>OX376233.1:0-9608446 GCA_947364205.1 Agrochola lota
GTACTAGTCAGATCGAGCTCATAAAAACTATTCAAGAACATAGCTCTCTGATCAAGGAAAATACCGAGCGTATGGAAAAACTTCAGGAAACCTTGGTGAAGCAGGAAAACGGTGACGAGAATACCTACGCCAATGTAACGGCAGCGCGTAAGAGCCAGACCGGGGGTCAAGCCCTGGAGCGAGCGACGCTGCACTCCGTAGTAGTCTCCTCAAATCAGGAATTAGACACGGGCGAGGAGGTTCTGGAGCGCATTAGAAAGGCAGTGGATGCAAAAGAAGGTTGGGTGCAGGTGGAAAGAGTGAGGAAGGCGAAGGATAGGAAAGTGATCATGGGGTGTGCAACAAAGGAGGAGAGAAGAAAAATAAAGGAAAGACTGGAAGCAGTTGGAGGGAACCTCGTCGTCGAGGAAGTGACGAACAGAGACCCGCTTCTGATTCTGAGGGACGTCTTGCTGGTACACAGCGACGAGGAAGTCCTCAAAGCCCTCAAGAATCAGAACCGGGAGATCTTTCACGACCTCGGAGATGAAAATGAAAGGACAAAAATAAAATACCGGAGGAAAACAAGAAACCCACACATGAATCACGTTGTGCTGAGCGTCTCTCCCACGATCTGGAGGAGAGCGATTGATGTAGGGAAGCTCAGAATCGACCTCCAGAGAGTGCGCGTTGAAGACCAAACGCCACTGGTGCAGTGTACCCGCTGCTTGGGGTACGGACATGGCAAACGCTTCTGTAAAGAGCCAGCCGACCTTTGCAGCCACTGCGGCGGCCCGCATTTCAGGGCGGACTGCCCAGACAGGCGGATTGGTGAGGCAGCGGCGTGCATCAACTGTGTCAGAGCTAAGTCTGGAAACTGCGACCACAACGCGTTCAGTAGCGAGTGCCCGGTGCGGAGGAAGTGGGACGCATTGGCCCGAGCCTCAGTAGCATATTGCTAAAGTTGTCCCTACGACCACCACCAAGTACAAAATGATCCAGACCAACCTGCAACGGAGTCAGCTAGCAACCAACGAGCTCTTGCTGGAAGCTGACAAGCGCAAGGTCGCCGTAGCATTGCTCCAGGAGCCTTACGTGGGTGGGTTGAGAAGGATGAAGGGTTACCGGGGCGTAAGGGTCTTCCAGAGCTCTGAGGGAGGAGAAGGGACTGTAAAGGCGGCAATAGCCGTCTTCGACAAAGATCTAGACATCTTACAGTACCCGCAACTCACCACAAACAACATCGTTGTGGTGGGAGTCCGAACCAGAGCCTGGACGATCACGCTGGTGTCCTTCTACTTCGAACCGGACAAGCCCATGGAGCCATACCTGGAGCATCTCAAAAGGATAGAGCGAGAGATGGGCTTCAACAGGTTGGTTATCGGAGGAGACGCAAACGCGAAAAGTACTTGGTGGGGTAGCAATAACGAAGACTCGAGAGGGGAGCAGATGTGTGGAGTACTGGGGGAATTGGGGTTGCAGATCCTCAACACCGGGGACATTCCCACCTTTGATACTGTGAGAGGTGGGGTGAGGTACAGTAGCCACGTAGACGTGACGGCCTGTTCGGCAGACATGCTCGACCTCGTGGACGGCTGGCGGATCGAGGAGGGTCTCACGAGTTCCGACCACAACGGCATAAAATTTCATATTCACCTAAAAAAATCAAAAGGAATTGCTATAGAACGGACCACCAGGGTATACAACACCAAAAAAGCTAACTGGAGGCAGTTTCATGAGAAACTGTCCCAAATTATGCTGGATAAAAAGTTAACCCTGGTGGATTTGTCAAACATACATAACGTAAATCAGGTAGAACAAACAATAGACACATACACACAAGCAATTACCGACACATGTAGAGACACTATACCACACAAAAACATTACAGAAACACTCACCATGCCGTGGTGGTCCGAGGAACTCGCGGAGAAGAAGAGGCTGGTCGCCACCAAGAAAGTTAGAGTCAGGAGCGCAGCGCCGGTCCGAAGAGCGATGGTGGTCAACCTGTACCTGGAAGCTAAGGAAGAATATGAGGCAGCGGTGGTGAAAGCCCAAGCGGAAAGCTGGAAGGAGTTCTGTGGGAAACAGGACAGAGAGGGGGTCTGGGAAGGGATTTACAGGGTAATGGGAAGAATAACAAAAAGGGCGGAAGATCTGCCACTGCAGTGGGAAGGAGAGTTTCTGGACGCAAAAGGCTCAGTGAGGCTGCTGGCGGAGGCGTTCTATCCCGAGGACCGAGAGGAAGACGACAACATGGATCATCGCCAAACCCGACGACTGGCAGAGACGGTAAACGCTTGGAGTCATGATGAGCGGCATGACCCTCCGTTTACCCAAAGCGAGCTTGATAGGTCCATGATGTCGTTCAACCCTAAAAAGGCCCCGGGAGCCGACGGCTTCACGGCCGATATTTGCTCTCGTGCCATTAAATGTAACCCCGAATACTTCCTGGCACTCATGAACAAATGCCTGGCGCACCACCACTTCCCGAAGATCTGGAAGGAAGCTACGGTGGTTGTGCTCAGAAAGCCAGGCAAAGACTCGTACACCGTACCAAAGTCGTACAGGCCGATTGGGCTCTTGCCTGTCCTTGGGAAAGTGTACGAAAAGATGCTTGTTACTCGTCTCAAATTCTATTTGCTACCTACGATAAGTACTCGCCAATACGGCTTTATGCCCCAAAAAAGCACGGAAGACTCCCTCTATACCCTCGTGCAGTACATCCGCGCAAAGTTGGCACAGAAGCTGATTATCACGCTTGTGTCACTGGATATCGAGGGAGCTTTCGACAGTGCGTGGTGGCCCGCTATTAAGGTACGATTGGCTGAGGAAAAGTGTCCTGTAAATTTGAGACGGGTAGTCAGCAGCTACCTCAGTGACAGGGTGGTCACCGTGAGGTACGCAGGGGAGGAGAGCAGGAGACAGACCAGCAAAGGGTGCGTCCAGGGATCCATAGGGGGGCCTATATTCTGGAATCTGCTTCTTGACCCGCTCCTGAAACAGCTGGAGACTAGAGGCGACTATTGTCAGGCATTTGCCGACGATGTGGTGTTGGTGTTTTGCGGCGATACGGCACACGGAATCGAGGGACAAGCCAATGCCGCTCTCGAACATGTTCGTGCGTGGGGTGTCAGAAATCGGCTAAAATTCGCACCGCACAAAACTTGTGCGATGGTGCTAACGCGGAGGCTGAAGTATGACACGCCGCGCCTGAGCATGGGGGGGATCGACATTGGAATGTCCCAAGATGTTAAAATATTAGGGCTCGTTATAGATGCCAAACTCACCTTCAGCAAACACATAGCTATCGCCTGTAAGAAGGCGATAGCAATGTACAAGCAGCTGGCCAGGGCAGCCCGGGTCAGTTGGGGTTTGCACCCGGAGGTGATAAGGGCTATATACACCGCAGCAGTGGAACCGACTGTGCTGTACGCCGCAAGTGTATGGGCACCTGCTGCCAACAAGTTGGGGGTCAGGAAGCAGTTAAACGTCATCCAGAGGGGGTTTGCCCAGAAGCTGTGCAGAGCCTACCGCACAGTCTCCCTGAACTCGGCACTGGTTCTGGCTGGGATACTCCCACTCGACCTCCGTATCCGGGAAGCGGCTGCGCTCTACGGAGCCAAGAGGGGAGTACCTCAGCCCATACTGGGAGGCAGGGAGGTTGAGCGGATGGCCCTGGTGATAGAAGCCCCGCACCCTGCGGATCAATTGACCCTGGAGTTTGGAAGCCTGGTAGACGAGGAACACTATGACAACCACAGCGACTTCGATGTGCGCATCTTCACCGACGGCAGCAAGATTGAGGGCAAAGTCGGAGCGGCGCTATCGTTGTGGAATAGAACCACCGAAACAAAGGCCCTCAAGCTTGCTTTGCCGTCCTACTGCACCGTCTATCAGGCTGAACTCTTGGCTCTACAAAGAGCGCTAAGGGAAGTGCTCAAGCGCAAGGAAACCACGTTCGGCATCTTCAGCGACTCTATGGCGGCTCTTCAGTCGGTGATCAACGTAAGTTCCCCCCACCCCTTGGCCGTGGAAACCAGAGACACCATACGCCACTGTAAGCTCCAGAACAAGAGTGTCTCCTTGTTCTGGATCAAGGCCCACGCAGGTTTGGAGGGAAACGAGAGAGCCGACCAGCTCGCGAAGGAAGCCGCCCTGGGGTCGAAGAAGAAGCCGGATTACGACCTGTGTCCCGTATCATTCGTCAAGCGAAGAATCCGGTCGGAGACGCTTGACGAATGGAACGAGAGATATAGGTCGGGTGACACAGCCTCGGGCACTAAATACTTCTTCCCTGACGCGGTGGTAGCATACGGTGTGGTACGGAAGATGGCCCCCACGAGCTTAACCACGCAAATCCTGACGGGACACGGTGGGTTCTCTGCATACCTGAAACGCTTCAAGTGTAAAGAGAATCCATCGTGCGCCTGTGAGCCCGGCGTGGAGGAAACCGTACTGCACATACTGCTCGAATGCCCGATCACCGCAAAAATGCGATTTGAAACAGAGCAGGAACTTGGAGTCGCACTGGTTGCCCAGAATCTACCAAATCTAATTGAAGGGAAAAAGAGAAAAGCGTTTTTAAATTATTGCAGCAAAATAGCAAGCTTAGTAGTATTAAGAAATAAATAGCGTAAGAAAATATGATACTAAATATATAATTAGTATATAAGTTATGTATCATAATAATTAAAAATAGGTAAATAAGAAAATATGAAAATAAGCAAAAAAAATAGCATAGTTCAGGAATTTGTTGGTATTTATGCTGGTTGTTAGTGATCATACCAGACAAAACATAGCTCTCCGCTTTTGTTAGTTTTAAGAAGTAGCATAAACTAATTAAATATAGGCTTACAAATAATAATATTACAATAGATAAATAAACTTGATATTACATAAATATAATGTAGGTAGTGTAGTTTGGTATATTAAAAAGATAGATTTATTTTTGATAGTGATGTGGATGTTGCTGTCTAGAAGAAGAGTCACTTCGTTTATTGTTGTAATGTAAATGTGTACAATAAGCATAACAAGATGTCAATCAAGGGCTCTGATCACGTCAGAGGAACACCTGGCAAAGCAGGAGTGTGGTTTTAGCCGGTAAGAGTCCGGCACTGCCCAGACTGGCTCATAAGTGAGGCAGTCTGGGCGTCCATGAGGATTTCCCACTCCTGCTGAAGAAAAAAAAAAAAAAAAAAAAAAACCTAACCTAACCTAACCTAACCTAACCTAACCTAACCTAACCTAACCTAACCTAACCTAACCTAACCTAACCTAACCTAACCTAACCTAACCTAACCTAACCTAACCGATATAACTTTGCATCCAGGTGACGCATTTTGAAGCTGTTTTCAGCCAATTTGATCTTAAATAGGTTCCGTCCTACTATCTGACTAATTTTAATTGACTTTTACGCGAAAATATTTTTTCGCTTCAGGACATAGAAAAATTTTCAATATTTTTCTTTACGAAAAATTAAATTAATTTTTATCTCAAAATTTCTCTGCAAAACCACATTTGTTTTAGTTTAAATAGATACTTGCCTGCCTTACCTGTATTCTGGTGCGCGTTCCGCGTGCTCGAGTCCCGTTTGGTAGTCGTAGTTTTCGGTTTTAACATACTTTTCGGTCGAAAAACCCGTTTTTTGACCAAAAGTCAAAATTTTTATTCAGCATAAATTACAGTAATATCACAGAACGCTAGCCCGCGCGGAGACGCGTCTTTTGACACCTCGCACGTGCGCCTAGCTAACATAGAAATTTGAAAAATTGCCCTCCCACCCACCCTTTACTCACTAGCCAGGTGAACTTTAGACTTTTGCATAATTTTCAAAATTCGTTTCACTCTCTTGTTACTACATCTAAGTCCTCTCACCATAGACCAGGCCTTAAACAACGTGTTTTAACGGCTTTAAGCATCATTTTGACGGAGTCCTCTACTTACGAGTATTTTTATTATTTGTACACATTATAGACCTTACGGTCGTGCGGCCGTAGGAGAATTTTATTTTACTTTTAGGATATTCTGTATTTGTCCCCCCTTTACAGGGACTCAGAATTATTGCCAGTGCCCTCTGACCGGTTGGTTGATGAACACCACCTTCACACAAACCACCAACATGTTCCGTACACCGGCCAAAAACGCGAGCTCGTCAGGTTCCAGGGGCTCGCCGCGTTCGACAGAGAAGGCTGGACCCTCGCTTCCGTGCGTGAGGCGTAGCATCGGGGAATGGGAGGCCGGGAAATCTGAGCCCCAGGCTAATTCCCCGGTCAACCTAAAGCGTGACGCCACACCACCTGCCGCCAGCACTCTGGAGACGCGCCAAAGAAATGTGAACACCGCAATACCATCAAAGAGGACAGAGTCCGGGTACCCCAGTCTCACAGCGGAGGCGAGAGCTTGTCTGAATAAAGCTAAGCTTCATTTGGTCAGCTCTCGCAACCTCAAGACTGAGATCAAGACGGCGGTGCTCGACTCCATTAACAGACTCTATGAGCTGGTGAAAGAGTCGGAGCGGGAAAAATTGCCTCAAACACCCGCACCTGTGGTCATTCCAGCAGCCATACCGATGTCCGCGCCATTGATACTGGCCTCAAATGAGCCGACGGAGCTGATGAAGTGCATTGTGGCAGGTCTCAAAGACCACAAACAGGCATTGGAGGAGTGCCAACAGCACACCCAGGCTCTGTCAGAGCAACTGCAGCAAGCCCCTCGCTACGTCGCAGGCCAAGGCCCGACCTTCGCGGAGATGGCCGCCGTCGGTCCGAAGCAGAGCATCCAAGAGCCTCTTCACTCGGTAGTAGTATCATCTGTAAATGATCAGGACACCGGTGAAGAGGTCATTGAGAAGCTCAGGACGGCGGTCGATGCCAGAAATGAGGGCACAAGGGTGGAACGGCTGCGCAAGGTGAGGGACCAAAAGGTGGTGGTTGGTTTCAGAACGAAGGAAGAGATGGCAAAGGTGGCGGACCGTATAAGGAAGACGGGCAATCTTGTGGTGGAGGAAGTAAAAAACAAAGATCCACTAATTGTCATCAAGGACGTCCTCTCCTGCCACACGGATGCGGAGATTACCTAAGCCCTACACCGGCAAAACACCCATCTGGTGGGGGATATTCCTGCAGAGGATTTGAGGTTGGGGGTGAAGTACCGTCGAAGGACGAGGAACCCCCACATGTGCCATGTCATTCTGCAGGTGTCCCCTACCATATGGCAGAGGCTGACTACGGCGGGTCGCGTGCACATTGACCTGCAGCGAGTGCGAGTGCAGGATCAGTCACCACTGGTGCAGTGCACTCGCTGCCTGCGCTTCGGCCACAGTCGTAAACTGTGCACGCAGCCCGCCGACCTCTGCATTCACTGTGGAGAGCCCCACATGCGGGCGGATTGTCCTTCAAGGATGGCAGAGGAGGCTCCAAAGTGCCACAACTGTCTTTTGGCCAAAATGGAAAAGACTGGCCACACCGCCTTTGACAATGAGTGCCCGATACGCCTCAAATGGGATGCATTGGCACGCCTATCGGTGGCGTACTGCTAAGGTGCAGCCAGCCTTTTCCGGAAATAAGACCCGATCAGACCACAGCGGTATTGTTTTAAAATTTTTCATACATAAACTTTTTTCATCTTTATCATTTTCATTATTAACCTCAAGTAATTACAACTCAACACAAGCGAATTGGAGCCAATTTCATGTGAAATTGGCCCAATTAAAAGCCGTCTCTAAATTAAATTCATTTGAACTTCACACAATTAATCAGAAAATAGATTCAGTAATTAGTTTATACATTAATACAGATACTATAGAAAGGATTAGTTACAAACTTACCTTGCCGTTGTGGTCCACCGGATTCGTAGATGCACAGGTCTGGAGTACGCAGGTCATCGAGCAGTACCTGAAACAAAAAGAAAATTATTATCACGCGGTAGTACCGTTCGAGAATTGGAAATTCCCCAGAGAAATGCAGGTACTTATAATAGCAGATGTGAGTCTGCCAAGATTGACGGAAAGCAAACACAAAAATTTGAATTTAAAAGTACTAACTAGAAGTCATAAAATAAAAATAAATAGATTATAAATAATGTCTATATGATATATTGATTATATATTAGCATAGCCATATAATAAATATAAAATAAATTAAAGGAAAGATGAAATACAATAGGTATTAGCATAGATAGACTCATAAAAAAAAAAACAAAAATAAAATAGAGAAATAAGTTAATAAATTATTAGGTAGATATGCAAAACGTTAGCTCAAAAAATAATAAGTTACAGTAATATAGATATAGAAAAAACTTGAATTAGCGAGGCAACTGCTTCCAGGAATACTCCACTTCCTAAAACAGGACTGACCAAAATAAAAACCTAAAAGAAACGAATAAAATTATATCATTGCCAAATAAGGTCTCTGATCATGTCAGAGGGACACCGAGCAAAGGCAGGAGTGGGTTTTAGCCGGTAAGAGTCCGGCACTGCCCAGACTGGCTCATAAGTGAGGCAGTCTGGGCGTCCATGAGGATTTCCCACTCCTGCTAAACCAAAAAAAAAAAAAAAAAAAAAAAAAAAAAAAACCTAACCTAACCTAACCTAACCTAACCTAACCTAACCTAACCTAACCTAACCTAACCTAACCTAACCTAACCTAACCTAACCTAACCTAACCTTTTTTTTTTTTTTTTTTTGTTCCGGGGTGGAAAATCCTCATGGATGTCCCCCGCCCTGGGGCGGGCGGAGGGGTCTGTCAGACTCTTACTGACTAAAAACCACCCCGGTGTTCCAACTCACACCTACGCCGGGGGTCGCGGGAACTTGAAATCTTCCGCAACCCCCGGCTGGTGCCGGCCCGCCACCGCGGGCCTCCTCGGGTCAGGGGGGGGAGTGAGGTGTTTGACTCCCCCCGCGACGTCTAAGAGGGGCGCGCGTGGAACACTACGCGCCGCCACCTCGGGTCCTGATGTGTGGGGGGCGACGGACGTCCCCTAGTCCGTCGCCCCTGGACCCATTTAGGGGGGCTGGAAGAGGGCGTTGTCCGCCCTCCGCCGACGCCCGGTGCGCCTGCTGCGGGCCGGGTGAGTGGACGAGATCTCCCTCTCCCTTTCCGCAGCCTCCTTCTGCGAGACGACTGTCTCGCAGTAGGAAACCACCGCGTCCCAGGACTCGCCGCTGCCGACCATCGCATTCACTAGGGCCGGCAGCGACAAGTCACTGCCTACTTCTGAGATGAGGGCACGGCGTGGCCCCTCCCAAGCGGCACACTCTGCCAGCGTATGCCACGCCGTGTCCTCCCGGCAGTCGACGCAGTGGTGACACCGGGCGTCCGGCTCCCTGTTTATGCGACACAGGTACTTCCCGAAGCAACCATGCCCCGAGAGCACCTGCGTCACCCGAAACGACAGGGAGCCGTGCCTCCTCCCGAGCCAGCGCTCGAGCACCGGCCGGACCGCCTCGATGATGTCGAGGCCGGCGGTAGGGCGTGAAAGCCTGTCCCGCCATTCCGCCACCAGGACCTCGCGAAGCTGAGACCGATGCAGCTCCATGTGTCGCTGCATCGGTCGCTCGCCCCGCGCCCTCGCTTCCTCGCGCCACCGATATGATGACGCGAGTACTTTCGCCTCCAGGTCCCAGGGCGGGGATCCGGCCAGTGCACAAGCCGCCTCGTAGGAGATCGTGCGATACCCCCTGATGACTCTGACGGCCATAGCTCTCTGCGGCTTGCGCAGAACCGCAATGCTACCGGCCGTCAGGTCAGCCGCCCAGATCGGGGCCCCGTACAGGGCCATCGATCGCACGATCCCCACGTAGAGCCGCCTACAAGCGGCGCTCGGGCCCCCCAGATTGGGAAGCAGCGTTGACAGCGCCCCAGCAGCGCCCAGCAACTTGGGCGCCAGCCGTCGGAAGTGAGGCCCGAAGTCCCACCGGCTGTCGAGCACCAATCCTAGGTACTTCATGGTAGACTCGACAGCGATCCGAGCCCCCCCGACCACGATGTGTGAGCCGGGTGACGGCGCCCGCCGGGGGCCATGAAACACCATGGCCTCCGACTTGCTGAGGGCCACCTCCAGGCCTAGGCGACGTATGCGGCCCACCACCTGTGAGACCGCAGCCGTCGCCAACAACGCTGCCTCCCTGTGCGAGCTCCCCCGGGCAGTGACCAGCGTGTCATCCGCATAACACGTCAGGTCCACCCCGGCACCGAGCTCGCCCCTCAGCACCCAGTCGTACCCGATGTTCCACAGGAGCGGTCCTAAAACCGAGCCCTGTGGAACACCGCACGACATGCGGCGCTGGTTTCCGCCATCACGTCCCACGTAGGTGACACACCTCTCCGACAGATAAGCCCCAACGATGTGGCGGAGGTAGGGAGGCACCCCATGATACCGGAGTGCCTCCCGAATACAACTCCAGGGCAGGGTGTTGAAGGCGTTGGAGATGTCCAAGGACACCGCCAACATCACCCCGCCCCGGGACACCGCTTCCTCCGCCAGGACCCTAACCCGCGACACAGCGTGGATCGTGGAGCGCCCATGCCGAAACCCGAACTGACTGTCGTCCAGGTCCGGCCCCTCTCTGCACAAGTGGCCGACGAGGCGGGCTGCGATTATACGCTCAAACAGCTTGCCCACCTCGTCAAGCAGCACTATGGGCCGGTACGCGGACGGCGAGTCCGCAGGGCGCCCCGCCTTCCTGAGCAGGACCAGACGACCAGATTTCCACAAAGTGGGAAACTGGCCCCGCTCAAGGCACGCTGTGTAGAGTCCTCTCAGTTGGGGCTCAAGCTCCTTCAGAGCGAGGGCTAACACGCAGCCGTGGATCCCGTCGGGCCCCGGAGCCACGTTCTTGGCCCGGAGCCGCATCACGGCTGCCCTCATCTCTGCCTGTGTCACCTCTGGGACGCTGATGGCGTTCTCGTCCTCCGTAGACTCTGCGGCTGTGGGCAAAGCCATCGGTGGCGGAGTATGCTCCGCTCTTGCCGGGAAGAGGGCTGCGACTACTTCCTCCAGCAGCTCGGGTTGGAGACTCTCCGTAAGTGGAGGCGCCGCGGCTCGAAGTTTTCCTCGAACCGCGCGATAAGGGCGCCCCCACGGATCCCCGTCTAGAGTCTCCAACATCTCCTCCCTGGCTCGCGTCCTCGACTCACCGATGGCCAGCCACAGAGTCTCCTTGGCCGCGCGGTACACCTCATACAGCGCGGCCTCTTCGTCAGGGACCCGACGACGTCTCCTCCGGTATCGGGTGTACTGGCGTCTAACCGCCACGCACGCGACGCGCATCTGCGCGATCTCGGCGGTCCACCAGTACACCTGGCGCCTTGCGGACTGTGCGTGGACCCGGGGCATGGACGCGTCGCAAATTTGCGTCATCGCCCCGCGGAACCACAGCGCCTCCTGCTCGACGTCGACGGGTCCGGTCGTTGCCGACTCCCGGCTCCAGGCCTGGACAATAGCGGCCTCCTCGAGAAGCTCCCTGTCGATGCGCTTACGCGCCCAGCGCGGACCGTCCGTTCGCGGGGCCGCATGACTGCGGCCGCCGGTGGTCTGGGCGGAGACGTCGAAACGGATGTATCGGTGATCCGACAACGTCTCCACCTCCACGGCGACACGCCAGTCGTGGACACGGCACGCGACAGCGGGGCTAGCGAACGAGACGTCCACTATAGACCCGCCCCGCTGACGCACGCACGTGTGGACCGAGCCCCGGTTTAAGACGGTCAAGCCAGTCGTGACCGCCCACTCCTCCAGCACCTCGCCCCTAGCATCGGTCACAGGGGATCCCCACGCCGCAGACTTGGCGTTGAGATCCCCCAGCAACAGCACCGGGCGAGGGTGGAGTCGGCCCACGACGGCACCCAACTCGACAAGGAACCTCTCGAAGTCGGCGAGACTCTTGTTGGGCGAAAAATACGCCCCAACCGTGCCAATGCCGTCCGCGAGGACGGCTACCCAGCCGTGACCTCGGGACGGGTTGACAAGAGCCCCGCCAATGATGGCCACCAAACCGTCCAAGTCTCCCACCCAGTTATCCCTGGGGGGGACAAAATACGGTTCGGCGACCACAGCCACGTGAATCGACCACTCTGCCATGCTCTGGAGCAAGAGATCCTGAGCTCTAGCAGAGTGGTTGATATTGCCCTGGAGGAAATGGTACAGCGCCATTAAGCGCAATCCATCCCCTCCGCACCATTCCTAGGCCGGGAGTCGGCCGAAGGGCAGCCAGGCTGCGGGGGGAGTAAAGAGCCCCCGGCAGCCTTGGCAGCCCCTCTCTTCCTCTTCTTGGTGGCTGGTGCACCACAAGCCTTTCCACCCGCTCTGTGTCCAGCGGGCCTCCCTGCAGCTGTACAGAGGCTGCAGTTTGGCTCCGCGGAACACTGGGCCGCCTTGTGGCCGGCCTGACCGCAGCGATAGCACTGCTCGCTGCGGTCTATTTCGGCGGTGCATCGTGCCCTGACATGCCCAATGTCGAGGCAACGGTAGCACCGCAAGGCCTTGGGTTGCAGCTGCTTCACCCTCGCTGCCACCCACCCCACCAAAAGACGCCCAGCGTCGGCGACTTTATTCGCCGCCGCCACCGGGCACCGCACCCAGATCGCGCCGAGCCCGGAGGCATCGACGCGAACTTCGCCCGTACGGACGTCTTCGGCCGGACATCCCCCGGTACGGGCGATGGCCGCCACGACCTCAGCCGGAGTCGTCGAATCGTCCAGCCCGTCGACGCGCAGTTCCGCGGTCTTCATCGGCCTGGACACCCGAACGTCCTCCGGATTGAGGACCTCCCTCAGCTTGGCGGCCAGGACGTCCGCCCTTTCGCCGCTAGAGGCACCCGACACCTCAAGAAGTCGCGCCCCCGTAATCGCCTGCCTCACTCTGAGGCCGGACGGTATTCCAAGGTCGGGGAACGCGACTTTGGCTTTTGCCTCCGTGAGGACCGCCTTATAGGACACGCCCCTTTCGACGGCTCCGGGCTGCAGCGTAATTACTACAGCCGCGGAGCGTGGGGCTCTGACCCTGGGCGGCCCTTGAGCCTTCTTGGGTGCCAGTGCCGGTGCTCCAGCGGGTACCGGTGGTGGCGGCGCCGTCTTCTTCTTGTTGCGGCGGCCCCTCTTGACGACCGTCGTCCAGGTATCCGCGGTGGACCCGGACGCGTTCGCCGAGGGAGTGGTTGCCGGTGGCGCGGCCGTCCGGGAAGTGGACGCGGGCGTGCTCGTCGCGGGCTTTTTTGCCGGAGCTGGCGGGTTGGACCTGGCCTTAGCGGGCTCCTCCTTCCTCCTCCTATCCGCAGCGAGCGGTGGCCGGAGAGTCTCTGCTGGGAGGAGCCTCGACTCCAGGCCCTGCAGACGGGCATTCATCATACCCCCACACTGCAGCATGCAGATGCGAACGATCTTCTCGATCTCTGCATCTGCAGGTGCGGGGGTACGGACTGATGACGGGGTCGACGACGGGGCCGGCGGTGTCAAGGCAACGACGGGAGCGGGAGCGGAACCAGTGGCCGCAGGACGCCTCTGCTGCCATTCCGCTCTCTGCGCGGCAAGCTCCCGCTTGAGGTCCTCGAGCTCAGATCTGAGACGGCTGTTCTCCTCCCACAGCTTCGCCGTCTCGTCTGAGCTTGTGCGACTAAGGAGGACCCCAACTGCCTCCTTGATGTCGCCAGCCGCCTCCTTCAGAGCGCGCGTGAACGTGCCCTTCAGGCTGCCAGATTTTGTGGCGACCTTCAGGACGACGTCCACGCCGTCCAAAACTTGGCGACTCAGCGCCACCGCCGACAGGCTCCCTCCGGCAGCCGCCTGAGCAGAGCGTCGCTCTCGGGCCAGTCGGGCCATTTCACCGACCTCGTCAGCTGCCACCGCCTTCCGCTGCATCCGCTTTGCGCTATTCACCTCCGCTTTGTTGCTGCAAAGCATCAGCGGGGACGCAGCGGAATCTTCACTCAGGGGGTCACCCAGGGTCCCGTCGCTTTCCGCGCTCCCCAGCAGCATCGGTACCGGCGTAGCGGGCCGCAAGAAGCGACCCCGTAAATTACGGTCCGGTAACCGTCCCCGCCCCCTCTGCGCGGTACCAAGTTTTGGTGCCGCCAGTTCCTCCTCGCTGGAAGAGAGCTCGCTGCGCGAGCGCTTCCCCCCCAGCTGCGTGTCCAGGTCGGACAGTCGGTCCCTCCCTGGACATGTGCCTCCTCGGCTGTTGTTGCCGTCAACGACGGCAAGCGGCTGTGTTGCGTCGCACAGGCGCTCCAGGCTAACCCGGAGCTCCTTTTCTTGCGACGCAAGGATTGGTTGACGAAGGTCGGCGGTGGTCTGCCGGCCTACGGGACTAGTGGTGCCCCCCCCAGATACGGTGGGGCTGCCTTCCGTAGAAGGGCGGGATTGTACCTCCTTGAGGAGGTTGCCCGCCTGGGGAATTTTACCATTAGCCTGCATTTTTTTCATTTTTTCCTTTTTAAGGGTGAGGTCCCTTTTTGCGCTAACGACCGGATAACCCTCCGGCCATTCATCCCCTCGGCACGCTAGACCTTGGGATTGGGACTCCCTAGTGTACGCCAACTCGCCTCCCTCTGTAAGCAGAGGGGGAGTAGACGTACGACCTACTGTAGCCTGGTTCCCTTCACCGACCATCATGGATGATCGGTGATTGGAACCATGACCCTTCCCCGTTTGTTGAGAATTTGCCGCCAGCCCCAAGTGTCCACCAAAACCTGGTGGGCACTTGGAGCCGACGTTGCCCAGGGTGCGCCACGGGGAGGCTTCTCAACATGCACCCCAACCTAACCTAACCTAACCTAACCTAACCTAACCTAACCTAACCTAACCTAACCTAACCCGTTATAACTTTGCATCCAGGTGACGCATTTTGAAGCTGTTTTCAGCTATTTTGATCATAAACAGGTTCCGTCCTACTATCTGACTAATTTTAATTGACTTTTACGCGAAAATATTTTTTCGTTTCAGGACATAGAAAAATTTTCAATATTTTTCTTTACGAAAAATTAAATTAATTTTTATCTTAAAATTTCTCTGCAAAACCACATTTGTTTTAGTTTAAATAGATACTTGCCTGCCTTACCTGTATTCTGGTGCGCGTTCCGCGTGCTCGAGTCCCGTTTGGTGGTCGTAGTTCCCGGTTTTAACATACTTTTCGGTCGAAAAACCCGTTTTTTGACCAAAAGTCAAAATTTTTCTTCTGCATAAATTCCAGTAACATCACAGAACGCTAGCCCGCGCGGAGACGCGTCTTTTGACACCTCGCACGTGCGCCTAGCCAACATAGAAATTTGAAATCTTTTAATTCAAGTAAATTCTTATATAGTCGAAATCCACCTTAGGAGAACAGTATTTACAGCAAACCGTTATAACTTTGCATCCAGGTGACGCATTTTGAAGCTGTTTTCAGCTATTTTGATCATAAACAGGTTCCGTCCTACTATCTGACTAATTTTAATTGACTTTTACGCGAAAATATTTTTTCGTTTCAGGACATAGAAAAATTTTCAATATTTTTCTTTACGAAAAATTAAATTAATTTTTATCTTAAAATTTCTCTGCAAAACCACATTTGTTTTAGTTTAAATAGATACTTGCCTGCCTTACCTGTATTCTGGTGCGCGTTCCGCGTGCTCGAGTCCCGTTTGGTGGTCGTAGTTCCCGGTTTTAACATACTTTTCGGTCGAAAAACCCGTTTTTTGACCAAAAGTCAAAATTTTTCTTCTGCATAAATTCCAGTAACATCACAGAACGCTAGCCCGCGCGGAGACGCGTCTTTTGACACCTCGCACGTGCGCCTAGCCAACATAGAAATTTGAAATCTTTTAATTCAAGTAAATTCTTATATAGTCGAAATCCACCTTAGGAGAACAGTATTTACAGCAAACCGTTATAACTTTGCATCCAGGTGACGCATTTTGAAGCTGTTTTCAGCTATTTTGATCATAAACAGGTTCCGTCCTACTATCTGACTAATTTTAATTGACTTTTACGCGAAAATATTTTTTCGTTTCAGGACATAGAAAAATTTTCAATATTTTTCTTTACGAAAAATTAAATTAATTTTTATCTTAAAATTTCTCTGCAAAACCACATTTGTTTTAGTTTAAATAGATACTTGCCTGCCTTACCTGTATTCTGGTGCGCGTTCCGCGTGCTCGAGTCCCGTTTGGTGGTCGTAGTTCCCGGTTTTAACATACTTTTCGGTCGAAAAACCCGTTTTTTGACCAAAAGTCAAAATTTTTCTTCTGCATAAATTCCAGTAACATCACAGAACGCTAGCCCGCGCGGAGACGCGTCTTTTGACACCTCGCACGTGCGCCTAGCCAACATAGAAATTTGAAATCTTTTAATTCAAGTAAATTCTTATATAGTCGAAATCCACCTTAGGAGAACAGTATTTACAGCAAACCGTTATAACTTTGCATCCAGGTGACGCATTTTGAAGCTGTTTTCAGCTATTTTGATCATAAACAGGTTCCGTCCTACTATCTGACTAATTTTAATTGACTTTTACGCGAAAATATTTTTTCGTTTCAGGACATAGAAAAATTTTCAATATTTTTCTTTACGAAAAATTAAATTAATTTTTATCTTAAAATTTCTCTGCAAAACCACATTTGTTTTAGTTTAAATAGATACTTGCCTGCCTTACCTGTATTCTGGTGCGCGTTCCGCGTGCTCGAGTCCCGTTTGGTGGTCGTAGTTCCCGGTTTTAACATACTTTTCGGTCGAAAAACCCGTTTTTTGACCAAAAGTCAAAATTTTTCTTCTGCATAAATTCCAGTAACATCACAGAACGCTAGCCCGCGCGGAGACGCGTCTTTTGACACCTCGCACGTGCGCCTAGCCAACATAGAAATTTGAAATCTTTTAATTCAAGTAAATTCTTATATAGTCGAAATCCACCTTAGGAGAACAGTATTTACAGCAAACCGTTATAACTTTGCATCCAGGTGACGCATTTTGAAGCTGTTTTCAGCTATTTTGATCATAAACAGGTTCCGTCCTACTATCTGACTAATTTTAATTGACTTTTACGCGAAAATATTTTTTCGTTTCAGGACATAGAAAAATTTTCAATATTTTTCTTTACGAAAAATTAAATTAATTTTTATCTTAAAATTTCTCTGCAAAACCACATTTGTTTTAGTTTAAATAGATACTTGCCTGCCTTACCTGTATTCTGGTGCGCGTTCCGCGTGCTCGAGTCCCGTTTGGTGGTCGTAGTTCCCGGTTTTAACATACTTTTCGGTCGAAAAACCCGTTTTTTGACCAAAAGTCAAAATTTTTCTTCTGCATAAATTCCAGTAACATCACAGAACGCTAGCCCGCGCGGAGACGCGTCTTTTGACACCTCGCACGTGCGCCTAGCCAACATAGAAATTTGAAATCTTTTAATTCAAGTAAATTCTTATATAGTCGAAATCCACCTTAGGAGAACAGTATTTACAGCAAACCGTTATAACTTTGCATCCAGGTGACGCATTTTGAAGCTGTTTTCAGCTATTTTGATCATAAACAGGTTCCGTCCTACTATCTGACTAATTTTAATTGACTTTTACGCGAAAATATTTTTTCGTTTCAGGACATAGAAAAATTTTCAATATTTTTCTTTACGAAAAATTAAATTAATTTTTATCTTAAAATTTCTCTGCAAAACCACATTTGTTTTAGTTTAAATAGATACTTGCCTGCCTTACCTGTATTCTGGTGCGCGTTCCGCGTGCTCGAGTCCCGTTTGGTGGTCGTAGTTCCCGGTTTTAACATACTTTTCGGTCGAAAAACCCGTTTTTTGACCAAAAGTCAAAATTTTTCTTCTGCATAAATTCCAGTAACATCACAGAACGCTAGCCCGCGCGGAGACGCGTCTTTTGACACCTCGCACGTGCGCCTAGCCAACATAGAAATTTGAAAAATTGCCCTCCCACCCACCCTTTACTCACTAGCCAGGTAAACTTTAGACTTTTGCATAATTTTCAAAATTCGTTTCACTCTCTTGTTACTACATCTAAGTCCTCTCACCATAGACCAGGCCTTAAACAACGTGTTTTAACGGCTTTAAGCATCATTTTGACGGAACTCTAAATTTTTTACCTAATACTGACCTTATGGTCATTCGACCGTACGACTACTTATTTTAAATTAAATTAAATTAAAATAAATTAAAATAAATTTTGTTGCTTTTGCGTTTTCCCCCCTTTACAGGGACACAAAAGCAACACCAGTGACCTCTGACTTGTCAAATTTATGAACTTGACTTTTAATAAAACCACCACCATGTTTCGCACTCCGGCCAAAGACGTGAGTTCGTCGGGTTCCAGGGGCTCACCGCGTTCGACAGAGAAGGCTGGACCCTCGCTTCCCTGTGTGAGGCGTAGCATCGGGGAATGGGAGGCCGGGAAACCTGAGTCCCAGGCTAAGTCCCCGGTCATCCTAAAGCGTGACGCCACACCACCTACCACCAGCACTCTGGAGACGCGCCGAGGAAATGTGGACACTGCAAGACCGTCAAAGATGACAGAGTCCGGGTACCGCAGTCTTACAGCGGAGGCGAGAGCTTGTCTGAATAAAGCTAAGCTTCATTTGGTCAGCTCTCGCAACCTCAAGACTGAGATCAAGACGGCGGTGCTCGACGCCATTAACAGACTCTATGAGCTGGTGAAAGAGTCGGAGCGGAACAAATCGCCTACAACATCCGCACCTGTGGTAATTCCAGCAGCCATACCAACACCTGCGCCATTGATACTGGCCTCAAATGAGCCGACGGAGCTGATGCAGTGCCTTGTGGCAGGCCTCAAAGACCACAAACAAGCATTGGAGGAGTGCCAACAGCACACCCGAGCTCTATCGGAGCAACTCGAGCAGGCCCCTCGCTACGTGGCAGGCCAAGGTCCGACCTTCGCGGAGATGGCCGCCGTCAGTCCGAAGCAGAGCATTCAAAAGCCTCTTCACTCGGTGTTCGTATCATCTACCAATGATCAGGACACCGGTGAAGAGGTTATCGAGAAGCTCAGGACGGCGGTCGATGCCAGAAATGAGGGCACTAGGGTGGAACGACTGCGCAAGGTCAGAGACCAGAAGGTGGTGGTCACTTTCAGGACCAAGGAAGAGATGAAAAACGTTTCTGAACGGATAAGGAAGACGGGTAACCTGGTGGTGGAGGAGGTGAAAAATAAAGATCCGCTCATCATTGTCAAGGACGTCCTCTCCTGCCACACGGATGCGGAGGTTACCCAGGCCCTGCAACGGCAAAATACCCACCTGCTCGGGGACATTCCTGCGGAGGATTTGAGGTTAGGGGTGAAGTACCGTCGTAGGACGAGGAACCCCCATATGTGCCACGTCATCCTGCAGGTGTCCCCGACTGTGTGGCAGCGGTTAACACTGGCGGGTCGCGTGCACGTTGACCTGCAGCGAGTGCGAGTGCAAGATCAGTCACCACTGGTGCAGTGCACTCGCTGCCTGCGCTTCGGCCACAGTCGTAAACTGTGCACGCAGCCCGCCGACCTCTGCATACACTGTGGAGAGCCCCACATGCGGGCTGATTGTCCGTCAAGGATGGCAGAGGAGGCTCCAAAGTGCCACAACTGTCTTTTGGCCAAAATGGAAAAGACTGGCCACACCGCCTTTGACAATGAGTGCCCCATACGCCTCAAATGGGATGCATTGGCACGCCTATCGGTTGCGTACTGCTAAGGTGCAGCCAGCCTTTTCCGGAAGTCAGATCCTATCAGACCACAATGGTATTGTTTTCAAAATTTATATACAAAAACTTAAAACAAAATTCATTATACACCTTATTAAACCACAAGCGAATTGGCGCCAATTTTATAAGAAATTGGCCCAATTAAAAGCCGACTTCAAATTAAATGCATTAGAACTTGACAAAATTAAACATAAAATAGATTCGGTAATTAGTTTATACGGTAACATTAATATAGATAGTATAGAAAATATTTGCGGCAAACTTACCTTACCGTTGTGGTCGAACGGACTCGTTAATGCACAGGTCTGGAGTGTGCAGTACCTAAAACAAAATGAAAATTATCATCACCAGGTTGTGGCAGCACCACTCGAAAATTGGAAATATCCTAGAGGAAAGCAGGTACTTACTCGTGAAATCGCAGATGTGCGTCTGCCAGGATTGACGGAAAATAAACACAAAAAATTGAATGCAAAAGTAGTAGCTAGAAGTCATAGAATAAAAATAAATAGATTATAAATAATGTCTATATGATATATTGATTATATATTAGCATAGCCATATTATAAATATAAGGAAAGATGAAATACAATAGGTATTAGCACAGATAGACTCATAAATATAAATAAAAACAAAAATAATATAGAGAAATAAGTTCATAAATTATTAGGTAGTTATGTAAAACGTTGGCTCAAAAAATTTAATTTACAGATATATACAGAAAAAATTTGAATTTGCGAGGCAACTGCTTCCAGGAATACTCCACTTCCTGAAACAGGACTGACAAAAATAAAAAATTAAAAGAAACGACTAAAATTAAATCATTGCCAAATAAGGTCTCTGATCATGTCAGAGGGACACCGAGCAAAGGCAGGAGTGGGTTTTAGCCGGTAAGAGTCCGGCACTGCCCAGACTGGCTCATAAGTGAGGCAGTCTGGGCGTCCATGAGGATTTCCCACTCCTGCTAAACCAAAAAAAAAAAAAAAAAAAAAAAAAAAAAAAAAAAAAAAACCTAACCTAACCGGTTATAACTTTGCATCCAGGTGACGCATTTTGAAGCTGTTTTCAGCCAATTTGATCTTAAATAGGTTCCGTCCTACTATCTGACTAATTTTAATTGACTTTTAAGCGAAAATATTTTTTCGCTTCAGGACATAGAAAAATTTTCAATATTTTTCTTTACGAAAAATTAAATTAATTTTTATCTCTAAATTTCTCTGCAAAACCACATTTGTTTTAGTTTAAATAGATACTTGCCTGCCTTACCTGTATTCTGGTGCGCGTTCCGCGTGCTCGAGTCCCGTTTGGTAGTCGTAGTTCCCGGTTTTAACATACTTTTTGGTCGAAAAACCCGTTTTTTGACCAAAAGTCAAAATTTTTATTCAGCATAAATTACAGTAATATCACAGAACGCTAGCCCGCGCGGAGACGCGTCTTTTGACACCTCGCACGTGCGCCTAGCCAACATAGAAATTTGAAATCTTTTAATTCAAGTAAATTCTTATATAGTCGAAATCCACCTTAGGAGAACAGTATTTACAGCAAACCGTAATAACTTTGCATCCAGGTGACGCATTTTGAAGCTGTTTTCAGCCAATTTGATCTTAAATAGGTTCCGTCCTACTATCTGACTAATTTTAATTGACTTTTAAGCGAAAATATTTTTTCGCTTCAGGACATAGAAAAATTTTCAATATTTTTCTTTACGAAAAATTAAATTAATTTTTATCTCAAAATTTCTCTGCAAAACCACATTTGTTTTAGTTTAAATAGATACTTGCCTGCCTTACCTGTATTCTGGTGCGCGTTCCGCGTGCTCGAGTCCCGTTTGGTAGTCGTAGTTCCCGGTTTTAACATACTTTTTGGTCGAAAAACCCGTTTTTTGACCAAAAGTCAAAATTTTTATTCAGCATAAATTACAGTAATATCACAGAACGCTAGCCCGCGCGGAGACGCGTCTTTTGACACCTCGCACGTGCGCCTAGCCAACATAGAAATTCGAAAAATTGCCCTCCCACTCACCCTTTACTCACTAGCCAGGTAAACTTTTCAGATCCAGGCAAAAAAGTTAGTTTTAGTTTTAAGCTTTTACAGTTACAGAACTACCTTTCGGTAACAGTAGGTAGGGGAATTGACGGTTTCAAGACCTTTTAGCGCCTCCTAAAGGCATTTCTTTTGAAATATTTTAATTTTTCTGACCGAGTCCTTCTGTAGGGCTCGTTTTGATTCTCACAACTGACTGATCCCCCCTTTACAGGGATTCAGCTCATATACTCGTGTCCCCTGACAAATACTTTTCATCAGTCCCGTCCCAACTTAGTTAGAATGTTTGGTATTAGGACACCAGTCACCAAGACAAAAACCTCAGAGGAGAGTTCGGTCACGGGGAGGCAAAGACTGGCACAGGCTGGCCCGTCTGTGAGGCGTAGTATTGGTGAGTGGGAAGCTGACAGACCGTTATCTGGACAGCTTCTCAAAACACCAACACCTCCAAAGAAGACCCCGCTGTCTACTCCCCCAAAACTCAAGTCCAAAACAACAGTCGTACAGCAGAGCAAGTTTGATGTTCCGAAACAGCCAGAGGGGACTGGAGAGAGCTCGCCGCGAGAAGCGAAACCCGTGAGGTACCTAAACCGAACCACGGAGGCTAAAGCGTGCCTATCAAAAGCTAAACTACAACTTTTAAGCTCCAGGAACCTTAAGAAGGAAATAAAGGATGAGATAACGAAGGCTGTAGAAAGGCTCTACCAATTGGTAAAAGAGGCCGAACTCGAAAAATCCAAAGCTGTCGATGAGGGAGATATGGTGGTTACCCAGAAGGAGCCCAGGCCGACAGCAAACGAACCGACAGAGCTGATGCAGAGCCTTGTGGAAGGCCTCAAACAGCACAAAGAGGCATTGCAGGAGTGCCAACACCACACCCAGGCTCTGTCGGAACAACTGCAGCACGCCCCTCGCTACGTCGCAGGCCAAGGTGCGACCTTCGCGGAGATGGCCGCCGTCAGTCCGAAGCAGAGCATTCAAAAGCCTCTTCACTCGGTGTTCGTATCATCTACCAATGATCAGGACACCGGTGAAGAGGTTATCGAGAAGCTCAGGACGGCGGTCGATGCCAGAAATGAGGGCACTAGGGTGGAGCGGCTGCGCAAGGTCAGGGACCAGAAGGTGGTGGTCACTTTCAGGACGAAGGAAGAGATGAGAAACGTTTCTGAACGGATAAGGAAGACGGGTAACCTGGTGGTGGAGGAGGTTAAAAATAAAGATCCGCTCATCATTGTCAAGGACGTCCTCTCCTGCCACACGGATGCGGAGGTTACCCAGGCCCTGCAACGGCAAAACACCCACCTGCTCGGGGACATTCCTGCGGAGGATTTGAGGTTAGGGGTGAAGTACCGTCGTAGGACGAGGAACCCCCATATGTGCCACGTCATCCTGCAGGTGTCCCCGACTGTGTGGCAGCGGTTAACACTGGCGGGTCGCGTGCACGTTGACCTGCAGCGAGTGCGAGTGCAGGACCAGTCACCACTGGTGCAGTGCACTCGCTGCCTGCGCTTCGGCCACAGTCGTAAACTGTGCACGCAGCCCGCCGACCTCTGCATTCACTGTGGAGAGCCCCACATGCGGGCGGATTGTCCTTCAAGGATGGCAGAGGAGGCTCCAAAGTGCCACAACTGTCTTCTAGCCAAAATGGAAGGGACTGGCCACACCGCCTTCGACAATGAGTGTCCGATACGCCTTAAATGGGATGCGTTGGCACGCTTATCGGTGGCGTACTGCTAAGGTGCAGCCAGCCTTTTCCGGAAGTCAGATCCTATCAGACCACAATGGTATTGTTTTCAAAATTTATATACAAAAACTTAAAACAAAATTCATTATAACTTCAAGAAATAACAACAAAACACAAGCGAATTGGCGCCAATTTCATAAGAAATTGGCCCAATTAAAAGCCGACTTCAAATTAAATGCATTAGAACTAGACAAAATTAAACATAAAATAGATTCGGTAATTAGTTACGGTAACATTAATATAGATAGTATAGAAAATATTTGCGGCAAACTTACCTTACCGTTGTGGTCGAACGGACTCGTTAATGCACAGGTCTGGAGTGTGCAGTACCTAAAACAAAATGAAAATTATCATCACCAGGCTGTGGCAGCACCACTCGAAAATTGTAAATATCCTAGAGGAAAGCAGGTACTTACTCGTGAAATCGCAGATGTGTGTCTGCCAGGATTGACGGAAAATAAACACAAAAAATTGAATGCAAAAGTAGTAGCTAGAAGTCATAGAATAAAAATAAATAGTTTATAAATAATGTCTATATGATATATTGATTATATATTAGCATAGCCATATTATAAATATAAGGAAAGATGAAATACAATAGGTATTAGCATAGATAGACTCATAAATATAAATAAAAACAAAAATAATATAGAGAAATAAGTTCATAAATTATTAGGTAGTTATGTAAAACGTTGGCTCAAAAAATTTAACTTACAGATATATACAGAAAAAATTTGAAATTGCGAGGCAACTGCTTCCAGGAATACTCCACTTCCTGAAACAGGACTGACAAAAATAAAAAAAAATTAAAAGAAACGAGTAAAATTAAATCATTGCCAAATAAGGTCTCTGATCATGTCAGAGGGACACCGAGCAAAGGCAGGAGTGGGTTTTAGCCGGTAAGAGTCCGGCACTGCCCAGACTGGCTCATAAGTGAGGCAGTCTGGGCGTCCATGAGGATTTCCCACTCCTGCTAATAAGAAAAAAAAAAAAAAAAAAAAAAACCTAACCTAACCTAACCTAACCTAACCTAACCTAACCTTTTTTTTTTTTTTTTTTTGTTCCGGGGTGGAAAATCCTCATGGATGTCCCCCGCCCTGGGGCGGGCGGAGGGGTCTGTCAGACTCTTACTGACTAAAAACCACCCCGGTGTTCCAACTCACACCTACGCCGGGGGTCGCGGGAACTTGAAATCTTCCGCAACCCCCGGCTGGTGCCGGCCCGCCACCGCGGGCCTCCTCGGGTCAGGGGGGGGAGTGAGGTGTTTGACTCCCCCCGCGACGTCTAAGAGGGGCGCGCGTGGAACACTACGCGCCGCCACCTCGGGTCCTGATGTGTGGGGGGCGACGGACGTCCCCGAGTCCGTCGCCCCTGGACCCATTTAGGGGGGCTGGAAGAGGGCGTTATCCGCCCTCCGCCGACGCCCGGTGCGCCTGCTGCGGGCCGGGTGAGTGGACGAGATCTCCCTCTCCCTTTCCGCAGCCTCCTTCTGCGAGACGACCGTCTCGCAGTAGGAAACCACCGCGTCCCAGGACTCGCCGCTGCCGACCATCGCATTCACTAGGGCCGGCAGCGACAAGTCACTGCCTACTTCTGAGATGAGGGCACGGCGTGGCTCCTCCCAAGCGGCACACTCTGCCAGCGTATGCCGCGCCGTGTCCTCCCGGCAGTCGACGCAGTGGTGACACCGGGCGTCCGGCTCCCTGTTTATGCGACACAGGTACTTCCCGAAGCAACCATGCCCCGAGAGCACCTGCGTCACCCGAAACGACAGGGAGCCGTGCCTCCTCCCGAGCCAGCGCTCGAAACCTAACCTAACCTAACCTAACCTAGTAGCTAGAAGTCATAGAATAAAAATAAATAGATTATAAATAATGTCTATATGATATATTGATTATATATTAGCATAGCCATATTATAAATATAGAATAAATTAAAGGAAATATGAAATACAATAGGTATTAGCATAGATAGACTCATAAATAAACATAAAACACAAAAATAATATAGAGAAGTAAGTTAATAAATTATTAGGTTGGTATGTAAAACGTTAGCTCAAAGAATTATAAGTTACAGTAATATAGATACAGAAAAAAATGGAATTAGCGAGGCAACTGCTTCCAGGAATACTCCACTTCCTAAAACAGGACTGACCAAAATAAAATCCTAAAAGAAACGAGTAAAATTATATCATTGCCAAATAAGGTCTCTGATCATGTCAGAGGGACACCGAGCAAAGGCAGGAGTGGGTTTTAGCCGGTAAGAGTCCGGCACTGCCCAGACTGGCTCATAAGTGAGGCAGTCTGGGCGTCCATGAGGATTTCCCACTCCTGCTAAACCAAAAAAAAAAAAATAAAAAAAAAAAAAAAACCGCTAATATATGTCATGTAGATATTAAGATTATTATAGATGTAACATAGAATAAGAAGAAGTCTGATAACGCTCTGTAGTCCAATTGTGCAGCTACCATTGTAAGTAGAAATTGTAAATATACCACCTAACAATGACAGCAAACAAAGCAATGTATAGCCTTAGAAATATAAAATTAGATAAATAAGCCTCCGACCACAATATCGGAGAAAGCCGTGTCTGTAAGGCAGGAGTGTGGTTTTAGCCGGTAAGAGTCCGGCACTGCCCAGACTGGGTCATCTGTGACGCAGTCTGGGTGTCCATGAGGATTTCCCACTCCTGCCAAACCAAAAAAAAAAAAAAAAAAAAAAAAACCTAACCTAACCATAACTTTGCATCCAGGTGACGCATTTTGAAGCTGTTTTCAGCTATTTTGATCGTAAACAGGTTCCGTCCTACTATCTGACTAATCTTAATTGACTTTTGCACGAAAATATTTTTTCGTTTCAGGACATAGAAAAATTTTCAATATTTTTCTTTACGAAAAATTAAATTAATTTTTATCTCTAAATTTTCTCTCTTAAACCACATTTGTTATTAGTTTTAATAGATACTTACCTGCCTTACCTGTATTCTGGTGCGCGTTCCGCGTGCTCGAGTCCCGTTTGGTAGTCGTAATTCCCGGTTTTAACATACTTTTCGGTCGAAAAACCCGTTTTTTGACCAAAAGTCTAAAATTTTCTTCAGCATAAATTACAGTAATATCACAGAACGCTAGCCCGCGCGGAGACGCGTCTTTTGACACCTCGCACGTGCGCCTAGCTAACATAGAAATTCGAAATCTTTTAATTCAAGTAAATTCTTATATAGTCGAAATCCACCTTAGGAGAACAGTATTTACAGCAAACCGTTATAACTTTGCATCCAGGTGACGCATTTTGAAGCTGTTTTCAGCCAATTTGATCTTAAATAGGTTCCGTCCTACTATCTGACTAATTTTAATTGACTTTTACGCGAAAATATTTTTTCGCTTCAGGACATAGAAAAATTTTCAATATTTTTCTTTACGAAAAATTAAATTAATTTTTATCTCAAAATTTATCTGCAAAACCACATTTGTTTTAGTTTAAATAGATACTTGCCTGCCTTACCTGTATTCTGGTGCGCGTTCCGCGTGCTCGAGTCCCGTTTGGTAGTCGTAGTTCCCGGTTTTAACATACTTTTCGGTCGAAAAACCCGTTTTTTGACCAAAAGTCAAAATTTTTATTCAGCATAAATTACAGTAATATCACAGAACGCTAGCCCGCACGGAGACGCGTCTTTTGACACCTCGCACGTGCGCCTAGCCAACATAGAAATTCGAAATCTTTTAATTCAAGTAAATTCTTATATAGTCGAAATCCACCTTAGGAGAACAGTATTTACAGCAAACCGTTATAACTTTGCATCCAGGTGACGCATTTTGAAGCTGTTTTCAGCCAATTTGATCTTAAATAGGTTCCGTCCTACTATCTGACTAATTTTAATTGACTTTTACGCGAAAATATTTTTTCGCTTCAGGACATAGAAAAATTTTCAATATTTTTCTTTACGAAAAATTAAATTAATTTTTATCTCAAAATTTCTCTGCAAAACCACATTTGTTTTAGTTTAAATAGATACTTGCCTGCCTTACCTGTATTCTGGTGCGCGTTCCGCGTGCTCGAGTCCCGTTTGGTAGTCGTAGTTCCCGGTTTTAACATACTTTTCGGTCGAAAAACCCGTTTTTTGACCAAAAGTCAAAATTTTTATTCAGCATAAATTACAGTAATATCACAGAACGCTAGCCCGCGCGGAGACGCGTCTTTTGACACCTCGCACGTGCGCCTAGCTAACATAGAAATTCGAAAAATTGCCCTCCCACTCACCCTTTACTCACTAGCCAGGTAAACTTTTCAGATCCAGGCAAAAAAGTTAGTTTTAGTTTTAAGCTTTTACAGTTACAGAACTACCTTTCGGTAACAGTAGGTAGGGGAATTGACGGTTTCAAGACCTTTTAGCGCCTCCTAAAGGCATTTCTTTTGAAATATTTTAATTTTTCTGACCGAGTCCTTCTGTAGGGCTCGTTTTGATTCTCACAACTGACTGATCCCCCCTTTACAGGGATTCAGCTCATATACTCGTGTCCCCTGACAAATACTTTTCATCAGTCCCGTCCCAACTTAGTTAGAATGTTTGGTATTAGGACACCAGTCACCAAGACAAAAACCTCAGAGGAGAGTTCGGTCACGGGGAGGCAAAGACTGGCACAGGCTGGCCCGTCTGTGAGGCGTAGTATTGGTGAGTGGGAAGCTGACAGACCGTTATCTGGACAGCTTCTCAAAACACCAACACCTCCAAAGAAGACCCCGCTGTCTACTCCCCCAAAACTCAAGTCCAAAACAACAGTCGTACAGCAGAGCAAGTTTGATGTTCCGAAACAGCCAGAGGGGACTGGAGAGAGCTCGCCGCGAGAAGCGAAACCCGTGAGGTACCTAAACCGAACCACGGAGGCTAAAGCGTGCCTATCAAAAGCTAAACTACAACTTTTAAGCTCCAGGAACCTTAAGAAGGAAATAAAGGATGAGATAACGAAGGCTGTAGAAAGGCTCTACCAATTGGTAAAAGAGGCCGAACTCGAAAAATCCAAAGCTGTCGATGAGGGAGATATGGTGGTTACCCAGAAGGAGCCCAGGCCGACAGCAAACGAACCGACAGAGCTGATGCAGAGCCTTGTGGAAGGCCTCAAACAGCACAAAGAGGCATTGCAGGAGTGCCAACACCACACCCAGGCTCTGTCGGAACAACTGCAGCACGCCCCTCGCTACGTCGCAGGCCAAGGTGCGACCTTCGCGGAGATGGCCGCCGTCAGTCCGAAGCAGAGCATTCAAAAGCCTCTTCACTCGGTGTTCGTATCATCTACCAATGATCAGGACACCGGTGAAGAGGTTATCGAGAAGCTCAGGACGGCGGTCGATGCCAGAAATGAGGGCACTAGGGTGGAGCGGCTGCGCAAGGTCAGGGACCAGAAGGTGGTGGTCACTTTCAGGACGAAGGAAGAGATGAGAAACGTTTCTGAACGGATAAGGAAGACGGGTAACCTGGTGGTGGAGGAGGTTAAAAATAAAGATCCGCTCATCATTGTCAAGGACGTCCTCTCCTGCCACACGGATGCGGAGGTTACCCAGGCCCTGCAACGGCAAAACACCCACCTGCTCGGGGACATTCCTGCGGAGGATTTGAGGTTAGGGGTGAAGTACCGTCGTAGGACGAGGAACCCCCATATGTGCCACGTCATCCTGCAGGTGTCCCCGACTGTGTGGCAGCGGTTAACACTGGCGGGTCGCGTGCACGTTGACCTGCAGCGAGTGCGAGTGCAGGACCAGTCACCACTGGTGCAGTGCACTCGCTGCCTGCGCTTCGGCCACAGTCGTAAACTGTGCACGCAGCCCGCCGACCTCTGCATACACTGTGGAGAGCCCCACATGCGGGCTGATTGTCCGTCAAGGATGGCAGAGGAGGCTCCAAAGTGCCACAACTGTCTTTTGGCCAAAATGGAAAAGACTGGCCACACCGCCTTTGACAATGAGTGCCCGATACGCCTCAAATGGGATGCATTGGCACGCCTATCGGTGGCGTACTGCTAAGGTGCAGCCAGCCTTTTCCGGAAATAAGACCCGATCAGACCACAGCGGTATTGTTTTAAAATTTTTCATACATAAACTTTTTTCATCTTTCTCATTTTCTTTATTAACCTCAAGAAATTACAACTCAACACAAGCGAATTGGAGCCAATTTCATGCGAAATTGGCCCAATTAAAAGCCGTCTCTAAATTAAATTCATTTGAACTTCACACAATTAACCATAAAACAGTTTCAGTAGTTAGTTTATACGATAACATTAATATAGATAGTATAGAAAATATTTGCGGCAAACTTACCTTACCGTTGTGGTCGAACGGACTCGTTGATGCACAGGTCTGGAGTGTGCAGTACCTAAAGCAAAATGAAAATTATCATCACCAGTTTGTGGCAGCACCATTCGACAATTGGAAATATCCTAGAGCAAAGCAGGTACTTACTCGTAAAATCGCAGATGTGCGTCTGCCAGGATTGACGGGAAATAAACACAAAAAATTGAATGTAAAAGTAGTAGCTAGAAGTCATAGAATAAAAATAAATAGATTATAAATAATGTCTATATGATATATTGATTATATATTAGCATAGCCATATTATAAATATAGAATAAATTAAAGGAAATATGAAATACAATAGGTATTAGCATAGATAGACTCATAAATAAACATAAAACACAAAAATAATATAGAGAAATAAGTTAATAAATTATTAGGTTGGTATGTAAAACGTTAGCTCAAAGAATTATAAGTTACAGTAATATAGATACAGAAAAAAAAAAAAAAAAAAAAAAAAAAATGGAATTAGCGAGGCAACTGCTTCCAGGAATACTCCACTTCCTAAAACAGGACTGACCAAAATAAAATCCTAAAAGAAACGAGTAAAATTATATCATTGCCAAATAAGGTCTCTGATCATGTCAGAGGGACACCGAGCAAAGGCAGGAGTGGGTTTTAGCCGGTAAGAGTCCGGCACTGCCCAGACTGGCTCATAAGTGAGGCAGTCTGGGCGTCCATGAGGATTTCCCACTCCTGCTAAACCAAAAAAAAAAAAAAAAAAAAAAAAAAACCTAACCTAACCTAACCTAACCTAACCTAACCTAACCTAACCTAACCTAACCTAACCTAACCTAACCTAACCTAACCTAACCTAACCTAACCTAACCTAACCATAACTTTGCATCCAGGTGACGCATTTTGAAGCTGTTTTCAGCTATTTTGATCGTAAACAGGTTCCGTCCTACTATCTGACTAATCTTAATTGACTTTTGCACGAAAATATTTTTTCGTTTCAGGACATAGAAAAATTTTCAATATTTTTCTTTACGAAAAATTAAATTAATTTTTATCTCTAAATTTTCTCTCTTAAACCACATTTGTTATTAGTTTTAATAGATACTTACCTGCCTTACCTGTATTCTGGTGCGCGTTCCGCGTGCTCGAGTCCCGTTTGGTAGTCGTAATTCCCGGTTTTAACATACTTTTCGGTCGAAAAACCCGTTTTTTGACCAAAAGTCTAAAATTTTCTTCAGCATAAATTACAGTAATATCACAGAACGCTAGCCCGCGCGGAGACGCGTCTTTTGACACCTCGCACGTGCGCCTAGCTAACATAGAAATTCGAAATCTTTAAAATCAAGTAAATTCATATATAGTCGAAATCCACCTAAGCAATATTGTATTTACAGCAAACCGTTATAACTTTGCATCCAGGTGACGCATTTTGAAGCTGTTTTCAGCTATTTTGATCGTAAACAGGTTCCGTCCTACTATCTGACTAATCTTAATTGACTTTTGCACGAAAATATTTTTTCGTTTCAGGACATAGAAAAATTTTCAATATTTTTCTTTACGAAAAATTAAATTAATTTTTATCTCTAAATTTTCTCTCTTAAACCACATTTGTTATTAGTTTTAATAGATACTTACCTGCCTTACCTGTATTCTGGTGCGCGTTCCGCGTGCTCGAGTCCCGTTTGGTAGTCGTAATTCCCGGTTTTAACATACTTTTCGGTCGAAAAACCCGTTTTTTGACCAAAAGTCTAAAATTTTCTTCAGCATAAATTACAGTAATATCACAGAACGCTAGCCCGCGCGGAGACGCGTCTTTTGACACCTCGCACGTGCGCCTAGCTAACATAGAAATTCGAAATCTTTAAAATCAAGTAAATTCATATATAGTCGAAATCCACCTAAGCAATATAGTATTTACAGCAAACCGTTATAACTTTGCATCCAGGTGACGCATTTTGAAGCTGTTTTCAGCTATTTTGATCGTAAACAGGTTCCGTCCTACTATCTGACTAATCTTAATTGACTTTTGCACGAAAATATTTTTTCGTTTCAGGACATAGAAAAATTTTCAATATTTTTCTTTACGAAAAATTAAATTAATTTTTATCTCTAAATTTTCTCTCTTAAACCACATTTGTTATTAGTTTTAATAGATACTTACCTGCCTTACCTGTATTCTGGTGCGCGTTCCGCGTGCTCGAGTCCCGTTTGGTAGTCGTAATTCCCGGTTTTAACATACTTTTCGGTCGAAAAACCCGTTTTTTGACCAAAAGTCTAAAATTTTCTTCAGCATAAATTACAGTAATATCACAGAACGCTAGCCCGCGCGGAGACGCGTCTTTTGACACCTCGCACGTGCGCCTAGCTAACATAGAAATTCGAAATCTTTAAAATCAAGTAAATTCATATATAGTCGAAATCCACCTAAGCAATATAGTATTTACAGCAAACCGTTATAACTTTGCATCCAGGTGACGCATTTTGAAGCTGTTTTCAGCTATTTTGATCGTAAACAGGTTCCGTCCTACTATCTGACTAATCTTAATTGACTTTTGCACGAAAATATTTTTTCGTTTCAGGACATAGAAAAATTTTCAATATTTTTCTTTACGAAAAATTAAATTAATTTTTATCTCTAAATTTTCTCTCTTAAACCACATTTGTTATTAGTTTTAATAGATACTTACCTGCCTTACCTGTATTCTGGTGCGCGTTCCGCGTGCTCGAGTCCCGTTTGGTAGTCGTAATTCCCGGTTTTAACATACTTTTCGGTCGAAAAACCCGTTTTTTGACCAAAAGTCTAAAATTTTCTTCAGCATAAATTACAGTAATATCACAGAACGCTAGCCCGCGCGGAGACGCGTCTTTTGACACCTCGCACGTGCGCCTAGCTAACATAGAAATTCGAAAAATTGCCCTCCCACCCACCCTTTACTCATTAGCCAGGTGAACTTTTCGGTTTTGCCAAAAAAAATAAATTTTGTTTCTGTTTTTAATTTTGTCTTATAGATCAATTTTACTTAATTTAATTAAGACCAGGCACAAACCAACGTGTCCAAACGCTTCATTGACGGAGTCCTATATTTTTAGTACCTTTATTGACCTTACGGTCGTGCGGCCGTAGGACAAGTTTATTTTATTTTATTCTAGGATAAATTCTTTGTTTGTCCCCCCTTTACAGGGACCCAAACCATCGCCAGTGTCCTCTGACTGGTTTGTGTATGAATATCACCTTCACGCAAACCACCAACATGTTCCGTACACCGGCCAAAGACGCAAGCTCGTCGGGCCCCGGTGCCTTGCCACGGTCAACTGAGAGGGCTGGGTCCTCGCTTCCTTGTGTGAGGCGTAGCATCGGGGAATGGGAGGCCGGGAAAGTCGAGCCCCAGGTCAAGTCCCCAGCCAACCCAAGGCGCGATGCCACACCAACTACCCCTCAGAAAACTACCAGCACTTTGGAGACGCGCCGGGTACCGGCGGCTACCGCAGGACCACCAAAGAAATCTGAGACCGGCTACCCCAACATCACAGCGGAGGCGAGAGCTTGCCTACAGAAGGCAAAGCTTAATTTGGTCAGCTCTCGCAACCTAAAAACGGAGATTAAGACGGCGGTGCTTGATGCCATAAATAGATTGTATGAGCTGGTTAAGGAGTCAGAGGGAAGCAAGGTCCCTGTCGCACCAGCACCCGCAGTCATACCAGTAGCCTTACCGATAGCCGCGCCATTAAAGCTCACCACGGATGAACCGACACAATTGATGAAGAGCCTGGTGGCAGACCTTAAAGAGCACAAACAGGCGTTGGAGGAGTGCCAACAACATACCCGGGCTCTGTCGGAGCAACTCAAGCTGGCCCCTTGCTACGTCGCAGGCCAAGGTCCGACCTTTGCGGAGATAGCCGCCGGCCCTAAGCAGCACATCCAAGAGCCTCTTCACTCGGTGGTCGTGTCATCGCTCAATGATCAGGACACCGGTGAAGAGGTTATTGAGAAGCTAAGGACGGCGGTCGATGCCCGAAATGAGGGCACGAGGGTTGAACGGCTGCGCAAGGCGAGGGACCAAAAGGTAGTAGTCGGTTTCAGAACCAGGGAAGAGATGACAAAAGTCACCGAACGAATAAGGAAAAAGGGTAATCTGGTGGTAGAGGAGGTAAAAAATAAAGATCCGCTCGTCATTATCAAGGACGTCCTCTCCTGCCACACGGATGACGAACTAGCCCAATCCCTGCAGCGGCAAAACTGCCACCTGATCGGGGACATACCTGCTGAGGATTCGAGGTTGCGGGTAAAGTACCGTCGTAAGACGAGGAACCCTCATATGTGCCACGTCGTCCTGCAGGTGTCCCCTTCAGTCTGGCAGAGGCTGACTATGGCGGGTCGTGTGCACATTGACCTACAGCGGGTGCGCGTGCAGGACCAGTCACCACTGGTGCAGTGCACTCGCTGTCTGCGCTACGGCCACAGCCGTAAACTGTGCACACAGCCCGCCGACCTCTGCACTCATTGTGGTGAGCCCCACATGCGAGCTGACTGCCCGTCGAGGCTGGCAGCGGAGGCACCAAAGTGTCACAACTGCGTTTTGGCCAAAGGGGACAGGACTGACCACAACGCCTTCGACAACGAGTGCCCAATACGTCTTAAATGGGACGCGTTGGCGCGTCTGTCGGTGGCGTATTCCTGAGGTCCATCCAGCGTTCCCCGGAAGTAAGAACCACAACGGTATTGTCTTCAAAATTAATAGTCAGAAAATCAAATCAACAAACGAATCTAGAAATAAATGTAATTGTGATAAACAACAAGCTAATTGGAGTCAATTTCGTGAGAAACTGGCCCAATTAAAAGCAGATACTATACTAAACTCACCCAAATTTAATATCAAAATTACCTTACCGTTGTGGTCAAACGCGCTTGATATTACGAATAAGCACGATGACACTTTGAGAAGCCGTATCCGAAGCGCTGTCGTCGAGCAGTACCTGAAACAGAAAAGAGCACAGGATAAGAGCCGGAAATACGTTAGGACGAAACCGGACAAATTACAATCAGAAACTATTTTTAAAACAGCAGCTCTGAGTCTGTCAGGATTATTATTAAGTAAACAAGGACAACACTTAATTAAATTAGTAGTAACAATAATTGATAGGATAGGAAATAAACGTAGGTATAGAACAAGAAAATATGTCTAAACGATATATTGTATATATATTAGAATAGCCATATCATAAATAAAGTATATAGATTAATTTAAAGAAAAAATATAATAGGTGTAAGAACAGGTAGACTCTAAAATCCAAAAACATATAAAAGAAAATAGAATATAGAAATAAGTTAATAAGTCAATAGGTTAATTGGTGTGTAAGATGTTAAATGTCAAAATGAAAGGTATTAGAAAAGTATATACAGAATTAACTAGACGAAGTGAGACCATTGCTTCCAGGAACTCTCCACTTCCTAACAGCAGGACTGACATAAAATTAAATAAAACACAACGGCTGCAATCTGAAAATATTGTCTTAAAAAGGTCTCTGATCATGTCAGAGGGACACCGAGCAAAGGCAGGAGTGGGTTTTAGCCGGTAAGAGTCCGGCACTGCCCAGACTGGCTCATAAGTGAGGCAGTCTGGGCGTCCATGAGGATTTCCCACTCCTGCTAAACCAAAAAAAAAAAAAAAAAAAAAAAAAACCTAACCTAACCTAACCTAACCTAACCTAACCTAACCTAACCTAACCTAACCTAACCTAACCTAACCGGTTATAACTTTGCATCCAGGTGACGCATTTTGAAGCTGTTTTCAGCTATTTTGATCATAAACAGGTTCCGTCCTACTATCTGACTAATTTTTATTGACTTTTACGCGAAAATATTTTTTCGTTTCAGGACATAGAAAAATTTTCAATATTTTTCTTTACGAAAAATTAAATTAATTTTTATCTCAAAATTTCTCTGCAAAACCACATTTGTTTTAGTTTAAATAGATACTTGCCTGCCTTACCTGTATTCTGGTGCGCGTTCCGCGTGCTCGAGTCCCGTTTGGTAGTCGTAATTCCCGGTTTTAACATACTTTTCGGTCGAAAAACCCGTTTTTTGACCAAAAGTCAAAATTTTTATTCAGCCTAAATTCCAGTAACATCACAGAACGCTAGCCCGCGCGGAGACGCGTCTTTTGACACCTCGCACGTGCGCCTAGCCAACATAGAAATTCGAAATCTTTAAAATCAAGTAAATTCATATATAGTCGAAATCCACCTAAGCAATACAGTATTTACAGCAAACCGTTATAACTTTGCATCCAGGTGACGCATTTTGAAGCTGTTTTCAGCTATTTTGATCATAAACAGGTTCCGTCCTACTATCTGACTAATTTTTATTGACTTTTACGCGAAAATATTTTTTCGTTTCAGGACATAGAAAAATTTTCAATATTTTTCTTTACGAAAAATTAAATTAATTTTTATCTCAAAATTTCTCTGCAAAACCACATTTGTTTTAGTTTAAATAGATACTTGCCTGCCTTACCTGTATTCTGGTGCGCGTTCCGCGTGCTCGAGTCCCGTTTGGTAGTCGTAATTCCCGGTTTTAACATACTTTTCGGTCGAAAAACCCGTTTTTTGACCAAAAGTCAAAATTTTTATTCAGCCTAAATTCCAGTAACATCACAGAACGCTAGCCCGCGCGGAGACGCGTCTTTTGACACCTCGCACGTGCGCCTAGCCAACATAGAAATTCGAAATCTTTAAAATCAAGTAAATTCATATATAGTCGAAATCCACCTAAGCAATACAGTATTTACAGCAAACCGTTATAACTTTGCATCCAGGTGACGCATTTTGAAGCTGTTTTCAGCTATTTTGATCATAAACAGGTTCCGTCCTACTATCTGACTAATTTTTATTGACTTTTACGCGAAAATATTTTTTCGTTTCAGGACATAGAAAAATTTTCAATATTTTTCTTTACGAAAAATTAAATTAATTTTTATCTCAAAATTTCTCTGCAAAACCACATTTGTTTTAGTTTAAATAGATACTTGCCTGCCTTACCTGTATTCTGGTGCGCGTTCCGCGTGCTCGAGTCCCGTTTGGTAGTCGTAATTCCCGGTTTTAACATACTTTTCGGTCGAAAAACCCGTTTTTTGACCAAAAGTCAAAATTTTTATTCAGCCTAAATTCCAGTAACATCACAGAACGCTAGCCCGCGCGGAGACGCGTCTTTTGACACCTCGCACGTGCGCCTAGCCAACATAGAAATTCGAAATCTTTAAAATCAAGTAAATTCATATATAGTCGAAATCCACCTAAGCAATACAGTATTTACAGCAAACCGTTATAACTTTGCATCCAGGTGACGCATTTTGAAGCTGTTTTCAGCCAATTTGATCTTAAATAGGTTCCGTCCTACTATCTGACTAATTTTAATTGACTTTTACGCGAAAATATTTTTTCGCTTCAGGACATAGAAAAATTTTCAATATTTTTCTTTACGAAAAATTAAATTAATTTTTATCTCAAAATTTCTCTGCAAAACCACATTTGTTTTAGTTTAAATAGATACTTGCCTGCCTTACCTGTATTCTGGTGCGCGTTCCGCGTGCTCGAGTCCCGTTTGGTAGTCGTAGTTCCCGGTTTTAACATACTTTTCGGTCGAAAAACCCGTTTTTTGACCAAAAGTCAAAATTTTTATTCAGCATAAATTACAGTAATATCACAGAACGCTAGCCCGCGCGGAGACGCGTCTTTTGACACCTCGCACGTGCGCCTAGCTAACATAGAAATTCGAAAAATTGCCCTCCCACTCACCCTTTACTCACTAGCCAGGTAAACTTTTCAGATCCAGGCAAAAAAGTTAGTTTTAGTTTTAAGCTTTTACAGTTACAGAACTACCTTTCGGTAACAGTAGGTAGGGGAATTGACGGTTTCAAGACCTTTTAGCGCCTCCTAAAGGCATTTCTTTTGAAATATTTTAATTTTTCTGACCGAGTCCTTCTGTAGGGCTCGTTTTGATTCTCACAACTGACTGATCCCCCCTTTACAGGGATTCAGCTCATATACTCGTGTCCCCTGACAAATACTTTTCATCAGTCCCGTCCCAACTTAGTTAGAATGTTTGGTATTAGGACACCAGTCACCAAGACAAAAACCTCAGAGGAGAGTTCGGTCACGGGGAGGCAAAGACTGGCACAGGCTGGCCCGTCTGTGAGGCGTAGTATTGGTGAGTGGGAAGCTGACAGACCGTTATCTGGACAGCTTCTCAAAACACCAACACCTCCAAAGAAGACCCCGCTGTCTACTCCCCCAAAACTCAAGTCCAAAACAACAGTCGTACAGCAGAGCAAGTTTGATGTTCCGAAACAGCCAGAGGGGACTGGAGAGAGCTCGCCGCGAGAAGCGAAACCCGTGAGGTACCTAAACCGAACCACGGAGGCTAAAGCGTGCCTATCAAAAGCGAAACTACAACTTTTAAGCTCCAGGAACCTTAAGAAGGAAATAAAGGATGAGATAACGAAGGCTGTAGAAAGGCTCTACCAATTGGTAAAAGAGGCCGAACTCGAAAAATCCAAAGCTGTCGATGAGGGAGATATGGTGGTTACCCAGAAGGAGCCCAGGCCGACAGCAAACGAACCGACAGAGCTGATGCAGAGCCTTGTGGAAGGCCTCAAACAGCACAAAGAGGCATTGCAGGAGTGCCAACACCACACCCAGGCTCTGTCGGAACAACTGCAGCACGCCCCTCGCTACGTCGCAGGCCAAGGTGCGACCTTCGCGGAGATGGCCGCCGTCAGTCCGAAGCAGAGCATTCAAAAGCCTCTACACTCGGTGTTCGTATCATCTACCAATGATCAGGACACCGGTGAAGAGGTTATCGAGAAGCTCAGGACGGCGGTCGATGCCAGAAATGAGGGCACTAGGGTGGAGCGGCTGCGCAAGGTCAGGGACCAGAAGGTGGTGGTCACTTTCAGGACGAAGGAAGAGATGAGAAACGTTTCTGAACGGATAAGGAAGACGGGTAACCTGGTGGTGGAGGAGGTTAAAAATAAAGATCCGCTCATCATTGTCAAGGACGTCCTCTCCTGCCACACGGATGCGGAGGTTACCCAGGCCCTGCAACGGCAAAACACCCACCTGCTCGGGGACATTCCTGCGGAGGATTTGAGGTTAGGGGTGAAGTACCGTCGTAGGACGAGGAACCCCCATATGTGCCACGTCATCCTGCAGGTGTCCCCGACTGTGTGGCAGCGGTTAACACTGGCGGGTCGCGTGCACGTTGACCTGCAGCGAGTGCGAGTGCAGGACCAGTCACCACTGGTGCAGTGCACTCGCTGCCTGCGCTTCGGCCACAGTCGTAAACTGTGCACGCAGCCCGCCGACCTCTGCATTCACTGTGGAGAGCCCCACATGCGGGCGGATTGTCCTTCAAGGATGGCAGAGGAGGCTCCAAAGTGCCACAACTGTCTTTTAGCCAAAATGGAAAGGACTGGCCACACCGCCTTCGACAATGAGTGCCCGATACGCCTTAAATGGGATGCGTTGGCACGCTTATCGGTGGCGTACTGCTAAGGTGCAGCCAGCCTTTTCCGGAAATAAGACCCGATCAGACCACAGCGGTATTGTTTTAAAATTTTTCATACATAAACTTTTTTCATCTTTATCATTTTTATTATTAACCTTTAGAAATTACAACTCAACACAAGCGAATTGGAGCCAATTTCATGCGAAATTGGCCCAATTAAAAGCCGTCTCTAAATTATATTCATTTGAACTTCACACAATTAACCATAAAATAGATTCAGTAATTAGTTTATACATTAATACAGATACTATAGAAAGGATTAGTTACAAACTTACCTTGCCGTTGTGGTCCACACCCGGGTTCGTAGATGCACAGTTCTGGAGTACGCAGGTCATCGAGCAGTACCTGAAACAAAAAGAAAATTATTATCACGCGGTAGTACCGTTCGAGAATTGGAAATTCCCCAGAGAAATGCAGGTACTTATAATAGCAGATGTGAGTCTGCCAAGATTGACGGAAAGCAAACACAAAAATTTTAATTTAAAAGTACTAACTAGAAGTCATAAAATAAAAATAAATTGATTATAAATAATGTCTATATGATATATTGATTATATATTAGCATAGCCATATAATAAATATAGAATAAATTAAAGGAAAGATGAAATACAATAGGTATTAGCATAGATAGACTCATAAATAAACATAAAAAACAAAAATAAAATAGAGAAATAAGTTAATAAATTATTAGGTAGATATGTAAAACGTTAGCTCAATAAATAATAAGTTACAGTAATATAAATACAGAAAAAACTTGAATTAGCGAGGCAACTGCTTCCAGGAATACTCCACTTCCTAAAACAGGACTGACAAAAATAAAAACCTAAAAGAAACGAGTAAAATTATATCATTGCCAGATAAGGTCTCTGATCATGTCAGAGGGACACCGAGCAAAGGCAGGAGTGGGTTTTAGCCGGTAAGAGTCCGGCACTGCCCAGACTGGCTCATAAGTGAGGCAGTCTGGGCGTCCATGAGGATTTCCCACTCCTGCTAAACCAAAAAAAAAAAAAAAAAAAAAAAAACCTAACCTAACCTAACCTAACCTAACCTAACCTAACCTAACCTGTTGGCTATATGCAAGGCCACATGGGAAATTTTGCGTAGCCCAAAAAACAGCTTCGGTATCTACAGCGACTCCAGGTCGTCGCTAGAGACGGTCGCAAACCACCGCTCTCTCCACCCCCTCGCAGTCGAAACGCGAGAAAACCTTCGACAGTGCAAGGAACAAGCCAAAAAAGTTGATCTCTTTTGGATTAAAGCGCACGCCGGACTAGAGGGCAACGAGAGAGCAGACCAACTGGCTAAGGAAGCTGCCCTAAGAATAAAAACAAGACCAGATTACGATCAATGTCCGATTTCATTCGTCAAGCGGCAGATCCGAGCGGACACGCTTGACGAGTGGAATCGGAGATACAGATCCGAGAACACAGCCGGCGTTACAAAGATATTTTTCCCGGATGCTATCCAAGCATTCAAACGAATTAAAGACTTAAAACCGACAGGAATACTGACACAGGTACTGACAGGGCACGGTGGGTTTTCCGAATACTTGAACAGGTTCAAGTGTAAGGAAAGCCCATCGTGCATATGTGACGATGACAAACAGGAAACGGTACTACATATACTGACGGCCTGCCCCGCCTATTGCTTAGAAAGATTTAACTTAGAACAGGAAATAGGTATTGAAGTAACGGTGGAAAATATAAATGCTTTAATATCAAGCAAGAGAACTAGGGCCAAGTTTGTAGAATTCTGTATAAGACTAGCCAAAAAGGCAATAAGTAGGAATAAGTAAACGAAACCATGCTTAGTATTCATATTTGTCTATAATATATAACAGTAGCATAATACAGATCGTTGAAAATGTCCAAAACTGTCTAACGTAACAAATATCATGTAAAGCCTGTTATGTCTGTATGTAACTGTGTGTGACTGTGTAATACTGTGATAACAGAAACTGTATTGGAATGTGATAATAGGATAAGTAGATTTAAGAATAAATATACAATGTATAATTGAATTGAAATTGACCATTAGATGTAAAAACAATATTGTAATATAGATAAGATTGTACTTTTTATATAATTAAATGAATTGAAATAAAAGAAATAGTGACAAAGGTCTCGGATAATGTCCGAGGTACAATTAGCTCGCAGACTCCGCCTTGCGCGGAGAGGTAGGCGCCATAAAAAAAAAAAAAAAAAAAAAAAAAAAAAAAAAAACCTAACCTAACCTAACCTAACCTAACCTAACCTAACCTAACCTTTTTTTTTTTTTTTTTTGTTCCGGGGTGGAAAATCCTCATGGATGTCCCCCGCCCTGGGGCGGGCGGAGGGGTCTGTCAGACTCTTACTGACTAAAAACCACCCCGGTGTTCCAACTCACACCTACGCCGGGGGTCGCGGGAACTTGAAATCTTCCGCAACCCCCGGCTGGTGCCGGCCCGCCACCGCGGGCCTCCTCGGGTCAGGGGGGGGAGTGAGGTGTTTGACTCCCCCCGCGACGTCTAAGAGGGGCGCGCGTGGAACACTACGCGCCGCCACCTCGGGTCCTGGTGTGTGGGGGGCGATGGACGTCCCCGAGTCCGTCGCCCCTGGACCCATTTAGGGGGGCTGGAAGAGGGCGTTATCCGCCCTCCGCCGACGCCCGGTGTGCCTGCTGCGGGCCGGGTGAGTGGACGAGATCTCCCTCTCCCTTTCCGCAGCCTCCTTCTGCGAGACGACTGTCTCGCAGTAGGAAACCACCGCGTCCCAGGACTCGCCGCTGCCGACCATCGCATCCACTAGGGCCGGCAGCGACAAGTCACTGCCTACTTCTGAGATGAGGGCACGGCGTGGCTCCTCCCAAGCGGCACACTCTGCCAGCGTATGCCGCGCCGTGTCCTCCCGGCAGTCGACGCAGTGGTGACACCGGGCGTCCGGCTCCCTGTTTATGCGACACAGGTACTTCCCGAAGCAACCATGCCCCGAGAGCACCTGCGTCACCCGAAACGACAGGGAGCCGTGCCTCCTCCCGAGCCAGCGCTCGAGCACCGGCCGGACCGCCTCGATGATGTCGAGGCCGGCGGTAGGGCGTGAGAGCCTGTCCCGCCATTCCGCCACCAGGACCTCGCGAAGCTGAGACCGATGCAGCTCCATGTGTCGCTGCATCGGTCGCTCGCCCCGCGCCCTCGCTTCCTCGCGCCACCGATATGATGACGCGAGTACTTTCGCCTCCAGGTCCCAGGGCGGGGATCCGGCCAGTGCACAAGCCGCCTCGTAGGAGATCGTGCGATAACCCCTGATGACTCTGACGGCCATAGCCCTCTGCGGCTTGCGCAGAACCGCAATGCTACCGGCCGTCAGGTCAGCCGCCCAGATCGGGGCCCCGTACAGGGCCATCGATCGCACGATCCCCACGTAGAGCCGCCTACAAGCGGCGCTCGGGCCCCCCAGATTGGGAAGCAGCGTTGACAGCGCCCCAGCAGCGCCCAGCAACTTGGGCGCCAGCCGTCGGAAGTGGGGCCCGAAGTCCCACCGGCTGTCGAGCACCAATCCTAGGTACTTCATGGTAGACTCGACAGCGATCCGAGCCCCCCCGACCACGATGTGTGAGCCGGGTGACGGCGCCCGCCGGGGGCCATGAAACACCATGGCCTCCGACTTGCTAACCTAACCTAACCTAACCTAACCTAACCTAACCTAACCTAACCTAACCTAACCTTTTTTTTTTTTTTTTCTTTTTTTTTTTTTTTTTTTTTTTTTTTTTTTTTTTTTTTTTTTTTTTTTGTCGCTGAGAAATGCGTTACGCATCCCCGGCTCGTGGGGGACGAGTCGGGGTATGTGGGACTCCTGTCAGAGGCGACAGTATACCCACTAAAACTCAGCGGTGTTCCCACATCGCCGTGATGGGAGGGTCATGGGAAACCGGCTCAGCCTTTACGTCCACGACCCTCCCGGCGTATGCCCGCCTAGGTGGCGGGCCCCGCATGCCCCCCAGGTTGGGGGGCTACGGGAATGGCCGGGAACACCAGGCCATTCCCGTCCGACACTGGTGGAGGCCTGTGCGATACAGGCAAGGGTGCCCCCGCACCCGTTGCCTGCTGGCCTCCACCTGGGAGGAGTCGGAGATGACTGTCGAACTGACGTCTTCTTCGACCCCTCCTCCGCCTTCGGAGCGGCGCCGCGGCAGGATCTTCCTCCCGCGCCCGCTCCGCCGCCTCCTTCTGGGACATGACGTGTTCGCAGAAGGAGGCGACTGCCGCCCAGGACCCCTCATCCCTCAGCATGGCGTTAACCACGCCGGGGAGCGAGAGGTCCGGTCCGATCGCCGCGACGAGACTGCGGCGCGGCTCGGACCACGACGGGCACACCTCGAGGGTGTGCTGCGCCGCGTCCTCCGCCGCGCCACAGTCGTGGCACGACGGCGTCTCCTCCCGTCCGATTCGGTGCAGGTACGATCCGAAAGAACCGTGTCCGGACAGCACCTGCACGAGACGGAAGGAGAGGAACCCGTGCGGACGCTCGAGCCAGTCTCGCAGGACCGGCCCGATTGCGTCGAGGGTTCGGCGGCCGAAGGCTGCGGTGGCGAGGTCGCCCGTCCAATGGACAACGATGGCGTCCCTCGCCTCCCGCCGGACGGCCTCCCGCTCTTCCGGAGCTGAGCGGACTCCTCTCGCCCTCCGCTCCGCCGTCCATTCATACACTCTGGCGAGCACCCACGCCTCGAGCTCCCAAGGCGGGGTGCTGGCCAGGGCGCATGCTGCCGCATAGCCCACCGTGCGGTAAGCCCGCGCCGCCCGCTGGGCTATGGCCCTTTGAGGTGCTCGCAAGGCCGCGGCGTTCTCCCTCCTGTGGAGGGACTCTTCCCAGATAGGGGCCCCATAGAGGGCCATACTCCTTAGGATGCCGGCGTAAAGTTGCCGGCATCGCGCGCTGGGGCCCCCCAAGTTGGGAAGCAGCCAGGAGAGAGCGCCCGCGGCCTTCAGCAGGCGCGACGACAGCCCGCTAAGATGCGGGCCGAAGCGCCACCTGCTGTCGAGTACCAGGCCCAGATACTTCATCTGGGCCTTCACCTCAATTCTGACGCCCTCCACGAAGATGTGGGCGTCAGGTGGTGGGGGGCGCTGCCGAGGGCCGTGAAAGAACACGGCCTCGGTCTTGTGCAGCGCCACCGTTAAACCTAGGCGGCGGATCCTCCCCGCGACCAAGGATCCGCCCGCCGAGGCCAAGTTGGCCGCCTCCCTGAAACTCCCCCCCCGGGCGGTGAGGAGAGTGTCATCCGCATAGCAGACGACACTCGTGCCTCGGAGGAGAGTTCCCCGCAAGAGCCAATCATAGCCGACGTTCCAGAGGAGAGGTCCTAAGACTGACCCCTGTGGAACGCCGGCTTCGACGGCGTACCGCCGGACTCGGCCAGTCCTGTTTACGAGGAGGATCGCCCGATCCTCCAGGTAGCTGGCCAGCAGACTGCGCATGTATCGAGGCACTCCGTGGAATCGGAGCGCCTCGAGGATGGTGCAGTGGGGAACGGAGTTGAAGGCGTTGGCAATGTCGAATGACACCGCCAACAGTCCGTCCCCCGCCTCCATCGCCTCCTTAACCTGGCCTTTAAGGCAGGCCAGCGCGTCTACCGTGGACCGCTCAGCCCGAAAACCGAACTGAGCGTCCGACAAGTCCGGCCCGATACGCCGCAGATGGCCCTTTAGGCGGGCAGCGATTATCCCCTCGAACATTTTACCGACCTCGTCGAGCAGAACGATGGGTCGGTATGCCGAGGGGGAGTCTGCTGGGCGGCCCTCCTTGCGAAGGAGGCACAGCTGCCCCTCCTTCCAAGGTTTCGGGAACCTTCCAGACGCAAGGCATGCGCTGAAGAGGTCCCGAAACCTCTCCTCCATTTGAGTGGCCGCGATCGCGACCACTCTCGCCGGAACACCGTCGGGGCCCGGAGCTGTCTTCTTGGCGCGGATACGGAGAATCGCCGCGCCAAGTTCCGACTCCGTGACAGGAGGGGCCTCCTCTTCCTCCTCAGCTGGCGGCGGATCTGTCCCCCGCGGAGGGTCCATCACTGGTGGGGTGAAGTTGTCCCTGCACGGAAACAGGGACTGAACCACCCCATCCAGGAACGAGGGCTCCAGGGTCTCGGCCACCGGGGGACCAAAGGGGCGCAATTTGTTGCGCGCCGCCTTGTATGGCCTCCCGAATGGGTCGTTGTCGAGACCCTCCAGCATCTCCGCTCTCCCCGAGTCTCTGGCGGCGGCGATGGCTCGATCGAGGACCATTTTTGCCTCTATGTATACCTCATAGAGGTGGTCCCCGACGGCCTGGTCCCGTCGACGCCGCCGCCGGCTCCGCGTGTAGGCCCTCCTTGCCTCGACACACGCCGCTCGAAGTCCCGCCAGCTCCGCCGACCACCAGTACACGGCACGTTTGGGTGGCGGTCGGCGAGACCGAGGCATGCTGGAGTTGCATACCTCGGTCAGAGACTCCCTCAGGTGCCCCGCTACGGTGTCCACATCTAGGCCGGCGGAAGGCGGCGAAAGCCAGTCCTGGACGAACGCCGCCTCCCGCGCTGCCTCCCTGTCCAGGCGGGTGAGAGCCCACCTTGGAAACGGTGACGGCCCCGAGCGGGGCCGCGTCTCTCCGGGGCCACTGGTGGAGATGTCGAACCGCACGTAGCGGTGGTCCGACATAGTCTCCACCAGGTCCACCCGCCAGTTCAGCACGCGTGCGGCTAACGCAGCGGTGGCGAAAGTGACGTCCACTATTGAGCCACCCTGCCGCCGCACGCATGTCTGGACGCTGCCTCTGTTCAAGAGGGAGAGTCCAGAGGAGGCCGCCCACATCTCCACTGCCCGCCCGCGGGCGTCGGTGGCCCGGTTGCCCCAGTTTACCGACTTGGCGTTCAGGTCTCCCAATACGGAGACCTGACGCGGCGCCGCCCTGCCGACCACGGCGGCCAGGACTCCGAGATAGTTCTCGAAGTCCTGAAGAGGGCGGTTTGGGGAGAAATAGACGCCCACAAGGGCTAATTCTCCCCACGCGGCGGCCACGTATCCCGGTCCCCTCTCTAATAGCGAGAGGGGAGGGGAGTCTGTGGAAGACCGCGCCGCTATTGCCACCGAGTCGTCCTCGTCACCCAGCCAGCTGCCGGGGATCGAGTAGGGCTCGGCGACCACCGCTACGTTCACCAACCACTCGGCCATGACCTGCACCACCAGGTCCTGGGCCGCTCTGCAGTGGTTGGTGTTCGCCTGGAGGATGCGATAGTCGGAAATTGTTAATCCGACATCGCACCCCCCTCCTCAGCTACCACCGCTGGAGCTACAGCGGCGACGGCGGCGACGGCAGTAGCAGCAGGGCGAACCTGCGCCGGCACTACGCCCTTCCTCACAGGGGCCTTGCAGCTCCTGCCCGACATCCTGTGGTCCGCGGGGCGGCCACCGGCGGCGCACGCCACGCAGTGTGGCTTGGGGGCGGTGCAGGCAGCCCACCCGTGTCCCTCTTGCCCGCATTGGAAGCATGTGTCTCCCCAGTCGGACTTGGAGGGACACGTGGCCCGGGTGTGGCCGAACGCGAAGCACTTGAAGCAGCGGACAGGCTGGTCTTCAAGTGCCCGGACCACAGCCGAGCCGAACCCCACAAGCATCCGTCCCTTGGTCGCAGCAAGGACGGCCCCAGCCGCAGCGACCGGGCACTCGACGCGGACGATGCCCATGCCGCGGCGGCCGGGCCTGATGGCTCCGCTCTTCACCGCGCCAGCGTCGCAGCCTCCAGCCGCCGCGACGGCCGCCACCACATCCTCTTTGGTGACCGAATCGTCCAGATCGGCCACCTCCAAGGCTGCGGTCTTGACAGGCCTGACGACCTTTGCCGCGTCCGCGATGACCTCTTGCAACTTTGTTGCGAAGAGGTCCGCATTTGTGCCGCGCTGTTCCCCCGAGAACTCGAAAATTCGAGCCCCGGTTAGGGTTCGGCGGCACTTGATGTTGCTGATCCCCAGCTGGGAGGGATCAGCATTGGTACGAGCCCGTCTTAGGACGGACTCGTACGTCTCGCCTCGCTCCGCGGCCTCCGGGGTGATGGTCACCACGACGGCCGCGGTTTTGGGAGGAACCAGCTTCCTCCCGCCGGCCTTTTTGGCTGGAGGACCAGTCGCAGCGGGTTTGGCTGCCGACTTTTTGCCCTTTTTCCCTTTTTTGACCACTTCCGTCCACTGGTTGGACGGGGTGGTGGAGGGAAGAAGGGCATCTTCCTGCTGCGAGTTCTGGGGGGCTGCTGGAGTAGCAGTCGACCCAGACGCTCCGTCCGCGCTTGTGGTGGGGGCATGAGGAGCCGCCTTGGTCCTCTTGCCCTTGCCTTTGCCCTTGGCGGGCTGCGCATCCGATGCCAGGCCTGCTAGAGGCGCAGGTTCCTGCTCCCTCGGCGGTGGGCTCTTGTCCGCCGCTAGCGGCGGCCGGAGCCGCTTTTCCGGTAAGAGCCGGTCCTCGATGCCTGCGAAGCAGGCTCGGATGAAGGCCCTCTCCTCCATTACCACCCCGCGGATCGTTGCCTCGAGGCTGGCAGTTGAGGAGGAAGAGCCTCCTACCACCGGGCAGACTGGGGCAGATTGGGCAGGCTTGCCCGTGGCATCAGCCAGCTTCTGGTGTAGCTGGCTGACCTCCGCCTGCAGGCGATCCACCTTCGCCTGCAGCTGCCGCGTCTCCTCCGTGGCCGTCCGCTTCACCAGCTCCATCACAATGCCGTGCATGCTGGCGGCCCGGCATTTCAGGGCCTTCTGGAAGGTCCCCTTCAAATTGGAGGACTTTGAGGCGACCTCCAGGACCTCCTCCCTATCTTCATGCGCCATGCGCTCCAGTTCCGCCAGGGAGTGGCCAGCATACAGCACACTGGATGCACCATAGCCAGCCCTCGACCTGGCAGCTTGTGCCTGCTGTTCCTTGGCGGCGACCCTCTCCTCCAGGTCTAGCTGGAGTTGCGCCCTCTTCGCCAGATTTAGCTGGCGCTCGGCATCCAGCAAGCCCACATTGTGGGAAGAAGCCGCAGTAGAAGTCGAAGCCTTTTTGGACTTCGACTTCTTCTTCGCCTTCACAGTAGACTCCGAGGAGCCCTCAGACCGCTTCCGCTTGAAGCGGTCACTCTCGCCTGCCGACGTGTCCATTATGGAGTCGTCGGAATCCGACAACTCGTCTGGCCTCCTGAATAATCTGGCCGCAGATGGTACGCGGTCAGCTTCCGACGCTAAAGCGCCGCCGGCGGTGTGGCCCTGAGAAGGGCCGTTGGGTTGGTCCTGAGAAGGACCGTTGGGATGGCCCTGAGAAGGGCCGTTGGGTTGGTCCTGAGAAGGACCGTTGGGTTGGCCCTGAGAAGGGCCGTTGGGTTGGTCCTGAGAAGGACCGTTAGGTTGGCCCTGAGAAGGGCCGTTTGGTTGGCCCTGAGAAGGGCCGTTGGGTTGGCCCTGAGAAGGGCCGTTTGAATCGCCCTGGGAGGAGCGATTCGGGTTAAAACTGATAAAACGGCCAGACGCATCACGCGCTGGCTTGCTCGACACTTGGTTAAAATTTAAACTCGACATATTCGTAAACGACTGCAGGATGTTTACGAGTCACAGCGCACTTTAGCCGCCGGTCTGCCACTCCGTTACGGTGGTCAGACACGGCGTTGCCCAGGGGATACTACGAGGAAGTATGCACTGTGGGGGATCCCCCAACCTAACCTAACCTTTTTTTTTTTTTTTTTTTTTTGTTCCGGGGTGGAAAATCCTCATGGATGTCCCCCGCCCTGGGGCGGGCGGAGGGGTCTGTCAGACTCTTACTGACTAAAAACCACCCCGGTGTTCCAACTCACACCTACGCCGGGGGTCGCGGGAACTTGAAATCTTCCGCAACCCCCGGCTGGTGCCGGCCCGCCACCGCGGGCCTCCTCGGGTCAGGGGGGGGAGTGAGGTGTTTGACTCCCCCCGCGACGTCTAAGAGGGGCGCGCGTGGAACACTACGCGCCGCCACCTCGGGTCCTGATGTGTGGGGGGCGACGGACGTCCCCGAGTCCGTCGCCCCTGGACCCATTTAGGGGGGCTGGAAGAGGGCGTTGTCCGCCCTCCGCCGACGCCCGGTGCGCCTGCTGCGGGCCGGGTGAGTGGACGAGATCTCCCTCTCCCTTTCCGCAGCCTCCTTCTGCGAGACGACCGTCTCGCAGTAGGAAACCACCGCGTCCCAGGACTCGCCGCTGCCGACCATCGCATTCACTAGGGCCGGCAGCGACAAGTCACTGCCTACTTCTGAGATGAGGGCACGGCGTGGCTCCTCCCAAGCGGCACACTCTGCCAGCGTATGCCGCGCCGTGTCCTCCCGGCAGTCGACGCAGTGGTGACACCGGGCGTCCGGCTCCCTGTTTATGCGACACAGGTACTTCCCGAAGCAACCATGCCCCGAGAGCACCTGCGTCACCCGAAACGACAGGGAGCCGTGCCTCCTCCCGAGCCAGCGCTCGAGCACCGGCCGGACCGCCTCGATGATGTCGAGGCCGGCGGTAGGGCGTGAGAGCCTGTCCCGCCATTCCGCCACCAGGACCTCGCGAAGCTGAGACCGATGCAGCTCCATGTGTCGCTGCATCGGTCGCTCGCCCCGCGCCCTCGCTTCCTCGCGCCACCGATACGATGACGCGAGTACTTTCGCCTCCAGGTCCCAGGGCGGGGATCCGGCCAGTGCACAAGCCGCCTCGTAGGAGATCGTGCGATAACCCCTGATGACTCTGACGGCCATAGCCCTCTGCGGCTTGCGCAGAACTGCAATGCTACCGGCCGTCAGGTCAGCCGCCCAGATCGGGGCCCCGTACAGGGCCATCGATCGCACGATCCCCACGTAGAGCCGCCTACAAGCGGCGCTCGGGCCCCCCAGATTGGGAAGCAGCGTTGACAGCGCCCCAGCAGCGCCCAGCAACTTGGGCGCCAGCCGTCGGAAGTGGGGCCCGAAGTCCCACCGGCTGTCGAGCACCAATCCTAGGTACAACCTAACCTAACCTAACCTAACCTAACCTAACCTTTTTTTTTTTTTTTTTTTTTTTTTTTTTTTTTTTTTTTTTTTTTTTTTTTTTTTTTTTTTTTTTTTTGTTCCGGGGTGGAAAATCCTCATGGATGTCCCCCGCCCTGGGGCGGGCGGAGGGGTCTGTCAGACTCTTACTGACTAAAAACCACCCCGGTGTTCCAACTCACACCTACGCCGGGGGTCGCGGGAACTTGAAATCTTCCGCAACCCCCGGCTGGTGCCGGCCCGCCACCGCGGGCCTCCTCGGGTCAGGGGGGGGAGTGAGGTGTTTGACTCCCCCCGCGACGTCTAAGAGGGGCGCGCGTGGAACACTACGCGCCGCCACCTCGGGTCCTGATGTGTGGGGGGCGACGGACGTCCCCGAGTCCGTCGCCCCTGGACCCATTTAGGGGGGCTGGAAGAGGGCGTTATCCGCCCTCCGCCGACGCCCGGTGCGCCTGCTGCGGGCCGGGTGAGTGGACGAGATCTCCCTCTCCCTTTCCGCAGCCTCCTTCTGCGAGACGACCGTCTCGCAGTAGGAAACCACCGCGTCCCAGGACTCGCCGCTGCCGACCATCGCATTCACTAGGGCCGGCAGCGACAAGTCACTGCCTACTTCTGAGATGAGGGCACGGCGTGGCTCCTCCCAAGCGGCACACTCTGCCAGCGTATGCCGCGCCGTGTCCTCCCGGCAGTCGACGCAGTGGTGACACCGGGCGTAACCTAACCTAACCTAACCTAACCTTTTTTTTTTTTTTTTTTTTTTTTGTTCCGGGGTGGAAAATCCTCATGGATGTCCCCCGCCCTGGGGCGGGCGGAGGGGTCTGTCAGACTCTTACTGACTAAAAACCACCCCGGTGTTCCAACTCACACCTACGCCGGGGGTCGCGGGAACTTGAAATCTTCCGCAACCCCCGGCTGGTGCCGGCCCGCCACCGCGGGCCTCCTCGGGTCAGGGGGGGGAGTGAGGTGTTTGACTCCCCCCGCGACGTCTAAGAGGGGCGCGCGTGGAACACTACGCGCCGCCACCTCGGGTCCTGATGTGTGGGGGGCGACGGACGTCCCCGAGTCCGTCGCCCCTGGACCCATTTAGGGGGGCTGGAAGAGGGCGTTATCCGCCCTCCGCCGACGCCCGGTGCGCCTGCTGCGGGCCGGGTGAGTGGACGAGATCTCCCTCTCCCTTTCCGCAGCCTCCTTCTGCGAGACGACCGTCTCGCAGTAGGAAACCACCGCGTCCCAGGACTCGCCGCTGCCGACCATCGCATTCACTAGGGCCGGCAGCGACAAGTCACTGCCTACTTCTGAGATGAGGGCACGGCGTGGCTCCTCCCAAGCGGCACACTCTGCCAGCGTATGCCGCGCCGTGTCCTCCCGGCAGTCGACGCAGTGGTGACACCGGGCGTAACCTAACCTAACCTAACCTAACCTTTTTTTTTTTTTTTTTTTTTTTTGTTCCGGGGTGGAAAATCCTCATGGATGTCCCCCGCCCTGGGGCGGGCGGAGGGGTCTGTCAGACTCTTACTGACTAAAAACCACCCCGGTGTTCCAACTCACACCTACGCCGGGGGTCGCGGGAACTTGAAATCTTCCGCAACCCCCGGCTGGTGCCGGCCCGCCACCGCGGGCCTCCTCGGGTCAGGGGGGGGAATGAGGTGTTTGACTCCCCCCGCGACGTCTAAGAGGGGCGCGCGTGGAACACTACGCGCCGCCACCTCGGGTCCTGATGTGTGGGGGGCGACGGACGTCCCCGAGTCCGTCGCCCCTGGACCCATTTAGGGGGGCTGGAAGAGGGCGTTGTCCGCCCTCCGCCGACGCCCGGTGCGCCTGCTGCGGGCCGGGTGAGTGGACGAGATCTCCCTCTCCCTTTCCGCAGCCTCCTTCTGCGAGACGACCGTCTCGCAGTAGGAAACCACCGCGTCCCAGGACTCGCCGCTGCCGACCATCGCATTCACTAGGGCCGGCAGCGACAAGTCACTGCCTACTTCTGAGATGAGGGCACGGCGTGGCTCCTCCCAAGCGGCACACTCTGCCAGCGTATGCCGCGCCGTGTCCTCCCGGCAGTCGACGCAGTGGTGACACCGGGCGTCCGGCTCCCTGTTTATGCGACACAGGTACTTCCCGAAGCAACCATGCCCCGAGAGCACCTGCGTCACCCGAAACGACAGGGAGCCGTGCCTCCTCCCGAGCCAGCGCTCGAGCACCGGCCGGACCGCCTCGATGATGTCGAGGCCGGCGGTAGGGCGTGAGAGCCTGTCCCGCCATTCCGCCACCAGGACCTCGCGAAGCTGAGACCGATGCAGCTCCATGTGTCGCTGCATCGGTCGCTCGCCCCGCGCCCTCGCTTCCTCGCGCCACCGATATGATGACGCGAGTACTTTCGCCTCCAGGTCCCAGGGCGGGGATCCGGCCAGTGCACAAGCCGCCTCGTAGGAACCTAACCTAACCTAACCTAACCTTTTTTTTTTTTTTTTTTTTTTTGTTCCGGGGTGGAAAATCCTCATGGATGTCCCCCGCCCTGGGGCGGGCGGAGGGGTCTGTCAGACTCTTACTGACTAAAAACCACCCCGGTGTTCCAACTCACACCTACGCCGGGGGTCGCGGGAACTTGAAATCTTCCGCAACCCCCGGCTGGTGCCGGCCCGCCACCGCGGGCCTCCTCAGGTCAGGGGGGGGAGTGAGGTGTTTGACTCCCCCCGCGACGTCTAAGAGGGGCGCGCGTGGAACACTACGCGCCGCCACCTCGGGTCCTGATGTGTGGGGGGCGACGGACGTCCCCGAGTCCGTCGCCCCTGGACCCATTTAGGGGGGCTGGAAGAGGGCGTTGTCCGCCCTCCGCCGACGCCCGGTGCGCCTGCTGCGGGCCGGGTGAGTGGACGAGATCTCCCTCTCCCTTTCCGCAGCCTCCTTCTGCGAGACGACCGTCTCGCAGTAGGAAACCACCGCGTCCCAGGACTCGCCGCTGCCGACCATCGCATTCACTAGGGCCGGCAGAGACAAGTCACTGCCTACTTCTGAGATGAGGGCACGGCGTGGCTCCTCCCAAGCGGCACACTCTGCCAGCGTATGCCGCGCCGTGTCCTCCCGGCAGTCGACGCAGTGGTGACACCGGGCGTCCGGCTCCCTGTTTATGCGACACAGGTACTTCCCGAAGCAACCATGCCCCGAGAGCACCTGCGTCACCCGAAACGACAGGGAGCCGTGCCTCCTCCCGAGCCAGCGCTCGAGCACCGGCCGGACCGCCTCGATGATGTCGAGGCCGGCGGTAGGGCGTGAGAGCCTGTCCCGCCATTCCGCCACCAGGACCTCGCGAAGCTGAGACCGATGCAGCTCCATGTGTCGCTGCATCGGTCGCTCGCCCCGCGCCCTCGCTTCCTCGCGCCACCGATATGATGACGCGAGTACTTTCGCCTCCAGGTCCCAGGGCGGGGATCCGGCCAGTGCACAAGCCGCCTCGTAGGAAATCGTGCGATAACCCCTGATGACTCTGACGGCCATAGCCCTCTGCGGCTTGCGCAGAACCGCAATGCTACCGGCCGTCAGGTCAGCCGCCCAGATCGGGGCCCCGTACAGGGCCATCGATCGCACGATCCCCACGTAGAGCCGCCTACAAGCGGCGCTCGGGCCCCCCAGATTGGGAAGCAGCGTTGACAGCGCCCCAGCAGCGCCCAGCAACTTGGGCGCCAGCCGTCGGAAGTGGGGCCCGAAGTCCCACCGGCTGTCGAGCACCAATCCTAGGTACTTCATGGTAGACTCGACAGCGATCCGAGCCCCCCCGACCACGATGTGTGAGCCGGGTGACGGCGCCCGCCGGGGGCCATGAAACACCATGGCCTCCGACTTGCTGAGGGCCACCTCCAGGCCTAGGCGACGTATGCGGCCCACCACCTGTGAGACCGCAGCCGTCGCCAACAACGCTGCCTCCCTGTGCGAGCTCCCCCGGGCAGTGACCAGCGTGTCATCCGCATAACACGTCAGGTCCATCCCGGCACCGAGCTCGCCCCTCAGCACCCAGTCGTACCCGATGTTCCACAGGAGCGGTCCTAAAACCGAGCCCTGTGGAACACCGCACGACATGCGGCGCTGGTTTCCGCCATCACGTCCCATGTAGGTGACACACCTCTCCGACAGATAAGCCCCAACGATGTGGCGGAGGTAGGGAGGCACCCCATGATAGCGCAGTGCCTCCCGAATACAACTCCAGGGCAGGGTGTTGAAGGCGTTGGAGATGTCCAAGGACACCGCCAACATCACCCCGCCCCGGGACACCGCTTCCTCCGCCAGGACCCTAACCCGCGACACAGCGTGGATCGTGGAGCGCCCATGCCGAAACCCGAACTGACTGTCGTCCAGGTCCGGCCCCTCTCTGCACAAGTGGCCGACGAGGCGGGCTGCGATTATACGCTCAAACAGCTTGCCCACCTCGTCAAGCAGCACTATGGGCCGGTACGCGGACGGCGAGTCCGCAGGGCGCCCCGCCTTCCTGAGCAGGACCAGACGACCAGATTTCCACAAAGTGGGAAACTGGCCCCGCTCAAGGCACGCTGTGTAGAGTCCTCTCAGTTGGGGCTCAAGCTCCTTCAGAGCGAGGGCTAGCACGCAGCCGTGGATCCCGTCGGGCCCCGGAGCCACGTTCTTGGCCCGGAGCCGCATCACGGCTGCCCTCATCTCTGTCTGTGTCACCTCTGGGACGCTGATGGCGTTCTCCTCCTCTGTAGACTCTGCGGCTGTGGGCAAAGCCATCGGCGGCGGAGAATGCTCCGCTCTTGCCGGGAAGAGGGCTGCGACTACTTCCTCCAGCAGCTCGGGTTGGAGACTCCCCGTAAGTGGAGGCGCCGCGGCTCGAAGTTTCCCTCGAACCGCGCGATAAGGGCGCCCCCACGGATCCCCGTCTAGAGTCTCCAACATCTCCTCCCTGGCTCGCGTCCTCGACTCACCGATGGCCAGCCACAGAGTCTCCTTGGCCGCGCGGTACACCTCATACAGCGCGGCCTCTTCGTCAGGGACCCGACGACGTCTCCTCCGGTATCGGGTGTACTGGCGTCTAACCGCCACGCACGCGACGCGCATCTGCGCGATCTCGGCGGTCCACCAGTACACCTGGCGCCTTGCGGACTGTGCGTGGACCCGGGGCATGGACGCGTCGCAAATTTGCGTCATCGCCCCGCGGAACCACAGCGCCTCCTGCTCGACGTCGACGGGTCCGGTCGTTGCCGACTCCCGGCTCCAGGCCTGGACAATAGCGGCCTCCTCGAGAAGCTCCCTGTCGATGCGCTTACGCGCCCAGCGCGGACCGTCCGTTCGCGGGGCCGCATGACTGCGGCCGCCGGTGGTCTGGGCGGAGACGTCGAAACGGATGTATCGGTGATCCGACAACGTCTCCACCTCCACGGCGACACGCCAGTCGTGGACACGGCACGCGACAGCGGGGCTAGCGAACGAGACGTCCACTATAGACCCGCCCCGCTGACGCACGCACGTGTGGACCGAGCCCCGGTTTAAGACGGTCAAGCCAGTCGTGACCGCCCACTCCTCCAGCACCTCGCCCCTAGCATCGGTCACAGGGGATCCCCACGCCGCAGACTTGGCGTTGAGATCCCCCAGCAACAGCACCGGGCGAGGGTGGAGTCGGCCCACGACGGCACCCAACTCGACAAGGAACCTCTCGAAGTCGGCGAGACTCTTGTTGGGCGAAAAATACGCCCCAACCGTGCCAATGCCGTCCGCGAGGACGGCTACCCAGCCGTGACCTCGGGACGGGTTGACAAGAGCCCCGCCAATGATGGCCACCAAACCGTCCAAGTCTCCCACCCAGTTATCCCTGGGGGGGACAAAATACGGTTCGGCGACCACAGCCACGTGAATCGACCACTCTGCCATGCTCTGGAGCAAGAGATCCTGAGCTCTAGCAGAGTGGTTGATATTGCCCTGGAGGAAATGGTACAGCGCCATTAAGCGCAATCCATCCCCTCCGCACCATTCCTAGGCCGGGAGTCGGCCGAAGGGCAGCCAGGCTGCGGGGGGAGTAAAGAGCCCCCGGCAGCCTTGGCAGCCCCTCTCTTCCTCTTCTTGGTGGCTGGTGCACCACAAGCCTTTCCACCCGCTCTGTGTCCAGCGGGCCTCCCTGCAGCTGTACAGAGGCTGCAGTTTGGCTCCGCGGAACACTGGGCCGCCTTGTGGCCGGCCTGACCGCAGCGATAGCACTGCTCGCTGCGGTCTATTTCGGCGGTGCATCGTGCCCTGACATGCCCAATGTCGAGGCAACGGTAGCACCGCAAGGCCTTGGGTTGCAGCTGCTTCACCCTCGCTGCCACCCACCCCACCAAAAGACGCCCAGCGTCGGCGACTTTGTTCGCCGCCGCCACCGGGCACCGCACCCAGATCGCGCCGAGCCCGGAGGCATCGACGCGAACTTCGCCCGTACGGACGTCTTCGGCCGGACATCCCCCGGTACGGGCGATGGCCGCCACGACCTCAGCCGGAGTCGTCGAATCGTCCAGCCCGTCGACGCGCAGTTCCGCGGTCTTCATCGGCCTGGACACCCGAACGTCCTCCGGATTGAGGACCTCCCTCAGCTTGGCGGCCAGGACGTCCGCCCTTTCACCGCTAGAGGCACCCGACACCTCAAGAAGTCGCGCCCCCGTAATCGCCTGCCTCACTCTGAGGCCGGACGGTATTCCAAGGTCGGGGAACGCGACTTTGGCTTTTGCCTCCGTGAGGACCGCCTTATAGGACACGCCCCTTTCGACGGCTCCGGGCTGCAGCGTAATTACTACAGCCGCGGAGCGTGGGGCTCTGACCCTGGGCGGCCCTTGAGCCTTCTTGGGTGCCAGTGCCGGTGCTCCAGCGGGTACCGGTGGTGGCGGCGCCGTCTTCTTCTTGTTGCGGCGGCCCCTCTTGACGACCGTCGTCCAGGTATCCGCGGTGGACCCGGACGCGTTCGCCGAGGGAGTGGTTGCCGGTGGCGCGGCCGTCCGGGAAGTGGACGCGGGCGTGCTCGTCGCGGGCTTTTTTGCCGGAGCTGGCGGGTTGGACCTAGCCTTAGCGGGCTCCTCCTTCCTCCTCCTATCCGCAGCGAGCGGTGGCCGGAGAGTCTCTGCTGGGAGGAGCCTCGACTCCAGGCCCTGCAGACGGGCATTCATCATACCCCCACACTGCAGCATGCAGATGCGAACGATCTTCTCGATCTCTGCATCTGCAGGTGCGGGGGTACGGACCGATGACGGGGTCGACGACGGGGCCGGCGGTGTCAAGGCAACGACGGGAGCGGGAGCGGAACCAGTGGCCGCAGGACGCCTCTGCTGCCATTCCGCTCTCTGCGCGGCAAGCTCCCGCTTGAGGTCCTCGAGCTCAGATCTGAGACGGCTGTTCTCCTCCCACAGCTTCGCCGTCTCGTCTGAGCTTGTGCGACTAAGGAGGACCCCAACTGCCTCCTTGATGTCGCCAGCCGCCTCCTTCAGAGCGCGCGTGAACGTGCCCTTCAGGCTGCCAGATTTTGTGGCGACCTTCAGGACGACGTCCACGCCGTCCAAAACTTGGCGACTCAGCGCCACCGCCGACAGGCTCCCTCCGGCAGCCGCCTGAGCAGAGCGTCGCTCTCGGGCCAGTCGGGCCATTTCACCGACCTCGTCAGCTGCCACCGCCTTCCGCTGCATCCGCTTTGCGCTATTCACCTCCGCTTTGTTGCTGCAAAGCATCAGCGGGGACGCAGCGGAATCTTCACTCAGGGGGTCACCCAGGGTCCCGTCGCTTTCCGCGCTCCCCAGCAGCATCGGTACCGGCGTAGCGGGCCGCAAGAAGCGACCCCGTAAATTACGGTCCGGTAACCGTCCCCGCCCCCTCTGCGCGGTACCAAGTTTTGGTGCCGCCAGTTCCTCCTCGCTGGAAGAGAGCTCGCTGCGCGAGCGCTTCCCCCCCAGCTGCGTGTCCAGGTCGGACAGTCGGTCCCTCCCTGGACATGTGCCTCCTCGGCTGTTGTTGCCGTCAACGACGGCAAGCGGCTGTGTTGCGTCGCACAGGCGCTCCAGGCTAACCCGGAGCTCCTTTTCTTGCGACGCAAGGATTGGTTGACGAAGGTCGGCGGTGGTCTGCCGGCCTACGGGACTAGTGGTGCCCCCCCCAGATACGGTGGGGCTGCCTTCCGTAGAAGGGCGGGATTGTACCTCCTTGAGGAGGTTGCCCGCCTGGGGAATTTTACCAGTAGCCTTCATTTTCATTATTTTTCCTTTTTAAGGGTGAGGTCCCTTTTTGCGCTAACGACCGGATAACCCTCCGGCCATTCATCCCCTCGGCACGCTAGACCTTGGGATTGGGACTCCCTAGTGTACGCCAACTCGCCTCCCTCTGTAAGCAGAGGGGGAGTAGACGTACGACCTACTGTAGCCTGGTTCCCTTCACCGACCATCATGGATGATCGGTGATTGGAACCATGACCCTTCCCCGTTTGTTGAGAATTTGCCGCCAGCCCCAAGTGTCCACCAAAACCTGGTGGGCACTTGGAGCCGACGTTGCCCAGGGTGCGCCACGGGGAGGCTTCTCAACATGCACCCCAACCTAACCTAACCTAACCTAACCTAACCTTACATAGTTAAGTAAATCGTAACAGTATATTTCACAACAATTATAAATAATCTTATCGAAAAACATAATATAAGACATTATCATACACACTTTTTCCTTTAGAACATTCAAACAAGTCTTGTCCCAACATTATTTGTCATATTTTTCTAAAAACCAAATACAATCTATTTGTCTGCAGGGCCGTTGGGGTCACTTCAAATACATATTAGCTTCATATCTGTGCCCGACGGCCCATTAGAGATGCTTAAAATCGCCTCTGACTCGCGGTCATATGTTGCCCCCCACCGGGCCCCAACGGAACTATAATATGTCGACCACACGGTGTCCCCCACGGCCCAAACAGAAAGACTGAAAAATTTATGTTAAAGTTAGGTGGATGATATATAGAAACAAACAGTTAATTCAAACTCAAACTCAAAGCATTTATTTCAAATAAACCAATTACAGGTACTTTTGAATTGTCAAGGGGTCGGTCAGTCAGAAATATGAAGCTAGTTGCCCATTCCAACGCGTAGTAGGTTCCTATGGAGAAGAACGGGCAAGAAACTCCACGGACACTCTTTTCAATCAGAATATTTTCACAAAATATTGGTTACATCATCTATTTTTGTAATTATACATGTGAGAACAATGTAAAAAGACGTGCACGTTAAAAGCGTCAGTAATAAAAATAAAATCAAAAACAATTAAAAAATTAAAATAAATTCAAATAAGCCGTGGCAGCTAAGAGATGACCAGTCCCCACTGACGGCGCCCGTTCACGAACATGACGCATGCATCAGCACCATTTAGCTCAACCATTTTGAAGGGAACTTAACGATCCAACACACACGCCACCACCAGCGAGACATTTGAGTGAGCATGACATACTCACAACCGCCAGGGCAAACTCAAGTCAATGAAAGACGTACCCAGTAAATGGTAACTGTAAAGTAGGGACATAGTGCTCACACATGTGCTATGCAATTATATAATACTAAGAGATTGAATTTATACAATCTAAAGATAGTTTTACAATCTTAATGTATAAAAAAAATGTAGTAAATTTCTAATATGAGAAAAACGATAAAAGTATATTGTTGTATGAAAGATAGAATAAAAACGAATGACAATCATCAACTAGAAAAACATTGCTAAGCAACACAACCATAGCTAACAATTGGTAGTATCCATTCCTCAACAATTTAAGCGGCGTTCAACGTGTTTAACGGAATATTTACTAAAAACAAAACATGTAGAAAACATAAAGAGAAACATAAATATGTTGTTATTGTGTAGTTTAAATTAAGCACTTATGTTCATAAGGAAACACCACAGTATTAGTGAAGGTAAGTTGTAGGAATGTCCATCCATGCACAAAGTTTATAATAAAAAATAAAAAAACTTACAAGTTTTTGCTGTCACACTTTTGAATGGAACACACTTTTACGTTTCAAGTATCGCTGGAACGCAGCCGGTTTACATTTGACGTTTGCGGACTGTGATGACAGGTGACATGTGTCAGGCTCTGTCAAGTGTCAAATTTCGCGCGCTATCTTTGAAGATTCCATAGAAAAACTGCACAAGAAAAAAAAGCGCTGCGATCGCGGAGTTCGATGATTTTTCTTGTTTCAGGCAGGTCGATAAAGTTCAATTTAAGGTGTAATTTGGCACAAAAGGTATGCAAAGCAGAAAACTATATCGTTAGTCAATGTACTAATAGCATGAATGTTCGAAGAAAGATGATTTTCTTAAATAAACTCGCGTAATGGCGGCGAGTCGGTACCGGCTCGGACTTGTTTACGAAGAAAACCGCTGCTTGGGATGAATGTGAGCTCGTTGCGTTTTGCAATACTGAATTCCAGTACTTCTGTTTGCGTTAATACGTTCTTCTATCGTCGGGGTCACCAATTTAGGCGCGAAGAGGCGCCCGTTAAATTAAACTCGATCCAGTTGTAATAGACGTATATTTATACCGCACTGCACAGTATCCAAGCGACAGCGAAAGATTACATGTAAGTACATACGAACACAGTTAAGGAACTTGTTAATCACACGTTACACAAGCGTCTCATATTAGTATTGAGAGGTATTGAGCCAATATCTTTCTCTATTCAGATTCGAAATCCTCTAATGGTTTTAGGTATGGGCGTTATTTCACGTCACTCGTTACAATAACTGGCTACGGGGCATGTAACCGAATAACTACTTTCGAGTTTCACAGAAACACGTGATTTTTGTAACTAGTTACATAGCATTGCAGTGATCGAATGAAAAGAGAGAAACGAAACAAAAATACGTTGCGAGCGCATGTTGTTTCTTTCCTGCGTAATAAGTGACAGGTTACTAGCCTACTGGTACTGACCGACCGGCAAAGCGAGCCGAGAGTTCCCGAAGTCCCAAGTAGTGACAAGATTAAATCCGAACATGCACACGCACGCCAACTAGACTATTGAAAAAGTGTAAATAGAGAAAAAACTAAAACGTGCAAAAAAAACATCGAATTGTAAATATTTCAAATCATTGTAGTGTATCAAATGAACTTCTAAATACGCCTGCATAACTTTCATTATTATAATACATTATTCGATGCAGTTCATTTGTATTAGTATTACGTTAAATAATGTAACTACTTAGGTAGCTACAAAAACTTATTCATTCAAAAACTTAAAGCTTAAATATGTAACGTATTACATAAGTAACCATTTATATTTTCGTTTCGCAAATAACTGTAATACTGAATCACCGAATTGAGTTTGATAAATAACTAGTTACTAAAATCACCTGTTTTCAAAACAGGTGACGCCTTCGAAGTAACTAGTTACGTTACGTTTCGCGAAAATCACGTAACAACCCATACCTAAGTGGTTTTGTGGTTTTATTAACCATAGAATAACTGCCCTAGACAAACTAGTGTTGTCAGATTAAATCTTACAGTGGGAACCATAGATAATTAGTTGGTTCTCCACACACTGAAGTGGGATACTGTGGACGTAGCCAGAGCTCAGAGTCTGAGCTGTGTGCCACACACATCACAGCATCACATGAGCTCCAGACGGGCACAATATTGTAGAAGAGAGAGTAGTAGAGAGAAAAGGAAAATTAGAAATAATAATATATTAAATAATCATTTTAGGAATGAAAAGAACAAGAAGCTAGTAAACACGGTAGAGTTGCTTTTTGTTCTTTTCATTCCTAAAACCTTAGTGCCCTAGATAACACTAGTTCAAGTTTTATTAAATGTTGTTTAGTTTGAGATTTTACTTTGTAATTTTTTGTTCTATTTTCTTTTTGTACAACTCTGTTACCATTTCATAATTTATCATTGAAGAGCGGGATCTCCTAGCACAGTATACTGTGCTAGGAGATCCCGCTCGCATCTTTTACTTAAAAGGAGGTCCCTATGATTTACTGCAAAAGTTGTAAAAGTTTTTGCAATAAACCTTTTTTCTTTTGGTAGCAATTTAAATTGCTATTTGATTTGAATTTAGGGTTTTTTTTGTAGATTTCACCTTTTGAACAAAAATTTTTGCCCAAAAAACGATAATTTCGACGTGGGAACTCGATAATTTGAACTTTTGGAGTTGGCAACACTGACGTCATGTCAGATTTGTTAACAATCTAAGACGGTAATGTATCATATCATTTCTTTTCGATTTGTCGGCTTTTCTTTACTGATCACCCTCCTACATTTACCAATATTAAAGGACTTCCGTGAGATGAGTGAGCTTATAAATTTGTAGTGACTCCACAGTTGTACAATTTCCTATTGTAAAATGAATTCTCCAAGGCACTCGAGATGAAGTTGCCAATGTTAATTCAGTAAATGTTGTATTTAGGTATGAATTAATCCATCAATCAGCTCGATTCTAGCCTTAGACAAGGTCACGTTCAGATTTCATGGTGTATTACCTGTCTCGGTGAAAGCATAGTACCGAGCAGAGGTACAAATGGTGATGGCCACTGGAAGCGTGTGTCAACAATTCTCCGGTGGCGAACTGACGCATGAGGTAAGAACCGCCGCCGTTGCTCATCTTATCATGAATGGGACTAATGAGGTAGTGACTAATGCTTAAATAGACAGTTATAGCGAATAAGAATTAAAATATCGAATTTATTATTATTTTTAAATTCTCTAGTTCTAGTTTTTTTACTGTTACTAATTTGTTAAAATTCTATTATTAACAGGCTTTGTGTGTTGTACACATAGTATGGAAGAGGGAGGTTTTCTGGTACAACTTCATTTGTTAAAACCGGTTGATTATGAAATAAAATTTATTATTATTTTGGTTTTTGAATTAAATGTTCTCAGGATGAGGATCTTCCTGGTATTTTCAGAATCTCATGGGTGTGAACCAAGGTGAGATTCTAGTTATTATTCTGAGAAAGTCTCTACTCTGTACTGCAGTGAAATTATTTATCTAAGTATTATTATTATGTCGTTTATTTATTTTGTTTCATATAAAATTAAAATTTTAAATATTTCTTACATTAAAAAGATTAAAAAAAAAAACATTAGATATATAAAAAAATTGAGTTCCACCAGTGTCGGGAGCAGGGTCCAAGCTACCGGTGGTTAGGGCTGCAGAGGCAGGAACCTCATCACAATGCGAGCCGTATCAAGGAGTACTGCCTTCTGAATCAGGCCCTTGATCCAACAGCCTCGAGAGATGTTGGTTGAGGCTTTCGGCCATCAGGCGATTGGCTGTTACGACAATCGGCACAATGATAGCCGAGATCACATTCCACATTTCAACAACCTCGTGTGCTGAGTCGAGATGTTTCTCTTTCTCAGCTTTCACGAGGTTCTCGTCATGCGGAATGGTAACATCGACTATCATTGAGCGGCGCGCTGATCGATCTGTCACCACTATATCAGGCTTATTGGCAACAATAGTCCTATCAGTAATGATTGACCGATCCCAGTACAACTTGACCTGGTCATTTTCGAGAACTGGGTCGGGCACATACTTATAATACGGTACCTCAGAGTCAACAAGTTTATATTTCAAAGCAAGTTGCTGGTGAATAATCCTGGCCACTTGGTTATGCCTGTGTAAGTACTCGCCGTTAACCAGACGCGAACAAACAGAGATAATATGTCTGATGGACTCAACCGGACGATGTCAGGCCCGACACACGTCAACCATCCCGTCCTTCATAATATGTCTCCGGTAGTTATTCGTCAAGATAACTTCGCCCGTAATTGCACAGACAAAACCTTCAGTTTCCCCGAAAAGGTCACCGAAACGTAGCCAGCTATCTAATTACGCAACACATTTTCGATTTGCAATTGAGTCAAATTGGTTTCGTTTGACTAGAATTGCTTTCAATTTACAACTTTTGAAAGCAATTCTAGTCAAACGAAACCAATTTGACTCAATTGCAAATCGAAAATGTGTTGCGTAATTAGATAGAAGGATACGGACGCTAAGAAATCTACACCGGGCTCATGAAGAGCCCGATAGTAGCGCCCGTGAAGCTCCTTGCTCTGCCATACCTTCTTGCGGTCATCTCTAGTAAGTACTAACTACAGGTTTGCGCCAGTTCTCTTTAGCCGTGGAAAGCGGGGTGAGAAGCGGGGTGAGTCCCTTATCCACTGCGACCACATCACGGTGCATACCCACTTCGGCTTTAAAAAAATAATCCCTGAGGCTGCACACCTCGCGGTTGTGGAGGGTCTTAGCGTTTAAAAAGCCTCGACCCCTGCACTTCCGAGGGATATAGTCTCATCACCGATGAACGTAGGTGATGCTTAGGGTTTGCGGTCGTCGAGTTCGGTCTGAGTCCATTTGAGTATGCCGGAAGAGTACATCAAAACCGGCATGACCCAACCGTTGAAGGCGCGCCGCACCTTGTTTCCGCTCGAAAGAAGAATTATTATTACCTTATTATTATTATTATTATTTGGTTAGACACACTAGCAGCTAGTTAGCTGATGCGTGTGTATCAAATAGCTTGGACATATTTAATCTATAGTATATTTGTTTATTAAGTATAGTTGTAAAAAAAAACTTATGCGGCAAATGTTTAATAAGGCTGCTTTTTGTAGTGTGTATGTGTATGTGTGTTTTTGTGTGTGTGTGTGTATGTGTATTTGGAAAGATTGAGTGCATTAAAACTATAAATTATTATTATATGTTTAAAGTTTCGTTAATGACCACCAAAAAAAGGTCCCAGTGTTGGTAATTGCATTTTGTTGCAAATTAGCTCTAGTTTCTACCTTAAATGGGTTATCAATATCATTTAAAGTAATGTTACCAATTATGAACCACTCTGTATATTGAGCTAAAAGTCTCTGAATGAAATAGCTGTGGCTTACGTACAAATTTATAAGGGTTCCATTTTGACTATTTGGCAAAAAATGTGCGTTCCCGATGGGTCATCCTTTATTTATAACATAAGATTTGATGAGATTTTGTTGATGCAGGCGGGCGAGGCGACAGGCTACGCGAGCGCCGAGGCGGCGGCGCTGCACGAGCGTCTTGTCGCCTACGTGCACGCGCTAGCCGGCGGACATGTGAGTACTCGTGAAGGGCGCCCGACCGCGCCCGAGCGCAACCGAGCGCGTCCGACACTAATAATAAAAGGTAATGACAAAAATAAATTGAAACAGGAAATTAATGAAGCAATCAAAGACATGATAATTTGGCTTAATAACAACAATTGAAAAATCAATATACTTAAATAAAACAATAAATTAAAAGCAAAAAAACCTTTTAAAAAAAAGCTTTTATTTAAATGCTCGAAAAAGAAAAAAAAAACTTTTAAAATTTTTACTATCAACTTATACCTCATTATAAACAATTTATATGATTAATATGATAAATGAGTGTATGCCAAACGATTTCCTGCGAAATGAAGTTTATGCTATCTGCTCTTATGCAAAATAATATTATGATTATGACATAAAAAGTTCTGGTATAAAGGGTGGACCCATTAAAAATAGCTATTCCGCCATCTTGGATGGTCCACCATATTGGATTTAGAATGACGTCACACAGCTTATCGTGTATTGTCATCCAAACTAAACATGTATACAAAATTTCAGCTCAATCGGTTGAAGATATCTGCTTCAAAATTGAGTAGCAAGATTCAACGCTAACAAACATACATACATACATACATACATTGCAAGTTAAATAAAAGCTTTTAATAAAAATAATTCCATTTCAAACTTTTAGGTCCGTATTTCAGAAGGAAACTCAAGCATTGATCTCTGTTTAAAACTAGTTTTGAGTCGAGTTTTAATTTTAGAACGTTACTCAGTTCACGAATCGAACCCAAGCAGTGATTGGATGTGTAATCACCCAAGTGTGGTCGAGACCGCGCTTTAGCATAGATTGTCATGTCAATTTTAGTTCTGTTCATGTCTATTTGCGTTGTCGAGTTTGTAAATATTGATGTTTTTTCGAATGATCAAATTGGCTAAGTATATTTGGAGAAGTAGATCATTACAATAATTTATTCAACGATGATTTAAATAGAAGGTTGAACTTTAGCGTCACTCACGCAGTTTTTTTTAAATTATCAACAATATTCTTGAAAACCGTTTGAATTTTTATTAAGTACTTAAAAAGATTTTTCCAATAGACTGAAATTATTTTATCGTCCTGTCATTTTACAATGATAGCATAATGATTAAATAAATTAGCAAAACGAATTATTAAACGTAATAAAAAACATACAACTATAGCCGATGCTTAAGCATAGGCAATAGGTAGACATCTCTGCTTGAGGCTGGATCTGAGTCTAGATTTACCTGAGTAATGATTATAGTTTGATTACCGTGCTGAAATAAGACCGATGCTCAAGTACTGATTCTATACTTAAACAGTGATCACCTGATTGAAGATCAAACTGAACTTGAGGAACATTCTGTAATACGGACCACAGACTCTTAGCATAAAATATGAAGACAGTATCCTAGAACAAGTAGTAAAGACAAAATTCTTGGGGATAATAGTGGACCAAAACTGTAACTGGAAATCGCACATCGATTACGTATGCGATAAGCTAGACAAATTCGTATACGCAATAAAACGTCTACGATCAACAGTGTCCGTAGACGCAGCAGTCTCTGCATATCACGGATACGTATCGTCTGTGCTATCAATGGTCTGATACTATGGGGCAGCTCAATTTTAATGGCATTTCGGGTACAAAAAGAAGTGTGTGAGGGCAATATCTGGCGTCTGGTTTTTGGACAGCTGTAAACCGTTATTTAAAAGACTTCACATATTACCTTTACCCTGCATGTACATCAAAGCACTATGTATGCTAGTAAAACAATATCCGCACTATTTTAGCATTCAATCAGAAGTCAGTCACAAAAAGGCTGCTGCTAGAAATAGGTATAAACATGAACTAAATGTACCTCAATATAGTTTTTTTTTTTTTTAGGAGGAATGTATATTACGTATAAATGCCATTCAGGTGTATAACAAGTTACCTAATTCACTTAAGAAACTTCCCATCCCCATGTTCAAGAAAAAGCTGACAAGCTGGCTATTGGATAATTGCTTTTATGAAATTGACGAATATATGGAATATTGTAATAATACAAGATGACATGGACTTCATTTTAACATTTACCTATTTATAAAATAAAAATACTAATTCATTGGACTTATTGTAAATCGCAAATCTTAAAATTAATATTGTACTTAGTTAAGAACGACGATTGAATGTTTGTACACCATACATTGTAGGTGGAAGGGACATCGACGTCCCTGCCACTCCGTATACTTTGTGGTAGAATGTATAGAAGTAACAAAAAAACTAACATCATACTATGTCTGATTCTGACACTCAACTTCGCTGTCCGCAGGAACCGCGTTCCGGCGTGTGGGTGGAGCACTCGTACGCGCGCGCGCGGGGCGCCGCTCACGCGCCCGCCGCGCACGTGCGCGTGCTGCTGGCGCCGCGCCTGTCCGTCGAGCATGGCGACGTGGACGTGGAGCGCGTGGAGCCGCCACCGCCCGAGCTACCCGCCGACCGCTCGCCCGAGCGCGACCACTCAGACAGCGAACACGACGACGACTGGGAGGCGCGAGTCACCGCTCTCGCGCCCAGCGCCGTACACGCGCGCCTCGCCGAGCATGCGCTCGATACGCTCCGCCGCATGCGCCTCGAGCGCCTGGCGGGCGCGCGTGGCTCGGCCGACGACGCGGCGGCGCGCACGGCGGCGCGGCGCCTGCGCCTGGCGCTAGCGAGCGCGGCGGCGCACCCGGCGGCCCACGCGCAGCGCCCGGGCGCGTGGCTGCACGCCACGCTGCACGCCTACATGCCGCGCGCGGAGCGGCGCCTGTACGACGACCTGGCGAGTGAGCTACGCCGCGCCGCGCCACGCCTGGCGGAGCGCGCGATGGCAGGACGCGCGCCGCCGCCGCGCCGCGACCCGTTGGCGGCAGTGGGGCCGGCGCTGGGCTGCGACTCGAGCCCCTGGCTGGTGTGGCTGGGCTGCGGGCGCGCGCGGCTCGACGCGCGCTGGGCGCGGCGCCTGGGCGCGCTGGTGTACACGCGCGTGCTGGAGGGCGCGGGGGGCCCCGGGGGTGCGGCGCCGGACGCGTGGTGCGCGGCGGTGGCGGGGAGCTTGCGTGCCGTGCTTGCCGATACGCTGGTGGAGGCCGGGTGAGTGCGAGGGCGAGAGCGATGCGGTACCGAATGAAAAGTAAGGTTTATATCTCACTAGGACAGTATCGTCGCGCTACCAGTCAAATATACACAGCTTTATGGTGGGTGTTCCACCACGCGACTGATCGGTCGCGTAACCGACCTTTTTTGAAGTGAAACTTCTTTATAGACGGGGTGTATTAGGATTTTTTCTGTCACGAAAAAGCGTTACGGCCGCGTGGAGGGGGTAGACTATATACATCGCGAGAGAGGCGGCAGCGGTGGAAGAAGAGAATAGATTGGAATCTCAAGTTTTTATATTCAACCGATTTGAAAAATTCTTTCACTGTTGGGAAGCTACACTATCCCCGGGTGACATAGGCTATATTATATTTTCAAAAAAAATTGGGATCCTTACTAAAACTCCAATAATGTAACCCAAGATGTAAAAAGATTACCTAAAATATTCTTTACATCGCGTGCGCTGCGAAAACTATTGATGATAGAATAATATAATCTACTAAGACTTTGCAGAACACATCATTATTTACAAAAAATATCGCGACAGCATATGTCTAAGTATTATAGTTATGTCACAATAAGTGTTCTTATATAAAAAAAAAAAATGAAATGCCGCCGCTAGAAAAGGCTCTTTATTTTGTATCTTGGTATTAATCCTTATCAAAATAAATGACTTCATATTCAAGACTGTTTCAATACCTTTATATAACTTTTTGAATTATTCAATTGGGACATTCCATTCGAAAGATATCACGAGTTAAAAAATGCAAGTATTAGAAAAAAGTTGCGTGGTAGCCGCTCACCCTGCTCGGCTAGCTAGGCAGCACCTTATGCAATGTTGGCGTCACCGGGGGACGGGCCGTACAGCCCAGTCAATGTCAAGAAATGAAGTGCCGTACGTAGCGTAGGTAGGGTAGATAGGAAGGTAGGTGCGCTGTCGATAAGTACTTAGTGCTACCCATGCGAAGTCGGAGCGGGCCGCTAGTTGATTATAATGCAGATGAGCCGAATGAAGATTGATGAAGAAAGATGTGCATTTGTTAATGTTCCTTTGTATGCAAATTCCAATTCAAATTCAAAATATTTTATTTCACATAAACCTACAAGGGCACTTATGAAACGTCAGAAGCTAGTTGCATGGTTCCAATTGGTCGTTTCCTATGGAGAAGAGCCGGCAAGAAACTCCACGGTCACTCTTTTAAAAGTAAATGGTTTTTACAATGTTTTCAAATTACAGTGTTAAAAGGTAAGAGAGGACAGTGTAGGCAACAAGTACCAGGTACTTAGCAAAATATAAAATGGTCCACAGATCTACAGTATGTTAAACCTACAACGTTCTCACATTTACAAAATTTTAAAGAACTTAAACTATATAAAAGATTAATAAAAATAAAGACTTATTTATTGCCACTACTCTAATAAAAAGATTATGTCAAGGAAGTATGTAAAAACATAAATAAAGGTAAAATAAAATAATTATCGTAATTTGGGGGCAGTTAATAGACATTTACATAGTTATGCCATTGATCAGGTACCAGGGAAGCCACATGTGCAGAAGGAATTATTGCCAAACTTCCTCGTCTTCAACGTAGTCTTTAATCTTATAATATGCTTTTTTGATAAGGACACGTTTGTGGGTTTTGAACTTTCCATCGCTAAGTTCTCTAACTGACTTTGGCAATTTGTTGTATAAGCGAATACTGTTTATAACAAATGACTTACTAGTTTTAATTAATCTAAATTTGGGTATCACAATTTCATGTTTACTACGTGTGTTTATATTATGGAAATCCCTTCTTATTTTGAAAAGTCCTAAGTTTTTGCGAACATTCAAAATACTTTCTAATATATAAAGAGAAGGCTGAGTAAGTATATCAATTTCTTTGAATTTTTCGCTAAGGGACTCACGAGGACCCATTTTATAGATCGCGCGAATTGCCTTCTTTTGTAAAATGAAAATTGAATCTACATCAGCTGCCGATCTCCACAGCAGAACGCCATAAGACAGAATACTGTGGAAATAAGCAAAATATACTAACCTAGCTGTGGCTACATCAGTCAGTTGCTTTATTTTTCTAACTGCATATGCAGCTGAACTTAATTTACCTGAAAGAGCTCTAATGTGGGCGCCCCACTGCAATCTCGAATCTAAGGTTATTCCTAGAAATACAGTTTCCGTAATAGCATCTAGTTTCTTGCCATCTAGTTTTAAATTTATACCTACTTGAGGTAATTTGGTAAAGAGAACTTAAGACATTTAGTTTTGTTCGCATTAAGTAAAAGATTATTAGCTGCTAACCATTTAGAAAGAACTGCCAGACTATTGTTGACATGTAAGACATTCGTATCTTTTCTATTTAAAAAATAAGAGAAGTGTCATCAGCGAATAGAATTATATCTGATAAGTTGGCCATCACGTAAGGAAGGTCATTAATATAAACTAGAAATAGGAAAGGGCCAAGAATTGATCCTTGAGGCATGCCCATCTTAACTAGAGACCCTGAGGACGTCGATCCGTTAACGTATACTTTTTGCTGCCTGTTTGATAGATAGGAAAGAACAAGAACAGCAGCATGTCCACGAATTCCGTAGTGGTCTAATTTACAGATCAGGGTTTTGTGGTCAACGCAATCAAACGCTTTTGAGAGGTCACAAAAAATGCCTATTGTGACTTCTCCCAGGATTCCAAAATGTGACTAATGAGTTTTACTCCTGCGTCAGTCGTCGACCTACCTTTCGTGAAACCAAACTGGTGACTATGTAAAATCCCATTTGAATTAAAATGAAACAACATCTGGTCTAGCATCATTTTTTCATAAATTTTATTCAATGCTGGTAGCACAGATATAGGTCTATAATTAGAGGGATCACTCTTACTACCTGATTTGAAAATTGGTACTACTTTACTACATATGTTTCATTAAATCAGGAAACGTACCGCTATCTAAACATTGATTAAATACGCCTGTTAGGACAGGGGCAATTGTGTCAATGATATCTCCAAGAACCTTAATGGAAATCCCCCATAAGTCTTCAGTGTTTTGTATGTTAAGACTTTTGAATGCTTTTTTAATTGTGACAATAGAAATGGGCTTAAATTCAAAACTTGGAATATCGTTACAAAAGTTTTCTTTTAGAAGAGACTCTAAAAGAAAACTTTTTAAATATTTCGTGATCCTCTATTGGGATGTTGGTAAAGAAATTTTTTAGTGTCTCAGCAACTTTTAACTTATCTGAAATGGTTTCATTATCAATCTTTAAAGACAATTAATTCTGATCTCGTTGTTGTTTGTTAGTATGTTTCCAGTTTCTTTGTTGATTACCTGCCACACAGCTTTTATTTTATTGTTTGAAATACTAATTTTGTTACTAATAAGTAACAAAATTACGTCGTTTTTATCGTCTGCGCCCAAGCTAAATCTAAATTAATAAATTTAGATTTAGCTTGGGCGCAGACGCGTTTGAATATCTTAGAATAGTTTCTGACATAATTATGAAGGGCTTGATCAGAAGTCATTTATTTCTCGTTGTACTAATTATATAAAATATCTCTGCTTTTTCTAATGTCAGCAGTGGCCCATTCATTAAACTTTTGGTTTAGTATTGATTGTTACTTTTTTTACGGGACACGCTTTATTGAATTCATGGCATACTGTAGAAAATAATGTAGTGTAGTTTATATTGGGTTTTGTGGATCAAAACGAGCAGTTGAGAGATTGCTAAGAACATTATTATTAAACATTTTCAATTTATTTTTAGTGAGAGGTCTTAATTCAATGGTTTTATCTAGGTGTAACTTTTTATATAAGTTAAATGATACAAGTTGACCGGTATGGTCAGACCTGACGCCACTAATTAATGATGAGTCTTGTATTTTACAATTAGTAAATATATTGTCAATGCATGAAGCTGAAGATGCTGTTATTTTAGTCGCTTCATTAAATATACATTTTAAATTGAATGATTTAAACAATGATATAAGCTTACATTTATCGGGTGAGTTAACTAATAGATCAATATTTAGATCACCACCAAACAAAAACTAATTTATTATCTTTAAAAAGTTTACTTAGTATTTCGTCCATAATGATGAAAAATGATGACAAGTTTGAGACTGGTGGTCTATAAACACATAAGAAAGTATGGCCTTCAAACTCTGCACATGCTAAAAATAGCACATGCTAAGCTATGTGTATAACTTTAGAATAGACTGTGTATATTTTTTTTTGTTCCGGATTGAATTCTGTTTTTTTGTTTGATAAAATAAAATGTGTTTAAATAAAAAATGCATTTATTAAAATGTACCTAACCTAACCAAATTATAATTTACAGTAAACCTGCGAAAAAAAATGTGTGCTGGGACACATAGTAGAAGTGAAACTTCAACGGACAAGTGGAAAAACGAATTCAAATTCAAATTCAATTCAAAAGTCATTTATTCAAACTAGGCTGAGAATCAGCACTTTTCGAACGTCAAAATTACATAAGACAGTCCCCCAAAACGCCCACCCTTCACCACTTCCTAGTGCATTAGCTGGGAAGAAGAAGTGGCGCAACAAACTCCCCAGCAGCACAGCTGTCTGTTCAGTTAGAAGAACAAAAAAATAAGATTCTATATAATAGTATTCAAAATAATTTAGATAATTTAGATTACGCAACACAAAACATAATTTAAATTATTAGCCATATGTTAGCTAGCACACGCCAATCGCAATGGAGAAGTGGAAAAACGAATGGCAACAGACAACTGGCAAAACGAATCGCAACAAAATGTTATGGGCAGGTTTTCAAATTGTACAAGTACATTAACAATCTGCCCGTAAAACTTCAAGTAAAAATTTTGTTGCGATTCGTTTTCCTACTTGTCCGTTGAAGTTTCACTTCTACTATGTGTGCTAGAATTATTATTTTTTTCGCATTTTTTGGCAATGCAGCCATGGTTGCGTGGTCACTGGTGTCTTAGTGAGATAGGGCCCTAACTGCCGTAACATATTTTTCTTAATAAATTGGAATGCTGAAAGTTGATGTTTCATGATGTGTGCGCTTGCAGGGAGCGGCCGGTGATCCTGGGCGGCATCGGTGCAGGCGCGGCGCTGGTGACGGCGCTGGCGGGGTCGGGGCCGGGGGCCGCGGGGGCGGGGCCGGGGGCCGCGGGGGCGGGACCGGGGGCCGCGGCGCGCGTGCGCGGCCTGCTGCTGCTGGCGCCGCCGCTGCTGACGGCGGAGGGCGCACGTGACACGCCCGACGACGTGCTGGCCGAGGTGAGAGGCGCGCTGGCTCAGGCGTGAGCCGCGCGACCCGCCCGCTGACCGTCTGTCCGCGCAGGTGCGGCTGCCGATGTTGGTGGTGGCGGGCACGGGCGCGGCCGCGTGCTGGCGCGGCGCGGCGCGCGAGGTGACGCGCGCGCGCGGTGAGGGCGGCGCGCGCCGCGTGCTGGAGCTGCGCGGAGCGGACGACGCGCTGCGGCTGCCCGCCGAACACCGGCGCCGGCGTCGTCTGCCGCAGCATGCCCTGGACGCGGCCGTAGCGGTGAGCTAGCCTTCTGCGGACGATCGAACTCGATACGGGTCGGACGGCAGATACGGTTCGCTCCGTACTCTGTGCGTTTATTTGGTCTGCCGTCAACTTAGTAACAGATTTAATAAGGTACTGAGTTCGATCGCCAATACTATAAGCTTCGAGCGCTGCGCGTCGATGACGTAGCTCTGTCATTTATGTGTCGCTGTGGGGCAGGAGGAGTGCGCGCGTTGGGCGATCGAGACGGCGACGAGCGCGGCCGACGAGTGCCACACGAGCCCCGCGCGCGAGCGGGCGCGCCGGCGCGACGCGCGTGCGGGCCGCGCCGAGCGCGCGTGCGCAGACGACGAAGAGGACTACGCGCACCTGCCCAGTGCCGGTCGGCCCGTGCCGCCCGCGCCCTCGACGGCCCTCGTCGTACCCTCTGCAGGGTGAGACTGCCATAATATTACAAGTCTAGGCTCGACAAAATTTTAAGAATCGAGAACTCTTCACGTCAACGATACGATTCCAGTTCTGATAGGACGACGGAAACGGTCGGGGAGTCGTCAGGACGGCGCGGGGCCGCGTCGTCTCTGGAAGCGCCTCATGCTGGCCGCGTGGTGTCGCGCGGCTCGGGCGCCACGCCGCTGGCACTAGAGACGCCTCATGCGGGTCGCGTGGTCTCGCGCGGTTCGGGCGCTGCGCCGCTGGCGCTGGAGGTGCCTCACGCGGGGCGCGTGGTGTCGCGTTGTTCGGGCGCCACGCAGCTGGCGCTGGAGGCGCCCCACGTGGGTCGCGTGATATCGCGCGGCCCGGGCGCCACGCCTCTGGCGCCGGAGGCGACCCACGTGGGTCGCGTGGTATCGCGCGGCTTGGGCGCCACGCCGCTGGCGCTGCTGCCGCTGAGGCGCCGCGCGCCCTCGCCGCCCGCGCCGGCCGCGCCGCCCGCGCCCCTCGCGCCGCCGGCCGCGCCCGCGCTGCAGGTCGCGGACATCATGCGGCTGCCTATCGTCTTCGCGGACGACGAGCCCGCGCTGGACGAGCCTGCCGCCAGCCACGTGACGGTGACGTCGGGCTCGCGCGGCTACACGCGCGTCATCGTTGCGTCACGCGGTGGGCCGCACGGGAGCGCGCGCGGCTTGCGGCCCGGGCCCGGCCGCCCCGGCCCACCCGTGCGGCCCGGGCGGCCTGTGCTTCTGCGGCGTGGCCTGCGCCTGCTGTCGCGTGCCGACCGTCCCAACTAGCGCCGCCGCTTATACGACCAACACAATAGCGCACACATACAGCTTGTATAATAATTATACTATTATTAAATAATAATACGTTGAATGCGACTTTATTTTAAAATCCCATTTTTTTTAATACGATTCATAGATTAAAGCAGCGCTAGTTCGCAGTTCGTAGTTTCAATACAAACGTGGGGCGTATTACATCGTAGGTACGTCTTGTACGAGCCTATAATGCTCATACAGCAAAAGTACGTTTATGCTTACCTAATTAATAATAACACAAATTCAGTCGTAACTAAAACACCGGCACGGCGCACTATGGAAAATGGTAGAACAAGCGCATATCAAAAATGCTTTTTACGAATATCATAATTTGGCTAATATGGCTATTCTTTTAGGTTTTCTAATAGTCAAATTATAATATTCATTACGATTTTTTTTCTTAATACGCGAAATTATTATTTTTTTCTTAGATAGAAATACATAGAAGACAGAAGTGCCAAACTCAAGTCTTTGCGTATACATGTTTCAATACCATATTGTGAAAAAAATACTTGGTACAGATATGCAGTATTATACATTTTTAGAAAGGTTATTTTATGCTTTTTGCGATACAGATTTTAAAAGTAAAGAAAAATATTTCAGTAATTACTAAAAAAAGAGAAAAGTGACATACCTTTTTTTTCACTTGTATGTTTTTTCGTCGAAGGTTTTCAGTATTACCCACGTTTGCCCAAGCGCTACTTTTTGTGTCGACTAGTAGTCTAACTATTCATAAATAGAATGCAAAAAAAATCAGCTGCGGATATTTGCGCTTTTAGAAGATATGAGAAAAAAACTGATAAGAGTCAGAACCCGAAAATTAGTATCTTTTGCGGTTTACCACTGACACCATTCACATGAACAATATAGAACTTTTTGGATATTTTCTTCATTATTTCGTGATAACAAAGGGACCTTATCAAATTTGCACTTGGTTTGCGTGGGAAATTACAAGATAATAATGATGTAGGTACCAATTCGATATTGTAAAATGAGTATTTAAAGGGAAGCAAAAACTATTCGAACCATCTACATCAGTGTAACTTCAAGTGAAGCAAATCTCATCTACGCCTATTATTTCTGCAGATTGTGAAGTGTTAAAATGTCTTCCTTCAGCTGTACCAAACGAGACTTCATAATCCCCTATATAGAGGGCGGCAAGACCATGGAATCATTATCCAAAGTTTTAGTGGAAAAGCTGAATGTTTCTGAAAACAACTTGTGTTTTATAATTAGTGACATACAAAGGCACATTCTTCCTATTTTCAACAAACGCTGGGCCCTGGCATCTCGGAAAAAAGAAACATTTTTACAGAAGTATTGTACTTGGTTGGACTCAAGGTATTCGTTAAATTTACCGGATTCTGAACAATATTCTACGCCATCAACATCTGGCCAACGAGGACGAGCATGCGTGGCTTATGGAGACTCCTCAGAATCTACCAAGAAGAGGAAAAACACTCTTCTACTCCAAGACTATGGCTTCGAGCATATAAAAAACGCCTATCTGCAGGGACTACGGGCTTTACGTGAGTACACAGAAGCTCATCTTGTCGAAGAATTAAGAACCGCTGACACTCAAAAGAAATTAGATATCTCAAGTAAGTGGAACGACTCAGACCAGATGAAGATTCTTTCCGATACGGAAGCATTGAGTGCTTTTATAGATTTAGATCTAACAAAAGCACAATATATGTACCTGAAAAACTTAACCAACGAACGAAAGTGTTGTATATTCCCGCCTTACTACAAAATACAAGAAATAAAAAGATCCTGTTATCCACCATCTTCTACAATCGAAATCACGAATACTTATGCTAAAGTGATTAATATACAAGATTTATTGGATCATACTGCTGCTAGAATTTTAAAAATCGATTCTGTTTTCCAAAAACAACATAGAACATTGATCCTTTATTCTAAATGGGGATGTGATGGTTCATCTGGTCAAAGCCAATACAAGCAAATACTTGCAGAAGAGTCAGAAACAATTTCAGATGCCAATTTGTTCATCACTTCATTAGTCCCCATCAGATTAGTTGATGTGCAATCGGGATCCGTTGTTTGGCAAAATCCGGTACCTTCATCTGTCCGTTTTTGCAGACCCATTTCTATTGAGTTTTGTAAGGAAACTCCAGAAAAAACCAAGGCAGTTGTTGATGATATTAAAAAACAAATTAGGGCTGCACAAGCATCACTTATAAACAAAGATGGTGTTGTAGTAAATGTGAAGCATGAACTATTTCTAACGATGATCGATGGAAAGGTGGCTCAGGTCCTTACAGATACTCCATCTGGTTCCACATGCACGATATGTGGGGCTACTCCACGGCTAATGAATGACCTATCGAAAGTAACTGCCAGACCCGAAAACGAAAACGCCTACCAATACGGATTGTCCACCTTACACGCCTGGATTCGCTGCATGGAAATGATATTGCATATTTCCTATAATCTTTCGTTTAAGACTTGGTCTGCTTCAACTGAGGAAAATAAGAGATTAAAAAAAGAAAAGAAAGAAGTTGTTCAAAAACGTTTCAGGGAGGAGTTGGGATTAATCGTCGACAAACCTCGGCAAGTTAGCGGGAATACGAACGATGGCAATACCGCACGAAGATTCTTCTATAATAGCACTTGCTCATCGGAAATAACAGGTGTAGATGAGGCATTGATTAAACGCCTATACATTATCTTGCAAGTTCTTTCTTCTGGAATGATGATCGACCCTGAAAAATTTGGGGAATATGCAATAGAAACTGCAAGAATCTATGTAAGTAATTACGATTGGTATTATATGCCATCCTCCGTTCATAAAATACTCATACACGGGCAAAACGTTATCAAACATTTTGCGGTGCTTCCTATTGGACAGCTATCGGAAGACGCACAAGAGTCTCGCAACAAAGACTACAGAAACATACGACTTCATCATGCCAGAAAATGTTCCCGATCTGCTACAAATGAAGATGTCTTTAAAACGCTTTTATACACGTCAGATCCATATATAACAAGTTTGAGAAAACCGTACGTAAGAAATGTGAAAGAACTTGAAGAAGAGGTACTAAGTCTTTTAAACGTGGCACCTGAAAGTGAACCCACATTTACTGACCCTGATCCTGAAGTGGTATAAGTTAAAAATAATATTTATATTTAGTTATTACTTATATTTGTACCTAGCTACATCATTTCCTGAAGCCAGAGTATAGGATGTACCCATTAGTAATATGATTTTAATTTAGTTTTTTTTTTTCATATATATATATATTTTGTTTACTTTGCTTGTTGTAATTAACCATGGTTTAATCTTTTTAGCCATTATAAACTTGTATTCCACTTGAAATAAATTTTTAACTATTTTTTTCGTGATTTTTTCCCATTTCTTTCATTCTATGCAAAAAAACATACATAGATATACAAGAAAACCCTATAAACTACACATCGTTCGAATCTCCGAACCTTGCTGCATATTTGTGCCAAATTTCATCACGATACAACAAACATTCATGAAGTTACAGATTTTTGATCCGATACCGACCTATATTTTCCATAGTGCGGCGTCACGCGCTAATGTGCGCGTCGATCAACACTAACACGCACTACGATTTATATTTGTCGCGCACTGTGACGAAAAAGTCGATGGATTATTCATTCTCAACATGGATTTCGAACAAGTTGCTTGGCTTGCCTTGTTACTTCGAAGAGGTGGAGGAAGAAAAAACCTAAGGAATCTTAAAAACACTGAACAAAAAGGCGCTACGTATACTCGGTGCCAAATCACAGACTGCACAATACTTGACCTATTTAACGATACATTGACCACTAGACAGATCAGAATGAATTGTCTTTAAAAATAGATAATGAAACCATTTCAGATATAAGTTAAAAGTTGCTAAAACACTAGAAAATTTCTTTACCAACATTTCAATAGAGGTTACGAAATATTTCCCCTCATCATCTATACTAGCCGAATCTCTTAAAAAAGAACACTTCAGTAAGGACATTCCAATTTTTGAATTCAAGCCCATTTCTATTGTCACAGTTAAAACAGCATTCAAGTCTTAACATAAAAAACACTGAAGACTTAGTGGCCGACTAAATCGCAGAGTATAGCAATAGGTATAGCGACTTATGCTAGCCCACAGATCTTGTCCAACTAAATCGTCCAACTAATTAATTGGACACCGATCGAATCAGAATCGAGATTACGCACAATTAAAAAGTTGTCCAACTATCGGCCAACTGCTCGTTAGCACGGTTGCCCTATGCAAGCTCGCGGACTATCCAATTTTGTTGGTTAGTCGCAAGGCAAGATGCAAGTTAACCAGACGCGTGAACGTGATTTCCCTATGCTCGGACCTTCGTCAACGGCTCGTTCTGCCTCCCGATCACATGTTGCAAATCAAAAAAAGATTTGAAACAATACTCTGATACAAATATTAAGAAAAACTTATGAAGCAATGGATAAGCAATCTCTGTCAAAACGATTCAGATTCTGATTAATCGTGCATTATTACGCAATTAGGGTACAAGTCTCGATTATTTTAGGGCTCCGTAAAATTTGTCGTTTTCCAAAAGGGTTTCGTCGCCAAAAAAGTTTGTGAACCGCTGCTAGCAGGTACTTACCGGAGAGTTAATCCAAGCCTCTCTTCAACGGTGATAGCGAGTCGAAAAGTTGTGTCGAATTGTTAGATATACGAGCTCATCAAAAGACGAAATACTCATTCTGTAGAATGAAAAAAAAAAACTGGATTACATCCGAGTTTACACTCTCCTACCAACTTATCTGTGAAATGGCGAAAATTAGAACTACAGCCGTCATGTTGAAATGTCATTCGATTGTCAGTGTCTACTACATTCGGGTTCTCCGGTTGTTTTGTCGTGATATTGCTGAATTTATAAAGTTAAATATGCCGAAAGCTATTAAAAGTGATGCTCGAAACATTATTCCAAAGGTTAAAACCTTTTTTGAAGAAGAAGCTCGGGCGGGATCTCCGATTATTCCATTTAATCAAATATACAAACGAATTTCGGCAGCGACAGGTTAGTGTTGCCAACTTTCTTGTTATAAATTACCCGATACTTAACTAATTATTTAAGTCCACGAAATATTCGTTTCTATTCTTGCTGCAGGTTAGCGTAACGGTAACGTACATCTATTAGGTAATCTGCAAAGTGAGAGCCAACTAACCTGCCAGATTTCAAATTTCTACTAACTTTTATTTTATTATCTTATACGTATATTTCAGGTGTGAGTCAAGGACTAATTTCAAAAATAGTTAAGGGCACGTAGCAGAAGAAACTGGTACAAAAATTCGGACACCAGGCAAGGAGAGAAAACGTAAAAGTGGGCAGTTTGTGCATGTTGATGATTTTGACATGGGAGTTATACAGAGGAAAGTACATGAATTTTATTCTGCTAAGCAACAAACAACAACACAAAAGAGGTCCCTACTGTTAAAAAGCTTCTAGAGGTCATAAAGACTTATAAATTACACAGGACAGCGAGAGAGTCTGCGAAAGCTGCTTCACAAGGTGGATTTCATTTAAAAAATCTTAATCCAATCGGAAGGTTCCTATGGAGCGTAATGAAATATCAGCTTGGAGAGCTAAGTACTTGCATGCATTGGATAAAAATAATAAATCTCCCCAGCCCCGGCCCATAATTTATTTAGATGAGACCTATATTCACTCTTCGCATACATCGGGTAAATGTTGGCAAGGAGAGGGTGAAGACGGAGTATTGGAGCCTGTATCGAAAGGGCAAAGATATATTATTGTTCATGCGGGAGGAGATACTGGATTGGTTACAAATGCACTACTTGTGTTTAAATCAAACACAAAAAGTGGTGATTATGATGACGAGATGAATAGTACCAACTTGAAAAAGTGGGTTTAGTCAATTTAGTCGTTCGATAGTCGGCCACCAACAAAATTGTATGTCTGCGGGGGCCCTTATGGGGGATTTCCGTTAAGGTTCTTGGAGAAATCATTGACACAAGTGCGCCTGTCCTAACAGGCATATTTAATCAATGTTTAGATAGCGGTACGTTTCCTGATTTAATGAACCATAGTAAAGTAGTACCAATTTTTTAATCGGGTAGTAAGAGTGATCCCTCTGATTATGGACCTATATCTGTGATACCAGCATTAAGTAATATATATATATATATATCTATGGCCTTCAACCTGATGACTCATTGAAAGACTTGGTTTGTTACCGTTGTCATCTCTGTACATTTAAAAAACTTTATGAGTTACAAATAAACAGTTTTAATAAAATAAATAAACACATAAACATTGTAAGAAAGGTTTAAGGTGTTATTAATTAATTAATAACAAATCTAATTGCTAATGCTATTCGTCCATTGATAAAGTTATCGATGGACGAATAGCATTCAACAAACAACGAATCTCTTCAGATTTGTTGACTTCATTGATTGTAGGCTCTTCTCTTTCTCATGTGGCACAAGTACTTTGATTTGGTTCTTCGGAGTCTTTGTTTAATTTAATTTAATTTATTCAAATACAGTAATCCATATTTATGTTAGTATACCTACTTAAAATTTTTTTTACTAATCAAATATACAAGCCACAATAATATTATTATAACAAACACCCGTACGCACTGCGTGTAACGCACGGCTGCACGCACACAGGAGGATCGTGGCCGCGCGTCACTTACGCACTTTATCGCTTGTCTCGTCCAACGCGCCGCCCGGCGCCCGTCTCCATCGTGCGCTCTGACTAATCTTGGCGCATCTATAACCGCCTGGTACTATGCCTCGCTCGCCCAGCAAATCTGACAACACTCTAAACCCAGAAAAAACACCGCCACCATCATCGTTTGTAAGCCAGCGCTATAAACGCCGCTTAGATGTGATTACAAGAGAGGATTTTGAAGAATTTAAGTATGAGATTCGTGGAATGCTCGCTTGTTTTAAGACCAATTACGATAATATAGAACAGACTTTATTAAATATTTAAAAGAGCATCTCGTTTAGTAGTGAACTACAGATTGAGATGCAAACTAAAATCAAAACATTAGAAGAATAATGTAAAATCAACCAATCCAACATTATTTTCTTACAAGAAAAAGTTGAAGACCTACAGAGGTGTTCTAAATTGACAACTATCGAACTGAGGAATATTCCCAAAAAAGTAAAAGAGGGTAAACAAGATCTTCTGACCTATGTCTCTAATATTTGTAAAAAACTTAATATTGATTTACAAAATTCAAATGTCCGTGACATTTACCGCATTCCCGGGAAGCCCGACAATAAAAAACCAATAATCGTTCAGTTATCAGATTTATATCTGAGAAATACCTTGATTAGCGCCGCAAAATCGTACCGATCACCCATCAAACAAACTGAACCTGAGTCACGCAGGTCTTACGGGTAGTGATCCTATCTACTTGACCGAGAGCCTGACTGATAACGCAAGGAAGCTTTTTTATCATGCACGTGAACTAAGAAAATGTAACAAAATTAAATACTGCTGGACCACGGACGGAAAGGTTTTAATAAAAAAAGGAGACGGTGAACCAACAATTGTCCTTAAATCAATAACACAGCTGGAGCAATTCTATACCCAAGTATGACTATACTGCTTATTAATCTGTGTTGTTACGGGTACTCATACTTATTGCATGCTTTTATTTTTTTGCCATATGCACGAATTTATAACTTTAATATTACCTAAGTCTATTTGTCTTGCTATGTGGCTTTATGTATGGTGTCACTTTACTATAATCATGTTAGACACACTTATTGTTCACTTACAACACTCACTTATTTACAAAAGTACAGAATACATCCATCCAAACCAACACGAATACATACATAAACTCACGCCTTCTTCCCATGGGGGTAGGCAGATACTGCGGAACGCTACCTGCTACGATCCCTGCATATTATTATATCGTTCCATAATAAAATTAACTGTTCCAAGGTTCCAGTTCGTAAACGAGACTTGTTTCAATAGTTCAATAATTTTACACTTGCGAATGCTGATGTGTACATTAAAATAATGGCTGAATTCACTATGAATTTTAATAATGATTTAGACTCTGTTGCTGTTGCGCAATCAGCGACATGTGAAATAGAGGACTGCAAGAACCTGTTGCAAAATCCGAATACCTTAGTAAAGATTATTATGCAAAATATACGCAGTATTCACCGCAACCTGCCGAGTTTTGAAACGTTATTATCTAGATCTAATATCGAGTGGGATATTATTGTGTTGACTGAGTGTTGGCTGACACGTAATCATAGCATTCCTTATATTGACGGATACACATCTTTTTCCACAACTTGCAACCATACGCAAAATGAAGGTGTGGTGATTTACTGTAAGAATACTGATCTGTCTACGATTGATGAACCAGAATTCTCTGATGCTAACATTCTTGTATTAAAAGTCAATCCAGACACTATTTTAATTGCCATTTATCGTCCACCAAGCAATAGAAACATTGACAATTTCTTAATCTCGCTCAATGAATGCCTTAGTAAATATTCGTCATTTAAGAATGTTGTCTTGGTTGGTGATATCAATATTGATATTGCTCTCGGTACCCAAGACCAAAGATCCTCCGCCTATCTTGATATGATTGCGTTTCACGGCTTGCTTCCAGCCCACACAATCGCTACTCATAGCCGTACATGTTTAGACCATATAATATTGAAAACAAGACTGACTACTCATTGCTACGTTGCACAGACATCTATTACTGATCATGATTCCGTAATACTATTCATGGACACTAAATCTAAACAACCAATTAAAAAAAACATACGGTCGCATCAATTCCGAAGGATTGAACAAAAGCGTGAGAAGCATTGATTTTAGTCCTATTTATAACATGACTGATGTTAACCAAGCAGCAGATTTTTTCTCAGGATCGCTTTCTAAAGCCACACGCACAGCATTACAAGCACCGGGCGCAAAAGAATTCTTAAGCCTTGGATAACAAAGGGACTTTTAAAATGTATGCGAAACCGCGACAAACTTTATATAAAATCAAAGAAAAATCCTGGAAATGAAACTATTCAATGCACATATCGGAGATACAGGAATTTTTGTAACAATATTTTGAAGAAAGCTAAGATTGACTATGAAAAGGCTTTGATTATGAAAGCCGGAAATAATATCAAGAAGTTGTGGGAAACCATTAAAAACATTACATACACCGCAAAGAAAAGGGACAAACCAACACAATTAATTTGCCCCAAAAATCCGTCAGTTTCGATCAATTATATAAACTCGCTTTTTCGCAGGAGTTGGTAAATCATTGGCAGAAAAAATTACAACTAATACACCACACACCGCTAGTACATCTCAATCAAGGAACCCCTTTGTAAATTCAATAGTATTATTACCCACAGATGAATTCGAAATAAAATCATTAATATCCAACCTAAAGAATGACTGCGCAGTGGGGGTAGATAAAATTTCAGGAAGCTTCTTAAAACAATTCGGTGACATCGTTGTTCCTTCTCTAACTTTTATTTGTAATTTATCATTTGCTACGGGTGTATTCCCTTCTGCTTTAAAAAAATCTCAAATAGTTCCCATTTTCAAGGGTGGGGATAGATCCTGTGTCAAAAATTATAGACCTATTTCCATACTTCCAACACTATCTAAAATATTGGAACGCCTAATGAATATCAGACTAGTTAAATTTTTGGAAACAAATCAGCTATTGTCTCCATCTCAATTTGGTTTCCGCGCACATAAATCAACATCAGATGCTGTTCATCAGTTAACGGAATTTATAATCTCTCAGCTAGATAATAAGAAAAAGACGTTGGCCATCTATCTGGACTCAGCCAAAGCATTTGATACAGTGTCTGTCCCCATCTTGATCAACAAACTAGAAAACTTGGGAATCAGAGCTTTGCCACTGGATTTATTTGCTAGTTACCTGAAGGGTAGAACACAGGTTGTTGGTGTAGACGGGTGGGTCAGTGATGAACTGCCAATTGAATTTGGCGTCCCGCAAGGCAGTATTCTCGGCCCGACCTTGTTTTTAGTTTACATAAATGACCTGTGCAACACAGATTTGACAAATGGGAAAATAATTGCATACGCCGATGATACTGCATTACTTTTTTATGGTAACACGTGGGAAGAAGTTTATAAACACGGCCAAAATGGGTTTAACCAAGTGTCTCAGTGGCTTAAAGACAATATCCTCACCTTAAATATAGACAAAACTAAGTTCATGACCTATACACTTAGAAATCAAGACCTCCCAAGCGTTTCCATTATCTCACACAACAGCAACTTACCATCGGACTGTTCATGTCATTGTCCACGTTTGTCGCAAACTAAAACCATCAAGTATTTGGGTATTGTAATAGATAGCCGATTAAATTTCCAACACCACATTGAAGCCTTGGTTCCTAGAATTCGAAAACTTATATATGTATTTAAATCTCTTCGTCATATTGCTGACATTTCCATAATTAAGAATGTTTATCTCGCATTGTGCCAACCCTTGCTGTATTATTGTATAACTGTTTGGGGTGGAGCTGCAAGAATGTTCCTACTGAATCTGGAGAGAGCCCAAAGAGCCATATTAAAGGTAAGTTGTTTCCTTCCGATGCGATACCCTACGTTTGATCTATATAAGCGCTGCAGGGTGCTGACCGTTAGACAACTTTTTATTTTACGGACAGTTACGAGGAAGCACTCGGAACTTTCTTATGACCCTAAAACGGTCTCAGGTAAGAGAAGAGTCATCGATGTCTGCACTACTAATAGATATAAATTCAGTCTGGCACATAATTTTTACGGTTTCCTGGGTCCATATTTGTATAATAATATGAATAAGCACCTGATAATTTACCCTCTTCCTAGGGTAGAATGCAAGAAAAACGTTTGTTCGTGGTTACAAGGCATTGATTACGATGTATGTAACAGAACGTTTATTAAAACCCTTAAGATAACGTTTACTATCATGGAACAATATACAGCTAAGACACCGATCACGTCACACTCTCACTCTCACCGACACACCCACACATACTCACCCACACACATTCACATACACACCCACACACACACAAACACACACACACACGCACATACTCACTCCCAAAACAATATTAAGCCACTTTTGCTACCAGACTTTGTTTTACTTTAGTTTTTAAATTTTAAATTTTTGTTTTATTAATTTGTAAGTGTTTTATTATGTACTAACAACCTGTTTGTTCATTGAATACGGTCATAGATCATAAGTGATTTGTCCGATGGAGGGTAAGCCTGGTGATCTGTAATACAGGTTTTACCTACAACAGACACCAGTCTCTATTAAGGTGTTCCTTTGACTTTGTACTGTGTTTTTGATTACGAGAGGACAATAAATTATTATTAGTATCTCCTTTATTTATTTATTTATTTATATATACTTTATTGTACACCAGATTATAATTACATAAAGAAAAAGTAATACACTACAAAATATACAATTGGCGGCCTTATCGCTTACTGCGATCTCTTCCAGGCAACCTTGGAATGGACAGTGATTCTCTGGACATAAAATGGGGCTGTCTTTGGTGCAAGTAAAAGGTATATAAGTACAATATACTATAATGGATACACAGATAAGTGCTATATAATAGATACATAGATACATACATACTAACTATATAAGCAACGAAAATAAATGACGAATATTATTACAGCTAACGATAAGAACAAAATCATAACGACAAGTAATGTTCTTTCACGAGTCTTTTAAACACAGGCAACGATTGCGCGCGCTTTATTGGAACTGGTAATGCATTCCACAAACGAGCAGCCTGGACAGTAAAGGATTTGTCAAGGAAAGTTGAGGAATGCATTGGCATTTTAAGCTTCAAGTTATCTGATGATCTTAATAATTTCGTGTGAGAGTCACATAGAAACTGGAAACGTTTCTTGAGATACAGAGGGGTGGAAGGGGAAAAGAGGACATTATACAAAAGGGAAAGAATATGAGCATTCCGGCGAAGGCGAATTGGTAACCACTTGAGCTTCACGCGAAATTCGGATACATGGTCATATTTGCGTAAACCGTATACAAACCTTATACAAAAATTTTGAAGCCGCTCAAGTTTATCGAGTTGATCTTGAGTAAGGTCAAGATAGCTGGCATCAGCATAATCAAGGATGGGTAGAAGAAGAGATTGTGCAAGCGCAATCTTGGTGGCAGTCGGCAGTAAATTACGTAGTCTTTTCAAAGACGCAGCGGAAGCAAACAGCTTGCGGCTAACCTCCCGTAGCTGGGCAGTCCAAGAGAAGTTCTTATCAATGAAAATCCCCAAGTTTTTAACTATCTCGCTGAAGGGGATAACTGAGTACAACGATACGATTACATTTTAAATACTTATAAATTATATTTTTAAATATTAGAATATAAAAAATTAAAACATTTAAAAATATAAAAAGTGGTAGCCCACCGGTATCGGGAACAGGGTCCAAGCTACCGGCGGTCAGGGCTCCAGAGAGAGGAACCTCCTAACAATGCGAGCCGTGTCCAGAAGTACCGCTTTCTGAATCAAGCCCTTGATCCAGCTGCCCAACGATAGCCTCCTCAGGTGTTGGTCGAGGCTCTTGGCTATTAGGCCATTGGCTGTCAAGACTATCGGCATAATGATCGCTGAGTCCACATCCCACATGTCGACAACCTCGTGAGCCAAGTCAAGATACTTGATTTGTTTATCTTTCTCAGCTTTCACGAGGTTCTCGTCATGCGGGACCGCTATGTCAATAATCATTGTGCGCCGCTCTACTCGATCCACCACCACTATGTCAGGTTTATTGGCAACAATAGTCCTGTCAGTGATGATGGATCGATCCCAGTACAATGTGATATTTCCATTTTCGAGAGCTGGGTCGGGCACATACCTGTAGTACGGCACTTCCGATTCCACAAGATTGTATTTCAGAGCAAGTTGCTGATGGATAATCCTGGCTACAAGGTTGTGTCTATGCAAGTACTCTTCGTTAGCTAGACGAGAACAACCGGAGATTATTATTATTATTGTTACCGTTGTCATCTCTGTACATTTAAAAAACTTTATGAGTTACAAATAAACACAAGAAATACAAGAACTTAAGAGGACTGGATCTTTAGGTAAAAAGGGAAGAAAGTACAAATCGTTAAACTTATTTTTGGACTCAAAGGGAGTAATTAGAGTGGGAAGTCGATTAGAGATGTCTCAGTTGAGTTATGATCGCAAACATCCAATACTTATACCTAAAGACTCCTTCCTCACGAAACTTCTCATAAGCGAGGGGCATCAAAAAACGATGCATAGGGGGCCTCAAGCTATGATCGCTTACTTGAGATCACGGTATTAGGTTGTAGGGATTAAACCTTTAGTAAAGGACTATTTTAGAAAATGCGTTACTTGCATTAGGTACACTAATAAAGCCAGAAGCCAACTAATGGGGCAGCTACCATCTCCGCGTGTTACACCAAACAAAGCTTTTTTGTACAGTGGCGTCGATTACGCTGGCCCGATAAACGTCAGAGTATCTAAAGGACGTGGTAATAAGTCGTACAAGGGGTACATCGCGCTCTTCATCTGTCTGTGTACGCGAGCGATTCATATCGAAGCAGTTAGTGACATGACGTCCAAAGGTTTCTTGGCCGCTTTTAAAAGATTCATGGCGAGGCGTGGACATTGTGCAGAACTACACAGTGATAACGGCACAAATTTTGTTGGCGCTGCGCGAGAGCTGCAGGAATTATTTAATGAAGAAAAATCTAAATTTATTCCCGAATTGGTCGAGTGCTTGGCAAATAATGGTAAAGTAAAAGTAAAGTAAAAGTAAAGTTTATTTATTTGCATAGATTGTAGGTACATGACATAAGATATTTGAAAGAAAATGTGATCCTTGTACAATCTACCTTAGATTAGGCATGCAAACATTAATGTATGAAGACAACGACTATGTGATCCAAAAAATTAATAAAATAATAACAATAGTGTCAAAATACAAAATTACGAATTACAGTTCAAAACGAGTACATTTAAATAAGTTGTTATGTCGTTGAAATGCATAAATTATTATAATTACCCATTAATAAGAAATTGACACTAGGATAAGTCATTGTCATTTAAGAAATCGTTAATCGAGTAGTAACATTTTTCAATCAATAATGCTGTTAACTTCTTTTTAAAATTACGTATTATGTCATCTTTTATTATGTCAGGTATTTTGTTATATATTGTAGGTCCCATACTAATAACATTTTTTTTTATGTCATGCAGTATTGCATCTCTCAACTACTAAAAGGTTTTTGTACTGGCTTCTGATTAGTCTCTTACTACCTTGTGACACTGTAGTAAAAAGATGCATGTTACGTTTAACAAAAATTGCCATTTCCAAAATATACATTGCCGGAAATGTTAATAGCTTTAGGGACTCAAACACTGGAACACAGCTATCAGTCATTTTCATATTTAACATCGACCTCAAACAACGTTTTTGGGCTTTGAATACCTGTTCCCGCAGGCAAGAATTTCCCCAGAAAATTATACCGTATCTCAGAATGGAAGCTGCGAGACCATGGTATGCAATCAAAGTTTTGGTGATGTTAACTTTCTAAGCCAAATTGAATAAGACATAAGCAGATATGCTCAATTTTTTACATACCTCTTGTACTTGAGGTTTCCACGTCATTTGACCGTCAATCACTATGCCTAAAAATTTTACTTTTTGTACTTGGTCTATTTCAGTTCTATTAAATTCAATTTTTAAATTTGGTATTGATGTCCGCTGATAAAAATATATTATATTAGTCTTTCCTAAGTTAATTATTAATTTATTGTCGTCAAGCCAATTCACAATGTCCCTTAGTGTATTATTTATGTCCTGTTCATATTTATTTGCATCAGAACAACTGATTAATGCAGTGCTGTCATCAGCAAATAAAATCATTGGGCCTTTAATGTGCCGCGGTAGGTCGTTTATATAAAGCAGAAATAAAAGAGAACTCAGCACCCCACCCTGAGGTACGCCGTGTTTGACATATCTGTATTCGGAAAAGTATTTCTTTTCGCGTTTGTTTTTTATACATATCCTAGATATTTCCGTGTATTGTTTACGTTCACTCAGATATGATTTGACAAGATTAAGGACGTTTCCTCTTATGCCATACATGTCAATCTTAGTTAGTAAGGTTTTATGATGAACGCAGTCGAAAGCCTTTGTCATATCAGTGAGAATTGCACATATTGGTACTTTTTTGTCAACATTTTTTAAGATTACCTTAAGCAAATCGTAAATAGCTAAATTAACACCTTTGTTTTTCTAAAACCTTTTTGTTCATCACAAAGAATATCAAACTTACACAAAAAAATATTTATTGATGCATATAGAATTTTTTCGATAACTTTAGAAAAGATAGGAATTAAGGCAATTGGTCTGTAGTTGGCTAAGCTTTCCCTTTCGTGTTTTTTAAAGAGTGGTTTTACGATAACCACTTTTAACGATTTTGAAAACACTCCAGAGCTGATGCATAAGTTTATAATGTGACTGAGGTGTGAGGCAATATTATCCGATACAAATTTTACTACATTTGTGGCTATGCCATCATGTCCGAAACTGTTTTTATGTTTTAACGATTTTATTGCTCTCATGACATCTTGAGGTGAGACAGGAGACATAAACATTGAATGTGGATTGCTCAACATATTAGTAGCTACAGGAGTTATCTTAGTGTTTGTCTGTATTTGATCAATAAAGAAATTATTAAAGGCGTTTGCTATATCTTTTGGATCACTTACGATTGTACCTTGGGTTTTAATTTGACAAATTTGCTCAGTAGTGTGTGGATTATTATTTATAATTTGCCATGAAGCTCTAGATTTGTTTGTTGACGTATTTATAAAATAATTATTTTGCGCCTTTTGGGTTAATTTTATTATTTTTCTAAATTTCTGGGAGTAATTTTTAAATTTATTTTTATTTTCGTTTGAAGGTTCGCGCCTGCATGTCCACAATAATTGCCGCTGTCTTTTACTGCACACTCGTATTCCACGTGAAACCCATTTTATTGTTTTATTTGTTTTGATAGTTACAAACTTATTTGGAAAACAGAGATCATATAACATACGAAAGTGTTCTATAAAGTAGTCGTACGCTTCGTTCGCATTTTCTGTTTTGAATATTTCTGAAAAGGTAAGGCATTGAAGGTGATTCTTAAATCTTACTAAATTTTCCTTTGAAAGATCACGTTTCTTAGTGAGCCAGTAACTTATTCTGCACGTTTTATTTACCTTTACTTCCAAAAACTGTGAGGTATGATCAGACAAAGCAAAGTCAAGTATTTCACATCTACATTTTAACTGAGAACTACTAGCAAAGTTATCTAGGCAACTGTTGCTGGATAACCTAGTCGGTTGTCGCACTTTTAGATCGAGATTGTGCCCGGAAAGAAAGTACTCAAAGTCCCTAGTAACGTTGTTTCTTTTCAGTATATCAATGTTGAAATCCCCACATATAACAATTTTCTTATTAGATTTTGTACCTACAGTTTTTAGGACGTTATCTAAGTTTTCATAAAACATTTATTTATTTAACATATTCAGGTTATTCATTTTCGGAGGCCTATATATACAGATAGTAATTAATCGTTGTTGCACTAGTTCAGTTCCGCAACATTCAAATGTGTTTTTTATTGATTGGCGAGATATCTCCGTTAGCTCTTTAGTCTCGAGACCTCTCTTGACTAGAACGCATGCTCCTCCTCGCTTTTTTGCTCGTCTTGCATAACATGCAGCCAGCTTATAAATTGGAATTTCCAGTAGTAGTTTTTCTTGGCCCTGCATAATAAAGTGTTCAGTTATGCATACAACGTCAATGTCTCTTTGTTTCTTGGATAGTTCTTGTAGATGGATGGTGAGTAGATCAGCCTTATTCAACAGACCAGCAATGTTTTGATGTAAGATGTATACTCTGTTATAGACGAAAAAAAAATGAGTTCGTTGACTCAATTGTTGGTACAAAGTGGAACTTTATTCCTCCTCACGCTCCAAACTTTGGCAGTCTATGGGAGGCAGGAGTAAAGGCCACAAAATACCATCTCAGAAGGGTTATAGGGAACTCCACATTAACGTTCGAGGAACTAACGACGGTGTTGGCACAAATTGAGGCGTGCCTCAACTCGAGACCACTTTCCTGTGCGGATCAAAATGAGTTATCGGTGTTAACTCCGGGCCATTTTCTGGTTGGGGAACCACTCGTCCTTGTACCTGATTCGAATTTCGAAAAGGCTAACATTTCTAATCTCAGACGGTGGCACTTACCCAAAGAATCTTACAGGACTATTGGCGGCAGTGGTCACAAGATTACTTAAATCAATTTTTACAACGCCATAAGTGGGCTCATAAAAATCCAAAACCAGGCATAGGTGGCATAGTTCTGATAAAAGAGGATGATTTACCTCCTGGCAAGTGGTTGCTGGGGAAAATTGAGTTAAAACATCCTGGCCCTGACGGAATCACTCGAGTAGTTACTGTTAGAACTAAAAACTCTCTGATAAAGAGACCTATTACAAAATTGGCTATTCTTCCTGTAACACTTAACTTTGTGTTAGTAAGGTATAATTTAAGAATGTGTATTCTTCATAATTGATGTATGCGTGTAATTACGAAATGTTAAGTTAGTTAAGTTAAATGTTATTGTTATATTAAAACTATGTATCTGTGCACCCCATATTACTAGACTTGTTGCATGGTGGGCGGTTTAGATTATGAGAAGGACATTCTAAAATAATGTCCTTGGTGGGCGGATATTAATCGCGCTATGGTTTCGTTACCGAGCAAACCATATAGTTTTTAAGATTATTATTTTTTGTGTCGATTCCTAGTGATTCCTTGTGAATTAAATTGTCCTAATTGAAACAGTGTGTGTGTGTTTCATTGGGTGTTCTCGCCTTCGGACCTTGAAATCCTGTTCATGTGGTCCTTCGAGCCGGATTTGAACCAGCGACCTATGGATATACAGTCCACGGATGGGATGGGATGGATGGGATCTAAATAGATCGCGCTATGGTTTCGTTACCGAGCGAACCATATAGTTTTTAAGATTATTGTTTTTTGTGTGGATTCCTAGTGATTCCTTGTGAATTAAATTGTCCTAATTGAAACAGTGTGTGTGTGTTTCATTGGGTGTTCTCGCCTTCGGACCTTGAAATCCTGTTCAAACAGAATATTAGCATCACTCACGAACAAGTCGTAACTTGTCAACGAGAAACTAGCCAGATGGCATCGCCCAAGAACAAGTTGCAACTTGTCGAAAATAATCTACGCAAAAAGGTATCATTCAGGGAGCAGGTTACAATCTGTCGAGAATCGAGTTCATGCTTGACTAAAATATACAGGCCTCACCTACCTATCATTGGTTAAGAATTGTAAATCATTCATCAAGGTAGAGTTAGAAGCTACAGATTTTAGTTATATTTACAAAATTGAAGATCCCAATATCGCTATGAGTAAGCTAATTACATTAATTTCATCAATTGTAAACAAACATACTAAACAAACAAAAGTACCAAGAATGCAAAGAACCATAAAACCATGGATTACACCAGGGCTACTAAAATGTATCAAGCACCGAGACAAACTGCATATAAAATCAAAGAAATCACCAGATAATCTAATACTGAAGGTAACCTACACGCGATATCGGAATTTCTGCAATTCTCTACTGCGAAAATTAAAGAGAAATTACGAGAAGAGTGAGCTTGAAAAGTCAAAAAATAATCCTAAAGCTCTATGGAAAACCATCAACGATATTACTAACACTGCTAAAATACGCACAAGTCCTGCTGAACTACTAAAAATCTGTGACAATCATCGATCTTCGCTGAATTATGTCTGCTCTTTCTTTAGTAACGTAGGTAAGAACATGGCAGCAAAAATACTAAACGGCCCGAACATAACAACTTTAAACCGTGAATCACCTTGTGTTGGTGTAAACAACACACTTACGTCCCCTTCCAACTCGCTTGTTATACAAAAAGTTGACGAAAGTGAAGTGGAATCTATTATACTGCAGTTACGTAACGACTGTGCCGTGGGCTGGGATGGAATATCATCCGCACTAATAAAAAAATGTCGCCATATATTGGTACCGCCGATAACATATATTTACAATCTGTGTATACAGACAGGAGTCTTTCCAGATGCTTTGAAGAGGGCCATAGTTCACCCAATTTATAAGGGAGGCGACAGAGGCTGTGTTGATAATTATAGACCTATATCTGTCTTGTCGTCGCTATCTAAAATACTGGAAAAGATCCTAAACAAAAACCTTAGAAGCTTTCTTCACAAGTACAGAATTATCGCAGACAACCAGTACGGTTTCCGATCTGGAGTTTCCACTGAAGATGCTGTATTGGATTTAACGCAAGCAATTGCCATGAAGTTGGACAGCAAAGCAAGGTGCCTTGGTATATTTCTGGACTTATCCAAGGCTTTCGACACAGTTTCTGTTCCCTTACTAATATCTAAGTTAGAATCTTTGGGTGTACGTGGCATAGCTCTAGAGATCTTCAGAGATTACCTGAGAAATCGTAGGCAGCGAGTTGGGATTGAATCGAGTTACAGTGACGAAGAATTTGTGTCATATGGCGTTCCACAGGGAAGCATATTAGGCCCCACACTTTTTCAAATTTATATAGATGACCTTTGTAGAATGTCGCTACCCGCTTGTAAAATCTACGCATATGCTGATGACACCGCGATTCTTGTTCACGGCCCTACATGGGAGGATGTTAAAATAAAGGCAGAATCTGCGCTGTCCTCAATAATGACCTGGTTGAATCTGAACTTGCTGACACTAAATCTTAAGAAAACCTTCTGTATACCGTTTGCAATCCGAAGTAACTCCAAACCCGCATCAGATTATAATATAACGGCTCACTCGTGTCAGAATCTGCAGACGTCATGCACATGCCCTACAATTGTTAAAACCAATAGTGTCAAATACCTGGGTGTGCATATGGACGATAGCTTGAGATGGGACAAACAAATCGATACACTAACAACTCGAACACTTCGTCTTATTCATATATTTAAATCTCTCCGGGAATCTGCCACTATCGATATTCTCAAAATGGTGTACTACAGCTTATGCCAATCGATTATTGGATATTGTATAACTGCATGGGGTGGAGCAGCCAAAACATACTTGCTGAGAGCAGAAAGGGCTCAAAGGGCGGTGCTTAAAGTGATGACAAGGATGCACTACAGACACCCTACGGCACAGTTATACGCTGACTGTAAAGTTCTAACGGTTCGGCAGCTCTATGTTCTCAAATCTATTCTTAGGGCACATGGCGGCTTGCCTCCGGCTGATCCAAGCAAAAGAACATATGTGCCTTCAGGCGTTCAACACAAAACCTCATTTGCAAGACACCAGTATTATGTTCTAAGCACTCACATTTACAAAAAAATACAGAAAGAACTGGACATAATAAATCTTAATAAGTTTATAGTTAAATCTAAAACTACGGCCTGGCTTTTACAGCAGGATTATAGTAAAACCGAATCACTACTGACTTACGTCGCTTGACATAATTATTGCTAGATACAAAAATTTACAACACATATATGTACATTTACACAATAAATTCACACGATCTCACACCCTCTCGCTCGCACACACATACACCCTCACACACACGCACACACACACACACACACGCGCACACACACACACACACACGCGCACACACACACACACGCTGACACACGCCGCTGATTTGTTAAGCATAAAAATAAGTAAACATTTCTTTTTATATTATTATAATAATATTTTTAATTTTTTTTTTTCTCTCACAACTGCATGTATACTCGTACTTGTATCCATAACACACACTCACGCATCACATGATGTTCAATTCACTATATGTAATGGTAGATTGACACCCCTTCACTCTTTAAGGTACAACAAAATTTTACTTACGTTTTGCCGAACACTGTCTCTCAAGATACAGGTCTCCTAGTTTGAGAGGCAGGGTTATTTTTTTTTTGTCTAATACATTTAATACTTTTGTAACCCTACACTTGTGCATAAACAGCCATTCATTATTATTGTATGTGTCTACCACTGTGTTGAATCTGTATTACTTTTGCTAAATAAAGAATTATTATTATTATTATTATTATTATTCATTTTTAATAGTAGAACCACCCGCTACTTGTACCATAGTAGAATACTACTTAAGCTCAAACCATAATGTAAAACCCCAGTGGATTAGCTCGTGGCCTATCCACAAGCTCAGTCCACACGACCGCTATATTTTAACCGTCTCTCTCTGTGTGTGTACGAGACACCGTCAGGTACCTGTGCGGACACAGAGGGAGCCGCCCCGTGCTGCTCGGCGTGTATTCGTCGTCGCGGTCGCAGAGGCCATGCCCACTTTAAAATGCCTAAACCCGGCACGCGCGGCTCGTTAGGCTGTGATGCCGGGGAACAGGAGGAGCGTCCGGTGTTGGACCGGGCGACGTCGATGCCTAATATAGGTGTCGTGTCGTCCGGTGCGCCACCGGCCGTATCCAAGAAGGTCACTAAGAAGAAGAAGAAGGAGGCCACTGCTCCGGTAGCTGCCGGCCCACCGACGACTTCGGCGCCTGCGCGCGTTGCGCCTAGGCCGTCGTCGAGCCGGACGCACGCCGTAGCGGTCCGCCCACCCGCGTTTCGCCCGGTACATATACAGGTCCCGGGGCCAAACGCCAACCCAGGCCGCGCATCGCAGGGCGGCCGATCGGAAGGAGAGGCAGCAACAGCGCAAAAAAGCGAAGCGCCGCGGCTAGGCTCCGCGCCCCGAAGTCCGCAGCTGTAGTAATCACACTACAGCCGGAAGCGGAGAAGAAGGGCGTGACCTACCGTCAGATGCTCGCTAAGGCGTGGGCGGCAGTAAACCTGGAGGAGATCGGCGTCGCCGATGGCTTCCGCATGAAGGTCACTGCGACGGGGGCTCGGATGCTGGAGATCCCCGGTGCGGCCAGCGGCCCGACCGCTGAAGCCCTGGCCGAAAGGCTCAGGGCGTCCTTCAATGCGGAGGAGGCCCGAGTCTCCAGGCCCACCAAGTGCGCTGACATGCGCATCCTGGGCCTGGACGACTGTGTGACGGCGGAAGATGTTGTGGCCGCCGTGGCTAGGACTGGAGGGTGCTCTGCCGAGCAGGTGAGGGCAGGCACTATCCGTCCTGACACCACGGGCATGCAAACCATAACGGTGAGCTGCCCCGTGTCGGCGGCCCAAAAGATAGCCGGGGAGGGCCAAAGGCTCCGGGTGGGCTGGGTATCCGCGCAGGTGAAACTGCTGGAACCCAGACCACTGAGGTGCTTCCGCTGCCGGGTGGGGCACCACGTGGGAGCACAGTGCACCTCGGAGGTTGATCGCAGCGAGGAATGCTTCCGCTGTGGTCGGCCCGGTCACAGGGCCGGCTCGTGCAATGCCACGCCGTACTGTTATGCATGTGCGGCGGCTGGCAAGCCGGCCGATCACCGGGCCGGGAGCAAGGCCTGCGCTCCACCTGCCAAATTCAGGGGCAGGGGTGAGCCTTCCGCCACCGCCGTCACCGCCGCAGCCGCCACCATTGCCGCTGCCGTTGCCGCCTCTACCGGCGTTGCCGTCCGGCCCGGGAGGAGGCTCAAATGGATTGCCATTAATGGCCCCATTACGCCTCCTCCAGGCGAACATCAACCACTGCACCGCCGCTCAGGATCTGTTGCTCCAGAGCATGGCGCAGTGGTCGATTAATATCGCCGTGGTCGCTGAGCCGTACTTTGTCCCGCCCAGGGATCACTGGGTGGAGGACCTGAGCGGCTCAGTGACCATTATTTCGTCGGCCGCCGCCGGTACCCCGACCCTCGAGGCCGTCAAGAGGGGACCGGGTTGCGTGGCAGCACGGTTCGGGGAGATTGTCGTGGTAGGAGCGTACTTCTCCCCGAACCGAACTCTCGCCGAGTTCCACAACTCCCTTGGGGAGCTGAGAGTCGTCGTCGTCGGGTACCATCCCCTCCTCGTGATCGTCCTCGGGGACTTCAATGCCAAGAACGTGGCTTGGGGTTCCCGGTATACGGACACACGGGGCAGGATGGTGGAGGACTGGGCTCTGGAGGCGGGCCTGGTCGTCCTAAACCGGGGTTTTGTCCCCACGTGTGTGCGGATGCGGGGTGAATCAGTGGTGGACATCTCGTTCGCCAGCCCCGCTCTGTCGCCGCGTGTCATCAACTGGCGCGTCATGGAGGGGGTGGAGCTATTCCGATCACCGGTAAATCCGGTTTGAGGTCTCCGCCCAGACGTCGGGCGCGCCGGTCCGACAGACCCCGAGTGGTCCGCGGTGGGCGCTTAAGCAGCTGGACCGGGAGCTCCTCCTGGAAGCCTCGATCGTGCAGGCCTGGGTGTCATCACCGGACATGCCTGCCGACATCAATGACGAGGCGGAGTGGTTCCGGGAGGCCATGTCCGTAATATGCGACGTGGCAATGCCCCGGGTCCAGCCCGGAAGTGCTCGGCGCCAGGTGTACTGGTGGTCGCGTGAGCTGACCGCTCTACGCGCGACGTGCGTTGATGCGCGCCACCGGTACTCCAGGCACCACAGGCTCCGTATCCGCCCTCCGGACACGGAAGCCATTGAGGCGGAGCTGTACGAAGGGTACAGAGCGGCGAAGACCACCCTCCGCCTCCCGAGCGGAGATCGAGCGGGCCAGAGGAGTGGCCCGCGAGGAGTCGCTGGAGACTCTGAACAGAGATCCGTGGGGACGCCCATACAAATGGGTGAGAGATCAACTCCGCCCATGGGCTCCCCTGCTGACGCAGAGTCTCCGGCCCCAGCTCGTGGAGGACGTGGTGAGCGCTCTGTTCCCTTCGCGAGGGGAACACACTCCCCCGCCCATGGCTCCGCCTCCTGCGTGGCCGATGCGGACCACAACAGTGACGACGACGACGAATCTCCGGAGGTGACCGAGGTAGATTTGAGAGTGGCGGTACGTAGGCTGAGTGCCAAAAATACCGCCCCAGGACCCGACGGCTTACCTGGAAAAGCCTGGGTTCTGGTCTTCGAGGCTCTCGGGCCCCGACTTAGGGGGCTCCTAAGCGCATGCTTGGAGAGGGGCCAGTTCCCACTTCGTTGGAAGACGGGGAAACTGGTCCTCATCAAGAAGCCGGGGCGCCCGGCGGACTCTCCGTCCGCTTACCGGCCCATCGTGCTGCTCGACGAGGTGGGCAAGCACTTTGAAAGAGTAATTGCAGACCGCCTTGTCGGGCGGCTGGTGCGAGTGGGGCCGGATTTGGCGGACAGCCAGTTTGGTTTCCGCAAGGGGCGCTCTACGGTGGACGCCATCATGCGCGTTCGAGCCCTCACGACGGGGGATGCTGTTGCCCGGGGTGGGGTCGTCTTGGCGGTGTCTCTTGACATCGCCTATGCCTTCAAAACCCTGCCGTGGAGTTGCATTAGGGAGGCACTCCGGTATCACCGGATGCCGACCTACCTCTGTCGAGTGGTCGAGGCCTATTTGACGGATAGGGCCGTCATCTACCCCGGTCACCAGGGAGAGTGGAACCGGCGAGAGATGTCGTGCGGTGTCCCGCAGGGATCGGTCCTGGGGCCGCATCTGTGGGACATCGGTTACGACTGGGTGCTGCGCGCCGACCTCCCTAGCGGCGTCAGCGTGGTCTGCTACGCTGACGACACGCTGGTCCTGGTGCAGGGGAGGTCGCATGAGGCGGCGGCCGAACTAGCGACACGTTGGGTTGCGACAATCGTCGATAGGATCCGGCAACTGGGACTCGAGGTGGCCTTGCACAAGTCCGAGGCCATGTGTTTCTATGGTCCTCGGAACGCACCACTGTCGGGTTCCCAGATAACGGCGGGAGGGGTTCACATCGGCGTCGAGTCGACGATGAAGTACCTGGGACTCGTCCTCGACAGCCGGTGGAACTTCGTGGAGCACTTCCGACGTTTGGCTCCCAAACTGGATAGGGCTGGGGCTGCTTTGAAGCGGCTTCTGCCCAACCTAGGGGGTCCAAACGCCTCCTGCCGGAGGCTTTACGCGGGGGTCGTGCAGTCCATGGCCCTTTACGGTGCACCGGTGTGGGCGCGTTCACCGAGGCTGCGACCGGCCCAGCGGTTGAACGCGTACCATAGGGTCATGGCCATCAGGTTGGTACGGGGATACCGCATGGTCTCCCGTGAGGCGGCGAACCTCCTTGCCGGACTACCGCCATGGGATCTGGAGGCGAAAGTCCTCGCGCAGATGTGGGAGTTGCGCGAGGAGGCGAAACGCCGGGGTGTAACTCCGCTGCCGCGAGAAATCACGGCACAGCGGACGGAGCTCCGGCGGGATCTCATGGCGGCATGGAGCGTGCGATTGTCGCAACCCAGTGCTGGGCACGCCACAATTGCGGCGATAAGTCCCCTCTTTGAGGAGTGGCTTGAGAGGCGCCATGGCGACATCACCTTCCGCCTGACGCAGGTCCTCACCGGACACGGTTGTTTCGGGAGGTTCTTGTTCCGCGTAAGGCGGGAGGAAACGCCCGGGTGTCACCACTGTGTGCATCGCCCGGAGGACACGGTGGAGCATACGGTGGAGATCTTCCCGGCTTGGGCGGAGCACCGCCGTGTCCTCACGGAGGCGATCGGCGGCGGCGATCTCTCGCATCCGGCCCTGGTTCGGAGCGAGAGTGCATGGGAGGCCGTCACCTCCTTCTGCGAAGCAGTTATGTTCGCGAAGGAGGAGGCGGAGCGCGCGAGGGAGATGCAAGCTGCACGCCCTCGCGGCCCTAGTCGCCGCAGGAGACGCCCCGGGCGTCGGGAGTCAAGAGCCGACTTCCGGCCACCGTAGGCGCGGGCTTGCGGACGGTGAGCAATGGGCAGCTCGCCGTCCGATAAGGACCAGGCCCGTGTCGACGGCGCGTTGTGTTCCACGCGCGCCTCAAAGAGATGTCAGCACCAACCGACGGGGTCGAAAGACCAATGCCTGCTGGGGTTGCGGGTTTGTCCGAAAGGGATATCGCGCCCCCGGCACACAGGCAACGGAAGGAACACGGGTGGGTTTTAGTCAGTAAAAGTCTGACACACCCTCTCGCTCTGCCCTGAGCGGGAGAAGTCATTTGATGATTTCCCATCCTAAAAAAGAAAACAAAAAAAAAAAAAAAAGGCCGCGCATCGCAAGCGCGCGCCCCGGTACCACCCGCGCGCGGGTACCCTACCGCGACTGCCGTGCGCCATGCCGCGGCGCAGGCGTACCCCGCGCTACCCGCACCGCGTACCCCTGTGCCGACCGCACGGCCCCGCGCGCCCCTCGTCCGAGCCGCGGCTCCGCCGCCGCGGTTAGTGTCACTGCCCGCACCCTCTGGCGTACCTACGAAGAAGGCTCAAGCTGTGCCCGCTCCGCGCACCGCCGCACCCGGCCCCCGCCTTTCGCTGGCGGGACCGGCGATGGCTGAGCAGGAGCGGCCAGTTAGTGCCGGCCCGTCTTATAGGCCGGCGTCCTATTAAGCACCGAGAAGGCGCCCACCTCGCCGGCGCCCCCCCGTGCATCCGCCTGCGACTCGCCCGCCATGCTGTCGGCATCTTCCTCCCGTGTGGGGTCCAGCATGTCGCTGGCGTCCGTGGGCTCGGTCGCATCCGGTTGCGAGGATATGTCCCCGGACATGACTCCGTGATCCGGCCGCGATCTACCGCGGGCGGATCAGCCGCCGGGCTAATGTCGCCGGCGTCACCTACACCGTCGCTGGGGTTCAACTTTGAGTTTGAGCTCGAAGCTAGACCCCAGCGACGAAGAAGGAGCTCCGACGAGACCGCGTCGGAGGAAGCGAAGCGATACTGCCTCGACCCGCCGCGGCCACAGCGGGATAGCGCGCCGCGGGGTCGTGGTGCTCCGATGTCGCCCACTTTCTCTGACGCGGTCCGCCACCGCACACCACCGCAGTTACCTACACCACCGAGAGCGACAGGGGTGAGTACAATAAACTCGCCCCCCGCTCCCGTTGCTGCCACTGCCCCCTCTGCTGCCGCCCCCGGTGCCGCTACGTCGTCGACGAAGCAAAAGCCGGGGAAGAAGAAGCCGCGCTTCCCTCCGCTCGTGGTCGAGACGCTGCCCAACTGGGCCATGCATTTCCGGGCCATCAGTGGAAAACTGGGCCGGCCACCAAATGCTCGTCCTTATGGGACTGGGGTGAGATTCACCCCGGACACCGAGGAAGAGTATAGGCTGGTTCAGCGGTACCTGACTGGACATCCTTCGGAGAGAAGCCAGACACCACCACGCCGACTCGGCCCATCTTCACCTCTGCGGACGTTGACCAGACGGCGGGTGACGTCACTGCTTGCATGCAAAGCGCCCTAGAAGCGGCGTCTACGACATCGCCGCAGGGGAGAGGGCTATTGCCGCCCCTGCCGGCTTACTTAACGTCGATGATAGCCGTGAAGAGGCGCCTACGCAAGCAGTGGCAACAGCTAAGATGCCCGACGCTGAAGACTCAGTTCAACCGTCTCGCGGAGAGAGTGAAGGCCGAGTTGTCGGCTCACTCCGCCGCGGGCTGGGAGGAACGCATCGACGCGACAACAGACAGTTGGCCGTCGGTGCATAAACTATGCCGCCAGCTTACAAATACCCCGGCCCCGGTGCGCCCACTGCTCAACAGCGACGGGGCGCTCAAGTACGTAGCGGAGGACCGGGCGGAGGTCTTTGCCATCCATCTGGAGCGTCAGTTCCAGCCGAACCCGACTAGCGACCACGAGCATGTCGCAACAGTCGAGAAACATCTTGGGGACTATTTCGCACTGCCGATAGCTCCCGAGGAAGAACCTATCTTCTTCTCGCCTGGCGCAGTTAGACGCGCCATCCTAAGAACGAAGCCTAGAAAGGCTCCCGGTGCGGACGGTATCACAAACACAGCGCTGCGCCACTTGCCTTTCCGTACAGTAGCGGCACTGGCGCGCCTGTTTACTGCGATACTGCGCACCGGAACCTTTCCCGCCTCTTGGAAGGAGGGGCGCGTCATCATGCTGCCCAAGGCGGGCAACGTTCTGAAGCCGGATAGCTATCGGCCAATAACGCTGCTGCCGACAGTAGGGTATAATTGGGGGTTCAGAAGCCCCCAATTATACCCTACTAGTGTAGGTCGTCAAGTGCATATTGTATTCAATCACAAAGGTGTGTAAGCATCGCTCGATTCGTAATTGTTATGCATCGGGAATCCGATCCGCTAGCGGCTAGAACGGTGCTGTAGTTAGCTGTTGTGCATCTGTTTACTTGTATACCTATGCGAAGAGATGCGCAGACAATCGTAACGCTTTTCATACACATTTTGTACACATGCCTCCTTTAATAACGTTGTCCATTATGTACTACTATGATCTGCGATCATAATTGCAATACAGGTTGAATATTTGTATTTCATTCAACGGAGCGATGTGTACGATGTTCGACACATAGGAACAAATAATTGTCGTCTGTACCTACTTAAAGTTTATAACATTTTCATTTTTAGTTCAGACACTTAGTGATTTTATCTCTTCCTTTCACAATCGCTTCCTTATATCTATTATATCTATCAAATAATCTCTTCCTACCCCTTCACTTCGTTTAAATAAAAACATTTAGGAAAATGTATGGCATGTTGCATCCAAGGATCATCGTAAATCTCCCAATCTTCAAAGTGATCTAGTATTTTGACACATTTTCGATGACACGTTTGGCGCATTGATAAAGAGCTCGTCTCGCTGCATCACAATGTAAATATTGGTTTATAAACGTCCTGCTACTAAATGCACTTCTTATACCTAACAACAACAAGGTATCTTCTTGCTCTAAAATAAATAATTATCAAAAAGGAGATCAGCAGAATGCCTTGAAATTATTTCATCAAAATATTCAAGGTATTTCTTCCAAATTATTAGAAATTGAAATGTTTTTAGAAAAAACTAAGTTTGACATTGTTTGCTTTACTGAACATTGGTTAAAGGATTACCAAATGCTAATTAATTATGAGAACTATAGTGTGGGCAGTTGCTTTAACCGTAAATCTATGCTACGTGGAGGTTCTCTTATCTTGATAAAAAATTGTTTAAAATCGAAGCAACGTAATGACATAGTTGGTTTATCAGTTGAACATTGCATTGAACTGTCCTGTGTTGAGCTGGATAAGCATGTTGTAGTGTGCGTGTACAGACCCCCTAATTATCAGAACTATTCTTTATTTGAGTCAATAATGGAAGATGTCCTAGCGAAACTTGCATCTAGCAACAAAGCCGCAGTTATTTGTGGTGATTTTAATATAAATATTCTGGAAAATAATTCAAATAGCAGTAAAATAATAAGCCTTTTTAAATCGTTCAATTTGTCTAATGTTTTTACAGAACCGACTAGAGTAACTCCAACTTCTGCTACTTGTATCGATAATGTCTTCTGCGATTGTGATTATTTAGATAAAGCCATCGTAAATTATTTGCCTCGCTGATCATAGTGGACAAACGGTAACTTTTAGGTTTAAAACACTTAAGCAAAAAGTGCAAATACAATTTAGACCAATTACAACTGGCAAATTAAATAGATTTAATAGTACCCTAAATAATAAGCTAAATGCTCTGGGCCATAATATGGACGATGCAAATAAATTGTATGAGGGTTTCTTTTCAGTAGTGCACACAGAATTCAATAAAACTTTTGAAAAGAAAACAAAAAATATTTGCCCTAACTTTATTTTTAGTGACTGGGCAACTAGAGGTATTAGGATAAGTAGAGAACGTCTGTTCGAGCTGTATGGCCTTAAGCCTTACATTAACACTGAAACTTTCAACAAGTATGTTGCTACATATTCCAAAATTTTTAGAAATACCTGCAAGATAGCTAAAGCTATGCATATTAGCAACAAGATCAAATCAGCAGAAAATAAAATAAAAACAGTTTGGAAAGTTATAAATAATGAAACTAATAGGAAAAAAATACGAAACACTGAGTTCACATTGGAGACTTCACGTGGTGTCATAAGCTCGAATTTAGAAGTAGCTCAAGAATTTGTAAATTTCTTTACTAATATACCATATAAAACGACGGAAGCTTTAAATTCCTCACCCGATGTCTCAATAGATTTATTAAAAGCGAATGTTCCAGGCTGCCCGGTTGAATTTCAATTTAAACATATAAACCCTATGATAGTTATAAAAGCTTTTCGGCAAATTAAAATCAAATTGACCGAAGATCTATGGGGGTTATCTATCAAAGTTTGTACATCCATAATCGAGACTATAGCACCATACTTAGCTTTAATATTTAATTTGTGCGTGGATCAAGGAGTCTTCCCTGATTTAATGAAATACAGTAAGGTTATACCCCTTTTTAAATCTGGGGACAGTAAAGACACTAACAATTATAGACCAGTATCCGTGCTGCCGGTATTCAGCAAGGTGTTCGAAAAGGTAATGCTCAATCAAATGCTTAATCATTTTAACACCAACCGAATCTTACACGATCAGCAATATGGGTTCACCAAAGGACGTTGTACGACTGACGCCGGTGTAACCTTATTAAAACACATATTTACAGCGTGGGAGGGGGGGCCCAAGACGCCATAGGAATTTTTTGTGACCTCTCAAAAGCATTTGACTGCGTAAATCATGAAACCTTACTCTTGAAACTTGAGCCTTAGCGCTCTTCCTCCTATTATTTTTAATGGTACCGTCATACCCATTACCCATACGGTGAAAGATCTCGGTTTGCATCTTGGCTCGACACTGGGCTGGCAACGCCAGGTATCTAGTGTTAGTCAAAGGTTCAACGGTACTGTGCGATCCCTGTATCGTCTGAGAAACTTTTTGCCCGCTAAGACCAAAACTATGCTTTTGCAGACTTTGATTTTCCCTATCATCGACTATGGTGACGTGTGCTACTTTGACTTGAATGCGGTTTTCAAAGTCAAAGTCAAAGTCAAACAATTTATTTCAATTAGGCACATAATAGGCACTTATGAACGTCAAGTTTACAAAAAATAGAATTGATTCTAGTCGCCCCTTCCAAAAGGTAGTTTTCGTATGGAGAAGAATGGGCAAGAAACTCCACCGTTACACTTTTAAAATGTTTTTACAATATTTTGTATACATTAATTATATAATTATATGTGAAGACGATGCATCTAGAATAAGATTACTATACCGCGATAGGCAAAAAAGAATGAAAAATAAAGCAATTACAGATAAATTAAATATGTGATAGATACATGGTGCTCACATATTTACAAACATTGTAAAATTATACGATATTCCTAAAATTTTAACAATTAATACTAATAAGTCAGTGTGTGAGTTCAAGAAATCACAGAATGTAAAATCAGTGTTATAAAAAATAACAAATACATAATTAAATAAGCAACCAGTTTGATTTTGTCGAGACTCTAAATTGTCCTATGGAGCAGGACCAGCATGTTTCCAAGCATTCTTATCTTGGATATAATCCTCTAATTTGTAATATGCTTTTGCTTGATAAGCTCAACAGACTGCTCAACTATGGTATCCGGTTCATATTTAACGTAAGGAAATATGACCATGGTGTCGAGTTACAGGTTTGAGCTCAAATGGATGTCTATTCGCCAAAGAAGAAGTTTACGCGCTTTGACCTCGCTTTTCTCCCTTCTGAACTCACCCACCCCTCCTTCTTATCTCTTGTCTCACTTCCAATATCTACGTTCTTCACACGCTAAGAATCTGCTTTCTTCCAACAATCTTCTTCTACTCTGTCCTTCTCATAATTCTGACTTTGTTCATTCTTCCTTTCATATTCAGTCCATTCTACTCTGGAATGCGCTTCCTCTTGATATCAGGACGGCCACTAGTCGTTATGCATTTAAGCGGAAATTGCAGAGTTATTTTCAAAACAAATAGTGTAGAGTCATCTCAATTACCTCATTTCCTTTGAATTTGTATCCTTATTTATATATATATATATAATGTAGGTATATATTATAGTAAATATGTATGTACGTGTATCATAAGTTTATAAACTATATATGTACTTGTATACATATTTTATTTATAATTTATTGTTGACATTTTAATATTTTTTATTATTATTATCTCCTCTAAATCGGAGCACCTGCCATCTTATCTCTTCACCACCCTTGGTTGACTGCTAGAGAATGCCTAAGGCATTAAGTCCGCCTTTGTACCTTATTGTGTGCGAGAAGTTTAAATAAATAAATATAAATAAATTAACTACTGTGGAGTTTGAGACCGAATTTGGATGTAGTAGTGAGTGATGCCTTCGCTTACATATATGACACGACGCAGTACTTCGACAAAACTTAATGGAGTGATTCGCGTTTAAACAATTATAACACAAGCGCCTGGGTTTGTGCAAAGCTATGACGAGATTCGTAACTCTCTTGAGCAAACTTCTTACAATTAGAAATTTTGTGGGTTTCTATACAGAATGGACAAGTTGTCACAACGGCCTTATTGTCGGTACTAACTATATGGTGAACTGTTGGTTTAGGTCTACTTGACTTAGTGTCAAAAAATTCGAGCGCACGAAATCTGGCTTCCAAAAAATCTCCTAACTCCGAGAGCACAGGTAATTCATCTTTGGAGCTAATTTTTGTCTCCCATTGCTTTCGTGATTCAGAATCAAGTTTGGAACTAATTATGAAAATGATTATGATGTCCCACTAACGTCGACTCCGAGATTTTTCAGACCATTAAGACATTCCATTGTGGTATCCAGTAAACCTTTAAGGCTATTTAGCATTCTGTTACATTAGTCTGACTCAATAAGCGCTTTAATAAACAATTCGACAGAAATCTTTTATTATTATATCTACTATGAAGCAATGACCAACATTCTTTGTAATTATTTGAAGTTACCGCAATATGTCTGACAAGTTGATCTGCTTCTCCGAACAATAGGCCTTTTAAATAATGCAGTTTTTGCACTTCTTCTAAACTATCGTTATTATGTATCAAAGATGTAAATAAATCTTTGAATGTTGTCCACTCTGCATAGTCCCGAAAACTTTGGAATGTTTATCTTTGGTAATTTGGTAATCTGACATACTTATTAGATTCTCGATGAGCGTCTGTAGCAATTTGAATTATGTTTCTATGAGTTGACAAATTCTTTCCACAAAGCTTCGAGTGCCTCTAATCTAGACTCAACGTACGTTTCAGTGTTACTCTTTCTTTAGGAGCTTTTTTAAAATTTATTTGAGCCTTTTCAATCAGAAGCTTTGTGTTATTTTGTAATTTATATAGAGCCTCCATACTTATTATTTACCACAAGATAATTTATATAAACCTCAGAGTAATAACATATAAACCCAGTTTTAAATATTATAACCAAAGACAACTTATTTATTTTACAATTGGTTAGTATTGCACAACAATGCGCAGCAACACAAAATATCACAAGTTCAAGCCGGTACACATTTATGAATAAAGTCTGATAAAGTCAAAAATCTACTAAAGTCCAATAAAACCTTTTTCAGACGAAATTTTCTGTCTTCAGAAACCCGACTTGCAAATATGTAACAGTAAAATTAATGTACTCACAATTTTTCTTCAACAAACCGCACTTCACTAGCACTGAATCCGTATTCACTCCACTGCGTCGCGTCGCGTCATCCAGATGTTGAACCCCAAGCGTCAACTCCGATGTCGCGCTGGCGAACTCAACTGTTTCCACCCTGCGCCTCACTCAGCTGGTGATGCTGATATCCAGTCCGCCCTTCCTCTGCTGGCGTCAAACTCCGCCTTACACCCTGCGCCTTCGTCTGGTGCTGGTCCACGCCAGCTCCGCTGCAGCAGTACTGGTCACTTCACTGTGCACACCAGCTTGGGTGTGCGGCGCTTCAGGGCAATCCACCCTGGTTTCTACGCCAAGAATCACAAAACACTATCTGGATCTCACTTATCCGACTCGATAAGGACCATGAACTTTACTTCGCGGAACTCTGATAAATAAAACACCGGATACCTTGAAAGTATATATTCGTATTAGATCTTGACGTGATCACAATACACAATCTCAAACTCAAAGAAAACATAAATTCGTAAAGCTTATACGTAATCAATGGAAAATCTTAACATCGAGATTAAAAAATGTGACGTAATAGAACGACGCCATCTAGTTACAAAAATAGAACTAAATTTCTTAAAACATACAAACTCAAAAACCCAAACTCAAAGCATTTATTTCAAATAAACCAATTACAGGTAGTTTTGAATTGTCAAGGGGTCGGTCAGTCAGAAATATGAAGCTAGTTGCCCATTCCAACGCGTAGTAGGTTCCTATGGAGAAGAACGGGCAAGAAACTCCACGGACACTCTTTTCAATCAGACGATCTTTTCACTCAGAGATACTTTCATTGCAGAAAATTACGTAAATACGAACACCTTGTCTTGAGTAAAACTTTTGTGACGGACGGACCAAAAAAGTGATGTTCCCTATAAAAGTGACGTTTTTCTCTTAAATTCGGAACCCTAAACCTCCTTTTTGTGGTCGGTTGGAAAAAGAGGCCAGCAAATTCGCAGATGGTAGATTAAGTATTTACCTAGTAGAGTAGATCATCTGCATTAAAAGGTATCATTACAATTAAAGGGTAGGTGTGTTAAAGGGTACTAGTCTTTAATTTCGTGTCAGTAATGTATACGTATCTGGCGTACTCTGTAGCCTCGGCGCGGCGCTGTCGGACCGCGAGAAACGAGAGGTCGCAGCACTCGCGCCTTACGTAACGCTCGTCCTAACACAGCGCGCGTGCGCTAACGGCCGCGCACCACGCGCAGCGCGCACTGCTAGCGTGCGGCAGTGAACCCCGCCGCGCCGCTGCCACCGCACTGAGCACTCCGCGCCCCGCCCACACCCCGTGCCCCGAACCCTCCGCGACACACGCGACCCCTCTCAAAACATGATCCCCTCTAGATCGTCCTGAAACCGTTCCAAGTCAGCGAGCGACCAGCTACAGCGTCGTAAGTGCGCGTTCCTCGGTCCCGCAGCGCTCGCGCGTCCGATGCGCCGCAGGACAGCGAGGTAGGTGCCGCTGCCGGCCGCGCCGAGCCGTCTGGCGAGTGGCGAGCGGAGCCCCGTGCGGTGTGCTCGTCGGTTGCCTCAGTACCTAGATGTTCGATCGCGTGTGCGGTGCGGTGCATAGTGTCGTGTGACGTCGATCGTATCGAGCGATGCTCGAGCTCCAGCCGTCTGGCGCGCGTGGGGATCGCGGCTCCTAACTGGATTAGCGCGCGCCAGGGCCCTGGGGCCCGCTCGACCGCGGCGGTCAGCTGTGCTGCGGCCGCTTGCATCCGCTGGATGGTCACTCGAACACGTAAACAATAATATCGATCTCGTCTGGTACCAACGGCGTTGTGTACGTGTTCTATGCTCTTTTTTTTCAATTATACTGTGGTAACATTTAGAAAAACCAATGTCTACCCGTAAAAGTTGAATAAGTGGATTATTTATCCGAAGTTCCCATAAATAACATCACTAAATTCCAGAAGATAAACAAAATAAATCGATAAGTAAGTCGGTACCCAACATAACATTTTAATAATTAAGTGCATAATTAATTATAAAGGAACATAAGTAAGATGTCAATGTACGGGTCAAGGCTAGCTAGGTAGATAGGTACTAGGTAGGAAACTGCTTCACTTCTCTAGCTCTATCATTTTGAATTTGTCAAAATGATAGAGCTAGAGAAGTGAAGCAGTTTCGCGTGAGTTATGTTTAGATACATGTTGAGTACTAAACATATTTTAAGTCCGTGCACCAGTGCACACTCAGAACGGACAAGACTACAGAGACACAAGTTGTAGCACATACCGAGGTAGGTACTTCATGTCGTGTCTTTGACATGTTCGTGTCTGTCCTGGCACCCATTGTGTCCGCCGAAGCCACCAGATAAATTAGGGTTATCTTTGGATTCGTAGATAGCGATATTTTGTCTAGAGCATCTACAGATCGATAATCTCTCTCTCTCTTCGGACTTCAGACAATCCTATACCCCATCGTAACCTGCTCAATTCTTCCACGAGTTCGATGATCTTCTCGTCGCGCGCCGGTCCGGTGTACGCGTGTTGTATGTTGCTAGGTCCAGTTTCCGATGATTGTGGTAACCGGATCTCTTCCGGGAATTCTTCGCACCCCTTGCCTTACCGTGGCCTTGACCGCTACCGTACGTACGTACCACAACTAAAAAGTGACAAATAAAAACTTTTTACAAAAGAAAATAACCGACTTCCAAAAAAAAACACTACGATGTGAAAAATAACTTTAATTTCGGAAGTAAGAAGTAAGTAAGCAAGTTCACATACATTTATAAAAAAAAATATTTTCGAAATGTTATGCTTGAATTTTAATTTTAATTGTAAGTTAATACGTCTTATGTTGCTGTGCGCTAACAGGGTCCATAACTGTACTTTAGCTTTAAGCCTCATGTAACATCTTAAAAACACATTATGGTATGCAAATAAATGAAATGAATTAATGGTGAATGAAGTCAAAAAAAAAGACACTGACTTCCGAAATTAAAGTTATTTTTCACTTTTAAGTGTATTTTTGTGGAAGTCGGTTGTTTTTTTTGTAAAAAAGTTTAAATTTTTCACTTTTTGTTGTGGTACTTACCCCATACGAATTAGTATACCATTCGAATAATGGAAACAAATCAAAAGATTTATCAACGTACACCTAGTGGGGCAAGTAATCCATCAAGATTTTATACTAGTGGAATCTGCCCCACCAAATCGAACTAGCGGGGCAGATTCCACGGAAAAATTTAGGCATTCCACTTTGGACCAGTGGGGCGACTTGGTGAGGCAAAGTGAAATAATTTAAATTAACCTCTTTGTGGGTGAAAAGGGGGATACATTTTGTATGAAAGATCTTATTGATTTGGTTTAGAAAACGTGGTAAGTATAAACTTATCTAGGTAATTATAAAGATTTAATCATACATTTTTCTAAACTGGATTGAAAGTGTAGAAAGGGAGTAAATATTTTTTTTTTGCATCTTAATGACATTTATTGGCTCTAAATGGTTCTAATGAATAATTTTCTACATACGATTTAACAGATAAATATAACATTTATGAAATTTAATTACAGTCCTATTAAAATTGAATTTACATATAGTTTTCAAAGTGATACCCATACCACCAACAAGCACTACGTTCCAGGTGGCAAGGGGTTATGGAGATGTGGAACGTCGTATGCTGCCTCTAATATTAAACGGGCGGTCACAGTCCATAAATTATAGGGTACCATCCTCGAAAGATCTGTGATCTACCTTGGTAAAAAAAAATGCGGACGGGCAAATATACGTCGTGTTTAGTCGTGTCAGAAGTTTGGAAGGCATAGTTTTATCAGATTTGGACGCCAACAAATTATTAAAGCGACCACACGACGACAGAATCATTGACGGAAATAACGAGGCTACGAAATCTGTCTTCTGAGAGTCAAGCCACACATAGCAGACGACTCAAGTAGCGCAATTTGATGCCGGGATACTACCATTAATCATATAAAGGCAGAGATAGATAGATATACTCGTATAGAATATTCTTTATTATGTACACCATAAAAATTACAGATTTTTTCTTTCTTTTCTTTTTTTTATATAAATGTAGACATTTTACATAGGGTGACACAATGGGCGGTCTTATCGCTAAAATCGATCTTTTACAGACAACCTTTGGATGGATTAAAGTAAGAAGGAGAGACAATACTGCAGGTAGTCAGTGGTGTACCATTTATTTACATACACAATAAATCCATACATTCATAAAGCATATACTTAGCTATATATACAACGTGTCTAAAAGTTCAACGATAAGCGGGCGTCAGACGGTGGATCTGCTCATCACTACCCGAGAATAAAATTATGAAAAAATTATATCTTTGTTTTTGGAAATTACAAGAAATCTTTTTTTTTTGGAAATTAAAAAAGAAAAGATAAAATGCCTAGGTATTTTCCTAGACCTTTCCAAAGCATTTGACATAGTTTCTATTCCCGTACTTACGTGGCATATTGCTAGATATTTTTAAAGATTACCTCAGAAATCGTACTCAATGTGTCAAAATTGATACGTACCTTAGCGACGAGGAATCTGTGTCATATGGCGTTCCTCAAGGAAGTATCCTGGGTACAACATTATTCCTTATTTACGTCAACGATCTGTGCAGAATGAGTCTCCCAGACTGTAATATATATGCGTATGCAAATGACACTGCTATTCTCGTGCAGGGACTTACGTAGGATATAGTCAAAACAAAAGCAGAATTGGTTCTGGCTCAAGTAATGGAATGGCTCAACTCAAATTTACTTACACTTAACCTGCAAAAAACCACCTACATTCCTTTTGCAATACGTCGTAACACCGCACCGACAAATACCTTTAATTTAACTGCTCACACATGCTCAAACTCCTTAGGACCCTGTACATGCCCAGCACTCACTAGAACTGACAGTATAAAGTATTTGGGAGTGCAGATAGACGACGGTTTACGGTGGGATAAACAAATTGATGCCCTCACTACCAGAACGATGCGCCTGATACACATTTTCAAGTCTCTCAGACAGTCGGCTAATGCTGACACTTTGAAAATCGTGTACTACGCTCTATGTCAATCGGTAATTGGCTATTGTATCGCTGTTTAGGGCGGTGCAGCAAAGACTATCCTTCTGAGAGTTGAGAGAGCACAGAGAGCGATTCTAAAAGTCATGACAAAAAAACCCTATAAATACCCAACCACTGAACTCTACTCTGATTGCAAAGTCCTTTCGGTTCGTCAACTCTTTGTGCTTAAATCGACTCTTAGAAAACACTCCAGTCTTCCTAAGTCCGACCCAAACAAACGAACAGTTGTTATCCCGGGTACTCAGCACAAAACTTCTTTCGCTAAACGCCAGTTTTATACCCTAAGTGGGCACATTTACAAAAAAGTTCATAAACATATAAAAATTATAGATTTAAATTCACACATTAAAAAAACATTAACAGAGTGGCTACTACAGAAAGACTACACATATACGGAGTCTTTACTCACTTACATCGCCTAAATGAAAAAAAAACGCACACTCACAAACATATTCACACATGCATCCACACACATTCACCCTATATTCATTCACACATACAAACCCACAACAAGCACATAACACATCACACCACTACACATCCCCTCCACATGTTACTCGTACACGCACCACTATTACTGCTGTCAAGTTTAAACGGTAGATCGACACTGTCCACTGTTGTATAAAAATGGTGAATTTATAAGCTAGACACTGTCTTTTAAAATACAGGTTACTCTAGTTTAAGAGGCAGGGTTACATAAAATTATGTACAGAAATTTTTGCAACACACTGTAATGCCTAGAATAAGTCTACCCAATAGTTATATCAACTTGTGTACATTTCTGTAAATATTTTGGTAAATAAACTTTATTATTATTATAGGTCGGCTCTCCAAAGACCCCCTGCTCGTCTGGGATCACGACTCCACATCGTGCTCGTTTCTGGATCTCCGACTGGCTCTTGACGACTATCGAGATGCTAGTTGGGAGAGGTAGGTCGGAGACTGATTTCCTTAGCCAGGCTATGATGTGGTCGTTCTCGCACCACAGTTTTAAAACACCCCCGGTGAACAGCGACTTTGCGTTGAAGGTCGGCCCTGGAGTGTCTTGCTTAGGGCAGGCCTCGAGAATGATCTGCTTCTGGATAGCAGCGAGTACTTAGTCCGATACTTCCTTGCTGAGGAACGCCGTGCGATCGCAGGTGATCGCGACGTCGAGGGTAGCGCTGGCAGCTTGGGCGTAGCTTCATTGGGCGACCCGTTTGGATTGATCAAGATGCGGCCGCTTATGCTCTCCCCGAGGTGTCAAGGTCTCGTTGAGAGCTCGCTTGGCCGCAGCGTGATCCTTCCAATCGGGTCACTGTGTCGTGTTGGTCTCTACAGCCGGGCTCTCAGGAGCACCGGTTGGCGGTTGACTGGGCGCTGGTCGGCTAGTGCCAGCCACTACCTGCAACTGCTTTCCGGCGGAGAAGTTAAGCTGGGCGCTTGTCCGTTTGTCTGAACAGGCGGCCCTTACCAGTCATACTGCGACCCTGGCGTCGCTCCTGGCGTTGCTCCTGGCGTCGCTCCTGGCGTCGCCAGGAGTCCCTCTTTTTGCCTTACTCTGAGGCAGTTGGTGGACCTGAAGGGTCAGCGCAAGGGCAACGGGCTTTTTGAGTATATTTACCCTTGCCCTTGCGTTTCTGTACTGAGGCTGCCGGTGGACCTGAAGGGTCGGTGCAGGGACAACGGGCTTGTTGAGTGCCTTTACCCTTGCTCTTGCGTTTCTGCACCACTTGCCAACGTGAGAACACGTCGTCGGTGACGCCGGCCATCTCCGTATGATGGCTGGCGGCCGTCTGATGGGAGGAGGCTAGAGGAGCCACAGGAGTGGGAGGGTGTCTGGTACGATCCCCGGTACCGGTTTTATACGGCGCCGGAATCTGTGTGGAGAGGGTTAGGCCGGCAGTGGAATGAGTCGTCGCCGTAGTCATCGCCTGAGTTTTAGAAGGGTCGGTACTGGTCCCAGTCAGCGCTGACGTCCTTTGTTTGTTAAGGGACTTTTCGGGTTTGGTCTTAGCTATGGTCCTCGCCACAGCCAGACCGGCGCCCGCGCTGGTACACGGGGTGTTAGCCGCCAAGCCACCAGGGGCAAGAGAAGTGCAAGTACCTCCTTTCAGAGTCTCATCGGCTTTCGCCTCCAGTTTGGTGTTGGTTTTTTTAAATGGCCTTTGGTTATCCATATTCAATTATGTAGAAACTTCATCTCTCTGGCTCCCACCCCCCATCGAGCTCGCATCTCGGAACGTCTCACTATAAAAAAGTTCGAACGTTAGGACTACCAGAGAGATATAGAAGGTGCAAGGCTGGTTTATAGTGCGACATCTAGTGCTCGATCGGGTTGGCGTAGGCCAACGCCAACCGCTTGTATATATGTTTATCGCGCGGTAAACTCTAATTGCGCGATGCAGGATTTGTGCGACGTCAGGATATTGTGTGACGGCAGGTCTTTGATGCGTAGTTTGCATGTAGCGATGTAGATGCCGCTATATCACTCCCCTCCGGAGACCGGAGGTCGATAGTGGGCTGAGTCTTGAATCTTGCGATGCTTCACAGTGACAGCTGTGGTTCCAGTGAGTTGGAAACGGGTGCCGCATAGTTCGCGGTGAGTCGGAACTGTCTGCGTTGGTTCCCCAGTGAGTCGGGGTAGCGCTGCGTTATGATCCAGTGGGTCGAATGTGGTACAGCGCTGGTTTGTGGCTGAGGGTGATGACCAGGAATGCGCGTTCGCTGCATGCTGGTGGTCAGGATACCCGTTGAAGCCGTGGGCGCTGACTGGCTGTGTGACTCGCCTCACGAAAGCTTGCGGGAGTGATGATGATGATGACGTCACGCTGACGTAGTTGCACGAAGGCTGCGTTGACGTTCATATTCGGGGTCACCAATTTAGGGGTATGAGGAACAGGGTGTAAAGTTCACTCATCCCCCATAGAAAAGGGAGGATCCTCCGACCAGACGGGTGTGATGTCTGGCGGGCAACTGCCCAGAGGTTGAAGTCGGGAAGCTTGTATATATGTTTATCGCGCGGTAAACTCTAATTGCGCGATGCAGGATTTGTGTGACGTCAGGATGTTGTGTGACGTCAGGTCTTTGATGCGTAGTTCGCATGTAGTGATGTAGATGCCGCTACAAACTTATCAACCCTCACTTATACCTTCAGCATGACCTTTACATACCGCTTCGGCCGTCCGAAGACGACCGCAGCGGACCTCACGCACCTCGCCTGTGGCCCTCTGACGGGACACTATGAACATTTCCCTACCCCTGGCTATTGGGTAGGGCCACCGTTTTGCTTGAAATCCAGACCAAAGGGGGCGTGTTGCGTTACGGGCACATTACAACCAGAGCCGCTCGACTCAACCCCCCAAGACTCCTTCATCCCCGCACACGGCGCTCAACTGCGCAGGTTCTAGCGCAGGTGACTGCTTATTCCTACTCGCCATCAGCTGATTTTAGTGATAGTCGAGCCCGCCACCACCCAATCACAAAGGGGTCGCGGTTCGGAGTGGGAAGTTGGAAAGGTGGAGGGGGATGAATAAGGATGCGAGTAGGATGGGGTGAGGGGGGATTGTGAGATTTGGGGCAGGAGGGCAGAGTACGGGACAGAATGGGGTTAAAGGAATTAGGGAGGGGATGTGATGACGCCTGGTGGTTTTTGTTACGGAATTAGACCAAGAACGGGGTGGCAACCTCGGGAAGGTGCATCCGCCAGACTTGCCTCGAGGATCTACATGACTGTAGCGCTCTCCCTCATGACCACGCCACCCTACTGCCTCTGAAGGAAGCGGCACGGTAGGCCTGCATCTATACTACCAAGCAAAGCAAAGCAAAGCATGTCGTTGTGCAACCACGAAAGCATAAATCCAGACCCCCCCAAGACTCGAGATATCTTATCACCAGCCGTAAAATACTTATCATTGAGTAGTTCCGGTGACCATCTGTGGTCTTCTTCATCAGTTCTAATTCACGAAACCATACTTTCTGAAAGCAAGCATTTGCTTTCAGAAAGTAACTCATTTCTGAAAATACCATAATCGCTATGTGTATGCCTATAATATTTGAGGAGGTCCTTCAATTCCTCATGGATTCCATCATTAGAATTGAATGTTGATAAAAATGGTACCAATCTGGAAGTATATCCTTTCAAATAAGAAAATATTTTTTCAAATCGGTTCATAAATGGCGTCACCCGTGAAATGCTTTTCATTGAGGAATTATGGTGGCCATCTGCGATCTTCTTCATCAGTTCCACTTCACCAAATGATACTTTCTGAATGCATTATGCTTAACTTATTGGTGAAAATACCAAAATGGCTATGTGTATGCCTATAATATTTGAGGAGCTCCCTCAATTCCTCATGGATTTCATCATCAGAACTGAATTTTGATAAAAATGGGATATATCCGTTCAAATAAAAAAGGATTTTTCCAAATCCATTCATAAATGACGGAGTCATGAGGTAAAAAACATTTAAAAACCAAAAAAAACTTGATTTTGTATAATAGTGCGTGTGGTTTTCGTGTAGCCGGAGTCTGTACTTGGTAATTGTAATTGCTGTACGATTTACCTATGCCTTAATTACATGATTCAGTAATGACGTGTGACTCCGGTTATACGAGAACCGACAAAAATCGATATCCGATGTCTTGTTTACACCTTTTTAGTTGGCGTTTTTGTTGTAGTTGTGTTAAGAGCGTTTATTCTGAAGGTGGTTAACGTCGCAAATAGATGTCAAATATTTCACTGTTTCAATTAATTTAGCTATATTACTGTGTGGAAATAAAAAATGTGGCTAACTAGCGAACTAGAACATTGATTATGAAATGCAATAATTAATATCTTAACACCGAATGTTTCGTTTTAGATGTAAAAAAACTATTTGGAAACTTTCCAAATGCGTTTTGTACACATAAAATGGGTACAACATCAAATTCAATGTTATAATAGCAATTCATTATTAATATTCTAGTTCGCTAGTTAGCCACATTTTTTATTTCCACACAGTAATATTGCTATAAGAATCATAACAGGTAAATATTTGACAGTTATTTGCGACGTTGCCAACTTTTAGGTTAAACCTTTATATTTATAAACCCCTATCAACTCGATTTATTTCCGTGTTTTCACATTTGGCCTACTTAGTAATTCGACTTTAAAAGGAGAATGCCCATTTTCTTAGGAGTTTTGACCCCCAAAATACGTGACACGGTGGTTTCAATTTTATTTTGTAGATAAAGAAATATGTTTTCATATTTTGCAAACGATTTCAATTTATTCACCCTGGTTGAAGAGCCATCTTTTTTTTGGGTTGCTGAAATTGAGGTTATAAAAATTAAATTCTCCAAGATTTTACTTCTTCTGAATAGACAATTATTAACCATTCTAATTGATATTGTGGTTAATGTTAATGCCGTCGCCTTTGCTATGTAGTGGACAGTTTAACGTTAGTATGAGGATGATGATTCCTGACAATAGGCCTCACTACCGACTAAAAGCTTTGGCAGCAGTCTCTTAACTACTACTCAGTGTTCTATGAAAATATAGTTCGATCACCAAACCGCTTCCAAATGGATGTGGAAATCGGAGTCCCATCCCGTGTGTAAGAATGCATTTAATTATAGGACAAGTTATGCACTTTAAGTTGTTCTAATAAATAAACAGGTATATTGTAAAAAAAACAAAACAACAATAAATAAATAAAACATTTATTCTTCGTAGAATATGATCCATAAATTGAGCTAGGGCCTTACATCATTAAAACGGCCCCAGCTTAAATACCACCATAGTCATGGTATGAGCGCAACACCCTACTGTACGATTTCGCACTAAGCAATTGTAATAATAAAGCAATGATCCTCTCTAAAGAATTTGCCCTATTTTTACCGACTTCAAAAAAAGGAAGGCTATCAATTCGACATTTATGTATGTACGAGTAATATCATTGATGTCTCACTGATTGAAGCGTCATCGAATAGAATTAGCACTGCATCAGGCAACTCTCCTTCTTCTAGTTGATCACGCCTTAGTGCAGGCCATCGGAATCCTTTTACAACACCCATGCTGCCATTGACCAAGCCGTCAGACACCGAAACATTTCTTCTCAGCATCACTTTTGAACTTTTGATCCCACTGCCACTTGAAGTTGAGTTAAAAGTCCAATACATTTGTTTGGGTCGGTTGAAATTACGTTTTCTGGTGGAGTTTTGCTATAAGTAGCTGCTTCTCTTGAATTATCTGTAGCCTTACTTAAACATATATATATACCCGTTTTTTACATTGGGCAAGCATATTTAAACCAACTATACTAGTTTTTTTTACTTAAAAAATCTATCAATGCTTACAATTAAATCTTTAACTATTAACAAAAAAAAAATATACTACTTATTACAAACAAATAGATACTCCAGTTTTTACTTAAAACAAAAAATTACGAAATAAAAAAGTAATTTAGAAAAATTAAACCGACTTCGAAAAAAATATCTCACAATTATGAAATAATATTTTTATATCTACACGAAATTAACCAACAAAACGAAGTCAAAATTAGGTATGAAACAAATTAGGGCCCTACAATTTTTTTTGAGGTCGGTGCTAGCACTTATCAAAAGCGCCTACTTATCTATAAGGAGAAACTCACTGACTGACTGACATAATATTCAGTGGCGGACTAAGCCCGTCAGAGGCCCGGGGCGGCACAGCTGCAGGAGGCCCCCCAGCTTTAAAAAAAATGTAGTTTTACAACCTTTTTATTCAGTTCACATTTGTATGTTTAAATAAGTGTTTATGTTTATTTTGTTAAAATCTGACAAGTGAAATTTAAAATTGACTTAAATTATTTAGGCTAAACATACATACCTACAATATAGAATGAATATGGGTGAGGAAAATAAAATCGAATCGATCGACAAAAAAGAAAAAAATATAAAATAAATCAAAGATAGTTTAAAAAAAAAATTGTAGCGTGTTTACATGCCTTCAATTTACTGAAGTCCTCAATAACTTCTGTGTAATCGATTTCTATTGAAATTTTTCTTTCTATAGAAAGCACGGCTAGATTAACCAGTCGCTCGTGACCCATTGTAGATCGAAGATAATTTTTAATTAGTTTAAGTTTCAAAAAACTCTTCTCGCATGATGCAACCGAGCAGTGGCTAAATTAAAAACGTTAATTCCTGACCCCCCGCTTTAGCACAAAATAGAGGATACTTTGTCGACAACCGAAAAGTTAGAGGATCAGAAAAGTGTAGGATAGTAGAGCGAGCGAAGCGAGCTCGAAATTTTTTTCACTCTGCATTGTATAAAAAAACCTTTTAAACATCTATACAGAAACAGGAATTACTTTGTTGACCTATACAGAATATTTTGAAAATGTAGTATACAAGAGCGAAGTGAGCTCGAAAATTAAACACCCCTTCCCGAATAAGTCAAGTTTTTCTTTTGACCGTCCACACCTATATAAATAGGAAATATATTGTCGATTTACGCAGAGAATTCTAATAAAAAAAGAATGTTAGGTTGCAAGAGCGAGCGAAGTGAGCTCGAAATTTTAACACCCTACGTTTATATTTCGCGTAGGGGGCCTCCAACTACAAACTGTCTTTTTACAGAATATGTTTTGGTCTTGTTTGGAATTTGATTAAAAAGTTGTCGCGAGCTGCGTTCGGCGCCCTCTAAGACCCTGCGCCCGTGTGCCTGCACACCCTGCACCATATGTAAAACCGCCTCTTTGTTTTTATCTAAAACGTGTTTAGCTTAGAATAAGTTGTTGTTGATTATATATTACTAGTCAATTTGCAATTGAAATCGTGGCTAAAATCGTACATTCTTACATGTCATTGCATACTTAGAAAAATCTATGACGATAAATTGTTGGAGATGTCGGAAAAAATCACGCCGGAGCTTTAGTATTCAGCCATAATCTGTCGTTTAACGCTTTCAATGATTGTTAATTTCATAATTGTTACATATGCTGCCATTTATTGAATTTTCTTCAAGACTAATAATAATAATAATTTGTTCGAATTGAGACCACATGATCGGGGGAACGCGGAGGCATTTGGGGGCCCCCCAAGACCGGAGGCCCGGGGCGGGCCGCCCCTTCCGCCCCCCTGTTAGTCCGCCACTGATAATATTATATCGACGCAAGGCGAAAATACTGGGACTAGGAACGTGAAATTTTGCACTTTTATAATAGTAGTTTAGTTGGGGAGCACTAGAAGGGGAAAATTCCACCTTTAAGGGGGCAAAAAAGGCAGGATTTCGTTTGTATGAAAAATCTTATTCCTTGAGTTAATAAACTTGAAACTTGGCACAAAAAGAACTAGGCTTGCATGAATTCAAGACAGTATTTCAATCATTAGCCGTTGTGCACAATTTCTAAGCAGTAACCTGACAAACACACATAGGAGGACACGGTTGGCGCAGTGACTGAGCGATCGACTGCTGCGCAACGTGCCGCGGGTTCGATCCCCGCACGGAACAAATATTTGTATGATCTGCATGTAGTTGTTCCGGGTCTGGGTGTTAGTGTATGTGAGTTTCTATGTTTGTAAACGCACCCACGATACAAGAAGAAATTCTAAGTGTGGGGCAACGTTTTAAAAAACAAAAAAAAAATACTAGGCATGCATAAATTCACGACAGAATTCAATTATTATGTTATGCTACTAATAGATTTGGATGAAGCAGTTTATAACCTGGATTAACACATAGGATACATTTTATCCCCGTAGTACGTTTCCATGGGATAATTTCCGACTTCAAAAACCTTCTTCCACGCGAGTTAAAAGCTAGTATAATAATAATGTGATACAAGTACGACTATTATAATAAAATCAGGTTGTCATGTAAAATGTCTTTTAAGTCCGTTTTGTATCCGATGTATCGTTTCTATTTTGATTAAGTTTTATATTCGATGGCTTTGCTGGCACCGACCTCAAAAAAAATTGTAGGCGCCGAATTTGTTTCGTATCTACTTTTGATTTCGTTTTGTTGGTTTGATTTCGTGTAGATAAAAAAATATTATTTCCTAGTTTTGAGTTATTTCTTTCGAAGTCGGTAATTTTTTTTTATTACTTTTTTATTTTCTCTACTTATTAGTAAATATGTATAAGTAATATAACTTTTTTTTTTTTGAGTTTGGGAAATTATCAAATAACTTCTCCCACTCTGGGTGGAGCGGGAGGGCGTGTCAGACTTTTACTGACTCGCCGCCTCACGGGAGACCGAGCTGTATCCTCTGACAAGCCTAATGGCCATGACCCTTTGGGACGCGTTCAATCGCTGGGCCGGTCGCAGCCTGAATAAACGCGCCCACACCGGTGCCCCGTAAAGGGCCATGGACCGATGTATAATTATACCATGCTGCTCACATGTCGTGATTTATTTCTGGCCCTAACTAATTCATTTTTATGACCTAATTATTTAAATTAAAGACAAAATCTTCTTCAATTAATTCATTGCTTATTTCTATTTTGATACTGGTCGGGGCAATAGTTGTCCCTGTGGTGATGGAACTGGCCGTGGCAGTGGTGGTTCAGGAATTACAGCATCCTAGATATCCATTCCCATATTTTCAAAATCCACTGACTCCAGTGCAGGTCTGATAATGTCAGAAAGTGCCTGTCTCTTGTAACAGCCTCCCAACCAGCACGACAAACTCTTTCCAAATGTATGACCTAAAAAATAATAAATTATTATTTTTTCTAACAAAAACTTTTGTTCAATAATACCAACAACGAAATGCAGTAATTCTGCCAAGTTAATAACACTTACGTGATGAGCTGGAGTCAGTCTTGAGAAACAGTGAGTTCTGCGACTTGCAATAGAGATGCTATATCCAAACCATATGTTTACATGTCCAAGAGGCAGGAATACCTCAATTTGAGATGGAGATGTTTGTTAGTATATGCTCTTGCAGTCATAAAAAACATTCAAGGCACAGGATATGATTAGAAAAGTAATACCTGAAATTCCTTCATGGACCAGTAGCTCTTCCAGGCGTTTTCTGCTCGTCTTGTGATTTCTTTATCTTGCCTCGCCTGGAAGGAGACTACTTGGCCCAAGTAAAGGTATTCCTGGACATGTTGTATTGTTGTGTTGTATTGTATTGTATTGTATAAATAAATTAATATATAAATAAATTACACCAATCATGATAATTACACCAATCACTTTAGTATACATTTTTATACATTTATTGTCACATTGTGAACAGTCATGTTTTGTTGGCAACCATTGATATAGCATTGATGCACATTTATTATATCGAGGGGTGAAAGGCTATTTGTTTGAAGCGACATTTAACGAACTCTACAGGAGAGCCATTATTTTTATACTATTTTTTTTTAAATAATCGTTATAAAAAATCTACTGCACTCACTTTAATTAATGGGGATCGGGGATCTTTATTGCAAAAAATTCCTTATTGTTTTGGTATATTTTTCAATACATAAATAGCTATAAGTTCTAAGATAAATGTCGCTTAATACAAAATTATCTGTATTGCCTTATTTCTAGAATAAAGAAAAATGATTCAACTTCCAAGAGTGTCAACAATCAGTAGAAAGCAAAATGATTTAATTACGTCAATGATAGTAGGAATAGGCTATTTTTTTTTAACTACCAGTTTGGTTTTGATAACGATACAGGCAAGTTGACTTAAGCAACGATAAACATTCTTAATGAGTTGTTTGATGTCTCATGATTGGAAAGGATTTTATAAAACATGGTTGTAAATAGAAGAGATCAAGATAATAATGATAGATTTATGAGAAAGTTGTAGTTCAATACTACAACTTCTTAACTTTCTCATAAATCTGTCATGGGTTACTTATTATTATGTCAGGAATAAATAAAAAAGATCTATTAATTATAAAACCTTTTAATACGTAACCAATACTTTTACTTAATTAATACTCAGTCTTAAACGCAGTTACTAAAGTGGATAAATGTACTTAGTAAGCATCATTGTTTAAGTAAAAAACCAATTGAGAGAGACGTGTTTCGATTGTGCTCCATATTTCATGGCTACTGGCAGCGTTGCCATGAAGTATGATATCAAATATAAACATAACAAATAAAAATTACGTAGGAACTTTTTCAAGTTAGCCACTTGAAGGTTTAGGTCAAAAATACACATATCCACTTCATTACTATTAAGAAAATTAACTTAATAAATAACAAAGTAACTGAACATAGCTAAATAGGTTACAATAGGTATAATAATTTTTGTTTGTACCATTCCAAAAAAGCATCAATATGAAACATAAACATAACCAATAAAAATTACGTAAGAACTTTTTCAAGTTAGCCATTTAAAGGTTTAGGTCAACAATTATTAATAAAACACAATTATCATGTAGATAAGTTATGTCTTTTCTCTATTTTGTAATTACTGCTGCTGGAACAACTGACGCATTTATAAAAATAATGAGGAAGAAAAATATTGATTACAAAATATAAGGCAAAAAAAGATTTGTGAATTTAGGTAAGCATTACAACCTAAATCCATTTTCTAATCTAATTCCTTCGTCTTATCTTTAATATCTATAATACAAAAAAATGTGAATACATGGTCTTCGGGGTCGCCGCCCGGTAAGTGCCGGTAAAGTACACTCGAACTTGCCATAAACGGTACGCCAATACGCAGAGTGACTAAGTTCAAATATCTTGGGCATTTTCTTGCCGACGACCTCAGTGACCATGGTGACATTGAGAGGGAGCGTAGGGCTGTGGCGGTCAGGGGTAATATGTTGGCACGAAGATTTGCTCGGTATACTGATCAAGTTAAGATTACGCTTTTTAAAGCTTATTGTCAGAGCTTTTACACCAGTAATCTTTGGGTCACCTACTCGAGAAGGTCGCTGGATGTTCTACGCGTCCAATACAACAATGTTTTTAGGATGCTGTTGCGACTGCCTTGGTGTTGCAGTGCCTCGGAAATGTTCGCGGTTAACCATACCGATGGATTTCATGCCAATATCCGCAAAAAAACGGCCTCACTCCTGAGCAGAATAAGAGGCAGTCACAATAGCATCCTGAAGGTTGTGGCGGCAGATACTTCCTCCGCCATAATAAGGCAATTTGTGAGAAGACTTATACCCTAGTTTCCATTTCTCCTTGGCTAGGTGGTGGGTGGTCTTCTCATTCATTCGTCTTTAGTTTAAGTTACTAACAATAGTGTTTTAAGTGCAAACCTGTTACTAACAATTTATGGATCTGTAGCGGCATCTACATCGCTACATGCAAAAACTACGCATCAAAGACCTGACGTCACACAACATCCTGACGACACACAAATCCTGCATCGCGCAATTAGAGTTTACCGCGCGATAAACATATATTATAAGCTTCTCGACTTCAACCTCTGGGCAGTTGCCCGCCAGACACGACACCCGTCTGGTCGGAGGATCCTCCCTTTTCTATGGGGGATGAGTGAACTTTACACCCTGTTCCTCATACCCCTAAAGATCTCTTAGTTGTCCGAATTAAAATGATTTTATTTAGTATTAAAAAAAAAAAAAAACAATCAATATATTTTCTTATGTTGCTTATTAACGGTAGAAAATAAACCTAACCAATATATATTTTAAAAAAATACAATAGACGACGTATATTTAGCCTCCTGAGGATGCCATAGACAGGTGAAACACGTGTCGATTTCTTACAGGGTTCTTTATGGCTCTTTAAGATCAGTTAAGCGGATTAGGTTACTAAATATACGTCGTCTCTTGTATTTTATAATGGATTTCCGCAAAGTCACGCCTGAATCAATTAACTATTATAAGTATATTATCTTATAAAAAAAAAAAACAATTAATGATTTTTTTTATATACAAGTGCTTAGCTGATACCCTTCTGTATGTATGTCCAAAAAAAGTTTCACTTTAATATATTAACCATGCTACGAGATATAAAAATAAATATGACGCATTGAATAAAGTGACTAGATACGACATATTTCACAGTGTGCTAATTCAGGTACTAATTTATTATTTATTTATTTATTAATCACCAACTTGCACTACCAGTAGTAAGACACCAAACATAAACTAATATCATCACAACAGTTTGGATTACGTAAAAACAAAAGTCAATATGTGATGCTGTTCAGGAATTAACTAACAATATCGTACAAAACCTGAACAGTAATAAAAAGGTTCTAACAATATTTTTAGACCTTGCGAAGGCATTTGACACCGTCCCCGTTCGTTCTCTCTTACTCAAGCTTGAAGGGATGGGTGTCAGGGGGTTGCAACTTGATCTCTTTCGAAGCTACCTCATAAACCGCACCTAAATAGTTAAGATTGATCGTCACAGCAGCAGTGAGCTCCCCATCTGCTATGGCGTTCCACAAGGAAGCGATTATATGCGATTTAAATATCCCAACTGCCAAGATAACATCTTTTGCAGATGACACTGCGATAACTTTTAACGCTAATACATGGTCTGAGCTCGAGGGGAAAGCACAGCATGGCTTTGATATAGCGCTTAACTGGCTTTATTTTCATACGCTTACTCTTAATACCTCCAAAACCAAGTTCATTACCTGCTCAATCAGTTCTGCTACTCAACCAAACCCACCAATATCGCTTAAAGCTCACACATGCAATCTGAAAACTCAGGTTTCATGCCACTGTGCTCCTATATCTCCTACGAATGAAATCAAATACCTAGGTATAGTCATAGATAAGAATCTTAAATTGAAATCACATGTTAATGTCCTTACTAGCAGAGTTCGCAAACTTATGTATATCTTTAAAACCTTAAGAAATATTGCTAATCCTATAATTATACGGAATGTTTATTTTGCCTTATGCCTATCTATTATTACCTATTGTATTCCTTGTTGGGGCGGTGCTGCAAAGACTTTCCTTAAGCTATTAGAGGTTGCACATCGCGCCATACTGAAAGTGGCTACCTTCCGTCCACTATTATCACAAACACAACTAAAATTACTCACCCCCCTACGGAATTACTGTCCTCCTCAGAAACCCCTTCTCAATCTCTTAATGAAGTTAATTCATTCTTTGTAAATATAGGCAAGGATCTTGCTGATCGTATTCGGAGTGTCCAGGATAGCTGCTCTCCTCATTCCCAGTTCAATACCTCCAATAGTTTGAGTTCCTTCGTACTATTGGACACAAATCCTGATGAGATAGCCTCTATTATTGGATCTCTGAAGGTCAATGCTGCAGTGGGCTTTGATGGCATTTCTACAACCATCATAAAAAGGTACTCTGCAGTCCTTACACCCGTACTATGCCATATATTCAACCTATGCCTTGCCTCTGGTACTTTTCCTTCTTCTTTCAAAAATGCCATTATTCATCCCATTTTTAAAGGGGGTGACCGCACCTCTGTCTCTAATTATCGCCCTATTGCGGTGCTACCTGCCCTGTCCAAGATCTTAGAACGACTCATTAATAATAGGCTTACCACATACCTTGAAAACAATAACTTATTGTCAACCAACCAATTTGGGTTCAGGAAGAAAAAATCAACTTCTGATGCAGCCATGAAACTGATAGATAGAATCGTTGATAAACTTAATCAACGCAAAAAATGCCTCACAGTGTTCATTGATCTTGCAAAGGCGTTTGATACCGTTCCTCTCCCCTGCCTTCTGTCTAAACTAGAATGCTTAGGCGTTCGTGGTATGCAACTCCAGCTTTTTAACTCATATCTTTCAGACCGTAGGCAGATAGTCAAAATCGACGGTTGCCTTAGCGACGAGCTGCCTATTTCATATGGCGTGCCTCAAGGCAGTGTCTTGGGCCCTACATTGTTTCTGGTGTTCATAAACGACCTGTGCAACATGCACCTGAGCTCTGGTAACGTTGTCTCTTTTGCCGACGATACTGCAATTACCTTTTATGATGAATCATGGGCTAAACTGCAAGCAACTGCTCAAAATGGATTTGATTCAATATATAGATGGCTTATCTCTCACTCACTCACGCTAAACACTAATAAAACTAAACTCATTACATTTTCCCTAAACTCCACTACTCAACCCCTGGCACCCGTTACTCTAAAAGCTCACACCTGCCAACCCAATTCCGCCTCTTGCAACTGTCCTACAATTTTGTCTACTGACACGGTGAAATACCTCGGAATTATCTTAGATAAACACCTTAACTTTAAAGCACATATCACCCACCTTACTGCTCGTGTTCGTAAGCTCATATATCTTTTTAAAACACTCAGACACATTGCCAATACTTATGTAATACGTACCGTGTATCTCGCCATGTGTCAGTCAGTCATCTCGTACTGTATTAATAGTTGGGGTGGAGCTGCGAAAACTACACTCAAACCTCTGGAAGTAGCTCAAAGAGCCATTCTTAAGGTTGCTACTTTCCGGCCAATGCTCTACCCAACCTTTGATCTATATAAAAAATGCAAAGTCCTCACGGTCCGCCAAACTTTTATTCTCAACATTTTATTACATCAACACACAAAAACTCCTTTTACACAAACACAATCCTCACTTAGGCGCAAGAACGAAATTTGCAAAGTACCCTTCACACGCTTTGCTTTTACTAAACGTTTCTTTTACTACCTTGGGCCATTTTTATATAACAAAATAAACAAAACCATCCATGTACATCAATCCTCTTACGAAATGTGTAAAAGACAGATAACATGCTTTCTAGCCAGTTTAAACTACGACGACACTGAACTTCTGCTTACCTCAAAATCGTAGTGACTTCTCTAACACTCCGTTTCTAAACTCTACCTCTTTCCCTTCCGTTTACACACATACAAACACACCACGCCTACATCACAAAACACACTCACACCACATCTACATCACAGAATACACATACTAACACTTTAGTAAGTATATTTAAGTAAACATACGTTTGCACCTTGTAGTTCTAAGCAGTCTATTATAAATTATTTGTGCTCCTTCTGTGGGAACCTGGGCTGGCGATCCTTAATACAGGTTACCATGTAACCTAGCTAGGACGCCAGATTCAATTCTATTTATTGTTACTCTTTTCTTATTATCCGAAAATTGTGAATTTATATTTATTGTAACAGACTGTACCACACTTTTTTTGAAATAAATAAATTTTATTTATTTATTATTTATTATATCCAACTAATTAGTTATACAAAAACAGAAACGTCCTCAACGTGCGGCAACACTTTATTTTACAATCGGTTCTGTTGCAACACCGCATAACCCCTTATACTGAAATTACCAAACGCCGAAAAGATATAATATGTACTCCTATAAAAACCGCCTTGCCGTTTACTAAAAGATTCTTCTACTATCTATGTCCGTATCTATACAATACAATAAACAAAAAATGTCCAATATATAAATTGTCTTATCAAATTTTTAAAAATTCTGTCCGCACATTCCTTCAAGATAAAACCTACGACGAAACAGAGAAATATTTAATCTAATTAATTTATGATAAGTTTGTATATTGTACCACTCACCCAAAACATAGACCCACGCTAATCCAATCCCCTCACTTACGCACGCTTACACAGCCAACGCTCACGCTCATGCACATTCGCACGCACGCACACACTGATCCATACACGTACACACAGCACACTTGCTCACTCATACGCACACTCACACACACATCAACTCACACACAAATGCGCTCGCATTATTTACTAAGACCTGATTTTAAATGCAAAAAAAAAAACTTATTAAATATAATATAAAATTGTAGTAATATTATTAGAGGCACTGTTACTCCTTAATACAGGCTATTTCATAGCCTAGCGAGTAGAGCAGCACGTCACCCACTTGATTGTCAGAGATTAAATTTTACCCACTTTGTGATAACTGTTACATGTACTACAGTCTGTTTTTTTTATGAATAAAGATTATTAAACGTACAAGTTATAGGCTAATAAGAGACAATCATGAAATTAAAACAAGACAAAACTAAATTTACTTGCAATTATACAAAATTAACCCTATATTACTACTCAAAATAATAAATCAAAATATTTTATTTCACAAAAACCGACATGGGCACTTATGAAACGTCAGAAGATAGGTGCACGGTTCCAATTGGTCGTTTCCTATGGAAGAGCCGGCAAGAAACTCCACGGTTACTCTTTTAAAAATAATTGTTTTTTACAATATTTTCAAATAACAGTATTAATAGGTATGGGAGGACAGTGTAGGTCTTTCAACAAGTAACAAGTACTTAAAAAAATAGAAGATGGTCAATAAATCTATAGTTCACTAAACCTACAGCGCTCTCACATTCACAAAATAGAAAAAAGAAATCTAAGTGTATAAAATATGAATAAATTAGTAAAAATAAAAACCTATTTTAAACGAAATGACATGATGGCTATTACAACTGTAACAAATCTGAATAATTATCATGTACACAAAAGCCACTAATAAAGTGTTGAAATTAAACTGTAGGTATATAAAATACAAATTAAAATGGAAATTCCTGATTGAAACACTACGCAAAAGAATGAATAAATCTGTATATGCGCTTCATGAATTAAAACAGATTTCAAATATCATGGTTTAGTTGCTCCTGTCCTGAGGTATGGTGTAATTTTCTAGGGAAATTCGACTGACATTGATTTAATTTTTAAAGCACAAAAGCAGTGCATAAGGGCTATCTATGTTCTTGGTGGCTTCAAATAATTGAAACCTGTAAACCATTTTTCCAGGAGTACAAAATTTTAACCCTCCCAAGCCTATATATTTATGAGGTCTCAATGTTTGTTAGGGTCAATCATAACTTATTTGCATTGGCCTCAGAAGTCAATAATAGGCAACAACGTGACGCATTTCGCCTCTATGTGCGCCAAACCTATACCACTTTAATGCACAAAAGTGTGTTTCGCATGGCTCCTGTAATTTACAATAAATTACCTAAAGGAATAAGGGCAATGAATACTGCCCTGTTTAAGAAAAATATAAAGACCCTTTTAGTTAATAAATGTTACTATAATTTGAATGACTACCTAAACGACAATTTTTCCAAACTCAAGACCCCACAGTGATGTCAAGTAATAGAACAATAATTATGCATGTATCTTAAATAATTGATTTAATAATGTATTGTAATAATTATAGGAATGACATTGAAATAATTTATTAATAAATAAATAATTAATCTGTATTAATATATCTTTAAGAAAGATATTCCATTAATTTAATATCTAAAATATTTTATGTAGTTTTAAATTCATGTTTCAATGTCCATCTTGACTTTGATAGATTTGTTTACATTTGTTTACAATTGTATACATTTTGCATGCCTTACGGTAGAATCACTTGAAACATATACATCTAATAACCCCATTATAACAGTGTTTTCTGCAAAAATAAATAATTTGATTTGATTTGATTAGATAATGTCAAATATTAGGATGATTATGCCAAGGAAGAATGTAAAAAAAAAAAAACATGGTAATTTGGGAGTATTTAATAGACTCTTACATAACATGCTGTTAATGATGTACCAGGGAAGCCACATGTGCAGAAGGAATTATTGCCAAACTTCCTTGTCTTCAACGTAGTCTTTAATTTTATAATATGCTTTCTTGATAAGGACACGTTTGATGTGGGTTTTGAACGTCCCATCGCTAAGTTCCGTAACCGACTTTGGCAACTTGTTATAAAAGCGGATAGGTCTTATCTCAAAGTTGCAGTCGAATTTTGCTAAGTGGATACATATTGGTGCTCGTGACTGTACCGTAACGCAACCACCGTCCTGCGACACGTGCTGGCGATGACTGAGATGTCCTTGAACATGAATGCCATACGCGCTGAGCATACGCGCGAAGGATAAAAAGAGAGAGCAATATATCAAAAATGCGGGCGCCTCTGCGACGTAGAGTAGTAATCTAGGATAAAGAATTATACAAAATTAAATAGGATTAAACAAATAAAATAGAACTATACAAAATTAAATTAAATAGAATTAGGATGGAATTATTAATAGTGTTCAATTAAAATTAGTATACAAATATCAATATATAGCAGCTTTGGATAATCTAATGCAATAAGATGGTACTAGGTGCAGCTATGGACTCAAGGTAGCGTGCAGCAGTGGTCAGGAATGTCAGCTCAGTACTAGCGAAAACATCTAAGAACTCGTCATAAAGTAAAATGTTGTTTATGTGTGAGGGCTACATACAACGAATTTGTTTTAAGGGTCACAGGGTTCTAATGGGTGCTTAGACAAATGGTTCCTTTTATACCATTTTGGTATGAATCCGATAATATCCAAGATAAGAATGCTTGGAAACATGGTGGTCCTGCTCCTTGAGATAATTTAGTCTAGACAAAATCAAACTGGTTGCTAATTTAACCGTATAATTTATATAACATTTATTGTTCATTCTATGATTACTTGAACTCACACACTGGCTTATTAGTATTACTTCTTTTACAATGTTTGTAAATATGTCAGCACCACGTATCTATCACATAATTAATTTAACTGTCTTTTTACCTATTGTGGTATAAACACCTATTGATCGAAGAAATGACATACACTCTAATCTTATTCCAGGTGTATCATCTTCACATAGAATTAAGAATCAAACGAACTTACCTTGTGAAGTTTGATTCCAATTATGCGAGGGTCTTAACCGAAGACGATTACAAATTTACTTGCAGAAAGAAGGTGAAAGAAAAGCGAAGGTGCTGTCTTTGCCACACTCTAAGATACTAATAGCATAAGTAAAAGAAAAAAAAAGAAAGAAATTAGTAACGAATCCACGACGTAGTGTCCTGTCTCGCTCCCGCCCCCGGCACGGGGCGCTGTCGTTCCCGCTCTTTATTCATTAATTTTAGAGAAATATAGGTTTTAGCTGTTAATATATTTTTGACTTTACTTTTTTGTCTGTAGGGGTTCTCGTAGGGATGGGTGGGATTGTAATCGTCTTCGGTTGATACCCTCGCATAGTTGGAATCAAACTTCACAAGGTAAGTTCGTTTGATTCTTAATTATACTTCGGGTCTCAACCGAAGACGATTACAAATTTACTTGCAGATGTTTAGAGTAAGTATCATGACATAAAAGGGAAAGCAAACATTGTAATAATATGATTCCTTTTAATTATCATTCCGGTTATAACAATAATTAAATATCTAAATATTCTACTACTTATTAATCAGATTTTTATTGTTTGCTACATCCAGTTACATCTATCCTAATCTTAACCAATTTAGTCAAATCGATAGGTGCACATGATTATACTTTAAACTTTAATATTCAAAATTCAATTCAAAATTCAAAAGTTATTTATTCAAAATAGGCTGAGAATCAGCACTTTTCAAACGTCAAAATTACATAAGACAGTCCCCCAAAAACGCCCACCCTTCACCACTTCCTAGTGCTTAGCTGGGAAGAAGAAGTGGCGCAACAAACTCCCCAGCAGCACAGCTGTCTGTTCAGTTAGATTAGACTAGTTATTTAGATTCTAATTCTGGATTCTAAATTTATCTTCAGTTAAACGGTAATAGGCTTGCGCCCTGTTGTATGAAAGTTAAATATAACATAGGTATAAAATATAAGTGTAGTATAAATGTGAGTGTACTATAGGGACTCTTTTTTTCGTACCCGATGTTCCACAGGAGCGGTCCTAAAACCGAGCCCTGTGGAACGCCGCACGACATGCGGCGCTGGTTTCCGCCATCACGTCCCATGTAGGTGACACACCTCTCCGACAGAACCTGTATACACCCTTCAGTAACCTATTAACACAACTATTTAATGTGACTTCTGTACCTAAAATAATTGACAGAGCAGATCTGTGTGTATTTATCGTATTATAACTAGCCCCTTCGTAAAATTTTACAGTTACAAAAGAAATCACTTGAGTACTGGTGGATTTAAAAATGTCATAATTATTGTCTTGGCAATAAGTTACCCAAGATTTAAGGGTACAGTTATATTGATTTAAGGTTTTCGGTGCAAATGAAGCCAATACGATACCCAGAGATGTCTCCAGAACACCTCGAGTTATCATCAATTGCCTGATAATCTCGCTGCCACTAGGATAAGGTCTGCATATAGTGGATGGTGTGTTCTGAAAGGAGAATACAACAAATCTTGATCAGGTCCAAAAAATATTCTTTCTGATATTATTAATTTAGTCCTTAGTGGATACCAAGGTTGTGAACGCCAATAGGGTACAATTAGTATACCCTCCGACTTATCTCTAATTATTTTTTGTAAAATTTTGGTTATAATGCTAAACGGGGGAAACCCATAGAACGAAAGGTCTTTACAGTTGAAGGTGAAGGCATCTACTATTTCAGAATGGGGATCGAGCTTCCATGAGGCGTCTCTTGGACATTTGTAATTTTGTGAACTAGCTAAAAGATCAAAGTTGGGTACACCCAGTTTGTTTGAGATTTCCAAGAATGCATACTCAGTTAGTTCCCATTCCGTGTCTACATTAATTTTACGTGATTCCCTATCAGCAATAATATTATCAGAAGATTTAACATATGAAGCAAATACATAAATGTTCCTAAGTTCACACCACTGCCAAATATTCCGGGCTATTCCATATAGATGTGTATGTTGTAGTGTATGGTCTATCTGGCAGGCCCCAACGAGATTTATCAACAGGTGATAGGTTTACATAAGGACATTATTTTCTACCTATAGAAAATAAATAAGGTATATTTTGTGCCTCGATAGTTTTTGATTAAATGACGATTCTATGAAGTGTCTTGCTAGCGGGCCCCTTATGATTATTTTTATTGTTATTATACTTTCAGATCACCCAGTAGTGTTCGGAGTTAGAAACTCTTATGTACCTTACAAATCCAAAATTTCCACTTTCAATGAGCTATACTTTAGAAGATATTCGTTACTTAGACAAACGTCCAGCCAGCAGGCCCCTTTTTTAAATACTACTCTTTATATCATACAATGGCATTAGGAGCTTGATACTATTATGTACCTTACATATCCAAAATTTCGACTTCCTGTGAGCTATACTTTAGAAGATATTGCGGTCAAATATACCCATTTGTATTTGAAGTGTATCGAAATGGTAGCCTGTATGCCAAATTTGGTTCAGAAGACCAACCTATCAAAAGGTTACGTTTTTCCCAAGATGCTAATGGTCACATTGATGCCTACGCTGATGCCGGTGGTGATAATAACACTGATGAGCGTCCAATAGCCAAAAAATGACGCCTTGAAATGGCTGTATCGCCGACGTTTATTCAATCTTCACCAATTTCTAATGTTGTGCAAGGCTTTCATTCGCCTACTTATGCGATTATTGAATCTGAATCATATCGTAACTGTGATACTCTTGTACATTTCAATGTGTTTGCGATATTTACTTGCAGCCTGCTTATGTACGAGTACTTCAAGGTGTTGACGTTGCTAATCATTCACGGCTTCTTTTCTGATAATTGCTGCATGTTTATATCTTATCGGATGCCTACGTCATACATAGAACACACCCTCCAAGTTTCCAGTTTTGCGGTTTAGACTGTGCGTTGATCCATCAGTCAGTCATTTTATATATATATGTATCGACTTCTACGCGGCCGAAGTCGCGGGCAAAAGCTAGTGTGTATTATAAGTGTGTTTCTTATTATATATATATGTTAACATATCTCGTGACCATGGGGTCCCGGTCCTTAGAAAGGCGTACGAGGGGCCAAAGCCGTATATGTTCGACGACGGTAGTGCGTGAAGCCACAGACCCGATTCCCACTTACCCACAGCCAGCAAGCACGCACGCTCCGCAGTGGTAGTAGAAGTATTGAGTAAATTGTTCTGTACTACTCTGCAGAGCGGCTCATCCCACCGTCTTTGGGAAGATGGATGATCGGGTAGATCTGATTTCGGGCAAGCGAGTCTCCAGGCATCCATATCCTCGGTGAAGCACGGCACATCAAAATCAATCAGTGTGGAGGCTAGAATTTTCCTGATTAATTTCTCAGTTTCAATTCAAGTCATCCTGAATATAAAAAATAGATAGACGATACATAGATTAGAAATAAGTGTTTTTTTACCATTGAACAACCAGACTCAAATTATTTAGTGGGACCAATGGGAATTAAAAATAAAATTACTAAAATATTCCCGTTCGTTCCACTAACAAAATCAGAGAGACGAACGGGAATAAATTTAATATTATTGATTAAATTCCCGTTCGTTCCACCAGTGGGACGACGGTAGTGGGACAAACGGGAATACACGCATTTTACTGAAAAAAAACATTATTTGAATTTAAAAAACAATTTAAACTGCATTTATAGATATTTTAATAATTACATGGTTGAACCGGGAATCGAACCCGTTACATGAGAAAAATAATCACCTAGTAGCTTTATCATACCGATCGAAGGGCTTCATCATAAGGATTATTTTTTACTAAATAACATAGTGTCCATGAATTTTACATTTGATGTGAAATTTTGTTCAGAAAAAGATGGTCGCCGAGATCCCCAGATCTTACTATCTAACTATCAACGATTACTTAAATGATAAGAATAGTTAGTTGGTCGCTGTGATTAACTCAAGACAATGTTTATGTTCTTTCTCCAGCTTACCTACTGACAAGTTATATGAGTTTATATAATTGTTTATTTTATTTGACTTTATAAGTCAACTTATTTAAATTTAGTTTATTGTTGACATAATCTACTCATCACAATGTTTTTTTTATGAGTTGTATTGCATTATGTGGTTAGCTAGTGACCTCGACAATTGATCATATTATTTATTGTTATTAGTAATTAACTGTTTGTTTATTTATTTTACCTCGATGGTCCTAGTTTATCATTTATAACATCCAGTTACAACTATATGTAAGCGGGCACGCCCTTTATGCCTGGAGGGTTTTATTTAGATATTAAGTTCTGTTTACGTTTAATTTGTTATTTCTGCCTGAGCATAGCTGTTCTCGATGATTTTGTCTGGTATAATGGCGTGTGCTAGCTAACATATGGCTAATAATTTTAATTCTGTTTTGTGTTGCGTAATGTAAATTATTTTGAATACTATTATATAGAATCTTTTTATTTGTTCTTCTAACTGAACAGACAGCTGTGCTGCTGGGGAGTTTGTTGCGCCACTTCTTCCCAGCTAATGCACTAGGAAGTGGTGAAGGGTGGGCGTTTTGGGGGACTGTCTTATGTATTTGACGTTCGAAAAGTGCTGATTCTCAGCCTAGTTTGAATATATGACTTTTGAATTTTGAATTTTGAATAACCTCGTTAGATTTTTTTTATGGGGTTATGTAAAAAATGTAGTTTACAAGAACCAGTGTGAAAGTGTCCAGGAGCTTCCAGCAGGACTTAGACGTATTATTCTAAATATCCACCACAACAAGATCAAAAAATCGACTGGGAGCGAAATAATCAAAAGAGTGCGACTTCGTATTCAATAGGAAGGGAGTCATTTTGAGCATTTGATAAATTGATTAATTTTGTATTAAAAATGTTAAAATTCATGGTCTACCTTTTATTTTTAAAACTATGCTATTAGCTGCACCTCCTCTCAGGAAACTCAGCCTGAAGTATTTACGCCCATGCCCTCAGTGGTTCAGAATGTAGGTAGCTGTATTAATAATGTTAATAATAGTAGGAATAATTTGATTAATACAACTTATGTATTTTCTGACAAATTTGGTCAAGGTTTTGGTAGAGTATTTAATCAGTGTTCACAACAATACGTTATAAATAATTGTTTACCTGGTGCCAGTATTAGCCAATTAATAAGTAGTATTAAATTGACAAAAATAAACCCCAGTTCAACTGTTATTTTATTATATGGGGATAGTTTAACTGTTAGAAAAAAGGACATAATTGAATGTGTCCATTTGATGTTACATCTTAATGAGACCAATAGTTGTAAATTTATTTTCTGTGCCTTGCCTTATTCTCAATATTTGTCTGATGAGCAAAATAGGCACATTTATAATTTAAATATGTTAATTTATAATAGGACATGTCGTCACAGTGACGCTATTTTATATTTTGATTGTAATCAATTAATTACTGATTATAAACTGACATATTATACAATGTATTTGCCACCTAGTTGTAGGAGACAAATTGCTAATCTCTTAGCATACAATATACAGTGTGACACAGGTACCTGTAGTGTACCACCGATTACTGTTAGTAGTGGTACTAACACTACTTTTGATACGCCTTATAGTTTAAACTATTAGGAGCGACAACGGGTGAGCCGCATATTTTGAATGTTGTTCATCAAAATATGCAGGGTCTGTCCGGCAAAGAGCTAGAGTTAAGTTTATTTATAGAGAACTATGATGTTCAGGTGTTATGTTTGACTGAACACTGGTTGAAAGAACATGAAGTAGTGTTTACCAATGATGATAATTTTACTGTACAAAGTGCGTTTGTAAGGAAAAGCGCCATTCGCGGTGGATCTTTAGTTCTTGTTTCAAACAAGTTGAAATGTAAACAACGTTTAGATTTAGTTAATCTTTCCATCGAGCGCACTATTGAGTTGTCTTGTGTTGAACTCGAGCGATACGTTATAATTTGCGTTTATCGACCCCCTTCTGGTGATTTTATTAATTTCGAATCGGTAATGGAGGATTCACTCAATAGGTTAAAATCAATTAATAAAAGTATAATTTTATGTGGAGATTTTAATATTAATATTTTAGATGTTACTCCATTAAGTATTAGACTCCTTAATCTGTTTAGGTCTTATAATTTAATAAACTTGTTTTTTGAACCTACCAGGATCACAGCATCTTCTTCAACTTGTCTAGATAATATATTTAGTGATTGTGATGCCAAAAATAAAATAGTGTTAAGTGACTTAACGTCTGACCACTGTGGTTTATTAGCTAGCTTCCCCTTGCCATTACATAAAAAACCGCATAAAATAGAATGCAGGCCTTATACAGCTAGTCGTTGCAGTAAGTTTAAAAATAATATAGCTCATAGAATTACGCCATCTATAGTAGAACACGAGAATCCCAATGAAATCTATGGAGCCCTTTTTGATGTTGTGCAAAAAGAGTACCAATCTACTTTCAAGGCCAAAACTATTCAAATTAATGGCACCTCCGTTGGCTTTAACCAATGGGCCACTCCAGGAATTTATAAAAGTAGAGCGAGACTATACAAGTTATATGGTTTGAAAAAAATCAGGTTTGATACTCCTTTCCTAGAGCATGTAAAAAATTATTCAAAATTATTTAAAAAGGTTTGTGTTTTTGCTAAATCTAAATTTTTAAGCGATACAATTAAAAAATCCAATAATAAAGTAAAAACCACTTGGAAAATTATTAACAATGAAACGGGTAAGTCGGTTAAACAAGATAAACAACTTGAGATTATGGTCGACAATAAATTAGTTAATAAAGCAGCTGACGTAGCCGAGGCGTTTAATCAGTTTTTTGCCAACATACCTGTAACTACGACTCGCTCCTTAAATTCATCCCCGTCTAAAGCTGAAAACCTTTTGCTTAGTAGTGTATCTAAAAATAGTCCCTTATTTAGCTTCGAACATGTAACGCCTCGTGATGTAGTTAATGTTTTTAACACACTCAAGTCTAAAAACACTGGTGATTACTGGGGCATCTCCATTAAACTTTTAAGTAATATAATAGACATCGTAGCCCCCTATCTAGCTGTTACTTTTATTAATAAATGTGTTGATTTAGGAACTTTTCCTGACCTCATGAAGAATAGTAAAGTCATACCACTGTTTAAATCAGGTAATAAAAACGACGTTGGCAATTTCAGGCCTATTTCTATCTTACCAGCATTTAGCAAAATATTTGAAAAGTTAATACTCAAGCAGTTACTTAGACATTTTAATTTAAATAGCCTCCTTCATAATGAACAATATGGCTTTACAAAAGGTCGTTCGACTACAGATGCGGGTGTTGCTCTGCTGAAACACATATTTAACGCATGGGAGAACTCTCAAAATGCTATTGGGGTTTTCTGTGACCTCTCCAAAGCCTTTGATTGCGTGCACCATGACACGCTTTTGCGTAAACTGCGTCATTACGGTGTTCAAAACGAAGCTCTCAACGTTATAAATTCTTATTTACACAATAGGTCCCAATGTGTAGATGTTAATGGTGTGAAATCTTCCGGTCTACCAGTTCAGTTAGGTGTACCTCAAGGCTCAATACTAGGTCCGTTCTTGTTCTTAGTGTATATCAATGACTTACCATTCTATTTAAAGGGTATCTGTGAAGTTGTACTGTTTGCAGATGATACCTCTCTTATTTTTAAAGTAGACAGGAATAGACAAGATTTTGACGATGTAAACAGTGCTCTCTCAATGGTTACGGATTGGTTTACGACAAATAACCCAATTTGACTTTTCCAATTTAGATGTTTATCTACATTAATTCCTAGAAATTTTAAGTCGTCTACTTTTTCTACTTTTTTATCTTTAAAAATAATATCTAAAGTTAATTGTTTTGTATTGTAGGAGATAAATTCGATTAATTTTGTTTTGCTAATGTTTATGTTCAAATTATTATTTTCCATCCAGCTTACTATATCTAATAGGGCCTTTTCGGTAACCGATTTATAAGCGTTTTTATTCTGACATTTTATAATAATTGTAGTGTCATCTGCAAAAAGAATACAATTCTGCAAAGTGGCTTCCGGAAGATCGTTTATATAAAGCAAGAATAGTAAAGGGCCGACAATGCTACCCTGAGGCAGACCATTTTTATTTATTATTGCCATTGATTGAAATTATTCTTTCAAATATATTCTGCTGTCTTTTTTTACAACTATGGATATCTCTGTACACTGTTTCCTGTTATGTAGATAGCTAGATATACATTCATATGCTTTTCCTTTTATGTCATAAAAGTCTAACTTGTGTAAAAGTTGTGAGTGATTTACAAAGTCAAAAGCCTTACTCATATCTAGAAATAGGGATACCACTGGAATGCCAATATTTATACTTTCTGTTACAATTATTATTAAATTAGCTCTTGTACGTGTACGCGCTCGGACGTGTTACGCATTGCGCAGTGAATTTTGTTAAGTTTACGGATTCTTGTGTTGTGATTGGTGGTCGTTGTTTTTTTCGATTCCTTGTTACTCCTGCAGTGACTATATCGAGTGTTCACGCCCAGTGGGCGGAGTTTGAGCGGGACATCGAATTTCTATCAGCTCATAGACCATATAGTGTGTTAAAAATCTCTTTTGAAAAGGCTTAAAAATAATTACATTTTGCTGGATTCGAACCGGCGGCGCGGTTGAGTGGTGACGAGGCGGAGTGTTTACGCGCCGCGCCAAGCGGACATCTGTGCGACGAACTAAAATTACGACTCGCAATCAACTAGCTGCTCTACCTTAACGCCTTAGCGCTTTGCCTAGCTTCTTTATTCAGCTTCAAATATTGCATTGTTCGTCAGCTGTGCCACGGTGCGCGCGTTCGCCTCCTACTGGGTCGGCATACACGCAGCCCTTACATGAAACGCAATCAGAACCGGATCTTTCTGCGGACATGGCGTCATCCATAACAACCGTCGATGATAACTTGGCCAATATCACCACAAGGCCCGGCAAACGCTTTCGGGGGGACGAGAATTATGTTGAGCCAAATCAATTTGATGAACTTAAAAATATGTTACTATCTTGGAAAACCGACCAGGACATCATCCTCAACAAATTAGTGTCCAGAAGTCCAACTTTGAGATTGAGAAATCGATTTCATTCATGAATGCAAGTTATAAGGATATGAAAACCCGACTTGAGGAACTGGAACGTGAGCGTAAAGGTTATTAAAGGCGTCTATGTGACCTGGAAAACTGTAATAGTGAGCGCGCCGTCGCAGTATTGGAAACTAAAATCGACGCAATGGAGCAGCAAGCACGCCAGTGTAACATAGAAATATGTAACTTGCCTGATAAGCGCAATGAAAATCTGCTTACTATAGCCCAGTCTATAGGAACGGCTGTAGGCTTTCCTGTATCTCAGCATGACATTATATCGATTAATAGGGTGCCCCACGCACGGCAAGGAGATATCAAGCCTAAAAATGTAATAGTAAAATTGAAATCACGGATTCTTCGTGACAACTTACTAAGCGCCTACGGTAAAAAGAAGAGTCTCAAATCCGACGAATTGGGGATTTCAGGCGCTACATTACAGGTTAATATTAACGAAAATCTGACTTTAAAAAATAAGGCCTTATTTCGTATGTGTAAGGAAGTCGCTGGAAAACGTGGTTTTAAATATGTATGGATTAAGAATGCCACGATCCTTGTACGTGAGAGAGATGGGATGGCGGCCTTTGCAGTGCGCTACGAAAGTGATCTCAAAAAGATTATTGCTAATGAGAAGGCTAATGCTTAACACTATGCCTAGTGGGCAATTTAGATGTATGACGTGTTCATTTCTTCGATCTACATCGACCTATGTATACATTTTGTTTTTATTTGTGAATGATTCATTCATCCATGTCTTTATGCTATTAGTTTTATATACCTTAGTTTTTTTTTATATTATCGGTTATCTACCCTTTCAATTATGTTTTGTTATTTGTAATATGGTGCGTCTAATATTTTATCTTATGGTCACGCTGAATACAGCATCATTAAAGGCCAATAAGAAAACGAACAGTAATAATTTCTGGCTCTACTGTATTTGGAATGTCAAACTGTTAAGCGTAATGCTTCATGTTGCTGTACTAATTGGTTTATGCGTTAACAATAATTGTTATCTATGGCTACTAACAATTTTCTGATATATTACCAAAATTGTAGAGGTATTCGTACGAAGTTACACACGCTTTATATGAGCATCCTGTCGTGTTCTTATGATGTTATCATACTTACCGAAACCTGGCTCATTCCTAGCATTCACGATGGCGAGTTCGTTGATGATCGCTACACAATCTTCAGATGTGATCGTGACCGATCTGCGACAAATAAACGTGAGAGTGGGGGTGTCTTAATAGCCACACTTCGTGGGCTGCGTCCGACTACGATTGTGAAACAGTTTACCCATGCTTGCATCGAACAGCTTGTGGTCCGGTTACCAGCCTAATAAATACCACGTCATCAGTGTAGGGTACTTACCACCTCGAACTACTGATGCAATATACAGGCAATATTTAGACATGTTACATCTGATTGCTAATAATTCTGCTACTGAGTCATTTTTGTCGTCGGAGATTTCAACTTGCCCGATATAAAATGGTTGGATCAGGGTAATGTTGCAGTGGCAGATGCCACAACATCTAGCGGCCAGCTAATATCAAACTTCATGTCATTGATTAACGGTTCACAATACAATAAGACTAGAAATAATCTCGGACGAATACTTGATTTGTTTATCTCCAACATTGACTGTCAGACTGTACCCTGTACGTCACTTCTTCCGGCTGACACACACCATCCTCCTTTTTCTGTGTTTGTTGATCTCAACATGCAATTTGCTCCTATGAAATGCCGTTCCGTACCTAGGTACAACTATCATAAGGCTAATTATCCCGAAATTAATGCAGAACTCGCTTCTTTAGATTGGGATACAAAACTCGCTCATCTGGCTGCTGAACCGGCTGTCAACACGTTCTATGATACTTTGTATGGGATAATTAGACAACACGTTCCACTAACGCGAGTAAAAAATTCTCATTTTCCTGTTTGGTTTACACCCTCTTTGATCCGTATCTTTAAAAGTAAGGAACGTGCGTGGATAAAGTGGAAAATTTATCAAAACCTGTGCGACTATAATCACTTCTCAAGTTACCGTAAATTATTTCAGGATGAATCTGGTATTTGTTTTAGAAACTATATTAATTCAGTCGAAGATAGTATACTTAAAAGCGTTAAGTATTTTTGGACATATGTAGCCAGCAGAAAGGGTAAGAATAACTACCCAGCCAGTATGTATCTCAAAGATACCCTGTCTGATAGCCCTACTGATTTATTTTTTATTTTATTTGCATCTGTCTATGAACCATCTACATTTGATCCTGACACTTGGGAACCATCGGACAAATACCAGGATAGCTCTGTCTGTATACCCGATATATACCTCGCAAAAGAAGTAATACACCGAGCAGTCAAATCACTGGACCCTTCTAAGGGAGCTGGCCCCGATGGTATTCCACCGGTCTTTTTTATAAAAACAGCCAATAATATCTATGCTGCGTTGTACTCAATTTTCAACAAATGTCTACAGAGAGGTGTCTTTCCCACCGTGTGGAGGCGAGCATTTGTTACACCTGTTTATAAAAGTGGAGATAAGGAGAATGTGGAAAATTATCGTCCCATATCAATTATTTCCACCTTGTCGAAGCTTTTTGAGAGACTTGTGCACAGTGCTCTTTACCCTCAATTACAAAGCCTTATTATACCCGAACAACATGGATTTGTTAAACGGCGATCGACAACTACCAATTTAATGATATTCACTAACTTTCTTTTTGAACATATGGATAGGAGAGTCCAGGTAGACGCTGTGTACACTGACTTTCGGAAGGCTTTTGACAAGGTGGATCATTCAATCCTTTTGGAAAAGCTTGCTTACAACGGTATTTGAGGCAATTTACTTCGATGGTTTGCATCATATATTTATAACAGGTCACAAAAGGTCGTTATTAATGGGTTTGAATCTGAAATTGTGACTGTCGAGTCTGGCGTTCCTCAAGGGTCTATTTTGGGTCCTTTGCTTTTTATCCTCATTATAAACTTTCTTCTTCTCTTTATAAACTTTCTCTTTCTTTTTATTCAATTTAAATTCAGATTACCAAATTTAATAATGTACTAGTATAATACTAAATAATTTTAACTTTCAGGGCTACTTCCATTTTTAATATACTGTTTGCTTGTTTTTATTGCATGATGTGGTCTCCTATAATTGAGGGAGCACATATATTGTTGTTCTTGTCTCTATATTATAGCATGTAAGGTGTATTCTTTGTTGGAGATCCTAATAAAATAAAATAAAATAAAAATAAACGATATAAAGCAGTGTTTTATTCATTCCAACTTTTTGTTGTATGCGGATGATGTAAAAGTTTACAAAGCCTGCCAAAAATTCGAAGACTGCCTACTGCTCCAAGAGGACCTGCACAGACTTGATAACTTCTGCAAAGCAAACAAACTCTTTCTTAGCCTCCCGAAATGTCATAGTATATCTATTACTAAAAACAAAAACAAACATAATTGTTCGTATATACTGAATGGCCATCACTTAAATGTGGTAGAATCCGTGCGCGACCTTGGTGTGACATTTGATTCGTGTTTGCACTTTGATTTGCATATAGAGAACATAATAAATAAAGCCTTTCGGATGTATGGTTTCGTCATGAGATCCTCGAAAGACTTCGTGCGACCCTCTACTTTTTTGCTACTATATATAAAGCGTTGATAAGATCTCAATTAGAATACGCGATTCCTATTTGGAATCCGTTCTACCTCAAATATAACATTAAATTGGAATTAGTACAGAAAAAGTTTTTACGTACTGTAAACTATAAATGTTATCATTCAAGGATTCCTTACACACAATTGTTACAGCAATTTAATATTTTAAGTTTAGAATCTCGGCGATTACTTTTGGTGGCCATGATGCTACATGATTTGTGTAACAATAGATTTGACTGTATTGAAATCACAAATAAGTTGCGCTATACAGTGCCTAGAACTGTTATCAGACAGGCAGCGCGCGTGCCCCGGCTGTTCCACGTAGATTCATGCAGGACTAACGCCGGGGCACGAGTGCCTCTTCGTCAACTTGTTGAAACCTATAACACGCACTTCATGGACATGGATGTCTTCTCTCTTTCAAGTAAAAAATTTAAAACACTAGCTATAAATACTCTTTCACCACAATCTTAACCTATCAATAATTTTTAAATTCAGTTAAACATAATAAGATAATATTGTAAATACATTTCCGTTCCTGATTTATTCATCTATTAACTCGTGGACAATGGTGTGGGTTATATGTTTAACTATTTGTGTTAAGACTCATAATTTTTAACCTTAACATGTAACTGTTTTTTTGTCCCTAATAAATAAAATAAAATAAAATTAAAGATTGCAAGAGTAGTTGAACTTCCCTTGCGGAAGCCAAATTGCTCTTTGCATAATATCTCATGAGTAGAGAGAGAGTTGCTTAACCTAATAAGAATTGCCTTTTCAAAAACTTTCGATAAAATTGGAACAATAGTGATAGGCCGATAGTTGTTAGGGTCTGATTAAATTCCCTTTTTGAAAAGTGGTTTCACAGTAGATATTTTTAGCTGTTCGGGGAATACACCTTCTACGAATGATAAATTTATAACATGCGCCAGTGGATGAAATATCCAAATAGCACAAGCCCTCAAACTTTGTGTGGTGATTTCATCTTGACCACTAGTTTTACTATTCTTTAGAGTATTTGTTTTTTTATTATGATTTTATACACTTCTAATGCATCAACAGGATTTAGGAAATTTGTATTTAGATTTTTGTTTTTTTGATTAAGTTTAATATATTATGGGCTGATTAGATGTCAAATTAATAAAGAAGTCATTAAATATATTACATATGTCTAAGGGGTCATTACATGTCACATTATTAAAACTTATTTCGTCAATGTCATTTTTATAGACACTATTATTAGATATACTCGTAGTTGAGGAGATTGCATTCCACGTAGCTTTACATTTATTCTTATCCTTTTGTATACGCCTTGTGTTAATAAGTTTATGTGCTTTCTGTGCACATCGCTTAAATATATGGTTAAAGATTCTATAGCTTATTTAATTTTGTTTTTTTATTTATGTTACTATTTTTTAATTTTAGATGTAAATGACGTTTAGTTTTGCTAGACTTCTTGATACCTTTTGTTATCCAGTTCTGCATCGCTGGTGTATTATTTACTTTAACCTTTATCACGGGAAAACACAGATCGTAGTATAGTTTAAATGTCTCATAAAAAATATTGGAGGCTTATATAAGAGAATCTGAATCAAATGTTTCGGAAAATTAAAGAGAAGGTTTCTCTGATCGTGTATTCTATAAATGTTAACAACTATCACAATTAGACCAATAATCTCCACACCACAGCACTCAAAATAAAATTTTGTTGCCAGATTAGATGGAATATTTAAATTGGTGTTAAACACTTTATTAGTTAATTATTATTTCCTTTTTTCAACTACGTATATATACATATAAATTATATTTTTAAATATTAGAATAAAATAATATAAAAACATTTAAAAATATAAAAAATAGTAGCCCACCGGTATCGGGAACAGGGTCCAAGCTACCGGCGGTCAGGGCTCCAGAGAGAGGAACCTCCTGACAATGCGAGCCGTGTCCAAGAGTACCGCTCTCTGAATTAAGCCCTTGATCCAGCTGCCCAACGAGAGCCTCCTTAGGTGTTGGTCGAGGCTCTTGGCAATTAAACCATTGGCTGATACGCCTATCGGCACAATGATCGCTGAGTCCACACCCCACATGTCGACAACCTCGCGAGCCAAGTCAAGATACTTGATTTGTTTATCTTTCTCGGCTTTCACGAGGTTCCCGTCATGCGGAACCGTTATGTCAATAATCATTGTGCGCCGCTCTACTCGATCCACCACCACTATATCAGGTTTATTGGCAACAATAGTCCTGTCAGTGATGATGGATCGATCCCAGTACAAAGTGATATTTCCATTTTCGAGAACTGGCTCGGGCGCATACCTATAGTACGGCACTTCAGATTCCACAAGATTGTACTTCAGAGCAAGTTGCTGGTGGATAATCCTGGCTAGAAGGTTGTATCTATGCAAGTACTCTTCGTTAGCTAGACGAGAACAGCCAGAGATAATGTGTCGGATTAATTCTCCCGGACGGTGGCATGCCCGACAGATGTCAACCGTCCCGTCCTTCACAATTAACCTCCGGTAATTGTTCGTCATCATAACTTCGTCCATAAATACACAGACAAAACCTTCGGTTTCCCCAAAGAGGTCACCAAAACGCAGCCAGGCTACGGACGCTAGTAAATCTACATCGGGTCCATGTAGGGCCCGAAAGTAGCGTCCGTGAAGCTCCTTACTCTGCCATACCTCCTTGCGATCGTTAGTGTCAAGCACTACAGGTTTACGCCAGTTCTCTTTAGCCAAGGAGAGCGGGGTGAGACCCTTGTCTACCGCGACCACATCTCGATGCATCCCCACGTCGGCTTCTAAGAAATATTCCCTGAGACTGCATATCTCGCGATTGGGGAGGGTCTTAGCGTTTAAAAAGCCACGACCTCCACACTTTCGCGGGATATACAGCCTCATTACCGATGACCGTGGGTGATGCATCCGATATGCAGTCAGCAGCGTACGGACCCTCCTATCCAAGGCGTCGAGTTCGGTCTGAGTCCATTTGAGTATGCCGAAAGAGTACATCAAAATCGGCATGACCCAACCATTGAAGGCGCGCACCTTATTTCCGCCTGATAGAAAACTATTAAATACTTTCTTCAGGCGGCCAAAGAAGCGCTCCTTCAATGATTGCTTCATGTCAGTAACATTGATGCCCAACGCTTCCGACATACCCAAATACTTATAGGTTTCCGATGCGGAGAGGGCTCTAAGGTTTATGGAATCCGAGAGTTCGGTACCCACGGATTCCATAATCTCCCCTTGCTTTACATGCATGACCGCACATTTGTCCACACCAAATTCCATCCTGATGGCGCTACTGAAAGTTTCAGTTACTTTCAGTAGCTCCATCAGTTGCAAATTGTTGGGGGCAAAGAGTTTAAGGTCATCCATGTACAGGAGGTGAGATATAACCTGACCACCTCTCCTCAGCCGATAACCTGAACCTGAATCCTCCAGCAGTATGCTTAGAGGATTCAGGGCTAAACAGAACCAGAGCGGACTCAAACTATCGCCCTGAAATATGCCTCGCTCGATCCTTATCGGCTCGCTATTCTTCTGGATATTTCGACATTCTGGATAGCGAAAGACTGTCCTCCATTGCTCCATACACGACAACAGGAAGGTGCGCAGAGTTGCATCTACTTTATACAACTCCAACACCCTCATGAGCCATGTATGTGGCACCGAGTCATAGGCCTTCTTATAATCTATCCAACATGTCGAAAGATCCTTTCGGGAACGACGAACCTGTTGGCTAATGGCCATATCAATGAGGATCATTATTATTATTATTATCCATTTATTTCGGACAGAATCCATAAAAGAGTTAGTAACAATTTTCTTAAGATCTATGTTAGTAGTTACATAATATAATAACGTATTTATTACAAAATTACAATCTTCCCGTAACTATTCCCACCCAGTGAGCCTGTATGGGACAGTCATGGCGGGATGCAATCATTTGCAAAGTGCTGTTGGTGCTACCGCGCAGTCTTTGAAATAATGATGCAAATTTTTTACGCATTATAGCGTGAAACCCGTCAACGCGAGCATTTGCGAACATTTGTGACGCACTACAATAGCGCGGCAACCCCAACAGCATTCTGAAAGCATTGTTGTACCGAACCCACAGGCCGCTCGAGTAAAAAGAGTAATCTTAACTTCCTTAGTACGAACCTACGGGCCAGCATATTGCTCCTTACCGCCAACGCCCTGCGTTCTCTTTCTATATCTGGGTCATCTTTTAAGTCCTCCGTGACAAGATGACCCAGATACTTAAAGTTCTTCACAATTTTCAAGGCCGTTCCATCGACCATGATCGGAGGCGCTGTAGTAGGTCTCTGATTTCCTGCCTTAAAAATCAGTACCTCACTTTTCTGTGTGTTGTACCTGAGACCATGCTCAGATGCGTAGCGCTCACAAATTATAACCAATATCCTCAGCGCGTTGACCGAGGGGGCCAGCAGCACCATATCATCAGCATAGCTTATGTTGTTGACACATGTTCCGTCAATGCAGCATCCGACATGTGTCCTGCTGGGCTCCTCGATCAACTGGTTCACATATAGGCTGAAGAGGCTGGTAGATGTGAGGCCGCCCTGCCTTACACCGCATTCAAATTTATATTCGTCAGATAGTGTATCCACCCATCTCACCTGGTTAGTCTGGTTTTTATAACAGAATTTAAGAATACTGTTATATTCCGTTGGCATACCTGTTTCCTCTAGCTTTCGCCACAGTATATCATAGGCAACTGTGTCAAAAACTTTTGACAAATCGAGGAAACAGGCATATATCAGTGTCTTTCTCTCCGTGTAATACCCGACAGTATGCATATAAAATAGCACTTCAGTAGATAGTCCCGCCCTGAAACCGAATTGTGCGTCATGTAAATGTACCCACTGAGACTCTGATTAAGCAAACTGTCAAGTATCTTAGCTGTTGTTATAGCAAGTGAGAATAATAAATAAACTAATATACACGTACCTCCTCTACATTTATCTCGACTAAATACTGCAGCCAATTTAAAATTATTAAGTTTGATGTTACCTTCCGTACCCTGTTTGACAAAAGTTTCACTAAAACATAGTATATCAACCTCCTGGTTTTTTCCACTAATTCTGCTAAGGTTAGTTCTAATTTTTAAGTTCTAGTTTGTTACAAATGCCGGCTATATTTTGATGCAAGATTCTCAGTTTACTATGTCGGCAATTTTGTTTTGATTTCTCATCATTTATTGTAGTTTTATTAGTGTGGGAGTTAGGGACGAAACAATGTATTGTTATTCTTATTATTACTAGTCTCATTAAGTGAGTTTCGTTGTCTTAGTATTGGATTTATAAAACAATTGTCATATTCCATGAAGTCAATTTCTATGTTAAATTTGTAGGTAATTAAGTCTAAGTCAGAGAGCTTCTCAGTATAGTTAACATCCAACTCATTAACTTCGACAAACTTGCAATTTTTAAAGTTATTTGTGAACATTTTAAGTTCATGGTTCAGTTTGCTAACATTTAAGTACCTATTTTCTGAAACATTCAGCATTAAAACTGTACAATAGCTCAGACTACACAATGTGCTACACAGATTAGTTAACAACATGTAGGGATTTTTATCATATTTTCCAACTGAAAGTACGAGTATTACGACGTCGTTGTTAGATAGGGTTCGTAATAGCATATCTGGATTACGTAGGATTTCGCACGATGAAGCATATGGTTGAACTCTTCCCTCGATGTTGTAGTTGTCATTCCATTTAACAGCCTTAGCGGCTATTAATCGCGCGGCTAAACCTCTTACTTTTTCGTCGCCGATTATGTAAATATTTGTTTCTCTTTTGAGTTTTGATTGGTGTCCAGGTCGTTGTTTAATAGGTGAGTCCATCCATTTTACGGTCTTGTCATGATTAATTTCCTGTATTGTTCCTTGCTGATGTAAAGACCCGCCATTCTGCGTTTGTGAGCATTGAACGTTTGGACTGATAAGTTGCTCTGACAAATCCAATTTAGTTTCAATGGATTTCCTATCCTTCTGAGATGTTCTCTGAGGCGTCGATTTGCAGATATCTTTCAGCTGATTAATTTGAGTGCCATATACCGATAATTGTTTTTTAAGAGAACAATTCTCTGATAATAGATTAGTTATTTCGTTTTCCGCAATTTCTAATTTCTCTGCTAGTACAGAAACTTTCTTTTCCAATTCTTCTATTAAATCAAAGTTGTCGGATCTAATATTTGGGCAGCTTCTATATAGTTGCGGATCTTTTTGCAAAGTATGGGACAAAACTTCCACAACTTCATCCAGTGGCAATGTTTCGAAAGGGTTTTCGGTAGATATATTTGCCTCGAATTCTTCATATTTTTTTGTATGGTCTGCGTTTATTGGAGTGTCCAGTATTTGCGAGGATGAAGAGGGTTTAGACGAGTCTTGTTTTTTCCTAAGTGTGATATTAGAAATAGGTAGATCATTATTCGACTCTGTTTTGTTTTTAAAGCACATTTTGCATCTCCATTTCTTTTTAGCTTCGATGTCCTTTAAGCGATATGTTGACTCTGGATAGCCCACACAATCAAATTCATATCTTTTTTTGCATACTGAACATAGAGTAGTGCTTATTATGTTAACATACTTTTTACTAATATTGCAAGTGACTTATGTTGGCACCTTGCGGTCACAGCTTACTGTTTTTTTTTAAACTGGATGAGGATGACATTTTTTCAAATTATTTAAATTCGCAAAAAGTACAGTATGTTTTGCTTGGTCTCGAAGTCGCGACACATGCAACGACTTTCAACCTGTATCGAAACCACCAGGCCAATTCGACTATGTGATAGTAGAGCTAAAATAGGTTATCTCAATGTACGTGTAACCAACGCTCGACGTGCCGCCGTTACGGTTTCGAATTTATTTACTGCAACCTTCACAAAATATTAAATTATGTTATTGCGTTCACTTTTATTTACGTCCACTTTTAGGAAACTATTAATTATTAATTTATTATTACAACTGTTAATACACTTTGTTTGCACTGAATACTAGTTTTTGCGAGGTAAAATATTGTTTACTTTTGAAGACTTTCCACCGTAGAAACGTTGGCTGGTACACTCTTTGGTAATTATTGTTTTATAGTTTTATTAACACTTTTCTTGTAAACAACTTGGAGATAACATAAGTACTTGTTTATTGGGATATTTTGTCAAAAATAATCATATAAATCGGTAATCTGTGACTTAAAATGTGAGTTTTATATTTTTAAACAATTATCACACATGGAACTCTCGTAGGATTGTACACATATCAATAAACAAACAATAAACTTAGATTCCGTTTATGCATCTCAAGACCCTTATTATTACTTGCTTATTTGCTAAACTACTTTATTACTAAGATACAAGAAGCTCTAGATCAGAATACTAAAGTAATAAAAGTATCGAGGCGTAAAAAAAATATTAAACCGTGGGTCACTCAGGGATTAATCCACTGTATGAACAACAGAGACATGTTACATCAAAAGTCAAACAAGTCGCCGGATTATGAGACTTTGAAAATAACATATGTCCGATACAGAACTACTCTATTACTACTACAACACTATTCTGAAAAAAGTAAGAAGGGAATATGACAGATCCCTTATTGCAGAAGTTAGAGACGATCCCAAAACCCTTTGTAAAATTATAAAAACTATCACCAACACAACAAAAGAACCCAAAAACCCAGATAAACTTCTTAATCTACGCTCTTCTCTTGAACTATCGTTCAATGAAATCAATAATTATTTTGCAATTGTAGGTAAAAACTTAGCCAATGCCTGTATCCAAACGCACCATCCCATCCGGCACCGGGGTCTCTTGATGAAATCCCGCTTGCTACTTCGGGATCATCTCAGCTCAACTCATTTCTTACGACTAAAGTGACTGAAGAGGAAAAAGAACGTATTATCGTAGGACTAAAAACAGATTCTGCAGTAGGCTGGGACAAAATCTCAAACAGATAACTTAAGAACAACAAAAATGCTCTAGTTCCTCCTCTCACATACATCTTTAATGCGTGCCTTGAGAGCGGTATCTTTCCGGAGCATTTAAAAACATCGGTTTTGCGTCCTATACACAAACGTGGGAACACAAATGTCTTTTCTAACTATAGACCAACATCAATCCTACCTGCATTGTCAAAGATCCTGGAAAAAGCTATTAATCTATGTCTAGTCAATAACCTGGAAAAGAACAATTTGCTTCCAGATAAACAGTTTGGGTTTAGGAGGGGCAGATATACTGAATGAGCAGTGCATATCTTTAACTAAATATATATCTAGCAATCTAGATATAGGGAAGAAATGCCTCTCAATCTTCCTCGACTTAAGCAAAGCTTTTGACACTATTTCTGTTCCAATATTGATTAACAAACAATATTGATTATATGGATTAGGAATCAGAGGCACGCAACTGAGTCTTTTTAAGAGCTATCTCACTGGACAAAAAAAGTGTGTCCGAGTAGGTCAATACACGAGTAGTGATCATGTAGTCGACTATGGGATACCCCAGGGCAGCATTTTGGGATCGACTCTATTTCTCGTTTACATTAACGACCTCACTAACCTCCATCTACCCCGAGGCAAATTGATCTATATGCAGACGTCACTGCTCTTCTTTTTTCCACCGATACCTGGGATGAGGTATTCTACCCAAAAGGGATTCAATGTGGTGAAGAAATTGCTCAGGGCCAATCTCTTAACCCTAAATGTTGAAAAAACTAAATACTTGACGTTTAGTGCTCGCAACCTCGGTGAAGCTATTAACAATCATCACATCATATCCCATGAATGCTTGTCTGGCGTGGGATGCTCGTGCAGATCTCTAGAGCGCGTCAACAACATCAGGTACCTAGGTATCATAATTGATAGCCACCTTAGTTTCAGAGAACACATTAAACAGTTAAGTGCTCGCGTACGGAAACTAATTTATGTTTTTAGAAATCTCAGATATGCCGCCGACGCCAAATTACTTAAGCAAGTCTACCAGTCGATAACTACGTACTGCATCTCGTCTTGGGGAGGCACTCCGAAAACCATCCTGAAGAAAGTAGAAATAGCTCAACGAGCTATTTTAAAAACTATCACTTTTCGGCCCATTCTATATCCTACAACAGAGCTTTACCAGTCATGCAAAGTTCTCAACGTTCGTCAACTTTTTATTTTGAGTATAATAGTAAAGCAACACGGTGAACTCATATACGATCCAAACACTCAACGTAAACGTAGAAACCATGCAGCATGCAAACGTACATATGTTCCCAAAACATCTTTTATTAAGAGATTCTTCATTTTCCTTGGTCCCTATACCTATACGACAAAATCAACAAAATTATGAACATATACCCACATAATAAGACACACTGTAAAAAGAAAATACAGGACTATCTACAAAATCTTTCTTATCATGAAACAGAAGCGATTTTGAACATTCCCAAATAGGTAAGCTACTTCCTTACTCTACACTGCAACTTGAGCGACTTCAAAACTTTTGCATAAGATTTATATTTGGTCTGCGCAAATATGATCACATTTCTGAATTTCGTACTAAACTCAAGTGGCTTCCCATACGTCTTCGCTGGAATACTCATATCTTATTTCAGCTCTACAGTATTTTGTTCAATCCTACAACCCCCTCTTATCTTAAAAAACGTTTCAAGGTCCTTCATGACACACATAATAGATATCTGAGGTCATCGGAAAACTTGAGACTAGAGATGCCGATGCATTCCACCAGCTTCTATGACAAGTCTTTTACAGTTCAAGCAGTACGGTTATGGAATGCCTTACCCGTGTCGATAAGGCGTGCTCAATCATTGTCCACTTTTAAAATTCTGGTAAAAAAACACTTCCTCTCTCTTTAAACATCATCATTACATATAGTTCCTTGATCTTGTTTCATGTTTGTTAATGTATATATATAGATAAGTATATGCTTTATGTATGTATGTATTTATTGTGTCTGTAAATGGTACACCACTGACTACCTGCAGTATTGTCTCTCCTTCTTCCTTTAATTCATCCAAAGGTTGTCTGTAAAAGATCGCTTTTAGCGATAAGACCGCCCATTGTGTCACCCTATGTAAAATGTCTACATTTATATCTGTATTTTTTATGGTGTACATAATAAAGAATATTCTATTCTATTCTATTCTTACTCGCTCATATTTAAGAATCATCCCATTCACATCACACACACTCACACACTCACACAAACACACTCACACACTCTCTCACACCACACCTACATGGCAATCTAATAATGTTTACAACATTAAACATGGCTACTAAATATTCACAATTTATTTATGGGGGTCAAATGTAATCCGAGAAACAGGTTTACCACCTAGTTCGGATGCAGACAGTCCCAAACTTTGTATAAGTATTACAAACTTTAAGCCATTATTTACTGTTTATTCAAATTCAAATACAAATTCAAAATATTTTATTTCAAATAAACCTACATGGGCACTTATGAAACGTCAGAAGCTAGGTGCACGGTTCCAATTGTTTGTTTCATAAGGAGAAGAGCCGGCAAGAAACTCTACGGTTACTCTTTTAAAAATAATTGTTTTTTACAATATTTTCAAATAACAGTATTAATTTATTTATTGTACTCATTTATTTATTTATAGTTAATTAAAACGGTACAACACCAATTATATTAATTAACATAGAGACAATTACAACGTTGACAATAATTTAATTTAAAACTAACATGGAACAGTGGACTCCCTAGCATACTAGCGGACTCTCTCACAGAACACCAGACATATACGCATAATTTTACTCCATTCATCCGCAAACACATCACATTCAGGGTTGGCAGTCAGAAGGGCATTCAGCATCTTTAGGGTACGACAGACTGGGGATTCGGCTCTGGCTACAGTTTTGCATGACTGTTGCGCAAACAGATTGTGTCGGCGGCTCTGACGGTGTCCAATGTATTTGTCGGGCACAAATAATCGGCAGAAAAGGCCATGGAGCTCTGGACAGGCGATACGTCTCCGTAAGGTCTTACAGGCTACCGTGAGCTGATCAAGACCTCTTCTTACCTCCAACGAGTTAAAGAAGGAAGAAAGGAAGAGGCATCTTAGGAATGTTTTCTGAACCTTTTTTAGCATTAGTGTTTGTGCCGCGGTATGGGGGTGCCAAACATAGGCACTGTACTCGAGTTTGCTTCGAACCTGAGCAGTGTACAACAGCCTAATAGCATTTGAATTGCGAAAGCCACGAGCATTTCTCAAAAAAAATCCCAAGTGCCTAAAAGATTCCTTCGCAAGGGCAGAAACGTGGTCTCTAAAAGTCAGACGGCGGTCGAAACTCACTCCCAAGTCCTTTATGTTGGTGACACGAGTAATTACTTCTCCTCCCAAACTATAGTCATAATGGGTTGGTCGCAACCCTCTACCGTATGTCATGACGTAGCACTTGTTTTTATTAAATAATAGCTTGTTCACAATGCTCCACTCAAAGATGGCGTCAATATCCCTCTGTAGGAGTTTGCAATCCTCGTCCGTTCGGGTTTGTGCGACTAGCTTAAGGTCGTCGGCATATAGCAGGCACGTGGCAAACTTAGCATTAGTTATGACGTCATTGATCATGATCAGGAAAAGAGGCGGCCCTAACACGGATCCCTGACTAACGCCCGAGCGTGTATTGTAAGGCTTGGATTCGAAGCAGCCATGTCTTACAAACTGCTTGCAATCGCGCAGATAATCGGAAAGAAGTTAAGAAGACCGGACGAAAAACCGATGGCCCCCAGCTTTGTCAAAAGCACATCGTTGTCAACTCTGTCGAATGCTTTCCGGAAATCGAAATACAGAGCGTCAACCTGCCCACTGATGTCCAAGCAACGGGATGTGTAGTCCACGTGAATCAGTAAATTCGAATTTATGGAGCGACCCGGCCGAAAACCATGTTGGGCATCAGATAAGGATATACTAGTATTTACGCGTTTGTAAATGAAAGCGTGAAGTATATGTTCGAAAACCTTGGCAATGGTTGGCAGTATAGCGATGGGTCTGTGTTCATCTACTGATGTTTTGTCACTGGTTTTAGGGATAGGAGTGACTCGCGAAGTTTTCAATTGCTCAGGGTATACGCCGGACCGGAGGACTAGTTTAAAGACATGACATAGAGGGGCTGCCAAAATATCATGACATCCCTTAAGAGTAAAGGCTGGAATATTGTCAGGGCCAACCGAGCTACAGGGTTTGAGCTTAGCAATCGCCTTAACTATATCTGGTGGGGTTAAAAAGGGAAGAGAATTGCTATCTCCCTCACTACTCACATTACATTTTCTAGGGTCCAACTTAGGTCTATCAGGCAGAAACATGCTAGCAAAATACTGAGCAAATGCCTCGGCCGCTTTGACACCCGAACAAGTCACACCATTGTACACCATGTTTGGCTCGAAGCCGCCCCTTGTTCGTAGGCTAGATACATGCTGCCAGAACTATCGCGGATTTTTGCCTATGTTATTTTCTAAATTATTACAATACAATTTGTAGGCGTCCTGGGTTCTTACTTTAAGATCTGATCGCAGAGCACTAAACTGCGCGTAAGTAAGATTACAACGTGAAAGTTTCCATTTCTTATGTAGCTTGGTTTTACGCTGAGTACCGTTTACAATATCTTTAATAAACCAGACTGGATACCGTCTATTTCCAGCGATCATTCTCTTCTTTTTTGGAATGGAAGAGTCAAATAAATCATACATTATTCCGTTAAATGTACCAGCAGCGGAGAGTGCATCATTGCAGCGAAGAACGTCTTGCCATGGAGCAGAACGAATAAGGTCGCTTAAAAGTGCGTATTCCCCTTTTACAAAGTTCTAATCCCTATTGCGACCAATGTTGCTGGGGTCCATTTTTTCACTATCCTTATGTGGTGAGATGGAAATCGCAATGTCTAACGGAGGGTGATACAAATCGATTGGAACCAGCTCTGTACCTTTGCCATGCTCGCAGTTTACTTCGGTACCCTCCCGAGCCAACACTACGTCTAACTTACTCCCACGCATATTCACCACTTCATTCATCTCAGCCAGACTACAAAAGCTTAAGAAATAACAGAAATAATTATTAACATTCACAGATGCACTTTTTAAGTTAAGGTCGCCTAAAATCATTATCATTCCGTTCAAATTGGAGATGATGCTCTCAACCTTGCAGAACCATGTCATATATTCGTCGTCGATTGCAGTGGGCTTTATGTAGACAACACAATCAGATATGTTAAAGCCGCAAATTGTGATCGTAGCCCATAAATCTTCGCGCATTAATAGGTATGGGAGGGCAGTGTAGGTCTTTCAACAAGTACCAGGTACTTAATTAAATAGAAGATGTCATGAAATGTCAATAAATATACAGTTCACTAAGCCTACAGCGTTCTCACATTCACAAAATAGAAAAAATAAATCTAAGTATATGAAATATGATTAATTTATAAAAATAAAAACCTATTTCAAACGAAATGACATGATTGCTATTACAACTGTAACAAATCTGAATAATTATCATGTTCACAAAAGCCACTATTAAAGTATTGAAATTAAATTGTAGGTATACTTTTATAATGTCAAATATTAGGATGATTATGTCAAGGAAGAAAGTAAAAAAAAAATTATAACAATAAACATGGTAATTTGGGAGCAGTTAATAGACTCTTACATTATATGCCGCTAATGATGTACCAGGGAAGCCACATGTGCAGAAGGAAGGAATTATTGCCAAACTTCCTTGTCTTCACCGTAGTCTTTAATTTTATAAAATATTCAATTTTATTGTCAAATATTCAATTTTTTTTTTTTTTAATTATATTTATTTGTCTGTATCTGTCCGTGACATCACTGCGGGCCCTATCAGAATATCAGCGCTGTGACATTTTTATTTATTTTTAAATGTCGCGGCATCATGCTGAGATAGGAGCCTTTTGGCCTCGTACAGGACTTCCTTCTTTTTATGTTACTGTTACTTTGTTTTTTATTGTTTTTGTTTTTTTCCTGTGCGAGTCACAATAAATACTTTTTCTTTCTTTGTTTCTTTCTTTCTAATTTTGTAATACGTGTTCTTATTTTGGTGAATAAATTATGATTTCCTTTATTTCATTTTAAATACTTATAAATTATATAGACTGGGCTCCAGAGAGAGGAACCTCCTAACAATGCGAGCCGTGTCCAAGAGTACCGCTCTCTGAATCAAGCCCTTGATCCAGCTGTGTTGGTCGAGGCTCTTGGCAACTAAGCCATTGGCTGATACGACTATCGGCACAATGATCGCTCAGTCCACATCCCACATGTTGACAACCTCGTGAGCCAAGTCAAGATTCTTGATTTGTTTATCTTTCTCAGCTTTCACGGGGTTCCCGTCATGCGGGACCGTTATGTCAATAACTTTTGTGCGCCGCTCTACTCGATCCACCACCACTATATCAAGTTTATTGGCAACAATAGTCCTGTCAGTGATGGTGGATCGATCCCAGTACAATGTGATATTTCCATTTTCGAGAACTGGGTCGGGCACATACCTGTAGTACGGCACTTCCGATTCCACAAGGTTGTGTCTATGCAAGTACTCTTTGTTAGCTAGACGAGAATAGCCGGAGATAATGTGTCGGATTGATGCTCCCGGACGGTGGCATGCCCGACAGATGTCAACCGTGCCGTCTTTCACAATAAATCCACGCCAGTTGTTCGTCACGATAACTTCGTCCATAATTGTACAGACAATACCTTCGGTTTCTCCAAAGAGGTCACCAAAACGCAGCCAGGCTACGGACGCTAGAAAATCTACATCGGGTCCATGTAGGGCCCGGAAAAAGAGTCCGTGAAGCTCCTTACTCTGCCATACCTCCTTGCGATCGTTAGTGGCAAGCATTACAGGCTTGCGCCATTTCTCTTTAGCCATGGAGAGCGGGGTGAAGCCCTTGTCTGCCGCCACCACATCTCGATGCATCCCCACGTCGGCTTCTAGAAAATAAGTACATCAAAACCGGCATGACCCAACCATTTATTTATTTATTTATTTATTTAACCATTTATGTACACACATATACCACCACCACCATGTACCATTGAAGGCGCGCACTTTATTTCCGCCTGATAGAATACTATTGAATACTTTCTTCAGGCGGCCAAAGAAGCGCTCCTTCAATGATTGCTTCATGTCAGTAACATTGATGCCCAACGCTTCCGACATACCCAAATACTTGTAGGTTTCGGATGCGGAGAGGGCTCTAAGATTTATGGAATCCGGGAGTTCCGTTCCCTCGGATTCCATAATCTCCCCTCGATTTACATGCATGACCGCACATTTGTCCACACCAAATTCCATCCTGATGGCTCTACTGAAAGTTTCAGTTACTTTCAGTAGCTCCATCAGTTGCAAATTGTTGGGGGCAAAGACTTTAAGGTCATCCATGTAGAGGAGGTGAGATATAACCTGACCATCTCTCCTCAGCCGATAGCCTAGGCCTGAACCCTCCAGCAGTGTACTTAGAGGATTCAGGGCTAAGCAGAACCAGAGCGGACTCAAACTATCGCCCTGAAATATGCCTCGCTCTATCTTTATTGGTTCGCTATTCCTCTGAATATTTCGACATCCTGGATAGCGAAGGACTGTCCTCCATTGCCCCATACACGACAACAGGAAGGTGCGCAGAGTTGCATCTACTTTATACAGCCCCAGCACCCTCATGAGCCATGTATGTGGCACCAAGTCATAGGCCTTCTTATAATCTATCCAGCATGTCGACAGATCCTTTCGGGAACGGTGAACCTGCTGGCTAATGGCCATATCAATGAGGAGTAGCTCCTTAGTACCGCGGGACTCGTTTCTAGATCCATTTTGAGAGGCAGACATGGTGACGTTGGTGTCTATATGTTTGTTAATTTTAGCTCTCAAAATGGAAGTAAGAACTTTATAGACCGTCGGTAAACACGTGATCGGCCTATAATTTTTGGGTTCCGCGGTGCTGCCAGATTTATGGAGCAGGTGGGTAACTCCTGTCGTTAGAAACTGGGGTAGCGAACCAGACTCCAAAGCAGTCTGGTACTGAGCCGCCAAGCGAGCGTGCGACCTTGTAAACCATTTAATCCAGAAGTTGTGCAGCCCGTCCGGCCCTGGGGATTTCCAGTTAGGCAACGGACGGACTGCACGTGTTACATCTTGGGGGCAGATGGTAATAGCCCCTATTTCTGGTATTGGATCGCAGGCTATTTAAAGGGTATCTGTGACGTTGTACTGTTTGCAGATGATACCTCTCTTATTTTTAAAGTAGACAGGAATAGACAAGATTTTGACGATGTAAGCCGTGCACTCTCAATGGTTACGGATTGGTTTACGACAAATAACCTAGTTCTCAATGCTAAGAAAATGAAATGTGTTAAGTTCGCCCTACCTAATGTTAGAAATCTAGGTCCCAACATCGTCTTAGATAAAGAGGTGCTTGAATCCGTAAACTCGGCAGTTTTTCTGGGCATAAGTAGATGCCAAACTTCAGTGGGGCCCACATATATCGAGCCTAGCGGGAAGACTCAGTTCGGCCGCCTAAGCCGTCAGGAAAGTAAGACAATACACTGACGTCGATACAGCTCGTTTAGTCTATTTTAGTTATTTTCATATCGTTATGTCCTACGGTCTTCTGTTGTGGGGCAAAGCTGCTGATATTCAAAATATCTTTGTCCTTCAAAAACGAGCTGTTCGAGCTATTTACCAGCTAGGTGCCAGAGTTTCTTTGAGAGATTTTTTCAAAGATATTGGTATCCTCACGGTGGCTTCTCAATTCATCTTCGCCAATATCTTATATATTAGGCAAAACATACACTTATACACTAAAAACAGTGATTTTCACAATGTTAACACTAGACAAACTACGAGTTCCCTTTCACCATCTTCATAAGGTTCATAACTCATTTGTTGGGCTTGGTATAACTTTTTATAACAAGCTACCCTCTTCTCTGGTAAATTTGCCTTTTAATGCGTTTAAAACGAAAGTAAAATCCAAGCTTTGTTCAAAGGCATACTATTCTATCAACGACTACTTAAATGATAAGAATAGTTGGTCGCTGTGATTAACTCAAGACAATGTTTATGTTCTTTCTCCAGCTTACCTACGGACAAGTTATATGAGTTTATATAATTGTTTATTTTATTTGACTTTATAAGTCAAGTTATTTAAATTTAATTTATTGTTGACATAATCTACTCATCACAATATTTTTTTTATGAGTTGTATTGCAATATGTGGTTAGCTAGTGACCTCGACAATTGATCATATTATTTATTGTTATTAGTAATTAACTGTTTGTTTATTTATTTTACCTCGATGGTCCTAGTTTATCATTTATAACTTCCAGTTACAACTATATGTAAGCGGGCACGCCCTTTATGCCTGGGGGGTTTTATTTAGATATTAAGTTCTGTTTACGTATTTTTTTTTTCTGCCTGAGCGTAGCTGTTCTCGATGATTTTGTCTGGTATATTGGCGTGTGCTAGCTAACATATGGCTAATAATTTAAATAATGTTTTGTGTTGCGTAATGTAAATTATTTTGAATATATATAGAACCCTTTTTTTGTTGTTCTTCTAACTGAACAGACAGCTGTGTTGTTGGGGAGTTTGTTGCGCCACTTCTTCTTCCCAGCTAATGCACTAGGAAGTGGTGAAGGGTGGGCGTTTTGGAGGACAGTCTTATGTAATTGACGTTCGAAAAGTGCTGATTCTCAGCCTAGTTTGAATAAATGACAATTTTGAGGCTCGCTCGACTTCTGACAGGCACCGACCAGATGCTGCGCCAGAAAGAGCACATGGCAACATCATCCGGCAGACGCGTGTCAGCCACAGTCTTGGTTCGGTCGCTCCCAAGTCCTATAAACCCACCTTTCATCGCTCTGGAAGGTGCGATTCTGAGTGTATCGTTCTACTCACCGCTTATACCTAAGAATACGGTTCGCCCATGCATACACTTTCTGCTTCAGGAAGTCGATGCGTTCTGTGACATGGGCCATATAGTCCTGAGGGCTGATATCAGTCCCTAAGAACGACCGCCTTACAAAGCGCATCACTCTAGGGCGAGTATTGCCCTCCCTGAAGCAGATTAGTTTGCCGATGAGCGCTCTGGCCCCCCCAATATGGCGCTCAATGCTGCACTGTCAAACTGGTACAGCTGGTACAGCTGGTTTTGGTCGTGTAGCTCTAGAGTCATTAGAAAATTTGACGTGAGCTACACGACATGCCGCTACAGCCGCGCAGTACAGAATTGAATGAGTATCAGTGAGGTCTTCGCAGTCATTAAAATAGTATGACTACTGTGAATCCAGAATCGCCACCAGCGCCCTATCTTTGTTATGCATGGGCAAACGAGGTAAGAGTGGTCTAAGTTCGGGCGATATGAACCGATATTCCTGAATCGCACCTTCCAAAGCACTCCTAAATTTCTCATTGCACAGGGTACTTACGTTTGTAGCCCTGTCATCAATCCTCTCGTCAGCTTGATTTGTAGTGTCCTGTGGTGGCATTATAACAATCTGAGGCGGGGGAGCGATGACATTGCTACTCTGCATTTCATTTCGCAGGCGATCAAGTACAGTGTCATCCAACATATGATTACACTGGATGACCTGAGGTCCGACAGTCGTTGTGCCGAAACGTTGACAGCTGGCTCAAGCACCTGAAAAAGAGAGAGCATCCGGACACGGTACGCGGTCAGGTTGTTTTCCCCCCTCTGTAGCCTTATAGTATGAGCGCATGACGTTTTCGTTAATGGATCGTGTCCATCTCATGCGCTGCACACTTCCGCCGGGAGCTGGGACCCTTTCAGAGGCCGGTGGACCTCGAGGTCCTAAGCCGTCCGGCGGCCGGCGGCCCCGTAGACGAGCAAGGGGTGGCGTCGAGGGCGGGGAGAAATATTCGTCGCTTGAGCTCGACGCAACTACCGCGGCCAGTGTCGTCACAGCGCTCACAGTGAGGCTGGGTTCCGGCGGCGGCGAAGCAGAGCTGAGCGAAGAGTCCGGAGGTGGTAGGCGTGCTCGGCGTGCGGCCTATCTTGACAACAAAGTTTCTTCGTTTTCCTATTTTCCATTCATTTTCGATTCGATTGTTGATGAGATTCGGCAGTTTTAAATCAAATTCTATTGCATTTTGGTGAGTTATGAGTCTCCTCTATTCCGGTTTTAGGTTTAGTATGCTTTAAAACTACGATATTGGCAGTTATCATTTTATTCTCCTGGGACGGCGATATTAGCTCTGGTTATTCGCGTCTGGCTAACGGCGAGTACTTACACAGGCATAACCAAGTGGCTAGGATTATTCACCAGCAACTTGCTTTGAAATATAAACTTGTTGACTCTGAGGTACCGTATTATAAGTATGTGCCCGACCCAGTTCTCGAAAATGACCATGTCACGTTGTACTGGGATCGGTCTATCATTACTGACAGGACTATTATTGCCAATAACCCTGATATAGTGGTGATAGATCGATCAGCGCGTCGCGCAATGATAGTCGATGTTACTATTCCGCATGACGAGAACCTCGTGAAAGCTGAGAAAGAGAAACAAATAAAATATCTCGACTTAGCACACGAGGTTGTTGACATGTGGAATGTGAGCTCGGCTATCATTGTGCCGATTGTCGTAACGGCCAATGGCCTGATGGCCGAAAGCCTCGACCAACATCTCTCGAGGCTGTCGTCAGGCGGTTGGATCAAGGACCTGATTCAGAAGGCAGTACTCCTTGATACGGCTCGCATTGTGAGGAGGTTCCTGTCTCTGCAGCCCTAACCACCGTTAGCTTGGACCCTGCTCCCGACACCGGCGGACCTCTATTTTTTTAATATTTAAAAATGTAATTTTGTATGAAAGATAATAAATAAACGACATATAATAATAATCATAATCTAATGGCAACACCGTGTCAACAGAACATCTCGTTTTCAAACTATAACGTAAATTTTAACAAATAGATTATTTTTGAAGCATTTTTACAAGAGTTTTTATACAGTCCTACCAACTTATCTGTGAACTGAAAGAGGACGGCACCGTCGATTCAGTGTTGCTAATTCATATAAGGTGCCCAAAATTGAGTAAGTTTTCAAGAAGGAAATTTCACATAAGACATAATCGTTTATTAAAAATTACAGTTTTTACAAATTAAAAACAATGATACCTATATAAAAATAATAAAACAAATAAAAAGAATTTGATAATTTACAGTTACGTAGGTACGCTAACAGTTTAGTGTCTCAGCAATAAACAATGGCTTTATCTAAAAAGTAATCCAATGAAGTGGAAATTCAGCAGATAAAATGTTCCACGGGGGGGATACAACTTTCATTTAATGCGAAGTTAAGTAGGTATCTACCCTGCAAGAGGTACCTGGATGTCTAGCATTTCGTTATGACCGTACCTAACCCCTAACACCAGATTTGACTAATTATAATTAGCAGTGGTACCTAGTGGTAGTGTAGTGTAATAAAAAAAAACAAATTGCTTTACAATCTTTAGATGAACCTGCATACACAACTTCATCCTGGTTGTGAGGCCATACTCCGCTTATTTCCGTACCACTATCATCATTATCACTAGCGCTTTCGGTTTCAGTGTCACTTACCACTTCTATAATAAAAGGTTTATCTATATACAAATCATGTTTTAAGTATTCTCCTTCTAACCCGCGAACGTGTTTACAATGCTGTGCCCACTCATGAACTGTAATAGCGTCAAAAGCTTCTCTAACTAGGCGGGGAATTTCAGCATTTTTGTGCTCTATATTTATATCAGCAACTTTTCTTTTCATTGTGCTCCATATGAGTTCAATGGGATTGAGATCACAGTGATGAGCTGGTAAATATAAGCATATGTGTCTATTGTCTTCTAATTTTTTTTCTCTTAATTATTTCTAAAAGCTGAGGTTTAGTCTAATTCTCTCCATTGTCAATTTTATTTTGGGGTCAATCATAATTGCATATCTTTTTTTAAGGAGTTCGTATTTGGGACTTTATTCCCACAAATACGGTGATAAGGAGCATTATCCATCACTATTATGGATGGCTCTCGTAAATTGCACCACAAGGCACAAGTTTTTCAATAACCCACTTTTAAAGTTGGTACTATTCATCTCGTCATGATAATCACCACTTTTTGTGTTTGATTTAAACACAAGTAGTGCATTTGTAACAAATCCAGTATCTCCTACCGCATGAACAATAATATATCTTTGCCCTTTCGATACAGGCTCCAATACTCCGTCTTCACCCTCTCGGGCGGGGTTTCCAGAATAATGTTTCGAGCATCACTTTTAATAGCTTTCGGCATATTTAACTTTATAAATACAGCAATATCACGAAAAAACAACCAGAGAACCTGAATGAAGTAGACACTGACAATCGAATGACATTTCAACATGACGGCCGTAGTTCCAATTTTTGCCATTTCACAGATAAATTGGTAGGAGTGTATGTTATTTTTGGGATCTGACACTGACAGTCGAATGACATTTCAACATGACGGCCGTAGTTCCAATTTTTGCCATTTCACAGATAAATTGGTAGGAGTGTATGTTATTTTTGGGATCTAATACATCTGCTCAATTTTTTCGTAATTTTTATACAGTATTTACGAAGTTAGAAAATATTACAATAGTATTCAAAGATTTCACCCAGGCCTCAAATTACTAGCAGCAAACCATTTACAGGCACTTTTGAATTGTCAAGGAATCGGTCAGTCAGAATTATGAAGTTAGTTGCCCATTCCAAAGCGTAGTAGGTACCTATGGAGAAGAACGGGCAAGAAACTCCACGGACACTCTTTTAAATAAATTGTTACAAAGTATTGGTTACATAATTCATGTTGAAATTAAACATGTGAGAACAATGTAGAAAGACGTGCACGTTAGAAGCGTCCGTAATAAAAAGATAAACAAAGAACAATTCAAAAATTTTAATCAGCAAAGGCAGCTAAGAATTGAACAGTCCCACTGACGGCGCCCGTTCACGAACATGACGCACGGATTATCACCATGCAGTTCAACCATTTTGAAGGGAGCTAAATGATCCAACACACGCGCCACCATCAGCGAGACATCTGAGTGGGCATGACATACTCACAGCCGCCAGGGCACATTCGAGTCAATAAAAGACGTATTACCCGGTAAATGTTAGCTCTTTAGTACATAGTACTCACACCTGTGCTCAGAAATTATATCATACAAAGGAAATTGATTTTATACAATGCAAAGATGGTCTTAAACTCTTCGACAGCTCCAACTGTATTTTCAAATGTTAATCAAATAGTTGTGGTTGTGGAGTAGGACCAGCATTGAGCCAAGCATTTTTATCAATCAGCGATGTAATCCCCAACTTATAATATGCCTGCATGCATAGTGTGCGTATAACACAAGATTTGAATTTCGTCTCATTCAGTTGAAATATGTGGGGAGGAATTTTGTTGTAACATTTTAAACAATATCCCATGAAAAATGAGTCCACTTTAGCCAGTCTGAAACCTGATTGAACTAATAGGTCCCTATTTCTTGTACTATAATTATGTCTATCACCTCTTTTACTAAAAAGATGTACATTTTTTCTTACGTACATGATGTTTTCACAGATATATTAACAAGGTACAAGATGATGTTAATATCCTTAAATAGTTCCCTTAGAGAGTCACGCCTGCGGAGATAATATATGGCTCTGATCGCTCTTTTCTGCAGAATAAAAATAAACTCGATGTCTGCAGCCCGTCCCCAAAATAAAATACCATAAGACATGATACTATGAAAGTAACTAAAATAGACCAGCCTCGCGGTATCTACATCAGTAAATTGACGGATTTTTCTGACAGCATATGCTGCTGAACTTAGCCGTCCTGCAAGAGATGTTAAATGAGGACCCCATTGTAACCTTGAGTCGAGCGTGATCGCTAGGAAAACAGTTTTATCGACGAATTCTAGTTTATCTTGATTCAATACTATCTCACAATCACTACTCTTGACATTTGGTAAATAAAATTTTATGCACTTAGTTTTTTTTCCATTTAATACTAAATTATTAGCAGTGAACCAACTTTGGACCTGCAGTAGGCCGTTATTTACGTCGTCAAAATTTGTAGCACGTCTATCTACCTTAAAAATAAGGAAGTATCGTCAGCAAATAACACCATTTGTGGTTGATTTTTCAATAAATGGAGTAGATCATTGATATAAACTAAAAAGATTAATGGATGCAATATCGCGCCTTGTGGCACACCCATTTTTACTTTTAAACCTAATGAATTGATACCGTTTATTTGGACTTTCTGCTGTCTATCATTTAAATAAGATTTTACTAAATTGAGCGCAAGTTTTCCAAGTCCGTAATGCTCAAGTTTCAAGAGTAAGGTTTCGTGATCGACGCAAACAAATTCCTTGGTAAGGTCACAAAAGATTCCTATGGCGTCTTGGGCCTCTTCCCAAGCGCTAAAAATGTGTCTTAATAAAAGGTTACACCGGCGTCGGTCGTACAACGTCCTTTGGTGAAACCATACTGTTGATCATGAAGGATTTAATTTGTGTTAAAATGATTGAGCATTTGATCAAGCATTACCTTTTCAAACACCTTGCTGAAAACCGGCAACACGGACACGGGTCTATTATTATTGGTGTCTTTACTGTCCCTGGATTTGAAAAATGGTATTACCTTACTGTATTTCATTAAATCCGGGAAGACTCCTTGGTCCACACACAAATTAAATATTAAGGCTAAGTAAGGCGCTATGGTCTCAATTATGGAAGTACAGACTTTAATGGACATTCCCCAAAGATCTTCGGTTAATTTAATCTTAATTTGCTTAAAAACTTTTATTACTGTTAAAGGGTTAATATGCTTAGAGTTAAATTCAATCGGACAAGCTGAAACGTTCGCCCTTACTAAATCAAAAGAGAGCGAGGGCGAGGAATTTAAGGTTTCAGTAGTTTTAAGTGGGATATTGGTAAATAAATTTACAAATTCTTGAGCAACTTCTTTGCTATCGCAAACGAGACCACCACATGACGTCCTCAGTCTGTAGTCAGAATTATGCTTTTTGTTCCTGTTCGTTTCATTATTGATCATTTTATTTTCCAAACCATCTGTATTTGATTGTCTGCTGACTTAACCTTGTTGGTAATGTATAAGGCTTTAGCTGTCTTACAAGTGTCCTTAAAAGTTCTAGAGTAAGTAGCAACATAGAGGATGATCTTCCTGACTGAAAAGTTCAGACATGTTAATTCTAGCATTGTTCTAGTAGGTACTTATAATAAAATAAACACACAAACCTTTACTATAATGTACATATCACCACACCACAAGTGCATGTAGGTAATGGAAACAGACTTAGTCTCTTGGGAGCATCACCTGTAGGTATGGTATACGACTTTCTCCAAGTCTTGGGAGCATCACCTGTAGGTATTGTATTCGACTTTCTCCAAGTCTTGGGAGCATCACCTGTAGGTATTGTATACGACTTTCTCCAAGTCTTCAGGTTTAAAAAGGATGGTCTCAACGAAATATCGGGTTCCCAATTTTTTACGGAGAGCTTTCTCCACATCTTTCGTCTTTTAACATCTTGGGCAAATACATGCGTGGATCCCCGTATTTTTGCAGTCAACACCTGCGCAACGGGGCATGATATTAACTAATTATGCGTAAAAGAATTCGCTAATTATAAAAAAAAATATGGATAGTGATAGCTACCTGTACATTTTTAGAAGCTAGATAGTAACGACATCTGTGGCAGTTTTTATCCCCATTGACATTAAGTTAATTTATACCATACCTGCCACTGAAAACAGTGAATAAAAAGGTCTTTTAATCACTATTTTGGCGTTTGAATTTAGAAAACACCAATATATTGGACCTCTATCTCAATGCTATACAACCTCCTTGTGAAAAAATACTCGATACACAGGACATGATTATCGCTTCACAAGTTGACCATCCGAATAATAATAATAAGAAAATTACTCTTAATTTTAGTAATTGTTCCAATTTTAATGTGCATTTTAATTAAATTAACCTTCCTTTTTTCTTCATTAAATGTCTATTTTCGCTCAAATCTTTCTTTTTCTCGTAGTCATGGTATAAAGTATAGTATGCAACTCTTGAATATTACAGATTTATATCGAGGGCCATGAATCCCTCGCGTCGCTCAGAATTTTAACACTTGATCAATCATCATGAATCACTCCCTACGGTCGCGATTCAGTCGTTAGAAGCCTTCACTTGCTCGTGATTCATCTATGGCCCTCGCTTTAAATCCGTCCTTTATTCACTAATTGCATAATATACTATTTGCTATGTACAATATAGTTACAAAAACTCGCTTCCATTCCATTCCGTTGCAATGTAATTTAAATTGAGCCCTAAAGCTTCGGCAGAATCCGGCGCAAGTGAAACATGGACTTCAAAATGGGTTCTTCTATTATATTCGCGCACCAACTTTGCTCCGAGCATCTGCGATTATTACTATCAAATTATCAATAGTACCTAGGTACCTATCTAATTATCTATGGAGATGCCTTTTTTCCAAAGACAAGACCGCCATTCGCGTTAAGCGCTCGCCACGGAGCATGCACCGGTGCGTAGTCACTATTGGAGCAGTTGCAGATGCACGGAGCACAGTTGCACAGGGGCGCAAACGGTGGATAGGTGAATACCCAGCAACGACGTTGTAATTAAATAAAATCAACTATGTGGGTGGTTGTGTGACAGGCGCGGCATGTGACGGCCGGCTGGGCGGCGCTAGCGGCGCGCGGCGCGCGGCGGCATGCCGGGCGGCCGCCGGGGGCTCGTGGCCCCGCAGAACACCTTCCTCGAGAACATCATCCGCCGCTCCTCCTCGCAGCGTGAGTCCCGAGTGCACTTCCTACCGGTCCTGACCACCTGATGTTCTGTGCCCACCGCCGCCAAGGACATATGCGTGCCATCCAATAGACCAAGTGGAAATATATCTTGTACCTGTAATTACACCGGCACCCATAGATCCCTTCAAACCGGAATTCGGCACGCTGCGCGCTGGTAGGAATGGGCATGGTGGTAATAGTTGCTGGGACGTTCTGTAATGTGTGCCGCTTCCCTGCAGCAGACAGCAGCTTCCTGCTGGCGAACGCGCAGATCGTGGACTACCCCATCGTGTACTGCAACGAGACCTTCTGCAAGATGAGCGGCTACAACCGCGCCGAGGTCATGCAGAAGTCGTGCAGGTATGCAGCACTTCTATGAGTATCCGATCAGCTAAGTAGGTTATCCCTATGAGTAACTATATTATTCGCTAGCTTTTTACCCGCGGCTTCGCCCGCATTGAGATCGGAAATTATCCCACAGGAACGTACTACCGGGATAAAAAGTACCCTATTTCCTAACCTGTTATGGTCTATAACAAAAAAAAATATATATATGTCGTTATCTAAATCTGTCGTCATAAACATAAATGTTGAAAATCAACAAGTTCTCTTTGAGTTATTAGGTAAAATTGTTGGCAAAATTCTATATTTATTCTTTTTATCCCCTAGTTTTAAACCGCTAAATACCCCGATAGGTGGACCCAATTATTAAAATTTGGTTCCTAAATGCTAAAATAAAAATAACCACACACAAGGGTAGCCCGTAGTCAAGATGAATATTGCATACGCATGCAGAATTAGGTATTGATTTTATCGACACTCAAAATAAATTTGCATTGCCTAGTATTCGTCAAAGAAACTGAATAACAAAGATATTTTGCGGTCGCAACCGAAAATATTCTATGTCTCAATCACTACACAACGTATCTTCTTCTTCTTATACACATCCAAGCAAAAAGGAGTATGCAAGGATCGTAGTGGTCGGCGTTCTATAGTTGCTGCCTACCCCCCTGGGCAGAAGGTATGAGTATATTGATGTATATAAGTTCTGCAAACATGAGCTTCAATGTTGACAGCTCATGCCTTCTTCGTATAACATAACATGTATGGTACAGGTACTGGTGCCGATTCTCTTGGCACAAATACCTACCTCTAAACTAGAATAAAAATCACCAAAATTTTGTTTATTCCTGTCAAACGACGATTTCCCGTTCTGAAATAGACTAAAGTGACACAACTTAACTATATTTTAGTTTGACAGCACTAAGATTGTACTGAGTTTTATTTAGTGAAAATAGCAATTTGCTATAATTTTGGTAAAATTCGATTTTAGTTACCTACGTCAAAATTATTTTTAAATTTATAGATTTGTTTTTGCAGAATAGCTTTAAAATTCTCATAGCCAACAGTAAGGAATTTTAGTGATAGTTTAGTTCGGTGTTTAAGAGAATCGGCACCATTGACATTGTTTCAGACATGTTTTGCTAAAAGTATTTTGCTCTCATTTCTGTCACTTTTCTACAAGTTTAGAATAAAACCAGTCTTCAGAAGATGTTTTAGATGTACCTAAACGATAAAAAAGTAGTATGTCGCAGGCAGATTGTATGTTTCGTCATTTTATAAACGTCCGTTTACAATCAATGGCGGTTTTGCAAAATACTTAAGGCAAAATGTAAATTCCCTAGTCAGTTTGTAATATGCCACAACATTTGATGGGCAAATTAAACGTCGTTTACAAAATGCCGCGGCAAAATTGAACTTTTTTATTTATCCGGCGCAAAAACGTAAGGTGTCCACGGAATCCGGTGCTCGGAGGACTCCTACATAATGTATTACAATTATGTACTCCTCGTTCATAATTGTTGAAAATTTTGAACTACAACAATCGATTTACAAAATACATTAGATGACGTATATTTAGTAGCCTAATCCACTTAACTGTTCTTTAAGAGTCATAAAGAAGTCTGTAAGAAATCAACACATGTTTCACCTCTCAACGAGGCATCCTCAAGATGACAATTGACTTGTTGAGGTGAAACACGTGTCGAATACCTTGCATAGCCTGCCTAGCTGCGAGCAACTTGGAAGTCGCGCTCGCCGGTAGTTGCCGCGGCTCCGCTCGCTTTGCTCGCTCGGTTCGCGCGTGATTGGTCACAGTTCTAACCTAACCTATTTCACCCAGTTCACAATTTTTTCTATTGTTTATAATCTAACGGGAATAATACCGATAAATTATAAACGATCGGTTCTCAAAATTGTATGTAACATAATATAGGTACCAGATTGCTGGAATACAGTATGATTTGTCCAACCTGTGGTTAATGAGTTTTACATTGATGTTTATTGTAAGTAGGGTGACTCTCAATGTCGAAATTACGACAAATGAACGAATTGTCAATTTGCCTTAGACATTTTTCAAAACTGAAGTGCTTGCGGAGTGGAGGTACCACGGCTATCAGAATAATCCCAGAGCCCGGAAGATGGTCAAGATACCCCTACCAGCACTTACTGGAACAATTCCTTCCTCCGAGCATGTTCGCTTTAGCGGATCTCCACTCAAGCCGGCCAATATGCCAATAAAGGCAAGAATGAGATGGGAGCTCTGTTCCTCGTCAGTGTTCACTCCAGCCGGTCAACAAAGGCAAGCCAGAGATGAAGAACAGGACATCTCCCGGGAGATAGGGTCCGTGGCGTCGCTACTGCCCAAGAGTTCGCCACGTGCTGCTCTGCGGGCGTTAGTATCTTTCTTGGTCTGGCTCCTCATAGTAGACCCGTTCTGGCAAAGTAAACTCTACCGGCATAGACCTAGAGTTTGGAACGCGCAAGCCCCACCACGACGTCAACGTGAAGATACGGCGGTGGCGTATTATTATACAAATGTTAATGCATTTCCGTGGCATGCCGCGGCGTACAGTCTAGTGAGCCTTAACATGCCGGTTTCACCGATGTGAGATTGCCATTTCCCAGACAACCTGACCTGTTTAAGGCCTAAACCACATTACTTGGTGGGTATACCGAATTGTCAACGCTACAACTGCCCAGCACCTGGTAAGCATAATGATTATAATGCAGTGATGTTGTGTCGGCCCTTCGATGTGCTTGTTTGATATTATGGGAAATAACAGTGTAGTATGCGTGCATGTGATTGGTGGCGGTGGCGTGGCGGTGACGTGTTCGTGTTGTAGGTGTACGTGGATGTATGGCGAGCTGACGGAGAAGGAGGCGGTGGAGCGCGTGGACCGCGCGCTCGACCACCACCTCGCCGACCAGTTCGAGATCCTGCTCTACAAAAAGAACCGTACGTACCCGCGCGTAGTGTCGCAGTGGCGAGTGACCTGTACTGAGGCGTGTCTCCCTGTGTGCAGGCACGCCGCTGTGGCTGCTGGTGCACGTGGCGCCCATCCGCAACGAGCGCGAGCTGGTGGTCCTGTTCCTGCTCACGTTTCGCGACATCACCGCGCTCAAGCAGCCGATCGACGCCGACGACCCCAAAGGAGGCCAGTACACCACACGACGCACTACATTCACAGAGGACATACACTCTCAACAACACGCATTACAGTAATCGACTCGGATCTTGAGCACATAAATAATATTTAGTCATGTGTTTAGAGCGCTGCCTTTCACCTGCGCTGATGATCCGTGCCAGTAACAATTATTTGCTTAATCCTTGCCTTGACAGTGTTGGGGAGTGAGCATCTCTTACCATAAGCCCAACTAATAAATTTCGAAAAGATTTTTAAGAGAAATTCTCGGTGTGTGATGTTATTGATACCTGTTCGCAGGGCTGTCGAAGTTCGCGAAGCTGGCGCGCTCGGTGACGCGCTCGCGCTCTGTGCTGGTGTCGGCGCTGCCGGCGCTGAAGGAGCCGCAGCGCGCGAGCCACCTGGCGCATGTCAGTACTCCCGCACACCATGTAAACACGCACCTTTCACACTGTACGCACTTCTGCTAGCCTCTATGCAGACTATACAGAGCCCTTGAGGTGGCTCAGCAGTACCTACTCTAACTATAGTGTTCTAAGGAACCACGTCATCGATTTTAAACGTATGAAAAACAGAAATAAAGACAAAAAGGAATGTGGTTCATAGAAAACAACAGCAAAATCAACGGATAAGTGTGTTTTTTTTTTGTGTGATTTTGTCTTTTTATTATTTTATTTTTTCTTATAGTTTCGCTATGTCCATTTGTCCGTCTGTCTGCGGCTGAGCTTAGACACTCATAATACAAGAAAGCTGTAGTTTGGCATGGGTATACATATTAATCACGCCGACAAAGTGGTAAAATAAAATTATTTTTTTAGGTTAAGTACCTCCCCTGCACGTAAAGTGTAATATCTTTTAGTACTTAGGTAATGAGAACTTGAGACATTTAGTTTTGTTCGCATTAAGTACTTAATGCGAACAAAACTAAATGTCTTAAGTTCCGCTGCATCAGTGGCAGCGAATATATGCAGCCTTCGGGGATTGTGGGGGGAAACGGTATTTAATTATGGTGGATGCAAACTCGAAATGGATAGAAGCTATTGCTATGAGTAGGACGGACGCGCAGGCGACTATACAGCAATGAGAACAATCTTTGCCCGCTTCGGCTTACTGTCATTACTCGTCACTGACAACGGCCCACCATTTTTCTCACAGGAATTTAAAACGTTTTGTAAGATTTTTTTTATAAAACATGCGTCCACAGCTCCATATAGACCGCAAGGAAACGGTGCAGCAGAAAATGCGGTAAAAACCGTTAAGAAAGCGATCAAACGAGCTTTGTACGAGGGCGAGGACGTCGCCACAGCACTTTGTAAATTTTTATTCCAGTATCGGTGGCCGCTGCGGGCGGCACGATGCGTGCCCTAGCGCCGGGCGATGAGGTGCTGGCCCGCAACTACACCGCAAGGGGGGACAAGGGGTTGTCAGGAACAATAGTCGACCAAACTGGACCGGTCTCGTACAAAGTAGACGTTGGACGTGGAGCCGTTTGGCGTAGACATGTCGATCAAATTATGCCCGTACATAGCAAGGATCGCCACTCGTTATCTCGGACTACCATAGTTTTCGAGAGTAACGGTTCATCCCCAGAACGAGAGGATCCTTCGGTCCGTGAGGAGACGGAGGACACATTCGAGGACGCGACTGACGGTATTGGTGAGAAGTCACAGACCACTGGTTCACATCACTCGTAAATGATCTCTTTGTTTACATTCATCACAATTATAATTCGTTGCTTCATTTTTCAGATATGATAATAACAAGGTAGTTTCCCTACTTGGTTGGTAAAGGCTTGTGCAGACCAGCGCGATTTGTCGCGCGACGCGACACCGGTTATTGTTATACTGTGAAGTTTTCTTAGAAATTGTATTGGTCGTGTCGCGTCGCGCGACAAGTCGCGCTGGTCTGCACAAGCCTTAACTCCGCACGTATTTTAAAGATTTTTAAAACTATCAAGTGACGTTTTTCCGGTTTGTCCGCCTCTGTGTCACACTTTGACCTTAGCTTATTCCTTTTTCGTGCGCGGTAACTATCGCACGCGCCCTTCGAGCAACATGTCAAAAAGACGCGCGCAATCAAAAATTGATCGAAGACAAAGAAAGACATAGACGAATAATAATACCATTACAATTATCATCGTCGGAAGATGAAGGTAAGTAAAAATGGCTTAATTATTTGGTGATCTAAAAGTGAATAGTGAAATTATCAGTTTTGTAAATGCTCTGGGATTGACTGCGAGTCAATAACTTTGACATTTTTCAAAACTAAATTATAAAAGTTAAACTTTAATATTGCATCGGGGTTGACTGCGAGTCTTCAACGATATTGTGGCTTCCTTTACTAAGGAAAGGAATGCCTAAAGAAAATAAAGGCAATCTACTAAAAGAGTACCTTGTACCTGATAATTGTAAGCTCCTGCAAGCGCCCAAATTAAATGCAGAAATATCAGCGGCAGTACCGGGCATGGTTCGTAATCGAGACAAGATACTTACAGTGTCTCAACAATAGCTAGGCACGGGTATCACTGCCATCAACAGAGGCATGGACCTGCTTCTAAAAAGCGATAATAAGGTTCAAGCTATGAAACATTTGAGCAATGGTTGCCGCTTAGTGTGTGATTCGCACTACATGGCAACTCAGGCTCGAGTGAAATTAATCACTCCTAGTTTAGACAAGGCCTTCTTAAATATCATAAACGAGTCCGAATAAGACGAATCACTGTTTGGCTCATCTCTATCGGAGAAAATTAAAGCCGCCAAGACCATTGAAAAACAAGGCCTTTCTATAAAAAAGACTGCGAAGGTTTCGAAACCGCCTTAACAGCCTACTACCCGTCCGTCCTACCAGGGAAACTGGAACCCGCCTCCTCGATACCCGGCGAACAGGGGGGGGGGGCGGGGTGCATACAGAAGGCCGACGATGGCAGGGAATCGCCGTCCGTACACGTCGTCGCCAGCGCAGCGTACCACGTGATGGATACCTTGCCACCATCGACTTGAAAGATGCGTATTTCCTTCTCGCCATTAGGCTTTCTGACCGTAAATATTTAAAATTTCAACTTCAGCCTAATAATTCGCTAAAAACTGTTACATATGGGTTGAATTTAATTTGCCGTTTGGTTTATCCGTAGCCCCACGAGTGTTCACTAAGGTTATGAAGGAAATCATGACTTACCTCAGACACCGTGGTTTTCAGACAGTATGTTATTTAGACGATATTTTATGTATTGGAAATACTTATAAGAAGTGTCTTAATAATGTAAACAAAACATTGAAACTACTCGAGTTTCTAGGATTTGTTGTCAATTACGATAAAAGTATGTTAAAACCAGGACAATCCTGCAAGTATTTAGGATTTTGTTATGATACTAGAACCCTTAACATAGAATTACCAGTTGATAAGCGACGTAACATTGCCGAGTTGGTTACTAAGTTTACAAGATTACAACCATGTTCCATCCGCGAATTAGCTTGTCTAATCGATATATTAGTTGCCGCTTGCCCAGCCGTTAAATACGCTAGGATATACACTAAAACCTTAGAGCGACAGAAGTTTCTAGCGTTACTTAAGCATAATTATGATTATGAAGTCAAAATTAAGCTTCCTAGTATTATACTAGAGGATTTGTACTGGTGGTTGTCAAATATTGATACAACACGCAATTTTATGTGACAGCCAAACATTGACATCGAAATCTATACCGATGCGTCGAGGTTAGGTTGGGGTTCTGTCTGTAAGACGCTCAAGTACATGGTAAATGGAAGTCATCAGAAACAGCATGTCATATTAATTACTTAGATCTGGTGGCTGCTTTTTTGGGTCTGAAGTCATTCGCTAGCGATGTAACCAACTGTGCAATATTACTTCGCATGGATCAGTTATGTGAATCGTATGGGGGGTATTCAATACCCCCACTTAAATAACTTGACTAGGTCCTTTTGGAAATGGTGTGAGCAGCGTAACCTTTGGGTATATGCATCATACGTGAATACCAAAGAAAAACGGGCAGACGCCGCGTCAAGGATAGTTAATCCGGATTCTGAATGGTCACTTTCCGATGAAGTATTCCAAGAAATCGTTAAACATTTTGGCCAACCCGAAATATACTTATTTGCGTCTCGCGATAATGCGAAGTGTATCAGATTCATCTCATGGAAACAAGATCCTGACGCAGTTTCCGTCATTCACGGCAGACTGGCATACCTATTACTTCTACGCTTTTCCACCATTTTCCCTAATATTAAAATGTCTTAGAAAAATTATCAATGAAAATGCATACGGCATATTAATATATCCCAACTGGCCATCACAACCATGGTTCCCACTACCGCAAAACCTTATAGTCTCCGACATTGTTTCTTTAAACCCCAATAAAAACCTCTTGCAATCTCATTTCAGGGAGTGCCACCCCATGCCCAAGAACCTTACCCTAGGTGTCGCGAGGCTCTCCTGCAGGCTTTCAGCCGACGGGGTGCCTGTGCCGACTCGGCGACACTGATGCTATCATCCCTTTCTAACAGTACAATTGTTTAAATTCCCATCGTTCTGCTTTGTCAGCCTTTATAGGTACTAATATTGGTTCAGACGAATCTATAAAGCGCCTCCTTAAAGGTGCGTATAAGTTAAGACCCATAAGACCCAAGTACTCCACCACCTGGAATCCCCAATTAGTGTTAAACTTTATTTCAACATGGTTCCCTAATAGTAAGCTCTCACTCGAAAACATCACTAAAAAGCTTGTGATTTTATTAGCAATTTGTACAGCTCTCAGGGTACAGACGCTTTCGTTGATAAAACTCGAGAACATTCATTTATCGGACAGCGGCATACAAATTGTTATAACTGACATCATAAAAACATCCGCACCTGGTAGAGACCAGCCGATCTTGTTCCTGCCATATTTCAGGGTATATACGTGTATTTGCCCAGCTACAGTTCTCTCAGATTATATTTCTATTACTAAAAACATAAGACCTGAGAGTGCAAACAATCTGTTGTTAAGGTGCAAACGGCCACACAAACCTGCTACCACACAAAGCATAAGCAGATGGATAAAACAAGTGCTGTCAGAAAGCGGCGCCGATATCAGCGTATTCGGCGCGCACAGTACGAGGCACGCGTCCACTTCGGCCGCAAACTTGGCCGGAGTTAATATAGAAACTATTCGCAAAACCGCAGGGTGGACTATCTCATCTAACTCCTTTGCTCGTTTTTATAATAGGTGCATTATAAACGAAGGTGAATTTGCTAGACCCGTTTGCTTATCGTAAGAAGTTCAATAAGACTATTTATTAACATTATTATACTCACAATATCACACTTTAGAGAATGTTTCTTTATGTTAAGTTAATTTTGATTAATTCGGAATAGGTAATCATTACATTACGGAAATATTACCATTAAGGCTGATTTGTTTATTAATACAAATATGTTGTTAACAACCATAATGTTTATTATTTCATTCCAAAACTTTCTAACTCTTAACATCTACATTGTTATTATCATATCTGAAAAATGCAGCAACGAATTATAATATTTATGATCAAACGAACTTGCAAATGAAGTTCGATCATTATTATGATGAGTTGCTTCATTTGAAGATATGATCACCCTCCCCCCCTGACGCTTGACGAGCCCTATTATAGAGAAAGATATGATCACCCTCCCCCCCTGACGTTTGACTAGCCCTATTATAGAGAAAGTTTTGTATCATATAACGTTACTGTACTCTAAAAAATTAGCTAACGTCAAAGTGTGACACAGAGGCGGACAAACCGGAAAACGACACTTAATAGTTTTAAAAATCTTTAAAATACGTTGCTGGAGTTACCAACCAAGTAGGGAAACTACATTGTTATTATCATATCTTCAAATGAAGCAACTCGTCATAATAATGATCGAACTTCATTTGCAAGTTCGTTTGATCATATATTATAATTCATGTAAGCCTGTCCGCGCGATGCATCTTGCCGCAACGCCAGCATGCTGGCGCAGGCACTGTGCCGCTCAGCGATGTGCGCTCTATCTCCGCCGCGCCAGCCGCGCCGGCCGCGCCGTCTGGGCCAGCCCGTACCACCCGCGCTAGCCGGAGTGCGCGAGCCGCGGGCGCGTCCTCGCCTGCCGCGTGTGTGGTGCAGGTCTTCACCTGCCTCGCCGCCGGCACCTTACGTCGTCATCGGCACCGTGCTGCCGCTCACCTCCGCATGCTTCTCTACAGCCTTCAGTGCTAGTGCTAACTCCACGGCCTCCCTATATTATATTTTCCTTTCGGCAAATATCTCTGAACGCATTGCGTCATTTGTCAATCCCGAAACAAACTTATCTCTTACATTTTCCTCGAGTTTAGAACACTTCTTACATCTGTCAAAATTACAAGTTGTTGCGAGGTGTTTTAGTGCCTGTAAATATCCTATCCTCGTCGCCAATGCAGCGTCAATAAAAGGCGAGGGTTAGCGACACACTGATTTATTCAGCAAGTTATGACTCTACTCACCACCTTACAATATCATACCCGCAATATCGGTACAGTTATTAATCTGTAAACCTATTGTAATTATTTTATAAAACTTTTAAGTTAAATTTGACATATAAATAATCATGGATATTACAATAGCATTTAGATAATAGAAATTGTTTTAATTTACTTACGTATTCAATTTTTGTAATTTTTTTATTATTTCTGGTAATTTATTATATTTTGATTGACATGACTTGTTGCGTGTATTTTTAACTTAGAGCCCGATAAGTTCAACCTATTTTTATGGCGTAATGTATATTTTGACTATATGTTTTCTCTTGTCGTGTAAAAGTGTTGGTAATTTCGAACGAATTTGCATATTTCTAGAATGTATAGACACGGGAGGGTAAGTATTTTATGTTGTTGAAAGTGAGGTTTGTCACTGTCGGTGCCTTCTATATTTACAAGGATTCTTACTACGTCTTTTTTTGAAATGTGAAAAGGGTCGTGGCGTCTGTGCTGTTACCACAAAATATAACGCCGCCGTAGCTGAGCCACGCTTGCGTAGACATAGTAGGTAACAAGTGCAGTTTTAAGGTTAGTGGTATTTTGACTTCACGAAGGGCGTATGCAAATTTGGATTGTTTTGATTTTATCTTTTCGATGTGTGATTTCCAATTAATATTTGTATCTATAGACGGGCCAAGTAAAGTAAATTCATGAACGACTTCTATTGTTTTGCGGTTGTAGGTGAAGTTTATGCCAGTGGGGTTTTTTGACGGGGGTGGAAGGGCATTATTTCAGATTTAGAGAAATTAATTTCGAGGTTATGGTCATTCATCCAAGTTATCGATTTATTTAGTGTAGAGGTTCGGTCTTCGCTCAAGCCTACATTGTTCCTGCATAAAGTTGCGTATACAGAAACATTATGTGGAAAATGGCCAATTGCAAGTATCCACAAATAAACATATAAAGTATAAAATTGAAAAATCTGCGTCAACAGCGTGAACCAAAATTGTCAACAGTAGGACTAAAAAGAAAACAAAATACAAAATATTTTCCAAAAAACGAACCAAAAAAAAAGGTTACTTAGTAGCATAATTAGCATCTCATCACATTCATCATCAACATCGTAATTCTCCTGGCCTTATCCTTATTTACGTGGGGTCGGCGCAACATGTGTAAATACACAATATCTTCCTTATTACTCTATTATTCGTCATCTCGGTAGTCGGTCCTTTCTACCCATATCATCTTTCCCATTGTCCATCAGTCGTTTCTTTGGTCTTCCTTTACTCTTCCATCGACATTCATACTCAAAACTTTCCTCACGACATTTTCCTCATTCCTCCGCATCACAATGCCCATTTCCATGCTAATTGCCCATACAACCGATTTCCGCACAACTTTTCACTCACCGGTGCCACTGTCAGACTTCCTCTTATGTAGGTACTCATTTCTTAGTCTATCCATTCGTGTATAATGTAGTACCACACATCCCTCATAGCATTCTCATCTTTCTCACATTATTGCGGTAATTAGTTTTACGAAGTTGTAAAAACTCCTACAGTCATCCACAACCTCCTCCTTTTTCTTAAAATCTTAATATCCTTATTAATAAAAAATATATATATATTTTAGTAACAGTTCCGCAATTAAGGACTATAGAATCCTAAAATTGCGGAACTGGAGTTGACTCATTTGTCCGTTTTTTTATTAATCTTAGAATGTAGGTTTTCTTAACTCTAAAATAAATGTCGCGTGTTCCTAAGAACAATATATTTCTAGCTCTATAGTTATAGATTGGTCCATACTGACTCATCTCAATGGAAGAGCTCCCCTGCACGGAACGTATGCACACCTACACTGAGCCCTGAGCATGCCACGCGTACGTGTGCGTGGTTCTGGCGACGAGCTAACGAAGCGCTGCGTCTGTCGAGCACGAAGCAGCACAACACACTGCATCACAACATCGCGTCAGTAATACGAGTACTTTGACGATATAATGGATCGCGAAATGCGCGATTTTTTTTGCAGTGTGGGTTCTGCTTGACTATAAAATAATTATATAACTTTTTTGAGAATCGAGTTACCTATGCTGGAATGCTTAGCTGCGCGTGTGGCGTGCATGTGTGTGTGACGTGCGTGTGTCGCAGGTTATGTCGCTGTCAGGCGACGTGCTCCCTCAGTACCGGCAGGAGGCGCCCAAGACGCCGCCGCACATCCTGCTGCACTACTGCGCCTTCAAGGCCATCTGGGACTGGATCATCTTGTGCCTCACGTTCTACACGGCCATCATGGTGCCGTACAACGTGGCTTTCAAGAACAAGACGAGCGAGGACGTGTCACTGCTGGTCATCGACTCCATCGTGGATGTGGTGTTCTTCATCGACATTGTGCTGAATTTCCACACCACGTTCGTAGGCCCGGGCGGCGAGGTCGTGAGCGACCCCAAGGTCATCCGCAAGAACTACTTCAAGTCGTGGTTCCTCATCGACCTGCTGTCGTGCCTGCCCTACGACGTCTTCAACGCCTTCGACCACGACGAGGACGTGAGTACTGCTCGGCCACCTGGTGTCCCGCATAACCCTCACAACACACTCGCCATTCACCATTATTAAGAATTACACTACTTTGCTTGTACCTCTTTCTCGTTACCTGTCGCGGTACATCGCCTGTCTCTTGGTCGGCAGGGCATCGGCAGCCTGTTCAGCGCGTTGAAGGTGGTGCGACTGCTGCGCCTGGGGCGCGTGGTGCGCAAGCTGGACCGCTACCTGGAGTATGGCGCCGCCATGCTCATCCTGCTGCTATGCTTCTACATGCTGGTGGCGCACTGGCTGGCATGCGTTTGGTACTCCATCGGACGCTCGGACGCCGACTCGGGCCTGCAGTACTCGTGGCTGTGGAAGCTCGCCAACGTCACGCAGAGCCCGTACTCGTACGTGTGGTCCAACGAGTCGGACGGGCCCGAGCTCGTCAACGGCCCGTCACGCAAGACCATGTACGTCACAGCGCTCTACTTCACCATGACCTGCATGACCTCCGTGGGCTTCGGCAACGTCGCCGCCGAGACCGATAACGAGAAGATCTTCACCATCTGCATGATGATCGTGGCAGGTGCCGGAATTCTTCTGTTATTAGCCGGAGCAAGGCGCGACCCCCGCGCAGGGCCTTACTGCGGCGGGGGCCGCGCCTTCCGCACTCCTGTGTCCTCACTGTCGCGTGCGCACCGTGTGTCTTGTCCTCGCGCACCAACGCTGCACCCTCCACTCCAGCCCAGTCCTGTACTCCGTCCACAGACCAGTATATATTTTGTTGGTATTTAGTTATATTGTCCACCCCCACCCCAAATTCCCGTGCAGGCCCACGAAGCGTCAGAGCGCGTCACATACGTGGTCATGAGCGTCGTGTACGGCAAGGACCCGAATCACACTTATAAACACTGAATTACTGTATTGTACCGTATTGGTGTCAAATATTAACAATATGATTGTGCGAAGAAAGATCAGTCTGCTCTCGATGAGGTCATGATAGCACTTTTTGCGTATCGTCCGTATTCATTTGCGCAGAACAGCTGTCACTTGCGCACGCCGACACCGACCTTGGACCTTACGGTACACGTAACGACACGCAACAAGTGCTGCGTGTCTGCCAATGACCACTCTTTCGTCGTATGATATTTTTCTAAAAATAAACTTTTTGTCTGATAATCTTGGCCTACCAACTGCCAAAAACTATCTCTGTAAATACCACTGTACTGTGTGTGATATATGTATACCAGAATAGGCTGCTAAAATCATAACCCTCCTTTTCGCTTGGTCTCTTCGTCGGAATCTGCAGTATGACTGAATGTTATATCTCACTAGGATACCATGGTGGCGCAACCATGGTCGCGCTGCCAGCAAAATATACACAGCTTTATGGTGGGTGTCCCACCAGGTGTTCAAGCGGTTGCGCAACCAACCATACATTTAGGGCAATGCGACCATGGTTGCGCCATCACTGGTGTCCTGTAAGTTAGGGCCCTAGAGATGCGAAGCTTCGCGTCGTACATAACGCTCGTCATCGTTTGGTTGGATCACCCGTAATCTTATAAACGTAACTATATTATTGATAATTCGTTAAAATTAATCTCGTACGATTTGGTATGTTATACGCTCTATTTTTATTATGATTACTGTACGACAAATAGTTTCTATTCATAAAAATTCCGTGTGTTTGAGAAAAGATAGTTGTTTTAAAAGTATTTATAAGTACTTAAGAACCTATTTTGTTTGTGAAGTAATCGTTGTCGCACGTTGAGCGAGGAGCGGGGCGCTTTCTCCCGCTCACCGCGAAGCGTTCTAATGTTGACAGCCCTGCTGTACGCCACCATATTCGGCCACGTGACCACCATCATCCAGCAAATGACGTCGGCTACGGCCAAGTATCACGACATGCTAAACAACGTGCGCGAGTTCATGAAGCTGCATGAGGTGCCCAAGGCGCTGAGCGAGCGCGTCATGGACTACGTTGTGTCCACGTGGGCTATGACCAAGGGACTGGACACCGACAAGGTATGTCACGCCACCCTCTCCCCCGCCCCGCCGGCGCAGGCTCTCACCTTCGCGTGCCCGCAGGTGCTGAACTACTGCCCCAAGGACATGAAGGCGGACATCTGCGTGCACCTGAACCGCAAAGTGTTCAACGAGCACCCCGCCTTTCGGCTCGCGTCTGACGGCTGCCTGCGCGCGCTGGCCATGCACTTCCAGATGTCGCACTCAGCGCCCGGCGACCTGCTGTACCATACGGGCGAGTCTATAGACTCGCTGTGCTTCATCGTCACCGGCAGCCTTGAGGTCATCCAGGACGACGAGGTCGTTGCCATTCTCGGTACGTGATACTCAGGATTTCCAATATATTCACGTGATAAATAAATTTACTTCAGGTAGTACCTACCTGATGTAGATTGACCTACTCTGTGGTATAAAAATATATATTAAAAGGACCTACAGTATGTTATTTTTTTGGTCTTTCTGCTTCGTAGCCATTTATCGTCAACAACAATAAGCTACTTCTTTGTCCGATATTTCTGGGTTTTTTTTAGGTTCTGGTGCTTGGTGATATGCAGTGTTAATAAAATTAACAAAAGGCGTTTCCGTTAAGCCGCAATAGCAAAAAATAAAAACCAATCCAAAACATTTTTTTAGTGTCAATAATATAACATGATCACAAAAAATATTAAATTGATACGTATAAGAAACACTGGTGCCGATTCTCTTGTACACCGAACTAAACTAACTAAACTATCACTAAAATTCCTTACTATTGGCTATGAGAATCTTAGAGCTATTCTGCAAATAAAATTCTCTAAACTAAAAATTAATTTTGACAAAACTAAAATAGAATTGGCAATCGCGAATCCACGTGGTACCCGTGGTTTGCCCTAAACCGTGATTTTTTTAGAGCCTGAGGCGCGCAGGTGTGCCGCCACGACGTGTTTTATATGGATTTTTTCACTTTTTGTATGGAAAACATGAACAAATATTGCCTACATGTTCAGGTTTAGGGGTTTAAGAATTTTAAAAAGGGGGTCGAAATTTTCATTATTTTTGCGATAGGACGCACCATTTTCGAGTTATAAGCAAAAGAAAAAATAAATACAGTACTGTTTTTGCACGTGAAGTCGAGATGTTAGTGTGAATTTTAGTTCATGACAACTTATTTTATCCCACACCTTTTTAATCGCGATTAAAAATTGTTAGGTTTAGTCTGGTTTGGTATTTTACAATCAAAATTTCGGGTGAATAATGTCAAATTCAGAATAGCAAAATTGCCGTTTTCTCTAAACTAAAAACTCAGTACTGTATGTGTGTGTACAGTAAAAACTTAGTGCTGTCAAACTAAAATATAGTTAAGTTGTGTCACTTTAGTCTATTTCAGAATGGGAAATCGTCGTTTGACAGGAATAAACAAAATTTTTGTGATTTTTAGTCTAGTTTAGAGGCATTTGTGACAAGAGAATCGGCACCACTGTCTTGTTGTCTTTCAACGCGGAAGTACGGCCGGTTTAGGCAACGCCAATACACTAGGTATGTAGGTACTATTCCGCTCTACTACAGGTGTACAACAGGTTTCAAATTTATTTTCTTAGAATAAAATTCCTTTTTGTCATTTTTTTTTTTTAAGGTTTGCTAATACTTATTTTTATATGCTGATGTTTTTGTTTTAATCTATTAATGACTACTTTCTTCCCGCAAAATTGGGCTATGCGCTCTTCCGCAGAATTGGACTATCCAATGCAAAAATAATTTTACAATCCGGCTGGTAGTTCTGGAGATTACCGCCTTTAAACAAACTTACAAACAAACAAATTCGTCAACCATAATTATTTTGTTACGTGTAATTTTGTTACGTGTAATTTTGAATCTGTGATATCTTTTAAAGTATTCATTTTAATGTTATGATCAGGCATATTTTAATGTTATGATCAGGCATATTTTAATGTTGTGATCAGGCATATTTTAATGTTATGATCAGGCATATTTTAATCTACAATCAATCAATGTACCTAGCCTTTTCCCAACTATGTTGGAGTCGGCTTCCAGTCTAACCGGATGCAGCTGAATACCAGTATTTTACATTGAGCGACCGCCTATCTGACCTCCACAACCCAGTAAATGGGTAATACGATACCCGTTGGTAAGACTGGTGTCAGACTTTCGGGCTTCTGACGACTCGTAACGACTGTCAAAGATCCACGAATAACAGCCGGGACCAACGGCTTAACGTGCTTTCCGAGGCACGGAGGATTCTCGGTATGTAAAGATGGTCACCCATCCACTGACCAACCCCGGCAAGCGTAGCAAATCAATCTACAATAAATGCCTAATTTAAATAACATAATTTCATTGGATAAGGTTATATACGTATATAATACCGGTCAAAATAGCTTCGGAAATAACAATTAAATTTGTATCAAATTTAGAAAGATACTAATGGTTATTATGGGATCCTGTCGTTTTAGCGAAACGATTTTGCCCAAATTTCACTACCTACCCAAACAAACTTTAGCAACCTTTTTTTGTACCAATGCAATGTTTGGAATGATTTTAGTACGCACATTTTCATTTGGTAAAATTTTTACTTGGCAGAATACCAAGCAGAGTGGCAGAGTGCCAGGGGGCCTACTCCCTAAGCGAAATCCGTTCGTTCGGCCGTCGTTACGGGCGCTTCGCTCTCTGTCTAACTTGCGGTATGTCCGGAAGTGAGACGGAGAATGAAGCGCCCGTAACGACTAGATTATATAGAAAAAAAATATGGAAAAAGCAGGCTACCCGAAACTGAACTAGTTAGACGAAATTAATTATTTTAAAAAATGCTACTAACTAAAAAATAATAATAGTACCAGAATAGTTAAAATATAAGAGAAATAGATATTTGAGATATTTGTTAGTTTAGATATATTAATATTATAATTACCTGTTTAGAATTTGTCCCAAGTGGAAAACACCCTTGTAATAAAACGTCTTTATTTTGCGTAAAATGAGGTATTCCAACTAAAATATTCGACTACATAAAAATTGGTAAAAGTAGTAGTTGGTAAACAAGTTATTGTTTAAACGTTCACTTGCAAAACATTAGGTTTGCGTTACAATCATTTGTGAAGTGATTTTTTGCTAAGTAATAATTTGGCAAATGAAATAATGCTGAAAATTGTTTGGGAAGTGATAATTTGGCAATTTCTTTTCGATAAAACAAGGGAGACCCGTAAGGATATTATTATTAATGAATAATTAATATAATATAGATATAGGGGATCCTGCCGTTTTACCGAAAAGGTTTTGCCAAAATTTCACTACCCAAATAAATTTTAGCAACCTTTTTTTATACCAATGCAATGTTTGGAATGATTTTAGTATGCACATTTTCATTTGGTCAAATTTTTACTTGGCAGAATATTATCAAGGATAATGTCATTTAGCCATTTTGGTCTTTAATCAAATGATTTATTACAGCAAACAATCTTTAGACAATAAACGTTTGCTCAGTTAGTTATGGAACTAGTTAGAGTAGGTTAATTATTTAAAAAAAATGGTTAGGTTAGGTTAAAACTGTGACCTGCTACGTACGAGCCGAGCGAGCGGAGCGAGCGATGCCGCGGCAGCGGCCGGCGATCGCCAGAAATGATAAGATCACATAGAAAAAAAATATGGAAAAAAACAGGCTACCCAAAACTGAACTAGTTACACGAGATTAATTATTTATAAAAATGCTACTAACAAAAAAAAACTACTACCAGAATAGTTAATATTAATATTTCCTTTATTCAACTATATACATATAAATTATATTTTTAAATATTAGAATATAAAAACATTTAAAAATATAAAAATAGTAGCCCACCGGTATCGGGAACAGGGTCCAAGCTACCGGCGGTCAGGGCTCCAGAGAGAGGAACCTCCTGACAATGCGAGCCGTGTCCAAGAGTACCGCTCTCTGAATTAAGCCCTTGATCCAGCTGCCCAACGAGAGCCTCCTTAGGTGTTGGTCAAGGCTCTTGGCAATTAAGCCATTGGCTGATACGACTATCTGCACAATGATCGCTGAGTCCACATCCCACATGTCGACAACCTCGCGAGCCAAGTCAAGATACTTGATTTGTGTATCTTTCTCGGCTTTCACGAGGTTCCCATCATGTGGAACCGTTATGTCAATAATCATTGTGCGCCGCTCTACTCCATCCACCACCACTATATCAGGTTTATTGGTAACAATAGTCCTGTCAGTGATGCTGGATCGATCCCAGTACAAAGTGATATTTCCATTTTTGAGAACTGGGTCGGGCGCATACCTATAGTACGGCACTTCAGATTCCGCAAGACTGTACTTCTGAGCAAGTTGCTGTTGGATAATCCTGGCTACAAGGTTGTTTCTATGCAAGTACTCTTCGTTAGCTAGACGAGAACAGCCGGAGATAATGTGTCGGATTGATTCTCCCGGACGGTGGCATGCCCGACAGATGTCAACCGTCCCGTCCTTCACAATTAATCTCCGGTAATTGTTCGTCATCATAACTTCGTCCATAAATACACAGACAAAACCTTCGGTTTCCCCAAAGAGGTCACCAAAACGCAGCCAGGCTACGGACGCTAGTAAATCTACATCGGGTCCATGTAGGGCCCGAAAGTAGCGTCCGTGAAGCTCCTTACTCTGCCATACCTCCTTGCGATCGTTAGTGTCAAGCACTACAGGTTTACGCCAGTTCTCTTTAGCCAAGGAGAGCGGGGTGAGACCCTTGTCTACCTATATTAATATTATTATTACCTGTTTAGAATTTGTCCCAAGTGGAAAAAACACGCTTATAATAAAACGTCTTTATTTTGAGTAAAATGAGTTATTCCAACTGAAATATTTGACTACATAAAAATTGGTAAAAGTACTAGTTGGTAAAGAAGTTATTGTTTAAACGTTCACTTGCAAAAAATTAGGTTTGCGTTACAATTATTTGTGAAGAGATTGTTTGCTAAGTAATAATTTGGCAAATGAAATTATGCGGCAAATTGTTTGGGAAGTGATAATTTGGCAATTTCTTTTCGATGAAACAAGGGAGACCCATAGATATAGATTTACGAGTTTAAGGGAACGCCCTCTGTTATTTTACATACTGTATGTAGTAGGTACTCGTGCTTTGGGGTTGTATCACGGAGGGAAAAATCAGCGTACCTACTGACGCACGGCTCCGGCGCTCGGTTGCAGGCAAAGGCGACGTGTTCGGCGACTCATTCTGGAAGGACAGCGCCGTGGGGCAGTCGGCGGCCAACGTGCGTGCACTCACATACTGCGACCTGCACACTATCAAGCGGGACCGCCTGCTCGAGGTGCTGGACTTCTACCAGGCCTTCGCCAACAGCTTCGCGCGCAACCTTACGCTCACCTACAACCTGCGCCACCGGCTCATCTTCCGCAAGGTGGCGGACGTGCGGCGCGAGCGCGAGCTCATGGAGCGCCGCAAGCGCGAGCCGCAGCTCGAGCAGGCGCAGGACCACCTCGTGCGCAAGATCTTCTCGCGCTTCCGCCGCGAGCGGAGCGTGGCCGCCGCGCCCGCGCCTGCGCCCGCCCGCACCACGCCTGCGCCCGCATCAGCCGCACCGTCCGACCCCGAGCGCGGCGAAACCGCTCCCGCGACCGCGCCCGCCGCGCCCACTGCCGCGCGCGGCAAGTGGGGCCGCCTGCTGGCCACGGGCTCGCTCGATGCAAGCGCGTCGGAGCCTGCGCGCGGCGCCTTCACGCGCAGCCTGAGCGCACGCGACCGACCCCTGGCGACTGTGGCCTCCGCCGAGCCCGCGCCGGCGCCGGCCTTGACCGTCGCGTCTACGGCGACCGCACTCACACTCAAGGTGAATGGTGGAACGTGCCACGTGTCCCAAGTACGGTTGAGCCACTCGGTTGTTTATAGAATTGATTATCACTCGGCAGGCCACGTTCGCGAAGGGCCGCTCGGCGAGCGCAATGAGCGTGGGCAGCGCAAGCGCGCGGCAGGACACCATCGAGGAGGAGCTGGACGAGCGACGGCCGAGCGTGTCGGCGCACGCGCTGCATGCGTCGCACGCATCGCACGCGGCACACGTGGCGCAGGCGGCGCACGCCTCGCACGACGCCGCGCTCGCCGAGCTGCGCAGAGACGTACGCAACGAGGTGCAAAGACTTCAGCAAAAGGTTATAATTGAACGCAGTTCAGTATTTTCCATTTTTTTGTGCGTAACTACAGCTTCCTCATGGGTGATATAATTCTACCTATGCCAATATTTAAGGCATAATAGCAGCAATCAAAGTTCCCAGTCTTAATTTAGCTGCCACAATAATTTCGCTAATATGAGCCGGTTACTGTGTGTTATATACATATATGACACGGGGTATCTACTCTGTACCGTGTCTGAGTAGTCTCCGGTGTAATTCTTCGTTGATGGTAGATATAGGTAGTTGGTTTTCAATCACACACAATTCTTAACTCAAACTCAAAGCATTTATTCCAGTTATAACGTTTACACTTTTGAGTTATCACTTTGTCACTTAATTTAAGTTAGTTGAGTCATTGAGTTTAAGTTAAATGGTGAAGCTAGTCGCCCATTCCAAGACAAAGTAGGTACTGAAGGAGAAAAACGGGCAAGAAACTCCTTAGCCACTATTTTAAAATAAAATCATGATGTTACAGAGGTTGAACACACGCCATTGTTCTGTCTGTGCCCTTTTTCTAAGTCAGCGGATATATCGCGTATTCCAATACAAAATATTATTACTTATTTAGTTCAATAAAACTTACAAATAATGCTAAAATGCTTATCAGTTAATTATTTTATAATTAAAACAATGCTAATATTCACAAATACAGAGGTCATTCAGAATTATAGTTAAATTAGAACTTTCATTACTTATTACACCTTCATTATTACTACTTTTAACAACAAGGAATTCAGTCAAACAACAGGTATTCATTAGTAAATAGCAGTGTAAAATAATCTTATTACTTTATAGTTGCTTTTCTATAATTGAAACTTATTTAGTTCGCGTATTAAATTATTACATTCAGTTATTGATCACAATATTCGCAAATCGCGCCATCTTCATGACATTAGGTAGCGCTTTGCCATAAATAAATTTACTATCAAATGCTATCAAATGACCACTTGCCAAATATGACTAAAAACCCAAAAATCATTAATTAATGTTCTCTTTTAATTGCAACTATAATTTTGGCTCTAACATCGAAATAAGTTTAATAATTTCACTATCAGTGATATCGGCTACCACAGGACTGAGTTCACAAGTTTGGCAATAGATGGCGTCTGATCTCAAAGGAACTGATACCTTGATTAATGCTTGTGACAGCGTAGCACTTTATGGCTACGCATAGGATTATGTTATAATCTTTACAGGTTGATGCTTTCGCGGCGACACGGCCATTCTGATCGGCGGTGCGGGCTCTGCACCTGCCGATGCCCTTATTGTAGAGTTGAGTAGGTGTAGGTTTTTATCTGAAACAGTGGAGATAAATTTTGTCGGCAGATTATTGTTGCTTCTATTATCCTACAATATTAATCCATTAATTGTACGCGCTGCGAACGCGCTAGTCACTGAATTTTGCTCCTGTTGTTTATTAATTATTTTACCGACTTTTCAATTAAAAAAATAATAAAATAAAAATCGTTTATTGACCAAATAAAGAATTTAGAACATTTCCTTAAAAGTAATACAAATAAACTATTCCTGATATTATTGTCATAAAGGAAACATAATTTTAATATTTTTACTTATGGACTCCATACTAGGTCGGGCCTGTCTCATGGAGTCCTTGAGAGTATTTACCAATTTAAAATTTCAAGGTCGATACCGTATTGTGTTTATTACATAATATTTTAAAAATTTAATGTAAAATCAAAATCTTTTAAAAATAAAACAAAATCGTGAAACAACTATGGTTTTAACCATTGAATATACTTTGATGTTTAGCAAGGGTGCGTGCGAGAGAATGAATATGTAGGAGTATATATACGGGGTTTAGGTGGTAGTGTGGGAGTGAAATTGTGATTGAGGATAAGAGTGAGAGAGTGTTTGTGGTAAGTATGTTATGACAATACACGAACGAAGGCTTCTGACTCTGAGTAGGATTGAGTTAAAAGCCATTGTTTAATTATTTTTTTTACTTGGTTGGTCCTACAACTTCTGATGTCACTGATTTTTGCAATTTTGTTGTAAAGGAAACTGAGCATAAATTCTTGCATACGTTGTGCAAAAGCGGTTTTTACTACAGTAAGTGGACATTTGAAGATTCGTTGTTTGAGTAGATGGTGGTATTCTGTGGATTGGATTGTTATTTTGTGTTGTTTTATTACTATTTTATGGATGTATAACTGTCGGACATTAAGCACTGATGCTTCTTTATACAGTTGATCTGTAGGATAACGAAAATGTTTTCTATACATAACTTTTAGCACTGATCTTTGGGCTCTTTCCAATTGTATCATTGAGGTAGGTAATGCCAACCCCACCCCATACTGTAATGCAGTAGCAGAGAACTGACTCACATAATGCCACATACACCAAGTGCAAGATCTTTTTGTTGGCCGAGTTACGTAAAAATTTCAATACGTGAATCACTTTTCTGATTCGCTTTGCTACTAAGTCTATGTGGGGTCTGAATGAAAGATGTTGATCTAGTAGAACGCCTAAGTATTTTAGAGATTCGACCTTTTTAATTTCCTCACAGGAGCAAGGGATTGTGCTGCAAGTTGAAGGGTGGATTTTAAGATGTAAAGGGAGTTTTGGTGCTGATGAAAGTGTTTTATGGAAACAGATGTAGTTCGTTTTTTTAATATTTAGTGACAGAAGGTTAAGATCGAGCCATTTTTTTATGTTAGTTAAACCATTTTGGGCTTCTTCGCGGACTGTTTCCCAAGATTTACCGTGAAAAATAATAGCCGTGTCATCTGCATAGCAGATGACTTCTGCGTTTTGGGTAATGGCATGATGAATATCATTAATATAGATGATAAATAGTGTCGGGCCCAGGACACTACCTTGAGGCACTCCAAATTCTACGCTGCTTTGACAACTGGTGATATCCCCAATTTTCACACATTGCTTTCTGTTAGTAAGGTAGCTCTCAAACCATTTAAGTGGAAGTCCTCTTATACCAACTGACTCGAGCTTTTTTAGGAGTATGGGAATGGCAACGGTGTCGAAAGCTTTTGCAAGGTCTAGAAATATTCCTATGCATTTTTCATTTTCATCTAAATAAGACGTTACAAGGTTGGCTAAAAGACTTACTGCATCTTCTGTGGATTTCCCCTGTCTGAAGCCAAACTGTTTGTTGGATAATATATTGTTGGAATCTAGGTATAAAGTGAGTCGTTTGGTAACTATTTTTTCGAGAATTTTGGAGAATATTGCTAACAGTGAAATGGGTCTGTAATTATTTGGGTTTTGTTTTGAGCCGCTCTTATGAACTGGAGTGACCTGCGCTTCTTTCCATATGTTAGGAAATGTGCCTGAGCCTAAGCTAAGGTTTATAATGTGGGTTAATGGAATTATGATATCGGATTTAATTTCTTTTATAAGAGTTGGTGTAAAGTTATCTAGGCCTGGGGCACTGTCGTTTTTCATTACTATCCGCGAGAATTTTACTGGCTAGGTTTTCGCCTAGTTAGTTCTGTCTTGGAAATTCAAGTATACTCCGAACAAAGTCAGTGCTAACATAATAGTGAATGGTTTAGCCTTCTCAAAAATGTATGAAATAAATTAAACAAATAACGAAATGCTGTTCAAAGTGCTTATCATCCTGACTCAAAGGCATGTGCAACGGAAACTCGCAGTTAAATGCGGGACATAAGTGCTGTTACGGCGTGCGCTACGAACTCCCCGTGCCGTCGTCGGTACTACCAACACTCAGCGAAGAATTCCGACATAAACGTTCCAGATACGGAAATAAAAATAACAAGTTTTCGAGCATTATTTTGTTGTTGAATTATTTTTGTATACGCTACGTCTGCGCGTCAACACATCCTATAAGTGACTGCAGTACTCGCCGGCCCCTATTGATATTCTATCAAATATAAATGCCTAATATGCATCGCACTCCTCCTAAAGCCCCGAAGACCCCCATACCAGGACAATCACAATCTGTTCTTGACATTCCTTCGGCTTTCAGAAGCGATGCGAAGGAATCTAGTGCAAATGTGACCGTCAGGGGCAAACGGCCACGTACCGGCGACTCACCCAACAACGCAGTGATGGACTCATCCTGTGCATGTCTGGAATGGAAGAGCGAACTTATGCAGCTTTTGACTAAGTGGAGGATCGAACAAGACCTACGGCTGTCTACCTGGAAGGCCGAGCATGACAATGCTGTCCGCCCTGGTTAAGGACGTCTCCGACATAAAAACTCAGTGTGCGGTCATTCAAAATGCTACCATCGAACTCGAAGTAAGAATGAGGTCGGCTAGTTTCCATAAAAGAACAAGGGGCAAGGATCCGGAGAAATGCAATCAGGGATTTCAAGACTTACATCCCCAGTCACGCTCGGCAAGTTCTCAGCTACTCACTGCTCCACCGAACGATATAGAAGAGGTAGGAGATCCCATATTGATGGCACCAGAAGTGGAGACTGTGAATCGAGAAACATGCGAGACGGACCTACGGGACATACACCACCAAGGTAAACTGGTATCATCAGCTAGTCACCAAGCTTCCAAACCCGAGTCCTCTTGCCGGTGCCTGCTGTGGTATCAGACGTTACGATGGGTGACACAGACCATGTACATTTGAAGGATGGCTGGACGGAAGTTCGACAGAGGCGCTCCCGACGTTCGCTCGGCAACGTTTTGCGTGGAACAGCGGCACCTGGTACCACCAATTTAGAGGCCTCGGAAAGATGGGAGATACCTGCACCTCTTCTACGTGAAGCAGGGTACTTCTGATAGCCAGGTACGTGACCACTTAATTACCATCTGTGGGACTGATGTTTGCACGGTGGAAGCGCTGAAATCCCGTGGCAAATACGCCTCCTTCAAGTTGGGTGTGCCCTCAAAACTGGCTGAACTAGTTATGGGAGCCCAAAACTGGGCAGAGGATATTTGCGTCAAACCGTGGCGTCGTAACTTTCGTGGCCGAAGTAATGACTTTCAGTAAGCCCTCACACATTACTGCCTCACCCGCCTCTACGAACCGCAATGTTTATATACGATTACTGTACCAGAATGTGCGGGGGCTCAAAACAAAGTTACCTATATGGAGATCAAGCTTGTTACTCTCCGAGCACGACTTAATTGCTGTAACAGAGACAAATCTGGACAATTCAGTTGAGGATTCAGAAATGTCAAGCGGAGATTGGAGCATCCTACGCAGAGACTGAGTGACTCTGGGTGGCGGCATATTGCTTGCTTCGCGCCCCGGCATTACCATGAAGAGGCTGCAAGATTTAGAGACTGACCGTGGCAAAGACCTATGGGCTTCGATCACAATTTTCGGCCTAAGCATATCTGTGTATGTTGTCTACGTAAAGCCCACTGCAACTGATGACGATTACATGACGTGGTTTTGCAAGGTTGAGAGCATCATCACAAATTTAAACGGAACAATAATAATTTTAGGCGACCTTAACTTAAAAAGTGCATCTGTCAATATCAATAATTATTACTGCTATTTCTTAAGCTTTTGTAGTCTGGCTGAGATGAATGAAGTGGTGAACATGCGTGGGAGTAAGTTAGACGTAGTGTTGGCTCGGGAGGGTACCAAAGTAAACTGCGAGCATGTCAAAGGTACGGAGCTGGTTCCAATCGACTTGTATCATCCTCCGTTAGATATTGCGATTACCACCACAACGCATAAGGACAGGGAAAAATTGGACGCCAGCAACATTGATCGAAGTAGGGATTGGGACTTTGTCAAAGGGGACTACACACTTTTTAGAGATCAAATTCGTTCTGCTCCATGGCAAGACGTTTTTAGCTACAACGACGTACCCTCCGCTGCTGGTTTTTTTTACAAAATAATGTATGACCTATTTGATTCTTCTATTCCAAAGAAGAAGAGAATGATCGCTGGAAATCGGCGGTATCCAGTCTGGTTTACTAAAGATATAATTAACGATACTCAGCGTAAAACTAAACTGCATTATAAATGGAAACTTTCGCGATGTCATCTTAAATATGCGGAGTTTAGTGCTCTGCGATCGGATTTAAAAGCAAGAACACAGGTCGCCTACAGATTGTACTGTAATTCCTTAGAAGATAATATAGGCAAAAATCTGCGACAATTCTGGCAGCATGTTTCTAGTCTGCGATTCAAAGGGCGGTTTCGAGCCAAACGTCATACTCAATGGTGATACTTTTTCGGGTGTCAAAGCGGCCGAGGCATTTGCTCAATATTTTGCCAGCGTGTTTCTGCCCGATTCACCTAAATTGGGCCCAAGAAACTTAAGTGTGACCACTGAAGCAGATAACATTCCTCTTCCCTTCTTAACCCCATCGGATGTAGTTAAGGGGATTGGTAAACTCAAACCCTGTAGCTCGGTTGGCCCTGACAACATTCCAGCCTTTATCCTTAAGGGGTGTCATGATATCTTGGCAGCTCCTCTATGTCATGTCTTTAACCTAGCCCTCCAGTCCGGCGTATACCCTGAGCAATTAAAAACTTCGCGAGTCACTCCCATCCCTAAAACTAGTGACAAAACATCAGTAGAGGAACACAGGCCCATCGCTATCCTGCCAACCATTGCCAAGGTTTTCGAGCATATACTCCACTCCTTTATTTACAAACGCCTGAATATGTCTCTGTCTGAAGCCCAACACGGTTTTCGGCCGGGTCGCTCTGTAAATTCGAATCTATTGATTCATGTAGACTACATATCTAGTGGCTTGGATATTGGTACGCAGGTTGACGCTCTGTATTTTGATTTTCAGAAAGCATTCGACAGAGTTGACAACGATGTTCTCTCGACAAAACTGGAGACCATCGGTTTCTCGTCGGGTCTTCTTCACTTCTTTTCCGACTACCTGCGGGATCGCAAGCAGTTTGTCAGACATGGCTGCTTCGAGTCCAAGCCTTATAACACACGCTCAGGCGTAAGTCAGGGATCAGTACCGGGGCCGCCTCTATTTCTGATCATGATTAATGATCTCATAGCAAATGTTAAGTTTGCCAAATGCCTTCTTTATGCCGATGACCTAAAGCTTGTCGCACACATCAGAACAGACGAGGATTGCAAACTCCTACAGAGGGATATTGACGCCATCTATGAGTGGAGCATTGTGAACAAGCTATTATTTAATAAAAACAAGTGCTACGTCATGACATACGGTAGAGGGTTGCGACCAACCCATTATGACTATAATTTGGGTGGTGAAGTAATTACTCGTGTCACCAACATAAAGGACTTGGGAGTGACTTTCGATCGGTGTCTAACTTTTAGAGATCACATTTCTACCCTTGCAAAGGATTCTTTCAGGCGCCTGGGATTTGTTTTGCGAAATGCTCGTGACTTTCGCAATCCTAATGTTATTAGGCTATTGTACACCACTCTGGTTCGAAGCAAACTCGAGTCCAGTGCCTGTGTTTGGCACCCCTATACCGCGACCCAAACACTGATGCTTGAAAAGGTACAGAAAACCTTTCTAAGATGCCTCTTCCAGAGGTTATACCATTTCTTTCCCTATATGTACCCTACCAACTTTCTTTTAGGGATGTTGGGCTTTAATTCGTTGGAGGTTAGAAGAGGCCTTGATCAGCTCACGGTAGCCTGTAAAACCTTACGGGGACGTATATACTGCCCAGACCTCCATGGCCTTTTTTGCCGACTATTTGTGCCCGAGAAATACATCGGACACCGTCCCAGCCGCCGGCGTAATCTATTTGCGCAACCGTCATCCAAAATTGTCGCCAGAGCTGAATCTCCAGTGTGTCGTACTTTGAAGATGCTCAACGCCCTTCTGACTGCCAACCCTGAATGTGATGTGTTTGCGGATGAATGGAATAAAATTATACGTATATGCTTTATTATTTGGTCTATCCCTTAATGGGATTTATCTATGTCCGTAGGTGTGTCCGTGACTCAGATTAATAAGGTCCGTGACATCACAGTGGGCCCTATCAGAATACCAGCGCTGCGGTATTTATTTTTAAATATCGCCGCATTATGCTGAGATAGTGGCCTTTTTGGCCTCGCACAGGTCTTTACTTTTCTGTTTGTATTTTAATTTTATATTTTTATTTTTTATTATTACTTACTGTTTGTATTTCCTGTGCGTGTCCCAAATAAAATATTTTTCTTTCTTTCTTTCTTTATATGTCTGGTGTTCTGTGAGAGACAGTACGCAAGGGAGTCCACTGTTCCATGTTAGTTTAATTAAATTATATAATTGTCAATATTAATATTTCTATATTTCTATGTTAATTAATGTAATTGGTGTTGTACCGTTTTAATTAACTCTAAATAAATAAAATAAAATAAAAAATAATATATTCAATTAATTGTAGGATTTGTAACAGACAGTTTAGTTAACATTGAAAGCTTGTAATAGATCTGATATCTATTCAGTTTGCCTTAAATTGAAATATATACGTAGATTGTATTTATGAAATAAAGCATAGCAGGGCTTTAGGTATTTTACTTGCGATTTGTTTAATTGATATTGCATGATCAGCTGTTTGCTGACTAATTTAATTTTCGGATGCATGCAGAAATTGTAGAATTAGTTAATAGTCAGTTCTAGTTCACATTGAAATCGTATAATAGATCTGCTGTCTACTAAATTTGTCTTAATGGGAATATCGAATGCATTTAATATGGAACACCTACAAGTAAGTACAGCTACATAGAGTACTCTACTTGCAGTAGGATTAGGATCAATGTTTTTCCTGTAACCTGAGCAGATTACAATATAAAGCTGTGTTATGCAATGGTGTGCAAAATAACTAGTGCTTCATGTCATGCCATTGAAAGCATACAATTTGTATTTCAGTTTATTGTATGATTAACTGTTAGCTAATTAATTTCATTTTCACATGTATTCAGCATGCTGCTGCTTGTATTATCCTACAATTGGCATTGAATTGTAGGTTTTCTGTCTACATAATTTGTTTTTAATTGAAATATTGAATGCATTGCTTTTGCACCTTGCATAAACACACTTATTAAGAATAGTGTGGAGTAGTTTTGTACGATAAGCTGCTAGCTGAATAGTTTCATTCATATAAGAAGGTAATGGCTCTGTGATAGACACAAAGTCTTGGATTTGACAGGATTAAAGGATAGGATAAGGAACACAGCTCTGTGAAAGACACAAAGTCTTTGATTTGATAGGATTAAAGGTTTAGGAGTTCAGGACCATTTTGCTCCGTGTCATGCTCGAAGTCTAGTAATTTTTTTTTATTGGAATATTGAATGCATTGATGTTGCACCTTATATAAGCACACGTGTTAAGAATAGTGTGTAATAGTGTTGTATGATCAGCTGTTAGCTAAATAATTTCATTCACATACGAAGGTAATGCTCTGTGATAGACACTAAAGTCTTGGATTTGACAGGACTAAAGGATAGGATCAGGAACACCGCTCTGTGATAGACACAAAGTCTTGGATTTAACAGGACTAAGGGATAGGATGGTAATAAACAGTCTTAGTTTACATTGACAGCTTGTTGTAAATTTACTGTCTATTTAATTTGTCGTTAATTAAAATATTGAATGCATTGATGTTGCATCTTACATAAGCACACTTGATAAAAATTGTGTGTAGAGTGCTGTATGATCAACTGTTAGCTGAATAGTTTAATTCGCATACGAAGGTAATGCTCTGTGATAGACACAAAGTCTTGGATTTGATAAGATTAAAGGATAGGATTAGGAACACCACTCTGTGCTGGACACAAAGTCTTTGATTTGACAGGATTAAAGGTAAGGAGTTGAGGAACATTGCAGCTGCATGACAGGCACGACGACTTGTATTTGAGAGGATATAAGGAACCAGGCTCTGGGCAATATTGTACGCCGTGGACCCAGCAGGACAATACGAGAGTATTGCCTATTAGTTACCTCTAGGGCTTGGTAATAGGTTATTGTTTTCATTATTAGTTACCTCTAGGGTTACCAATAGATTATTATTTGTTGTTATCATTATTAGTTAACCTCCAGAACCCGGAGCGCGGGTGGCATAAGCTCTGTCCGCTGATCATTGACTGGTCGCACGGTTACTAGTATTTACATACGTACCCTGCGCGACCTATTTACATAAAATATGTTTTTCTTGTCATACCTTCATGCAATCAGTAGGTAAATTATAACTAGCTAAATAATTTGCGTAATCGTCATCATGTACCCATGATTATTGTTTGTTATGTTTAAGTTATTAACAGTTATGAAAATATCCCTTAAAAGCTTTGAAAGGTGAATCGCTAGCCTCATAGTGTCTTAATTATAATGAGTTAATGTGGCTTAGGATAACTGCATTTTTGTTCATTGTACAGATGTTAAATAAAGATATTTGAAAATGAATGAGTTATCCTCCAGTGGGAGTACTAGTTTGGTGTCAGTATTACTTATTGAGTTATTTACCAGTCAACCCATTGGTAAGTTAAGATACTAATAGTATTTTGGAATAGACTAGAATTACGAGTAATTACTTGCTACAGGTAGAACTGTACAAATTAAAAAAATTGTAAAATAATTTAAGAAGTACTTTGGTGCATGATATGCATCACATGTGAACATCATGTAGGCATGTACTTGTTGACTTGGGTATTGTATTGAGCCTTTGACACTTGAACATTGTAGCAGTATTGGCAAGGTGAGCAGAAAGTAGTTTGAAAACTCCTCACCTTTTATTTTAGCTTTTTTGTGTGGACAAGCTGGAACAGTCATCTCTGATTGGCTGTCCTTAAGCTGACTTTCATTTGGTGGGATGTCAGTTGATTGTTATTGGAGTGGCGACACGGTCACTTGTTCAACAGGTTGCAGCGATTCAAGTTGTTGGTTGAGTCGCCTTTTAAGGCGACCTTGATAACAATTGGTTTGCTGAAGTAGCAGTAATTTTTAAGTACCTTTGGCTGAAAGAGATGAGGGCCTATGGGCGGTTCATGTTCAAGAGATGAAATATGCTTCAAAGCCAGTTTATGGCACTCTTTGAATGTTGACACTTTATATTGAAGTTGATTGTATTGTTCGGCTAAAACCCTGTGATGTAAGCACATGTCAGCCAGCTTATTCTTAAGGAAGGTGTTGTTCTCAAAGACGATCTTCACATCCACCTTGATTTCATCTCATTCTTGAAGTAGTTGGGTCCATAGAGCTTTAGAAGACTCAAGTTCCTTTAAGGGTGCTCACAATTTTGTTATGATATCTTTGATAGTAGTTCTGCGGGTTATCATTTTCATTTTGATATGACAATCACCTCGAACCTGGAATGTGAGATGTTATGCAGATAAATAATAATGCAAGAAAAGATGTTCCTACTAATATTTAGATTAGAAGGAACAAGCAGTGATAAATTAATTAATTAATCTATTGTTATGTAATGGCTATTACAGTTTGATGAAGTTAAACAGAAGGGAAGTACTTATGAACAACAGTGCATTGGTTGTTTTAATTTGCATGCATAAAAGCATGTTGAAAATGATGTTTTCTCTCAATGTGTCAAATCATGTTTGCATTGTCACAAAACTTCTTGTTTGATGGTTCATACATAACTCTTGACTTATTTTACAAACCTATTGCATATTTAAATGTTTCTGTATGAATATTGTAACGTGTTGTCCACTATATGTTTTAATGTTTACATACTTATTTGGAAAACTCAGAATATAGGTGTTAGAATATAGGTGTTATATTCTAAGTCAAATTCGCCTTGTGTGTATATTGAGCTTTACAGTTAGGTATATTAAGAACAATGAATACAAATAAGAAGTGCATTTATTTATTAATATGTAAAGGACGTAACATAAACATGCGTTTAAAATTACGCGCGCCGCCGCCGTATGTAAGTCGTTGCACTTCACGCTAGAGGTTGTCTAGCAAGCTCACGAGCGCCCAGCGTCCGTCGCCGAATCTCCGGATGTTTTTTAAGGGATATTTCAGGTTCGATTAGTGGAATTGATAATATTCAGGAATTATTATTTAATAAAATATGTCCTTTCGAGTCGTTTTTCCCAAGAGAAACGTCACTCACGTTTATTCAGTCAACTTGACAGCTTTTTGCCAACCAACGTTTCGTTCACAAAAGAAACCTCAACAGAGGTGTTAAAAAATAATGACAACTTAAATTATAAAAAGCGCATCAAAAGTACAAGTTTTGCTTGTTCAATATATTGTAACCTAAACAAAGAACAATTTAGGACATATTTTGGTATTGATTATTACAATATCAACATTTAGAGAAACAGAACGTTGCTTCAAATAAAGCCTGCGTGAACGAATGAAAGAATGCCATTTTTGTTTCGTATCTGTGGATATTATTTGAACCATGAACCTTCTTTCGTACTAACTAATCCTCGATTGGTCTTCGTTTTGTAATCAGAACACATTTTGAGGCTGGTACTAGCTTTGTTACCGTAACAATCCTAGACCTTTTAGTCTTGGTTTAAACCATTACTTATGCAGTTTTTTGTAATAAGACGGAAGAAGTTTAAAGACTCCAGAGCACAAGTTCTGATACTGAGATCTCATAGGTATACCACGTTTTATAATTTCATTCAAGGTAGAAAATAAAATAAGTAGGTAGGTACACATACGTTTATTCGTTTTTAGAAATATTGACGGCTAATTCAAGGATGTAAAGGCATTGGAAGGTTACTAATTTATGAGACTTAAATATATGACGGTGTCAGCGATGGCTGAGCGATACCATACCAACGTCATCATCTCGATTCGGTGGTAATTAGGTAAAGTAGGTACGGAATCCATGGTAGGTTTAGAATAAAACAAGATACTTAATAACAAATCAGTTAGCATTTCATTTTAGGTCTGTCTCCGTTCGTGAACTTCACAAGCCTCTTGTAATCACTTCCCATAACACGACTCTGCCCACGAGCCGCCCTCTCTACCGAGGCTGTAATGTGGTTTAGCTTCGTCTTAGTACCTACTGTAATAATCAATTGAGAGGCTAAAATATAAAAACATAAAATCGACACATTTGCGATTTTTTGCCATTTCCGGTTTCAGCTGGGTCGTGTGGAAGAGTTGCTGACCATGTTGGCGTCGCGGCTGGGCGCGGACCCGCTGGCGGAGGGCTCAGCGACCGCGCTGCCCGCGCCCGGACCCGCGCCCGCGCCCGGTCCAGCGCCTGCGCTCGCGCCCGAACCCGACACGCCGCGCGACGCCGCCGGCACCGCCCGCAAGCGACGCTCCAAGGTGACGAGTGACACTGTATTTGCGGGTACCGGTACTCGTCCTTCCCTTCGCAACACTAACACTAACACTCGCGTGTCCAGCAGGCGCGGAGCAAGGGCGCCGCGCCCACACCGCCCGCCACGACGCCGAGCGAGGCCCCCGCCGGCTCCGCGGGCCCCGCCAGCCCGGGCGCCAGCGCGTCGCAGCGGCGCCGGGACTTCGTGTAGCGCGCGGCGGCGCCCGGCGCGCGGCCGCACTAACGCGGCGGGGCGCCGGGGGCCCGGGGCCCGCCTCCTCACTGTATATATCTAGATATGATAATGTAGATATTATGTAGCCACACACGAAACTAGTACGCTGCGTTACGCTTTCGGACACCGTGACACGGGACTCTACTCTGCTGTGATTTTGAGAATGAACTGGGCCCTGGCGAGCACGTAGCACCACGGTATGTCGTCTAAACTCACTGGCAATCTCCCCACCGACCAAAATTGTACGATACCTTAGGACATTTAAAAGCCCCTGCAAACAAGCGCGACGCGACACCGGTAATTGTTATACCGTGAAGTTTTCTTAGAAATGTTTTATTAGAGTCGCGTCACGCCTATCTGCGGAAGCCTTAACTGCCGACACGTGAGTCGTGAGTATACATAAAATACCGATTCCCGAGAAAAAGTATGGGCTTCGGCAATCATCGCTTATCTTCGGCAATCATCGCTTATCTTCAGAAACGAACGCACGATGATGAGATCTATTAGGTAAATGAGCAATATTTGTAGGATATCTTTATATTTCTAGGTAATCACTTTCTCGAAAACGACTCTAACGATTTCGATGAAAGTTGCAATATAGGGGTTTACGGGGCCGAAAAATCGATCTAGCTAAGTCTCATATCTGGGGAAATTAGTTTTCTCCGTATTGTCAACCGAGCAGAGCTCGGTCACCCAAAGTTTAAAACAAGATGGCTACCTAAGAATAACGACATGGCAGCATGGATTAAGTAAGCGCCTACTATCATGGCAGCATGGAATTTGTATGTACTATCATGGCAGCATGGAATTAGTATGTACTATACAAGGAATTAGTATAAACTATCCTATACCTACTATTAAATGAGCATTTTTTATTTTCACCCGAGCAGAGCTCGGTCGACCAGGTTCTACTATTAAATGAGCAATATTTGTAAAAACATATGTAATCACGTTCTTGTAAACAGCTCCAACGATTTCGATGAAAGTTACAATAAACGGGTTTACGGGGCTAGGACTCATATCTGGGAAAATTCATTTTCTCTACTTTCACCCGCGTAGATCTAGGTCGCCCAGGTACTAGAGCTGATACAACCATGGAATCACTTTCTTATTTCGTTTAAGCATGGTTACAAAGAGATTAAGTAAGAACTCGATGCAATTCCAAAAAAAAATGCCGTCGGGGTACCGAGTCGGGATCGCGTCTTTCCATTCTATACAAGGCCAGAACGCAACCATAGGAAACTGCTCACGTATATATTGGAAATCACTTTTTTACTAAGGTCTTCCCATCTATACAAGAGTAGTACGCAAATACTCGCGTATACTTCGTAGTGACCTAATTAACTACCTTATTCCAAAATATACAGTGCCAGTACGCATACGGACTAATCGTGTATAGATTGCGACAAATTGTGAACTGGTATTTAACTTGTTTGCGACGTAATGCACCTTGCGCTAAATAGCCTGCCTGGCTGGGAGCAACTTGGAAGTAGCGCTCGCCGGCCGCTGCCGCGGCACCGTTCACTACGTTCGCACGGCTCGCGCGCGGTTGGTTACAGTTCTAACCTAACCTAACCCATTTCATATTCCGTTATCTGTTAGCTGTTGCATTTCACCCAGGTCAGATTTATTTTTATTTTTTAATCTATATTATTAAAACCCATGTCAAGCGTAAGTGATGGAACCATATGGAACCAGGACGCGCGTGTCCACGTTACCAACTATACACGAGCAGTACGCAAAATTCGTGGACATACATATACATTGTAATCACAGATTTAAAAATAGCATTACAATGTATACGCGAGCAGTTTCCTGTGGCTGCGTTCTGACCTTGTATAGATTGGAAATACGCGTCGGGATCGAAGTTCCTTACGCGATACTAGTACGTAGGTACCTACACACACATTCGTATAGAAATAGAGTGAGAAAAAGTTGCTTGGCATCAATAACGCTTTTTTGTTACGTGACGATTTCTACTAGTTAACTCCAGCGGCGTGCACAGAGTTTTTAGACAGGGTAGGCAGACTATTTTAAAAGCTATTATCAAAAATAGCTACTGCATGTTGGTTTTGGTTGGTCGTCTTGTCGATTAAAAATAATGATGTAGGTAATTGCTACCTCAAATATACATAGATTGACTGATTTGATAGACATTTATCAATTTACGGTTATTCGAAGTGGCCTTTCTGCGCGTTTTTTTGATGTTCAGCTAATTGCAAAATTAAATACTTAATAGCAGTGAAAAGATGGCACTAGTTTTTATCGCCGAAAAATTGTTTTGAAAAAGCATTTTTTTTTTTGTCTAAACCTAAACAACTTCCACAGTGAATATTATACATTTTTCAATCTATTATCAACGTTAAAACCTTAAATACCTACGACCTAACAATACATTTATTGAAGCTAACTCAAAAACTACCCAAGCAAAGTTAATAAAAAAATATGGGACCACCGCGCAAGCTTCTTAAAGCCAATGAAGAATTGCTTAAATCGGTCGAAAATATCGATGAATATACATTTTAAAAAAACAAAGTAAACACAGAACCTCCTCGTTTTTGAAAGTTGGTTAAAAATGTGACCGGCTCGACGCTACTTGGCGGCTTGACGCTGGGAATGCGAAGCTACGGTTACGTAGATAAGGCGGTAGCTGCACTTGACGGCCACGGTGAATGTTGTCATGAAAATTATGACATCGGCAAAGATTTATAGCGTTAGATTTGCCCTACCGCATCAAAAGATACTCGCGTTTCCGTTTCGTTTTGACACCTCTGACACATAATGACGCAGTGACTACACTTGTTTGTCATGGAAACGCTATATATTAATGTGTGAGCTCACTCTTCTCAGTATGGACACTTGATCTTGTGACTGAATACGGTGAGGGCAAATCTAGCGATTCAAATCTTTGGGGGGCGGGGTTTGCTTTGCGGTGTCAAAAACGCTCTCTAGGAAACTTACTTTCATAGTCAACGTTTCAGCCATTTGTTCCATGAATTACTTTTTCATGAAATCATGACATTTACTTCGTTCCAAAAACTCAAACCTACTTAACAGTTGACGAGGCAGCTCGTCAACCGAACTCAACAGAGAAAACTTCATACAAACGCGCAATATACTTATATTGCGCACTACTCCGCCGTAAAAATTTAGTATCGTTTGGCGTTTGGGGGGGATGCCGCGTCTTTCCATTCTATACAAGGCCAGAACGCAAGGGTGTGAAACTAATCGCGTATAGATTGGAACTCACTTTTTTACTAATGTCTTCCAATCTATACAAGAGTAGTACGCATATACTCGCGTATACTTCGTAGTAACATAATCAATTACCTTACTCCATAATATACAGTGCCAGTGCGCATACGGACTAATCGTGTACAGATCGGAATCGCGCCAAATTCTAGATTCCAAACTATACGCGAGCAGTTGCATGCTCGCCATTTTGATTTGTTGATGTCTCTTTCTACTCCATGGTAATTCTTATCTGCGTGTCTATTCCAAACATTGCATCATATTTCGGCACGTGCTATAAGCCCTAACAGTGTTTTCTTTTGTTTCTGCATAATTAATTATAAAAAAGTGCCTAATACATCTTAATACTGAATTTAAATGTGAAAAATGGTTACCAAAGACAGTCTACAAGAGTTTTTACTAAGTATATGTGGTGAATACAAACAAGAACTGTTTGAATTTGAATCTTCCGTAAAGTTTAAAGAGATCATCAAGTGCAAGTGGGGAGAACTTAATGAAGACTACTCTGGAATTTGTAAGGAATTCATTGAAAATTAGTGGCGGACTAAGCCCGTCAGAGGCCCGGGCGGCAAAGCTAAATGAGGCCCCCAGCTTTAAAAAAAATGTAGTTTTAGAACCTTTTTATTCAGTTCACATTTGTATGAATATATAAGTGTTTATGTGTATTTTCTTAAAATCTGACAAGTGAAATTCAAATTTGACTTAAAATATTTAGACTAAATAAACATATATACCTACAATATAGAATGGATATGGGTGAGGAAAATAAAATACGATCCATCGACAAAAAAGAAAAATTTATAAAATAAATCAGAGATAGTTTTTTAAATTTTTTGTAGCGTGTTTCCATGCCTTCAATTTACTGAAGTCCTCAATAACTTCTGTGTAATCGATTTCTATTGAAATTTTTCTTTCTATTGAAAGCACGGCTAGATTAACCAGTCGCTCTTGACCCATTGTAGATCGAAGATAATTTTTAATTAGTTTAAGTTTCAAAAAACTCTTCTCGCATGATGCAACCGAGCAGTGGCTAAATTAAAAACGTTCATTCCTGGGCGGGGGACTCCCCGCTTTAGCACAAAATAGAGGATACTTTGTCGACAGCCGAAAAGTTAGAGGATCAGAAAAATATAGGATGGTAGAGCGAGCGAAGCGAGCTCGAAATATTTGTAACTAAAAAAAAATCTTTTAAACATCTATACAGAAACAGGAATTACTTTGTTGAACTATACAGAATATTTTGAAAATGTAGTATGCAAGAGCGAAGTGTGCTCGAAAATTAAACACCCCTTCCGGAATAATTCAAGTCTTTCTTTTGACCATCCACACCTATATTAATAGGAAATACATTGTCGATTTACGCAGAGAATTCTAATAAAAAAAGAATGTTAGGTTGCAAGAGCGAGCGTAGCGAGCTAGAAATTTTAACACCCTACGTTTATATTTAGCGTAGGGGGCCTCCAACTACAAACTGCCTTTTTACAGAATATGTTTTGGTCTTGTTTGGAATTTGATTAAAAAGTTGTCGCGAGCAGCGCTCCGCGCCCCCTAAGACCCTACGCCCGTGTGCGCTGCACACCCTGCACCATAGGTAAAACCGCCTCTTTGTTTTTCTCTAAAACGTGTTTAGCTTAGAATAAGTTGTTGTTGATCACATATTGCTAGTCAATTTACAATTGAAATCGTGGTTAAAATCATACATTCTTACATGTCATTGCATACTCAGAAAAATCTATGACGATAAATTGTTGGAGATGTCGGAAAAAATCACGCCGGAGCTTTAGTATTCAGCCATAATCTGTCGTTTAACGAACATTTTTCTAGTTTCACAAACACAAATTGGATTGTACGTTCATCATATCCTCGGTTAAAAAGACTAGCTTTTCGTAAAACATTTATGAGTACATGCCAGCACTCTTCTTTCAAAAAGAACAGAACGTCACGCCCCAACCGAGTACGATCGCGTGGTTGTGATGCGACTATTGATATTAAATTCAAGAAAGTGAATCGAAACACCTGTTGGTATGATAAAGATTTAAAAGAGGGTTATACGGTGCTGCTCAAAATTGATTATTCCGACACTCATTTGACAAATGTAGCCGAGGCGTATAGCTACTTGCGGAGCACAGACGAAACTGACGATTGTTTTCGGAATTATTTTGATTCCAGTATGAGTCCAGCAGCTGCAATGGCTTTACATGAAATGACTCTAATTGAGAAGTACGGAAAAGAAACTTCAGTTTACTTGGCAAATTCTCAGATTAACCCAAGCGAAAGACATGTTTACGTATTATCTTTATGAAAAGTGGCGTAAATAAAATTTTGGTTACAGATCTGGCTTAAATATCGGTGAAGTACTGGAACGAAAGCTTTCAGAACTGGAAGCGAAAGGTTTCCTTATTGAGTACAGAAAAAATCCAAAAATTATTGTGGTGATAAGCCCTATCATGCAAAGAATATATAACTCGGATTTTATCGAAGACATGTTTTTTATTGACACAACGTCTTCCTGCGATCAAAGCAATACAGCCATATTTTTTGTATTCTCCTCAAGTAAAATAGGCGGTCTGCCAGTGGCGTGCGCTTTCCACACGTCACAAGACGAATCCAATTACACTCTTGTGTTTTCAATGATTAAAGAAGCGTTTCAGAAGAGATTCAATGAAAAAAAAATTAATCCCTCCATTATAATGACCGACGATAGCGCTACTGAACGAAACGCGTTAAAAACGATATTTCCCGATTCCCGACTTTTACTATGCTGTTTTCATGTGGCGCAAGCGTTTTGGCGATGGCTTTTATCTGCAATACACGGAATTGATATGTCAAAACGGCAAAGTATAATGACAAGATTTTCAAAACGAATGTTTGCAAAAACTGATAATGAAGCAGTAAAACTATTTACAGAACTCATTTCAGACGCCTATGTGAAATCCTGCAACAATTTAGAGCAACACCTGAAAAATATATGGGAGAGAAGGGTGGAGTGGTGTACAGCTTACAGGACAGACATTATGAACAGAGGGCACAATACAAATAATTACACAGAAGCTTCAATACGCATTTTTAAAGATGTTATTTTACAGAGATGAAAGCAATCAAAGCGCAGACATTGTACATGTCTGCGCTTTTGCGATTTTATATTAATTTGGTATTATTACTGTATGGAAATATGAAATGTGACTAACTAACGAACTAGAATATTAATAACTAGCTGCCCGCCCCGCCTTCGCACGGGTAGCACTAAGTACTTATCTACGGCGCACCTACTTACTTATCTACCGACCCTACCCTACTCTATCTACATACCTAGCTACCTACCAAAATTTTTGGTAATTTTTTTACACCTTGGGTTACATTATTGGAGTTTTAGTAAGGATCACAATTTTTTTTGAAAATATAATATAGGTAGCCTATGTCATCCGGGGATAGTGTAGCTTTCCAACAGTGAAATAATTTTTCAAATTGGTTCAGTAGGTTCGGAGCCTATTCAATGCAAACAAACAAACAATCAACTCTTTCCTCTTTATAGGTAATATTAGTATAGATGAAATTGCAATTATAGCAATTAATTAATTAAATTCATTTATTATCAGGTAAATAACACCCATAGCCACACATAAATTAACAAATTAATAAAATAAATTAAAATACAATAAAATCAAACATCAAATAAAATAAAATCAAATGAAAATAAATTTCGTTAAATCGAGAGCCATATATAGGTAAAACAAATTAAATTAAATCAAAATAAAATTTAAAATAAATAAATAATCAAAAACAATAAAATTAATACCCTCTCTCCGACACTGGTACAGCAACATGTCTGCTGGAACAATGCCGAATGAAGGGGCAGTCCAGCCTTCCCGCAATCATCGCCAGTACGATGTTGGGGCTAACCCGTACCCTGCGCACAAAGGACGCGGCGCGCTTGCGCATGGTCGCGTGAAAGCAATCGGTGCGCGCCTCTGCGAACATACCCGAGGCGCTGCAGTATCGGGGTAGCCCCATCACCGCCCTGAACGCGTTATTGTACTGGACGCGGATGGCGCTGTATCTTCTATTAGAGTAGTGAGCCCACAGACTGCATGAGTACAGCGATGTACAGTACGCTCTAAAGAGCATAGCCTTAACCTCATAAGAGCACCGCGCAAATCTGCGGGCGATCATGTTAGCTCTAACAGACAACGCCCTCCGCTCCCGTTCTACGTCTGCGTGATCTTTGAGGTCGACAGTCAAAACATGCCCCAAGTATGTAAACTGGCTAACCCTTTTCAAAGAAACCCCATTGAGTCTGACCGGAGGTACGGTTCCCGGACATTTTGCACTGGCGGTCTCAAAGATCATACACTGGCTCTTCTTTACATTATACAACAAACCGTGACCACAAGCATATTCCTCGCATATACGTAGCAGTTTCCTCAAGCCGCAGACCGAAGCGCTCATCAGCACCATGTCGTCAGCATAACTTAAATTATTGACACATGAACCGTCAATGTGACAGCCGACATGCTGACTGCTGAGCGCCACGATCAGCCCGTTAACATAAAAATTAAACAGGGTAGGAGATGTTAGGCCACCCTGCCTGACTCCGCACTCGAGCTGATACGCATCCGACATTGCCCCCGCCCACCTAACGCTATTAGACTGGTGCGCATACCAGTACTGGAACATGCTGATGAGTTCCGGTGGCAAATCTATGCTCCTCAGCTTGTTCCACAACAGATCGTACGCTACAAAGTTGAAAGCCTTAGACAGATCAAGGAAGCACGCATACACGGGTGTTTTACGGTCTGTGTAGTATTTGACGGTATGCTTAAGACACAGTATAGCACTTTCAGTGGACAGCCGGGGACGAAATCCGAACTGACTATCGTGCAGTGTTACCGATCTATTTAACTGTGTGTTAAGCAAACCGTCAAACATTTTAGCAGTTACAGTGGCAAGAGAAATAGGCCTGTAGTTACTTTTATCAGTAAGGTCACCAGTTTTATTCTGCACTACAGGCACTACCACTGTTTTCATAAAGTCCGCTGGCAAGTAGGAATGGCTCACGAACAGCGAGTAAAACATAGCCAATACCCTAGTAATGTGTGGTCCCGCGTGTTGTAGGTGCTCAATGCTGAGCCCATCATGACCAGCACGCGTAGCATGACGCTTTCTATTTCTACGAAGAATAGACATAGCTCTTTCTATACAAAGTGACATTTCGTTTCTCCATTTTTGACATCGCACCGTAGAAATCTTTCCACAAACTGTAATTTTGTCTTACATTTCTAACAATCTTTGTCTAGGTCCTTATAAACGTAGACTATTTCAGAAGAAAGTTTTCTATCCCAAACTGTCAAAATTACACTGAGAACTGACAGTTGTCTAAAGTAGTGAAGACACTTTGATTTTCTACTCGACGGCCGCAAAGTATACCTATACGGTTAACTACAAAATCTTAAAATCATAATTTTACAGAAGAAAGTTTTGAATGCAAAATTGTGATAATTAATAGAAGAACAAAGCCATCTTCTCCTATTTTACATAATTTTGTTATTAGGGCTATACCAAGGAAATGGTTAAGGCCAATATTACTGTAATATTTTTTGTTCCAAAACACGGAACATCGTCATTTTAAGAATAATTGTTGTAGTTGTCTTTATATAAGTAAAAATAGAGAATCAAACAGAAAAACTCTTACGACAAAACAAAGAATTCAGAGTCGAATTATGTCAGAGTGAATTTCGTAAAATGTGCAGTTGACTCTTTCTACTTTGCTGCCGTCGTACTGTCTACACGGAACGTCATTTTTGTCTACTCTTCCGTCGACAAAACGGTGCTCATGCTACGCGTGAAGGGGACTTACCCCTCGAGATAAGCCTTATAGCTTTAGCTACGTCCCTAGCCAGGAAGGCAGCCCCCGCATCCCGACTGTTTACGTCAGCATTGAGCACTTCCGTCGCTGTACCCAACGGACACTTCACCGAAAATTGGTTCTTAAAAATATTCGCAATCTCCTTCGGGTCATTAATACCATCGATGCTCACAGGAATGCCGGGGCGTAAGTTTTCTCTTTTGGTGCCCTTCCAGAAACCGCGGAAATCCCCCTTGTAATGTTTCACAGCTAGAGCGTCCATTCTTATTTGGTCCTGATGATTTTGGCACCATTTTAATCGAGACTTGAACACTCTTCTGCTATCGCACATTTCTTTATATAAAAATCCTGACTTAGGCCTACCACACAATACCCAATCGAGGAACTTAGATTTGGCCACCCTGTGAGCCTCGCTGACATGTAATGAAGTTTTGATGTTGTAACTTGACGTTTTAGGTTTAAATAAGGCATTTAGAAAGTTTCTAAATACTTTCATTACATCTAAAACTTAATATTCGGTGTTATGATATTAATTCATGCATTTCATAATCAATATTTTAGTTCGCTAGTTAGCCACATTTCATATTTCCAAACAGTAATGGTAACAAAATATTACAGCTATTTGCGTCATCTATTTTTATTTTTGGGATTGACAAAACAAATAAAAAATGCGTAGCTTTGTACACAAAGATTTTATTTTATAATTTTTGTACAAAGGCGGACTTAATGCCTGAGGCATTTTCTACCAGTCAACCTTAGGGTGATGCAGAGACAAAACATGGCAGGTGCAACATAAGGGATAGATAACTTGAAAATTAATACATAGATACATAAGTACATATAAACCGAATAAACTTTGTCAGGAAAATAACGATAGGGAGACGAGAAAAAGAAACCGGCGAAGTGCGTGTCGGAACATGCACAATGAAGGGTTCCGTAGTTGGGATGAATTTATCCCAAGAACAAACTTAACATTGTAGTTGAAACACGTTCTCCCATACTGAATGTATGGGAGATCATGTTTTTCAAACCGCAAATTTAAGTTGGTTGATTATTACTCGTTAACCTGTACAGCGTACCTACTTAGCTCTGAGTTTTTTTTTTTTTTTAACTATGGCATCTCGCAGTTGACCTCTGAGGTCGTAGCTGCTTAACCGGACTTTCCTGTGGCTGCCTTAAGCTTCTACAATTAAAGCCTCCAGCCAGGGTAGATAGTTTTACTTTTAATATCGGTATATATACTACTGCTGTGATTTTTTTCACAAATCCAAGTCCAACCATTTAGCTGGCAGCGGGGGGACACTTGACTCTAACAAAAAAAATCAGTTAAAAGCTTAATATTTCGCAAACGGATCCCTGAATCTAAAAATGGTTTCACAAACTCACAATATTTATGAACGACCTTTCTAACGATGGACCCCACAACATGGATTAGACGAAAAACAAAACATCCCCACTTTACGTGTAGAGGAAAAGAGGGAAGTACCCTAAAAAATATTTTTTTCTTGATTTTATTTTCCACTTTGTCGGCATGATTAATATGTAAGTATACATATGCCAAATTACAGCTTTCTAGTACTAACCGTCGCTGAGCTAACCCGCGGACAGAGAGACGGACGGACAGACAGACAGACGGACATGGCGAAACAATAAGGGCTCCTTGTTTACTACGGAACCCTAAAAATCCAGCAAATCAGCGCTGCAATGATTCTGCCAACTTTTGTTATGTTTACGAGCTTCACTTTGAAAGATAACCGACTGGTTGCCTTCCTGATGTTCAGAGGGAGCTCATTCCAAAGATAGGTATACCGCCTGGACAAAGAAAAAAAGAGTGAATAAAACCAAAACGGTGAAAAGGACATCGTAGAAGACGATATTTATTTTATATTCTATCTAGCGTTAAACGCATTTAGTGATTTGTGGTGCAAGCGATGAGGGTGGCAAATTATCAAATAACTTGAGGAGGGTGTCTTCCATGCTTCGACACCGCTCAATTGGGAGATGTAGGTACTCAACCTTCTCACTGAAGAACGTAGGGCTTGTCAGCCAGCAGTGTCCTCTTTCTATCCGGGCACCTGTTTCTGTTTTAGTCAACTCGTACACACAAAAATATAACACAAGACCGGAGATTCCACCGACGCCGTAGTAGGCGATAAACATGCTATTTCTCTCGGAGCGACTAACTGCAACGAGATCGCAACCAGTGAGACACTCTGCCCTCCCCTGGTTCGAAGTAGCATCACGTCTCCGAACTGTGAACAATGACGTCACTGTTCTTGCTTCACACTCATGTACGCCAGCAGATGCCGGCGGCGGTGGTGTAGATTGCCAGTGTTTCTATAATTCCTCGATGGACTAAACAAACGAATTTGTAAAGAATTGTATTATTACTTAATTAAGTGATACGAACTATTCTAGTACCTACATATTACGTATTTTAAGCAATATTTTCCACTGTTCATTTTCACTATACCTAACAACACTTGGAAGACCAACTATTTTTGTATGATTGCTATATCTACACTACACACTAGCAAAAGAGCACTGTTCTGCAGTAATGCTTTCTTCATTGTTTGAACATTTAGTATAATATAACTCGTTCCTCATTGTACACTAGTGGATATGATTCGTTTAGTAAGCGACACCGGAGTAGCGACACGGCGACACGCCTTTTATCGTAATATTGTTGCATAACAGAGCTCCTCTTGTATAAGTTTGTACTGCAACGAATAACTTTTATACGCTACAAGTTTTCATGTACTTAGGTGTAAGGCGTCGTCGAGCACGCAACGCTCGTACTGATCTCTATACGCAATCGACTCGCGCATACATATCGAATCGAAAATGGCGCACGAGTAATATCGTCGGGCCCACCTTATAAATATACTATAATACTCTTAGGACGTGCACCGACTCGACCGTCCGAAGCGCCTGTTGTATAATTATTGGTTGTTAACGTTTTTAAAGTTTATCCGAGATATTGTATATGTAAGGAAAGTGTACTCGGAAGCGCCAGCGGCAGTAGTCCAGGAGAGGGGGACGGGGGCGGGGCAATGAAACAACACAGTCGCTTTAATCCTAACTTTAATAATATATACAAAAGGAAATACATGACCAGCGCTAGCCTTGGGGGGCGCGTGCTCGCTCAGCTCGCTCGCCCGCTCGCTCGCTACTGCCGCAGCGCGCGGCTGTACGCGTGCCTGTCGCGTCGACTATAGTGCCTTGTGAGCACGACAGCCGGGTGCACACCCGCGGAGAGATCTGAAGCTGTTTCGTCTGTCTCTAGCATATTATTTGTGAAGAAATTATGACAGTTTCGGATATTCCAGCTATTTGTATTGTTTTAACAGAATACAATATTAATACTGTAATAAAGTGGTTTTATTTATGCCTCCTGAAATACTAATCCATTACCATTGTACGTGAGTGTCACAACGGATACTGTGCGTTCAGTCTACATCACGGTAATGACACTTTAAACGATCGGATAACAACGTTGAAGATTGAATACACTGTGAGGCGGCGATATAAAACCTTCAGTACCTAACTTTTAGCGTAGAAAGACGCTGATTATGATATACTATATTTGTGAAAAAAATACTTTTGATGTTATAAATGCTGATTACAGAAACACTGCTATAGTGACATATTTCAAGGACCAAGTGAATTCATCCAGGAGTATAGTAAAAAAAAAAGAACATTCGAGGACGCACCCGGACGTCACGCAGAGTTATGCAGCGCACGTGGCGTCACAGCGCGCACTCTGTCCTACTGCACTGGGAGTTATTTGTATCTCGTGCCGAATTCATAATCGCCAAAGATGACAATACAAAGTAACGTGGAGCAGCACCGCCCGGCGGTACTGGCGCGTGTGGCCCGCCCGGCGGGTCTGGCGCGTGTGGCCCGCCCGGCGGGTCTGGCGCGTGTGGCCCGCCCGGCGGGTCTGGCGCGTGTGGCCCAGCGCTACTGGCGCTTGTCGGCCAGCGCCGAGTGGTGCGACAGCGCCGAGTGCGCCGACGAGCAGATGTCCTGCAACACACCCACAGTCACGAGAGAAACATATCCTCGAGTCTTTTAAGAGCGTTTACGTCTAGCGCGGGAAGTCAAGTTTTGGTAAATTCCTTGCAAAAACCACTCGCACAGAACCACGCGTACATGTGTGCGTAGAGTTGGCGCTTTATAGTCAGACTAACCCACTTTGATCAACTGGAATTGGAATTTAAATCCAACTTCAATTTATTGTTATACTTATGATTTATAGATATAAAAAAAAACGAATTAAATAAATAATTTTATAATATTTAAATGAAACAGTTTATTTATCTTAGGCTTCTCGTGTTTATTTTACATTAGGCATAACAATTTGATGAATCATATTTATTTCTTAAGAAAATCTTTTTTTGATGACAATCGATCCTGTTTCATGTAAGGATCAAAAACCTCTATTGGACCAACTGAGGTTTGATTACTTGAAAAGTCAGAAATAATAAAAAACTTGTCCCATACATTTCGTAGGCAATGAAACTCCAACTTAGTTTTTTATGAGGGATAGATGGACCACTACGACGATGACTGGCCGAAAAAAAACAAAAAAAAACTTCGGATTTCGAATTTATATGCGTCTTTAATTTGCTTTGAAAACAGAATCTAGATATTTTGTTGCTTGGTTGCTAGTAACTTCTGTTTTTTTTTTTTAGTTACATTATTTAATTTAGATCGTTTAAACTTGTTACAAGCTTATTTTTGTTAATAATAATAACCCGTCAGATGCTTTGGAGTGGTACAGGATCAATTACCCGATGCGTCGAGTGCCAACGAGAAAGGTTATTAAAAATCTTGTAAAGAATCTCGCAGAAGGTGGCTCGTTCAAGAAAAAAATTGTACGACATTCAAGTGTGTTAGATGAAAATATGGTGATTGCAATTTTATCACTCGTAGAAGCGTATCCAGAGATGTCGCTAGCGGAGTGGGTGTTTCGCACTCCCTTGTTTTGAAGACGTGGAAGAACTACGGATACAAATGTTATCGGCAGGGACGAATAGTTCAAGCATTACATTCTGGAGACAACATTCGCAGACTTACATTTTGCAGAACAGTACGGGACAAAATTAGCAGGGACTATAATTTTATAAACTACATCCTATTGCCTGATGAAACCAATTTCTCCAATAATGGCGTGTACAACCGGAGAAACCATCATTATTGGTCTAAGGAAAATCCTCTCAGACATAGGGAAAGCCATAACCAAGTTCGATTCTCTTTTAATTGCTGGTGCGGTGTAATATCGAACCGAATATAATTGAACAAAAACATCAATAAACTTAGAATATTTGCTGGATCGCAGTGACCAGCAACCCTATTCTTCGAAATAGTTTTTCATTTAAAATATTTAAACGAAATATGATCATTGCCCATGCCCTTTATTTTCAATGAAATTCTTCATTAGGTAAAAAATAAAAATATCTGTTTATTTTGCATATACTATACGCTAAGCTTGAATTCAGAATCTTAGATCATATTCAAGTTTTGGAACTAGAAACTCAATGTTGACGTGACAAGGTCCAAATTCAAATGTAACCAAATTTTATTTAGGACCTTGCACAATTTGTACTTCACGACGTCTTCGTGGAAAACTGGGATACCCAAGTAAAAAAATATAATGCCATATCGTGGATTTTGCTTTTCAGGATCGTGCAAAGTCAATTAGCAACAGTGTTAACCAAGTAAAAACTAATATTGGTATAGTGGATTTTGCACTGTATTGTGCAAAAACAAATGGTATGTGTCATGAAAATCTTTCTTGCGCGAAGCGCGAGTAGAAACCCCGTCGAAAACAAAACCGCTAAACAAAAAAAAGAAAATTTAAAAAAAACCTGACTGCGTCAAAAGTGAATTTAAAAAAAGATAGAAATAAGATGACCAATTTCTGTTTCCGAAAAAAATAAGTTTTGTTATTTTACATTTTTTTGTTAGTATTTCTTTTTATAATTCGGTCAAAATAGACATTCAAGACTACGCATAAAGCTGAATCTTGCTTTGATTGTTTATATCATCAATATAAAATAAATGTCAAAAGTCCCCATTGATCGCGCATGTGCAGCCACATTTCGCATTAGGTACATCCTTTTTGCAAAAAATTGTATTCAGGGGTTTTTCCGGCGCAGGTGGAAGTAAAGTCGGAGATTGGTTCTAATCATAGAAATATAAATAACAGGAGAAGTGGCATGGCGTGTCTGTGTCCGCGCGTCCTGATCACAATGCTCATGCCTCAGGCAAATGACCGTCTCCGCTAACTAGTGCGCTTTCGAACGCGATCGTGATGACATTTAAGAATACCGTGTTGTTCAGTGGTTTCTTGTAAAAATCGAGCCTAAACTAGAAACTTTATAAATCATAGCACCACTTTTCAAAATTCAGCACAAGTATTTTACCATATTTGTGATGAAAATCATGAAAAACAACAAATCGTAAAATATTTCTTGCCTTTACTAATTATATATGTAAAAAAAAACAGCTGCTCCATACATTTTGACCGCGTAGGTATTGCACTTTTCTATGAAACAGCAGTTTTTTTTTTAAATAACCGACGAAGAATTTCAACGCAGGGGGTTCAGAATCATGTACTGAATCCACTGTAGCCGGCTTCGCGTCGATGTGCCTGCCACCCTGTATGTATATCGTTTTTTTATTTATTATTTATTCAGGAACTCCCAAAAATTTTAATAAAATAATAAAAGGGAGAATCGATAACTTTCCGATTTAGTCAATCACTAGCGTATATGTAAAATAAATGGCTTTTGCACAGCACAACGATAGCGATCGATGTTTTCATGTGAGTGAGTTGTACGGTGCATGGTAAATGCACGCTGTGTTTGATGGGATAAGGTTTATAATTGATTGTGTAGTACGTTCTGATTTGTAAATTGCAAGTGTGAGCGGGATCTCGTATTTATTGGGTTTACTGATCGCATGTGTAGTTGTAGGCTAGGTAGTAGGGATAAATTGGAGACATTCCATCTTATTCCAAAACACGGTCTAAATTTGGTACTGCGATTAGTACTAGCTTTAGTACCATGAGTAAATAAAACGTTATTATAAAATTAAGTTTATCACTTATTCCAGAACTATTTATGGTGCTAAAGTTAGTCCGCCGAGTCCCCTAGTTTATCTTTGGTACTAATTTATTTGACGTTTGCGTTGATTATTATTGTTTGTCAATTTATATAAAAATCTTTAAAAAATTATATTAATATAATTGACTTGATGGATTTGGAAGATTTGGATATGCTGACGAAACGTCTCGGAGATCTTACAGACATCGACATCGTGTAAATCCTTTTGAATTGAGTGACGAAGATTTTAGAATAAGTATAGGTTCACAAAACGTTTTGGAGAAAAAATTGTGGATGTTTTAGGTGAGGATTTATCCCACGACTCTCGAGGATGCCCATTGAATCCTGAAGTGCTAATGGTTTGCGCATTACGAGACTGGGCTCGCCATTAAGTATGTAAGTACCTAGCCTTGGTAAATGCTAACCTAACATTAGACAAAATCCAAATAATATACTAATGTTATTGTTTTATTCGTAGATTCAAGACGATACAGCTGATTTACATGGTGTGTCTCAACCAGTTGTCAGCATAACATGTAAAAAGGTAGCAGATGTCCTGAAGATTTAAAAAATGCCTATTACTATAAATAAACAGGAGGAAAGCATTAGGAAGTTCCCCAGTATTGCTCATTTTCCTACAGTAATTGGACCAATAGAATGAACTCATTTAAGAGTAAAGAAAGTAAATGCTGATGGGGGTCAGTTATATATTAATAGAAATGGATTTTCTTCATTAAATGTTATACAAACTACATAAGAAAATTGTTTTTTTGTCTGTACCGTACCTCTGTTTCGTAACAGCGTATAGCGTCGCGATCCAAGAACGGTAGTTTGAACGCCCGTTCGGTACGGTACGGTGGTACGGCGTCTCACCGTACCGTACCGACCCGCGCCCGATACGCACCCGCCTTGTGTGTATATTGAGCTTTACAGTTAAGTATATTAAGAACAATGAGTACAAGTAAGAAGTGTATTTATTTATTAATATGTAAAGGACGTAACATAAACATGCGTTTAAAATCATTTTAAAATTACACGCGCCGCCATGACTAAATATGACCTTATTTGCAGATGACAGCACGGTGACAATTTCTAGTAATAACAATGATAATATGATACATTATAAACTTGACATTCACAATACCTTGACATCTATGGTAAAATGGTTAAACAATAATAATTTAAAGATTAATTTAGATAAAACTAAAATCATGCATTTTAGCCGACGTTTGACTATAGAAAATATGGACATAAATATAGATAAGCTTATTGAAATCGTAAATACTATTAAATTCCTTGGACTAATAATTGACAAAAGACTTGACTGGAAATCACAAATCGAGAACCTTTGCAAAAAAATTAGTAGTTCTGCATTTGCATTACCATGGTTTAGCTGCGTCTCACTTAAGATACGGCATCATATTTTGGGGAAATTCTACCGACTCTAATAAGGCATTCAAGGCCCAAAAGAGATGCATTAGATCTATGTTTGGGCTAAGAACGGACGATACACGTAAACCATATTTTGAGAGGTACAAGATATTAACTCTTCCTTGTCTATATATCCTCGAAGCCGCAATGTTTGTTAAAACAAACCCCAATCTGTTTCCACGTCTACAGGACGCTGTACCGCGTAACAGACGCGATATGACCATTCTTCGTGTCTATCCAGCAAAAACGGCACTTATGCGCAAAAGTATCGTCTGCATGGCGCCTACTATATTTAACATATTGCCTAAAAGTTGCAAGGAGCTAAATAGTAATGCATTCAAGTGTCAATTAAAAAGGTTTCTTTCGCAAAAAGCATAATATAGTGTCTCAGAATTTCTAACCGAAAAATTGTTTTTTGTTAAATATTTTTCCTGACACTAATATTAAATTTAAATGATTATGGCTGTAATTTTGACAAAAATCATGTAACTTAATCTTGTAATTTTTATATCAATCTGGACAATTTGACATAAATCTTTTAATATTGATTTGACATTATTCTTGTACTTGTTTGACATTATAATTTTTGAAGTATCTTGAGTATTGACATTATGTAATCATAAAAATAATTTCTATTATACTTAGTAACTAAATTATAAATTTTCTAAAGTGCATATCCTAAGTAATATTTCGATTTTTGTTATTGTTAATTATTTTCAATGTTATATAAATATTTGTACGCCAATATTTACGGCTAAACATGATTGGACTCACACGACGGACTAATATCCTGCATGCTCTTGTATGTATACAATATTTAAACAAATAAAGAAATCTTATCTTATCAAGTCGCTGCCCTTCACGCTAGAGGTTGTCTAGCAAGCTCACGAGCGCCCAGCGTCCGTCGCCGAATCTCGGATGTTTTTTAATGGATATTTCAGGTTCGATTAGTGGAATTGATAATATTCAGGAATTATTATTAATAAAATATGTCCTTTCCGAGTCGTTTTTCCCAAGAGAAACGTCACTTACGTTTATCAGTCAACTTGACAGCTTTTTGCCAACTAACTTTCCGTTTACAAAAGAAACCTCAACAGAGGTGTTAAAAAATAATGACAACTTGATTATAAAAAGCGCATCAAAAGTAAAAGTTTTGCTTGTTCAATATTATTGTAACCTAAACAAAGAACAATTTAGGACTTGGGATTTGGATTTTGGTATTGATAAATAATTATTAAAGCATTTCAAGTGTTATAACAATATCAACATTTAGAGAAACAGAACGTTGCTTCAAATAAAGCCTGCGTGAACGAATGAAAGAATGCCATTTTTGCTTCTTATCTGTGGATATTATTTGAACTATGAACCTTCTTTAGTACTAACTGATCCTCGATTGGTCTTCGTTTTGTAATCAGAACACATTTTGAGGCTGGTACTAGCTTTGTTACCGTACGCGACGGCGACTGATTTGTGAAACAAAAATATGCTTGAAGTTCCCGCAACGTGCGACGGAAGATGACTTCTTCCACGAACTAAGAACGTCGTAAGTGCTAAAAGCATGTAGTCGTTATAAAACCAAAAAAAAAAGAATTAAAAAAAAAGCCTGCACCATTTTTTTCGCATTGTATTAATACAAATAATCATCTAATTTTTTATCTAATTAGTCATTAGCATATTAAGTACAAATCGAAAAAAATGGAAAAATTTGAGGTAACTTCGTGATGTTTTTATATCGAGAAAATTTTAATTATTTGTGTTTCTGTTCCACAAAAAGTTTGGAAATATCATGTTATTATTTTTATTTTATATCTAAGTCTTATCAAATTCATGAAAAATCGAATTCAAGACAGGCAATTTTGGTTACTACCCCCTCTTAATCTCGCGACAATCTAAGAAGCCCGATTTGACGTTTCTCATTATATATGCCGCAATAACTTTGTATGAACGTCTACTTAAGAAATCGAAAAATCTAATTCATAATTATGTACTAATTAATTACTATGTTATCCATGCACTATAACAATGAGTATCATTCGTAAGCACCAAGTTTCGCTTTATATTGGAAAAATGCACTCAGAAACACGAATTCGAAAGTCGAAAGCGATGTGAGTGATAGGGCATTGCGGACACACTTTCTCTCGACCCTGCTACGGCAGTATTTAGAGAACTATGGCCGGCAGCGCGAGGAGTGGTGGCGCCAGGGGCAGAATGTAAATGAGGCATAAGTTTTCGAGGGGTCTAAAGCCGATACTGAGGCCAAAATGTAAATACAAGATTGCGGCTGCGAAAATTTTGTTTTTGTTTTAAATGACGTGAGAAAGAACTTTGTTCCTGACGGGCAAGCTGAGCGATTTTTGGTAGAGGAAAATCTTATGGGCTCGCGTCACCAACGTGCTAATGTTAACAGTACCCATAATGTAGCTATGAGTATGACGAGTTGCGCTTATTGTTGCTCACATTAATAATGAGATAAGATGAACATTAAGAAATAAATATGATTCATCAAATTGTTATGCCTAATGTAAAATAAACACGAGAAGAAGCGTAAGATAAATAAACTGTTTCATTTAAATATGATAAAATTATTATTTAGAGGAATTACAGGATTTAAATTACAATTAAATATTTTCTATTAATTATTGCTCTAACTAAATTGAACGGATCAAAGTGTGTTATTCTGACTATAAACAGAGCGAACGCGCCAACTCTACGCACACATGTACGCGTGCTTCTGTGTGAGAGATTTTTGCAAAGAATTTACCTAAACTTGACTTCCCGCGCTAGACGTTAACTCTCTTAACTTTTTGAGAAATATTGATCATTCAGATTCTTGTACAGTGACAAGAAAATGGGCAATTTGTCAATCGACCCTTTCTCGGGTTTCTTGTTCGGTTTAAAGAAACTTTATTCCCAATAAAGACATAAGTCACTTATTTGAGAACAATACTAAAAATATAGATTACAATATTATGTTCGTCATCAGTATTACAATTTAATAGTTACCCATCCAATGCAGACCCCGGAACCCTAAAAAGGATCGATTGGCAACAAAAAAGGTTTTTATGAAAATTATTTGTCTGTACGCGGCTTATCTCCGAGAATGTTATTAATCACGCCGACAAAGTGGTAAAATAAAATAGTTTTTTTTAATATAGTGCCCTACACGTAAGCTGGGGTCGTTTTTTTTTCGGGCTGTCCCATGGTGTGGGGTGTCGTTGGAAAGGTGTTTCATGATTTTATTTTACTTTTTCGCCGTAATGAATATGCGTACCTATGCCAAATTACAGCTTTCTAGTACTAAGAGTCTCTGAGCTAAGCCGCGGACAGACAGACGGGCATGGCGAAACTATAAGGGTTCCTTGTTGTCTACGGAAACCTTACTGCCTCGTCTCAAAAATCAATGACGGATGCCCGGTTTCTGAGTTCCCCAGATAAATTCTCAATAGCTATTGATTCATTAAAGTTAAGCTTAAGATAAACGTCGGTTAACTGTCACTGCGTTTCTGAATACGCAACAGACCATTCAATAACTATGGAACCGATAACTAGTCCCTTAGTTGCCGCTAGATGGATCTGTATAGGAGATCGCATCTAAAATTGGTTTCTTAAGACTGTTTTAGTTAAAAAAATATGTTATGTCATTATTTAAGGGCGGATCATTGTCATTTTTTTTTAAACAAAACGTGTTTCTAGTCTCTAGTTTCACTTCATTGTTTTTGTTTCGCATGGTATTATTTTTGCTTTGCCGTTTCATTTTAAATTACTTGAGTCTATTTGTCTTTCCAATTGTTTGTGCTTTATCCATTCTTTAAATAACATAAATGGAATGAAAGTAGCGTACAATCGTAATGCGATAAAATGTATTCCAAAACAGACGATGCATATTTGCGATGCGTAACGGGAGTTAGAGCAGGGCTGATAATATTACATAAGTGAACCATTTTACGACACCAATCAACACGACGGAGTTTTTGGGCCTCTGTGAAATTATGATTTATCCACCGGGCACAAAGCTTCCTGACCGCTTAATGTTCATGGAGGATTTTGTGCACTTGACTCATACCGATGCCTAAGCTTGTCCGAATCTGCTAATAAGTCACTCTTTTGTCAGGCTCTATCATACAACACAACACTGATTTTATCTTCAGTCGTCGCCGTAGGGGGCCGTCGCACAGTGGGCTGGGATTACAAGGTTGGGTCTTAAGAGATCAAATGTATTTTTTTGGTATCTAGGCATAAATTTAAAACGTTTTTATTCTTTGACTTTTTTTAATTTAACGAGTACTTTCGGAGATATAGCCATATCAAATTTGTATGAAGAGTCATGTTATTTTAGTTAAGCAATTTATTCCAATTAAATTGAAATTGAAAATAATGTATACTAAACGGCCTGAAAACCTCAATACCTACTTAGTTCTTTAAAAAAAAAACAATGTTCGACATTTTCCACCACCATAGGTAGGTATGACGTAATTTGTTTTGAGACTTATTTCCGGGAATCAAGGGATAAGAGTGCGCGAGCGCAACAACAAGTTATGACGTGTCGTAACGTGATTGGTGCAACGATAGGGTATCTACGGAATGTTCGGTTGCATTCAAACGTACTTCAGTGTTCTATTACCCACCATAATAGACGCACTACCCCCACACATTCATTACTTACTTATTTGTTATTTTGTATTTGTGAAAATGTTTGAAAATTTAGTGACAAACCTTGATCTTTTTTTTTTAAATAATGACAGTTTGTGTAGTGAGATAAGGTCTAAATTTTTAGTCGAATTAAGTGATGATCACGAAAAGACCTTAAAGTTGTTTTGTGCAAAATTTTGTTATAATTTAAATAGAAGATGGGAAAACGCTTATCGTAAAGAATCAGAACTAAAAATAGTGAATGGTTACAAGAAAACATAATATGGCCAGACTTTATTAAGTGTTTAATAGGCAGTAATGAAGATCAACCAGCACCGAGTACATCAACTCGGTATGTATCACCGTCAAAAGTTTCTGTCGGTGTCTCCACCGAACAAAGCCCAAGAAAACCTTTTTGTGAATTAGCGCCTAAACAGAAAAAAAGACGTGCAGAAAACTTTAATTTATCTTCGGACGAAATAAAATATGCATATTTTGAGCAGTTGAAAGCGGATGGGAATGAGGAGGTTGCTAAAATACTAGAACATTTATTAAAGAATCCCCAAGATGTAGAAGAAACAAAACCTGTGTTTTCTCCGGATGAGGCTTTAGGGTTATTTTTATAACTTAAGCTGACCAAGTGGCAATACAATACTTTAAGAAAAAGTGTTAACGAAAAAGACAGTAATATATTTCCATCTTATTATCAAGTGCAACAAGCGAAACAGAAATGCTATCCACCAAAAGATGCTATTACAGTGACAGAAACCTCAGCTAAAATAAAGTTACAAGCTCTATTGGATATAACGACAACAAGAATAATGACGTCACTCGTCATAGATAGTGGTTGTAAAGAATTTACACTAATCAGTAAGTGGGGATTTGACGGTGCTTCTAATCAAGCCAATTACAAACAAAAAATGCAAACAGACGATGAACAAGAAAGTCAACTTGACGATTCAAGCATATTTATGGGTAATTTAGTGCCAATAAAATTAGTGTGCGGCGAACAAGTTATCTGGCAAAACGATTCACCAAATTCATCTTACTGGTGTCGTCCAATCTTTTTCGAATTTGTGAAAGAAAATAAAATAACGATATTGCGGGGAAAAAGTGCTATTGAGGAAGAGATTGTAAATTTAGTGAAAACAGAAGTTGGAGAAATAAAAATTTCACACTCTTTATTAATGACTATGATAGACGGAAAAGCAACATCAATTTTATGTGATACTTCATCTCAGAGATGCGAGATTTGTAAAGCCACTCCAACAGAGATGAATAATTTGCCCTTAATTGCATCAAAACCGACTGATCCAGATCTCTGTAAATACGGATTGTCATCATTGCATACCTGGATACGAATGATGGAATGCATTCTGCATATAGCCTACAGATTAACGATACAGACATGGACAGTAAAGGGAGACAACAAGTGCATCATGGAAAGAAGAAAGAAAGACATACAAGACGCTTTTAAAAATAGAATGGGACTTCTGATTGATGTTGTTAAACAAGGGCACGGCTCCACGAATGACGGAAATACTGCTAGAAGATTTTTTGCAAATCCAAATATGACTGCTGAGATAACTGATGTTAGTGAAGAATTAATAAGGCGATTTGCAATCATTTTAGAGGCAATTTCATCAGGTTACCACATTGACACAGCGAAATTTCACGAATATTCTCAAGTGACCATGCAACTGTATTTGGAATTATATAGCCTTCAAGTGTTCATAAAGTTCTTATGCATGGTGCAGCTATTATTGAAAGTTTTGGTCTAATACCAATTGGACAGCTATCGGAAGAAGCTGCTGAAGCTAGAAATAAAGACTTTCGTAGGTACCGCCAACACCATTCCAGGAAATGCAGTAGAAAAACTACAAATGAAGACATTTTAAATAATTTATTGACCAGCTCTGATCCACTCATCTCAGCGAAACGTCACAAACTTCGCAGAAAACATAAAACTTTGTCAGTAGAAGCACAAAGTTTATTAGTAATTGAACAAGCGGAAACATTTGATGATGACGAATACGAAAATTTTGCATTCGTTAATGTGGATACCCTTGACAGTGATTAAATTAAAACAGTGCAGTGGCCAGTAGTGATTGTGATTTTTACTTATTTATTTGTTTATTTTATTAGTCCTTAGTGGATTAGGCCTAAAGGGGAGACCACCACATAAAAAAAAAACGCGCCTAGTTCTTAACCTCTATGGTGGTGTGGAATAGAGAACAAAATTTGAAATTGCGACAAATCGCAGAAAATCGCAACCCGAGAATAGGCGCTAAAATAGGACAAATATACGTACTATGCATACGTAGAGTCAATTCTTTGAGAAAATTTGAGAATTTAGAGATTTTCACATTTTTTTCTTTTGCTTCATACAAAAATTACTTTGAATATTTATAACTCCGAAAATACTAAGTTATCTGAACGACCCTCATAGAAATAATTACTTATAATCGATAGATAAATCCAACACAATATTTAAAATTTCAGAAAAAGTTTTTTTTTTTTTTAAATGCTAAATCCTTGATCGGCCGCTTTCAGCCCACTGTGCGTCGGTGAGATTTGTGTGACCACGTTTAAACTCATTAAACCAGTTGTAAACAGTAGCACAAGATGGGGCTTCATCGTGGAAGCAACTAGCTTCATATTTCTGACTGACCGATTCCTTGACAATTCAAAAGTGCCTGTAAATGGTCTAATTGAAATAAATGCTTTGAGTTTTGAGTTTTGAGTTTTGAAGGCCAATCAAAGTCTATAATAACTATCTTGTTGCCTTAAATGACATCGAATGTCATAAAAAATCACTGTACGAAAATTTTCTCGCGTTAAATTAATGCTTACGTGACACAGCTAATTTTCAATTTGCCGCCAAATCGTAAACAAATGACAAATTAATAAAATATATACACAATAATATTGGCAAAGAGTTCCATTTTCAAAATTTGAACTTATTTTTTGATTATATCGCTTACAAGTAAGTGACCAGTTCTAAAAACTTTCAGTGTCGCCCTCGTAATGCAGTAGGTAAAACAGATTCTATTGTGCAATGAGCAGACAGAAATAGCCCTTAAGGTGAGGAAAATACACGGATACAGGGATATAGACTATGAAATAGCAGATATTTTTTTAAATAACTGACGAAAAATTTCAACGCATGGGGGTTCAGAATCATGTACTGAATCCATGGTATCAGTTTTCGCGTCCATGTCCCTGCCACCCTGTATTTAGTATGCGAGTGTACCTGGTAGGAGAACTGCGGGAACTGCTCCTCCTGGATGCGCGCGAGACTGGCGTCGTTCTCGGGCGGCGTGAGCTCCACGGACTCGCCCGTGAACTCCGAGTCGAAGTAGCGCGTGTCGGTCTCCGACTCCACCTGCGGCTTGAAGGGCGGCGGGATCTTCTTTGCCACCAAGTCGGCCCAGTTCACGGACGCGAAGAACGGGTGGTTCATGATCTCGCGCGCGTCGTCGGGCCCCGCGCCCAGCCGATTGGCCGGCTCCTTGGTGAGCAGGCCGGCCAGCAGCGCGCGGCACGACGCCGACAGCGCGCGCGGGAACCGCACCTGCGCACACACTCTGTAGCTCGAACGCGCGCGCCTTCTCGCTCGCGCGCTCACACACGGGCACTCACCTCCTCGCTGAGGATGAGCGAGAACAGCACGTCGTGGTCGCGGTTGTAGAAGGGCAGGCGACCGCACGCCATCTCGTACATGACGACGCCGGTACCCCACCAGTCCACGGCCGGCCCGTAGTCCGTGTCCTCCAGCACCTCGGGCGCCAGGTACTCGGGCGTGCCGCAGAACGTCTTGGTGGTGCGGCCGTACGTGATGTTGACCTGCGACAGGTGCGAGTCAGTACTGAGTGCGGGGGGGCGGGTCACGTGCCTCCTAGCTACCTACCTTGCACAAGCCGAAGTCTGCAATCTTGATGTGGCCGTCCTTGTCCAGCAGCAGGTTCTCGAGCTTGAGGTCGCGGTAGATGATGCCCTGGGAGTGCAGGTAGCCGAGCGCAGACACGATCTCTGCACCGTAGAAGCGCGTGCGCTCCTCGCTGAAGGAGCGCTCGCGCGACAGATGGAAGAACAGCTCGCCGCCGTTGGCGTACTCCATCACGAAGCACACGCGGTCAGCCGTCTGGAACGAGTAGCGCAGCGCCTGCGCGGAACAATACTCAGCCCTCGTACTCACGGCCGTTTTTTTTTTTTTGCTTCGCATAGAAAATTCAACAGTGTATCCCGGATTTTCAACTCTCGGCGGTATGCAGTGCATTTAAAAACCAATGCGCGATGAAAAATCATCATTTTCGAGTGGTTAGTGACTGTAGGCTTAGCATGACGCTTTCTATTTCTACTCTACTGTAGAGTAGAAATCACGTGTCTACCCTACTCGAAATTTACCCAATTTTATCGTATTTTTGCGTTTCGTTCTCAAGCAAATATGAAGCAGTGTTTTGAACGAATCTTTCTTCAATAAGAAAACGCAAATGGTCAATTTTTTTGGTCATAAATTTTGATTTCTGGCTGGTGCGCGGAAAAGTTTAAACCACCAACTACATTTAAAACTCATTTGTGTGTATTGCATATAATTTACAGACATTATTTAAATAGAGTGCTATAATTATACCTACTAATTGGATAGCGTCCTCTAAGTAGGTACATGTTATTTTTACTCCGGGAGTTCATACTTGCGAAGGTTTGTTCCGTCCTACATACGAGTAGGTAACCACAATACAAAATAGAACTTACTTTTACAACCACTGGTAGACCTATCAAGTTTTGGGCGACAGTTCTTGGCCGACTTGCTCGCTTAAATAAATATTGCACAATCTGCTTATTTTATAATTCTGCAGGAACTCACTTTCCGGGCGAACAAAGGTTCGCACTCTCTAATAGTATTTCTTTCCTATCTTCGGTTAAATTTTTCTATAGAAAAATTTAAATAATATCAGCGATTTGAACCCGACTTATTAATTTCAGCCTATTATATGATAAAAGCCACAAAGCACCGCCTAAAATTACTAGCCTAAACGCAAAAACAACTAACGAATCTTTGACTAGATCCTTTTTTAGGTAAGACTATTTCCGAAGAAAGTTTTCTATCCCAAACTGTCAAAATTCGTAGTGACACTTCTTTTCAACGAAGAAAACAGAGGCAGAGGACTTTCAGGGTTTTCAACGGGAGGGAGAGGGGCTCTACTTCAGCGTCGACCTCTAAGAGGTGATCTTGGTCTACCGGTTGGGAGCTGGGGGAGCATTGTGCCTCGTGACTGTCGGCTAGGCATTCAGCCTTTTCAAAGTCCTCGAAAGCGATGGACTTATCGGGATTTATACTGCGAGTAGTAGCAACCCGCTCACCCTAGGTGATTCGTCAATGTAATATTGTTCATATCTGTCCTACATCTTATTAAAGAACAAAATTGTATACACAATCTAGCCTCTCAAATATAAGATATAGAATATTAATACTGTTTCTTTTACTCCTGACATCTGGTAAATACTTAATAAGATGTACCTTGTCAATATATGAAAACATCATGTAAGTACGCAAGAAAAAAATTACATATTTTTAGTAAAAGAGGTGATAGACATAATTACGAGTATATTACAAGAAATAGGAACATAGGTCCCTATTTCTTGTCAATCAATTAGTTGTGCTTGTGGAGCAGGATCAGCATTGAGCCAAGCATTTTTATCAGCGATGTAATCCCCCACTTATAATATGCCTGCTTGCATAGTTGCGTTTTAAACAAGATTTGAATTACGTCTCATTCAGTTGAAGTATACGGGGACGAATTTTATTTTAACATTTTAAACAGTAGGTAACCCATGAAAGATGAATCTACTTCAGCCAGTCTGAAACCTGGTTAAACTAATAGGTCCCTATTTCTTGTACTCTAATTATGTCTATCACCTCTTTTACTAAAAAGATGTAATTTTTTTCTTGCGCACGTTATATTTTCATAGATATTTACAAGGTACATCCCATTAGGTATATTCTATTGAATAATAATGTAGGAGCCATTATTATTTTTGCAAAATATAGGAATATCGTCTACGGTTACACTATTTGTAAATTTATGTGAGCCATGTATCTATCACATAATGAATTTATCGGGCATTGCTTCATTTTTAGGGTTCCGTATCCGAAGGGTGAGAAACGGAACCCTATTACTAAGCCTCCGTCCGTCCGTCGCCGTCGGTCAGCGGGCTGTACTTCATGAACCGTAATAGGTAGACAGTTTTTTTTCACAGATTGTGTATTTCTATTACCACTCTAACAACAAATAATAAAAATAAAATAAAGTTAAAAAATTTAGGGGAAAATTATACGGGGACCACAACGTGTTTTTTTTATTATAGTATTTTTTTAAAAATCTCGTGTAAAATATTGTCCGGTGGTACGGAACTCTTCGTGTTCGCATGTGATCGGTTTTTTTCGCTTAGTTACTGCGAGCGATTCGACATTAGAAGTCACACCAAACGATTATTCTGATTGCAGATAAGAAATTCTGAATTACGTCTAAACGTGGGTAACAGTTTTGTTAAACGTAACGCCAAAACAAAACGGAGCTGTTTTGTAAAAAAGCTAGTGGGTATGTAAAACAGCGGATTCGACAATCCATCTGCGACATAATACAGGGTGGCAGGGATATCGAGACGAAAACTGATACCATGGATTCACATGATTCTGAACCCCCCCTCTACGCAGGGGGGTTCAGAATTATGTACTGAATCCATGGTAAAGGTCTTCGCGTCGATGTCCCTGCCACCCTGTTTATATATTTATATATAATTCTTCTGTACGTGTGTATGTCACTGAACTCGTCTCGGGGCTGGCACATTTTGATGATTTTTTTGTTTGTGTTTGAGTAGGTCACTGGAGGGTTTAGATGCACAATTGGACCCTGTAGGTGGCGAAGGCGAAGCCGCGAGAAACTATTATAATTTGTATATATGCAGGGTCAAATTAAATTAGGTAGCGAAACTGGGCAGCCGTGATAGGTATCGATATTTAAACACAACAAAATGAAAAAAAAAATGTATGTTTTTGTTTAGAGGTTCAACGACTACTGGTAGCAATACTTATAATATGAGTTGAAATAATCTGTTTTCTCCTGTTTTATCGTGTTTAGAAATTGATACCAATCTCGTCTGTGAAGTTTACACAAACATTTACTGATATTTCAAGTGACTACACTAAGTGCGGTCGATGACCCGACAAAAAAACCATCAAATTAATTTCTTCTCTTTTTATCATAGAGTAGAACCTCTGTAAGTCGAACTGCAAGGGAGACGCTGAGTTATAGTTATCGAGTTAAAGAGATTTCAACGTAGGGAGTATTTTGGCTTAGCGGATTTTGTAAGGAAATATTCGACTTGTGGAGGTTAAGATTCATTCAAACTAATTTTGAGTTGAAGAGGTGAAATAAATAAAAAATCAAGTAACAGAAGTAATAAACATATTTTCAGTTTACGTTTCACAGCACTAATTTTTTTCCAATTTTCGTATACTGCTGTAACAATTGATGTGTATTGCCGTAGAACCAAAATACTTCCGATATGTTTTCAATTGACAAAAGATGGACTTGCTTCTTTCAATTGAAATTATACTCGTAGGGATCTTGACCATCTCCTGGGCTCTGGGATTGTTCAGAGAGCCGAGGAATACCTCTCCACTCCACAAGCACCTAAGGACATGTTGCCCCCTTGTCGCTACGTCACTACGAGGGGTGTTCAATAAATAGTGAGAATGCGATACATTCTCCTTGGAAAGAAAAAAAATAAATACTGGCAGGCATAACCCAGACATTAGTTAAGATGATAATAAAAAAAGCAATTAATTCTCTTTTCTTTTTTAAAAGTAGAAGTCTATTGTTTGCGTCGTTTCGGAACGTGTTCTTAAAACTGGATAAAATTGAAGTTCGCGCAGTAATAAAATATCTCTGCTTGAAAAATTTTACTACGGAGCAGGTAAATCAAGACTTGAGAGCAACATTAGGGGTTCATGCTCCTCCGTATTCTACGGTTGCGCGTTGGTGTGCCGAGTTCAAGCGAGGAAGAACTTCCACTAACGACGAACCACGAACGGGACGCCCCATATCGGCAGTGACTGAACAAATGATTAAAAAAGTTGAAAATATTGTCTTCGCGGATCGTCGTGTTACTGTTCGTTTTATAGCTGAAGAAGTAAAGATTTCGATAGGAAGTGTCCATAATATTATAAACGACCATTTAGGTATGAAAAAAGTGTCAGCGCGCTGGGTGCCCAGAATGCTTTCTGACGCGCAGAAACAAACTCGACTGAGAATTTCACAAAGCTGTTTGGATTTGTTACAACAAGATCCTGACCGATTTTTGGCTCGATTCATAACTATGGACGAAACATGACTTCACCATTATGACCCGGAAACGAAACAACAGTCCATGACTTGGAAGCGACCGTCATCTCCAACTCCAAAGGAATTTAAGGCGATTCCATCCGCCGGAAAGATCATGGGCTCTCTTTTCTGGGACAGCCAAGGGGTGGTAATGATCAAATATCTTAATCATGGAGCCACTATTACGGGGACTATGTACGCAGGACAAGTAACAAAGTTGCGTGAGGAAATACGCAAGAAACGGCGTGGCAAACTCGTTGAAGTTGTTTTGTTTCACCAAGATAACGCCCCTGCGCACAAGTCCAGAGTTGCAATGGCTGCCATTCAAGAAGCTAGCTTCGAATTGATGGAACATACTCCATATTCACCGGACCTTGCTCCTAGTGATTTCTACCTATTTCCGCGCTTAAAGGAACATCTCAGGGGCCAGAAATTCGAAGATGATGACGGAGTAGTCGCCGCCGTAAATGATTTTTTAAGGGATCAGGAAGAAGATTGGTTTTAGAAAGGGAATTTTAGGATTAGAGAAAAGATATACAAAGTGTATAAACCTGAAAGGTGACTGACTACGTCGAAAAATAAAATAACATATAATAAAAGATAATTGCGTCGCGATAAGAGCGAACCATACTAGGTGTCAAACTCACAGACCGCATTAGGAATTCTATACTTCGTTCCAAAACACAAATAGCGGATGCTGGCCGCACAGTTGCTGGACTAAAGTGGAACTGGGCTGGCCACATCTGTCGCATGTCGGAGCAACAATATGCAAAAATCACCACTCAGTGGATCCCAAATAACAGGAAAAGACTACGCGGCAGGCCCAGAAAGAGATGGCGGGATGAGCTGGACTCCTTCTCAAAGGATTGGCCCACAATCGCAGTAGACCGGGAAAAGTGGAAAGAGGGAAGGGAGGCCTTTGCCCTGCAGTGGGACGACACAGGCTTATAATAATAATAATGATATGGCCATTAGCCAACAGGTTCGTCGTTCCCGAAAGGATCTTTCGACATGTTGGATAGATTATAAGAAGGCCTATGACTCCGTGCCACATACATGGCTCATGAGGGTGCTGGAGCTATATAAAGTAGATGCAACTCTGCGCACCTTCCTGTTGTCGTGTATGGGGCAATGGAGGACAGTCCTTCGCTATCCAGGATGTCGAAATATCCAGAGGAATAGCGAACCAATAAGGATAGAGCGAGGCATATTTCAGGGCGATAGTTTGAGTCCGCTCTGGTTCTGCTTAGCCCTGAATCCTCTAAGTACACTGCTGGAGGGTTCAGGCCTAGGCTATCGGCTGAGGAGAGGTGGTCAGGTTATATCTCACCTCCTCTACATGGATGACCTAAAACTCTTTGCCCCCAAGAATTTGCAACTGATGGAGCTACTGAAAGTAACTGAAACTTTCAGTAGCGCCATCAGGATGGAATTTGATGTGGACAAATGTGCGGTCATGCATGTAAAGCGAGGGGAGATTGTGGAATCCGTGGGAACACAGCTCGCGGATTCCATAAACCTTAGAGCCCTCTCCGCATCCGAAACCTATAAGTATTTGGGTATGTCGGAAACATTGGGCATCAATGTTACTGACATGAAGCAATCGTTGAAGGAGCGCTTCTTTGGCCGCCTGAAGAAAGTACTTAATAGTTTTCTATCAGGCGGGAACAAGGTGCGAGCCTTCAACGGTTGGGTCATGCCGGTTTTGATGTACTCTTTCGGCATACTCAAATGGACTCAGACCGAACTCGACGCCCTGGATAGGAGGGTCCGTACGCTGCTGACTGCATATCGGATGCATCACCCACGGTCATCGGTGATGAGACTGTATATCCCGCGAAAGTGTGGAGGTCGAGGCTTTTTAAACGCTAAGACCCTCCACAATCGCGAGATATGCAGTCTCAGGGAATATTTCTTAGAAGCCGACGTGGGGATGCATCGAGATGTGGTCGCGGTAGACAAGGGTCTCACCCCACTCTCCTTAGCTAAAGAGAACTGGCGTAAACCTGTAGCGCTTGACACTAACGATCGCAAGGAGGTATGGCAGAGTAAGGAGCTTCACGGACGCTACTTTCGGGCCCTACATGGACCCGATGTAGATTTACTAGCGTCCGTAGCCTGGCTGCGTTTTGGTGACCTCTTTGGGGAAACCGAAGGTTTTGTCTGTGCAATTATGGACGAAGTTATGATGACGAACAATTACCGGAGATTCATTGTGAAGGACGGGACGGTTGACATCTGACGGGCATGCCACCGTCCGGGAGAATCAATCCGACATATTATCTCCGGCTGTTCTCGTCTAGCTAACGAAGAGTACTTGCATAGACACAACCTTGTAGCCAGGATTATCCATCAGCAACTTGCTCTGAAGTACAGTCTTGTGGAATCTGAAGTGCCGTACTATAGGTATGCGCCCGACCCAGTTCTTGAAAATGGAAATATCACTTTGTACTGGGATCGATCCATCATCACTGACAGGACTATTGTTGCCAATAAACCTGATATAGTGGTGGTGGATCGAGTAGAGCGGCGCACAATGATTATTGACATAACGGTTCCGCATGACGGGAACCTCGTGAAAGCCGAGAAAGATAAACAAATCAAGTATCTTGACTTGGCTCGCGAGGTTGTCGACATGTGGGATGTGGACTCAGCGATCATTGTGCCGATAGTCGTATCAGCCAATGGTTTAATTGCCAAGAGCCTCGACCAACACCTAAGGAGGCTCTCGTTGGGCAGCTGGATCAAGGGCTTGATTCAGAAAGCGGTACTCTTGGACACGGCTCGCATTGTCAGGAGGTTCCTCTCTCTGGAGCCCTGACCGCCGGTAGCTTGGACCCTGTTCCCGATACCGGTGGGCTACTATTTTTTATATTTTTAAATGTTTTTATATTATTTTATCCTAATATTTAAAAATATAATTTATATGTAAAATATAGTTGAATAAAGGATAATAATAATAATAATAATTGCGTCTTACTCATTCTCACTATTTATTGAACACCCCTCGTATGTGCTAGCGACAGTTTTTCGGGGGCCCATTATTGAGTGTGCAAGTCAGCCCCTGCCTCCATTTGATCCGTGTACATATAAAACTTTGATCAGGCAGGGGCCATTGTCCTTCCATAGTTCCAGGTCACCAGTTAACTTAAGCCACCCAAACCCATAGTCCAATATCTTTGTTTCCAAATCTTGCAATAGTCCTACACCAACCAGGGGTTGACCTTGGATGCACGTGCATAGTACATACAGGGATAATCGTCAGTTGGCGCCCCACTTAATTAAAAACGTCTAACGGGCCTCTGCGAGTTGACTTCCTCGTACGCCTTCTACAAGTCCGGGACCCCAGGGTCCCGAGAAATGCCAAGATACGTAAAAATAATAATAAGTAACCAAAACCAAACACCTGACACCATGTAAACAAGCACGTGTTAACGTCAGCCATAAATTTCATAGAATTGGTAATTCTATTTATTGTATACTCTTACATTGTTTTCTAAGAAACAATGACCTTACACTGTCGCAAATTCTTAAAGTCGGTAACTTATGTTTCTTCCGAGCTATAGAGGTAATTCGTTTAAAATGATCCAGTTGTAAAGGTTGTAAAATCAAACAGCTGTGTTCGAGATACAGAGGTCCAATTTATCTTTTCCAGCTGTAGAGGGAAAATATGTACCGAACTGGGTTGTAAGGACTCACTGATTATATCGACCTATAGAGGGTTGAGATTTCGAGTAATGTGGGTTTTGGGGCTCGAAGGGAACAAAACATGTTTACGAGTTTTGGAGGGTTTCGAGTTATCGAGGTTCTACTCAAAGAGGTTTGGATATTTGCATATCGAAACATAATTTAATTAGACCCCGTATAATACACAACATATTGTAAAATATGCAGTTGCGTGGCCATTATTTTCCATAGGAAACTACCTTTTGGAACAACAATTTTGGAATATTTTTTGACATCTAAATGTTGAGATTCAAAATGCGTCCATCTATACAAACAAATATGTAACATTGAAGAGTCTGTTTGTAACGTCAAAATAACAGCTTTTTACTAAATGCATATGAAAGTATATGTATAAATATGGTACTTAAAACGGAAAAACATTTTATTATTTGTCTGTCTGTATGTGTGTTCCGGCTAATCTCCAAAACGGCAGGACCAATTTTGACGGAACTTTCACTGGAAGATAGCTGATGTTATAAGGAGTAACTTAAGCCACTTTATTTTAGAAAAAGATAAAGAGTAAGGGGCCACGCGGACGAAGCCGCGGGCAGCAGCTACGAGCTTAAATAAATGATTAGAGTTTATTATTGGTCGTCGGTATCGTACCGTGAGGAAGGGGTGCTTGGTCTTCTTGAGCACGCGGTTCTCGGTGATGGTGTGCGCCACCTCGTCCTTCTGGATGATGAGGTTCTTCTTGAGGATCTTCATGGCGTACAGCTTGCCCGTGCCCTTCTCTCGCGACAGCACCACCTTGCCGAACGTGCCCTTGCCCAGCACCTTCACGAACTCGAACTTCTCCAGCGTCTGTGCAACAAACACCGTACATACAATCTGTACTCACTGCATGCACCTGCAGCGCACGGTACACTCATGCAACAATACTTCAGCTTAAATGTCAAAAGTACTTTTTTTTTTAAAGGGACGACGGAAAGATGTTGCTTTTAAATATAACTTAATTGAACTCATGAATGTTAGTGCAATAATTAGACTAGTATCTAATAATTAATTTTAACTAGTTTGGTCTAGAATTATAAAGTTTTTGTAAGTCTATGCATACATAAATCTGAAATAAATGAGTATTACCTGAATAACAGAATATTACACTCCCTTCCGGGAGTGTAATATTCTGACTGACTCAAGCCACCCTGCATCTTTTTATTTAAAGGTATCTTTTTAAATAATGGAAGCACAAATTTACAAAATGGTTTTGAAGCCTGTCACTCACTACAATTTCCGCTTCTCATTGTTCCAGATTTGAAATCAGAATACAAAAAAAAAAAAAATAATAGTAAAAATCTTTTTTTTTAAACAAGTGTTTAATGAACTAAAAAGTACTAAATAAAACTTACGTTAGTGTAAGAAGGACATTTACGCCTCAAGCTTTTAAGAAAATTTTAAAGTTCTATGTTCACGAAGTTTTATTTACTTACTACTTTTTAGTTAATTAAAAGCTTGTTTTTAAAAAGATTTTTACTTATATTTTATTTTGTACTTTTTTGCATTAGGATTTGTTTAAATATCTGTGCTATCACCAGATAAAGTTGTGCATTGGTTTAATGTAAATAATCTTCTTCTGAACGAAAAACAGACTAAACTCATTAAATTTTCAACGCCAAATGTCAGGCAGCTAACTACCAATGTTCAAGTTAATGGAATAGAGCTGGGCCCTGTTGAGTCGACAGTTTTTGTTGGAATCACTATTGATGGTAAATTACAATGGGGCCCACACATAGAAAAATTGTCAGGAAGGCTTAGTTCGGCCGCCTATGCTGTTAAAAAAATTAGACAAATAACTGACGTAGATACAGCCAGAATTGTTTATTTTAGTTATTTTCATAGTCTTATGTCATATGGGATTCTTCTCTGGGGAACCTGTGCGGACATTAATACTATCTTTGTTCTACAGAAAAGGGCTGTTCGAGCCATTTACAACCTAGGTCCGAGATTCCCTTCGAGGAAAATTCAAAGTAAATATTCTGACTCTAGCCTCACAATATATTTTTGAAAACCTAATGTATGTACACAAAAATATATCATATTTTAAGAAAATGTCCGATATTCATAATTTAAATACCAGGAATAAACACAACCTTGCTGTACATCGCACTCGTCTCCACAGAGTAGGCAACTCGTTCATGGGTCAATGTATACGCTTTTACAACAAACTTCCCATTGACATTCGAAACTTACCCATTAAACGATTTAAAATTTGTATTAAAACCAAACTTTGTAAAAAAGGGTACTATAAAATTTCAGATTATTTAGAAGATAAAAAAGCTTTGGTATTGAGCTGCTCGCTCTGCTAAACCTTGTGATAACACCATAAAACTTGACATTATAATTATTTAGTAAAATCATTAAAATTTTATTTTATTTTATTTTATTTATTTATTTTTACTTTAACATAAAACGGCCAAAGGCCAATTACATTAGTTAAAGACACAACACACTATAGTACAAAAAGAATACAGCTACTCGACAGTCATACGCTCATCTCACAATACTCAAAATATACCAGTTTTATTTAAACATTAAAACAAAATGACATGATTACTTTGTAAAGTATGATATTATTTTAATTACCTATTTCGAATGTGAGGACTATGTGGATATTTTTTTATTTTTTTTATTACTCCTTTTTTCCTTTCTCAGTTAGTTTTAATGATGGTCTGGCAGTTTGAGTAGTTTATGCGGCCTACCCAAATGTCCTTTCTTTGATATTGTTCGTCGAGTTGAGCTCCTTATGTTCTGAGTTGAGCTCCACGATTACTGACAAATGCTTGCACTGACTCGACAAGTCCACTCAAATCTGTGTGGTTCTTTTCTCAAAAGACCATTTCAGACACTAATCTACATGGTCCTCATATGGCTTGACAAAGATTATGTCTGGACTTTAAAAGAGACTGTGACCTCTGAGTTTGTTTCGGCCTTTCTTCTCAGAGTAGTCGGATAGGAAACGCCGAACTCATCTAGAAATTTTTTATATATTTTTAATATGACGTGTAAAAGTGATTCCTATATCCTATTTACAGAATAAACAATTTCATTTAATTTCATTTCAGATATCCAACAAAATAGAATAAACTTAAAAATACGTTCTAAAAACTACATTTGATTTATAAACTGTGGAACTAATAAAATATAAGTAAAAAAATATTTTTTGTTTGGTTGAGGAGTGCTCGTGACTACTTTCCGGATCTATCATCAGACCCTGAACACCACCTAGTATCAAAGCACTTGTTAATACATAACCAAAGAGTCCAAACACGATGGTGCTATCTTGTTTGATTGAGGAGTTCCTATGGCCACCTTCTGGCTCCATCATCAGTCCCTGAACACCACCTAGTGTCAAAGCACTTGTTAATACATAACCAATGAGTCCAAACACGATGGTGCTATCTTGTTTGATTGATGAGTTCCTATGGCCACCTTCTGGCTCCATCATCAGACCCTGAACACAACCTAGTGTCAAAGCACTTGTTAATACATAACCAATGAGTCCAAACACGATGGTGCTATCTTGTTTGATTGAAGAGTTCCTATGGCCACCCTCTGGCTCCATCATCAGACCCTGAACACCACCTAGTGTCAAAGCACTTGTTAATACATAACCAATGAGTCCAAACACGATGGTGCTATCTTGTTTGATTGAAGAGTTCCTATGGCCACCCTCTGGCTCCATCATCAGACCCTGAACACCACCTAGTGTCAAAGCACTTGTTAATACATAACCAATGAGTCCAAACACGATGGTGCTATCTTGTTTGATTGAGGAGTTCCTATGGCCACCTTCTGGCTCCATCATCAGACCCTGAACATCACCTAGTGTCAAAGCACTTGTTAATACATAACAAATGAGTTCAAACACTTTCCCATGGCCACCTTCAGACCAGCTCCATGGTATCATTTTTTCAAAATGTCTCGGTACTTAGTTATGTATACAATAATGTAACAAAAACCCTGTTGTTCCTTTTAGGAGCGTATACATTTACCTAAAAACACAACATTGATGAAATTATAATTAAAAAAAAATAAACATTGGCTAGTAGAGGTCAAAATAAAATAACTATTAAAATCGACACTTTCAAAAAAATGTTTAGAGTATCTGATTTTACAAGTACATCTTTATTTCGCTAAATAGCCTACGAGCTCTGTAGCTTTCTTTGATGCGACAGAAGATGCCGCCAAAGCCTACCGCGGCCGCCACACGTGGCCCGGGGCCCGGGTCGGTACCACGTGCCTACCTACCCCTTAACCCCGCCACCCGCCGCCCTGCGAATCACTTCCTTAGTCTCCTGCGCACCTTACTTTCGAACGGATGTTATTGTTGACCTACGTAGTGAGTGACTTGTGTTTTATTTACGTAAACGTTGACCATGTCTGATTCTAACGTAGAATATATTAACATGTTGATGTGTCCGGGGAAATGTGATTACAGTTATGCAGAAGCACGCAGACTACCAAGAACGTTTTTCGAGTCTACCATTACCGTCGACGCTGGCATTCAACGTTTGCACATACGTTCGTACAATACCGGCAGTGTGCACGGACGAGATTAACATCGAGCTGACGCAGGCAGACCGAGGGTTCCTCGGTCTGCCTGCGTCAGCTCGATGTTGGCAACAAACAAGTTGAGTAGTTATTGTTGTTGATGTTTGATGTTGGATGTTGGTTGTATCCAAGACTTGTTCCTCGATGTCCCTATCTCGGGTTTGAGCACGATCCAACGCGAAGTAGGTACGCGCGAAGTGGGACACGAACTCGGGAGTAAACCATATGCGCGTTTGGAGAGTACCTACTCAAAGAAGATGGCCAGCACCCATTTCACTATAGTCGCGTCCAATCACTACTTCCCTCCGACTATGAGCCAAGAATAGAATACAGTACATGGATGCTCGACAAGATCGAACAAGATAGTGATTTCTTGAATTGGTTACTGTTCACCGACGAGTGTTTTTAATTCGCACAATGAGCACGTGTGGTCGATCACAAACCCGCATGCTATTAAACCAAGTCACTTTCAGCATCGGTGGAGGATTAATGTTTGGGCTGGAATTATTGGTGACGAAATTATTGGACCTTGTTTTTTATACCAATTAATGAGCAGCGCCAACTATCTTCGTTTCCTGCAAGAACAGCTGAGTGATGAACTTGACGGATTAGGCCTCCATATCGTGCAACGTATGTGGTTTCAACATGACGGCGCGCCACCACACTTCTCCCGCCTTGTGAGAAGCTATTTAGATGCTAAATACGGAGAGAGATGGATTGGTCGCGGTGGACCTATCAATTGGCCCGCAAGACCACCTGATCTGACGCCTCTAGATTTTTTCCTCTGGGGCACTGTTAAGCAACAGGTGTTCAAAAAATCGTGTCATACGGAGGTCGAAATGCGTTCACGCATAGTAGCAGCATTTGACCACATCAAGTCCGATACCTCCGTTCTGAGAAGCGTACGTGAGAATATTATTAGGCGTTGCAACAAATGTGTCGAGGTCCAAGGTGGTCATATTGAACAGCATCTCCGTGGCCGTCAGTAGACATCGTAATAAATTAATCCATTAAAAAGTGCGGCGACTTGTTTTTTTTAAAATGTAAAAGTGTTAAATGTAGTTTTAACAATTATCAATTGTGCATAAAAATACCGCGTAAACCAACATTAACAAAGTCATTCGTTAAAGTGATGAACAACAGCTGACTAGGTCGCGAACTTGTGTAGCAAAATAGGTAGATAAGCGGCGGGGGTGCACCGGCGGCGGCGCAGCGGCGCGGCGGCACCGATCAAAGGGAGTGGCTGAATGTTCTACGTATTTCTAGTTTCGCGTCATCGCTTCATGCAGAATTACAGAGGTAAGAAATCAGTTAAACATTACAAATATTAATAATTAAATATTTAGTTTAATTATTTTTGTTGAACAGTTTTTTATAAATGACTTGCTTAATTACGTATGTATGCCGATTCTTAAAACGTAGGTAGAAGGAACAACAGGATTTTTGTTACATATTGTATAAGTATGCTAAGTTTCAGCTCAATCGGATGTGGCGGAAGTGCTTGAAAAATGGATGACAATTGGAGTAACCGGAAACACATACGAACAGAGCAAGCTAATATAAAGCTTGTAAAAACAGTTTCATTGAAGTAAGTCGTCGCGGCGTTTCGCGTTTCTCAGGGACAAAATTCCCATAAGTGCTCATATCGTTTATTATTTATTGGATTCATATCGGGATTTCTCGTTGGCCATTCCATTACTACCATACTAACGTCATGCAGGTATTCTCGATCAATTCTTGCAGTGTGCGCCCTTGCAATATCGTGCATAAAAATGAAATCCTGGCCCACAAACTCAGCATATGGGAACACATGAGCCTCTAGGCATTGACGAATGTATCGGTCGCAATTTAGTGGTGGCAACCGCGGTCCCTTCACAACCCCAAGGCCAGTTTTTCCTTCGGCGAAAATTCTGCCCCAGATTGTCCATGATCCACCGCTATAACTCACCTTCTTTTCAATGCAACATTGCTAAAAACGTTATCCATGTCTTTCGTAGACTTTCCTAAGTCCATCATTGCCATACAGCATAATCTTAGTTTCATTCGTAAGAATAAACTGGCTTCATTGACGTTGCGTCCAATGCAAATGTTCGTATGTAAACTGTAGGTGCGCTATTCTGTGAGGTCGTGTCAGTTCGGGACTATTGGCTGGCTTGTGAGGTTTCACGCCACGTTCTTCGAGTGTCCTTCTAACGGTTCGAGCGCAAACAGTCAGTCCATGAAAATCTAGAAGCTGTTTTTGAACCTGAACTGAGGTCAGGTGACGATTACGGAGGCTGGTAGTAAAGATATACCGATCTTGTCGTGCTATAGTGACCCGGTTTTGTGGTCCCCCTGGAAAGCGCGCGAAGCCGCCAGTCTTCAGGTATCGATGGTTAATTCTCTGAACGGCAGAACGACCTAGTGCACTTCGTTTCGCTGACTAAGCCCAGACTGAAGATAATGAGAATAATGTATTGTAATAATTTGTACGTCAGAATGGATTAAAATTGTTTTTCCATAAAGAACAATTTCGATAATCTTTTTATGCAAAATAAAACAAATAACGAAAGAACTATTGACTTATAGATGCTCTAACGCTAATCGAAGCTTGTTGCTTCTTCAAGAGCGACCTTATTCTGATTGTCTTCTCTTTTTCGTGAATTCAAATTTAGAACAATGGTGATACCAAATTTATGGTTAGTATGTCAGCCTCAAAATTGCATAAAAAACTCTCTCTGACATATTGTTATTTTGATGTTTTAGGCATATAAACATATAAATGCACGGTAGCTCGGTTTAGGAGTTCGGGAGTGTACCTATATTATTGGCAGGAGATATGTTATACTATACAGTAAGGCCCTTTCCTCACTGGTCGGTACGTCTGCGGTAGCGTTTCGGTACCGCGAAACGTCACACTTTTTACTGCAATCGTACCGAAAGCTTACCGAGCGCCTTATGTATAAGTATACAAAATTATAAATGCGAAAGTGAGTATGTATGTTTGTTTGTTTGTTCGTCTTTCACCCTAAAACAGCAGAACGGATTTAGATGAAATTTGGCACATGGCTTGACCATGACCTGGATACACACAGGACAAGACATACACACAGGACAGGGGGAGGATACAGGGTACATAGGATACTTTTTATCCCGGTAATACGTTCCCGTGAGATAATTTCCGACATGCACGCGGGCGAAGCCGCTGGCCAAAGCTAGTAAATGATGTAGAAGAGCCTACGAAAAAACCATGTCACATCGTTTTACGGCCAAAACCGAATAAAATCGTTAGTTTTGATGATTTTGAACTGAACCCGATTCAGTGGGCAGAACCGGTCAGAAACATTAGTTTTATGAGAGCCCATTACTGCTATGTCAAAAAAAAATAGGCGGTAGGTAGACGGTTTCACCACAATATGTCTGATATTAAAAATGTATTTCAGACATTTTGCGTGTCAAATGTGGCCTGAGCGCATCTTCCAAAATATCAAAATATTTAAACGATCCTTCTCAAAGCAACCTCGTTTAATTTGTTTTGTTCGCGTATCCCGTTTAGTTGCCGGGATTACTAAAAACCTGTTTTTAGAAATCATAAATGTCACCTTTAATTCCTTAACTACCTACTTTTAGTTAAGTTAGTACATAATTTTGCTATTTTATTAATTAAATAGTTATAAGTTGTTATGTACCCACTTGTAAATATAATTTTTAAAATTTTAAAAATTTGTTTTTATTGCCATTTTCATGAAATTAATCGTCTTTTCTTATTTTTACTTATTTTTACTTATTTAAACTAACATGCTTGTATTGTATCCATTGACATAGTTAATAGTGTAGCCAGTGACATTTTATTAATATTATGACATTTTATATTTATTGTGATTCAAATTATTTAACATTAATCTGTAAAATTTGCAAAATGGGATTATAATGATATACTAATGTTATTTAAAATGATATTAATTGATTATGATTTGCATGCCCATGTGACGGCAGAACATGGGGAACTAACTTAATAATCTTAATTAGAAATAATAGAAATCGTAAACTTTTTTGGAGTAGTGCAAAAAATATACGTTTTCTTTTCTGCTTCAACCCATAGATGGCAATTGTTAAATTGTGAAACAAAACTGAAATTTACGTTAGCAAGTTTAAGTCGACTAGATGGGCTTGCCACTACGATGCTGTTAAAGCTATAAAAAAGAACTATGATAACATTATAAAAAAATTGAAAAGTTTCAGCGTAAATGAAAAAGAAAAAGCTGATTTTCGAAAAGAGGCAAAAAAATTATTTAATAAACTGGCAAAACTCGAAACTGCAATTTTGATTATTTTTTGGGAATAAATTTTGGAAAGATTTAATTCAGTTAATAAAAAAATACAGAGCCCTGGTTTAGATATTTGTGAAGGATATAAGTTAATTGGGTCATTAAAAGAGTTTGTTAGCAACATAAGGCAACAATCTGATGAGAAGCTAAAGGATTGCGAAGAAAAAGCCAAAAAATTAAGTACAAATGTGGAAACTAACTATCTAAGAGACGCATTACATCAAAGTATTCTGATAATTCTACAGAAAAAGTTGCAGTACACGGCGCAGAAAAGTTTAAAATAAACACGCTAAACGTTGCACTGGATAAACTGAATACGGATTTAAATCAAAGAAGTCAAGTATATAAGCCATGTAGCAAAAAAAAAAAAATTAATGGATTTGCAAGACAAAAACATGCAACACATTGATTTAGAAAGCGCACGTAAGATTATTGACTATTATCCCGATGATGTAGATGAATATTTAGTCAATGAATGCATCCAATTAAAAACTTATTTGCTTCAGTCGACAGAGTCCTACTCGCCTTGCGTAGACATTTTTACGGTTATTTATGAAAAGAAGCTTGTTGACGTATTCCCGAACTGCTATACAATCTTAAAAATATATTTAACCTTACCAATCACAAACTGTGAAGCCGAGCGCTCCTTTTCCGGGATGGCATATATAGAGAATAAATACAGAACGACGATGTCAAACTCACGACTTAACCATTTATCCGTTTTGTCCATAAATGTTGATTTAACTAAGAGCAAAAAGCAAATTAAAGAATTTGCCAAAGGAAAATGCAGAAAGGTTGCTTTATAATTTGTCAATTTATTTACTGTTGTATTTAACAATCACTAAGGCATAATATAAATCAAATATTTTACTGTCTTATTTTTTTCTTATACTTTGAGTAATTAGGTGGGCCCCTAAGTAGTACTAGCCCAGGGCCCCCTAAACTCACGGTCCGGCCCTGTTGTTCATGGCTAATTGTCCTCCACTACGTGTGATATTTGAGGAATACTGTAAAGAAATACCTACTGTAAAGGACCAGTATCTACCTAAATCCTTTACAGTATTTCTCTAGGTATATCCAATGTTTTTCACAAATTCGGAAGCGGGCACTAAAACAACCAGGCTAGTTGGAGAGCTAACACGTGAGCAAGCCACATAAAATTGGCCGTGGGAGAAACAGTCTTGCCACAAATCAACTCCAGCAAATTTCAGAGTTTGTCCCTGTGACTTATTAATAGTCATCGCGAAACAAACCTTGATTGGGAACTGCAATCTTTTAAATTCTAACGGAAGGTCATTTGGTATCAATAGTATACGCGGCACGAAGACTGTTTCTCCTTTGGCAGATCCAGTTAGTATTTTGGCCTCAATAACATTGCGGCGGAGAGCTGTTTCTTGGACGCTAGTTTCATTGCACAAGTCCAAATTATCACGCTATTTGCTAAGAGGGATGAGCAGTATCGCATTCTGTTCGTATCCTATCTTAATCTATATCTATATCGATTCTCCCGGAGATGGGGATGGGGGGGTTCTCCGGGGGAGGGGCCCGTGGCTAAATAATAACAGCCGCACAGGTCGATCGATCAGGTTAAGCTACACTTGCCGCGGTTGGCCTGTAGATGGGTGACCATCTTTACATAAAGAGACCCGTCCGTGCCTCGGAAAGCACATTAAGCTGTTGGTCTCAGCTGTCATTCGTGGATCTCTGACAGTCGTTACAGAAAGTCAGAAGCCCGAAAGTCTAACAAACATTCTTACCAAGGGGTATCGTACCCAGTAACAGCGTTGTGGAGGTCAGATAGGCAGTCGCTCCATGTAAAATACTGTAAAGTTAGAAACAGTACACGTGTACTTATATTATTTTTATTTGAATACAAAATTTTGTGAATGAACAAATTCAATACAAAACTTCATCGCCCATTTCAGACCCTTGTGGGTAGAAATTTAAAAAAAAATAACGATTTACGTTGTGTTAGTTCCAACCATAAACCGAAATATTAGTTATTTTAACTTAAAAATAAAGAACTTTAATTAAAAACAAAATTCCATCCCCCTTTTCACCCCCTTAAGGGTTGAAATTCTAACAACACCGTTACTTTAGCTTCCAAGCATAAGCCTAGTAAATTTACTGATTTTTCTTCGAAAATTAAGGACTTTTCAACTTCATCCCCCTTTTTAACCCTTCGGGGGTGGAATTATCAAAAACGCTGAGACACGTATAAATTAATTTTCAATCGTCAGCCTAAATACACAATTTGAAGATCCTAACTTCAAAACTGACGGACTTTCATATAAACTTTCATCCCCTATTTTACCCCTTTAGGGGTAGAATTCCCAAAAATCCTTTCTTAGTGGATACTTACTCTTCACAAAGAACACACCCTCCAAGTTTCATGTCTCTAGGACCAGCGGTTTGGGCTGTGTGTTGATATATCACCAGTCAGTCAGTCAGTCAGTTTACCATTTTATATATATAGATTTCTAATTATTGAATAGTTGTCTGTTTAGTAACGTGAGACACTAAATTTGTCTGATATAATTTTTGTCCACATCTGGACAACCTTTTTCATTATGTCCAACAGTTTTCAGACAAAATACTATGTTACCGATCGATAAAAAATGTCAATACGTTCAAAATGGCCTACCCTAGAGTTTATATAACACTGGAGAACACTTCCCCTCTGTAAATGTTCTAGTACGTTCATAAAAAACTACTTTCAAATCGATTCTAAAGCATTTCGTAAATCGTTAAAAAGGCACGCGGAGCTCCGTGAATATGCCTAGCTGTGCTGTAATAACACGTAAAGAATTGAATAACCTTCCGTATGTTAATATTTAGTAATGTTTTTATTGAATTTCAAAATCCTGCCCTCATAATACATTTCGATTTTTCTTTCGATTCAACCATGACTCAACATAAAACATGACATGGAGCGTGTATTTTCCTCACATTGCTTCTGTTACGTCACAGAGTCTCGCTATTTCTCGTTTTTATGTTCATAGAGATACAAATACTTTTCTTTTGCATTACGAAAATATACGTCAAATCAGCCAAATGTACATGCACTTGATATGTGATTATATCCTTTAGTAAAAATGATAGCAAGACTACCGTAGGGTTGAGGTCATGTTTGAAACCAAAATTGACATGTCGATAATTTCTTAATAAGATTTACTTACTTACATGTTTTACGTTTTACTTTCTTACGTTTTACCTACATGTTTTAATGTACATTGAAATGGTTTCATGATTTTTTTATTTTATTTTGTAACTTGTCCTGTTTTATCATTGAGATTATTACAAATTTAGTTACTTTTATTTTTAATTATAGACCTATGTCTCGTATGTGTGTAGAGGCCTATGTCCAGCAGTGGACTGCTATAGGCTGATGATGATGACGTTTGCCCACTATTTTGCAAATAAGAATGAAATGAAAATATATATGTTTTTTTTTTGCAACAACCCACTGAACGGGTGTCTTGAAATTTCGAACTACTAGGGCATGTGAGGTATCATATGAAAGAGCACTATTTGCACATTCTCAAACTTTTTTTTTTTTAAGCCGCATAGTTTTCGACTTTTGACGAAAAATGTAAAACAAAAACACCATTCCCCCCCTTATCACCGAAGTTTGCATAGAGAATAATCTGAAATTATTCTATGTGATAGAAGTTTATGTAAAGATTACGGGAAAAATAAAACGACATCTCTAAATAGCAACATTTCCAGAAATCACCAACAAAGAAATAAAAAAGATACATTAGTTCCACTATCGGTCAAGAGATGGCGCTGACCTAAAACGGCAATATTCTACACCACAGTGTTAAAATTCTGATGAATATAGGCCTCGCCGATGAAAATTTAAAAACATTTCACGGTTCACAACTAAAATGTCCTCCTTCCTACCTACTCGCAGGTTGCTTTGGGTGAAGCACAGTTGTAGTTTTTTCTGGGCACAGAACTTTGTTTTTGGGATAAATTCATCCTAACTACGGAATCCTTCGGTGTGCGTGGTCCGAAACGCACTAGGCCGTTTTTTTTTGTAGTAGCCAGTTTCCCCCTCCAAAAGTGAGAATTTTTTGTTCAGAATATGGCACATAAGGCTTCTTTCAACATAGAAAATGCTCACATTTTCTTCTGAAAGTTGATGCGAATAAATCAAATGATTTATTCGCATCAACTGTCCAACGTTCACATGAAAACGGGAAGAATCACATGAGATTTGCAGACGGGATGCTATGGGTATTAATTTTTGCCTCGTTTAAAATTTTCCATATGTTCTCCTGGGTAACGTGTGACGCTACTGGTTTCTGATAATTGTGTTTTCGGTATCTAAAATCTATCGTTCAACTACATTCTGAAAATCAGAGAGATTGCTATGAAACAGTGCAGTTTATTTTTTGACATGTTTAAAATGCGGTCAGGTCTGACGAAACGCGGAAAACTTCTGAAATTAGCATTTATGAATTTCTGAATAACCAAATCTATCGATTTTATACGGTTTTGTTCGTAAAACGATCAGGAAAAAATGTTGGTCATGGGCGCTCGTACCAATAGAATTAATTTGATTTTGGAATTCTAAATGAAAGCACTGCACTCGGGGGAGGATGGATCGCTCCAACGCGAATGTATACGTACATCCGTGGTGGGGCAACCCAGACTGCCGGCACTTCTTCTCTTGCAACCGACCGGGAGGGCAGGTTGCGGATAGCCCAACTCCGGCTGCGGGGCCGACCGCTAACGGTTTCATTGACCGTTAGTGGGCGATCCCGCACTCAGAGCATCTCTTAATAAAATTGTAGTTTAAAAAAACAAAGTACTTCACGCTTTTTGATTTAATTATTGGATACAAGTCAATTTAATTATTTTATTAAATTTTAGTTCGTGTAAAAACCGTGTTGTTTAGTTTTTTTAAATTACAATTTTATTTTTTATTTTTTAGTCTAGTATATTCTTCATTTAGTTAATAACTCAACGATAGTCAACGAAGTTATGACTTTGAACTCGGCAAACCGAATCATATGAGCCCAAACTCGAGGGGTTTACTAGTAGCTACTAAACAGTTCCACTATCCACCTCCTGGCTCTATCATCAGACCCTCGACACCAAATGCAATATATTGGACTCGTCAAACCGAAACGTATGAGCCCAAACTCAAGGGGTTTACTAGTAGCCACTGAAGAGTTTCACTATCCACCTCCTGGCTCCATCATCAGACCCTCGACAATAAATGCAATATATTGAACTCGTGAAACCGAGTCATATGAGCCCAAACTATAAGGGTTTATTAGTAGCTACTAAACAGTTCCACTATCCACCTCCTGGCTCCATCATCAGACCCTCGACAATAAATGCAATATATTGAACTCGTCAAACCGAGTCATATGAGCCCAAACTATAAGGGTTTATTAGTAGCTACTAAACAGTTCCACTATCCACCTCCTGGCTCCATCATCAGACCCTCGACAATAAATGCAATATATTGAACTCGTCAAACCGAGTCATATGAGCCCAAACTATAAGGGTTTATTAGTAGCTACTAAACAGTTCCACTATCCACCTCCTGGCTCCATCATCAGACCCTCGACAATAAATGCAATATATTGGACTCGTCAAACCGAAACGTATGAGCACAAACTCGAGGGGTTTACTAGTGGCTACTGAAGAGTTCCAGTATCCACCTCCTGGCTCCATCATCAGATCAGCTCCAAGATACTAAATTGTCATCAGAACTACATACAGCTGCCAATTTTCATTACGCTACGCCCCTTGGAAGATGGTTAAATTAGTTATCTTAGATTCCATTACATAGTTACATACAGGTCGACCTAATAAAAGCGTGTTAAAAAGATCCCGGACAAGAGAAGTTCCCGAAAGCCAAATCCCAGGCTTAGGGTAACCTATATGCCCCTTCATAGGTACATAGGTACCCATCACCAGACTAAGCTATGCCATTCCTGTACACATGCCATAGACATCCCGCCGATCCTAAATCCCTAGGCCAACTCCTAGGCCTAGGGTGACCCCCAAGAAATCCACACCCTCCATCCACCAAATGCCTTCCCTCCCTTATCCCTCCGTAACCTCGATTCCAAAAAAGACCACCCTTCAAAAAATTTACATGCAGGATGAAAAACACACTACCCAGGTGGGTCCCGGCTTTCCCACACCGGTTAGCATCATATTATAAGGGGGGCATCAAACTGCTCAATGGTCACGTTGATGCCGCGCTCAATGGTATTGATGCGTTTTTCAGCGCGGCCGGCTGCTGATTTAGCGCCCACAACACTGGCTGCGATCAACGCGCCCATAAACCCAACTTCGGCTGCGACCAACGCGCCAACTCCCACTACAAGGATTATGCCTCCCACGAGCCTCTGGCAACAGAGTACCGTGCGGAATAGCATAACCGACACAGACAAAGACCAAGACCATGACAGACAGGGACGGAGAAGGATGACGGACCTGGCAGCCCTAACACTCTTCCAGTTGCCGGCGATGAAGTACGCCCGCTGACAAAGCGCGAAAAAATCCTGGCCCGGAAGAAGAGAGTAAGCGATCAAAAGAGCAAAATCCGCGAAGGCATTAGCCAGCGCGAAGCGCGATTGGACGGCGAAGGGGAGGTGTGCGACCGGCCCCAAGTCCGCGAAGGGGAAACTCAGCGGGAAAAGGGGCCGGACGCACGCGACGAGTCTCAAGAGCGCGGGAAGGGGCCGGATGCGAAACCACGCGTGCGGAGGCAAGCCTGCGAAGGGGCAACCCAGCGCGGAAAACCTCCGCACGTGACAGAGTCCGCCAGGTCCGACCGGGTCAACCCCAAAACACAGACGGACCCCACGACCGACCTCGACTTAAGCACAGCAGGGGCAAGCGTGGTGGTATCCTACACCCAGCGTTGCCGGCAAAAAACAGCCAGCCAGGCACCTCCAAGCCGCAGCCTGGACCGAGCGGTACAGGGCCGGCGAAGAGGGGGCGCCCTGATGATACGGCTTCGCCGAGTACGATCCAGAGGGACGCCAAACGGGTTAGGGTCCACTCCGCTCAACGGGAGCCGAGGACCTACGCGCCGAGCCATGAAGGATATACCGGCGCGGCTGGCCGTAGCAATCTGCGCTACGTAAGCAATTTAACAGAGCAAAAAACACGAGGCTTCCGGACGTCTGGGAGATATAAAGAGACACAATATACATACAAAAAGCAGATCAGAACCGCCAGGAGGACCGCCTGGCGTAAATTCTGTGAATCTATCGAGACTAATAATGAAGCCGCAAGGGTAAGGAAGATCCTATCAGCTGATCAGACTGATCCTATCAGTAAGGTCCTTCTTGAGACTCACTTCAACACTGGTCCAGACCCCGCAATATGCTAACAGAAGACCGAAAAAGGTAGGATATCAAAACCTTTCAGCCATACAAGTCGGCAGGGCTGGATGGCATCTTCCCAGCCCTGCTGCAGTGGGGGATAGATTAACTGACACCATGGCTGGTGGAGATCTATCGAGCCTGCATAGCACTTAGACAAATACCTCGCCTTTGCCAAAACCATGTTCAACAGCATTAACATGGCACTCAACAGTCACAACATAGACCACACCTTGAGTGGCTGGATCACCAACATATATATTATACATAACACATAATAATGACAAACTCACTAAAGAAATAAATAAAAATATTTTATTTGGGACACGCACAGGAAATACAACAATAAAAAAAACACATTAGAAGTAACAAATAAGTGAAAACAAAATAAAGACTTGTGCGAGGGCAAAAAGGCTCCCATTTCAGGATGATGCTATGATAATTGTCTTTTTTTTTAACTATTTCTCTAAAAAGTACTTACGACTTCTAAAGGCGGGATGTGTAAAGTACTCAAAAATATGTTGAGCATTCACTGTATACCGATTTAGGCAGTTTCCTCATTGGTTGGTGCAGTATCGTTTCGGTACTGCTTATGTTTCCTCGTTGGTCGGTAAGCACTCTGTACCGAAACTGTAGCTAGCTGACGTTATGGTAAATAATTGACCTAATTTAATATTTTGTGTTGAGTAATGTAAATTATTTTGCATACTATTGTATAGAATCAAGTTTTTTTTCTAACTACACGGACAGCTGTGCTGCTGGGGAGTTTGGTGCGCCACTTCCAGACGCGGCTTAAATGTCGAGAGCGCCCTAGGCAAGCACCTCATCGACGCCCCTCTAGCGGCCATATTATAAATTTTAACTAGTACTTATACCTAAATACATAATAACTAATGCTGCGTCACGCGGTTTCACCCGCGTGATGCCTCATCCCGTGGGAATTTCAGGATCATGGGTGCCGCAGATTTATTTCCAGGGGGTGTATTTTCAGCTCCACGGATCTCAGTTCACCTCAGTTAGGTTAGGTTATCGTTTGTCGATTCATACAAGGAATAACTTTGTCGACGTAAGTAGACAAGCTTAAAACAAGAGATTGCAGATAATTTTAGGATCTCGCTTCGAATAGGTTAACTTTTCTAATATTGTGTTAAGTAAGCGTTTTTGGAGATTTCTTTAGTTCTGAATGTTTTACACCTATATTTTATTTTAAAGCCAGAAAGGTACAAGTACCCTCTAGGGATAGAATGTGTAAATCTGGGTCTCCAGCTATCTACATACCTAGTTTCATCACAATCGGTTCAGTCGTTTTTTGCATGAAGAAGTAAGATATACCTAAACACACACACTTTCGGAGTTATACAGGGTGTTTGGTGCATCGTTTTCCAAATTAAATTAGCCGATTGCAGAGGTCATTTGCAGGCCCAATAACTCATCTATCATCATCTATCTTTGCAGGCCCAATAACTCATTCCTAGTCTCGTCGGTTTTTTTAATTATAAGTATTAAATTTTTATTTAGGAAAAATCCAGAACTCTGCATTCAAGCTTAATTTTTTTTTTTTTTTGTTTAGCCGTCAAATTCCAATTACGTGCTAAGCATTATCATCATTTTAATGTTTTTTTTTCTACAGTATGATAATAGCTCCATGTAAAATCCTAGTATTCAACTGCATCCGGTTAGCTGCAGACTGAAAGCCGATGCCGACGTAGTTGGCAAAAGGCTAGGCAGATGATGTGATTATCAAATCAACCCACCGCAGTTTACAGCCGCCATTCCTACAACCAGTGATTTCAGTTTTATAGTGATAAAACTCGGGCTATTTTTTATCTAATTCCTATATATGTAGGTACTTAATCAATGTACTACAAAATTAACTAAACAATTCATATTTTTTACATCTTTATTCATAAAATAATACATTTTACAATGTTTTATTTTATGTTGCGTTTTTTTGGTGGAACGGAACGCAAACTCAAAACGCGTCGCCTTACCGGAAGTGACGTAAAAAAATATTGTGAATAAAATCTATTCTTTGGAAAATACATGAAATCTCACTAAAGTTAGTAAGTGCGATTTTAATTTATGATATAGGGATAAAAAAAACTTCAAAAATGTATGTAAATAAAGTAGTTACCTACATGGTAAATGAAGTCACATCATGATCGCGACAGAAACGGTCGTTTGAACAGTAAGTAGGTACTTACCTAGTAGAAAAAAAAAATTTTTTGAGAAACAATCAGTAGTCTGTTGAATTTAACGTTTGTAAAAGGTGTTTTTTATATCCCATAACTCTAGGGTATTTATTAATGACACCATGTCAAAGAATCAACTAGCATATAAATTATTTTTCTATTTTTTTTATTTATTTTAGATCTCTTACCACTAGACTCTCAATGTGTGTATCTAAGTTTCATTGATAAGTAAGAGTAAATCATTTTCATTCGAACCAATCATTCAAATTTAAACCTACGAAAATGCAACGTTGTCTAATTATTAAATGTTTTTATATTTCACCTAAGAGTTTTAATTTCGATCAATAATGCATTATTGATCGAAGGGTTTTAGCATAAATAATCGTGAGTTTGTCGAATTATTTTCAATGAAAAATATAAAATAAAAAAAACATGCCAGTTGATTCCTTGATATGCTATCTAATTACGCAACACATTTTCGATTTTCAATTGAGTCAAATTGGTTTCGTTTGACTAGAATTGCTTTCAAAAGTTGTAAATTGAAAGCAATTCTAGTCAAACGAAACCAATTTGACTCAATTGCAAATCGAAAATGTGTTGCGTAATTAGATAGATGGTCTCATACATACCCTAGAATCGGACCACGCGCAATGAAGGGTTCCGTAGTTGGGATGAATTTATTCCAAGAACAAACTTAATGGAAAACGTATAGGGAATGCATAGGCGACCATGTTTTTCAAATTGCAAATTTAAGTTGATCGGTTATTATTCGTTAGCCTACTTTTCTGTGATAGTTTTCCTTTTAACTTCGGTATATGTATATACTACTGCTGTGAATCTTTTCACAATTCCAAGTACAACCATTTAGCTGGCAGGGGGGGGGAGACATCACTCTAATAAAAATTTGCACTATTTATTTTTACTACAGGATAAGGTTCATATTCGTATGAAACGCTAACTTTACTTAGCTAAGTAAAGTCAAAGTGCGATTAGCTGTGTCTTGCCCTTATAATGATGGCAGCCGGCAGCCCTGCACGTTGAGCTAGGTAGGAGTCCGTGATAGAGCACGTACTACGAGCAGTCCTCGCAACAGTGTGCTGTAATTGTTACCATCAAGTGAGTGCGACAAACAACTGACTCATCCGATAATTACTCACACAAGGTCACTCGCCATGTCGAGTAAAATTTCTTAGTGCGGATTTCACCAATGAAATTGAACGCGTTCAGCACATCTAAACGCGTTCAGGAGCTGTCATTGTACAATATTCCATAACGATTTTGACACTGACAGCTCTTGAATGCGTTTAAGACATAGGTACTGATTGCGTTCAGTTGGTGAAATTCGCACTTATTCTGGTAGTAGTAGTTAGGATGCCTATATAACAAAAGGAACCTACTGTCCAAAATTCGAATTTGTACTCTTAGCAGTTTGGGCTGGGCGATGATTTGTCAGTCGGGACACTTGCCTTTTATAAATATAGAAGATAGATTAGCCCACCGGCCGGCGGCAGCGGCCACCGATATCGGAAACATGGTCCTAGCTAACGGCGGTCAGTCCAGTCAGAAGAACCTCCTAGCATGGCGGCAGCACGAAACAGATAGTTAAAATAAAGTTGGCTCCATAAAATGAGCGAAAACAAGCGCACGCACACATACATGCATGCGTACGGCGCTCGGCGGCGATCAGAAACTATCAGATTGAACGTCAAAGGTCACACGTTGGTGACAGTCGCGCTCGCGAGTGCGCTTCACTCGCTCGCTGTACGCAGTGTACGTAGACACGTGTCTATGTGTGCGTGCGCTTGTATCTATCTGTTTTGTGGCGGCCATGTTGGACTGATTCTGAGTAACGGGTGACTAACGCGTGCAATTTTCCTGTTCACCAAAATACCAACTTAATTATGTAATGACACCTACATAAGTCATGTATTTACAAACTTTGCCTTACGCTTTTCGTATGATATCGTAGATACTAAAAATAGTTTAGTACCGTATATATAAATGTGTGTTTCAGACAGTGTGTACCTATTATAAATGAGGAGCTCCGGAACAAAAGCCGATAAATCCAATTTTCACAGGAAATACCTACAAAATAACGATTTACGTGTAGGAATGATTATGTTGTTTGTTAAACTAATAAAACGTCAATTTGGCTTGTAGCAAGGGCTTTCAAATAGGTAAGATTTAAAAAATCTAGTGTTGATAGTTTTCCCACAATTTTAGTTTCAAAATATGGAATTATCGGGTTTTGGTCCGACCATAATGTAACTATCGGGATTTGAACGGCATTATTGTAATTATCGGCTATATTTGAATATTATGTTGGAATATTTAGTACGTTTTGATCGAGATCTGCTGCTACCCGTGTGATGTACCTATGTTATTTATGAGTACTATGAATAACAGACGATTTTTTTTTAAAAATCGGGCAAAATGTGGATTTATCGGCTTTTGTTACGGAGCTCCTCAAATACGATGGTGGAATTGTGTGAAAGATGATATGGTTAGCGAGGGGTTGAATCCTGAGACTCTCAGTAGGTATCTCAGTCGTCAGCCGTCATCTGTCTGACATGGCAGCTGATAGACATGTAAGTAAGAATAAGACATGCAGCGCTGACCAGGATAGGGCAGAATGACGATGAACTACAGGAGTGCCTGACTGCCTGACCGCCTGGGGGTGCCGTTTGTTGCTAACGGGCGAGGCACCGACCATAGAGCCTAGAGGGGTGTTCACCCGCATGTTTGCCAATCGATATGTTTTATGCGAAATTGATCTTTGTGATTGACCCTTCCGATAGGTGGCATAAAAACCTGGATGTTGTTTTCGCATTTATGTTGATTCCAAATTCCAATTCCAGATAAGCCAATCGACTACCCAAAAAACCTTGATTGCAGTTTTACTTATTTTTAACCGACTTCCAAAAGGAGGAAGTTATCAATTCGATTGTTTATATTTTTTTTTTTTTAATGTATGTTCGGGCATAACTCCGTCATTTATAGACGGATTTTTGTTTGAAAGGGTATACTTCCGAGATGGTCCTATTGTCATTAGGTCAGGATCTGATGATGAAATCGTGGAGAAATCGAGGGAACTCTTCAAATATTATAGGCACACCTATAGCGATTTGGGTATTTTTTATAATAACACGTGCAGTTTCTCTTGAAAAGGACCATTTGGTGAAGTGGAACTGATGATGAAGACCACAGATGGCCACCGGAACTGCTCAATAATAAGTATTTCACGGGTTGCGATTCGATTACATTAATATGAATACCAAGCATTTTATGCTCGTCACAATGTATATGGACGAGTGGAGTTGATGGTGAAGTACCAGGAGAACTCCTCAACGATGAACGTCCCTGCTTCGGGAAAAGCAATATTTTGTAAAAGGTGATGAGTAGTCAACATTAGGCTATTGTAACTTAGATAAATTACAAACTGACCCACTAAAAAGAAAAAAATAAAAACTTAAGGCAAGAAATATTTTACGATTTGTTGTTTTGATATGATTTTCAGCACAAATATAGTAAAATACTTGTGCTGCTGTATGACAAGTGGTTCTATGATTTATAAAGTTTCTAGTTTGGCTTCGATTTTTACAAGAAACCACTGAACAACACGGTATTCTTAAACGTTGTACCGATCGCGTTCGAAAGCGTACTAGTTAGCGGAGACGGCCATTTGCCTGAGACATGAGCATCGTGATCACGACGCGTGGACACAGACACGCCCCCATGCCACTTCTGTTATTTATATTTCTATGATGCGTACAGACTCACACCGACATACTGCAGTCTGCACGGTGCTCGATGCTCATGTCTCAGGCAAATGGCCGTCTCCGCTAACTAGTACGCTTTCGAACGCGATCGGGACAACGTTTAAGAATACCATTTTGTTCAGTGGTTTCTTGTAAAAATCGAAGCCAAACTAGAAACTTTATAAATCATAGAACCACTTGTCATACATCAGCACAAGTATTTTACTATATTTGTGCTGAAAATCATACCAAAACAACAAATCGTAAAATATTTCTTGCCTTTACTATGTTATTTTTGTGTTCATATATCACAGCGACTGTACTATTATTGCAGTAAATAAATTGCTTCTTAACCACTACCTAAGTATGTCGCTAACTGACTGTACAAGCAATGTAAACATCACAAAACTATACTGTCTTTAAGCGGTTGTATCGCGTAGTACGGCCGCTGTGTCTTGCGACGAGTTAGTGATCTGCTTGTGCAGATCCACTAACGTAGACTATCGACAACAATGTCGATTGTCGTATGAATTAATATTTCTATTAAAGTAGGTATATTCTTCAATTTGTCAACCGTTAGAGCCTGATTGGAAGACCTATGTGAAATCTTGTTTTATACCTAGGTACTCATTTAGATTTTGTCATAATGTTGATTTTTGCTGTGTTGTTTATTTATATCATCTTATTATATTTATATCGTTTTTTATTTATTATTTTTTCATGAACTACATGACAAATGGGAGAATCGATAACTTTCCGATTTAGTCAATCACTAGCGTTTATGTAAAATAAATGGCTTTTGCACAGCACAATGATAGCGATCGATGTTTTCGTGTAGTGATGGGTAACTCATCATTTTTATATGAGGTTGAGGGAGTACCTCATTTTACCTCGCGAGGTCCTCAAGAGGTACCCCTCATTTGAGGCGAGGAGTCGTACGTCGATGTATTCACCTCACGAGCCGAACTCATTCTGTATATTCTGTACAATTATGAAAGTCGGTTCATTCACTCACTAAGCTCACTCAATACTCACTCGCGAGTACTCGCGTCAATAATGTCAATGTAAATTTTTAAGTGAGGACGCGTGAACGAGTGAGTTGGTTCAATGTTGAAATTCGAGTAACTCTTTCAATTTGCGATCACGAGTACCTCAAACGAGGCACCTCATGAGTGAGGGACACATCTCTATTTTCGTGTGAGTGAGTTGTACGGTGCAGGGTAAATGCACGCTGTGTTTGATGGGGGTAAGGTTTATAATTGATTGTGTAGTACGTTCTGATTTACTGATCTGCATGTGTAGTTGTGGCGTAGTCGAGGGACGAAGTGGGAAACATTGGGTTTCGATACATTTTCAACTACCGGTTCTTATATCTATGGTACGCACTATGCGGCGGGGGTCTCGGAAGCTGGTGCCGAGCTGCGCCATGTCGCGGTCGTCGCTCTCTGGGAGCGCGCCCGCGCCTGCGCTGGGCCCGCCCGCGCTCAGCTGCGACGACACGTAGCGAATCGCCGCCACCCACTCCTCGCTGCACATCCAAACAAGTATTAGTAGTATTACTACTCATGTCGCACTTTGTACTCGATATTCATGCAAAATTCGACTATATTTTATTTCATCTATGCCAGCATTACACGCCACATTACATAAACCATAAGATATTAAAAAGTTATAAAAACTAAAACCCAACTGTTACTGACATGTAACACGTGATAAGGCATAAATTGAACTGGATACGTGGGACTCCGGATTTTTAATTTTGTCTGTCTGTGATGTCTTGTTTATGCATTTGTAGATGATTATTTTGTCTTATTTGGGTTTTAGTTTTCATAACTTTTATTTTTATTTAAATTATTATGGGGTTATATATTTTTTTTTTAATTTTCTAATTAATTCCTTTCATTTGATAGCCAAACGAGCTGCACTAAAACGTCACATAGCCTATAAAAATTCAGCAGACAAATAAGATGTTTCTAATGATACCTCATCTGTCAAATTATGATGAGTAGTTTATAAGTTATGTGAGAACAGATGAACATACATACCAATCAAAATCATAACCCTTCTTTATGCTTCGCGTAGTCGGGTAAAAAATATTCAAATAATTCGATAATGGAATGTCGAGGCCGATTTAGATGAAAACTAAAACAGTATCATTAGTTTTTTTAATGCATTTTCCTAGCTAGGGATCGAATCCATTGATATTAGAAAGAATTAATTTCACCATCCAATGGAGTCGCTAATAAGGATCAAATCCTGGGAAGTAATGATATACAGTGAACTAAAGGAAAGTGATCAACTAAAATCAAATCAACAATTAGATCAGTTAATAAGAAGTCTAGTCGCCTTTTCTCATATATGTTTGGGTCGGCTTCTAGTCTAGAACTGGGTGAAGCTGAACGGCTTATACCTCTCTGACCTCCACAACCCTTTTTTCAAAATCAACAGGTTTGATTCCTAACTATGTTTGGGTCAGCTTCTAGTCTAACTGGGTGAAGCTGAATCCCAATATTTTAAATGCAGCATCTATCTGTCCTCCACAACCCTTAAAAGCGACACTACTGGCTGGCATGGTACAGTGTTTTCTTTTTTCAAAATCAACAGGTTTGAGTCCCAGGCATAATAATGAGTTTGCAGTTTTGGTTTGTCAAAATCGGCCCCAAGAGTTTCAAGTATTTTTGGCTATTTCTTAAATACTTTCAGATTTGGCGATCCACACACATTTGGAAAATTCAATAATTTGGAAAAGAACCATGAAGTGCATTATAACATGCATTTACTTAAATAATCTAAGCACTCCAACTCTAAATACTTTCTCTATGATCTATAACACTGACATAGTAACATGACCTGTGCCAAAATTCATGGATCACACCTATTTCTTTTACAGTTCACATTATTTGTAAAAGCAAAGAGATTGTAGAGAGCACTCATTGCAAATAAAAACTGCAGGTTTATAAATAAAAGCAACTCATCCAAATTAATACTTATTCTTTTTTAACTAAGTGTGTGATTGCACCACAGCCCATGTAGTGTCATTATAATTTAACATTTAATTTTTACTTCATTTGGTTCAATTTCAAATCTGTATTTATTTTTGTTATTACTATTTTCATCTAAAATAAATGAAAACAGTTGACACAGTAGAATGCATGTTTTATACCTTGGTATATAAATGGTTTATACCTTAGTATAAAAGTGGGGCTAACAGAGGCCTTCACTCTGCAGCGGGAAAATACAGGTTGGTATTATAGCTTTAGCGCCATTGGCCACTCCCAACATATCCTGTGTAATATGGAGAAGCCAAGGTCACGCATAAAAAATATTATTGTTCAATTGAAGAAATGTAATCATCATAACAATTTAAGTTCAGATAGCACCACTATCAGGTGTTTGTAACTGAGATACAAACAGTGAATGTCAAACTTGTTTGTTAGTTGTTATTTCCATGATTCTAATTATGAAGTGATAGCTAGGTTGCAAATAGGAAAACAAGCAGACTTCACATATTGTCATCTATGACAGCATCTATAACCACTGAAACAGGAAAACATGAGAATAACACAAACATCCTCCTCTCAAACAGTTTCCTTATGACACAAGCAGTGGGCAAACCCAATGCAGTTACCGTGCACTGAAACACCACTGACAACTATTATTGGTTTACTATGCGCATGTAGTATGAGGAGCAGTAGCCAGTCCTGCACGGGCCTCTGTGCTCTATGACTAGCAGCGAGTGCGAGGCGTGCTCCGTGACAATGGCTGTGGCTGCTGGGGCACACTCACCGTTCCTTCTCGTTGTCGACGGAGAAGTTGCGCTCGATGACGGTGGTCCACTGCAGGCCGCGGATGGTGAAGGTGTAAGGGCGCGGCTTGTCCACGGCCATGATCTGGCAGTCGCGCACCGTGAACTTGTTGAGCGGGTCGCGGTAGTTGTTCCGCTCCGGCTGCGTCTTGAAGCCCACCAGGTCGCCGTTGTCAAACAGGATGAAGTAGCGGTCGCGCCAGTTGCGTATGTGCTCGCCGCGCTTCTGCAGCCAGCCCTCCTTCACGATGGTCCCGGGCGCCGCCTCCGCCATGGTCTCGCGGTCGCGGCCTCGCGCAGCGCTGTTTGATAACAAACTACGGCAACCGCAAGCTCGTGTTCGATACACCACGTTTTGCACTCCCCTTTCGCCGCGCGTGTTTCACCTGGATTGAATCACCACGGGCGCACTGCCACCGAACATTTTCTCGTTTGATATTACAATAATGTACAGATTTCAACGTTTTTCTTCTCAAAAAACATGAACGTAAGCGATGTTACTACGTAGGTACGTAGCCTCGCGGTATAACAGTGACAGTTTCAGTCAGCGCTGTCTGACGGAAGATAGAAAGAGACAAACCACCTAAAACTCTACGGGGGAAAAAGAGAGATTAAATACCACTTTATACTCTTTCGTACTTAGTTGCGTTATAACCTATTTTGACAAATTAGTACGTTATGTCTGCCACTAGGGGAATAATTAGCGCTGTTTCCACTATAAAATGCGTTTTGGACATTCCTTTTTGCGTGTCAAAAAAAAATTTATTAAAAAAGTATAATTCAAGAGTTTTTTATTTTTTTCATATTGTGCTAATCCTTCTTTTTTGCCCATGGAGTTTTAATTATTCCGTTTATTTAATTGTTTCCAAACCGGGTTTCACTTTCCGGAAAAAAGAATTATTATGATAGATACACATGCAGTGACATATCACGATAAAAAATGGTTTCGTCTTCATCAAGTGGCCTCCACCCACTATGATTATCCCACATTGCAGTCCCGCATGGCCGTCCAGAAGGGTAAAGATGCGCCGTGCGACACGAATTATAAGCCTATCGAACCCCCAAAGTTTGAAATAAAGTCAAAAGCTGTCATTATTTCAAACTTTTCAATTTCAATCCATTTTGCCACATGCCAGTCATTACTGGGCGCACTGTACACGAGGTTACATCACTGGCTGCCCGATAAATTAAAATTTTCATTACGTCCTCCGTAAACGGTGTATATGGCATCAGGTCTGCTTCAATCTGACTGATAGTACCAGTCAAAATTTATGGATATTTTGTTTTGTAACATAACTAAGGCCCACTTGAACGTATATGAGTTATCCTAAATAAATCGGAGCTAACAGCTAATTCAGGGTTAATCATTTAATTTTCTTCATCTTGCGCCACCAAGAGTTAGAAGTAAAACTAGGGTTAAATACTTAACGCTAAATATATATTACAATAGCTATATTTTCGACGTTATAGTAAGAGTAAATTCAGTACTATATCAGCGGTCAATAATAATCATGAACTCATTAAATACAGAACAGCTAAAAAAAAAAAACTAAAACTTAGACTAAAATCCGAGACCTAAACATAGTGCTAAGGTCCGTTCAAATACTGTAAACTTGAACCATAGACGTAAATATTGTCTTGAAAATTTGTAATTAAATATCGATACTCGACTATGATGATTGATGACTGATGATTCTGATGAATACAGATGGGGGAAAAAAAAAATTGGGGCTTGCATTTCAGTCTCAGGTGCGCCGCCAGTGCCCCCAGTGCCCCGGCGGCGGCGCCTGTGTGCGCGGTCCTGCCTACCGCGTCAAAAGACAGTCGCGTTTCTGTTTCGTTTTGACACCTCTGACACCCCTGACACGCAATGACGCAGTGACTACACATATTTATCATGGAAACGTTATTTAATAATGTGTGAGCTCACTCTTCTTTATTTAGTCTGTGGGGGGCCATCAGCTTTTCTAGGAAACCGTAGCTTAACAAATCGGGAACGGTGCTCTTCATCCCAGCACTTGACGCCTCAATTTTTTATCGACTATTAAGCGGCTAAGTTGAGTAACGCCTTTTGAGCGTTATAATTAAAAAATTAAATTAGCACTTAGACTCTCTAAGAAAGAATAAAAAAAATTAAAACAGATTTTTGTAATAACTAGGTACTTTGTTTTAGTTAATTTCCAAGAGCAATATTTTTTGTCAAAGCCTAGTGCCAAAGTACCTTGTACAAAGCACCAGATGGCGCCATACGCCATACCTACATCCACAGACTAGTTAGCTTCCTACATCCCACAAAATGACTCCGAGTGACGTTTATAGCTTAGCTTAACTAAAAATGTATTCTGTGAGTTTGACAATAAAGTTGATTGACGTTGACATTCACAAAATATTGATAAACCATTCGATCATTCGGTCATTTTCGACTCAACGGTTGGTTACAAATAAATAGTGAACACGAAAAAACGTGGTTTGTTTAGGCGAAAGCGTTAAGGCAGCCCGCGAAATTGAAATTTTCTTACGTTTTTTGCAATTTGCAGGTCATTATCATGTTGTATGTTGATCTAAATATGATTTGCGGCCGTATCAAATGTTTATTTATAGAATTATAATCATAAAAATGATCAATACAATGATATGAGAGGGTGTTCAGTAGATACAAATGGAGAAAGTAATTTAATTTTATTCAGACATTTTTCACATGCTAAGACATCAGTTTATTGACAACTACCTTAGAGTATATAACACTGGAGAAGCCTTATGCGCAATATTCCGAACAAAAAAGTCTGTCACTTTTTGCGGGGGACGGGGTAACTACTGTCAAAAACAACAATAGCTGCTCGCCCGGATAGAGAAGTCCGTACCATATTTTTTATTTTTATCGATATCGATATTCATTCGGAATTTTGCTTGAACCCAGAAATAAAACAGCTGATGTATAGAAAATTTTAATTTTAATAATAACAACTATTAAATAAAATTTAAAAAAAATTATGTTATAGTAGCAACAATTAAAAAAATCAATAGGTACATAACACTTACTTATTTTTAAAATGGATCAATTTGGAATAAATATGGCAATACATTTTAGAGGTTTCCTTTTTTTGTAACGTACGCAATTCTTGTATCTGTATATTTGGTCATTACGGCTTTAGCTAGTTCTACTTCATGACTATTCAAGACATCGTTATCATGGTCTTGTGAGAACAATGTTTTTCCAACAAGATTCCGCAGAGCCCTTGTTACGACATAGGTGGTGGTATATTTAATACTTAATTTTTTGCGGTCATCCAATCCAAGCCTTAATAACTTCTCACATTGCTGACATAAAGAAATTACACTTTCAGAAGCATAGATTAAATAACCCTTCGTTTTTAGATAAGCTAGACTTTTGTCGTTGCACAATCCAAGTAGACTTTTGATCCAATCATTACACATTTGATTTTTTCTCAGAGTATATAACACTGGAGAAGCCATACGCACAATATTCTGAACAAAACAGTCTCTCACTTTTAGCGGGGGACGCGGTAGCGGAAAGAGAAGTCCGTACCATTAATTTTTATTTTATCGAAATCGATATTCATTCGGAATTTTGCTTGAATCCATGAAATAAAACAGCTGTTGCATAAAATAGTTACATTTTAATAAGAAGAGAAAATAACTTCAATTAAATAAAAGTAACTAAATTTGTAAAAAGTAAGTAATCTCAATAAAAAATTAGGTCAAGTTCAAAAAAAAAGTATTTATATACAACCCCTTACATAAACAAATTATAAAACATTGAACAATCAAAAAAAAAAGTAAACAAAAATAATTACTAAGTAATGTTTACGAAGAAATTATCGACATTTCAATTTTGGTTTCAAATATGACCTCAACCCTACGGTAGTCTCCTTAACATTTTTACTAGAGGACATAATCGCATGTCAAGTGCGTGTAAGTTTTGCTGATTTGACGTTTGATTTCGTAATGCAAAAGAAAAGCATTTTGACCTTTACGAACATAAAAACGAGATGTAGTGAGACTCGGTGACGTCACAGAAGCAACGTGAGGAAAATACTCAATTCATGTTACGTTTTATATTGAATCATGGTTGAATCGAATGAAAAATCGAATTGTATTATGAGATTAGGATTTTAAATTTCAATAAAAACTATGACTAGATCTTAGAAAAATAATAATTAACATATGTTATTCAGTTCTATAAGTAAATTTGACGTATTTGAACGCTTTTTACACCATTTGACAGCACATATAGGCATTTTCACGGAGCTCCGCGCGCCTTTTAAACGATTTACGAAGTGCGTTAGAATCGATTTGAAAGTAGTTTTTATGAGCGTACTAGAACATTTGTTCTTGTACTTTTACAGAGGGGAAGTGTTCCTAAGGCTTCTCCAGTGTTATATACTCTAAGATAACTACCAAAGAGAACAAAAAGGTCTACTTGTCATAGACAATGAGGTTTCAATCACAACACTACTCCATACAACTATTGTCTTAGACAAACTGACTGGTCCGCACCGGGTGTCACCGGTTCCGGGGTGACACCCGACTGTATAAAAAAATTACACAAACTGTCACGTTGTTTAATGATAAATAATTTGGGTTTGAAGCTATTTTAATCAAGTTATCCCAACAAAATAATTTAATTTATCAATTGTGATTATTTATAAATGCACCTATTATTGAAATAAATGTTAACAAGAAATTATTCACTCTGACCACACATTAGACCATGATTTATTTCCAATGTACACACTGTTATTTTTATGTTCATGGCTCAATGGCGCGATCGGTCGGGGATCCCCATTTATAATGTTGTCGTTTTGTTTAGCCCTACTACACTAACTATGATTGGGGATTCCCCTGAAATAGTCGTTGCTTGTTGCCTGTGTCATTGCTCATTTCTTTCGCGAATTTTGTTTGACGTGAAGTGAATATTGTTGTTAAGTATATAAAAACTTTTTTACAAAAAAAACAACCGACTTCCAAAAAAACACTACATAGTGAAAAATAACTTAAATTTCGGAAGTCGGTGGCAAATAACAAAAATACAAAACCAAAGACACCGACTTCCGAAATTTAAGTTATTTTTCACTATGTCGTGTTTTTTTGGAAGTCGGTTGTTTTTTTTGTAAAAAAGTTTTTATTTTTCGCTTTTTAGTGGATCAGTTTGTAATTTATCTAAGTTACAATAGCCTAATGTTGACTACTCATCACCTTTTACAAAATATTGCTTTTCCCGAAGCAGGGACGTTAATCGTTGAGGAGTTCTCCTGGTACTTCACCATCAGCTCCACTCGTCCACATACATTGTGACGAGCATAAAATGCTTGGTATTCATATTAATGTAATCGAATCGCAACCCGTGAAATACTTATTATTGAGCAGTTCCGGTGGCCATCTGTGGTCTTCATCATCAGTTTCACTTCACCAAATGGTCCTTTTCAAGAGAAACTGCACGTGTTATTATAAAAAATACCCAAATCGCTATAGGTGTGCCTATAATATTTGAAGAGTTCCCTCGATTTCTCCACGATTTCACCATCAGATCCTGACCTAATGACAATAGGACCATCTCGGAAGTATACCCTTTCAAACAAAAAAAGAATTTTGCAAATCCGTCTATAAATGACGGAGTTATGCCCGAACACACATAAAAAAAATATATATATATAATGTCGAAGTTGAGCAGGGCAGTTATTTTAAAAAAATACGCAGAACCGATGACTATAATCTGGCCTTCGGTTCTGCTATAACTACAGTGGATTTCACATTTGATCTATCAGGAAAACTTAAGGATTTCAGTAAAAATAAAGACAAGCAAACTACTTAATGCAATAATTTTTAATCAAACAGACATAGATTTTACTCACAATGTTTCTTCTCCAAAATCGGCAGCAAAAGTGAGCTCCGCACTCAGGTCGCGCCTTTTACCAACTCGTTTGCCCCACCAGAGGCAAACGTCAATCTCAAAGTATTTTACCGCCGAAAAAACAGGTGACGTTTAAACGTTAGATTTTACAAAGCCAATAAGTTTTAGGTATTACTATTAACAAAACAATGTTCCAAAATTGCAAGTTATTTAAAAATAATCAGAATTGAATTTTAGTAGCATTACTAGATTTAATTAGTCATGATCTTGACATTAACTAATATCAAAATCATTACTAACCAAATCCGAGGTTATTTATTAACAAACATAAAACTTCTCATAATATTGGTAGGTACTGTACTAACACGCATAATCACAAAATCAACTAATTAATTAAAGGCCGAATAATCTCCGCGGCGACATATAAACAATCGAATTGATAATCTCCTCCTTTTGGAAGTCGGTTGAAAAGTGTTTAATTAGAACTTTAGAAGGCTTTTAACAATAGAACTGGGGTTGCGGGTTTGTCTGAAAGGGATATCGCGGCCCCGGCACACAGGCAACGGAAGGAACACGGGTGGGTTTTAGTCAGTAAAAGTCTGACACACCCTCTCGCTCTGCCCAGAGCGGGAGAAGTCATTTGATGACTTCCCATCCAAAAAAAAAAAAAGGCAACACAAAAAATAAATTTTGATGATGTAATTTCCGAGTTTGCAGCTGTTAAAGCTAGAAAAAAGAAATTTTAGTGCTTGTACTTAAACTACTGTAAATGTAGATAAATGTAATTAGTAACTATTATTATCAAAATTTCTATTGTAATTATGTAAGACTTATTTGTAATAATTAAATAAAAACATACTATACGTTTATTGAATGTTTATTCATTTTAACAGATTTCATTCTTGGGTGACACCACAGTTATGCGCACTGGGTGCCACTCATGCTAGCTACGCCACTGTGCTTGAGTACTCGAGAGAGCCCCAGTCCTCTGCTTACAGCTTTCCCAAGATATAATAAAATCATCGAATTTAAATGTATATATCCCTGTATATGAACGACGGTCCACCTCATTGGATGCCCAATCAGCATCCGTGTAGCCATATATGACCAATCCGCTCTTAACATACTTAAGAAAGTAATGACTAGTACCTTTCAGGTATCGCAGGACCCTTTTCGCAGCTTTCCAATGTGTTTCATCGAAGCATTCGTTAAATTGGCTCAGAACACCTATTGCATGCGACATATCTGGTCTGGAACAAACTGAAATATACTTTAAGCAACCTATAAGATTCCTGTAGTCGAAACGAGTATCCGAGAAGAAACGTTAAGTTGTTAAGAGACTTCACTTTTCTTCAGTTTCGATCCTACTTCCATAGGGGTCGGAGACGGTTTGCGTTCAGTCATATTAAATTTAAGTAGAACAGTTTCAATATAATGTGACTGATCTAAAGTAATCGATTCCTTATTCCTGCATACTCTCATGTCTAATATTTGATGAGCAGGTCCCAAATGCTTCATCTCAAACTCTGACATGAGTTTTTCTTTCACTATAACTCTTTCTTTGGATATTGGTGAAGAAAATAACATAATGTCGTCGACAGAGCAATTATAACAATTTCCCCCTTTCGTCCCTTATATTAACATAATAACATTTATTCAAAAATAAAAATTGGTAAAATACAATATAAATCTTAGAAATAATGTTGGTATTACAAAGTATAATGCCTGTACTAGGTTAAACCTGTATCACAGGCGGCATGAGTTCTTACAATTACTATTTGGACAAATGATTTCTTAAACAATATTTAATAAAAAAATTAAGAATAGTGACATAGTTAGTTAATTTATTATTTTATAATCTACATAAATACTAATAATTAAGGGAACAATGCATATATTATTTACGGAAAATACATAGTAGTTAGCACTTAGTTACACGATTATGATTGTGATTGCAATATTATTAACTAGGTTGAGACAAATAATGCATAAATCTCCTTCAAGGCTACGTTAGATTTTTGAAGTGGTCGGCTAATGTGCTTAGACAGCGACAAATCGAAGGTAACTAGGACAGTTCAGTGGCCAGGGATATTGTTGAGTCAGCAACAAGCGATATGTCGCACTAGGTGCCCTCATAATCGATGGAGTTAATGTATCTGTATTCTGCTATTTTCCTAGCGGGACATTCAGTGTCTCCCGTTTTGTGATCACTGGGCTTTTTAAAGCGTGAGCAAGTTGCACATTTCGGAATGTCGGCCTTTTTCGCACATTTGGACATCGAATGGCCTGCATCACCACAGTCACCACACGTAGTAATGATCTCTCGGCAAGTTTTTGCTGCATGGCCATATTGTTGGCATTTATAACACCTTGTTACCAATGTAAAGTCCCTGACAGGACAGGATGTCCAATTTATAAAAAGCCTTGATTGAAGGATTAGGGCTTTACGTATATCGGCTGAAACTTCAACAACGTAGTTACAGGTCGTAGCATCTCTCTTCCCCGATTTGTGGCTTAATTTGATCAAGGTCAAGAAGGATTCCAAGGACAGTGCTGGTAACTTGTCGGCTACGCTTTGTTCGAAAATCCACCTGAACACCTCATTTTCAGCCAAGGAAGTCGGCACTCCTACAACCACAATCCGAGGTTTGCGCTTGCTGGGCTCGTCGCCGGTAAGTTCAGATGTAGAGAGCTGGGCTGCGTGCTTCAGTTTATCAGCGTCATGTTTAGTCTCAGTACTGATAATTACGCCTCCATTTTTTGTTTTCCGAACACCACGAACATGCAGCTTCATTTGCTCGGGCCGTATGGTTTTTTGCACGAGTTCTTTCGTTTCGTTGCTTGATTTACATTTAACATTGGGATAAATGGCAACAGAGCTTAGATTGTTGGGTCGAACGAAATCATTTGATCCCTTTTTCACCATATCGGCAAAAGAAGCATTTCCCGCAGAGCCAGAGTCTTTTATTGTCTGCTTGAGCTCCGAAATATGTTTTATCAGGTTGCGCTTTTCTTGAAGGGCATCAACCATATCATACGCGAGAATTGCTTTCTGCTTGAGTGACTGATAGAGGACTGCCATTTGTGAGGTGCCAGAACCTACTTTACGGTATAGGGTAGAAATTTTCATTTTCTGCTCCGAATTCAGTTTTCCATCCGCATCAATACAGCAAACTTCATTTAGGTGCTGCTCAATCGCTGACATCCATTTTTGAAGCTCGGGAGTCGAAACAATGTCAGCCGTGGCCGACTCGAGGGCTGGATTTTGCGTCGTCGTCTTCGAAGGTGAGGCGGAGGGTTGCACTAGGCCCCTTGGATTAAAGGGGCTGTTATTCATTTTGTTTTCACAAGTTCACTATTTTGTGTTCATTATTTACCAAACTACACACTAAGCAAAATTTTGCAGATGAATTACGACAGTAATGCGCGAAATGAGGTCACTATTATTAAATAAATTATTGATTAAATATTGCTAACGAGTACGTCTATGCACTGCAAGTGTCGAATAATATATCGATAATTTATAAGAGACACATGGTTCTGAAGGCATCCTATTGAAATGGAGTTTGTTTATTTACTCCATTAATTTTTTCATACGATGACTTTGCAGCCTGTTTTAATCCATAAACGGCTTTCTCCAACTTATACACCTTATGTTCTTGTCCTTTCTTTACAAAACCTTCTGGTTGTTCCATTAGCACATGCTCTTTAAGATCACCATTCAAAAAGGCTGTTTTGACGCATAGGTGATTTATTTCCAGATCATATTCTGCAGGTAGCGCTAAACACAAACGGATAGTAGAGTAACAGACGACAGGCAAAAAGTTTCATCATAGTCAATGCCATACCTTTGAGTGAATCCCTTAGCCACCAGCCGTGCCTTGTATTTGAGGAGACTACCATCTAAATTCTTTCTTTTTCTTAAAGCCTTCCCATTTGCATTTTATTGCTTTATGATCTTTAGGTAGATCCATAAGGCGCCAGACTTTATTGGTAATAAACGATTTATACTCATCTTCCATGACTTCCTTCCATTCTTTAGCTTCATTGCCACCGAGTGCTTCTTTAACAGTCTCCGGGTCGCCAAGGTCCCTGTACTATTGAGCTACATGTTGTGCATAAAGATCTTCATATACAGCATCAGTGAAGTCTGTAGACGTCGAGTCTTCACTTGAACTCCCTGGAATATAGATTTCATCCGACGAGTTATCTGCTTCAGATGAAATACTACTGTCATTGATACTGAATACTGTGTCCCTGTTCCTATTTCTGTCATCGATTTTTTAAATTAATATATTCACCACCGTTGTCGCTACGAATACATTTTATGTTCTTATCAGTTTCATTTTCAACAAGCTTTTTGAATATTTTAAACTTTTCAAAAACTTCACACTTTGTTTAAAAAAAATAAAAATTATTTTCTTGAACAGTCATCAATGAAAGTAAGAAAATAACAAGCACCACCAAATGACTTCTTTTGGATTGGACCACATAAATCTGTATGTACGAGTATTAAGATGACAAGAACACCTTCTTCTTGTCCTTGACATTACTCACTGGAGTCGTAGAAGCAGCATTCTTCGGGCAATTCTTCTTTGTGTGTCCTGATTTCTTACATCGGTAACATTTGATCTTCTTAATGGTAGTCAAAGCCGATGCAGTCTCTGTTTTATCATCTCTTCTGAAACACTCCTGTAATAATTTCGTTTTTACAGTTTCACTTATAAGCTTGTCACTGGAATTCTCCAACGCCATAATGAGCGGGTCGTAATCGGATGTAAGTCCGCTATCTAATTACGCAACACATTTTCGATTTACAATTGAGTCAAATTTGTTTCGTTTCGACTAGAATTGCTTTCAGTTTACAACTTTCGAATTACGTAACTCTAAAATCTGTGATATTGTTGGCTGAGCTTGCTTTTAACATTAACACAGTGGTTTTATTTGGTAGATATATTTAAATAAAACGAACAATTAACTTCATGTAAAGAAACATAGGTGACAGTAAAAAACACATAACGGTTGCTAGGCAACAACAACGAAGACTCTACCACTAGAACATAGTCAATAGTGCATTATAGCCTTCATGGTCCAACACCCCCACTTAATCCACTATGCTGTGTGCAGAACACATGTTTCTGCTTACCAACTCCCTTCGTCATCATATCAGCAGGCATAAGGGCAGTCTCACAATATTCAACACAAATTACCCTTTGCTTTGCTAACTCCCTAACGAAATGATATCTTATATTTATATGTTTGGAACGTTTTCCAATGGCAGGAGTATAAACTAGCTTACTGGCACTTTGGCTATCACTAAAAATAGTAACAGCAGTGTTATGCCGGCCAGTCAGTTCACAATATAAACCATTTACTGATATCACTTCCTTAGCGACCTCACAGATTGCGATGTACTCAGCTTCAGCAGTACTTAACGCAACACACCGCTGTTTTATAGACTGCCAAGACACCGCAGCACCACCGAAAACTAGGGTATAACCAGAGAAAGATTTCCCATCAGGCCCGTTTCCCCAATCTGCATCGGCATAGGCAACCAAAGGCTTATTACATTTTTTGTAACACAGCGATAGTTCCGCTGTCCCCTTTAGATACCTAAGCACTCGTTTCAGTGCCGCCATGTGAGAAGAATCATTACAGTTATTAAATTGACTTAGCATCGTAACTGCATACGATATATCAGGTCTTGTACAACATGCCAGGTACATTAGTGAACCGATAATTTCTTGATACCGCGTGTTGTCATTCTTTTCACCAGATTTTAGGCGAAGATTCAATTCAACCGGTGTACTAACGGATTTGCAGTCCAACATTCCATATTTGTCCAATATTTTTGAAATGTATTTCTTTTGAGACAAGTGGATTTCACCTACACTCTTCTTCTCGATTCGAACTCCAAGACATTCTCTTGCCTCACCCAAATCCTTTATTTTGAAAGATCTTCCAATCTGATGGATCACCGTCCTGGCTTCTACAGCTTTATTTGTGAATATATAAAAATCATCCACGTACAGAGCTATGACAGTGAAAACTTCTTTATAATTCCTTGTGTAGACACACTGGTCATATTTAGACTGAGAAAACCCCATCTTTATAATATGGTCATGAATCTTTTGGTTCCAACACCTGGCAGCTTGTTTGAGGCCATAAATGGCTTTCTTCAATTTGCAAACCTTGCCTTCACTCCCCTCTTGAACAAAAGATTGCGGTTGTTCCATATAAATCTCTTCATACAGATCTCCATTGAGAAAAGCGGTGGTAACATCAATATGATGAACACTCAGGTTCTTCTCAACTGCCAGTGCTAGTAGAAGACGAATCGACGACATCTTGACTACTGGTGCAAATGTTTCAAAATAATCTTCACCAGGTTTTTGCGAATAACCCTTAGCAACCAGCCTGGCCTTATAGCGCTGGGTGCTGCCATCAGCTCCAATCTTCAACTTGAAAACCCATTTCGTTTTGATAACATTAGCTTCTAATGGTCGATCAACCAATTCCCAGGTTCCATTCACCTTCAGGGAATTGAATTCATCGTTCATCGCTTCTACCCAAAACTTCTTGTCAGAGCGCTCCATGGCATCTTTAACTGAAATAGGATCAGGATCATCTGAAACATGGAAATTGTATACCATGTCTTTCTCCTGTTGGCTGAGCTTGCTTTTAACATTAACACAGTGGTTTTATTTGGTAGATATATTTAAATAAAACGAACAATTAACTTCATGTAAAGAAACATAGGTGACAGTAAAAAACACATAACGGTTGCTAGGCAACAACAACGAAGACTCTACCACTAGAACATAGTCAATAGTGCATTATAGCCTTCATGGTCCAACAGATATCAACTGCACTCTGTTTCAGACGCTAAAGAGTGAACGTTATTCGTCTAAAAAGGCTATAATTCGAATTACGCAACGATTTTGACAGCTGGAAATTTGTTTCAAACAAATTGAAATTGCCAACGAGGTATCATTTTAAAAGAGAAGCCACCTTACTGGTTGCATTCCATTTTCTTTGCAATATTTTTGGGATTTACTCGTATATTCTCCTTAATTATTACAAAATTATCTAAGTAATCTTCGTCTTCATAAATTGTGAATGTGTTTTGTGTAAAACCTCAATGATAAATCAATATTAGTGGTCTGTAAAATATCGAAGTAGCGAGGTCGCTTTTTAATAATAATTGTGAAAGTTTTCTTCTGTTACAAGTGCTTACAACCTAAACTAAAGGTTTATGATATGTTATTTCAGAAACGAGGTAGGTATTTTGGTGGCATTTCAAGGAAAGACTAATTCGTACCTCGTACCGTATCAAACTCATAAGCCACAAGCTTATCAACCCAGTCGAGCTTGTACTTCATTGGAAAAGCAAATATAATAGAGGAAGAACAAATAATAAAATACACCTAGTTTGGAGCATTTTATGTCAATGAATTCTGTAAGGAGGACATTGATGAACATATTCACCCAATAAGGTAACCTACATAATATCAATATTATTTTCTTTCTTAGTGTTGGACATTGCATGTGTGTTTAGCACAACAACAATGTTGCACACAATCATATTGTTTGTTGGTAAATACGAAATGCACCATCAAATGTATACTTACCATATTAAGTTAATTATTGATTACATTTAAATAAAGTCAATTGTAGGCACGTAATTGTTGTTTATAACATAATATTGCTGTTCTTTAAAGTAGATAGATTGTGCATTGAAGTGTTGAAGGGAGAGGCCTATTAGACTTTGTGGATGGATGTAATGGATCATGGAATATATTGAGTATTTACTTAAATTCTTTTTTTGTCTTATTTCAGGTGTCAGGCTCAACTACATTATTCAGGAAAAAATTAAACTCTCATGAGTGCTTACAGCAAGAATTAGCAAGCAGTACATACTTATTCCATGATGACTGCCACAGAAAGACAATCCCAAATTCCACTAATCCTTACAGTATATTTCTTCCAATTTCTTTTTGCCCCATGTCCAAATATTTCATAATAATGTGAATAAATGCTATTGAAGATATAATAAAAGTCGTTTTTGTTTACCATAATTTATTTCTCTCTATTTACTGTTACCTAATGAATGACAGTTAATTTAGGTAAATAGGTGCCTCTAAATAGTATCATTATAATAATCAATTGGCTGTGTTTATAAAAAGTATTGAATTCTTAAATATTTCATAACAAGTTATTTTTATTCGTACTTCTATAGTTCATAATTAAAACACTTTATTAAAGTTTACACTGTTATCAATTAACAAAATATGAACACACATTTATATCGCTGTTGTACAAGACTGAACAGTTTAAAAAAAAAATGATTCATTAACAATCTTCAGTTTCTACTTTAGTTCTTGAGAAGTTTGAAAACTGAAGTAGCAGAGCAACGGAGCAACGCAGCATGGGCGACATCATTCATGCTGCCTTTATGTCTTCATAGGTGAAACGCCCCACGAACTCTACAGTTTTAAAACAAAATCTTATTATTTTCTGCTCAAATAAAGTAATGAAACATTCTGTGGTAAAGTAAAGGAGGCATATCAACTAGGCCTTCATTAGGCCCATGCCTGGACAAAAGCCATCAGCCTAGTCACTGCTGCCGGTTGTACAATTTCTTCTTTATTTAGGGCTGATATTGCAGTCTCCAGATATTTAATAATACTAAATTATAATAGTAAACATTAGTTAGGTTTCACAAAATATATGATGTGTCTATGTAGTAAGTTCGGCCAAGGAAATATATTCATAATCTTATAATTAGGTGACTTGCTACGCTTGATTCTTAACCATGTGTCAAAAAGCTTACCTTCAATGATTACAGAAGATTGGTTATCCAATCCATGTTTGCTCAACAAGATTGGTTTTGGGTAGCGTTCCATTCTTGTATTTTCAGCTCTAGCACCATCTGTGAAAATATTATAAATATGTTTTGTAGTTAGTTATTTGATTAGAGGTTATAATAGTTTATTTCAACATCTACATAAGTACATAAATATCAATTAACAATTTTATTTCAGTTCGAATGTGAGCTTGACGGACATAGTAACTATAATTAATAATTATTTTAACCACAATAAATAGTTGTAGGATAGTAGGATGCTTGTGTCTACGCAACAAAGGAATGATTGTCCATAGGCAGATTCACAAATAATGTACCTACAGCTACAATAATCTAATGAGATACGAAGGTACTCTCTTACACACGATAATCCTATTTATATTGACTTACTTACTTGTAGTGATAATATCAACTTAGGTACTTTTCACTATTGAGCAAAACAGCCTAAGTAAGTCTTAGTGCAGCCAGTAGAAAACGTAAACAGAGTACGCACTTTCTTGAACGAGAGAATTTTCCAAAGTTTTTCCGACGAGCAACAAGAAAAATGTTCCAAAACTGCTTAGCATAGGCCCATGTTTCTGTAAGAGAATAGTAAATTTAATGTTGAATGTTGAAAAATATAAAGCATTCAAGGCAAAACAATGCTTGAACAAAAACATTACCGAAATTAATAAAACCAAAATGTAAACAAAGCATCGCCATGATTGATAGCGTATCCTCCACAGACATCAAATAATGATCATTCCAGCGCAGATTATTTCCGATGTTTAACATGGGATGTTATGCCTTTCCTGTTCTTTTCCCTACACACACTGATAAAGTTAGAGCAGCAAAGGTATAGTTTAGACACGCAATATTTCGCATTAAATTCGACTAAACACGTCACGTTATTTCAACTTTTACTCAGTGCTGCCAATTTTTTTCCCTGAGTCCACTATAGACATGCGTCAGATACATCAAACCGAATTATTAAATCCGATTTCAATCAGAAATCGATTAGTGTTAAAGTATCGATTATCCGAACTAGACAATTCACAAAACCACGGCAAGGGTAGCTTTGCGTAAGCAAGTATTTGTTTATATTTGAATAGTTTTGATCGATGCATATATAACCGAATAATATTACTAGAGGCGATCGAAACTGCGAGCCGGAGCCTCTCCTGAAATCGATTTCTAAAAACAAAATTTGAAAACGATTTCAATATCTGAAATAGGATATTTAACCGTTTGCGTAAAAATCCAAAACGCCAATGTCTAGTCCACTAGCGACAGTTCTTCAAACCACCAGAAATAAACTATACTGGATTATAAAATAAGATTAGACTCAAACTCAAAACTCAAACTCAAAGCATTTATTTCAATTAAACCATTTACAGGCACTTTTGAATTGTCAAATAGTCGCGTCAGTTAGTCAGAAAGTTGAAGCTAGTTGCCCATTCCAAAACGTAGATCTTTATGGAGAAGAACGGGCAAGAAACTCCAAGGACACTCTTTTAAATATAGAAAATTACAAAATCCTGGGTACATTATTCTTGTTACTTCTATATGTGAGAACAATGTACAAAAAAATAATCAAAACAATTCAACATATAAGATTAAAAATAAGCCATGGCAGATAAGAGATGACCAGTCACAACTGACGGCGCCCGTTCACGAACATGACGCTTGGATCAGCACCATTCAGGTCAACCATTTTGTAGGGAACCGAATGATCCAACACACTCGCCACCATCAGCGAGACATTTAAGTGAGCATGACATACTCTCAGCTACCATGATCTTTCAAGTCAACATACATCTTAATAAATAAAAAATAAAAAATACAAACGGCTCCATGGTGCTCACATTTACAAAAATTAAAAAAAAAATGCTTCTAAATTATACAAAACTAATTTGCAATGTATTTGAGAGATTAATAGAATGTTACTACCAAAAAGAAAGAAAATCATTATCCATTAGAGTATTCAACAATTAAAACTTGTTTAAATAAAAAATAAACATTAAGTTTGTAATGTCAGAAAAAATTAAAAGGGGACGCAACTCTTCCAAACATTAAAATTTTTGACTAATGCGCCCAAGTGGCTGTGGAGCAGGACCAGCATTAAGCCAAGCATTTTTATCTATGATATAATCATCCAACTTATAATTTGCTTGTCTACATAGTGTGCGTTTAATGCATGTTTTAAATTTCTTCTCATTCAGTTCAAGAATATCGAGTGGTATTTTATTATAACATTTTACACAGTACCCCATAAAAGAAGTGTGCACTTTAGACAATCTGAAACGTGGTTGATCTAATTTGTTCCTATTTCTAGTGTTAAAATTATGCCTGTCACTTATCTTACTAAAAAGATGTAGATTTTTCCGAACATACATGTTTTCATATATGTATATACTTACAAGGTACCGTCATGATGTTAATTTTCTTAAACAGTTACCTTAGAGATTCACGTCTGCGGAGGTTATATATGGCTCTGACAGCCCTCTTTTGCAGAATAAAGATATAATTAATATCTGCAGCCCGTCCCCATAGCAAAATACCGTAAGACACGATGCTATGAAAGTAACTATAATAGACCAGTCTCGCGGTATCCACGTCTGTTAGTTGGCGGATTTTCCAAACAGCGTAAGCGGCTGAACTTAGCCGCCCTGCAAGTGATGTTAAGTGAGGACCCCACTGTAGTTTTGAGTCAAGCGTATTAGACATTTAAATAGACGTTTTTTACAGTCCGTTCAACCGTTTTTGACTTTTATAGCGATGGATATTTTTTTTGAAATGACGTTGTTTCTCGATCTCCACTCGGGCGGAGCCTCTGTGTGGCTTCAAAATATTCGTCATGCTGTGTCAGTCTTTCCAAATCAGCGTTCGAATCCACAGTGGTTTCGGCATTTGAAAGAAATAAATGGAAAAATCACTGACACAGGTTTAACAAACAATGAAACATGCCATTATCGTATTATTTTAATATTTTCTCGAGTCAAAGTTTTAGTAATTGATTGTATAGTTTTCTACAAATTTAATTTAATTAACCACTAGACAAAACCACCGGCCACAGAAAGCAATTTTTTTCCGCCTGTAGGGGTGTCTAAACCCCCAGGTTTAGTGGAAATCCCACTAAGTTGACAACACTGCTTTTCTACGATTTTGACATTAGCCACAGATAACAAAAACGTGAAAAGAAAAACGTTTTGTTACGTATTTCAATTATGGTAGTTTTTGGTAGAAAGTGTTTTAAAAATTGGTTTTAAATATTTTCGGCAATCATTGTACATTTTCATTTATAAGCACTAGTAGAGCATCAGTTGTAATAAAAAAAAAACAATTATAGCACAATAATTTGGAAATAAATCATTCCTATATGGTGTAACAAAACACATCATCCAAATAAATTATAGCCAATTTTTTAGAACAACCCTATCCAATTTCGGTCGACTGATAAAAATTGTGTATCGTAATTCGAAATATGGTATGCGTTTACAACTGGACTTGCTTTCGATTCAGAATTGTAAACCGAAATAAAATGTGTTGCGTAATTAGACTGCCGCTCAACATGATAACTGCTATGAAGTCATCGTCTAGTGGAGAACCTATGTCATTCAATTGTTGTGCAATTTCCGTTATTTTCGTAATGTAAGTTTCCATGTTACAAGCATTCTCTTCGAGCTTAGTTCCAAAAAGCAATCGCAGTAATCCTAAGCGTCTGCACAGACCCTTGTCCTCATAAGCCTTTTGTAAACTTGTCCATGCTTCATAAGCTGATTTTGCGTTACGCACAAGCGAAAAAGAACAAATTTTAGCAAGCGCGCGATTCTTTCTAATATCTTTGCTTCCGTCGGTGGACTCGATACATTCGAGTAGGTCCTCGTGCATAAGGAGCATCTTCATAGAAAATTTCCAGTTATTATAATTTTCCATGCCCTGCAGCTTTTCGATTGGAATTTCCTGTCGAACTATGTGCTTCGCTGGTCATTTTTAATTAGTGTAAACCAGATAGAAAAACTCATGGAAAAGAAACAAAAATGTGCCGATCAGGTGCCGATATGCCAATCGTTTTTTTTTTTCTTCTTACAAAAAATAACTTATGTCTCGAAATGAATCAAAAAACCTTATTTGAGTAGGTCTGCTGGGCGCCTATCCTGATACGAGAGGGTGTTCAGTAGTTATAAATGGAGAAAGTAATTAATTTTATTGGGACATTTTTTACATGCTAAGACATCAGTTTATTGACAACTACCAAAGAGAACAAAAAGGTCTACTTGTCATAGACAATGAGGTTTCAATGACAACATACAACTCTCTCATATAATCGCATTGAATGACTATTTCATTAGAATATGACATTTGGCGATTGTGCTTACTTATGGAGTTGAATTGCTGATTGTAATGATTATAATTATGTAAAGCCATATTGGTTACCTACGCTAATCATATTTTAATGAACATAAAACCTCATACTGACCTGCAAAATGTAAAAAACTAACTACTAATTCCATGCTGCATGATAGTACATGCAGCATGGAATTAGTATGAACTATCCTTTATTATTAAATGAGCATTCTCTATTTTCACCCGAGCAGAGACTCAGTCGATCAGGTACCTACTAATAAAAAAATATTGTAAAACATTTTAAAAGAGTAACGATGGAGTTTCTTGTCAATTCTTCTCCATACGAAAACTACCTTTTGGAAGGGGCGACTAGAATCAATTAAATTTTTTGTAATTTTTGACGTTCAAAAGTGCCTTGCAAGGGCCTATTTGAAATAAATGATTTGACTTTGACTTTATCTATTTAAATAATAACCTTCCTTTTTTTGAAGTCGGTAAAAATGAATCCCTATTTCCCTTGGTCACATCATCACGCGTGAACGGCTGGACCAATTTCGCTAATTATTTTTTTGTTGTGTTGGTTATTGCAAGGAAAAGGTTCCTATGGAAAGAAAAATTGAGAAAATTGCGCAGAAAATTGAAAAATTTCAGAAAACTTAACGACTATTTTAAATTCGTTCGTTGGACAGTTAGCGCGTTTGATGAATGTGAATTTAGCAGAGTAGGGTAGGTTGGTAGGTATGTAGGTAGATAGGATAGGTAGAGAGGTAGGTAAGTAGTGTATGTAGGTAGGTAGGTAGGTAGGTAGGGTATATAGGTAGATAGGTTGGATAGGTAGGTAGGTAGGTAGGTGCGCCGTAGATAAGTATATAGTGCTACCGGTGCGAAGCCGGGGCGGGCAGCTAGTAATAAATATATATTATATAGGGTGGATTTTTGAGATGGGAAAGTAAGGGTAGCTACATTAACCGTTGCAGCTATAAGATAACGCTTATACGAGACTGTCCTTAACTTTTTGAGATATCTTGATCTGCAATCACAGATTTTGAAAAAAAAAATACAGTCAGCAAGAAAAAACGCAGTTTTCACAAAAACTTTTTTTGATGCTAATCGGTTCTATTTCTTTTAACAACACCCTCACGGATCGGGCAGCGTTTTTTACATGTTGAATTTGTTTTGTGAAACATGACGTTAAAAAAACAATAAATAACAGGTATAATGTATAAAATAATAAGGTAATGTTTAAATTATTTTGATATTTACAACAATTTATAAGTAGCATTGCGATGTATGTATGGTTTACCAAGAGCAATAGGTACGCATAAGTATAAATAATAAGCATACTTATTACATAACAATCAGCAGAAGTGTATTTAAACCTATTAATAATAAAAATGGTCCTTAAAATGAATTATTTCATCATTGCGCTGTATTTGGATTATACGGGGAGTGCGCAAAATTCTTTCTATACCTTCAAAATCATCTAACACAATATCCTCTTCAAAGATATAATTCAAAGCGTCTTGCATTTTTATTTTGTAACTAAAAGTGATGCACTATGCAAAACTTCACATCAGGAATCATAAACCAATGGTTAAACAAAACTAGGTTTCATATTCTGATAAGTTATAAGAGCAATATAATAACTACATTTTAGCATAAATAACCATAAGCATATTTTGGCATGTCGTCATAGTGGCCGTATAATGTCTTTTGATTCAATTTTGTAAGAGATTTTGTGTTGACTCCGGAGCATAATTTATGTTTTTACCTAAGAAAAGCCAACATGTATTAGGTACAATATACACGCAGTTATTAATGTTTTAACTGAGGTTAGCTTTAGTGACGAAACAGTATTATCTATTACTTCTAATAATACTGTAATAAGATTCTTAAAACTTTTAGAATCGACAAAAGAGAAGCATAATAGAAATATTTTTCTATTTCACCAAAATATAAATCGCTTCTTTGGCAAAATCCTAGGATTTTGCCAAAGAAGCGATTTATATTTTGGTGACTAGAGAATTGTTAATAGATAAATATCATATGGATATCTTATGTTTTTGTGAAACCCGGTTAAAACCAGATAGGATGTTGTTTAATGTTAATATTTTATCTTTTATGATTTATGGGAAGGAAGGAAATCACTGCTTGCTCTGTTGATCGTATATGTGAGGTAGCATGTGCAGAGGTTGAATGAAGGGCATACTTTCTCATGTGTACATACAACCAGCTCAAACTTGTCAGTTTTGAGTCGCAAGACCAGTAAATTATTTTCTACAGTAGGTAGGCCAAGAATTTAATAAAGCATGTCCTGTAAAAAAAGTAACAATTAATACTAAACCAAAATTTTATGAATGCCATTAGAAAATGCAGAGATATTTTATATAATTTATATATCGAAAAATCATTGAGTTCTAATGAAGCTGTTCATAATTATGTAAGAAACTATTCTAAGACATTCAAAAGGATCTACGCCTAAGCTAAATCTAAATTAATAAGTAAAAAAAAAAAACTAACAATAAAGTAAAATCTGTGTGGCAGGTAATTAACAAAGAAACTGGAAACACAAAACAACAAGATCAGAATGAATTGTCTTTAAAAATAGATAATGAAACCATTTCAGACAAGTTGAATGTTGCTGAGACACTAGATTTTTTTCTTACTAGCATCCCAATAGAGGTTACGAAATCTCTCCCCTCATCATCTATACACGGTTAATTTTAGCTCGTTCTGGAACGAAAAGCCATAAACTCGATCATCGAACTTGAAACGATTGGGACTATTATTTTCAATAAATTACAATTTAAAAAAAACACGAAAATCTAATTTATTGTTTTTTTTGTGAAATAATGAGAACTCGAAGTAACTGCGATCAATGCATATGTGTGTAAAACGTATCGACGAACGGCAACACTTGCGAACGGTACCCATTGAAAAATCCATTCATCGATCAGACAGCATAAAAACACATACGCAATAGATAAATAGGTACACAAATAAAAATACGAAAAGCGAATTCAGACTTTATTTCTTAACCGTAAACGGTAACAAATAGAAATTTCACCAAACTAGGTACAAGGTAAGTAGGTACGCAGTTTACTAAAATTATTCTGAGAAGTGTCCGACCGGACTTCAAAAGGGTGCACAACCGAACGTCATCACCGAGCGGATCGCATACGATCTTGCGTTTATGAATGAAATAGTGGAAGCGCTACTAAGATTTAACTCGAATGACAGAATAAAAGTGATAAATTTCTAACTTCTATATTAGATGTCTTAAAAAAACAATAACAATGCTAATAGTACCTATTAATCGTCTGGAGTCACTGTGTTTCGGCTCCAGAACGATTTAAAATTTATCGTGTATATACTAGCTGAATCTCTTCTAAAAGAAAACTTCAGTAAGGACATTCCAAGTTTTGAATTCAAGCCCATTTCTATTGTCATAATTAAAAAAGCATTATAAAATCTTAATATAAAAAACAGTGAAGACTTATGGGGGTTTTCCGTTAAGGTTCTTGGAGAAATCATTGACACAATTGCCCCTGTCCTGTTTTTTTGAGTGTGGGAAATGATCAAATAACTTCTCCCGCTCTGGGTGGAGCGGGAGGGCATGTCAGACTTCTACTGACTAAAACCCACCCGTGTTACTTCCATTGCCTGTGTGCGTGCGCGATATCCCTTTCAGACAAACTCGCAACCCTGGCAGGCATTGGCCCTTACGGACCCCGTCAGTTGGTGCTGACATCTCTTTGAGGCGCGCGTGGAACACAACGTGCCGTCGACCCGGTACGGACCCTGGTCCTAATCGGACGGCGAACTACCCATTGCTCACCGTCCGCAAGCTCGCGCCTACGGTGGCCGGAAGTCGGCTCGCGACTCCCGACGCCTGGGGCGTCTCCTACGGCGACTAGGGGGCGAGGGCGCGAATCTAGCCTCTCCCTCGCGCGCTCCGCCTCCTCCTTCGCGAGCATTACTGCTTCGCCGAAGGAAGTGACGGCCTCCCATGCACTCTCGCTCCGGACCATGGCCTGAACCAGGGCCGGACGCGAGAGATTGCCGCCACCGATTGCCCCTGTGAGGACACGGCGGTGCTCCGCCCAAGCCGGGCAGACCTCCACCGTATGCTCCACCGTGTCCTCCGGGCGATCCACACAGTGGTGATACCCGGGCGTTTCCTCCCGCCTTATGCGGAATAGGGACCTCCCGAAACAGCCGTGTCCGGTGAGGACCTGCGTGAGGCGGAAGGTGAGGACGCCGTGGCGCCTCTCTAGCCACTCCTCGAAGAGGGGACTTATCGCCACAATTGTGGCGTGCCCAGCGCTGGGTTGCGACAATCGCACTCTGCATGCCGCCATGAGGACCCGCCGGAGCTCTGTCCGCTGTGCCGTGATTTCTCGCGGCAGCGGAGTTACGCCCCGGCCTTTCGGCAAGAAGGGTCGCCGCCTCACGGGAGACCGTGCGGTATCCTCGAACCAGCTTAATGGCCATGACCCTTTGGGACGCGTTCAACCGCTGGGCCGGTCGCAGCCTTAATGAACGCGCCCACACTGGTGCCCCGTAAAGGGCCATGGACCTTACGATCCCCGCGTAGAGCCTTCGGCAGGAGGCGGTTGGACCCCCTAGATTGGGCAGAAGCCGCTTCAAAGCCCCAGTTTGGGAGCCAAACGTTGGAAGTGCTCCACGAAGTTCCACCGGCTGTCGAGGACGAGTCCCAAGTACTTCATCGTCGACTCGACACCGATGTGAAACCCTCCCGCCGTTATCTGGGAACCCGACAGTGGCGTGTTCCGAGGACCATAAAAACACATGGCCTCGGACTTGTGCAAAGCCACCTCGAGTCCCAGTTGCCAGATCCTATCGACGATTGTCGTAACCCAAAGTGTCGCCAGTTCGGCCGCCGCCTCATGCGACCTCCTCGCAACAGGACCAGCATGTCGTCAGCGAAGCAGACTACGCTGACGCCGCGAGGGAGGCCGGCGCGCAGCACTCAGTCGTAGCCGATGTCCCACCGACGCACTATGGGACCAAACAGTATTTTCCATCTCAAAAATGGTTTTGTCGAAAGTCGTAAATCCATAGATTGTTTTATGGTTTTATACTCTCAAAAGATGGAACTTACGAATAAATGACAAAATATAAAAAAATATAAAGTTTTACGTTTATAAAATGAACCTCAAACATTGGGCATAAATATTTTCATGCCAATTAAATTACCGTTAAGGGAGTTCAACACATAATTATTCGGAAGTTTTCCAAGGAAACATATTAGTGTTATACATCATTAATTCATTAGATAGCTTAGAATATACACTTTGCAACCACGTTCAGTTTTTGTAAAAAAAATATTTTTATTTAATTTTTTAATATTTTTTTAGTGAAGTAAAGAAAATTTAGTTTTTGTTAATTTCAATTGGAGTTTTCGTTGTTGCCGAAAGCAGCCGGTGTCAAGTTAATTACTCTATTAGAGACCTTATCTACTCAGTAATATGAGGATTTAAAAAAAACTTGCGCGTTTTTTGCGCCAGAGGTGATTTTGAAGCAATAATGTCAATCGGGGAAAAATCCTCGAAAATTACGGTTCTTCTTTTTTATTATGAAATATTATATTTAGTTATTATCCTTTGATGTCTATATTGTTTTTTTCTATTTCTATGATAAAAACATACATTTGCAAATTAAAAAACTGCTATTATATTTGAAAGAATCTTCCCATGGCAATTTTGTTTGGGGTGGTCACCTTAACCACAAGTATGATAAACTATATTGCTGCGGAAGTTCTATTTATCTGTTGTGGTAAATAATTACAATCAGTACTGATTACACTATTTCGATGAGAACTGTTATAATCAATTGTCCCATGGTTTTTGCACAAGGCACTAAAATATTAGTCCTTTAAATACCCGTGTATGTTCAGCATACGATTCATCAAAGTGTTCAGATACTTCTTTTCAATAACAATTAACGCATAAAAAACATTATTATCTAACAATGAGTCAATTCGTTTGTGTTCGACGCGATCTTTGTGATCAAATAATAAAAGGGAAAAGTACTTCAGACCTCAAAAAATATTTATTGGAAAATTTTCAACTATCAGAAACTGACGTTAATACTGTAATAGAGAGTATTCAAAAAAATCTAACATCGAGTTGCAACCAGAAATGGACCAAAGCTCAAAGAAAGCCGGACCGGTTCGAGAGCCTATACTCAAATTGGTTAAATGGTGAGTTTAAAGTATCATTGAATTCTTGCAGTACCTCAACCACTGTAAATTCTGGTTTGAATACTTCTGGTGAACGTGGAAGACCAACAAAACAATATGACGAGTGCTCGGAAAACACAAAGAAACGAAAAAATATGGAGCTGGTCCAGGAGTATGGAATGGGACATGTCCGTAACGCTTATTTGCAAGGTTTAAGATCCATGGGGGAAAATGACGAAGCGTCGATTGTGACTATTATCAGAAATAAGGAAAAAGAAGAGAAAAAAGTTATTCTACAAAACATACTCAATCCAGATAACGCACTTTCCTTTACAAAAGAGGAAGCATTGAGTATATGCATTGAAACTGATTTAACCAAAGCACAATATGCGTACCTCAGGAAAAGGCTCGTTGATAAGAATTTAAGTTCTGTATTGCCTTCGTATCAAACACTAAGTGAAGCAAAAAAGGCTTGCTATCCGCCTGCATCCAGCATTACGGTGACAAATATAAGCGCAAAAATCAACCTGCAAGATCTCTTAGACCATACAGTCTACCGTATTATAAGAATAAAGTCAGGATCGACTTACAATCGTCTCAAGCTTTTCACTAAATGGGGATGTGATGGATCCTCCGGGCAAAGTGAGTATAAACAAACTCTACCGGAAGAAAACGAACAAATATCGGACGCTAATTTGTTTATAGTGTCCCTTGTACCACTGCGACTAGTAGACGAAGAAACTTCTACGGTCATATGGAAAAACCCTACTTGCTCATCTGTTAGATATTGCAGACCAATTTCATTAGAATTTGCAAAAGAAACTCCCGAAAAAACTACAGCGGTTGTCAGTGAAATTGAAGCCAAAATTAATCAATTGATTCCAACTCTTGTGTCAATAGAAGACAAAGTCGTCGAAGTTAAACATCAACTGTTTATGACAATGATTGATGGGAAAGTTGCTCAAGTGTTGACAAACACATCATCCAGTGCTACCTGCACTGTTTGTGGAGCAACTCCCAGACAAATGAATGATCTTTTAAAAGTTACAACGAGAGTTGAAAATGAAAATGCGTTTAAATACGGATTGTCGACGCTACACGCATGGATAAGATTTATGGAAATGATCCTCCATATTTCTTACAATTTAGGTTTTGAGAAGTGGTCTGCAAAAACTCCAGAAAACAAGCAACTTAAAGAAGACAAGAAAAAATTTGTCCAAAAACGTTTCCGAGAAGTGCTTGGCTTGCATATTGATAAACCACGTCAAGGTTCCGGTAATAGCAATGACGGTAATACGGCAAGGAGATTTTTCCAAAATTACCAATGTTCTGCAGAGATAACCGGAATTGATGAAGAATTAATCAAGAGACTATATGTAATTCTTCAAACTATGTCATCGGGATTTCCTATAAACGCAGAAAAATTTGGTCAGTATACATTGGTAACCGCGCAATTATATGTAAGCAAATATAACTGGTACTACATGCCATCTTCGGTCCATAAAGTACTTATACATGGTGCTAAAATAATAGAGCATTATGCAGTTTTGCCTATAGGACAATTATCCGAAGATGCCCAGGAAGCTCGAAATAAAGATTATAAGAAATATAGGTTACATCACGCTAGGAAGTGTTCCAGATCAGCAACAAACGAAGACGTTCTGCATATTTTGTTATATACATCTGATCCTTATATATCTAGCTTAAATAAACCAAGTTTTCTAATATACAAAGAATTATTTGACGAAGCTAAAGAATTGTTGGAAATAGAAAGTGATGAGTAGGATAAGTTTAAGTAATAATTTTTTTTTGTCATGTAACTGTTGGTTTAATAATAATAATTTAGTTTTAAACTTATTTTAAGCATAAGTGTAACTTTTATTGCTATTTTAATATAACTGTATGATTTTTTGTATGAAATTTCGTATAACTTTATCTTTGTCATTTTTTTTCGGAAAAAATATTTTTTTTAGAATGATGATGTTTGATTTCTTTTATTGCCTAGATATTCACAAATACGTGAAAAAAAATCAAGGAGATAAATCACAAAACAACAGAGTTATCGATTTTTGAGATGGAAAATACCGGTTGGTCCCATAGTGCGGCGGTTGAACGCGTCCCAAAGGGTCATGGCCATCAGGCTGGTCCGGGGATACCGCATGGTCTCCTGTGAGGCGGCGAGCCTCCTTGCCGGACTACCGCCATGGGATCTGGAGGCGAAAGTCCTCGCGCACATGTGGGAGTTGCGCGAGGAGGCGAAACGCCGGGGTGTAACTCCGCTGCCGCGAGAAATCACGGCACAGCGGACAGAGCTCCGGCGGGATCTCATGGTGGCATGGAGTGTGCGATTGTCGCAACCCAGCGCTGGGCACGCCACAATTGCGGCGATAAGTCCCCTCTTTGAGGAGTGGCTTGAGAGGCGCCATAGCGTCCTCACCTTCCGCCTGACGCAGGTCCTCACCGGACACGGTTGTTTCGGGAGGTTCCTGTTCCGCGTAAGGCGGGAGGAAACGCCCGTGTGTCACCACTGTGTGGATCGCCCGGAGGACACGGTGGAGCATACGGTGGAGGTCTGCCCGGCTTTGGCGGAGCACCGCCGTGTCCTCATGGAGGCGATCGGCGGCGGCAATCTCTCGCGTCCGGCCCTGGTTCAGGCCATGGTTCGGAGCGAGAGTGCATGGGAGGCCGTCACCTCCTTCTGCGAAGCAGTTATGTTCGCGAAGGAGGAGGAGGAGCGCGCGAGGGAGATGCAAGCTGCACGCCCTCGCGGCCCTAGTCGCCGCAGGAGACGCCCCGGGCGTCGGGAGTCGAGAGCCGTCTTCCGGCCACCGTAGGCGCGGGCTTGCGGACAGTGAGCAATGGGCAGCTCGTCCGATAAGGACCAGGCCCGTGTCGACGGCGCGTTGTGTTCCACGCGCGCTTCAAAGAGATGTCAGCACCAACCGACGGGGTCGAAAGACCAATGCCTGCTGGGGTTGCGGGTTTGTCCGAAAGGGATAACGCGGCCCCGGCACACAGGCAACGGAAGGAACACGGGTGGGTTTTAGTCAGTAAAAGTCTGACACACCCTCTCGCTCAGCCCAGAGCGGGAGAAGTCATTTGATGATTTCCAATCCTGAAAAAAAAAAAAGGCATATTATAAGTTGGGAGATTATATCGCTGATAAAATGCTTGGCTCAACGCTGGTCTTGCTCCACAAGGGCGCATAAACTAATTGATTAGCATCTGAAAATAATGTTGGAGCTGCTGAAGATTTTACAAACTAAATTTGCATTGTATAAATTCAATCTCTTAGCTTTATATAATTGCATAGCACATGTGTGAGTACTATGTACCGACTATAAAGCTACTATTTAGGTACTGGGTATGTCTTTCATTGACTTGAATGTGCCTTGGCGGCTGAGAGTATGTCATGTTTACTCTAATGTCTCGCTGACGGTGGCGCGTGTGTTGGATCATTTAGCTCTCTTCAAAATGGTTGAGCTGAATGGTGCTAATCCATGCGTCATGTTCGTGAACGGGCGCCGTCAGTAGGGACTTGTCATCTCTTAGCTACCACGGCTTATTTTATTTTAATTTAATTTTTGAATTTTTATTTTTTTAAATTTGTTGCGGACGCTTTTAACGTTTTGCATTGTTCTCACATGTATAACTTCAACATGAATGATGTAACCATATCATGATTTAAAAGAGTGTCCGTGAACTTTCTTGCCCATTATTCTCCATAAGTACCTACTACGCTTTGGAACGTGCATCTAGCTTCATCTTTCTGACTGACCGACCCCTCGACAATTCAAAAGTGCCTGTAATTGGTTTATTTGAAATAAATGCTTTAAGTTTGACTTTGAGATTGAGTTGTCACATTTTAATTCAATGGGATTTTACATAGTCACCAGTTTGGATTCACGAAAGATAGGTCGATGACTGACGGAGTAGTAAAACTCATCAGTCACATTTTGGAATCCTGGGAGAATTCCCAGGATGCAATTGGCATTCTCTGTGACCTCTCAAAAGCTTTTATAAGAATAAGAATAAGAATCATTTATTTTCAGAAAATACAGGTGTTACCAGTTGTAAAAGTTGGCGGTTAATGTACAGAAGTTCTAATATAGTTTATTTAAATTAAGTTTTTTTCAAATTTACAATAAATATAAGTACACACTTATCAAAACTTAACCTAAAAATATATTTTTTTGGGACAGCAAATGTTTTTTCCTTTGTCCTTCAAAAACGAGCTGTTCGAGCTATTTACCAGCTAGGTGCCAGAGTTTCTCTGAGAGATTTTTTCAAAGATATTGGTATCCTCACGGTGGCGTCTCAATTCATCTTCGCCAACATCTTATATATTAGGCAAAATATACACTTATACACTAAAAACAGTGATTTTCACAATTTTAACAATAGAAATAAGGACAAATTACGAATCAAATCAAATCAAATCATTTATTATTGCAAACATGGGTAATTTGGTACATAGATGTTTTCTTAAAAAAAGTAGTCCTCCATATTCTACCGTCTCATGGGCATGCAAATAATATTCAATTCCAAAATTAAACAGAAATTCAATTGATACCGAATAAATATAAATGTCAAATCATTAGAAACAAAAAACAAAAAACAGACTAATATCATTAAGTAGTGACATTTTTACAGTAATGTCAAAAAATAATATAAGTATGTCAAAGTGTCAATCAGAATAAAAAGTGTTAGAATAGGAACATGTATGTCAATCATAATATTAGGTAACAATCAGTGCAGAGATTTATCAGTAAGGAAGTCGTCAATTGTGTAATAGCTTTTCTCAATTAATATTTGGATTAATGCCCTTTTAAATTTTATTACAGTCATATTTTTTATCACATCGGGTACTTTATTATAAATACGTGGGGCACTACCAAAAAAACTTTTCTGCATAAGTGCGGTTTTACATTTCACTTGGCATAGTTTGTTTACATATTGAGTCCGTATCGGATTTTTTCGAACTGCTGACAGTTTTTCAAATAATTGTGGATTGTTTTTTACAAATAGAGCTGTTTCTAAAATGTATAAAGAAGGAAACGTTAAAATTTTTAAAGACTGAAAACGAGCTCCCTTTCACCGGCTTCATAAGGTTCATAACTCATTTGTTGGGCTTGGTATAACCTTTTATAACAAATCAAATCAAATCAAATCAAATATATTTATTGTGGATCATAGGTAGGTACAGTACAGTTCTTAAATATTTGAGAAATCTCGTTCAGCTATGTCCCGCCCGTAGGGCATACAATAATTAAACATAAATTAGCGACTAATAAAATTAACATTATTACTAATTATTTTCACTTTTCTTCTAGCACAATAAATAAAAAGAATAAAAACACCAAAAGGGAACATTAAGGGAAATGTCAAATTCAATTTGTAGAATATAAAATTAATTTACATATATGATTCAAAAAAAAATTAAAACAGAGTCAAACATAACAAATTAACATAGGTACATGTCAAATTATACAAATAAAATTAAAAAAATAAAATAAAAAGAATCGTAACAAATTAAAATGTCAAATTGCAAAAATCATACATAAAATTAAACATAAATAAAAATAGATTTTACGGTAAAATTTTAGGTCATCGAACGCATCATGACTGGGTACTATATTTAAGTAGAGACTTGTCGGACAGAAATTCTTTTACAGAGTAGTAACTTTTGTTTACCAACAGATCATGGAGAGCCCTTTTAAAGTTTTCATTTTTGACAATCGTTCTAATAGGCCCCGGTATATTATTAAAAATGCGAGAAGCTGAACAAAAGATGCTCTCATGCATTAGATGAGTTTTACTGGCTGGTGTACGTAATTTGTCCTTGCGCCGTATACGCGTGTAGAAGCTGAACATGTGGATATTGTTTTTAACAAATACTGCTGCCTCAAGTATATATATACATGGTAGAGTTAATAATTTATTGTTTTTAAAGAAATGCTTGCAGGAGTCAGTTTCACACAAATTAAATATAGCCCTAATGCAGCGTTTTTGAGCAATGAAAGCGCGCTGTTTTTCCGTACTGTTGCCCCAAAATATTACGCCGTATCGGAGAATAGAACCAACGTAACCATGGTAAGCTGTTAGCAAAGTACTCCGATTCGCTATTTTCCCTAATCTATATAATGCATATGAAAATTGTCCCAGCTTTTTGCAAACGTGCTCAATATGAAATTTCCAGTTACGTTTGTGGTCAATATGTAGTCCTAGAAATTTCGTTACTTCTGTTTCCTCAATGTCACTATCTAGGTAATTAATTTTTAAAGCACCTGTACGTCGGGTTCGTATTTTAAAATCCATTATTTTAGTTTTATCAATATTAGTATATTAAATTAATATTATTTATTACAAGCTACCCTCTTCTTTGCTAGATTTGCCTTTTAATGCGTTTAAAACGAAAGTAAAATCCAAGCTTCGTTCAAAGGCATACTATTCTATAAACGACTACTTAAATGATAAGAATTGTTGGTCGCTGTGATTAACTCAAGACAATGTTTATGTTCTTTCTCCACATTACCTACTGACAAGTTATATGAGTTTATATATGAGTTTATATAATTGTATTTTTTTATTTGACTTTATAAGTCAAGCTATTTTTTATTTTATTTCAATTTATTGTTGACATAATCTACTCATTACAATGTTTTTTTCAATGTGTTGTATTGCAATATGTGGTTAGCTAGTGACCTCGACAATTGATCATATTATTTATTGTTATTAGTAATTAACTGTTTATTTTATTTATTTTATCTCGATGGTCCTAGTTTATCATTTATAACTTCCAGTTACAACTATATGTAAGCGGGCACGCCCTTTATGCCTGGAGGCTTTTATTTAGATATTAAGTTCTGTTTACGTTTAGTTTTTATTTCTGCCTGAGTATAGTTCTCGATGATTTTGTGTGGTATATTGCAGACATTCTTAAACACTATAAAAACAGTTTTGTATCAACCATCTACGTAGTTTAATATTAAAATATTTAAATGGGAGCTCCCTTAGGGTCTTTGGTAACTTATTAAAAATTGTAATGCACATAATATGATAAACATTATTTTTGATTATAGTTGTATTACAAAAAGGAACTAAAATGTTTGTTGCATGTCTTGGTCTCTGTTTTATGTAATTGTCACCTTTGAATCTAAAGAATTCATTATGTTTCCTCACAAAAACTGATACCTCAAACTAATACGAGTATATGTCAAGATCATCAGTTTCAATTTTTTTTTATAAACGTCTCAAGCGGACCGACACCGCATATAGCTCTTACACGTCATGTCTTTTGTACAATAAATGTCTTATCATTGTCTGTTGAAATGCCCCATATTATTAGTCCGTACCTTAATATTGATTCAACATACCCACTATATGCTATGCGGGCTGTTTTTTCGTCTGACACAAAACGTAGTTTTCTTAATGCATACACAAATCTATTTAGTTTACTGATTAGGTTGTTAAGAGCCCGGCGAACATAGCTCGCAACTACAAATCGAGATGTGTGCAAAACTCGTTTGGAATATTGCTATCTCTGTTTGACAAAACAAGGCAGCGGCGGACGCGCTGCGCGGCCTTGTGTGCGTGAGTGGATAGTTATTATAGCTTTTATTAGCTGTAGGTACTTGCCATTCATTCATAACGAGTCGACAGTATTTATATTTGTTATTAGTAATTAGGTATGTTTATTATTTGCATTCTTTTTGTTGACTACTTTGGGGAATCGTTAGTGAATGTATAGACTAGTAATGCGTTTTTTGAAAATTTCTTTACCATGCCGAGATCTCAACATACGAGTATTAGCATATGTCGACTAATCTCGAGATCTAGGCCTTGTAGAGAAAATCTAGCTAGTAGATAATTCATACAAATAAGGTAGGTACCCATATATTGTTGTCGAGCATGGCCCTCCGCCTTGGGGGAAATTTGGCCGACGCACGGCGCTAGAGTAGAGTCCTCACACGCCCGGCACGTAAATATAAATTACTAGCTTTACCCGGCCCTGCTTCGCACGGGTAGCACTAATTACTTATCTACGGCGCACTTACCTACCTACCTAGCCTACCTACCTACTTACCTACCTATGCTGCGTACGCAATTCATTTGCCAAACACGTAAATAAACAAGAGTTTTAGGAAAAACAACTGTAATGCCTACACATAAGGTTTAGTTTGCGCTACAACTTCATATTTTTTATGACTTTTTAACAGTACTAGTCGGTCTAAAATCAACTTTATTCACACGTTCATAAATTTGATGTTTGTCTCAGTGAAAACTCGTATTTGTTTACATGTTCGGTAAATAACCTAGCTAAATACCTACCCTACCTACACCTACCTACCTATCTACCTACCTACCTACCTACTTACCTACCTAGTTACCCACTTGCCTACATACCGACGTACCTACATATAGTACCTACCTACCTACGTACATACTTACCTAGATACCTACCTACCTATTAAAATAGGTACCTACTATAGTGCAAGCCTAGTACTTTTTGTTAGTTAATTAGGATTTATGGCAACGACAACAATTTGTATGGGAAAATATGTTTTTCTTATATTCCCCGCAATTTTTCCATATTTTCTCAATATTTAAACTTACCCTGAACTTCCACAAATATTTCAAAATCAAAATTAGCCAAATCGGTCTAGCCGTTCTCGAGTTTTAGATAGACTAACGAACAGTAATTCACTTTTATATATAAATATTGGGGTATTTATTAATATTGGCTTTATTTATTTTAAGCCTGTTTATGTTTATTTATGTCCTTTAGGGTGGTCTCAACTTTTAAAAAAATAAAGTTTTTTCTGTATTATTTCAGTATGTACCTATTCCTTTTACTAAAGTTCAAATATTGTTATTACTAACTAAAGAATACAAGTCAAATAATAAAAGTGTAATGCAAAGTACCTATTGGTAAAAAATTCAGAAAACAATAATAAAAACAAGTGCGTGTCGGACCACGCACAATGAAGGGTTCCGTAGTTGGGATGAATTTATCCCAAGAACAAACTTAACACTGTAGTTGAAAAACATGTTCTCCCATACGGAATCCTGTGAATTTTGTCACAAGTCCAAGTACAACCATTTAGCTAGAAGTTAGGGACTTGACTCTAACAAAAAAATTCAGTTACACGCTTAATATTTCGCAAACGGATCCCTGAATCTAAAAATGGTTTTCACAAACCCACAATATTGAACGACCATTCTAACGATACCCCACAACATGGGGTAGACGAGAAAAAAATAAACATCCCCACTTTACGTGTAGGGCCTAAAAAAAAATATTTTTCTTAATTTTATTTTACCAATTTGTCGGCATGATTAATATGTATACATATGCCATAATTACAGCTTTCTATTACTAACCGTGTCTGAGCTAACCCGCGGACAGACAGACGGACAAACAGACAGACAGACAGACGGACGTGATTTCAAAATTTCAAAAGTCATTTATTCAAACTAGGCTGAGAATCAGCACTTTTCGAACGTCAATTACATAAGACAGTCCCCCAAAACGCCCACCCTTCACCACTTCCTAGTGCATTAGCTGGGAAGAAGCAGTGGCGCAACAAACTCCCCAGCAGGACAGCTGTCTATTCAGTTAGAAGAACAAAAAAAAAAGATTCTATATATATTCAAAATAATTTACATGACGCAACACAAAACATTATTTAAATTATTAGCCATAATTATGTTAGCTAGCACACGCCAATATACCAGACAAAATCATCGAGAACAGCTACGCTCAGGCAGAAAAAAAAAAATACGTAAACAGAACTTAATATCTAAATAAAACCCCCCAGGCATAAAGGGCGTGCCCGCTTACATATAGTTGTAACTGGAAGTTATATATGATAAACTAGGACCATCGAGGTAAAATAAATAAACAAACAGTTAATTACTAATAACAATAAAAACAAAAACAACAACAAAAAGCATAAACGACAGCTGCGCGCACAGACTGTCTGTGGCGAGTGAGTCGCCGATGGTACGAAATGTTACCATTTTAAATATTATATTTTTTATAAACATTTAGGACTTGTGTATTGTATTTATTCATTTTATCTTTTGTTATTTTTCTCTGCTGCACCGGTTGACGTCATAACGTCAACGCCGGCTGTCGCTGAAAACCAGCGCTGGGGCTCTTTCTCGCATAGGGTCGCAGCTTTATGCTGAGCGATGGCCGTTTTGCGTGGATGTGACGCATGTTTTCCCCCAAACTGTTTATTTTCGTGTTTTGTTCTTACCTTGCGTCATGTGTACCGCAAATAAACATATTTTCTTTCTTTCTTTCTTTCTAATAAATAATATGATCAATTGTCTAGGTCACTAGCTAACCACATATTGCAATACAACTAATAAAAATAAAACATTGTGATGAGTAGATTATGTCAACAATAAATTAAATTTAAATAACTTGACTTATAAAGTCAAATAAAATAAACAATTATATAACTTGTCAGTAGGTAAGCTGGAGAAAGAACATAAACATTGTCTTGAGTTAATCACAGCGATCAACTATTCTTATCATTTAAGTAGTCGTTGATAGAATAGTATGCCTTTGAACAAAGCTTGGATTTTACTTTCGTTTTAAATGCATTAAAAGGCAAATCTACCAGAGAAGAGGGTAGCTAGTTATAAAAAGTTATACCAAGCCTAACAAATGAGTTATGAACCTTATGAAGCCGGTGAAAGGGAGCTCGTAGTTCGTCCTTATTTCTAGTGTTAACATTGTGAAAATCACTGTTTTTAGTGTATGGCGAAACTATAAGGGTTCCTTGTTTACCACGAAACCCTAAAAAGGATTTTGAATAACCATTTATTTAGTTATGTTCATACTTCAGAAATATTGATATATGTATTCATCATTTAAAAAAAATGTGACGAAACGTGATACAGTCGTGTAGGGTGAGCATAATATTATCGACCTCGTTCATATTACAAAAAATACTATTGGTAATCAGAATACATAGTGTCAACGATCCACATTAAACACGCTGATTTAAAAAAAATGGTTTGTTACCATAGGTTATCTGCAGTACATACGATTATAATCAACCGTAATTTTTATTATATAAATAATATTAAAATTCCAACCAGCAAAGTAAATGCAACATAATACGAAATGTAGGTACTGAGCTTGATGCAGGATGTTTATGTAGGTATGTGCTACAGTCAAATAAAATCTCAACATACCTTTTTTTTGGGAAAACATCAAATGACTTCTCCCGCTCTAGGCAGAGCGAGAGGGTGTGTCAGACTTTTACTAAAACCCACCCGTGTTCCTTCCGTTGCCTGTGTGCCGGGGCCGCGTTATCCCTTTCGGACAAACCCGCAACCCCAGCAGGCATTGGTCTTTTGACCCCGTCGGTTGGTGCTGACATCTCTTTGAAGCGCGCGTGGAACACAACGCGCCGTCGACACGGGCCTGGTCCTTATCGGACGGCGAGCTGCCCATTGCTCACTGTCCGCAAGCCCGCGCCTACGGTGGCCGGAAGTCGGCTCTCGACTCCCGACGCCCGGGGCGTCTCCTGCGGCGACTAGGGCCGCGAGGGCGTGCAGCTTGCATCTCCCTCGCGCGCTCCGCCTCCTCCTTCGCGAACATAACTGCTTAACCTCCTGAAACAACCGTGTCCGGTGAGGACCTGCGTCAGGCGGAAGGTGAGGACGCTATGGCGCCTCTCAAGCCACTCCTCAAAGAGGGGACTTATCGCCGCAATTGTAGCGTGCCCAGCGCTGGGTTGCGACAATCGCACACTCCATGCCGCCATGAGATCCCGCCGGAGCTCTGTCCGCTGTGCCGTGATTTCTCGCGGCAGCGGAGTTACACCCCGGCGTTTCGCCTCCTCGCGCAACTCCCACATGTGCGCGAGGACTTTCGCCTCCAGATCCCATGGCGGTAGTCCGGCAAGGAGGCTCGCCGCCTCACAGGAGACCATGCGGTATCCCCGGACCAGCCTGATGGCCATGACCCTTTGCGACGCGTTCAACCGCCGGGCCGGTCGCAGCCTCAATGAACGCGCCCACACAGGTGCCCCGTAAAGGGCCATGGACCGCACGACCCCCGCGTAAAGCCTCCGGCAGGAGGCGTTTGGACCCCCCAGGTTGGGCAGGAGCCGCTTCAAAGCAGCCCCAGCCCTATCCAGTTTGGGAGCCAAACGTCGGAAGTGCTCCACGAAGTTCCACCGGCTGTCGAGGACGAGTCCCAGGTACTTCATCTCGACTCGACACCGATGTGAACCCCTCCCGCCGTAATCTGGGAACCCGACAGTGGCGCGTTCCGAGGACCATAGAAACACATAAAGTGTAACCATACGTGATGACTTTGAATTGTTTCTTTCCGAATGTAATTTAATGCAGTAAAACAGAATTTTAAATGATCTTGGCAGAATATTGGATTTGATTTTGGTTAACTCATGTGGCGGGAATCTCAGTTTCAGCATATTCCGGCATTGTCTCGCCTGAAATGCATCATAAGCCGTTAGACATCTCTATCAATATTAACACGCCGTACGCAAGCTTGAACGTCAATAATACCTACTACCCTAATGACTCGACCACAAGTATAACTCTTGAGCGTAACTTCTGTTAGGCAGACTTTTTAGTGTTATACTCTGAACTGGCTGTTATAGACTGGGAGCCCGTGTTTTTATGCGATGATGTTAACGTTGCTGTTGAGACCTTTTATGAGTTAATTAACAATATTGTTTGTCAAACCGTTCCTTTCAAAAAGATAAAACCATTGTGACTGAACTACCCCAAATGGTTTACGTCTGTTTCTATTGAACTAAACAACCTCAAAAACCATTATCACAAGCTCTACAAGTAGAATAATAATGACCAATTGCATTATGCATTTTTTACCTACTATAGGCGCTTATTAATGAGAAGTACGGATGCAGACTTTGCTACTTACACTAATCGTATTCAGTCAAATATCAAATGTGACCCCAAAACCTTCTGGGCCTATGTGAAAAGTAACAGAGAAAATAATGAGCAGGCTACCTTTGGTGACATGTCGCCAACGCAAGTGGCAGACGCGTTTTCAAAATATTTTGGTAGCGTTTTTCAATTCCTCCTAAACCTACTCAAGGTCCGGATGGAACCCACAGTATATGGTTAAAGACTGCTGCGAAATTTTCAAAATTCCTTTGCAATTTATCTTCAACCTGTCTATTACGACGAACATATATCCAATGGAGTGGAAAACATCCGAAGTACTCCCGGTACATAAAACCGGCCCAAAAAGTGATATAAAAAACTACAGGCCAATTGCTGTTTTATCCATATTCGGCAAAGTATTCGAATCGGTACTATATAAAAAAATATTTAATATGCTGCAACGGTGGTTCACGGAAGAGCAGCACGGATTCCTTCCAAATCGCTCAACCACGTCTAATCTAAGATTGTACCCACTGCCTCCAGAAAGACCAGATGAATACATAGGTAGTTTGACATACTTAGGGTCAGTAAGTGATAGGGTTTCACACGGATGGGTTTGATGAAATAAAAAAAATTGAGCTTCCGTTCTAAGTATGGGGAAGCCCCAAAATTTATTGTTTTACTTCTATTTTTGTGTGAAAATCTTAATACGGTTCACAGAATACATCTTCTTACCAAGTTTCAATAACAGTATAGTTCTTATAGTTTCGGAAAAAGTGGCTGTGAGATATGGACGGACAGACAGACAGACAGACATGACGAATCCATACGGGTTCCGTTTTTTGCCATTTGGCTACGGAACCCTAAAAAAGAAAAAATACGTGTCCAATTTTTTTTTAATAAACACCATATCGGAATAATTTTGTCATCATCCCTATTATGGTCGAAGTTATGATGACGAACAATTATCGGAGATTCATTGTGAAGGACGGGACGGTTGACAACTGTCGGGCATGCCACGGCCCGGGAGAATCAATCCGACACATAATATTAACGAAGAGTACTTGTATAGACACAACCTTGTAGCCAGAATTTATAATAAAAAGTGACAAAGAAAATGACTACGAGCAGGTAGTCAACCAAACATTAAATACGATAATACAATGGTTAACCGAAAATAATCTTAAAATAAATATGGACAAAACGGAAATTATATACTTTCTCCAGAGAATTCAAGTGACAAATATAAACGTTAGTTACAAAGGCGAAATAGTACATCCTGTGACAGATACGAAGTTTCTAGGAATTAATATTGACAATAAACTGACATGGAAAACACATTTAGAATATGTCTGCAAAAAATTAATAAATCCTCTTTTGCTCTGTACAAACTCTCAAATTTTTTTAATAAAGAAGCCGTATTAGCTGCTTATCGCGGACTTGTTGCACCTGTCCTAAGATATGGTATTATATCTTGGGGCAACTCAGTCGATAAGGAATCTGTATTTAAAGCTCAAAAGAAATGCATTAGAGCAATGTGTAATGTAGACACCACTACTAGCTGTCAACCCTACTTGAAGAGCTTAAAAATTCTGACACTGCCTTCGTTATACATATATGAACTAAATGTTTTTGTGAAATTAAATCCTAATTATTTTAAGCCTGCTTCCAAAAGTTACTATAGACAACTACGTGACAAAAAAAGATTAGAAATTGATATAACATATGGGAAAACAGCACTAATCAATAATAGTATTCTTTGTATGGCATCATTCTCAAACTCAAAGATGGACTGGAAACTAGCCAGACTCATATATCGAATGGTGATAGTACCTTGCATGATATACGGATTGAAAGTATCGGCAATCACCAAAGCTAATAGGTCAAGACCGAGAAGATATGAGAGAGTCATCATGAGAGACTTGATTAACCACGTCAGAAATAAACCAACACAAAAGAAGATGCACGAAATCTTAGATGGAAAAACTGTAACCAAACGCATCAAGAACCACAGAATGTGCTATCTCGCACACGTCCACAGGCGTGGCAAATCACACCTTTTACACGCAGCAATGCAGTATAAGGCCAAATATAAGAAAGTAGGCCGTCCTATTTACACATGGAACGACAATCTTAAACAGGACTCGACTTATTTCGACAAGGAATTAAACTTTTGGATGGATAAGGCTACAGACAGATCCAAGATCATGAAGGCCGCCAGCGAGATGTACAAGAAACCTGAAACGGATAGCAGCGACGCCTCTGACGAAGACTTAGACACAGCAAAATCGAACACAGCACAGCAGCAATATAGAAAAAAGCTGAGAAAGCAGCGTAACCCCGTCTCAAAATACACCGGTGAAGATCGACTCGAACCAACATAACGAAGACGTCGCAAAAGATGCCCATCCATAGATAATTAACACCCGTCTCTCCACTATTCCTATGCTTACTCTAGGATGCATATCCGGTATGGCTCTCAAATCCTTCCTTATCCTAAGGGCACGTTCATTCCTTACCATTACCAAGCGCCCCCCGGTCTACTCCCAGATATGCAATGGCTTTTGCAGTCCCATGAAACATGAGGCTTCATGGGCTAGTGCAAATCTTGGGGTTCATTCGATTTATCGAGTCTGGTTAAACCACGCTGGGATCGGTGCATTTCATTCATTCATTCATTCATAAGTAATCTTTAACTTTATGGAAACCTTTTTGACAAAGTTTCTTTTTAATAAATGATTTATTGAGGCTCAGTTCTTTAACATAGCTTGGGAGTTTGTTGTAAAAACGTATACTTAAATGAATTACTAATTTTTTGAAGCCTAGTCCTCGGCACAATAAATAAATCTTTGTTTCTAGTATTTATGCTATGAATGTCGCTGTGCTTAGAATATAGATTTATATTCTTTTTACCATATATCAGGTTTTCATATACATATTGAGACGCCATTGTCATTATGTTTATTTCCTTAAATTTATCGCTCTAAACAAAAAAAATACTCATCGAACTGTTTCTACATTAGTAAAATGACGGATTTTATACACCGCATAGGCTGCAGAGCTTAGCCGCTTCGACAATTTGGTTATATGTGGGCCCCACTGAAGCTTCGAATCCAAAGTAATACCTATGAACACAGCGGTGTCCACAAGATCCAATTCTGCCCATTTACTAGTACATGGGTTTTCATCTGCTTAACGTTAGGTGTCAGAAGTCTAATACATTTAGTGTTTTTCTCGTTTAAAAGTAAATAATTAACACTAAACCAATGCACTATTTTAGAGAGAGAGTTCATCTGGACGCCGTTGCGGAAGGACGTCTCTCGTCACGAACCAGAAACGTCGTAATAAGAAAAACCCGGTGAGATCATTCCTTTTATGTCAGGGCGTTCTGCTAATCACTCAGTTAATAAATCAAACTCCCATAGTTCAAACGCATGCTTAATGCTAAGTCCAACGGTAGATCCAGATACCAAAAAGACTTACACCTTAAATTGTTTCTAGTAAGTGTATCGATCACGAGAACTGAATTAAATTCCCGGCTTTATTTCGATTACGAGGCCAAAATTCAGCGACAAAGTTCGGTAGATTATTTGTTAGATTAAGCGTCAACATCGTTAGCGCATATCTACGGTTGCGTAGTGACTGGCGAAGTTTAAAGGTTTGATGCTTCGCACTGAACCAACGCTTACTTTTAAGCTACATATTTAGTATATAGTAAAACGAGAACATCAAGATAAAAATTATAATATATACTCTAACAAAAATAACAGTGTCGATTTAGATTTCGTAACATTCTGGCAATTTCCATTGCCTTCCAAAAAGTCGCGTCTAAAGCAACTTCTTTTTTGTCGTGTTTCGGTCGAACAATTTACCCGAGTTTTTGTGAAGAAAGGCACACGTGTGATGAGCCTAAAGCCCACTCAACAAAAACAAAAACTGCATAACAAGTTATATTTCAATAGAAAAACAGAGGGTATCTAATAAATCTCAATCAACGCATGACCCTGTCAAACTTTTGTAGCTCTGTGTCTCAACACGTGGGGTCCAGAGTCCCAAACAATAGTGTTACAATGGTAATAATAGCGGCCATGCAAAAGGATGGCAATTGTCTGTTTAGTGCGATCGCCCATCAACTAAATCTTTTAATGGGGTTAACATTTGGCCATATGTCAATACGCCGAGACCTAGCTACGTATGTTTCGGATAACCGCGACGAAGCCAGAATTTGCTTAGCACTTAGGAATAACATTCAAGACTCTATTCCTAACAGCAAGCTCTCTCAGGAACAAATGATAACAAACTACATAACCGCGCAGTTTAACGAGACGTTCTGGGGAGGGGAAGACATCCTAATCGCCGCGGCCGAATTCTATCTCGTAAATGTGCATGTGCATAATAACTACGGGAACACACTGGTCTACTCACCTGCCGGCGAACCAGTACACGGAAACATACATATCATTTACAAAGATCAACATTATGATAGCTGGGTCATAAGCGCCGAAGAACAGTACAACAATAAGCTGCAAAGTCTAACGCATAAAACAACTAACCAAGATACACCACAACATGCCGAAACGGTAGGCAATAAATACAACAAAAGAGACGAACAAGGGCAGCCTACTAAACCCCGAATTCTGAGCAGCCCCCAACTAGCTTGCTCATTAACACCGGACGAACAATTAACATCAACATTATGTACACCGTTATCGGCTGAACTCGCGGACGACACCGGATACACAATACTTAGAAATTTGCCTTCTGCCGCGACTAAGTACACTTGCTTAGACCTGCGCATTGCAACCTGGAACGTTCGTGGGGCCTCGAAACCGGCCAAAAAAGATAAAATAGACGCGGAACTTTCAAATAGGGGCATTCACATAGCCTGCCTACAAGAAACAGGGATGAACTTAGGAACGTACAACTCCACCCATTACGAATGGCACCTATCCGGAACCGCAGGTAAAGCTCAACGGGGACTTGCAATTCTAGTCAGAAAGGATTCCCAAATTGAAATAATAAATAGAAATCGCGATACCGACGTGATGACAATAACTCTTAAAATTGGTAGGGGAAGCGACAAACCTGCTCCGCTTTATATAATTAACTCTCACATCAACAGCTGTACCTCTAAAGCAACCAGATCCTTCACGGGTATACTAAACTTGATCAGACAAAAACCAAGGAAATGTACTTTAATCATCCTAGGGGACTTTAACGCTCATATTGGTAGACAAGATACAATAAGTTTCCAACGCAAAGGGCTGATTCACCAAAATCTCCATCATGACTACTCCAATTACAACGGTGAAATGTTAATGGATATAGTCAGCAGGGAAAAACTGCAAATAGAAACAACAAAAGCGAGAACATCATGCAAGATAACATGGTCAAAGGGCACGCAGAAATCACAATTGGATCACATTATTACGCCACAGACAACAGAAAAACTCTTTAAGTATATTAAAGGCGAATGGGCAGGTAGGGCCATATCTGACCATAAAATAATTTGGGGGCAGCTAAGAACAAACCGAATCATAAACAATGATGAAAACAATAAACACCAGACTCAAAAAAATGAAACAACAATAAAGACCAAGGATTTCAATTACAAACAATACTACTATGCCGCTCTCAATATCAAATCAACCAAAGCAAAATACCAAGCTTGCATAATCAAAAAATTGGAAAACGTCGGAATAGACTCAACAGATGAAAGCGTCGAAATACCATGGTGTACCATAACTGAAGTATTAAAAGCGGCGGCCCAGGAAACCTTAACTTTTCAACAGAGTCACTCTAGGGAACATCGTATAGCTCTTGCTAACCTCCAAAAGGCTAAATTCCTACAAAGAAGACAATTAGATAACCCAAATAGACATAATCGCGTAAAGGAATGTCAGGCAATACTTCATATGATTAAAACGGAAGAAGAAAACAAAGAATCCAGTGCATTCTTCACTGGATTGGGGAAAAAACATCCATCAAAACGCATGCAGGTACTTTATCTTTTTTACAGGAAAAACAAGCAAACTACCAAACGCCGGAAAAGAACCGCTTATATACCAATGTCCAAATGGGAGCAAATCCTAAAAACCTCCGAGGGCCTACCTATACCAACGGTTACCATAACAAAACGGGTATCCACCGCACAAAATGCAGGACCCTCACTGGACGAAGTAATGGAAATAATTAACAACATGCGGAACGGGACAGCGCCCGGAACAGACCAAGTGGTAATTGAGCTCTTCAAAGCAATGCCGCCGATATTACAGGAAGCCGTCACCAAGCACATGAACAAAGCGTGGACACAAAATGAAGCGCCCGACACCTGGCTAGAAACAGTACAAGTACCAATTCCAAAGAAAAACAACCCTAAAGATTCAAATGACTATAGACGAATATCGGTTTGCAATACGGGCTACAGAATCTACGCCTCCTACGTTTTAAAAAAATTAGACGAAACAATAAAAGAATTGGGTAACTACCAAGCGGCTTTTTTAAACAATAGATCTACAGATGATCACATATTTACACTAAAAAGGGTTCTGGACGAAGAATGGCGCGCAGGTAAAAGAATCTATGTACTCGCTCTGGATATAGAAAAAGCTTTTGACAACGTCAACCTCCAAGCACTACGAGACATTCTAATACAAAGATCTAATATGACGCTAACTAACAGGATAATCAAAGTTTGCATGAATGAACGAACACACATCAAATGGTGTGGTCAGCAAAGTAGTTGGATCATTAAAGGAAAGGGAGTCAAACAGGGTTGCCCACTATCTCCTCGCCTTTTTACACTGGTCATGGATGAGGTCCTTAGAACCCTCGAAGAGGAAACTCAGTTAATTAAATTAGACCAAGATCTTGAAATATCACTCCCCTTGGTGTTATCATTTGCGGACGACCTCATCTTCATTACAGACGACCTAAAAGGGTTAGAAGGTATTGTATACCATATTAAACCCCTAGTAGGTAGTGTCGGCCTACAAATAAACGAAACTAAAACAAAAATTCTAATTAGAGACCCATTAACTAAACAGAAAGCGACTTACGTGTCAATGAACGGATTAAAACTACATACTGTCGACGAAATTAAATATCTAGGTACATACATAACATCTGCATTAAGCAGGAGAAGCACAGTTAGAAAACGGTGTGAACAGGCCACTAGAAACGCAAAGTCACTATTACCATTCATAATAAACTCAAAGATGGACTGGAAACTAGCCAGACTCATGTATCAAATGGTTATAGTACCTTGCATGATATACGGATTGAAAGTATCGGCAATCACCAAAGCTAATAGGTCAAGACTGAGAAGATATGAGAGAGTCATCATGAGAGACTTGATTAACCACGCCAGAAATAAACCAACACAAAAGAAGATGCACGAAATCTTAGATGGAAAAACTGTAACCAAACGCATCAAGAACCACAGAATGTGCTATCTCGCACACGTCCACAGGCGTGGCAAACCACACCTTTTACACGCAGCAATGGAGTATAAGGCCAAATATAAGAAAGTAGGCCGTCCTATTTACACATGGAACGACAATCTTAAGCAGGACTCGACTTATTTCGACAAGGAATTAGACTTTTGGATGGATAAGGCTACAGACAGATCCAAGATCATGAAGGCCGCCAGCGAGATGTACAAGAAACCTGAAACGGATAGCAGCGACGCCTCTGACGAAGACTTAGACACAGCAAAATCGAACACAGCACAGCAGCAGTATAGAAAAAGCTGAGAAAGCAGCGTATCCCCGTTCTCAAAATACACCGGTGAAGATTGACTCGAACCAACATAACGAAGACGTCGCAAAAGATGCCCATCCATAGATAATTAACACCCGTCTCTCCACTATTCCTATGCTTACTCTAGGATGCATATCCGGTATGGCTCTCAAATCCTTCCTTATCCTAAGGGCACGTCTTCCTTACCATTACCCGCGCCCCCCGGTCTACTCCTAGATATGCAATGGCCATTGTAGTCCCATGAAACATGAGGCTTCATGGGCTAGTGCAAATCTTGGGGTTCATTCGATTTATCGAGTCTGGTTAAACCACGCTGGGATCAGTGCATTGCATTCATTCATCATTCATTCAACCAATGCACTATTTTAGAGAGAGCCTTATTTACATCGTCAATAACTGTCTGTTGTTGCTTAAGCTTAAATATAAGTGATGTTTCATCTGCAGATGAAACATCTATAATAAAACTATTTCACGACTGTTCTTATAAGGCAAGGTAGGTCATTAATATTTGACCAAATATCTGCTCCATCACCTTCACTTGTAAGGTGCTTATCAAGACAAATCCAATGAGCCCAACACAACAGGGTTACCTTATAAAGTTGATGTGTTCTTGTGGCTACCTTTCGGCACTATCATCAGACCCTAGACTACAACTTGGGCTATAGTTTTTATCAAGACAAAACGAACGAGCCCGAACACATCAGGGCTATCTTATTTAGTTGAGGAGTTCCTGTGGCCATCTTCTGGCTCCACCATCACTCTAGACTTCAACCAGGGCCATATATTTGTCAAGGCAAATCACTATGGCCGTAAGACAACGGGGCTATCTTGTTTCTGTGAGAGTTCCTATGGTGTGCTTCCGGCTCCTTCATCAGGTCCTGGGCTGCACCATGGGCTAACGTAGGTAAGTTAGTAGTACTAGTTAGCAAGTAGGTACTTGGCAAGACATATCCAAATAGCCAGAAGACTACGCGGCGGGGCTATAATGTTTAGTTGAGAAAAGTCCACCTGGCTCCATCTTTAGATCCTAGAATACATCTTGGGCTAATGTACCTAGCTACTTGTCAAACCAAACCTAAATGGCCGAAACATAACGGGGCTATTATGTCTAGTTGAGGAGTTCCTACGGTGACCGGATCTATCACGAGGCCCAGGACTACTACTTTGGGCTATAGCACTTGTCAAGACAAAGCCATCGAGTACAAACTCGGTGGTATTGTCTCGTTTTTTTAGAAGTTGCTATGGCTATCTTCCGGCTCCATCATTAGATCATGTATATCATCAAGTATAATAGCATTTATCAATACATATCCATATACATAGTTTCGTGTCTGTACTGTTGACCGTTGAGGGGTTCCTTCATATGAAGCCAATCCTGGATGCAGCAGTCAGATCATGGTGGAATTTAGAACAGACTATCATAATTAAAGCGTATATAAAATTTCATGTTTGTACTGTTGACCGTTGCGGAGTTTCCTCGTCTGAAGCCAATCCTGGGTGAAGCAGTCAAATCATGGTGACCTTTAAAACGAACTATCATGTGTCTGTACTGTTGACCAATGAGGAGTGTCCTTGTCTGGAGCTAATCCTGGTTGGCAAATCAGGTCATGCTTATCATAAAAATGCATTGTCTTCGGAACTAAACCAACACTCCGTAGGATAAGAGGAAGAAAATTTAATTCTACTTGCAAGATTTGCCCTAAACAAACATACTAACGAACATTGCAAGTTGAATAAAAGCTTTAATGCAATAATATTTTTATATATACACGAAATTAACAAACAAAACGAAGTCAAAAGCAGGTACGAAACAAATTAGGGGCCTACAATTTTTTTTGAGGTCGGTGCCAGCATAGCCATCGAATACAAAACTTAATCAAAATAGAAACGATATTCCGATACAAAACGGAGTTAAAAGACATTTAACATAACAACCTATTTTTTTTTAAATAATAGTCGTACTTGTATCACATTATTACTAGCTTCTTCCCGCGGCTTAACTCGCGTGAAATTCGGTAATTATCCCATGGAAACGTACTCCAGGATAAAAAGTATCCTATGTGTTAATAGTTATTTATGCTATAAGTGCGGAAGGTAGGTGATTTCCGACGAGTGGCATTTTTATTCACGAGCGAGCGAAACGAGCGAGTGTATAAGTCGACACGAGTCGGAAATCGTCTTACGCACGTGTATCATACAACGTTTTACTATGCATTGTGCGAGGAAATAAAAATTTAAAAAAAACCGGCCAAGTGCGAGTTGGACTCGTACACGAAGGGTTCCGTACCACCGTACAATATTTAGCAAAAAATGGTAATAGTGACTTTGCGTTTCTAGTGGCCTGTTCACACCGTTTTCTAACTGTGCTTCTCCTGCTTAATGCAGATGTTATGTATGTACCTAGATATTTAATTTCGTCGACAGTATGTAGTTTAATCCGTTCATTGACACGTAAGTCGCTTTCTGTTTAGTTAATGGGTCTCTAATTAGAATTTTTGTTTTAGTTTCGTTTATTTGTAGGCCGACACTACCTACTAGGGGTTTAATATGGTATACAATACCTTCTAACCCTTTTAGGTCGTCTGTAATGAAGATGAGGTCGTCCGCGAATGATAACACCAAGGGGAGTGATATTTCAAGATCTTGGTCTAATTTAATTAACTGAGTTTCCTCTTCGTGGGTTCTAAGGACCTCATCCATGACCAGTGTAAAAAGGCGAGGAGATAGCGGACATCCCCGTTTGACTCCCTTTCCTTTAATGATCCAACTACTTTGCTGACCACACCATTTGATGTGTGTTCGTTCATTCATGCAAACTTTGATTATCCTGTTGGTTAGTGTCATATTAGATCTTTGTATTAGAATGTCTCGCAGTGCTTGGAGGTTGACGTTGTCAAAAGCTTTTTCTATATCCAGAGCGAGTACATAGATTCTTTTACCTGCGCGCCATTCTTCGTCCAGAACCCTTTTTAGTGTAAATATGTGATCATCTGTAGATCTGTTGTTTAAAAAAGCCGCTTGGTAGTTGCCCAATTCTTTTATTGTTTCGTCAATTTTTTTTAAACGTAGGACGCGTAGATTCTGAAGCCCGTATTGCAAACCGATATTCGTCTATAGTCATTTGAATCTTTAGGGTTTTGTTCTTCGGAATTGGTACTTGCACTGTTTCTAGCCAGGTGTCGGGCGCTTCATTTTGTGTCCACGCTTTGTTCATGTGCTTGGTGACGGCTTCCTGTAATATCGGCGGCATTGCTTTGAAGAGCTCAATTACCACTTGGTCTGTTCCGGGCGCTGTCCCGTTCCGCATGTTATTAATTATTTCCATTACTTCGGCCAGTGTGGGTCCTGCATTTTGTGCGGTGGATACCCGTTTTGTTATGGTAACCGTTGGTATAGGTAGGCCCTCGGAGGTTTTTAGGATTTGCTCCCATTTGGACATTGGTATATAAGCGGTTCTTTTCGTTTAGTGAAGAATGCACTGGATTCTTTGTTTTCTTCTTCAGTTTTAATCATATGAAGTATTGCCTGACATTCCTTTACGCGATTATGTCTATTTGGGTTATCTAATTGTCTTCTTTGTAGGAATTTAGCCTTTTGGAGGTTAGCAAGAGCTATACGATGTTCCCTAGAGTGACTCTGTTGAAAAATTAAGGTTTCCTGCGCCGCCGCTTTTAATACTTCAGCTATGGTACACCATGGTATTTCGACGCTTTCATCTATTGAGTCTATTCCTACGTTTTCCAATTTTTTGATTATGCAAGCTTGGTATTTTGCTTTGGTTGATTTGATATTGAGAGCGGCATAGTAGTATTGTTTGTAATTGAAATCCTTGGTCTTTATTGTTGTTTAATTTTTTTGAGTCTTGTGTTTATTGTTTTCATCATTGTTTATTATTCGGTTTGTTCTTAGCTGCCCCCAAATTATTTTATGGTCAGATATGGCCCTACCTGCCCATTCGCCTTTAATATACTTAAAGAGTTTTTCTGTTGTCTGTGGCGTAATAATGTGATCCAATTGTGATTTCTACGTGCCCTTTGTTATCATGTTATCTTGCATGATGTTCTCGCTTTTGTTGTTTCTATTTGCAGTTTTTCCCTGCTGACTATATCCATTAACATTTCTCCGTTGTAATTGGAGTAGTCATGATGGAGATTTTGGTGAATCAGCCCTTTGCGTTGGAAACTTATTGTATCTTGTCTACCAATATGAGCGTTAAAGTCCCCAAGGATGATTAAAGTACATTTCCTTGGTTTTTGTCTGATCAAGTTTAGTATACCCGTGAAGGATCTGGTTGCTTTAGAGGTACAGCTGTTGATGTGAGAGTTAATTATATAAAGCGGAGCAGGTTTGTCGCTTCCCCTACCAATTTTAAGAGTTATTGTCATCACGTCGGTATCGAAATTTCTATTTATTATTTCAATTTGAGAATCCTTTCTGACTAGAATTGCAAGTCCCCGTTGAGCTTTACCTGCGGTTCCGGATAGGTGCCATTCGTAATGGGTGGAGTTGTACGTTCCTAAGTTCATCCCTGTTTCTTGTAGGCAGGCTATGTGAATGCCCCTATTTGAAAGTTCCGCGTCTATTTTATCTTTTTTGGCCGGTTTCGAGGCCCCACGAACGTTCCAAGTTGCAATGCGCAGGTCTGAGCAAGTGACTTAGTCGCGGCAGAAGGCAAATTTCTAAGTATTGTGTATCCGGTGTCGTCCGCGAGTTCAGCCGATAACGGTGCACATAATGTTGATGTTAATTGTTCATCCGGTGTTAATGAGCAAGCTAGTTGGGGGCTGCTCAGAATTCGGGGCTTAGTAGGCTGCCCTTGTTCATCTCTTTTGTTGTATTTATTGCCTACCGTTTCGGCATGTTGTGGTGTATCTTTGTTAGTTGTTTTATGCGTTAGACTTTGCAGCTTATTGTTGTACTGTTCTTCGGCGCTTATGACCCAGCTATCATAATGTTGATCTTTGTAAATGATATGTATGTTTCCGGGTACTGGTTCGCCGGCAGGTGAGTACACCAGTGTGTTCCCGTAGTTATTATGCACATGCACATTTACGAGATAGAATTCGGCCGCGGCGATTAGGATGTCTTCCCCTCCCCAGAACGTCTCGTTAAACTGCGCGGTTATGTAGTTTGTTATCATTTGTTCCTGAGAGAGCTTGCTGTTAGGAATAGTGTCTTGAATGTTATTCCTAAGTGCTAAGCAAATTCAGGCTTCGTCGCGGTTATCCGAAACATACGTAGCTAGGTCTCGGCGTATTGACATATGGCCAAATGTTAACCCCATTAAGAGATTTAGTTGATGGGCGATCGCAGTAAACAGACAATTGCCATCCTTTTGCATGGCCGCTTTTATTACCATTGTACCACTAGCCGCTATTATTACCATTGTAACACTATTGTTTGGGACTCTGAACCCCACGTGTTTAGAGACAGAGCTACAAAAGTTTGACAGGGTCATGCGTTGATTATGATTTATTAGATACCCTCTGTTTTTCTATTGAAATATACCTTGTTATGCAGTTTTTGTTTTTGTTGAGTGGGCTTTAGGTTCATCACACATGTGCCTTTCTTCACAAAAACTCAGGTAAATTGTTCGACCGAAACACGACAAAAAAGAAGTTGCTTTAGACGCGACTTTTTTGGAAGGCAATGGAAATTGCCAGAATGTTACGCAATCTAAATCGACACTGTTATTTTTGTTAGAGTACATTCAATATAATTTTTATCTTGACGTTCTCTTTTACTATATACTAAATATGTAGCTTAAAAGTAAGCGTTGGTTCAGTGCGTAGCATCAAACCTTTAAACTTCGCCAGTCACTACGCAACCGTAGATATGCGCTAACGATGTTGACGCTTAATCTAACAAATAATCTACCGAACTTTGTCGCTGAATTTTGGCCTGGTAATCGAAATAAAGCCGGGAATTTAATTCAGTTCTCGTGATCGGTACACTTACTAGAAACAATTCGAGGTGTAAGTCTTTTTGGTATCTGGATCTACCGTTGGAGTTAGCATTAAGCATGCGTTTGAACCATGGGAGTTTGATTTATTAACTGAGTGATTAGTAGAACGCCCTGAAATACAAGGAATGATCTCACCGGGTTTTTCTTATTACGACGTTTCTGGTTCCCTGGAAACCTTGGGCAGACGATAAGGCCTTCGGATGCCCTGGATCGCTCGCTCTGGATCAGGAACGCACGTAGGCTTAGCACACCTCATTTTTGCACTTATAATGTAATTATTTGTAGACGCTTGAGTCATAGCCACATTGAATAAACAAAACACTCGATGTTATTTTTATTTTTGACCGGCAAAAAACACGTTGGATCTTGTTTCGGGCCAAGCCCGTGCACGTGTGCGATAAAACAAAAGCGCGGAGCGCTCGAGACGTCCTTCCGCAACGGCGTCCAGATGAACTCTCCCCATAAAGTTAAAGATTACTTAGACGACAAAAAAGCTTAGGACAAATTAAGATACTCCAATGTACCTCCCCCCAAGCAACAATTAAGTGTTTTAGAATCAACACCTACATTTAATTGTTTAGTTTATTTTATTTGTCTGTTTATGTAAATGTATTTTCATTATTATTGACATAATCTACTCATTATAATGTTTATTTTATTTTATGAGTTGTATTGCAATTTGTAGTACTTAAATTATTTTTGGATTATTACTATTATATACTTAGAATCAAGATTTTGCAACTGAACAGACAAATGTGCTGCTGGGGAGTTTGTTGCGCCACTTCTTCTGCCCAGCTTAAGCACTAGGAAGTGATGAAGGGTGGGCGTTTTTGGGGGACTGTCTTTTGTAATTTTTACGTTCGAAAGGTGCTAATTCTCAGCCTAGTTTTAATAAATGACTTTTGAAATTCTAATGCTGAAAAGTACATAAAATGTAAGTAAAAATCTTTTTTAAAACAAGCTTTTATTGAATGGTCAACAACACTCTCTGATCCATATAGGTTGGAGTGCGGTGTGAGACAGGGGGGTCTGACTTCTCCTAGACTCTTCAACCTATATGTGAATGATCTTCTGGCCGGGCTTGGCAGCTGCGTGTCGGATGCCGCGTGGGTGGTGTTTCCATTCATAATATCAGTTACGTCGACGACATGGTGCTGTTGGGCCCGACTGCGGGAACAATTAGAAAGATGTTTAGAGTATGCGAGAACTATGCAGCTACACACGGACTCGTTTATAATGTGAAAAAAGTGAATACATGGTCTTTAAGGCCGCTGGTAAGGACCCTGACTATGTACCAAGTTTTACTCTGAATGGCTTGAGTTTAAGGCGAGTAAATAATTTTAAGTATCTTGGGCACATACTTACCGACGACCTTAAATACAATGTGGACATAGAGCGCCCCTCCCCTCTGACCGCCAGTGCCGTCGAGTATCAGAGGGAATATGTTGGCGCGCAGGTTTTACCGTTGTACTAATCAGGTTAAAATAACCCTTTTTAAAGCTTATTGTCAGGGTATGTACACTGGGAGTCTGTGGGTCAGCTTTACCAAAAGATCGCTGGAGGTCCTGCGCATCCAATATAATAATGTTTTCAGAATGCTGTTGGGACTGCCCCGTTTTTGTAGCGCATCTGAGATGTTTGCGCTAAATCGAACTGACGACTTTTACGCGGTTATTCGGAAAAAGATCTCGTCCTTAATAACAAGATTGCGGGACAGTGACAACAGTATTCTGAGGACAGTGGCGGAGAGCATCGACTCTCCTATTCTGAGACGTTTTGTGGGGGTGATGAATGAGTGAGGTGCTTCCTTTCGCCTGTGCGTCGTCCCTATGAAGCGAGCTCAAATATTAGGTTTAAATTTCTATGGATGGTATGTTTACTAACATTAATTATAAGAAAATTACTAACACAGTGGATCTAATGTTATCCGAAATAAAGAATTTATTATTATTATGTCGTTTATTTATTTTCTTCCATATAAAATTACATTTTTAAATATTTCTTACATTAAAAAGATTTTTTTTATTTTTTTTAAATAGAGTTCCGCCGGTGTCGGGAGCAGGGTCCAAGCTACCGGTGGTTAAGGCTGCAGAGACAGGAGCCTCCTCACAATGCGAGCCGTATCGAGGAGTACTGCCTTCTGAATCAGGCCCTTGATCCAACCGCCTAACGAGAGCCTCGAGAGATGTTGGTCGAGGCTTTCGGCCATCAGGCCATTGGCCGTTACGACAATCGGCACAATGATAGCCGAGCTCACATTCCACATGTCAACAACCTCGTGTGCTAAGTCGAGATATTTTATTTGTTTCTCTTTCTCAGCTTTCACGAGGTTCTCGTCATGCGGAATGGTAACATCGACTATCATTGCGCGGCGCGCTGATCGATCTATCACCACTATATCAGGCTTATTGCAACAATAGTCCTGTCAGTAATGATAGACCGATCCCAGTACAACGTGACATGGTCATTTTCGAGAACTGGGTCGGGCACATACTTATAATACGGTACCTCAGAGTCAACAAGTTTATATTTCAAAGCAAGTTGCTGGTGAATAATCCTGGCCACTTGGTTATGCCTGTGTAAGTACTCGCCGCTAGCCAGACGCGAATAACCAGAGATAATATGTCTGATGGACTCACCCGGACGATGGCATACCCGACACACGTCAACCGTCCCGTCCTTCTTATTATGTCTCCGGTAGTTATTCGTCAAGATAACTTCGTCCATAATTGCACAGACAAAATCTTCAGTTTCCCCGAAAAGGTCACCGAAACGAAGCCAGGATACGGACGCTAAGAAATCTACACCGAGCTCATGAAGAGCCCGATAGTAGCGCCCGTGAAGCTCCTTGTTCTGCCATACCTCCTTGCGGTCATCTGTAGTATGTACTACAGGTTTGCGCCAGTTCTCTTTAGCCATGCAGAGCGGGGTGAGTCCCTTGTCCACTGCGACCATATCACGGTGCATAGCCACTTCGGCTTTAAAAAAATAATCCCTGAGGCTGCACACCTCGCGATTGTGGAGGGTCTTAGCGTTTAAAAAGCGGCCAACTGCGAGTCAGACTCGCCCATGAAGGGTTCCGTAGCAGCAAGTAACATAATCCTCAAAATCCTTACATTACCCTCAATTTATATTCTTAAAATAGCCACATTTGTTAAAAAGAATATACAACTCTTTAATTTTGATAAGAATGAGCGCCGCAAAACTAAATTAATTCTACCAGCACCTAGACTAGAGATGTATAAAAATTGCCCAGACTACCGAAGCATCCAAATATATAATAAGTTACCTGAACATAAAAGATCCACAAAAACACTGTGCTTATTTAAATTTAGACTTAAGTCATTACTTTTAGGGAAAAGTTATTATACTATTAACGAGTTTATGGCAGATAAGAAGCTAAAATAAAGCACAAATGTTATTTATCTATATAAAGAATGATTTTATTAATGTTACTATATATTTCAAATGTATAAATTAATATAAATTAAATTAAATATGTTTACAAAGAGATTATACATTAGTAGTAATAATAATGAATGTTGTGGTATTGGTATTTAGTAGTGGTGCAATATAATGTTCAGTTCCAAATATGTATTTAACCTAGATGTAAGTTAAATGTAATAATACTCGTACTTGCTGCGCCCTAACAGGGTCATGTACTCATAAGCTTTAGCCTAGCCTGTAACTGAGTGTACATTATGCAATAATAATAATAAATGAATAAATAATATAAAAGTTCTTGTGTTGATTGAATGAAAGGTAAATTGCGGTTTACGATTTATGACGTATTAAAAAAAACTACTTATTAGATCTCGTTCAAACCAATTTTCGGTGAAAGTTTAATTGGTAATGTACGTCATATATATTTTTTTTTAGTTTTATCATTCTCTTATTTTAGAAGTTACACGGGGGGACACATTTTACCACTTTGGAAGTGTCTCTCGCGCAAACTATTCAGTTTAGAAAAAAATTATATTAGGAACCTCAATATCATTTTTGAAGACCTATCCATAGATACCCCACACGTATGGGTTCATTGAAAATTCTTTTTTGAGTTTCAGTTCTAAGTATAGGGAAGCCCCAAAATTTATTGTTTTTTTCTATTTTTGTGTGAAAATCTTAATACGGTTCACAGAATAGGTCTTACCAAGTTTCAACAGTATAGTTCTTTTAGTTTCGGAAAAAAGTGGCTGTGACATACGGACGGACAGAAAGACAGACAGACATGACAGATCCATAATCGGAACCCTAAAAAACCTCGACCCCTGCACTTCTGCGAGATGTACAGTCTCATCACCGATGAACGTGGGTGATGTATCCGGTTTGCGGTCAGGAGTGTACGGACCCTTCTGTCCAGGGCGTCGAGTTCGGTCTGAGTCCATTTGAGTATGCCGAAAGTGTACATCAACACCGGCATGACCCAACCTTGTTTCCGCCCGAAAGAAGACTAATTAAAACCTTCTTCAGGCGACCAAAGAAGCGCTCCTTCAACGATTGCTTCATGTCAGTAACGTTGATGCCTAACGCTTCCGACATACCCAAATACTTATAGCTTTCGGCTGAGGAGAGAGATCTAAGGTGTATGGAGTCCGAGAGTTGAGTTCCCTCGGATTCCATAATCTGCCCTCGCTATACATGCATGACTGCACATTTGTCCACACCAAATTCCATCCTGATGGCGCTACTGAATGTTTCAGTTACTTTCAGTAGCTCCATCAGTCGCAATTAGTTGGGGGCAAAGAGTTTCAAGTCATCCATGTAGAAGAGGTGAGATATGACCTGACCACCTCTCCTTAACCGATAGCCCAGACCTGAATCCTCTAGCAATGTGCTTAGAGGATTCAGGGCTAAGCATTATTATTATTATTATTGAACTAAAAATTACTAAATAAAACTTCCGTAAACAGAGAACTTTAATATTTTCTTAAAAGCGCCCTGAACGTCCATCCTACACTTAAATATAAGCGTCAAGCTAAATTATTAAAGTTCTCTGTTTATGTAAGTTTTATTTAGTACTTTTTAGTTCAAAGAAAGCTTGTGGAGTATGTGTTTGTGGAGGAGTTCGTGGCTAATTAATAACAGCCACATGGGTCGAGCTGATTAAGCTACGCTTGCCGGGGTTAGTCCGTGGATGGGTGATCATCTTTACATACCTACCGAGACTCCTCCGTGCCTCGGAGAGCACTTTAAGCCGTCGGTCCCGGCTGTCATTCGTGGTTCTTTGACAGTCGTTAAGAGTTGTCAGGAGCCCGAAAGTCTGACACCAGTCTTGTCAAAGGGTATCGTATTACCCAGTTACTGGGTTGTGGAGGTCAGATAGGCAGTCGCCACATGTAAAATACTGGTATTCAGCTGCATCTGGTTAGACTGGAAGCCAATATAGTTGTGAAAAGGCTAGGCAGATTGATTTGAGTTCAATAAAAGCTTGTTTATAAAAAGATTTTTACTTATATTTTATTATTTGACAAAATGATGTTATTTTTATGACTTTTCGTCGATGATGAAGGATCATTAAATTGAAGTTTAATAACTCTTAATATTCCAATAATTCAACCAATAATAATTGTTGGAAAAAGTGGTGAGATATAAAATTGACACCTAAATACAGATGAATGTGATACTAATTCCCATTAAAGTGAGTCATTGCGTAATAATTAAAAAATCTAAGCAATCTGTTTACATTTTTATCAGGTACTTTTGGAACAGACTTTACAATGGTTGACCCTACAATTTAGGATACTACTAGTTCACAAAAATAAGTAAATATCTTTTTTTCTATCTAAGGTCAATCTCTCTCTCTCTCTCTCTGAAACAATAGCTACATACCTATAGATAAGCTAATTAGATTCCGCATATAATAGCTTTAATATAACTCTCAATATGGTTTACTTTGACAACCATATGCATTGGGTACCTACCTTCGGAGGTAGAGGTAAGGACCCCAATCACGTGTAAAGTTTAGAAACTGTCCAATTTCGTGCCTAGATTGTAAACACTGAGTCCCAAGTATTTGATCTAACTATCATTATTATATATTCATCGCCGCTGTGGTCTGTGGCTCATATTTTAGGAGAGGTCAACTGATAATTTTGATTTTAAATCGTAGGTATTATATTCCATTCCCTATAGCCACTGGTTCATTAGAGTAGGTCCTACTTATCATTTTAAGTAAGCTTGGAATATTTTTGCTTTCAATTTAAGTTCCAATGGTTGGTGGATGTCCTGCGTGGTTGATTACGTAAAGCACAGCTCGGAAGCTGAGCGTGAGCGGTGCGTTGGTGACGCTAACTTTGTATCGAGAGGCGCGGGGAGGGCGTGGGCGGTGCGCGGCGCTGCGTGATTGCGCGGGTCGATGGAGCGCGCGGCGCGGCGCTCAGTCCAGTCGCATCCAGTCGGCCTCCAGCGCCCAGTAGCGCCCCCGAGCGCACCCGCTCGCGCGATCCGAACCCGCCGCGACTGCCCGAGTGTTGCGATGAAGGTATAGAGGCTCCTCCGTAGCGCGGTAGTGTATGTCTTAGCTGTAAGTAGCGGCGCCAGGCCCGGTACGTGTCACAGCCGGGCTCCGCCGCCCCGGCCTCGCCCGCTCACTGTCCGCGGCTCCCCGAGGAGCTCCATTACCATGCATCCGTTTCACAACTCACCCGCACGCCCCTACATCGTAATAATTACATCTTCGTCACTTTATTACATATTCTTTCTGTTTGCATTGCGTTTACCTACCTAGTTTTATATTGAAATATTAGCTAAGTATATCATTATTTTCTACCTCTATGACACACCCATACCTGTAGTTTTGTAAACGTGTAGGTACTGTTGGGATGTAGCTATTAATAGGTTGGCATTATATAACCAAATGAGAAGAGGCACCAGAGTACTGACTAGTCCTTGTGACAAAGGCCATTCGATCAATAATATAACTCATTGACCTCTCAAATTACCAATTTCATTTCCCGACACAAGAATATTGTATCTAAATCCTGTAAAGCTATATTTATACTATGTTGGAATATGTCTGTATTTAGATATTTCCAATCTAATTCTCTGCATCGGGTGGTCTCTCTTATTTGCGACGAAAAATAGGACTGGCCTTGAATTGGGTCACTCGTACTAACTTCACATGATGTGTCAGCAGATTGTGTGCAAATCTTTACACAATTCAATTGAATTTAGTTTGAAAGCTTATACGGATAAACCGCACTAAAAATAAAATAAAGTTCTCTTTTTATTTAAATAGCAAGGTAATTGGTTTATCGAAACTCATTACGTTATATAGGTCAAGCAATATAAGTTGTAATTTATTGGTTTCAGCAACACAAAGCATTACTAAGAAAATCGTATAATGCTAAAACTACCCAAAGGTCTTAAAAAGAAGAAAAAGGGGAAAAAATCTAAACGTAAAGGGGAAGAAGAACTTTTTACAGAAGAGGAGCTAAAAAAGTATAGAAGAGAGCATCAACAGCAAAGCGCTGAAAACGGGGAAGGTACTGCTAAAGAAAATGAAGAGTGGTCTAAATTTAAAGATTTGACTACTGGCATAGATACTGTACTTAAAAAGACACAAGGCGATCTCGATCGCATTAAATCGACTTCTTTTTTCCAACGAATACCTCCAAAGCAGGTTGAACCTGAAAAAAAGGAGGCTCCTCATAGGCCAGTATTCGAAGTAACAGAAGCAGACTTTCCACAGCTTGTTCAAGCTCAGGCAGAAGCTGAAGAGGCCGATAAAAGTGAATACGGCGTAACAGACGACGAGTCCGAGGAAGACGACCAAGACGACATCTTCGACACCTCCTATGTGGATGCCGTCGAGCGGGGGGAAGTGAAGCTTGGGTATGTCCCTGACTCACCGGAAGAATTCCAAGACGATGATATATTTGACACTTCCCATGTTGATGCAATAATACAAGGTCAAGACGTCAAAACTTCTAAAGGGAAAAAGGCATTAGACATCGGATTAGCAGTTGGTGTTCTTACTGGTAGAATAGATAATGTAACGGTTACCAGTAAGCGCCCCAAAAGAGTTATTCCCGGTGATTTATTGTTGGAAAGCACTGACAAATACGACGAACGACCGATCGAATCTAAAGTTGCGAGTGAACCCATTGAAAAGAGTATATTGGACCTTGATACTGATATTCCCATAACGACACCCATAGACTTAAGTGTATCTCTTCACACATCGTTGATTCAGCAAAATAAGAGTTCTGACCATGCAGGAGTACCTACGAAAGATCCTTTTTACACTGACCACCAGTCAGTAGAAGAAGAATTTGATGAATTTACACTACTTGCTGCAAAATCACTTGAGGTTAGCGCAGAAGTTACAAAATTAGGAGAAACTGTAATAAAGGCGGAACCTGTTTTACAAGAATCGTGGTCAGCTTTTGAAGCTGATAAAAATGAGTTTGTATTTGCAGAAAGCATTATCGAAGATCAGATTGATGTCGTAAATCCCTATTTAGATCAAGACGATCCATTTGATACAAGTTTCGCGGATGCTGTGATACCCGGCACTAAATTTCAGGCGAATAAAGAGAGAGTAATTTTAGAAGACGACGACGATTTTGATCCACGGTCTGAAGAAGTACGCGGAAGATTAAACAATAGGCGTAAATCTTCAGTTCGTATTCATTTAACTGATCCTTCAGGTGTACGAGAATCCATAACCTCTGACGATATAATCGTCAAGGAGGATACTCAAGCGGTCCGTGATTTACTGGGTGGAAGTACCACAGATTTATCTCAATTAGGCGACTCGCCTTTAGACCCAGTGGATGTGAATAATTGTGAGATAGATCCGTTCGACACTACACTTGTTGATAGGATTGTAGCGCCTGGTAAAGTAGAATTGAAACTATTGGAACAAGAATTAATAACTTCCAATTCTTGTCAAATATACAGAGTACCAAGTGATCCAGATTTTGATCCCAGAGCGGACGAACCCAAGAAAACAGAGCGACGGGCATCACGCCCTGAAAACCTTACTGTTAGTAAGAGCGTTATTTTCAACGTTGAGACAGACGAAGCCCTTGGTTTGGACGCAAAAGTTAAGTCAACTAAACCAGTCACACCTTACTATTCACGAGAACTTTCAATCACTGAAGACGCTAGTGAAGAAGCAGAAGCCGCCGATAGCGTAGCAGATACCTTAATTCGCACGCGGTCTGACGAAGACTTGGCTCCGAAAATTAACTACCAAAAAAAGAGAAGACATTCAGAATATTCACAAACGAGTAACATAAAAGTGAATGTGAAAACTAGTGATTTATTGCACAGTGCTCAAACTGAAATAAAGGCTAAAGTACTAACACCATCAGAGCCACAGCGATCTTCAACGGTACCTGATCCTTTTGATACGTCGTTCGCGAGCAATATCGCACCTTGCAAAACTGAACTGAAACTACTAGCTAAAGAGTTTTCTTGTGAGGAAACTGATAACTCAGAAGAAAACAGGCACGACTTACTGGATCCATCTGACGACATATTTCAAAGGAAAGCATTGACTCCGGAGCCCTCAAACGCTAACCGGTTGCCAGAGGCAGATTTCGATCCATTTGATACATCCTTTGCGGGTGATCTAAATCCGGGCAAAACCGAGTTAAAGTTATTGGAATCAGAGTTTTTAAATTAATAAACTAAAAAAGCAATCGCAATGGCGTACAATCCATTCCTAAGTATGAATGAGCCAACGGCGCCAGTAACTGAGGATGTTCTCAATCCGTTTATGATGGCAGAAGCGGAACCGGAGGCCTTCACTGGTGATAATCCTTTCACCACTAGCAATCCTTTCTCGGACTTCGGTGGCGGATATGAACCTCCAGCCGGCGATACTGTGCCCGTAGATATATTTGGTGGTGCAGAACCAACTGGGATTGGGGCGAAACACTATGAAGAGTTTTCTGAAAACAAGTCTTCCCCGCTGGATATTTTCACAAGTAGCCCGGTGGATCACGATCGAATAACCAAGCCAACCGAACTTGATTTAGTCTCTACAACGATTGATCATTCATTTTTGATCGAGGATGAAGCGCTAGGGCCTCAGCTGCCCACCAGACCTTTGCCACCCGAAACTCAAAATTTGATCTTGAGTGTAACCGGTCAAATGGAATTTACCAGTTCCCACCTCCTGGACCGTATACCACCAACACGCACTCCGAGCCCAGTCTCGGTGCGTGATATCCACTCGCCCAGCCCCACGCCGGAGCCTGAGCCAACCGAAGAGCCGCCCTGCGAAAGCTTCGACATCAACCGCAACAAGCCGACGCGGCCGCCGCCCGCACGGCCCCCGCCGGCCAGCCGGCCGCCGCCACCGCGGCCCCAACCGCCGCGCCCGCCCGCCGCGCCGCCCGCGCCGCCTGAGCAGCACGCCGACGACATCAATCTGTTCGATGCGCCCGTGCCCGCCCCTATCAAGCCTACTAAGGAGGCTATTATGAGCTTATATTCGGCACCAAGAAAACAGGAAAAACAAATCGATTTCTTGAGCGACGACATAGTAGATGACATTTCCAGTGATGCAAGCCATGACAATCCGCAATCCATGGGAGAAGTCCCGACGCCGATTGCGTCGGTGACTGCGCAAACCGGCTTTCAGCCGGCGGAAGAGCCCAGTGCCGTGAGCGTGCCGGCTGACAGTGTGTTTCCTTCGGCAATGGACTCGATTACAGATAGGGTGGCGCCCATGGATTGCTCAGAGCCCCAGACAGAGGTTGCCTCTGCGACTTCTAATACCTCTCCATTTGCAGACGTTATGAGAGATGAGTTCCCAGCTCAGCCTGCCGGTCTAGACGTCGAGCTAAATCCGTTTGAGAATACAATCGAACCAGTGGACGCAACAGCTCAGTTTCCTGACACTGCTGTCAATATATTTGACATGAAATCGGATGACGTAGTTATGGGTGGCAGCAATGACGTATTCAATAACATTAAAGAAAATAATTTTGATTCGGCGCCCATGACTAGAATGGGGGAAATGCAAGGTGATCTCTTCACAACGGGTTTGACTGAAGCTTTCGATGACGGTTCACACGTCTCACAACCGTTCGACATGGGAGCAGAAGATACCTTCGATGCGAGTGGGCCGTCGCCTTCCGCGGATCCAGGCTGGGGCGCACAGTCCGAAGCTATGATGCACGATACTTTCCCCAGCAGTCAGGACGCGTTTGACGCATTCTCTGCTAAATTCGATGCTACTGCTGCGAATAACTTAAACTCAGGTAAGATTTTTAAAACACAAGTGAAATCAAAGACTTTGTTTTTAAATGCCTGAACATGGAATTGTGATTGTGTCGCAGGAGCGTGGGGTGAGGACGGCGGAGCGGAGGCGGCGGCGAGCGGGTTCGAAGCAGAGGCCTTTGACCCGTTCCTGAGCATGGGCGCACCACCGCCGCCCGTCGCCACGCCGCGTCTCGACCACCAGGCCTCCAGGGAGTCCACCGAGGACACCTTCTCTGTCTTCATCAGGTTACCTCACATATCTATTACTCTAAAGACAGCCAGACAGCGTTTTTCTGAAAAATATACTATACGTCCTCCTTTTTTCTTTGGCTAGATGATGGCATCCAAATGGCAGCCAAAGAAAAAATGAGGAGGTGGTGGCATTAGTCAATTTATTAAAAAAATCAAAAGTCTAATGGCTTTTGAAAATAGAGGCTCTCAATTTTTTTTGAGAGTTTTTTGTTGCTTATAAGAAACAGGATCGATTGGCATGAAAAAAGTTTTTGTGATAACTGCCTATTTTATTGCTGATTTTTTTTAAATCTTTGAATGCAGATCAAAATGTATCAAAAGTTAAGGACAGTGTCCTAAGACCGTTTTCCTGTAGCTACAACAGTTAAGGTACGTGGCCTTACTGCCTCATCTCAAAAATCCAGCCCGTATATGTGTATAATCTATGGTTGTTAGAAACAAAATGTTGATTCAAGCACTTTGCTTGAATCACACGAAAGAAAGAAGTTGTGGAAATATTGTCATGTAAAACCATCCATAGACGTATAAAAAAATGTAAAACAAAATTTTTGTAAGAACAGTATTTTTATTAAAGTTGTAAGTACCTACCCAAACCAATGCGAGGCAGCTAAAGATTCAGGCAGCAACAAATTGTGCAATAAGTAACTCCTTTAACCGACCGGTTAACTGTTGACATAGACCGAAAGACAGTGAAACGAGCGGAGAGGAGGCGGCCGTGCCGGTGCTGGCGCCGCCTCCGCGGCCGCAGGCGCTGCCCGAGTCACCGCGCCTCAACCCCTTCGACAAGAGCGGCTTCGAGCAGCCGCGCGTCGAGCTTCAGTTCGGTATGAATCTCTGTTGGAGCAACCCAACCCCACCATTCGCTTGCTCGGCCTCGTTTATACTTATAATAGTGTGCTATGTCAGAGCGGGGAGAAGAAGACGCGGGTAGCGGTGGCGAGAGCCCGCCCACGCCGCTGTTCGACGACGACGTGTCGCAGCCGCTGGAAGACTTCCCTCGCACCAAGTACACGGGGCCTGGCTGGGAGATGCATCTGAGGCAGCCGAACAAAAAAAAAATCACCGGACAGAGGCCAGTACAACACACTCGATGTTGCGACTTGAATGATGTATATATTAGCTGTAAGATTTGAAATAAATACATTGTTAGCAGGGATCGTAGGCGTGTTTCGAGTACCTAGTAGTTGTACACAGTAGTTACTAGTGTAAGTATTGATGAGGAGAGTTGGCGGGTGTGCGCAGGTTCTGGAAGAAAATCTGGGTGCGAGTGGCGCTGGCGGGCGACAACCCGGTGGTGCAGCTGCTAAACGCGGCGGGTGACAAGGAGCCCTTCCAGGAGCTACCGCTGCAGGCTTGCTACTCCGTGTCCGACATCGGTGCGCAGCAGTTCGACCAGTTCGGCAAGATCTTCACTGTCAAACTGCAGTACGTCTTCTATAAGGAGCGCCCTGGTGTCAGGTTCGTTTTCGTTTAATTTAACTATCTTATAAGGAATATAGGACATTCAAAAGACAAGCTTTGCGAGGAAAAACCATCTAAGGAGTTCCAGATAATTATAGCAACATGCTATACAGATCCTTGATTCTACCGGATTGTTAGTCGTATTAAGTAGCACAGTGACATGTGTGTTCCGTCCCGCAGACCGGGTCAGGTGACGAAGGCGGAGCGCATCACCAACAAGCTGTCGCAGTTCGCGGCATACGCCATCCAGGGCGACTACCAGGGCGTCAAGGAGTTCGGAAGCGACTTGCGCAAGCTCGGCCTGCCCGTCGAGCACGCGCCGCAGGTCAGTGCTTACACTTAAATGCATACATTTAAACCAGAAAAGGTTTCAGTAATCTGCGTTTTTCCGAATTGGCACGAACATCGCGCGTCAGATTAACCCTCCTTTCTTGTTTGTTTGAATGTGTGGTGCACGTCAAAACTCAAAAACTCAAACACACTCGCGCAACGCGTCCGTAATAAAAATGTAAAAATAATTTAGAGATGACCAATCCCTACTGACGGCGCCCGTTCACGAACATTACGCATGGATCACCACCATTCAGTTCAACCATTTCGAAGGGAACCTAACAATCCAACATACACACCACCACCAGCGAATTGTACAATGCAAAGGTATTTTTTGCAACCTTCACCAGCTCCAACAATATTTTCGAATTAGCATTCAAAAATGTTAATAATCAATTATTTTATGTGCAGGTGTCGCAGCTGTTCAAGATCGGCTCGCTGACGTACGAGGACGTGAAGCAGTTCAGTTGCTGCGTGGAGGAGTCGCTATTCCGGCTGTCGGCGCATCGCGACCGTGCGCTCACTTACAAGATGGAGGAGGTACGCTTCCACACCGACAGCCCTCTGCCTCTGACTCTAGACACTACCCTTCCACGCACACTACAATGTCACAAAGAATATATTCAATTCTTTAAAAAAAAACTCTTAAGTAAACGAGCTACTCGTTTACAAAAGTGTTTTTTCTACTTTCTCTAGCGATATGGTGGACGAAAGTCCTGTGGTGTATCACGTGTAAGTGTATATGTGTCAGCATGGATATCCCCTGTGTCAGGTTCAAATCACGGCGGTCGACGAGCTGTACGTGGAGCAGGATGCGGAAGGGTCCGTGCTGAAGCAGATCGCGCGTGTGCGCCTGTTCTTCCTCGGCTTCCTCAGCGGTAATGTTACCATTAGCTCTCAAGTTCACGAGTCATTCAGCATCGAGCAGACGTTACAGCTAACCGTGTGCGCAGGCATGCCGGATGTGGAGCTGGGGGTGAACGATCTGCGGCGGCAGGGCAAGGAGGTGGTGGGGCGCCACGACATCATACCCGTGGTCACCGAGGAGTGGATCCGCGTCGAGGAGGCCGAATTCCACGCCTGCGTGCAGCCCGAGGAGTTCTCCGCCACGCAGATCATCAAGTACGTATGCACATAATGCACAAGCTATAGTGTCAACTACTAGAGCATATTCTAAACATAGCATATTATAATTTAAATTTAAAAAACACTACATTAGGGTGAGTGGGGACAAGACGGGGTAACACAAAAAGTCGCCCATAACGCCAGATTCAGTGCAGTGATGGCAACATTGTTTAGACCGCTATTTTTTTACGTCGCACACCTCAGTTACACACAAACACCCAGTGTTGCCAACCCGTACGACAATTATGGGGGCGTACAATAATTTGGCCAATGATACGATATACGATAATGAATGTCTAACGTACGATATATTTGAGATTTGCTGAAAAAAATATTTTAAGTTTCAATAACAAAACGTATTTGTCAAATCAAATGTAAACGCAGAAAAAAAAAACCATGTCATTTGTGAAGTATGTAAACATCAACAAGTAAGTATCTCTGTCTCTCTCTCCCTCTAGTTTTTTATTTAATTTTACAGTGATAACGATAACACAAAAATATCAAATAAAAACTATGATAAAACATGTTTTCGGTTTGTGCTGCGCCGCCACTGGTGAAACTTGGCTTATACGTCCCCTTTGACTCTAGTATAAAATTATTCATTGTCTTTTGAGAGCAATTTGAATTGCTATTTGATTTGATTTAGCGTATTTTTTTTCTTTTGTACGATAATTTTGCCAAAAAAAAACATTTCGACGTGGGAACTCAATAATTTGAATTTTCGGAGTTGACACTGCAAACACCTCAGTGGGTGGTTTGTGCGAAAAATGCAAATGTCTGCGCAGTTTGAGTGTTTTAATCTTACACCGTGTAATTTTACTTACGTGGAGTACGAGTGTTTTATTGGAATACCTACAAATTATTTTGAATACTTAGTTGTGTTATTATATCTAAATGTGTCTATATTTCGTATTTTAGGATTAATTTAAATTTTCCGCCTTTACCCCAACAATATTTGCCGGGGTCAGAAGAACATATCAAAGATGAAAGAAACATGCAGAATTTTGTTTTGTATCATCTTGATATTAGGATCAAGGGAAAGGATTTGTTTGATCTATAGTGGTGTTTTATTTGGTTCCCTATCCATTTGCATAAATTTTTTAGACCTAATATAACATGGCATACTTTTGTTTATCCTAATTATATTTACGCATAACATTATTTTCGCATAAAAGATTACACATAATGTTTTTTAGCATAAATTCTCTAATCATAATATTATTGATTGATTATATTGATCAGGGATACAGTCCTGAGCCTCTCCAGGCAGGGACGGGTCCTCCGTTGCCTCAGGTTGAAGAGCCTCAAGGTTGGATTCCCTTTGACAAGAACATTGAGTGGTGCTAAGAGTCATCGGGACCATTCTGACAGTCTCATCGTTACACATTTCTACTATGTAACTTGTTTGCAGCAAGGATGTGTTCCTTTATTTGTTTTTGAGAGAACACGTACTTAATATAAAGAGAATGTAGTGACTCTTCAAGAACCTCAATCCCAGACTGTAATCGTTGGGTGTCAATTTGATAAGTGTTCTTACTGTCTTCAAATTTAATTTGATAGTTTTTTAATTTATTAATTAGAAAAACACGTTCTTTCCTTAGTTTAATATTATTGGAACTGTGTTTATGTTGTTTCCTGAATTTATTGCATTTATTTAGTTTTGCATACTTTTTTTATTTTGACTTACTTTTTAACAACTATTATTATGTTTCAATATAGAATCTTCGGTTAGGTCTATTGTTATTAAGGAATAAGGGTTGCAATTAGTATAAAATAATTCATCATATAAATTATTAGTTTCCTTAGCCTGAGTACAATTTCTTTGTTTCTGTAACTTAGTAATACGTAGATTTGCATGAATAAGTTCTTCTTCTAGGTCCCTGACCTTACACAAAGCCTCCTCATATAAGTTACTGCAGTTATTAAAACCATCCGTGAGCAGCCGCAGTTTGTCCCGTTCATCAACAACATCCAGGTATTGTAGGTATTGTATTGTATGTAGGTGAACTAGCTCCTGTTTTAAGTATGTATTTTTGTAAACGACCTTCTCGACTTCCTTCTCACTATCATCTATTTCCTGTAACAGCTGTTCACATTTACTGTTTGAAGCCTTAAGATCTTGAACGGTCGTTCTCAATTTAAGCTCCAATTCCTGAGCAGAAGCCTTACGGGTCATCACAGGCATGGTTTCAAGAATCAGTACTGAAAGTAGAATTAAAGGAAGAGTGAGAACTAATTAGACAGACAAACAAAAAGGAAAGCTATAAATGAAAGGAAAAATGGGAGAAGTTAGTGTTGGTTTATAGAGAAATGGGGTAGGCTGCTGAATCTAATTGAAATTCAACTATTATAACAAGATCAAGTACAATTTTACATTGATTCTATTGTCTTATGATTGTTCTTTTGCTATGTGTGTAGGATGCCTAGATAAAAATAATAAATAAACTAGTTTTGCATAAAGACTACAATTAAAGTGACACACACACACACACATTAAAATGTAGTAAAATGTGTGTGTGTGTCCCTGTAACTTTTAAAATAAGAGAATGATAAAACTAAAAAAAATATATGATGTACATTACTATGTAAACTTTCACCGAAAATTGGTTTGAACGAGATCTAGTAAGATTTTTTTTTATACGTCATATTTGCTAAATATTGTACGGTGGTACGGAACCCTTCGTGTGCGAGTTCAACTCGCACTTGGCCGGTTTTTTTATATAGATAACGAAACTTAGTAGGTACCTATTGTGAAATAACAAAGTATTGTACTAAATTCTATTAGTGTTTTATTGTACATAACAACAATAACGTTGATTATCCGCACTTTAATTGTAGTCTTTATGCAAAACTAGTTTATTTATTATTTTTATCTAGGCATCCTACACACATAGCAAAAGAACAATCATAAGACAATAGAATCAATGTAAAATTGTACTTGATCTTATTATAATAGTTGAATTTCAATTAGATTCAGCAGCCTACCCCATTTCTCTATAAACCAACACTAACTTCTCCCATTTTTCCTTTCATTTATAGCTTTCCTTTTTGTTTGTCTGTCTAATTAGTTCTCACTCTTCCTTTAATTCTACTTTCAGTACTGATTCTTGAAACCATGCCTGTGATGACCCGTAAGGCTTCTGCTCAGGAATTGGAGCTTAAATTGAGAACGACCGTTGAAGATCTTAAGGCTTCAAACAGTAAATGTGAACAGCTGTTACAGGAAATAGATGATAGTGAGAAGGAAGTCGAGAAGGTCGTTTACAAAAATACATACTTAAAACAGGAGCTAGTTCACCTACATACAATACAATACCTACAATACCTGGATGTTGTTGATGAACGGGACAAACTGCGGCTGCTCACGGATGGTTTTAATAACTGCAGTAACTTATATGAGGAGGCTTTGTGTAAGGTCAGGGACCTAGAAGAAGAACTAATTCATGCAAATCTACGTATTACTAAGTTACAGAAACAAAGAAATTGTACTCAGGCTAAGGAAACTAATAATTTATGTGATGAATTATTTTATACTAATTGCAACCCTCATTCCTTAATAACAATAGACCTAACCGAAGATTCTATATTGAAACATAATAATAGTTGTTAAAAAGTAAGTCAAAATAAAAAAAGTATGCAAAACTAAATAAATGCAATAAATTCAGGAAACAACATAAACACAGTTCCAATAATATTAAACTAAGGAAAGAACGTGTTTTTCTAATTAATAAATTAAAAAACTATCAAATTAAATTTGAATACAGTAAGAACACTTATCAAATTGACACACAACGATTACAGTCTGGGATTGAGGTTCTTGAAGAGTCACTACATTCTCTTTATATTAAGTACGTGTTCTCTCAAAAACAAATAAAGGAACACATCCTTGCTGCAAACAAGTTACATAGTAGAAATGTGTAACGATGAGACTGTCAGAATGGTCCCGATGACTCTTAGCACCACTCAATGTTCTTGTCAAAGGGAATCCAACCTTGAGGCTCTTCAACCTGAGGCAACGGAGGACCCGTCTCTGCCTGGAGAGGCTCAGGACTGTATCCCTGATCAAGGTGCACCACAGGTTGTACAAGGTTCATCTCAAGTAGCACAGACAGATACTTGTTCTCTCCCTTGTTCTAGTAAAGATTGTTATTGTTCTATTATGTTTTCAGATTGTTTAGGGAGAGGGTTAGGTAAATTATTGAGTAACAACCTGAGTCGATCGGCTGTTAATTATTGTATGCCAGGGAAATCCTACGAAGAGATAATGTCATCTATAACTGGGAATAAATATGATCCGAAAGCCATTATTTCTGTATTTGTAGGCAATAGTACAAATGTAAAAAATGATGACATCACTGACAATCAATCTGCCTAGCCTTTTCCCAACTATGTTGGGGTCGGCTTCCAGTCTAACCGGATGCAGCTGAATACCAGTATTTTACATGGAACGACTGCCTATCTGACCTCCACAACCCAGTAACTGGGTAATACGATAAACCTTGGTAAGACTGGTGTCAGACTTTCGGGCTTCTGACGACTCGTAACGACTGTCAAAGATCGACGAATGACAGCCGGGACCAACGGCTTAACGTGCTTTCCGAGGCACAGAGGATTCACGGTATGTAAAGATGGTCACCTATCCACTGACCAACCCCGGCAAGCGTAGCTTAACCTGATGGATCGACCAGTGCGGCTGTTGTTACTTAGCCACGAGCTCCTCCTGATGACACCACTGACAGTGTCACTGAAATCTTGAAAATTAATTTTCAGAAAATAATCTTGTGTGCTTTTCCATACTTTCAGCACTTGTCAAGTAGGCAAAATCATAATATACATATGCTAAATAAGCATAAGCATTCTTCTGGCACTCAATTAGTTAATTGTAAAAACATTTAGCTGGCAGGCAATTAACTGAATTTTTTTGTTAGAGTCAAGTGTCCCCCACACTTGACTCTACCAAAAAAATTCAGTTAAAGGCTTAATATTTCACAAACGGATCCCTGAATCCAAGAAATGGTTTTCACAAACTCACAATATTTTTGATCGACCTTTCTAACGATTCCCCACAATATGAGGTAGATGGGGGGAAAAAAAACCCTACTTTACGTGTAGGGGAGGTACCCTAAAAATAAATATTTTTCTTGATTTTATTTTACCACTTTGTCGGCATGACAAAGACTGCGACATATTAAATGTATACATATGCCAAATTACAGCTTTCTAGTACTAACCGTCTCTGAGCTAAGCCGCGGACTGACAGACGGACAGACAGACGGACATGGCGAAACTATAAGGGTTCCTTGTTTACTACGGAACCCTAAAAACGGGGCTAAGCAGAATTCCTTGAAACTGTTTCATCAAAATATTCAAGGTTTTTCTTCCAAACAATTACAAATTGAATTGTTTTTAGAAAAAACAATGTTTGATATTATTTGTATAACTGAACACTGGTTGAAAGATAATGAAATGCTAAATAATTTTGAGAATTATAGTGTGGGCAGTTGTTTTAACCGAAAATCCATGCTACGTGGAGGTTCATTAATCTTAATAAAAAATTGTATAAAATCTAAGACTCGTAATGACATCGTTGAATTATCGGTGGAACATAGCATTGAACTGTCCTGTGTTGAGCTAGATAAGCATTTTATAGTGTGCGTTTACAGACCTCCAAATTATCAAAACTACTCTTTAATTGAGTCAGTAATGGAAGATGTTTTAGCTACACTTGCAACTGGTAATAAATCAGTAATTATTTGTGGTGACTTTAATATTAGTATTTTAGAAAATAACTGCTACATGTATTGATAATGTCTTTTGTTGCTGCGACTATTTATATAAAGCCATTGTAAATTATCTCCCTTCTGATCACAGTAGTCAAACCGTTAGTTTTGAGTCCAGCAACCAATACAAAAAGTGCAGATTCAAATTAGACCAATAACATCGGGTAATTTAAATAAGTTTAACAACACTTTAATTAGGAAATTAAGTGCTCAGGGCCTAAGTTTGTCCAATGGCAATATTATGTATGAACAATTCTTTTCATGAGTGCAAACAGAGTTCAATAATTCTTTTAAGAAAAAACTAAAACCATTTGCCCTAAGTTTTTATTCAGTGACTGGGCAACTAAAGGGATCAGGAAAAGTAGGGAAAGATTATTTGAACTGTATGGCCTTAAGCCGTATATTAACACGGAAACTTTTAATAAGTACGTTGCTACTTACTCCAAAACTTATAAAAATATCTGCAAAGCAGCTAAAGCTTCTTTCATTAGCAACAATGTTAAATCAGCAGACAATAAAATAAAGACAGTTTAGAAAATTATTAACAATGAAAAAACAAAAAAATAACAAAAGACATAATACTGATTACACACTTGACACTTCCCACGGTCTCATTAGCGACAACATCGATGTTGCTTAGGAATTTGCAACTTTCTTTATCAATATTCCAATTAAAACTACAGAAAATTTAAATTCCTCCCCCTTACTTGCTATTGATTTATTAAGAGCGAATGTTTCAGCCTTTCCCATGGAATTTAAATTTAGACATGTAAACCCTGTGGTCGTTGTAAAGGCTTTTAAGCAACTCAAGATCAAAATTACCGAAGATCTGTGGGGTATGTCTACTAAAGTTTGTCAATCAATTATTGACACAATTGCACCCTATTTAGCTTTAATATTTCATTTGTGTGTAGATCAAGGGGTATTCCCGGATCTAATGAAGTACAGTAAAGTTATTTCACTATTCAAATCCGGGGACAGCAAAGACACTAATAATTATAGACCCGTATCGGTTTTGCCGGTTTTCAGCAAGGTATTTGAAAAAGTTATGTTAAATCAAATGCTCCATCATTTTAATCGTAATAATATCCTACACGATCAACAGCATGGTTTCACCAAAGGACGTTGCACAACCGACGCCGGTGTCACCTTAATAAAACACATCTTCATCCCTTTCAGCCACATGCAAGACAAACGACTCGACTTTTCAAATCACAAATAAATTTGTTAAAATTCTGTTTCCCTTTCTCACAACGAATGAACAAAATTTATCAAAATCAGTCGATTTCGTGCACGGCCTCTTAAGGGGTCATTGTACTCATCATTATGAACAACTTTCATCGAACCAACGATGAAGTAACGAAAAAAAAATCTGCCGTTCCCTACATTTATGTTCGTATATCTCGTCGAAATTTAGGGCACAGCTGATTTTTTTCTACAAAAACTAAGCTTGTACGAGTATATACTACTGCCTAGAATTTTTTCACATATCCCAAACCAAACATTTTGCTTGCAGTCCTCGCGTACATTTGGGAGTGGCGCGAGGAGACGAAACGCTGGAGCGTAACTCAGCTTCGCGAGAAATCGCATAGGAAACTACGTGACAATAATATGTTAGAGCTTAAAGTACCATACGCACGTGCGGCTTTAAGAACGCGGCGACCGACCGTTGAACTGTCCATACAAAAGTAATACCAAAATCATTTGGAAATTGAGCATATTTCCACCATATTATGTTGATATTCGGATTGAGACAGTATTTTGTCGGCGCATCACATATGCGCGTGATTCACCGCGGGGAAAGCGCGGGGTCTCGGGGTACCGAACCCGCTACCAACGCCCGCTGCGCGCCCACCACATCACTCAGCTCACAGACGCGCTCCACTACGGGCATTCCTTTTGTACTGTCTTCCATTACGTAGTTCATGTAAATTATGGTATTACACCTATTTTAATACAGTTCACTCATCTTTTATTATAAAATGCCGATTGAGCCCATTCAATTTATCTAGGCTTCTAAGTCTTTTTTTTTCCAAAAAACTTACCTTAAGTGAAGTTAAAGCGAATTGAATTTCGTACATTTTTACAGCGTAAATTACATGTTTTCATATTGTTTTTTCTGTACTATAAACAACAATATTTGTAATATGGTTTCCGCAGAAACATAGCTTATATTATCAAGTTACAAATTATCGAAAAAGATATGGAAAAATATTGAGTTTTAATTCATCATTTTTGGTATTACGGATCACATTCAATTACAAAAGAGAGCTGTCAGAGCCATTTATAATCTACATCGTCGCGAATCTCTCAGGGAACTATTTAAAAAGATTAATATTGTGACGGTACCTTGCCAATTCATTTATGAAAATATTATGTATGTAAGAAAAAATCTACATATCTTTAATAAAATAAGTGATAGACATAATTTTAATACTAGAAATAAAGATAAAATAGATCAACCATTTTTCAGATTATCTAAAGTACATACATCTTTTATGGGGTACTGTGTTAAATGTTACAATAAAATACCTTGTGATATATTACGATTAAATGAAATAAAATTTAAAACTCATATTAAAAGTACACTCTGTAAACAAGCATATTACAAATTAGAGGATTATATCCAAGATAAGAATGCTTGGAAACATGCTGGTCCTGCTCCATAGGACAATTTAGAGTCTAGACAAAATCAAACTGGTTGCTTAGTTAATTATGTATTTGCTATTTTTTATAACACTGATTTTACATTCTGTGATTTCTTGAACTCACACACTGACTTATTAGTATTACTTGTTAAAATGTTAGGAATATCGTATAATTTTACAATGTTGGTAAATATGTGAGCACCATGTATCTATCACATATTTCATTTATCTGTAATTGCTTTATTTTTCATTCTTTTTTACCTATCGCGGTATAGTAATCATATTCTAGATGCATCGTCTTCACATATAATTATATAATTAATGTATACAAAATATTGTAAAAACATTTTAAAAGAGTAACGGTGGAGTTTCTTGCCCATTCTTCTCCATACGAAAACTACCTTTTGGAAGGGGCGACTAGAATCAATTCTATTTTTTGTAAACTTGACGTTCATAAGTGCCTTTTATGTGCCTAATTGAAATAAATTGTTTGACTTTGACTTTAAAGAGCCATTTTTTTTTTTTTTGAGTTTGGTAAATTATCAAATCACGAACTGATGATAATACAGTACATGTATAGAAGAGCAGTAAAACCTCAAATTATACCTAGCTATTATATTATTATATGCAAAGGTAGCTTGAGATTTTATTTTTAAAACTGTTGCTTTTTCTTAAAAACAATAATTTTCCAATACAAATTGTTCCTAGCTGTCTTTGCCATAAATCCTAACTAACAAAAAAATGGATACAAAAAGTACTAGGCTTGCACTATAGTAGATACCTATTTCAATAGGTAGGTAGGTATGTAGGTAAGTATGTACGTAGGTAGGTAGGTACTGTATGTATGTACGTAGGTATGTAGGCAAGTGGGTAAGTAGGTAGGTAGGTAGGTGTAGGTAGGGTAAGTATATATGTAAGTAGGTAGGTATGTATTAAAACGTGCTCTTGTGACTCACGACTGACTTTATGATCTTGACACATTAGTTTTTAATAATAGGTACAATAGATACTCTTTCCAGTAATAATTTGTTGCTAAAATATAACAACCCTACTTAACAAAATATTTCAATAAACTTGAAACATAAATTCTTTAACTTGATAAAAAAATTACTGAGGAACAAGACCTATAATTTCTAAGAATCAATACAGACAATAAACCTTTTGTCAACAAATCTGCAGGCATATCTTGAGTTGAGATATACATAACTTTAACTAAATTATTTTTTATAGCATCTTTGACATAATGATATCGTACATCAATGTGTTTTGTTCTATTCAGTGATTGGTGGTTGGTTGCCAAATTTAATGCACTCTGGTTATCACAATGTAACATAACAGTACATAATTTACCTGTGATCTCATGAAACAAGTTTCTTAAATCTATAGCTTCTCTAGTTGCTTCTGATAATGCTACATACTCAGCTTCTGTACTAGACAGAGAAACTGACTTCTGTTTCCTGCTCTGCCATGATATTACTGAGCCACACATGGTAAAGCAGAAGCCAGTATAAGACTTTCTATCTATTGTGTCACTAGCCCAATCAGCGTCAACAAAACCTTTTAACTCTACATTATCTTTACTATATTTTAAACAATAATGTTTGGTTTTCTGTAAGTACTTCAATACTCTTTTAGCATAATTGTAATGAGTTTAATTATAACAGTTATTGAATTGACTCAAATAGCTAATGGAATATGATGAATATGATAATAATATATGAAATATCAGGTCGAGACATGACAGCTAACTACATTAAACTACCTATAAGTCTTTGATAGGGTACATCTGTTACACAATTTCCTGCCTTCTCAAGATTTAACTTACATTTTAAAGGAGTATCTATGGATCCACAGCCAAACATTCTGAATCTCAATAACAATTGTTCTATGTACTGTTGTTGATCTATTGTAATGGTATTAGACTTCTTATCTACATTTTATTCTCATACCTAAATAGCGTTGTAGACAACCTATACGTAGATACTTTATCTTAAATTCCGCACTTAATACACTAATCAATTTTTCTATCTCATTTTTACATGTAGAAAATATCAAAAAATCATCAAGAAAAACTGTTCATGACAACTCATTTTAAAACCTAACTTTTCTAAACAATCTTTAACCCTTTCATACCACATTAAAGATGATTGCTTAAGCCCATAAATGGCTTTCTTCAGTTTTAAAACTTTACCTTCATCTTTACATTCAAAACCTACATGTGTACGAGTATAGTCATACAAATATTTTATTTTAAGTGTCCATTTAAAAATGCAGTAGTCACATCAAGATGTGTTATGTTCATACACCACTGTACACTAAGAGCAAATAGCATTCTTAAGGTAGAATGTTTTACCACAGGAGAAAAAGTGTCCTCATAATCAATACTCTCGTTTCTGTCTCGTTTATTAATCGCTGTGAAAAACCTTTGGCCACCAATCTAGCACGATATCTCACTTTACTGTTAACATCAAACTTTTTATTGAAAACCCACTTGCTCTGCACTATTGAAGTATCACTTGGTACATCAATGAGTTCCCATGCCTCATTGTACTCAAATGCCTGCAACTCCTTACGCATGGCCAGCTTCTATTGCTCTGCTTCAGTTCCACACAGCGCTTCAGAGAAGTCTATCTGCTCGGCTCCTGGCAAGTTATTTGAAGTACACGTGTTTGTGTAACCAAAACGAGTTTGTGGTCGTCTCAATCTCGTATTGTCAACTACTTCACCACCTCCTAGAGCTTGTAACTCACTTGATGAAATATCTGTTGATATAACTGAGTCAACCGAAGTGTTAACTGTAGTCTCATATGGATCCATATAAGCCGATGAATCAGAACTTGTACTAGCCAGAGATTCATTTATTATGGTATTATCCCCCACTGAATCTCTGCTCTCCACGCTAGATTCCAGCAAATCATGTGTTGTTTCAGTTTCCTCTCTTTGAATCAAGTTCCGTTCTTCATTCTGAACCCAAATGGCTTTCTCTTCTGTTTTTTCAATACCCTGTTTTCCTTCCATCACTAATAGTTATTTATTTATTAAAACTTCATGCACAAGTAAAAAACTGTACAAAGACGGACTTAATGCCTGCGGCATTTTCTACCAGTCAACCTTAGGGTGATGCAGAGACAAAACATAGTAGGTGCAACATAAGGGATAGATAACTTGAAAATTAATACACACTTATACATAGATACATACATACATAAAAACCGAATAAACTTTGTCAGGAGGAATAACGATAGGTAGAGGAGAAAACAAATCCAACAAATCAGCGCTGCAATGATTCCGCCAACTTTTTACGAAAATGTTCACATGCCTTCACTTTGAAAGATAACTGACTGGTTGCCATCCTGATGTTCAGAGGGAGCGCATTCCAAAGAAAAACCGCCTGGACAAAGAAAGAAGAGTGAATAAAACCAGAACGGTGAGAAGGACATCGTAGAAGACGATTGTTGGTAGAACGAAGATTTCTACTATGGGCAGAGCATAGGTATTGAACATGGGAAGTCAGGTAAGAAGGAGAAGTGGGATTGTCCAGTATAGAATACAACATAGACATAGCCCTCAACTCTCTGCGCTGACGTATGGGTAACCATTTTAAAAGCAATCGGTGCGCAGACACATGATCATACTTACGAAAATTTAAAAAGAATCGAATGCAGTTATTTAGAAGGCGGTCAAGTTTATTGAGGAGATCTGCATTCAGGTCATAGTAACACACATCACCATAATCTATTATGGGAAAGATTAAGGACTGTAGAAGCATTGCCTTTATGTGTGATGGGAGAAGGTTTTTCAACCGATAGAGCGACCGCAACGTTCCGGTGACTTTTTTACTTACAGTCGTGACCTGTTTTCGCCAGTCAAGACATGTGTCAACATGCAAACCAAGATCCTTAACATCGGAGCTAAACGGGATGACAGACTTGTCAAACACTACAGGTGGCATAGTTAAGCCATTCAGCTTCCTCATACTGTGGGTGCTACCTACAATGATAGCCAGACACTTGGTAGGATTAACCGCCAACCCAAAACGATCAGACCAGTTTTTCACCACACCTAAATCCTGGTTTAGCTCCTCAATCGCATCGGATATATTGTCAACACTTGCCTGGCAGTAAAGCTGCAAATCGTCAGCATAAAGATGATACGCAGTCCGAAGCTCGGTGGTAATGAGATTGATAAAAACGGAGAACAAAAGAGGAGACAATATACCGCCTTGAGGGACGCCAGCAGTAAGATCACACCAACCCGACGAAGAGTCTCCTGCACGAACAGACTGCTGACGCTCCTGAAGATAAGAGGAAAACCATTCCAATACCTCCCGAGAGACCATAAGATAGGAAAGGATGGATAAGAGGACTTCGTGACTGACGGTATTAAAAGCATTGGAGAAGTCAATTAACACTAAGACTGTAAATTTAGTGTCTTCCATTCCACGCCTTATATCGTCAGTCACTTTAAGGAGAGCTGAAACGGTACTGTGACCAGGCCTGAAACCGGATTGAAATGGACTGATGACGGAGTTGCGGTGAATAAACTGGGAGAATTGTTTATGAACACTGGCCTCGAGCACTTTAGATAAAAAGGGAAGTATGGAAATTGGGCAAAAGTGACTAGGAAGAGAGGGATTGGGTATTTTAAGCAAGGGCCGAACATGGATTTTACGCCACAGGGAAGGGAAAACACCGGCGTAAAGGGAAAAGTTTATGATGTGGGAGATTGCAGGAAGGAGTTGATCCAGAGCTGCTACGATCATATGGCGGCTGATATTATCGCAGCCCACAGCTTTAGATTTAATGAAAAGGATAATCTTTTTGATCTCTCCCGGGACGACTGGGGTGAAGACAAAGGGGTTAATGTTGGGACGCGTCAGACCAGCAAGGTTTGACATTTGGTTAAACTATCTAAATTGGGTACAGTGGAAAAATGGCGATTTGGATCGTCTAAACCAATTGTGTTAGGAAGGTCCGATTGTCGCGACCTGCCGATGCCCAAAGTTCCAAGGAACTTCCAAATATCGGCAGCAGAAGAAGAAGTAATATTATCTAGGATGTGGCGGCGTTTAGCGTTGCGTAACATCTGATTACACCGATTCCTAGCAGCCTTAAATAAGGCCGAATTGTCATCCGAGCGATCCTTTTTAAACTTCCGAAACGCACAGTCCCTCCGTCGCATTGCCATCCGAACTCCCCTGTTTATCCAAGGTGCAGGCGGCCGCTTTAACTTGATTTTCTTGATAGAAGCATGGGCGTCAAATAGCTTGACCACACCATCGTTGAATAATCTGACTTTTTCCTCAACTGAAGCAGCTGCTTCCAGAGGTGACCAATCGATATTGGACGCATCTTGTTGAAGCCTCTCGCCATTCAAACATGCAAAGGCACGCCTATACTGGAACGTTGGTTTAGGTTTAGGGGGTTTAAGGACATAGGATAAGAAAATAATGTCGTGATGAGAATAGCCAGGAGCATCGTGTTGACCATGAGAGGAAACTAGGGAAGGATTAGAGGTGAGGATCAGGTCAAGCCAAGTATCATCACCGACTATATTGTGATGAGTAGGTTGGAGAGGCAAAATATGCAGACTAGCTGACTCGACTAAATGTAGGAGTTTACGGGAGCGAGGGGAGCTGAGGGTAAGGAGGTTAGTATTAAAATCACCCATAAAAATGTGATGTGCATACTCTGATCCCAAAGATTCCAGTACCGATTGGATTTCAGTGAAGTAATCAATGGAAGGGGGGCAATATTTGTATGATGATATTTGGACGACACGTTTGGCGCAGTGGCTGAGCGATCGACTGCTGCGCAACGTGTCGCGGGTTCGATCCCCGCACGGAACAAATATTTGTATGATCTGCAAGTAGTTGTTCCGGGTCTGGATGTTAGTGTATGTGAGTTTTCTATGTTTGTAAACGCACCCACGATACAAGAAGAAATTCTTAGTGTGGGGCAACGTTTTTAAAAAAAAAAAAAAAAAAATAAATAAATAAATAATAGGCGACGCCAAGGACGGTTTTAACTCCTTTCACACAAACCTCGAGGAAAAGAAACTCTGCGGATTCATTGGAAGAAGAAGAAGCTAGAATTTTAAATGGGACATCATCACGAAGGTAGAAGGTGGCTACACCACCCCCCCTCCTGCCGATCTGGTCATTCCGAAGAAGAACGAAACCGGGGAGCAGGTAAGTGATTGAAAGCAGGTCAGGTTTGAGCCAAGTCTCGGAAATCAGGACGGCGTGAACATTGTTGTTGTAAAACGTGTCGTATAGTTCGTTGTAGTGACTGGGAGTGCTCTGAGCATTGAGGTGGCATACGTTAAATTCGTTCTTCTTATTATGTCTCTCTTAATGGTAATTTCATGTTTCTTTGGAACATAAACACGATATCCTTTGACATTTTCCGCATAGCCAACAAGAATGTACTGCTCAGCTTTTTTATCCCATTTCAATCTTCTTTCTTTGGGTATGTGAGCCATTACCGGACTTCCAAACAAACGAATGTGACTAACATCTGGTTTCTTTTTGTACCACGCTTCATATGGTGTCATGTTTTCAATACTTGTAGTTGTTGAGCGGTTTTTAAGATATACAGCAGTGTTTGCTGCTTCTGCCTAGAACTGTTTTCCAAGCTTTTCATCAAACATCATGCACCTTGCTTTCTCAATAATCGTTTAATTTGCTCTTTCGCAAAGACCATTTTGCTCTGGCGTGTTAGCAACGGTTTTCTGGTGAATGATACCATTTGTTATCAAATAATTATTTATTTTTTATTACAAAATTCAACACCATTGTCTGTACGTATAATCTTTATTTTTTTATTCAGTTGATTTTCAACCGTCATTCGGAATTCTTTGAATTTGCTGAATACTTCATTTTTATTCTTCAAAAAACATATAAAAGTCATGCGACTATAATCATCCACAAACAACAGAAAATACCGGGCTCCTCCAATGGATTTTGTTTCCATAGCACACACATGCATACATCAGAATGTCTGTAGTGTCTCAGTACTTCTTTCTGTCACATGTGAAAATGGTAATCTCGTCTGTTTGCCTTCGCAACAAGTCACACATTTATCCTTCGTCATGTCACTAGTACCATCAAATGTCAATCCATTCCCTGTCCCATTCTTCATCTTATTCAAATCACTACTGTTAATATGTGCTAGTCTCCGGTGCCACATCTCTCCACTTGCTACTGTCTGTGCCACTAACAAACAATCTGCCTCTTTAATCTGAAGCTTGTAAACACCATTAGTTGACACTGCAGTTGCCACCAACACATTATTCTTATTACGGATGTAACAGTGGCTTGATTCAAAATGTACAGTGTTTCCATTTTTTATTAGTTCACTCACTGATAACAAGTTTGTAGTTAAACTTGGCACACATAGCACATCTTTAACTGTGATTTCGAAGTTACAATTCGTCGTTATCTGTACGTTTCCTGAACACAAAACTGGCACAACTGTATTATTCGCAACAGTAATACTTGATAAACTCGGCGAGTAATCTGCATTGTTTATCCAATCTTTTATCGCCGTCATATGTGCACTTGCGCCGGAATCGACGTACCACTCATGTTTACTATAGTTTCCATTCAAAAATACCACACTAAAAGCATTTGATTGCTTATGTTTCTGCAACAATGGACATTGGTTTCTAAAGTGACCACTTTGTTTACATTTGTAACAAGTTATTATTTTTTTATCATCTGACACTTGTGATGACGTCGCGTTATATTTACTAGTATTATTCCTTTTACTGCAGTACGGTTTTTTCGCAGTGAATGCAGCGCCACTGGTATCCGTATCAGTCAAATTAGAAACCTCCATATCAATTAGCTTTGATTTTATTGAGTCTGTGGTAATTTGAATACCTGAGTGTTCAATGGCCATTATCATTGGAGATTTTTTTTCTGGCAAACCTGCTAGCAACAATGACCCGATCCACTCGTCCGTAATAGCAAAACCTGTGCCTTTTAATCTCTGCGCTGTCTCAATTACTTGCGTTACATACGAAGTCATTGTATTGCAATTTTCTTGTCGTATTGAGATTAAATGTCGCAGAAGGGTTATCTTTCTTGCAAAACCCGAGTCATCAAACATATTCTTGAGCTTTTTCCATAACTCTTCCGAACTTGATGTCTTTTTGATATGCACATACAATCCGCTATCTATTGTCAAAACCAGTTTCACCCTTGTTTTTGCATCTTCTTCTGGTTTTCTTTCGAGTGTCGCTCTCGGTTTGATGTAATGTGTCATTCCTTCTAGTACCAACAAATTTTCTGCTGCAAAACTCCACTCATCATAATTTTCCCGTCCTTTTAGTTTGGGAACACTTTGTATGTAACTCATGGCCATTTTTTACACATAGATCTGCACTTTTCTTAAACTGTAAACTAAAATTACTTAAGAAATCACGACATTCGCCCATAAGCTTTTAAAACGTGCTCTTGTGACTTACGACTGACTTTATTATCTTGACACATTAGTTTTTAATAATAGGTACAATAGATACTGTTTCCAGTAATAATTTGTTACTAAAATATAACAGTATATAGGTAGGTATTTAGCTAGGTTAGTTACCAAACAGGTAGACAAACACGAGTTTTTTACTGAGACAAACATCAACTTTTAAGGTTGATTTAAGACCGACTAGTACTGTTAAAAGAGTCATAAATAATATGAAGTTGTAGCGCAAACTGAACCTTATGCTTAGGCATTACAGTTGTTTTTCCTAAAACTCGTGTTTGATTGTTTGGCAAATGAATTGCGAACGCAGCATAGGTAGGTATGTAGGCTAGGTAGGTAGGTAAGTGCGCCGTAAATAAGTAATTAGTGCTACCCGTGCGAAGTTGGGCCGGGTAAAGTTAGTAATTTATATTTACGCGACGTGCGTGTGACGACTCTACTCTAGCGTCGTCGGGCCGGAGGGCCATGCTCGACAACAATATATCGACAACAATATATATACCTAGGGTACCTACCTTATTTGTATGAATTATCTACTAGCTAGATTTTCTCTACAAGGCCTAGATCTCGAGATTAGTCGAAATATCCTAATATGTTGAGATCTCGGCATGGTAATTTTTTTTCCAAAAAACGCATTACTAGTCTTTACATTCACTAACGATTCCCCAAAGTAATCAACAAAAATAAAGCAAATAATGAACATACCTAATAGCTAATACTAAATATAAATGCTGTCGGCTCGTTATGAATGAATGGCAAGTAGTACCTACAGCTAATAAAAGCTACAGTACGAGTATCTATCTGTATACTGACAAGTTATATGAGTTTATATAATTGTTTTTTTTTATTTTTTTATTTGACTTTATAAGTCAAGCTATTTTTAATTTTTAATTTTATTTCAATTTATTGTTGACATAATCTACTCATTACAATGTTTTTTCTAATGAGTTGTATTGCAATATGTGGTTAGCTAGTGACCTCGACAATTGATCATATTAGTTATTGTTATTAGTAATTAACTGTTTGTTTTATTTATTTTATCTCGATGGTCCTAGTTTATCATTTATAACTTCCAGTTACAACTATATGTAAGCGGGCACGCCCTTTATGCCTGGAGGCTTTTATTTAGATAAGTTCTGTTTACGTTTAGTGTTTACGTTTAGTTTTTATTTCTGCCTGAGTATAGTTCTCGATGATGTTGTGTGGTATATTGGCGTGTGCTAGCTAACATATGGCTAATAATTTAAATTATGTTTTGTGTTGCGTAATCTAAATTATCTAAATTATTTTGAATACTATTATATAGAATCTTATTTTTTTGTTCTTCTAACTGAACAGACAGCTGTGCTGCTGGGGAGTTTGTTGCGCCACTTCTTCTTCCCAGCTAATGCACTAGGAAGTGGTGAAGGGTGGGCGTTTTGGGGGACTGTCTTATGTAATTTTGACGTTCGAAAAGTGCTGATTCTCAGCCTAGTTTGAATAAATGACTTTTGAATTTTTTTGAATTTTGAATTTTATCCGCTCACACACACAAGCGTGTCCGCCCGCGCCTTGTTTTATCAAACAGAGATAGCAATATTCCAAACGAATTTTGCACACATCTCGATTTGGAGTTGCGAGCTGCGCTCCCCGGGCTCTTAATGAGGAAAAACTTTTTTTATATGGCCCAAAGAATATTTCGCTGCCCTAGTTCAATAGTATGTTATCTTGAAAAAGTATGTTTTGAGATAATCGCACTTTTATGATTTTACTGTCACTAAATCACTTGTTGTTATTTGAAATGTGGTTGATTTATTAAACTTATAGCTCAGTATAGTGCGTTTGGGAGTCATTTATATTTCAATATGAATAAAATATTTTATATAATAGTTTTAAGGCTTTTAATAGTAAGATAACCTCTTATTGAACTCAGATGAAAAACATGAAAAATATGATTTGAATGTTGTCTCTAAAATGGTTTATAAAAAATTATCGCTTTATTGTAACTCTTAGAGTTATCAATTTTTGTTTTATTAAAGAAATACTAAAGATCTAACCAACCAAGCTTCCAAATTTATGGAAAATAAACAGACATCGACACAATTTTAAGATATTTTAGTATTACAACACATCGATATTTGAGAATGAAAGTTGTCCTACTAAATCCGCGGAAAAGTTTGGTAAAGGGATAGGAAAATTAATTTTATACTGAAAAAATTGATTGTTATAATGTATTATTTATTAGCTTGTGTCATAATATTGCACAAATCGGCTTCATATATTAGTTAAAATTAAGTTCTACAATCATTATTATTACTCAAATCAGTCTCACTATTACAATTTATCAGTTAAAATTAAGTACTGCAATGTTATTTAAGTATGTATCATAATGGCACAAAATCAGTCTCATAAAGCAGCCATAATGTACTTTTTTAATCAAATTAAAATATTTTAATAATTAACAATAATGAATTCATTATTTTAATTAATTCTATTATCATTCTGAACCTACTCGTTACAGTCATCATAATCACTATTTTTGCATTAATTTTCCTGATTATTTGTAGTTTTAAGAATTTCGTAGAAACTGTGATTTTGTGTGACACACATCTTTTTTTTTTCATATCTCTGGATAGTTTTTTCTCAGTTATATGCATTTCATAACCATCTTGAAGATCAAGTTTAGTCTCGGGTGAAGCATTCTTGTACGCTTCACATTTAGAACACTGATCTTTTTTAGGTTTGAAAAAAGCTATGTTCAATTCGGTATTAAAAATGTGTGCATACATAGAATCTTTCAATGCTTGTAAACCATTTTCTTCACAATACTGCACATACAGTCTGTACATTGCTGAAATTGTTAGATCTCCTTGCAAATAATCTCGTTTAGTGTCGGCTCTGCACGCGTAGCATGACAATCATAGATACAAGTTTTCTAAGGGTTTTGTCGACGGAAAAATAGACAAAATGACAGATTGTGATTGTTTATCTGTCATTTTGTCTATTCTTCCGTCGACAAAACCCGTTTCTATCCTGGTCCTGCTAAGCGTGCTGCAATAATGGGACTCGATTCGAGGGAAACTATTTATATGATCTCGGACAGATTGTTTGACAGTATCGGGAAGAGAATGATGTTGAGAATGCGTACCTCTGCGCTCTTTATCAGTGAACCCTTCAGTATTTGTTATATTTTGAACAGTAGTTATTGCGTTGTTAGTGATGTCAAGAGTTTTTTTTTTTAAAGTTTGCAAACACGCCTTTTAGCATTATCGAGATACAAAAAGTACGCGTAATTTAACTTTCTAGTAGCCTCTTCGCGCCTGTTTTTTCGCGGTGTTGTTATTTGCATAAATTTGATTATAAAATCACACTGACGACAACGATTACCTACCTAAGGAGAAACCCAAACTCCATAGAAACTTGGGCCTGGTGTTACAGGGCTGGAATTTGGCCATAAATTAGAGCATTTAGTAAAGATTCACGACCCCAATTTTCACGTTTCCCAGCAATGGCCAAATTGGTAAAATCAGACAATGTTTACTTTTTAGGTTATTTTATTATTTGAGTTATTTTAATAAAAAGTGGTACTATACCGGTGTGCGTGTGTTCGTAATTAATAATTATAATTGAATAATTTATTTTCTCACCACAATATCCTTACAAAATAATAACAAAAAACAATATTGTCCAGTTATAACAGTTGGACTTAAAGAAAAATATTGTGGGAGACTCTTGCCTAAGAAGCCGAAGCCTGTATTTCAGGACACCAGGTCTCCTCCCCAAATACATAATTATGGTTTCCCGAAAACTAAAACTAAACAATAATTCCCATTCTAATTAATTCTTTCATTCAAATCTTTAATTCTTCTTATCCTAAACGGCTTGACAGATTTTTTTTGTAATTACTTTTGTGTCACTTGTATGGTTCTTAGGGGACCCGGGTGGCGCTGTTGTCGCAGAACAACGTCTGCCTACCGGGTCAGCTAGTTATATTTTGACCGTAGGCTTTATAGTTAATTTTAAGTGAAAACTTTTAAGTGATTTTTGGTAGGGAAAAAACTTATGGGTTCGCGTCACCGACATGCCCGCGCAGATATGCTGTAGTAGCAATAAGTGAAGTATGTTTTAAACGAAGTTCTTTAACGGTACCGCTACTGGAGACTACTTTAAGTCAAAATAAAGATTCAAGATGGCGGCTGCGAACATTTAAAAAAAATATTTATGTTGTAATACGAAGTTCGAGTTTTGTATACTTAAATCTTTAGTCCTCACATACAGTAAGTATTTATGTTGTACTCTCAAATTTCCAATCCCAAGCTTAGCCAGTAACCATACACTATCACACGAAGCAGTACCTAATGTATAATAGTGTTGGCATGAGTGCGTGGTTGTTTCGCAGGTTCAAGCCGCCGGACGCGTGCTACATCGAGCTGATGCGGTTTCGCGTGCGGCCGCCCAAGAACCGCGAGCTGCCGCTGCAGCTGAAAGCAGTGTGGTGCGTCACCGGGAACAAGGTGCGTGACCACACTGCGACACTGTGCTGTGAGTGCTGTGACTCTTGCGGCTGACCGGAGCTAGTTTGCGCAGGTGGAGCTGCGCGCCGACGTGCTGGTGCCAGGGTTCGCGTCGCGCAAGCTGGGCCAGGTGCCGTGCGAAGACGTCGCCATCCGCTTCCCCATCCCTGACTGCTGGATCTACCTGTTCCGCGTCGAGAAGCACTTCCGATACGGATCCGTGAAGTCCGCCCACAGGTGCACACACACCGTGAATATTCCACCGCTAGGGCCTAGGGCTTAAATAACTTGCTTTAGGTTAGGTTTTTGTGACATATTATTTGACATTAGCGAGCAAGCAGTGGCGTGAAAAAATGTTTTTCATTCGGTTTATAAGAAATCTGGGGGCAATTCCCGTATTTTTGAGAATGTTCGCATTCTCGATTTCTCAATCTGTCAAAACACCAACATTACTGAATCAAAATGGCCCACATATAAAAAAAACTCTCTGAATAGGAGTACTTCTAATATTATCAGGTATTCTTATTACTTAATAGTAGTTTATGAAACTGTTGCATAAAGAGGGGTATCAAAATACGAGCGCCTGTTTAAAAACCGAGCCGTAGGCGAGGTTTTTAATAGTATCACACCTCTCTTTATGCAACAGTTCCATAAACTACTATTATTTTACCACGATCATCGCCAGGCGCACGGGCAAGATAAAAGGCATCGAGCGCTTCCTGGGCGCGGTAGACACGCTGCAGGAGTCGCTAATCGAGGTGACGTCGGGCCAGGCTAAGTACGAGCACCAGCACCGCGCCATCGTGTGGCGCATGCCGCGTCTGCCCAAGGAAGGCCAGGGTGAGCACATCAGCTCCACGTGTCGCGCACAAGAACGTCTTATGAAGCGCATAAATATACCAGAAAATAAATATAGTTAAAGTCATTTACTATAACTGTAACAAAATGAGGCGCTTCGCGTTTGCTTTGGTAAAATCATTACAGGGATTGTTTAAACAGCAACAATTGAGTCCATCCTACGAATGTGTGTTTTGTACAGGTGCTTACACGACGCACAACCTGGTGTGCCGCATGGCACTGACGTCGTACGACCAGGTGCCGGCCGAGCTCGCCAGCCACGCCTTTGTGGAGTTCACGATGCCGGCCACGCAGGTGTCGCACATGACGGTGCGCTCCGTGTCGCTGCAGGAACACGACGCCGACCCGCCCGAGAAGTACGTGCGCTACCTGGCGCGCCACGAGTACATGTGAGTACTACCTAAACACTGCACACACTAGCAGGTGCAAGTAGTACACACGGTGTCTCACCCGACGCGTTTTGTTGCAGCGTGGGCATCGAGCGCACGTCGGGGCAGTCGGCGCCGGCGTACGCGCTGGCCACCGCGGGGCGCCACGCCGAGCCGGCGCCCGCCGCGCCCGCGCCCGCCGCCGTGCCGCTCCCGCAACCGCCCTCCAGCGACTCCGACTCGGATTAGATCTGAAGCAAGATCGTATACAACTGCGGTCCAAGAGCGAGCTACAGACTCGGTATATGTCCGACGTACATGAAGGCGGTCATGAAACTGCCGAAGGAGCTGACGTTACACTTTGCTTACGGTACTCTACCTTAAGTAGCTGTCAAACATAACACTTATTTAGGAAAATGAAAATATGAATAAAGATGATCCTAGGCGGCAGGGCTCTCGGATCTCTTACGACAGCGTGGTACGCCAATACGCAATGAAGATGATCCTAGGCGACAGGGCTCTCGGATCTGGTACGGCCGCGTGGTACGCAAATCCGCAATGAAGATTATCCTAGGCGGCAGGGCTCTCGGATCTCGTATGGCCGCGTGGTACGCCAATACGCAATGACTCTCTTCCTTTAGTAAATTGCTGAATATTGTTATTAGTAAAGCTAAGAACGCGTTCTCCCTTGAAGTCCACTGTAGGAATCTTGGAATATTCTAATATATATTATAATATATCATGAAGTGACCGGGAAGTGTGTGCGAGCACTGGACGATAACGCCGTGAACCTGAACGCGAACCTGTGACACTCAAATTCTTTACAATCAAATAAATGTAAAAGAAGTAATATTTAACGATCTCATAGTATACATTCATAGTATACATTCCATATTATTCATATCTATAACATATAAGTAGTAGAAGGGCAAAAGATCAGGGACGGGATTGGTTGTAAGCGCGGTGGTCTGGTGAGTGGTGGAGCGACTCGGTGTCGAATGAGATTCATAAATATTATTGTATATAATGTGATAATGGTTTAGTATAGAGATCGTAAACGACTGCGGACGCAACCCCACCGTGCATCGTTGCTGTGCATGTATCTAGCTAGCTTACTTAGTTGGGTAAGCCGGCCGCTGCCCGGGCGGCGCTGGAGGCGGTGCGCGGCGGGGCAATCGCGCCACGAGTTCAAAAGAGGCTGCTAGCGACAAGAACAAATCGAAAGTTAAATAAGGGATTTATGTCTCCTTATAAAACGAGGCCTTGAAATTATTAAGTTTGGGACCCTAGATTGGTATCTCTCGCCTCGGGCCGGGCTCTTTTGTAGACATTTGTGTATTAGGATGTAAGCAATAATGTTTTGCTGAGGAGTGAATCACGTGGTGTGCGTGTGCTGACACTGTAAGCGTGCGACCGTGCGAGCCCCGGGGGGCCGCCGGCCGGGGTGGAGCGGCTGCTCGCCAGTGTATTGCAAGCGTGAGACCGTGCGAGCCCCGGGGGGCCGCCGGCCGGGGCGAAGCGGCTGCTCGCCAGTGTATTTTAAGCGTGCGACTGTGCGACCCCCGGGGGACCGCCGGCCGGGGCGAAGCGGCCGCTCGCCAGTGTATTTTAAGCGTGCGACCGTGCGACCCACGGGGGGCTGCCGGCCGGAGCGAAGCGGCTGCTCACCAGTGTATTGTAAGCTTGCAACCGTACGACCCCCGGGGGGTCGCCGGCCTGGGCGAAGCGGCTGCACACCAGTGTATTGTAAGCGTGCGACCGTGCGAACCCCGGGGGGCCGCCGGCCGGGGAGAAGCGGCTGCTCGCCAGTGTATTGTAAGCGTCCGACCGTGCGACCCCCGGGGGGCCGCTGGCCTGGGCGAAGCGGCGGCTCACCAGTGTATTGTAAGCGTGCAACCGTGCGACCCCCGGGGGACAGCCGGCCGGGACGAAGCGGCTGCTCGCCAGTATATTGTAAGCGTGCGACCGTACGACCCCCGGCGGGCCGCCGGCCGGAGCGAAGCGGCTGCTGGCCAGTGTATTGTATTCGTGAGCGAGCCAACGTTAGTCTTCATGTTTGTCGATCTCGTATTGTTTTAGGAAAATGCAACAATAAATGAACATAATGTATTATTCCCATATATAGGATATCTTGTAAAATATGATGTTTGCGGTAGTTAGTGCGATATTTACTTGGAACATGTATACAGAGTAGCTAGATGTTATGCTGTTAGAACATTATGTATATTCTTGTGATCCCTTGTGTAGGTACGCCTCACTAGTTACAACTCAAACTTAGATGATAACGTTTGTAAGACAATCTGTGCAACTCGTATGTACTACTCCTTACTCATAGTGACACTATTTAGAGCGCAATGTAAAAAGTTAAATACAAATGATTATTTATGTACTTAATCCTAACTGCTAGTCGCGTTATACACAAAGCAACATAATACAATATAATATGATATACACATGGATATAATGAAGGTGTTCTAGGCGTTGTTTGAAGGGTTGTAAGTACTTAGTACCTGTCGACCTCATCGCGGACCCTATGTTCTGTTGTGAATAAAATTTAAATATGAACTTAAGCGTTATTCCTTATTACAAACCCCTCTCGCCCAGACTGACGCGCGACGTCACTGCGAAGCACGAACTCTCGTAGCGTTCGCTACGGTTCGTAGCTCGCAGCTCGTAGCTCGTGCACATGCTACATTATTTAATCCGATAGAACCCATATGTACTATTTCATCTAAACATTCTTAAGTCGTACTCCGCCCGTTATTATTGAAAATTTTATCATGAAATAAGGATTTTCATTATATTAGTAAAAATATTATATCTCCGTAGCATATGCACGTGCTACGAACCGTAGCAAAAGCTACGAGACTGCATAGTTTGCAGTAGCCAACAAATGCATTTAGTTTTTACCCAACGACGCGTCAAGCAGAGGTATCTATCGTCTCGTCACACTTTTTAAGCACTCATACCCCGCGTCACACGATCTTCGCGTGCCTATTAAGTCTCTTTTTGTTCGGAAATTCGGAAGCAACCCTCTGTCGGCGCGACCAAGCGTTCCGGATAGCACGACAATCGCTTTTGGGTAGGACACCGCGTTCTAATAGAAAGCGACTACGTGGCCAAGGGCGTCGCCAGGGGGGGGGGGGGGGGAGAAGATCCAAAAAAAGTTTGTCAAATACCTACAAGGCATTTAAATGTAAAGAAAATACGTATCTATAAAGCCAATTTTTATTTATTTGGTTTTTTATAGTTCCATATCTCCTAAAAGGGGTCTAATCTGGAGTCTGGGGATATCGTATCTATTTGTTGGTGGTATTCCCAGTCATAATACCTATTAGGTTTCAGATTTACAGTTCTAAATACACTCATGGACAAATTTAGAGGAACGCAAAAAAAGTGTGAATAAATAACAAAATAACATGGATATTTGTGACAATTTAGTTTATTATTTTGGATTCTGTTTATTATTCGTTAATTCAAAATTGCGAATGTCAAAAAACAAGCGATCAAATGACAAAAGTTAACCAATTCAAGAAAAAAGGCACAATTTAAAATAAAAAAAAATTAACTTAACAATTTATTTATATTTTTCATAAATACTTAGGAAAGGCTATAACGTCGGCTATTATCAGTATTTAGTGTTACCCCCTTTAGGTCTTCGAACTGCTTCCAGTCTCCTTGACATACTCCTAATCAAGTTATCGATAAAATCTTGAGAGATTGCGTTCCATTCTTCCTGTAATGCGTTTTTAAGATCTCTCAAATTAGTGGGGTCAAGATTTGTTTTCTCAATTTGTCTTCCAAGCTTATCCCATACATGCTCTATGGGGTTTAAGAGCGTTTACGTCTAGCGCGGGAAGTCAAGTTTAGGTAAATTCTTTTCAAAAATCACTCACACAGAAGCACATGGTAGAAAGTGGATTATAACTACATTAAATAGGTATAGATATCCACTTAACTATTAAGTTTTGAGTGTCAGGATGGTTAAGTACCTACTAGTTATTTACTTTGTATGTAGGTACTTTCTATGAATAAGGTGTGTAGGGAAAGGATTTTATGAAGAAAAGCACAGAAAGACAAGACCAGGCATTTATTTTAATTAGGCTTGTCAATACATAGGTATCGTTAATAAGAAAGCTAGTTGTCCGTTCCTAATCTAGGTCATCACGGAGAAAAACGACAAGAAACTCCGTGGCAGCTTCTTTTATATTATTGGATCAACACATTGTTACATTAGCATAAATCATTATAATATCACCTTAATCTCTTGGACCATTTCTCCAAGCTAGCAATATTAGGCATATTAAAACACATAAAGAACAACATAGTTATCAGCAATAATCAAGATATAATAATTATCAAATAACTTACCTGAACATTGCAGTCTGTCGATCTTTCACAACAAGTTATATGATCATCAATCCTTTTAACATTAATGGCAGAGCATCCCCTATGCAACATGATTTATTCTTACATTGGCTTTTCGCCACTTTATATTACGGACATGGGCACCACTCAGGGTCTGTCCTATAAAAGTCGGAGGTCCTGAATCGTCCAACAGTTTAACTCAAGGTCCTTTTCAAGATTGGCGGTCACGCTATCGTATCGCCTAGCAACTCAAACATTGCCGCGCATTCTCCCGCCATTTTAGACGGTCATACATAAATGTTAAATAACTTCTAACCAAAGTAATAATTAACAAATCATATGTAGTAGAACTATCTTAAAACTGAATAACATTATTTAGCTATATCCAATCTGCCTAGCCTTTTCCCAACTATGTTAGGGTCGGCTTCCAGTCTAACCGGATGCAGCTATTATTTAGCTATATATTATGTATTTATTTGTAATCTTTATGTAAAATGTCATAATATAATAACATCAACTGGATGTTCCAAAAATCGTTTGAAACACCATGTTACTTTAAAATTGCATTATAAAATCGTGACATATATGATTAGTATCATATTATTATTTCCTTTATTTAAAATTTTAACATATAAAATAATTTTTTAAATATTTCTTAAAAACTATATAAAAAACATTTACAAATATAAAAAATAGTGTTCCGCCGGTGTCGGGAGCAGGGTCCAAGCTACCGGTGGCTAGGGCTGCAGAGACAGGAATCTCCTCACAATGCGAGCCGTATCGAGGAGTACTGCCTTCTGGATCAGGCCCTTGATCCAACCGCCTAACGACAGCCTCGAGAGATGTTGGTCGAGGCTTTCGGCTATCAGGCCATTGGCCGTTACGACAATCGGCACAATGATAGCCGAGCTCACATTCCACATGTCAACAACCTCATGTGCTAAGTCGAGATATTTGATCTGTTTCTCTTTCTCAGCCTTCACGAGGTTCTCGTCATGCGGAATGGTAACATCGACTATCATTGCGCGGCGCACTGATCGGTCTATCACCACTATATTAGGCTTATTGGCAACAATAGTCCTGTCAGTAATGATAGATCGATCCCAGTACAACGTGACATGGTCATTTTCGAGAACTGGGTCGGGCACATACTTGTAATACGGTACCTCAGAGTCAACAAGTTTATATTGCAAAGCAAGTTGCTGGTGAATAATCCTGGCCACTTGGTTATGCCTGTGTAAGTACTCGCCGTTAGCCAGACGCGAAAAACCAGAGATAATATGTCTGATGGACTCACCCGGACGATGGCATGCCCGACACACGTCAACCATCCCGTCATTCATAATATGTCTCCGGTAGTTATTCGTCAAGATAACTTCGTCCATAATTGCACAGACAAAACCTTCAGTTTCCCCGAAAAGGCAATGAATGGCCCTAACAGCGCAGGGAATAGCCCTACAGATTTAGTCCCGTATTAGAAAGTGAAGATAATTTTTATTGTCTTCACTCCGGCTCTTTCACATTTAGCCCAAAAATGTATGGACGGTGAATGATCTCCTTTCAAGTCTAGAGCATTAGTAGTTCTTAAAATAAGCAGCTGTGACGGAAAACCGACAAACAAACTTCGAAGTCTTTACCATTTTGATAGGGAACCCTGAAAAGCGTCGATTGTTCAACTCATCCTCGTGTTTTATAATCTCAATTTTTAAATTTTATGTTAATATTTGTAACCGTAAAATTCGAACGATCTCGATAGAATACCACCTCGAACGGCGCTCGCTCGGAGCTCGGAGCACATAAGTAAAACAAATAATAAAACTGTTTATTAACAAACGTTGGTACAACTCATCTACCCTAAACAAAAACACAAAGTACAGTTTTGAGTATTTTAAAGATATACTTAGTTAACGACGACAGACATCGGCGCCTTCCTCCTAAAACCATGATTTTCTATAGTAATAATATAATGATACAAATAGGTATGTACCCTAATTGCGTAATACACGATCAATCAGAATCTGAATCGTTTTGAAACAAATTGTTAATCCATTGCTTCATAAGTTCGAAAATAAATCTGCTCAACAACGTAAAGAATGCAATGAATGTTGCTGAACTGTCAAAATTAAACAGATTAGTCGTAATCGTTTAAGAAAATGTGTTGCGTAATTAGATAGCTGGTATTAGATAGCTGTTATGCTCATTTAAGTTTAATTATAAGAATAAAAATTTAATTTAATTTAACGGGGGGTTATCCGAATTTGCCTGTTTTAGAAACAATGTGTATTTAGGTCCTGAAAAAAATATATATTATAGATACATCCTTGTTGGAGGGAAATTAAAAAAGAATCCGAAACAGGGTCGATTTCAAAACCATTTTTCATCTCATTTCCTAATTACAGCACAAAATAGTATGAAAATTGCATGTAGGATGAGGTAATCGTATTTTCAATGAAAATTGAAGGTTGAATTTTTTAGTGTGGTTTTTTTTTTTTAATAAACCCAAAAATAGTAAATCAGGCTAAATCGGCTCGCGCTCAGGGTCCTGCGGGACGTCATCGAGGGTGGACCTAAGTAATTTTTTTTTAAAATACGCTCTCTCTGCCGTGTTTAAAAAAAAACTAATGAAAGAAGAACACATTAGATAAGAAATTGCGATAGCTCAAAAAAAAAATCTCATAATTATATTGTAATTTTTATTCATAATATTGTTTTCGAAACTGTGATTATGACATATGTTTTGTATGTAACAGTTTGTATGTGATATGATGACGTTGAATTGTCATCTTAAAATTGTGTTACACACATTCATTACTGATTATTATCGTATAAAAATATACTCAAGTGTGAGTCGTATATAATTTTTATTGTCGTTTATGAAGATGTTTTAATAAAACACATATTTCTAAGATTTTTTAATCAGATTCATCTATGTTACTATATTCACTCTCCATCGAACTGTGTTTGCTACTATGATATCTTAAATTAATTAACACAATATACAATGTGTCCGGTTGTCGGTTGTAAATCAATATTTAAAACTACTTTCACTCTGGCAACAACAATGACGATTAGAAATAAATCGCTGTTTCAAGCAAAAGTGCTATACCTACTAACACGGCCAAATGTATGGAACACGATAAAAATCGTAATGATATTTTTCGAATAGCGGAGCAAATTAGCAACACACGATTTTTTTATTGAATCCCTGATTTTATCGTATTGGCGAACAACTTTCAGTTTTGAATACAATAAGTCACTGTCACTAGCGCTACTGTATACGAATAAATTGTCGTTCTAAAATGTCGATGTCCTAAAATAATAATAATAATAATAAAGTTTATTAATCAAAAAGTAACAATACAAAGTCACATATTCGGTGAGCCACAAACTAAGCGTCGCTTGTATCTTGTGGCTCTGGAGTGCGAATTTTTCAAAGTTATAAAAGTTACATTACAATTATAGAATGTTAGATAATTATTACACATTTTCCATAAACAAAAGATGAATGAAAATAAAATAGAACATTCGTGCGAATCTGAACACATAGTAAAAGAGCAAGTGTTATCGTTTGACTTGCGCTGTGGTGTGTGTTTGTGTGTGCATGTATGTATATGCGTGTGTGTGCTTGTGTGTGTGTGTGTGTGGGTGCTATATCAAGACTTCGGTGTCATCGTCTGATAATTTTAAAAGAGCTGACGTTAGGGTTTTTTTACAGGTCGTGGTTGAGCAGTCTTTTAAGTCGCAGATTTTCAAAACTTTGTTGTAAGTGTTGGGATGGGAAAAATAGGTACAGCGTCTAGCTAGTTCGGATTTGGCTTTCGGTATGGGTACTCTGAAGACACGCTTGTTTATTATGTCGCTATAATCGGGCCGTTTTTTTATTGAATCGTGATATTTAAGCGTAGCTTGGAGTACAAATATTTGTCATACCCTGAGAACTTGAAACTCATGGTAAACAAGATCTGTAGGGAATCTGAAAGGTTTTTTTAGTGCAACCTTGATCAGTGCCCGTTGTGCCCTCTCTAATGTTATAAATGTGCTTTTACCAGCACGTCCCCAAATGCAGATACAGTACTGCATGATTGACTGGCAGAGTGCGAAGTAGACCATTCTCAAAATATCGATAGGAGTACCGTCGCGGAGTTTTTTCAAGACGTGTATTAGTTTACGTGCTCTGGAAGAAAGGGCATAAATGTGGGCTTTGTATGTTAAGTTGCTATCTATGGTTACCCCGAGATATTTAATCGTGTCAGTACGTTCAAGGACTATGCATGCGCAGGGATGGTGTATCAGGTGTGAGGCAATATTGTATTTCTGTGGGCAGGTGTGTATTTTTAAGGACTTAGTCTGAGAGGCACTGGAGGAGCTTGTTTTGGAGAAAGCAATATACATATTTACTTTTACTAGCGTTTAGTGTCAGCAGGTTAGTATTTTATAGATTCGATAAATAATAGCTGTAGCAGTAGGTACGTCCCTTGACAATAAAGTACGGCAATTGTTACTTCTTATGTAGCTGTCAATATTTACGGATCTTCATGAGCGGTGGGAAACACCCAAAACAAAAGAATATGGTCACAGTATAAGCGAAACAGTTAGACAAATTTTAGCCCATTCCAATTAATAAAAATCTTAAATTAAAGATCTTTTAAAATTCTGTCACTAAAGGGGTTTATTTAACCCCTTTAGTGACGGGGATGAAAGTTTATATGGAATTTCGCAACTTTTGTTTTAAATTCACTTACTTGATAAAATTCTTAAATTCACTGTCAGACAACGTACAACCTACACTGCTGGGTCTAGAAGCATGCAATTTTGCACAAGAGTTCCTTTTATAAGAAACGAAATTACGACTTAGGTATTTTGTATCAAAATTACGTTTTGCGTGACTTTTGAGGTACCCAGTAGAACCATTGCAATTTTAAAATTCACCTTACTACCGCAAAGCCACTGGTTGGTGGCTTGATACACTAACTGAGTCTTACAGATTATTCCCGTCTACCCTGGCTATCACTAAAAAATCCCGTGTACAGTTTGAACACTGGATATATCATTAACAGTCACATAACCATAGATATTTATTTTTATTAAAACCATAGATGACAGAAGAGGCCTAAACTTTATGATTTTCTTTGTACGTTCTACGAACTATCTCATAACACTATATCAAAATGTAAAAATTTTGTTTCTTTAATTAAGAAAATGAGTTGATTGTTACAACACGGCACATTAAACCCAAAACCTAGCGTCCCGCTGAGTGTCAATGGCATCAGCGAATCCAAAGACATTGCTAATGTGTTCAGATGTCACTTTCAAGTGGAGTCTCCGCTAAAAGATGAGCAGGCCAGGGATGCGGGGGTCGTCGTGTCAGCGGTGCCCGAGCGTGTCACAGCAAAACAAGTTGCCCTAATAATAAAGGGCATGACTCGAGGAAAGTCGCCCGGACACGACGGCCTTAGTATTGAACATTTTCAGCATGCGGGGCCACACCTCCCGAGGCTCCTGGGACTGTTATTTACGCTCTGTATTAGGCATTATTTCCTGTCAAATGATCTGATGAAGACGGTGATAGTGCCTATAATTAAAAACAAGACTGGAGATAATTCCGACAAGTGCAACTACCGCCCGATATCATTAGCTACATCTACATCTAAGGTGCTTGATGGCCTGCTCGAGAGACAGCTTAAAGAACACCTAAATTTAAACGATGCACAGTTCGGTTTTAGACCAGGACTTTCGACAGAATGTGCGGTTATGTCTCTCAAGCAGACCGTCAGGTATTACACAGATAGGAGCACGCCGGTGTATGCAGCCTTTCTTGACCTTTCCAGGGCATTTGACCTGGTTAGGTACGATATTCTCTGGCGTAAATTGAAAGATACAGGTGTGCCAGGCGAGTTAATTAATATTTTTAAATATTGGTATGACCACCAAACTAATCAGGTCAAATGGCTTGGCGAACTTTCGGACGAGTACAGGTTGTAGTGTGGAGTGCTTTTCAACTTGTACGTGAACGGGCTGATTGCTGAGCTGAGCGACATCGGAGTAGGATGCTCGATCGATGGTCACTGTATCAACAGTATTAGTTATGCGGATGATATGGTGTTGCTCAGCCCATCAATAGCTGCGCTCAGAAAGGTGAGTGTAAGGAGTATGCGAGGGTAAATGGTCTCCTGTACAATGTACAGAAAAACGAGCTCCTGGTATTTCAAGCCAGGGGTCGTAAACTGGGGGATGTGGCACCTGTGCTGCTTAATGCTGTCGCTCTTCGAAGAGTGAGTGTGTTTAAATACCTCGGCCATGTGGTCACCGAGGATTTGAGAGACGATAGGGACATAGAGAGGGAGAGGAGAGCGATGGCGGTCCGCTGTAACATGTTGGCACGCAGATTTGCGAGGTGTAGTTTAGAGGTAAAGATCACTCTGTTTAAAGCATTCTGCCAAACTCTCTACACCTGCAATCTGTGGTTTAACTACACGCAGCGGGCCATCAACGCTCTCCGAGTACAGTATAATAACGCGTTCAGGGTGCTGGTGATGTTGCTGTGCTACTGTAGTGCGTCTGCGATGTTTGCGCACGCGCACACAGACGGCTTTCACACTGTGCTGCGGCGCCGCATCGCCTCACTGATGTTCCGCTCGCGTGGGAGCGCCAACACCATCCTGAGCGTGCTCAGCCACAAGCTGGACAGCCCCCTTCTAGGACACTGGGTTCAAGCACAAGTGCGAGTGCCCGGGGCCCCAGTGGGCGGCAAATACTTAAATTAATTAATTTTTTAAAACAGTTCGTGTTTCTACTAATAATAATAATAATTTTTCTACTAACAATATTATGGGCCAAATGTGTATGAAATAAAAACATTTTATTTTATTTTAATTTATTTTATTTTATTAGCCGATACCGACATTATGTTGTTATTGTCACCTATATTGTCACAGACAGCGACCGACGCCGATATCGGCACGATATCTACCGGCGAAGACACAGTGCGGTGACAGTAGCGGCATTCTTTCACTTGAACACACTTTTTCGCACCGACTTCGAAACGTCGATACTGTGGTTGTTTAGTGCATCGCGATGGTCATCGATATTCACCAATATCATCGGGCCGATAATAATAATATCGGTATCGAATTGAAGTCAGTATCGCTGCCGACATATCGGTATCGGGTTGGTGTCGTTATCTGTTATGAATGTGAAAACGACCATCAGGTAAACAGGACATTTTAAGTAATCATTTTAGTTCACTACGCCGTAGGTCCCATAAAATGAAAACTAATCGAACATAAGAAAAACTAGTTCAGTTGATCAACTGCAAATATTTTATGCTGTGGCATGGATTTTCCGCGAAATGGTCGGCGGCGCATCGTAAATAAATACGTCGCTCTGCAATTGGGGGAGGCGGAGGTAGCGTTTAATTTAATTAGATTGAAAAATACTCTTATCTTGTCTATACACTTTTACTCACTGAGTGAGTAAAAACATTTTGAATTTTGAACAAGCACAAATTATGCGAATTATGTACAAAAATGAATAAAACGTGCTGAAAGCAATGAAAGTACCTACTGTCTGAGTGAATGTAGCTATTCCATAGAGAAATAAATAAAAATATATCCCGTCAATTTTAGTTAAGTTCTTTTCTATCGTGCTTGTTTTATGTCATTGGTAAATCTATTAACATAATCATATACTATTAACCTAATCCTTTTCTTTAAGAAGAAGGGCAACAATGCCCTCCTTAAGAATTATAGGCCCATCTCACTTCTGAGCCATATCTACAAGCTGTTTTCAAAAGTCATCACGAACCGTCTCGCGGGTAGGTTTGACGACTTCCAGCTTCCTGAATAAGCCGGATTCCATAAAGTTGTTAGCACCGTAGACCACATACATACGCTGCCTGCCTGCCTCTCTGCTTAGCATTTGTGGACGAGAAAAACCTTCGATTCGATCGCGACATGGGCTCTACTGCAGTCTATTCAACGGTGCCAGATCGACTATCGGTACATTGAAGCGTCTGTACGAGAACACCACTATGTCAGTCCAACTCCAGGACCGGACATCGAAACCTATTCTTCTGCAGCGAGGTGTGAGAAAGGCAGACGTTATCTCTCCGAAACTGTTCACCACTGCTCTGGCGGATGTCTTCAAGGTTCTGGACTGGAATGGGCTAGGCATCAATATCAATGGCGAGTATATCACTAACCTTCGATTTGCCGACGACATTGTTGTCATGGCTAAGACTACGGAGGACCTCAGTACAATACTCGATGACCTCAGTAGAGTTTCCGAAAGAGAGGTCTTAAAATGAATATTGACAAGACAAAGACTCTCATGAAGATCGCGCACGATACACGAGAAGTTGTTGACGAATCTGTTTACCTAGGACAAACTGTCCAGTTAGGTAGGTCCAACTTCGAGAAAGAGGCTAAGTGTCGGCTGGCCAACGTTCGGGGAAAGTACGCAATATCTTCTCGTCCCACATACCGCAGTGTGTCAAAACGAAAGTCTTTGAGCAGTGCGTGTTGCCAGTAATGTCTTATACTAGGATTGATAATTATATGTGAAGGGTGGGCGTTTTGGGGGACTGTCTTATGTAATTTTGACGTTCGAAAAATGCTGATTCTCAGCATAGTTTGAATAAATGACTTTTGAATTTTGAATTTTATAAAGTTGTCTGCCTTTATTCAGCAGGATTACTTTGGGAAAGTTCAGTTAATACATAGACAATACGCAGAACAGTGACCGGTCACGAAGATATACCTACTAGAAATACCCACTACAAAACGATTTCATGCAAATTCTTTACGGCATTTATAAGGGTCGCGCAACGACTCAACGAGCAATCGATCCAACAACAGAAGGTTACTGAGCGCCGACCTGAAGGATAACAAGTCAGATAAGGGTATTACGTCACGAGCAGTGCAACAGATCGCAGGCGGCAGGTAACTCGGTGATGGCGCGGCGGTGCAGCGGTGGCGCGGCCGGGCCCGTGCCGCGAGTGACGAGCACACGCGGAGGGGCCGGGATGCACCGGCGGAAGTAGGGCGAGGAAGGCGCGTGCGCGCGGCGCGCGCATGCGTGGCGCGACGCTCGATGTCCGCACGAGGATGGACGCGGGCTGTGCGCGACTTGCTCCGTCCACGCGACTGCTCCGCTGCGCCGCCAGCACCTCGCGCCCGGCCCCAGGCCCCGCCGGCCGCTGGGCACCCGCTGCACCCGAGCGCCTCCACCTGCCAGCGACGCCCGTAACCCGCACGCCCACGGTATCGAGGGAGGCCGCACGCCGCGAGTGATTACCGAACGTATACTCTGAATGTTTAATGTGAACTTCGACGACCGTGTGTCGGAAATATAAATGTGTCATGAAATGAACCTGATACAGATATTACTACTTGCATCCGGTTTGATGGATCCAAAGTAATTAAACTTACATAGGTACCTACTCAGTATAAGAAAATAGATGCTGTAAAATATAACTCGCATATCTCGGTGATAAATGTGTCAAAGAAGAAAATTAACTAACGAAATTTCGAATACTTAGATATTTTATTCCGAAAAGATTATGGTGCAAACATCGTCCTCATCGTTTGCATCTTAGCAAATCCTTGAAAGAAGTAAAAGGAAGGACAGTCAGATACTTAATTAATACCATAAGTGAAATACCTACTTACATGTTAATATTGATATTGTTAATGATAAGCATCGGGCACGTCGCGGACTGCGCGGCCGCTCGTGCCTGTTGAGAGCGCGCCGGCCGTGGGCCATGCGGCAGTGAGCGGCGCCCGGTCGCCGGCCGCGGCCGATGGCGGCCAGCGGCGCGCCCGTGCGCCAGCTGCGCCGCGGGCCCGCGCCCATCGCCTCCTTCGACCACGACGTCTCTGATGAGGTGAGACCGCCAGTATGTATCTCTCACGTTCTTCCTCTTCCTGCTTTGGCTTTAGCTATGTGCCCGAGGTGTGCCGTCGGTATTCTCGCGAGTAGCATCCGAACCTGACGGTATCAAAGCGGTGCCGACCGAGCATCTCGGCTCTTGCGAATACCATCCGCGTTCCACCTCTACAATACCATTCTCTTCCTTTTTTACAGTCAAGTCCAGAAACGAAGCAAACATTTCGGCTACCAGAGATTCGCGAGGACCCAGCGGGTACGTCGAGCGCGGCAAACGCAGCGCTGGCGCCCCCAGAGCAGCGCGCGCGCTCCCACTCCACGCCGGCCGCCGGCCTGCACACGCCGGCCGCGCCGCGCATCGACATCTCGCGCGCCTCTAGCTCCAGCCACCACGACTCGCGCGACAGCTCGCCCGAACTGGCGTTGTTCGCGGGCACCGGTGACGACACGCGCGGCCGCCTCGAGCTTGGCTTTCGCGAGGACGGCACGCTCGAGCTGCGCTCGTCCACCGAAGAGCTGGCGTTCCTGGAGGGCGCGCCCGGCGAGCCGCGACCCGCTGCGCCTCCGCCACCTGCCTCGCGCCGCCACTCGCGCAAGGACAGCCAGGGTTCGGAAGCGGCGCTGCTGGCCGTGTCCGGACGCACCAGCAGACTGTCCAGTGTCGGCTCACAGTGCTCCGCCCATTCAGCGCTATCGGCTTTCAGTCACCAAAGCCGTCATTCGGTGGGTCGTCTTTCGGTCGTTTCGGGTATCTCGCGGTCTCCATCACCGCACAGGATGCTTCTCGAGACATCATTTTGCGGGCCGAAACCTATCGAGACCGACCCGGAGATCTGCGCGGCCGCCGTGGAGGAGCGCCTGCTGGAGATCGCAAAGCTGACTGCGGTGTCTCCACCGGGTGCCATGGCGCCACCACTGGACGCGCGCGACCGGCGCGAGGTGCGCACCGAGGCCACTGTGGAGCGTGTTGCCCGTGTGCCTCCCCCCTCCCCACTGCCCGTTCCCGCGCCCGCCCTACCGGCTCCGCCCGACCCCGCACCGACTCTTGCGCCTTTGATAGTGCCGCCAGTACCGGTTCCTACCCCAGTTCTGAGTACAGCACTAGTAATAACTTCTACACCAGTTATAACTCCAACACCAGTTAAAACTCCTACACCAGTAATAACTCCTACACCAGTAATAACTCCTACACCAGTACTTGGTCCAGCAACAGCCCTGACTTCTGCACCCGACGATGACAAACTTCAAAAGGAAACACAAAACCGTGCCCGAGCTCAAGAGAGGCGCGCCCGACCTCGCGTGCGCCGGGAACCGTCCGAACCCGAAGTTTATAAGAGCGCAAATCGTTCTAAAGACATCATCCGAATAAAACTGAAGCCCGACGGCGACTACGAAGAAGAGGAAGATGAAAGTGCGCGGACGAAACCCGCGGAGGTCAGCGAGGATGCAAATGCGGAAGTAGCGCGCAAGCCCGCGACCCTGGAGCTATCGGCGCGTGGAGAGCGAGGTGAGCGCGGCGAGCGCGCCGTGCGGCCCACGGAGCTGGTGGGTCGCACTGACGCACCCGCGTCGCCCTCACCCGGCTCGCGCCGACCCACGCGCGACAGCCGCACGCCCTCTCCCGCCGGGGTCGCAGTCTCGCGGAAATCTTCTTTTTGCTCGCTGTTTAAGTCACGCGAGACAATTGCGTCACCCGACTCGCCGTCGGACGCACTCCGCCGCAAGAGAAGTCTCACAGAGGGTCGTTCACGTAGCAAAAGTCGCGACCGCTCCGCAACCCCCACCTCTGCTGGAAAGATAAGAGGCTCAGTATTGTCGCTATTTCGAACACCAAGGAAGAGCGCTGCATCACCCTCGCCGAGTTCACGCGAAGGTTCTCCGGTAGTCCAACCACAGCGACAGATCGCTGTCGTCTCATCACAGCCAATCGAGCGGATCCGACGCGGCGACAAGCTCAAGTACTACGAGGATACGAAGGATGGAATCATTCACATCCCATTGAGGACGCCACCAGACGAACGACCCGGTTCGAGTGGCGCGCGTCGTGAGCCCGAGACCAATAAGACCACGGTGGAGGTGACAACACATCGCGAGCCTCCTCGCCCAGCATCTGCCCCGCAATCTCGTCCTGTTTCTGAGCGCGAGTTTGCGCCTCCCGTCTCTCATAAACCTATGCATCGAACTGTTCTACCTGACGGGAGCATTATAATACCTCTTCGCTCACCCACGGAGCGATCGTCTGACGCTCGTCCGCCAAGTCCACCGGTCATAGTCTCATCGCCACAAAAGGTGACCCATGCCGTCGCGGTCAAAACGCAAAGCGACGCACCCACCGACGTACCTGCAGCTACTGCTCCTACACCTCAGGAAGACAGAGCAGCCGCACCACCTGCGGACGCGGCGCGGGTCGAGTCTGCGCCGACTGCAGACGATGGCCGGAGACGGCGCAAGGAGCGGCTCGTGTTCACGACCCACGTCGGCAGCCGTGAGCAGGTGTTCAGCACTCAATTCAGCATCACCAAGACTCCGAGCGTGACGAGTGAGATATCAGGTTCCTTCCCGAGCTTCGTCGATGGCGAAGAGATGAAGACGACGACGATACGCGACATCACTGCCGCCACCGTCTGCAGCCCGGGCGAGCAGGACACACGCCTGTCGGCCGGCACGTCGGCATGCGGCACGGCGGCGGCGCCCAGCCCGGCGTCGCCCCCGGAGCTGGTGCGGGACTCGTCCGAGTCGGAGCCGAGCTCGGAGTCGGCGCCGCCGCCCGCCGGCGACGAGGTGGAGAAGCGCGGTCTGGTGGTGCAGCAGTCGTTCGAGGAGGAGCTGCCGTACGTGCCCACCACGCTGCCGCAGGAGCGCTCGGTAGCGCTGCCCATGGTGCCGGTGCGCGAGCGAGGCGGGGTGCTGGTGTCGGGCGTGTCGCGGCCGCGCGCCGCGCAGGCCGCGCCCAGGCCGCGCGCCGCGCCGCCCGCACCCCGCCCCGCACCGCCCGCGCCCCGCCCGGCGCGCCCCGCGCCGCTGGCCCCGCCGCCGCCCGCCGCGCCGCAGGACAAGCTGCGCATCCGACTACCGCGCCGGCCCAGCACGGCTGCGGCCGCCCCGCGCCGACCCGACCGCCCGCGCACGCGCAGCGGAAGTGACAGTAAGTAAGGGCCGCCCTAAATGCTGAAATGTCGAGCAATACTTTACAATTTCATTTTCAACACCCCGCCGTTTCGGCTCCTATTACAATGAAAACTTATTTCCGTTGCTATTTGAGTTAGTAGTACGCTACGCCAGCTCAAGGTCAGGGTTTCCACTAATGAGCAGCCTGCTGTATAACCATAATTATTTATAACCATTACTCAATTCAAGTCGGTAGCTCTAATTGCTGAAATAAGCAGCTGTGATATTCAGACAGGCGATCTCGCAACTCAAGGGCCTGCGCACACTGGCTGTCCGCACCGCACGGCAAGGGATTTTTATGGACAATTAAGACAAATAAGAATATAATTTCCAAAAAATCTTACCATCAGGTTTCGACTCGCGTCCGAAAACCGAGTGGATAGATTTCGAAGAAGTGCCAGAGCGACGAAAACAGCCGAAACGCATTCAGACACTGCCGGCGGCAGCGGCGAGCGCGGGCGGCGCGGAGGGCGGCGCGGGCGTCGTGTTCAGCTACGTGGAGCCCGAGCACTGCCGCTGCGAGTGCCACGCGCACGCGCGCGACGACGACCAGCTGCCGCTGCTGCAGGACGACATGCAGCCGCTGCAAGTCAGGTACCTACCTACTACGCATTCCATTTTTGTACATGTAGTACCAAAGTATTATGAGATCCGTAACATTATACTTCAGGCTTCGTTCTCGATATAACATTTACCATGCAGCTTCGTCACGCCAGTTGACAAACAAACGCATATTTAGAGCTGAAAGCAAAATCTAAACGCACAAGTGTAGCTATTCCGCTCTATACGTCATCTGTCATTCTTTACGTTTGCGCGGCAACCAGTACGCTGTAATTCCCAAAAAATATTATTTAAAGTGTTTAAAACGACTTTAAAGTGTGTTTAAAGTTGGCGTAAGATATCATGCCGAAACGAAAACATGGAAAAGAATTTTATCTTTAAATAATCCGAAGATTACATGAAACGACTCCGGTACAACACCGATTCATCAGAGCCGTCCTTTTTTCTACACCAGATAAAACAATTGTTTAACGTTTTATACAGTAAAAGCGTGTTTCACAGTGCTTTAATACGATATTTATTGTACACGCGGGTAATGTACGAGATGCATTGACGCGAAACAATAATTCGGGGCGTTTACGAGATAAACGCACGAGTCTTATCATTGTTTTAAACGTTTTATCTAATAAAACGTCTTTCACATGGCTTTTATACAATATTTATTGTACCACGCGGGTAATGTACGAGATGCATTGACACGAACAAATAATTCGGGGCGTTTACGAGATAAACGCACGAGTTTTATCATTGTTTTAAACGTTTTATACAATAAAACGTCTTTCACATGGCTTTTATACAATATTTATTGTACTACGCGGGTAATGTACGAGATGCATTGACACGAACAAATAATTCGGGGCGTTTACGAGATAAACGCACGAGTTTTATCATTTACCTATTTTAATGGTGTATTCTGAGAAACTACAAATCCGCCATTAAGACGACCCGCTGACCGAGGCTCGGTTAGGTATGTATATTATGGTATATTATCAGGGTCAATCACTATATTTTTGCAGACGGCAAAAATTATGAACCAAAAGAAGTATCTAGTTACTGAACTAGGTACCTAGGGTACTTGATGACTGTGTCGAACCACCGGTTTCATTTGACACAAAGCAGGATAACACTAATACAGCCATGACTGTAACTAACGCTCTACCTGAGCCTGACCCAGCACCTGTGCTAGATACTGAGCCTACTAATATTCTATCCCTGGAAGTGCTGCAAGCATTATGGGATTTGATGCATTAATAAGCATTTATAAGAGCAATAAACAACGACTTAGCTTGTATTTAGAATACCATTTTGAAGAAGGGACTCACCATTTTAGGTGATGCATTATCAATGTTAATCAACAACAACAATAATGATAGAGATCGCTCAGCTCAGTGATACTGGAAGGATGTTGACAGACTTACAGAGATGATCACCTTTTTGGTAATAAAACTCTATCTTAAATTAAAATAAAACTAAAAAGCCAACTACTTTTACCACAACCCGTCAGGGAAACTTGAGTGGTTCACTTCATTACACCCAACAGAGGAAAAATTTGAAGCCGGGACACAAGAAACCACTGACCTCATATTGAGCAAGGAAATATCAAACAACAATACAACCAGTACCAGCCACAGTACACTGTGAGAAAGCCCAAAGCCACAGGAAAAGACTCGTGCTCGATACTAGAGGTTAGTCATGCTAGAAGATTAAATCATTTTTTACCTTGTTGGCAAAGCATCTGTGACAATGTTTCAATATTGAAACATGTCACATGGATTCTCAATACCTTTTACTGATGCACCTGATAAGTCACAATCTGAAAAGTCATTATAAAATGATATTTTAAATGATCCTGATAAGCATACAGTCATTAGGTGCGATTTCTCCTTACACACCATATGAAGACCAATTCATATCTTAAGTATTTTGTTTCCAAAACTGAATGGTAGCAAAATATTTATTCTTAACCTCTTAACTTTGTTGATACATGCCATTTTAAAATGGCAGATCACAGAACTGCAGTAGCACTTATTCTTTTGGAATTTATTGATTTAAAAGAGTTATCTTTATTGGTAGATATTTATCCAGCTCGCAGGAAATATTGATGGCTTCAGTATGATAAATTATATGAATTTAATACATTCCCATATGTCTTGTGTTCTGCACCTTATGTGTTCTCTAAGATGATGAGAGCAATGGTTACATAATTTAAAATCTATAGTTCACAAATTAGTACAATACTTTGATTACCTCTTGTGCATTGGGTCTGATTATAAACATGTTCGAAAGATGATATTGAAACAATTGCTATTTCCTAAAATTCCAGTTTTGTTATAAATTATGAAAATAGTATATTAGGCCATCACAGTGCTGTTAGTTTTTAGGTATTGTAAAACAAAAATATTTGAAAAAACAGAGTTGTAGTTTTAAAGACCTTGCTCAGTTAATAGGAACATTGACTGCCACATGCCTGGCAAGTACATATGTTTGGCTTTACACAAAACTATTAGAACATTAAATATAATCATATAACCATAAATATCATGGTTTACTTTAAAGTATAGGCAATATGATAAAAAGATTATCATTCTCCCAGATATTAAACTAGACCTACAGCGGTGGGCTGATAGTATCAATAGTTTACACAAAAGTACACATACTCAAAATATGATTAGGAAATATTTACAGATGTGCCAAGAAGTGGGGGGGACCGTTTGTAATGATAATATGGTTCACAGGTTCATAAAAAATTAAAAGTATCTTGAACTACTTAACATATTTTACCCTTGTTTGTGTGTTAAATGTTTGTTTTAAAAATAAACAATATTAATCAAAAATACACATATTGTTACATGTTGATAATAACACTGCCATATCATATACATAGTAACCAAATGGGAGGTATTCAGTACCCACATTTAAATAATTGCCAGAAGCTTATTGGCAACGCACAATGGTGTGATGATAGAAAAATTTTACTATTTGCTTCTTACAAATAATCAAGGGATAACAATGAACAAAAAGTTTAATATTACAGGTGAAGAATCACATAGGTACAGCCAATCCTGACATAAAGTGGAAAATGAATACCTCCACATTCCAGTACATTGTGACTCAGTTTGGTCAACCTGATAGGAATTGACTATTGCTTCAAGAAATTAATGAAAAATGTGAATCTTACGTTTCCTGGAAATCGACCCGGATGCATTGAATATAAATGCTTTTACTGTGTCTGAGACGAACGACATTTTTCTTCTTTTTGTTTTTTCGCCTTTTTATGCCCATTTAGTCTATTGTTAAGACGTTTACCAAAAAATAAGTATGTTAAAGCAACAGGCATTATGGTTAAACCCTGATATAAGCCTGACAGAACCACCCTCTACATGTCGACTGGGATATTATCAGGAAGGCATGGCTAAGATACAAAATTACGTATAAATTATGGTGGGCCATTTGGAAAAAACAAAGTAGTACTTATAGATCCATTATCACCATCTATACCAATAATTATATTATGTATTATTTTAACCAAGCAATTCAAGTTAACGGCCTTTTAGGGTTTTTAAATGGCACTGATTTAAAGAGGCAGTTGTAAATAGCGGTTTTGGTAAGTTAAAAATTATAAATGGCACGTTTAATAACTAGTTCAGCAGTTAAAACTAAGCAGTAAAGTAAACAAAAATGAGTAATAAAAAATAATGAAATGGATCAGTGAATATATAATTGAGCAGGAAAATAATTAAATGGGCGGTAAAAATTATTGAACGAGCGGTTACGTGTGGGCAGTAATAAATCGGAATTTGTCGGTAAGAAATCTCATTCTAAGCAATTCTATAAACAATGAGGTGGTAAAGTAGTGTTCGAGATATAGCGGTGTGACGGACGGACAGACGGACAGACGGACGAAGTCGCACCATAAGGGTTCCTTTTTACCTTTTTGGTATGGAACCCTAAAAACAGTACTTAAATAGTAATGAAAAATTAAATTACTTTTGCTTTGACTGAAGGAATTAAATAAAACAAATTGTATAATAATAATAGGAACTTTTATTCGTAATTCGGAACAAGAAGAATTCGAAGAACTTCGGTTCGAAGTAATTAAAATGAAATAGAATTTGCTTAAATTTACATAAGTCAGCTCTTGCTTAATAATAGACTCCAAAATGGGGGTGATGCCCGCATCAAGAGGGTACTTCAAGGTTTCTATAATAAATCAAACCACCTCGAGCCAAGTATCAAAAAATCTTAAATAAAATATATTTTGACAACTAATAAAAAATAAAAAATAACTATTTTTACAGTACAGCCCAAGGAGCACAGCCTTTGTCTCTTATTAAAATACCTAACAACACAGTAAATCATGCACATTTCTATTACAGATGCTATTAAAACATCTGGTCTCGGTCGAAGCGAACAGAACCTCTGTTTACCTTTATTTGAAAAGACCGAAATTTTCCCAGCTAGCACATTACGTGATTAAATTAATTATACTCAGAGCATTAGGGGAATAATACTAACTTAATACTTTCATTGTATAAGCCCCACAAACAAGTTACTGCCTCTACTATCACCATCTCTATCATCTAGTTTCTATAATATAGATAAATATACCTTCTCTCTGTTTGCATCATAGATATTAGTATCTTTCAGGACATAGTTCTAGACATGCCTCGACTTCCACTACTAACGCTAAGGGAGTGTCATTACATGTAATAAGGCAAACAGCAGGCTGGAAAAAAAATTGCTCTTCCACCTTTCGGCAGATTTTATAATAGGTTAATTCAAACGGATTTGCTCATGCTGTGCTTAATGCTGGAAAAAATACTCGATTATGTTTATTGAATATTACGTATAATTTTATTACGTGCCTTTAAAAAGTATGAAACTAAATTAGACAAGAATTTCAATAATATGATGAATAATTTGATTTTTTATCTATCATGGTAATTTGATTTGAAACTTGTTTATAAGCTGGACAATAAGTCCAATAGTAAGATGAATGAGACTGTTTATCTATTATTGCCATTTTATTATGTCATTTGTGTCTAAAAACTAAAAGATTTTCATTTGTTATTGGAATACTATTTATTTATAATTTCATCTTTGGAATCTCAATTTTCCTCATAAACTCTTAATATCTGCATGGTAAATGTTATATCGAGAACGAAGCCTGAAGTATAATAAGTGATCAATCGAACTTACCTGTTGCGAAGTTCGATCATTATTATACAAAGGGCTTCGTTGGAAGATATAAGGAACCCTCCCTACCCTACCCCAGAAAAATTGAGATTCTCTCTCTAACTCTAAATAATGACAGATGACGTATAGAGCGGAATAGCTACACTTGTGCGTTTAGTTTTTGCTTTCAGCTCTAAATATGCGTTTGGTTGTCGACTGGCGTGACGAAGCTGCATGGTAAATGCTATATCTTCGAACGAAGCACTTCGCATAATAATGATCGAACTTCACAACAGGTAAGTTCGTTTGATCACTTATTATTCGAAACCGCGAGATTCAAATGAGAAAGAGAGATTGTGAAAGAAAAAGTTTGCCCAAAGGATGCAAAGCAAAAGCAGGCCCTGGAGGTACGTACCCTTAATATAGAAGAGACCAATTATTTCACTCACAGGAAAAATTCGATTTATTTCAAAAGTAAAACTGCGTTCAAACATTTTAGAAAAGACGCTTGCCTATAGCAGGAACCGAACTAACTCAAGTGCGAAAATGAACACCAGCTGTGCTATTCTGTAACCATCTCACCGTGAAAACTTAGGGGAAGTGATCGTGCAGTGAGCTGTCAGTGTCACCCCACCCGATACTAGGGATGACCAAGCATTACATTTACAATCGTAATCGAGATTTAAATTATATTTTTTATGTTAATTCTATTGATCATTTTGTATTTAGTATTCTAAAGCTAGTATTTAAATGTATAAACATTACTATATAGGGGGGGTTTTAATAAAATAGCAAAACAGATATCCAATCAGAAACTCAATTTTGTTTTATTCTATTTTGTTCCTAGACTAGTCCCTTAATATAAATAGCCTGAGGCGCGACGCGTTACGCACGTAGGTACCTACCAACAATAAATAAAATAGAACATACCTACATAGGTATCTACACGTTGCTTCTACTTAAGTACTAAAGAAAATGCTCATCGACATAGTTTGTTATTATGAACCCATTGTTAACTTATATTATAAACGCAATCGAGTGTTAATAGTGTGTAATTTAACCCCACACAAATTATGTGGGAACCTACCTAAACGATGTAAGTAGTCATATACGTAGATAAAAATATGTGTATATTATTTGTACCTACCTACCGAATAGTTTATTGGAGATAACCTACTTACGCGTTGAATAAAATCATATTCATCAAATCATTACAAAATTCTTAAGTTCAACAGCTGACACTCTTGCAGCGCGCGCACACCGAATCACTTCACCACGTTGAAGCGGTAAGAATCGCGCTTGCGCGCTAGGTAGACACTATCACATTGAGGTTTTTTACTTACTACGTACCTACATACTTATTTAACGTGTAACGTGTCACGTACTTGCGTACTAAATACCAACGTTCAATTAGTACCTACAATGTTTTATTCATCATCATCATATATAACCCAAGTAAAACTGACACTTGTAGCGCGCGCACATCGCATCACCGAAGTGTTGTCGCCGAGGAAATAACACGCGTTACCATGGTGACCACCCGCGTGATCACTTCACCCGATCCTTAAAGAATCGGATGAAGTGATCACGCCGCGCATCCGCGCTGTTACGCACTTTGTTTTTTTTTCCCTCTTTGACGGCCATGTCAAAACGGTATGATTTAGACATTGAATTATCTAAAAGTATTGAAATAAATAGGTACTCATTATTGTCTCTGAATACGTATAGGCTTATGGACATGGCCGTCAAAGAGGGGAAAAAAAAACAAAGTGCGTAACAGCGCGCCTGCGCGGCGTGATCACTTCATCCGATTCTTTAAGAATCGGGTGAAGTGATCCCGCGGGTGGTCACCATGGTAACGCGTGTTATTTCCTCGGCGACAATACTTCGGTGATGCGATGTGCGCGCGCTACAAGTGTCAGTTTTACTTGGGTTATATATGATGATGACGAATAAAACATTGTAGGTACTAATTGAACGTTGGTATTTAGTACGCAAGTACGTGACGCGTTACAAGTTAAATAAGTATGTAGGTACGTAGTAAGTAAGAAACCTCAATGTGATAGTGTCTACCTAGCGCGCAAGCGCGATTCTTACCGCTTCAACGTGGTGAAGTGATTCGGTGTGCGCGCGCTGCAAGAGTGTCAGCTGTTGAACTTAAGAATTTTGTAATGATTTGATGAATATGATTTTATTCAACGCGTAGGTAGGTTATCTTCAATAAACTATTCGGTAGGTAGGTACAAATAATATACACAACTTTTTATCTAGGTATATGACTACTTACATCGTTTAGGTAGGTTCCCACATAATTTGTGTGGGGTTAAATTACACACTATTAACACTCGATTGCGTTTATAATATAAGTTAACAATGGGTTCATAATAACAAACTATGTCGATGAGCATTTTCTTTAGTACTTAAGTAGCAGCAACGTGTAGATACCTATGTAGGTATGTTCTATTTTATTTATTGTTGGTAGATACCTTTTTTTTTTTTTTTTTTTGAGGGTGGGAAATCATCAGATGACTTCTCCCGCTCTGGGCAGAGCGAGAGGGTGTGTCAGACTTTTACTGACTAAAACCCACCCGTGTTCCTTCCGTTGCCTGTGTGCCGGGGCCGCGTTATCCCTTTCGGACAAACCCGCAACCCCAGCAGGCATTGGTCTTTCGACCCCGTCGGTTGGTGCTGACATCTCTTTGAGGCGCGCGTGGAACACAACGCGCCGTCGACACGGGCCTGGTCCTTATCGGACGGCGAGCTGCCCATTGCTCACCGTCCGCAAGCCCGCGCCTACGGTGGCCGGAAGTCGGCTCTGGACTCCCGACGCCCGGGGCGTCTCCTGCGGCGACTAGGGCCGCGAGGGCGTGCAGCTTGCATCTCCCTCGCGCGCTCCGCCTCCTCCTTCGCGAGCATAACTGCTTCGCAGAAGGAGGTGACGGCCTCCCATGCACTCTCGCTCCGAACCATGGCCTGAACCAGGGCCGGACGCGAGAGATCGCCGCCGCCGATCGCCTCCGTGAGGACACGGCGGTGCTCCGCCCAAGCCGGGCAGACCTCCACCGTATGCTCCACCGTGTCCTCCGGGCGACCCACACAGTGGTGACACCCGGGCGTTTCCTCCCGCCTTACGCGGAACAGGAACCTCCCGAAACAACCGTGTCCGGTGAGGACCTGCGTCAGGCGGAAGGTGAGGACGCCATGGCGCCTCTCAAGCCACTCCTCAAAGAGGGGACTTATCGCCGCAATTGTGGCGTGCCCAGCGCTGGGTTGCGACAATCGTACACTCCATGCCGCCATGAGATCCCGCCGGAGCTCTGTCCGCTGTGCCGTGATTTCTCGCGGCAGCGGAGTTACACCCCGGCGTTTCGCCTCCTCGCGCAACTCCCACATGTGCGCGAGGACTTTCGCCTCCAGATCCCATGGCGGTAGTCCGGCAAGGAGGCTCGCCGCCTCACGGGAGACCGTGCGGTATCCCCGGACCAGCCTGATGGCCATGACCCTTTGGGACGCGTTCAACCGCCGGGCCGGTCGCAGCCTCAATGAACGCGCCCACACCGGTGCCCCGTAAAGGGCCATGGACCGCACGACCCCCGCGTAAAGCCTCCGGCAGGAGGCGTTTGGACCCCCCAGGTTGGGCAGGAGCCGCTTCAAAGCAGCCCCAGCCCTATCCAGTTTGGGAGCCAAACGTCGGAAGTGCTCCACGAAGTTCCACCGGCTGTCGAGGACGAGTCCCAGGTACTTCATCGTCGACTCGACACCGATGTGAACCCCTCCCGCCGTAATCTGGGAACCCGACAGTGGCGCGTTCCGAGGACCATAGAAACACATGGCCTCGGACTTGTGCAAGGCCACCTTGGTAGGTACCTACGTGCGTAACGCGTCGCGCCTCAGGCTATTTATATTAAGGTAATAGTCTAGGACAAAATAGAATAAAACAAAATTGAGTTTCTGATTGGATATCTGTTTTGCTATTTTATTAACCCCCCCCCCCCCCCCTATATAGTAATGTTTAAATATTTAAATACTGGCTTTAGAATATTTAATATAAAATGATCAATAGAATTAGCATAAAAAATATAATTTAAATCACGATTACGATTGTAAATGTAATGCTTGGTCAATCCCTAGCATCAGTGAGTTTTCACTGACAGCTCACTCCACGCAAGTTTTCACGGTGATTTTTACAGAATCGACATGCTGTATTGTTATGACACTGAAATTGATCAAAGGAGAATGCTAAAAAAAAACCCAGAGCGAACAGATACAGAATGTAGCTCAGCATTTTAGTAATATTTAGTGATATCATGCTGTAAATATTTCACTATAAGATATCTTCGATTTGGGTATACCTGACGATAGTTTGTCTTGTTATATTAAGAAACGAAAACTAATGAAACGTATTCATTGTAGATGGAAGTTGTATATCATATTAGTTTATTTGATAAAATTGTGTTTATTTGGAATATAATGGACGCTGAATCAAGACATTTATTGCTTTTTTCTACGATTTTTTCCGTGAAAACTCAAGGAATTTAAAGAAATTCCAGAACTCCAATAAACAAGTAAAACATTCAACTTGTCTTTTAGTCATTTTAGCTTTTATTAAAATATAATGAAAAAATGCAAATTTGTAAACTGAGTTCGTAAAATATTAATAGTAAATTACAAGAAAAGAAAAATTTAAATGTGTAACTCGTACAAGAAAGAGAATGAAGAATTATTCATTATTAAAATAATCTTACTGCTGCTGAAAATTACAGCATCAAAAATCATGAATTTGCGTAAAAAATATAATAGTGCTCTAAGCTACTACGGGCGCGGGACACTTATCAAGCTTTCGTTCATTTAGTAAAATTACAAAAAAAAAACTAACCTAACCGAGTCAGGATGCTGCAATTTTCTACATCGCTTCGCTCGCTCTATGGGAGCTTAATCGAGTCACGACTGTCTTTTTTATTTTTTTTATTAAAGACAAGACCGTTTTGGGCATCGACGCAGTTAGGATTCAATAATATGTTTTTAGTACCTACACGTTATCTATTTTGATGATGTTTTAATATTCAAATAGAAAGTATTGCATTGGTACACGGATTTGTTTGGTAAACCTACCACAACGAACTATTTGTTATCATTTAGGTACCTAATTGTGATTTTATATGCACTGTTTTTTTTTATCTATGTCGCTAAAAATTAAACATTATTAATATTAGTCTGGTTTTCACATCTATGGGCAATCCGAGCAATAATTATAAACATTTTCATATAGTTTATTTATTAATCAAAACATGATAGGCTGCGGAAGCCCAGTACAAAATCGAGTAGGTTAATATGGTAAACTATTTTTACCTGACTACGGAGAAGCAAAAAGGAGGGTTATGATTTTGACGTATGTATGTTCATCTGTTAGCTACCTCATAACTTCTTAAATACGCGTGTAGGTATGTGACGGCACCTTAAATGGCGCCCTCTACCTCTAGAGGGCTCCATAGGCTTTTAGGGCTTTTTATGTCCTCACATAAAAACATGAACAAACAAAAATTTTCTTTTAGTGATGCTATGATGGTTTTCACATGGAAGGGCTTAATAAGCACATTTCAAAATTATATATAATATTTGCCCAAAATAATTAAAATAAAAATAAAAATTACAATAACTAAAACCAAACTACGACAAAAAGTTAACTAAAAAGGTACTCGTATAAACAAGACATCACAGACAGACAAATTAAAAATCCGGAGTCACACGTAATCTGTTCGATTTATGCCTGGAAAGCGCCTGGAACAGACCAAGTGGTATTTGAGCTCCACAAACTGATGCCCCAAATATTACAGGAAGCCGTCACCAAGCATATGAAAAAAGCCTGAACACAGAATGAAGCATCCGACACGTGGCTGGAAACAGTGCAGGTACCAATTCCGAAAAAACACAATCCTAAAGATCCGAATGACTATCAACGAATATCGGTTTGCAATACGAGTTACAGAATCTACGCCAATATTTTTATTTACCATTTTTTTTTACGACAATAATATAATTGGGCAACTACCAAGCGATCAGATCAGATACAGATCTACCGATATTCATAATCATATTTGCGCTAAAAAGGGTTTTGGACGAAGAATGGTGCGCAAGTAAAAGAATTTATGTACTCTCTCTGGACATAGAAAAAGCTTTTGATAACGTCGACCTCGAAGTACTGCGAGACATTTTAATACAAAGAACTAACAAGCCAACTATTTTACTGACCACACGATTTGATGCGTATTCGTTGCAAACCTTGATTATCCTGTTGTCAAACAGTGCGCCCGTTGTCCCCTCGCCTTTTTACACTGGTCATAGATGAGCTCTTTAAAACCCTCGAACTGGAAACTCAATTTATTAAACTAGACCAAGATCGTGAAATCTCACTGCCCTGGTGCTATCATTCGCATACGACTTCATCTTCATTACAGATGATCTAAAAGGGTTAGAAGGAATAATATACCATATTAAACCCCTACTAGCTAGTGTCAGCCTCCAAATAAACGAAAATAAAACAAAAATACAAATTAGAGACCCCATAACTAAACAGAAAGAGAACTATAGTTCGTGATGTATAGAAAGCGATGCGATGCATAGAAAAGAAAAAGCGATGTATAGAACCGTTCTTATACCCCGCTGGGATCGGTGCATTTCAAACATTCATTCATTCATAACACGGAACACGTGTGACTCCGGATTTTGAATTAGTCTGTCTGTGATGTCGTGTTAATACATTTTTAGCTAACTTTTTTGTCGTAGTTGGGTTTTAGTTTTTATAACTTTTATTTTTTATAAACTCATCTTAGTAGGTAGGTATACCTATGTTTTTACCTCTCTATCAATTTCACACCTAAACTGTATTCAAAAACTTATTACGGAAGTACTTATGAGTAGATTAAAATAAATATTCGGAAGTTTTAAAATCGTGTAGGTAATAGGTATCGCGTACTAATATAAAGTCTCTGGCATAAACGCCATCTAGCGGTTAATACTCAAACTTTCTGATAATATTTTGTTTACGTAAGTTTGTGTTTGAAGTGGTTTAAAAAGTAGTTTTGTTATCAATAGAAAGCTAGATTGAGAATTAATAATGTTCCAATTCGTAGATTTATTGTGTTGATATAAATCATTATTATCTACAACGATGTAATAACTACTTACAAATGAATATTTATCCACTTACTGTCGATTACACTCAAAAACACTTGGTTTTCAATAAAATCCTTAGGAGCACGCCGCGCCGTCGCGACCTCCAAACTTAGGTACCTATTGCTATAATTTGACCGAGACCGCTGTACTGCGCCTTAGGTACGTGCGCGGCGAGACGGGGGGGCAGTGCAGGCAGCTTATTGGTCGATGCTCACGGCAGCGCCCCGCCGCTCATTCATCATTGCTGCGTAGATAGTCCGGTCAAAATAGACATTTCAAATAACAAAAATTCCGACAGAGCTAAATTTTGGTACAGATCTTGGGTACACCAGTAGAAATAAAGTGCCAAAAGTCCCCATTGATCCCATGGGTGCTAAAATAGTTATTCTAGGTCAAAGTCAAAATTTTCATTTATTTGGATTTTTCTCGAAAACGGTAAGTTATAACAAAAATATAGCCCAGACAAAAATTATAGATCATACAATTTTTTTCTCATACTTTTTTTCTAAGAATCATTCCTAAGATATAGCCATTTTAAAAGGTTGAATGAGTTACATTCTACATGTTATGCACACATTTCCACATCTATGAGGTAGTATACTAGGCGCTTTTTTCTTAACGTGGTCTCCCCGATAGGCCTTTTCCACGATCTGTTATGACGGAGTTTTATGGGAAAATATTGTATTTACTGCATGATGATTAGTGATATGGATATTGACACAGGTGATTATTTTAAACTGTAGTTCTAATTTATGTTAATATTTTAATCTGATTTATACTGTTCAAATCCTACTTCAACAGTCATATCTTCTTCGATATCTTCTTTTTCTTCCTCATCCTCTTCTTCTTGCTGTCTATGTCCATAAATTGTTCAACCGAAGATGAATCAGCAGCCTCTTCATCGATATCATACGAATCTTCGTCTATAATAGGATTCGATCGAACATTCGAGCAAGACTGGCCTTGGCAATTAGTACATGCTGGTGAACACGACAACCCTACTCTTCTACAGGCACATTTAGCACTACAGCCTTTTTACAATTGCAAAAAATAGTGTTTAGGAGTTTTTCCGGAGCAGGTGAGAGGATAGTTTTAATCAGTTCCAAAAAATTGTCTGTTAATTTCCAACCCCAGTCTTCGCGGTTAAGTTGATTGCCTAGCCATGTTTGAACTTGATATAATGCTCGATACAAGTGTTGATGAGCAGAAGCCGATGTTGGAGGAAGACAAGATAGTTGTACTTGTTTCTTGTTCCGTGTATTTTTTACAAAAGTTAAATATCTATACTTGTCTATACAATAAATTTTCTTTGGAGCTCCATAAACAGCAAGGAGAAAGCGAATTCCTTTTGTGATTATCGTTTGAGGCGAAGACAATTTCTTCAAATACTTTAACGCAATCAATTAAATCCATTTTTCCAAATAATTTTAATACTGATGTTTTACCCCTTCTGAACATTGCTGATGTAGTATCGCAGCCGGTTATCGCATGTAAAAATAAAATATGGGTTTTGGCATTTTGAATAAGCAGATAAACTTTTTGAAGAGTATATTTCTGTTCGCTATTGAGCCTTTCCAGGTTTTAGAAAGTAAATAATTTTATTAATTGGTGTCCGTGCAGTAAGTAGGACTAAGGGACTAGTGTGAGTTTCTTTTGAGTGTATATTCTCAGAATTGTATGGTTTAAACATATAAGATATACAAATAGGCATTTTTACTTATATTAAGTGCCTGACTATATATATATCTCGTATATACGTGGTATTTGTGTGCATATCATGTAGAATGTCACTTGCAATGAATTATATCATGTAGAATGTAACTTGCAAGGAATGTATCTTTGACGACACGGTTGGCGCAGTGGCTGAGCGATCAACTGCTGCGCAACGTGTCGCGGGTTCGATCCCCGCACGGAACAAATATTTGTATGATCTGCAAGTAGTTCTTCCGGGTCTGGGTGTTAGTGCATGTGAGTTTCTATGTTTGTAAACGCACCCACGATACAGGAAGAAATTCTTAGTGTGGGGCAACGTATTAAATTAAAAAATTAAAAAGAACTCCTTAAGAAGTGTAGTATGAGACTTTTTTGCCGATAATTTTATGATCTACAGTTTTTGTCTGAGCTATATTTTTGATAAAACTTACCGTTTTCGAGAAAAATTCAAAAAAACCGAAAATTTTGACTTTGGCCTTGCATAACTTTTTTAGCACCCATTGGATCAATGGGGACTTTTGGCACTTTATTTCTACTGATGTACCCAAGGTCTCTACCAAAATTTAGCTTTATCGGAATTATTGTTATTTGATCACTATTTTTATGTCTAATTTGACCGGACTAAGATGTGCTTTTATAGGCGGGGGCCTAAGCCATAAAATACTCAACGAAGTTTTCACAAAAAAAATCAGGTGTAAATTTTTCACGATTTGAGTTGATTCGATTCCTGGTTAAGATTCAAATGACTTTTCAAAAATATCTGAATGGTGTTAACTTACTTTTGTTAAATCGAATGTTTCCTATATATTCGGTAAAACTTGATCACATCAATATTTGGGGTACTTCCCCTTCGGGCTTCAACTTTCCACCCTGTACCGTCGGCCGGTTGCTTAAAAAACGGTGAAGGAAAACATCGTAAGCCAAGTCAGAGGCCTATGGGCGGCTTTAAAACTCTGACACCAGGTTAGTCACTAACCACAAGAAAAGAAGAGAGTCGGTCTGGCGCGGGCGACACGTCACGCGACTAGTTGGTAGTTGCGGTCAATTGTGTTGTTGTTTGGTTTGGTTAGTTGGCTGCAGAACTAATTGGACACCAGGTGAGCCACCTTATAGTATTTAGGTATACATTTAGAACTGCTGTCCTAGTGCCAGTGATGACTGGGGCAGTCTGGGCTACGAGATTGTATAATTGGATACAAAATCTGTATAGTTTGATCATCATGTTATCTATCCTGTTTGTATAGCAAGCTAACGAATTCCTATTCTTGTATCCAATATATATGCAAGGCAATACCAAACTTTATGACAAACAACATGAAAAAAAAACCTATCCGATCCGTGAGGGTGTTGTTAAGTATCGTACTGAGAGTCTATATAATGTAGTAAATATCAGGAAAAAAAAACACATTTTTTTTTCAATGGGGAATCTTTGCGGGACACAACATGGGGCGCGGGCGGCCGTCGTTTACCGGGTCTACAATTCATAACATATGACCCCCTGTTGAAAATTTGCAAGATTTTAATGGATTTGGGGTAATTTTGGTACTTACTAAAAATGTGATTTTTAAATAGCAATAACTTTTTTATTTTCAATAATAATTTTATAAAAACAACTTTTTACGAGATGATCATCTCGCCCTTATCCCAATTTACTTGTTAATTGGAGATATAAATAAAAAAAACGAGTTTTATGTTTGTGTAATCAGATTTCATATAATTTCTGGCCTGTTAGCCAATTTATATTATACCCAGCGGTATAATATAAATTGGTTTTGCTGGCAGCTCTGGAGTCAGCGGACTTGCTCAGCAACATAAATGTGTTGTAGCTCGTCGTCGCTGGAGTGCGAGCAGGAGGCGCGCACGCAGGTGGCGCCCTTCACCGCCGACCTGGACCTGCACCCCGACGTCCCCGACGCGCACGTCGACGGGGTAACTATACCCGCCTATACAGGGTCCCATTATATTACCTAGCGAAACTCCACAGACCTAAGACAAGATAAAACAAAAATATATATTTGATGATAAATTACACGTATTAGACCGTATTTTTTTTAGGGCAGTCGCCCACCCTGGATTTTGTATGAGTAAGTACTGTTGTCTATAAAAGTTATGTTACCTATAGTCTCGTTAAGACACGTGTTTCACCTCTCAACGAGGCATCCTCAGGATGGCGATTGACTTGTTGCGAACCCGGACTCGACGTGTGGACACGTCAAGCGTCGAGAGCAGAGTGAGCTACTTCGATTCGAGATGTCGCGACGCCTCCGCAAGGGGGCGTAGCGAGTAGGGTCAGGGCTTCGCCCCTCGCCCGCGGATACCGCCCGGTAACCCGCTAATACGGGCCCCTCCATATGTTTGCCTTAACGGCCTGTGAAATTGACGCAGGCAAAGTGCGTCTTTGTGAATGGTTGCTATGAATTTTCTGTAGGTGCGCCACGACGCTAAATCCTATAGCGTTGCTTCTTCACGACATCTCGGCGGTATGTCCCCGCCAGGTGAGACCCCCAGTTGCCTGGGGGAGGCCCAACCAAGACGACCAGCGACGGAAATGCCAACTCGACGCTCCTACAGGTCTAACAGTGTCAACGTGTTTCGCGGCACGCGTCGCTGTCGCACGTGTTTATGTAGGCGTCTTGTTGAGTAAGGTTGTCTGTGTTAGTTACGCGGCATGCCTATATTAACCTAGAAAACGCCGCGCAACAGATGTATGTGTACATCTGTAGGGTCTTATTATATCGAGTGAGCCGCGTGTAACCTGGGTGCGGAATAATATTAGTAAAATAATGACAAACAAAAAGTTAAGAAAAAATTTATTGGAATACTGCATAGGAATAGCGCAAAAAGTAATTAAAAGAAACAAAGATAAATAAAACTATGATTTGATATATACGTTTATATACAGACAAAGCATAGAATAAACAAATAGATACTCAAAATGAAATTAAAGATAAAATCAAGTTAATAAACAAAACATATAGGTAAACATTAGAACAAGTAAAACTTTATTTAAATTTCAGTAAAATCAAAAAAGGAAATCGCCAATTAATACAAATAATTTTAAAAAGGTCTCTGATTATGTCAGGGGGGCACTAAGAAAGGCAGGAGTGGGTTTTAGCCGGTAAGAGTCCGGCACTGCCCAGACTGGTTCATCAGTGAAGCAGTCTGGGCGTCCAAGAGGATTTCCCACCCCTGCCAAACCAAAAAAAAAAAAAACCTGGGTGCGGCTTACTCGAGGCGTCATTCGCGGGGCATGGGTCTCGCATCAGGTGGGCGCGCATGCAATGGCGCTATCTGCCTGACATGGGGCCTGACGCGTCGGCACGCGCGAACATCGCCTTCGCGAGTCGCCTCACAAACTCGTCCAGGCTCACTATCCCGAGATCCCGGTGCCGTCAACAATAGTCCGCAGCGCAAGGTTGTGTTGCGCGCGGAGCTTTCGGTTCGACTCGCTCGTGAGGGCGAACCACGCTGGGGTGGCGTACGTCAAGATTGGGCGAATGTACAATTTGTACACACCCAACTTGACACGTGCCGGGATGCGGGATGAGAGCACGGGCCTGAGGAGGTTGCGGGCGAACCGACCCTGTGCGGCTACCTTACGGACTCACGGAATCGCAACGAAGGTGACCTTGGAATACTTGTATTTAATTCGTTCAACAGTGTAACGTTCCCTGTATTATTTTTTGCAATTTCTAAACTCTCCAGTAGTGACATTCTGAAACCTTTATCAAATGTTTTTTTTTTTTTTTTTTAAATGGCATCTCGCAGTTGACCTCTGAGGAGGTCGTAGCTGCTTAACCGGACTTACCTGTGGCTACCTTAAGCTGCTACACTTAAAGCCTCCAGCCAGGGGTTTTTATCACATGTACTACTAAGTACGTTTAAGTACTACTTACTTACAGTGGCGGATACTTATGCGGGGCGCGGAGGTCGCGGGCACCCCCTATGCAGCCCAGCGTGAATGTGCGGTTCACGGAAAGGGTAGGCACGCCAAAAAAAATGTTTTAAAAACAAATAGGTACCTACCGATTTAGATAATAGCCATTTTAGAAAGTAGCCACATGTTGATGATGTGAACTTGGGCCACGTATTGTATTAACATATTGACGAACGCTGTAGGTAGTAAAATTCATTGTTTTATTATTTTCAAAATGTTTTGTTATGGGTAGTGTAAAAACGAAGATTATTGTCTGCATCATAAAAATGTGCATTTCTTTTATAGTAGGTAATACTTTTTAATATTTTGTTGTAACAGTTTAGTGCCGGTAATTGTTATCCGTATCTATTGTCAGTCGAATAGGTAGTTGTACTCTCATAGGTAGCATGTTAGCCCGCGTCATCTTATTTTCCACGTTATTCTGTCTGGCACATAAGAGAAAAGTCGCGGCCATTCTAGTGATCTGGATACGTTATTCTATCTGGAATTTGTTCGAGACAACTCGCGACAATTGTACTGATTTCTTGTACAGAGAACATTCGATACGTAGCGGTATACAGCAATACAGCCCGTTCGCCGAATAGGAAGCTGCCCTGGCTGGAGGCTTTAAGTTAGTAGCTTAAGTCAGCCCAGGAAAGTCCGGTTAACACGTTCATTGCCGAGCCAAAATGCTGAACTTACATAGATGGCCAAATATTATGTTATATATTTCCTACTTCCGTGGACAACAAGAGAGAACGGGTTAAACGCAGACAAGTGCACGATAATCACTTTATTTTGTTATCACGTTATTAGTTACAACACAGTATACCGCCCATAGTTCAAGATGTCTTTTAGCGCCCCCCCCTTGAATTTTTTCTGTATCCGCTACTGCTTACTTACCTGTATATAAATATAATGGACGGATGGATGACCCCTGTAACACAGGTTCCACCTAGCATGGCGGTCATTGATCAAATTTCTGTGCACTTGTAAGTCCTACGCTGTAAATGCTGCGCATAATTACTTTGAACATTAATTTTGGAAATAAATGATTATTATTATTATTATTATTTCCTTTATTTCATTTATATACCTATAATTTACATTTTTAAATATTTTTATACAAAATACCGAAAGAGTACATCAAAACCGGCATGACCGTTGAAGACCTTGTTACCGCCTGATAAAAGATAATTTAATACTTTATTCAGGCGGCCAAAGAAGCGCTCCCTCAGCGATTGCTTCATGTCAGCAGCGTTGATACCTAACGCTTCCGACATATCCAAATACTTGTAGGTTTCGATTGAGGAGAGGGATCTTAGGTGTATGGAGTCCGAGAGTTGGGTTCCCCCGGATTCCATAATCCCCCCTCGCTTTACATGCATGACCGCACATTTGTCCACACCAAATTCCATCCTGATGGTGCTACTGAAAGTTTCGGTTACCTTCAGTAGCTCCATCAGTTGCAAATTGTTGGGGGCAAAGAGTTTCAAGTCATCCATGTAAAGGAGGTGAGATATAACCTGACCACCTGAGGCCTGAGTCCTCCAGCAGTGTGCTTAGAGGATTCAAGGCTAGGTAGAACCAAAGTGGACTCAAACTGTCGCCCTGAAATATACCTCGCTCGATCCTTATCGGCTTGCTATTCCTCTGGATATGTCGACATTCGGATAGCGTAGAACCGTCCTCCATTGCCCCATACATGACATCTGGATGGTGCGTAGAGTTGCATCTACTTTATACAACTCCAGCACCCCCTCATGAGCCATGTATGGGGCACCGAGGCATAGGCCTTCTTATAATCTATCCAACCTGTCGACAGATCCCTTCGGGAACGACGTACCTGTTGGCTCATGGCCATATCGATGAGGAGCAGCTTCTTAGTACCGCGGGACCCGTTCCTACATCCATTTTGAGAGGCAGACATGATGGAGTTGGTGTCTATATGTTTGTTAATTTTAGCCCTCAAAATGGATGTAAAAACTTAATAGGCCGTCGGTAGACAAGTGATTGACCTATAATTTTTGGGTTCCGCAGTACTACCTGATTTATGGAGAACTGGGGCAGCGACCCTGATTCTAAGGCTGACTGGAATTGGGATGCCAATCGGGCGTGCGACCTTTGGAACCACCTTATCCAAAAGTTGTGCAGCCCGTCCGGCCCTGGAGATTTCTAGTTAGGCAACCGACGGACTGCATAAGCTACATCTTGGGGGCTGATGGTAAGTGCCCCCATTTCTGGTATGCGCTCGCACGCCCTCTCGATCTTCCCAGTCCAATCTCCTTCGGTGTGATTGAGAGGCGCCGACCAGATGCTTCGCCAGAACGAACAAATGGCGTCATCATCTGGCAGGCGCGTGTCAATCACACCTTGATCCAGTCGCTCCCAAGCCCTGTAAACCCACCTTTCATCGCTCTGGAATGGGCAATTCTGAGTGTACTGCTCAACTCTCCGTCTGTAGCGTCGAATACGGTTTGCCCATGCACAGATCTTCTGCTTCAGGAAGTCAATACGCTATGTGACGCGAGTCAAATAATATCGAGAGCTAATATCAGTCCCCGAGAACGCCCGCCTAACAAAGCGCATCACACTAGGGCGAGTATTGCCCTCCCTGAAGCAGATTAGCTTGCCGATGAGTACTCTAGCCTCACCGATACGACGCTATATCCTGCACTGCCAAGCTGGATCAGCTGGTTTTGGTCGAGGAGCTCTGTCACTGTTGGGAAATTTAACATGAGCTACACAACATGTCGCTACAGCTGCACAGTACTAGATCGAGTGGGTATCGGCGAGGTATTTGCTGCCGTCAAAACAATTTTACAGCAGCGAGTCTAGAGTACACACCAGTGCCTTATTTTTCTTGTGCATGGGCAAACGAGGTAAAACGTGGTCTAAGTCCAGGTGGAGTGGAGTGTACTTCCGGAAAGCATCCTCCAAAGCGCTCACAAATTATTATTATTATTATCTCCTTTATTTCATTTTATACATATAAATTATATTTTTAAATATTGGAATATAAAAACATTGAAAAATATAAAAAATTGTAGCCCACCGGTATCGGAAACAGGATCCCAGGTACCGGCGGTCAGGGCTCTAGAGAGAGGAACCTCCTAACAATGCGAGCCGTGTCCAGATGTACCACTTTCTGAATCAAGCCCTTGATCCAGCTGCCCAACGAAAGCCTCCTCAGGTGTTGGTCGAGGCTCTTGGCTATTAGGCCATTGGCTGTCACGACTATCGGCACAATGATCGCTGAGTCCCAAATCCCACATGTCGACAACCTCGCGAGCCAAGTCAAGATACTTGATTTGTTTATCTTTCTCGGCTTTCACGAGGTTCCCGTCATGCGGGACTGTTATATCAATAATCATTATGCGCCGCTCTATTCGATCCACCACCACTATATCAGGCTTATTGGCAACAATTTTCCTGTCAGTGATGATGGATCGATTCCAGTACAATGTGATATTTCCATTTTCGAGAACTGGGTCGGGCACATACCTGTAGTACGGCACTTCCGATTCCACAAGGTTGTATTTTAGAACAAGTTGTTGATGTATAATCCTGGCTACAAGGTTATGTCTATGCAAGTACTCTTCGTTAGCTAGACGAGAACACCCAGAGATCATGTGTCGGATGGATTCTCCCGGACGGTAGCGTACCCGACAGATGTCAACCGTGCCGTCCTTCACAATAAATCTCCGGTAATTGTTTGTCATGATGACTTCGTCATAATTGCACAGACAAAACCTTCGGTTTCTCCAAAGAGGTCAACAAAACGCAGCCAGGGTACGGATGCTAGCAAATCTACATCAGACCCATGTAGGGCCCGGAAATAGCGTCCATGAAGCTTACTCTGCCATACCTCCATGCGATCATTAGTTTCAAGCACTACTACGGCTTGCGCCAGTTCTCTTTAGCCAGGGAGAGCGGGATGAGACCCTTGTCCACCGCGACCACATCTCGATGTATCCCCACGTCGTCGGTTTCTAGGAAATATACCCTGAGACTGCATATCTCGCGATTGTGGAGGGTCTTAGCATTTAAAAAGCCTCGACCTCCACACTTTATAACATATCAAATAAAATTATTAAACAGTTCAGGCACATTTTGGGACCGCCACTAACTTATATTTTCCAAAAATGTTTATCTTTTGGTCTTTTTCACGAATGCCTAAAAAAAGCTGTTGTTGTCCCTGTTTACAAATTAGGCAGTAAAGATCAAGTAACAAATTATTGACCTATTTCCTTACTGCCTACTATGTCTAAAATATTAGAAAAAAATATGAATAAATGGCTTTACAAATACTTGGCGGATAAATCAATTTGATTTAAACGGCAGTTTAGATTTAGGCCTAAAATGTCAACAGACGATGCCGTGCATCATCTGACTCATTATCTAGCACAAGAACTTGATAATGGTAACCACACAGTAGGAATCTTCCTAGACCTCGCCAAAGCTTTTGATACGGTTTCTATTCTTATTCTGTTGCATAAGCTTGAAGCCATAGGTATCAGAGGCACCCAGCTGAAACTATTTAAGAGCTATCTAGAAGACCGTACCCAATGTGTAAGGATTGGTAATGTTCTCAGCGATGGTAAAAAAAAACACGTCCTTCGGAGTTCCCCAAGGAAGTATTTTAGGGCCTACACTATTTTTGATCTACATAAACGATCTTTGTAACCTAAATCTAGATCACGGCGAAATTGTTTCTTATGTTGACAACACTGCCCTTCTATTTTCAGCTGACTCAGAAAAAAATGTCTACAAACTTGCGCAACAGGGGTTCAATATTGTTAATAAATGGCTTCAACTCAGTTCACTAACACTAAATGCAGATAAGACAAATTACATTAAGTTTTCGATGCGCAAGCAAACATCAACAAGCACTACCTCGACATTATATGCTCATTATTGCACAATTCCTACAGATAACCAATGTGTTATAATAGATAAAACACTTTCGTTCAAAGAACATATACAAGCTTTAAATAATAGAATTCGCAAGTTGATATTTGTTTAAAAAAAGTTACGCTATATTGCTGACCCAAAACTAGTTAGACAAGTTTACTTTGCTCTATGTCAATCAATATTACCACATGGGGTGTAGCGGGTAAAACAATGTTACTAACCATCGAGAGAGCTCAAAGGGCGATTCTCAAAGTGTCTACTTTCCGCCCTTTCCTTTTTCCTACTAACCTCCTATACAAATCTTGTGAAGTATTAACAGTTCGACAGCTATTTATAATGGGCATTGTATTAAAACAACACAGAACTCTACCCTACAGCACTGCATATACTAATAAAAGACGTAAAGATATAGTTTGTCCACAAAATACAACAAAACATGCTTTGGTATCCAAATGTTACCTGTACCTCGGTCCTCTTCTCTATAATAGACTAAACTCGAAAGCAAACATTTATTCCCTGAACTACACAAATTGTAAGAGAATTCTCAAGGATGCCCTCCAAAGTATGTCTTACGAAGATACAGAGAATTTACTAACTGTGCTAAAGTGAAAAATTTCACCTACGTTAATTATATATCAAATTTAGAAACTAAGAGTTAAGCTCCTCAACATTTAATTAGTGATCTATTGTCAACCTGTTGTTTATTTATTTTATAAGTCTATTTTAGCTCCTCTCGCCTTAAACACAGGATTACCTAGTTCAGGCACGTAAGTCTTAGGAATACAATTTACATTTAAGCAAAACTGAATAAATATTATTATTATTACTTTCGCGGGATATACAATCTCATTACCGATGACCGTGGGTGATGCATTCAATGTGCAGTCAGCAGCGAACGGACCCTCCTATCCAGGGCGTCGAGTTCGGTCTGAGTCCATTTGAGTATGCCGAATGAGTACATCAAAACCGGCATGACCCAACCGTTGAAGGCACGCGTCTTGTTTCCGCCTGATAGGAGACTATTAAATACTTTCTTCAGGTGGCCAAAGAAGCGCTCCTTCAACGATTGCTTCATGTCAGTAACATTGATGCCCAACGCTTCCGACATACTCTAATACTTATAGGATTCGGATGCGGAGAGGGCTCTAAGGTTTATGGAATCCGAGAGTTCGGTTCCCACGGATTCCATAATCTCCCCTCACTTTACTTGCATGACCGCACATTTGTCCACACCAAATTCCATCCGGATGGCGCTACTGAAAGTTTCAGTAACTTTCAGTAGCTCCATCAGTTGCAAATTGTTGGAGGCAAAGAGTTTTCCGTGTAGAGGAGGTGAGATATAACCTGACCACCTCTCCTCATGGATTTTATTATTATGTGTGTAAAATTTTGAAAGTGTTATTATTATTTAACGAATGACCTGAATCTATTAAGTGTTGAGGAAAATGAGATCCTTCTGGATAACTACTCCTGTACGCTGCAATGTTCTTTATATCTTGTTTGAAAATTACGACCAGTTTGACCTATGTCAATCTGCCTAGCCTTTTCCCAACTATGTTGGGGTCGGCTTCCAGTCTAACCGGATGCAGCTGAATACCAGTATTTTACATGGAGCGACTGCCTATCTGACCTCCACAACCCAGTAACTGGGTAATACGATACCCCTTGGTAAGACTGGTGTCAGACTTTCGGGCTCCTGACGACTCGTAACGACTGTCAAAGATCCACGAATGACAGCCGGGACCAACGGCTTAACGTGCTTTCCGAGGCACGGAGGATTCTCAGTATGTAAAGATGGTCACCCATCCACTGACCAACCCCGGCAAGCGTAGCTTAACCTGATGGATCGACCAGTGCGGCTGTTGTTACTCAGCCACGAGCTCCTCCACCAGTTTGACATATGTATATACCATAATACCATTACAATCATCGCAATGTATATACCATAATACCATTACAATCATCGCAATGTAACTTGTAAACACCAGATTTTTTATGGTTTTCTAATCGATATTTTCCGTTACAAATCTGTCTTAATGAATTATTTCTTTTAAAAGCTACCCTAATTCCATTTCAAAACAATGTTTTTGAAACCCTTTCACTTATTGACCCTAAGTATGTCAAACTACCTATGTATTCATTTGGTCTTTCCGGAGGCAGTGGGTACAAAAGGGAACGAACTATGTTACGACGTTTCGTTTGAATCAAATCATCCAACATTTTCTCATTGTATCCGTTATTCTCAGCTATGTGATAAATAATATTTAGTTATCTTTTATAATTATCTCAAGAAAGAGGTACTGACATTAACCTATGAGCGAAACTACGATAAGCTGCTAATTTATGTTGAATCGGATGACAAGATGACGCAGGAATCGTAACATCTGTAGTTGGTTTTCTATAAATCTAAAAATCGTGTTTATTGTTTTATCTTGAACTAGTTTAATCTAAAAAGTTAAGGGATAAGTCAACTTCTAATTCTAATTTAAACTTAATTTTAGGATGCAAACTATTGATTTTATTAACAAAAACATCGATTTGGCGCAATGTACCGGTTCAATACGCCGCCGCGCCGCCCCAGCGTGGTTCGCCCTCACAAACGAGTCGAGCCGCAAGGTGCTCTGCGCACACCAAAACCTCCTCGTTTCGTGGGGAACGATGTCCTCAACCGGGATCACGGAACGATAACCTGGATGAGTTTGTGCGGCGCCTCGCGAAGGGAACGTTCGCGCGTGCCGACGCGTCTGCCTGGCCCCATGTCAGGCATATAGCACCGTTGCATGCGCGCCCCCCTGACTCGAGACCCCTGCCCCGCGACCTGGTAGCGGACCCTGACTTCATCGCACCGAATTGACGCCTCGAGTAACCCGCACCCAGGTTACCCGCAGCTTACTCGAAATAATAAGAGTAGAGATCTACACACACATCTGTTGCGTGGCGTGTTCTAGGTTAATATAGGCATGTCGCGCAACTAACTCAGACAACCACTACTCAAAAGACACTATAATTATACCTGTACACTACACGCGCAGAGCGACGCGGGACGCAATGCGCGATGACACTAATCGGTGTTATACTACAACACAAGGCACTCACACAAACACGACTGCTTATCCCTCAATCCGTAAACGGCTAGATCTGTAAGCGGAACGAGGGAAAGCAACATATCTACCTATAGGAGCGTCGAGTCGGCATCTCTGTCGCTGGTCGTCTTCGTTGGGCCTCCGACAGGCAACTGGGGGTCTCACCTGGCGGGGACAGACCGCGGAGATGTCGTAAAGAAGCGACGCTATAGGATTTAGCGTCGTGGCGCGCCTACAGAAATATTCATTGCAACCATTCACACAGACGCACTTTGCCTGGGTCACTGCTACAGCCGCACTAGGCAATCATATTAAGGGCCCCGTATTAGCGGGCCAACGTACAGCCTCCGCGGGCGAGGGGTGAAGCCCCGACGAGATGCCGCCACGCCCCCTTGCGGACATCTCGAAGAAGTGACTCACTCTGCTCTCGACGCTTGACGTATCCACTTGTCGGGTCCGGGTTGGCAATCAAAACAAGTCAATCACCATCCTGAGGATGCCTCGTTGAGACGTGAAACACGTGTCGATTTTTTACAGGGTTCTTTATGACTCTTTAAGAAAAGTTAAGCGGATTACGTTACTAAATATACGTCGTCTATTTTATTTTATAATGGATTTCCGCAAAAGTCACGCCTGAATAAATTAACTACAGTGTAAACTCCATGTAACGTCACTCTATTTAACGACAAACTCCCTTAAGCGTCGAAATCAATTGGCTTTGGTTGGTTTAGCTTGTCTTTCATACAATGTTTCACTCTACATAGCATTACACCCACTCTCAATAACGACAACAATTGAGTAATAAAAAGTACCTTTTAAGTTGCTAAAATTAGTAAAAACTGCGCAGCTGTGTACGATCTATTGTCGCTTTATTATCCTAGCCCGCAATAAACTCGACTGTCGGCATCATGCATACCGAACTTTCTAAGAAATTCGTTCTTTTGTTTACATTTTGGGATTGCTTGTACGTGTAGACTGTTGTTGACCATGACTCATAAGTAGGAGTCATGGATTATCTATACCTTATCATATTCTTAGTTGCTCACAAACTTTCAAACTGTAAACATGGCTAATAAAAGAAAATCACTGTGTATTGACGAAAAAGTTTTACTAATACGCGCAATAGAAACGGGAGAGAAGATAAGTGATGTTGGCAAACGCTTTGGATTTAGTCGCTCTACCGTGTCCACAATATGGAAAAGCAAAGAAAAAATCCTCCACGCTGAAGGCGAGGGAAAATCTTCCAAAAAATTAAAGAAACCTATATACGAAGATTTGGATCAAGCTGTACTATCATGGTTTCACCGACAGCGCCAGAATAATATGCCTATCTCGGGACCGCTCGTGAAAGCTAAGGCGAAGAATTTTGCTGAAGAACTTGGTTTAACTTCTTTCAAAGCATCAGAAGGATGGCTCGGAAAATTCAAGCAGCGTCATCATATCAACTATGGTAAAATAAGTGGGGAAGCACGAAGTGTTGATACAAATGTGACTCATGATTGGATTAACAGAGTGTGGTCAAAATTCATAGAAAAATACGCCCCAAGTGACATTTTCAATGCTGATGAAGCAGGAATTTTCTATAAGTTGACTCCAGATAAAACTCTGAAATTTAAAGGGGAAAAGTGTGTGGGAGGAAAGCTTTCCAAGGAACGTATTACGGTGCTCGTGGCTGCTAATATGGATGGCACAGAAAAAAATAAGCTAATGATAATAGGCAAATCGAAAAATCCGCGCTGTTTTAAGAACATTAAAAAATTGCCAGTGACGTATAAAGCTAATAAATCAGCTTGGATGACCAGTCAACTTTTTGAAGAAGAAGTGCGAAAGTGGGATGCAGAATTGAAGGGACGAAAAATTTTACTTCTTGTTGACAACTGCCCTGCCCACCCGTTTATATCAAACCTTCAAAACATAGAGTTGGCATTTCTTCCTCCAAATACGACTAGTGTCTTACAGCCAATGGACCAGAGTGTGATTAAAAGCCTCAAGGGTCACTACAGAAGGAAATTATTGATGGAGCTAGTCGAATCTGAGGGTAAAACTTCTGTTAATATGCTGCATGCAGTAAATTTTTTATCTAAAGCCTGGGAAGAAGTGACACCCACAACTATACAGCACTCTTTTCGACATGCTGGACTTTGTACCAATTCTACGAGTGATGAGGTGGAAACAGAACCTGAGTTTGAAAGCGACGACGACCTTCCATTAACTGAGTGGATTCAACAGTTCAACATGACAGGAAATACGGTAAATCTTCAAACCTACATCGAAGTAGACGACCGCCTGCTTACAACGGCTTCACTCACAGACGAAGAAATTTTGGATTCAGTGAGAAAAACTGAGGATCAAGAACAAGGCGATGAAGAAGATGAGACGGATGAGCCTGAGCCTCCGCCGAGCATTAAAGAAGCTCTGGAAGCAGCTAAATTATTGGAAAAATACTTCCTTTATAACCAAGATGCCTCAATATTGCTAGATATGAATAAAATAAGTAAAAAAATACAACAAAATTACTGGTGCAGCAAAAGACGTCAGACAAAAATAACAGACTATACGCAATAGCGTTCATATAACATTCTTTTTTATGCACATAACTACTAACAATAGTCGGAAATAAACTTTTTCTTTTTCTAATTCTGATGTTTCTTCTCTCCATTTAACGACAACTCTCTATAACGCCATAAAATGCACAGTCCCTTCAGTGTCGCTATATAGAGTTTACACTGTATATTAAAAATAAAAAAACAGATAGACGAACATACAAGCTCCTCTCTTTTCTTGAATATGAAACTATGTAAAATATGTGCGGGGCGAAATTTCTGATTTGCTCCTTGACTTTTTGACAGTCGTTACGGGTAGTAAGAAACCCAAAAGTCTGACAACCAATTTTACCAACGTGCCCTGACCAATTGGTTTAGGTTAGGTTAGAACAGTAACCAACGTACTTCCAACTTGGTTGCAGTTACTTGACTATTTAAAGATCAGTAATTATGTGAAACCGCTGAACGTCATTCAGTTGTTTTACAAAACGGAGCTGTTATGTAAAACAACTAGCAGTTTTGTAAAACAGCGGATTCTACAATCCATCTGCGACATAATCTAAGTTTCATGGACAAGTAGGTAGGTACGAGTAAATCATTTTCATTCGACGTTGTTATATTTCACGTACAAAATAAACGATGAAAAAAAAGAGCCTGTTGAGCATACTCGGGAATTTGGGCCCCACTACGCTCGGGTTAAGGCCAGATTCCAAAACCTAAACTGGTGTAAAACGAGTTTAAGCTTTTCTTCTCGACAAAGTAAATTGTCTTCCTGTATAATGGTGAAATGAAAACAGAGCGGGGGTATTCAAAGCGGGGTGATAAAATTTGGGGCTCGCTTATCGTGACTCTTGAGCTTTTCTTCATAAGTCAACAAAGCAAGTAATAGGAATGATGCCTGGGTAAAAAAAAATTAATTCTAATTAGTCCGTCAGTCAGATAATAAAAAAATATTAGACTCGTATTTTTTGCTTTATCATGTTAATACAAAATTACTTAGATAAAACGCATTTTAAGTTGGGGAGTGGGGGTCGATACGTCACTAGTACGTATAAAATCTACATACTCGTGTCGTCATGGCACATTTTACCTCAATGTATCGGCGTAATCTTTAGGTTACGTAAAAAAAGAAAAAATACGTGTTCAATATTTTTTCATAGCCTCAAAGACGGACAAAAAAAAATGTTTTGTCATCATCCCTATTCTTAGTTCTTTTGGAATGATCAAAAGAAAATCGAACATATCCAAGAGTGTGCAAAATTTTTGAGCTCGTTTCGCTCGCTCTAGTATTCTAAATTTTCATAGTTGCTTGGCCTTTCTTGTATAAATCTACAATGTAACTCCTATTTCTGTTTGAAAATGTAAATCAAATTCTACGAAAACAGATCCTATTTAAGGCGGGGTGCTAAAATTTTGAGACTCGCTTCGCTCGTTGTCTTGATTCCTGAGCTTTTCTTCATAAGTCGACAAAGCAAGTCATTCTTAGTGCTTTTGGAATTATCAAAAGAAAATGTAACGTATCCGAGAGTGTGCAATTTTTTTTAACTTGATTCGCTCGCTCTTCATTTTCATAGTTGTTTGGCCTTTCTTGCATAAATCGACAATGTACCTAACTCATATTTCTGTTTGAAAATGTAAATCAAATCCTAACCTATCCGAGACGAGGTATTAAAATTTTCGAGTCAGCTTCGCTCGCTCTTCTCACCCTAGATAATCTTCTGTCCTAATACTTATTATTTATCAAAAAGCTAGCGACCAATTTGGCAGCATCTCATAATTTAATCAAACCCCGTTAATATTGTGGGGTCGTTAAAATACTAAATAGCCAACAATTTGCAACCAACTTGGATGTAAAAATGCGGTAGTGGGGCGCGTCATTTCAGAGTAGATAAGCTATAGCGCTAGCCGGCAATTGCGGCGGTTCCGCTCGTATCGCTCGGCTCGCGCGCGGTTTGTCACCGTATTAACCCGACCAGGGGGACCGGGGTACGTGTTAGCTTAGTTAGTGCGACCAACTGTGAGAAAAGATCAGAAACTTAAAAAGAGGTTCAAATATTTAAAAAGTGAGCACCATTAGAAAGGTTAAAAAGTTTTTAGAGTATTAATTAAATATTTCCCAAATATTCCTAGGTACCCATAGTGACCCCCCCAAAATCTAAGGCTGCGACCGCGCCTGCGCCAGCCGATAGCCCCGAGGGGGGGCTAGTTGATATAGGGAGGATGGGAAAAGTATGATTTGTAGGTACAGTCAAGAGTCAAGAGCACATGAAGCTTTAAGGCTTATGCAGATATGTAGTTTCTTTACGATAAAATGCCTTGTATTTGACTATTTTTTTTGGATGGCTTGGGTGGGGCAGCTGCCCCTTTTGCCCCCCTTGGCGACACCCTTGTTCCTATTTCGATATGTCCCGGTACTTATTAGATTTGACAGACTGTAGTTTAGAACAACTTTTAGTACCTATAGATAATTTCCTCATGGGAATGTTGATTTGCTAGACTATATCAGCGCGGACGGACTGCTTGGAACAGAATTTTCATTCGAGTTTCGACGAATTCGGTAGCGGGCATGATCGCTCAAGAATGTGGAATTTTGTTGCTCTGCATTTGGTTTTTTATTTTTTTAATCACTAGGGGGGCAGCTGTCCCCCGCTGCCCCCCCCCCCCCCCCCTGGCGTGTTTTACATAAATAATCGTGTCTCCTACCTCTACCTCCCCTACCCGTAAAGCGGGGATGTTTTTTTCCTCATCTATCCCGATATCCGGGATATCGTTAGAAAGAGCGTTCAAAAATATTGTGATTTTGTGAAAATCATTTTTGGATTCAGGGATCTGTTTACGAAATATTAAGCTATTCACTGAAATTTTTTGTAAGAGTCAAGTGTCCGCCCCCTGCCAAGTAAATGGTTGTACTTGGATTTGTGAAAAAATTCACAGCAGTAGTATAAATAACGAAATTAAAAGGAAAACTATCAAAGCTAAGTAGGCTGTACAGGTTGACGAGTAGTAATCGACCAACTTAAATTTGCGGTTTGAATAACATGATCTCCCATACATTCAGTATGGGAGAACATGTTTTGAACTACAATGTGAACTTTGTTCTTGGGATAAATTCATCCCAACTACGGAACCCTTCATTATGCGTGGTCCGACAGAGTGTTTCCAGGTTCGATTTGTTTTAAATCGGGACAGAAGGTAAAACAAATCGGGATTTAGGGTTGTAGATCAGCTATCTAAACGAAACCAATTTGACTCAATTGCAAATCGAAAATGTGTTGCGTAATTAGATAGCGGGTCAATAAAATAAAAAATATGTGTGCAATTCACACGTGGTAGAAGTGAAACCTTCAAAAATTTCACTACGGTTGTTGTGATGCCTTTTCCCAAGCTTTGTACACACGCGCACAAACACGTATTAACAAACGTAGGTACCACGCTGAGGCCCAAGCAAACTCCCCTATGCTTTGGTAAACACGAGTGGAGGGGGTACGAAGCAGAGCATAAAGAGAACCACGAATATATGAAACACTGTACGTATATAATGCTTCCTATCTCATTTTCTCCCACGTTAAATCTTATGAATTCATGTGTCTCTTTTTACTGTCGCTTTTTCGTTTCATCGACTTTCAAATCACAACGATGCTAAAGAAGTTTTCACTTCAAAAAACAAGGTTTTGTAAATTAAGATTTCATTTATTACTAGTAAATCTGAATTTAATCTTATAATAATAGTCAGACTGGCTGAACTGGTAGAAATGACAAAATATTACAATAAAATTGTAGTTTTAAGTATTAATTATTGACGTTGCTATTAAGTTTAAGAACCTACTTAATTTATTTTTTATTAAAATGATACGCACCATTCAGGGGCGCTAACAAAATCAAATTAAAATATTATAATTTTATTCCTTGAAATGGTATTGTTGATCGAAGCTTGAAACGCACCAAGAATGAAACATACAGAAGAGCGTGAAGGATTCGTAATAAATTATATCTATAGACGTTTTAAAATTCAACTGTTCTAATTGTTTATTAAAACTAGAGAGCAAAAATGAACCGGAAGTAAGTGCTTAAGCGACTTACTACTTAGCTCAATAATGGTAAAAATACAGCATTCTAATTACGTAACACACTCTCAGTCACAATCTGAATGATTTTGAAGGATATTGCTAATCCATTGGTTCATACGTTCGAACAAATTGCCTGCTCAACAACGTAAATAACGCAATGAATGCTGTTGAACCATCAAAATTAAACCCATTGCTACTGTAACTGTATTACACCATTACTCCGCAGGTTTTGATATTGAATCATTTGATATATTGAATAATAACGAATACTTGATGTACTTAAATCATACCTGAAAGATAGAAAAGTTAAAGTTCAGGTAAACGGCGTAAACTCATTGGGGTTTGAAATGGCAATGGGCGTTCCTCAAGGTTCGATATTGGGTCCATTCCTCTTTTTAGTTTATATTAATGATTTACTACAATTACTTCAAAATCAACCTAAGATGGTGTTATTTGCAGATGACACATCGTTGATCTTTAAAATAAACCGACGGTCACAAAATCTTGACGACGTTAACAGCTCTATTCTTCAAGTCCAAGATTGGTTTACTGTAAATAATTTGGTACTAAATAAAAATAAAACAAATGCATTAGATTTAAATTACCTAATGTTAGAAGTAAGGAATGTGACATCATATTGAACCGAGAAAAACTAGAATGTATTAATCAAATGGTTTTCCTAGGAATCACGCTAGACGAGAAATTACAATGGGTACGTCATATAACATCTCTTGCGGGGCGGCTAAGCTCGGCCGCTTATGCTGTTAGAAAGATAAGACAGTTAACAGATTTAGAAACCGCGCGTTTGGTCTATTTTAGCTACTTCCACAGTATTATGTCGTATGGCATTTTACTGTGGAGTCGGGCTGCTGACATTGAATCCATCTTTATTTTACAAAAGAGCTGTCAGAGCCATTTATAATCTACATCGTCGCGAATCTCTCAGGGAAGTATTTAAAAAATTAATATTATGACAGTCCCTTGCCAATTCATTGAAATGAAAATATTATGTATGTAAGAAAAAATCTACAAGTCAATGCTGGGAAGTCCGTATACAAGGCAACTCCGTCTACACATCATAGCGCTGGTTTATGATTATCTATGCCGCCTACATCTCGATCGGTAAAACAGTATCGTGGTTCTAGTTCGAATTCAGAATCATAGATGTTGCTATAAGTCGTTTTGCAGAAGAAAAGTGACTTCCTTTTTTAGTCGTGTTGTGAATTCGAACATCAAGTGCGGAGGTAGCGGAGAAAAAGAAAAAAAAGTACCGAATCCAACAAATTAAAACGTAGAGTGTTTATAATGTAAGAAGTTAAATAGCCCTTCTATATATTTCTTTTATTGAATTGATGAATGACGCTAAGAATTTCGAAATATTAAGTGTAGTAAATATCTATCCTTAAAATGCTATACTTGGGAAGACCGTCTAAGACGCACGAGGTAAGTTCGTCACATCGTCTTGCCTTGAAGCACAGATTGTCAACCTTTTTTGTAGCATGTGTGTATTCTTAAATCGTTATATTTTGACTTCTCAGTTTTCAAAGGGTGTAAAGGAATTGGGAGCGTCAAGGCATTTTGTTCTGCTTCTAGATAATTATTGATAGTGTAAAAATGCCTTACCTAACGCTCTAATGCCTTTTACACCCGGAGGGTCGATTTATTTACACCCCAAATGCAGCGGTTTAGGTTGCACGTTGCTGACATTTGATAGGGCATAGTGACTATATGAGGAAAACTAAGAGTGTTTCTTGTAGCAGAAATATTAAAAAAAATATATGTGCCTTTGGATGTTGGTCATTTTTTTATCTAGAAATGATTTCAAACTTTTAAATCAGCATGGCCATGGCTTGTGACAAATTTTATACTATCTAGATGTTAACATTTTGGTTATTACACAGACTTAAAGTTACCACCCCACTTCATGATAAGTACATAAATGGAAGTTAAAATCGTTATTATATATTATAATTTTTTCTGGTGTCAAAGCTGACTGCATATGGCAATTTACGATCATTACCCTGAAGACAAATTAGACTCTTCATTTATAGTGATTTATGTATTCTTTTGTAAGAAAATAAATCATGGTCCAGAATGTATATTTTTATTTTATTTTATCGAAAATGTTTACAGCCCCATCACGCAAATATATCTAGCCGGATAGCCGGTCTTACCTCAAGTATGATAAGTTTGGCTATTTAAATTAATTGTAGCCTTATATGTATGAGTGTAAGGCACATATTTCAATGCCATTTATTACTTTATCGAAAGAAAATATTTGCATAATGTAATCTATCAAATCTTTTGTAAAATGACTACTAGACGGACTTGCCTCAAACAGCAAGGGAAGTCCGTCTACACGCCGATGTTTTAAAAAAAAACCTCTATTTAAGTGTTATTTGACATTAAAGCTATTCAAGTGTTTTTAAAATATTCACGATCATATTTTCATCATTTGTAGCTACTAAGAGTTACCCTAGAATGTATACTTCTAGTAGTTAGTTTCAAACAAAGTTAACTGTTAAAAAAGTGTGCCGGTCTTCCCCACATTGACCTCATATTTTTAATAAAATAAGTGATAGACATAATTTTAATACTAGTAATAAAGATAAAATAGATCAACCATTTTTCAGAATATCTAAAGTACATACATCTTTTATGGGGTACTGTGTTAAATGTTACAACAAAATACCTACCTTGTGATATATTACAATTAAATTAAAGAAAATTTAAAACTCATATTAAAAGTACACTCTGTAAACAAGCATATTACAAATAAGGGGATTATATATTAAATTTTATTAATTTTAAGAAAACTTACAGCTAATACGTAGAATAATATGTAGAAGAAAGCCAATTACAAGTTTTCACATATAAATATATTATAATAATAAATAATATATTATATCCAAGATAAGAATGCTTGGAAACATGCTGGTCCTGCTCCACAGGACAATTTAGAGTCTAGACAAAATCAAACTGGTTGCTAATTTAATTATATAATTTGTTATTGTTTTATAACACTGTTTTTACATTCTGTGATTTCTGAACTCACAAACTGACTTATTAGTACTTATTACTTGTTAAAATGTTAGGAATATCGTATAATTTTACAATGTTTGTACGTATCTATGTGAGCACCATGTATCTATCACATAATTAATTTATCTGTCACTGTTTCATTTTTCATTCTTTTTTACCTATCGTGGTATAGTAATCTTATTGTAGATGCATCGTCTTCACATATTCTACTTCTGTAGCTACCGCCGTATCTGCCGTATCAATTATACGGGGCCTCCGGGCCACGGGGGGCCCGTATAATTGATATTTGAATTGGCTTTTAATTTTATGCAAACATTTATTTTTTCTTTTGTGAGAAATATTTACCCTTCATAAGGGCACCCAAACAATTTTTTTATACGGGGCCCAGCCAAGGCATGCTACGCCACTGCTTCTATAATATAAACGCCAAAGTTTGTGAGTATGGATGAATGTATGGATGTTTGTTACTCTTTCACGAAAAAAATACAGAACGGATTTTGATGAAATTTGGCAAACAGATAGTTTATAACCTGGATTAACACATAGGATACTTTTTATCCCGATATTCCCACGGGATCGAGACTTATGCGGGTAAAACCGCGGGGGCTAGTAATTATATAATTAATGTACTTACCTATACAAAATATTGTAAAAACATTTTAAAAGGTAAAGGTAAAGTTTCTTGCCCATTCTTCTCCATACGAAAACTAGCTTTTGGAAGGGGCGACTAGAATCAATTCTATTTTTGTTTGTAAAATTGACGTTCATAAGTGCCTTTTATGTGCCTAATTAAAATAAATTGTTTGACTTTGACTTTTATACTTATTCCTCTTTGTGTTTAATCGTTGGTGCACAACCTAGTGAGATCGTTTAGGCGCATATTTTCTGTTCATTTCTGTCACCCTAGTACCTACTTTTAAAAACAGCAAATGATTCAATTTCAAAACCTGTATTTTTACAGTTATTGAGTTATGAGAGTTTGAATAAATAAACAATTAGAACAGTTGAATTTTAAAACGTCTATCGATATCATTTATTACGTATCCTTCAGACTCTTCTCTGTTTCATCGTTGGTGCGTTTCGAGGAATAAAATTACAGGGATAGATACCCCAGATTTTGCAGATAGGATTGCCTTCGTAGTTACTGGAAGTCATGTTAAAGATGGTTTTTTGAATTTCTGCTTTGACATGCTCGAGTGTCAAACGGTTTCGCCTCTTAGACCAAACGTCGCTTTCTCGTTTCGCCTGAAGAGGCGAAATACCCTTTCCGTTGCCGCGTTTGATACGGTATTTTGATGTTATAAAATATTGATTTGTCTATACAAATATTGTGCCATTTTTGGAGCGGCGCACAGTGGATCGTCCCCATACAAGAGGTCGGACATAGAATTAAAAATTGAAAAAGTATTTAATTGAAAAAAATGAAATATACAGTTGCATTACTCTATTATGGAACTACAAAAAATGTTACTACAATTTTTTTATTTGACCAGTACTTTATGAGCAATTCGATGAAAACTGTTATTTTTCTATGGAAATGGTCACAAAAATGTCTGTATCTCATGATTCCCTCCTTGTTTCGATTTGCGGTTTTCACTACTGTTATTTACCCATTTTATGCCACATTTTCTTCAAGGACACATGGTGCCCCCAGCGACCCCCTTCCGAGATATTTTGCTTTTAGTAACTATACTTTTTATTGTATAACTGATGAAATGGAGGTACATTAAGTATATTCATTACTGAGAATAAGTCATCCCTAAGTAGTTCCTTAAATAACAGGTGCATTTGCGATTACTTTAATGACTTATGAACGCTTCTGTTGCCATACAACAAAAGCGTTAATGAGTCCTTAAGTAAAGATTACCAGTACTTGCTTAATCTAATTAGTTATTGTAATTACTATGTTAACAGCCCTTAATCTCTGCATTGTGATTGGATAATGTCATCATTAGCTTAGTAATGACTGAGTCGAATTTACAATAACACATCGAAAAGAAATAGAGTTTTATGATCAATAATAAAATATGTAGGTATAAAAATATTTTTTATTTAAATAATATAACACTGTAAAAATAATTTAAAAATAAAACAACTATGTACCCTAAAACAAACTAAAAAATTAAACAACTACTAAGAACTAAATTATAATAGGAAATTAATTAATTAACACGACCATTTAGTTACTAACAACAATAGAAAAGAAAGAAAAAAAAGAACATTTATTGGCCGATGGGTGGCATAACACAAAACAAAAAAAGAACAGAATAAAAAAAAATACACAAAAACAAGAAATTAACAAAGAAACTGCTTTTTAATAATAATATTAGGTACTATAAGACTTAAACTATATTTTCTTCATCTTCATCAATAACGACATCATGATCATTATTATCGTCATCATCTTCTTCAACGTCACTACATGCAGCAAGTGTATCAGTTGAAACGTCAATGAACTCCAATTCACTCTGATCAACTATGAGTAAATCGTCTAGTTCACTAAATGAAGACTTTTTGGCTTTATTTGACATCTTCGGTCGTAAGCTGGTGAGAAGAGGATCGGAAGATAATAGCAGATTATGAAGAATGTCTTCATTAGTGGCGATGCTACTATGCTTTCGTGTATGATATTCTCTAAATTTACGAAAATCCTTGTTTCTTGCTTCAGATGCTTCTTCAGACAAAAAACCTATAGGTACTACTGATAAGTGGTCCACTATCTGTGATCCATGAATCAGCAATTTGTGTAAACTTGCTGGCATGTTATACCATGGATATAATTCCACGAATAAATTTGCTGCTTCATCACAATACAATTTAAATTTTTGGACTTGAATTTTTTCGCCTGAGGAAATGCATTGCAAAATAACGGCGAGTCTTCTAATTAAATTAACGTCTAATTTAGTAATTTCCGCAGTCGTTTCAGGGTTTGCAAAAAACCTTCTTGCAGCATTTCCAGTGTTTGTATTGCCACTACCCTGCTTAACAACGTCTAGAAGTAAGCCTGTGCTTCTTCGGAAAGCTTCTTGAATGGCTTCTTTCTTATCTTTAACTTTTTTTTTATTTTCGTCACCTTTTGCTTGCCATGATTTTATGTCCATTCTGTAAGCAATGTGTAATAAACACTCCATAGACCGAATCCAAGCATGCAATGAACTAAATCCATGCTTGTATAAATCTGTATTCACGGGTTTAGCTCTCACTTCTTCCATGTTATTCATTTCGCTTGGGCGAGCTTTGCACAAATCATACACTGCTGCCGATGTACCAGATATGATTGAATGTACCTTACCATCAATCATGGTTAGCCATAGATTGTGAGTAACAGTAGCATTGCCGCAATCAGTCGGGTTCAGTTCACGGATCTCGGTCTCAAATATTTCCATTTCAGCCTTAACATTCGCTTCCGTTTCTTTCATAAATGTAAATGAAATCGGGCGACAATATGTGGTTGACGATGGCCGATCATTCTGCCACACTATACTTCCACTAGAAGTCACTAACTTAAGCGGTACAAGACTTGCCATAAATACACTGGATAAGTCTTGTTCACTTGTTGTTGCCGTTTGATGGTAAATGCTTTGACTTGAAGCTCCATCAAAACCCCATTTACTGTAAAGCACAAGTGGTTCACCAGCATCAAAATTTGATTCAAGTGAATCGATCAGCCTCCTAACTGTGAGATCAAGGAGGGCTTGGATCCGTATCTTTGCGGAAGTTTCAGTCACAGTTATGTCTTCTTTTGCCGGGTAGCATTTAAGCTTTTCTTTAACTAACAAGTAGTAGCTTGGGTATTTCGCATGACCTTCTTTTAAACTAAAGTCCCGAAGTGTGATGTAACGCCACTTGGATAACTGCAAGTAAACGTAAAGAGCAAGTGCTTTGTGAGTAGGAACTTCACGAAGCGAAGGATTCTGCTTAGTTTCCAGGACATTTAAAACTGTTGAGACGTGTTCAGGATTTTCCAGCAAATTTTTCATTATTCTGGCCATATCATTTTTTCCGGCAGACTTAAGTATACTTTCAACAGTATGCAAAAGCTCATCCGGACGACTGCAACTAGCAACATTTTCATTAACACGTCTTCTTTTGTGTCTAGTCGATAAATCTTCAAAGCGTTTGCGAGGAGATGTATATGTTGAAGTTGATGCATCTGATTTTGATGGACTGACTACCTCTTCTGCCTCATTTTCATTTGCTTCTTCAGTGTCAACAACATTTTCTTTAAAGCAATCTGGCCAAACGATATCGGAATTTAACCACTCTCCGTTCTTGTTAATGAACCTGTCGACTGTCCTTCTTGATTGCACCCATTTGGTGTAAACCCTATAGCAAAATCGTCGACACCAGTGCTTGAGATCCGTCACATCACTTTCACTTAACTGGACGTTAGTACTCGACTTCAATGTGTTAAATAAATTGTCATAGTCACGAAGATCTTTATGATTACGAAGAGCAACGTAAAGATCTAGATAAGTAGAAAACCCACGGAAAGCCATAATGACAACACTTGATAGAAGTTATAATTACAACTGAATTACATTTGCTAAACACACAAATATATAGGGCAGCAAGTAGGCAACTAGCAATGAATTTGATAAGCTAATGATGACATTAGATAATCACAATGCAGAGATTAAGGGCTGTTAACATAGTAATTACAATAACTAATTAGATTAAGCAAGTACTGGTAATCTTTACTTAAGGACTCATTAACGCTTTTGTTGTATGGCAACAGAAGCGTTCATAAGTCATTAAAGTAATCGCAAATGCACCTGTTATTTAAGGAACTACTTAGGGATGACTTATTCTCAGTAATGAATATACTTAATGTACCTCCATTTCATCAGTTATACAATAAAAAGTATAGTTACTAAAAGCAAAATATCTCGGAAGGGGGTCGCTGGGGGCACCATGTGTCCTTGAAGAAAATGTGGCATAAAATGGGTAAATAACAGTAGTGAAAACCGCAAATCGAAACAAGGAGGGAATCATGAGATACAGACATTTTTGTGACCATTTCCATAGAAAAATAACAGTTTTCATCGAATTGCTCATAAAGTACTAAAAAAATTGTAGTAACATTTTTTGTAGTTCCATAATAGAGTAATGCAACTGTATATTTCATTTTTTTCAATTAAATACTTTTTCAATTTTTAATTCTATGTCCGACCTCTTGTATGGGGACGATCCACTGTGCGGCGTCAAGTCTTTGTTTTGCATTGCTGTCTTCACTACCAGCGCTTTATCGCACTCGACATAGTGATGTGTATTTTTTTTATTTTGCTATTAATAAATTTATTGATTTATCGGGACATTTAGTGTCCCGATCACGTGCAAATCGGGACGCGTCCCCAGACCGCTGAAAATCGGGACGGCCCGCGTACATCCGGACACCTGGCAACGCTATCCGACACGCACTTGGCTGCTTTTTTTTATTTCTATGCATGAACTCAAGACGACATGAAAATGTCTGTCGGTTCAACTAGTGTTTACTAAGATTTAAAAAAAACGAGCGAGCCTTGCAGGAGTCGCATATGATGTATAATATTTGACATCTCACCTTGGTACCTAATAAGCAAAATTAGTCAACTATACCTACTCCATTTGAAATAAGATTAGAAATTTAACTTAACCTTTTTTACAGTCCATTCGTTCACCGATTTTGACTTCTATTGCGTTGGTGGCATGACAAATGGCAGCCGTAGTAAACAATTGGTATTGTAACCACTTTTTTGCTTTTAATGCCATCCTTATGCCTTTTTTTTTGATGGTGTGACATTATCGAATAACTTCTAGGGCGTGTCAGACTCTTACTGACTAAAACCCACCTGTGTTCCTTCAGTTGCCTGTATATTGCCAGGGGCCACGGTATCCCTTTCAGACTTTCCCGCGACCCCGGCAGGCATCGGTCCTAGCGGACACCTTCCGTTGTGCTGACACTTTTCAATGTTTGTAAATATGTAAGAATCATGTATCTATCACATAAGTAATTAATTTATCTGTTGTTACTCTTTTTAAAATTCTTTTTACCTATTCTGCCCTGCTAAGCCGAAAGGCGTTATCTCAATCGGAGTAAGTTTTGAGAAAATTGAGTTTTTGTAAATTGTAATTTAAGGAAACATAAGGATAAAAGAAACTTCTTAGTGTTTTTTTTAAATGTTTTAAGTTAGATAGCGTTATTTGGGTTATACCATTAGATGCGAAATTGTTATAGCTATGGAATGGTATAAAAAAAACTAAAAGGCCGTATCTCAGAGATAACGCCTTTCGGCTTAGCACGGCAGTATTGTGGTATAGTAATTTATTTTTTATTTTTAGATGCATCGTCATCACATATAATTATTTAAATAATTATATAAATAATGTACCTACGTATACAAAATATTGTAGAACATTTTAACACACTTGCCTCTCTCTCACGCGCTCCGTCTCCTCTTTCACGAGCATTACTACTTCGCAGAAGGAGGTGACGGCTTCCCACGCCCTCTCGCTCCGTACCATGGCTTGGACCAGGGCCGGACGCGAGAGATCACTGCCGCCGATCGCTTCCACAAGGACACGGCGGTGCCCCGCCCAAGCCGGGCAGACCTCCACCGTATGCTCCACCGTGTCCTCCGGGCGATCTACACAGTGGTGACACCCGGGCGTTTACTCCCGCCTTATGCGGAACAGGAACCTCCCGAAACAACTGTGTCCGGTGAGGACGCCGTGGCGCCTCTCTAGCCACTCCTCAAAGAGGGGACTTATCGCCGCAATTGTGGCGTGCCCAGCACGGGGTTGCGATGATTTCACTCTCCATGACGCCATGAGATCCCGCCGGAGCTCTGTCCGCTGTGCCGTGATTTCTCGCGACAGCAGAGTTACGCTCTGGCGTTTCGCCTCCTCGCGCCACTCCCAAATGTGCGCGAGGACTCTTGCCTCCAGATCCCATGGCGGCCCATTCTTATGCCTAAGGTTAGAAATCAGAATCGGTTGAACGGAATCTAGAAAACGTTTCTTTAAATGTCTAATCTTGTTTCAAATGGAGTATAGTGTTTATTAAGATTATCCCACAATAGGGATGATGACAAAAAAAAATTTTTTAGTCCATCTTTGAGATTATAAAAAAATATATTGGACACGTATTTTTTTCTTTTTTTACGTAATCTAAAGATTACGGCGATACATTGAGGTAAAATGTGCCATGATGTCACGAGTATGTAGATTTTATACGTACTAGTGACGTGGCGACCCCCACTCCCTAACTTAAAACGCATTTTACACGTACGTGACACGTATTTTTTGTTTTATCTTACTAATGTAAGATAAAACAAAAAATACGCGTCTAATATTTTATTATCTGACTGACGGACTAATTAGAATTTCATTTTTTTTACTCAGGCATCATCCCTATTCCCCGGCTTCCTGTTACACACTGCAGTCGCTTTTCACGAAATCACTCTCATACATTGCAGGAAATCGAGAGGAAAGATGTTACACACAAAAATTGCCCTTACTGCTACGACATAAAAGCGGTGTCAATGATAAAATTGTTACCACTGATGTGACTGCAACTGCACAATGATGGGCTTCGAAAACTAACCAAGAAAAAAAGTGTCTACAAAGTCCCAATATTTCACCATCCTACGACACCTTTGTGATGCATAACCCACGTGGACTTCACGTCTGTGAACTTTCGCCAGCTAATGAACCCCGTCACATACCATAACTCCGTCGTTCAGACGACACCGCCACTGCTGCAGTGGCGGAGACGGCGCGGCGGGTGACGTCACGCTGATGGCGCGCGTTTTATGTTTCAGGAGTCGCGGACGCACTGACCCGCCGCGGCGCTGTCGCACACACTTGACACACTTTACAACTTTAACGTTTTATAAATTGTATTCTCTATTGATTGGAAGGAGATGTTATCATTTTTGAGATGTAAATTTACCCGGTTCATTAGGTTATAAAATAATGTATATTTATAGCGTCGTTTATATCTCTCCTATTAGCCACCGTTGATCTTTGCATTTTTGATGTTTATTGAATTGTTCGAAGTGTACATTGTGATTTTTACGGTACGGTAGATAGTCGTATGTTTAATGTACGATGGTGACGAATGTTCGACTCGGGACGAGTTTGTGTCGCACAGCTGCCTTACCGCGTCCGTGCCGAGTGGCGCACGTGCCGCAGCCGAGCCGATGTCACACAGCAGGCAAGCCGCTAGAGGCGCGTCTGACGCGCATGGTCTCCTGCATCAGATCACACTCACGCATTGTAACAAGCTATGGACTTGGACAAGCGTGGGTGTTACCATTTTCCCCATTGTAATGTAACGAACGTTCAACTTGTACGTATCTTACTACTTTTCGATGAAATAGAATTGTATTACTTACTAGGGACTTCCTGTAGGTATTTCTAATATACCCCATTTACACTCAGCTCACTTCCACGGCAGTGAGCAGGGAAGTAGGCAAGACGAGAATTTAAACACGATACTTCTCTCGATCCTGCTACAGTTTGCGTCAAATAACTTTGCCGCTCTGAAGTAGGCTACAAATGACTGCGCGGTAGTCAATCTTCCTTATAGAACAGTGGCGCGCATGCGCAACCTAACTTCAGAGCGGCAAAGTTATTTGACACGAACTGTACGGCAGTATTTAGGAAATTATTGTCGCCAGCGCGAGGAGCAGTGGCAGGGGCTGAATGTAAATGAGGCAATAGAATATGACTCGTACAACTGCACACAGGTGTGCGTGACAGTGAGCTATGAGTACTGTTTACCCCCAAACGAACTACTTCACTATCTACGAGGTACACACTTGTTCGGATCAACATTAATCGGTACAGTCCTACGGTAAATCGCATAAGTATGTGTATGTGGATATGTTCGGGAAAAAGGCCGCTCAGTTTAGCCGCACGTATGCAGCATGCGGCCCAGCCGAGCCGGGCGGTAAAAATCAACTAACGTGCCAATTCACCGAAGGTAGATAGGTACCGGATGGAGTTCACCTAACCGCACGAGCCGAATATATTTAGTAATTTTTACTTCGGAAAAGTAATTTTTGCTTTGTTGTTTTACAAATACTATCGAATGTGCCGAACAAGTGTGTAGCACACGTGTGTAACACGCCTACACTTGAAAATGAGAACCAAAAATAATAAGTAGAATAAGTTATTCTAAGCGAGTGTAACAGCGACGACGAGGACCTGCAGTCGCGGCACGCTGCCATACCTACTTATGTATGATATATACTATAGGTACATGTTACGGAATAATTCAGTGACTGTTCACGCCCGGAGCGAGCAACCACGCCCGCTTGCTGCCGTCCTCGCTGTCGCTGCTAAACTCTTTCTAATACTTGGGCGCCGGGAGGGGGGTGCAAGGGGTGCACTTGCACCTCCCTGACTTCAAAATAAATTATAGGTGTAAAAACATTCAGAACTAATGAAATATCTGAAAACGCAAATAATTATTTGCGTGTTCAAATATTTCCTATACGACGGAAGATCCTAAAATTTTCGGCTGTGAATTCTAAAGCTTATGTGGATTAGTCGACAAAGTACCTACTGAACTCCTATTTTCAAACGGGGTGCTAACGTTATCGAGCTTGCTTCGCTCACTCTTGCATCCTTCTCTATCTTAATTCATAAGCTTCTTTGTATAAGTCCACAGTTAGTTAGTTCTCTTTCTGTATAAATGGACAAAATAAAACCTATCCTGTTCGTGGCGAGATGGCAAAATCTCTTATTTTTTAAGCTTTTCTGCATATGTCGACATAGCAAGCTTTTTTGCGTTACTCTTTGTATGAATGACTAAACGATAACCTAACATATCCGAGGTGAACCACAAAAAATATCGAGCCCCTTTTGTCGTGGAGCTGAAGATGCACCCCCCTGAAAATAAACCTGCCGGCGCCCATGTTCTAATACAACCTACTTATTTATGTGTTTACATGTGTAGTCAAATACCAAAAAGCTCACTCAGCGAAAACTTACCTAAGTTTACGTTATCATGAAAAGTAGCCAGGGGGTCCACCCTTTATACCAGAACTTTTTATGTCATAATATTATTTTGCATAACAGCGGATAGCATAAACTTCATTTCGCAGAAAATCGTTTGGCATACACTCATTTATCATTCATTCAAAACTCATAATTTTGTAAGTCAGAATCATCTTTTAGCATAAATTTTATATCCTTAATTATTAAAAAGTAGAACCATCATATCGCAGAAAGTCCACAGTCAGAGTCGTCTTTTGGCATACATTTCATATCGATAATCTTTAAAAGGCAGAACTATCATATCTCAGAAAGTTTACAGTTAGAATCATCTTTTGGCATACATTTCATATCCATAATAATTGAAAGACTCGTCTATCACATTACGGAAAATTCATAGTTAGAATAATTTTGTATTTCTTACCATAATAATAAAATTGATTGAACACTTTTTTTTTTCGCCTCGGACATGCGTTGATAATCGTTATTGCTAGATCTTTCTGATCAAGCGTTAATCAGATCATTTTTAATTTTGCTGTAGTAGGAGGTACAGTTGATTGTGAACATGTGTTTTTTTTTCCCTGTAAGAAGCATGCAAACATTCAAACAAGCTTAACACCATGCATGCAGAATGCAAACAAGCTTAACACCATGCATGCAGAATGCAAACATGCAAACAAGCATACACCATGCATGCAACATGCAAGCAAGCATGCAACATGCAGCAGGCATGGTTTCTGTCACGGCTCCGGCGGTCCCACGCGAGCTTGTCGTCGCAGATGGTTTCAACGCTCACCACCTGCTCCTCAGCTCGCGGCCCGCCTCGCCCCTCCACGCCTACGCGATTTTAAATTACACTCTAGGGGTAGTACAGACAAGACTACGTGGCGTCGGTTTTGCAGCGATTCGTTTCTGTCACTACCTTTTATAGCTCAACGTATTGACTTTTTAAGACAATATTTTTATTTAACGTTAAAAATGCTGTTTTATAGAAATGGCAATATGCCTAATAAAATTATTCCAAATTAAATTCTGCTATCTTCATAGTATGCCAAGTGAAATTGTACCAAATAATCGTCACTCTAAATAAACGTTATGCTAAACGAAATTATGCGGAATGTTAACTTTGCCAAAGGTAATTATGCCAAATAAAATTCTGCCATCTTAAAAGTATGCCATTGTAAAACCAGACTTATAAACATTCGGCCAAACAATAATTCGTTTAATTATTTTTTATGCCTTTAAAATATTCGTTTAAGTGTGTTATGCCAAACAAATTTCGGAGCATCAAAATTCTGCCAGATAGAGACCCGTAGCCAGGACTCTGATCATAAGAACGGTCCCAAACCTATCCCATAGTATATTATTTAGCGTCTCAGTGTGTGTAGTGAGTAGCTATAGTCGGTTGCCAAAGTATCTGATGAAAATGTAAACAAATAGATCAGAAAACGTACCTGCGGATGTTAATTTGTGCGCTACTTAAAATTTTTAAGAAGTTGCATTTTACATACTATTTTTTAATTTTTTTTTGTTTGTATATTTCCAAAACACAGCCTATTTTACAATTTGGTTTTAGCCACACAACGAAAACCTCACAGGGTTTACAACTAATATTTTCTTAACTTATTTAACAACCATGAACACTAATGTTTAAAAACTAAGATAACGTATTATACAACTTAGATTAAAAGAAAAAAATAAGGCAAATATAAGGCTTTTGGCTAAGTTAAAACAAATAGTGGTAATTTCTGCTAACAAAATGACGAGTCATTTTTAAGGTATTTTTTATGTTTATTACTATAATTATTAAGGTTTTTTTTACTATTGGTAGTTGTCTATGATGGTCAATATTCGATATAATACCAAGCAATTGATGAATACTTTAAATCATAGAAATAACGAGGTTCTCATTTGTGAGAAAAACAACGCCAATTTTATAGGTGGGATACCCAATACTTTAACCCGATTTTTATGTTTTAAATCGCCTTCCCTAAAGATCTTTTTCATTTGATAATAATTGAGGTTCATTAAATAACCTTAATTTTTCTATTTGTATATGGTTATTGAATCAATAATAGGTTGTAAAAAGTGGTGATATACAAATGGCTGTCAATCCATGGTAACAGGCTTCGCGTCGATGTCCCTGCCACTCTGTATAAAGTTGAAAACCTTCTAAATACAGATGAATGTGTTACTAATTTCCTTAACAGAGTAAGAATTTAACCTGCACAGGGCTAATTTACACTTTCTTCAGATACTTTTGGAATAGATTATACTTTAGTTATAATAAGTTGCGCAGTAAGTTTAACACAAAATGGACCAATATGCTTGTACTTAATGATAGTGTAGTAGGTCTAGTTTAGTAGAACCAGGTCTACCCACCGAGTAGGTAGATACCTAGTAGATAAATGAACCATAGGTGGGTCCCAATCCAAAATGACCAAGAAACCTCAACTCGAAGATTAAAAAAACATATCTCATTCATCGCCCGCTGTGCGGTCTTCGTCTTAATTCAATGTTTTTTGCAAATTGAGCTTTTTGGGACTTAACACGAAATGTGCAATACAATAATTTCGCGTAAGTTACGACGAACCGGCCAAGTAGCTACGTAATATCGGTTTGGAGTTGTATACTTGTATGTAAACGCGAAGACAACTAGCTAGCAGCACGGCAGGCCACTGAGCAGCGAAACGTGCGGCGCGAGTCGTGAGGTCACTAGCCTACGCGCAACTACTAATGCATTTATAACTGTTATGATTGTGTACTTTATAATCTTAATGTTTTCACTTGTATCTTTTGAATATGTCGCTACAGTTGCTGCAGAATATTGTAATATCCTGTCCGCTTCTCTTTTGTACCTGGCGACTGCATCTGCGACTTTTACTTTAGCAATTTTATCGTAATGTTAGTTGATTTCATTAACGCAATAATATGTAAGAAATGTATGTAATAATGTTAAAGAAAATCTATCAGTTAGGCAAAAGTCTGAGACGTGAAAATATGAATTTTGCTTTCCATTAAATGTCTTTAATTTACCCCCGGTATCGGCTCGCTGCGCGGGCGGCTGGATCAAACCCTTCCAGCAAGTCCACACGGGCGGCGCCAGCCCGACGTCCGTAACTACACAATACTATACGTTCAGGGTGCTGATGAGGCTGTCCAGATTCTGTTGCCGTAGCGCATCAAGGATGTTCGCCGAATCGCAAGTAGACTGTTTTTATAAAACTGCAAAAACTATGCACATGCCTGGTGCGCAGGGTTCCGGCTAGCTCCACCGGCATCAAGACACGCGCAGAGGTTCGATTATCAGTAACTGAATCATTGCTGTATCATGTATGGTTCACGTACTGAGCAATCAAAGTTAGTTGTAATAATTTGTGTTAGCTGCAATATAAATTTTGTTTGTAGATACCTCCTCGCATTTCTGAGAAAAGGGGTTTTGATAGATCGGACAACAAAGTGATCCTATAAAGGTTCAGTTTTTCCTTTTAAGATACGGAACCCTAAAAATCAGATCAGTATTCATCCTTACATTACAACAGACCAATCTTTTACTTAGGCTTATGATATTATCCGGATTGTGTGAACAGGATAGTAGATCAGGTGCAGAGCGCCGGTCCTACGCTGTCGCAGCTCGGGGCTCGTTTCTGACAAGGAAGGAAAAAACACATGCGCTTAAATAAAAAACAATTTATTTCAAGTGCCTGCTTAAGCTTACACGGACACGAGTCTTCGGTCGGGCAGACACAGCGGTGCGATACAAAATAAATGCAAGTACTTTATACAATATTATAAATAGTGCTTGGCGACTTCACTTGAAGATCTTGCCCTGGTTGAACTTGCGGCCCTGCTTGTCCGTGCCACTCCACGAGAAGTAGTCGTGCACGAGCTGCTTGGTGTCGGCGCTGGCCGGGTCCAGCTTGCGCCAGGCGTACGACTCGTAGTCGATCTGCCAGTCGGGCGACAGCGGGAAGGCGAGGTCCTGGCCGCGCCACACCCACACGCCCGAGATGCTGGAGTCGTTGTCGGAGCCGAACAGGCACACGGACGCGAAGGCTTGCTTGCGCATCTTGTCCAGCCGTTGGAACATGCCTGCAACACGCAACCAGTTACACACAACGCGACCACTGGACCACGTTGTAACAGTTTTTAGAGGACAATAACTGTATCGCACTCGCTGACTACGGCATTGCGATTCATGGGTGCCAAAATAATGTCCTCTATACAGTAATTGTGGCTGTCAAACCATTCAACAATTCAGCTCCACAAAATATTTGCGCATAATTGTTGATCAAAGACTGGTCATGGCATGCTCACATTGAGCTCCTTATGAAAAGGATGCGGAAGCTCATTCGGGTCTTTAAAACTCTACCATATGTTATGTCCGCGCAATCTATAATTACTTACTGTATTCCACTTTGGGGTGGAGCTACCAAAATTAAATTCCTCGATCTGGAAAGAGCTCAGCGATCACTTATCAAGGTTATGTATTTTAAACCCTACAACATACCTCTATAAAGTTAGCAATTTTCTCTCAATTAGAAAACTTTATGTTCTAAACGTACCCTTAACCCTACATAAGTATCTACCTTTTGACAATATGTAGAAGTAGATTATAAAGATGCACAGACTGGCCAGATAACGCGTGTTAAATCTGATAGAGCAAAAGTAACCATGTCAATTCCTCAAGGTAGTGTTTTAGGGTGCCTATTGTTCCTAATATATATAAATAACCTCCCTAAAGAAATAAATTCATACAGCGTCCTATTTGCTGACGACATTTCAATAATTTTTCCTTATGATAATAACGGGACCCTAAATGAAATCTTATATGACATTCTTACTAATATAGTGGCATGGTTGAAGGACCATAATTTAGAAATAAATTTCTCGAAGACGAAGCTGATGCAATATAGACCATATCAGAAAGAAAAGGTAGATATCGACTTCTCATATAATAATACAAAATTACAATGTGTAAACGACTTTTCACTGTTAGGCCTGACTGTCGATACAAATATAAACTGGAAAGGTCATATACAAACCCTATCAAATAAATTGGCTAGCTTTACATACGCCTTAAGAGAACTAAAAAAAAGCAACCGACTTCAAAACAGCTCTTTCAGCCTACTACGCATACGCATATTCGTGGCTAAACAATGGAATTATATTGTGGGGAAATAGTGTAGATATAGAGCGACTATTTATTTTACAAAAAAAATGCGTTCGAATCCTAGTAAATATAGAACGTACGGAAAGTTGCAAAAAATACTTTATAGAACATAAAATTCTTACGCTAACAGGTATTTATATCCTAGAAGTTAGTAAATTTGTGAGAAAATACCCATCGCTTTTTCCGCTAGCAAAACAGCAACGCCCACAGCAACGCAGTCTTAGAAACCGATATCTAAACGAATTAGCGGTACCAACTTCAAGACTAGCTATGTTTCGTTCTGGGCCTCTGGCCATGTGCGTTAAAATCTATAATAAACTCCCGAATTCAGTTAAGGATACAGAGTATGACAACAAATTCAAAAATGACCTACAAAACTACTTAAACTTAAAATCATATTATAGCCTAAAATAATTTTTAACTGAGAAATAAATAAATTACTATCGACTCTAACACATTACACATACATAACTAGGTACTCTATAAGACATCAGTCAGAAAATGATTATTTATTTATTTAGTTTGTAAGAATGACATAATGTATAATAATAATTAATAATTTTTAAATTAATCGACATCAACAAATTGTATTAATAATGAATAATGATAGCATGTTAAATTAATTAAAACCTGTCGCCTATACATTGCTGTGCCCTAGCAGGGTTCATTGTTTGGAACTATCATAATGTAACAACCTGTAAACAACATGAAATGCAATAAATGAATATGAATATGACTCAGCAACTCGGAGCAGAAGGCGCCGAGATATAGTGGCCCACTCCCCAGGGATTCGAACTATGTTTGCTAGAGGTCAATATGTTAAACAATCCACCTACATCTATAATAAACTTAATCGTGAATTGGATAAATGTATCCCCTGTTGTGATATGACTGTAAAAAAACAACAACAGAATGGTTGAGATCCTTAACAGAAAACATTCTAACAAGAATGAGTTTTAAAAAAACGGTACACCCACACTCATGTACACTTAACCTCCACAAACTCTTACATACACACACACACACAAACACCGAGAGCTGCTAAATAAATAATCGTTTAATTTAATTTATTTTTTATTTTTCTTTACACTCTATTTAATCTCATCATTGTAATATACTACCACTTATGGGAAGAGCGAGACAGCACCGACACAAGTACTATCATTGTAACTTACTGGGGCTGCCTCAATTTATGTATGAAACAATGTTTTAGTTGAAATTTATTTTTGTATTTTCGCACTAAATGTGCCATATTATTATGCTATTAATTTTACAATGCATTTGCTCGAAAACAGCGTTTTCCAAGCAGTCAATTTGTGCGGAAAGTGTCACTTTTTTTCACTAGTGCTTTTTACTTTTCTGTTTTTTTTTAATTTTTGAGGACGTCGTCAGCCCGTCTCGTCTCAGAGATTTTATTATTTGAGAAAAGTTTTTCACAAATTAGTATTTACAAATCAGATGATGATGATGACGATGGTTAAAATCAAAAGTCAAAGTCAAAGTCAAAGTCGAAGTCGAAGTCAAAGTAAAAATCAAAGCCAAAAGTCAAAGTCATGAATTAATTTTCTTTTTATCATTTATATACGTCGTCGTATGTTAGATCGTCGTCAAAGTCGTGGGAATTTATCTGTCGTTTCTCTCTTTAAAAAATTATTTTTACCTATATTGTGGTATAGTAATTTTTATTTTTATTTTTAGATGCATCGTCTTCACATATAATTATATAACTAATGTACCTACATATACAAAATATTGTAAAACATTTTAAAAGAGTAACGGTGGAGTTTCTTGCCCATTCTTCTCCATACGAAAACTACCTACAATAATAAACTAACTACAATACTATAGTATATAGAATTGCAATGGAATTACGGAATACAAATTCAGCTGGGTATGATCATATTACAACAAAAATATTAAAACGAACTATATTTTCTATATTAAAACCATTGACTCATTTAATAAATCTGTCTATGGAAAACGGTATTTTTCCTGAAGCACTTAAATTCTCCGTAGTTAAACCACTGCATAAAAAGGGTCCGAAATCTGAAGCAGGAAACTACAGGCCAATCACATTGATTCCGATTATCTCCAAGATATTCGAGAAAGTAATGAGTACAAGGCTGGTAAAGTTTTTTGATAAAAATGATATAATATGTCAACAACAGAACGGTTTTATTAAAAATAAATCTACTACTTTGGCAAGTTTTAAATTAATAAAAGAAATCCTTAGTGCAATAGATACAAAAAAGATTCCAATAGCTGTATTTCTGGACATGAGTAAAGCCTTTGACATGATATCTCTTGACAAACTATTAAATAAACTAGAAAATTACGGTATAAGAGGCCCAGCCTACAATTGGTTTGATAGCTACCTAAGGGGTCGAAAGCAATGCACGGAGATCGTGAAAATGTGCCGTAAGACTAACACCTACGTAACGTATAGATCTAAGTACCTAGTTAACAAATGTGGCGTACCTCAAGGGACTGCGATTTCGCCGATACTATTTTTAGCATACATTAATGAACTACCGAACGCAACAGACCAATACACTATACTGTTCGCAGACGATACCACTATTCTGACTAAAGAGGCTACTATTGAGCAAGCAATAAATGTCACAAATAAAGCACTAAACGATGTACATGACTGGTTAAACCTAAATAATTTACAAATAAACACAAATAAAACTAAATTTATGACATTTTGCACAAATAATAATAACAAAAAAAAATAACCGACACATTTGACACAAATAAAATATAATAATGACAGAATTGAAAAAGTAAATACTATAAAATTCTTAGGAATACATTTTGATAATTACTGCAACTGGAAATCACATGTAGACATGGTGTGTAAGAAATTAAATAAATTTATATACGCGCTACGGAAAATAAAACAGTTAACGAATGTAGAAACAGCTCTAATTGTGTACCACAGCCACGTGTGCTCTGTACTGAGATATGGGATAATCGTCTGGGGAAACTCCACGGACTCCCAAAGAGCATTTATAGTTCAGAAGAAATGCCTCAGATCGATCTATAACCTTAAATGGACCGATTCCTGCCGACCCGTGTTTACTAACAAAAAACTGCTTACTCTCCCATCCTTATACATTCTAGAAATGTGTAAGTTTGTTAGAAATCACGCTTCGCTTTTTGAAAAGGATGAAAAAGCTCCTTTAAAAAGAAAGGTAGCACAAAAGCCTCTGATAGTTCCTCGAAATCGACTAAAACTTTGCGACACGAACTGCTACAGTATGGCGGTTAAGCTATACAACAAGCTACCGGTAAAAATGAGAAAACTAAATGAATTAGAATTCAGTAGAGCCTTATTTAATTGGCTGTGCGACAGATGTTTTTATTCCATAGATGACTTTATGAATTGGAAATCCTTTTGACATAGTGATTATTTTATTATTTTTTTATTATTGTTAATGTTAATTTTCTTGTTTGTGTTAATAATGTAAGAAGACAAAAATATTTAATTGTATACTGTAATTGACATAGTGATTATTTTATTATTTTTTATTTTATATTATTGTTAATGTTAATATTATTTTTGTGTTATTAATGTAGGAAGACAAAAATTTGATGTAATAATTTTTTTTAAAGCTTTGACTATGTCTATTTAAAAATTTGCACGACTAGAAAGTCGAATATAGTGAAACCATATAAAAAATTACCATATACAATGTACCTATATTCTGGCAAATAAAGAATTCATTCATTCATTCATTCATACCTTTTGGAAGGGGCGACTAGAATCATTTTTTTTTTTGTAATTGTTGACGTTCAAAAGTGCCTTGCAAGGGCCTATTTGAAATAAATGATTTGACTTTGACTTTGGAAACACCTGGATGAGAGATGCACAGAACCGGGAAGTATAGCGGAAAGGGGGGGAGGCCTATACCCAGCAGTGGGTGATTCCAGGCTGAAATGATGATGATGATGTTAGATGTTGCACATCACAGGCGACTGTCGTAAGGCTCGCTCGCTATTTTTTTTAATTTCCTCGCACAAGCATAAATAACTATTGAATACTATTATATAGAATCTTAATTTTTTTTGTTCTTCTAACTGAACAGACAGCTGTGCTGCTGGGGAGTTTGTTGCGCCACTTCTTCCCAGCTAATGCACTAGGAAGTGGTGAAGGGTGGGCGTGCCGGGGGACTGTCTTATGTAATTTTGACGTTCGAAAAGTGCTGATTCTCAGCCTAGTTTGAGTAAATGACTTTTGAATTTTAAATAAAGACAAACAAATCGTAATTTGGGGTTTTTATAAATGGCACTTTCTTGTTTAAAAATATGATAAAATCAAATTAAAATTATTTTAGATTTTTACAATAGTCTCTTTTATTAATGTATGTTAATAGTCCGGTCATTTTAGACAATTGAAATAAAGAAAATTCCGACAGAGCCAAATCTTCGTAGAGACCTTAGGTTTACCACAAGGAATAAAGTGTCAAAAGTCCCCATCAGTCCCATGTGAGCTTAGGGACTTATTCGGGGCCCAAGGTAAAAATTTTAGGTTTTTTGGATTTTTCTCGAAAACGGTAAGTTTTATCGAAAAAGTACCTCAGAGCAAAGTTGTAGATCTTAAAATTCTCTATAAAAATGGTCCCTATGATTTTTTCTCTAAGACCCACTATTTCCCAGATATTACGCTTGTAAGAATCACGTTCTACATAGTATGCACACATATGCCACGTATATACATATTTAGGTACTCAAGCAAGCAAAAATGCCTACTCGTGTCTCTTATGTATACATTATACTATTCTAAGAAAATTTACTCTAAAATCACCGCCGGTCCCTTACCGAATCCCCTCTACTTGAATAACATCTGGCCTTGAAAAACATCTGCCTATTCTTTTGTCCATGTGGTGTCGTTCACGTATACCTGCTTCTTTTAGTGTTGAACGAGCAGTTCGAGTGACTATACGTATTTATTACAAGCGTCTACTATTGAAGTTAGTGCTGATTAATATTTAAAAAAAAATGTCACAATTTTGCTTTATTTGTAATCAGCTTATCCGAAATGCCAAAACTTTATTTTATTTTTACATGCAATAACCGGGTGCGATACTACGTCAGCAATGTTTAGAAGGGGCAAAAATTCAGTATTAAAATTATTTGAAAAAAATGATTTGATTGACTGCGCAAAAGTATTTACAGAAATTAATTCTTCACCTCAAATACTAATTACTAAAGGAATTCGGTTTCTTCTTGCGGTTTATGGAGCTCCAAAAAAAATTGATTGCATAGATACGTACAGATATTTAACATTTGTAAAAAATACACGAAACAAAAAGCAAGTACAGCTATCTTGTCTTCCTCCAACATCGGCATCTGCTACTCAACATTTGTTTCGAGTATACTATCAAGTTCAGACATGGCAAGGCAATGAACTGAACCCTGAAGACTGGGGTTGGAAATTGATAAATAATACTTTGGAACCGATTCGAACTTTACTGCCCCCTGCTCCAGAAAAACTTCTTAACACTATTTTTTGCAATTGCAAGAAAGGTTGTAGTGCCAAATGTGGCTGTAAAAAAGTAGGGTTGCAGTGTTCTCCAGCGTGTACCAATTGCCAAGGTGTCTCTTGCTCAAATGTTCAATTAAATACAAGAGAGGAAAATTCATGTGATTTTGATGAAGAGACAACTGATTCATCTTAATTTGAACAATTTCTAAGCGTTCATCAACAGGAAGGAGAAGAAGAAGAACAAGAAGAAATTGAAGAAAACATGATTGTTGAAGTTGAATATGAAGAGTATGAGTCAGATTAAAGTAATAAAAAAAAGTTAGAACGACAGTTAAACTCAGTAACCCATATCAATAATCTTCATACTATTAAATAATTATTGTTCCTGAAAATAACGTCATAAAGGTTCGTGGAATAGGCCTACCGGGGATACCACGTTAAAAAAAACGCGCCGAGGTGGTGTGGAAATGTGTGCATATTATGTAGAACGTGATTCTTACAAGCGTAATATCTGGGAAATAGTGGGTCTTAGAGAAAAAATCATAGGGACCATTTTTATAGAGAATTTTAAGATCTACAACTTTGCTTTGAGGTACTTTTTCGATAAAACTTACCGTTTTCGAGAAAAATCCAAAAAACCTAAAATTTTTACCTTGGGCCCCGAATAAGTCCCTAAGCTCACATGGGACTGATGGGGACTTTTGACACTTTATTCCTTGTGGTAAACCTAAGGTCTCTACGAAGATTTGGCTCTGTCGGAATTTTCTTTATTTGATCACTATTTTTATGTCTAAAATGACCGGACTATAAACTTTATCATTTATTCTTAAACTACTCTTCGTAAATGTAGCTGCTCGGGCACATGATTTTAGTTAGATATATCTTAATAATATAATACTTTGATTTATATGTCTATTGTAAAGAGCCCAAACTCTAAACGTCAACAAGCGTGGATCCACCGCTGTGGGCACGAGTGGCATGCCCACAACTAACAGACTTGTGACGTCACCCTTTCACGGTCTACTGAGGTCGATTAGCTGATGATATTATATCCAATGCATTATTAAAATAAAACAATGAATCGTGCGTGAACGCAGCGAAGTGCTTAGTCATCGATATGCTGACACGATATGTCACATTTTTAACAACATATCTGTTTCTTTTTGGCACATGAATAGTCCTAGAAACCTAGCGAATAGTCTTCTCTTTTTTCCAAGTGTATTGGAAAAAGAGAAGACTATTCGCTGGGTGGGCAGAGATCTACTAATTTAAAAGTAAGTGTGTGTTGTATGCACATTATATATTGCCGTGGCCAGATCTTAGAATTGATCATTCCATGAAGTGTTTGACCATTGCATGAAATGTTTGTATTTCATGAAATAGAACATCGATCGCTTTTCACATCATGATGTGGTCTAGCCAGGTTTAAACAATAGTGATGAAATCGTAAAATAGTTATTATCCACCAAGAGGCGTTGATATATCTTGTTATTGTTGTGCATCATGGCGGCGGCATACCTACGACAAATTAACCAAAGTACAAAAAGTCGATGGACATTTATTAGGTTTCCAAATAATCGTATTTGGAAATCCAATAAATGTCCATCTACTTTATGGAAAACCACCAACTTGATTCGTTTTTATAAATTAAATAAAATTTAAACTAATTTCAGTGTTATGTTGCATTTCCACGCTTCCTATGGCACCCCGGGTTAGGTTACAACTGCGACCAACCGCGCGCGAGCCGAGGGATCGGTGCCGCGGCAGCGGCCGGCGAGCGCTACTTCCAAGTTGGTCTCAGTAACTTGGAAATTTTTACAACACCTTAAACCATGGATACCCTACATGAATGATTGGCCAAACGTCGACTGACATATCATAAAACGTTGACGTTTAAACGATATGGTCAACTTTAGCTGCCATTTCATGAAACACAACCATTTCATGAAATTGGTTGACTGCTTTATGAAATGATCAATTCTAAGATCTGGCTACGACATACAGACAGGGTGGATTTTTGAGATGGGGCAGTGAGGGCAGCTACCTTAACCCTTGTAACTACAGGGAAACGGTGTTAGGAGACTTCCATTAACTTTTTAAAACATTTTGATCAGCAAAGATTTTGAAAAAAATGTACAGTCAGCAAGAAAATGGGCAGTTTTCATAAAAACCTTTTTTAGTGACAATCTATCCAGTTTCGTATAAGAATAAACAATCTCTATAGAACTAACTGAGATTTGAGTACTAGAAAAGTCAGAAATCGCAAAACTTCTTTTCCCATGCAACACAACGGTTAACATAACATTGAATAAATCTATACTTTATTATTGGACGTCCGCGCCCCGCCACTGGTCACTCTACGCGCGCCTCACTGTTTGGGAATCCCTGGTTTAGTTTTAGTTTAGTACAGTTAAAAGTTTTTTGCGACTTTTGACTTTTGTAGTGGCCAGTCCATCCATCATAAAAAAGTTAGGCTAGCTTCACAGCTATGCGGGAGACCCTTACCGGCTCCCGAAACGAACGGAGACAACGTGAAGCGCTAGAACATAGTGTCACAGCGACGCGGATGGTCCGTACGCGACCCGCTCGCACAACGTATCGTACTCCCTCGTGTCAGAGCACGCGCCCCGCACGGAGACGACGTGAAGCGCTAGAACATAGTGTCACAGCGACGCGGATGGTCCGTACGCGACCCGCTCGCACAACGTATCGTACTCCCTCGTGTCAGAGCACGCGCCCCGCACGGAGACGACGTGAAGCGCTAGAACATAGTGTCACAGCGACGCGGATGGTCCGTACGCGACCCGCTCGCACAACGTATCGTACTCCCTCGTGTCAGAGCACGCGCCCCGCACGGAGACGACGTGAAGCGCTAGAACATAGTGTCACAGCGACGCGGATGGTCCGTACGCGACCCGCTCGCACAACGTATCGTACTCCCTCGTGTCAGAGCACGCGCCCCGCACGGAGACGACGTGAAGCGCTAGAACGTAGTTTCTCCACTGCGACAGACAATTCTCTCTTAAACTTATTATTAATTGTTTGTGCGGGAAAGTTATAATTTGTAATAAGCACGGCATTAAACCATTTCCTATTTCATGCATTCCATTCTTTTCTTGCTCCCCGCGCTAACAGATTACGTACCGGTGATAAGGTTGCAGCTCATGAACACCTTGGCGAGCTCTTCGGGGTACTTGTACTCGGCGTACCAGATAGAATAGTTCTCAGGGTCGAACTTCTCCCAGAAGTATGGGATGGACTTGGCTTCGTCTTCATTTGAATAGCAACGCTTGTAGTCGTCCATATTGAAAGTTCTGCAATATTTATAATCACACTCATAATAATAATATCACACTCATGGTATGGATAATTACAAAAGGATGTGATTACCATAGATCGGAATAGGTAGTCGATGACGAGATTTTAATATTGATATTCCAAAAGTACGCAAATAATATCTTTCATTCGATAGTATACGGAGTTCAAGGATCCGCAAAGGGAGCCCACGGAATTCAAATGTTCTCAATTTTTTTTTGCAATTTGCAGCTCAGTATCAGGTTTTATCTTTATCAAAATATGATTCGTGACCATACAATATATATTTACAGAAATTATAATCATTAGAATCATTTAATACATCTCTCTAATATAATTTAGATTTCTTCTCAAATGTCATGATTTCATGAACAAGTTATTCATTGGAACAAATGAGAGATGTATTAATGATTATAATTCAGTAAAATATTTATTTTATAATAGCGACCCGCACCGGCACCTCGGACGGGTATATATTATACATATAAACCTTCCTCTTGAATCACTATCTATTGCTGTAAACTGCATTAACATCCGTTGAGTAGTATAAAAGATCTAAGCGAACAGACAGCGGAAGCGACTTCATTTTATACTATATAAAGATGGGCATATTTTAATCGCGAATCATATTTTAATCAAGATACAACATGACACTGACAGAAAATTTGAATTTCACGGGCTACCTTTGCGGATCCACCTTATTATTATATTATCATTTATGTTTGTTTTGATATTTATTTTCGGCGTAACAAAGGCGGGGACTGAGAAAGAAATCCCGGGATCCCACAGGCGCATCCATACTAATGTTTAGGTCTTTAATCCTAAGTTATATTACCTATTCCGATAAGATGGTGACTATTACATAGCGAGAGTAGTGTCAGCGTTCATGAGTTACCCTTTAGGCATGGAGTCGAAGGGGTCCTTGGATTCCTTAGGTTTCTCGTCGAGCTCGTCGGTGGGCTCTGGCTCGGGTTCCTTCTTCTTGGGCTGATCTTTCTTTTCAGCTTTCTTTTCCTTCTTTTTGTCACCAGCATCCTGAAAGAGAAATGTCACTAATTTTAGACATGCCTAGAATGACTGACTACTGACTACTGGACTGACTGGTCAAAAGTTTGTTGCTCATCATAAATGAATCAATTCAATTTTTTGTAAAATTGACGTTCATAAGTGCCTTTTATGTGCCTAATTGAAATAAATTGTTTGACTTTGAAAAGAGGATTGAATGCACAACTAATGACGTCACACCAAGGCTTCATAACATAAGGAAATAGGTGGCTTGTTTAATAAACTTCTTAGCCACATTCAAAAACGAACCTTTAATAAATTCAAATCATTTATATAGCGGAAACTATGCCAGAAAGCATTTTGTACTGTAAAAGACTATAATGAGGACAAAAGAATTGGGATTGACCTGCTCCAATTATATTTACACAATGAAGGTTGATGTTTTGCTAACAATTTTTTATATACACATTGTCATTGATGAATATTAATACACAATGACATGAATATTTACTTCGTAAAATATTATATTATGTTAAAGAAGTGTATGTATTCGTTCATAGTGTACATTCTATCACTATCGGGTAAAAAGCCGCAATTTGCGGCATACTAGTGGCGCCTATCTTAAGGATTGGCATTGTCACTGTCACCTGTTACTTTGGTTGAGTGTTGAGGTTAATTTGCTGCTTTTTGATTTGTATTTGTTTTATTATTTATTTATTATTAAAAATCACTACAATGACTGAATTTGCGTCGTTACAAGATTAACATCCAGTTGCACAAAGACATACATTAAAGCCTCATTACGTAATGGATTATTAACGCTAATGATCTCATTAATATCATCAAAGAATGATTAAAAGCGAGTCTTGTTGATTTGTCCAACAAGTTAATGGAAAATTTGTATTCATTAATGACTGCTGTAAAAGATAAAGTTTTTGTAACTGGCTGTGTGTCATACATTGAATATTTTGTTTGCGTATGCGCAAATGTTACTACTACCTGCTGTTACTAGGAGAACTTATGATGCAAGAGCGAACGAAGCAAGCTCGGGACTTGGGGCACCCCGACTCGGACAGGTTAGGTTCGGAGGGGTCTAGTGAGCGAGCGGGGCGAGTGAACAAAGACCCCGCCATCCCCTTCGTGGTTATTTTTTTCTAACCATCCAGAAATAGGAGCCCCGCCAAGAGGGGCTCCGTCGTCTACGCCGGAAACAAATTTGATCGTGATCTTCCCCAACCTTAATACTCCCACTATCCCACAAATGTAACAACACTTTATGCGGCCTACCCAAATGTCCTGTGGTTGTTATTGTTCATCGACTCGTTGAGCTCTTTACGATCCAAATTGAGCTTCATGAATAAGGACAGGTGCACTCAAATTTGCGTGTTTTTCCTTAAAAGACCATTCAGACATTGTTCTACATGGTCCTCACATGATCTGACCAAGATTATGTCAGGACTTTAAAAGAATTTGTATCGGTCTTTCTTCTCAGAGTAGTCAGATAGGAAACGCTGACCTCACCTAGTTTTTAAGAATAAAAGTTGTAAAACTAAAACCCAACCACGACAAAAAGTCATCTAAAACGGTATAAGTAAGCTAGACATCAGATAGACAAATAAAAAATCCGGCGTCACACGTGTATTATATCGATTGATGTAGATCAATAAATCGAACAGATTACTTTTATTTTAATTATTTTGGAGCAATTATTTTTTTTGGAATGTGCTAATAATTAAGCCCTTTCATTTGACACCGAACACGGCATAATTTTTTTTTTTGTTCGTGTCTTCGTATCCTCTAGAGGGTGCATTATTTAATTTAATGTCACGTCACATAGCCTATAACCTATGGACGATTAAGATGCTTCCAACGATACCTCATTTGTCAACACAGATGAGCATGCATACATACCGGACAAAATCAATGCCCTCCTTTTTGCTTCGCCGTAGTCGGGTAAAAATATGGTTGATATGTCAATCTTTGTACAAACTTACTTACAAGATCAAAATTATTTACACACCACAACTGAGCTCGCCCAGCGCGGCATGGCGGGTGAGACGGCCGGCGTCTTTCCATTCTATACAAGGCCAGAACGCAAGGGTGTGAAACTAATCGCGTATAGATAGGAAATCACTTTTTTAATAAGGTCTTCCAATCTATACAAGAGTAGTACGCAAATACTCGCGTATACTTCGCAGTGACCTAATTAACTACCTTATTCCAAAATGCACAGTGCCAGTTCGCATACGGACTAATCGTGTATAGATTGCGACAAATTGTGAACTGGTATTCAACTTGTTAGCGACGTAATGCACCTTGCGCTAAATAGCCTGCCGCCTGGCTGGGAGCAACTTGGAAGTAGCGCTCGCCGGCCGCTGCCGCGGCACCGCTCACTACGTTCACTCGGCTCGCGCGCGGTGGGTCACAGTTCTATCCTAACCCATTTCATATTCCGTTATCTGTTAGCTGTTCCATTTCACCCAGTTCAATTTATTTTTATTTTTTAATCTATATTATTAAAACTCATGCAAGCGTAAGTGATGTAGTATAGTTTGGAAACAGGTCGCGCGCGCCCACTTTACCAACTATACACGAGCAGTACGCAAAATTTGTGTATACATTGTAATCACAGATTTAAAAATAGCACTACAATGTATACGCGAGCAGACTCCTGTGGCTGCGTTCTGGCCTTGTATAGATTGGAAATACGCAGGCGGCCGGGCTGCAGGAGAACAGTACCTTCTTGTTGGCGGCGAGCTCCTGGAACTTCTTGGGGTCGTAGCAGGGCGCGGCGCCGCACAGCGCCAGCGGCCCCAGCGCGGCGCGCGCGGGCGCCTGCGCCGCCAGCGTGCCGAACCAGCGCGACGCGTGCGGCACGCTGGCGCGCAGGGCCGGCTCCAGCACGTGCTGACGGCACGCACATTACAATTATTAATTGACCAACCATCTAACCAAATTTATTTATTTATTTACAAATAACGGATGAAATTTAAAAAATCAAAATGGAACGTTTAGCTAATAAGTAATAATATTTTTTTTTAAAGTTTACCTATTAACCGTTTCTTTTGGGACTTTTTCAAAGAATCTTACGAATCTCTCAAAAACGAAAAGAGATATCGAAAAACTTAAAAAAATAAAGTCCTCAAGAATTTAAAGGGCTTTAAAATGATACCATTCTGATTTCGATAGGGTTATAATTAAGGGTAGATGTTTACCCCTTTTGGAGACCCCGTTTTGGTAATTGGTTTTTTATTAAATTAAAAAAACATATATAAACATAAAAATTGGTAAACATTGCAATATTTATATTATTAAATAAAATAAAATTCATTCACTGTTACAAAAATCCGAGGTCAGAAACCCCCTGGCGCTCCACTAAAAGCTACACTAACTCAGTGAACGAAAATAAACATGGAAGCATTCCTAGCTCTTAAAAATGGTACCCAACGCAGATTGCGCCGCGGAGGGCGGGGCTTACCGATTGCGCCGGCCACGCTTATAGTTCGTCCGCAGTAGGCAACAGCGGCGGTCGACTATTGTTTACCGGTTTTTGCGTGTTAAATATTTAAAAATGCCTTCTTGTGCAGTGAAGTGGTGTGTAAATAAATCACATTTGCATAAAAAAAATGCTAGAATTAGTTTTCACGTGTAAGTAAATGGCTATTTATTATATTTCTATTAAAAATGAAGTCGGTTTGAACTATGCCACGAAGTCTATGGGGATGATTTATGACAACCAAACAATTTACTTTTCTACTTGACAATAATGACATATTTTATTATTAAGACAACATTATTTTATATATGGAGACGGCAATATGTAAAATATACTAAGCTATTGTAGGTTCATAAAAGTTCCTTTAATAGCATGGAGAAAGTAGATATCGTTGCAGTATGAAAAAAAAAATTTTTTGGAACGAAGTTCTTTAACGCGGCTTGCGGTAGGAGTTGACGAAAGTGTGAATTTGGTCAAAATGAAAATCCAAGATGGCAGCTCCGAAAATTAAAAAAAAAATCGTCATAGGTGTCGTTTTCATAGTTTTCGAGGGTGTTAAAGCCGATAGTGACATTACAATGTAAATCCAAGATGGCCGCAGCAAAAATTTTGTTTTTATTTTAAATCATATGTAAGAAGGAACTTCGTTTCTGATGGTGGTCCCCAGACCGCACACATTTTTTAAGCTTATTTAATTCACTACATTTTCTTTTAGATTTCCACAAGATCCATATCATAGAGAACTATAGATGAAAGCTGTTTTTTTGGAAAGACAACAAAGTGAATGGATCCCAAGTAAAAAGACAAGGATATGCACGGTTCATTTTAGAAATGACGATTTTATGAGACAATAAAAGGATACACAAAGCTTAACGTCGTTTCTTTGGTATTGTTCGTCGAATCGTTGAGCTCCTTAAACTCTGAGTTGAGCTGCACGGTCACTGACAAATGCGTGCACTGACTGGACAGGTCCTCTCAATCTGTGTGGTTCTTTCCTCAAAAGACCATCTCAGACACCAATCTACATGATCTTCACATGATCTGACCAAGATTATGTCTGGACTTTAAAAGAGACTGACCTCTGAGTTTGTTTCGGCCTTTTTCTCGGAGTAGTCAGATAGGAAACGCCGACCTCATCTAATTTAAAAATATATGATTTTCGTGTATAAATGTTCTGTCCAAACCCACTTACAGAAATAAAATCATATACCATTTTTCATTTAATATTGTCTGTAGTTTCTGCCTACCCCCATGGAAAGAAGGCGTGAGTTTATGTATGTATGCAACTGGTATTACTGTATAGATACCTAAATTGTGAATAATAAGTTAAAAATAAATTAGACCACACTTTTTTTTATTTACCTTATAATTTTAGCATACATTCCTACCTTTTACTCCCTAAACACTGCTCTATTTACAGACCTTACACTGTTGCCATACAGTTCATAAAACATAAATGTTTTATCATAATTCTATTTATTAATACCATCAATATCACGATTAATTATTTGCGTTGCACCTTATTACATAAAACAACCCCATGGTGGGCGAAGCGGCGTTGTAGAAATGTCATTAGTGGCCTTTATGTAACATGGTAATTTAAACTTGAAATGTTCATTTTTAACTGTGCATCCAGAGTAGTAATAATATTGTTTGTGTGGTTTCGCGAATGAGCGAAGGGTTTTCGATGTGACAGTTTGTTTGGGATTTTGTGTCAAGAGGCGCGCTTTGTTCCCTTGGAGTAATGCTTCTATGTTTATTTTCATTCACTGCACTAACTGCTTATGTATAAATATAGCTTAACGGTACGTAACAATAACCTCGGATAACACATCCGCCAACTACTGGTTAACCAGCATTCTCAGAAATAGGTGCATAAACATTAAAATAATTAGACTAGTGGTTCTAAAATTGAGTAGTAAAGAACAGCATATCATATTTGAACAGTTGAGTTTGTACCAATCAAATAACCTATACTTATTATTTTCGATATTAACATTTTCTGCATATAGTTGTAAGTAATGATTGCGCGTACCTGGAATGCGTGTATGAGCGTGCAGAAGACGACGATGTCGGCCAGCGTGACGCGCTCGGTAACGAGGAAGGTGCGCGTCAGCAGGTGCGCGTCCAGCACCTTCAGCGCCGACAGCAGGTCTTGCTTCGCGCGCTCTACGTTCTGCAAAGATACATTATGCTCTTTAACGTACAGAATTTCGAAGTCTTCATAATTTTCCTCTGCATCAAATTTCCTTCTCGGTATGTAGGAAAATAATTAGTGATGCAACGAATACGAATACCGATTGTACTATTCGCCGAATAACGAATACCTGATTCTACTATAGCTGCCAGCAATTATGAGTCAAAGAAGGTGACTTAAACAGGCTAAGCAATATAATTTTTTAAGTTAAATTTTACATGTTAACTTTTAAGTGATTTTTTATTTAAATAAAAAACTTAATATGTAGTTGCAAACTTGCAATTTTTTTGGCGAAAAACGATACCTTTTTTTCCATCTATACATTTCCCGCAATTGAAAATAGCCTTTCTGAGGCCATTGTTGAAGGTGTTATCAAGAAATATTTTCGAGCCAATTTTTTAAAGGTCTCCAAATATCACTTTTATCACTTTTTCGGGACGCCGTTATTTAACTATTTAAAACCACTAAGGCTCAACTTTTAGTACCAAGTTATAAAACAGTTCAAACAAAGAAAATTTCTTGTAACTGATCATTTTTAGCTAAATATGTCCCACTCCTACAGACTTATATTGATACACAAAAATCTAAAAGTTCGCCACAATTGCTGATCATCTGTGGATACCAACAAAAGATAAAAAAGTTTTATGATTTTATAAATGAATCTTTGTGTCTGTTAACTCAGTTAATATCTAGGGATTTCTAAGAAGTCACTAATTACGAATGTCATGAAAGTATTCGGCGAAACGAATATTTGTTGCATCACTAAAAATAATGATCTGGTATTATATTATTATTATATAATTTATTTTTTTAAGATATATTATGTATACAGACTTAAACAAATACAGTACCTACAGCAAAATTTAACAAAACATAATTAAAAAATGGTTGACAAAAAATTTACAAAATAAGAAACATACAACACAATGATAAAAGTGCAAACAATAGAAAAGTACAACTATATACATTAAAGTATCTATCTTTCATCAATTGTCTAAGAGAATCTTAAACATTCACAACATAAATCTAACCATCTCCCAGCAAACAAGTCACACTCAGGTGTTGACGTCAGAAAAGCAGAAAGCATTGTAAGTGCCCAAACGGGGGAGAGTGACATTGTGCATTGTGAATCATGTTATAGGGGGGCTGCTCTTGGCAAAATAATCAAAGCCACACAGGTCCATTAAGCTACATTTGCTGAGGTTGTTCCATAGATGGGTGGCCATCCATTACATAATATCAAGAACCCCTCCACAGCGCAGACAGCATGCTAAACCCCATTTCAGGGTGTAGTCCTCCTCTAACTCTCTTTCCAATGTCTCCTCTCTTTAGCAAACAGTCTATTTGATGAATTCCTTCTTCATGTTATTAGGTGTCTCATCGTCACTAAGTTAACTACAGTATGCTGAAAAGTAAAGCTATCTAGAAAAGAGGAGACTGTGAACCTGTTTGTTGAACTGCATGATACCGAGGTAGGGGAACACCCAGGCGCAGGAGGCAGGCAGCAACTCACTGTCAGCCCACGAGGCCCACTGCCAAACACGCGCCTGTGTGGCTGCATCTGCACCACGCAGTGCAGCACTTGACACTGCAAGAAGTGAGTTAGATCATTTAATTTATAAATTACCTTGACTCTCATCTTACCTAAACATTAGATTAATTTAATGCACTGTTACAAACTTTAACAACATATGTTATTGAGCCAAATATTAGAATGTGTAATAGATCACAAAACATTGTGGTGGCATGGGGTCTTGTAACAGAAATATTCGAATGTGTAATGGATTACTAATCATTGTGGTGGCCCGGGGTCTTGTAACAGAAATATTCGAATGTGTAATAGATCACAAAACATTGTGGTGGCATGGGGTTTTGTAACAGAAATATTTGAATGTGTAATAGATCACAAAACATTGTGGTGGCATGGGGTCTTGTAACAGAAATATTCGAATGTGTAATAGATCACAAAACATTGTGGTGGCCCGGGGTCTTGTAACAGAAATATTCGAATGTGTAATAGATCACAAAACATTGTGGTGGCATGGGGTCTTGTAACAGAAATATTCGAATGTGTAATGGATTAATAATCATTGTGGTGGCCCGGGGTCTTGTGACAGAAATATTTGAATGTGTAATGAATGGATCACTAACCATTGTGGTGGCCCGAGGTCTTGTAACAGAAATCATTGTCTCATTAGTCAATGCTTTATAGGATAAAACACTTTTCTGTTTAGATTCCACAGAACTTAAATCATTTATTGTTTAGAAAGCATTCTTCTTAAACATTCAGTGGCTCATCCATATACATTTATGGCTATGGGAGATTTCATTGATTCATTGATTAAAACTTATGGTAGTTTATCAAAGAGAGCACAAAAATAAAACTATAAGTACAGATAACCAGACATATTGGGGTCTCCTAGCAATTCTAGATAGGTAACGAATAAACATTGAAAGTTCTGTGAATCATTACGTTTCGCCATATGTAGTTCCTGGCAGTTTGCCCATTCAGCATATAAGAATTCCGCTGAAAAAGCCGGACCCGTACATGATATTTTTGTAGGTTATTTACTAGCAGCTGTTTGATGTATTATATGATTTAATTAACTATGAAAACTTACCATAATAGGCGATGGCATTGCTCTCGGACAGCAGAACCTTTCCGTCAGCACTTTCGTACGCAGGTACCTACAATAAATCGCAAAATTTACACGTCACCCTCACAAAATATGACCACCGAAAAACGGACCGGAAATTATCAGGAATTCGATCAGGAAGGCACTCACTTTACCGGCTGGGAACTTTTTCAAGAATTCTGCTGACTTGTTAGTTTCGCCGAACACAAAGTTAGGAGCTACTTTCACATCAGCTCCGGAGTACTGTGCGGCGATCAACGCCTTATAAGCACGGAAGTTTTCTGGATAGGTGTAAAGTACCTATAAAAATAAAGATATCGTACATCAATAAAGTAAAAAATTGTGTTTGTTTGATGTAAACCGAATTAATAACGATTCGATTATCAAGATTTTTCACGATAAGTTTTAACCTACCCCGGCCGCCATGGTTGAAACTTCTAAAAGAGAGGGTGGGAAGAAAGCGGAGCGGGGAGCGGAGCTCTGACCGGCTGGCTGACTTTGACATTGACAATGACATTTTGTTGACAACTTGACAACCACCCAAAAAAAAAAGATTTGGGGCTACCACTGAGTAAAAAGGAAACATACTACCAGCCTTACAGCTTTACGAATAAACATTACGCACGACGTTAATCAGGCTTATAACATCAATGTTAACAATAAACGATATTTGAGGTTCCGGTCTTCACGCGTAGCATAAACAGCGTTTTGTCGACGGAAGAGTAGACAAAAATGACGTTCCGTGTAGACAGTACGACGAACGGCACCTAAGTAAAAAGAGTCAACTGCACTTTTTACGAAATTCACTCTTTTACATTATTCGACTCAGAACTCTTTTTTTTCTGTTTTATTCTCATTTTTTTCTGATCAATTTTTCTCAGTGTTGTGCCGTATTTTGTTATCACAAAATACGGTACAACACTGAGAAAAATTGTCAAAAGGAAAAAGAAAAGTAGTTTGGAAAAGTATCAAAAGATACTATGATTCCGGAAACTTCTAAACCTGGGTTCTTGACATTAGTCGAGATAAACACCATCCTCACCCCTTTTTTTTGCGAAATGTCTTCTTCCATATATCTGTATTAGCCATTATCGCTGTAGTCACCCCCTTTCTAGCCAGCCAGTCTCTTGTCTTCCCCTAGTCTTATAGTATAGCCATCTACAATCATCACATCATCCGAGATGTAAACGTTTAAAATTCAAGCCGAACCAGAAACAAAAATAAGTAATATAGGACTAAACGCGATTTTAATTAAATTCATAGTAGCCCTCTTAGAAGGTCTTTCCATAAACGATGGTGTAGTTTCCATACGTGCAACCACAACCACATGCGTGTAATCAACTAATAGAAGAACAAAGCTATCGCTTTGTTCTTCTATTAGTTGATTGTCATGATTTTGTAGATATCCGTTATTACTTTGTGGCCGTCGAGTAGAAAGTTTTCTACTGTCTCTAACATGGCGATTACAAAATCAAATTGTCTTCACTACCATAAACAAGTCAGTGTCAGTTGTCCGTGAGATTTTGAAATTTTGGGATAGAAAACTTTCTTCTGAATTGTATAAATAGAAAAGGACCAAGACAAAGATCGATAAAAACTAAAGACAAAATGACAGATTGTAGAAGGATTTCTACGATGCGATGTCAAAAATGGAAAAATGAAATGTCACTTTGAAATCTTTATCTTCTCTATCTTTATCTTTACATAGTTTAAAATAAAGTCGCTTCAAAGCGCCGCGCCGCTTTTAAGTAAGCTTAGATCTTTAAAACTACGCAACGGATTTTGATGCGGTTTTTTTCATAGATAGAGTGATTCAAGAGGAAGGTTTTTGTGTAAAATACATTAAGTTGTTATGTAAATTGGCTGAAATATGACGATTATTGTCGAAGATGTCGGAAAAAACCATGCCGACTGGGAGATTTACTGGCGGGTGCCGCGTAAGCCGTAAGAGATACATCAAATCTATGTTTGACAGGATTGTATACAGGGTGTTTGGCAGAACATTGAACATACGAAAATGGTGGATAGGTGGGGTCATCTGCTACTTACTCAGCCCTAATTTATTTGGCCCTGGCCCACGGGATATTTTTTTAATTTTTTTTTGTCTTTCTTCTTGTTTCACCACTTTCTTAACTTTAAAGTGTAATTTTTATTAAAAATGGGTAAAACAGGCAATATTTAGTATTTTTTTTAAATATTTTATGTTGACAGATTCTTATAAAATTATTGCTTTATTCAGATGTTAGCTACAAAAAAAGTTATGAGTCCTCAAACTTACAGAAAGATGTAAAAAATACTTAAATCTTAATTTCAACTTGCATTTAAAAAAAAACAAAAAATGATTGAGGAGTTCCAATTCTAGCAAAACATCCCTAGTGTGTGAGCTTTCTAATGGTATGTAATTTGCTTTTATAAAAAAAAAACTTTAAGAGTTATGTCATAATTTTTTCAAGTAGGACATTTTTGACGAAACTCTACCTTTACGGAAAGTGAAATGTTTTACGAAATTTAATACTGCAAAGTTGGTGAAAATTAAATGATCGATTGAAATTATGCTGTACCAGTTAGGTGCATTAATGAAACAATTAAATAATTTTAAATAATTTATTTAAATAATAAATCACAGATGTTCGAATTGACGCCCTTCATTTACAATACAGGCGCGGCATCTACGTCTGATTTCTACAGTTGTTGTGCGCAGCAGCATCTCCTGTCGCATAACTTCGAAAGCAGCATTAATTCGATTTATTAAATCTTCTCGACTTTCTACTTCTGTAGTGTAAACTAGTTCTTTTGCCCTTCCCCACACGTGAAAATCGAGCGGAGTGAGGTCGGGCGATCGCGGAGGCCAGGGAATTGGTCCTCCCCTGCCAATCCACGAATTTAGGAAACAATTATCCAAATGCTCACGTACGATCAGACTAAAGTGAGCTGGGCAACCATCGTGTTGAAAGACAATAGGCCTGTTTATGTCTACTTGGAACACTTCTTCCATTAATGGTGGTAAATCATTGATCAAAAAATCCAAGTAGTTGTTCGCATTAATGTTGTCGGGCAAATAATGAGGCCCTATTAGCTTATCGCCAATCACTCCTGCCCAGACATTCACACTGAATCTCCTCTGGAAGCCCCTTTGTCTCTTCACGTGTGGGTTTTGATTTTTATGTGACCAATGGTGTAGATTGTGATAATTGACAATCCCTTCTTTGTCAAATTTGGACTCGTCCGTCCACAGAATACTTTTTAAAAAGTTTCCGTCGTCCACATCGGTATGCAGCAAATGGCGACAAAATTGCACACGTCTCCCAAAATCACTGTCATCGAGACCTAGAACAAACAAAACACGTCTAAGAATTGATGTCAATACTGAATCTTTTCTTCTTTCGAGTTCAAACTCTACAATTATCTAAATTAAATTATCTTCAATTTTTAAATAAGTACCTAATTGGCTTTATGGCTTAGCCATAAAGACGTAAGACCACATTCACAAAAGGGCGTGCGACTTTCCATTTGTTCTGAAAAGGAGCCATAAGCGCTGGCAAGTTTACCTACGCTGACCACCTGAAACCGAATTCGAAATCCGAATCCTGTAAGCGCTGGCCGCCTGATTGTTACGTGAATGCGACCGAATAGGAATAGTTTATTCGAATTTAATTTGAAATTAGAATTGAATGCGCAAAAAAACAACATGAGGCAAAACAACTAATAAAGAAAGTAACGAAATCAAGGTTAAATGGAACGATCAATTGAACTGTCTCATAATTTACTACATTCCACAAAATCGTATCAGATGCAGTACATAAATAGCTTAAAATCTTACCTTGCACTGGAGTGTAGTGAAAAGCATGCCTACCATCTACCCGGAGAACAGACCACACTTTCCATATGCTTAGGCCAAGCATTGAAGCTATTTGTCTAATGCTTTTGGTAGGGTCCGCGTCAAACTCGGCAAGAACTTGTTCGTCAATGGTAGTATCGGGTCGTGCTACGTTCACTCGTGGTTCTTGAAAGTTCAGGTTACCGGTTTGTCGTAAACGTCGGTAAGTACTCGCAAACGTCTGATGACTGGGTACTCGGCGGTTGGGATAACGCTCTTGATAAATCCTTCGCGCTTCACGCGAATTAGTATTAGCACTTCCATACGCTAACAACATGTCCGCGTATTCCTCACTGGTAAAAGCAGCCATTTCTTTACCAATAACAACAGGAAACAGTAATAACAAAAAACTTAACTAACAGGTAACAAAACTAGTGATAACAATAAAAGAAAACGAAGTGAACAAAAACAAACGTAAGCGTAACGGGCACGTGAGATCGCAGAGGCAGTTAAGTCTCGACTAAGAAAAGAATTCATTCTGAGGCGTTACGGTGCCACGAGAGCGAAAGAGAACAAAAATACGCTATGACTGCGCAAGAGTGAAACAAAATTTCTACCTGTTTCGTGTAACAACCATCCCAAGGGAATAGTGAATGTTAATTTGCACAACTGCTACTGGCAAGCCGTCGATCATTTAATTTTTACCAACTTTGCAGTATTAAATTTCGCAAAACATTTCACTTTCCGTAAAGGTAGAATTTCGTCAAAAATTGAAAAAATTATGAAATAACTCTTAAAGTTTTTTTTTATAAAAGCAAATTACATACCATTAGAAAGCTCACACACTAGGGATGTTTTGCTAGAATTGGAACTCCTCAATCATTTTTTGTTTTTTTTTAAATGCAAGTTGAAATTAAGATTTAAGTATTTTTTACACCTTTCTGTAAGTTTGAGGACTCATAACTTTTTTTCTAGCTAACATCTGAATAAAGCAATAATTTTATAAGAATCTGTCAACATTTAAAAAAAATACTAAATATTGCCTGTTTTACCCATTTTTAATAAAAATTACACTTTAAAGTTAAGAAAGTGGTGTAAGAAGAAGAAAGACAAAAATTTTTTTTAAAAAATATCCCGTGGGCCAGGGCCAAAAAAATTTGGGCTGAGTAAGTAGCAGATGACCCCACCTATCCACCATTTTCGTATGTTCAACGTTCTGCCAAACACCCTGTATATTAAAAAGTTCAAAAATAAAATCCGCGATATCATATGTCTATCTTTTAAGGATGACCTACAGTAATCATTTTTATCAGAATATGATAAAAAAAATATAGTGTTTTTGACCGCTATTTTATTTATCCTTATGCAATAAAATATGTTATTTAAATTGGGCATTTAATTTAGATTAAAATATGCCTTGACATCATTTAAAATGAATACTTTAAAAGATATCACAGATTCAAAATTACGCGTGACAAAATAATTCTTTTCAGATTCAGATTCAGATTTCTTTAGACAATGAGATTTTGGACAACTGTTATTCAGCCCTCGGACCTTATGTAGTGATCGTATTACCTAAAACAACTAGTTGCCTTTGTCGTATTTAGTTTGAAAACCATGGATTATTTACAATATTTGAAGGCAATGAAAAACCACCAAGAAAAAGAAAATGTTACAAAAATCGTTATGATCCTTTCTGTTAACAAGAAAATGAGTTTCGGTTGAAATATAGGTTCAGCAAAGTATATGCAAGTAAAATGGTTGAATTAGTTAAATATCTTTCGTTTCAGCTATTTAATGTAGAAAAAAAAATATTTTCATTATTTTATCATTTCAATCGCAATTAATGGCTTTGAGATATTTTGACGTTAAAGATTTACCAGCTTTTACGATTGCGTTCTTAACCTAACACATGCTTCATTAGTGAATTTTTTGATTTTTTTATTCGTAACATAACGCGAAACTGTAGTTTTGGAAATTAAATTAACTTAATTAGATTTACATTTTTCGAGCTTATAAGTACAAAGTTATGAATTTTTTCCCAAAAAAAAATGTCACTGATATTACGCACTACCAATTTCAGAACGCAACTTCTAATGTTGCCAGTGGTTTTTGTCCTAAGCAGTGGGTAAATCTACCTAAAATCATTGAGATAGAAAATTTTGGAGACGCCGCCCGCTTTAATCTATACATACATTTGTTTAAATAATAATAATAATAATAATAATATGTTTATTTGCATAAAACATGGTATAAAGGGGTGTTAAATAATACTATATAGCACAAACATGTTTAGCTAGGTTAACAAAGCATGCAAAATACTTAAAATTAAGCAAGTAGACAAGGAGCCATCAATAGTGAATAGAACATCAAAATTTTTTGTCAACAAATTCCTTTAGGCTATAAAAACTATGTTCGAGCATCCATTTGTAAAATTGAACTTTAAACAATTTTGAATGTAAGTTTTTAAATTGCCTCGGTATTTTATTATACATGCGCACACACATTGCTAGGCAGTTTTTATTATACTTAGTTAGGCGAGGCAGATCATTCAACACAAGTTTATACGGATCTCGTCTGTTCCGAGGATTGACATCATTTGCAGTCTTAAATAATTGTTTATTTTTCATTACAAACATACATATTTCGTAAATATAAAGTGACGGTAACGGTAACAAACCAAGTCTCCTAAATATTGGTTGACATGAGTCATCAGGTTTTAGTCCACAAATTGATCTCATGCACTTTTTTTGAGCGATGAATACTCTTTGGAAGTCGGTGCTGTTGCCCCATATTACAATCCCATAACGTAGTAATGATTCAACGTATGCACGGTAAGATATTACAGCAGTTTTTACGTTAGTTACATTTTTGACTTGTTTAAGTGCATATACAAATCTATTTATTTTAGTGCTAATATTATCTATGTGTTCTTTCCAATTTATATCTTTATCTATTATTACACCCAAAAATCTTGTATGCGTTACTTCTTTGATTTTATCAATATTAAGTTTTATGTCATTTTTGTGATTATTAGATTGATTAAATTGAATGTAAACTGATTTATCTAAATTTATCTTTAAATGATTAATGTCAAGCCAATGAAGTAATTTGTTAATTGTATTATTAATGTCAAACTCATGGTCTAAAATGGTATTATGTTTTTTATTAGATGTCACTATAATGAGTAAACAAATATGAGTGAAATACGGTACATATTGTGAAGTATCGTTTTGTCTCATTCTTTCTAATAAAATAATCGTATTTGATAAAAGAGACAACAATATTTTTGTTGTTGCTCATTATGGCTACATTTTGTCGTGACGTTTGGCAGTTGTATGTAAGTGCCATAGCCATAGCTAGTGTTGCCATATATACAGATTTCTCTGTATTTAAATAAATAATAAATAATAATACATTTATTTCAGACATAATTAAAATTGTCCATAAAATGTTAGTAACAAAGGTCTTAAAAACAATGTTAGTATTGTAGCATGCTCGAGTAAATTCACAAAAAAAAAATACAATAAAAATATCCAATAATGTCAAAAAAAAAAAAAAAAAATACATACATCATAATAATACAGTCATCTCGTCACGTGAAGCCGAATAAGCCTCCCCAGCACTGCAGACTCTGGCCTATCTGATATCATCTTCAGAATTCCGTTGGGGCTCCCCCGGATCCTACACATCAAAGATGCTGCTTTTTTACGCATTATGGCACAAAAATCGTCGACCCTTGCGTCAGCAAACATGCCTGAAGCACTACAGAAACGTAGGAGCCCCACCAGAATTCTGAAGGCATTGTTATATTGTACGCGAAGAGCGGTGTAGGCCCGTTGCGTGTAGCTGGTCCATAGAGCGCTGGTGTAAAAGGTTTGGCAGTAGGCCCTGAACAGTGTCACTTTTACCTCTACTGTACACCTTGCAAATCTATGCACCAACATATTAGCACGCACCGACAACGCCCTTCGCTCCCGCTCGATATCTGTATCATCATTAAGGGTCTCAGTCACTATGTGTCCTAAGTATTTAAACTGAGAGACTCGTCCCAGAGGTACTCCGTTCAAATAGACAGGGGGTACATGCTCCGGTGACTTATTCTTACCTCTAATAACCATAAACTCACTTTTCTTCTCGTTGTACTTCAGACCATGAGCTTCCGCATATGACTCACAGATACCGACCAGTTTTCTCAAACCACTGAGCGACGGACTCAGCAACACCATGTCGTCAGCGTAACTGATGTTGTTAACGCAGATGTCATCTATATGGCAACCAACGTGGCTGTTACTGAGTCCCTCAATCAGCTGATTAACATACAAGTTAAAAAGTCTTGGAGAGGATAGGCCTCCTTGTCTGACACCACATTCAAGTGCATACTCATCCGAAAACACATTCCCCCACTTTACACAGTTTTTCTGATGATTGCACCAGAAGGACAAGATGTTAATAAGTTCCCTGGGAGCCCCTACCTCTCCAAGTTTGGTCCAGAGCCTGTTGTAATCCACCAGGTCAAAAGCCTTCGACAAGTCCAGGAAACAAGCATAGACAGGTGTTTTTCTATTAACATAGTAGTTGACGGTATGTTTCAGTGTCAAGATACCACATTCGGTCGACAGGTTCTCGCGAAAGCCAAACTGCGCATCGTGAAGCCGAATATGCTTGCCGAGTTGTGCATCCAATAGACTGTCAAAGACCTTTGCGATTACAGTCGCAAGAGATATCGGCCTGTAGTTGTTTTTATCCGTGACGTCACCAGTTAAATTTTTCACAATCGGTACTACAATCGTTTTTGTCAGCTTTATAGGTAGGTAAGAGTGTCGCACACAAAAGGTAAACAGCATGGCCAGGACCCTAAATAGATGCTTGCCTGCATACTGCAGATGCTCAATACTGAGCCCATCATTGCCTGGAGACTTGCCTCGTATCATATTTTTGATAACCTTTTCCACGTCTTTGCTGGAAAAGCCTATCAAATTTTCCGACTGGGAGACATTCGCAACGGGTGCTGCAGCACCAGAGGACAGTGGTGAGACAATCTTAAAGTGATCCCTGAACAGGTTGGCTATACCCTGAGCATCGCTACATCCCTCAACACAAACAGGCATGCTAACCTTACCCTTCATTTTCTTAGTGTCCTTCCAGAATGCCCGGAAGTTTTTCCCGGAAACTTTTTCTGCTAAAATGTCCATCTCAAGCTGTTTATCGTGATTTTGACAAAACTTTAGCCTGGACTTAAATACTTTACGTGTTGTATACATGTCGTCATACAAAGGCCCATTATCTGGTTTGCCACTCGACATTTAAACCATGGGGTCTCAACTAGAACAAATTATAATTAGTCTTGAAAAAGAATCATAGATGGCAGCATAGACAACAATTATGAAAGTAACAATCACTAAAAAGCGATAAACGGCAGATTTTGGCTGAAGTAAGAATAGAAAAAATCTAAACTTCCTTGTTTAATGCTGATTTATCTATTCAAACTCATAAATCTTGCATTTTCACCCATAGAACGATAAAGTAGATGGCGTTTTACTCAATTTGTCATCACGTTTAGTAGGAAAATCAATCTTTTTTTTTTATCTAGTCCCTACGTTACATAGAATAAGAATTTAAAGAAATCTATCAACATGTTTTTGCAAGTACCTACCTACATATTTTTATTTTTCTGATCTACTAAGCTTTCTATAAAAAAAACTGGCCAAGTGCGTGTCGGACCACGCACAATGAAGGGTTCCGTAGTTAAAATGCAAAATTTTGGCTCAATAGTGTGGAGATAAGGGGGGGGGGGGAATGGTCAATTTTCATAAATTTTCTTAAATATCTTTAAAAGTATTAGCAACAAGTCCTTTCATATGATATGTCACACGGTTCAGTTTGCAAAACGTTTTATTTTCTTATCTGCCCCAAAATTCAAAATTCATTTAGTTACGTGACACGTCCGTGTTTGGGTCACATAAATACATATGTGTACCAAATTTCAACTAAATCGGTCCATTAGATTCGGAGCAAATTGACTGTGACTGACGGACAAACAGACAGACATACGAGTGATCCTGTAAGGGTTCCGTTTTTTCCTTTTGAGGTACGGAACCCTAAAAAGGATTGCAAAAAGCGTTTTAAAAGTAGATAGCTATTCTGTCAGTCAATGGTGCCGATTCGCTTGTCACAAATGCCTTTAAACTAGACAAAAAAATTATTTATTCTTATGAAACGACGATTTCCATTCTGAAATAGACCTACGTGACACAACTTAACTATATTTTAGTTTGACAGCACTAAGATAGTACTGAGTTTTTAATTTAGTGAAAATGACAATTTTGCTATTCTGAATTTGACGTTTTTCACCTAAAATTTTGAGTGTAAAAAAACCAAACCAGACTAAACCTGACAATTTTTTATGGCGATTAAAAAGGTGTGGGGTAAAATAAGAACTAAAATTCACACCAACATCTCGACTTCACGTGCAAAAACAGTACTCTATTTATTTTTTCTTTTGCTTATATCTCGAAAATGGTGCGTCCTATCGCAAAAATAATGAAAATTTTGGTTTATGGGTTTCATTATGAAACCCATAAACCTCTAAAACTCAACATGTAGGTAATATTTTTTCATATTTTCTATACAAAAAGTGAAAAATTCCATATAAAATACGTCGAGGCTGTCCACTTTCGCGCCTCCGGCTCTAAAAAAAATCTTGGGGTAGGGCAAACAAGTACGAGTACCACGTGCAGTCGCGATTGTCTAATTCGATTTTAACTGTGTCAATTTTTTTATGTTGAGCTTTTTTTTTGTAGAATAGCTCCAATCTCATTGCCAAAAGTAAGGAATTTTAGTGATAGTTTAGTTAGTTAAGTTTGTTCTTGGGATAAATTCATCCCAACTACGGAACCCTTCATTGTGCGGGGTCTGACACGCACTTGGCCGGTTTTTATTTGATGTTTTTAAAAACATTTACTATCTTAATAAGTTCGGACGAAGAAGGCGTGTTTTCAGTTTTAGGGTTTTAGCAATAGTTAGTAGATTTGGTAACGAGGAGAAGAAAATCTATTTAAAGCATTGAAATACTAAAAACCCATAAAGAAGCATTTGCAGCAGCGCGAAAATGTGTTAGCTCACTCTCACAGAAATGAAACTATTCCGCCAACTCGAGATATTTTAGTTGTATTCTTATTACTTGTCCTTGAACGGACCGTGTCATGTGCGATTTAAAGAATCTACCATAATAAAACAACGCCATAAGTATCTAAGTCGACTCCTAGATGGCGTTGTAAAACTACAGTCTCTGGCAATTAGAGAATCGCTGATGCTGCCATCTGTTGAAAAAATGGAGGAATAAAAATAGCCAGCTCAATTGCCAGACTTAAGGAGGTGTCATTTCTTTGTATGGGATTGGGTATCTGTACGTAGTATTATATTATCTGTGATTTAAACATATTTTCGATTTATAATACAGTTAAGCAAAAGTTGTGGATACTTTGGTGTGAATATGGAATTATAAAAAACAGAATATTTGCAATTAGCTAAATATATTTTACTTGTCACAAAAGTCGGTTGTTTTGCACAACACCACAAACAAAAATCTATGATAGGCATAGATTATAGTTATAAAGAAGGCTGTATGCCTCGCCGATCGGCGACGCTGGGGCTCAAGCGGAGGGCAGAGGCTAAGTATTGCCATACAACGTGGCAATGCGGCCAGTCTCTTGGGTACATTACCATTTGACAGCGATGCGGATGAATTTTTCGATGCTATATTTTAGTTTGTGAATAGAGTACATAATTTTGCTATTTTTATTAATTAGTTAGTTATAAGTTGTTTGTACAATTATATTTATTTGTAGATACATATAAGCAAGTGGGTACACTTGCTTATATGTATCTACAAATAAATAAAATTTCTATATTTTAGGACATCCCTGTATAATATTATAAATGCTAATGTCACTTTGTTTGTATGTATGTTTGATTGTTTGTTTGCTACGCTTTCACACTAAAATGGCTGAACGAATTCGGATGAAATTTGGCAAATAGGTAATCCTGTTGGTCTTGTTGATTTTATGCTGCTGACGTCCGTGATGTCACCGGTATACACATTTTAATAATACGATTATTGTTCGATGTATATGCTGTTGGTGTTCTAATAGTTCTTTAGATATAGGTCGACATAAAAGTGTCTGATATGGTGAAATTTGGAACTAAATATTTTTCTATGCAGACCTATGAAGTTGGCAATACTTTGCCGACAAAGTGCTAGTAGGTTTTGAGTCACTCACAAGTAGTGTACTGCATTTTCCATTTTATGTGACCTAAGTGCATCGCACTAGCGCCCTCATTTTTTACAAACTCTATTTTGCCAAGCTGATAAATTCATTTTTTTTTTGTTACCTCGTGAAGATGCAGTAGAATTTTGTTATTGTAGAGTCTGTAGTAAATTTATAATCTGTGCGTTTATTTAGATCGATGGTGCGAAGGTGCAGTGAGTTTTCATTTGCGAAGACTGATTAGAATTTGCAACATTTTCGATAGTCGTCGGTTCATTTCGATATTAATACAAAGTTTATTTAAATATAAACAAAATGGTTAGTATAGATGTTTTTGTTTAGTGTGCGCTCCGCTGAAAAGATGTGAGGTAGAAGTTTTTGGGACAGGGTCCTCTAGTTCCCGATACTTGCACCGGTGCTCATTACTGCTCATGGAGCAACACTCCGGATACCCACAATATTTATTTGTAACATATGTGACGGTTTAAGTTATTTGTAGAGTGGAGCCTGTTGTAATACTATCGTTCAGAGCAAGCCAGTAACCTATGTGCCTATGTTTATTCTTCCAGGGTAACGAGAATTCTATTCCCATGGAACTATGTTCAAACTGTGAGTATTGCACTTGCTACACATTTGTGATATCTCTTCGTTCTGATTCTCCTCTTTTTATCTTTTCATTTAACACTGTTATATCAACTGCTTAGTTCTTGCCTAAAGTGTTTTAGAGATATTTATAAGTAGCTTAAATATTATTTGATAATAAATAATCCATTTGACAATAAAATCATAAGTTGATGACAAAGTAAATTTTGGTAACTGTTCCACATCAATCATAGTAACAAAGAAATGCTTTCTATGTACTAATACGTATGTGTGGCTAACACAAATGTGCTCACCCCCCAACTGCCGACCGAGGACCACTAGTGTCCATACTAATGTATCACTACCATGTAGGGTGTGCAAATAAAGCATAACAAGAGGTTTGTTTTCAGCGCGTGTAAACTGCATTGATTTTAAGGTGGAGAACTGTGAGTGTCGTAGAGTCACTCGCCTCCGATGTTCATCTACATGTTAGAGTACCGCACGCACACACATTAGCGTCCAGAACAATTTTTCTGTACTGCCATGTTTTATTGATTGGAAGTTGAATCCTACGAGAGCTGTGTCTACTAGAACAGCCAGAACATTGTCTACTGGCTTGTTCAATGCTCTTTACATTTCATTTTGTTCTAGCAATTATTTAATTGAAATAATACTTGATTTAATTCAAATAATTTAACTAAAGTTAATAAATATTTGATTTAATATTAAAACTTTTCCTTCTTTTATTTTGCTTTATATTTCTTCTTTTATTTAAACGTTTCAAGCTTCCTATAAAGCATTCTTAATAATAGGCAGGAATGTGGTGCTGTTTTTTGCATAATTCCTCCATCTTGATGTAAAGCAATTGTGTTAAAAATTGTTCTGGATGAGATTCTACATGAGATCCATAGTTATGTTTTGTTAGTGCATCCGCGTCACAGCCAGCCTCTAGTTAGTTATTTTTGAGCTCTGGATGTTAAAATGCTACTGTGTACTACTCAGGTGCGAGGAATCTATGCAAGCAGAAGAGAGAGGTCCGCTACATGTACATAACAACATCCTCAAGTCACTGGGCTTTGTTCATATTTTAATCATTAATGAACCAAGTACTTGTAAATATTGAATTTAATTACTGAAGAATTACAAAAATAATATTTATTGTTATACATAAATGATATCTAAAACAATACAATTGATCACTTCCCTTTACCGACTTGTGGATGTGTTAAAATCGATGTGGCCTATTTTAAAATATGGCAGGTCGCACAGTGACGGTGTGCTTTCGTGTCATAAAATTTGTTAACGGCAATACTAAACGCTTGAGTTAGCCGTTAATGTGCGACCCGTCACCTGCCGGACGACAAGCTCGCCCTCGTTGGAGACTTAAATAACCTCCAGGCCGCGGCCGCCGGCGCGGCGCCCGCTGGCGGCAGCGTCGCTTCGCTTCGGGTCCAGCGACCTTTTTTCTACTGCTTGGTCGCAGATTGCTAAACCATTAGCGATTTAGCGCTCAGAGTATATATTCTCTCTTTGCATTGCCATTATAAGATAATATGCTGACCTTTGTCGTGGCTTGTGTTAGTCAGTGTTGTGTGTTTGGGACGCGACTTCGCTCGGCGTACCGCCGCCGCCGTGCGCTTGTTCATTCGGTGTCACATACACACGGGGATTCAGCTCAAACAGCCACATTTCACACGTTTTCCTATAATATTTTTTTGTAGGGTGTTCACTGATGTAACCATTTCCTCAAGATATCGCAATTGACATACCTACCTATCGCTCGCGCTAGTTTGTCCTCGACGTGAATCCCCGTCTGTTTGTTGCACAACTGACCCTGTTTGTTTGTCGATGAATTCGATGTTCGTTTTAGGAAAAAAAAAACTTACATACGTATACATAGATAGATTGGAGTTAATACTGTAAATTGCAAAGGAATTTGAAATCAGTGCGCATCCTTAGTATTGCTTTGTATGTTATTAATAGAATGGTACAGCCAACAACTAAACTCTATAAAAAAATAATGAGTGCGCTCACGTATTTATTATTTACATTTGTTCATGTTTGTTGTGATACTCGAGCTGCGAGCCGAGCCGGCCCGCGGCCACGCGCCGGCTCCGCTCGCCGCTCGTCTCCGCAGCCCGACCGCGCGGACTCTACGTCGTCGCTGACTGTATGAACGCTGGCTCTATGCAAATGTCTACAGTGTACATTGTTAACATTGTATGAAATAACGCATTGTGCGATAAGGCGGGAGCCGGAGACATCGTTAGAATATTCATGAACTTGACTACATTATAACTTGATGGCATTATAATTTTTCATAACAAGCGAGGTCGGCAAAGCCTTCCGAGTGAGCTTGTAACTGCCTCATTAGTCATTACTGCAAATACAAGTTGCCTGTTCTGAATGAAGTCTTTGTACTTACATGAACACAGGCCACATTGGCTGGGCGTGGACATTTACGAGTGCCTACTTGACCTATTGTTGGAAGTACCTACAAACAAACTTGCATAGTAAATGTGTAGGTGTGCTGTAATATTTCCAATACTTATGAGATATTTAATAATTGAATGTTTTATGTAGAAGACGTTAATAATTATTGTTGTATTATACTAATGCATCTGTTTCACAATCTGGACAGTGTTGCGTTGCATGCCTTAGACAATACACGTTTGACTTGCCTAGAGTATCGATGCAGGGCGAGGTCACATGTGTATCATGACCTCGACCCGGCGACTATTAATCGAATTTTTGTATGAAGTATTAGGTGTGCGTAGTCGCAGCGGAAAAATGTCGAATTTCTTCATTTTTACGAAAAAGCGGCCGTGCAGTATAAAGAGCTAACGTTCTAAAATGTCCAGTGTAGTATCGCTATTGTGTTTAATAGTTCCGTACAGGTGCGCACACAATAGTTTAGCGGAAAATAAAACAACTGCATTAAACTTTGTACTCTTAAAAATATTTATTTTGGTTAAAAGGTTTACTTATATCTATGGACTACCTATAGATATAAGTAAACCTTAGGTTTTACTAGTAAATTTTTCGGTAGTTGGTCTTCTCGTTCGAGCTTTTACAGTTACAAATATGTCATACAATCACAGATCAGTAATAATAATTGACTCAATTGTGAAGGTAGGTTTGCAGTGTAGTGCAGTACCTGCCTACCTACGTTCTAACGCATAGTCATATAAATGGTCAAATGCACTAGAATTTCAGAGATTTTTTATTTTATTAGTAAGTACTTATATGTTACAAAATAAAGACTTTCTCAAAGCCAAAGCACGGTCGACTATAATTATAATGTATACCCAATTACTAAATTGGGTGTACTACTTATAAAATAAAATTGTTTAAACATTTAAGTTTTTAAATTTTACTTTTAAAATGAGTACTGGTGTTAATGTTTTTTTTTCTAGTTATTATTAGTATTTCTATTTAATAAAATTGTACCGTGTAACATAAAAATATTTGTACGCTGGAAGCAGCAGAATATTAAGGATAGGGAATTACCTACTGTAACAACTTTTTGTAATATTCTGACAAATGCATTTGTTAATACAGATGCAATTATTATTGTAATAATTTCGTAAGTTTAAGAGAAAAACAAGTGACCTACTATTTCACGAAAGTTACTTGTTCAAGAATTGTGTGCCCACCTGTACCAATCCAACAACTGTACAACACTGGAAATTTTAGAACGTTAGCTCTTTATACTGCACGGCTGCTTTTTTGTAGCCATTCAAACTTGGTCGGTTTATCCATGTATTGTGGTTGTTTTAGTATTTCCATTATAACTCTTTAATTATTTAATGGAGTGAGCTGAAATTTTACTTGTGAATAGTTGCATTAATACACTAAATATTGGCAAAAAAAATATTTTGCTTTTCTATTAAAAAGTTCTACAATCGAATGTCTTAAATATAGTGGTCCAGTCGTAGTATTTTATGCCATTGCTCGTTAATTACTTAGAGCACATAAATGAAACTTGGCAGGCTATTGTAGACCCTTAAAAGATACAAATATACGTTATAAGTTAGGCTCTAGAGTTCCTATTTTAAGTACTTGGACCTAATAACCTTATTTTACTTTTATGTGTATATCTTCTGAACGGTATGTATTTTTCAAATTCTGTTTTCACACACATTACACATGAATTCAAAGCAACGTGCGTAAAAAATTACAACTCTGCACTAAACCGTTTTATATGATTTTCATCAAATAGCCAAACGTCAGGAAACTTGAATAACTTGGTAAATAAAGGACGCACAAATTTCATTTAAACAAACACATTTACCTCTCGTTACACACTAATTACTGAACGTATTTTTTTCTTGTACGTCCATAGGAAAAAAATAGTTACGCTGGGATGACGTAGTCTCAGCGGAAACAGTTTTTGTTGAATAGCTCATCAATGGTTGAATGCACACATTTTTACTTACCATACACAATTACACGACGTCATACACTAAATATCTGCTAAACTGAAATCAAGAAATTCGACATTTTTCCGCTGCGACTACGCACACAGTATTAGTGTCGGTACTGATATAGATGTTCCGCTACATGTCTTAGATCAAACAGGAATGCTCTTCAAACTTTCAGTTGTTGAATATTTAATCTGAGTGTCATGAGACTGATGGTGCATTTGATTGTAAGTAGACGCAGCACACCGAATGCTTTAACGTTAATTATGCATAGACTTGTATCAGGGTCGCAATAAAAAGACGATCGAAATGACACACAGACTGAAATAAGTAGGAGTTGTTGAGCAATGTGTATTGTGTACATACACGTAGCGAGAGTGCCTGAGCGGGCGAGGGCGGGTCCGGCTGAAAGTGTTTGTGTGTGCAGTCGACGCGGACGAGATCCGGCGCCTGGGCAAGCGCTTCCGCAAGCTGGACCTGGACAACTCGGGCGCGCTGTCCATCGACGAGTTCATGTCGCTGCCCGAGCTGCAGCAGAACCCGCTGGTGCAGCGCGTCATCGACATCTTCGACGCCGATGGAAACGGAGAGGTAACCACCACTTCACAGTGCAGCTACTTGCTGCCCTTCACCGCAGCGCTTCGTATTGATGTCTGCTACCTTCAATTCGCTTTCGTAATAGGTACGTCGGGTATTCAGCTGCATCCGGTTATACTAGAAGCCGGCCCCAAAACAGTTGAGAAAATCATAACATAGACATATACATCTCTGCATAACTCTCCGGGGAATACAAGCGTGATTGTTATATGATTATGTTGTGCTACATGATAACATGAGTTACATCCAACCAAACAGACGTTCTGTCGTAGGTATAGGGTTAGTGTAGGCATGGTAAGTATTAGTACCTACCTATAGTATTAGTACCTACCTATAGTATTAGTACGAAGGATAAGTAGGAATAGGACGTAAACACGTTTTTATGCCAAAAATAACATTTTCCAGAAATTATGTTTGTCCAATTTTACTTAGTTTGATGTAAATGCGTTGTTGACGACGACTATACAGCGGCGGCCTTAACCATTGCGAGGCCCCGGGCGACAAATCTTTGCGAAGCCCTTGTCCTTTGCGTAAATTTTGTGAACTGAAAGTAGATATTTCTGATGATCGATGAGAAATGCGCTTTATAAATAAATAATGGGGCCAACAGCACCGAAAAGAGAAAAAAAATAAAATGCAGCATGTAAGACCTCGAACCATGTGGCTACCCCGCTCCGGAAAAGTTAGAATTAGAATTTCTTTTTTTATTTTGCATAAAGTATGGTACATAAAAGGTCTTAACTTAAATATAAGAAGTTCCACATATTTTGCTTACCTACTTACATATTTCAGAATGCAAAAAAAACCTTATAATAAAATTATATATAAAAACACTACAATTGTAACTATTGAGATCATGAGGTAAAACAAATAAAATACAGGAGCATTAAAATTACGTTATTTAATTATATTAGTACCTGAGCGACCGAGCTCTGCTTTAGTGAAAATAGAGAATGCTCTTATAGTACAGGATAGTTCATACTAATGTTCACAACTTACTAATTCCATGCTGCCATGATAGTAGGTAGTTATCCAATTCCAAGCTGCCATGTCATTATTCTAAGGCCATCTTCTTCGAAACTTTGGGCGACTGAGCTCTCCTCTGGTGAAAATACGGAGAAAACGAATTATCCTAGATATGAGACCTAGGTAGATCGAGTTTTCGCCCCCGTAAACCCATATATTGCAACTTTCATCGGAATCGTTAGAGCCGTTTTCGAGAACGTGATTACAAATATATATTGTATATACGAGTATACACACAAATATTACTCATTTAATAGTATAGGACTAGTAAGATCATATTTAATAGTATAGGACTAGTGAGATCATATTTGGAACCTTATTATTTATGAACACACTTATTGTATACAACGCATTATTAAAGAGCCATTTTTTAAGTTTATGACTGCCGCGTTGGTCTAGTGTTGCAAGCGGTACTGCTGAGCATGAGGTCGTGGGTTCGATTCCCAGGTCGGGCAAAGTGATATTAGGTTTTTCCATTAGGCATTTCTCAGTACCAGCCCGGAGTCTGGATTTGTGCCCGGTTTATGGCAATAGGCTCGCCACCTATTACCTACCCATGTTGGTAATAAGTGGCGAGCCTATTGCCATAAACCGGGCATAAACATAACTGGCGAAAGGTGGGTGTACCTACTACGGGTACAACTCTGCTTAACCCTTCGGAGAAACAAGCCGTGATGTTATGTGTTGTGTTCTTAAGTTTATTAGGGTACGGTAGTAAACAAGGAACCTGTTATGTACTTACTTGGCGTCCATATTGAACTGCCGGGTCGTTCCTCGTTGCTTTAAACTGAACTGTGGGGTACCCTCACTTGTAACAATAATCAGCTGTCAGTCAACCGTCAAGTGTCAACTCTCTGTCAAACACCACATGCCTTCCCCCATAGTCTTTCTGCACTTCACTCAAGTTACTATATTATTTATACTTAACTAACCTAACTATCCTAATATCTAAATCACTCCTATTTAATTGTTTTGTAACCTGCCTCCTTCACAAGTTACTACTGCATCTGTTGGTATGCCAAGTATATCCCGCATTTCATTAGTAGGACCTGGATCGTCATCAGCATCACGTCGTCGTAGTTGGTTTGTGTCGTGTAACGATTGGTCCATCGTTTATCTTTACCAAAAACCGAACAGGACCTTTGATTCTGAAGACTTCTCCTTTCACCCACTTCTCCCCTCTTGCATAGTTCCGCAGCCATACCTTGTCCGTCAATCTAAAAGTTCTCACCGGTACTTCTATATTACTTTCAATTTGTCTTTCGGCTACAGGCTTTGTAGAGAAAGGATGTATGTTGTCAAAACGTGTTCTAAAACGACGTTTATTCAACAATTCTGCCGGCGACTTTCCAGTAACCGAGCTTGGCGCTACCCTCAAACTAAACAAAAGACGTGGTAATTTAATATCCAAGTCAGTTCCGGCCAAACTATGTAATTTCTTTTTTACTGTTTGCACAAATCTTTCAGCTTGGCCATTTGACGATGGTGTATATGGTGGAGTCAGTATATGTTGAATGCCATTGCATTTCATAAAATTCTTGAATTTTTCAGAAGTGAATGCCGTTCCATTATCCGATACTAAAACTTGTGGTAATCCTTGTTGTGCAAAAATTTCTCTTAAAGCTTTTATTGCACATTCACTTGATGTTGAACGAACTATTTTTACTTCTGGCCATTTCGAGTGTGGATCCACCACAATTAGATATATTCTTCTGTCAACTGGACCAGCAAAGTCAATATGTAAACGTTGCCATGGGTGGAGTGGATGGAGTGATCCAAGAATGTCCTGTGCTTGCTGGCATATTTTTATTTACCTGACAGCTATCACAATTTGCCACTAACGCTTCAATCTCATGATCTAGTCCTGGCCACCAAAAATAACTTCGGGCAATTGATTTCGATATTACTATGCCATCGTGAATCTCATGTAAACCCTGTAACATGTGTTCCCCCATCGGTGGCGGTATGACCACTCGAGTGCCCCATATTATGCAGTCATTCGTGATAGATAACTCTTTTCTTTTGAGCCAATATAATTTCATATTACTGTCATTTACGGCATCAGGCCATCCGTGCAATATCTAGAATTTCACTTTAGATAGAATATCGTCTCGCCTCGTTTGTTCTGCAATATCTTTTGCAGAATACTGAACAGCGCTTGGTGTCTCCGACAGTAATAAAATATCCTCAACATCATCAGTATCTGACTTCCAATCTTCAGTAGTATCCATTGGCCACCTACTGAGAGCATCAGCATTACCTATACTAGTGCCACGTTTATATTGTAATTCATAATCATGTGAGTTCAGCTTCAAAGCCCATTGCATCATTCTTGGAGACAGTACTTTAGGTATTGCTTTATTGTGACTAAAAATCCCAAGCAATGGCTTATGATCAGTATATATTACTACATGTCTTCCATATACATACTGATTGAATTTATCCAAACCAAATATTATTGCCGCAGCTTCTTTATCGATCTGTGCATAATTGCGCTCAGATTTTGATAAAGTTCTGGACCCCATAGCAATAGGTTTTTCTGATCCATCATCCATAACATGGGATAGAACGGCTCCTACCCCATATTCTGAAGCATCACATGTTAATGTTACCTTTCTGTTATTATCAAAATGTATTAGAGTATCTTTATTAGATAGTGTAGCTTTAGCCGTCTGGAATGTTTCTGTCTCTAACTTTCCCCACTTCCATACAGCATCTTTATCTAGAAGCCTATGTAGTGGTTCCAATAACGTTGCTTTGTTTTTCATAAACCTGTCATAAAAATTCAACAATCCTAAGAAAGCTCGCAGCTCTTTAACATTTCTAGGGCTCCTTGCATTCATAATCAATATAATCTTTTTGTCACTTGGGTGAATACCATCTTGATCCACCACATAACCAAGGAATTCTACTTTATTTGTCGCAAACTCACACTTTTTTCGGTTCAGCCTGAGTCCTACATCTTTAAGACACGCCAGTACCTCTTCCAGCCTTGCGTTATGCTGTTACTTATTTCCACTTATTAAAATATCGTCTAGCAACACAGACACTCCTTTAATACCTGCCAATGTCGTTGACATGATCCGTTGAAATATACCTGGGCAAGCCTTTAAACCATAGGGCAATCTTTTCATCTTATATAATCCCTTTAATGTGTTAATCGTCAGGAGCATACCTGTTTCATCTGATACTTTCAGTTGTGTATACGCCCTTTTGAAATCCAGTTTGGTATAAATAATGCCACTTGCAACTTCAGATAGGCATTCACTTATTGTTGGCTGCGGGTATGTATCCGTGTCAGTTGCTGAATTTACAGTCAATCGGTAGTCTCCACATAGTCGAATACTACCATCTTTTTTAGTACTGGTGTTGCCCAATTTGAATAAGCTATTGGTTTCATTACTCCAACGTTTACCAACCTATCAATTTCTTCACAAACTCTATCTCTTATCGCAAATGGTACTGACCTGCTCCTCATAAATTTGGGCTGTACATCCGTCTTGCAATTGATCACAATTTCAGGTCCTTTGTATTCGCCAAGTCCATCAAACAATTCTTAATATTTTTTAAGTATATTCAACAGAGATTCCTCCTTTTCACTATCCAGGAAATTGATGTTATTTATACCTTCAACTGAAATTCCTAGAGGCTTGAACTAATTCCTACCCAGGAGATTACCTCGCCCCTGTCCAATTATTATTTGCAGGTAACCTTTAAAGTTTTTATATTCAATAAAAACTTTAGTTTTGCCATGCACCTGCACTTTAGCATCAGTCCAGGTGTGTAAGTTTAGCCTGCATACCTGTAAATTCAGTCCATTTGGCCAGATTAATCCTGCTTGTTCCCTTGACATTATAGCATAAGAACAGCCGGAATCAACCTCAAACTTGACTAATTTCTTATTCAGATGAAGTTCTGTAAATATGCCAGGTTCACGGTATGTTCCTCCCACACAGTATAACCCATTCATAAATTCTTCTTCCCTTTCTTGAATCTCTTTGATATCACCAGTTCCATTACTATTTTTCCTGCACATTTTTGCAATATGGCCTACTTTGCTGCATGTGTTGCATTTAGCGGAAACAAACTTATATTTATGGTACAAATGGCTTCCTCCGCATCTGTAGCAGTATAGCTTCTTTTTCTTCTCTTCCACTGCATTTACCTCCATTGGTTCTACCTCACTGTCCCTGCTTGCACTTGCCAGGCAGGTGATTGCTGATTCCTCAATGGCCGGTACTTTCAGAATCTTTAGGTCTTCAACACATCTTTCCGCTTGCAATGCCAACTCTACAGCTGTTGCATAAGTTAGGTTAGCCTTCTTCAGTAAATTCTCTTGTAGTTTGGAATTATTTACGCCACACACTAGTCTATCTCTCAAGGTTCTTTCTAAATCAACAAAGTTGCAAAATCTACACATTTTCCGAAGTGATGCAATGTATCCTTGAATTGACTCATTTCTACCCTGATTCCTACTGTGGAATTTAAATGATTCTACTATCTCATTTGGTCGCGGACTAAAATGGTTATTTAGTTTTGTATCTATTTCACCTAATGTAACCTGGCTCACAGTATCCGGAAACACTAATGCTTTAACTAAGTTATACAGATCACTACCACAAGATGCAAAAAATACCGCTTTTTGCTTATTAGGTTCGACTATGCCATGTGCTAATATGAAGTAACCAAATCGTTCTTTATATGATTCCCAATCCCCACTTTTCATATCAAATGTCTCGAATCTTATATCAGCCATTGTATTTATACCGTTTTCACTAAGTTTTAACTGGTTTTTCACTATATTTCACGTTTATCTCGTTGCCACTGTTATGTACTTACTTGGCGTCCATATTGAACTGCCGGGTCGTTCCTCGTTGCTTTAAACTGAACTGTGGGGTACCCTCACTTGTAACAATAATCAACTGTCAGTCAACCGTCAAGTGTCAACTATCTGTCAAACACCACATAACCCTTATAGTTTCGCCATGTCCGTCTGTCTGTCTGTCTGTCCGCGGCTTAGCTCAGAGACGGCTAGTACTAGAAAGCTGTAATTTGGCATATGTATACATATTAATCATGCCGACAAAGTGGTAAAATAAAATCTAGTTTTTTTTAATTTTTTTATGTTAGCTCCCCTACACGTAATGTGGGGATGTTTTTTTTTTCTCGTCTATCCCATGTTGTTGGGTATCGTTAGAAAAGTCTTTCAAAAATATTGTGAGTTTGTCAAAACCATTTTTGGATTCAGGGATCCGTTTGCGAAATATTAAGCTTTTAACTGAAATTTTTTCTTAGAGTCAAGTGTGTCCCCCCCCCCCCTTCTAGCAAAATGGTTGTACTTGGACTTGTGAAAAAATTCACAGCAGTAGTATATATAACGAAATTAAAAGGAAAACTATGAGAGCTAAGTAGGCTGTACAGGTTACCGAGTAATAATCAACTAATTTAAATTTGCGGTTTGAAAAATATGATCTCCCATACATTCCGTAGTGGGAGAACATGTTTTTCAACTACAAATTACGGAACCCTTTAATGTGCGTGGTCCGACACGCACTTGGCCGGTTTTTTTTAAAGTAGTTTTGTAGCAGCTCTCTGATTTGTTTGGGTCAGGGTTGGAAACAAAGCAGTTTTTTTTTTAAATTTTGTAGAACAAACAGTTCAAAATATTTTAAACTAGTGTTTTTATTTTGTTTTTTTTTTTATTTTGAACGTTTTATCAACACAAAGCGATCAGGGTTAATATAATTCATTTCTAGACTATTTTAAACACGGCGAACCTCTAGAATGGTGGTTATCATTAAAAAGTCAAATTAATGGCCAAACAATGGACTTGTGGCACATCTCCACACTGCTGTTGCTTCAAGTGCTGGAGCGAAAGACTGTTTTCAACATTTGTATTCATTCATTCCGACGTACGTAGTAAACCGAGTTGGTACCGAGGAAGCTGAAAAACTTTTCAGTTTTTAAATATCTAAATATAAGAAAAGAAGTGTTGTTTTGCCTCATAAAATTTTCACCGTTTGAGTTGATTGAATAGAATGAGTAATGATACCTTGTCATTTTATAATTAAAATTGTTACTGTTTGAATTTGATTTAATAAATTTAGTATAAAAAAACCGGCCAAGTGTGTCGGACCACGGCAGGGCACGGTATGGCAGTGCTGCCATAGTGCCATGACTCGCGACGCTAGCATACACGGTTAATTTTAGAACGTTCTGGAACGTAAAGCCATAAACTCGATCATCGAACTCGAAACGATTGCGACTGTTATTTTCAGTAAATTACAATTTAAAAAAAACACGAAACATCTAATTTACTGTTTTTTTTGTGAAATTATGAGAACTCGAAGTAACGCTTCCTTGCGATCAATGCATATTTGTGTGTAAAACGTATCGACGAACGGCAACACTTGCGAACGGTACCCATTGAAAAATACATTCATCGATCAGACAGCATAAAAACATACGCAATAGATAAATAGGTACACAAATAAAAATACGAAAAGCTAATTCAGACTTTATTTCTTAACCGTAAACGGTAACAAATAGAAATTAAACCAAACTAGGTACAAGGTAAGTAGGTACGCAGTTTACTAAAAAATATTCTGAGAAGTGTCCGACTGGACTTCAAAAGGATGCACAACCGAATTCCGCGGTTAAGTGTATAAACATAAGAAAGAAAGAAAGAAAAAGTATTTATTGTGACTCGCACAGGAAAAAAACAAAAACAATAAAAAACAAAGTAACAGTAACATAAAAAGAAGGAAGTCCTGTACGAGGCCAAAAGGCTCCTATCTCAGCATGATGCCGCGACATTTAAAAATAAATAAAAATGTCACAGCGCTGGTATTCTGATAGGGCCCGCAGTGATGTCACGGATAGATACAGACAAATAAATATAATAAAAAATAAAAATAAAAAGGTGTGTGAAATACAATGAAGAGTGAAATATTATGTAATCCGCGTGTCTGCATCCGACGTAACATCAGTTACTTGTCTATGCCTTTAGTATCTGTGGTACTCTATGGCATCGTATTGACAAGTAAAGAGACGCAGACGCCGGACACCGGCAAAAAATAATTATTTACATTACGGCTGTTTATTGTGTATAGTATAATATAGTGAATAGTGGAATGAAAAGTGTTTTGTGGTAGTCAGCCAACGGCATTTGGAGAAATACAGATAGTTTAAACATAAGGTCTATACATAAGGTCTTAATTCGGTCATAGAATTCAGGCCCACCGGATAATCGAACACATAAGCGCTGGTTTCCAGCGCGGTTTGTATACCGGTGCAATATTATTCGTTATAGCGAAAGCGTTTGACAAAGTCTGGCACAACGGCTTCATATATAAGCTGTACCAACTCGGTGTGCCAGATCGTCTCGTGCTCATCTTACTAGACTTTTTGTTGAACCGCACATTCCGCTATCGCATCGAAGGCGCAATATCCACTCCCCGTCCCATCCGCGCAGGCGTCCCTCGGGGCTTTGTGCTTGCCCCTCTCATATTCACTCTATTCACCAGCGATATCCCGAAGAGTAAAAAGGCGCAGTTGGCTCTGTTCGCAGACGATACGGCCATTTACTACCAGGGCGCTGGGCCCGATTCGATAGCCCGCATTCTCTAAATCGCAGTCGATAAACTCGGCGCCTGGTTTAGGAAATGGAGGATCGAAGTAAACCCCGACAAATGTCAAGCGGTTTTATTTTCAAAAACGCACGTACGATACAGACCCCCCTTGCCCCGACCCATCACCATGCTCGGCAAGCCGATCCCTTGGGAGAAGCGAACCAAGTATCTAGGTGTGGTCCTCGACCAAAAACTCACTTTCGCAGACCACATAAAGCAGGCCCGCGCGCGGGCCGCTTTCGCTCTCGGAAGACTCTATTCCATGTTAAATGCACGTAGCAAATTGTCACTTAGGTGCAAATTGCGAATCTACACAAGATGCATTCGCCCCATCATGACCTATGCGGGCGTCGTCTTTGCCCAAGCTAAGCCCCGACAAATCCATAGACTGCAGGTGATGCATGACGGATTCCTTCGTAAGGGCACGGGAGCCCCTTGGTTCTGTAGGAACGAAATCCTCCATCTCGACTTTAAACTCCCCACAATCCACCAGTTTCTCAAACGCAATTCCAAGCGTTTCTTTGATTCTGCCGCCAGCCATCGCAACCCTCTGGTTGTCGAGGCCGCCAGTTACGTCCCAAGTCAAATCAGTAAGATCCGCCCCCCGAGGCTAATCCTTTCCGACCCAGACGACCCCATATCCCTCCTCCAGGAGAGCAATAGGGAAACCAGTACAGTGAGAAAACACACACACCGATACACTTTCCGACCTCGCCGCAGAGGTCCGCAATCGCGACCCTCCCGAGTAAATGATACTCCTCCCCGACTTGCTCGACGATGCGCCAGCCCGCGTCGATGCCTGTAGTTTTAAATTCCCCGATTAATAATAATGATATACTTTTGATCCAGCCTGCTCCTCTTGCTGTCCTCCCCCCAGCGAACGCCCTAAGTCGAGGTTCGTAACCCACAGGGGGTGCCCTTAGCGAGCGTTCGCCTAGTTTTAATTAGCATAGTTTTGCCCCTGGCTGGAGGCTTTAAGTGTAGAAGCTTAAGGCAGCCACAGGATTGACCGGTTAAGTAGTCATGACCTTAGAGTTCAGCTACGAGATGCCCAATATAAAAAATAATAAAAAATCAGTCATAGAAAAGGGCATCACCAACTTATAATGAACTCTATTCGACTGATAAAACGATTCATTTTTTCTGTTTACATTGCCTGCCTTTGTAGAAGCCGCCGCGCCGCGGCCGCAAGCAAGCATTGTCGCATAAAAATTGGTTTATGCCTATTCTTTTTATTTATCATAAATATGGTAGGTAGGTATGCTTATTAAGTACCTATTAGCTCGATTGGTCGACACTCGATTCAAGGCCTTAAATACAACTCCCAAGCGTACTCGTCGTGTCTAGTTGGAAAGGTACGAGTACTAGTGATTTCGTGATGCGAGAGTCGTGAATGAAATTTCAATTCGTTTCTCTCGTTTACCGTTTACGAGGAGATGTGATAGTGGTAAACACCGTGCCGTGCTTCCGATACAAACGAGAGATAACGAAGGCGAATGAACTTACACCAACCTATCGTACCAGACATAAAATACCTACTTGCAGGTACTTACTTACAGCCGGTTATTCATCCAACGTCCGTTGACCACCGCGAGCGCGCTGTCAACTGACTCGCACACGCACAGCTGTGCCGCGCTACGTCATCACCGAGCGGATCGCGTACGATCTTGCGTTTATGAATGAAATAGTGGAAGCGCTACTAAGATTTAACTCGAATGACAGAACAAAAGTGATAAATTTCTAACTTCTATATTAGATGTCTTAAAAAAACAATAACAATGCTAATAGTACCTATTAATCGTCTGGAGTCACTGTGTTTCGGCTCCAGAACGATTTAAAATTAATCGTGTATGGGTAGTACCAGTAGTTCAGAATATTTTTAGGTTAAAAGTTGAAGGCAATCCGACGAGTGGCAATTGTATTCACGAGCGAGGGAAGCGAGCGAGTGTATAAGTCGACACGAGTCGGAAATCATCTTACGCACGTGTATCATACAACGTTTTACTATGCATTGTGCGAGGAAATAAAACAAAACCGGCCAAGTGCGTGTCGGACCACGCACAATGAAGGGTTCCGTAGTTGGGATGAATTTATCCCAAGAACAAACTTAACATTGTAGATAAAAAACATGTTCTCCCATACGGAATGTATGGGAGATCATGTTTTTCCAATCGCAAATTTAAGTTGGTCGATTATTACTCGTTAATCTGTAGAGCCTACTTAGCTCTCATAGTTTTCCTTTTAATTTCGTTATATATACTACTGCTGTGAATTTTTTCACAAGTCCAAGTACAACTTAAACAACAGTACCTAAAGCAAACAAATGATGAATTACGCAAAAGAAACGAGCTTCTCGTAAAGATCAACAGCCCAGCTAAACGAAGAGCTACTCCAAAAAAATCCATAAAAAGATGTTCAAACACAAAGGAGACACAGACAGAAACAAATATAACAGGTTCTCCTAGTAAAAGTTCACAAACGATAACTTCACAGAGAAATTCTCAAATAAAATCGCAAAAGTAACAAAACAATACACAGTTCACAATAGACAAACTAAACACATCTAAGGACTGTTCTATAAACACGTCAAAAAAGGACGCAACTCAAAAGGACACAAAGGCTACCAAATCAGAATCCACTAGGAATAAACTATGCATTGTTAGTGCTAAAAAAATAAATAATATTCTATAGATCGCAGAGGACACATTTCAAAACTGTTAGATATGTCACTACATCTCACCAAATTGTGGATTATTACAACTGATTAGTAACCTACATCAAAAAGTTATGGGCTACACAATGAATGATCATTGTGTCATTTTAGTTGGAGAGGAAGACTTCCAAAATAGCATTAACTATGTAGAAATAATAATAGAAGTAAGAAAGATTTTAGAAGAGATTAAGCATACGAATGTTATTTTATGTGTTCCCACTTTTAAATTAAGTAATTACTCGATTATGTTTAATTGGCGTATAGAGACATTTAACAATTTATTACATCATCATTTACAAACATATGGCTACGCGACTGCATTGGACTCTAATTTGGATTTGCTTTATGATTTTATTATGTTCTCAAAAGTCAATAGAAAGATAAACGACCGTGGAATGCGCAATATATTTCACAACTTACTGCTAACTATATCTGAGAGCTCATCGACAGAATGTGAAGTTATAGATAATGAAAATGTTGACACCATCGCTCCAAGTCGTGAGTTTTTTCTTTGATTGCATGTATGTTCTACACCAAAACATTGCTGGTCTTCTAAACAAATCAGTTTTTAATTTAAATGATCTCTGTTTCCCTCTCAAACTAGTGACTATAAGATCTGAGAAAAAGTTAAAATGGATTTCTCGGGGGATACGAATATGTAGCAAAAGACAACAACAACTACTGTGGCAACAGAGACTAAAACCAACTTGCGAAAATAAAAGGACATTTAATAAATACTCAAGGAGATTTAAGAAAATCATTAAACTAACCCAGAAAGCTCAGAATAACTACTTAATAAATAACTCCAAAAATAAATCTAAAACTGCCTGGCAAATTATTAATAATAATAAAAGGGTGCTAATTAAGGCAGCTTCTTTAAAATGTAAGTCTCGTCTTCAAATATATTTAGTTGTCTAATGAATTAATAGGTCAGCGACGAACTTTTAGCGTCTAATAAATTGTTTTCAAGCGACCATATATTGTAAAACAACCTACTGTTATTATGACGCAGCATGGTGATAATTCTTAAGCAACTAAATTTGTGATATGTCTACGCATTGCCAGCTTCTAATAAGTGTATCAACTGCATCTATAAAATAATATCAACGAACTCTAATTTCTTATAGTCACCTTTATTTTTATACGTTAACATAAGTAATTGATGAGTGAATCTACTATATTTGAACATAAAATTACCTTATTATTGTCATCAAATAATGGTCAATGAAAGCTCTAATTTCATGTATTCACCTATCTATTTATAATGTTACCATAAGTAATTGATGACTTGACTATTTATTATACCTACCCAATTGAACATACAAAAAATATTGTCATCAAAAACAAATGCGACGTAATGCACCTTGCGCTAATTAGCCTGCCTGGCTGCGAGCAACTCGGAAGTAGCGCTCGCCGGCCGCTGCCGCGGCACCGCTCGCTGCGCTCGCTCGGCTCACGCGCGGTTGACACAGTTCTAACCTAACCTAACCCATTTCATATTCCATTATCTGTTCCATTTCACCCAGTTCACTTTTATTTTTTTTAACTATTTATGTTTAAAACTCATGTCAAGCGTAAGTGATGTAGCATAGTTTGGAACCAGGGCGCACGCGTCCGCGTTACAAACTAAACACGAGCAGTACGCAAAATTCGTGATTTCATTGTAATCACAGATTTAAAAATAGCTTTACAATGTATACGCGAGCAGTTTCCTATGGCTGCGTTCTGGCGTTGTTATAGATTGGAAATACGCGGTCGCGCCCCTCTCATTCTCAACGAGCATCAGGTACAGTCCCGCGCTTGTGTTGCTAATTTTCACGAAAAACGAATATGATTTATTAATTTACTTGTTGAATAAACAACTTTGATTGCTAATTTTGAGGCCGGAATTTGATTTTATTAGCAGACAGATGTTGAATCTCTAAAATATATAAAGTAGCTCACTTACAACATTAGTCGCTGAGTTATCAAGTCAGAAGTAAATATATTTATCGGTAGCTCTGAGTCATATTAATTTACGTTCGTAAATTGACGCTGGTTTTTTTATATTCTGTTGGAATAGTAAAGATGATGAATGAATATAATTGAACCTGTTCTATTAACTCGTAGCCTACATATAAAAAAAGACGTTAGGTTGCAGGTGCTAAAGAAAACTTTTGTTGTTGCACTTATAATTTCCCATAATAAAATAGTAAGAGAACCCATTTCTCAAATAAAAAAAGGAGATGATATAATATCAAACCCTAATATAATAACCGAATCTTTCAATAATTTCTTCATTGATCGATTTCGGGTATACAAAAACATACGTCAGGTGACACAATTAACATAAATATCAACCCACATTCAATATTTATGACCCTAGTTATTCCCGAAGATGTCACGCGTGTAATTAAAAACTTAAAAAACAAAAAGAGCTTTGGCTACGATGGCATTTCAACCACAGTTCTAAAATTTGTTTCTAATCGTATAGCTGCGCCCCTTGCTCATATCATTAACGTAAGCATATACTCTGGGGAGTCAAGAGCCGACTTCCGGCCACCGTAGGCGCGGGCCTGCGGACGGTGAGCAATGGGCAGCTCGCCGTCCGATAAGGCCCAGGCCCGTGTCGACGGCGCGTTGTGTTCCACGCGCGCCTCAAAGAGATGTCAGCACCAACCGACGGGGTCGAAAGACCAATGCCTGCTGGGGTTGCGGGTTTGTCTGAAAGGGATATCGCGGCCCCGGCACACAGGCAACGGAAGGAACACGGGTGAGTTTTAGTCAGTAAAAGTCTGACACACCCTCTCGCTCTGCCCAGAGCGGGAGAAGTCATTTGATGATTTCCCATCAAAAAAAAGCATATACTCTGGAGTATTTCCAGAAAGTCTAAAAACTGTAATTGTTAAACCACTGCATAAAAAAAAACTTTTTAGCGGGTCAGTTTGTAATTTATCTAAGTTACAATAGCCTAATGTTGACTACTCATCACCTTTTACAAAATATTGCTTTTCCCGAAGCAGGGACGTTAATTGTTGAGGAGTTCTCCTGGTACTTTACCATCAGCTCCACTAATCCATATACATTGTGACGAGCATAAATTGCTCGGTATTCATTTTAATGTAATCGAATCGCAACCCGTGAAATACTTATTATTGAGTAGTTCCGGTGGCCATCTGTGGTCTTTATCATCAGTTCCACTTCACCAAATCGTGCTTTCCAAGAACAACTGCACGTGTTATTATAAAAAATACCCAAATCGCTATAGGTGTGCCTATAATATTTGAAGAGTTCCCTCGATTTCTCCAGGATCTCATAATCAGATCCTGACCTAATGACAATGAGACCATCTCGGAAGTATACCCTTTCAAACAAAAAAAGAATTTAGCAAATCCGTTTCTAAATGACGGAGCTATGCCCGAACATACATAAAAAAAAAAAATATATATATATAGACAATCGAATTGATAACCTCCTCCTTTTGGAAGTCGGTAAAAAAAAAGATAAACTCGAAATGGCAAATTATAGACCCATTCATTGCTCTAATTTCCATCTTCCCAAAGATCATAGAAAAAATTATATATGTATCTCTCTACAATTTTCTAACAAAATACCACATACTTAGGGCTTCCAAAATTACGGAAATGTCAGTTACGTAACTAATTACGTAATTTCTTTCTCCAATTCCGTAATTCCGTAATTAGTAACTTTTCCATTTTTTTTTAAATCGATTATATTTTTTTGTTGAAATAGTAGATATTCTAAGAAATTATCCAACAAAATGCAAAAATTATTAAAAAAAAATCTGAAACTTGTGTATATATTATACACAAGTCTCAGATTTTTAAAAAAAAAAATTTAATAAATCAAACCATTTCTTTTCGTCCCGAATATGACCTTTCTTCTTGAAAATGTGATCTCAGAAATTACAGGGCATTGTCACCCAGAGAACTTCTTAGTTTTTTCAAAAATATCCGGCAGATGAATAGGCTCGTTCGGTTTCAACACTCGTAGGCGTTATTGAAAGGTAATAATTATAAGCTGCTGTTAGAAAAACTTCGCGACCGCTGCCAGCGCTGTCGTCAATGCACATTTCAACTCTATTAATTGGATCTAGATCTGTGTTTACTCTTGAAATTGGTATATTTACTGTCATTTATTTATTTGTATAACTGTTGTGCGATTGTCAACTCTTCGTCATCATCGTCCCTGGTGGTAACTGCGTCCGATGTGCTCTGTTCTTGTGACTGGACTTTTTTGTGAGGAATTATTTTTCAACCGTTCCAACAGTTCCACCATGTATATTCGTTTATCATTATCCTAATAACCCTAATACTTTTTAGTATTGCAAAACACCGAATACATTTGTTCGTCTTTCCTTTATTCTTTTTCTAAGAGAGAGGCTAGTTTTCCACTGAAATCGTTTGACTGAAGATCGAGTTTCTCTAGCATAAATCGAAGCGCAGTATCGGCTGTCAATAAGTTTGAATCACGGCGACATAATGACATCACTGTAGTTTTTATTACATCCAAGCTGTAATGAATGTCATGAAGGTCTTGTATCTCTTCGTCTGTAAATTTTGCATTTGATTTCCAATCTAATAACGCCTTAAAAACGCATGATTTCAATTTGAGAAATCGGCCTACCATATCTAATAAGCTGTTCTATCGCTTTTTACAGTCTAGTATCAGGTCAATCTTTTTACCATGCTCTGCTAAAATGTATTTCTGCAACAACTGGTTTCTCAAAGAGGAGTTCTTAAAAGATTTTATTAGAACTCTTAATTTTTATAGGGTGTCTTTGTATAAAAACTTCGATTCTTGAACTCTAGTCGATGCTACAATAAAAGCATCTTCACCTTTTTCATTTTCCTCTGCTTCTTCAGCGTCGGTATGTGAGACATCCTCCTGAACTTCTGGTTCTGGAGGTTACAAAACACAAAGTTTTGTATAAAACATAAAGGATTGCGAGTTGTATTCCATGGGCCAAATACTAATGGTGTTAGCTGTCAAAATTTCTACCCATTTTGACCATTACTTTGCTCCATCTGTTGTGAAAGCAATTATGTCGTCTTTCAGACTTAAGCCGTAGTCACTCAAATGGTGCTGTAATAATTGAGTGCCTATTTCAGCTGGCATCGAACCCTGTATCTGTACAAGTCCCATTTTTTTCAATTTGGCCAAATCCATCTTTATTGTGGATATTGATATTCATATACCTTGTCAAACGTTATTGTAAATCTTTTATTTTGAGACTTCATGTTTTGAAAATTGAACTATAGTCTGTACGTCTTAGAACTACTTTTTTAAGATATATCAAAGGATAAAATAAACCGTGAGTAATACCCTGTTTGTACAGTTTTGATGTAGTTATATTGTATAGTGTTTCCACATTATAAATTGTGTAAAATGCATGGTTGAATATTTTGGTTGTTTGATGATGACAATAATTACGAAAGTACGAAATTGACATCTTCAGTTACGGATTTGAGAATACCTAAAAAATTGTCCGTAATGGAAGCCCTACACATACTATGTGACGAACAAAAGGGTTTTAGAAAAAATAAAAAACATCAACATGGCTATTTTCGACTTTCTTCATAGAATAATGCCAAAAGTAGACTCTAAAATACCTGTATGCGCAATATATGCCGATATGTCGAGGGATTTTGACTGTGTGGATCACGATATCCTTCTGACCAAGCTTCACGCATACGGTATTCGGGGCAATGCCCTTAATTTAATAAAAACGTACCTAAAAGGCCGTAGACAATGTACGGAGATATCGAGCCTGTGTTTGGCATCTAGAAAGGAATTAAAATCTATATCGCCTTTTAGAGAAATAAAATATGGTGTCCCGCAGGGCAGCGTCCTCGGACCTTTATTATTTTTATTATACAATATGTCCGGTTTCGGACTGTTCAAACTTAAAGGGGTGGTAGTTTGCTCTATTCTATCAATAAAATTATTCTACATGTAGGGTCGGAACCCATCCCCCCCTGAATGGCAGCCATTTTTGTGTTTTGATCGCTTTTTATGGAGAGTGAATACTAAAAGTACAGCAACTTTAAAATTTAAAGCCCAATTTTCATAAAAACATACTCTTAGCAACGGTAAAGTATTGGCAATGGGTTAAATAACTCAAATATGTAGTAACATTAAACGCTGCATCATATTGAAATAAATGCTAAAAGATCAATTTTACGTTAAAAATAACATCGTTTTTTTTGTTAATCAAGCTTATTACAAAATTCACCCCGGGAAGTTCCCCGGGGTGAATTTTGTAATAACCTTGATTTATATTTATATTTACCTTTTTTTATCTACTCGTCTAACAGATGATTAGTTCACCTAAATAATGATACCAACAATTTGATTCTATGACTAATGGTTTAGGAGATATTGTTGTTGGAACATAGGCTTGCGTAGGTAGTGACTTCATAATGATTTGGTTTTTCTGTAGATATTTACAGTCATCACAGATCAATGATTAATAAATAACAAGTATTAATTACTATTTATTATTTACAACACACAATAAATTATAAAACTTGTTCAAAATACCCCCCGCCATTTTGAAGGCACGCAGTAGCTCGGATTACGTACCCTTTAAGTTTGTACAGTCCGAAACCGGACATATTGTATATAAATGACCTACCACGTTATATACTTTATCCTATGATATTATTTGCTGATGATAGCACATCAATTGTTTCATGTGTCAATAAAGAATCATATGTAAATGACATCAATAATACAATTACTACTTTAATAAAGTGGCTTGACAGTAATAATCTAACTATTAATCTCCAAAAGACTAAAATCATGCACTTTTACCAACGAATATCTACGGGAGATATGGATATAAACTACAATGGTCAAACTATTGAAAAGTAAACAGTACAAAATTTTTAGGTATCATAATTGACAGTCAGTTGACATGGAAGCCGCAAGCAGAACATATATGTAAACGTTTAAGCACAGCCGCGTTTATGTTGCATAATCTATCCAAAAAAAGTAAATTTACCGACAATATTAGTGGCTTACCATGGTCTAGTAATTTCCATCTTAAGATTTGATATAATATTTTGGGGTCACTGTAGTGAACGAGAAAGCATTTTCAAAGCGCAAAAGTGCTGCCTGGGAGCTATATTTAATCTTAAAGTAAGAGACAGTTGTGTACCTATATTTAAGTCTCATAAATTATTAACCTTCCCATGCCTATATATCCTTGAATTAGCAATATTTGTAATAACAAATCGATGTCTATTTGCAACTTTAATAGAAACTAGAAAACGAAGTACAGCTATGAGATCTCAATACCAGAATCGATTATGCACGGGTGTATTTAAAACTAGCTTGTTAAAAAGAAATGTGATTTGTATGGCTCCTGTAATCTATAATAAAATACCTGACCAAATTAAAAACTTATCGTTGCAAAAATTTAAAAACCGTTTCACAGAATTACATGTAGATAAATGTTATTATTCTGTGCAGGATTTCTTAAATGATAATTGTTTGTAATATCTTTACTTTGTATTACATTTGCATGCTATAAGGCAGAATGTACACGGATTCTATTATAAAATTTAACAACTTATTTTATGTACCTACATTCTAAGCAAATAAAGACCTATTCTATTCTAACTATTTAGCTAGAAGGGGGGGGGGGGGGGGGGGGGTGCACTTGACTCTAACAAAATTGCGGTTATAAGCTTAATATTTGACAAACTCAATATTTTTGAAGGACCTTTCTAACGATACCCTACAACATGGGGTAGATGTGGAAAAAAAACATCCCACCTTACGTGTAGGGGAAGGTACCCTAAAAAATATATTTTTCTTGATTTCATTTTACCATTTTGTCGGCATGATTAATGTGTACTAACCGTCTCTGAGCTAAGCCGCGGACAGACAGACAGACGGACATGGCGAAACTATAAGGGTTCCTTGTTTACTACGGAACCCTAAAAAACGAGCGAGCCTTACGGCAGTCGTCGTTTTTTTTTATTATTATCAAATAACTTCTCCCGCTCTGGGCGGAGCGGGAGGGTGTGTCAGACTTTTACTGACTAAAACCCACCCGTGTTCCTTCCGTTGCCCGTGTGCCGGGGCCGAAATATCCCTTTTGGACAAACTCGCAACCCCGGCAGGACTCGCAACTCCGGCAGGTACGGCAGTCGCCTGTGATGTGTAACATCTAACATACGACGACGTATATAAATAATAAAAACAAAATTCATGACTTTGACTTTTACTTTGACTTTGACCTTTGTCATAATCATCGCCATCGTAATCATCATCTGATTTGTAAATACAAATCTGTGAAGAACTTTTCTCAAATAATAAAATCTCTGAGACGAGACGGGCTGACGACGGCCTCAAAAATTAAAAAAAAAAAAACAGAAAAGTAAAAAGCACTAGTGAAAAAAGTGGCACTTTCCGCACAAATTGACTGCTTGGAAAACGCTCTTTTCGAGCAAAGCATTGTAAAATACAAATACAATACTTGTGAAAATGATTGAACCACTGTCTACATATTTTTTTTTTTTTTACTGACTATGAACTCGTTGAAATGTTACTAAAACACACAGCTATAATCAGGCATGAGTATGACTTTTCACAAAAAAAATATTGCTGTTACACAAACTTTTCGACTTTACTCCCGTTCCCCAGATGGCGCTATTGTCAAACAAAATGTATAAGATTACTAAAAATGGTAAAAAAGTTTAAATAAACAATTATCGAATAAAACTTTTACAGGGTAGGTTTATGATATTAGTCAGACACTTTTTGATGTAAAATAACTCAACAATTTCCTAAAAACCAAGAAGTTATAACCAAAAATCCTACATCTCGCAAGCAAAATTTTCTATACAGTAAGTATGCGGTTGATTCCGTTGTACTTTTATGTAGTGTATTCGGTGTGATGTTAAATTTAAATTCAAAGATTTATTTGCATGTTATCACCAGTGATCGGAGTAGGTAGATTGAACTGGGGTCATTGATCCGAAACGTATATATTACTATGGACATTCCTCCGGAATTGGTGGATTATTAAAAAAAAACCGGAACTTATGTAGGAATTGTATTCTGCCAGAGTGGAAGGAGTCATTTGATGATTTGCCATCCTCAAAAAAAAGGTAGGAAAAAAGAAGGAAGAAAAAATAAATATTAAAGCTTCGATCGGAATTCGATTGTTTTTATTATTCAACAGATAAATAATGAATTAATTTAGTTTTGATACCTTCCTTTAAATTTTGAATTGAGTAGTAATAATATCACTACCAACATTAACAATATTTAATTGAATCCGGAAATACCGGAATTACTTTCCGGAAAAATGGCTTATCCATGTTATTCTTTCTGTGTGCATTTATGATACAAGTACTAAAAATCAATCTACCTACTCCGATCACTGGTTATCACTGAACATAGATTTCAAGCACTCTATAGATAGAGGATTTTATAGTACATGATGTCTTGTGCTATACTACAGCTGGACCCTGCTGTAGTTGCTAGGTATTTTATTACTCTGTGGCCTGCCATAAGGTGATGTGATTCGAAATAAGTTCAGAACCATTGAAAAAAAAAATATATATACCCAGATGACGTTTTGGTTTGTGGTCCCTTCAGCAAAAGTTTGCAATAATTGCAATAGCAAGTAAGTAGTGATATACGATGATAATTGGTATGGTACTGACTTATAAACTACCTACCTACTAACTGGTTATAACTTCTTGGTTTTTAGGAAATTGTTGAGTTATTTTACATCAAAAAGTGTCTGACTAATATCATAAACCTACCCTGTAAAAGTTTATTCAATAATTAATTATTTAAGCTTCTTTTACCATTTTTTGAAATCTTATAAATTTTGTTTGATAATGTCGAAGAGTTTGTGTAACAGCTTTTTTTTTTTTTGTGACATGTCATTTTCTTGCCTGATTATAGCTGTGTTTTAGTAACGTTATTTTTCACTTTGTTTTTTATTAAATATTACAAAGTGAGAAATGTAGTTTTATTTTCACGGTACAAAAATAAAAAAAACCCACTACGGAGAAAAGCGACACGTCCATTCTCAATAACGTTCCGAAGAACACTGGTGCGGTGCAAGCGGTAAGGAAATGAGCAAGCGTATATCGTAAAAATGCAAATAAAATCGTATAACATTAGATATTAAGAGCGTTTACGCCATCCGTGCGTTGTTTGGCTCAAAATCAGTACTTTTCGACCCAGTTAATATCCATCAAACATTATTTTAAAACCAAATTAATTACTAATAATTTTAGGAAATATTGTTGTCTAAATACTTGTTAGGAAATTTTTTAGATTAATAAAGTACTTGTGAATTCTATCAAGATAACTAAACAGAGGTTTTGATAATTTCACTTCGAGTGTCAACTTTGAAGCTACAAATATCTTAAATCACTGATCAACCTAACTTACAATATTTTTTATCTAACTACAAATATCCTTAGGAAAAAGTTTAGTTTGAAAAAAACCATTTTAGGTTCCCGACATGAGAAATAAAAATCCATACAAAACGAAATTATAAAGAAATTTTCGTCAATAAAATGTTTTTTTTTGCCAATATATCTTCATTAATTTAATATAATAATAGGTTACTGTAATAGAAGAACATCTTATTAAAAACTTGCAATTTAAAATTTTAAACAAATTTTACTTACTTACTTACTAACTAAATGTGTTCTATTATTTTCTACTATAAAACTCCACGCGCAAACCATTTCAAATTAGTCGGCCGTGAGGCCTTCCAGAGAGTGGACGTATCGCTCGGCGCTCTGCCTGACCGCTGTTGACCTTTGTCGTGCGTACAACGATATTGCACGATTATAGTATGATCGCCAAATCTTAGTACTTTACTAAGTAAAACCTTTTATTGAAGTGAAAACTAATTTAGGGTGCTAAAGTCCATAATGGTGCCGATTCTCTTTAACACCGAACTAAACTATCACTAAAATTCCACTAGAATTTGACAATCGCGACTCCACGTGGAACACGTGATTTGCCCTACCCCGTGTTTTTTTTTTAGTGCCTGAGGCGCGCATGGGTTGCAGTCTCGACGTGTTTTATATGGAATTTTTTACTTTTTGTATGGAAAATATGAAAAAGAATTAACTAACTGTTGAAATTTAGGGGTAGGGGTTGTATAAAGGGGTTCGAAATTTCATTATTTTTGCGATATGATGCACCATTTTCGAGATACATATGAGCAAAACAAAAAATAAATACAGTAGGTACTGTTTTTGCACGTGAAGTCGAGATGTTGTTGTGAGTTTTAGTTCATGACATCACACCTTTTTAATCGCGATTAAAAATTGTCAGGTTTAGTCTGGTTTGGTTTTTTACAATCAAAATTTTAGGTGAAAAACGTCAAATTCAGTCAACTAAAATCCACACTACTCTGTCAGTCAACAAGAACTCTGTCAGTAGACAAGTCAAGTGATCCCTGGGCGGGACAAAGTACGGCTCAGCGACCACGGCGATGTTAATCGACCACTGCGCCATGCTCTGGAGCAACAGATCCTGAGCGGCGGCGCAGTGGTTGATGTTCGTCTGGAGGAGGTGTAATGGGGCCATTAATGGCAATCCATTTCAGCCTCCTCCCGGGCCCCCTGTGATGGCCCTGCCGCGGTGCTAGCGGCGACGACGGCGCCAGTAGAGGCGGCAACGGCAGCGGCAACGGTGGCGGCTGCGGCGGTGACGGCGGTGGCGGAAGGCTTGCCCCTGCTCCTGGATTTGGCAGGTGGAGCGCAGGCCTTGCTCCCAGCCCGGTGATCGGCCGGCTTGCTAGCCGCCGCACACGCATAACAGTGCGGCGTGGCATTGCACGAGCCGACCACAGCGGAAGCATTCCTCGCTGCGGTCCACCTCCGAGGTGCACTGCGCTCCTACGTGGTGCCCCACCCGGCAGCGGAAGCACCTCAGTGGTCTGAGTTCCAGCAGTTTCACCTGCGCGGATACCCAGCCCACCCGGAGCCTTTGGCCCTCCCCGGCTATCTTTTGGGCCGCCGACACGGGGCAGCTCACCGTTATGGTTTGCATGCCCGTGGTGTCAGGACGGATAGTGCCTGCCCTCACCTGCTCGGCAGAGCACCCTCCAGTAATAGCCACGGCGGCCACAACATCTTCCACCGTCACGCAGTCGTCCAGGCCCAGGATGCGCATGTCAGCGCACTTGGTGGGCCTGGAGACTCGGGCCTCCTCCGCATTGAAGGACGCCCTGAGCCTTTCGGCCAGGGCGTCAGCGGTCGGACCGCTGGCCGCACCGGGGATCTCCAGCATCCGAGCCCCCGTTGCAGTGACCTTTATGCGGAAGCCATCGGCGACGCCGATCTCCTCCAGGTTCACTGCCGCCCACGCCTTAGCGAGCACCTGACGGTAGGTCACGCCCTTCTTCTCCGCTTCCGGCTGTAGTGTGATTACTACAGCTGCGGACTTCGGGGCGCGGAGCCTAGCCGCGGCGCTTCGCTTTTTGCGCTGTTGCTGCCTCTTCTTCCGATTGGCCGCCCTTTTGGCCTTTCCCGCCTGCCTTTTCTCCCCGGCTACTTGCCGTTCGGCGTCAGCCAGAGAGGAATTAAGAGGCGGGGCCGGGGGCGACCGTCCTGCCGCCACAGCTGGGGTCCCCTTTTGCGCAGCCGTCCCGCCCTTTGTGGGCTTGGACGGCGCAACTTTCGCCGGAGGCGCTGGCTTGGCCGGGGACTTGGCCGCTGGCTTAGCCGCGGGCTTGGCCGCTAGCTTGGCCGCGGACTTGGCCGCAAGCTTGACCGCGGGCGTGGCCGGAGTAGCCACGGTGGCGGCAAAATTTGCCGGCCTGCTCGCCGCTAGCGGAGGGCGCAGGACAATGCCCTCCAGCACGGAAAACCGGCTGCTGACTGCAGCCAGCTCCTCGAAGCCGGGCAAAAATTTAAACATTACCCTAAATTAAATAATATTAATAATATACAATAAAATTAAAATTGTGTTAGTATATTATGACGTAAACAATGTGTTAGTGAGCGCCCAAAACAATGCGCATCCATTTGTTTTAGATAGGGCAATCCGCACGAGATCCAATCATCTGCAGGATGCCGTTGCTACTGCTTCGCACGCGCTGTGACAAGGAAGCTACCCTTTTGCGCATAATCGCATGGAAACCGTCCGTTCGCGCCTCAGTACCAGATGCACTACAATAGCGAGGCAGCCGCATCAGCATCCTGTAAATGTTGTTATATTGGACACGCAGAGCATTAGCAACCCTATGAGTGTAGTTTATCCACAAGCTGCTCGTAAAAGGACTGGCAATACGCCTTAAAAAGATTTATCTTTACTTCCCTCGAGCAGCGAGCAAACCTACGCGCAACCATGTTCCCCCTGACTGCTAATACTCTGCGTTTCCTCTCAATGTCAGCGTCATCCTGCAATTCGTCCGTCACAACGTGCCCCAGATACCTGAAAGTGCTCACCACTGCTAGCGCTGCGCCATTAAGCTTAATAGGCGGAACATGAAGTGGACCACGTTTTCCACTCTTAAAAACCAGAATTTCACTCTTTTTACAGTTATATTTCAGTCCATGTTCCGCCGCGTACGCCTAACAGATCGCCACAAGTTTACGAACTGCGTCCACCGATGGGCCCAGCAGTACCATGTCGTCTGCATAATTGATGTTATTGACGCTTACTCCATCCACAAAACAACCTACATGAGTACTGCTGAGCTCACAGATGAGGTCATTAATGTACAGGTTGAACAACAGAGGAGAGGTAATGCCCCCCTGCCTCACGCCACACTCCATGCCATATTCCTGACAGAGAGCCCCAACCCATCGTACCTGGTTTCGCTGGTACCTATACCAATGCCTTAACACTGAGACAACCTCTGCCGGCACACCAGCGCTCTCCAGCTTCATCCACAGTCTATCGTACAAAACAGTATAGAAGGCTCTGGATAAATCCAGAAAGCACGCATATACCGGTGTACTCCTCGCAGTGTAGTACCCAACAGCCCGCTTAACACACAAGATAGCACTTTCCGTAGAAAGTCCCCCTCTAAAGCCGAATTGGGCATCGTGTAAATACCTTGGCCATTACCGTAGCCAGTGATATAGGCCGATAGTTGCTCCTATCTGATAGATCCCCGGTCTTGTTCTTTACAACCGTAACAACGATCATTCTGGTAAGTGCATCCGGCAAATAACCATGACACAAACAGAGATTGTAAAACATGGAGAGTACGCGCGGAGTAATGAAGAGATACGCTGCTTTTAAAGATAATTGAGAGGTGTGTTTGAAGATTTATGTTTTGATTTCGATCAATGTATGCAAAAAATACCTTGAGAATATCGTTTTTTTTATGGCAATTTTTTTTACGGTTTAAGAGATACACTGCTTTAAAAAACCACCTTTTTGACCGTTTTCAAGAAATCTCCGCCTTAAACCGAAGAATGTTTGCGCGGCACATCCGGTACACGCCGCGCAACCCGGTAACTGAGTAATATGACACCTCTTGGTAAGACTGGTTGTCAGCCGAAATGACTGCCGAGACCAACGGCTTAATGTGCAATCCGAGATACGGAGGAATCTCGGTACCTATGTAAAGATGGTCAACCATCCCTGGACCAACCCCGGCAAGCGTAGCTTAACCTGATGGATCGATGGATCTGTAACTCATTAAAAGATCCATACATTTTTAATCAAACGAATCGATGTTATGATGTTACCTTGTCCATTTTTATACGCAGAAATACGTCTAGACACAATTAGTGACTAATGTTTCCTAAAAATGTTTGTGCGCGGGAGGTAGACAGAAGCGATCACTATTTGCGCTCAATGTAACACACCTTTAGGACAAAGTATCTTTTAACATTGAAAGTGTATTATTATTTTTTTTTTTTCGGAACGCGTGAGGGAGAGGCAAATTTCGCGCCCCTAGCCGCCGCAGGACACGTCCTGGGCGTCGGATATCCCAGGCCGATCTCCGGCTACCGTGTCTGAGATGCTGGCGGTGTCGGAGAACTGGAGAGAAATGGTCTCCTGTGAGACCGTGATGGTTCAGAAGGAGGCTGCCGAGCGGGATCGTGAGAGGGCAGATCCTGCTCGTAGGAGAAGGCGTCGGGGAGGCAACCACCTTGACGTCTAACATGCCGAAACCCCGCCTGCAACCTTTAAGGCAGGCTGGAATTAGGGATCACGGGTGCTCAGAGTGGGGACTCTGTCCGCCCACTAAGTGACCTCAGGGAAGACGGCGCACAGTGGTCACGTGCTGCCTTGCACACTTGCAGAGTTAGGTTTCGGGGAGACCCCTTTACAGTCTCCCCAGAGATGTGCCCTAACAGGCGCTGCACAGAGGGGGTTCCGGATTGGTCTTTTGAGAGGTAACGGTGCACCTTCCATGTGTAGATATGGTGACCACCGGGGTGGTTTTAGTGAGTTAGGAATCCCACACTCCCCTGTCTTTTCCCCAGAGCCCGGGCGCCTTTTGAAGGTTTACCCCCGAAAACAAAAAAACAAAAAAAAAGGCGCGGGCCGGACCTGAGGACGGTGAGCAATGAGTACCTCGCCGTCCGATAAGGACCAGGCCCGGGTCGACGGCGCGTTGTGTTCTACGCGCGCCTCCAAAGAGATATCAGCAAAACTGACGGGGTCCGCTAGGGCTGATGCCTACCGGGGTCGTGGGAAAGTCTGAAAGGGATACCGTGGCTTCTGGCCACATACAGGCAACTGAAGGAACACGGGTGGGTTTTAGTCAGTAAGAGTCTGACACGCCCTGCCACTCCGCCCAGAGGGAAAGGTTATTTGATAATTTCCCACCCAAAAAAAAAGGCGCCCTTTTTCCAGCGAAAGTGCGAATCTGCGATTATGTTAAAACTGATAAAACTACGTCACTACAATGGGTACTAAAATACGCTGAATTTAATGCTCTACAAGTTATAAAAACCAAAGAGTTAAAACTTCAATATACGAGGGGTGTTCAATAAATAGTGAGAATGAGTAAGACGCAATTATCTTTTATTGTATGTTATTTTATTTTTCGACGTAGTCACCTTTCAGGTTTATACACTTTGTATATCTTTTCTCCAATCCTAAAATTCCCTTTCTAAAAAAATCTTCCTGATCCCTTAAAAAATCATTTACGGCGGCGACTACTCCGTCATCATCTTCGAACTTCTGGCCCCTGAGATGTTCCTTTAAGCGCGGAAATAGGTAGAAATCACTAGGAGCAAGGTCCGGTGAATATGGAGGATGTTCCATCAATTCGAAGCCAGCTTCTTGAATGGCAGCCATCGCAACTCTGGACTTGTGCGCAGGGGCGTTATCTTCGTGAAACAAAACAACTTTAGCGAGTTTCCCACGCCGTTTCTTGCGTATTTCCTCACGCAACTTTGTTACTTGTCCTGCGTACATAGTCCCCGTAATAGTGGCTCCATGATTAAGATATTCGATCATTACCACCCCTTGGCTGTCCCAGAAAAGAAAGCCCATGATCTTTCCGGCGGATGGAATCGCCTTGAAATTTCTTTGGAGTTGGAGATGACGGTCGCTTCCAAGTCATGGACTGTTCTTTCGTTTCCGGGTCATAATGGTGAAGCCATGTTTCGTCCATAGTTATGAATCGAGCCAAAAATCGGTCAGGATCTTGTTGTAACAAATCCAAACAGCTTTGTGAAATTCAGTCGAGTTTGTTTCTGCGCGTCAGAAAGCATTCTGGGCACCCAGCGCGCTGACACTTTTTCCGTACCCAAATGGTTCACTTCCTATCGAAATCTTTACTTCTTCCGCTATAAAACGAACAGTAACACGACGATCCGCCAAGACAATATTTTCAACGTTTTTAATCATTTGTTCAGTCACTGCCGATATGGGGCGTCCCGTTCGTGGGTCGTCGTTAGTGGAAGTTCTTCCTCGTTTGAACTCAGCACACCAACGCGCAACCGTAGAATATGGAGGAGCATGAACCCCTAATGTTGCTCTCAAGTCTTGATTAACCTGCTCCGTAGTAAAAATTTTCAAGCAGAGATATTTTATTACCGCGCGAACTTCAATTTTATCCATTTTTAAGAACACGTTCCGAAACGACGCAAACAATAGACTTCTACTTTTAAAAAACAAAAGAGAATTAATTGCTTTTTTTATTATCATCTTAACTAATGTCTGGGCTATGCCTGCAAGTATTTATTTTTTTTCTTTCCAAGGAGAATGTATCGCATTCTCACTATTTATTGAACACCCCTCGTATTTTGAAGTTATCAAAAAAAATACGATATTTTTTGGGTTCTTTTTTATGAAAACTTAACTTACTAGAAATTTCAATATAAATCAAAAAATCCCTCTAGAGAATTAAATAAAGCAACTTTTGATATCAAAATCGTGAGGATGGGAATATGAGATATCGGGAAGTGCTTTAATTTTGTACCCTTTTGTGTGAGAGTCGCGCGTCAATTTAGAATTGCGCGGCGCGCAGTGAGAGGTGGCCTGTTCGTTGGCAGTATCACGCAAAATGCCGAGGCCTGAGTTTCGTATCCGTGACAAAGCGTGTAAAATGAACGAGCGTATATTGTCTCTCTGTTAAAAAAATAATAAGAAATTTTAATGTAATGAAGTGAACCATGTTTTGTAAACTTCGAAAATAATTTACAGTTTCATTTAATTTTATGACGATTCTAAATCTTGAGCTTGGCTCGTGCTCGTCTCGGCTTGTGCTTTCGAAATTGACTATGACGCTGAACGTTTTGACGATAACTGTATTTTTTGCATGTAGTATACATAGTACATTACTGTCTGACTGCAACAAGAAAATCGGTAAAAGTCGGTGTCTTTGGTTTTGAATTTTCGTTTTTGCCACTGTCTTCTGAAACCAAAGTTATTTTTCACTTTGTAGTGTTTTTTTCTGGAAGTCGGTTGTTTCTTATAATCTACAAAAACAGGTAACAGGTAGTAGTACGTTGAAATACTGTATTTTTATCGACTCTGACTTTGTATTTAATTAATTCCTGTAACTTCAGCATTCTCTGAGAAAGTCTAACCTATCCCAGGCGGTGTGCAAAATTTTTCTAGCTCGCTTCGTTTACTCTTGCATCCTACATTTTCCCAATTCTCAAACTTTTCTACATAAGTCATAAACTTACTTCTATATCTGTATGAACGGACAAACAGAAAGAAAACCTAACTGAATATGCATTAGTGGCCTTAAAGTTTACAGATGTTCCCGTTTTTAGTCATGATTGCAAAGTACCGGGTGTAGACTGAAACAGGGCTTAATTGAAATTGATAATAACTTAGCTGTTCATCAATTTGAATTTGAAAGAAAGAAAGAAAAAAATGCTATAAAAAAAGTCTCTACTCTTTATTTACCCTCTTTGAAATTAGAAATAACTTATTTTTCAAAAAAAAGTTGCCAAAAAGGTTGGCAGCCTTGTTGGCAAATTTGGGGGTGGTCTCAGACCCCCCCCAAATTATATCCTGGCTACGGCCCTGAACGAGTGCAATAAAATCAATCCAATGAGAGCAACCTGCTTGGCCCGACTGTCTAGTACACGACAACTTCTGATACACAGGCCCGTTTTCACAAACACTCCTAGTGCTAGTCTATCATTTATAACTTCCAGTTACAACTATATGTAAGCGGGCACGCCCTTTATGCCTGGAGGGTTTTGTTTAGATATTAAGTTCTGTTTACGTATTTTTTTTTATTTCTGCCTGAGCATAGCTGTTCTCGATGATTTTGTCTGGTATGTTGGCGTGTGCTAGCTAACATATGGCTAATAATTTAAATTATGTTTTGTGTTGCGTAATGTAAATTATTTTGAATACTATTATATACACTAGCGGAAAAATATTAAGGGATCAAAAAAAAAAAACATTTTTTTTATGTTTTTCAAGTGGCTGTATTTCCCTTAAAATGGTCGTACTGGAATTAAAAAAAAAGGATTTCAAAGCTCAAAGTTTCTAGTTTTGAGATCTTACGATAAAAATTTTTTTCAAGTAACGTGTCCGGTCAATCCACATGAACACCGAAAAAAAAAATTGAATATTTTTCGGTTCTTTGTTTTGGTCTACGAACTTGGTTTTTTTTTTCCAACTTGACCACTGTGTGGATCGGATAACTTGTCCATTCAGCTTTAATTGATTTACTTTTTTGAAAAGTTCGATATGACCGCGACCATTTCTCGTTGAGATATCGAACTTTGAATGGAAAAGGATCGTTTTGTCTTTAACCATCAATATCTCAGCAACCGCTGATCGCACAAGAAAATTAAGGAGGGTTTTGAAATCTTGAATAAATTTCCCACAAAAATCAGCTACGGTATTTTTTTTTTATTCTTTTAATTAATTTGAAAAATCAAGAAAAAATTGGCTTTTGGTGGCTTTTGGAATAATCAGGCGCTAAGTTGGAAATATCGAGAAAACCAGTAATGTTGAGTGTGCCTTTTACAGTTCAATATGCCCACAAAAACCCCACAAAGTTTCGATTCAATCCATCGAGCCGTTTTTTTGTTTTTATTCGAACGCATTTTTGAAAAAAAAAAATGAAAGGATCAGGATTTTGACTTTCGATGATCATAATCTTTAACAAAATACGAAAATGTTTTTCAGTTTTTTTTATGCATTTTTATTGATAAAAATGTTTAAATTTATGGAGAACAGGGGTGGCAATATCCATTATTAACAGAACAGTTTTTTTTTTCTCCTTCTCTCACAGACACACACACTTTGGAAAATGAGTTTGGAGTCATTAAATACGGAGGAACAGACGAGCCTCCGGGTCTCATTTCTCCTAAAGAAACACACACACACACAAGAAGCGTAAATCCAACCGGGCAACCTTCACGTGATACGCTTTGGGTAATGCTGATGCCGGCAGTAGGTTTGGTTTTAAATTTTTTGGAATCATTATTAAAAAAAAAACATTTTTTTCCCCATAAATTTAAACATTTTTATCAATAAAAATGCATACAAAAACTGAAAAAAAAAAACAGTTTTGCATTTTGCATTTAAAGATTATGACCATTTAAAGTCAAAATCGAAAATGATCAATTTTTTTTTTTTTTTAATGCTTTCGAATAAAACAAAAAAACGGCTCGATGGATTGAATCAAAACTTTGTGGGGTTTTTGTGGGCATATTGAACTGTAAAAGGCACACTCCACATTACTGGTTTTCTCGATATTTCCAACTTAACGCCTGATTATCCCAAAAGCCACCACAAGTCCTTATTTTCTCGGATTTTCAAATTAATTAAAAGAATTTAAAAAAAAAAAAACGAAAGACCGTAGCGGATCGTAGTTTTTGTGGGAAATTTATTCAAGATTTCAAAACCCCCCTTAATTTTCTTGTGCGATCAGCGGTTGCTGAGATATTGACGATTAAAGACAAAACGATCCTTTTCCATTCAAATTTCGATATCTCAGCGAGAAGTCGTCGAATCGATTTTTTCAAAAAAGCAAATGAAAGCTGAATGATAACAAGTTATCCGATCCATATAGTGGTTAAGTTGGAAAAAAAAAAACAAAAAATAGAACGAAAAAAATTTTGATAATTTTTTTTTCGGTATTCATTAGGATTGAGCAGAATACGTTGCTTGGATTTTTTTTCATCGTAAGATTTCAAAACTAGAAACTGAGCTTTAAAATCCTTTTTTTTAAATTCCAGTACGACCATTTTTAAGGGAAATACAGCCACTTGAAAAACCTCAAAAAGTTTGGATTTATTTTTTGATCCCTTAATTTTTTTCCGCTAGTGTAGAATCTGAACAGACAGCTGTGCTGCTGGGGAGTTTGTTGCGCCACTTCTTCTTCCCAGCTAATGCACTAGGAAGTGGTGAAGGGTGGGCGTTTTGGGGGACTGTCTTATGTAATTGACGTTCGAAAAGTGCTGATTCTCAGCCCAGTTTGAATAAATGACTTTTTGAACTAGGCGCCCCACTTAAATGAATGGTTCGCGCTTTTATTGAGGCATTCATTTAGACGTCGTCTAGTGCTAGTGAAAACGGACAATAAGCAGGTGCTTATTGACCGTATTAGGTACTGCGCTTTGGGTTGCTGTTTTAACAATATTCAGCAAAGTAATACTTAAGCAAACAGGTGCCTCCTACGACATCATCTTGAAAACCTTATTAGTCTACCTACCAACGATTCGACCTTACAGAGACAGTTGTGTAACAGCTAGCCGCTGACTGAGATAAACAAACAAAAGAGGACAATATGCACAGAAAACATTTAACATTATCATGATGTGGGCACTCGATTGTATAGCAAGTTCCGGCAAACATGAGCGGAATATTAACTACACTTGAGAGCAATAAAATCGCACACGTTGACTTTTTGTTGTTAAAGCAGTTTTTTTCATAAATGTGAATACATATTAAAATAAAACTTACACTATTTGAATGTTTACTTCAGTACCTTTCTAATGATATCAAATACAGTGTAAAAAAAGTACCCATAGGGAGTTTTAGGGCACAAAACCCAACATACGGATAAAATTACCCAATTTAGCTTAACAAAGAATAAAAATAAAACTCAAAATGCTTGATCAAATTGTTTTTTAATAAGGTGTATTCCCTCCCCTAGCCTTGATTACAGCTCTTAATCGGTTTTTCATGGACCGTATTAATTTCACCATGAAATCTTGTGGTATGGCGTTCCACTCCTCTTCAATGGCAAGTTGAAGCTCTTGGAGGCGCGTAGGAGCAGGGCTTCTTGCTCGAACTCTTCTTTTTAGCTCATCCCAGACATGCTCAATCGGATTGAGATCAGGACTACGAGCTGGCCACTCCATCGCGGTGATTCCAACATCTTCCATGTAGTCGCAAACTGTTCTAGCGACATGCGGTCTGGCGTTGTCGTGCATTAAGAGAAAATCTTCTCCCATAAGCCACGCAAGCGGCCTCACATGTTCTTCGAGCACTTCTTCGACGTATCGTGCAGCCGTCAAACTTCTCGATCTCGGGCCGGTATTCGCCGTAGTGATGAATACAATGTCAGTTTTAGTGTCCAACATTATGCCACCCCAAAACATACACGATCCACCTCCAAAAGCCACACGTTCGCTTATGCAGCATTGTGAAAATCGCTCTGATGACCTTCTGTAGACCCTAGAGCGTCCATCATGACCATGTAAAGTCATTCTGCACTCATCAGAGAACATAACAGCCCGCCATTGGTCATACGTCCAATTTAAATGTTCCCTAGCAAATTGTAGCCGGGCTTGTCGGTGAGCTGTGGTCAATTTGGGACCATTTGCTGGGCGATGTGAAGTCATTCCTGCTTCACCTAGTCTTCTTCGAACTGTCCACCGACTTATACTGACATTGCGAACTTCTCGAAGCTGTTGTCCCAGTTGAACCGCGTTCAGTTGCCGATTTCTCAAAGACCTTGTCACAAGAAAGCGGTCATCACGCTCTGATGTTGTGCGTCGCCGGCCAGATCCTGGTCGCCGAATGTAGCCACCGGTCTCTTGGAACCTCTGGTATACACGACGAACAGAGTAGCGGCTCAAATTTAGCCGTCGAGCAACTTCACTTTGGTTATGGCCTGCTTCGAGCAAGGCAATAACTTGAGCGGCTTCTGCGGGCGTGGTATCCATATTTTTCCAGTAAATCCGTATGCTTCCAGTAGAGATGTTATCACGTTGACCTTCGGTATGCAACTGAATAAAAATTCCAATAAACTGACCTTTTTATACCTGCGGCTAAGGGTGCAAGTAGTGACAACGCAAACGCGTGAATTTGGGGAATTCGGTGTACGGTCGGTTTTTGTAAGTTACGTGAAGGTCAATGATTTTAATTTTATGTTTTTGTAAAGCTAAGCTTGTATGCTTTAATTTTGTCTAATGATTTTTACTCAATATCTTTCGATTTTAGAAAACAATCAGTAATAAACCAAATTACAAGGGGTGTGCGATTTTATTGCTCTCAAGTGTATATTAGTTACCCTTAGCAGTTGACGTAGTAACGTCGGTACGTTAATGCCGTCATACCGTCATACCGTGAACGCCAGATTATAACAATACGTGATAAACAAATAGTGCAGTTGTGAGCGCTGATATCGGTGATCGCGAACGTATCTCACTAGACATTATATTTAAATAATCTAAGGCAGGCATTTTGATTTACGACTAATAAAATTATCTTTTCACATGCGTACGACACTATAAACAACCAGTTTGTAGCAAAAACCGTTTCGGAAAGAAGATACTTTTTCTTCATATTTGACCATAGTCATAGGTTGATGCTGGCGAGTTTCTTGCGGCAGTTCTTCAGCTAAAAGACTACCAAGTGATGAACATATAAAAATGTAACCTTGGAAAAATTGTGTTGTTTGAGTATGATGTGGTTTGGTGTTTTAGGTGGACTTCAAGGAGTTCATCCAGGGCGTGTCGCAGTTCAGCGTGAAGGGCGACAAGCTGTCCAAGTTGAGGTTCGCCTTCCGCATCTACGACATGGACAACGATGGCTTCATCTCCAACGGAGAGCTGTTCCAGGTACGTCTCCTCAAATTCTCACATCCCATGACCACACACACCTCACGCCCCTCACATAGCCGAGTGCGGTGTCCCCGACGGGAGTTCCCATCGGCAAAAATGATGAACTCCCATTCCATACATACATTAATTCCCTATTTAACTCTTTCATTGGGGAGAATTTTTAAAAATTCTTCCTTAGTGCTCATTTCGGTATACTTCACTCTTGTGCAAAATTGCATGTAGGAAATTGAAAAAGAATGTCATGGACTCGTGTCTGCTATCCTGGCTATCCTATGGGTCTCAAACCTGGGCTTTCAAAAACTAAACGCGAGATAAAATACATAAAAACTCAGCGCGCGACGGAAAAGAAGCATTTTAAATATACGGCTGAAAGATAAACAAAAAGCAGAAAACATACGCAAGATAACTAGTATAATAGATGCTCTTCAACATGCGCGGCTGTACACTTATTAAGAATGACAGATGGAAGATGGACACAGTTGGTAACATAATGGCCAGGCCCAAGCGGCGAGAGAGCCAGAGAACGTTGGGCAGATGAAATAAAACAAATTGCCGGAAAGGATTGGACAAAGAAAGCGAAGTTGGACGAGGCCTACGACCCAAAAGGAAGCCTTAACTAAATAAAATTTAGAACTCAAAGCATTTATTTCAATTAAACCATTTACAGGCACTTTTGAATTGTCAAATAGTCGCGTTAGTTAGTCAGAAAGTTGAAGCTAGTTGCCGATTCCAAAACGTAGATCTTTATGGAGAAGAACGGGCATGAAACTCCAAGGACACTCTTTTAAATATAGAAAATGACAAAATCCTGGGTACATTATTCTTGTTGCATCTATATGTGAGAACAATGTACAAAAAACATTAAAAACAATTCAAAATATAAGATTAAAAATAAGCCATGGCAGATAAGAGATAACCAGTCACAACTGACGCCGCCCGTTCACGAACATGACGCGTGGATCAGCACCATCCAGCTCAATCATTTTGTAGGGAACCGAATGATCCAACACACACGCCACCATCAGCGAGACATTTAAGTGGGGCATGAGGAACAAGGTGTAAAGTTCACTCATCCACCATAGAAAAGGGAGGATCCTCCGACCAGACGGGTGTCGTGTCTGGCGGGCAACTGCCCAGAGGTTGAAGTCGGGAAGCTTGTATACAATGTGGAGATGACGATACAACAATAAATGAAAACACTGGTAATACTAGTTCATAGGAATATTTTGACACTATCAAATAAATCCTAGAAAAAAAATTAAAAAAACAACATTTTCAAACAAACTAAATAGCATAAAAATGTAAACAAAACAGAACACCATTTTAAATATTGGTTCACTAACCTGTGAGAAGAGCGGCAACAGCGCGGGGTAGTGTATCGGTGGTGCGTCGGGTCGTGCGACCCGCGCCGACGACGTGATTTTTTGCGCCATATTTATTTTTATGAATGCAAAAACAATTACACAGAATCACAAATTATTAATTGTAATCACCCACGAGTAATTATTAATTACAATCACTGTTCAATCACTTATCGTACATATTCAGACTTAGTATCCATTGATGTATAAATAAGGGTTAGTATCCATTAAATTTTTAAATTTTCAATATGTCCGCCATGAACCCGAACGCACAAATTACACCGTCTTAAAAGATTATTTCTAACCCTTGATAAGAGGTCGCCATTAGCGGCCATTTGTTTTAATTTATTAAAAGATATTATAATCCGGTTCCTTAAATCATCAACGGTATCAACGTCTGTTGAATAAACTTCATTTTTGACATGACCCCACAAGAAGAAATCTAATGGCGTGAGGTCCGGTGATCTCGCTGGCCACCGCGTTGGTCCACAACGGCCAATCCACTGCTGTCCAAACATTTCAGACAAACGCTCTCTGGCAGACGTCACTGAATGAGCTGGTGCTCCGTCTAACTGGTACCACATCTGGCTGTGCACGTTTAGCGGAAGATCATCCGTGTAATCTGAAACGGGTCCGTTGAGGAGGTCTAAAAACTTTGCACCATTTAAATTGCCATCAATAAAAACCGGACCAATTATGGTATTCCTGTGTATGCCAGCCCACACATTGATAGAAAATCTGTACTGGTGCGAAGTCTCCCGTACTAGATGCGGATTCTCGCGGCTCCAGTACCGAAGATTCTGTCGGTTCCATAAGCCGTTCCTTGTAAATGTACTTTCATCAGTCCACATCACATTGTACAGGAAGTCGGGGTTATCTAAATGTTTTATTTCTATCCAGCGACAGAAGGTTTCTCTTACTGGCTCGTCCCTTTGTAGCAACGCCTGTACCTTCTTGTACTTATAAGGCTTCCGTTTGTCGCGTTTTAAGATTTTGTGTATGGTTTTATGATTTACACCAAAATTTCGAGCTGCCCTACGTAGACTAGACGTAGGGTTGCGTTCAAAATAATTTAAAACTGGTTCGTCTCGGGTCACTGTTACTATTGGAGTAGCACTATCCAAATGCGGGATTAAGGGTACATTTTCCCGTATCCTCTGGACAGCTTGAACGATAATGCGGCCGTCCGTAGGGCATACACGGGTGTTCCCATACCTCTCTCGGTATGTTCTTATTGCTAAAGCGGCGTTTCCGTGACATTCCCCATAAATTAAAATCATGTCGGTATACTCCATGGCCGTGTAACCAAAACGAGGCATTGTTATTACAAAAAACAAACGATTAGATTACACACGAATGACAAGCGTCTAATTTCGCACAATCCACTTAACAATTTAACTATGTACCTACCTAATACTACGTTGTGTCCTGTCACTAATTAAATAAAGCGTCTAATTTCGCACAATTCACACTAAAGCGTCTTAAGATTTTCATAAACAAACGAGCGGCGGGCGGGCGCTTCAAAGGCAGCGCAACCGGAACACCTGCGCTTGCGATACGAAACAATGACGCGTACGACGTCATAGGATCACGGCGACACACTGACCTACACCAATTTTTGCAGGTTTCGGCAAGAAAACGAAGTAGAAATAAACAAACTATCTAATCTATCCCTTTCGCACTTACATAATTTACGATTGACATGAGTGCGTAACAAGTAGTAATAACTTCCGCATGCATTATTTTCATATCTAATTTGCTTCACACGCTTTATGACTCTTATGCCTCAGAGATAAGGTGTAATATGCATTAATTCTCACCGGGAAGTAAAATTTAAGAACAATTTTGGCGAAGGTTATTGAAGTAGCGAGCTGGCAACATGTTTTGTTTATACCGATATTACCGTTGCAGATTATTGCTGATGTCGTTAACCTGTCGGCGCTGGCTTATTGTTAGATACATCATGTAGAAAATCTTAAAAATGAAAAATAACGTCCTGTGACTAAACTATTGGATATATTTGATTGAATTTTTGTATGCAGACTGGGAACGGCATTAGGTATACGAAGTTTAATTTATTGTTGTATTGTCGTCTCCACCTTGTATATGTTTATCGCGCGGTAAACTCTAATTGCGCGATGCAGGATTTGTGTGACGTCAGGTCTTTGATGCATAGTTCGCATGTAGCGATGTAGATGCCGCTACAAGCATGACATACTCTCAACTGCCATGCTCTTTCAAGTCAACATACATCTTAATAACATTTAAAAAAAAACAAACGGCTCCACGGTACTCACATTTAGCCCGTCGCAGCCTGCGAAGTCCGCGTGTACGCGTTGCCACGGGTGCAGCGGGGACTCCCAGGGATGCACCTGCGCCCGCGGCGCCGGCGCGCGGCGGCACGTCCTGCACGGTGCGGCACGCAGCGCACGACCTACACACTTCTTCAATGTCCTGCTATCTAATTACCAGTGATCGGAGTAGGTAGATTGATTTTTAGTACTTGTATCATAAATGCACACAGAAAGAATAACATGGATAAGCCATTTTTCCGGAAAGTAATTCCGGTATTTCCGGATTCAATTAAATATTGTTAATGTTGGTAGTGATATTATTACTACTCAATTCAAAATTTAAAGGAAGGTATCAAAACTAAATTAATTCATTATTTATCTGACAAAAAAAAAAATAGGAAGAATAATAAAGAATAAAATTGCTCATTTTATTACAATTCCTACCTTTTTTTTGAGGATGGCAAATCATCAAATGACTCCTTCCACTCTGGCAGAATACAATTCCTACATAAGTTCCGGTTTTTTTTTAATAATCCACCAATTCCGGAGGAATGTCCATAGTAATATATACGTTTCGGATCAATGACCCCAGTTCAATCTACCTACTCCGATCACTGCTAATTACGCAACACATTTTCGATTTGTAATTGAGTCAAATTGGTTTCGTTTGACTAGAATTGCTTTCAAAAGTTTTAAATTGAAAGCCATTCTAGTCAAACGAAACCAATTTGACTCAATTGCAAATCGAAAATGTGTTGCGTAATTAGTTAGCTGATCTAAACTCGCCCAGTAAATGTAGCTCCGCGACAGTGTTTTCATTTTGTTCATACCTAGATGGCCTTCATGAACTTCGTTTAATATTTTCTTTTGCAGAACGTGAGGGACTACTATCCTATATTTATAAATGACACATCCTTGATCAACTAGAAAATCATTTTTCCTAGCAAAAAATTGTTTTTCCGCGTCGCAGCTTGGGAGTGTCGGCCAACCGAATAGTACATAGCCTTTAATTTTACATAATACCGGATCGCGCTCTGTCTCTTTTGCTATATCTTTAAAAGAAATAGGCAGCGACTCCTCAATAGGGTTTAAATACGAGTAATCTACCGTGTCAACGAAGCGACCCTCCCGAAGTAATCGCGACAAGGCATCGGCCGGACCGTTGTCCACCGATCGCACAAATTCTATGTCAAAATCATATGCAGCCAGGCGTGCCGCCCATCTTTGTCGACGACTGGCAGCCGTCTGTGGGATTCCCCCCTTGGCCCCAAAAATATGAGTCAGGGTCTGGTGGTCAGTGCGTAGCGTAAAACGCCTTCCGAATAAATATTGGTGATGTTTCGTGACACCAAACAGAATAGCCAGCGCCTCTTTATCGAGCTGGCTGTAGTTACGCTCGGGCGCACTAAGTGTGCGCGACACACAGCTAACGGGCCGCTCACTACCGTCCGAGTACCGGTACGCCAGCACGGCGCCCAGTCCGTACGCGCTGCTATCCACCGACAACGCTAGGTCGCGCCCCTCGTAGTGTGTTAATACGCGTTCGCTCAGGAGAGGTCGCTTTGCCTCTACGAAAGTTTTTTCACACTTTGAGTCCCATTCCCAGCCGCTATCTTTTTTTTAGCAAATTGTGTAATGGTTGTAATAAGGCGCTCAAACTAGTAATAAATCGCCCGTAGTAATTTACCATCCCTAAAAAACTTTTACAGGATTTTCCTAGTTTGGGGGGCAGGGTACCTACTCATATTGCACTTTTGACCTCATGCCTACCTTTTGTATACCACCATTTTGTATAACTACTTATTGTCAAAGTTTGCTTTTTGTGAATAAAGGACATCATTCATTTCGTACCCAAAAATAAATTCGCACCGACCAGAAAAAAAAATGCTCAAAAGTCATTTACTCAAACTAGGCTGAGAATCAGCACTTTTCGAACGTCAACTACATAAGACAGTCCCCCAAAACGCCCACCCTTCACCACTTCCTAGTGCATTAGCTGGGAAGAAGTGGCGCAACAAACTCCCAAGCAGCACAGCTGTCTGTTCAGTTAGAAGAACAAAAAAAAAAGATACTATATAATAGTATTCAAAATAATTTAAATTACGCAACACAAAACATAATTTAAATTATTAGCCATATGTTAGCTAGCACACGCCAATATACCAGACAAAATCATCGAGAACAGCTATGCTCAGGCAGAAATAGAAAAATTAACGTAAACAGAACTTAATATCTAAATAAAACCCTCCAGGCATAAAGGGCGTGCCCGCTTACATATAGTTGTAACTGGAAGTTATCAATGATAAACTAGGACCATCGAGGTAAAATAAATAAACAAACAGGTAATTACTAATAACAATAAATAATATCATAAATTTTCAAGGTCACTAGCTAACCACATATTGGAATACAACTCATAAAAAAAACATTGTGATGAGTAGATTATGTCAACAATAAATTTAATTTAAATAACTTGACTTATAAAGTCAAATAAAATAAACAATTATATAAACTCATATAACTTGTCAGTAGGTAAGCTGGAGAAAGAACATAAAGATTGTCTTGAGTTAATCACAGCGACCAACTATTCTTATCATTTAAGTAGTCGTTGATAGAATAGTACGCCTTTGAAAAAAAAAAAGCTAAAAAGCAAAAATCAAAGCTTGGATTTTACTTTCGTTTTAAACGCATTAAAAGGCAAATCTACCAAAGAAGAGGGTAGCTTGTTATAAAAAGTTATACCAAGCCCAACAAATGAGTTATGAACCTTATGAAGCCGGTGAAAGGGAGCTAGTAGTTTGTCCTTATTTCTAGTGTTAACATTGTGAAAATCACTGATTTTAGTGTATAAGTGTATATTTTGCCTAATATATAAGATATTGGCGAAGATGAATTGAGATACCACCGTGAGGATACCAATATCTTTGAAAAAATCTCTCAGAGAAATTCTGACACCTAGCTGGTAATTAGCTCGAACAGCTCGTTTTTGAGGGACAAATATATTTTGAATATCAGCAGCTTTGCCCCACAGCAGAAGCCCGTAGGATATAACGCTATGAAAATAACTAAAATAGACTAAACGAGCTGTATCGACGTCAGTGTATTGTCTTACTTTTCTGACGGCGTAGGCGGCTGAACTGAGCCTTCCCTAGGCTAGGCTCGATATATGTGGGCCCCACTGAAGTTTGGCATCTACTGTTATAATGCCCAGAAAAACTACGGAGTTTACGGATTTAAGCACCTCTTTATCTGAGACGCTGTTGGGACCTAAATTTCTAACATTAGGTAGGGTGAACTTTACATATTTCGTTTTCTTAGCATTGAGGACTAGGTTATTTGTCGTAAACCAATCCGTAACCACTGAGAGTGCACTGTTTACATCGTCAAAATCTTGTCTATTCCTGTCTACTTTAAAAATAAGAGAGGTATCATCTGCAAACAGTACAACTTCACAGATACCCTTTAAATAGAATGATAAGTCATTGATATACACTAAGAACAAGAATGGACCCAGTATTGAGCTTTGAGGTACACCTAACTGAACTGGTAGTCCGGAAGATTTCACACCATCAACATCTACACATTGGGACCTATTATGTAAATAAGAATTTATAACGTTGAGAGCTTCGATTTGCACACCGTAATGACGCAGTTTACGCAAAAGCGTGTCATAGGGCACGCAATCAAAGGCTTTGGAGAGATCACAGAAAACCCCAATAGCATTTTGCGAGTTCTCCCATGCGTTAAATAATTATGTGTTTCAGCAGAACAACACCCGCATCTGTAGTCGAACGACCTTTTGTAAAGCCATATTGTTCATTATGAAGGAGGCTATTTAAATTAACATGTCTTAGCAACTGCTTGAGTATTAACTTTTCAAATATTTTGCTAAATGCTGGTAAGATAGAAATAGGTCTGAAATTGCCAACGTCATTTTTATTACTTGATTTAAATTGGTTATTCCCGTTAGTCCACACCCCGTCGTCCAAACTGCGGACGACTGGGAAAGATGCGTTCTGTTCGTTCACAGTGTAGACGAAGAGAACGCAACATTCCCAGTCGTCCGCACCTCGTTTCATGTCTAGTTTAAGAGTCAGTGTAAAGAAATTTTAAATTAAATAATATTGGTGACCTCCAATGAAGTAAAACAGTCCTGTGCTTTCTTTTTATGTACACGAGCACAGTTTGGTCACTTGAACCACCAGCTGGTGCACTTAACCCCGACATGATCCCGAATGCGATCATCGTCACTTTATTGCCATATACCGTGGGCTTGCAATATGCAGCGAGCTGATTGGCTACTTCAAGGCCATGTATCTATTGTTCATTCCCGGAAGTGTCGTCAAAACTGATAAGCAAATACTATCTTTTGTTGGAGGATCGACAGGGTGCAACTGCACCCTGTCGAATAATATAAGAATAATAATAATAAAAGATAAATAATAATAAGAATTATAACTATAATAGTTGAGTATATCCAGGCGATTGTATCTTTATTTTTTTTTACATATTAATTGCATTTAAACTGATATTGATACAATACCCAATGTGTAAAATTAAAATGTGAAACATTCTTATGCTATACATTTAGTATAAAATACGCAAAAAAGCTTTAGATTTACTAGGTATGTACTTTGAAAGTATTTGCCTTACTAAAGTAATAAAGCTAAGTACATAATATTTTAAAAGTATGTTTATTATATAAGGAAATACTATCATCATATTTTCTTTATTAACTCTTAGACTAGACGTGAGATGACGGGGTGTGGACGACTGGGAATAATGCGTTCTGTTCGTCCACAGTGTAGACGAACAGAACGCAACATTCCCAGTCGTCCGCAGTGTGGACGACGGAGGTGTGGACGAGCGGGAATGACTCATTTAAATAATGGTATGATTTTACTATTCTTCATGAGGTCAGGAAAAAGTTCCTAAATCAACACATTTATTAAAAGTAACAGCTAGATAGGGGGCTACGATGTCTATTATTTTACTTAAAAGTTTAATGGAGATGCGCCAGTAATCACCCGTGTTTTTAGACTTGAGTGTGTTAAAAACATTAACTACATCACGAGGCGTTACATGTTCGAAGCTAAATAAGGTACTACATTTAGACACACTACTATGCAAAAGGTTTTCAACTTAAGACGGGGACGAATTCAAGGAGCGACTCGTAGTTATAGGTATGTTGGTAAAAACTCATTAAATGCCTCGGCTACGTCGGCAGCTGTATTAATTAATTTATCGTCTACCATAATCTCAAGTTGTTTTTCATGTCTAACCGACTTACCCGTTTCATTTTTAATAATTTTCCAAGTGGTTTTTATTTTATTATTAGATTTTTTAATTGTATCGCTTAAAAATTTAGATTTAGCAAAAGCACAAATATTTTTAAATAATTTTGAATAATTTTTGACATATCCTAAGAAAGGAGTATCAAACCTGTATTTTTTCAAACCATATAACTCGTATAGTGTCGCTCTACTTTTATAAATACCTGGAGTAGCCCATTGATTAAAGCCAACGGAGGTGCCATTAATGTTAATGGTTTTGGTCTTACATGTAGATTGGTACTCTTTTTGCACAACATCAAAAAGGGCTCCATAAATTTCATAGGGTTCTCGTGTTCTACTATAGATGGTGTCATTCTATAAGCTATATTGTTTTTAAACTTGAGGCAACGAGTAGCTGTATAAGGCCTGCATTCTATTTTATGAGGCTTTTTATTTAATGTCATAGGGAAGCTAGCTAATAAACCACAGTGGTCAGACGTTAAGTCAATTAAAACTAATTTATTTTTGGCATCATAATCACTAAAAATATCATCGAGACAAGTCGACGAAGTTGCCGTGATCCTAGTAGGTTCAAAAAACAAGTTAATTAAATTATAAGACCTGAACAGATTGCGAAGTCTGATACTAAATGGAATAACATCTAAAATATTAATGTTGAAATCGCCACATAAAATTATGCTTTTATTACTTGATTTTAGCCTATTGAGTGAATCCTCCACTACCGATTCGAATCGAATAAAATCCCCAGAGGGGGGTCGATAGTCGCAAATTATAACGTATCGCTCTAGTTCAACACAAGACAACTCAATAGGGCGCTAAAAAGAAAGATTAACAAAATCTAAACGTTGTTTACATTTCAACTTGTTTGAAACAAGAACGAAAGACCCACCGCGAACAGCATTTTTCTTACTAATGCACTGCTGTTTTCGTATGGGAAATAACATCTTGTTTTTTTTTTATATTACAACGAACCCCCTGGCTGCTATTTGAGTTTGAAAGTACCAAAAATCATATTTTTGCCGACAATCATTTGGACATTCGTTTAAAAGACAAACATTTATTTCCCATGGTAGAAATTGACATGAGCATTGAGCGTTAGGTAGAATAAGGTATGATAAGTATGAAAAAATAACTAGAAAAAGTTTGAGAGAAATGTTATTATACAATAGCGTGTAGCTAGGCCGATGGAAAATCCGTTCTTAAGCCCCACAGAAGCTGTTTGATTCCGTCATACTCGAGGGTAAAACGCCACAGGCAGACACAGGCGGACATAGGTGTGGTGATACTCTTCTTTAAAAAGGGCAACAATGCCCTACTTAAGAATTTTAGGCCCATTATATATTACTTCTGAGCCAAGTCTACAAGCTGTTTCCAAGAGTCTTCACGAACCGTCTCGCGCGCAGGTTTGTCGATTTCCAAGCTCCTGAATAAGACGGATTCCGTAAAGGCTTTAGCACCGTAGACCACATACACACGCTGCGGCAGGTTATACAGAAGACCGAAGAGTATAACCTGCCTCTCTGCTTAGCATTTGTGGACTACGAGAGAGCTTTCGATTCGAAACTGAACTGAAGTCTCCACAATTAGTAAATCGAGGTGCTGCAGTATCTATAGTAAAAGACTACTACTATGTCAGTCCGACTCCAGACTAGACCTCAAAACCTATCCTAGGCAAAGTGCTTTCTCAGTGGTTCCATCGGATGCAGCGATGTATTGATGTAAATGTACACTATTTTGAAAAGATATAATAAAACTAATAACTTGCTAGTTTGTTCAGTTTTTAATTATCTAAGAACTTTCAGTGTCACTGTCGTTAATAAATATTAAAGCTAAATAGGGTGCAATTGTCTCCATAATGGAATGAAATCAGTGGATTCACTGTTTTTTTAACCGACTTCCAAAAAGGAGTAAGTTATATATGTTCGTCGCGTATGTATTACTCAGTTTTTGGACAAGTACATTAACAATCTGCCCGTGAAACTTCAAGTTAAAATTTTGTTGCGAGTCGTTTTGCCACTTGTCCGTTGCGATTCGTTTTTCCACTTCTCCGTTGCCATTCGTTGTTCCACTTTTCCGTTGCGATTCGTTTTTCCACTTTTGAAGTTTCACTTCTACTGTGTCCCAGCACACATTTTGTTTTTTTTTTGTAAAAAGTTTTTATTTTTTGTTGTCTTCATTTAAGTTTCGGTGACTTCTTAAAGTCCGTAAGTAATCATTTTAGTTCACTACACTATACGTACTCGTAACATAAAATGTAAGCCTAAGAAAAATAAAAGTACCTAACGTTACTATTACAGCTACCTTCTGTGACTGCAGGTGCTGAAGATGATGGTGGGAAATAACCTGAAGGACACGCAGCTGCAGCAGATCGTGGACAAGACCATCCTGTTCGCCGACAAGGACGAGGACGGCAAGATCTCCTTCGAGGAGTTCTGCAACGTGGTGGGCAACACTGATATTCACAAGAAGATGGTGGTGGACGTGTAGGCGCCGTGACGTCATCGCTCGCCTCCCCCCTCTCCCCCGCGCTCCGCTCTAGCTAGAACACTATTCAAATTGCGAGTTGGTCGCCCCGCCCCGCCCCGCCCGCGCCCGCGTTCTACGTTAGCTTCGCATCGCATCTTATAATCTGTCGCTGCGTTGAACGAACGTACGTAAGACACACGCGCCCGCGGCGACACAGTGTTTATGAGAAGTGATGCGATAGCGGACGTAGCTTTACCGTGCTATCGACGAAATGTCTGCTGTTAACGCTATAGCGTCTATGGTCAAGTTCGAGTGTTCATTTTAGTAAGTATTATAGTTAAATACATTAACCTATTTTAAGATCGACGCGAGTCCGATGAACTACGCCTTACGTATATATTCTTATAAAGACTTGTAAGAGTGGTGGTGGCCTGTTAACCGCTGTATATAATTACCTCGTGTCGCTGCGAGTCCGGTCCGAGCACGCGAGTCACGCAGCCGCTGCGAGGTAACGCGTGCTATCACAACGTTTGTGTCTCGTCGTGAAGATTGCCGCAACTAGTCAAGTCTCTTACATAGCTGGACTATGTAGAAGCAATAGCTTGAATGAATTAAGGGGGTTGCGCTTAGGTAGCTCGCGAAATTCAAATTTTCTTACTCTCTTTTTGCAATTTATAGGTCTGTTGATCAAAATAATGATTCGCGACGGTAACAAAAGTGTATTTACAGATAATCATCAATACAAATCTCTAAGTTAGAATTATCCTAAAATTCATGAAATCGTTATTCAATAGGGTAATTTGAACTTAGATTGACCTGAACTATACTGACCTGTTAATTGCAGAAAACATAACAAAATTTCAATTTCGTGTGCCACCATGGAGCTTGAACCAGTTGCACCTTAAATGGGAAGTCAACTCGCTAGTTTTGTTATTAGCACATGTTCTAAAGTGTGGAGATGGCAATACGACAATAAGTGAAAACACTGGCAATACTAATGCATAAGATTATATTGAAACTATCAAATTAATGCTAACAAACTAAATATTGGTGTTGGGCCGAGTATGGGTTTCGCCGATCAGCCAACTAGCTGTAGTGACTAAACCATTGGATATATTTCACTTTGATATTTGGTTGTATTTTTTATGCAGACTGGGAACGTCATTAGAAAACGAAGTTTAATTTATTGTAGTATTGTTGTCGCCAACTTGTATATCGAGTAATAATCGCAGGACGCGGTTATATCGTTGCCGGTGTTCGCGACCTAATTATAGCGGGCGATAAGTCACCCCGGCTGGGGGAATGTGCGTCAGATAGGAGCCAGTCACGCCGGACGGTGTCGTCCGGAGCCGCGCTAAATGTTCTCAACTCTGAATACTATACACATTAGTATCGGAGTATTCTTCGAACAAGTCCAATGTCCGCAGCCGCTAGCCACTGTTAGTGTGACAGGGACAGTGTGGTGTGACAGCATGACAGTGCGAAATGCCGCGGGCGGGGCGTCAGCGGCGCGACCGACTCGCGCTAGATCTATCGTAATACATTAAAAAAATCTATTTAACTTTAAGATATACATACATTATAATATAGTTATACATCATTAGACGATCTTTATCGTAGTCGAATCGGACGTAGATTTTTTATTGTAGTTTTTTGTTGCAGTAATTTTAGTTTATTTTGTTATTTAGTATTTTATTTGGACGGAGTTTGCGAGTCCATCACACGGTTTGGGTATAGGAGTCTCAGGCAGTCGTTTCTGGCGCGTGTTGTAAGCTGAACTGGCATATCAAGTAGCTTCGCGTAGTACCAGTGAAGGTTACGCGACAGGACGTGACGTCACACGCTGCACTCACCGGCAGTGAGACTGAGCAACCAGTCGCCTACGACTGACTGCACCATCAGTCGTAGCATGATACAAAAGTGATTCTAATTCAACCTTTGTTGATGACTATATCAAAATTATATTCTAAACCCAGTATTCTTCATCATTGTGTAATCTGACGTATCACTTGGTCGACAGTCGTTGCTCTATCCAGCTCCGGTACAACGTATGTGCCAATACACACGTCTGTGTGTTGTGATGAACGAGAGCGACGCGTGACGCCACGTGACATGTCGCGCCCGAGCGCAGCGCAGAGATGTTTTAAGTTTTTAACGTTAAGATTTAATATATTATCTACTCTATGGTTTTATTAATATTGGAGCCATACTATTTAGGCCTCTTGTCCACTGACACTTGTGTTAACTTACTGTTATAACCAGTGATCGGAGTAGGTAGATTGAACTGGGGTCATTGATCCGAAACGTATATATTACTTTGGACATTCCTCCGGAATTGGTGGATTATTAAAAAAAAACCGGAACTTATGTAGGAATTGTATTCTGCCAGAGTGGAAGGAGTCATTTGATGATTTGCCATCCTCAAAAAAAAGGTAGGAATTGTAATAAAATGAGCAATTTTATTCTTTATTATTCTTCCTATTTTTTTTTTTGTCACGATTTGACAAAACCCAACGACTACCACTAATAATAATACCACTAGTAATAATATCACTACCAACATTAACAATATTTAATTGAATCCGGAAATACCGGAATTACTTTCCGGAAAAATGGCTTATCCATGTTATTCTTTCTGTGTGCATTTATGATACAAGTACTAAAAATCAATCTACCTACTCCGATCACTGGTTATAACCCAATAATTAAGTATAAATATGTATGATCACAAGAAGTTTAACTGGTTTCTAGGGCTGATAATGAGTAAAAGGGAAAGCGCTACTCAGGCGTGGACAGCGTCGTCCGAAAAGTAAGAGATGCAGCAGTGTCAGTGGATGCGAAGCTCACGTAATCGTCGTACACTGATCTTATCGCCTTATCCGAATTTTATACAATAAAATTTTACGATATTAGCTGTTTAGACGTATCTGTATCAACACTTGAGTACCATGTAAGAGTGGAGGGCAATGAACGTGCAGTAGTACCACCACCCCCCCACCTCCCGCTAACACGAGACCCGCCAGAGCTATCGCCAGCAGACGTGGCTGGTATCTCTGGTGGGCCCTCCCGCGCCGCAGGTCCGCGCCGCCCTCAAGTGACTCACCGCCCCTCCCGTCCCGCAGGTCCTAGCTACCCTCAAGTGACCCACCACCTCTCCCGCCCCGCAGGTCCTCGCCGCCCTCAAGTGACCCACCACCCCTCCCTCCCCGCAGGTCCTCGCCGCTCTCAAGTGACCCAAGACCCCTCCCACCCCGCAGGTCCTCGCCGCCCTCAAGTGACCCACCACCCCTCCCGCCCCGCAGGTCCTCGCCGCGCTTAAGTGACCGCTGTGTGCCGCAGTACCGTCATGTGTGCCAGTGTTCTCAGTACCAGCTTAGCTTGGTCCCGCTAACAGTGAATGTACAAATATTTATGTATTCGAGTAACGTTTTTTGTTAATATATATCGGTTTTTTGTAATATATTGTATGTAGGAATGTTTGTTCGTTAATCCGTTCGAGGCTGTCTGTCCAGTCCACATATACATAGTTATCTATCATGAAGATTTTAATAATTATTTAGCATAGTTACTTACTTCTTATAGTCGTGTGTTGTTTATAATTAGATAATTGATCGTTTAACATGTTACCGAGTCGTCGGCGGCACCTCACGATACTTTTAGTAGCAGTGAATGCACGTGAATCTTAATATCTAGTCACAGCTGTTGTGCATTATTATACAGATGATATGATTACCTACTTGTTAGTGAGCAAAACTCGCGGGCGCACGCGCGGTCGCAGGGCCGCGCGGCCGCTCGCTGACGCGCGTCTATCGGCACGCGTGTTGCCTTGTTGATAGTGGTTATATTATGTGATTTTATGGACAAGTGCATATGTACCTATCGTCCACAGCTTTAAGAAATTGAATGTTACATTAGCAATATGCCGATTCTAAAGCCCTATTTTGGGCGCCGCACTTGGGTGAGCCGCGACCTCGAGACGGTTCGTCTTGAATAGAACTGAAGCTAAAACGTAACCGACTGCGACGCAAAAAACGTTAGGATGTTCCATTATGGGAATTTGCTGATATTTTAATCAAGTAATTGAGAAATACATTAAACCTCAGAACAGTATTGCATCTGCCTGTCGCCGCGTAACGCCGCTCCCGGCACAGCGGCTATCACAACTAAGACGGTGATCATAGCAGTAACCTAATCCTGTAAATGTTGATGTCGTGTCGTCTGCTCACCTCCATCGGTAGGTAGCGTTTCTTAATTAAGTCTACTCTAAATGAAACTCAACAAGTTTTATTAAATTTTCAAATTTCAATGATAATATTTGTTTTCTTCATCTTTTCCCCTATCAAACCCTTCACACAAATGAAAAATCTACTGGAGCCTGTACGTTTGATGATGATTATATTATTTATCATGTTAACAGTAGTTTAGTTCGACTGTTTTAGGTAAAAAAAACTCATACTAACATACTTACTAAAACTACTTACCAGTTTTATGCAATAATTAGTATGATTATCAATCAAACTAAAATGAACAGAATATAGTAATATGCTTAACTTAAATCTTGCATAAAACGCCATCTTCACTGTTTATATCCTTTTCACTCATGTGGATTAAAACAATAATAGTAATGAGCTTATATTCATGACGATAATCATTTTAAATTGTAACAAATAAAAAAATTAGTGTTAATTCAAGAATTTATTATTACCTACAATATCCTACTTATACATATACATATAAATATAATACCTACACAAATCTTGTTGCTATAGCTAATAACTTTGTGTAGTCTGCTCCCTTTGAGTGTGTCTTCTCTTTGAGTATGGTCCGGAGTATGGTGGGGATGGGCACATGGATGCGGTTGCCCAGCGGAGTTCCATTATCATCTATTAACACTACATTGTTGCTGTCAAACTTGGGCACCTTAACACTTTGTTTCTGTTTCATACCTACTAAAATACCTTTCTTCTTTTGACCCTTGATAGCTACTAGTACTCTGTCACCTATATAGCCAACATCTGAAATGTACAAAATGACAACAATTTATTTTCACTGGGTAACTTCTGGCCTTTTCTATGGACGTACAAATAGCGGCACTTTATCTGATTACAATGACGCTAGCAGCATTCTATACACTTTCTATATTTATAATATGTTTTTGGGTGACAAACAAGCAGGCGGTCTACATGATGGTAAGTATCATTACCACGTAGGGAATATACGTGAATATAACAATACACAGCTATTGTAGGTACTTAGGTGCTTTGCCATCCTAGACACCGCTGAAGTCTCATGTGCTGACTTCAGCACTTATGCTTCTGTGTCTGTATAACTAGTTTTAAATAGTATTAGTGACATCTGAAGATTACGTACGCTTTTTGTTATAAACGCAGATAACTTTAGGGGGTTTGCCTTCTGCCATGGCTCGCTTGCCGATCTCCGAGTTATCAACCACTCTCAGGCGACTCAGTAGGCGCACTTCATTCATACAGGCGGTAGTATGGAACCCGCGTGATAACTGTGCTGGGTTCAGCTTGGTAACCAAGGATTTAAACATTTTCTTTCAAATCAGATTGCGAACTACAATGTTTTCAGAAATAAGGTTATTATTGACATGCAGTAGTGACAGTGACGTTTAGAATTCCGACTTCCGAGTTACGCTGTAATCGATTTGATCGTGCTCGCACCCGTACCGAATTAGCGCCACGATGACATGTGCCGTGAATCGTATGACTTCATGACATGCGCCATCTTGCGATAACGCCCACTATGCCTTTTATTATTATCACCGTGAGCGCTGTCAAAAATGAATAGTTGTGCTGCTTTGTTTTGACCCGCATCATATCTTATCGAAGAAGAAGAAAATTGTGGTTTAACTAGAGATGTGTCCCTCACTCATGAGGTGCCTCGTTTGAGGTACTCATGATCGCAAATTGAAAGAGTTACTCGAATTTCAACATTGAACAAACTCACTCGTTCACGCGTCCTCACTTAAAAATTGACATTGACATTAGTGACGCGAGTACTCGCGAGTGAGTATTGAGTGAGCTTAGTGAGTGAATGAACCGACTTTCATAATTTGAATACATCGACGTACGACTCCTCGCCTCAAATGAGGGGTACCTCTTGAGGACCTCGCGAGGTAAAATGAGGTACTCCCTCAACCTCATATAAAAATGATGAGTTACCCATCACTAGTTTAAACACAAAGAAATATGATATGCAAGTTTTAAAGTTGAGCGAGAACTGTGAGCACGAGCGTTCCGAATAGTTGACAGCCCTCAGCTGACATAAATTGTGATATCTAAATCGGTACACAATTTTTTTATGTCAGCACTGTGAGCGATTTCGTTCTAATTCGGAAAGCGGCCTTAGAACTGACCACAAAGTACATTGACAGCTGACATTTCTTGAACGCGGTTGATACCTATTTTTAGGGTTCCGTAGTAAACAAGGTACCCTTATAGTTTCGCCATGTCCATGTCCGTCTGTCTGTCTGTCTGTCCGTCCGCGGCTTAGCTCAGAGACGGTTAGTACTAGAAACCTGTAATTTGGCATGGGTATACTTAAACACGCCGACAAGCTTAGCTGGTAAAATAAAATCAAGATTTTTTTTTATGTTACCTCCCTCTACACGTAAAGTGGGGATGTTAATTTTTTTTCTCGTCTGTTCCATGGTGTGGGGTGTCGTTGGAAAGGTAGTTCAAAAATATTGTGGGTGTGTGAAAATCATTTTTCAATTCAAGAATTGTTAGTCATTAGCAGTGATCGGAGTAGGTAGATCACGGCTGGTAATCTCGGAACAAAAAATCCTGGCATTAATAGACGTATTTGTCTATGGGTGAAACTCCTCAAAGTGACAACTGCCCCTCGTCCTTTTCCCCTTTGTCGCCCGTGCAATCGACGCCATATTGGTTGGTTGTAAGTCTATCGCCATATTGGTTGGTTGTAAGTCTATCGTAGTCTGTAGTTACTTTACTCTTTGTCTGTGGTTGTCTACACCCCGCCATTACAGTTTTAAAGTTGATTGATTGAAGTTCTACGTTGATTTATTTCCGTAACTTATCCTCTCAAGTTTAAATAAACCTGTAATAGTGTAATTACAACGTGCAGTATGTTCCGTACTTGCTGTATTGTGAATTGCGCTAGTAAACGAAAGGACGTTAAATTATTTCGATTTCCCAAACGTGAGATAGGACTCAAGTGGTTAGAGTGTATTAACTATGAAGAATTGCGAAACCTGAGGGCAGAGGATCTTCACAAGCGTTATGTCTGTCAAAAGCATTTTGTACAGAAGTTCATCATCTCGACCAACGTGTGGACTTGTCTTCTTGTTGCCGCCTATCCCACGCTGTTTTCCGATAGCGAAATCAGCAGTGGCACTCCGGTTTCAAACTATGGACACTGACGCACACACCACTGGTAAGAAGTGATTTCATTATATACAAATTTTCTCATATATTCCTCACATATTCAAATGGCAAGTGCATCATGTTTATAATATTCATGAACGTAAAACAAAAAAAATTGGATTTGAATTTTCCACTCTGGAATTTCACACAGAAGCCATACATTTTAAAGAAAATAAAAAGTATCCTATATCCATCTATGTTGCTCTGTCTTGAAAGTGGGTCAAATTGGCCGTAAATGCACTTATAAACCAAAAAAAAAATTAAAATTGTTCAATATACACTCGCATATTGTGTAATTAACATTTTTTCTGTCCATAATAAGTTAATAACTTGATATTATCACATAGTATTTTGAAAAGGCATACACATAGTTATTATTTGGGTTCTATACCTATTACTATGATTCCGCTGTCCGTCTGTCAGTCCGTCTGTTACAGGGCTGTATATTTTGAACCGTAATAGATTTACACTTGAAATAGAGTGTACTACTATGTTCTGCTATAACTAAATAAAATAAAGTAAAAAATTTAAAGGGGTATATAAAAAACGAAAAATATGTATTGTTCAATATTGTATGGTGGCACTGAACCCCTTGTGTGCGAGTCAGCGCACTTAGATTTTTTTTACTGTTTAGTCATTTTGGGCAGTCGTATATTATAAATAAGTATGTTGTTATGTTGATAAGCTTAAATATTTCTTTACAGACAATGCTGTTTCTGATCACACCTATGCCAAGAAAAGGCAGCATGAGGATCATACCTACTGTACCTCTGAACCTACAAAGAAACATAGAATGACTAAAACTGGTAAGTCACAGCTATTATCTTTTTTTTGGTTTTTAATATATTAAGTACTTTATAATTTTTGAATGTATTACTTTTTGATGGCATTTTTGCCCAATTGCAAAGAAACACTTCTTTGTGTAATGTTTTTGGCAATCACTCCATGATTGAAATATTAATCACAATATAATATATTTTTTTTAGGTTTTGATGTTTTTGTTAATAATGCAAACCTTGTGGATCACACCACAACACCGTTCGTTGACGTGCCTTCCACTTCAGGCTGTGGAAATGAAGCCTCAGAAAACCAGATCATAAGAGGTAATTAAATATTACCATTATATTTCACCATTAATGAGACAAGTATTCACTGAATAGTGTGCAGGACCAACATGCATTTGGAATTTTTTGTTTAACAATTTGTTGGTATTTGTACAAAAGTAAAGTAATTGAGTAACATGGCAATTAATAAAAATAATGTAGACAAAATAGTTGTGGCATTTTTGTTTTACAATCTGCACAGCACACTCATATTTTGTTGAGCTATCATTATCATAGAATAGAATAGAATAGAATATACTTTATTTGCTTTGAATGCAGGTACATACAAATAGGATCGTAAATAACATAATAAAGAACCGTGTACATTCTGCCTTGTTGGCATGCAAACACAATAATTATTATACAAGTTATCAATATAGGTTATTAAGATGTATCATTTAGGAAATCCTGAACAGAATAATAACATTTACCTACAAGTAATTCAGTAAAACATTTTTTAAATTTCATCAAGGGCAAGGTTTTCATATGATCGGGAATTTTATTAAAGACAACAGGAGCCATACAAATCACATTTTTTTTTAATAAACTCGTTTTAAATGTGCCTGTGTGAAGTAAATTCTGATATTGTGATCTTAATGATGTACTCCGTTTTCTGGTTTCTGTTAATGTGGCAAATAAATTACGGTTTGTTTTAACAAATATTGCTAATTCGAGGATATAGAGGCATGGGAAAGTTAATAGTTTCTGAGACTTAAATATAGGCACACAACTGTCAGTAACTTTGAGGCCAAATATAGTTCTCAAACAGCGCTTTTGAGCTTTAAAAATGCTTTCTCGTTCACTACAATAACCCCAAAATATAACACCAAATCTTAAAATAGAAATTACAAGACCATGGTAGGCCACTAGAATTGTTGACCGATTTACTTTTTTGGATAGGTTGTATAACATAAATGCGGCTGTGCTCAGACGTTTACAGATATCTTCTGCTTGCGGCTTCCATGTTAACTGGCTATCAATTAAGATTCCTAGAAATTTTGTGCTATTCACTTTATCGATAGTTTGGCCATTGTAGTTGATATCCATGTCACCTGTAGATATACGTTGGTGAAAATGCATAGTTTTAGTTTTTTGTAGATTAATAACTAGGTTATTATTGTCAAGCCATTTTATTAAACTGCTGATCGAGTTATTGATGTCATTTACGTATGAGTCTTTATTGGTACATGAAACAATTGAAGTACTGTCGTCTGCAAATAAAATCATTGGATTAGATATATGGCGTGGCAGGTCATTAATATAAAGTAGGAATAGTAAAGGTCCGAGGACACTTCCCTGAGGAACTCCATATTTTATTTCTTTAAATGACGATAAAGTTTTTTGTTCCTTCCTAGATTTTAAACATAAGCGTGATATCTCTGTACATTGTCTACGGCCTTTGAGATAAGTTTTTATTAAGTTAAGAGCATTGCCACGAATACCGTACGCATCAAGTTTGGTTAAGAGAATATCGTGGTCCACGCAGTCAAAGGCTTTCGACATATCGGCATATATTGCACATACCGGTATTTTGGAATCTACTTTAGGCATTATTTCATGGAGAAAATCAAAGATGGCCATGTTAATATTTTTGTTTTTCCTGAAGCCCATTTGTTCGTCACATAGTATGTGGTATTTAGTTAGGAAGTTGTCAAGAGATTCATAGATAACTTTCTCTATGATCTTGGAGAATATAGAGATAAGAGCAATTGGCCTATAATTTACCATTTCTTCTTTATCGTTTTTTTTATATACTGGTATGACTATTACGCTCTTGAGACTTTCTGGAAATACGCCAGACTGTATGCTTACATTAATAATATGAGCAAGGGGTTCAGCTATACAATGTGCAACAAATTTGATAACTGTTGTTGAAATGCCATCGAGGCCAGAGCTCTTTTTATTTTTCAGGTTTCTAATTATACGCATTACATCTTGAGGTATAACAGGGGCCATAAATATTGTATGCGGGTTTATATTTATGTTAATGGTATCGCATAACGTATGGTTAGGTATGCCAGAGGTTTGTTCAATGAAAAAGTTATTAAAAGATTCAGCTATTAAATTAGGGTTTGATATTATTTCATCTCCTTTTTTTATTTGAGAAATGGGTTCTCTTACAATTTTGTTGTTATTAATAATTTGCCAGGCCGTTTTGGATTTGTTTTTTGAGTTATTTATTAAGTGGTTATTCTGCGCTTTTTGTGTAAGTTTAATAATTTTCTTAAACCTCCTTGAGTAAATCTTAAATTTATTTTTGTTTTCAGACGTTGGTTTTAGTCTCTGCTGCCATAATAGTTGCCGTTGTTTTTTGCTACATATTCGTATCCCGCGAGAGACCCATTTTATTTTTTTCTCTGATTTTATAGTAACTAATTAACTAACATACATTTTTATTTACAGACGCAGTTATTCCTTCTACTCCGAGGCTTTGTGTCCGAAGAAGGCGTATTATTTTAAACAAAAAGTCTCTTTCACCAAAATGTGCCAGGCTGTACCGTGAATATTTAAAATCTCGGAAACAGTTGGATTTCAGTCAAACAGCACGAAGAGGACTAAAGTTTTCAAAGAAAAATTCTTTTGAAAAACTGACTGAAAACATGAACTCATTGGCCAAAACAATTATGTGGATGCAAATTAAGCAATGCACCAAAAAATCAAAGGGGAGACGCTTTACTACTGAAGAGAAACTTATAGCTTTATCAATATTAAAGCAAAGTCCAAAGTGTTACAGATTCTTACATAAAATATTTATACTCCCCACAAAACACACTTTAAATAAAATGGTTTCTGAACTAAATATTGAAGCTGGGATCAGTGCTCAAGTATTTGATGCAGTTAAACAAGAGGTACTTATTTAACTTTAACCCTGATTCTCAAGGAAACATGGCTACATAGATCGGAGTGTGTATTATTATAGATGTAGTGTTAATATTGCAATAGTAATAATATTTAACTAATGATTTCAGGTAAATACATGGGAAGAAAATAAAAAATATTGTTCAGTTCTCTTTGATGAGGTTGCATTAGAAGCAGCCTTGACCTACAATAAAAAGAAAGACTCCATCACTGGATTTGTCGAACTTCCGGAAAAAATGACTGACTTTGCTGACCATGCACTTGTCTGCATCTTGAGAGGAGCCCTTTACAAATGGCAACAACCTATAGCCTTCTATTTTTGTAAGGGAGCTACATCAGGGGTTCAACTTAAAACAATAATAAAGGATGTAGTAACTGCAGTAGGAAATACAGGATTGTTACCTATAGCCCTAGCATGCGATCAAGGTACAGCCTTTCAATCAGCTCTAAAAAGCCTTCAAGAGGACACACAGAGGGAACAAATAAGATTAGAATTGGTGAGTATAATTGAGAATTTTCCTAATTCATAATTAACACTAAACACTTTGCAGGACACTAAACGCCCCCAGATGTAATAACAATATAACTTCAATTTTGTCTCATTCAGTGTCCTTCAATGGATAGATATTTTTCACATATTCCACACACAACCTGACTTAAAAATAATATTAATTGGCTTAATGGGTGAACACCTCTACATAACTGTTTGGGGAATACAGGTGTGATGCAATGTAATTGAATATTGAAGGTGTATGTTAAAGGTTATTGCTATTATTATAACATTCCTGTCATTATTTACAGATGGTATAATAACCATCAATGGTCATTCACTAAGCGTGATACATGATCCACCGCACCTAATAAAGGGGTTGAGAAATAATTTCTTAACCAAAAATATAAAATACGATAATAAAATATCTAAATGGGACGATATTGTGGATGTCTATAAAACGGACTGCAATCATGCGCAAATGCGATTGTTACACAAATTGAACGATGAACACGTAATTCCAGAAAAAATTAAAAAGATGAAGGTAAATAATATTTTTGAATTGAGAATGTTTCTGAAGATGGCTGTTTAAGGATACCTACACCTATATTCTAAGTCGTCACCTCGAAAGCTCCTCGACTCACAACTCAGTCAAGGAACCTCAAGGCGTGCCTCGAAAGATCCTCAAAATCGGTATTCATAGTCGTAAGACTAAGGAAATTATGAGGTTCCTTGAATGAGTGTGAGTCGAGGTGATACGTCATGAATACGTCATTATTTGGAGGAATATTCCGTTTATTATATTGGCTAAACTTATTTTTAGAACAGTCTGTGAGAGCGTTACCTACCTGTGGTTTTCAACTTGAAGTGTCACATTTGTCAAATGAAAGTAGATAGAGTGATAAAAATAAACACACTAATAATTCATCCACTTGAACCAAAAACCATGTTCTGGGCAAAAAATAAGGTGATACTTGAGAATTGAATGGCTTGAGAACATAAAAATACTTCTTTATGCGTTTCCTAAAATATCAGTTCATCTTGAAATTTCCTGATGCATAAAATCGTAAAGCGGCTAATATTTGGGTTATGGGTGGAGTTGACAATCCACGTCTGTTACCACCACCAATATCTTGAAACAATAGTGGTAACAAAAAGCTCACCACACTATATTTTATAAAGCGAAATCTCATTTTAAATAAATCATGATAAAACCCAATTGGATTTTCTGCATCTCGTAAGTAGCGTCACGATACGTAAAAATTCTTCAAAAGACATAACGAAAAGCGGATGAAATACGCTTTTTTTGGTTAAAAACTTCCTCAAGGTAGATCGCGACGTACCTTATATTTGACAGTTGGTTCCTCAACTCAAACTCACCTCGACTGAGGAAATTCTTTAACATGAGGAGTAAAATTGCAACTATGAATATCAAACTACCTAAGTGAGGTTGAGTCGAGTCGAGGAAATCATGAGGTTTTGACTTAGAATATAGGTGCTAGTCTGTTAGGTTTAATCACAATAATCATGCATAAAGGGCTGTATTGAATATATCATGTGAATTGTGTTGTTTATCAATATTTCAAGGTGTTCAAAACTTTGTACTTATAATATCTATTTTTATTGCAGGTCAAGAATTGTGTGAGAGTGTTCAGCAAAACATGGGCAGCTACTCTTTCATACACTGCTCAGTTCTGTAAGTATTTTGCCTGCAATGTAATTTTCTCACCGACTGCAAATTGTGTCACATAAAAATAAGTATACTTAAAGCATGTTACTTTTTTGTTGCAGCTCAATATGCCGATGGCAAACCAGGCAGCCCAACTTTAAGAAATACGGCAGAAATGGTATCATTTTTTGATGATTTGTTTGATTCGGTCAATGGAGCCTGCCTTTCAAATAAGAGGGATAAAGGTAAACCTTTGCGGAGTGCAGTGACAGCCTCGTCTCAGCACCACAGATTTTGGGGCGAGGCTATAAAAAAATTACAAGGTATAAAATTTGTCGAAAATAAAAATAATAGAGAGACATCAGTGCCCTCACTAAAAAACTGGATAGTTACGCTGAAAAGCTATCAAAGGTTGTGGCAATTTTTCAAGAATAAAAATATAAGGATCTTGAGACCAAGATATTTCAACTCTGATCCGATAGAAAACTTTTTTGGACAAGTCAGAGCCTACAATTTTAGAAACAATAATCCAAATTGCCACACCTTTAAAAACACCTTTAAGTCACTTCTAATCACAACATTTATAAAATTTCACTCCGATGGTTACAATTGTGAAGAGGATTCAGGTGAGCAACTAGTAAAACTCAAGGCCTTATTTTAAACTACGAAAAATAATGAAATAAATGCCGATAGTGCCTGCTCAGCTGGATCCTCTAACCTTCGGAGTGCAGTTCTAGAGAATATCCCCACAACTGCCATGCAAGAAAAGCTGAAAGTTCACTCACGGGCATATACCACAGGGTGGGTTATAAGATTTTTTTTAAACAAAAACAATTGTAAGGAATGTGAAAAAAACCTTACTTCTCGTGAAATAAGCTCTACCAGTAATTGGATATCTGGAAGATATAGAAACACAATTAACCTTAAAAAATTGACCTACCCTTCCGAAAATGCCGTGAGGACTTTTGGCTATATCATTCAGGAAACAAACGAATACTTGGAATTCACACCACACCAAACGGGTATTATAAAAGAACTTAAAAATAAAATAAGATCCAAGTATTCGTTTGATTTTCTGGATTGTGTGATACACAGGGATGCTGTTGAGGAATTCTTTCTAGAATTAAGTCTTCGATTAGCAGTATTTAATTGGCGCAATGTGATAAATAAGATAATGAAGGGCACAGATGTATATAGGTTGGAAAACAAAAGTTTGCCACCAATGCAAAAGAAAGCATTTATAAAATATAAAACAAAATTAAAAAATAAAAATATTAATAAATAATATTGAATGTTTTTTATTTCCATCACTTGACATTCCTTTTCTAATACACACAGACCACAGGTGTGCTATAGGTACACCTATCTACACATACAATCACAACCTCGGCTTGAATTAAAGCAGAGCCTCTTTTTTGGAAGGCTTAAAAGGCTAGTTCCCAAAATATTCTGGGCTCGACAAACCTTGGCAAAAAGACCCGGTCTCATAACAACATGACCGACAAAATGGATAAAATTTAAAAAAATATTAAATGTCAAAATTATGAGTTGCAAATCGTATAGCGATTTTTCTACTATGGGAGATTACCGTCTGAGTACTACTTAGTCTGTGAGGTAGATTGAACTGGGGTCATTGATCCGAAACGTATACAGGGTGTTTGGCAGAACGTTGAACATACGAAAATGGTGGATAGGTGGGGTCATCTGCTACTTACTCAGCCCAAATTTTTTTGGCCCTGGCCCACGGGATATTTTTAAAAAAAAATTTTGTCTTTCTTCTTCTTACACCACTTTCTTAACTTTAAAGTGTAATTTTTATTAAAAATGGGTAAAACAGGCAATATTTAGTATTTTTTTTAAATCTTTTATGTTGACAGATTCTTATAAAATTATTGCTTTATTCAGATGTTAGCTAGAAAAAAAGTTATGAGTCCTCAAACTTACAGAAAGGTGTAAAAAATACTTAAATCTTAATTTCAACTTGCATTTAAAAAAAAACAAAAAATGATTGAGGAGTTCCAATTCTAGCAAAACATCCCTAGTGTGTGAGCTTTCTAATGGTATGTAATTTGCTTTTATAAAAAAAAACTTTAAGAGTTATTTCATAATTTTTTAAATTTTTGACGAAATTCTACCTTTACGGAAAGTGAAATGTTTTGCGAAATTTAATACTGCAAAGTTGGTAAAAATTAAATGATCGACGGCTTGCCAGTAGCAGTTGTGCAAATTAACATTCACTATTCCCTTGGGATGGTTGTTACACGAAACAGGTAGAAATTTTGTTTCACTCTTGCGCAGTCATAGCGTATTTTTGTTCTCTTTCGCTCTCGTGGCACCGTAACGCCTCAGAATGAATTCTTTTCTTAGTCGAGACTTAACTGCCTCTGCGATCTCACGTGCCCGTTACGCTTACGTTTGTTTTTGTTCACTTCGTTTTCTTTTATTGTTATCACTAGTTTTGTTACCTGTTAGTTAAGTTTTTTGTTATTACTGTTTCCTGTTGTTATTGGTAAAGAAATGGCTGCTTTTACCAGTGAGGAATACGCGGACATGTTGTTAGCGTATGGAAGTGCTAATACTAATTCGCGTGAAGCGCGAAGGATTTATCAAGAGCGTTATCCCAACCGCCGAGTACCCAGTCATCAGACGTTTGCGAGTACTTACCGACGTTTACGACAAACCGGTAACCTGAACTTTCAAGAACCACGAGTGAACGTAGCACGACCCGATACTACCATTGACGAACAAGTTCTTGCCGAGTTTGACGCGGACCCTACCAAAAGCATTAGACAAATAGCTTCAATGCTTGGCCTAAGCATATGGAAAGTGTGGTCTGTTCTCCGGGTAGATGGTAGGCATGCTTTTCACTACACTCCAGTGCAAGGTAAGATTTTAAGCTATTTATGTACTGCATCTGATACGATTTTGTGGAATGTAGTAAATTATGAGACAGTTCAATTGATCGTTCCATTTAACCTTGATTTCGTTACTTTCTTTATTAGTTGTTTTGCCTCATGTTGTTTTTTTGCGCATTCAATTCTAATTTCAAATTAAATTCGAATAAACTATTCCTATTCGGTCGCATTCACGTAACAATCAGGCGGCCAGCGCTTACAGGATTCGGATTTCGAATTCGGTTTCAGGTGGTCAGCGTAGGTAAACTTGCCAGCGCTTATGGCTCCTTTTCAGAACAAATGGAAAGTCGCACGCCCTTTTGTGAATGTGGTCTTACGTCTTTATGGCTAAGCCATAAAGCCAATTAGGTACTTATTTAAAAATTGAAGATAATTTAATTTAGATAATTGTAGAGTTTGAACTCGAAAGAAGAAAAGATTCAGTATTGACATCAATTCTTAGACGTGTTTTGTTTGTTCTAGGTCTCGATGACAGTGATTTTGGGAGACGTGTGCAATTTTGTCGCCATTTGCTGCATACCGATGTGGACGACGGAAACTTTTTAAAAAGTATTCTGTGGACGGACGAGTCCAAATTTGACAAAGAAGGGATTGTCAATTATCACAATCTACACCATTGGTCACATAAAAATCAAAACCCACACGTGAAGAGACAAAGGGGCTTCCAGAGGAGATTCAGTGTGAATGTCTGGGCAGGAGTGATTGGCGATAAGCTAATAGGGCCTCATTATTTGCCCGACAACATTAATGCGAACAACTACTTGGATTTTTTGATCAATGATTTACCACCATTAATGGAAGAAGTGTTCCAAGTAGACATAAACAGGCCTATTGTCTTTCAACACGATGGTTGCCCAGCTCACTTTAGTCTGATCGTACGTGAGCATTTGGATAATTGTTTCCCAAATTCGTGGATTGGCAGGGGAGGACCAATTCCCTGGCCTCCGCGATCGCCCGACCTCACTCCGCTCGATTTTCACGTGTGGGGAAGGGCAAAAGAACTAGTTTACACTACAGAAGTAGAAAGTCGAGAAGATTTAATAAATCGAATTAATGCTGCTTTCGAAGTTATGCGACAGGAGATGCTGCTGCGCACAACAACTGTAGAAATCAGACGTAGATGCCGCGCCTGTATTGTAAATGAAGGGCGTCAATTCGAACATCTGTGATTTATTATTTAAATAAATTATTTAAAATTATTTAATTGTTTCATTAATGCACCTAACTGGTACAGCATAATTTCAATCGATCATTTAATTTTCACCAACTTTGCAGTATTAAATTTCGTAAAACATTTCACTTTCCGTAAAGGTAGAGTTTCGTCAAAAATGTCCTACTTGAAAAAATTATGACATAACTCTTAAAGTTTTTTTTTTATAAAAGCAAATTACATACCATTAGAAAGCTCACACACTAGGGATGTTTTGCTAGAATTGGAACTCCTCAATCATTTTTTGTTTTTTTTTAAATGCAAGTTGAAATTAAGATTTAAGTATTTTTTACATCTTTCTGTAAGTTTGAGGACTCATAACTTTTTTTCTAGCTAACATCTGAATAAAGCAATAATTTTATAAGAATCTGTCAACATAAAAGATTTAAAAAAAATACTAAATATTGCCTGTTTTACCCATTTTTAATAAAAATTACACTTTAAAGTTAAGAAAGTGGTGAAACAAGAAGAAAGACAAAAAAAAATTAAAAAAATATCCCGTGGGCCAGGGCCAAATAAATTAGGGCTGAGTAAGTAGCAGATGACCCCACCTATCCACCATTTTCGTATGTTCAACGTTCTGCCAAACACCCTGTATATTACTATGGACATTCCTCCGGAATTGGTGGATTATTAAAAAAAAACCGGAACTTATGTAGGAAAATATTTAAATTTAAGTGCAACAATTTATATCTATCTATAAAAGATCTAGCTATCTAGCTATCCTAGGCTAAAAATAAAAAATAAATATTAAAGCTTCGATCGGAATTCGATTGTTTTTATTATTCAACAGATAAACAATGAATTAATTTAGTTTTGATACCTTCCTTTAAATTTTGAATTGAGTAGTAATAATATCACTACCAACATTAACAATATTTAATTGAATCCGGAAATACCGGAATTACTTTCCGGAAAAATGGCTTATCCATGTTATTCTTTCTGTGTGCATTTATGATACAAGTACTAAAAATCAATCTACCTACTCCGATCACTGGTCATTAGTAATGATGCCCCCCTCCCCCCCCTGCCAGCTAAATGGTTATACTTGAATTTATAAAAAAAATCACACCAGTAGTATATATGACGAAGTTAAAAGGAAAACTATCACAGCTAAGTGGGCTTTACAGGTTAGTGAGTAATAATCGACCAACTTAAAGGAGACAATTTTTTTTGTTTGGGGAATGGGCCCACCACATATTGTGGCGTATAGTAATGAATTGCATGTTGGTTTATTCCTTATAACAGTTACTGATTGTGTATAAATTATTCCAGTCATTATGAGGTTCATTCAAATGGTGGTCACAAATACGAGCACAACGGGGAACATAAAATGAATGATCAATCAGTAATCTTTCCTTTAGTAGTATAGGTACTAAAAACCTCGATGTATTTTCACATAACCTAAAAATACAGTGGCGGGAAGTAGAAGCAGCACGCTTGTAATTGGACATAGTAATTGTTGGTACTGCTCTGTAACTAGCAGGCATAACAGTCATAGGCATAGGAGGTGGTTGTGGGATGTTACTGCTGTGTTCAACATCAATTGGCTGAATTTCCATATCCCTGATTTCATCCAGTTGCCTGTTTCTCTGCACAGCTCGGGAGGCTCTCAGCCAGCAAGCCATACAGACTTGTTCTAAACGTTCCACCTGAAAAAATAGACCACTAGTATTGCAAATAAAATATATCTTAATATGCCTTAACCCAAAAGGCAGCCTACTTATATTTTTTTTTTAAGTAGTGTGTGTTTTTTGTTTACTATTTTTGAGACAGACCAGGTTCCACTTGCGCAAAGGCATGGCTGGAGTTGAATCGCTTCCGGGTGGAACCAATTGGTTTCAATTAATTGTAAATTGATTTAAACTTAAATTCCACGTTTTACAGTTTATTTTCTTCTGTTTTTATTTTCATAAAATTGGTTCTCCTCAACGGTAGAGATTTATATTTATTATTAGACTAAATATTATATTGTTTGACTTTTCATTTTCACAGATTTATCATTTAGAATAAAAATTATTAATTTAATATTACCTGGTGCAATGGTATCCACAGTAAAATAATATTCCATTGCGCAGAGTTAACATGCACAGTATGTTTGATGTGCTCTTAAAATTGAAGAACCACATGAAATGCAAATATTCCTATACCAAATCTTCTCACTGAATGAGCAGTTTGAATACATTCTTGCAATATCATTAAGCAGTTTCCACATACTGCATCTAGTGGGTGTAACTGAAAAAAGTAGGTAGGCATTTTACATATATCATAACATGTTACAATACAAAGTCGCGAAATAAATATGATTAAATTCTTAGCATTTTCAAAACTAACACCTCAGATTCGAGAGTTGAAACACTCACCTCGCGAGAAATCCACATACATACAAGTTGGCGCACGTCTGCAGATGTTTCGGACAGTAACTGTCTTCGCACATTGCGTTGAAATCTTACTGCACAATTGACACAACAGCTTTGTGGATTATGCGCTGTACCTACAGATGCCATTTTCAAAATCTTTCGAATAAAAATACGAAAAGAATCGAAGAAACAATTTCACGCAACTGATTCTATTCTATTTTTCTTTATGGCAATGATGCCGATGTCGACAATTCTGCCAATGTCAATGTGTGGAGAAAACGTGCGGTTGGAAAACCACGCAACTGATAAAGAAACGGAAAGAAATAATAAATATGTTGTCTGTCATCTGTCATTGTCAACTGTCATGTAAAACAACAGACTTTTACTACGTTTCGTTCCACGGTGATTTTTAAACCACGTTACGCGATATTTGCGATAGCCTTTTAAAACAGCATTTAAAAACAAGTTTACGGTTCCTTTCATATCTTTTTACACATTTAAAGCCGATACTATTACCACCGCGCACCGTAGTAACATTTTTTCATGTTTAAGTAAACGCCAAAACGCCCCTCAACAAGCACTCTTTGTCTTATCACATTTTTATTAATATTTCAATATTCCGGTTAGATTTTTGTATAATTTTTGGTCAGTTTAATATAATAAGATGGTTACTTTTTTATGTGTTATATGATTAATATACGTTATCATTTACCAGTGGGCCCAAAAAAATGGTCTCCTTTGCAGTTTACAAAACTCGATCACCCATACATTCCATATGGGAGAAAATGTTATTCAACTACAATGTTAAGTTTGTTCTTAGGATAAATTCATCCCATCGACGGAACCCTTCATTGAGCGTGATCCGACACGCACTTGGCTGTTTTTTTTTCAATAGAAATCAGAATTTCAAAATAAAATAACATTAACAAACTAGATTTTTATGCATCCAGCGCCGATGTTTCTGGTACTCTGAGCCTTAATACCTTTCCCCTCGCCTTGAGGGCTTTTCTTTCTACAGTTACCGAATCACCGACGACTTACGTACTATATTATAGAAAAAATACTACTATATTATATATTATTTCTACTATATATTTTATTTCGGAAGCTCAGACTACCAAAAAAAAAGAATTAAAAATGGTTCGGAGGATACCTTGCAAACGCAAAGCGTCAGTGACATCCATTGAGATAGAAAATAAACATTTTATTAGGCATATTTTATGTTTTATGGACAAGTTCTACAGCTGGTGTGCCTTGTATGTTTTGAGCTGAGCTGACGTTGTTGCTTTTGCTTCTAGTTTTGTTTTTATTCGTAGATGAAGAATGGTCTATTCTATTCTATTCTATTTTTCCTTATGGCAATGGTGCCGATGTCGACAATTCTGCCAATGTCAATGTGTGGAGAAAACGTGCGGTGGGAAACAAAATAAAAAATAAAAATTGATAGAAGCTAAAATTAAATACCAATAAGTAATTGAGATTAATGTGAAACTTGTTGACGGATATTATTAGTACACTGAAAAAAACAGATAAAAAATATTGTTATCTATATGATTAAATATGTGCATAAATGGTCACAGATCACATAAAAAAAAACATCATAATTTGATGTCATTGACACGAATAAAAAACATCAAAGCTGCAAAGAGCTTTGGGGAAGAATGTGTTAGTAGGGATGGAAAGTTAGTTGGGACAGGGATTTTTAATTTAGGAAGATGGCTATATAAGTCATGGGCTGGGTTATTATTGGAGCAGTTAAAAAAGATGTGCTCCAAAGTACCTTCATCCAACCCACATTCGCAGAGCGATGAGTCTCTGACCCGGATTTTATGAAAGAAAACCGGAGAACAACAGTGGCCAATACGGAGACGACAAATAATTGAAATTACTTTCTTAGATATTTTTTTGTAGGGATAAAACCAGGGCTTGGGTGTAACATTGGGCTGTATTGCGTGATAAAAGGCTCCTTTTTGTTTAGTTGAGTTTTGCCACTGGACTTGCCATGAGGTTAGTAAGCTCTTTTTGGGAAGGCTCAGCAAGTCGTAGCCCTGACATTGGAAGTGTTTAAGGTCAGAGTCTTGGGACGTAACAGCATCCTTAGCAAGAGCATCAACATATTCGTTTCCTCTTATGCCACAATGACTTGGAATCCAAACCAAGTGTACAGTTTTGTGATTCTTGACACAAGAGAAAAGGGACTTTTTGATTTGAATCAGTACTGCACTATGGAGTTTACTCTTAAAAGGATTCTGCTCCAAAGCTTGTAGACAACTTAGTGAGTCCGTAAAGATGACACCAAGTCGAACGCTATGAGCCTCTATAAATAGACATGCTTCTAATATTGCCACGCACTCACCCGTAAACACTGAAGATTGTGGAGGGCACTTGAATTTTAAAACAATTTTAGAGTTTTGGTAATATACCGCAGCACCAGTACAACTTGCATCTGATAATTTAGAGGCGTCCGTGAAAAATCTTTCAAAATTATACCAACGCTCACCAACCGCCGCATTGAAAATAGAGTCCGCCGAAGAAGACTTTTTCGATATGCCAATATTGTAGAATATATCTGGTTTAAAGCAAATAATTTCATAGTCGAAACTGAAAATGGGAAGTTTCGGAAACTGAATAATGGGGTAATCTAAATTTTTATAACAACGAAACGACTTTAAAAACAAAGGGACTTCTTTATGATTCCAATAATTGGAATTCCGGCATACAGCATCCAAATCGCTCACTTTTTTAACAAGAGGGTGGGAGGATTTGGTAATGACTCTAGCTCAAAATCTCGATGCTAGATACTGTCTTCTCAAGGCCAACGGTGGATCTGCGCACTCTACCTGCAATGCGTTAATTGGTGAGGACTTCATACAGCCTGATATGATCCGTAGACACTTAGCCTGAATTCTGTCCAACCTATTCAAAGCACCTTTGTTGCAGGGGATTAGGAGAAAAGATCCGTAGTCCAGAACACTCCGGATTAAGGCATTATATAGCAGTTTCATGGTGTAGGGATGTGCACCCCACCAGACACCAGCGAGCACTTTTAATATAGGAATAGTTCTCTCGCATCTATTCACTAAATAGTTTAGATGGTGTAAACCACTCAATTTGGAGTCTAAAACGACACCTAAAAATTTTGCTTTTGAAGAAACTGGTATACAATTGCCTTGGATGCCCACTGAAATTTGTGGGATCAGCCTCCTGCGTGTAAATACAACTACAGCACTTTTGGGGGCAGACAAACTCAGACCATGTGAATTTAGCCATTGGTTTAGAGAGTCCAGGGATACGCAAAGAGATGATGCTGCGTCGCTAACAGAGTTACTGGTGACATATAAAGCCAAATCGTCAGCATACTGAAGAACTTGACAATCGTTATTAAGGCATGAACCAATGTCAGCTGTATACAAATTGTACAATAAGGGACTAAGAACAGAGCCTTGTGGTAGGCCTTTCCATGACGTCCTGACGTTAAATTTTTCACCTGGAACTCTCAAAACCAAAGTTCGAGACATTAGCAAATTGCAGATGCACTGTATCATTCTCTCCGGTATTCTCAGCTGTTGCAATATTTGCCTGAGAATGGGAAGAAGGACATTGTCATAGGCAGAGGAAATGTCTAAAAAGGCAGCGACTACGGATTCATTTTTGGAAAACGATGAACGTATATCTGAAATCAAAACCCCAACACTGTCCATGGTACCGAGTCCCTTTCTAAAACCAAATTGAGACCTAGGAAGTAAGTCTCTGGATTCCACAATAAATTCGAGTCGGTTCTTTATTAAATGTTCCAATAATTTAGCAAGAACTGATGACAAAGCGATTGGCCTGAAACTGTTTGGGTCATCAGCGTGCTTGCCAGGTTTTAGAATAGGTATGATAATTTGAGTTTTCCACTGATCGGGAACCCAGCCATAGGTGTAACAAAAATTGCATATATCTTAAATATAGTTTTTTGCTCTATGGCCTGCGTGTGACATAAAGGAATAGACAATTCCGTCTATACCGGGGGCAGAGTCATGAACATGTTTCAAAACAGAGTCAAGCTCCTGTTTAGAAAATGGTGCATCAAAAGGATCCTCTGAAGCAATGAGAGACGGCTGATTATATTCTGCTTCCGATGGTACATACGGAGGGGCAAGTTTATCAAAGAACTTTTCAGCAGTCCCTCGGGGGATGGGAGAAGAAATTGAAGGGGAACATCCACACCTAAAGCGGTTGATCTTCTTCCATACAACTGATAAAGGAGTGGAGGGGGACAGAGAACCGCAAAACTCGGCCCAACCGGCACGCTTCTTCCTTCGCAACAACCTTTTAGATTTAGCGAGGGCCCTATTAAATGCTATTAGGTTATCACTAACCATCGCCTCGTTATACACCGTCTCAGCATCATTCCTTTCCCTTATGGCTGTTGTGCATTCCTGATCCCATCATGGTGGAGGGGGAATCTGCCCACGTGCTGAGTTTTTAACGGTGAAGCATGAGTCTGCACTAGTTGTTATGGCAGAAATGAGGTTATTATAACAGTTTGACACATGGAGGGGACTAAGAGAATCAGAATTATGGGGAACTAAATTTGGAAGAATATCAATCTTTTCCTCCAATAGTGAGGAATACTTTGACCAATCAGGATTAGATAAATAAAATTATACCTCAAAAGTGGAGGGTTTGATTTTTCTAAATAAGTATTTTCAGCTAAAGAAATTATAATTGGGTAGTGGTCACTGCCATGTGACAAACTGGTACACTCCCAATGGCATGACGCTGCAATATCCAGTGAGCAAAAGGTGAGATCAACACAGCTCTTATTCTGTCCAGGAAGAGACCTACGGGTTGGGCAACCATTCAAGATACATAGGCTAAGGTCATCTAAGATTTCAACAAGACCATCCCCAAAAGAGTCGCAACGTTCAGAACCCCACCTGAAGTGATGGCAGTTGAAGTCCCCCATAACAAGTACAGGGCCTTCTAAGTTTTCCAAAATACGTTTTAAAATTGGAAGGAAACTTTGATGAGGGTGAGCAATATAAACGGATAAGAGGGTTATACCCTCTACCCTACCAGCCACAATACTAATATCATCACCTAGAGGAGGCAAAGATACTACCACAAGTGGAACACGATTGTTCACGCAGAGAGCCGACCCGCCATAGCCGTCAGATCGGTCGCATCTGAAAATATTAAAGGAAGGTACACGGAAACTAAGACTCGGAACTAGCCAAGTCTCAGCAAGGGAACAAGCTAAAGGTTTGTATTTATTCAAAAGAAATGTGAGCTCGTGCTTCTTATGCCACACGCTCCTCACATTCCATTGAAGGAACACCAATCGAGCCATTATTATGGGATGAGAGAGAGTTAATAAGTAAAGTAGCAACGTTGGACGGTATTTGAGTTTTATTTGATGAAGACATTAAAGTCAACAGGAGTTTACTGAGAAGTTCAATTATTGAAGACAAGTTTTCAGGAGAGTCTGTTAGATGACTATTGAGAGCACAGCCATTAGACTGGGAAGATTGGGGAGTGCTAGTAAGCTGCAGATGAGCTGTTTTGTCATAAGAAGGAGAAAGGGGGGCATGGGTCTTTGGCTTAAGAAATACAGTTTTGCGGAATGACTGAGACTGAGGTTTAGCAATGTCTGCATAACTGCGAGTAGAAATGGGAACAGTTTTGCTAGCTTCTGAATAGGACATTACTTTCTCAGCCATTATTGTTTTAATTGTCTTCAATTGTCTTCTTCGTATTCAGCTTAAATGCATACCGACTGGCGGCCGTCCTGCTATTAAGAGGAAGCGCATTCCAAAGAAGAATAAAAATAATAAATAACAAAAGTTTATTCATGTAAAAAGGTAAAATACTAAATACAAGTTTGCTTAAATCTACGAAAAATTCTATTATGTTATGTGCCTGTTTATTGGTTCTCTATTGTGTCTTTTTTATCCATAATCTAAAGTGCCATAATTTTTGAATTTTTTAACATTATGGTTACTGAAGTTTATAGCAAACGTGTTATGGATAATGATTTTCGGATTAACAATTTTAGGAGAAGAAAGGGAGTACCGCCTGAACTAGGTCACCTGTATTTCAGGCGAGGCAAGGTATAATATTTCTAAATAATCACATTAATTATAAATGGACTGAATATGAAAGGAAGAATGAACAAAGTCAGAAGTATGAGAAGGACAAAGTAGGAGAAGATTGTTAGAAGAACGCAGATTCTTAGAGTGTAAAGAACATAGATATTGGAAGTGGGACACAAGAGAAGAAGGAGGAGCGGGAGAGTTGAGAGGGGAGAAAAGCGTGGTCAAAGCGCGCAAACTTTTCCTTTGGCGAATGGACATCCATTTGAGCTCAGACCTGTAACTCGACACATGCTCATATTTTCTGAGGTTAAATATGAACCGGATACTATTATTGAGCAGTCTGTCAAGCTTATCCAGAAAAACCGCATTCAAGTCAAAATAGCACACGTCGTCACCATAGTCGATTCATACTCCTTTCCGTTTTTCTAGTTGTGCATTCTCGGAAGATGCCACACCCTGTGTATACATAAACATAAGTATCGTCTTCGGCAATCTTCGGCCAAGATTTGTATTGAGAAAAAAGAAAAAGAAGGGTGTATGATGCGATCTCGATGCCGGCTGTGCTTCACAGTCGTCAGTAGGCCAGGCACAATGGGTAAGTACGAAATCAACGCGTTATGATTGAATAGTGTACGCGATGGTGGTTCTATGTGCCGGGTTTCAAAACAACCCTCGGACACTTCGCCGTTTTGCCAAGGCTCTGTAGGCAGTATAACGAAGTATCGAAGCGTGATGAATTGGATATTACATGCAAAGTGTCAAAGTTTAAAAAAGCTTTATAAGTCATAAAAGTCCAAGCCTTAATTTAATAATTTTGTCTGTTGTCTTTTATGGTTATTATTTATTTTTATGCTTTTGATATTAATTTGTTTTGTATTTAATTTTATTCCCATTTCTGATATCGTGTTGTATGTTGTGATTTATTCATTATTATATTATCGCTTTGTCAAACTTAATGTTGTACCTAGATTATAAGAGAATGATGTGGTCTCCTATAATTGGAAGCGCACACTGTATTTGTCCCTATTCTTAGATTGTAAACTTGCATGTAATTGTGTAGCCTCTGTTGGAGATCCTATAAATAAATAAAAAAGAAGTACTTAATGTGTCCGTTTATGTTTCCTACATGTCTCACGACTGCGACGGCACGTAGGCGCCGCGATTGGCACAGCAACGCCATTGAGTCGGGGACATTTGAGGCAGCAAAGGACAGAAAATTACCGCGCGTGCACACCCAATATACGATGTCGCCCATGGGCATGCCCGCCCGTATTTTTCTGAATATTCATAACAAATTATAGAAAATAAACATAAAAATCTGTCTATCTTTAATTTTTATATTTTATTTTTTCCTATTATTTATTTAATTTTTTTTCAATATCCCGCTATGGTTTTATGGACTTACAGTTGTGTTTTTTTAAATATATATGCGGTTTTTTTTTTAAAAAAATGTCTCCGTCTCTGTTTTTTTTTCATAGTCGACAAATTTTACAAAAAAATATTAGTTACTCCGATAACATAACTCATAAGCTTTTAGAAATAATAAACAGATTCCAAATCGAGCCAATAACATACGAAATATGGCACATTTTTTTTATTGAAGATAGACCTTTTAAAGTAAATTTTCGATAATTTTTCATGAATATTCAGAAAAATATTGGCAGCTACAGGCCCATGGGCGACGTTGTATATTGTTTTGACTCATCAGAAATTATGTTTTAAGATAAGTACTGTAGACATCGCCACATGCGGACTTGCGGACTACGCATGACACTGACGTTACGCGAAATCCTGCATCAGGCAAGCAGTTTACCGCGCGATCAGCATATATATATATACGTATAACTTCCCGACTTCAATCGTCGTGCAGTTGCCCACTAGACACGACACCGTCTGGTCGGAGGATCCTCCCTTTTCACCGGGGAGGAGTTAATTTTACACCCTGTTCGTCATACCTCTATACTGGTGACCCCGAGTATGAACATTAGCGCAGCTTTCGTGCAACTGCTTCAGCGTGACGTCATCATTATCAGTCCTGCAAGCTTTCGTAAGGTGGATCACACAGCCACCTAGCACCCACGGATTTAACAGATATCCTGACCACCAGCATGCAGCGGAAGCACTTTCCTGGTCATCACCCACAGCCTCATCAGCAACCGTGGCACAGGATACTGCACTTTCGGCTGGTCCATAAGCAGAACCATTCAACCCTCTCCTGGTCGACGCCAGCAGTCAGCCTCAACCCGGCGCTGTACCACATCCAACTCACTGGATCATAATGCATCGCCACCCCGACTCACTGGGGTATCACCACAGAGATTTCCGACTCACCGCGAACTATGCGGCACCCGACTCACTGGAACCTCAACTGGAACTGGAAGCATCGCAAATACGCAAGCTACAAAACTCAGCCCACGATAGACCTCCGGTGTCCGCAGGGGAGTGATGTTGCTGGACCTATATCGCCACATGCGGATTACTCATCATACTGTTAGGTAGTCACGCGAAATCCTGCATAGCGCAGACGACCAATCGACCGACATCAATCGTTGGGCAGTTGCCTACCAGACACGACACTCGTCTGGTCGGAGGATCCTCCCTTTTCTATGGAGTATGAGTGAAATTTACCTGTTCCTCATGCCTCATAAGGCCTTCACAGTGGCATAAGGAGCCCACTGATGTAGTAATCTACACTAATTACAACATCGTCGAACGGACAGCCAGAAAAATCTAATACCTAAATTAAAAGCATTAGGTATCGTCCTACTTATAACTCGGAATTAGGTCCCTCACTTCCTAAAATAGTCTTTAAAATAAATTCAAGCCACTCACTGCTCTCGTAGCAAGAATATAAATAGTTTTTTTTTCGGTTTACATCATTAATGAATTTCTGTCATTAGATAAAATATTATAGCTTTACCCCAATATGGTAATCACTGTAATCAGACACCACATTGATAGAAAGCCGCACCCTTTCTTATTGATCTTCTCAAACGACCCCTCAGTACGCAAGACATCTAGTTTGTGCAATCTTCAGAGTAGGATTCAATTACTATTTTTTTATTTGGCTGAATCAAAGGAGTATTGATGACACAATCGTGTCGGATCGATCGGCGCGGGCGCGGGCGGAGGTGCGTATTGATTGCTGGTCGTTAGGGGCACAGCTCGGTTACAGAGCTCGCGTCAATGATTAAAGGCGGTAACCCAATAAGGAGCGGATTGCGGCGGTTATTGGAAACAAAACAAAAGAGTGCGGGCTCGATTTACGTCATTAGGGGTGCGGCGGGACGCGACACCTCAACTCAATGCTTTTAAAGATGTTTAAGTTCCTTTATCGCGCTTATAATGGTTCGTTTTCGCGTTCGTATCCGCCGCTATTGTGCCGCTGTCCAAACAAACGCCCCGCCGCCCGCGTGTCTCCCGCAGCACCACGCTCTGCAGTGTGTGCCTGTTCGTTTGTTTAGCTGATGGCTCGCTGCCCGTCACTTCCTTTTATTGGGACAATACAACGTTTTAATGGAACTTCTAGTGAATTGTTTTGTGTATCTCATGTCGTATTGTATTACTTGCTGTGGTATTTCTATTTCTTCTCAATTAAAAGAAAAATAAAGTTGTAGACTGTATGGCTCAAATAATGTTGATTTGAATCATGCATAATGTTGATTAATACACATAACTAGCTACCTAATCATATATGATTAGGTTGCTACTTATTAAAAGTTCAGAGTATGTTCCCGGCTGTCATAACACCGTCCGATGAGATACTTAATAGGTAGGTAGGTACTTACGAAGTAAGGAACTTCTACCATTCATCGGGCAGTCGGGTTGTCCGAAGTGCCGAGGGATCCCGCAAGTTCTACTTTCTATGAAGGAGGGCAAGTGTCGTGTCACCTTTACCTACTCAATCAATTCGAAGCCGAAAACGAAATTCTGTCGGGCTCTTATTCTTTTATTAAGAGTGTCTATTAATTATTAATTGATTTAGGTAAGTACCTAACATACCTTTTTTTTTTTTTTCAGGATGGGAAATCATCAAATGACTTCTCCCGCTCTGGGCAGAGCGAGAGGGTGTGTCAGACTTTTACTGACTAAAACCCACCCGTGTTCCTACCGTTGCCTGTGTGCCGGGGCCGCGATATCCCTTTCGGACAAACCCGTTACCCCAGCAGGCATTGGTCTTTCGACCCCGTCGGTTGGTGCTGACATCTCTTTGAGGCGCGCGTGGAACACAACGCCGTCGACACGGGCCTGGTCCTTATCGGACGGCGAGCTGCCCATTGCTCACCATCCGCAAGCCCGCGCCTACGGTGGCCGGAAGTCGGCTCTCGACTCCCGATGCCCGGGGCGTCTCCTGCGGCGACTAGGGCCGCGAGGGCGTGCAGCTTGCATCTCCCTCGCGCGCTCCGCCTCCTCCTTCGCGAGCATAACTGCTTCGCAGAAGGAGGTGACAGCCTCCCATGCACTCTCGCTCCGAACCATGGCCTGAACCAGCGCCGGACGCGAGAGATCGCCGCCGCCGATCGCCTCCGTGAGGACACGGCGGTGCTCCGCCCAAGCCGGGCAGACCTCCACCGTATGCTCCACCGTGTCCAAGTACCTAACATACCTAACACACAAAACACTTTACACAGAAGAGGTACACTCCCGCGAGATCCAGATTGCATTCCCTATTTGTAAGTGACACTACAAATTGGCATCCACAGGTACGTTGTATAATGAATTACCGGAAATAATTATAATCTTCTAATATATGGAAAAATCTAAATCTTTTTAGTAAAAGAGGTGCAAGACATAATTAATTATATCACTAGGAATAGGGACCAAATAGTTTTTTTGTTTTTTTAAACTGGACTCGTCTTTCATGGGATACTGTTTCAAATATTACAATAAAATACCTCCCCACATACTTCAACTGAATGAAACGAAATTTAAATCTTATATTAAACGCACACTATGCAGCCAAGCATATTATAAGTTGGGGGATTATATCCTACGAATATTACATATATCGCTGATAAAAATGCTTGGCTCAACGCTTGTGCTGCTCCACACGGGCGCATCAACTAATTGATTAGCATTTGAAAATACTGCTTAGGATTTTAAAAACTATCTTTGCATTGTATAAATTCAATATCTTAGCATTGTATAATTGCATAGCACATGTCATGTGTGATTACTATGTACCGACTATAAAGCTATCATTTAGTTACTGGGTATGTCTTTCATTGACTTGAATGTGCCTTGGCGGCTGATAGTATGTCTTACTCTAATGTCTCTCTGACGGTGTCGCGCGTGCTGGATCATTTTAAAATGGTTTAGTTGAATGGTGCTCATGCGTCATGTTCGTGAACGGGCGCCGTCAGTAGGGATTAGTCATCTCTTAGCTACCACGGCTTATTTTAATTTAATTTGTTTCTGTTACGGACGCTTTTAACGTTTTGCATCGTTCTCATATGTATACGTATATACATGAATGATGTAACCAATGTTTTGTAACGATATCATGATTTAAAAGAGTGTCGTGGAGTTTCTTGCCCGTTCTTCTCCATAGGTACCTACTCCTACTACGCTTTGGAATGGGCATCTAGCTTCATTTTTCTGACTGACCGACCCCTTGAAAATTCAAAAGTGCCTGTAATTGGTTTATTTAAAATAAATGCTTTGAGGTTTGAGCTTACATAAAATTCTCTTGTCACAGTGTTTGTAACAAAACCCCTCCGAAACGGCTTGACCGACTCTTATAAAATTTTGTGTGTATTTTCAGTAGGTCTGAGAATAGGACGTAAACTATTTTTTATACCGCTAAGTGCTTTAGTTATTACTCTGATTCCCTAAGTGATAAGGGTGGTCGACCCAAAAAAACAATATTATTTTTGGTATTTTTTTTTTATGATTCGGCATTACAAAATACATGCGAGGACGACACTGAAAGTTTTTAGAACTGGCCTTAGAACTTGTAAACGATATAATAAAAAAATAAGCACACATTTTGAAAATGGAACTCTTTGCCAATATTATTGTGTATGTATTTTATTCATTTGTCATTTGTTTACGATTTGGCGGCAAATTCGTCACTCATCGTCATTTGTCAGCACGTCAGCATGAATATAACGCGAGAAAATTTTCGTACAATGATTATTTATGACTTTCGATGTCATTTAAGTCAACAAGAAAGTTAAGATAGACTTTGATTGGCCTTTCACGATAAAGTCCCATCTCGTGCCACTGTTTACAACTGCTTTAATGAGTTTAAACGTGGTCGCACTAATGTCACCGATGATCTGCGTGAGGGACGGCCTTCTACGGCGACAGCTGAAGACAACATCAGTGTTGTGCGGCGTATGATAGAGACTGACAAAAGAGGGATTTATCAGCAGATTCGGACAAGCTTAGGCATCGGTATGTGTCAAGTGCACAAAATCCTCCATGAACATTTAGCGGTCAGGAAGCTTTGTGCCCGGTGGATACCTCATAATTAATTAACTTAACGTATAATTAGTAGTATTAGTAGTAGAGATGTGCGCCGATGCCTCTCTTACCGGAGGCGGCGTCTGACGTATAATTTGTCGGCGGGCGGCGGCGGGCGGTGCGGTGGAGTGGATGGTTAAAATAAAACTCTAGAACAACAAGGCACCTGATGATAACGGAATTAGCACATCGAAGGTTCCCTACTCAAAGTTGTGAAGGAGTACCTATGTCTATCTGGGAGCCATCATGACTACTTCTAGAATCGACCCTTTGATTAGGATTGGACTCAGCAAGACTTGGAAGTTGTAAATGACTTAAGTTTTGTCTTAATTCATGCCGAGGCCTACCAGGCCAGAGACATTATTTCATCTATAGGCTGTGCAGCATCTGGTTAAACTGTTCCAGCTACTCTGCCATTGTGACGATGATGACATCGTCATAAATGTCACAATGGCAGAGTTACGATGAAAGACTTCGTTAGGTCATCTCTTCGCCCATGCCATACCGCAATGTTTTAAGACTCAGATCTTCAACCAGTGCATTCTGCTCGCTATTTAAATTATGCTCATCTTAAAATAGTTTTTTTATCATTAAAGCGTGAACAAATACGTCGAAATAAACCAACAAGCTTATATTTAGACATTTCCAGTGTTTAGTTTACTAGTAGGTACAATCTACATTGTACCTATGTAAAATTGGAATGGCCGAAAAAAGGCGCAGCGGCGGTGTGGCCAAAATTATTTGCGGTGTGCGCCATACCGCCGATCGGCGCACACCTCCAGGACCTACACGACAGGTTTTTGATGTAGCCAGTAATTTATACAAAGTAGGTACTGTTTCTTACTAAGATCAATAAATTCATTACTAAAAGTGAGTAGAAAAATTTAAGTCAAGTTTTGACTTTGATTTTGAGTGTGTACAACCGGTTAGATAGCGTGTTTAGCCAGAACCGTGAGTCTGGTGCCATTGTCAAGAATTGACAAAGCACTACCCAGGACCTAAAGAGGAATAACAGAGGCCAAAAAAGGGTCAAAAATGCATTTGAAGTTGACTGCAAAATACTTTCAGATGTCGTCTCGTATCGGTCGTAAATCTGAACTGTAAAATATAATATTCGCGCGACTTCTGGGTCACTGACGACTGCACACGCGGTTACCTTACATATCAAGTTACATTACGTTTCCAGTATAAACTGACCTCCCATTGTAAGGAAATTCTATACAATGCGAGATTAGCTTCTACTGGAAATGTATAGCTTGATATGTAGCCGTGTGTACCTATTAACCCTTAAACTCGATATTCACATAATAATATTGTGTTAACAATAATGATATAAATTTTAGGAACACACACTGCACCATGTTAATTTCGTGTATTCTTACTTGTGCATACCTTCGTATCGGTGTCAATGAGCCATGATTTGTAATGCTACCGTCACAGACAGAGCCCAGCAGGGTGACTGTGACTGAGACTGCCACACATCCACCGGCATCCAATCTTGTAGCATTACTTAAGTGTAGAAAGCACGTCCCTACTTAGCCACAGTTGACATTTCGCTAATTAATCCTTTCTCCGTCTGGCGGGTGAGAGCATGTTACTGTGGCGTTCCCCACCTCATGGTGATTTTTTTGCCGCCATATTGAAAGAGGTGGCGAATCAAATAATGGAGAAATAATTTAATCAACACGCCCTCGCAGCTGATTCGATTCTAAGTAGTGGTGTTAGGGTGTAATGTCGCGCGGAGACTCGCGGAGGGTGGCGAAAAAAGTGCGACACGTCGTGTGTGCAGCCGCCTTAATAGCCACCTCCCGTGTCACTCCGTGAGCGAGCACCCCGTGCGGGCCGCCTCACCCCCGCGGGGGCCTCGCGAACTCTTTGCGGTCGCAAATTGAAATGAAATTGCATAATTCACGCACGCACCCGCCGCCGTGCCTCCGCGCCTCCGCACCGCCGCGCGCCGCACCGCGGTACCACCGACGGCTGCGACAAGATTTTTGCGCCTAATGAAGTCCTTTCGAGTTCCATTTAGGATCCGACGAAGCGATTTGCATGAATATTTGGTTTGTTATGAGGAAATTACATAATTATTTACGGTGAAACATATTTTATTATTAATTACTGCATTCATTTCTGAGGTAAACTAAAGTAGGTATGCAAAGCGGCGAATAGAAGTTGCAAATAGGAGTATACATGGTATCAGGGACATCGACGCGACAACTGATACCATGGATTCAGTACATGATTCTGGGTGTTCACAATCATGTACTGAATCCAGGGTATCAGTTGTCGCGTCGATGTCCCTGCCACCCTTTATAGTAGGGTTTCTACCAAGATATAATTTGATACTTCAAACTCTACAGTTAGAAGTATCAAATTAGGTACTTACTTCATAGGTTTAAAGTTTAAACTTATTGAAAAGTCATAGGTTAAAAGGTGTGGTAATTGAGCCCACGTTACCTACTCCTTCTACACGTAGAGATGGCCTGTTCAAACTCTGGCCCACACTAATAAGCGGCTGCTGAGAGGATGTGACAAACAGCGGCGACACCTTCTTGAATATTTTAAACGAAATGAATCGACTCGTGACTAATTAAATACTAATAATGTAATCAAGTCAGTTGTCTATTTATGTGGCTGGCCTCCGCGTGGTTCAGTAACGAACACGTGAACTACGACAGCCTTGCTGCTACGATATAAGGGCGCGGTTGGGCGTGCGGTCGCATACACCCAGGGCAGTGTCGCTATCATGTTACTGGCATATTTAACTTAAACCCTATAATCCTTCTATGTGCACCCCTCGCCTCGCACCACTGGCAGGATTATTTTTCAGGGAGTTGCAGCTTTAGCGCCACATTAAGTATGATTTAAGAGCAAGCAAAACGAACATTTACACCCCGTCTAGATAGGTTTAGTTTACTTTTGTAAGAAATATAATTAACTTTATCGTCATAAATGCAGGACAGTATATTAGATAAGAATAAAAAGAGTGTAGCATGCGAGAATGAGCGAAGTGAATTCGAGAATTTTTGCCCTTCTCGAAGAATAGGTTAGATTTTATTTTACCATTGATACATAAATAGGTGTATCTAATCGGAACTTAGAAATTATTATTTTTTTACACAAATAAGTGCAGCATGTCAAATCGCAAACTTTTGCGCCCGGCGCCCGCTTACGCCGCTCGCCTTACACACCCGGTTCCGGCGGCCCTGCCATCAGGCTTGGAAGGCATTAGCATGATCAATGAGTAAGGAGTAATGTTCGCATAGCTGGGACGCAGACACACAGGCCTCCTATCTGTGGAGTGAGTTGTAATTCTCCACGCGGCCCCAATGCGGCATGAGGAATGATGTCAATGTCTTCGAGTTTTTGATTCTAGGATTTCCGGTTTTCTCACGATGTTTTCCTATTCCCAACTATTTTGGGGTCAGCTTCGAGTCGAACTGGATGCAGCCGAATACCAGTAGGTATGGAGCGACTGCCTATCCGACCTCCACAAGCCAGTGACTGAGGACACGATAGCCCTTATTGAAAAACTGCTTGTCAGACTTCTGGGCATCTGAAGATAGTGCCATCCACGCAGACGAGCCCCGCGTTTAGAGTACAGTTATCGCGTTCAGGAAGAACAGCGGGGCCTGTCTTCATGGATGGCACTAACTGTATGTAACGACTTTCGTGGATCTATGAATGACAATCGGGGTCAATACTGAGGCACGACTCCTCCACGCCTCGGAAAGCATCTCTGAATGAAATAGAGTTTGATCGACTGACCTGTGCGGCTGTTACTTAGCCACTAGCCCCTATCGCCTCCTTTTACAACATAACAGAAATAAAAAAATGTGTGTGTATCTACTATAGGGACACCTCTGCCTACCATTTCACTGAATACAGGCGTGATGTTATGTTATATAATAGCTCATTTTCTTCATTCTGATCTATTTTTCATTTTACAGCTTGTCAGGACGTCAGGAACTCGGGACACCACTTTTAACAACGGTGACATGTCCCGACGTGTCGGGACAAAACGCGAACTCTAGTTTAGTCACATCCCCGATAAGCACAGAGGAGACACAACGGTGCAACATTTTATTTAAACACATTTTGCATGCATTTCCTGCTGCTTACTTGAGCAATAAACGATCTACCGAAAACTCATTCATCATCAAAGAATCGTCGATAATAGGACTTATACCTACCTATTGTAGGTAACTATTGTAGGTAACTATTGTTTTTGTGAAATCGAACTATCTGTGATGAGGTCCCAATATCAACATTGAATATGTACCGTTGCTTATAAAGCAACATTATTCGTAAAAAACCTACACATAATAACATACCCAACAGTAATAAAGAGCACCCGTCAGACTTTTATAGAAATAAATTACGTCCTTTCTGATAAATAAGAGCTATTATTATTCTCTATCAGATTTTTTTACAGATAAACTATAGTCTCGTTATTGTTTTATATTTTACACAAGTTATTTTATATTTCATTATATGGGTTACTTTTAGATTTATTAGAATGTAGAATTTAAATTTTATATCAAAAAACCTGTAAAATTAAATATTGTAGTTACTTTCATGCCCAATGGTAGATATACGTAGATCAAAACATTATTTTATAACCACTCACCGGTGTAGAGGAAAGTAACTAAATATGGGCTTCCATTTTGTTTGTGGATCAAAAATGGAAATCTATTTAATAATCTAAAATAAAATGATTAATACTAAAACTCATTAAAACTACATCAATTTTTTTATTTTATTTAAGTAGTATTAATCAGTTATATAATCTTAGAGAATAAAGTAACAGTCTTATATTTTGATTAGTAATGCTCATTTTTATAGTATAGTTTTACTATCAAAATTGAGCATTATTAATCAAAATTGCAAAATAGGTGCTAAATATGGAACAGCCGTTCGATTCTGTAAAAATATCACCGTGAAACTTAGGTGAAGTGAGCGTGAAGTGAGCTGTCAATAGTGTTAATCCCTAGCATCCTGCCGGTCGATTCTGTGGCAGTGACAGCTCACTTCACGCTCACTTCACCTAAGCTTCACGTTAATATTTTTACAGAATCGACCGACAGGTACTCAAAGATGAGCTATAAATATAAATTAAATTATCTTTTGTTGTGGTTCTTCATCCCAAGTTTTCCTTGGTTCTTTTGATTGAAAAAATAAATAAAGCACCTTTAGAATCAAATGTGCAATCACCTAAGTACTGGTACCTAAATATAGGCTAGCCAATATGTAGGACCTTAAGCTGGGAAGAAGTGGCGCAACAAACTCCCCAACAGCACAGCTGTCTGTTCACTTGGAAAAACTTGATTCTACATGTACTTATGCAAAATAATTGTAAATTACATTACCATGAAAACATTTTAATGAATAGATTATGTCAACATGAAAACAAAATAAAAATAAATTGACTTACAGTCAAATAAAATAATCCAAACAATTATGTGAGCTCATATAGTATCATGTAGTCTTTGATTCTAAAACACTTGTTTGTTTTGCCTGGGGGGGTACATTGCAGTAGCTTAATTAATCGAAATCGAAACTTGACCGAAATAAACTTGACTCTTTTACTTTACGTCATACATCACAAACAATTAATCAACCGAAAAACATAAAATTAAATTTATATTCTAGAAATAAACAATATAGTTAAACTTTTAAGCCCAAAATAATTTATAAAAATAAATTCATAAAAAAAATACATATTTTTACGTACCTTACGAAATTTTGAAACAACAACATTTTACCCTGGCGATGACCTCGCGCCGAACTGATGTGATGTGATGTGAATGCGATGTTAGGGCGAATGAATGCGATATAAGATATGAAAATAGCGTTTTTTTTTATTTTTTGTTTTCGAGAATTGTTACTAGCCCACATTAAAGCCACACATTTAGTTACTACCTATATTCTTTGCAAATAAACATTTTCTATTCTATTAACAATAATTTGCCAATAATGAAAAAAAAACAGCATAGGTATGTGGCAATAAATTGAACGAAGAAAAACAGGAATTTATTCATCAAAACGGTGTTTCCAGAAATCACGCTTGACGAAAAATTACAACCTCATAAGATACAGTTAACAGATGTAGCAACTGCGCGTTTGGTCTATTTTACTTTCGGAGCGTTCGGTCGTCGCGTCGTATGGCTGACATTTAATCCATTTTTATTTTGCACAAGAGTGCTGTCAGGGAAATTTATAATCTAATCTACGATGCCGCGAAACTCTTAGGGTACTATAGAAAATATTAATAATATGACTATGACAAACTGATCTACACACCCCAGTAACTGGGTAATAGCCCTTGGTAAGACTGGTTGTCAGACATTCGGGCTTCTGACGAATCGTAACGACTGTCAAAGATCCACGTATGACGGCTTAACGTGCTTTCCGAGGCACGGAGGAGTCTCGGTATGTAAAGATAGTCACCCATCCACGGACCAACCCCGGCAAGCATAGCTTAACCTGTTGGATTGTCCCGTACGGCTATTATTACTTTGCCACGAGCTCCTCGCCTTCACAGATAATTAATGTATACAAAATATTGTAAAAAAAATCAAAAGAGTTACTTTCATGGAGTTTCTTGCCCATTCTTCTCCATACGAAACTTCACTGGAACGGGCGCCTAGAATCAATTCTATTTTCTTGTACATTTTGTACGTTCAAATGTGCCTTCTAATGGCTTACTTGAAATAAATGATTTGACTTTATCTTTGATTGTACTGACTTTGCATCAAAGCCTCAATTTCCAATAGTGGTGGCATCTACATCGCCACATGCGAAGTACGCATCAAAGACCTGACGTCGCACAAAAATCGTGACGTCCACGCCTGACGTAACAGAGTTTACGTTGCGATCACAATATATATAACTTTCCGATATGAAAGGTTGGGCAGTTGGCCGCCAAACACGACACCCGTCTGGTCGGAGGATCCTCCCATTTCTATAGAGGATGAGTGAACTGTACACCCTCCCCTCATGCCTCTAATCTAAAGTACTAACAGACAAAACGATTTTGATTTCCAATGACACATACAATATTTTTATAAAAAAACAACACTATTTTCAGTCTGCTAATAAAGTCCATATCCACCATTAAATATAACTAGGGTAACGTATATTTTGCAAATAAAAAATCTAAATTTCGCATAAATATAAACTCAAAAAACAAAATTTCGATTTTATTCGTCAAAAAAACTTAAAATTTAAAATCACGGTCATTCATTATAAGTCATACAAACGGGAGCGGTGCCGCGGTGGCAACGAGACGGCCTTCTTTATTTGGTACCTACTTCACGGGACCGTTGAGTTTAAAAATGTTTTTCTTCAAAATTTCGTGGCAAAGTATAAAAAACACAACATTTCACACTAATTAGTAAATTTCGCATGTATTTAGTAAGTGCACCTATTTAGTAAGTGTCGCAGTTATCGCATCTATTTAATAAAAACGAAAATTACGTATCCCTAAATACTCGTATAACCTATAATGAATGTAAAGTAGAAGAACACGAGTGCTAAATTCTTAGGTACTGTAGACCACAGATTAACCTGCAACCTCACCTAGAGGAAATTTGCAAGCGACTGAGTAAATTTGCGTATTTGCTATTCCAACTGTCCAAGAGAGTAAATAATAAGACTCTACTAGCAGCCTATTTATTATTTTATAAAATCAATTATGTACGAGAAAATGCAATAAGTACATCATTAATGAAAAAGAGCTTCTTTGGTGTTTCTCCTAAAATGTATACTAACATACCTGGTGACTTATGACGTGTGACCATTAAAAAAAAATTACTAGTGTTTTCATAAATATTTTGTTGAAAAATGTTACTATGCCCTACATGATTACTGAAATGATAAAACACTGTAACTACTGTACCTATTAATAATCCAATGTATTGCATGCATGTATTTTCTTTTGTTTTGATATGTTTTGTTTGTTATAATAGTGAATTTTGTTTGTCTTTGTTTTATGTAATCCTCACTGATATTTGTAACATATAATTATTATATAAGACCTTCACCTTTAACCTATGTTTTACAAATAATTGATTCTGATTCTGAAAGTATGAAAACTTAAAGTACTCAAATCCTTCCAAACATTTTTTCTTTAATTGCACAGTATTTTTTAAACATGGCTGTTGAAATACTGAGGAAGTAGTTGGTCAATTATCCACTAGGTCAAATTTATCAATAAAATATGCATATTTTATTACAAAAACAATGAATCTGCCTAGCCTTTTCCCAACTATGTTGGGGTCGGCTTCCAGTCTAACCAGATACAGCTAAATACCAGTATTTTACATGGAGCGACTGCCTATGTGACCTGCAGAACCCAGTAACTGGGTAATACGATACCCTTTGGTAAGACTGGTGTCAGACTTTCGGGCTTCTGACGACTCGTAACGACTGTCAAAGATCCACGAATGACAGCCGGGACCAACGGCTTAACGTGCTTTCCGAGGCACGGAGGATTCTCGGTATTTAAAGATGGTCACCCATCCACTGACCAATCCCGGCAAGCGCAGCTTAACCTAATGGATCGACCAGTGCGGCTGTTGTTACTTAGCCACGAGCTCCTCCTAATTTTATTACAAAAACATCTTGGTTAAAAACCTAGATTGATATTTTTAATTTTCTCTACCAGCTCATACTCCATCCTCAAGTCTCATCTAATAAACTTATCCTGTGGAACTTAAGTCACGGTCAGCAACAAAAGTCGACTAACACTGCAGTTTTTTTCATCAAATCAAATCTTTATTGCTAAACACAGTGCATAAAATACATTGCAAGATGTAGAGTCAATGCGCAGTTTACTATTTTCTACCAATTAAGGCATGCAAAATTATAAACATTTCGTTGAAATTAAAAATTTAAATAAATCTGACGCAGAAAGTATTCGCCTGAACGTGAAGCAGTAGTTAATCCTAAAATTGTTACAAAATCATACATTTCTGCCTGACGGGTAGGTCCTATCTCCCTCCCCCCTGGGTACCTACTCATTTATTGTACAGTATGTCTTATTTATTAGGAGATTCGTTTTTTTTTTTAATATATTGAAGTGAAAACACTTTTTGGGTGAATAAAAATCATGGAACTCGCGTCATCGTCACTGAACGCTTTTCATGACCTATATGTACGTATACTTTTTTTAAATAACTAATATTTTCGACTGTTAGGTAATCGTTAGTTGTTACAGTTCAGAACATATTTTTTTTATGTTGCATTGTTTTAATGCAATCGAGTAAAGAAGTAAGTAATTGTAATCAAAGAAGTAAGTAATCGATCGTACCGAGTAGGTACCTACAGATGTAATGCCAATTTGCTTGTTCGTTTCTGCGGCGGCAGTAGGACCCTTCCTCTTACGATAGTATTAGGAATCGGCAACAGTATCTCGTTAACACGCGGGGTGAAAAGGGAAGGGGGGGGGGGGTGTCTTAAGGGTCGCTTGATCGACAGTTTGTTGATATGGTAATTCAGGGACCGAGGGGTAGCAGCGGCGGGGTACAGAGGGGGCGACACGCGCTCCTTGATCACAATCACTCAATAGGTGGGTTAATTAAGTAAAGTTAAAAGTAAGTTTCTGGAACGTTCAAGAGCACTAATCGCATGCCATAAAGCATGTTCAAAAGCACTAATCGCATGCCATAAAGCATGTTCAAAAGCACTAATCGCATGCCATAAAGCATGTTCAAAAGCACTAATCGCATGCCATAAAGCACGTTCAATTATTTATTGCCATTCAAGAATTATGTGCAATTTACACGTCTATGATTTCCATAAAATGATATACAATAATTGAATAAAAGTTTTGCCATTCATTCATGCGACTTCTGTTTACACCAAGGCTGTTATTGCGAGGCGAATATTATATTGATTCAAGTATTTAATGCGATTTTATTGTACGTTGTGTTTATATAAATATATTTAAAAACTAACTTTCCCGTATTGTGCAGCAATTTCACGTGTTGTTTAGACGGTGCAAGTCAATAGGGATGATGACTAAAAATTTTTTTTTAGTCCGTATTTGAGATTAATTGATTAATCCCATGCACAGAATCAGTGTGTCAAGTAATCTATAATGCTTTAGGTGGAAATATAATATCGATTTCTATTGGTCAGTCACATATAATTTTTCACATTTCTAATTCAGTTTTCCTGAGGATAAGCGATGGAAGATTTGACCTGGTAACCCTTAAAAGGTACCATTTATGCCGAGGAACTGTCGAAGTGTAGCACTCAATGAGATCCTTCTGTGGTAAATTTTCCTTGCCTGTTTTTACCCGACTACGGCAAAGCCAAAGGAGGGTTATGATTTTAACAGACTATGTATGTATGTATGTTCATCTGTTCCCTCATAACTTCTTAAATACTCACACGTAATTGCTATAAATAGCATAGATCGTACACGATATTACGAGTGACTCCAGTTATACGAAAACCGATGTTATTTTGTTACAATGTCTTGTTTATAACTTTTTCGTTAACGTTTTTGTCGTAGTTGGGTTTTAGTTTTTAACTTTCTTTTTCATTGATGGCCTCCTCCTAAACTCACTTAGATTGGTTGAGCAGTACGCGGCGCTTATATTTCAGCATCATACTCGGTCAGCGGTATTTTATCATCGAGGCTCAAACCCCATACGTCATCATCGATCCATCATCCGGTGGAAAATTAGCACTAAGAACTCACTAATGCGCGAGATACACGATGCTAGTTTTTCAAAGCTATCCTGGCTTGCTGTCCTGGCTTGGCAAAAGCTAGTGCTGTTTACACGATGTTAGTATATTTTAAGCCAATAGCATTGTGGTGACTTAGTCCGTAGAGTGAAATGATCCGATTGGGTACTATCTTCGCCGGCCACACCAGGCTAGTACACAAGCCTGAATAGTAAAACCGGTGGTGGGGGGCGCTACTAGCTCAAAAATAGAGCCCCATCCTATTAAACTATCCTAGTTTGAGAGTCCAGCTTACTAACATTCTCACTAGCTTACTAGCCTTGAAATGAAGCTAGTTCTGTATACACGAAGCCAGAGTTACCAGTTTGCTAGTTTACTTATAATAGCTTACTATCCTAGTTTGAAAAACTAGCCTTGAGTGTCCCGAGCATTAGTATGCTATTTTTATTTTGCACTTGTTTACTGCGGCACAGAAAGCGTTCTGAACACTCACCTTGTCCTGCATCAAGGATTAGTAGAAAGTATTGATGATAATTATTTGAAAGTTTATTTAGTGTTATTGCTTATACAATGTATACAAAATCCTATATCGATGAAGCTCTGACCACCGATCGATATTCATTTTGAAACAGTCTGTATGGTTTGTTGAACTCCACATAACTGATCGTCGCCGAACACAGCAGACGTGGACATGGTGTGATCCAGCTTGTAGCAGCTCCACATTGTATCGATTGATGCCAATGATCGACTGCAATCAAGTTGCACCTTCTTAATACAAAAGACGATTAAATCCTCAATAATTTTTTCTAGAATCTACAGACATATGTAGATAGAGACGCACTTGTTGACTATTTAGTTGCAAAAGTGTATGCAGTCTGTACCTCATGTAGGTAGGTTCCCATGTACGAAACAATGGTCAGACCTTTGAAAACCCTTTCTATTTATTAATTATAGAACGCTCTATGTTGCCATTAGTATGATTTTTCGTACAGCTCGTGCGATACGAGAGAGAACGATCACCAATCAGTGTTCTATTTGGTTCAATGTTATTCTTATTATATTTTTAGACAACATACACATAAACCCATGTGTCGTCTTAGTCAAATAGGTGGATGAATTACCTAAGTTTCTTAGTCATAAAGCATAGTTATCAACTCTGATTTGAGTGTTCGGGAAACTCATAAGAAACAGGTTACAATTAAGTCTGTTGTCAGTGTACAGAAAGGTACTGATGCCTTGCATTCTTGACACCGAATTACATTTTTTTTACTTCGTCTAATTGTTCAAATTCAAACTGATACAACACAAGTAATCACAAAACATTCTGTTCTCAAATTAATATCAGATTCCTTGGCACGGCTTTCTTCTGGCTAAATGTACATTATTTGCATAATATTTTATGCTTGAAGCATCATCGTGCTCAGCAGAGGAAGCTTTTGTATTAAAAAGCGTACATTAATTTTAATTGTCATGTACTTACTTATCGTGTTTCTTTATGTAATGCTCAAGTACTTCCACAGACGTAAGAGCTGAACACGACCGCTACAGAAAAATAATAAGTCGCGGCATATTTCCCCAATGATTAAAGCCGCGGAGTCACTTCACTCCGCACTCCATTATGCGAAACTGTAATCATGAAACTATCAACACAACCTTACCACGCAACCCTGCAACAAATCGAACGCGCACGTTAACGTTACACCTACCTGCAGCTACCAGGGTGAAGGTAACGCAAACGCGGCGCGAGGTGATACTGACTACGATACCCAGTGAGTTCGCCTACATAATTATTTAAGTTAATGATATACTACACCTTTCTTGCTATAAATGATTTCTTTTTACACCGCGTGCGAGCGGGACAGCTTTACCTGGTGCTATTGGGGTGAGAGGGAGGGCGCGAAAAGGGTGGTGCCTCCCGCGGTGGTAATGCGGGCTCTTTGGATTATAATATCGCGTAGTCCGCGGTCCTCGCTGAAAGCAGTGGGCTGCTTTTAATCTTGCTTACTTATGTACTCGCCCACAAGTACCTATGTACTCGAGCTGTTCTCATTTGAAGGAATTTTTTGTCATCTCTCGTATTAACTTTCATATGTTTGCTGATGGATGGTTCTAGAGATGGCGTTATTAAAATAAGTGTGATTAAATATATAAGCTTTTTTGAAGAAATTGATTAAAACACGACTGAAGCTTGTGTTATTATTTGACAAATTCGATAACTGTCAAAGGGAGAACCGAAAACAATTACGTTATCCGTGTTATTGTAATGTATTTATTTTACTGGCGGTCATAACAATTTGACGGTTCACCTGATATTGTATTGTAGATATCCTGCTACGCAAGAAGCATCGCAGATGTGTTGCCGTCCCAGAGACCAGCAGAAGTATCTCACCTGCTTGTAACTACACCAGCAGCCCTCACACCGGACCATGGCCGCGCTGCTTAGCGGCAGAAATAGGAAGTACAGTCCCGGACTAGCTCCTTCACAACGAGCTCTGATTATATAGGAAGTACAGTCCCGGACTAGCTCCTTCACAACGAGCTCGAATTATATAGGAAGTAAAGTCCCGGACTAGCTCCTTCACAACGAGCTCTGATTATATAGGAAGTACAGTCCCGGACTAGCTCCTTCACAACGAGCTCGAATTATATAGGAAGTAAAGTCCCGGACTAGCTCCTTCACAACGAGCTCTGATTATATAGGAAGTACAGTCCCGGACTAGCTCCTTCACAACGAGCTCGAATTATACGTATGTATGTATGAGTATATATCAATTTAAAAGGAAATGGTGTTACTTAAGGTGACTCTCATTCTGAAGACGATTTATTGATAAGTTTGTTGTACCTACAATTACTTAGGTTTATATTTCTTTTATTTTGCAAGGACTGAATTGGGCTCGACAATCCTGAAGATTGTAGACTGTAGACCAACTGAGAGTGTAAACAATAAAAGCCTGGGAGGAGTATATGTTGCAACCATCTGGTTCTTTTGTTACTCATCTGTTTCAGTCATTCGTACCTACAAGAGGCGTTGATGTGGTGGTTCCAATTCCCCCTTTTATGCACTGGAATTCGTTTACGACTTGAGAGTGTTGTTATTTATTGCTAATTATCCAAGCGGAGCGGGACAATCAACAATCATCAACAATTCTTTGCCAGATGTATACCGAGGCGAAGCTACGAGTGATGCTCACATAAATCTAGCGTAGTTTTGAGTGTTATTTTCTGCTGAGAATCTCCGCACTCAGCCAATGAGTTAATATTAGCCTGAGATTATCTCATTGGCTGTGTCCTACAATATACACAATGCACATCGATTGTTTAACTGTTGTGTCTGCTTCACGGCCAGATTGAGTCTAGTGCCACGGCGACGGAAGGTGTCGACAACAGGTACAACAAGGTGTGAACAGTACGAGTTGATGCGACGCCGAGCTGAACCTTATATTGAGAATTGACCTTTATAATCATTATTCTCAGCTATTAAAACAACAAAATAACTACCTTCTAGTTATTTCACTGAAATATAAAGATAACTGCAGTCTTTAAAGGCTCGTGCAGACTAGCGCGACGCGACCCTGGTAATTGTTCTACCGTGAACTTTTCTTAGAAATTGTTTTCTTAGAGCGCAGCATGTCTTCTATGTCCATACTCCTCGAGTGACCATCATTCTACCTCCGCCATCCCCTTTCTAGCCATATCGTTTCTTTGGACTTTCTCTACTTTTATAGCCATCCACATTCATAGGCACTCAAAACTTTCCTCACTACAGTTCGCTTATAATAAAATTTTATACCAAATAAGTGTAACCAAATATAAAAGTTGGAGGTTTATGTACAATCCATGTTTTGCCTGTTTAGGGCATACGAATCAATTTACCTACCATATAATATTGTAGTAAACATACAAAATATATTTAATGTTAATAAGGATCAAGTAAAGTACTAACAGGTCTTTATTGTGATGCAAATTAATTGTAATAGAAGAATAAGACCAGAATATGTATTTGTAGCAGTTGGTAACTGGCAGAAGTCGTGTTACAGAAAATTACAATTGGTGGAAACCTCTAAGTAGACTAGATATTAATTCAAACAGCTTTACAATACAATAGCTGTTAATGTGAGCACGAAACGGCTGCAACAGTAAGTATTTACAATTAAATATTAAATGTGGATGGTTTATTTCTAAGGTATATAATAATTAATATAAGCAAAAACCAGCTAAAGAGCTGAGAAGAAAAAACATTCTGCATAATAATAATTGCAAGGTGATATGGAATGTTTTTGTGGCGACGGACGGCGACGCGTTTACAGCTTGAAACTACACTAATTTGTCTCTTAAAAAAAAATCCTTTTCAGTTATTTATCTTTAGCGACCAATGTACTTATTAGTTTAAGTTTTTTATTGCTAAAGAAGCTGACTGAAAAATGAGCAGGTCTTATCAATAGAATATAATAGATATATTTATTTGCAATGAATTAAGGTAAGAAAATCTGTTTATATTCTACTTTAATAAAGCGTGCAAAATAAATTGAAATAGATTAAGTTAATATATAATCGCAATCGGTTTTATTCAATAAAGGAATACCATACATATATATACCATACATATATATACCATACATATATATACCATACATATATATACCATACATATGTAGGTGTAACCAGGGGATAGTGTATAATTATTACGTAAGTTAGCTACAAGTTATACTTATTCTAGTGCTATAGTTGACCAAGATTATGGTTTGACTTTAAAAGAGACTGTGACCTCTGAGTTTGTTTCGGCCTTTCTTCTCGGAGTAGTCAGATAGAAAACGGCAACCACATCTAGTTTAAAAAAATATGATTGACCTGTAAAAGTGTTTTGTACAAACCTACTTACAGAAATAAAAATCATTTATCATTAATCTGAAAAGCATACTTTAAATTAATTAATTATTTTAAGTTATAGGTACACATTTATACAAACAACTACACCGTAAACTTAACTTACTGGATTCTAACAGATACGCGCTAAAACATAAGATCACACAGTGGCTACTTCAACAGGACTACATCACAACTGAAAATCTACTGACATACATCTCTTAAACTCAAACATACCTAACATCTCCCCTACCATCACATCATACTACACACATACACTACCCTCAACACCACACAATCATCTACCCAAATATACGCAACCGATTCATACCTTCATACCTTATTATTTTTTATTTTTTTGTTTTTGGTTTATTATTGTTTTTATTTTTATTAGTTCATTAATGCACATTTTTAGGTACCACATCGTCACTGGTTTAACTTGTTGTTGTCTTTTAATAAATATAATAACTTAGTCCACATAATGGCTGAACCCTATCTCTTAAGATACAGGCCTGACCTAGTTTAAGGGATAGACTTGAAATTTATTGTACTCCTACGCTAAAGTTGTATTGAAAACGTCAACCGAATGTATGCAGTGCAATGTGACTTTGTTTTATGCAATAAATTCTTATTATTATTATTATTTATTATTAATTATCTTTGATTGTCTTTGCATCTAAAACTTATTTAACAATAAGGGAAAGTTAATAAACACTCATTTTTGTACCTGCCATACCTGCCCTCCCTGCCCTCTCTGCCCTACCTGCCCTACCCGCCCTATGTGCCCTAACTGCACTACGTGCCCTACGTGCCCTCCCTGCCCTCCCTGCCCTACCTGCCCTACCTACCCTACCTGCCCTACCTACCCTACCTATCTACATACCAAGCTACCTACACCTACCTACCTATCTATCTACGAGCCTACCTACCCTACCTACATACCTACCTACCTACCCTACCATATCTACCTACCTACCTACAGCACTAATATCACTATAAAAAAATAGGGCTTCGTAGTAGAAAGGTGAAAATTTAGGCTTGTATGTATTTTTTTATGCTGAAACAAAAAAAAAAAAAAAAAAAAAAAAATGGGGTGGACCACTCTAATCACTTAGGGGTATGAAAAATAGTTTACGTCCTATTCTCAGACTTACTGAATACACACAAAAAAAAAATCATAAGAATCGGTCAAGCCGTTTCGGAGGAGTTTTGTTACAAACACTGTGACACGAGAATTTTATATATTAGAAAAAGAAGATTGTTACCTGTCTGATTTACTTTTATATACCATAGACATTACACACTATGGGCAGGTACACTATAAAGTCTTCCAGACTTTTTATATAGCTGGTGAATACACTGTAACCTGCGCAATAGGGGGCAGGTGTAGGCTGTGCTACTGTTAACCGTTTTTATTAGTTCTGGCCATAATTCAGCTAAGATAAAACTTGATATATGTTTGAAATGTTTAACATATGCTTCCAGAACAGAATGCTTTACAATGCTTTACAACAACTTTTTTGAGAATAAATATCTTTAAGCCTGGAACAATACAAATGGCCTTCAAGTTTTTCAGTTTTGTGTTGGCTTTTGGTCAAGTCTTTGCTCGGTTTTCCATTGAGTCTTGTTTTTTTAACACAGTTACCAACTCGAATTTTAGCCAGTATAGATCCGTGTAACTAGCGCATGTATATAGCGTAAGTACACGTGATAAGTATTAGATTAAGTGTGTAACCTAAACTTTCGATACATAGTGGTTTCTGTCAATAAACTTTGAGTGAGTCTGTGCAATACTGCGTATTATTTAACCGTTGTCCAACCCTCTCGCCTAGCTCTCTAGGACGCCTATACTTCTACTCTATTTCAAAAGAAAGTGACCGCGTGGCGTAAGACGCCCCGAATGAACCGCATACACACACACTCCTAAACAGGAGAGGCCTCCGACGTCAAGCGGCGTCACGCCAGACGACGCTACCCTCCGAGAGAGGCCTCCGCCATCACAGCACGGCGTTGTGAGTGAAGCTGACGCGGTCCTCCCGCTAGCGTGAGGCACCACAAAGTGCCTCCGCTACCGGCAAACCTCTCAAAGTCTCTTCTCCGTTCGACAAGATTGGAGCGGTTACACGGCCACATACGAACTAGGTATCAAAGATCGCCGTCACACAAATCCTGCATCGCGCAATTAGAGTTACCGCGCGAACGACGTATAAGACTATACGACATCAACTTTCGGGCAGTTACCCACCAGACAGGACACCCGTCTGGTCGGAGGATCCTCCCTATTCTATGGAGTATGAGTAAACTTTATACCCTGTTCCTCATACCAATAAAGGATATCTAAATCTGTCTATCTGTAAAATTGTCGGTCAGGTTAATCTATTTTATAAATAAAGAGATCCGTGAACGTAAACGAGAGCAAACTACATATTCAGTTAATGTTCGTGTATACATAATCGTCGTCCATACAAACAAAGTCGTTGTTTTTCTATGCTGCCTGTAAAAAACTAACACAACGTAAGAGCTCACAGCTACATAATGTGGTCGTGTACATAAATAAGTGCACGCATATCATTACACGCGGGTGACGACCGGTGAGTGAGTGACTGGGGCCGGTGAATGAGTGAACAGAACAAAATGAGCGAACATACTGCACGGTCTACACCCACGCACCCTCGAGGACGCACTCATTATATAAAGCAGGTGCTGCATTCACACCACATAATAATTACATGTATATGAGCTTTGTTTTACTTTCATGTGCCTCAAGAGTTGTATGTAATTTGATAAGCAAATACTACATAGGAGCTAGCGTTCTATGCAAAATTCTTTGTAAAAAATATTTTATTATTGCTGTCATATTTAAATACGTTGTGATTAGAAATGTGAAGTTGACGTTGGCTTTTATAACTAAAACAGTACCTAGTCCTCATACAGCTAACAACAATTAAATTAATTATATTTTCTTTAAATTACCTATCTGATCGAAAGTATTTAGATTTATAACTTTCTTTAAGTTTTAATCAGTTATTTCGTCGAACTGATTAAATCAGTACAAGAAAAGTACAGTGCCCAATAAAAATTTCTTAATGTTTGATACTTTTTGAAACTGACATTAAAAAGCGCTCCAGTCTTTTAGTTTCTGTCGGTACTTTGTGGCTGGGAGGAGCCGCAGCCGTGGCGTGCCGGATCCACAGGTACTACAGGTACAGCGCTTTACATTATTGTACGAGCTACACGCCTGTATAGTGCGGAGGACTACTCTTATTTTATGCACCCGAGCCATGTGAGTGGTGTGAGAGGTGCTATGTTACATAAGTATTAGTTGGGCGATATATTTTCATCGACATCGGTCTACAAGATACAAATCCAAATTAGGATCATCTAATTTATATACATACGAACATTTTAAACGCATTATCTTCGATTAGGTGCACAACCTTCGCCATTCCTTCACGGATCACGTCGACGTCACGTATCTATGGAGAGATTCCTACGTGAGTGAGCCTCCGCGTAACATAATTAGGTGCGCCCGCGCCCTCTCGTATAATCTGCCGTAATCTCGTCAAATGCAATCATCCCGACTTTCATCTAACACCAACGCTACACCACCAACATACGAAAATGAACCTTATGACAACGTCGTAGAGATAAAGGAAAGTGATTCAATATTTTTGGCTTGTTTCGAACAGTTAGGGCTGTCAATAGTGAAAATTGCTTCCGATCTTGTTAACTTTTGCGATAGGGATGATTCTTATGCAGTTAGTTGAGTTTGCTTTATTTTCAATAAGGAATGCAGTACTTTTTCTCGAAAGAACAAAGTTTAAAGACATCTACACCATATTTAATAAGGCTATAAGTTTTTATCACTTTCTCTTGTTTACAATCAAGCGACTACCGTTGTATGTGTTACAACCGTAATTGGGACAAAAAAAAAATGAACTTAACTTATTTATTAACTTGAGTCAAAATTAATTTCACTTCTTTCAAATCGTTGATGAGAAGTAAGATAAACTAGAGCTGCAAGAATTTTGAGGCCTATCGTTCAAAACGAATCCAAATTCATATATTTATAAAGAACCAATTCTATTTATAATTGAATAAAATATGGCCCCATGTTTGTATATTTATGGACCCCAATAAGCAGATAGGGCGTGAGACGTAACAGGATTAGTGGATAGCGTCAGTGGCGTGGCAACCCTAGTCCCACTTACAGTATTAGGGCTCCTTGTTCGTGTAATTCGATAATTCTCGCCCGCCGCCATTTTGTGAGCTCGCCGATTATTATGTCGCAGGCATGATCGGTATATTAGTTATTTATAAATAACATTATGAGTAACACGAATACCGATCGTAATATAATCCGTTTTCCATTTTGAGAGATCATAATATCTTTTGGTAAGTTATCAATTACTTTAGTAACACTTTTCTTACGATTTAATAGACAAAATTAAAAGGTTCCAATACGGTTTGAATTAATTGGAGGACGGTTCTTCGCTATCCAGGATGACGACATATCAAGAGGAATAGCGAGCCGATAAGGATCGAGCGAGATATATTTCAGGGCGACAGTTTGAGTCCACTTTGGTTCTGCCTGGCCTTGAATCCTCTTAGCACACTGCTGGAGGACTCAGGACTAGGCTATCGATTAAGGAGAGGTGGTCAGGTTATATCTCACCTCCTTTACATGGATGACTTGAAACTCTTTGCCCCCAACAATTTGCAACTGGTGGAGCTACTGAAGGTAACCGAAACTTTCAGTAGTGCCATCAGGATGGAATTTGGTGTGGACAAATGTGCGGTCATGCATGTAAAGCGAGGGGGGATTGTGGAATGCGGGGGAACCCAATTCTCGGACTCCATACACCTAAGATCTCTCTCCTCAATCGAAACCTACAAGTATTTGGGTATGTCGGAAGCGTAAGGTATCAACGCTGCTGACATGAAGCAATCGCTGAGGGAGCGCTTCTTTGGCCGCCTGAATAAAGTATTAAATAATCTTTTATCAGGCGGAAACAAGGTGCGCGCCTTCAACGGTTGGGTCATGCCGGTTTTGATGTACTCTTTCGGCATACTCAAATGGACCCAGACGGAACTTGACGCCCTGGATAGGAGGGTCCGCACACTGCTGACCATAAATCGGATGCATCACCCACGTTAATCGGTGATGAGACTGTATATCCCGCGGAAGTGTGGAGGTCGAGGCTTCTTAAATGCTAAGACCCTGCACAACTGTGAGGTATGCAGTCTCAGGGAATACTTCCTAGAAGCCGACGTGGGGATGCACCGAGATGTGGTCTCAGTGGACAAGGGCCTTACCCTGCTATCCTTGGCTAACGAGAACTGGCGCAAACCTATAGTATTAGATACTAATGACCGCAGGGAGGTATGGCAGAGCAAAGAGCTTCACGGGCGTTTTTACCGGGCCTTACATGGGCCCGATGTAGACCTATTAGCGTCCATATCCTGGCTGCGATTCGGTGATCTCTTTGGGGAAACCGAAGGTTTTGTCTTTGCGATTATGGATGAAGTTATGATGACGAACAACTACCGGAAATATATTGTGAAGGACGGCACGGTTGACATCTGTCGGGCATGCCACCGTCCGGGCGAATCAATCCGACACATTATCTCTGGCTGTTCTCGTCTGGCTAACGGAGACTACTTGCATAGGCACAACCTTGTGGCCAGGATTATCCACCAGCAACTTGCTCTGAAATACAGTCTTGTGGAATCGGAAGTACCATACTATAGGTATGTGCCCGACCCAGTTCTCGAAAATGACCATATCACGTTGTATTGGGATCGATCTATCATCACTGACAGGACTATTGTTGCCAATAAGCCAGACATAGTGTTGATAGATCGATTAGAGCGTCGCACAATGATTGTTGATATAGCGGTCCCGCATGACGAGAACCTCGTGAAAGCTGAAAAAGATAAGCAGATCAAGTATCTCGACCTGGCCCGCGAGGTTGTCGACATGTGGGAAGTGGATACAGCAGTCATTGTGCCGATAGTCGAGACGGCCAAAGGCATAATAGCCAAGAGCCTCGACCAACATCTAAGGAGGCTCTCGTTAGGCAGCTGGATCAAGGGCTTGATCCAGAAAGCGGTACTTCTGGACACGGCGCGTATCGTTAGGAGATTTCTCTCTCAGGAGCCCTGACCACCGGTAGCTTGGACCCTGTTCCCGATACCGGTGGGCTACTATTTTTTATATTTTTAAATGTTTTTGTTTTCCGTTTTCTTTTTATAAAAATATTTAAAAATGTAAATTATATGTATATAAATGAAATAAAGGAGATAATAATAATAAATTTATTTGTTAGAATATTGTTGTTACAAAGGTGTTACACATAATAATGATGTCTATAATATTCTGCTGTTTCCAGCGTACAAAAATTTCAAAGTATTAAAACTAACAACAAACCATACAATGTCGAAAATAAGGAGACGTTACTACTATCAAATACAATGTCAGTGGTTATCAATTATAATGTAAAGAATTATTAAATACAATGTCAGGGGTTATTCATTATTATGTCAAGAATTATTAAATACAATGAAAAAACAACAGACAAAAAAAATAAAAAATAAATATAATAATAATTTCAATACAATGTTATAGAAATGAAATTCCATTATGAGGTCAGTCGTCGTCTAATTTAAATTTTGAATCAAATTTTTCATTTAAAAATTCATTCGTTGAGTAGTAACACTTAAATGAACTTAAATATAGACTGAATCGATTGGGCAATATCTTTTCAAAAACTTTAGACAGCACAGGCGAGACTGAAATAGGCCTATAATTTCCCGGGGACAGTTTGGAGCCGGCTTTAAAAATAGGGGTAGCTTTGGCGTATTTTAATGTGTCAGGGAAGTGACCTTCGCTCTAACATTTCTTGATGCATTGAGTTAGACTAGGTATTACGAGATTCTTTATAGACTCGAGTGATTGGCACTGATGCTGTCTATACCTGTGCTGGTGTTTGCATTCAGGTCATCAATTATTTTCCCAATTTCATCTGCCGTTGCTGGTGGTATGTGAGAAAGTGTAGCTGGATTTTCGGTTTTGTTTAGCGCGATTGTGTTAGTCTGGTTATTATGATATTTAGCAGGTATCTGACTAACTAGAAGTGTACCTTTACCTGAGAAATAGTTGTTAAAACACTCACATATTTCCCTTTCATCAGTAATCAGAACTTTTTTTTTTTTTTTTGATAATGGGAAATCATCAAATGACTTCTCCCGCTCAGGGCGGAGCGGGAGGGCGTGTCAGACTTTTACTGACTAAAACCCACCCGTGTTCCTTCCGTTGCCCGTGTGCCGGGGCCGCGATATTCCTTTCGGACAAACCCGCAACCCCAGCAGGCATTGGTCCTTACGGACCCCGCCAGTTGGTGCTGACATCTCTTTGAGGCGCGCGTGGAGCACAACGCGCCTTCGACCCGGGCCTGGTCCTTATCGGACGGCGAGCTACCCATTGCTCACCGTCCGCAAGCCTGCGCCTACGGTGGCCGGAAGTCGGCTCGCGACTCCCGACGCCCGGGGCGTCTCCTGCGGTGATTAGGGGCGCGAGGGCGCGCATCTTGCATCTCCCTCGCGCGCTCCGCCTCCTCCTTCGCGAGCATAACTGCTTCGCAGAAGGAGGTGACGGCCTCCTATGCACTCTCGCTCCGAACCATGGCCTGAAACAGGGCCGGACGCAAGAGATCGTCGCTGCCGATCGCCTCCGTGAGGACACGGTGGTGCTTCGCGCAAGCCGGGCAGATTTCCACCGTATGCTCCACCGTGTTCTCCGGGTGAGCCACACAGTGGTGACACCCTGGCGTTTTCTCCCGCCTTATGCGGTACAGGAACCTCCCGAAACAACCGTGTCCGGTGAGGACCTGCGTCAGGCGGAAGGTGAGGACGCCATGGCGCATCTCAAGCCACTCCTCAAAGAGGGGACTTATCGCCGCAATTGTGGCGTGCCCAGCGCTGGGTTGCGACAATCGCACACTCCATGCCGCCATGAGATCCCGCTGGAGCTCTGTCCGCTGTGCCGTGATTTCTCGCGGCAGCGGAATTACGCCCCGGCGTTTCGCCTCCTCGCGACATTCCTACATGTGCGCGAGGACATCAGTAATCAGCCCTGTGATTGTAATTTAGAGGGAGCAACACTGTTCTTTAAATTATTATTAGACAAACTATTTATCAATTGCCACATTTTAAGGGGTTTACCCACATTATTTAAAATATTTATGATAATTTAAAAATTTACATTACAACGAACTTGTTAAGTTCAAGTAAGTTAAATCTCGTATAGAAGTAGATCTGCGTTAAAGTACTCTATTCAAGAGTTTGAAACTACGGGCCCAACAGTTGTGATGATACTCGTAGTTCGAACAGGCGCGAGGGAGGAAACGAAACAGATCATAATTGATAATTAGTTACAGTGCTTCTAATCTCATGTGATTGACAAAAATTGTATGCTTTTATTAAACAAAAATTAACTGATTTTATTACCATTATGTCCTTGTTTACTCTGTTCGTAATCTTGTTATAAAGATAGACTTTTTGCCGAAGTTCAATATTTTATTACAAATACGCATAAATAAAATCTTTTAAAGTAAATACTATTCACCTCAATCTGTGCAGTGCCCAGAAAGTACGTCGATATGTAAAGTAAACAAATTGTCGCGAAGGAGCGCCATGCTATGAATAATTCAAACGTTCGGCTCGTTACAGACATACGCCATTGTGTGCCACCCTTTATAATAATATACTATTGGATACTTTTACAATCATTTGAACATTTGAAATTTTGTGATTTTGCATGTAATCAACTTGCCAAGTTTAGTGTTATAGTATAAAAATATCGTTAAATTTAACGAGGAGTTTAATGTTTAATTATCGAGCTACGAGTGCTACGATATTTCGTAGTAAATGGCTACGCGATCCGTTTCACATTTCAATCTTCTTCAAAACGTACTTTTTTATTCTACAAGTAATATTACTATCAATTTAAATATTATTCCAGATTATTATTTTGATTACTTCATAAATGAGTTAAGCAATATTTAATGTGCCTTTATAATAAAATTTTACAAAATTTTGTTTGATATTGATTGATATAAATACTATGCGCTGTCAATTCTTAAACTATCTAATGATCGAGTCAATTTATTTCCATGTATTGAATAAATAAGTGTTGATAAAATGTTACAATGGTACCGTGTATTCGGTGAGTGCTACGAGGTGCTACGTCGTAGCAGAGAGTGCTACGTCACGTACACGAATGCCAATTTGTCGTCGCAAAATAAACCTGCCCACCGAAGGAGGAGATACAAGAGTTAATAATACTTCAAATCTTGTTCGAAATACATTCTAGATACAGTGTAAACTCCATGTAACGTCACTCTATTTAACGACAAACTCCCTTAAGCGTCGAAATCAATTGGCTTTGGTTGGTTTAGCTTGTCTTTCATACAATGTTTCACTCTACATAGCATTACACCCACTCTCAATAACGACAACAATTGAGTAATAAAAAGTACCTTTTAAGTTGCTAAAATTAGTAAAAACTGCGCAGCTGTGTACGATCTATTGTCGCTTTATTATCCTAGCCCGCAATAAACTCGACTGTCGGCATCATGCATACCGAACTTTCTAAGAAATTCGTTCTTTTGTTTACTTTTGTTTATGAAGAAGATGAGACGGATGAGCCTGAGCCTCCGCCGAGCATTAAAGAAGCTCTGGAAGCAGCTAAATTATTGGAAAAATACTTCCTTTATAACCAAGATGCCTCAATATTGCTAGATATGAATAAAATAAGTAAAAAAATACAACAAAATTACTGGTGCAGCAAAAGACGTCAGACAAAAATAACAGACTACGCAATAGCGTTCATATAACATTCTTTTTTATGCACATAACTACTAACAATAGTCGGAAATAAACTTTTTCTTTTTCTAATTCTGATGTTTCTTCTCTCCATTTAACGACAACTCTCTATAACGCCATAAAATGCACAGTCCCTTCAGTGTCGCTATATAGAGTTTACACTGTATTTATAGAAAGTGCAACTGTGGCTGATAAAGTATCATTACTTATAGACAAAATTACGATGTTTTACCGACCTCAAATAAATTGGGCCAGGATCGAGACGATGATAATGCAGGACAAGAGGGTGAAGTTTGGAACTATCTTTTAATTCCTGAAAGACATTCCCAGTATTTTTAAGAACGTTTGAATTCTAATCTCAGTCTCAATATGTCAAAAATACTTAATTAGTTTTTATATTGATTGTTGCTGAGTCGAGATTGCTAGATTTTAAATGTTTTATTTCCGGGAATTGGCCTTCAGATAATTTGATATAAATGTTTCAAAGCATCACTTTGTAATCCATAGAAAGAAAATTTTATTTACATTGCACTAATAGCAATCAATTAATCAAGTAGATATTTTCAAATAAATAGGAAATAGTTCGCTAAAGCTTTCCAAGCAAATGTGGTGTAGTTTGATCTCAGTAATGTGCCCGTATATCGTGTATTGTGCCGCAGACTCATTGATCTGCTTTAGGTAACTATTAGAAAAGGCTTTTACGGTAATTGGTAGTGGAGCTGCGGCTGCCGATACATACAATATGACATAGAGTAGGCCGGGGGAGGGTTGTAGACAGGACAAATTAAAATGGCTTTAGTGTCATTTAAATAAGGCCATCGTTCAATATTTGCACAGCGCAGCAATAATGTAGTAAGTTTGATCAGAGGGTGAATTCCCGTATTGTTAAGACTGTTCGCATTCTAATTTCAGTCTCAATGTGTCAAAAATACCTCAAAATTTCCATTTTTTTACAAGTTCGAGACACTGATTGTCACTGAGATTAGAATGTGATTAGATTTTGAAAGTTTTTAATGACAAGAATTGGCCTGATACCAGCCGTTTGTGGCCAAAATATTGAGCAGCCGGGGTTTACTACGGCCTGAGCTAGACACTTATCTGTCACGCTATGAGTAAAACTTATTTATTTTGACGTAATTAATTATGATGCTACACTGCAATATAACTGATACTGAAAACAATTAAACTGATATTTGCCAATGTTTATATCATAGACAGCTGGATATTTATTTTTGTCTTATTTATATATAGGTCTTGGGCACAAAACTAAACAACCAGAATTGTCACGTCTACAGTCAGTAGTGGAGTCTAACAGCGCAATAGGCTAAGTGCGTGCTCAGTTAGTATAGGTGGCACTCACAGTAATGACTCGTATCAGCGAACCGGCTGCCACTACCACACACACACACACACACGCACGTAGATAATCGTTATTTGTCGATGTTCGCCGATCTATATTTGTTAGAGAAAGTTTATGTGGTACTGATTGTATGAATGGGATAACTATTCACTCTATTTATTTGTTTAAAATGGACAAGATTACAGATAATAACGCAATCTTTCTGGTCTGTTTGCACAACTGTAGCTGCTTCTGATTGTAGTTCATTAGACGCTTTCTGACGGGAAAATTATTTATTTGATGAGTAAACTAGTTATTTATTTATATTTATAGAAATTTGGCAAACTCTGTCCAATATAAGCAACACATATGTTTTATATTCAGAGCAGATAATAACTATAATTGTTCCTTTTACAAGAACTTACTTTCGTTTGTGTTAGACTTGATATCAACTCGCCTTTCATAAAAAAAAAACTTAAATCTGGTATTAGCGCCATCTATATTCTATAGAAAAGCACTACGGCGCATCGGAGACGCGAATCCATAAGTATACCCCACCAAAAATTGCTCAACACTCCTAAAGAAGTTTTCACTTTAAAAAACGTGTTAACTACATTACAAAAACTATTTCTCCATACATAAGTTGCGTATATTTCCAGTACATTTGTGGCACTCATCGTGTTCTACCGTCGTCGGTAACACATAATTATTACGACGTAGTTCCGCAGTTCTCACCAGTAATCATTACATAGGGTTATGTTCACATAACTAGTGGTGTGTGTGTGTGTGTGTGAGAGGCGGCGATTGCTGTGCTCATTATCGTGATGACGCTTGGTGACGCCAAGTGGGGGAGCTTTCGATAGCGAATAATTTTCGAAAATCAACAAAAATTTACATTAAAACTTTCAGAATATATATTGATAAATTGCAATGAAGTTTTCATTGCAATTTTATCAATATATATTCTGAAAGTTGCAGTTATTATGAATAATTGTTTGTTGTTTATGTTATATATGCCCCAAAATTCAAAATAACTCAAAATAACTAAATCTAATAAAATATGATGGAAGATTATTGTTTGTTAGCCATCCATAGATATTACTTCTGCATATATTCTATTCCAGTAAAAAGTATCACGTCCTTTCACATAATATTGTCCCGTCAACAAGTAACATAAGTTTCGCCAGTAGCGATAGCGAACACACCCCGCTACACCCAGCGGAGGAGGCTCCACATTACTTGATAGTGCATTTGATATATTTTTACATTCGGTATATTTTACATTTGGTACAAAACGTTCATTACGGACCCATTCGCTAACGAACAAGCTGCCGAGCCGCACGCCGCCCACCCGCGCCCGCGCACTACATACGAAGCTAGAGCGGGAGACTAGACGTTGTTGGACATTATTGATTTAAATAAGTAAACATGACATAAACTTCTTGCATGTGTTCTTGAACTTCTTCATGTTGAACTTGTTCAGTTTTCGAAGTTTTTTGTAATGTTTTGATAGTTTTTCCCTATTTAATTTAATCACACACGATCTTAGGATATAGCAGAGGTCTGTCATAAGCGGTTGGTTCTCAACTTGTATAGAGAAAAAAAACTCATCAACTCTAAGCGATAAAAGATAAGAAGTCCAAATATGCGAAAGAAAAGAGAGGTAAGAGAGGAAACGATAAGTCCTAATAAGTGGACGCTGCTTCGGAAAACATCACAACGTCGACAACGTGACGTTTGAGTTCTCATATAAAGTACTGTAAGAGGAGGTCAGAACTACTGTAAGATGGATTTATGAAAGTGTTTTTAACTTTATAACTTAAATTTATGTTTTTTTACTATCCTTCACTGTCCCACTGCTGAACAAAGGCCTCCCCCAAATCCTTCCTAGCATCCTTTTCCAGGGCCTCCTCCATGCATCCCTTGCGGTACGTGTCTAGGTCGTCTCGCCGCTTCTTCCTGGGCTGGCCTCGGCGGCGCCGTCCATCCTCAGGCACCCACTGTGTGGAGACCAGCGGTCACTATGCGGCTGACATGACTCGCCCAATTTCATTTTAGCTTGGCAGCCTTTTTGCATACATCTAGGACCCCATTTTGGAGCATAGCGTGGTGTTTCGTATTCTGTCAGTTCGTTTTACACCCATATTGCTGTACTCCATTGCTCTTTGGCAAACCCCAAGGCAGAACTTTGGCGACTAAATCAAATATATATTATATTATTTTATTGTATATACATAAGAAGTAAAGCTAAGCTCCCGCGCTGTTCGTCACAAAAATGGCCGGGTACATAGCACGGGCTTTGTCTATAGCTAACGACGCAGTTCCGGCCCGTAACGATGTCCTCCCGGTAATGACACCCCCTGCACCCCCCTGCAACCCCAGTCATCACCCTCGTCCGCGACAATGACATTAGCGAGAATAGTTTTTATATACCTACTCTGATGACAACATGGCGGCGAGGGGAACTCGTAATGTTCCGTAATGTACGTAATGCTGAGAGATCGTGCCCAGGTATTGTTGTGATTGTACCACGTTTCAATGTTCTCTCAGGGGTTGGTGTTCTGAGTACATCATGTGCAATGAAAATCAGTCGGTGAATAACAACGGCTGTGAAGGTTTTGTGTGTGAATAGCAGCAGGAGTCCTGGAAAAGTATGTTTGGTGGTAACTAGCAAATAATCTATGGGACAAAAACATTTATTTGACGAAATAAAGTAAACATACACTGAATGTGGTGGAATCGAGCGCCTGTTCTTTTAATATTCCTCCTTTAATACATCACTTCCATAAATATGGAAACAACTCCTTAGTATCTAAACAAATCAATATATAAACGAACATGAGCATATCGAATATGGCGCCATAATGTATGATAACATAATTTATATTCATAAGTGTTGGTCGATTCGATGCGCGCTACATAAGTTAGTACTGAGTTATCGTATTCGTAAACTTGTTGAAGTGATTTGTACTGAAGGTTTAACAAACCTGCCCCCCCCCCCCTCCTCTCTGCGCCCCCGCACGTCTCATTCCCGCCCCCCCCACGCCTGGACCGACACCACCGAGTCTTATTTACATTTATATAAAGTGGATGATACATTGGACTCGACGGTTATGTATTTTATATTAAACACAAAGGAAATCTTTTTTATGAGTACTTAATAAAATTAATGTTGAAATAAAATAAAATATGCTCGTGAAATAAGAAACGAACGTCTGATAAAGGGGAGAGAACCCTTTTAGGACAAGTTGTTTCTAAAAATAAAAATAAGTGTACTGCAAGTACTTACATACCTATTACTTTTCTGATTACTGCGAGGCACATCTGCCACATAGTTACAATACATTTCAATTGTCATTACTAATTAGATTCATTGTCATATTGGCATTGTTACAAGTGGAGAGCAAAAGACATCAACGCACACTGCAATGAAACAAACATGAAAATAGTGTGTCATTACGTCATCCTTATTGTTAATCCTTAATCAAGAAACTGAGTATTTTAACATAGTATCTACTTTATCCTTAACGGTACCCGAAAAAAATAAAGGTTAATGTGGAGATGGAACGATTATTTTTACATAATCCAAAATATTTAAATAAACCTGTTCCCACCTTTAGCTCTGGAAGTACATAAAAAGCACATAAATTATACAAGGACGTAATAACGGCGTCCAATTTTCAAAGAAACCTCTCATTTCAATAAAAATGGCGGGTTGTTGTTTGAGGCGCCTTCGTTAGCCGCGGAGGGCGGCTCGCAGCCAAAGTAATATGGAAATAAATGAGAAAACATCAGACGACGCTGACACTGATCCACTCCAATCAGATAACAATACCGCTTTGTGGACACCGAGACACTGATGTTGTGCTCGAGGACACAATGAGGACAACTCTAGTTTGTTTCTCGATATTATTTTGGTTGTGGTACCTATGTGATGGTAAAGGAAAACGTACCTGCGGCAGGTGTCTTATTTTCACTAATATTCTTTGTCATCGATCAAGTAAATAATAATCGAATATTAATGACTTAAATGTGAATCAATGAGAAACAATATAATGCAATTATAAACGAATTGAATATTAATAATAATGACTGTACTCAAAAGCATAATTTGCTTTAAATTTTCGTTTTTGTCATGTTGGTAATACTACGCACACATAGATAGGTAGTTAGTTAGAGGAAAAAGCAAGATTGTATAGCATGTATGTACGTATGGATTTATAATAGTTTTTATCTTTCTGTTTTCGGGACGGTTGACACGATGTGTGACTTTTGGCATTTTGTCATTGTACCCGCATTTTCGTGTCCCGCAGTGTATTTAGTAGTAAGTAGGTACTCCAGTACCTATTTCGTCACAAAGGCATTGTCTGGGTACTGGTGGGTACTGGTGGGTGACCGGCGGCGCCACTCGAGCGCAAAGGAAGACGCCGTCATTACGAGGAGTTTGCTCATTGATCACCACCTTCTTGCAAATACTTAGAAATATGGTGAGTTTCTGTAGCCGCAGGTGTTATCACAGTGGGTATTGGGTATGTATACGTATATATTTTGTGATTTGATGGCGTAATAAATAAATCTTTTATTTCAGACAGTCAAACCCGGTTTTTTGGTTCATGGTGACCTCAATGATGACCTCATTGAAATGTGGACTGGTTTACCAAGCATCAATCTCTATGTGAACATATTTTTCCATAATTTCCTCATACACGATTGAATAAAATACCTTTAGTGACTAATGTAAGTAGGTACATCCGTTTCCAATACGAGGGAACTGTAGAAATCCTTACGATAAGGATATCATGAGGATTTGCTACAATTACACACACATGTCCATAGAGTAAAATAAAATAAAACATCAGCTTCATCGTCCATGCCAAAATAAATGTGTACACAATAATATTGTGTCACTCGCCGCCCCGCCACGCCCCACTGTCCACAGTTGCCACAAACAAAGGTGTCCTCTTACAAAGCATCATCCACTGCTGCATTCTATTCTGTCACCCACAACATTATAATATAACCGCGCCGCCTGTGACAGTGACAACTGTCATGTATTGTAGTGTGACATGTGTTTTGATATTGTGACAGTAACGCGAGCAGTGGTCGCAGATATGTTTTGTTGTAACTGAAGTGAAGGTATCAAGGTACGATAGAGGTATGCGTCGACATCTCAGTAGAATGTTAGTAGAGTATGAAAGATGTCCGATTCATTGCCAGAGTCGTTTAATAATATTATCCGAATGATGAATAATTTCTCTAAGATGGTTTCAAATTCAGTAAAGGCTTAAGCTTACCCAAAAAATATACAGAAATCTACCAGTGTCGGATTTGATGAAAGCAGAAAGGTTGCTTTATAGACTAGTAGCTGCGCCTGCGGTTTATAGACTAGTAGCTGCGCCTGCGGTTTATAGACTAGTAGCTGCGCCCGCGGTTTATAGACTAGTAGCTGCGCCCGCGGTTTATAGACTAGTAGCTGCGCCCGCGGTTTATAGACTAGTAGCTGCGCCCGCGGTTTATAGACTAGTAGCTGCGCCCGCGGTTTATAGACTAGTAGCTGCGCCCGCGGTTTATAGACTAGTAGCTGCGCCCGCGGTTTATAGACTAGTAGCTGCGCCCGCGGTTTATAGACTAGTAGCTGCGCCCGCGGTTTATAGACTAGTAGCTGTGCCCGCGGTTTCACCCGCAAATGTCTCGATCCCGTGGGAATATTGGGATAAAAATCCCATGTCCTAACCCAGGTCATGATGTACCCATGTGCCAAATTTTATCTAAATCCGTGCAGCCGTTTTAGCGTGAAAGCGTAACAAACAAACAAATTCACTTTCGCATTTATAATATTAGTTAGGATTTAATAGAACCATGTGAATGTTAAATGCAAACAGCGATTTCAATATACCTAACAGTCAAGCCAAGCAAAACTTAGGTATAAGTTCCAAAATGTAGGTTTACTGCTATACTGAAAAATATCCTCTTACTTACTGTAACCGCGCCGTTTTTCTAGAGGAGAAATAAAAGCCAATGATTCGTGGTACAGCTGAAGATGCGGAAGATGCCCCTCCTCCCACCACCGCGCGCCGCACACAAGTAGCGACACTTAAAGAGTTGACAGTTGCCACCTAATGGCACGCGGCCATTAGGTGGCGACCAATGCCAGCCCCAGACGAAAATAAAAGCTTTACAATTAGAACAATTTTTTTCTTAACAGCTGTAAATTTTAGTTATGCATAACTGATTTTTGAAACTATACTGAAGAGAATTTTACCTGAAAATGCTTGTAAAGAATAACGTAGGGCTTCATAATAAGCTAAAAATACTACTTAATAATAAGCTGCATAGAAAATGTATTAAAACTGATATTAAAAGCACATGCATAAACATAAGCATATTATAAATTAGAGAAACCACTTTACGCGAGAATAAGCGACCTAAAATAGAACAGGCGTGAACCTTCTGCAGCTTCAATAGTATATATTTTCACGTAATATAAGCCTTTTAGGTTACCACGAAGAACTGTAGTAATACAGAGAGGCCAATTCGAAGATATACAACATTAAATTAAGATCATTTTTATTTCAAACGAAAATTATCAGATATTTTCCCAAAATTATATAATACAGGCTTGGCAATTTTGGATGAAAAATAACATCTCCACCGTTTTGCTGGTTAATGCGATCGCTTATCACCGTGTTTTAAAAAAATAAAATGGCATACATGATTAGGTATTCCACTGTCAGAGTGTCATATATTCTGCTTTTAAATGAGTGTTAAAATTTACAAGATCACGTCCCTTTAACTGACAAAAAAAATCAGGACCTTATTGTTTCGGAAATATTCCTCTCAGTTTCGTTTATGTTTCGTACTGCGTGGTTTCTGGCGAAATTTTATTGGAACCACGTGTTTTTTAGGTGTAACTGATTACCTTGATGAAATAAAACATTGAAAAGATTGACACTATTGCGATTGCCGGGCGCAATAACAGCAGACCTGTCCTGTAGCCTCTTTAATGAAGACTGCTGCAATGACTTCACCTAGCCAGTCAGACAAAAATAATTTACAGGTCCTGCCTCGGCCACAATTTTAAAAACATTATTATTTATCCTCTGTGATCAAAACGGGATTAGTTTTTGTTGAAAAAAATAGGGTCTTTTTTAAATCCATTAAGGCAAAAACGTCAAAGTAGAACGCGAAATTTTAATTTTCTTATGTTTTTGCAATTTGCAGATCACTATCAGGTTGTACGTTGATCTAAACATGATTCGCTGCCGTATCAAAAGTTTATTTATAGAATTATAATCATAAAAATCGTCAATAAAACCCTATAAATTCATGTAATCCTATTAAATTACTATTTCATGAAATCATGACAAGTGTCCTTATGCTAACTTAAGGAGTTGTATTACTTATACATCAACTGAACTGAATGAGACGAAATTCTAATCTTGTATAAAACGTACACTATGCAGGCAGGCATATTATAAGTTCGGGGATTACATCGCTGATAAAAATGCTAGGCTCAATGCTGGTCCTACTCTACAACCACAACTAATTGATTAACATTTGAAAATACCGTTGGAGCTGCTGAAGATTGCAAGACTATCTTTGCGTTCCATAAACTCAATCTCCCTTGAATTATATACTTGCATAACACAAGTGTGAGTACTATGTACTAAAGAAATACCATGAGAGAAGAATAAAAAAAATATCTTTTGTTTTCATTAATTCTGTTCTGTTTGTTCGCATAGATAGATTTCATTTCATTTCCGGTACTAAATTAACATTCGGTAACTGGGTTACGAAGAGCTGGCTTACGTTCTGTGTAAAGTATCTAAAACGTAAATCCTACCAACATATTACGAAAACAGTTTGAACTGCTTAAGAATGGCACCCTTTATCACTCTACTATGTATCTTCCATCACTGTTCGACAAAGTAAGTGCCGCGTAATCCTTTAAAACACGAACTAGTTGTCATATTCAAAACCAATAACATGGCATATGGAGCGCCGGGAGGCGGCGGTGTTCAGGAGTTTAGCGATTTTCTAAAGAGTGCTCACACGAAGCACCCTCCACGTAACCGTGCACCCCCCCCCCCCACGTGCCCCCTTCTCAAGCCCCCCTCGAAGACCCGCTAGAGAGGATAGAGGGCACTTCTTTAATCGCACCTTGTGACGTGCCTTCTTCGAACAACGGCTTTATTGAGCCAGTTACAAACTGTTGCAAAGTGGGAAACGATTTAGATTTAAAGTCTAGCTTTTGTTTGAGGACGACAAAGTTCTCGGAGAAAAGGTTTGCGTTTAAACAAACTAGTAGCTCACGTTTCCTAAACTTTCAAAGAGAGAATAACTTAAGCTAAATGAGTCACTACATTGTGATTTTCTTTTACATTCTATCTACTTACCTATAACTTCCTGAAAATGATTGGTTTTTACTTTTCTTGGTTTTATTTCAGTGATATCTTTTGGCTTTAACTCGCTAATGGCTCTGCATTATTCTTCAGCTTAAGCACAAGTAAGTTGCCAAGTAAAACAACACATTAGTTTAGTAACATATTATTGAAATTACCCACTCGCAAGCGCAAAAAAAAACCTAGCGAGTTTCAAGTCCCAAATGAAAAAAAGTATTCTTTCAACAATTTAGATTCGTTTCATCTGCCACCCTTTCATAATACTGATATAATCCAATAGGCCAGTGAAGCAAGAATTGCGCACACTGCTGCCAAGCCACTGGATTCTCGAAGCCCCAAGTGATCCCGCATTCTTCACGCGTGGTCGCTTCCCGCACTTTTGCTGACTGCGGCGCGGGGCGTGATCTGCTGATACATAGCTTTGTAGTGAAGATATCAGGAGTATATACGTTAAGTAATGTAAGGGGTAGTAACAGGATTGAACTTTCATTTTTAGGGAAATGATAGTGGGGTGCTGATACATACAGTTATGTGATGGAGGAAAAGTGAACATAGTAATAGGATTGAGTCTGCATTTTTTCCACGATAAGTTATATGGCTTGGCTTGTGGCTACAAAGACTCAAGAAGAATTAACTTGTCGTAAACTTGGCCATATAGGTTCTTTTAGTTAATTTATACAAAATTCTAGAGCTAAACTATTTTTGGCAAGGAGGGCCTAACAACGACATCAACACTAGCTTCTTATCTATAAATACATTTTGTTAAGTAAACCGGCGTCAGAAAATAATCTGATGAAACAACATGTAATATACCTAATACTTCTCCCGTTCATTAAGATATCTATCAAATACATAATATGTATTTCAATCTTCGAAATCATCATTACATTACAATTTGATGATATCAAATAAAATCCATCAGCTCAGGGAAACGGGTCTAATGTAATAGCATTGATTGGACACGTTTACGTCACTCTGATCAAATATATAACTAAGTTTAACAAATTGCGTGTACAGGGAATGTTTTGATCGGCACTCCTTCGTGAGGGATCCGAGAGGGGGCGTACGAGACTCGTGAGGGGCTCTTTAGGGGCCGGTGCGACCTCGTAACGTAATCAAAGAGATTATTGGCAATCTGCGGCGACATTTGCACCCTTCACTGTTACTTTCGTTGCGAGCTCCAACGTAAAAAAGATTGAAGAAATAACTTCTAAGACCACACTACAATGTAACATGGTGAACGAACAACAAAAGCAACAATTCTACATATAATTAATTATCTCCTTAAGATATATTTAAGTAAATCAAACAAATCTATAAACGGTTTCTATCTGGGTCTAGCCCAACTGTCACAAATCACGAAATTATTAAATGCGTCATTTACAAAAGACGTGAACGACGAACCAATGAGACGTTACAGTGAATTTTGTTTATATAATATTAAAAGTACCTAAGACTTCCACAGTCGGCGTGAAATTATAATGGATTGAAATAGCACACAGGCAGTCAGACGTTTGACTTATCGTTCATTCAAATGTGAATATGCAATTTCAATAAATAAAAACCTACTTAATATTATAAATGTGAAAGATTGTATGTTTGTGTGTTTGGATGTTTGTTTCTCAATCACGCAAAAACGGCTGAATTGAATGAATTAAATTTGGCACTCAGATAGTTTGCAACTTGGATTAACACAGAGGATACTTTTTATCCCGGCCTACCCGTGGGATAATTTTCGAAATCCACGCGGGCAAAAGTTAGTAAAACAATAAAAAAGCCTTTTATTTCTCTAAGTTTCCTTGGAAATTGGGTAGGCCTTTGGTGTGGGATGCAACCTGCGTCGACACCCTCGCGCCATCCCATCTTCCTAGCACGGCGGGCTGTGCTGGGGCGGCTGCTGCAGGTGCGGAAAACCTCAAACGGCGCAAATATAGCAACCTTATTGGTAGCTATATTATTGAGCCGTTTGGGGTAGAAACACTAGGGCCGTGGGGTCCGAGTGCTCATCGAGTATTTCGGGACATCGCCAAGCGGTTGGTCGACTCTTCACGTGACCAGAGGGCTGGCCAATTTTTTGGTCAAAGAATCAGCATTGCCATCCAACGTGGCAATGCTGCCAGCTTTTTGGGCACTTTTCCAACTGACAGCGATGAGGATGAATTTTTTTATGCTCTTCCTTAATTTTATTATTTATTTTTATTTCCTCTGTATACTTGTACATAATTTATATATTTTAGTGTTAGATATATTATATTTAAGATAGTATACTATCCTACTTAATTCCTATAAAAATTATACATAATAATAAATAGTTTTTTAAAATTTTAATGATTAATTTAAAAGTTTAAATTGTGTTTATTCGAGAGCCCCTGAGGTGAAGGCTTCCTTCAGAGAATGCTAGCTTTTTCTGTCTTTCGCTAACTCCATCCAGCGTGATCCAGCTACATGCACGGTCTCGTCCTGCCAGCGAGTGGTCTTCCTTGTTTACGTTAGCCAACCGACCATCCAAGAAGTCATCTTTTTCTTTTGTTATTGTCATGCAGTCTTGCAACATGTCCTGCTCATTTCCACTGAATTTTGAGTGCCTATGTAAGGGGATCGATTGTTTTGATATAGATCGAATTTTTGAGTGATGAACTCTATGCTATTTTTTATGTGAAACATACTGCGCTCCATTCCCCTTTGGCTTGTAGTAGTTTTGTTCTTGATAGAGTTGTTAAATTTCCAAGTTTGGCATGCATATTCTATGTTAAGCATTGGGAGTAGATTTGAATCTATTACCTTTTTCTTCACTTACTTTCAGTCAAAAAAGTATCGGGAATGGATGATTTGTAAATGGTTTCAAATTTTTTTTTTTTTTTTTTTGTTAGATTTGCACAACTGTTTTCCATTTTGACGCGGAGTTTGAGTTGCATCTATCATTTAGATTAAATACAGTGCTGTTTTTAGTTAGGTTTAACTAGTGTGTATCGCGAATTTCATAATGGACAAAAACATCGAACAAAGAGTTTGTCTTAAATTTTGCATCGCCAATGGAATTTCGTTTTCGAAGTCACTGAAAATGTTACAGAAGGCCTACGGTGAATCGATTTGATAAAAAATACGTGCTTATGAGTGGTACAAAGCGTTCAAAAGTGGTCGAGATATGTTTGAAGATTTTGTACTTTTGTACTTACGATTTTTTCGACTTTAAGTAAACATTTAAATTTATAACAAACACCTTATCAATATTTTTTGAGTAATTGAATTAAGCACATGCTTTATATTATGTGCCGTCGACACAACATCGGACGACGCTGACGCAAGCCGCATGAAGCTGCAAATGTTTTCGGGAGTAATAGCTGGGTGAGGTACTATACAAATCGAAATGATCGATTTCCAAAAAACACAAAAATACGCATGCATGGTCCTTGAACATCTTTTAATCTTAGTTGCTAGTAGGTAACGTCTTCCAAACGGACCGCGAGTCATATTAATTTTTATATAGACCCTAAATAAAACTAATTGGTGATCCCTGGAGTAGCTCATATTCTCTGCTCGTACTTCCGTCGGACATGTCGAAAGTCAAAGACAAAAACATTTTATAATATTTCTAACAGTAAAGATATATTGTATTCGTCTAGTTAGCTCGGAGGATTTAAGATCACTTGAAGGGGATATGATTGGAGTTTCAATTTCCAGAAACAGTCTTCCTTTTGACATTCGGTATTGAATGGCGGGCAACCCGTGCTCTTTTTGAAGGTATTCGTTATGATTCGTAACAAATTCAGTGTTAAAGCAGTATAATAGGGTCCAAATAATACATTTTAGACCTACGACATTATTTAAGGAAATAGGACCGCATCTTTAAACGCGGGCTAGCTCTAACAGCATCTTGAAAATCCTACCCGAAAAACACGATTGTTGTCAGTATAATAATTATAAATACATTAAAATAGTTTATTTTTCAATAAAGGATTAATAAAATACTCCTTGAACAAATAGTCGATATTTATTATGTCAATCACTAACTTTTCAATGGCAAGATACATTTAGACCAGTTAAAATATGATGTCGGTTGCCTTTGGTCGGTGGTTTGACTTTTGTAAAAATTCAAAATTTATTCCAGTTTTCGCTTTTTTGTTAATTAAATAGTTTAATTAAAAGATAAGAAACACGCATAGGATGTTAAAGCGGGTGTGATAATACGTGTATCCTAATTAGTGCGTATATAATCAGTCACACGTAGATATCGCGTTCAATTACCAGGCAAGTCCAATGTTATTGTTTTTAGCGAGTCGCTACCAAAGCCTGATTAGTTATCTGTGGCATTACAGCACTAGTCCGATAATATAAAGTAAAAAGCATGCGTTTTTAATACACTGAATTACGACCCTAAAAACGGTTGAATAAGAGCTACTTTACGAGCAAGTGTGTTGAAAAAAATATTTTGATGATTGAATTATTCGTTGGCGTAAGTGTATCATTTCTGAAGGCGATAAAATAAATTTGGATGAATAACTAACATTTTGTGTATTCTTGATATTTTCCCGGTACTTTTTTGACAGAGTAGTACTGGGAGGTCACTTTTGAATACTTCCTTTAGATTCTAATATTTATTCCATGTTTGTTTAACTCTGCGTTCAACTTCCAGTAAATTTCTATTTTTAACAAATGTTCGCTAAGTATACATACTCCTTCACATATTCCAGTTGTACGTTGTTAGCGTTTATATAGATCTCTGTATGCTGTTGGTCATAATTTTTGTTTCTGATGAGTCATTACGAGGCCCACTGTATACCTGCAGAGTGAAGTGTAGTAATCAAGTGTTTTAGATAGCTACAGCTCTCAGACACTATGACTATGTCGTCTACGAACCTGTATGAACCGAACATGAAACCTGTGTATTGACTATGGTGTAAATCCTGACTTAATGAAGAGTAGTAAAATAATACCTATTTTTTAATCAGGCAGCACATCAGATCCCACGAACTTTAGAACAATTTCTGTACTTCCCACCTTTACTAAAATATTTTAAAAATTGATGCTAGATCAATTGCAAAGAAATTTTAATAAACAATTTTATTGAACAGTAACCAATTCGGTTTCGCAAGGGGTCGCTGGACTTCCGACACTGGTGTTGAGCTTCTTTCACGTATTTTTGTGGCCGGGGAGAAGTCACATGATGCCCACTAAGGCTTTCGATTGTGTTTCTCATGATACATTGGTCAGGAAATTGCATCACTATGGTGTAAGAAACACTGCCTTGGGTCTTCTTATTTGTATAATAGGATCCAAAGAGTGGATGTTAACGGTAAGCGATCCTTGTCACTATGGGAGTTCCACAGGACTCAATTCTTGGCCCTTTTTTATTTCTCGTATACATTAATGATCTACCTTGCCTTATAAAGAACAGTCATGAAATAGTGTTATTTGCAGATGACACATCACTTATATTTAAGCTTAAGCGACAACAGACAGTTATTGATGATGTAAATAATGCTCTCTCTAAAATAGTGCATTGGTTTAGTGTTAATAATTTACTTTTAAAAGAGAAAAAGACTAAATGTATTAGATTTCTAACACCTAACGTTAAGCAGGTGAAAACCATTGTAGTAGTAAATGGGACAGAATTGGATCTTGTGGACACCGCTGTGTTCTTATGTATTACTTTGGAGTCGAAGCTTCAATGGGGCCCACATATAACCAAATTGTCGAAGCGGCTAAGCTCTGCAGCCTACGCGGTGTATAAAATCCGTCATTTAACTGTGTAGAAGCAGCTTGATTAGTATATTTTTGTTATTTCCATAGTGTACTGTCGTATGGCATTTTACTGTGGGGAAATGTAGCCAACATTCAGGCTATATTTGTGCTGCAGAAACGAACCTTTCGAGCAATTTATAACCTAAGTTGTAGGCATTCACTGAGGGAAAAATTTAAGGAAATAAACATAATGACAATCGCGTCTCAATATGTATATGAGAACCAGATTTATGTGAAAAATAATATAAATCTTTATTCTAAACACAGTGACATTCATAGCATACATATTAGAAACAAAGATTTATTTATTGTGCCGAGGACTAGGCTCCAAAAAAATTGTAATTCATTTAAGTGCCAAAGTATACGTTTTTACAACAAACTCCCAAGCCATGTCAAAGAACTGCGCCTCAATAAATTTAAATCATTTATTAAACAGAAACTTTGTCAAGAAGGTTTCTATAAAGTTAAAGATTACTTAGACGACAAAAAGGCTTGGGACTAATTAAGCTGCTCCAATGTACCCCCCCCCCAAGCAACAAACAAGTGTTTTAGAATCAAAGACTACATGATACTATATGAGCTCATATAATTGGGTGGATTATTTTATTTGACTGTAAGTCAATTTATTTTAATTTTGTTTTCATTTATTGTTGATATAATCTAAAAAAAAAACTACATCTAAATCTTCCTATGTTGCCTCGGAAAGCACCTTAAGCCGTTGGTACCGGCTGTCATTCGTGGATGTCGTTAAGTCGTCAGAAGCCCGAAAGTCTGACACCAGTCTTACCAAGGGGTATCGTATTACCCAGTTACTGGGTTGTGGAGGTCAGATAGGCAGTCCATGTAAAATACTGGTATTCAGCTGCATCCGGTCAGACTGGAAGCCGACCCCAACATAGTTGGGAAAATTCTAGGCAGATTGATTTTTGTCGACATAATCAAATTCATAATGATTTTATTTTATGAGTTGTATTGCAATTTGTGGTATTGTAAATTATTTTTGCATAAGTGCTATTACATACTCGTACAATCAAGTTTTTCCAACTGAACAGACAGCTGTGCTGCTGGACAGTTTGTTGCGCCACTTCTTCTTCCCAGCTAAGCACTAGGAAGTGGTGAAGGGTGGGCGTTTTTGGGGGACTGTCTTAAGTGTTCGAAAAGTGCTAATTCTCAGCTTAGTTTCAATAAATGACTTTAGAATTTTGAACCTGAAGAGGTTGAAATAAGTGCAATTTCAATATATAGTTTTAATTGAAACTAAATATTAAAAGCGCATAAAAAACTTGTCATAGTTTTCCGCAAAGTAACGGTTGTTGTGAATGTTGAATGGTTTGCCAATCTTGACTCGAGATTGCATTCCCTAAAGTACCTGTCGGGGTTAAACATTTCAGAAAGTGTAAACCTAACCTATGAGGACTGACTTCCCAGTATCAAACTTACCCAATATTGCTTTTATTTTAGAAATATTTATTAAAGTAATTCGTTGACGTAAGTAGTGTGTGTGCCTCGCACACTTCAAATATTGCGTGGGTATACCTATGTACTTGCGCACTGTACTCGAATGTATGAGATTTCAATCACGCCACCTGATTGGCAATCTGTCGCCGCGAAGAATTCAATTACTTCACCCACTGCCGTCGGCTAGTGCGTGCACGAAAAAACATTCCGAAAAACAATTTTTTATTTATGGGTTTTGATTTTAGAGCTGTTCAAACTACACCAATACGTTTCAACGTCTTAATAGACCTAGAAATAACATTTCTCTGGCACGTAATAGAATACTGTGTCCAGTTTATGTAGAAGTATGATATATTCATCAACCATATGATAAGCTTGTATTAAGTTGAAAATATTAAGGTTTGAAATAAATAAGCATAAATTAAACACATATCTTCTTAGCGTGTCGATGACAATCTGAATTGAGTCGCCTCAGAAATTAGCTACGAAAAGCGTAGAGATAATTTAATTTATATTTTTTAATTCATCAGAGGTCCAACAAGAGTCTAATATTTCTAATAATTGTAATTAATCTGAAAATGGTTTCGTGGCCTATTTTTGCTTAGATTTCTTGGGGAAGTTAATATTTCTCACACTTGCACGTATTAGATTGATACTAATCACGAAACAGGAAGATTTTTGTCAAGATCTTGTATTACGGTATCAATTTAAATACATAATTCGATGCAATGCAGGCTTTTTAAGTTTTTAAAGCTTTTAAACAAATATTTGTAACTTAATTGACAAGAAACTCTCAAGCCTACAATCAGACACCTTTAGTGTAGAAAAAGTAATTGACTTCACACAATTTCTGAACACCTGCCTACAAGTGATGACAGATAAGCCACAACGAACATTAAATAACCGAAGACATAATTATAATCGTGCACAAAATTGCTTTTTATTTATTTATAATGGACATTATCGCGGCATCTGACGCGTTGTTAGCGAGGAGTTGCGGGGGAGGCGGCACATACATACATACGCACGGTTTGTTGTTATGTCTCGTATGACACGTTTTGTGTTCTCAACAATAGAGAAACAAATTATTATATTTAGTTATTTACAGAATTTACATAATGGCCGCCACAATAGCCGGGGAGCGTGATAAGCATTTTAATAATAATCGTAGTCACCCTGTCACGTACCGCTTTGTTGTACCTTGAATATAATAAAGAATGTGAGTAATAATATTATAATGTTGTGAATAATACACGGGTGTAGCTTAAACATAAGTACGGAACTCATTGTGTAATGTTTAAAATACTCTTGGCAAATTTTTTGATGGGATTGTTAAGCAGATTTGAATGTCAGTATTTAAATCATTAAGTATATAAGCTTTGTTATTTTCATTGTTATTCTGCTAATAGTTAACCGCTAGAGAACCCATCCACAGTCCATTGAAGTGGTTTGTGAGTAAAATATTTTATATTTCGTTTTGTATCGTAAATTGTTGTAATAATTTAGGAAATTCGCTGCAGCAGTCCGAAGTATTTGGGTAGAACTCTACCTCCACTTTCGGCATAACACCATGAAAACATTCATGGTGTTATGCAATTTAAATAAAAACACAAATAAAGTTAAGCCAAACTTTGTTTGTACTACCGTACTAACTTGTACATTTTAGAATACCGGTTACGCATGTCGTAGCACGCGGGCTACGAAAGTGCTACGTTCCTACGAAAGTGCTACGCTGCTACGACCCACGCGTTAAAGAAAATAATACTTGAGCTAACAACTAAACTAACCCGATCGTTTTTTAAACAATACTCATTCATATATTTTTACTTGTTTTGAGAACGAAGAGAATGTTGATTGTTGGTTTTTATTTGTCTATTTGCACAACAATCAATAGGGTCTTACTCAAATATCACGAAAACAAACAAAGATACGCCGGATATGTATCCGGCAAAAAGTAATCAAAAACATTGAATAAGAAATTAATCGCTCAATGAATCGATCGTCGATCAGTCAAAACAAAACATTGATCCGGCGGTGTCGCATTACGTACCATTGATGTAATGATGTCGCTCGCACAAGTTTTTTATTAACTTAACATATTTTTTTCAATTGTTGTTTTTTATACTACTTCAACCAGAGAGATTAATTATGGCTGCATAAAACATAAAACACTCCGGCTAGAAAAAATTGTAGCTACAGACAATCAGAAAACGTTGTGATTTATAATATACCATGGCGAAACAATGAAAAATAGAATCAGAGCTATTTGTTAAATCAACTTTGCGATTCAGTGTTATAATTTTTGTACCAATTAAATGTTTAGTAGTTTCATCTCCATATCGTCCGTCGACACCTGTCCATTAGCGCGCTGTCACACCTACAGCCGACCACGGACAACGACCGACACAATGCGTGGAGTGTTCTATATTAATACAGTTTTAAATGTCGGTCAGTATCGGGCGCAGCTGCAGGTATCTTTTGTGTGTATTATTGAGATATTATTGTATTAAGAGCGGTGTATTGAAGGATATTGTAGGATAGTGCTGACTCACGCCGACCGGCGGTGCTGTGCATCATTATATTTGTTCTGAAATTGGATACAATGAGTCTTTTTGTGTGCGACACATTCTAAAGACTACTTACAGACGTTAATGTGACAATATCAGAACGTGAGATGTCCATTGTATTCCAGTGTGTACACGCAAAAAAAAATGGGTCTCCTTTCTTAATGTTGTTCGACAGATCAATTGACAAAATCTTGTGTATGACATGATTTTAATGGCATCAAATTTTGTTATTTCAACAACTAAGCATAATTCTATTGAGTTATAATAGTCGGACAAAAACTGTTGTCGATTAGTTGACATCAAAACATTGCTATAGAAATTAAAAGGTTCATTCAGTTTATCAAAATATCAGATAACCGATAGTGCTCCAAATGATAGATCATTGTATTGTGTTGTGATTGAGAAGAGCAGCGGTCATCAAAATAGTAGGAACTAATAGTTAAACGTTCAGTTTATGTTTTTATAAATCCTTTCTGAAAGAATCGTGGACGATTAGTACTTAATAGCGTTTTTTTTAAATAATGTATTTTTATATTGTATAGTAGGTAAGTCATTTTTATGTTTTGGTAACCAATATTGTATTTATGTGTTTTGGTAACCAATAATGAAGTGTCCTTAAGATAATTTCTTAATGATTGCAGGTAATGTGTATTTTTTTTTACCTACCAGGTTAATACCAAAGCGTTAGTAGGTACCTACCTACCTATGATAAAACCAGTGGATGCTAGAGGATAGTTAGGTGTTTTATTAGAATTCTTGAAGAATATTGTATTAAACAGTGCTACGTAGTTCTAGGAAATGAAATCACTACAAGCCTTTGGATCTAATAAAAATCACTTCCGAGCAATTTTGTGATTTGATTAACCGTACGTGTTCTGTCGCCGCCATTTGCAATCGCAATCGCAATTACTACCACCCTTCCTCGGTGCTGCGTGCTTGCGACCTTTGCGCCACCACTGTATCATTATAACAGTCCGTATTGCGGCGGAATAAGGTATAAAGTACAACGTGTGGTTAGCATTTTCTCTTGTAAAAAGAAACCGCGACCCAAAGCCGGAGGCTGAAGTGAAAACACGAGTGGTGAATTGAGCCGAGCATAATGTTGAGTTTCTTTGGCGCGTCGCGGCTGCTGATTGGTGGAGGGCGGTTGCGTCGCGCGCCGTGATTGGTGGGCGTTGCGCGGGAAAAAACTGGGCTTTGTGCCGCGCGGCGATTTATTCACGACTATTAGTTATGGTTGGGTGAGCGGCTGCTCCGGGGAATAGTGATGCACCGCGTTTGTCGATGTAGTAGATGATTTGATACGAACTTATTTGCAACCTACTATTAAAAAAAAAACTGAAAAAGGATTTAAGTTTAGTCCTTCTTGCCTTATTTAGAAGATTTTGCAAGTGTCCATGTGGAATAATAGTTAGTATGGAATTGTAATTCCTAATGTTATTACAATAAAACAACATCAGTGATCTCAAATGTAACCATTCATTTCGTTTAACAGAGCTGCTAATTTATTTATAGTTATTGACTGATACCATTGATTCAACTCGCATTCGGGAAAAATACAAAAATACTTTCTTCAATCATTTAAATCTCAGAAAAAGAAGAGCCATTCTACGATCGTTTACCTAACTCACCAAAAAAAGTTCGTAAATAGTAAAGTTTAGCCCTACTGAAGTATCGCTGAAAACTACTGAAAAGTAAACGATACTAAAATGTTATTTCAGTGTATTGTGTCAGTACTAGCCGCACGGTTCTCATGCTGTCATCGACACCGCACTCGCACTCTATCGACACGCGGTCGTCACAGCGTGTTTACTATTCTCGAGGTATAATAGGACCAGTGCCAGTTGCCAGTTACCGTCTCAATCATCCCACCTTTTACTTACTGAGAGAAAGAGACCACTACACTCTCTCTACTGGGTAGAACGAGAAAGGGAATACGCATTCAAATACTTTGTGCATTAAATTTTATGAGTACTACAGAAGAGGGAAATGATGTTTGACTTTATGGGGGCACTAGTAAGGTTGAATTTAGAACGTGCAGTATAAAGTATATTTTTCGTTCGCAATATTTAGCATGTATGTTTTCTTTAGATATGAATGCAAATAGTAATGGCGCATTTTTATTTTGATGTTTACATAGAGGGTCCGGAGTCGAGGCGCGAGGGGAGGTAAATACGGCGCCATCTTGCTGTACCGTCAGCAAAAGAAGCGGGATTACGTGGCGAGGGTATAAGAGGATGGTGGGTAAGTGAAAGCCACTGGGCCGAAGGGTGCTCCTTGAGGCACTCCATGGCAATCGCGAATTGATTTGATTTACTTTTGATGTTCGCGGCTTTGCCATGTAGGTAATGCTGGTGCAACTGTACTCACAGCTAGAGATTACGATCTTTACTGGTATAAAGGGATTGAAAAAGGTAAGTACACGAATAACAATAACATATAAATAATCTTTAAAATGAAATATTTTGTTAAATTATTATGTAAGTATTACTTCGGCCAGTGAAGTGTGGGGTCTCAAGGAAATCATGAGGGACGGTCATTGCCCAGCAGTATGAAGAGGCAGGCTGAGAGTCACCAGTACGTATCACTTGCCTATCTTCTTCAGGGATCTAAGAAAAAACCTAAACCTCTAGCTACGTATCTAAATAATTTTCGTAAAACTTTGTCAGTCATACGCATAACATTATTTTGATGTTACGTTAGTTGGATACCAATAAGCGTATGACGCTGGTCTGTAGTAGTCTAGCTGCGCCCCGCGGTTCCACCCGCATACATCTCGATCCTGTAGGAATATCGGGATAAAAAGTATTCTATGGTCTACCCATGTGCTAAATTTCATCGAAATACGTCAGCCGTTTTAGCGTTAAAGCGTTACAAAGAAAGAAACAAATTCACTTTTGCATTTATAATATTATAGTTAGGATAGTAGCCTGTATCTAATAGTATCACTTACCAGACTTGTCTTGCATTTTTTTTCATCAATCAAGCCTGCTTCACTTCGCCATCCCTGGAACTCTTGAAAGCCATAATCAATCTGGTAACCGCCACAGATAAACACCAAGGCAAGAAGCTCAACGAGTCCCGGGGAAACGATTCAACTGTCTTCTGCGCAGTCCGCAACCCGCAACGAACTTTATCAGAAAAGCGCAAAGGAAGAGTATTTGTGTTGAAATATCATTATTTGAACTTGCCTAACGCACGTTTGTGAGTTCTGATATACTCCATTTCAAGACATTTTCTTACGAAGTTTTCTATCACTGTCGGACAAAGATGTGGTTCTTCTTACTTCTTAAGCCTTCATCTGGGTCCATGGTAGTTATGTTTTCATCTTACATTCTGCCCTGTCAGTCGGCACGTTATCAGTAAATCCCTTTTCCTTCATATCATCCCTCACACAATTCATCCATCCATATTTTCTTGGGTCAGAGATGTCAATGATTAACATGCACACTTTATGACTGACCGACTCCTTGACAATTCAAAACTGCCTGTCAATGGTTTAATTGAAATAATAGCTTTGAGTTTTGAGTTTTCATGGTGTCCTCAGGGTTGTAGTAAGCATTTTTTAAATATAATAGGCAGGTAAGACTCACTCTGAAGACGAATAAATATAATAGGCAGTTCATTAATATTTTAGGTAATTCAATATCCTTAATCAATTTTATGTTAGTACCGCACTACACACAACACAACACACAACATTTCTGGAAAGTAAACTAAACAAAGTACTTAACGAACTTTGAATAAATGTACTTACTTGCCTAGGTATATCTTTTTCGGCTTCGCTGTCCTCGGCCCAAGGATACGTGTTACTTACCTTCTTCTTCGTCGTGTCGATGGCACGACAGTTTATTTAATTTTCTTGGCCCAGAAATTCGCCACTTCCTCGGCGTCGACGGAGGCAGCGCAAAGGTCACTTTGACTGCAACAAATGCATAGAATCAGTAAGAAGATAAATATCTATTTTGAGATATCAGACGTAATTGCTTGCATGTTCACTTAAATTATCTGGTTGGTATTAGATACATTGGTAACTTAAAATATTAAGAAATATTTTAGTTTTCTGTCCCCAGATTAGTTTTCAAATTGTTCTTCTTAGCGAGTCGATAGTTTTCAACTTATCATAAGCCCTACGCACACAAAAGCACCTACATATATTCATTGGACGACAGACTAACATATCCACGGAGTGGTTCCAATAGTTGTGAAGTCAGTTCACCGACCTCATTTAGTTTTAAAAAATATGATAGACTTGTAAAAAAGGTTGTACAACCCTACTTACAGAAATATAAATCATTTATCATTTACCTCACCTGCTGCTAGTTTCAAACTAACTCGGCGACTTCCTAGATTAGGTGACGCTAGATTTGCGTCGGTGGTAGCGTGACTCACAGATCGGTGAACCTGTTTATATATTTTGTATATCTACGGAGTAGAAAAACTCGAACGTATCAAAATCAATATATTTTATTTCACATAAACCTACAAGGGTACTTAAAAAGAGAAGAACCGGCACAAAACTCCACGGTTACTCTTTTAAGAATAATTGGCTTTTACAATGTTTTCAAATTACCGTGTTAATATGTATAGGAGAACAGTGTAGGCCTGTGTGTTGCCAACAAGTACCAGTTACTTAACAAAATAGAAAATGGTCAACAAATCTACAGTATACAGGGCCCTACAACGTTCTCACATTCACAAAATATAACAGATTCTACGTAAAGATAAATAAACTAATAAAAATAAAAACCTATTTAAACCAAATGACATGGTTGTCATTAAAACTGTCATAAAATTGAATACCTATGCAAGTCGAAAATGGTTTTTGTCTCTAAATCGCGGTAAGCAGATACTTAACATTTATAATACATTTGAAACAATAACCTAATGTTACAATACTTTAGATTATTGTTAATAAGCGTGTTCAGTATCTACCAAAACTTTCCTGAAAGTAAATAGATTAGTGAAAGAATTAACTAAACAGATTCATCATTTTTTTTTTGAAAATCGTGTCCCTGACATATGTACTTACATATAAACATACAGGTCGAATAAAGAACCTTCTTATTTTAAGTCCGTCAAAAACTCAAGTTCAATAAACGAACAGAAATAAACAAAATTAAAGTCTTATCAACTACATTGACAAAAAAAATACGCAGTTTTTCCTATTAAAAGTGACTGAGAACATCTGAAGAATCGAGTCGATCTTGGTAAGAATATTGCTTTTATCAAAGTTCATAGGATAATTATGTGAACATAAAGTTTATCTTACTTACCTTAAAAAAATATAAAATAATTAAAATATTCATTAAAAATTTTGAGATATCGTCAAATAGAGCCAGGGGAGGGATGGACAATTTTTTTGCACGCTTTCATGGTTGCTGAAACTACGGAGACAGCTAAGCTGCCCCTCAGAGTTAGGCAGATCCACAACTGAAGCATACTTTACACGCTTACTATTTATTATACTAGTAAGCCTATGAAAGAAAACTTTGTGTCAATTACCACGACGTTGGACACATTAAGTAGTCATTTAGTAAACGTCGGTGTACGTATGAGAATAACAGGCATTTTCTTTGCATTGGGAGTATGTCCCACCTTATATGAAGACTTCGATACAAAAGTGTTTCAACAAAATCAAAGAGTTCATTACACTTTACTCTTCTTTATCTAAAAGTTGTGAACTCGTAGCTATCCTTCTGTTCATCTCACGTAATTTATAACAATAGACAGATAGAATTTCCGATCACCGCAGAACAAAATTAAATGATCATAACTTTTCATTTTACCGTTAACGTTCCATTTTCTGGCTTAAAATCGGTTGTAGTAACAATTAGTGGGGGAATGACAAAGTGCGGGCAGTCAGGGAGGGGACTGAGAGGGGGGAAGGGCTCTCATTAGCAACTTGTCCAAACTCGTTATAAGTTGACACCAGCACCGCCGCGCGCCGCGATTGACTCGCTCGCCGATAACTGCTGTAAAAACTAATTCCTCGGCTTCGATACAGGGCTGCCTTGACAATGGCGAAGGTATTTATTAATTGCTTCAATGTATCGGTCAACTGATGGCATTCAAACTTTGGAAGCGTGGATCTAAGAGGCATTATGAATGATCAGGTTTACTGCCAAATACAAGATTATTTGGTCATTTACTCGTATCAAGCTGACATTCAAATGAATACCTAATTGGCCAGCCACGTTCTAAAAAGTAATTACAGTATCCTTACAAAAACAAATTGGACGTGGTCACCAGGCTAATTACTGCCCAACTTGTACTGCTCTCGTTAATTTTGTGGGACTTTGTGTTCGTTCATATCTAGACAGCATTATTTCGTTTACCAATAAAAACCTCCTGCCATCACTAGCATTCACTGTGCTTTAGGTACCGGTCTCAAATAAATTGCCTGAATTAAGATATTAATAGAGTTTCTAAAGTAATAAATAAACTAATAATTAGCACGTTGGCTCACAGTGTGTCACTCCGACGCGTATATTTGGGCGCTCCGTTTCACATCGGCGCGCAGATATAAAGTGGGGTGATTACGATGTCATTAGAGTCAGCCCTGCGGCGTCGCGGGCGTCGACGTAGCGGGCGTACCGGGCGAAGCGCCGGGCCGTGCGTGACATCGTGACGTTCGACCGCGACGCCCGACGACAAATTATTTTATATCATAATGTATTGCCGATAATTTTCATGCCGAATGGAGATATAGGGTGTGAAAAGATGTTCTTGTGTATGTCTGATATTGGGTGGCAGTTTTTCTCGGCTACTATTTTCGGTTACTATGATGAAATCTCAGACCCAAGTCAAGATACTGGACTAGGGATGTTGTTGGTAACAGCCATGTTCGATGGCCAGAGAGCCTTCGTTCGGTACCTACAACGTCTTGTTCTTAGTTAGCATGGTGGTCTGCATTTCTATACCTACTCATTGACATGCTGAAATCAGTGCGGTATTTGTGTAACGCACATAAAACGCCAAGCGATCGCCTTTCTATAACCAGCCTTGTTCCTTACTCAAACATAAGTAAAGTAGTTGGTGATAATATCAGTGCTACTTAATTTTGTTTGAATGTCCACGCTTTATAAGTGAAGAGGCTGGTATTGGAAGCAGGCTTGAAGTTCAAAGCATCCACACCAAATCGGTGCCTCGTGAAATAATTATGTCGATATACCTTCGTGGTTCAGAATGCTACATGGCCTTCAGTTCGCGTTGTGTGCCTTTAAAAGTATATAATAAATATGAATGGTTTCAGCATCAACCTGTGGTTGTGATTGAGGGTATCGGCGTGGCGCGGTCGCTCGTTAGTGACGCGGTAATGAGCATTACGTCGCCGCGCCGCACCGCATCGCACCGCACCATGCCGCAACGCACCGGCTCGTACCCCACCGATTCGCGCGCGATCGTGTTTATTGAACTTATTTCGCGACATCTACATACCTAGCCATGATCTTGTTTCAGATAATTGCGATGTTGCCTCTTCGTGAAATTTTTTGGGTTATTTCTGTCGAAGTGATTAAAAATTCGAAGAGATTTTATTTGTGACAAATAAATTCGATGCTCAACAGAAAATGAAAAATGAACACTGATTTTGTTTTCAGAATTGATGTTATTCTGAGTTGGAAACTTTTATGTTATTTATGTAGGTCCTATTTGATGAAAAAGTACACAATTGAATCTGAAAACATACGCTGTGGATGCTAATAATAAGACTGGCATACAAATATTTAAACATGTTAAATGTATAAATTTTATACAACACATTAATGTTTATAAATTATAATTATAACATGTGTAATGACATTGGTTATTTGGGTTACCCAACGGACCTACGCCGTGGGTCTAAAATCATGTGCTGAATTCATGTGTATAGTTTGTGCGTCAAAGTCCCTTAGCACCGTGTATAATGATTATAAAAATTATATGAAAATTTACATCAATTTAAATGATAAATGATTCTATTTCTGTAAATAGGTTTGTACAAACACTTTTACATGTCAATCTTATTTTAAAAACTAGAAGAGGTCGGCTTTTCCTATCTGACTAGGTACTCTAAGAAGAAGGCCGAAACTAACACAACATTATACGTATACCTACTGTTAACTTTACCAAATTATTTTTTTAATTTATATTTGGTCACACTTGCTCGTAAAGTGGCTCTTATTGAACCGCTTTTAGGTTCATAATGCAGTGTATTTTTTTTGGTACACGCGGACTTTTTACTTTATATTATCGCACTCGTGCGATGTGCGCCACAGGTAACTATTTACTAGTCGGAGTAATGTCATGGCAGTATGGAATTAGTAAGTACAATCATGGCAACATGGAATTTGTAGAAATTGACTTTGGTGAAGCTTTTTACCAAAGGCAAGTGCTCAAAAGCAAGTTTTTGTAAAAAACATACCATAGTCAAAGCAGGAGCGTTTAGTTATGGTAAAAAAAAATCCCTTGTGCAGGTCAAGTACATAGAATTAGTATGAACTATCCTATACTATAAATGAGCATTCTCTATTTTCACCCAAGCAGAGACTTGCGCTGTTTTAGGGTTCCGTATCTCAAAAGGAAAAAACGGAACCCTTTTATGAGCACTTCGTTGTCCGTCTGTCAAAATATTTTTTCTCAGAAACGCTTCGAAGTATCAAGAATGAAATTAATATCAAGTACGTAGGTATGTTACTGTCCACAGACCTCTAAAAAATCGAGCTTCTAGGTCAATGCAATAAAAAATATGGCCATCTAAGCGACATATTTTGATACTCGTAAATAAATCAAAACCTACAAGGTATTTCCCGTTGACCTAGAATCATGAAATTTAATAACAAAAAAAACAAAAAAATTGCGATTGCAAACTTACATTTGCAGTTTGAGAATTGACAGAGACGTATATCGACTATGGGAGAACATGTTTTTCAACTACAAAGTTGATTTTGTTTTTAGGATAAATTCATCCCAACTACGGAACCCTTCATTGTGCATGGTCCGACACGCACTTGGCCCGTTTTTTAATCGCATCAAAGAGACTTCATGCTTTTTAATGCCTACTGTGTAAATAAATAATATATGATAAATTAACATAATATTTCATCAAATTATATATTTTTCACTACATATTCACCTTAATTTGCGTATTTAAAACATTATTTTGAGTTTGTTAAATTTTTTATAGGCTGTTCAGCGGTTTTGCTAGCGCCTTTATTTACACCTTCGCGCGCATCGCTAGCGGAGAACGGAAAACAAAACCAACGCGCCATTTTCCATAAATATTTGTTATCGTTTTCGTTGTGTGGTTAATTATTATCAAATACGAAATCTAAAGTATTGTCACCAACCGACGCGACGTGGGTTTTTAAATGAAGCTCCGGATAGTCAGTCCCGGGCAACAAAGGTTACTTGAATTTTATAAATCTAAATGTATCATCTCTATAGTTACGTTATTGTTAGGTAGCATAAGTTCTTACAACAAGTCTGTCTTTTTCCTCGCAAGTGTGTTGAAAAACGTCGTATGAAACGCGTGTGCATTGATCAATATACACTCGGCTACCATATCGCACTGACCAACACAGCACATTTGTATCATAATGATTTAAGTACGCCTGTGTCTGTTGTTGCTGTTTATATCGTCATTGAATTTTGGCCTTAAGATTTGGGAAGTAAGTACTGAAACAGTCAAAGTCAAATAATTTGTTTCAATTAGGCAAATAAAAGGCACATTTGAACGTCAAAATTTACAAAAAAATAGAATTCATTCTAGTAGCCCCTTCCAAAATGTATTTTTCGTATGGAGAAGAATGGGCAAGAAACTCCACCGTTACTCTTTTAAATGTTTTACAATATTTTGTATACATTAATTATATAATTACGTATATGTGAAGACGATGCACCTAGAATAAAATAACTATACCACAATAGGTAAAAATAATCAAAAATGAAGCAATGACAGATAAACTAATTATGAGATGGATGTGCTCAAATATGTAAAAAGATAGTAAAATTCGACGATTTTTCTAAAATTTTGCAAGTATTACGTCAGTTTGTGAGGAAGTAATCACAGAATGTATACTCAATGTCATATATAAAAAAAGATTAATTATACAATTAAATTAACAACCAGTTTGATTTTATCTAGACTCTTAATTGTCCTATGGAGCAGGACCAGCATGTTTCCAAGCATTCTTATCTTGGATATAACCCTCTAATTTGTAATATGCTTGTTTACAAAGTGTACTTTTAATATGAGTTTTAAATTTTCTTCCTTTTTTATTTTTTATATGAGTTTTAATTATAATATATCACAAGGTATTTTGTTGTAACATTTAACACAGCACCTCATAAATGATGTGTACTTTAGATAATCTGAACAGTGGTTGATCTATTTTATCTTTATTTCTAGTATTAAAGTGATTCATATGAAAACTCACTTATTTATACCTGTATTATGTAACATGAAATTAAATTATTATCTTATTTGTTACCTGCCTACTTAGCTACTTACAAGAAGGGGTGGTGAGTGAACTTGAGGCTATCTTGATTCACATCTATGCAACTGCTAACCTCACTATTATGAACCATGTAATTCAAACAATAATTGTTGGAAAAAGTGGCGAGATATAAAGTTGAAGCCTTCTAAATACAGATGAACGAATTTCCTTTAGAGAGTGATTGCGGAATTTAATCTGAATACTTTGATCAGATACTTTTGGAGCAGACTAGGTATATCCACGATATGTTCATGAATGTATCTATCTGGCAGATAATAAACAAAAGATTTCTTCAGCATGCTGGAAATGACACTGCATATCGGCCTTTAGTGCTGTCAATCAGACATTCTTCCTATGTACTTACAAAAGGTTATTAAGGGGTTGCATCTGCCATTTTTAGTTTTATGGCTTATATTAATCACTTGAAACTATAATATAATATGTAGTCTGACGGTATGTGAACATTATATGATGATTGTATGTGAGGGTGTCTGAAAATAAACTAGAGTTTACCCAACTTGCGTGTTTCATTTCAGAAATATAGAGTAGACCTTTTCATGAACTTAGTGTAGGATGTCAGGAGACGATCCCTAGGAAACAGCTGGGACAAACTGGGCGCAGGAGACGCCACGGGTGCGTGTTGTGGATTCGAGGATCTTTAATAACTAAACCATGGGGTCAAGATAAATGGATACAAATTATAGGTAAGTGGTATGTCTCTTCATTAGTGGCTTTTGTGGACATCATATCTATTTAGATTAGTTACAGTTGTAATGACAATCCTGTCGTTTAGTTTAAATAGGTTTATCTTATCTAGCTTAGCTATTATTTTAATACTAGACATAAAGATAAAATAGATCAACCATTTTTCAGATTATATAATATTTCTTTTTTTAATTATATGACAGTGATTTTACATTCTGTGATTACTTCCTCACACACGGACTTATTAATTGTAAAATTTTAGGAAAGTCGTCTACTTTTACAATGTTTGTAAATATGTGAGCACTATGTATCTATCACATACCTAAGTAATTATTTTTTATGTCGTTGCTTCATTTTTAATTATTTTTACCTATTGTGGTATAGTCATTTTTTCTAAGTGCATCGTCTTCCCATAAAACTATATAACTAATGTACCGATACAAAATATTGTAAAATATTTTAAAAGAGTAACGATGGAGTTTCTTGCCCTTTCTTCTCCATACGAAAACTACCTTTTGGAAGGGGCGACTAGAATCAATTCAATTTTTTGTAAATTTTGACGTTCAAAAGTGCCTTACAAGGGCCTATTTGAAATAAATGATTTGAATTTGACTTTGACTTATAAAACAGTAACCGTGGAGTTTCTTGCCGGCTCTTCTTTGTAGGAAACGACCAATTGGAACCGTGCACCTATCTTCTGACAATTAATAAGTGTCCACGTGAGTTTGTGAAGGAAAATATTTTGAATTTGATTTCATTTTAATAAATAATTTTGTAAGTTTTTAACACCTAATAGATAAATATAGTTCAGCTTCTGTAGGAAGTATGTATCTATTATTTGATTTAATGCATTCTTTCTTCGAAATTCATACAGGAATACAACTTTCAATTTGCCCACAAACTACCTAATATTTATTTTAAAAAATAGGTAACATTATTTTTTTTGTAAATTAACGAAGTATGATTTCAGACTCACGTTTGAGTTATTTGAAAAAAATTTGATTGCAGATTTTCTTAACTCAAAAATCGATGTGGTTCCTTACAACTTCCTCTACCAGAGGGCTCAGGCAAAACTACATTCTATCAGCGATAACGTTGATGGAAAGTTCTAAATGTATAAGATTGATTTTTATTTATTTATTTAAATGCCTTAAAACTACCATTACCATTACAGGCTTATTTTTTATCAAAATGGTATAAGCTATGTACAACAAGATTGGCATAAGCTTTTTAGAATGTTCTAAAAAGCTTATGCCAATCTAGTTGAAAGTTGTTGTAGAAGTATGAAACGCTTTGAAAGCGATTGCTAGTTATCAGGCTCAGGCTCTCAGGTTTGATCTCAGAGTGTCGCTCGAGTTATTTTGGAAAAACTTTGAATGCAGTTTTCTGGAACTCTAAAGCCGACGACGTAGATCCTTACAACAAACTCTACCTGTTATAGTTTCATCGCAGGCAACGTTTTTAAATTAACCCAGTTATGTTTATTATTATAAATGTGTATAGATGATGTCACTCTAGAACCCGGGTACGGATTAAAAAAATAACAGTAAGTATTTACTAACGCTACTATCCCAGGCTTTAAAACCCACTAGGTATTATCACTAGAAGAAGAGGGCCTAAACTCAACACGGCCGATTTTTTTTTTCTGTGCTGATCTTATGGAGACATTTGGATATAAAGTATGGAACTGAACGGATGCAATAGTAAATCACCAGTGATTGCTTCTTTTTAGTCGTGTCGATGGCACGACAGAGATTTCTTTCCAGTTAGTTTTAATGCCGGTCTGGTAGTTTGATTACTCATGCGGCCTACCCAAATGTCCTTTCTTTGGTATTGTTCGTCGAATCGTTGAGCTCCATAAGTTCTAAATTGAGCTACACAATAACTGACAAATACGCGCACTGACCGCACAGGTACACTAAAGTCTGTGTGGTGCTTTCCTCACAAGACAATTTTAGACAGTATTCTACTACATGGTCCTCACCGGATCTGACCAAGAAAATGTCAACACTTTAAAAGCGCCTGAGACGGTGTTTCTTTTCCGAAAAAATATTTTAAAAACTAGATGAGGTCGATGTTTCCTATCGTAGGTTAGGAAACATCGACCTCATCTAGTTTTTAAAAATTTTGTGACGTCTAAAAGTGTTTTTACCCATTAAGTACATATACAAATCTTTAAAAAAAGTAAATAAAAACCGACTTCAAAAAGAGTTAAATATTGCTGTGTGTCACATTTACTGCAGTCAGTGCTAGTGTTCTCTCTTAGGTACTTATAACTACCAACATTATTATTGTATTATCAATAATACAGCCTATTACAATAACACCAGCCGAGTACTGTCCTCTGCAGGGCAAAGAACTCTTTTCATACAGAGGACGAAAGAGCATTGATTACCGATGTTAGACTTGTATTAATTATAAGTCCAGCTTTCCCCACGATGCTTTTCTTCACCGATGTCAGTTATCTCCAAGGTATACTTAGAAAGTAGGATTGAAAAAGACACATTGGTAATTGCCTGAATTTGAAAAGAAACGTTAGCACAATGTCTTCGTGGGTACGTACCTAACTTAATTACTGCCCGACGTTCCCGTAGGAACATTAAATGTGTGTGTAAATAAACGTCTCCCAGAAGAGAAAAAAAAAATCCTAAGAAACAAGTCTAATTGCAAAATATTCAGAAAAGTCTGTTCTGTTAATATTTTGTCTAGGTGTACCCACGCACGGGTTTACGTAAGTGGAAACATCAAATGCTTTTATTGTAGGCATAGGATAAACAGACAGATGTTAGGTTAGTTACATTATGTCCTGCCTTATAGGCATACAATAATTTGTCATGCAGTATAAAAAAATTCTTAGGTATACTTATAAAGCAAATCTTACAAAATAACAATTAGGTGTATGGTGACAGTTTGTAGTAGGTACTAATTATTAAGAAAATCTTGGGTCATGTAGTAAGCTTTGTCAATAAAAAATTACGCAATTTTTATTTGAATAGTGGGAGTTCCTTGGTGCTTTAAATGTCCAGGTATCTTATAGTCAATTTTAGATGCCATTCCAAAAAAAAAATGCCCAGAAGAGCAGTTCTATGTGGTATACTAGATATTTTCAGTATAGGTCTTTTTGAAAGGTAAAACCTACCAGACAGTTATATCGCATTGAGCTGTTATTGTTATGCTGCGGCCGCATCTGCATCTATAGTGAACAAAGCAATGCGTGCCGAAGCTTAGTATGTTTTGCTCGCTAAAAAGTTATCGCGCTAATGCGATGGTCACATTAGCGGCTTCGCCACGTTTATAATGTACCGCCACCCGGGCGATAAGTGCACCGCAGCCCGAACTATCGCGACGATAACCGATAATCGTTGGTCACATCTGCGTGTATCGTAGCACTGGGCAAAGCTTCGTCACGACAGACATAGATGCGGCCATTACAGAAAATAACGTTCTATTCGTGGTAAGAAAGTATGACTTGTTATGAGGCTCAATGAAGTTTATATATTAATTATTTGAAAAGTGTTGTTAAGAGGTTTCCTATGTGGATATCTTGCGGCTTCTTTTTAGTTTTCAATTCCTAGTAGACGCATAGCAACAAATTGATACCTACTTGACGGCCGAGATCAAAATTATTGGTGTCTAGATAAGGGGAATTGAAACGGTATTAGCTTGTATAAAATATTAAATATATTATATTAAACGAAATAAAAATATCTTGTAGATGTATGTAAATAGCTCAAGAGCTCGAGCTCGAGCTTGTGGCTAAGCAATAACAGCCGTACGGGTCGATTCATCAAGTTAAGCTATGCTTGCCGGGGTTGGTCCGTGGATGGGAGACCATCTTTACATACCGAGAATCCTCCGTGCCTCGGAAAGCACGTTAAGGTGTTGGTCCCGGCTGCCATTCGTGGATATTTGACAGTCGTTACGGGTCGTCAGAAGCCCGAATGTCTAAAAACCCAGTAACGCATTACCCAGTTACTGGGTTCTGGAGGTCAGATAGGCAGTCACTCCATGTTAAATACTGGTATTCAGCTGCACCCGGTTAGACTGGAAGACGACCGCAACATAGTTGGGACAAGGCAAGGCAGATTTGTTATGAAGTAAGTAAATAAGTACATTCATGACGATGAAAATAAAGTTTAAAGCCTTTAAAGTTTTCTACCTACTGTTCGTTATATTATATAGTTAGGATACCCAGCAGACCTTCTTTTTAAAGTATTTGACAGACTCGTTCCTTTATGTGCCGTCCTTTCCTGGTCATTGCTTATACAATGTCGCCCATGGGCATGTGACCGCCCGTATTTTTCTGAATATTCATGACAAATTATCTATAACAAACTTAGAAAGGGGGTCTATCTTTAATTGTTTTTTTTTTTCCTATTTTCATATTTTTATTTTTTTCAGTATCCCGCTATAATTTTATGTATAATTAACATAATTTCACTTATGTTTTTAAAATAAATACTGTTTTTTTGGAAAAAAAAATCTTCACCTCCGTTTTTTTTTCATAGTCGACAAATTTTACTAAAAGTTTTTAGTTAATCCGATAAAATATAAAACATAAAAAATTTAATAACATGAAAAATATTAAAGATAGACCCCCCCTTTTAAAGTTAATTTTCGATAATTTTTCAGGAATATTCAGAAAAATACGGGCGGTCACATGCCCATGGGCGACATTGTATATGAGCCCAATACCTTCCTTATATGACGTGTAGGTTGGTTAGGTATCGGTACCCACCTAACTACTCATGATTTCATTGTTGACATGGTACGTAGTAGTTGTGACGAATTCATTTCCCTTAAAACCTTTCAAAAATATTATGACGATCAATGAATGGCTTTGTGTTAATTTACACAAACGGCTCCAAATGATTTTGAATGCGTAATTTTAACATTATGTAACAATCTAATAACCTCCCTCGACGCTTAGCTAAAAAATATGAACCCCCTTCCGCGTGAAAGGCTTCTAATTACAAATTAGAGCGCATTGTATCGTAACGAAGTAACGGTCGCCGGCGGCCGTCGGCGTCATTCGGCTTGCGTCGGTTTCGCTCGGGTGATGTTAGGCGATGCTCGGCGCTCGATGCCCAATCAATGTAATTAGCGTTCGCTCTCGACGGTTTAATGTTCAATTTGGCGCGTTGTCCGAGCCAATGGAGAGCGCGCGGTCGGCTGGCGCAGCGCTGATTGGCCGGGAGCTCCGCAGCTCCTAATTATTGGCCGTGGTGAAACAATAGCGCGGTTTGATGTTCGACCGCGCTAATATGGCCGCCGGGATGTGAGTATTGTTTTACAATTTATTAGCGCACAGTTGTAATGGCGGTGCGTGTTTTATCGGTTGTTTACTAGTGTCATATGTATTGTAATGTACAGGTGAAGGAAAAAGGTCATCCTGCTGGTTACTGCTTAAACCTAAATCTTGCTTCTACAGGTAAGTGAAGACAAGAACAGTTATTTAACTTTATTAGGTACCTACCTACATAGACAAAACTTTATCTTTAAAACTAATTGTGATCATACCTACATCTAATTTTAATTAATTTTAAGTTATTGTTGCATTCAACTTACACGTATTGTAGCGTAGATATATAGAGCTAAAACATACCTACCTACTTAAGTAAATGAGAGCAATGTCAAAACTAACACTGCTCGAGACTCGAGCAATGTTGGTTTTGACTATGCGAGCAGTCAACCCTCAACTACTCTTTCATCATTTAGGTACTTACATTAGGTATAGTAGAGTAGCAGAAGATGTACCACCAAGATATCAAAACCACAAATTTCTGTAAATTTATATGTAAGTAGTACTGTAACACTAAGTACTTACTTCAATTCTTGTTGCTTGGTTTCCATAAGCTATAAGTAGTATAGCATAACCTCTCGCCTGTTCACAGCAGTATTTAAATAAGGAGTAGGATAAAATGTCTGCAATATTGACAATGTCGGTCCAACAGAAGCAATTGTAGTTAAAAAAAACCACGAATATTATTCATCAAAGGTTTGTAGCAGACTTGCGCACACGACACTTTGAATTCATGTATTTTTTAGAAACTAAGCACTAGCTGCTTTTGTTCGTTGTTTATGAAAGCAAAAACTTTTATTACCTAGTAGGATTTAAAATTTCTGTAATGCAACAAATTAGTGACGGGATTCTGCTGAATGTAAAGGTTTACAGAGATTGGAAGAAAATCGTAACGCGATGTGTTGAGAAACAACGCTGTTTAAGTTATACCCACTTCTGTGGCCAGCTTTTTAACATCTCATTCAAACCTTAAATTCCTACCCAGTAGGTGTATCGGTGTACCAGCCTTCACTGTATGTACTCTAATGCTAGTTTTATGGTTTTAATGTACCTTCGCCCTCTGCCATAGTTGGTCTATAACATTTGAACATATCTTTTTAGGGTTCCGTAACTCAACCGGAAAAAACTGAACCCTTATAAGATCACTCGTGTTTGTGTCTATGCGTCTGTCACAGACAATTTTCTCCGAATCTAATGAGTACCTACTACGCTTTGGAATGGGGAACTAGCTTCATATTTCTGACTGACCGAATCCTTGACAATTCAAAAGTGCCTGTAAATGGTGAAATTGATTGAAATAAATGCTTTGAGTTTGCCAATTAAGTTTAAATTTGGTAAACATCTAAATTTCTTGGACCCAAACACGGACGTGTAACGAAAATAAAATAATTTTGAATAAAGGGGTCACTTTTCGGGGCCAAATTGAAAAAAAAAAAGGTTTCCGAACTGTACCGCGTGTCATAAAAAATAAAAGGGCTTGTTTTGAGGATCTCAACTTTTTTTTATAATTTTGAAATAAATACATTTAAAGATATTTAAGAAAATAGACGAATAGATACTGAGCACTCCTCCCCCCTTACCTCCGAAACTACTGAGCCTAACATTTAAAATTTCCACAAAACAGTGTACTTATAGATTACAGGAAAACTTATAAGAAGTCTATCGTCTTAAAATAACATGGTAAATGTCACAATACTGGGCGTACAAGTTACATTTGCAGTTGGAATGTATGGGAGAAAATGTTTTTCAACTACAATGTTATGTTTGTCGTTAGGATGAATTCATCCCAACTACGAAACCCTTCATTGTGCGTTGTCAGACGAACTCTTGGCTGATTTTTTATATATTTGCACATAAGTAAAGGACCAAAAATTCGAAGCAATTTAAATACGGACCCAACTTACCTATGAGAGTGTAATGTTATGTCAAAGTCAAAGTCAAACAATTTATTTCAATTAGGCACTTAAAAGGCACTTATGAACGTCAAGTTTACAAAAAATAGAATTGATTCTAGTCGCCCCTTCCAAAAGGTAGTTTTCGTATGGAGAAGAATGGGCGAGAAACTCCACCGTTACTCTTTTAAAATGTTTTCACAATATTTTGCATACATTAATTATATAATTATATGTGAAGACGATGCATCTAGAATAAGATTACTATACCGCGATAGGTAAAAAAGAATGAAAAATAAAGCAATTACAGATAAATTAAATATGTGACAGATACATGGTGCTCACATATTTACAAACATTGTAAAATTATACGATATTCCTAACATTTTAACAAGTAATACTAATAAGTCATTGTGTGAGTTCAAGAAATCACAGAATGTAAAATCAGTGTTATAAAAAATAACAAATACATAATTTAATAAGCAACCAGTTTGATTTTGTCTAGACTCTAAATTGTCCTATGGAGCAGGACCAGCATGTTTCCAAGCATTCTTATCTTGGATATAATCCTCTAATTTGTAATATGCTTGTTTACAGAGTGTACTTTTAATATGAGTTTTAAATTTTCTTTCATTTAATTGTAATATATCACAAGGTATTTTATTGTAACATTTAACACAGTACCCCATAAAAGATGTATGTACTTTAGATAATCTGAAAAATGGTTGATCTATTTTATCTTTATTTCTAGTATTAAAATTATGTCTATCGCTTATTTTATTAAAGATATGTAGATTTTTTCTTACATACATAATATTTTCATAAATGAATTGGCAAGGTACCGTCATAATATTAATCTTTTTAAATAGTTCCCTGAGAGATTCGCGACGATGTAGATTATAAATGGCTCTGACAGCTCTCTTTTGTAAAATAAAGATGGATTCAATGTCAGCAGCCCGACCCCACAGTAAAATGCCATACGACATAATACTGTGGAAGTAGCTAAAATAGACCAGACGCGCGGTTTCTACATCTGTTAACTGTCGTATCTTTCTAACAGCATAAGCGGCCGAGCTTAGCCGCCCCGCAAGAATTGTTACAATGTAGTTCGATACATCAGGCTCAGACCTGCGCTAGTAGTTGATAAGCTTAGGTCTTACCTATTAGTTCACGTCCAATTGAAGTGATTTGGTATGACAATATGTTATTTCAGGATTCATAGTAACTTAATGGGAAAGAGTCTCAAGTTTGAAGTGCCGCATCTTTTTAACATGATCAGTGCAGAGCCATATTGTTGCTTCCAATGCAGGCTTCGTCCCAATGATGTGACCGACTTCATCTCTTCCTTAATTATCTAGGTAGGTACAATTAGTTAGCTCAAAGTGCCTTCCTTTTCTGATGAAACCTAAATATTTAATATTCTGTGCTTGACATCAACAAAATCTGTATTCTACTGATATCTCTAATATCCCGGCTGTTACTTTTCTTCCAGGCGTCTCTATTTGCTGTCATTTAAGTAGTCACCCCCTTTCTAACCATCAGCCATCACCAAAACCATCGTTCGTTGCTTTGTTCTATTTAATCCACACACTCTCAATGCGACATGTTTTCATTCCTTTGCAGCACATTCCAATACCTTGACAACCAATTGTCACATAATATATCGGTCGCCACTTTCAGTGTAATTAAAGCATTAATGACAGATAATAATTAAGCAACGGAAAACAGTTTTTCATTTATCCTGCTGACTGGTTTTCGTGAATTGAAGGAAAAGAGAACTACTTATTGTGGTTGCAGGTGGTTAACTAATCAAGTTGGTAAACATTTAAAAATGTATCTGTATATAAACTTGGACAGAACCAAATCTCGCCATAAGTAACGAGTACTTCACATAAGTAACGAGTACTTCACATAAGTAACGAGTACTTCACATAAGTAACGAGTACTTCACATAAGTAACGAGTACTTCACATAAGTAACGAGTACTTCACATGTATCTTTGCCATCCTATTAAGTTTTTTTCGTATACTTACCCATAAGTTGTATAGCCTCCTAAAATGTATTTTGTTTTGACATAACTCATAGTTCTTCTGACAGAACTTCAGAGTTCCTCTCATAAAAATATTTCAATCACTTGGAATACCATTAGAACATTAATTTTATGAGACAGTTGTCAGGAGTTTTTAAAGTGATTCAAACTTTATTTTCAAATATTTTAAGTAGATAATGAAGCAGAAAGTTCAAATTGCGTAAATTGAAGCTATGTGTGTGAGTAACTTGCAAATATTTGAAGTAAATCCAATTACATAACATTATTAGCGTTTTAGTGGACAAGCATAAAGTGTAGTCGTCAGTCTCGTATGTGCATTTGTTTATGATTTGTATGTCCATCTGCCAGTCGCCAAAGGTCTCCTCCAACCTTCTCTCTCCGGCCCCTCTGCCCCATGTTGTGCCAGTCACATGTCTGATGTCATAATGCCACCTTTTCTGTGGTCTAATACTCTTTCCTTGGCCGTTTCTTGGGTAACAGCTTTGTCCTTCCCTCTTATAATGTTCTAGACACATACTCGTATAATGTGCTAGACACCCACTCTAGTTTTCTGAATCTTAGGGCTATGTCCTCAACCTTGGTCTTGTGCCTGATGATTTTGTTTCTTATTCTGTCAGCTTTCTTGACTCCTAGCATGCTTCTTTCTACTGGCGTTGGCATATAGCAAGTTTGTTTGTTGAGTGTCTTGTTAGAGCCCATTTTTGACTTCCATATATTAGTAGATACCGGTAGTATGCAGGTGTTAAACAGTTTACTTTTTGTTAACGCGAGTCCAATACTGAAACCATAAGTAACAGGCTGGAATCCCGAAAAAAAAACATGTTTCAAAAAGTTGACTTTCCAACACATTGATAAGTTCTAGTCATCATGATGCTTTTAAAAACTTTTCTATTCTCAAAACAAAAAACCAAAAAAAATACCCTAATTATATTACCGTCCGTGTCGTGACGGCCCTGGCGGTTGGGCGGCGGGTGGCTGTAGGGCTGCCACGCCCCGCAACTTAGGTTTTTTAATCAACCGCCCTCTGTCATTAGTATGCCGTATAATGGAGAGCACATAGCCTGGCGTAGCTCGCCGCCGCACTCTAACGCGTTTACACAACACCTATATACTAATATATCATTATATTATATAGTTGCTGTCACTGCTCAAGGGTGGAGGATCGGAATAGTTGAGAATTAATAAATTAAAACCTATAACTATCGGGTTGGAATTTTAATATATCTATATATAATTTTCTTCAGTACTGTCAATGATTGTTATTAAATTCTATGCCCAAAGTAAAGATACGAATGTAAAATGCAACGAGACATATTATCTACCTATTAGTTGTAGAGTTAGGAAGGTTTGGGAAAATCGTTTTAAATGTATTGTAAGGATTACAATGTATTGTATTGTAATGTAAAATTAGTTAACTCCTGTTTGGAGACCAGCTAAATTGCAAGTGTAGTTTGAAATGAAGGTAAGCTTGGTACATGATTTTACTTCCCCTTTTTAACTCAAGAACTTAAATAAGCACACATTTACCTATTAAAACATCAACAGAAAAAAACTAAAGAAAATAATGCATATTCTAATAAAGTCTCATAATAACTCCAAGGAGGCGTGAAACGTGCAGCAAAAAGCCAACTTGTTCACAGTTTCAAATATCTGACCAAAATTAAACCTCGCTGTCGACACAAAACGATACGCGTCGCAAAATGCCTATAACTGAGTTCGGTGGGGCTCATAGGTTGCATAGAGGTGCAATGGGTGCGCAATTATGCACCCTCCGGGTGGGGTGGCGCCCCCCTGCCCCTTCCCACCGCCCCCTGCTGGCGCCCGCGACACTCAATAAAAAGTAGTGTTGCGCGAATTTGTGGAGGCCCTACGACGTGTACTACAGTAGGGTTGCTACCTTGGTAAAAGGATTTTCTGTAGATTTCAGAAGGATACGGATTGGTTTTTTCGTTTGTTTCTGACTGTAAGTTCGTAATTTTATACTTTTTGTTCCTCAGGGTCCGTAAGTCTATCTTAGCTTTAAGTCACTGTCATATCCTTACAAATTATAGAATGCAAATAAAGATGTTGTTATTTTTTATCTAATCTTTGTTGTACCACTGGTGGACAAAGGTCTACCCCATACTTTTCCAGTCTTCCTTATGTTGTGAAGATATGAATATGTTTTTTTAAGTGATCTATATACAAAGAAGTTTGACAGCAATAATATTTATATTTCATGAATCGATTTGATTTAAACCATTGCCACTAGGCATCTTTTCACAAGACTTTATAGAGTGAAAATCATCAGACTATATTAAAATTAAATGATAGGTTTATAATGCTAACCTTATTAGTGATATGGTGAAGAAAGCTTGAAATTAAGTACTTGGGCAGTTTAAAAAAACATTGTAATGGTTAAAACCAAAATCTAGTTCAAAATAAATAATGTATGCATCTAAGTATATTGTTAACTTCACAGATTAAGAAAAACCAATAAAAATATATATAAATTAATTTTGCCACAGATTTAGCTAAGAAGAACAAGGTATGCCCAACAGCATCCTGAATGCATTGTTGTATTTGACTCGAAAAACACTGATGGCTTTCTGCGTTCAAATTGTCCAGAGGCTGCACGTGTAAAATGTCTTACGATATGCTTTAAAAAGCGTCACTTTCAATTCACACTTGCAACTAGCAAATCTACGGACAAGCATGTTGCATAGAACCGCCAATTCTCTTCGTTTCCTTTCTACATCCAGATCATCTTTGCCCACAGTTCCAATATGGTCGAGATATTTAAATTGTTGAACACGATATAAGATATTACCCGCAAGTTTAATAGGAGGAAAACTCTCTGAGGACTTTGCTCCAAAAATAAGAACCTCACTCTTTTTAGTTTTGTATCTTAAACCATGTTCCTCAACATATCTCTCACACACATCTAAAAGCTTTCTTAAGCCTGAGACTGACGGGCTCAATAGTGCCAAATCATCGACGAAGCTTATTAAAAGCTACTCCATCTATTTTTTTTTTTTTTCATTTATTCATTTATAGTTAATTAAAACGGTACAACACCAATTACATTTATTAACATAGAAATATAAAAAGATTAAAATTGACAACTTTTTTTATATAATTTAATTATACTAACATGGAACAGTGGACTCCCTTGCATACTTTCTCTCACAGAACACAAGACAATAATAGCATAATTTTATTCCATTCATCCGCAAACACATCGCATTCAGGGTGGGCAGTCAGAAGGGCGTTGAGCATCTTTAAAGTACGACACACTGGAGATTCAGATCTGGCAACAGTTTTGGATGACCGTTGCGCAAATAGATTGCGCCGGCGGCTGGGACGGTGTCCGATGTATTTATCGGGCACAAATAGTCGGCAGAAAGGCCATGGACGTCTGGGCAGTCTATACGTCCCCGTAAGGTTTTACAGGGTACCGCGAGCTGATCAAGGCCTCTTCTCACCTGCTACGAATTAAAGCCCAACATCCCTAAAAGTAAGTTGGTAGGGTAAAGGGGAAAGAAATGGTATAACCTCTGGAAGAGACATTTTAAGAAGGTTTTCTGTACCTTTTCAAGCATCAGTGTTTGGGTCGCGGTATAGGAGTGCCAAACACAGGCACTGGACTCAAGTTTGCTTCGAACCAGATTGGTGTACAATAGCCTAATAACGTTAGGATTGCGAATGTCACGAGCATGTCGCAAAACAAATCCCAGGCGCCTGAAAGAATCCTTCGCAAGGGTAGAAATGTTATCTCTAAAAGTAAGACACCGATCGAAAGTCAGTCCCAAGTCCTTTATGTTGGTGACACGAGTAATTACTTCACCACCCAAACTATAGTCAAAATGAATTGGTCGCAGCCCTCTACCGTAAGTCATGGCGTGGCACTTGCTAGGATTGAAAAATAGCTTATTCACGATACTCTATTCTATCTATATAATAGCCGGCCTGCTAGCTACTGAGCTCGCTAATGAGTCCGTCTATGTATAGGTTAACAATATCGGAGAAGTCAAACCACCCTGTCTGACCCCGCACTGCAACCTATGCTCATCAGCCCACCGCACACAGTTCACCTGGTGACCATACCAGTACCTAAAGATCATTATAATTTTTAATGATATATTTGCTTTACGTAACTTACCTCATAACTTGTCATATTCGTCATTTTTGCAAGGTTCAGTTTTAAGTAAAACATGCAAATCTAATAATTATAACACCTTTATATATCATGTTTTACGCTAATAAATATATTCTATTCAATTAATGATTCACCATCAAATGAATGCCTTTGACATAACAGGGAAGCAAGAAAAGACAGGACTCTGATTATCTACGCTTACTGCTTTTATTTAATCAGATACTTTTGGAACAAAGCATAAATGTTTTTAAACTTTCAGTAGGATCTACTTACCCATCAAAACAATAAAGTTGGATCAGGTAAATTTTATTTCCAAATTCAATCAATCTGCCTCGCTTTCTCTCAACGGTATTGGGGTCGGCTTCCAGTCTACCCGGATGCAGCTAAATACCAGAATTTTACATGGAGCGACTGCAGTTATGTACTACGTAACACGATACCCCTTGGCAAGACTGAAAGTCAGACTTTCAGTCTTCTGACTACCCGTAACGACTGTCAAAGATCTACGAATGACAACCAACACCTAAACGTCCTATGGATGATCCATTTTTAAAGATTATCTTTAGCAAAATAATCTGAGGTTTTTATAAAACTAAAAATATTAAAATAAGAATAACGGGTGGTTTTACACGAGTGTTTTTAGAGTAAAACAAACAATATTTATATTCAATACAAAAAATAGAAATCTTTTAATTAAATCTTATTTCCGAATTATCGTTTAATATTTATTGAATCGTATAATTTAGTTTGATGGCTCCGAAATGTTTGTTTTATTTTAACTAAAATATTGTCTAAACTGTACATGCACTGAAAATATGATAATATTTCTGTAGGTATTTCTAGGCAATATTTTCTATTCAAGGAAAGGCGTTTTAAATTTTTTATAATATTTTAACGTCTATATGTATATCTCTGATTATAGCTATTTGTAAACTTCAGTTGCAGAAAGTTGTTCTTGTTGTTATATTACTATTTAAATTCTACGTTTTGTAAACATGAAAATCATCCCATACAAAACAACTAGTCATTGTTTCGTCCGTCACCTACGTACGAAACAATGACTAGTTGGCTTCATACATAAAAACGTTAAAAACCCACGTAGAAGGTAGCATTTAGTTCACGTTTTAACTGGTGAAGAAGCTAAAGGACGTAGTTGATCTGGTCCATTTTAGTTCCCTTAGTAACAGGCAATGGGTTCTGGATTCAAAACTAAAGCCTAAAGTTCTAGAATTATCTTGAGTCAATCATATTAAAATTGATTGAAAGCAATTGCATTTTTATTTTATTTTTGTGGGTATTTTTTGGCAATTGATTGTTCTTGTAGATTAATCGCCCTCGCCCAAATGCCTAAGGCAATAAATCCGTCTCTGTACTAATGTGTGCTAAATAATTAAAAAATAAATCATAGGCATAGTGTTTCTTTCAGTAGGTAGTAAGCACAGCTCAACAATAAAGCTCAACTTAGCCTAGGTGACGAGCCTAGTTCTTATGCATTCTACGAGTATGCTCTAACTCAAAGCATTTTCAAGTAGTTCGATTACACATTTACAGGCACTTTCGAACCACTAAGGAGTCGTTCAGTTAGTCAGAAAGTTGAAGCTAGTTGCCTTTTCCAAATCGTAGATTGCCATGGATTAGAAAGGACACTCTATTTATTGTATCACTGTAGATAATGAAATAAAAGAGTAGCCGTGGAGTTTCTTGCCGGATCTTCTCCATAGGAAACGTGGTCTTGTCCGATGGAGAAGAACCGGCTAGAAACTTGAAATCGTGGACGTAGGTTCTAAATTTTCGTAACTACTCATGAAGGTTTATGTGTAATAAAATATTTTGAATTTGAATATTAATTTAATGTAATAAAATATTCTGAATTTGAATATTAATTTAATGTTATGTAAATTACAATAAGTTGGTATTGCTATGACGGGTGAACATTGTATTAGGTATATTTATCGCACCTTCTGCATGTGCATAATATATTTGTGGTCGAATGATGGTGCTGCACAGGCACTGCATCCAGCACTGCATGCACTGCACTTATGTCATGGATTTTCGGAAAGTAATGCCTGATTCTATTATAATATCACTGTTTACATAATTTATGTCACAACTCGTGCACTTTAAGAGATTTTTTTTGCATGATGAAAGTGTGTCTGCGCACCATAGTGAACCTCACCCTAGTCATGTCGTTCAGTTCTATCATATTTGTATGTTTTCTGACTCACTTGCACGTTCATGGGTTAGCTAAATAATTCGGAGTTACCAACTAACTCAGGGTTAATCCAATGACAATTATTGGATTAAACCTAAGTTAGCTGTTAACTCCGAGTTAGCTGTTAACGCGCAAGTCGGCCTTATGGATAAGTTTCGGTCATATAGATTCGTATAAATTCTATTCCGTTTTTAAATTAATGTGACTATACGGACATATGTACGTATTAGACGTGGGTATCTAGTTTTAAAATTACTATACGGATTAATTATTAATGTCACGGTGGCGGTACTTGTGAGTGTTGTAGATACTGGTGTAACGGCCTGCTGGCCGGTGAGGATTTATTTCTGGAAAGCGAAAATAAAGGTACAGTACTAATGAACGACAACGAACAGATGTATTTATGTGGAGATAGAGTCGCAGTGGAATTTACAGAATATGGAATTACTAGTAGGGATCTTGTCATATTATAGCATAAAGTCCTTTTGCATGATACGTACTTTTAATCCATGGCATGAAAGTGATTGATACCTACTTCATATGGATAAATAACAACAATATTTTCGACGGTGTCTTCTGGTGATTTGGTCTGCAGGTGGATTCTGCTCACCTCCTTCTGCGAAGCAGTTATGCTCGCGAAGGAGGAGACGGAGCGCGCGAGGGAGATGCAAGCTGCACGCCCTCGCGGCCCTAGTCGCCGCAGGAGACGCCCCGGGCGTCGGGAGTCCAGAGCCGACTTCCAGCCACCGTAGGCGTGGGCTTGCGGACGGTGAGCAATGGGCAGCTCGCCGTCCGATAAGGACCAGGCCCGTGTCGACGGCGCGTTGTGTTCCACGCGCGCCTCAAAGAGATGTCAGCACCAACCGACGGGGTCGAAAGACCAATGCCTGCTGGGGTTGCGGGTTTGTCCGAAAGGGATAACGCGGCCCCGGCACACAGGCAACGGAAGGAACACGGGTGGGTTTTAGTCAGTAAAAGTCTGACACACCCTCTCGCTCTGCCCAGAGCGGGAGAAGTCATTTGATGATTTCCCATCCAAAAAAAAAAAAAAAAAAATGTGGATTCTGCTACCATGTCTAAATAAATAGTTAGTATGAAAGCAGATCAATTACTTGATTGCAGCTTTAATGAACCCTGTCTAATGTCTATGCCTCATAGAGACAAACATTTTAGCTATTTAGGTTTAGGTTTATTATTAAATTCTGCGTTAATTTTTCATTTCATTATTTTTATTGATTAAATGCATTCACTTTCACTTTTTATATCAATGTTCATTAAGGCTCGAATTAATTCAGTTTAATTGGCTTTAAATAAAGCGGTCTGCCTACAACCAATAATGTACAAGTTATTATTCGTTTTCCAGTCTCTGTAAGAAAGAACAAACTTTGATACCTAACAAACATCTTCTAATAAAAAAAAAAACTATTGGTGCTCACGTAGGACTGGATCGGTTGTTAAGAATGTACATTTATGTCTACTTATGTCTTATGTGTAGGTACTACGTCAGCAGCTAGGGCATGATTCCAATTGGTCATTTCCTATGAAGAAGAGCTGGCAAGAAACTCCACGGTTACTCTACTCTTTTAAAAATAATGGGGTTTTAAAATATTTCCAAATAACATTAATAGGTATGGGACGACAGTGTACGCCTTTTAATAAGTACCAGCCGTCAGTATCTTCCAGTCTGGTGGTGGACAAGATGCGGCGTTCATCTAAAACAATATCGATCGGAACTTCGAGCAATGAGGTAGCGAAAGGTATTCCAGATTAGTTTATCTATCTTTTTCTTATCGTTCAGCAGCAATTGGATATGCTCCGTGTCTTAGAAAAAAAGAAAGCCCAATGGACTCGATTGCTATAGGTAGGTACAGTCCTTCCAATATTGTTGAAAATAGGCTAGCTTCTACGAGATAACATAATAGTTTTCTGACTGGTCTAAACCCCTTCGCAGGCTGTTTGTAACTTCCTGTCACTTTCTTTAATGTACTTTTAACTAAACATTTCACAGTATATCCGTGGATGCGATACTTTACAAATGATGTCGATCATGCACACATCATACATACTCGCACATAACCTTACGCCGCCTTCCCACAGGGGTAGGCAGGAACTACAGAACGTCACCTGCTAAGTACGGTCCTTACATACTCTTTTGCTTCGTTGCCTTTCAATCGACCACTGTCCAATAGGGTTAAAACTGTTTGGCGATGTTACACAATCTTATCAACAAACTAGTAGGTTCTTTGTTACACAATTTTTTTTTTTCGTTTTAATTATTAAATTTTATCTTAAGTTGAAGTTCACTTTTGTGATAGGAAAATCTACCCGCATTGGCAAGGACCGTTAGAGTTAGGTATCTACCTGAGTATCTTTAGTGAGTGTGAGTGTTCTTTATTCACGATCTGTACACGAGGGGTACGTACTCTTAATGCCACTTTCTGTGGGCTACAGCAGACAGTCATCGCATCAGCCAAGTAATAGACACCGTCACCGTCAACAATATTTGCCAACAAAGCCATAGAGCACACAAAACGTCTTCAACTTAGAAATATAGCAAAAGGAACAAGACGTCGTGTGAACCGTCACGGCCGTGATCCGCTTGTCACAACACAAAGGCGGGGCCTGAAGGCTTTGTGCACGTAAGCCGAGCCGCTCCACCGCCGCGCCGCCCGCGCCGCCTGCGCCCGCGCCCGCGCAGCCGGACACCGCGCGTGAGAACACACCTTAATGCTCTGTCTGACTATTGTGTTTGATATAGAAAAAAATTGCTGAAAGATATTGTGGTTTTGAGTTTAACTAATTTTGGCTGTGAATTGGTTGCTTTCAATAAATACAAAACCATTATTGACATGGGTTCAGATTGTTTAGCTATTTTATCATGGATAGCTCCATTATGTTACTAGTTTGTTATAGTCACCTGAATATTCACGTTTTCTTTGCCTGTCAGTAAGTACATACGCACTCACCATCATCATCCTCCCGCCCTTATCCCAATGTATCACTGGTCGGCGTAACATGATTTTTCTTCCATACTTCTCTATTAGTTGTCATCTCGGTAGCACCCACTTTCTAGCCATAACATTTTTCACATAGTCCATTCATCTTTTCCGTAGCCTTGCTCTTCGCAGACAACTACGTTTTAAATTTGAAGCATCAAGTACTTACCTAATTCAAAATGTTTCTTCTCATCATATCAGCCTATAAACACAGGCTGCTGAATTATTTTCATTTCAAATATCACAATGCGTAACCTGCTTTGAAAACAGCCTGGGCATGTGGGCATACTACCTCATAGACAAAACACTTGTGAACCGGAGCAACATTAAGGCCGTGCAGCCTTTCATTTGAGGATCAATCAATTGGTATTTTCTAATTATCTCTGATGATTGTTTTACAATTATGTAAGTATGATTCATGAAATTTAGCCAATTAAATTGATGATCAATGTTATTTTATTATTTATTGAAAATTTGTTACTTAAAACACTTTGACACGTAAAAAATCAATTATAATATATTAAAACTAGATGAGAGGTTTGTGTTTCCTGACCGACTACGAACTCTAAGAAGAAACACTGAAACTAACCCAGAGAAAATATTTTGACAGCTCTAACAGTGAGCTTTTTATTATTGAGTGCTTTCGTTAAATAGTGAGCCGACGGATTCGTGATTATTGACATTAACGAGTAGTAGTAAGTGTCAGAGCGTAGGCTGTCTATGAACAGTAACCAGTTAGACATTATTCCGGATAGAACAGGCTGCTAGTGAGTTCGCTAACCATTAACTTTATTTGTCAGGTTCGAAGTATTTGTGCACGATTGAATACCTAGTCATATATACGTACAAAACGATTTTATGACGTCAAGAATTTTATGATATTTTACTTGATTCCCGTCAATTATTTGAAATAGATGTTCACCTATATTATTAAATAGTACCTAACGTGTGCTTATTTGCTCCGTAATAATTACTAAGCAGAATATTATGTTTATCTTCATCCTAGGAATCATTTTAAGGTATAAAGAACTGGTAAAAATGTCTGATTTATTTACCTACATGTAAGAATGTACTTCCAGATAAATTTTGTATAAATAAGTAGATCCAGTGTTTTCCTAAAATTACTGCGGCAATAGCGGTGTAAGCACGAGTGCCTTACAAACTTAGAAACGCGACTTAGAAATGTTTCTCAAATACTATTATAGTTTATTTATTTATTGAGCAAGGCACACCAACGACATATTTATAAGTATAAACAATAGGTGATCACAAGTCTCCAGTACTGTGTAAATACATAAATTATAGGCATAACATTCTTATTAAAGGATGAACAACAATTTTATTAACAATTTATTACAATATTATATTTAAATTGAATACATAATAAAATTACTATCCACTACCCATTTGCTATCTAAATATTTATTAAATTATTAAATTTTTATCATTTATTATATCATTAAGTTTTTTATTACATTTTTCATGAAAAATATTTTTGTTTCCTTTATAAACAGTTTCATTTATAAATCAACATTAATTTCAACATGAACCAAATGCCCGACACGACTAATTTGGTTTTTCTTCTTATTAGGTAGATACAGTAAGTTAGTAAGATACTCGTACCTGGCATGCTCCAAATCTATTGTTTTTTTTTGAGGTTACTGTTAAGCAATGAAGCAATAATTAATTAATTAATTTGGTATTCAGAGGAATATAGAATAGAAAACCAAAAAAAGAATTGGTACCTATGCCACTTGATTTTATTATATTTCTTTTAGATAACAATTGTATGTATAGGTCAGTCAACTTAAAAAAGAGGTAGTTTTCAAGGGCAATATCTAATTTAAAATATTTGTACGAATCATGGTGTAGGAACCATGTAGAAAACAACTTTAAAAGTACCATTTATTTCATTTCTTTAGGCCCAATAAAAGAAAGTAGTTTCAACTTACTAAATAAAAAAAAGTACAAGCGACTCATGTTATTGTTTATTCAGCGACATATCCTCATGCATAAATGCATAATTAATCATTATTGATAATTTGTAAATACTTATATTAACAAAATAGAAAAGCTTAGTTACAAAACGAACAAGACTTTACTCACATTCTCTTACGCTTGCAGCGCCATCTGCCGTCATGAATAGTAAAATATCTTATTGAAAGAGATTTTATTTTAATTAAAACATAACTGAATGACAACAATACTAAATTTATGACAATTAAAAATGAAATAATCTGCGGTAGAAAAAATACAATCATATCTGAAATTCCTGAAAAGCTGTAACCTTACTACCATCTAATTGTTCTTTCAAAATAGTTATTTACCTATTTAATTAATATCATTGTCAGAAACATTAATGATATTGATATTGTTATGCCTTTGATTAAAAAGTTCTGTATAAACAAGTGTAATGTAGAGGCAGGCAGGTATAAGTGAGTATAATGCGTCATTATGTAGAGTTCTATGCAGGCAGGTAGAGTTTCAGTGAGAAAACGACCAATGATTGATAATGCAGTATTATGAGCAGACGCAGCCTTTCACGCGCCGCCATCGAGCGGACGCCCCCCCCGCGCACCCTCCGAGCCTATTCATTTCTTACAATTAATCAAAATTAAATCAACCACCACAATACAACACACTTTAGTATTTAAGAGTTAGTGGTAAAGTTCCAATTCAGGTGGCAAGGCGTTGAGTAGGCGTGTCCCCGCGAAGAAATCTGGCCAATACAGTGCGGTAACAAAATATCCGTATTGGCTATTAGTAGGCTCCGCCCGCCCGGACTGGGGGTTGGGGCGCTAGTACAGACAGAGCGTAAGTGCGTGCAGAGTGCAGGCGCTTGCGACGTTGTGGCGCCGAGCGCGGCGGGGGCCGCACAGTAGCGTAAGGTCGTACGAGGTGCGCTCCGGCTGGTGCATAGGACTTGTCGGCAGTGAGCCGCTGTCGGGGCTTCTCGGGGGGTTTTCTCGTTTTGTCCAGCGGCCGGGCGGCGCCGCGCACAGAAGCGCTGCAGACGCCGCGGCGAGCGCTCGTGTCGCGACTTACTTCAACAAAAACGATATTTTTCGCGAATTTTCCACTGCCTTGGAAAACTCATAATATATTTTTCTCGGATTTTCAAATATTCTGCCTAATACTTAGGCCTAATTTTTATGCAGTCAAATAGTGATTAGAGTTAGGAAGTGTATAAAAACTAAGAAAGTGTATTTCCGAATAAAAACATTAGCATTAAGAATTATTGAAAACACGACCTAAGTAAATTGTGATAAATCAAACATAATTGATAAGAAAAAATGTACAATAAAATAAATACAGTAATGTAAGAGTTAAGTTAAGGGTATACAAGCGAAAGAGCGCTTAACGCAAGATGCAAGCGATGAGCGCGAGCGCGAGCGCGCCGCGTGCGCCGCAGAGGTCGCCCTTCGCCATCCAGGAGCTGCTGGGCCTGTCGGACAACAGAGAGAGTCGGGAGCGGTACTTTGAGAACAGAGATGGAGACAGAGTATTGAACTTGTCGGAGAGCAGAGAGCCGCGGTCGGCGTACACGCCCCAGTTCCCCCTGCCAGCGTCGATGGCGAGCCGGGTGGCGTACGCCGCGGCGTTCAACGCGCAAGCGGCTGTGGCTGCTGCCTTCTTGCCTGGCCCACCACTATTACACCCTCCACCAGGTCAGTCTACAACTCATAGCTACAACAGACCTCTGCTCTAGTTGTGTTGTTGATGTCGATATAATATTATAACGATTCTAGACATGATTATGACCTTAGCTGCAAAGTTGAAGTAGTTAAAAAACATCATGACATTCGCTTGCTGCCAGAAACAATAACGAAGGATAGTAAATGGTTATCTTAGTAGGTAATTGGTTTAAAATTATGTAAATCGAGTTGAGATATTGATACAATACTTACAGATTAGTAAGTCTCAACTTCATGAACAGTGTGACTTTTAAATAACGAATAGATATTACCTACTGCACTCTTTGGCCATTGCTAGAAATTTCCCTCAGACAAAAAGATCCAGGAAGTTTTGATGTTGTTTTCTTCAGCAGTATATAGTTTTAATGGATCATTATGCGTTCATCTGATAAAGTATAAAGGTGTTAAGTATGTAACCTTGAAACAAGCCGTCGGAGCACACAACTGGGTCGCTCCGCCGGTGTATCCCCAGCACTACAGCAGCATCGCTGACGCGCATTTAATGTGGCTGTATTGTGCCTCAGCGTTTAATTAGGGTTTTTGTCTTATTTGTTAATTAGCGTACAATGCTGCCTGCTTTGACGCGCCGCCGGCTCCAGTTACAGCCCGTGAATGTACCGACGCGAACCAGCCAATTGTTTGTAATATTAAACTGCTCGTTCGGATGCTAACTGATGTGAATTATTCGCGGTGATTTAGATAGCATTTGAGTACAGCAGGCTAGTCTGTTCTTACGTTTTGTTGAAATGGCCTATAACTGTTAGGTAGGTATTTTATTGGAAGGTTTGATTAAATAATTAAAAGATAAGTTGATGGAAAAGCAAAATGTTGATAAAAGCTGTTTGAGTATATTTCAGAGTTTTTGTCTAAGATTACAGTTGTAATGTGTGTGAAACATCAAGTTAAAAGTAGTTTTCAAATTTTTCCACTTCTAGAAAAAGTAGATTTCTAAAAATTGTTGACAATTACCGAAGATTTCTGAATGAAATTCATATTCATTCTAGATTAAAATATTAGTAGTTTGCACTAAAAATAAACATTTTAACAGTTTATACATAGAGTGAGTTAAAATCAAAACGGTAACGGCACATGATTCACGCCGGCCGGCGGCGCGGCGCGGCGTCGTGATCACACCTCCGACATGCGGTGGCATGTGACACTGGGTACCTACTGGGTAGCTTAGCATTATATTTGCAACAAGTTTAATTACTTATAATGATTTCACTGAAGTTATAATTTTGTATTTAAATAAATATAAATAATTCATATATTTCCTATGAGAGCGTCAATCCAATTTAGAGAAGAACAATGTCTACATTTCCCATCCGAAAGTAATTGAAATAATAATCTTATTAGACACGAACCCAGGTGTGAATTAGGAGAGGCCTATTTCCAGCAGTGGATAGTATTTTTTTGAGTTACCTCGATAGTGTTGCGTTTCGACGGTAATGTTAATTTTAGAATCAATGTATCATTAATAAGATAACCTTTATTCAGGTGTACTGTTATACTCAACCTGTAATGAGATGAATGATAATAAATTATGTAGATGTACCTAATTGCTAGTTAATACAAAATTACAGTTGAATTTATTATGACTGGGTACAGGATTTTTTTAAACATTAGCTACTAGTTAACGTTGTATCAAAAAGGCTTGGTTTTGTATCTTTTTAAATAACACCTATCATTTACTTTCTGTAATAAGCTTCTTAGCAATCTAATTAAAGTAAATTGGGCAGCTTTTACAGAAAAACCTTGACATTAGAGGAAGAAAGCTAAATTTTAACAAAAACTAAGACGGAACAATGCCTTTTTTTCCAGGCAAATGTTTGTCATGCTCATTAACTGAATGTAATACAGTGCTCAAATAGACTTTATACATACAACAGAAATGATGTAAAACTAAGAATACATTGAATAAATTATGCCGTATGAAGTTGAGACTAATTTAAACAAAATAACCATTAGTTTATTTTCATCTTCATATTGTTATTAGAAGCTCAATGGGTGATTGGCTGTTATATCAATAGTCGCACTAGGCAGGATTAGTTGATCACGAATAACTCGTCCACTACTTTTTAGCAAATAGGTATCCAATAAGCAGCCAGGTCAATTAGTTAGAGGACGGAGCCGCAGCTATAATGGGTAGAAATATAATTAGATGTCTTCTTAGTTAGCTATCAATATTACAAACAGCGCTCATTTATATCCTAGTGTCTGCACTTGTTATTTATGCACAAGCCCGTAGCTCCTTCCTTATACCTAGTATATTTTGTAAAGAACTTTAAACTTTATCTCTCATAAACGCGGAGTACAGTTACAACCTGTATATGCTTCAGATTCATTTGAAGAGGATTTAGTTCATCATCACTTTGCTCCGCCTTTGTCAATAAAGGGGTTAATTATTGAAAATCAACATAGGTAATGAAAGATTGGTAGTACCACATCACACGTGTAACCTATAGTACAAGAGCTGGCTAAAACAAAGCGCCGGCGCACAATGGCTGCCAGACGATGCGCGGGCGTCGATCTCTCCGTTATTGGCTTACCGTTATATCAGACACGGTATTCACTAAAGTGGTACTAAGCTTTATAAGTAACACTTTATAAGTTAAGTAGTTAATTATCTTGGTTAAGATGTGAAAAATGTGACAATAACTTGTTTAGGGAAGATTTAAGTTAGCGGAAGTGACTGAGCTTTGACAGTTGTCAGAAGGGTTAAGAGATTTGGCATTCATGCTAGCTCAACATCAAGGACCAAGGCGGTATTCCATATTAAAATGTTTGCTTCCAATTGATTTTATTTCCAATTAAATAAATATAAACTTTAAAATAAAATAAAAATATAATACTAAATATAAACTTAATACTCGTGTATAAGTTGATTTCAGAATGATTATTAGGACATAAATAACTGAAAGAGTCATCAAAAAAATAAGTTGTAGCGCAAACATAACTGTATGTGTTATTGAGTATTTTTTTTCCAAAATCACTTAAGTTTACATGTTTGGGACCTAAGTTGGAAACGCAGGATAACTATTCTTACTTAGTAAAATGTAAAGGTCCTATTTTCTCAGCTTTAGCAGAAAATTTTAACAGACGGAATTAAATGGATAATTCGATTGTTAGTTAAATAAAATGTATATAATAAATCGATAAATAAGTAACTGGTTTAATATGTGTTATACAACTGAGCTACCACTGTACAAGGCCTACGAACAATAAAGCTAATCACTTCGTTATTCACTTAGGGTTCATTATTGGAACCTTCACATTTACTTAACATATTACATTATGCTTCTTTGTTAAATAAGTAAGGTATTACATTGGTATACTTGCATTACACACATCGTTGCAGTTAACTCAATCGGTTTTTTGCATCCAGCGTTATAAAACCTTGGGTCCTACATTAGGCCTATTTATGTTTTTCAATTTTACGGCAATGATGCGGCTGTGATGATTATAGAAACAGATTGTTTGGTTTATTTTTTATGTAATGTGTTTCACCTTGTTCTTGTTTGCACATTTTATTCTAATCTACATGTTACTTATGCTGCATAACAGATGTAGCATCTTCTTTTGCAATGTATTGCAAGTATAGTGTGAACTACACAGCACACGTTCAGTTTGCTTGATTATTACAAGTTTTTATGAGCGGAGAATCAATTAAATACCTCAGTATCTATGTCGTACCTGCGAGAGTTTTTTGTAGCAATAAACTCTCGAACACAATAGACTGGTACATCTTAGCCGTAGTTTACATTTTCAATGGTCACATTAATCAGAAGTAATCCGTCACTAATGACGGTGACGGTTGATTTGATGTAAACAAAAGTGTGATTTTAATTGATTGATTGTCAGCGCATTACATCTTTACAGATTTGATAAGTATAGTATCAAACGCAACCACAAAAATAATCAAAACACTTATAACCTAAGCTTAATCTAAGCTCAACAGAAAAAACATCTCACTACATCCACTTATAGCACAAAAGAAATTCACACACCTACTTACGAGTGACAAAGAGCGTGTTAGCCTCCCGAGAGCTGGTGGAACAGCCACAATCCAACACCTCGCCAAAAAAACAACGCGCCTTACAAATAGTGGTTGAAAGAGGCTCACACCTCCCAGAATAGACCTTTGTGGGCCACAAAGAGGGCCAGATAAAGCCTCTTTGTGAGCGAGATGTGTGATAAAGGACCAGTGGATCAGAATAAGGGTATTCACTAAATTAGTGGTCATTCGCCACCTTTTCTGGTGATTGATTTAAGGTCTCGTGTGACGGCTGTTGTTTAGGTTGAACCAGTACCTACCCTCAACTAGAGAGGTAGGTACTGGAACTCATTCTGTACTAAAAGTGGTTTAGCAGTAGTCGATCTGTTAAACAAAAAAGCGAAAACAAACGATTAAAATTCTTAAATATATTTAGTACAATTTGGCATCTAAAATTACGTGAACCTATTACTAACCGGTTGTCCCTTCCTAAAAACTTGAATTAGTTTAAGATTCAACCCAAGTATACCATGTTATTTATTATTATTAATTTACATATACTTTATTATACACCAGATTATACATTACAAAAAGAAAAAGTAAAACACAACAAAATATACAAGGGGCGTCCTTATCGCTTACTGCGATCTCTTTCAGGCTAATGCTCAAGCTAGGTGAATAGTTTAAAATGTACTTACTCGTACTCGTATACCAAATATTGAAACACCGATAGTTCTGTTACCACTGTGCGGGACTCCACACGCACACAGGCGTAATTACGATAAAATTCTATCGTGTCTCGTTCAGCGTCCTTCAACCGAATAAGCTAGTATTTAGATACCTTGATTTTAAATGAAACCCAGTTACAAGACAGGTCTTTATTTTCCCACTTATTTTTCTGAACACCATATCGGTAGGCGCATACAAGTTCAGTGAAGCGCGATGTGGGTCATACGTTGTCGGATTCCGTATCGATCGCGGGCTACAAATGAGACAGGCACATTAGCGGGGTTATTAGCGAGCCCGCGGACCCCCACTCCGGCGGGTGCACACTGACTGAATGATGTACTGTCGTTAGTGGACGCTTTAGCGTAGCTTCAAATAGCTACGTGTATTTTAAGTAGTAAGTGCTTGTTCGACTACATAACAATTATCTATTAAGTTCATACCAATCAAACGGATGCTCAGCGGCTTTTGATTAAAAAAAACTTGATATATGATTAATTTCAAGTTTTTTTTAACAAAAGCCGCTGTACAAGCAAACATAGTAACAACGCAAACTAACATTATTGGTGAACTGTGTTTGGACTTATAAACTTATAACATTATTGGAAAAATATGGGTCTAATATAAAAAGAAAGAAATAAAAATGTAATATAAGCATATTGTATATGTAGTACTTGTTCTTTCCCCCAACCCTTCTGAGGATCCATGCGCGAAGTTATGTGTAGGTAAACTTAATCATAGATTGTCTTTTGTTTATAAGCGTAGAAGATGATACGATTGAGTTACTTGAAGTTGGTAGGTACTTATCTAACAAGTAACTGGGGTGCATTTCAATTACTTAAACTAGCTTAAATAGTTTAGTTTCTCTACTGCTACGCCGTAGCTCGTAGCCCTACGGCGTAGCACAATTAGAGATTAGAAACTAGTGATGTATATTTACCAAATCGCTCAGTACATTATTGTAACCAGTGTATTATTATTATTAACACAAGTATCGTATATCCGCCGATGGCGCCGACTCCTAACCCGAAAGGGTTGTCGGTTATTGGTTCGCATAACCGCTGGTACTAACACACACACACACACACACACACGCACGGCTCACATAATGAGTTCCGTTGCGGTGCGGTAGTGTGTGTGCGCTAACCCTTCCCTAGAACCAGTTTGTTGTGGTCTGGTGTAGTTGATGGCAGTTAGCGGGTAGCGGGTGGACGGTGAGTACGAGCGATTTCGTGTATAGTTTTGTTTGATAGGTTTCTTGACTAATCCTCGAGTATGGAATATATTTGGTTAATTCGGTTACTCTCTTTGTAGGTTCTGAAAATTAACATATTACTGATGTACTGAATAAGCTCATGATTGAAAATCAGAGGTGTGTTATATTGTATCGGTGAAATGCATTTCGTCAGTTTAGTGAACGGGCGCCGTCAGTAGGGCCTGCTCATCTTACAGCTGTACGACTTATTTTGATAAAAATTTTGATTACTTTTTTTTTTCTTTTTTTTACGGACCCATTTAATGTTCTGCGTCGTTCTCTGTATAATTTCAACCTGAATGATGTCACCAATATTTTGTTACCATATTCTGACTTAAAAGAGTGTCCGTGGAGTTTCTTGCCCGTTCTTCTCCATAGGTACCTACTCCTACTACGCATTGGAATGGGCAACTAGCTTCATCTCTCTGACTGACCGACCCCTTGACAATTCAAAAGTGCCTGTAATTTTGGTGTATTTGAAATAAATGCTTTGTGTTTGAGTTTGAATGGTAAAGAGAAAGGTGAATGATGACTACAAACATTGGATCATCATTTTAAGCGACTGATTTATACGATATACCATACAATCCCTGCCTGAATTATTCTTACTAATTGACTACAGATAAATAGAAATCTTATGCCTGACGTTTGACAACATGTCAATAAGTATTGCCGTAGAACATCGCTGTATCTACTAACATGTGCCGTATCGTCATTGGTCTCGGTGTGCCGGTACTGCTGCTAGGCTGTAGCACACCACATCTCGTTCAATCGTAACGTATCGCGCTGAGCTGGTGACGTGCCGTACCGGACATCATACTTCGTTATTGACAACAATAATATAGCTTCGTTTGTACACGTAGTAATTATTTGTTTTCGTTACAATTCCCATCAGTATTTAGTTAATTTAACTAAAACTAATCACTGAACAATAAGCTTTAAATAAAATACGAAGAATGCATTTTTGAAGTTAACTTTTTCTGAACACCCCATTTCAAACGTTGATAACTACTTATTTGCAGCTACCCACGATGCTCCTGTGTAGCAGTTTTTGATTTACATATCTCCCTAGATATTTTTAAGAGGACATTAGAAAAGCCCAAATCGTTACACGGGTTTCTGTTCATCGTACCCATTCAGATATTTTATTCAAATCAATCAGTTTGAGTCAGAAAATACTATCATCAACTAAAATGTGAACGGTTATCCATTACATCATCATCATTACATCGGTTATTCTGTACATCACTGTCCGCACCTAACAACGAGACAATGTTATGTTCTTTAATAAACTGACATGATTCTTCCATCATCGCTTAGATGAACAAAGAAAAAAACAAGAGGCTATCTGAGTTATGTAAACCTTAAGGTAAGATATAGCCGTTCTTTTGTTCCTATTAAATATACATCGATTGCATTACCACAGAGATTACCTACTTATAACTAACGTAAACCATCAACAAATCAAACATAAAAAAAACAATTAGTATTTGCTGAACAAAGCTGCGTCACACACACACATACACCGACACACGGGGTGTGTGTGTTTGTGTGTGAGGCGAGGGTGTGGAGAGTGTTCGGCCCGACACCTCGACACAAAGAACGGCGCCGCGCGACTCTAGTAGCTAGTTTCACACAACTAGGAAAAACGCCCAGCTGTGCCTACTAATACATTATTTATTTAAGCTAGGAATACTAGAAGTAAATATACAAAATAAAATGTAAAGAAACAGTGTATTTTCCAAGAAATAGCAGAAAATAATGTTATTACCCATGTTGCAACGGTTGCGAATGTTCGTAGTGCTTTACGTAGCGCAGGCGTAGCCGTAGCAGTGGCGTAGCAGTGGCGTAGCAGTGGCGTAGCAGTGGCGTAGCGTCGTAACCATGGTGGAAGTATTATATTGTGATTTGAATTTTTGTATTGATTTATTATTTGCAATATTTAGTTATAACGGACAGATAGTGGATGGGGGGACTGAGTGTTGTGACTTGTCTTGAGAGGTTGGCCTATCACTACGATAGGCTGAGTTAATTGATTGATGACGAAAATATAAGGATTAGATAATAAATACCTACGTATGTATTAGTTAAATATATACAAGTTTTGTCATGACACTGATTTTGTACATAAATACCATATGAAAAATATTTCTAGGTCCACAAAAACCATTTCCACCACGAAATAACTAACAGTCGTATTTAACTTTCGCTAGCAGTTAGCAAACAAACAATAAGTCAGGCGTGAACTCCAATTTATATTCTAGTGGCGGGCGTTAGGGTTCAAATTTATTTAGTCGATGCGCCTGCCTCCCTTGCTTCTAATTAGCCTGAAAACGAAACTATCAACGCGTCAACTTAATTTCAACCTTAGGGCATAAGTGATATGGTTGTGTTCAGTGTGTGGCGTGTGTAACAATAATAGAGGACACTCGACCTCTCAGAGGTGCGAGATTTCCCGCGCGTATTACTTTTTAGAGCAAAGTGTCGCTGAACACTTTGTGCACAGAATTAAGAATATACTTTAGTACTAACTGTGGGAGTGTGCTGGCGCGACATGCGTCGCTGTATGAGAGTAGCGAGACTTGGGAGGCTTTCTAGTGCTACTGTTGCTTTTTTTCGGGTAATATCATTGACTAACTATGTTGGTCGTAGAAGTATGGTTTCACTCGTAACTTAATTCAAGTGTTAGAAATATTTAAATGTATACATGTTCATGTTAAGCAGGTAGGTAGGTTCATTTTCTTTCAGCAAAGAAATAAAGAGCTGCTCCTATCTAAGCGTTGTTGTTATTAGCCTGTAAAATCGCCTCCACTAATTCTAAGGGCTTACACGAATTAATCGTAATATTTTTTTTATAAAAAACATAAATATTCAAATAAACTATCTACAAAATAAAGCCTCTTAGTCTATGTATATTCAGTTTGTGAATTAAACTAAAACAGCTTAACTGTAACATAAGTTAATGTCAGTTAACACTTAAATTAACATAAACCGTTTTATTCGCTGAACAGAAAGGCTTAACTGCGCTCAATTTAAAATTATAATGTTGCAACTTGAAAAGACAACAGTATTTAATAAAAATATTTCTAAATTGAGTTTTAACTTGTCAAGCGCATTTAAACAATTATTATATGATGTTTTCCAATAGAATGTGCTAATCATATTAATTCTCCTTTTAAGTATATTTTGTAAGACCACAGGAAAAAGCTAACTATGGTATATACAAACACAAATACACCCATACATTTGCACTTATACTCGTAGGATGTATTCCTATATGCCGAACCAATTATTCCACACATCGCTTCCCGGACGATAACTCATGAACTGGCCGTACAGCCGACATCGATAAGTGCCGAAAATGCCCTTAATACATACCCCCATTACACACTGAAAACTCCAATAAAAAACCTAACATCTCGTTCATATTTCAGCTGAAACCAAATAGCCGTACTCCATCTCTCTCGAGCCTTCGGATCTGTATATCTTGCATCTCGTTTTGACTTGGTACGTTGGCAAAGCAAGGGCCGATTATGATAATATCCCCCGGCTGAATATAAATTGGGCTCTTATTTACAATGAGTTATTTAGCGCTAGAAGAGATGATGTTATTATGTAAATGTTATGAACGTATAGAACGCAATGAATTTGTTATAGTCGTAATTTATTTATTAATGGCGGATATTAATTCGGTTGTTTTCGCGAAGTTTTAGGGATGAGAAAAGATTTATGTTAATTGGGTGTTTTTTTTTTCGGTTGAGGTAATTCTAATGTGGAAAATTAGGTTCTTATTTCATTTTATTTTAGGTTTGTTTGTGTCATGGGATAGTTTACTGTTAGTGATTATATATTTGTCTATTATTGTTACCATAAGTGTTACCTAATTAACTAAAAAAAATCCTGCAACATAAGTTGATTTTTAATTTGATTTGAATGACATGTGTATGTATTTTAATTTTATTTGATTTTAATGTTTTAGGATTATTTTATTGTGTATGTCGGATTTTTATGTCAATTTTATGTTAAATATTTAATTTAATGTAATGTTATGGACTTTGTCTGAAAAATAAATGAATTATTATTATTAACCATATAGATATTATGCAGGAAATATTGGCCGAACAGAAAGTACACTACACTAGTACTTAAACAAGTAGTAAGTACATTTTCCTCTAACCAAAATAATATTTCAATGGCGACGTGATATGTTTCATACTGAACCGTGTCGGATCGCATTACTCAGTAATTGCAGCAACAGTATCGTCTAAACGCTTGTTTTCACGCGACGACAAAACGCACCCCGAAAAATCTATAGCTCACCCCCAGCCGCCCCCCCACGCCCGCGCCGCTCCGCGTCACCCCCGCCGGCGTCCTCCCAACACACTCCACTTTTGGACTTTTTAACCCAAGATGGCTTAATTTTCTTCTCGCAACGATTATTCTGCGTTTCTTAAAAAACGCCATTAGAATTGAGCCCAGCGGGGCGTTACGACGATAGCGGGGTGGCGGCTGAAGTGGGGGGTCCAGTCCGGCTCGAATGTTCCCGGATTAGCATTTAGCAGGTTTTTGCGGACAATACGTGAGCGGAGCGGAGCTGAGCGGAGCCTGAGGAATGCGCTTTTGTTTACGAGAGCGGGGAGAGTTAAATTGCTTCATTGAAATGTTCCGAATATCTCGCACCTCCGACGTGTTTTATTAACTGTACAGTTATTTGGTTTATTAAGTCGTACTCCTGTTTGCTCTAGTGGCCCATTTCTGCTCAGTAGCTATCATCCAGTTTATCTTATTTTTTTAGACTTCTTAGCTAAAGTCTTTGTCGAACACATTCTCTCTACGTCTCTAAGTACATCTATTTGTGTCAGGGCACGCAACTATCGAGTGGCGCGGTACGCCGGTGGCAGTATCTGAACAATACAGTTTCTAACTAGAGATAGTTTACTAATCACGTCGTATTGGTTGCGCATGTCCCTATCAGAATTAACGGATTCTTTAAATTTAAGAGGCTTAGCGGACATATTTTTCTAAAAGTATCTCTTTGTTTTGCTTTCTCTTACAATCCGTGGGAGTATTTAAAGTCTACGTAAACATATAGACATCCAACATTTGACAAGGTTCCGTTGATAGAGTAGCTTTAGTTTCAGGTTGAAAATGGGATGCATGTAGCCAAAGCAACCAGTGCCCGCATTCTAAACATGACTAAAATATTTGGGTCACCTTGATTGTTGAATTTTAAGACTTATTTTCTTCTTGCTGAATATAACAGCGTATTTTGCACTTTCTGCTGGTATCTCAGCAACTGGAAGTGCTCTGTTTGGGCCACATACGTAGTGTAAAGGTGAGATTCGAAACGGAAGCGGCGCGCGGAGAAGCTTCAGGCAAAGTAGATAAGTACTCATTATGAGTTAAGTGCCTACATAATAACATCTACGGAATTACGGATGTGTATGAACCTAATGGACCAGCAATATCAGGGAAGATAGTTCATTTAAGATTGTGTGTGGTGTTGCTCCTCAATTATGCTCCAAACAACATGACAGGGTGTATTTAGTGAAATTAGATTACTGCGGCAAAGCGAAAAGACTTGTGGCCAGCGGTGGACTCTCATAAGACTTGTGGCCAGCGGTGGACTCTCATAAGACTTGTGGCCAGCGGTGGACTCTCATAAGACTTGTGGCCAGCGGTGGACTCTCATAAGTTAAGACTTTAAGAGAGCGATGCAGTCATGTATTCACTATAGTAACAAGCATCAATAAATATTTTAGATCAGTTACAGCAGTGCAACTGGTGTGGTTCATCCATGTGCTTCAGAACCTCGTATATAGACTCCACAACTATCTTCAAGACTTTTGTTAAACAGAGATGCTACTGTCTCTGCGTTTTATGAAATGTAGTTCAAATAAAATTATGATTCGCGAGCTAAAGTGAAACCTACCTCTATTAGCGTTAGCACCGCGGTGGCGGCGCGGCGTTGCGTCCGGTTCGGAAGCGCCTGCGGCGGCGGCGCAGCGGGCTTATTGTTAATTAATTACAAACGATTCTGCCGAGCCCAGCCACCTACAGATATAGACAGGTCACAGGTACACTGAGGCCGACACAGTTACCTACAACCTTCATTTTCGTCAAAGATAGGCAGAGAGAATACATCAGAACGTTTCACCGAATATACCTATTTACAACGTGCACACCGCAACTTTGTTGCAAACTTTGTTATAAGATGACGAACGTACCTACCTTATATTGTTGGTAGGTTCAACAACTTACGGTGGAGTAGTCTTCTTCATTGTTTTAGACCATCTAGAAAATTTGCTGCATTTAATATACCTGTAATGAGTTTAATTTGATTTAATCAGAATTATAACAAGTCAAATATGGTAAAAGTTTGGATTCTTTCGACTTTGCATGATTCTATATAAGTACAATATTTTTAAAGTCAAACTCAAATTCAAAGTCAAATCATTTATTTCAAATAGGCCCTTGTAAGGCGCTTTTGAACGTCAAAATTTACAAAAAATTGGATTGATTCTAGTCGCCCCTTCCTAAAGGTAGTGATCGTATGGAGAAGAATGGGCAAGAAACTCCATCGTTACTCTCTTTTTAAATGTTTACAATATTTTGTAACGGTACATTTGTTATATAGTTATATGTGAAGACGATGCACCTAGAAAAAAAATACTATACCACAATAGGTAAAAATAATTATAAATGAAGCAACGACAGATAAATTAATTACTTATGTGATAGATACATGGTGCTCACATAGTTACAAACATTGTAAAATTATACGCTTTTCCTAACCGTATTTTTTTTTTTACAATTGACTTATTAATTGTAAAAAAAATAACAGAATTTAAAATCACCGTCAATAATAATAAAAACAAAATAAAAAAATCATACAACTTAAATTAGCAACCAGTTTGATTTTGTCTAGATTCTAGATTATCCTATGGAGCAGGACCAGCATGTTTCCAAGCATTCTTATCTTGGATATTATCCTCTAATTTGTAATATGCTTGTTTACAAAGAGTACTTTTAATATGAGTTTTAAATTTTCTTTCATTTAATTGCTAGGTCTTCATCCCATAGTGCTAAAGTTTCAGCAGAACTGTCTTATGGACTACGCAATCGAACGCTTTCGCAAAAGATTCCAATGGCATTTTGTATTTCTTCCCAGGCATTAAAAATGTTCTTTATTAGGGTGACACCAGCGTCAGTGGTACAACGCCCTTTGGTGAAACCGTACTGTTGTTCATTAAACATGGAATTTTTATTAAAGTGACGTAACATTTGATTGAGCATCAAGTTTTCAAACCTCACCTTACTGAGAACTGGTAGAATTGACACAGGCCATTGTTGGGTTCTTGACTATCGCCAGATTTGAATGATGATTTGTCAAACTATCATCCCAAAAAATTTGACACGAGCCACTCGGTGTGCCTCCGATCTTACCTAGTGGGTTCGCTTCTCTCCGTCTTTGTATAGGCTGGCATTTCTTCAGCAGAAGAGGCAATGAGGCAGCTTTAATGAGGCCTTCAGAGACAGCCGCTAATTGATTAACTGAAACACAATCATGCGCCGCACAAAGAAATAGGAAACGATGTCATTACGCCAGGACAAATTATAAGTGGGGGTAGTTTAGGTGACGTTATAGAAATAAGAGGCTTATTTCAGTGAGGACTGAAAATCTTTTTTCGCCTTATTTTAACGTTCAGGTTATCGTTGGTAGAACAAATGGTGACGTTTCTAAAGTTGTAGTGTAAGGTTTAAGCAGCGAAGCTGAGAGCTGTTTACCTAAAAAAAAATTTTTTATTTTAGTTGCTTCTTCTAGTGGGGAAATATAGGCAAGATTTTAGAAGAGTCGTTCACAGACGTTCACTTGTTTACCTAGACGGTTTTCATACTGATGTCGGTACTGCCATTTTATCACGATAGGTGGCGCATCGTCGACATGGCCTTTGAAAGCTGTCAATTCCATATATTTTGTAACCTATAATTCAGTAAATTTAAATTTTCTCGTAATATGCTTAAGTGTGCTGTACCAGGATGTACTAAACTACTAACCCCGTTGTTCATTTATTTCGTAAAGATACTACACTAAAAAAAGGAAATTAAAAGAGTACAACTAAAAGTAACTTTGAATATGTTGATTGGCAAATTTCGACAATATGGTGGAGTTCTGGTGGAGCTATTAACGTCTTGGTAAAGTTCTACAGCAGGAACGTCAAGTGCTTGTCTTTCAGAAGCTTGAGGGCTTTGATTGTCGATATTAAAATTTCGGTCATAGGTAACCTAAAAAATAAAGGATACCATTTATAATTAAAGTAATGTTCTCTCAATTTTTGTAAATTTTCCCACCATGAGTCAAGTGAGAATTAACACGTTACAACTAAAAAAATATCCAAATCTAGAGAAAAATAAACCTAACCTAAAAATTTAAGAATACCATTTATTATTAAAGTAGTGTTCTCTAAATTTTCGTAAATTTTCCTACCATGGGTGAAGTAAGAATTAACACGTTACAACAAAAAAAATATCCAAATCTAGAGCCTAGCACTGTAGAAAAATATTTTATTAGATAGAAGTCTACTTCTCATTATGCGCTGATTTCTTTCCAGTAATCCTTGCTTCTTGTTTGTTTAGTTCGTCTTTCAATTCTTTACGCTTCCAGGAACAATACATGTTAGCAATAACGATGGTGGATCGGTTTCAATACAAAAAATAAAAATAAAACACCGATGTAAACAAAGCGAAAATTATTTGACAGCGGCCATCCCGCCGCTGGCGACATCTGCGTTGAGCTTTGCGCGTGGATCCCCATTAATACCGCCTGCTCAATAAAATGGGTCATTAATAAGTGGGTCGACATTGGCTGTCAATTGGTGGTTAATACAATAGCCCCGTCGTCAGCGCCTGGAGTTAGGAATGCGGTCAGCGAGACCGGTGCGGTATCTGTAGGCATCTGGCTAATATCGCCACGTTTTACTACTGAGCCATGCTCGCCGATAACCCTCATTATTTGGAGATAGATTTTTGGGCCTAATTTGGTAATTTGCCTATTGCTGTTTTATATATGAGTACCGAATGGTTTTGGATGGAATCAAATACAACGTATAATATGACTGTTGAGTTCTGTGCTTTTAAATTGCAACTTGAAATGATGTACCTAAGTAGCATCATAAGTAATAATAAAGTGTGTAAATGTGTCATAGGTATAGGTTGTCAGTGTGAGGATTCCGGTCAATTCTGCCATATTTGTGACAGAATGAATGAAACTGTTTGTATTTGGAGATTACACCAAAGTAGGTTCCCACATAAAGAAGTTTGACGGGAATTTATCTCCCTAGTCAAGCACTTACATTTTCTCTGTGTGCGTTGTCTTCGTACAACGAATATATTTTGTATATCTGTGTGTGTTTACGAGGACATCAAAGCTCGCCGGCGGCGTGAATGCCAATTGGTTTTTTATCGTTTTCTCTAGGCTCGTGATAACACCGCCTTCCCCGGCCCTCCTGCCCCCCTCCGACGTCTTGCTGCCAAGTCTGCGTACTTGGCAAGTATGCTCGTACATCTAGTTTGTCTAATGCTGAGTTAGAGGGTGGGTCATAGGGACTGAGGACGTCTAGACATAGAATAATGTCACGTAAATTATGTGGACTTAGTTCAAGCTTTGTTTACAGCTGTATATAGCTATTAGGAATTTGGACTCCTGTGTTGTGACCTTGGACTATCAAACAGTCTATTTAAAAGCTTAATATTGATCATAAGTATTTATTAGTACTTATTTTGCAGATCATGATTTGCCAGAAATACACAGTCTTTGCAACTGATCTTTCCGATTCTATTACTGACTAATTATCCTACCTCCTACCTACTAATCCTACCTACCTCTCACTCTCCAATCACACCAAAAAACCAAACAATACAAAATCTCGAAACCAAACAATATTAGTTGATCTTGTAAAAAAACAAGCGAACAAGCTTCTGCGATATTCGCCTGGGGCTTGCTTCGGGAACTATACGATCTGCGACTATTACACGAAGAACCCTGACGCCTTGTCTATCAACTTATTCCTTCTTACATTTACAACAGGAGCAGAGGTCAGGGTACGCTGGGCTTATGATAGAATTGACTTATAGCCAGGAAAGCTTGAGCTGCGTGGTTCCTTGGATTTGTTCCCTCGTGGTTGTGATTCGGGTATGTTCGGGGGGGCTCAGGAGCTCTCGGGGTTGTGGTGCTGGCTCCGTGGCGTGTACTAGTGCTCACTTCACACGTCATACAAAGGTCGCTAACTGCCTGCTATTAACTGCTCGACCCCCCTCCAGTCTAGTGATGTACTTAGTGCTACTGAGGTTATCGAATTATGGATGGTAGTAATTTGAAGGTTTTTACATCAAACCTTATGATTTGGTTTTGAATCAAACTTGGGATTTTAATGTAACGATATTTTTTTCAAATTGGGCATCCAAAGAGCGAGCAAGAATCGGCAATGTATTGATTTCCGTTAGTTTAGCTGATGAAGTGTAAGATTTATTATGCTAGCACATCTACTTACGTATTTTCTGAGACAACTTTTCATAGGTTTTGCTTGGGTTTTTAATTCGAATTTTAAAACTTATGGTTACGAACTTATGACCCTACATGTGGATGTTTTTATAACTGAAATTTAACTTTTGTGTTGTAAAATGTGACTTTCGACAAAAGCTTTTGTTTAATTTTTCTAAAATCAACGAAATAATAAAGCTTTGCAGTCCTATATTGCCCCATTATCCAATCTTGCAAACTCTGTCATTTCCCGAGATCAATCAAAACAAATAATTGACGATAACAAATGAAAATCTGCGATAAGTACGATTTGTGCCATCACTACCGTTCGCACCGCCCGCGGCTTCTTTCCAGAAGTCTAATCAACCGAAACAAAACCATACCACCTACATATTAAGATCTTAATTCCATTGTGTACTCATCTTATTATTTTGTCTGCAACTCTCTGAACCAATTTCAGCTCTAAACGTAGGATGATTGAGTTGATTTTAGTATGTGGGTTGTGTATTGTATTGAGTCAATGATTTCGGTAGGAACAAGGGCTGTGCCCTCCAATGGTCCCGGTAAATTATTCGCTTTCGCTTGTTTTATAATAACTGAACTGATACAATCAGCGGTACTAATTACAAATCAATTAATTGATTAATTTCGTTCACTTTTACAACATTAAGTGGCGGGTACATTGTTTTGGTGAAATTATTTATTTGAAGAGCTTATATGAAATTGTTAACGTTTAATTTCAATGTAATCAAACATGTTCAGATCGGCCAATTTTCTCTGACTTAGAGGTTTTACTCCAAAATATAGTTTCAGTGAATATAAATTCTAGGTAACTTTTGCTTTGTGATAGACATCGAAACGAGCTTTTGAAGAGCAAATTAATGAAAATGATTTATCTACACTTATTGCTGATAAAAAATTGACGTGAAGAAAGTATTTTCTTGCTTTCAATAGCATTTACCTACTTTCAAAAGTTTTGCAGAATTCATGTGCAAAATAAAGACTAAAGAGAGGGAATGTGTGGGCATATAAACCAAACATATTTTATAACATACAGACACCACATGACGTCATATCCGTCCATCATTAAAACGACCGCCTTCCATATTCATAAATACTCACACATGCAACATAATCATAACGAAGATAATTACAAAATTACACCTTCGTGCACTAGAGGCGGGGTTACCCGGTACTTACAACGGGTTAAGTTAACCCTTACACTAAGCCCTATTGTAGTCTTATGTCACTACACCCAGTTCTGTGGACCCACAATATTGTGACAAGCGACACCTCTGTGACAAAGGCAAGATTGTCACTGTGACAAAAACGGCACATTATTGAGCCAAAGCTATTGTGGCACTTTAATGTCTTTTTGTTATTTAAATAGGATTTGTGGGTTTTTATTCAGTTTTTTTGTAATGTTAGGCTTGTATTGATAGCGCCATCTAGAGATGGGAAGAGAAAGGAAGTTCTCTGTTCCTTCTTCATATCTTTTGATGAGATTTCTTTTATGATCCACATGATGGAGACATGTCTACTGTATAATGGAGCTGTGTCAGTTTAAGACAGTGAAAATCCCTACCTTGGTATTCAATATTGTCACTGATAGTATTCTCACTGTAGGGTTAAGTTTGTTAATGGTGAATACTACCTCATAACAAGATCCTTGATCGTTACCTAGAATACTTACTTCGATATAAGTAGCTAGTAAGTAGGTATTTCTTCTTCGTGTCGCTGGCACGACAGTTATACCTACTAAGTAAAATCATTTATAATTTATAATTCTGATTTTATTATAGTTACCTAATCCTAATAAAATACACCCATATTATAAGTCAAAACTCACAAGTGACTATTCCAAAAATCACCCTAAATTTACTGATTATTTTCCTACAATCCCCAAAATAACACAATTATTAATTTGTACATAGTGACAAGTTCACTTGACAGGTTTTGCGTGAGTTTCGCGGAAGTGTGTGTTTGTGTAGGCCTGCGTCCGCGCAGCTACCGTGCAACTGTTATTGTTACTACAGGGTGCTGTTGTAACGTTGCCGTCACTCTAATTATGTTATTTTTTTGCCACCTGTTTGCGAGGGAAGGAAATGTTTAGTTGACTGTTTTGTTTGAAGCTTATAATGATCAACCAATAATGGGTTATCTTTGACAGCTTGTACAATTAACTCAATGGCTATATAGAACCCAGTTTGAGCCGGCAGTCTCACGGATTACTCCTCATGTCAAAGTCAAAGTCAAATAATTTATTTCAATTAGGCACAATTGAACGACAAAATTTACAAAAAAAAAAAACTAGTCGCCCCTTCCAAAAGGTAGTTTTCGTATGGAGAAGAATGGGCAAGAAACTCCACCTTTACTCTTTTAAAATGTTTTGTATACATTAATTATATAATTATATGTGAAAACAATGCATCTGGAAAAACATTACTACCACAATAGGTAAAACATTACTACCACAATAGGTAAAGAGAATTAAAAAACATGATGATGATATTAATGTACTAGCTCTCGCCCGCGGCTTCGCAAGCGTGGAGGTCAGAAATTATCCCCCAGGAACATACTACCAGGATTAAAATTATAAACAGGTATCCTATCTATATATGGTGTTAATCCATGTTATAAACTATCTGTGTGCCAAATTTCATCCAAATCCATTCAGCCGTTTTTGCGTGATTGAGTAACAAACATCCAAACATACATACTTCACATGTATAATATTAGTAAGATACTTAAAAGATTCATATTATATACGACATTATTCTTGCTTCTCTAAATTATTTATGAAAGTTACACACAATAAATCCCCAGTTCCACATTAGTCTCGGCCAGTCCATTGATACATTCTGATAACATTTGGTCATCATTATCTCAATGAACAGCCGCTTCATCAGAACACTTGCAATAAAATTTCAATTACCTTAAACCACGGACTTAGCTTGCATCTCAAATTATAAGAGCTCTTTTGTTAGCGGATTAGCCGACAAAATGCGGAGGGCACGCGGCGGCGGCCGGCGCGGTAATTGAAATAGCTCCGCGCATTAGATGGTATTATAACAACCAGTTTAGCGTGGCACAGCGCGTCTCTTCCGCGCGGGTCAACTCTGACGACCGCGGGGTCATTGCATAGCTCGCTGAAGTTCTTGTGCTACTGGTTGTTTCTTGCACAGTGGTGTGCAGAACATTCTTGCAGGATTACAAGTTTAGTGTGACAGCCGAGCTCAATTAAGTAACCCTCGAGTCGATTGGATATTAATTTATTGGCGTCATATAGTTCAGTAATGCGGTCGGAATGCGAATCGTTTACAATTCTATTGTTTATTATGCGCTGTGAAGTTTATTGCCCGTTTCAAACCCATTGTTAGAGCTTTCGCGGGCTTATGCGGAAGTTAATTTTCCAATTATATTTTAATGGTGATTTCACGGTATAGTCGGGGCATATGACGAAGATAGCATTAACGCTAAGTACATATTTTACAAACATGAGAGATGATGAGAGTTAAAACGATGTAGAGCAGGATGAGAAACATTTAAAAAGTAAGGGTTTTCCTGTTTGAAATGATTTCTAACGCCGTATAAATGCCAGACGATGATTAAAACGTCAAACAAATAATTTTTATGACAGCTGCGCGCACAGACTGCATTAAGTCTGCGGCGCGTGAGTCGCCAACGGTACGAAATGTTACCATTTTATATAAACTAAGTATTGTATTTATTAATTTTATTGTTGTCTGATTTTGTATTTCACTATATGCTGCACCGGCTGACGTCATCACGTCAACGCCTGCTGTCGCTGAAAATCAGCGCTGGGGCTCTGTCTCGCATCGCGAAGCATTATGCTGAACGATGGCCGTTTTGCGTGGATGTGACGCATAATTTCCCCCAAATTGTTTATTTTCGTGTTTTGTTCTTTCCTTGCGTCATGTGTACCGCAAATAAACGTATTTTCTTTCTTTCTTTCCTTAATTCAAAACTGTGGCCATGGCAGTACAATACAAAATAAGTAAGCACTGTTACCAAGAATCATATAACCTATTAACCTGACAACTACGCACAGATAAAACATGCTCGCATCTTAAATCAGCATGTTAGCACGTTATAGTAAAGGCTAGCACACACGGTACAACAACTGCACGCAGGAGCGAACGTGTCCGGAATCGTAATGTGACGTTTAACCCAAGATGGCGGCGCCTCAGCGCGCTAATGAATTGTGACACGGGTTAACGGCAAATTAATATATATTATAAGCAGTTTATACGAACAATCTGTAGGATGCTGCGGCTAATTTTATTATAAGTTGGGTTTTCCAAAGGAACTTTAGTTTAGTTTACGATAACTTCAAGTGGCGTTTCTGGGGTCTTTTTCAATTGGTTTTCTCAATTCCTTAGAACTGACGCAAATACATGTTTTAGGCGTAATGTAACACAAATAAAGTAAAAATTTGCACATTAAATGAGTACAAGGTTACAACGTAGAAAGCCAGAATACGTTCAGCTAATTGCAGCAACTTAACAGCATTTAATCATCTAGGCAGGTAACAAAGAAATCTGCCAGCTTGAATTTCCTTTTCAAAGCTACGCCAATAAAATACAACAATTACTTAACCAATAAATCAACTGACAGGTGAATGTCGATAGATATAAAATAAAATAATGATGATGAGTCATTACTAGCAAGTTCTTGTTGAGTCTTATTTTAGTTGACGCGCTGTCACGCCGCTGATTGACTCGAGTGGGGCGCAGACTCAATTAAATCCCTAACATTTGTATTAATTAAAGGAAAGGAATTTGATACGAATCGACAATGGCGCTCGATTGACGGTGAGGCGTACTTATTGAGCTATTAGTTGAGCGTTGAGCCTATTGTGAGTAAACATTTTTATGTTTAATTATGTTTGATGTGTAGTTGGTGGTTAGATGTGGATATCATCTTATTTGTATTAAACGTTAGTGATTTTTGGTTTATAAAATGTACACTTCGTTACTATAATTTGATTCAATGTTACGTCGGATCCATAAAAAGTGTTGTAATCAATTCAATTCCAATTATTAATAATTTTAAACAACACCTATCAACTGCAAACCGTACGAGCGTACAGTGTATGACAAGTAATTCGATCTCTCTTTTTATATGATCTTCACATAAGACAAAAGGACTTGCACAAGAGCATAGTGTTCTAATGACAACAGCGTGTCGAGAAGTGGGCCAATGAAGTGTTGTTCACGTTAAACACGCTGTTGACTTGGAGTCAAGAGCGTGTCATCCTCTATACACAGTTTTTTTGTCACTTGTTGACTAGAGATTAAGACAAAACAGTCTATCTACCAGAGCATCCAATGTCAACAATGTGGAGTGAGCTTATGCACCACTTTTGATATGTTGATTGTCAGCTTTTAAATTTTGTAGTTAATTAACAAAGTACATAGAACGGAACATTGATATGCGTTTGGGATTAGCAGGGGTATGACAAACAACTGAAAGAGAAATGAGATTAAACCAAAGATTTCGTTTACAAATAATAGTTTTAATAACATACAAACATATTTAGACCGGTACCTAAGACGAATTTGAATAAACTTCCATTTGATTGCACAACTATATCCAGTATAAAGTGTGGGGCCCAATAATAATTATCGGAGATATACGAGTAGTAGATACATTCTAAACTGAAGACACTTATTTAATTTGATTAACACATCGTTTACATTGCCCTCTACACAATTAACTGATTACTCTCATCATGATAAAACATACATCTTCACGGCTTATGATTTTTAGGCCATCAGACTTTCACAACCCCCTCGCTGACCTAACCCAACAGCGCACGGAACTATCACCATTGTTTGCGCGCAAGGTGGTCACTCTGCACCCGCCTTTATTTATCTTACACCTAACATAATTGAGGAAGTATTTAACTCGCCTTTTGTTGCGTTTTTTCTCTTAATATTGTTAAAATTGTACGACAGTCAGGTAACTGACAGCCGTTTGAAGTGACTAGGGTTGGCAAGCAGATATGCGTTTTGGGGATATAGTTTTAAAATTGGGTAACCAACTTTATCCTTACATAATATTTATACGATAGTTTAATTATGACTATGAATAATTGTAGGATTTAAGTCTCAAGAACTAAATCGCATATGGATTCAACACAATGTAAATTGTTTATGAATAAAACAAATGAAATGAAAACTAAGATTCGTACAGCTGGGGCCACATAGTCGCGATAAGGAGAATTAAACTTCGCGCGCTCTCTCTCGCACACCGCTCGACGTCTCGCTAAGCAACAGAGAGCGCGCGAAGTGTAGTTCGCGATAACACGACAACGTGTCCCCAGTATAAGAAACATTTAAGACTAATAAGATCTTCAGAAAATTCTTCTAATTGCGTAACACATTTTCGTAAATGATTAAGACTGAACTGTTTCGTTTTGACAGTTCAACAACATTCATTGCGTTATTTACGTTGTTGAGCAGATTTTTTTTCGAACTTAATAAGCAATGGATTATCAAACTCTTTCAAAAAAATTCAGATTGAGATTGATCGTGTATAACACAATTTTTGCTGGTTTGAACAACTGTTGAGTAAGAACACTGTAAGTTGAATGTCACAATATTCTTGGGACTGTGGAAAATTATACCTTTTAGGTCAAATTATGTTTTTAGTTATGTTCACTCCTATGAATCGATTTGTATTTTCTCTGAAATGAATAATTGCGTCGTATAGTTTTATTATTAATCTCTGTTTGTCATCCCTACGTGCGCGTGCGCCACTCCTTGTTCAATAGAGCTGTCTTCAAGTTACGCGCACATTGTCTATATCTGCGGATTTCAAACGATTGTCCCTTCAACGAGGAAACTTTTTGCGGGTAGTCGGTAACCCAATAGTCTTCAAACTAGTTCGCATTGTTCAAGTGTAAATATTGAAACGTAAGACGATTTCACAACGATTGCTTCAACATCTAAACGTTCAACACTTTTTTGAGCTGAATGATTATATTGTTATTTAATAAATTCTTCTAATCATTAAGTCACAGCTGTTAATAATAATCAGTCTTAGTTGATTAATTCATCATTTATTTCGTGCTGCGAAATTAATAATTAATATAATAACTTCTTATTGATTACGTTTACCACATGCACAGTGAAAGGTCAAGAGATAGAATGGTAAGAGTATGAACCCACTTTGTGATCAGAGAGCCTGATCATCTCAATATCCCGGCCACTGGTCATTCCTATCCATCTATTTTGTTACTGAACACTTAAACAGTATTTGGTTAAAGTTTAGAAACGTAACGCCTCAAGAGGAGTAAGGGAGAGGGGGGGAGAGCTGGGGGAGGTTAAGTAAACCCCTCCACTCCCTCCTGCCGGAGATACATAATATGACATAAATCTCATAGAAAATGTTGATAAATGAAATGTAGGGAGATGGAAGGGAAGAGAGAGGAAGAGGGCAAGTCATTCTCCTACCCATCAGTTACAGGAAACACATTTTCAAGGTCAATGTCAAACGCCCCGAAAGACAAGGTCATTTTTAATTTTTATTTTTTTTTAAATTAAGGCGTAGTCGACTGAACTATTTTTTTCTGCAGGGTTTAAAGGTACCTGGAAGATGGTCCAAGTCTCAAGCTCCTTGGGCTCGGTCTTACATCCTAAGTTCTCATTGTGTTTTTACTTTATTTTTCCTCGGAAACTAAGCTTTTGCTAGCTCTGATATTTTGCAAAAGCGTTCTGCATGAAGACATATATTTACTTCCTAACCTAAAAAAATACTACTATAAAAAGTATAATATAAAAAATACGCGTCTCCGGCAAAAACAAATGTTGTGAAGGGTTCAGTAGACCCTCGAACCCCCAAATAGCCTCACATTCTTTCTAGCGAGTCGGGACGTTTCGAAACCCAAACCCAGTATTTTTTTCAATGTAAGGATCTAATAGAGATATACAAATCATAATAAGGATCAGTTTGTAAGGAAACGGATTGGCAGTATGTTCTGGTCATGATATGACTGAGTGCGTTCTTGCATTCATTTATCAAAATTGCTTTTATTGCAAAATTGATTTTCACATTCCGTAGTTCGTATTATAGTATCTATCTTTAACTAATGTATTTGGCCATTGGCCATTTTATGTTTAATAAAAAAATTACCTGATGACATAGTTTCGTCGTAACCTATTCCGATATAAACATGCCTAGATTATAAGATATGACTATAAAAGAAAAAAAAACCTTAATTGCCAATCCTCGTCCCACAATGTAATAACTAGTAAAGTGACTAGCCGGCACAGTAGCAGTGAATCCTCGGCGCAAGCACTTTTAAATTGGAATTCCTGGTGGGTGTTGTTTGTACTTGTTCTTAATTAATGATGTAATTGTTGCAGGGTTCCCGCAAATCAAGTCGCCGTACAGCCCCGGATCGCAGCCCCATCTCACCGGTGAGTCAGACTTTTGTTTCCAACGAGTTCTAATAGAATTATTAAGATTTGGTGGCGAAGGCGAGACGTGATTAGGTTTGTTCCACGGTTGTTGATGGGAGAAAAAGGTTCATCAGCATGGTTGTGTTCTCAAATTCCTTGAAGGTTTTTGTAAAATCTTTTTTATTTCCCCCGGGGGAACCTAACTTGTATTAAAATAAACTATAGTAATAGTTAAACGACTTGACATCTCGAAGAAGGGGCCAGTTGCTGAAGCTAATGTCAGACGCTCTACTTTTCTCTTCGCTAAAGTTAAGTCGTCCACTATTCTAAAATCACGAGCTAAACCGAAGACTGGGAGACCTCGTTTTATTTACAAGTCAATTAGTCTGTCTTGACTGAGAGTAATCATAGGGGATGAAAACATTGGAATAGATTTGCATTGCAGTACCTATCTACCTATTAACCTTAAAACCAAAGTAATAAGATTCTGCTAATAGACAACTTAACAGATTAACAAAAATATGTAAATTCATAGTGGTACTGTTACCGTCATGTGTCAGTATTTGACGAGCTTGTACAAAGCTTGCCAAGGCAAGCTTTTGCTTAGATCGTCAAATTGTCAGCGCAGATACTAATCTCAGGCAGGCTTATTGAAATACCGAGACAAAAGGCGCCGTAATGAACGGCCCGTGAAAAATGATCGCCGAAGTATTTTGATTATCAGAGTGGCTCGACGATTAGTACCTATAAATTAGGAGCATCGCTGAAACTATGGAGAACAATACATTTGCCGGTGATTTAGGAAAGTGGCTGTGTGGCGGGGGTGAGGCACATGCGGGGAGAGGGGGAGGACATCCCTCGTGTGAGCCCCCCTACTCTAACACACCCGTGCACCTCACCCCCCGCCTTTGTCTCAGTAATGAATCCGGCAAACGCCAAACGTCACCGCGCAGCCGCTCGACGCAGCCAATACCACAAATCATACTCCTATCTATTAGCAATCGGAAACTCAACTCTATTCATACCTTGCTAGAGACCAACCTTCATTAGCCCTTATTGGACATATTATCCTCTTGAAACAGAAGAGCGAATTCGCTTAGAACGTGAGGTTTTAGAAAATATTCTGTTAAATGCAAATTAGTTTTCGTGATAAAGATATTAGTCGGGGGTTCAAATTACTTAATATAACGAAGGTCACGGAGACTGGAGGAGATTAATTGACGTTAAGGGTTGTGACTAATGAAAATGGAGATCATCCGCTAGCTTCACTTAATCCAAACATGTGTTTATGAAATGTGTTTATGAAATAGATTAGACTATACTGTGCTGTTTACAAGTCTGCTACGTAACAGATAGCCACGTGTGACGAGTGTCGGTTCCTTTTTTTCAATCCGTAACCGCAGTGTTGTTGTGGTGGGTGCGTCTGTGGTGTGTACGTGCGCGGCGTGCGTTGTGTGCCGTGTGTTCAACCCCAGCGCATGAAAAGCGTCACAGAAAACAAACCTGGTTCCCGCCGGCAGCCATTTGTAAAAATTGCCTTCGCCGCCATTTCTGTGCGGGAATTTCATATTTGGAACGCCACGGGGCGGAATCCGCGAGTGGATTTTGACATTTCCATCATGGCGGCAAGTTTTATTGTTTTCTAAAACAATTGCAGTGGCGGGCGCTGCCTCTGCGATGCCCGCTTTGGCGCTATTGTTTAGCGGTAGACATTTTTAATTTGAAAATTAGGGGTCTATTGTTTTGTGTATGCCGAATAAAAGTCACGAGTGTAATGAGGCTGTGACCTCATTGGTCGTGTGGACGAAAGTCGACACCGTTTCACTCATTGATTGAAGTCCTCTGCGTGTTTCACTTCTACCTATTTCAGGATTTATCAATAGTGAAACAAGCATCTGTAATTTTGATTAAATCAGTCGATAACGTTTTGTTTAGTTGATGAATCATTGTTTCAGATTAACTAAGTATTTCCCCCAGCTCACCCAGTAGAGGGAACTTATGCATTTTCATAATCCTAACTTGTAGATTGTAATATTTTTCAGTTTCCTCTTGGAAAGCTTATCAGATATCTTAACACTTGTAATAATTTCTAACATGTTTATCAAGAATTCAAGACACAAGAACTAAACTGTCTATAATTTCTATTGGTTAACTCACATGTTACACATCTTTCTGAAGGGTTAGTTTATGAAGCAATCGACACTCACAAACTTCATTAATTAACTTAACGACAATTTCTATAAGTCACGTCAAATTAATTTCTATGTAAATCTGTGTTGTCAGTTGTCACATCACTTGAGTGTTAACATATCACCAGTTGCGGCGTCTACATTACACTAAACATTTGTCCCAAATGTTGGCGGCCAACACCAACACTGAGGAAATCATTTTTTTGTTTCTGTCCAACTGAGACGAGTAGCGCCTGTGGATACAACACTTCGTCACCAACTTAAAATCTGCACGTTCCAAACCTCTATGTTATTGTAATAAAGGTCAATGTTGAATGGCGGGGTGGCGCAGTAAATTGGTGTTAGTGATATATCAAGTGTCAGAGGAGCCGCAGTGTTTAGTCACATTAAGTGGCAACAAGTTGTAATAACAAGCAGTATATTAAAGTGCGGTGTCGGCCACTTGCCACTTTCTTTCTCGTAACGAAGCGTGTCGGGTTTCTGCGGTGTGTCGTCGAGAATGTTTGGATACAACGTGGTTTGATGTAGCAACTTGTTTGGGATAACTCAAGTGTAGTTTTTTGCCTCTATTTTTGTGTAGCGGATGAGTAAGAGAAATTCTAAAATAACTTAGTACAGTAATGTTGTCTTGTTCGTAGTTCGATAAGGTTCAAAATCAATTTTGAAGGATATGAGTCGAAGTTCTTTAAAAAATTTAAGTATGCAGTCCACAGTGTATCTTGAAATTCACATCTGTTTCTTTATCACCTACATACACCTCACTACCTGCGCTACCTGAATACTTCGCCTACTTCATTTCTATAGATGCGCCCAAAGTCAATCGTATTTTAAAACTGTAATAAGTAAGTATTTAAGTAACTGAATATCTTTATTTATATTTCCCGACCACCGTGAACGCACTCCTCCGCAAGGATTACACTAATGAGTCAATTCTCTGCAACAAATGTCGGCGGTGTCCGCGGTGTCCGTAGTGTCCGTAGAGCGGCACAAGCGACACAAGTGTAGCACAAACACGCGAGAGTGGCGCTAATTGTGTCGTGTCCGGTTGCACGTTGTCCGACTGTGGGACACCACATGTGGAATGGCTACGAGAGCATTTATTTACTTTCTTGCATACATTCTGCATATCTATAACTTTCCTATTAGCAAGTGGATATGTTCTTACTAGCTTCTTGCTGATCATAGACCACCCTGATGCTCTTGCCATTGCAGCCAGCCGCCATTAAAATACTATCCAGGTTAGTTTAAAGACTCTCCGCTTAAAGCCCTAAACCTCTAATTGACAGCAGATTAAATTAAACAGGCTTTTAAACAGTCTTGTGAATAATAATAAGTGCCTATACCGCACCACCACCGTCACCATATTCGTGGCTAAATAATAACAGCCGCACCGGTCGATCCACAAGGTTAAGCCGCGCTTGGCGAGGTCGGCCAGTAGGTGGGTCCAAGCCCAAAATACACTACTAATGTCAACAAATCCCAAAAGACTCTACTTTCTGTAAGTTACACTATCAATTTAAACTGGTCCGTGGGTAGTCCTACTATGTTTGGGTCGCAGAAAGTAAAAACATATCGTCCGCAATCGGCTTATCCAACAAGATTGCTCATTACAATAAGTTCATTAAACTAAAGTCTTCAGAGGACAACCCCGAACAAAACGTATTTGTTTACATGAAAATATTACCTCGGTAACATCTTAATTACTAGCATTGTCTTTATCAAGCACTTTATTACGCACATATATGAATATATTAATAATTAAACAATATACAACCAATTGCGGCCACAATGCTCAATTACTGCAAGTCTGAACAAACATGGCGTCTTAACGAGTTGAAAACAGAATGACCGAAATTAAATTAAATTGTATTGTTTTATCAATTAGTGTGTGTGTTAATTTGTTTGGGAGAGATTTACCGACGTGCTTCGTGCACCTGTGTGTGTTACTGACGTCAGAAGATGTGAAATACTACTATAGACACGAGACACGAGTTGACTGCACCTGTGTGTGTTACTGACGTCAGAAGATTGTGGAATACTGCCATAGATACGAGACACGAGTTGACTACCTCGTTGGTTTAGTGGTTGCGAGCGCTACTGCTGGCACCTGGCATCGTGGTTTAGTGGCCGCGAGCGCTAATGCTGGCACGTGGCAGCGTGGTTTCGATTCCCGGGTCGGGTAAAGTGTTATTGGGTTTTTCCATCTAGAATTTCTCAGTAACAACCCGGAGTTTGGATTTGATGGCAACAGGCTCACCCCCTATTATTTGATGGCAACAGGCTCACCCCCTATTATTTGATGGCAACAGGCTCACCCCCTATTATTTGATGGCAACAGGCTCACCCCCTATTATTTGATGGCAACAGGCTCACCCCCTATTACCCATGTAATAGACTTAAACATATCTAACTGGCGAATTTTGGAACAAACCTCTGCCCAACCCTTCGCAGAAACAAGGCGTGATGTTATCTTATACGAGTTGAGTGACTTAACATTAACGTAGTTGTCATTTATAATCCCCCAAAGCTTTCAGTCTAGTATGCTTATGATATAGAAAAGTCTGTAAGTTATGCTTATGATATACAAAAGTGTCTTTTTTTTTTTTTTTAGAATGGATGCTTCACAACATCAAACATTTTATTTTTATAATACTACTTTATACTATATTATAATAGTAGCAAAATGATATACTAACTTATCTAAAACTATTTACAAACTAAAATATAGCATCGAAAAATTCATCCGCATCGCTGTCGACTGGTAGTGTACCCAAGAGACTGGCCGCATTGCCACGTTGTATGGCAATGCTTAGCCTCTGCCCAAGGTAAAAACCAGCCCTTGGGTCACGGGAAGTGTCAAATAGCCGTTTGGAGATTTCTTTAAAGAGGCCGTGAGCACTCGGACCCCACGGCCCGAGGGTTTCAACCCCAAACGGCTCGAAAATATAATTACCAACGAGGTTATTATACTTACGCCGCTTGAGGATTTCTGCAGCCGCAGCGGCAGCACCAGCACAGCACTCTGAGCCAGGAAGATGGGATGGAGCAAGAGTGTCGACACAGGTTGATTCCCACACTAAAGGCCTACCCACCTTCCATGGAAATAAAGACATGCCGTCTGGTCTCTTGCCATCGTCGCGTGCCAAGCCATTGGGTTCTAATACAGCTGGAACGCCGGCGGTGACAAGAGCTCGTCGGATGATGTCGTTAATGTTCGGGTGCCGTGCTAAGCGATCCGCACTTTGGCTGCAAGACAGGCCGTGATGTCCGAGACTATTGACAGCTTCGCCACAGTGTCTTAATACCAATTTAACGGAAACAATTTGAGGTCCTACAAAATCTAAACGCCTGCTGTGTGCCACAACTAGTCCCAGAGTATATTGGCTATACACTAAATACACTATCAAAATCCTAAAGAAAAATCATTGCTGGTTTGTTTTATTCATCTTGAATTTTAATACCCTGCACAGGTATTTCTTTAACAAGGTGACAAAAAATCCTTTCCAAAAATAAACCAAGAAAAAATTATTTCATTTCGAATTTAATTTCTCTGGCCCCGCATAGACCCCGCTAAAAAATAATGACTCAATCTTAAAAGGTAAAATAAGCAGCCAAGTTCTCGCCTCCTAACCTAAAAATTATAACATAAATACATTAGGCGTTAATACAAATAATTTGTCGCTTAACAAGTGAAATGTAACGCGCTAAGAGGGGCTGACGGATGGCGGATGGCGGATGGCGGTGGCATGATTTGGGCAGCATCCCCCGAGGCTCGTTATGCGGCACTTTTCGCAATTTTTTGAAAACGATATTGTTGTGCCACCCCTGGTAATGATGTAAGGATATCTTCGTGCAGTCGGTACACGGTCCAATTTGTTAAGTAAATAGTTTTGTGTCAAGGATAGGGAACGCTGTTTTTTTTTTTGCATTGCATCGGTTTTATAGGGCAATGTTAAATTATCTAAAAAATTAATAGGTCTATTCAAGAAAGTACGTTTACTAACTTTGTAAAGAAATATTCAGAATCTTAAATCTTTTGGACAGCAAAGGTAAAGTTAAACTGAAATACCGATAGGTACTTAGGTACACAAATATATACGTATACACAAATTGAATTTTAACAAGCATACCTGTTCTGGCGGCGAATCTATCAAATTTGTAACCAACGCCTGGCTAGTCAGTTACCAGTGTTACCACAGATTGACGTATTGGATTTGAAAATTCATAACTACACAAATATCACAAAGATACAATCCCTCTATGGACCATTTCAATTGAAAATCCTGAGACAGAGTCTTAGTATTCTTGTATGTACCTACCTATGTATGCAAATACATAAAGGTGTAGGTACAGGGGTGTCAACAAGCCGATACAATTACATAGCGGGCTCGGCGCACCCGAGAGGAATAATTTAAAAAGCCGCGGCCACCCGATTCATCGCTCAATTACACCATTTTAATGCCCACTCCGGCTTTTTCGTTCTCATAAGAAGGTTTCTCGTTAAGTGTTACATGTTTATTGTTCGGAGGGTGAACACGGCTAAGGTTGTTCTTGTGGCAATTTTTGCAAAAACCCCAGTAGGCCTACCCATTATTAACAAAAGGTGTGTGCTTGTTAGAACTTGGCTATCTCTCTACCGAGCCTAGGTAGTTTCATACATAGTTGAGGTCCATATTCATTTACATGGATTTTAAATTGGCTATCAAGATAAAGATCAATAAATGTTACAGTTCCAACGAGCTCAACCTGACTGCAGAAATATGGTATGAGTCACGATAGTCATCTAGCCCAAAATAAACTAATTCTCCATAACACCCCCCATTGCAAAACCTAAATTACCAAAAGTTACAAACTAAAAGCTAATATGACCGACTTATGTCTCCCCCCTCTCCCCCCTTCATTGTGTGGAGGGGGGTAGGCGTGGCCTGGCCGGACACTGTAACTGCCACTTGGTTATTGGCCTCTTTTCATAGCCGGCTGTGTGGCCAGTAGGCTATGCGTCCTCTGCGGTCTCCGATGCGGCTGATATCATCCATTTCATATGAGTTGCGGTCCCGGTTAAGCTACTGTTTACTGCCAGTTCAGTTTCAGGTTTAACTTAGTCAGTCGACATTTCATATCAACTTTCATAGTCTATGCAAAAGAGCTTTGTAATAAAAAATTCCCCTAAAATGTGGATTACTTGAAAATTACCCATTACTTAACCGAAAAGAGGAAACAAAATAATTACCATATTTCAAAAAATATCGTAAGAATAAAAACTGTCATTCAGATTGATTCACACTAACCAACTTATTCCAAAACTGTGCCAAATAGCCTCCAACGATTAAAAAAAAATACATAAAACCTAACGCAAAAACTTCTTGGTACACAACAACATGCTCGCTCTGAATCCATTTCCTATAAAGGCAACAATAATATTTAACGATTAGATCCTACCCCCACCCCCCCTTAAAGGCCACTGATCGCATAATGACTTACTTTGCCAAACGCACCAGTGCCACGGGACTATCAACCTTACTGGCAAGTGATATGGATGGTTAAGGTTGGAAATACATTTTGTGGACGTCCTCCGAAATATCAAAGTGAAGAGCGGCCCATTAGCAATTATAATGGCTACTGTCCTGGGCTGAGTGCCTGCTCATTACCGCCCGCTCACCGCCCGCTAGCCGCCGCTGGTTTCGGCTGCAGGTCCAACCTTGCTAACTTTGTTAGTTAATTACTCGGCCCTTTTACGAGCATGCTGCAATGTTATCTCAAGTTTGGAAGTCTCTGCGTTGTATGATCGAGCATGGCTAACGTTTAGGTCAGTTACTTCTCACAACTAACCTGTTTTGGCCACTGGCTGATACTCTCTCTACATTGTTTTGATCAACTGTTTGTTTTCATTTGCCGATTCTGGTTTCTCAGAAAACTTTAGTCTAATTAAATGTTCCACTTTCAGTTTTGGTTTAAATTTTGTCAATGTGTCACTTCATGAGCTGGGAATCTAATACTAATGTCCAAATTATGTAGACCTCAAAATTATAAACTACTTTTCCTAAAGCGTCCAATATTCACATCCTTACATAGTAGCTGTGCTGTTGGTCCCGGGCGGATATAAGCCAATTTATAACGTTGCCGCTTGCAGACAGCTCTGGATATCTAAAAATATACTCAATTTAAGCTACCAACCAAGACAACATACATCCTTAAAACAAGCCATAAAACAAGCAAACAGAACTGATTGACCAAAACGGTAAAAATAAGAAAAAGAAAAGCGTCAAGATCATAATATCTGTGGTTCGCTTGGCTCGTTGCGCATTGTGTGGACCAGCGCTTTGTGAACTTGCTCTATTTTTGTTAACACCTGCGGTGGGAACAAGGACGGCGTAATGCGATAGCTGTGCACGCACTTTTATTAAATTTTCGCGAGATTTGGTGGTTGCGCATTGTGTGTTAGATAAGGTTTAGTGGGCCGTAAGGGAATATCGTCGTCCTACGAGGATTTCGATGAGATATGTTCGTGATCCGAAGCTTAGCTTTCAATCTCAAGGTTGTAGGAACACATCATAAACCAGTTATGGATCCGAATCTTTAGTCTTACTCTATTGTTATTCTGTGTTGTGTCTCTTCCGTGTGTGACCTTTGACGTGGATGCTTGTCTATGGGATGCTTTCTATGTTAACCTATCTTTCTATGTTTATTATTTCCCCTAATCTTCTGTTTTTAATTATTATTTTTTAATTGTTTCATGTAATTCGTAGCAGTCCGACAGTTTTATTCAGGTAATTTATGAATTATTTGCTTTATGTTTATAACTCAATTGCTGAACCTAACAAACTATAAATGTCTTAAAAGTTTAGGTATGTGTACTTGCGGTATTTTCCCATGACAGATGCAGCTGGAGAATCCTATAATTTCTGCTAAATAATCAGTGTAAAATTGTGTACATTTTCAGCCCAAATTATTCAAATACACTTCTAGACATACCAAATACGGTAACCAGCTAGAAGCATACTAGCAACACATGTGGCGGTGTCTCGCCCGCACGACATACTAGCAACACATGCGGCGGTATCTCGCCCGCACGACATACTAGCAACACATGCGGCGGTATCTCGCCCGCACGACATACTAGCAACACATGCGGCGGTATCTCGCCCGCACGACACACGTTGAATCAAATAACCGGCGGAACCCGCGTCAATTGGCTTGTCACGACAAATTGGCAATTCCTACGCGCCCTAATTGCATCACGTCTTATCGCGTTACGCTAAGCGTTTTACCTGCAAGCATTCTTGTTAAGCTTTTTATTTGAATGAGATAGCGACTCGAGGATCCGCTTCTGGCTTAAATTAGATCCTCAGGGATTTTATTTTATGTTTGGTTTTTCCTGTTTCTGTTAAGAATGGTGAGTAAATACTAATATTTATTGGTGTAAATAAAGACATCGTTTTGAGAATACTTAGGGCTACAGGCCTCTCGGTTAACTTATATCTGTTTTGGCTAGTTTATTGATAGACAACGTCTTGCGATCTACTGCTTAACATCTTATGTGACGTTAGATTTAAAACATTGTGGCAAGCTGACAGAGTTATAAGTATTTGTAGTAGTTTTATAGAATCCAGAGGCATGTACAAAATTGAAGAAATTGTAGTATGCAATTCATATAACTATGTTCTACACAATATCAACTGCAGTACCAATCACACTAGTCCAATACAAGAATCTGTTTATACAAAAGAAAACACGAAATAGCTCTTCTTGCAAAAGACAATTTAGATTTGAAAGTCTCCAAATAACAAAACGAAGGGCATGACTAACATAGCGCTCCTTTACAATACAACATAGGCAAAATACGAGCCGGTTTCGTGTGCAAATATCCACGTATGCTGACGTCACAGACGCGTCATCGCGTCACGTCGCGCGTACACGCGGCACGTTCACGTCGCGCGTACATGCGCCACGTACACGCACACATAGGACAAAATAACAATAGAAGTACAGAAGGTTCACTACCGACCCAAACACTGTGCCTCGAATATGTTAAAACGTCGACTGTAACAGGAAAACATCAAAGTCGTAATATTTGGTTAATATAGTCAGATTTGTCAAAGTGTGCCATGACAGTGTAGAAATTAGAGCTTCAGTTCGGGTCACATGAAACACTTGCGAAGTAATGTCACGTTGTTGTGCACATTAACTTAGAGATGTGCAGCTATCCACTTGCCCAAACCAGTTGTCCAACGGTGGTCTTCCCAGAAATCTGGATTCATTGATAGACTTCGACAGGCTGGTACTGATGATGTTCGCATCGATATTTACTACAGAATTTTAGGTTTCGTTCAACTGGAACAAATCGAAATAGATTTTCTTGTCTTCGTTCAATGGCGTGTGCTTGTTTTGGGGTCTGTCAGTAGTTTACCTTCTTTTTATATCTTTGCAGTGATAACCTGCGAGGTTGAACGACGAATAAATCTAATCGTCAGCTGATCTCGACAAATTGGCCGCGCGACGATTGCCAATTTGTGCGCGAGTCGCGACTCTCGCGATTGGCCCAATATGAGGAGTAAACGTTCGCACTTTTGACGCGATGCCAAGATATTACATTTGAAATATATACAGCAATGCTTTGAGTCATGAATTTACATTTTTGACATTCTAAACCGCCTGTAGTTGCTACTAACTAACTAACTGCAAGAATCAGATCTATAACCAAAAGCCCCAGTAATTTTACTACAACTGTACCATTCAGGCTACGAATACTTAGTTAAAAGGCTTCGTCTATTTTGTAAAACAAAGCAGGCTCGTTTCGTAAATAGGAACCCATTGTTAGTATTCGACAATTTAATTAAATGTTAATTTTATTTCGATCCCTACGAAGTTTTTAAAAAACAATTTATAACTCACTCATAGACCTAAACATTAATATTATTGCTGTTCTGAAAAGTGTCCGTTATTATGAAATCGGCGATATACTCCATCATATTATGCACTAGTTCTCGCGGTGATCTTAACTACTTATCAGTACACACTGGCTTCATTGCAGCAACTTTGTCTGCAAACCTAAGCGCAATCTTTTGCAATTAAAATATAATACTTCTTGTGTCAGTTATTATTTATGACAATAATTATATATACTCGACACAAAATGTAATCAAATTGCACAGTAATAAAAAAATAAAAATAAAATATTACTACCTATGCAAGGTTTCAATCGCTTCGCCTAGTAAATTCTATTGTTAATAGCATGAAGGTACAATCCATTTGATACACGTTATTCAATTATGTTCCAACAATTAGTATTTGCCTACAATACAAACAAACTACCGGGCAAATTGACAGTTTCATTGTGTACGCTACGCCGTAGACACAGCCGTAGAGGGTCTACGAAAGCCGTAGCCACCCTTTATCGACTATAGAAATTAATTTTGACTTTCCTTAGTATCCAAAACCTTTTATCTAAACGCAAACCGTAGCAATAATAAACACCCAACGTTCCATTTAGTCACACCACTGCCATAAAAAACATAAACTCAAACCTAGCTAAGTATTTACATACAAAATATTTTTTTCCATAACACATTTTCATTTGGAGCACAATGCCGCCGGCAAAAGTGGCAGTGTTCTTCACAACAAGTAGCTTTCCTTCAGCAACACTCGTGCTCCCCCTCGCCCCGCGCTGAGGGGAGGGTTCCGCGCTATAAATTATACTCCTTCACAACACAAAATGAACTTTATGCCTAAAAGCTGTAGGTTTATAATGAGTTGTGCTTACAATTCGTGTTAACGCATACATTATTGGTTCGTTGGCGTCGTGTCGTAATGATCGTATTTTTATAATGATACAGTTTTGTTCTGGTTAGTGGTGGAAGGTGTACACGTGCTTCGGTCGGCGGTCGTAATTAATGGTGGTTGGTATCGGTGGTCGGATCATAGTGTAGTTTTACTTTCAGGCACGTGACTGAGAAATTAAAGATCCGTAATTTTATTAATCTGTTTGGTAATTTAAAAATAAACCCATCTGCATTAATTGCGGTTAAGTTATATGACAGACAATTCATATAAATTCTGTCCACTTTATAATACTTTTACAATTATGTGAATCTTCCTTTAAATATTTAATTTTTTGAATTAGTTATTGTATTCAAGAACTGATTTAACTGATTTGCGTGTCCAAATGTAAGCAAAGCTACATAATGTAGTCAAAATCAAATACCGTGAAATTTTCAAGGTCTGTTCAGTTATTACTCAACTTTGCTACCTCCGTTAAGTTAGTTCGGTTGATTGCGGAGCTTATTTTCCGAACCATTTTTTCTTGTCTGACCTCAACCTTTCCACTAGACAATATGGCTCCTTCATCCAAGGTAAGATAAGTGCAGTATCATAAAACGCACATTTCAGAGGTCCGTCCCTACTCCAGTCACTGCCGAAGACCGGGACTGCCCCCGATCTCTCCCGAGGGACAGCCGAGCGTATTGCGCCACAGTTTAAGTGATTACCTCTTCACGATACTGCGTTCACTTACTTTGACACCACTGAGCAGCTTACCGAAGTTGTTCTATCATTGTAACACCGACTACACGCTATATTGTATGTTTTAAGATTAGATTAAATCTCGTAGCAACTGCTGTATTGGCAAGGCAGTTGATAAAACTTAGAGAATAGCGGTGAATCCAGCAAAATACCGATTTTGAAATTCGTATAAAACATTTCAAGAAAATGAAAGACATTAGTTAAAAGAAAGTATTTAAAATAAGATATTTTGTGAGAGCAATAAACTTTTACTAAGTACTTAATAATTTTTATTTAATGTTAAAACGTTAGCGGATGTAACAACACGAATATGTCGGTGATAAAGACCAAACCAATAGAATTTTTGACAAAGAATTGGACAAATCTTTTAACCAAAAGATTTGACTACTCTATTATTTCCGGATGACCCAGGCAACGTTCTACCATCATGACATAATAACCACCATAACTATTCCAATAGATAGATGTTCTTCTACCAAATATGCATACATCAATTTAATACATATTATAAAACAAAGTCTGAACGCGATAAACTAAAACCTATCAAACGGATTTTCATACGGTTTTCACCAATGGACGGAGTGTTTCATGAGGAATTCTTAGCAGTATAATTCATTAAAGGTTTTATTTATGTACGTACATATGACGATGATTGCTGAAGATTTCGGAAAAAATCATGCCGACTGGAAGCTTTACTGGCGTTAGCCGCGTAAACCAATCGTGGTTGGCTGAAATTTGACATACGTTATCTTAACTATACTAACTAATATTATAAATGCGTGAGCTTGTTTGTTACGCTTTCACGGTAAAACGGCTAAACGGATTTGGATGAAATTTGGCGCATGGGTAGACCATGACCCGGAGAAGGACATAAGCTACTTTTTATCTTGGATCGCAGACGAAGTCGCAACAGCTAGTAGTTTATAACCTACATTAACACAAAGGGTACTTTTACTTCCGGTAGTACGTTCCTGTGGGATATTTTCTGATATCCACGTGGTCGAAGTAACTAATAAACACATAGGTATAACTTGATCTCACTTCTGGTAAGTCACCTAACTGACCTTTGAGTGCCAAGAGTTAATAACGTCTTAAAATGTGTATTATTTACTATTTGCTACTCAGTGCACTAAAATATTAGCCATAATGCAATAAGAAATCCCTTGTCCAGTTTAAAAACTTAAGCACTACCTACTTGTCAAGAATACAACAAAAACATAGATAAACTGTGGCCAATCCCCGAATACCTTGAACATAATAAATAAATAAATATTATAATGTATATTATAATTATTATTGTCTAATGAAAATCATCTTTAAGATGATTTTAAATTAGAATTTCGAGTTTAAGTATCCAAATCAAGGCACTCAATTTATAAGCGGCACTACAAATTTTCTGATCCATTTGTTTACACTTTCATCTGATACTTTCGAAACAGTTGTTATTGATTTATCATCATCAGAAGGCCATAAAAGTCTACTGCGTTGCCCAGCATTGGGCCCTGGGTTTGATCAAACTCAAACTCAAACTCAAAGCATTTATTTCAATTAAACCATTTACAGGCACTTTTGAATTGTCAAATAGTCGCGTCAGTCAGTCAGAAACTTGAAGCTAGTTGCCCATTCCAAAACGTAGATCTTTATGGAGAAGAACGGGCAAGAAACTCCAAGGACAGACACTCTTTTAAATATAGAAAATTACAAAATCCTGGGTACATTATTCTTGTTGCTTCTATATGTGAGAACAATGTCCAAAAAATAATCAAAACAATTCAAAATATAAGATTAAAAATAACCCATGGCAGATAAGAGAAGACCAGTCACAACTGACGCCGCCCATTCACGAACATGACGCGTGGATCAGCACCATCCAGCTCAATCATTTTGTAGGGAACCGAATACACTCGCCACCATCAGCGAGACATTTAAGTGAGCATGACATACTCTCAACTGCCATGCTCTTTCAAGTCAACATACATCTTATCTTAATAACATAAAAAAAATAAACGGCTCCATGGTACACACACATGGTTCACATTTACAAAAATTTAAAAAATGCTCCTAAATTATACAAAACTAATTTGCAATGTATTTGAGAGATTAATAGAATGTTTACTACCAAGAAGAAAGAAAATCATTATCCATTGGAGTATTCAACAATTAAAACTTGTTTAAATAAAAAATAAACATTAAGTTTGTAATGTCAGAAAAAATAAAAAGGGGCAGCAACTCTTCCAAATATTAAAAAATTTAACTAGTGAACCCAAGTGGCTGTGAAGCAGGACCAGCATTAAGCCAAGCATTTGTATCTATAATATTATATCGAGATAAGAATATCGAGTGGTATTTTATACCTGGTACCTGGTACCTGGTACCTGGTACCTGGGTCAGACATACTATTACCTATTTCGTTTAAGTATCTAAGAGGAAAGTCTCAGTAGAGTCTGCAAGGATTCTTGCCTGGTTGATAGCAAACCATCACGTCCTAAATATAACTTGCGAAAAGTTGAGTATACTATACACCTCTACTTAACCCTTCCGGGGATACAAGCGTCATGTTATGTTTATATGAATGTTACTACAGTGCAGTGGGTCTTTTGCATGTTTTTATATCGTGCAAGCGGTAGTAGTGGCGGGTGGCACGGAGCAGGACGCTGCTGTGACCAATCGGTTGCGCGGACACATCGGACACGCCTGGACACCGGGTGTGGATTATTGGACACATGCCACCGTTGTACGCTTTCTACGAATAGTGTTTGTGGATATTTTTTTGCAAAAAGGTCAGGTTTCTTAAATGTCTAATTTGTTGTTTTATCTTTGCCTCATTAGATTGGGACTTATGTACTTACTATGTTTCGGTGACATCTGGTTAACGTATAACTTCATATCGAAGAAAAACGTATTTCATGGGTATCGTTTCGTCGGAAAAATAGCACTCATATGACTTAAACTTTAAATTCAAATCTACAAGTTCAGACAAGATAAAATTATTGTGTTAGATAATATACCTGTTTAGAACAGCTTCTTTATATTCGTATATCGATTATCTCGCTGTTCAGTTGCGATAATAAATGATTACTTACGAAACATTAATAAAATTAACACATCTATTGACCTCATAACGTGTCTAACAAACTCGCACCCTTTACAAAACATACCATTCGCGATCCGTCACGCACCATCGCAAACAAATAACAATCGGAGACAGCAAATACCCGTTACTATACATTGCTGGTTCTTCATGAAATATGCACAAAGCTGTAGGTGTCAGGGAGTAATATATACTGTGCAACAGGGTTGCAACGTTAAGCAGTTTCTCGACAGGTCCGTGAGGGAACCGCTCTAAATTTAATAATTCATTGTCGTATTCATTGGCGCCAAATTCAATTACCCGTGGTCCCGAGGGCCGCTCCCCCCCCTCCCGCCGCTGCGCCACCCCCGTCCGGGACCTTCCGTCCCGAGGGATGCGCTCGATCTATTCTATTAACCCGCCACCGCGCGCCTGTTTACTAATTCATTTGGCAATCACATTCGGTAATTATGTGACAAATCCCCGAGCGACTGTTGTGTTATGTTGTCACACTACTTGTTAAGTGGATTTCGGAGCGGGTGACGATTTGCGCGGACAGAGCGGATACTGCGCCGATTATCCAAATGTTTGCGGGCGAGTGGGCGAATGAAATGGACTAGTGTTAACGATAATTTTTCTTTCGGCAGGAGTGTCGTCGTTGGAGGCGGCGAAAGATTTCACAGTCGACGGGCTTACCGGCTACAACGGCAAGAAAAAGAAGAAAAAACGTAGACATAGGTAAATAACACTTTAGGCACTTTGTATATTTTGTTTTTAATCATTTCATAAGATACTAGCTTCTGCCCTCGACTTCGTTGCCATGGAACTCGTAAGATACCAGTATATACTAAATAACAGGCACGTTTTTGTAGTTCCCAGTATAGGTACTACGTTTGTAGTTTTCGTCACAGTTTGTAGTATTTTTTTTATAACCATAGATGACAGAAGAGGCCTAAACTTACAATTTTCTTTGTAAATACGTTCTACGAACTATCACATAATAGAATAACAAAATGTAAAAAAAGAAGCACAAAATATATCGATCGTTGGGAATTGAACTTAGGTTTGCGAAGCAGTCTCCGACCCGCGTGGCCATTTTAAGCGGCTGAACGGATTTGAATGAAATTTGGCCCGTGGGTAAACCATGACCTGGATTGGGACAGGTGATACTTTTTATCCCGATGTTCCCGCAGGATCGAGACTTATACGGATGAAACCGCGGGGCGTGGCTAGTAGTGTATGAAACTGCACATAACTAGTTATTCCCCGGTTAATTAACAGTTTCATAAACAAGTAATGTTACTTGAATTGGTTTTATTACCTTGCAGTAGGTGCGAAAAGTAGAATATTCTATTCGGGGATAAAGGGATTCAAGCTCGCCCAAGACGAAGACGTCTTGGGCGAGCTTGAATCCCTCGCTGCACCTAGGATTCTAGTCTTAACTCGGAAGTTAACGAGGGGTTATCAGAATTAACCTGTTTTGGAATCAATGTTGAATAGTCAAATTAGTGTATTTAAGTCCTGAAAAAATATGTTATCGATACGTCCTTGTTTAAAGGAAATTAAAAGTTCAAAACACGGTAAATTGTAATTTGCTCATATAAAAAAAAACCGAAACTGGGTCGATTTCAAAACCATTTTTCTTCTCATTTCCTAATTACAGCACGAAAAAATATGATTATTGCATGTACGATGAGATAATCGTATATTCAAGATTAAAAACGGGCTCCCTATGCCGTTGTTACAAAAAATCAAATAAAGGAACACATTAGATAGGTAAGAAATTGCGTCAGAGCGCAGAAAAAATATCTTGTAATTATAATATAGTTTAAATTCATAATATTGTTTTCGAAAGTGTGATTTTTTCTATGCGGTCTGATGACGTTTAATTGTCATCTTAAAATAGTGGTAAACACATTACAAATTATTGAAAAATTTATACTCAAGTGCGACTCGTATATAATTTTTTATCGTTGTTTATGAAGAAGTTTTAATAAAACGCATTTTTCTAAGATTTTTTAATCAGACTCATCCATGTTACTATATTCACTCTCCATCGAACTGTGTTTGCTACAATGTTTCCGGCTGTCGGTTGTATATTAATATTAAAACCAATATTTACTCTGGCAACAACAATGAAAATTAGAAAAAAAAAACAAGAATTAACAAGTGAAAATCGCGCACGCGCGGACAGCTTTCTTTTGTTTAATTTATTTGAATTTTCAACTTGCGTTTACGATCTACTCGAAATGCCGTCTCATCGTGTAATGACATGTCTTTCATTTTCCTCGTAGGTACTTATAGTATAAAGCACTATTTATCGTAAGAAAGTGCGATTCCCAACTCTACACCCTCGTTAGTAATCGGTCACTTTCTCTCCTCGGTGAACAATGTACTATTCTGCATGTTAATTTCTCAATCGCGAGAATGAAAAACGATGAAACCTATCTGAATAAAACATTACCTAACCACACCAACAACATACGTTTTCTCTAATAAAGCTAAAGTGAAGTTTTGAATACAACTATAATTATGATATTCTGACTAGCCGGTTTCCATCTATAGGTAGGTTATAACGCTTACGAAACTCACACACACATTATTTATTTATTTATTATTATTAATTACAACGGCTTGCACCAATGACGACACGGTTGGCGCAGTGGCTGAGCGATCGACAGCTGCGCAACGTGTCGCGGGTTCGATCCCCGCACGGAACAAATATTTGTATGATCTGCACGTAGTTGTTCCGGGTCTGGGTGTTAGTGTATGTGAGTTTCTATGTTTGTAAACGCACCCACGATACAAGAAGAAATTCTTAGTGTGGCGCAAAGTTTAAAAAAAAAAATTACAGTAATTAACAGGTAAGACTAAGCATAAAACTAAACATATTACATAAATCAACATAATTCAAAAACAAATAACAGGTCAGAGATCAAACATACTTAACAATAACTTTAAGAAAAGAAAATAAAATCAAATAAAGTGATAACAACATACAACTTATTTACCTAACAACATAGCTTTCACAGAACATGAGACAATTTGACATGATCACCCTGAGTGTGTCATTAAAGATGTCACATTCCGGGACTGTCTCTATTAAGGAGTTTATAGCATTTACACCTTAGTTCGAAGGCTACCAATATGATTCCATATTTGTTTTTGGATTTTTCTTAATGCCATTTTCAACAGCTGCTATGTAGGCATTGTATGCTGACTCAATGCGTCTCTTGAGATCTAACCGCAGCATGGAAAATGTATTGTAGACATTCTGATTATTATATCGTTTCCATTCTTTGTGGAGTTTAATTTTGCGATTTACATCTTTAATTATATCATGTGAAAACCAGACAGGATAGCGTTTCCTGTTTGAAGCTTGTCTGCTTTTCTTAGGTACGCAAAGATCAAAAATGTTATACAAAACTTCATAAAATTGTTTAGTCGCAGATTTAACATCTGAGGCATTAAATACACAACCCCAATCCGCTGTAGACATCATCTCATATAAAAGCGAAAAGTTAGCTTTGTTAAAATTCCAATCAGAGGTTGAGTCAAAGTTACTAGGCTTAATATTTTCGTTACAAGTATTTGATAAAATGTTAAGAGCAATATCCAAAGGAGGATGGTAGGAGTTCACATTAACAATGCCCCCAGTGTCGGAACTTTTTACTTGTACTGCGCAACTAGAGCCCTTTACAAGGACAACATCTAATTTACCGCCAAACGAATTATAGACATTATTCCTGTCAGACAAAGAACAAAATTAAAGGAAATAACTATAATAATTACATAAATTTTTGGAAGCACTATTTAAATTGATATCTCCAATAATAAGTACAGTCCCTGTAAGGTCATTTATAAAACTTTCAACTTTAAAAAAACCAATCAAAATATACAGAGTCTGTAGCGCTGGGAGTTATGTACACACACACACATAAACACTGCTCTTCCGGTAGGTAAATTTCACTCAGAGATCTTTGCCATTAGGAGTTTCAAACTCACGTACTCGGGTAGGTGTGATACCTTGCTTAGACGCTAATAGGACACCACCGCCATAGCCGCGTCTGTCTCGGCGTGTGACACTCCATCCACTGAGGACTAACTCAGAATCCTCAACAGAAGAGTCTAAGAATGTCTCAGTGGCTCCCAAAAGGTCATGTTCCATGAGCGACAAATTAGTTCTCCACAAATTGAGTTTGGTCTTAATGCCGCGAACATTTTGATAAAAGATGCTTAGCGAGGTTATTCTTTTGCCAACTGTAAACTGGTTGGATGGGTCTGATTGCGGAATGTTGACGTAGTTATAGAAAAAACTGTGAGTTTATCTGTTGTGGTTCTTGAGGTATTTCGTTTAGGCTTTGATTTTCTGGGGAGTAGTCAACCTCCTGGTGCAAAGTATTCAGGTTGCCTAGATCAAGAATTAGGTCTTGCAAATCTGATACGACAATCTTTAAGCCATATTTATTTAAGGAACCAAAGTGCTTGTTGTACGTACCATGGTCATAGGGTAGGTTAAGGTTTGAATTTAAGATGTGCGCGTAATTAAATGAGTTCACATCTAAATAAAGAAGGTTGTTAAAAGTTTCTATGCGACTGTTAAACATTATGTTAGCATTCTTCATATACTTAAAAGTTGGTAAGCAAATTATAAAGTTTGTGTGGTTATATATATTAAAATTTTTCTCTGAGAAACATGACAAAAGTAGTTATGGGTTGCACGAAAATCTTTCTGGCCAATATAAATAATGCAGTATTCCGAATATGTAAAACCTTTCACTTTTCCCTCAATTCCGTCTAAAGATTGACGTAGGCCACATTTAGGTTTCCGATAGTGACAGATTTCATAATTTTTTAAATTGGTTGTTTCGGCCATAGTATAAAGTCTGTTAGAGGCTGCACTGCTAATACGGCATATTTTCGGTTTTTTGGACCAATATTCTGTTGTTTGCCTTGTTTTTCCTTGCGTATTTCGATCTACGTTAGTTAAATATTTATCACTGTCATTGTCTATTATAGTTTTATTGACATTCAAAGATAGAGAGTGGTCTTTTTCTGCAATGTTAATAGTCCGCGTTTCTTTAGATTTTTTATTTCTTCTTGGACTTTTTTGGTGGTGTATTAATTTTATTTTTATTTTTCCCTGGCCTGTTGACAATTTTATTGTAAATATCATTCTTTTTTTGTAATCTTCGTTGCTTTTTTTAAATTACTGCTTTCTATCGACAGGATATAATGCGGAACTCTCTGTAGTTTAGGATATTTTGTTTGAACAATCTTATATCTGCGGTGGGGTTCTAAACACTTCATAACCAAAAAGCGAAAGCGCTAGCTTCTACATGATTGTACCCACATTCTCTCCCGTTACCCTGGTAAGCTCATGTTGTGTTCTCTTCCACAGCCGAACGATCTTCACCTCGTACCAGCTGGACGAGCTGGAGAAGGCGTTCAAGGACGCGCACTACCCTGACGTGTACGCGCGTGAGATGCTCTCGCTCAAGACTGACCTGCCCGAGGACCGGATCCAGGTGAGCTGATAAATATTAAATGATTTTATTCATGTACGTAGCTTTGTACGAACAGATTTACATGTCAATCATATTTTAAATACTAGATGAGGTTGGCGTTTCTTAACCGACTACTCGGAGTAAGAGGACCGAAACAAAACTCGGAGGTCGCAGTCTCTTTTAAAGTCTAGACATAATCTTGGTCAGGCCATGAGGACCATGCAGATTAATTTTGAGGAAAGTACCACTCAGATTTCAGTGAACCTGTCCAATCAGTGCATGGTCAGTAATCGTGTAGCTCAAGTCAGAACTACGGAGCTTAACGACTCATGTATGCTGACCAGTCCATGCCCCTTCTAATCATCATCATCATCATCAGCCTATAGCAGTCCACTGCTGGACATGGGCCTCTCCAAATGCACGCCTTTCAGCTCGATTCTCGGCAACTCTCATCCAGCAGCTACCTACCACCTTGCGAAGATCGTTGCTCCACCTAGCCTGAGGGCGTCCCACCTTACGCTTGCCGATTCGCGGAGTCCACTCAAGAATACGTCTACCCCAGTAGTCATCGGTTCTACGGCTAATATGGCCGACCCACTGCCACTTCAGCTTGCTTATTCTGTGAGCTATGTCGACAACTTCGGTTCTCTGCCGGATCACCTCGTTCCGGATTCGATCCTTCAGAGACACTCCAAGCATAGCCCGCTCCATAGCTCGCTGAGCGACCTTGAATTTATGGACCAGCCGTACCGTGAGTGCCCATGTTTCGGCTCCGTAAGTCATAGCCGGCAGGACGCAATTGAAGACCTTCGCCTTTAGGCTCTGTGGAATACGCGACGAGAAGACTCGACGAAGCTTCCCAAAAGCCCCTTCTAAAGTGACTATATACCCGCACCTTTGAGGACCTAAAAACTGCCCCTGGTAACGCGATTAGCGTGGCTGCCTATGGTACTGGGCTCAACTCACGACTCGAAAAGAAGAAGGAGTTCTGTGGTGATACGTTTTGATGCGGTCGGTTGGGGATTAAGGGTGCCTTCTTTTATGTGAAGAACTTTATTAAACAGGAGTTGGACTTCACTTTTAAGGAAGTATTGTGTTTTTTCGTGTATGCAATGGTTGAAAGGATTTAGGCATCTGATAGATGTACCCCAATGTAAAGCTAGTGTTAATCTGTACTTACTTAGTGATAATGTTTTCAGGTGCTACCATGTTTATGCTAAACGGCCTCACTAGTTACCTTTATTCGATATATTTACCTAAATATGTGCTTAATACCTATACAACTCGAATATTGTATTCTTCAATTCTTGATTACATTAAACAGCAGGCTGCGTATGCACTTTCTGATTAATTTAAACATTTCCTTACACTTAAGAACACTAATCACCGATTACATTATTATCGCTTGAGAAACTTATTTCGTTTCAACAATTAGAGTGGGATCAAAACAGTCATCCCACCAACAACAATGGTGTACCAAAATAATAATTTTACCACAAAGAGTCGCTCACGCAGCGGCTGGAAGGCGCAAAAAATGCTCCTTTATTGAGTGATTACGTCAATTGCCATCGATTGATGTCGAAGTGTAACGTGACACCGTGCTGCCGCTAGATATCCGAATATCCGAACCGAACGACGAAGCAACAGCGGTTAAATACTGGAACAATTTTGGGTTACGAATAATTTAATTTTTCTCATACGTAATTAATGTTAATCTAGTCAACGTATTTTTTTTTTTTTAATCCCTTATTTATAATTCGCGAGTATACTCGTACAGTGTGCACGTGAAATAAGTGTTTACTTAATAATTTTGACAAAAAATGCGAGTTGTTTAGATACTTATTGTTAGATGTTAGACATTTATCATTTTTTCGTTTCAATTATTACCATCCAATGTCATTGATTAGTTTTAAGTGATGTTATGTGAAGTTTCAAAAACGACGACATTGATGTAGGAACTAAACTAACGCGGATATTAAGAATATTCCTAATTTAAAAAAAAAATGGTAATCTTATGTTCTAATGTTTCGATTCCACATTTTTATTTTTCATTACAAAAAATTAGAAGCGACAAATATTGCCCGTATTTGATTGCCGTCTCTCTACAATATGTTGGTCAATACCTATACTGCAAATGTTATGAGCACATACCGAAGATCAATAATAATTAGGTATATTTTAACCAATATTATTGGCAACTGCCACTGTAGATTTATATCCCCGCTACATATATGTAAAACATAATAAATTGGCTAGTTCATGATGCAAAAGCAACATCAAATACTTAATTTGGTCATTAATACTATTTGTTAATCCTGCATTTTTTGCGTCCCCGGTGTGCATTTGTTGCCCAATAGTGAAGTAGGTAGCCGTCAGCTCGCATCAGTCGCTGTTGACGTGAGTTTGACACCCGATCCGAGCAATACGATATTTTGTGCAAACAATTGCTTAAAGATTTCGCGGAAGGAAGTTTTTTTTGTACAACAATTTTAAAGACTGCAAGGGCGATTGAATTGCACAGTTTTTGTGAACGATCAATGTAATGATTTAATGCTTTCTGTTCGATCTTTTGCATCGGAAAAAAAATGTATTGATAAAAATATATTGTCTTCATAAACCTCGCAATAAAAAAGTAAATAAATATCCAGTAGGTACTACGAATAATAAACAAAAATGCCTTTAAAAAGTAGATTCCGAGCCTACGTAGGTGCTAAATAGGTACTTACTAGCTAAACATTGTCTACCTAATATTGAAATAAAATTTCTCCAGTTGATAGGGTTGTAACAGGTTCAATAACGGATCTCTGTACTTCATTTGGATCTGCACAATCGCTGGGTCACCTCTAGTTTAAATTGCAAAGTAACAAGTAGAAGAAACACATAAGTATCATTCATTCACAGGTCAGTCTTCTTTTCGTGTAGTGACTAACCTGGTGTCAGAGTTTTAAAGCCGCCTATCGGCCTCTGACTTGGCTTCACATGCCGTCAAGAAATATCTCTCTCATCTAGTCTTTATAGAAACGAATTGAGGCAATATTTCTAGGAAAACTACAAATATTCGTATTACATACAACGTAACGTTGGGTAGTCGTTTCAGTAATTGCTAGTCATAATTATTATTAATAGTTTTTCCGTTCGTCGGTAACACACAACAAGGGCTCAAGTGTCGCGCCTTCCCTACTCGGAAGCTGCGGGGAAAACACAAATATGGCCACCCCCACGGTACTACCCCCCGTCGCGTGCCCCCCTCACCCCCGGGGTACCCCGCCACGCACCCCGCGACCACCGCACATTTATGAAAATTTCATTTCCAAACTCACAGTCCTCATAGCAAACTAAAATAAACCCTAATCTGACCACGTAGAGTTTATTGCCACTTAATTTTCTCAAGCAGGAAAATTTTACGACGTACACCAAAATGAAATCTATTTCATACGTTTCAAAGTATGTTTTCCAGTTGTAATGTAAAGTTATGAGTGATGGTAGTTGAATTTTCGGTATAATGGCTTACTGGGGATTAGGTTTCCCCAATTTTGGGGCGCGTATTTTGTGAGACGTTGCAATAAATGGATTATTATGCAATCAAACGTCTCGTAGTAAAGATACTTTAATATCGTATTTTAATACCTACAATGTACAGTTTACAAATTCTTTGTATTTCTTGTTTGTTAGATAATTCCGATTTGGATTTCCAATGAAGTAGATACTAATTTGAAAGTTTTTTCGAGCTGTAGAATTATTATCTGAATGACACTTCACGGATGTCTAAAGTTTTACTATTTGCGGCACTGACATACTGATCAAAAACGGAAAAAGGTAAAAAATAAAGTAGTAGCCCGTATCTTCATACCTACCAACTTATAAGAAGGTACCATATGTACCTACTAATCAGGATGTTTATGATTGGTATAATAAGTTGAAGAGAATTCAGACTAATTACAAATTATGTAATTTTAGGAAATTCACATTTACACAGACAAGTCGAGTGCGATCTCAAAACTAAAATGTCCAATCCATTAATTATAACGTAAGAGCGAACCTAGCGCCATCTATCAGCCACTTGCGCCAACTACGCGTAGCTATGGTAACCGCGCGCTGATTGGCCACTTCTGTGCAAGTAAAACGAGCCAGAACGGTGTAGCTAGCACCTGAGGCTACTCAAATCTCAATCCTAAATATTAAGTCTTAAGGTTTATTTTAAGTAGTTAGTTATACGGCGTTGTTGTGTTCGGGCTTCGTGGGTTTGTATTATTAGCTCCGCCCTTCTTAGTGGCATGGCGGACTGGGTTTTGTCTTGGCACGGTTTGTCTTTTTGCGTCCGTTTGTTTGTATAATGTACTATACCCATACACAGGTAAGTAAGTATAGATGAATGTATAGTCTGCGATGAAAATGAAACTATTAATTTACGTAACTACGACAGACGAACGGCCTAATTGAATTAGATTCCATACTGAATTGGTGTGGGTACCTGCGTCATTACCTACGTTCTCGAATAGAACAGAATTTTTAATTGAATTGTTTTTTAGATACGTAGATACACGCTTCAGCTGTGCTTATTCATTAATTTTCCTTCAATTAATGTCTAGTACCTAAGTAGTAGCTAGTTATGTAATTTTAATCCAAATAATCAGCCCAAATCTGACAAATGCCTTCTGACATTTTCGTTACACAAATAATTGGTTCCGTCAATGTTCCGCGCATAATGGCTAGGATGACCACGCGTCACGCATCGGTCGTGCTCACCGCAATATGCGCTGGCGAGAGTTCCGCGCGCCGACGGGCGTCGCGTCAGTCGGTTCCACCGTAATGGGCTATCAGTCGGATATTTTGTTTTTACATCATTTGTTAATGTTTTTGTAAGTAGGTATTATATCACTGCGTCGTAAACAATGAATAAGTACGTATCTATACCTACCATAATATAATTAATACCCAGTTATTTAAATACAATAATAGTGACTAGAAGAAGCGCGTTCTTAAATCGGTACTTGAACATACCAGCTGCAAGCGTAGGTAGTACTCATAACGTGTAGCTGTAAAACTAAATGTCTTTACATAAGTAGGGTTTACATTAGGTAACAGTGACTTAACTATGAACTTCCGTACCTCGTCTACTTGTTTACACATGCGTCTAATCACCATTATACTATCTCAGAGTTAATATTCTTTTACTTCTGTTACTACTTTAGGAAATTCAATATTTAGCTCTTATTACATATTTAAAATACTTAAGTGTTGATCGACTTCTGTCCCTCACAATACACCAACCTCAGTTCTCCTCTCCTGTTAACTCGTGTAAACAGAGAATCGCCCGTATCACAGCAACTTGATCTATTATATAAATTATATTTCACGAACTACAGCACGCAGCAGTAGGTAGCACAGGTACAGTGTGCCGGTAACCTGGTAGCAGAGCGCGCCCGGCGGCGGCGGCGGCGATCACATTTCTCGCCAATTACGCGCCGATAGCGGATATATCCGCATCTCAGCCGCACACTGCACTCCTCTAATTTGTGCCGTGTCCGATCTATTGCGGATATTACATCGCTCGCTTAGATACGGAAAACGGTTGGATAGTATTGGTTTATCTACCAATAGGCGTATGTATGTAATATCTAGGTTACTTTCTCTACGTGAAAATTATAGAAATTGTGGCTTAATCGCAGTTTGGTAGTTTCATTTGAGGAAACAAGGTATTTTGTTAAGTTAGAACGTTTGAAAATGTATGGAATCTGACAATATTTTGTGTGTCTGCTAACTAACTGGTTAGTACCTAATTCAATCATACCTACCTAATTCTAATGCGCAAAATATTTCTTACTTTTTTATATTGAATTGTGGTTTTCCTCATTTTTGCTATTTACTGTAATCTAATCAACAAGCAGCAACAAATTGGGATATCCCATTCCTTTAAAGTTATCCTTATTCAGCATATTTGAGCAAAATACTGTGAAACATACTACTGTGCTGTGACATGACTGTGATAATAAATGTTGAAATGAGGGTTTCGGTTACATGGATACAAAGGCCGTTCCAAGAGAATGGGATGGATGACGTAAGGGTAAATGATGGGTGCGGGGTAGGTAGGTACCTACAGGTCCTCGATGAGTGCTGCCTGCTCTCTATGACTTACGGAGCCGAAGCGTAGACACTCACCGCACGACTGATCACAAATTCAAAATCGCTTAGCGTCCTTTCCATAGAAAGGATCAAAGGTCTGCGTGGGGGTCTCTTTGAGAGATCAATCTGAAATAAGGTGATCCAACAGAGAACCAGAGTTGTTTACATAGCCCTCAGAATGAGCAAGCTGAAGAGGCGAGGGCTCGGCTATACAAATAGCCGTACACCCGATGACAGCTGCGGTAGACATGTTCTTCAGTGGAGGGAACATCTAGGGTAGGAGTCCCTCAGACTAGGTGGAGTAACAGTCTTCACAGGGTGATTGTAGTAGATTGATGAATTTTGCCGAGGATCGAGTCAAATGAGGTGCGTTTGGATTGGAGAGGCCTATGTCCAGCAGTGGACTGCTACTTATAGGCTGATGATGTTGATAGCACCATGCAAAAGCCTTAACCGATACCTATCTCTAGCTCCTCTTCTTCGATATTTCTAGGAGCAAGAGATTGTATAATTTGTTCATCATCAGTAACTACTTTACTTTCATCTCCTGCAATAATGCTGAATACTTGGATAGTTCAAAGTCAGTGCAATCGATTTAAAAATGTTTATTTATATTGTTTTTTTTAAGTAATGTTTGCCAAATTGTCAGAATGTACGAAGTACTGTATTCTTTATACTATGTCAAAATGTTATTGGAAACACCTACTAATATTCTATATGTACCTAGTAGCCGTGCGGTGTAAGAGATACGGGTGTTTCCTACCTGAATAAAATAAAAACCAGTTTTTGTTTTGTGTATACAATTTATTAATGTTAAACAACTGATAAAGTAAACCACTTCGCTACAAGGAAATATGGCTACAAATTAGGTTACAAGAAAAAACAATGACTTTTGCATTTCCTGTAATTAAAGTTAAATCTATTCGAAAAATAGACGATTTTATTCATTTGCTTCATTCTAGTCGTAGAAACCGTAAAATTTGTCAATATAATAAAACTATTTTAAAGTTAATACAACATAAATAATCTATAAAGTGCTTATAGTGTACCTGCTCAGCGTCGTGATCACACCGCATGCGAGGTCCCAGCGGGAATGAAAAATATAACTGTCACCGCTAACACTTGAAATGAATTTAACACAAAGAAAACATAATATATTAGTGTGTTACTCGCTGTAAAGTATGCTCTAAGAATAGCCTCTATATCCGTTATACAAACTAATATGAATGATATAACACATTTTTTTACGATATTTGAGAAATTTCTATTAGAATTGCTTCTGGTTAAAATTTTGCAGAAGATCGCACAGTAAAACAAAACGGTAAATGTTAAAACGACGACTTTTATACCCGACAAAACTGTATCGTATATAATCATATGGCTCAGACGTTTACAGGCGAAATACAACAACCGCACTGGTATCGGAAGCAACCAAATTAGTAAAGACAGCAACACAAAGTTCATCTTATGCGACAGATTTGACACCACTTGGTCGCAAACTTTCTTCGCGTACACGATCATCCAGCACACCGCCACCGCGTCCATATAATGGTACAGTCCCCATAGAGCATCCACTATGTACATCTTATTGTCGAATGTATCATAGTTTGTAGTTACATTCACTAATTCAAGGTATGTGTGTACCAATCTCGCCACTGTCAGCTGTATGAGGATCTTCTGGTCCGGTTTCCTTAGGTCGGCTCTGATCGCGGAGAGCACTCCTTGCAGTACCAAGCATAGCGATGATGTGGTGATCCCGACGACCCAAGTGATATACAGCACGGAGATGGCCGAGATAGACATGGTGTAGTCAATAGATATGTGCTGCTGTGCCGCCAGTCGCTATCGAACTAAGCACTTTATTTTCCTTAAACACCGACAGACCAAAAGCGAAAAATGAAAGAAGTACAATATAAAAATATGTATGTAATATGTAACTATGTATGTAATATGTAACTATGTATGTAATATGTAACTATGTATGTAATCTACTGTGTCATAAATACAAGGAAGTGGGTATCAAAATTGATAGTGTGGCGAATTGTCGACTAAATATAGTAACATAATCCTCATATTCCTTAAAATCGTTATTTATCTTTTAAGGCAAATTAAATTGTGCGTCTCTGCACAACAATTTACAGTAAGTTATAAAATGTTTTCGTGGTTCTTTGTTAGATTCGAGCATTTCGCTGATAAAAATTGTACGAGTAAACCCGTACATTTAAATTGTTTCAAATTTTATGCTGACATCGTTGCGCAGCGAGTGAATAAAATATACATGTTTGAGTAACTGTAGTCGCATAGCATCTTTTGGGTCAAAAGGACTCATTTGCCGCGGATCGATCATTTATCAGTTTTGGGTATTTGTGCTTTCTTTATAACTTTCAACAAATAAGTTGAGCTCAAATCAGTTTATCATGTAGGGTACATTTATATAAGGTGCCCGTACAAAAATTATAACTACTTGAGATACCACGAAATATCATACCAGGGATAAAGAAAGTTTAGCTGAAAACGTTCAAAATCAAAGTCAAAATCAAATCATTTATTTCAAATAGGCCCTTGTAAGGCACTTTTGAACGTCAAATATAAAATACGAGTATAGTTAAAAAAGTTTCTGCTTTCGCTCACGCTCTCTAAGCAGCTCAAAAACGCTTCGAATTAGGTAAAATTTTAGCTTAAATATCTCCCTAGAAATAGCTCCAACCACATTTAACTGCAATACAATCAGTATCAATAATCTGTGAAGCAAAGCCGGTAGAGTCCCGGTTACGGCTCGTCTCCGTATCGCATCCGCTCTCGAGACGGCGCCTGATCGCGTTTCGCGGCAATTACGCCCCTTCAGCCGGTAACGAAAAGCCGATACGGCGATATTATGTACCTCCGTGAATACCCGTCTAATAATGATAGTGCTTTACTATTTATATCGAGTTTACTGCAATTAGGTAGGTATGTGTTGAGTGTGATCTAGTCTCGCAGTAGGTAAACGTATACAGTGTGATGGCTGTTACACGCTGTTTTATTTACATTAACCAAACTCAGCATGAAGTGGCTGTAGGTACTATGGAGCACAGAAATTGATTAGAGCATGAGAACATGCCTCTTTTTACCTGGGACACAAATTTTTTAACTACATATTTGTATTATTCTAATATTCAGTCTACAGTATTTAAGTATGACGCACGCCAAATAAACGTGATGTTCTTCTCGCTTACCACTAGATCAGTAAGGTACAATACTCTTTCAGTAGGTATCCAATTAATTAGTTATAGGGACTTCTGATCATCAGGGCTTAAACCAATCGAAACGAGTCTTGTGATTAGAAATAAAACAGGCAGATATAAAAGTTAGAGCTGGAATTATATTTTCACTGTAAATACAAAAATAACGTCCCTACAAATATCCGCATGTACTGTCACCCTACACAGTATTACACGCACAACACCTCATTACCAAAAAACCGTAACTTTAATAACTGAAACAGTCAAGTATACGAGAGAACCGAATAACCGATAAACACGTCTGTAAGCAGCGCCGGCAGGTCACTATAAGCCGGGGCCCGGGGGTGGGCCCCCGCCCCTTCCGGGGCAAATTTAGCAATTAGCGTGCCGGACACGGGGGCTGGTCGGCGTCCGGTAATAGCCACCTAGCCGGCCGGCCGCGTTCTACCGACTGATTATTCAGATCATCAAACAGTTAGGGGCAGAAGGCTCGTAGACACCAACAAACGTTTAGGTAAACTTTGTATGGTTTGTTGTTTTATTTTGGTATGTTACACATGTTTGAACAAATTTATTTATCTTTATATATTTAAAATAAACTACATAAGTCCACCCTTTAATAGTCCGTTGCCGTATTATCCATATTAATATTATTAATAAAAACGCGACGTTGCCTAAAAGTTGGCAACGTCGCAAACAGCTGTCAAAAATTTACCTGTTTTGATTAATTCGGCAAAATGAAAAAAAAAAAAAATGAAAAATGGTTTATTATTTTTACAAGTAAATACCTTAACAGCTAGTGATTGGAGTCTCCTTTTAAGCAAATAAGCCTGTGTTAGGAGAATCCGCTCTTCCAATATCATAAATACGTACAATTTACTTGTTTTATTATAATATTACTGTATGGAAATAAGAAATTTGGCTAACTAGCCGCCATGTGGGTGTACTATAGGGACACCTCTGCTCAACCCTTTGGGGAAACAAGGCGTGATTTATTTGATGTTACTTATATTATTGTAAATGCGAACGTAACTTTGTCTGTCTGTCCATCCGTTACCTTTTTACGCCTAAACCCCAGGACCGATCGTTATGAAAGACATGATAGGTAGCCTGGGACTTGGAGAGGGACCTATGATAGGTAGCCTGGGACTTGGAGAAGGACCTATGATAGGTAGCCTGGGACTTGGAGAGGGACCTATGATAGGTAGCCTGGGACTTGGAGAGGGACCTATGATACGTTCAAGCTGGATATTTGTATTTTAAAAAAAACCGGCCAAGTGCGTGTCGGACCACGCACAATGAAGGGTTCCGTAGTTGGGATGAATTTATCCCAACAACAAACTTAATATTGTAGTTGAAAAACGTGTTCTCCCATACGGAATGTATGGGAGATCATGTTTTTCAAACTGCAAATTTAAGTTGATCGATTATTTCTCGTTAACCTGTACAGCCTCGTTAGCTCTCATAGTTTTCCTTTTAATTTCGTTATATATGCTACCGCTGTGAATTTTTTCACAAGTCCAAGTACAACCATTTAGCTAGAAGGGGGGGGGGGGTACACTTGACTCTAACAAAAAAATTCAGTTAAAAGCTTAATATTTCGCAAACGGATCCCTGAATCCAAAAATGGTTTTAACAAACTCACAATATTTTTATTTTTTATTTTTCTAAGAAAGACCTTTCTAACGATACCCCACAACATGGGGTATATGAGGAAAAAAAAAACATCCCCACTTTACGTGTAGGATAGGAGGTACCCTAAAAAAAAATATTTCCTGATTTTATTTTACCACTTTTTCGGCATGATTAATATGAATACATATGCCAAATTACAGCTTTCTAGTACTAACTGTCTCTGAGCTAAGCCACGGAGAGACAGACGGATAGACAGACAGACAGACAGACAGACGGACATGGCGACACTATAAGGGTTCCTTGTTTACTACGGAACCTTAATGATGAAATATAAACAGACGAAGTCGTGGACAACAGCTATTGTCTTTATAAAACGTAGACTGTTTAGGTATACCTGGCTTCTCTAGTGGGCTGATCATCTGCATGATTGGGCTAGAAAGATGGAAATGAATGAGTCCCTATTCATTTATTGCGGGACTATGGAGGTTCTGTCGAATCTAACAGCCTCTACATAAATACATCGCCACTAGATTATCCCACTAGTCGCTCAGGTTGCCTATTAGGTACCTACAGCAGAGAAGGAACCTCTTACCTTTACTAATGTTTCAAATATGTTGGTTAAGTATAGGAAATAAAATCGTTATATGTAACTACTTATATCCAATTTTGTCCGGTTTCCTTGTTTGCAGCTGTTTATCTGTTATCCTTCTTTGTTTTCTTACTGCGTGTGCGATGCGCCTTATTTGTGCCTTTATTTGCATGTATCGTGATGTGTGCGGATATTACATCCAAATGTGATTGATTGAGCGTGAAACATTGCAATGTGTTCTCGTAATTGATCTATTGGCTCCAGTTGGAGAGGTGTGCTCTAATAGTGCTCTAATTATATCTCATATGATTGTTAGGGCGATATGAGATAGGTACTAACAATAATATAAAATGCTACTTTTGTTTGATTTTAATCTTATTATCCTAACAATTTGGTTTGCAATCGGCAAACGCTGCCATGGTTAAATCCGACAATTTTCTATTATTTAAATCTAAACTAACATGTCATTGGCTAAATTATCCGCTTTGGCAAACATAGGCTTTGGTCATTACATTCAATCGAGACATCTACTAATCACAAATATTTTCAAATAAACCTCTAATTTTAAATTGAAATTCATTATGAAAACCAGCTTATATATCTCCAGTAATTTGTATCGTTTGTGTGTAGTTCTGTGCCAAGTGTATAATCCGGTAGAATGTCCCCTCGCAGCGAATCTTCGGCCTAACTCGAGTGGCTCCTGATTGAAACGCCGCATGGTACAATTTGTACAACTTGTCTAAACATGGGGACACTAGTTATTGTAAACCGTCTATGGACGGTTTGACTGTGGGTTTGACTTATCTTAGTTTACGTGAGTATCTATTTTGTTTTGGTTAATCCGGGTTTAAGTTTTTTATATTTTTATTTCGGTTACGGTAACCGCCGAAGAAAAAATTTCCGACATTTTCTTCGCCGATGGAATAGAGCATTTATACTTGAAACAAAAAGTACAAGTATTCGATTTACTCAATAATTTTGTTGATGTTATAATTATGTGGACTAGTGTTGGCCAAGTGGTCGAAATTCCACCATAATTTATTTAAATTTTAAGTTTGTTAGGATAGTTTAGGATTGTTCATACTGATTCCATGCTGCCATGATAGTACTTACATACTCGTACTATAATTCCATGTTGCATGTCATTATTCTAAGGTAGCCATCTTTAACCATAAACAAAAGAGTGTTTGTGTCAAACGCATGGTAGTGTGTGCAAAGTTTTTTTTTTAATTTTAGTTTTTTTCTAATTATATGCATTTATATAAAAATATTAGCTCTCTGCTGGCATGCCTGAGAGATATTTCTCAACAGCATCTGAAGCCAAGTCAGAGACCTATGGGCGGCTTTAAAACTCTGACGGTTATTCACTAACCACACGAAAAGAAGCAGCTTTCTGCACTCCTTCTCCATATAAACTTTAACTGTGCCAAATTTCAAACTCCTCCGTCCGCGTAATTTTCGTAAGAAGGGGTACAAAGTTTTTACTTGAAGTCATATTATATAAATAAGAGATTTATTAACATCCTAATGAAAGCAGATTCAAACCGCACGACTATTCCTTCATCCGTGTATTTTTGGGGCCGCTCTCCAACCTCATCGTCCCTGAACAAAGCAGTATTTCGTTATAATTATATTACTCCAGCATTCTTCAATAAAGCATGGCTGCTATTAATATCAATTACACTCTTGTCCTCAACAAAATGCTAAACGATAATTTAGTTATCTCAAATAAATGGCGTCCCGAGTCCTGACATGTGAACGTATAAAAACAATTCAATAACCACAAAACATCACCAAACAGAGACTCGATACAATCGCATTAGTGCTGATTTATATCACCACTTGGACTGTAATAATGTATTTATGAGATAAACTATAAATTATCTTACTGCAAACTTAATAACACACTTGGTCACATCCTTATTACCACTATCTAAAGCTCAAAATGAAATGTGCAAGCTCCGAGTTCATCGTGGTGATAGCACGCCCCCAAGCATTTCGGCTAGGGCGACTATGCCGGGCGCCCGTCGCTGCCTGTCCCCTAATTCCTAATAATGAACTGGTGCGACTTAAAAGTCGTAATGTGTATTAATGGATGTTTTCAATGACTGCACAAGTTTCATTTTATAACTAATATTTATTGGATAGTTATAGAACTGGAATAATTTTGTAAAAAAATGTACCTAACTGCGTCATGATGTTTTAGTTTTCAGTTAGTAGCGGTATTTGATCAACTTTATATATTCCTAAGTAATTATTTACAGTTTCCCATGGATGGAGAAACACGTTACTTCCCTGAGAGGTTCACAATATATTTTAAATACCTGCAGAGACTAGCTAAAATGAGTTAATACGATGCAACAAAGATGTATTTAAATATTTTTCACAAACGGGTCATTATCGTCTCGAATGGTTTTCAATTAAAATCACTACAAGCACTTTACTAAAACTTCAAACCATTAAACTTTTAAAGCTACAAATGGCTTAACTTTATTAAACCAAAAAGCACTTAAATGAACTTAATATGACAAGAAAAATGACATCTCTTGCCCCCGCGCAGTGCGCAAGAGACTCAACAGTACGCAAAACTCCTTCTCCCCTTATGATTGCAAAGTTGTACAAGCTCTCTTAGCTCATGGGAGCGTCGTGTTCAGGGGATGTTTATGGTGTTACATCCCCTAATCACATTGTTGTGAGTGTGAGAACACGCGATTTGTTTTAGCTGGTGTTTTTTTAGTTTGTTAGTGAGTAGGTTCGAAATTGTAGTTTTGGTTAATAAACATAACAGCGCCATTTATTTGCACTAACAATTATTAAATTAAATGTTAGCTATGGCTCTAAGGTTAGTGGTAAGTTTAAAGTAAGTAAGTTCTTCTTTTCTTTGACAACAATTTGAGCAGGACGCTTGATTTAAAATAAACACAATTGCGTGCTTACACCATTTATTCATTTATAAAAATAATCTAATTGACTGTAAATGAGTGAAAATTCCTGTAAAATATCCAAACTTTAACGACGTAAGTGCGTTAAGGTAATAAAATTATTGTAGCTATAAAACACACTGTATTTATTAAAAAACTATCCCCATTCTATAAACTGTTAATAAAGCATTAACCCAACCACGTCGAACTATTGCCACAAATAGCCTCACATCCCCTAATCCACAATTAATACAAAAACATGACAATATCGAGCCCACGCGCACGCCACGCAACGTTCGGATCGCATTGGACAATAGACGCGTGCGCAACACACAGATAATGATCTACTACAATATCTAGAGGCAGCTTTGTGGACTATTTTATAGTAATTACAGTGTATTTACGTATAGTTAATGTGGTAGTTTGTTTAAAAAAATATGAAAAACAGTGGTTCTGAACCTTGCTTAAGGTTTTTAGGCGTAGGTAGCTACTGAATTTTAAGCTTTTGAAAGCTATTTTTACCAAATCAAATTAATTCATTTATTACTTTGCAAACATGGGTAATTATTACATTTATGTTTTATTATGAAGTCCTCCATGTTCTACCGTCACATGGGCATGCAAATCATATTTATTTACACAAATTTAAAGACATTATAATTTTAAATAGAAATTAGGAAATAATAATAATACTGATTAATTTATATTAAGTATTATTAATATTTCCTCATTTCAAATCGTTCGAATTACAGTAAATGTCAAATTAATACAAAAATGTCAACAAGGTTACAGTAATCAAGAATTAAATTAAAAAATGTTAAATGGATTAATATAGTGCGTATCATCAAACAGTGCCTTTGCCTCAACCAAATATATTAGGTACTTACATTCTGAGTTAACAGTGTTCAATCTATAAGCAAGTAGTCATCTAGAGTTACTAAATTACTATTACTTTATAAAACGTAAAGTAAACGTAAGTACGTTTTTGGCACAGTTCAAAAAGACTTCTTTGATGAATAATCGCATTTAAATCCTCGGTATCAAACCACCGACAAGGAAAAAACCAAACGGTGCATCACTAGGTGAAATTTAGGCTACTCATTCAGAGAGTTCTCTCTGTTCTGAGTCGTCTACTTCATTTTTCACAAAATATCCAATAACTAACACTCAGTAGGTACCACTCTGTGTAACCCTGAGGCGCTAACACGATTACAGGAGACACTATCATTAAAAAAATGCTCATTTGTAATAATTGGCGTAGCACGTGCCGGTCGCGCGCCGTGTGCGGGCCGCACGGACGGTCGGACGGTCGGACTAACGACTGAGATTCCCGGACACCCGCTGTGCTCTTGTTAAACGGTTTGGTGCTTGTCTAGATATTGTTGCGGATTTATTTTTGTAACCGATCAGTTGAATTGGTGTAATGAAAGACGACTTTAACAATATTTTTGGTATGTCTTGGTTGGCTTTGAAAGCATCAACTGTTATTACACAGATAAAAAAAAATATACACAAAGAAGACAATACAATGAGGAATTAGAAACAAACCTAGGTTTGGGGGGTAAAAAAGTCATGCTACGAACTCAAACAAGACTACATAAATAAATTAATGGAACTATCGACTTATCGACTATCGACGACCGAAAATAAGGAATTATTCAAACGCTTGTGAAATGCGACATGCGACATTCACCCCCCTTGTTACATATGTTGACGGAATCTTCGCCCCGCAAATTTCTGCCTTCGTAAAACATCTTGGAGCTGCAACCGCTGACCACTGGAATAGGCCCATGAGTGTAGTTGATGGGTTGGCTAAGATCAAGAATCATCATCTCAATAATCCATACCTCTAGCATAGTTCATTCGCGGCACAAGGCGTAAATTTAGGCTAATAGCCAAGTTATTCGGCTTTGACAATGGAGCAGCTCTACCTAGACAAGACTGATATACCATGTAGCCGGTGAACCGAGAAGACGTCGATTGCAATAAATCGCGATATATAAATGAGCTTGTGTTATGTAATGTTATGTTACTTAAGTTCCGATGATGTAAATAAAGGATATATTTTTAAATGAATGGAACTTTATTGTCCTCATAAAAAGCCACAAACATAATAATATATAAAAATAAAAATAAAACTCAAAAGATTTATCCGATCTTAATATTCAAATAATACAATGTCATGGAATACGGCTCTACCAGAATGAAGCCGTTTCATTAAATGTGAACATCAATAACAATTTACCAAAGTAATAAAATTGATCAAATCTGCCCATTTCACTGGTAAACTGATAGAAAGTAGTACGGGGTATTACTTAGCCTCTAACGACATTACACCGCCCTCCATTCTTCAACGAGTCACGTAATGGAGCCTCACAATGTCAGCGCCACTGTGTGACTCAATACAAGGATGAACCGAGGATGTCCGAGCATGGAACTCGGTTATTTGTTACTTTATCACTTTATCTTTTGCTCTATGGCTGTCTGGCTGACCTTAGAATTGTTTGTCTGTGGATTTGGATGTTCAGCAGTGGTTGCTTACATTTCATATTATGAAAGATATCAAACTTATTACCAGTAGGACAACTTCGACACCAGTAGCCATACCTACAATCAGGCATACAACTACAAGGGGATATTTTTCTCAAATGTAGGCCGAACCCCTTTAAACATTAATATTTTGGACTAAAAAAACTTTTAAATTAAGGTCATAAACACTCAATAGTTAACATTGGTGATTGATTATGATTCCACGTTTTGTAGTAGGTAAGGCAGTCCATAGTGCATCACAAAATATGATTTCTTTATACATACATAAACAAACGCCTGTCTTTGTATCACTCCAATAAACAAAAGCTGACCAATCAAACACCGTTCACTACTGCGGGTGTCATCGACCGCTTCGCCTGATTGCTGACCACCGACCCGCGGCTCACTTAGCTATATTACCGATGAGTTGCCAAAACGCAATGTATTGTGCGACGCGCTCAATTGTCATTACTTGATTGCGTCCGATATCTTAAGTGGAATTTCTGATTTAATGATATTAGACGGGCAGTGATATTATTTGTAGCAAGGGATCTAGCGTAGGGATTGAAATTGATTACGTCTCTTCAAAATGTTCTTTTAACTGAAATAGATTTCATTATTACTTACAAGGGTAGGTTAAAGTTTCTTACGAATTCTTTTCTGGGATTGTCACAACAATGAACTGAAATATAATTCTTAGATTAAAAAGTTAATAACTTAATAGATATTCCATTTGGGGTTTTTCACAAATTCTAAGCGTTCAAAATTTGTAATCGTCAAATCTATACAGGCATGAATTTATTCACCAATGCGGGTATAATCCTGTTTTCCCAATCTTAAACTAAAACTCGTACCTAATCGATCAATAAATAGGTCATGCTTGTCCAGGTACGCTTGCTGAAGGTTGGCAGTAAATACTCTGCTCACAAAGGACACAAGTTGAGCTCAGCTCCGGCTCAATTATAAAGTTGAGCGGTGACGGGGCGCGGCGCTAGTCGTCTAGGGTTCACTGATACACCCGGTACAAGTATATTCGGTACTTCGGGAGTTACAACTGCTGCGGAGTGGTTTAAACTGGTTCGGTAGATATTTTATATGGTGTTATCAAATTGGTCTGTTATCAACGGTCAAGATACAAAATAATATAGTAAGTAGGTATATCTCTATAATCCTTCAGTTGCTTTATACAACTCCCATAGTTACATCGGTTCTTTTCTCTTGATTGAGACATTGTGCTAATTATTTAAAAAATCATACGATGAAAATTGGAAAGCTTTCTCGTTGGCCTGAAATAACTTGCAGCTGAAGGGTCTTTATTTAAAGTAGTCAAAACCATTAATTAAATACGTACACAACTTTTTTACTTCAAAGTTCAATAAAATCCTATTACCTACGTAGAGTAGGTATAGTTTTTTGAGTCGTTCAGCGCGCCTCGTCTCAGACGGGACAAGTTTTAACAGGCGCGCTAAGTTTGCAGACTGTTTACTGCCTTCTTATTCAGACCCGTTCAGAACCGTTCAGTCGTTCACTGGCTCCAACAGTCCCACTACATGAATACTACCTAATTATACAGGGAGCGCTAGCAGATTAACGGATTTGCACGATTGAGGAGATAAATTACGAGTAGGGAGTATAGAAACAGTGAATTTTTTGAGGTTTGTGGCCAGTTTAAACGTCAGTATCATTATGCTCTTTCTATGTTTAATTGTCTCCAAACCAATTACTGATCAAACGGAAAGCTGACATAAGCTGACTGATTGTCAGGAGTTTGCAGACTAGAATTTGTTGCTAGGATTTTTTCATCATTGCCCACTTCTGACTCCACTAAACAGCTGCGTCTTTCTTTGTTTACTTTAGCAATGTAACATAGCTAAGGATGATTGTGTGACGATAGAGTAAACATTTTAAAATATCTTCCCCAACGAGAAGTCACATTATTATCGCAGATTTAAATACCCAAACACCATAAATAGAAGCGAACATCGAGTGTATCTCTTTATTGAATCATTTATGTAAAGCAGCCGGTAAATGATGCGACACTAACTTGATAATAGCCCCTCCGTCCCCCCGCGACCCGCGCCCCCGCGCCCCCGCGCCACCATCTCCGGGGGTGTGTAGAAAAATGATGGGGCTAAGCAGATCTGATGGTGCGGCCAAGATGTAGCGGACATGACATTGTGATGTGGTACGGAAATATAATGGGTTTATTGCTGTTACTTTGTTTTGGTGGCAGAGAAACTTCTGAAATATGAATATGTAAGATGAAAAATAAACCTGAATGTGAGAAAGAAAGAAAGTAAGTTAATTTCGTGTCCCTGTGTCGTAGGTGAGGCATATAAACAAACGGACTTCAGACATACATATATTGACATGTTGTGACTACCTACACTTTGTTGCAAATATCTTTTCCGAATTAAATCTATGCCTCTTAAGAAGAAAATCAAACGCCTCTAGCCACTGTGTCGATGAATCAGTCTGTTCTGAGTTGCATCGGATTCTTAAGACTATTTATAAGGATCTCCGCCCTCCTCCATTTAAATCATGAAACAAAGCCAAACCTCCAACAAATGGATTACATTTAATTAAGTTACAAGTCATAAAACTGCTATCGTAATTGGATTAATCGAGTTAACAATGAGTCGATTGCTGCATCGATTATGATCGATTAGCGTCGGTAGGCGGCACAAAGGCAGCGAGTGTCACGCACAGGGCATTAAGTAATGTAACGGTAACGTGCCGGAGAGAACAGTGCGCCTGTCACGGCACCGCGGGTTATTAATTGTATGGATAATGCAGTGATGTTTGATTTACTTAATTTACTTAGTAATGTTTCTATTATTGTTTTATTAACTTCCTTGTTTTTATGGGAGCGGGTGGCCCAGTGGTTACGGCCCCTAATGATGTTGTAGGTCTTGGGTTCGAACCCAGGCGGGTAACTTAGCAATAGTATTATAGCGGGTCAAACTCCACCAATTATGGCCCGCTCCCTCTCACTGAGGCTGTTCATCAATATTCGAGACTAACGTTGAATTACTTATCTACTTAAATGGTACTGAAACTAATTGTTTAGTGGTAATTTCGTCATTGTGTATTGTGTGTGTGTTTTATTTGGATATACAAACTACCAATATAAGTACTACACGTGACATTGTGTAAATCTAAGTTATCCTGCTTTTGTAGCTGCTATGAGTGTAGAATAAACGTGAGATATACTAAAACGACAGGGAATTTTAACATTAAAGTAGAAGACTTTAATGTCAAAATTCCCTGTCGTTAACCTAATAATAACCTAATACCTATCTTTCTATTTTTATCTAATAATCAGTAACTATTAAATGTATAATATTATAATAATGACGGTGTATGTGTGGGGACTTTATAGAAATCTACAATAATATTATTTAAAAAAAACCGACCAAGTGAGTGTCGGACCACGCACAATGAAGGGTTCCGTAGTTGGGATAAATTTATCCCAAGAACAAATTTAACATTGTAGTTGAAAACCATGTTCTGCCATACATTCCAACTGCAAATGTGAGTTTGTATGCACAATATTGAGAGATTTACCATGTTATTTTAAGACCATAGACTTATTATAGGTTTTCCTGTAATCTATGTGTAAAGAACCATTCTCTGCATATTTTTCAAAATTTCAGGCTCAGTAGTTTCGGATATAAGGGTGGGAATGGTCAGTTTTAATCTATTTTCTTAAATATCTTATAAAATATTTATTTTAAAATTATAAAAAAAAAATGAGATCTTCACAACTATCCCTTTCATTTGATACGTCACACGGTACAGTTCGCAAAATTATTTTTTAATTTTGCATTTTCCCCCGAATAACCCACATATTCAAAATTCATTTCTTTACGTTACACTCTGTGTTTGAGTCACAGAAATTCATACATTATGTGTACCAAATTTCAACTTAATTGGTTCAGTAGATTTGGAGCAAATTGGCTGTGACAGACGGACAGCCAACCAGCCAGCCAGACCGACAGACACACGACTGATCCAATGAGGGTTCCGTTTTTTCCTTTTGAGGTACGGAACCGTAAAAGATTGAAATTTGTATTATTGTTTGTAATGAATAAACTCACAAACTCTAGACCGATTTAAAAAAAAAGAACACCAGCAGAATGCTATAATTATTATCTCTGAGTAACTTATGCGGCGGAGACGAAGCCGGTGGCGGAAGCTATAAACTGTGAAATATTTCTTATCTATAGAGTGCACAGCAATAATAGAGTTACAACCGTTATCTTTGTGTCATCAGTGTCTTTCAAACGACTCATGCACATGAAGCATGCGCACTGTAGCACAATTCACTCTAGCGCAGACACGACTGCGTTATATTTACCTGCACTGCAGCGTAACTGAACACAACTGCACATATTTATCAGCATTATAGCGTAACTAATTGATTACGGCGCCCGCGCATCTGCACAAATATGCTTTGTCAGTGCGCTAATCAATTATTGTAGATAACATTATGTTTTAGTTACATGGTTTTCTTGTATGCAACTTAGCAGTTGTCAGTCATCTTATTGCAGTATATAGCAATAGCAATAGCTAGCATAGCTTCATAATTATAGGATAGTGAAAGATTTGTTAAGTTTTTATTTCGTAAACGAGCTCTCACACGTTGCCGGTTATGATCGGTAAACCAAACTAACATAATTTTGGTAGTAATCTACCAAACAATTCTAATCTGATGATATTGTCTCAACTCTCAGTACACTCGGGTAATTGATCCTTTCAAAAAGCCAGTTTAGAAGAAATTTCGAAAAATGCCGTTTTATAATATGGCAGAGCATGCATGTATTGTTTGATAGCTCTAAAGATTGGCCACCCATCTACCTCGCGAAACGATAAAATCGAGCCCCTAGTACAAACAGACACCAAACCAGATATTTAATCAATTAATTATTAAAACTCATTTTTTCATCTGCGCTGTATTTTATTGTGTTTTATTAATTATAAATTATGAAAAGCAATGACACAATAACAGTGACTCCGCGACGAATTCGCGCTAAGTACATCTGTGCAAGTACATCTATGCAAGTACATCTATGCAAGTACATCTGCGCAAGTACATCTGTGCAAGTACATCTGTGCAAGCATCACCGTGTTTATGATGCATTGAAAAAAATTATTCGTTTGATGCAATTTTATTATATTGTATTTAGAATCATTCCATGTAAACGTCAACAGGACCTGAAACCCAAAACTTAATCAACATTGAAACTGCCCCACATATGCAGGGTACGCGAAAGCTTTTACCATGCATTCAGTACATGATTCTGAACCAAACTAACAGCAAAGCTATCAACATTTTCATATGCCCTACGCGAAATTAAAAGAACTACCAACCTGCAAACTGCACTTGCCATTTACTATGCGTATGCCAGGCATGGCTCAGTTATAAAGTCATGCTATGGGATAACAGTACGGATTCACAAACCATATTTATTTTGCAAAAGAAGTTAATTCTAATAATAACCAACATAGAACAAACACATGGCTGCAAACCACACTTCCAAAAACACAAAATACTCCCACTTCCCTGTTTATATATCTTAGAATTATGTAAATTTGTCAGAAAACACCCAGATTTTTACACCACTTGCGAAGATACACAAACAAATTCACCTTTCGACACAACAAAAACAAAATTAACATACCCCAATCCCGACTCAAAATACACTCAACCAACCCTTTAGTAATGTCCATAAAAATTTATAATAAATTGCCAAATGACTTTAGAGAAGTAAGCAAAACAAATATATTTATTAATAAATTGAAACAATTTCTGAAATCCAGTTCATACTACTCAGTAAAGGAGTTTTTAGATGACAAATCGATTCCAAAATAAAATAAAATTATTCTCTCTAACACCAAACATTATGAAATTTATATAATATATTATTTCATAATGTTTGGTGTAAAAAATCTGCTGTTTCATAGAAAAGTGCAATACATACGCGACCAAAATATGAAATGGAACAGCAGGTTTTTTTTTAAATAACCGACGAAAAATGTCAAGTTCAGAATAACTTACTGAATCCATGGTAACAGGTTTCACGTCGATGTCCCTGCCAGCCTGTATGCATACATACATCCATACCTACCAAAGTTTTACTGACTTATTAATTAACGTAATGTAGTCGAGAATTTGTAAAGTATATTTCGAGTTGGTGGTTTCACACACCATCCACACGTTTTAATAAACATTTATGCCATGGAAAATCTTGACCACCTATTATTTCCTAACTACGACCCACATGCCCAACCACATATAAAACAATTGGATAAAGAATAAACACTGATCAAACCGCAAATCCAATAAGAAGCTAACTGTCCGTAAGGGGCAGTAAATAACCGTTTAATACAACCCGATGTACGCGTATCTCGTACTCTCGGTTTCTCGTAAGTTCTTGTGTTCTCGCTGCAGTCCAGTAATCAGGTTATGATGGGGATGCGCCCCGCCGCGAGATTTGTAACCTAGCTGACATTATTTATGTCCCCGCCATCTAATGCTCCTTACTATGTCGTCGTGCAGGAAGTTTTATTATGTAATAATAGTCTGAAGATGGCCGCAGCAGGGTGTTGTATATAGCCAAGTTTTATGTAGGAGAAAAGTATTCGTAAGGATATCAAATTATGAATATTGCTTGCTGACCGTTGGAGATGGTGGAATAACGAAAATGGTTCCTTTTTGTCAATTGAAAAACATATCCTTTGTGATGCCTAAACTGTTCGGTTTTTGTGCGGTTGGATAGTCTAGTATTTTGTTACATTTAAACCCATTGAAACACAGCGCATTACATTTTTATTATTGAATTCGGTAATCAAACATCTTTGAGGTACCTACACTAAGAATTGTGCTTTTCTGTTTCGTCCGGCCTGTGTAAAGTTCTTGCTCCTGAACACACCCATGCCATGTCCCATCTACTAGAGTGTCCCAAATGTCAGTTCACTTGTACCCTTGACGATCAGAACAACGAAGCAACGCCTCCGACGCACAGTGGATCGATTCCATACAAACGGTCGAAAATATAATTTAAACAAATACTAATTTGCTGTTTGCAAATGATGAATTTGTGTTGCAATATATACAATAAGAAATGTTAGAAGCCTCTTTCAATTTGGCTTGGCAATTTAACTGTTTTCAATGGGAAACGGACTTAAAAATATTACTAGCGAGTCTCTTCTATTCCCTCATTCTGGTTTTCAAAATCGGGTAGAATAGGTAATTTGTAAAATTCCTCGCAAACATTCTTATGCCCGATCCAAGCTTCGGAGTTACGAAACAAAGTCTTAATAATTGAAAGTAAGTTTGTTGGTGTGTATGAACTACAATATTAAGATTGTTTTTGCTAATTGCGAATATAACATCAGGTCTTACTCGCACAACAACTGATTACGTGGAATATTGTAATACTTTCTGTGTACGTATGTTATTTACTAATTAGCACTAACCTAATTATTTTAATATTTACAATACTTTTAATTCAAAGCTCTCTATGCAGCTGGTGTTTGAGTTCCAAAATAAATCCCCATTAGTTCGTGTCACACAAATAACCTACTTTCTTCTTCTATTATATTTCCACAAGTGGCAAAAACTAGTTACGCAGTTCGAGGAATGCAGTGACTGCACACGTGTTACCGAGATTTTTCATACCAATTAATGTATTTTCTACTCCCAAACGCTGTGAGTACCGTCAGCAACATTGTAAGTACTGTCGAAATGACAAGAAGAAGAAGAGTTCCCGAGACCGCTTTCTACCTTGATATCAGTCGACATTAACCAATAAAGTAAGTAAAAACACTTTATTCTCACAAATGAGAACATTCACAAGAATTTGTTACATACGTGTAGATACAGTATTTTTTTAATTTGCATTAGGTACTGAAACTGATACCCAAACTAAGACAGGGCTTGTATTGTGGGAGTCAGTCCTCAAACGTGGAGCATTACAGGCAGATCGTGTCAACGTGAATGTCGAAGTACCTTAGAAACATAGTAACTGTACCAATATTACGATATTATCTGTACTAGGTACTTACCACTAATGATTCCAAGTGCGCTGTATACTCAGGTGCTAGATATGAATAATTGCAACAATGGTGAGCATTAATTAATTATGAGCAATTGATACGCAAGCGCACTGCACAGTACAAACACTTATTAATAGCATTAATAGCATGCCTTATTATTTAATTGTTCTTTATTAAATAGTCGATTATTGAAATTAATGATAATTGTTTTCTACGTAGGTAATAGTGAAAGTAATTTGTTGTATAAAAACTACAATGTGTGTAATGGCTGTAGGTTTATATCATTTTCGAGGGCAATCACTTAATCAACGTTTAGAGGTTTCATATGGAACTTCAGCATGATTTATCTCTACACTAAAAAACTAGGTACCAACTCTAAACTAAAAATGTCACCTAACCAGTTTAAAGTTTAAGTCCAGTTCCATTATAATAGCTTCCATCTCCTTCTTGTTTGATCTGCTTGTTAAAAACAACAATGGGTTTTCTGTGTTTAAATAGGGTTTAGGACCCTCCCTAGAAGATTGAGAATGTTGTTCATAATAATGTTATTATGCTTCTAAAATCAGACCGCCACATTGCTAAGATAATGCAGAAGAGTGAAGTAAAAGACTAATTTATTAGGTTACATTATTTATGAGGAGAGTAAGAGACGATATACCGACCACTATTTAGTGACATCATACCTTATATTGCAAAGAATTTACTAGGTATTATATATGCATGCAGACATTTATTACATTAGCATTCTCAAACTGACCTCAATATGACCATTTAATAATATCGCATTGCAAATAAATAAGAAAGTTCCATAAAATATGCATTTACTTCTAAACGTCTTCGGAAGTTCCTCTAGTATTTCCTGTGTATCGTCAATGCTTTTAAAAACGAAGTGGTTCCGAGATGTGCTGCCCGGGGCCCGGGGCCCGGGGCTCCGGCGCTCGAGGGCCCTCGCTCGAGATGTTTGTACGGCCACCAGCGCCTTTTACACCCAAACAGATGTTAGGTTCAGGCAAACTTGTTTGTACAGGTTAGGGTTCAATATTTGAGCATTTGGATTTGATACTGTTTGTGGTTTGAAAACGTTGCAAGATGTAAATATAGTAAAGAAAAGAAAGTTCTAGTTTTCTGGCTTATCCGGTGAGTTAAATTAAATTAAACGCCGAAATCAGAAATATACTTGTAGCTAATTTGCTTTCATGAACTTGAACTTAATAGCTTAAGCCCAGTAGTAGTCTCTTTGTGCGATTGTGTTCACCGGAGTTTGTGCTCACTTATTATTTGTGTCAAAGACATAGCGAATAAGTAGCTACTGGATTATCAGTCAGTATCAATATTGACGAAATAGTAAAAGTAAAGTAAAACGTTTTTATTTTGTCGTGGAACCACGACAACTAGACATAATTACAATGGAAACCAAGATACAAAATTTTAAAACTGTGTCGCAGCTATCAACGCCCGCCGTATGAACATAAGATACACATTTTTCCAGAATTACCTGTGACATGTAGTGATTGTGAATCTGCGATGATTTTAACTTTACTCCAAGTTAACACCTTTACCTTTCTTCCACTTACAAACACAGCTTTCAATGTAACCCAAACAAAACATACACGATTCTTGTACATTTGGCATTCACGTGTGACTGTACAACATTACAAAAAAGGTCGTGTCCAATTTGTGGCAGATCTTCAAATTGGACGGCTGCTGAAGGGTTGTTTGCTTCAAAACTATTCAGCAATTGGACCCCTTTTGGGCCCCGGGGACGGACCCGGTCATTATTCTATTTTCTCATCTCTTGACGGCAGTACGGCACGCACTCTGTCCTCGAGATGGGTTGTGTGGAGTTTTCAAAGTGTTCTCTACACTTTTCTTGAGGATAAACAACATAATAGGGGTAGGTGTGTCTTGTCGTGTGAGCATTGAGCTGAGCAGGTAGTTGTGTGAAACTTTAGGTAGATGTAAAATATAAAAGTATGCTGTAAAATACATCAGTATATCGTATCGGCAAGCGTAGCGTGGGGCGCCCCCCAGGTAGATGGACCGACGATCTTAGAAAGTGGCTGGGACAGACTGGTTGGAAGGCGGACGACAGGGTGTTGTGGCGCAGCTTGGGAGAGGCCTATGTCCAGCAGTGGACTGCGATAGGCTGAGTTGATTGAAAGTACGTCAGTGTGAAACTTTAGGTACACGTAGAATATAAAAGTAGATTGTAAAGTACATCACGTAAGTTGACAGACTAACTGTCAATTCATGTGATTGGTGGCTCGTATCCTCAACAAGTTTCTTGATCTTGAAACGTGATCATAGTCAGAAGGGCATTTTTGGTGTTGCATTTTAAATATGCTTCAACAATTTAATATGAGTGAGTCAGTCGCTGGTGGTGTATTCAGCCAATTACTAAATATTGAGCAATTCTCAATATTTAGCACACACTGTTTGTTCAGTTGCTTGTCCGCTCTAGCCCTGCTGTCGTGTTACTGGCTATTATTGCTGTTACTTATATTATTATAGTCCTGGCGATACTAAATATTTATCTATTATTGGTTGCGGTTACTACACGTAAGTTACCGCATGCTCAATGACACGCTGCATCTGACTTTGATGCTGAAAATGCTTGACTACGTTACATTAGAACTTACTAGAACACAGAAGCCTTACTACAAATAAGAAAATACTAAAGCAAAGTAAGAAAATAAAGCAATTACTACCTGCCTATTGAATCTACCCACATACATAGTTACATCTCCGTTTAACTGACTATTGTGTCTTCACCTCGTTACTTAAGAAACCCAAACACAATACCTTCTTCACACAATTTAATATCAAACTACCTGACACATTGTCTGCTGAAACTACAGCAGCACTAATAGTACCATTAGGTGCGCAGGAGTCGTTACCGCGTGCACGGGGCATGACTGCCGCTCATTACCGCCATATTGTTGCAGCCTGCAGCGCTGCATGGTTGCACACCGACAAACAACATGCATTTCCCACAATGGTGGATGCTAGTATGAGTATTTCGAATTATGAGCAAGTAGATTCCCCCTATTGTGGTCAGGCTGTAGGGTTTTTACATAACTCTTCATAAAATACCTTAATTTGATAATGATGTTTTATCACATACCTAAGCCTGAAGTCAATAAATGTGTAGCTTGTTTTGTCATCTGCACATCGCACTGACCAACAGTGAAGTTTTTTTTAATGAATAAGTATAAAACGTAATTATTTACTCAATGCTAAACGATGGTTAGTGGGTTGAGATGCCTTTTCTCACCGAAAATATAAGAATGCAGTTGCTTAATTTCCGATCGGCTTAACTTAACACACACTTGGCCAAAAATAGCTCGTCTCAAGCAATAGATAACATTACGAGTACTCAAGTTTTACATAATCTCTTCGGGCCTAATAACACAACACTCGACATTTCTCGCCGGCCGGCGGCCACACACGCCATTCCCCGAAGCACTCGACAATATTCCACTAATAATAATTACACATTTATTTTCATTCAAAACTTCGCCTGACAGTTCGAGATGCACCCCGTGTCACTCTTTTGTCCGATCAAACCAACACAAAAACACCACTCTTAAAATATTATCACAGCTTTAATACTGCTGCGTAAGGTTGAAAATTGATTGGCTTAGGTTTTATCGGCTGTATGGTAAAGTTGGTCGAGTAAGGTGCCTACACGCTCATTAGTGTGTAGGATAAATAATGCGCGTCAGTTATTGTAGTATTGCAACAATATTAAAATAATATGGAGATAATAAGGCGCTTTGTACGGACAGTGACTGGGCCCTGTGCGGGGCCCACAATGCAGGAGTGGGGCCAGTCTGCTGTTCTCATAAATATACTGCTTGTTGAGTGTAACAAAAAATTGACAATAGGAGATAAGTAATTTGAATTTTTGATCGTTCTCTAATCATTAAACTTTAATTTATACTAATACGTCGTGTTAACATCGAGTGGCGTGCTATTTATTTCACATACTAGACTTATTGAGATCCAATGAAAGATTATTTCGATTTATGAAAGCTATCTTGCGATGTGTATACATCCATGGTTTTTCTCCATCAGTGAAAGACAGTGATCAATAGTCGAAATAGAGCGCTACACCAACCTCCTCATATAACGACCTCCATGATAACAGACATGTCTGGGATTTTAAACAAACCACTTATCACAAAGTCTGTAATATGTTTTGTCACGGGTAAGCGTAGATATTAGTCCTACAATAAAACAAAAACGAAATAGAGGATTGTAATAAACTGAGATTTGTAACTTTCGTAGCACTTCGTAGCGGCCTACGCGCTACGCCAATCAAGAGTTTAAACAATTGTTTATTTTTCTCCTCCCAAAATATTTACTATGTATTTTATTGTTTGTACCATTTTCTATCATGATAATGATGATAAATTGGAACTGAGCAACAAAATGTTGTAAATAGATAATAATATGGTATATAAAAATATTGGCATCTGTTTCTTTGACTTCAAATTTAACATAAAAAATTGGTTTTCTATCGTGGCAACCAAAATCAAGAGACAAGGTCTCCTCAACAATTCAACCCACATCTCCCATACTTAAGCCAATATGCCAATGTAACTTGTTACATAAAAGCTTAACTAAAAAACTTTGGAGTGTCCACAAAAACGCAGTTAGGCTAATATTGTAACAATGTTGGTGATTATGTTAGCTCAAGTGTTGGGCGTGACAATCGTGTGAGGCTAGCATTCCGGCCATGTTTGTCCGCGTGTTTGCCCAATCATATCACGCACTGTTTGGTTATCGTTACTGCGGCCGTCACGCTTTCACTGAATCACTTGTTCTTGTCTTACAAGGACAGTGTCACACGTGTGGAAAGGTGTGTCTAGATTCTAAATATTTCTTAACTTTAGTATGCAATCTCTAAAGTTTACTTCAAAATATGTAAGAGCGATGCTAGCAATACCTTATTATTCACGTCTCGTTTTGAAGGTGTTATGAGTTACACTTAATTACAGAGTTCTGTTGGTACATGTGTTATGTACTAATGTGTACAACAAAAAAAAAGTTTTATTAAAAACAAGCGATAGTTTAAAACATACAGAGCAACTAATATAATTATGTAAACCAATACAAAATCACTTGACAACAAGCCAATATTTCCACACGCTGCAATAATAATCTGATTGATACATTTGCAACAATACAATCCAAACGAGCTATCATAGTAATCTACATTAATTCGTTTCAGTATTAATGCCCGTAATCGTATCGGAACTATTGAATCGTCCCGTATTCAAGCAAATCCCACTGAATATGATAATCGCGTATGATATTCATTGCGCCGGCTCACGGACGCCAGTAATTAAAAAACATATTAGACATCGGGGTCGGTGGGGCCCGTGGGGGTCGTGGGGCCACAGGAACTCAATCTGCTTGGACTTAAGTAATCCGATTGCATCGCTTTCAAGTAGGTACCTTTTTAAAATAAGATTATGGAAAATGCTGAGTAGTCAACCGATTGATACAAACTTTGTATGTACGTGTATTTGATCTGTTTTTCTGCGCTTCGTATAAAAGAGCGTTAAGTCTTTCGATTTTATTCAGTAAAAGAACATGGTGTAAGTGTAATTATGTAAAATATATTAATGAAACATATTTTTGTTATTGACCTGTCGAATTGTCGATGGTTAATTCAGTAAGCGTGTCAATTAAACTCATATCTCAAAGTATAACCTATTATATACAAATTATCGTGTCAGTCCGAAACGTCCACAAAAACTCCTAATGACTACAACTGACTACAACTACCTAACTGCCCAATCACAGGCGCGCACCCAATTACGCGATCTCGTTTTGATTCGTCAAACAAACACTTCGATATTAGACGTTCGAGTTGATCAGAGCTCTATACACAAGAACGCAGAAGTCTCACTACATACAATTCGTCAGCTTTTGTTGTTGAATTATAGGTAACTATCAAGGTATCTATCGTCGTCAAATCACAAAAGCAGCAGAAGTAACATCCGAGATTGTTTCTACAAACATACCCGTTTTTAATGCTGGATGGATGTAATTTAGTCATTTAACTAGCTTTACAAAATAGTGTCACACTTTTTTGTTACTCTAGGACCGGTGACAGATACCTGTCAGTTATAGTACACGCTGATCCTAATCTGCAGTAGTTTTTAATACTTTTTAGACTGTTATACGACGGACTTTTATGTGTATGTTTGTTCCACATCTCGTCAAATGTAGGCCTTCTGCATGTTACTCCTGATTTGACAGCCAAATTGTGTGCGTAATTATGTCGCTGAGCAAATTGCCGGTCTGTCCGAAGCCGTCCGGTCGCCGCCGCGCCGGACACGAGCCGGCCGGCCGGCCCAGGCGCCAATTGCCCGAAATCGCTTATTCATGGCCGCTAGTTGCCTAGTTAGTGCAGCTGTCGGGCAGGGTAGGCAGAGTCGGTGGTGACTGATGGTGTTAGTAAAATGTTAAACTTTAAAGGCCTTTCAGCACGCTGCATGTTACATTTTTCAATCCCGTATAACACATAATCTAAGTAAGTATAACTAATCTTTTATTGAATAGAAGATAACTCTTGAAATAATTGCCTTATAGTAGAACAGTAAACATTTTCTCTGAAATAATTCCTTAGCAATGAAATAAATTAAATAATTGCCTAATAGTAGAGCAGTAAACAGTTTCTCAGAAATAGAAATTATACCTTGACCTTGATCACAATTCTAGGCTTAGATAAATAATTCCTTAGCAATCTCAAAACTTTGAATCTGCGTAGCCTTATCGAACTATGTTAAAATCAAATCCTAGTTTAATAGATGCTCGTTTAGCCCGCTCCCGCACCCGCTCGTCACTCACCCCCACACAAGCGTGTAATTCACCAGCGACATGGCGTCTTGTTTATTTAACCGCGGCCGCCTCATTTTCTCCTTAGCGTTATATTTTCATATAGTTATTATGTTATTATCACTCGCCATTGTTGGACGTGACTGGACATATTTACGTACATATTAGAGCCTTTTTATCATGTTTCAGTGGCTTCCGTTTCCTCTCAATCATGCTTAATTAACGACGTTTGGTATGTTAACGTTTATTTTTTGTTGTGGGCTTGTAACGGGAATGTTGGGGTAATTTACATAAAAAGTACCTATAGGTTAGAACCTATGAATCCAATCGCCGTCTGTGGTATAAGGGTGTTCAATTTAACACCTGCTTTAGATAATTTAGTTCAAGTTATATCCAAAAAACAGGTCAAGTGCGTGTCGGACCACCGGAACCACGCAATCAGGTTTCGTAGCTGTGATGAATTTATCTCAAGAACAAACTTATCATTGTAGTTGAAAACCATACGCCTGTTCTCCCATACATTCCAACTGCAAATGTAACTTTGTACGCACAATATTGAGAGATTTACCATGTTATTTTAAGAGCATAGAACTTCCTATGGGTTTTCCTTCAATCTATGAGTAAAGAACCAGCAAATATATTATTTTAAAAAATTTCGGCTCATTTTTTTCGGAGAAAAGGTAATCGTCAGTATTATAAAAATAAAAAATGACATCCTCACAACAAGCCCTTTCATTTGATACGGCGCACGGCACCTACAGCTTGCAAAACTTTTATTTTTTATTTTCCTATTTGCCCCCGTAAAGTATGCATTGATATGATATTCAAAATTCATTTATTTACGTTACACGCCCGTATTTGGGTCACAGAAACACATGTGTACCAAATTCCAACTAAATTCAGTAGATTCGGAGCAAATCGGCCGTGACAAACGGACAGGCAGCCAGCCAGCCAGACAGATAGCTTTTTCATTTGGACGTACGGAACCCCAAAGATACTAGTGGAAGCATAAATACGTATATATACATAGATAATATTAGTGGTACGAATTCAAATCTTAATTTAAAAAAGACTTCATAGAAAACAAAAGCCTGAACAGTTGAAACTGTCTCAGTGTCAACAAACCAAGGACTATCATGGTATTATTTATAACAAATTTTAGTAGGTACGTGTAACGATGGAACGGTACACCGCATCAGATATTTAATTCCAAATTAAATCACAGATAAGAATATTCTGAAAGGCCAGCTCCCCTACTAAGAGCCTAATATAATGTAATCCGTCAATAGGTTTAAAGCTATCAGGCGTTTAGAGAGGAGTAGAAGCCGAGGGTACACTGAAATACAACTCAGTTATGAACGGATAAACCGGGCAGTATTGATTTTATTCCAGAGGACGGAAGAGGATGCGATATTTATGGAAAAGTTACGAATTGGCTGCTTTAGGTCATTGGGACTTTATGAGATTAGATTTAGATTGGCAACTTTAAACAACCATAATATACGAAGCTAAATCTGGAAACCTAAAATAGTTACGATTGAAAATACTAGTCGATCTATTTCTTTGGACTATGTCATGATCTTGGACTATTAATTATACGGTATAGTATTTAAGTTAGCAGCAATTTTGCAACGAAAACTTGGGAAACACAATTTTTATTTGTGCAACAATAAAATGTCTCATTTCTCCAACAGCTATCGGCAATCCCTTAATTAATGTAACAAATGAACGGTTAACACAACCGGAAGTCACCCAATAAGCAGTAGGCGTAACTCCAGATACAACCCAATTACTAGTGAAAGCAGCGAGTTAACCTGCCGCAGCTAACCGCGTATTAACTTATTGCCTAATCAAAATGTGTCGGACGCACCCCAAATTGAATAATAACCTGTTAAGGCGAGTCGGCGACAACAGAACGACGGCATTGTGGCGCAAATTGCCGCCAAATTGGGAACAGACTCGGTTCTCGCAACTCCATTTAGCCCATGCCTGCACGTGATTGGTCGGAACGCCCCCCCCCCCTGCGCTCGCACCCCTCTCCTCATCCCGAACTCCATTGAAACACGACCAAAGAAATGAAATTATGCACTACGTAAATAAGAAGACCTTTGTGGAGTTCACTTGCTTTATTTAAACTGTCAGTGGTTCGCGAGCGGGTATTTGCGCCTAATGACATCGTTCGCACCGTCATCGCTCGTCATGACTCGACCACTGCATGACTACCCGCCTCTGATTCCGATACGTTGTTTAGATGATTGGTGCTCGATCTATTGGCGGGATAACAGCATCATTCGTCTGTTAAGTGAGCGAGGAATGTTGGCAACACTTTGTGATTGAAATCACTTCATTAATTTTAATGATTTCGATGTTTATGTAGAGAGTATGACGCCAATTTAGGAATCATTTATATCATTCGTTGATGAGATGACTTAATTCCATTATGAGTTTCTCCCTAATATAAAACATAACTATTTTCAACACATAAACACAAATTTTATTATTGACGGCATTCATTTGCATTATTTATGTATGTAACTGACTACCAACATTTTTTAAATATAATGAATACATTTCTTACCTTATTATAGCTCTCAGTCTCTGACTGGAACCTCCAAATACGATGCCCACCCCGGCACCCTATAAAAAAACAAGCAACCGGTTAATCAATTGAGACTGTTTACAATAAAACGCGTTAATAGTCCCAAATGTTCGTCACCCCTATCCCTAAGGGCAGGCGCTCACTTGCGCCGCGCGTTATCCCCTTTATTCACTTGTTAGGAAGGATTAGCGCACACTGTGGCCTATTGTGGGGATTTGGTAAGGTTGTAACAGCTTGCTGATAATTATCTCAAGTGTTGCCTGCAGTCCAGTGGGATTTGTAATGTCGGTATTGTTTTTGGGGATGGATAATCGTTATTGATTGAAGTGATATATGGTAGTTGGTGTATTGTAAACAGATTTGTCAATATACTTAATCATTATTTTTGTCCTAGGTTCTCAATTTTTTCTACAACCATAACAGTAGCTAGGAAAACCCTCTGTGTCCAACCGTTGCTTATTTAGAGTTTTATTAAACAGTGCCTATGCCAATGAACTGAAGCATAATGTCTAAGTTAGTACGGACCCAGTTTCTACTGCTTAAGGCAATCGAAGCCTCATCAAGTTTTCAATAAATAATTTAACGAGTTTTTAAATGCTAAACTTAAAGCAAAATCTTAGAGGACGGTAAAATGAAAATGTTAATCATTCACGGTTCATGTTAAATAATTGTGATTAATTAGTGTAATATTCGAGCATCCAACAATGAAAACATTGGAATAGTTTCATACGCAAGTTTGAGCGTTAATTTCGCAAAAACATGCCTCAAACTAAATTACCAGCTCATGTTGGAAACAAAACTGTTATTTTTAAATTAGTTTCCAAACGAAAGTAGCACTCAGAACATACGAGCCTACGCAATCACACAGACGCCCGACAAATTGTTTCACAAGCAACATTACAAATACTACCCTAAATGCGACCAGCTGACGTGGACCCTTGCCTGGGCCCGATCCACCGTCACTTGCTTCGGTCTTGGGAACATTCGCGGGGAGGTGGAGGTCAGCCGTCGCTGGTAGCTGCCACATACGAGTAATAAATTGTTGGAGCGCACAATTCCCCGCACCAACGTTACGCATCATTAAAGGGCGCGAATGTGCTGCCAAATTAACAATTACGCCGAACCTTTGTGAGCGTATGTTAATTAGGAAATTCGGAGATCCGTCGGAATGCGGGCGTCGTTGTGCGCCGAATTAATTAAATAGTGCTGAGTGTTGCGTGCCTACCTGCGTGTGTGAGATTTTAATCTACTGCCGATCGATATGGGGTGAAATCTTCATAATTGATGTAGTACCTTAAAGATTATGAGTGTAGGGTCATTGGCCTAAGAGTAGGAGAATAGTCACGAGTTAAACATTTCAGAAATTGCAGAAAACAATCATGTCTGTGATTGTAAAAAAACACGAGTTAGAACAGAGAACAAGGTCTCACAACTCTACAGTTAAGCCTGTGCAAGCCTTAACCCTTTCGTCCAAATTTAGCAACTAGTCACTACGTATACATTGTAACCCTAAAATCACCGCTGGTAATCCCGATAAGTTCTCTAATTCCGTGCCAATAAAACAATCTCAAGCTAAGACAGGTCGCGCCGCGGGCAATGCTAGTGATTGTCCACAAGCAATCACTGCTAATGCTGGTAATCGCCGGGTATAATCTTGTACACTTGTGTAGGATTACTGACAGGGTTTACCTAATCTACTAAGTTTTGGATTGAATTTGAATAACAACAGTTAGTCTGAGCAAAATTGGCGTGTATTAAAATAACATCCACGCGAGTTTTCAAGTAAGTAGGTATAATACAATGTGCTGTGCAACTTGCTGACTAGCTAGTCTTTTTACCCACCTACGGCGAAGTAAAAAGAAGGGTTATGATTTTGACCGGTATGTATGTATATTAATCTGTTACCTCATAACATCTAAACTCCTGATCATAATTTGACAAATGAGGATTCGTTAGAAGCGTCTTGGTCGTCCACTAGTTAAAGGCTATGTGGCTTCACACTATATTCAATACGACGCTCTCTAGAGGACAAAAATAATTGTGCTTGACAAACACATTACAAATATGTAGGTTTATTGTCTATCTAAATAAATATGTTTAAATTGTTAATAACAAGCAAAAGTGAGACTGTGCTATACGGCGCGGCTGTAAAATTAATAGCTATTGTACTTACAATAAAACCTAAACAAATAAAAAATCTGCGGTTCAGCAAATACTTTATCACGAAATTATAACCCTAAAATAATTTAAATGGTAGGTAAGTTCAAAAACGAAAACCCTAGTCCCTAGTTTTTGAACTTACTTTTTATTAACGTATGCTGGTTTCTGAGAATTATCTGCAAATTTGAAAACGTAACACGCGGCATTACTTGCCCTAAAATAATAAGCTCATTTCTGTTGTTTTGCTTGAATAAATAAGTTATTAAAAAATATTGCGTTTTGGATGGTGATCAAACTGCAATAACGTGACGTAACAGTTTGTTTCAGTTGCCATCCGTCTGCCTCCGACATCTTCGCCACAGCTAATAAATCCTATACCTTCTGCTACCAAATAAAGGTACAATCTCCTTCATGGTAGGTATCTCTGTTAATAGTCGCACCCTTTCCAGTGGCCTCGCATATTCACATCGTTAATCTGCGGGAACAATTAGTAGTCAGCTGGCGCAATCAATATTAGGAACAGTACGAACGACCAATTATACACCGCAGTAGATGTGAGAACATTGTTTGAGATTAGAAAGTTGAGACCAGGAATGAAGAAAAGAAGAATTGTGAAATTGTTTCAAGGGCAGTTTGAATATCTTTTGAGTGATATCAAACATGCTGCGTCACCATTGCCTTTGGCAAATAATTATGGTGATTTAAATACAAATCTTTCAGTCTATGTTCTGCACGGGATTTTTACCGACACTATATGATAGTCTCAACATTGATTTAACGATGGAAGTAAACGATTTGTTCGGTATAGCTGTTTACATTCTTTTCGAGACCCCGACAACCTTCTTCCAAGATACCAGAAGACCATAGTATTTTAACCAGGCTTTGATTCCATCCATACTTCTGTTATTGTACACTCATGAGTTTATAGAGGTAAGCTTCAATTCTCAGCTACTGTGAAAATAATCCCAGTAAGTACCTAAGTAGATTATTAGAAGTGCAGTGACCCTACCGGCCGGTAAACGGTGCGGAGCTGATCTCTCATAATTAACCTGTGACGCCGCCGCACCGGCCAATCAATACCGTCCCGCCGCCGGCCACTGCCTCGTAGGTACGACACTGGGTATATGACGGACTATACTCATACCAGTAGCAATGTACTGAAGTCTTTTAACGTATTTTCACAATGCGTGATGTTAAGTTTTGAGCATGAATGTGAATGGCTTTATGAGACTTTCAGCAAACCTAATGGATTGTTGAATAAGTGCTTTCAGCCGCGAGCTGTCAAGAGTGACTCGGATCTTGGAAATAACCAAATTAGAAATAAATCGTGTTATTTACAAGACTTAGACAGTTTGAGAATAGACTTCTTTACATTTTTCACTCTGTTTTAAGTTTTTCTGTTACACTTTTAAATGCGCGAATGAAGCGTAGGTAGTTTTTGTTCATGAAATAATACATTTTATTGATTAAGGGGAAATGAAAGTTTAGTTGAATTGAATATCTTTAGAGGGAACATTGCCCCGCACCATTTTCTTGTAGATGTGTATTTCATGTGGGCACAAATGCCCTTTCAATTCTTTATAAACAAAACTAGCCTAAATACGAAACGCAGAATAAGAATTGTACCAAACAGTGATACGACTTAACTGTCAGCGAGACAAAGTTGTCCATATTCAGGGCTCTTCAGACGTCCTTGTTGCACACACGCGTCTGAGGCCTCCCCCACACATAACGACAGAGCTGCACAAATTCGGGTGCATCACATTACAATAGTCAACATGCTAAGTTGGCGGGAGCCACCACTTACTGACGTTGCAGGCAATTCAAGAAGCGAGAATACTTGTGAAGCAATAGAGATTGGTAATCATTTATACGTTTGCTTAGTTTTATGTCATGCTGCTAATGTGAATTGAGAAATTGTTAATTAAAGCATTAATAAAGATAACGCTGGATATTGCTGTGATACTATAATGATACGTATAGTTTGTTTTGCAATGCAATGCAAGACAAAACTAACTGGAGCTGATTCTTTAAACTTAAGTAAATAGTAAGTAGTTTTATTGAAATTATCTTAAAAGTTGTGCCTAGCCTAACTGTCCTTTAGCGATAATAATGGTAAGAGATTTTCTGCTTGAATCAATTCATACATATTATAGGGAGAACGAGTTTCTTCTAACAATATTATACGGCAGTAATATGAATATTGGTACATCATTTCAGCCAAAAAATGTCCACTGCTGGACATAGGCCTTCCCCAAGCACCGCCACTTCGACCTATTCTGTGCTTCCCGCATCCAGCGGATTCCTGCGGCCTTCACAAGGTCATCGGGCCATCTTGTGGGAGACTTATCAACGCTACGTCATTCGGTACGCGGTTGCCATTCCAGAACTTTTCGGCCCCATCGGCCATCTGTTCTACGAGCAATATGACCTGCCCATTGCCACTTAAGTTTGGCAATTCTTCGGGCTATGTCGATTACCTTGGTTCTCCTACGGATCTTTTCATTTCTGATTCGATCACATAGGGAAACTCAAAGCATAACCCTCTCCATTACCTTTGGGTGACTTTAAGCCTTCTGATAAGGCGCCATTGTGAGCGACCACGTTTCTGTGCCATAAGTTAACACTGGCAACACGCACTGGTCGAAGACTTTCGTCTTTTGACACTACAGTATGTGGGACGAGAAGATATTGCGTAGCTTCCCGAACGCTGCCCAGCCGACTCGGATTCGACGATTGACCTCTTTCTCGAAGATGGACCTACCTAGCTGGACAGTTTGTCCTAGGTAAACATACTCGTCCACAATTTCGAGCGTAGCGTCTCCGATCTTCATAAGAGTGGATTGCACATGGGCATTTGACATGACCTTTGTCTTGTCCATGTACATTTTAAGGCCCACTCTTTCGGAGGCTCTACTAAGGTCACCGAGCATTGTACTGAGGTCCTCCATGTTCTCAGCCATGATAATTATATCGTCGGCAAACCGAAGGTTAGTGATATACTCGCCAATAACGTTGATGCCGAGCCCTATCCAGGCCAGAACCATGAAGACATCCTCCAGTGCAGCGGTGAAAAGTTTCGGAGAGATAAAGTGTCCCTGTCTCACACCTCGCTACAGAAGGATAGGTATTGAGATCTGGTCCTGGAGTTGGACTGACATAGTGGCGTTTTTGTAGAGACACTTTAGCACCTCGATGGACCGATAGTCGATCTGGCACCGTTGAAGAGACTGCAGTACAGCTCATGTCTCGATCGAATCGAAGGCTTTCTCGAAGTCCACAAACGCTAAGCAGAGAGGCAGGTTGTACTCTTCGGTTTTCTGTATAACCTGCAGCAGCGTATGTATGTGGTCTTCGGTGCTAAAGCCTTTACGGAGACCAGCTTGTTCGGGAGGCTGCAAGTCGTCAAACCTGCGCGCGAGACGGTTCGTGATGACTCTTAGAAACAGTTTGTAGACATGGCTCAGAAGTGTGATGGGCCTATAGTTCTTGAGCAGGGCATTGTCGCCCTTTTTAAAGAAGAGTATCACCACACCTCTGTTCCATGCCTGTGGCGTTTTACTCCCGAGTATGAAACCGAACAGCTTCTGGAGAGCCTTAAGAACAGGTTTTCCACGGGCCTTCAGGAGTTCGGCTGTATAATATTAGTTTATCATATGTTTATTAAATGATTTAGTTGTATTATTATGAGATAAACGCCGGAACCGTGCGTTTATCGTTTTCCTGTTAGCACATCATTGCTGATTGACTACTAAAGATTTGCGGATCCAATAATATGTTATAATCACCGACATTCATGGTCAGACAAGCTGTAAATATTAACAAAAAGGATTTATAAGATCGAGTAGGTTTGCTACTGCATATACCTTGTATACAGCTTAGCAGTTTCAGTTTCTCAGTGCCAGTCTGGAGTCTGGATTGGAGCCTGAATCAATAAGCTACGCCCTGTAGGTAGGAGCCCCTACTACATAGGACTTAAATATGGCAAAACCTGAGTGTAGGTACTATAAACCTCTGCCTAGGCCTTTATAATGCTAAATGATAACACACATACAGTAATGAAATCCGCTGAGGGCTCGTACCCACATAACGGAGTACATACCTACATAATATCTACTGTATCTACGGACACATACATAGGAAGACAGTGCTCATAGTAATATAATACGGGCGGTATTAATTTGTGCGGAGTGCGCCGCTATCGGGCTTAATTAACAAATTTAATTAGAAATTAACCGTTTTGCGCGGCAGCGTGCGGTGCGCGCGGGTCCACGCCCACAGGGCTGCTGCTTACCTAAACATTTATACTTGTTCAAGGAAGTTTCTATCTGATAATTTGTCTTTTGCTTTTCTTTATCTTGGACATTACTGACATCGGTGAAGGCAAAACATCGTGAGGAAACCTGGACTGATAGTTAATATAAGTCTGAAATCGCCAACCAGTTTTTTGAACAAGCGTGATTATCACTGCTCGTGCCGTCTTTGTATGAGATGAAGCCTTCGCCTATGAAGAGAGATTACCTTATCTTAAGTTCATTGCTATTTTACAAAGAGTTTGTGGTTAGCATACTTGGTATTAAAAACCTTTTCAATAGACATATTTTTTTTATGTCGTACGTAAGTCATAAACGTTACGGTCCATACGCTTAGTTCCATGAACTGCACAGGTCTGTTTTATTATAAAAATTATACAGCACCAGGTGTGCTGTATAATTTTCAGGTAGACTACAGTACACATCAGTGAATTGTAGCGTGTATGGCGGCCATTAAGCAAGTCGGCGGCAAGACTGACAACCAGTCTTATCAAGGGGCATCGTATTACCCAGTTACTGGGTTGTGCAGGTCAGATAGGCAGTCGCTCCATTTAAAATACTGGTATTCAGCTGCATCCGGGTAGGCTGGAACCCGACCCCAACATAGTTGGGAAAAGGCTAGGCAGATTGATTTTTGATGGCGGCCATTACAATTACTAACTTTGAAAGGTAATTTAAGTTTTCTTATCAATCAGAAAATAAATTAAAACCAACATTTTATTTCCGGCTAACTGTGTCCACATAACACTTACCTTACTTTCTAAGGCAGGCCCGCTTGCACCACATACCACTCAATACATTTAACGCCAAATAAATTTAAATAATGCATGCTATTTCATTCAATTGTTTGAAGTTGACAGAGACAGAAAGATGTTTTAAATTCGTTATTGTTATCGGTTCGTTGTCGGTATTTAGTGATTTTTGGTGCAAGTGGGCCTAAATATGTTTTTGGGAGACAAATTATTTAAATCAATTCTACAATTAATTAAATTGTCGTATAAGTTGTCGTATAAAATTCTCCTCAGAGTCAACCCTACCCTGCTGTGTGTACAAACAGCGGCCGCTCGGCGGTGAATTTGAAAATTTAATTTAGTTGCGTTTTGTTCTCGATAATTGGTTTGTTTTCCATGCTTAGTTATCTCGCCGCCCGCCAGAGGGAGTTACTGTGTTCTAATGGTTATATCCGATCGCTCATTCTAATTAGAATCAAGGCTTTGTGCTATATAAAGGTTTTCTTGTGGTTCAGATGAAATATGGATACCTACTAACAACTAGAGTTGTTTTAATGAAGTTATATTGAGAAAGTTTGTAGCATTTTTGCAGCAAACCACATTCGGCTTTTTCAAATTTCCTCAGTCCTCACTTACCGTAGAACCAGTTAATAAATTACAAGCAGGCTAAACACAAGGTTCTAGTTTTATGGAAATTGCTAGTAATCAATAGTGCACTGTGTACGTATTTGCTACTATCTCCTATTTTGGATTTATTTTCACGTGCTGGTTCTACCCAAATGAAGACATCTCATGCCGTAGTCATCCAAAGCACCTTGTGACAAGTGGGAGACTCTTTTAAGCACCCCTTATGATCTTGCTGGAAAGTTTTTGTAAACGACTTAACTTCTTTTAGAACTGCCTTTTTCTTTCAATGACATTCCTAACAAGACATTCCTTCCACAGGTCTGGTTCCAAAACCGTCGTGCGAAATGGCGTAAAACGGAAAAGTGCTGGGGTCGGTCGACGATAATGGCGGAGTATGGCCTGTACGGTGCCATGGTGCGCCACTCGCTGCCACTGCCCGAGACCATTCTCAACAGCGCCAAAGAGAACGACGCCGTCGCGCCCTGGCTACTCGGTGAGTTCGGTGAGACTGCTTGCTGTCACTTACACACTTATACACACACCTTAGAACCCATAGTAAGAAATCATTCTCCAAGTAACATAATATGTTTGAAACAATAGTACTGCTCCCCGATTTACAACTGTTGGAGCAAAACCGAATCGGGTAATCATTGCTCACTAAAAATATACTCATACCATGAGATTTATACGGCATGATGGCAATTCCAATTTCAAGCCAATTAAATTATTGTAAACTAAAACATAACATTTATAGTGTCTGAATGAGTCAGACTTCAAAACTACTTGGTAGTTATCTGCGGTTCTGAATTGGGAGTCTGGTTAATACATGTTTGGAATAACAACACTGAGAGTGGTTTATTAATACGGGTTTTAAAGTAGAGTTAGCAACTTACCACAGTTCACTGTTCGACCCAGACCTATCAAAAAACGAGGAATTGAATCCCGACAAGGTGATTTGTGATCGCAGGGTGATCTTATCGATCAGATATTTTTAAAACAACTGGCTCTGGCCAAATGGTAGTTTAATAAATAAATAAATCATTTTATTTCGGATAACCCAAAAAGATCCATAAATTGTTAGTAACATGTTTGCACTTAAATCACTATTGTTAGTAACTAACTTAAACTAAAGACGAATTTGTGGGAAGACCACCCAATATCTAGACACAACGAGATATGGTAGTGGTCTAACTATGGTATCAGTCTTCGCACAAATTGCCTTATTATGGCGGAGGAAGTGTCTGCCGCCACAGCCTTCAGGGTACTATTGTGACTGCCTCTTATTCTGCTCAGGAGTGAGGCTGTTTTTTTGCGGATGATGGCATGAAATCCGTCGGTATGATTTACCGCGAATATTTCTGATGCACTGCAAAAACGAGGCAGTCGCAATAGCATCCTAAAAACATTATTGTATTAGACGCGTAGAACATCCAGCAAACTTTTCGAGTAGTTGACCCAAAGATTACCGGTGTAAAAACTCTGACAATAAGCTTTAAAAAGCGTAATCTTTACTTGGTCAGTACACCGAGAAAATCTTCGTGCCAACATATTACCCCTGACCGCCAGAGCCCTACGCTCCCTCTCAATGTCACTATGTCATACTTAATATCATTGAGAAAGATGGTTCCGATCCAGGTAATCCCAGCATGACATTACACAAGAATATTTGTCCGTAAATATAAATATAACAATAAGTAAGTGGAAATGGTCTCTATAACGGCTCAGACTAATAATAATCATGATGAGTGATAAAGTAATATGACAGGGCTAAATGTTGGTGCCATTGGAGACGCGAAAGCGTGGAGATACTGGTTCGATTCCCGCATATACTAAGAATTTGTATGACCTGGGGATTTCATCAGTGCATATGAGATTACTATTGTGGGGCATAATTCATCAGAAACTAACAATAGATTAAGGTAGCACACAATACATTTCAATACCAGATAGGAACAACATTGTATCTATTTTTGCTGTTTACAGGAGAGTGAATTACATTTTTATTGGTTTGAACATCGTCCTACTGCTTTTAAATAAAATACTATAAGTATTAAAGTACATAAACACGTTTTATACATATTTTGTTGAGGTTTTTAGAAAGAAAATAACCATGTTTACGTACATTAAACATAAATCTGTTTTTGGTCAAGTTATAATGTTTGAATAATTGATTATTTTCAAACAATAACATCGTATGTGTAGATAAGGTTGTGTGAGTACAATTTTTATATTTTTGCTATGAGTTCATTTTAAGTCAATAACATGGTACTTATTTTTATATTGTTACAAAAGTCGATTATGATGGTTAAAAGTTATTTTTTATTTGAAATACAATGTTTTTAAGACACACAACCGATTTATTTATTTCGAATTACGATGTTTTTTTTTTGCCATTCAGAAATCGCTCTAAAGTTCCTAAGAATACGGCTCCTGGACTGAAATATACCTTTTTTTCAATTAATGCATTGATGTTACAGTTAGAATATATTGCAAAATGAGTTACAGTGTTTTTCTTAACAGGTGTCGATATGTAAAATTCAACAAAAATGCACAATACAATTCTCTTATATAGCTAAAATTCCAAGAATATCTTGGAATTTAGCTATAAACGAAAATTGAGAATTTTATTGAGTAATGTTGTACATCGATTTATTTAGTACACAACCCATAATATGTTCAATTCAATATGAATGCACAATATTAATGCCAATTTTTTTTTACATATAGCTAAATTCCAAGGTATTCTGCATTTTATTGAGTAATGTTGTTGATCGATTTATCATGTAGTGAACCTGTTAAGTCGACATGATCGCGACTGAAGGTAAGTTTATGGTATTTCTTTTCCCGTAGGAACTATTCTTAACAGCAGCCTTATAAGTCGTAGGCGCGACATACTGATGTTTAGAACTCCCACCTCAAATTTCATTTAATTAAAGAATAATGTTATTCAGATTTTATATAAAAATCTGCTCACTTAGGACACAAAGCCATTGGGCAATAGGCCATAAAAAGCCTCACCAAAACTGGTGGACCATGAACCATGGGACAATGTCTTACCGTGATGATTTTGTTCAAGAGTCGAGAGCAGTAGCCGATGGGGGGCGGCCGTAGCGGCGAGCCTCTCCCCCTCCCCCCCGACCACCGCACTCTGGTGAGTCTCATACAAACATACAAGCATTCTAATGTAAACATACACATACCGTGACGTCGCACAGAGCCAGTAATTAGCCTCGCATCTTGAACAAAATTGTCACGGAGTTTCAATTAGGTCGTACTCCCGGTCGTTTAGTCCGAAGCTAATTTAGGCGTTGGTTTATTTATTTTTGAGTATTTTTTTTGTATTTATTAAGCTTAATTTAAGATGAATATTCATTTGCTCTATATTGGTAATGAATATTCCTAAATTTTATACTTATGACTTTAATCTTAGGCAATAGTTAGGTATAGCTCTGCGTACTCAAAGACCAGAAAATTTGTGCTCCGTTTTTCATACTTATAGTGTTTTTATTGGAAATAGTATTTAGCATTTTAACTAATAATGTAACTATCATATTGTATGCCTTGAGTTTTAGAGATTGGTCATGGAAGAGAGTGAAAAATGTTCTTTACCTATATTATGAGCCATTAAGTAAAGCAGACTGAAAACCTACTAAAATTGACAAACAAACAAACATTTAGTAACGACGTCGTTTTTATTTCATGTTACGATACAATTTAGGTCAAACCGTTGCAGTTTTATTCCCAAACTAATCTACACTGTCAAAGGTAGACCAGGAACAAAATGTCTTCACTAGCCGAGCAACGGCGACGTCGGGTGACAGCGACGTAGGCGACGAGGACGAGCGACGCTGCGACCGAAACAAAGCGACGTATAATTTTTAATCCCAACAACAAGAGATGTTCATTTTTCACTGCGGAAAGGCTTCTCGGGAAAACAAAAATAACTCTACACGCAAAACACAGCATTTTAAACCTTGTGTCGAAGAAATAACGGTGTAGTTAGCCGTGTAGATAAAATTGTGTTCAGCATGAAAACAAGAATCCGTTGACAGCTTATGAGGAGGTTTTATTTGTTTCAGTGGAGACGGTAAAGGACGTTTGTCTGTTAGAAGCTGTTTGTCTGTTATTTGGAAAGTATCTCTACACAAATTTTATGTGGGTGAATTATATTATTTTATGTGATATAGGGTTGTGCATGAGCTTGTAAGAGTTTTTCAGTATACTTTTCAAGTCATTGTTTTTCATATAGAATTATGTTTCTATGCTTATATTATAAAATATTATAGATCAACTATTTTAAAGCCAACTTTCACGATGAAATTCAATTTTCAAGAATTACTATAAGATTTACTACAAATAACAGCGACGTAGCATCGTCGTAGACAGTTCGTAGCCGTCGTAGCAAAGTGCTACGAAACGTCTACGGCTTATTAACAAACCAACAATCCGTCAATCCCCACTCGCACAACATTCGTCACGTAACAACCAGCAGCTCGTTCACAAAACACGTGATTGTACAACATAAACACCTTAATTTGAATAATAAAGACGCCACACAAAAACTGAAACGAGATCTACAGATATGAATTAATAAAGCCTAAGTTCTCCCCTAAAGCCTGGGTCGCGAGTGGGGGCCCCCGCCGGGGTGGGAGGGGGGCCAGTGCGGGGTGGTGAGGTGGGTAGTGGGCGGACCGCGGGAGGGGGCCGCAAGATGGCGGCCGTATTGTCTAAGCCTTGATTAACGTTGATTTAAGGGTTGCCAGCGGGCTTACATATTAATTATGTACTTAACTGTAGTCGGCGGTGTTTTTCTACCTGACTGTATTTACGTGGTCTGGCTAGGTATTTGTAATGAGGGCGTTTTGTGGCCACTGCTTGTACAAGTATTGTTGTGATTAACGACCTACGTGTTTAGCTACGGCGCATTATACATATACTTAAAAATAAGAAGATTATTAGTTAAGTAAAATTTAATTTTTACTAAATTCAATTTGCAATTTGTGTATTTTACAAACATTCAAGAAGGTTTCGTAACTTCAAACATTGTTCTTATGTCAGACTGTCTCTTCTCAGTTACAACAGTGCTAAGTTATTAACATTCAATTATAAATGTACCGTAAAATATTTTTAATTACTAATTTCCATTTGAATCGAATTCAACAAAAACATACGTCCACTTGAAAAATGACATCGTAAATGTATTGAATCTACCTCATGAACCAAATTTCTCACAATAATATTTAAAACAAACTTTATTAGAAAACCAAACAAAACAAAAACGGTATACCAATAAAAATAAAATTCATCTTAGAAGGGAATGAAATATCAACAATTTAGCAGATTACGTTGCTCCTCGACTGCGCCACGCCATTGACAAATGGATAGTAATGCACAGAGAGTACGTTACTGAATTATCTGCCTATTACCCACTCGCTTTGTGCAGCTCGCTTTCATCTCGTGACGACACTAAACCATTATCTAAAGTGAAAAGTATGGCTGCCACCGACACAAGGACACGGCGGCTTCTGCCATTGAATTTTATACTTTATACCTCGCAAACACTAGACTAAATCATATCAGTGTGTAGGAAATGTGTCTGACATGAACTGGAGAGATGAAGTGACGATTCTGAGTGGCTTGCCTTTCATTTGGACGCTCTTGAGGTTTCAATGATAAGTCAGCTTCAGGTTTAAGTAATGTCATCTAGTTTGTACTCGGAAGTACCATCAAAAGGTATTATTGGGCCCTTACAAAGATCTAAGCCATAGTTTCTAACAGGCAATTTGTTACTGTATTTCAAAGGTTTGAAGAAGTCTATAATTGGCATGCAAATGGATAGATAATGATACTCACAACGTTCCCGATGATAACCACAATATCCGACATAAAAAATTGGTACAGTAAGCTGTAAGACATGCCATGATATACATTGTAAATGCTACACCAAGTAAGATTGGGATTTCATAATTACTATTCAAAGTTGAACTAGGATTATTTAAAGGTCAAGAGAAGAAAGAAAATAACCAAATAAATGCCTGAGCTGAAACCAAGTTTCGTTCCAACTAGCTCGTTGGAAGAGGTTAAAAACTAGCCTTGCAGGGCTAGTAGATAGATTTGATTCGCGATTTAATCTGATGTTTCGTTATGATCCATAACACCGGAAGAATTAATTTATTTTCGCATTTCCTCTTTATTTTTTCGATAGACTCTTAACAAGATAGCAGCCTAACTTTCCGCGATTATTTGTAAACTGCGACGCAGCATCCGTAACCTTTCTGAAGCTTCGATTTCCAAATTAATTATAGTTACTTTTTCATTTAGTACAATAATAAGTAAAGTATTAACCTTGCACAATAACAATTCACCAATACAACCAATATAAATGGTAGCCTACAGTTACAGTTAAAGCATTTGTATAAAGAAGAATAACATTGATCATTAGACAGATATAGAGTCGCTGATAAGTACTCGGCCCTTATTGACTGCAAAGACACGATCAGGTCTGGGTTCTAACAGAGGTACAGCTCATTACTTCATCTATAAGTTATATAGATACAACACTCCTGTACACTACATACCATAGCGTGCCAGTTAGACATCTACCAAGATGCGGTGCGAAACTTTTCGCTCAACAAAGCTTGTGATATTTCTACGTATTCTTAATTAATCGTCCTTCCATATACTCCTGTACGTATATACATGTAGTATAACTAACTCAGTTCTAAATCAAGTGGATTTACAGCGTGGTGGGCGCTAATGGACAAAGTTGTGTTAATGGCGCACAAATCACACAGTATTGGAGCCGGGCTACACTGCGCAACGTATCGGGAACGCTAATGCCCAGTTAACTTTGTTACCTACTTGATTGATTAGGGTAGAATATGCTTTGTGTTGTGGAGGCTAGATTTTTTAATTGTGTGTACTAGTGGTAATAAGGATATCTAATTATTAGTTGGTGGCCATCGGCGGTAATGATCAACACTGAGTTGAATCTCGAAATCTCATTTTTGTACCTATAGCAATTATAATAATCTTGGGAGTTATTATAGAATGTTTATATATTACTAATTAAAACGTGCTGACGGTAGGACACAACATAATACAGTTTTTGAAAAAAAAAATGTAAATATTAAATTAAATAGGTAAAATTAATAAAGACAAGAAAAGGAATTGTATAGAACAAAATTGGTATCAATAAAAATGATTACTGCAAAATTGTATTAAATAGATAGGTATGTTGGTATCTTCTGATGTATTGATTAGAGAAGTGAAGCTCCTCGACTGAACCTATCGTAATAAACGTATTTCACGAATGTAAACGCTTTAAAACAACCCATACTTTACATAATTATGTAATCTATTTTTATTTAAAAGCATTATTTAAAGAAGACATAAAAAAGGTTAATTTAAAATATCTAAAAACCCGATTGCATAAAAACTAACTAAATAAACGAGAAATACTTGTTATAATAAAAATCATGCTCTAAATCTGTTGTCTTTGCTGAAAACAAAGCTAAAGCTTATTTCCTTGACAGCGAGATAAACAGAAACAAGGGAATTGAGTTTCCTTCCTAGCCTTCTTACCTCCACTTCTACAATATAGACGGAACAGGAAAATAAACATCGTCTTCACATTGGTCTCTTACACAGAATTAAAACGGTTACGTGTAGTTAGTAAATTCCGATTTTGTACTTACAAATTATGATTTAATTTTGGTCAAAGAATTTTGTTTGATTAGGCATGTAGGTACCTATGTGAGTTCTGCGTCAAAATGTAGGCATTCCCTACTTATTTTAGAAAAATAATCACCATTATTACCCAACCGTGCGTCAGCAAAGAGAGGGTTGTTTTCATGGTGGATCTATGTATCTTTGAATATTTGTATTTAGGATTCTTTGAACAACAGTACAGTTTCACCGAAGGATGCCGTATCAATGACGCCGGTGTCACCCTAATCAAGAACATTTTTAACGCCTGGGAGGAAGCACAAGATGCCATTGGAATCTTTTGCGACGTTTCTAAGGCGTTCAATTAAGTAAACCATGAGACTCTTCTGCTAAAACTAGAGCACTATGGGATTAGGAATACAGCTATTGAGACGATGGGACGTGCCGCTCTGCAGTATTATACGGAATACCCTGGTAAACACGTCACCCAATACTGTTGAGCGTGCCCGTCTGCTAGCTGTGGGAGAATGGGAGTCAGACTTGTGGCTTCAGGCACTCACGTCATCCATCATAGGCACTATGATGGATGACTCATCCTTGGGCACACCTTGTGTTGCTCGGCATCGGCGTCACTGCGATGAAGCTGTAGACAGTCTCGGGCACCATGGCCTGACCTGTTACAGGAGTGCAGGTCGCATTACACGGCCCCCTAGCATCAACGATATTATTCATCGAACCCTTGTCATCGCCGGCGTACCAGCGGTATTAGAACCAAACGTGGCGATGGGAAGAGACTAGACGGCATGACGTTGTTGCCTTGGAATGTGGGTAGGCCTCTGGTGTGGGACGCAACCTGTGTCGACACCCTTGCACCATTTCATGTTCCTAGCACGGCGGGCTGTGCTGGCGCCGCTGCAGCGGCTGCTGAGACCCTCAAGCAACGCAAATACTATAACCTTATGGGTAACTACAGTTTTGAGTCGTTTGGAGTCGAAACGCTCGGGTCATGGCGCCCGAGTGCGCGTCTCATTTTTAAGGAAGTTTCTCGCCGACTGGTCAACACTTCACGTGACCAGAGGGCTGGCTCGTTCTTTGGCCAAAGAATTAGCATTGCCATTCAACGTGGCAATGACATTGATGACAGCGATGCGGACGAATACTTCAAGCTCATAAGTGTCCGTTTGTTTTTTGTATTTATTTGTATAGTTAGTTAGCCATTGTATTTATGTAGTACCTAGTGTAATTAGTTAATTGTGTTAAATACTGTAAAACATTTTAAAATCAACAATAAATTAAGCTATTTATTTATTAAGATCATACCTGAAAGATAGAAAGGTTAGAGTTCAAGTAAACGGCATAAACTCTTTAGGGTCTGAAATGACAATGGGCGTTCCTCAAGGTTCGATATTGGGTGCATTCCTCTTTTTAGTTTATATTAATGATTTAACCCAATTACTTCAAAATCAACCTAAGATTGTATTATTTGCAAAAGACACATAATTGATTTTAAAAATAGATCGAGGGTCACAAAATCTTGACGACGTAAATAGCTCTATTCTTCAGGTCCAGATTGGTTTACGCTGAATAATTTGGTACAAAATGAAAAAAAAAACAAGTTCCTAATGTTAAAAGTAGCGAATGTGACATCATATTGAAGGGAGAACTGGTATTTATGCATCAAACGGGTTTCCTACGAATCAAGCTAGGAGAGAAATTACAATGGGGATCTCACGTAGCATCAGGGCGGCTAAGTTCGGCCGCTTTTGCTGTTAGAAAGATAAGACATTTACTAGATGTAGAAACCGCACGTTTCGTCTACTTCAGCTACTTCCACAGCATTATGTCGTATGGCATTTTAGTGTGGGGTCGGGCTCCACATTGAATCATCTTTATTTTGAAAAGACCTGTCACACCCATTTATAATCTACGTCGTCGCGAATCTCTTAGGGAACTATTTAAAAGGATTCATATTATATTCATGATCGAGACTCGATCCTGTGGGAATATTGGGATACAGGTATCCTATGTCCATTTCAAGGTCATGGTCTACCCATGTGCCAAATTAAATCCAAATCTATTCTGCCGTTTTAGCGTGAAAGCGTAACAAACAAACTCACTTTCAACGATTTGATTTTGACTTTGAGTTTATCCCCTCGAAGCACCGAAATGTTGAAGATGAATTATAATTTTGTTTTTATAAATGGCGTTTTAAAGTAATGTTATCAAGTGTACATGTGTGGACATTTAAAACAATATCGGATACCTACAGATTCATAACTTTATGTTGTAAATCCAACTGCCAGCTCGTCACTGTCTGCATAGTTACAACAATATTATTATGTTGCCGACGCGAGTATTTTATTGTGCAACCGGGGTAGTAATCATCCGGTCGTAAGATTCTTACGAAAAGCCAAGGTTTAGATTTTGTTCCTAAAATTATTAGAAAACACAACGGTTTTTCAGCGTTTGGCATTTATTTGTTCTCTAAACATATAAATGGGGCTAGCTAATTATTTATGTACACACAAAACATTCTAATAGAGAAAAAATTATTAAGATAGGAGAGCACAAAGGTACCTACTGCTACTTTATTTTCGTCTGAAAACATTTCCACAAAATCTCCCGAAGCACAATATTCATCCACAATTATAAAACGACGAGCAATAAATAGTGCATCACCCTCATAATTCACATTTTAATATTCGCGTCGTTGAAGTATTTCAAACAACAAGGCGGTACGTGTCAGCATCAGAATGTGGTACATCAGGCGGTACGTGTCGGTCTCTGAATGTGGTACATCAGGCGAGGAGTGGGAACCGTTGGAGACGAGCTGACGATAAATAACGTCGACGTGATAAGATATGCGGCGCGGACGTCGCAGAGATCTCGTAAAAATACTACCCGCACTGATATTAAACCAGGGCTGAGATGAACATCGTGGGACTATGTCATGCTTACTTGTATTTGCTTGTTAGATTTTCTCTTACTTTTTTTCCTCTCTGGGCATTATAATAGCATGAAAAGATACCATTTGATTTTTCAAGACAAATAATTACAAATGCTGTTGTGGCTTAAGAGGGTTTATCCTAAAAGTTGGCAACGGCGCAAATAACTGTCAAATATTTACCTGTTTTGATTCTTATAGCAATATTACTGAATAGAAATAAGAAATGTGGCTAACTAGCGAACTAGAATATTAATAATGAATTGCAATTATAACATTGAATTTGATGTTGTACCCATTTTAGGTGTAAAAAACGCATTTGGAAAATTTCCAAATAGTTTTTTTTCACATCTAAAACTAAACATTCGGTGTTACGATATTAATTATTGCATTTCATAATCAATATTCTAGTTCGCTAGTTAGCCACATTTTTTATTTCCACACAGTAATATTGCAAAATTAATCAAAACAGTGAAATATTTGACATCTATTTGCGACGTTGCCCACCTTCAGAATAAACGCTCTTAATAATCATAATTTAAGTAGATAGTACCCAGGAAAAATTATTCATAAATAGTTGACTTATGTCATTAAATTCAATGTTTTGTTATATTGCAGCCACTGACTATCTTTTTACTCATAGGGTTCAGCGATTTCAAATGTGTCTTGGCCCCCAATACGATTGAATGCATTATCATCAGTGATCGGAGTAGGTAGATTGAACTGGGGTCATTGATCCGAAACGTATATATTACTATGGACATTCCTCCGGAATTGGTGGATTATTAAAAAAAAACCGGAACTTATGTAGGAATTGTATTCTGCCAGAGTGGAAGGAGTCATTTGATGATTTGCCATCCTCAAAAAAAAGGTAGGAATTGTAATAAAATGAGCAATTTTATTCTTTATTATTCTTCCTATTTTTTTTTTTGTCACGATTTGACAAAACCCAACGACCAATCAGAACAAAGGATCATGGGTGGTACAATAACCGGTTAGCTATCTAGCTATCCTAGGCTAAAAATAAAAAATAAATATTAAAGCTTCGATCGGAATTCGATTGTTTTTATTATTCAACAGATAAATAATGAATTAATTTAGTTTTGATACCTTCCTTTAAATTTTGAATTGAGTAGTAATAATATCACTACCAACATTAACAATATTTAATTGAATCCGGAAATACCGGAATTACTTTCCGGAAAATGGCTTATCCATGTTATTCTTTCTGTGTGCATTTATGATACAAGTACTAAAAATCAATCTACCTACTCCGATCACTGATTATCATAAATTGTGTAGGATAACACAACCATAGATTAGAAAAACACGCTTATAAGAATTGATTAACACAATCACTCCGTAGTTTCAGCACTGAATTCTCAAAATAAATCCCGCTGAAGTCAGTCGTCAAACCCTCACGCGCCTCACATTCATAACCTCAAGCTGAGCGCCATATTAGCAAGTCGTCATGCATGTCCCGCGCGGCCGCCATCTATCTTCTCTCGCCGCATATCATTCATTAACATTTTACGTCCCTCCGACGTACGCGTTATGGACGTAGCTCGCTGCTGCGGCGTGTCGAGGGTTTCCTCAGTACATTGTTGCGCTCAGCGAGTTAGGGTTGCAGTCGTAAAAGATGGGTTAGAGTTAAAGAGATGCGAGTTACAGTCTGGATTTTATAAGTGAACTTGGATAAAGCAAGGTTTGTGTTTGTAACATGTGTACCAAGAATCAAATTGTTTTTTTTTTACATTTTTAATAGGTAACCTACATTAAGTGCTTACTTATTTTACAATCCATTATTTTACGTTGCGTTGTTTTAGTGGAACGGAACAGAAACTCGAAACGGGTCGTATTCGACAGCCCGATCGAAGCGATCAATGACAAGGAGCTTGGTCTTGCTTTTATTTATTGCGAGACCTATTTTTAGGCTGGTTACTTCCAACTTATTCAGTAACTCCGCCATTTCAGCTTCGGATGATGCAAAGAGTATCATGTGCGTACCGGAGGTTTGATATTTTAACCCCACCCAGTTTAACGCCTCCTTCCCAATCTTCGACCGTTTGGCGCATGATGTACTCGCCATATATTTTAAATACGATGGGTGATATCACGCATCCCTGTCTGACTCCCTTGTGAAAACTGAAATGTCTCATAAAGGTTGCGAATCTGGATTATAAGATGGGCTGGAACTCCTGTCTCAGCAACCACCAGCTCCTATAGCTTCTACCGTCTAACGCAGACAATAGCCTTCTGATAATCTACAAACCATATAATCGTTGCGAGTGTTGTACTCGTAGCACTTTTCTACTATGAGGCGGAGGCTCAGGATCTGCTATCTAGTTCTTCGTCTTTTAACAAAACCGGTCTGCTCGTGCGGTATCTTCCAGTCCAAGAACGCTCTCAATCTAGTGTTGATGACAGTAGAATCTTACTAGCGTGTGACATTAGAGCTATTGTTCTGTAGTTATTTCAGTTACGCACCGAACCCTTATTATGAAGAGGAAGTATGGAAGAGTGTACCCAGTCGGATGGCCAGTACCCGGTATTCCATTATATAGTTTTACAGATACTCGTATTATGTAAGCTGGTTACACCGCTCGGTCCTAAACCTTTTATTGCTTCCGCTGTGATTAGATCTGGTCCTGGAGCTTTGTTTGTTTTCAGCTTCTTCCATGCGGAGTATATTTGGTTTCGACATCTATCAAGAGATCAGCTAGTTGGAATGACTGGGTCAAATGATCTTGACAGAGCTCGTCGCAGTATTCTCTCCATCTCTCTGCGACGTTTTCGGTTTCATTTATTGGGTTACCATCTTTATCGCCTATTACCCAAGAGGATGCTTTAAACTTTTGCGTCATTCGCCTGAACTTTTTGAAAATGTTAGCCGTTTGATACTTTTTTGCATGATGTTCAATTTCAGTACAAATGTTTTCTAGGTATCTATTTCTATCCCTTCTGCACTGTTTTTGAATTATCTTGGTAAGTTTAGAATATTTTTCCTCAAAATTATCAATGCTCCTGCCTTGTTTTAGCTCCTTCCGCAACTTTTTGTTAGACCATACTTCGTCCGATATGCAGTCTTTTTGGGTTACTGGTTTTTTTGTCATGGAGTCAAGTACATTGACAACGTGAGGTTTGAGATGTTGTCATTGTTCATCTGGATTCATATAGGATTCATTTGAGGTTAATACGGGTTCAGTTTTTCTTTGGAACTCCTCATATTCAGGCTGAGATAACCTTGTTGTGCGCTTTGTTCTTTTGCGACATGATTTAGGCGCACTAGGCGCATAGGTCTGCCACTAACAGCTGGTGATCAGAGCCACAATCAGCACCTGGAAAGGTTCTAGCATTCGTTATAGACGATTTCCATCGGTTTGCAACAGTTATGAAGTCAGTTTGGTTCCGAGAACGACCACCAGGAGAAGTCCAAGTGTAAAGCCTGCGCTTATGGTGTTAGTAGCAAGTGTTCGCTATTGCCAAATTGTTGCTCATGCAGAAATTTATAAACTTTTCATTTCTGATACCGAGACCATATTTACCAATTATATGGCGGATGTGATCATCGTGTTCTGTGTTTCCTACCTTTGAGCCTTGCTTGTTGTACAATTATGTTTGCAAGTGGCTATAAAAGTCGTCAATGTGTTCCTGCGAAGATTGGGCAGTTGGTGCATAGACCTGTATGTTGTGGAGTGGGAGTGGGTTGCAATCTATGCGGATGTTCATTATTTTATCATTGATAGTAGGTATTGTAGCCAGTGACGAATTGGGCTATTTTACGAGATACTATTATTCCTGTATCGTTTTTGCTGTCAGACTCGTGACCTGAGAAGAACACTGTGTTTCCTGTTTGGAAATGGCCCTCTCCTTTCATGTAGGTTTCACATACTTTTTCCACGACAGCAAGCTTTTCTGGTTTTAGTAAATAGTCGTCTAAAATTCCAGGTTCCAATCCTGTGTTTGGGACGTATGGATGGCCTTGACAGCCTGTTGACACACTGCCAAGATGTCTTCGGTCGCATATTTGACACCCATTGACCTGGGTATCAATGGGCGCTGGGGGTCGGCCGGATCGCCCGACATAACAGCATTTTTATCAATGACTTTTATCATAGAGTTCTCTTGGGGTATCTATCGCGGTGGGTTTCCATTACCGTTTACGTCAGTTTTTTCTAGGGGTAAAAAGTTTTAGTCCCATGGCCTTCGCTGCCTGAAGTATGTAGATTCATTTACCGCCGCCTACTGCTCGGCGTTGGCGTATTTGACAGCTGTCTTTATTCCTGGGTGATACTGGATTTACGCTGGTCACAGCCAACCTTCCTCCATTCTCAAACGGGCATAGGGCCGGCTACGGCGGAGTCAAAACTTAAAACATAACTTTATTCCTTGTGTATATCTACACCACAAAATTCTTCTTCTTCTTTGCTTAGGTGGCGACGACGGTAGCCAGAAGCACAATTTCGTATTTATGATGCGACTTAAAACAAAACAGTACAACTGTCATTTTTGACAACAATCACGCTGATATTATTTTAAGGCATGGTCGGCTTTATCGCAAGATGGCGTATATCATGGATGGCAGATGAAGTTATCAATGACGATTCACGGGACATCGTCGTCGCGCTTACGCTAATTCGGAACGGGTGTTTACGCTCTCAAATCGATTACAGTGTAACTCGGAACGCAGCCAATTTTTTTACAAATGATAAATATCACACACACGTGTGTGATATTTGTGAAAAACAAATAATAAATAATATGTAGGCCGTTTTGTACAAAAGCGATTGTGCCAAATGATTTATTTTTAATTTCTTTCGGCTAGTGCAGTGGTCGGCAAACCGCGGCTCTTTGGACTAAAGACAGAGTGCGGCTCAGTACAAATGTCGATGAGTGGCAGCGTAGATATTACACGCGTGGGGGTCGGAGTTTCAGTCATTATTTCATTAAGCAAGATATCAAGTTTTGTTCAAAATTCAAACTATATTTCAAACATTTATTTCCGAAGTATTTTCACCAAAAATTAACAGGTCTTCGAAAATGTATCATTTACTGTAGTTACCTGCCTGTCTCAAAGTTAACTTGTTAATAAGTAAGATGCCTTCATCATAATTATTATCACCCGAAATGAAGATTATAATGAAAGCTACTTCTTAGCAAGTTAATTTTAAGTATCGTTGTGGAGTGAAAGAGGATGGGAGTTTTAAGGATTATGAAAAGTGTACATAATCAAATAGTTTGGACACACATAAAGGATTGGCTCTCATAAGAAATCTTAGTCATTATCGTATTGACATCTGGCTCTATTGACCACTGCGCTAGTGTACCTAATTAATATGAAGAAAATTTGAAATAAATACTTAATTGAAATAAAATTGTTTGAAGCATTATATTTATTTATTAAAACTTTATGTACAAGTAAAAATAAAATACCGTACAAAGGCGGACTCATGCCTGAGGCATTTTCTACCAGTCAACCTTAAGGTGATGCACAGACAAAACATGGCAGGTGCAACATAAGGGATTGATAACACGAAATTAACTATAAAATACAAGAATAAATACATACATGCATAGTATAAACAAAATAACTTTGTCAGGAGAAATAACGATCGGTAGAGGAGAAAACGAATCCAGCAAATCACCGCTGCGATGTTTCAGACAACTTCTTGCGTAGGTATATGCTCACGTAACTTCACTTTAAAAGAACCGACTGGTTGCCGTCCTGATATTGAGAGGTAGCGCATTCCAAAGAAAGACCGCCTGGTCAAAGAAAGAAGAGTGAATGAAACCAGAGCGGTGAGAAGGACATCGTAGAAGACGATTGTTGGTGGAACGAAGATTTTTGCAATGGGCAGAGCATAAGTATTGAATATGGAAAGTCAGGTAAGCAGGAGAGGTGGGTTTGTCGAGAATAGAGAACAACATAGACAGAGCCTTCAACTCTCTGCGCTATCGAATGGGTAACCTTATATAAGTATATAAAATATTATACCTACAATAAGCATTATTAAATAATAGAAAAAGCTTGTCTAATATAATTTTAACATAATTTTAATAGTTTTCACGAACTGATCATGAGGTCACGTGTCGAACAGTATAACTTGCCGCGGAGTTAGGTATACCTAATACTATGTACTACACACGCAATGACTTTAGGCGCCGGCGGCGACTCAGTGGCGATTTCAAAATCTCACGTCCACACAGGTTTTGACATCAGATATTTTGTCGCTAGCGATTGGAAATCTGTGTATGGACGTGAGATTTTGAAATCGCCAGCGAGTCGCTGCGTGTGCCTACCATAAGGTAGCTACCTATCTACACCAAATTTTAGACACATTACCTATTGATTACTTTTAGCTACATTTCCTCCTTATCCTTAATCTTGTTTTTTCATGACACAGGCATGCACCGCAAGTCGATCGAGGCGGCGCGCCACCTGAAGGAGTCGGGGTCGGAGCGCGAGGGCTCCGAGGCCGAGCCGGAGCGCCCCACCTCCGCGTCCTCGCAGCACCACGACAACAATGACACGCAGGTGAGGACACTTATGAGGATAAGACTAGGCCCGTTTGCACTAGAAATCATTCAATGCGGTTAACGTTAACCGTAAGTAGGTACCTACCTATTAAAACATCATTAAGTTTCTGGCAATTGTTTGAAGATGACAGAAACAGAATGATGTTTTATAGAATGTTTAACGGTACATACACGTATTTTGTGATATGTAATGCGCAAGCGGGCTTCAGAAGACTAGGCAGGTTGTAGGCTTTAGTGAAGAGTTTTATGTTTTTTTTTTGCTGCGCATTGAGGTAGGTACCTATTCGCTTTAGAATCTTGCAAGTTGTGTAATAGAAACTTTTCGGCTAGGTACGTAGGTCGGTACTGTTTTATTTCAAAGAAGGTCGGGACTGAGGATCTTTGGCTTTCCATGAACGTTCTTCTGTTAAACTTCACGGTACATTACTGGTCGCGGCCTGCAAACAGGGCATTGACTGACGATCGTGAATACGTGAATCTATTATAGAACTTTTGTTAGCGTGTGTTAAAGGTTCTATAGTATATGAAATTACCTACTTTTCTCAAATAATGCGCGGAAATTCAAACTAAGTAAGTTAATTATAAATTCCAGAATCAATGAAGAACCACAAATTTTACTATAGAACATTATCAAAGCCAAACCATTACCTTTACAAAATCCTCTAACATTTCCAGGCGCAGAGTTCCCCCGCGAGCTCGACAACGGCGTCGTCCTCAGCGAAGGGCCGCGCGTCCCCGGAGCCGGGCCGCGAGCTCTACGAGGACGCGGAGGCCTTCCGCAACAACAGCATCGCGTGCCTGCGCGCCAAGGCGCAGGAGCACCAGGCGCGCATCCTCAACCACAACATGTTGCTACAGGTAACATGCTCTCCACATTTGTATTGGTCGCCATTTTTTGAGGTAATTGAAGTTTGAGTATAGCGATGTTTTTCTTTTTTTAAGATGTTTTTTCATATTTTTTGTAGTAGGTAGTTTAAGGCTAACAGGCCGAGAGTCTACCTGATTAAAAGTGGTAGTGGAATACCTATAAATACTACCACTGCACTTCAAAAGTGCTGACGACCCTTAAGAGACAACGGGAAATAATTGAAATGGTCCTAATTGCGTATAGCTGGACCGAGCAAAGGAAATAACGTTGTCATCTGGTCTTTTCAATACATTTCACATTTACACAAATACATATTTACCAACAGCGCCACCTCGTCAACGTCATTCGAGCGTCAAGTTCCTTCTCCCACTTTTAAACCATAACAAATAAAATACGAATGGTAACCTTCATCTACTTTGAACGAGCCCTTGCACTTGAAGCTGATAATTATATAGAAGCCGAGATAATTGGTGATGCTATAAGTCACTTTTAAATGAGATCCAGATCTTCTATCATTAACACCGCCCGCCAACCTTCCCACGCATGTATTTACGAGATGCCTGTACCAAGACCTAGATTTCAGGTCGTCTGCCTATCTGCAACCCCATACTGACCCTCCCCCCGCAGGTGCGCGGCCTGCCCCGCGCCAGCGCGGAGGAGGAGGCGCCGGCCGACATCGACGTGGGCACGGAGGCGCCGCCGCCCGCGCACCTGCACCTCGCGCACCTGTACTGAGGCAGGACACGAGCGACACTTGATGATCCACAAACACTTCGGCAGTCCCCAGGACAACGGGACTGCTTTAATGTACTGATCTTTCTTTTGGATTCTGCAAGTTAGAACTATTTCGAATCGAATAGAACAAATGCTTGGTTTGAAGTTTACAGTTAAGGAAATTAATTCCAACGTTAAATGTACACAGTACAGCCAGGAGAAAAAAATGTTTAGCAGATTGTCACACTTCGTCAATTTGCTGTGTTCGTACCTAAAGCTATTTCATACGAATATCAAAGAATAACAGTCATGATTTAAAATCATGGACAATTTAAATTGATTGTCAACTTGCTAAGCAATTATGCTTCCTAACTCCTTACTTTACAACTTCCGTTTATAAGCTGAAAAGTTATAAATCTTCTGTTACTAAGTACTTCATGTAGGTGTTTGATTTCGTCATCAAGTGTTATGAAGTGTACCCTGTGCGTGTGTGTGTGTGCGACACTCGTGTCTCGTGTAATTATGTACATTACTAGCCCCGTCTCGTGCAATACCTTAGTTAAGTATTTATCTGTGTAGCCCGACTTGCAATGTATAAAGTTTCCCCCAAGCTTAGATTTAATGTGTGCGGCGAGTCGGTGAACTGAACGATTATTGTAAATTGAGTTTGTGATCGGCCTAGTATATTCTGTAAATTATTTATTTGTTAAGACGACTGAACTAACCAATCAAATTGGCAATTGAGGAAGGCCTGAGTTTGAAATAAGTCTTACAACATTATGGCTCAGCGGGAAAAACTGCTTTAGCATTTAAAACGCCACAGACAGGCATATCGCGTTGCTCTTCTGGAAATAAGCTTTCTTATTTGAAACATATAACTGAAATAACTTTACATACCTAAATACATACAACATCTGTATATTCTTGATGTTAAACATTGTACTTAATCCGTATATTTTTGTACTTATTAAATATGTACTGAACTACCTACTTATTTACCGTCTGTCTGTTCTGCGACTCGCCTCACCTCAATAATATTGTATAATGACTCCTCAATATAACTTAGATATATTTGTGCCCAGTGTAGTGTAAGTTAATCGGAGGAAGGAAAAGACTATGTAAATCGAACTAGGTGTATAAAGGTACTAATAATTCAAACTGTCGTTACTTTCATCGGCTATGATATCTGTTAGTACAATTGGAAACATCAAATTGTTTATTTATTTATTTGTGAATACGGAGCTGTTTGTAGCGTGCCTAGAACTTGAATTTGTTATTTTGTACTTCAAAATGTTCTTGTAAATAATTATGACAATTTCAAATTGGGTGCCTCCGAGATCTTCATTCAGAAGCCCTTCTCAATATTTCTTTGTTATGTCAACATCGGCAGCGAACTGTTCTTAGCAAATGCAAATTTTCCCTGGTAACAAACCAACAAACGCAGCTGTGTAACTTGTAACGAACACAACGAATGTGAAACCCCCGTGTCATCACTTGTTCTTCTTATTGCGTGTTGATGGCACGTATTATAAATGTATATCATTATTGGCTCTAACAAGAGAATGAGTCCATGAAACTTGTAACGAAATTAATTTTAACACATGTTTAATAACAAAAACATTCATCTGAATTTTACCAAAGAGAACACCTCCCTACTAATATAGGCAGATATCAAACAAATTAAAATGAATGGTGCAGGTTTTGTGGAGTCGCTAACGAATCGAATAAACATCGACTACATTCCAGTAAAGACTATTTTCTTATTACTAAAATACTATATTTGTACCGTGATCTGTGCCTACATGTACTTTGTTAAAGTGTGTTCTTCAAACATTTAAAGCAAGATACGAAAATGATTTTCTATCCAGGCACATCAACCCGCCTGAGCACAACTACGAACGCAGTAGATCGATTATTTTGCTCGAACTTCTAAGAGCGTCGTATATATGCCTAAATAAAAACACAGCTACACGATTGAAGAACCCGCTACTCTTCATAAAATTGTCATCATTAACAAAGATTTTAAAACGTGTTTATCTTGCTGTCTTCATAATGTCTTACCAATAAACAAGTGAGCTCATATGGATCTAAAATTATACCATAGCTTCATGTAACATGTAAAAGACATGGCCGTGCCAATTTCACTACAAATCACTAGTGGACCCACTTGACATGGGGACACTGATGGAGTAGCCCGTCACATTGTATAGAAATAATACTAATATTCAGTCACTTACTGAAAGCACTCTCCGAGATTAGATTAGTTCTACAGATTGGATGTGAAATTGGTCGTCTGTATTTATTCAGCAGAAGCGTCATATTGACGTAAAGTTACACTGCTAGTCTCAACTTGAAACTTTCAAGTAGAAGGCATCACGTTTGGTCAAACATAAGATATAGATAAACTTAGAAGCAACTGTCGTCGGTACCGTACCGTACTTAAGCATAGAGTTGTAATATATTTATTAAAATTAACAAATCTAACACAACTTAAGTAATGTGAAATTTCATCGTAATTAAAGTTATTCCGATGAATAAACAACATGTATAAATTATTGTTTGAAGTTTTATTTGTGCCCTAAGCCCCTAAATTCAGACATTCAGTCCTCTAGATACCCAGGAACGTATGTCGACTTGTCTGCACCTATGACGACAGTTTACGCATCAGTACTTACTCCTACAGATCGGTTTATTCACTCCGTGGTTGTATTCCTATTTGCGAGAACTGTCAATACGAGTATAATGAAACATAAGTTGTGACGCTACTAACATAGTTAAATAGGATCACACCTTATGTTTCACTAATACGAACACCTTTCATGAGCGTTTATTCTGAACGTGGGTAACGTCGCAAATAGCTGTCAAATATTTCGTTGTTTTGATTATTTTGGCAATATTACTGTATGGAAATAAGAAATGTGGCTAACTAGTGAACTAGAATATTAATAATGAATTGAAATTTAAACTGAATTTAATGTTGTTACCGTTTTATGTGTAAAAAAGGCATTTGGAGTTTCCAAACTTTTTGGTGTTACGGCTGTTACAATATTAATTATTGCATTTTCATAATCAATATTTTAGTTCACTAGTTAGCCACATGTCAAATTTCTATACAGTAATATTGCAAAATTAATCAAAACAGGTAAATATTTGACAGCTGTTTGCGACGTTGCCAACTTTTAGGATAAGCGCTCTTAATGGTCTACTAACTTTACCTGCCTGCATGTATTCTGTTTCCGAAAACAGTATAAAATTTATTGGTATTATAGGTAGATCCATATTCTTTGGCATCTCTATAATCTCGTTCTTAATACAAATGAAACAATCCATCTGACAAAACAAAGCCATAAAATAGCAAATTTAATAAATAGAGCCGGCGACAATGATACAAAATATACTTAACATTACCTTATAAGTACACATCCGTTACTTTACTGAAATGTTGCAGGTGCTATCAGCTAACAATCGTTCATACACGGTGGTATTTCTAAAAAACCTTGAACTATGTAAAATTCGATCCCATAGAGGAACTTAAGTACTTTAATAATTTTTCAAAACGAATTATCTCATTTAGTACGCAATAAAGGGCTACATAGACTGAGGCAGTACATAGCCTATTGGCTAAAGGAGATGTAACTACTTTAGTTTCAAAAGACCACGTCCAACCTGCAAGAAGGCTCTACTGAAGGTTGTTTCCTAATGATCACCGTGTATAACATTTCCAATGGTACCAACATGGACAATCTGCAAATTTTATTTAGTCATCCTTTGAGCGACATCTGTTGGCACAGTGAAGAAACTTTTTGTTACAATACAAATAAATGCATCAACTCTTCTTATGTATTGTGTTATTGACTTTGTAAGACACTTTTCGGACGATTTTAATTGGAAAACTGGTAAATATATTTATAAATTTTTTCTTTGTCTCTTTGAACATTAAGATTTCAATCCGAACACAAATCTTGTTCACAATATTATTATACTTCTAATATTCATATTAATACCTCGTTACATTATGTAAAAGCATCAAAAATCATTGAGGCAAGTTTTAAGGAGCACTTAAAGTCTCAAACGACCACAGTCCGAAGTATTGGCGTATTTATGAGGATAAACCTCTAAAACTATAAAATAATAAATCAACCGAAACGCCTGGATAGTGCAAATTATCAAAAAACAGAGCAGAGACAACATTTATTGAAAATAATGAGGTTAATTCATTGAACGACATTGTGCTGTGAAATGCGAATCACGAACCCATGCACTTACTTGTCCACATAAATTTAAAAAAATATGCTCAAAAATATATTATCACGGTGCGGTTGTACTAAACTGAATGTGTCTGCAAATAATGTATCGGATCGATCCTCATGGCCAAACCTTCGGTTTCTTTTGCACACACCAAGGCGTTCGGTCATACAAATATTCTTATATCAACATTTACGACTGTTAAAATTGATTTATAAGTAGTTTACAATTGGAATTAAAGAAGCGTGACTGACCGAGCAGCAAATATTCAAGGTCAAGCTATCCTAATGTATAACTATAACATGTGTGTGTTGTTGCTTCTAAGATTTGACTAGAAATGCTTACGGTTTCGTCCGCGTAATTTGGAATATTTTAGACATGTGACATCATTAATTATAGAATTTTATGTATTTTTTTTTTTCTAAAGATTCAATTCTATTTTCAATTTGCCGCATCGGGTGCCACCCATTATTTTTTTTTTATACTAATATCGATTAAAATTGTCAGGCCCTTTAAAAAGTTAGAATTGGTAATTTACCAACAGATTACCAGGCACTACAGTAAAATATCTAAGCATTAAAACCACATTTATAAAAATGTTATACTTATTACTAAGCCTTGTTGCACACAGTAAATGCAGGTGTCTTAATATAAAACAAAGATTAAAGTTGTAAATATTCGGAGTCGTCCAACTTAAAAATAAACGAGTTACATACAGACAGATCCTATACATGGATGTAACACAGGAACGATTGAACGATGCCATTATTTTAGTGATCTGCGACCGAAAACAAAAGAAAAAAATTGTTATTCTAGCCTCGTAACCTTGTCTAACATTCTGAACGTTTTTCGTTAAAATACGATGACATCACTCAATGTATGGGTTTCATTATGGTTGCATTGGTCGTTTGTATTCACATTAAAATATTTCGAATGCAACAGGGCGTTCAAACACAGAACATTATAGTATCAACACTTACAAATACTACGCATTAAACAGACAATATGTCCAGCTACAGTATACGTATAATTAACAGAAGAATTTAGAACATCAGAATTACTTTTTGAATCAATAATTTGAAAAAAATATGCACAGTTTCCAGTTAGTTTGAAATGTTATTAATATTCACCACATAAAAGTCCATGTATTATGAAAAAACATGCAAGTCTTACAATAATTAATTCATCAAGGATATCAACATGGCCTGGCCATAATACACATCCAGTACGTTGATAATTAAAACACCAATCAAATATTCGCATATTCATGTTTTGTACTTAGTTTTCAAATAATATTTGTCAAATCATTTACCGGTATCAATACTTTTGAATGGTACGTCACCTCAGAGCACGCCAGCAGGAAAGACAAAGTGTCACCGTACGTGTAGCACCGCTATACGATTTCGAGCTGCTTACATGGGAAAATTGTGCAGTTTTATGGAAACAAACTTACAGAATAAAAGACAGTGCTATGGGCACTTTAGAAGAGAAGGGCAGCCAAGAATTTTAATTCACTCTTATAGCAGATCAATATTAGACAAAAAGCGAAATGTGAAGCGATTTAGTACGATGTGTGGTACAAGTGGTGATAGTTAATGTTAATACTATCACCTTAACTTGCCCTGCACATCAATTGCCCAGCAAATGATTATAGTACTGTGGAACTATGCTCTGCCCGCTGAGTTTTAGCTATTTATTTCAAGAAGACCTAAATACGCTGCCAACACGATGGTAGCGATTATGCATATTAGAATATTGTACGTGTTCCATGCAAACCAGCCATGTTTACACAACACTTTAACTTTCCTTTTCTGACATAGTCTGAGCTTGCTAATAAATCTTCGTTAAAACAAAATATTACATCGTTTCTGACGATTGCTTCAGTTTATCCTGAACGATCCAGTGTGTCAGGTGGTGTACCTTAGTAGGTGGACTTGTGCGGGCCCTCCATGTCCTCGGCGCTCCTCAGCATCAGGTAGTAGCTGTTCACGCACAGGATGCAGTACGCCATTACCGCTGGAAATTAGAAAATATTTTATTAGATACGGTTTTAATAAAAGCCTTTTTTACGACTGCTTAGAAAGGGTTATGTTTTTCGCGCGTATCTTGGTATGTATATTTAAACATTTCTTTATCACCTCGTATCTTCTAAAAGTGTGCATGGATTTCGACAGTTAAGGTATTCGTCTTAAAAACCCTTGTCCTTAGATATAAGTTTGAAAAAAAGAACAAAATTGGCGCATTTTTGGCGAGAAATAGTAATACTTTAATATAAAAAAATTACCAAACCTATCGAGTAGGATACCAAAATAAAGCAAATTAAAAGGGGATTAGGTCATTGTAATTGAGTGATTGGGCCATGTTTGTGTCGGACCAGTTTTTGTTCATAAGAGTGTGGGACACTAAAAAGTTGGAAATAAAATAAATAATTAAAAAAATCAAAATCCCGGCTGCAAATTCACATAACTGAAAGTATGGAGTAACTTTCGTTTGTTCCCGCCTGCACTACCATACAATTCTATAGATTATAATGCTTGTTTTTCTCTTTTCAGTTATGTGATTTTGCAGTCGGGTTTTAGATTTTTTTAAATTATATATTTTATTTGTTCTGATATTCTACTCTGTATCTACTCGAAATGACGACTAACAGAGAAGTATGGAAGAATAACAAATTTTTCGCCGACAACTAATAAATAGACACGAGGGCAGCCGCCACGAGAATGAGGATGATGATTCTACTCTCTCACACATATTATTATGGGAATTACAATTTTGGCCGTACTTCCATAATACATTGTAATTTCCGCTCCTGAATTCAGTCCGATGGCGGATGAAGACAATCACCACACTTGGCTATCATATTGTTAGAAACGTAATTATGTAATTCATAGGTACGTTTTTCATAAGTTCATGTCGAAAATGTGAGACGAGTAATTTGGAGCCGCAAACCATCGCAACCGACCAGACTACTAGTAATAAGCAGCTCGTAACGAACTTATTCACTGTAAATAAAAACTTATGAGGAAGGCATCAAAACAAAATGCTTCATCTCAAGATTATTAGCACAACACTGAGACGTGTAAACACATTATTATAGCGTAGAACACTTTCTAACCGTACATTACACGGTAAACAGAAAATTTATCATTAAACAACTCGAGTTGTGTAGATGTTGTGAAGTTGTTCGCGCGGATGCGTTCCTGTACAGTTGGAGGTTATACAGGTGACTTTCGAAGCAATGTTTGATCGCCCGGTAGCTAACACGGTTATTGTTGATAAATACACTCTGTATGAACATCTATACCTAGAGCCATCACTAGTGAGGTCATCTTCTGACTTCTGTATGTTGCATTGTGAAATCATAACATAACGTCGGTGCTTCCTGACAAGTTAACCAGACCCACATTTATACAGAAGTCTCATGCAATAGGGAGCGAACCTTTTGCAATCAATAGTGCACAAATTCAGACACTGGACTGCTATTCAGAAATTACTGATGGAAAAAGCCAATAATACTTTGCCCGACCTGGGAATCGAGCCCAGGACCGTCAACAAGTCAAGTCAACAGTAGACCACCGAGGCAGAAGTCAGTCAAGCTTAATAAAACACCTGTAAGTATAAAGGGCACGTGGTACCTCTAAGGTTGCCACTTTTAAGACCATTGTGTTAAGTACTTTGTTTTTGATACAATGAACTCTTATGTTTCCAAATATGTTTTCGATTTTTGGAAAATTTATATTATACATCAATCTGCCTAGCCTTTTCCTAACCATGTAAGGGTCGGCTTTCAGTCTAACCGGATGCAGCTGAAAACCAGTATTTTACATAGAGTGACTGCCTATCTGACCTCCACAACCCAGTTACTGAGTAATACGATAGGTACTCCTTGGTAAGATTGGTTGTCAGATTTATTTTCGGGCTTCTGACGACCCGTAACGACTGTCAAACATCCACGAATGACAGCCGGGACCAACGGCTTAACGCGCTTTCCGAGGCACAGAGGAGTCTCGGTATGTAATGGACCCGCCACGAGCCGACCGCGGCAAGCGTAGCTCAATGTTCGATTGAGCCGTGCGGCTGGTACTATTTTGCCACGAGCCGACCGCCGCAAGCGTACCACAATGTTCGATCGAGCCGTGCGGCTGGTACTATTTTGCCACGAGCCGACCGCGGCAAGCGTAGGTCAATGTTCGATCGAGCCGTGCGGCTAGTACTATTTTGCCACGAGCCGACCGCGGCAAGCGTAGGTCAATGTTCGATCGAGCCGTGCGGCTGGTACTATTTTGCCACGAGCCGACCGCCGCAAGCGTACCACAATGTTCGATCGAGCCGTGCGGCTGGTACTATTTTGCCACGAGCCGACCGCGGCAAGCGTAGGTCAATGTTCGATCGAGCCGTGCGGCTAGTACTATTTTGCCACGAGCCGACCGCGGCAAGCGTAGGTCAATGTTCGATCGAGCCGTGCGGCTAGTACTATTTTGCCACGAGCCGACCGCGGCAAGCGTAGGTCAATGTTCGATCGAGCCGTGCGGCTAGTACTATTTTGCCACGAGCCGACCGCGGCAAGCGTAGGTCAATGTTCGATCGAGCCGTGCGGCTAGTACTATTTTGCCACGAGCCGACCGCGGCAAGCGTAGGTCAATGTTCGATCGAGCCGTGCGGCTAGTACTATTTTGCCACGAGCCGACCGCGGCAAGCGTAGGTCAATGTTCGATCGAGCCGTGCGGCTAGTACTATTTTGCCACGAGCCGACCGCGGCAAGCGTAGGTCAATGTTCGATCGAGCCGTGCGGCTAGTACTATTTTGCCACGAGCCGACCGCGGCAAGCGTAGGTCAATGTTCGATCGAGCCGTGCGGCTAGTACTATTTTGCCACGAGCCGACCGCGGCAAGCGTAGGTCAATGTTCGATCGAGCCGTGCGGCTAGTACTATTTTGCCACGAGCCCCTCCATAAAATCTATACATTATAAATTAAAGTCGCTTTCCGTGTCTGTCTGTTGTGTAACGGCGTTGTTCTTCTAAACTGCGCAACGGATATTGATGCGGTTGTCACCATCATTTAGACCAAGTTTCTTTTGTGCGCACTGGATTTCTACTCTTGGGATTGAGCCGAGCATTGACAATCTTACAGTGTATCCCAGCATGTCAAAACACACTTGGATTTTCAACTTTCGGCGCTAACCAGAGCGTTGAAAACCAAGTTCGCGAAAAAAAATCGCCCTTGTGTACCGGGGCTTAGTGAATTTACTCTGGAAGGATTTAATGTGTATAATACATTAGTTTTAAACTTGTAAAGAAATCTCGATGTTGTGTCAAGTCGTAAAGATCGTGCGAAAAAGGGGCGGGTCTCTAGTAATGGATAATTGTCTCACCAAAGAACAGCAGGCCCTCGAGGAAAGATAGGAAGATGTCGGAGCCCGTGCCCGACAGCCCGTGCAGCCCCACCAGCGCCGCGATGCACACCAGCGCCGCCAGCGCCAGCGCCGCCATGACGCACACCCACACGCGGATGCCGCATGTGTTGCGCTGGGAACGTAAGGCAACATTGATAGTAGAAAAAAAATTTAAACACAAAACAAACAAAAAATCTTGTTTATAGCCAAAAATACCTCAGCATAGTGCTACAACAGTTACTGACCCGCCTGACTTCACCCACTGTTTGAGTCAAGTACAGAAAAAGTAACCTCTATGGCAGAGCCATATTCAAATAATTTGTATGCTGAAGAAAACGATTACATTTGTAGTTTAAACAACCTAATGCATGTTTTGACATGTCGTCATAGTGACCGTTTAATGTATTTTGATACTAACAATTTTGTTAGAGATTTTGTAATAACTCGGGAACATGTTTCTTCCCGAGAAAAGTCATTGGCTACTTTGTTAGCTTACAATATAAACGCAGTTATTGATAATTTAACTGAGACTAGGTTATGTGACGAAACAGTACTATCTAGTATTTCTAATAATACTGTAATAGATTCTTTAAACTTTTAGACTCTACAAAAGAGAAGCATAATATGAATATTTTACTGTATCACCAAAATATTAATCGCTTTTCTTTTTTTTTTAATATAAATCCTAGACGTGGAATTGTTAATAGATAAATATCATATGGATATCTTGATTTTGTGAAACCTGGTTAAAACCGGATAGGATGCTGTTTAATATAAATAATTTTTCAGTTGCCAGTGCGTATAACAGGTCCTCAATAGGGGTTGGTACCTTGATATTATGTAATAGTTCCTTTAGATATAAGGAAAGGAAGTATATCACTGCTTGCTCTGTTCATCGCTTTTGTGAGGTAGCATGTACAGAGGTTGAAGGCCATGCTTTCTTATGTGTTTATAGACCACCAGCCTTAGTCTTGTCATCATTTTTCATCATTATGGAACAAATACTAAGTAAACTTTTTAAAGATAATAAATTAGTTTTTGTTTGTGGTGATCTAAATATTGATCTATTAGTTAACTTACCCGATAAATGTAAGCTGTAGTATATTGTTTAAATCGTTCAATTTAAAATGTATATTTAATGAAGCGACTAGAACAACAGCAACCTCCGCTTCATGCATTGACAATATATTTACTAATTGTAAAGTACAAAACTCATCATTAATAAGTGGCGTCAGGTCTGACCATACTGGTCAACTTGTATCATTTAACTTAGATAAAAAGTTACACCTAGATAAAACCATTGAATTAAGACCTCTCACTAAAAATAAATTGAAAATGTTTAATAATAATGTTCTTAGCAATCTCTCAACTGCTCGTTTTGATCCACAAGACCCCAATATAAACTACACTACAGTATGCCATGAATTAAATAAAGCGTGTCCCGTAAAAAAAAGTAACAATCAATACTAAACCAAAATTTAATTAATGGGCCACTGCTGGCATTAGAAAAAGCAGAGATATTTTATATAATTTGTACAAAGAGAAATCAATGACTTATGTTCAAGCCCTTCATAATTATGTCAGAAACTATTCTAAGATATTCAAACGCGTCTGCGCCCAAGCTAAATAGATCTAAATTAATAAGTAACAAAATTAGTATTTCTAACAATAAAATAAAAGCTATGTGGCAGTTAATTAACAAAGAAACTGGAAACATAAAACAACGACATCAGAATGAATTGTCTTTAAAGATTGATAATGAAACCATTTTAGATAAGTTAAATAGTTGCTGAGACACTAGAAAATTTATTTACCAACATCCCAATAGAGGTCACGAAATCTCTCCCCTCATCGTCTATATTAGCTGAGTCTCTTCTAAAAGAAAACTTTTGTAAGGATATTCCAAGTTTTGAATTTAAGCCCATTTCTATTGTCACGTTTAAAAAAGCATTCAAAAGTCTTAACATAAAAAACACTGAAGACTTGTGGGGGATTTCCGTTAAGCTTCTTGGAGACACGAGTATCATTGACACAATTGCCCCTGTCCTAACAGGCATATTTAATCAATCTTTAGATAGCGGTACGTTTCCTGATTTAATGAAACATAGTAAAGTAGTACCAATTTTCAAATCAGGAAGTAAGAGTGATCCCTCTAATTATAGACCCATATCTGTGCTACCAGCATTGAGTAAAATTTATGAAAAAATCATGCTAGAACAGATGTTGTTTCATTTAATTCAAATGGGATTTTACATAGTCACCAGTTTGGTTTCACGAAAGGAAGGTCGACGACTGACGCAGGAGTAAAACTCATTAGTCACATTTTGGAATCCTGGGAGAAGTCACAGGATGCAATTGGCATTTTCTGTGACCTCTCAAAGGCGTTTGATTGCGTTGACCACAAAACCCTGATCTGTAAATTACACCACTACGGAATTCGTGGACAATCTGCTGATCTTTTTCTTTCCTATCTATTAAACAGGCAGCTAAAAGTTTACGTTAACGGGGCGACGTCCTCAGGGTCTCTAGTTAAGATGGGCGTGCCTCAAGGATCAATTCTTGGCCCTTTCCTATTTCTAGTTTATATTAATGACCTTCCTTACATGATGGCCAACTTATCAGATATAATTCTATTCGCTGATAACACTTCTCTTATTTTTAAAATAGATAGAAAAGATGCGGATGTCTTACATGTCAACAACAGTCTGGCAGTTCTTTCTAAATGGTTCGCAGCTAATAATCTTTTACTTAATGCGAACAAAACTAAATGTCTTAAGTTTTCTTTACCAAATTACCTCAAGTAGGTATAAATTTAAAACTAGATGGCAAGAAACTAGATGCTATTACGGAAACTGTATTTCTAAGAATAACCTTAGATTCGAGATTGCAATGGGGCGCCCACATTAGAGCTCTTTCAGGTAAATGTCTTATGGCGTTCTGCTGTGGGGATCGGCAGCTGATGTAGATTCAATTTTCATTTTACAAAAGAGGGCAATTCGCGCGATCTATTAAATGGGTCCTCGTGAGTACCTTAGCGAATTTTTTAGAAAAGCTTAGGACTTTTCCTTAGCTTTAGAAAATTCAAAGAAATTGATATACTTACTCAGCCTTGTCTTTATATATTGGAAAGTAGTTTGTATGTTCGCAAAAACTTAGGACTTTTCAAAATAAGAAGCGATTTCCATAATATAACGCGTAGTAAACATGAAATTGTGATACCCAAATTTAGATTAACTAAAACTAGTAAGTCATTTGTTATAAACAGTATTCGCTTTTACAACAAGTTGCCAGTCAGTTACAGAACTTACCGATGGAAAGTTCAAAACCCACATCGACAACATACTTCCTTCACATAATCTTTTTATTATTTGACATTATATACGTATACTTACAACATTCTAAGTATATATTTTTTTTTTTATTTGGTTTGTTACAGCTGTAGTGGCAATCATGTAATTTGTTTTAAATAAGTCTTTATTTTTATTAATCTTTTATATAGTTTCTTTTCTTTAAAATTTTGTAAATGTGAGAACATTGTAGGCTTTACAAACTGTAGATCTGTGGACCATTTTATAGTTTGCTAAGTACCTGGTACTTGTTGATAGGCCTACACTGTCCTCTCATACCTTTTAACACTGTAATTTGTAAACAATGTAAAAACCATTTACTTTTAAAAGAGTAACCATGGAGTTTCTTGCCGGCTCTGTACCTAGCTTCTGACGTTTCATAAGTGCCCTTGTAGGTTTATGTGAAATAAAATATTTTGAATTTTGAGACGGACAAAAAAGTTATATTATAAAGGTTTTTTTTTTCCTATTTACCTACCTTAAAAACTTTATGTATACTATGCAATTAAATGAAAGAAAATTTAAAACTCACATTAAAAGTACACTTTGTAAACAAGCATATTACAAATTAGAGGATTATATCCAAGATAAGAATGCTTGGAAACATGCCGCCGGTCCAGCTCCATAGGATAATCTAGAATCTAAACAAAATCAAACTGGTTGCTAATTTAAGTTGTATAAATTATTATACGACATTGATTTTACATTCTGTGATTACTTCCTCACACACTGACTTATTAATTGTAACTTTTTTTGGAAAATCGTCTACTTTTACAATGTTTGTAAATATGTGAGAACCATGTATCTATCACATAAGTAATTAATTTATCTGTTGTTGCTCTCTTTTTAAAATTCTTTTTACCTATATTGTGGTATAGTAATATTTTATTTTATTTTTAGATGCATCGTCTTCACATATAATTATATAACGAATGTACCTACATATATAAAATATTGTAAAACATTTTAAAAGAGTAACGGTGGAGTTTCTTGCCCATTCTTCTCCATACGAAAACTACCTTTTGGAAGGGGCGACTAGAATCAATTCAATTTTTTTGTAATTTTTGACGTTCAAAAGTACCTTGCAAGGGCCTATTTGAAATAAATGATTTGACTTTGACTTTGCATTTTATAAGTTTTAGGAAATCTAGGCACTGTCTGTAGTCTGAAACTGTGACGTTGGCAAGATTAATAGGTTCATAACATGGTGGATTCAAGCGATAGATCTTCGGGGCCAAGCGGTTTAGTTTTTTGATCAAAAACACATGGCTTATCCGAACATTCGAGAGTTAGCTGCCATTTTTAATACCATTCGATTCGTCACTGCCAGTTAAAAGCTAGCGGATACGGCTTTAGGTACATACGATAGTAATACTGGCACATATCCATTTGATATATATTTGATAGCTAAAATAAATAAGTACATTGAACGCAATATAATTATTTTTAAGCTTTAATACCTAATTGCACAATAATTTCAGTATGAATGAGGTACTTATCAATCAATGCTCTATTATTAGAAGACGAACAAAGAGGAGAAGTTAACACAAATGAGTGTGTTTTAGGTACCTACTGTTCCAGAAAACAACCCAATTGTACCACCATCACACCGTTATCATTTTATGTGATTCAATCATTTCGACATTATAACTTTTTTTTGGCACGTTGTGGCTTGGGAATAGAATAGAATAGAATAAGTTAGAATAAAACCGTTATAATCACCGATAGAATGCCATCACAAACAGCAAACGAAAAAAATGTTTTAGATAATTCACCTTTTTTACAAGGGCAAGTCTGGTTATTAAGTAACCAACTTTACCCTTATGTGAAACGGAAGGGTAAAGTTGGTTACTTAGTAGTCGGATCTACCCTTAGATTACAATTGATAAAAAGACGTTAGCAAATGCAGATTCTCAACATACTTAATTTTAATACTTAAATGACTTCTGATTTTTGTTTTGTTTTTTTAATAACTTTACCTGGCTGTCTGACAATCGCTCTAAACCATTATGTTCATGGAACCGGAAAAGGGTAAATAATATGTACAATTGTTTAGCTCACCTTGATTACGGAGATGAGCAGCGTCAACGCCAGTACAACGTGCACGACGGACACCACCGCGATGGTGACAGTGATCTTGTACCACGCGGCATACACGCCGTCGCCCACGTCCTCGGCTGTGCCCGCCAGCGAGCCGAAGTCTGCCGCGTAGACAGAGCACAGGATCATCAGGGCGAACGACACCAGCTGTGGAATAACGGTCGGAAGATTAGTAATGTGTGAACTGAGGGCACGTCCAGCGTAGACGTCTCATAGACACAACGTAGACTTGACTAAATGCATAATTATCCAGCTTTAGCGCAGTGTAGGCGTGTTTGTATTGTAACCTACGTTGTGTTGATGCAGCGTTTGCGCAGCATCTGAGCCAAACGTGACGGCATCCTATGAGATGACAGCGTTTAGCAGGACGGTGTCTACATAATAAAATTACAAACTACATGCAGGCACCTTCCTGACAAACTCAAATCATTTGTATTAGAATGAATACACAAAGCACTGGTGAGAAAGTATTGCACCATAATTTAATGGCTATTTTAATGTTTAAAAAAAAAGATATTTACACAAGGACTTGTCCACTCTGATAAGGAATAAATATTTCAGAGTTATCAAGTTTTTTACTCAGTTTGTAGTGTTGTATGGAATGTTGTCATTACCTACATCTAAAGATAGTAACTGAGAACAATTGTCTAGAGTACTAAGAGAGTTAATTAACATATTTATGAGCTGGCGAAAAGCTAGCTAGCTTAAAATGCGACACGAGCGACGTGACCAAAGTAAATGTCACGAATGTGGTCCTGAATATAAATCACTAGTTGAACCCCGCGGTTTCACCCACATAAGTCAAGAATTCAAGAATTAAGCTAAATACAATCTCAAGGTTGTCTCGTAGTCTTGATGTCCGATAACACTATACAAGTGTGGACATAGGTTGCAGAACCGATTGTGACAGTTTATCGCAAAGTTAAGCCCGCTAAGACAAGACAAATAACGAAGTCGCAATTATAAGTTAAAACAATCTACTTCAATTCAATAATCCTTGGCAACGCTCTTGCATTATTACTATTGTAAACAAACGCTCTATTTATGCACCAGCCTATAAATTACGCATGGTGGAATATTAATTTAGCCAAAAAAACAAATGTGAATAAAAATAAACTTTGTTTTAAAAACTTACCAGGTGTACAAATCCAACGCATTTGGCACCGACCTCGAGCCCCATGCACCAACAGAACGAAGTTATATGTGGCACACCCATCTTAGAACTGTCCTCGTCGACACGCTCACGGCAACTGGAATGCAAGCAAGCCACTATGAATGATACGCCCCACGTCGCACCGGACCTCGTCACGGCGCAGAGGACCGCGCCGTGACGTAGGTGCAGTTGTTGTATGACGTCAAGTGACAATTAACATTTCCTTGAACCTGTCTGTGCGTGTGATTCAAAACTGACACAAGGGAAAGCCCTTACGTCAACAAATAGTAAGAGTAGCACGTGTGTGTGGATATTTTTATATTGACCTTTAACTGGTCGGCATCTAATTCATTCATTGAGGTTACCGGTTCGCCAACGTTGCCAACCACAGGAAAAATAAAGTGCTCCTACAAGTTTTCGTCGATAATATATAATTATACTATAAACCGTCAGCTGTCTACGCACAAGTCTACTCTGCTCTGCTCGTCACGCCAAAATCCCCAAATAATCAGAATCGTGAGTGACTAACGACATAAGTAATCACTAATCCTCCTCTGCCGTCACGGATCGATCAAGAACGATCCACAAAATACAAGTGATTTATTATTACAATATAATAGAGGTAAGCATTAATATGTGAAATTGCTCTGCTTTAAATCGTAGAATATAAGTTCTTTTCTTGAAGCTCGAGGGTAGAGGAAGTCTGAACGTGGAGCCCGTTCAGCCCGTTAATCGTAAAGTTGTGTGGAAGGTTGTCTGTTTTTGAAGTGAAAACTTTTGAAATGAAAACTTCTTTAGGCGCGTTGAGCACTTTTAGGGTGAACAAAAATCATCGTACTCGAGTCATCGTCACCGCACGCTTCCCATGAGCTATATGTATACTGTGTATATATGTACATAGATATACAATTCACAAGTTACTTAGTTTTGACTTCTATTGGCAGTCCCCAAAGATAGCCTCGCACGTTTATAAAAAAAAAAAAAATGCATTCAGGAACATACGAGACTTAACACAGATCAAAAAGTGACAAAATGAACCCTATATTAATCTTTTCCTGACCTACAGACACGAGTCTGTGCACGAGTCAGTCAGTCAAGTGAAGATCATGTCTGAATTTCGCTCATGCTGTGAATACGCTGTTGCAGTTTTGGAACGGACTTCCTTATCGCACATTATAGTCTACCGTGTAACATTAAGTGTAGGTAGTGTAACATTTTTTGACACGTAACACAAATGTGTAAAAGCGAAAGGATCTTCGTTCCAACCGGGTGTCCCACGACACCTCTCGACTTTTTTTTTTTGCCACTATGACTTTCTCTTTCTGACTTATGAATCTGTATCTGTGGAAGTGTCAAATCTAGGTCTAGTGATGTTGCAGTCTACGCGATACACAAGTCTATGTAGATGACCTTCGATGGGCGTTTGGCAATTACGTTGTATGTAAGAACTATGGACGGAATTCGCTCAATTGGAATAAGAAACTGGAAGTTTCGAAATACCGAAAGGTACCACAAGTCAATCAGATTTTAGGAGAAAGCGCAGAAAAGAAGACGCTTTTCCAAGAAATGCTAGATCCTAAATCCAAAGTAAGATAAAGTGACTTACTGGGTATCGTCCGCGTCCATTGTCACTATAATACTGAGCGGAGGCAGCAACAAAGCAGCTATGAAACAAGTCTGCTGGTATTTTTTACACTTTAATACGTGTAGTCTGACAATGTAATTATGAAGGTAGACCAAGTCATACACGTATTGCGATCGAGTTACTTCTAGCGAAATGAAGCGGAAACGTTTTAACTCAAAGACAAGTAGTTTTTACAGCCCACATCGGATGCTTGAAATCTTTGCAATAGTACTCGTATCTTGGGAACAACAGCAGCACGATTGATCGTAGGACTGATCCAGTGATTCTTTTGCCTAGCAGTGAAAACAGGTAGGACGGAACATGTTGTTTGGAACTCAGAAAACCATGGATTCCGGATTTTTTATTTGGCTGTCTGTAATGTCTTGTAATACCTTTTGAGTTGGCTTTTTTGTCGTTGGGTTTTGGTTTTTATTTTAATTTTAATTATTTTGGGGTAAATATACAAGGTGTTCGGCAGACGGTTGAACATACGAAAATGGCGGGTCCAGCTGTCTGCTACGTGTTAAGGCCCAATAACAAAACCCCACAGGATTTTTTAAATTGATTTAAAAAAAGAAAAAAAATTGTCGTTGCTCAATGTTCAAACGTTAATAATTTCATTTAAAAATAACAGAACTAGCAACATTTTTTTTTTTTTTTCATCTGGTGTTACTGTAGTATTTTATAAAAAATAATACCGAAAGCCCGACTTCAAACTGCGTTAAAAAAAAACGAATGAGAAATGAATGATAGAGCAGTTCTAATTTTAGGAAAACATCTTTGGTTCATGCCCGTTCTAACAGTATGGAATATGCACAATTTCTTTTAAAACAACTAGAATAATTTGCCAATTTTAACTGCCTGGGCCTTTTTTCACTGAACTCTACATTTGCGAAAGTGAAATTAATTAGATACGAGTAAAATCTTTTTTATATGTTAGATTGTATAATAACTCTAGACAAACATTTAAAAAATATGTTGCCAGTTTTGTTATTTTTAAATTAAATTATTGGTGTTTGAACTATATGCAACGACGAATTACGAATAAAATATTTAATAAAATATTTTGTCTTGTTATTGGGCCTAAACACGTAGCAGACGGCCCCACGGATCCGCCATTTTGTTTTTCCGTAATTATCAGGCATTTTTAACTACTGTGGGCGTACTAAGGGTAGTTTTGGTTATTGCACAATAGAAAAACCGTTTGCAGTTCAGATCAAATTATAATTACGATCACATTAATCACACTAGCATTTCACACACTGTAGGTACACGACGCAACTATTCGAAACGCGCGACAGTTTCTAAACGTCTTCATTACTTGACCGCCATCCATGAACTCTGCTTAGCTTCGGTCGGTCCGAGCGGTATGTTGTAGACTCTGTCGAGTTTATTTAAATTAAAATAAAAACCAAAACCCAACGACAAAAAAGCCAACTAAAAAAGTTGTTTTTTTTGTCGTTGGGTTTTGGTTTTTATTTTAATTATTTTGGTGTACATATACAGGGTGTTCGGCAGACGGTTGAACATACGAAAATGGTGGATCCGGCTGTCTGCTACGTGTTAAGGCCCAATAAAAGAACCCCAAAGAATATTTTTTTTTAATTCGTCGTTGCTCAAAGTTCAAACGTTAATAATTTCATTTAAAAATAACAGAACCGGCAACATTTTTTTTTTAAACGAAGTGTTTATTTTTGCAAGGGAACTCTTTAACTCCTATGCCTTGTACCACACACCGATGTCCCGCTAGTGATGATAGTGAACTTATCAAGGATAGGCCCTTGTCTTACTTATTATTGATGGGGCCGATATACAGGCGGAGCTTTTACTACGAGAATACTTATACTTTTACTTACCAAATTTTTCTAGTGCAAACTATTTTGTTTTCAATCTCAGCGTTGAGCTAATAACGTCCGTGACCTATTAAACCGCGCGTCCCAGTATAGCTGTTATCTTATACATGCAAAACAGCAGGGGATTGGGGAAGAGTATTCTATTGATAGCAGAAACTACATGGCTCAGCCTTGAATGCTCGCAATTGTGACTACTATAAACTCCTTATAACCATTCCGTTAATTGGCATCTCCGTTGTTTTTAATTTATTTGTACTCGTATTCTTAATGAATAAATTCGTGGCACACTAAAGACAATAATGACTACTGCCATGTACAAAGTCAATGTGCTCATAAATCAAGCTTTTATGGCTGTGTGTGTGTCTATGCTTGCCTTCCGTAGGCTCAATCAAAAGGCGTTTTGGGCCACATAGTGCAAGCTTTATTGGTATAGGTGCCAGCCATTTATGTCAACCCATATTGACTCTAAAACCAGACTAAATGAAAACAGAACATATTGGAGTCCGTACAAGGTCGGAGTGACGTCACGCCTATTAATCCTGGCGCTATGGACACAATACGATACGCACTGTCTGACGGTTACAAGGCCAATTTACTCATTGATATGTCTAGTTTCATTTGATTATTTAACAAGTTAACAACACGCTTTATACTTAGTAATGCAGATGGTCGATAGTGTTGTCAGTAACAAACCGGCTCCCAGGTATACCTATAGTACTGTCGGTGCCTCGTTAGACGGCGCCTCCGCACCGGGGATTGTAACTGAACAGTCCAAGGTCATGCTTATGAACTTGCAATCAAGAGATGTCGCTAATTGATAGGAATTAAGGCGCGCTACGCCGCCGCACCGCGGTGGCGGCGTCGCTAGATTAGATACGGTTATGGGCGCATAGATGAGTGATGGAGATAAAAATATTAAAAACTAGTTGACCAGACAGATTTTGTCCTGTCCAAAATACCCACAGTAAATCCACCAATTTTCCCGGCAAATACCTATTCAAAATTTTCTTTCCGTAATAACTAGATTCGGACTATTACGAACATTAAAGAAGTGCGTGTCGGGCCACGCACCTTGAAGGGTTCCGTAATTGGGATGAATTTATTCCAAGAACAAACTTATCCTTGTAGTTGAAAAACATGTTCTCCACATTCCAACTGCAAATGTAAGTTTGTACGCACAATATTGTGAGATTTTGCATTTTATTTAAGACCATAGACTTTTTATAGGTTTTCCTGTAATCTATGAATAAAGAACCATTTACTGTATTTTTTTCAAAATTTTTGGCTCAGTAGTTTCGGAGATAAGGGGGATCAAGGGATAAATGGTAAATGTCATCATTTTTCAAGTATTTATTTTAAAATTATTAATTTGATATACTTACTCTCCACAAGCCCTTTCATTTGATGTGTCACAACACAAGATACAGTTTGCAAAACTTGTTTTTTTTTTCTTTTTCTTTTTCTTATTTAGGCCAAAATATACAAAATATTTACGTTACACGTCATTTCAACTTAATTGGTTCATTAGATTCGGAGCAAATTGGCTATGATAGACGGATATACAGTGTTCCGATTTTTCCTTTTCAGAAAAAGGAAAAAACTAAAAACAATAAAGCCAAATCAGTCCACCCGTTCTCAAGTTATGCGCTTACCAACGAACATCATTGCATTTTTATTTTAAAGATATATCAAAGTGTGTGTGTGATCTTACATTCTGTGATTGATTACTTTAACTCACACACTGACAGGAAAATCGTGCACTTTTAAAATGTGTGTACATAAATGGTAGCACTATGAATCTATCACCTAATTAATTTATCTGTCATTGTTTAATTTTTAATTGTGTCTACCTATTGTGGTATAGTAATTTAATTCTAGGTGCATCAACTTCACATATATGTAAGATATAATTAATGTTTAAAAAATATTGTAAATCATTTTAAATGAATAACGGTGGAGTTTCCATTCTCCACATGAAAACTCACTTTTGTAAGGGGCGACTAGAATCATTTTTTTTTTGTAAATTTTAGCATTTCAAAGTTCCTTAAACATGCTTTGAAATAAGTCATTTGACTTTGTGTCAACTGTTACCAAGTTTTTTATTCATTTCTTGATAAAATTTATCATGTTTTGAATTGGTAAACAAATATTAAAAGAAAATGCCTATGGCATTAAGTACATTTCTGTGTGTAGAGTATTAAATAAATAAAATATTCATGTTGATAGTATAGTTACATAGGTACTTAATTTACTTTGGGATTTTAAAAATAACACTTGGCCATATCAGTCCGTTATAATCTGGTTCTTTGCACAAAAAAACACTTTTTTGTAGTTTGCAATTTTTTATAGAAATTGTACTATTTACCTAATAAAGACAAGTGTTTCAGGTTAATTTAACAAAGAACACTGCAACCTACTTTTAGCCTAACTCATGATCCAAGATTACGGTATACTGTATAGTCTTAATTGTAGTATTACTGGGTATTGGTAGTGTTCTAAACTTGCCACACTCAGAACAAAAGAATACATTGACCCGCGGTAGGTATCTCTAACCGTACTGAAATCAATATTCAGATGTCATGTCAAGTGGTAAGAATAATAATTAAAGAACAGAGGGTCAATTCCCGTTATTTTTATCACACATTCGCATTTGCATCTCATTCGCAATCCGTCAAAAATACAATCAATTTACCAACATTTTTCACAAGTTTGACAGATTGCGACTTGAATGCAAACATTTTTTTAAGTATGAGAATTGGCCTTCTGTTAACAGGTAACATTGGATGTCATTATTTCAATTAACATGAGATTTGACAGCAATTTACTGATCATAGATTCCATCCAAAGGTTGTCTTTAAAAGCTCGCTTTCAGCAATAAGCCCATTATGTTACACTAGGTAAAATGTCTACTTTTAATCTGTAATTCATATGATGTACATAGTAAAGAGTATTCTATCTATCTAATGAGGCTTTTAGAAGTCGAGGGTAAGTTTGGTTACACAAACTTGTGATGACCCAATATTGTGTATGATTTAATGTAAATTGAAGTAATTTATTTTGAAATCCAGGCATATTTTTGTTTATAATGCTATAAATATCTGATTTATTCAAAGTTATGAGAGGTCACTGCATAGATCAGCAATGAGTGCAAGACGATTCAATATCTATTTGGTAGCTTGCCATCCCATCAATATTGCATGTACTTTTTTCTTTCAATGTTGACTCAAAAGGACTGTTATCTGTCCTTGTCCTTGTTTTTGTCCTTTGTCTGCGAATGAATGGCAATGTTACCCGAACCACTTATAAGTGGTTCGGGTAACATTGCCATTCATTGAGAATTATTAAAATTAATGTTTTATTGCAGATGTTTTTTTTTTTTTTACAAAATAGGTTTTATCTTCAGTCACTCTTTATGTTTTCTAACTATGAATAATATTATTTGTAGTTTGCTACATTAAAGAGTGACTTGCTTCTAAGGGAAGGAAGGATATTATCATTGCTACTTCGCACATGTTGCAATACTTGCTAATTACTATTAACTTAGTCACATGTTTATTAATAAAGTGATCTGCTACAGAGTTCATAACTATGTTCCTGTTTGATCTATCTATGGAGAAAAGTTTAAATAAAAAAAATTAAGATGATGACTCTGATCATGTTTATAAATACCTAGTTTTTGAAGATGTTTTGTTGAAGATGTGTACCACACATTGGTTTGGTTAGTTAAAATTGTTTAAACTCAAAAATCCAAACTACTGTTCTAAGTAAAGTTATTACTGTCTTAAAGTGACTTTCATATTTTTATTGATCCATTGTCCTTTGTGACCTAGACTTACTATCCTGCGTGTCTGCCGCTCGGCAACAGCCACAATTAGATGTGTGGGCCTAACTGGCATACTTAGTTAGTTTCATTTAGCTGCCAATATTATTCCTACTATAAATTATTGAAATATTAGAACTTGAGTAATTAGAATTTTGTATGTTGATCTGATACCTGTAACAATGTTAGATCGATACCAGAAGAAAAACGAGGACCCTCTTTCAAACAAAACATAAATTAATAAAAATACTTAAAAGCAGAATCTACATGAGAATAGATAAAAACCGGATTGTAAACATCTGACTGAAAGTTATCAGCAAAGCAGGCAGACGCCCCGTAACCTTGTAGAAAAATATCTGTACTTACATCAAGACAAAAACCTCCTTTTTCGAAGTATTTTTATTCACAACTATTAGGCATCAATAGAGCACAAATTGCGATTAAAAATACAACACTAACGCGAACTCGATATTGTAATAAGTATTTTTAACCGCGTCCTGTAAATAGATAGGTACACAACAAAACAAACTGAGGCAGGCACTGAATAAAAATCCTACTGTTCTGGTTTCTATCCAAATCTATCAAAATTCGGCGGGTCCGTGAGAGACAGGTATACAAATTTTCGTATGTGCGACAAAGATAAACGATTGTTTTTGACAAATTGAATGGCGCCATGACGTCTGAGTGACGTCAGCAGTACCTACGTTGCTACGCTCCGTTCTACTTTCGCAATATTATTTTGACATAAAACAATTAAATAAGTTATGTTCAATGGGCACCCAAAGATATTCTAAGATTATTGATATTTTTATTTTGTTTTAAAACATGTTTGACCTTCAAATGATGTCATATTTGGCAGTGCGTTCTCAAAAGTTTTGTGTCGCAAAAAAAAACATGAAATTCACTTGTAGCAATTAGCTCTCTATATAGTTACTTTACTCTTTGCAATTAGCAATGTTTATGTATTTTATCTTTTTAGTGCATGATTAAATCGTGTTTTTAAGTTTTTACATGTTCTAGTTTTCTTTACTTTTTAGTCTTAGGTATCTATTGTAATCTTACAATTTAATTAGGTACCTACAAATCATAAGAGCCAAAACTCGAGGGGTAGCCACTGAAGAGTTCTACTATCCACCTTCTGGCTCCATCATCACATCAGCCCTAGGATACCAAATTATAGTAGCTGTTACCCACATGGAATTCTATACTTACATACTTCAATTTTATTTATTTTCCGGCTATACCTATAATTTTGTATAGCTTTAAAGCTGCTAGTGGAAGTCCCGTCAAATTCGGTCCAGTCGTTCGGATATTAGCTAGAACAAACAGAAAAACCGACACACAAAAATGAAAAATATGATTTTTTGTTGTATGTACCGCATATACTTTCATAAGCATTTAGTAAACAGCTGTTAGTATGACATTACAAACATATACTTCAATTTTATTTATTTATTTGTATAATATAAAATATATAATAATAGATTTAAGTTTTTATACAGATTTCATATGGTTTTTTTTTGCGCGGAAACTTAATTGTTTTTCTAAAATAAAAGTAGCCTAAGTTACTCCTTATAATAGCAGCTATCTTCCAGTGACAGTCTCGATAAATTCGGCCCAGCCGTTTCGGCGATTAGCCGGAACAAACAGACAGACAGACTGTGGCCTATAAATGGCAACACTTACCTACTTCAAGATTGATCCTATATTCTTGTAATTTCAAATTTATATAGTCTTCATAATTAATTGATGTTGGTCAAAACTAGCTGAGAATTAAAAAAATAACAATAAAATAATTTATTTACTTATTCATAGGTACAAATGCAATTTGGATAAAATTAATTAGGTAATTATAGTAATTAAACTAGTTTTTTACCCTTCTTGTTACAATCTCAAAGATCTATCCTAGTAGGTAGAAGTCGGTAATAAATAGCTACGTAGTATTTGTGTATTTTTAACGCCCATTACTTTTAAAGTTGTGTGTTAAACAGTTCATAATAGTTTCTGACTAGGTCAGTCAAGGAGGTACCTATTATAAGTTTATAGATGATAATTTATTATCATTAGATAAACTTATAAGTTGACCTCGAAATGAGCAATCACAGGTATCAATAAATAGATCTATAAAACATGATCTTCCATCTTCACAGGATGATAAAGTCTGGCAGAATGCTGAAATCTGCTTTCGTCTTCTGCGTGCATAATCTCTTTGTGCCGGCTGTGAACCACTATGATGCAGTACACTGAGATAACTGAAACAGAATTAATTGAAAAGTTATACCCTCTTATGTTTACCAAATGCAAAACTAAAGTACCTCCTCAAAACGTTAATATAGTTGAAGCACCATGCTAGGTAGGTACTGGCAGGCCGCCATGTTCTCAGCCAGTAATGCCTTTACAATCATACCAGAAGTAAGGTTGACGTTTGACTTTTGTGGAGCTAAACGGTGGCAACTCCTCTCAAATATTAACGTCACGAGTGACCACCCATACAAACATCATAAGTAGTGAAATAACCATATTGCAGCCCGCCTACCCCGGACTAACTAAAGCCGTTATTATTCGAGCAATGTCCCTTATGGAAATGCTTGGCTTCATGGTCGCCAAAAGCTTAGAGCACCACTTTGATCAATCTATTCACGTTTGTGAAGGAACCCGATTATAACCGTGTGCCTATTGTTATAATCAGAATAGCAATTATGATACTTACGTGCTCTAGCAAGATGTATGAATATGATGATGGCTTCTACCTCCAGCATCTCGCCCTCATCCTGCAGCACCAGGCTCACCCCGGTGAAGGACAGCAGGAAGTATATTGCCGTGATGATGCCTGTCACTATCGTCCAGGGTAGTGTCAGGGATGCAAGTTTCTGGACCATGTAATGACATAAATGTAGTATAAATGTGTAAGTATGCTTTGTTAGTGAGGACTGAGAGAGTCTTCAAAGACTCGAAGCAAAAAACCATTAATGGCTTTCTATTTGTAAGTAGTTACCACTATGCTTTGGTGGGTGCAAGATTAGCTGTTGATTTAAGATACCCATAGTATTCGATCAAGGTTGATCAAACATTCAAGCTCAATGATCAAGCTTGATAAAATGGAATACATCACCAGAAACTCAGGTCGGTACCTACTTAACGTAGGGTCGGTATAAAGATAAGGTCGTTGTAGTTAGTAAATTCTCCGGTTTCATTGAGCCATAAGCTATGAATGGCTGTAATTTCTAGAAGCCCATAACTAAAATCATCAGTATTTCTGTAGATACCTTATAAGCAGCGACTACCAGGAGCGCAGAGCAGATAAGATGTGTCCCACTGACGACTGCGGCAGTGATGTACAGCACATACTTGTGCACTGACACGTTGCCATTCTTGCCGAGCGGCGATAGTGTCACTAGTAGGCAGTATAATGTTAGCTCGATCAGCGCCCATACCTGGAAAGGAGTAAAATTTTATGGTAGAATAAGTGTGAGAGAAAGGCATGCTAGGGCTTCGGTAATGGGCAGGGAAGAGGCACGCTGAGGGAACAACTAAAAATTGAAAAGATTCCCTAACTAATCTTTTTTTATACTTAGACATTAGTTAAGTAAGTGTCATAGCAATAATGTGCGAGGAAAAATGATAAAAAACCTTAGATCAGACCTGCTGGTTTTTATTAGTTTAAATCCCGGATCACCGTGTAGTGCTTCACGCTTCACATGGCAGTGCTAAGCTATGATAAGATTAAATGCAAAGCTTCATTACTGTTGTTTTGGATTGTTATCTTCCAATAACGATGATTATCGAACTTTTATGGGGGTGAGTGCATTTCATTAAACTGTAAGTAAGAATAAGAATAATTTATTGGTCCATTGTTACAAAATAAATTTCAAAAATAATGATATCGTATGCTTACTGTAACTAGAATATTTAACATAGTATTAAAACAGTGGTCCCCAAACTAGGCAGCGCCTGTATCTTGGGAGCCTGAGTTGCGTGATCTTAATTTTAATTCGAAACATTTTTGCGTTAGCTTAAATTTTATTTCAGTATGTTTGAAAATGGACAGAATAGTTAATTAAATAAGGGTAGCGAATTACCAAATAAAATAAATTGAACAAAATAAAATAATTCTAAATAATATTATAGTGAGTGTGTGAGAGTGTGTTTTAGCGTGTGTGTTAGTGTGTGAGTGAGTGTGAGTGTGGTGGTGAGTTGCTGGTGTGAGTTTTGTGTGAATGTCTTGCTTGTGTATTTTAGTGTTAACTCACTATATCCTCCGTGTCGTTGTATGACAGGGAGAGAAGCCAACTTTTTATCATTCTTTTATACGAGTGGGTGTTAAGACCTTTAGTATTATAGCGCTTGCTTATTTTATTGTAGATATAAGTGTGTGAGTAAGAGGGGCACCGTCGGGCCAGAAGACTGTTTGAATTAGGAAGAGGGACGTGTAAGATACGTTTTGAAAGCAGGCTTTGGTAGTCAGGTCTGTTTTTAGTAGATTTGTGTGCATGCAGTGCGGCACTGAGTATGTATAGTTGACGTACTCGAAGAACCGGAAATTGTTTGTATAGCAGATCTGTCGGGAACCTAAAAGGCTTTCTAAGCATCACTTTAGTTTGATAGAATGCACAGGAGTGCGATAGGACGGTAATTTTCCGGTAGTTCTTTAAGACCGCTTTTATGAATGGGTCGGACACAGGCAACCTTCCAGCAGTCTGGGAAGACGCCGTTTTCCAAACTTAAGTTAAAAATGTGAGTGAGTGGTTTTAACAGTGTTTTTTTAAGAGGTAAAATTTGTCTGACACTAATTTCATCCAGTCTTATTTGATTTTATCAGTCAGAAATGCTGCTGCGTTTGCATAATGATAATTACGGAAATTACACTGACAGTTACCATCTTTTTCAATAAACAATCTCGTAAAACGTGTAACGTAAAGCAATAAATGTATTACGTGCGAGTGAAAACATTGTAACAAGAGGAAAACATCAGGCGCTAAGAATGTTACCTTGACATTGTTCAGTTTACGACTTTACGTCATTATGATTAGCAAGTAAACACAGTAAATACTACAAGATGAGCAACACTTGTACTATTGAAAGAAATATTTATAGAATTCTATTACAAAATTACAATATCTGATTCTTTCTGGCTGAAAAGAAAATTCGATATCGCAGAGTTGTCAAAACAGAACGAAACAAATAAAACAAACTTACTGAATAAACGTATCCTATGATCAAGGTTCCCGTGTGTAAGCTGGCACAGAAACAACATTTACTGATCATTGGCACACCCATCTCGCACTTTTACTAATAACCTAGAAATTCGGTGATTTATTTATAAAACATCGGAGTTCTAAGCGGGCTATTATTAATCGTTGAGATCACGTTCGCTCGGCTCCAAGGGTACCTTATCACTATAATATTGTTGTAGTATCGAGGCGGCCATGATTTCGCGACTGATAACGATGCACTACTGTCGTGCGATCTTTATCTCACATTGTTTAATTTGTTCTATTAAACCGATAAGTTGGTCGATTTAAATTGAGGTGTTCTCAAGCATTTCTATGTGTTTTCGTGTCTGTTCCGCTCGCTGCTACTGCTACAACTCCTTTACTATAGACAAAGGTAGCCAAGAAAGACAAAGGTTTCGAAAGGGTCCAGCACTCACTACTATTGTTTTCTTGGATTTATATTTACTTAATAAGCATTTTCCTCGTAACTACCGGTATTTGAATGATGTCATACAAAACAAAAAACAGATGTCGCTCGAACTATGCAGTTAGAGGTTAATGAGAATATTATCGCGTCGATCACTAAAGCTATTCTTTATATCGTCACCCGTACCTATTCCTTAACAGTGTTAGTCATTGCATAGGTAGCTTAGCAAATTACCAAAATTAACAAAAATTAGGTACCTACTACTCCAGTGTCTAGGCACTTACAGTATAGGTAGTTCAAGAGAAGGAATTGGAAATGAATGAATTGAATGGATATATACAAACACATTGTGAATTGTTTTATGAATAAATAAATAAACAAATATTTCCAGTGCATCATGACTACCAGTTTCTTATAAAATGGAACACCTAGAACCTAACCCTAAATGGAATTATCGCTCTGGACAAGCTGGTGTTGCTCCATCAACATATAGGTACTTAGATAACCTTATAATAACATAACTAATACAACAGACTTGGAACATACCTAATAGGCTATAGTAAAATATTCCTATCTACTATTTACCTCGATAACTCACTGTACTGGATACGATACGCGATACGTCAAACTATGAGTAGCTACGAAAGTACAAATAGGTACGTGTTCCGTTCGTCGAAATACATGCAGTTGTGAATGCAACGAGTGTGTAGTTATTCGACAGTTCCGGTTTACCTAGAGACCTACTTACAAACTGACTATTTGTGTGCGACTTCCTTATTAAGATCAGCAGCACTAGCACTGTGTAAACTGTGTTACGTAATTTGCAGTTCCCGCCGTTTTAGCCGGGACCGGCTAGCGGCTCCCTTTGTCTTTCAGAGCAAACGCCAGACGTCAGAGAGTGACTAAAGAAACGGCTACAAGACCACCTCTCGTCTTTAAACAAGATGGATGAAGATGTTCTTGAGGAATGCTGCATGAGCCATTCTATTCTAGGCATTCGAAAGAACTGCTACCAATCTTTTGAAATGTATCACCATTAACCATGATGGTTGGATATATCTACCTATTCAGCCATATAACCACGGATATCGGATATCTATGCATATAACCCTCAACGTCTATTAGAAGGCCCCATTTTCGACAGTGGGTAAAGTTATAATCATAAGGAAAGTATTAGCTCTATTATAATCCCTATTATTTGTGTAAGTACTTGCGCACGCGGCGCTTAATCAGTAAATAGCGGTAACCTTACAGTGTGTACCTGTGCTTATCTCACTAACTGAATTTTGTAGGGAGAGCGGATTATATTCGGGCAAGGAATATTTTAAGGCGTACGTATGTGTTGGTTACATCTTACATCTAAGATGTACCTTTTGCTTGGCCTGATGTTGGATGTCTTGGGATAGATGAACGACAAGAGAAGAGGCGAGAATTTTTGTGATAAAATTGAAAATAATTGGCAGAATATTTTTAATATTCTCATTCGATAATATAATCCAATGGTCCTAGGTAGAAAATTATTACACGGTTATCACTTTTTGGAATCGCCATCTCGTCTATCAATACGGTAATTAACCTTTTAGCTACGAAATCCATTGTTTCACTACTTCACAAAACAATAACCAAATAACTCAATAAAACACAAGCAATGCCAAAAATACGTTAATGCAAACTACAGTTTTGAGACATGCGGTATCACGGTGTATTTACGCAAACTGTACATTTATATTGTCGCAAAGATTAACACACTTCTGATAATTGGTGTTCACACCCTAGGTAGCAGATAGTGTGAGTTTAAGGGAATCTAATCAGTTTACGAGTGGTCGCGCGATAAACAACACGACCGAGCGACTTCGGCTCATTTGTGATTTTATTATATTAATTCGATTAATTAATCAGTTAAAATGTGCCTCAGTGTGGACAACTGCTGCTGCTGCTTCAGCCTGGAGCTGGGCACTAAGATGATCGGTATCGTGTATACTGTTAGTATTTAAAGTGGTTTTATGTTGGTATTTTTCAGGGTTTTCATTAGGTTTGTCCGAACTCTGGCTTACCCACTACTAAATATTTGTAAACAGTTATGTGGTAATGAATGAATCGGTCATTCGGGCATGTTTTTACTTCTGATTTTATTGTTGTTAAAACTTCAAGTAATAACAACCATTTACCTCTCAGTTTTAAGGTTTCCGTACCCGAAGGGTGCCAAACAGAACCCTATTACTAAGCCTCCGCTGTCTGCCCGTCCGTCTGTCTGTTAGCGGGCTGTATCTCATGAACCGTAATAGGTAGACAGTTGAAATTTTCACAGATTATGTACATAATATTGTATTGCCGCTATAATAACAAAAAAAAAGTTATTACTTAAAGGTGGTTTAATGGGGTCCTTTAATTAATAACTGTTTTTTTTTTTACATACAACAAAGGTTTTTTCCGGCGTTTTTTTGCTCGATGTTGATACGAATTTCTTTATTAAATAATTATGTCAAAATAAAGAATGCATGAATGGGAACAATATTCAGGTTACTTTATATTTATTTATGCAATTACACTAATTAGGTACCTGCACTTAACGTAATTAAATCATCATTATCTTGGGCGAGTTATCCGGTGGATTAATGTGATTATAATTGGTTATAAGAACTTATAATTAAAGATGTTAAGAATACACAACATACTCGTATTATAACACGACTCCAGTAATCAGTCCTGGAGGGTACCTACCTACATAATGAATATTCAAAATAAGAGTAGGTACCTATTCATATGCTTAGGTATATGAATCAAACAAACATTTCAGTCAGAAATTTCCAAATTTTCTGCATCAATTGGTAAAACACGGTTGGTGAGCCTCACGCGTATCTACCTGTAAAACTTCGTTTCATTATCAGTAGTTCCAGGAAAAAAAACGCAAGTTAGGTTAAACCTCGATATGAAAGAACTATTTTTATTTATAACTGGTGTTCTTGGAACATGAGTCAAATGCAGATTGGACGGAGGTTACCGTGAACACTTGCAGATAAGCGGCCAATACTGTACTAAGTATGTGGCCGCACTTTCACAGAACCGGAAAATTATAAACAATATGTTCTGTCATCTTCATTTATAGAACTATAACGATAGCCACATAAGTTATAAAGCTATGTACCTTCGTAAATTATTAAGTAGTAAGTACCTATATGGCTCTCGTTGTATAGTTTGGTCCTGTTATTTGTATTTCTATGGTTTGGTCCGACAACCAATACATTTTCAACTTTAGCCTAAACCATTTTAATGTTTAATTCACGTAAAAAATGTGATTTATTATTTTATAATATTATGATTGTGCTGATGTCACCCTCTGTGTACAATCTACTACATAACTCGGTAATGAGATCATTATGATAACACATATTGCTGTCCCAAGTCCAAGTAAGAATAAGGTGCCTAAAGCGCCGTATATGATACCTTTGTTATATACACAGTGCTCTAACTGATAATAAGTTTAGAGAGCCTACCAACCTGCTATTAAGCGCTATGTATGTAAAGTGGATTTAGTGCTCTAAATTCTGCATTATAAAGAGGTCGAGCTCCATGACGGTAATTGATCTAACTCAATGCGATACAACACAAGTAGTGCATTTAGACATTCATTTTCATACGTTCGTCCATCATGTTAACATAAGTAAGTAGCCAGTCGGTACTATATCGTCAGCAAATATGCATGGAATTAATTGATTGTAAACACAAGCCCTGTGCTGATAACAGCTGTTAATTAAAACATTATTAGCTATATGTATCACATGCAGTTAAAATAGTGACGCTCCTACATTGCTTGACCTCTTTATCTGCAGTTTTCTTTCATGGGCATTAGTATAAAGGAAATCTAGAAGAATCTAGCATATCGTACCTATTTCATATTTGTGCATCTCGGTAGGTATAATTTTATTAAGATCTGAGTTCAGTTGCTATTATCAGTAAAACAGTAGGAAATCCTTTGGACACCTTTTGGTCGCGTGGAAGTAGATACCGTTTAAGTAGTGTAGGTATTATTATAGTCCATACACGTTCCTCTGCATCACCCAAAGGTTGACTGGTTGCAAATGACTACGGCATCTGAACAATTGTGTGTTGAAGTATTACCTACATAAATAAATCCTTGGCCTACTCATAATTAAAACAAAGACTGTAAATGACCATTTCTTTTAAATAGCATGACGTGATGTTTGTGTTCTCGGTGACCTAACGCTAGTCAGGTCATTTTACCAGCTGATTTACTTAATGAAGACGAGCACACGTTTCCTTATGACCTAATTAGCTACCCATTTAGCGGTATTTCTGTTAGTTATGTATGACTTAGCTATATTTTCCTGGTAGGTGAAACAATAAATATAGAGTTGTAAAATGAATACAGCAAATATTTTTGTGAATCCTTGTAGCTCCAGTAATTTGGGAGATTACTTTAATCTCCAAATTTAATTTAATTCCAAATCTCTTAAATTGGCCAAAGAATTAGCATTGCCATTCAACGTGGCAATGCTGCCAGTCTTCTGGGCACGTTTCCGGATGACAGCGATGCGGACGAATACTTCGACGCCTAAGTGTCCTTTTGTTTTTTGTATCTATTTGTGTAGTTAGTTATTGTATTTAGTACCTAGTGTTAATAGTTTGTAAATAAATATTTTTAATTTTCACTCAAAATAAAAATAAAGTAATATTACTTTAATCTTATTTGACAGCTATTCGACCCCAAATCTATAGTTTCCTTTGGCAATGTTACAGACACCCTTCTAAATTACTGTATCGGGACAACCTTTTGGAATCTGCTGTTGGCTGTCAACAAAGTGACCCCCTCGGGCCAGTGATTTTTAGTTTAACTATTCATCCAATTATTCGACAGCTAAATTCCAAATTTAGTGTTTGGTACTTTGATGATGGAACCTTGGGAGGCGATGTAGAAACTGTTTTAAATGACCTAAAATTCTTCAAAAACGAACTTCATTCCATTGGCCTTGATCTCAACCTTTCGAAATGTGAACTATACTTAGCGGACAGCACTGACAGACAATTGAGACTTCCAAAATTTAACGCAATAGCGCCTGAAATCAAAATTATTGATACAAACTCTCTTCGTCTCCTTGGGTCTCCAATCTTCGACAATTCCTTTCTCGTTTTTATTGAGGAAAAAATACAAAATTTTAACGACGTTTCGGAAAGATTGTTACAAATTAATATGCATTCGGCCATCACCCTAATTCGTTTCTGCTGTTTCGGCCCCAAATTAAAATATTTTCTTCGCGCTTTCCATTTATGGAAACACACTCAACTTTTAGAAAAAATGGACCAAATTATCCGACGCACATTAACTTTAATTTTAAATGTGGCCATGGACGACCGAGCTTGGGCGCAAGCTACTCTTCCCATTCGTATGGGAGGACTCGGCGTCCGCATAATTTTTAGTATTAGTTTACCGGCTTTTATATCCTCTGTCCACGGCACTGAGAAATTAATCAGGAAAATTCTAGCCTCCACACTGATTAATTTTGATGTTCCGTGCTTCACTGAGGCTATGGATGCCTGGAAACTCGCTTGCCCGAACTCAGCTCTACCCGATTATCCATCTTCCCAAAGAAGGTGGGATGAGCCGCTCTGCAGGGTAGTACAGAACAATTTACTTAACACGTCTGCTACCCCTGCGGAGCGTGCGCGCCTGCTGGTTGTGGGTAAGTGAGAATCGGGTCTGTGGCTTCATGCACTACCGTCGTCAAACATAGGTACCTTGTTCGACGACACTACATTCCGCCTCGCTGCTTCATTCAGCTCCATGCTGTTCTCCTTATCGCTGTCACTGTGGCGAAGCTGTCAATAGTCTCGGACACCATGGCCTGTCTTGCAGCCGAAGTGCGAGTCGCTTAGCGCGGCACGCGAACATTAACGACATCATCCGACGAGTTCTTGTCACCGCCGGCGTTCCAGCTGTATTAGAACCCAATGGCTTGGCACGCGACGATGGCAAGAGACCAGACGGCATGTCTTTATTTCCATGGAAGGTAGGGTAGGCCTTTAGTGTGGGATGCAACCTGTGTCGACACTCTTGCGCCATCCCATCTTCCTGGCTTAGTGTGCTGTGCTGGTGCTGCCGCTGCGACTGCAGAAAACCTCAAGCGTCGTAAGTATAATAACCTCGTTGGTAATTATATTTTCGAGCTGTTTGGGGTTGAAACCCTCGGGACGTGGGGTTCGAGTGCTCACGGCCTCTTTAAAGAAATCTCCAAACGGCTATTTGACACTTCCCGTGACCCAAGGGCTGGTTTTTCCTTGGGCAGAGGCTAAGCATTGCCATACAACGTGGCAATGCGGCCAGTCTCTTGGGTACATTACTAGTCGACAGCGATGCGGATGAATTTTTCGATGCTATATTTTAGTTTGTAAATAGTTTTAGTTAAGTTAGTATATCATTTTGCTACTATTATAATATAGTATAAAGTAGTATTATAAAAATAAAATGTTTGATGTACAGTTATAACAAAAAAAAACAAAAAATAAAGAAAAAAAATAATAATTGACAGGTTTAATATTCTTCCCTTGTTTTATTGGCAAATAGAGTTATTAAAATTTTATTATGTTTTTAGTTATAACACAATACATTTTCATTTACTCGATCACCTGTATACCCAAAGCCATTAATAACAACATGGCGTCGTTCAATTGTCAGTAGGGCATTTCGATAGTCTACTCACACATTAATCAGGACAAGGAGATCTAAATAACACCATTCACATACCTAGGTATCCTCTTCAACAGCCCAGTTACTTCACCTTATCTCCTCGAACACCCAGTGCAAACACCACAACGTATAGTGTGTTCCGAAAGTATTTGATGCAAGTGTAAACCAATCATTTTAAATTCTGATGCCATCACTTACAAAAAGGAATACACTTTTTCCAAAAACTGAAACTGATGATTGAAAAATCATCGACGAACATTGAGGTTACAATATGAATCTAAATTGTAAAATGAAAAACATTTTTAAAGTGATTTTAAATTAGTATTTCGGGTTTAGGTATTCATATAATCAAATCAAAGCATTTAATTTATAAGTGGTAGGTACTAAAAATTGGCATCCATATGATCGTTTTCTGATCCATTTGTTTACATTTTCATCAGATACTTTTGGAACTGAGCATACAATTAATACCACTCAAGATAACGTTACTGTTGCAGATCCTGTCAGTAGCTGCAGTGCTGGTGTTCCTGCCGCTGGCCGTCATGAACGACTCGCTACCGCAGGCCAGGCTCATCTTCTACGCGACGCTGGCTGTTCTGGCGGTCATTGAGATCCTCATAGGGAGCTTACTTATACATGGGGCGTTTAAGGTAAGCATTGTTTATTTATGGTAACTTTTTCTTTTATGGTGGTAGCCTGGTAGGAGGTGACAGAACATCTTTTTTCATGTGGAAATTGTCATGGTTTTCTCCGCCCTGTGGAAGACTCAGGTGTCAGATTCTTCGGCCTGTCGTCCACGACGATACTCAAAAGTAATCTGTTTCAAACTCAAATCACCTATAAGTAGATATATTGAACAGCACTAGCATTTTAATGGCGGTCCGAACACGACGCCACCAACCACAAACTAATAATAATAATAACGCGTTAGCAAGTCGTGTCGTGTGTTACTGTGTAGTGTAAGACCACAAACCACGCGGTACTCCTCCAACTACCTCTGCTTGGAGGGCGAGAATCGCTCACGGTTTGAAGGTAATAGGTGCCGTTGTACCTAATACAATAGCTGAAATGTCTCATGTACCTGCAGTACATGAGACATTTCAGCTATTGTCTCTGATATGGGTACTGCAACAAAATCGGTACGGTGAACTTGCAGTACCTAGGCGCCGGATGTTCCCACTTAAATACAAATGCGGCTAAATAATATTTAACACGGTTCCAATGTTATTTACGCCAGGATTAAGATAAAATTCAAAAAAATGTTTATTACCTCATTGAATTAAATACAATTTAAGCAAGTCTGTGCTGTGACATCAAAACAAAATATTACTAAAAAGATAAAATATGAATAGTATTATATAATTGATTGCATATCATTGATAATACGACATGACATTATTTATATGGAACAATATTTTTGCATTTTTATGTGTGCTTCTTCCTTTTTCTCGTGGTTAGTGACTAACCTAGTGTCAGAGTTTTAAAGCCGCCCTCACGATATTTTCCTTCACCGTTTTTGAAGCAAGTGATAATTATACAATACGCACATGAACCCGAAAAGTCAGAGGTGTGTGCCTTGGGATCTAACTGGAGACTTATATTTTGGCAGTCTGACGGTCACACCACTAGGCTATCATTGCGTGTGCTATTAATCTTATAAGTATGTTGATAACAAGTAGGTGTGGCACCTACCTACCTACCGTCTTGCAACATATTTATATTTATTTAAGACTGCCATTTATCATAAACCTTTAATCTTTAATGTTTATTAAGATATATAATTACAGCAGTTGGAAGGGGCGACTAGAATCAATTCATTTTTTTTGTTATTTTTGACGTTCAAAAGTGCCTTGCAAGGGCCTGTTTGAAATAAATTATTTGACTTTGACTTTGAGTAAATTTATTGTTTGTCTAGGTAATACACAAAGCGATTTTGTTTTAGCAAAACCATTTAGTTACTTTTGAATTTTCAATAGTTTAGTTAGTGAATTTTCAATAGGTAGCTACTTAACTAAACTACTGAAAATTCAAAAGTAAAATACTTGGCCGATTGACCTTTGACCTTTGAAAATGGGAAATCTTAACACAAAAACCTCTGTTTAAAATGAATCATCTGTACTTTAGACATGTTAGTAAGTTTTAACTGTGATTGTCATAAGTAAGATCACTTGAACATTTACTAAAATCTTTCCTCTTTTATTCCAGCGGAAGCCTCAGTTCACGTGGCCATGGCTGGTGCTGGCGTGGTGGAAGGGACTGGTGCTGATCGTGCTCACAGTGGTGGGCATGGTGGTGCTGACCTTCAAGAGGGACGTGGACGCCATCACCGAGGCCACGGCTGTCATCTCTGTGTACTTCGTTTACTCAGGTAGGAGGAGCTTTTACATAACGAAAAAAGTAGCAACTGTTCGGCTCATTATAAAAACCATTATGACCAATATAAATGTATTTGGGATTATTTTGACATGCCAAATTAGAGTTGAAATCACCTCGAACCCGTAATCATGAACTATGGTTGTGTGTGTGCATAGGATCCAATTATGGATCTAATCAACTTACAACACACTGTGTGTCGTGCATACAAATAGAAGGTGAATGCATAAGTCGTTTACTTGCTTAGAATTTCGTTTTAGGAGTAAGGGATACTGGACCCAAAAATAATAAACTAACCGTCCACAGCAGGTATGTTGAACCCGTTTTACGTACTGCTTGTGCAATCACTTTGATTTTACCTAAGTACTCGTTAACAAATGATAAAATCAACTGCAGTGTCATTGCACTGATAACGACCGGGGTTCCCCGTCGTGTCCTGCATTACATTTATTGTCTTAGTGAAGAAGACACTTTGTGCACTTTATGTAACCCGGTACATAAAGATAAGAAATAAGTTGCCGTGTGAACTTGGGCTACGTATATGTTATTAGACGAAATATAGTTATGTTACTTATGTTATCAACAGCAAGGTTGAATAGTGTCTTAAAAATGAGAATAGAATACGAAAGTATAAAAACGAATTTTAAAGTAAAATGGGCCGATGCGATTGTTTCTCTTTCGTTATTTTAATCTCAAAAAAGCTTTCTGCTAAACCGCAGGGGTCCCAAGCGAGACAATATAATTATAATAAGTATAACATTGTGTAGTTCGTTTTATTGCAATTCGTTATATTGTCTTTACCACCTCATGAATAGGAAAGGCCCTCACCGCGCCATTACAATAGACTATAGACCACAAAGCGCCTCTTTCACGCTTTTTCCGAGCGCGTAGAGCATAACCATAAACAATGCTGAGGTGCTTACGCATTGTTATTGTCGCCACACTCTTGTATAATAATTATTGTGATGTGCTGAGAGGTCAAAGATCTCGCTTGTGACGCGCGCTTGTGCATAAATGAAGCTGTGATTAATTACTGACCCACAAACTGTGATACAATCATGTATCCGGTGTTTTGTCGCAAGCTCATTCGTTGATAATTTATAAAACAGAAACCAAGGTAGTTTCCAACGAACAGTCCACTTCTAAAAACTGCTTTACCTTTGTTTCCAGCCCTCCTGCTATACTTCGCCGTGGTGGTGAACAGCAGACGGCAGGAGCTGGTGCACGAGAACTACTGGGCGAACAAACATATGCTGCGGCACGCGAAGACGCAATACTACTATGTGTAGGAGCGAGCGACACAGAAACAATCGAATCATAGACGATGAAGTGAACCCTGCGTTCTAACCGAAAGCAACTGTTGCGCGAATACGCGATGACGCGTCCGTTTACCTGAATAATGACGTACATACGCGACTAGATTGATCGCGCGAGTATGTCGTATTCATATAAACGAGCACCACGATCGCTTACTCGCGCGACACTGGCTTTCAGTTAGGGCGCACACTCAGGCGTTGACATCGCAAAAACGAGGCGCCTGCGCTTCCTATGCTAGAACTATGCGAGCTGAGAAGGCACCCTTAGCGTAAATTATTTTTAGTGTTTTTATTTAAGAAAACTGATTTAAATTATATTTTGATAGCTATGTAAGAATTTGTGTTTGAATGTGGCCAACCATGAAAGATTTAAAGGACTCTACAATTATAAAGCGTTAACTTATAACTTATAAGTTTAAGATATTATATTTTAAATATACTTTCTGTAATGAAAAGGATCGTTGTAATGGTTTAGGACAAGTTTCGTTTTTTGGACTTTGCTGATTTGTTAATGCGAACATTTTAGACAGTCATTTCAAAAGCTCTTTTTACTATGGGGTAATATGATTTTTTTAGCACAACTATCAGTTGCATCTAAAATAAACAAAACAAAAACAGTACTCCATTCATACCATTTAAATGGCCATTACGTCAAAAGTTGCGCAGACGTGGAAATAATTAAAGTGCGCGTCGGAGCCTGCGCGGGCACATTATGCGCATGCGCGGAAAATTGTGCGCTTTTCACTCGACGCCACAATAGCGCCTGCGCCGTGTCGTCGAGATATTATAAATATAAGGCAACGATGGAAATAAACAGAAAGTTGTGACATGTAGTGCGTGCAGTATGGTAAGTAAGTGCTGTTTGATTTATATTTTAGTCGTTTAGGAGTCTGTTTCAAAAATGACGAGAAAAGTGCGCCACAAAAAAATTACGAGTGACAATCAAGATAAACTTTTTTATCTGAATACTTCACTGGTTTATTTGCTGCCCCGCATTGGCACAGGTTCATAAAAGCACTAACATAAAAGCAATGATAAATAAAAATGAGTTCATTTGATTGGCAAACAATGACAACAACTAGATTTAATTCATGTCATTTCAGTCAACAAGCCTAATATTTTACTAAACCTAATCTAAAAGGTTTTTTTCACAGATGATTCCCATTACCAAATAATTAAATAGAAAGACACAATAACTCTGTTAAGGTACAAATTTAACTATCGGGACATTGGAGATGAGATTAACTACGGAGATAAACCGATAACCGATGTTTATCGATATTCGATTGCGAATTTGTGATTGATCGTAAACTCGGAATGTTTCGTAATCTTACCGTGTTGCAGGCCGTTGGGTAAGATAGGGGGGATGATAAACTTACTAGAGTAATGTGAAGTGTAGTTGTAAATTATAGTTAACGATAAAAGATTGCTTATCGATCGATAGTTATTTTCTGCGCCTACACTTGCAAGAGAGATTTAGTTGGGAACAGGTACAAGTGAACCTCAACTTTACTATAATTAGTAGATAGATATTGCATCTAGTGTAGGTGCTTGGTTGATAGACAGAATATGCTTGCTTTGCTTCTGCTTTTTAATAGGCTTTAGAGTTTTCGTAAATGATATAATACATAAACAGTAAAATGACGATATTTTGTTGCAAATTTTATTACTTACAAATATTCTTTGAATCATTTTATTTTTGATGTTGGTACTTACACTTAGTTAATAGTCATCATCTGCCTACCTTCATCAGGTACCTTTTCAACTATGTTGCGTTCGGTTTTCAGTGTCAGCGGACGTTAAGTTGCCACCTAGTAATGTCTCAAAATGTCAAGCATGATCACGTGCCCACAACGCATCCGATTATACTCAGTAATAAAGTATAAATCTGAGTATTCTCTTGCTCGGCGCGGGCGCAACTCATACACTTTCACTGTCCTCACCTGCGCGGCCCGAGCCACACATCGAACATTTAAAACTATTGACATGGCTGCCATTATCGTATATATCGTAAATGTATGATTGCAGAAGACCGCAAAATATCGTTTGAAAATCATACCCATATACTTCGTGATGTTTACCTCATTCATAACATAATTATTTCAAAAGCTAGGGATGGCGAACTTGATGTGTCGTGATAGTATAATCATATAAAAAATATACTAAAAATTATTTATTTCATGTAGGTACTAAATCGTACTACCGAAGTAGGTTTACTCCTATACAAGTATACATGCTCTCTTTATCACGACATGGAGCAGTTTCTATTTTCCTTGCACCCATACCTACTCCTTATCACGCTGGCATCTCTTGCCCACAAGCCCAGGGTAAACAAGCGTGTGATGTTAAGGCTCCGCCGTATCAGATGGATGACACTGACGGTAATTAACACTTTCGACTCCACCCTCTTTTCATAGAGCTCATACGCCATGCCGCCATCCATACATATTCGAAATGAAGTCTCCGGGTGGGTTACCGGCATTACGTTTGCGCTAAAATTAACCCTCACAGACGGTCAACGGTAATAGGTATTAGGTTTGAAACCGTGTTATAACACTGTAAAACGAAGTAAAATTGTGTTTTCAGGGGGTCTTGTCGCATACGTAGTATCTCTAGGGGTATTTTCATGGGGACGTGAAATGATAAACAAAATAAAAATTGAGACAAGTATAATATAAACTCAGTCTGATCTCGAGACAGAGATGTCTCTAACCTTTTAAATTTTTTGTGAATATTTGTAACGATGAAAATGGTTTTCCACAACTACTGGCCTGACTTAAATTAAAAAATATATATAAACATGCTTATATTTTGAAAGCAACGCAAAAACTAATAAATCTTGGTAAAATATACATATATAGATTTTATTTTCACACTTTATAATGCTGTTTTCGCTAAGAAAAACCTACATTTTAAATGAGTCCTCCGTCAGGGTCCCGTCATCCCATATGGGACTAGATTGAACCCTTCAGGAGGGCTTCCGGCATCCCATATGCGACTAGAGTGAACCCTTCAGGAGGGCTCCCGGCACTGAACGTGTTAAGCTATAAAATAGCTTGCATGCTTACAGTATCGTAATTGCTAAATCAAATAAGCTAAATAAGTCATCAGCAACAGCTTTCGCTAAAGTAAGTATAACTTACAAAAAACATATTTAAAGTTTTAAAAAAAAAAAAACTATTAGCCTGTAAACGTTCCTGCTCATCCCAGGCTTTTCCCGATTATGTTGTTGGGGTAGACATTCAAAATGAAAATAACATCACCTTTTCTTATTAGCTGGTAGAATTCAAGACGTAGCTGCAAAATTGAGCATTTTTGTAATGAAGGAGTGGATTCACTATTAATCACCAGTCAGCACAATCAGGATACAATCAGGATACAATCTATCTACAATCCTCTAAATTCCCCCGTCCTTAACACTGTAGATCTTTTTCAAATGAAGAAATCTTCTCATAAAATTACTTTGTTCCCTTTTTTGGGCCTAAAATAATCATTGTAGCCTGCGGCTCTGTAGGCCCCGCTATGGGCAAGTGTCATGCCGATTTTGGACATCAATTATTGTTATATACCCGGATTGAAATGGTGATAACAATGAATGGGCAAATAAATTACTTACAACATTCTTTTGATCCCAACCGAGAATCATTGATCTGCAGACCTTAAACGGAAGATTCAAAATATGGTCAAAAGTTATGAAACTTGCAAACCTACCTGTTTTGTTTTTTTTTTATTTACTTTTTTATGAGACTTCTGTGTACTATAAAGATTCTATGTTATAGCGATAAAATAAATAACTAACCTTTTGGACACTGTGAAGTAAGATGATTTCGACTATTTAAGTTCTGGATAACTTCCGGGTTGTAGATATTAATTATGCTTGAAAATAAATAAAATAGTGCTTCTATGTAGAGCAACTATTGATTGCAGATAATATTCCGATTGAAAGCTGTTCCCTTGTCCATAATATTTAACTAAGTAGGCCTAAGCATGCCCAACCTTTCGTCGCATTCCACAAGTTATAATAACATCTACTAACTCCATTCAGTAATCTTGTTATTAATATGTGTCGACTTTCTCGATATCAGTAATATTCTATTCATTAGTTACGCAATACTAATCCCTGACGTCACACTTCAAAGCGTAACCGTTTATCTACTTATAGATTATTCCAAAAATATTGGTACGTACCTAGGTATCTATGTAGATGGTAGATAGAGTGTCACTTTTATAGTAGAACAGTTCTATTAAATATAACGCATACATGACGTTTACTTCGGTTCAAGTGATATCTGTTATCTCTCTCACATATTATTATATTACATAGAATAAATAATAAAAACCATTTGCAGCCTATGTAGTAGGTACTCCAAAATAATAATATATTATAGGCAAGCAAAGGAGCGAAAAAAGTGGAAAGTATTTAGTTTACATACAGGGTACATTATGAAATAAATTGGACGCGTCATTAATTACTGCACCATCCCAGAGTTGATCCATTCGATACCTTGCCACGGGACGAAGCTCAACACTCAGTTATGGAACAACTTAGCCTGAGTAGATTACTTAGCCAAATCAATAGCTATTAAGAGGTTATAGGAGGACCTCAGAAACTAACTATTCATGGTAGCTTAGATCCCAATTGAACATAAATAAAAGCGAGCGTATCGAATGAGCAGTACGTGAAGCTGACCGTGACAGACTAGTGGCGTGGCGCGGCCTCACCCGCGTTATGTGGCCGTTGCATAACGCGCTCACTTTCACCCAAAACGGTAAGTCACTGACCGACGCCTGCGCAGCCCCCCACCGTCCCGCCCCGTCGGCGCAGGTTGCAGGTCCGGCCGTCAAGCGCACGTTCAATGCCAGTGTGGCTGTCATAAGTGGCCATCATAGCCGACATGCCTGAAGGCTACACTGAAGTGCAAGGAAATATTTCAACAGTAAGGCAATCACGATGAAAGGTTACGTAGGTGGTCAGCAGTTTTATAAAATAAACTTATTCAGAGAATTAAGTAAAAATAAGGATGTGATTGACCTAATTAGCTAGTTAAGCAGGAAAATGGATAAAAGATTGCAGTTTACCTGACTGATAAACTGAAAATGCGTAACATTTCCTTGTTATTTCAGTGACATCACGTTACAGTTTGAAAATGCCTAGATACCAGTCTATTACGGTTTTATTAAATACTAAATTGCTCAACTAAACAATCATTGTGTAATCATTATTTCTAAACCCTCGTAATTTCTCGAAGTAATGTACACTAAGGGCAAAATAGTTTATACTTCTTAACATTACTAGCGACCCGCTCCTGCTTTGCACGGTTTCTACGACTTGACAAAGCATCGAGATTTCTTAGTTATAATATAACTTTAATATTAATTTACTTTAACCCTTAAACCTTACGGAATAAATTCTCGTTTAGAGAATTTATTCATTCTCATTCATCTTTTATATTATTGGTGAAAACCTCATCAGAATCTGTTGCGTAGTTTAGAAGAACAACGCGGACATACAGGCAAACACGAAAAGCGACTTTTATTTATAATGTATAGATAAGTCCACAGTTTATTGTTGGTAAATGTTCCTAATTGGGCGAATACACAGGACAAAAAATTATATAGTGCTATTTGTTATTGCGTATGCTAAACTGCAAGCACCATGTAACATTATGCTGAGCACATGGACAACTATAACATTATTGTAATAACGTTGCTAAAGCCACGTCAAACCGTTGCAGCGACAGGGAAAGTCGCGTTAGCACATTATATCAGACTACTCGTGGTTTTCCCATCTGCTGCGTGTCTAGACGAGTAAAAACGTAGAATTTGCTGTTTATTAGAATGTTTGGTGAAGGATATCGTATTACCCAGATACTGGGTTGTGGAGGTCAGATAGGCAGTCGCTCCATGTAAAATACTGGTATTCAGCTGCATCCGGTTAGACTGGAAGCTGACCCCAACACAGTTGGGAAAAGGCTAGGCAAATGATAGAATGTTTGGTGAATCTGGTCTTCTCTCGTCGTAAACACTTTTCCTATATCTCAGCTACTTTCTCTTTGAACGATATATGCGATAAATTCTAAGAGAAGCAGTCCATATAAAAGAAACAAAGTTAAATTTTATATGGACTACTTCTCTTAGAATCTAAATTTGTCTGTTTTGGAATGCTGTCCAACAAATGCATATTTTATTCTACTAAATTATAATCTCTCAACATCCTCTTACGACACCACGGAATGTATTTGAATGAGGTGACTCGGTAGCTAGTGGTACTTCAGTAGGTAAGTACCGACACATTATCATATTATGTAAGCCAGTCCTACTGACTGCGGTGGGCAACTAATGATGTAATGGCAGTGTACCGTGCACGCATCACCCTACGACCTCTGAGCGAGGTCGGTGTCAGTCATTTGTAATATATTGACAGTCTTTAGTAAGTTCCTTCAGCTGACAATAAGTATAGTTTCACATAATACATACACATCAAAACAATATCGTAACAACTATACTTAGTACGTAGTCAACAATAGGTACTTTTTAGGCTACAAAGCTAACAGTAACATATCTTAATGACCTCCAAAATGCCCATGAAAATGTGATAAAGCTATTGGATTGTGAAAAGCAATAGTGGTTTTCTGTAAAACACAGGTTTTAAACTGATTTGACTGCAAGCAATACAACTAATAACAGATTATGCCTCATACGGCAGCATAGCTGAAAGCAATGCAGAGAGAGATAACTATTTTGCATAAGTACCTACTTGAAAGAAAGCGAAAACTCCAGCACACTGTTATTAGATAAATATCGTTACAACACGACAACACTACGCCTAAGCTAGTTATCACCATGATCAAGTCATATCCCTATTTCAAAACGTCTGGCCGCCTTATTTGTCTCGTTTTGTCACGATAAAGACCATAACCAGTCGATACCGGGTTTCTCTTACATTCCCAGCTCCATACAACGCTATAACTTTTATTAGGTACCGATAGACTATGGAAATGTCACCGGGTTCGACCTGTGACCTGCGGGCCAGTGATCAAGTCTTAGAGTGCAGAAGAAAGGGAGATACACCAGATAATTTAATTCATTGTTTACCTATACAAAATGTTAAAAAAACCCTGTCCGATCTGTGAGGGTTTTGTACTGAAAGTCTATTTATGAGGTAATTATCAGGAAAAAGGAAAAAATATGCAAATTTTCAATGGATTTGGGGTAATTTTGGTACTAAAAATGTTATTCAATTTCAATAATAAGTAAGATTTTTTATAACTTTTTGGTAATGTTATTGCAGTACCAGTGTGCCCCTTTTGGATCGGACAGGGTAGTTTTTCTACATATTGTATTGTGCTAGTGTTATACGTAGTAGATTGTAGAATTTTGGTTATAGTCTGCAAAATTCTGATAAAAGAACAGCAATTATGAAAGGGTAATTTTTACCAAGTACCACTGTAAAATCATAATAAAACCCCTTTCACACCAGTTTGTACTTTAATGGAATACATAAATAATGTACATAATCTCAGCAGTTTGATTAATCTAAGTTGCAGAGTAGAACAACCCCGGTATTGATTCTGGACACTGGTTGAGAATCTTCCAAAAGGTAAGTAACGGAACTGCAACGAAATTAGTCGAATTCCTGTAGCTGATAAGTCAGCTGCCGGGTGAATCTATAGACTCATCTCCTTTCTTTCTTCACTCCACGTCTCGAATACTTTCCCGGCAACCGGTCGCTAGTCGTCCGTCATTGTATTGCAAACAGCCACCACGCCCGTGTCGTGTACACTCGTACTTGTAACCAAAGAATTATACCGACACTATGATGTAAAAGCTTTTGTCTCTTGTTTATGTTATGGGCGTGAAAGAAAAAGTGGAGTTGCTGACAGGTGTGGTCTGTTCCCCTTATAAGCCCATTTACGTATTTTTGTGGCATAATTGATGATGATTTATTAGTAGGTAGATCATAGAATTTTAACTGAACAGTAATTTAAAATAAAATATTATAGCAATAATGGAGAGGTTATAAAAAAGAAATCGTTTTTTTTTTAGTTTAAGAGCCGTCTGTCATATTCTGTATAATATCTCCTGTAGAGCCCCTAACTATAATAATAATTCTATATATGTCTGTATGTTATATTTAAACCAACCTTTGCTATCTTGCAGTTTACTCTATGGATCCTACTCTTCATCTTGACAGTCTCAACCCTCGCCGCAGAGATCACAACATCACCAGATACCAACACCACCACTCTATACCCAGTCTTTAATAAAACCATCACCAGAAATAAAATACACACTAGATTGAAGGATACAGAAACCAGACCTAGTGATACAGAAACCAGACCTAGTGATACAGAAACCAGACATAATGATACAAATACCAGAGTTAATGGTACAAAGCCAATACATAATGATACAAAAGCCAAACTTAACAATACAGAAACCATACTCAATAAAACAGAGAACAAGTCCAGACCAGCCACACAATCATGGAAGATAGAAGCTGGTTTTGCACCCTCGAATCTAACAGAAGATGAGAACACTACAGATACTAAAGTAAGACAAGAGAAGAAGGAATTGTTGAAGGATTTTAAGCCGAGTCAACATCTAGGAAGCTTCTTTGATGATGACAGTGCTGAACTTATCAAGACGCCAGTTTTTGGGCCTGTTGAGAAGAAACCGGCGAGTGGGTTCATAAGGTAAGGGCTAATTTACTGAACCAACAATAACAAAATAATTATATGAAACATCTTTATTTAGAATGAAAAGGTTAGTATTATCGAGGTCGATATTATAATTGAAACCATTAAGGGTAACAGGAACACTATTTATTTAAAAATTATTAGGATAAACAACTGTTTCACCATATACACGTGCAAAATTTTCCAAGATACCCATATCTTTAGTTTATTTCACAGCTCAATCAAAGACGACTACCCCCACCACGCAACCTACAACCAGATACCCAAAGAGATCTACTACGCGCACCAGGAGTTCCCCTACAAGTACGAGGATACCATCTACACCAAGACCAAGGGCGGGTGGACAGACTCCATGGAGTCCAAGCCGACGGTTGAAGTCCCAGTGAAGGTCCCGGCTGGAGGACTTTACCAGTCGCCTAGCGCTTTCAAAGAGAAGCCGCATAGTGAGGAGGAGTTTGGTCTGGAGTATCATGACGATGGGAAAGAACATGCGGTTAAGAAACGGTTAGTTTGATGTCTGTTTATTTGTTTTTTAATTAAACAGACATATACACACATATACATAGCCCCAGTCTCCTTCCTTTTACGGCATTGTTATCAATTCTGCTCGAGTAACTGCACAAAGTAAAACTTGTGTGTTTGTCTTTACTTTGTAGGCGGCATAAGCGTGACCTCTTTGTATGGAAAATTTCCTTTCACTGACTGCACATTGGTTAACACACACATATGATTATTACTCATTTATATTAATATCACTCAAATTATATTAATGAATTAATATGGATGAAATGTCCGTAATTATACTCGTCATTATCTTGAAACTTAAGATGATGTGGTCTGTGGGTGATAAACACACTTTTTATTTAGTTAGGTTTCGTAAATGTAATAAGCGAAGCTGGTTGATCCTCGATTTAATCTGTAAGAACCGGTATGTACAAAAGTACAGGTGACGGTGTGGGTGACGGAAACAAGCAATTTAGGCAATGAACGACTGGCATGCAAGAAACTCCTAAGTACTACCGTTGTAAATTTTACTTTAATCTCTTACGTAAAACATATAACATGTTACAATAAAGCACTCACGTCAACGGGTACCCGTGAGAGAAATGTAAACTAACATAAAGACAAAACATAACCATTGCCAGTCATTACCAACCTCGTAGAGATTGTGTCACAAACCGCACAAAAACGTGAAAACTTGCCCGCGAGTCACCGCTTGACGTGTGTCTCAACACTGTCGAGGAGATATGGTGAGAAAATATATCACTACGAGGAAGTACTTACACGTTTACAAGACTGCTTGTGTTGTGCAGGTGCCAAAAGAAAATACTTAACAAATAAATTAAACTGTGTTTATTCAAAGAAAAGAGTATGGCAAGAGCTGGATAAGAAATTGGGAAAGGCGAATAATAAAAATATCGTCACATAGATAAATACATATTTAAAAAAAGTCCTAACTCACCCATTGACTGACCCATCGTCGCCTAGGACAAACTCTTTGACCTAGAAAGTGCACAGAGGTGCCCTTTTTTAATTTATTAATTTTCAGACTACAAATAAGGTCCATTGTGTTAGTAACAATCTTACTTAGCCTATGTTAGTACTTAATAACTAAAACAGATCTCGTTCGATCGGCTAACGTCCACACAAGCAGACTATCTGCCCGGGCTGCTATCGAGTGCAGAATGATATTGGAACTGTCACGCAACCTGCGAAGTAACGAGGCAGATTTCTTACGCCATACTGCGTCAAAGCTGTCAGTGCGCGTGTCGGCAAACATCGCCGACGCGCTGCAGAAGCGTGGCAGTCGCAACAGCACCCTGAACGCATTGTTATATTGGATACGCAGAGCATTGCAAGCCCTTTGGGTATATCTGACCCACAGGGCCCCCGAGTACAGTGTTGTGCAATACGCCTTAAAAAGGGTAATTTTAACTGACTGTACAGCGAGAGAACCTGCGGGCCAGCATGTTCGCCCGGACTGACAATGCTCTGCGCTCCCTCTCCAAATCTGAATCGTCTTTCAGGGAATCTGTTACCAGATGGCCCAAGTATTTAAATTTACACACCCTGTTTATTGGGTGACCTTTAAGTAACAGGGGAGGGACCGTAGATGGACATCTGGCACCAGACCTGAAGACGATATACTCTGTCTTTTTGGTGTTGTATATCAACCCACGAGATTCCGCGTATGACTCACACACAGCCAGTAACTTTCGGTAACTTTACCATGTATACAATGAATAAGGCTAGAACTTTCGAAATTCCCACGGGATATGGAACATAGGGCGGATATAAATCGCTGAAAATGTGCTCGTCCTAACCATCTTAACGAATATTATAAATGCAAAAGTAAGTGTGTTTGTTTGTTACGCTTTCATGCTAAAACGGCTGAACGGATTCGAACTCAAACTCAAAGCATTTATTTCAATTAAACCATTTACAGGCACTTTTGAATTGTCAAATAGTCGGTCAGTTAGTCAGAAAGTTGAAGCTAGTTGATTTTAATGACATTTGGCACATGGGTAGACCATGACCTGGGTTAGGACATAGGATACTTTTTATCCCCATATTCTCACAGAATTGAGACTTATGCGGGTGAAACTGTGGGGCGCAGCTATTATGAAATAAAATCAGGAACTAATCAAAGGCAATATCAACATATCTCAATTATTTTTTTATTCAAAACTAAATAAACATAACTTTAAAATAATAATTTCCACAAGCAAACCCACAAATCCGGTCTAGTTTCGATACAACACATACATCAAAAAGAAGATACAATCACAGTGATTGATAGATAATAATATTTAAAACGCTAATATAGATAGATGCGCGTAGGTACGCAAAGAGATAGTGAATCTGAGACCACCGCGCTGCGCACTGACCGCCGATTAATTTGAATATAATGTTACATGACTATGATATGATGTGACCTGACTGTGGTTCTAGGCACTAGATCTACTTTCCAAATGTTTTGAGTCGGCCAGCTCTGGGAGGTCTTTTATGTCTTGCAGGAGATAGTGTCAGTATAACAACATTTATTATTAATTCATTACCATTATTCAGATAATAATGTGAGCCTCTGTCACACGCAATGAAATGACAGGGGCACGGAATATTACTATTGTAATGAAATGGGAGTACAAAGTTTATCCTTCTTCTTTCCTTACGTTGAGAGTCTATGTAGTAAGCAAGAATGACAGCCGGGCTAACTACTTGGTATTACCCGGAGGAGGTCTTATACGAAGATGCCTCTGTGTTGCACCCCAAGACTAAACTTGAATAATACCGATACTGTAGTAATCTGTGACCTATTTAGTTAGTAATCAAGAATAATAATCCTTGCATTATCATTAACTGTATGTATATTTGTCCCAGCATGAACCCGTGGCAGAACCTGCTGCGCCTGGTGACGGCGTTCATCCCCGTGGGGCTCATCATCTCGGCGCTCACCCCCAGCATCGTCACCATCCACAACGTGGATGATAACACGTAAGTACATAAACTGAACTTTTTGAAGTAAGAATTTAAAGTTGAGAAATTGTCAAACTCTACTTCAGCATTATACTTAGGGAAATTCAAAATTAAAGCTACGTTGAGGGAATCATCAGTAATGCTTTTTCAAGTTCTCAACTTCAAATTCTCAATTCCGAAACCGGGTATATAAAGATACTCTGATATGTTTATTATTCTCAACAGGTTAGGCTTAGGCTATACCAAAGATTTGTCAACGCATCTATATATTTATAAAATCGTTCCGACCAATATTGTTACTGGAAATTACATATAGAGCACGTCTGCAAAAAACTAAACCACCTTTTGCTCTTAAACGTTTAAGACATGCCGCGAGTGAAGTAGTTACACTCACGGCTTACCACGGATATGTTTACTCTTTACTAAGGTATGCACTCCCTGGGGGAACGCGCCCAATGTAAATGAAGCCTAATGTAGTACAGAAAAAAATGCCTAAGAGCTATCTGCGGTATTAGTCCTTTAACATCCTGCAGACCTCTCTTTAAAAATTTAAACTTTTAATGTTACTTGTCAAGATTTTTCTTCTCATAATGCAAGTTGGGTGTAATCATCGTGGAAGACCACTCAAAATATTGTATAGCATGCGACTTGCATTCAAAGTACGAGACCCAACACGTTTAAGAATTCCTAAACATCAAAGCACATCTTTATAAAATAAAATTAATTCGCTTCCGCTGTCTGTTCGCTTAGATCTTTTAAACTTTTCAACGGCTTTTAATGCAGTTTTCAGCAATAGATAGAGTGAGAACAATAGATTCAAGAGGAAGGTTATATGTATAATACCCGTGCGAAGCCGGGGCGGATCGTATGTCATAAAAACAGCTTTATCACAGTAATTAAAATCAACAATATTCCAAAATAAATAAGGGAACTCCCACATTTTAAAAGCGAAATACTTAAGTTAGTGGTTTATAAGTGGTACGGTATTCACAGTGTAAAGAATTTATTGATAAATAAAAAAGTAACATAAAATATGATACGTAGTTTTCATTACATTACTATAATTATACATTAGGTATTAGCCATGTTATAATAATAATCTCAATAAATTATTTTTTACTTTTAACTTGTTTAAATATTCATCATGATCATAATTTTATTAATAAGGCCATGATCATAAATATGCCAAGCAAATAAATATGTTCTATTTTATTCTATCCGTGAGACTGATTCACAGACGTTAAGTCTAAACTACTGCTACTAGCTTCAACTTTCTGACTAACTGACGCGACTATTTGACAATTCAAAAATGCCTGTAAATGGTTTAATTGAAAAAAAAAAAAAAAAAAAAAAAACTGAAGAAAAATACATTCAAGATTTCAAGATTATGTTCTTTAGAGGGTGTAGGACACGGGTAGGGTGTGAATTTTACAACTACTGAGTGGACAGCGACCTAAAGTATTCATTGCCAGAAAACAAACAACCAAAAATGAGAAATTTTAAACTCTGATGTGCTACCTTAATATTTTGTATATTCTGTAACATAAACCTCTGGTAGCAACGAATAATTCATATTTTCATAATTTTATCACAACCACTTTGCAATAATTAAAATAACAATATTATTCCCTTGAAGATAAAGAAATTTGATACAAAAACTGATAACTATGTATTTGATAACACCAAATACCTAGTTTTAAGCTGACGTGTTGAATTTCACAACTCTGTGGCACATGATATTATGGTCTACGTCACAGAGTAGCATTTATAGCGCTAAAAGGTTATTTCGGCGCGTGGCCAGAGTTGGAACTAACACCGCCTTTTGCACCCATTACCAACATCTTGTTTTTAGGGTTCTGTATGTCCGAATGAAAAAACGGAAACCCTTATAGGATCACTCGTGTGTTCGCCTCTCTGCCTGTCTATCTGTCCGTCTGTCACAGCTAATTTGATCCGAATCTAATGGACCGATTAAGTTGAAATTTGGTACACATATGTATTTCTGTGACCCAAACGCGGATGTGTTACGTAAATAAATGAATTTGGAATAAGGGTCACTTTTGGGAGATAACTAAGCAAATAAAAATAAAAGTTTTGCACTCTGTACCGTGTGACATATCAAATGAAAGAAGTTACTGTTAGGATCTCAGCTATATATATTGAATAAAATTTTAAAATAAATATTTTTAGAATATTGATGAAAATCCCCAATTTACGAAATAACTGAGGCAAACTTTTGATAAAAATTCAGAAAATAGTTCTACACATATATATTACATGAGGCAAACCTATTAGAATTCTATGGTCGTAAAATAACCCGCTAAATCTACCAATATTATGCGTATAAACTTTTAGCAACATTTGTAGTTGGAATGTATTGGTGAACATGATTTTTAATTATAATGTTAAGTTTGTTCTTGGGATAAATTCATCCCAACTAAGAAACCCTTCATTGTGCGTGGTCCGTCACACAATTGGTCGGTATTTTTTTTAACGTCACTTGAGCGCCTAAAGATCTTTGCAGCAATTTCCGTCATTCAACAAGAAAGACTTCTCGTATGTTAATTAGGTCTCGAAAGTTATCTAATTATTTAGTTCTACTCGAAATACAGTACAATAAAGACCCAAGCGGGAATCGAACCAGAATCAGACGCTACATTTCCTTGTGACGAGACTGCGCGAGCGACGATCATGGATATATTATAGTATAGAACAGAATCCTATCCTAACTATCCATACTAATACTAATATTATAAATTCGCAAGTAACTCTGTCTATCTGTCAGTATGTTACCTTTTCACGGCCAAACGACAAAACGGATTAAGATAAAATTGGGCAAGGAGATAGATGGCATCCTGGAGAAGGACATAGGGTACTTTTTGTCAAAAAAATAATATATAGGGGATGAAATTTTGTATGGAAAACCCAGCATTTCTTAAGTTAAGGATTTAATTTATCAAATCTACGAGTATGCTTTTGGTAAGAAATAAAGAATTACGCGTTTCAGCGTTTTTGTGAAACCAAAGGGGTAAAATAGGGGATGGTTTCAAAATTCACATGTAATATAATTTTTTTTGTGTCGTCTTTACAGAGATTTAAGGAATTGGAAATATAGTGATAGTCTTAAAAAACCGGACCAGTGTGAGTAGGACTGCGCCCTGAGGGTTCCGTCTCAAAGCTGTGCTTGCTCGGCTGCCCGAATTTCCAAGTCTGGATTGAAGAATAAAGTTGACATTGCAGGTCATATATAACTATAAATGACAAATTTTCGGATTTACCTCTTGATCTTGCTTCTGGCCAAACTTCATGCCGCTGGGCCAACGAGAAGTACCACTTAGACTGGTTTATTTGCGACTGTCAAAATATGCGGAAAAAATGGCCGAATTTTTTAGGATCGGTTACATGACAACGGACTGCGCGCGTAAACACCGTAGATATATTGCGGGGCACGCGATTAGCATGAACGCAGCACGCGACACACGTCAGTCACACGCGTGCTTTTGAAGATTCAACGTGATTGATGATAGAAGAAGTGTGCGTTACTTGGAGTGTAGCTTAACTACATTAGGGCTTGTGTAGGATAGACATGGCTAGAAATGTAGTCTTTGTCTAAGAGCCCGATCACACGACAACCACACCACAACCACACCACAACCACAACCACACTACAACCACAACCACACCAGAACAACAACACGTAGATGGGAGCTGATTTGTATGAACATTAATAGTTTATTCACATGGATCGTCAACGTCAACCGTGTGAGCGATACCGACCACATCAGGGCCACGTCGCAGCCACAACGCAACTACCAGCGAGTCCGCATACTAGAGGCCGGCCACATCGCAAACACAACGATATGTCTATATGCAAATACTAGCCGCAACGTAAACACATCGTAACTATGACAACTAACATATGACAACACAGCCACAATGCAACTGCAAAAAGTTAGAAAGAAGAAAGAAAATACGTTTATTTGCGGTAAACATGACGCAAAGAAAGAACACAAAACAAAAAAGAACAAGTTAGGGGAAAATATGCGTCACATACACGCAAAACGGCTAGCGTAATGCTGCGACCCTATGCGAGAAAGAGGCCCAGCGCTTCAGCGACAGCCGGCCTTAACGTTATGACGTCGACCGGTACAGTATACAATGAGGTATAAATAAGATATAGCAATAAAATAAATATACAATAATTAATTCTATAAATTGTTCATTAAGTTGCAGTCTTCACACGTAACCACTGCTTGCCCACATTTTATCGTTCTCCGATGTGGTGTGATTGTGGTACATTTGAACGAGCTATATGCCTATGTCACTTGTTCTCAAATCGAGTAACACTCAGGTTTTTGTGGGATGCACACAAAAAATTGGGAGTTCGTCAACTTTAACATCCACATAAGTGGCACTACGAGACGCGGTTTCGATTCCCTCATGGATTGATAAGTATATGGTGTTTGAGAACGCTGGAACAATTTCTAGAGTACCTAGTAATGTTTTAACAAAAAAAGTATGAGGTAACCAGCATGCTCATCAAATATTACAAAAGAAGTCGGATATTAAGAATGCATTAGCCATACACTTCAAAGAGAAACAAAATATCGTTGTATCTTATGCAAAGGCATCCATAACAGGAAAACAGACTTCTCATATTCGGGAAACTAATTACCCAACAGTTTTTACCAACGAGTGCATACACGTGTTTACCGAGCACATGACTAAACCGATGTTTTTGTCCAGAACAAGGAATAAAAAAGAAACAACGTATTCACTGTTTATCATAGAAAGTTGTAAGTTTTATGTGTGGAGGAAACCTGCGCTCGCGCTGCGATGCTAATCGCGACTAGTTGCTGCGCTGTATTGGGATTGTACGCGGATTTCTTGTATTATTGACAAATGATTAGTGGTAGTTAGATTTGTAGTTATATGGAAATATTGGCAGCTAACGATAATCTATAGGAGAAATCAAACTGAATCGTTTCGAAATCCTTTATAGGTTGGACAGAACTGGAGTTATGGAGCAAGCTAAACGAGGGTTAAACTGAGAAGCCAATCGACCCTTTGATGGTTAAGACTGATAAAAAATTATACATATTTGAAAGAAAGATTTTCTTAAAGAAAATGAAGTTTTTCCAATTAGATACTCATTAATCAGAGTAAACAGTACATGAATAAATCATTGCCTTTAATACCCGTCACGTCCAATGGCGCGTGTCACTCGGTCAGCTCGTCAGTTCCACGCAGTGTCGGCGCGCATGCGCGGAAGACGCGCACCTCCGCGTATTGCGCAACAGTCAGTAGGTAAATGTGCATGTAGTATACTGGGGAAACTTATTTTAATGCAAGTGTACTGTGCAGTCTAGCCTTTTATAAATGGTTTATAAGTAGGTACCCTTAGCACACATGGACCTTCGTAGTAAAGTTTTTGTAACTAACCGTTCCGATAGATTTGAAAAGCTACCTTCTATTACTTAGTAGGTATAGGTATGTTCGTCGGTCTGTTTATCTTTTTATTTACTGGAGTTCAATCAAAAATCGTTTAGCTCCTGAAATCGTGCGTTTAGCTCGTGAAACACTAAAAACCCATAAAACTTTCCATTAAATTCTTAACTTAGATTTTATCAAACATTAGTGAACTTTTTTTAAGTAGTGCAGGAGTTGCGTATAAAAGCGGCATACAATGCACCCATTCGCATGTGATCACCCGTATTTTTCTCAAAATTCATGAAAAATTATCGAATATTTATTTTAAAATCTATCTAAGGTCTATCTATTTAAGGTCTATCTTTAATATTTTTTCATTTTATTCAATTAATTTTTTTTGAGTAGCAATTGTGATCGCTTTACATTTTTTGTCATATCTCCGATGTTGTTGGCACGATTTGGAATCTGTTTATTATTTCTAAAAGCAAATAAGTTAAGCTTTGAAAAATAAATAAAATATAAAACTAAATGACACTGATGGCATGGATGACAAAAACAAATTGAATAACATGAAAAATGGTATACTTAGACGTTTTTGTTTCAGACAACCTTCATCACTGCCGTACCGTCGGTCAGACCCGGGCATGTCAGACGTGGCTCCGATCAGCGAGCGATGTCGAAGACGACTTCTTTGCGAACTGCACTCAGAGAGAAACTATGTGCCGTAAGTATTATTGACACCTTATAAATGATTTGTAGCAAAAATAGAGCTATCTGTTTTTCAAACGTTTTTGATCCTCGTTTAAAAACTTTTCTGTTAATACACCCGGGCCTGAAATTACGTTCCCTTATTTTATTTTTCTGGTAGATAGTGTTTATCTGAAAGATATCAAATAGGCCCTTAGTATAGTTAACGTTATCTTAACTAGAAATTGCACGATTCTGCGAGTCTGATCTCAGTTCTTTACTTGGCAAATACATAGAATGAATCAAGATTAAATTCTAAAACAGGCAAAATGACCTAGAAGGTGAGAGGTTAGGTCTACAAACACTTTCCCCGAGACACGCAAGGCTAGGACTACGTTACCAAACGAACAAACCTGTTACAGAACTAAGTTCTAGATGCTGTTATATCATAATGATGATGCGTTGTGTTGGAATGCAGTGAAAGAGTGATGACACTTGAGTGTTGCCTGTACCACAGCCTGCACGTGAACATGCTAAGTAGTCACTCCTCGTATCAAGATTGTTAATTGGCTAATCATTTATATAACTATCATTTAATTCAAAATAAAAATATTTTGTTTCACATAAACCTAAATGAAATCATTTATTACGTTGCATAAACCTACATGAACCCTTATGAAACATCAGAAGCTAGATGCACGGTTCCAATCGGTTGCTTCGGGTTTGCCATGGAGAAGAGCACCAATGTCTTAAAACCAACAAAATTAAGACCTACAGTTGTTAATCGTCGGATGTAAGTCGTTCGGATCTTGTTAGAGTGTGTGAGATCTTTGTTTATTATTGCACCTCAAATAGTACAGGAATATCTTCATGTAGGTCAAAAAAAAGAAAGTTATTTCGAGTTCCCGGAAATGGAATGTAACATAAATTAGTAAGATTAATTGAATCCTAACTGTATGAAGAGGTAAGAGGTTGAATACTGTCACCAATGCAGGTGACCAATATACATAGTTACATAACATAACATCACGCCGATTTTCCCCGAAGGGTTAGGCACAGGTGTACCTACCTATAGTACACACACATTTCCTCAGTTATTTTTAAGTCACATGTAATAACGGGCGAGCCTATGACTATCAACCGGGTACAAGTCCAGACTCCGGGCTGCTATTGAGAAATTCCTGAAGAACAAAACGCAATAACACATTGCCCGACCTGGGCATCGAACCCCAGACCTCTTGCTCAGCAGTAGCGCTTGCAACCACTAGACCAACGAGGTAGTCAATACATTGTTTTTTTTTAAATAAAAAGCTACAGGTAGGACGATTGTTTCAGCCCATCAACGCTTCCTCGTCGCCCCATGAAGCACTGCTACAAGATCCACTGCGAAGACACGGAAGCGCTGTGGAGGATGCTGCGCTGGCTGTTCACCTACAATCAGCAAGACCAGGAGAATGGTGACCAAAGGGGACGGCTGCTAACTTAGTTGTAATGTTCAGTGAAAAATAAAGTTGTTAAAATGTGCTGTTGCGCGTTTATGTCTTTTGTATGAATGGTTTTTGAAGATTGCAGATTATTCCCGAAATTCCTCCTGGGTTCTCAATGCTCAATTACTAATCTCTATTTCAAAATGATAGTTTTCATAATTATCTTAGTTTTGAGATCTACGACTGCTCTATATCGTTCTACATACAATACTGGCTTTAGAAAGGCAGAAAAGTGTTTATTTTCCGTTATTAAGTAGAAATTATAACTATAATAATTAATCAGAAAGTGGCTAAGGACTGATGATTCGTTTGATGAATTATTTTGTAGTTTTTCAACTAATGAGCTCCATCGATATTTATGATGATTTTTATCTGGCAGGAATTTTAATTGAATTTAGAAATTCGGTCTAAAATTCAGTTTTAGCCTATTGGGTCCAAATGCTTATAGGATAATTAAGTTTTAAGAGGCATTGAATAATAAAAGTTAAAGGTGATACTGAAGTAACACTTACGTAGCATGTTCCAATTATAATGTTTAATTAAGTACCTAATGATTACTCCATTTCATTTATTTTACAACCCGTTACTAATTTAATGTATTTTCATTTAATGACTGCTAATAGTGGTGTCGTTTTCAATTACCCTGACCGGATGTCGGCTCGCCTGGCACTTGGCACATCCGGTCAACTAAACGACGTCGGAGTATTTACTGTATTTGCTGTTAAATATAATTGATTTAAGGATCTATAAATGTCGGAGTTAATCGAGAATTTACGGAGATTGCGTGTATGCTTATCAGATCATTCTATCCATTCTCTGGGGCCTTCAGGCATGCGTAATCTCGTTTAAAGTTGAAACTAGATTGCAGTCGATGGACGTCGACCAGTCGATACTGACCGGCTCAAAACATATTCGATACAATACAATACGACATATTTGATCGTAAACATCAACCGATGAATTTGAGACATTTGACATTCTGAGATCAAACCACCCAGTTTGTTCATGGTTTGACCAAATCCTTACAATCGATTGACGTCAAATAAAATCGTTCGATTTCGATCATCCCAAACCTGGTTGTGTATGTTCAAATTCAAATTCAAATTCAAAAGTCATTTATTCAAACTAGGCTGAGAATCAGCACTTTTCGAACGTCAAAATTACATAAGACAGTCCCCCAAAACGCCCACCCTTCACCACTTCCTAGTGCATTAGCTGGGAAGAAGAAGTGGCGCAACAAACTCCCCAGCAGCACAGCTGTCTGTTCAGTTAGAAGAACAAAAAAAAATAAGATTCTATATAATAGTATTCAAAATAATTTAGATAATTTAGATTACGCAACACAAAACATAATTTAAATTATTAGCCAAATGTTCGCTAGCACACGCCAATATACCATACAACATCATCGAGAACTATACTCAGGCAGAAATAAAAACTAAACGTAAACAGAACTTATCTAAATAAAAGCCTCCAGGCATAAAGGGCGTGCCCGCTTACATATAGTTGTAACTGGAAGTTATAAATGATAAACTAGGACCATCGAGATAAAATAAATAAAACAAACAGTTAATTACTAATAACAATAACTAATATGATCAATTGTCGAGGTCACTAGCTAACCACATATTGCAATACAACTCATTAGAAAAAACATTGTAATGAGTAGATTATGTCAACAATAAATATCAATAAAATTAAAAATAGCTTGACTTATAAAGTCAAATAAAAAATAAAAAAAATACAATTATATAAACTCATATAACTTGTCAGTAGGTAATCTGGAGAAAGAACATAAACATTGTCTTGAGTTAATCACAGCGACCAACTATTCTTATCATTTAAGTAGTCGTTTATAGAATAGTATGCCTTTGAACAAAGCTTGGATTTTACTTTCGTTTTAAACGCATCAAAAGGCAAATCTAGCAAAGAAGAGGGTAGCTTGTTATAAAAGGTTATACCAAGCCCAACAAATGAGTTATGAACCTTATGAAGCCGGTGAAAGGGAGCTCGTAGTTTGTCCTTATTTCTAGTGTTAACATTGTGAAAATCACTGTTTTTAGTGTATAAGTGTATATTTTGCCTAATATATAAGATGTTGGCGAAGATGAATTGGGACGCCACGGTGAGGATACCAATATCTTTGAAAAAATCTCTCAGAGAAACTCTGGCACCTAGCTGGTAAATAGCTCGAACAGCTCGTTTTTGAAGGACAAATATATTTTGAATATCAGCAGCTTTGCCCCACAGCAGAAGACCGTAGGACATAACGCTATGAAAATAACTAAAATAGACTAACCGAGCTGTATCGACGTCAGTGTATTGTCTTACTTTCCTGACGGCGTAGGCGGCCGAACTGAGCCTTCCCGCTAGGCTCGATATATGTGGGCCCCACTGAAGTTTAGCATCTACTGTTATGCCCAGAAAAACTGCCGAGTTTACAGACTCAAGCACCTCTTTATCTAAGACGATGTTGGGTCCTAGATTTCTAATATTTGGTAGGGCGAACTTTACACATTTCGTTTTCTTGGCATTGAGAACTAGGTTATTTGTCGTAAACCAATCCGTAACCATTGAGAGAGCACTGTTTACATCGTCAAAATCTTGTCTATTCCTGTCTACTTTAAAAATAAGAGAGGTATCATCTGCAAACAGTACAACTTCACAGATATCCTTTAAATAGAATGGTAAGTCATTGATATACACTAAGAACAAGAATGGACCTAGTATTGAGCCTTGAGGTACACCTAACTGAACTGGTAGACCGGAAGATTTCACACCATTAACATCTACACATTGGGACCTATTGTGTAAATAAGAATTTATAACGTTGAGAGCTTCGTTTTGAACACCGTAATGACGCAGTTTACGCAAAAGCGTGTCATGGTGCACGCAATCAAAGGCTTTGGAGAGGTCACAGAAAACCCCAATAGCATTTTGCGAGTTCTCCCATGCGTTAAATATGTGTTTCAGCAGAGCAACACCCGCATCTGTAGTCGAACGACCTTTTGTAAAGCCATATTGTTCATTATGAAGGAGGCTATTTAAATTAAAATGTCTAAGTAACTGCTTGAGTATTAACTTTTCAAATATTTTGCTAAATGCTGGTAAGATAGAAATAGGCCTGAAATTGCCAACGTCGTTTTTATTACCTGATTTAAATAGTGGTATGACTTTACTATTCTTCATGAGGTCAGGAAAAGTTCCTAAATCAACACATTTATTAAAAGTAACAGCTAGATAGGGGGCTACGATGTCTATTATATTACTTAAAAGTTTAATGGAGATGCCCCAGTAATCACCAGAGTTTTTAGACTTGAGTGTGTTAAAAACATTAACTACATCACGAGGCGTTACATGTTCGAAGCTAAATAAGGGACTATTTTTAGATACACTACTAAGCAAAAGGTTTTCAGCTTTAGACGGGGATGAATTTAAGGAGCGAGTCGTAGTTACAGGTATGTTGGCAAAAAACTCATTAAACGCCTCGGCTACGTCAGCTGCTTTATTAACTAATTTATTGTCGACCATAATCTCAAGTTGTTTATCTTGTTTAACCGACTTACCCGTTTCATTGTTAATAATTTTCCAAGTGGTTTTTACTTTATTATTGGATTTTTTAATTGTATCGCTTAAAAATTTAGATTTAGCAAAAACACAAACCTTTTTAAATAATTTTGAATAATTTTTTACATGCTCTAGGAAAGGAGTATCAAACCTGATTTTTTTCAAACCATATAACTCGTATAGTCTCGCTCTACTTTTATAAATTCCTGGAGTGGCCCATTGGTTAAAGCCAACGGAGGTGCCATTAATTTGAATAGTTTTGGCCTTGAAAGTAGATTGGTACTCTTTTTGCACAACATCAAAAAGGGCTCCATAGATTTCATTGGGATTCTCGTGTTCTACTATAGATGGCGTAATTCTATGAGCTATATTATTTTTAAACTTATTGCAACGACTAGCTGTATAAGGCCTGCATTCTATTTTATGCGGTTTTTTATGTAATGGCATGGGGAAGCTAGCTAATAAACCACAGTGGTCAGACGTTAAGTCACTTAACACTATTTTATTTTTGGCATCACAATCACTAAATATATTATCTAGACAAGTTGAAGAAGATGCTGTGATCCTGGTAGGTTCAAAAAACAAGTTTATTAAATTATAAGACCTAAACAGATTAAGGAGTCTAATACTTAATGGAGTAACATCTAAAATATTAATATTAAAATCTCCACATAAAATTATACTTTTATTAATTGATTTTAACCTATTGAGTGAATCCTCCATTACCGATTCGAAACTAATAAAATCACCAGAAGGGGGTCGATAAACGCAAATTATAACGTATCGCTCGAGTTCAACACAAGACAACTCAATAGTGCGCTCGATGGAAAGATTAACTAAATCTAAACGTTGTTTACATTTCAACTTGTTTGAAACAAGAACTAAAGATCCACCGCGAATGGCGCTTTTCCTTACAAACGCACTTTGTACAGTAAAATTATGATCATTGGTAAACACTACTTCATGTTCTTTCAACCAGTGTTCAGTCAAACATAACACCTGAACATCATAGTTCTCTATAAATAAACTTAACTCTAGCTCTTTGCCGGACAGACCCTGCATATTTTGATGAACAACATTCAAAATATGCGGCTCACCCGTTGTCGCTCCTAATAGTTTAAACTATAAGGCGTATCAAAAGTAGTGTTAGTACCACTACTAACAGTAATCGGTGGTACACTACAGGTACCTGTGTCACACTGTATATTGTATGCTAAGAGATTAGCAATTTGTCTCCTACAACTAGGTGGCAAATACATTGTATAATATGTCAGTTTATAATCAGTAATGAATTGATTACAATCAAAATATAAAATAGCGTCACTGTGACGACATGTCCTATTATAAATTAACATATTTAAATGATAAATGTGCCTATTTTGCTCATCAGACAAATATTGAGAATAAGGCAAGGCACAGAAAATAAATTTACAACTATTGGTCTCATTAAGATGTAACATCAAATGAACACATTCAATTATGTCCTTTTTTCTAACAGTTAAACTATCCCCATATAATAAAATAACAGTTGAACTGGGGTTTATTTTTGTCAATTTAATAGTACTAATTAATTGGCTAATACTGGCACCGGGTAAACAATTATTTATAACATATTGTTGTGAACACTGATTAAATACTCTACCAAAACCTTGACCAAATTTGTCAGAAAATACATAAGTTGTATTAATCAAATTATTCCTACTATTATTAACATTATTAATACAGCTACCTACATTCTGAACCACTGAGGGCATGGGCGTAAATACTTCAGGCTGAGTTTCCTGAGAGGAGGTGCAGCTAAAAGAGAGGTTATTTGTCAGAGACTCGTACCTCTCTGCATTGTACTTGACCAGGTCTGCCAACTCATTGGCCTCCTGCATACGCTTACTTAGGTCTTGTTGACAAGCCTCATATTTTCTAAAGATATCCTTTAGAGCATATTCCCTAACAAACAATTCATCCTGTAGGTGCTGAGTGTCAGTATCATACATAGTATTACATAATTGTAATTCACTATTACACTTCTTTAATTCTTGAATTAAATTTAGATTTTTTTGCCTAAGTTTTGTATTTAACTTGTTTACTTTTTGGCGTTTCAGTGATTTTTGAATTTTTCTAATTAATTTATTAATTTTAATATATTTTTTCAACTTATTATGGCTAGTAAACAAATTGCATTTAGTGATAGTATCATCAGTTAAGTCTATTGTAACCATTGGCTGAACACATGTGGGTCCAGACCTGCTACCAACCAATTCATCATAAAGACTGCAGGTGATCGCAGACTCTTCACTAGCTTTGAGAGTTTCCAAATGGGTTATTGAGTTGTGGGCCTTGCTTAATTCCAGTTCCAATTCAGATATCCGTCTCAAAGCAAGTTCGTGGGTGTCACTACAATGCTGGAAATTTGACACAAGTTGACGGAGGTGTTGATGCTGGTCGAGTATGTCCACATGCTGAATATGTAGTTCGGCCAACTGGTTCTTAAGTTCAGTGTTCTTGTTATTAATGTACAGTACTTCTACCTCGCTGTCTTCCCTTTCCTGTAGCAGCTGATTGCACTGGCTTTTACTACATTCCAACTCTTTCAATGTAGCCTTCAATTTTTCCTCCAAGGATGCAGCTCTACGGGTCAACATATTGACAAGCCAACCCTAGAGGCACCCTAGAATGAGAGAAGAGAAAGCCAAGTGAGTAAAAGGAATAAGAGAGAGAGAGAGATAAGATGTGGATAGTAAGTACTAAGATGAAGGGACTATTGGGAGAATAAAATTATATATTATTTAGAATTGAAGGAAAACAAAGCAATAGAAGTTATGAAGAGTGTGTAATGTCAAATAAGGGAGGTTATTTTAATTATTCTAAATAAAAAAAGGGAAAAACCACAAAATTATGTTTACAAATTGGTTGGGGGTAGGTACTACCTACTATTTTAAACTGATTGAAACTCCAGTTTTAACATTAATTTCATGAAATGGCACTAATACAGTGATTTAACGTATCAGAGGTATTTCTAGTAACATTATACAGTTATGTGTAATTGTAAACAAAAGTGAAGTTACAAGAAATAAGTACCTACACTGCTTTTATTAAAGAAACTAGATTAACAATACAAGTTTATAACACAAACCTGTAGGTTTAAAAATATGAAAAACAATAAGGCCTAATGAGCCTATTTTTTGTGGAGTAAATTATGCAGTGTTTATTGTCTGGGCGAATGTTTTCGTCTTCGATTTTGCTTCCACTAGTTGTCAAGCAAAAGGAGGCATAAACCGTGCCAGTGTGTGATGGACGTGGCTCAGAAACCTGAGCAGTATTTTGTGATGTTCTGGGTTATGTAAATATTATACAGAATAAGTTAAATAAAAACAAAATACTCCCCGGGATTGAAGAAATTTTGAAATCCGTCACCGTTGGGTAGGTTGAGTTGACAGCCAGTTTACATAAATCCTTTATATGCGAAGTTCACGCAAAAAAAAACACTGTATAATCACTGAATATACTAATTAATAACTAGGTAGGACTATAGTACACTAATTTAACATAATTATAACACTTTTACTAATTTTCTAAATTAATTAACCTAGGAGGCCGTTTTTTGACGACCGGCTACCAGTATTGCCAGCAAAAAAAAAAAAAAAAATGTACAACACTGGATCCATTTGAACGATCGAGCGTAATTTATTTACTTGCACCTTAACTTAGCTTAACTTAACTTCAACACACGATCGAGAATATGCCCAAGTAAAACCCGTCTAGACACTCACAAACAAACATTTCTTACGAAAGTTACAACACCAGCGCCGCCGCGCCGATTCATCATTTGTTATTTTATTGCAAGTTCCGTTTAACTATAGTATACGAACCGCGGTAGGTAGATAGGTACAGTGTGTTCACTTTCATTCATAATAATTACAGTGAGTCGGGCTGTTTACATAAAGTGTTACAACAAAACAATAATACCAGCCATGTTTCTCTCAGGTGACTCATGTAACCACAGAATTAATGGCTAAACATGCTCTTTATGTTGGACCTGGTCTTTACAAGCGAAATAGCCATTAAAAAGAACATATTCTTAAGAAAGGATATGGCTTTCCTAATAGACACGACCTTTATTAAAAAAATCAGTCTTTCTGAAGAAAGCGTTTCTTGATATTTGTTCATCTCTCGTTAAAATAGCAACTTGACATCACCTGTGTTGCTTGTATACCTCACAAAGCATAACGTGGCTTTCATATTACTGCTTCATGTTTGTCATGTGCCGCATTTGACTGCAGGAAGCTTGGTTGGTTGAGAAGTAATAATATGAGAAGCATCTTCAAAATTCCACTGAATCCGGTTCTCATCCTTCCGCATTCAGTAATTCAGGTCTCATTTAGGCTGCGCATCAACCTCCGCATTATATCACAGTACACACATACCTCAGGTGAAACCACTGCGCTATATGATATTTACATAGGCGTAGATAGCCATAGTTCAAGACAATTCAAGCAAGTTTATATATATTTTGTGGATTATATTAGTAGTTACTAGCGTGGCTTATTGAGCTGATATTATATGGGCTTCAATCTAAATACCTTAAAATAGTCTATTATTAGAAATAAAGATATTATTTTAGCTAAAGTTACGCCACAACATCCGGTGCTGGGTTGGACACGGAAATGGCGTTTCATAAATATTTAAATCTATTTGGTAGTCGGTCTATTGTAAATGGTTTAGATAAATATAATGATAACTGAATAATACATAAACATAACCGAATAATACATAATGCTAATCGTTTTATATTTCCATATCATCAATTCAATTCTAACAATGATTTGACTGGCTCTTTAATACAGTATACAAAAATTTTAACTTGGTTTCTTCGTAAGTCAATTCTATTCGCTTAAGACCACCATTGTTAGTAACACCAAAATACTAACAAAATGATTCACATGGACCTGTTAGTCTGAAATAAAGTTTTATTTTATTTAATTTTAAAGAGAGCCGATTCCGTTATTTTATAGAAGACTAGCTGCGCCCCTCGGTTTCACCCACATATGTCTCGATCCCGTGGGAATATCAGGATAAAAATTCCATGTCTTAACCCAGGTCCTGGTCTACTCATGTGCCACATTTCATCCAAATCCGTTCAGCCCATTTAGCGTGATTAGTTAGGATAGCTAGGATGATTGACAGCAATACTGCATGCAAAAAACAAAAGGAAAAATAAATCATCAAAAGATAATTAAAATTCCCTCGAATTGATCAGATCACAATTTTATGAGTGGTTAATCTTTCATCAAACGTCCGAATTATAAAGAAACGCTATCTACGAAGGGCAAACTTTTAAGTAATACAAGAGTAGTGAAGAAGATTTAAATAGTTATATTATTTCACCGACAAACAGCACATTCCTAGCCTTTCATTCACCTGCGTCACTCGAATAGAAACTATCGGCAAGCGATGAATTATTTAATTGAAGACAATTAACAAGATGACGGCGAGTGAAATATTACTAAAGTACGAGTATTATGTATGAAGCAAAAGTGATTGTAGGAAACACTCTCTCATTATAGCAGTAATGGAATACAATTGAGCCAATAATCGGATAACTACACATTGGCCCAATATTGTCGTCCAACATTTGTTGAATAACCTTGTTGGAAAATGATAAGTTTCCATTGAGGATTTGTTGAAACAGCCTTGAGTATTTACGAGTGGGTCTTGACATATATATTTTGACCGATCTCTGAAAGTACTGTACTTTTGAGTCTATCTTTACAAGGACATCAATGAGTAAATGTTTGGCAATAAGTACATAATAGTAAAATTATGGCATCCGGAAAGCCATTGGTGTTATTCGATTTAGCGTTTGTAACCCAATTAAGCGGAGGCGGAGTCCGTGTGTTATAGGTCAACGTAGGAGAGGCCAATGTCCAGCATTGGACTGCAGTAGGCTGAGTTTATTGAAGCCAGCATTGGAAACAAGTCTAACGCCAACAGCCAATATGTAGACACAATAAAACACAATGATTGTAGTCCTGTGTTATTGTTATCTGAGTGATGGACAACATAATGAAGTGTCATGAATGTACAACTACTTGTTATAGGGTATAGTACCCGCTTTCCTTACTCAAGTCTGTCATGTTTTCTTTAAGGAATGGACTCTTGAAGGTAATAATGCTAAATCATCATCCGCTTTCGAAGATATTAGCGGTCATAAGTTAATTGCTCTATGACTTGTAATTATAGTTTTCTATTGGAAAATCCATTAAACTCTAACCGACCCAGGTATTGAACGTAGGACCTCACGCTCAGTAGCTACGCTTATGACCACTAGACTAACAAAACATAATTTCTAAGGGAAGGATGATATGCCGTGAGAAAATATTTCTCAAAACTTAGCAGGTCTAAGTCAAAGCAGTTTAGTTATTTTACATTTTTTTAACCCTCAAAATAATGCAAGACCATTACAATAATATATTAAAACGGACACATTAAGATTCAACAATCGTAACATAATCTAACAAAATGCTGATTTCTCGTTACGTAACGTTTGGTATTTGCGGAAGTTAATCTGAGGAAAGTGACGCGAATTCATTTTGCAAACACTAAGAAAGTGTTATGTTCCGATTATAATGAAAGATTGTTGTAAATGTTAATGCATTGTGGATCAATTAATTGGATACCAACACGGTTCGTTTGTAACTCGAATGACTCAGTAACTAAGGTTGGTTATGCGCAACGGGTCAGGTTTGATTCTAATACAATTCGGGTCTAGTACAACTGCCTGGTTCGTCAGTGTTTATATCGATCCGTCCGTCAACACATGTTCACAACTCTAGCCTAGTGTGGCAGAATCTCCTAACAAGAACACAGAAATGAACTTCATACTATGTAAAACAACATTCTCATAAATAAATTGATTCTGATTCAAGCTACCTATATTTATTTGTCAAGCGGTCATTGACTGTGTCCAACACTAGTGATAGACATTTACGACACGAGTGCCAGACTTGCTACTCTCAAGTGTAGGACACTCTCTGACAAAGACTTTAAAGAGTCAGATACTGCCAGATATAGGCCTCCCCCAAGCGTCGTCAAAATAACGCTTACAACCACTTTTCATCCACAGTTCCGGCTATGAACGGGGCATGTACGAAACGTAAGTAAACGGGAAGCGGAAACTTCCTCTGGTGCAGTTGTTGCACGCCACTTTACCACACGATTACCACACACATGACTGACATAACTGGCCCTACTAGAGCAAAGTTGACCATGTTTAAAAAAAACAAAGGACTTCCACAAAAACATACAAAGTGAAAATTAAGTTTAATTTCGGAAGTCGATGTCTTTGGTTTTGAATTTTCGTTTTTTGCCACCACCTTCCGAAATGAAAGTAATGTTTCACTTTTTAGTTGTGGTACCTATCCCGCAATATTCGAATACCACTTCCTGCTATGTATATAACAGTGATAGGAAGTTATTATAACGTCATTCACATAGAATAGGTGGGTAAAATACGTATATTAACACAAAAACTATCCAAGCCAAGTTAATAAAATTTACATGTGACCACCGTGCAAGCTTTCTCTACCAAATAAAAAATGTTTTGTCGAAATGTGTCTACGACTCTGACGGCATTCTAAGCCTAACATGACCGTAAACGACGAGTAAACTCGAAAAAGACACTTTGACACTTCTATATCTCGCGACGAGAGACCGATGTTGCAAGTTATTAAAAACAAATATTCCTTTCAAAAAACAATTTCCCATTCTGAAATAATTGGAAATTGACATAGACTATAGCTGAAGTGATACAACTCAACTATAGCTGAATCATAACTCAACTCAACTATAGCTGAGTCATAACTCAACTGAACTCAACTATAGCCGAGTCATAACTCAACTCAACTCAACTATAGCTAACTCAATCATAGCAATACTGAGATAATTTAAAATAATAATGAAAAATGATAATTTTGTGAAAATGGCAATTTTGCTATTCTGAATTTGACGTTTTTCACCAAAAATTTTGATTGTCTAACTAAATCTGACTATTGTTTATAGGGATTAAAAAGGTGTGGATTTATATTAGTTGTCATAAACTAAAATTCACACAACACCTCGACGGGGCAAAAACGGTACTGTTTTTTTTTTCTTTTCTCTTACTTATATCTCGAAAATGGTGTGCCCTATCGCAAAAATAATGAAAATTTCGACCCCATTTATAAAACCCATAAACCCCTCAAAACTCAACATGTAGGTAATATTTTTTCATATTTGCTATACAAAAAGTGAAAATTTCCACATAAAACACGTCGTTCCAATATACACGGTTAATTTTAGCTCGTTCTGGAACGAAAAGCCATAAACTCGATCATCAAACTCGAAACGATTGGGACTATTATTTTCAATAAATTACAATTTAAAAAAAACACGAAAAATCTAATTTATTGTTTTTTTTGTGAAATAATGAGAACTCGAAGTAACTGCGATCAATGCATATGTGTGTAAAACGTATCGAGGAACGGCAACACTTGCGAACGGTACCCATTGAAAAATCCATTCATCGATCAGACAGCATAAAAACACATACGCAATAGATAAATAGGTACACAAATAAAAATACGAAAAGCGAATTCAGACTTTATTTCTTAACCGTAAACGGTAACAAATAGAAAATTCACCAAACTAGGTACAAGGTAAGTAGGTACGCAGTTTACTAAAATTATTCTGAGAAGTGTCCGACTGGACTTCAAAAGGATGCACAACCGAATTCCGCGGTTAAGTGTATAAAAATAAGGTCTTAATTCGGTCCAATATTTTCATAGAAAAGGGCACCACCATCTTATAATGAACTCTATTGGACAGATAAAACGATTCATTTTTTCTGTTTACATTGCCTGCCTTTGTAGAAGCCGCGTAGCTACTCGCAAGCAAGCATTGTCGTATAAAAATTGGTTTAGGCAGTATTATTTTTATTTATCATAAATATGGTAGGTAGGTATGCTTATTAAGTACCTATTAGGTCAATTGGTCGACACTCGATTCAAGGCCTTAAATACAACTCCCAAGCGTACTCGTCGTGTCTAGTTGAAAAGTTACGAGTACTAGTGATTTGGTGATGCGAGAGTGGTGAATGAAATTTCAATTAGTTTCTCTCGTTTACGAGGAGATGTGATAGTGGTAAACACCGTGCCGTGCTTCCGATACAAACGAGAGATAACGAGGTGAATGAATGAACCTCATACCTCAGTGGTCGATATCAGGTAACAGAAATATCTAGAACATCTCTTGAAACGAAACGCGAGCTTAAATATGCATCAGACGGTAGAGTAGTCAAATATGGTGTACCACAGGGTAGCGTTCTTGGGCCACCTCTATTTCTGCTCTATATCAATGATTTGCCACGTCAAATCCAACATCCTATGGTGCTATTTGCGGATGATAGTACTGTGATAGTAAAATGTAATGACATTAAAGATTATGAAGATGATATCAATACAGCATTGGAAAACATTATTGACTGGCTTGACATAAATAACTTAGTCATCAATCTTAAAAAAACAAAAATTATGCATTTTTACCAAAGGACTTGCCCTCTTAATGTTAACATTGGTCATAATGGACAAAAAGTTGAAACAACAAATATTGCTAAATTCCTAGGTATCTTAATTGACAGCAATCTTACTTGGAAACCTCATGCTGAAGACGTTTGTTGTAAACTTAGCAAGTCAGCCTATGTGCTGCATAATCTATCGCATAAAGTAAGCAATAATATACTCGTAGTAGCTTACCACGGTCTAGTGGCGCCAATTTTAAGATTCGGAGTAATATTCTGGGGCAATTGCAGTGAGAGGGAACAGATTTTTAGAGCCCAAAAACGTTGCATAAGATCTATGTTAAATCTGAAAACTACAGACAGCTGTGTACCTGTGTTTAAGTCGCTGAAAGTACTGACCTTCCCATCACTGTACATTTTAGAGGTCGCAATTTTTGTTAGAACTAATTTAGATTTATTTCCATCACTAGCCGATATTAGAATGCGGTCAGGTCCAAGGAGACTACAATATAAAAACTTATTACATACAGGCAATTACAGAACAGCACTACTAAGGAAAAATATTATGTCGATGGGACCTATCATATACAATAAAATTCCGCACAGTTTCAAAGAGCACCCTATTCGAACATTTAAATCTAAGCTCACTGCATTATTATTGGATAAATGTTATTATTGTATCAATGACTTTTTAAATGATAAAGAAATTTGACAATAAAATTTGTAAATAACATTATGTTTGTAAAATAATATTTCGCTTAATTATAATTCCTAGATAATGAAATTCATTTTATTGACAAGATTTATTTATGTGCAATTGACTATTTGATGATTATTATTATTTCCTTTTTTTATGTTTGTTAGTGTTAATTAGAATGACATGTTAGTTGTTAATTTATAATAATATTGTATGTAATCAATTAGTTTCTATGAATTTGCATGCCGTAAGGTAGAATGTAGCGGTAACCTTCAGCTATTTGTATCATCTTAAACTTGTACCTACATTGATGGCAAATAAATAAATCTGAATCTGAATCTGAATCTGAACTTACACCAACCTATCGTACCAGAAATGAAATACCTACTTGCAGGTACTTACTTGCAGCCGGACTCGCACACGCACAGCTGTGCCGCGCTACGTCATCACCGAGCGGATCGCGTACGATCTTGCGTTTATGAATGAAATAGTGTAAGCGCTACTAAGATTTAACTCGAATGACAGAATAAAAGTGATAAATTTCTAACTTCTATATTAGATGTCTTAAAAAAACAATAACAATGCTAATAGTAACTATTAATCGTCTGGAGTCACTGTGTTTTGGCTCCAGAACGATTTAAAAATAATCGTGTATATGGTAGTTTAAAACTAAGTATTTTTATTATTAATATAAAATAAAATGATGACTAAAATAACTACAATTACGAGACTTCCATGTTATTTTTGAGTTTTTTTTGTATCATAATTTAGTCGTCTCTTCTCGTCGTCAAAATTGAGGACGAGTAATTACGACTAAATGACAGAAAAATCGGAAATTATCTCGAATTGAATTGTCAAAAATCGAGATAACTAAGATGCCATGTTAAGGTTTGTCGAAAAAACATCAAGTTTGACAGAACGAGTCGACTATTTAGTATGACAGGGCTGTCAGAAAACGAGAAAAGTGACAGAAATAGATGACTACTCGCGCGAGAGTAAATAATTGCTGCGTGTGTCATGTTAGGCCTGCTGGACGAAAGTCAAGTAAAAGCTGTCATGACATATTTAAAACGAGCAATGTTAAAAAAAAAGGTTTCAATTAGCAACCAACACATAACATATGACGTAAACATTGCCTAATATACAACCACAAATATAATAGCTTAATATAATAATACAACAGCATATAGTACATTGTGGGAAAAAATTGCACAAACATCGCCCATTCACAATATTATTGTTGAATGAAGCCCATTCACAAGTACGTAACGAACACACCGCACAGACCTCACCAGACATGAACAGCAGGGAATATGACGCAAGTTTCACAAAAGATGCACTCTTCTAACAAACGTTGACACTATTATCACATTATCACTAAAAACATTTAACTTTCAGACTATTGATAACAAACCACAGTCTAGTTGTTTCTGTATTGAGGTTTGGTATAATATTCTGGGGCAACTGTAGCGAGAGATAAAATATTTTAAGGTGGAAAAACGCTGTATTAGATCTATTTGTAATCTGAAGTGGCCGACAGCTGCATACCTGTTTAAAAATATATCATCTATTAACATTTGCGTGCCTTTAAATACTAGAAATAGACATTTATGTTAAAACAAATGATCACTTATTCCCGACTTTGAAAAATACTAAAACTAGGGCTACATGTTTAAGAACTCAATACGAAGACAAGTTATACGTAGGTGGATATAAAACTGCAATGTTGAGAAAGAGTGTTATGTACATGGCTCCTCCTATTTATAAAAATGATTAAAGAGCACCCTTTAAAAAGATTTAAACATTACTAATTCAAAAATGCTATTACTCTGTATCAGATTTGTTAAATGACAAGACTATTTAATTTACAATGATCATATATTAAGTAATTAAATAGCTTTAAGAAAATAGAATAATATGTAGAATAAGTTAAAAAAAACAGCATGCCATGAGGCAGAATGTATAAGGATTCAAAATATTGTAGCACCTAATTGTATTAATTACCTACATTCGATGCAAATTAATAAATCTATCTATCTTTTACACAGAGATACTGCGGTTACGCAGAGATAAGTAGTGGAGGTAGGTAAAATAATCAAGGGGTGACGAGTTCCGTCTTCATTCGTTTATCAGTATGACATCGTAAGTAGGAACTGTGTGACCTGTACAGCGGAAAAACTGGTCAATACTGGACATGGGTCTCTAATGCACTGGGATCGGAAGATTGGTCACCATCTACGGCCCATTCGAGGCAACCCCGAACACCGAGGACTTATCTCGTTTAATATCGTAATTATCTGGACTCATTGGAAACGTGTGGTGATCGCAATACTTACAAGCGGAGTCTACATGTTACGTAGAATAAAAAAATGGCATAATTCTCGATCCAAAACCCAGCAGTTGCATTAGGAGCAGGCCTGTATGGATTGACAACAGAACATGAGCAAAACACTCATTACCAAGAGAATCGATATGTTAACACAGTATTTATTTTAAACAAAAACAATGTAACATTATTGTAGGGGTGCCACGGATGGGCACGCCACAATTGCGGCGATAAGTCCCCTCTTTGAGGAGTCGCTTGAGAGGCGCCATGGCGTCCTCACCTTCCGCCTTACGCAGGTCCTCACCGGAGACGGTTGTTTCGGGAGGTTCCTGTTCCGCGTAAGGCGGGAAGAAACGCCCGAGTGTCACCACTGTGTGGATCGCCCGGAGGACACGGTGGAGCATATGGTGGAGGTCTGCCCGGCTTGGGCGGGGCACCGCCGTGTCCTCACGGAGGCGATCGGCGGAGGTGATCGGCGGTGGCGATCTCTCGCGTCCGGCCCTGGTTCAGGCCATGGTTCGGAGCGAGAGTGCATGGGAGGCCGTCACCTCCTTCTGCGAAGCAGTTATGTTCGCGAAGGAGGAGGCGGAGCGCGCGAGGGAGATGCAAGCTGCACGCCCTCGCGGCCCTAGTCGCCGCAGGAGACGCCCCGGGCGTCGGGAGTCGAGAGCCGACTTCCGGCTACCGTAGGCGCGGGCTTGCGGACGGTGAGCAATGGGCAGCTCGCCGTCCAATAAGGACCAGGCCCGTGTCGACGGCGCGTTGTGTTCCACGCACGCCTCAAAGAGATGTCAGCACCAATTGACGGGGTCGAAAGACCAATGCCTGCTGGGGTTGCGGGTTTGTCCGAAAGGGATATCGCGGCCCCGGCACACAGGCAACGGAAGGAACACGGGTGGGTTTTAGTCAGTAAAAGTCTGACACACCCTCTCTCAAAACTGCGTATTGGCAATTGAAGACCTTCCTCATGATGTCCACCTTGATGGTTATTCCTCCACAAAAAATAACCCAGTAATAACGAAATTAAGTAAAAAGTATGCAATTATTCGAAGGCTTATAATTTCATGCACAATTAATTAATTAATTAAACTGCATGCTTTGTATCCACAACCTTAGCAAAAACAGCGGATTTACACCAGGGTCTCAAAGATAACTTGCATTCACATGCATTTATTGCATGTCTAAGATGTGTCTGAATCTGAACATCTCACATTGAATACACATTACAAGATCTTAAAATACGGATCCATAACGTAAAAACTCACACATGCTAACCCTAACCTCAAGAGAAAGTGCTAGGAGTTAGATCCTACGGTCAGTCTCCTAGCCGACCCGAGAGTTACACAATGCGATGATTATGTGCACGCGTGACGCGCAGCATGCCTTCATACACATGTAAATGACCATGCATGGGATGTAAATGACCCGAGTGTGAAGTTTGGTGAGACTACTCGAGTTTTTTTGTTTGTTGCTGTAGATATTACTAATTTGTAATGTATTTTTAATTTATGTTTTGCGTTTGTTGAATTAATGCGGTGAAAGGCAGTAAGTGTATGTGTGTGGTAAAACATCTCAGATGAAGTTTAAGTGTGACACGGAAATCTTCTAGGGAGAAATAAAATAGAAAAAAAAGATAATTGTCCAGATTGTTTTAACTCAATGAAAAAAACTACAAAGCTTGTTGCTCAACACAAACACTCTGATAAAGCCTATCCTTAGCCTCTTCATTGAGTTTGCGTTTTCATAATTCATACTTTTATTTGAATACTATAATTTCTTTGAGTACGTGGTTGTGAATTCGTAGTAACTAACACTTACACGTAATACATAAACGCTTATACTTTTACGTAATAATTGTATATGTTAATAAGTACCTTGAGTGCTAAAACCATCTCATAGATGACACCAATACGGCCTATGTGAACCGGATACAGGCTGCCGAGGCGAAAGACTTGTTGGACTAGTGGTCGCAAGTGCGGCTGTTGTCATCGTGAAGTCGATTCCCAGGCTGGACAAAGTCTTATGGGGTATTCTGGTATGGAAATTCTCAATGGCAGATCGAAGTTTGAATTGTAGAAAGTTAACAAACCAACCAACCAACCAACTCCTTAGGGGAAAAGACAAGATAAAAACGTAGTAGGTATACATACAGTCAATTAGACAGACAAGCAGAGCTAGAGACCGACTTTCGCATTTAAAATATTAGCGCCATTTTTTTATTCTTCCAAGAACTAACTATCTCTTAATAAAACTAGTCAAAAGAAACATATACTCTATCATCTTAAGTTATTAATTAATTCAATCAAGCTGCATGGAAAAGTAAAAGGTTTTATTAAAAAAGTCTTGAGAATTAATTTAATAAATAATTGCTTGTCATTCTTCAAAATTGCAGATCTTTCAAGCCATATATTTTGAGCTTTGATTTATTGATTTTGTATCTTAAAAAATGCAAACAAAACGATGATCTACGCATGATAAAAATTATGAGCATTATAATCATTGTCTTTGACATAATGAGAAATGTAACCAACAATCCACATAATTTTTAAGCAGAATTGTAACTTTGGAAGCTGATTCTTATTTTTCCGATTGACTGACTGACAACATCCAACCTAAAGCACTGACTTAATTCATTCAGAACTTTTCCTTAAGCGGATCCAATGAATGGTGGAATGTTTGCGAAGTCCCTGATTATAGCTGGGTTTATTTATATTTTAGGTCTCGTTAGTGGTCGATTGACAAATTGCCGAGCTATTTCAAAGCGTTAACAAGATTGAATGCTAACATAAACGCTGCAATAAGAATAAAAATGTCTGCCAGCGCTTGAAAAAGCGACAAGTGCAATATAAACTTGTTTACTATCTAATATTGCAGGTCCCTACTGTCTTTGACGCTCTGACTGAATGTGAAGTCAAAACAACGTTGATTTGGTCTAAAATTAACACCGAATAATATCAACAGCATACCTACAATAAGAACGGTTGCTTGTGGGTTTTTCTCTGTAGCAAGACGCAGTCTGGATTTGTGCCCGGTTGATGGCAATAGGTTTGCCCCCCGTTACACGGGACTTAAGATTACTGTCAAAACGTTGTTAGAATAATGAAATAATGAAACTACACAAAGCACAGCCTAACTACTTTTTGACAAGCCTCTCCTCAAGTTACTTCACCCAGCAAAGCATTCTACCTTACGAAACCTATTCGCCTCCGAGACAAGCCGGCACCTCATTCAGTTCTATCAATCGATATCACCGACACCTACTAACACCAACGTGAGTTGCCCCAAAAATGCAACCTACCTTAAAAGCACAGGTGTACTACGTCACCACCTGTTACACATCAGTGTCACGTGTCCGGGCCGTGTCCGGGGCACGCGAGCCTTTCCGGTCCGGACGAGTTTTCTCTGGTAATTGCCGCGTCCGGTCATTGCGTCATGCCTGCGCGCATAAACGAAGCTTTGTTCAGGAAATGTTTGGTTTATAGCTACTGTGTTTTGGTGTTTTTGAGTTTGTAGTTGTTGTGTACTTTCGAATATAGAGTAAAAGTAAGAGTAGTATGATATAGAGTTATAATTAATTAATTAATTGTATAAAAGGAATTAGTTACAATTTGATTTATTTGATTACTCTAATCAATAAAATTGCAGATTGATGGAATTAATGAGGACAATCCACATAATTAGATGGTAGACAATACATAACCGCCGTAAATCGCTGACTAAATAAAAGATTATCTATATGAAGAGAAAATACTCAAACCGATATGATGTAACGAGACCCAGATTCACACCGAATGGAATGTTCAAAAAAATTGACAAAAATCTTCACACCATCCCACCGTGGAAGAGTTACACAACGCGAGGAACGCCGGCTAAGCTTGCGGCTCTCACTGCCAGACAGTCGCACCTGACGCGCCGGCACGGACTGCCGACAACACCCGACCACGCACGAACACGCACACAACCGCACAAATAACGCGAACGAAGATTTTTGAATTCGGAATAAATAACAGCGAATTCGAAGTGTTATAAAATTATACATTTGGATTTTTTGTAATATTTTTATAAATCCAGTAAGTGTGCAAACTTGGGATCCGAGTGAGAGTGGTGTGAGGAAAGTGAGTGCAGGCGGGCATGCGCTTGCGCCGCTGATATTTTCACTTTCTACGCGACGGGACACTGCGCACTGTGAGTATACTCACTATAGTACCCTCGGATTATGTAATGTTTGGAATTTCTGACATGCTAGCTGGTGGATAAACAATCCAAATGAGGTTATTATTTTTATAAGGTTGCATGAAGCGAAAAGAATCTTTCTAATTTGCAAATTGTAATTTTTATGACAAGGAAAATCTACGGAATAACTATTCGTGAAAGTGCCTAAGCTGAAAAAATCAGCCAAGTGCGAGTCGAACTCGCTCGCCAAGGGTTCCGTGCCGTATTGAGATCGAGCAAAAAACGCCGAAAAAAACACGATTCTTGTGTGGAAACCCCTTTAATTATTAAGTTTTTTATTTCTATTATTGGTTTTTATAGTGGCAAAATAAATACACAATCTGTGAAAATTTCCTATTACGGTTCATGAGATACAGCCCGCTGACAGACAGACGGACGCGCGGACGGACAGTGGAAGCATAGTAATAAGGTTCCGTTTGACACCCTTCAGGTAGGGTTCCTAAAAATTGGTAAAGTTAATTAAGATAATGAAGATAAAGGTAATTAAGTAAATATATTAATGGTTAATCTGGATTATAGACTATAGAGACTTATAGAGTTCATGAACTCTACCTTTATTGCGAATCCAATGGCGAAGCTCCATCAATCATGAAGTAAAAGTTACAACTAACTAATGATCCGATCTCAATGACCTTATTACTAACGAAACTATTTTGCAAACACCATTTAATAGGTTTAAAAGAAAATCTGTATGAGGTAGTTGTCCAATTACCGTATTGTTTTTTTACTTTCCATTACCTCTGGACAAGCTAACGTTAATTTTATCCGGTAGATAATTTATGCAAATTCTGCCACATTTTATCTGATGAATACGGTCTATCTGTACCACTTTTTTTTTTTTTGATATTGGGAAATTATCAAATAACTTCTCCCGCTTTGGGCGGAGCGGGAGGGTGTGTCAGACTTTTACTGACTAAAACCCACCCGTGTTCCTTCCGTTGCTGTGTGCCGGGGCCGCGATATCCCTTTCGGACAAACCCACAATACCAGCAGGCATCGGCCCTTACGGACCCCGCCAGTTGGTGCTGTCATATCTTTGGGGCGCGCGTGGAACACAACGCGCCGTCGAGCCGGGCCTGGTCCTTATCGGACGGCGAGCTGCCCATCGTCTTCCATCTGTACCACTTGACATACCCTTTAATGTAATTAATTCAAAGTTTTAGGCTGATAATATTATTAAAACAAGCTCGCAAGACGACGTTGCCTCAGTCATATAGCTAGACGCTCCTAACATAAATTGTATCGTTTTAATGAAAGTTAAGAAAAACTGAACATAGCTGTAGGAAATAGGCCAGACTGATGGCCTCAGCGATAAACTTGCAGCGCTGAGAACTGATGCACATCGCGCTTCTAGCGCTTTACATTGTTACAAGGCTCGTTCGAAAATAATCATTATCAGCGTATACCTACTTCTTCTTCTGAACCACAATACTACTCGTATTTGTGGAAGTTTTTCTTTACACTTCCTTACTTTTTGGAATGCTTAGTGGTATAAGCCTACGTACGTTTCTGGATCAAACAATCCAATCGTTGCGCTCTTTAGTCCTTAACCTAACCCATACTTCGTTTGTATAATTTCAAAAGTAAACATAATTTGCAAACAACTAGCACCACAAGTGCCTCAACCATTATCGCTTTTTTGTCTATGGTGTAATTTATAAAGATAGTGTGGACAGAACCACAGTATCTTATGTATCGGTAAGGTAAAGACTTTAAAGCTGACCACATCTACTCTTACAAGTAAAAATATGGAAACAGGATGGTCCGACTGGGTTACATATACCTTAGTTTATCCGAAGGCAGTCGTTCCAAAAGCAGAGCCCTAATCAGTCGATAGGCAGATGATACAAAAACGTTTTAAGAACATAGAGTAGCGTAAAGTAATGAATCGAAATACTCAATTATATACTTATTCAAAGCATTAATGACAACAAATACTCGTCTTAAGGAAAATACTCAATAAAACCCTACAAGCAGGCGGCGTGTCGTCAGCAGCATTGACCCAAGGATCGTCCTACATACTGAACGTAATGAGCGGTTGAACATTCAACCTCATGCACATTAGGAAATAATGGATTTATACAGACATCTATTGCGATGTTTGCATGCGCGTGGTTTGAATTGACAAAAAATAAACTAGGCATAGTAAATTGGTGAAAATTTTACCATATAAAACCATACACAACTGGTGCTAACTTTAATATCGATATAATACTACCACAAAATTTATGTAAGGTCATATAAACCTGGGCTGGAGGCTTAGAATGCTACTCTTCCGATTTATTTTTCTACTCCTCACCGGTTTATCCCTCGATTAAGCATTTCCGATGCCTAAGCAGTTGGAACACTGTTGCAAGAGCCGCACTAGGCCCGTCAGTGTAGGCACCTAGAACCAATATTCTAGGTCATGCGGTTTCCATTTTTTAGAGCAGTAATGAATTAATAAACCATTATTATTTCTGCATCGAACTTCCGGAGAACGTTTATGTACTATATTTATCACAAGTTCTACTTGAAAACCATAAATGAAACGGTCTTGAAACTGATAGAGGTCATGCAATATTATGAGATATTATTATTAATTAAGAGATTAAGTTTTTCACTTTCTTATTATTTTCACGATTTATTAATTACTTAATTTATGTTTAAATCTGGCAGTAACCCCAAAAAGTGAATCGTTTATAGATATAAAAGTTATGAATCCACCATAACAAGGAAATTAAAAAAACCGAATTTGAATTTGCCCGATTAGGCACAGTACACATTAATTATTCTTCATCAGTGTTACAAGCTTATCTATCTATATGAAGCAACAGACAACCGCAGAGCAACTTATGAACAAAACAAATCAGACAAAAAGCCGATCGTCAGTTGTTGTGTAACGATGAACTCAACTCTCGTGTGAAACGCGCCTTACGTCACTGAAAGTGTGCCACAGACGTGTCAGCGCAGCGAATCGTTTTTTGAAGATATTTTTTATTGATTTGTATAATGTACTGTAATGACTACCTTGTTTTGTTATATCGATTGATTGATCTAATGAATTTAGAAAGAGGAGAAGTAAACAGATAATACCTATTAAAAAAAAACTAGTTCTTCGAAATTAAGTAACTGTCATATTTGTGTTAGTGAAAATTTGGTTAAAACAAAGTCAAAGTCAAATCATTTATTTCAAATAGGCCCTTATAAGGCACTTTTGAACGTCGAAATTAACAAAAAAATTGAGCTGATTCCAGTCGCCCCTTCCAAAAGGTTGTTTTCGTATGGAGAAGAATGGGCAAGAAACTCCACCGTTACTCTTTTAAAATGTTTTACAATATTTTGTATACATTAATCATATAATTATATGTGAAGACACTTAGAATAAAATGACTATACTACAATAAGTAAAAATAATTAAAAATGAAGCAACGACATAAAAATTAATTACTTAGGTATGTGATAGATACATGGTGCTCACATATTTACAAACATTGTAAAAGTAGACGACTTTCCTAAAAATTTTACAATTAATAAGTCCGTGTGTGAGGAAGTAATCACAGAATTTAAAATCAATGCCATAAAAATAATAAATTATACAATTAAATTAGCAACCAGTTTGATTTTGTCTGGATTCTAGATTATCCTATGGAGCTGGACCAGCATGTTTCCAAGCTTTCTTATCTTGGATATAATCCTCTAATTTGTAATATGCTTGTTTACAGAGTGTACTTTTAACATAGAGTTTTAAAATGTATTTCATTTAATTGCAATATACGAGTATCACAAGGTATTTTGTTGTAACATTTAATGCAGTACCCCATAAAAGATTTATGTACTTCAGAAAATATGAAAAATGTAGATTTTTTCTTACATAAATAATATTTTCATAAATTAATTACAATATTTGATTAAACCATAGTTTTATAGTCGTAGGTCATACAAAAAAAAGTTTTCAATAAATTCGTGGCCTTCAAAATTATCTACCACTTATATTTATCTACAAATAGAGTTTCCTAAAACGTTCGGTGCGTACTGCGCCGCTACGAACCGCTACGGCGTAGCGGTTCGTAGCAATACGTGGCACACCATTTATGAAATTAAAATTGGTTAATCTATCTATCTAATATTTCAGAGATTTTGGCTTGTTTCTGTAGCTGTTTGTCAGAGCCACGTGTCTATGGAAATGTTGTCCATTTCGATGTATTTCATCATATCATCCATTCATCATACCTGTAGCATTTCTTACAAAACTGAAATATTATATTATAGAAAAAAAACGTCTTAAAAAAGGGCCCAATTACCGAGAACCATCGAAAGTAAGACGAAAACTGTCACGCACTAGTTGACTGACGACGACGGCGACGGCGACGCTTCACTACACTTTACTGCAGGTGGTTATTAAAAAAATGCTCGCAGTTTTCCTTTTCTGTCTCTTCGAGTCATGCTCATAGTAATCTCTTAGAAGCAGACGAGATTATAGCTAAGAAATAATGCCTGATTTATGTATTTTTTTTGCTCAATGGATGCTAAGTACGTAGTACGTACAAAATGATTTCTACTTGAGTTTTGTTTTATGTTATGTCGGAATTTCAGTGCGTGTATGGCCTAAATATGTCTCAACATATAAAATATTTATCATGTATTTTCACTTCCTTTTCACCTAGAAATATGTTATACGCGGTTAATTTAATACAAATACTATCGGAATTAAACTTGCCTAAGGACGGACGGAAACCACTCTGCAAACTTCTATTTTAACAGACAAAGATTTATATAATAGCTATGTACAATATTCTTTGGCCATCAAGGCAAACGGAAGGATGATTACCATAATGTTAATAGATAATATATTCACAAGGAGATCATTCATATTTAAAAGACAAAAAAAAGTAATTCTTGTAAAAAAAAGAAGATAATCTATGCTAACTTGAATTTTTGTAGAAAAGCCATTAACGGTAAAAAAAAAATCTTTATTAAGATGTCTATATCGAACGAAGCATGGCTAAAAACATAAACAACGATACGCTATCTGCTATAAAAGCGCAGTTCCATTGTATTTGGGTCAGCAGAAACCCATTAAAAAGTTATTGTCGAAACTGAAAGTTAATTATGTGTTTCAACTGGTTTGCGTTAAAATACATGGGACAGTAACCCGGTCATGTATAACATGTGTTTTGATATTGTAGCCACTGGCTATAATTTAAAATAAGTTTTCAATAAACGACCTTGAAGTTAATAATTTACTTATAAAATCATGACATGAAACTAGTACTCGATTGGGTCACGGTAGCAAGTTATAGTTTAGTTAGGAAGTAGGTAAGCGATGTGCGTCATTATCGGAGTCGCGGCTCGTCTTCATTTGTCTCTACTTGTCTTTGCTGATATGGTGGCAGTTTTTTTCGCTGTGGACTTGAAACGATAATGATACTATCGAAAACACTACTATTTTTTTTATATGTATAGATAAGTGATTATTTTTAACACATTATGTACATACTCGTATGTACACATTATTATAAATTAAAGTCGCATCTCGTATCTATCTGTCTGATTATATCTAACTACGCAATTGATTTTGACCATTACTTAGAGAATGTATTCCGGAAGGTTTATAATAGGTGTAATAATAAATTAATATGAAAATTCATATAAGTTATAAAGAAACTTAGATCTTTTGTCAATTCATAAAAATTTGTGCTACGTTGAAAGGCAACCAAACGCTAGTAAGTAATAAATAGTAAACAAACCATAAGTAAAATTAAATTTATCCTTGTATAAAAGTATCTACAAATAACAGTAAAAGTTCAAAGTAACTTTTACTGATGACGAAAATTTAAAATAATTAATAATCGAAATAAAACAATAATAGAGAAAACAGTTATAACTGAAAACCGTACCGATATGATACCAGCCGTGACAGATGCACGCGGCGCAGGCGCCAGCATCAGATAATGTGATATTTGCATGATTTCCGAGCAGAGCGTGAACAAGGCATGGGAATCGTTTAATAATAGCCTAGGAAAGCAGCTTTCGCTTATCTATTTCAACATAAAATATAGATCGATATACTTAATAAGCATGTTAGGATAGGTAAAAGGCAATAACCTGAGAGCTCGTGAAAATCCTAAGGCCTTTGTTAATGACCTTATTCGTGTAAGCCAATAAGTTGATATCATATAAAAAAATAATAAAGCTGTGACATCATTCAAGTATACAAAAGTATAAAGAGTTAAACCATGTTACGTTGACTGAGATTTCCAAAAAGTAACCATAAGAAATTGCTGTTAACTTTGTCTACGATGAGTAACATTAATTTTATTATGAAATCAAATAAGCAATATTAAAATCCAAGAAGTCATAAATAAATTATCGAAATATACCACATTAAGCTATCATTACACAATCATCTCAACACCTGCGCGTAGTGAAGACGACTAGCTTTATCGCTGCATCAACAACAAACATCCATTTACATGAAAGTAACCGCGCTTTATTACAAAACCCATCAAATTGTTCCCATTTTGTACATTAAACGTGCGAAAATGATGGACGGCACCATTAAAAAGCCTAAATTCTCACCATTCATTAAGAATTACGCACCAAAACAGCGACTTTTATGTCCAACTCCAAAAACTATTCACTCTCTAATTAGTAATTACAACTCGCGTAATGTTAAAACGTGGGAACCGTTGCTCGGGTATGTTCGTGAACAGTCGTGTATATTCGGGAGACTTCGTGCACGATCGGGCGCTGTCGTGCGCAGCGGCGACCAATCAGCGTAACATGACGCAACTGCTTTCACTAGCGCCCAAAGCAAACACGTCGATCGATTTTGTAATTATATTGGAATGCGATGCTTTCTTATTTGGGTTTTGATTCGGTTTCCTTGGCTGTTTCGTAATAAGGCTTGCGCGCGAGTATGTAGTCATAACACTTCCGTTTTTGGAGGCTGGTCAATTTTGTAAGTCGGTCAAATGTAAATGGGATCACATGTCATATGCGTAATCGATTAATTAATTAAATGGGCGCTAAACTACTCGTAGGCGGTGTAGGCGTTTTGTAGTAGCGATATAGACGATGTAGTTTCATGGTAATTAAGTTTGCGGAAATTGTGTGGGTGCTTCCGTTACGGTTTGTGAAACAACTTGCAAACGCGTTCAAGTAATCACTTTATTAAACCTTGTTTTAATTTACAACGCAACATTATATTTCTCTAGATGAAAGTTAAAGTAGTATATAGCTAAGTTATCTACGCATAATTATGACCAAATCTGAAAAAAAACTGCGGTTTAGAATAGATCCTGTTAAATAATGAATAAAATATATGCCTAATTAATCTCAATTCTTGTAACCTCTAATATTTAAAGGGATCTCTCATTCCCAATGCCTTAAACTTCATATATTTTTAGAATAACATCAATTCCTATATTTCACAACATCTAACAACCATTTAAATAGTACTTAGTCACGGTTTTCGCTTCAATCCGATCACCAGGTACAATGGCACCTGATGCTCACCGTGCATGCGCCCGACCAAGACGCGCGCTCCGCCCACGGGCGCGGGCGCAGCTCGCACCAAGCACCTTGACACTGATTTATTAGTCACTTGTTTGCGTACACTCGTACTGTGCGCAATGTTTGACTATTTGCATTTCATTGTTTGGCTTTCGGTTTTCTTATGGTAATTTTCGTTTGAAAGGATTATTTGAATTTGATGTTTAGTCAACTGATGAATGTAGGTCATTGGAATGACTGGTTATCACTGATGGATCCTCTTGGATGAATGCTCTTCGCGTCGTTTAACGTCTTACTAAACTTGCCCGAGAAAACACAACCAACCATAGATTAAATCCGATGCAAACGACCATTGGAAAGCAAGACTTACGAAAACATCGTGTTATCTGTTCCACGAGACGTAAAGCTTAATTAAAAGGTACTCACAACAAGCCTTACATTAACAAAACAAAACACTGCACTTATCTGTTCATCAGTTAATTAAAATTGGCTAATGATAGCTTGCGCGGGCGCAGCGCATGCTAATGAGAAACTGCAGAAGACCCATTCTTAGCGGCACGAGATAAGGTTACTTCAAGTCACGTTTGATACTAGTAACAAGTCTCCCATAGTCCATAGTTGATGTTACTGTAGGAACCGAAGCTAAACGGGGCTTCGTTATAGTCATGGCGTAATAAATCGAGCTACCAATACAATTGCTCAAAGTGGGTTCACATCTTGAAAAAGGAAGGCACTTTTTTATATAAACTTTGAGCAATTTACAAGTACGTACATAACCGTATAATGCCTTAAGCATTCCCAACACCAGTAAGTCCCTATCGCAAAGGTGAGACATAACGTGGCGGGTTCAAGCGGTTCTATCGATATAGGGTGAAAGATGAAAAGTGGGAAAGTTTATGTGGCGAAAAGACACACAGTTCATACAGAGTGAGCCTTCTGCACCCATGTAAATTTATGGCGGATGAGCAGGGTGCGGTCGTCGACCCCGCTGGCCGGCCGTCATCGCCATGGAAAGTGAAACCCGCGCAGCCCTAGAAACTGAGAGTTTACTCCGGCTCGTGGATAGTTGAGTGTACTCTGACTGTAAATGTCGAGGTTATTCGCATTGTTTTTTATATTTTGATCTGAAAGACGGAGTAGTATGGTGATAAATAAAATAAATTAATAAACAGAGTTGTGATGAAGAGTTGTCCTCGACGAATTATAAATTCAATATTAGTATAAAAAATATATGAAGTTGCTTGAAGTGTTTAAACAAAAACCATCTATACATTAAAAGTTTCAGTACAATGAAAACTCATGGACAGCAAATCAAATTCTAGGCACGATTTTATTACAGGATTAGGAACAATAACTTATGCCAAGAGTCAGGTAAGCAGTAAAATACCAAAAGAAATTAAGTACCTGTGTGTTAGTCAATATGAATATGCAATCGTGAGTTGGTATATTGCTATTGCAATATGAGCATTGTTTTCTATAGCTATGTAATAGCACATTTTCCCAACACATACTTTTTCCTCAAATCAATTACTTACTCAATAACGCTCAATCGTCGAGCAAAAATACAAAATGACGAAAGAAACCATCCATTCTAATGAATGAGGTCAAAGACATCGCTACACAGCGGAGGAAAATTTAATAACACAGTACAATATAGGTCGGAGTTTCTAGACATCACCCCGTGCGAACCGAGGCTTTTCCGATGTCAGTACAATCGGAGGAAAACATCGCTCGGTGTGAATAGAAGAGCGATGACTGTGACCTAGATAGAATACTAGTTAAGATAAACACTCGTATAATGTGTTGTACGAGTTGTGCAGGCCTTTTGTTTTAGCCAAACGAAATACCATACTTAACTAAATATTTTGAGCTGAATATGAAGTTGAAAACAAGAAGTAAACAGCTTAAATTATTTTTTAAACAAGTTTTAAATTCAACAAGAATTTAGTTTAAAGTAACAAACTTGTAGTTGTGATGATAATCTAGGCTAGTTTATCTAGCTCTATAAACCATAACCAAACTTGAAAATATGTCGTATGTCACAAAGCAAATTACAAAGTTTTTTGCAAATTACAAAACAGTTTTAAGAAAGTTTATTTTAACTTTTATTGTATTGCTTTCTGACCTCCGATCTTTATAAGATACTATCGCTACGAAAGTGTCATCCTCATTGTAATGCAGCTCAGTATTTTCTTCAAAGAAGAAAATCGTTATCTTAACTAAAACATAACACATTAACAACGTGACTGAAGTTACAAGTAGGTAATAAGATAAGAGTACCCTAAGGTCTGCGTAGACGTTAAAACAATGGTCCTACTCGTTACTAAATCATCTTTCCCTTCCTATCCCTTATCCCAACTTATTTGGGGTCAAGCGCAACATATCTTTTCCAGGAAAAAATATAAAAAGTTTAATTAGTTTTCCTGAATAAACATTAACGTTCTTCGTAACTTATTCATGAAATTACACTGAAAAACTAACAACTAGTAACGGAAATATTTTTAATTTATTAATGCAACAAACTGATCAATTTGAAGGTTTTTATTTTAATATTTAGGCTCGTGTTTGATCACTATCACCCCTGATGGTGACGATAATCGAGAGTTTTCATACACCTACCTCATCAACAAAATAAATACATTATGTCGAGTACGCGCCGTGCGTATGAGTGCCTGTAGTATGTGTGTCGGCGACTGTCAGACGTTTTCACTGAACGCTCCAGTTCCTGAAGCGGTCTGCATCATCGTATGAGGAGAAATTAAAACAATATTGAGTCGCCGTAGTGAAAATATTACGACATGAAACTCAATATATTGTCGAAGAAGAAAAAGTTTGAAAGGCTAATCGTTTTTCACTTGCTACATAGAGTATTTTTATCTGACTGATACTAAGTATATGAAAACCTGCCTCATTTTTGAAAATCCAAAAAATGCCATGCCTTGTTAAACCAAGTAGGTACCTAATCAATGAATCCTGATTAAAATTCAAATGATTAACAGACATAAATCTCACAAGTACAGACACTTAGTTCGTGCAGCAGTGAAAACTCAACTCGAAACTACTATCGGTCGCGGTCGTATAAATTGTTTTCTATACGGGTGACAACCTTGGAACTGCAGGTTCGTCGGTCTAGGGACTGTACTTTTTATCTTTAAGGTACCATGTAAAAACAATACATTTTAATACATACAAACCAGTCGTGTCGCAGCGACACATCGCCTGCAGTTGCCGCCTGCGGTCGGCTACGGAATAGTACCTTGCATCAAAAATTACGTAAAGGTCGCCGCAGGTCATAGCCTCATAGACTGGACCAGCTATTCATTTATCCTACATCTTGTAATCGTAATTCTCTAAGCTTTACTGCTGCACGTGACTACAAATAATGTTACAATATGTATTAGAGACAGTTCGTGTAGTTTTTGTATGAATAAGTCATAAGCTCGAGAAGAGCCAGTCTTGTAATTCTTTTCATAACTCTAAAGGGAATCTAATGGTTTATGGAAGAAAATACAAAAATTAAGATTCAAGAAAAAAAACTGCAATATTGTATGCAGCCGACTACAATGTTGAACTGTGTAGGAGATATATCGCTGGGATTCTCTACTTTGACCCTATCCTAACTTCTATAACAACCACTTAGAAGCCGGAAACCCACATTTCGCACCCATTTGCCTTATCACACTAGTACCGAAACTGTACAAATTACAATAAATAAAAAGCTGACCAACAAGCTAATTAGCAGAAAAGGCGATCCATACAAACATATAATTACACAGATGTACGTAGAGATAGTGAAGTTAACAGAGCGTGGTTAATTGTTCCGTGGTTAAACCTCGCGCTAACCTCGCGGTTACCTTCATCAGTTTGCTCAGATGCGAGCGTTAGGAAAGCGGAGGATCGCTATGTAAAATGATGTACGAGAAATAGTTTTTAGGGAACATTTTGAAGATAAATTTCGTAAAATTATAATAGACCCCACGGTCAGATTTGCTTGAACATGGCTTTTCGTTGTAGCAATGCTGGTATATTCATAGAAGCGTACCAGTCATTATAATAGCCCGTAAACGTAACGAAACCTTAATTATTCACTCATTGTACAGTAATCTCCATAATTACATTTCCATAACCAACAAAGGGATTATCTCTTAATTATAGGAGAATCACTTGACCATGTAAGATGTCCGTCCGTATCCTGTAGTTTTCACTTAGTGATGGACCGGCGACGACATTCACGGCGCACGCGCAACGGAACCGACATAAGAAGACGTCTGTTGTAGAACCTTTGATTGTACCGATGACACTGTTCCAGTGATAGAGCGATCATTTACGATGCGGTGGTCAGAATATGCGATGAGAATCCAGTGACCCCTGATGGGCGTGTATCGTATTTTTATGAACGTTCGCAATCTAATCACAGTTAATCTATAAAAAATACAGTTCTGATCGGTACCGTCTCGTGGTAACTAAAAGTATATACAATTTTTCTAAAATTGTAGTGTCTGTTTGTTATGTCAAAATAACAACTTTTTACCAAATGCATTTGAAAGTATAATTACGGTACATATAATTAAATAGATGTTTAAAATGTTTGTCTGTCGGTCTGTTTGTTCCGGCTAATCTCCGAAACGGGTGGACCAATTTTGACGGGCCTTTCACTGGCAGATATCTGATGTTATATTTCAACTCCGTAAGCCCTAACATTCAATTACCCAAACAGAAATTGCATCACGGCTTAATGGCCACACAATTTAAAGCTTAGCTATCGCCTCGCTTAATCTACGCCGTCATGCTCGGTCAACTTCCGGTGGTGACTAAACATAATGACTGTTCGCATATGTACGAGTTTCACCAGTAATGACTCGGTACTAATAGCTCACTAATAGCTCACTAATCAGACTTTTTACCAAATCGATGCGATTGCAAATAATCGATGCTTAACCGATCAATCGGTAGAAAGCTTGCAGAACGAGTCAATTCACTACATACGGGTATAACAGCTTAGGGTTAAAAAAATAACGATCCTGGATGCGACGGATGAGTTATTCTACAAACAAGCATGTGAAGTATTGTACCTAGTTATAGATTGCCTTTTAATATGTGTCAAATACCTAACCTACCTACCTACCTCTCAACTGATTTACTAGTGATTAAACCAATAACTTAATTAATTACAGAAAAATATATCATTTGATTGCATATACGTATACACCACGAGCATTATAAATTGCCGTTTTTGTGGCTTGATAGAGTTGTTAAGTTGACAGCAATTAAAAAGACTAAGCAATGCTCTGACGATTTGTTTCTCCGATCGATTGTCTTTACCAAAGTTTTTATTTTAGTGGACAAAAAAAAGACAAGTTACCAATAAAAAAAATACAATCGATGCAAGTGTCACAGCCAAAACCAATACAGCAATAATTACACATACCTAGTCTATCCATCCTGTAATGAATACTGTCCTCATCAATACGCCGGAATACATAACAAACTAATTCAATGCTCGCTCACGACCAAGTCAACTATAATATGTAGTTAAATTGTCAATTTAACACGCAACAACATTCTATTCACTGACACGAACGCACATTTCCGTTATGTGTCATACATATTGGTTGTGGCAGGAGAAGATATGTCTACTAGGATCGGATTAGTTACTGACTGCCCCACCTTTTCGATTCTTAAAACTCGACTAACAGTCATTAAATAAGTAATAGAGTGATTTTCCCTAAATCTTCGCAATCCAATTAAAAGGATAAGACATATTTTTATCGATTTAGATTTGATCAGCGTTCAAAATTAGCATCACTTAGGTATTCGGTTGCCAAAGTCCTTCGTTTAAATCTTAAGAGTTCAAACGAAGTAAGTCATTAGGGTCATCATTTTCAGATAAATATCTTTCAGGCTGCTATTCTGCTATATTGAATAGGCGCGCCTGCGCATCAGTCCGAAACTCAAACCCATAATTTCATAAATATCACCCGCCACCGCGACTGTTGGAAAACAGAACTTCACTCCGACGCATTTCTTCCACACTTTCTACATGTATCCGTAATGTGTAGAATCTGTGCGTACGATCATGATTTCACTATGATCATCGCATTTTCTATAGTTTTCGTGATTGGTACTTGCAGTAAAGCATCAAACTAACGCTATTACCTTCACTCGATAAATTAAAGAAATCGATACGTGATTATATGATTTATACGTGACGTCACAGACGTATGCGCTTCTTGCTCGTTCACTTTGTGGTACATGAGAATTGTGAAAAGAAACTAGAGAAAAGTAAAGTAAAAGAGTAAGAAATATTCTATTAGGCAAACTCTTTATAAACGGCTACGAGATCTATAGTTAAATGAATGATTATAAGTCAATAGTTATAATAATGATTACTTATTCCTGCTTTTCTGGTTAAGAATAACTTGCAACATGACATGCAATAACAATAGTAGCGGTTTGACCTAACTTAGTACAAGACAGGAAGGAAGCTGCCTGTGTTTATAATGCTGCGGTCGCGGCCGCATCAAACTCAACTCAAACTCAAACTCAACGCATTTATTTCAAATAAACCAATTACAGGTACTTTTGAATTGTCAAGGTCATCTGCGTGTATCGTGACGAAGCTTCGCAAAGCAATACGATACACGCAGATGTGACCAACCATTATCGGTTATTGTCGCGATAGTTCGGGCTGCGTACATAATAAACGTGGTGAAGCCGCTAATGTGACCACCTAATTAGCGCGATAACTTTTTAGCGAGCAAAATATAAAAAGCTTCGGCACGCATTGCCTTGTCACGATAGACGCAGATGCGGCCACAGCATTAATAAAACTAAAACTAAACTGAAGTACTTGACGTTCTGCTTCCCCAAGTTTACAACCACAAATTGGCCGCAACCAAGTCACTGAACAGTAATATAAAGGAAGTAAAATAAAGAAACCATCTACCGTGAAGAGTACTCAAACAAATATAAGTGATTCACTTTCACTTTAAATATATGAGGTTCATAGAATGTTAATTAATCGTATATAATTATAAAAAAATAGTATAATAGCAATTAGGTGATAAGATATTCCACAAATCAGTTTCTATGTCAAAATAACTAGCCTAACGACTTCCTTATTTCTTGTTTCAGATGATTCCCGTAATACGGATAGGCGCCATACTGTGCCTTCTCTGCGCTGCACTAGCAGAGGTCACAGAACAGAACACCACTACCACGAAGACAATAAGAACAACCATTCTACCTTCAAGGACCACGAGGACAGAACTCAAAGTGTCCAGGAGTCTAAACCCTCTTGACACACAAACACTCAACGTCAGAACAAAGACCGGACATGTCACACAACTGATCGTCAAGAAGAAGGATAAGTCCACCACGTATGCGAGTAGCACGACTCTTGCGCCGACCACAGCTTCCCTCAGAACCACGGTTTCAAACTTCAACACTACAGAAGAAAACAAAAACAAAACAGAAACAAGAGACGAAAGAAAACTAAGCTTCATGGGCGCAGTCAACAGCGATCTCGCTGGCTACGACTATTACCTGAACCGCAACAAAAACCCTGAAGAAGTGACTGACGTGAAAGCAGAATATGGTAACTGGTCGCCAGTGTCAGTATACCCTGAATCCGTTATACAGGAAGATGGGAAGAAACCTGAAGCTGATCCTGAGACCTTAAACTACTACCCCACATACGACAATGAGAAAAAGACAGAAAACAAAAAGGTCTACATCACATCAACCAGTCTTTTTGACTATGGTGGCCCAATTAAAAGCTACAGATTTGATCCCCACAACCCTGTCATTAAGAACGATAGGAACCCAGTGTATATTGAAGTTGTGAGCACTAAAGTTTCTGAGGGAGAAGGAAAGTCCTACAATGTACCAAACCCCGTCGTCATAAACTCTGAACCAATGTACCTAAAGAAGGCAATCGAAAAGTACAACAATAAGCGTGGCAGATCTATTCTAACACTTGGTGAGGACGGAATTCCGGAAATCCAAGGCGTGAGAATGCCTGATGATGAATCAGACAAAAAGACCTGGCGCAACGCGAGAGTTGTGAATGGAGAACTGCAGCCTTACCCCGAAGGCTACACTCCGCCTAAAGCAATCCCTGAAGCTGACGTGTACCCTGACATAGTCGCTACAGACTCCGCACAGAGCTTCGGACCGTTCACAAAAGATGACAACTTCGAACCCAAAGACGGTCCATTCACCAAATTCGACAACTTGAAATTCGAACCGTCAGATAGCGGCCCGTACGTGGCGAGCGACAATCCAACATACTCGTACAAACAGAAAAAAGACAATTATTATCTCAAATCCGGCTACGGTCCTTTCACTAAAGCTGATAATTCGAAAGTTGCAAACTCGAAACTCATCGAGTATATTAAGCAAATTAACGAGCAAGAATCGAAACGTGATTACTTCAGTGGACGCAGTTCGAGGTCGCACAATGGCGATATGGAATTCGCTGAGAGCCACATCCAGAGACGTATGCTTCAACACCCCGGAGCAGTCAGTTTCCCCAACTCCGCACTGTACACACCTAAAAATGCAAGGCCGGGCTTTGATGAGAGCGTTAGGAACCCCGTCTTACAGTACGCTCATCCTGACTTAGGAGTACAGCCTGCGAAAGCGACCCGCGATAACGTGGAGAATTACGAAAATAAAGAACGAAAAATTAAATACTACACGAATACCGTACCGAAAAGTGCTCACCCTTATCCAATGGAACCAGTCAATGGCTACGGACAGCAACGCTCCCAGCAGACATCTATTAATGCTAACAAGTACTACGAGGATGAATACAACAAGTTTTCTTATTACGATCACAGCTATAACCCGCAGTCATACCAAGGTGCGAGGTATCCCTACAACAACTACGCGTACATCAAACGAGTGCCCGAACCATCTTTGTGGAAGAGATTCACTGACTCAATGAAGGACACATTCAACACCGCAAGCCAGACAGTACAACAATTCACTAAACCTATAATGGACCCAATTGCTAAAGTGGCACAGCCTGTCTTTGACCCCATTGTAGAGGCCACACAGAAGATTTCGTCAAATTTAGGTCTATATCCCTCGAATTCGATCCAATCACAGAGATATGCTCAAGACAAAATTGGTGTAGTGGCAGCAGCATCAGGTGCTCCTGGTATGTTACCAGCTATCGGTTTGATGGCAGGCGGAGCGGCGCTAGGACTTGGGGCAGTCGCTATGGGTAGGCTGTTAGATGTGAACCTGATGCGCAGCGCTGGCTTGAGCGAAGAAGACATCCAAGATGAGATAGAGAAAGAACACAAGCGGTCCTTTGGAACTCCGTATGATATTGACAGACAAATATTAAGCAGTCAAAAAGTTTACGACGACAACTACAAGATGCCAAGTGAAAATGTGTACGTGGTTATGTCTCCGGACGGTGAGACCACTCGATCCAAGCGTGATGTTCTGAACTTCTTCCAAGAGCCAAGTTATCAAGGCGTTCGTTTGAGGAGAGTGAAGCGAAAACACGTTGTTAAGCGGTCTTTAAATGAGGACTTGCCTGATGATTTGCAACATCTAGACGGAGGGTCGAGCTCGTCGTCGCTGACGTCAGCAGCCATGGACTTAGTGAAGCAGACTGACTGGAGAGACTCTCAGTGTGCAAAGTTCACGTTCTGCAAAGTGTTAACGTCACAGCCTTCTGATTCGCTCTTCGCGATGGAAAAGAAGATGGAGTCGCTACTAAAGCTGTAAGTAAAAGTTTGTTTTTACACCCAGATAATATGAAATTGTTTATTCTGTAAAAAGGATATCTGAATCATTTTTACCCGTAAAATGAAAAAATAATAAGTTAGATGGAGTCGACATTTCATATCCCCCTGAGAAGAAATGGTGAAACAAACTCAGGGGTCAGTCTCTTTTAAACTCCAGACATAATCTTGGTAAGATTATGTGGGGACCATGTAGATCCGTGTCTGAAATGGTCTTTTGAGGAAATAACTGAAGACTTTGAGTGGACCTGTCCAGTCAGTGCAAGCATTTGTCAGTAATCATGTAACTCAACTCAGGACTTAAGGAGCTCAACATGATTCATTTCTAACATTAGCTCAGCTCAGAATACATTCTAAGTAAATCTAGAACAGTTTGCCCTATAAAGTTGCAACAACCAGAGGATTCTTGCACAAGATCAGTCACGGTATTCACTTTAAACTTTTGTGCGAAGGCCTTTTAGTTATAATGTTGATAAATATCAATGAGAAGTCATGCATTCAATTCAAACATGACCAATAACATTACAGATATAACGACATCATTGCATAACTAGACAATCTGTATTAAAAATGTACACGATGCTAGTAAAGAGGAGCTCGTGGCTAATTAATAACAGCCGCACGGGTCGATCATCAGGTTAAGCTACGCTTGCTAGGGTTGGTTCGTGGATGGATCCAACCTTGTCCACCTTCTTTAAATACCGAGACTCCTCCATGCCTCGGAAAGCACGTTAAGCCGTTGGTCCCAGCTGTCATTCGTGGATCTTTGATAGTCGTTACGGATCATCAGAAGCCCGATACTCTGAAAAGCAGTCTTACCAAGGTGTATCGTATTACCCAGTAACTGGGTTGTGGAGGCCAGATAGGCAGTCGCTTCATGTGAAATACTGGTATTCAGCTGCATCCGTTTAGACTGGAAGCCGACCCCATCATAGTTGGGAAAAGGCTAGGCAGGTTGATTTGATGATGCTAGTAAAGAGTGTTGATTTGCGAGCGATAAACCAGAAATGAGCCTGAAAATTCAACTATTGTTTTGTCTTTATACCTAATATTCACAACGTATCAATTACTTATAGATAAACTATGAAATATTCGAATACAAAATTGTTAAGCGGTCATGCAAGTTAATCCGGGTGCAACAATCTAACTTTGTTAACATCAACAGTCTTGGATTTAACATAACAACATAACCGGTTAAGTTAGGTTAGGCAGAGGTGCACCAATAGTTTTCGCCAGTTATATAATATAATTGATAATAAGAAAAACACCATACCCACTACCATAGTCCCAATGAGGTCTTCTAAGTCCTGAACCCGGCGCCGGCGCCACAATGTCACCCGACTCCATTACATAAGGACACGAGTGAGCGGATCCTATTAGAAACCGAGAGAAAGCGATGATTCGCCCCATCTGACCATCTCATGCGCAAGCGTTTGATAACGAGCGATTACTTAATAACTACACTTTCATCTAACACTCTAACATTAACATACGCTTTGTTTGCTTCAGATACTATTTTTAATTGATATGCAATTTATAAAAAAAAAAAATGACGTGGCAATTCGGTTTACTCTACAAGATAATTACTATAGATGTAGAGAACATAATTAAATCGTTTCCCGTGTCCTTTTCTATGACCTTTTTATTTAATGGTGTTAGAAAATTGTCATCTGGTCTAACGAGGAAAGTTTTGATATAAAACAGTGCCCAAATGATACTAAAGGATTTTTTCTATTAGTTAGCTGCAAATTCCAATAATCTCCTGCCTTCTATCTTTGTAATTAAATAATTTCACCTGTGGTGATGATGTTCAGCCTATCTCGCCCTATTTTCTTCCATATCCATAACATAACGTTTTTACATGCTAGTACGATCTCCATTTTCATTATAGTCCCAATGATATCTCTCTGCTAGGTCTCCCCATTTTTTTCATTTTTTTTTTTGAGGATGGGAAATCATCTAATGACTTCGCCCGCTCTGGGCGGAGCGGGAGGGCGTGTCAGACTTTTACTGACTAAAACCCACCCGTGCTCCTTCCGTTGCCCGTGTGCCGGGGCCGCGATATCCCTTTCGGACAAACCCACAACCCCAGCAGGCATTGGTCCTTACGGACCCCGCCAGTGCTAGGTCTCCCCTAAGCTCTTCAATGTTAAGCCTGCCTCGACATTTCTTTTTTTTTCCTCCCCTTCTCACTTTAACCATGTAAACAAGTTAATTAGGCAAACATACGCCTACAATCGAGCGATGGTAATCGATAATGTTTCCGTTACAGCTGTATTTATTAGTGAGTTTTCAATAGCAATATGCAACGCAATAAAGTATGAATAGATTATTCAAACCAGTTGACAAAAGTAACTGGTCGTGATTTCGTAACATACAAATACCAGCAGGTTGTACCTTCACGGTAGTTGTAAAAGTTCCAAACCTCGGTTAACTTGTATACTAAACACCAGCTGTTACGTTTTCTTTTAAATGGTTGTGTGGCTTTTACACGGCTCCTGGCTCATTACGCTTCTGCTATTAGAAACCTTCAAACAAACAATCTGGCTTCCTCAAGTTATCTCAAAACAGCAAAACAACTCTTTAGCTGAACCAGCAGGTCGCCTACTCACCTTATCGAAGTTTAACAAACATCAAAACTATTTCGACTTGACCGCTAAGCCACGTGACAAAACATTAACACCGGTTACATTAGCATGCATTACGTCTACACTTTCTCTTTCTGCGTCCGTCCGTCCGTCACGTAACCCGCGCGGCCGCAACAAAACACGACCGTTTTGCTAATATGCATGCGCGCGCGACCCATCAAACGCACACAAACTGGAGTAGAAACTTTGAGAAGGAATTTGTTCAAATTTTGTGAATTTGGTGTCGTGTTGTTACGTGGGACGGCTAAAGAATCCAGTGAATTTTTACTTGCACGAAAGTGCATGCGTAATAAAATGCTAGTGGAATATAGAGCATCAATTGTGTGTTGGAATTTATTACTCTCATACGAACGCTTTTCCGCGTGAAACTGGATTTTCTCTCGTTCTTACTTTTATCTACGTTAAAATTATAAAAATAACAAGTTTCACGAAATCTTAACGTATAAATAATATTATCAAGATTAGCTTCAGTCAGTTTTTGTATTACAACCGAGAAAAAAAGCAACGAAACCACAGAAGTCATTAATCTACTTAAATACTAAATTAGATATAATTCCGCTGTACCATAAATCCGGGTACAATCATTACAACCAGTCCTACTTGGACAGAAAATAAAATAAAGACAGAAATCATAGTGTAAATAAAACTTCAAATATCGAACACAGCGCGGGGAATGCTGACGTAACATCACATAACAGTTATGTCATGACCGGCGGAAAGCGTGCTGATAAAAAAGCGAAGATCGCTTTGCGAATTTGGTGTCAAGCGCTGTAAGTTACTGCTTGAAACTTGTCTTTCTTTTTTCCATGCTTTCATTGACTTATTTGTAGCGCTGAGCTTTAGATATTAATCTGAATTACCGAGGCAAAAAGTGGCCTAATTTTCCAACTTTACCTCGTTTTGTCCATATCTGCTAAATAAGGCCTTTTGAGTTCTTGCAAAATGTATCATTCAGCAGTAGGTTCCACCCACTGCGGAGAATGAGCCCATCCATTTCATGCCGTGCTTCCCTGTTGTATGCAACTGTCATCCAGGTCTCAACCGCGGTTTTCTGTTGGTCCGTTCACATTTCTGCTGCAAAATGTAATAATATTACATTCATCTGAAACTTAACCAATCTCGGTATCGTAGCTCGGTGATTTAAGTTATTGCAATTTTATTAAACTTCAGAAAAAAATTAGAACGATCTACTTCTGCAATTTCTTCAGATAGATTAAGGAATCAGAAATGTTAACAGTCACAATCCTACGTTCATATAAACATGTCTTAACACAAAATAACTTTTTGTTCGCATCAACAAATACAAGCGATCGATAGTAATATTAGGTAACATCTGGTCGCGACTTCGTCCGCGCCTATAACCTACCTCAAGAATTGGGCTACCCAATGCAAAAAGATTTTTTCAAATCCGACCGGTAGTTCCGGAGATTACCCCCATACAAACTTACAAACAAACAAACAAAGACCTCTTTTTAATATTAGTGTAGATTTGAACAGGCAGCATATCAATCAACATTTTCCAGCGGCTCGAACCGCTAATTTGGCATATCCCAAGTTTTTGTCCACTTGCACGCTCACAGACGGCATGCCGCCAAAAAACTTAACTATTATGTAACAAGGTGCGTTCAGAACAGGTGAAAGTGTTCCGACCACATTCCGAACGGAATTACTATATGTTCTGAAGGCGCGGAAAACGATTTCGGGTTAGGACTATTATTTGAATACAAATGAATGGTTTAGAGGTTGATGCATCGGAACCTTGCACTTTGATGACTTCTCTTCAACATTTTCCGGCAATTAGGAAACGAATCTTATGGATTCGGAAATTTATAAGAATTAGCTTTCAGAATAGCCTGAAAAGACTTGATAAAAGTTCAAAGAAAATAAAATTTTAAAAGCAACAAATAATGTACCAATGTTTGAGAATAACACAAAAATAAAATAAAAGAATTAAATCTGGATTAAAAATTATTTCTTGTTCTACGAAAGATCTTAATAAGTTGGGTAAGACATTGCTTTGTGAGAATATGCCTTATTGGACTTATACCGATATTAAACTAGGTCACTGGGCGCGTTCACGTTCCTGTATCATTTGTTTCCAAAGGTTATTGATCTTTCCAAACAATAGCACATAGTACCTCTCTAATTATAAACGCTAAATTGCGTAGTTTCGTACAGTTCGCAATGTGTTTCGCCACCTCTCTGTTGGGAATATTACTACTAATGCAACATCATGCAAGCATTTCCCATGATAACTGAGCTAGATTGAATTTTTTATGGTGTCTCAACTTGATTGGTAATTGAAAACCTTTTGAAAAGGTTATTTAGTTTGTACCGATTTATTAAATCAGGTTATGTTTATCTTTAAAAATTTTGTTTTCATTTGATAATTACGAAAAGTGGTCGATACAAGATGGGGTCTAGAATTGGACCCTTGAGGCAACCAACTTTGATTTTGTTTGAAATAAGCACCTCATTTTAGTATCCGAAAATATTTACAATATTAACATAACTTTGTGTATAACATATCCATGTATCTGAATCAAGGCACTCTGTGCCGAACAGTCACTGTGTAACTGTATCGAAAGCTTATACAAAATCAATGAATATTACAAAGCTTTACTTTACTTAAATAAATAACTTACCATGTCTGAATTCATTGCTCCCAAAGAGAAGCAATGAATTCAGACATGGTAAGTTATTTATTGTGGCCACTCGTTAATACCCAGAATGGCATGAAACTCATAAACAAGTTTTTAAAACTGCAAATCACAACGTGCGAGACATTATTCCAATCATTATCGATTTACGAACTCCATAAATTTTAAATCACGGCATAATAATTGCAGCATAACTTGTAGCTTAACACGGCCACCCATGCAGCTGTTAAATTTAAAAGGGGAGGAACGGAAACTAAAAAAGAAACTTGAAACAAACAAGAGTGGCAATGAGGAGTTTCTCGCCGAAGTCATAAACCATGGCGGTGTGAAAGCGGCACCATGACTCTTTGAGGGGTTACCAGCGCCTGCGCTTTGTGTAAAAACGTAGCGTTTAAGTACCGGTAAAAGTTAGCTAAGGGAAGACTTGATTGTCAACTCATTGAAGATGGTGACATTGTTTTCACAAATCTTTGGCCAACATTTCCATTTCCAACAGCGTAATGTTCGAGCTATTGGTCGTAACATAACCCAGACCTTTAGAAACATTTTGCAAGATTCCATTATTTCTACCTTTTGACTACTGCCCCGTCATCATACATGATAGCTGAAACTCCGTATTTTAACAGAATTATAGTGACACTTTAGAAATGTTGGGAATTATAATAATATGTTTACCTCTGCACCTCTACTACCCATATAATGAATATAAAATAAAACTTTAAATTACTCTATACTAACACCGTTCCTGTAAAATTCCAGCATCTCCCGCGGCGACGGCGCAAGCGCATCGGCAGTGGCGCACCAGCTTGGTGACGTCATGCAGGCCAGCAGAGACCACGACTGCCATCGTTTCAGATGTGACCTGCACTAGGACTTCACCGGCTTTCTGTAGGCATTCCTACCTTGGCCTGTACCTCTCGTCATCACCATAAGAAGTTTCATGAACTAACTGTTTATTGACAGTGTTAAACTAACTAGTGTTAAGAATTCATGGCATGTAGGTACGGTTTTTGTAAGGTCTCTAATGATTTTGAGAATCCCGTAAATATGATTAATTTATTGAATTCAGAAGATGTTAGAATGAAGGTTTTGCAATTAAAATGTTCTTTAGAAAAATTACCAATTAAATTATTGGACCTCTTTTGAAAGGTCAATTTTAAAGAACTGTAATTAGATTTTACGGTATTATTCTGATCATGATCTAGGGCAAACCCCTTGAACTAAATCAAAACAATGCAAGAAACCATGTGAAAAATAAGGAAAGTTGCAAAATCTTCTATTGCGAGACATTGGACTTTTAAAATACAATTATTTTGATGGCTGAATAAGTTCAGACATTTGAACGCATTGAAACAACACCATTAATTAGTTCCTGAGTAACCAGTGAAAATATAAAATATACTTATAACGATTCGTTACTAAGTTGTGAGAATAGACACTAAAATAAGATCATATGAGAATATTTGCTAATATGGCAGTAAATGCAGTCTAAGACAACCAAAGGGAATTAATCTGTAGGCTCAATACTGTGTATACGAGTATCAACCTTTCAAAAAAGAATATGCAAAGAAGCTATTTACAATAGTTTACGAGCATAAAGACGAAGACATGCGTGCAATAGGCCCTGCAGATTGGTTGCGATATGGTCGTCTGTAGACATTCTTCGTCTCTGACTCATCAACCGTCGTAGGCGGTACAATGATTGTGAAGTAATTTAATCCTTGAAGTATTGTGTATAGGATGCATAACACGTTATTCTAAATACACAATATCTTAATGATAAGCATATGTCATAAGATTTTCTTCTATCATATTTTTTATAGTAGTCATAATAATATCTGATGAAATTTGTAATTGGTACATATTCTTCACCGAAGACATCTGATAGTGTCGCCAGTGATTAACAAATTATTTATTTTTATTTATTCCTTAGTTGTAATTAGTCATAGCATTTTAGTTAGGGTTCACGGGTGAGTGTCACTGTTTATTTAATTGAAAAATAAATGTGCGACGGAATGGATTGTTATGATCGATTTGTCGAATATGAATTATAAATAAACCTTGTGACGTTTATTGTACATAGAGCTTATGAAACCGAGACGACTATTAATCGCGTGGTCGATTATACAATCGCTCGGTGAGAGGCAAGCCTTACGAATGACTATACGCCATCAGCCATATAACGAGTCGTTCCTACATCTAACATCACCATCACCATCACCATCACCTGGCGACTTCACATTATGTTCGTATTTATTGTTACCAAATAATTGATTTTGTCAAACGGCAATTCTCTCGTAAATTATTATTTATTTTAGTTTATTATTTAAAAAGCTATTTAATCGAGTTTAAATTATTTATTGTAATAATTGATAAAATTTATTGTCGACGCTGATATAATGCACTGCACATTTACATGAAATGAAGAAAAAATTTAAGATTTGTCTTTGTTTGTACGACTTTCCTTCCAAGGCTCTAATTAATTTACATTATTACTATGTTTCGTGAGTAGATCTGTAACGTGTCCAAGACAATTGTGTTGAACAGTAAACAAAACGCAATCGCAATATTAGTGTCCTCATAATCACTCGTATAATGTTCCCACTGCCACGTCTGGGACACAGGCCTCCTCTCTTCGAGTGGGAGTGGGCAATAATCTATCACGCGGGCGCAGCCAGGGTGGGTAATATTAGTGTTATCTACCTACTTATTGAACTCATTTAGAGCCTCTGAATTTGTTCGTACAGCCTTAAGTTCTCATAATCTTAAAGTTTTTTAAAATTTTGTATTTAAGTAACTAACTCTCCTTACTTATCACTGCTGCACTGCATTAAATTTTCGTAACTATATTAAGACTTTAATCAATAGATGGCGTTGTAAGTTGTACATAATGCTTTTACAAAGAATGTAAATTATTTATTTATTTTTGTACGAATAAAATAAAAAATAAATTAAATATGCGGTTTTATTATAAATATCCAAAAAATATTACATAAATGACGGACGTTCTAATCATCCGAGAAGATTCTGAAAAAAAAAAAGGAATTCCGCTAAACAAAACCTTAGAAAGCTGATGTTTGTGGGGGCAGGAGGTGTTCGACGTTACTCCGGCAGGAAATGAAAAATCTCTATAACCTTAAGACGCACAAATTTCATTTATGCCGCTTTCACGCACAAATATAAGCTATCCGTCTTCGATCAATATGGTCGAAGGCCCATGTACTTTATTTCCATCTGCAGCCATTCGTTTAAACTCTTTCTGCTGGAACAACGTTACTCCAGCAAGATTAGTTCTTCGTTTTTTTTTTTTTTCAATGTTAGTGCACGCACAAATTTTCATTTGGCTCACATTTACAGCAGATTACGCTCTAATTATTCGTTGAACTCAATTCATTCAAGAAGAGATTTCCTTGCTGGAGTAGCGGACACAATAAGAGGAACTGCCTCTCCATCCGTTGATGGCCAATAGAAGTTCGATGTAAACCAAGTTATAAGGAACGAAGGACGTCATCCTGTTGTGTCAATACAAATTCCATGACATAATTTCACAAAAGTTTACCAACAACGTCGCCTTGTCAAGTTATTCAGGCGCCAAAATATCCTTGTAGCTCTCTAACAGTCTACTTAAAATAAATTTCCATTTACCATTTCCTTTATCACGGCCTCTTTCTTCAGTAGTCGCTGGACCCCTGCCCTGGTCAGCCCCTGGCTTGGTCCCCGCCACCGCCGGTAGGCGTGGCGGAGGGCGCCGCGTTTCCCGGGTCGTCAGTAGTCCACTTGTTACATTCCGCGCATGGCTGCATATCGTCCTCCATCATGTACAACTGTATGAAAGGATTCTGTCAGTTCTTTAAAAAGGAGTCCTCTTCCTCTCTTCTATGTTGCTGTGCCCGGCAGGATTCACAATAATAATATTCTTGTAAACAAGTCCACATTGTGGAATGCACAGTACAGAAAAAAACAGTAGAAGTCGCATATCGCTTCATTAGTATTGGAACCAGCGTACCCAAACTCACACAAATACAAGTTAATTGTATTTCGTAACACTAAGAAATCTTTGGTGTGATTGGTAGTATTGAATGAAAGTAGAAAATAATGTCAGTCGTCGCTTATTTGAAAATAAACCACAATTTAAGGACGATAGAGTTGTTTATTGTCTACTCATTTTACGTATTTATTACTTTTTCCGTTTAAAGCGCACACTGAATAGTTTAACGAGCAAGTTACGCTACCCGCCGTTAGATGTCACTATATTAAATGCATTCAATTTAAAGCTGTATTTCTTTAAAAATAAGATTCATATTTGCGTAACGAGGTCATTACTATTCGTCCTCCTCTAGGGATGTGCCACTGTCGTTGATTTATTTATCGACATTCCGTTTTATTTTAAAAATAAGATTCATATTTGCGTAACGAGGTCATTACTATTCGTCCTCCTCTAGGGATGTGCCACTGTCGTTGACTTATTTATCGACATTCCGTTTTATTTTCAAACAAAATACGGTCAACAGCTAGTCGATAAATATTATTTTGTTCGAAATCAAGTGTTAATATTTTATTCTAATACCTACTTACGTTTTATAGAAAGTATAATTAAGAATTGTTATGTTAAACTACTGATCCGAATTTGAAAATTATTACTTATTGTCGATTGAGAGACTGAGAGTGTCCGGTCTGCACCAAGTGCAAAGGCAACTGATAGAAATCCGACGACTGACGAAACACGAAGATTGCCGAGGGACATTTAGAAAATAGTTGTACTGTACCTATTTATTGAAAGATGATTATTGTATGTATATTGTAGATTTTGAAGGCGGTTGTCTTTTTTATCACGATGATTCATGTCGTCGTTGCGACTTTAAGACATGCGGTCTTAAAGTCGCAACGACGACATGAATATGTAATGTGTCACTTTTGGCAAAATCACTTTTTTACGCCAACCGATCTAAATATGATGTTGATCTAAATGTGATTCGCGGCCGGTATCAAATATTAATTTCTAGAATTATAATAAAAAATCACCAATACAAAATAATCCTTCTACGTTCATAAAATCTTATTGAATGACTATTTCATGAAATCATGACATTTTAGGATTATTCTAGTTAAGAGTTGTTATGTTATGCGCTGTTTGTTGCTGATTCTAATGACTATAATTCTCTGAAGCCATATTTGTTACGGTCGCGAATCATATTTTAATCAACATACAACCATATATGACCCTGACCTAAAATTGCAAGAAACGTAAGGAAATTTGAATTTCGCGGGCTACCTTAGCGCATCTCCTTTAAAATATCGATAATGGTAATCTCTAATTGAGTAGCTGACTGTGATATGTGCATAGTTGGAATCTTCGCGAAGAATATGTTTAAGTTTAAAATAAAGTAGACGTTAAACTGAATAATATAAAGTCCACTTTTACTTGTCTTGTTTAATAAAATATTATTTTTCAAATTTTAATCGAAATAAAATCAATTAACCGATGGTATGACATACCTATATTTGATATATTTTTGGTTCTGCTAACGTGTTTACATTCTAAAACAGCACAATAGGGCATTTCTGTATTTTTTTCTCAAGTTCTTTTCACCGTGACGGTTGTAACGAGACTGATTTGCGTGATGTGGGCGCGGAAGGAGCCTATGCGGATCTCCGAAAAACTCGGGGTACGCGGGCTCCGCCTACTTGCTACTTCTACTGTTTTTTTCTGTTCTGTGGTTGAATGCAATAAATTTATTTAGTATTTTGAAAACAAGTCATAATGTCAGTCCATTTCTGTAAGTACTTATGTTTTCTTTTTTGTATATTGGCATTTGGTTTTTATATATATTCATGTAATTTGTTATCATTTAATTGTGCTTTTGTGTGTCTTTTGTATGCATTGAATAAATATTTTATCTATCTATCTTTATTGTCGCAGATGGATTGTCAAAGTCGCTGTTATGTAAACCAGCTGAACGACGTTTAGCGATTTTCCATAATTGCAGAAATGCATAAACGTTTTGCATTTTATCAATGCAGCGGGTTCTACGATTAGAGGTTATGTAAAACAGCGTGAAATGAAACGTCAGATTGTAGGTTTTAGTTCTAAACTTTGTCACTCGTAGCTCTTCATAAAGCCGGCGCCAGACACAGCAACAATATTTGAACACTTATTTGAACACATGTGAGGCACGGGTATTTGGATATTTGTTACATATCGATGACGATTAAGGTAGCTGCCCTTACTGCCCCATCTCAAAAATCCATCATGTATATTATAACCCCAAAATAATTTAAATAAAAGTAATAAAACTAAAGCCCACGAAAAAAAAGTCGAGTGACTCCGGATTTTTAATTTGTCTGTTTGTAATGTCTTGTTTATACATTTATAAAAATAAAACCCAACTGTTTTAGTATTATAAGTTAATTTTTTTTAAGTTTACTTTTAGTGTTCCATATACTTACATGATTCTCCTTCAAGCAACTGAATAAATTCCAGGACAGTTTCGTTGCTCCAGTCCATCTTGCTACTGAACAAAGCGACCGTTCCGCTCACAGACTTACGATACACTGGACTTGCAGACTACACATACATTTGAATTTTGATCGCTTTGATATGTGCTATGCACTCATTTGCCTACTTTGAACGCTTTGATGTGCGCTCGAAAACCGACACAGAATGGAAAGGTTGAAATAAGTGATCAAACTTTGACCAAATACCCAAACATCGGTGCCTCACATGTGTTCAAACAAGTTTTCAAATAAGTGCTGATTTCATCGATGAAACTGAACGCGATCAGCATTTGTAAAACGCAAGAGTTGTCAGTGTCAAAATTGTTATGGAATATTGTACACTGACAGCTCTTGAACGCGTTTAGATGTGCTGAACGCATTCAATTTCATTGGTGAAATCTGCACTTACTGTTCAAATATTTTTGCTTTGTCTGGCGTCGGCTAAATGTGCACTCGAAAGACCGACATCAAATAACAAAGTTGAAATAACTGATCAAACTTTGATCAAATACCCAAACACGCGTGCCTCACATATGTTCAAACAAGTGTTCAAATAAGTGTTCAAATATTGTTGCTATGTCTGGCGCCGACTTCAACAATAATGGCGTTCGTAACAGAAATAAATAAAACGAGTAATATGTGTAAAAACAGTGATTTTAAGGAAAATTTCAACATGCAGAATTTTATGAAAGTCAGTCCTAAAAATACTAAATAGCAAAATAACTGCGACCAACTTGGAAGTAGCGCTCGCTGGCCGCTGCCGCGGCATCTATTACAATCATAACAGAGCTGTTTTGTAAAACAGTTATCGGTTCTATGTATAAAAATGCGGATTCGGCAATCCTTCTGCGACAGATAAATGAGGTACGTAGCAGTACAGAGGCCTCTCCAGTGTTGCACCACAACACATGGTTCTCCACCTTCCGCATCAGTCTATCCCAGCCGCCTTTTAAGGTCGTCAATCCATCTATCGCGTCATCATCCATAATAATAAGTCTCACACAAGAACTAGGGGTACACAATCTTATCTGGCATATTTCAAAATGCCTGGAGGTTGACTAAGTTCATCGCGTTCGGCAAAAAGATCAGTGACAATTTGTGTCCAGTCCATATATGAGCCGATATAATTTTCATCTATATAAATAAAACTAAAAATATATAAATATAAATAAATCACTAAAATAAATCACTAAAGGTGTTGCTAAGCGCAAAACTCGAGAACGGCTGGACCAAAGCAGATTTTTTTTTTATATGCCTTAAATTTCGAGGAAGGTTCTTGAGGAGAAAATTTTGGGAAATTGCCCAGATAAACGTAAAAACCTTCTATAAATATATATCAATAAATCGCCGAAATGTAGGAACTCCTATGAATATGTACGCGCACTACTAACTAACGTGCCTAATAACTAAGTTCTTAGAATCAAAACTTCTTACTTTTAATTCTATTTAACCTAGAATCGATCAGCATACTACTACTTACTATGTTCTGTTCGTCACCTCATGCATAAACAGTTCTCTGATGTATGGTCTGTTCCAGAAGTGTCTGATAAAAGTGTAAATAAACCCTGTTCAGATTAAATACTTACGCATCACAAACGAGTCAGTTGTACATTTATCTGTAGGTTTCCACTTTGTATTTTGTTTTTCCGACAATTATGTTTGAATAATATTATTAAATTGTAAGCAATTGAAAAATCATCGACGAAAATTTAAGTTTTAAAATTAACCATTTATTGTTAAAGGCTTGTGCAGACCAGCGCGACTTGTCGCGCGACGCGACACGAACTATACAATTTCTAAGAAAACTTCACAGTATAACAATAACCGGTGTCGCGTCGCGCGACAAGTCGCCCTGGTCTGCACAAACCTTCAATTAAAGTTCATTTAAAATAAAGAATTTGGAGTTTAAGCATTCAAACATTTTAATAAAATTGCACTCAATTTGTAGGTGGCACTACAAGTTGGCATCTACACTTCCACAGATATATTTTCGGTACCATTTGTTTACATTTTAATCAGATACTTTTGGAATAGACTATAGATGAGACACACTCACCCTGCCGTCGGTGCCGTATCCTTCGAACTTCTTGGTCGGCATGGTCTGCAGGTTCGCCTCGCCTGCCTTCTCCCGCGTCACGTGGCCGCCCACTAGGGTGTGCGAGCCGCCCACCCAGCGGTGACAGATGTGATCCCTGGTGATGACTCATCGTAAACTATCTATACCTATGTATATTATAAATTAAAGGCGCTTTTCTTGTCTGTTTGTGTGCCGCTTTTTTGTGTACTTCAATTAGTTAAACTTCTATATAATAAAGAAATCTCGATGTTTTGTCATGTCGTAAAAACCGTACGAAGAAGGGGTGGGAAGGGGAGAGTTGCTAGTAATATAAGGTAAGTACTATAGCTTTTGCTCACGGTTTCGCCCGGGAGAGCAGAGCGAAAGATTAGGTTTTTATTTTACTTAGCCTGTACTGTCCAACTTCTGGGCAAAGGCCTCCCCCAACTCCTTCCAGAAACTCTTTTCCCGCGCCACCTCGAACCAGCCCTCAGATTGGGATATTATTTATTAATAGATAAATAAATAAATAGTAGTTTGTAAAACTGTTGCAGAAAGAGTGGTATCACACGAGTGTTTTAATACCTAGTTCATACACTACTTTATCTACTCTCATACATTGGGATTGAACCTACTAAATAAAAGATCAAAGTTAAAGATCAAGAATATAAAAATCAGTCCAACAAAACGTGTGAATGGCGCCTGCACCAGCACATCACCGCGCATGCGCTAGAGCGGTGCGGCTGTACCCGCTAACGTTCCATTACAAAAGTTGATGGAAACTCCTTGGTGATATTAACTTCTTGGAAGTGCCCTGTATCGTAATAGAAAAAAAAAATTGATTGTGTGAATACACACTCGTATTTTAATACCCCTCATTATGCAAGAGTTTCATATATTAACTATTATAGCATTATTTTGTTACAGAAAACCTGTTAAATATGATCCTATTTTAAATTTCGGTATTGTTTTTATAATGTGCGTCAATATAAACTCGTTTTGAATTTAATAATTCCAATATTACGATATGAGAGTAGCTAAATTATTATATATTTTCAGCAATCAAACAGTGGACTTGACATAAATATAACTTATTTCTCCTCCTTTCTCTACGAGTCTGGTCGAACCTTTTTCAGCCTAGGTTAAAGCCTCACAGACATAGCTATAGTATATTTTAATATACCTACTGTGCTTTTGCTTTTTTTTTGCGTTATTTTTGGATATATATATTACAGCTCCGTCTGAGGTCGTTCGAAGCTTACTATGGAAAATATATCGTACATACACCGTGATATTTTAGTCGTCTTATTTGAACTATTATTAATATCTAACTTTGTTAGCTTAGTTAGTTCTGTAACTTTATTGTGAATGCTGTAGTCTGCTGTAAGTGAAGGAGTACATCCTCTTAATATCTGATGATTCCCATTATTTATGTAAGTATTTTGTTTTATTTTTGTTGGACATCCTAAATAAATAATACCTGGTATCGGGCGGCGCAAGTTTGACCTCTCCCAGACACAGGTCCTCAGCGCCGAGCGGTGCGGGACGCAGGGCCGGCAGCGCACACGGCTTGCCGTACGTGGCGTCCTGCGGCGGCATCATGGCGCGCGTGAGGCACGCGCCGCACGCCGCGTCCCGAGCAAGCTCACGCATCAGCAACGCCGCCTAGGGATACACACACCCCGTTATACTACCTCCACCCTTCATGCACGGTACTCTATGATACGAGTAACAACACCAAACCAGGATAATCAAGGTCACAGTAGGTATATTAGTTTTAACATGCAGTATATCAATTCGGAACAATGGTCAAATCGGCTACACACGCATGCAAACGCATTTATCGCATTAGTCGCAAACAGGCGCGAAGCGACTCTAATAAAACAATTTCGAAGAAAACTTCACGATAGAAGTGAAGTGAGAAGTGCTTCACCAGTATCGCATCGACTCGTCTCGTAGTCTTTAGGCTGCGTTTCCACCAGAGATGAGCGAGGATGCGTAGCCAATTATATCGCTTCACTGTCATAGCTTGAGATAAGTTATTGGTTTGTTTCACACACATCCCTCGCTACGCATCTCGCTCATCTCAGGTAAAAATGCAGCCTTTTTTATTTTTAATAACTGGATGGCGTGTCTGACTCTTATTGACTAAAACCCACCCTTGTTCCTTCAGTGTTGCCTGAACGTTACAGTTGCCAGGGGCCACGGTATCCCTTTCCGACTTGCCGGCGATCCTGGCAGGCATCGGTCCTAGCAAACCCCTTCAGTTGTGCTGACGTCTCTTTGAGGGGCACGTGGAACACAACGCGCCGTCGACCCGGGTCTGGTCCTTATCGGACGGCGAGCTACCCATTGCTCACCGTCAGCAAACCTGCGCCTACGGTGGCCGGGAATCGGCCTGCGATTCCCGATGCCCAGGGCGTCTCCTGCGGAGGCTAGGGACATAACGGCGCGAAATTTGCCTCTCATGCGTTCTGCCTCCTCCTTCGCGAGCATTAGTGCTTCGCAGAAGGAGGTACGGCTTCCCACGCCCTCTCGCTCCGTACCATGGCCTGGACCAGGGCCAGACGCGAGAGATCACTGCCGCCGATCGCCTCCACAAGGACACGGCGGTGCCCCGCCCAAGCCGGGCAGAGGTGGAAACGCAGCCTAAGTCGGGGTCGAGGGAGTTCAATGGGGTGCGAGAAGTGGTTCCGTTTTAAGTGTGTATTGTGTGTAGTGCATTATTTGTGTGACGAATTTTGCCTTATTTTTTATTTACATTATTCAACTCAAACTCAAAGCATTTATTTATTTAAAATAAACCAATTACAGGTACTTTTGAATTGGAGAAAGGTCGGTCAGTTAGAAAGATGCAGTTAGGTGCCATTTGCAAAGCGTTACCTATAGGAATCTATTCCTATAGAGAAGAACGGCCAAGAAACTCCACGGATTATTTTAAATCATAATATTATTTATGAAGCGCGAGTTCTTCTAATACGAATCTTTTGACAGAATAAATTGGTGGTTGTTGGTTTTTTGTATGGTGTGCATAATAAAGAATATTCTATCTATCCAAATAAAGAAAGGTTTTTGTTTTAGTTCTGGTCCGAATGCTTTCAAAATCGATTCCGGAGTATCCGCACGCACTATCTCAATTTGGAATCAATTTTCAAAATGGAAAAGCATTTCAGTTTTAAAAAAAGTTGACAACCCGCGTTTTATTTCACAAACGGATCTAGTTGAGATACTGGTCAAGTTTATACAGGCTGTAACAAGACTTCACGAAGTCGTCATCTTCCCATTCTGTACATCAAACTAAGTAACTTTGTGCAAAAATAAGTGCCGGGAAACGACTTCTATTTTTGGTGTGAAAATTCGGTGTTTACGATAGTACGCAATGTAACGCACGCAATACACTGTGCTTATGGGTGCAGGCAGCGGTAAACGGATTTTTAAATTTTCCATTTAAAACTTGCATTCATAAAAAAACATTAAAACCTTTTGGAACTTTGACCATCTTTTTTCCTTCTTCTTCTTTGAATATCTCCTTAACCAGAAGGTTCCCAGCTAAGGTCCGGTACAAAAAAAACATCATAAAAACATGAACAACAAGTGACTCTCAGCTTCGTTAAGGGTATTTTTACACCCGTTATGTCAAGGTGTTCAAGGCGGCATGGTCACTTCATGGCCTAAAAATCGATTGCTTGTCTAAAGTAAGAGACAGAAAACCACATGCGTCAGAATGACTGCATGAGTTACAAACCTTGGGTTCTCCGAGCATGATCTCCAATTTGCGCAGCTTTTCCTGGATCTCGTTGAGCTTCTGGGTGGCAAACTCTTTGAGCGCCATAAGAGTGATGATCTCTGCCTTCTTGTCGGATGCAAGCGTCAGGTCGCCGAGAGCAGTCTATCGACAAACATTGAATATAGTACAACACAACTTACACGTACAAGTCCACAGGCGACTGCAGGCGGCAGCAGCAGGCGGCGTATCGCCGCGACACTAGTGGTTTCTATACATTTCTATGAAATACCTTCCGTAGCCAGTGACACGGTATTTCACAGAAATACTATAAACTAAAAAAATTATACTCGGTCCATTACAGACCAAGTATTATTTATTAAGTTGATGGTGGATATAAGACCACGTTAGGTACCGGACCATGTTGTCTAAGCTAGATAACTTATTTTTGAGGTCCGGCAGAAACTGGTAATACGTGCAGTACTTCGTAAGAGATTTGTAATCTAATTCTCTCCAAGGAGTTATTTGGTAAGTGGGTGAATTTCCCAAACGACTTTTTTTTTGTCTTCATTGAAATTAGTATTTGAAAAAAGGAATATTGTTCTGTACTATTTTTTTTGTATTCATTAGGTATTTATTGGGTTGTGGCATGAAATATTATTTGTCTAAGTCTATTTACAAAGGTAGAAATAAATACATAAACCTCTATTTTTGTCACATCGGTGCTGTCCCTCTACTTTTTTTACAAGCAAAAACGCTTATATCGTTATAAAAATAAGTAACTTAAGAATATAACTTATTCTATTTTATAGAATATTAGTTTTATTATTAATATGTAGCATATTTTATTACGTAATTCATAATATTTATTACTGAGAGGCATAAATGTACTTGTCTCGCAAAATTTTGTCATATCGCTGCACAAAAGTAATTTAAACCTAACTTTGCATCGATGAGTCCGACAGTGTCCCCACCCCAATTTTATTTCCCTCGTTAGTGTGTGCTAGTGCGCAGTCAGGACGGACGTGTGTCAAATCGCTGCATATTCCCGCCAATTACGTAAGTACGACATTTCAGTTACTTCCAAGCAATTATTTTATATTATCGGTGGTTGCATTTTTCTAGTGTAATGTGAAGTTTTATTACGATTGTTTGGTTCTAACAGACATAGTAAGTAAATTAGCATCATTATAGGTACTTGAATTTAGCCTAAATATTATACATTTTTCATAATTTTCAAAAAAGTCGATAATTTCTCACGTCGCTGTTCTCATATCGCTGTAATCGGTGGTCTTTTTTACCACCGATGTGATAATTTACACCGATGTGATAAGAAAAATCAATCGGTGTCTTAAATATCATATCGGTGTTTTGATTCATGATCGACGCATAGTTTTGTCACATCGGTGGATTGTTTTATCACATCGGTAGATCATATTATCACCTCGGTGTAATTTTATCATATTGGTAGACATAGTGTCATTTCATTAAAGTAAACAAAAAAACAATGGAGCATACCTACAACCATACATTATATACATACATATACACATATTATATTTTTTAACTTTCATAAATATTAACTTGTGTGCAGCTCGTGCCGCACACAATTCGTTCGAGTAATTTTGTTTAAGATTAATTTTGTTTAAGAATGCTGAAATCAAAACTAAACGAGGAGGAGAAAAAAGAGAGAAAGAGGTTGATGGAAAGAATAAGAAAAGCTAAAATCAAAAGTGATCCTGTGTTAAGAGAGCAGCATTTAAGAAAAGACAGAGAACGCTTAGCTAAAAGAAAGGCAGCTGGACTTATCCTAACCCGAAGCCAAATGACTGCACATGCACGTCGCAATGCACAAAAGAAAAACCGAATCAGTGCCCGTGCATATTATCAGCGGAAAAAAAATAAGGCAAATGGTGCCCGCAACAACCCAACAAGTGTTTCAGAGACCAATGACGCAGAATCGCTACCGAAAAATCAAGATAATGAGCCCGGTATTTCTCAAGAACTAATAGGACCTCATAGCCCACGGCTATTGCGACAGAATGTTCGATGTAATAGTCCTAATTTGCGTATTGATGCCATAGTAGCGAGTAGTTCCCACTATTTACGTACAAGCAGTCCCCTAGATTTATCAATAGCATCTCCTTTACGAACGCCAAGTATTAGTTCTATAAATTCAGAAGAATCAACATTACGCCCAAATAGTCCTAACTTAGACACATCCTTTAATACTGTTAAATTCAAACAAGACATTAAAATGAAATTTCGTAAATATCAAAACGTTAAAACTCAGCAAATACACGATTTAAGAAAACAATTGGCAAAGGCTAATAAAGAGAAACTAATGTACAAAAAGAGATACATGAGACTACATCAAGAATTTAAGAAATTAAAACAGAGTAATTTAGAAGTGAGACGAATCCCAACGAAGCCAAAAAATATAGACCTGCAAAAACGTATCCGTAAGATTGTTGTTCAGTTTTTTGAGGATGATGAAAATTCAAATCTTTGCCCAGGTAAAAAGGATACTGTCACACAAAATGGAGTAAAAAAACAGAAAAGGCTGATGAAAGACACAATTAAAAATTTACACAAAAAGTATTTGACTTCGGGCTACCCTCCAATCAGTTACGTCACTTTTACAAGAATGAGGCCGTTTTGGGTCACGCAGCCAAAATTAAACTTGAGAAATACATGCCTATGTGAGAAACATGAGAACATGGATCTTGTTATATCATCTTTAAAAAGAAATCGTATCATAAAAGAAAACACCACGACTGAAATTCTAAGTAGTATTTGCTGTGATATTTTTAAGGTAGAATGCCTGCAAAGAACATGTCCTGTCTGTAAGAATCGTCATTTAAATTATCAAGAATTTGATAACTCCAAAGATGTTATTTATTGGAATTGGAAGAAGATAAAAAAGAATTACAAAAAAAATGGAGTCGATAAAATAGCCGTTAATGTAGAAAAAGTAAAAATAACCGTTAAACCATTACAACTAATCAAAATATTTGAAAACAATCTGAAACCGTTCTTAACACATTGTAGTAATATACGAAATCAAAGTCAAGCTTTTAAGCACTACAAACAAAACATGACTGAAAAGGATTGTGTCGTTCACATTGACTTTAGTGAGAACTATAGCTCCAAGTACGGGTCCGAAATACAATCTATGCACTTTGGTGGCAGTCGTCAACAATTCACATTACACACTGCTGTAATTTACTATAAAAATAAGGAAGAGAATATAACAACTCAATGTTTCTGCACTATTAGTTCTTCACTGCGCCATGATGCTGCCGCCGTTTGGGCTCACCTTGTTCCAATATTAGAAGAAATTAAACAGGAAGCTCCAATTGTTCAGAATCTTATTATTATTTCTGATTCTCCATCAGGCCAGTATCGGAATAAGAAAATTTTTTATATTATGTCCCAACTCAGTATTTACTGCTCTTCTCTGACTAACATAATATGGAACTATAGTGAATGTGGTCATGGAAAAGGTGCGCCAGATGGAGTAGGTGGGCTACTGAAGCGAACGGCGGATCGATTTGTTGCACACGATGGTGATATGAATAATATAGACTCTTTTGTAAACTATTTAAAATCTGCTGTCCAAGGCGTGAAAATTAGTACTGTAGAAGAATATGAAGTTGAAGAAAAGGACTGGCTTCTCCCTACAAATTTGAACACATTTCGTGGAACATTGCAAGTCAAACAAGTCATTTGGACTAAAGAAGCTAAAAATCGTATAGTTTTACGTCGACTTTCTTGTATAGAAGATGAATGTATGAAATATGTTGTTAAATGTCCACATGGCAAACATCTAGACTTCCACAATTTGTCAACCGAACACGAAATTAAGTCTAAACCTCAACTTTCTTCTTCGAGTAATAAAAAATCCAGAACTAAATCCAAAATAGATATCACTAAAATGCGACCAGTAAAGTTAACTGACAAATTAATTTTGTTCCCACAGCCATCACATTCAAAGTATTTTACACCATCAAATACATTAAAAATCTCGGAAAATGCGGCACCCAGATCATCCTCTTCGACAAAAATGTCTGAAAATTTGCTATTGAACTATGTAGATCTTGATCAAAGTACTCCTGCCTGTTCATTTTTAGAGAAAATTGACACGAACATTTTAGTTGGTTTAGAGGAATCAACTCAATTCGTAAATAAAGAGGATACGGTAAAAGCATCTAATAGATTTTCAAGTCCTACCGTGGAAGACAGTGACACCGATGAGGAAATATTTAGAATAAAATCTAAAATTAACTTTAAAAAAGAAAAAAATGAGCCACGTAAACCAACTCCTGACATCAAACAGAGATTTAATTATATATTTGGTTGCAGTGACACTGATGATGACTTATTTTGATCTGGGCTGATTTGTTTTTAAAATTTTTATTTTTATTGTTTTTAGTTTTAATTGAAAAAAAAAGGTTTTTGTTGTAACAGATAATAATTATAAAAGTACGTAATTAAGTGCTGTGATTAACTATAGGTATACTACATAGTCTTCTATGACTTAAACGTCTAATTATGGTGCAATTTAATAAAAGTGGAGTACGAAGACGGTTCAAGTTCTGTAGTGATTTATGTTGAACTTAAAGGCTGATTAACATAATAACCAAATTATACTGACAGATTTAATTTAAGTTTTTTTTTTAAGGGTAAAGATTATTTGCTAGATGTAAGATATAAGCGATCTCTATGTAATCTATGATACTTACGCACTGAGAACAAAGATTTTAAAAATATTAAATTAAGTGATAATTAAAGCTGTGATTATTGTAGTGTTGTTATGATTAAGGTTAAACTTAAAAGGCTGATTAATTAGGTATATAAAGTTTTCTTATATAAAGTTTCTATTCTTAGTATTGTTGAACCTAGAACGCCACAATGTTTTAAGTGTACACATGGCAAAACAATTAGCTTGATCGCCACATTAATAAATGTGTATTGTACAATAACGTACAAGAAATTTTTGTTTTTTATACTTCTTTTAAATAAACACAATGATAATAAAAAAAAACATTATTTTTTATTCTAAGAAAATAATACCCTTAGTTCAGGTATTCAGTTCTTAGTCACTCCTTCAAAAATGTATAAGCCTAATTTCTTTTTTGATGTTCAAAGGTGGATAGATTATCATATCGCTGTATATGTATATCACATCGGTGAATAAATTTATCATATCGGTGTACAGAAAAGATAATCGGTGCCGGATTGTCACATCGGTGGAAACCAGAATTCAAACTGAATTTTCTCCATAGTCTTAAAAGATACGTTGATGGTTACCAATAAGGGAGTATTTAGTATCCTAAATATTACATTAAACATGAAAAAAATAAAAAATATATATAAATGAAAAAGTTCACCGATATGATAAGAAAAATGGCATTTGTTGAAATTCACCCAAGTGTCAACTTTAATCTTTCATCGCAGTTACGGATTTTTCCATTACATTATTTTGCAGGTTAATTTGTATTGTGATTAATAGGTAACAGTTTGGTGATATTGCTGAGGAGTAACAAAAAGAGTAAGGTAATAATGATCATTTATTTATAGGTGACAGTTTAGTGATATCGCTGAGGAGTAACAAAAAAGAGTAAGGTACTAATAATGATAATTGATGTATAGGTAAGTTTGGTGATATCGCTGAGGAGTAACAAAAAAGAGTAAGATACTAATAATGATCATTTATTTATAGGTAAGTTTGGTGATATCGCCGAGGAATGACAAAAAAGAGTAAGGTACTAATAATGATGATTCATTTCAGCATGGCGAAACTACTTTTATATGTTACCTATTACACTTTTTAAATAATGATATTTTCTCTTATAATACGAGTATCTCCTAATCCGTACCCTGAGAGATATTTGTCATTTGGGTTTGGTTATAGGGAAACGGGGAAGCCCTTCCGCTAAACTTGACACTGAGCACTAACGCTCCTGAATTTTGATGACTGTTGACTTGTAACTGACGCACCACATGTGGAAAGAAGAACCGTAAATACTCACAGTTCCTTTAAATCAAGCAGGACTATAAAGCCAATCTGTAAATGTTCTCTTACCGATTATATAATATCATGTGATAAATATAAATACTGTACTACTATTTATTTTCTCGCAGTCAATGGTTAAAAGTAGAATACACAACGCGTGAAAACAAAATTCATCTCGGTCCATGTATCCCTCGCTACTCTCGGGATCCAACTTAGTCCCTCCAATTAAATCCCCCTTTTTTCACTTATTGTATAATCTACTATTATACTTTACAATAATATATGCAACAAAGAGTTTACTCAATCCTAAGACAGAGTTTCTACTGTGTGTATGTTTATCTTAACATTTTTTTTTTTTTTGTGTATTAGGACATATTTGTATATATTCTGTATATTTTGGGAAAATAACCAAATTAGGTATTAATGTATTAACAAACAGGCAAAATATGGAATGTACACTAAACCACCAACCTTTACAACTAGTAACGCAAAGGTATTTTTTCTGCAAATAAATGATTTTTATTTAATATTATGCAAGTATGATAGTATACAGACCTGCCACACTCGGTCCTGTTTGTGGAACTTGTCGTAGCATTTTACGAGGCGATTCTCTATTTCATAGCGCGCTTGGGCGAAGTCTTTCTCGTACAGCAAACCAGCAAGACGTGAGATGTCCGCCTGGCCAACAAAGTATTGTTTAAAAAATTAAAATAATTAAGTCGTGCAATGTATCATATATCTTAATAGTCCAGTAATTTTACGGACTACGAGTGGGCCGTAACATTACTGGACTATTATGAAGGCAGAAGTAAAAGAAAACCTAGGTTTACTCGGGTCTAATTAAGTTAACGTTTGAGTTTCGAAATAATCAAAAACGAAATTCATTTAGCCAAAACTTATAATATTATTATCTCACTAATAGTAGGCTGGAGTATAAGCTCTCGCCTTTATACATCGTCGTTGGTCGTTGTAGACGATAATTAGTTAACTCAAACACAACTTCAACTGAAAGCCAACCCATTAATCCAACTTAAAAACTAAGCGAATAGCAGGAGAGCATTATTGGGTAGGTATTTGAGGTACGATGGAAATCTCTCAATACTTCTCCTATTATACCTAAGTACAGAACCGCAGATCTTACTGAAGGGTAGCGGGGCTAAATCAACCATCATATGTCCACATAAGAATTTATCATTTTTTGCACATTTAAAACATTATCACAGCGATTCTGTAATTTTTATACTTCTACATTTACTATTTATACAGTGAAAAAATAAACAAGACATTATTTGGTCGGGTCTAAAACTTTGCCAGGAGCTTGCAAAATAATTTTGCAAAAAATTCAAAGAAACGTATTTGAGGCAAGCTGAAATTTTAACAGTATATTATTATATATGACTAAAAATAAATATTTTGAAAGTACAGATCATTTCGGTGGGACATTCTGCCTGCCAGGTGATCGAGAAAGTTACTTATGAGTGTGAGTGAGCAATGCTACTGGTAGGTAGTGTGAGAGAGGGCGTATATAGGCAGCTCTGCGGGGAGGGCAGTTAGGGCCGAGTCACACGCGGCATCGCGGGCGGCCTCGAGACCTTTCAAGCTTTTCAAGCGATACTGGTCTTTTAAGTAGGTAGATAAAGTTTAAAATTATTTCACACTGAAAGTGCTCGCCGCGTAGCTGCCGGCCATTCCGGTGTGAACCGACGCTAAGAGACTGGCGGGATAGGATTCAGATTGATTTGGGACGAATTTAAAGCTACAGGCTCAGCGGTGCGGGCTGGCTTGAGGGTCGGGGCGGCATGGACTGGGCGGGCGTCGCGATGGGTCGCGGCGGCGCGCGCGGCGAGATGGAAGGACGGCGCGGTGGTTCCCCATCCACACAAACGTGGGTGAAATTTTATTATAGGATAATTTACTTAGATTATGGGCGTTTAAAATTCTATTCGACTTGAATATAGGCAGTTGGTCATATAAACAGACCCACCCTGAACTGTAGAAATAAGCATGATAGAATGAATTAATAGAAGTTTTTCCCTTAATATTAGGTCAAAAAAATAGTCCGGTTAAGGGCAAATTCAAATTAAAAGTATTTTATTTCACGTTAACCTACATGGGCACTTATGACACGTCAGAAGCTAGGTGCACGGTTCCAATTGATAGTTAGTTACCTTTGGAGAGTAAAAATAATTGGCTTTTACAAAATTTTCAAATAACAGTGTTAATAGGTATGGGAGGACAGTGTAGGTCTTCAAGTACCAGGTACTTAACAAAATAGAAAATGGTCAACAAATCTACAGTCCACTACGCTAACCATCCCATTTGTTAAAAACTCAAGCACAAATGGTGTTATTTGCTGACGATACTTCCTTAATTTTTAAAATTAATAGACGTGCATCAAATTTTGACGACGTAAATAACGCCCTACAGCAGGTCCAAAATTGGTTCACTGCTAATAATTTAGTATTAAATGGGAAAAAAACGAAGTGCATAAGATTTTCTTTACCAAATGTAAAAAGTAGTAGTTGTGAGATAGTATTGAATCAAGAGAAACTAGAATTCGTCGATAAAACAGTTTTCCTAGGGATCGCGCTCGACTCAAGGTTACAATGGGGTCCTCATTTAACATCCCTTTCCGGACGATTAAGTTCAGCAGCGTATGCTGTGAGAAAAATCCGTCAATTTACTGACGTAGGTACCGGGAGGCTAGTCTATTTTAGTTACTTTCATAGTATTATGTCGTATGGTATTCTACTATGGGGACGGGCTGCAGACATCGAGTCTATTTTTATTCTACAGAAAAGAGCCATAAGAGCCATATATGGCCTCCGTAGGCGCGACTCTCTAAGGGAACTGTTTAAAGATATTAACATCATGACGGTACCTTATCAATATATCTATGAAAACATTATGTACGTAAGGAAAGGTCTACATCTTTTTAGTAAAAGAGGTACAAGACACAATTACATCACTAGGAATAGGGACCAATTAGTTCAACCGGGTTTTAGGCTGGCTAAAGTGGACTCGTATTTCATGGGGTACTGTTTAAAATGTTACAATAAAGTACCTCCCATCATACTTCAACTGAATGATGTTTAAATCTTATATTAAACGCACACTATGCAGCCAGGCATATTATAAGTTGGGAGATTATATCACTGATAAAAATGCCTGGCTCAACGCTGGTCTTGCTCCACAAGGGCGCATAAACTACCTGATTAGCATTTGAAAATACTGTTGGAGCTGCTGAAGATTTTAAAAACTATCTTTGCATTGTATAAATTCAATCTCATAACATTGTATAATTACATAGCACATGTGTGAGTACTATGTACCAACTATAAAGCTACCATTTAGGTACTGGGTATGTCTTTCATTGACTTGAATGTGCCTTGGCGGCTGAGAGTATGTCATGCTCACTCTAATGTCTCGCTGACGGTGGCGCGTGTGTTGGATCATTTAGCTCCCTTCAAAATGGTTGAGCTGAATGGTGCTAATCCATGCGTCATGTTCGTGAACGGGCGCCATCAGTGGGGACTGGTCGTCTCTTGGCTGCCACGGCTTATTTTATTTTAATTTAATTTTTGATTTTCTTTCTTCATTTTGTTACGGACGCTTTTAACGTTTTGCATCGTTCTCACATGTATAACTTCAACATAAATGATGTAACCAATAATTTGTAACTATATCATGATTTAAAAGAGTGTTCGTGGAGTTTCTTGCCCGTTCTTCTCCATAGGTACCTACTACGCTTTGGAATGGGCAACTAGCTTCATCTTTCTGACTGACCGACCCCATTGACAATTCAAAAGTGCCTGTAATTGGTTTATTTGAAATAAATGCTTTGAGTTTGAGTTTGAGTTTAACAGCGTTCTCACATTCACAAAATAGAAAAAAATCTATATAAAATAATTTAAAAAAAACCTATCAAATCACGCAGAATCAAATCACGACATGTGAGCAGCAGGACTTGTACATAATTATTGATAAGTGAGCAAAATAAGGCAAATCGTTTATGGCGGCTGTACACTCCTGTCCGAGTGCTCTCGCTAAAAAGTTAGAGCGAGGGGTTTCAGTCCAAGTGCGGCCATGTACTGGCAAGAGTGTATACTCTTGCCTAGTTCAGTTGTGAAGCCCGAGAAAATGGACGCAGACATTGAACTAGCTGCTGCCGTTACTGCTGCCGTTGCTCTATGTGCAACAATGGAGACACGAGACTAAACAGCGATGCAATCGCAACTGCCGCGAGACCCTTTGACTCGGGCACAAAACACTGACACGGAACGGAGAGCGACCGAGGAACGCCAACACACACCGAGGCGGGCCGAGCGCTCTCATCTACATTTTCACACTCGGCCTGCGTTGCCTCGGCGAGACTACATTAGAGAGCATCATTGCTTATTATTGCAGTTTCGGGGGAAAGCGTACAGTACCTACGCTGCGCTCATACCATGACCGTTATGGGAATGAAGCTGGCGCCGTTTTAGATTGTATGAGGAATAAATAGTTTATTTATTTATTTTAAAACTTCATATACACATATAAACCACTGAAAATACTGCTTTCAAAGCCTTTATTCATCTTTAATGGCACTCGCTGGTGGAAAGGGCACAGAACACAGTCTTATAATCTCCAGCGAAAGACCTCACACCTCATTCTCATGAACTTAGGTACGATCCTAATTGTTGTAGTAAATGTCATCACGATTAATCTCAAATTGGTTTGTTGGTATAACCTCAATATCATCATTTGAAAAAATAAGATTTCTCCTAAACCAGGGTGAAAAAAAAATCGTTTTCAGAGTATGAAAAGAAATTTTATTTCCTTCAAAATAAAATTTTAACCACTGTGCCATTTTTTTAGGGGCCCTAATTTTAAGAAAATGTCTCTATCAAGTGGATTTAAGTGGATCCTTAAGTATTTTTTTCATGACAAATGTTTTGTTACATGTGTTTGACGGTTGAATTTCTTATTAGGCTAGTTCCGAAGATTGCTACTTAATTGTTTTAGCTCTAGTGTACTCAATATATTTATTGGTTCCACATGTAAACTTAGGCGGTAGGTTTTACAAAGATTATAATCATTGTGGATCCTGTCGAAAACAGAAAAATTTGGAGAGAGGAACAATGCTTTTGATGTCGTATTGATAAGTGCATATTAACAAAAAGCGAGCGAGTAGCGAACGATCTTTAGATAAAAATCGGTAATTTTTATAACGCTAAGCGAATGATCGCGCGATGACTGCGATTTAATACGTAATAAGCCGGCAGAGAAGAAACTCAGAAAGGTAAATAAATATTTGTAACAAACCTTATCCCTAAGACCGTCCAACACCTCGTCGCGATCAGCTTTCTGTTCCCGAAGCATCTCGACGCATTCCACCAGACTCTGCAAATACAAAGAGGGTCCACGTGAGGTACTGCTGTCAATATGGCTCGCCGCGTTCCAGAAATGAAACACAAGGCACTAATATTTGTGTGACAACAAGACTGACACACAAATATGAGTGGCAGAAACGAAACAAAGAAAACAAAGATTCGAGAAAATGAAAGAAGAAAAGAAGAAGAAGAAAAATAAGAAGAAGAAAAAAAGAAGAAAGAAGAAGAAGAAGAAAGAAAAGAAGAAGGAAGGAGGTGGAAGATTTGAGATTGATTTTGTTCTTTACAAAGAGGAACTTTTCTGAAACTCGCAAGTGCCAGACTATAATTACACAGGTATTGGTGTTTCAACATATACCTGTCAAGGCTTTTTAAATGTAATCCTAAAGCCAGCGCACATCAGCGGACGGCGGGGCAGAGTATTTTAAATTTACCAACGTAAATTCGTACGTATCTAATGGTAACAAGATATACGATTCCAAAGCTCAGAAACCGACCACGGAGCATGAAAGTTAATTTCTCTCTGCGGTATTGAAGCACTGGCACATACCGTAGCGGGATGTGAAGGCATGCGACGGTATGCGCCGGAGTCCGCTAGCAAACGATCGCGGGGGAGAGGAAGTGCAAGCAGGGGTTCACTCCGCATTTCCCCGCGGCATGCAGGATGCCGTGGGATGCTCCTCGGCAAATCCTCCTTGATGCCGTCCCCCATCGTTCCGCGGTGTGTTGGCTTTTACATCACATTGTCACCCCATGTACTCACTAACCCTTAGTTCATCGCTCAGTTGTTGCTGTAGGGCGGTGAGATGCTGGTGCAAGTGCACCGTGTTGTCCAGCTCGATTACCAGACCCTCGTAGCGCTCGCTTAGATCCACTATAGCTGTGAGTTCAAGAAACATCTGTTAATGGATTCAGCCTAGCTAGCAGGCTAGGTAACCAGCTAGATGAGTCACTGAGGATTGAGTTCATGCCAAGCCAATGTCTTGCAGTGGACCGACATAGGCTAATGAGTAAGGTGCAAATCAAACCAGAGGAGTTATTGAAAGTTTTAAGAGAAACATTCTAAACTTTAAAATTATTACGTATCGTAAAAATGTTGGATATTATTGTAAAAAATAGATATATCGATGTACCTCCTTGTCGCAAAAAATCTTAAAACTGGTCTCTTGGAAAACCCTTCCACATTATTATTACTATCTCTATGCCCAGAATGTAATTTGTGGAGATAAATAAACATAAAAATGTTTATTTATCTCCACAAATTACATTCTTATACTAGTTATACGAATACTCGTATATAATAAGTTGACAGATATTTTGACAAAATTTTGTAATTTGTGGGAGATCTGAAGTCTAAACTAAACCTAGGCCTGTATTTTAGAACTCCAGGTCCCCCATTGTAACACATAGTAGAGATTCTCATCGTGGTGCAATTGCGAGTGGTTGATGGTTGGTGGTGGTGTTTATGACAAAAAAAATTGTACATACAATGTTTCATAAATATATAATATAATTAATTATAAACATGTGCATCGAAAATTTAATATAAATATTACATTATATGTAGATAGAAAGACATGCAACTTTCCAAACGGGCAGAAAGTCAGAATCTACGATTAATAAGCAGAACGATCCGTCTGAACTGAACATACAATAGTAAATACTTACCAGCAGTTTCAGCGTTGGTATTGGCCGTAGCGAGCAGTGCGAGGCCTCCTGTCAGATCAGTCTTCATCAGCATCATCTGCTCCTGAAAGCTCGTCATCTGAAACATAACAATTTTAACAAATGAACTTATCTATTATACATATAAAAACCGGCCAAATGCGTGTCGGACCACGCACAATCAAGAGTTCCGTAGTTGGGATGAAATTATCCCAAGAACAAACTTAGGTATATTTACTGTGTGTAACACAGAAAGTTCAATTGTAATTCATTACAATTAATAAAATAAAATAAATCTTCGTTATATCTAATAGTTTTAATTATTACTGTTCTAGTTTGAAACCATAATTAATTGTATGGACAGTTTTATCAGAATTTATTCGTTTCGCCTATCTTATGGATCAAGTATAAAAAAAACAAAAAAGTTTTAAAAATCTGCTGTTCCATACAATCATTTTGACCGCGTAGGTTTTGCACTTTTCTATGAAACCAGTTTTTTTAAAAATAACCGACTAAAAATTTCAACGCAGGGGGTTCTGAATAATGTCCTGAATCCATGATAACAGTTTTCACGTCGATGTCCCTGCCACCTGTAATAACCTAACAGCAGTAAGGTTGCAAATAACAAAATAAATCATGTTATAAATAACATCTCAGTGAGACGCTTAATCAAATAATTGGTTAGTAATTACTGAAGAGGTTGAGTTAATAATAAGTAAATAATGTCTGAGAGCAACAACACCATTCAGTAAAATTAACCAAACTGTTTTACAGTTCATAACAAAAGATGTAGCCTATCAGGAACAAAACATTTGCTGTTTTCAACATTCCATAAACTTAAATGTTAATAAATGGTTTTTAAACACACACTCGTATTTTAATACCCCTCATCATGCAACAGTTTAATAAACTACTATTCTGGCATATTCTATCTAATTAAGGCTTACTTTTCTTCTTTCCTTGAATGTGGCTAGGAAGTTTATTAGAAAAACGTATACATTGGCACCTAAAAAACAAATTCGTGTTTGTTCCTAGTACTTATAGGATATCACTGTATTTTTTAAACAGATTAATATTTAAATGTGAAAAGATTTTTATTAATATACTGAGAAGGCACAGTAAGGTACCCTACAGGACAGTGCTGATATTGAGAGAGAGCGAAGGTCATTGTCTGTACGATGTAATATGTTAATGTCTTCGCAGGTTTGCACGGTGTACAAAGAAAGTTAAAGTAACGTTGTTTAAAGCATACTGTCAGTCTTTTTACACGTGCAGCCTGTGGGTTGACTATTTGCAGAGGGCGGACAGTGACCTTAGAGTACAGTACAACAACAATGCATTCAGGATTGTGATGGGGCTGCCGCGATATTGCAGAGCGTCTGGCATGTTTGCCGAGGCCCACGTAGACGGCTTCACACTGCAGTCATGCGCAAGCGTTGCACTTCCGTCTTAACGCGCATGCGTGCTAGTACCAACAGCATCCTGAATGTTGTGTCGGACCGACTGGCATTCTCCGATCCTTGAGCACTGGATACGGCTGCACGCAGTCAAGTAGCCACGCGCACGGGTATCGGAGTTTCCGATAATTTTGTGTTTGTATTTTTTATTTAGGTTTTAAAGTGTCTTGTCTTGTCATTACTAACATTAGTTTCTCATATACATTTCTGTGTTACTAACAACTATAAGGATGTATTAAAAAATTCGAAATAAATTAATGATAATATAACAGTCATTATATTCATTTCTTTTTTGTCTCTGAGGGAATGTGTCTGGGACTTATAAATTGAACTGATTGCCCTTTTTCGTAAAACTTAAATTGTCTGAATATCGGCGGCATTTCCCCACAACAGAAAACCGTACGACATCACACTATAAAAAAGTAACTAAAGTACAAAATCAGTTACATCACGGATATGTTAACGGGCGGCGTATGCTACAGATATAAGCTTTTTTTGACAATTTATCTTTATCTTTATGGGGGCTTGAAGCTTCGCATCCAAAGTTTTTTTTTTCCTCGATAAAAAGTCTGTTATTAACATTAAACCAGATAACTACTTTAGCGAGGGCGCTATTTATTGTTGTAAGTTTCTAACAACTTTATTACGTAAGTTGTTTTTTTACATATTCCTAAGTTCAAACACATTTAAATGTAGTTATTTACTTTTCAATTGCATTGCACAAGCACAAGTAACAAGTCCACGCTGTTACGCCGATAAAACACAAAAAAAACAATATAAACATTTTATACCTGTATGCAGTAGCGGTCAACATGCCTAGCGCATTCGCTGCGATTTGTATGGCGACATCGCATAGGACATCGTAAAAATTGGGGAGGCTGTTAAAGTGTTAATAAATAACTAAATTTATAGAGCCGACAGAGCATAGCAATGTGTCGGAAAGAGGAAAATATTAAGTGGATAGGAATAGATATAAACTGTTGTTTGATATTTCTTATTCTAAAAGATTAAATTTAAAAGTTGATACTAATTTAATACAGCAATAACAATAATACATTTTCTAAACCAAACAGCAGATATGAGTACGAAATTACTTCTTATATCACTCTATACATCATTATATTAATACGAACACGACTAAAATACTCTTCGTGATGCTTCGCGCTATTGGACAAAACACAAGCATCGGGCGATCGAGTCGTGAGCCGGTGCTTTGCGATTAAGCCCTCAAGGTGAGCATGCGGAGGTTTGGCCGATAGAACCTTCCGAAATAAACTGCTTTTTCTATCTAAATCCCTTCACCGAGTTTAACCCTGAACATACCTGTGTCGTGAGGCCGGAATCAAACCCGCTAAGCTGATCCGCATAGTCTGCAGTCTGCGCGAAAAGGTTGCTGATACGTGCGTCAATTTGCAGAGCAGTGTCCAGTTTTTGCGCTGAAAATATACATACAAGCGATCAAAACACAATCAGTTGGAGATGGATGTGTCTCACGAAAGTGATTGTAAGATATGAACGTTATGCCTTATTTTTTATATATTTTTTATATGATTTATTACAACGGCTTGCGCCAATGACAGTAATTAACAGGTAAAACTAAGCATAAAACTAAACATATTACATAAATCAACATAATTCAAAAACAAATAACAGGTCAGAGATCAAACATACTTAACAATAACTTTAAGAAAAGAAAAGAAAATAAAATCAAATAAAGTGATAACAACATACAACTTATTTACCTAACAACATAGCTTTCACAGAACATGAGACGATTTGACATTTATTAATCAAACCGTTTTCCTAGGAATCACGCTAGACAAGAAATTACAATGGGGACCTCATATAACAATTCTTGCGGGGCGGTTAAGCTCGGCCGCTTATGCTGTTAGAAAGATACGACAGTTAACAGATGTAGAAACCGCGCGTCTGGTCTATTTTAGCTACTTCCACAGTATTATGTCGTATGGCATTTTACTGTGGGGTCGGGCTGCTGACATTGAATCCATCTTTATTTTACAAAAGAGAGCTGTCAGAGCCATTTATAATCTACATCGTCGCGAATCTCTCAGGGAACTATTTAAAAAGATTAATATTATGACGGTACCTTGCCAATTCATTTATGAAAATATTATGTATGTAAGAAAAAATCTACATATCTTTAATAAAATAAGTGATAGACATAATTTTAATACTAGAAATAAAGATAAAATAGATCAACCATTTTTCAGATTATCTAAAGTACATACATCTTTTATGGGGTACTGTGTTAAATGTTACAATAAAATACCTTGTGATATATTACAATTAAAAGAAAGAAAATTTAAAACTCATATTAAAAGTACACTCTGTAAACAAGCATATTACAAATTAGAGGATTATATCCAAGATAAGAATGCTTGGAAACACGCTGGTCCTGCTCCATAGGACAATTTAGAGTCTAGACAAAATCAAACTGGTTGCTTACTTAATTATGTATTTGTTATTTTTTATAACACTGTTTTTACATTCTGTGATTTCTTTAACTCACACACTGACTTATTAGTATTACTTGTTAAAATGTCAGGAATATCGTATAATTTTACAATGATTGTAAATATGTGAGCACCATGTATCTATCACATATTTAATTTATCTGTAATTGCTTTATTTTTCATTCTTTTTTACCTATCGCAGTATAGTAATCTTATTCTAGATGCATCGTCTTCACATATAATTATATAATTAATGTATGCAAAATATTGTAAAAACATTTTAAAAGAGTAACGGTGGAGATTCTTGCCCATTCTTCTCCATACGAAAACTACCTTTTGGAAGGGGCGACTAGAATCAATTCTATTTTTTGTAAACTTGACGTTCATAAGTGCCTTTTATGTGCCTAATTGAAATAAATTGTTTGACTTTGACTTTGACATGATCACCCTGAGTGTGTCATTAAAGATGTCACATTCCGGGACTGTCTCTATTAAGGAGTTTATAGCACCATGCATGCGACACAACGGGGATTGCGCGCGCGACACAGTGCGGCAATGGGATGTGGCGAACAGTCGGTGTCGTCGAGTAGGCCTATGACGCAGGTAGTTGTCAGGCACATAAAGTGTACACAAAGTATTTTGTGTAGCTCTGGGGAATCTACCATGCTCCTTAACAATTTTATGGCTATTAGAATCTGATCTCTGGCTCTACGCACTGAAAGGGAATTATATCCTAGCATTCCCAGCAGGAATTGAGTAGGATACATAAATGGATAATATCCGTAAATCTTTTTATACAAAAAACGCAGGAAGGCTTTCTGAACCTTTTCAATCAATAATTAATATGTGGATTCATGGGGATTCCAGCAACAGCAAATTCTAACTTACTTCTAACTAGACAGTTAAATAATAGTTTGATGACAATAGGATTATTGAAATCACGGGCATATTGCGCAGGACAAAACCTAGGCGTCTGTAAGATTCAGATGCTAGGGCCGAAATGTGTGTATGGAAAGTCAATCCGCAGTCAAATGTCACGCTAAGATGTCTAATGGTTGACACGCGCTTTAATTCAACACCTGCTAAGGTATAGGTGGCATGTTTAGGTTGTAACCTGCGGCTAAAGGTCATGACGTAACATTTACCAGCATTAAACATCATTTTATTGTCTATACTCCACTTATGGATTCGGTCGATGCCACTTTGAAGATGTTCGGGAGTTACATTATCAATTACTTGAAACAATTTTAAATCGTCAGCGTATAAGAGGCATTTGGCATACTTTACTACTTTAATGAGATCGTTAACCATAATGAGGAAGAGAAGGGGGCCTAAAACTGAACCCTGGCTTACACCTGAACGCGTATGATATGACTTCGAAATAAAAGATCCATGGCTAACATACTGTTTTCTATATGAAAGGTAATCTGCAAAAAAAATTAGAAGTTTTGGGGTAAAACCTATACTGTATAATTTATTTAATAGAATATCGTTATCCACTGTATCGAACGCCTTTTAAAATCTAAATATAGCACGTCTACTTGTCGACCTTTATCCATGTTATGAGATATGTAGTCAACGAGGGATAACAAGTTAGTCTCTACTGATCGACCCGGTCGGAAGCCATGCTGCTCCTCACAAAGCCGCATATTTACCTGTGCGTATATTTCTTTGTGAGCGATATTCTCAAAAAGTTTTGCAGCGCATGATAGTACTGCGATAGGACGATACTCTTCAATCAAGGTCTTTTTGCTCGTTTTAGGTATTGGGATGACTTTCGATATCTTCCACTGTTCAGGGTATATGCCGGCCGGTTTTTAAAGCCAAGTTAAAAATATAAGAAAGTACAGGAGCAACAATCTCCTCGCATCCTTTTAAGATGTAAGATGCGACTTCATCTGGACCCACAGAACTAAGTGGTTTTAACTTATTTGTTCCTGATTCTACTTGTGATAGGGTAAAAAAGCTTATGTTGATATGTCCATCGCATGACAAGGGAGTACTAGACATATTGTTGAAATCCAATATGGGACTATTGGGTAGGAACACACTAGCAAAATAATTTGCAAAGGCATCTGCGGCTTCACAACTGGAAAAACTACAGCCTTTATAGGTCACGGTGGGCTCAAAGCCACCCTTAGTTCGAAGGCTACCAATATGATTCCAATTTTTTTTTTTGGATTTTTCTTAATGACATTTTCAACAGCTGCTATGTAGGCATTGTATGCTGACTCAATGCGTCTCTTGAGATCTAACCGCAGTATGGAAAATGCATTGTAGACATTCTGATTATTATATCGTTTCCATTCTTTGTGGAGTTTAATTTTGCGATTTACATCTTTAATTATATCATGTGAAAACCAGACAGGATAGCGTTTCCTGTTTGAAGCTTGTCTGCTTTATATATAGGTTACTCAAGATTCAGTAAAATATTCTGTAATCTATATCTATACGACGGCGCGCGATGTTTTAGTCGATTTATTGCAACACTTTTTAAAAGTTGTAACCGATTATTTTTACACCGTGGTTTAAAATGTAACTCTGTTACATTTTTGCCTGAACTACTACCTATTGCAAAAAAACTTTGATTAATATCTTGCGCTAGTACAATATGTTTAATTTTGTTGAATAGCGTATTAATATATGTAATTAGGTAATGTAAAAAACCGCTGTTAATATTTTTGCTTGAAGTACAATAAAAAAATATCGTAATTGTATTTTTATCAAATTTTCGAAATGTGGACGAATTTGTTTAATTTCTAACCTACTTGTAATAATACCTCATCTCTTCGACAAATACTGCATACAAACATACATATCTGTTAATATTTATTTCTACCAAGTAGTTTTTTCTTTAAAAAAACGGACACGCGGAGGTGAACTTTTCCCGGTATACATTTTAACATACTTCCTTGTCCCTACACGTTAAATGAAAAAAATCGCTGTTTTAAATTAATGCAAAGTTAGCCTAAAATTCGGCGTAACTTCCCCGGGCTATTAATTATTATTTATAATGGGATAGTTTTTTTAACAATAATTAGTACATCTAAGTTTCCGACTATGAAGTGAAGATTTAAAAAAAGCATTCGACACAGTAAGCCATCAAAAGCTCATCCAGAAACTAAATAATATAGGTATCACAGGCAGCGCACTCGATATGTTCACATCATACCTACAGAATAGGCGCCAAGTAGTTAAATTAGACAATTTCACTAGCTCTGTTCAAAACATTACGTATGGCTGTCCCCAAGGCTCCGTTATTAGCTCACTACTCTTCCTAATCTATATTAATAATATTAATAACATAGGACTTAGAGGCCACTTAACTCTATACGCAGATGACACATGTCTATTCTATTTCAATAAATCTATTCATGATATTATAACGGACGCACAAACCGACCTTAACCTGCTGAACGAATGGCTAAAATGTAATTTACTTACTATCAACGCCGCAAAAACATATTTCATGATTTTTTGCGCCAAAAACAAACCGTTACCAGAGTTCACACCACTCACAATAGATAAAAAAGTTCTCAAACGGTCAACCTATGAAAAATACCTAGGATTACATGTAGACGACAAACTAACTTGGAAACATCACATCAACCATATCAAAACAAAATTGATGTCATTACTGGCAGCACTGCGTAAAGTTTCAAACTGCATTCCAAAAAAAGTACGTAAAATAATATATAACTCTCTGGTTAAATCTCATCTTGAATATTTAGTTGAGCTATGGGGGTCAGCTGCGAAAACTTACCTAGACCCACTACAAAGAACACAAAACAAAATTATAAAAACATTATTTCACTATCACTATTTAACTCCGACAAGAATACTATACAAAAAAACCAAACTCCTAAATATAACTCATCTTTATAAATACTACACATGCATTCTTATTAAAAAAATCATCACCAAATCTGTTCAATCAAACATACAACTACATATGAAAAACATAACTTATAACGTAAGGAATAAAAACAAAATCCAGATAAAACCAGCGCACGCTCGCACTAATTATGGTAAAAAAACGATATTGGTTGAAGGCGCACGGCTGTTCAATAGTTTACCGGAGGATTTGAAAAAATGTGACAATATAAACACATTCAAACGCAGATTGGGGCAATACATCGCGGCATCCGAGATGAACTGAAAGTTTTAGTTTATTCTGGGTGTTGCGGTGTGTTGCCATAATCTGTGTCTTAGAATGCAAACATCCGATTCCTTTTTTTTTTTTTTTGGAAGTCAATTAATAATAATATGTCTCCAACACCCTAGAAGTAACTAATATTAATGGTACCTACTAGTTATAATCACTGATATAATGTCTCCAACATAGAGGTAACTAACTAATGTAATTAGATCACTAAGTATCTCATTGTAAGCGAACTGTTAAGTTCTTATGAGAAATAAAGTTCTTTAAACCTAAGTACGCCATTTTTTACTATCGCTTGTCAATATTATGGATGTCCATTTCTTCAATTGCGCGTAGTGTGTCTATCTACCTACATAAAATATAATGATATCGATTCTGTATTGATTATTCAATTTATTATTGCGTATCAAGTTAATTAACTGTTTATTTAATAATAAAGGGGTATACAATATTTTTACAATATCGATAGATAGCTCGCTAGGTAAAATAAATACATCAGTTTCTATAATCTCACAAAACTAGATATTAGGTGGTACATTAATCTATAAATAATAATAATATTCATTGTAAATGTGACCAGACAATAGTGTGCGTTGCGGTTTATCTGGTTGGTATGGTTAATAGCTTTATTTTAATTTATTTTTGATATTGACTAAAAAGATTTTAATCCGTAATAACCTCCAAAATGCGTTATGATTTTTATTTTATTTTATGTTGCCAATCGATATTTTTGCTTTTCTTCTTAAGATAAATCGATCAAAAATCGAACGTTACCACAGCAGGCTGTACAACCTTATTTGACATTTATTAGCCCGTCTGGCATATTTTTGCAATATGTCATCATTGTCCAGCATCCACCAGTATGTTTATTCTGATGGTTTTAGTATGTTGTGCGTCCGTCCAGTTTGAGCCTTTTACTTTGTCCGTTACTGCTGCTAAACCATTGAAAATAAACATACTTCCAACGCCGCTGCACCGTGTGTGTTGTATATTACTCAAGACAGAACTTTTTGTGTTGTGATATACCTAGTGAATATGGCGAGTGCGACTGTGGAGCGATGTCTCAACTGCTCTTTGAGATTAACGCCCCTTATATAATAATTATTTCATTTATTGTACCTAAACGTGCGACAATCTAAAAAGCCCGATTTGACACCTATCAAAATATTTTGTGTAGTGACGGGAAAAAAATATCGGTTGCTTTAATAACCGATTCTTGAGACATATCGATTTATCATACTTGTTATCGAGTTTGTAATCGACAATTTACCTACATTGCTTAAAACTGATTCTCGAGGCATATCTTTTTAGTACACGTCATCATCAAGATCACGACGTGTAAATAAATAAATTCACTTTTGTAAAAAAAATATTCACTTTCGGATGATACAGAAAAATTATATAGCATCAGTTGAACTGTCTTCGTCGATTACCATTATAAAAAATTAATTTCCCATCATATTGTCAAAATGTACATCTCTTCTAAAGTCTTCCGTTACAATTTTCTTTCGATCTATTATGTTTTTATATGTTTAAACATTTAATAATACAGTAATTATACGTTTTTCTCTTTTCTTAATGTAATATTTGTAAAAGTACTTATCTATTTTTCAGTATATCGATTTTATTCGGCGAAAAACGACTTTAAACGGTCACAACACTACAGCAACAAACCCAAAGACATGACATTGTAATAACGTTCTGTCGGAATCTTAATCAACGATTAAATCATGTTTTTGACTGCGTTTTTCCAATATAAAGTGAAACTCGCTGCTTACGAATGATACTCATTGTTATAGTGTATGGATGACATAGTGATTCATTAGGATACTTTTTTTTATTTATTTTGAGGATGAGAAATCATCAAATGACTTCTCCCGCTCTGGGCAGAGCGAGAGGGTGTGTCAGACTTTTACTGACTAAAAGCCACCCGTGTTTCTTCCGTTGCCTGTGTGCCGGAGCCGCGATATCCCTTTCGGACAAACCCGCAACCCCAGCAGGCATTGGTCTTTCCACCCCGTCGGTTGGTGCTGACATCTCTTTGAGGCGCGCATGGAACACAACGCGCCGTCGACCCGGGCCTGGTCCTTATCGGATGGCGAGCTGCCCATTGCTCACCGTCCGCAAGCCCGCCCCTACGGTGGCCGGAAGTCGGCTCTCGACTCCCGACGCCCGGGGCGTCTCCTGTGGCGACTTGGGCCGCGAGGGCGTGCAGCTTGCATCTCCCTCGCGCGCTCCGCCTCCTCCTTCGCGAACATAACTGCTCCGCAGAAGGAGGTGACGGCTTCCCATGCATTCTCGCTCCGAACCATGGCCTGAACCAGGGCCGGCCGCGAGAGATCGCCGCCGCCGATCGCCTCCGTGAGGACACGGCGGTGCTCCGCCCAAGCCGGGCAGACCTCCACCATATGCTCCACCGTGTCCTCCGGGTGATCCACACAGTGGTGACACCCGGGCGTTTCCTCCCGCCTTACGCGGAACAGGAACCTCCCGAAACAACCGTGTCCGGTGAGGACCTGCGTCAGGCGGAAGGTGAGGACGCCATGGCGCCTCTCAAGCCACTCCTCAAAGAGGGGACTTATCGCCGCAATTGTGGCGTGCCCAATTCATTAGGATACTGAATTTAATATTTCGATTTCATTAAGTAGACGTTCATACAAAGTTATCGTGGCATGTATAATGAGAAACGTCAAATCGGGCTTCTTAGATTGTCGTCGATATAGTGTAGCTGATTTCCATCCCTTCCTACTTACATAGCCCATTTCATGATACAATCTATGATTTGAGTAGGATCTAGATATAACACTGAGCGATTGACTATCAAGTTATGATTGCTTCCAAGCTTTGCATTTTAATGAAACGCGGGAATAAGATTTTAAAGCATGAAGTTGAAGTTGCTACGCTTGTAAAGTCTAACCCCGCTTTCCACGACAATCTGACACTTTTCCACGCAACAGACGTGACAATAGCCAACTTTGGTTGCACTCGGCAAAAACTGCCCTTATGGGGAAAATATTGTTTTGTATGACCCAGAAAATATTCAACAAAATACCACAGTCATTTAGAGCTATGGCAGCAAATCAATTTAAAAAAAACTGAGCAAGTGTATGTCGGACCACGCACAATGAAGGGTTCCGTAGTTGGGATGAATTTATCCCAAGGACAAACTTAACATTGTAGTTGAAAAACATGATCTCCGATACGGAATGTATGGGAGATCATGTTTTTCAAACTGCAAATTTAAGTTGGTTGATTATTACTCATTAACCTGTACAGCCTACTCTGATAGTTAGTTATAGTTTTCCTTTTAATTTCGTTATATATACTACTGCTGTGAATTTTTTCACAAATCCAAGTACGACCATTTAGCTGGAAGGGGGGGGGGGACACTTGATTCTAACAAAAAATTCAGTTAAAACCTTAATATTTCGCAAATGGATCCCTGAATCCAAAAACTCACAATATTTTTGAACGACCTTTCTAACGATAACCCACAACATGGGGAAGACGAGAAAAAAAAAATCCCCACTTTACGTGTAGGTAAAGTGTGTAAAGTTTTAGGTACCCTAAAAAATTTTTTTTTCTGATTTTATTTTATCGCTTTGTCGGCATGATTAATATGTATACATATGCCAAATTACAGCTTTCTATTACTAACCGTCTCTGAGCTAAGCCGCGGACAGACAGACGGACATGGCGAAACTATAAGGGTTCCTTGTTTACTACAGAACCCTAAAAAAGATTCGAAATATATTAACAGACAAATGCTATTATAATATAAATGACTTTTTGACAGATATCTTTTAACATATGGGAACTTTACAATATTATTTCTGTAGGATTGTTATTCTCATAAAATTTAATTATGCATGTTAGTGAACCAATCGTGGTTTATTGAATTAATAATTTGTATGTTATATTAAAAAAAAATTGTACACCTCGTCAGGCAAAACATGTATACGACCGTACAACGATGGTACAACGACGTACAACCATGTACGCCACAATTGCGGCGATAAGTCCCCTCTTTGAGGAGTGGCTAGAGAGGCGCCACGAAGTCCTCACCTTCCGCTTGACGCAGGCCCTCACCGGACACGGTTGTTTCGGGAGGTTCCTGTTCGCATAAGGCGGGAGGAAACGCCCGGGTGTCACCACTGTGTGAATCACCCGGAGGACTCGATGGATGCCTGCCCGGCTTGGGCGGGGCACCGTCGTGTCCTTGTGGAGACGATCGGCGGCAGTGATCTCTCGCGTCCGGCCCTGGTCCAGGCCATGGTACGGAGCGAGAGGGCGTGGCAAGCCGTCACCTTCTTCTGCGAAGCAGTTATGCTCGCGAAGGAGGAGGCGGAACGCGTGAGGGAGAGGCAAATTTCGCGCCCTCACGCCTCTAGCCGCCGCAGGAGACGCCCTGGGCGCCGGGAATCTCAGGCCGATTCCCGGCCACTCAAAGACACACAACTGACGGGTTCCGCTAGGAACGACGCCTGTTGGGGTCGCGGGAAAGTCCGAAAGGGATACCGTGGTGTACTGAAGTAATACGGGTGGGTTTTAGTTTGACACGCCCTCCTGCTTCGCCCAGAGCGGGAAAAGTTATTTGATCATTTCCCACCCAAAAAAAAAAAAGGCAAAACATGTAAACACATGATTGACAAATAAAATCGAAATCCAGTAAGATTTGGTAAGGTGGTCACAGGTGGTTACTATAACTTGCCACCTGACATAGCTATACCGCTACAGATTTTTCGACTCAAACCCATTACAAATAGCTTTTTCAATGCATTTTGTGATCAAACATAACATCTAAATGTAGTCTAGTCTAGTTAATTGATTCAGGCGTGACATTGCGGAAATCCATTATAAAATACAATAGACGACGTATATTTAGTAACCTAATCCGCTTAACTGTTCTTAAAGAGTCATAAAGAAATCGAAAAAGAACCCTGAAGAAATCCACACGTGTTTCACCTCTCAACGAGGCATCCTCAGGATGACGATTGACTTGTTGCGAACCCGGACTCGACGTGTGCACACGACAAGCGTTGAGAGTAGTTCTCGACGCTTGACGTGGCGGATTAGGTTACTAAATATACGTCGTCTATTGTATTATCTAAATAGTAATTACATTTTTGTAAATATCTCGGAAATGCCGTTGTAGTTTCTGTTAAAAATTTTGAGGAAGTATTTAGACATGTCATCGAGTATTTTAATGATGATTTGAAGAAGACAACAATGTTGAATTCAGTACATTTGTCCATAGTGCCGTGGGCAATCTCCTTTGAAACTGGGTTTATGTGTATGCACGAACTATATTTATTTACTTCTTACATAACACATTTAAACCATTACAATAATGATATATATATATGTCAAATATAATTTTTAGATTGCTCAATTAACTTGATCGTCACGTATTTCGTGATACGGAAAAAAACACACACTCAGGGCACAGAATAAACAAGCTACATTAACTCACCGACACTCCTCGACGTATTAGACGCCATGTCGGCAGAGTGGTCGGCGCGAGCAGTCAAATTGTGTATTTCCTTAGAAAGTGCCCCCGCCATGTACTCCAGGACGTCACTGAAGATAGATTTATAATTTAAAATGATGCTATACAAATGTGGGAAATACAAATATGGGGCAAATATCCTCTCTACCGAATTCCGGTTACAGCTGCCAATTCCAACAGACTAGCTAAGTACGCAGGAAATAATATAAGTAGGTAGTGGCAAAGTGTGCGCGCACACATTTTAGGTGCTCTCTGACCGCGGAGAGATCAGGCACAGGACCAACGGCGACACGAGCGTACCGAAGTAACTTCCAAATTTCGAACTGCTGCTGAAAAATTTCGAATCGAACAATCCAATTACACTTCACCCGACCTTAGGAATCGAACCCAGGATCCCCCAAGCTCAGCAGCTGGTCTTGCGACGACGAGACTATTTGGATTGCTGTGCAAATGTAAGTTAACATAACGCATTCGTAATGGTAAATATTATACACAAAGAATGCTGGCAATAGAAAGCACAAAATGAATGTATTATCATCAGGCAACATTTGGAACAGGGTAAAGGAAACTTGCAGGTTTCCCAGACTAGCCTAGTTCAAGCACGGGCGGCTAGATGCTAAAGAAATAAACTTTTTTTTAAGACAACAAGAAGTCAAAGTTAAAGTATTATAACAATGTTATTTGTATGACACCTACTACGTGTAGCTATATTTTTTTATTTTAAGCTACGCTTAATGGCACGCAATAATAATTAGACCAATTTATGGTTTCTCTCTATGTGAATATGTAATTATTTTGAGAAATAAAAATATTTTTTTAACCGTAATAACTTACTGCATCTCTTGGTGTGTGACTCCTTGCGGCACGAACGGAGTCTTCGCAGCCCCAGCAGGCTCAGCGGTTCCTACAGAGGATGGCTTCGTGGAGATCATCCGAGACATGGTCGATGGATCTGCGAGTGACTTCGTGCTACGACCCTGCTTGTAGAATAAGAGAATAACTAGCTCTGTTACCAACTGTCGCAATTTCGGAAACAGTAATCATTACATACTTCAAGGTATGAAAAATAAATTCTAAGCACACAAACCAGTAGTTCTGTAATATTACCCACCCATCGATCGTAAACAATATGGAAACCCATACTAACTTTCATTCCCTTTTTAAACCCTTAAGGGGATAAATTTTGTAAAAATCCTTCCTTTATAATATATAAGGAACTCCTGTGCATAATTTTCTGCTTCGAGACCCGGTTTACGATGTGCGTTGTCTGTCGGTCAATGAATGAATTTAAGATGTTTATTAAGTAGAAGATTGTAAGTCTACCTGGCCGTAAAATGTGACAATACTCACTCCTTGGTCGCCGTGCCTTTTGCCAGCACCAGTGCTCGTGTCAACCAAGCGTGCCGTGCCTGCACCGGCGGGCCCTGGTACCGAGCCTGCACCGGCGGGCCCTAATGCCGTGCCTGCACCGGCGGACCCTGGGGCCATGCCTGCACCGGCGGACCCTGGTGCCATGCCTGCACCGGCGGGCCCTGGTGCCGTGCCTATATCGGCGGGCCCAGGTGCCGAGGAGGCCAGGTTCAACTCGGCCTGCATTTTCCCGATGCCGACCGCCAGATCCAGGGGCAGCACGCCCGCCATCGCCAGCTGCGTCAACAGCTGTGCCATGCGAGACAGACCCTGCTCTGCTGCTTGCACCCGCGCATTTAGCTAGTAGAAATTATAAAATTACTAGCTTTTGCCTGCGACTTCGCCCGTGTGGATGTCGCAAAATACTCCGCGGGAACATACTACAGGGATACCATACCTAATACGAAAAGCTACCGCTACACCCGCGTAGCCGTCAACTATAATTCTATTGTTACTGGTAATTTTGAATCTGTGATATCTTTTAAACCATTAATTTAAATGATATGATGTCAAGGCATATGTTAATTAAAAAAATGCCCAATTTACGCACGCTCGGAGAAAACCAAGGAAAATGTCATGTGTTAATTGTGGAAGTGACCACAAAGTGCCAGTGTGTGGGCGAATGAACTATATATAGTTCATTCGCCTGTTCCCTTATGGCAGGTTGACACTGCACTTCCACAATTAACACATGACAATTTCCTCGCATTCTCGGTATTTAACCGTGATTAGAAATGTGTTTCATGTTAATTATTATGTAAAAAGCAAAGTAAATAAAAATGATGAAGAACAAATTATTATGTTATTGCCAGCCATTCCATTGGTGATATGACTGATACTGTATATTTTACTCTAAGATTGTTGATCTTCAAATACAGTTCCAGTATCGAAAATAATTCGTCATAGACTTGTACCGAAACTTTAAAATATTTGTAGCATAGCAACCTAGATTCATTAAACGGGCTTACTGGCTGTCGTTTTATTTTTTGCTAGTCGTCGTTTTGCTATGTAATAATATATTAAGTTCTCCATCGACACGACTGTGCATGCACACCGTTAAAATGGAACTAGCGACACTGAGTAAATAAAATAATCCGGTCTCCACGACGGGTACCCGGGACGGGACCCGCGACGGAGACCGTCGCGTTCCCACGGAGCCCATCCGCGTGTCCACGCGCGTAGACACATGACGGGTGCCCGTCGCGGGCGCCCGCTTAACGCAGTTTCAGGCCTAAAGCTCCCAGTTGGCATATTTTTCTTCCGAATTTTTCAACAATAATCGTCATATTTCAGCTAATTTACACAAAACCTTAATGTATTATATATTAAAACCTTCCGCCTGAATCACTCCGTCAATTGGTGAAAACTGTTTTTAAAATCCGATTGGTAGTTTTTGAGTTTATCGCGTTCAGACAGACAGACAGATGCGGCGGGGGACTTTGTTTTTTAATATGTAAGGATATGGATACTCAAGCATTGTATGAATCATCGAAACTTACCCATTAAAAGATTTTTTATTATTATTAAAACCAAACTTTGTAAAAAAGGGTACTATAAAATTTCAGATTATTTAGAAGATAAAAAAGCTTGGGATTGAGCTGCTCGCTCTGCTAAACCTTGTGATAAAACCCTAAAACTTGACATTAGAATTATTTAGTAAAATCATTAAAATATACCAGTTTTATTTAAACATTAAAACAAAATGACATGATTACTTTGTAAAGTATTATATTATTTTAATTACCTATTGTGAAAGTGAGGAGATTGTCCTCAGGATATATTTTTTTTTTTAGTTACTCCTTTTTTTTCCTTTCTCAGTTAGTTTTAATGATGGTCTGGCAGTTTGAGTAGTTTATGCGGCCTACCCAAATGTCCTTTCTTTGGTATTGTTCGCCGAGTTGAGCTCCTTATGTTCTGAGTTGACCTCCACGATTACTGACAAATGCTTGCACTGACTGGACAGGTCCACTCAAATCTGTGTGGTTCTCTTCTCAAAAAACCAATTCAGACACTAATCTTCATGGTCCTCATATAGCTTGACCAAGATTATGTCTGGATGTTACAAGAGACTGTGACCTCGAGTGAGTTTGTTTCGGCCTTTCTTCTCAGATTAGTCGGATAGGAAACGCCGAACTCATCCAGCAAAATTTCATATTTTTTTAATAAGTGGTAGCCTCTGAGATAAACTGTCATATCAAGCCAAATTTGCGAGTTAGTGTTTAAAAAAGTAGGCACTTAAATAAAAATAAAATAGCCATTTACTTCTTACTGTTTGAACTACAAAAAAATATATAAACAGTGCAAGCAATCATAATATAACATTTCAATCCATAATATTAACAAATTAATTGCATCTAAATTTTTAAGCAAACTCATAACATTTTACTATTCCTAATTTAGACAATATATTACTTTTCTATTATTTGGTATATAAGTTTAAGTTCCAAAAGTTTATTATTATGATTATTTATTTACAGCGATAAATTTAATTATTATAATTATTTAAACGATTTCGTTTTTATAGCAAGACCCATCTTAGTAAAAGGTAAAGGCCTCTTCCAGAAATGACCCGCAGACTATCTTCTGCTATACAAATCAGTGACTCCGCTAAAAGATATGCGAACAGTAAAAAGTGTAGTGAGATGGGGGGGGGGGGGGGGGTAAGAGGGATGCTAGCTTTCAGACTTGGATGATTCATGGGAAACCTGAGTCCGGTGATATCTTTAATACAATGCGTGAAACCCGAAAGCGCTTTAAATCTAACTTGAAATGGTGTCAAGACAACGAGGTTAAAATCAAAATGGATATCTTAGCAACACCAATCACCAACGCACCTTTTTGGAAGCATACCAAGAAACTGGAAACTGGTTCGTGTGTTCTTGTGAGTGTTGAGTGTAGGAATAAGCCACGTCAAATGGCCGAATTTTTTAAGAATAATTTTCAGGTACTCTCCTCTAGGATGTGTGCAGCAGGTGCTCGATGCTGAGGTTGCAGATAGTGAGCGGTTCAGATTTAAATATATTTATTTGATAAGAGAGAAGTTTCCAGGACATGACGACCTTAGCATCGAGCACTTTCAGTTCGCAGGTGTTAATTTACCAAGGGTGTTGGTCATGTTTTTCAGTTTGTGTATAGGCCATATATATTTAGCCAAGGAGCTTATGAAAACCACTGTGATACCGATACCAAAAAATAAGACGGGTGATGCCTCCAATGGGAACAACTACAGACCCATCTCATTGGCTACGGTGATCGCCAAAGTACTGGATGGTTTGCTTGATAGTCACCTAAGTGAGCATATAGATCTGCATGAGGCCCAGTTTGGTTTCAGGCCTGGGCAATCGAACTGAAACTGCGGTACTGCGACTCAAGCATACTGTCCAGTACTATGTTACAAGGAAAACGTCTATTACGGTAATTTTTTGGACCTGTCGAAGGCATTTGATCTGATGTCTTGTGTGATAACGTGTTGTGGGATAGGATCCAGGTGGAAATCAGCACACCCAGGGATATGATCAATATACTGAGATATTGGCAACCAAACTAATAATGTTAAGTGGGCGGGCTCATGTTCGTCAGAGTATAGGTTGGAGTGTGGAGTGTGACAGGGAGGCCTAACTTCACCACGACTCTTCAACCTGTACGTTAATGGTCTGATAGGTAAGCTCAGCGGGGCCGGTGTCGGTTGTTCCATCGATGGTGTTTGCATGATTATCATTAGTTATGCCGACGCCATGGTGCTGCTGAGCCCATCTGTCAGAGCCCTTAACATCCTCATAAGAATCTGTGAGTAGTATGCGGGGTCACATGGCCTCAGGTACAATTGTAAGAAGAGCGAACTACTTATATTCAAGGCGGGTAATAAGACCCCGAAAACCGTTCCACCGGTCAGGCTTGGAGGATTGCCTTTAAGAGGGGTCACCAAATTCAAGTACGTGGGGCACTGGGTCACCGCGGACCTGTCAGATGATTTAGATATTGAACGAGAACGTAAGGTATTGGCAGTGAGAAGCAATTTGCACTCGCAGGTTTGCACGGTGTACAAAAGAGGTCAAAATTGCTCTTTTTAAGACATACTGCCAGACATTGTATACCTGCAGCCTGTGGGTCCGTTATACGCGAAGATCATTCAATGCCCTAGGGGTTCTGTACAATAATGGTTTTAGGATGCTGTTGGGGTTGCTTCGCTTTTGCATAGCATCAGGTATGTTTGCTAAGGCCAGCACGGACTGCTTTAGGACAATAGTAAGAAAAAGAGTGGCCTCCCTGATGCGCCGCGTGCGGGACAGCTCCAACAGCCTTCTAAATACCATATCGAGAAGGGTTGATTGTGCGGTTATGAGGCACTGGAACACCGTTCACGGATCTGGATGTGCCCTATATAATATTAAATAACGGAATTGTAAATAATAAACAAATAAATAATTAATTAAATAATTGAAAAAGCCGCAATGGTGATTAATATTCGAAACCATACAGAACCTGTGGTAGGTTAGCCTTATGTCGTAGCTACCTGCATAGCTTCCATGGTGTCGGACAGTGACGCGCGCCCCTGCGCCAGGTCAATTCTCAGCTGCTCATTGTCGGGCAGGGCAGGCACCGGCAGTGGTCCAGCGAACTGCTCCAACTGCTTCACTGCACTCTCGAGTAGCGCAAACTGGGAGGCAGTCACTACCTCAATACTGCCCACGCGTGCTGGGTGAGCACCTGATATTTCAAACAAAACATTTAATGCTCTATCCGATTATGGTATTATATAGAAAATATGTAAACTACTAGCCACTTGATACCAACAGGCTTCGATAGGTATTTTGATTTAATTTGCAATATTTCAGGGGGTTATACTTTTATATCATGAATATGAACAACTTTGACCATGGGGCCAATTCTGAAATAGCAAAACAATTGCATCTGTGTGACTCTTTTTTATTTTCATTTGTTTAGATATCCTTCAAGGTATAAAATAGCAGATATTTTCCGACATTACAGAGTTGGTCTCATTATCTCGAATCATTCTTCGTTTATACTTATAGGAGCACCACTGTACTCTTGTGGCGGCATCCACATCGCCACATGCGAACTACGCATCAAAAACCTGACACATCGCGTCACACAAAATCCTGACGTCATACAAATCCTGCATCGCGCAATTAGAGTTTACCGCGCGAACGACATATATGTGACTATCCGACATCAATTGTTGGGCAGTTGCCCGCCAGATACGACATCCGTCTGGTCGGAGGAGTTTCTTTTCTATAGAGGATGAGTGAACTTTACACCCTGCCTCTAAATTCTCTCACGTCTAGCCTGTACATCTACTACTAACTACTGTATCACATCTTTACGGGCCGATTTTTCAATCCTCAGTTAAATCGTTGAATAGATCTAGCGTATAAAATTATCTGGTTGTTTATCAGGCGAATAAATATTTTAAATTTTTCAATCGTATAATAACTGAAGAATGGTTATCCGTGGTATTTCTTAACCAACTTCATACTATCATGTGCAAGTGAGGTGCACAGATACAGTATTCAACGTGTTAGACAAGAATAGAAACAAAACGTATGTTGGACATTTTGGCGAGATTTCTTATCTTTTGTTTAGATCCACAGATGGTCAGCAATAATGACGACCTTTTATTTTTGTTCTTTTTTGTACCTATCTTGATAGAAGTGGGTATGTGTTTAGTTAAAAAGGATCAGATACAAATACATTTACTGTGTGTTAACGGTGTTTTCGACTTGGTACTAAAAGTTGAGCCTAGTGGTTTTAAATTGTTAAAATAATGTCGCTCCGAAAATGTAAGTAAAGTGATATTTAAAGATATTGAAAAAAAAACTACAATTGAATCAAAAACATAATTTTTTTCATCAATACAAGAGCACGAAAAAGGCTCGTGCAGACCAGCGCGACGCGACGGCGGGACGCGACTCAAACAATGCAATTTCTAAGAAAAGTGTACGGTATAACAATAACCGGCGTCGCGTCGCGCCACAAGTCGCGCTGGTCTGCACAAGTCGCGCTGGTCTGCACAATCCTAAACACGCATAGGCAAAGCACATTAAAACCCCAAACAAAACAAATGTCAAAATATTATTTATTCCCTAGAATAACGTACTAAGTGAGGCTTGAAGGGACAGTTAACTTTATTGCTCAGTTATGGGCTTTAACCGTCCGATACTGACTATCAGACTGTTGAAAAATCCAGAATCACGCTATCTATGGAATAAACGCTATTCGATTCTTTATCTGAGGATTGAAAAATCGGCCCTAAATTAACTAGCGGGGTGAATAGCGTAACAAAAATGGCAATGCCTTTAATTATGACGGTTAAACAACATTCATTGCATTATGGACGTTATTGAGCAGACGAATGTTTCAAACATTCAAGCAATGGATTAGCATTTTCCTTCAAAATCTTTCGGATTGTAATTGAAAGCGAGTTACGAAATTAGGGTTGGAGGGACAGGCGCGTAAAAAGCAACGTTTACTACGCCGGATGAGGACAAGAAAAAAGCTGCGTATGGAATGCACTTCGATTCAAAATGACTATTTTTATCTGCCAAATTACAAGATGATTGGTGGCGGTCAGGTGGCGTCGGTAGTAGACTTCAGCAAATAATGCAAAAGCGGTACCTGAAGGGCTCCTTGTTCAGTCCTGAAGGTTTTGTTCGCTGGTAGCCACTTTGAAAGTCTAAGAGCTTGCCCAGATTACGCGATTTACGCGCGAATCGACTCGTGCGTAGACAATCACGCGATTGTGAGGTACTAATGGTTCATACATTCCGTCTCACTTGCAGTCGCGCGTTTAGCGTTTAGCAGTCGTGCGAGTTGCAAACTACTCGCACGTGGATCGCATGCAAGTCGCAGCGACTCTCGACTCGTGCGACTAAGGATGCCATTCCATCCAGTACATGCGCGATCGTTGGCGCGGGGTACGTATTTAGAATATTAATAGAGCCAACAAGAAGTGTAAAATGTCTTTATACAAAATATTTACATCTGGAAATAGTTAAAAAACCTTTTTATTGTTCTTAGATAAAATGTTATAAAAATATTATTAGTCATTCTATCATGTAGAATTGGGTGCACTACATATTGTCGGTTTTCTGTTTGCTTGAGTCGTTTCCATCGACGGTACGCAAGCCACAACACAACCGCTTTGTCCGAATCCATGTTGCTGACTACCCAAACCGTCCCGGAACACTCGGGCCTATATAACGCGCATAAAACGCGCCATCTAGTCGCAGTGCCAATTCTAACGTGCGAATAGACTCGCCATCTGGACAAGTTCTAAGTTATTACACACTAGCTGCGCCCCACGGTTTCACCCGCATATGTCTCCATCCCGTGGCAATATCGGGATAAAAGTATCCTAACCTAACCAAGGTCATGGTCTATCCAAGTACCAAATTTCATCCAAATCTGTTCAGCCGTTTTAGCTTTAAAGCGTAACAAACAAACTTTCTTTTTTTTTTTGAGGGTGGGAAATCATCAGATGACTTCTCCCGCTCTGGGCAGAGCGAGAGGGAGTGTCAGACTTTTACTGACTAAAACCCACCCATGTTCCTTCCGTTACCTGTGTGCCGGGCCGTGATATCCCTTTTGGACAAACCCGCAACCCCAGCAGGCATTGGTCTTTGGACCCCGTCAGTTGTAACAAACAACCTCACTTTCGCATTAATAATATTAATAATTATATAGATAGGATTAATCGGACGGCGGCGGTTTGATTTAATAATGTTGAACCATAATACCCAAGGATTACGGGATAATACACATAAGTTTATAGTTTTAGCGGATGCGATAAGTTAAGATAAAAATGCGATTTTCCAGTGAAATTAAAATGAGACTGAATGGCGCGCATGCTCTTTGACATCTGACAGCTGTCATTGGCTGTCACCGGCCACTCAGTCCTCTGATGCCCTCTTCACATGTCCGCGACAGGAAAATATGCCTAAGGTCGGAATAAAGACACTGTTTCACCGCCCACAATCAAAGATTATCTAAGGGATGATAACTTGCCACACCAAGGGTGTTGGGTTTTTCGAAACCGCCAGTGTTTCGTTGTTGCAGTTTTCTCTAGTTTCGAAATTTGATTATCGAGTCAAACTAAATTAGATGTGTTACGCTTAGGTACTCACGAGAGGCTGGTCCCCTTTCGGCTGAAATTGAGAAAGTAGAGATATTGTTATTCTCACAACAACATAAGCATTGAAATCTTCTTATTACCATGTCATGACATTTTATAGTTACCGACTAATATTTTATCGGTACTTCCTGTTCCTCTTCCATCCCTCCGTAAGGTCTCTGAGAAAACATTTCAAATCACATTGTAGTAGTAATCCATTCTACCTACAAGGTCCCAGTTTACATTCCCATCACAAGTCAAATGAGGCTACTCAACAATAATACCTTCAGGATATTTTAAAGTAATTCTAGTACCTGTTACAGTGATGCCTGTACTAGACTCTTGCCTGCCAGAACTTTCGTCGACGGAATCCTAAACATAACAAATTATGATGTTTTACAAACTACTTATAGAAATAGAATAATAATATTAATAATAGGAAGGATCTGTCGACATGTTGGATAGATTATAAGAAGGCCTATGACTCGGTGCCACATACATGGCTCATGAGGATGCTGGAGTTGTACAAGATAGATGCAACTCTGCGCGCCTTCCTGATGTCATGTATGGGGCAATGGAGGACGGTCCTGCTCTATCCAGGATGTCGACAGATCTGGGGGATCGATGAACCAATCAGGATTGTATGGGGAATATTCCAGGGCGATAGTCTAAGTCCGCTTTGGTTCTGCTTAGCCTTGAATCCTCTAAGCACACTGCTGGAGGATTCAGGTCTAGGCTATCGATTGAGAAGAGGTGGTCAGGTTATATCTCACCTCCTTTACATGGATGACTTGAAACTCTTTGCCCCCAACAATTTCCGACTGATGGAGCTACTGAAGGTAACAGAAACGTTCAGTAGTGCCATCAGAATGGAATTTGGTGTGGACAAATGTGCTGTCATGCATGTAAAGCGAGGGAAGATTATGGAATCCGTGGGAACCCAACTTTCGGATTCCATACACCTTAGATCCCTCTCCTCAACCGAAACCTACAAGTATTTGGGTATGTCGGAAGCATTAGGCATCAATGTTACCGACATGAAACAAACGTTGAGGGAACGCTTTTTTGGCCGCCTGAATAAAGTGCTAAGTAGTCTTTTATCAGGCGGAAACAAGGTGCGTGCCTTCAACGGTCGGGTCATGCCGATTTTGATGTATTCTTTCGGCATACTCAAATGGACTCAGACGGAACTTGATGCTCTGGATAGGAAGGTCCGTACATTGTTGACAGCAAATCGGATGCATCACCCACGATCATCAGTGATGAGACTGTACATCCCGCGGAAGTGTGGGGGCCGAGGTTTCTTAAATGCTAAAACCCTCCACAACCGCGAGATTTACAGTCTCAGAGAATATTTCCTTCAAACTGACGTGGTGATGCACCGAGATGTGGTCGCAGTGGACAAGCGCCTCACCCCACTCTCCTTAGCGAAAGAGAACTGGCGCAAACCTGCAGTACTTGATACTAACGATCGTAAGGAAGTATGGCAAGGCTTCACGGACGCTTTTTCCGGGCCCTCCATGGGCCTGATGTAGACTTTTTGGCATCTTTATCCTGGCTGCGCTTCGGCGACCTCTTCGGGGAAACCGAAGGTTTTGTCTGTGCGATTATGGATGAAGTTATAATGACGAATAATTATCGGAAATACATTGTCAAGGATGGTACGGTTGACATCTGTCGGGCATGCCACCGTCCCGGTGAATCAATCAGACATATTGTTTCCGGTTGTTCTCGTCTTGCTAATGGCGAGAACTTGCATATACATAATCTAGTGGTTAGGATTATCCACCAGCAACTTGCCTTGCAATACAACCTTGTGGAATCAGAAGTACCATACTACAGGAATGTGCCCGACCCGGTTCTCGAGAATGGTCACGCCACACTGTATTGGGATCGATCTATCATCACTGACAGGAATATTGTAGCCAATAAGCCTGATATTGTGGTGATAGATCGACGAGAGCGCCGTGCAATGATTGTTGATATCGCTGTCCCTCATGACGAGAATCTCGTGAAAGCTGAGAAAGATAAAAAAATCAAGTATCGTGACTTAGCACACGAGGTTGTCGACATGTGGGATGTGGACTCCGCAATCATTGTACCGATAATCGTAACGGTTAATGGCCTAATAGCGGAGAGCCTCGACCAACACCTCAGGAGGCTCTCATTGCGCGGCTGGGTCAAGAGCTTGATTCAGAAAGCAGTTCTCCTAGACATGGCACGCATAGTGAGGAGGTTCCTCTCTCTAGAACCCTGACCACCGGCAGCTTGGACCCTGTTCCTGATGCCGATGGGCCACTATTTTTTATATTTTTAAATGATTTTGTACGGTTTTTATAAAAATATTTAAAAATGTAAATAATAAGTAATCAAAATGAAATAAAGTTAATAATAATAGCAAACGAAAGCTGAAAACAGTATTTATGGAAAGGTGAAGGACACGCGTCACCAAAAGTATGGTCGATGTAGTGAAAAACAGTTTTTTATTTATTTACGAAACGGAATCGTGTCCGAAAATAAAATAGCCTAAGAGCCCACGACGGCCAGACCTTCGTTATTTTCTAAAAGCTGAAAGTTTTTCTGTGCATGTCCCTTATACAGGTAAGAACGACCAGCGACTATAGAGTTTAGGTTGTGGTTACTTGGGCAGGTAACAGGTAGTAAATGTGTATAAAATAGTACCTTAAATTCGTTAAAGTATAAAGTTCAATTTTTTTTTTTTTTCTTCGGGATAGCTTTAGAAATCTCGTTATCCATTGTCAGACACTTGCTATCGTGCCAGACACCCCTAAACTTTAATAAATTATAACTATACTTTCGTTATAGTATAAAAGCTAAATTTTATATGTTACTTGGGGACCTATAAAAAAATGTTACCTCAATAGCCGGACAGTTTTAATGGTTTTTACATCTTGCAGAGACATTGAAAGTCCGCTGTAGGTGCGAGTGTGAGTGCTTAGTCGATTGCGATCTTTTAAGATATCCAATTAAAAAATAATTTTATTACGTTCATAGCCCTGTTATATAAAGTAAAAAATTTTGTTTTAATATTATAAAATACAAAAAATGTATTATTATAGTTGATTGGGGAGCTGAGTAGCACCAGAGTCGGATGTTATATTGATGGCATAATGTATCAATATCATTAGCTATGCAGATGACATGGTGCTGCTCAGTGCTTCAGTCTGTGGCCTGAGGAAACTGGTGAGTGTGTGTGAGTGGTACGCCAGTGCTCATGGCCTCTTGTATAATGTGAAAAAGAGTGTCGTGATGGTGTTTAGGGCTTGTGGGAAATGTCAAGAAACGATACCTCCAGTAATAATGAATGGTGTACCGTTATTGAGAGTGCACTCATTCAAGTACCTTGGGCATGTTTTGACGATGTTTTTTGCATGTTTTAAGTGTTATAATTATGTTAAATTAGTGTACTATAGTCCTACCTAGTTATTAATTAGTATATTCAGTGATTATACAGTGTTTTTTTGCGTGAACTTCGCATATAAAGGATTTATGTAAACTGGCTGTCAACTCAACCTACCCAACGGTGACGGATTTCAAAATTTCTTCAATCCCGGGGAGTATTTTGTTTTTATTTAACTTATTCTATATAATATTTACATAACCCAGAACATCACAAAATACTGCTCAGGTTTCTGAGCCACGTCCATCACACACTGGCACGGTTTATGCCTCCTTTTGCTTGACAACTAGTGGAAGCAAAATCGAAGACGAAAACATTCGCCCAGACAATAAACACTGCATAATTTACTCCACAAAAAATAGGCTCATTAGGCCTTATTGTTTTTAATATTTTTAAACCTACAGGTTTGTGCTATAAACTTGTATTGTTAATCTAGTTTCTTTAATAAAAGCAGTGTAGGTACTTATTCCTTGTAACTTCACTTTTGTTTACAATTACACATAACTGTACAATGTTACTAGAAATACCTCTGATACGTTAAATCACTGTATTAGTGCCATTTCATGAAATTAATGTTAAAACTGGAGTTTCAATCAGTTTAAAATAGTAGGTAGTACCTACCCCCAACCAATTTGTAAACATAATTTTGTGGTTTTTCCCTTTTTTTATTTAGAATAATTAAAATAACCTCCCTTATTTGACATTACACACTCTTCATAACTTCTATTGCTTTGTTTTCCTTCAATTCTAAATAATATATAATTTTATTCTCCCAATAGTCCCTTCATCTTAGTACTTACTATCCACATCTTATCTCTCTCTCTCTCTTATTCCTTTTACTCACTTGGCTTTCTCTTCTCTCATTCTAGGGTGCCTCTAGGGTTGGCTTGTCAATATGTTGACCCGTAGAGCTGCATCCTTGGAGGAAAAATTGAAGGCTACATTGAAAGAGTTGGAATGTAGTAAAAGCCAGTGCAATCAGCTGCTACAGGAAAGGGAAGACAGCGAGGTAGAAGTACTGTACATTAATAACAAGAACACTGAACTTAAGAACCAGTTGGCCGAACTACATATTCAGCATGTGGACATACTCGACCAGCATCAACACCTCCGTCAACTTGTGTCAAATTTCCAGCAATGTAGTGACATCCATGAACTTGCTTTGAGACGGATATCTGAATTGGAACTGGAATTAAGCAAGGCCCACAACTCAATAACCCATTTGGAAACTCTCAAAGCCAATGAAGAGTCTGCGATCACCTGCAGTCTTTATGATGAATTGGTTGGTAGCAGGTCTGGACCCACATGTGTTCAGCCAATGGTTACAATAGACTTAACTGATGATACTATCACTAAATGCAATTTGTTTACTAGCCATAATAAGTTGAAAAAATATATTAAAATTAATAGATTAATTAGAAAAATTCAAAAATCACTGAAACGCCAAAAAGTTAACAATTTAAATACAAAACTTAGGCAAAAAAATCTAAATTTAATTCAAGAATTAAAGAAGTGTAATAGTGAATTACAATTATGTAATACTATGTATGATACTGACACTCAGCACCTACAGGATGAATTGTTTGTCAGGGAATATGCTCTAAAGGATATCTTTAGAAAATATGAGGCTTGTCAACAAGACCTAAGTAAGCGTATGCAGGAGGCCAATGAGTTGGCAGATCTGGTCAAGTACAATGCAGAGAGGTACGAGTCTCTGACAAATAACCTCTCTTTTAGCTGCACCTCCTCTCAGGAAACTCAGCCTGAAGTATTTACGCCCATGCCCTCAGTGGTTCAGAATGTAGGTAGCTGTATTAATAATGTTAATAATAGTAGGAATAATTTGATTAATACAACTTATGTATTTTCTGACAAATTTGGTCAAGGTTTTGGTAGAGTATTTAATCAGTGTTCACAACAATATGTTATAAATAATTGTTTACCCGGTGCCAGTATTAGCCAATTAATAAGTAGTATTAAATTGACAAAAATAAACCCCAGTTCAACTGTTATTTTATTATATGGGGATAGTTTAACTGTTTAACTGTTAGAAAAAAGGACATAATTGAATGTGTCCATTTGATGTTACATCTTAATGAGACCAATAGTTGTAAATTTATTTTCTGTGCCTTGCCTTATTCTCAATATTTGTCTGATGAGCAAAATAGGCACATTTATAATTTAAATATGTTAATTTATAATAGGACATGTCGTCACAGTGACGCTATTTTATATTTTGACTGTAATCAATTAATTACTGATTATAAACTGACATATTATGCAATGTATTTGCCACCTAGTTGTAGGAGACAAATTGCTAATCTCTTAGCATACAATATACAGTGTGACACAGGTACCTGTAGTGTACCACCGATTACTGTTAGTAGTGGTACTAACACTACTTTTGATACGCCTTATAGTTTAAACTATTAGGAGCGACAACGGGTGAGCCGCATATTTTGAATGTTGTTCATCAAAATATGCAGGGTCTGTCCGGCAAAGAGCTAGAGTTAAGTTTATTTATAGAGAACTATGATGTTCAGGTGTTATGTTTGACTGAACACTGGTTGAAAGAACATGAAGTAGTGTTTACCAATGATGATAATTTTACTGTACAAAGTGCGTTTGTAAGGAAAAGCGCCATTCGCGGTGGATCTTTAGTTCTTGTTTCAAACAAGTTGAAATGTAAACAACGTTTAGATTTAGTTAATCTTTCCATCGAGCGCACTATTGAGTTGTCTTGTGTTGAACTCGAGCGATACGTTATAATTTGCGTTTATCGACCCCCTTCTGGTGATTTTATTAGTTTCGAATCGGTAATGGAGGATTCACTCAATAGATTAAAATCAATTAATAAAAGTATAATTTTATGTGGAGATTTTAATATTAATATTTTAGATGTTACTCCATTAAGTATTAGACTCCTTAATCTGTTTAGGTCTTATAATTTAATAAACTTGTTTTTTGAACCTACCAGGATCACAGCATCTTCTTCAACTTGTCTAGATAATATATTTAGTGATTGTGATGCCAAAAATAAAATAGTGTTAAGTGACTTAACGTCTGACCACTGTGGTTTATTAGCTAGCTTCCCCATGCCATTACATAAAAAACCGCATAAAATAGAATGCAGGCCTTATACAGCTAGTCGTTGCAATAAGTTTAAAAATAATATAGCTCATAGAATTACGCCATCTATAGTAGAACACGAGAATCCCAATGAAATCTATGGAGCCCTTTTTGATGTTGTGCAAAAAGAGTACCAATCTACTTTCAAGGCCAAAACTATTCAAATTAATGGCACCTCCGTTGGCTTTAACCAATGGGCCACTCCAGGAATTTATAAAAGTAGAGCGAGACTATACGAGTTATATGGTTTGAAAAAAATCAGGTTTGATACTCCTTTCCTAGAGCATGTAAAAAATTATTCAAAATTATTTAAAAAGGTTTGTGTTTTTGCTAAATCTAAATTTTTAAGCGATACAATTAAAAAATCCAATAATAAAGTAAAAACCACTTGGAAAATTATTAACAATGAAACGGGTAAGTCGGTTAAACAAGATAAACAACTTGAGATTATGGTCGACAATAAATTAGTTAATAAAGCAGCTGACGTAGCCGAGGCGTTTAATGAGTTTTTTGCCAACATACCTGTAACTACGACTCGCTCCTTAAATTCATCCCCGTCTAAAGCTGAAAACCTTTTGCTTAGTAGTGTATCTAAAAATAGTCCCTTATTTAGCTTCGAACATGTAACGCCTCGTGATGTAGTTAATGTTTTTAACACACTCAAGTCTAAAAACACTGGTGATTACTGGGGCATCTCCATTAAACTTTTAAGTAATATAATAGACATCGTAGCCCCCTATCTAGCTGTTACTTTTAATAAATGTGTTGATTTAGGAACTTTTCCTGACCTCATGAAGAATAGTAAAGTCATACCACTATTTAAATCAGGTAATAAAAACGACGTTGGCAATTTCAGGCCTATTTCTATCTTACCAGCATTTAGCAAAATATTTGAAAAGTTAATACTCAAGCAGTTACTTAGACATTTTAATTTAAATAGCCTCCTTCATAATGAACAATATGGCTTTACAAAAGGTCGTTCGACTACAGATGCGGGTGTTGCTCTGCTGAAACACATATTTAACGCATGGGAGAACTCGCAAAATGCTATTGGGGTTTTCTGTGACCTCTCCAAAGCCTTTGATTGCGTGCACCATGACACGCTTTTGCGTAAACTGCGTCATTACGGTGTTCAAAACGAAGCTCTCAACGTTATAAATTCTTATTTACACAATAGGTCCCAATGTGTAGATGTTAATGGTGTGAAATCTTCCGGTCTACCAGTTCAGTTAGGTGTACCTCAAGGCTCAATACTAGGTCCGTTCTTGTTCTTAGTGTATATCAATGACTTACCATTCTATTTAAAGGGTATCTGTGAAGTTGTACTGTTTGCAGATGATACCTCTCTTATTTTTAAAGTAGACAGGAATAGACAAGATTTTGACGATGTAAACAGTGCTCTCTCAATGGTTACGGATTGGTTTACGACAAATAACCTAGTTCTCAATGCCAAGAAAACGAAATGTGTAAAGTTCGCCCTACCAAATGTTAGAAATCTAGGACCCAACATCGTCTTAGATAAAGAGGTGCTTGAGTCTGTAAACTCGGCAGTTTTTCTGGGCATAACAGTAGATGCCAAACTTCAGTGGGGCCCACATATATCGAGCCTAGCGGGAAGGCTCAGTTCGGCCGCCTACGCCGTCAGGAAAGTAAGACAATACACTGACGTCGATACAGCTCGGTTAGTCTATTTTAGTTATTTTCATAGCGTTATGTCCTACGGTCTTCTGCTGTGGGGCAAAGCTGCTGATATTCAAAATATATTTGTCCTTCAAAAACGAGCCGTTCGAGCTATTTACCAGCTAGGTGCCAGAGTTTCTCTGAGAGATTTTTTCAAAGATATTGGTATCCTCACGGTGGCGTCCCAATTCATCTTCGCCAACATCTTATATATTAGGCAAAATATACACTTATACACTAAAAACAGTGATTTTCACAATGTTAACACTAGAAATAAGGACAAACTACGAGCTCCCTTTCACCGGCTTCATAAGGTTCATAACTCATTTGTTGGGCTTGGTATAACCTTTTATAACAAGCTACCCTCTTCTTTGCTAGATTTGCCTTTTGATGCGTTTAAAACGAAAGTAAAATCCAAGCTTTGTTCAAAGGCATACTATTCTATAAACGACTACTTAAATGATAAGAATAGTTGGTCGCTGTGATTAACTCAAGACAATGTTTATGTTCTTTCTCCAGATTACCTACTGACAAGTTATATGAGTTTATATAATTGTATTTTTTATTTTTTTTATTTTTTGACTTTATAAGTCAAGCTATTTTTTAATTTTATTTCAATTTATTGTTGACATAGTCTACTCATTACAATGTTTTTTCTAATGAGTTGTATTGCAATATGTGGTTAGCTAGTGACCTCGACAATTGATCATATTAGTTATTGTTATTAGTAATTAACTGTTTGTTTTATTTATTTTATCTCGATGGTGCTAGTTTATCATTTATAACTTCCAGTTACAACTATATGTAAGCGGGCACGCCCTTTATGCCTGGAGGCTTTTATTTAGATAAGTTCTGTTTACGTTTAGTTTTTATTTCTGCCTGAGTATAGTTCTCGATGATGTTGTTGTGGTATATTGGCGTGTGCTAGCTAACATATGGCTAATAATTTAAATTATGTTTTGTGTTGCGTAATCTAAATTATTTTGAATACTATTATATAGAATCTTATTTTTTTGTTCTTCTAACTGAACAGACAGCTGTGCTGCTGGGGAGTTTGTTGCGCCACTTCTTCTTCCCAGCTAATGCACTAGGAAGTGGTGAAGGGTGGGCGTTTTGGGGGACTGTCTTATGTAATTTTGACGTTCGAAAAGTGCTGATTCTCAGCCTAGTTTGAATAAATGACTTTTGAATTTTGAATTTTGAATTTTGATGACGATATTGAGAGAGAGCGGAGGGCGCTGTCGGTCAGAGCGAATATAATTGCCCGCAGGTTTAAGCGTGGTTCTACGGAGGTTAAAGAAACACTTTTTAGAGCCTTCTTTTCCTCGTTTTACACCTGTGGCCTGTGGGTAAATTTTACGCAAAGATCGTAAAGTGCCCTTCGCGTGCAGTACAATAATGCTTTCAGAGTGTTGATGGGGCCGCCTCGCTTCTGTAGCGCATCAGGGATGTTTGCGGAATTGCGAGTTGATTGCTTTTATGCATTAATGCGTAAAACATGTGCGTCCTTGGTGCGCAGGGTGCGAGCCAGTTCCAACAGCATCCTGGGAGTTATTGCTGACAGGCTGGACTGATGTATTGTGAGTCGTTGCTCCAGTATCTCAGCTGGAATGATGTAGCAATGATTATTTTGTTGTGTGTTTGTATTATTGTGTATTTGTATTACAAACCATTTAAACTAGTATTTGTCATCTTTCAATACCCAGACGTTATTGTCTGGGTGATATATGGATGGATTTTTATATATAACGAAAGCATAATTATAGTTTATTAAAGTTTGGGGGTGTCTGGCACCTGCCAGGGTTGCGAGTTTGTCCGAATGGATCGTGGCCCCGGCACACAGGCAACGGAAGGAACACGGGTGGGTTTTAGTCAGTAAAAGTCTGACACGCCCTCCCGCTCCTAAAGTAAACGCGTCGGTTATTCAGTGCAGACTAATTTTATTATAAATCAACCTTCACATGTAGAACATTCCATGACACGAAAAAGGTTCACATTCACATACATACATTCTATAACATAGATGTCGGTAGTAGTTACACTTTGATATAAATTACAACACTCCCACTTATCAAAATAAACTAACCACCATACAACAAAATTAACTTACAAAGTTACATTACAATTTAACAATACCTAAGTTCTCCATAAATTTGTAGTGTTTAATAGTACCTAGACCCTTGGTCAATAAATCTGCTGGCATTATATTTGTAGGCAAATAACTTATCTCTACCTTTCCACTTTTGATAATCTCTCGTACAAAATGATGTTTAACATCAATGTGCTTTGACCTATTATGGCATTGATGATTAGTGGCCATCTTCAACGCACTTTGATTGTCACAATTCAAACTAATTGTTACCAAGGATCCAGTCAGCTCATACAATAGTTCTCTTAGATATATTGCTTCCCTACAAGCTTCAGAGAGCGCAACATATTCAGCCTCGGTGCTCGAGAGAGCTGTAACTCTCTGCTTTCTGCTCTGCCATGAAATAGCTGAGCCTGCCATTACAAAACAAAACCCAGTGTATGATTTTCTGTCCAAAATATCACTGGCCCAGTCAGCATCTACAAAGCCTTGCAATTTCTCTCCTTGACTACTAAACTTTAAGCAATACATCTTAGTTTTCTTTAAGTATTTCAGAACCCTTTTAGCATAGTTCCAATGTTCAACACTGTAGCTAGTATTAAACTGACTTAAATAACTTACAGAATAGGCTATATCTGGTCTTGTCATGACTGCAAGATACATAAGACAACCTATGAGTTTTTGATAGCTAATTCCTGACATACATTTTTCTGCCTTAGCTACACTCAAATTCTTCTCTATAGGTGTATCAGCTGTTTTACAATCAGTCATATCAAATATCTGCAATAATTCTTCTATATACTGTTGTTGGTCAACAGTAATCTCATAGTTATTACAGTCTTTGTGTACATTAATATTCATTCCTAGATATTGCCTAACCTGACCTAAATCTTTAATTTCAAAATTAGAATTTAAAATACATTTTACCTTCTCAGTTTCATTCTCATTGTTAGAAAAAATTAAAAAATCATCTACATACAATGCTATTATGATTTTTACATCTCTACTCATCTTTGTAAATAAACACGGCTCTTGTGTGCAGTTTTTAAAATTATTTTTACAAAGTACATCCCTAACTCTCTCATACCAAGCTAAGGCGGATTGTTTTAATCCATACACTGCCTTTTTGAGTTTAAGAACTTTCTTGCCCATTTTGGATGCAAAACCTTCAGGTACAAACATGTAAATATCCTCTTTCAAGTAACCATTTAGATAAGCAGTTTTAACATCTAACTGACTAATGTCCAGTCCTAGTTTTACACTTAGCGCAAACAATAATCTGAGTGTTGAGTGCCGCACAACTGGTGAAAAGGTCTCATCATAGTCCACTCCGCGTTTTTGCGTAAAACCTTTTGCAACTAATCGCGCACGATATTGTACTTTATTATCACTTTTTATTTTTTTCTTTAGTACCCACCGACACTTCACTATAGTAGCTCCTTTTGGGACATCAACAATCTCGAACACTTCATTCTTTCGGAATGACTCCAACTCTTCATCCATTGCCTTTCTCCATTGCATGCTCTCAGAACTGCTCAATGCCTCCGTCACCGTCAGTTCTGGATCTGCAGTGACCAACAAGCCAGTCGGACTGTATCTGTCAGGCCTCCGCCGCTCCCTCTTTGGTCTGTTGAGGATCGCAGAGTCTGGTTCTGGCGTTCTGATTGGACTGCTGCTTGGCGATGGAGTTTTGGGAACATAGGTCTCATCTGCCTCTGCCTCAAAGAATGTCTGCTGCGATGATTCACTGTCTTGAGCATCTGATCCTGATCGTTCATCAATGCTACGTTCCCCCACTGAACGATCATCTTCTTCAGGAACATTATTATAAATCAACCTTCACATGTAGAACATTCCATGACACGAAAAAGGTTCACATTCACATACATACATTCTATAACATAGATGTCGGTAGTAGTTACACTTTGATATAAATTACAACAGCTCCGCCCAGAGCGGGAGAAGTTATTTGATAATCTACCACCATCAAAAAAAAAAAAAAAAAAATGGGTGTCTGGCAGGGGGTAGCAACTGTCATAAGTGTCTGGCAATGGATGACGAGATTTCTAAAGTTATCCAGAAGAAAATAAAAAAAATTGCTTTATACTTTAACGAATTTGGGGTACTATTTTATACACCTTTATTACCTGTTAAGTAACCACAACCCAAACTCTATAGTCGCTGGTCGTTCTTACCTGTATAGGGGACATGCACAGAAAAACTTTCAGCTTTTATAAAATAACGAAGGTCTGGCCGTCGCGTCGTGGGCTCTTGCTCTAAAACGATAAGGTTCAAGCTATTACCCTCAACAATCATTCTTAAAATAATACCTTGTAAAGTTGCTTCAAGGCCCACTTAAACCACAAATCACTAAAATAAATTTAATACATCGTTATATTTCGTTGTTAGCATTTATTATTTAGCGGTGCAAGTGGCTCTATGAGTAAACAAAAAGACATTAGCAGGTCTCACCTTGCGCTCGGCTCCATCGTCGTCACCCCTTCTGCCCGTAGGACTTTTACCGGGGCTTCCTTTACTTTTTTTATCTTTCTTTTTCTCTCCTTTTGCACCTTTCTTACCCCCTTTTTCAGCTCGTTCCTTTTTCGCCCCTCCCTTCTCTCTTGCACGTCCGGCACCTCTGCCATCTTCGTCTTCCGAAGAGCTACTCATGTATGTGGGCTTATAGTCATCAGCTTTTTGGGGTACGTCCATGCGGAGTTCATCAAACTTAATCTCCACATCTTGTTCGAGTAAACGCAACTGACGTGCCAAAATGTGTAGAATTGTCTGTACCAGTTTAAAATTCACTGTGTTTTTCTGGAAAGATAGGTCTTTTTTAGCAGTAAGCATTAATCAGCGTTTAAAGACAAAATTATTATCTAATAATAATTAATTGCATCAACGTTCAATTTTTTATTTAGTGTTTACTTTACACCTACTCATAGTTAATTTATTACATCAAGTACAAGCTTCTGCCCGCGACTTCGGTGCCACATATTTTGACTAAGGTGTAGAGTTTGTGAAGTTAAGGTTTGTAGAGTTAGGGCAGTGCGAGCCATATGGCCCCGTTTCGGCAACATTTTAGGTACCTACATGAAAATGTTTTTGGTGGGATTTCACTTCTTTTTGGAAGTTGCTTATGACAGTTTTTTATTATTTTGTAATTTTTTTGGGGTGTATTTCTTGAACATTTTTTCATAGGTTTCACTCTCTTTGCCTTTTTTCAGATCTCTAGCATGAAATTAAGTTTCAAACTGAATTTAATTCTTGCTTGCTTGCTTGCATGCTTCATACAAACTTCCATTCCCTAATTTAAAGGCCCCACCCTTTAAATAAAAAAAGGTGATTTAAAAAAAATCCCGAAATATGTATTATATTACTTATAACAAGGAGTCCTATTTGAATTTTCAGACCAATTTTCATCAAAATTTGCGGAAGTCTCGTACAAACTTCCATCCCCTAATATAAGGGGTGGAGGGGTAAAAGTTCCAAGTTTTAGTTTTTTTTGTTGCTTTTGTACTAATACCAGCTTACTTCAGGAAGTACCCTAAGAATTTTGATGATCATCAGTGAGTAAGTCAGTGATGAAATCGGGATTTTTTAGATATCAATAAAATCTAAAGTCTAAAAGCTATGCTATTGAAACGTTATATATTTAATAAATCTACTATTAACATCATATCCCGAGAATTTTGTTTATCTGGTATAATCCAAACCCAAGGTTCAAAAAAACCTTTTTTTTTCTTTTTTTATATATAAATGTCTTCTCTTCCGTTTTTTTTTTCATAAACGACAAATTGAATAAATAATGTTAGTTAATCCGATAAAATAACTCGTATGCTTTCATAAATAATAAACAGAATCCAAATCGAATCCATCTGTCATGATGGCCCAGTGGTTAAGGCCTCGCCTCTCATGTACGAGGTTGTGGGTTCAAATCCGGGCAAGTACCAATGTGACTTTTTCAATTCATATGTACTTTCTGAGTTTATCTTGGACATTACTGACATCGGTGAAGGAAAACATCGTGATGAAACCTGGACTTATAGTTAATATAAGTCTGAAATCGCCAACCCGTGTTGAGCAAGCGTGGTGATCAATGCTCGTGCCTTCTCTGTATGAGAAGAGGCCTTTGCCCTGCAGTGGGACAATAATAGGCTGATATTATTATTATTTTGTCTTTGACATTTCTCGGGACCCTGCTGGGGTCCCGGACCTTTGGAAGGCGTACGAGAGGCCGAAGCCAACTCGCAGAGGCCCGTTAGACGTTTTAATGAAATGAGGCACCAACCGACGATTATCCCTGTATGCACTATGCATGTGCACCCAAGGACAACCCCCGGTTGGTGTAGGACTATTACAGGATATGGAAACTAAGATTGAATTTGATTGAATTTGATTGATTGAAGGGTTTGGGTGGTCTAAGTTGACCGGTGACCTGGAACTATGGAAGGACTATGGCCCCTGCCTGATCAATGTTTTATATGTACAAGGAAAAAAGGGCAGGGGGTGACTTGCACACTCAATAATGGGCCCCCAAAAACTATAGCTAGCACATAGTAACAGTGACAAGGGGGCAACATGTCCTGAGGTGCTTGATGAGTGGAGAGGTATTCCACGGGTTTCAGAACAATCCCAGAGCCCGGAAGATGGTCAAGATCACTACGGGCACTTACTGGAATACTTCCTTCCTCCGAACACGTTTGCTCTTGCGAATCTCCACTCAAGCCGGCCAATTAAGGCAAGAATGAGGTGGGAGCTTTGTTCCTCGTCAGTGTTCACTCCAGTCGGCCAATAAAAGCAAGCCAGAGATGAGGAACAAGATTTCTCCCGGGAGATAGGGTCCGTGGGGTCGCTACTGCCCAACAGCTCGCCACATGCTGCCCTGCGGGTTTCTGAATCTTTCTTAGTCTGGCCTGTGGTTTGGCCCCTCATCCTAGACCTGTTTCGGCAGAGTAAACTACCGGCACAGACCCAGAGTTTGGAGCGCGCAAGCCCCACCACGACGTCAACGTAGAGATACGGCGGTGGGGTTATTATTATTATGATTTATGGATTGGAAGTCCCAATGGTAAGAAAAGGACTGAATTTAATCAAAAAGTTAGCAAATTTTTGATAAATCTACTTTATACCTAGATATTAATATGTTGATTTATAATTACTATAAACTACATAGTACAGTTGGTCGCACGTGTGCCTATAGCAAAGATTTCAATCGATTTAAATCTTTGCTGTATAGTATATAAGCTGGCCGTTTTTTGTATTGAGCTCCGTATTTACTACGCTAGGCCAGCTCAAGGTCAAAGTGTTCTCACCGACGTGCGGTCGAATGTACCTACACAAGAAAATCAATTTATAAAGTTTAAATTGTAGTATCGGCTAAAATATAGCCATTTACCAACTATGTAGAGGTCGTCTTACAATCTAACCGGTGAATTATTATCGTCTGTTTTAACACAATTTACTCATTCAAATACCAACTTTTACCAACATCTTTAAAGTGAGCACAGCCGCCATAGCTTGTGGTGAGAGTCCTTCGCCATAATAGTTGCGTGTGACCGGCGTGACGGGTAGTATTGTCTTGTTTACCTCATTGAATTGCTAAAAGATTCTGAACACTTCAATCATTCAACTCACAGTGGTGGGTCCAAAAGCCGTATTTATGACGTCTTCCACAGAGGAGATGATAGTTCTTTCGCTCATATTTGGCTCGTCGACAAAACGTCTACGATCGCGTTTACGCATGTTTGTAAATATAAATTAATTATATCAAATAAACAATATGGTAGGTACTAATTAATATAAACTATCTAAAATTTGTTTCAAGAGCTTTAATCATAAACAAATTCTTTTTCAATTCTCTGAAAAGTTGTTTTCAAAATTGACAATGTCATTGCAGCTCTTGAGTATTAATGTTCTGTGCATTGAAGTCATAGAACTATTTTCAGCCAGAGCACAGAAATACAATGGATGCAAACTTTTTTGGTGTTACGCATTTAGGTATATTTATTTTTAACCGAGTGCCAAGGATGGGTCATCTTTTTCCCGCGTATGTATTTATATTTTGTTTGTAAAATTCCGCAATTTCACGCCACAGTTGCGGCGAATTGTTGTGCCCGACAGGGTCCATGTTAACTTTATTATTATTATTAAGACCTTGTAAACACATGTGATATGCAAAAAAGATTTGAATTTAAACCACTGTGTGGATCGCCCGGAGGGCACGGTGGAGGTCTGCCCGGCTTGGGCGGGGCACCGCCTTGTGCGCAATCGGCGGCAATGATCTCTCTCGTCCGGCCCTGGGGGCCTATTCCCTAAGCGAAAGCCGTTCTTTCGACCGTCGTTACGGGCGCTTCGTTCTCCGTCTCACTTACGGACATACTGTAAGTTAGACAGAGAGCGAAGCCAAGAGCGAAGCACCGGGGGAGCGAAGTAGGCCCCCTGGTCCAGGCTATGGTACGGAGCGAGAGGAAGTGGGAAGCCGTCACCTACTTCTGCGAAGCAGTAATGCTCGCGAAGGCGGAGGCGGAACGCGTGAGGGAGAGGCAAATTTCGCGCCCTCACGCCCCTAGCTGCCGCAGTATTTGCATGTGTGTTCCTTCGTTAGAATACTCGAGATCATTTTGTGAATGTAGTAATTTTTGGAGCAAATTTTTTCGTTGATTTTGTTCACAACTGCGCTCCTTGACTTTTATTTATTTATTTATTTATTTATTTTATTATTTATGTACACACAGTAAAATACATACAGATACAACATAATTATAATTTGAGTACAAAGGTACTGCTTATTTCTTAAGAAATTTCTTCCAGCAGACCTGCGAAAGGAGAAATGAGAAAGAAATGTAGACAATAGTGTGTGAGAACAAAAAGAGAAAAATATGAATTTGCGAAGTCTTATACTAAAACATATCAAATATACCTACACGTATAACGTAATAAATTAACATATACTTAAATAAATACATAAAGCTTAAATAAATAAACATACATATTATAGGTATATAAATACTCACAGTAGAGAGGAAAGATAATGCTCTTTTACTCGATATTTAAATTGTGAAACAGTTTTTAAATCACGAATGCTAGGCGGAAGTGAGTTCCACAGTCTTACTGCGTGCACAGAGAAGGAATAAGAATAGTAGCTTGTCTTATGAGGATGAGATTTAAGGAGAGATCTAAGGTGTGATCTACACGGAGCGTCGCTAGGGCGAGCGTAAGAAAAACGCTCACGCAGGTAGGAAGGATAAGACGGGTTGTGTAAGATGTTGAAAACGAGACATAAAATCCGAGTGTTCCTGCGAAGGCGGATTGGGAGCCACTTGAGTTCCTTGCGAAGGTGAGAAACATGGTCATACTTTCGTAGACCGAAAACAAAGCGAATGCACAAGTTTTGCAAGCGCTCAAGCTTATTTAATAGCTCCTCGGTAGCATCCAGGTAGCAGGCGTCGGCATAATCTATAATCGGCTGAATAAGTGTTTGTGCCAAAGAAATTTTAGTCTTCAAGGGCAGAAGACTTTTATTATTCGTTGTGTCTTTTCCCACTTCAAAAATGTCAAATTCTTCCAATACCTTGCATGTAATTATAAAAGATGTCTGCATTTTCACAAAAAAACACATGCACTACTATAAACAACGTAGTAAGGTATAACTAGACAAAAATGGGCAAAATATCACAACCTACTGTATCAGCCAGTCATAAGGATATCTATAAGAAAAATAGGTTTAATATGTGTGTTTTAATTTATAAGAGATAACCAAATGATTTAAAATTATTACAGGGTAATGTTTTTACATTACCCTATAAGTTACTAAATATACGTCGTCTATTGTATTTTTACAATAGACGACGTATATTTAGTAACTTAATCCGCGTAACTGTTCTTAAAGAGTCATAAAGAACCCTGTAAGAAATCGACAGGTGTTTCACCTCTTAACGAGGCATCCTCAGGATGGCGATTGACTTGTTCCGAACCCGGACCCGACGTGTGGAGACGTCAAGCGTCGAGAGCAGAGTGAGCCACTTTGCTTTTTTATTTTTTATTTAGGGCATCTCGTAGCTGACTACTGAGGTTATGACTACTTAACCGGTCATTCCTGTGGCTGCCTTAAGCTTCTACACTCAAAGCCTCCAGCCAGGGGCAAAACTATACTAATTAAAAACTAGGCGAACGCTCGCTAAGGGCACCCCCTGTGGGGTACCAGCCTCGGCTTAGGGCGTCGCTGGGGGGAGGACAGCAACATGGGACAGGCTGGATCAAACATATATCATTATTATTAATCGAGGAATTTAAAGCTATAGGCTGAGCATCGACACGGGCTGACGCATTGTCGATCAAGGGTCGGGGAGGAGCCACTTCGCCCGCTAACCCCACTTTTAAAGGATTACTGCCACGCCCACCTCGGCTAAGATTGTTATCAGCGCGATAAGGGGCTGCCAAAAATTAAAATAAAGGTGACCTTGGAATACTTGTATTTAATTCGTTCAACAGTGTAACGTTCCCTGTACAATATTTTGCAATTTCTAAACTCTCTAGTACTGACATTCTGAAACCTTTATCACATATTTTTCTTTCTTTCTTTTTTTTATGTGTGTAAAATTTTGAAAGTGTTATTTTTATTTAACAAATGACCTGAATATATTAAGTGTTGAGCAAAATGAGATCTTTCTGGATAACTATGCCAACGTCGCTTTTTAATATTCAAGGATTCAAGTTCATTGAATCATTGACCTAGTGATCCAATTCTACAGAGTGATCAAATTTGACCAATACTAGAACTCTACTTTATGACCTAATTACTGTACCGATTTCATATTTGTTAGGAAAAATAGGCACCTCTTCAAATCTAATATCGAGCTAAACGAAAACTATAACCGACGGAACAAGAATAGACTAATACTGCCCATTACAAACTTAAAAGTTATCGGGAAAATTCCATATTCAAGACTAGCTAATATATTTAATAAACTACCGGAAAGTTTAAAATCCCTACCAAATGACTCAATTTTCTTGAAACAGTTGAAATCTCTGTTAATAAGAAAAGGCTACTATACCATTGAGGAATTTTAAACTGACAAATTGTGAATTGATTGACCTTGTAACAATATGCTTGACGTAGTTAAATGTGAAATAATAAATGACTTTACTGTATTATGCTTACTTATAATGAGTAAAATGCATGAAAGAATTAATAATAATGATGTATTGGAAATAAAATGTAATAATTAAAAAACGAATGTTTATTAAAATGTAATGAATTAATTAGAATCAATATTATATTATGTAATTAATCATTTGAAATGAAACATTTGCAGTGCCCTTACAGGGTGCATGTCTTACTACTGTGTCATGAAATGTTTATGCAAGTCAAATAAATAAATAAATATGTGTTGGTCAGTGAAGAGGTGGAAGCACTGGGTCTTCCTGTGATATAAGATGAGAGCAGGTGGCCCACTATGCCTGTGGTGGCCCAGTAGAGCACTGGTGGCCCAGTAGAGCACTGGTGGCCCAGTAGTAACGGCCGCGACTTACAAGTTATAGGGCGTAGGTCCGAACCCTTTTTTTTTTTTTTGAGGGTGTGAAATCATCAAATGACTTCTCCCGCTCTGGGCAGAGTGAGAGGGTGTGTCAGACTTTTACTGACTAAAACCCACCCGTGTTCCTTCCGTTGCCTGTGTGCCGGGGCCGCGATATCCCTTTCGGACAAACCCGCAACCCCAGCAGGCATTGGTCTTTCGACCCCGTCAGTTGGTGCTGACATCTCTTTGAGGCGCGCGTGGAACAAAACGCGCCGTCGACCCGGGCCTGGTCCTTATCGGACGGCGAGCTGCCCATAGCTCACCGTCCGCAAGCCCGCGCCTACGGTGGCCGGAAGTCGGCTCTCGACACCCGACGCCCGGGGCGTCTCCTGCGGCGACTAGGGCCGCGAGAGCGTGCAGCTTGCATCTCCCTCGCGCACTCCGCCTCCTCCTTCGCGAACATAACTGCTTCGCAGAAGGAGGTGACGGCCTCCCATGCACTCTCGCTCCAAACCATGGCCTGAACCAGAGCCGGACGCGAGAGATCACCGCCGCCGATCGCCTCCGTGAGGACACGGTGGTGCTCCGCCCAAGCCGGGCAGACCTCCACCGTATGCTCCACCGTGTCCTCCGGGCGATCCACACAGTGGTGACACCCGGGCGTTTCCTCCCGCCTTATGCGGAACAGGAACCTCCCGAAACAGCCGTGTCCGGTGAGGACCTGCGTCAGGCGGAAGGTGAGGACGCCGTGGCGCCTCTCAAGCCACTCCTCAAAGAGGGGACTTATCGCCACAATTGTGGCGTGCCCAGCGCTGGGTTGCGACAATCGCACTCTCCATGCCGCCATGAGATCCCGCCGGAGCTTTGTCCACTGTGCCGTGATTTCTCGCGGCAACGGAGTTACACCCCGGCGTTTCGCCTCCTCGCGCAACTCCCAAATATGCGCGAGGACTTCCGCCTCCAGATCCCATGGCGGTAGTCCGGCAAAGAGGCTCGCAGCCTCACGGGAGACCGTGCGGTATCCCCGGACCAACCTAATGGCCATGACCCTTTGGGACGCGTTCAACCGCTGGGCCGGTCGCAGCCTCGATGAACGCGCCCACACCGGTGCACCGTAAAGGGCCATGGACCGCACGATCCCCGCGTAGAGCCTCCGGCAGGAGGCCTTTGGGCCCCCCAGATTGGGCAGAAGCCGCTTCATAGCAGCCCCAGCCCTCTCCAGTTTGGGAGCCAAACGTCAGAAGTGCTCCACGAAGTTTCACTGACTGTCGAGGACGAGTCCCAGGTACTTCATCGTCGACTCGAAAATAGATGGAGCCTAGACTTCATCAAACGAGTTCAGTCGAGCTTGTTATTTTTTTTTTCTTTTTTTTTTCACTACTCATTATTATTTTCCTTTCTCAGTTAGTTTTGTAGCGGCATCTACATCGCTACATGCAAACTACGCATCAAAGACCTGACGTCACACAACATCCTGACGTCACACAAATCCTGCATCGCGCAATTAGAGTTTACCGCACGATAAACATATATACAAGCTTCCCGACTTCAACCTCTGGACAGTTGCCCGCCAGACATCACACCCGTCTGGTCGGAGGATCCTCCCTTTTCTATGGGGGATGAGTGAACTTTACACTCTGTTCCTCATACCCCTAAAGTTTTAATAATGGTCTGGCGGATTGAGTAGTTTATGCGGCCTACCCAAATGTCCTTTCTTTGGTATTGTTCGTCGAGTTGAACTCCTTATGTTCTGAGTTGAGCTCCACGATTACTGACAAATGCTTGCACTGACTTGACGGGTCCACTTAAATCTGTGTGGTTCTTTTCTCAAAAGACCATTTCAGACACTAATCTTCATGGTCTTCATATGGCTTGACCAAGATTATGTCTGGACTTTAAAAGAGACTGTGACCTCTGAGTTTGTTTCGGCCTTTCTTCTCAGAGTAGTCGGATGGGAAACACCGAACTCGTCTAGCAAAATTTAATATTTTTTTAATATGACGTGTAAAAGTGATTCCTATATCCTATTTACAGAATAAATGATTTCATTTAATTTCATTTTTTGATGTTGATATTCAGAGAGCCTCCAATAAGTCCGTGATCAATGCCAAAATTGAACCTGGTAATCACCGAGACATCCCTGAATATATACGTTTTATCCGTTATGATGAAGTCTTTCTCATAGTCGTCCACTTCATTTGGGGCTGTTTCTTAAAGAAGGAATTCATCATGAAAAATCCTTAGCAAGGAAGTTGACAAGCATTTGCCCCAATGATATCTGCTGCTAAACCCGTAGGATCCTACTGCCGATTCGTTAAAATCCCCCATAAGAATATTGTTGTGGATCCTAGTTGTGGAATGCAATGCTTTGGAGATGTCCTCGAACATTTCCTCTAATTCGTCAACCGAGTGTGTCGAGGTCGCTGCATAAACCTGAATAACCCTGAGGCTATAACTCTCGGCTTCTCTAGCTTCACTACGAGGTACGCTACCCTGTTCGAGAGACTGGAAACTTCCACAACGTTGACACAAAGGGATTTGTTTACCAGGAACCCGACTCCGCTTTGGGAATTGGAATAGCTAGTCACCCTCTGGAAAATACAAAAAGTGACCCAACTCAAGGGTTATTGTGTCCTTCCCCTTTAGTCAACCCAAGAATCTGGCTCCTTATTTTTCCGAGCTCTTATTCGAGCAGCACAGGGCAGCACGTACGAGCTTCCGTTATACGTCGCCAAGGTCAGTTGGTTTTGGCGGGCATTCGTAATCCGAGGATTCTTCACACACCAAAATAAGGAATAGCAAGGGAGGTACCTACCTAATATGTGAAGTCCCTAAAACATAAAGCTAAAGCCGACTATGAACTTGCGTATCCTAGTGATGCATCCAAAGTACCACACTACATGTTCCAAAGGATGTCTGAAGAGCTTTCGCCATCCAATATAAAGTAGCGTCAAACTGTCCCAGTTGTTTATACGCGTAGTCCGCTATGGTATCGGTTGCTTACAATACTTATATTCCTAACACTGAAGGTACAGTAGTAACTCACTGGCAAGGATCCAAAAGCCCTGTTTATGAGGTCTTCAACGCTGACAATGAGCGTCCTTTCGCTCATATTGGGCTCATCAACATATTTTTTCCTTCCCTTCATAATTGTTTAAGTCAAAAACGAATTCTAGCAGAGTAACAATATATTACTATTTAAATCTTAGAATAATCGTTATATTTAGCTCTTTTTAACTATCAAACTAGGTCACTAAAACTGTTCGCGTATGAGGTTACCTACAAATTATTTTTCAAATTCTTTGAATGATTTGTCTGTCAATCTGTCAATTTATTATAATTCTTAAACGGACTCTGCTGTTCAATTATTACTCTAACTGTGCGTTTGCACTGGCGAAACATTCGCAACAAAACATGTTCAAATCTATCGGATCTGTCAAAAATTGTATGGAAAATTGACAGATCCAATAGATTTCAACATGTTTTGTTGAGAATGTTTCGCCAGTGCAAACGCACAGTGACTGTGCGTCAAAAATTGTATGGAACATTGACAGAAAATAGAGATTCCAACATGTTTTGTCGTGAATGTTTCGCCAGTGCAAACGCACAGTAATTATTAGAACAGTTGTCAGTCAGAACCAGAACACAGATAATACATAGACCAATGATACAATACTATGGTTGGAAACCTTTTTAGTTTATGCTTTTAACTCTGGTCTGGCCCCATTTAGGCTGTGGTTTCCTAGAAGAGCGGTAACCGCTCACGTAGCATCCGCAATTTACGGGCGAATGACGTCACTGAAATTTGATTATGAAAGTAAGGGTCAGTTCACACCGAGACGTGACGCGACGCGACTATGCTTGAAGAGGCCAGTGGTTTCGCGAGACGCATCGCAACGTCACGAGGCGCATCGTGAAGTCGCTGGCAGCCCACGCCTCGCGAGGCACCTCGAGGCGCAGCGCGGCTTGGCGCGACGCCGCAGGACATTTTCGAATTATCTCAATTAAATGTTTATCTTTTTGTGTAGTAAATTAAATTATATTTTGTATCACTATCTTCAAAAGTGCGCGCAGCGTCGCTTCGCGTCATGTCTTGGTGTGAACTGACCCTTAGTTGGCGTGGTTTCCTAGAGAGCGTAAGCAAACCCCGCCCTCCAAAGATTTAAATCGGTCGATTTGCCCACACCACATAAGTCACAAGAAAAAGTGACCATAGTGAGAACAGTGAGCTCACACATTATTAAATAGCGTTTCTATGATAAACAAGTGTAGTCACTGCGTCATTGCGTGTCAGAGGTATCAAAACGAAACAGAACTGACTATCTTTGACGCGGTAGGGCGAATCTAACGGTTAAATCTTTGCCACTGTCATCATTTTCATGACAGCCGTCACTGCGGCCGTCAAGTGCGGTCACCGCTCTTCTAGTCAGCGTAGTAGTTGACTTTTCAGTAATATCAACCCAACAGCAACCTTATTTTAACAACAATAAAGATCGACAGTGGTGACAGTGTGGGTTGACAGTGGTGCAATAGCAAAGGTAAAATATCGGAGGTCTAGTTATTAACAGGACAACATGCAAGCAGGTTTGCAAATAACCTAAAGCATACTAGAGTATTTTTTCGAGCATTTCCATGTAATGTAACATTCTTACGAATGATACAATAAAAAAAAAGTATTTCCATGTAATGTAATGTTCCCGCGAATGTTCGACGCTGCGTTCGATATAATGCTTACGGTGAGTGAGCTCACTCATGATAACTGCACACCTGTAACATTTATTTCTACCTTGCGTTCATTGTAACAACCTGGCCTCGGCCCGCACACCTCACTCCGCGTTGCTCGCCCTCATATCTTTGCTCGATAAAATGTTAAGTCCCTCACCGGGAGCATTCGCCTGTAATGTAACATTCAGAGTTGAGCATTAGATTAGTGAGGGAGGAGAACCGAGCATTACGGTGCGCAATCTGAATGATACAATTCGAGCATTATATCAGTGAGGGAGGAGAACCGAAAATTACAATGCGCAATGTCTGTAATAAAATTTAATCTGAAATGTTTGATAACAGGTTAATGTTCGTCAGTCAGGGCAGTATTGTAACGTAATGCTCATAATCGAAAATTTTTCGTCGGTTATTTTTTTTAAATCTGCAATTCCATCCATTTTCACTGCGTAAGTATTGCACTTTTCTACGATAAATAAGATTTTAAAAAAATACCAACGCATAAAAAAATACGGTCTTCAGACCTTTACAAGTTTACTTAGAATTTCAAAATCTATCCATACCTACTATACAACTAAAGGTCCTATACTAATATCTACAAATAGGTACTAATATACAAATTTTAATATATCATATTCTAATATACTAATGCTAATATACAATCTTGGCACTCTCCAACCTCAGGCAACGGAGGACCTGTACCAGTTGGGAAGTGCTCAGGTCTCTATAACCAATCAAGTTACACCAGATATTGAACAAGGTTCATTGCAAGTAGTTCAGACAGAAGCTAATTCTCTCCCTTGCTCCATTATGTTTTCTGATAGTTTTGGAAAAGGGTTAGGTAAATTACTTAGCAACAACCTTAGTCATTCTTCTCAAACCTATTGTATGCCTCAGAATTCCTACAAAGAAATATGTCTTCATTAACTAGGAAGGAATATGAACCTAATGCCATTATTACCGTACTTATAGGTTGTTTAATGTTAAAAAAGATGATATTACTGATTGTGTCACAGAACTATTGAAGTTAAATCGTAAGAAAATAATTTTGTGTGCTTTTTCATATTTTGAGCATTTGTCAAATAGGCAAAACAACTACATTCACAAGTTAAATCATTTACATGCATTTCTTAGTCACCATAGTGTAAAGTTTATATTTTATAACACCAACATTTTTGTTGATAAGTTAAGGTCGACTAGGGATACTGTGTATCTGCCCATTAGTTTTAGACGTCAAATAGCTAGGCTATTTATTAGCTTTTAATAGGTATTAACCCAGACATAATTAGTATGTCTAAGACATCTACAATTAGCACCACAATTAGTAATAGTACTAATGTTAAGGTGGTTAGCTCAAATAGTTTAAACTAGTTTGTAAGACAACAGAAGGTACCTCTAACAGTATAGTTATACTTAATAACAAATAGGTATTTTCTAGCACACACTAACATAGTTAACTGTACAGAAGGGGCTAACCAGAAATCCTTGAAATTATTTCATCAAAATATTGAAGGCTTTTCTTCCAAACAATTGGAAATTGAATTGTTTTTAGAAAAAACAATGTTTGACATTATTGTTCAACTGAGCATTGGTTAAAGGATTATGAAATGTTAATCAACAATGAGAATTATAGTGTGGCTAGTAAAATTAACCGAAAATCTATGTTGCGTGGTGGTTCACTAATATTAATTAAAAGTTGTATTAAGTCAAAAACCCGTATTGACATAGTTGAACTATCGGTTGAACATAGCATTGAACTGTCTTGTGTTGAGCTAGATAAGCATGTTATAGTGTGCGTTTACAGACCCCCAAACTATCAAAACTACTCTATATTTGAGTCGGTAATGGAAGATGTTTTGGCAAAACTTGCAACTGGTAATAAATCAGTAATTATCTGTGGTGACTTTAATATGAATATTTTAGAAAATAATTCAAATACCAGTAGATTTTTAATTTGTTCAAATCATTCAATTTGTCAAATGTGTTTGTAGAACCAACCCGAGTAACTACGACTACTGCTACATGTATTGATAATGTGTTTTGTTGTTGCGACTATTTAGATAAAGCTATAGTTAATTATCTCCCTTCAGATCACAGTGGTCAATCCGTCACTTTTGAGTCCAACATACAAATAACAAAAGTGCACATACAATTCAGACCAATAACAGCAGTTCATTTAAATAAATTGAGTAGCACTTTAGTTTGTAATTTAAATAATCAGGACCTTACAATGAATAATGCTAATATTTTGTATGAAGAATTCTTTTCGTTAGTCCAGACCGAGTTCAATAATTATTTTAAGAAGAACACAAAAACGATTAGCGCTAAGTTTGACTGGGCAACTAAAGGACTCAGGAAAAGTAGGGATAGACTGTTCAAGCTGTATAGCCTTAAGCCTTATATTAACATGGAAACTTTTAATAATTATGTTGCTAGTTACTCTAGAACTTTTAAGAACACTTGTAAGACTACACGTACATATAGACGTACATTAGGAACAAGGTTAAGTGAGCAGACAATAAAATACAGACGGTTTGGGAAATTATCAATAATAAAACGAACAGGAACAAAAAACATAATTCTGACTTCACACTGAAGAAGTCATGTGGTGGTCTCGTTTAATGCAAAGAAGTTGCTCTTTACAGTAAAGACACCAATAATTATTATAGACCGTGTCCGTGTTGCCGGTTTTCAGCAAGGTGTTTGAAAAGGTAATGCTTAATCAAATGCTCAATCATTTTAACATAAATAAAATCCTTCAAGATCAACAGTATGGCTTTGATTGCGTCGATCACGAAACCTTACTCTTGAAACTTGAGCATTACGGACTTAGAAAACTTGCGCTCAATTAAGTAAAATCTTATTTAAATGATAGACAACAGAAACTCCAAATAAACGGTATCAATTCACTAGGTTTAAAAGTAAAAATGGGTGTGCCACAAGGCTCGATATTGGGTCCATTCCTCTTTTTAGTTTATATCAATGATCTACTCCATTTACAAAAAAATCAACCACAAATATATTATATATTATATATTATAGAGCCATATATTATCTCCGCAGGCGTTACTCTCTAAGGGGACTGTTTAAGGACATTAACATCATGACGGTACCTTGTCAATATATCTATGAAAACATCAATAGAGTACAAGAAATAGGAACCTATTAGTTCAACCAGGTTTCAGACTGGCTAAAGTGGACTCATCTTTCATGGGATACTGTTTAAAATGTTACAATAAAATTCCTCCCCACATACTTCAACTGAATGAGACAAAATTCAAATCTTGTATAAAACGCACACTATGCAGGCAGGCATATTATAAGTTAGGGGATTACATCGCTGATAAAAATGCTTGGCTCAATGCTAGTCCTGCTCCACAACCACAACTATTTGAAAATACTGTTGGAGCTGCTGAAGATTTTAAGACCATCTTTGCATTGTATAAAATCAATTTCCTTTGTATTCTATAATTTCAGAGCACAAGTGTGAGTACTATGTACTAAAGAGCTAACATTTACCGGGTAATACGTCTTTTATTGACTTGAATGTGCCCTGGCGGCTGTGAGTATGTCATGCTCACTCAGATGTCTCGCTGAAGGTGGCGCGTGTGTTGGATCATTTAGCTCCCTTCAAAATGGTTGAACTGAATGGTGCTAATCCATGCGTCATGTTCGTGAATGGGCGCCTTCAGTTGGGACTGGTCAACTCTAAGCTGCCTTGGCAGATTTAAATTTTTGAATTGCTCTTTGTTTTATCCTTATATTACGGACCCTTCTAACGTGCACGTCTTTCTACATTGTTCTCAAATGTTTATTTCAACATGAATGATGTAGCCAATATTTTGTAACAATTTATTTAAAAGAGTGTCCGTGGAGTTTCTTGCCCGTTCTTCTCCATAGGTACCTACTACGCTTTGAAATGGGCAACTAGCTTCATATTTCTGATTGATCGATTCCTTGACAATTCAAAAGTGCCTGTAAATGGTTTAATTGAAATAAAAGCTTTGAGTTTAGAGTTTGAGTTTATTATACAAAAAAAAACACTTTTGTGATACAATGGCATACTATTTGCCAAACAAGTCTTAGCTTAGCCCAATGCATCTGCCATCTCTGAAGACAATCATAAAAACTAGGTATTTTATTTATATAAAAAGTAAAACAACATTGTATACACTTTATATTTATTTATAACTTTCATCTCGTCGCGTAATATCCCAAAGGTTCAAACAGCAAGTAATAATATACGTTACGTTATTATGATTCCTTCATAACATAACATAACATTTGATTGATCATTGAAGAAAGCAGTCTTATAATTTACCTTATATAACAAGAATAACGTACTTACATTCCGTCTTCTGTTACCTGTGAACGCTGATCGTTGAGTCAGCGAAATGCCGAAATGGAGATTAAAAGTTCACATTAGGTACCTAAATTGTCGCCGGTGCCTGCGGCAAGCAACCGTTCGTGTTTGTAGCGAACGTGGGCAGCGATTCTCATAAGTGAGATTATGTGGAAGTAAGCACCCTTTTCCCACCGCCGAACAACGATTAAAACATCGAAACGATTTCCTGTAGGTCTGCAGCCTATTACGCAACACATTGTATTTCTGATTACAATTCTGAATCGAAAGCAAGTTCAATTTTAAACGCATGCCATAATTCGAATTACGATAAACATTTTTTACCAATCGACGGAAATTGGATAAGGTTGTTCTAACCAATTGGCTATAATTTTTTAGGATGATGTGTTTTGTTACACCATATAGGAATGATTAATTTCCAAATTATTGTGCAATATTTTTTTTTTTTTAAATTACATCTGATGCTCTACTGTGCTTATAAATGAAAATGTACAATGATTGCCGAAAAATTAAAAACTAATTTTTAAAACATTTTCTACCAAAAACTATCATAATTGCAATACGTAACAAAACGTCTTTCTTTTCACGTTTTTTTTGTCATTGGCCAATGACAAAATCGTAGAAAAGCAGTGTTGTCAAGTTATTGGGATTTCCACTAAACCTGGAGATTTGGACACCCCTAACTGAACAAACAGCTGTGCTGCTGGGGAGTTTATTGCGCCACTTCTTCTTCCCAGCTTAAGCACTAGGAAGTGGTGAAGGGTCGGCGTTTTTGGGGGACTGTCTTATGTAATTTTGACGTTCGAAAAGTGCTGATTCTCAACCTAGTTTGAATAAATGACTTTTGATTTTGATTTTGATTTACCAGCGGAGAAAATTTGCTTTCAGTGGCCGGTGGTTTTGTCTAGTGGTTAGTTTAATTCGATTTGTAGAAAAAAATAAAATCAATTGCTAAAACTTTGACTCCAGAAAATATTAAAATAACACGATAATGGTTATTGTTATAATAATGTTTTATTGTTTGCTTAAAACCTTTGTCAGTGATTTTTCGATTTATTTCTTTCAAATGCCGAAACCACTGCGGATTCGAACGCTGATTTGGAAAGACTGACACATCATGACGAATATATTGAAGCCACACAGAGGCTCCGCCCGTGTGGAGATCGAAAAACAACGTCATTTCAAAAAACATATCTCACGGCATAAAAAAATCTGCCGCTAAACCGTTTGAAAACAAACATCTTCACAAAAAAAATCATTAATTATACTGCGGTTGCCATTTGTCATGCCACCAACACAATTGAAATTAAAATCGGTTGAACCGACGGGACGGGAAAAAGGTTTATTTAAATATCTAATCTTATTTTATTAATTGAGTATAGTTTTTACACAAACGGTTAAATATCCTATTTCAGATTTTGAAATCAAAATTCAAAATTCCATATCATATTGCATATCATGCACACTTGTTTTTTCCAACTCATTTTAGACACTGGCAGAATAGTCGACATCGGTTCGCTTCCCATTTATTAAAAAAAGGCTAGAATAGAACATTTTATGGAAGATGTGTTAATTTTTGCATTTTATAGGATAAATAGATTGAAAACTCTTAATTTTTTAATTTTTATCGCATGAGCACTGAACTGACCTATTGAACAAAATATTCTTACCATCCATTTGAATACCAATGATTGTGTATACCAAATGTTTTAAGACGAGCGCTAATCCTGCTGACAAAATGTCACGCAGTTTGGCAGGTTAATGTTTGAACATTTAATGAATACAGAGCGAATATTTGTGTCTTGATAAAAAAAAAAACAAAACTCCAGCTTTTTTCAATAAACACATTTACTTCGATTAAAACTCTAATAATAACGTGATATGCAAGAACTACTCGATATTACGACTTTTATAACACGCGAAATACAAAAGGGCGTAAAATAACTAATTATGTTAGTGTATATACGAGTATAGTACCTATATATTTGATATAAATAACAACTAATTAACTGCGAGTAATCATATAATTAAATTTATTTACGAAAAATCTCTTCTAAAATGAATTGAGTTCCACGAATAAATAAAGCGTAATCTGCTGTAATTATAAGCCAAATAAAAAACTAAGCGTGCTGTGGTTTAGGAATAAAACCTTCGCTTTTTTTTTGTGAGTTTATACGTTAGGTACTTCATTTAAGCACTAGATTTTTTTTTGGGTTTTCATAAATGCATGATTACTTTAAAACGGTAAATATTTTTGAAAACCTAATTAATGCACAAATACGCAGAAAATTAGATCTACTGATATAAGTATGTTTATTCTACGGGCGCACAATCATTGGTTTCCGAGAAGCTAGATTCTGCACACATTAGTCCAGCAGGAAATACTCAAACATCCTTAAGACGCACAAATTTCGGTGCACATTTACGCACAAATGTAAGCTATACCCATGTACTTTATTTCACCTCTCCAGTCATTCGTTTAAAATCTTCCTGCTGGAACAACGTTACTCCTGCAGAATTCGTATTTCCGTTTTGTTTCGCAAAACGACAGCAGGCATATTTTTTTATTTGGCGTATATTTACAGCAGATTACGCTCTAATTATTTGATAAACTCAATTCATTCTATAAGAGATTTTCTTGCAGGAAGAACGGACACGTCTAGCGCGACCACGCCAATATGGGTCCTATTTAGTTTGTTATAAAGTAAATAACGGCATATGTTTTTGCAATTATGTAGGTGATAGTTGACGGCGCAGTACTCGTGTGGACGGAGGACCTATTCCTCAAGGTTATGGAAGGCGTTGGCCATGTCTTCCTGCAGTTGGTCGAAGTCTGCCTTGATCTTCGCTTCTCCATCTTTCACGGGGTCCTGCGAATAGAGACCGTGATTAATATTTCGTTTATAAATGGGTTCTATGATGGAGTGTGTAAAATGAATTGCTACGTTGTATTTTTTTATGTTATTGGACGGTAAAAAAGCCGCCTACGGACATTGTACCTTTATTATTGTAAAGGTGTGTCCAAACATTGAGCGGCAAGAGCGCGGCAGCAACACGCGGCGATCGCAGGACACATATCCGCAGCGCCCTAGTTAGGACCAAGCCGACGACTGTTTGCGCGGCAGTACTGCGCGGCACATCCGAAACACGCCGCGCACATCAGTAGGCAATTTAATCTGCCTAGCCTTTAATACGTCCAGACATAATAAATGCGCGGCAGGAAGACAGAAGCGTTCACGGGAAGGCAGCCGCACACAATTGCCGCACAATGTTTGGACACACCTTAAGAGTGTTTATTCTGAAGGTGGGCAAGGTCGCAAATAGATGTCAAATATTTCACTGTTTTGATTAATTTAGCAATATTACTGTGTGGAAATAAAAAAAGTGGCTAACTAGCGAACTACAATATTTATTATGAAATGCAATAATTAATATCGTAACACCGAATATTTAGTTTTAGATGTAAAAAAACTATTTGGAAACTTTCCAAATGCGTTTTTTACACCTAAAATGGGTACAACATCAAATTCAATGATAAAATTGCAATTCATTATTAATATTCTAGTTCGCTAGTTAGCCACATTTCTTATTTCTATTCAGTAATATTGCTATAAGAATCAAAACAAGTAAATATTTGACAGTTATTTGCGATGTTGCCAACTTTTAGGATAAACCCTATTAAAGCATCGCCGCTGCGTTGCCTCCCAGATATAACGAGCACTGAAATGTGTCGTGTGCCTGTAATAGGGTATTTAACTACTATCAAAAATATACACGAACTAATACTTATTTTAAAAATGTTTCAGAAAAAAGACGGATACGGTTTGTAGTTGTTCTTCTATCCTTGTCACGCAAAACGAATGGCGGGAAGTTTCTATGGCACTTCTGTCTTACGATAACAGATGCTAGTAGTGCTGTCTCTGTTTAGCAAAGACTTTAAAAGGCATACCACTTCGCAATTTTTTGAGATATTTAATGTTTTTAACTGGAGGTCAATTTTTTTCTAGATTTCGAAAAATTTAATACCCTTTTGTTCCGGTACAGGGTCAGACGGTTACCTTGAACTTCATGGAGGAGAGCTGGTACAGCACGTTGCCCATGGCTTCGCGGATGACATTCCAGGTGACCTTGTTTTCAGACTGCGACGTAGACTCGACGGCGTGACGCGACATGTCGTAGAACGAGATGATGCACCTCAACATGCCCACGGTCTTGTAGAACGGGCAGAAGCGATCGTATGACGAGTAGCTGGGGGGAACAAGATACACATTGAATTTAAAAAAATAACAGTTATACAAGCATACAGTTATGAAAGACGAGCACTATTTTGAACTAAAATCGTAACACAGTAACAACATTTTGTGTTACAAATATAAAGGGAGAAAAAAATTAAATGTTCAGAACAAACCTATTACCTATTGTAGTATAGTAATTTTATTCTAGCTACCTACATCGTCTCCACATATAATTAATATAAGTATAAAAAATATTGTTAAACATTGTATTAGTATCTATGGAGTTTCCGGCCCATTCTTTTCCATAAGAAACTACCTTATCAAAGGGGCAACTAAAATCAATTATGTCTTGTATATTTTGACGTTTTATAGTATTTTACTGTCGCGGCCTGCTATGTGTATGGACTTTGATGGACCAACGTGAAAATTTGGGTCGAGGCGAAGCCGAGGCACACATACGTGAGTCCATCAATGCATGGTTGCGGCCAAGGCTTGTATAGTACTTTTCTCAAATAATGCGCGGAAATTAAAACTAAGTAAATTAATTATAAATTCCAGAATCTCAGGAAACCCAAAGAAGATGTGGAAATTAATTAACTCTCCCTGTCCAACAACAAGGTCAAAACACATTGTACTCCTCCAAATCTCTTAGCCAAAGACGGGCCTGTAACCGATGGTGGTAAAATCTGTGAGACTTTTAACATCTTCTCAACGATCGGTTCGACACTCGCTAACACAACGTAGATACCACAACACAGACAAGAGATTATACTAATGAACTAACTACCTTTACACCATGTCAAAATGATGAAATCTCAAAAATTATCGTTTGTCAAACTGTAGTTTAGGGATTGACGGGATATACAACAAAAATAATTAAATGTTTAAAAACCCTAATATCGGACAAACTGACAACTTGCATTAATGAACACCTTGCTGAGGAAACGTTTCCAGATACACTGAAAATCGCTAAAGTTACCCTCATCCATACATCTGAAACAAAACTGACCTAACCTAACAGTTACCGGCCTATCTCCGTCCTACCTGTCGTGTCAAAACTGTAAAAAAGTTATTTATCGCAATTAGACAAACACCTCACCTCTATTAAGTTCCTTTACAAAAGACAGTATGGGTTTTGTTCTCAGTCCAACACTTTATCACTCACACACAGCACACCTAATCACAGCAACACAAACTAATATTGACCAAAAAAAGATGGCACTAGGCCTTTTTATCGACCTAAAGAAATCTTTTGACACCGTTAGCCACTCAATATTACTACAAAAGCTCAGCAACATAGGTGTTTCAGGGGTGGCACTCAAAATGATTGAGTCATAAATAGTAAAAGTCGGGGAATACCAAAGTACACCACATAGCACAGGCTCATTCGGTGTGCCCCAGGGATCGGTTCTTGGACCCCTATTCTTTCTCATCAATTCTGTACACGAAATTTAATTACACGGACACGTTTCCCTTTATGGTGACGATACGTCTTTTTTACTATGGCACTTCGATTGATGACATGATCAACCAAGCGCAGCAAGATTTAAAAACGTTATCTTTTTGGTTCCAAAAAAACCTACTTACAATAAATGCAGCTAAGACTAGTTATGTTATTTTTAAACCCAGAAATATAAAAATAACAGCTCACCCCCCGTTAACTATTGATAATGAAATAATACAGCAAAAACAGTATGAAAAATACCTTGGACTACAACTAGACTGTCAGGTAAACTGGAAAATACAAATAGATCACATCAGATCCAAGCTTTCCTCAGTTTTGGGCTCATTGCGCAATGTTGTTCATTACCTTCCTCATAAAGAGCGCCAGACCATTAACAACTCGTTAGTGAAGCCTCATGATGTACATACCTCATTGAAATCTGGGGCAACGCGCTAAAACGAATCTTAAGGACTTACAGATTTCTCAAAATAAAATGATTAAATAGCTATTCCACTATGATTACCTTACACCTATAATTAAAATTTACAGGGAAACAAAACGCATGAATTTTAGACAACTCCATGCATACTGTACCGACATAGTTATACGAAAAATTCTAAACAAGTCCAATCACACACAAATACACTTCACTAAAATATATCAAGTACATAATGAAGATAAGATATAAAAACTATCTCCAATCTTCAAACGAATAAGACTTCTGCTAATGAACTGCTGCCCCTTGCTCCGGAAGTATCTCAATCGCTTGATTTAGTTAACGATTATTTCGCAAATGTGTGGATGGAGCTGGCATCTGATACCAGGAATTCCACAAATTATGTCTCGACAACCACTGACACTGGTTCGTTTGGTGTTCACTCCAGTTCAATGGCCATCTTAAACACAGAAACGAAGAAATAGAGCAACTAATTCTTGGCCTCAAGCTTAATAGTGCTGTAGGATGGGATGGTATCCCGGCTGCTGTGTTATTTGGTGCCAAAAACATTCTTGTCTCAGTCATCTGTCACGTTTTTAACCTTGCCCTTTCGTCTGGAATATTTACAGCTGCTTTTAAAAAAGGCGTAGTGCACGCTATTCATAAAAGTTGTGTCAAAAGCAGTTATTAGATTAAATGTAACTTTAACCAGAACACTACATTATTAATTTTAATGGGTAACAGGGGAAATGTGAACAAAGGAGAACTGCTCCAATACTATAGAACATTGTGTAATCTTAATTTAAGAAAAATTGTGTTGCATCCCCATATAGTAACAGTTTGCCACAGGAAGAAAATAACTTACGATTTTCAATGAATATGACATTGCAAAACTTGACATTTAATAATAATTTATTTCATTTATGTTGCTAATGATTTGTATTTGACAAGAGATGGACATAATATTTTTATGTACTATCTTTCTCACTATTTCAAAAGACAGATAACTGTGCCGCTATCATATTTTTTTTCTATGTCAGCCAATAATAACCTGCTTCTTTTGAGCAATGCAAAGACATTTTAAATAATGGTAATAACTAATGACATTGAATATCATTTAAATTAGAAATTAAGACAATAGAGGAAACGTCTTGCTTAATAAATGAAGAAAATTTAAATACTGGTTTAATATCACACCCATCAAATTGCAGTAACCTAAATAAATGTAATAATAATAGTCTCAAAATAGTTCATCAAATTATACAGGGTGCAATAGGTAAGGAATTAGAATTGGAGCTGTTCATGAACTGTAGTTATATTGATATCCTATGTGTAACTGAACATTGGTTAAAAGTCCACCAGTTCATGTTCAGCTTTAACAACCACCAGGTTGCCAGCTTATTCAGCAGAGTTAATATGATACGTGGTGGCTCTCTAATAATTGTTCGTAACAATACGAAATTTAAACTCAAAACTCAAACTCAAAGCATTTATTTCAATTAAACCATTTACAGGCACTTTTGAATTGTCAAACAGTCACGTCAGTTATTCAGAAAGTTGAAGCTAGTTTCCCATTCCAAAACGTAGATCTTTATGGAGAAGAACGGGCAAGAAACTCCAAGGACACTCTTTTAAATATAGAAAATTACAAAATCCTGGGTACATTATTCTTGTTGCTTCTATATGTGAGAACAATGTACAAAAAATAATCAAAACAATTCAAAATATAAGATTAAAAATAAGCCATGGCAGATAAGAGAAGACCAGTCACAACTGACGCCGCCCATTCACGAACATGACGCGTGGATCCATCGTGGACCATGCTCTTTCAAGTCAACATACATCTTAATAAATAAAATAAAAAACAAATGTCTCCATGGTACTCACATTTACAAAAATTGAAAAAATGCTTCTAAATTATTCAAATCAATTTGCAATGTATTTGAGAGATTAATAGAATATTACTACCAAAAAGAAATCATTATCCATTGGAGTATTCAACAATTAAAACATGTTTTAAATAAAAAATAAACATTACCTTTTTAATATCAGAAAAAAATAAAAGGGGAGGCAACTCTTCCAAACATTAATTTTTTTAACTAGTGAGCCCAAGTGGCTGTGGAGCAGGACCAGCATTAAGCCAAGCATTTGTATCTACGTATATGATAATTATAATCATCCAACTTATAATATGCTTGTCTACATAGTGTGCGTTTAATGCATGTTTAAAATTTCTTCTCATTCAGTTGAAGAATATCGAGTGGTGTTTTATTATAACATTTTACACAGTACCCCATAAAAGAAGTGTGCACTTTAGACAATCTGAAACGTGGTTGATCTAATTTGTTCCTATTTCTATTGTTAAAATTATGCCTATCACTTATCTTACTAAAAAGATGTAGATTTTTCCGAACATACATAATGTTTTCATATTATATTTATAGTGCCACAAGATACAAGCGACGCTTAGTTTGTGGCTCACCGAATATGTCACTTTGTATTGTTACTTTTTGATTAATAAACTTTATTATTATTATCTCCTTTATTTCATTTATTTACATATAATTTACATTTTTAAATATTTTCATAAAAAGAAAACGGAAAACAAAAACATTTAAAAATATAAAAAATAGTAGCCCACCGGTATCGGGAACAGGGTCCAAGCTACCGGTGGTCAGGGCTCCTGAGAGAGGAATCTCCTGACGATACGCGCCGTGTCTAGAAGTACCGCTTTCTGGATCAAGCCCTTGATCCAGCTGCCTAACGAGAGCCTCCTTAGGTGTTGGTCGAGGCTCTTGGCTATTATGCCATTGGCAGTCACGACTATTGGCACAATGACTGCTGTATCCACTTCCCACATGTCGACAACCTCGCGGGCCAGGTCGAGATACTTGATCTGTTTATCTTTTTCAGCTTTCACGAGGTTCTCGTCATGCGGGACCGCTATATCAACAATCATTGTGCGACGCTCTAATCGATCTATCACCACTATGTCTGGCTTATTGGCAACAATAGTCCTGTCAGTGATGATAGATCGATCCCAATACAACGTGATATTGTCATTTTCGAGAACTGGGTCGGGCACATATCTATAGTATGGTACTTCCGGTTCCACAAGACTGTATTTCAGAGCAAGTTGCTGGTGGATAATCCTGGCCACAAGGTTGTGCCTATGCAAGTAGTCTCCGTTAGCCAGACGAGAACAGCCAGAGATAATGTGTCGGATTGATTCCCCCGGACGGTGGCATGCCCGACAGATGTCAACCGTGCCGTCCTTCACAATATATTTCCGGTAGTTATTCGTCATCATAACTTCATCCATAATCGCTAGATGGCGCTGCATCTAGCCTAACGCAAGTAAAAACGCTCTGTGTAAAATATCTAATAAAAATACTAATAGTGTACAGAAGTAAATAAAAATAAGTTAAACGATACAGCAGTGACTAATTACTAAGTGACAGTCTTATCTACGAGTGTTATAAACAAACTATGAAGATATGTAACATCAAAATTCATAAAACGTGAATGTCTCAAAAAACAAAATATGAAAAGCAAGTGTTAAAAAATAAAGTACCTAAGTAATAAATAAAGCTCAAGTGACACCTACAACAGTGACTTTTAATAACAAGTGCAAAGTAAATCCATAAAAAAAAAAAAACAAAAATACTTTTAATACATCGTCAATCAAGAAACAATTAAACAAAACAAATAACTCAGAAACGTAATACTTGTAAACTTATGTATATTTAAGCAGTTTACAATATAAAAACTTCAAAAAAGGTGCATAAATAGTGTAAAAACTAGTAACTTCTAAAATAAAAACAAAGTGACCAGTATTTGACAGTGAAAAAATTCCAATCGCATGAGTAATTTTAACCGTCTTTGTTTCGTTCAAATATTGGATCTTATCAATACGAAGCAAAATTTCATCATCTTTAATTAAGTTCACGTGGTTCGGTGGCATAGGAAGTTACACTTTGACGTTTGTAAAATTGTCGCAAGTTTAAACCTCGCCACACATCACCTCTTTTTGTGAATTCTAAAATTCTATGTTCGCACACAAAGTGTAACGCACAGACCGCATTTCAAACTTCTGACTAATTTGAATTATAATTCCTTCGATAATTTCACACCAGAGGGTGCAACGATAACTTCGAGTAAAGATGGACTCTAACAGCAACATTACCTACCGTAAACCTTGTAGATCAAGCTCGCTAACTGACTTAACTAAAAATGTGACTATCAACAGCGAGAAAACTATACTGGACACAACAATGATGAGTATTCCTGACAGCTTCCATGATACAATTGACGACGTTCGTGAGTTAACTGAAGAAAACAAAACACTTAAAAATCAATTATTAAGTGCACATAAAGAAATAGAAGACTTAAATACTGAGAACTTTCGTCTCAAATCCGACTTACAAAATATGATTAAGACTGTTATCACATTTAAGAAAATATGCTCAACTCCCGAGAAAATAAGTACAACTCCGACACGCAAAAACAAAACTTTGCACCGAGTAAGCTCACTAAATACAAATAAACTCATCAAGGATCATGACCAACAACCACATCGCCTTGAATGCACGGCTAACAAACAAAATAAAGCGACACAAACTACAAGTACTTATAGCCATGCTCAGACACAAAAGGAGTCGAAAGATATACCTCCCTCTATAGTACCTACAAATTTAGTATCGAAGCCTACGCAAAAGAATAAACTATGTATCCGGAGCTGTAGCCAAATAAAGGAATCCAAACCTTTAGTTGAGGATTTTATTTCTGAATTATTTCACTACTGCCATTATATAATGCCCAACTGTACCCTAAGCCGACTCATAAGCGGTATCGAACAAAAACTAAAAGACTATACCATAGACGACTATTGCTTACTTTTCATAGGAGAAGACCATATTGATATATATGACAACAAATATATAGACGTAATAAATATGTTAAGTGAATCCCTCCGAAAAATATCACACACCAATATAGTGATCTGTCTTCCTACGTATAAAACAGGATCACTAATATACAACTATAAAGTGGAGATGTTTAACAACCTGCTTCATTTAGACAACCAAAATCATAAGTACGCGTATATCTTTGACAGTAATCGTGACCTAACACCTCAGATGTTCTCCTACACTACGGGCAGAATCAATAAGTACGGCATGAAGAACATATATGGAAATATAATGAGTAACATTTTGATTGATCTGAATCTTTATAGTCAAACGAATAGCCAGGTAAATAGCAACGTTACACAAGAAAGTGTCCTCAACAGTACAAATGCAAATCTTAAGGAAACTTCTAACTTTTTTCGTGTACAATAACATATACATTCTGCAGCAAAATATTGCTGGACTCCTAAACAAAACGGATATCCTTAATGTTTATTTGGAAGAACTAGAGAGTAATAGAAAAAGGATCGATGCTGTGTGCATAACAGAACATTTTATAACACCTGAACAGGAAGAACTATTGAACTTACCAAATTACAGCCTAACAACTAGTTTCTCTAGAGGATGTAAAAGAGGTGGCGCATGCATTTTAACTAGAACTAACCATAAATATAAGGTGCTAAATATAAGTAAACACTCTCTAACTAACATAATTGAATGCTGCGCGTTAGAATTGACAGAACACAACATTATTATTGTATGCATATATAGGGTGCCTCAATCTAATTCAGATGATTTTTACGACAAATTGAACAACATTTTACATTTGGTATGTTTAAAACTAAGTAAAAAAGTTATTTTATGTGGAGACTTTAATATTAACACTTTGAAAAGAAATATGCAAACTTTGAATTTTGAGTATACACTGTTAAGCTATAACTTAAAATTACAATTTTCTCAACCCACTAGGCTAAGCAGTGGGACATGTTTAGACAATATTGCACATAATGTAAAGGGCTGTAAAGGGGAAATTATAGAACTCGGTTTGTCGGATCATACGGCGCAGCTTTTGAAATGTCCAGTTAAGAAAACATTTGCTTTAAAGTGCTGGCGAGTTAAAAGACGAAATTATTGCCAAGAAAATTTAGAAAAATTTAAAAACAGCATAAAATGTCTCACCTTTTCAGATATTTATACCACCAGTGATGTTAACGAGGCCTACAACCATTTTCTAGACCTATTTAAATGCTTTTACAATCTCTGTTTTCCTTATGAAATGAGAACAATATCCATTAGCAAAAAAGCAAAATGGATCTCTAACGGGATAAGAAAATGCAGTAAAAGGAAACGGCAATTGCTATGGCAATACCGAAAAAACCCCACCTCAAAGAATAAAAATACATTCAAAATATATTCAGCTAGATTAAAAAAAATTATATCACTGACACAAAAATCACAAAATAACTATTACATTAAGACCTCGCAAAATAAATCGAAAGCGGCATGGACAGTAATTAACAACTCAAAAACATTTTTTCCTAAAGAACCAATAACAGAAATACGAACAGGCTCAAAACAAATAACAAACCCGTCAGAAATAGCCGAGTCCTTTAACAATTTTTATGTTGACCAAGTTACCGTACCTAAAAATAATACAACTCCACAAATTCCAATACACTTCAACACCTCTAGTTCTTTATTTATGGAACCAACTATACCGCAAGACATAATTTACCATATTAACTCACTCAATAATACAGATAGCGTAGGTTATGACGGAATTGGCACTAAAGTTATAAAAGAAGCCGCTCAATATATAGCTCCACATCTCAGTCACATCATCAATATGAGTATCTCTAATGGAGTTTTTCCCGAAGCTCTAAAAACTTCCATAATTGTTCCATTATACAAAAAACAGGATAGGCAAGATATGGCTAACTACAGACCTATTGCATTGATACCTGTCTTCTCAAAAATATTTGAGAAAGTAATTTATAAATCATTATATACATACCTTGAGAAGTCAAAAATATTAGTTAAAGAGCAAAAGGGATTTCGTAAACAGAAGACAATTAATATGGCCATGCATGATCTTCTTCTCCCTGTTTTATCAAACGTGGACAAGAGAAATCCTGTATGTACTATCTTTATGGATCTGACCAAGGCCTTCGACTATGTAGATCACGGAATACTGTTAAACAAACTAGAAACATATGGTATTAGAGGAAATGTACTTAAACTGTTCGAATCTTATTTGGTGAATCGAAAACAGTTTGTGGAAATCACACAAATATGTACTAATAACGGCTACGAGAATAAATATCGATCCAAACGTAGAACAATAAAATACGGCGCACCTCAAGGCAGTGTACTTGGACCACCCCTCTTTTTAATATACATTAATGACCTTCCCGGACACATAAACCATCCCATGGTACTATTTGCTGACGACAGCACAGTAGTAGTTGAATGTGACAATAATATGACTTATGAGAATGAAATAAATATGACATTAAATACAATAATATCTTGGTTCAACAATAATAATCTTGTAATTAATTTAGACAAAACTAAAATAATGCATTTCTACCAGAGAATTCCAAGTAAGATCCCTGAAATTCAGTATTTAGGGAGTCCAATAGAGTCAACTACTGTCGCCAAATTCCTCGGCATCGTAATTGATAATAATCTGACATGGAGATCACAGACAGATGAAATTTGTAAAAAAATTAATAGATTTGCATACGTTCTATTTAAACTATCAAAGACTGTCAGCCTAGATTCTGTACTAACGGCTTATCATGGTTATGTTGCATCAACACTTAGGTATGGCATAATGTATTGGGGCAACTCCGTCGATAGAGATTTTGTATTTAGAGCTCAAAAAAAATGTATTAGATCCATGTGTGGCCTAAATAGCACCGATAGTTGTCAACCGTTCTTTAAAAGCCTGAACATTCTTACCCTACCATCACTGTATACCTACGAAACAAATATATTTGTCAAAACACACATCTCACAGTACAAATTAGCTTTTAAAAGTCACTATCGCAAACTACGTGACAAAAATGAGTTAGAGCTTGAAATCACACATGGTAAAACAGCCTTAATGAATAAAAGCATTTTCTGTATGGCCACAAAAATATTTAACAAGCTGCCTGAGACATTGAAATCGTTAAACCTGGACAAATTCAAAAGAGTGCTTATGAAAATATTAATTGATAAATGTTACTACTCGCTAAAGGAATATTTGGACGACAGTTCTATAATGCCTCCTATAGATAATAAGTGTTAGGTCATCTATTTTGACATTACTGTATTTATTTTAACTAATCGACATTGCAATCCATTGACATTATTCTAATACATTTTATTGACATTTAACATTTATGTGCTACCTTCGATTTAATTGTTGACATTGAAGGAATAGTTTAATAATTGCTTTGACATTTCTGTATTAATTTAAAATTTTATGACTGACATTATTTTCTATTTTTTTTTAAACTTTTCTAAATTGTATTGTTGACTATTTGAAAATATTTATGCATCGCTTACACTTTAGCATTCTTGTTTTTCTATCATTTAAATTGATAAAAGTATTTGTTGCACGTAGATAATTAATAATTAAATGTAAAATTGATCATCATATTTGTACGCCAAATGGCAAAACATAGAGCACATATGAGAATGTAACACCTGTTTGTAACTACCTATGTTAACAAATAAAGAATCTGAATCTGAATCTGAAAGACAAAACCTTCGGTTTCCCCAAAGAGATCACCGAATCAGCCAGGATACGGACGCTAGTATGTCTACATCGGGCCCATGTAAGGCCCGGTAAAAACGCCCGTAAAGCTCTTTGCTCTGCCATACCTCCCTGCGGTCATTAGTATCTAATACTATAGGTTTGCGCCAGTTCTCGTTAGCCAAGGATAGCGGGGTAAGGCCCTTGTCCACTGAGACCACATCTCGGTGCATCCCCACGTCGGCTTCTAGGAAGTATTCCCTGAGACTGCATACCTCACGGTTGTGCAGGGTCTTAGCATTTAAGAAGCCTCGACCTCCACACTTCCGCGGGATATACAGTCTCATCACTGATGAACGTGGGTGATGCATCCGATTTATAGTCAGCAGTGTGCGGACCCTCCTATCCAGGGCGTCAAGTTCCGTCTGGGTCCATTTGAGTATGCCGAAAGAGTACATCAAAACCGGCATGACCCAACCGTTGAAGGCGCGCACCTTGTTTCCGCCTGATAAAAGACTATTTAATACTTTATTCAGGCGGCCAAAGAAGCGCTCCTTCAGCGATTGCTTCATGTCAGCAGCGTTGATACCTAACGCTTCCGACATACCCAAATACTTGTAGGTTTCGATTGAGGAGAGGGATCTTAGGTGTATGGAGTCCGAGAGTTGGGTTCCCCCGGATTCCACAATCCCCCCTCGCTTTACATGCATGACCGCACATTTGTCCACACCAAATTCCATCCTGATGGCACTACTGAAAGTTTCGGTTACCTTCAGTAGCTCCACCAGTTGCAAATTGTTGGGGGCAAAGAGTTTCAAGTCATCCATGTAAAGGAGGTGAGATATAACCTGACCACCTCTCCTTAATCGATAGCCTAGTCCTGAGTCCTCCAGCAGTGTGCTAAGAGGATTCAAGGCCAGGCAGAACCAAAGTGGACTCAAACTGTCGCCCTGAAATATACCTCGCTCGATCCTTATCGGCTCGCTATTCCTCTGGATATGTCGACATCCTGGATAGCAAAGAACCGTCCTCCATTGCCCCATACATGACATCAGGAAGGTGCGTAGAGTTGCATCTACTTTATACAACTCTATTATTATTATTATTATATATATACTGACAAGGTACCGTCATGATGTTAATTTTCTTAAACAGTTCCCTTAGAGATTCGTGTCTGCGGAGGTTATATATGGCTCTGACAGCCCTCTTTTGCAGAATAAAGATATAATTAATATCTGCAGCCCGTCCCCACAGCAAAATACCGTAAGACATGATGCTATGAAAGTAACTAAAATAGACCAGTCTCGCAGTATCCACGTCTGTTAGTTGGCGGATTTTCCAAACAGCGTAAGCGGCTTAACTTAGCCGCCCTGCAAGTGATGTTAAATGAGGACCCCACTAGTAGTTTTGAGTCAAGCGTGATCCCCAGGAAAACCGTTTTTTCTACGAATTCTAGTGTCTCCCTATTCAGTACAACATGACATTCACTACTTCTAACATTTGGTAACGCGAATCTTATGCATTTAGTTTTCCTCTCATTTAAAACCAAATTATTTACAGTAAACCAATTATGAACCTTAAGCATAGCGTTATTTACTTCGTCAAGCTCCTGTGTATGTCTGTTTATCTTAAAAATCAGTGATGTGTCATCAGCACATAACACCATTAGTGGTCGGTTTTTCAGTAAAGAACGTAAGGATATTGTGAGCCTCTCTGTTGAGCGAGTTATTGAAATAGCTTGCATTGAGCTTAAGCAGTTCATTGTAATAAGTGTGTACAGGCCCCCATGTGCTTCATATGATATTTTTGAGAAATATATGGAAGAAGTATTATTAAAGACTTGTAACAGTAATAAAACAGTTGTTGTCTGTGGAGATTTCAACATTAACATACTGGAAAGATATGCTATAGTAAATAAATTTATAACTTTATTTAAATCATGTACAATACATTCTTTGAGCCAACTAGAATAACGGCCACTAGTGCTACCTGTATTGACAACATTTAAAAAAACTTAAGACCTTCTAGCCTAATTATAAATGAGTTGGACACTGATCACTGTGGCCAGTTAGTCACTTTCCCTCAGAAAACACTCAGAGCTCAAAGAAAACTTGTGAGTTTTGTTCCTGTAAATAAAAGTCGCTTGGGACAATTTAAAAATAGTTTAATGGAAAAACTACCGGGTTTGCCTTATCACAACGACCCGGATCGAGCTTATACTTCACTATTTAACCTCATCAATTGTGAGTTTAGGAAGGTTTTTTCATCAAAAACATTGCCTGTTTGTGACCGCGTTATATTTAGTGATTGGGCAACACCAGGTATTTACAAAAGTAGGCAAAGGTTATTTGAACTGTACCATGAAAAATCATATAACCACGATGAAAGTTTTAAAGAATTTGTTAAGAAATATTCTAAAACGTTTAAAAGAGCCTGTTCCTCAGCAAAAGCCATGCAGGGTAGGTATGCATGCCAGGCGTTGGTAGCAGGTTCGGTACCCCGAGACCCCGCGCTTTCCCCGCAGTGACTCACGCGCATATGTGATGCGCCGACATATTCCCCGGGTTGAACGGAAGTCTTCAATTTTCAACTGGAAGGGGGCAGATGCAGTTGAAGGCACGACGAATGGCGTCCCGCTTCGTCTTCAGTTCGGCCACTCTCGTGACCCCGTCTACGCCGGGATAGGTCTTCGTGACCCGGCCCAGGGACCAGAGCAGAGGTGGCGTTGTTTTGTCCTTTATCAGGACTAAGGACCCCGGCTGCACTTCACCTCTGGAATGAAACCACTTGGATTTTGCCTGCAGCAGAGAAGTATACTCGTTATGAAACCGTCGCCAGAAATGCTGTCTGATGTTCATTTGTTTCTTCTCTACTTTAAACAGCTCTATTTGCAAGCCAAATCGAAATTACCTCCTTGGTTGCCATGAGTTGAAGTAAAAAGTTCGTTCCATTTTTAATAACACCATTACGCGACAGATATGAGTTTTCAAAGTAATTTAATCGGCCGCTAAACACTACAGATATGGATTTTCATAAAGCCTCGGTCACACACACTGAATACTCGCTGCGATTAGGCACTCTCAGCGAAAACTCGCGGTGTGTGACAGGCTATTCGTTGCGAATAGATTCATTCGCTACGATTTGAATGGAGCATGTTCAATTTTACTCTCCGCCAATGCGCACGCGCCGCGAGAATTCGTTGTGTGTGACAGGGTAGTCCCTGCGAGTAACTATTCATCACCGCGCCGCCGCTCCAGACTCCACGGCCGTGCTACAGGTCGATTCGTCGCTGCATAGATACGTAGTGTATAGACGATGCGCCAACCAAAAAAGATTCTCTAAAGTTGGAAAATTACGATATATTTCGTTTCGTGAGGGTGTGTATAGGAAATATGAGGAACCGTGGAACACAAATAACGACTCTGCACATGCCAACCGAATACACTGTTTTAGACGTGTGACGAATAGACGACATATTTGTATCTGGGTCACCAACAGACTGTCTCGCAAAAGCTGTCGCTCTAAAGCCTCAGTCACACACAGCGAATACTCGCTGCGAGTGTATTCGCTGCGAATCATACTCGTAGCGACAATTCGCTGCCTGCATGTCACACACAGCGAGTTCTACACGAGAATTTCGACAGTCTTCGACAACAGGCGCGCTGAGCGGAATGGCTTCTTGCAGCGAATTCTCACGGCGAGTGAGAGATTCGCAGAGAGTAAAATTGAGCACGCTCAATTCAATTCAAAGGTTTTCAAAACAATGCTCGAATTTTCAAGCGTGTTTGCGAAAAATAAAATCTTTGATAAGTTACCTCCTTGGTTGCCGTATGTCGAAGTAAAAACCTCGTTCCATTTTAAATAACAAGACAGATATGAGTTTTTGTAGTAATTTATTCGGCCGCTAAACACGACGGTTATGGATTTTCATACCAACATTGCCGGCCGGGCGCTCGCATGTATTTGGTCAGTAGTTACAGCATTTTAGATTTATCTCAAAGACAGTTGTCAAAATAATGCTCGAATTTTCAAGCATGTTTTAAAAAAGCCTTTTTATGTGCCAAATTTAAATAAATTTAAATGAATTTGCAACTATCCACGATTTTTTTTTTTAAATTGATTAAAGTTTCGTTACAATGACAATTTATTGTGTATTGTATTAATTCTGAAACACCCCTAGAGTCTCTCTCTTATTTTGATGCTGATCATAACCGAAACTTCATATAAATAATAATCTTAAATAATTTTCATGAAGCTCTTTTTCACCTGTTCTGCTGCAAGAAGTCGTCTTTGAGCAGCTTGGCGACCTCAAGCGTGATCTTGTCTGTTTCTGCGAGTGACGCCTTGCCGACCAGCTGCACGATTTCTGACAGATCCTCTTCTTCCTGTAGGATCTCCTTGACCTGGTGGAACACATGGTTGTGAGAAATTTGTTTTTGATTGAAGATGAGGTTTAGGATGTTACTTGAATGCGTGTAGGTCTTTGTTTCTACTTCACAATGCTAGTTATTATTATTTTTTTTATATTGATAGGCCCGCGATTTTTTTCTTTTTTTTTCTTTGGGAAGTCTCGCCATCCTTACTGTTATTTTGAATTCCTAACAGTAATAGCAATTATAACCAAAAATCAATGCTGTTTTATAAATAGTTTTTCCAATAGACTTTCTTAATTGACGGGTATAGCAGCAAATAAGTGGCTTCAGTCCAAATTCGAGTATTTTGATGTGAATGTCATTTTGTTCGTTTTGTCAATGGCTACTCATTAATTTATAATGTTATAATAAAAAATTCATTCATTAGAAGCAAAAATGCCTCAGTCCTCAAAATGTGACATGCAAAATCACCTCAATCCATTTCGACCAATCACGAGCCTATATTCTTTAATTTTCAACATAGCTGATCAGTTGGTTAACAAAAATGCAATTGTGAGATACAGATACGCCTCAATCCATTGATTATACGAGTATACAAATACGCCTCAGTCCATCATATTTTGTGATTTTTGTTAACTTTTTATCAGGTATCATTTTAATAGTTAAGTTTTTTAGGGAATGTTAATACTTACGGATATATTGTCCTTAATTTTAAAACAAAACAGACATTTATACTTATCAAAACAAAAAACATGATGGACTCAATTTCATTGTCCTAGGATTTATTCACCTGCTTCTACACCCGTCATTACTATAGCATGTGCTGCATGTGTTCAGCTATCTTATTTGAGTATAGTACTATACTCAAATAAGATAGCTCCTTACACATGTATAGAAAAGCAATAAAATACTAACTAATATTATAAATGCGAAAGTGAGTTTGTTTGTTACGCTTTCACGCTGAATCGGTAGAACGGATTTGGATGAAATTTGGCACATGGGTATGAAGCGGTAGGGGGTTGCAATAAATAAGCAAACACACAGCTTACGGAAATGAAGAAATATATTGTCCAAAAGTTTACGTTATTCAGGACACAGATAACACGATAGAAGGCGAAATGAGGAGCACAGAAAGAAAGCGATAGGCACAGTTAATAGTTCATCACCATAGCAAGTCTAGATGCAAGTCTTCCAAAAGCATTGGATAAGATTTATATGCACACTAGGTACCTATCATCGAACGAATACCGGGTACGAGCGAGAGCTTATGCGCTTACGACCAGTGACGATTCTTGACTGACGCCTGCGTCCTGCGTGCGAGTTTGAAAAAGATAGATAGACAAGGCGCGGGCGCTCGCTCAGGTAACCGGTCCGCATTCCACATAGGGTAAAAGTGGGATAGTTGCCCCACATTTTGAAATTGTTTTTTTTTTCCTACAAATAAATTATATTTAAACCAATTTTTCAATATTATCGTACATTGGTCTATTATTTATTATATTTTAAAAAGAAATTCAATGCAGCTATTGCTTATACATATAGAAAAAAACAAAAGTTACAGTACTAGTTCTGAGTATAGATGCCTCTTATATGGGTTAGATGCCCCGATGCTGTTGTCACTATGAGGATAGTTGCCCTTAGGTATAAATCAAAGCATATTTATAATTAACAAGTTTTATTTTAATATTTAGTTATGGCACATTACACTTTGGTTTTAATTTTCATATTCTTTCACTAATCAGCTTCAGAAAAAAAATATTCTTCACTTTGGTTTATTCTACTTCTTCACTTAGGTATATTTCACTTCTTCACTTTGGTATACAATTATTATTAGTTCTTATATTAATCAGCTTCAGAAAAAAAAAGTATTTCTACAGTTCAGTCTACTTGTATTTTTTCGTATTCATTCGTTTAATCCTACCGCATTTATTGCAATAGTCGCCGTACATGGTACAATCCTCATGTAGCCATTTTTTACACATTAAACATTGTATCCAATCTGCAGTTGATTTGGTCTTTTTATATTCTTCAGAGCATTCTTTGCATTCCCAATCCTTGTATGCCTCTGACTCAGATTCATCCGAATTATTTGAGATCGATATTTCATCACTCGACTACTTGTATTCTATTCGTCTTTTCTTATTATTTTTTGCTGGAACTTTACTCTGAATCTTAGCTTGAGATCTCTGTTTTTTTTTATGTAGAACAATTTCACCTGCTCTCGCCTGGCCGATATCTGAATCAGATTCATTAGAAATATCCGAGATGGTCATTTCATCACTAGATTCTCTAATGCCCTTTCTTTTCTTAATACATTTGGCTGGAATCTTCTTTGGAAACTTGACTGCAGTTCGTAACACTTTCTTCTGTACATCAGCTGTAGCTGTTCGACATTTATTTTTACAACGTATTCCTGGAGTAGCTTTACCTTTAACTTTAGATTTCTTCGCTTCAATATTTTCTTTACTGTTTAAAATTGCAGCTGATTGTTTTCCTCTCTTATGAAATGGAACCGGAACAATTGGCACCGGCGAAGATTCTTGCAAATATTTGCTTGGTGTTTCTAGTTCCTCAATGTTGATAATATTATTATTCTGTGAAAGAATTGATGGGCTTGAATTAGAAAATCTCCTATCTGGTTGATCCGTATTACAAGGAGAAACGTTGGATAGATTTAGACCGACTCCCAGAGTTTGTACATTGGATGGACCTGGTTCCTGCTCAAGAGCTTCTTCATTTGTATAATAAATATCCATATAATTAGGAGTAACGTTAGAAAGAACTCGATCAACTACAGGACTTGATCTATTAGATGAAACTTGTTCCGGTTCTGGTGCATCATTTTCACCTGCATTGTCTTCTGTAGGCCTTTGATTACTCAAAGAAATGTCAGATATTGCAAAAAAGCTCTCTGGAACTGCAGAGGGATTGAAAGGGTAAATACCACAAGCCCTAAATCCCGAAATCGCATTGGAACTCGTGGCTGCTCGGGTCCACGCATTCCCAATAAGTTTTCCTGCAACTAATCGATTAATCTTTCGTTCCTTGTGTGACACTACCCAATTTTGTGTTTCAGCAGCAAAGAATGTTTTAAAAGGCTTAAAAAAACTGCGATCCAGTGGTTGCAGCGCTTGAGTGGTGTGGCTGGGTAGGCAAAATAAAATTATATCATTTTCTTCGGCAGTTTGAAGCATATCTATAGCATTCGTGTGAGATGAATGACCATCCAGAATCAAAATAATCTTTCCTATTGGTTTTTTAGGTACAAGATGTTCTTTCAGCCACTTGTGAAATAATTCAGCATTCACGTACGCGGATTTTCTATTCATATAGACTTCTGATCCAGGTGGGAGCCCATCCTGAAATTCTGGTTTCTTGTTTACTCCTTTAATGATGACTACTGGGGGAAGAAAGTTCCCCACAGCATTGCAGCATGCTATTACTGATAAAGTTTCACCTTTTTCACCAGAAGTTATAGAATGGACTACTCTTGCGCCTCTTGTAGCTATGACTTTTCCAGTAGAGTTATTTAACTGGACACCTGTCTCATCTACATTGTAAATCCTATCCGGTTTATCCAGTAAGTCATGCTCTGTCATTACTTTAAGCAGTAGTTCAAACATTTTGTTAACTTCATCTCGATTTAATCCCTGTGCTCTTGCAACTGATAAGCCTTCTGCCTGACGAATACTTAACTCTTTATTACGTTCTAAAAATGATGTTAACCAATGCGGCCCAGCCTTTCGAGTCTCTTTATCAAAATTGGTTTCTTTACCCAGTTTTTCAGCAAACTCGAAAGCTAATCTTCGAATCATGTCCCGGGTTGGAGGGAAACCAGCTTTTTCTAATTTCTGTATATGACTCACCAAACGTTTTTCGTTTACAAAATCAAGAAGTGGGTGTTTTCCTATAAAAAAATAAATAAATGTTAGGAATAATACGATTTTTTTTTACTTAACAAGAACTTAGGTCATACAACTTTATTACCTAATGTCAGTTTTTCCGTATTTTTGTTAGCGAATCTTCGCCTCAATGTTCTTGAGGGAATCCCATATCTACGAGATATTTCGTTAATTCCTAGAATGCCTCTCGAAATTTCGTCTATTGCAGCTATTAATGCCTCTTGCGTCCATTCAGCTCGTGGACGAACTCCAACCTTTCTAATATATTTGCGAGGCATTTCTGAAAAGAAGAAATGGGAACATGAACAAACATCAACAAACATCAACTTAATCAATAGGGGATAGATGCCCCTAAGGGCATCTATACTCACAAAATACGAGGCGTCTATCCTTTTCAATAGGGATAGTTGCCGTAATTAAAATAAAAAAATCCCTTTTAAAAAATGACAAAATGTTACACTGACGGTAATATTCAAACTATACACTTGCAAATAATAATAAAATAATATAACTTACCTTTGGAAATGAAAAGTTCCACGCGTTTCTAAAATATCAAGATTCGTAATCCGCGATCTTTGTGAGCTAGCCCGTCGATCTTTCTTCATGAACACGCAACACGTCCGATCACAGCGGTTGCCGCTCGCACACTAGCGGGGTGGGGGGTGTTCTTTGCTTATAAGTATTAACTGCGATCATAGAACGTTTACAAGTCATAATTTGAATTTTGGGGCATCAATCCTCCTAGGGCAACTATCCCACTTTTACCCTAACTACATACATAAAAAATATTTAATAACAAAATTATCTGTTTGTACTGATGTCTTAATGTTTTATTCGTGCTATCAAGAAAGTTATATTATAATATTAGGTTATAATTAAGTTTTTAGCTATATAAGTACATGAGATTTAAGTGCGTAGGTATAGCGTATAGTTATATAATGTATAATCTTTGTATAAATACTACTTTTTGTTTGTTTGTTTATACAATACTGACTTAATTTACTACATATACGTACCTTATAATTTACATAAATATACGTAATATATTGAAGATGTAGCTACGCTACAGGTAAACCTTGACCTAGAAAAGAACTACTTTTTTTCCTAGATCACAGACGAAATCGTGGGCAACAGCTAGTAACATTATAACGCGAAACTATTTCCATCCGCTCCCTCTACAATCCGCACGCTTCTGGCGGGAACGCCTCTCGTACCCGCTCGGCCAATAAGGACGAGTCGAGGCTTCTAGAATATTCTAGAAGATTCCTTAAAAATAGACGACGTGCAACGTTCTTTTTGTCATTCGTCTGGCGTCTGTCACCTGGGCTGCGCACCAAAAAAAGGAATATTTGATACAATTTACGAAATGTCTCCGCATTCCACATAACTACATACATAAAAAATATCTAATAACAAAATTATCTGTTTGTACTGATGTCTTAATTTTAAATTTGTGCTATCAAGAAAGTTATATTATAATATTAGGTTAGTTAAAAACAAAAAAAAACTTAATCTTAACTTCCTTAAACTTCGACCTTCGCCCCGAACCCCATTGTTTAAATATATGAGTATATTATGTGTGTATCTTGAAATATATTATTACTGATAATCACAACTATTTCAATACATTTTTTTTATTAGAAAATTCACTCATTTGAAAAAACCTATATCCAATGTTATTAACATTAGATATAGTTAAGAATAGATAAGATTTAAGGCTTCCTCTCTCCTACCATTTTGCTGTTCCCGACAGGTTCCTTAACGGCCTACTTAATTAAATTTTAAGTTATCACCTAAAGGGCCCTACACATTAACAGTTGGCCTGCAGTATTTTGTCCTATCAGGCGACCTGTTGTCTGGGTCAGCTGTGAAGGTCTGCACAGCCTTCACACCACAGCGATAATTGCCTGTCGGTAATGGTCGATATCCGGCTCTGGGTCTACACACAAGCAGGAAGCAGTCGCTATCGCCAGTTCGTTCATACCAGAGCTGCGCATAGTTGTCGACTCGTTGTCTCGTGTCAGTTTACAAAGTGATAACGATGTGATTTTACTTCTTCAATTAGTATCATCATCAGAAAGAAAAAAAAGATAAAATAGCAATAAAGATATTGAGTCTTGAATATAATAAAATAAATATAACATAATAAACAATATACATAGATTATTATAAATGGTTTACACGTAGAGTAAGTAGGCAATTAGTAGTAGTAGTATTAGTAACGAGTTAATGCATGTCAAATTTTGTGTGCAAGTAAATACTTAAATAGAAAAGAATTTTATCCGTTTTTCGGTTACATTACTTATCAACTTAATACGTGCAAAAGAAAAATAAAAAAAAAACCACCACTAAAACCACAAAGTCACTCAGGTATTTATAAAAGTAGAGCGAGACTATACGAGTTATATGGTTTGAAAAAATTCAGGTTTGATACTCCTTCTTAGAGTATGTCAAAAATTATTCAAAATTATTTTAAAAAGTTAGTGTTTTTGCTAAATCAAAATTTTTAAGCGAATCACTTGGAAAATTATTAACAATGAAACGGGTAAGTCGGTTAATCAAAATAAACAACTTGAGATTATGGTCGACAATAAACTAGGTAATAAAGCAGCTGACATAGCTGAGGCATTGAATGAATTTTTTGCTAACATACCTATAACTACCTCTCGCTCCTTAAATTCTTCTAAAGCTTAAGGCACGGTATTACCTCAATATTCACATAAGTATGACGTAACGCAATGAAAATATACGACGCAAAAAATACAGTGGACAGAGGGTTTATAGAAAATTTTTAACCGAATAGAATAGTAGAAAATAGTTTGATATTCCCAATAAAAAATACTTCACAAAAATAAACTTTGGCGTCGAACATCTCTGTATTTTCAGCGATAACAACTTTTTTTTTTAAGAGTTCAATAGAATAAACATTATTTTATAACTTTAACCAGACAATTATTTAATTTAATATGTATATTCCGAATAATCTAAATAAAACCCGTAAAATAAATGCCCATTCGCAGCTTACTCACATCGTCAACCCAAATATTTATTAAATTTTCAACCTTATTTAATGCTCTGTAATTGTGAAAATAGATATTGCGATCATACTTTAGTCGTCGGGCTACCGTATAGCTTGCAGACGAAGTTGTGTGATTTCAGCTGTAGCGTTTAAAATCGTAGTCAGTCCGCGCCTTAAAACCTTTTGCTTAGTAGTGTGTCTAAAAATTGTCGTTTATTTAGCTTCAAACACGTAACGCCTCGTTATGTAGTTAATTTTTATAATACATTCACGTCTAAAAACACTGGTGATTACTGGGGCATCTCCATCAAACTTTTAAGTAATATAATAAACATCGTAGCCTCCTATCTAGCTGTTACTTTTAATAAATGTGTTGATTTAGAAACTTTTCCTGACCTCATGAAGAGTAGTAAAGTCATACCATTATTTAAATCAAGTAATAAAAGTGACGTTGGCAATTTCAGGGCTGATATATACTGGCCACCAGGTTACGACGTCTGTCGTGCTGACGGTTGGTGACGTCTGTCTATCCGCATTAATTTGAAATAAAGATTATTGTTTTACGAGGATGTCGACTAATGATATAAAAAAACTGAAGAAAACCCGCGCCTCATTGCGTGGTATAATCACAAAACTAGAAAACTACGTGAACAGCCAAGAAACGCTACCATTTGAAGACACAGAGTCAAGACTTCAATCACTTCAAGAAACATTACAGAAATTACAAGAAATACAGCATAACATAGAATTAGAAACTCCAGACGAACAACTAGACCAAGAGATAGAAACCATTCAAAGAGAAATGTATTATCATAAAGACAAAACTTTTAATATATCGAAATAGAGAAAATCGACGCGTTTTACCGCTACATACATCAACATCACAGCTAAGTACAATTTTTTTTGTTGACATAATCTACTCATTATAATGTTTTTTTAATGAGTTGTATTGCAATGTGTGGTTAGCTAGTGACCTCGACAATTGATCATTATATTTATGGTTATTAGTAATTAACTGTTTGTTTTATTAATTTTTACCTCGATGGTCCTAGTTTATCATTTATAACTTCCATTTACAACTATATGTAAGCGGGCACGCCCTTTATGCCTGGAGGCTTTTATTTAGATATTAAGTTCTGTTTACGTTTAGTTTTTATTTCTGCCTGAATATAGTTCTCGATGATTTTGTTTGGTATATTGGAGTGTGCTAGCTAACATATGGCTAATAATTTAAATTATGTTTTGTGTTGCGTAATGTAAATTATTTTGAATACTATTATATAGAATCTTTTTTTTCTCCTAACTGAACAGACAGCTGTGCTACTGGGGAGTTTGTTACGCCACTTCTTCTTCCCAGCTAACGCACTAGGAAGTGGTGAAGGGTGGGCGTTTTGGGGGACTGTCTTATGTAATTTTGACGTTCTAAAAGTGCTGATTCTTAGCCTAGTTTGAACAAATGACTTCTGTATTTTGAATTTTGAATGTTGAAATATGCAACAAGAACGAGGCCAAAAAATTAATTTCCAGCCTTTTCAAGAAAAAGAGACTTGCAAATTTTACTAAAAGACTAACTGTATTTTTCTTACTTAACAAGATCGACGTTAAAATGAAAGTTTACACCTTACTTGCTGCTCAATCACCAGAATTACATTAAAAATTACACGATTTATGCTCCCCGGATGATCCAATTGACATGAGTTTTAAGGAGCTCATACAGATACTAGACCAATACAGGCTGAACTTTACGTGCAAACAATTAAGAAAGCACTACGCGCAATGGAGGGAGAGAGTGGCGATTTTACGGATAAGCTCCTTGTCCTTAAGAGCCGGCTCAGACGCACACTAAACCTGAACGGACAGACCCCCTATGAATTAATGTTCAGTCAGGATGTGAGAACAAAGTTGCATGTGATGTTTAGAGACTCATCTGCCCCGAAGGCGTTCAACCCAAACAACACAACGCCTCCTATCAGGGCTTACTCCGTAAGTGATCGAGTCTAGGCTAGAGACTACTCCAACCAGAGACGAAGATAGGAGTTCGGCACGATAGTACGTCGCCTAAGCAAGCTTCATTATGAAATGCAGACAAATGGTGGCGTCGTGTGGTGTAGACACCTGGAACAGTTGCTTACAGCCCCAGACGTGGGAGAACCAGGAAACGCGGCGGAGGATTGATATATACTAGCCACCAAGTTACGAGGTCTGTCGCACTGACGGTTGATGACGTCTATCTATCCTTCATTAATTTAATTTGAAATAAAGATGATTGTTTTACAAAATGTGTATTTAATAAGGCCTATTTCTATCTTACCAGCATTTAGCAAAATATTTGAAAAGTTAATACTCAAGCAGTTGCTAAGACATTTTAATTTAAATAGCCCCCTTCATAATGAACAATCTGGCTTTACAAAAGGTCGTTCGACTACAGATGCGGGTGTTGCTCTGTTAAAACACATATTTAACGCATGGGTGAACTCGCAAAATGCTATTAGGGTTTTCTGTGATCTCTCCAAAGCCTTTGATTGCGTTCACCATGACACGCTTTTGCGTAATCTGCGTCATTACGGTGTGCAAAACGAAGCTCTCAACGTTGTAAATTCTTATGTATGTACATAATAGGTCCCAATGTGTAGATGTTACTGCTGTGAAATATTCCGGGCTACCAGTTCAGTTAGGTGTACCTCAAGGCTCAATACTGGGTCCATTCTTGTTCTAAGTGTATATCAATGACTGACCATTCTCTTGGAAGGGTATCTGTGAAGTTGTACTGTTTGCAGATGATACCTCTCGTATTTTTAAAGTAGACAGGAATACTCAAGATTTTGATCATGTAAACAGTGCACTCTCAATAGTTACGGATTGGTTTATGACAAATTACCTAGTTCTCAATGCCAAGAAAATTAAATGTGTAAAGTTCGCTTACCAAATGTTAGAAATCTAGGACCCATCATCGTCTTAGATAAAGAGGTGCTTGAATCTGTAAACTCGGCAGTTTTTCTTGGCCTAACAGTAGATTCCGATTTCCGATAAGTTAATTTCATACCGTTATGTCCTACGGTATTCTGCTGTGGGGCAAAGCTGCTTTCGTTCAAAAACGAGCTCTTCGAGCAAATTACAAGCTGTTGCAAGAAGCCAGAGTTTCTCTGAGAGATTTTTTCAAAGATATTGGTATCCTCACAGTGGCATCTAAATTCATCTTCGCCAACATCTTATATATTAGGCAAAATATACACTTATACACAAAAATCTGTTGTTTTTCAAAACGTTAACACTAGAAATAAGGACAAACTGTGACTTTTCACCGGCTTCATAAGGTCCATAACTCATTTGTTGGGCTTGGTACCCAACCTTTTATAACAAGCTACCCTCGTCTTTGCTAGATTACCTTTTAATGTGTTTAAAACGATAGTAAAATCCAACCTTTGTTCAAAGGCATACTATTCTATCAACGACTACTTAAATGATAAGAATAGTTGTTCGCTGTGATTAACTCAAGACAATGTTTATGTTCTTTCTCCAGAATTAGCTTAACTACTGTCAGGTTATATGGGTTTTTTTAATTGTTTATTTATTTGACGTTATAAGTCAAGTTATTTAAATTTTATTTAAATTTCTACTTATTACAATGTATTTTTTATGAGTTGTATTGCAATATGTGGTTAGCTAGTGACCTCGACAATTGATCATATTATTTGTTGCCTGAGCAACGGGCAGCAAGTTCGTCATGCTCCCTTAGATGTCACTGCTTACGGCTATATGTAAGCGGCCACGCCCTTTATGCCTGAAGACTTTTATTTAGATACTAAATTCTGTTTACGTTTAGTTTTTATTTCTCCCTGAGTATAGTTCTCGATGTTTATGGTTGGTATATTGGCGTGTGCTAGCTAACATATGGCTAATAATTTAAATTATGTTTTGTGTTGCGTAATGTAAATTATTTTGAATACTATTATATAGAATCTTTTTTTTTGTTCTTCTAACTGAACAGACAGCTGTGCTGCTGGGGAGTTTGTTGCGCCACTTCTTCTTCCCAGCTAATGCACTAGGAAGTGGTGAAGGGTGGGCGTTTTGGGGGACTGTCTAATGTAATTTTGACGTTCGAAAAGTACTGATTCTCATCCTAGTTTGAATAAATGACTTGTTTTTTATTTTAGCTTTTAACTTTTTAATTAATATTCATATTTTTTGCATATTCTTTATGGCACCTGTTTAGGCCATGAACTCATGAGCTACCCGAATATCAAAAAAATATTTGGCCTAGGTCAAATGGGGGAGGCGTGTGGGGATTTTGCCGAAAAATGATTACAGAATTGGAAAACAAAGAACTGTCGGCCCGGCGCGGCGCGACGGTCAACTGACACGTGATGTCGGTCCAAAGGCAGCCGGTCGACTACCTGCTAATGTATGCTCGATTTGGCCTTGAGATCACGGACTGTCCGGCTGATACCTGTCGATGTAGGCCTGCGCCGACAAGAGGCCACACACTCTGTGTTTGCATTGGTCGTCAATCCAAAACCAAAAACGGAAGTCTGAGTTTGGGATCTATGGCGATTAACTGACAGGATGATATCCACAGACGAACTGTAAATGTGTGGGGTCCTTAAGTAGACATCGTAGAATGCAATAAATATATTGAGTATATTGTTACCTTGGTCCTAAGAGGCACGAACTCGACGAAGTGTTTGTCGTAATACTCATCGAGCGCGCGCATATACTTTGAGTAGGAGATGAGCCAGTTGATGGCTGGAAAGTGCTTCCTCTGCGCCAGCTTTTTGTCCAGCCCCCAAAACACCTGCACGATGCCCAGCGTGGCCGCAGTCACTGGGTCCGAGAAATCACCACCGGGTGGAGACACGGCGCCCACGATGGACACGGAACCTGGGGAATGTGACACACATTGCAATGTTTCTTAACACTCGTTTTTGTAGAAATTAAAACATTTTTATCACTGCATTTCATTTTCAATCTCATTTTTGTGCAATCGCAATAATATTATGTGACATGGGAGAATTCATCTGGACGCCGTTGCAGAAGGACGACTCGAGCGCTCCGCGCCTATGTTTTATTGTACGTTGGCGCAGCTTGCGCCCGCCACCAGTAACAACGCGTTAATAGCCGGTCAAGAAAAAAGTCGAACAATGTTTTGTTTGTTTGATGTGGCGGTGTGGACAAATATATGCATTAATAAAGTGCAAAAGTGAGGTGTGCTAGGCTTGTGTGCGTTCCTGATCCCACGCAAGCAATCCAGGGCATACGAAGGTCTTATCGTCTGCCGAGAGTTCCAGGGCCACTAAACGTCGTAACCAGGATAAAACGGTGAGATCATTCCATATATTTTAGGGCGTTACTTCCCCCTGCAAAGTATACACCTCGACCGAAGTAGGACTGTCAAAGTGAAATTCCCATATTTCAAATGCATGGTTAACGTTAAATCCAACGATAGATCCAGATCCCAAAACGATTTACATTTTGAATTGTTTCTAGTAAGTGTAGCGATCAAGAGGACTAAATTAATAGTCTATAGTACCTATTATGTATGGGTAAGTAATATATGATATACAGTGTAAACTCTATATAGCGACACTGAAGGGACTGTGCATTTTATGGCGTTATAGAGAGTTGTCGTTAAATGGAGAGAAGAAACATCAGAATTAGAAAAAGAAAAAGTTTATTTCCGACTATTGTTAGTAGTTATGTGCATAAAAAAGAATGTTATATGAACGCTATTGCGTAGTCTGTTATTTTTGTCTGACGTCTTTTGCTGCACCAGTAATTTTGTTGTATTTTTTTACTTATTTTATTCATATCTAGCAATATTGAGGCATCTTGGTTATAAAGGAAGTATTTTTCCAATAATTTAGCTGCTTCCAGAGCTTCTTTAATGCTCGGCGGAGGCTCAGGCTCATCCGTCTCATCTTCTTCATAAACAAAAGTAAACAAAAGAACGAATTTCTTAGAAAGTTCGGTATGCATGATGCCGACAGTCGAGTTTATTGCGGGCTAGGATAATAAAGCGACAATAGATCGTACACAGCTGCGCAGTTTTTACTAATTTTAGCAACTTAAAAGGTACTTTTTATTACTCAATTGTTGTCGTTATTGAGAGTGGGTGTAATGCTATGTAGAGTGAAACATTGTATGAAAGACAAGCTAAACCAACCAAAGCCAATTGATTTCGACGCTTAAGGGAGTTTGTCGTTAAATAGAGTGACGTTACATGGAGTTTACACTGTAATTACAAAATCTCTAATATTTATAAAATATAACAACTGAATCTATATTTTTATTTGATATAATGATCAGTTAATATAATAAACGATTGATATAATTTTGAAATAACGATTTTTTATAATCATAACATGTCTCAGAAATCAGTCGCCGTCACTCTGTTGAGACGAGAGGACTGCGCTCAAATTTTTGTCCGCGCTGTGATATAATTTATTTGCGTAAAAAATATTTTCGTAATTTATCACATTCTAGAAAAGAAACAGTGAAATGGACGCCGGCGCCACGCCGTCCACGCGGTGACGCCTCGTCGTCCGCGCGGTAACGCCTCGTCGGCCACGCGGTATCGCCTCGCCGTCCACGCGGTAACGCCTCGCTTGTGAATGAACAACAAGCTGTCACCTCACTGGTGGCAGCTCTGCTGGCAGCGAGCGGTCGCCTTGCTGACGGCGCGTTGGCGACTAGCGGTCGCCTTGCTTACGGCGCGTTGGCGACTAGCGGTCGCCTTGCTTACGGCGCGTTGAACTTGTTGCTGTTATAATGGGCTTTGGAACTTTAACTATGTCGGATCGATAGGAAGACCCAATGTTTCGCATCTCGGCCACGCATCTATCTATATATCGTCGACCGTAGATTCAATTGAGGTAAGGGACAAAATACCCAAAATGAGTTGAGTATACAGTTTTGTTCAAATTTTTCGCTCTTTCGAATGGTGTATATGAAAAAGTTCTAGCTTAAGAAAAATGTCCCTTACCCTACTGATTTTTTGGATCCAAATTTCGAATCAGCGCCATAATAACAATGTATCTTAAAAATAACGTAAAAGTGTAATTACTTCCGCCGATCCAGTTCAAATAAGGTAAGGGTCTTCCTAATCAACGAATTACCATTACGGATTACTCAGTACGTAAAAATGTGTACTTCATTTTCTGTTAACAATCTCTTTACACTATATTTTTTTCATACATTTTTTCAACAAGTCAATTGCACCATTTTTTATTAATAGATTGGATCCAACATAGAGGTCAATTTAATGTAAGGGACGGGACTACGAAATATTTGGTCAGTAAGGGACATTACTAACCAAATACGTCGGCGTAAGGGACGTGTATTTTCTTAAATAGCTAATTTATTTAAATAAATGTTAGACAGGTAGATAGAGCACTAAAATAAAAGATTACCCATCACACCGTAATACTCTAATATCTACAATTGGTAAAAGTAGACTAAGTACATTGTCTTACGCTCGCACGTACAATCGATACCGACTGCCCCATCACTACTTCCTCCGTGACGTATCATGACGACAGCTCGCTTGCTAGCCGACGCCGCTTGACCGGCCGTGTATCTAAGATTTTTGCGCGGACTACCCGCTATTACACGTTACTTATGTTATTATAACATATTATAATAAAGCGTACATTTTGTAACTTAAACATTAAATATTATGTGGGTCCATACTAAGACTTGCACATACCTAGTTAAACGATGCACATTATTAGATAATTTTTATTTATGTCAACGCAAATAAAATAATAAAAACATGTTTTAAATGTTTGTAAAGGCGAAATATAGCCTATGTAACAAAATTATTCACGATTTGTGTACAAATAGAATAAGATCATTTGTAAACACCATTGTAACAACCTTTGCAGTAATAAAGACGACGTAAAAAATGACGAACATTTCAAAACCAAAATCAGCTAAATCGGCCCAGCCGTTCTCGAGTTTTAGCGAGACTAACGAACAGCAATTGATTTTTATATATATAGATTTATTTAAGTCGAACACACGTGATTCATATTGTTGTTAGTAATACTTATAAAAGTATGTTAGTAACATTTCTAATTAAAATAAATTAAACAAACTAAAATAAAATAGAAACAAAAATAAAACTAGTTTAAAAACCTATAATTATATCCGGATCCCGCTGCACCAGACCTGCAGCTGTGCATACGGGTCCAGTGCCCCAGGAACCTTCCCGCTGCACCAGACCTGCAGCTGTGCATACGGGTCCAGTGCCCCAGGAACCTTCCCGCTGCACCAGACCTGCAGCTGTGCATACGGGTCCAGTGCCCCAGGAACCTTCCCGCTGCACCAGACCTGCAGCTGTGCATACGGGTCCAGTGCCCCAGGAACCTTCCCGCTGCACCAGACCTGCAGCTGTGCATACGGGTCCAGTGCCCCAGGAACCTTCCCGCTGCACCAGACCTGCAGCTGTGCATACGGGTCCAGTGCCCCAGGAACTTTCCCGCTGCACCAGACCTGCAGCTGTGCATACGGGTCCAGTGCCCCAGGAACCTTCCCGCTGCACCAGACCTGCAGCTGTGCATACGGGTCCAGTGCCCCAGGAACCTTCCCGCTGCACCAGACCTGCAGCTGTGCATACGGGTCCAGTGCCCCAGGAACCTTCCCGCTGCACCAGACCTGCAGCTGTGCATACGGGTCCAGTGCCCCAGGATCCTTCCCGCTGCACCAGACCTGCAGCTGTGCATACGGGTCCAGTGCCCCAGGAACCTTCCCGCTGCACCAGACCTGCAGCTGTGCATACGGGTCCAGTGCCCCAGGAACCTTCCCGCTGCACCAGACCTGCAGCTGTGCATACGGGTCCAGTGCCCCAGGAACCTTCCCGCTGCACCAGACCTGCAGCTGTGCATACGGGTCCAGTGCCCCAGGATCCTTCCCGCTGCACCAGACCTGCAGCTGTGCATACGGGTCCAGTGCCCCAGGAACCTTCCCGCTGCACCAGACCTGCAGCTGTGCATACGGGTCCAGTGCCCCAGGAACCTTCCCGCTGCACCAGACCTGCAGCTGTGCATACGGGTCCAGTGCCCCAGGAACCTTCCCGCTGCACCAGACCTGCAGCTGTGCATACGGGTCCAGTGCCCCAGGAACCTTCCCGCTGCACCAGACCTGCAGCTGTGCATACGGGTCCAGTGCCCCAGGAACCTTCCCGCTGCACCAGACCTGCAGCTGTGCATACGGGTCCAGTGCCCCAGGAACCTTCCCGCTGCACCAGACCTGCAGCTGTGCATACGGGTCCAGTGCCCCAGGATCCTTCCCGCTGCACCAGACCTGCAGCTGTGCATACGGGTCCAGTGCCCCAGGAACCTTCCCGCTGCACCAGACCTGCAGCTGTGCATACGGGTCCAGTGCCCCAGGAACGGGCAATCAGGCTTATTCACTATCACCTTTAGAATGCGGTTGGCGCTCCCCCAATTCCTTCGCATCAGGGATGCTGTTCTTATTGTAAGGAGAAGGTTCTTACGGAAAGAAAAATTAAGAAAATTGGAAAATTTCAGAAAACTTAACGACTATTTTAACTTCGCGCGTTGGACAGTTAGCGCGTTTGATGAATGTGAAATTAGCAGTGTAGGTAGGGTTTGCAGGTAGGTACGGTAGGTAGGTAGGCTAGGTAGGTAGGTAGGCTAGGTAGGTAGGTATGTAGGTAGATAGATAGATAAGATAAGATAGATAGATCATTTCTTTATTTGTATAGAATGCAGGTGTTACAATATTGGTGTTAGTTACAGATTATTCCCAGTACATTCCGCCTGTTGGCATACAAAAAATATATTAGTTAACTTACAGATCATTTAGAAACTAGGTGCTTAAATTCAAAATGAGATCATGCATCAACTAAGTCTAAAATTATTTACATAATAAATTAGATAAAGTGAAGCAAAATATTACAATTAATCATTTATAAAATCGGTAACAGAGTAATAACATAGGTATGTAGGTAGGTATGTAGGTATAGGTAGGGTATGTAGGTAGGTAGGATAAGAGGGTAGAGTACTTACCTTACCCTTACTCCTTACCTTACCTACTTACCTCCTTACTTACTTAGGAAGGGTAGGTAGGTAGGCATGGTAAGGTAGATAAGATAAGTCGGTAGGGTAGGTAGGTAGGTAGGTAGGTGCGCCGTAGATAAGTACATAGTGCTACCCGTGCGAAGCCGGAGCGGGCAGCTAGTATACAATAATACTCATAAAACAAGTGCAAAGAACTAAAAAATTACGTTTAAGGTGAGTTTTTTAGACATAATTTACAAAATGAACAAAGATTGGGCACGCCTTATAGACTCGGGCAACGCATTCCATATCCGTCCTGCTTGAACTGTAAAACATTTACATAGAGTAGATAGGTTCAACAAGTTAAAATGTCAATTATTTCCTTACCTTCCCTGTCAGGAGTGCCCAAACACGTGACGCGGCCGGCGCGCTCGTAGAAGGAAGCCAGGCGCGCGCCTAGGTAGGCGGGGTAGCCGGAGTCGGCCGGCATCTCGGCCAGGCGCCCCGAGATCTCACGCAGCGCCTCCGCCCAGCGGGACGTGGAATCGGCCATCATGGACACGTTGTAGCCCATGTCGCGGAAGTACTCGGACAGAGTGATACCTGCGGATACAGTGTGTGCTGAGTACGTGGGGTTTTTGAGGCAATAGTAGAAAGATTACGAACTTGCATGGGGCATTTTTTTGAAGTGAAAACTTCTTTAGCATCGTTGTGATTTAAAAGTTGATGAAACGAAAAAGCTACAGTAAAAAGAGACCGACACATAAATTCATAAGATTTAACGTGAGAGAAAATGAGATAGGAAGCAATATACAGTGTTTCTTATATTCGTGGTTCTCTTTGTGCTCTGCTTCGTACCCCCTCCACTCGTGTTTACCAAGGCATAGTGGGAGTTTGCTTGGGCCTCAGCGTTGTACGTTTTTTAATACGTGTTTGTGCGCGCATGCGTAGTACAAAGCTTGAGAAAAGGCATCACAACAACCGTGGTGAAATTTTTGAAGGTTTCACTTCTACCACGTGTGAATTGGACACATTTTTTTTTTCTGTTTCTTTCTTATCTCATTTTATGCTGTACTGGTAGACGTCGTCACGTCAATGCCGGCTGTCGCTGAAAACCAGCGCTATGGCTCTGTCTCGTATCATAGCATTATGCTGTGCGATGGCTGTTTTGCGTGAATATGACGCATAATTTCCCCTGACTTGTTCCTTTTTGTGATTATGGTTTTTCTTTGCGTCATGTTTACCGAACCTGTTTACCTGTTTTAAATAAATCAGTCCTTTTTTTTCTTTTCATACATATTATAACGGTCTTATTCATAAAAAGTTATCGAATATCTAAAACTTGCTAAAGGCCGGTTGTCAAAAAGTGTTATTCATAAACGCATTTTAGCACCTAAACGTTCTATATAAACCTAACTCTACTTTATCGGTACTACGTATAAGGGCAAAGTGGCCGACTCTCTACAGCAGCTGATTAATAAGAAAAGGAAGTGTATAGAGTGCCGCTATTTGCGGCATAATAGTGGTGCTGTCTCGGCCCGGCTAAAATACCGTAAGCATAGCGTTGTCATTGTCACTGTCACTTGATATTTAGTTTGATTGTTGAGGTTAGTTCAGTGCCCTTTGTATTGATTGATCGTATTTGTTCTTGATAATTATACTTATCAAAAGATGAGTTTAATTTTGAGGAGAGGCTAATGTTAATTGCTTTCATCTATGGCCGGCCAAACTTAAGAGAACCCATAAGCCCTTGGCTTAGCAAATGAAAATGGCTGAAAGGTAGGTTAGAACTGTGACCACACAACGGCCAGGGTTCGTTTAGTTACAAGAGAATGTAATGTCTTGGGAATGTGGTGTTTTACAGGGACCTAACCTCAAAAATCAAACAAAATAACAAGTGACAGTGACAATGACAATGCAATGCTTACGGCAGTTTAGCTAAACTGCGGGCCGCGGGCTGCGGGCCGAGGCAGCGCCACTATAATGCCGCTAGCGGTACTTTATCCGGTAGGGATAGAGTACCCCTAGCGGCATTCTATACACTGCCATAAGAAAATTACATTTGACGTACAAACGTAACATGTGTGTCTACTGTCTACAAAATGTCAGTTTCGTAAACAATCGTACTTCAAGGAGCTGCAGTTGTTTTTAATTAATTTTGCACTTCTGTTTAACCAATTGTTTAACTCTGTTAAACAATCAATTGTGTTGTCTGTTTCTTAGAAGCGGGCGCTTCTAAGAAAGGTTTACAGAAATAGAAGTGAGCCATTTGCTTTGGACGACGAAATTAAATGAAATTTTATTTATTTGCCAGCATATAGGTACTTCCTTAATAACATGGTAAAATTATTTAAGTCTCACTATATTCGACTTATCAGTCGTGCAAATATTTCTAGTAATCAATGTCATTAGTCATTACCATTAATCATACACATCATATTCAAAACAGTTTCATTAATAATAATAATAATAACCCCACCGCCGTATCTCTACGTTGACGTCGTGGTGGAGCTTGCGCGCTCCAAACTTTGGGTCTGTGCCGGTAGAGTTTAGTTTGCCGGAACAGGTCTAGAATGAGGGACCAGACCAAGAGAGATACAGAAATCCACAGGGCAAGCTACCCTGCGGTTTTTGTGTATCTCTTTGGCGAGCTGTTGGGCAGTAGCAAACCCATGGACCCTATCTCCCGGGAGAAATCTTGTTCCTCATCTCTGGCTTGCCTTTATTGGCCGTTGGAGTAAACACTGACGAGGACCAGAGCTCCCACCTCATTCTTGCCTTAATTGGCCGGCGTGAGTGGAGATTCGCAAGAGCAAACGTGCTCATAGGAAGGAAGTATTCGAGTAAGTGCTCGAAGGGATCTTGACCATCTTCCGGTCTCTGGGATTGTTCTGAAAGCCTCGGAATACCTCTCCACTTTCTCAAGCACCTCACGACATGTTGCCCCCTTGTCGCTACGTCACTATGTGCTAGCGACAGTTTCCGGGGCCCATTATTGAGAGTGCAAGTCACCCCCTGCTATCTTACCCGTGTATATTATACGTATATATCATTGGTCAGGCAGGGGTCATAGTCCTTCTATAGTTCTTTGTAAGCAATCCACTATAGTCAGCCAAACCCATAGTCCAATGTTTTGTTTCCATGATTTGCAATAGTTCTGCATCAACCGAGGCTTGTCTTTGGGTGCACTTGTATACGTATAGTGCATAAAGGGATAATCGGCAGTTGGTGCCTCATTCCATTTAAAATTGTCTGAGGGGCCTCTGCGAATAAGCTTCGGCCCCTCGTACGCATTCCAAAAGACCGGGACCCCATGGTCCGGAGATATGTAGACATATAATTTAATTTATAATTTATAAATTATATAGTTATCACCTTTTTTTTTTTTTTTTGAGGTTGGGAAATCGTCATATGACTTCTCCCGCTCTGGGCAGAGCGAGAGGGTGTGTCAGACTTTTACTGACTAAAACCCACCCGTGTTCCTTCCGTTGCCTGTGTGCCGGGGCCGCGTTATTCCTTTCGGACAAACCCGCAACCCCAGCAGGCATTGGTCTTTCGACCCCGTCGGTTGGTGCTGACATCTCTTTGAGGCGCGCGTGGAACACAACGCGCCGTCGACACGGGCCTGGTCCTTATCGGACGGCGAGCTGCCCATTGCTCACCGTCCGCAAGCCCGCGCCTACGGTGGCCGGAAGTCGGCTCTCGACTCCCGACGCCCGGGGCGTCTCCTGCGGCGACTAGGGCCGCGAGGGCGTGCAGCTTGCATCTCCCTCGCACGCTCCGCCTCCTCCTTCGCGAACATAACTGCTTCGCAGAAGGAGGTGACGGCCTCCCATGCACTCTCGCTCCGAACCATGGCCTGAACCAGGGCCGGACGCAAGAGATCGCCGCCGCCGATCGCCTCCGTGAGGACACGGCGGTGCTCCGCCCAAGCTGGGCAGACCTCCACCGTGTCCTCCGGGCGATCCACACATATAGTTATCACCTAAGTACACATTATGGTAAAGCAATAAAGATATTGAGTATTGAGTATTGAATTTATTTATTTAATTCAGATACAGTGATCCATATTTATGTTAGTACTTACTGTTACTACTTAAAAATTATGTTAATAATCAAAGATTAAAATACAAGCGACAATAATATTATAATAACTAAAATAAATAACTGAAATAAGTGCATACAATCAAATTGTAAAATAAATAAATTTATACCTAAGTCAATCGCATCTATAAATTAATTAAAATCTTTAAAATCATTTACAATATTTAAATTCATTAAAATGAATATCAATTAAAATCCAGAAATTCATTATAAAATCATAAATAATAAAATAAAAGAATCAGTCAAAGTAACTCAGATGACTGATTTAACAAGGGACCTCCAAAACGGGGATGAGATCCTATCAGCTACTGTCTTCAAAATTTCGTTGCAGCTGCCACGCATTCCGCAGATCAGGGATACCGTCCTCTTGTGAATGATGGCATGAAAGCCATCAGTGCGAAACAGCGCGAACATTCCCGATGCACTACAAAAGCGTGGCAGCCCCAACATCATCCTGAAGATATATTATACTGGATACGCAGGGCATCCAGCGATCTTTTGGTGTGGCGGACCCACAGACTTCCAGTGTAAAGGGTCTGACAATATGCCTTAAAAAGCATGGTCTTTACTGGTTCAGAGCAACGGGAGAATCTACGGGCCAGCATGTTCCCTCTGACCGCTAGAGCCCTACGCTCCCTCTCAATGTCTACATCGTCCTCAAGGCCGTCGGTAAGGAAATTTCCCAGATACTTAAACTTCGTGACACGATTTACGCTCAAACCATTTAGGGTAATTTTTTGAAAATGATCAGGACATCTACCGGCGGCCTTAAAGACCATGTATTCACTCTTCTGTGCATTGTACAAAAGGCCATGTACATCAGGACACTATCCGGTATCCCCGGACCAGCCAGAGGACTCCATACACCTTAGATCCGTCACCTCATCCGAAAGCTATAAAGTATTTGGGTATGTCGGAAGCGTTAGGCATCAACGTTGCTGACATGAAGCAATCGTTCAAGGAGCGCTTCTTTGGTCGTGTACGGGTTGTAGTAGTTAACTCCGTACACTGCTTTGTCGTGAAGGTTTGTAAGTACAGTTAGTATAGAGGAACACTGTTTCACTAAGATGCACTTACTAGTTGAGTTTATTTAAGTTAAGAGTAAGTTACAGTACTAAAGTGGAAGGCTTTATTTCTCTCAGTCGTTGATAACTACACAGTTATAATTTCACTATACTTGAATTCGTTAGTTATGTTATTTTATTACGCTAAATTATGACGCGCATCGTTGGCCTAAAGTAGGTTACAGAGGAAGCAGAAATGTACGAGGATGAGACCGTACATATTGGCAACCCCCCTAAAAAACCTAAGATGATTAGAGAGAGAGAAAGAAACGCCTGTACAAAGTCAAACATTAAAGTAAAAGTAAATAGGTATACAATTAATCAAAAATAAAGGCAATGTTGTCTCGGTGTTCTTGAGGTTGACCGTGGCAGTCGTCCGTAGGCGCCTGCTGGTTTTCTTCTCTGTCAGTCTGCTGTCGAGATCCCATTGGTCAAAGTCAAAAAGTCAAAAAGTCAAACAATTTATTTCAATTAGGCACATAAAAGGCACTTATGAACGTCAAGTTTACAAAAAATAGAATTGATTCTAGTCGCCCCTTCCAAAAGGTAGTTTTCGTATGGAGAAGAATGGGCAAGAAACTCCACCGTTACTCTTTTAAAATGTTTTTACAATATTTTGCATACATTAATTATATAATTATATGTGAAGACGATGCATCTAGAATAAGATTACTATACCGCGATAGGTAAAAAAGAATGAAAAATAAAGCAATTACAGATAAATTAAATATGTGACAGATACATGGTGCTCACATATTTACAAACATTGCAAAATTATACGATATTCCTAACATTTTAACAAGTAATACTAATAAGTCAGTGTGTGAGTTCAAGAAATCACAGAATGTAAAATCAGTGTTATAAAAAATAACAAATACATAATTAAATAAGCAACCAGTTTGATTTTGTCTAGACTCTAAATTGTCCTATGGAGCAGGACCAGCATGTTTCCAAGCATTCTTATCTTGGATATAATCCTCTAATTTGTAATATGCTTGTTTACAGAGTGTACTTTTAATATGAGTTTTAAATTTTCTTTCATTTAATTGTAATATATCACAAGGTATTTTATTGTAACATTTAACACAGTACCCCATAAAAGATGTATGTACTTTAGATAATCTGAAAAATGGTTGATCTATTTTATCTTTATTTCTAGTATTAAAATTATGTCTATCACTTATTTTATTAAAGATATGTAGATTTTTTCTTACATACATAATATTTTCATAAATGAATTGGCAAGGTACCGTCATAATATTAATCTTTTTAAATAGTTCCCTGAGAGATTCGCGACGATGTAGATTATAAATGGCTCTGACAGCTCTCTTTTGTAAAATAAAGATGGATTCAATGTCAGCAGCCCGACCCCACAGTAAAATGCCATACGACATAATACTGTGGAAGTAGCTAAAATAGACCAGACGCGCGGTTTCTACATCTGTTAACTGTCGTATCTTTCTAACAGCATAAGCGGCCGAGCTTAGCCGCCCCGCAAGAATTGTTATATGAGGTCCCCATTGTAATTTCTCGTCTAGCGTGATTCCTAGGAAAACGGTTTGATTAATAAATTCTAGTTTTTCTCCATTCAATATGATGTCACATTCGCTACTTCTAACATTAGGTAATTTAAATCTAATGCATTTGTTTTTTTTTTTATTTAGTACCAAATTATTTACCGTAAACCAATCTTGGACTTGAAGAATAGAGCTGTTAATGTCGTCAAGATTTTGTGACCGTCGGTTTATTTTAAATATCAACGATGTGTCATCTGCAAATAACACCATCTTAGGTTGATTTTGAAGTAATTGTGGTAAATCATTAATATAAACTAAAAAGAGGAATGGACCCAATATCGAACCCTGAGGAACGCCCATTGCCATTTCAGACCCCAATGAGTTTACGCCGTTTACTTGAATTTTAACTTTTCTATCTTTCAGGTATGACCTTAGTAAATCAAGAGCTGTATTCCTAATCCCATAGTGCTCAAGTTTCAGCAGAAGTGTTTCATGGTCTACGCAATCGAACGCCTTCGAGAGGTCGCAAAAGATTCCAATGGCATCGTGTGCTTCTTCCCAGGCGTTAAAAATGTTCTTTATGAGGGTGACACCAGCGTCAGTGGTACAACGCCCTTTGGTGAAACCGTACTGTTGTTCATGAAAGATGGAATTCTTATTAAAGTGACGTAACATTTGATTGAGCATCAACCTTTCAAACACCTTGCTGAGAACTGGCAGAATTGACACAGGCCTATAATTGTTGGGTTCCTTACTATCACCGGATTTGAACAAAGGAATTACTTTACTGTGTTTCATGAGATCCGGAAAGACTCCTTGGTCTACACTGGTGTTAAATATGAAAGCTAAATAAGGCGCAATGGTTTCGATGATAGATCTACAGACTTTTACAGACATTCCCCATAGATCTTCTGTTGATTTAATTTTAAGATCTTTAAAAGCTTTTATAACAGCCTGGGGGTTTGTATGCTGAAACCTCAGCTCCAAAGGGCATGACTTTACATTTTTCCTAAGTAAGGCAGCAGAAAGCGTGGGTGAGGAATTTAAAGTTTCCGTAGTTTTAAGGGGAATATTAGCAAAAAAGTTTTCAAATTCCTGAGCTATTTCTACATCTGAGTTGATAGGGCCATGTGTAGTCTGTAAGTTAAATTCAGTATTACGCTGTTTTTTCCTACCGGTTTCATTATTTATTATTTGCCAGGTAGTTTTTATTTTATCATCAGCTGATTTTATTTTATTGCTAATGTAAAGAGCTTTAGCCATTTTGCACACACTTTTAAAAGTTTTTGAATATTTTGCAACATGTTGATGAAAGCTTGTATTATTAATATGTTGCTTTAGGCCATAAAGTTCAAAAAGTTTTTCCCTACTTTTACGAATACCTGGAGTCGCCCAATCACTAAATAAGAACTTTGTGTAAATAGTTTTAGTCTTTAGTGGAAAAGTGTCAATAAATTGCTAATTTAATAGTGAAAAGAACTCGGCGTAGAACTCATTTGGGTCAGATATATTATTAAAATTCTGAACACATAATTTACTTGCCAAAGAATTATTTAATTTATCTAAATTTTTACATGTAATTGGCCTAAACCTTATTTGAATTTTATGTAAAGGCATGTAGGAACAAAATGTTATTGTTTGTCCACTGTGATCAGATGGCAACTTATTTACAATTTCTTTATGTAAGTAATCACAATTACAAAAAATATTATCTATACAAGTCGCAGAAGAAGCGGTTACTCGAGTTGGTTCAATAAAAACATTTGACAAGTCAAATGACCTAAAAAGACTTAATAATCTGAGTGTATTAGAGTTATTTTCTAATAAATTAATATTAAAATCACCACATATGATTATTGACTTACTACTAACACTAAGTTTCTTTAGCACATCTTCCATTACAGAATCAAAAATAGATAGATTCTGGTAACCTGGAGGTCTGTATACGCATACTATAACATGCTTATCAAGCTCAACACAGGACAATTCTATGGTGTGTTCCCCATCCCATTGGAAGTTCGATGTCTTCATGCTTTTGCTTTCTATTTGTCTTTCTCGGAAATTGCTTCCTGCGCGGTGTGCAGTATTTCCTTGTTATGATTCACAGGAAAGTGATGACAGCAATTTTTTGTAAAAGGTAACAAATTGCATATTGGTGAACGTCATGATCCGTAATAATGGATGGCAGTTTCGGCTCGTTCTCTTGTTGGAACCGCAGCTTTCTGTCAATTTCCTCGAAGTCGTTTTCCTTTGGAGTGAAGAGATCGTGTCGCGCGTTATGAAGTATGACGTTGACCAATGTTCTTTATCGGTGAAGTCAGGTTCGGTACATGCAGGTCATAGTTCACGTTGAGGTTGCTGTTATACTGATTGTGCGAAGTGATGATGAGTTCTTGACATTGATAAAATATTTTAATGATATACATAAATAAAATAATTTAATAACCTCGTGATATTAATTAAAATAACTACACAAACTTAATACTAGTAATATTGTTGTCGATAATAATTATATTTGTTAAAGAAACTTGCACTGGGTGCTTGTTTTGTCCAATTTATTATATACCTACGTATATTATGTTGCCGTGCCCTAACCGGGTTTCATGTTGGAACTTACTTACATAAATGTAACACCTTAATGTACACATGAATGCAATAAAGAGTTTGAGTTTGAGGTTTTTGACCGCAGTACGCAGTTTTTGGACAGCTGTAACTGTTATTTAAAAAACTTTACATATTACCTTTACCCTGCATGTACATCAAAGCTAGTATGCTAGTAAAACAATATCCGCACTATTTTCGCATGCAATCAGAAGTCAGTCACAAAAAGGCTGCTGCTAGAAATAGGTATAAACATGAACTAAATGAACCTCAATGTAGATTACAATTGTTTAGGAAGAATATATATGTAAATGCCATTCAGGTTATAACAAGTTACCTAATTCGCTTAAGGAACTTCCCATCCTCATGTTCAAGAAAAAGCTGACAAGCTGGCTATTGGATAATTGCTTATTATAACATTGACGACTATATGGAATATTGTAAAAATTCAAGATGACATGGACTTCATTTTGACATTTTATAGTAACGATTACCTAATTATAAAAATACAAATTCATTGGAGTTATTGTAAATCACAAATGTTAAAATTAATATTGTACTTAGTTAAGAACGACAATTGAATATTTGTACACCATATACTTTGTGGTTGAATGTATAGAACTAACAAAAATACTAACGCCATACTATGTAAAACTACATTCTCACAAAAAAAAAAATCTGATTCTGATTCTGATCGTAAATACCAGAACAAAAAAAAAGGGGGTAATAAAAAAAGTACGAAGTTGCCTTGTAGGTTAGAGGAACTACGTTGTGAATGTTATATCTGAAGAATGAAATGATGCAATATAATTTGTAAGAATCCATAATTTGGAAAGAATTTAATAAAATAGACATAACTAATCATTTTTTGCATACATCTGCTAACAGACTTTATTTACATCATATTCATATTCATATTCATATCTTTATTTGCATTCCATAATGTAGGTAGACAGGTGTTATAATGGCTTAGAGCTAAGGTACAATTACGGACCCTGTCGGGCACAGCAAAAAGTATAAAATAAATTCTTAATAAAAAATAAATAAAAAAAATATGAAATAAAATTAAAAGTAATTAAATTAAAAGAAAAATAAAATAAAATTAAGTAACAATCAACAATTTTTAAACATATTCTTAACATTATTTGAGATCAGATATAAGTGTAATTGTGGTGCATAATAATTATTTGTTAAGGTCAATTTTATTAAACTTTTATGATAATATAATATTTATCTATGTATGTATGAAATGTATCTATACGACTAACTGTATATGGTGTCTGTTTGTATTAAATCATTTTTTTTGTCATATATGTATTCGTTTATTGTGTAGTATGCTTTTTTAATTAATATTTGCTTGATCTTATTTATAAATTTCGTATCGCTGGTTTCATCTTTTATTGCATCTGGTAGTTTATTAAATATTTTTATGGACATTACATATGGGCTATTTGAATGTAGTTTCATGCGCGAAGAGGGTAACATTAACATATTCTTATATCTGACAGATCGGTCTTTGTGTTTATCGCCGCGGGTTGTGAAAAAGTTCATGTATTTTCTAACAAATTCGCATGTTTCTAAGATATAGATAGATGGTAAGGTGAGTATTTTATGTATTATAAAAAAGGATTTACAGCTGTCGGTTTGTTTTATGTTGACTATGATCCGAATTAATTTCTTCTGAAGAATAAAAAGCGTAGGCGCATCTGTGCTATTCCCCCACATTATAATGCCATAGCTGAGCCATGCATGAGCGTAGGCGTAGTATGTAGTAAGTGCAGTTTGCAAGTCGGTAGTTTTTTTGACTTCTCGAAGTGCGTAAGTAAATTTTGAGAGCTTTGATCGTACTTTTTTTATATGGGGCTTCCATGAAATGTGTCTGTCTATTGTGAGTCCTAATAGCGTAAAGTCATTAACTACTTCAATTTTTGTACCGTTTGTTGTGAAATTAACTGGTAATGGGGATTTTTGTTGAGGGTAGAAAGTCATTAGTTTGGTTTTTTTATAATTTATCTCAAGGTTGTGCTCATCCATCCATTTTCTTGTTTTATTTAATATCGTGCTTAGTTGTTCGTTAATATTACTATTAGTTTGGCATGTGGTAAGCAGAGATATATCGTCTGCGAATAGCACACATGGTTCTTTCATGATTTTGGGAAGGTCATTGACGTAGATGATGAATAAGAGACATCCAATGACACTGCCCTGGGGAATTGATGCATTTATAATCTTCTTATTGGACCTTACTTGTATTATTTGTTTTTGGTCATGGTTAAAATGTTCTATTTGCACATATTGTTCTCTATCTTTTAAGTAGGACGCAAACCACTTATGTGTAGTTCCACGAATTCCTATTCCGTATAGTTTGTCTAATAAAGTTTTAAACTGTACTTTGTCATATGCCTTTGTCATGTCTAAAAGTATGCCAACTGCATAATTTTTATTATTTATAATATTAATAACTTCCTGCATATATTTATAGACAGCTAGGGTGGTTGATCGATGTTTACGAAACCCGTTTTGACCTTCATCAAAGATTTTATATTTTTCGAAAAACTGTACATACGGTCACACATAGCCTTTTCGAAAATTTTTGAAGCCGTAGGTAGAAGAGCTATGGGTCGGTAATTATTGGGGTCGGTTTTCGAGTTTTTCTTAAATAATCAATCAATCTGCCTAGCCTTTTCCCAACTATGTTGGGGTCGGCTTCCAGTCTAACCGGATGCAACTGAATACCAGTATTTTACATGGAGCGTTTTTCTTAAATAATGGTTTTATAATAGCCTTTTTAAGTTGATCAGGAAAAGTACCTTCATCAAAGGACTGATTTATCAAAACACAAAAGGGTACTGCAAGTTCATCTGCACACTGTCTAATCAGAGATGGGGGTAGTTCATCTATTCCGTGACTTTTTTTGTTTTTTAGATTTTGTATGATTCTATGCGTTTCTCGACAGTCTAAAGGTCTAAGAAATAGGGTATTTTCAGAAGGGTTGAGTACTAGCTGGCCTTTGGCCTCACGGCCGGTCACTTCGCCAATTGATGCAAAAAAGTTGTTGAATTTGTTTACTATTTGTTTTGGGTCTGAAACTAAAGTATTATTAATTTGTAATTGTATATTATATTTATCTGTAAGTGTTTTTTTGTTAGTACGTTCGTTCACAATATTCCACATAGCTTTGACTTTGTTTTGAGACATTAGATTTTTTTAAATGTAATGCTGTTTTTTAGATGTTATTACCGAATGTTTTAGAATCTTTTCGTAATTTCTGTAGTATTTTTTGATGATTGGATTGTCGGACTTAATACTTAAAATTTTTAATAATCTTTTGTTTGTGCATGAGATCTTTATACCTTTAGATAACCAGTATTTTTTATAATGTGTTTTTAATTTAGTTTTTATTTTTGGTATTGTTTTGTTTAGTATATTAGTTAATAAGTCATTAAAAATATTATAATTTTGATTTGCGTCATTAGTTTCTATAATGATATCTCTCCAATTTACTGACTTTAATGCAGATTTCAAATTTTTAATGTTATTTATATTGTACAGTCGCTTTTCCGTATACCAAGTAGTTTGCTTCGGTCGCTGCGATATTTTAAATTTTATAGTTGTACCACAATGATCTGAAAAACCCAGTTCTTCTACAGATGTATACAAATCTATATTTTTAAAGTTTGTAAATATTAAGTCAAGGAACGTTGACGCTGTTTGTATTATGTGTGTGGGATGTTTTATGTGCTGTGTGTATTTGTATTCTGACATAAGGTCTAAGAACGTGTTTACTTTGGAGTTATTTTTCAAAATATCAATATTAAAGTCACCACCGATGACTGTGTTTAGTTTCGTGTATTTATTATTTATGTACGCTAATATGAGATTGAGTTGGTTATAAAATGTAGTTTCTTCTCTTCTGTTCCAGTACATCATAAGGTAGGTAAGATAATTATTTCGTGTCTATTCCGATTATTTTTCACAATCTCTGATTTTCAGAAAATAGCTATTTATGTAAATATTAATATGAGTGATTTTTGATGAAATGTCACACTTTGAGCTTTATTTGATTTTCTTGAGTGATAGAAACAATTTTTAATCACACAAAAAGGCATTTTCAAAAGTTTTTTTTTTAAATTATTTTTCATTTCCTGCCCCCATAAACATCAGTTAGTGACTGAGACGTTTATTGTCCCTGCACCACAACGTGTGCCGCAAAATTTTGTTCGCGGTGTCTGCTTTAGTTTACATTGAACCTAAATGCTCAAAATTCATACTTATTAGTATGAATTTTCCTCCGCAGCAGTAGTGAAAATTATTATTGAATCCCCAAAATAAGGACATCGCTTCCTTGTCTATCTGACTGTATTTTTTTTTCACTACTCATAATTGAACGTGATGCATAAGCAAATTGGTCGAGCAGATCCGTCCGACAATCGATATTTAAATATTTTCATTAAAAAATATTATTATTATTAGTTACGCTGTAAATGTATCGCACACTTTATACATTACTTTGTAAATAAAATCTATTATTATTATTAGTTACCAGTGTAGATGGAAGCCTCTCGGGCGGCTACAGGCATGTTGGAGGTGTTGGCGACCAGCGCAGTTCTCTTCATGATGGATTCCGTCGTTCCTCCAATATCCACCGTCAGCTCGGGGAAGTCACGCAGTACCTCAGCCATCTCGTTACCTGCACACGAATAAATATAATAAATGTGGCTTTATTCAAATTAATTAATAAACCTTAAAAAAATACAATAGATGACGTATATTTAGTAACCTAATCTGCTTAACTGTTAGTAAAGAGTCATACAACACCCTGTAAGAAATAGATACGTGTGTGTGCCGAACGCGGTGCGTTCGGTGATTGACGTGGCATCACGTCGTGTCCGGGTTCGCAACAAGTCAATCGTCATCCTGAGGATGCTTCGTTGAGAGGTGAAACACATGTCGATTTCTTACAGGGTTCTTTATGACTATTATGACTCTTTAAGAACAGTTAAGCGGATTAGGTAACTAAATATACGTCGCCTATTGTATTTTATAATGGATTTCCACAATTTCACACCTGAGTCAATTAACTAATAATAAAACTTGCAAAAGAAAAGAAAAATATGAAAACCATCAAGTAGCTTGGATGTATGAAATGATAAATACTGTATTTAAAAAAAACATTCAGTTTCCAACAATTGACTAAGTATTGTTTTACAGCTTATAAAATTATTAAAAAAAAAAAAAAAAAACTACGTGTTGCTATGTACGTTTTTACAGATATAAGGAACAGGGTGTAAAGTTTTTCTCCCTTCTCAACTCTCCCACTCTTCCTTCTTATCTTGTGTCACACTTCCAATATCTGTTCGTCTAACAATCTTCTCAAACTCTGTCCTTCTCATACTTCTGACTTTGTTCATTCTTCCTTTCATATTCAGTCCATTCTGTTATGTCTGTGATGTTCGGTACCTTGTCAATATATGTATGAAAACATCATGCACGAAAGAAAAAATTTAAATCTTTTGAGTAAAAGAGGTGATAGACATAATTATAGTACAAGAAATAGGGACCTATTAGTTCAACCAGGTTTCAAACTGGCTAAAGTGGACTCATCTTTCATGGGATACTGTTTAAAATGTTACAATAAAATTCCTCCCCACATACTTCAATTGAATGAGACGAAATTCAAATCTTGTATTAAATGCACACTATGTTTTGAATTTGTTTCAGTTTTGAGTACTTTTTTGAGTGTGAAAAGTTTAAATAAATAAATAAAGTTCACCCATCCTCTTTAGAAAAGGGAGGATCCTCAAACGGCGGGCAACTGCCCAACGATTGATGTCGGATAGTCTTATATATGTCGTTCACGCGGTAAACTCTAATTACGCGATGCAGGATTTGTGTGACTACAGGCCTTTGATGCGTAGTTCACATATGGCGATATAGATGCCGCCACATCACTGCCCCCCGGAGACCGGAGGTCAATAATGGGCTGAGTCTTATATAGTGCGATGCTTCACAGTTTCCAGCTGAGGTTCCAGTGAGTCCGAACCGGGTGCCGCATAGTTCGCGGTGAGTCGGAACTGTCTATTTTGATTGCGATGATTGTGGTGATTGCGGTGATTCGCCAGTGAGTTGGGGTGGCGCTGCGTCATGATCCAGTGAGTCGGATGTGGTACAACGCCGGGTTGTGGCTGACTGCTGGCTTCGACCAGGAAAGGGTAGAATTGGCTCTGCTTGTGAGACCGGCCGAAATTGCAGGTGCTGTGCCAAGGTTGCAGATGAGGCTGAGGGTGATGACCGCGAATGCGCGTTCGCTGCATGCTGGTGGTCAGGGACTGTGACTCGCCTCACAAAAGCTTGCGGAAGTGATGATGATGATGACGCCACGCTGAAGTAGTTGCACGAAGGATGCGTTGACGTTCATACTCGAGGTCACCAATTTTGACAATTTTGAGGCATGAGGAACAGGATGTCAAGTTCACTCAAATGGAGAATCCTCCGAACAGTCGGGTGTCGTGTCTAGCGGGCAACTGCCCAACGATTGATATCGGATAGTCTTATATATGTCGTTCACGCGGTAAACTCTAATTGCGTGATGCGTCAGGTCTTTGATGCGTAGTTCGCATGTGGCGATGTAGCCGCCACACATTCGATAGTTGTTATTGCGTCTAAGTATAACTACATATAATTTCTTCTTTTCCTTTTTATGTAGAATAGTAATCAGTAGTACATACCACGCTCGCCACATCCGACGTAGATGATGACGTCAGAGTTGGAGTACTTGGACAGTGCCTGAGAGACGACGGTCTTGCCGCAACCAAAGGCGCCAGGGATGGCCGTGGTACCTCCCTGTACACAACTGGACCAACAAAAACACACGTCAAACACTACATTCGTAAAACAACCTACACTACTATGAGCATATTTTAGCGCTTGATTCGAATGCAGTTACAGATAGTGCCATCCACGAAGACGCGCCCCACTCAATTCAATTCAAAATATTACATTTCACATAAACCTACATGGGGCACTTATGAAACATCAGAAGCTAGGTGCACAGAGGGCTTAAGCAAATGGCATTCGCTTGGGAGCGATTCTATTTCGACAATCGCTATCGCTTCAACGATAACGAAGTTCGATTGGCAGACAAAGTACACTACGTTTCGCTATCGCTTCAACGATAACGAAGTTCGATTGGCAGACAAAGTACACTACGTTTCGCTATCGTCTCCATGGGTTTATATGATAAAAATTACATTGTCTCTGGTCTTTCGTGAGCAAACGTCAAATTCCGTGCTGTTGACAGCGACAGCATGGAATTTGACGTTTGCTCTTATTGTCAGTTGAACTCCGATAGTACGAGAGCCCACGACCAAAACCATGTCGCATCGAATTACAGCCGAAACCGTATAAAATCGTTAGTTTAGATGTTTCTGAACTCGACTCGGTAGGCAGTACCGGTCAGAAACGTCACAGTTTTATGGGAGCCCGTTTCTGCTATATAAAAAGAAATGGGCAGACGGTTTAATTACGTATAAAAAATGTCCATAGGTTTCGTATTTTTTTTACGAAAAACTTTGTTTTCAGACATTTTGCGTGCCAATGTGGCATGAGCGCATTTTCAAAAATGTCAAAAAAAAAACAGATCGGTCTCATAGTAAACTGGTTTTTTTTTTTTTTAATCTTTTGTATAGTTACCGGGGTTACAAAAAATATGTTTTCTTAAATTTTAAATGGTACCTACCTATAATTCCAAAAACCAAAAGAACGTTTCGAAGTTACCCGGAAAACGCGCGGTGTTTGTTAGGGCCGATTCACACCGAAATGGCAGCGGCCGGCAGCGACGCGGTGAGCACTTTCAGTGTGAAATAATTTTAAACTTTATCTACATACTTAAAAGACCAGTATCGCTTGAAAAACTGGAAAAGGTCGCGAGGTCGCCCGCGGTGACGCGAGCGACCGCGCGCCACGCGCATCTTGTCGGTGGTTCTGCCCGCGGCTGCCAGAGGCGACGCGAGGGCGCTCGAAACTAAACTAGTTAAGAGGAGACTAAGCGCGTGGGATCTGGAGGTCGCGCGAGGCTGCCAGCAGCGACGCCGGGGGCCTCTGTCGGCCGCTGCCGCCCGCTGCCGGCCGCTGCCATTCCGGTGTGACTTGGCCCTTACGGTCCTATCCCTTACGACTACGCGAGGCCGCTCGCGGCAGCGCGAGCGGCCGCGCGTATGTAATGTAGAAACTAAACTAGTCAAGAGGAGACTAAGCGCCTGGGATCTGGAGGTCGCGTGAGGCCGCCAGCAGCGACGTCGGGAGCCTCTGTCGGCCGCTGCCGGCCGCTGCCATTCCGGTGTGACTTCCGACCGGCCCTTACGGTCCTATCCCTTACGACGGGACACGAATTTTTTTAAACAGTTTCTAAATGGTTCAACTCATAAGAGGCTCACACTTTCTTCTGAAAACGAAGTTTTGTTTTTGGTATCTGAAATCTATCGTTCAACTCAAAATCAGACAAATTGCTATGAAACCGGTCAGTATTTGTTTTTGACATATTAAAAAATGTGGTCCAGTCAGACATGACGCGGGAAATTTCTGAAATTAAGATTTTTTGGATTCAGAATAACCAAATCTATCGATTGTATGTGGTTTTATTCGTAAAACGATAAAGTAAAAGTTTTGGTCATGGGCTCTCGTACCACGACTTACTCCGGGACGAAAATTCAAAAGTGATAAAATTCTATAAATAATGCATTTCATCGAGACTTTCCAATAGGGATGATGATTAAAATTATTTTTTTGTCCGTCCGGTAGATTACATCAAATATTGGACACGTATTTTCTTTTTGACGTAATCAAAATATTACGACGTAGCGAGTAGCGAGCCCCCACTCCCCAACTATAATGCGTTTTATCTAAGTATTTTTTTATAAATATGATAAAGCAAGAAACACGTGTCTAATATTTTTTTTATTATATGACTGACGGATTTAATAGAATTTCTTAAGTATAAATTTTACTCCTCATAAAATTACCATAGATACCCCTCGGCCTATCGATTCTACCGGTCACGTACTATTAATGTACCCGGGCCGACCGAAACCATACCGAGTAAACTCCAAAATTCACCATTTTGTTTCGTTTTCCACAGGGTTTTGACGTTCGCTAATGTTTCCATCATGCGAAGCGATAACGCTTGTCAAAAAGTGTCACTTGGCTACGCATTTCTATTGAAGTTATCGTTCGACGCTGTCGATTCGTTTCATGGAAACGAATCGACATATGATGTCTAGCCAATTTCTATTCGTTGACCTATAATCACGTGGCATTTCGATAGCATATGTCAACCGCATACATTTTTGACTTTTCTACTGGCGTTATCGCTAATCGAATGTTACTTTGTCTAGACCCTCAGTTCCAATTGATCGTTTCCTATGGAGAAGATCCGGCAAGAAACTCCACGGTTACTCTTTAAAAAATAATTGGCTTTTACAATATTTTCAAATAACAGGTATGGGAAGACAGAGTAGGTGTTTCAACAAGTACTATCGCACTCCGCGATCACTGTACTATTAAGCTGTATTTTAGTACGGAGCGGAGTGGGGCGCGTCTTCGTGGATGGCACCACAGAGTACTTTGTAATATACTGAAAGATGGCACTATCTAACACGGGGGCTCTGTTGGTAAACATTTGTGCAATTGTTTTGTGAAATGTCACATGAAATGTATTCAAAAAACCGGTCAAACGCGTGTCAGACCACGCACAATGAAGGGTTTCGTAGTTGGAATGAACTTATTCCAAAAAGAAACTTAACGTTGTAATTGAAAAACATGTTCTCCCATACATTCCAACTGCAAATGTAAGTTTGTACGCACAATATTTATTTATTTATTTTATTAGGTTCACCAACAATTGACTACACTGATACAAACACATAATACATTTAAAAAAGTAAAATAACAGTGCATCAGTTACATATAGGTAAACACCACATGCGTTAAAACAATGAATCAGACAAATAAGCTAACTTACTTAGTAATAAGCGCTGATATACAAAATTTGGTAACATCTGTAAAAAGTAAAAATATTATAAAATATATAAATATTAAAAAAGTTGAAAAATTATAAAATTAGTAAAGTTAAAATTGACATTCTTCGACATTGGTAAAACTGATAAGATAGGTAAAAATTTATATAAATTGATAAAAATTAATAAATAAAAAATTCATACATAAGTAAATTCATAAAAATTATTAATATCGGCACACAGAGATAAAATTCAGATAAATTAAATATGATAAAAAATGATCAACAAAACAATGGTAAAATTGACACAATTCATAATATACTTGATTAGGATTAGGGGTTGCCCGGTAAACGATCAAGAATGGCTTTCTGTTTAGCAAGAGAGTCAAAGTGAAGATCAATAATATTACTGTAGCCATTCACTGCCTTACACATTCTTGCAAAGGGCGAATTGGCTCCCCAAATAGTTCTTCTAAAAGGTGGACAAAGTGGCGTGATGGCACTACGCGGGATTCTACAGGGTGCATGAAAACTGAAAAGGGCAAGCAAGCTGGGATTGTCTATTTTATGCTTAAGGATTTTATAAGCAAATATTACATCAAATAAGTGTCTATGTTTTTCCGAAGAAGTCATGTTGAAATGTTTAAGTCTCTAATGTAAGAACGTATTTTTTTGGCAACACCATTGGAATATGCGAGGTGCCAAGTGAAGCGTTTCTGGACACGTTCAAGTCGCATTGAATGCCAACGTAGTGAGGACGCCAAACTACACTATTATTTATTCCATGATGCTGCGAATGAGAATATTATATAATAGAATTTTCGTTCTATTATGAGGAAAGGTTGTACAATTTCTTAGGACGAACCCTAACATTTTCGAAGCTCTTTTTATAATACTATCGAGAAGTGGCGTGAAAGTTCCTGTCAAACAGCACACCAAAGTCCTTAATTGGTTCCACTTCCTTAACTTTTTTATCGGATATATGATAACTGCTTCCTGTTGGGATGTTCCTTCTTGTGAATTTAACATGGTAACATTTTTTGGTATTCAGTTCCATTCCATTACTGTCACACCATAGAACGAGACACTTGAGGTCACTTTGGAGTAGTAATGAATCTTCCTCAGCCTTAATAATTCTCAAAACCTTTAAATCGTCAGCATACATAAAAAAATCGGAGTGCAGAAAACACTCTAGATTATCATTAACAAAATAAATAAACAAAACTGGTCCCAAGTGTGAACCCTGAGGAACACCGGAAGAAACACATTTTAGGATTTATTGATAACCATTAACGACAACAAAGAAAAATCTATCCGTTAAATACGAACTTGGCCACTCTAACAAGGACCCAGAGATACCGTAGGCGCGGAACTTAGTTATTAAGATTTTGTGGAATACCTTATCAAACGCTTTGCTGAAGTCCGTAGCAGCTTGATAGCCTGCATCGATAGCCTTTGTGAGAAATTCTGTAAAAGGTACCAAAGGATAATGCCCAAAAATATATGGAGCAAAAACCCAGAATCGATTAAAACGATATATGTGTGGCAAGGTAGAGTATACATACTATATCCCAAATCCAATAATAGTTTTCGATTAAACCATCTCCAAGTAATACAAAAATCGTAACTGATTGACTAAACTTTTAAAAATCTATGATATTTAAAGCGGTTTTACAAACGATATTGTGACGAATTGTGCGTAATATTGAGAGAGATTTGAGAGTAAAGAACATTATACGTATCTACTGATTATATATATGTATATAAATATAAAATATTATTGATATATATATAAAAGTGATTGCGGGTTATCATATGGCTATTAACTTGATAAATGAAAACAACTGAATAGGTATATGCTACGTTGTTTTATTGATTTTAAAAATGTTACATATTTTCTAAATCTAGGAGAACGCTATCAAAAAAAGCCACTGGCTGTTGAAGCCCTTCCTGTCTTGCAAATGCAAGGTAGTATAACATGCTTATTATATGAGCACAACTGCCTAAAGTTCGGCGACCATGAATGCATGAACAAACGTATTCTACAATTGCGTCTCTGCTGTTGTGACCCGGTGTATACATGATGTATGTATAGTACGTTCTGGATCGAACATGCCGCGACTGTATGCGTCCTCTTAATAAAGTTTTCTCACCTAAGTCACCAATATTAATATGATGAGGATGTCGTTACACATCTATTTCGTAAGTACCGTTCTCTCTTACATGCTCCCAACAGTACGACCGTGCTATCTTTAAATGGTAGGTACCTGCAGCGAACAAAATCAATTCGTGGTATGAAAGTCTTGGAAAATCTTGTAGGTTTGGGGGGTTTGCTTGTAATCTCTCAAACGCTACTCTTTGCCGATTCATATTTTGTTGTTCCACATAATCTGTCAGCAGGTTCGATTTATGCATGTTGGTATTAATTATGTTGATGAACGCGTCAGAATATTGGCTGTCAGCATAAGGTCCTCCATCTCTTTCACGAGTGAGCAATAAACACAGTACAAAACAATAAACCAGATATTCCACGCGACTTGCTACACAGAATTTTTATATGCTGCTGGGCTGTTTGGTTATGGTTTTATGCAAAACGAATAGCGTATTTATGACCTCTTACTTAAGGTCTATTTTGATGTTCATAAATTATTTTAATCGACTCTGGGTTTTTTTTGGGCATCCTTCTTTGTACCAGTCGGGTCTTAGAAAATCCATGCTGACTGTCGCTTAAATACATCTTTAAATGATCCTTATATATGGGCATATTAGTGACTCAAAAACTTTGGCGAATGAAGATAAAATTGAAATAGGCCTGTAATTTGTTACAAGATCATTGTCATCCGATTTGTGAACCGGAACAACTTTTGCAATTTTCCACTTTGAAGGAAATGTACCAATAATAATTAACGACTGTTAATGATTTGTTATAAATCAACATAACTGGGTAAACCAGCTCAGATGAACATGCTACAATATAATTCTTTTCATTTAGCATTTTTATCAATGTACGACTAAACCATGACGGGAATTTTAGGTTTTTACGTTTACGTAATGGCAAAAATTGTTGTATCGAGGTACCAAGAACATCATAGAAGACCTCCAGCATCCCATCAACACCACTTTGTCCACTGAATAATGAATTCCAGTCTAATTATTTTAAGAATTTACGAATAGGATGATAATCCACCCTATGGAAGTCAGGAGTCGCCTTTGCTAGGTTGTAGGGGAGCTGAACTTCCCTGTCAAATGAAATAACAATGTCAAGAGGAGGGTATGTTGATCCACATTACTTAGAAGATATACACTTTCATTTACACATAATAGCGGTATTGTGGAAAGCACAAGATCCAATATACGATATACAGTTAAATTGTTTCAACATGCTGAAACAAGTAAAATCCAGCAAAAGTTCGTTGATACCGCATAATCGAACATTATTCCCGGCACCATCCATGCATTTCCAATCGATGTTACCCAAGTTAAAATCACCCACGAGACAAACGATACAGTCAGTTATTTGTTCTAAGGCCGCACTACACGAATTCACAAAGTGTTCCAAAGTACCTCGACGTACTGGTGGAGGTAAGTATACTACGCAGAGAGCTATTCAACTAACGGTTCGCGTCCATGGTAGTTCAATAGTAACCCAGATATCTTCACAATTACTCTCCCAATCTTTCACTCGTTTGGACTTGCTTGCTATGCTTTTCTTAATAGCTATCAGAACTCCTCCTCCTTCTTTTTTTCCTCAAGTTAAATTTGTATTTTCCCTGTCCCTTCTTTAGACTACGTACCTGTCGTCGAACAGCGCGCTGCTCAAAACAGAACTATTAAGTCAAGTCTCTGATAATACAATTACATCAAAGTCGTTACAACATAAATTCTGATAGAAAACATGGGAGTTTCTTCGTAGGCCACGGCTATTTTGGTAATATAATTTTAAGGAATTGAATTTAGATTTTAAGTTGTTCCGTATAGCAAGCAAAAAAAAAATTATAATACTAATTTAATCAGAAAAGTTTATACCGTTATATAATCGTACTTATAGTGTCCAAATTCTTGATCAAAATATGTCCCGCGCCGTCAGCCTTTCTCACAAAAACCCTGCCGTTTCTCACCCAAACATACTTATATAGTTACATCCCTTTTCGTTTGCCTTCAGCCTTGCGGCAGCATGAAAAGTCTTATTAGGAGAAGATAAATGTTCCACTATATAAACTGGGGATTTCTTACCAGCAAGACCGAAGTCTGCAGTATTAAGCTTGTCGTTTTTATTCCTCTTATTGGAATCTGACGGCGGCCAATAGCTGATCCTGAATTGGTAGTGAGGCGAGCTAAACCACAACAGAACGAGGACGCGAACTATCGGTTTGGATCTTAACAGTGTGGGTGCAGTGTAGAATGTCGATATCCTTCAACTCACAATTGACAACAGAACCCAGCTGCTTAACAACGGTGTATAGGTTTTCCTGTTTATTTTCAGGAAAACATTGTATCTCCAGGTTGTTGGACCGCGCTTGCTGCTCCAAGTAATTAAGACGCTGACCCAATTCTGAGTAAGAGTTTTTCAATTGGGTATTCTCTTCCTTTAATTCCTTTACAGTATTCTTTAAGGCAACATGTTTAGATCTGAACTCCTCAAACAGCTTAGTGTGAAAATTAAGTGATACACTCAATTCTCTCACCTCTATTGATTCCAACTCCTTATTGAGAGATTTACCATGTTATTTTAAGACCATAGACCTTTTATAGGTTTTCCAGTAAATTATAAGTATAGATTATTTTTTTTGTATTTTTATAAAAATTTTAGTCTCAGTAATTTAGGAGATAAGGGAATGGTAAATTTTCATATATTTTGTTAAATAACTTCAAAAAGATTGTAATTAAAAAACTACTTAAAAAAATTAAATCCTCACAGCAAGTCCTTTTATTTGATATGTGACACGGTACAGTTTTCAATACATTTTTTTAAATATTATTTTTTGTTTCTTAAAAGCTACCCCCCATAGTCAAAATGCATTTATTTACGTTACACGTCCATGTTTGGGTGACAGAAATTGATGTACAGTACCAAATTTGAACTCAATCGGTTCATTAGATTCGGAGCAAATTCGCTGTGACAGACGGACAGACGGACAGACACACGAGTGAACCTATAAGGGTTCCGTTTTTCATTTGGACGTACAGAACCCCAACAAGATGGTGGCGTTAGTTCTGATTTTGGCCACGTGCCAGAATAACCTTGCAGCGCTATACTTACGGGAACAGCGAGTCGAGTACTCTCTGGCCGGTGAGTAGCGGATGGTTGGCGGGTAGCTTCTCAGCCACAGGTCTGGGCTGACGCACCGGCCATACTTGTAACATGCTGAACTTCTGCTTCTCGCCCTCAAACTCCGTCTCCAGCATTATTTCCTGCACATTATCACTGAGGATTACTTATTTTTACACAACTGACCAAAAACAAACAGTTATGTTTTCAGGGTTCATGATCCCCATTAATGGGGGTTGTCAATGGGGATTAGTGGAATAGCCCATGTAAAGTACCTTCCAAAAGTTAGTTGAAGTTCTTACATGTAATCCCTATAGTAAAGTAATCTCATATAGATTATTATAGATGGTTAGATAAGTCAATAAAAACGTTATAGTGTATAGTTTGAACATTTTAAATTAGAATTTTAAATCATAATATGACATTACAGCTAAAGTGCGAAAACTTCAACGAACTTTTGGAGCGCACTGTATGTATGTGAGTGATTTAATCCATGATAACTAAAAAAATACAATAGACGACGTGTATTTAGTAACGTAATCAAATTCAAATTCAAAAAATTCAAAAGTCATTTATTCAAACTAGGCTGAGAATCAGCACATTTCGAACGTCAAAATTACATAAGACAGTCTCCCAAAACGCCCACCCTTCACCACTTCCTAGTGCATTAGCTGAGAAGAAGAAGTGGCGCAACAAACTTCCCAGCAGCACAGCTGTCTGTTCAGTTAGAAGAACAAAAAAAAAGATTCTATATAATAGTATTCAAAATAATTTACATTACGCAACACAAAACATAATTCACTCAATCGGCGTAACTGTTCTTAAAGAGTCATAAAGAACCCTGTAAGAAATTGACACGTGTTTCACCTCTCAACGAGGGATCCTCAGGATGGCGATTGACTTGTTGCGAACCCGGACCCGACGTGTGGACACGCCAAGCCCGAGAGCAGTGTACTTGGTTCTATATGACTCTTTAAGAACAATTACGCGGATAGGGTTACTAAATATACGTCGTCTATTGTATTTTATAATGTATTTCCGCAAAGTCACGCCTAAATCAATTAACTATCCACAACTAATAACCTATAGCTATTAATTAACTTATAAAAGACTTAACCGATTTCGATGTAAGTGGTATCGTTGGAATCCTTGCATTATCCCGGGTAACACAGGTTAGTATTGTTTAATAATAATACAGGCTCAAAGTAAATTAGCTAGCAAAACTCCGCAGATGTGTGCCTATCGAGAACTGAACATGATTAATCAAAAAAGAATTAATTTAATTATTTTTGGTAGGGTCGTCGACCCTGGTATCGATATCATTTGAAATATCAGTTTATTTTTTATTTTTATAAACGATAAAACAAAAGAAACAGAACTTCAAGTAACAACACTACCAGCGGTCGTTGACCCCCAAGTGGTCCTTACAGTGACTTTGTAGTTGCCAGCCGGCGCGATGTACGTGACGGTCCCCTTGCCCCTGGGTGGGATGATCATCTTGTGTTTGACCAGCGTGTTCTCGTGCACCATACCGAACAGGTCTCCACCGGTGATGTGGGAGCCGGGCTGCAAGCAAACAATCATCATTATATCACAAATAATCTTATATATATATATATTAAATCATAATAATCAATATTTATGGAAGCTGTCGTAGACATTCCTAGTCAAGTCAATTAAAATATAAATAAATTACCGGAAGTAGTCAAAATTAACCAAAATTTTATACATTCATAAATAAACTAAAACAATTCTAATAAAATATCAATAAACATTTGTAAAAAATAATAATTACATATTCTATTCAGGGTGACTTGTAAAAAATTAAAGAGGAAAATTTCGATATGACTGGTGTTAAAGTTCATGTACGTGGATGATTTTTGAAAATAGTTAACTTCTTCCTTTAACTTTTACTTACTTTTGATGTTTTAGAAAATTTTGTTACATAAAAAGGTTTGATAAAGCATTGTACCCAATGGAATAGCAATGAAGGCCATTTAATCGGAGAGTTTAGAGAAAAATTATGTTTAGTGATGAATTCTGGGAAACTTTCAAAAAAACATAAATATTGGTTGTCTCGTATCCCATAAATTTTCGCCTAGGCTTTATGGGGTACTTAATAGGGATGATGCCTGGGTAAAAAAAATGAAATTCTAATAAGTCCGTCATTCAGATAATAAAAAAATATTTGACACGTATTTTTTGCTTTATCATATTAATAATAAACTACTTAGATAAAACGCATTTTAAGTTGGGGAGTGGGGGTCGATACGTCACTAGTACGTATAAAATCTACATACTCGTGACGTCATGGCACATTTTACCTCAACGTATCGCCGTAATCTTTAGATTACGTAAAAAATGAAAAAATCGTGTCCAATAATTTTTTATAATCTCAAAGACGGACCAAAAAGAAATTTTTAGTCATCATCCCTTTTGTTGCAAATGGGTCACATTATCAAGTCAAATTACAAGTCATTCTGAATAATAAAAAAAAAATATGCTGTTCGCAACACTTGAGAACGGCTGCACCGATACGGCTATTTTTTGTTTTCAAATTAATGTTGGTAGTAGTCCGAATAAGGTTTTTAGAGAGAAATTTTTTAAAGTTTCCAGGAAAATTTAAAAAACGGAAAAAACTTAAAGTCATTTTTTCTATGGGATTTTTGTAATGAACTATTGTTTGACTTGGACAACGTCTGTCGGGTCAGCTAGCTTTTAGGTTTCAGTACCCGAAGGGTGCCAAACGGAACCCTATTAGTAAGCCTCCGCTGTCCGTCTGTCTGACAACGGCTGTATGTCATGAACCTTAATAAGTATTCGAGATTGTGTATTACTATTGCCGCAGTAACAACACCATCTGCCTAGCCCTTTCCCAACAATGTAGGGGTCGGCTTCCAGTCTAACCGCATGCAACTGAATACCAGTGTTTTACATGGAGCGACTGCCTATCTGACCGTAACGAATGTCAAAGATCTATGAATGACAGCCGGGACCAACAGCTTCACGTGCTTTCCGAGGCACGAAGGAGTCTCGGTATGTAAAGGATGGTCACCTATCCACGGACTGACCTCAGTCAGCGTAGCTTAACCTTCGATCGATCTGTGCGGCTGTTATTACTTAGCCACCAGCCACAACTACAAAACTAAAGCGTAATACGTTGAAAAAACACGTTGTATGGGAAATTCTTGTATACAAGAAACGTATTTTCACAACGTATTTTGGTAAATATTGTACGCTAGTACGGAACGCTTCGTGTGCGAGTTCGACACACACACTAAGAATTTCTTCCTGTATCGTGGGTGCGTTTACAAACATAGAAACTCACATACACTAACACCCAGACCCGGAACAACTACTTGCAGATCATACAAATATTTGCTCCGTGCGGGGATCGAACCCGCGACACGTTGCGCAGCAGCCGATCGCTCAGCCACTGCGCCAACCGTGTCGTCAAATGTGAAGAATGTATTGCTAATGTGAAGAGCTTTAGCCATTTTGCACACACTTTTAAAAGTTTTAGAATATTTTGCAACATACTGATGAAAACTTGTATTATTCATATTTAGACCATAAAGTTCAAAAAGTTTTTCCCTGATTTTACGAATACCTGGAGTCCCCCAATCACTTAATAAGAACTTTATGTAAATAGTTTTAGAATTTAGTGGAAAAGTAGAAATAAATTGCTTGTTTAATAGTGAAAAGAACTCGGTGTAGAACTCATTTGGGTCACATATATTATTAAAATTCTGATCACATAATTTACTTGCTAAAGAATTATTTAATTTCTCTAAATTGTTACATGTAATTGGCCTAAACCTTATTTGAATTTTTTGCAAAGGCATGTAAGAGCAAAATGTTATGGCAACTTATTTACAATTTGTTTATATAAGTAATAACAATTACAAAAAATATTATCTATACATGTGGCAGAAGAAACTGTTACTCGAGTTGGTTCAATATAAACAATTGACAAGTCAAATGACCTAAAAAGACTTAATAGTCTTACAGTATTCGAGTTATTTTCTAATAAATTAATATTAAAATCACCACATACAATTAGTGACTTACTACTAGCACTAACTTTCTTTAGCATATCTTCCATTACAGAATCAAACATAGATAAATTCTGGTAACTTGGAGGTCTGTATACGTACTATAACATGTTTATCAAGCTCAACACGAGACAATGCTACGGCGTGTTCAACAGACAGTCCAATTATGTCTTTTCTTTCTTTCGATTGAATAGATTTTTTTTCTAATATTAATGACCCGCCATGTATACGTATATGCATACGTTTTCGGCTGAAATGGCCAACTACACAATAATTTTCATTTCGAAAGGTTTATTAAAGTATTAGGTATCCAATGGAATCGCCATTCAATTTGAGAGTTTAGAGAAAAGTGATATTAAGTGAAGACCTCCGAGAAAAAAAAAATGGTTTCCTAGAATCCCACGAATTTTCACCTAGGCTTTATGGGTTGCTTAATAGTTGCAAATGGGTCACACTATCACGTCCTAAAAGGATTACGTCAAATTACAAGTCACCCAGTAGAGAGGAAGCACAGGGCGTTGAGAGTGAGGAGCAAAATGCTTACGCGCAGGTTCACTCGTTGTACTACAGACGTCAAAGTAACCCTGTTTTAAGGCGTTCTGTCAATCCTTTTACACGAGTGGCCTGTGGGTGTCATACACGCGCTGGGCCTTCAACGTCCTGCGTGTGCAATTTAATAATGCTTTTAGGATGCTGTTGGACTGCCATGGCGTTGTAGCGGTTCAGGAATGTTCACAGAGGCTCGCACAGATGATTTCCATACCATGCAAAAGGAAGCGATCCTTAGGACAGGCAGCACCTGCATGGTAGTGACAACAGTATTCTGGAAATGATCGCTGCCAGTCCGGACTGTCCCTTTCAGGAACACTGGGTGGGGACAATCATAGGTCTACGTAAATAAATAATTTGTGAAAACTAACAATACTAACCTACTTTAAGCACCATTGTTACTAACACCAAAATACTAACAAAATTGTTTTCTGCATCTTCACAGTTGTGTGCTTTTATTTGTTGTTACTGGCGATTTTCTCTAAATAAATGAATTGAAAGTACTGCTTCGCCGCAAATAATAAAAAAAAAAACCTTAATAGTCGATGGGTTGAATTCCCAGGAGATCTCCCTAGTAAGACTGGGCACGTTGACACCCTTGGGGATGTAGATGGACTGTGTCAGCTCGTTGATGTCCTTCAGGGGGCGCTGGATGCCGTCAAAGATGGAGCCCAGGATACCGGGGCCCAGCTCAACGGACAGAGGTTTGCCGCTACGGAGTACAGGGTCTCCCACTGTTACACCTGATGTTTCTTCGTATACCTATGTTGAATAAGGAGGGTGGTTGTTTTATTTTCGGTTGGAAAATAAATGGGAAACGCTCAAATTGTTAACAAACATTTCAGTTATTTATAACATTAATTGATTTATTTTATCTTCTTTTAATTTATAAAATTCTCGTATCACAGTGTTTGTAACATGACCTCCGAAACGGCTTGACCGATTCTTATGAAATTTTGTCGGTATATTCAGTAGGTCAGACAATAGGACGTAAACTATTTTTCATACCCCTAAGTGATAAGTGTGGTCCACCCCAATTTTTTTAATTTTTAGGACGATAAGGTTATTTTTATTTTTTTATGATTTGGCATAAAAAAATACATACAAGGCTAAATTTTCACCCTTCCACCACCAAACCCTATTTTTAATAGCGATATTAGTACTGTAGGTAGGTAGGTAGGTAGGTATGTAGGTAGGGTAGGGTAGATAGATAGGTAGTTAGGTGCGCCGTAGATAAGTACTTAGTGCTACCCGTGCGAAGCCGGGGCGGGCAGCTAGTTTGTTTATAAAATTCTGCTGAGACCTCCCTATTTGTACTTCCCTATTGTATTCTAACAGGCCTTTGCTCTGCAATGGGACAATACTAGGCTGGTATTATTATTGCTATAGAGCTAAATGTTATAAATCTCAAGTAATTTTCCTTTGCATCATGCATTTTGTCCACATACCTGGATGGTGGCCATGTCACCCTCCAGACGAATGATCTCTCCTACCAGCTCATTGTACCCCACCCTCACGAGCTCGTACATAGCCGATCCGGACATCTTCTCCGCCGTGACGACTGTGGTTACAAAAATACTGGTTTCATTTAAACTCATTTTGAATAATAGGAAGTTGGGTATTCAGTGACGATTCTGCCTACTGCAGAATAGCCATAGCTGGATAAGTATATAGTAGGTAGACATATAGATGCCGTTATGCGAGGGCCCAATGAAAGGATAGGCTCGCGTTTTCGATTAGCGAGTTGCAGGAATAATTGGCTCTGAACCTATGTTGGTAGGTACCTATACAATCTACAATAATTATGAGTTTTACGTATTTTTGTGGTCCCATAAAACCGAAACACCTTTTGGCAATTGTTTTACGGCATCGGATTTGAAATGTCACAAGTACTCAATTCAAATCGTAGGGTGACAGACAGTATGTAAAGCTGTCTAACCCTAAGAACTCCCACTTCAGTATGGAGTGTATTCATGGGGTAGCGTGCAACAGTTGCCTATAGACGACCCTACGGTCGTCTATAGGCAACGACGCCCGACGCTAATGCAATAATTAAGAACGGATTGACAGAGTGAAAAGTAAATCATGATCAGGACAGAATCATTAGCAATTTTGCCTAATATATGATAAGATATAGATAAGTAGTACCTATCTATTTGAATAAATATATATGATATAAGTAACATAATGTTTTATTTCAGATTGGCAGCGTATGACAGAAACAATAACTTCGAGAGCTCTGTTGAAGAAAGTTTCGTGATTGATGCATCGCACGATATTCAATGGCCACTTGATGACACATTCTCGAGTATTCAAGTCACATCTACAGTGCCTTCAACAGATATCAGATATAAGTTTATCATGTCGTAAAGGACATCATTCAAGTTTTGAACATTTTGTACCCAAATAAATAAATTTAAAAAACCGGCCATGTGCGTGTCGGACCACGCACAATGAAGGGTTCCGTAGTTGGAATGAATTTATTTATCCCAAGAACAAACTTAACATTGTAGATGAAAAACGTGTTCTGCCATACGGAATGTATTGGGAATATATCATGTTTTTCAAACTGCAAATTTAAGTTGGTTGATTATTTCTCGTTAACCTGTACAGCCTACTTAGCTCTCATAGATTTCCTTTTAATTTCGGTATATATACTACTGCTGTGAATTTTTTCACAAATCCAAGTACAGCCATTTAGGTAGAACACTTGACACTTGACTTGGGGGGGGGACACTTGACAAAAAAAAAAAATTCAGTTAAAAGCTTAATATTTCGCAATCGGATCCCTGAATCCAAAATGGTTTCGACAAACTCACAATATTTTTGAAAGAACTTTCTAACGATACCCCACAACATGGGGTAGAAGAGGAAAAAAAAAACATCCCCACTTTACGTGTAGGGTTTTTTTTTCTTGTTTTTATTTTACCATTTTGTCGGCATGATTAATTTGTATACATATGCCAAATTACAGCTTTCTATTACTAGCCGTCTCTGTGCTAAGCCGCGGACAGACAGACAGACGGACATGGCGAAACTATAAGGGTTCCTTGTTTACTACGGAACCCTAAAAACACGGTTTTCTTATGAAAAATAACACCCTCAACTTTTTTTGCTATCACAATGAGAGTATATAATTAACCCTTCCGCTGCTATTTAAGTTAGAAAATCCTAAAAATTGTGGCGAGTCTGGCGTTTTACCCTCGAATATAACGGAATCAAACCGCTTTTGGGGGGCTTAGGAACGGATTTTCCACCGGCCTAGCTGCCTGCTATTTTATAATAAAAATATCTCCCTCAATCCTTTTCTCGTTATTTTCTTAATACTTAACATACCTTATTATACATTAACGCTCACTGCTCATGTCCATTTCTACAATGGGCAATAAAATTTTGCATCCTTAAAAGAATGTCCAAAATATTGTTAGCAAAAATATAATTTTTGGTACCTACTTTCAAACTCATATAGCAGCCAGGGGGCTAATTGTAGACTTTCGTTGTAATAATAAAACATGTTCAAGATGTTATTTCCCATAAGAAAATTGCATTTTCTTTTTCTGGCCGGCACTTAAATTTTTGGGTACGAAATAAATGATGTCCTTAATAGACTTTACTAAAAAGAAAACAGACAGAGAAAGTACTCCGAGAATGAATATTACACACAAATAAATGGATAATACGACCCTAATAATTTTCAATTGTAAATGTATTAAAAGATCTGTTGACTGTGTGAGGCGACTGTGTGTAGCGGCTGACAAGAAACATGGCTTATGCCACATGATATTGCCTTTCTTCGACAAATAGATGATGACTTCGCATTTACTGGCAATTCGACAGTCGACACCTCAGCGGGAGTGCTACGTGGAAGGCCTTATGGAGGAGTGGCTTTGTTGTGGAGGAAGAGCCTATTTCCACCTGTCACGGTAGTTAGTTGTAACAGCGTTCGCCATGTAGCTATTAAGATAGTGTTGCAGGATCGTTCCATACTAATTTTCTCGGTGTATATGCCTACGGACTGGATCGTTAACGTAACATGGCACAGAAAAAAAACATCAATCTAAACCTAAAAAAGTACTATACAGTGTCCCACAAGGTAGCGTACTAGGGCCACCCGTATTCTTAATTTACATTAACGATCTGCGAAACGTCACACAACCCTATGATTCTTGAAAATTTGGTTACTTTTGTAGCAGACGTAAATAATACCCTTAATATAATAATTATTTACTGGCTCACTAATAATAACCTGGTCATCAATTTAGAAAAAACTAAATTAGTCACATTCCCGCGAAAGAATACAGTGTTTAAACACTGCGTGTTAAAATTTTGAACTTTCCGTCAGCCTATATCTATGAAGTTACAGTATTTGTTAAAATAAATATAAACCTATTCCGTGAACTAAAATCTAAAAAGATATATACTGAAAATCTCTAGTATACCACATAAAACTGCTATTCTGGGCAAAAGTTTTTTGGAACGGCATCTAATATTTACAATAAGATACCTATGGACATTTTAAGCACCAAGGAACTCCCACTATTCAAATTTAAATTGCGTAATTTTTTAATTGACAAAGCTTGCTACACGATCCAAGATTTTCTTAATAATTAGTACCTACTACAATGACTGTCACCATACATCTAATCGTTATTTTGTAAGAATTACTTTATAAGTGATACCTATGAATTATTTTATACTGCATGTTGATATAATTATTGTATGCCTATTAGGCAGGACATAATGGAACTGTAATTTACCTAAAATCTGTCTGTATAACCTATACCCACAATAAAAAGATTTGATTTGATTTGTAACTGTGTTAACAGATTGTCTCAGTGAAATTAGTGCCATAATAGAAAGTAATCATATGCAATCAGTGATCCTAGTCGGTGATTTTAACGCTCACCCAGTCTAGCTGTTCGGGAGTGACCTGTTGAGCTTCTGTGAGGAGCAGTGCTGGACCTGTGCGGACTTGGACTTACTGCCAAAGGGTACGTACACTTTCGTAAGTAACGCGCACGGTTGCCACCGCTGGCTTGACTACTGTGTAGTAACCGAGGCCCCGAGGCTTCTGCTCGTTAGTGCAACTGTGTTGTATGATACGTTTGTCCGTATTTAAAGAATATGTTAACGGGTGTTGTGAGGATTTCAATCATCAGTCAAGTCATATTGGACAATAGTATAAAAACATAGTGTGTATACTTACAGAGGCTGCCCAATGTCTCAGTAATGTGGATGTGGGAGGGGGTAGAAGGGAACATACGTGTTGTCGGTTAGAATAGGCATGTTAAGCAGGCTCACGCGGACGCCCGGCTTGCTTTTCAAGTCTGGAGTATGTCTCGTAAACCAACTTCTGCTTCTGTGTATAAACATATGTACGACACGAGAAAAGTCTTTAAATAAAATTAAAATGGATGTGCATTTTAATTTTATTTAAAGACTTTTCTCGTGTCGTACATAGCTGACAATCATGAATCTAAAGATTTTTCAAAGTTTTGGAAAAATACGAATAGATTGAATCCGAGGCCGGCCGTCCCCGTGAGCGTGGCGGGGCAACATGAGCCTACTGCGATAGCAAACTTGTTTGAAACATTTTATAGTCGGATCTCCTCTTGGCTCCGCATCGCAGGTGGTCGATGCTGAAGATTTAAATGTCAGGTTTAAATGCAGGAGTTAAATGTCAGGTTCTCAGCAAAAGATATTGCTACTGTTATTAAAAAAATGGTTAGGGGCAAGTCACCAGGACATGACTACCTCAGCATCGAGCATCTGCAGCGTGCAGGAGTTCACCTGCCTAAGGTACTGGCAAAGTTCTTCTCACTCTGTCTAAGCCACGCTCATCTCCCCAGTGACCTAATGAAAACTATGGTTGTACCTATTGTGAAGGATAAGACTGGGGACACATCAGATGTCTCAAACTATAGGCCCATATCCCTTGCTACTATCATTGTCACGGTGCTGGACAGCTTGCTTGCTATGCATATGGCGACCCGCATTGAACTGCATGATGAGCAGTTTGGGTTCAGACCTGGTCTCTCCACAGAAAGTGCTATACTATCTCTCAAGCATACTGTCCAGTATTATACATCCAGGCAAATGCCTGTTAATGCGTGTTTCCTAGACCTTTCCAAAGCGTTTGATCTGGTGTCGTACGAATTACTGTGGCAGAAACTATTGAATTATATTTCAGTAATAATACCAGTCTGTTACTGTCCCACTGCAGAACAAAGGCCTCTTGTCACACAGAGAAGGCACGTGCATTGATCACCACGCTTGCCCAACACGGGTTGGTGATTTCAGACTTATATTAACTATAAGTCCAGGTTTCCTCTGGGTGTTTTCCTTCACCGATGTCAGTAATGTCCAAGATAAACTCAGAAAGTACATATGGTACTTGCCCGGATCTGAACCCACAACCTCGTGCATGAGAGGCGAGGCCTTAACCAATGGTCCAACACGACATTTCATTTCAGTGGATAGAGAAGTTATATCAATTCTACGGTTCTGGTATAACAATCAGACAAATTGTGTAAGGTGGGCAGGCTCAGTATCGGATGTGTTTAGGCTGAGTACGGGGTGAGGCAGGGCGGCCTGACCTCCCCTCGCCTCTTCAATCTGTACATAAACTGGTTGATCGTCGAGCTCAGCAACACCTATCAGGGTTCTTTTGTGGACCGAGTATGGGTCAACAATATTAGTTAGTTAGCTGCCGAGCCCTTCGATTAACGGAAATATAAGCCTACTTTCAATATGTGAGAAGTACGCGGAGACTCATGGGCTCAGATACAATGTTAAGAAGAGTGAGGTACTTGTTTTCAAGGCGGGCACTAAAACTTACCCCATTCAACCACACTTGAAACTTTGTGGAAGTTCCATAAAGCAAGTCACTTCTTTCAAGTATCTGGGCCACTGGTTTCCGAAGACCTAAAAGACAGTCTGGATATTGAGCGTAAGCGCAGGGCGTTGGCTGTCCTCTGCAATATGTTGGCACGCAGATTTGCGAAATGCAAGACTGAAATAAAGGCTACACTATTTACAGCGTACTGTCAGTTGTTCTATAAATGCAGTCTGTGGATCAACTACACGCAGAGGGCACACAGCGCCCTGCGCGTACAATACAATAATGCGTTCAGGATGTTGATGGGGTTCCCGCGCTACTGCAGTGCTTCCGGCATGTTCGCAGAGGCGAGAATAGATGGCTTTCACGCTATCATGCGCAAGCGTTGTTAACTGGTGTGTATACTAACCAAATGGCCTACTTATGGGCCTGAAATAAAAGATTTTAATTTTAATAGATATAGTCATCAGAATAGAGAGATGTATAGACCAGACGATATCGGATGACAACAACGAACCTTTACCTTCAACATCAGGAGAAGCCTGAAAACTTATAGGATCATTTTGTCGTCTGTAACTATAAAAATGTTGAATCCGATGGTGATTGACTGTTAAATAATTTGTTTTTGATTAGCATCAGCTAAAGGTCTTGTCTTGGTTTATTTTATTTCACCTAATTATAATTCATTATAAAGTATGTATTATAATAATATAAAATAAATTTCATGGATGTTAAAACTTGTTTTATTTTTTTTCACATTTACAGTTACATACATACTGTCTCATGACTGTCTGTCATTTGCTCCTTATTAATAACAAAATATTATATTTATTTTAAAACTAGTACGTGGTTCGGGTGACTCAGAAACACATTAACCCTCAATTTTATGGTCTGACACCTCGACACGTTACCCTAATTAATAACAAAAGATCCTAATTATTTAAAATTGTAAAACAATATTGAACCTCTTAGAATACCATTCCATTTATACTTTATGGGAAACAAGGTCGCCCTGCAGGCTTAAGTTCTTTATTTCTTTTTTTTTAACAACAACATGCGGCTCTCGAAATACGTGTGAGCAAGCGTACTCTTGCATGAATATAATAAAAAGTAGGTAAAGAAACCTACTAACAAATAGTGATCTAGAGTCATGCTTGAAACCTAAAACAACAATTTATGAGCCAGATTTAACCAAACTTTCAAAAGGCATGCAACGCCATTGGTAGTTATATTATTGGATTGATTATTTTATTATTATAATAGTCTTTAATCGGTTTTGTGCTACTTATCATATAAATAAATTGTAACTTTTGGCTACTCTGTCTCAAAAGGTTGTTATCCCCTGGACCCTAAGCAATCAATCTGCCTAGCCATTTCCCAACTATGTCGGGGTCGACTTTCAGTCTAACCGGATGCAACTGAATAGCGTATTTTACATGGAGCGACTGCCTATCTGACCTCCACAACCCAGTAACTGGGTAATATGATACCCCTTGGTAAGACTGGTTGTCAAACTTTCGGGCTTCTGACGACCCGTAACGACTGTCAAAGATCCACGAATGACAGCTTTTGTAAGTGAGTTGTAATCTAATTCTCTCAAAGGAATTATTTGGTAAGTGTTCACTTTAATTAACTTTTTTCTTTATTAGTACTGTGTACATCCTGGATAAGGCGACACGGTTGGCGCAGTAGCTGAGCGATCGATTGCTGCGCAACGTGTCGCGGGTTCGATCCCCGCACGGAACAAATATTTGTATGATCTGCAAGTAGTTGTTCCGGGTCTGGGTGTTAGTGTATGTGAGTTTCTATGTTTGTAAACGCACCCACGATACAAGAAGAATTTTTTAGTGTGGAGCAACGTTTTAAAAAAAATAAAAAAATAAAGAAGGCCTTCTCCATGATAATTGTTATAGCAGGTTGATTTGTATTGTTATTTATAGGTAACGGTTAGGTGATATCGCTGACGAGCTATTAATGATCATTTATTCCAGAATGGCGAAATGAATCTTACTTAATGTCGTGTTTTATAATAAACGCTATTTACCCATGTATTAAGTGTCCATCTCCTAACTCGTACCTTAGCAGATAATATTCACTTGTATTTGGCCATAGGGAACTGGCGAAGGCCTTCCATCATACTTGACACTGAACACTAACGCTTCTGACTTTTGACGACTGTTGACCTTGAGCTGACGCACCACATTTGGAAGGCAGAACAAAATACAACTCAAACTACAAAAATGAACTAGGCTATAAAACCAATCTGTAATTGCATTATAAAATAACAAATTGTTAGTGATGATTACTTTATCCAACAACGTCTCGCCACAGAATACTTTGCGTGAGGTTTGTTGACGCACATTTCTGGGAGCGGGGATAGGTTTCACCAAGTACCCCAAACTGAATTGGTAGACGTTCTAAGAACGTTAGGGACCGTGTCTCGATAAAAATAACCCGCCCGTTCCGTAGGACTATTCCTAAATCGCCAGTGTATATCAAGACACGCTATTGTGACGCAAAGCCGCTACTAGCCGAACCGTATCCCCTAAATGGGGCCGATTATGGAAATGTGAAGAGACGATATTCCACCTTGGGGTTCACCAGGTACGATCGTAATGTATTCTGCTAGAGACTGAGTCTACGGTGCGCTTGTGCTAGTTTTGTGTTATCTTAGTTAAAAGGGTCTAGGCCGCCGTAAGGGTGTCTTTCACATAGGTACGCGATTATAACTACTCAATAATGGTTTCCCTCAAAAACAGTTTGACTTCACAGCACTCTATCTTAGAATTGAGTAAGGCATTTACATAGTGCTAAGGGGAACGTGTTCTGTTAGAATCGTATCAGTGTCCTCAGAGGTTCTATGCGTTAGGTTCCCGGTCTCACTGAAGTGGGTACATTGTAAACAGACAAATTAACGTAGCTATAAATAATGCAAGCGTAACGATCCCTTTTCCCCCTTCAAATTATCAAGGCTGTATTGCAGATATTGGTGCTCAACTGCGAGAAGGGAGACGTCGGTGTTACAACATTTATAATACTAAATCATACAATCATAATATATACTTTTGATTACCCTCTTGTCTTGTAAAAGATCGAAAATGTTTGCACCTCAGCCCAGATAGCTACCTAAGAGTTTCTTTTGACTATTCGTAAGCAGATAAATAGGAGTTACTTTACTGTTACAGGAAGTGTTAAATATATACGTAAACGTTGAAACATTATGAAAGAATACAAATACAAAAAAATGTATAGGTCCTTATGCCAAACGTTACGTTCACATACACGGCTATCACAAATTTAATGGTAATTGTAACACAATACAATTAAAATCACTAGGTACCGTTACATTTTTGTTGACACAATTTGTGTTGGTGACTAGATACTAGATACTCGCTTCAAGCGGGCAGCGATATGTCAAAAAGCGACCGGCGCGTGTCAATTTATCAAGTGGCGCGCGTGCATGCACTTGTAGTCACAAGCTCTCTTTAAATTTGCCGCGTGTGTTTGTTGGAATATAAATTTAATTCTTGTTGTAATAAGATTAAAATTGGCTTGCATAACGCAAGTCGGGCGAATGTGCCGAAAGCTGCAGAAGGCGTATTTTTTGTAAACAATATTGGTGCCTATATTTTATAGGTAGGTAGTATATAGTATATTAGTATATATAGCATAGTAGATACTATAATGAATATTTGTTAGGGATTTTTTTTTAAATTGTGATTCCGCATGGTATGTGTAAGTGGGTATAAGGCGATCAGCTTACGCCCCCTAAGACACTGCGCCAAGGTCTACGCACCCCTTGCATCACCGGGTAAAGAAGGCCCTGATACTTATGTTTACCAACTGTGAATTCCCAATATTAACTTCACCTTGTATCCCCCCCTCCTTGTCCCCTTTTTTTATTTTATTTTTGTTTAGGAAATTATCAATTATTTTCTCCCGCTCTGGGCGGAGCGGGAGGGCGTGTCAGACTCTTGCTGACTAAAACCCACCCGTTTTGCTTCAGTTACCTGTACGATGCCAGGGGCCACCGTATCCCTTTCGGACTTTCCCGCAACCCCGGCAGCCCTCCTTGTCCTAGCTTTCTAAGTCGGGACAAGGCAGTTTAGTTTATGAGAATTCATTTCTTATATCAGTGGGAGAGTGCCCAGTCTGGAGACTAGCTGTACAGGGCCGTACGGGGTGGAGTGTGGCCCTTCCGACCGCAACCGACCTAAACACTAATATTAACATAATTTGGAAAAAACTAAAATTTTATCAGCCTAGGGTAAATTAGGAACAGTCACAATACTCACTAGAAGTAAAACCAATAAATAGTTCGATAAATAGATCACATTTTTTTTTTAGGGATTAGGTACGTTTCTTCCGTACGGTTATTGTACAACAAGTTATATTTTATAGACAAATTTAATTTACACCCAATATTTGGTTGGAAAACGGGAACCCGGTAACTTCCCAGTAACCAAAATTTGGGTGAATTGCCGGCTTACTGTTGATCGTCCGAATTTATTCTTCGGTACACCGAAAGGCTGCTTGGTGGTAATAATAGTAATGAATACAAACATGTATGGTATTGATAACTATTACTTCACCAAAATCTACTTAACAAAGAGCTCTGCTACATGAACGTTAATAACTTTACGTACCGGGACCGGATACGGCGAAGACATAACCAAACATCTCCTCTTTCTCTTCATCGGCGATCTTCTTTAACGCGTCTTTGTTCATTTTCAATTATTAATTCTATATCTGAACAAAAAAAATTTTTTTTTTAGTAATCTTTTTATTATTATTTCCTTTATTCAAAATTTTAACATATAAAATACATTTTTAAATATTTCTTAAAAACTAATTATTATTATTATTATGATATAGTAAGTATGTCAAGACACAACTGCACAACATTTGTTGTTTACAATAATAAAGGCTCGTGCAGACCAGCGCGACTAGTCGCGCGACGCGACGCCGGTTATTGTTATACCGTACAGTTTTCTTTGAAATTACATTGTTTGAGTCGCGTCGTGCGACAAGTCGCTCTGGTCTGCAAAAGCCTTTAAACGGAAAGATTGTCCTTGATCCTGCCATTATTTACACATAGTATGAGAGCCGTGACCAAAACCATGTGGCATTTTTTACGGCCAAAACCGTATAAAATTGTTAATTTAGATAATTCTGAACCCGACTCGGTGTGCAGTACCGGTCAGAAACGTTAGTTTTATAGGGCCCCATTTATACTATGTCAAAAAAATTGGCAGATGGTTTTATCTCAAGTCTGATATTAAAAATGTACGTAGTTTTCGTTATTTTATTTCGAAAATTTTGTTTTCAGACATTTTGCACGTCACATATGGCCAGAGCTAACGTCTCCCTGTCTCACACCTCGCTTAAGAAAGGAAAAATATTTCATTTCACATAAACCTACATGGGCACTTCTTATAAAACGTCAGAAGGTAGGCCCACGGTTCCAATTGGTCGTTTCCTATGGAGAAGAGCCGGCAAGATACTCCACGGTTAATCTTTTAAAAATAATTTAGGCTTTTACATCATTTTCAACAGTTTTAATAGGTATGGGGGGGCAGTATATGCCTTTCAATAAGTACCAGTTCAACGAGATAAGTTTCGAGGTGTGGTCCTGAAGTAGAGCTGACATAGTAGCATTTTCGTACAGACACTTCAACACGTCGATGCTCCGGTAGTCAATCTGGCACCGTCGTTGGAGAGACTGCCCAAGTATCGATCGAATCAAAGCTTTCTCGTAGTCCACAGACGCTAAGCAGAAAGGCAGGTTAGGCAGGACACTTCGATCTTCTGTATAACTGGCCGCAGCGTATGTATGTGGTCTACAGTACTAAAGCCTTTACGTAATCCAACTCCAATCGACCATCGACCTTCAGGAATTCGGCCGTAGCAGAGATTAATACAGATGGATTACTCCCCAAAATCATTTAAATAAAAAGCGACTCTTGCTACGACACAATAAAGTGCAATACAGGTCACAGAGCGCTAATTACCTTCAGTTATATACCCATAGAACTAGAAGTTGCCTCTCTTTCTATTGCGTAATTCTTATATCTTCTGACTACGTTACGCTCACTGAATTGGCTGCTTCACAGCCATCCTAATATCTCCATAAAACTGGCCAGAAGGTGACCCCGACGGTCGGTTGTTTCGACGCCCAGCTCCAAATTGCCCCACTTCCAGCTCATCATCGTCTCGTTTGCCTAGTTACGCCCACATGACACCGGTGAGTAAGGAAGGAACTTCTTCCTCGAGTTCGATGATCTTCTCGTCGGTCCGGAGTGTACGTTTACACCTTCTGAGCACTCGGCCGAGAGCAGTATCTCGCCCATCTACTCGGTACGTGTGATCAAGGCATATGACATATATGGATAAATATAAGTTTTTATATCGTATTCCGAAAAGTACTTAATCGGATTTTGGTAAACTGTCTGAACTAACATAATATATTTAATATATAATTATAGGTCTAATATATTTTTTACGGAAAAACTAAAAACTTAACAGTAGTGAAATACCTGTGTTAAAAACCAATATACCTTGTAATGAATACTCAAATGCGTACTATTATCACTGTAGAACGAAACTACACCGCGGTTAATATGAAAAATCCAAATAATGTGTGATATTACGTGATTCACAATGAAATTTTGGAACTGTTGTCAGCCAGAATTAGAACACAGATAATACTATAGATCTATGGATAAAATACTATGGTTGCAACCCTTTTAAGGTTACGCCTTCTCTGGTAACCGCACATTTGACATGACTTTTCAGAGCGTCAACCTCAGAGTAATAGTTATTACTCTGAGGCGTCAACCCATGGTCAACCCTGGTCAACCCAACACTTTTAAAGATCAGTGCGATGTTGACAGCGATGCAATACCAAAGGTCTCAGAGATAAATAAAGTCAAAGGTAAAAAGAATAGTGAAAGGAGTAGTTGAACCATAGATTTAGAACGAAATCTATGGTACCAGGTTATATCTCAGGTTATACACAAGCGACCGAGGCGCGCGCACACGCAGCGTTTCGGGCGTTACGCTGCACGCTGGGCGTTCGTCAAATGCAACAAGATTTCCACATTTTATTGTAACTTTGAACTCTCAAAATGCTCAGTAAAACTGTGGTTATTTTAAGTTAATTACTGATGCAGAGAAAAAGAGAAGGATTTTTTTTTTAAAGGAACTTGCCTCCACACTTCGGTGGCGGCGCGTTTGACGGCAAAGCTTGTTATAATTCGTTACATAGAAATTCATAAAATTTTATTGAGTGCCCAAAACGCAGCGTACAAGACACGCGCCTCGGGCGATTATTATGAATAGGGCCTAAGGGTTGAATTAACAGGACAGCATACAATCAGATTCGCAAATAACCTAACAAGCTCAGACCACTCCGCATCCATGTCTGCATCAGATACTTACTAATTTAAGTAGTACCTACTTTTTACGGTGTTATAAAATGAACTCTAAGAATTTCATGTGGATGCTCGGTCTCGAAAAATATCAAAATGTAAGATGGCGGCTGCGAAAATTTCTTTATTTTTCTTTATGGATGTCGTTAACACCCTGTTATACCCCGTTTACATTCAGCTCACTTCCACGACGTCTGGAAAAGAATTAGTGAAGCTTTAGAAGTCACAGATGGCCACGTTAAGGCCTCTTTTGAAAAAAAAAAATCATCTATCCGATGGAGCAGGTACAGACGATATATTACATCCGATATGGTTTGCATTCGATGTTATGGAGAGGATCCACCATCTATTTATTTATTTAATTATGGCACTCCAACGACTTATTCACTAATACCACATTTTTTGGAGTACTGTAAAATTTATACATAAAATCTAGAGTGAATTTGTCACTTACAGGTGTGCACAGCACTTACTTATTTCAAGTTTTATAATATTACATACAGAACATATAGGCTAAACAAAAAAAACACAAAACTACATGAAAACAAAATTACAAATTTAAAAGAAACAAAAAAATATATTTTTTGTTGATCTAAAGAAAACACAGTCAATGACAAATAATAAATAAGTAAGTAATGATATTAATAATAATAGAGATATACAGGTCACACTGGGTCAGTATCAATTGTTTGCGAAATTGCGATAGCTTGTTGGCGAAAATGTCAATGCTATTGGAACGTGTATGGAGCTCATTGTACGTCCTCATCAACCTGTTCATTGGTTCCGAGCGTCCGAGGTTAGTTCTGGTTGGGCATGGAGTAAACACATCAAGGATGCGTTCAGATCAGGGTGAACTATGGCGAGGAACAGATATATTTATTTCGACGAGAAGCTTCGGAACTTGTATAGATCCATTAATGATTTTGTGAAGCAAAATCAGGTCGTTATTATGCCTGCGCTGTTTTAAAGTTATCATTTTGAAGTGACTTAGCCTTTACAAGTAATCAGTGTCCAGAGGACAGCTAACAGATTTGTACCGCAGATAGCGTGTAAAGCTTTTTTGTACCCGTTCCATGTGGTTCACATGTGTACCGATAAATTGGATTCCAAACAGGTGACGCGTATTCCAAAACAGTTCGTACAAGTGAATTATAGAGTACTGTTAAGGTTTGGACAGTTTTGAAGTCGTAACAAGTTCTTTTTATGAATCCCAGTGTTTTAGCAGCCCTAGAAACAATACAGTCAATGTGGGGTATGAAGGTAAGCTTGCTGTCAAGGAGAACACCTAAGTCTCGGATTTTGTCGACTTTTTGAAGTACTCTTCCGTTGAGAGAATATGAAGAAGTAAGCGTATGGTGTTTTTTTTGTGAATTTTATATGGTAACACTTAACAGCGTTAAGAAACATGTGATTTTTTGTACACCAACTATGCACAGAGTTGAGATCTTCCTGGAGTAGGGCAATATCTGTACTTGCGTCAATGATCCAATATAGTTTCAGGTCATCTGCGAAGATGGAACAGGTACTGTGTTTGATACTGTTTGCTATATCGTTGACGAATACAACAAACAGTATTGGGCCCAAATGGGAGCATTGTGGGACTCCGGATGTTGATAGGTAAGGTAGAGAATGATGAACCCTTTACTACAACTCTCTGTTTTCTGTCGGTCAAATAAGATTTAAACCACAGCCAAAGTTGACCAAAAATAGGTTTGACAGCTTTTGGAGGAGTATTTTGTGGTCTACTTTGACGAACGCACTGCTAAAATCAGTGTAAATAGATTCAACTTGCTTGCGTGAGTCTACTAATTTGCAAAGATCATTAACGTAAAGAACTAAGTTGGTCGTAGTGGATTTTTGAGCACAAAACCCATGTTGTTGTGGCGCTATCTCTATTTTGGAATGAGCGGTTAAAATAGGACACAAGACAGACTCGAAAACTTTTGAAAATACAGACAAAATAGAGATAGGTCGGTAATTCTTTACATTATCAGCGTCCTCTTTTTTAAAGACTGGCACTACATTTGCTAGCTTCCACTTATATGGAAATTGAGAACTATTAATAGAGCGGTTGAATATTATTTTGAGTGGAAGAGATAGACTAACTGCACATTTTTTGACAAATATAGGTGGTAGACCGTCTGGATCTGCACCTTTGCATATATTAAGCTTTCTTAGTGCTCTGATTACGTCTTTTTCCGAGAAAGCAACGCTGCCCGATGTATTCCATGAGTAGATCTGCGTATCATCAGAGCGATGTTCAGAGTGTAAGGTGCTCGATTGAATAAATGTCGACGAAAAGTGACAAGCAAAAAGATCACAGATCGTCGCCTGAAGTGGCCACCTCTGTGCCCAACTTCAATTCCGACGGCATCTCACTTGACTAATTTTTTTTTGCTTTGACGAAAGACCAGAAGAGCTTGGGATTATGGGTTATACCATCCTCAATCTTCCTAGAGAAGTTATCATAGCTACTTTTTATAACTTGATTGGCTCTCTGGCTCAATAATTTATATTCGTAGTCGTCACGGGGTTTTTTATACTTTTCCATCACCCACCATCACCACCATCTTCTACGAAGACGAATTTTCTTTTTTTAAATTTGTTATCTTTTTAAATAATGAACATAATTTTGTATTGCAAGAAGATACAGCGCGGACGCTGTAATTATTTCGACGTCTCCTATTGCCGACAGTCGAAAGCGATGTGAGTGGTAGGGCAGTATATGGACACACTTTCTCTCGATCCTGCTACGGCAGTAGGTATTTAGGGAATTATGGCCAGCAGCGTGAGGAGTACCGGCACTACAGGCAGGGCAGAATGTAAATGCGGCAATAGTTTGCGAGGGGTAGAAAGCCGATACTGAGGTCAAAATGTAAATCCAAGATGGCGGCTGCGAAAATTTTGTTTTTATTTTAATTGATACGTGAGAAGGAACTTTGTTCCTAACGGGGTTCCCCCGAACGCAAACTTTTTTTTTTAAAGTGAAGAATTCTGTAGCCGCGTTGAGCAATTTTTGGTAGAGGTAAATATTATGGGCTCGCGTCACTGACATGCTAATGTTAACAGTAGCTATAATGTAGCTACGAGTATGAGTATGACATGTTGCGCTTGTTGTTACTCGGAGTAATAATAAGATAAGATGAAATAAATATGATTCATCAAATTGTTATGCCAAATGTAAAATTAACACGAGAAGAAGCGTAAGATAAATAAACTGTTTCATTCAAATATTATAAAATTACTATTTAGATGAATTATGGGATTTAAATTCCAATTAAATATTTACTACAAAATTATTGCTCTAAATTGAAGTGGAAAACGAAAAAATATAAAATAATTAGCACCCCTGCCAAACCCTTTGAAAGAATATGAGAGTAATGTTATGAACAAAACTTTCTTTCCGCATCTTTTTAACACAACCGTCCTTTCGCGCAAGTGTCTTTTGCGCAAATGTCCATTCACGCAAAAGTCCATTCGCAGAAATGTCTTTTAGCGCAAGTGGGTTTGTGAATTTTGAATAGCGTAAAAATGAGGGCGGCGAGCACAAAGCCCTGAGGAACTCCAGCATGGATAGGCCGGGGAGACGATATCGCACCTTCGATGCGATAGCGGAAGGTGTGGTTCGACAAAAAACTCCCTTCACTCCCAAAGATGAGCACGAGACGATCTGGCACACCGAGTTTGTAGACCTTATATAATAAGCCGTTGTGCCAGACTTTGTCGAACGCGTTCGCTATATCGAAGAATACGGCACCGGTCAACAAACTGTGTTGGAAACCAGCGCTTATATGTTCGATGATCCGGTGGGCCTGATGCACGCTAGAGTGCTGGGTTCGGAACTCAAACTGTTCGTTGGGAATGAGGCCTTTGGTCTCGGCATAGTCTCTGAGACGCTTATAAATAAGCATCTCATAGATTTTAACGAGGACTTTCAGCAGACTATTGGGGCCGTAACTCGTGGACTCGGACTTGGGCTTGCCAGGCTTAGGGATACCGATGACTGTGACTTCTTTCCACGCTTGTGTAAAGATATTGTTGCATAAGGCACCATTGAAGATGGTGGTCAATAGGCGGGGAAAAGTTGGATCACCCTATTGGTGATTCCATCTGAGCCAGGGGCTTTGCGGATTTTAAGACCTTTGATGGTATCATGCACTTCGTCTGGAGCAACGGGAGGCACAGGATGTTTTCAACGGGAGGGAGTCTCTGCGTTCGACTTCGGCGTCGATCTCTAAGAGGTGAGCTTGGTCTAGTGGTAGGGAGCTGGGTGAGCATTGAGTCTCTACAGATCTCTGTAAATACGGGCATATGGGCTTTGTTTGCGGTGCAAGGAAAGTTGCTATATGTACAAACGACCGCGTGTGAGAGTCTTCCGTCACTGGAAGTTCCCTCGAGCAATCGCTCAGGACTGATTTTACGTGATCGGTGAGTGAGTCGATTGCGGCCATTGTGTCAGCGATTGAGTAGAATTGGTCGGATGAAGTCCAATCATATAAGTCATCGGGCCGATAATATCGATATTTAGAGTATTTGAGAGGTCGAACAAGTGTCGAGGTTCTGGTCCTGTTGGAGGTTCTGGTACTATTCTAGGCGGTATGCTTGGCGTTGAGATCACCCGCTATAATAACGGAGTCAGTCATACGAAGTAGAATAGAGAGATCATCAGAGAGGAGTTGGAAATTCTCCGAAATTGTCTGGGGAGGTAGGTAGGCCGATACTAAAGTCGCGATCTCATATTGTTGACCTTGAATGCCATTGGCATTGAAATGACCTAAAGTGAGGGATCGGGGTTTAAACCTAGCTGAGATGGCGATGGCCAGGGCTGGAAAAGCCTACTGGAGGTTACTCCACGGACTAGGCTTCTGGGGGCTTAGTTGATGGGGGATTTGAGAAGAGGGGATTTTGTATGAGGACGGAGTTTCCCTTTGCTGGCCGGCTTCAAAACGCTTGATCAGTTTGGGACAAGTCGATTTGGAAGCTTTAGGAAAACCACGGTAATTGGCTGGGTGGCCTACTTGCCCACATAGCACACAGCTGGCTGGGTCGGGACATTGGGTACGGTCCTTGGGACGGGTGTAGTCAAAAGTGCCATGCTCGCTCAGGCACTTGACGGACCTGGGTTTTGCATGGCAGTTCTTCTGCGAGTGACCGTAAAGTTGGCATTGGTGGCATTGTCCTATAATGCCATTTTTCCATGGTTTTACAATAGTAAAGCCCAAGATTTACAGAGGAACCTTAACTGAAATATAGGGTGATGACCCTCTACGGGGGAGCATACTACAAGGACCAATTATTATTTTTTTTTTTCTTTGGGACAACAAACAATTGCGTAATAATGCTTAATACTACATATATTATAAAACATTTAGGTAATAACGCAACCAGCACCGCTATCCACAAAATAATATAGTAAAAACTTAATTAGGTACAAGCAAACTTGAGAAAACAAAAGATTAAACTATTATAATTAATGTGATTTACACAACACTTAGTAAAAGGTGAGACAAACCTGTAACAACCGACCTCGAAACCCATTAGATCCAAGCAAGTTTTAAAATATAAATGCGTCCACTTCGGTGTACCTAAACCTCATTTGAACAGATAACTTTCAAAGTCGATCAAAAGTAAACATAAACAAGCAAATCTGTGCAATGTTGACATTATGAGGAAGTGTGGACAATTTTTTCACAGATATGTTTCCTGAATTGTGCAAGTGGCAAAACAAACAAGTCAACGTCAGCAAAATCATCATTGAAACTTTTCATAATACGCCGTAAAGGAGCTCGGTCACCTGCGTTAGTCCTGCAAGGTTGGGGGCAAATAGACTATGAGTATAAGTATTGCGAATACGTTGGGAACGACTAGGTAAACGGATGTAAATTTGGTTTATGAGGTTAATGCAATCAAATTCATTTCGCCAGACTTTATATAATAAGAATGATTGATCAAGATACAGTCTCCTTGATTTAAGAGTTGACAAAGAAAACTTTTCTAGAAGAGTATGATATGAAGACCGTTTCTTAAAGAATGTGTAGTTTAGAAAACTAAGATATTTACGTTGTACTGATTCAAGCTGTTCACTGTATTTATCACAAAGTGGATTCCATACACACGTGGCATATTCCAGTTGAGATCTTATGAGTGACTTGCATAGTAGTAAAAATGTGGAAGGTTTTTTAAATAAGTTGCAAGTCCGCCTTATAAAACCGTAAAATTGATAACCCTTAGCTGTGATGTGATCAACGTGAGCATCAAAGTGCAACTTTGAGTCAAAGAGTATATCCAGGTCTATTTATGAAGGAAACTTGTTCTAAATTTGTGCTACAGAGGCGGAAATGAACGGCATGAATTTTTTTGGTAAACGAGATAGATTTACACTTAAGTAAACTCAATTGTAATTTATTTGCTAGACAATAGGCAGACCATTTTGAGGGTGGGAAATCATCAAATGACTTCTCCCGCTCTGGGCAGAGCGATAGGGTGTGTCAGACTTTTACTGACTAAAACCCACCCGTGTTCCTTCCGTTGCCTGGGCGTACCGGGGGGGGGGGGGGGAGCTGCTGATTTTGAATGCCTATAATCGTTATGCTAGAATCACGTTAAGATTTTATATTTGTTTAAATATTATATCTGTGTGATCGCTACACCATTTTGAAATATCTGTTCACTTCCCTTGATGAACACGGGTGGTGGTGACCTTTTTACGGCCAGAAGTTGATGGGGTGGGGGCATCCTGTAAAGAGGACGACGCGGTCGGGCATCGGTCGATAATTGAAGTAAATATTATTTATACCCCTAGGTAGGTACGGTCGTAGTGATGACATCGTGCTATTGTCAATATTCACCAATGAGTCATAGGGGGTTTTGTCTTACGGGCGGACCACCGTGCATTCTTATCTTGGATATTGATTTGTAATATGCTTCTCTACAAAGTGTATTTTTAATAGGAGTTTTAAAATCTTTAATTTAATTGTAATATATCACAAGGTAATTCGTTGTAACATTTAACACAGTAAGTACCTACTCCATAAAAGATATACCTAAGTAGGTACTTTAGATAATGTGAAAAATGGTTGATCTATTTTATCTTTATTTCTAGTAATTATGTCCATCACTTATTTTATTTAAAAGATGTAGATTTTTTTCTTACATACATACCTAATATTTTCATAAATTAATTGTCAAGGTACCGTCTTAATATTTAAATAGTTCCCTAAGAGATTCGCAACGACGTAGATTATAAATGGCTCCGACAGCTCTCTTTTCTAAAATAAAGATGGATTCAATGTCTGCAGCCCGACCCAACAGTAAAATGCCATTCGACATAATACTGTGAAAGTAACTAAAATAGACCAAACGCGCGGTTTCTACATCTGTTAACTGTCTTATCTTCCCAACAGCATAAGCGGCCGAGCTTAGCCGCACCGCAAGAAATGTTATATGAGGTCCTCATTGTTATTTCAAAGTCTAGCGTGATTCCTAGGAAAACCGTTTGATTAAGAAATTCCAGTTTCTCTCCATTCAATATGATGTCACATTCGCTACTTCTAACATTAGGTCATTTAAATCTAATGCTTTTGGTTTTTAGTTTATTTAGTATCAAATTATTTACCGTAAACCAATCTTGGACCTGAATAATAGAGCTATTCACGTCATCAAGATTTTAAAGATCAACGATGTGTCATCTGCAAATAACACCATCTTAGGTTGATTTTGAAGTAATTGTGGTAAATCATTAATATAAACTAAAAAGAGGAATGGACCCAATATCGAACCTTGAGGAACGCCCATTTCAGACCAATGAGTTTATGCCGTTTACTTGAACTTTAACCTTTCTATCTTTCAGGTATGGTCCTTCGTCAAGAGTCATAAATCAAAAGCTGTATTCCTAATCCCATAGTGCTCTAGTTTCCGCAGAAGTGTCTCATGGTCTACACAATCGAACGCCTTCGAGGTCGCAGTTTCCAATCTCATCATCGCTTCATCTTGGCATCTTGTGCCGTTTTCCCGGCGCAAAAATGCATTATTAGGGCGATATCGTCAGTCAGTGGTACAACGCCCTTTGGTGAAACCGTACTGTTGTTGTTTTACGTACAATTTTTATTTAAGTGACGTAACATTTGATTGAGCATCAACTTTTCAAACACTACTAAGAACTGGCAGAATTGACAGACTCACAGAATTTGAACAAAGGAACTAAAATAATAGTACAGTCACTATGAGAAAGTAAGGATTTCAGTGAAGTGGTAAGGGCGGGCTCGGATAGGAAAAATAATATTAATGAGTTAGAATGAGAAAGACTATAGTGTTGAAGTAGAATTGATCTCTCCGACAATAATCGTAAAAACTAAGAAAAAATAAAACAACATTGTATACACTATATTTATTTATTTATAACTTTCGTCTCCTCACGTAACGTCCCAGAGGTTCAAACAGCAAGTAATAATATACGTTATTATAGCGCATGATTGTTTGTACAAGTCGCCGCATGCAGCTAGCTACACAGCGAGAACTATCAAAGTAAACATAATACTGAACTCTTATACATTTCCGATACATCAAAATGCTGGTAACACTGATATCGAGACACGAAAAGCGTAAAAAACTGCAGCTTTTTTCAACAAACACATGTTACTTCGATTAAACTCTAATAATAACGTGGAATGCAAGAGGGTACTCGATATTATGACTTTTATAACACGCGAAATACAAACGGGCGTAAAATAATTCATTGTTAGTGTATAAATAGTATATATTTGATATAAATAACAACTAATTAACTGCGAGCGTGTCGCGCGTCGCTCGCCGGCATTTGTTCGTGTATTTACAAATGGAGCGGGTTGTCCGGCGAGCCGCGCTCGACTCGTTCAATTTCAACAATTGGAATCACGAATTCTGCATTGAAATACGAGTAATCATATAATTAAACCTATTCACACTACGTAGACTTTTAACACATTTATTTACGTCTATTTAGTGTATTAACAATACGCGTTTGCGTTGCACTGTCGACTGTTGCCTAGCGCGACCACGCCAATATGGCTCCTATTTACTTTGTTATAAAGTAGATAACGGCATGTGTTTGTGCAAGTATGTAGGCGATAGTCGGTGGCGCAGCGCTCGTGTGGGGGGGGGGGCCTATTCCTCAAGGTTACGGAAGGCGTTGGCCATGTCTTCCAGCAGTTGGTCGAAGTCTCCCTTGATCTTCGCTTCTCCATCTTTCACGGGGTCCTGCGAATAAAGACAGTGATTAATATTTCGCTTATAAATGGGTTCAATGACGGAGTGCGTAGAATTAATAGCCGTGTTGTTTTTTTTTATGTTATTACACGGCAAAAAAGCCGCCTACCGGCATTGCAATACTAAAGCATCGCCGCTGCGTTGCCTCCCAGATACAACGAGCGCTGATATGTGTCGTGTGCCTGTAATAGGGTATTTCACTACTATTAAAAATATTTACGAACTAATACTTATTTAAAAAATGGTACGGAAAAAAGACGTATACGCTTTTGACGTTTTTCTTCTATCCTTGCCACACAAAACCACCATTGTACTGACTGACAGGAAATAACTATGGCGCTTCTGTCTTGTGACATTAGATGCTAGTACTGCTGTCTCTGTTTAGCATAGACTTAACGCATACAACTTCGCCATTTTTTGAGATATTTAATCAATGCTTTTACTGCAGCTTCTTTTTTTTCTCCGCTACAGGGTCAGACGGTTACCTTGAACTTCATGGAGGAGAGCTGGTACAGCACGTTGCCCATGGCGTCGCGGATGACGTTCCAGGTGACCTTGTTGTCCGACTGCGCCGTGGACTCGACGGCGTGACGCGACATGTCGTAGAACGAGATGATGCACTTCAGCATGCCCACGGTCTTGTAGAACGGGCAGAAGCGATCGTAGGACGAGTAGCTGGGGGAAGAATACACATTAAATTGAAAAATTTATCAGTTATAGAAGTATACAGTTATGAAAGACGAGCACTATTGCGGAATGACGTCATAACATAAAAGTAACAAAGTATAGTCAGCGTCAAAAATAAAGGGAGAAAAAAATCTAATGTTCAGAACAAAACTATGACCTACATGTATAGTAATGTTATTCCAGGTACATCGTCTTCACATATCCTAACTAATAATATAAATGCGAAAGTGAGTTTGTTTGTTTGTTATGCTGCGGCCGCATCTGCGTCTATCGTGATCAAGCAGATCACGATAGACGCAGATGCGGCCGCAGCGTGCCAAAACTTCGTATGTTTTGCTCGCTACAAAGTTATCGCGCTAATGCGGTGGTCACATTAGCGCCTTCGCTACCTTTATTATGTATCGCCACCCGGGCGATAAGTGCTACGCAGCCCGAACTATCGCGACGATAACCGATAATGGTTGGTCACATCTGCGTTATTTGCGCATTACGCTTTCACACTAAAACGGCTGAACAGATTTGGATGAAATTTGGCACATGGGTAGACCTGGGTTGGGAGGTAGGATACTTTTTATTCCGATATTCCGATAGCTAGTAATTATATAATTAATGTATATAAAATATTGTAAACATTTAAGAGTATCTATGGAGTTTCTTGCCCATTCTTCTCCATATGAACTACCTTTTCAGGGGGGCGACTAAAATCAATTCTATTTTCTTGTAAATTTTGACGTTTAAAATCGTCGTTTTACGGACATAAATTATTTGACAATGAAATTATCTATGAATATCTTAAAGTTTTCGTTACAATACCCTGGACAAATTAGGTTTGAACCGTGTACTAAATCTTAAAACAGCGATTTTATTTCTGAATCGTATTTTTGAACTAATTAAGTCAGATCAGATAGAGCCTATAAATAAAATTTAAACTAAATTTAATTCTGCAACACTTATTTAAAAAAAAAAAAAAAAAAAAAAAAAATGTTTTTTTTTTTACTTTAAAGAATATCATGGACTAGTACAATATGTTTAATTTTGTTAAATATAGCGTATTAAAATATTAAATTCCCCGGGCGCCAATGACAATTGATTGTGTATTGTATTAATTCTGAAACACCTCTTCGAGTCTCTCTCTATTATTTTGATGCTGACCATAACCGAAACTTCATATAAATAATAATCTTAAATAATTTTCATGAAGCTCTTTTTCACCTGTTCTGCTGCAAGAAGTCGTCTTTGAGCAGCTTGGCGACCTCAAGCGTGATCTTGTCTGTTTCTGCGAGCGACGCCTTGCCGACCAGCTGCACGATTTCTGACAGATCCTCTTCTTCCTGTAGGATCTCCTTGACCTGGTGGAACACATGGGTTGTGAGGAATTTGTGTTTGATTGGCAGTGAGGTTTAGGATGTTAGGTACTTGAATGTGTGTAGGTCTAGATTTTCTACTATTCAATGCTAGTTTTCATATTCTTTTTTTTTAATTATTGATAAGCTCACAAAGTACATCTCCAAAATGTTTTTTTTATTATTCAATAATTCTAACCAGCATAAGTTAAATATATTTAGATAGACATCCCAAAAACTAGTGGTTCAAACTATATGATTCATTTGACATCCAATTTTGAGAAAAATCATTTTTTATTTCAGTATGAATTTACTCCTAAAACGAACAAACCTTTCTAATTAACTAGGACATCAAAAAAAAAGTAAACTTGTCAAAATTGACACATGGTACTCATGGATCATTACTGTCAATGTATGTCATATTTGACAGATGAATAGAATCATCTGTCAAATAGGATCTTGTCGAAGTGTATGGGATTCTCCCGATTTTATTTGAATTGCAATCAACAAATATAAACCCATTTCCCTACAAAAAGCGGCCATCTCCTTTTTTCTTTTTACTTTCAGAAATCTCGCCATCCTTACTGCTATTTTGAATTCCTAACAGTAATAGCTATTATAACCAAAAATCAAAGCTATTTTATAAATTGCTTTTCCCAACTACAAGCAGCAATAGACTTTCATAATTATTATAGCATGTGCTGCATATGTCGAGCTATCTTATTTAAGTATAGTATACCTCGGTCTTCACAAGCATAGAAAATTATTATCACTGATAACCGCACTTAATTAAAATACTTTTTTTTTTTTAATACACTCTTTAGAAAAAAAGCCCTAATAACATCTCTAAATATTATAAAACAAAGTAGCTTTTCACGTTTGTCTAATGATGATGAGGTTTTCAACATCATTTAGAGAATGTTATTTGGAAGGTTTATATAATTCTTTTATAATAAACGTAAACATAGTACTGAAACTTGAAGGTTAGTCGCGTGCGCTGAGTAAACCTTAACAGATAGATAAAATTTATGTACTACTGGGTTGTATATCTTAACAATATCAACAGGCCCACGAAAGCATATTTCTATCTTCTAAGGATGACATTATTGATGTTATTTCGGAACCTATTTTGACCAATATATTATTATAATCCTTATCCGATATGTTATTAAAATTGGCTATTTAATTAAGATTAAAATATGCCTGGACATCACATCATTTAAATGAATACTATAAAAAATATCAGATTTAAAATTACAAGTAGCAAAATAAAGCAAGCAAAACATTAATAATTAAGTATTTGGACGTCGAAACTCCGCAAATGGAGGACTCACAATTTTTTTCATTTAACCAGTTCAACAAAATAGTGCTATATTTTGCACTTTGTTTTTAACTGTATGATCATTGGGATGTTGACGAGTGCATCAATACATTGCACCCGTGCGTAGCAGGGGCGGGTCGCTAGTTAGATATAATTAAGAATAGATAAGTTTTAATGTTTCCTCTCTCCTAATATTTAGCTGTGCCAGACAAGTTCCATAATGATCTAATTAAATATTAAGTTACCACCTAAGTACACATTGTGAAATGCAATAAATATATTGAGTATTTATTGTTTTTACCTTGGTCCTAAGAGGCACGAATTCAACGTAGTTCTTGTCGTAGAAATCATCGAGTGCGCGCATGTACTTGGAGTAGGAGATGAGCCAGTTGATGGACGGGAAGTGCTTCCTCTGCGCCAGCTTCTTGTCCAGGCCCCAGAACACCTGCACGATGCCCAGCGTGGCCGCCGTCACCGGGTCCGAGAAGTCGCCGCCCGGCGGGGACACGGCGCCCACGATGGACACGGAGCCTGCGGGTGGCACATAACTTACAGGTTCCTAACACTCGTTTTGTACACATTAAAAGTAATATTTCCATAAATTAAAGTTATTTGAATTTTATGAAATGTTATCACTGCATTTCATTTTCAATCTCATTTTTGTGCAATCGCAATAGTATTATGTGACATGAATTTTGGAATGATGTATGAATCTTTTTTATTTTGTTTGTAAAATATCGAAGTTTAAATAGTATCTGGGTACTTGGTTTGATTGAAATAAATGATTTGATTTTCACTAGTAGCAAAGAATCACTAGATTTATGTTCTAAACCACAGGATGATAAACCTAGTTCATGAGTCAGAATAATCAGATATTGTGATTTTATTATGATTATAAAAATATTAATTATGTATATGCCCGATTGTCTGCCAATGAATGAATTAATATTTTTAATAAGTAGATATGTTCAAGAAGTTAAAACGTGTGTTGCGTCCTCACCTTCCCTGTCGGGGTTGCCCAGACACTTGACGCGGCCGGCGCGCTCGTAGAAGGAGGCCAGGCGCGCGCCCAGGTAGGCGGGGTAGCCGGAGTCGGCCGGCATCTCGGCCAGGCGCCCCGAGATCTCGCGCAGCGCCTCCGCCCAGCGGGACGTGGAGTCGGCCATCATGGACACGTTGTAGCCCATGTCGCGGAAGTACTCGGACAGAGTGATACCTGCGGAATAGTAGAGATTAAGAACTTACATGAAGTATTTAATTTATATTTTGCTTTCTGTATCTCATTTTATGCTGTAGACGACGGTAGACGTCATCACGTCGACGCCGGCCGTCGCTGAAAACCATTGTTTCCGAACGTAGGAACTATACGCACGACTAACTCGCACTCAGTCTGCACGTTACCTGAGTACTTGGAAGGTCGGAATCGTTCGTGCGTGTTCGTATGTGTTCGTACGAAAACGTGTCCAAAGTGCGCACGGCCTTAGCGATCAGCACGAGAAGAAGACAACAATTAATGTACTTTTAGTTTGTATTATGTTTTACTTTTATCCATGATTTTGTAAATTAACTTAACCGAGAACTTTAACTTTGAATTCAAAGTTAAAGTTCTCAAAAAATCAAATATAAGACAGCATTGATGTCCCGTTAAATTAATGGCTCTTTTTTTGTCATGTTCTCTCATGTCAGCAAGAACTATACATTCTTAAACACCATAGTTCAGCAGTATACAGTTATTTACTTAACAGTAAATTGTAGCAGGACTGACTACTACCTATCACAAGTTTCCCGTACCACAAGTTTTGCTCTCTGAACAGAGCTGCGCTAATGGACAGTTTGTTGCGCCACTTCCTATTCCCAGCTGCAGCACTAGGGAGTTTAACTCTTATTTTTATATCCTCAAACTTAAAGGACCCTCATAATTTTGTAAAATTCTCACTTCAGAACCTAACTGTTACTTACTAATAAATGTTATTATTAATATTAGTTACCAGTGTAGATGGAAGCCTCTCGGGCGGCTACAGGCATGTTGGAGGTGTTGGCGACCAGCGCAGTTCTCTTCATGATGGATTCTGTCACTCCTCCAATCTCCACCGTCAGCTCGGGGAAGTCACGCAGTACCTCAGACATCTCGTTACCTGCACACAAACACCTTGATTAGTATACAATTAAAAACAAACAGACTACCCTTCATAATGTCATAATATAAATCAAATCAATAATTAACGAAAAAAATATAAAAATGATGAAAACCATCAAGAACTCAGAAGTATGAATAGACAAATACTGTCTATCAAAATACATCATTAGAAGTAGATATCAATCATAATAATAATTATGAGCGTCACAAAGCTTTGTGCATAATTATTGTAATTGTTATGGTATTATTCTAGTTCATAGTGACGAGAGCTCTTGTCATTAATAACTTTATCAATTAAGTATTGGTTCATAGCTTATAAACTTATTTAAAAAATTGAAAACTCAAAAATCTACGTTTTGTTATATGCATTCAAAGTAGTTGTTATTGCGTCTAAGTATAATTACATATAATTTCTTCTTTTCCTTTTTATGTAGAATAGTAATCAGTAGTACACATTGATGTAAATCAAAGATACGCCTTCAGCATCAAAAAATGACCGCATTTGTGCTTAAGTTGTCATCTGTCACACAATGACGTAGAGAATTGTCGCTGTACCGTCAGCATACTCGTTTTAAAAAGGGTACTTAATTTTAAAACGAGGTTGTTTTGAAATAATAAAATGTTTGTCTTTATCAATGATATTATAATTGAATTGAATTTGAAAGCAGAAGCGGTAGAGTTTATTAACAGGCTGATAAAAAAAATCAATAAAAATATTTAATGGATCTTTGCCACACCCTCGCGACATAGGAAAATGGTACGATAACAGTTCGGGTCGTCTTGGCTTTAATAAGGAAGCGATAGAGGTTTTAGAAAAAAAAAAAAAATGTGATCCGCGAATATTCTGCACGTTAATTGCTGACGAGATGACTCTTCGCCACCAAACTACGTGGACTGGAAAGAAGACTGCAGGCGTCGTAAATTTCGGTGCTGGCTCGGCAAAATCGTGCGAAATAGCGACTCAGGCGTATGTATTAATATTAGTATGCATGAACGAAAGCTGGAAAATCCCAGTGGCATATTTTTAGGTAACGGACTATCAGCTGAAACTCGGGCAAATTTATTGAAAACATGTTTGAGTGAATGCTACCATGTGGGGGTTGATATTGTTGCCATAACTTTTGATGGCTGTGCGGCTAACATAACTGCAGCCAATTTACTAGGTTGTGATCTAAAACAACCATCACATCTAAAAACAACATTCAAAAATCCTGTATGTCATTTAGAAGTAGCTATCATGATGCTTGTCACATGATTAAACTGGTTCAGAATTCCTTCGAATCCAAAAGGCTTATTTATGATGGGTTTAGAAGGGAGATTCGTTGGCAGTTGTTGAAAAATTTAGTGAAACTACAAAAAAACGGGTATCCCCTATAATAATATTAATAATATTCAGATCTATATCTTATTTTCTTTAAAACCTCTTTTTTTATTGTTGTTTTAAGTGGATTTTTCTTGGCGAATCCAATATAGAGTCATTATCAGAAATATAAACATTCTCAAGTGGTGAACCCATCATTTCATATGTGGGTTCTACAAATGATATCTGTAATTAATAAAATAGTATGGAACTTTCTGAGGCAGTCAGATTTAAAAACTTAAAGATCGATCTAGATTGATCTTACTACACGGACAGATGTTGGCAATTAGCTAAATCATACATTCATACCTAAAAGATGGTACAACATTTTTTTTTAATTTTCTCCGACCAGCTTGTGTCAAGTAGAACATATCATCATTAAAATGTGCTGAAAAAATGCGACTGTATTTGGTTGGCAACCATTCATCGTCTCTTTGTTCTTCTTGGATTATTTTAATCCATTTTTCTTTAACACCCGGTTCTTGTGGGAACCTAACAGTTAAATACAAATAGTGATTAAAGTACATTTATTTAATATTTTTAATCTGTCTGTCTTTTACCTTTTCACGCGTTAAGGCTGAACGATGAAATTTTGCACTGCGCCTTTATTCGCGCTTCTTCCCCTGGATTCCCTCGACATGCTTGAGCAGGTGAGGAATCTCCATATCCTCACTCTCATAGTCTGGCGGGATGGCAACCCACCACGAGCGGAGAGAGATCAGGCAAAAGACCCCACGCTTTATGTGCTTTCGAAGCACATCGCGTTTTATTAAATTGTTTATGTACTAACCTATAATTTTGTATTCGAAAACATAGTTGCAAAGAAAAGATAATCTAAAAAACAAATACATTAAAAAAATCCGGCTTTTAAAATATTTTAAAATTATAATGTAACCTCCATACTTCCTAAATTCTTTTAAACTTTTTTTGTCAACGCTACACTACCCTATCGTTCGTTGTCATGGGAACGAAATTTTTGTTATATGTCATCATCCGTCATAATATTTATTTTTGATATCGAAATAAATTTGAAAAAAAATTACTTACGCATGAAAAGTAATACCTTTAGCTTTGTTTGTATTTTTGGAGTTGTTGTTACATTTCCTGTAGGCACAACAAGGCATCTTTGTACAGCTGTGTGTATTAAAAACGAGAAAGTTACTCCGATGTGCCACGAACTATGACGAATGAGGAAATGATCTAAAATGAGCGAATTCGCTCATTTCAGAAGTGACACTTTTCGCGCGACGTAAGTATGGTGAGGGCGTATCCATGATTTACATCAATGGTAGTACATACCACGCTCGCCGCACCCGACGTAGATGATGACGTCAGAGTTGGAGTACTTGGACAGCGCCTGAGAGACGACGGTCTTGCCGCAACCGAAGGCGCCGGGAATGGCCGTGGTACCTCCCTGTACACAGCTGGACCAACAAAAACACACGTCAAACACTACCCATTAGTAAAACAACATACACTACTACGAGGATCTTTTGGCGCTCGAATGCAGTTCACACGGGGGCGCTGTTGACACAGTTAAACATTTGTGCAATTGTTTTGTGAAATGTCACTTGAAATGAATTGAAAAAACAAGATGGCGGCGTTAGTTCCGATTTTGGCCACGCGCCGAAATAACCTTGCAGCGCTATACTTACGGGAACAGCGAGTCGAGTACTCTTTGTCCAGTGAGTAGCGGATGGTTGGCGGGTAGCTTCTCGGCCACAGGTCTGGGCTGACGTACCGGCCACACTTGCAACATGCTGTACTTCTCCTTCTCGCCGTCGAACTCCGTCTCCAGCACTATGTCCTGCACATCATCACCGAGGGTTACTTATTTTTACACAACTGACCAAGAAAAACAGTTATGTTTTCAAGGTTCATGTACAGTATCCTCCAAAAGTTAGTTGTTATCCTGGGTAACACAAGTTAGTTTAATAGTAATATAGTGGCTATGGAGCATAAACAAAAACCAAACATGTTTTTATTTCATTTTACACTTTATGGCGATCATGATTAAGGGTCACGGGACGCGCGCGTGATTTGCAACGTCGTCTTGTTACGTACACGTCGACGTTTGATTTAATATTCTTAATTTTTGGGGGCAATCAAACAAGCAGATACACCACCTAAGTTAAGTAATCGGCATAAAAACACTGACATCAGGTTAGTTACTAACCACACGAAAAAGAAGAAGTGAAACTTAGAAAAATCTCTTCTTAGCGGACACTTACACTGCATAAAGAATTTACTCCCCAAATTTCAACTTTGTAGGTTTAATAGTTCTTGAGATTCTGTGATACACTGAATAGCTACTCACTGAGTGGCTATTCAGTGAGTGAATGGTATTTCGCTTTTATTTGTATAGATAGAAAGTGCCATTATATAAAACTGGCTAAGTAGTACTTACAGTACATTTGTAGTTGCCGGCAGGCGCGATGTACGTGACGGTTCCTTTGGCCTTGGGCGGGATAAGCATCTTGTGTTTGACCAACGTGTTCTCATGCACGATACCGTACAGGTCTCCACCGGTGATGTGGGCGCCGGCCTGCAAGCAATCATTCATTAATATAGCATATATAAGTCAAGTCAGTATATATAAAAAATTATCGGAAATAGTAACATCGTGAGGAAACCGGCATGCCTAAGATATATTTCTCGACGGCATGTGAAGCCAAGTCAGAGGCCCATGGGCTGCTTTAAGACTCTGACACTGGGTTAATCACTAACCAAACGAAAATTAAAGAAAAGCGGAAATAATCAAAAAAGAACCAAAATGTAATACATTCATAAATAAACTAAAACAATTCTATTACTTATATAAATAATAACGATAAATATTTAAATGAAAATTTTTAAATTGCATTTCTTTTTCGTAAAAGTATAAGAAATGCGGTGCAAATCTTTGAATAAAAAAAAAAATATTTTATTTTAAATATATTATATTAACCTTAATTCACACGAAACTTTATTTACCTACTAAAAACAATATGTTGTTATCATTATAAGCGAGAAAAAGCATTTTTTCTGCATTTTCAGTTTTTGTGTGTTTAGTTGCTATTACTATCGATTCTCTGAATAAATGAACTGAAAATATAGATTTACCGTAAATAATGTTTTTCGGCCGATTGCCAAAAAACTGAAAAATTAATTTCGGTCGGCCTCTAAAAATGTCACCCTCAGTCTCTCTCTCACCTTAATGTTCATTGGGTTGAATTCCCAGGAGACCTCCCTAGCAAGACTGGGCACGTTGACACCCTTGGGGATGTAGATGGACTGTGTCAGCTCGTTGATGTCCTTCAGGGGGCGCTGGATGCCGTCAAAGATGGAGCCCAGGATACCAGGGCCCAGCTCAACGGACAGAGGTTTACCAGTACGCAGTACAGGGTCTCCCACTGTTACACCTGATGTTTCTTCGTACACCTATGTTGAATGAGAGTCAGTTTAATATTTTTGGTTGGAATATGTAAATAGGCATGGGAAGCTCTCAAATTGTTAACATACTATTCTGTTAATGGGTAGTAATGGTTAAGAATTGACTAAATATTATCTGTAATATTAGTTGTTTCATTTGAAATCAACACATTTTAATAATTTATTGTTTCTCATTAAATTCTACTTCCCTATTATTTGATAACAGGGCCCTGTTTAATAAACCTTACAAATATGTAACAAAGTTACAAGTAAATAACTTACAATTACCATTTATAATTGTAAATGCTGTTGAAAAATTTCGGGTAAGCAAGACTACAGTCGAATATTTGATGACAAAAATAGGGCATTTACTTGAACACAATACGAAGAGAATTGTAGCCCGTACACCTACCGAGCAATTACATTGCTTCCTTACATTTTAAGTAAATTGTAACTTACAACTAAATATTTGTAAATACATATTGTATTTACAAATATTTAGTTGTAAGTTGTCATCGAAATTTACAGGCGTTTTCTACATAATGTAAATGTTTATTAAACAGCATTTACAATTATGATAATTGTAAGTTACTTGTAACTTTCCTACATATTTGAAAGGTTTACAGCACATGTAGTAAGACTTAACATACGAGGGGTGTTCAATAAATAGTGAGAATGCGATACATTCTCCTTGGAAAGAAAAAAAATAAATACTGGCAGGCATAGCCCAGACATTAGTTAAGATGATAATAAAAAAAGCAATTAATTCTCTTTTCTTTTTTAAAAGTAGATGTCTATTGTTTGCGTCGTTTCGGAACGTGTTCTTAAAAATGGATAAAATTGAAGTTCGCGCGGTAATGAAATATCTCTGCTTGAAAAATTTTACTAAGGAGCAGGTAAATCAAGACTTGAGAGCAACATTAGGGGTTCATGCTCCTCCATATTCTACGGTTGCGCGTTGGTGTGCTGAGTTCAAGCGAGGAAGAACTTCCACTAACGACGACCCACGAACGGGACGCCCCATATCGGCAGTGACTGTACAAATGATTAAAAAAGTTGAAAATATTGTCTTGGCGGATCGTCGTGTTACTATTCGTTTTATAGCTGAAGAAGTAAAGATTTCGATAGGAAGTGTCCATAATATTATAAAGGACCATTTGGGTATGAAAAAAGTGTCAGCGCGCTGGGTGCCCAGAATGCTTTCTGACGCGCAGAAACAAACTAGACTGAGAATTTCACAAAGCTGTTTGGATTTGTTACAACAAGATCCTGACCGATTTTTGGCTCGATTCATAACTATGGACGAAACATGGCTTCACCATTATGACCTAACGAAACAACAGTCCATAACTTGGAAGCGACCGTCATCTCCAACTCCAAAGAAATTTAAGGCGATTCCATCCGCCGGAAAGATCATGGGCTCTCTTTTCTGGGACAGCCAAGGGGTGGTAATGATCGAATATCTTAATCATGGAGCCACTATTACGGGGACTATGTACGCAGGACAAGTAAGTAAGTTGCGTGAGGAAATACGCAAGAAACGGTGTGGCAAACTCGCTAAAGTTGTTTTGTTTCACCAAGATAACGCCCCTGCGCACAAGTCCAGCGTTGCGATGGCTGCCATTCAAGAAGCTGGCTTCGAATTGATGGAACATCCTCCATATTCACCGGACCGTGATCCTAGTGATTTCTACCAATTTCCGCGCTTAAAGGAACATCTCAGGGACCCGAAATTCGAAGATGATGATGGAGTAGTCGCCGCCGTAAATTATTTTTTAAGGGATCAGGAAGAAGATTTTTTTAGAAAGGGAATTTTAGGATTAGAGAAAAGATATACAAAGTGTATAAACCTGAAAGGTGACTACGTCGAAAAATAAAATAACATATAATAAAAGATAATTGCGTCTTACTCTTTCTCACTATTTATTGAACACCCCTCGTATATGTGAAATTTTTACAAAATTGTAAGATTGTAACGTTTATTAAACAGGGCCCTGGTCTTTGCCCTGTAGTGGAAGTTATTATTTTTATTGAGCTGTATGTTATAAATCTGAAGTAATTTTCCTTTGCATCATGCATTTTGTCCACATACCTGGATGGTGGCCATGTCACCCTCCAGACGAATGATCTCTCCTACCAGCTCGTTGTACCCCACCCTCACGAGCTCGTACATAGCCGATCCGGACATCTTCTCCGCCGTGACGACTGTGGTTACAAAAATACTGGTTTCATTTAAACTCATATTTAATAAGAGGCAGTTGGGCATTCAGTTACGATTGTGCCTACTGCAGAATAGCCATGTAGGTAGGTATACCCAGTAAATAAGTTCGAGACATGCCCTTATGCGAGGGCCCAAAGAAAGGATAGGCTCGCGTTTGAGGTTAGCGAATTGCAGAAATAGGTGGCTCTGAAACTATCTATATATACATACAGTCTTGCAAATCTACAATTATGATGATGTTGTTGACAGTGGTGTGAATAGTTATTTCTTGTCCATGTTTCCATGTTCCAACTCATATCAACAATGTTCTTGAAATAAATAAATAAATAAATAATAAATAAATGTATTATTCAAAAAGCCCGACTGCAGATTTTGTGAGCATGCATTATGTCATATCACAATTAATAGAATCTGATGCCAAATAGAATGACGTAATGTGCGTTCATAACGTTTCCACCTAAATATTTAATGGAAAACTGTTGACCTAAATACTCGTCCTCTTATTATATGGCATTCCAGAAACTCCTCCCCTTTTGGGTAAATGTGTGGAAATAAAGACTTTTACATTGTTAAACTCAAAGCCATAGGTAACCCATCCCTCTTACAGAGAGAAGGCCTGTGCCCCAGCAGTGGAAATATTAGAAGATGTAATTATTCTAAGCGCCAACCGAGGCAGGAGCGGCGGGGTCAGTCTGCCTGTAATTACTGTGGCACCCATTCTCCTAATACACAAGGCTGCTTGATGGTAGAAACATGTATAGTATTGATTACTATTACTACACCAAAAGATACTTAACAAAGAGCTTTGCTACTGTTGTTTTTAATGAACAATAAAAAAAAAATGTATACGTACCGGGACCGGATACGGCAAACACATAACCGAACCTCTCCTCATTTTCTTCATCGGCAATCGTCTTCAACCCCTGTCTGCTCATTTTGAATTATTAATTCTATACCTAAACAAAAAAAAAAAAAATATAATATAATTTATATTTTGTAATAATTTGGGTAACAAAAAGTTATAGTATGTAAAAACACAACTGCACAATATTTCTGTATTTCTATTCTTCATCTAGAAGTCTTTATTTGCAGTAATAAGGTGGTATACAGAAGTGGCGATAGGTAATTCACAAGTAAGTACTATTGATTTGGTTGATTAATTAATAAAATGGTACTTAAGTGAAACATTCTACTCATCATAGTATAGGTTAGTACTATCAATCATTTACAAAGGTGCATACAAGTGATACAAGTATAGAAATAATACAACACATTACAATTTAAAGATTGTCCTTGATACTGCCATTATTTAAAGTGTAATTTTACCACAATATTCTTCATAATCACAATAATATCAGACTATTATAAAATATTCATGGTAAGTTGAATAATTTCATGAAGATGGAAAAAAATATCAAAAAGTTGAAATGAAACATACTAATAAGAAAATTTGATCAACACCTCTGCCAATGTTGCTGGCTAGACTAAGACCATAGACTGGCAGATCAGCTGACAACTAAATTTTATCAATGAGTACTGATAAACATATTCATCCATCAATGTCAACTCTCATGAATAAAATTTAGGAAAAAAAAATATGGAAGAAATGTTGCCCTATTAATAAAGCCTTCTTCTTTTTAGTCCATAGAGGTTTTGTCCTTGACCTGAGATCATTAGGCCAGTCAGAAGAAAAAATAATGCAACAAAAAAAAATACACACTTGACAGATAAAATTTATGTAACAGCCAAAAGGATTTAAAAAGATGACAGAATACAGTTATTGCAGTATCACGTAATGGACCTGTTTATTGATTTTTCCCTAGTACGAAGTCACATGGCCCAAATCTACCATTCATACCATTCTACTAGAGAAAAAGGTTTTCAAGTTAAAAATCATTAGCATTTTATGTAACAATTTCATAATATTTTATACCAGCTGATAAGCATGAGTTGCTCACTTACAAACCATTAAAGGACATTAGAACAGATCAGGAGTTTATTTTAGAAAATCCTAACTTAGTGCAACTCTACATACTATTTTTACGGAAATGAACATGGCTTCAAAATTTAATGATATCTCTATGTCCAGTGGTTTAAAATCCGCCCCTAAGACGACCCACTGACCCTATGAGTTGTTTGTCAGTCAGACAGCCAGTCACGGAGTAGTTCATGTGATTTTGTACTTAAGAGATAATATAAGTTACATGAGATGGTAAATAATAATAGAATGGAAAGGAGAGTTGAATTAGGTATGTGTAACACCCATTATATCAGACTGTCGCAATTCCCTGCTAGAATGAGTTGTTGGTTAAAAGCATATAAAAATCATTGTAAATTAGATTCTAATAGGAATACTAGACAGGCTCTCTTAACAACATTTTACATTTTGATATAGAAAACACTAGAAGTTTCACACAAAATAGTTGATTCTGGTCAAAATGAGATGCAGGAACCTTTAACTAGATATCTATGTAAGTATGTACTAAAGAAACTGCCTGCCCCTGCAATAATCAGCAACATTCGATACTTCGGCTAAGATACAGCACAAATTACAATCAAGTACATCAGTAATTACCTACTGAAGGAGCTGGAGTGTTCCAATACAAATCTCTTCACTCATAGTCACATGATAAAATGGGTGTAACGATTAATTAACTAAATAGTAGTGAAATACCTGCGTTAAACACCAATATACCTTATAATTAATACTTAAATGCGTACTAATAACACTTAAGAACGAAACTACACCGCAGTTAAACCGAAAATCCAAATAATGCGTGACATTACATGGTTCTCATGAAAGAAATACTATGGCAGAATCAGGAACAATCTTACCGCAATTTAGGAAGAAAGGGAGGATATCCACGGTCAATAACACATACTCCTACAAAAACAAACTTAATAATGTACGAATTACAATATTTTAATATTTAAAATCCAACTCACGGGACGAGAAAGACGGAAAAGTCGGGCCGAGAATGGCGGAGGATCACAACTTATCACAAGACCAATGATAGAAATGAAGTCAGCTGACCTCAGTCTATGCCTTATTGTCTATTCCACACACTTCATTGATTTTCTGTCAGTTCACAAAACAGTTGTCTATGCTAATCCAAAAATAATACACGCAATTTTGACCCTTTTCTGAATCACAGTTGGTATGATTATTGCATGAACATTTTATAAACTAAAACGAATTAGGAACTACTGTTAATTTGTTTATGGTAAAAATACTATCTAGAACACATTCATCATAATGTATCAATCACTTAGTATACAACACTGGAGAAGCCTTACGAACACTTCCCTCTGTAAAAGTACAAGAACAAATGTCTAGTACGTTCATAAAAACTACTTTCAAATCGATTCTAACGCACTTCGTAAATCGTTTTAAAGGCGCGCGGAGCTCCGTGAAAATGCCTATTTGTGCTGTTTCAAGGTGTAAAAAGCGTTCAAATACGTCAAATTTACATAAAGAACTGAATAACTTTCCATATGTTATTTATTTTTCCTAAGATTTAGGCATGTATAAGATGAAATTAAAAATATAATAATAAGTACTGTATGGATCGGAATATTGGGCCGTGAAGAAGACGGATGAAAAAAGATTGCATGTAGCGGAGATGAGAATGTTGAGATGGATGTGTGGAGTAACGAAACTGGATAAAGTAAGAAATGAGAATATAAGGGAAAGTTTAAAAGTCCCGCCAGTGACAGAAAAGCTGAAAGGAAATCGTTTGGCCTGGTATGGGCATGTGATGAGGAGAGAGGAAACGCATGTGACTAAAAGAGTGATGAATATAAATGCTGATGGATGGAGCGGGAGAGGATGGCCTAAGAAAAAGTGGATGGAGTGTGTGAGGAATGATATGAAAGAGAAGGAAGTGAATGATAGCATGACAGTTGATAGGGGAGAATGGAAAAAGAAAACGTGTTGCGCCGACCCCAAGTAACATGGGACAAGGGCAGGAAAATGATGATGAAGATGAAATTAAAAATCCTAACCTCATGATACAATTCGATTATTCATTCGATTCAACCATGATTCAATATAAAACGTAGCATGAATCGAGTATTTTCCTGACGTTGCTTCTGTGACGTCACCGAGTCTTTTTGTTTTTATGTTCATAAAGATCAAAGTACTTTTCTTTTGCTTTACGAAAATACGTCAAATCAGCAAAACTTACACGCACTTAACATGCGATTATGTCCTCTAGTAAAAATGTTAACGAGACTACCGTAGGGTTGAGGTCACGTTTGAAACAAAAATTTACATGTCGATAATTTCTTATTAAAAATTACTTAGTAATAACATTACAAATACGCTACACTTTTTACAAATTTCGACACTGGGTCGCGAATTCGATCCCCAGACAAATTCAGATTGGAATATGATATTCGCAACAGTTTTTCGAATCAGCGTGTTCGCGACAACGTCATTCGATATAGCGGTTTTCGACTTAATGTGTTTTCGAACTGGCGTACCACTCTTTATTTTTTTTCGAAATAGCGTGGGTCGCAATAACGTCATTCGAATCTTCATATCACTCCCATAGTAAACATACAGGGTGGCAGGGACATCGACGCGAAAACTGATACCATGGATTCAGTACATGATTCTGAACCCCCGTGCGTTGAGATCTTTCGTCGGTTATTTTAAAAACATTTGCTGTTCCATACATTGGACCGCGTAGGTATTGCATTTTTCTATGAAACAGCAGATTTCTTTTTAAGAAAAATTTCAACGCAGCGGGGTTTAGAATCATGAACTGGTTTCAGTTTTCGCGTCGATGTCCCTGCCACCCTGTAAACACAACAATGGCGGATTGAAGACGGACAACTGTGCTGCCACCTATGATGAGCTTTCAGTTTTTAACCCCATTTATATGGGGTCGGCGCAGCATGTCTTTCACTATCTGGAACAAATTAGACGTAGAAAATAGTAAAATATTGAATACTGAACAAAATAATTTAAAATAACGGGTACAATCAATAGTTTCCATAAATCTTTGAAAATACTAAGGCCTATAATAATAACAACACAACAATAAGGTACATATGAGATGACGACTCATAGCTAATAGGGAAGTATGGAAAACAGTACGTATGTAAATTGAAAATATCTAATATACCACATAAAACTGCTCTCTGATCGCTGCTCAAAGAACTCCCACTATTCAAATATAAATGGCGTAATTTTTTATTTGAAAAAGCTTACTACATGATCCAAGATTTTCTTAGTAATAAGTACTACAAACTATCACCATACACCTAATTGTTACTTTGTAAGAATTGTTTTCTAAAAGTGATACCTAAGATTTGTTGACATAATTATTGTATGCTTATTAGGCAGGACGTAATTGAAGTGTAATTTACCTAACATCTGTCTGTCTAACCTACATATGCCCACAATAAAAAGATTTGATTTGATTTGGAAGAAAAACACATGTTACGCAGGCCCCCAAATAAATTGGGATATAGGCAAGAGAATGAATATGATAACTTTTTATGTGTCAGGCTAGGATTTGCTTTGGCAACATTGGTTATTTTTTTAAATAATGTTTGATGACACATGTCAAATCGACGGGAAAATAACGCATGCGTTTTTTGCGAAGACAACCGCATCCTTTGTTTTCTGTTTTAAAACTCAATCTCGCAAATTTTGAAGTCGTGTAAGACTTGATTGACAAAATAAAACATAGTTCCATAATTAGGGACACCATAATATTCCAGTTGTATCGCACGCATCGTAAACTTACATTTCGTTGACAAAATAGATGTACGTTGTGTCTTCAATGACGTGCTGTCCTGAGGAGTCCAGTATTATTATTATATTCAGTTCATGTTTTTTTGCAGGAATAATAAAGACATACAGTTAAGTAAATCTTTATCTTGGCTGCTACGGCACGGAGCAGTCGGAGAAGGTTTCAGGCTAAGGTATGTTCGCTAGTCACCTGTCTCCAGTGTCCACACAGCTGTACATAAATATATTATAATAATGGATGTCAATTTGTATAGCTGTGTTGTGCCGTTGAGACGCATCGACACGGGACGCGATTTGAATTGGATCGCGGCAATTATGCAGTGTTTGCAGTTTATATAGTTGCCCATTGAATGTCGGAGTCGTTTATTTGTGTGCCCTCGTTTAATGCACGTATCAAGGAGGTCACATTGACATTGAGATTGTTATGATCTCGTAAGCACAAAAACGTTTAAAATTGCTATTTGTTTTAGTTTAACCAATGTTGATCAATGGAGTTTATGTTACGAAACTAATTTAAGTATGGTTTTTATGAATGAAAAATATTTTGAACTTTAAAATGAACATGTTGTGTTTTGTGTACAAAAGATTCATAAGTACTTCCCCTGACTTGAATAGTAAAAGTTTTGACAGTGGCACAATTATTACTGTATGAAGATGTTGGTGAGTAAGCAACATCTTCAACATCTTCAACATGTCTTACTTTATAACTCACTATACTGTCACTAAACTGTATACAGGTAAATCATGTCCTGCATTACCGGTAAAATACATCTATAGACCTGATATAAAGTGTTTAGTACCTTTCAGCAGCTCTTTGGTCATTATTTATTTTTACACATACAAGCATAAGTTAATTAGCAATATAAAAGTTGTCATTATGAAATTACAATTTAACAATACCTTACTATTGCTGTCATTAAGTCCCTAAGATGGATATTCTGTCCATTTATATTCAAAACAATCAATGTGTAAATACCTATTTGGAGAACTAGGCTTATCCAGACAAGTGTAAACAACTATGTATGTGAAAACCTTTATGAACACTACAAACTATGGAACTAAGAATAAGAATTCTATAACTAGCAACTTGAGTTTTGAATAAAATGAGTTGGCATTTTTTTTCAGCCCAGAAGGATATTTAGACATAAACAAAATATTGCAGCACAAAACATTCAGAGGCAAATACAACATATTGGACATTAAAAGAGTTGTAAATAACAATGATAAGCAGAGGTTCAAACTGAGGCAAAACCCTGCCAGCAACTGTCTGGAGATCAAAGCTAACCAAGGACATACAATCACTGAAGTCTCTGACGCTGACCTCACTCCCATTACTGAGGTTTTAATTCATTTTGTTTTAAAATATATGTTGGATAAGCAAGCACATCATAGCACTATTTATCCTAAGTCCTTTTTTTGCAGCCCAAATACAATACAGTTATCCATGGCACATATTTAAAATTCTGGCCACAAATAAAACATGAAGGCATTAATCGTATGAAGCGCAAACACATACATTTAGCTAAAGGAACATTGGAGGATGCTTCCGTGATCAGTGGTCTTCGCCCGGACACTGAAGTCCACATATACATAGACCTTGCAAGGGCCTTAGCTGATGCTGTCAAATTCTACGAGTCAGAAAATGGTGTCATCCTAACCAGCGGTAACAGAAAAGGATTTTTGGAGCCAAAATACTTTGCAAAAGCAGTCAATATTCACACCGGTAAGTTTTATGGTGTTTTTCTATCCATAATTTATGAACACACTTTCACAAGCTTCAATTGTGCTTGTAATAAGCACTGCCCAATCAAAATAATTTATAAGTACTTTATTGTGTACATCATTTATTAATGAGGGTCACAAGATAATGTTTTTATTTTATTTCCTGTTCTATTTAATCTGTTGCTCAACAAACTAGATTCAGAAGGTTCACATCCGGAAGGCCAAGTATTATACAAAGAATGAGATATTTATTAGCCTTGCAACTAATTGAGGCATAGGGATAAAAACTTTTTGACATAAGGGTAGAGCACTCTTTAAGAAAAAACTGGCCAAGAAGTGAGTGTCGAACAGTACCGGATTAGCCCATAAGCAAATTAAGCAATTGCTTAGGGCATCACGTCTCGGGGGGCACCATAAACGGCACCGATATTTTTTGCTAGCACCTGGACCGCAAGGCTGTTTGAAAACCCTCGCGTATTATCGGCGAGAGATGTCGTTGTTGAACGTAATAAAAAATTAAAAAAGAACGACGATGCTGTAGGAAAGGCTCGATGCTTTATCTATAGATAATATAATTATGTCGTAGCCAGATCTTAGAATTGATCATTTCATGAAGTGTTCGACTTCGACCATTTCATAAAATGGTTGTGTTTCGTGAAATGTCCAGCAAAAATTTACCGTATCGTTTAAACGTCAACATTTTATGATTTTGGACTTATTATTAATGTCGGGCTGTAGGGGCATGAATCCATGGTTTAAGGTGTAGTAAAAATTGACAAGTAACTGCGACCAACTTGGAAGTATCGTCGTCACCGCTGGTGATGGCACCCCGACCAAATGAGTTAGAATAGAACTGCGACCAGCAACGCTACTTCCAAGTTGGCCACTTTCCATAATATCATATTTGGAAATAAAATAAAAATCCATCGACTTTTTTTGTGTGGATACTTTGTTTTAATTTGTTTTATGCCACCGCCATGATGCACAACAAAAACAAAGCGACATTAACGTTCAAATCAAACAAAGATCAAACTCTACCCGTGGATAATCTAGCTATTTTAGAAAGGAAGAAAGAAAAATAAGTTTATTTGTCACAGAAAGAGTGCATAAAAAAAGATAATAAACTCGAGTAGATAACGACAACATAACGATACCAATACAATAACGAGCACAAAACAGAAATAGTCGGCAGCTGCTGGCACGTCATGACTGTGACAAGAAGGCTTCCACTCAGCATGATGCTGTGCTATGGACACCCACAGCACAGCGCTGATTTTCAGTGGTCACCCGAAAAAGACGTACGGAAACCCAAGTCAGGCATAAAGAATTGTACATAAATATAAAATAAAATAAATAGTGCTTATAATATAAAGCTACCTACTATACAACCAATAGTATAAATAAAATGATTAAATAACATATAAATAATTATTGATGATTAAATGATTGATTGTGATTTATGATCACTAATGTTTGGCCACACCATGAAGTAGTCGTGCCTTTAACTGTTTGTAACGTCAAACGTTGAGTATTTAATTATCTGGCCAGACAACATCATGGTGTGACCAGTGGTCGATGTTTAATTTCATGAAATAACACCTTGAACATTTCACGAAATTATCAATCGCCACGGCCGGCCCACGACATACACAGAGTGAAATTCAATTCATGGGCATCCTCTTAAGGGGTCATTGTAATCATCATTATGAACAACTTTCACTATGCGGTCAACCTTGAAATCGCGAAAAAAATGTTTTGGTTTTCATAAGGTTTGATGCTAGTGTATTAGGATGGGTCTATTCTTGTAAGCACTGAATCTTTGTGTGATTTCTTCTTTAACCTTTAGCATTTTTAAGTCCCCATGTAAGCTATCATTAGTGATATACCATGGTGCATTAGTTATAATCCTTAGCATTTCTGATTGGAACCTTTGGAGTGTTTGAATTAGCTGCCGTTCCCCACAGCTGTGTTCCAAATAGGCATTATGATGCATTTGTAAATCCGAAGTTTATTGTCTAGCGAAAGCCTGGACTTTCTTGATAGTAACCAATAGTCTTTTCTTAGTTGTAGGGTTAGTGCTTTACGCTTCGTGAATATATGTTTTCTCCAGGTTAGTCTACGGTCGGTATTTAGCTTCTTCTGCTTGTGGAATCTCAACATTATTTAGTCTATTATATACTGGAGGGCATGTATCTCTTCTTTTCGTGAACTTCACGTGTACGGATTTGGTTTCATTTGCCTTTATTTGCCATTTAGCCAGCCAGTTTGAAATTTCATCTAAGCTCGCTTGTAGAACCTTAGATGCCTGAACCGCATATTCATGCAAAGCTAATGTAGCAGTGTCATCTGTAAATGTGCCTAAAACTATTCCTTCGGAAACAGGGTATAAATTCTAAAAAAAATATGTTTGAGACTCACAATAAGCTTGTTCATTTGATATGTCACACGGTACAGTTCGCAAAACTTTTTAAAATTTTCTTATTTGCCTCCCAAAAGTGACCCCCATATAAAAAAATCATTTATTTACGTTACACGTCCGTGTTTGGGTCACAGAAATTCATATGTGTACCAAATTTCAACTTAATCGATCCATTAGATTCGGAGCAAATCGGCTATGACAGACTGACAGACAGACAGACAGATACACGAGCGATACGGATCTTACAAGGGTTCCGTTGTTTCATTCGAACGTACTGAACCCTAAAAATGTCTCAAAGCCTATGCATGTTTTTTTATAAATATTGTAAAATACCTGCCAAACCAAAGGTAGGCAACTACTTTGGCTTTTAAATTGATTAAAGTGGTCCTTCTGTTACATGTTGTGTGTGCACATTTTCGGGGAACTCCCCGCTCATAAAGCCTAAATATTTGTCTGTATCGTGTTTCTTCCTCGTTCAGTCATACGATAGTAATTAGTAAGCAGATATACTCTGTATTTAATATGTGAATGTCGAAGTGTAGACATCTAGACGATAATTAAATAAAATAAGTTTATATTTGATAGGATTTTATGTGTGAAGTGCTGAGTTATTGGTTGTGGTGACGATAATCTGATTACGTGTAATTTCATATTTTCGTAAGTGACAATTTTTTTTCTCTCAAGTTAATTTAAAAGAGTGAGTTCAAACTTCAAGGTGAATGAAAATATGAACACAATAGTTTAAGTTGGACTCGGATCGCGGTTGTACTCGTGTAATAGATAGACTTGCCTAACAAAATTGAGCGCGTACGTTGCCAGATTATACACACCCTCTCCCACTCGATTTCAAAGGCGTTTCCTTCTGATGCTGCTCCAAAAGCAGTTAGTGGGCGACATTCTGCGACCCTGTTGTTAGGAATGCTGTCATGATATTCTTCGTTTTCACTTTGCATTTATTGCTTTACGTCGCAACTTTTTTGCTGATGTGGTAGTGTTGTCGTAAGCATTATGTACGATGTGTGTTCCATAGCATCGTCCACGCATGATGTAGATACTAGCATAATATAATTTAAGGAATTTCTGACAGACAGATGTGGCGGGGGACTTTGTTTTATAGTATGTAAGGACTAACTACGCCCCGTATTTTATTTATTTATTTAACACTTTAAGTACACAAATGTACAGAGGCGTTAAGCCTATTAGGATAGGACTCGAAAGGGCAGTGTTGCATACTATCACTAACTGCATTAAAGCTTGATGACCGAATAGTAAGCAGGTTTATTATTATGTAATTAAATGCAAAATTGAGTGTTGTCAGGGTTTTCTACAAATGATTTTTTGTTGTAGGTGTGCACCTATACCCATGAGCCATGGAGCAAACGTCGCGGACGCAGTCCTCTCCGTCGTCGTCGGCGTCGTCGCCGCGCCACGCGCAGCGCCGGCGCCGGGCCGACGCGCCCGACGCGCACCCGCAAGCGCCGCCCGGCTGCAGGATCCTGGTCTCTGGTGAGGATATGCACGTCCATCTTCCAACCCACGATGTACCAAACTCCTGCCGAATATCTTGATTTCAAATGAATTAATCTAACTTGTATGGTGTATAGTGTTCGGAACTCCACGTCCGTGCGCCTATTTTGCGTACGCTTTATTTAACTTACACCTAGCTTTAAACATAAAAACTCAAAAATTCTAAATAAAAAAAAAAACAAAATTCTAAAGGGAACATTCAAGTATTACGTAACGCAATTTTTGAAGATTTTAGACTCCCCCTCCCCCCCTTGTAACGCACCGTAACGTTTTTCTGTACCCCCCTCCCCCTCTCTAAACGTTACGTAACACTCAAGTAACCATTTTTACCCTAAAGGCGCTAAAAGTTATGTTATAGTTCATAGTTATAGTCAGCATGAGAGCCTTTATAGGCCAAGAACAGCTGATTATACAAATCTCCCTCTTTTGAGGACATTGCAGTATGAACACTATGAACTTACTTTAATAATACCGACTAGAGCAATGTGCTTCTGCATAAACTGAAACGAATACTGACAACGAAAACAACATTAAATGACGTTCAATACAATCTAGGGATTCCCGGTGAAATATAAACGAAAAGGTTTACCAACTTGCGAGAGCAAATGAAAAATGACGACCAGACTATAATACAATCGAGGGATTCCCCGTAAAACGTAAACGAAAAGGGTTGCCAATTTGGGAGTTTTAACCTTTTGACCGCCAGAGCAAAAGCGCTTCGCCGTGCCCTCCACGCCAAGCCGACAAATTCAATGAAATAACCTTGAAAATAGTAGGGAGTCCAAAATGTTATCGATAAACATAATAATTTTCGTCTGAAATTTGTGAATAAACAGCTTATAACACAAAAAGAATATTTATTTAACCTCATCTCCTACTGTAAAAAACTTAAGACCACATTTATAGCAACTATCAATAAAAAAATCAACCTTTTGAGATACAAAAATACATATAAAATTGCAGCAAGTTACAGCACTATTCTCTATCAGTTACGCGGCCATTGGCATGTATACGTGCCAATGGCGCGGGCAACCATCCTTTTTTATAATTTCTCGCTTCTGATTAGGGATGTGTAGCTGTATATTATTATAACTTATCGAATTTATTTATTAAGTTTATATGAACTAGGTATCATTGTGGAGTGATTATTTGTGAGTATCAAAATAATAATTACATATTTACAAAAAAAAAACAAAGAAAGTATCAATAACACAATATAGTAAAAAGACATAATTAACCTTTTTTTTTAGTCTGTAACTGTTAATTTCGGATAGATTCACAGGACTTTTGCTGTTAAACAGCCAGTATTATAGCGGGTTACCTAAGCACTAATTACATTTGTTGATTATTGAATATGTTAATTATTAAATTAGTTGATTATTACACGTTACCTAATTTTTTAATTTGTTGATTGTTATTTACCTATGTGAATTGTTAAAGTAAAATTAACTTACCTCAAAATCATTTTCTTTTACTGATTCCGATTCAGAAAACTCATCATCTTCAGTGCCTTCTAGAATACGCAATAGTTCTTCTGTACTAAATAACTCTTCACTTGCCATTTTTGCAATTATAATATTGGCAGATCGAAAAAAATATCGAAAAAATATTTTTTCAACTTCCCAGCACTTAAAAACATGGCACGCGCTTACGACGTCACGAGTCCGACATCTATTCATGTCATTGGCGCAGAAGGGATTGCAATATCAGTACTGTGCTAGGGATGCGCATGATTGGCGAAAAAGACAATATTCAAATCAACAATATAGAAAATATGATATTATACCAAAGAATGTAGTATTTACCTTTTTTGTCAGTGACTAAGCTTATATATTTTTTTAATAGTTATTACAAAAATTAAGCGAATTTGAGTAATTTAGCTGAAATTTTAATGAAGTTACTTGAATATTACACCACATCACTAGTAGGCATGTATACATGCCATTGGCGCAAGAGAACATGTTTTTCAGCCATTAATTAAGTTATTTTTTATCATAAATATTTGAATAACTATTTTGCAATTTTGTTCATTGTGTACAATTATATGTAATAACTGGGGATTCAGTTCTTAAGATATATCAATAAAACACGTTAAAGTAATGATTTAATATGTTTATTTTGTATTTTTCTATGATCTGTTTCTTGGCATCTATAGATGTCGGTGGCGCACAGGGCACGCTTGCGCATGGCATCTATACATGCCATTGGCGTTCAAAAGGTTAATTCCCTAAATGTTTATTAAAAAAAAGAAACAGTGTTACGTAACGTCTTGTAAGAAAGACCCCCTCCCCCCCAAATTGTGTTACGTAATACTTGAATGCTCCCAAAGTCATTTATTCAAACTAGGCTGAGAATCAGCACTTTTCGAACGTCAAAATTACATTTGACAGTCCCCCAAAACGCCCACCCTTCACCACTTCCTAGTGCATTAGCTGGGAAGAAGAAGTGGCGCAACAAACTCCCCAGCAGCACAGCTGTCTGTCCAGTTAGAAGAACAAAATAAAAAAAAGATTCTATATAATAGTATTCAAAATAATTTACATTACGCAACACAAAAACATAATTTAAATTATTGGCCATTTGTTAGCTAGGCAAACAAAATAATCGAGAACTATATACGAGGGGTGTTCAATAAATAGTGAGAATGCGATACATTCTCCTTGGAAAGAAAAAAAATAAATACTGGCAGGCATAGCCCAGACATTAGTTAAGATGATAATAAAAAAAGCAATTAATTCTCTTTTCTTTTTTAAAAGTAGATGTCTATTGTTTGCGTCGTTTCGGAACGTGTTCTTAAAAATGGATAAAATTGAAGTTCGCGCGGTAATAAAATATCTCTGCTTGAAAATTTTTACTACGGAGCAGGTAGATCAAGACTTGAGAGCAACATTAGGGGTTCATGCTCCTCCATATTCTACGGTTGCGCGTTGGTGTGCTGAGTTCAAGCGAGGAAGAACTTCCACTAACGACGACCCACGAACGGGACGCCCCATATCGGCAGTGACTGAACAAATGATTAAAAAAGTTGAAAATATTGTCTTGGCGGATCGTCGTGTTACTATTCGTTTTATAGCTGAAGAAGTAAAGATTTCGATAGGAAGTGTCCATAATATTATAAAGGACCATTTGGGTATGAAAAAAGTGTCAGCGCGCTGGGTGCCCAGAATGCTTTCTGACGCGCAGAAACAAACTCGACTGAGAATTTTACAAAGCTGTTTGGATTTACTACACCAAGATCCTGACCGATTTTTGGCTCGATTCATAACTATGGACGAAACATGGCTTCACCATTATGACCCGGAAACGAAACAACAGTCCATGACTTGGAGCGACCGTCATCTCCAACTCCAAAGAAATTGAAGGCGATTCCATCCGCCGAAAAGATCATGGGCTCTCTTTTCTGGGACAGCCAAGGGGTGGTAATGATCGAATATCTTAATCATGGAACCACTATTACGGGGACTATGTACGCAGGACAAGTAACAAAGTTGCGTGAGGAAATACGAATACAAGAAACGGCGTGGCAAACTCGCTAAAGTTGTTTTGTTTCACCAAGATAACGCCCCTGCGCACAAGTCCAGAGTTGCCACGGCGCGAGTTGCGATGGCTGCCATTCAAGAAGCTGGCTTCGAATTGATGGAACATCCTCCATATTCACCGGACCTTGCTCCTAGTGATTTCTACCTATTTCCGCGCTTTAAGGAACAACTCAGGGGCCAGAAATTCGAAGATGATGACGGAGTAGTCGCCGCCGTAAATGATTTTTTAAGGGATCAGGAAGAAGATTTTTTTAGAAAGGGAATTTTAGGATTAGAGAAAAGATATACAAAGTGTATAAACCTGAAAGGTGACTACGTCGAAAAATAAAATAACATATAATAAAAGATAATTGCGTCTTACTCATTCTCACTATTTATTGAACACCCCTCGTATATACTCAGGCCGAAATAAATACCCAAACGTAAACAGCACTTAATATCTAAATAAAAAGCCTCCAGGCATAAAGGGCGTGCCCGCTTACATATAGTTGTAACTGGAAGTTATAAAATGATAAACTAGGACCATCGATGTAAAATAAATAAACAAAGAGTTAATTACTAATAACAATAACTAATATGATGAATTGTCGAGGTCACTAGCTAACCACATATTGCAATACAACTCATACAAAAACATTGTGATGAGTAGATTTTGTCAACAATAAATTAAAGTTAAATTAAAATAAGTCAAATAAAATAAACAATTATATAAACTCATATAACTTGTCAGTAGGTAAGCTGGAGAAAGAACATAAACATTGTCATGAGTTAATCACAGCGACCAACTATTCTTATCATTTAAGTAGTTGTTGATATATGTTGTCATTTGAATAGTATGCCTTTGAACAAAGCTTGGATTTTACTTTCGTTTTAAACGCAATATAAAAAAGCCACTTGCAAAGTGCCAAAAAATCTAAATATCAATCCACACAATTTAGCTCAAGATGTAAAAAAATCTTGAAAACAGTTATAAAGGTGTTTTTTATGCTTTATTAAATGTTGCTTTTTATACTAGTAAATGGCAAATCTAGCAAAGATATACAAGTAACATGGTATGAAATTCTAATAACTAGACAACAAAATAATTAAACAAATTCAACAATAGGTCCCAAACTGGGCACAGCCTGTATCCTTGTGACCCATTGTAAATAAGTTCATAATATAAATTAACTAAACTACTTTTATGCTAATCGTACATCAGTGCACTACAATCGTGGTACTGCCAATCGTACATCAGTGCGCTACAATCGTGGTACTGCCAATCGCACATCAGTGCGCTACAATCGTGGTACTGCCAATCGCACATCAGTGCGCTACAATCGTGGTACTGCCAATCGCACATCAGTGCGCTACAATCGTGGTACTGCCAATCGCACATCAGTGCGCTACAATCGTGGTACTGCCAATCGCACATCAGTGCGCTACAATCGTGGTACTGCCAATCGCACTTCAGTGTACTAGAATTGTGGTACTGCCAATCGCACTACTGTGTATTTGAATCGAGGTACAGCCAATCGTACGTCAGTGCACTACAATCGTGATACCTACAGTCAGTCGCACATCAGTGCACTACAAAACTGCCTCTGCTACGACATAAAAGCGGTATCTTTTTACAACTGATGTGTGTTTCAGCAACATGGAATGTTGCATGTAGTTGAAATGGCATTCACAAACAGAAGATTCGTGACACTGTTTAGTAACTATAATATAGTCGACTTTGTAAATACTTATACTTAAATTCCGACTAACAGAAATTTCAATAAGCCTATCCGTTTTCTTCCAGGTTACCCAAACTACACTCAACCACAAGACTTGCTCGAGGTGTTCACAAAGTTCGGTAGCGTGCGCATAGATAGGTGCAACTGCCGCTGCGCGACACTGACGTTCAACAGCGAAGAGGAAGCGCAGGCGGCGCTGGCCGCGTACAAACAGCTGCACATCTACGGCTACTTCCTGTCCGTCAAGCCCTACTCCTCCAAGGTGGCTTCCGAGGTCGGCCAGCCCACCACGCCCAAGAGGGACTTCCCAATGAGCAAACAGAAAGGTAAAATAAATCTGTTAAGTAATAATAATAATTTAACGATCGTAAGGACGTGTGGCAAGGCAAAGAGCTTCACGGACGCTTTTTCCGGGCCCTCTATGGGCTTGATGTAAACTTTTTGGAGTCCGTATCCTGACTGCGTTTCGTCGACCACTTTGGGGAAACCAAAGGTTTTGTCTGTGTGATTACGAATGAAGTTATCATGACGAATAATTATCGGAAATACATTGTCATTGTCATACGGAACCCTAAAAATGGTGTTACGTCATGCCTCCCCCCAACCCCATCAACCATTTATAAGTTTATAATACGGTTGTACACAATATGCACTCAATTTACTTTCTGTAAATTTGCTCTCAAAAATAGTGAAGAAAAACATCGTGAGGAAACCGGCATGAACCAAAAATTCGAAGACATATGACATCCACTAACCCGCACTGGGCCCGCGTGGTGGATTACGGCCTACTTCCTCTCATAGAGAGGGGGCCTGTGTCCCAGTAGTGGGAACGTTACAGGCTGAATATACTATACAGACTCGGAACGTCATTAAGTATACGAAGTTTAATTTATTATTGTACTAGCTTTACCCGGCCCCACTTCGCCCGGGTAGCACTAAACCCTACCTAAGCACTACCTACCCTACCTACCCTAACTACCCTAACTACCCTAACTACCCTAACTACCCTACCTATCCTAATTTTCTCACCGTTTAAAGCTTCCCAGTAGGCCTAACATGACACACGCGACAATTACGCACTCTCGCGTGAGTAATTGTCAGTGCGTAATTGTCGTCTATTTCTGTCACTTTTCTCGTTTTCTGACAGCGCTGCCATACAAAATAGTCGACTCGTTCTGTCAAACTTAATGTTTTGTCGACAAACCCTAACATGACACCTTAGTTATCTCGATTTTTGACAATTCAACACGAGATAATCTGCGATTTTTCTGTCATTTTGTCGTATTTACTCGTCCTCGATTTTGACGACGAGAATAGTAGACAAAAAATAATACAAAAAAAAATTCCAAAAATGGCAGTTTCACAATTGTACTTATTTTAGTCATATTTTTTTTTTTACAATATTTTAATAATGAAAATACTTAGTTTTAAACTACTATTTATATTGGAAAGACATGTTTTATATGGAATTTTTCGCTTTTTGTATGGAAAAAAAGAAAAAAAAATTACCAACTTGTTGAGAATTAGGGGTTTAAGGGTTGTACAAAGGGGGTCGAAATTTTCATTATTTTTGCGATAGGACACACCATTTTCGAGATATAAGCAAAAGAAAAGAAAAAAAAAGATACAGTATTGTTTTTGCACCGTCGAAGTGTTGGTGTGGATTTTGGTTCAAGACAACTCATTTTAATTCACACCTTTTTAATCGCGATTAAAAATAGTCAGATTTAGATAAACAATCAAACTTTTATGTGAAAAACGTCAAATTCAGAATAGAAAAATTTCCATTTTCACAAAATTAATAACTCAGTGCCATATTAGTGGGAAAACGTCGTTTGACAGGAATAAACAACATTTTGGTGATTTTTAGTCTAATATAGAGGCATTTGTGAAAAGAGAATCGGCACCATTGAATAAATGAAACGGAATCTCAAGCCGATATTGCTATCATAAAAATGATTTGTTTTTAATAATTTGCAACATCGGTTTCTCGTCGAGATATAGAGGTGTCAAAGTGCCTTTTTCGAGTTTACTCGTCGATTACGGTCATGTTAGGGATTAGAATGACGTCAAAATCGACAAAACGAGAAAAAGAGCGTTCTCGCGCTTGTCATGTTAGCTATACTGGACTACGACAAACATTTCAAAACCAAAATCAGCTAAATCGGCCCAGCCGTTCTCGAGTTTTAGCGAGACAAACGAACAGCAATTGATTTTTAAATATATACATTATCATCTCCACCTTGTATATATTAATTTTAATTATACGTGAAGACGATTTGCCTGGAACAAAATTAATATACTACAATAGGTACAAAGTATTAAAAAGTAAGCAATGGCAGATAAATTAACTATATTATCTTAACATAATTGATTTATTTGTCATTGCTTAATTTTTAATACTATGTTAGCACCATTTGGTGCTCACTTATTTACAAATACTGCAACAGTAGACAGTTTTTCCTAACATTAAATAAATAATGAATCAGTGTGTCATTTGAATTTGTCGTTATGTTCTCCAGGTGTAATCGTAGAACCGAAGAAGATCGACCTGTCAGGTGACTTCCACAGCCAGCTGGACAGTATCCTGTCGTCCGTCAGACTGACGCAGGAGGATGTCAAGTGCCTCAGTCAGCTCTACACAGACCTCGAGATTGCGCTGCAGGCGCAGTGGCCAGGTTATTATTTGTTTGCGGCTGTCGCTGTGATTGGTTGAATGATTTATCAACACAGCAGTTTACGCGCGCTTGACAGTTTGTCACATTAATTTTGCGATCATTTTCGTTGGAGAAACTTGCCCATAATGTAACATTGCACTTGTAAGCGGGCACGGTCTTTATGCCTGGAGGCTTTGATTTAGGTATCAAGTTCTGTTTACGTTTTTATTTCTGCTTGAGTATAGTTTTCAATGTTTTTGTTGATATAATGGCGTGTGGTAGCTGACATATGGCATTTGCAAATAATTTAAATTAATGTTTTCTATTTCTTTTAATGTTAATTACTTTGCATACTATTGTGTAGAATCAAGTTCAGACAGTTGTGAGGCTGAGGAGTTTGTTGCGCCACTTCTCTGTTATACTATTCCCAGCTAAAGCACTAGGAAGTGGTGTAGGAGTGTAATGGGAGATTTTTATGGCAATTTTTACGAAAAGCAAAAAAGAGAAGAAGCATACACTTGCTTCCATTCGAGCAAATTTCGACAGAACATGTATTACTAAGTTCGTTTCAGAATGACTCTTTCTATTGAAAGGTTATAAAGATAAAAAGTTTCAGCGGATCATAAACATTATGTGTTGGCATTAAACTAACATCCCGAAATCACATAAATTGAAAGTTGTCAAATAGTAAATTGTTTGCCAAGGGAGCAAACAACTATTTTTAAGGCGAGAATGTTTCTTTGAATCCAGAGCGGAGCGAAGGATTCTAGAGTAGAATCCTGAGTGCAGCGTGGGATTCAAAGTACGTCACTCGAGCTTAAAATAGTGTTGCTCCCGAGGTAAACACTCTACTTTTTATCACCCTCATGAGAAAAATAAAGTGTGCGGTCCGACCTCCGCCAGGAACGAAGTTCCTTCTCATGTATGATTTAAAACAAAATTAAACACAGCAATCTTGGATTTACATTTTGACCTCACTATCGGCTTTAGCACCTCGAAAACTATGAAAAAGACACCCATGACGATAAATTTGAAAATTTTCAGATCCAAATCTTTGATTTAAATTTTGACTTCACTATCGGCTTTAGCACCCTCGAAAACTATGAAAACGACACCAATGAAGAATTTTAAAAAAAAATCGCTGTCGCAATCTTGAATTTTCATTTTGACCAAATTCACACTTTCTCTCTTGCCAGCCTGTTACTTGTTCATACAATGTTCATGATTGATCTCTTTGGTGATTGGAACTTTTACTAACAATATCCACATTCCAAATTCAAATGACTTTTAGTCCCTAGGGATTAAAAAGCTATATTAGAACCTGTTTACGAAGAATAAACTAGCTCTTTTGGAATAGATGTGATAAAAATATAATAAACTTTCCTTTTTAGGTTGCAAAGCGGTACCTTTCGGTTCAATAACAACGGGGCTCGGCATCAAGACAAGCGACGCCGACTGCTTCATCAACATCCCGGGGCAGTTCCGGCAGCCCAACGGCAACTATGTGAACAAAGCTAAGCGCGTGCTCATGCAGTACGGCGGCACGTTCGCCGAGATCCTCGCCATCCCGCGCGCCAACACGCCCATCGTCAAGTTCTTCCACATCCCAACCGAGACCAACTGTGACGTCACCTTTAAAACCCCCCTCGGAGCGCAGAACAGTCGTCTCATCGCCTTTCTGCTGCACTCGGACCCTCGCCTGCTGCCCATGTCCGTCATCATCAAGTACTGGGCCAAAGTGCACGAGTTGTCCGGCACCGGCAGGCTCACCAACTACGCGCTCACGCTCATGATCGTGTTCTACCTGCAGCAGCCGCCGCACTGCGTCCTGCCGCGCGTGGCGTGGCTGCAGCGGGACCCGCGCCGCGCCGCGCTCGTGGACCGCTGGGACACCGGCTTCGTGGACGAGCCCGCGCTGCTGCCGCCTTGCGCCAACACCTCGTCCATCTCCGAACTCCTCGGAGGATTCTTCGAGTATTATTCCCTCTTCAACTTTGACGAGATGGTCATCTGCCCGTACCTCGGCGTGCCCGTCAAGAGAGATCTGTTCAGGGAGACCGCCAACGTTCCCGACGAGTTCGAACGATACAAGAAGAACGTCCTCAATCATTACGTCATGCCCATCAGGTATCAATCGCCGATCGTCGTGCAAGACCCCTTCGAACAGTGTCACAATGTCGCTTCCACTGTCACCAGCAAGTTAGCCGTAGACATCAAAACTTACTTCAAGTTTTGTGCCAACGCGTACGAAAAGGAAAAACTAAATTCGTGCAAAGATTTTCTTTCAATGGTACTCCTGCAGAGACCTAAACTGATCCGAGGAAAAACGCATCCAGAGTTCCGAGTCAATTTGTTCCCTAGAATTGTTAATCCGATCATTAGCTTCGACTGGAAGTCGGTAGTCAGACATTCGGTGATGGAGATATTCGAAAATATGTTAAAGATCAAGGTTGGCAAAATGGAAGAAAAAGTGAACCCTGACACTAGGAAAGAGAAAGAGAAGTATAGTGGGACCTTGACGAAACCTATATGGAAACGGAAAGTGTTCAGCAAGTTGTACAGCGTCGTGGACATGTCTTTTGAAGAAAAGCAGGGAAAGATCACCCAGGAAATTATGAAAGCTGAGAAGCAAGACCTCAGCATACAGTTCCAATTGACTTTGACTTATTGTCATGACCCAAAAAGCGCAGTGATCTCGATCAGGTTAAGCAAGGGTGACCTGGATGCCTTCAGAGAATTCGGCAAGTTCTTCATATCGGTGACGCAAAACTGGTTAACAGAGTTGCTGAAACCTTTCTCGATGCCCAACTGTAAGGACACCGCGACTAAAATAGCCGAGACCATGGAGGACAATGAGAATGAAATAGATTCAGATGATGATTCGGAAATCATACTCATGCCCAAGTCAAAGCAAGCTGCGGAGACGCCGGCGACGAACAACATCGATCACAGGCTGCCCAACAAGACAGACGAAACGCCAGCTAATAGTATACACCAAACATTAAATAGTAATTCAATAGACACTTTGACGAAAAAAACAGATGAAAATTTGACAATTAGTGAAGGAAATCTAAATAAAACTGGAGTTTTGACGAATCATACAGAAACTTCAGCAAAACCAGAAAAAAAATTGACGAATAATACAGATGAAACTGTTACTAGAAAAACCGTAATTTTGACGAATAATGCAGACGAAACTCCCCGTAAAAACGCAGAAACATTGACTGAAAATGTAGAACACTTCTTTAAAAATGCCGAAAGTGTACTAACAAGCGCCGCTAACAACGATACGCCGACAGCTAGCGCCAGTGACGTCACATGCACACTCAAATGACACAAGGACTATGTTCTGTTTTGAGAAGTTTATCTTATATTTACTTAGTGTAAAAATCGTTCTATTAATACACAGTGAATACAAATTATTTTAATATTAAGCTAAGACATTTACGATTTATTTTTATGCGGTTTTTAGAAATTTTTATTTCAACTATGATTGCTGTTTGATTTTTATTCCACCCGACTTTGAAGGATGACACACACACACTTGCATTTTTAACTGCATCTCACCGAAAGCCGAACACTTAAAGTGATGACGGTTTCCTGCCCTCACAACCCAGATGGGTTATGAGCAGATGGTCAATACCGGAACCCCGGTAGTGTAAATACAAAGGCGGATGCAACACAGACTACCATAGTCTATGCTGCATTTTCATGCGAATGGATTAATTTGAAAGCAGTAATAGTCCGTCCGAACTACTCCGAACCCAGCTGCAACACAGCAGTTTGTAGTGCAGCTGCATTTGTTTTTATCAGGAAAAATTAGGATTTAACGCAGACACCCATATATATATATATATACAGTATTAATTCCGTTAGATTTATAAACTGTCGAAAAATTGGGAAACAGCCACGAAGGTGTGCGTAGTCGCAGCGGAAAAATGTCGAATTTCTTTATTTCAGCTTAGCAGATATTTAGTGTGTGACGTCGTGTAATTGTGTATGGTAAGTAAAAATGTGTGCATCCGACCATTGGGGAGCTATTCAACAAAAAAAATCCGCTGGGACTACGTCATCCCAACGGAACTATTTTTTTACTATGGACTTGCAAGAAAAAAAATACGTTCAATAATTAGTGTGTAACGAGAAGTAAATGTGTATGTTTAAATGAAATTTGTGCGTCCCCTATTTACCAAGTTATTCAAGTTTCCGCTGCGCTGACGTTTGGCTATTTGATGAAAATCATATAAAACGGTTTAGTGCAGAGTTGTAATTTTTTACGCACGTTGCTTTGAATTTGTGTGTAATGTGCGTGAAAACAGAATTTGAAAAACATACCGTTCACACATAAAAGTAAAATAAGGTTATAGGTCCAAGTACTTAAAATAGAAACTCTAGAGCCTAAATTATAACGTTTATTTATATCAAACAGTTTTTGTTGAATAGCTCCCCAATGGTTGGATGCACAAATTTTTACTTACAATACACAATTACACGACGTCATACACTAAATATCTGCAAAACTGAAATTAAGAAATTCGACATTTTTCCGCTGCGGCTACGCAGACGCCACGAAGTGGTGCCGCGGCAGCGGCCGCCGAGCGCTACTTCCAAGTTGCTCGCTGCTAGGCAGGCACAGACTACATAGAGAATTACACGGCTATTTAGTATTTGCGCAAGGTGCGTTACGTCGTAAGCGAGTTTGATACCTGCAGTGTAGACAGAACGAGTACCTACTTTTATGCTGTTTTGCAGTAGTTTTTGTTAAAACAAGTCTTTCGGAGTTGATCACAATGCAGACAGTTTTCAAATGTCTGTGGTATAATCGTGTTTGTAATCATTTATTCATACGGACGCGGCTGCGTCACAGAACAGCTACTGGTGCCGATTCTCTTGTACACCGAACTAAGCTATCACTAAAATTCCTTACTTGTAGCTATGAGAATCTGCAAAAAAATCTCTAAATTTAAAAATAATTTTGACACAACTAAAATCGCATTTGTCAATCGCGACTCCACGTGGTACTTATTTGCCACCCGGTGATTTTTTTTGGAGCCGGAGGCGCGAATGTTGGGGGCAGCCTAGACGTGTTTTATTTTTCACTTTTTGTATGGAAAATATGAAAAAATATTACCCACGTTGAGTTTTAGGCGTTTATGGGCCTTATATAGGGGATCGAAATGTTCATTATTTTTGCAATAGGACACCATTTTTGAGATATAAGCAAAATAAAAAAATTATACAGTAGGTTCTGTTTGTGCACCTGAACTCGAGGTGTTCGCGTTCATGACAACTAATTGTATTCCACACCATTTTTAATGGCGATTATACATACTCGGATTTAGTTAGACAATCAAAAATTTGGTGAAAAACGTCAAATTCAGAGCAAAATTGCCATTTGCCATATTAGTGCGGTCTTGAAACTAAAATATAGTTAAGTTGTGCCACTTTAGTCTATTTCAGAATGGGAAATCGTCATTTGACAGGAATAAACAAATTTTCGTGATTTTTAGGGTCCCTCCGGAACCCTCAAAAAGAAAAACCGGAACCCTTATAGGATCACTTTATTGTCCGTCTGTCTGTCTGTCAAGACTCTCAGGAACGCGTGGAGGTATCAAGCTGAAATTCATATCAAATACTCAGGTCAACTGTCCCTTGGAGCTGTTAAAAAAAAACAAACTTCTAAGCCAACGCAATCAAAAGATACAGCCGTTTATGCAAATTTTTGACAGTCGCAAGGGAATCAAAACCTACAGGATACTTCCCGTGAACTCAGAATCTTGAAATTTGGTACGAAGCAACGTCTTATAGCACAGATAAGGGAAAAATTGCGAAAAGCATAAATTTATAGTTACATCATAATAGTTATTTATGCTATAAGTGCAGAAGGTAGGTGATTTCCGACTAGTGGCATAAGTCGACACGGGTCGGAAATCATCTTACGCATGTGTATCATACAACGTTTTACTATGCATTGTGCGAGGAAATAAAAAATAAAAAAACGAGCGAGCCTTATGGCAGTCGCCTGCGATGTGTAGCATCTAACAAACCACGACGTATATAAATGATAAAAACATAATTCATGACTTTGACTTTTGACTTTGATTTGACTTCGACTTTGATTTTGACTTCGACTTTGATTTCTACTTCGACTTCGACTTTCGAGTTTTTGATTTTGATAATCATCGCCATCGTCATCATCATCATCATTCTGAAATAAAAAATCTCTGAGACGAGACGGGCTGACGACGGCCTCAAAAATTAAAAAAAAAAACAGAAAAGTAAAAAGCACTAGTGAAAAAAGTGACACTTTCCGCACAAATTGACTGCTTGGAAAACGCTCTTTTCGAGCAAATGCATTGGAAATAATTTTAAAAAATTAACTTACTACTTACTTTACTTTCCTCATGAACGCGTACAGGTATTAAATTGAAATTCATATTAAATACTCTGGTCTATAATACCTTTAAAGCAAAGTATACTATTTAAAAAAAAATGCATAGTTTCAAAATTATTTATTCCTACTATACTACATACAGATAATATGGCACTTCTCCAAAATATTTTTTCAAGTTTATAACTTAAATTTTTTATTAAATTACTTCATGTTAAATTATATATAATTTTCTGCCAAGAATACATTATATAATTAAATTCACATTGTGTTTGTACATAGGTACGTACATAATTATAATGAGTACATGGGACAAAGTTATATTAAATTAAGATAATAAAAAGGTACAGTCGATTGCACGTCGGTCGTAACATTGACCTTGAGGTGGCCTAGCATAATACAGTTTCAATAGAACTAAAGGTATTTAGTGGTTTGGTTACCACTGACGTGCGGCGACGTAAATCAAACCACCTTATTATACAGAAAAAAATAATCTGACACCTAAACTATTCAGGTTAAATGTAAACTAGAGCAGCTATTACAACCATACAACCTAATAGATGTGTCCCGTGGATGTCAACCGTGACAACTACGATGTACTTATGCGTATTCAGGTAATAGACCGGGGAAATTAGGTTCGAACCCTGCACTAAATACTAACAGCGATTTTTTTCCTGAATCGTGTTTTTGAACTTAGCTCTTCAAATAATATAAAAAAATATTACCTCTGAATTAAACTAAAATATTAACTCTGTTACATTTTTGCCTGAACCGTTATTGCAAAAAACTTTTATTAATATCTTGCGCTAGTACAATATGTTTAATTTTGTTGAATAGCGTATTAAAATATTTAATTAAGTAATTTAATGCAAAAAAAACTGCTGTTAATATTTTTGCTCTAAGTACAATTTAAAAAAAATCCTAATTTTATTTTTATGGAAATTTCCGTGGACGAAAATGTTAAATTTTTTTACCTACTTGTGATACCTCATCTCTTCGACAAACACTCCATACAAACATATCTGTTAATATTTTTTTCTACCACGTGAAATTGAAATTAGATGTTTTCTTTTAAAAAACGTACACGCGTGAGTGAACTTTTCGCGGTATACAGTTTAGCATACTCCCTTGACTATACCCTACATGTTAAATGAAAAAATCGCTGTTTTAAATTGATGCAAAGTTAGCCTAAAATTTAGCGTAACTTCCCCGGGCATAAACTGAGACATTTGCTGTCTCGGACAACATGTTGCGCAAAAATTTTGTTTGCGGTGTCTGCTCTAGTTTACATTAAAACTCAAATCTTTAAAAAAAAAAATTGCCATGTATCTAAATTATTTATTTTCTTTTCCTTTCGTCCATTTTTTAAAAATAATTTTTATATAAATACTTTTAAAGATATTTATATAAAAATCAATCCCCCCCTTATCTCTGACACTAATGAGCCTGCAATTTTGAAAAAAATATAGAGAATGGTTCTTTGCTTTTTTAAATAAAATAGTAAATCTCTCAATATTGTGCATACAAACTTATATTTGAAGTTGGGATGTCTGGGAAAACATGTTTTTCAACTACAATGTTAAGTTTGTTCTTGGGATAAATTCATCCCAACTACGGAAAACTTCCGACACGCACTTGGCCGGTTTTTTTTACCTTGCCGCGTTTTTTCAGAAACAACTTCTATGAACCAAATTCATGACAACCACAACAGTTTCATGCTTCTGAGTTCTGCTGACTCCCAGAAACGAATATCCATAAGACCTCTTCCAGGATAGAATTTGGGTAACAACGGTGGTCCCAGCCTCTCTCACTCTCACCTCTCTGGATAAAAAAAGAAAATAATTATATTTATTCAGGTAGGTATATCATCTGAATATGCAGTCTGTTATGTACAGATGTCATGTATGGATTGTGAAAAATGTTTAAAGAATAATGTTCAATCATTCTGTTTAATCATAATAATATTTTTTTCAGAGCTGTGTTAGGGATTTGTTATGTGTACTTTTATTTTAGTTGTATTTATTATGAAAATGCCAGAAACAGGGCCCTACTCATCTGTAATTCATTTATTATTGTGTAACTGTACCTACCGGTCTGTTTTTGTTTTCTCCACATTCTCATACATGTACACACACTACTGTTTAATATTTTAACATATGTACTGGATAAATGTTAACCTTGTGAGGTTTATCAGAGTTGTTTCCTAATTCCATTATTTTTATTCCAAATTCAAACCCTTTGAAAAAAAATGTAGGCAAGGTAGATGTCCAGACTTGATCCTCTGTTGTTGAACAGTAGATGGCAATAATCGGCTGAGTTAGATAAAATTCTCTATCTATCAATCTTATAGAAGAAAAACGACTTTCAATTTCTTTACCCCAGTCTACAAGTTCCAAAACAGCCTTGGAATTTGGATTGACTTTCTTTAGTATTGCTCGCTCATATTGGTCAAAATTATCCAGTTTAACAGCACATGGTCTGCCAGGAACAAAATCCTCATCTTTCATATGCCGACTTTTACAGTACTGTGAGAAAGAAGCTTCTGCTGATCTTAACATTTTAAAATCATTAATATCAGCAACATAGAAACCAGACACTGATGTCCCACTCTGCACTCTGACATGTAAGATATCTCCAATGTTTAATTGCTTGTGTTTAAACTTTAATGTCTGTGTCAAGTTTAAAGCTGCTGTTGAATTAACCAATCTGTTTACTGAGCAGGGACCTTTGGTAAATGTGGTAAGGTCAACCAATCCCAACATAGTTGCAACATCTCGAGGGCAGTCTGGAGTTCTTAGTTCAACTACCAGCTGATCACTCATTTTACTTATCACGTTAATAGTAGCAGTGTGCACACCAACAAACTGTCTCATGGTATCAATGACTTCTGCACTAAACCTCTCACCTCTAGGCTCACATAAATGTAACCGACAATGGGTAGCCAATCCTGGACATTGGTTTTGGGGCTCAGTGCTGCTGTCTGGAGGGTGTATGTGTCTCCTTGACACTGACTTGTCAAGACATCCATAATCAATTGCATAAATGTCACATCTGACCTTCTCTCCATCAATGTTTTTTATATTGCGTATCTCACCACGAACAAATTTTTCAAGTATATATGATTTGTATACAACTCGTTGCCCTAACTTCATTGTGTTAGCAAAGACACAGCTGGAGCCTGGTGTTTCAATCAAATCCATCAAGTCTGTAAAATCTGCCCAACGTACAAAAAAGCTTTTAGGGTCATTGACATAAGTCACATCAACTTGGTGTGTGAAACCAACTTTGTACTCATAAAAGGTGTCCATGATATCTGCCCTGTAATTAAAATACAATGATAATGAATGAGTGGTCATATTACTGTTACTTTACTGTCAAATCTCGAGCAGTGATAATTAGATCTTACTTATAGTAAAGATAATGTCCTCATCGCCAATGCATGCAATGGCACCTTTACATTACTGATAATTTGTATGTCAGTCTCGAGTCGCTGTCTGGAAGGTCTCCGTAAAAAGAACCAGCTACCTACAGCCTGTGAGCCTGCAGCCAGGGGCATGAGACAACAGTACATTTTTCTGCAGTTACCGGCTTTTTTGTTATGTACGGTACTATAGTTATTAGTTTTACATGGAAACATGGAAAGTATACTAATTAAAAACATTAACACACCACAATTCCCTTTCGATCTATGCTACAAACCTAGTAGTACTATCTGTGCATTGAAATACCGGGAGTTGGACTTTAGCTCTGATTATGATGTCTTCAACGTTCAATTCTTGATTCTATATAAAGAACCTGTCTTGATTGTCTGTCACATTTCATCACATTTGCACATTTATTGTTCACAGTTTGTCTGTTTGTTGTATACCGCTAGGATAATAATGTTCGTTCAGTGGTTGTTTATTTTGATTTTTGCAAGGTAAAAGCCGAGAGCTGGGGAGATCTAGATCTCTATGCTTGTAGAAAAAATATCGATACATTGATATTTTTATTGTTCGAGATATCGATATTTTTTATGTGAGTGTGGTGTGAGGGCCACTTTGTTGAAACTCTTTGAAAATGTGCTTAGGATTTAGTGAACATTACCAAAGAATTGTGAAAATTGGAATCAGATTTTGTGAAAGTCAAATAACCGAATTATGGACTGTAAAGTTGGGCCCTCAGTTCTCAAATAGAGGATTGAGGGCCACCTGAACCTAATAAACTATGGACACTACAGAAAAAGTCTTTATGCCAAAATCTAAGCTAATGCCAAACAAAATTTGTGAAAACAAGATATTATCGCAAAACACTGCTCTACTTTGTATATCTTCGTACAAAATGGGCCCTCAATTCTCATACACGTAAAAGTTTATTACGCAAATAAAATGAAATCATTAACTTACAGCTGCTGTTTGAAATCGTATATGCTACTAAAGAAATTGTGAAAATTTGTGAAAGCAAGAACAGGTCACCACTTTTTGTTGTAAGAAAGTTATGACCTTGATTAAATTCGGGCCCTCAGTCCTCCATTTCTTTTGTTTTCGTTTTATTACGCTTATTGTATGAAAGATAAGACAAATACAAAGTAGACACTTTTTGTGAAAAAAATTGTGCAACAAATTGGTGTCATTTGTTATAAATAGGAATTATGATAAAACTACAAATCTTAAAAGATACCGAAATCAACTATTTTTTAATTGTGTATGTGAGGAGGGTGACAATAGTTTCTTTTCACCCTCATTTTATATACTTTGTTAGTGGCGATTCTGAGTGATGTTTTAGTGCCTTCTGCTGTTGCAAAGTAATCATACCTTAGAAACTATTTTATTGTTTACATATACATATGCAATATAGTTGTAATATTTAGAGTAGTTACTAAACAATAGTTTATGATAGTGCAGCGGAAGTTCTAGGTGATAAAACATTAAGGCGAGTCTTATGAAACAGTTATAGTGAAGAATAAAAATAATAATAGTTTATTTAGACGCAAACATATTAGTAGTTAGTAAGTTAATGATTTCATTTTATTTGCGTAATTAACTTTAAAAAAAAGTGGTGACCTGCCGTTCGATTCTGTAAAAATATCACCGTGAAACTTAGCTGAAGTGAACGTGAAGTGAGCTGTCAATAGTGTTAATCCCTAGCATCCTGCCGGTCGATTCTGTGGCAGTGACAGCTCACTTCACCTAAGCTTCACGTTAATATTTTTACAGAATCGACCGACTGTTCTTGCTTTCACAATTTATTTAGTAGCATATACGATTTCAAACAGCAGCTGTAAGTTAATGATTTCATTTTATTTTGCGTAATAAACTTTTACGTGTATGAGAATTGAGGGCCCATTTTGTACGAAGATATACAAAGTAGGACAGTGTTTTGCGATAATATCTTGTTTTCACAAATTTTGTTTGGCTTTAGCTTAGATTTTGGAATATAGACTTTTTCTGTAGTGTCCATATTTTATCAGGTTCAGATGGGCCCTCAATCCTCTATGTGAGAACTGAGGACCCAACTTTACAGTCCATAATTCGGTTATTTGACTTTCACAAAATCTGATTCCAACTTCTACAATTCTTTGGGAATGTTCACTAAATCCTAAGCACATTTTCAAAGAGTTTTAACAAAGTGGCCCTCACACCAAACGCACATAATTTTTTGGTGTTATTATTATTTCGAAACATCGATAAAAAAAATATGAATTATAGAAAATGTATCAAATACGTACGATATATTTCCAATAGCAACACCGTTGTCGCCACTGACTAAAATCCCTGAAATTCAGAAAAAGTAGACTTAATAGTTTTATCAATTTTGTATTTAACTGAATCAAAGTCACAAAGAATAGAATTTCATACAGCAATTTTTTTTAATAACTCCGATATATCGAAATCGATATCAATTCTTTTTTATATCGGTATGATACTTATCGATACTTTTTGGAACTTCTTGCATCCCTAAATTCTCTCTGGTCTAGGATCTCTAGTGATGACAAGTTTGCCAAAATGTCAACTTGATTTTGAAGTTTGAAAGGGATCATTACAGTGATGCCGTTAGCGTACATTTTACGCATTTGACGTACCTTTTAAGCCTCCCATGTGTAATGGGGTCTATTTTACGTACCTTTTTTGAAATCGCCGCCAAAACGTGAAAATGAGATAGCATCTTCAGTCCTAAGTACCGGTGGCCTGTGAAGTCACAGACCTACGTAATGTAGGAATAGGAAATAGCTTTCTCTCGCTTCCGCCGAGAGTGTAGGCAATGCACATTGTATCGTGTATCCGACCGGCGCGCTCACCAAGTCAAGACAGACACAGAACACTACTCTACTCACAGGGCGCGTTTGTTTGGGCACGCCACAATTGTGGCGATAAGTCTCTTTGAGGAGTGGCTAGAGAGGCGCCACGGCGTCCTCACCTTCCGCCTGACGCAGGTCCTCACCAGACACGGTTGTTTCGGGAGGTTCCTGTTCCGCATAAGGCGGAAGGAAACGCCCGGGTGTCACCACTGTGTGGATCGCCCGGAGGACAAGGTGGAGCATACGGTGGAGGTCTGCCCGGCTTGGGCGGAGCACCGCCGTGTCCTCACGGAGGCGATCGGCGGCTGCGATCTCTCGCGTCCGGCCCTGGTTCAGGCCATGGTCCGGAGCAAGAGTGCATGGGAGGCCGTCACATCCTTCTGCGAAGCAGTAATGTTCGCAAAGGAGGAGGCGGAACACGTGAGGGAGAGGCAAAATTCGCGCCCTCACGCCCCTAGTCGTCGCAGGAGACGCCCCGGACGTCGGGAGTCGCAAGCCGACCTCCGGCCACCGTAGGCGCGGGCTTGCGGACGGTGAGCAATGAGTAGCTCGCCGTCCGATAAGGACCAGGCCCGGGTCGACGGCGCGTTGTGTTCTACTCGTGCCTTAGAGATGTCAGCACCAACTGACGGGGTCCATTAGGGCCAATGCCTGCCAGGGTTGCGAGTTTGTCCCAAAGGGATATCGCGGCCCCGGCACACAGGTAACGGAAGGAACACGGGTGGGTTTTAGTCAGTAAAAGTCTGACACGCCCTCCCGCTCCGTCCAGAGCGGGAGAAGTTATTTGATAATGTCCAACCCAAAAAAAAAAGGTAGAGCAAGCAAAGGTTGTTTGCAAGCGGGTAAGTTTTGATAGGTACATTTTGTTTTGTACTTTTAAGCGCGTGAGATATTGGTCTCTGCGATAGGGGAAAGTGATATTCTTTCTTGTATACATATTGTACAATAAATAAATAGAATAAGCCCATTTCCACTAATCGAATTAACCACGAGAAACAATTCATATATCATAGATAAGTTTTAGCACGCCTTGAATCCAAAAAATAGAACTGCTGGCTAGCAGGCAGTCTCTCCCTGTCCTGTCTCGCATTTATTGCGAGAGAGCGAGAGATGCAGTAGTGAATGATTTTAGTAAAAGCATTGCTTATGTACCTTTTTAACCCAAAATGTACCTTTGCTGCGCTGTATATGTACCTTTTGGGAACTCACTTACGGTAACACTGGATCATTATCGTTTAACGTTGACAGAGATCAACAAAGTATAATTGAATGCTCATTGCATTGCATGGAATATTTAGAAAGGGGATTTATAGCTTGGGTGTAGATAATAGTGTATTATGATACAAGTGTGCTGTGTTGGTCATTACACATAAGGCGGTCTTATTATTATATGCGATACGGTAGGTTGCGCGTTGGTATACTATAGACTAAAAAAAAAAACTAGAAACACACACACAGCGACTTAGGCCGCTTTCCGAATAAGAACGTAATCGCTCACAGCGCTGACATCAATATTTGACGTTCCGAGTTAGATATCACGATTATGACAGCTGAGGGCTGTCATCAATTCGGAACGCCCGTGAACGTTCTCACGGTGCTTGCTCAACGTCAAAACTTGCATATCATATTTCTTTGTGTTTATACTACACATTTCTTCTCCTACGTTGGTTAGGTGGCCACGGTAGCCAGAAGCACAATTTCGAAGATGCCACGTTTGTCTAAAGTTATGATGCGACTCAAAACAAAACAGCACAACTGTCATCTTTGACAGCGCTCACGGTGATATTAGTAAAAGGCATGGTCGGCGTTATCGCAAGATGGCGCATGCCATGACGTCATCTATGACGATTCACAATACATCGCGCTAAGGCTTATTCGGAACGGCCGTTCAAATCGCTCAAATCGATTACAGCCTAACTCGGAATGCGGGGTTAGTCACCGGAGAAGCAATCACAAAATCTGTGGTGTGGCCGTGAGAATTTTAAATTACTAAAGTTGCTGCGTGTATACTGCTGGGGGTACATTGTTGCGTTTTCGTTCTAAAACTCGGGGTCCGCGGGCCCCACCTACTTGCGACTTCTTCTTCTGTTTTTTTCTGTTCTGTGGTAACCCGCGAAATTCAAATTTCCTTACGTTTTTGCCAATTTGCAGGTTGCATATTAATTAATTATGAACTGGTGCCCTGAAACAGTGAGGCAGGGTCGCGGCAGACCACGTAAGAGGCGGCATGAGCTGGATAGGTTCCGTCAAAACTGGAAGGAGGACGCGTGGGCTCGCGAACGAACGGTGGAAGGTGTGGAGGGAGGCCTTTGCCCAGGAGTGGGACAGCGTAGGCTAGTAAAAAAGAACTGGCCAAGTGCGTGTCAGACCGCGCACAATGAAAGGTTCCGTAGTTGGGATGAATTTATCCCAAGAACACTTAACATTGTAGTTGAAAAACATGTTCTCCCATACGCAATGTATAGGAGAACATGTTTTTGCAACTGCAAATGTAAGTTGGTCGATTATTACTTGTTAACTTGTAGTGCCTACATAGCTGTGATAGTTTTCCTTTTAATAACCAAAACTACCCATTTTGCTGGCAGGGGGGGCGGGACACTCGACTCTAACAAAAATTTGCACTTTAAAGGTTAATATTTCGCAAACGGATTCCTAAATCCGAAAATGGATTGTACAAACTCGCAATATTTTTGAACGACCTTTCCATCGATACCCCACACCATGGGATGGACTTTGTCGGCGTAATTAATATGTATACCTACCCATGCCGAATTACATATTCATTTATTTATTGTTTACAGTTTTCTAGTAAGTACTAACAGTCTCTAAGCTAAGCCACAGACAGACAGACGGACGGAAATGGCAAAACTATAAGGGTTCCTTGTTGACTACGGAACCCTAAAAATGAACTGTACTTAATAATGTTTTTACTTGTCATTTAATTATCAATGAAAAATAGCACGAGCATTTTGCTGCTCTATTTGCGTTGTCGTTTGCGTGATGCACGCACAAACAACACAAATCCCGTCCTTAAAACCCTCGGAAGACACTCTTCACAATTTAAGAAAATCAATACTTAACCTAGGTACATAATATGCGATGTTTATATAATTTGTCAATTAAAAATAGTTACAATACTGAGAAACACAAAAAGTATTAAGAAGGCATTATTACTAAATTACTTAGGTATATAAGTAGATACTAAAACAGTCCTCTTGTTTGAGCGAGTTAATTACCTATCGGTTTCCTTTCGACGAGTTCGGGTATTCACTTAACATGTTGTGTAAGCCCGTCTGTTTTTGTGTCCCTCTTTTCTTTTGTTTTCTATTTTGTTTTTTGATTTTGTTGTTGAATATATGTTTCGGAGCCACCACCCCTGGGGCGGTTGGTGAACTGTTCGGGTCTAGTGTGAAGATGGCTCTTAGAAAATTGTTACCTTGATCTTCCTCAAACTTTTTTGAAGCAAACTGAAAGTGAGAAAGAATTCTCTCCGACAATCTATCGAAGATACCGAGTGAGCAGTTCTTATTGTGCTCGAAAGGATCCTGAATGCAAATTTTAGAATCGGTTTTCAACTTTTTACGCACGTCTTTTGATACCTGTTCTTTGTACAAAGAAAACTCTTCGGGAAGATCAAAGTTATCAAAACATTTCTTATTTATCACACGCCCCATAAATGGCGAAATCATATTGTCCTTAAAGTTGAATGTACTATAACACTTGAAGAACCCGCCCATCAGTTCATAAAGCGTGTCAGAATTCCTTGTATCGCTGCATGTCATACTCTCATCAAATGCAGTGTTCCAATTGTCAACATAGTAGCCGGGCATGTTTCTTTGTAACTCATAGACTGAAGGTAAAATATTCATGAGTTGCAAATAAAATATCAGCATCATGATCAAAGAATAGTTGCCCATTAGATTGGTTCCAGTGAACTTGTGTATCTTGGACCAGTACTTGATGAGTACAGCTAGTGGCAGAGCTCTTTTGTCCCAATGCAATAAAAATGCAATTAATTCACTATTTCTCACACCAGCAGGACTTTTAAAATTGACATCACATTGACATTGAGTAGGTATATGAAAAAACTTTACAATGGGCACTTTGGCTGTTGTTATGGCAAAAACCTGGGAGAATTTCCGGTGGTATCTGTTAAGTATATTCCTGGCACGAAGGACGTGCCATGCATTGGATTGCTCCCCGTTTGGCAAGGCAACATAACAGTCCACATCACTTGTTTTTATTCCTAGCCCAGTTACGACTGAACCAAATGGTTGAATATTACAACCTGTAACAAATTATTAAAAAATTAATGTTACCAGAAATAAAATCATTTATAAATAATAATCCACATTAATATTATAAAATGAAAAGATTTGTATGTTTGTTTGTAATAAATAAACTCAAAAACTGCTGGAACAATTTAAAAAATTCTATATTATCACTGAGTAACATAGGCTATAATTTATAAAGACTAGCTTTCGCCCGCGTAGAAATTAGGAAATTAAGTCGGAAATTATCATACAGGAACGTACTACCAGGATAAAAAGTATCCTACGTGTTAATCCAGGTTATAAACTATCAGTGTGCCAGATTTCATTCAAATTCATTTAGCCGTTTTTGCGTGATTGGGCGGGCGCACACGGGCAAAGCCGCTAGCGGAAGCTAGTAAATAATAAATTCATATTATATATTTAAATAATAAATTCTTTTATCGGTATAAACACAGGTTACAGAAAAAATTTGTAACACTGAGCTAGATCAGAGTACCTGTATTTCAGAAACTAGTACCTACCTGTAGCAGCCTGGTGGCAGGGACATCGACGATCCCTGCCCCCCTGTATACAGGTATCGGGTAAATCATCGCGAAAGCTGTTACCATGGATTCAGTACATGATTCTGAACTGAACCCGGCATTGAAATTTTTCGACGGTTTTTTATTTTTTATCTGTTGTTCCATACATTTTGACCACGTAGGTAGGCATGGGCGTACCCAGCTTCTGGCCCAGGGGGGGGCAAATCAGAAATTTCCCCCCGCACATGTTTTACATATTTTGATATTGCTGCTGCGAAAAAAGAAGGAGGTTCTTTCGTCTAGATTTTTTTATTTTATATGTCTGTCATCGATATTTTCGTCAATTGTGGGCCGATTTTAATTTATTTTTTTAAATTACAAAAGATTTTTCTATATTGGTCACAAAAAAAACAGCTGAACATAGAAGCTCCTGCTTTTTTAAAGTCTTATTTAGGTTATGTATGATAGGTATAACATGAAAGGCCGTGCAGCGCTGTTTTTTTTTTAAATTAATGCGTAATGTAATTGTAAAGTAAGTCTTAACATGACTGTAACATTACTTTTATCGACAATAGTACTTGGCATTCAAAATCCAGGGGGGGCAGCTGCCCTCCCCTCCCCCCCCCCACCCCCTGGGTACGCCCACGCACGTAGATATTGCACTTGTCTACGAAACAGTGTTGCAGGCTTTTATTTTTAATAACCAATGAAAAATTTTGCTACTTATTTAAGTTTCTAGAAACATAAAGTATGAGCTGTTATGTATTTTACCTGGTGCTACATGCTGCAGTGCACGTTCTAAGTCATCAAACAAGTGTTTCAGGTTGTGTACCTTGTCGACAGTCAGCCTCACAAAAGTCAAAATTTCTTGCACTTGATCATCAAAATCACCTTCAAACTGCAGATATTTGGTGTCCAGTATGTTAACTTCGTGAAAAGAGCATTGCATTAGTTATTTATATTTATCGGGAGACAGATCTGAGGATTTTGTCAGTTCTGACTAAAAACACAAATATGGGCGACAAGGATGTAAGTTCAAATGGTTAAAGTTAAAGAAATTGTTAGAAAGGTAGTTAAAAGGTAGGAGTTCTTGGATTGACCTGTCATTCTAGCATATTTTTTCAATCTTAGAGCTCAGACCAAATAAAATACCAAAACATAGCACTGTCAACAGTGACATGAAGCCAGTTTCGTAAACATCTGTGCACTTAGTGAGGTGTAGTTTGATTGTAGTGTCATTGTAAATAGTTGTAAATGTGTGCGTGTGAACGTGTATGCACAGAGCGGAGGTGTAGTTTTGGCATGCTTCATTGTATTGTTTTCAGTGCTCTGTCTTGGTTTTTTATTTGGTTTAGAGTATACGATGTGTTCTCTTAAATTCCTTGAAAGAGAGAAAACTAATGGCGCTTACAAAAGGCATAAAATAACACTGATAACGGACTTGAGGTAGGTAACTTGGTACCAAAAACGTGTCAATTTATTTACAAACACAAGGTCGAAAATTCAAATGTCCATTAAAATCATATTTATCTTCTGGGTAGAACAATCAATAATAGAATAATCTTCTGAATAGACAATAAATTATATTTACCTTCATAATTCATAATATTTCCTTTAAAAACCCTAAATCGGGTACTAATACTGACTAATATTACGAGTATTTAAAAAAAATAACACTGTTGACTGTTGAGAACTGTCAATTGTCTTGAGTGTATTGCTATTGCTAATAGTGATGTAATGTGTGTGTTTTATTTTATGTTAATTAGTTATTATTTCTTATTTACTTTTTTTGTATAAGACAACATTTCGGACATTTAATCAAAGCGTGCCTGTCCATGTATATGAGTCATTTCACTTGCTACTAATTTCCCAAATAACTCGTTGCAATGTGTATGATTATTCCCCATATTTACGGTTTGAGTTCCTATTTCACTTTTAATTATAGGTGACAACAGTTGCTGTTTTTTTGAAGTGTTCGCATTACACCAAGTCTCTGGTTCATCATCTGAAGACGACTCCATCGTTTGTGCATATTGTTCAAACAGATCTAAAACAAATTGACATAGCGTCCTTTACATTCCCCAAAAATGCTGTGGACCAAATTTGTTTCATAAATCAGAAATACGATTTGTTAGAAACAGGCAAAGTATAACATTTTAATTTCCTGGTTTTTTGTTATCTGTTTAATGACCACGTTTAATACTAAGCCATAATAAATACTGGTATTGTTTTTAGGAAAAACCTAAAAAAACCTTGAAAAACCGGTTTTAATAACTAATGTGTATAAACCGGTGTTAAAAATTGTAATCGGTTCACATCACTAATTGCTAAAATGTAACCAAACCAACGTCAATTTTGTCAAGCGGACGTTTTGATTTTCGTTCGGTAAAAATGGGTAAAATCTAATAAAAATTACATTTTTTTTTATGGCAAGCATAATGGATGACGTCGCGTTACTGATTTGCATTCAATGTCATGAAATTAAATAATCTATAATAATTTACAAAATTATGTTGAGTTTTGATATTTTTAGCTTAGAACCATTCTACAAAACAAAATTCTTCTAAATAAACGGTTTCTCTTACTGTCAACCAACCTAGCGGCAGTGTTGCCACTTGCCAGATTAAAATGTCAAAATCCAGGATATATGAGTAAAAAATCCAGCACACGTAGCATAACCACTGTAGAAACCTCAGAGTAATGAGGTAAAAACCATTGAGATAGAAATTATATGTCTATGGTAAAAACGGGTTTGTCGACGGAAGAATAGACAAAACGACAGATAAACAATCACAATCTGTCATTTTGTCTATGCTTCCGTCGAAAAATCCCGTTTCTACGGTGGTGGTCATTGCGGTTAAGCTATGTGCGTAGATCGTTAAATCAGGAGATCAATAAAATACCTATAATATACCTAACTATTGTTTATTTTGATACATTTGACTGTTCATTTTTTATATCATTTTATCGCTAATTTGAAAATCAAAACAATTTTAATTTTTTAGTATGTAATTAGTTCTCAAGACTCCGGAAATAACTGCTCAATTTATTTCTCAATTCGGTCTTTGTTAAATTAATGGTTTATGTTCTATTCTTTCTCTACGTATGCGCATGACTGTGCGTAGAGCGCGCGTTAGAGTATGCGAGTTTTGTATCGTTTTAATTGAAGTCTGGCGAATATGGCTGAAATCAAAAACTGAACAAACTAGCAAGTTATTAGTTTTATTATATCTTTTCAAAATACTGTCTATTTAAATCAATACATCGCTGCATCCGATGGAACCACTGAGAAAAGCACTTTGCCCACTCGTCCTTAGGGGTATCTTCGACGGCATTTTGAAACGCAGCCCCTGCTTCCTCGGCGTCCATAAAACGTTTTCCTCGAAGTTTTTCTTTTATTTTCGGAAATAAATAAAAATCGCAAGGTGCGAGGTCGGGCTGTAGGGCGGGTGACCAAGTAATTCCACGTCTGACGTCGCCAAGTAGTCGATTGTTTGCTTGGCGGTGTGCGACAAGGCGTTGTCGTGGTGTAGGAGGATCCTATTGCGAGGTCGTTTCTCCCGAACTTTTTCCAAGACAAGTGGGAAACAATTGTTAGTGTACCTACCACTCTGCCGTAACTGTTTTCCGATCCTCTAAAACAATTGTTGCGTAAGTAATGACCTGTCCTTCCGAAGAACGAGGCCACCATCTTTTTTCCCACGCTTCGACCTCTCTTCACTTTAGTTGGCAACTCCTCGGAAGGAAAGACCCAGACAGCAGACTGTCTCTTAGTTTCAGGATCATAACAATAAATCCAGCTTTCGTCACCCGTAAGTATGTCGAACACTGCATTTGAGTCACCTCCGTAAAATCTTTGACACCGATCAACAGGACGGAGTTTTTGGGCCTCTGTCAAATTATGAGGTAGGTATCCACCGGGCACGAACCAGTTGTAAACAGTGGCACGAGATGGGGCTTCATCGTGAAAGGCCATCAAGGTCTATCATAACTTTCTTGTTGACCGAAAGTCATAAAAAATCATTGTACGAAAATTTTCTCGCGTTAAATTCAAGCTGGCGTGACACAGACAATTTTCAATGTGCCCCCAAATCGTAAACAAATGACAAATTAATAAAATATATACCTACACAAATAATATTGGCAGAGTTCCTTCAAAATTTGAACTTATTTTTTTATTATAACATTTACTAGTGGCCAGTTCTAAAAACTTTCAGTGTCATCCTCGTATGACTAGTTTTAATTCAAATTTATTATCATTCTTACTGTGTTTTATACCTAGAAGAGGGCTTGGGTACAGTTGAAACATTTATACCCACAATAAATGTTTCAACTGTACCCAAGCCCTCTTGACGGTTGAAACAGTATATTTATTTTTGATTGACCAACCGACGATTATCCGCTCGATTATCCGTTCCGCAAACTTTAATTGTAAAACTTAGTCAAAAGCTGTTAAAGTGCTTAAACTATCAATGCTAACAATATAGTGTAACACCTATCCGGTCCTAAAATTATCGTCTTAATCATCCACGCATTATCGAAATACAAGCAAAAACATTTCAAAACAATAAAATAACCGTATATCATTACGCGGCTCGCTCGCGGCGTCCTACCTCCTACGCATGCGCGCGCGGCTAAGTCCCGCCCCCAAGTGTATCGCGTACCTCGCGCCGACGACGACCGACAGCGCGCGACACTAGCACCAAAAAGTGACCAAACAAAGATCTTCAACTTGTTTAAATTACGAGGTCTATGGATCCCGCGAAATTAAAATCAAAATGTCTAACTCGTGCAATGGCTGTGCAAACAAGATTCTAACATCCAAATTTATGGAGTGCTCTGTATGTAAAAAATATTATGACCTTAAATATACAGCTGAGTATAAAAAAATCTGGAACTGCCCAACCTGTGTGTGTTCCCAACCCAAAGGTGATAACTCATTCACCACAGTGGGTACTGTTAACAACAACGGGCTCAATAACACACACACTGCTAGTGACAACATGAAAAAGACTCGTGGTAGCCGAGCTAAAGCGCCGCCCGCCGCCACAACAGTCAACGACTGATCCTGACGCCTCACTCCTTCTATCCGAAATAAGGTTATTAAGGCAACAAGTTTGCGACCGAAAGCAACATAACACGGATGTCGGGCTGAAACTATCTGACGTTTCTGAAGCGTTCCACCAAAAACTAGACGACTTCGAGAGAAAGATTTGTGCCCGAGACAATGAAATCCTCTTGCTCAAAGACTCCATTGTTCATCTCCAGCATAAGCTTAATATCTCGGAACAAGAAAATATGAAATCCGAGCTTGAAATTATAGGAATCCCGGAAGAATACAACGAAAATCTTGTTCACATCTCATTGGTAACTGCTCAGAAAATCGGCATACAGCTGACAGAAAATGACATAGATGAGGTTTACCGTACAGGCAATCGTCGCACTAACCTGGTGGGAAAACCAAGGTCTATTTATTGTACTGCGTTTTACTCACCGAGCTAAACGATCAGCTATGTTAAAAGCTGCTAAAGAGAGACGGCCCCGCACCTCTGACGACATCACCCAAGGACCCTCCTCAAGAGTTTACATAAACGAGCGCCTGTCACAAAACAACAGAATGTTATTTCGTGAAGCCCGTATGCGAGCGCAGTTATACAGGTTTCAATTCTGCTGGGTACGCAATGGAACCATTTACGTGCGGAAAGCAGAAAAACAGGCACCCATCCCTATTCGAACCCCGCTTGACCTGGATGACAAAGTTGGTATCTCCCAAGCCGTGGACTCCGCCTGCCTGGATGTTAACGAGGGACCTTCCCAAACCACGGCTGCATTTGTGGTTTAGTATAATTTATCTATGTTTTAATATTTTCCATTTATTACTTACTTTACCCGTAATATTTAACTTATTAGTACCTACTGAATTTTTTTAATATCTTGTTTAACTTTGGTAAACTGTGCAAGTATAATACTATGTTACTTTCCTACACAATAGACACAGTATCAAATCTTTTGTTAAATGCACAAACTACAGTTAGGTCAATAATATCTTATGCCCGCAAACAGTGCAAACATATACTCAACTCTAACATAATGACATGTTATAAACATACAATTTATTTAATATTATTTTTCTTAATCTGCTTTATTTTGTTCAAACACGATAAAATCACATCTTTCAACAACAATCCAAAAACTTTACGCGTTCTAATAATACATTACAGCTTCATGACAAATAAAATTATAATTCTGTCAAAAATTTTCAACTCTACCAAGTTACTGACACCAAATTTGCTTATAGCCCTATTCAATTATTTTCTTCAGTTACAAAAAAAAAATGACGAACTTTATATACAATGAACTAGACAAAAGTATTGACTTGGTGTGTCAGGAACTTGACAGAGCTGAAAACTGTCAGAACGTATTGACTGCGAATAATAACTTAAAAATTTTGACATTCAATATCCGCAGTATACATCGTCACTTCAATACCTTTTGTATTGCGTTAAGACGGCAGGAAGGTTACACACCATACTACACAGTAAATAACCTTAACCAGAGCGGAGGAGTTGTAACCTAGTGTGTGTGTGTGTGTGTGTTGGAACGCGACAGTTTCAGAGACTGCTTCAAGACGCTGAATCTCTTTTAGTTGTATTGCCTAATAGCATCTCTGTAATTGCTATCTACCGATCCCCATCACGCAAATCGGATAGCTTTATTACCTCTCTGGATGAAGTACTCACCTCAATAAGCCAATATCAAACAATTATTGTAACTGGAGATATTAATATCAATCTTTTATCTACGACAGACGTTTCAAAGTCGGATTATTTATGTATAACGTCCGAACAAACCAACTCGTCAAAACTCATGCTTAGATCACATATTCCTCAAATCAAGATATCAAACTGTTATAGGTTTAGTTTGTGATATTGATATCACCGACCATCGTATGGTAATGTTGGGGTACAGCATGCCTACCGGTTCAAAATATCAAAAACGCAGTTTAAATAAAATCAATTTCCCTGCTCTGTTAGAGGAACTTAAAGAAGCAGACTGGTCTGGAGTGGTGTCCGAAATAGACGTAAACAACGCAATCAATGAATTCCACAACATTCTATGTAGCGCAGTACAAAAACACTCGGTAGAAAAGACATTTAGCCGCTCTAAATACATCAGAAAACCCTGGATTACTCCCGGCCTTATAAGATATATGAACCACAGGGACAAACTTCATCGTGAATCGAATAAACACCCTAATGATCAAACAAAAAAACGAATTTACAATCGTTACAGGAACTTCTTTACAAATATTGTACACAGGCTTAAACGCGAACACGACAACAAAAAATTAGAAGATAACAAAAACAATATTAAAGGTTTATGGAAAGCCATCAGAAATATCAGTGAACAGACGAACAATAGAATTAACCCAAATGAACTACTTAAAAGCGAATCTTTGGCACACACTTCAATAAACAACTGCAATGATTACTTCTCCTCTGTTGGCAAAAACCTAGCCAGTAAAATTCTCGCGGACAGTAATGAAACCCAGGAATCACTTATTAACAAACTACAGCTAGGAGAACCTCTAAACACAAATTTCTTTATGCAACCTACTGATGTTTTTGAGATAGACAAAATAATTACAAATCTGAGAAACGACAGTGCCCCAGGCCCAGATAACTTTACACCAACTCTTATAAAAACTGTAAAACTGTTTCACAATTTAAATATCGAGTAAAAGAGCATTATCTTTCCTCTCTACTGTGAGTATTTATATACCTATAATATGTATGTTTATTTATTTAAGCTTTATGTATTTATTTAAGTATATGTTAATTTATTACGTTATACGTGTAGGTATATTTGATATGTTTTAGTATAAGACTTCGCAAATTCATATTTTTCTCTTTTTGTTCTCACACACTATTGTCTACATTTCTTTCTCATTTCTCCTTTCGCAGGTCTGCTGGAAGAAATTTCTTAAGAAATAAGCAGTACCTTTGTACTCAAATTATAATTATGTCGTATCTGTATGTATTTTACTGTGTGTACATAAATAATAAAATAAATAAATAAATAAATAAATAAAAGAAATTGAATCCGATATCGTAATTCCATTAACCCACATTATAAACCTTAGCTTAGGCTCAGGCACATTTCCTAACATATGGAAAGAAGCGCAGGTCACTCCAGTTCATAAGAGCGGTTCAAAACAAAACCCAAATAATTACAGACCCATTTCACTATTAGCAATATTCTCCAAAATTCTCGAAAAAATAGTTAACAAACGACTCACTTTATACAACAATTTATTATCCAACAAGCAGTTTGGCTTCAGACAGGGGAAATCCACAGAAGATGCAGTAAGTCTTTTAGCCAACCTTGTAACGTCTTATTTAGATGAAAATGAAAAATGCATAGGAATATTCCTAGACCTTGCAAAAGCTTTCGACACCGTTGCCAATCCCATACTCCTAGAAAAGCTCGAGTCAGTTGGTATGAGAGGACTTCCACTTAAATGGTTTGAGAGCTACCTTACTAACAGAAAGCAATGTGTGAAAATTGGGGATACCACCTGTTGTCAAAGCAGCGTAGAATTTGGAGTGCCTCAAGGTAGTGTCCTGGGCCCGACACTATTTATCATCTATATTAATGATATTCATCATGCCATTACCTAAAATGCAGAAGTCATCTGCTATGCAGATGACACGGCTATTATTTTTTACAGTAAATCTTGGGAAACAGTCCGCGAAGAAGCCCAAAATGGTTTAACTAACATAAAAAAATGGCTTGATTTTAACATTCGGTCACTAAATATTAAAAAAACGAACTACATCTGTTTCCATAAAACACTTTCATCAGCACCAAAACTCCCTTTACATCTTAAAATCCACCCTTCAACTTGCAGCACAGTCCCTTGCTCCTGCGAGGAAATTAAAAAGGTCAAATCTCTAAAATACTTAGGCGTTCTGCTAGATTAACATCTTTCATTCAGACCTCACATAGACTTAGTAGCAAAGCGAATCAGAAAAGTGATTCACGTAATGAAACTTTTACGTAACTCGGCCAACAAAAAGATCTTGCACTTGGTGTATGTGGCATTATGTGAGTCAGTTCTCTGCTACTGCATTACAGTATGGGGTGGGGTTGGTATTACCTCAATGATACAATTGGAAAGAGCCCAAAGATCAGTGCTAAAAGTTATGTATAGAAAACATTTTCGTTATCCTACAGATCAACTGTATAAAGAAGCATCAGTGCTTAATGTCCGACAGTTATACATCCATAAAATAGTACTAAAACAACACAAAATAACAATCCAATCCACAGAATACCTCCATCTACTCAAACAACGAATCTTCAAATGTCCACTTACTGTAGTAAAAACCGCTTTTGCACAACGTATGCAAGAATTTATGCTCAGTTTCCTTTACAACAAAATTGCAAAAATCAGTGACATCAGAAGTTGTAGGACCAAAAAAGTAAAAAAAAAAAAATTACAATGGCTTTTAGCTCAATCCTACTCAGAATCAGAAGCCTTCGTTCGAGTATTGTCATAACATATTTACCACAAACACTCTCTCACTCTTATCCTCAATCACAATTTCACTCCCACACTACCACCTAAACCCCTTAAATATACTCCTACATAATCATTCTCTCGCACGCACCCTTGCTAAACATCAAAGTATAAATACCTACATTTGCCTGATATATACACTCACTAACTTTCTATAATCGTAGAACCATAGTTGTTTCACGATTTTGTTTTATTTTTAAAGATTTTGTTTTTACATTAATATTTTTAAACATTATGTAATAAATACAATACGGTATCGACCCTGAAATTTTAAATAGGTAAATACTCTCAAGGACTCCATGAGACAGGCTCGACCTAATATGGAGTCCATAAGTTAAAATATTAAAATTATGTTTCCTTTATGACAATAATATCAGGAATAGTTTATTTGTATTACTTTTAAGGAAATGTAAAGATTCTTTATTTGGTCAATAAGCGATTTTATTATTATTTTATTTAATGTTCTTGTATCTTAGATGCCAAGGGTACGCCAAAGGAAGACTACGAGAGGTCAGGCCGACTTATCAAACGTACAAACAAGCCTATGAAGATCTAAAAGCCGGATCTTCGTTAAGAATAGCGGCGGAAAAAAACTAACAAGGAACATATGTATACGGAAATCATCATTATCATCAGAAGAAGAGGAGTACTACTGCGTTGTTTGTATGTCAGCATATTCAGAAAGCAGACGCAGACCGAGGGAAAAATGAATAGGTACAATGCACATAATGTAAAATGTGGGCGCATGAAGAGTGCACAGAAGGAAATCTTAGTTATGTTTGCCACAATTTTGATTCCGATTGATCTCGTAACCACTTAAATATTTTTGTTTAAAATATTGATTTTTATAGAAATAATAAGTGTCTAGTTTTTTTAAACTTATTTTATAGCTGAAGTACTAAAGCTTTTTTAAAGCTGTTGAATTTTATTCTCTTAAACAAAAAGTATTGAAGTTTTGTTTTTTCATTTGTTTATTTATGCATCAAAATGTAAGATGTTGGGAGAAATAATGTTTTGAAGTTTTACTCGAAGTGTTATGTTAATTGAAGTGCTAAAATCTAGTGAGTAGTACACAAACATTACAAAAAAAAATCGTCACCAACATCTGATTATTACATAATTTGAGTTGTAGGTAAGTCCTACTTAATATAAACCTTTGAAGGCTGATTAAAAATAATGTTAGATTTTATGTATCGTGAAAGACTTGAATATTAATAAAAAAATATTTGTGATGTTGACTGTACCATTACGAGTCGTAAAATGTTATTAGACGATGAATAAAACATGTTTATTTATTATATTTTGTATTATTTGCATGTGTTTCAATTGACCAGGCTCTGTTTTAACCGACCCTGGCATTGGGACGGTTGAAACCATTTTTTTTTTTGTAAATTACATTTTACACATAAAATACCATACAGTGATCTCAAATAACATTGCCCATTAGTAGACAGATATATGGTCCTTTAGTTAATATATTTTCGTCTTCGCTCGCTTAACTAATCCTGATGCAATAGGTAGACGATAATCGCTAAAATGTTTCAACCGTACCCAGTCTACCCGAAATTATATGAATTATCTTTCAGCTTTCTGTATTGTATCGTTGATATCTATTTTCTCCATAATTCCATGTTCATGCGGAACAAGTATGGCTGTAAGAAAACGATCACTTGGAAGTTCTTTGTACATTTTCGCGGCAAATTTAATATGAGTCACGACCCTGGACACGTGTTCATGACCAACTTTTTGCGCAGCGCTAAATTTATGATCAAAAAAATCTTGAATGCACAAATTGGATTAATGTTGTCTCTTGATGCATTTCTTTTATACATAACGAACTCTTCAGGAGCACCGTCAATGTTCAAAAAAACACTTCTGAACAGTTGGTATAAGTTCACTGTGTTCATGGACTGTAAGGTATCTTGTTGAAACTCACATCCCAGTAGTCGGAAGGCGCCAAATGCTTTAGATGCAAATAAAACACTGTCAATATGTACCACGCATAGTTGCGTAGTCTATCAAGTGAGCCATGACCATTGAGCTGGTGGAAGATGGCCCAAAACTTAATCTTTCTCCCGTGAAGCAGGAAGCGGACGTCTATGTTGAAGTACTAACGGAAAAGTTTACTATTTACAACACCCACAGAAGTTGCATAAATATCACGTCACAGTGTCTTTGTGTGGGAATGTGATGGAAAGTGATAAATGGGTATGGGGCTTTTGTATTGATCATCGCTTGTGCATACAGGGCCGGTTGCTGCTGCAACAACTCCATCGTCTCTTATAAAGCGGGTAGGTTCGCTGAACTGTTGTAGTTTGCGGTTTGCCATTCGAACGTAGAAGTCGACATAATTCCTATTCATGGCTAACCCACTGACTGGAAAGCGATCCAAAGAGGATTACTTCAAAATCTGTAATAATGGAGATTCATAGAAATTTGTTGAGATGTATTAATGATTCGAATAATTATTTTGATCAAAATACAACCGGACCCTGTCCTGCAAATTGCAAAAAACTTAAGAAATTTGAATTTCGCAAGCTACAACTGCAGATCCACTTTCATAAAAATCTTTAATTCATTCGTTCACTGACAGACAACGCCCAAACCTAAACCGCCGAGCTAGAACCATGTAATTCTGCACGCGAGTTCCTTACCTATATAGCGAAAGTGAGCACTAAAGAAGGGTTGTTCTCTAAAGGGATTAAATAGGGGATGAAAGTTTACAGTATGGAAGTTCGCCATTTTTGCCGATGGAAAATAGGTACCTACGAGTACCTACTTAGATACCTACCATAGGGCACATGGCTTGTTTAGCAATAAATGTGCACAAAGTAGATACCTATATTTCTGTGAATGTTTGTGTACAAGAGCACGGACGTTCGAGATCTTTTCTTCATCTAGCGGGGTAATTGCGTAACACACTTACGGTAACAATGGCTTTTATTTTGTCAGATCAACAACATTCATTGCGTTATGTGAAAGTAACTCGTGTCTTTCTGTTACCTTTTCACGTCGTCGGCTGAACGAATTTGGATGAAATTTGGCACACGGATAGATGATGGGTGATGATGGGTTTGGAAATAGGATACTTTTTGTCCCGGACTGTCGGGACTTAGTACGTTCTCGAGGGATAATTTCCGTCTTCCACGTGGGCGAAGCCGCTAGAAAAACCTAGTAATAGATATAGGTAAGTATATTTTAATTAAATAAAGTTTAATAAAGTTTCGACTCAAGAAAGCCCGAAATAAATAAGTACACCAAGCTAATAGATTCGACAACCTACGCTACTCGCGCATAGAGAAGGGACAGACCGTGTGTATACAGGCTGTCAGGGACATCGACGTGAAAACTGTTACCATGGATTCAGTGCTTGATTCTGAACCAATATGATGAAATTTTTCGTCGGTTATTAAAAAGAAAATCTGCTGTTCCATACATTTTGACCGCGTAGGTATTGCACTTTTCTATGACTATCACTTTTCGTATACAATAATATGAAATAAAAATGTCAATAAAGAATAACAATGGGAGCAACATTTTAATTATTCTGAGTTATAAACTTATTTTAATTTGTCATTAAGTTATTATAATACGCCATAATAAAATAATATAATATAATATTATAATATTTTGATTAAGTATCAGAATAATACGCCTTGTCATTCAATAATTTAAAAAAAGCTTACGTTTAAAACTCATTCATGTTGCTGCATGATACAATTTGATCAGGTAATTTGTTATAAAGTTTTGGATTCATTGCATATTATATACTATTGCAGAGAAATTTGGTTTTAGTGTGGGTGCAACTTTTTTGAGCGCCGTTGACTTTCGACAGATTTATATAAAAAAACATGTTGTTTTTTACAAATATACAGGCTTCATAGACATAGAGAGATGGTACTGTCAATATATTTTTTAAGTTTTGGAAATGTGGCTTACATGAATCCGTTCGTATTATTTTACTTATAGCTCCAATAATTTTTTTCTGTGTTTTTAATACCTCTTCAATCTTAGCAGCCTTGCCGAAAAATACGTATATAAGGCCATATCACAATATAGAGGCGACATATCCATGATAAGCTGCTAGGAGCGCTGTCATATTCACAATTTTGCCTAGCATTTATAGAGCATAGGAAAACTTGCTGAGCTTCCCACATACATTTTCGGTTTGAGTCCTCCAGGACATATCGTTATGAATATGCAGTCCAAGAAACTTTGTAACATTAGTTTCAAATATGTGGTCACCTTTTACCTGAAATGTGACAGTATTTTGTGTCTGATTTTATAATTTTAATTATTAGCGTTATTAGCGCTCAGCCGACTAACAATCGTAACAAGACATCGTCACGATATCGCCGGCAAGGTTCTTAGTGAAGGAATGTCGATCACAAATGTGCATAATTGTGCACCGTAGAACAGCTATAAACGCGCTAATCAACGGTTTAAAGTCACTGGATGATACAGAAATAGTGGGCAGAGACGGGAATTATACTAATGATGGGTGCTTATTAGTAGCTTTCTGCAAGCCCTCCCTCCCTGTTGCTGAGGAGTTGTTTCTTACCTTCGCCGGTGCGTGACCTCCGTGTAATCAGCGGGTAATTTAAATTAAATATCGATTAAATAAATAATCTGTAAAAATAATAATTAGAGTAGGGTGAGGGAATTACGGACAGCGAAGGATACTTGCCGATTAAAGCTAAAGCATGTGACAAATAGCCAGAGATTATCTGTAGGTCAAACAAATATTTGTTCCGTGTGGCCTCATGAGCCAATCGTAACCGTACCAATAACATGCCGATAGTCCAGTGGGGCACTACTCGAATACTATCCGAATGAAGACTATATGGGGTCCGGACTAGGGCTTGCAATCCGGATTTTTGTATTATCCGGATATGCGCCGATTTTTTAATCCGGATTTTACTTGAATCACCATCCGGATTTTTCGGATGTTACGGATAGCTGTATTTCTCTTTTAAATATTAAATATAAAGCTGTCATCTGTAAAGTACATAACTGTTATTACGTTATTTATTATTTTAATATAGTTAATTACTCTTGCAATTATTTATTCACTTCACAAATCACTATAAGTCAATTTAGTGACAGAGGTCATAGCAACATTGACCACTTGTTAACTTTATGTTAAACTCACGTAATGAACTTCTAGTATCACTCAAAAGAAGAATATCAGAACGACGAGTTCCAGAAATAATCGGAACAACGACATATCTATACAACCCTCACAATTTTTATGAAGACCGAAGTACACACGACTGTCCTTTTGAAAATCCTTCAAACGAATTTGAGAGACTGACGATTGTTAAAATTATTTCTACATTTATTGACACACAACAACCAGATCGAACAGTCATAACTTCAGCGGACAATACACAAGATACAGAAGGTTGCTCTTCTTCAACTGTAAGCGTATCAATTAAAACACTAATACGAGAAGAAATCATCCGATTTATGAGTCAGCCATCTTCTGCGCAGCGACCGACTTCTTCAACAAATGATTTAGACACCACAATTCGAGTAGAGATGACACTATTATACAGAGAAGCATGAATTTAGAAAGGGTTTACAATCTACTTTTATCAATACCACCAACCAGCGTTGAAGCAGAAAGAGTGTTCGCTGCTACAGGATATTTATGTAACCATTTAAGAATTTCGATGAAAGAAGATTCATTAGATAGTTTGAGCTTTTTAAGATCATATTACAAGAATTTGGATAAAAATTGATTTAAGAATTACGTAATATCCTACTAATATTATAAACGCGAAAGTTTGTGAGTATGGATGGATGTATGGATGTTTGTTACTCTTTCACGCAAAAACTACAAAACGGATTTGGATGAAATTTGGCACACAGATAGTTTATAACCTGCACTTTTTATCCCGATATTCCCAGGTGATCGAGATTTATGCGGGTGAAACCGCGGGGCGCTGCTAAAAATAATTTAACAATTACGTAATATTGTAAAGGGTTATTTGATTATTTTGTTCATTTTTGTTTTATTATATTTGATTTATACTATTGTTGTTTAATAATTGAGCTGATTTGCCAGGGAGAGTGATATTTTAATTTAATTATTATGTTTTAAATAGGTTGATTTAATTGGGATGTTGTGATTTGTGATAAATGTAAGATTTCATTTTTAATTAGAATTGTTTTTAGTATCAGAAGAGTGTGTGTGTGTAAGTGTTTTATTGTACAATTTTAGAAAGTGAACTAGTTTTTTATAGAAAAATTAGAAATATTGATATAGTTTATTATTTCTTAGTCATTTTGCTTCTGAGACTGATTAAAACATGTTACAAAAGCTTATTAGTTTTATTTATAGTAAAACCTAAAAAATATCCGTATTATCCGCATTATCCGGATATTCCGGATAGTAAAATATTAATATCCATATTATCCGGATAGTAAATATGATCAGATATTGCAAGCCCTAGTTTATCAGGAATTTTGAATTTAAACGAACAGTTAGTAATTAATTCTTATTTTTCAGATTTTCCTGCATTAAATATCTTGTTTATAACGGCTAAAGTGAAAATCGTATGCTATTAAACTTATTAAACAAAGAAAGCCTTATCATAGGGCTATATTTTATTCATGAAAATCTTAAAAATAAAAATTAATTACTAACTGTTCGTTTTTATCCCACTCGTCTCTATATACATATGTATAAGTACGCAAATTACACGCACTTTATACGTTTAGCTATACGTAACATTTTCACAATTTTTTTTACTGTCTTTGTGGAGTTGGATACATCATCAAAGTATTGCTGCACAAAACATGTATAATTCGCTAGGTAAGTATACGTGCTATAATATTTGAGTCGGGTCAATGGTCAGAGTCCATAGTTTGCAAATGTTACTATTTATTCGACGGTCGCGAACATAAGCGAGGTGCTCGTGGCTTAGTAATAACAGCCACACGGGTCGATCCATCAGGTTAAGCTACGTTTGCCGGGGTTGGTCCGTGGATGGGTGACCATCTTTACATACCGAGACTCCTCCGTGCCTCGGAAGGCACGTTAAGCCGTTGGTCCCGGCTGTCTTTCGTGGATTTTTGACAGTCGTTACGGGTCGGCAGAAGCCCGAAAGTCTGACAACCAGTCTTACCAAGGGGTATCGTATTACCCAGTGACTGGGTTTTGGAGGTCAGACAGGCAGTCGCTCCATGTAAAATACTGGTATTCAGCTGGATCCGGTTAGACGGGAAGCCGAGCCCAACATAGTTGGGAAAAGGCTAGACAGATTCATTGGTCGCGAACAAAAGCGCAGTCCTACGTTCCGAAGAGCATGGCTTGCGCGGCCTCCCGCGATAGAAGTTATATATCTTGCATTCGAAAATTTAGTTGAACAATTCCGATGTAGGTACTGTCATCGTAGCTCGTTAGTCTAACAAAATGTCTGTTAACGATATATGTATTTTCTCTTTGAAGTGATAACGACGGCAGTGTTGGTACACGCTTGGACTGGAATGTTGTGCGCGCCGCTGTGTCTGTCGGGCGACTTCGACTCCCAGCTGCGGCACATCCTGCACAAGCACATGATGCCCGAGCAAGATACTGCTAACATAATACCTCGAGTGCTGGACGATGTGCGGACCACGCTGAACCAGCGGTGGCAAGGTGAATACAATATGCAACATGTGACTGAAACATAAATAGAAAGTTTAAACATATATTTAGATCTTAATTAAAACTTTAATTTATTTATTGTTGTTTGCAGGTTATGAGCTCATCCTCTGTGGATCACTAGCTACAGGGCTAGCAATGATTTCAAGTGATGTTGACCTCGTCGCACGCTTACCAAACTTTAACGCCTCAGCAGGTTTATACGTGTTACAAGAAACAGAAAAGTTGTTCAACAAACAACCTGAACTGTATTCACGACTGAAATACATGAATAACGTTAGTTATATTACTTCGTTTTTCTCATGTTTCCACATTCCCACTCAGCGAACCGTTGAGATAGAGTTTCATACTGGTGACTTCAGCGTGTCAAACAGCCAACTGGTTAGATACTACTTCAAGTTAGATAAAAGGTTCCTGCCTTTGGGAAGCTTTCTAAAATACTGGTTCAGGATCCACAGAGTGATTGGTCATGGACCAGGCTCTCTACCAAATTATGGATTGTACATGTTAACAATATTTTATTTGCAACAAAAGAACATGATGCCTTCTGGCTATGTGTTACAAGTAGATTCGAAAAGTAACATTATCGACAACTTTGATATGGGTTTCAATGAGCTGCCATACAGATCAACGAATACAGAGAATCTACATCAACTGCTGGGCGGATTCTTCAAATACTACAGTGAATTTAACTTTGAAGAAAATATCGTATCACCTTTTACTGGACGTCCCATTCCGAGGAGTGCTTTTACAGATATCGACAATTTTCCTAAAGAATATACTTTATATAACAACACGTTGAAACACACAGTTCAGCTTAAGATACAAATCGATTTGAACATGAGCACTGATGTATGCATTCAAGACGTATTCATGCACAATTTAAACATTGGAGAGCTGATGTCACATGAACGGGCGACCAAATTTAAATATCTTATGAAGTCTGCCGCAGCAATGTTTGAGCATCTACCTAGTGATGGTATCCTCAGAGCTATCCTCGTTACAGATCAACACAAAGAAACAGTTATCAACCACAATAGTGCTACCGTGGATGGAATAAATGAAGAAGACTGCATCGAAGTACCAGCCATCTAATAATAGTCATGACTCATTTAAATAATAACTTACATTTTTCCAAAAAACTTTTTGTATTTGTACTTAGGTATACCTGAACCTACCTAACCTACTTTATTTATACCTTTAACTAAATTATGTCTGGGAGGTATCCCACAGCCATATATAGACAATACGTACTCAGGCTGATGTTATTGCAGGTTCTTGCGAAGAGCTGTAGGTTTATCTCTAAAGAGAAGAGAGTGTGGGTTAATAATAATTTTTTAAATTAAAAAGATGTATTTATAAAAAACAATTTGAAAATAATTTCCTTCTGGTAATAGTTAACTGAACGATTTAAAAAGGGATAGCTGTTCATAGACGAATTCAATACTTTGTCATTTATTGCATTCCGCAATGTTTACCTATAAGGTCCCCGTCGGGCACAGCCTAACAGTAAGAGAGAGGATTATTTTGTTATTGTATTATTTTACGATCATAAACTATAATAAGTAGCATATTCAGAAGAAGCAGTGTAACTTTTAAGAATTTCGTGTAATTGAGGAATTATTTTCGATAAAAACAACTGGAGGTTAAAAAAAGAATAGGCAAGGAATAGGGAATAGGTAGGTTCTTCCTATTCTAAATAAATTAATAAGGCGATCGAATTAATAAAAAATGTATTTATATTATTATTGAACTATAAAAATGTGTATAAATTATTATTTTAATGAGTAATACTAAATTATTAAAATTATTAATGTAAAATCGTGTCAATAGCATACGAGTAGTTATTTTAATTTTTAAGTTAAATAAATAACCCTCAAGTTTGCGATGCCTGTAAAAGGCCGCTAAGTCGCAAGTACCTATATTATAGAATAACACCAACTGTGTACACTTAGCTTGCAAATAAATTTTTGACTTTGACTTTTAAAAGAATAGGCACGTTTAAGATTTGTTGTTTTGTTATGGGGGTGCTCAATAAAAAACCCCGGGTGCCAACAGGTTGGCGCCCGGGGTAGGTTTTTATTGAGTACAAAAGTAGTAGGTAGTAGTAGTAGTAATCTTAAACGTGCTTACTTGACTTTATTTTGCTAAAGTATTCGATCACATTATCAAAAACTTTCCTGTCATTTTGAGCGGACTATATGGAAGGATTAGTAAGTCGCGCTTGGCTAATTGTGGGTCTTATGTGAGATTTTATAAATTTTGAGAAACTTCTTTCAGAAGAAACCACCGAAACACAAATAGTAACAAAAAAATCTTAGACACGGCGCTAGACTCGGAACAGACTCAGAATAGTCCCATTTTACAATGAATTTTAGAAGCTCCAAGGTAGTCCATTGGAGCGCTTCTTGGAAAGAAAGGCTTCCAAGTGGGGCGTCAGTCGTAAAAACTCTGGAGTAATGTCCTCTGCATAAAATTCATAAACGTTCGGACGGCCGTATCTTTAGTTTTTTAATCAATGTGTGCGAGTGAGTTGTCACCACGTTGTCACTTCTTGGTGCTTGGCACCCGGGGCGGACCGCCCCCACCGCCCCCCCTTTACGCTGCCAGAATATGTACAGTTACGACTTATTTTGGAAACTACACCGAGTCTTGTCGTCGACTATTTCACAAGTCCTAAACACAAAGGTGTTCAGTCAGTGCGTTCTACTTCTATACCTGTAGGACTTACGAAGCCGAAGCGTAGACATGGGACGGCAGCTATACAAATCCTAAGTTGGTTTCAGCGAGCAATAGAAAGGGCTATGCTGGGAGTATATGTATTTTTTTTACAGTTGAACGCATTTTCTGATTGGGAGGGAGAAAAATAACTAAGGACACGAGTGCTTTCAATGATGCGGTATTGAATACAGGATGTGGGGGCTACAAAATGTATCAGCTTTAAAAATCGTAACATCACGGCTGTATTCCCGGCAGGGTGAGGCAGAAGTGAACCTAGCACACCCACATTTTGTCAGTTAAGTTTAAGTCCCATGTAATAGGCGGCAAGCATTTTGCCAGCAATCGCGCACAAATCCAGAATCCAGGCTACTGAGAAATTCCAGATGGGAAAACGCAATAACTCTTTGCACGACCCGGGAATCGAACTTCATGCTCAGCATTAGTGCTTGCCACCCCTAGACCAACGAGGCAGTCTCAGCTAGTTTAAGTATAAAATGTCGCAAATACGTTACCTTGATACCAAAGGCATCAAGTAAGGTTGGTATAAATCTACGTATATATATATAAAAATCAATTGCTGTTCGTTCGTCTCGCTAAAACTCGAACAACGAGAACGGCTGGACCGATTTAGCTGATCTTGGTTTTGAAATGTTTGTCATAGTCCAGGGAAGGTTTAAACGGTGAGAAAATTAGGGTAGGTAGGGTAGGTAGGATAGGTAGGGTAGGTAGGGTAGGTAGGGTAGGTAGGGTAGGTAGGGAAGGTAGGGTATGTAGGGTAGGTAGGGTAGGCAGGGTAGGTAGGGTAGGTAGGGTAGGTAGGGTAGGTAGGGTAGGTAGGGTAGGTAGGGTAGGTAGGGTAGGTAGGGTAGGTAGGGTAGGTAGGGTAGGTAGGGTAGGTAGGGTAGGTAGGGTAGGTAGGGTAGGTAGGGTAGGTAGGGTAGGTAGGGTAGGTAGGGTAGGTAGGGTAGGTAGGGTAGGGTTTAGTGCTGCCCGTGCGAAGTCGGGGCGGGTAAAGCTAGTAAGTTATAAAAACAAGATTGATTCATGATTAGGGCTTTATTGAACTTCACAATTCAGGTATAAGCGATAGCTTAATTAAACACTTCATCCCTACATTTTACTTTTCGCCAACTTAATTTCTTTTACTGATTGGATTTTTATTTTGGATCTATTTATTGTATCTAACTACTACTTCTCAACTACCACTTATTTTCATGACTATGTACCTATGTAGTTATTGCAAAATTACTGTTAGATAAGTTTCCGCTAAGTAGAAACCTACCTACTTATTATATTTCAATGCAGTCTTGTTCAATTATTCCATCCTCATTACCATTATTGTTGGTAACTGTTGCTTTGTGTTGATCCATTACAAGGATAGCTCTAAGGATAGCATCGCTAGGCAGATCTTCAAACATTGTAGCGACTGACTTCATAAAATATTTAAACTTCATGGTTTCTTTATGACGCACAAGTCGTTCCATCTCGTTTAAAGAGTGAATAAACGGGTCCTGAACGCACACAGCGGTACTTACGCCTAATCGTGTTTAATCTTGAGCTGCAATGTGGGTCTCAAATTGTTCTTATACAAAGAATATTCTTTGGGAAAATTTTCGATATTCAGAAAAGCAGTTTTTGTAATGGGGCGTCCAGCGAAAGGCGCTATGACATATTCTTCATAGTTAAATACACTGTAGAATTTGAAGAATCCGCCCAGCAGTTGATGTAGATTCTCTGTATTCGTTGATCTGTACGGCAGCTCGTTGAAACTCACGTCCCAGTCGTGGATAAAGTGACTTTTGGAATGTTTTTGCAACACATAAACAGGAGGCGCCATGTTCTTTTGTTGTAAATAAAATATTATAAACAAATACAATACATAATCTCTTGGTCGGCGATGGCCATTCAGTCTCTGGATTTGGAACCAGAATTTCAGAATTTGTCCCAAAAGCAGGGACCTTTTATCTAAATTGAAGTAGTATTTGATAAGTTTGCTGTTTGCGACGGCCATTTCACCGAACTCAAACAGAAGATCTACTTTGCGATGTGAGGGAAAGTGGAAAAATTGAAGTGACGTAAAATTTACTTGGTTGAAGTATCTGAAGTGTGAATACAGTTCAGGTTGTTTCTTGAACAATTGTAATGATTCCTGTAACACGTATAAACCAGCAGAGACGTAACTTAATGTAGAGGTCTATATCACTTGATGGTGAAATTAATCCTGTCGTTAGTGACCCAAGGGGGGTTGCCTCATAACCTGCAAAACAACAATAAATAAATTAAAGTTTAAATTAAGTATAAAGACTTCTGCATACCTACATACATACCTAGGTACTTATTCATGTTTCAGTCACAAGGTCATAAGTTGCACATTGTATTCACCTTGCCATCGTTGGTTCAGCGTGGTCTGCACATCATCCAGCGCTCGAGATATGATGTCAGCTGGATCTTGCGCGGGCAACATCTGGCTGTGCAGGATATGCCGCAGCTGGGAGTCGAAGTCGCCCGACAGACACAGCGGCGTGCACAGCATCCCGCTCCAAGAGTACACCAACACTGCCGCCGTTGTCACTTAAAGTAAAAATATATCATTAACAGACATTTGATAGACTAAATAGCTGTAATGATGTGGAGCGGTATTCATAAGTGCGGTTCAAGATCGACGAAACAATCGGGACTGCTCGTCATCGCAAAAAGCATTATACACACACGCCCATACAAGCATTTGTTGATTCTGTTTTGTTCGTGTGGTACTTAATAGCTTTTGTATCGTTTGGCACTGGGGCGGAGAATCAAGAACAGATTACAAAAAAACTTCCCCTACATACCAATGTATATCAGTATGGATAAAACGGTGAAAGTTTGCTTCAAATCTATGGTTTACTTGTGCGACTGATGTTTTTGATGTTGGTGACGCGACATTTTTAATATAATTATTTGGTAGGCATCAATTTACGATTTCCACGTTTTAGTTTTTTATTATCCAAATCATACCTAAGTAAAGGGTCGTAGGAGGGTAGATCTGCCAGTTATTATGTTTGTATTTAAATAGGTAAGTAGGGACTTACAAGGTTAAAAGACACTTGTTTCAGCATTATGATTCCAATAGCAGCTCGACTATTTCAGTTTAAGAGATTGCAGTTCAGTAATTCCAAAAAAAAAAAAATTGAATATAGGTACAGGGTGGGCAGGGACATCGATGCTGGGCACGCCACAATGGCGGCGATAAGTCCCCTCTTTGAGGAGCGGCTAGAGAGGCGCCACGGCGTCCTCACCTTCCGCCTGACGCAGGTCCTAACCGGACACGGTTGTTTCGGGAGGTTCGTGTTCCGCATAAGGCGGGAGGAAACGCCCGGGTGTCACCACTGTGTGGATCGCCCGGAGGAGACGGTGGAGCATACGGTGGAGGTCTGCCCGGCTTGGGCGGAGCACCGCCGCGCCGTGTCCTTGTGGAGGCGTTCGGCGGCAGTGATCTCTCGCGTCCGGCCCTAGTCCAGGCCATGATACGTAGCGTGAGGGCGTGGGAAGCCATCACCTCCTTCTGCGAAGCAGTAGTGCTTGCGAAGGAGGAGGCTGAACGCGTGAGGGAGAGGCAAATTTCGCGCCTTCACGCCCCTTGCCGCCGTAAGCGACGCCCTGGTCCTCGCCTCGGCCCTGGCCGATTCCCGGCCACCGTAGGTGCGGGCTTGCAGACGGTGAGCGATAGGTAGCTCACCGTCCGATAAGGACCAGGCCCGGGTCGACGGCGGGTTGTGTTCCACGCGCGCTTCAAAAAGATGTCAGCATATCTGACGGGGTCTGCTAGGACTGATGCCTGCCGGGGTCGTGGGAAAGTCCGAAAGGGATACCGTGGCCCCTGGCAACGTACAGGCAACGCTGAAGGAACAGGGTGGGCTTTAGTCAGTAAGAGTCTGACACACCCTCCTGCTCCGCCTAGAGCGGGAGAAGCTATTTGATTATTTCCCAACCTCAAAAAAAAAAAAAAAAAAAAAACTGTTACTATGGATTATAAACGGTGGAACATCGCAACGAAAACTGTTACCATGGATTCAGTAGGGGGGGGGGGGGGGGGGCTCAGAATCATGTACTGAATCCAAGGTATCAGTTTTCGCGTCGATGTCCCTGCCATCCTGTATAATCTATCTAGCGAGATTATAAACTAAGTAACGAAAAATCGGCAGCGGCCGGCGAGCGCTCCTTCCAAGTTGGTCGCAGTTACATCGATATTTGCGTTCGTCGCATGAAAGTTTGATACGAGTTCACAATTTGTCGGTTTGTTATGGATAGATTATTTATTATACTATAGAAAAATAATGCATTAAATTGTAAGTACTTAAATGGTCTCTTGCAGTTCACAATATTTCGATAGTTTAAATATAATCGCGCTAGATAGATTGTAACCTTACGATGTTCAGTTTTGAGGCTGACGGTACCTAGGTATATTATATTTACTTACCTAGTGAATTAAACAGCAGCATAGTTTGATGTGTAATCAAACACTACTAAGACCTAAGTATACAAAAACTTGGGGGAAAGTCTACATTATAGGCCTATACCTGCATGTATAATGTGCGTGTAATTTGCTTACATGTAGGGTAGAGTGGGGTAAGACTAACATTTTGTAGTTAATAGCGTACAGGATGCCTACCATGATCTAATTAAAAACGATTCAAAAGCAAGGCATTTCAGTTTAGGTTCTTAAACTGCATCGCTTCAAAGTCGTACCATGACGACCAATAAACTCAGCGGCATTTGGATCGTTAAAAGTGAATGAAAGATCGCAATCTGTGGCTGAACCGCGCGGCCGCGTTTGGAACGTTTTTGGTGAAAACGAGACAACGCTATTATTGTCAAATCAGTTTGTTTCGCGCACATTATTTAGTGTCAGACACGTTCAGAAGCAAGTAAAATTTTATTTGTTCTTAACTCAGTATCATTACTTTAAAGTAAAACAGACACTCAACAGTTTTTTTAAGATTCCACGTTAATACGGTAACTATTGTTAAAATAATTCTTAGTCAAAGTAGATATTTATTTACCTTTTGCTATTTATTAAGTATAGGAAAATATATTTTTTATTTCGACCTAATAAAACAAATTATGTTTCTGTTTCGAACGTACCAGAGTAAACAAAGTTGTGTGAGTTGAGTTGGGGCATAGTGGGCATAGTGTGAGGCAGAATCTTCCTCAAAAAACTCAAATAAAAGTAGTTCATCAGAAATCTGTTAGACAAAAACTAATGCGGTTAAAAAAGGCATATAAAATAGGTAGTTTAGACTTTAAAAGAAAGATTAAAGCTCACTTACATTGGTTTTTGTAAAATTCCACTAAAATAGCACTAAAAAACTTTATTTTCGTCAATAATTCACCAAACGTTTCAGTTTATGTTAGAGAAATAGTAACTTTTATTGAATCGCTTATTTTGACAGTTGAGCGTTTCAGTTGAGCTGCTATAAGGACGTCGTGGTACCAAACAAGAATGAATGAAACCAAAACTTGCGACTCAGTTTGGGACAATCGCTGTCACATGGCATGGCCTAAATTGAATCGTTAAACTAACGTCATGGTACGAATTAGAAGAACAGTTCAGTTTAGGTCCTAAAATGGATCGCGCTAAGAGCTCGTGGTAGGCATCCAGGCTAACATTGGACAATTCAACGCCTCCCCTGCCCCACAACTGCTTATACATTTGTATGGTCTGGTATAGTAGCATCCGCCAAGTTCGATGTCGGGCGTATAGGTAGCACCAGGGGCGTCGCAGCCCCCGTGCGAGCCATATCAATGATACGGGGCCCCCGACACGAAGGGTGTTTTTTTTAATATTATCTACAGCCTCAAATTCTTATCAAAACACAATGAAAACTTACTGATACCGGATCCGAGTCAGGATGCTCTAATTTTCTAGCTCGCTTCAAAGTCAAAGTCAAATAATTTATTTCAAATAGGCCCTTGCAAGGCACTTTAGAACGTCAAAAATTACAAAAAATATTGAATTGATTCCAGTCGCCCCTTTCAAAAGGTAGTTTTCGTATGGAGAAGAATGGGCAAGAAACTCCACCGGTACTCTTTTAAAATGTTTTACAATATTTTGTATATGTAGGTACATTAGTTATATAATTATATGTGAAGACGATGCATCTGAAAAACAAAAAAAAAAAATTACAATACCTTTTTTTTACAATAGGTAAAAATAATTTTAAAAAGAGAGCAACAACAGATAAATTAATTACTTATGTGATAGGTACATGGTTCTCACATATTTACAAACATTCTAAAAGTAGACGATTTTACAAAAAAAAAAAAGTTACGATAAGTCGGTGTGTGTGGAAGTAATCACAGAATGTAAAATCAATGTCATATAATAATTTATACAACTTAAATTAGCAACCAGTTTGATTTTGTCTAGATTCTAGATTATCCTATGGAGCTGGACCAGCATGTTTCCAAAGTATACTTTTAAAGGCTTGTGCAGACCAGCGCGACTTGTCGCGCGACGCGACACCGGTTATTGTTATACTGTGAAGTTTTCTTAGAAATTGTATTGTTCGTGTCGCGTCGCGTGACAAGTCGCGCACCAGCGCGACTGCACAAGCGCACAAGCGTTAATATGAGTTTTAAATTTGCTTGCGCTCTTACCTTCCAAGTTAGTAAGATATTTAATTGAAAAAGCAATACCCTCGCCAGACTAACATCGAAGCTAACACTAGAATGTCACAATGCACTAGAACAAATAACGGTATCTAGTCGCAACACGGTGACACTGCAATGGATAAAAGGACACAGCGGATCGCTAGGTAACGACGCAGCTGACAAGCTTGCTAGATGAGGGTCCAACGCGCCAGTCTGTGGACCCGGGCCTATCGTACTCATCCTCTTCAACCAAATACGCATGTGGGAAACACAAGCGGGGATCTGGTCTACCTCGACACCAGGCAGGCAGTCCAAGGAAGCTATGCCATCCTTGGATAGCGGGCTGACCAGGCTTTTATTACGCCTGGACAGAAACGGCCTGCGCCTGGTGACGGGGACCATCACGGGACACTGCTCGCTAAACAAATACTTTCACACAATAGGCATAACGGACAGTCTGTGCAGGGCGTGCATGGAGGCTTTGGTAACCGTCGCGCACGTGCTCTTTGAATGCACAGGCGTCACCCAGAGTAGAACAGAAACCCTCGCGTCACCCAGATCTTTCACAGACGTTCTAAACAGACCAGGAGCTTTAATTAACGTCTGGAGGGAGGTGGCCTGGTTGGAATAACCACCAAACGGCCGCCATGGCCCACGCACAATGGTCCACCTGACGGACTAAGTGCGGAAACCAAACCCAATAACAGAATATAGAGACAGACACTTCGCCTAAGACGGGTAAAAGGGTCCGAAACAAATTTTGATACAGGTTTAGATAGTCCTAAAGGGGCCCTGTATCAAAATTTTTGAACTTGCTGTTGGTGACTTCCAGTGGTACACACGGCTACACATCAAGCTATACATTTCCAGTTTATAGTGACCTCGCATTGTACGGAAATCCTATACAATGCGAGATCAGCTTATACTGGAAATGTATAGCTTGATGTGTTGCCGTGTGTACATACCTACACTCATAGTGATATATCCTCAAATATCCTTTATATACTCATAAAAAACCTAAATAAATGATTATTTTACGGCAGCAGTAACAGTAGGCATAAAATATTAAATAATAATTCACAAATTATTATTTTTGAACTATTAGTTAATACGTAATTAAGTAATCTTCATCATTTATGGTTAGTTAAGATAATGTAATCATAAAATATTGAGAGATTTTATCAAAAGCCTTGGAAGTTTATTTTGTTCTCTAAGGTAAGTAGGTAGGTTTATCAATCGTCACGTTACAAGTACGTATTATAAAATTAATTGTAAATTTTTGATCGTCATATATGTAGCCAGTAACATATTGCAGTTATGTTATACTCTTAGTCATTGATCTAAGTACCCATATTTTGTACTTTTCTTATATTCTGGTGCGCGGTGCCCATAATGTAGTACTTATCCAATCTCTCGAACTTTGCCGGGTCGATGTGTGATCATGTGTGTTCACGAAATATGCAATTTAATTAGGCCTGAGACACGGGCACGCCACAATCGTGGCGATAAGTCCCCTCTTTGAGGAGTGGCTAGAGAGGCGCCACGGCGTCCTCACCGGACACGGTTGTTTCGGTAGTTTCCTGTTCCGCATAAGGCGGGAGGAAACGCCCGTGTATCGCCAGTGTGTGGATCGCCCGGAGGACGATCCCGGCTTGGGCGGAGCACTGCCGTGTCCTTGTAGCGGCATCTACATCGCTACATGCAAACTACGCATCAAAGACCTGACGTCACACAACATCCTGACGTCACACAAATCCTGCATCGCGCAATTAGAGTTTACCGCGCGATAAACATATATACAAGCTTCCCGACTTCAACCTCTGGGCAGTTGCCCGCCAGACACGACACCCGTCTGGTCGGAGGATCCTCCCTTTTCTATGGGGGATGAGTGAACTTTACACCCTGTTCCTCATGCCCCTAAATTGGTGACCCCGAACATGAACGTCAACGCAGCCTTCGTGCAACTACTTCAGCGTGACGTCATCATCATCATCACTCCCGCAAGCTTTCGTGAGGCGAGTCACACAGCCAGTCAGCACCCACGGCTTCAACGGGTATCCTGACCACCAGCATGCAGCGAACGCGCATTCCTGGTCATCACCCTCAGCCACAACCCGGCGCTGTACCACATCCGACCCACTGGATCAAGACGCAGCGCCACCCCGACTCACTGGGGAATCACCGCAGACAGTTCCGACTCACTGCGAACTATGCGGCACCCGGTTCCGACTCACTGGAACCACAGCTGGCACTGTGAAGCATCGCAAGATTCAAGACTAAGCCCACTATCGACCTCCGGTCTCCGGAGGGGAGTGATGTAGCGGCATCTACATCGCTACATGCAAACTACGCATCAAAGACCTGACGTCACACAACATCCTGACGTCACACAAATCCTGCATCGCGCAATTAGAGTTTACCGCGCGATAAACATATATACAAGCTTCCCGACTTCAACCTCTGGGCAGTTGCCCGCCAGACACGACACCCGTCTGGTCGGAGGATCCTCCCTTTTCTATGGGGGATGAGTGAACTTTACACCCTGTTCCTCATACCCCTAAATCCTCACGGAGGCGATCGGCGCTTCGCGCGAAAATCGCTTGCATGGATGTGACCTATTCACTCTTTAATTGGGTTAGGTTAGTTTAGGTTATCGCTATCGGAAGCACAGTCCCCGGCAGGGAGTGCCACTCCTTAGGTATACGCACAATGACGTGTTGTGCGTACGGTTGGTAAATCCACCATAAATAATCTGAATCATTAACGGTTATTTAAGATAATGCAATCACACTCTTATAGAAATAACTAGTATTGAAATTTTCCAAAAACCTTGAACATTTCTTTTGTTCTCTTATAAGTTATAACGTTACGTTAGGTTTAATTTTATTGTTAATTTGCGTCATCTATCAGCAAATTATAATGTTGATAGATGAGGCAAAAATTATTGATTGAGACTTGCAGAGATTTCTCATACCTACGGACATATATGCATGAAACGCTCGCGTGCGAAGCAAACGGAGTATGGTAGCAGGTGGCGTTCTATAGGTTCCTACCTTCTTTGGAAAAGGCGTATGTTTATGTGATGTGTATATATCAATGTTTATGTGTATATAGTGTATGTCAAATTCACAATAATTGCGTTTCGTTTCGCTCTAAAAAATGTTTGTAAATATTTTTTATTTTTTTATTTTGCATTTACATTTTTGGCACGGGACGACTGTATGGAAATTCTGGGGACAAAGTTTACTAATATAATAAAATTCGTAATGAGACCTTGTTTTACGAAAATAATATTAATTTTGTTATTTTTCTTATTATATTAACTGCCAACTGTATGTAGTTTCAATAACTTCTTCGTAAATCTCGTTTCTAGGCGGGAATACAGTGATGGGGACAGCCAGGGGACTGTATTTTGAGAGCTTCTATCAAGTCTAGAAAAAAATTAAAATAGTTATGGTTCTAAAAACAATGTGGCCGTAAAGTTTCGGGGTTAAAGTTTAATTAGGAGTAATTTTTTTTTAATAATTAAATTACTTTAAAAAAAACGGTCGGGACAGCCTATTACGAGGTTACAGAGAATCGCCCATATATCAATAACTTTTTTTTTTTTATACTTACAAGAAAAAATATATATATATATATAAAATAGAAGTACGTACTTATACTCTCACAAATCACCTGCAGACGGGCGCCGAGTGTTCATTCCTTAATATAACACTAACTAGTAGTAACTAGGCACCGACCGCAACTTCGTCCGGGTGAAAACTACACTACATAAGGTCGTTGACCCAAAAAGAAACATGAAACCATTCTTTTTTTTTTTGTTTTATCATGTTAAGATAAGGTTACCCGTGAGGTCTGCGGACTTTGACTAGGTAACTGATTTAATTTGACCCTATCGTTTTTTTAATATTTGGGTAAAAAAACTTAGTACCAGATCATTACCTGCTGGGGAGTTTGTTGCGAAACTTCTTCTTCCCAGCTAATGCACTAGGAAGTGGTGAAGGGTGGGCGTTTTGGGGGACTGTCTTATGTAATTTTGACGTTCGAAAAGTGCTGATTCTCAGCCTAGTTTGAATAAATGACTTTTGAATTTTGAATTTTTGAATTAACAGTTACCAGCCTTACAATGATGGAAAATTGGATTTAAAAAAAATTGAAATTGTCGTAAAACCGAAAACAAGATCAGATCTGTTATCAAGCAGTCTGATGAAGTCATTTTTAGTAAAAAGAAAACACAAATTCGAATACCACTACCTGGTATGTAAATAACAGTGACAGGAAGTTATCATCATATCATCCACATAGGCTAAGTGGGAAAAATATATATTATTGAAGCTAACTTACCAAAAACTTCCCAAGCAAAGTTAATATAATTTATATGGGACTACCTCTGACGTATGACTTATCAAACAAAAAAAAAGAATATTCAAAATCAATTCATAATTGGCGGAGTAATCACCTAACAAACATAGAAAAAAACAACCTATAGTCGAATTGAGAACCTCATCATCACTCATCACTTTTTAAACTCGGTTAAAAAGTAATCTTGTTATCAACTTTTATGCTAGGTACAGTATGTTTTATTGATTTATTTTTCTACCTTCTAGTGTGTTTTTTGAATAATCTTCTCAAGCCCTTTATGGTAGGTACAATTTTTTTTGACATTACTTCATGACGTATAATCCGTCATTTTGATATTATAAAATCAAAATCTAGGCTTTATCCATCGCACGGCCTAGACAAGACGATAGACTCTCATGTACTTATTAAATTCCATCCAGTCATTTGGATGCTTCGAGGGTATTACGAGGATTTCTCTGGATCGAAAATAGTGAAATTTTGCACAAGAGTTCCTTAGATCATCCCCTAAAGGGGTTAATAAGACGATAAAAGAAGGAGCTCCTTTCCTCCTTTTATCCTCTGTTTAACCTAAAGAATGTATGGGAGTTCGTAATTTTTTCCGATGGGTAACCCATCGGGCACACGACTTGTTTCTAAATAATTTAGTCGGTGTCGTGGTAACGTGGAATTTATTTAAAAAAAAGTGTTATATCGGCTTTATATCGTCGTTACAGCACATCCTTTATATAGTTACGTACTTACAAATTAAAAAAAGCCCATTGAAAAATAAATAGAAGGGTTAATGAAGAAAGATCATCATAAGATATACAACATAAACAGGATAACATTAAAAAATACAGGTTCAAACATGTTTGCCACATATTATGGCGTGCAAATACTAATAATTATGATTGATAATAACTTAGGTATCTTGTCAAGTCAATATCATTAAATTACATTGAATTTAGCAAACATTAGTAAATTATAAATGTCAACAGTACCTAAATAAAAACAATTCATAAAATCATGTCAAAATGGTTCTGTCAGAAATTCCTTATTACTATATTAAGCTTTGTCAGTTAGGAATTACTTTAGTTGTTTCTTCAATTGCACATTATTAAGCTCCCTGCAAGTTTTCGGTAACTTATTTTAAATAATGGGAGCCATGCAAAAAACACTTTTGCGCATAAGTGCAGTCCTACTACTATGCAGACAGAGCTGACTGTTTCTGGGAAATTTATATGCCATTCGCGAAAATAAATTACTATTATTTCTAACAAACGTCAACATCGTCTTTCTTCATTACACCTATAATTATTTTTTTATAGAACCTTAAAAAAAATCCTTAGTCTCATAATAGATATTGTCCAATCGTCTTTCTCCAATACTTAATTAAAAAAACAAAATAAGTTTACTTCGGCTATGTGCCTTATTGTCCAAAGTCATCATTTTGGACAATAAGTGATATGTGCTTAAGTAAACATTTGTTTTTTAAATTTTTATCAATTTGTATTAGATTTTAAGCAATTTTAATTATTTATTAATAGGTACGATAAAAATATTTATACTGTTTAAACTTATTATAATAATATTATAATTAATAAGTACCTAATATAACATAAACTTATGTTGTCTTAACTTATGTTATGTCTTGTTCAGTTATTCCATCCACGGTAGCATTATTGTAGTTGTTATCAACTACAATAATGTTAAATCATTACAGTTATAGTTAAAATAATGATTTTAGACAGTAAGTGCTATGTGCCCAAGTAAACTTATATTGTTTTTTTATCAATTTGTTAAACAGTTATCAACTACAATAATGCTACCGTGGATGGAATAACTGAACAAAACATAACATAAGTTAAGACAACATAATTTTATGTTACATTAGGTACTTATTAATTATAATAATAAGTTTATCCAGTGTATATATTTTTATCGTACTTTAGGGAAACTTCGTACTGTCTGGGAAATTGAATGAAACTAGTTTATAGTGAGACCATATCTATTTCTTTATTTTCATAAAGTTTATATATAGCACTTTAGCTTTTGTACATAGTGGTATGAGCACTATACCTTATTTATAATGGACCAATCACAAAAGTCGTGCGGCTTTCGTATTTAGGTCCACGGCTCTCTCCATATATAAACACGCAGCGCCGCGAGCGTCGTCTCCCCTGGCTGGAGGCTTTTCAGTCACTAACTCGGTGCGCAGTTGGAGCAATCTACTATCGGTCACGGTCCTCAGTTCGTGGCACAGACTACTTTTTAATAGTTCGTGGCCGCGCCGTCGTGGTCGGATGCTGATGCTGTATGTGGTATTTGTTTTTATTTTTATCAACTTGTATTAAATGTTAAGCAATTTTTATAATTTATTCATAGGAACGATAACTACGATATAAATATAAACACTGGAAAAACTTATTATAATAATATTGTAATTAATAAGTACCTAATATGACGTAAACTTATGTTGTCTTAACCGATGTTATGTCTTGTTCAGTTATTCCATCCACGGTAGCATTATTGTGGTTGATAACTGTTTCTTTGTGTTGATCCGTAACGAGGATAGCTCTGAGGATACCATCACTAGGTAGATGCTCAAACATTGCTGCGACAGACTTCATAACATATTTAAATTTCGTCGCGTATTCATGTGATAACCGCTGTCCAACGTTAGAATTGTGTTCGAATATATCTTGAATGCATAAATCAGTGCAGTTCAAATCATTTGTTATCTTATGCTGCACTGTGCGTTTCAACGTGTTGTTATATAGAGTATATTCTTTAGGGAAATTGTCGATATCTGTAAAAGCACCCTTTGGAATGGGACGTCCAGTAAAAGGCGCTATGATATATTCTTCAAAGTTAAATTCACTGTAGTATTTGAAGAATCCGCCCAGCAGTTGATGTAGATTCTCTGTATTCGTTGAATTGTATGGCACCTCTTTGAAACCCATATCCCAGTAGTCGACAAAGTGACTTTCCGAATCTACTTGTAACACATAGCCAGGAGGAGCCATATTCTTTTGTTGTAAATAAAATATACTTAGCAAGTACAATCCATAATTTTTTAGTGAGTCGGTTACATGACCGGTCAGTCCGTGGATTTCGAACCAGTATTTCAGAAAACTTGCCAAATGCAGGTACCTCTCATCTAAATTCACGTAGTATTTAACAGCTTTGCTTTCATAAACCCCTCCCTCACCGTTCCTAAAGACCAGGTCCACTTCCCGCTGCGTGGGTATATGGAAGAACGAGCACCGTGCGTATCTAGGTTTGACCATGCCACTTACATCTGAATACAGTGCAGGCTGTTCCAACAATAACTGTTCTGCTTCCTGTAACACGTATGAATCTGCTGAAGAATTAAAGTTTCCTAGTTGTAAGCAGATGTCCACGTCGCTGTTTATTGCACCTAAACCTGTGGTTAATGACCCGAAGGGAGTCAACTGGAAATCTGCAAACAACAATAAAAATGTTATAGCTTGACTTTTAAAAATGAAAAACATACATATCTCACGCCTTCTTCCCATGGGGGAAGGCAGAAACTATAGAACGCTACAATTTGAAAAACATGATAATTTAAAACATGTTAGTGACGAGGTTGAAGAACAGAGTTAAAAAAATAAATTAAGAATGCGATGTTTTGAGTTGTGAAAACATGTTTCAGTGACATGTTGCACATTGTATTCACCTTTCCACCGCTGGTTCAGCGTGGTCCGCACATCGCCCAGCACTCGCGACATGATGTCAGCAGGCTCTTGCGCGGACATCATCTGCTTGTGCAGGATCTGCCGCAGCTGGGAGTCGAAGTCTCCCGACAGAGGCAGCGGCGTGCACAACACCCCGCTCCAAGCGTATACCAACACTGCCGCCGTAGTCACTTTTAAAGTAAATAGGTATCATAATTTAAGAGAATTTATTAATTTATTTTAAAAAGGTACGCCAACAGTACATACATTGCGCATTAAATAATCTTATGTGTATACATACATACCTGTGATTCTGAATACCCCTGCGTTGAATTTTTTTGTCGGTTATTTAAAAAAAAACTGCTGTGCCATCGAAAAGTTCAATACCTACGCGGTCCTAATATATGGACAGCAGATTTTTTTAAAATAACAGACGAAAAGTTTCGACGCAAGGGGTTCAGAATCTGCCGGGGCTCGCGGGAAAGTCCGAAACGGATACCGTGGCCCCTGGCAATGTACAGGCACTTGAAGGAACACGAGTGGGTTTTAGTCAGTAAGAGTCTAACACGCCCTCCGCTCCGCACAAAGCGGGAGAAATTATTTAATAAGTTCCCTTCATCAAAACAAAAAATTGGGGTTCAGAATCATGTACCGAATCCATGGTTTCAGTTTTCGCATCGATGTCCCTGCCACCCTTTATAATTGCATAGCACAGGTGTGAGTACTATGTACTAAAGAGCTACCATTTACCGGATAATATGTCTTTCATTAACTTGAATGTGCCCTGGCGGCTGTGAGTAAGTCACGCTCAATCAGATGTCTCGCTGATGGTGGCTTGTGTTGGATCATTTAGCTCCCTTCAAAATGGTTGAGCTGAACAGTGCTGTCATGGCCTATTTTAATTTTTGAATTGTTCTTTTTTTATCTTTTTATTATGGACGCTTCTAACGTGCACGTCTTTCTACATTGTTCTCACATGTATAATTTTAACATGAATGATGTAATGATCGAATATTTTGTAACATTATTTTTATTTAAAAGAGTGTCCGTGGAGTTTCTTGCCCGTACTTCTCCATAGGTACCTACTACGATTTGGAATGGGCAACTAGCTTCATATTTCTAACTGACCGACTCCTTGACGATTCAAAAGTGCTTGTAAATGGTTTAATTGAAATTAATGCTTTGAGTTTGAGTTTTGATCACGCACTATGAAGGGTTCCATAGTTGGAATGAATTTATCCCAAAACCAAACTTAACTTTGTAGTTGAAAAACATGTTCTCCCATACATCGTTATACGTCACGGACGGAAATAAGAAATGTGGCTAACTAGCGATCTAGAATATTAATAATTAATTGCATTTATCTTCGATTCTCGTGCCACTGCTTTCAAAAGACATGTATGTACTCTTTCTTTTTAATCTTGTAACTTTTTAATCTTGTAACATTTTAAATACTGTTTTCTTTATATAATGTAACTTTGTGTCATTTATGTATGTACTTTAACCTGGCGTGTTTGGTCTCCTACACATTCCCTGCCTAAGTAGAAGTGTGTTGGAGGGCAGACGCACGGACCTTGTAGCTGTAATTTTGAACTAAGTTTTTTACTGCAGTTGTCTTCTTTATTATTATTGTTGCTAGTCATGTTGTGCGATTACGCTTTGGGTGATAATCAGGCCGAAACCTATAATGTGAACCTAGTTATATACCTGTTGTAGTTGCCTTGTAATAAATAAATAAATAAATTTATATCTAAGATTGAATTTGATGTTGTACACGTTTTAGGTGTCAAGTAAAAAAGGCATTTGGAAAGTTTCCAAATACTCTTTTTACATCTAAAACTAAATATTCTGTGTTAATTATTGCATTTTATAATCAATACTCTAGTTCGCTAGTTTGCCTCATTTCTTATTTCCAAACAACATCTATTAGCGACGTCGTCTTTCAGAATGCACGCCTTGTAAACGCACTCTAGATTTTCTCGAGACGCTGTGCGAATGTACAGTCTTGCATACATAGGATTCCAAGCTTTGCTGGCAAATTCTAGATGAGAACGCGCAAAAGCATTGTAAAGGATACTAATTTTCCTGCTGGGGTTGCAGGTTTGTCCGAAAGGGATATCGCGGCCCCGGCACACAGGCAACGGAAGGAACACGGGTGGGTTTTAGTCAGTAAAAGTCTGACACACCCTCTCGCTCTGCCCAGAGCGGGAGAAGTCATTTGATGATTTCATTAAATATGTCATAATTTCATTAAGTTCATTAGTACACGCTTTAATGATTTTAGTATTCATTTCGTCATAACCTTCGAAGTTTGTGTTATTCAATAACATAGTCACTGCTCTAACTTCATTCTCGGACACAGGTTTAAGGAACATTGAATGGACTATTGGACATTCGTTACAGTTTATTTTTGCACCTTTATTTATTTATTTATTTATATATACTTTATTGTACACCACAAAAATACATACCAAAAAAAAAATTAATCAAACACTACAAAATATACAATGGGCGGCCTTATCGCTTTCCGCGATCTCTTCCAGGCAACCTTAGAATGGACAGTGATTTACCTGGACATAAAATGGGGCTGTCGTTGGTGCAAATTATAAGTATACAATATACTAGAATAGATACATAGATAAATACATATCCTAAATAATAGATACATAAATACATACATACTAAATATAATCGTATAAGCAGCGAAAAAAAAAAAAAATATAAAAATTAAAAAAATGAACACTATAGATAATTACAGTTATGAGAACAAGATCACAACGACAAGTAATGTTCCTTCACGAGCCTCTTAAACACAGGTAATGATTTCGCACGCTTTATTTCAACTGGCAATGCATTCCATAAACGAGCAGCCTGGACAGTGAAGGATTTGTCGAAGAAAGTTGTGGAATGTCTAAGCTTCAAGTTATCTGATGACCTTAAAAATTTCGTGTGGGAGTCGCAAAGAAACTGGAAACGTTCCTTGAGATAGAGAGGGGTGGAAGGGGAAAAAAGCACATTATACAAAAGGGAAAGAATATGAACATTCCGGCGAAAGCGAATTGGTAGCTTCACACGATATTCGGAAACATGATCATATTTGCGCAAACCGAATATGAACCTTATACAAACATTTTGAAGCCGCTCAAGCTTATCAAGTTGGTCTTGGGTAAGGTCAAGATAGCTGGCATCAGCATAATCAAGGATGGGCAGAAGAAGCGATTGGGCAAGCGCAATCTTGGTGGCAGTCGGTAGAAAATTACGTAATCTCTTCAAAGATGCAGCGGATGCAAATAGTTTGCGGCTCACTTCCTGTAGGTGGGCAGTCCAAGAAAAGTTCCTATCAATGAATATCCCCAAGTTTTTAACTTTCTCACTGAAGGGAACAATTGAATTGTCAAAAGAAACTTGGGGAAGAGTTGTCCAGTCGATCCTTGAGACCGTCCTAGAACTCCCCACCACCACAACCTGCGTCTTTATGGGGTTGACCATAAGTCCATATCTCTTACTCCAGTCGCTTATACGGGCCAGATCACGATTAATAGATAAAATAGCCTCGGACAGATTACCAAGAGGAGCTCGCGAGTAAATTTGTAAATCATCTGCATAAAGATGGTAGAAAGAAATAAGTTCTTCGGAGATTGAGTTAATAAAAACTGCGAAAAGTAAAGGGGATAGAACGCCACCCTGAGGTACACCGGCAGAAGTATTACTCCAGGAAGACAACGTCTCTCCTATGCAAATACGTTGCCGGCGACCGAACAGGTAAGTACGAAACCAGTCAATTACCGATGGAGATATGTTAAGAGAGCATAAAATGCCAAGCAAAATATCAAAATCAACAGTATTAAAAGCATTACTGAAATCTAATAAAGCTAAGACCGTTAGATTACCGTTCTCCATGGCTGACCTTATATCATCCGTAATATTCAGAAGCGCTGTGGTGGTGCTATGACCAGGACGGAAGCCAGACTGGAAGGGGTTGAGGAGATTATTTTTAGCGAGGAAAGTGCTTATTTGATTGTGAATTAACCGTTCAAGGACTTTGGATAGGAATGGTAGGACGGATATTGGACGGTATTCAGAAAAGGATGTGGGCTTTATGACTCTCCAAACAGCTTTACATTTGTTTTCACTATTGTTTATATACTTACTTGATGTTTTCGTACTTTTTTGATGTGTAAACCCATTTCTGTAAAATCTTTGAGTATTGCAAATATTTAGTTTTATTTCGTACATTTTTGATCTTATAATATTGATAGCGCAAAGACCTTTTTGTTTTGCAACTTTGTTTTAGACCTTTGGTTATCCAGTTCTGTTTCTTTTTATTATTAGTATTTACTTTCACCTTTATTTTTGGGAAACATAAATTGTAGAACAAGCCTTACAATTTGCGAAAAGAATTGAATGCTTTATTTAAGTCGTTCTCCTCGTAGACCTCAGACCATGACACATTTCATATGCATTCCTTAAATTGCTGGATATTATTAAAGCTATAATCTCTTTTGTAGCAAAAATATGTTGTCTGGTTTTGCATCTTATTTTGTTAATGAGAAACTTAACATTTGTGCTGTATCGTGGTCGGACAGGTGTAGAGGCATTACAGTGAAATTAGCATCAGGAATGTTACTGAGAATGTGATCGATACAGGAAGACTTACGAGTTGGACGATTAATATGTAATTTTAAGTTATAATTGTATGATAGTTGTTGTAATTGAATAGTAATATTACTGTTTTGGAGAGTCACCTGCCAAGATCACGTTTATTTTGGAATTATATTTTTTGAATACGTGGTCCAAAGACTGAGGTGTCTTATATACACAAATAATAATCAGCTTATGATGCTCCACGCCATATGCTTCGAAAGTATTTTGTGTTGCTTATGTTTTTATAAAAGGTAACTATATATACAATATATATACAAGGCACTGGCAATATTTTGATGCATTATTTTAAAATTATGATGTATTACAGATGGTGGAATTATGGGCTCGAAAAACTTTGAATTCTTTTTTATTACCGGAAAATTAGTACGGGATAGTTCCTTTTTGAGGTTTCTCAGTGGGATATACTAGGTTTTCTGATTTGTGTTGACTGAGGATTACGCGATCAAAATAGAACGGAATTGTTCCCCTTTTAGGTTTAATAAGTTTGGTGTTTACTTTAAGACTTGATTTGTTACTCAGTATTCGTTTTACAAGGTTCCTAGGGTTTAAATAATTCTCATTACAGTCAATTAGGTAATTAATTTTTGTACACAATTCGGATACCTTTTTAGATTGGCTTTCAAGAAATTTACATCTTTTATAGTTTATACATACATTTTTGATACGATTATTAAGTTTATTAACGTCTAGTCTATACTCATTTTTAAGCACATTTAGTACAATGACCATATTGTTATAAATGTATCTATTATAATTTGTAATTGGGTTAAGGTGTATTTTAAATTGTAATCGTTTTCTCAGTTTATCATTAGGATTCAGCTTAACGTAACGGCAGCTCGTTATTACTTGATCACTGAGTGCATTTGGTTTCATATTCACGATAATCCTATACTTTTCATATGTTGTACTTTGTCTTGAGTGTATCACGGCTGCTGCTAGACCGACACATTGCTGAGAGCCAAAGACAAATACTCTATTCGTCGGTTCATGTTTTTGTTTCTTCTGTGTCAGTAGGCGTTTCTGCGTTAATTTTTGATACCAAAGATTTTTGTGGTATTTTATTAGTTTTGTGAGAGCATCGATCTGCTGTTGTGCTTCTTTGAGATTTTGTTGAAGATCCGTGATTTTTTGTTGAACACATATTATTTCAATACTTTTGTCACAGTCGACATTGGACTCATTTGGCAAAGGAATACAAGGCGTGGAGAGTGTGGTTTGAGGTAATAGAGAAAGTCTTTTTCTCATATGTTTGATGGCTGGACTATTTCCAGAGGCAACTGGAGAATAACAAAGTGATTTTAGCATTTTTGTCTTTGCCGTTTATTTATTTATTTGTTTGTGAAGATTGCTATTTTCTAGTATAGTATTTTCTAGCTCATTTTCTGCACTATTCAGTCTAAGAGTTAGTTCCTTTATGGTGTCTTTCATTTCTAAAACCGTTAATGTTTCAGATATTTCAGATATTGTACCGTCAACACTATGAGATAGTTTGTTAGGTGTATCAAATGATTCATCTGAAGATTCATATTCAGACAGTATGTGCGAATCCAAGATATCAGAAGACCCCTGGACGGCAGGTTTCACTGTTACAGGTTGTTTATTTTCCTGGAAGATGTCACTAGGTCCTGGTGATAGGCTGTTCAGGTTTAGGTTTGCTCGTTTTCTCGTTGTGACATTTGATACATCAGCTACATGGTTGGTAGGTAGTTGGAGCTTTTTTACTTTTGATACATGTTTTACTATTAAGAGGAAACAAATTGGTGATACCCACTAATATAAGAAAATAAGTATAAGAAGCAGCTCATGAAGGCCCCCCAGGCATTGTCAACATGAAGGCTAGGTTATGCATAAAAGTTTGGTGGCCAAAAATTTATAAAGATGCCGAAAAAACTGTGAAAAACTGCAGAGGGTGTACTTTAGTCTCAGGTCCAAATCCACTAGTACCGATGAAAACGCGTGAACTCCCATCGAAAGCCTGAGTGGATACTGCTGTTCCAAGTGGGGAATATTTTTTCTTGAACATAGATATTACAAAAAAAATATTTTACCTCGATTGTCTTAGTTTATCATTTATAACTTCCAGTTACAGCTATATACTCGTATATCTATCTATACGTACATATAAAATGCTTTGTCCTGAATGACTGACTGACGGATCAACGCACAGCCTAAACCACTGATCGTAGAGACCTAAAACTTGGAGGGTGTGTTCTTTGTATGACGTAGGCATCCGATAAGAAAGGATTTTCCGAAATTCTACCCCTAAAGGAGTGAAAAGGGGGGGCAAAGTTTGTATGGGACAACGTGATTCCTTGGTCCAATCTACTTCAAATTTTGCATAAACATTCTTTAACAGAGTTGATGGAAGACATGTTTCGTATTTTATTGAAATTCGTCCCCTAATGGGGATAAAAAGGGGTAGAAAGTTATTTTGTGGGTGATTTGCTTCGAAGTTGATATCAATACTCCTTAGTGCTTTTGGTTTAAATTACATTTTATTTTGACATATGTTTGAAAACTTAATCCGCTTTTATTCAAAAAAGGTTGAACTCACATAGGAGCTTGATGCAATGCAAATACTCTTTAAAATTGAAATGTCGTTATTAAAGTTTTCTTTTTATATAGATATTTAAGTAGGTAGTACTCGTAGATTGTCTTGGAAGTTTAATTTAGTGAGTATTGTTTTTCGCAATTTTCTTATATTTATAAATTTGTCTGTGTCTATTTTTTTTTATGAGAGCAGAGTTGGTTAACATCAATGGGAAATTAATGAACCTTACTATTGTACCCATAATGGGGGATGGCGCATGCCTTTTCCGCACACTTTCATATTTGTTGTACGGCACACAAGAACGCTCAATGGATATTCGTAAATAAATTGTCCTTAAAAATCCTATTAGAACCACTTTCGACTTCTACGCGGGCGAAGTCGCGGGCAAAAGCTAGTATATCTATATGTAAGCGGGCACGCCCTTTATGCCTGGAGGCTTTTATTTAGATATTAAGTTCTGTTTACGTTTAGTTTTTGTTTCTGCCTGAGTATACGTATATAGTTCTCGATGATTTTTGTTGTTATATTGGCGTGTCCTAGCTGACATATGGCCAATAATTTAAATTATGTTTTGTGTTGCGCAATGTTATTTATTTTGCATAGTATTATATAGAATATTTTTCATTCTAACTGAACATACAGCTGTGCTGCTGAGGAGTTTGTTGCGCCACTTCTTCTTCTCAGCTAATGCACTAGGAAGTGGGGAAGGGTGGGCGTTTTGGGGGACCGTCTTATGTAATTTTGACGTTCGAAAAGTGCTGGTTCTCAGCCTAGTTTGAATAAATGACTTTTGAATTTCGAATTTTGAACAGTAGATACAAAGAGACCGAAATCATGAAATCTATATCTACACAGGACACAATAAAAATGTTAAAAAAGTTATTGATGCTATAAGTGCGGAAGGTAGGTGATGTCGACACGAGTCCCTCTTGGCCTGAGCAAAACGGCGAAGTCGAGGGGCAAAATAGGGATATCCTTAAACGGCTGAGAATCTAATTCATTTAAGTGCCAAAGTATACGTTTTTACAACAAACTCGCAAGCCATGTTAAAGAACAGAGCTTCAATAAATTTAAATCATTTATTAAACAGAAACTATGTTAAAAAGGTTTCTATAAATTTAAAGATTACTTAGACGACAAAAAGGCTTGGGAATAATTAAGCTGCTCCAATTAACCCCCCCCCCGCCCCCGAAGCAACAAACAAGTGTTTTAAAATCAACGACTAGATGACACTATATGAGTTCATATAATTGCTTAGTTCATTTTATTTGACTGTATAAGTCAATTTATTTTTTTAAACTTATTATTGACATAATCTACTCATTACAGTTTTTTTTAATGAGTTGTAATGTTTTACGTTATATAATGTAAATTGTTTTGCGTATTGTATAGAATCAAGTTTTCTAACTGAACAGACAGCTGTGCTGCTGGGGAGTTTGTTGCGCCAGTTCTTCTTCCCAGCTAAGCACTAGGAAGTGGTGAAGGGTGGGCGTTTTTGGGGGACTGTCTTATGTAATTTGATTTGATTTGAATTTGACGTTTGAAAAGTGCTGGTTCTCAGCCTATTTTGAATAAATGACTTTTGAATTTAGAATTTTGAATCAGTCAATGTGGAAAACTGTCTGGAAAGATGACTGGTTAAAATATTTAATGATGTTTATCAGTACGAAGTGTATCCCTAGTACGAGGTGTATCCCTCTACAGGAAAATCCCCACCCGAGCTGTTTTACGGAAGGCCATTCAGATGATTCAGAGATAAGTTACCTTTTTAACAGACCTCGAAAATAACTACGACGATTCAGAAATTAGCGACAGAGACAAAGAAAAAAAAGAGAAGAACAAATTAAACGAAAATAAGAAAAGAAAAGCTACAGATAGAGAATTCGATATTGGCGAAAAGGTATATGACTCTAGAATTTAATCCCACACCGCATACAGTTATAATTGTTTAAGGAAGCGATATAAATTGAGGAATACTAAAGAAGGTAGAAGGTAAATGGAAAGTTATCGATCACGAATCGTCAGATAAAGGAGTTCAGTTTACATGTTAGGTAGATACTGTTATTATTATAAGTTTATCTAATGCTAAATATGTTCATGGAATTTTACTCGCTCGTTTTCGTTATGAATCATCGTCTATTTCACTAAATAAATTAACAAACATAGAAATTAATAAAAACTAGATAAATCCTTACATATTATAAGACAAAGTCTCCCATCGCATCTGTCTGTCTGTCCGCACGCGAAAAACTCAAAAACTATCGACCGGATTTTCAAACGGTTTTCACCAACGGACATAATGATACATCAGGAAGATTATGGTGTATAATTCATTAAGATTTTGTGTAAATTTGCTTAAATATGATGATTATTTTTGAAGAAGTCACCGCGTAAACCGTAAAAGATAGGTACATAAAATTTATCTTCCACGGTATTGCCCATCTTAAAAAGTTTAACAAAAAAGTCCGCGATGGCATACGTCTATCTTCTAAGGATGACTCACATTAACCATTAATATGTTTAAGATTTGATAAAAATTTCGATAATTTATTCATCGTTATCCAATTAAATATTTTATTTAAATTGGGAATTTAATTCAGATTAAAATATGCCTTGACATCATATCATTAAATGAATAGTTTAAAAGATATCACAGATTCAAAATTACGCGTGACAAAATAATTATGGTTGCCGACAACGCGGGCGCAGCGGTAGGAGTCTATGACCTTTTCCTCGGCTATTAGGTATGTAATCCCGGTAGTACGTTCCCGTGGGATATTTATTGACACCCACGCGGGCGCAGCCGCGGGCAAAAGCTAGTAAATACGAAATAAATAAATAATTACACTAATTAGCATGCTTATTAGTCACGCCCACCAATGAGTCCGAGCCGTCGACTAGTGCACCCTTAAGGAGACATGGTCCCATCAGTCCTTGGACTGGATATGAGATAGATGTGGTCACCCAAACCCCTGGAAGTTCACCCTTTGCACAAAAAGCATACCTGCAAGTCACGTGTTCATGTCAGTCGTTTTCCGAATTATTGGTCTGAGATAAAGAATACAACATTCAAGAATTACTAGATAATAGAGTTGAGAATCAAAACTCAAGAATCATTATTTAATAGAGTTTTAGATTTCTCTCAAACCCTATTATTGGTCGGAGGCAAAGAATACAAAATTCTAGAATTAGGTACGAGATAATAGAGTAGATATTCAAAACTCAAGAATCATTCATTAATAGAGTTGAGGACCAATTCTCTTGAAGGTATAGACAGCCCGAAAGCGCTCACCGTTCACCACTTCCTAGTGTTTGAGCTGGGGAGAAGAAGTGGCGCAAGAAACTCTCCAGCAATACCTGCGCCTCGGTATGTTTAGTTACAAGAACTGTAATCAAACTACCAGCCTAGGATATTATTTCAATGAAAGACTCACCCAGTCGCTCCAACACACACACACACATATTACATTATCATTAAGTACTAAATTAATCTAATGTGGGGTTTAACACAACTATATTTTAACTTAATAACTAATACTCGCTATCTTGCGACAGCCCACTCGGACATGGTATCTTGGTCTTCACCAAGCCTTCTAATGTAACTAGCCTAGACTAGGACGTCCGTATCCTATCGCCGTTATAAGCCAACTGCCCTCTTGTCTTAAAATATCAGTGTCCTAAATCCCTAAAAAATACCACGTGCATACTCAGTTTATTGCTGTTTTTTGTACAATTTCTCAATTGTTTCAAGGGTCCGTTTGGGCTTCGCCCACGGGCCCCTCCGATAGCAACCATGGCGGCGCCGGCATTTTGGGTCAAAATAAAAAATCGGACCCTTCACCAGTTTCTTTAGAATCTGTAGACAGTAGCAGTTTGTTTCCCATAAAATATCAATGGAATGGGTTTCGAGGTCTAATAATGCTTTACAATTTTAAAGAATTAGGATCTTTTGTTATTAATTAGGGTAAAGTGTCGAGCTGTCAGACCATAAAATTGAGATTTAATGTGTGTCTAAGTGGCCCCGTGTTTTTAAATAAATAAAATCTTTTGTTATTAGGTAAAACGCGAAATCTCGCGTTGTTGCATAACTATTTAATTACTCCAGATTTTTTATTCATATTCTTTATGGTACATACTTCTTTATGTGTTCATGAGAAATTAAAAAAATATTTGGCCTAGGTCGTTAGGGGGAGGCGTGAAAATGTGACACACAGTCTAGTTAAAATGTATAAATTAGTAATCGTGTATAAATAACGTTACCCACTGGTATCGTTATTTATACACGATAACAAATTTATTTTGACGTTGAATAATTTACTGGAAACTAATCTGTAGCACATATTAATACAGAAATGACACTCCGCTGTTTAGGTATGAAGCTACAAGTACGCGGCGGGCCCGTCTTGCTGGGCCAATTCAGTGAGTGCAACGTAGTCAGAAGATCTAAGAGTCACGAGATAGAAAGAGAGGCAACTTCTAACTAGGTGATCAGCGCTGTGCGACCTGAATTGCACTTTATTGTGTCGTAGCAAGAGTAGCTTTTTATTTGAATGATTTTGCGGAGTGTTATCTGTATAAATCTGTGTCTGTACCCTAATTACGTAATACACGATCAATCAGAATCTGAATCGTTTTGAAACAGATGGCTAATCCATTGCTTCACAAGTTCGAAAAAAAAATCGGTTCAACAACGTAAATAACGCAATGAATGTTGTTGAACTGTCAAAATGAAACAAATTAGTCGTAATCGCTTACGAAAATATGTTACGTAATTAGATAGCTGATCTGATTGATCCAATTCATAGAACTTTTTAAAGCCACACCTATTAAATAAGACATATTCAGTAAATCACGTTTATTTGCGCACAACTATCATTATGTTACTATAACAAAACAAAGTGTCTTTCAGAACATGTGTACTTCCCTTTAATTGCTAATTTGAATTAATCGCTGGTAGTCATACAGAATGTTTATAAACTTAAGTTGACGCGGCTCTGCCCGCCTTTCAATGTGCTAATGTAATATATATATTACCCTTACACTCTGGTAAATTAGTGAAAACATAAAATGAAACATTTTAGTTGGTTAGTTAGATGATAGTTTTTAGTTATTTTTTACGTTTCTCCGGACCTTTGTTCGCGTAGAATTAATAGCGGCATTGCCCAGACAAACTGTTTCAAGAAACTTCTATTACTTTGTACTTTAATTACTTACCGAAAACTGATTAAGGAACGTTTAGATAAAGTTAATTTTCTACTTATTCGTAAAATCGAGAATTAAGACAATTTGGAAACTAATCTCGCAATAAACAAATTAAGTTTTGACTTTACCTACTTTACTATACAAATTAAATGTGTCATACGATATGAACCTTATGAATAGACCAAAAAGGTTCATATTTGTATGAAACACTTGCTCACAGTCGTTTATACGAACGTCAACATTATTAACTTTGAAATAAGGTTCATATTCGAAATAAAGTCAAAGTAAGATCTGTGAATCTTGCCTTAAGTGTAGGCAGGATATCTGTTGCCATTGCTCTCCCTCCTGAGTTTGATCCTTCCTGTTTAACTGTGTAGGTGAACGAGGTCTAATATAGGTAAGGTACAGTCAATAGCGAAACTCGTTTCACTCCCTTTTTAGTATAAAACAAATAATTATATGCAATATGTATTTACAACTTACTCTGTAACATTTCAATTAGCCTCTGTTCTACGGATTTGCCGTTTTAGGGTTCCGTAGTAAACAAGGAACCCTTATAGTTTCTCCATGTCCTTCTGTCTGCCTGTCTGTCTGTCCATCACAATATTTTTGAACGATCTTTCTAACGATACCCCACAACATGGGGTAGACGAGAAAAAAAAACATACCCTAGAAAAAGTATTTTTCTTGATTTTATTTTACCACTTTGTCGGCATGATTAATATGTATACATATGCCAAATTACAGCTTTCTAGTACTAACCGTCTCTGAGCTAAGCCGCGGACAGACAGACAGACGGATATGGCGAAACTATAAGGGTTCCTTGTTTACTACGGAACCCTAAAAAGATTTGTATTTAACACGCCTGCTTCCTCCGTAGGGTAAGGCAGAGGTGCACATAGTAGTTAAGTTCTGTTTACTTTTTATTTTCGCTTGAGTATAGATTTAGATGACTTTTTGTTAGTTTATTTGCGTGTGCTAGCTGACATATAGCAATGAATTTAATTTAAAGTTTTATTTTGCATATTATACATTATTTTGCATAAGTACTATTGTATAGAATCAAGTTTTTCTAACTGAACAGACAGCTGTGCTGCTAAGCACTAGGAAGTGGTGAAGGGCGGGCGTTTTTGGGGGACTGTCTTATGTAATTGACGTTCGAAAAGTGTTGATTCTCAGCCTATTTTGAAAAAAGGACTATTGAGTTTGAATTTGAGTACCATGGTACCCGAAGGGTGCCAAACGGAACCCTATTACTAACCCTCCGCTGTCCGTCCGTCCGTCTGTCAGTCAGCGGGCTGTATCTCATGAACGGTATGTGCGTGTCGGACCACGCACAATGAAGGGATCCGTATTTGGGATGAATTTATCCCAAAAACAAACTTTACTTTGTAGTTGAAAAACATGTTCTCCGGTTCTCCCATACATCGATATACGTCACGGACAATTCTCCAACTGCAAATGTAAGATAGTAATCGGAATAAAAATGTGATAAAATTTAATATTTACTTACGATTTTCGGGCTTTTTCTTTTACTTGTGCTGTGAGACTTGCTTCCTGCCAAATTTCATTATTCTAGGTCAACGGGAAATACCCTACAGGTTTTGATTTATTTGTGAGTATCAAAATATGTCGCTTTAATGGCTGTATTGCGTTGACATAGAAACATGATTTTTTTAGAGCTCTAAGGGACCATAGACCTACGTATTTAATATTAATTTCAACTTGATACCTCCACGCTTTCCGGAGAAAAAGGGTCTTGACAGACTGACGGATGGACAACGAAGTGATCCAATAAGGGTTCCGTTTTTTCCTTTTGAGGTATGGTGACCTAAAAACATAATATAATAAAATAAAATAAAAGTTAATAATTAAAGGGGTTTTTTTCGGCGTTTTTTGCTCGATCTTAATACGGTATGAAACTCTCCGTGTCGCTCCGGGCCGGTTTTAAATCTCAACGAACACTACTTTTAAATAAAAAATCGAATGTGTACTTACTCCATAACACTAACGCTTGTTTACAACTCACCTTTCACCATCACCACTTCCGGATAAGTACCCGATAAATTATCTGGCAATCAGCGAACAGTTGCATCTACCACGCCAAAGGTGCTTCATATTGCTTTCTATTGAAATACCTAGATTTAAACATATTAAAATTACTGAAATTGACAGCGCCTTTATTCCGTAGCAGTAAGGGTTTTCGTTTTTCATGTGTTACTACTGACTTACGGATGACCCTTATATCCTTATAATTGTATGAGGGTTTCTTTTCAGTAGTGCACACAGAATTCAATAAAACTTTTGAAAAGAAAACAAAAAATATTTGCCCTAACTTTATTTTTAGTGACTGGGCAACTAGAGGTATTAGGATAAGTAGGGAAAGACTGTTCGGGCTGTATGGCCTTAAGCCTTACATTAACACTGAAACTTTCAACAAGTATGTTGCTACATATTCCAAAATTTTTAGAAATACCTGCAAGATAGCTAAAGCTGTGCATATTAGCAACAAGATCAAATCAGCAGAAAATAAAATAAAAACAATTTGGAAAGTAATAAATAATGAAACGAATAGGAAAAAAATACGAAACACTGAGTTCACATTGGAGACTTCACGTGGTGTCATAGCTCGAATTTAGAAGTAGCTCAAAATTTGTAAATTTCTTTACTAAAATACCATATAAAACGACGGAAGCTTTAAATTCCTCACCCGATGTCTCAATAGATTTATTAAAAGCGAATGTTCCAGGTTGCCCGGTTGAATTTCAATTTAAACATATAAACCCTATGATAGTTATAAAAGCTTTTCGGCAAATTAAAATCAAATTGACCGAAGATCTATGGGGATTATCTATCAAAGTTTGTACATCCATAATCGAGACTATAGCACCATACTTAGCTTTAATATTTAATTTGTGCGTGGATCAAGGAGTCTTCCCTGATTTAATGAAATACAGTAAGGTATACCCCTTTTTAAATCTGGAGACAGTAAAGACACTAACAATTATAGACCAGTATCCGTGCTGCCGGTATTCAGCAAGGAGTTCGAAAAGGTAATGCTCAATCAAATGCTTAATCATTTTAACACCAACCAAATCTTACACGATCAGCAATATGGGTTCACCAAAGGACGTTGTACGACTGACGCCGGTGTAACCTTATTAAAACACACATTTACAGCGTGGGAGGGGGCCCAAGACGCCATAGGAATTTTTTGTGACCTCTCAAAAGCATTTGACTGCGTAAATCATGAAACCTTACTCTTGAAACATGAGCATTATGGTCTAGGTAAACTTGCGCTCAGTTTGCAAAAATCTTTTTTTTTTTTTTTTCAATTCACTCGGTCTAAAAGTAGAAATGGGTGTACCACAAGGCTCGATATTGGGTCCTTTCCTCTTTTTAGTATATGTAAATGACCTACCCAATTTATTAAAAAACCAACCACAAATGGTGTTATTTGCTGACGATAATTCTCTAATTTTTAAGATAAATAGACGTGTATCAAATCTTGACGACGTAAATAACGCCCTACTGCAGGTCCAAAATTGGTTCACTGCTAATAATTTAGTATTAAATGGGAAAAAAACTAAATGCATTAGATTTGCTTTACCGAATGTCAAAAGTAGTGATTGTGGCATAGTATTGAATGGGGAGAAATTGGAATTCATCGATAAAACTGTTTTCTTGGGGATCACGCTCGACTCAAAGCTGCAATGGGGTCCTCATTTAATATCTCTTGCAGGACGCCTAAGTTCAGCAGCATATGCTGTGAGAAAAATCCGTCAATTTACTGATGTAGATACCGCGATGCTAGTCTATTTCAGTTATTTTCATAGTATCATGTCTTACGGTATTTTACAATGGGGACGGGCTGCAGATATTGACTCTATTTTTATTCTGCAGAAAAGAGCCATCAGAGCAATATATGGCCTCCGCAGACGCGATTCTCTAAGGGAACTGTTTAAAGATATTAATATCATGACGGTACCTTGTCAATATATCTATGAAAACATCATGTACGTTAGAAAAAATCTAAGTCTTTTCCAGTAAAAGAGGTGATAGACACAATTATAGGACTAGAAATAGGGACCAATTGATTCAACCGCGTTTCAGACTGGGTAAAGTAGACTCATCCTTCATGGGGTACTGTTTGAAGTGTTACAATAAAATACCTCCCCACATACTCCAATTGAATGAAACGAAATTTAAATCTTGTATAAAACCCACACTATGCTGCCAAGCATATTATAAGTTGGGGGATTACATCGAAGACAAAAATGCTTGGCTCAACGCTGGTCCAGCTCCACAAGGGCGCATAAACTAATTGATTAGCATTCAAAATATTGTTGCAGCTGCTGAAGATTGTAAAACTATCTTTAGATTGTATAAATTCAATCTCTTAGTATTATACAATGTCGCCCATGGGCATGTGACCGTCCGTATTTTTCCGAATATTCATGACAAATTATCGAAAATAAACTTAAAAAGGGGGGTCTATCTTTAATTATTTTTATAATTTTTTAATTTTTTTTTTTTTTTTCAGTCTCTCGCTATGATTATACGGATTTACACTTGTGTTTTTTAAAATAAAAACGCTTTTTTGAAAAAAAAATCTTCTCCGTTTTTTTTTCATAGTCGACCAATTTTAATAAAAAAAAATAGTTAATCCGATAAGATAACTCATAAGCTATTAGAAATAATAAACATAATCCAAATCGAGGCAATAACATAGAAGATATGGCAAACGCTAATAAAAACATAAAAAATTGAATAACATGAAAAATATTAAAGATAGACCCCCCCTTTTAAAGTCAATTTTCGATAATTTTTCATGAATATTCAGAAAAATACGGGCGGTCACATGCCCATGGGTGACATTGTATAATTGCATAGCACATGTGTGAGCACTATGTCCCTACTTTACAGTTACCATTTACTGGGTACGTCTTTCATTGATTTGAGTATGCCCTGGCGGTTGAGAGTATGTCATGCTCACTCAAATGTCTCGCTGGTGGTGGCGTGTGTGTAGGATCATTAAGTACCCTTCAAAATGGTTGAGCTAAATGTTGCTGATGCATGCGTCATGTTCGTGAACGGGCGCCGTCAGTGGGGACTGGTCATCTCTTAGCTGCTACGGCTTATTTGAATTTATTTTAATTTTTGAATTGTTTTTGATTGTATTTTTATTACTGACGCTTTTAACGTGCACGTCTTTTTACATTGTTCTCACATTTATAATTACAACATGGATGATGTAACCAATATTTTGTAAAAATATTCTGATTTAAAAGAGTGTCCGTGGAGTTTCTTGCCCGTTCTTCTCCATAGGAACCTACTACGCGTTGGAATGGGCAACTAGCTTCATATTTCTGACTGACCGACCCCTTGACAATTCAAAAGTACCTGTAATTGGTTTATTTGAAATAAATGCTTTGAGTTTGAGTTTGAGTTTATCGTGTTTCAAACGAACAGTAGTTATTATAGCGTAGCACACACAACATATAAATTTAAATTATAGAAAAATTGAGGCACAATCTTAAAATAAAATAAAATTTAAAATTAAACAACTTTTATTCGAGATTCTTACAAAGTGTGAAAGCGTGTTCATTGGTTTTCTTAATAATAGATTAGGTATATCAAGGTGATAAAAATAAATCTAAACTTACTATAAGTTTTCTAATATGTATAAATGAGAGAAAATCTCCGTTTCCAGGGTGGGTTAAGTTCGTTAACACTATATTAACATTATTTACATTACTTTGACATAGGTACAATAAATACAGGGTGTTCAGAATGGTGTGGTCGAAATTAAGTAAAGACCATTAAGCTGAACAAATTTCTCCCTGGGATCAACATCGTAATCATTAAAAAATAATTAGTCGTCTCATACAAAACTTCAATAAATACACGACCCAAATGTAACCTGTATAATTTATTATGTATTTGTAGAGTATAAAGAGGCAGGTATCTAGTAGTGAGGTATTTGTAGGCATAACCACATGGTTATGCCTACAAATACCTATAAGTAATTTAGATACCTACTATTCACATGAATAGTAGGTATCTAAATTACTTATACTCGTGAAGTTAACACTACACAATATTCAATGGTGGTGATTCACTATGATACAGCTTTCAACTAAGCTAATTAATAATAATATTTAACTTAGTTGTACTTAGCACAGAAATCTCTTTTTTTTTTACATGTCGCCACAGCAGTACATTGTACCCGTGCAAAGCAGAGGGGCGAGTCGCTAGTCAACAATAATAATAATAATCAATTTACTCAATGATAGGTTCTATAGCCGACCGATAGAGGCGCTGGGGTGAATTCTACTAGGTACTTTAGGCGGGAAATTAGCTACAATAAAAGGTGCTAATATTAAAACATATTAAGAAAATGATATTGTTTTGTTCTTCGTGAGCCAGAACGAATCAATCACCTCCCCGTGGAGGTCTACAGATACCTGAAACAACACAATAGTTACATTAGTCAATGTTAGCAGCACTATACAGGTGATCCATTGAGACGGGTCAGTAAGGTAAAATCTGGCGAAATGTGGCTGTACTATTGGTACACATCTGCCTAACCGTAATTTTATTTATTCATTTAATAAAATAGTTTGTTTTACGGAACCATGTCGATTTTAGAGTTAGGAAAATATGAAGGAATATGTAGGAAAATATGAATAAGGATTTGTAAAAATTTTGGTGGATAGCGTATGAACGGAACAAAAAAATTGCGGAACTGTTACGAAAATAATGAAATCGAGCTTTTCTTAAATTGAATCCTTATAATCTACACATATAATGTCAACTACCACCATAGACAACCATCACTTTATTCCTAACTGGCTTCAATTCCTGCTGCAATGTGCCCGAGCTGAAAGGATCTTAATATGGAGCTCACCTGCTCCAAGTAGATATGCGTCTTGTTGAATGCCTTGAACCTGGTGTAGCCGAAGTCCTGCGACCTGAACGCTGACCACTTGGGTTGGTTATCTGTGATATAACAAACAAGTCTCAATAAATTATTTATTTTATTTTATTTAAAACAGCTAAAAATAAAGAATGGTTACAGTTTTTTGTAGCATAAGTAAAATAAGCCTACATCGTTCCCACTGCTGGGACACAGGCCTCCTTTCGGTGAGAGGGAGTGGGCTCCCGTGGTGGATTACGGCCCACTCCTTCTCACAGAGGGGAGGCCTGTGACCTAGAAATGAGAACATTATAGGTTGATTAAGATGATAAGTTTCCACTTATAATACAAATGAACAACAATGGTGCCGATTCTCTTATCACAAATACCTCTAAACTAGACTAAAAATCACTAAAATTTAGTTTATTCCTGTCAAACAACGATTTCGCATTCTGAAATAGACTAAAGATTTTTTAGTTTTAGAGTTAAATAAACTAGAGTTTTTAGTTTAGTGAAAATGACAATTTTGCTATTCTGAATTTGACATTTTTCACCTAAAATTTTGATTGTAAAATACCAAACCAGACTAAACCAGACAATTTTTAATCGCGATTAAAAAGGTGTGGGATAAAATAAGTTGTCATGAACTAAAATTCACGCCAACATCTCAACTTCACGTGCAAAAACAGTACTGCATTTATTTTTTCTTTTAGCTTATGTCTCGAAAATGGTGTGTCCTATCGCAAAAATAATGAAAATTTCGACCCCTATTTAAAACCCATGAACCCCTAAATCTGAACATGTAGGTTATATTTTTTCATGTTTTCCATACAAATAGTGAAAAATTCCATACAAAACACGTCGAGGCGGTATCCACTGAAAGCCTTCAGCTCTAAAAAAAATCACGGGCTAAGGCAAACCACGGGTACCACGTGGATCCGCGATTGTCATATTCTATTTTAGTTGTGTCAAAATTATTTTTTAGTTTAGAGAATTTTATTTGCAGAATAGCTCTAAGATTCTCATAGCCAAAAGTAAGGAATTTTTGTGATAGTTTAGTTAGTTTAGTTCAGTGAACAAGAGAATCGGCACCAATATTCTACTAGAGAGTAGGTAGGTTACACTATAGATGCGTATAGGTGCGTCTATAGATGCATATGCATAACTGTTAGTAATCTGTGTTGCCATCACTAAAAACTCTGTACAACCATTAATGTTTTTATTATTATAAAAAATGTGGCCATAATAATTAATATTTTAAATCAGAATCTGTTTTGGAACATCAAACTCAATGTCATACAAGACTAAGTTCAAATTAAAATGCAAGCAAATTGTTTTAAGACTTAAAAAAATAAAATTGTCGCCCAAAATTCAACTTAGAAAGCATAACGTTAAAGTAAATAGTTGTATGAGTAAGTAGACGATGGAAACTATTCTGAGTTTATGAATTTAGGTAAATAACTAAGTTGCAGTAGTTAAAGAACAATGGGAAAATTTGTGTGGACCCCGTCCTCAGCAGTGTAGCACTACGGGCCATATGTGAAAAAATTTATGTTATTCTGAGTAACAATTTACTGAAAGAAAGTATGAAAGAATGAATTTATGAATGTGGCAAACAATATATTTTCTTAATTATTTTTATATTAGACTGATCTTTCTGATCACTATTTTATGATTATTATCATGTTCTTATACACGTGTTGTATACGTATGGTTCTGTATAGTAATAATCAGTATGGTTGTAGAAATGAATGCTTCTAAAAATTATATTTTTAGACTTTACTCCATTCGCAGAGCTCGCGTCTGAAACGTTTCTTGGGCACGAGTCAAAGGGGCTCGCGGACTCTTCGACGTCCTCCATGGATGATAGTTCGAAAACAACTGACTGATACTGATTCTCGGTCGTAATTATTATTTATTTAGGCTCAACAAAATAATTCTTAATAAAAATAATTTGTTGTGTTTGTATCTTTTTTGATGAATAACTTTTTTCCCTTATTATTCACACATTTACTGTCATATAATAAAATTATGTATTTTTAACGCTCTTTCATTTGATATATGCGAACTGGTGCTACAAGGGTGGGGACGCTTTTTTCCAATGTTCTTTTTTTAAATGGCCAAAATAATTTAATTTAGTTTTACAAAGATATCACGGTGTTGTTAAACGCTTACTTAGGAAATGGTCCCTTCCCTCCTGACAGCCAGCCGACCCAGTGATGACGTGGACAGGTGCTCTGAAAGTATACACCATCAAACTAAGTGCGACACAGCATTGATGTATCCAACCGTTAACAGGCTTGACTATGAAATTTAAGAAGGCTTTTTCATAGTCTTAGTACTCATAGTAATTTATTGGTGAGGGATTCTAAAGCCTCATGTGACGCTGCCGCCTGCTGGCGCCGGCCGCGGCATGTTAGCGCGGGCGAGTGTGTCGGCCGCGGCATGTTAGTGCGCACGAGTGTGTCGGCCGCGGCATTTAGTGCGCACGAGTGTGTCGGCCGCGGCATGTTAGTGCGCACGAGTGTGTCGGCCGCGGCATGTTAGTGCGCACGAGTGTGTCGGCCGCGGCATTTAGTGCGCACGAGTGTGTCGGCCGCGGCATGTTAGTGCGCACGAGTGTGTCGGCCGCGGCATGTTAGTGCGCACGAGTGTGTCGGCCGCGGCATGTTAGTGCGCACGAGTGTGTCGGCCGCGGCATGTTAGTGCGCACGAGTGTGTCGGCCGCGGCATTTAGTGCGCACGAGTGTGTCGGCCGCGGCATGTTAGTGCGCACGAGTGTGTCGGCCGCGGCATGTTAGTGCGCACGAGTGTGTCGGCCGCGGCATGTTAGTGCGCACGAGTGTGTCGGCCGCGGCATGTTAGTGCGCACGAGTGTGTCGGCCGCGGCATGTTAGTGCGCACGAGTGTGTCGGCCGCGGCATGTTAGTGCGCACGAGTGTGTCGGCCGCGGCATGTTAGTGCGCACGAGTGTGTCGGCCGCGGCATGTTAGTGCGCACGAGTGTGTCGGCCGCGCGCCGCGCCGGCGCCGCGTACATGTTTCATTTATATTCTGAGATGTTCTGAAAAGTTTTCATCTTGTTGTCCAACGCCGGTGCGGCTCCGGCGACGTGTACAGGAAGCCTTACAAGTCATAAACATAACATAATTACATTTAGATATTACAACTCAAAATAAAAAATAAAATAATGTCAAATAACAAAACAATAACACAAATAAACAAAATTCATAGTTTTAACATTAAATAACAAGCAGAAACATTTAAATAACAGAAATAAGACAAATATACAATGTCGCCCATGGACATGTGCCCGCCCGTATTTTTCTGAATATTCTTAAAACATTATCGAAAATTAACTTTAAAAGGGGCGAGTTTTTGTTTCTAATAAACGTTGAAAAAGTTGTTCCAGGTTTTTGTTGGGACATTAGTATGTAAGGTCCCAACAAAATGGACTTCATATACTGTAAGGTCCCGACAAAATACCTGGACTACATTTTTCAGATAATTCAGAAAGCAGTTGTCTTCAAAAAGATGCGATGCGATGTTAATACATCGCCTATCGTTTTGAAGACCACAGGAAGGTACGTGTAGAAGGTTGGAAGATAGTCAATGATACTGCTGCGTTTTAAGGTAAAAATAAATGTATTTAACGGACCAAAGGTTGTAAATATAAAGGAGCGAGGGAGCACACGCGATGACCGCTAATCGAGTACTGATTGCTCAGTGGATATTAATTAATTAAGTTGTGTAAAAATGCTTAGTCGTCGGTAGTGTATGGTTTCACCGTACATGCTCCCGGGCAAAAAAGTTACACATCTTCTAGTCTAAAGCAACATGTTTTAGACATAGGTGACGTGGCTACGTCTCGTTTAGGGTTAGTGTCCTCACTAATTATATTCACTTCACTAGGCTGACGGTCAGCCGTACTCTGCTTTCGCGAGAACACAACACTATTCGCCACACTTTGTGATAGTAGTTCCACTGAAGAAACTGAACGGCACCTTCTCCATAAAAAGTATGACGCCAATAAAACGGCTACACCCAGCAAGCCGTAACAAATAATATACTGATGAATGTCATCTGTAGACAGAGAGTAATCTGGTAAGATAGTATTGGCAGATTTCAGTTGTTCTATTCGTTCGCCCAGGTCCACTAATGTGCTGTTCAGTGGATCTTCGTATGCGGTGTAGTGAGATAATGATATATTAACCATATGGTTTAATTCTGCTATCTGAGGTATCGGAATATCAGAGTTTGATTTAATTGTGTTTGCTGATAGGGCATGAGAATACAAGGTAAAATCTTTACTTTTTATTACGCATTTCGGACCTAGATCAATAATTCCGACTCCAGTCACCTGTTTAAAGGAAACTTGATCTTGACATATAATCCTCACTGAGTAGGTATTGCAGCAAAAATACATGTACCTCGATGGATCATTTAGTTCGAGCCAGCTGTCTTGGCAAGGGGGTTTAATTACAACGCATTGTTTTAATTTATTATCCAGCTTGCAGAATTTTTCATCGATGCTTAAGTGATTAATTGGTTTGTTAGCTTGGCATAAATATGACTGATCATTATGCAGGCATGATTGGAGCTCCATAAACGACATTGTGAAGAAAGCATCTTTCTTCAAACTAATAGCCACGAACTCCGCAACTGGTAGTACGCTAATCATATCATTTTGAACCTGCTGAGGAACTGGTATGATTTTATAAATCTTGTAGCTGTCTCTACTGGTCAATGGAAAAGTAATCTCAAATATGAAGTATTCTTCCATCATTCTCGCCTTTACCTTCAACATACTGTAAATATGTTTTAAGTCAGATTGTAGATTGTCCACGGGCAGGGTAGTATCCTTTGTTAGTTGTCCAGAAATGAACTGTAACTCACGCTGTAACTGATCTGGAGTTAACAGATGAGCGTTGAATTTCCCGTGGTAAATATCCGTGATGATATCTAACAAAGTATCCTGGATCCTTTTAAGGTTTTGAAGTAAGTTGATAGTTGTGACTGCCGACAGAGCAAAGTCTTGCGTTTTAGCTAAACCTTCAACTTCTTGTGTAATAGCAAGGGCAGCATTATCCAACTGATTCAAGTGTTTGTTTATTGTTTTATGTTGTAACTGGATAGTTTGCTCGGTTCTTTTTAATACATTGTATTCAGCCTCAATGATAGAGGTCTGATTTCTTAACAAACTATTAAGATGCTGTTCGTTTTGTTTAACAAGCTGTATATCTTTTTTATACTGTTCGGCGAATCGTTCGTCTAATACTCCGAACAAGCTATTGGCCACGTAACCGATACCGTTAATGAGTCCGCGACGCTGTCTGGTGCGCACATCAAAGTGCTGACTAATCATAAGTTGATTATAGTGCTGTATTTCTTTGAAGTCGTGATTTAATTGAAGTGTTATCATATTACAGTGACTCTTATCGTTTAGGGATGCACAGAGTCTTTGTAAATATTCCAAGAATTTTGTGGCGGCAGTATTTCCTTCCCAATAAGGGCTCATATCATAATAAACAATCAGATTCCATTTGTCTCGAATAACTTGCATGTTGTCTACTTACTCAAAATACAGCGAATTATTGCTAGGCAACTTTGATATATTAAAAGCTGCTTGAGACGATGTTATCAATGAAATAAAAAAGATTAACGACATTGCTAATGATATGAAGTTAGTTTTGATTTTGCTGCTTCTAATCCGCACGTCAGGCTCTTTCGAGGTGACGTTGTTTGCTTGATTAACATTGTTATCTACCGTATTACTTGAAGCTGGCGGTATCGGCAAGATTGAAAGTTTCACAATCGGCCTTTTAATTGTTCCGCTTTTTGTTTTTAGAGTTACTACCCGAACTAATCCATCTTGACCTGGATGAGTTTCTATTACTCTACCCATCATCCATTTTCCAGGTGGCAGATTGTCGTCCTGGATGGTCACTAAATCATCGATGGTAATATTTCGCTCAACGCTTCGCCATTTGCTTCGTACAGATAACTGAGTCAGGTACTCCGCTCTCCATTTCTTCCATATGTCGTTTACTATTTTAGCTGATAAATACCATCTAGTTCGAGCATTTGTTTCAGTTTCAATTATGGCAGTTCCGCTCCTTCCGGTCAAGAAGTGAGCCGGAGTCAGGACATTCAAGTCTTCGATATCTTCCGATAAGGCACATAAAGGCCTAGAGTTCAAACAAGCCTCCACCTGTGCTAAGATAGTGCTAAATTCTTCGAAGGTTAGCTTTTGTTCTCCTATTACTCGCTTGAGGTGATGTTTTAAGCTTCTAATGGCTCGCTCCCATAGACCCCCTGCACTAGGCCAAGATGGGGCATTGAAGTGCCATTCTATGTTTAAATCTGCTAGCTCAGCGAAAAAGTTATGATCATATACATTTTCGAAATCGTGATAGCTTTCCTGTAGCATTCTATTAGCTCCCACAAAATTCGTCCCGGTATCGCTGTAAAGATGACGCGGCGCTCCTCTTCTGGCTGCCATTCGTCGTAATGCTGCTAAGAACCCAGAACTGGTTAAATCGGATACAAGCTCTAAATGGACAGCTTTGGTCGCTAGACAAATAAACAGCGCAATATATCCTTTAGTGGTCTTAATTCCACGTCCCTTGTTACTTTTAACATCTACATAACCTGTGTAATCCACTCCAGTGTGATAAAATGGTGGGGCCGGGTTGCTTCTGGCTACGGGTAACTCTCCCATCAGTTGATGCTGTATTTTGGGCTCATGCTTTGCACAGGTAACACAGTTTCTCACTTCCCTCCTTACAGCTTTATTTCCCGCAATAATCCAGTATCTCTGTCTAAGGTTAAATAAAGTTAATCGCGGTCCACCATGAATCCTCATATCTAACTCACTGTAACAGCTAATAACTTTGTTCATTAACTTCGCTAACAAATACGCACCGCTCAATTCTAATCTCGGCAAAGATATGCTTTTGGAAACAGGTACTAATCGAGCCTTAGCAACAACCAGTACTACTGATGTCTCATTTGCTTTCCATAATCGTGCGTAAATTACTGCTGCGTAGGCTTTAGTTGATGCGTCACAATAACCATGCAGCTCTATGACGTCAGTAGGTTGATACCCTATCCTGCGCGGTATTTTGAATTGATTTAAGTATTCCATGTCTGTTTGTATCGCTACCCATTCTGCTTTGATGTTTACAGGAACTTCTTCATCCCAATGCATTTTGTTTAACCACAGCTTTTGGAATATCAGCTTTAGCTTTGTTGTGAGTGGTGACAACCATCCCAACGGGTCGAATACCTTTGATATTTCCGATAAAAGTAGACGTTTAGTTACTTTTGCGTTTGGATTAGCTATGCTGTATTTGAAATTAAACATGTCATCACAAGAATTCCAGCGAAGACCTAATGTTTTTGATGTACTTTCTGATTTAAAGTTAAAAATTATATCGCCGTTGCTGCTGCTGCTTTTTTCTATATTTTGAAGGAGTTCTGAATGATTTGCTGACCATTTTCTTAGTGTAAAACCTCCTGATTTTAATAATCTGTTGGGATCATCAATAAGCTGCTTTCCTGTTTCGATGGAGTGTGATCCATGGACCAGATCATCCATATAAAATGACTCTTCTAGTATCTTCGCAGCTTCCGGAAAGTTTCGTCGTTCATCCGCGGCTAGACGTTTCAGAGACATCATTGCTAGAAATGGTGCTGATTTAGTTCCGTATGTGACGGTGGTAAGGTTATACGTTTGCAAAGGTTGATCTGATGCATACCTCCATACGATTTGCTGATATTGCTGATCTTCTTTGCTCATCAATATCTGCCTGTACATCTTCTCGATATCCGATGTATAAGCGAAACGATATTGACGCCACTTTAAAATTAGTTCTTGTAGGTCCTGTTGTAAATTTGGGCCTTTATTCATCAGGTCATTCACACTATATCCGCTTGACGTCCTTGCTGACGCGTTAAACACTACGCGTAGCTTCGTAGTTGCTGATTCTGCTCGTTGCACGGAATGGTGCGGTAAGTAACATGATAGCGCTTGTTTGTTATTTTTGCTGTTACTAGGTACCATATGTCCTAAGGCAATGTACTCACTAATAAATGCTTTATATTGTTCTGCTAAAATGGGTTGTTTGCTAAATTTTCGTTCCATATTATGGAACTGTGCTATGGCCATCTCTTTCGATGAACCTAGTTTTTCATTTATATCAGCTTTTAGTGGCAATCTTACTTCGTACCGCCCGTCTTCACGACGTTTTGTTGTAGATGAATAGAAGTCAACACATTCTTGATCTTCCAATGATAAGTTCGTATTTTCGCTTATATCTTCGATCTCCCAAAACTGCTGAATATCGTGAATATTATTCATGACGACGTTGCATTGAAGTGATGACATTTGGCCACCGCCGTATATAATCCAACCAAGCTGTGTTTCTTGTAACACTGGTTGCGATAAGCTTTCTCCTTTGATCAATCCTCCTATTAATATCAAGCCATTCACTTGAGCGCTTAGTAATAAGTCCACTGGACGGCTATGGTTAAAATATGGATCAGCTAGCTTAAGATTTTCTATGTAGGACCACTTCGATGTGTCAAAGGATTTATACGGGATATCTTTTAGTAGGTTGCTCATGATAAGTACGTCGGTATTAAACGAAAAGTCATTATGTGTAGAGAAACAACATAATGTGACCACACCGTTGCAGTTGTTCTCGACTTCCCCTACTCCGAATATCAATCCGTTGAATTTTGATCTTTGTAATCCTAACTTCTTCGCTGCACTTTCTCTTATCAGAGAAACTTGTGATCCAGGGTCAATGAGTGCCCTTAAGACATGATAAGATCCATCAATCGCTGCGACTTTGATCAAGGCTGTAGCTAACAAAACTTCATTCGTTCCTGGTTCATTTTGTGACACATGCGCATTCATTGCGACATTGTCTTGCGAATTTGGGTCAGCTGTTGTCGTTACAACGCTATTCGATTGCGATATATTTTTTGAGCAGGCGTCATGTAAAACGGAGTGGTGATTTCCGTCACATTTGCGACATCGCCTAACGGAAATGCATTGCTTGCCATTATGGTCAAATAAACAATTTTTGCATAATTTTAGTTTTGCGGCTGTTTTTAATTTTGCTTCATTAGGCAACTGCAAAAATTTTTCGCAATTGAACATGGCATGTTGATGACCGCAAAATTGGCATTTGCTGGTCGACACGTGTAAGGCTTTTAAATGCGGCTTGTTAAATTTATTGGCGTAGTTGTATCGTCTTGCTTTTTGATTTTCAGGAAGATCGTTATTTGTATGATTGTTTGATTTCGGTGATGCTTGATCTAGCTTTCTGCGGGATGTTTCCAGGCTCGTAAATTTACTTTCTAAGTAGTCCAAAAAATCCTGCAAAACCGGTAGCTCTCTAGAATTTTTAAGCGAGTCTATGTAATCTCCGTAGGTTTCGCTATCAAGCTTCTGTGACAATAAATGCACGAGAAGTGGATCCCAGGTGCTTATATCAATCCCTAAGTTCCGTATGGCATGTAAGCTTTCTAGTGTTATGTCATGCAGTTTTTTAATATGACCTACTGTTTGCTGCTGCATAGTAGATAAACCTAGCATAGTATTTATAATTGATGAAAATATGAGCTTTTTATTGTTATACCGATGGTTTAAGATTTCCCAGCAGGTATCATAGTTACTGGAACTTATGGGAAGATGCTGAATGAGTCTTTCCGCCTCACCCTTGACCTTTCCTTTCAAAAATTGCATTTTTTGCGCTTGCGACAAGGTAGGGTTGCTGTGAATAGCTTCGGTAAAGAGGTCCTTGAATGACGTCCAATGCTGATAATTTCCTGAAAATACAGGGATATCCATTTTCGGTGTGGAGTGCTCTCTATGTGATACACTCCAAAGCTTTTTGTTGATCATTTTCTTTAGATGGATATATGCTCGCTCATGCTGTGTATAAGCTGCCTCGTAATCATCATCCTCTCCACCTTTCTCGCTATCAATCTCCCAATGAAGACAGTCAATTTGTGACCAGCGTGCTTGTAGAGTTCGTAGTGCGTCCTCCATTTCCCACTTTTCGGACATGGAGTCTAGGTCGATTAAACCCGCTGATCTCTTGAACGCTTTAAAATTTGCTGCTTGTTTACGTATCATATCATCAAATTTGCTAGTTGAGCCTCTTGACTCCATAGTACGTAAACTGTTGACTTTTCTTGTCTGCTCATAACCCGATGGCCCTGCTTCTTGTTCGGCTTCCTTTTGCTCCTCTTGTGTCGCTTGAGTACTCCTAACGGTTCTCATAGGCGTTAGCTTGCTTGATAACTGCTGGCGTTGTTCGCTGATTAGAGATTTGGCGGCTGTATAATGCTTGCTAACCTTTTCATGCTCTGAGTTTATAAAGTACGAATGATCTTTGACCCCATATTCACAGATAGCTAAATGATTATTCTGATAATCTGACCAATACTTCTCTAACATCTCTAATCGCCTTTTGAAATAGTCATCAGATTTCCTATCTGCGCTATCCTTTTTTATATTTATCGGTATTTTCCGGATTAATTCGCTAAGTTCAATTTGTTGATAGTAAAGATCCTCCATGTTGCTGCTAGTTAGTTTTTGAAGTTAAAAAGGAAAGATCTTACTTGAACAATAGTGGCGTTTGACTGCCCCTGGTTTGCTGTTGTCGCACTTCGATTGCTGATGCTCGGCTATAACTGGACACTGTCGTCCTGCTGCTGTAGACACCGAGTGCTGCTGCTGTAAATACCGATTCGATGCTTGCTATTCCGGATGCTGATTGCTTCGTGCTTGAAGCGCTGATGTTCCGTTGCTCGGGATGCTCAGGAACGTTGCTCGTGTTCACTAGTATTGCAACTCCGCCTTGTGCTGCTATAGGGTTTTGCTACAAATACTTTGCTAGAGTTCTGCGTTTGCGAAACTATGTCCACAGTTCACGCGTATCACTGTTATCCAATATGCTGATTTCTGAACGAGATCACACACTAGATTCTAAATACACGTAACTCCCCAAAGAAAAACGAATACTAAAACTCGCGAGGTCCCGCCCGATAGCTCGAAGGACCATGTAGAAGGTTGGAAGATAGTCAATGATACTGCTGCGTTTTAAGGTAAAAATAAATGTATTTAACGGACCAAAGGTTGTAAATATAAAGGAGCGAGGGAGCACACGCGATGACCGCTAATCGAGTACTGATTGCTCAGTGGATATTAATTAATTAAGTTGTGTAAAAATGCTTAGTCGTCGGTAGTGTATGGTTTCACCGTACAGTACGTTTTCTAATTACAAGCATGATGTGAAAAAAAAAACATTTTTATAAGCAAAAATGATTTATTAAAAAATATGTATTACAATAAGAGATTCATGCCGTCAAGATAACTTTCCAAAAACAAAATTCATAAGATTTTTAAATGATCAATATTAGAACGGAACAAGTTAAATATTAAATTTTTGGTTTTCTTAGATTCTGAGTCGAGTTTTGCATGTCCGTAAAGTCAACTCAAAGGCGATGGAAGGTTTTTGGTTTCGGAAGATTGAATATCCAAACTGCTGTTATCAAGTCGCATATATTAGGAGATGATAATAAATGAAAATTATCAAAACTTAAATTAGCTAGTGAAACTTTTTGTTTTATCTTATTTGGACATCGATACCATCACGCTTCGCGTTATTATTTCATCACCACTGCTCTAAAACGGTGGAAGAAAACATCGTGAGGAAACCGACATGTCCTTAGAACCAAAAATTAGAAGACATGTGATATCTAGCACCCCGCACTGCGCCTGCGTCGTGGATCACGGCCCACCCCCTCTCACAGAGAGGAGGCCGCGCGGTTCAGCAGTGGGAACAATATAGGCTGATTACTCTACCAGAGTTTCCCTAGCTAATTTTATTTGACCGTGTATAATTCATCACTACACCACCGAGGCGACTGATAACAATTACTACTTTAAAACTATTTTGTACAGCCTCGATTAAAAGAGATCACCTACAATGAAATGACAGTTTATTTCAAACCGATTCCATATAATTTTTATTAATTAATGTTTAATTTTGAAAGGTTTGTGTTGATCCTGGACGATCCAGAACGAGTCGATCACATTGCCTTTTAAATCCACATCCACCTGAAAATAACCAATTATTTAATAAATTTTAGTAATACCCCAAATAGGACCGCATTATAGCTTGTCCAGTCTCAAATGACGCGCCCCACTTTTAACGGTAAAATGCGGTAGTGCGGCGCGTCATTACATACTGGACAAGCTATACCTCAGAATGCATTGGACAGTTGTTTGGTCATTACTCAATTTTTATTGAGTAAAGAACCTTGTTGTTCTAGTTGTGGCGCTACTGTTGAGCACGAGGGCCTGGGTTGGATTCCCAGGTCCAGGCAAAGTCTAGTTGGTTTTTTTAATAGGAATTTCTCAGGAGCAGCCCGGATGTCTGTATTTGTGCCCGGATAATGGCAATAGGCTCACCCCCTATTACATAGGACTGGAACATAACTGGCAAAATGTGTTGTACTATAATAGGTACACCTCTGACTAACCGTTCGGGAAAAACAAGCATAATGTTTGAACAGAATAGTTATAGGAGAAGTTACAGGCTTTTTGGAACATTTGCGTTTGGGCGACAACTTTTGTCATGTTTTGCTTTTGAGCTGATTGTGCACTGAGTAAAATGGCTAATAACTCTTTTCGAGATCGAAAAACGTCGGGAAAATTTTGAAACAACGTGAGTAACACCGTGTATACATGTGTATCAGAAACGTGTGGTTAAATTTAAGGGTGCACAGACCATCAAACTGAACAACTTTCTACACCCTGTAGATGTACAAGGATCTTTTGGTATGTGACTAAAATCGGAACTAACGCCGCCATCTTGTTTTTCAATACACTTCACAAAACCACTGCACAAATGTTTACCAACAGCGCCCCCGTGTCAACGTCATTCGTGCGTCAACAGATCCTTGTAGTAGTGTATAAATATACGATTAAGTTATTTATCTTTTCATCAAATACCTTTATTTATTTGAGTTGTAGGAATTACTGCATTCATATCATTGTCTACTTTAGCTAAGGTTAGAATAAGATTTAAAACCTGATCTTTACCTGTTCCATATAGATGTGTGTCTTGTTGTGCGCCACGAACCTCGTGTAGCCGTAGTCACTACTCCTGAACGCAGACCAGGGCTGTGGGTCAGCTGAAACGAAATGATCATTTGAACATGCAACACGTAACATATTATGATCGGCCTATTATGCTCCCACTGTTCGGACTCATGCCTCCTCTCTGTTAGTGGGCTATATAGTCTGTTCATAAAATATATTTCGAAAGTGTTAACAAACGCTGTTTAGATTAGACTCTTACGCAATCACTCCCTAAAGGGAATTAGTAACACATTCATCTGTATTTAGAAGATTTCAACTTATTACTTTTTCCAACAATTTTTGTTTGAATAACATTAAATTGTAATTAAAAAACCATCGTCGAAAATTGAGGTACATCCTCACTCATTTGTCAAATGAAAAACATCTTTAAGGTGATTTAAATTATAAATTAGAGTTTAAGTATTGAAATAATCAAATCGAAGCAATCCATTTGTAAGTAGCACTACAAACGGCAATTAGCATCCACTGGTAACTTTTCTGATCCATTATCGTCAGATACCGGCGGGCCGACTGTGGGTTGTCGAATATCACATAATTATCTTAGAACATTATGTTTGTGGTTAATATAGCTCGTTACCTTTGAAGGGATCAGTGGCCTCCTGACATCCAGCCGACCCTGTCACGATGTGGACTGGAGCCCTGAAACGTACAGTATACAAGTTACAGGCTTAATATTATGACACATATTTCCAGATGACCAGAGCGTAACAAAAACAGTAAACCAAAGAAATGATTTACCAATTTGTCGTAAAAAATACTTAGCTACTCTTTATTTTATTTTTCTGTTAAAATCTGTAATTTATGACACACTGAGAAAAAGATCGCCTTTAGAGATAAGACCGCCCGGTCTTATCTCTAAAGGCAAACTGTAACTAACATTATATTAGTATGTTAGATGCCAAGCTACAAGCTGTTAGTAAACCAGTTACGAAGAGCTTTTGCTAAATAACAATAATTATACTTAAAATGTGACAGTCAAATGCTACATCTTATTCATTTATACAGTGTATTTTTCTTTACAAGTTGTATTTGTTAACCAAACACGTTTCTGAAATTATGAGTTTTCACATCAATCAAACACTTCACAGGCCATGTTTGTTTACCAAATAAGACATATAAAATAAAAAACACTGTTCTTGAATTTGTATATTTGGTTGTAGTGTTAAAACCTCACCTTGCATTGTGTTGAAATATAAATAATATTTTGTTAATATATAAAGCAGATATTTACCTTTAGAATTTTGATTTAAACAAATACTTTGATCACCAAACACTCGGTCGAAAAATTAAGTGCGTTTAAATAAGATATTTTTACAAAAAAAAAAATTGCAATAAATACGTTTTATTTTTAAATATAATATTGTTTTAGAGTGCATAAACCTTAACCAAAAAGTTATTTAAAATACTGAAATGTATTAATAACTAGGTATTAACCACTAAAACACACACAAGCCGTTCCGCTAAGCATTTTAACTAAGTGTCATGCGGTAAGTCTCCGTGCAAACAATCTGGGTCGGGAATCAACCGGGACGTTTGTCTTTACGAGTATATCCTATCGTCTTGTCAACATTTTAATGGTACTTTACTTTGTCTTGTGTGACGTCAAATCGCAGGAATGCGTTTTCGATATTTCGGACTAGATCTTAGATCGAGAATCTATAAATCCGTCGAATCTATGTTTTTCTTTGCAAAGTAACATCGCTTGTCGTCAGGATTATGTTAGGTTATTAGGAATTTTGTGGAAGAACCTTTTAGTACGGCGTTCGATGTAAAAGTATCGATTAAAACTACAATAATATATCGACGCGTCAAAATTAAACGCAAGTCAAGTGCTGCTTATCAAATTAAGTTGCAGTTTACGCGCGGAAAACTATTTGTTAGCAAATATTTGTGTTGATTTTCGTTCCAAAAACCGGGCGTAAGTTCGCCTTTATACAGGGTGCCATCTAAGCGAAAACAGTTACCATGGATTCAGTACATGATTCTAAATCCCCTGCGTTGAAATTTTTCGCCGGTTATTAAACAAAAAATCAGGTGTTTCATAGAAAAGTGCAATACCTACGCGGTCAAAATGGAACATCAGATAAAAAAAAATAACCGATTAAAAATTTCAACGCAGGGGTGCTCAGAATCATGTACTGAATCAATGGTATCAGTTTTCGCGTCAATGTCCTTGCCACCCTGTATAGTATTGTTTTTACTTGTGCAGACTTACTCTAGGACCATTGGCTCAGCCGGTACGAGTCTTGGCAAATGACCCTAAATCGTTTTTTTTTCACTTTTTGGAAAACTACTCATCTTTGACTAGCTGTATCTTCGCAACCAATAAGCGTAGTGTGCTTGGGTTGGGCTCAAATTGTAACAAATTTAGCTTGCTTCCCAAAAGCAAACAGGAACAAAGATACCTAAAAACGCGTCCAAAAGGTATATAAAAACAAAACTGAAACAAGTGCCAGAATTTTGCAGTTTTTCGAGCACCATGGGAGTAGCACAAGGGTTTCACTTCTCGACTTGGGTATAAAATATTCTCAGGAGACCTAGCAACATATAAAAAAATCATAATAACATGCGCGTTTGCGATGTTTGCATTTTTTTGTGTCGCTATTGACTGTGGACTATTAGGTTTTTAAGGGAAGAAAAGGATGAACATTTGCCCGGAAAAACTGAAAGTAGTTTTTCTATGGGATTTTTGTATGAACTTAGGACCATATTGAAATTTTGTGGGACAACGTCTGTCGGATCAGCTAGTGAATTAATAAATAATGATGACCAACAAACTCACCTCGGATTAACGTAAGGGTGTTCTGCCGAGCCGTTGTACACCTTGTTGTCGTAGAGCGGCCAGGTGCGCTCGTAGCTGTGCTCGTGCGCCCAGATCACCAGGTCCACGCCGAACTGCATCAGCAGCGGCTCCAGACCTTCAACACCATGAGGAGTGTAACAGATGTACGTTCATATTTTCTCTTTTAGCTATAACAGTAGATGACTACAAAAGAATCGATGGATGGACTGTGTGAAAGAGATGACGAGTAAAAGAGAAGTATAGAAGAAAAAGACATGTTGCGCCGATTACTAATAAATTGTGGTAAGGGCGGGAGAATTATGATTATTTTCTCTTTTAGGTATGTGGCATCTAAAAAGCCACATGCGAACTACGCATCACACTGACGTCACACAAAAGTCTGCATTTCGCAAGCAGAGTATACCGCACGTCGAGTATATACAGGGTGGCAGTCCTTGCCACCCCCACACCATCGACGCGAAAACTGATACCATAGATTCAGTACATGATTCTAAACAGCTGTTCCATACATTTTGACCGCGTAGTCATTGCACTTTTCTATGTCCCTGCCACCCTGTATACAAAGTCCCGACATCAATCGTCAGGCAGTAGCCCACCAGACACAACACCTGTCTGGTCGGAGGAGCCTCCCTTTTCTGTAGAGTGTAAAGGATGAGTGAACTTTACACCCTTTTCCTCATACCTCCATAGGTACCTACAGCCCACTATAGCACTACAAGGTTCAAGTTCAGGTACGAGACAGAGCTCTAGCGACCCAATGCATTTCACATTTAATCTCAGATTGTATAGTAAGTCAGTTTTCAAATTATTTCCTTTATCAAGTCAGCAAACGTACATTTTGAAACTACGGTACTGAGAAAACCGATAGAAAACTATATTAATCACTTAAACAAAGGTCAATATGGATAGTCAGAGAATTTCAGTATCACATTCTTAACTCTCTCTGACATGTAAAGAGGATGGCTGATTGTCATTCTGTGACATTGACGTTATGGCGCAACATTTAATACCGAATCTGTCAAAAAAATCAAATCAAATAATTTATTTGCTAGAATGCAGGTATACAAATAAGGTCGCAGCAGATTCTGTTTTGCACTCAGTAAACAGAAATAGACCATAAGGTGACGAACATATCTTAGCTGTGACTGAAAAGCAGGTCTGCTGAAAGAAAATTCTAATGAAACAACCGACTTCCAAAAAAAAACATTTTTTTGGAAGTCGGTTGTATTTTTTTGTAAAAAGTTTTTATTTTTCACTTTTTAGTTGTGGTACCTACCCCAAACAAATTCTAATACCACTACCTGCTATGTAAATAACAGTGACAGAAAGTTATCATCATATCATCCACATATACTAAGTGGGCAAAATACGTATTATAGAAGCTTACTCAAAAACTATCCAAGCAAAGGTAATACAATTTATATGGGACCAATTCGGGAGCATACCCTTTCATACGAAAAAAATATTTTCAAAATCGGTCCAGAATTTACGGAGAAATCTGCGGACATACATAAAAAATAAAAATAAAAACATACCTCCTCCTTTTCGGAAGTCGGTTAACAAAGTAAAGTACCTACCTTTGTACAAGCAGTACATTATTGCCAAGATTTTGACATTATTATTAATTATTTTGACATTATTAGTAATTTTTACCAAAATTTGCCAAATGTATATGTACTAACACTAGTGTTTCAGATGTGTATGTAATTAGAAATTAGAAATACTAACAATTTGGATATAAGATCTGTAAAATAAATGATTTGATTTGATTTGTGCTCTTCTATCTTTAGTTATTCTTTAAGGCGAAAGCGTCAAGGTAGCCCGCGAAATTCAAATTTTCTTACGTTTTTTGCAATTTGCAGGTTTTGTTTGCAGTATCATGTTGTATGTTGATCTAAATATGATACGCGGCCGTATCAAATGTTTATTTATACAATTATAATCATAAAAATGATCAATACAACTCTCTAAGTTCATATAATCGTATTGAATGACTATTTCATGAAATCATGACTTTTGGTGATTGTGCTTACTTATGGAGTTGTATTGCTGATTGTAATGATTATAAATATGTAAAGCCATATTAGTTACGGTCGCGAATCATATTTTAATCAACATAAAACCTCATACTGACCTGCAAAATGTAAAAAACTAAAGAAATTTTGAATTTCGCGGGCTACCTTAGCGCATGCCCCTAAAGTGTTAACATAAACATAAAATTGTGTGTACATAAATAAATAATAAATACATTTACTCACCATACACTCCCAGTAATCCAATGCGTGAATATTCACAACTGCAATCGATATCATTCGAGTCACTGCAGTACATCGGTCTGTGCCCGAACAGCACGATCCAGGGCCGCTTGCGTCTGAAACATGCGTCTTATAAATGAGGCAATAAGGTCGACATCCGCTTTACATGTTTTTGTCGTAATTCTCAAAAATTGGATTGGAGATTTGAATAGGACAAATTATTAACCTATTTTTGCATCTAATCTGGTACTGCGATATTGGAGATATTTTTTTGCAAAGCTGTTTGCAAAAAAATATCTTTCAAACGAGTTTTGCAAACTGTACCGTGTGACATATCCAATGAAAGGGTTGTGGTGAGGGTGTAATTTTTTTTTAAACTACTGTGCATTCATTTTTTATTTGAAAAAAATACAGAAAGTAGTTCTGTTCTTATATATTACAGGAAAACCTGTAAGAAGTAAATGGTTTTAAAACAACATGGCAAATCTCTCAAAATTGTGCGTACAAACTTACATTTCCAGTTGGAATTTGTGGAAGACCATGTTTTTCAACTACAATGTTAAGTTCGTTCGTGGGATAAACCATCCCAAATACGAAACCCTTCATTGTGTGTGGTCCGATACGCACTATAATTTGACCAAGACCGCTGTACCGCGCCTTAGGAATGCGCGGCGAGGCGGGGGGCAGGGGTGACGAGTGTCCGGCCTGCACTGCGCCCGCGTCGCCGCGCACGTACGCGCGTACCTGAGGCGCGGTACAGCGGTCTTGGTCAAGTTATAGGCCGGTTTTTTTTAAATCAGTGGTAGTTCCAGTAGGCCTAATCCACTATAGCAAACGTTCTCCGTCCTGTGACGAAGGCATCATTAAATTAATCAGAAGAGTCCAATTCGGACTCATTATGCAATCTAATATCTCCTGATCGTTATCGTCAACTAATGTTTCCGTAATAATCAGCAAAGCTTTTGCCTCTTCTGAGGGATTTGTGTTTTCGCAATAGTTTGTGCCGTATTTTTGATATATGTGTGTCAGAGCTGATTAATAAATTATTCATTATATTATTATCTTCATTCGTAGCCTCTCTATAGAATATTTTTGAATGATGTGCATGATATCTCTTGAAGTCTTTATTCGGAGATTCAGCAGCTTCTTCGAATAATTTTCCAATCGGCACTACACCCAAATGGTCAATGATAGCTGCTCCTTGATCAAGAACTTTATGTACACTTGCAGGCATGTAATACCTATTATACAAATCAACGTACAATTTCATGGTGGCTTCGGTATATTCTTTAAACTTAATGGTATCTGGGTGACCTGAAGAAATTGCCTCTAATATGATTTTAAATCGTTTTATCAAATCCTGAAGCTGCAATTTCAGAGTTTTCACAAAATCCCCTAGGAGTATTTCCATCATTAGTCGTACCGTAACCCTGTTTCACGACGACGTCAATTAAAAGTCCTGTTTGAGATTTAAACGCTTCCTGAAAGTTTTCCTTTTCTGCATAGCCTTGTTGTCACCTTTTACAATTCATGTCTTTAAATCTAATCTATACGAAGAATGCATTCCATGAATCGTATCTATATAAGTCGGTATCAACTTTCTTCGTCAATATCAAAGGCAACTCATTCATCTCCTTTGGAGTAGCAGCTTTGCAGTGCATCGTGACACGACGTCACAATGTGCCCACGATGCAACATCGTATCGTGTGTATGTGTTTTGGCGATAAGACTTGAATGAAATTGCAAGCAACACCAAAATAATCTTAACATTTTCTCTCACCTATTCTCCGGTAGATTAGCCTTAGTTAAATCTTTCTTCAGCCATTCATACTGGTTCACAATCAGTTTGAGTCCGTACTGGGTGAAGTAGTACACCTCAGTGGAGATGGACACGAAGTGCACGGGTCCGAGGTCAAAGCTGTAGAACAGACTCGAGTCGCGGCCCGGCATCGAGAAACGACTCGCGTAGTTGCTGAAGTTACTGCGGAAAGTATAAGGTGTTTTTAGTGTGTCATGTGCATTTTCTCACGGATGCTGTATAGCCTTTATAGCTGGATGGGCTTTCCTATCGGTAAAAAGAACCATATTTAACCCCTTTAAGGTTGAACTAGTTTCGGGCTCGAACTCACTGGTGGGCCAAAAAGCGCTAAAAAGCGCCAAAAAGCTAGTGATGGGTAACTCATCATTTTTATATGAGGTTGAGGGAGTACCTCATTTTACCTCGCGAGGTCCTCAAGAGGTACCCCTCATTTGAGGCGAGGAGTCGTACGTCGATGTATTCACCTCACGAGCCGAACTCAGCCAAATGCAGCCGATAGTCCGACGCGTCTTGCGTCGACTCATAAGTACTACCGATTCCGATATTTACGTCTCCCCCACACACATCATTTTCTTTCGCTCATAAAATGTTGACCGCCAAAATAAACGAATCTATGACACTTGATTACCCATCTAATGCTGATGTTTTTAGAGTTCATAGTTGACGTTTAGAGTTACATAATAATACCTTTACAATTTGCATGAAAATTTTGTCGCACAGGGGTGCAGGCCCCTATAATTTAACCAGACATTTAAAATCCGCTCATCCCCTTGTCCTAGCTGGGATTCAGGAAGATCGATTGATCGATTGATTTTGGTATGTACGTTGGTACGTACATACCAAAATCAAAATGTTTACCTACTGTGTTTTCAAAATTTCGAGCCCTCACCTCACTCAGTCTATAAATTCAGTACAATTATGAAAGTCGGTTCATTCACTCACTAAGCTCACTCAATACTCACTCGCGAGTACTCGCGTCAATAATGTCAATGTCAATTTTTAAGTGAGGACGCGTGAACGAGTGAGTTGGTTCAATGTTGAAATTCGAGTAACTCTTTCAATTTGCAATCACGAGTACCTCAAACGAGGCACCTCATGAGTGAGGGACACATCTCTACAAAAAGCATACTGTATCACCTGGTAAACCATTCGCACGCACACACACACACTGTTCCGAACTATATTAGTAAAACGAGCGCGTAAAAATCCCTCCTGATCAGAAGGTCTAAGTAGCAAAACGTCCAACATCGCGAAACGTCTAATGAGCAGTAAGTCTAATTAGCAAAATGTCCATGTAGCAAAACGTCCAACTATCAGATGGTCTGTATAGCAAAACGTCTATTTAGCAAATCGTCAGATTCTCAACATGTTTGGATACTCAGGCACAAAATTCAACACACATATTGGATCGGAAACGGACACGGCATTATAATATGTACATACAGACTCTTTGGTCAAAGTCAAAGTCATTTATTTGCTTTAAATGCGGTTACAAAGGTGTTAATAAATAAGTAATGTGCGATGACACATTTCGCCATATTTTGGCATGCAAATATGAACAGTAAGGCTTATTTAAATAAGCAGTTATCTATAACTCAGCTTGAAAATATTTACTAAAACTGAAATTATTTCAAGTAAATCAATCTTCAAGTTACACAACAGAAATATAGTAATAATAAAAAAGTATATGTAATACATTTGGCACAACATAAAAAAACAGATCAAAATTATATCTACAATCGCAGATTTAATAATATATTCTAAGTAAAGTCTACAATGCATTCCTGAAATGATAGGACCGACAAGAAGTTTTTTTTTTAAATTCACCTATTGAATAATAACTATGTGAAATGAGCCATTTTTTTAGTACTACGCAGAATTTTCTGTAAGGAAGATCAGTTATGAAATTTGGAATTGAATTATAAATAAGTGGTGCCATATATAAGCAACTGCGTCGGAATAGTTCGATCCTAGGTACAGGTAGTTTTAATAAATATTTTGGTCTATGTATTCGTAGCATATATCATATCTTTTTAATGATGACTGACACTTATTGTCATTAATGCTATTTGATTAGCATTACTTGTTTTTTTTGTTCCTGTATCGATTGCTATTCATTACAAATACAACAGTTCTAGCTTCTAAATTCAAAAAATGGATGAAGAACAAACATTTACTTTAATTGAAAGTCAAAAGAAGAAGCGTGTGCTGCTGCTGGGTGGTCACAGGTACAATTTAAATATCACAAAAAAGGGAGGGTCAACTCTATGGAGATGCTCCCAGCGCAATGAGTGTAGTGCATCTATTACAATAAATAAAGACGAAAACAAGATAATTCGTCAGTTAAATCAGCATACTTACAAAGCTAATTTTGTTAAAAACTGGACTCACATAGTGATGGATAAATGCAAGAAATTAGTTCGTCAAAAAGCAAAACCTGTCCAGAAATTTTTTGAGCAAGAATTCGGAAAAGTGAATGAGATTCAACAGGTACCAGATTTTAACTCAAAAAAAGACACTCTGTTCAGGGCTCGTCGCAAATATTTAAATGTTTGTAAAACTGAATTTAGAAAGTTGAATGATGTTACAATTCCGGCCGGCGGTGAAATAATGGCCGACAGTTTCCTTGTTTGTGAAGATGGATGCGACAATAATAAAATCTTAATATTTTCAACACCTGTTAGTAGACAATGCATTAAGACATTGAAAAATAAGATGTATTTCATTGATGGAAAATTCAAAGCTACACCCAAGCCATTCTACCAGCTGTTATCAGTTCATGTTGATTTGAATAGCTGTGATGATTTAACTTGTGTTATGGGAGTTATATACGCGTTACTACCTGACAAGAGACAAGAAACCTACGAACGCTTATTTTGCCTCATCAAGCAGCATTTTGAAATAGACATGATGGCCATTAAATGCGATTATGAGATAGCGCTTATCAATGGAGTTAAAGAAGCTTTTCCAAACACTCAAATAACGGGCTGTTATTATCATCTTAATAAGGCCGTATGGAAAAAAGCGTCAACATTGGGTCTTCCTGATAACAGAGAGTGTAGAAACATTGTCAGAGTATGTTCCAATTTACCTCTGCTACCTTCTCCATACATTACGGAATGTTGGACTAGCATTGTGGAAAACGCCACGAAAAGCGAAGAAATGGTGGCTTTTTTAAATTACTATAAAAAACAATGGCTTCACTCGCTGGCAGATATAATAAACTGTCCTAGTAATTATAATTTTCGCACAAACAATGCACTCGAATGGTGGCACAGGCGGCTAAACACGAATATAAAATCCAAGCCAACCCTGCTGCTATTCCTCAAAGCTCTTAGAAAAGAAGCACTTTGGCAAGATCGCAAATACAAGAATATGTTATTTGAAGGAAATAAGAGAAGAAAGATCGATATTATGTTTAATGCCAAATACAAAAGAGAGCTGCAAAAGCTTGAGGGCCAAAAAGTTAGTCCATTTGAATTTTTGATAAACCTTGGCCATATCAAAAGGATATTAGGTGAATAAATGCAGTGGAATTTGTGCGCCTAATATCCTAATAATATTTAAGAGGCTACTAGGTTTTTAACCCAGATATTTTTTTAAGAAATAAATTTAATGTAATTTACAAATGACTTTTACTTTCTATCATGAGTGTACACATTTTAAAAATTACTTTTAGCTAAATAGACGTTCTGCTATACAGACCATCTGATAGTTGGACGTTTTGCTACATGGACATTTTGCTAATTAGACTTACTGCTCATTAGACGTTTCGCGATGTTGGACGTTTTACTACTTAGACCTTCTGATCAGGAGGGGTAAAAATATACGCGTCGACTTGAGAACCTCCTCTTTTTTTTTCGTTGGTTAAATAACGACGAAAAGTCGTTTGGAAAATCGAATTTCATAAAAAAAAACCACTGCATAAATCAATTACAAGGAAAGTTTATTGAACTCTTCTATAATTGTGCTTTGACGGTGCCGACTTAGTTTTGGACATTTTACACTTCTTTTATTACTTATTTAAGCCCAAATTAGAGTCCAAATTAGCAAGAAATACGAATCTTTGTTGACTCATAACTTTTTAATGGTTTTTTATTTTACTATACTGTGTCCGCAAAGACAACATTGATAATGAGACAAAAAGATATCATATTTAACTTTGGATGTAAAATATCAAACAGTGGAGTAAAACCCCCCCGAAATTTGTATGGAAAAATTATCAACTAGTTCCACCTTAAAAGATGAATTTTCAAAAATTCTTCCTTAGAGCTCACTTTCGCTAAATAAGGAAATCTAGTGCAAAATTGTATGCTTCTAGACTGGTTTAGTCTGAACGTTGTCTGACAAATAATATTTTTATTTCACGATGTTATTTTACCACCCTGTCGGTGTGATTAATATGTATCAGAGATGTAACGGAGCTTCGATTCCGGTTCCGTTAAGTCGGAACTTCCGATTATTAATACACTTTCGGTTCCGACTTCGGTTCCGATACTTTTGTATCGGATGTTAATCTGAGGTCGAACGAAACAAAGCGGGCGGCGCGCGACGGCCTGTGCCGAACAGGTTCATACATGTCGCGCGGGGAATCCCCCGACCCCCACTACGTGCACTCTAGGTTAGGTCCCTTTGTTAAGTAGTGATGAAGACGATGATGATACAACATCTGGAAGATATGCAGTTTTTGACAAATTTGTTGTAATGAAAAGTATGCTAAATGAGTACAATAAAGAAAAACGTATAAGTATTAGTGATGATCCGTTATTGTGGTGGAAAGTAAATGGAAATACAAAATTCCAGCCCCTACAATCAATTGCCCGGCAATATTTGTCATGTCCACCGGGCTCGGTAGCTAGCGAACAACTTTTTAGTGGTGCTGGCCTAATTTACGACTCTTTAAGAAATAGATTGGATGGGGACAAAGCATCAAAGCTTTTGTTCATAAAGTACAATACATTACTTTTGGAGTCCATTTTGATTTAATTTGTTTTAGCTTTTGTTCATTTATTGTAATGTAACCAAATGTAACACGCTACTTTGGGTTTTAAGTTTTAATTTTAATTAAACTTTAAATTCATTAATTTTATCTTTTGTTTATTTGGAATTATGCCAATTTTTTTTCACAGTTGTTTTTTATTTTATAATAAAAAATAAACATGAAAAGAATTGACTATAAATACTGTTTTATTTGTCCTTAAACAAACTGACCCTGCCTCCGATTTCGATTCCGATTTCGATTCCGATTCCGATAAATCAAATTTGAAAACTCCGATTCCGATTTCGGTTCCGATAAAACTACCTCCGTTACATCCCTAATATGTATACCCGTGGCAAATTACAGCTTTTTAGTACTAAGAGTCTCTGAGCTAAGCCGCGGCCAGATGGACGGACACGGTGAAACTATAAGGGTTCATTGTAGACTACGGAACCCTAAAAATCATCGACGAAAATTGAGGTTATAAATTGTCAAATGAAAAATATCTTTGAGGTGATTTAACATTAGCATTTCAAATTAGTGCTTTAATTTGATTTATTTGGATACTTAATTTCCAAATATTCAAATCAAAGCAGTAATTTTGTAAGTGTCACTACAAATGGGCAGCCAAAGCTACGTTTAATGATCCTGTTTACATTTTCATCGGATATTTTTGGACCAGACGTTAGGATTATAAATTGTGTTCCTAGGTTACTTAACGAAAGCGACTTACTAGGCCTGCTCGTGGTTCCCGGGACACGTCATGTAGGGCACTATGGCGGCTAGCGGTTGTATCTGTCGCATGAACTCGTCGCCAACGAGAGCGTCGTTAGTGTCCATGTCGTACGCAAAGTCTCCCACGTGCAGGATCAGGTCGAAGCGGTCGCGTTGGGCCTCGTCTTGCAGATATGATAGAGACTGCAAAAATGATATTATATACAAGTACTGATAATTCCTGTCACAAGGTTGAAGATAAATTTTCAAAGTCAAATCATTTATTTCAATGGCAAGGTAAGGCAATTTTTATACGTCAAAATTAACAAAAAATAGAGTTCTAGTCGCCCCTTCCAAAAGGTAGTAGTCGTATGGAGAAGAATGGGCAAAAAACTCCATCGTTACTCTTGTAAAATGTTTTACAATATTTTGTGAAGGTACATTAGTTGAAGACAGAATACAATGACTATACCACAATAGGGAAAAAGAATTAAAAATGAAGTCATCAATCAACATTGTACGTATTTTTCTGTTCCTTTCTTCTATTGTTGGTACATAAACAGTTAAATAAATAAGGACGAAATGTACTGAAAAGTATTCAGTTTCAATGGCAGTTTCTGGATAAAAATCGATTTAACAACACCGTAAGAAGATATAATTCGCTGAGTAGTAATTAGTAGGCTGTACAAAGTGACAAAATATTTCAATAAACATGGTGTATTCTTCAGTCTTTACAAATTCGTCGTTGGCATTGCTCGGTACAATGTGCTGTAACACAACAATGCTTCAATATTCCCTTCAAAATTTTCTAAAGCCAGTACCTAGCTGCTTCATTTCTCTAGCGATATTTTTGTTATGAAATGTCTGAAGGTTACTCAGTATATTCTTGAAAACCTGAAGCATTAATATGATATCTTACGTGTGCGTTCTTGTTGCCCATATCTCCGTAGATGGCGGCTCGCACTGCCCAGTTCTCTCCGTCTGGAGGCGTGTGGAAGAAGAACTCCTCCGACCAGCCGAATACTGAGCCAGCGTGGTACACTGTGCATAGAACCAGAAATAATGTATCATTAATTTTATTTTTACTTTATTTTGGACATGACTGACATGGTGAATGAAAAACATCGTGAGGAAACTTGGACTTGTGATTAATAAGATTGAAATCGCCAACTCGTTTTAAGCAAGCGTGGTCATCGATGCTCATGCCTTCTCTGTATGATAACAGGTCTTTGCTCTGCAGTGGGAGAGTAATAGGCTGGTATTATTATTATTCAAGACTGCGCTTATTACGGTAATCCCTGGCTAAAGTTTTATACTTATGGTGTTAAGTTCATTCTATATTTCAATTTCATAAATTAAATAGTGAAAAATACAATGCCAATGGCAACGTCTGCTATCTAATCATTTATTAATATTATTGTCTATTTTTTTAATTTAATAAGTAGGATAATAACACCGGATAACACAGCGGCGCTCGACGGAAGGAGAAGTAGGGCAATCTAGTGTGTAACAAACTCCCAAGCAGATAATGAATTTTCCTGTAAGGAAATCCACAGAGTTGTACAGCAATCAGTTAAATTATATCAGTTTAATTATAAACTACAAATATATATATATATATATATATAAATTATATATATATGTATATAGGTTGCTCTATATTTAGGTAGGTATGAAAACAAAATCAGTGACTGTGTGTAGGTACTGGACAAACAACGAGTTTACATTATAATGCTGAACATCCGCCAAGCATATCGAAATACGATCTCAAACAATAACAGGATTATACCTCTCACAGGGTTACATTAAAGTATATAGGTACAGTCATATCGGTGATCATCAACAATTTTACATTCACAAAGCTTATGTCTTGCTGTAAGGATGATTTTCGAAACGCATCTGTTACCACTGATGTGCAGTTTACTGTTCTAATAACCCTTACTCGTACATGCGAATTCTTTTAATCATATTTAAACATTCTGTAAAAATAGGTGGTGGTGGTTTAAACGTGAATTTTCAAAGCTTTCAGAAACATTATTGTCGTTGAATTCATAAGCTCTGGTCAAACTGAGGCGAACTTCGCGCGGGATGTGAGACTCACCATATCTGGTATTAAACTTGAGGTTCTTCAGAAGCACCTTGTGTATGTACTGACTCCTCTTGAGTTTCCCTCCGTCGACAAACTGGTTGCTGGAGCCCGACGCCTCATTGTCCATGATGCCCTCCCCGTACTGCACGCGCGACTCCCCCGTGTCGTTGAACGTCGACCATGTTATCACTATGTCGTTCACTTTCTCTGAAAGAGTAATAAAAGTAGTTTAATATGCGGAGTTATTAAAAGCTGCGTAGGATCTAAACAGAGCCTCTTTATGACATACGAAATGGAAGAAAAACAAATTACGTTTACAAAAGTTGTTCAGACAACCTTAGGATGGTCAGATATAGGCATTTTATCATCTTAGACAAAATACGTCGTCACAACAACCAGTACCGCGCGCCAGGCACCATCTTTCGCCCTGTACTTTATCGAAAAGCGAGGCTTAAAATCATTCTATTAGATTTCACCACCAGTATCAATATAGCCCTTAGGTGGAAGAATTTAGGTTTTACAATCGATGTATAACAAAGAAAGTTAAAAAAAATGCATAATTAGATTTACATCTATGCCTGAAAGATATTTCTCGACGGCATGTGAAGCCAAGTCAGAGGCCCATGGGGGTTTAAAACTCCGACACCAGGTTAGTCACTGACCACTCGAAAAAGAAAGAAAGACCCGATCCCTGGATCTCGACCGATCTTCGATTCCCAGACCGAGAAAAGTGTTATTGAGTTTTGTGGCCATAGTTTTGTGCCCGGTTGAGGGCATAGGTTCGCCCCCTATTACATTAACGGAATGTGGGAATACTATAGGTACACCTCTGCCTAACCCTTCGAAGAATACAAGCGTGATATTATGTGTACAACAACATACAATAATAGTTTATTACCTACATGAATCACTTTGCACAGTTTTTCCTTGTATGCTATTGCTAATGGGATAAATGTGCATGTAACTCATTCGTTTCATTTGCTTGGTCACACAGACCACAAAAAATATAGGTACAGTTGCTGCTTAGTCCAACTGTGTGTTTATGTTCATGATTAAAATTATTACTTACACTCATTCACCATTTTTGTAGGATTCATATTTTTTTAATGTAGCTAGCTATACATTTAAAAAATATGAATTATAAAAGAAGCCAAATCATAATCTTTTCATCTGCTTTCTGACCTATGGGTATGTTAAGTAAATCCTTAAAATGGAAACTTCATGGCTCAAAGCTCAAAAGAGTGTAATTATAAACCTTACTAAATAATCAAATTAAGCATTGAGTTGTTAGAGCATGTTATGAACAGAACGGTTTTATCAAATTGTTGTTATCAATTATTTAATAATATTATTTAGTTCAGCTTTGGAATGTTATTTACTGAAACATTAGGAATAATTTTATCATGTTATATGTAAATGGGTCATGCGTAATTGTTTATTGTATAGCAGTTTGATAAAGGTCTTATTTCAATGAAATAAGGTGCAAAATTTGAAAAATAAAAATCAACATGATTGGTAATAATAATAATAGTTGACATTCTTTACTCACTCTTTAGACACTAATTGTATTGTGTATGCCATAAGTTTATATAATAAACAATTATATATAATAATGTTCTGAATTTTTTGCCATAAATAACCCCTACCTGCAGTCCGATAAATGGTGTGATATAGGCAATTTAAGGGAGGGGGAGTGAAGCTAGTTCAGAAGATTAGAACATCCAGACATTGCCTGGATAGGTTTAAGTAGGTGAGTGACCATGAAAATCAAAAAGGAGCTTGCAGCCCGGGACCATTTTTTTTTTTTGAAGCGAGTCGGATAATTTATTGGAGATATGATAAGATAGCACGCGAAATTAAAATTTTGGCAGCAACATATTAATCAAATTTTATCGATCGATAATGCGCCAACCCAATAGGGGTGCCAAAACTGTTGTAAAAAACAAAGAAATAGAAAGATTATATCTGCTGCGCGTCTCTTTTATTGCAAAGTTGCGGTGTGCTGGGTGGTGCACTTGTCTGCTACGTTTAAATTTGTCGCCCCCTGAAGTTAGCGCCCCCGGGGGCATGCACGGGCCCAGGTTTCCCCCCCGAGATCCGAGGCTGGGAGCTTCACAGATCCATAGAGTATAACATGTCAAGGAAAACGAAGGGTTTGTTTTATTAAACAATGTTTTGGAAAACATTTACTAAACATAGATTTTTTTTAATTAAGAAGTAAAATAAAGTAAGTAATTAAGTATAAATAAATAAATTAATTAATGTAGGTTTATGTTTTTTTATGTAAATGTTTACTCAAGTTGTTTATGGTGAGGGTGAACACAAACTAGACTGTAAGTATATTAAAAACTGTTATAATAATACAGTCTGTTTATGTTAAACTGAATCAGGATATATTTTTTAACTAGCCTTCTACACTTGAGAGCAATAAAATCGCACACGTTGACTTTTTGTTGTTAAAGCAGTTTTTTTCATAAATGTGAATACATATTAAAATAAAACTTACACTATTTGAATGTTTACTTCAGTACCTTTCTAATGATATCAAATACAGTGTAAAAAAAGTACCCATAGGGAGTTTTAGGGCACAAAACCCAACATACGGATAAAATTACCCAATTTAGCTTAACAAAGAATAAAAATAAAACTCAAAATGCTTGATCAAATTGTTTTTTAATAAGGTGTATTCCCTCCCCTAGCCTTGATTACAGCTCTTAATCGGTTTTTCATGGACCGTATTAATTTCACCATGAAATCTTGTGGTATGGCGTTCCACTCCTCTTCAATGGCAAGTTGAAGCTCTTGGAGGCGCGTAGGAGCAGGGCTTCTTGCTCGAACTCTTCTTTTTAGCTCATCCCAGACATGCTCAATCGGATTGAGATCAGGACTACGAGCTGGCCACTCCATCGCGGTGATTCCAACATCTTCCATGTAGTCGCAAACTGTTCTAGCGACATGCGGTCTGGCGTTGTCGTGCATTAAGAGAAAATCTTCTCCCATAAGCCACGCAAGCGGCCTCACATGTTCTTCGAGCACTTCTTCGACGTATCGTGCAGCCGTCAAACTTCTCGATCTCGGGCCGGTATTCGCCGTAGTGATGAATACAATGTCAGTTTTAGTGTCCAACATTATGCCACCCCAAAACATACACGATCCACCTCCAAAAGCCACACGTTCGCTTATGCAGCATTGTGAAAATCGCTCTGATGACCTTCTGTAGACCCTAGAGCGTCCATCATGACCATGTAAAGTCATTCTGCACTCATCAGAGAACATAACAGCCCGCCATTGGTCATACGTCCAATTTAAATGTTCCCTAGCAAATTGTAGCCGGGCTTGTCGGTGAGCTGTGGTCAATTTGGGACCATTTGCTGGGCGATGTGAAGTCATTCCTGCTTCACCTAGTCTTCTTCGAACTGTCCACCGACTTATACTGACATTGCGAACTTCTCGAAGCTGTTGTCCCAGTTGAACCGCGTTCAGTTGCCGATTTCTCAAAGACCTTGTCACAAGAAAGCGGTCATCACGCTCTGATGTTGTGCGTCGCCGGCCAGATCCTGGTCGCCGAATGTAGCCACCGGTCTCTTGGAACCTCTGGTATACACGACGAACAGAGTAGCGGCTCAAATTTAGCCGTCGAGCAACTTCACTTTGGTTATGGCCTGCTTCGAGCAAGGCAATAACTTGAGCGGCTTCTGCGGGCGTGGTATCCATATTTTTCCAGTAAATCCGTATGCTTCCAGTAGAGATGTTATCACGTTGACCTTCGGTATGCAACTGAATAAAAATTCCAATAAACTGACCTTTTTATACCTGCGGCTAAGGGTGCAAGTAGTGACAACGCAAACGCGTGAATTTGGGGAATTCGGTGTACGGTCGGTTTTTGTAAGTTACGTGAAGGTCAATGATTTTAATTTTATGTTTTTGTAAAGCTAAGCTTGTATGCTTTAATTTTGTCTAATGATTTTTACTCAATATCTTTCGATTTTAGAAAACAATCAGTAATAAACCAAATTACAAGGGGTGTGCGATTTTATTGCTCTCAAGTGTATGTAACAAAGGACTTACCTCCAAAGGCTATGTGCATTTGTTCCGGTTGGCAATGAGTACATTCATACGTTGGTCCCGGGTTCCCTTGAAGACCCCCAGAGCCCCCAAAAAGGCTATTACCCGAACTTATCCCTATTAATAGAGAAAGGATTAGCAACTTCATATTCCTACGTATAGAAAAAAAGAACAATATTTTCACAGTTAAATTCAAAACAGTATTTTAAAAATTAACACGAGTAAAGCGTGACAAGTCGTTCTTCGTCAGTGGACGACTGAACGGCCAATTAATTACAACAATAATTGGCCTGTGTTTGATTGTTTTTCAAAACAAACGTCGCCGTGACATCGCCTCGAATCAATAACACTACTAGTTACTTTACTCTTTGAACACTACGCTTGCAAATGTCAAACATAAACGTCATTGACTCACTGACATTCTGAAACTTAACAATTCTAACCAAAAAAAACGAATTATTCTTTCTTGAATTAAAAAGTTTGAGTAGTACTTAACTGCTGTTAATTGAAAACAATTATTTTGTACATAAAATAAATATGTAAAAAAATTGTATTCTAAATGATTGAATGACAATCTCAAATCTTACATTTTAAGAATTTCGAACGCATTTACGTTTTAAATGTTAAGCGAAATGCGAATGTTTTGATTTTAAAATGTGAAAAGATGTCTGTCTGTCATGTGTATTAACCGCCTCTGTGGTCTAATGGTTAGACCACCTGTCTCAGACCCAGAGGTCCCAAGTTCTATTCCCAGTAGGGGCAAAATTTTCTGCTCGATTTAGTTAGTGGTAGGAATTGTTCTAAGTCCGAACAAGTTCGCTTGGCTACCACCATCTTATCTAAGCCTGTCGCCATAACAGCATGGTTGTGTTTCGGTAGTTAGAGGTAAGATAGCCAGTTCCTCTGTGGTTGAGGATACCGGGTGAAGCTCGTTCCACCTACAGCCTGATCATCACTTACCATCAGATGAGAAGCAGACCAAGAGCTGCCGTGTTGGGGTTAAAAAAAAAGTACGAAACGATTTGTCGCAAAAAATGCCACTTTTATCATGTTGCTGTCGCTCCAAATTGATAACTGATCAAATAAATTAGTGCAGCGCCGTCATTGGCAGGCCTCTGTTAAAAAATGCATGGTTCGAATAGTTACCATACTCTTTACACCTATTTCACGATGTCCGAATAGCCACGACTTAACGAATAAATTAAAAAATGGAACAGAATTTGTAGGAAATTATTTGCCAAGTAAGATAACGAGAACATCGTAGGTGGTGAAACAGGCCCTTATGGCTCCTACACACTATGCCGGCTACCGCCGGCTTTTGCCGCGCGGCACATACCTATTCCCGGCTTTTGCGTCTTCATTTCCTTTGCGATCTTTTGTGAAAATTTGTGCGGCAGGGCTGGGCGCGTTTCCGCCTGACGCAGGTCCTCACCGGACACGGTTGTTTCGGGAGGTTCCTGTTCCGCGTAAGGCGGGAGGAAACGCCCGGGTGTCACCACTGTGTGGATCCCCCGGAGGACACGGTGGAGCATACGGTGGAGGTCTGCCCGGCTTGGGCGGAGCACCGCCGTGTCCTCACGGAGGCGATCGGCGGCGGCGATCTCTCGCGTCCGGCCCTGGCCCAGGAGGCCGGAGGAGGCGGAGCGCGCGAGGGAGATGCAAGCTGCACGCCCTGCAGCAGGCGATGCAGAGGCATCCAGCACGTCAAATGTCATCACACGTGACTTAATAAAAACCGGGCAGCACCTTTGAGCTCCAAGGTTAACCTGCGGTTGCGTCGCAACTTCGCGAGTCATTCTTTGCACATCATTCGTCATTCGTCTTGACATGGCCGCTTGTGGCCGTGATTAGTTCATTGCAATCGGTAGGCCCTAGTTTATTATGTTATGACTCGGATAGCGTCACTGAACTCGCCCAGTCAAACTCTTTCGGAATTAAATAAAGATTCTGGCTGAGGTATAGGGTAGGGCCAAACTTATCAGATGATAATAAAATACCAAAACATATGCCATTAACTATTTATTAATAAAATTGGTCTTTACAGGTAGGTAGGTACCTAATCTAAATCTAACCCTTATAGTAATAAGGAGCATTTCATTATAAGATCAAGCAAAAAAGTCGGTTTAATTTAAACTATTTAATATCGTAAGGTTTGTGTTGATTCTTGACGAGCCACAGCGAGTCTATTACTTGGCCATTTTGTTCGACGTTGACCTGAAAACAGAAACAAATCTTGTAGATAGGAACTTAGTACTAAAAGTAGTCTACAAATAAGGACCGAGTGAAATTACTAGGTACCATTTTTTTTTGTTCTCTTTGACAGACAAAAATAAATCAAGATCTAGTAAAAACCAGCTTCACAAAGAATATAATAATGTTATGTGTGAAATCAAACACCTTGACTTCCACACTAGACAATGGAGATTATTATCGAGATTTCTGTTTTTGGTGTTATGTTTAATTATTATTATTAAACAAATAAATAATTACTAACTTAGTTATAAGGATTTTTTACTAACAATGTATGGAATGTTTTATTCTGAAATATATTATTAATAATTATAAAGTTACTTTATTATTAAACGTACCTGTTCGATGTAGATATGTGTCTTGTTGTGCGCCTCAAACCTTGTGTAGCCATAGTCACTACTCCTGAACGCCGACCATGGCTCCGGGTTAGCTGCAAACGGTCATAAGTTGGTTACCCTTACAGTAGTAAGAAAAATGTATTATTTATGTCTCTAAAAACAGCTAGATTCAACTGTCTGAATGTGTCGTGTGTCCATTTAATTTTAAAAAAAATCTAAATGTGTGCTGGGACACATATTAGAAGTGAAACTTCAACGGACAAGTGGAAAATCGAATCGCAACAAAATTTCAACTTGAAATTTTACGGGCAGGTTTTCAAATTGGACACGTACATTAACAATCTGCCGGTTAAACTTCAAGTGACGCCTACATTGCATAAGGTGCTGCCTAGCTAGCCGAGCAGGGTGAGCGGCTACCACGCAACTTTTTTCTAATAGGTACTTAAATGTTTAAACTCGTGATATCTTTCGAACGGAATGTCCGAATTGAATAATTCAAAAAGTTATATAAAGGTATTGAACTGCTTCAAAACCTTTATATAACTTTTTGAATATGAAGTAATTTATTTTGATAAGGATTATTCCCAAGATACAAATAAAGATCCTTTTCTAGCGGCTGCATTTCAATTAATTTTTTTAAATAAAAAAATACTTATTGTGGCATTACTTATAGTCAGACATATGCTGTCGCGACACTTTTTGTAGATAACGATGTGTTCTGCAAAGTCGTTGTACATCATTTTATTCTATCATCAATATATAAAGTTTTCGCAGCGCACGCGATGTAAAGAATATTTTAGGTCATTTTTTTACACCTTGGGTTACATTATTGGAGTTTTAGTAAGGATCCCTAATTTTTTTGAAAATATAATATATCCTATGTCACCCGGGGATAGTGTAGCTTCCCAACAGTAAAATAATTTTTTAAATACGGTTCAATATTAACTTGAGATTCCAATCTATTCTCTCCCTGCGCCGCTGCCGTAACGCTTTTTCGTGACAGAAAAATCTTAATACCCCCCGTCTCTATAGAAGTTTCACTTCAAAAACCCGCAATTTGTTAAGTTCGAATTTATGATCGTAATACTTTTCAACCCTGGAAATATGAACATTGGTCTAGCTACCCTTATCTGACCTGAAACAATGCCTGCTAAGTGCTAACTACCGGCCACCGTATAGGTAGGTACTTACGTTTGAATTCAGAGTGTCCTTCCTTGCATCCAGCCGAGCCAGTTATGATATGCACGGGAGCGCTAGAATATTATAAATCATTGTAAAATTATCGGGGTGACCCACGGCAGAATTAACATTTCGAAACTAAAATAAAAACAGGGATTTATGTTTCTGTACAAGGTAGACACCTGTATAAACTTTATACCCTAATGGGACGATACAAACCTCGAGGCATGATTTTTTAGGCTCGATCTCACAAGAGCGAGATTTGAAAACGGATTTTGTGTCCAATGTAGCAGAATATGATGTCCTCTATTAAAAAGAGTGAGTGTACTCCACACTTACCCAGGGTTAACGTAGGGATATTCAGTGGATCCGTTGTACATCTTATTGTCATACATCGGGAACGTTCTTTCGTACAGGTGGTCATGCGCCCAGATCACTAGGTCTACGCCATATTCCTTTAGTAAAGGCTCCAGAGCTATGAACAAATGTTTAAAAAAATATTAATATCCGCGCTTGACGGCTCCCGAAAGCATTATTTTTCAAACAAGCAACAATCTCTTTGCAGACTTCATGAAAATCTTTTCGGTTTAGAAAGACATAGATACGAGTACAATCAAATAATTCAACTTATCGCAGCCTACTGCTGATAGTCTTATACCAATTCTACCCTGCTAAGCCGAAAGGTGCTATCTCTGAGATACGGCCTTTTAGTTTTTACCATTCAATACCTATAACAATTTCGCTAATGGTATAATCCAAATAGCGCTATCTAACTTAAAACATAAAAAAACACAAAGTTTTTTTATCCTTAAATTACAATTTATAAAAAGGCGCAATTTTCTCAAAACTTACTCCGCCGTAAGCCGAAAGGCGCTATCTCAATCGGAGTAAGTTTTGACGTGTCCGTCTGGATTGAGGAGCCATGTCTCATATTTGAACGAGGGTACTACCAATATTTAGTAGTAAATTAGCAGATTTTGTAGGCCGGATCCTGGAATTTTTAGTTAAACCCTTAAAAAGTTATACGACATTAAAGGTGGCTCCTCAATCCAGACGTCTGAATTGAGGAGCCACCTCAGAACTCGAAAACTAACCAACAGATATTTTTGAAAATTTTGGAGGATTTAGTAGTACTTATGCGTAGCCTATATAAAAAATGGGTTTTGTAGGTGTCCGTCTGGATTGAGGAGCCATGTCTCATATTTGAACGAGGGTACTACCAATATTTAGTAGTAAATTAGCCGATTTTGTAGGCCGGATCCTGGAATTTGTAGTAAAACCCTTAAAAAGTTATACGAAATTAAAGGTGGCTCCTCAATCCAGACGTCTGAATTGAGGAGCCACCTTAGAACTCGAAAACTTGCTAACGGATATTTTTGAAAAGTTTATAGGATTTAGTAGTACTTTTCCGTAGCCTGTACAAAAAAATTGGGTTTTGTAGGGCTGAATTTGAGATAGCTACAATGCTTTGATTTTTCATAAAAATACATAAATTTCACCGCGCTGTTTCTCGGAAAGTTATGAACCAATTACAACAGATTTTTAGTATAATTTAGTAGCAAATGTGATTTAATTTGTACTTTAAAAATTAAATGGAAAAACTATATGATTTCGCTGATACAACACATTTTATGTGACTCCTCGTATATGTACGTAGCTACTACTACGTAGTTACTGTGAGCGCGAAGGTGATGGTGGGAGCGAGACGAAACACTGTATTGATAGTGGTGTTTTACGTGGGTACAGTGGTGATGCCTGCGGATAATTGATATATGTTATTTAGTAATTTTATTCATACTGTTGGTTGTTGCATAATATTCTATGTACTATTTGTTTTATTTTATATTTATGTATAATTCTGAATTTTAAACCTGACTTGGTTTCCGTACGTTTTTTTCGGGTGACCACTGAAAATCAGCGCTGTGCTGTGGGTCTAGCATAGCACAGCATCATGCTGAGTGGAAGCCCTCTTGTCACAGTCATGACGTGCCAGCAGCTGCCTACTATTTCTGTTTTGTACTCGTTATTGTATACGTATTGTTATTGTTTTGTTACCTACTCGAGTTTTTATTATTTTTTTATGCACGTGTTTCTGTGACGAATAAAATTATTTTTCTTTCTTTCTTTCTTTACTAAACTAGTTGATCAAATCGGATAACAATAGCACCAATATTTAGATGAAATTTCTACTAAATATTGGCATAATCCAACATCCTTCACATTCAGTATTTCCAAAGAAAATAATAAAAAAAACATTCCTTAACAATTTAGTGTGGTACGAGAGCCCACGACCAAAACCATATCACATCGTTTTACGGCCAAAACCATATAAAATCGTTAGTTTAGATGATTCTCAACCCGACTCGGTGGGAACTACCGGTCAGAAACGTACCAGTTTTACGGGAGCCCATTTCTACTAAGTCAAAAGAATAGGCAGACGGTTTCACCACAATATGTCTGAATATTAAAAATGTACATAGGTTTCGTAATTTTATTAGGTTCGAAAAAGTTTGTTTTCAGACATTTTGCGTGTCACATGTGGACTGAGCGTTAACAGTATAGTATACGGTGACCATAAATAATTCAAACTATGATCATAAACAGAGTTTTATTTACACATGAATAATTCTTCATCAATCAGCACTTAAAAAATGAGCACTATACAGGGTGCTAAAGAAATTGCTTGCCATAGCTACTCCTATATGTTCAGTATGCGACCGGCCCAGCGGTTGAACGCGTCCCAAAGGGTCATGGCCATTAGGCTGGTCCGGGGATACCGCACGGTCTCCCGTGAGGCGGCGAGCCTCCTTGCCGGACTACCGTCATGGGATCTGGAGGCGAAAGTTATTCTGAGAAGTGTCCGACCGGACTTCAAAAGGATGCACAAACGAATTCCGCGGTTAAATGTATAAAAATAAGGTCTTAATTCGGTCCAATATTTTCATAGAAAAGGGACCACCATCTTATAATGAACTCTATTGGACAGATAAAACGATTCATTTTTTCTATTTACATTGCCTGCCTTTGTAGAAGCCGCCGCACCGCGGTCGCAAGCAAGCATTGTCGCATAAAAACATTGGTTTAGGCAGTATTCTTTTTATTTATCATAAATATGGTAGGTAGGTATCCTTATTAAGTACCTATTAGCTCGATTGGTCGACACTCGATTCAAGGCCTTAAATACAACTCCCAAGCGTACTCGTCGTGTCTAGTTGAAAAGGTACGAGTACTAGTGATTTCGTGATGCGAGAGAGGTGAATGAAATTTCAATTAGTTTCTCTCGTTTACGAAGAGATGTGATAGTGGTAAACACCGTGCCGTGCTTCCGATACAAACGAGAGATAACGAGGTCGAATGAACTTACACCAACCTATCGTACCAGAAATGAAATACCTACTTGCAGGTACTTACTTGCAGCCGGACTCGCACACGCACAGCTGTGCCGCGCTACGTCATCACCGAGCGGATCGCGTACGATCTTGCGTTTATGAATGAAATAGTGGAAGCGCTACTAAGATTTAACTCGAATGACAGAATAAAAGTGATAAATTTCTAACTTCTATATTAGATGTCTTAAAAAAAACAATAACAATTCTAATAGTACCTATTAATCGTCTGGAGTCACTGTGCTTCGGCTCCAGAACGATTAAAAATTAATCGTGTATACTAAAAAGAGGAAGGGACCCAAAATCGAGCCCTGTGGTGCACCCATTTTGACTTTTAAACCCAATGAATTTACACCGTTTATTTGAACTTGCTGCAGTCTATCATTCAAATATGATTTTACCAAGCTAAGCGCAAGTTTACCTAGTCCGTAATGCTCAAGTTTCAAGAGCAGTGTTTCGTGATTCACGCAAACAAATGCCTTGGATAGGTCACAGAAGATGCCTATTGCATCTTGTGCCTCTTCCCATGCGTTAAAAATGTGTTTTAATAAGGTGACACCGGCGTCGGTTGTGCAACGTCCTTTGGTGAAACCATACTGTTGATCGTGTAGGATATTATTACGATTAAAATGATGGAGCATTTTATTTAACATTACTTTTTCAAACACCTTGCTGAAAACCGGCAAGACTGATACGGGTCTATAATTATTAGTGTCTTTGCTGTCCCCAGATTTTAATTTTATTAGTAGCGTTTGCCATATCTCCTATGTAATTGTCTCGATTTGGATTCTGTTTATTATTTCCAAAAGCTTATGAGTTATTTTATCGGATTAACTAACAGTTTTTAGTAAAATTTGTCGACTATGAAAAAAAAACGGAGGTGAAGAATTTTTTTTCAAAAAAATTAGTATTTATTTAAAAAAACACGAGGCCATATGAGTCTATGAAATCAAAGGGGACTTTTGGAAAAAAAAATACTTAGAAAAAAGACAAAAAAATTAAAGAGTATATAATTACAGATGGTTAACTGCACGAGTAAAAACAGTATTTATTAAAAAAACACGAGACCACGAGTCCATGAAATCAAAGGGGAATGTTGAAAAAAAAAAACATTAAATACCCCATAGACCCTCCTTTTAAAGTTAATTTTCGATAATTCATCATGAATATTCAGAAATGGCAGCAGAAATGGGCTCCCGTAAAACTGGTACGTTTCTGACCGGTAGTTCCCACCGAGTCGGGTTGAGAATCATCTAAACTAACGATTTTATATGGTTTTGGCCGTAAAACGATGTGATATGGTTTTGGTCGTGGGCTCTCGTACCACACTAAATTGTTAAGGAATGTTTTTTTTATTATTTTCTTTGGAAATACTGAATGTGAAGGATGTTGGATTATGCCAATATTTAGTAGAAATTTCATCTAAATATTGGTGCTATTGTTGTCAACCAAGTTATAATACTTGCAGTAGAATGTTATACAAAATCTGCTAACTTTCAAAAGCTAATGGTAATATGCACAATTTTTTAGTAGTGAGAACGTCTTAACCTAATATGTATATCTTAATATGCGATTTGATCAACTAGTTTAGTAGCTACGTACATATACGAGGAGTCACATAAAATGTGTTGTATCAGCGAAATTATATAGTTTTTCCATTTAATTTTTAAAGTACAAATTAAATCACATTTGCTACTAAATTATACTAAAAATCTGTTGTAATTGGTTCATAACTTTCCGAGAAACAGCGCGGTGAAATTTATGGATTTTTATGAAAAATCAAAGCATTGTAGCTATCTCAAATTCAGCCCTACAAAACCCATTTTTTTTGTACAGGCTACGGAAAAGTACTACTAAATCCTATAAACTTTTCAAAAATATCCGTTAGCTAGTTTTCGAGTTCTAAGGTGGCTCCTCAATCCAGACGGACACAGTTTTGACTAGGGCAGAATTTGCATCACAAAATTCGATTTTCCGCCTTCCGCTTGGCATTTGTCCCAGACGGTTTTTCGTTTTTGGTTCATCTAGCCAGGGGTGTTCTTCTAGATTACTATGCAGCATGACGAATATAAGTACTTATAGTTATTTAATAGACCCACTTATCAGTCTTACACCATGATTACACAACTCACCCCACATTCCATGCAAGCCGACCCGCGTGAGCTCTCGTTCGCAGTAGTAATCATTGCGGTCACTGCAGTACATAGGTCTGTGACCGAACAGTACTATCCACGGTCTCTTCGATCTGAAAACAGACTTTCTACTGAAATAGACTGACTGAAAATAGAGTTGATGATAGTGAGGTTCAGTCTTACTGAGCGAAAGAAGTAGAAAGAACCTCAGATTTATAATCGCAAAAAGAAAGAACCCAGAAAGTTGACCAAATATCTGAGGTTCCTTGATCCTTTAGTTTAGAGGTATGAGGAACAGGTGAAAAGTTCACTTAACCTCTATAGAAAAGGGAGGATCCTCCGACCAGACGGGTGTCGTGTCTGGCGGCCAACTGCCCAACTATTGATGTCGGATAGTCTTATATACGTCGTACGCCCGGTAAACTCTAATTGCGCGATGCAGGATTTGTGTGACGTCAGGATCTTTTATTCGTAGTTTGCATGTGGCGATGTAGATGCTGCCACAATCCTCAACGGCTAGGGGGTATCTAAACCCATTTTATTTTCACACCTTTCAACCTCGTAAGTAAATCGTAGCTTTATTCAGCTACGATTTACTATTAATATTAATACAAATGTTGTTGTGATACCACTTGATAAGATTTTAGTTTTTATTTCTAGCTAAATTTAATTTTGGCTGACCTGTTCTCCGGAAGGTTGGCTTTCTCCAGGTCTTCCTTGAGCCAGTCGTATTGGTTGCTGATAAGTTTGATGCCGTAATTGACATAGTAGTACACCTCAGTGGAGATGGACACGAAGTGCACGGGTCCGAGGTCGAAGCTGTAGAAAAGGCTCGAGTCGCGGCCCGGCATCGAGAAACGGTTCGCGTAGTTGCTGAAGTTACTGCGGATTGTTATTTTAAATATTATCGCGAGAATGACGATTCTGATACAATATCTCGCTTACGACAGATCAAGACCCAAAAACGTTGTCTTAAAACCTTACTTAAGAATAACATTTAAAAGATTATTTTTGCTTTTCCTGCTTTAGTCATAAGTTATATGTATAATTGGGGTCGGTACAACATGTTTTTCTCTTCCATTCCCTCCTATTAGCCGTCACGTTGTTACCTAATAACTTTTCATTTACACCATACCTTTTATATACCTCTTGCTATCCACCCATGTTCTTTTGGGCCCCTTCATCCATCATCATTCATTATATTCAGCACTCTCTTAGTCCCTCCTCATCATCTTTAGATAGGTTTGTATACGTACTACTTTTCCTCGTGGTTCCCGGGACACGTCATGTAAGGCACTATGGTGGCTAGAGGTGCTATCTGCCGCATGAACTCGTCGCCAACTAGAGCGTTCTTGGAGTCCATGTCGTACGCAAAGTCACCCACGTGCAGGATCACGTCGAAGTGAGAGCGTTGAGCCTCTTCTTGCAAGTAGGATAGTGACTAGAAATATACTCTTATGGTAATTTTTTTTTTATCTATTTAGAACATAATTCAATGGTGGCATTGTGAGACTATTAAACCCAGTTTTCCTTATGACTTTAGGACTTTCTTTTTCGCGTTTGGCGTGGCCCCTACTCATTTAACAAAATACATGTAGGTATTTACTATCAACTCGGAAAATAAGAAGAAGCACTTTCCAAGTTTTGGACTCGTAACAGTTGCTTTGGAGTGTATAGTTTATAGACTTTGATAATACCATTATAGTTACAAAAGCCTGGTAAGTAACGGAGAAAAAGATTTTGTAACGTACTTGTGCGTTCCCGCTGCCCATGTCGCCGTAGATGGCAGCTCGAACGGTCCAGTCCTCCCCCGCTGGTGTCGTACGGAACCAGAATCGCCGTTAGATTCTGTAAAAATATCACCGTGAAACTTAGGTGAAGTGAGCGTGAAGTGAGCTGTCAATAGTGTTAATCCCTAGCATCCTGCCGGTCGATTCTGGGGCAGTGATAGGTCACTTCACGCTCACTTCACCTAAGCTTCACGTTAATATTTTTACAGAATCGACCGACTGATCCGACCAACCGTAAACAGAACCCACGTGGTACACTGCCGACATGATAACGTATCATCATTATAGCCCGGTCAAATTAGCTTCAAAAAAGTAAGGTTACATTAATTCGCACAAAGCTGAAAATTGGCATGAATGTTGGGAACACTATTATAAACAATTTGTCAAAAGTCCGAATCGATCCGACGTGTGGAAAAAAAATTATTCAACGTCAAATGTTGCAAAAATCGTTTTTTTGCATTTTTCAGCTAAACGGCAAGTTTTATCGTAAAAATTGGTGAGAAAAAAAATATTCATCAAAAAAATAAACAACAAAAAATTGTTCAAAGAGCGATGCACCAGATTTTTTTTGAGAAACAAGATTTAGTTGATTCTGCAGACGTTTTTAAAGAAAGTACCTCTACTCCACAAGCTCATTCATTTGAATTGTCAAAGACAATTCAAATGACCTATTTTTGTCAGTGGCTTGAACATGTTATGATTCTGATGACGAGATTATGATTATAAGCCCTGATTGCATATATAATACGTTAACCATTATTTCTATACTTCATTACTTTGAATTGTTGATCATGTAAAGGCGTCGGAATGACATGAATAAGATACATTCAGGTTAGAGTATGTCAATCTGTTCACTCGCTGATAATAGTACCTACGCTACGTACTAGGTTTAAAACTTCCGAGATAATAAGCAACGGTTCTTATGATTATCGTGGAAAGGTCATGCTGTTAAAAGAGAGCGCCTTTGATGACTTAATTTTTTTTGTGACTTACTTGTTATATTATAGACAACATGAAAAAGACCTACCGTAACTGGTATTAAACTTGAGATCATTCAACGTAACAGTATGTATGAACTGGCTCCGCTTCCATCTTCCTCCATCTACGAAGATCTTGCTGGACCCTCTGGTCTGCTTGTTCATGATCCCGTCGCCGAACTCCACGACCGACATCGAGGTATCGTTGAACGTTGACCATGTTATCACTATGTCGTTCACTTTCTCTGGAAGTTCAGCAGTCGGGGTTATTATTTATAGACTGTTTTGTTAAGATTGTGAGGAGATGACGTCAACATTGGATAAATAATAATTATCACTAATGTTTTATGGCCATGTGGCCGTTTTAGCCCCCAGATAGACAGTCGCTACGTGTAAAATACAGGTATTCAGCTGCATCAGGTTAGAGTGGAAGCCGAACCCAATGGTAGATGTTGTTTTGAATATTTCTCAAAGAATGGGCTTTCGTTTGGCTACTCGTTGGTGTGGTAAATCTGACAAAGGAATTACGTTGTTTGTGATCTTGTAGATGAGCAGAAATATTTAGGGATTGCTAATAAAAAAAAAACACTCATACCTTTAAGTCAATCAATTAGCTAAGTCTACAGCTGTCTATTGCTGGACGCAGGTATAGACTTTGTATCTTACGTGCAATTGAAATATTTAATTTAGTTACTAAATAGAACAACTAAGGTCAAACGAACACTGACTTACCTCCAAACGCAATATGTACTTGTTCAGGTTGGCAATCACCACAATCGTACTGAGGACCCACACTCGCTTTAGAAAAATCTCTTCCACTACTTATGCCCAACAAAAGCGAAATTATTATAAACAACTTCATAATCTATTTACTTAAATAATATTTGTTGGATAATGTAACAAGACGACCAGCGTCTGTGCCTCGTAATTAATTAGTAATTGAACGTAATAGACTAGTAACATATCGATACAATACCAATGTCGATAAATGTTTTAATTGACCTTATTATTTATTGTTGTTCTGTTTTTATGACAAATCAAGCTTCTTTCTTTGTTATATTTCAAAATATGATAACAAAATGTTGTTTATTAAAACTAAGTTAGTGGTTAGTATTTTTAAAGCACTGACATTCAGTTTTATTTACTTGAATGTGAGGCACCCAATTACATATTAAAACAAAAAACAAATACTTGCGTAAATGATTGTATTCAAATTAGTAAAACCACAAAACAATTTTCCAAATGTAAACGAATTGAGATCATCTAGCTAAGGGCTACTAGTTTAAAACGTTTATTTTTCAAGTTTAGATCCTGTTAATGTAGCGACTATTGGAATTATTGGAAGTAAGGCTAGTGCTCATCCTTGACGAGCCAGAATGAATCAATGACTTGTCCAGCCAAGTCTACGTCCACCTGAATACAAAGATGTCTTTGTTATAATCATACCAACAAGTTTATATAGATTTATAGCACATTCGTTAATTACTTTTAGCACTAGATTTTTCCCACTGCTGGGCAAAGGGCCTCGTTTCTTCAAGATTTCCTTTTCCTGAGCCACCTTCAACTAGCCCTTGCGACAATTTATGAATTTACAGGGTGACTATAGAAATTGTACACTAGACTAGTACCTGAGATGTGCGTCTTGTTGTGCGCCACGAACCTCGTGTAGCCGAAGTTACATTGACATAGGAAGTTGGTAAATAAGAAGTAACGAATAGGAATATTCTAAAACACTTTTACAGGGTTGATACTATAACTAGAAGAAAATAGTCAAAGAAAAGTTGAATGGATTGTGGTGGACTGAGATGGCAGCTGATATATGTAGATAGTATGGAAGACAAAGATGTAGGTACTGTGCCGGTATATTAAAGGAAATTCAGTAACAACAAGTTCTATACTTGTAACAACAAGGGTAAATAATACCAGCCTACAACTGTCCGATTGTTGGGCAAAAGGGTCAGTGACAGCTCGGCCCGGGTCATCTCAACCCGAAAGCCTCTTCTCATACCGAGTGCATGAGCATTGATCAAAACAAAGATGAATGTCAAAAAACCGTAGTCATAATTGCTATAAAACAATAAACTTTTAGTTACCTATTGTTTTAAAGGAAAAGTAGAACAGAACCAATTGACTTACGGGTGAATTTCTATGTTCCCTCGAGACATCCAGCCGAATCTGTTATGATGTGCACTGGAGCCCTATAACAGTAGGTGTCATACTTTTTATCATGCTTGTGTTCTGCGTAGCTTGTTGCAGTGCAGTACAAGGGTAGGACCCTTGCAGTACTGATGCTGGACGCTACTTAAACTTCACATCGTACAGTGACCTTTTCAACATCGTTTTAAGTTTTGAGCGCCAATTTTTTTTTCTTAGTATCTATCAACTAGCACTTTGATATACGTAGTAACCTAATTTAAACTGTAGGACTCACCTAGGGTTAACGTAAGGCTGTTCTTCGGAACCTTTGTAAATTTTCCTGTCGTACAGGGGATAGGTCTTTTCGTATGAATGCTCATGTGCCCAGATGACCAGGTCTACGCCGTAGTCCTTTAAGAAAGGCTCCAGAGCTACAAGAAATTCAATTGAAGAGTGAAGTAAAACAACACACGACACAAACGATATACACGACACGCACACGACACACACAACTAAGAAATAAGTAAAGAAAAGAAAGAAAAGAGTATTTATTGGGGCAAACAGCGACAAGAAGCAATAACAAGGAGAGCAGAAGCTATAATTATTTTATTTTTTTGATTTGGTTCAAGTCAAGATCTATACAGCTTCTTGACTCAAAATCAAAAATAAAGTTAGATAGAGAGCAACTACTTTGAGTGCAAGCCACGAGGTGAAAACGGGTATATTTATTAAGACACGCCACTAAAGAAGTTTTATTCAAGCACAGAAGTCTAAAATAAACAAACCTATTTTCAGGTGGATAAGCTTTTGCAAGATGTTGTTTGATCCAGTCGTATTGATTACTGATGAGGTCCATGCCGTATCAGTGTAGTAGTACACCTCAGTGGAGATGGACACGAAGTGCACGGGTCCGCGGTCGAAGCTGTAGAACAAGCTCGAGTCGCGGCCTGGCATCGAGAAACGGGTCGCGTAGTTGCTGAAGTTACTGCGAATTTCAACAAAATTCTCGGTGGTTGGTGGCATAAACCAGAAAATGTGAGAGATTCTCCAAAGAGCGTCCTCTTGTACAGCCTAATTAAACTGATAAATCTAGAAGCACAAAATTTTTCACAGCACACATAACATCACGTCCGTTTTCCCCGATTAGGCAGAGCAGAGGTTTACCTATTTTATAGTACACCCACATTTCGCCAGTTATGTTTTAAGTCCCATGTAATAGGGGGCGAGCCTATTGTCATCAACCGGGCACAAATCCAGACTCCGGGCTGCTATTGAGAAATTCCAGATGGAAAAATCCAATAACACTTTGCCCGATCCGGAAATCGAACCCAGAACGTCATGCTCTGCAGTAGCGCTTGCTACCACTAGACTAACGAGTTAAAAAGTTTTTCACAATGGTTGCCTATATAACGAACGTTATCTTATCACTAAGGCAGGATTTTTGAAAATTCATCCACTTAAAAGGTTAAATAGGGGATGAAATTTTGTATGCAAGTTCGTAATTTTTGCCGATGGAATGTCCCATCTTGCACACGGCTTGTTAAAACAATAGGGCTGTCTCGTGGTTCCCGGGACACGTCATGTAGGGCACTAAGGCGGCTGTCGGCTGTATCTGTCGCATGAATTGATCGCCGATTTTGCCGTCGTCAGAATCCAAGTCGTATGCGAAGTCACCTACCTACAGTATTTTATTAAAATCGATGCAAGTGTTCAGACGATATAGGTCCACTATTAATAAGTGATTGACCTTAGGGCTGATTTTTCAATTTTTTATAAAAATAGCGGTTTGACATATTTTCTTTTCTTTATAAGCTGTCAAACCGCCATTTTTATTCCTCAGATAAAAGTTATCTGACTATTGAAAAATCAGCCCTTAGTAGTATTTGGTAACTATAGCAGATTAGATAAAAGTAAGAACTTACCCCCGAAGGAAATATGAAGCTGTTCCGGTTGACAAAAATCGCAATAGTATAATGGTTCCATTTTTTTTCCAAAACATGTCACTAATACGATGGAAAATATTATAACAGGCCAATTTTTTTTAGTTTTTTTTAACAAGACATCGTTTTTAGGGTTCCGTAGTAAACAAGGAACCCTTATAGTTTCGCCATGTCCGTCTGTCTGTCTGTCTGTCCGTCTGTCTGTCTGTCCGTCTGTCTGTCCGCGGCTTAGCGCAGAGACGGTTAGTACTAGAAAGCTGTAATTTGGCATATGTAAACATATTAATCATGCTGACAAAGTCATAAAATAAAATCAAGATAAATACTTTTTTTTAGGGTACCGTACACGTACAGTGGGGATGTTTATTTTTTCTCATCTACCCCATGTTGTGGGGTATCATTAGAAAGGTCCTTCAAAAATGTTGTGAGTTTGTTAAAACCATTTTTGGATTCAGAGATCCGTTTGCGAAATATTAAGCTTTTAACTGATTTTTTTTGTTAGAGTCAAGTGTCCCCCACCCCTTACCAGCTAAATGGTTGTACTAGGACTTGTGAAAAAATTCACAGCAGTAGTATATATAACGAAATTAAAAGGAAAACTATGAGAGCTAAGTAGGCTGTACAGGTTAACGAGTAATAATCAACCAATTTAAATTTGCAGTTTGAAAAACATGATCTCCCATACATTCCGGATCGGAGAACATGTTTTTCAACTACAATGTTAAGTTTGTTCTTGGGATAATTTCATCCCAACTACGGAACCCTTCATTGTGCGTGGTCCGACACGCACTTGGCCGGTTTTTTTATATTTTCTAATAGTGTACTTTGCCACCTACTTACATAATTACCTAATACATATTTAAAGACCGCTGTCTTAGAACTGGTATCTACGTAACCTTACCTAGCTTATTTTTAATATTTTTTAAGTGACGTGTAAAAGTGATTCCGCTATCCTATTTACAGAATAAACAGTTTCAATTCATTTCATTTCATTTCAACGCCTGAGAGAAGTTTATGCAAAAGCTTTGTAATACAAATTTGTTTTATAAATATTATTAGGATAAATAAACATTAACATCAAAGTACTCATCGCGGTAGCGATATGGCATTCAAAAGAGTCAAGCTGACCTTGAGCGTTCGGAGGCCCGTAAGCTGCGACTGACAGTCGCGACCAACAGACGTCCGAACGCTCAAGGTCACGTCCGCGACTTACGACCAATAGTTTGCACAGTGTAGTGTTAAATGTACTATCCAGATACAAATAAGCCGTGACTCTCAGCCGCGGCTTATGGACGCGTCCGATAATTTGTTACTAGCTTCATGAGGAGTCCACGTGGACTACATGGATGTCCGGGCAATGCGGGCTGAAATTCAAATAAATTAAGCCATGCAATAATGACATGCAACCGCGCGAAGTATCGTTCCGCCCATTTCTTTTGTTGACTGCCGAGGGACGCCCGCACCGCCCGCGCCGCCGCCCGGGCGGTAGTCAGTCTACCGAAATTTCTGGAGCGGGCGACACGTATGCATCCGATGTACTTACGTCACAGGCACGCATCGCGGGTTTTTTTGTGAAATGAGTTCTAACTATTCTAATGTGGAAAATTGGAGTGAATGTTGTCTTGGTGCACACGAAACTTACCCGGTTTTGTGGTATACATTTTGTTTTTGTCATGTTCCTGTAATATCCCAATAAATAAATAACATCTAATAATCTCACGTTAGATACAATACAATAGGTACCCGTATTACATCGCGCGTTTTTTGTGAAAATGAGTTCTAACTAATCATATGTGGAGTGGTTGGATATGGTGCGTTTTTACGCAATTGCTGGTGACAATATGGCGGAAGCTAGGCGCATGACTCTTGGAGTCAAATGTTGTCTTGGTGCACATGGAGCTAACCCGGAATCCACCCCTAAGACGACCCACTGACCCAGTTTTGTGGTAAGTTTTGTTTTTGTGTCGTGTTCCTGTAATATCCCAATAAATAAATAATAACTAGGTACTGTCACTCTAGATTCAAAAGGTACCCGTACCTAGTACCCACAGGAAATAATGAAAACCATGTCTGATAGTACCTACCGTAAGTTCGCACCTAGAACGAAATGATAAAATTACAGGTCAGCCACCTCGCCGCGCTATCGGCACGGTGCGTCGCTGGTCGCGTCGTGCAATCGTGCATAGCTAGAAAATAGGTCCCTGCCAAAGTTTACCATAGCCAAAGCCATACTTACCTTTTTCTTTTAAGTGTTTTGAAGTAGCCAGTAACAGTAAAAAAAAAAGAACAGGTATCAGTGAAAAAATACCTACCGAACTTAACTTTGGTATTTTCTAGTAAGACGTACAAAAATAAGTGATTACTAAATTTCGTTTATGGAGGTATGTACATTTCCCAGTATCTAGACAATGCTGTGTTCCGTGCGAGCTCGTGCGCCGCGTCGCGTTTACTTTTGAGACGCGAGCGCCGCAGTGTCTGTGTTGCAGGGAGAAACGATAATCCAATGTTTTTTAACTTTGTCTATTTTGTGTTGTTTCAAAAACAAATGATGTTTTTCTTTATTGGACTCGTATAGAATGGTAGTAGACCATGGTCTGAACAACGTTTGTTAAAGCAAAACTATGATTCAAATGTCACGGTGTATACTAAAATAACAGTCACATATTTATGAAATTTTCCTTACTAGTTTGTAGTTTTGGTTTCAGCAGCTAAAATATAAAGAGAGTCAGAACGCTTTGATGCACTGTGGCGTAAGAAATCTGCCTCGCTACTCCGCAGGCTGCGTGGCAGTCCCAACACTATCCTGCAATCAATAGCTGCCTGGGCAGACAGCCCGCTAGTGTGGCGCTTGCAAACCGGAACGGGGAACCGTTGCTTTAGTTATTAAGTACTAACATAGGCTAAGCCATTTTGTTACTAACACTATATACCATTGTAGTCTGAATAAATAAAGATAAATAAATAAATATATTCGTTCCCTGTTCAGACAAACAGACAAAAACTATATTTTCGACATTAGAACGGTCGTTTAGTACGTTCTCAGACCTCGTAACGATTACGATTAATTAAATACTTAGTCCTTACATACTGGTTTAGTAGGTATGTGTAAACGCGGATAGAGACCAAGTTTAATTTCCAGGTCAGTCGAGAATGGTACGGTAATCGTCATAAAAATGATCCAGGTAAATGCGAATGCAAATAGGCCCAGTAGGTTGGTTGCCGACCCTAATCGCGGCATCATTGGCATTTTTTATGTCCTCAAAAGTGTGGGTGCAGGGACAATGTCAACACTCCAACAAATTAATTGTTTCGTCAGGACCAAAAATTTAAATAAAAAACAAAATTTTCTAACAACTGTTTATTCAGTCATAAATTCATAATGCAAAAAATACACTTATTTCTCTAATCACAATATAGCTAAATGGCGTAAAAAATATACTAAAATACACTTGGCAAAATTAGTGGAACGTTAAGATTTACAAAACTTTTTCATTATGTTCTCTTTTCGCTTAAAAGTATCCTCACTTTAGGAGCGTCAGATATATACGATTTAAAGTTGGAAGACAAAGATAATCAAACAATTTACAACCAGCGCCATAAACCATCGGTTAATAAAAAGTTCGCACTTGAGAAATTTGTACCAACCATCTACTATTCAGACATAGGACTTTATAATGAAGAAGTAGCGACATCATTGTTACAGTACGAGAATGAAAAGGACCCTTTTTCGCAATGAAAAAATAAAATGTGGCTTCTGAAGTTTTCACTATTCGTCCCTGAAGTCTTCTGGCCCAAAGCGTATTTCTAAGCATGCGAGAAGTAAGAGGACGTCTAGTTGAAGCAAATCGGAAGTTTCAGCCCTCGTACCCCCGGGCGATTTTTGTCGCGCTCTTAATTTTTCAACGCACCGCCGAGAGTTGTAAATCTAACAGTGTTTCAATGCTCCGCTCAATACTGAGAGTCGAAAATACAGCCTTTAAAAATCGCCTGTGCGTACTTACCTGAGGTTACTCAACAGCTAAATCTCCTGAGTATCTTCGTTCTCTATATGCATGATCTTTTTTTCTCAAAGACACAAGTTTTGTCACGAAAATCGTTAACATCTTTTGTGTTCAGCTTATTTTGCCAGCGTGTTTAATATTTACACATAGTTAAAATTAAAAGTATCATGCTTAACTGATTTGTACTTCAGGTGAACAACAACTAACATTGACAATGATGAATGAACACACAGTAGTACTATTTATAATGCGAATCAGTACTGCAGCTATCACCTTAAATATATTTTCAATAACCATGCCCACATCTCTTATATCGTTTTACGAAATATTACAATTTTAAAATTCATTTTCATAAAAATGATAATTTGGCAATAACAACAATATTACTAAGAAAATCTTAGCCTTTAGCAGTACTGATTCTCATTTATGTTATAACTACACAAAACTCAACAGCTAAGGCACCAAAAGAATACTCTAAGATCAAATTCATATAAAATTAACATATAGAAGGTTACAACAGACCAAAACTAGCTTCTCCTTCACTTTTGTTTTGTTTATTAGACTTTTTGTTGCGACCTATACTCATTTCGCCTTCGCTCCTCAAAGGTAATATACCTGATTGATAATCTGATAGAGAAGATGAAGTGACGGACTCTGTATCTGAAACAATTGTCATTCTGCCCAATTTACTTCTAAGCTTCAGCTTCACTTCACCTAAACTACTGACCTCTGAGGAATCGGCTTCCAAGGAACTTGTACTTGTTACTGTTATATTACTTTTCTTTACATTTTGTCTTTTTGAAGCAGCCCTCTTTCCGGTTCGCGGTACACTATCTCCTAAATTGGATAAAACTTCTCGGCTAGTTCGTGGCAAACGTAAACTGAATCTTGGTGATGATAGGTTGATGGAAATGCCAGGATCTTCTTCGTTTTCAATTTCTAATCTGAAGTCGTTTTCATCTACGACGAAAATTAATGGGCTGGTGTGATGATCGACGGTAAGTCTTGAGAATGGCGAAGTAGTTCTAGTTTTAGTTCTCGTAGGTGAAGTCATAACATTCTTCACGTGAGCTGGAGAAGTTTGTGTGTTTTTTTGTGATGCCGAAACGTTTAGCGTTATATCAACCACTTTTGAAGTCGACGGTTTATCAATATTCTTTTCCAATAGGTCGCCATACTCTTCAACTATGAGCTTTTTAATAAACTCCTTTTCTAAATGGAACAATTTTTCAACTTCACCTTTGGGGTCTATGGTTGGCCAAAGATCGTTGTGGATCGGCTGTATATTATTATCGTGAATGGGTGACGTTTGAGTTTCTTTAAGAGATATTTTTCGTCCTGTGTTACTTTGTGTGGCCGAATCCTGTGTATCAACCGAGTGCACGAATTCAAATACATCAACTTGATTCTTAAAAGACAGATTTGAAATTTTTGTGTAAGTTAAGTTTTGAATATTTGTATGCGATGTACTCGGAATGGGTGCTAACTGTTTACTATGATTGCTGCCATCGTTTTCTGATGTATTACTATTTTCCTCATCGCTCAAATTCTTAACATCATTGGAATGTGTACTATTTGTTTTCTGATTACCTGATATTCCTGAGTGATTAGATTTGTCATCTTCAAAATCATCAACGTAACTATCGTTTTCCTTGACTTCATCACTATCACTTAGTTGTTTTTGTGTTTTTGAATCACTCCTGGTTTTATTTTTATTTTTCGATAACGTCTCACTTACAGTCTTCTCTATATCAATTACTTCTTGTAATAAATTTTCGTCGGAAGTGGTAAGAATATTAAGCTTATCTTTTGCTACATTTGTTTGAGAGGTGTTTTTGCTGAATGAATTCTCCCTACTGCTTAATATTCTATCTAGGATAGGGCTCAATGGTATATCTCTGTTGTTAGGAATGTCTGACATTTCTCTTTCAATGTCACTGGCTCTTGCACCTCCTACTGTCAGTTTAGAATAAGGTATGTACTCCATATTGTTTAATTTATTTTGTTTAGCTGAATTTTCTTGATGAATATTTGATTTTGTCGAGGGATTCTTAGTTTTACTTTTAGTCTGAGTTTGTTTACCTTTCTTTGAAGTTGTTGTTCCATATACGGAATTCAATTTCGTTCTCCACTCATCTAAATTTAAGTGTGATCGCTTATCGAACTCTTTCTTTATATGACTTTTCTTGCGATCGTTACGCACTGAGGTTTTCGGAGAAGATCTAATATTTGTTAAAATACGTTTCTGTGTTTTTAACTTGATTTGTGTGTCAGAGCTGATATTGTTAGTAGTGGAGCCGCTACTATCATATGTAGACATTTTTGACACTTTTCGTGTTGTAATAGGTTGATTTGACCTTTGGTGTCGTGGCACTTCATGCGATATATTTGAACATGTTTTGTTTGGTTCGTTTATAGGTTTAGTGGTATCATGTTGTACCGCAACTACGGCTACGTTTTTCCTTACTCTCTCAATTTTCTCAGATTCCTTGACCTCAGGTATTATATCTAATTGTAAAACTTTCTGCTCTTTTAATTCGCTTCTAATATTTATACTTGGCATTTCCTGAATTTGTAATATTTTGCTTGGCGTCTTAAGTTTAGGTTCTACATATTTATAAGAATATTCATTATAAGCTACTGCTGGGGCATTAACTACTTTACCGTTATTAAGCTTCTCAGTCTTTGTGCTATTTGTATCACCATTTATTTGTATTACCTTAGTGCGAGTTATTTCTAAGTTTCTATTAATGTTAGGTTTCTTTTTTACTGGTCGAGTATTAACCGGAACGTCAACGTTTATATCTTTATGAATTTGTTTATTAACAGTAAGTTTGTTATCGTCTGTTATTTCTTTCTTCGATTTGTATTCAGGCACACGTGAAAGTGATTTATCAATGATTTTGTACCCATGGAATTTGGCATTTACAATTTCCTCAATATGAACTTTTTCGTTAAATTCCTCATCTAATGGTGTGGGAATGGCTTTGATTTGCACGCCCGGCTCATGAAATTTCGACAGTTCCCCGGAGAGTAGCTTCAGGTCATCCGCAGTCGATTGCAGCGTATCATGCAATTTTCTTAGTATTATTTCATCTTCTGGTTTTAAAGCTGGTTCTGTGTTCCATATATCGTCATCTATGATATTAACCATTTCGAACTTGTTGCTGCTCTCAACCTGGAAAATAAAAACAAATATGTTGAAAAATAAAAATAAATGTTGAACGCTTATCTATAATTCTACTGTGCTGTATTTCAGGGAAGTATAAACACACTAGGCTTAGATCTGCTAATCTCTATGGTTAGATCCATTAGGCCTTATTACAAGTAAAGAGGCCAGTATGATGGCTTCTTGTTTGATTGTTCAGCGCGGTAGGTAATATTGATACTAACCAAATATCGATCGACTGGGTATCTTGCCGCGACGCTTCTCATCTGTTGGTCAGGCAGAGGGGTTCCGACCTGTCCGTCGTGGTCGCGCTCCTTTCTGTGCATAAAAATAATAAGACTTTTAGATATTTCAATTATGAATTTCGTTATTTGATAAAGATAATACGACACAACTTCGGATCCACCATCAACAAGGATCTATCGGCAATTCATTAATCAACCAAGACCACTTCCAAATTAGTGCGAACTCAAGTAGGCTGAGTGAAGAACAGTGAATAACTCGTAAATAGGGCGAATTAAGGAATTGATTTTACCAGCTTTGGTTGTCTAATGCGATACATCGATAGACCCTTTAAATTGTGTCGAATTATGTTAGGCACAAATTAAAATAATCAGAAAAAATATGGGATATGTATTGGTAAAATAGGGTTAAGGAAATAATTTGGTTGTTTTCTTTGTAGATTTTTGAAATAATAATTGAAATAGAAAAGCATATTTAGCTGTAAACAAAGCTTCCTCTTTCTGATTCCTGATTAAGATTAAGGACAAACCACCGCAAGTTACACTCACCAGCTTCGGCCATGTCGTTTGTAGTCTAGCTTTATTTGTCAAATGTCTTATTTAACAACGAAACGTAGCATTCATCTTTTTTCTCATCGTGTATTCTATCTACCGGCCTGTATTTGGCCCAATGAAGGCCTTGCCTTTTCCTTTACGGATGACGATTACGTTTTAATAACAGGGTAAATAAAAATGCGAAAATATACAAAATCACATCAATTGTATTTCACCAACATTTACATTAACGTCTTAATCGAAGCATTTCACTTGCTGCTTACAGTAAGAAAGAGACGAGTCTCAAAATGATACATATTATGTTTTGTGTCGATACACTGTCGACGTCTACAAACAAGCCTATGGGTAAAGGCGGACAGTAATAGTTTGTTATGTTACATGTACGTTAATATGACGACAAGGTGACCCTCAATATTGCGCCTCTCCACAAAGCTGGACCAAGAATAAAACCCTTAAGAACTCCTTTTAATATTATGTAAAGTTTTGAGATCCTTGTTGCAACATTTGGCAAAATTATAAATTCATGTCAAAGCCACATTTTAACATAGAAGAAGAACAAATCAAGCGCAATATTTTTCTTACTCTAGTAAAAAAAAAAAGATAAGACTCTTCTCAAACGTCTCAGCAAACTTGGTTTTCGACTCCGATATTGACGTACATGTAACATTACAAATCCATAAAAAAGTATTATGCACAATTTGTGCTTACAATTTTTACCTTTGCCAATCTTGGCGACAATTAATTAATATTTGATAAACCCGTTCCGCGGGTGATATCAACTGATAATACTAATATCAATTTCGAATCTATCAGAATCGCGACGTTGAATAAAAAGCCCACTGAAAATATGAAAACACGATATCATGACAACTAAATTAAATCCACTTGAAGTACATCATTTAATATAAAATGATACCCAGCTGAAATAGATTCATAGAGTAGTAATAGCTCAATAGGTAGGTACGAAAATTATTATTATGAAAAAGTTAGGATATAAATGTAGCTATAGAAGTAATATTTCTTGTTAAGCACAAATAGGTATAAAATTTTAGCATTTCATATAAAACAACGAGTAATAATAGTTTCAAATAATAATATAATAAACAACATGGCTCAATGTCCTATTAATACTGGATCTATAGCCCTGATTGTATTGGCTGTATACCAATACTACCTAAATATTTACATGTAGATAAAGTATGTACAACGTACGTATATGTACACAAATAACATCTAAAATAAATAATCGACATATCAATTTCATTGTATGCTCTAACTTTTAATATTTAAAGACACTGTATCGTCTCGATTTAAAGATATAAAAGCTATCGAATTTAATGATATTGAAGTAGGTACGATTAAGTTTTGACAAGCATAAATATTTAAACTTACCAATGATCGAAATCTCAAGAATGATTCAGCAGACAATATAATTTTAAATATTATATCATAAAATCACCAACTAGAATACCAATAAAAAGAATTAACGATTCAAGATTCGATCATCATATCGCACACTACTACAGATCTGCTGAGAAACACAAGAATAGACTGAAGCTAAACGGTCGTCGTCTGATAGCTTTCGAAACTGACGTAAACTACGAATCGTTTAACGTTATGACATATATAATGATAATAATATAATGATTACTTCACTTTATACAAATAGCAGCGAGTTTTAAGAGTTCCTATAACGGCCGCGTGTTCGCGGTTCTGACAATTTGACATTTCACAAAATGACTAGGTACGCCCCCCTCACGTATGCAAAGCGATCTCGCTAATACTGCGCTCGCCGGCGCGCGCGCTGCAACCGTGGCCCGTGAGCGACGGGTGACGGTTGCGGCGCGGGCGACACACTCCCGAGTAAAGTATAACTTATCCTTACAAAATAATCAACTCAAAAGACGCGGCTCCCACGAACTCGACGTCACAATACAATTTTGATTTCTTCTCAATTATCATTGCCGCTAAAATATAAGTTTAAAAAATCTCTTTAGCGGAATTTTATCGCCAATTGCGAGACAGTAACGGAACTCGAACCACTCTGAATAAATCGTTTCATAGTAAAAAAAAGACTATTTTGCATGCGCTGTATGTGATAAATACAATATACATCAATCTACGGTATGTACAGGGAGCGAAACGCATCCGTTAGTGAATAACTACAATTTTACAATCAGTACTCTGGACTACATAATGTCATGATTATTATATTGTATAATACTTGTATAGTATATAAGAATCACATAAATAAATGCCATGTTCACTATGGTTCAGGACCTAAGGGTAACTAAGAAAATGGCATCCGAAGAAATGTCTGCTCGCAAAGCAGCGTACCACCCTCGAAATGTAACGACAACTCCTAACGAGGAGGACCTCAGATCATCACATTCTTTAGCGTGAATAGTGTCACGTCAACACAACATAGTAATAATCGAAAATTCGTCAAAACAGACATGCGCTATACTCGGAATATCGCACCGCGCTCGCCGTACGACACCAGTCGATGGCACGAGCTCATAAATAAATAAAAAAAGATGCGATACGCCGAACACAGCGCCCAGCGGCACAGCCGACGCCGCTCGTCAGCCGCGAAATTCCATGTCTGTATCGTCGATGGCTATCGGTGAGCGAACTAAAGATACAGTTTATTATTTACAAAGTTATATACAAGTGATCGGTTTGTATGGACGAGGGCCCGGCCTCGCCCCGCCGCGGAGCCGCGCGTCCACTGCGACGCTTGCGGCCGCGTGCCGCGGACATACTCCTCCCGTGCAAGGTTCACAACGAGAGGGACAAGAGGTAAAGTCGGGGCTGCGGAGCGCTGCCCTAGGTCTCCCGTTCCTTTTTCGGCTTGAACTCCTCGCCGAGGATCGTAGCTATTTCACCCTGCATGAAAGCCCAAGGGACTGTCGAATTTGCCAATGGGCATTTGTCCCCACTTGGACAGTATACCTGTGGACGAGGAAACAATTTGTTAATATTTGTTAAATTGCCTGGAATGTTGAAATAGTTATTTCACACATATGTTGTAATTTGTAATAAAATCTAGAACTAACCTCTGATCCTTGCTGTCGTTTAATCGAGTCTCGAGAGCAGGGGAAGCAAAACTTGTGGTGAGGCTGACTGGGGCACTGCACGAAGTGCGTGTCCTCGAGGCGCTCCTGGCAGAGCGTGCACTTGAGCAGGGGCGCGGGCGTAGGCGCCGCCGCCTCCGTGCCCTCTCCCGCCTCCGTCGACGACACCGATGTCGTCGACGACACGTGCCGGGAGCCCGACGACCGCCGCCCGCCGTTCGACCCTGTCGGACCGGAATGGAATCGTTAGCTACCGTCTGCCATACGCAACGTCATCAAAGAGGGAGATGTAAGTACAATGAGAGTGGCGTCCGCTGTCGCATTAGCCACGTGTCCAGGTGAGGCTCGTGATAGGTCAGCAGACTGTAGCTGGACGGTATGGGCGCAAGCGGTCGTCGGGCGCCGCGTCTCGGCAGCGCCGGCGCTATGATCGGACGCCCGCCCGAGTCCGACCCCTCACACGATACGACACAGTGAACGCGGACTACCGTTAATCTGCACCGGCAACTTTTGCAAAAACTGACGTGTTCGCAACTACTTTCTTTTCTGTACGAATCACTGGTTTAATTGTAGTGAATCTTTTTCAACGGTACGAATAATATGTAGAAACTGGTTTGCCGTATTTTATATTTTCAAACAACGGCATGCACTTGCACGATTTGGGGTTGAGTTTGGTTTAGTGAAGTTTATGTATTCGTACCTGATGAGTTGGGCGAATGTTGGCTGGAGCGACTGGCAGACCTCTGTGGAGGTGGCTGTGGTGGAGAACCGCCAGCAGACCGTGGTGAGCCTGGAGGCAATGTATCTGCCACAGACATCAGAGCGGCCATCGGTGATGGGCCAGCCCCGGTAACTCCTGTAACCGGAGGCGAGCCTGCCGTGCGACCCAATGGTGAGCCAGCTGAGCCATTTGTCAGTGGAGTTGCGTTACCATAGCCTGGGGAAAAACGGTTTTCTGGTCACGATAATGCGTGGTAGCAAGAGTAGAATATATTATCAAAAGTCGATATTATGTAAAAAAATATATATAAGAGCTGTACAAATAATCTGATGATTATAGAGAAGTTATTAGTCGTTAATAGTCAGATAAGGTGTTGTCTACTGATTGAGATAAAATATAAAACCTACGTACATTGCACAAAATAAACAAATGAATGTGTGGCAGACAGACATAAAAAAGAATATACCTACATTGCCATACTTCTATAGCGATAATGCTTATCAATTCTAACGTGTAAAACGAAATAAAAGTGAAAATTTATTTAATATGTCACCGTTCAGAATAGTATTTGGCACAAGACGTTGAACGCGAGGTTTGTCGACGCACCGCCGCAGCCATACGACATAATTTCAATTTGTCTGAATAACCTCACATTCAATGTTGGATGACACATCGTTTGCGGTGGACCGACGGATAGTAAACACACGTTCGCACACGCATATAATATCTTATAAATAGCATTGTGTGTTAATACAAGCTACGTAGTAACGACGATGTGTCATTGCCTGGTCACACAACGTCGCGGCGCGCGGCAGGCCTTTCGGATTGACTCCTATAGTAGACGGGTAGGTACGTATAATAATTGAAGATACGACTGCTACACTCGTATGCGCAACGAGTCGTTTTGCGAACAAGCCACCGCGACGTTGCCAAACATCGTGCGATGTGGGTTCCGTATGTGTAGGATGTACACATACACTATGCTGTGCTGTTAGTCGGCCGTTGCTATGTTATGAAATTTTTATTGCGACTACAATTTACACTAACAGATTACACATGTTAAATAAACAACAAAATAAAAATGTAGTGCTGCCAGTATATCGTATAGCAAATTCATGCGTACACATTTCTGACTGTGCTGTGGTGCTATCAAGAGCTTACTGCTAACGTATGAGTGATAACATATTATATGTGACACAATTGTTTAAAATTTATCACACCACAATAGCATATTCATTATAGAACATAACCATTAATAATACATTTGGGATATTATAAATTAGCATATTGAATAAAAATCAGCAGTAATTATTAAGGAAAATAGAAGAAAATATACGTTGCTTACTTAGACGTGTTAGTTACACAGTTGCTACACACGGTTGACCACAACTACTTTCTTCTATTGTCATTGAACATAAACATTGGATTATTCATTAGAGTAACGTGCAAAAGGGCGTGCGTTATGGTCGGTTGGCTCTGTGTAAAGGCACGGCCCATATGGCTGTGGTGACGTCACGCACGGTGACCTTTTTGGCCGGCGGCTCGTGGCGAGCGGCCGCGAGCTCCCTATACACACGCCAACGGAATGTGGTCGAGCGACTCTGCCAAGCGTAGGCAGGCGCTATATTTTTTCGCCCATCGGCCTACCTACATACGTACGCGAGCGAAAATGTCGTCACGCGACGTTGCCACACCGCCGTGTCGTGCATGCATTCACGGCGCTGCCTGTGGCGCGTTTTGTATTACGTGGGTGTTTGTACGTAGTGCCGTAGTGTGCGAGAGGCCGCGGGCGCGGGCTCGCTTTCGAGAACGCTCAACCAGTCGGACCGGTTTCGTATTTATGGACTGAGTTAATGCACCTACCTAGATATGAATCCCGTGGCGGACGCTTGCGCAAAACATCTACACTCATCCGTCTGAGCACGTTCACGTTCGTTTGCTATCGTTCGTGTTATCAAACTGCGCGTGACTTTACTAAATAACTATTTTTTACTCTATGTAGGTTACATTCTGATATTTGTAAACAATGGAAATTTTGTGTTCTACCAAGAATCACTCATATTTTCTACTAGAAATACTGGAATCCAAGGAACTCTCAAGAGACCCTTTAAATGCCCCGTATACAATCATTTTCTTCAGTATAGGACTGGCAATGAGGCTGAGTCACCTATATCTGCGCTATTATAATATGTATTAACCATAGCTAAACAAAACTATTAGTAGTAGGGAATTAGTTTTGCAGATTAGGAATGTGTTTTGGTTTTATAAATGACCTAATTTAGGTTCATCGTCAGAAGTAGAAAACGATGTGAATATAAAATTTCAATATAAACGTGTCAGCAGTCTTAAATTTCAAGCTGAAGTGGTTTATATGTAACTACCTAGTGATAATAATAGTTTTCAGAATTACTCATTCGTCTAAATCCTTATCCTGAATCTGGAATCCTAATATATATATATAAATATGGATCAGTTAGTTGATAGAATTGGCTTACCGAACTTTTTATTGTATTGTGCAGTATTTTTGTTTAACTGGAATTGACTACAAATAAATATTTAAATCTTGTAGCTAGTTTAAACCTAACTAATATCGACTTTTGTTACTTTTATTGTTCTTAATTAACAGTGATAACAGAAACAGCATCCTTGAAATAGACTCACCATTTGATTTGAACGAAGAAGCATCAAAAGAAGGTGTGCGCAATGGGTGCTTCTCTTGCTTGAACACACGGTCTGGAGCAAAAGGAGCTGCTAATGAGACTGCAGGAAGGGAATCACCACGAGTTAGGGGTGGCCGAGAGTGTTCCTCCAGGAGCCTTTTAGCGGGTTCGTGGTGGTTCTGATGGTCATCTTCATCCAACTGTCGCTTAAGTGCAAGGCCGGGAGCAAGGCGCGCTCCGGCGTGTGTCGACAGGTGGTGTGTCGGCAGGTGCGCCAGCCGTCTGCCTTCGTGTTCCTCACGCCTGCCACCGTACTCGGCTAAAAGTCCAGCACTTGCGGTCGGTCGCGGATGATGTAAAGTAAATCCAGTTGTAGGAGCATGATGTGCTGGTGGAGCCGGTTGGCCCCTTGCTGCGGTTTCCGCTCCATTTTGATGTGCTTCTAACGGTGCACGGTGAGCTCCTTTAGCGTGGGTCGGCCCGCGGCCCTCCTGGAACCCATGGGCGCGCTTAAGCTGCCTAGCTCCATCCAGAACCACTTCGATGCGATCGGCGCCCTCGTAATTTACGCATCCGCGACACACCGCCTCTGAAAATTCATGCAACATTGCCCACGGCATGCGGGGCAAGTCGCACAGGTAGCAGTGCTGACGCTTTTGCATCACCGACATCTCGCCGCCGGGTGTTGATCGGTGAGCGAGAGATCGGTCTTCCTCGTGTCGCTTGTAAATTGTCACAGATTTTTCTTGCTGGATACTAAAAACACCGTCACCATGGTACACATAAAACACTTAACAATTTCACACTCGGTTCGCGGACGTCGGATATCTGTGGTGCGTAACGTTAAAGTCATTCGCTCGGTGAGCGGGTCGACGAGAGACTGAAGCTCGGGTCGAGGGAGCCGCGGGGGGCCGGGGCGGCGGCGGCCATTATCGAGCGGTGACGTCAGCGCGCGCAGCACGACGACGACGCGCCGAGGACGAGCCGTTAGCCGCGACGCGGATGCGCCACGCTGCGAGCCCGCTCGCCCTGCCCCAGCCGACATACACAACACGCTTATCGCACGATAACCAACACGATACATGCACAATATACACGCCTCAACAGATGCAACGAGTTTAACATTGTATTTACTGCATACGTGGAGCGTACTTATTATTTACTATAACATGACTATGAAGCAGAATCAAAGTTAAGAAAAAAAAAATACAAATATTTTATTATCTAACGATGCCACTCGATTGAATTGATAGGCACCTATCCTATAAGTACAAATAAATAATTAAGCTTTTGGCCAATAAATGATTTATAACATATCGTAATTTATGATATATTGAGGTAAAAATTATCAAAAAAACTGTGTCTATTGAAGAAATTAACGTAGCAAGCAACACAAATATGAACGTAAGCTATAAATATTAGTATCTCTTTAAGTAACCACAGTGAAAGAATGTGTCACCGATTAGGTAATTAGAGCATTAACTAATGAATCACGGAGTCGCCCGCCACACATACTGGCAGGCCCTCGATTCCACTAACAACTGTCTATATTATTCAACGAAAGTAAACAGCATCTGTTGTAGAATAACAATTAGTGTGAACACGTATAGCCGACGTGTTCGATGCATTAAATTTCAATCTATTCTTGCTCGGTTTCCTTTCTGACGGCTGCATTCTAAATTATTATTACCGAGCAACACGATCGGATCCGGCTGGAAGACGGGAGTGCGCGGGGGGACGCCGCGACCGGTGTGGCGGCCATCTTGAGACGTGACGTCACGTGACGAGTCAGCCGAGCGTGCGGTGTGGCAACGTCGCAATCGCAGTTAAACAACGCCATGTTGCCGCTCATTTCTGTTGTGCTCATGTTGTGCTTTAATAATAATGAAGGCAACTCATCGGTTTTTGTATGCGACTGAGGATCGGAGGAAAAACAGTTATGCGGCCAGGTAAACGTAGACGGAGATTACGGGGAGGACCGGTGATCGCGGATCCATACGCCACACGTACACTAACACCAAATCAGATTTTATTATACATAACTTGATCGTCACGTTCTCAAGATTACTTTCTAATTTGTATTTTTTATATGAAGGAAATATGTGTGTGTTTGTAGTTGTTTTAAATTCCCTTACCTATTTATGTATGAGTGGATAAAAGTACTGTTATTATCTTTCCTCGGATGTACTTTTAGTTACTAATCTGTGGTTTAGTATAGTTTCGTTGGTAAGTCAAATACTAAATTAAAGCTACATTCGTAATTAACTATTCAAAATGGAAGACCAGATTATATTATGAATATAATAGATGAGTACGTGATGCTTTTTTTATTAAATTCGATATTACCCATAGATATTTATAGCTGGTGAATCTAGTTGAAACGGAGACAAGGATAAAATAATAAATAAATTGAGCGGAATCTTTAACAACCAATATTTTGCACGAATTTAAGAAGATAAACGAACGAATGGAGAGTTTTTACCTTTCGAATGTGTAGAGCGCCACAAAATTATTATATGTAACGTGTTTGGAGACAAAAGAGGTAATCCTAGTAACGAACGCAGTCAGCTCTTTGTTCCGCAGTTCTCCTGACACTTTTTATGGCGTCCAAAATTCGCAATCAAGTAATCAGATTTGCCTTTGAACGCCAGTTTCACGTCGTCGTGGATGAAAGAATAATTTGATTCAGCTTGCAAGTGCAAATTACTAGCAAGCTAAATCTGATTATTCTATTAAAAACTCGGGGTCTATTTACAGTTAGTTACTGTTTGGTTTGCACCAGAATCGCCTAATTAATCCAGGATATATACAGTTATATGGAGTAGCGTTGACGAACAGTCAGATCGGTGGATGGGGTTTAAAAATGTTGACGACAAAGGAAATATACGGTGTCTATCCCGAAATTCAACTCATTGGTGAAGTTTATCGCGTCAATGATGCTTCACAAAAATCAGACACAAAAAATTGCATTTTCATTGTTACGCTGTGAGAAATTTTGCTGTTATAGAATAAAGACACACTGTATACTGAATATGGAAATACTTATAAGGTGGAAATAAGGAATAAAGCAAATAAGCTTAGCAAAAGCAACGATGAACGCAAAATGGTGGTACCTACTACCACAGAATAGATAACAGTACACGTACGGTTACAGCATTTCGGCGGCGATCCACATTTGTGATAGATTATGGAAAACAAAACACTTTCGATTGCATCCCCTGCCATTCAAAAAACGATATGAAAGCAATGATAACTCATTATCCAATCACGCTTGCGCAGTCCCCGGTAAAAAGTACTAAAGGCACGTGGTAACCGCTGTTTATTTACTTCTCGTTGGCTACAGTGAACGCACGCGATTGCGGATCTTATAATTATTTGTCATTCAATAACGTTTTCATTAAAACATTCGTATGTAATTAGTCGGGGCCGAGCTGCTGCAGTTGAGACCCGCCCTCCGCAGGGCTATTGATTTTGGGGACCTGCATGTCTTATAGCTACAAATTGTTGTATGACTATGCTGAGTCAATTAGTACGTTGGTGGGGGGATCCTATCAAACTATTTCCGAAAGTAATTGGTATATTAATATGGCGCATTCTAATGGACTAATCCCTTTATTTAAGGCTAGGTATACTACTTGAAAGAAATAGGACCTGCTAAATTATTACTCTACACAAATTCAGTGATTACTCTGCCTAGGACGCTTTTCGAGCTTATACTGCAATTTCTGTTCAAATTACATATTAGGTAGGTACCCAAAATCATCTGCCTGAAAAATTCTTGAAAATAGGAATATGACAGTAGCCGAGCGTGGGGTCCACCTAGCCAAGCATCACGTATAGTGTGCCGGGAGTGGGCCCGGATCGATGGCTAGGGGTGCAGAGCGCATGTGCCAGCCCGCACCCATAAACACGTGTCAGTGTTTATTTACGTTCTGTTCACGTATTAAGTAACTAGTAAACTTATACAATCATCGGCTAGGTTAACGCTTTCTTACATCTTCCTCTCTGTTTTGTGTAACTTATCTAGTTTTAACTCTTTAGAGTTCTGAGGTTTTCTTTGAACACTGGCGTTTTCTTTTTACATAGATGTTATGGATACTAGTGCGAGATTTTACCTAAAGTAATGAAAACTTTACTACTACTACTTTTGAATCCCTTTTTCTAGTTTTGTTTTGGTTTTACATACTTTTGAATAATTTGTATTCAGAATATAATTATGTTGAATCGCTGCTGCTGTATGAAATGAACGAGGTTTCAAAAGCAAAAATTAATATAATTCTTGTTTTCCTTGGTCAAGTAAACCGGTAAAGATTATAGGTATGTGTTATTTTAAGCATATTTTCCTTGAATACACGTTCTGGTTTTACAAGTTGAATTTTAACGACTTTTGGCAAAACAACTACAACAACAACTAGTTTTTATTTTGTTAGTCGATACATTATAGAATTATTACTATAAAATATCGAGTAACCTTAAGACAAACAAAAAAAAGCAGTACCTACCGTACCAAAATACATTTTTGTTAGAGCCACATGAATTCCAGCGGCTATTTTTGGAGTATACAAGATACAACATACGCTTAGTAGCTTAATTATATATTAATATATTTCAATATATCGATATATCTATTAGTTGACAGAAAAAGGCGACGAAGGAAAATAATAAGGAAAGAAACAAGTAACAAACCACAGAAATGATTGTTCTCATCTTTGGCATTCTGACTGCGGTTGATATAAAAACGGCAAAGCAAACACAAAAGCGAGCAGGTTGATTAAGACTAGGTTGTTGGCCGGCCTTGCCGCTTTGCAGTTGAGAAACATCGCCTGCTAGAGCCGCCTAGACGCAACACTGACACGAAAGGTGAGCAACAAACATTATTTAGCACTCGATATTATTAATATAGAAGTTGACATTACCTGTATATCAGGTAATATATAAGCTTTATAACCATGGCATAGTTGTACCATTTCGTCTGGTTTCATGTCTACCCACATTTGGAGTACTATGATTCAACAACCTCAACGAAAATATTGCGTTACATCATCCCGTAACGCCAAGGGTTGAGGGCAGGGGTACTATCGATTGGTGACGTCACAAACCGCCGCCCCACCCTGGCTTTGTATACCGTTAAAACGAATTAGTTTGGCTCAGCTATTGATTAATACATTGCCAATTAAACAAAGTAGGAGTCGACATTGCGCTCTGGGATTGATGACAATTACTTTGGTTTGATTAATTCCTAGGATTTGTAAGTGATGTCCAGTAACAAAGTGCTTAGTTCGTCATTAGGATATCCTTTGATATTGGGCTTAAATAGATGACGATGGAAATATTATTTTAATTACAAAATCACAAGCCTTATTGGGATATTTCTTGGGTTTTTAATCTATACTAAATCAGTATCGATCTTGAGATCCCCAAAGGTAAATAAGTGATTACAGAAGTAATTGACAATCACCTATAAAAGAGATTCCATGAGTTAGAATAACTTCGGTGCCCTTGTTTTGGTTATAAGTAGGCGTTTCTATCAGGTTATCCTTGAATATTATGTTGTTTTTATTAATTATTTTATTAGTATTATAAGTATAACAACTTTTTAAGTTATTGTATACAGTTATCATATTTTTAATTTTAGATGCTATCTTGAATGAAATGGACTATCTCCGATAAAAAAGAAATGATTTGCGTTTCAAATGATATTATGAGTACATTTTTGTTATAGGGGCTGGGTAACGAATTAAGTATTTAATAAAAGCAGTGAAAGGCGAAAATATTGATAATCGTCACGTGCCATAAACTCATATCTTATCACTTCCGCTACATGAAGTAATCAAGGTTTGTGCGATTCTGACGCCTGTAATAAAGCGGCGACAGCACTTATAGTGCCGGAGAGCCAGTCCATTGACTGTCCATTATGTGTGTATACGACGACAATCAATAAGCTATGTACCATCCCCATGGTTGCAGAACTTTAAACAGTAATGTCAGTTATATTTAGCAGACGACACAATGCCATTTACGTCGAAGCCACGTGTCCACATATGATAGGCGCTTTCACAAATGTACAACTAAATTGAAAAGACGAGTAGATATGCCAAGACCATTAGCAAAACCTACTGAATATTCAAATGTTATTAAAATATTACAAAATGGTATGTTAACATCAAGACCTATCGTAACGTTTTCGAGTCGTTTACCTCAACGACGCAACCGAGAGGTGACGTGTAGTCTCGGTGTTTATCGATCGCTGCCGCCGCCGGCCTATGGCGCATGCGCCTCCACATCGATTCGGCTGTTTAGCGGTCGATGCGCTCCCATCGCAACACGCCATAGCGGAACAGATAAAACACCACACACTTCAGTTCCACAGACATGCACACTCACAAAATTAAATGCGCCAAAATCAGGAAAAACAGTGTCCCTTAGTGCACGCTGTCAATGTCTGGGTGGGATTTGAGAGAGAGTCGCCGAACACAATGAAGTCTGCGACAGCTTTGTGTATAGACACACTGAAATGAGATGGAGATAATGTTCTCTGCCGGGCATTATGCAGTGAACCGCTCCTGATATTAAATGCAGCATCCCTATATTCGAGACCCGTGACAGGTGGATAGGCGAACCATAAATACTTCAGTAGCAATGCGGTCCGCTGGGTATCTCCTAAATGTCTGATTGTTAGGCAGAAAACCATAATTGATGACCTATTCCAAACAAAACATTATGCAGCATAAAAATGTTGTAGGTGGCATTGTTTTACGATATTCTTTGAAGTTGCAACGTCGATTAAACGACAGGTAGTAAAACAAGTTGCTGACAAAGAAGTTCGTTGGAACGGTGCTTTAGCAATTTAATTAGGAAAAGTTAGAAAGCTTACTATTACTATAATGCTGTAGTAATCTTTTGTATTTTATGATCAGCTTAAGATAAGAAAAGCCTTTGATAATGAAAGTATAGAGATTCTTTGTTCGATGAAAAAGAGTCCCACGATATGAAAGAGCAGGACACAACATTCTGGGAAGCAAAACGCAAGCCTTTAGTGCTTTTGAGGCACATAACGCGTCGGTGCAGGCTGCGATCAATATCTCACCCGTTGGGATCAACCACCCTCAGGTTTGGCACTGGACTCTAGGCACGGCTAAATTATGAATGTTTGTGCTTAGGGTGGAATGTCGTCTGGATTTGTTCAATCTAGCTTGCTAGCATTGTTCTAAATGTTAGGATTGTTAGCAAGCTCGATTTTCGCAAAATTTTATGTTCGAAAACCGTATTAGAAAGAAATAGGAATTTTGTTGTCAAGTTTTTTAAACGTTTCTTTGTTTCTGTACGATAGAAACCATTTCGGAAGTGCAGCTGTCTCGTGTGTTTTCTCCATCCCGGAGTGAAGGATCAATAGCCTGCGCCCTGGGGATTCTTGGCCTCATTCGTCGTGACCCGGTCCTTAGCCCCGCAACCTCTCATTCTTGGAGTACTACGCGATGTGTGGATGCTTACTCGTCACAAATAATTCAATGAGAAGGAATATGGATCTTTTCTTTCTTATCTTTGTCTTGGAAGATTTTTCTTCCGACATTCAAAATTAAAATTAAACAACTTTCGGAATTTTCTTTTCAAACAACATACTGCCCATTACTTTCATGAAAAACGACCGGCAGGATATTTATTGCAATAATTATTGCTAGGCACTTTTAATAACCATATTACAGCTGTGTGTATAATAAGATTGTTTTCAGAATGATTCGTTCAGTAGCAATCACCAAAGACAAAAAAACAAAACAAACCAGGGAATCCGGGAGCCTCGTGCCACCCGATGAAGAGCCCATTAGGCGAAGCAGCCGGGACAGAGGCGCCTACATCCTTGGCCCCTTTGCCTATTTCGTCAAGGCCTTTACCTGTTGCCTACTTTTTGTTGTCACACCTATCGTATAGCTGTCGGTTTAGGATACCGTGAGAAATGAATATATACATAAGTGTATTATGCAGGTATCAAGATTTTTTTCATATGGTGATACATATTTTGTAACAGTAGACTAAACTACGTCATTAATGTTTCGTCAGTTTGATTAACCCAAACGCAAGACATTAACATATCTAAAAGATTCAGTTACGATTTTGCTACTTGTCATTCAGAAGCGGCAAAATCCTAACTTTTACTACTTTAAAACATATTCGCCACCTTAATATTTGGAAATCTTAATAACAATCCTTAGAAATGTTTAAGTTTGTCTTCATTATATAACTTCGCCATTAGCAAAGTTAGTTCAATTACACGGAACAAAACGTTTAACTTAATTATCCACATTAAAATTTGTTGCAAAGTTGGTGGGCGCAGCATCTGCAGCTGTGAGATCAATAGCCGGGGCCCGTCGACCCGGTCGCAGGATCCTTGGCCTGGTTCTCGTGAACTAACCCGGCCGTACACCTCTCATGTCACCTTCAGAACAAATAGGGCGATGTCAGAGCAAAGCACCTACTCTACCAGTATTACTTCATTACCACATATAGACATATTTCTTTTATTTCATATATTGGAATCACCTACGTCGGGAATCCCTAAATACAAAACATGAAGTTTGTAGGAAAACCACATGAGAATGAATGTTAGATTCATATTTATAATCCTCTTGCTGACGACGTATATGCGATGGTCTTGGGAAGTTACATAATATGATAGAATAAACAAATAAACCATCTAACATGTATAAGTTGTAGAAGGAAGTAGAAAGTGCAGAATAATAATAAATAAATTACTTTAAATTTCTCAAGAGAAGCGGCATCACATAATATCCAGTCAGATTCTGTCGGCCATCATCCATCACACATAATATTTTGTCTTCCAAATTACATATAATATTTAAATGTAAGTATATATAGGTATAGTTACTTATTTAAAATGGAAGGCAATTAATGACAGGAAAAACAATTTCTAAGACTCCTTAGTTAGCGCTTTAAATTATATTTACGTAATGATGTAGGTTGAAACCGCCAGTTGTTGTGGGTCATAGTGATTAGGTTTATTCTGCGGTTTACCTGTTTTGCAAAGAATGGAAACACCGCTTTTTCCCTGAACACGACTAATGGTGACTAAAAAGGATAAATGTGTTATTTATTCCATGTTGTTTAATTAAATGACGAAGTATTGCGACGAATATTTATGAATATTTCGATCAATTAATGTAACGAGCGTTACTATTTATATGTAACATGGGCTTGGGCAACATGACTTTATTACTATTTGGTCACTTATGTGTCAGACGGAACAGACAGTAGGTATAGTATTACGCTGATCAATATGAAGATCCAGAAGTAAAAGATTTTCATTTAAGGTTACCTCCTTAATTTTTCAGGCTGCTTATAGTCTAAAAATACCAGTTTACTAGTCTAGGTATGAATAAAACCAAACTTCAGTTAATTATATTTTCTCAAGAAGTCCATGACATTTAACGTAAAGAGCCAGTTTTGAGGAAGCAAAAACATAACCTTCTGTATGTATTCACTATGAGGGCAAGGTGAAATACACGTGGGTAATATTTGTTGGCGCACCCATCTATGTCAGCAGAACTTATCGATTACCAGGTAAAATGATAAGTGTAACAGGAAATCCATAGTTCGCTAAAGTAAATAAGTGCTTGTAAACAGAGGCTCGGTAGACAGCGGGGCCTTGTGTGGCGGTGTCGAATTGGGCTTCGAATTACCAAGTTACATGACCGTGTTTACTAGGACCAAAAACGTTAAATGTCAAAAGTGTCGCAGGACCTTCTAATTGATGTTGGAATTGTGACTATATTTAACTCACTTGTTTTAATGATATTTGTTAGCGGATAAGATAACAGTGAGACACATTATGTAGATTAGTAATTCAAAGTTGTTTTTATGTAGTAAACTGATAACATATTGAGTACAGACAAAGGACGAACTTCTGCTCGCGACTTTATAACCGGAAATATGGATGCGGGGAAGGAATGCAAGATGATTTTGAAATTGTTGCCATGCTTGAGAACTTTTTCCAGTTGTGGACCTCGTTTGTTGAAATTATGATGGCGGTGATGATGGAGCAGAAACATTGACAAAATTCGAATATCCTAAAAACATTTATGATGTTTTACGCAAGATGTTTAACACGGCGTTATAGAATGCAAATAACTGCGATAAGTGATAACGTGGTGTGTCTGTACGCAAATAGACGCATCCTTTCTGGGAACGGAAAGTGTGGTTGACAGCCGGGGTATGATTGCAGGAGAATTACATGCACTGCTTGCCTACGATCGATATGCATTGCTTTATGAAACGGTATTTGTACTCAGTTTTTGGGTAAATTCGTTTAATTTAATTTTTAAGGTTTATATCGTCATAAAATTTATAAAATAATTTGAGTTTCAAAATAATGTAGGCAAATATATTATAATGTAACCACCGTCTATGCAATCAAGCAAAATATTGAAAGCCAGCACAAACTCAGGCATACAAGACAACGTGGGTTTGTCCGAAAGGGATATCGCGGCCCCGGCACACGGGCAACGGAAGGAACACGGGGTCAGTAAAAGTCTGACACGCCCTCTCGCTCCGCCCAGAGCGGGAGAAGTCATTTGATGATTTCCCATCCTCAAAAAAAAAAAAAGGCATACAACCAAGAATAAATCAAGCAAACATCAAGTAAAAAGCCTAAATTAAAACACGGAGGCAAGCAAGTAACCATAGCAAGACATACAAACAATTAACAGAGGAAGTATATGGGAAAGCAAGCAAGCAGGCAAACATAAAGGCATATTATACACAAAGGCAAGCAAACATGCAAGTATGTATTAAGGCAACCATGATAGCGATTATATCGCAAGCAAATAAACAAAATGGACCGCAAGAAAGAAATGACCAATGAATGAATCTTTTTGTCTGCATTTGGCTTTTGAGTTTGTTGAGAAAGTTTGGGTTAATCAAGTACAGGAAAGAAAAACAAGCATAAAAGCAAGTAAAAACACAAGTATTCATGCAAATATTTAAGCGACTATGCAAATAATCATGCAAACACGCAAAATGCAAGCAATGACAGTTCGATAAGTGGAGAAGATTGATGACTGAGCAGTTGCCTTCTGATGAGCATGTTCTTTTTTGTGTCATTATGTGTTATCAGAAGCTACATAGAAGGAATCCTAAAGTGGGTGACCGATACTATCTGTTGCACTGAGAACCACCTTTGGAAGCTCAATCAATAACACATTATGGGGAGTGCTATTTTGTTATTCAATCAATTCTAATTCATGTAAATAATGCAATCCCACATTAAATGTGGGCGTACTAAAGGTACACCTCTGCCCAACCCTTTGGGGAAACAAGGCTGTTAGGCATATTATCTAAATACTGAGATAGAAAATAATATTAAGTTTATCAATATTAAGGAAACATTTAGTTGATTAATTTCCATTATTAAGCCCAAGGCAAGGGAGTCCGACAATCATCCCAAATTGTATGATATTAAGTCTGATGAATATTATGGGATCAATAAGTCTGTCAACTTCCGACAAGGCAGGGATACCCTCGAATAAACTTAATAGCAGGGTCAGTTAAACTCGTTGATTCTATAAACAATCATTGTACATAATAAAATCGTCCAACAAAGAGCTAACTGAGGCGTCAATGAACTTTTGCTGCAGGTAAACGCCGTTGATTGATGACCTCAGCGTAAAAATCATGTAGTATGCTCACAATGTGTCATGGCTGTCGCTTGATATCCAATATCTTATTCTGCGTACCGTGCGGAAAACTCATACAATATATATCAGATCCAAGGCACCGATAGTTTAGGTAATTTCTTTTTACGGTGTAATAAAAAAAAAAAGTAGTGTCTGCTTTATATTTAGTTCAATAATTATGAAAAGGATCACGATGAAGAAATCAAGATGAAGATTTTTTTATTAATATTTTTTTAAATTTAATTTTTTCTGTCGAGAAAACGTTATGGAATCGTGTTTTCGTCAAACATACGTAGTACTTAACATTAATCCTCAACTTTAACATATATGTATTTTGGCGTTTCCTATTGATCTCTCGTCATTATATAATTATATTCATTTCTAAGCAAGTCGCCTGACACGCCCACTCCGCCTCTGTATGTTCTAAGCATTTCTTCAAGAGAGATCTGAAGGTTGCAAATATCCTATCCTATACTATTAAATGAGGAATATTTTGTATATATATATATATATATATACTAACTACCATCTATAACTATCTATATATATATATATATATATATATATATATATATATGTACTTGTAATCACGTTCTCGAAAACGGCTCTAACGATTTCGATGAAAGTTGCAATATAGGAGTTTACGGGGGCGAAAAATTGATCTAGCTAGGTCTCATATCTGGGAAAATTCGTTTTCTCCGTATTTTCACCCGAGCAGAGCTCAGTCGTCCAAAGTTTAGAACTTGATGGCTACCTTAGAATAATTGACAGACATGGCAGCATGGAATTAGTAAGTACCTACTATTATGGCAGCATGGAATTAGAACTATGAACTATCTTTTTCTATTAAATGAGCATTCTCTATTTTCACCAGAGCTGAGCTCGGTCACCTAGGTACTGTCTGATACCTACATTGACAAGGAAAAAATACATATAGCATAAAAAAAAAATAGAATAGGTTATGATAATTCATCTTGGTCCATATCGTTTTGTCAAGTAAGCTAGATCTGCGGGGGGAACTACCTTAGCTTCCCCACCCCCAGCACCCTAATTGCGACACACGATCAATAACAATCTGTTCCATTTTGACAGTTCAACAACATTCATTGCGTTATTTACGTTGTTGAGCAGACAATTTTTTCGAACATATGAAGCAATGAATTAGCAATTTCTTTCAAGTGATCCAGATTATGATTGTTCGTGTGTTACGCTATTAGGGTGTGCCTGTGTATTGTTGTTTAATAAACACATTCGTGTGTTTATTATACAATTGTTTATTGAATTGGTGTCCAATTCACCAGGTAGGTCAGGAAATCGATTAAATGATGTACTACGGATGATTTGTTGCTGGACGATGTCGATGATGAAAGAGTACAAGGATATGCGTTGTGACAAAAAAGTGTTGATGTTTAAGTAAACAATTTCATCAAACCCACTGCCGAACAGAATATTAGAGTAGATCCTAAGCCGGTGTTTGTGTTGTTTAATTCCTCGATAAATATGATATCTCAGACAAATACTTCGCGCAATAAATCTTCAAAAACAATTTTATTCAGACTTACAACCTCATCACTAGACTTTGATATGTATAAGCTGACAGTATTATACATTTTACGGGTACATAAACGCAAATGTCTAGAAGTTCTAGAACAAACTACAAACGTTATTAACGTAGTATAGTGTTGTGAGTGAGGCCACTTGCTTTATCTATGTTTCATATAACCAGTTGGTTACATAACTACACAAGTAGGTAATCGATGTTATCACTTGACTGTCAGTCTAAGTTTGATTTAAACAAGGGCATTGCAAGCCAGATCAGCCAGTGATTGTAGCTGTACCAACATTTTGTGAGAAAGAATCGATACAGAGAAATACTATACTAGGGTCTTTGTTTACTTCCACAGATCGTCCAGTTCTCGGTAATCTTAAAATAGGCAAATCCACCAGTAAGAAAAACAAAGTGGTATAGATCAGAAAATAAACTGAAACTGGTTGCAAGAAAAACAGATGATACGTTCGACCCAAATAGGTCGTTCTAAGTAACAGGCACTACATATATAGACCTTTTTTGACACCCATGCCACACCTAATAATAATGTTTCAAGAACGTAAACAGCTTAAATTCCATCTGGCATTGCGGACACGTTTTGCAAGTGCCAGTTCATGATCGTTCTTATTACAAGGATATAAGGGTGAAAATGGCAGAGTTCGTAAAATTTTACGAGTCACGTGAGCTCATCACATTACGAACCGTGTTGTCATTGCACACGCCTTTTCCCAGAACCCTGTTTCGACATTATCGTAACGGATTACATAACGAGTTTGTCCTGTAGTGGACATTCTTTCATAGTTGTTATTCATATGACACCTCAGACGGTCAGGAATCGTTACGTTTACTTCATGGAATTTGGGATTCACAGAGTTTTGTATGTACTGTTAGAAATAATTTGTCACAGGCAGAACGTTAAATGGTGTTGCATGAAAACTCTTCTTAAATGATGGGTTTAGGCATTGTCATGAACAGCAGTACCTATGGCTATTGGGTCTTGTCTTTTGTCTTTATAATTTATTCTCAATCACAAAGCAAAAATATATTTAGAAACAATAGATATTTTTGATGAAATCATGACGAAATGTAAGTAGGTACGGTAATCTCAAGTCGTCACAAGTTACCAAGCAACAATTTCCAAATAACAATATAATTAGTAATGGTGTTGTCACAGAGACCGGCGCGGGCGACCGCTCACATGTCGGCCATGCGTGTTCGATAAGCACTATCATCGCCGGCTGCGCTCCGCAGGAACTTTCCATTGCGATACAGCTAAATACGTAACTCACTATATTTGCTATATTGATGTGTGATTTCGTATAACCGGATGTTTACATGTGACAGATAACAGCAGATAATTACAAAGCGATTGTAGATTATAGATACATTGAAGCGAAATGTGTGATGCGTGGCAATAATACCTATGATAGGTAATCGATTTCATGTACATTGTTCCGAAGAAAATTCATCGCGATTTTCGGGAAAGATTCTGCAGTTGAATCAGAGGATGATGCAGCAAATGCTAAATAGACTTTTCTATTTAATTTACATGAGATGGATGAAATCGATTTTGATTAGCAATAAATGTTAGACAATCGAAATGATAAGCGATTGGTTGATAAAGTCACTGTAGACTAAGGCACTATTAGAACTAGATTACAAGAGATCATTTGGGAAAAATCGTATTTGTTGTAACCGTAATGTATTTTTTGGAGATTCACCGAATCGTTTTGAGAAGTGTTAAAACTTCTGCATTAGTGCTGTGATGTTAAACACATCAACAAACGTGTCTGCTACGTAACACTTGTACTATGAGCCACGATTGCGTATCCTTATCGAGTCGAAGCGGACCCGTTAAGTATTTACAAAACAATCGCGAATCTCCGGGGTGAGCGTTATCGCCGACGACGAGGTCACCCAATTAACTCTATCTCGCATTGATAACAAGTTTAAATTGCAATGTTTTTCGCATTAATCGGATAAAAATAGACGTTACGTTGTTGAAATATTATTTATTGCATAGGATTGAATCATAACAGAGACATTGGTATTGATGATTCAAAAAACGGATGAGAAACATTCGCGTGATAAAGTAACAAAGTTGATAATTTCATAGAAACAGAAGATTATGTAAGTAATTAATTTACGTTGGTGTTACCGATGGCGTCAATGGGGCGCTCATCAATCAAGATGGCTGTCAGACGATTACTAAGAAAATCATTGAAGTAAGTGCGCGACCTAGCGCACTGCGCGGGCTGCTTAGAGCAATTACATTAACATGACTGAAAAAATGAAGAAGTAACACGACTGAAAAAGAAAACTCTCGCTATTTAACGGTGATAATAATAATCAATAAGCTATTATTGTACATAATATTAAACGAGATGTGTGTAGGTATAATGAAACGAGTGGATTGATGTGATTGGTCTTTCGCCCATCAGTTTTTCTTAATGTTGTCTAAAGTATATAAGGAAAATGGAACGATTTCATAGCGGCACATATTCAAATTGACGTCAATGGGACATCTGGTATTTGTTGTTTTAATAAGCACCTCTAAGGACCAGACAAAAATGTTAGAAACCACAAAAGTACCTACTTTAATATTATACAATATAATATTAAATGTGAATTAGTATGTATTACAGAAACAAAGAACTTTACATATCCATAAAACTGATAAGTAAGTATATTAAGTACCTATCACTCAATACATGAATGATTGCCAACTACAACTCAAACTTGTCCATAATATTTTGCAGAGAAAACTAAATAAAGCTGTATAAACAACAAGTATTTGTCCAACAGATTTTCCAGAAACGTGTTTTTTTCTACAAATAAAGATGATTATTGGAGCGAATTCCGTTACATTGGATCGTAAATGGATGTCAACTGTTATCACGCTGATAGCGATAGTGACGATATCAATTTATCAGTTGTTTGTTGAAGTGAAGGCAACACTTACAAATTATCTACGTGTATAAACTGCGCGCTGTTTTGAAATTTGTAGCTATTTACTGGCTAGGTACAATGTTTGTAAGTTGAGCATACTAGGCTTTTACTCCAACCCGAGAAGTATTTCACTAATTGAAGATGTAACCAATGAACTTTATTTAGAATTTCAAACCAACATTGAAGTGTAGTATAACATAGGTGCAATGATGATATATGTATGTATAGGGCATATATGACAAAAAGAAAATGGGAGTATAGGAAGACCAATAAGAAAGTACATGGATCAAATGAAGAGCAAAATGAGCAGCTACCAATCTAACATTAGCATAGAATAGAGTACGATAGAAACTGCTTACATGCAACCGACAAAACATTAAGTTTTTATTGATGGAATCGTGGTCATTTTTGCTATGCTATCATAACATACTTCAGACATTCTAGAGAAGGCATTAGGTAATATTAAGCATTTAATAGGTTGCGTCACAATTTGTCATTATAGTAGGTATTTAGGTTCCACTCGTAAAGCGTTACGTTCATAACGTACAAAATCCTTCGATTTACACGAGCCGGTGAGATAGCCACTTTACCTACTTTTATTCTTATCTACTGTTGTAACACGTAAATACTATGGAAAGTTATTTCAAATCAGCGGTGAGCGCTTTTGTTTTACCAAGTGACATCAAAATGTAGGTACTACGCAGCATTATGGAGTGCTTGCTATACGAAAATAGTAGCAGCCCACTGGAAGTAGACTCCGTAAAGGAGTTACGACAAGATGCATCAATTATTCTCAAAAAGCAAGATTGTAGATTAAGTATACAGGGAAACCCCTCCCGTACTGAAATGAATTTTATTTTTAGAACTGCTACACATTCAAGCTTGGCAGGTGTAAACTTTGGACAAAGACCTATCCAATCTCGAGGTTCAAAGCCATTGTTACGTTACGTCACACGACCACTAACATTATCAATACCAACATTTTATTGTTACTTAAACCTGTCTCTACGACCTCTATTGCGTGTTTAATCTCCATTTGCTTTATCAATACATTGACGTGTTCTTCTTTCCTCTTACGTCCTATTTCAAAACGTATACAATACATCACTGATACCTATAGAGCAATCATTGTCATATTCAAAATAGGATTATAAATATTGTTCGTTTTAGATAAGATACCATTTGCGTCAATCGGTATTGCCAGTCATAGAAAGAACTTTATACTATAGATCGAATATCAAGATAGCTTCGTTTACATATTGGAGGAGAGTATTAGGCTACGCAAGACTAACTTCAATATACTTACAAACATTAGTAGTATCTTTAAGGATTGCTATCCATCTGGTCGGAAACGGAAAAACTGAAGAGGAAAGAACCCTTCGAAGACGTAAAGGTTTTATTTCAGATTCAAGCCGTGAATTGAAGGCCAAAGTCTTGTAAAGTTTCGAAAAATTATATGCCCGGCAGCCATCGCCCCCTATACTTCTTTGCTGGGTGTTAAGTGAATAGGTTACGCGAAAATGCGCTTTTATTAAATCCCATATCTTGCAATGAGTAAGCTTGACACAGCCAGAGGAAGCGCAAAGACCACTTTCTTCTTGTGGTCTCTCTCTGGTTGTGGCAGGCGTTGAAGCAGATGGAAGCGCGTTCCCCCGGACGCGCTTCCATCCGCTTCGACGCACCCGAAGTGACTCTGCCGCATTGCATCAGATATAAATCTAACATTAGATGACTTGTCAATGTTTATATCAACATAATGGCATTATCTTGATGGTTCCAACACACTTTGTACGAGTATTAAATTATTAGAACATCACATGCTATTATGATCGATCATGCACGATAGTCTTCACATGATTTTAAATCCGCATAGTCAGGATGTTATGTAGCTTAAATATTTAAATATAGACTATCAACATATTTGAAATGTCGATTACTGGGAGATTAGACAAATAATCTCAAATCGGTATACATTTTACCGAAAAGATTTGCCGCTAAGGCATCCATAGAATGAAAATACTTGCCAATGGCGCTAAATGTAACTGGCAGGCGATGAGAGTAGAGGAAAGCATTTTATCCGACTGAGACACTACGATTCGAAATAAAAAAAGCTATAAGGCAGGCACTACTCATTTAGAAGAAGGTGTCATCTAGGATACCAGCGATAAGTTCGCAAACCTTACGTAATATGCCTATTTGTGACAACAAACAATCACAATAAGCTCAAAATAAACGTTGCACCACTAAGTAAAAACAAACAGAAGATAATTGATGATGACCCACCTATCTTAGCAAAACATAGTACGTAAGTGTAGGTTGATACAGAGTTATCACATAATGATTGAGTTTTGTAAACAATGTACACGTTACGAGCATTTTATTGACGTTGGACCTCAGTACTTTGGAGATAGCCTTCGTTTGGGCTATCAGACTAGTAGTAACATAACATAACATCACATAGTGTCAGGATATTTAAAAAAAATTGTTGGTTAAAACCGTAACCATTTTATTTGAACTTTCCCTAAAGCTTTTCCTTGATTGATTAAACAAACGTGTTACATGTTGATCAATTCTTTATAGCAAATGATGAATTAATAAAACTCTATTGATGATTGGATTTATAATTTAAAACCAACCAAGCTGTAGGTAATAATATTATCAGTTAGTTTGGTCATCAACCACTATTAATACTCATTACTGCACTTGAAACGTAATTGCCAACGGCAATTCATAATCATACCTACAAAGTACTGGCTTTTTCCTTTACCGTAGTGAGGAAAAAGGTTTTAGTTTATCAATTTATTATTTGCGTATAGCTGCCTAAAGGAAGCTTTTAATTAATATGGTCATTAGGTATAGGTAAACAAATGTACTCGTAGGTGTTTTCCATTCTGAAAAAATACTTTGTCCGATTATTGCAAAAAAAAAAAACTTTAATGACATATTAATCATAAGTGGTGGCAACCCTTGAGTGGAGACTGTAATCCCACCCACCAATGGAGGAAAGGTCTACTTGACCCTGATAATATAACGACAAGAAAACAGCTGGAGGAGACATTGCGGAAAACACAAACAAACACAGCAACGGTAAAACTGGCTCAGAAATGAAATCCAATTAAAATAATGTTTTTGCACCTTTACCTACTATAAAACATATGGTGTGTCCAATAGCATAGCCGGTAGGACATTGCGGAAGCTACATAAAGTTTTACGGCTCAATTTCCTCACACAACAGCTTTGTAACAGCGCCAATGCTATCATAGACAAGAATCAGGACGTCATGCTCGTCAAACTAGATCTTTTGATGTTATAAACACTTCATCCGAATGCTTTCTGGATACAATTCGTTCCGGGACAGATATGCGATGACCGGTAGTTACGCCAGAGCTAACTTAGTTCGATTGTCGACATAGACACGGTTCTTCAGACGAATTATTGTAGTCCAAACTATATGAGACTTCAGTGATATATCTGTGCGATCTTCTCTTATTTAAAGTGCTTTTTTTGGGTTCCTGGGGCAATTCTAGATAAAGTTAAGTTCTGCGAGCATTGTTCAATGAAAATTCTTATGACTATTATTTTGTATGGTATCTCGAACAGGCAGAAAATAAAAATAGCACTATTTTGGTGACATTTACTTCCGGTAATAAATACTTGAACGCAGTTAAATTTCGATATCTCAATTGAAAATCTATTTCTTTTTTTTACTGTTTCTGTTGGAGAAGTTAGTAAATAGCCTTCAAGTCTATTCCCTGAATAGGAAGCTAGATGGATACGGCATCAATCCGTAGTCACATTATAAAAAACTTAAATCATGTTGGAGCAATCAATAAACTCGTGTAACATGTATTCGAGGAGCACCGTAATTATGCAACGCGTTTCGGATGAGCGGCCGCCGTACGGCGACACGTTCTAGAATCAAATTCAAATGTCAAGGTGAAGGTGACGTGAAAGGAAACGCACGGTGACGTCACGAGCCGCCATCTTTAGCTGCCGCGTCGCTACCAATGACACTTTAGAGCTAGTGTGTACGCGAGTGTCTCTCGTTTTATTTAGGATACTACACAATCATTGATTACGCGTTACGGCGCAATGTCGATTAACTTGGGACATAAGTAATCATATATTTTGTTGGAATGGTCGTTAAACCGAACGCAAGAGATAATCCATATTTACGCGCAATAAAATTGCAAGGTGTCCCCATTTTTATAATGGCTATAGATTTTCATTTACGGTGTCTGTTATTTTATAATGCAATTGAAGTCAGAGGGATTCCGCTATCATCCATAGTGTAATGTCGTACGGCATTTTGTTATGGGGAAATGCAGCCGACTTTCAGGCTATATTTGTGCTGCAGAAACGAGCCATTCGAGCAATATATAACCTTAGTTGTAGGCATTCACTGAGGGATAAATTTAAGGAAATAAACATAATGACAGTCGCATCTCAATATGTTTATGAGAACCTGATTTATGTAAAAAAGAATATTAATCTATATTCTAAACACAGCGACATTCATAGCATAAATACTAGACACAAAGATTTATTTATTGTGCCCAGGACTAGGCTCCAAAAAATTAGTAATTCATTTAAGTGCCAAAGTATACGTTTTTACAACAAACTCCCAAGCCATGTTAAAGAACTGAGCTTCAATAAATTTAAATCATTTATTAAACAGAAACTATGTCAAAAAGGTTTCTATAAAGTTAAAGATTACTTAGACGACCAAAAGGCTTGGGAATAATTAAGCTGCTCCAATGTAACCCCCCCCCCCCCCCCCCCCGAAGCAACAAAAAAGTGTTTTAAAATCAACGACTAGATGACACTATATGAGTTCATATAATTGGTTAGTTCATTTTATTTGACTGTATAAGTCAATTTATTATTTTTTTAAACTTATTATTGACAACTTATTATTACATAATCTACTCATTACAGTTTTTTCTTTAATGAGTTGTAATGTTTTACGTTGCATAATGTAAATTGTTTTGCGTAACTGCTATTGTATAGAATCAAGTTTTCTAACTGAACAGACAGCTGTGCTGCTGGGGAGTTTGTTGCGCCACTTCTTCTTCCCAGCTAAGCACTAGGAAGTGGTGAAGGGTGGGGGTTTTTGGGGGACTGTCTTATGTAATTTTGACGTTTGAAAAGTGCTGATTCTCAGCCTATTTTGAATAAATGACTTTTAAATTTTGTTTTTTTTTTAAATTTTGAATCATGTTTCAAACTTGTATAGTAAGTACCTAATGTAATAGTTTATATATGATCCGGTCTACATTGTCGTTTACGTGCCGCAAACGTGATGCGAAACTGTTTTCCTGATATATTTCCCTGTAACCTGGAATGTCCTTGATGCATTTAAATCTTCCTCCATCCTTATAGCAACTACCTACGCTATTAAACTCAGGATATATTACAATCATGTTCCGATCTCAATTTTAATATTAATGAATTTATTAGCACTCAATCATTTGCACGCACTCGAGATTTTTAAGTACATTTCATGCAGTTGCACTCGTCATTATCATCGAGTGACATCATCGACATTTCTAATGATGACAGGAGTACCTACAACAGCACAGTTTGTTTAGCATCATGTCATCGTCATCAATATAACCAATAGCATGCTTCACTTTTGTACGTCACTTGTCCGTTGTTACTGATGCGTCTGATGACAGCAATACTACTTCTACAAACAGTATTTTAAGGTTAAATTCAGTTATTAATACAATTTTCCCTTTACATGAATCACTTTTCAATATTCTATCGAATTATTCATACATACCGTGGGGCTTATCTGCAGCGACTGCAGCTTGTGAAAGCTTTTTGTAATTTATAGAAAACTAATCACATTTTGCCTAATTGAAATTAGGCAAAATGTGATTAGTTTTAAGGATGTTATAAGAGACGATATTTAGCCTAGTAGGTATAATCGATACACTGTTAAATAACCCAAGCCGGCTGGAGCTGAACTCGCTTCCAAGAAACAAGAAGATTCCTATTTCCAGTATGTTTCTGTTCTTGACTGCAATGTAGCTATAGGATGTTTTACTATACAAAGTATGAAGTGTCTTGTATCTATGGACCATGTACGATAATCTATTGTTCAATATAAAACGATACCTAATTGCAGTAAGACTTACATTTCAACAATCATTATCATCATTATCTACACTATCTATCTATATACATATGTGAAGAGAAAATAAATATACTTATTATTATATATACTTATTATTATCTTCAGCTGGAGGACGGTTCCAACAATTTTACGAAACTTAAGGAGTCTTGAAAGATCAGATATCAACTAAATCTAACTGAAAAAGTTATCTACTAATTATTTCACAGAACACACCAAAAATAACAGATTGTAAGGGAATTGCATTATCAATTTATCATAGAACCAGTAATAAGACTAATCAAATAAATACAGGATCTCGCCAAGTTGCAATGTGATAAAATTCAAAATGGAAATTAAAAAAGGTCCTGTCGTAAAGAACAGACAGTAATTAAAGCTCTTATAAAACTGCAGGTAAAAAAATGAGTATTTGAAAGTAGTAGCGTTACAAACAGTCCTCTTGTTTATAAAAAGTTAAAGACGTTTAAACGTTAAAAATGTATGATTAAACAGACGCTAATCTTTAGTTTACTATAAAAACGTTTATAAATACGGGGAAGATGTTATAGACGTTAATAAAACAATGAAAGTTGTCTAAACGAAACTATACTCAAACACAAAATTCATTGGCGACATAACAAGTGCAAAACTAAATAACTGTACGAGTTGGCAACAGTTTGAAATAAAGTCATAAGACGGTGGAGTTCTCACGAGGCAACGACGGCGCGGGCGCCTGCGAATGCGCTAAATGTTATACAGTTCCCGCAGACCATTGTACGAGGTGAGCCAAGTGGAAAATCTTACATCAATTACACGCCGAAACATTGACTTTTTTCCAGACTGACAACAGTCTCATTTTAGCATTTGATTCCCAAGCTTTACGTCATAACAATTAGCTCCGTATATTTACTTGTCTATGTTAATTTCCGTATCGCTCTCTTAACAGTGACACACACACAGTTTGAATTTGCATATATTTTATAAGTGTACATAGCGCAATACATTATTTTCAGATACAGTCATTATAGTTTCAAGAAGTTCCACGTTATACGTTTAACGTGACATTTGTATGGTCTTTCCATCCATGAAGTCATTTCTATTCGTTTAATTAATCAAATAATATTAATGATATAGATGCAGTTCTCAAGAGTATGGCTGATTTATTAAAATAATTATAACACCAGCTGGATGGAGCTGGACTCCTTCTCAAAGGATTGGCCCACAATTGCAGTAGACCGGGAAAAGTGGAAAGAGGGAAGGGAGGCCTTTGCCCTGCAGTGGGACGACACAGGCTTATAATAATAATAATAATAATAACACCATAATGACTAAACCTTTCGCATGTTTTCGTAGTAACCAATTATCACTTAGTACTCAGAACCAGAAATATATAACTTTGTCTTTAGATTTCTTTAATATTGTAAAAAGCAAACAAAGTGACGTAGATTTAGCAAGGTGGGGTTATCTTTGGTTAGGGGCCATGCCAAGCCAGTTCCCCGAAGAGTCGTGAGAAGCTTCCCACCGTTTGTGCCGGAGCATATTCACAAAGCTTTTTGTAAGGCAACGACCGGTCCGACGACGACGCTTAAAAGGTATCGTGCTCTGTGCTCCCGTAAATCATGGGCAGGTTTAGATTTCAAATAAGTTTGAACATGTTATCATTTTACACGAAGAGCCCTGTTCAAGTGGACTAATTGACCCTGATGGGACCAGTCGGCTAAAAGACCGTTTTATTATGTGACTCGTTTATAAAACCATTAGCATACTTATGTGGTTAAATATACAGATATTTTTGATCATGGTTCCTTGTTTCACATTATAACATCAGAATGAATAGATACTTGACAACGGTTCTCAAGCAACGTTCGATCATGAACATGTCCGAAGTGGTCGACCTTCACGGACCTGTTTTGGACAGCAAACACATCTTATTTGGCTGAGCGAAAAGAAACGTGACTCATTAGGGGAACGTGACACCGGTACTGTACAGGGTGACATGGAATTCAACGTTGATTTTTGAGGCGTGATCATGCCACCTATCTGCAACAAATAAATACCCAACCAAAAGTTCTTAATAAAAGTCCATAGCTTGCCAGAAACTGCAAATAAAAACTATTATGTTGCATTTACCCCCAGGGTATCCTGATTTTCAAAAATACAAAGCTCCCGAAATTTCTGATTAAAGTTACTAATTTACTTACTTAGTAATTTCAGAACATCACATGCCGACGATGGTCGTTTAGAGTGTATCAAATTCTGAAATTGATGCTAGTTACTCAGACTATAAAATTATAGCTTACTATTTCATTTTTATTTAATTATACATTAGATCATAATTTATAAGATTCCAACTGTTGCCACGCTATTATTATAGGCCACGCTATTGCGCATTAATAGTAAAACGTTAACATCCTGTATAAATGAAAGAAAAATATTGTTCGTGGTCAAGTTTTCTTTTTGCGAGGCTAAACTTCGTAGGGAAGACCATTCCTATAAGTCTTATGAGTCCCCAGTGTGTCTGGACAATACTGTTTACTTTAACGGCAAACTTAATATTTCTGACCAGAGTTTCGTACTTTTTATAAATTTTTGTTCTGTTCTCATTGCTATTAAATAGGAAACGATAACAGAGTATCTGCAAGAATGTATTTTCTTGAAAACTTTAATTAAGAAAACAGTTTCCGTTCAAGACTGCAAAGCAAAATTTGGAATTTGTTATACTTTTTATACAATTAAGTTATTATTTATTTGTAGTTAATCTGCTCTTAATACATAAGTAGATGAGAAACTAGACATCAGACAAATAATATTAAAAACTTCGATTCCAGTGGCTCTCGAAAGAGCTACAAAAATGATTTGATTATAGAGAACTAAAATCATCTTTGGGAGGTACGAATCAACATGTTTATGTTGACACGACACTAATCCGTACGTTTATGGCGACACTAATCCTGTTTTGAATGGTAAATAATGCATCTGTTTTCCATACTGGGCAGAGATAAATTGATTGGAAGCGTCTACACACAGGTGTTTAGATGCAGAATATCGAAGGCATTTGTAATGAAAATGCAGCATAACTTGGTTGTGTTAATTAAATACCTCCTAAACAATATTTACCTTGCATCTGTTAAACCACGTGATAAGGGCTGTATGAGAACAACTCTTGAGTTGGTTGAAAACAAACCAAGTAGGAGGGGAGCAGAAAGGAAGGGTGCAATGAAAGGAGGCAGAGAACAGGCACAAAGGGTTTCCTCCATCTTACCTGCAACAAAGAGACGCGTATTATTACTCATGGTATTGTTTGACATGAAGTACGATACTGGCATGCATAATTTGCAGGCTGCGACGGAATAATAATACCGAGGAATTTTATCGTTTTTAAAACTGTAGAACGTAGTGGTGACGTTTACATAGCTATTGTACGTATTTTTTAAGTTTCAGGCGAAGATATCAACGGTCATCTCTAATTCTGGTAAATATTATGACAGTGTCAAAATGGAAAAACTTAAAGAAAGGAGATTTATAAAAGGCCTTCAATTCAATGAAGCAAAACCAACTGATAAACAGCTTAAGGTAGATGAGACTCTGAAGTAAGACCATGAAATCCCACAAAAAAACAGCAAAAAGCACCAAAAAGATCCGAACAATAGCATCAACAGCATCCATTGTTAAAGTTAAGCCCAAGAATGACGTCAGTAAAAAAGTAAACGCGATTGTAAAAATTACAGCCGGTGCTCCAACGAAGATGTCAAAAACTTAGGTGGTCTTGGAGAAAAGGCAAAAAGTGATAACGGTAATGTACCGTAGAGTAACAGTTCGGGCGAGCTCCGTAAAGGTACTGTTGATATTATGGTTCTGATAACATTTAGTGCGCAGGAGTAGAAAGCGTAGTAAAAATGAAATGACTCCTTGAACCTTTTGTTACTGGTAATTATGTTGCTAGGGGAGAACAATGGTTTTAAAGGGTTAAGAGTTTTAACAATTTCTATATGTATACTTTTAAAGAGAGCCCCTCTTAAAAGTATACTTATATAAATTACGAGTAAGTATTAAAGCGAAGACTGCCTTTAGGTCTACCTTTTATTCTATCAAGATCATTTAATTTGCATAACAGCCCTGGGAAAATCTTAGCTTAGTAGGTAGTTGAGGACCACACGCATGCAGCAAATTCTTGTACATAATTCAATTGTTCTACAAATAGCCTAATGATTCGCCGCTGAATAGGCATTTCGCAAGGTACCACCGTTTCCGGATACCACGTGTTTGTGACACCAGTCACATCGCTCACGCCTAATCAGTTCCAGTGCTTTAATTAATTTTATTTTTTCGTTGCCTGCTGCCCTTGTGAGTGTACGAAGCAGGTTTTTTGAAGCCATTGTTTTTGCAAATGGTTATCTGAGATCTAAGTTTTAGATGATATCTGTCCGAGAATTGTCTCTTATTTCCGCGTTCTGTGATGTTGTGCAAGAAGGTCACGAGATGCCATCATACACATAAGTATGTCTGATTGCTCTTATATTTGAAGATCATCTGCATTGCAATAAAAGCAAACCATATTATACCTACTTGGTACAAAAAAAATAAAAATTTAAGACTCTCCGTTCTGATTTTACAGAAATTACGTTGAATTCAAGACTGGTCATGAATACAGGGTCCGTTACACACAATACTGCTAATTTCCCGTCATAAAGCATTTAAAGAAGTCAAAAAGTGGCATTCCCGATGATTCAAGCAGTCTAATGCATACAGTAGCGGGCTCGCGTGTTGCGTGCCAATCTTACGCTGCACGCTGGCAGTCACGCGAGCGGTTTCCGTGGCTGGCAGCTAGCGTGACGCACGTCACAGACACATTTCTATCCTCCACGGTGGAATAAAGAACAGGATTGTTCCGATAACGTGAACCTAATGGTAGGTACGTACAGACGAATGAAGGATTTAAGATATTATTGTTGAAGGTAAGGAGTTTGGGGGATTAGTCGATGAGAATTCAGAGATGCTTTGGTAAAATGTGCCAAATTGTGAATTTAAATATTCAGAGCATGAAATTAGATATCGATTGTCACTAAAAATACAAGCTTTTGGAGTGGGCCACTGATAAAGTCCTAACTTTATTTCGCAAATGCGAATACGATTCTGTATTTGGTTAGTTCATCCAAACACCCGTATCATCAAGAACAAATAACAAGTTTAAATAATGTTCTGGACTAATATTTTACCGTTCACACGAAGACTATTAATGTCCTTAGCAATTTGTGTGGACTGGTGTTGTTTCCGCCACCCATCGGCGAATCGAATAGCCCCTTGTCGTGTGCCACCACCATTAAACTAAAGTGTGGACGGAACACGCAAAATGAGGATAACGGTAGTCACGGTGTTTAGAAATTACTATTCTTACCTAACCCATAAATTATAATGTGAAGGTTTCTGCTAAAGATTGCACATCTAAAGATTACTGGATTTCTAACGCCAGCATTTTCTCTAGCAGTTTTGTTATCTAAGTTATACTCGTATTTAATGTTGCTCTACAAAGGCTTTACCCAATCGGTTGATTATTCCTAATCAACAGATATAAATCTTGGAACATGCAAAGAACTTTTCACCACAAAACCAGCAACTTGCGCAGAGCCTAACGCAAATTAGCGGAGTGCACGCCAGAGAGGAGCAGTCACGCGAGTGTTGTTAGAAAGCGCTGCGCACGCACACGATACGATACCACTACTGTTTTTGTGATCCAGATTGATGGACTAGGCTTCATCAAGCGGTTCGACAACTACAATATAGGTACCTAATCATTGTTACCTATATTATTAGGAGAATACAACATCAGTAAAATATGACTGATAGTACTTGTGGTGTGCTTTTAAAATCTGTGAATGTTATTCGGTTGTATCATCACCGCTGGTGGAAGCTAACTATAATATTACTATGGATATAGCTTAAGAACATTTGAATCCTATTGTTAATTTATACGACACGTTAACAAAACATGAAATATGGATCAGTTGGCCTACTGTGCTTAATGACGTCGTAAGTTTGACGAGTTTCGGCTGCGCTGGCCGCATCTAGCTCAGAGTAATAGTTAGTTGTCTTGACGGATGTATGGGTGTAACAACGGACGTGCATTTGGGCTAATGCACGACAATAAAATGTAATGGACGGTAATGTTACCAAATGAATATTACTGCTCATATTATGGCTTAGTACAACTTCCTGAAATAATGTTATGTAAGGTGAAAATATTGTAGAATTTTATACTGGTGTTTTTGAATATCAATTAGAAACATTTGTTTGCAAAAAATAAAAATACCAATTTCTGCCGCCAAGTACCTTAGCAACACAGTACCTTTGCTGTGTTCCAGTTTGATGGATATGAGTGCATGTAATTAGAGACAAATGTGACATTTCAACTCTAACTCTGTCTCATATTGCAGATTTCCATAGGTGATTCAGACCGCTTTCCTTCAGATGGTCCCACCTGATTGTTTGCATCCAATAAAAATGAAGAAAACCAATTGACTAACTGACTTTAAATTTACTTACATTATCATAATATTGTAAAGGATTGCGTCAAAACAAACAACATGTGTCGTATCATTAGCTCGGCCTATTTAATTTGTTGAAATCTGAGTAAATGAATAGCATTTTATTAGTTGCGTGACCTATGTCACGTAACACTGGATTATTTTTAAATTTATCAAAACGGGCGTCTTTTGATTGGAACCATTGCAGTACTAGACTCTTGGATAAGGAATTGTTTTGCTCTAAAATCAGACCCGTGAATACCTACTACGTCTTCTCTCGTGTCGTCACGAGTTAAATGATAATTTTTAGCTCATGCCGTCGTATAATTAGCAAATCAGCAAATTGGTAGCTCGGAAGACTGACTAAGTTTCGCCGGACGTCCTAGGTTGGCACCTTCAGAAACACTCGTGTGGATTATCTCTTATCTTAACATTTCAAAATCAGATTTAGGCCTCCAATCTATCTGCCAGGGTTGCGAGTTTGTCCGAAAGGGATATCGCGGCTCCGGCACACAGGCAACGGAAGGAACACGGGTGGGTTTTAGTCAGTAAAAGTCTGAAAAAATAAAATAACAAGGCCTCCAATCTATGAGAAAAAGTAGGCCGTAATCTACCACGCGGACCTTGTCTGGGTTGATGGATGTTATATCTCTTAGATATTTGGCTCTAGGACATCGCGGTTCCTCGCAATATGATCCTTTCCCCGTTTTAGAACAATGGACTAACTACAAAAACGTCTGTTACGTGCTTCCGGGTTCAACAAATTAACATTTAGTTTAACTTGTGTTACAGAATTGTGCTCAAAGTATGATCGACATTGACATTTCGTGTCGTTCCGCTGTTCCACATCGCTGGCTCACGAGTCACGCTGTTCCCCAAAAGCTTTATATCGGTCACGCCACGAGCATCATTCTTGTGTGAACTTCAACATTACTCGAGCAAATGTTAACAAGGTAATTTGAATTCTACAAAGCTTTAATATCAATAAATTTGTTAATTTTAAAGGTTACAGCTGATTCTATGGATACTTCTAATTTTATACGAAAATGTTCTAAGATTTAGTACTTATTAAGTTAGTTTTGAGCTTCAGTTACAGAGACGATAAGTACAACGACAATAATATAGACAGGCGTTGTGATGAGAACACCTTGGATCAGGCGATGATGTCGTTTATTATATCATATTTAGGAAAATCGCACGATATCTATTTTTCACGGAACACGAACCCTGTTTGACCTGTGACTGCTGACATTAAAATAGTGACATTTCGTGTCTACCCGCGCTTCGTGCCCCGATAGCGTGATACAAACACTTATACTGTTCAAACTTTTATTATGGAGAGTTTCCATCAATACTTATTTAGGTTGCTGGTTTATTCTGCGCGTAATACTGCTATTCCTTCATTTTTAAGCAATAAAACAGGTTTGAAAAAATGGGCTCCTCGATTTAGGAAATTATTTCCATATTTAAGTACTTATTGCGAACAATAAACCAAGATCCAACTGAGTTAAAGAGTTTCAGCCAAAATTTATTTTACAAAGAGGTTTATAAATGACACATTCAAAATATATCAATGAACAAACGCCCTCAGTACTTAATTAAGCATCAGACATATAAAATGACGTCACTCACAAGAACAGACAGGAACTTATGCCGAACATTGAATTGCTATGACTCTGATCTCAGAGCTCTGCTTAATCATAGCTATAAGTTTATTTATAGGCCTACAAGTGGTCACGTGCGAGATGTTACGCAGTGTGTTTGCCGCGTAATCTTCTACGTGCTCATACGATTGACCTAGCTGGGTACCAGCTGATAATATGTAGGGTTGCCATTGGGCATCTATTTACAAGAATTGTATCATTGAAAAGGCGACTGAATTTGATGCACTGCCTGTGCATCAAATTCATTTTTTATATATATTTCTTTATATATATAAATGACACGCTGAAACCTAACATTGTCGTGGTCATGTCATGCGGAGGAATGAGGAGCATTTGACGAAAAAAATGTTTTGTATGATTTGTGATGTTATGGATCTGTGTGTAAGTTGATATGGATAGGAAGGAAGTGAATTCTGAAATTACGGCAAGTAGGTAGAAGAATGTAAAGAAGAAGACCCCGACCCCAAATTAATTAAGATAAGGTTGATGACGCTGCTGTTATACTATCAAATATTGTTTCAGTTTTAGACGTAGAGCTATACTTTCATAAGAATGTAACATCAATAATGAATCTTCACAAAATGTCATGTCGGGCGTACCCCAGCCCTGAGGATGCGTCACAGAGAAGATAACTGACCCAAGGGTCGACTCACTAGGCGGAATATTCCGCTGGAGAATGACGACATGACTATGTAATGTGGTTTATGAGACGAGTATTGAAAAACTTATATTTAATTAGTTGTTTTACTTTTGATAACATAGTCATCGCATCATTTAACATTTATATAGGTACTTACCTACTTTATCATTAGTATTAAGTAGTGTCATCCACCACCAAAGCACATACGTTTTCCTTTCTAGCAACTTTTTTAGCTTTTTTGTCTGGTAGGTAGGGTCTTACCCAAAATCTTACTAAGAGAGGACCAGTTAATACATACTAAAAACTAGTCTCCATGTGCAACCTGCATGCATTTATCCCTAGGTATTCTAGGTAAGTCGTGGAAACTAAACATACTTAAAATATAGTATGAGAAAATCGAAAGTTTAATGGCCGAGCTACAACTAACCCATCTACTGAATAACATTTCGTTCCAACCAGACTGTAGGCAACTGCCAATGGCAGAAATATCGTTTCATCCGAAATGTATTCAGTAGTTATAAATGCAATTTTACGATTACATAACCTACATAGTATCACATAAACATGATAACTCACACAATAGTACCTAATTCTGGAGGTGGTACAACTTGCGTTATGTAATATTATTATAATAATATACTGCGCAATACTTCACCTAAGTAACTGGCGTGTTGTCTTGCATACTTAGTATAACCGTAGGTATAACATCGTGTTTTCTATTTTCACACCCCCGCACCACACATTCTCATGTGTTCAACAAAATTCATGACTGCTTCGTTGTTTATTGACACCACGACGTCATAGTCGCAAACAGGTCTGACATTTCGTCAAAGTTTGTTGGAAATGTATCGTCCTGTTCCCGTTATGATTTACGGCGTTTTTTCAACCAACTGTGGCTTTGATGGCACAGATTCATTCAGTACTTTGGTAGTTGTAAATTGGCCCATTATTTAAGAGATTGATTACCGGATTTGTCGTGAAACACAAGGGGGTGTTCAATAAATAGTGAGAATGCGATACATTCTCCTTGGAAAGAAAAAAAAAATACTTGCAGGCATAGCCCAGACATTAGTTAAGATGATAATAAAAAAAGCAATTAATTCTCTTTTGTTTTTTAAAAGTAGAAGTCTATTGTTTGCGTCGTTTCGGAACGTGTTCGTAAAAATGGATAAAATTGAAGTTCGCGCGGTAATAAAATATCTCTGCTTGAAAATTTTTACTACGGAGCAGGTAAATCAAGACTTGAGAGCAACATTAGGGGTTCATGCTCCTTCATATTCTACGGTTGCGCGTTGGTGTGCTGAGTTCAAGCGAGGAAGAACTTCCACTAACGACGACTCACGAACGGGACGCCCCATATCGGCAGTGACTGAACAAATGATTAAAAAGTTGAAAATATTGTCTTGGCGGATCGTCGTGTTACTGTTCGTTTTATAGCTGAAGAAGTAAAGATTTCGATAGGAAGTGTCCATAATATTATAAACGACCATTTGGGTATGAAAAAAGTGTCAGCGCGCTGGGTGCCCAGAATGCTTTCTGACGCGCAGAAACAAACTCGACTGAGAATTTCACAAAGCTGTTTGGATTTGTTACAACAAGATCCTGACCGATTTTTGGCTCGATTCATAACTATGGACGAAACATGGCTTCACCATTATGACCTGGAAACGAAACAACAGTCCATGACTTGGAAGCGACCGTCATCTCCAACTCCAAAGAAATTTAAGGCGATTCCATCCGCCGGAAAGATCATGGGCTCTCTTTTCTGGGACAGCCAAGGGGTGGTAATGATCGAATATCTTAATCATGGAGCCACTATTACGGGGACTATGTACGCAGGACAAGTAACAAAGTTGCGTGAGGAAATACGCAAGAAACGGCGTGGCAAACTCGCTAAAGTTGTTTTGTTTCACCAAGATAACGCCCCTGCGCACAAGTCCAGAGTTGCGATGGCTGCCATTCAAGAAGCTGGCTTCGAATTGATGGAACATCCTCCATATTCATCGAACCTTGCTCCTAGTGATTTCTACCTATTTCCGCGCTTTAAGGAACAACTCAGGGGCCAGAAATTCGAAGATGATGACGGAGTAGTCGCCGCCGTAAATGATTTCTTAAGGGATCAGGAAGAAGATTTTTTTAGAAAGGGAATTTTAGGATTAGAGAAAAGATATACAAAGTGTATAAACCTGAAAGGTGACTACGTCGAAAAATAAAATAACATATAATAAAAGATAATTGCGTCTTACTCATTCTCACTATTTATTGAACACCCCTCGTACATTCGTCACTTTACAATATGTATGTAAATGCACATACCATATGTGATATTATAAATTAAAAGGTGAGAGATTTTTTATGGTTTTATTAAAGTAGAGGCAATTTTTCCTTAACTTAATTTATTTTAATTTAAGGTGGGTCCGCAGTTGTAGCCCGCGAAATTAAAATTTTCTTACGTTTTTTGCAATTATCAGGTCAGTATCAGGTTGGAATTTGAAAAAAATATGATTCGCGGTTTTAACAGAAATGTATACGTATTTACAGAATTATAGTCAAAATCCATAATACATCTCTCTAAGCTAGATTTGTTCTATAAAAACTTTTCCATAAGAGATTTGTTCTTATGGAACAAATTCTTTTTAGGGTTCCGTAGTAAACAAGGAACCCTTATAGTTTCGCCATGTCCGTCTGGCTGTCTGTCTGTCTGTCTGTCCGTCTGTCTGTCCGCGGCTTAGCTCAGAGACGGTTAGTACTAGAAATCTGTAATTTGGCATATGTACACACATATTAATCATGCCGACAAAGTGGTAAAATAAAATCAAGAAGAAAGAGAGAATTTTTTTTTTTTAGGATACCTCCCCTGCCCGTAAAGTAGGGATGTTTTTATTCCCATCTACCCCATGTTGTGGGGTATCGTTAGAAAGGTCTTTCAAAAATATTGCGAGTTTGTCGAAACCATTTTTGGATTCAGGGATTCGTTTGCGAAATATTAAGTTTTTAACTGATTTTTTTTGTTAGAGTCAAGTCAAAGTCAAAGTCAAAGTCAAAGTCAAAACAATTTATTTCAATTAGGCACATAAAAGGCACTTATGAACGTCAAGTTTACAAAAAATAGATATGATTCTAGTCGCCCCTTCCAAAAGGTAGTTTTCGTATGGAGAAGAATGGGCAAGAAACTCCACCGTTACTCTTTTAAAATGTTTTTACAATATTTTGCATACATTAATTATATAATTATATGTGAAGACGATGCATCTAGAATAAGATTACTATACCGCGATAGGTAAAAAAGAATGAAAAATAAAGCAATTACAGATAAATTAAATATGTGACAGATACATGGTGCTCACATATTTACAAACATTGTAAAATTATACGACATTCCTAACATTTTAACAAGTAATACTAATAAGTCAGTGTGTGAGTTCAAGAAATCACAGAATGTAAAATCAGTGTTATAAAAAATAACAAATACATAATTAAATAAGCAACCAGTTTGATTTTGTCTAGACTCTAAATTGTCCTATGGAGCAGGACCAGCATGTTTCCAAGCATTCTTATCTTGGATCAAGTGCCCCCCCCCCCCCCCCTTCTAGCTAAATGGTAGTACTTGGACTTGTAAAAAATTCACAGCAGTAGTATATGTAACGAAATTAAAAGGAAAACTATCAGAGCTAAGTAGGCTCTACAGGTTAACGAGTAATAATCGACCAACTTAAATTTGCGGTTTGAAAAACATGATCTACCATACGGAATGTATGGGAGATCATGTTTTTCAACTACAATGTTAAGTTTGTTCTTGGGATAAATTCATCCCAACTACGGAACCCTTCATTGTGCGTGGTCCGACACGCACTTGGCCGGTTTTTTATTTACAAATCATATTTTAATACCCGCAAATCATATTTTGATCCAGATACAACATCGAGACACTGACCTGTAAATTGCAAAAAACGTAAGAAAATTTGAATTTCGCGGTTACAACTGCGGATTCACCTTAATCATGTGGTGTTTTGACTTTTTATTCTGATCACTGTTATAATATAACTTAATCAACTCAACAACTTTAGTATAAACTAAGATCACTTGTATAGAATCTCTGTGTTAAAAATATTTGCCAACTAGAGAAGCTGCTTTCGGTTCATTAGGCCAACCAGATATCGTTAACATACTATTAGAAATCAATTGCCAACATTATCATACAGGTTAAGTGTATTGTTAATAAAAATTCTGATAGCATCGCGGGTCAATATGTCAAGCAATGTGTTATGACAATATGTTACATAAAACAACTGTATGATAACGTTCCGTTTTTGCAAGACGACGTGTATATGATAGCTGATATTTTGCTGTTATCATGTCATAATTTAGGTAGATAAACCTTGATAGTGATAAAAACCTACGTTCAATAAAAATAACATATCATATAATAACTTGTGGCTTAAGGTCGAAGTTAAAAATAAAATTATGAAGCATGATCGATATATGGAAATCCGGTAAGTTTTATAAATATATCACCTTCAAAACTAGTTTGACTGGATATAGCTAGCAGGCAACTGAATCACGAATATATATAAATAATTTCTGTTGATTGGACAAGATTTAGAGGGATTTTAGAAAAATACCTATTGTGTTTGAAATGTCTTCCTGATCATATAAATTTTAACTAGGTATTAGTAAAACAAACAGGAAGAGGAAGCTTCTAAAATATGGTAAATGAGACGAAAAGCTGTAAGTATGTAAAAAATACTGATCTGAGAGTTATCGAAACATATTGAATTTAGATAGCTCGCTAAAAAGGATAGTTTATATATTATACAAAATCAATGTAACACAACACAAGAAAACAACATATCACGTAATAGTCACAAAGCGCCATAAATGGGTGCCTAACCTAGCCAACGTCAGACGGTCAGATTACCTGCATGAATTAGATGCAATTAGCACTTTGGCATAAGCTGCGCAGGATCATAATATTGATGCTATGTATGAATGAACCATTACGAGCGAATACGACGTACTTCTTGGTGAAGTTCCAAGTCCCCACAATATTAGCTCTTACGTGAACCGTCGCCGTCGGATGATGCAAGGGAAATGTTACCACGTGAGTCTTGACAATGATAAGCATGCAACAGCAACATTATTTTTACTAGTTTACTATGTTTACTGAATGCTGGGGCTTATGGCTAAGTAATAACAGCCGCACAGATCGATCGATCAGGTTAAGCTACGCTTTCCGCGGTTGGTCCGTGGATGGGTGACCATCTTTACGAACCAAGACCCCTGCGTACCTCGGAAAGCACGTTAAGCCGTTGGTCCCGGCTGTCATTTGACAGCCGTTACGGGTAGTTAGAAGCCCAAAAGTCTGACAACTAGTCTTACCAAGGGGTATCGTGTTACCTAGTAACTGGGTTGTGGAGGTTAGATAGGCAGTCGCTCCATGTAAACTACTGGTATTCAGCTGCATCCGATTAGACTGGAAACCTATCCCAACATAGTTGGGAAAAGGCTAGGCAGATGGTGATATGGTTACTGAATGGCTTTGGCTTATACAGCTTATTTGATAAAGAAGGACAAAATATAATTTTGATTGTAGAACAAGTAACCTATGTATGTAGAAGAGGTAGGAATTACTGATAAGTCTAATTTGAAAAACCACCCAAGTGTGTGTCGGACCACGCACAATGAAGCGTTCCGTAGGTGGGATGAATTTATCCCAAGAACAAACTTAACGTTGCAGTTGAAAAACGTTTGAAAAACATGATCTCCCATACATTCCGTATGGATGATCATGTTTTTCAAACTGCAAAATTAAGTTGTTCGATTATTACTCGTTAACCTGTAAAGCCTACTTAGCTGTGATAGTTTTCCTTTTAACTTCGTTATATATACTACTGCTGTGATTTTTTTCACAAATCCAAGTGCAACCATTTAGCTGGCAGGGGACACCTGACACTTGCACTTTAAAGCTTAATATTTTGCAAACGGATTCCTGAATTGAAAAATGATTTTCACACATCTGCAATATTTTTGAACGACCTTTCTATTGACACCTCACACCATGGGACAGACGAGAAAAAAAAACATCCCCACTTTACGTGTACGGGAGGTACCTACCCTAAAAAAAATATAATAATATAATAAATATGTATATCCATGCCAAATTACAGCTTTCTAGTACTAACCGTCTCTGAGCTAAGCCACGGATGGACAGACAGATAGACGGACATGGCGAAACTATAAGGGTTCCTTGTTTACTACGGAACCCTAAAAATTACCAGTGAATAATAATATACTTCAATCAAACTAAACATAGAATAAACAAAATATTAATAGCGGTGTTACAAAAGAAAATATGGATTGAATGTGAGAGTAGTTATGCTCTCACATTCAATCCATCAAGCACCTTAAGCAAACAAAAATGATAAAGGAACGTGCAGCCATAGAAATATATATATTATAAAGATATAGCATAACATTAAGATAAGTATCAAACGTTAATCGTGGAAGATAACGGAATGACGTCAATGGTTACTGCTATATTCATAAGGTTAGACTTCAGGACGCCCGAGTGCTGATTTTGCAGAAACTGATAGCAGATTGAGACATTGATAAATGAATTAATATGATATTTTATCAATTTGATAGTAATAAGGATTTTTTAGTCATTGTTAAATCAAAAGTAGATAGCTATAAAAGTAAAGGAAGACCCAAGAAACAATGGATGAATTGTGTGAAAGATGATATGGATAGAACAAGGTGGACTACCGAGATTAGGGCTAATAGACATATACGGCGGAAGATATGCTGTACCGATAGCGACGCTAAATAAATAAGTATAAGGGCAGGAGGACGATGTTGAACCAAAAGTGCTCATAGCGCTTCACCTTCCTCTCATTCTGGGGATGATATTTAAGAGGGAGTTAGTAACTCCTTCCTAATACATTGGCCAGACGAAACAGAGTACGCGAAGAATGTTGGCGACTTCGATTTGCTTGTTGATATTTTAGCCCGGGGAAGTTACGCCAAATTGTAGGCTAACTTTGCATTAATTTAAAATAGCGATGTTTTTCATTTAACGTGTAGGGTATGGTCAAGGGAGTATATTAAACTGTATACCGCGAAAAGTTCACCCCCGCGGTAGGTTTTTTTTAAAGAAAACATTTAATTTAAATTTTACGTGGTAGAAAAAAATATTAACAGATATGTTTGTATGGAGTGTTTGTCGAAGAGATTAGGTATCACAAGTAGGTCAAAAAATTTAACATTTTCGTCCACGGAAATTTCCATAAAAATAAAATTAGGACTTTTTTTAAACTGTACTTCGAGCAAAAATATTAACAGCTGTTTTTTTGCATTAAATTACTTAATTAAATATTTTAATACGCTATTCAACAAAATCAAACATATTGTACTAGCGCAAGATATTAAACAAAAGTTTTTTTTTAATAGACTGGTTCAAATTCCAAAATTCAAAAGTCATTTATTCAAAGTAGGCTGAGAATCAGCACTTTTCGAACGTCAACTACATAAGACAGTCCCCCAAAACGCCCACCCTTCACCACTTCCTAGTGCCTTAGCTGGGAAGAAGAAGTGGCGCAACAAACTCCCCAGCAGCACAGCTGTCTGTTCAGTTAGAACAACAACAAAAAAAAGATTCTATATATATTCAAAATAATTTACATTACGCAACAAAACATTATTTAAATTATTAGCCATATGTTAGCTAGCACACGCCAATATACCAGACAAAATCATCGAGAACAGCTACGCTCAGGCAGAAATAATAAAAAAATTACGTAAACAGAACTTAATATCTAAATAAAACCCTCCAGGCACAAAGGGCGTGCCCGCTTACATATAGTTGTAACTGGAAGTTATAAATGATAAACTAGGACCATCGAGGTAAAATAAATAAAACAGTTAATTACTAATAGCAATAAATAATATGATCAATTGTCGAGGTCACTAGCTAACCACATATTGCAATACAACTCATAAAAATAAAACAATGTGATGAGTAGATTATGTCAACAATAAATTAAATTTAAATAACTTGACTTATAAAGTCAAATAAAATAAACAATTATATAAACTCATATAACTTGTCAGTAGGTAAGCTGGAGAAAGAACATAAACATTGTCTTGAGTTAATCACAGCGACCAACTATTCTTATCATTTAAGTAGTCGTTGATAGAATAGTATGCCTTTGAACAAAGCTTGGATTTTACTTTCGTTTTAAACGCATTAAAAGGCAAATCTACCAGAGAAGAGGGTAATTTGTTATAAAAAGTTACACCAAGCCCAACAAATGAGTTATGAACCTTATGAAGCCAGTGAAAGGGAGCTCGTAGTTTGTCCTTATTTCTAGTGTTAACATTGTGAAAATCACTGTGCTCGAACAGCTCGTTTTTGAAGGACAAATATATTTTGAATATCAGCAGCTTTGCCCCACAGCAGAAGACCGTAGGACATAAAGGCTTGTGCAGACCAGCGCGACTTGTCGCGCGACGCGACACCGGTTATTGTAATACTGTGAAATTTTCTTAGAAATTGTATTGATCGTGTCGGTCTGCACAAGCCTTAACGCTATGAAAATAACTAAAATAGACTAAACGAGCTGTATCGACGTCAGTGTATTGTCTTACTTTCCTGACGGCGTAGGAGGCCGAACTGAGCCTTCCCGCTAGGCTCGATATATGTGGGCCCCACTGAAGATTGGCATCTACTGTTATACCCAAAAAACTGCCGAGTTTATGGATTCAAGCACCTCTTTATCTAAGACGATGTTGGGACCTAGATTTCTAACATTAGGTAGGGCGAACTTAACACATTTCGTTTTCTTAGCATTGAGAACTAGGTTATTTGTCGTAAACCAATCCGTAACCATAGAGAGTGCACTGTTTACATCGTCAAAATCTTGTCTATTCCTGTCTACTTTAAAAATAAGAGAGGTATCATCTGCAAACAGTACAACGTCACAGATACCCTTTAAATAGTATATAACATTTTGCTTTAATGTGTTTAATTTTCTTGTAATTAGATCGGATAGAGGCTATAAATAAAAGTTAAACTAAATGTAACTCTGTTACATTTTTGCCTGAACCGTTATTGCAAAAAAACTTTTATTCATATCTTGCGCTAGTACAATATGTTTAATTTTGTTGAATAGCGTATTAAAATATTTAATTAAGTATTTTAATGCAAAAAAACTGCTGTTAATATTTTTGCTTGAAGTACAATTTTAAAAAATCGTAATTTTCTTATTATGCAAATTTTCGTGAAATTTTTAAATGTTTAATTCTGAAATAATATATTAGTTTTACGAATTTTTTAAATAATATAATCAAAATTTTCCTGTTAACTATTTTGCCTCAATTATTATTCACAGAAATGCAGAAATGTTTTTTTTTACCTTGATGCGGTCCTGGAAAATGTTTAAGTTTTTTATATTATTTGAAGAGCTAAGTTCAAAAACACGATTCAGTACAAAACTCGCTGTTAGGATTTAGTGCAGGGTTCAAACCTAATTTCCCCGGCCTATTTAGTCTTTATTCTCATCTACACAAGCTACCCCAAACTAGCGATATTAATTTCCGACTTATAGTTCATCTATAAATCATACGTCAAGTTAAACATACACAAGCTACCCCAAACTAGCGATATTAATTTCCAACATATAGTTCATCTATAAATCATACGTCAAGTTAAACATACGTCCAAACCAACAAGATCCCTTATCCTCATTCATTAGCACGCAACAACATATTTCAAACTTGTTGCGCGGATTTTCTTGAATATAACTTAATTATTTATATAATTTATTGATTTCAACACGCTACGTTTGTGCTGTGTGATCAGCGATCGCAATTTTAATGTATTTCGATTACGTCACGGAATTAATAACTTCAAGGTATTGTGTTAACGAAATCCTACGGTATTTTGTGTTTATTTGTTCTAACCTATTTAATTGATGTTAGCACTAAAGCCGTCCTCTTTACTCATCGTTGCACCATTACAATGCAAAAATTATATAAAATGTATTGTTGATCAAATAGACGCTATTAGCTATATTTTCAGTTAAACGATTTATGATTTTCGTTAACTTCACTAAGGCCGTATTACAGAACGTTTCCAAGTTCAGTTTGATCTTCAATCAGTCGATCACTGTTTAAGTAGTCAGTGTAAAAGAAGTCTTATTCCAGAACGGTAATCAAACTATACTCATTGCTCAGATAAATCGAGACTCACATCCAGCCTCAAGCAGAGATGTCTACCTATTGTCGATGCATATGCATCGGTTATAGTTATATGTTTTATTACGTTTAATAAGTTTTGCTAAATTATTAAATCATAATATTATCACTATAAAATGACAGGAAGATAAAATAATTTCAGTACATTGGAAAAATCCTTTTAGGTACTTACTAGTGGATTTCAAGAATATAAATAAAAAAAACTGCGTATGTAACGCTAAAGTTCAACCTTCTATTTGAATCATCGTTGAATAAATTATTGTAATGATCTACTTCTCCAAATATAATTATCCATTTTGATAGTAATAATTAAAAAAAACATCAATATTTAGAAACTCGACAACGCAGATGGACTTGAACAGAACATATATTGACATGACAATCTATGCTCAAGCGCGGTTTCGACCACACTTGGGTGATAATGATAACATATCCAATCACTGCTTGGGTTCGATTCGTAAACTGAGTAGGTAATGATATAAAATAACCAAACTCAGCTGAACTATAATCAATAAATCTATGCTTGACGAACGTTCTAAAATTAAAACTCGACTCAAAACTTGTTTTAAACAGAGATCAATGCTTGAGTTTCCTTCTGTAATACAGACCTAAGTATAACTTTTGAAGGTAGGCCAGGATGTTAGCCAATCATGAAGCTTCTATAGACGCAGCTTTAAACGCTTTAGCCAACCCGCGCTGTTTGACCCACACCGGACGTGAATTAGCTGCAGGAGTGCTACTTATTATTCATCGGCCAAAGTCACAACAATGGTAAGCAGAATATTACTGGAGTATATCTGCTATCATCAGAAAAATACTTTGCGTAACGAAAATACAATATTTCCTTTAAAGATGGAGAAAAAAGTATAGCGTCACTTGAAACAAACAAAAAATTTGTTAGGCGGAATTCGAGCCCGCGCCGCCGTTTTGTGAAAACGAGTGATGAAATAATAACAAATTTCTTTAACAATGTTATAGAAATATATATATTTACAATGAATTACAAAAATGTATGTTCATCGCATTCCTAATGATGGAAGCTTTCATCGATTGTGAGACTTTTCAGTTCTGAGTAGATTTACGGCCGATATGAGACGACGTCTTAAATTTGCAACATTTTGCAACATTTTTTTTACGGTTTCTGATACTGCAGTTGCGCTTGCATTTGCTCGGCACTATATTTTTTAGGCTCATTGCTTTCCTTATGATGCAAGGTTTCTTCAGTTGGGAACTTTTAAATTTCTAAGCAGATTTACAGCTGATATGAGTCTATATATGAAATGATTTTGCTATTGTCAACTTCATATAAGTGATAGACATAATTTTAATACTAGAAATAAAGATAAAATAGATCAACCATTTTTCAGATTATCTAAAGTACATACATCTTTTATGGGGTACTGAGTTAAATGTTACAACAAAATACCTTGTGATATTTTACAATTAAATGAAAGAAAATTTAAAACTCATATTAAAAGTACACTTTGTAAACAAGCATATTACAAATTAGAGGATTATATCCAAGATAAGAATGCTTGGAAACATGCTGGTCCAGCTCCATAGGATAACCTAGAATCTAGACAAAATCAAACTGGTTGCTAATTTAAGTTGTATAAATTATTATATTTTATTATATGACATTGATTTTACATTCTGTGATTACTTCCTCACACACTGACTTATTAATTGTAACTTTTTTTTTTGGAAAATCGTCTACTTTTACAATGTTTGTAAATATGTGAGAACCATGTATCTATCACATAAGTAATTAATTTATCTGTTGTTGCTCTCTTTAAAAAAATCTTTTTACCTATATTGTGGTATAGTAATTTATTTTTTATTTTTAGATGCATCGTCTTCACATATAATTATATAACTAATGTACCTACATATACAAAATATTGTAAAACATTTTAAAAGAGTAACGGTGGAGTTTCTTGCCCATTCTTCTCCATACGAAAACTACCTTTTGGAAGGGGCGACTAGAATCATTTTTTTTTTTTTGTAATTGTTGACGTTCAAAAGTGCCTTGCAAGGGCCTATTTGAAATAAATGATTTGACTTTGACATATTATTATGCATTTTTACCTCTATTTTACGAAATATTTTTGTTATATGTCTTTAGGTCCTGGTAGTCCTTTGTTAACTCTTGGGAATGACACCAGAATCACCGTTCTATCTGAACAAGAAATCTTTTGTGACCTCTAAAAGACATTTGATTGCGTTGATCATGAAACCTTACTCTTGACACTGGAGCATTACGGACTGGGAAAACTTGAGCTCAATTTAGTAAAATCTTATTTAAATGATAGACAACAGCAAGTCCAAATAAACTGTATCAATTCACAAGGTTTAAAAGTAAAAATGGGTGTGCCACAAGACTCGATATTGGGTCCATTTCTCTTTTTAGTGTATATCAATGATCTACTCCATTTATTAAAAAATCAACCACAAATGGTGTTATTTGCTGACGATACCTCCTTAATTTGTAAGGTAGATAGACGTGCTACAAATTTTGAAGACGTAAATAACGCCCTACTGCAGGTCCAAAATTGGTTCACTGCTACTAATTTAGTATTAAATGGAAAAAAACGAAGTGCATATAATTTTCTTTACTAACTTTCAAAAGTAGTGATTGTGAGATAGTATTGAATCAAGAGAAACTAGAATTCGTCGATAAAACTGTTTTCCTAGGGATCACGCTCGACTCAAGGCTACAATGGGGTCCTCATTTAACATCTTTTGCAGGACGGCTAAGTTCAGCAGCATATGCTGTCAGAAAAATCCGCCAATTTACTGGTGTAGATACTGCGAGGCTGGTCTATTTTAGTTACTTTCATAGTATCATGTCATACTGTATTTTACTGTGGGAACGGGCTGCAGACATTGAGTCTATTTTTATTGTGCAGAAAAGAGCGATCAGAGCCATATATTGTCTCCGCAGGCGTTACTCTGTAAGGGAACTGTTTAAGGATATTAACATCATGAAGGTACCTTGTCAATATACGACTATCTATCTATGAAAACATCATGTATGTAAGAAAAAAATTAGATCTTTTTAGTTCTTACAAAAAAAAAAAACTTACACCTCTATCACCTCTTGGTGATAGACATAATTATAGTACAAGAATTAGGGACCTATTAGTTCAATCAGGTTTCAGACTGGCTAAAGTGGACTCATCTTTCATGGGGTATTGTTTAAAATGTTACAATAAAATTCCTCACCACATACTTCAACTGAATGAGACGAAATTCAAATCTTGTATAAAACGCACACTATGCAGGCAGGCATATTATAAGTTGGGGAATTACATCGCTGATAAAAACGCTTGGGTCAATGTTGGTCCTGCTCCACAACCACAACTAATTGATTAACATATGAAAGTACTATTGGAGCTGTTGAAAATTTTAAGACCATCTTTGCCTGTAAATGGTTTAATTAAAATAAATGCTTTGAGTTTGAGTTGGGTTTGACTTGGGTTTGAGTTGAGTTTGAGTTGGGTTTGACTTGGGTTTGAGTTGAGTTTGAGATGAGTTTGAGTTGAGTTTGAGTTGAGTTTGAGTTGAGTTTGAGTTGAGTTTGAGTTGAGTTTGAGTTGAGTTGAGTTTGAGTTGAGTTTGAGTTGAGTTTGAGTTGAGTTTGAGTTGAGTTTGAGTTGAGTTTGAGTTGAGTTTGAGTTGAGTTTGACCACGGTTTTGCACTATACTAATTGGAATTTCGACTTATAGTGAAAAATAGAGGGTCGCGCGCATGCGCCTTTCCTCGCGATGCCATAGCCAAATTGTGTCCTGCCTTAACAATTTAAATAGATATGACCTACCTTTTGTGTGCTCATACATTACTCTAGCACTAAAAGTCTTGTAGTTATTAACGATTCAAATCTTACATGTTTTTGGCGGTCAAAAATATTGAACTTACTACCAGTAGGTACTCCGAGCGAAAATACGTCTTCACGTCAAAAACCTACGTGAGAAGTCACGGACAAGGTTAGCCTCAATATTTATCAGTGAGTACTCAATTGGAGTACAAAAAAATAAATGGCTGTGTTCACTGTTTGTGAATTAGGCCTCGTAATGACAGGCTTTTTTTCCGCTTCGAGTCGCCTGTACTGACAACATTTGCAAATCCGCCGTCTCACCACGTCATTATTACCTTACATTATATCATTCATTACCGCTCTTAGAACGACTATAATGTTAAATTGAAGCCTCGGTCTGTTACACATTCATGAGTTTCGTAGGAAATCCATTTCAAATATTTCAAATAAATATAAAAGAGCAATGAATTTGAGGCGTTTTCGGAGCTTCTACGTCTACACCAGTGGCAATGTGCCAACTATGAAAAATTCCAGATCATGACAGATGCAAACTTCGCTGTCTACACTATCTTCACTATTGACTTGCATTATTGACGGGGTCGTTAGTCGTTACTAAGGAAACTTTGTTGTTGTTTTAGGACCAAACAAAATTATGTATTACAACACCAAGCAATTTTTGTTATTAATTTTAGTTCATCTGCACCCAATGTTTCAAAATCTGTTACATCAACAAATCTGTTAGGTTACCCTTAAGAGCTATGGTTTAGTTTGACACTATTCGCGAAATTCGGAAAAGTACTTATACGACCCGTACCCTAATTGTTTAACACGCAATCAATCATAATCTCTTTCATTTTGACAGTTTAGCAACATTTAATAAGTTCACAAGACACTTATATTTCAAGCTGTATGGGGTATATCCATTTTACCCATTGATTTACCCTACACTGTTTGTACTGGGTACGGTAGGGTACACTGCGTTAAAGGTGCGACGGGACTTTGCACTCGCACCGTATGTAGTGAAACTACTGCGTGGCGGGGCGCATAACCCGGGAGTGCTGCGGCACCTGGAACTTTGCGTGCCAGACCGGTACGTGTGGAGGCGACGACACCCGGCCCTGCTTGCGGTGCCTGCAGCCAGAACCAACCTACTGGCGAGCACTCCTCTCACTAAAGCCATGCATGTGGTGAACGAGGTTGACGAGAGGGTTGATGTATTGTGGTGCAACTTGAGTGAATTCGCAAAAGTTACATTATTTATAATATGTTATTTAGATGTAGGTTAGGATTAAGGATATAGTATGTAATTTTATAGGATTTAACATGTACTTAAGGCCACTCTATCGCATTGGATCGCAGATCTGTAATGGTAGTTGTAGGTAAGATTTGCGTAAATAAATAAATAAATTTATTGCATTATTTACGTTGTTGAGCAGACAAATTCTTCGAACGTTTATGAAGCAATGGATTAGCAGTATCCTTCAAAGAGATTCAAGTTATAATTGATCGTGTGTTACGCAATTAGGGTACGGGTCGTATAGGTACTTTTCCGAATTTCCTGAATAGTGTCGAACTAAAGTATAGCTCGGGTAACCTAACATTGGTGACAGATTTTGTGAACATAGTAAATACTGAATTTAATCGTAAGAACTTGCGCAATTATTATAAATAAACACAATTTTCATTCTCATAATTTTGTGTCAGAATTTGTGTCTATAAATATTTAGTGTATATTAACATTATGTTAATAGATTGCCACATGTTTCCAATTTGCTGCTTAAATTATGTTTACTTAATCGTATGACGTCGTGTCTTGGCAGTTAGCACACGTGACTGCCCATATATTTTGTGTTTCTTGTTCAACTGGATTTGAAACGTTGCTTCTATACATACGATGCACATAGGGAATGATTTTTTATGTTCGTGATTCGCGTCTTTGTAATGTTTTTATATAAAAAGACATTTGACGTTGTGAATGTTTACGAAGCGGTCTACAGGGTGGCAGGGCAGCGCTTGGCACGCCACAATTGCGGCGATAAGTCCCCTCTTTGAGGAGTGGATTGAGAGGCGCCATGGCGTCCTCACCTTCCGCCTGACGCAGGTCCCCACCGGACACGGTTGTTTCGGGAGGTTCCTGTGCCGCATAAGGCGGGAGGAAACGCCCGGGTGTCACCACTGTGGATCGCCCGGAGGACACAGTGGAGCATACGGTGGAGATCTGCCCGGCTTGGGCGGAGCACCGCCGTGTCCTTACGGAGGCGATCGGCGGCGACGATCTCTCGCGTCCGGCCCTGTTTCAGGCCATGGTTCGGAGCGAGGGTGTATGGGAGGCCGCCACCTCCTTCTGCGAATTTATGCTCGCGAAGGAGGAGGCGGAGCGCACGAGGGAGATGCAAGATGCGCGCCCTCGCGCCCCTAGTCGCCGCAGGAGACGCCCCGGGCGTCGGGAGTCGCGAGCCGACTTCCGGCCACCGTAGGCGCGGGCTTGCGGACGGTGAGCAATGGGTAGCTCGCCGTCCGCCGCCGTCGACGGCGCGTTGTGTTCCACGCGCGCCTCAAAGAGATGTCAGCACCAACTGACGGGGTCCGAAAGGACCAATGCCTGCTGGGGTTGCAGGTTTGTCCGAAAGGGATATCGCGGCCCCGGCACACGGGCAACGGAAGGAACACGGGTGGGTTTTAGTCAGTAAAAGTCTGACACGCCCTCTCGCTCCGCCCAGAGCGGGAGAAGTCATTTGATGATTTCCCATTTAAAAAATAAAAATTGGTGGCAGGGACAACGACGCGAAAACTTTTACCATGGATTCCGTACATGATTCTGAACCCCCTGCGTAGAAATTTTACGTCGGTTATTTATAAAAAATCTCCTGAAAAGTGCAACACCTACGTACGACGTTCGTATGGTTCAGAATCACGTACTGAATCCATAGGAACAGTTTTTGCGTCGATGTCCCTGCCACCTGTATATTATCGCTTTATCGGATTTAGGCATCATTAGGAAAGTTGTTCAGTATTACGAGAAGAATCACCCCATGAGGTTTGTGGAAATCTGTAAGGACATCTAAGCTGCGTTCAATAACTGTCAGTGTCAATATTCTAGAAAAATTATGACATCTCTTGAACGCGGTTTAGATGTGCTGATCGCGTTCAGTTTCATTGGTGAAGTCCGCCCTTAGTTGTTGATTGCGGGACAAATTTCTCAATCAAGTTTACGTAACAGGAAATCAAATAAAGACATATGGTTAATCACGTTTAAACCCAAGTCTCTTAAAATCACCGTAAAGATTTGTCCTTGTGTACGAATGAAAGACTAAGTCCAACAAAAACCGGTCAACAGAAACTAGTTTCTGCGACACAAAAAATAACTTGTTACTTATGTGCGACATTGCTCGGAAACATAACATTCAATTTTAAACCCTGACGATATAGACAAGTTTTATGAGGTGCCTCTGCCCGCAATTTGTCACCTGAAAGTTTTGTCTGGGTGTCTGACTGCATCATCATAATCATGTCTCAAACATTTGACGCTTAATAAGCTCACTACTCAAGTCACTAAAAGGTATTTTAGTAAGCCACATACAGGTGCTTAAGGAAAATCCTTGGACAAAATATGACTACAAAATTGCGAATTCAATAAAGACCTCTGGCACGTAACGCAACTGTCAAAGTGATTGTGAAGCACAAGCCTTTGAGCTCATTTCCTATTCCGTCTTATGTAATACAAGGTTAAGTTTGTGCAATATTATAAGATTTATAAGTATTTAATATTCAGGTAAATAACTATCTGCTCCATAACTAACTTGTTACGTTGTACTCATTTTTCGCACAGGGATTCTTGGCAGTGAACCGCCTAATGACGCCAGAGGAGCAGGCGTTCGTGTACCACAACACATAGATACAGGATAAGAGAAACATTAGAAACACAATAAACAAAACGCGTTTGTCAATCACAGACATGTATAGCTGTTTTTGATTGACAAACGTGTTTTGTTTATCATCTTTCTAACGTTAAATCAAATGGTAGAGACAGTACTAAATTAAACAATATTTAAAGTTTGTAGTATAGCTCGTACCACGAGAGAAGAGGTCCATGACGACTGATGATGTTATGTAGGATTTCGCAGCTTGGCATCCGATCATCGATTACATTACAACACCAATATTTCAAGTTTTTTGTGAATCACAGTTGACATAAGCAACGCATGTTTTCTCTCCACTTCCAAGTAGGCTTACAGGGTTTTTCCGCTAATCATTGGATTGGTTGAAACTGGATTTGTTGTATAATTTCTGTCAATAGTCGACTCGCCATACTCGCAGAGACGGGGCAGAGTTGTGTGCTCATCAAATTCTATATTTACGTATTCAAGTAATCGGACCGCGGCCGGCGATCGGCAACCGCTTCTGCGAACACCGATTAGACGTGTAACATTAACTACACTTATAAAACACGCTCATTTTTAGCGAACCATGCTTATTAACCGAGCGAGCAAAGCGTCTCTGCTTCAAGTTTGGCAAAATTTGCTTTCCTGTGTCAGTTTGTTGGTACTCCTCTACAGGTCGTATTTTACAACCGATCTGGATGAAACTTAGTATACAGGTTTTACGACTTAATATTTTTTTTTTCGTCGTGGATTTTTTATTGAAAGGGTACTTCCTCTAAAAAGGGGGCTACTGGATATCTCCGCCTTATGAGATCCAATTTCGATGGTTGTTTTTTTATTTGAAAGGTAGAACAAACACATTAAGTTAGTCTCATATATAAATGGTGAAAATAATCATAATAATAATCATAATCATTTCTTTATTTGTGTAACATAGGTAGTGAATACAATTCTTAAATTAAAGATATAGGTCGCTATGTTATGCCAAGAGGCGTACAAATATGCGCATGCGAAATACGAACAATAAAACAATTTCTACAGTCAATGCCTAAATAAATAATCATAAATTACAATTAGTCACAATATTCAATTAAAAATTATTTCTCCAGGCAATGCCTAAATAAATAATCATAAATTACAATTAGACACAATATTCAATTAAAAATTATTTCTCCAGTCAAATAAATAAATAAGTCTACATTAATTTATCATTTAGAAATTCATCAGTCGTATAATAACATTTTTCAATTAATAATAGTTTTATTTTTCTTTTGAATTGTGTTACATTCAAATTGTTTATGACATTTGGTAATTTACTGTAAACGCGTGGTGCCATGCATGCCTAAAACGCTCTTTCTCACTAAGGCAGTCTTAAAACGCTGATTGCTTAAAGAGTTTGCGTATTGGCTACGAATCGCAACATCTCGTAACGTTGACACCTTTTCAAACAATCTCATGTTTGTCTTGACGACAACACTAATTTCAAAAAAATATAATGAGGATAGGGTAACTATTTTCAGCGATTTAAAGAATGGTACACAGCTATCATCAACTTTCAGACCACACATTGATCTTATGCACCTTTTTGTGCCTTAAAAACGATATCTTTATCGGTAGAATTGCCCCAAAAAACGATATCATAATTATCGCAAAATTGAGGCTACCAAGCCGTGATATGCAACTAGTATTGCATCCATATTTACGTATATTTTTCTAGCAATGTGGAAAAGTAAATACTGATTTATTTATTTTCTTTAGTTTTAGTTGGTTAACCAACTTAACTGGAAGGCCCACATAGATGATATGTCATCTATGTGGGCCTTCCAGTTGAGTTAAGTTAAGTAAGAAAATAAATAAATCAGTATTTACTTTTCCACATTGCTAGAAAAATATACGTAAATATGGATGCAATACTAGTTGCATATCACGGCTTGGTAGCCTCAATTTTGCGATAATTATGATATCGTTTTTTGGGGCAATTCTACCGATAAAGATATCGTTTTTAAGGCACAAAAAGGTGCATAAGATCAATGTGTGGTCTGAAAGTTGATGATAGCTGTGTACCATTCTTTAAATCGCTGAAAATAGTTACCCTATCCTCATTATATTTTTTTTTACATTTTGACGACACGGTTGGCGCAGCGGCTGAGCGATCGACTGCTGCGTAACGTGTCGCGGGTTCGATCCCCGCACGGAACAAATATTTGTATGATCTGCAAGTAGTTGTTCCGGGTCTGGGTGTTAGTGTATGTGAATTTCTATGTTTGTAAACGCACCCACGATACAAGAAGAAATTCTTAGTGTGGGACAACGTTTTTTTTTAAAAATAAAAAAAATAAAAATAAAAAATAGTATACGCACTTTTCCACATTGCTAGAAAAATCAAGGAATAAACCTAAGAATTTTGCTACTTTAAAATCTGAAGAGCATCTTCGGCGTGATGATCAGAATAGCTCCTCAAAATTCAGTAAATTACTCACTTTTAGATTTTTACCTGTAGAATCGGCCCTTGAACTACTGGTAAGGGCTGATGGAGCACTTGGGACCACCTCCTCATCACAAAACTAAAAAATTCTGGAAAAGTAACAGAATTCTCTAAAGAATAAACGTTTTACAATAAGGTCACTAGATGGCGCTAATGTGCACCGTTAGATCCGCTGTCGTTGTCGCTCGCCAAATAGTTGTGTCCTTCACCACACAATCCTCATCTTTGAAAACTCAAGATCCCGTCCCCGTCGAACATTTTGTGAGACTGGGTTTTGTTAGGTTCGAAGTAGCTTCAATAGTAAAGTTTTGCGTTTAATAGATAGTAATTGGTTAGTTGTCGGTTAGTTTATTTCTGTTTAACTATCGTTTATTTTTAAGTTGGATAGGATATTAATTATATAATTAAAAAAAATAACAATAAAAATAATATATTTAAATCGGGATATTTACCATATTTTTTAAAACAAAACACATAGTAAATATCCCATTTTAAATAAAAAGTTTGTGCTCGCGAGGTCTACTGTTGGTTGGCATAAACTTCATTTATACACAACAACTGTTCTTTTCTGCTGAGGTAATTTTTCCGGAAGTTTTCCGAGTATTTGGCAAATTACTGAGAATTTTCGTGTGAAACCATTCGAATAAAATACTATGCTTATGTTTTGGAAATTGTGGTTACTCTGGGATAGATATAAAAAAGATGGATAAACAATTACATAACTCTAGTAAACGTTGGGAAATAGTCACTTACAAGTGATGCTGACGCAAGTTAGGCTATCTGCACTATTTATATAATAAGGCTCGTGTATAGCAGTGGATAAAAAGTATAGATCTCAAGCGTGTACCATACAACAAGGAAATACGAATGTTTATGAGTGTTATACAAAAATAGCGCGGGTTTGACGTCATTTGCGTTGCTCCACTGTCAAGGGCAGCGGTGAGCACTCCACTCGCAATGTTGTGAAGATGAAATCGTATGGCTATGAGGTATCTGAACTTATAGCCTATACCAAATGACATAAAAACTGCAAAACAATACTTTGCATTTTCGGAAATGTATGAATCGAAATCGATATCCACCTCCAGTCATTAGAGAAGTCATGGCAGCTACACATTTTATGATCGTAACATTTATTGGAAGATCAGAAACAGGCACGCCTCGCACAAATATACGAATATCGATTGCCGACCTGCATCAAATTGATATTTCATGGAAATTCCCAACAGTAACATTATTTTCGCACTACCGCATCCAGGTTGATACTTTGTAGCAATAATGGAACAGACCAACAGCTCGGTTACAATCAGTAAGTCAATAGATTAAATTTATCATCATTTTCGTGAGAACGAAATGGTTTTGATTTATGTTACTGTTACTTTAGTCCGGGGTGTTATCAGGTACCTAACTGTGGAGAGTGATGCAAAAGACTGCATCCAAAAAGCCAACATTAGTAGCTTTTTTTTTTTTTTTTTGGATGGGAAATCATCAAATGACTTCTCCCGCTCTGGGCAGAGCGTGAGGGTGTGTCAGACTTTTACTGACTAAAACCCACCCGTGTTCCTTCCGTTGCCTGTGTGCCGGGGCCGCGATATCCCTTTCAGACAAACCCGCAACCCCAGCAGGCATTGGTCTTTCGACCCCGTCGGTTGGTGCTGACATCTCTTTGAGGCGCGCGTGGAACACAACGCGCCGTCGACACGGGCCTGGTCCTTATCGGACGGCGAGCTGCCCATTGCTCACCGTCCGCAGGCCCGCGCCTACGGAGGCCGGAAGTCGGCTCTTGACTCCCGACGCCCGGGGCGTCTCCTGCGGCGACTAGGGCCGCGAGGGCGTGCAGCTTGCATCTCCCTCGCGCGCCCCGCCTCCTCCTTCGCGAGCATAACTGCTTCGCAGAAGGAGGTGACGGCCTCCCGTGCACTCTCGCGCCGAACCATGGCCTGAACCAGGGCCGGACGCGAGAGATCGCCGCCGCCGATCGCCTCCGTGAGGACACGGCGGTGCTCCGCCCAAGCCGGGCAGACCTCCACCGTATGCTCCACCGTGTCCTCCGGGCGATCCACACAGTGGTGACACCCGGGCGTTTCCTCCCGCCTAATTCGGAACAGGAACCTCCCGAAACAACCGTGTCCGGTGAGGACCTGCGTCAGGCGGAAGGTGAGGACGCCATGGCGCCTCTCAAGCCACTCCTCAAAGAGGGGACTTATCGCCACAATTGTGGCGTGCCCAGCGCTGCGTTGCGACAATCGCACACTCCATGCCGCCATGAGATCCCGCCGGAGCTCTGTCCGCTGTGCCGTGATCTCTCGCGGCAGCGGAGTTACACCCCGGCGTTTCGCCTCCTCGCGCAACTCCCACATCTGCGCGAGGACTTTCGCCTCCAGATCCCATGGCGAACATTCGTAGCTTAAAACGTACATACATATATGTACCTATATCTATGAGGTCCTCCACACACGTATAAAACGGTAAAATTTACAAGGATTCATATTCATATTCATTTATTTGCGTTCCACAAGGTAAAACAAGATGTTAACAAAAGGCTTAGAGCTAAGAGCCGTTGTAGACCCAGTCAGGGCACAGCAAAGAAAGTTAAAAATAAACATAAAATAAAATTGTACATGGAAACTTAATAATTACATTCGTATAAAAGTCAACAACAATAACATAAATAATTCTATTATCAATAAGTAGGTTGCCATTTTTCTTAAAATACTATTATTACATTTAGATAAACAAATATAACCTAAGTAGTAATATTGCCTAAGTAAATATAGCAATTGACTTAGGCAATACCACCACAAACATTTAATGAGAGATCATATGTTATGGTTACAAAGTACTAACAAAGAGGTAAGTTTTAAGTGTATCACAATTTTTTGACAATTTATAGATTCAGTAGGAAAGCATTTTATAATTGAATCATTGTGTATTTACTAGTAATTTTATGTTTAAATAAATAATCTTTTTGTTATATACATGTATATATTTAAGAATGTATTCATTGTAATTATAGTCTTTCATTCAAGTATTCGTTCACATTATAATAGGTTTTGTTTAATAGAAATAATTTTAATTTATTAATAAAGGTGTTGTATTTATTTATATTTCTTATTTCATCCGGTAACTTATTATATATTTTTATCGACATGAAATAGGTACTTGAGGAGTGCATTTTTAAACGGGATGTAGGTATGTTTAATCTATTTTTATGTCTTAAAGTAATTTTAGTTTGAATGTCTTCCCTTTTTGTGTAGAATTTCGGGTATCTACGTACAAATTTACAGATCTCAAAGATGTAGAGGCACGGCAGGGTTAGAATTTTCTGTTCCTGGAAGTGGGGCTTACAGCTATCCGTTTGTTCGATATTGACTACAATTCTAATAAGTTTTTTTTGCAGGGTGAATAGTGTGGGTGAGTCTATACTATTACCCCATAATATGACACCGTATTTGAGCCATGCATAGGCGTATGCGTAATATGCAGTGATCGGAGTAGGTAGATTGATTTTTAGTACTTGTATCATAAATGCACACAGAAAGAATAACATGGATAAGCCATTTTTCCGGAAAGTAATTCCGGTATTTCCGGATTCAATTAAATATTGTTAATGTTGGTAGTGATATTATTACTACTGTACCACCCATGATCCTTTGTTCTGATTGGTCGTTGGGTTTTGTCAAATCGTGACAAAAAAAAAAATAGGAAGAATAATAAAGAATAAAATTGCTCATTTTATTACAATTCCTACCTTTTTTTTTGAGGATGGCAAATCATCAAATGACTCCTTCCACTCTGGCAGAATACAATTCCTACATAAGTTCCGGTTTTTTTTTAATAATCCACCAATTCCGGAGGAATGTCCATAGTAATATATACGTTTCGGATCAATGACCCCAGTTCAATCTACCTACTCCGATCACTGGTAATATGTTACCAACGCAGTATTTATGTCTGTAGTTTTTTTTTTTGTCGTTTTTTTTTATTACTACATGCTTATTGAAACGTCTAACAAAACATCACAACAAACAATCTTTTGTCTAGTGAACTCCTTTGATTACAAGAGGCAACAGCAAACACAAAATTATTGAACGAATTAATTATTAAACCCGGTTTAATTTAGCATCACTTACAAACCTTTCACACAGTGACGTCAAATAAATTATGAACAATCGATTAAACATGACAGCGGTATGAGCAACGACCCATGTTCGACGTTATGCGATCCCGTGTAGTCTGAGGCGTGTAGCGAGTGACGTCATGACCCGTTCAGTGCCAAGGCTCCGACTAACGTAAACAGAGCTCGATCACTCCCGCATCTGTATACAAACTGATAACGCTGTGTGGAGCGAAACGAATGCGAGTCCTATTGAAAATTATTCTAGAAACTGATACAATGTTGTAAGTGTGACTTGCAGTTTTGGAGCCGACGGCAACGGACAGGAAATGAATAGAAAAGTGATGTTAAATGCAATTAAGTTCGGCATATTAAAAGATAACCTTAAAGGAACACAAGGAACACTATGTAAAAATGGTACCGACAAAGCTGAACAATTGGTAGTGTTACTGTTAATGAATACGGACTAGTAACATTTACAGGCGAAAGTAAACCAAGAGATAAAATTTGATTTATCGTCCCATAAATGCATGGCTTATAAACTTTTTAATTCTATACAAAGAGACTCTTCCTTTTCATGAAACAAAGGTGGTAATAAACGCAACTCCTGAGCAGTTATTCATACAGTTTCTGTAAATAGCAGTGAAAGTTTCAAATGACTAAATGGAGTTTGGAATTATTCCAAATATCTTGTCTACATCCATTATTGTTGAGCGGAAAGTGGAATGAATGGGGCTAACAATGTATAATTTGCTGTATATGTCATACTCATATATAATAAGTAGATATAAATAATTAGTTGTATTTAAACAGGAGGCCCGGACCTCTTTTATCTGTTCTGTGCCTGGGCCAATAGTAAGCCATTTATACATCACACACTACTTCTTTATCTACTTTGAAAACAGTAGCCGTTGCAAACCTATATCTAATTGAGAAATTGTGTGTCTTGATGAGCCCTAAATCTGCCATTCGTCAGAGAGTATAACCGTATCTCTCGTATCTCTCTGGGACTTGTTTATTGTTTGCGGATGACCTGAAATTGCTGCTCGAGGTTCGGGATCACTCGGATTGTGAACGCCTACAGGAAGACATTGACAGAGTGGTCGAATGGAGCAATGACAACAAACTGCATTTTAATGTTGCTAAATGTTCGGTGATGTCGTTCACTCGCGCGCGAACTCCCTTGAGTTATCAGTACAAGGTGGAGGAGGTGCCGATGCAACGAGTGTCTCAGGTACGAGACTTAGGGGTAGTCTTCTCTCAGGAACTAACCTTCCGTGAGCATATCAATAAGATATGTAAGAAGGCATACAGAAACCTAGGTTTCGTACTGAGGCAGTCCCAAGGATTCACCAACATCACGACACTAAGGGTACTATATGACGCATTAGTCAGAAGTCACCTCGAACATAGCGCATTCATTTGGGCTCCTCATGAGGCGAAATATAGCGTTATGTTGGAACGTATCCAAAATAAGTTCACGAGACACTTGTATTACAAGCTGTATGGGGTATATCCATTATACCCATTGATGTACCCTACACTATTTGTTCTGGGTATGGTAGGGTATAACACTCTAAGAGTACGACGGGAGTTTTCGCTCGTAGCGTATGTAGTGAAACTACTACGTGGCGTGGCGCATAACCCGGGAGTGCTGCGACACCTACAGCTGTACGTTCCCGACCGGTACGTGTGGAGGCGGCAACGCCCGCCCCTGCTCGCTGTGCCTGCAGCCAGGACCAACCTACTGGCGAGAACTCCTCTCACTAGAGCCATACGCGTGGTGAATGAGGTTTACGGGAGGGTTGATGTATTGTGGTGCAACTTGAGTGAATTCGCAAAAGTTACACTATATGTTATATGTTATTTAGATTAAGATATTTTTTAACTAGGTATAAGGTGTAGATTTAGGATTTAGTTAGTAAGGCCAATCTGTCGCATTGGATCATAGATCTGTAATGATAGTGTAGGTAAGATTTTTATAAATAAATAAATAAATAAATAATCTCTATGCTGTGGTGGTACAAATATGTCACCGTCGATAATAAATAATTATCACACCACACGGTCAATTTACAAAAGCCCTGTATAAGGCAAATGGATCCCAGGAACCTATAGATGGTTAATGACTAAGCTGCAGAACGAGGATAAAACTAACGAGCCTCCACCAGCCTAGACGAGCGTAATCAGACTATGTTACGTATCAAGGTATCAAGGACACATAGATACTGCAGTGGAACTTGGATTGGTGTAATAGAACGCAGCAGTAAAGTAAGTTCAGTTAAATATAAACACAATGGAAATGCGTAAAGTTAAACAAAATTCCATAAAAGAAAGGGTATAAAGGAAAGATGTTTGAGTTATTTACAATGTTGGAGGTTTAGGAACTTCAAAGGAGGTGTTTGTTTTTCAGTAATACTAAAATCAAATTGAAACGATTGCTCAGTATAATAAACTTAGATATTCAAGAGAAACATAAGAAATATGAAAGTAAGAAGAAGAAGACCTAAGAAGCCAATGGCAGTTGCGTAATAAAATGGGAAAGTGCAACTATGGTAAGAAAGAGCAGGTTACTTGTTTTGTTATAAAAACCATAACATTATTTCTCTTTACCAGATAACAGAAAACTCTCCCATATCTTATCTCGACGGAAAGTAACGCTAGTCTTCAAAACAAAAAGTTTCACGTCGCTTCACGCTTGTTAACGTTTCTCGTATAATCTCTCAAAAGGATAACGGAACTGAAAGAGTTTGTAACTTTTAAAACTTTACCATTTTATGGCCGACTTTTACTTTTTATAACCGTTGTTTTATTACACTCTTGCGACCCGTTCACTAAATAGTTTTACAACTTAAATACGATCACTTTTATTTTGTGAGCATAACACTTTTGCGTCTGTTTATGAGATATTCGCTTATTATTAACTGTCGCTTGTTTAGTCAGATGGTTTTGAGAACTCATTTTCTATATGAAAAGAAAGAGGAAGTCATGCATGACATGACACAAAAAGCGACGGTCCGGTAAAACTGTTTATAAAACTCGATTATTATTAGTTTTAAGATATCTGATTGTTATCTGGGAGAACCCAGGGAAACTGGGATAATCTGGGAGTGGGGTTATATCTCATTAGAATGAACCCATAAAGAATATACATATGAGAATTTCCAAAACAAACAATGAGTCACGCCGCAATGAGTAGTTGTTACTGTAGTGTACTAGGACGTTACGTAAGCCGCACCTGAGCCAACATCCTTGTTTGCGCAACGTGTCACGTGCTCTGTTCCATAATATTTTCTGGTTCAGGCTATGATAAACATAGCCTGAACCCAGGTATTTCGTAGAAAAAGTAGATATGAAATTAAAATTTACATTTATTTAACATCTAAGATGTAATTATTATAAATGATCCCGATACATTTTACCTTACGGCATGCAAAATTTTCAAACAATAGAAACTCTTTTCCAAAGAAGATGATACCTTGAAATAGGTAAACCGTTTTAAGCTTTTTGACACGGCTGGTAGATTGAACAGAACATCAGGAAGCAACATTTTTAATGAAGACAAAAAAATCTGCCAGAGTAAATAATGTCGGCTAGGCCAATTTAGTCGTCATAAAGACCAGTGACGAAATAGACGCAGGGGCAATAACACAAAACCTATGTTTGTATCCGAGAGACACAACTGGCTTTTCAAGGACTATTAATCTCAAGCAAGAAACGAACCTTTGTTTGAAACACAATTTGATTTGACGCCATATTTGCGATAGTGCACACACACTGACACAAGACGATATACATACGTCACGGCATCAAGTGGGTCGATGACGATGCAATACTAAAAACGTTGACAGAAGCATGTCATTGAGGTACTGATTACGTTACGTTATCTTGTGCCTCAATGTTTGCATCGCGCTGATATCAGCATCCTGGCATCTGTCCTCAATAAGCACATGATGAAATGCCCATAAAATGTAATCTTGTTTGGAATTACTTGAGAACGCTTGTGTCTGTTCATAAATTGTAATCTTTACACTTTTTGTTAATTCCTACTACATATATGTATATGTTTACATTAATATGATATGACAGAATTTCATTTAATATTGAGGTTTACCAAAACCAGTTTATTTTAGTGTCGTTTCTTCAATATAATTGGAAAAGCTGGTTCACTGCAGTGAAGCCGTTTTGCCGAGTTTGAACACGAAGGCTTTGGGGCGCTTGCACCTATGCTCGATTCATGAGTAACATGCGTGCGTAGTTTTTATGCCTACATAACTCGTCTTGGGGAATGTGTAATTGCGTATTGTTCTAGGTCAATAACACTACTACATTTGCGATTCTGTAATAACTAATATTAGCTTAAAATAGTATGGTCAACCCCGTACGTCAGTAATAACTACTACTAACCATTAACTGCTACGAAATAAAAGGCACTGTCAAAGCTTTGTTACCATGGACATGCGGTTGGCCTTACTTACTTGTATTCTTTAATCTTAAGTATTACGGTTGTAAGTAAGTTAATTAATTTGCGAATCCTCAGAATGTCTATATGTTCCTAGTATGAAGGCTTGAAGACTCAACATGTAAATAAGAAAATAATTGGAAGCTGGAAGCGAAGGGGACGAGGCCAGAACCTTGACATCAGTGACGTCATAATACTACGGAGATTGGGAGCTATTCACAACTGTAGTACTATCTACAAGTTTTATGGGTTGACTCATCTATTTGTTATGCAAAATTTCTTATAAAAAATTCAACATTAAAAGCGTAGTTGGGCGCCAAATAGTAACAGTTGGGCGCCAAAAGTGAACGGGATTTGTGATTATGTTTTTATGTTCATGTGCGTATACAGGGTGGGGACGTCAATACGACAGCAAATTAATCTTCCTATATCTAACTAATTACGTTCTCGGCCTACAAACAATAATTCAATCAAATACATACAATTGACAAAATAAGGCTGTTAGGCAAAATCCCCAACTACCATATTTTTAATATTTTTTATGGTTTTTCATGCTTAATCCTATGCACTAATATTGCCAGTGTTTTCATTGATTGTTCATCGCAGAATGTAGTTATTTAAGAGCGTTTATTCTGAAGGTGGGCAACGTCGCAAATAGATGTCAAATATTTCACTGTTTTGATTAATTTTGCAATATTACTGTGTGGAAATAAAAAATGTGGCTAACTAGCGAACTAGAATATTGATTATGAAATGCAATAATTAATATCGTAACACCGAATGTTTAGTTTGAGATGTAAAAAAACTATTTGGAAACTTTCCAAATGCGTTATTTACACCTAAAATGGGTACAACATCAAATTCAATGTTATTATTGCAATTCATTATTAATCTTCTAGTTCGCTAGTTTGCCACATTTCTTATTTATATTCAGTAATATTGCTATAAGAATCAAAACAAGTAAATATTTGACAGTTATGTGCGACGTTGCCAACTTTTAGGATAAACCCTCATTAAAATATTTTCTTACTCAATCTATCGCCTATATTAATTTTTTATTCACAATTATAATTAAATTTAAGCGCTGGAAGATCTGGTACTAGTGTTTTATTCATTGTCTTGACTTACTAAGATACCTAGTAAAAACATACTTTGGAAATAAGGTGGATGAAATTATACAATAGCATATTAATTATATTATGAGTAATACACTAAAGAAACTGATGATGCATAGTTTACAAAGCTGCACAAACTTCAGCACTTGAATATTCACATACATTATATTTATGATGGCAATGACGGCATCGACCATCTGCCGCCGCAGCTGTCGCCAAGGTTAACTTCACAGTCTTATTTTGTACCACTGGTCCTTTTTATAGGGTTCTGTAGTTAAACTAGGAATCCTTATCGACGACACCATGGCTTCACCATGTTTCTGTGTATCTCACAGCCGTTTGAGGGTGTATTCACATCTAACGTACGTGATCGGAGCATATCGGCGCGTTTTGGGGATGTTTTTAAATCGTGACTATCGTGGTGTTGTTAATTCAAATTCAAATAATTTATTTTCTCTTTACAAACATTGACATGAACAATATTTAAAACAAGCTTAAAAATTACGTGACAAAGTTTGTGAGAGACTGGTGTCTACACTAGGCGGGAGGAAACGCCCGGGTGTCACCACTGTGTGGATCGCCCGGAGGACACGGTGGAGCATACGGTGGAGGTCTGCCCGGCTTGGGCGGGGCACCGCCGTGTCCTCACGGAGGCGATCGGCGGCGGCGATCTCTCGCGTCCGGCCCTGGTTCAGGCCATGGTTCGGCGCGAGAGTGCATGGGAGGCCGTCACCTCCTTCTGCGAAGCAGTTATGCTCGCGAAGGAGGAGGCGGGGCGCGCGAGGGAGATGCACGCCCTCGCGGCCCTAGTCGCCGCAGGAGACGCCCCGGGCGTCGGGAGTCAAGAGCCGACTTCCGGCCACCGTAGGCGCGGGCCTGCGGACGGTGAGCAATGGGCAGCTCGCCGTCCGATAAGGACCAGGCCCGTGTCGACGGCGCGTTGTGTTCCACGCGCGCCTCAAAGAGATGTCAGCACCAACCGACGGGGTCGAAGACCAATGCCTGCTGGGGTTGCGGGTTTGTCTGAAAGGGATATCGCGGCCCCGGCACACAGGCAACGGAAGGAACACGGGTGGGTTTTAGTCAGTAAAAGTCTGACACACCCTCTCGCTCTGCCCAGAGCGGGAGAAGTCATTTGATGATTTCCCATACTGAAAAAAAAAAAAAAAAAAAAAAAAGACTGGTGTCTACACTAGGAATACCTGTATAGCAGATCACCAGATAATCACCACGATAGTCACGATTTGAACTTCTAATAACTGTACTGAATACGGAACCCTACTATGTGCGTTGTCCTAAACGCACTTGGATGGTTTTCATTTAAATCAAAGCGTTTTTATATACTGTACATGTTTGGTTAAAATAGCTACTTTGAAGGAGTCGAATGTTGTTTTATGGATATAGATATAGAATATGTTGCCTAGTGCTATTTACTTCGCACATGTTGGTAGTGCATTCCGCTTCAACTGCTCTTAAACTAAGTTGTTTCTGATTAATGGAAGTGTTAACTAGCTAGAAAACGATAAAACATTTGCGTTTCTTTCCGTGGGTACCTATAGTGGCGGCACTGTCGTTGAAAAGAAAAAGAAGCCGCTGTTAAGGTTGCCAACTTTTTGTGCAAGAAATAAAGTATTATAGGTTAAAGTGAGAAAATAAAAAGTATTTCGGAAAAATAAACAGTATCTCCGAAAACAAAACATTAAAAAAAAAAACAACCGTCTTCCAAAAAAACATTAATTTTTTGGCACCAAGTTCCTTTTTATTTAGGCATAGCTCTGGATATTAGTGAAAACAGTATATTCTCTTAAACTTTATTTTTGTTGAACAGTAAACAGTATTTTAGAGTGAAAAAAATATAATACTGTTTTTAACAGCATGGTTGGCAACCCTAGCCGCGAGTACGTGAATCGTCTTGTGCGTTCTAGAGAGTGTGTACTGTGTATATCTATGTATATCCGTTGCGCCCACGTGGTAATTGCTTAACACACAGAAAATGGCAACCAATCGCAATGTCTTTAATTTTGACAGATAAGCCTGGTTCATTGCGTTATTTACGTAGAGTTGTGTAGTTTGAGTAGACTAGAACTGCACACTACTGAGTAGAATTTTTCAAACTTATGAAGCAATGGATTAGGAATTTTCTTCGAAACCCTCGGCCTGTGAATAAATGTGTGTCGTGCAATTAGGGTTAAGCTCATGGCTGGCATCCGTCGACGTTTACATGCGTTCAAGCAGTTGCGGCGAAGAAAGTTCACTTTCTCTCCTGAAAACTCATCCTCTAGAAATCGCGACCCGGCTGCAGTTTCTTATTTGAAATCTTTCTTGAACCACAACCAGTCACATACCTACATAACACTTGTGTCCAAACTCATTCTCGATAAACACTTGAACCGTTGTAGCCAAATTCGAGCGCCTACGGTAATCAGGCGCACGCATAATGTGCTCTAACTGTGGCCTTGCACAGTTACTGCCGGGTGTACCTGGCTCCTTCCGGTGGATGTCGATGAGCTGGTCAAAGTTCTCTGCCACCATTGCAGTCACAATTATATCATATGGCGGTGCTCGAGACTGCCTTACGCCGCGCCGCTTGAACCCGCCACACTCGTAGATGTCTGTAGTTCCTGTGCTTGGCTTAATCTAACGTTCCCTGTGGAAACGAACACGTTCCGCCGAGATGAAAGCGGGTCGTCGACGGCCGCAATCTCCCTCTCTTGCATGCCAAGTTCTTTCATTTGTCTTTACTTACAAAGTAATAAGCGATCTTGCCATATTTCGTTCCATATGTCTACCTACTGACCGAGATGGAAGACGTTTCACGTCAAAATGACAGCTGCTGTCAATTATCATGGTTATTTTGTCACTTCCAATTAAAGTCACCGTGCCAAATAAACTTGCTGCACCACACACAACATACACACGTGCAAATATCAGACTTTTTGGCCAAGTGATGAATGTCAACTCAACTCAACTCAAAGCATTTATTTCAAATAAACCAATTACAGGCACTTTTGAATTGTCAAGGGGTCGGTCAGTCAGAAATATGAAGCTAGTTGCCCTTTCCAACGCGTAGTAGGTTCCTATGGAGAAGAACGGGCAAGAAACTCCACGGACACTCTTTTAAATCAGAAATGATGACATGTCGATATTGCAGCACATAGAGAAAAAAAGAGAGGATTAATCCTAACTAATTTATAAATGCGAAAATGAGTTTGTTTGTTTGTTACGATTTCACGCTTTAATGAGCTAACGGATTTTGATGAAATTTGGCTCATGGGTAGACTATGACCTAGGTTAGAACATAGTATACTTTTTATCCCGATATTCCCACGGGATCTATACTTATGCGGGTGAAACCGCGGGGCGCAACTAGTGATAGATAATTTTACCAGACACCTTCCCCTTCTCTAATCTCTAAATATCATAAAACAAACTCGGTTTTGCGTTTGTCTATATGTCCGCGTTGTTCTTCTAAAATACGCAACGGATTTAAATGAGGTTTTCAACATCGTTTTCAGAATGTATTCTGGAAGGTTTATATGTATATATAATTCTTTATATTAAACGTAAACGTAGTACTGAAACTTGACGTTTTGTCAAGTCGTGAAAAGGCATTTTTTTGAGCGTTTACATGGCGTGCGCTGAATAAACCGTTTCAGATAGATAAAATGTCTGTTCTATATGGTTTGTATATCTTAAGAAAATCAACAGAAAACTCCACGATAGCATATGTCTACCTTCTAAGGATGATCCACAGTGACCATTTTTATTTTTCAGAATTTCATAAAAAAAGTTCGTTATTTCCGAAGCTATTTTGACCAGTAGTACATTATTAATCCTTATCCGATAAAATATTAAATTGCCCATTTAATTAAGATTAAAATATGCCTGGACATTATATAATTCAAATGAATACTATAAAAGATATCACAGATTTAAAATTATGCGTAGCAAATAATTAGGGAACTGCGATTAGTAAAATTAATTTATGAATTGGATTAATAAAGTTTGATGACAGTGTGGTGGTGGTTAAGTATTTGGACGTCCGATCCAACAAATGGAGAAGGACTAGCACTTTTTTTAATAATCCAGTTCAACGAAATAGTGGGACCATCCATAGACAATACACCACTTTTGTTTTTTTAATTGTAAAGTCCGTTCAAACGGCGATGATCAGCGATATTTTGTTACTGTATAATTTGGGATCATCCGGCTGTTTCATACTCCATTTTGTTTTTAACCGTATGAACATTGGGATGTTGACGTGAGCATCAGTACATTCCGTGGGAAGCAGGGTTGGGTTGCTAGTTATTATTACACGAAGTTAACTTATGCCTAAAAGTTGATATTCCCGAATAATTTATTGTTAATCTGAAAGATATTCTGGTTTAACTTTACTCAACGTTTATTAATAACGGTTATAATTTTATAACCACCACAGTACAGAAGGGGAAATGGACCCGAAAGAGGCCGAGGAAAAGTATACAGACCAATTCAAAGAAAAGGCTAAGGTAGATACGAGTAGTAGCAAAAAGAAGTAGCATTGGATAGAGTAGATTTGAGGTTGCTACTGCTCCGATAAGTGTCCAGCACTTAAGTGCTGGGAGCTGGCCAGCTAGATGATATTTTATGTAAATTCATTACGAAATTAGAGCGAGCGTGAAAATTTGTTGGACGGTGATGAATAAAACCTTGTTAAGATACAAAACTAGTTTTAACATCTATAGAAACTTGCGGTAAAATAATATCAAAACAAAACACGTAGAAAACGAAATTCCAGTTTTAAGAAAACGATAATAATTAAATTATACTATATGAAAGGTTTGTAGTAGGTATGTGAGCCGAGAGTCTGCACGTGTTTAAAACAATAAGCCCGTTTTATAAATCGTATCTTGAGTTTGTTTTACTATGGGACGGCGGCGCCGCCGTCAAGGAAGATTCCAAGCAAGCCATAGCCACATGCCGTACATGCTGCTAATAGACCACAGAGTACTCTATAGGTATACAATCAAACAAACGAAAACCCATCTTTGTTCATTGCTGTATGTCGATGTGGTCGATACTGACATTATGGGGAATCAGTAACTTTGCAATTTGCATTGTTTTTAAAAGAGCCCTACCCTAACTCACTGCTAACCAGAGCTTCAACAGAAATAATGGACATAGTGAACAAACAACGCACTTACAAAATTGAACTAGGTACATACTCAAAAAATCTCTCAAGTAATAAGGGAAACGCACTAACTTGAATAACGCCTATCAATACCGTTTCAAAACGATAAAATATTTGAAAGAAAATCGAAACGAATTCCCATCACAGAGTGGCTGGAACAATAAATCCATCGGGTTTGCATTACGCGCCATTTGGCACGCAGGGCGCGTATTACCAAGGACCCATGTAGGCAGCCTCGTTCGGCATTCAGCAGAGCCCGCTGAACTCGCATTAGTATGCCGAACAGGATTGAGAAGCTTTGGCATTCGCGAAACGTAGCGACACTACGTCATGCTTTAGTCGAGGTATGTACGTGTAGTGAGATGCAGGGGCGTACTTTGATGATTGTGTATTGTTTAAAACCGATAGGACTGACCCGCATTAACAGAGAACGGTAGTGTATAGAAATGGGAGAGTCTTTTGCCCTGCATCGGGACAACGCGGGCTAGATAGATAGATCACATAACTTGAGAAGTTTGTGAAACATTTAGAGTATAGATAATGTATATTCTTTCCCCAATGCAAAATTGAATGCTGATGCAGTCCGGTTCACCAACGGAAAGTTAATTTTAGACACATGCAAATGTTAAATTAATGGCAAGTGACGAGTCACGACGACGACTATGGCGACAATAAATTAATTTTCCTGAAAATGAGGAGAGTAATGGAAGAAAACTGCTGATCCTATAACGAATGCTGTAAACTAAAACAAGTTATGTGTACTACAGCTAATAAGAACTGAGGAAGTCCGTGAGGATCGATTAACATCACATGTTAAATGTATTAATGCGATTGACGTAAAACGAACGAACTTAGATCAGTTTTCATACCACCGCTAAACGAAGTACACACACAGATTGACGCAAGTCGTTACCCACCGATATTTGTCTGTCAGCGTGTTGTCAAACTGATGTGTCGCGGTCTTTACCCTGTGCTCCGCGGCACGTGACGTTGTTTCTCACTAAAATACACATTAGCTGAGCACGAACAGCGTTTGAAGGAACATCGAAAAAACAGAATTTTGATAATTTGTACGGAAAACCGTATTGTGATGTAGAACAGGTACTGTTAATTTTCTTATAGGTTGATTGTCTTTCTTGTTGGTTGGTTGATTGGTTTTACAAACTTTTTGTGTTAATTCTGAGATCAATACTCAGTATTGCTAAATCGAAAGATAGACAAGAGCCAAACTTTTTAAAACTTCTTATTCCAATAACTGGAATTCGTTCGACTTTTTTCTGAATGGACAATTGTCATTTGTGAGAACATCCAGTTTGTAAAAGTGAACTCATAGTTTTTTTTATTATCGGCTGCACACTTTCAAGAAGCTTTTCCAGTGGGAATAATTTTATGATTCATCTTTTAACTAGCCACGTGCCTCCATATCAAGTCACAGCAATTCTGGAACGAAAACAGATGAAAACTAAACAATAATTAATAATTATTTATCTATACATGACGGAAATGCGTAGGCACAAGTATTAGGGAGATTTACCAAAGCCGATAAAACTGCGGCGACTATTAAAATTGTAACTACTGGCTTGATTATACCGATGTTATTATAGCAACTGAGCTATTTGCGAACCTCGTGAATGAAAATTCATTCGAAGGTTACGTTGTATACTTGTTACAATCGCAATTAATACAGTCAACAAATTGGCCAGCTGGAATCTTGTGGTACTACTTGGTTTGTTCAACTTTAAGAATTAATCGGCGTCCGCTCGCATCAAGTTAGCAAATTCAAGCCGTTTTATGACCGGTATCATTAAAAACTTGCTGGACAGATGCAGAAAATAGACAGGAGTATGGTACATAAACGGAAGCTTTATAACTGCTGGATAGATTTTGAGATTCTAAAATAGCAAGTCATTTGATCCTGAAGAAAAGCGTTGACAACTTGAAGACGCACTGAAGCCGCATACTAGGCAGCTCGTAGCTGCCACAGCTCTGCCTCAAGCGGCATTCACAAGAATAGATAGCTCAATTTTTCATGCACCCGTAAAGTGTAAACTCAGTTCGTCCCTGCGATTAACCTCGCGTAGTATTCGCACGAAGGACGCAGAAGCACGGCCGGGACAGATGCGCTCGAGAAAATCGTGATCTAAAATTCCCCTCCCCCTTCACGCCCCCCACATTGCTTTTATCGACACCCAGTATTGTGTCAGCGTAATGGTAACACATGGTAAGGAGGAAAGCGTACGTATGTTTTGAATGACAATGAAGCAATTGCGTTCTTCTGTGAAAATTGTATGGTGGCTACAGAATTCAGAAGTGCCACTTGGGGCGATTATAATTGGCTTTTTGTGAATGTGTCAAGGAATGTGAGAGATGTACGGGCTTTGTTAAGGCGGTTTTTGAGGGACCATTTAGTTTGGCTGTATTGATTAGAGCACGGCCGACTCTTGTGCGCGTCGTAAAGGCGTCGCTGGCTACATCGTGCAACGGTCACGCGCCGCCGACTGTCGGTCAGTGGCGTGTCGGTCTCACGCCGGCGGGCGCCCGCGCAGCCGTCGTCGTCGTCGTCGCGACAAGCTCCGCGAGTCAAGCGCAAACTGCTGATGCGCTTTCTAACGCTCTGGCCTTGCGTGTGATAATTTAATACAACAAAATGCATGGGAAGGAATGGCTTTCAAGTTCCGTAAAATGTTATGTAGCGTGCATAAATCGAGGTTAGCAGAAAAATGATTGGCAAGAACACCAGAATGACAATCAGCTATTCTAAATTTTTTCAGTTTCGCGCATATTCCATTTTATTCAGCGTCGTCGCAGCATGACCTCATCGTCATTCTGACGTTTCGTAAGTGCCCATGTAGGTTTATGTGAAATAAAATATTTTGATTTGATTTGATTTGACCTCTTCCATATATCTCTATTAGCGGTCATCTTCAGTAGTAACAGGTATCCATATCATCTTTCACACATTCTATCCAGTATTTATTCAAAACTCTTACACTAACCAACATCCATACTCAAAACTTAACTTTCCTCACGATAATATGTCCTGATTCCTCCGCATCACCGATACCATGACCGATTTATCTACACTATTCCATCAGAATGTACAACACACACACACATCATACATCACATATCACCACATTACATTCATCACCATCACAGGTTTGAAGTTTCTTAATAAACCTGACAAACCATGGCGATTGGTGTGTAAGAAAAATGTGGGTTGGTTGCTTGTTATACCAATCAGATAACCTGTTGAAGAATTTGGGTTTTTTGAACAGAACTAACCTAAGCATATCAGGTATAACTACCTACTTCTTACGTGAATTCGCTTAATAGCTTTGCTTACCGGTTTAAAAGCGAGATTCCAAGGGGCAACAAAAAGCTTGGGCTAATAAATAAAATGTATCAGATGCGAGTCATCGTGCCGGCCAACGGAACGGTCACGGCCGGTGCTCGTCGCGGGACGTGACCACGTGACGCTCTCGCACACGCTACGCTCCGCCGCACCACTGTGAACTAGCTTATTTTTGCATAAGACATACTTTTTAATTTACTATTTACACGATCTTTTCTTATATTACCTAGTATGAACAGGTCTTACTCTTGCATCCGATTTTCGTCTTTGATAAAAACCAGGAGATACTGACTGTCAGCATTACAATGGACTTCAAGACCAACGACGCTATGTACGCGAAGAGTAGGTATAGATACCTAATAAGAACAGGTACAAACAAGCGACAACAATTTTTTAAACCCAAGCCTGTTTACAAACAACACGTGACTTATGATCATGATTATTAAAATAACCATAATGTTAGCAACAGCAGTATAAAAACTGGCCTGCATGCCACTGACTGACGTCATAGTGAAGTAATTCATTAAACCTACATGAGAGGTAGGAATTCGTAGAGCAAACACTTTCTCTGTTAGTACTGCTCCGGCCACACGATAACGCGATAAAGTTGTCAAGTTGGTGATAAGGTTGCCGCGGCGCCGCCGGCTGTATTAAATAGTAATATCACATGAGCATGCAACATGCGTCACTGGCTGGATTAAATAAAGCCTGTTCACTGTTCCAAGAATGTTCTAATATTACGATTAACAAGACTATTATGAATTATTGAAACAATTTGTTTCGACTCTGCACAAGTGTCCTGTCGTAGGTTTGCCGGAAGAAATCTCTGATCAAATATACATACTTACATGAGGTGAACAAAAATAATAGTAGATAATAAAAAAGAAGCCGGGGTGTCGTGGGACACCCGGTTGGAAGGAAGTTCCTTTCGCTGTATATTATGTATTTGTACATAGCCATCTACTATAAGTATTAAGAAGCCAAAAACTTATACTAAATGGGTCTGGCACGTGACAAACTTGAGACCTTGAAAATTACTTTTTCAAGCATAACGCTTTTCGTACGTGAAGATTTCTACGAGTCAACTCCTATCAAAAGCCGCGTTAAAGAACTTCGTTCCAATAAATACTGGCTGGCCTACATAGTCCACAAGTATCGGGGGACCTATATAGATTCTATACCACAACGACTGAATATTGACAACGACTAAGTTCTGTGAGGTGTGAACCGCCCAGACGATGACACATCGTGGCAACCGAACGGCATGGCAGAACCAACCACCGATAGGATATTTGAAACGGTCGCGTTTATTTACTCATACTGGATTGTGGCATGTTAGTACCATAGTTTTACAAAATAAGTACTTTATCTACAATCGTGTGGGGTGAGGTCTGCTCTGCTAACTAGGTTTTACAAACCTGTATTAAGGAGTAACAATCTGATCACCTAAAGTATATGAGGTTTCAGAAGGATCTGAAAGTCGGGTCTTGAGAGGCTGCCTTGTGAATTCACGGGCCCTGGAAAACCCAACTTAGTGGAAGATGTCCAAATCGTCGTCAAGTCGACAATGAAGTAGGTACCTGCTTGGGACTCGTTCGCGATTCAATAGGTTGGCGAAGAAATAGCATTAACACTGGATACGTATTGTAAATAGTACAGGGTTGAATCTTTATTGATTTATTGTTATAACAATAGCTATAAAAGGCAGACAAAAATAAACACTCTATCAAATTAATGAAACAGACCCAAACATCAGTTATCTGTACTAGAGTTGAAGGAAAAACTTCCAATTTTGACAATCTTTAATAGAAGTTGACAATATTGAATCACTTAGTTGATATAAAGATAAATAAATAAGCCTATAACATTAGTTTTATACTGAGCAAGTTGTTATCAATGCATGAGTCGTTTTCATAGAAATACAGACAACACAAAGAGCGGTACTTCTACTTACATTTTACTTACTACTTTGACTCAATTGCAAATCGAAAATGTGTTGCGTAATTAGATAGCAGGGATAAAATGTTAAATATCTACATGTACAGGATGGGAAGAAACGAATGCACCAGGGGGAGAAAGCAACCTATATTAATGACTTACGGAAAATAATAATTTATGTTTAGTTTTGAGTAAGGATTCAATACCTTTTTCCTACTTTATATATATATTCATTAATGTCTGAAACTTTGAATTAATAGTAGGTACAGATAAGAGAAAAAGTCTTCTTATTTTCGTGTGGTTAGTGACTAACCTGGTATCAGAGTTTTAAAGCCGCTTAAACTTGGAAAGATAATTCGTCAAAACCAACAGCACCAGCGTACTTTGGTATATTTATTTTAGTTTTAATATTGACACATTTGATTACACAGGTTTTAATTCATCATAATCATTTCAGCCGAAAGACGTCCACTGCTAGACATAAGCCTCCAAGCACCGCGACTTCGACCGGTTCTGTGCTTCTCGCATCCAGCGGATACCTACACAAGTAATTAAATTGGTGTAATTACATTTTCATAACAAGCTTAATGTATGAAGGTATAACTAAAATGTGTAACTATTGCACTTGGCAAACACAATTGCCTAAGCAAATTCCGAAAACAGAATAATAATTCGAAGAATGGAGTTGCAGATCTCAATAAACATGACGTGTGAAGTGTCAAACTAGTCTGGTTCGCAAAACACGTAGTAGACGTGGACGTGGGTTAGTGGTTATGTGGATGAGGTTAATTCCACGGCGAGCGGACGAGAAGTGGATGAAACAAAAAAGAAAGTCTAGTTTACCGTTCGTCGACCCACATGGCTGAGCCGCGCCGCGCGACCGTGGCGCGTCGCCGCTTCGCCGCCCGCGCCCCATCAGTGTACGTGACTCCTGGTAAAAACGAAATTGAATTGCCCGAGAATTGACACCCGATGAATTTTGATACACTAGCAGCATATTATCATGACCGTGATTCGTGATTTCGTCCACTCACTATACTAAACGTTATAGAGAAAAATATGAAGTAACGCAGCTCAAAAGGACAATGGGCAAAAATGTATCGAAGCTGGTACACCCCTCCAATAGCAATGACATATATATCGTTGGATAGGTCTTTTTAACTGGAACAACATTTACTATGACAGCTTTGTTGAAATGTTTGTCCGTTTTGAGTTATAGGTTAAAAACAAGGTAAAAATGAATACTAATTAATATTGTAATATCTTAAGGTTCTGAGAAAAAATTAAACCAATGTCGTTGTTTCTTAATGTATTTAATCATTATCTGTATAAATCATCATCACACACAGAATAAAAAGTTGCTACTTTTGTTGATATAAATGTAAGTTCCATCACATATTATAATTGCTTTGGTGTTTTCGTCATTGCCGTAAAGTTTTTTTTGGAATAAATAGATTTCTCTCCAACACATTTCTTCTATCGATGTGATCCATTCCCAGGTGTAGTGGCACACATATTCGTAAGACATTCACGAGCAATAGTTAAACGACGTTCCAGTGTTCTTCTCGACATATTAAATAATGTGGCAAGCCTTTCATCCGAATCACCTGTACGAAGTTTTGACAAGTATATGCCTAATACAGTTCTGGGATCGTTGCATCTCTGGCTGAGTGAAGGAGTTTGCTCCAAAATGGCAACGAATTGATCGCCATTTAATCCAACCCAAAAATGCATTTCGTCATTACTCAAAGAACCTCGTACTCTAAAATTCAATCTTGATCCTCGTTGAATAGCTCCTCGTAGTATGCCACAAACATCACTAAAGTGGGCTGCAGTAAAATAATTAGTGTTGTTTCAAAAATCCGGCAACTCATCCCAATTGTTCCCTGCAAGGTGTTCTTGACAAACTCTGGCACCATCGGGGATATACAACTTGTATTCACAAAGGATGTGAACTTTAATTGCTTCTGGTATTCGGTGTCGGGTGTCATTACCACAGATGTTGAAAATACAATGTGCGGGAGTGTTAGAAGCTCTCATGTACTCGGGAACATGAAGTTCGTTAGCATTTTGTCCACCAGGAACATTAGCTTGCACTTCTGGGACAGCAGGTGGTTTAACGGCATTATCAGCTGTCTGCCAACATCGATGGCATTCGCGTCGTGTGTTGTCGAACACCACCTGAAAATGGCATAACCCGTCAAATAACTCAAATGTCATTTGTCCTTTTAAAAAAAACAAGGTCTAAATAATCGATTTCTCAGAAATCGTTGCTTTTTCGCTAACGACTTTGTTCAAGAATAGACCACGTGCACGTGAATAGAGTTTACAAAGCGAATTCTAAGTAGGCCGATACTAAAACCGGTAGACTTTAATATTATTATTATAGCGGGCATTACAAATGTCGTTTTCCACTTGTGTGACATAGCATTGTTCATTAATACTTTCACAATAAATATCTTGCATTTTTTGTCAAAGATATGAGTCAAGTACCTACATAAAACAGGATTTGAGCATTCTGTCTGACTGGGATCGATCAGTCAGTGATAATAATGAATTAGTCATCTGTTGACTAATTCATTATTATCACTTTCCTAGCCTTCATTCCCGGCCAACGAGTGACCGCGCTGAACACTGTTTAACCCTCATGATCATTGCTATATTTTGAGTATTTGCGTATTCAAATTCTATTAAATAATTATATTAATAGAAATACTAACCTCCAATACTGCATTTTCTTGTATATACGCAGTAAGCTCTGGTTGCGCTCTTGGAAGATTGTCCGTTAAAACGTGTTGTTGGTACCTTCCGCGATAGAGCCCTCGCCTACACAGCACAGTTATGTAAGTTTTCCATCTCAACGCATTTACCCAAATCGATAAACAGTTCAGTATTCCAGTGTGATAGCCGAATTCAGTGAAAAAAGCGAATAACAGTGTCCAAGTGATAGCCGGGTCAACAATATAAACAGATATCATCAGTGTCCAAATACCAAAAGTTCGTTAACAAGCAATGCATAAAAAATAACGAAACAAAATGTACTCGTACTTTCGCGCACAGTACCAGTGAACGACTGCAACAGCGCGCCCAACCACTGGCGCTCGCCGCGCATCGCACAACCGGTTTAGAGTGGGCCCCCCACGGTCGCTCAAAGGATCCAGTTACTTGACGTATTACCTTTTTGTTACAGAAACACAGTCAAACTCATTTTTGTATTTGTTTAACAATTAAAAACAAAAACAAGTTTTTTTAGTATTCCGACACAAAGTACTTATTTGTTTACGTGGTGTTTACTTATATTTCAATTGATAATTGCAAAATATATAGTATACAACGATATTGATGTTATTTTCCTTTAGTCACTTAAGATATTACAATATTAATCGGTATTTATTTTTTCCTTATTGTTGATACCTATAGCTCAGAACGGACAAACATTTCAACAAAGCTGTCATAGTAAATGTTGTTCCAGTTAAAAAGACCTATCCAACGACATATATGTCTTTGCTATTGGTTGGGTGTACCAATTCGCCCATTGTCCTTTGTTAAAAATCCAGGACAGTTGAGATGCTACGACGTAGAAGCTTATGATACTAAATATAGCAGGTACTGATGTCTACAATCTACGGCGTAGCAGCTTGCGATTCTTACTGGTTTTCAAAAAACAAAACCTGCACTTATAACAACATACCATAATATCACGCCTGTTTTCCTCGAAAGGTTAAGCAAATGTATACAAACTATATCCACATTTCGCCAGTTATATCTAAGTCCCATGTAATAGGGAGCGAGACTATTGCCATCAAACGGGCACAAAACCACGCCACGGCCTGCTAATGAGAAAATGATCCTAATGATATCTACAATCGATGACGTAGCTGCTTGTGATCCATACTGTTTTTTTTTACAATATCATAATTAACAAATAGCACAAGTTACTAAATAGCTGACAGACCATCAGATTAAAATGTACTTAACACATTTTTTTGTGAAAAAGAATTTACTAAGTACTAATACTTGTCCAGCAATGTCACAGAGATCTTACCAAACAACAATTGCATAAACAAGTTCTAAATAACATAATTCAATCAATAAGAACCAAACAAGTTTTACTCAGGCCAAAAAATTTAAGGTGTTTTAAACCTAGACGCCATGGTGCGACACAAATTGAGAGCTGTAAATCCTAATTAACTCGTTCCGCTTGAACGGGTTCGCTATAATTAGAAAAAATACTAAGAATAGACCAAAAAACAACTTCGCGGAAGTTAGATCAATTCGACTGAATAGCGACTTGTCAGATGAAGATGAAACAAATATTTATTTATTTCAACACAGAGTTCTGTGGGGTGTGTTATTCCAGCAGTAGCCAAGTTCTACTATTTTAATATTAGAGCGGCGAGGATTGTTTGCTCTGTTTGAAAGAGGAGCAAGACACAATTACAATCATCGAAAATAATGTGTGCAACTAAGAAATACAAATGTTAGATCATGTGGCTCAGACTACGGAAGTCTAAGATAATCTTACATTATTCAACAAATGATAGTCAGCAAAGTATTTCCTACAGACGTTATGTCAGTGTTGAATGTTCTCAATACAAAAATTCTAAAATTGTATAACAACTGAGTTTACGTCTCCAATAAAGAAGGTTCCATTCAAATCAAATAAATAACTGCTCAACCAGACGCGATCAAAATATCGGATCTAAAATTACTTTGCATCTTCAAATGCAGCGTTTAAGCAACGCGCATCGGTAGGCCACGATTACTTTAGCTAAGATCACCATGGGATCATTGTCCGCGTTAGGCACCTTCGAAGGCAAGGCCTCTACCAAGCAGCGTCGCCTCTGACGTAGCGTGCGGTTAGAAAGTTGCCTGCTTGCGTCACGGCGCAGCGGGGTCGACGACCGGCGGCGGCGCACGCGCTGCTTCAGGGCTGACAGGGATTTGTAAGGAAGGTTAGTTATGTCAAACCATGTTGAATTACAATTTTAATATATATTATTATAATATACAGGCTGTTCGGCAGACGGTTGAACATACGAAAATATATATTGTTCCCAGTTTTGTTATTTTTAAATGAAATTATTGACGTTTGGAGTTTGAGCAACGACGAATTTCGAATTTAAAAAAAAATCATAGTTGCCTGGGTCTTGTTACTGGGCCTAAACACGTAGCAGACGGCCCCACGGATCCGCCATTTTCGTATGTTCAACCGTCTGCCGAACACCCTGTATATATATAATAATAATATTACAATAACCTAAACAATTGAATTTGGTATATGGAGTGAGTGGAATAAGGGAACATTGCCGCTCATGATGGGCCTGAAAGTTCAAAGTCATCTAAAGAAAATTGAGAGGCTTATGTTAAGCGACATGAGGAGGCTCGCAGGAAAACAGAGGTTACTGATATAGCCCGAAGTATTGTCAAACTAAACTCTCCACCTTTATCTTATATACTACCAGTGGCTAACCCTACAACAGTCACGAAGCGACAACGTAGCGACCTCGTTCGCGTCCGAGCCCGTTCCCCGCACTCCACCTGAGCCCGCGCTGCACGCCGCTACAACCCACCAGCTGATCCACTAGGTATAACGATAAAACAACACTTATACCTGATATAAGTTGTCATGTAACAGCTCCAAAATTGGACTTCACCTTAATGACATATCTAATTTTGGCAAAATATTAAGCCCAACCAAATAAGCGTTCACAAAATGTATACTTAATTAATCATCTAACGTTGCGAGAACCTCTGGGAGCCAACGTGCATAACAATCTGCAAAATATAAGGTCCTTTACAGCAAAACCTGGAATCCAGTTTGGCTGAGTTAGATACGGCAATAAAACCAATACCTACATAGAAGCAGGATTACAAGAATGACCAGTTTCTTCGCTTTGATCCAACCACGGAGTAAATATAAAGGACCCAATATCACATTTCTGCAGTATAGCTCTAAAACTTTAGGTTGATAGTTGTAGTGCAGCACCTCATTCTATTGTATCTTGTAGAATCAAAAGTTCTTTTATCTTAACAGATGTGTTGCTGAGGAGTTTATTGAGCTACTTTTTCTTCCCGGCTCATCATCTTCCTGCCGCTCTCCCATGTTACGTATGTTGGGGTCGGCGGAACACGTTATCTCTTTCCATTCTCCCCTGTGAACCGTCACGCTATCATTCATTCCCTTCTCTTTCATATCATTCCTCACACAGTCTAGCCGTCTTTTCTATAGCCTCCCTCTCCCTCTCCATCCATCAACATTTATATTCATCAGTCTTTTAGTCACATGCGTTTCCTGCCTCCTCATCATATGCCCATACCAAGCCAAAAGATTTCCTTTCAACTTTTCTGTCACTGGCGCCACTTTCAAACTTCCTCTTATATACTCATTCCTTACTTTATCCATTTTTGTCACTCCACACATTTTTTCTTCCCAGCAAAATATTAGGAAATGATTAAAGGCAGCGTTTTGGGTCGTTTTTTAATATTCGAAAGTACTGATTCTCATTAACTGGAAGTGAAGTGGACGAAACACTAGGAACTATGACTAGATGAGGCTAAATTTAAGGCTGCATACGATCACGTTACGCATGTTTCGTTCAATGACGGAAAGGAACTGAGTTGCTTCGATACTAATAGCCTTGATTGATGCCAGATTACAATTACATAAATATATATACGGTTATATACCTTTCATTAAATGATAATGTTTTTAAAGGCGATACCTTTAAGATTAGGAACACGCATGGCAACACAGATAACATTGTTACTAGCTGCATGACCCACTTTATTACTGAGAGATAATATTGATAGTAGAGTTTTGTCTTATCTTACCGTTTGCCGAAAGCGCTTGATAACTGATAAAAGAAACGTTGACAACGGGATTGGTAGATAGTTTTATTTTAGACAAAAGGTATATATTTTACACTAAGAATGTACAGAATTTAATTAACCCTAGAGGGTCCCCGACGACGCTTGTAGGGGCTTGCGAGGTCTTTCTCACTCGTCTCAGATGAGGATCAGCATCCAAAATGCGTAACCTTTCATTTCGACAATTCAATAAGTAATTAATATCCATTGCGCCGTATGTTTTAAAATTCATGTTCACTACGAATGGCAAAGGGAAAGCGATTGTCGAAGTTCGTTACGCAATTTTAAAGCTGGTGACGTCAAGATTGGCAGTGTCTCTACGTAAACATGATGACGCGACAGCAGCCGATCAGTCTTTATCGTAGGTGTACAGGGCGCTACGCTACGGCCTACCATAATTATTTGCAGGGCAGGAAATGTGCAGGGTCAAGGTGATAGTTTATAGTTGGTGCGTTGCGTGCGTTATACTTTATACGTGGTTCAAAATCATGACACTTCGGAATGATGAATTCCTAATGATGATATAAGAGTAGAGATATTTAACTGAGTCTTAGCTTCACTCAATACGAGGAAAACATTAGCCAATTACATAATTATTGGAAATTATGGAACCTCGTGGTATAATTCTCCTCCGTGAACTTTGTTATCCCTTTTACCATTTTTATGTTGTAAGATTGTACACCTATACCTAACAGTTTAGCAATAGTTACGAAGTTTAGTCCAAAATCGCAATTAATTGTAGAAAAATGTTCAATTACTTTTTTAACCAATAAAAATCTAGTAACAAACATCTTTCAGCACCCTGATACCGTGTATCCACCTTCTCCGATACATCCTGTATCAAAATAAATGAATGTCTTACTCTGAAACACAAATTAAAACTCCAAATGCTTTTAACATCTGTAGGTACAATATTACATAAACATTCACATTCTATAGTAAATCCTCTTAGAGTTATTCTCAACGTATATTCAAGTTTTGTTACTAATCAACTTGATTCAGAAACTGGCTCTAACCGGTGCGGCACGGCGTCATGCTAGCTACATACTTGGAGCAGCAAGTACACCTTTCTCTTTTGCCAGTTATTCAGTTCCTTTCAAGCACTTAAAAATATCCACAATCCTGCGTCTAACCAGTCTATGGAGACACATGAAACGTCTATATGACTGGAGTTTTGTATTGAGTATGTGTGGAGGTCTGTAGGAATATGGGTCTTACGTATTTTGTGTAAAGCCAAGTATCGGTTCGACGGCCGGCCTTAGCCCAGTTGTGTGTGTGACGTGAAGGGGGCCCAATTATGCTCCCCACTAAATGCCACGCGCTGTGAACGCTCTCAAGCGCTCCAACCGTTTGGTTGGAGCGAGCGTTTGCTCGTGGTTCAATGAAACAGGGTCAGACCGACACGGTTGTGTGAGCATGTTTTATCCACGTACACGTGGGAGATAAAGCAGGTTTTACTTTTTTCTTCACATTAAAGGTATCTCGGATTAGGAAATAGTGAACGTGCGAACAGAAACCGTTAGAATCGAAATCGAATGACTTTAACTAACTACATCTGATTTTTTGGTCGGTTAGTAATGAATAGTTAATATAGATTAAAGTTAGCCAGGCACTATTAATACAATTAAAGGTTTTAAAATTGTTTCATGAACTTGATTCGCAAGAAGAAAACTGGCAACAGATTTTACTTGTTTTGTAGGTAGCTAAGAGGTGAGGAAGTTAAATAATAGCATGGTAATTATTACGCAACCAATGTTAGCATTGGTTCTAGCGCTAACAACGATGAGAGGAAACCATTGATATACTGAGGAAAGGTACAGATCAATGCATGCGCATGCACAGTGCGGAAAATGTATTGTTTAGCAAATTAGCACACTACGTAAATTAGCCATCTCAAACGACTGATAAAGATTTTGAAACTTTTGACAATTTTAAATGATAGTCGATTTGCTTAAAGATCCGTTTTCCTGACTGTACATGTTTTAGAATAAGTTACAAGTTATAAGTATATTTTTAGATTTGAGAGCGAAAAGAAAAAGAGGAAAAGTACATTGTCCATTGAGTAGGCTAATGCAGTACGTATAGGCAAATTACTCAATGTACTCAAATAGCTGACTTCACATACAAATAATCGTGCTATGTGTTTAAAATAACCTCTGAAAATATGCAGCTGCAATAATTATTCCATTTACATAAAATATATGTATAACGTTATACAGTCATTCATGGCATACTAAACAATTTACTGGTGTATATGTATGAAGATAACAGTTTGCCTTGAAACAAGTCCTGCGTTTCATTTTCCTTATACCTACTGTTAGCAGCATTTACCGACTCCTATTGACTACTTTACTTAACTAATATAACTACGTATTAATGATATTGTTAAATGAAAATAATCAATGTCATTACAATAGGTGTACTTTTGTTCTCCCACAATCGCGTCGCATCGTCGCGTCGCGCCTGACTGCGGAATACTTAATTGACACCAACTCTGTCTGCCCGAGTACCTAGGATATGCCTATTCTGGCATAATAATAACATTGAATATTTTCGGCGGGTATAATGTAGTATGATAGTTCCTTATTTATTTATTTTATCCTTATGGGGCCGTGCACGAAATCGACTTTGATCAATTTTGCTCATTAGCTGTGAGAAAGGGAAAAAGAATTTAAACAAAACTATTTGGGATTTGAAAAGTTGAGTTCTTTCTTACGCATGTGGCTAAAAGGGTTTTTTCAAATAAGTTAAGTATTCATGGAAAATTACAAATATTCGCAACAAGTTTTCCGAAAAATGTCGCGAGACTGACGTTTGATCACTTTTTTACAAGAAACTACTTTTGATTTTGAACATTTAAAAATATCATCAACATCGTTATATGGTCTACTTTCATGTGGCTGAACCAGTTTTTTCAACTTCTATACAAAATATAGCAGAAAAATTGGTAATAGGCTAGGTAGATTGATTGATTAATCAATACATATTAAGATTATTGGGAAATATACGAGTATCATGACTAATTTCGGGTATTTGTGAGTGTGTCTACTGTAGACACACGGTGTCGCCGTCTGTACTGTCTTCAAGATATTTACCCATATCATGTACTTATTTGATTTGAGCAAGCGTGGTGATCAATCTCGTAATTTTCTTTATGAGAAGATACCTTTTCCTGCAGTGGGACAATATGCTTATCTGTACTAGGTAGGCTTATTGTTATTTGAAGCACTCTTCATTATATCGACTAGGAGTCTGTCATCTTCCTTATTCGCAATTACCTGCAAGGTCAAGATTCGTTTCTTGCACTCGCATTTAAATTTCTTTACTGTCGGGAAAAAATTATCGCTTCTAGCCACATTTTTAGGTTTCCGTACCCGAAGGGTGCCAAATGTAACCCTATTACTAAGTCTCCGCTGCCCATCCGTCAGTCTGTCTGTCAGCAGGCTGTATCTCGTGAACCGTAATAGGCAGATAGTCGAAATTTTAACACATTGTGTATTTCTATTGCCATTATAACAAGAAATAAAGTTAATAATTAAAAGGGGTCCCCATACAAGAAATGTGTTTTTGTCAGCGTTTTTTGCTGGATCTTAATACGGTACGGAACCCTTCGTATGTGAGTCCGACTCGCAATTGGCCGGTTTTTTAATCAAATATCAAAGTGTTATAGATAAGCCGTAGAAACTGAAAAGTAAAAGAAATATACCGTTTTCTCAGCACAGAACACAATACACTAATAGCCTAACTAACATGTCTAAGTCTCTAAGTAAGACACGCTAATTCATACTTGGTCATGGTTATTATAAAAGTAGGTAGGTACGGTATTGAGTCGTGTTTAACCTTGGCAAAGACAAAGAACGCACTATTGTGCGGGACAAACAGTATTAAATTACCGATAAAAGTATACCTAAACAGGTAGCACACAGCGTGTTCAGAATTTATAATGTGTTTGTTGAGCGTCGGAGTTTTCGTAAGTTAATAAAGGGAGTCGCAATGTAACGAATTTACAATGATTATTGTCAAAGCAATAATCATCATGTAGGTAGGTATAGATACTACTTGTTCAAGCACCATCTAATTGTCTTTTATTTCATATAAAAATTTATCCGATCAAAAACATAACATGTGAAAAAATGCAAGTCTCGCAACGCAGTTCTTCCACCTCAAAAAGATGTGAGATCTAATGTAAAACCAAGTCTGTTAAGATATTCAGTACCTAGGTATCTATTTGTCATCTTTATTTAATAAATACAATTACCTGGCTATCGCACGGCAACATATAATTACATAAGAATACTATTTTAAATAGTCCTAATTAAATAAAGCGCAGCGCTAATATTAGGTATATTTTGTATGTAGAATGTGAAGATTCTATTGCCCTGTGCGATTGCCAAGTCATTCTATTTATGAAAGTGAAAATAGAGAAAACTAATTTTTCGCTCCCGTAAGCCCCTATATGGCAAGTTTCATTGAAATCGTTGGAGCCGTTTTCGAGAAAATGATAACAAATATACTTACATATTATACGAGTATATATTTATATACAAATATTTCTCATTTAATAGTATAGGATATTTATATGAAACATAAGTAAATGTGTAAATGAATTCTTTCAAAGCAACTGAATAAAACACGATACGTCCGCCTAGCCGGCTGTCGCTGAAAAACCAGCGTTGGCTCGATCTCGCAAAATGTCACAGCATTATGCTGAGCGATGGCCGTTATGCGTCGATGTGACGCATATTTTTCCCCAACTTGCACTTTTTTTTTTGCTACATGTTTAGTGCAAATAAATGTATTTTCTTTTAAATGGAGTCAGTCGAACAACACTAGGAGGTGCGGTGTCAGTTTTCTCGAGATATTTTTGATTACCACCTGTATTATTTTTCTGCATCGCTTTCGAAGCAGTTATATAAAAGCCTATTACCATTCGATAAACTCTTAAATTTACAATATAAGTCGGTAAACAATGGCGTCGAAGGCGGAACGCTTGCGTTTGCCTCCGCTCGTGCAATGTCATTGTCAAGGCTACGCGATAAGGCATTCGTCACATCGCCACGTTTAATTGCATTCCAGTGATATCGCGCGTTGCATCATCGCAAGATCGCAACGTGATGTTGGTGAAATGTGATTTTTTTACTTCCTCGCAATTTATGTACGGTCATTTTCTCTGCTTCACACATTAGTCACGGTACGGGTGGTACAATCACCATCGTATTTGCTCATTTATATTTGATTATAATAATTATATTTTTCTATCACATCAATTACTCATCATGGCCGCGTGTCTGTCAAAGTCGGTTAATCGCAGAGGGCCGGACTTTTAGATCTTATTGGAGTTGAAATTAGACATGGTAATAACGACATAAATCTCTATAACACCTGCAAAGTACCTACCTACCGCCCAAGTGTGTAAAATAGAACTGTTTTGCATTAAAACAAAACAGATATTATGTTATGAAAAACATGACATTAAGTTCTAATAACATTTGATTTCAAGACCTGTTTGATATCTGCTGGTGAAAGAATACCTGAAGGATGCAGACGCTATGTGAATTAAAATTATATGGTATGAACGAGTATTTCGGTCCGTATTCATTAGCTGTTCCAATACATCAATTAAGAGTTTTCAATCTATTTACCCTAGTAAATGCAAGAATGAACACATCTTCATTAAGATGTTATAGATTGATGGCAAATTTATTTGCCTTATTTAAGGTGAACATGAATTATAGAGTTACACTATAATGATAATAGAAAATCAATGGGACTAAACTGAATAATAATCTCATCAGTATAGGATAATTGGATCACTCATATCCTTAATTAATACAAGTTAGTTTACTTACTTGAAAGTTATGAGATCCATCAACTGTACAGACATTTTCGAATCTCATAGATAAGTAATTTTATAAAGATGTAGAAACTCAAACCTAATGTCATACATACATGACAGAGTTAAAATTTCATAGAAACTGAAATTTAATTAGGACCTTTTACTAAAAATAGTCAAGTAGTGACTAAATTTACTTCATGTAAATGAAGTCTCATCATTTGTTAATTAAATTAACTTGAAATGTGAATCATGTACACAAACATAATTTAAATATTTTCGTAGAGAATTAAATATTATTCTATAGTAAATCCTCTTTCTCTCTCACAGAGAGGAGACCCTTCGTCCACTCAGTGGAAACATTATAGCCTGAGCATTAAAAATTCTCTTGGGAGGTAGCCCTTTCTTTTGCTACTTTACAAAAGTAATTTTTCTGTAAGCCAAGTGGCTCTTCCAGTTTCATTTCATCTGATGATCTATTTTCCAGTCAGCCTCCCGAAGGCTACCACAGACCTTATACTTCCTGGAGGCTCCTCTATCGTAGTCTGTATAAAAATGAATTTGGTTCATTCTGAGGAGAGACAGCATTGTCTTACAAGGCAAGGTTAGCCACACCTGTTGTAAACCAAAATCAACAAGGATTATGGTAGATTTTAAGTAAGCATTTTGAGTGTCTTTGAACCATACTTTGGCCGCACTGTTATTCTAAATCTAAAAGTTGTGAGATATCTTATAATATTAGGATAAGCATGTAAATCCATCCATCCATAATCATGCCAATCAAGGTGTAATTTTTTATCCCATATGAGTGACTGGGTAATGCTTTTGAAACTTGCAAATGGACAAAATCTGTTTAGATGCGATCAGGTAACATTTGAGGGACAGTAAACGCCCACAGGCGTCATAACAATAAAACTTCTATTGTGTCTCGTTCAGTGTCCTTCAATGCGTTAAGTACTAATGCCATGCAATCTGCACTATGACATTCACCTCTGAATAGGAACCTTGATAAGTTATTAGTATAGATAATCTCAAAATACATTTTAGCAAGTACCTTGTTCCTCCTTCGACCACTGCCCCTTGCAACCTGACTGCCCCGTCCCCAACTTTCCAAGTTAGGAGTTGCAGCTTATCAGGTCTAAGAGGTTCTTACATAGATCCTGTATTGGTACTGGGTCTCCGAGACCTCTCATCTCCAATTACGAGAGCCGGGCTAACTGGACCCAGTATGGGGCGATTTATATATAGTACGTCCCCATCCCATTATCGAGTTCAGATGACTGAGCACTAGGTCTATTGGGCGAAGAGAAAACACCCATGCTAGTCGATGCTGTCACCTCTGACTAAAAGCATCGTAGAAGCATCGCAGAAGCTTGCCAAGCCATCATTTGAGTCCCATGTGACGTACTGTCGCACAAGGGCCGACTTATCTGACGCGAAAAGGTCGTAAACGTCGGGGACGCCCCACCTTGAAACATGGCCTCCGAGGCCTGGGGCCTGGTGCAACAGGAGTCAATCAGGCTGGTCTGTTCTTAAAAGCGGTCGGCGAAGCCGTTATAACACTTTTAACCTCCCCGGGAGGTAAACCGCTGACAGAGTGATGTTCAGCTATTCTGCTAACTTCGTCGTTTTGCAAGATATGTTCAGGAGTGCTAGGGAAACGTATCCCTCGCTCATTCTTGAATGTACGACAAATAGTCTGTTGTCGGAATGAACTAGATTATTAGAAGATTTGCATTCTGAAGACTAATTTACGTAAAGAATCTACGTAATTTACTAATACATGAACAGCTACCCTTCATTCATTAATAAAACATTGCTACCATCTTACTTTTCAATTGTCACCATCTTACTTGAGTGCAAACAATAGGCTATTTGATTATAATATCATAATCTTAGAAATCTGCATAGATTAATATTATGCGTTTAATAGCAATTTGCAGAATTTGCTCAAACTAGAATTGTTCTAAATATTAATATTTTCAGTATTTGACTTAGAAACAGAACTTTGTGGAATTTGCTCAAAATAAAATTGTTCTGAATATTAATTATTTTCATTATTTGACTTCCTGATATGATCTTATCATTCCCAAGATTTTACATAGTTCTTTAGGCAGCCTGAATCTTGTCAACAACATGAATCAGTGCCTAGTTATTCTTGATATGATCCTCATTTACCATGTATTTTTTTATATAAGAACTATTTCTTATAAAACCAGCTTTAACTAAATATATTGTGAGTTTTAAATTGTTTAGTGGCTGTATTTGTTCCATTTCTAATTTTGATAGAGCAAGCTAGGTCCGTGTCCGGATCATAACTATAAGATTTTCTTAATTATTACAAAATACAGCAAAGAATAATAGGTACAGTATTAACATTATAAATTATAATGTTGTTTAAATATTTAGTATTTCGTAATAGTTATAAGACATAATGTTATGTTTAATTAGTAATTTTAATGTTCTCAAAGCAGATTAGAATTCCCAAGATGTGCTGAACCTGAAGAGGTTCAGCACATCTTGTGAACTCTAATCTGCAGTTGAAGAACTGCATACCACATGTGAATATTGTACTCTATTTTAATTAAAATACACTTCTGGATGGGAGTGTGGGAGTGTTCGGACTACTTCCAAAAGGGAAAGTAGGATACAATCCCAGTGGGTAGGTTGCTGCTCAATTAACAAGTCCTTGTGGACCATGCTTTAGCAGCTAGCTCCATCTGCGCTAGACCTATATTAGAGATCCCATCCAAAACCTAATAAGTTTTAAGTTTTGTTTAGTGGCATAAGTACTCATTTACTTCTAATTCAGTGTGTCAAACACATGGGCTGGGTGAGCATACAGGTCTTCTTATAACGGATTGCTTTTTATGATGGAACGTCAAAATAAAAATAAAACTGCTAGAATAGTTTTACCTCTTCAAGACATTCTGTATTTGCTTTAAGAATAACCTAATCATCATATTTTACACTGAAATCTTTAAGTTGTAATATTTCTGTCTCTTTAGACATGACCGGATTGTTTAGAAAACAACAATGCGCTTCTGAAGTAGATACTAGTACAAGAAGCAGTTTAGAAGTTTGTTGATAGTGTTTCTGAGTAAGGTTAGTGATATAATGTAGAAATTTTGTCACTGTTAACAGATTTAACACTTACTTGTCTACTCATTCAAAAGGGATGATGACTAAAAATTTTTTTTTAGGCCGTCTTTGAGATTATAAAAAAATATTGGACACGTATTTTTTCTTTTTTTACGTAATCTAAAGATTACGGCGATACATTGAGGTAAAACGTGCCATGACGTCACGAGTATGTAGATTTTATACGTACTAGTGACGTATCGACCCCCACTCCCCAACTTAAAATGCGTTTTATCTAAGTATTTTTTTATTAATATGATAAAACAAAAAATACGTGTCTAATATTTTTTTTATTATCTGACTGACGGACTAATTAGAATTTTATTTTTGTTACCCAGGCATCATCCCTATTGTAAAGGCGTAGGCCCAACTTACAAGAAATCATTTCAGTCTCCTTGCCGCTGTTCGGCGGTGGGAATAGGTGTCTTCTTCCTCCGAGGATGAAGAGCGTTTTTCACCACTATCGCACTTAGGAGAATTGCTGCTCTCGTCCGCTAAAAACGCGGACGGTTGCTTTGCCGCAGGCACCGGCGACAATTTAGATTTAATGTGATCTTTCGATCTCCATTTCGGCATCTCGCTGGCTCAACGATCAGCGTAACAAAATATATCACTTACCACAAGCACTATTATTCACTTTCTATAAAGTTTTAAATTAAACTTTACTATTTTTAAAGATAATTACCGAAAGAAAAATTTTTCCGTACGTTGGCGGCAAAATTTTTAGGCGCTATGATTGACACTTGACATGAGTGACAGATCCAGCTCGCAGCCAGAGATATTCCGCGAGCCTTGCTAGAGTGAAAGGTAACCAAAGACCAAAGAGGCAGCGTAAGTACGTTTATTCTTATTATCGGTAAAATTTAAGACAGCTTTCTTCAAATCAAATGTTATGTTTTGAAAGAAACATAATAAGTAGGTATAGGTACTTACATAGCCTGTCATGACAGCAGGCAGTAGCAGATCCAGGAGGCTCAACCCCCCCCCCCCCCCCCCCTAAAAGCATCTGAGTTCTTCTGTGACAAATCTTAAACAGAACCTAATATTATTGTAATTCAACTTTTTAGCAAGCATTACACTTTCTAATGTACAATTGTCGTCAATTTTCGAAATTTCAATTTGCGAAAAGTAATCAGAGGAGGCTTAATATGTATGCGTTAAGCAAAATAAAATGTTGCGTTTTTTTGTGTTTACTTTGCTAAAACCTACCCTCAGTGGGGCCGCCCTCCCAAATGACAATTCTGGATCCGCCACCGACAGCAGGGATTGATGAAGTTGCGGTATACATAAGGAACAATAAAAGGTTACCTGTCTAATGTGGGGGCCTACTACCACCTCTAAAGCTCTACAGGACGTATAGGTTCATCTCATTCCCCCACTGAAGTAAGATTACAATAATACTGCTTTACTGGTGGCGGTAGGCCCCCTTTTTTTTTTTTTTGGACTAGGGCATCTCACAGTTGACCACTAAGGTCCTGGCTGCTTAACCGGGCTTTCCTGTGGCTGCCTTAAGTTTCTACACTCGAAGCCTCCAGCCAGGAGCAACTATTCTAATTAAAGCTAGGCGAACGCTCGCTAAGGGCACCCCCTGTGGGGTACGAACCTCGGCTTAGGGCGTTCGCTGAGGGGAGGACAGCAAGAGGGACAGGCTGGATCAAAAATATATCATGATTATTAATCGGGGAATTTAAAGCTACTGGCTCAGCAGCGACGTGGGCTGGCGCATCGTCGAGCAAGGGTCGGGGGGAGTATCGTTTACTCGGGAGGGTCGCGGTCGCGATCGCGGAGGTCCTCGGCGGCGAGGTCGGTAAGACGGGTGTCGGTTGTGCTTGTATACTGTACTTGTGGCCCTATTACTTTCCTGAAGGAGGGTGATGAGGTCATTGGGTCGGAGAGGTAGGCCCCCTGCAGCCTAATTACGTAATATACGATCAATCACAATCTAAATCATTTTGAAACAGATTGCTAATCCATTGCTTACGAAGTTCGAAAAAGAAATCTGATCAATAACGTAAATAGCGCAATGAATGTTGTTGAAATGTCAAAATGAAACAGATTAATCACGAAAATTTGTCACGCAATTAGATAGCTGGTTACCACTTCGAAATAAGGTCATAATTTAAAATCGTCATGATTTCCGTTTTGAAACGTTTTGAGGTTGTCTTGTCAACGTCGAAAATTATGGTGTAATCTCAAGTCTTAAATGATTTGCTGGATGCGATTTAAAGTGGCATTGAGATTTACTTTATAATCGAAGTGAGTGCAATAATAAACAATGCCGGCTGAAAGCCACCTTCAGTTTGTTGTTATGTCACACATTTATATCGCATTCCAATACCAATCCATGTGTAAGTATACCTATAACTCCCGATACGGAACAATCATCTTGCACGCCGTTCCGTATGTTAGCAGATAGAAGTTTTTTTTTGTAGTCAATGATTTCACACTGTACGAGTAATTTTGATTCTTCAAATCTGTGTATCGCGAATCAGAAGTTCAGAACTGCATAATAATCATCAATTATAGAAGACCAAAAATTTTGACTTTGAGCTTCAAGAAACTGAAACAAAACTAGTAAAGTAACTACATAATACCAAATCTGTGACAATACTTTGAGTTTTTAGAGTCATAAAGAAAAAAATTGTCAAGAGCAAAATTAACTTTATACGTAATTAATAGATCGAGAAAAATCGCAAAATATCAAACGAATGGCAGAAATAAAATAAAATGGGAAGACATCTCAAAAATATAAAAAAAAAACAAATCCAGCTCCAAATGCCCCCCCCCCTCGCCCCTGCTATTTATGATGGACTAATAGCCCGCTACCATCAGACCTTCGTTGTTTTATAAAAAGTTGAAAGTTTCTGTGTATGTCCCCAATACAGGCATGAACGATCCTGACTATAAAGTAAGGTAACAGGTAGCAAAGGTGTACAAAATTGAACCTCAAATTCGTTAAAGTATAAAGCTCAGTTTTATTTTATTTGGAATAATATTAGAAATCACGTCGTCCATTGCCAGACACTTGGTATGGTTGCAACCCCCTATCAGACACCTAAGGGTGTCTGACAGGGGCGTAAAAGTAGGTTCGAGTCTCATTTCCTACTAAATGTATGGGAAAAGATTTTTCAGATTTCTGACTTTTCTTGTACTCAAACCTCAATTGGCCCAACAGGGTTTTCTGATCCTTATAAGAAACAGGATCGATTGTCATCAAAAAAAGATCAAAAAAAGATTGGATTCATTTTGTCATTTCGAAATGCAAAGTGAAAGAGAAGGTCGCACAGTACCTGCTATCTAATTACGCAACACATTTTCGATTTGCAATTGAGTCAAATTGGTTTCGTTTGACTAGAATTGCTTTCAAAAGTTGTAAATTGAAAGCAATTCTAGTCAAACGAAATCAATTTGACTCAATTGCAAATCGAGAATGTGTTGCGTAATTAGATAGCTGGTCTACCTTTGAAGTTACTGACTCGCCGCGGATCGAACGCACCGCGACGGACATGTCTGCGCTACCACGGACAATACTCTCCCCATGGTGCGTCGCACAGTGGAACGAGTGCATGGGAGACGTTGGACTAAGGCATTTCCGAGAAAAGATTTTCGAAAATATAGAGATGGGCATTCTCGAAAATGCAAGAATATCTCATGTAATGAAGATAGTATGCACAATCTTTTATTATCGTCTGTGTCACTGCTTACAAGCATTCGTCCAACAATAAATAAGTTCGTAAAAGAATCTTCTTTTACGGAATTTTATGACCTAACGGATTCCGAAAATAATGACACCGAATTTGGCAAATATAGAGTCCAAATCTGAATCGAATAATGATGACGAATAAGATGATGAGGAGGATGAAGGACGTAGGTTGTGGTTATTATAATATTTCTATGTGCGTATTCAAATCAAATCAAATCAAATCAAATCATTTATTTGCTTAATACAGGTGGTATATAAACAGATGTTACAAATAGATTTAAAGTACACTGTATCATTACCTAATAAGGTGTGCAAATATTTATATTATTATTCTTATTATATCATTATTAAAATAACATTACAAAAATTATTATAATAAAAACTAAAAAAAAAAAAAAAACAGAATACTACATCAAAGGTTTAAAAATAAAGATTGTCAGATGAATTATAAATTTATAATACATGTCATAAACTTATTATGATAGTAAAGACCAAAACTTGAAACAGGGCCAGATTCAGAAGGCAGAGAGTTGAATTCACTCATTTTAATAATAAAATTTCACATTTTCTGAATTAACTCCCGAAACACGAGAGATAGAAAGAAATTTGTCAGTACAAGTTTTGAAGGCATTTAATAACGAAATACTAATGGCAACGACGAATTAATCTCTCGGAAATTCCTCAGTCCAACCTCTCCCATTCACTCGTTCCACTGTGCGTCTGTGCAGGCTGGACCGCGCGTCTGCAATCTCATGCACCATGGAAAGCCGCCTTTAGAATCATAACTACCATCCACCAGAAAGCACCAAAATTGTGTCACTAATATATTTTAATACGAGTATATCTGTTAGTGCCAAAAGGATACAAATAGCTTATAAGCGAAAACAAGCGAATAGAAATCAAAAGTCACGTCCGGAACGACATTAATGAATGGAGTATGACGCCGTGATCCGATTGTGAAGGCATTGTTCGAGAATCATCTCGGAAGTTACATTATAACGTGGAAGTCGAATTGCGACCTGTGGTGAATATTAATACTTTAACGCAACCTTCTGCGAGTTCAGCAGTTGAATCATTAATTTATTGTAGTGACGCCCGCACCTGGTGCAACAACAAGTAACAATGTACTAATGTAGCGACATGTCGAAACTTTCAGATTTCTAAGCACATAAACTACAAGAATTAATTCTCTAAATTATGGTGAAAACCGAATCAAAATACGGTTTTAGGCTCGTGCAGACCAGCGCGACACGACGACGCGACGCGACTCGAACAATAGAATTTCTAAGAAAACTTCACGGTATAACAATAACAGGTGTCGCGTCGCGCTAGTCTGCACGAAACTTTACGGCTTAAGAAATTTATTTCGCTCAAAAAGAATACAAATATTAACTCCTATGAGGACAAAAAACTAAAATTAATTTGTAAAAACGGAAAAAAACTTACAATTCATACATGATTCAGTTCTTGGTGCTTTAATAGCCTTTTAAAAGTTGGAAGTGATTTCGATTCTTTAATTACTTTAGATAAAGAGTTATAGAGTTCAGCTCCTTCATATACGACAGTCCTTCTACCGTAGTTTGTCCTCGGTGCCCTTAAAATGATATGGTTAGCCTGCCTCGTCATGCCCTTTTGAATTTGCATTCTTTTTGTAAATGTTATTTGTGTATGTATGTCTCTATTAATTATTTTAGGTACAAGTATGCAAGTGCTATATTTATAGATTTGCTCAATATTCATTAATTTGTCCAAAAATCCATTCACCATTGTGATTGTGTAGTTTAGAAGACCTAAGCGATCACATAGACAGAAATGAAGTGTAGGGGACCCTACACTTAGTGATATGATAACGGAACGATTCTCTTGGGATGATGAAATGAGACCACCGTGAATGTTCATTAAACGCTGATTTATTGAAATATATTTTAACATGTTATTTGAGGAGCTCGTGGCTAAGTAATAACTGCCGCACGGGTCGATCCAACGGGTTAAGCTACGCTTGCCTGGGTTGGTCTGTGGATGGGTGACCATCTTTACATACCGAGACTCCTCTGTGCCTCGGAAACCACGTTAACCCGTTGATCCCGGCTGTCATTCGTGGATTTTTAGGTTGTCAGAAGCCCGAAAGACTGACAACCAGTCTTACCAAGGGGTATCGTATTACCCAGTTACTGAGTTGTGGAGGTCAGATAAGCAGTCGCTCCATGTAAAATACTGGTATTCAGTTGCATCTGGTTAGACTGGATGCCGACCCCAATATAGTTGGGAAAAGTCTAAGCAGATTGATTGATGTTATTTGCAATAATAGGTACAAATGCTGTGTTTGCAGAATGCACGACGCGTAAGTCGGTAGAGAAATGTACGGTTGCTTACATGAAGTTTGACTTTGTTTTATAATATGTATAGATATAATAAACGCCATCAATTTCAGTACGCTTTACGTTTTGTGAAATTCACACCCTATCGACCAGACCGTATGAGGTGAGGAGCCCGGATCACTAACAGTATCAGTCACGTCAAGACTTAGACTCAGCGTTCGATCAAAGAAAGTAGCTATAAAGTGCCCTGGGTATGAGCATAAACACGTAGTAAATCTTCATGCAGTGGAGACCCTCTGCCCCTTGAGTTAGACGGAGGCCTATCTCGATCTCTTACTCATTAAAAATTTTAAGTGATTATACGAACTAACTCCACCATAATACCCCGTCTGCGACCTCAAACAGTATTTTAACTCGGTGGCTATTATTGACTTTTATTGAATTATGATCTCACGGCAACTTTCTCAAATAATCATTACTACATACAGACACCTTACCCAGATAACATGCTGCTCAAACATAACTTGTGAAAAAACTGAAGAGTAAAAAATATTTAAAAGTTACAGGGATTGGGGTTGTACGATGTTTGTATACTATATCATATTTACATCTCCAACCTTTTAACTTACTATCTAAAAAAACGAACAACAATCTTAACTGCCTAGGAAAAATGAATACAAACTCGATCGGTCTGAGACTCGGAGCGGCCGCGCCTTAGCCTGCATCACTTGTCAGTCCGGTCGGTGGGCCGCAACGCCCATCCAGCTACGTGAAGGCGTTACAAACCGTTTATTGGTATTCCCCTCGACTCGGGTGAGGCGTGATTATCATTGCAAATGTACTCGGATGGGCAGACGTAAGATTTTACTGGTGACGATTGTGTAACGGAAGGAGAGACGTCGACTTGAAGCGCTGCGTTTAAACATTCCAACTTCTTTCACTCGCAACTATAATTGCGTGCATTTCGTTGCAGTTTGAAGACTGCAGAAGTGCAGAAGTTTCAAAAAAGCTCCAATACAGACAGATTGTAATAAACTATACAAAAAACTAGTCACAAACCAATATTACGTTTAAAAATCGCATAATCCTACGTCAAAAAAATCGCACAATCGCAGGAGTAGAGACCCTGTCTATTTTCAGTCCATGTACGAATGTAAATAGAGTTGCGGGAGAACTTATCTTGCACCCCGGGCAGGTCTGGCGACGGAATATCAATTTGCGATCAGGCGTGCTTGTACTAAGTGTGCCTATCATCGCCATTGTCAATACCTGCAGCTTTTGTATAGATCTTCCGAGGATCGCAGAAGATAGGCCGGCTTTTGCCAAGCATCGGTAAAGTAAAAAATAAGAGAGCGTTTCCACCAGAGACGAGCGAGGATGCGTAACGTTAATGCTGCTTACGCGCAATAATACATAATTAGTTTAGTTTGAATGATTTTAAAGATCCGAACGTCCATCTTTCAAGATAGCTGAGCACAAAGTCCCTGTCCGGAAGTTGATCAATTTGTTGTCTCTTTTTAGTGAGACAACATACGTTAGCAAACTCAAAGCATTATTTTATTTCAATTAAACCATTTACAGGTACTTTTGAACTTCCAAAGAAGTCGGTCAGTCAGAAATATGAAACTAGTTGCCCATCAAAAGCCTAATAGGTTCATATGGAGACACGGGCATGAAACTCCATGGAAACTTTTAAATTATATTGTTACATCATTAATGTTGAATTTATACCTAATTATATGTATATTAACCGTTGTTGCTACAAGAAAATGGTGTTAGGAGACTGTCCATAACTTTTTGAGAAATTTTGATCTACATTCACAGATTTTGAAACAAATGCAGCAAGTGCTTTTGCACTTCTGGTCTTTACAAATAACACCTCATATTACAACCCTATCGTTAGAATGTGTCGACTTTACAATTAAATTTCAAAGGACAATAACAGTATTGACATCTTCGATTCTCGTGCCACTGCTTTCAAAAGACATGTATGTACCTACTCTTTCTTTTTAATCTTGTAACTTTTTAATCTTGTAACATTTTAAATACTGTTTTCTTTATATAATGTAATTTTGTGTCATTTATGTATGTACTAAAACCTGGCGTGTTTGGTCTCCTACACATTCCCTGCTTAAGTAGAATTGTGTGAGAGGGCAGAAGCACGGACCTTGCAGCTGTAATTTTGAACTAAGTTTTTTACTGCAGTTGTCTTCTTTATTATTATTGTTGCTAGTCATGTTGTGCGATTACGCTTTGGGTGATAATCAGGTCGGAACCTATAATGTGAATCTAGTGATATACTGTGATTGTTACCTGTTGTAGTTGCCTTGTAATAAATAAATGTACAGTCAGCAAAAAAATGGGCAGTGTTCACAAAAATCCTGTTTCTTATAAGGACCAAAAAACTCTATCAGACCAATTGCGATGTGAGTACTAGAAAAGTCAGAAAACGCTTATAAACTTTTCCCATACACTTCGGATGACATGAGACTCCAACCTATAACAACAGTCTGCTCGAACATAAACGAAAAAATATAACTTCATATTTTGAACGAATATTCGTTTTTGAAAACATAATTAAGATAGTTTGTTGCTTTTGAAAAAACTTTTTCCATACAAAAGCTTTTTGCTATTTCTAACTTTTGTAGCAGTCTTTTAGTTTCCCATACAAGTCATTTATTCAAACTAGGCTGAGAATCAGCACTTTTCGAACGTCAAAATTAAGAATTATATCATGTGAAACTTATCAAATGAAATTAGACTATCTGTTAGTATACCATACATTACACACCCCAATAACAGTCACATCTTTTTGTGATTTTAGCCAATCTTGCACAATAATTATGTGCTATGTGCACCGTAGTTGTCGAGCACAAAATAAATATGCTCGTTTGGATAGGCAACTCGCACTAACGGCATAACATTTTTTTAAATATTTAAATAGCCGTGACTATTATTACGAGCTCCCACTTCACTCGAGCTCACCGAGACGCATCGACGACATCCAGCCCCAATACCCGAGTACAATACGGCCACTAGTTCTAAGTGGCAAAATATTTATTTCAGTGTATCGGTGTCCTTTTTTCTCCATAGTATTTTTCGTCTATACTTATCTGATTTAAAACATGTTTCATTAGTAAATATGACGACATTGTTTTGCCAATGGAAGTGCCGATATTCCTTCGCGAAGCGAATGCGATTTAGACGGTGCAAGGTAGACAATAACATTTTCTGCGCCGGTCTGCAACATGTCAAACCGTCCGCTCGCAAGTGGTTCCGTACAGTTTGCATAGTGACGTTGTGTGCTGCTGCTGTTACGCTGGTCTTAGCAAATAGATCTGTTGTATGGGTGGCAACAATTTCACGGTGCCGAGACGCAGCATTTGAGTAAGCCAATGGTGTCGGTCCAGCTAGGCGACGGTATATTTCGCCTGTCTCAGCGTGACTATGCACCCTAAGTCGAACGGTTTTTCTCTACAAAAAAAAGTGCCAATATTAGAACTAAACATCTCTCAAACACACCTCCCAAATGATAAATTAGGAAATACAAATTACACAATATAAATAGATTGCAGAGAATATATTTTTATAGATTTATATAAACATAATTCATATACTTATACATACATATATATAGTTTATTTAAATTATGTAATACATATATCATACTAATAAAAATATATATTTATATAATTATGACACTTATTATTTACTTTATTCATTAATGCACATTTTTTTTTTTTTATAATGTTTTAATCTATTGATTATGGGAAGTATTGGGAATATTCCTTATTCAATTTCCATACATGCAAATTACAAAATATTTTAGGAAAAAAATATCTTTAAATTTTTTTATTTTATTATTATCTCCTATTCATTTACAAACATATTCATTATATTTTTGAATATTTCTTGACAATATACAGATTTAAAAAAACCTACTGTGTTATTATAATACCTACTGTGTAAAACGATAATGATAAAATTATTAAATATCGATATAGTGAGTGGCATTTCATAAATAAATAACTTCTCAGGTGTCATTTCCTATTATTTTCAACTATTCATATCCACAATTCGTTAAATCAGACACAACAGACAATCTTATCGAAATTACTGGGTCACGGTGACATAATAGTAGTTTATGAAACTGTTACATAAAGAGGGGTATTAAAATACGAGTGTTTGTTTAATATCACACGACTATTTTAATATCTACTTATGTGCAGTTACATACACTACTTTATCTACTCTCATACATTGGGATTAAACCTACTAAATAAAAGATCAAAGATAAAGATCAAGAATACAAAATTCCCACGAAATTCAGTACAACTTCACGTATGAATGGTGTTTGCACCAGCACATCACCGCGCATGCGCTAGAGCGGTGCTACTGTCCCCCGCTAACGTTCCATTACAAAAGTTGATGGAACTCCTTGGTGATATTAACTTCTTGGATTTGCCCTGTATCGTAATAGAAAAAAAACTGTTTCATAGCATTATTTTGTTAGAGAAAAAGTGTTATAATATGATTCTATTTTAAAATTTCGGTATTGTGTTTATAAAGTAAGTCAATATAAACTCGTTTTGAAGTTTATAATTCGAATATTACGATATTATGAGAATTTATAAAAAAAAATATACTTACATTATTTTTTATAATAATAATTTTACTCACCGATATCATTAGGCGCCTTGCGATTTCGCTATCAGAAATATTTTGCTCATGCAAAACAATAATCCGAGCTTTTTAACCGACTTCCAAAAAGGAGGAGGTTATATGTTCGACAAATTACACCTAACACTATGTATTTCAGTATGTTTACATCTTGTATTATTAAACAAGGCTCTACACTAAATGCTACTTACGATACTATCTACAATGAATATACTACAATTATATACACTATACACTCGACTATTTACAAAAAATGAATAAGACAAGAAATCTTAAATTTGTATTATTTAATGCGGGGTCGCTCAGTACGCGCAACGAGGAGTTCCTTATCGCTATGGAGAACCTCTCGGTAGACATCATGGCGATAAATGAGACCTGGCTCAGGCAGGGAGAGGAGGGTCGAGCACCGACAGTGCCGCGCACACCGTGCGCGGCGGGCGCAGGGGCGACGTGGACTTCTACGTGCGCCGCGGGGTGCGCGTGCGCGCCGTGCCGCACCCGCCAGCGCCGCAGGTCGAGCAAATGTGGCTCAGGCTTAATATTAACTCACATTCAGTGATCATCGGCACTGCATACAGGCCGCCGTGGCTTGATGTCAATGTCTTCCTGGATGCGATTACTGATTCTCTCTCCTCCTTTCTCTCTCTCTCTCTCTTATTTTTAAAGTAGACAGGAATAGACAAGATTTTGACGATGTAAACAGTGCTCTCTCAATGGTTACGGATTGGTTTACGACAAATAACCTAGTTCTCAATGCCAAGAAAACGAAATGTGTAAAGTTCGCCCTACCAAATGTTAGAAATCTAGGACCCAACATCGTCTTAGATAAAGAGGTGCTTGAGTCTGTAAACTCGGCAGTTTTTCTGGGCATAACAGTAGATGCCAAACTTCAGTGGGGCCCACATATATCGAGCCTAGCGGGAAGGCTCAGTTCGGCCGCCTACGCCGTCAGGAAAGTAAGACAATACACTGACGTCGATACAGCTCGGTTAGTCTATTTTAGTTATTTTCATAGCGTTATGTCCTACGGTCTTCTGCTGTGGGGCAAAGCTGCTGATATTCAAAATATATTTGTCCTTCAAAAACGAGCTGTTCGAGCTATTTACCAGCTAGGTGCCAGAGTTTCTCTGAGAGATTTTTTCAAAGATATTGGTATCCTCACGGTGGCGTCCCAATTCATCTTCGCCAACATCTTATATATTAGGCAAAATATACACTTATACACTAAAAACAGTGATTTTCACAATGTTAACACTAGAAATAAGGACAAACTACGAGCTCCCTTTCACCGGCTTCATAAGGTTCATAACTCATTTGTTGGGCTTGGTATAACCTTTTATAACAAGCTACCCTCTTCTTTGCTAGATTTGCCTTTTGATGCGTTTAAAACGAAAGTAAAATCCAAGCTTTGTTCAAAGGCATACTATTCTATAAACGACTACTTAAATGATAAGAATAGTTGGTCGCTGTGATTAACTCAAGACAATGTTTATGTTATTTCTCCAGATTACCTACTGACAAGTTATATGAGTTTATATAATTGTATTTTTTTATTTTTTTATTTGACTTTATAAGTCAAGCTATTTTTAATTTTATTTCAATTTATTGTTGACATAATCTACTCATTACAATGTTTTTTTCTAATGAGTTGTATTGCAATATGTGGTTAGCTAGTGACCTCGACAATTGATCATATTAGTTATTGTTATTAGTAATTAACTGTTTGTTTTATTTATTTTATCTCGATGGTCCTAGTTTATCATTTATAACTTCCAGTTACAACTATATGTAAGCGGGCACGCCCTTTATGCCTGGTGGCTTTTATTTAGATAAGTTCTGTTTACGTTTAGTTTTTATTTCTGCCTGAGTATAGTTCTCGATGATGTTGTGTGGTATATTGGCGTGTGCTAGCTAAGATATGGCTAATAATTTAAATTATGTTTTGTGTTGCGTAATCTGAATTATCTAAATTATTTTGAATACTATTATATAGAATCTTATTTTTTTGTTCTTCTAACTGAACAGACAGCTGTGCTGCTGGGGAGTTTGTTGCGCCACTTCTTCTTCCCAGCTAATGCACTAGGAAGTGGTGAAGGGTGGGCGTTTTGGGGGACTGTCTTATGTAATTTTGACGTTCGAAAAGTGCTGATTCTCAGCCTAGTTTGAATAAATGACTTTTGAATTTTGAATTTTGATGGCACCGCCGGGGCTGATGCCGCCACCGTAACAGGAGCCACTGCCGCCGCTTTAATCTTTCCAAATAGTTCCCTAAGAGATTCGCGACGATGTAAATCATAAACGGCTCTGACAGCTCTCTTTTGTAAGATAAAGATTGATTCAATGTCAGCAGCCCGACCCCACAGTAAAATGCCATACGACATAATACTGTGGAAGTAGCTAAAATAGACCAAACGCGCGGTTTCAACGTCTGTTAACTGTCTTATCTTTCTAACCGCATAAGCGGCCGAGCTTAGCCGCCCCGCAAGAGATGTTATATGAGGTCCCCATTGTAATTTCTCGTCTAGCGTGATTCCTAGGAAAACCGTTTGATTAATAAATTCCAGTTTTTCTCCATTCAATATGATGTCACATTCGCTACTTCTAACATTAGGTAATTTAAATCGAATGCATTTGGTTTTTTTTCTATTTAGTACCAAATTATTTACCGTAAACCAATCTTGGACCTGAAGAATAGAGCTATTCACGTCGTCAAGATTTTGTAACCGTCGGTTGATTTTAAAGATCAATGATGTGTCATCTGCAAATAACACCATCTTCGGTTGATTTTGAAGTGATTGGGGTAAATCATTAATGTAAACTAAAAAGAGGAATGGACCCAATATCGAACCTTGAGGAACGCCCAATGCCATTTCAGACCCTAATTAGTTTACGCCGTTTACTTGAACTTTAACCTTTCTATCTTTCAGGTATGATCTTAGTAAATCAAGAGCTGTATTTCTAATCCCATAGTGCTCCAGTTTCAGCAGAAGTGTCTCATGGTCTACGCAATCAAACGCCTTCGAGAGGTCGCAAAAGATTCCAATAGCATCTTGTGCTTCTTCCCAGGCATTAAAAATGTTCTTTATTAGGGTGACACCAGCGTCAGTGGTACAACGCCCTTTGGTGAAGCCGTACTGTTGTTCATGAAAGATGGAATTTTTATTAAAGTGACGTAACATTTGCTTGAGCATCAACTTTTCAAACACCTTACTGAGAACTGGTAGAATTGACACGGGCCCATAATTGTTGGGTTCTTTACTATCACCGGATTTGAACAATGGAACTACTTTACTGTATTTCATGAGATCCGGAAAGACTCCTTGGTCTACACTGGTGTTAAATATGAAAGCTAAATAGGGCGCAATGGTTTCGATAATAGTTCTACAGACCTTTACAGACATTCCCCATAGATCTTCTGTTGATTTAATTTTAAGATCTTTAAAAGCTTTTATAACAGCCTGTGGGTTTGTATGCTGAAACCTAAACTCCAAAGGGCATGCTTTCACATTATGTCTAAGTAAGGCAGCAGAAAGCGCTGGTGAGGAATTTATAGCTTCAGTAGTTTTAATGGGAATATTAGCAAAAAAGTTTTCGAATTCCTGAGCTATTTCCACATCTGAGTTGATAGGGCCATGTGCAGTCTCTAAATTAAATTCAATATTTCGCTGGTTTTTCCTACCTGTTTCATTATTTATTATTTGCCAGGTAGTTTTAATTTTATCATCAGCTGATTTGATTTTATTGCTAATATAAAGCGCTTTGGCTATTTTGCACACACTTTTAAAAGTTTTTGAATATTTTGCAACATACTTATGAAAGTTTGTATTATTCATATGTTGCTTTAGGCCATAAAGTTCAAATAGCTTTTCCCTGCTTTTACGAATACCTGGAGTCGCCCAATCACTAAATAAGAACTTTGTGTAAATACTTTTAGTCTTTAGTGGAAAAGCGTCATTAAATTGCGTGTTTAATAGTGAAAAGAACTCGGCGTAGAACTCATTTGGGTCACTTACATTATTAAAACTCTGAACACATAATTTACTGGCCAATGAATTATTTAATTTCTCTAAATTTTTACATGTAATTGACCTAAACCTTATTTGAATTTTTTGTAAAGGTATGTAGGAGCAAAATGTTATTGTTTGTCCACTGTGATTTGATGGCAACTTGTTTACAATTTGTTTGTGTAAGTACTCACAATTACAAAAAATATTATCTATACAGGTGGCAGAGGAAGCTGTCACTCGGGTTGGTTCAATAAAAACATTTGACAAATCAAATGACTTAAAAAGGCTTAATAATCTGACAGTATTCGAGTTATTTTCTAATAAGTTAATATTAATATCTCCACATATGACTTACTACTAGTACTAAGTTTCTTTAATACATCTTCCATTATAGAATCAAACATGGATAGATTCTGGTAACTTGGAGGTCTGTATACACATACTATAACATGCGTATCAAGCTCAACACAGGACAATTCAATGTTGTGTTCAACAGATAGTTTGATGATGTCTTTTCTTTCTTTCGATTTAATAGAATTTTTAATTAATATTAATGATCCACCATGTATCATAAGCTTTCGGCTGAAATGGCTAACTACACAATAAGTTTCATAATTAATTGACATCACTTGATGATCTTTTAACCAATGCTCTGTTAAACAAACAACATCAAACTTGGTATTTTCCAAAAACAATTCTATTTCCATTAATTTGGAAGAGCAACCTTGGATATTTTGATTAAATAATTTAATAGTATGTTGCACTCCCTTAGATTTATATTGAGTTATATTGCCAGAAGATACCTTTTTATTATTCTCTAATAATAATTGGTTAAATGAAGGGGTAACTTCTGTTGTCTTACAGCCTAGTTTAAAGAATTATCCGGAGCAACATCCACAACTACAAGTGCAGAGTCTAAAATGCCTGTATGAGCTTCAGCAGGAAGAGAATAGCCTACCTGACTGGTAGTGGCCTCCAAGTGTGTTGGTATTGTAGGTGGATCCTCCTTCGTACAACATGTTAATACATAATTACTCACTATGTTGTTAGTATAACTAGACAACATAGACTCGTCACTAATACTACACTTTGTTATATTAGCTATAACCTCGTTAATATTATATGCTATCAACATAGCAATCATATGTCTACATTCCCAAGACAGAGATAAAGTTCTCTGAGTTAACTTAAAACCACTAACAAACTTATTAGTGTCAAAATACAATAATTTGTCACTATGACAACATGTCAGCCTGTGAATAGTATTATTCAACTTAAAAATATTGTTATTTTCATCATATGATAAAGTATCAGAATAAGGAAAATCACACAACATCAGTTTCCCTATATTTAATTTTAATAAGGTGTCCACACCATCCACTATGTCCTTTTTGGTAATACCAGTACTATTACCTAATAATAAAACCATTGTTGAATAATTATTTAGGTTTGTGTTTGTGCATGCGTGTCGGACCACGCACAATGAAGGGCTCGATCCAAATCCAATTAGGCCTAATCGGACAAAACTATGCTGTTTTTCAGTACATTTTGTGACAAAACTAAACCGAATCAAATATAACTAATAACTACAACATATAGGTTGGTTCTTCATCTTCAAATGATTGCAACTTTTAGTTCAAAATTATAGTTTTTTATATTGTAAAAACGATCTTCCGTTGCCATTTTCCACAAAATTAACGATACCGGGTTGAGTTTAGGTAAATTTTTTGTTCTATTATCAATATATTTTAAGATTTCTAAAAATACTATTAGTAGGCAGACATATCCAATTCTAAAACTATGGAAAAAAATGTATCAAATGTCACAAATAGCCACAAAACAATATAAGGTCTCATCATAACTAATAAAACGACCCCAAACTCGGCACACCTAATTGTACTCGTCGAGAAGTTCCAGTAGCAGTCACCGAAGCACACCTTCAGGTCACTCCATCAAGTCCTATATGTTGTAGTTATTAGTTATATTTGATTCAGTTTAGTTTTGTCACAAAATGCACTGAAAAACAGCATAATTTTGTCCGATTTGCAAACGCCCCCTAACTACGGAGCCCTTCATTGTGCGTGGTCCGACACGCATTTGGCCAGTTTTTTTAAGAGATCAGAGACTAGTAAGTACTTATATGTTACAAAATAAAGACTTTCTCAAAGCCAAAGCACAGTCGACTATAATTATAATGTACACCCAATTACTAAATTGCACATACTTATAAAATAAAATTGTTTAAAACATTTAAGTTTTTAAATTCGACATTTAAAATTAGTACTGGTGTTAATGTTTGTTTTCTAATTATTATTAGTATTTCTATTTAATAAAATTGTACCGTGTAACATAAAAATATTTGTACGCTGGAAGCAGGGATATAATAATTAGGTACCTACTGTTGCAACTTTTTGTAATATTCTGACAAATAAATGCATTTGTTAACACAGGTGCAATTATTATTGCAATCATTTCGTAAGTTTAAGAGAAAAACAAATGGCCTACCTACTATTTTTATCACGAAAAGTAATTGTTCAAGAATTGTGTGCCCACCTGAACCAATCTTATAAGTATACAATACTGGAAATTTTAGAACGTTAGCTCTTTATACTGCTGGGCACGCCACAATTGTGGCGATAAGTCCCCTCTTTGAAGAGTGGCTAGAGAGGCGCCACGGCGTCCTTACCTTCCGCCTGACGCAGGTCCTCACCGGACACGGCTGTTTCGGGAGGTTCCTGTTCCGTATAAGGCGGGAGGAAACGCCCGGGTGTCACAACTGTGTGGATCGCCCGGAAGACACGGTGGAGCATACGGTGGAGGTCTGCCCTGCTTGGGCGGAGCACCGCCGTGTCCTCACGGAGGCGATCGGCGGCGGCGATCTCTCGCGTCCGGCCCTGGTTCAGGCCATAGTCACTTCGTTTTGCGAAGCAGTAATGCTCGCGAAAGAGGAGGCGGACCGCGCGAGGGAGAGGCTAGATTCGCGCCAGGCGCAAGATTCGCGTCGGGAGTCGCGAGCCGACTTCCGGCCACCGTAGGCGCGGGCTTGCGGACGGTGAGCAATGGGTAGCTCGCCGTCCGATAATGACCAGGCCCGGGTCGACAGCGCGTTGCGTTCCACGCGCGCCTCGAAGAGATGTTAGCACCAACTGACGGGGTCCGTAAGGGCCAATGCCTGCCGGGGTTGCGAGTTTGTCCGAAAGGGATATCGCGACCCCGGCACACAGGCAACAGAAGGAACACGGGTCTGTTTTAGTCAGTAAAAGTCTGACACGCCCTCCCGCTCCACCCAGAGCGGGAGTAGTTATTTGATAATTTCTCACCAAAAAAAAAGAAAAGCTCTTTATACTGCACGGCCGCTCTTTCGTAGCCATTCAAACTTGGTCGGTTTATCCATGTATTGTGGTTGTTTTAGTATTTTCATTATCTCTTAATTATTTAATGGAGTGAGCTGAAATTTTACATGTGAATAGTTGCATTAATACACTAAATATTGGAAAAAGAATATATTTTGCTTTTCCAATAAAAAGTCCTACAATCAGATGTGTTAGGTAAATATAGTGGTCCAGTCGTAGTAAATTATGCCATTGCTCGTTAATTACTTAGAGCACATAAACGAAACTTGGCAGGCTATTGTAGAGTCTACAATATCCTGCCAAGCGCCCCCCACTAGGGAGGCGCGAAGACATCTACAGGGGGGGCGCGGGTGCGGGCGGCGGTTATCACCAGTGATCGGAGTAGGTAGATTGATTTTTAGTACTTGTATCATAAATGCACACAGAAAGAATAACATGGATAAGCCATTTTTCCGGAAAGTAATTCCGGTATTTCGGGATTCAATTAAATATTGTTAATGTTGGTAGTGATATTATTACTACTCAATTCAAAATTTAAAGGAAGGTATCAAAACTAAATTAATTCATTAGTTATCTGTTAATATTAAGAATAATAAAGAATAAAATTGCTCATTTTATTACAATTCCTACCTTTTTTTTGAGGATGGCAAATCATCAAATGACTCCTTCCACTCTGGCAGAATACAATTCCTACATAAGTTCCGGTTTTTTTTTAATAATCCACCAATTCCGGAGGAATGTCCATAGTAATATATACGTTTCAGATCAATGACCCCAGTTCAATCTACCTACTCCGATCACTGGTTATCACTTATGTTTTGTGTTTATGTTATTCTTTGTCCTGCATTATGATGGTCGCTGAGCGAGGGAAGAGTAGATGTGTCGCAGGCAATTTGTATAATTTCGCCGTTTACAAATGGACAGCGAGCGCCAGACGTTCGGCGGCCATCGACACACTTCTGACGGCATCCAAGCTTTCAAAATTTTCTTACATTTTTGACGAAAAATATAACATGGCTTAAAAACTATTGGAATTGATTCTGTAACGGATTCTGAACAAACTACTTTCAGGTTTCGCATCAAGTAGGAATAACCTTGTATATTATACCCTTATTTTATTTTACAATTCCTTGGCGAGCCCACTTGCTGCTACTTGCTGGGCCCTGGGCCCAGGGGAGGCGTGGGTAATTTAAATTTAAGTAGTAGGGAGGCGTGATACTTATAAGTTTGGGAACCCCTGTTGTAGACCCTTACAAGATACAAATAAACGTTATAATTTAGGCTCTAGAGTTCCTATTTTAAGTACTTGGACCTAATAACCTTATTTTACTTTTACGTGTATATCTTCTGAACGGTATGTTTTTTTCAAATTCTGTTTTCACACACATTACACACAAATTCAAAGCAACGTGCGTAAAAAATTACAACTCTGCACTAAACCGTTTTATATGATTTTCATCAAATAGCCAAACGTCAGCGCAGCGGAAACTTGAATAACTTGGTAAATAGGGGACGCACAAATTTCATTTAAACATACACATTTACCTCCCGTTACACACAAATTATTGAATGTATTTTTTTTTTGTACGTCCATAGTAAAAAAAAGTTCCGTTGGGATGACGTAGTCCCAGCGGAAACAGTTTGTGTTGAATAGCTCCCCAATGGTTGGATGCACAAATTTTTACTTACAATACACAATTACACGACGTCACACACTAAATATCTGCAAAACTGAAATTAAGAAATTCGACATTTTTTTCGCTGCGACTACGCACACCTTTTGAACATCAACAATTACAAAAAATTGAAATGATTCTAGTCGCCCCTTCCAAAAGGTAGTTTTCGTATGGAGAAGAATGGGCGAGAAACTCCACCGTTACTCTTTTAAAATGTTTTACAATATTTTGTATGTATGGGTACATTAATTATATAATTATATGTGAAGACGATGCATCTAAAAATAAAATAAATAAAATACTATGGTATAGTAATTTATTTATTTTATTTTTAGATGCAATAGGTAAAAAGAATTTTAAAAAGAAAGCAACAACAGATAAATTAATTACTTATGTGACACACATACATGGTTCTGACATATTTACAAACATTGTAAAAGCGTGTATTCCCGTTCGTCCCACTACCGTCGTCCCACTGGTCACTGGTGGGACGAACGGGAATTTAATAAATAATATTAAATTTATTCCCGTTCGTCCCACTGATATTGTTAGTGGGACGAACGGGAATAATTCGTCCCACCAGACGACGGCAGTGGGACGAACGGGAATAAACGTGTAAAAGTAGACGCTTTTCCAAAAAAAATACAATTAATAAGCCAGTGTGTGAGGAAGTAATCACAGAATGTAAAATCAATGTCATATAATAATTTATACAATTTAAATTAGCAACCAGTTTGATTTTGTCTAGATTCTAGATTATCCTATGGAGCAGGACCAGCATGTTTCTAAGAACATTCTTATCATGGATATATAATCCTCTAATTTGTAACATGCTTGTTTACAAAGTGTAATTTTAACATGAGTTTTAAGTCTTTCATTTAATTGTAAAAAATCACAAGGTATTTTGTGGTCACATTTAATACAGTACCCCATAAAAGATGTATGTACTTTAGATAATCTGAAAAATGGTTGATCAATTTTATCTTTATTTCTATTTATAGTATTAAAATGATCCCTTATTTTATTAAAAATATGTAGATTTTTTCTAAATACATATTTTCATAAATGAGACAGTTTAGTTCAGTGTACAAGGAATTTTAGTTCAGTGTACAAGAGAATCAGCACCACTGACTTGCAAATTGCAAAAAACTTAAGAAAAATTGAATTTCGCGGGCTACCACTGGGGATACACCTTAATTTAATTTAAATTTTAGTTTAATTTTTATTTTATTTGTTATTGTACACGGCTATACATTTCCAGTTTATGCTGATCTTGTATTGTATAGGATTTCCGTACAATGCGCGGTCAGCCTATACTGGAAATGTATAGCTTGATGTGTAGCCGAGTGTACATTTATAATATGCCTATTCTATTATGAGTCTATGTTACTCGAATTAAATGATTTTAATTTTAATTTCAGTCCTAAGTGTAATAAGGGACGAGCCTATTGCCATCAACCGAGCATACATCCAGAATCTGGGCTGCCACTGAGAAATTCCAGATGGAAAACATAATAATATATACTATACTTTTCCCGACCCAGGGACCGAAGCCAGTACCTCATGCTTAGCAGTAGCACTTGCGTGCACTAGAACGGTCCTGCCGGATGCTGGATAGTCTGACCGGAAAAGAAACACCCCCCTTTCGTACCCGGTGCTGACTAAAAAGGCACTTCAAATTACTACCATAGGATATAAAACAACCAACAAATTATTGTACGCTGTTCATTATATTAATAAAGCTATAAATATTAAAGACAAAATTAATAAATACACACTATAAACTTTGCTGACGGTAGCTCTGTTACAGTAACGGCCGGGGCACACGCACACGTGGTAGCGGGCGAACAGCGAGATGCCCCGTGAGAAAGGAGTCAGCGACGCATGCGGGCTGGTGATGCACCGGTCCCTATGGTGCCGCAGCAGATATTCCAAACTTGCGAATCTGGTACCTGCCAGTCCACCAGAATAGTCCGGGTACCATCTCCGACAACCTCGAGCAGTGTATACCGTACCTATATCCAAAAACCTCTTATAACATCCTCTCAAATAAGGTCCAAATATCCCAGTTTTAAGGCCCGGATCGTCTTTAAACCTATTTCTATGCATAGTGAATGGTTCCTTCCTCGATGCCTTTGAAGGTTTGAAAGACCACACATCGTCGTAGTAACAGCTGCTGCGAAAAAACCGTTTCATAGTTCTCACTCTCCAGTCTTGTGAATCAAAAAGATCGTGACATATTGGACTTAGTGGTATTCCGCTGGTATGGCCACAGGTATAGCAGGTTGCTAGTATAGGAGCCCTGTGCCAAGGAACAATGCCAAGAACATCTTGAAAAAATTTTGGGAAAAACCACTTTCGGGTATCATTATAAGTTCCGTTATTATGCATTATAAACGGCAGCATGCGGGACGAGCGCGCTGCTGCGCTACTTTCGGTGGTGTTGTTCCCGAGCCGCTCCGGTCGGTTGGTGTACTGTACAATTCCACTCATAGTGTACTCTTCCTCGTCCTCGTCGTCCACCTCTGTCCTGCGGTTTACTCTAGGGAACTCAAACTCATGATAAACATACGGTCCGGTAACGGGCACTATGGTTGTTTTCCTCGTGTACGACGTCTTAGGACGCCGAAGTTTTGTATTTTTTAAAGGAGATAGAATGGGCTCCAGCTCTGGTCTCTCATATATCAGGCCCTCGTACATGTCATCAGGCAAGTCTTCGGGCAGCCATACGCTCTCTGGGGAGGCGGTATATTCGTTCGGGTATCTGAACCTCGATAAAAGGGAACAATGAGACCATTGTAAAATTATAAATAATATTAAATAAGCAAAATATCCGCACGACATCTTCAAAAAGTATAGTAACTGTCAACTTGTTCTATTTTCTTTTTTGGAAAACCTAAGGACGTTTGATGTTAACGGCCAGACCTCCCGAGAAACATGTGATGACGTCACTTGGTTATATAACATCATATCAATAATATCGTTACTATAGGTTCAGAGTAGTCAAAAATAAAAGCTTTTAAAATTCAAAAGTCATTTATTCAAAGTAGGCTGAGTATCAGCACTTTTCGAACGTCAAAATTACGACAGTCCCCCAAAACGCCCACCCTTCACCACTTCCTAGTGCGTTAGCTGCGAAGAAGTGGCGCTAGTGATTGGTTTAAAATAAATAAACGAACGGAACACGACCATTTTACTGTTGATGAATTTATCATTTATAGATATTATACAAGGCTTCCAACAAAAAAAAAAGCAAGTCGAAACCATCGAAACGAAGAAAACTAAGTACAGCAAAAAGTTGCTTTTGATGCCTCCTGTGAGGATTGAACTCACGACCCCTGGTTTACGAGACCAGTGCTCTACCACTGAGCTAAAGAGGCGTTGCGAAACACTGCGAAATACTGAATCCTTAACTACGACATACAAAAAGTGTTGTGTACCTATTGTGTATATTTTTTTTAAACATTTTAACGGCACCTACCTAGGCCAGGGCGTTGATAAAGCACATTGAGTTTGAGAAAGACTATTTACTTTTCGCACTCAAAAAAGGCACAAAGGCGTATTTCATTTAGTGCCTCAGGCATTCTGTACCAGTCAACCGAGGGTGGGGAGAGATTAGATTGCAGGTGCTCTGTTTAAGGGGAACAATGATATTTTTTTTTTAATAATAATACATCAAATGTGAATGAATAAAATCTAAATAAAATTGGTACTCAAGTAGGTACATAAATAGGTTATAAATAATACACAGTACCTGGGCGACCGCGCTCTGCTCTGGTGAAAATAGAGAATGCTCATTTAATAGTATAGGATAGTTCATACTAATTCCATGTTTACCTACATACTAATTCCATGGTGTGATAGTACGTACTTACTAAACGTGCGACAATCTTAGAAGCCCGATTTGAAACCGCATCGTAAAAATTATCATCAGTTGAACTGTCTTCGTTCGGTTACCCTTAAAGGGATCATAGAAATGCGAGCAAGTACGCGTACTGTCTCCGACGGCGGCGAGCCGAGTAAGTTCGCGAACTTAAAAACCGCGTACTTTATTTAAGTTCGTACGTCTATCTCCAACTTTGTCGGGCCCTATCAGAATACCAGCGCATGCAGCATTTTTATTAGGAGCTTTTGGCTTCGTACAGGACTTCCTTCTTTAAATTTTAATGTTACTTTGTTTTTTATTGTTTTTTATTTATGTTTAATGTGTTTTTAGTTTAATGTGTGATTTCCTGTGCGAGTCTCAATAAATACTTTTTCTTTCTTTCTTTCTTATAATAAATTCATTATCAATTACATAGTCAAAATGATAATTATCTTTCGATTGATTTTCTTTTTATGTTTAAGTATTAAATAATACAGTAATTATATGATTCTTTCTTTTTTAAATGAAATGTTTTTAAAAGTGTCGATGTTTCAGAACATCGATTTTATTCGGTCAAATAACAGCTTAAAACGGTCACAACACTACGGCAACGAACCCAAAGACATGCCCCGCCCAAGCCGGGCAGACCTCCACCGTGTCCTCCGGGCGATCCACACAGTGGTGACACCCGGGCGTTTCCTCCCGCCTTATGCGAACAGGAACCTCCCGAAACAACCGTGTCCGGTGAGGACCTGCGTCAGGCGGAAGGTGTGCTTCGCCCCCCCCTGGATTTTGAATGCCTAAGTTCCTACTGTTGTCGATAAAAGTTATGTTAGAGTGAAGTTAAGACTTACTTTGCAATTACAATATATTATGCATTAATTTTATAAAAAACCGCGCTGCGCTGCTGTTGTCGATTTTATTAGCATTAATTATTCTACGGCTACTATTGAATGGTCATTCAGTACACTCAGACGCGTAAAAACATGGCTGAGATCAACAATGGTCAAAGACAGGTTAAAATGAAATTAATTTATTCGTATTATTCGTAATCTTATTATTAGGTTAAATGGACCGTGATCAAAATATGATTCTCGATCATAAAAAATCTGTATTTACAGAATTCTAATCATTAGAATCATTAATACATGTCTGTAAAGATCATAATTCTGTCAATGTATATTTGGTATGGTGGCGAATCATATTTTAATCAAGATACAATCTGACACTGAAGTCAGTCAGTCAGTCTAAGAAATTTCTGATCCCCCGGGCCAAAAGCTGGGTATGCCCATGGTATCAAAGACTTGTTTGAAAATAAATGTTAAATATGTTAAGCAGCGACATATATGCTCTTGTTGTGTTTTTTTGTAATTTACCATCTTTTTATAGATGTTTTAAATAAATGTTATTCTATTCTATTTTATCACACAGGAATATTTTCTTATTTCGTGTTTTTCAGTATGATTTTCTCAGTATTTTTGCTGTCACACTTATTTTTACCAATTCCGCTTACCTCATCGCCGTCTGTCCAGTGTCTGTAACAAACAAATAAACTAAATTATTCCAAAATATATGCCGAAACCAGGAATCCAACAGAGGCCAAATTAGAAATCAAAGCACTCAATTAGTAAGTGGCACCAAAAATTGGCATCAACAGGTACGTTTTCTGATAGTTTTTTTACATTTTCATCAGATACTTTTGGAACAGACCATACCTAAAACATTTTAGGCCTAATTTTCGTCGCGTATTTTCGGCAAGAGTCGCTACTTTGACCGTACCTATTTGCATATTAGATTGAAACTAACAATGGGACGAAAACCAACAATACAAGTGAAATTTTAAAATCCCTCGACAAATATTTCTCCTTACTCACCACCTTACCTTACTCCACACCAGACCCTGTTCATCATCTATCTATAACCTATTCACTGAGACCATTGTAATGATCCCAAACACAACACCTGTGCTATATATAAGATGGTAATGTAGTTGGGTATCCTGCAAATTCCAGGTGATGCTGCAGCATCAGTTTAAGGTTACTATGTTCTTCTAATATAATTGAAGTAACAGAATACCAAATTTCAAATCCCCCGCTTTAAAATTTTAAAAAGCCGCTTTCAAATCGGTTCACCCGTTTAAGAGCTACGATGCCACAGACGGACACACACATAGCGGTCAAGCTTATAACACCCTGCTTTTTGCGTCGGGAGTTAAAAATAAGCAAACAAATTGACAAGCGCGTTTGAGTGAATTATCGCTTAATTTTGACACCTCGTTCATTTTCGCCCCTTAGCCGGCTATCTAATTGCGTAACACATTTTCGTAAATGATTAAGACTAATCTGTTTCATTTTGACAGTTCAACAAGATTCTTTGCTTTATTTACGTTGTTGAACAGATTTTTTTTTCGTACTAATAAAGCAATGGATTAGCAATCTGTTTCAAAACGATTCAGATTGCGATTGATCGTGTATTACACAATTAGGGTACTGATGCAAGTCTGGCGCCCGGGGACAGAAAGATTGATGATTTTAAATCTATTTAGGATAGTTTGCTCATAATGGTGTAGTAACTGAATTACAGGATTTGTATTTGATGGCGGGTTATTCACTGACTGACTGTTTTGAAATGAAATTTAGGCCATTTTCTGATTTTTCGGTGCAGCAGCGGTGCGACATCAGCATGCTCGGATGCCGAAAACATACCGCGTCGCTTGCACCTACGCACATGTCGGTAAAAAATTATGCAGAGCCGCTTGTGCCGCGGCCGTCGCGAAATAATGTCATCTTCGAGTTCGAGTGATGGAGATACTTTAGCATGTTACATTTATTTTCGTTTACGTAAAAAAAGAAAACGTTAGAAGCGTTATCCTTATATTTATATTATCATTTAATTTCGGAAGTCCGTTGCAAAAACCGAAAATTCAAAACCAAATACATCTACTTCCGAAATTAAAGTAATTTTTCAGTTTGTAGTGTTTTTTTGGAGGTCGGTTTATTTTTAAAGTTTTTTAAAGTCCGGACAGGTGGCCAAAAAGGTGCAATACTGCTCTCTGAAATGTCATATACTAATATTGAAGAGGTATTTGTTCGTTTGTTTGAATGTTTTTTTGTAAGTTTGTATCTATGGGGCTATAATCTTCGGAATTACCAAACGGATTTGAAAAAATATTTTTGCATTGGAAAGCCCAATTCTTGAGGCAGATTATAGGCTATGTACCATCGCTAGGACCCTTAGGAGCGGAAGGGGTCCGCTAGGACCGATGCCTGCCGGGGGTCGCGGGAAAGTCCGAAAGGGATACCGTGGCCCCTGGCAACGTACAGGCAACTAAAGGAACACGGGTGGGTTTTAGTCAGTAAGAGTCTGACACGCCCTCAGGCACCCAGGCGCCCCGACTCAGACAGGTTAGGTTTGACGTAGATGGCGGGGTTTAGTGAGCGAGCGAAACGAGCAAACAAAGACTGTCCGAGCCGGGGTTCCCAAGTCTCAAGCTCACTTTAAGTAGTTTAAAAAAAAACTTAAACTTCAGTTTTTTTTTTTATCGAATGCTAGGCGTTTGCTAGCCGTGATGACATTTTGCAAAAGCGTTCTACATGAAGACATATGTACGCAAAAATGAGAAGGTTCTCATACACGGTCCATAAAGTACAGTGAAGCCCATACATACATGCAAATAAAAAATAAAAAAAATGCATTTTCGGAAAAAAAAATTGTTGCGGAGGGTTCAGGAGACCTCGCATTCTTTCTAGCGAAGAAGCACGTTTCTAAACCAAACCCCAGGTCGCGCATCCTACTCGGCAGGATGCAGACTATGCAGAGCGGCCACTGGACATGCATGTCGAGACGCGGTATGCCAAATCTGTACCGCCCCACTCCCGCACATACCGAGCTAATCAGGACCGCTCAATTGCAATATAGGCGCTCGGTAAGCTTTCGGTACCGCGTATACCGAGTGTGCTGATGCCGCATCGCTGCTGCGCCGACAAATCAGAAAAGGGCCGCGGCCTCTGGACATGTAATGTCGAGACGCGGTATGCCGAATCTGTATCGCCCCACGCCCGCACATGCCGAGCTAATCAGAAACGCTCAATGGAAATATAGGCGCTCGGTAAGCTTTCGGTACTGCGTATACCGAGTGTGCTGATGTCGCACCGCTGCTGCGCCGACAAATCAGAAAAGGGCCTTAAATAATCAAACTAGCTCAGTTTTTTTTTTCCATATAATTCATAATTCAACTAAGTTATTCAAACTAGGCTGAGAATCAGCACTTTTCGATCGTCAAAATTACATAAGACAGTCCCCCAAAACGCCCGCCATTCACCACTCTCTAGTGCGTTAGTTGGGAAGAAGAAGTGGCGCAACAAACTCCCCAGCAGCACAGCTGTCTGTTCAGTTAGAAAAAAAAAGATTCTGTATCTATTATTTGGAATCATTGTTTTTTATAATTTATTTTACGCAACACAAAACATAATTTAAATTATTAGCCATATGCATGTGTATACATACTGGTATTACATACATAAAATACTGGTATTCAGCTGCATCCGGTTAGACTGGAAGCCGACCCCAACATAGTTGGGAAAAGGCTAGGCAGATTGATTGATGCATGTGTATACATAGATACGTCCTTGTTTTAGGGAAAACAATCCATGACAATACTGTACCAACTTTGGTGAACCGAAAAAAAAAGCAGAAGGTGCCGATTTCAAAACCCTTTTTAAATTTTGATACAATTAAAAACCTTTAAACCCTTTTTAAAATTTTGATTACAATCAATTGATTAATTGGAGGAGGCCTATACAGGCTGTCAAGGACATCTGACATCATCAAAAAAAAATCTGCTGCTCCACACATTTTGACCGCGTAGGTATTGCACTTTTCAATGAAACAGCAGATTTTTTTTTAATAACCGACGAAAAATTTCAACGCAGTGGGGTTCAGAATCATGTACTGAATCCATGGTAGCCGGCTTCGCGTCGATCTAGAAATCTTTCGAGCTATTTTCGAGTTGTTTCGAGACTAACGAACGGCAATTGATTTTTATACAAGGATAGGTTGTATTGATGATTTTTATTAAGTGTTTATGATTATAACTCTATAAACAAATATTTGATACGGCCGCGAATCATATTTAGGCCAACATACAACCTGATACTGACATGAAAATTGCAAAAAACGTAACAAAATTGAATTTCGCGGGCTACCCTGACGCTTTCGCCAAGTAAAATAATTGGTTTCCCTTCAGGGCCCACTGATTTTATCCACCCTGTATAAGTCGCTCGCGCGGTAAACTCTAATTGCGCGATGCAGGATGTTGTGTGACGTCATCACGTCAGGTCTTTGATATATGGCGGTATAGATACCACAAGTTATATAAAAAAAAAGAAGAAAAATGATTTATATGCCAGTTGATTCTTTGACATGGTCTCATTAATACCCCATAGTGTTATGGGATATGAAAAGGAACACGTTGTATATACAAAAAGATAAAAGTTTATTGTGAATAATATAAGTTCTTTCCAGTAGTCTCTAAGTAAAAAATAGCACATAGATATGAAGAGGGTTCACCATCCGGTGTAGGTAATAATACTATACTATAGAGTCAACATTGTAAACATTCATATCCACTTTGAGGTAACAAGCGCCGTCTACTTCTTACCACGAGAACTAACTACATTTTGTTGAACAACAGATGGCGTTTTACATAAATACATTACAATGGAATTTTTAAGAACTACTAATAATATTACATTACACAGATGTCCAAAATTCTACAGCATCAGAGCCACATGTATACCCCACCTTCGCCGCGGTCAAGACCTATGGTGTCGTCAGGTCCAGGCATCCAGTGTGTCACACTCTTTGCAACTAATATACTTATGTGTCAAAAAACAAACAGGCTAAGTTCTACTAAGAAATAAAATAGCTCACCAGTTGCTTCTTCTACAAGTTCGACCTGCACAGGTTTGTCCTCTGCCATGTTGCCCACGTCGTCCAGCACTACACCACACTTCTTGAACAAAGAACTCCGTAGCCTCATTAGCTTCTCTGCATCTTTGTAAGCTTTTATTTCATCCTGAAATAATTCAAAGTTATTATGTGACATTACTGGAACATTGATTAATTTATTGCATGGAAAATTTACGGTTAAATAAAATCACAAAGTTAAAATATAAAGAGTTGAATGCCAATAACAAATCTTCACAAATAAATTATAGAAGTAAATGAACAAAGATGAGATTAGCAATAAAGTTCGATTACATAGGGTGCAATAGGTATTCGCCATCTAGGTATACATATAAAAAAATAGTAACAAAGAATTGTTGTCTATTTGTCTGTATCAAAAGATAAATAAACTATTTAATCATATATACGTTCTGGATTGGCGCAAAAACAGCTTAACGGATATGGATGAAATTTGGCAGACAGATATTGTATGACCTGGATTAACACTGCACTATAAACGGTGTGGATGTGAGAAAATATAATATATTTTCTGACATCCACGCGGGCGAAGCAGCGGGCTAAAGCTGGTCAAAACTAAAACAAAAAGAGTGCTAGTACTGTTGATGATGGTGATTAGGATTCTAATATTTAAATTCTTGTCAAAGAAGTTATGGACTAAGAGTTTTTAACTGAAGTATTGCTCAAGCAAAACAGTTCAATTCCACAATAAAAATTTGTACTGGAGGAGCATGATATGGCTAAAACTAGATAGTTAATAATTACAAATTATATTCTCAAGCACTATTAAAATCCTGTTATAAGATTGCACGGTACTGTTGCTGTGGTAATTATTTTTACATAATAATATTATTTTAGAACCAAAACATAATCACAGCCGCATTAGTATACTAACCAAAAGTTAGCATCATCAACATCATTATTACTTTATGTTTACCCACTGCTGGGCAAAATCATATCTCAGAATCATAGAATAGTGAACTAAATATTTATGAATATGTCCGTTACATCGGCTTTGAAATAATGTGTATAGATGCTAATGCATCATAAAATTATTTCAATTATTTTTACCTTTAAATCCTTCAATCGTGAATGAGATCTGCTAGACAAACACTCTCTCAAATGTGTGGCAGACCACTTTTCTCCATTGCTGTATAAAACCGAAGGGGCAGATTCCTGCAACCTAATATTTGATGACTTTTTAACTAAGTCCCTTTGCTTAGTACGAGGCGGAGAGGCTGCGAGGTCCAAAGATTTAATAGTCTTACGAGGCTTTACCACATACGTCCGTTTAACTTTCTCACGAGTAGATTCTGGGACATAGTCATTCAAAAAAGTTGGAAGTTCATTAAAAACTCCTGAGGTGCTCACGTTCGAAGCAACTGGTTTCGCGCCAACTCTTACCGACGCCGATAGATCATGGCGTGTAACAAAAGAACTCGATTTTAGGCTGGTGGGTGACTGATTGAGGACACGAGACATAACTCTATCATATTTATTATTACGAGTTCTGTTCCCTGAATCCATTACTTTTTTGAAAAGTTGGGTTTCGAAATCGAGTTGTTTTGCTTAGCAAAATATATACTAATTTGACATTGACAATCTGTCAACAGATTGTCAATGTCAAATTAGTATTTATTTTTTTAAACTTCCTCAATGTCATTTTGATTTCATTGAAGTGGATATTTGTATTTTTGCACTTTAACTACGCGTTTGCACTGGCGAAATAAACATGTTGAAATCTCTATTTCCTGTCAAATATTGTTTAAAGGTGTGTTTCGTTGTGAATGTTTAGCCAGTGCAAACGCACAGTAACACAATGAAAAATACAATGATTTATTCAGAGTCAGAGCACAAACATAGATATAAATAATAATAACATTAGGCTACCGGTATCAGAAACAAGTTACATAGCAACATAAAATGGAACAGTTCATTCACCTCCGTCAACGAATGTAAGTCCAAGAAAACCATTTTGTGAATTAGGACCTAAGCAAAAAAAGAGACGTACAGAACATACTCATACAACTATGACTACAGAGGAAATATCTCATGCATATATTATGAATTTACGAGAGGATGGTAATCAAGGAATAGCTGAAATCCTCGAACACCTACTTAAAAATCCACAGGATGTGCAAAAAGCCAAAGATAGTCTTTTAGGTAAAAATGAAAAACCTACATTTACTCCAGATGAAGCTTTGTGACTTGTTTTGTCCCTTAGATTAACAAAGTGGCAATACAATACTTTAAGAAAAAGTATCAAAGAGAAAAATGTCGACATGTTCCCTTCCTACTACAAGGTGCAAAATGCAAAACAAGAATGCTACCCGCCAAAGGATGATATCAGATACAACTGCTAGAATAAAAAGGATATTCAAAGCAATCAATATTGATAGCACAGACTGTAAAGAGTTGACAATGATAAGCAAATGGGGAATGGATGGTGCTTCGAATCAAGCAAACTATAAGCAAAAAATGACAACGGATGACAAAGAGGACAGTGTTTCGACAGATGAAACAAGTATTTTTATGGATAGTTTAGTACCAATAAAAATTGTTTTCGAGGAACAAATTATCTGGGAAAACGACTCACCAAATTCAGCATATTGGTGTCGTCCAATATTTTTCAAGTTTGAAAAAGAGAATAAATCAACGATTTTAAGAGAGAAAACCGAAATTGAAACGGAGATAAATGAATTGAAGGAAACAGAAATTGGAGAAATAAAAGTCTCACATTCATTATTGCTTACCATGATAGATGGTAAAGCAAAATCAATCCTCTGTGAAACTTCAGCTCAACGATGTGACATATGTAAAGCTGTTCCTACAGAAATGAATAACTTGTCTTTGTTATTGACTAAAAACATTGATACCGACTTGTACAAATATGGTTTATCATCGCTACATATATGGATACGTTATATGGAATGCATTCTTCACATAGCCTATAGACTGGATTTCAAAACATGGGTTTCAAAAGGTGAAAACAAAGTTTTGATGGAAAATAGAAAAAAAACCACTCAGGAAGCTTTTAAAAATCAAACAGGCCTTTTAATAGATGTTGTAAAGCAAGGACATGGAACTTCTAATGACGGGAATACCGCTCGAGGATTTTTCTCAAATACAGAGATTGCTGCTGCAATTACTGGTGTCGATGAAAACTTAATAAAACGGTTTTCAATCATTTTAGAAACAATATCTTCAGGTCAAAAAAACTGAAAAAAACTTCACTGTGTCATAAAATTGACACAGTGAAGTTTTTTTCGGCTGAATCTAGAAATAAAGACTTTAAGCGATATCGCCAACACCATTCAAGAAAATTCTGCAGAAGAGCTAATAATGAGGATATTTTGAATAATTTAATAATTAGTTCAGATCCTTAAGAGGTGGAACTTAGAACATTTCAGTTTGTGAGAGTTTGTGACCGTCTTTAGCCAACCACATAAAAAAAACATAGCTACGAACATGAAATTTCTGTAAAGTAGCACTGACAAACTTGACAATCATGTCCTTGAAGGAAATAACTGTCATAGATAGGGATGCGCAACGCATAGAAATCAATAAACTTATCGATATCGATAAATGTATTCCATACAGATAATAGTGAGGTTACAAAACTAATTTATATTGAAAAATTGCTAGAATAAAACACACATTTATAATTATGATTAGAGTATTTATGAATTTATATAAATTCAAATGTCATTTATTCAAATTATAACTATAAACTGGACATGCATGTCGAGACGCGGTATGCCAAATCTGTACCGCCCCACTCCCGCACATACCGAGCTAATCAGGACCGCTCAATTGCAATATAGGCGCTCGGTAAGCTTTCGGTACCGCGTATACCGAGTGTGGAGATGCCGCACCGCTGCTGCGCCGACAAATCAGAAAAGGGCCGCGGCCTCTGGACATGTAATGTCGAGACGCGGTATGCCGAATCTGTATCGCCCCACGCCCGCACATGCCGAGCTAATCAGAAACGCTCAATGGAAATATAGGCGCTCGGTAAGCTTTCGGTACTGCGTATACCGAGTGTGCTGATGTCGCACCGCTGCTGCGCCGACAAATCAGAAAAGGGCCTTAAATAATCAAACTAGCTCAGTTTTTTTTTTCCATATAATTCATAATTCAACTAATTTATTCAAACTAGGCTGAGAATCAGCACTTTTCGATCGTCAAAATTACATAAGACAGTCCCCCAGCCCAAAACGCCCACCCTTCACCACTTCCTAGTGCATTAGCTGGGAAGAAGAAGTTGCGCAACAAACTCCCCAGCAGCACAGCTGTCTGTTCAGTTAGAAGCACAAAAAAAAAAGATTCTATATAATAGTATTCAAAATAATTTACATTACGCAACACAAAACATAATTTTAATTATTAGCCATATGTTAGCTAGCACACGCCAATATACCAATCATCGAGAACTATACTCAGGCAGAAATAAAAACTAAACGTAGACAGAACTTAATATCTCAATAAAAGCCTCCAGGCATAAAGGGCGTGCCCGCTTACGTATAGTTGTAACTGGAAGTTATAAATGATAAACTATGACCATCGAGATAAAATAAATAAAACAAACAGTTAATTACTAATAAGAATAAATAATATGATCAATTGTCGAGGTCACTAGCTAACCACATATTGCAATACAACTCATTAAAAAAAAACATTATAATGAGTAGATTATGTCAACAATAAATTGAAATAAAATTCAAAATAGCTTGACTTATAAAGTCAAATAAAAAAATAAAATAAAATAAAAAAATACAATTATTTAAACTCATATAACTTCTCAGTAAGTAATCTGGAGAAAGAACATAAACATTGTCTTGAATAAGCAAGCAAAATCGGTATCAGGCAAAATGGCTACCTTTTTTGTTTTTTTGTAATTGCGTGTTATTTTAACACGCCTGACTCAATTTATTCCAAGAGATTGGCACAGCGTCCTAGTGATGCCACGCTGCATTTAGTTTTTTGTATTTGCTCCATCAACTGATTTTCCTTTAAATCTGTAAAAATAATTAAATATAAGCACAATTTTCGATGAGACTTGTAAACATTTCGCTGCATATAAAACACAGGGATCTTTTCTATTTGAAATGAGCAATAGAGGACAAATTAACTCAAACGATTTTGAGAAAACAATGAAACTACATACCTACTTCACTTATGGAGACGATTCTCCTTTTTTCAAAGTTGTTAGCATATATGTTTCGCTGCTCATGCAGTTTTTCTATTGGTAGATGCACTCGTTCTTAATGACCAACTGCTTTTAGCCACTCGCGACGGCTGGAAGATACAAAATATAAAAGTTTACTTGTAGCTGACTACGTTTGACGGTGAATTTATTTAGTGTGATTTAAAGTTAAGAAAACACCCAATCTACACTATCAGCATAGCTAAATGGAATTTTATTTATTTATTTATTTATTTATTTATTTATTTATCACAAACACAACTATCATTACAGGCAATAATCCTAATGCGGTAGCGTGGTCTTTAGTTACATATATTATTATACTTTTTTATTTTTTTGGGGGTGGTAAATCATCAAATGACTTCTCCCGCTCTGGTCAGAGCGAGAGGGTATGTCAGACTTTTACTGACTAAAACCCACCCGTGTTCCTTCCGTTGCCTGTGTGCCGGGGCCGCGATATCCCTTTCGGACAAACCCGCAACCCCAGCAGGATATATTCTTAGGATAATATATTATTATCCTTAGAATAAGAAACTCTAGATTTATTTCATATTCTAACCTCCTTACTAATAAACGTTGTATAACGTCTGTATACAACAACACAATGCTTTGTCTTCTTTTTTCGAAAGTCATATTACTGACAACTGAAAGAGATAAATCAGTGTGTAACTATTCACCTGATATAATACGTTTATTAGTAAGGAAGATAGTATTTACTTATTGGTGTCACAGGTAGATAATATGTTTACTCTTAGACTCTCTGATCCATTTAATTTGAGGCGCGCGTGGAACATAGGGCGCCGTCAACCCGGGCCCAGGCCCATAGCGGACGATGAGCTACCCATTGCACCGTCCGCAAGCCCGGGCCTACGGTGGCCGGGAATCGGCCTGCGATTCCCGACGTGCAGGGCGTCTCCTGCGGTGGCTAGAGGCGTGAGGGACACCATGAGATCCCGCTGGAGCTCTGTCCGCTGTGCCGTGATTTGAAATGGCGCACGGTGGGCTGAAATTAGGCTTTCATAGACTTAGGGATTCACGAAAATTGATGAGCAATTTTTTTTTAAATAATAACGGCTTTGCGATCTACCACTAAATACAAGACATTTTTCTTCTGCGATTTTTGTATATACCTAATATTTTTAAAGTTATAACGATTTGAATTTATTTTTGTATGAAGAAATTTGATTTTATATGAATAACTTTTTATTCTCACGAGTTCTCAAAAAACGGCTTTCGGCATTCGATTGTGCTATTTTTTAGGCAAATTATCCGATATATCACTGACTTCGATTTTCTTCGATTTTGGAGAAATTTGTTTTTCATTCCCTTTTCCACACCACCCTTGAGGTAGAGAACTAAGCGCGTTTTTTTTATCAGTGGTGTGCCCAGGAGGCCTAATCCACTCAACGCACATCTCATACGCACACTTACTCACACACGAACTCACAAAATTATCACTTAGAAAATTTCATCAGATTCAGATTCAGATTCGATCTCTAAATGTTCCACATTTACAAATTCTATTTTTTTCCCGCTCATCATCTTCAAATGTTGGAGATAACAGAAGCATGGCTTTCGCTTCTTCTGAAAATGGTTTGTGTTTCCGTATCATTTTATGACGTTTTGATGATATATAAGGATTCGGTCGGCACGGGTGCATTAACAGTACGTGACCGGTAGTTACATGCTCTGTGGGGGTGAATTTTAGTTCTTACATATATATTTTTTCGTACCACTTGCTCAAAAAAGTGACATTCTATGCCACAAAAAGCGAACATAACAATAGTCATTTTTAATCTGTTAAAAACAGGGAAAGAAAATTGTACTGAATTTCATTCATCCTCTAGGGGGAGAATGTGATTTAAATTTGGAATACTTACCGAAATTTATACTGAACTACATCTGTGTTTAAACCATTGAGTTTGTATATAAAGCATTATACATCTTTTTGAAAAAGAAAATCAGAAGGGCATTGCGCAAAGAAGTCAAAAATTTTTACGACTCAAAATGTGGAAAAATTTCTTAATTCTCTTCTTCCTGACGAAATTTTTCTGGCCACAAAAGTAAGTATACATGATTGAACTATGAATATTTCGTATCTTAGTAATGGTAATTATTCTATATATTTACCTGTTTTTTATCTTTGTTATAGGTGGCCTTAATTTTTGGACTCAATGGTGCTTGCCGCGGATGTAAACTTGTAAACTTAAAGGTGGAGGACGTTGAAAATCATTCCAATGAGTTGCTGCTGATTAATGTAAAGGAAACTAAGACAAAGAAAAATCGGTAATTCATTGTACAAGGACAATATACTAAAATCATTCATAAATACCAAGCATTACGTCCCACCAACATGGAAAACAATAGATTTTTTTATAAACTATCGGAATGGGAAATGTACTAGACAAGCCATCGGCAAAAATAAAATTAGCAATATGCCAAAGGAAATTGCTAAATATTTAAAACTTAAAGATGTTGAACTCTACACCGGTCACTGCTTTAGAAGAACTTCGGCGACTTTCTTGGCGGATTCAGGGGCGGATATTACGTCAATAAAAAGACACGGTGGTTGGAGCTCTGATGGAGTAGCTGAGGGTTATATCGAAAGCTCAATGGCGAATAAAACCATATTAAGCAGTCAAATTAACAAAAATATAAAACTTAATCCATCAGAGCCACAACCATCAACTTCCGGCATCTTACGATGCACCACCACCACTATCTCCGACGTATACTATCTACAATGAAACGCAAGTTCCTCAGATGCAAGAACAGAGAAATACTCAAATCAACTCATCAACAATAAATGTACCAAACAAAAATGTAACTCTCTCAATCAATAATTGGACCAATGTTTCGAATGTTAACTTTTACTTTTAATTGTCATTATTTTTAATAAATGCTTATCTCATATTATTATTGCGTTAATTTTTTCGCAAATGGTACGAAAAGTAGAGTATTTTCCTCGGTGATAAAGCTGTCTTAGTCTTGGGTGAACTTAAATCCCTCGCTACACTCAGGACTCGTCTTAAATCCCTCGCTTCGCTCGTGATTTCAGTTTTTAACACCCTCGCTACGCTCGGGAGTAAACCTCGAGTCCTTCGTTATGCTCGCGATTTAAATCGTCACCCGCGACAGAAGACACTGCTTTATCCCCTTGGTTAATAATCTACTATTTCGTACCACTTGCTCAAAAAAGTGACATTCTATGCCACAAAAAGCGAACATAACAATAGTCATTTTTAATCTGTTAAAAACAGGGAAAGAAAATTGTACTGTATTTCATTCATCCTCTAGGGGGAGAATGTGATTTAAATTTGGAATACTTACCGAAATTTATACTGAACTACATCTGTGTTTACACCATTGAGTTTGTATATAAAGCATTATACATCTTTTTGAAAAAGAAAATCAGAAGGGCATTGCGCAAAGAAGTCAAAAATTTTTACGACTCAAAATGTGGAAAAATTTCTTAATTCTCTTCTTCCTGACGAAATTTTTCTGGCCACAAAAGTAAGTATACATGATTGAACTATGAATATTTCGTATCTTAGTAATGGTAATTATTCTATATATTTACCTGTTTTTTATCTTTGTTATAGGTGGCCTTAATTTTTGGACTCAATGGTGCTTGCCGCGGATGTGAACTTGTAAACTTAAAGGTGGAGGACGTTGAAAATCATTCCAATGAGTTGCTGCTGATTAATGTAAAGGAAACTTTGACAAAGAAAAATCGGTCATTCATTGTACAAGGACAATATACTAAAATCATTCATAAATACCAAGCATTACGTCCCACCAACATGGAAAACAATAGATTTTTTATAAACTATCGGAATGGGAAATGTACTCGACAAGCCATCGGCAAAAATAAAATTAGCAATATGCCAAAGGAAATTGCTAAATATTTAAAACTTAAAGATGTTGAACTCTACACCGGTCACTGCTTTAGAAGAACTTCGGCGACTTTATTGGCGAATTCAGGGGCGGATAGTACGTCAATAAAAAGACACGGTGGTTGGAGCTCTGATGGAGTAGCTGAGGGTTATATCGAAAGCTCAATGGCGAATAAAACCATATTAAGCAGTCAAATTAACAAAAATATAAAACTTAATCCATCGAGCCACAGACATCAACTTCCGGCGGCATCTTATCTTCGTCCGTAACTCACGATGCACCACCGCCACTATCTCCGACGTATACTATCTACAATGAAACGCAAGTTCCTCAGACGCAAGAACAGAGAAATACTCAACTCAACTTATCAACAATAAATGTACCAAACAAAAATGTAACTCTCTCTATCAATAATTGGACCAATGTTTCGAATGTTAACTTTTACTTTTAATTTGATATTATTTTTAATAAATGCTTATCTCATATTATTATTGTGTTAATTTTTTCGCAAATGGTACGTAAAGTAGTGTTTTCAACCTTAGTGTGTTTCATTATTCGTTCTTCATCATCCTGGGTTCGATCCCCAGTGACTGATAAATATAATGTGACGAAATCCTTTTTTTTTCGTTATAATACATATTTTCATAAATGAGATAGTTTAGTTAGTTTAGTTCAGTGTACAAGAGAATCAGCACCACTGACTTGCAAATTGCAAAAAACTTAAGAAAAATTGAATTTCGCGGGCTACCACTGGGGATACACCTTAATTTAATTTAAATTTTAGTTTTAATTTAATTTTTATTTTATTTGTTATTGTACACGGCTATACATTTCCAGTTTATGCTGATCTTGTATTGTATAGGATTTCCGTACAATGCGCGGTCAGCCTATACTGGAAATGTATAGCTTGATGTGTAGCCGAGTGTACATTTATAATATGCCTATTCTATTATGAGTCTATGTTACTCGAATTAAATGATTTTAATTTTAATTTCAGTCCTAAGTGTAATAAGGGACGAGCCTATTGCCATCAACCGGGCATCCAGAATCTGGGCTGCCACTGAGAAATTCCAGATGGAAAACATAATAATAATTATATACTATACTTTTCCCGACCCAGGGACCGAAGCCAGTACCTCATGCTTAGCAGTAGCACTTGCGTGCACTAGAACGGTCCTGCCGGATGCTGGGTAGTCTGACCGGAAAAGAAACACCCCCCTTTCGTACCCGGTGCTGACTAAAAAGGCACTTCAAATTACTACCATAGGATATAAAACAACCAACAAATTATTGTACGCTGTTCATTATATTAATAAAGCTATAAATATTAAAGACAAAATTAATAAATATACATTATAAACTTTGCTGACGGTAGCTCTGTTACAGTAACGGCCGGGGCACACGCACACGTGGTAGCGGGCGAACAGCGAGATGCCCCGTGAGAAAGGAGTCAGCGACGCATGCGGGCTGGTGATGCACCGGTCCCTATGGTGCCGCAGCAGATATTCCAAACTTGCGAATCTGGTACCTGCCAGTCCACCAGAATAGTCCGGGTACCATCTCCGACAACCTCGAGCAGTGTATACCGTACCTATATCCAAAAACCTCTTATAACATCCTCTCAAATAAGGTCCAAATATCCCAGTTTTAAGGCCCGGATCGTCTTTAAACCTATTTCTATGCATAGTGAATGGTTCCTTCCTCGATGCCTTTGAAGGTTTGAAAGACCACACATCGTCGTAGTAACAGCTGCTGCGAAAAAACCGTTTCATAGTTCTCACTCTCCAGTCTTGTGAATCAAAAAGATCGTGACATATTGGACTTAGTGGTATTCCGCTGGTATGGCCACAGGTATAGCAGGTTGCTAGTATAGGAGCCCTGTGCCAAGGAACAATGCCAAGAACATCTTGAAAAAATTTTGGGAAAAACCACTTTCGGGTATCATTATAAGTTCCGTTATTATGCATTATAAACGGCAGCATGCGGGACGAGCGCGCTGCTGCGCTACTTTCGGTGGTGGTGTTGTTCCCGAGCCGCTCCGGTCGGTTGGTGTACTGTACAATTCCACTCATAGTGTACTCTTCCTCGTCCTCGTCGTCCACCTCTGTCCTGCGGTTTACTCTAGGGAACTCAAACTCATGATAAACATACGGTCCGGTAACGGGCACTATGGTTGTTTTCCTCGTGTACGACGTCTTAGGACGCCGAAGTTTTGTATTTTTTAAAGGAGATAGAATCGGCTCCAGCTCTGGTCTCTCATATATCAGGCCCTCGTACATGTCATCAGGCAAGTCTTCGGGCAGCCATACGCTCTCTGGGGAGGCGGTATATTCGTTCGGGTATCTGAACCTCGATAAAAGGGAACAATGAGACCATTGTAAAATTATAAATAATATTAAATAAGCAAAATATCCGCACGACATGTTCAAAAAGTATAATAACTGTCAACTTGTTCTATTTTCTTTTTTGGAAAACCTAAGGACGTTTGATGTTAACGGCCAGACCTCCCGAAAAACATGTGATGACGTCACTTGGTTATATAACATCATGTCAATAATATCGTTACTATAGGTTCAGTGTAGTCAAAAATAAAAGCTTTTAAAATTCAAAAGCCATTTATTCAAAGTAGGCTGAGTATCAGCACTTTTCGAACGTCAAAATTACGACAGTCCCCCAAAACGCCCACCCTTCACCACTTCCTAGTGCGTTAGCTGCGAAGAAGTGGCGCTAGTGATTGGTTTAAAATAAATAAACGAACGGAACACGACCATTTTACTGTTGATGAATTTATCATTTATAGATATTATAGATACTAGGCTTCCAACAAAAAGTTACTTATAATGCCTCCTGTGAGGATTGAACTCACGACCCCTGGTTTACGAGACCAGTGCTCTACCACTGAGCTAAAGAGGCGTTGCGAAACACTGCGAAATACTGAATCCTTAACTACGACATACAAAAAGTGTTGTGTACCTATTGTGTATATTTTTTTAACATTTTAACGGTACCTACCTAGGCCAGGGCGTTGATATAGCACATTGAGTTTGAGAAAGACTATTTACTTTTCGCACTCAAAAAAGGCACAAAGGCGTATTTCATTTAGTGCCTCAGGCATTCTGTACCAGTCAACCGAGGATGTGGAGAGATTACATCGCAGGTGCTCTGTTTAAGGGCAACAATGATTTTTTTTTTTTAATAATAATACATCAAATGTGAATGAATAAATTCTAAATAAAATTGGTACTCAAGTAGGTACATAAATAGGTTATAAATAATACACAGTACCTGGGCGACCGCGCTCTGCTCTGGTGAAAATAGAGAATGCTCATTTAATAGTATAGGATAGTTCATACTAATTCCATGTTTACCTACATACTAATTCCATGGTGTGATAGTAAGTACTTACTAAACGTGCGACAATCTAAGAAGCCCGATTTGACACCTATCAAAATATTTTGTGTAGTGACGGGAAAAAAAATCGGTTGCTTTAATAACCGATTCTTGAGACATCGATTTATCTTATTGTAATCGACAATTTATCTACATTGGTTAAAACTGATTCTCGAGGAATATCGTTTTATTACACGTCATCAGCATCATCATCAGGTAAATAATTTGCAACATTTTTATTCACTTTCGTTACTGGATGATCCGGAAAAATTATCATCAGTTGAACTGTCTTCGTTCGGTTACCCTTAAAGGGGTCATAGAAATGCGAGCAAGTACGCGTACTGTCTCCGACGGCGGCGAGCCGAGTAAGTTCGCGAAAGTTCGTACGTCTATCTCCAACTTTGTAGGGCCCTATCAGAATACGCATGCAGCATTTTTATTAGGATCCTTTTGGCTTCGTACAGGACTTCCTTCTTTAAATTTTAATGTTACTTTGTTTTTTATTGTTTTTTATTTATGTTTAATGTGTTTTTAGTTTAATGTGTGATATCCTGTGCGAGTCTCAATAAATACTTTTTCTTTCTTTCTTTCTTATAATAAATTGATTTTCAATTACATAGTCAAAATGATAATTATCTTTCGATTGATTTTCTTTTTATATGTTTAAGTATTTAATAATACAGTAATTATATGATTCTTTCTTTTTTAAATGAAATGTTTGTAAAAGTTTCGATGTTTCAGAACATCGATTTTATTCGGTCAAATAACAGCTTAAAACGGTCACAACACTGCGGCAACGAACCCAAAGACATGCCCCGCCCAAGCCGGGCAAACCTCCACCGTATGCTCCACCGTGTCCTCCGGGCGATCCACACAGTGGTGACACCCGGGCGTTTCCTCCCGCCTTATGCGAACAGGAACCTCCCGAAACAACCGTGTCTGGTGAGGACCTGCGTCAGGCGGAAGGTGTGCTTCGCTCCCCCTGGATTTTGAATGCTTAAGTTCCTACTGTTGTCGATAAACGTTATGTTAGAGTCAAGTTAAGACTTACTTTGCAATTACAATATATTATGCATTAATTTTATAAAAAACCGTGCTGCGCTGCTGTTGTCGATTTTATTAGCATTAATTATTCTACGGCTACTATTGAATGGTCATTCAGTACACTCAGACGCGTAAAAACATGGCTGAGATCAACAATGGTCAAAGACAGGTTAAATGAAATTAATTTATTCGTATTATTCGTAATCTTATTATTAGGTTAAATGGACCGTGATCAAAATATGATTCTCGATCATAAAAAATCTGTATTTACAGAATTGTAATCATTAGAATCATTAATACATGTCTGTAAAGATCATAATTCTGTAAATGTATATTTTGTATGGTGGCGAATCATATTTTAATCAAGATACAATCTGACACTGAAGTCAGTCAGTCTAAGAAATTTCTGATCCCCCGGGCCAAAAGCTGGGTATGTTATCAAAGACTTCTTTGAAAATAAATGTTAAATATGTTAAGCAGCGACATATATGCTCTTGTTATGTTTTTTTGTAATTTACCATCTTTTTATAGATGTTTTAAATAAATGTTATTCTATTCTATTTTATCACACAGGAATATTTTCTTATTTCGTGTTTTTCAGTATTATTTTCTCAGTATTTTTGCTGTCACACTTATTTTTACCAATTCCGCTTACCTCATCGCCGTCTGTCCAGTGTCTGTAACAAACAAATAAACTAAATTATTCCAAAATATATGCCGAAACCAGGAATCGAACAGGGGCCAAATTAGAAATCAAAGCACTCAATTAGTAAGTGGCACCAAAAATTGGCATCAACAGGTACGTTTTCTGATAGTTTTTTTACATTTTCATCAGAGACTTTTGGAACAGACCATACCTAAAACATTTTAGGCCGAATTTTCGTCGCGTATTTTCGGCAAGAGTCGCTACTTTGACCGTACCTATTTGCATATTAGATTGAAACTAACAATGAGACGAAAACCAACAATACAAGTGAAATTTTAAAATCCCCCGACAAATATTTCTCCTTACTCACCACCTTACCTTACTCCACACCAGACCCTGTTCATCATCTATCTATAACCTATTCACTGAGACCATTGTAATGATCCCAAACACAACACCTGTGCTATATATAAGATGGTAATGTAGTTGGGTATCCTGCAAATTCCAGGTGATGCTGCAGCATCAGTTTAAGGTTACTATGTTCTTCTAATATAATTGAAGTAACAGAATACCAAATTTCAAAACCCCCGCTTTAAAATTTTAAAAAGCCGCTTTCAAATCGGTTCATCCGTTTAAGAGCTACGATGCCACAGACGGACACACACATAGCGGTCAAGCTTATAACACCCTGCTTTTTGCGTCGGGGGTTAAAAATAAGCTAAAAAATTGACAAGCGCGTTTGAGTGAATTATCGTTTAATTTTGACACCTCGTTCATTTTCGCCCCTTAACCGGCTATCTAATTGCGTAACACATTTTCGTAAATGATTAAGACTAATCTGTTTCATTTTGACAGTTCAACAAGATTCTTTGCTTTATTTACGTTGTTGACCAGATATTTTTTTCATACTAATAAAGCAATGGATTAGCAATCTGTTTCAAAACGATTCAGATTGCGATTGATCGTGTATTACGCAATTAGGGTACTGCTGCAAGTCTGGCGCCCGGGGACAGAAAGATTGATAATTTTAAATCTATTTAGGATAGTTTTCTCATAATGGTGTAGTAACTGAATTACAGGATTTGTATTTGATGGCGGGTTATTCACTGACTGACTGTTTTGAAATGAAATTTAAATAGTTAAACAAGTCCAGTTTTTTTTTTTTCATAAAATTCGAAATTCAACTAATTTATTCAAACTAGGCTGAGAATCAGCACTTTTCGATCGTCAAAATTACATAAGACAGTCCCCCAAAACGCCCGCCATTCACCACTCTCTAGTGCGTTAGTTGGGAAGAAGAAGTGGCGCAACAAACTCCCCAGCAGCACAGTTATCTGTTCAGTTAGAAAAAAAAAGATTCTGTATCTATTATTTGGAATCATTGTTTTTTATAATTTACTTTACGCAACACAAAACATAATTTAAATTATTAGCCATATGCATGTGTATACATAGATACGTCCTTGTTTTAGGGAAAATAATCCATGACAATACTGTACCAACTTTGGTGAACCGAAAAAAAAAAACAAAGTGCTGATTTCAAAACCCTTTTTAAGTTTTGATATAACAATCAATTGATTAATTGGAGGAGGCCTATACAGGGTGTCAGGGACATCTGACATCATCAAAAAAAAATCAGATACAGCAGTTTTTTTTTTTTATCCACGCAAATTTTCAACGCAAGGGTTCAGAATCATGTACTGAATAGCCGGCTTCGCGTCGATCTAGAAATCTAGTCTTTCGAGCCTTTTCGAGTTGTTTCGAGACTAACGAACGGCAATTGATTTTTATACAAGGATTGGTTGTATCGATGATTTTTATTAAGTGTTTATGATTATAACTCTATAAATAAATATTTGATACGGCCGCGAATCATATTTAGGTCAACATACAACCAGATACTGACCTGCAAATTGCAAAAAACGTAACAAAATTGAATTTCGCGGGCTACCCTGACGCTTTCGCCTTAAGTTAAATAATTGGTTTCCCTTCAGGGCCCATTGATTTTATCCACCCTGTATAAGTCGCTCGCGCGGTAAACTCTAATTGCGTGATGCAGGATGTTGTGTGACGTCATCACGTCAGGTCTTTGATATATGGCGGTATAGATACCACAAGTTATATAAAAAAAGAAGAAAAATGATTTATATGCCAGTTGATTCTTTGACATGGTCTCATTAATACCCCATAGTGTTATGGGATATGAAAAGGAACACGTTGTATATACAAAAAGATAAAAGTTTATTGTGAATAATATAGTTCTTTCCAGTAGTCTCTAAGTAAAAAATAGCACATAGATATGTAGAGAGTTCGCCATCCTTGTTGTAGATAATAATACTAGTCTGTTGATAAAGAGTCAACATTGTAAACATTCATATCCACTGTGAGGTAAAAAGCGCCGTCTAGTTCTTACCACGAGAACTAACTACATTCTGTTGTAGGTATACATATAAAAAAAAATAACAAAGAATTTTTGTCCGTTTGTCTGTATCAAAAGATAAACTATTTAATCGTATATATGTTCTGGATTGGCGCAAAAACAGCTGAACGGATATGGATGAAATTTGGCAGACAGATATTGTATGACCTGGATTAACACTGCACTATAAATGGTGTGGATGTCAGAAAATATGATATATTTTCCGACATCCACGCAGGCGAAGCAGCGGGCTAAAGCTGGTCAAAACTAAAACAAAAAGAGTGCTAGTACTGTTGATGATGGTGATTAGGATTCTAATTGTCAAAGAACTTATGGACTAAGAGTTTTAAACTGAAGTATTGCTCAAGCAAAACAGTTCAATTCCCCAAAACAATTTGTACTGGAGGAGCATGATATGGGTAAAAATTTCCATTATGGACCATCGATTTATGGGACGGTGAGGGGGGGGGGGGGGGAAGGGGGGAGTTAAACTACCCCTCTGTACCATTCCCACCCCGCGGAACCCCGTGGTTATGGAGATATCCAAGGTTAGAGTTTTTTAGGTTAGATTAAAAATTGTCACTATGGTTCCTCGATTTGTAGGGCGGGGAGAGGGGGGGGTGAGAGGGGATACCCCCTGTACCATCCCCACTCCGCGGAACCCCATGGTTATGGAGATAACCAAAGTTAACGTTTTTTAGGTTAGAACAAAAACTCCCCCACAGTTTGACTCCGCTTTATCTCCGGCGCTGCGGGAAGAGCAGCCCTTCCGCCCTTGCGTGCCGAAGCACGGTCACTCATGCTCGGCTCTGCAGCTTCGGCTTGTTGGTTGCCTTCGGCGACCAGCCACAGCCGCTCCGCCTCGCATGGTTCCCGCGCTTCGTCACAGCGGGTGAGGACTGCTCTCCCTCCACGCCTCCGGTTTTTTATATATACTCTAGGGGTAGGGCAGACAAGTTCACGTGGAAAGTGGAGTGATCTGTTTCGGTTTTGGGTATTTTTCGGATATTCATATAGTGAGAATAAATAAAACACGAGAAATTTTTAAATTGTTCTATTTATTCAAATTTATATACATATTTTATGGCATTTAATAATTTTTCACGTTCCGTTCCACATTGTAAACAAAAATTCATTATTTTTTGGGTAAAAAATTCAATGTAATTGCTTAATACAGCACGGTTATTGTGCATCTTAATTACACACCAAATTGAATAAGTGAAAATAATATTTTATTTAAGTAAAAAATATGACATAAAATTGGATAAAATACACCTCTACTGTCAACGGAACGTGAAATGTTTAAACTTTGACGTCTACTATGGCAATTTATCCAACCTAAAAATTTCCAAATGGCGTGTTATTTTCGAATTTCAGTGGAAACTTTAAAAAATTATATCTCGTAAACCGTGAATTTGTGCAACTTGAAAATTTTTAAAATGTTTTCTATTTATGAGTACTCTCTACAGAAAAAATATGAACTTCCAAATCAACGGCCCATAATGGAAATTTTATCCCACAGTACTGTTGCTGTTGTAATTATTTTTACACAATAATATTATTTTAGAATCAAAACATAATCACAGCCGCATTAATATACTATCCCAAAGTTAGCATCATCAACATCATTATTACTTTATGTTTACCCACTGCTGGGCAAAATCATATCTCAGAATCATAGAATATTGAACTAAATATTTATGAATATGTCCGTTACATCGGCTTTGAAATAATGTGTATAGATGATGATAGATGATGGCTAATGCATCATAAAATTATTTCAATTTATTTTTACCCTTTAAATCCTTCAATCGTGAATGAGATCCGCTAGACAAACACTCTCTCAAATGTGTGGCAGACCACTTTTCTCTATTGCTGTATAAAACCGAAGGGGCAGATTCCTGCAACCTAATATTTGATGACTTTTTAACTAAGTCCCTTTGCTTAGTACGAGGCGGAGAGGCTGCGAGGTCCACAGATTTAATAGTCTTACGAGGCTTTACCACATACGTCCGTTTAACTTTCTCACGAGTAGATTCTGGTACACAGTCATTTAAAAAAGTTGGAAGTTAATTAAAAACTCCTAAGGTGCTCACGTTCGAAGCAACTGGTTTCGCACCAACTCTTACCGACGACGCCGGTATATCATGGCGTATAACAAAAGAACTCGATTTTAGGCTGGTGCGTGACTGATTGAGGACACGAGACATAACTTTATCATATTTCGTTTAATCGTTTTCTTTCATATGTAATTACATTTTTAAATATTTCTTACATAAGATATAAAAACATGTAAAAATATAAAAAAATAGAGGTCCGCCGGTGTCGCGAGCAGAGTCCAAGCTACCGGTGGTTAGGGCTGCAGAGACAGGAACCTCCTCACAATGCGAGCCGAATCGAGGAGTACTGCCTTCTGAATCAGGCCCTTGATCCAACCGCCTAACGACAGCCTCGAAAGATGTTGGTCGAGGCTTCCGGCAATCAGGCCATTGGCCGTTACGAAAATCGGCACAATGATACCCGAGCTCACATTCCACATGTCGACAACCTCGTGTGCTAAGTTGAGATATTTTATTTGTTTCTCTTTCTCAGCTTTCACGAGGTTCCCGTCATGTGGAATGGTAACATCGACTATCATTGCGCGGCGCGCTAATCGGTCTATCACCACTATATCAGGCTTATTGGCAACAATAGTCCCGTCAGTAATGATAGACCGATCCCAGTACAACGTAACATGGTCATTTTCGAGAACTGGGTCGGGCATATACTTGTAGTACGGTACTTCAGAATCCACAAGTTTGTATTTCAAAGTAAGTTGCTGGTGAATAATCCTGGCCACTTGGTTATGCCTGTGCAAGTACTCGCCGTTAGCCGGACGAGAACAACCAGATATAATATGTCTGATGGACTCACCCGGACGGTGGCATGCCCGACACACGTCAACCGTCCCGTCCTTCATAATATATCTCCGGTAGTTATTCGTCAAGATAACTTCGTCCATAATTGCACAGACGAGACTTTCAGTCTCTCCGAAAAGGTCTCCGAAACGTAGCCAGAATACGGACGCTAGGAAATCTACATGGGGCTCATGAAGAGCCCAATAGAAGCGCCCGTGAAACTCCTTGCTTTGCCATACCTTCTTGCGGTCATCTGTAGTAAGTACCACAGGCTTGTGCCAGTTCTCTTTAGCCATGGAGAGCGGGGTGAGCCCCTTGTCCACTGCCACCACATCACGGTGCATACCCACTTCGGCTTTAAAAAAATATTCTCTGAGATTGCACACCTCGCGGTTGTGGAGGGTCTTCGCATTTAAGAAGCCTCGACCCTCGCACTTCCGCGGGATGTACAATCTCATTACCGATGATCGTGGGTGATGCATCCGGTTTGCGGTCAGCAGTGTACGGACCCTCCTATCCAGGGCGTCGAGTTCGGTCTGAGACCATTTGATTATGCCGAAAGAGTACATCAAAACCGGCATAACCCAACCGTTGAAGGCACGCACCTTGTTTCCGCCTGAAAGAAGACTAATTAATACCTTCTTCAGGCGGCCAAAGAAGCGCTCCTTCAACTATTGCTTCATGTCAGCAACATTGATGCCTAACGCTTCCGACATACCCAAATACTTATAGCTTTCGGATGAGGACAGGGATCTAAGGTGTATGAATTCCGAGAGTTGAGTTCCCTCGAATTCCATAATATCCCCTCGCTTTACATGCATGACTGCAGATTTGTCCACACCAAATTCGCGTTTGCACTGGCGAAATAAACATGTTGAAATCTCTATTTCCTGTCAAATATTGCACAGACTATCGTCTATAGGTGTGTTTTGATGTGAATGTTTAGCCAGTGCAAACGCACAGTAACACAATGAAAAATACAATGATTTATTCAGAGTCAGAGCACAAACATAGATATAAATAATAATAACATTGGGCTGCCGGTATCAGAAACAAGTTACACAGCAACATAAAATGGAACAGTTCATTCACCTCCTGATGTCAAGCGCGTCGTGACCAGTTTTCCGCCAAATTCAAACTTTCACCTTGACTAAGATATTATGCTCGTGGCAAACTAACGGGTCGCTTTAACCATTGATGTAAATCATTGATATAAATCGATGGCTGAAACCGACCTTTACTCACCTTTACTTCGACTTTTTAAATACCAAACTCAAATAGCTGATGTTGGCCTTACAGCTGCTAGGCTAAAACGGGCTGGTCATATCTGCTGCATGTTGGACGAGCAATGGACAAAAGTAACAAATCTATCGATCCCAACTGGCAGAGAAAGACAACGCGGCAGAAAGATGGGGCTGACGGGACGGCCACTCGGAGACTCGTTTTTGAAGAAATGGCCCACGCCGGAAAAATTTAAAAGAAGGAAGAGCGGAAGGGAGGCTTTGACCTGCAGTGAGACAACATATGCTTAAAAAAATAAATCCAGCTTTTGTCCGTGGCTTCAGACATCATAACTCATAACCTTACTATAAATATAAGAAAACTAGCTCTTTCCCGCGTGAAGGTCAAAGATTATCCCATGGAAACTTATTACTGGTATAAACGCATCTTATATTTTATCCCGGATATGTAGTGGGTTGGGATTACAGACCCATCGTCTGCCAAATTTCATCGAAATCAGTCGATATGGGGTGAAAAGGTAACCGATAGACTGACTTTCTTTCCATTTACATAAATAAATTAGTATGGAAGTATCCATATCTTTACATAGTTTAAAATTAAGTCCCCCGCCGCGTATGTTTGTCTGTCTGAACGCGTTATACGATAACGAGATTATCAAACGGTTTTCACAAATGGACGGAGTGATTCATGAGGAAGGTTTTAGTGTAAGTAGGTAAAATTCAGAGCGTTTATCCTAAAAGTCGGCAACGTCGCAAATAGCTGTAATTTTTTTTTTTTGGCATTATTACTGTGGCTAACTATTATGTTGTACCCGTTTTAGATATAAAAAAAAACATTTGGAAAGGTTTCAAATACTTTTTTTACATCTAAAACTAAATATTCGGTGTTCGTGGTTTATATCGACCCCCAGGGGTCGACGACGACCTGCAAGGGGTCCGCGTCCAGCGGGGAAAAAAATGGGGGTCCATGTGATGTAAATGAGAGTCCCCGATAGTGAATATTTAAGTAGATCGTGACTTTAATTTTGGCTGTTCATGAATGGAATAATTCATATTTATATACAGATATCATATTTATTTATTAAAAATATATAAATAAACACAGTACAAACACATACTATTTATGTTACGTTTTTATTGTCACTGCGTTTAAGTATTTATTTTGTAAAAAATATTTTTACGCGGTAAATAATAGCCTGTGTTAACTTTTTTGCTGGCTAGGAATCCCAGGCCGATTCCCGGCCACCGTAGACGCGGGCTAAAGTTACATGCTCTAAGGGCGCGGGCTTGCGGACGGTAGCTCGCCGTCCGATAAGGACCAGGCCCGAGTTGACGGCGCGTTGTGTTCCACGCGCGCCTCAAAGAGGTGTCAGCACAACTGACGGGATCCGCTAGGACCGATGCCTGCCGGGGTCGCGGGAAAGTCCGAAAGGGATACCGTGACCCCTGGCAACGTACAGGCAACTGAAGGAACACGGGTGGGTTTTGGACTTTTGGCCAGTAAGAGTCTGGCACGCCCGGAAATTATCAAATAACTTAAAATTAATGAACTGGAAATTATTTAAAAAACTTCTCCGGTGTTAGCACGCTCCGTCTAGAGCGGGAGTTTTTTTTATAATTTCCAACCCAAATATTAAAAAAAGGCAGTAAAGTAAATAATTGTAAAAACACAATATAATAATAATTAAGCATATCTATTGGTAGGTACATTTTTTTTAAACTAAATATTTCCCTTTAGGGAAGCATGACGTAAAATAATTAGAAAATTACTTGGAAATGAAACTCATATTTTGTAAGATTTTTATTTTTGTTATCAAATGTAAATCATTCAACCCTAACAAGCTATTGCATTAATTATCAGTTTCAAGACTTTCCAACCAGTTCATTATGTTTAAGGTCATAAATATGTTTGGCTTGATTCTGGTACTCATCGCACATAGCGTTGATTTGTTTAGTTACATTAAATACCAAATCTTCAGACACGCTATTTTGTTTCTTAACTTTTTTGATGAAGTCTGCTTGTACATCTTTGACTGAATCTCTACATTTTATATACAAAGCCTTCGCATTCTTTGCCAATGCTTCCCTGTGTTCTTTTGTGACCTTGGGTACGGGCACATACAGTGTAGTGCCGTCTTGCTGAGGATTTAGATTCAGTCCAGAACCTTGAATGGCTCTCAATGCATTTGGTATGGCTTGTGGAAAGGAAGAAAAGTTTATAACCATAGTTTTAGGGTTTTTTCTCACTATTTGAGCAAGTTCCTGTAGCTCGTAATCTTTACCCTCAAACTTCACCAACAGTGACTCTATAGAGCCAGTTGTGGATCGCAAGGACAGGTTCTTAGCAAAATCTTCCTTCATTCTGTCGATAGCTGAATTGCATCGTTCTTTCATCTTATCCACAGGCACAATCTCAGATATTGCTGCGACATTAATCTCCACTTTAGCTCCTTTACCTTTTTTGTCTCTTCCTTTGTCTTTGCTCTTCGCATAATTTCGAGCTGCTGTAAAGTTCACCGCATTAGAATAAACAATCCTCTCGTTACCTCTAACTACATTTGGATAGATTGTTCTCAAGCAGTTTAATGCTGGAGCTGCCAGTCTCAGTAGCATCCTAGTACCCATTAGGAACTAGTTCCCTTATTTTTTTAAACACTTTCATTCAAAAATGGTACACAAGACAGTGTTGATTTATTCTGCAACATAACCTGTAACCCGCCCTGACCTGATGAACATTTTGACTTTTTCGACATAACAAATGTCAAATTTGACAGAAAGATAGTGTTGCCACTCTGCTTGAGAACATTGATTTACTACTTCAATATTACTGTAAATTATATTTGCATCATTCGTTTAGTTTAGATCAACATAAAAAATAGCATTTGAGTCCGACCCCCCACCCGCCCAGCCAAGGCGGGCAAGGCAAAACTTCTGAACATTTCTAGGGCCGCTTTCCGAATTAGAACATTCTCTCACATCTCTGACATCAATAAATTGCGTTCCGATTTTCATATTACTAGTCGTAATGACAGCTGAGGGTTGTCAACAATTCGGAACGCCCATGAACAAGCTCACAGTGCTCGCACAATGTCAAAACTTGCTTATCATTTTCTTTGTGTATATAACACAAATTTCTTCTTCTGCTTCATTTAGCTGGTGTTGGTAGCCAGATACACAATTTCGAAAATACTAAGTTATTTTAAAGATATCATGAGACTCAAAACAAAACAGCACAACTGTCATTTTTGACAGCGCTCACGGTGATATTAATTTCAGGCATGGTCGGCGTTATCGCAAGATGGCGCATGTCATGATCTTATGTATGACGACATCGTTATCGGACTCACGCTTTTTCGGAACGGGTGTTAGCACGCTCAAATTGATTACAGCGTAACTCAGAACGCAGCAGACCGCCGCTTCAACCATCATGGCCACGGAAGTTAAGGACCACTCGATATTGTATACACTCAGACAGCATGGCTGTTCTGCAAGCGCAAAACAGTCACACTGTTGACTCTGGGCTGATATACGAGTTCCACCAGCGCCTTAACCAGGTCGGTAGCCTAAATAATATAACCATTCAATGGATCAAAGGGCACAGTGGTTCGCGGGGCAACGACGCTGCCGACGAACTTGCCAGAAGGGGGTCGAGCATGGCACCAGTTGGGCATGAACCCATCGCGCCACTCCTCTTGGGGCCAATCATTTATTCCGTAAGACGATTTAGGGGGGGAGGGGGTTCGACCATGTCTTATTTTTTCTTACAAGTGGGTGGGAGGGAGTCTCGATCTTAGGTAAGATCACAAAAATGCGCAAAGTTAAAATTATACTTTGAAAAAGGGCGGGCAACAGCGCGAATGCCGAGGTTCGCTCGGATGCGTATATGTAACTAGAAGCAACAACTATTATTAGAGATGTTTCAGTGGCAGATCCACTTTCCGAGTGGGTTTTGAGCCGCTGGATTGAAAATCTTATGTAGGTAAAAATGAATGATTAAAACCAAAGTTTATTACAACCAATAAATAAAAATTATTAGTACCTTTAGATTCTTACGTAATAAATAATAAACAGGGGGGAGTCCCCTCCAAACGGGAGGGATTCGGCCTATTCTTATTTGGGGGGGTCAAAAACTATCAAAAATAGTCTTACGTAATACATGAAGGGCCCCGTTCGCGGTACCTACGAATTCTGGTAAGGAAACGAACATGGACCAACATCACAAACTATGGTTGGACCACGGTGAGTGCAGGCAGGCCAAGGAGGCTCTCCCTACAATTGATGGCCGCCTCACGAAACAGTTTCTCCGACTAACGAAACAAAAGCTGAGTACAGTCACAGCAGCTGTAACTGGCCATGGGTCGTTTAATAAACACCTCTTTGTCACACAGTCCGCTGTGCAGAGCCTGCATGGAGGACGACGAGACAGCAGCTCATGTGCTGTCGCCACACACAGGGCAAAGTACTTCGGTAACCCAGGTACACTACGTGAGATGGCCAGTGACACCAAGGCGTTGCTGGTATTTTTTGAGGAGCTTGGGTTGATCGAATAACCGATTTTCCCACCCGTACGCAAAAACGCGCTTTGACGTGGAATTGCGGCTCCAGCCCGTATTACCTATTAACTCGGAACGCAGCCCAGGATATAATACAGTTCACGTCAAATAACTTTACGGCTCTGAAGTAGGCTACAAATGACTGCGCAGTAATCATTAGTCGATCTTACTTAAAAAAACAGTAGCGTACATGCCAGCACGCATGCCACAGAATACTTTGTAATATACTGAAATAGAGACCAATCTTGTTCCGTGGAACTGGGTAATTTGCGTTCGGAAAGAAATTAGCGCCATTTGATATTCATAGTTAGAACTACACCTTTGGATAGGACACCGTTATGCTATAGCTATTTATAGGATGTGTATAGATATGGTGGTAGTATGGGTATAGATTCTGTAGTATTTTTAGTGTTAATTTCAAGGATTAATAAAATTCAAAAGTCAAACTAGGCTGAGAATCAGCGCTTTTCCGACGTCAAAATTACATAAGACAGTCCCCCAAAAACGCCCACTCTTCACCACTTCCTAATACTTAAGCTGGGAAGAAGTGGCGCAATAAATTCCCCAGCAGCACAGCTGTCTGTTCAGTTGGAAAAACTTGATTCTATACAGGGTGGCAGGAACATCGACGCGAAGCCGGCGAATCCATGGGATTCAGATTCAACATGATTCTGAACCCCGCTGCGGTGAAATTTATCGTCGGTTATTTAAAAAAAAATCTGCTGTTTCATAGAAAAGTGCAATACCTACGCGGTCAAAATGTATGGAGCAGCTGTTTTTTTTTTTTAATAACCGACGAATAATTGAAAAACCATGGTAACTGGCTTCGCGTCGATGTCCCTGACACCCCGTATAATAAGTACTTATGCAAAAATAATTTACAGTACCGCAAATTGCAATACAACTTATAAAATAAAATCATTTTAATGAGTAGATTATGTCAATAATAAATTAAAAGGCCGAATTATGGGACGTATCGGTCTATTGAAGTGCCGGATTACTGAGATTGTACTGTACAAGTTTTGACGTTGAGCGAGCACTGTGAGCGCGTTCACAACCGTTCCGAATAGTTGACAGCCCTCATCTGTCATAATCGTGATATCTAAATCGGTACGCAAATTATCGATGTCAGCGCTGTGAGCGATTATTTTCTAATTCGGAAAGTGGACTTAGATATCACGATTATGACAGTTGAGGGATATCATGTCAACAATTCGCAACGGTCGTGAACGCGCTCACAGTGCTAGTAGTGCAGTGTATTAGTGTGTATTAATTTTCAAGTTATCTATCCCTTATGTTGCACCTGCTATGTTTTGTCTCTGCATCACCCTAAGGTTGACTGGTAGAAAATGCCTCAGGCATTAAGTCCGCCTTTGTACAGTTTTTTACTTGTGCATGAAGTTTTAATAAATAAATAATAAATAAATAATCGTGATATCTAACTCGGAACGCCAATTATTGATGTCAGCGCTGTGAGCGATTACGTTCTTATTCGGAAAGCGGCCATGATCGGCGTCAGCGTTATCGCAAGATGGCGCGTGTCGTGACGTCATCTATGACGATTCAGCGCACTTCGATATCGAGCTCAGGCTAATTCGGTACGGGTGTTAACACACTCAAATCGATTACAGCGTAACTCGTAACGCAGAATAAATCGGAACGCAAATTATTAATGTCAGCGCTGTGAGAGATTATGTTTTATTTCGGAAAGCGGCGTTACTTATGACAGTAATGACAGCTTGAGAGGGCCAAATTGAAAATGTCTGTAATATTTCAAAATATAGTAAACAAAGGAAAAACACATTTGTTTAGGAAATTACTAAACTGTGCCCAATCTACATGTAAATGCCTTTATTTACGGAAGTCATCAGGTACGAGTTGCTAATAATTTTTATGAGATATTGTTATGAAGGTAACTTATAGGTTATGTAAATATTATAGGTATTACCAAGAATTTTGTGTCATTTGAAGAGATTGTGGCCCAGAGGAGAGCTGAAGCGAAACAGAGTATCGTCGTGCAAGTCAACTCAGAGGCTTCTTTCAATGAATTATATGGTTACTGCTCAAAATATGCCACCATCAACGGAATACATCATTACAAAAACACTGGTGGAGAGGTAGTTATTTGAGTATAATGTGTCTAGCTCTTTTTAACGTTGCATGAGCCAATAAGATACCTACTTGTAGATCGTAGATGTCCTATTATTTGATCCAAATGACCATTTATTTTTAGCACTTCATGCTCATTGAATTCAGTTCGGAAGAAAACTTGAAACATGTGTTTCAATCATGCAGTAGTCACCAGAAAGACCTTGAGATTATGGCATTGAAATCCCCATTCCTTTGGTTTCGGGCAGCTCCGGGAAGAAAGGAAACTTTTACAGTACCTTGTGCAACATTGGCATCTGTAAATGGAAATGAACAAGTTGATGAAGACAAACTCTTTAAGGACTTAATGAACTGCGAAACAGTCTCAGATCAGATACAGTTGTTGTATGATAGAACTATGCTGAATGATTTAGGCACTAGGCTCAGATATATGGTGGCAAGACAGGTAAATTTAAAAAGTTATTTTTAAATTGAAAACAATCATACTGTTCATTAAATGAGATAATACACATTACTAATTTAGGACCAATGCAGCACATAAAAGAGCATTAAATTTTAATAAGATTAGAGATAATATATATTTACATGTTATCAAAGGAAATTAAACTCATCAACTACATTAACAACTTAACTGAAACTATCTGAAAATATCAACCTGTATTATTTTTGCATTTCCTTCAATAAATTGACCAAAACTATGTATTTTCAGATTGAGTGTGTACTTGAGAGCCTGTACGCTAACATAGCTGTGAGACCGTTTGGCTCATCCATCAATGGTTTTGGTAAAATGGGGTGTGACTTGGATCTTGTGTTGACCAATACACTAACAGAAGAAATGGTAAATAGTCTATTTAGATTTATATTCACTTTTCTCACGATTATATAAATAATTCAGACTACTGAAATATAGCTAACAGACTACTAGTGTTGTTTCTTAATAATTAGCAAGTATATTGATCCACCACCGACCCAGTCAAAGACACGAATATCAACGGATTTAGTGTGTCGGCGCGCATCATAGCGCCGCGGGTCAATATTACATGCAAATAATGCGTCTTAGGGGCGGATTTTTGAATGGCTCTCTGAACTTCCCGAATCGCATTGTAAAATGCAATCCGACGCGTTCTGTCAGGTGTGAGTGAAAAGCACTTTAGCCCTCTTTCACACGGATGATTTTTTAACGAGAAGCTATTTATCGCACACTGAATTTTCAACACTTGGTGTTCAGCCGAGCATTGAGAATCCAACAGAGCGCCTCCCAGCGCGTCAAAACAAACAAAACTGTTGGGGTTTCAACTCTCGGCGTAGTGCGATAAAAAGTCACCCGTGGGTACGAGGGCTTAGAGTGTAAGAATGTGTTTGTAGAGCGATCCGGGGCGTCGCCTGGTGTACCAAGACAAGCGCCCGGAGGGCGGGCGGGCGCCGTGGGCGCGGCACATGCAGAGCGTGGCCGAGCTGCTGGAGCTGCGCGTGACCGGCGCGTGCCGCGTGCAACGCATTCTGCACGCCAGAGTCCCTATCGTCAAGTTCGCACACAATTATAGCGATCTGGAATGCGATTTGTGCTATAATAATATGTGAGTACAGCAACTTTTTTGATAACTGAGCCAATATCGACTATTATAATTCTGCCAGCGTTATGTGGTGACGGCAGCGCAGCGAGGTGAGCCATCGAAATATGCACTTTGTGGTAGAATGTTAGTGACTGAAAAGACAAGACAAGTTTTTATTAGTGAACATGGATGGTATTAAACAATATGAATATTGTGTAAGTAATAAACATATGATAATACTCGTATTAGTAAATCGACACATATTTACAAAGTTATTATTATTATACAACAGAAGACTATTTTTTTTTCATAATTTTTTATTAGGAGAAATAGTTTAGGGGAAAAATTAATCAAAAGGGGAATGGAAGGGTGATTAAAATTTTGGAAAGCTTGTGCTAAGCTGTCAGCAGCCTTGTAGTACTTGGAGTCATCAATTTTTCAATCAATTGAAGTGTCTGTTTGTAATGTAAAAATAACAGCTTTTTACTAAATGCATTTATATCAAAATTGTAACGGTACTTATAACAATTAACTTTTGTTTTTGAAGTGAAACTTCTATTTATACGGTATTAGGATGTTTTCCGTCACGAAAAAGCGTTACGGCCGCGTAGAGGGGGTAGACGATATATCGCGTGGTGAGAGGCGGCAGCGGCGGAGGGAGAGAATAGATTGGAATCTCAAGTTTTTATATCATATTTTAGTTACAATAAGCCGATTGTATCTTTCATTGATTATAACGCAGATGAGCCGAATGAAGATTGATGACGAAAGATGTGCATTTGTTAATGTTCCTTTGTATGTGTATAATTTTAGAGTAGACTATGGATGTTCTTTTTTTTGGTTCTGAATTGTTTTTTTTGTTTGATAAAATAAAATATGCATTTATTAAAATGTACCTAACCTAACCAAATCATAGAATAAAAGTTACTCCTTACAACATCAGCTATCTGCCAGTGAAAGTCCCGTCAAAACCGGTCCAGCCGTTTCGGAGATTAGCCGGAACAAACAGATAGAAAGAAAATAAAAAGAAGAAATGTGTGCTCGGACACATAGTAGATTTGTTTTTCCACTTGTCCATTGCCATTCGTTTTTCCACTTGTCCGTTTCGATTCGTTTTTCCATTTGCCCGTTGAAGTTTCACTTCTACGAAATGTACACGCACACATTTCTTTTTTTTTATACTTCTGTCTGTTTGTTCCGGCTAATCTCCGAAACGCGTGGACCAGTTTTGACGTAATTGTAAGGAGTAACTTTTATGTTAGAAAACGAATTAGGGTCCACGCGGGCGAAGCCGCGGGCAGTAGCTAGTTATATCTAAACATAAAACAATCTAAGTAACACAAAAAGGAGTTGCAAAATTCTAAGTTGAATAAAGTAGAGAGCGAGCTACAGCTTATAAGTAAGGCCCTGCCTAGATCGAGCTATGGCTTATAAGTAGGTAAGGCCCTGCCTAGAGCGAGCTACAGCTTATAAGTAAGGCCCTGCCTAGATCGAGCTATGGCTTATAAGTAGGTAAGGCCCTGCCTAGAGCGAGCTACAGCTTATAAGTAAGGATCTGCCTAGATCGAGCTATGGCTTATAAGTAGGTAAGGCCCTGCCTAGAGCGAGCTACAGCTTATAAGTAAGGCCCTGCCTAGAGAGAGCTAAGGCTTATAAGCACACAAGGCATGGGTCCGATGGGATTTCCTATCGTCAAAAATGACGAACTTCCATAAAATCATTCATCCCAACATTCCTTAGTGTTCACTTTCGTTATACATATTATAAGGAACGCTTATGAAAAATTTAATGATTCTAGAACCAGCAGTTTAGGCTGCGCGTTGTCTGTCAGTGAATGATTTAAGAATTTTATAAAGTTGATGCGTTGGCGCACAGGTCGGGCGTGTACATGAGCGAGCTGCTGTGGCAGTTCGGGTCGCTGGACGCGCGCGTGCGGCCGCTCACGGTCGCGGTGCGGCGCTGGGCGAGCGCGGCCGGCCTCACCAACCCGCACCCCGGACGATGGATCACCAACTTTCCCCTTACCCTGATGGTGCTGTTTTTTCTGCAGCAGAAGACCGCTGATGGCTATGTGCTGCCGACCTTCAAGAGTCTCGTTAGGAGAGCCGGTAAGTGGGGCTCGTTGCATACATCAACCTCCCATGGGGTAGGCAGAAACTACAGAAACCCATCTGCTACGATCCTTAAGTACTTCTTTTGTTTTGGTTCGTTTTTCGTTGAGAAAAGATAGACCCCCCTTTTAAAGTTAATTTTCGATAACTTTTCATGAATATTCAGAAAAATACGGGCGGTCACATGCCCATGGGCGACATTGTATATTTCTTTTAAATTACCCACGAAAAATTTCAACGAAGGGTTTCCAGGATCATGTCTTAAATCTACGGTTGTTGTGCGTCAATGTCCCTACCACCATGTATGTCCTAGGACTCAGAGCGTCTATCCCGGAGTTACTACTCACATCTGCCTTGTAAATGCGTTTTGTTAGTCGCCTTTCATTTATCGTCTCAACATGAACAAACCATCTTAATATACTCTATAAAAAAAAATTGTTTTGAAGAATTAGGACGTGAAATTGTGAATTTGATTGCCTTGTGCTGCGTTTCTTGTTGTGTTAATGTAAATACATGTAATTAATTTTCAAAGACAAAATCAAACAACTACGTGTTGTATAAGTCGTAAACAGATAGATACAGCAGCCCTGGGTTTTAGAAATAGACTGCCATACAGGCATGGGTGGCAGAGAACGACACTCTCAAAGTTAAACTTTGTATAAAACTTGGTGCCGTATACTGTACAACTGTATTAATGTAATGTGGTTTCTCATATTTCCCACTTATAGGCAAAGACGACATCAGAATAGCAGAAGAGAATCTCAACTGTACATTCCTTCGCGACATGAACAAACTTCCTTCGGAGTGCTACGGGCAGAACAACGCGAGCCTGCAGACCTTACTGCTGCAGTTCTTCGAGTTCTATGCGCAGTTCGACTTCCAAGACAAAGCAATATCTATCAACGAAGGCGTGGCCGTGAGGAAACCAAACGCGCTACCACTATACATTGTCAATCCGTTAGAACAAGCTTTAAATGTTAGTAGAAATGTTAGCTACGAGGAATGTGAGAGACTAAAATCAGAAGTCAGGAACGCTGCATGGCAACTCGACGCAGGTTTGGACAGACAGAAAGGAGACGACTGGGGTCTGTTGGGTCTTATAGAACAGAAGACCACTCGAGGATTGAAGAAGTTACTCCGAGCAGGGAACTCTCACAGACTAGTTTCAGTTAAAGATTTATTTAATGATTTTGACGACAATGTACCGCAAGACAGTTTGAAGAGTAAACTAGAAAGACTGGCGCCAAAGAGTGACAAGGAAGTGGATACAAGTGTGCGAGAGATGAAAGATGAGCTAATCAAGGAGAAGAGACCACAACGAATGAAGTTCAAGAACAGTTCGATAGCCAGCGAAGTGTTCCGGATACAGAGAGATAAAATTGTTTGAGATATACTTTGTACATAGTTTTGTAATAATATATGCATCAAGGAGACTGCCTTACCACGTTTTGTTTTACTTGCACATAAAACAGGACGGACTAGTAGAAATACAGTTCCTTTAGTCTAAAACGAAATCTCCAAATAGGTTTAAGAACTAAGCCGTCGCGCACGTCGGATGAAAGGTGTCGGGGCTTATGCAGTATATACTTACTCTTGGTTTTATAAGGCACCCGTCCCATCGCCGACGAGGAACCCACTAGCTATCAAAGATTTTCTGGCTAAAGAAGCGTACAAAAGATTGTAGATCCCGCGTAAGTAAAAGAGATACATTAGTGGATCGCTGACTGTTCACACTCGTTTGTCGCAGCGACAAGAGCTATCAGAGTTCTCGCTCAGCGACGCACGCTTGGCGGGTAGAACACTCGCGCTTTGTACATATACCAGCGAGTGGTCGCTCCTCGTCGTCGTGCACTCGCTGCTCGTCAAGTTGTTTTTAGTTAATAGTCTACTTGCTTTTCGTTAAGCGCCGGCAATAGGACAGGTACTATAACAGGCCGAGAATGGCATTTGATCCGACAATAGGCGCAGAACTAACGTAAGTAACGCAATATATCATGGCATTAGCATAAAAGAAGTAGGAAATGTCGCGTCAGCATCATCATAATTTCAGCCGAGAGATCCACTGCTGGATATAGGCCTCCCCCAAGCTCGCTCGGTCAAGTGGCGACTTGGACCGGTCCTGTGCTTCCTGCATCCAGCGGCTTCCTGCGGCCTTCACCAGGTCATCGGTCCACCGCAAGGTCGCATATTCGCGCGTAAATAAAACAATTGCTCAAATTGTGTACTTTTATATTACAATCATTTGTGTATCATAAAACTGTCATTAAAATAACGCAAATTACCGACACCTGATTCCCATAATGTTCTCTAGCGATACTATTATTTAGATTGAACCTTTGTAATTAAAATATGTTATTTAAAAATAAAAATAATTATAACAGAAACAGCACTAATATCACCTCAAATAAATATTTACAACAGATACCTATCTAATGCGACTTAACTGCAAGTCACAATAATGGGATTTCTTGTTCTATAAAATGTTTGTACCGTGCATAGCACGCACGAGATGCTGGCGCTCCTGTGAGAGACAGTTAGATAGATATACAAATGTTCCTTAATTCTACACGTTACTTACAAAATGTAACTTATTTACAAATAATTCTATTTTAGGATTCAACGCGTCATTTCGCGGTAACTTCTGTCCAGCGGCCATTTTCTTGAAAACTTCTACATTGTCTTTGCAAAGCTTGTCAAAGGTTTCTTTATAGGTCGGTTTGTTGATTATGATCGACAGTGTGACGTCATTGATCTTGTAATTATTTATGAGAATGTCTGCGCAGGCAATCGTCCAAACAGTCTCCTCTAGGAATATGTTGTATCTCTCGTTTTGATCAAATACTCGGCACTGGAAAAAGACAGATTTAATAGTTAAAAAGTTACGTAGATTAGATAAGCAGTGAAGCCCATATTTATAGCATAAAAAACTAGCTCGCTTTTGATACTTCGTTGCAGCAACACAAAATCATGTTGCCGCAACAATGTTGCCCAACTTTTGTATACAATGAATTGAAAGCTGAAGTGGACTGTATTTTTCAATAAAAGATTTCTTCTATTCTTCTTATTTATTTCGAAGTTGTTTTCTTCTCGAGAGCTGGGAACCGACTGTGTCCCTACGGCCCAATGGCCCGCCTTTTATACGAAATAGCTTAAGCCTACGTTACCTTAAATAGGCCTCTGAATTTTTGAGACCATTCTAATTACAATTTTCGCTATGGACCAGCTCTTTGGAGCTCTGTTTTTATTAGTTCCCTAAGTCTCAAATTTATATAAAACATAGCTCTCATATCCCTCTGTCATAACACATAACAATATTTAGTATATCTTTATGTAATAAAAAGTTTCTAGAACATTAACTCTTAAAATATCCAAATTTGTTATTATCTTTAAAACCCGTGGACCGATTTACATAATTTGAACGCAGCAGGTAGTTTTGAGCCTAGTCCTCTTATTTGACACTTAAGATCCTGGAGATATCTTTACGTACAAAAAACCTCATTTCAAATCTACGTAAATATACTAACATTTTTCTTCATACATTAAAATGACGAGAAATGCTACGTTAGTTGGTCTTATAAGATTCACGTAAGATCCCTTATACTAAATTTACTAAGTAGAAACTAATTAGAACACAATTAAAACTCTTAAATCTAATTAGAAACTAAAACTGTGAAAAGTCCGTCGAGCTTCCTCCGCTACTTGTGCCACGGTGCACAGATAGGGTCTCGGTTTTCATGTTCTGACTAACCACTTTTTTACTTATGAGGATCGTTCATCACTACACTGGCACATAACTTAGTCTTGTTCACGTATGGGTTACACATGCTCGGGGTCCGTTACATTTCTCCCCCCGGTGCAGCTCGCGTAGCCTCTTCAATTTTCATCACGACGACGAGCTTGCTCACGGGGCGCCGGAAGGTCCCGGTTCTGGTGCGCACCTCGACGACCCTGATGCCGCCGTCTGGTCCGCAGTGTGTGCGCTTGACGACTCCCATCGGCCAGGTGTTCCGGGGCAGCGTGTTGTCGACCACGAGGACCACGTCGCCAGCTTTCATCGGTCGCGTGTCGTTCTGTGGCTCGCCGCGAGGTACCAGAGTGGGAAGGTACTCGCGTAGCGAGCGTCGCCAGAAGTGGTCAGCGAGCGCTTGACTAGCTCGCCAGGTTCTTTTGTCGGCCTCGTCACAAGGCCCCGTCGTTGGTAGCCCATCTGATGACCCCAACAGGAAGTGGTTGGGGGTCAGGGCTTCAGGATCGCTGGGGTTCACGCTGACGTGGGTCAGTGGTCTTGCGTTGATGGAGAACTCGGCTTCTGTTAGTAGAGTTCTCAGTACTTCTTCTGCAGGTGCCTTCTCTCGCAGAGTGACGCTGAGAGCTGTTTTCACGGAGCGAACCATTGGCTCCCACGCGCCGCCTTGGTTGGGCGCGCCCGGAGGTATGAATCGCCACTCCATTCGATGCAGCAGCCCCTCGTCTTGCAGGGCAGGCATCCACTCGGTGTAGGCGTTGCGAAGCTCTTGATCCGCCCCACGGAAGTTAGTCGCGTTGTCGGAGTACATCAGTCTTGGCCAGCCTCTGCGCGCAGCCATACGTCTCAGCGCCATGATTGCTAAGTCGGTGGAGAGTGATGTGACGAGCTCGATGTGCACGGCGCGGGAAGTGAGACACGTGAAAAGTGCGCCCCACCTTGACCATCATTGGCCCGAAGTAGTCCACCCCGCAGTTGGTAAATGGGCGGTGGAACGGGTCAAGGCGGGCGTGTGGCAGGTCCCCTGTAGCTGGTGGCTGCGGCGTCGCTCGGCGTCTTCGGCAGAAGGCGCAGTTCTTCTCTACGGCGCGTACCGTGGGTCGTAAGTGTATAACCCAGTACCACTGCCGTAGGTCGTTCGTCACGCGTTCTCTGTTGGCGTGACCCGCAGCGCAGTGCTCCCGTAGAACGAGGAGCTTGGTCAATTGATGGCGACCATTCAGTATGATCGGTCGCTTCGCTTCGGCTGGCGCGGAGGAGGCTTCGATCCGGCCCCGCACCTTTAGGACACCATCTTCCAGCACTGGATCCAGTCGATACAATCGACTCGTCTTCATCAGTGGACGAGCAGACCGGATTTTCTTCAAGTCTTCCCCGAAGCTGTCTTCTTGAGCTAGTTTTATTAGCTCGGCCTCGGCGCGCTGGATGTGGCGATGTTCGTTCGCTGTTGCTCTCTTCCTGCAGATGTCGGTGAAGGCGATTGGTCGCGCTGTGGCCCTAACCAAAATCTCATACTTGGAGAAGCAGGCTGAGTTTGGCAGCCAGCTGTCTTGTTCCATCTTCTCGGATTGATGAGGAGGACCTCTTCATCCTCTCGCTCGTTCGTCGTCGCTGTAGGCCACTGCTCTTCCTGCAGGAATAGGAAGTCTGGCCCCTGGAACCAACGATCTGCTTCGTTAATGGGTGTGTCGACGAGCCGGGTGGCGTCGTCGGCAACGTTAATGGCTGTAGGTAGCCAACGCCATTCTTCTTTCTTGGTCAGCTCGGCTCATCTCGTTCCGCGTTCCACTACAGCCCCAGGATCTTGCTCTCGGGCTGTTCTCCCCCTAGTTGTGTGGGAGAGGTGGCGTGTAGTTCCGGAGGTACGTCGCATAACACCGTCTTGTCGCTGGAGCTCCATCCTCGTAGCGTGAATCCAGCATGTGCGTGTACCACTCTTGTCTCCTCGACCGTCTTCCAAGCTTCCTCGGCATTTTCGTAGCTTGCCACCAGGTCATCCATGTAATGGCTCCTCTTGATTGCTACCAGTGCGCGTGGACACCCGTGCCCGTACACATCCGCGTTGTAGTTCCGGACATGGTGGGCCATGTAGGGGGAACTTGCGGCGCCGAAGATCATGCTCGTCATCTTGTATTTCTTCGGAGGCTCTTCTCGTTCACCTAACCGATCTGCTTGGTGATCCCAGTCTTTGTTGAACCGCAGCTGTTGTTCCTTGAATCACGGAAGGTCCTGCTGTGCTGGTGTCTGCTGGTTTGGAGAATGGTGACGCCGGTGGGTCCAGTGAGACTCTTCTTAGACGTTCTCGCTCTATCAGCTCCGTTTCCCTGCGTCGCGCCTCTTGCTGCAACTGGATGCGTCGCTGTTCTTCTATCTCCGCTGCGTCTCCTTGTGACCACCATCTTCTAAGTCTTTTCTTCAGGAATCTTCTGGTTTTTCAGGTGTCTTCGGATCTTGAAGGATTCCGAATTTGTTCAGTTTTCGGGTTCTCAGTTCACGTATGGGTTACACATGCTCGGCGTCCGTTACAGAGGCTTACAACATCATGATAAAATAAACACAACATTACACCTGTATTCCACCGAAGGGTTAGGCAGAAGTGTACCTACCACCTATAGTACACCTAGTGCACACTAATCCAGACCCTGGGCTGCCACTGGTAAATTCCAGATGGAAAAACCCAATAAAATAAAAGGGAGGAAATATTTTAGGAATGTCGAAGTTACCTTTTTCCCGAGTTGACTGTGATTACCGATTGTGTGAGTAATCTTATTTTTGATCACGACCACCGCGACGAACATTTTATATATTTTTTTATTATAGAGCAGGAAAAAAGAGTATCTTTAAATCCTTACCTCATCACTGACGTCATCAGCCACTACTACGACCGACTGGAAGTCTAGCAGCGCGATGAGTGCGAACAGGGCGACCCGGTCTCTTGCTCCTAGATACCCAGTTTCCAGATTCCCAGGTCCCAGACACCCTTTATCCAGATGCCCAGTTCCTAGCTCCCGCATGAGGTTCAAAGCAATTTCGCAACTCCTGCTAGGAGTGACCTTCGACGGGGATAGCACGTCAGATACTCGCTGTCGAATGGCGTCGTCGTCGTCTTCCAGTAATGTTATGATTGTTGCCCAGATCGTTGCTTGTAGTTCAACTGGAATACATGATAATAATAAGTATATATCTTTTTTAAACAGCTTCAAAAAAAGGAGGTTATGCATTTTACACCGATTTCTCTGTAGCGGAATATACACCTATACATATACTTTACATAGATACACACAATTATACGTATACATACTATTTACATTATAACATATCATTTATTATTTACACCATCACATTTTGTGTCGGAACTTCGACCGCTGTGGCTCAGTGGAAAAGCACTATTCTATATAGCCCCATAGCTATATATTATATAAACCTATTTGATTGTACGCCGGCCGGCCGCCGGCGCGCGCGCATCTTCACACCAGTCTTGATCTACTCTCGACGCGGAGCGCTCGCTGCTTACCTACATACCGTTCTGCTTATACCCGCTTCTAATTTATACTAAGAGTAATTTTTGCATCTCATTAAACCGCGATCAGATTATACCGTGCTATCCTATCTGGTGTACGAGTACATTGCCTTCCAATCCAACACCTGTGCTTGTGAACTATAGTGACTATACTTGTTACCTTCTGTGCTTCTCAATCCTCCAGTCTTCTTGGGCTTAAATCAGTTCTGTGTACTGCTTTGGAATGTAATATAAGTTAGCTGCAATACCTACCTGAAGACTTTCATTCCATCGCCCCGAATCACACCTACATAAGAAAGGGAGTATCAACGGCGAGAAGGTAGGATTTACCCATATTATTCCTACATTGGTGACCCCGCATAAGTAACCGCAAGATTAATAATACTACTGATCTCAAACACAGCGAATATATTTAAAAAACATGCCGGAAGGTTCACAGTCCACAAGTAGCAAGTCATCTACCGAAAGCACCGCAATGCGTGTTTCCACTGACGCCTCGGACGTGTCGACAGAAATTTGCAGAGTTGCTGTTCGCATACCACCCTTCTGGCCTGACGAGCCCGAAATATGGTTCGCACAGGTAGAGGGACAATTTGCTATTGCGAATATTACAACGGATACGACGAAGTTTCATTACGTCATCGGACAGTTGGAACCACAGTACGCTAAGGAGGTAAAAGACATAATAGTGAAACCACCGGCAAGTGACAAATATCAGAAGCTTAAATGCGAACTAATTAAACGACTCAGTTCGTCTGAGGAAAAGAAGGTAAACCAACTTTTGGTTCACGAAGAGCTTGGCGACCGTAAGCCTTCGCAATTTCTGAGGCATCTTCAGAGTTTAGCAGGAAATAATGTCCCAGAGGACTTTATTAAATCCATCTGGACCAACCGCCTGCCAGCAAACATACAGACAGTCATTGCGGCACAGACCTCCGTATCACTGGAAGCTTTAGCGGACATAGCAGACAGAATCAAGGACATAACTACCCCCTCAGCCCAAGTCGCTTCAACCAGTGCGAACCCTCAAGTACTAGAGGTGTTAGCTAAAGAGCTTGTAGAGCTTCGGAAAGAGGTAAACGCGCTCGCGATTGGACACCGACAGTCACGATCCAGGGAGACAGGAACAAGACACACTCGTTCATCATCCAAACGTTCAGACTCAAACTACAGGAAGTTCCCGGTATGCTGGTACCATTTTAAATTCGGCAGCAAAGCAAAGACATGCATACAACCATGCGATTATAAGGCGGAAAACTTGACGGGCCGTCGCTAATGGCGACCAACGACTGCCTTAGCTCTGGTCGCCTGTTTGTTACTGACAGGAGAACTAAAGTACAGTTCCTGGTCGATACGGGTAGTGACCTCTGCGTATTTCCTCGGACGATGCTACGTGAACGACGTGCTAGCGCCAACTACCAACTATTCGCGGCCAACGGAACGCCTATTCCGACATACGGTTATATGTACTATAATTTAAACTTAGGGCTTCGAAGGGACTTCGGGTGGAATTTTGTAGTTGCAGATGTAACTAAACCAATAATTGGAGTAGATTTTCTCTCGTTTTACAACCTCGTAGTCGATTGCCGTAATCAGCGATTAATAGACAATGTAACAACGTGTTCAGCTATAGCTTCACTAGTCCATAAGTCAGATAGTATTCACTCTGTAAAGGTCATGACTGGCGACACCGCGTATCATAAATTACTAGAAGAGTTTCCAGAGATCACCAAACCACCTGGTATACAGCGAGTCATTGTTCATAACACAGTCCACCACATACGTACTACACCAGGCCCCCCGATTTCATGCACTCCCCGCCGCCTGGCTCCAGATAAGCATAAAACTGCCAAGCAAGAATTTGACGCAATGTTAGCCAACGGCACGGCTCGACCTTCAGAAAGCCCTTGGGCCTCCCCGTTACACTTGGCTCCAAAAAAAGATAATGGCTGGCGGCCCTGCGGAGACTACAGAAGACTCAATGCCCGCACCGTTCCTGATTGTTATCCCATCAGACACATACAAGACTTCGCACACAGCATATCCGGATGTACTATATTCACAAAAATTGACCTGGTAAAAGCCTACAACCAGATTCCTGTCAATCCGGATGATATACCCAAGACCGCAATCACTACACCGTTCGGAATGTTTGAATTTCCGTATATGACATTTGGTCTACGAAACGCGGGTCAAACATTCCAACGGTTTGTAGACGAAATGACGCGCGGCCTCGATTTTTGCTACACATATCTCGACGATTTCCTAGTGTACAGTAAGAATGAAACACTGCACAAGGAACATCTGAGACAGTTATTCACCAGAATGAAAGCATACGGTATGGTGATTAATAACGCAAAATGTGTTTTCGGTGCGCGACGAGTGAACTTTTTGGGATATACCATATCAGAGGAAGGAACGAAGCCATTGCCAGAAAAAGTACAAGTCATTCGCGACTACCCAACCCCTAAAAATATACGTGAGCTTAGAAGGTTTTTGGGCATGATAAACTTCTATAGACGTTTTGTGCCCGAAGCCGCCCGAATACAAGCCCCACTTAATGCTTTGTTGATAGGAGCAATGAAGGGATCGACTCCAATCAACATAACAGGAGACGCCCAAAAGGCCCTAGAACAATGTAAAGAGAGTCTGTCAAACGCAACCCTATTGGCCCACCCAGATTGCCAGGTCAAAATGGGACTGGTCACGGATGCATCTGATTTAGCTATGGGTGCCGTGTTGCAACAACACAAAGGTAGCCACTGGCAGCCTCTTGCATTCTTCTCTCGAAAATTGAACACCGCACAACAAAAATATTCTCCTTACGACAGAGAATTACTGGCAATTTATGAAGCGGTGAAGCATTTTCGACACATGCTCGAAGCCAGAAATTTCGCTATCTATACTGATCACAAACCAATCAGTTTTGCTTTTCATGAAAGGAAAAATAACTGTTCGCCACGTCAGTATAGATATCTGGACTTCATATCACAATTCACAACAGATATCCGCCACATTTCCGGAAAGGATAATGTGGTTGCCGATACCTTGTCACGGATAGAAGAACTGCAGGCACCAGTAGCTCATGAAACTCTCGCTAAGGCTCAGGAGTCAGACATGGAGCTCTCAGGATTCCTCAAATCAACATCATCACTTAGGCTAGAAAAGTTTAAAGTACCAGGTACTGATGTAACTATGTACTGTGACGTCAGCACGCTAACTGCCAGGCCCTTCGTACCACACGCGTTACGAAAACAAGTGTTCGACAGTCTTCATTCTTTAAGTCATCCTGGCGCAAACGCAACCGCTAAGTTAGTTGCGGATCGGTTTGTTTGGCCAGGGGTTAGGAAAGACTGCCGGGAGTGGTCCAGATCTTGCGTTGCATGTCAACGAGCCAAAGTGAATAGGCACGTATCAGCACCATTAGGTACCTACAAATTGCCTCGCTCTAGGTTCAGACATATACACATTGACCTGATTGGCCCCCTTCCCATTTCACAAGGTTATCGATACTGTTTAACGGCCATTGATCGATTCACACGATGGCCGGAGGTAATACCGATAACCGACATAACAGCTGAGACAGTAGGCAAAGCCTTGCTGAATGGCTGGATATCTAGGTTCGGCAGCCCAACAGAAATTGTAACAGACCGTGGACGCCAATTCGAGTCCACCCTGTTCCAATACTTGGGTAAAATAGCCGGGTTCCGTCATCACCGAACCACAGCGTACCATCCAGCAAGCAACGGACTCGTGGAACGTTTTCATCGACATCTGAAAGCAGCTATTGTATGCCATGCAAATGAAAACTGGACTGAGGCTCTGCCCTTAGTCTTACTTGGTGTTCGTAGTGCTTACAAGGACGACTTACAAGCGTCACCGGCTGACTTAGTGTATGGTGAGCCATTGAGGCTGCCTGGCGAATTTCTAGAGCAAACAACAAATGGACAAACTAGTGACATGACAGATTTTACAGCACGACTTCGTACCATAGCTCAAAAACTTCAGCCAGTGCCGACATCGCACCACGGTGAAAAAAAAGTCTTCGTCTACAAAGACCTGAGCACATGCGACTATGCATTTTTAAGAGAAGACGCATCGCATAGTTCATTAACTCCAGCATACACTGGTCCACATCAAATTATCGAACGTGGTGACAAAGTGTTCAAATTAATGGTAAAAGGCAAGGTAGTAACAGTTTCTATCGATCGCCTCAAACCTGCATATATACTGGCCGACAAGGAAAGTGAGCTAAATGACCCAGGACCGCCTACCCCAAGTAGTTCAAATCAAGGTACAGGTGGCGGCTCTAAGACAACTCGTTACGGTCGTGTGGTAAGGTTCCCGGATTATTATCGTCCTTAACCAGGCCTCTGGGGGGGAGTGATGTAGCGGAATATACACCTATACATATACTTTACATAGATACACACAATTATACGTATACATACTATTTACATTATAACATATCATTTATTATTTACACCATCACATTTTGTGTCGGAACTTCGACCGCTGTGGCTCAGTGGAAAAGCACTATTCTATATAGCCCCATAGCTATATATTATATAAACCTATTTGATTGTACGCCGGCCGGCCGCCGGCGCGCGCGCATCTTCACACCAGTCTTGATCTACTCTCGACGCGGAGCGCTCGCTGCTTACCTACATACCGTTCTGCTTATACCCGCTTCTAATTTATACTAAGAGTAATTTTTGCATCTCATTAAACCGCGATCAGATTATACCGTGCTATCCTATCTGGTGTACGAGTACATTGCCTTCCAATCCAACACCTGTGCTTGTGAACTATAGTGACTATACTTGTTACCTTCTGTGCTTCTCAATCCTCCAGTCTTCTTGGGCTTAAATCAGTTCTGTGTACTGCTTTGGAATGTAATATAAGTTAGCTGCAATACCTACCTGAAGACTTTCATTCCATCGCCCCGAATCACACCTACATAAGAAAGGGAGTATCAACGGCGAGAAGGTAGGATTTACCCATATTATTCCTACATCTCTGTCACTACTGGGCCGATTTACGTGATTATTTTTTCACGTGCGGTGGTTCCATTCTATATAAATTTTGCTTGAGTAGCTTTTGAGTTAGGTTCAATATTAGGTTTTTAATTCTGTTCGTCGATGTTGTTATTTTCACATACGAAGTAGAAAAACATAAATTTGTGTGGGGTATAAGAATCAGTTTTTTTATTATTTTTATTAAAATAATTGCAAAATAAATAAATTAAATAAAAATAATAATAATTAATTCAATTAATTTATTAATTGAAATGACGTCAAAATAAAGAATACTGAGAAAATAATACGTGTATACATAGATACTTGGAAACATTAATGAACATAGATATCCATGCATAACATCGTGCCTATATGCACAGGCACAAAATCGAAAATAACACTACCGAGAAATTCCTGGGAATCGAATCCAGTACCGTTATAAAATTAAAGACTATGTTGAAGACAAGGAAGTTTGGCAATAATTCCTTCTGCACAAGTGGCTTCCCTGGTACCTCATTAACGGCATAATTATGTAAGTTAACTGCTCCCAAATTGCCATGCATTACATTCTTCCTTGACATAATCATCCAATTTTTTGACATTATATACTTACAATTTAATTTCAACTCTTTATGGCTTTTGTGGACATGGTAATTATTCAGATTTGTTACAGTTGTGGCAGTCAAGTCATTTCGTTTAAAATAGGTATTTATTGTATTAATTAATTTATCCTTTATACAGGGTGGTATCGACGCGAAAACTGATACCATGGATTCAGTACATGATTATGAAACCCCCTGCATCGAAATTTGTGGTTATTAAAAATATACTGCTGTTTCATAGAAAAGTGCAATACCTACGCGGTCAAAATGTATGGAACAGCAGATTTTTTCTTAATAACCGACGAAAAATTTCAACGTAGGGTGGTTCAGATTCATGTACTGAATCCATGGTATCAGTTTTCGCGTCGATGTCGCTGCCAACCTGTATAGATCCGTTTCTATTTTTTGAATGTGAGAACGCTGCAGGCTGTGTTTTGTTGAGTACCTAGTACTTGTTAAAACAGCTACACTGTCCTCCCATACCTGACACGGTTATTTGAAAATATTGTAAAAGCCAATAATTTTTTAAAGAGTAACCAAAGAGTAAGTAGTAGGGTAAGAGTAAGTAGTAGAGTAAGCGTAGTAGTGGAGAGTAGTTTCTTGCCGGCTCTTCTCCATAGGAAACGACGTATTGGAACCGTGCACCTAGCTTATGACGTTTCATAAGCGCTCATGTAGGTTTATGTGAAATATAAAATAATAATTTGAAAAGGTATAAGTAACATTCGCTTACATCTTTCTGCTTCGCTCAGTTCGAGAATTCCGCGGCAGTTCCACCCCAACAGCTGCCGGATATTATTCTCTATGAAGCCAACGACCACCCTCCTAGTGTTCTCACTGTTTTCCGACGAGCTGCACTCGAATACCACTCTTATGACATCCAGTAATACCCGCAAACAAAGACTAGAATCCTGTAGCTGGTCTGTCACAAAGTTTAGGAGACTTTGTAAGTAAATATGAGTGACTTTTTCATGTTCATTTTGAATGAAATCAAACAATTTTACTATTATCATATCGTCGGTCACCGTTACTCCCATTTTAGTTTCTATGATGTTCCGGTGTGTGTTGCGTTCCAACATCAGAATTTTCAAACTTTTCTCCTGACATTCTAAATAGTTGCTCTTTAGGACTTTACATAACAATTGGATGTAGCTCTCATTCCTTAGTTTACTAAGAGTCGAAGTATCAGCTATCGATTTTAAATGTTCCTGAAACTTGCAACTTCCGGATTCTAATTCATTATGGAGTATTAGAAGATAGTTTAATACGGATAGAACGACCTCGTATGAGGAATGTTGGAGTCCTTTGTGGACAAGGTCACTTGTACCAGTGTGGTTATACTGGGTTGCCAGTATTAGGTAAAGGTACATGGCATTAGAAAGGCAGATGTCTCTTCCGGGGCTTATTGTCGTTAGTTTGGGCTCAAATATCAGTGTGTGTAGACTGGTGCAGATTTCGGTGACAGTATCTTGTGGCACAGTCGGGGATCTGAAATGTTAACATAATATCACGCCTGGTTTCCCCTAAGTTTGGCAGAGCTGTACCTATAGAACACCCCAGTTATTTTTAAGTCCCATGTAATAGGGGGCGAGCCTATTAGCATCAACCGGGCATAAATCCAGACTCAGGGCTGCTACCGAGAAATTCCAGATAGAAAAACCAAATAACACTTTGCCCAACCTGGGAATCGAAATCGATCTCAGGACCTAATGGTCAGCAGTAGCGCTTGCTACCACTAGAGACCAACAAGGCAGTCAAGTAATTCAGTAATTACAATATTAGAAAGAAAGAAAGAAAAGAAAGAAAGAAAAATATTTTATTTGGGACACGCACAGGAAATACAAACAGTAAGTAATAATAAAAAATAAAAATAAAAAATATATAAATGAAAATAAAAATGAATAATATATATATATTATGTGAACATGCATAATTCTAGCAGGTATGATTATGCTCTGAAGCACGAGCCACTACTTTATGGTATTTGTATAGTAAGGGCTATTCCAATGGGGGATATGCATGTAAATGGTACTACGGTGTTACGCAACAAACGGGTCATGTTTGTTAAGCGTTTGCTTACATTTATACAGGGTGTAACAAGCCCCATCATGAAGCCGTCGTCTACGCGTTCTGTACATCAAACTAAGTAACTTAGTGTAAAAATAATTGCCCGGAAACGACTTATGGTTTGAAAATTGGGAACACCCAAATACTCCGAAATTAATTTTATCGAAAGTCGTAAATGCGATTTGTTAGTTTTCCGATTTTCATACGTTCGAAGAATCAAATGCTCGAAGGGTTCTCGGTCCGAAAAAAACATTCCGATTTTCAATACTTCGAATAAACTAAAAGTCAACATGTTGTGCTACAAAATTTAGTGACAGAAACGAATTGCTGCAAAACCGACTTCACGCAGTCTTGTCTGCCCTACCCTAGTGTAATTTAAGCCCGCGTAGGCGCGGAGGGGTGGGGCGGCCCGCGAGCTGAGGAGCAGGGGGTCTGAAGGCCGCCGCCGCGGCTGAGGCGGCCACCAAGCCGAAGCCGGCCAGCAAGCCGAAGCCGGCCAGCAAGTCGAAGCCGGCCAGCAAGCCGAAGCCGGCCAGCAAGCCGAAGCCGGCCAGCAAGCCGAAGCCGGCCAGCAAGCCGAAGCCGGCCAGCAAGCCGAAGCCGGCCAGCAAGCCGAAGCCGGCCAGCAAGCCGAAGCCGGCCAGCAAGCCGAAGCCGGCCAGCAAGCCGAAGCCGGCCAGCAAGCCGAAGCCGGCCAGCAAGCCGAAGCCGGCCAGCAAGCCGAAGCTGCGATGGTGAGCGTTAAAACCATCTGCGACGACAAGCTCGCGTGGGGCCGCCCAAACCCCGCAGCGCCGGAGCCGTGACAGAAACAATGCTTGCTGCATTGCATGCCTGCTTGCATGCTTGCTTGCATGTTGCATGCCTGCTTGCGTTTTTATTTCGGAATTGTATTAATCGGTATTTTAATAATATTTTTATTGTTTCGAATTATCATTAAGTCGGACTTTTTGTTATTCGATCTATTGAAACTCAGTATTTTGAGAATAGTAATTATAAACGTTACGAATATTGAAATTTAAGAATTATAAAAATAGGAGTAATGATAAGTCGGAGTTGTTATATTCGGAATTTTGAACCATTCGGAATTATGAAATCGGTTTTTTGAAATTCGTATTTGTGACTGACGGAATAAAGTTTTTCGTATTTATGTAGTGTACCCGTGAAAACTAGCTGTTTACGGAAGTGCGCAATATAACGCATGCAAGAAATTGAGATTATGGGCGCATGCAAAGGGACAGGGATCGTTGGAGTATTTACAGTTAAGTAAGCATTTAAAACTTGTTGTCGTAAAGAAACGTCAAAAGAAGCTGGAACTTTGACCTTTAATACCTCCGTAACAAGAAGGTCCCAGCTTTGGTCCAATACGCGTAAATACAAAAGCGGATGCAACACAGACGGTAGCTATCCTGTAATGCAGCCGCGTCTGTATGTATAAAGTATTACAAACACGATTACACCATAGACATTATGGTGACTGCGTTGAATCTGCCTTTTCATTGCCTTATACAAACAAATGCGGCTACACTATAAACTGCGGTGTTGCAGCTGGGTTCGGCCGGACTATTACTGCTTTAAGCCATTCGCAAGATAATGCAGCACAGACTATGGGTCTGCGTTGCATCCGCATTGAATTTACGCGTCCAGTACACAAAAATTTTCATATCAACGGGAAGTATTTTTACACCCTGCATTTATGTTGTAACTGACAGTAGATCCTCACCTCATAAGCAGCAAATTGATAACCTTCACAAACTCGTCAGCGATGAGATAGCAGGGCGGCCGGGAGTGCGGGGTCGGGCCAGCCTGGCCCAGCAGCCACGTGGCGCGCGTGGCCCACGCTGGCCACTGCGCCGCCAGCGTGGCCCCCCCCTCCCCGCCGCGCGCCTGCAGTAAGCGCACCAGCTGCAGCAGGATGCCGTGGCAGTAGTTCCTTTTGATGGACGTGTCGTGCAGCAATTCGAACATCGACTGTATGTGAGGGATGTATCTGTCAAATTAAAACAATACTATAATAATACCAGCCTATTATTATCCCACTGTAGGGCAGAAGCCTCTTCTCTTTCAGAGAAGGCACTCTTACAAGAGATTTGAACCCACAACCTCGTGAATGTCAAATAAAGTTCACGAATATGCTGATGGAAAGTGGCTCCAGCTAGGTCTTGCAAGCCGTACAAAACATGGTTCCGGTACGAAAAAAAACAATATCCCGTAGTGGTATTCGTTTTTAATATTGTTTTTTTTTTCATATCATACCTACAAGCCAACATCATCTTTTTAAAATATCTCAAAGAGAAACTTCTTCAAACTGTGAACAAAGTATTTTTTTAAATTCTTTCCTTCTTCCTCGTTGGACCCACAATATTAATATGTTGAATTATAAAGGGTTTTTCAATAAGGGCGGGTCGATATTGAAATGGAATAAAACAAGCTGTGAGCTTATGAGGTATTAACGAAATCCTTTTTTTATTTTAAAGGCCTATGCCTTTCAAATACAAAAATACATTTTTTATTGAATATGACATCGCTTAAATGTCCGCCGGCTTCGCACGGTGCCACGGATCTGAGAGGTCCAATTTTCAATGACTGTCGCATGAATCTGGCTGAATTTGAGAAATGGCCTGAATTTGACAATTGCGGCTTATTGGCATAGACCTGCGACTTTAGAAAACCTCACAAGATACAATCTAGTGGGGTCAAATCGCACGATCTTGGTGGCCAAGTCACGTCACCTCTGCGAGAGATTACCATACCCTCAATCGTTCACGCAGAATATCCATCGTGGCCTTCGTTTGGATAAACAAACACTAATTTTGATAATAAAGTGATATCATTAGGACACGGACGTGTTGCTCATTCGTGTAACTTGCCATGATGATTTGGCATTGGCATCACTGACTGATTAATAAACAACATATTTGACACATCCCGCCAAAACAACATGGCCGCCACAGACTCAACATCAACCCGTCCCTATTAGAAAACCCTTTATGTGTTGTATGCTTGGTCTGAAATAAATATTTTCATATTTAATATTTTAGTTTAAGACGTTACATAATCATATTCTTCTCTTCTTGTTCTCACACACTCAATCTGCCTAGCCTTTTCCCAAATGTTGGGGTCGGCTTCTAGTCTAACCGGATGCAGCTGCAGTATTGTACATGGAGCCACTGCCCTGTTATTCTCACACACTACTGTCTACGTTTCATTTTCATTTATGCTTTCGTAGGTCTGCTGGCAGAACTTGCTCAAGAAATAAGCGGTACCTTTGTACTTAAAAGTTATATGTCGGTTTCTCTAATGTATTTTACAGTGTGTGCATAAATAAATAATGGCAGTCCTCACTGGTCGGGCGAGATGAGCGGCACGACGGCCTGAGCCGCCAGCTGGCGCGTCTTCATGACGCTACTCTTAGCGCACGCCAGCACGTGCGGGATGAATGCTACCAACTGCGGGACAAAATATTATTTATCACTTTTTTTTTGTAGCCGTCTCTTTCACTCAGACATGTGTTCAGTCTCTTTCTAAAACTGGTATTGAGCCCAAATATTACCTATACTACCGAGTCAACAAATGGCGAACCGCGCGGTCCGGATCCGAACCGCCAACCTATTTTGTGTGGACCATAAGTAAACAGTAAATTGTCTATCTAAAACTTGAAATATAAAAATGTTGAGTTTAAAATTAAAAATTTTGTATCTTGTTTTCTAGTAATAGTCTACTAAAGGGACCGCGACAGTATTTTTTTTTTTTTTAAACAGACCCCCAGTGACACTTATTGATGAGCCCTGATCTATCTATACTAATACAATAAAGCTGAAGAGTTTGTTTGTTTGAACGGAACCGGTCGGATTTGAAAACATCTTTTTGCATTTGATAGCCCAATTCTCGAGGAAGATTATATGCTATTTAATATCACGCTACTATCCTTAGGAGCCGAAAAAAAGGCAGAAAGACCGCCAAGCGAATATGAAGTAAAAGCACGGACGGGCGATCCGACGGGGTGGGGCACGCGGACCCACTCGCGGGCAGAAGCTATAATAATATAATTGGAACGAAGTTCTTCATCGCGGTTTGCGGTAGGAGCAAACTGGCAGAAATCGTCACGAAACGAAAAAGCGTTATGCCTGAAAAAGTCAGTTTTCAGAGTCAAAAGTGATGGCTCTGTATTAATACAAAATATACAGCGAAAATAACTTCGGCCAAAACAAAATAATAAAACTGGCTACTGGGCTACCCTGCCACGATACCTCCCGAGTTTTATTAATTTGTTTCATGAATTTTAATTTAAAAAAAAAATTAAACAAAACTGCCGTTTAAAAACAAAATTTATGCATGCTTAAACTATATTCAAACTGTAATTTAACAGGTGCATTGAAGTTTTAACATCCATTTGGTCATGTGTTTATAAATAACTAGTTCTGCCCGCGACTTCGTCCGCGTGACGAAGTTTTAAGGTCGTAGCGTGATGTTACATAGCTCGATGTCGCTACGTGAAGTACACGGATTGTGTGCGTTCGAGTGCGGACGTACAAAAGAAAGCGGCGGTCGTGTGAAAACACGCGCGCGCGACTCCTAGGTCGGTGATAATATTGTTAACTCGCTGGTTATGCGCAAAGTCGCATTTCTCGTCCGTGACGCGTTACGCGCGCTATCGCCGTGCGCTTCGCTTCGTACTCGTCGCTATGAGCGTGAATTCATAACGTCGGGAGGCATTAAGAATGTTTTATATCGTATAGTCAAAGTAGACGTCCGAAGAGCGCGTCGACGCCGTTGTGGTTCGCTTTCGAGAGTTTGGTTGCGTCGTTGTAACGCTGACGGTTATATTAGTAAGCGAAGGAAAAAGAAACTAACTAGGTTTTCCTTAGTAGCGGAGAGCGAACAGGAAAGAAACCTAGCACTGAATCCCGCCGTCGTTCGGGCGGCGGAAGATGTGGTGTTCGGGAGGTTCCGCTTTCTCGTCAGGATCACTCCTATCCAAGTTCGTCTTGAACGGGGCCGTTTTCTCGTAGAGGGTGCCAGGCCCGTAGCGACGGAGGATTGTGGTGAGAGGGAGCTTGCTTGAGAGTGTAGTCCTAAGTGGGTGGTAAACTCCATCTAAGGCTTAATATTACCGCGAGACCGATAGCGAACGTTCAGGGGTTTCTGCGAAACTCGAATGAACGAACGGAGAGATTCATCGTCATTCCGCGGCGTACGGACGCGCGCCTCGATGCCGTCGGCCTCGGCCGGTAGGCGCAGGGCGCGTCCGTCGACGTCCGCGGACGGCGTGCACCTCTCTCTCAGTAAATACATCGCGGCCCGTTCGATGTCGGTCTAAGCGCCGTACGGGAGCCCCGTTGCCCTTTTGCGGGGGTAGTGGGACCGCGACGGTGGCCGACCGGCCGTCGGATAGTAATTTTGACGAAACGCGCACGCGTTTAGGCGCGTCCGGCCCGACGCAAGTCAACGTCGTATCCCGTGTCTTCGCCAAGTGCGGACGCGGGTGCGGCGCGTCTGTCGTCGCAGCCGTGCTGTCTCGGACTGTGCGCGTCTCTGTCTGCGATGATTCAGTTTCGGGCACTCGCAGGACCCGTCTTGAAACACGGACCAAGGAGTCTAGCATGTATGCGAGTCATTGAGATAATAAAACTGAAAGCGCTAGGAAAGTGAAGGCGCGCGCTAGCTGCTCAGGGAGGATGGAGCGTCGATCTCGGTCGATCTCTCGCACTCCCGAGGCGTCTCGTTTCCAATCTGTGAATGCAGGCGCGCCCTGAGCATAAATGCTGGGACCCCAAAGATGGTGAACTATGCCTGGTCAGGTCGAAGTCTGGGGAAACTCTGATGGAGGACCGTAGCGATTCTGACGAGCAAATCGATCGTCGGCACTATAACCTTCCTCAAGAATTGGGCTATATAACGCAAAAAGAATTTTTCAAATCGGACTGGTAGTTCCCCAACATACAAACTTACAAAAAAACAAAATTTACGTCTTTAGAATATTAAGTATAGACTAGCGACCTGACCCTGCTTCGCACGGTTTTTATGACTTCACGAAACATCAAAATGTCTTTTTATAAGTAAGTTTAATATTGATCAATTATACACATACATCGTCCGGAATAAATTCTCTAAGTGGTAATGAAAACCGCTTCAAAATTGAGTTGTTTAGAAAATCTGAGCAGTCACACAGACGGACAAGAAAATCGACTTTGTGTTATCCTATTTATACACGGTGATTTTTAATTCACCGTTAATCTTTCACATCGTGAAAGTACTCGTGATTATTAGCAACTTTCGCTATGAGACCAACTCTGAAATATCGAAAAACATATCTGCTGTGTCATACAAAAATGCAATATTTACCCGATGAAAATGTATTAAACAGATTTTTTTGGTTGTTAATTAAAGAATTGAAAATCACCGTGTATATTAAAGTATATTAAAGTCGCTTTTCGTGTGAGTGAGTTGTTCTTTTTAACTGCGCAATGTGGTGTTCAATATCATTTATTCCGGAATTCCGGTTTATCTATGCGTTTAATTAATATATTAATATTTAACTTAGATATAGTACAGACATCTCGACGAATTGACATATTATCGCCATTGCACGCGTGCGAAGAAGGGGTGGTCCGCTGGTTTATAATATGTATACATATCGAAATGCTGGCAAGTAGCAAGATACCTTGAGGTTGGACACCGTGCCTTCCAAAGACGAGGGGTACAGTCGTGCCAGTAGCAACAACACCGGGTACAGTGACGGCTGCAGCACGTCGCTGTCAGCTTCCATGCTCACGTCTTGCAGCTTCTCCTGTAAAAGAAATGGTATTTAATTAATTACAAGAAATATTTAATTGACCCTCTCAAAACTTATCGACCTTCTTTCTAATGATGTACGCTTTTTAAATGAATGAACCATTAAAAACTTTTTGGACTTCTAATGATGCACTTGTACCCTCTAGGCCGAGCTACCCGAGCTGCCCGAGCTCTGCCGAACAGGAGGGAGCGAGAGCGGCGCACGAGGAGTGCTGCTTGGTCGTCACCGAAGAACGTTCGATTAATTCGATCCACGGGACGACACCCGAAAAAAGATGGTATTCGGTTCACCATCGCATTGTATTGTCTTAAGGCAAAAAGTACCAAAAACCTGCGTAAATTTTACTGTAATAAACGTTTAAAACCCTAAGGAATAAAAGGATGTTCATTGAAGAAGCCTGACCTTCAAATCCTACAACACTTTTTTAAATAAGTGACCGCGTTTTTAACTTACTGGCCTTTTTCACTGTTGGTTGCCATAGCTAAGCTAGGGTATCCTGAACAAACGGGTAAGGGTAGATTACAACTGTGATTTAGTATTTTTAGGACATCAAAATAGGTATTATTAGAGGTTCACAAAAAGAGATTTATCATTCTAGATAAGTAGACTTTAGAGTGTTTTTAGAAAAGCAATATGGGAATGATTAAATATTTGGTTAGTATTAAGACTGCTTGAAAGTGTTTCAACACCCGGAAAAACCTATTGAGGTGTTTCTGTCTATGTTTTGTTTTGTTCCCTATTTAATAAAAAAATAGATTTGATTATACATATACATGCCATTAATTAGGAATTGAATTTAGAGACCTGAGGTTATTCCAAAATGTAGTTTCCTATGATTTCAACATTGAACATTAGTAATGTAAGCCTTCATTTTCAATTTTATATTGTTTGAGAATACTGTAAGTTAGCTGTAAGTTTTCCCGAATAGAATAAACTAAATAAATACTACTGAATAGCGCGAAGTTACTATGGCGCTTTTGCCTTGTGACGTCAGATGCTAGTAATGCTGTCTCCAACTTCGTTATTTTTTGAGATATTTATACATATTTTTTTAGTGTTGCATGATTTGTTTTCATGTGTTCGAAAAATCGAATTAAAAAGTTAGAGCCTGTACACACTATGCATTGCGGCGCCGCGCCGTAAAACATTTAGCCGCACTGCCGCCCACACCTACTACTGAGCCGTGCCGCCGCATCCGCTGCACGTGGGTCGCCATGCCGTACCGTGTGCCATACCACGGATATTTGTATGCAAAACGCCGCAGCGACACCGCTCCGCCGCCGCAACGTATCGTGTGCACAGGCTCTAAGTCGCCATAGAATCGAAGAGAACGTTAGCTAATAATCGTTACCAGCATGAAGTCGTACACCTCCGGGTACCGCAGGAAGAAGATCCGGCCGGTCATGCTGGCGCGCTGCACGCCGAACACGCGCTGCACCAGCGCGCTCAGCAGCAACGTGGACGAGTTGCGCTCCTGGCGACAACGGCCACGGCATTACTTATTTATTAGACTACTTCATTATGGTCTGTACCGCGCATATGACCACACATTCCGATACACGCTGTCTATAAACCGAGGCACTATTGGGTCTATTTACTTAACTATTTTAACGTTCATATTGTATTAAATTGTTGTGTTGTGTGCGCGGCGTCAGGCTAGGCTCTAACTCGCGCTAAGCACGCGTTCTATTTGGCGAAGCCTTAACTGGTAAAATGCCGCTCAACGCTGCCAAGATTCACTTGTTCTTCCCGCCATTGTATTTTTTTTTTTGGACTGGACCATACTTGGGAAGTGGGAACCTTCTGGTTATAGAGATATTGAAGGTAAAATTTCCAACTTTTTTTTTGTGGCGTTGCATGCACCTATTAGCATAATGTTTTGCGTGCGTTACATTGCACTCTACCATAAACAGCGAATTTTCACACTAAAAATAAAAGAAGTTTCCCAGCAATTATTTTTGCAGAAAGTTACTTTGTTTGATATACAGGGTAGATTTTTGAGATGGGGCAGAAAGGACAGCTACCTTAACCGTTGTAACTATAAGAAAACGGTCTTAGGAGACGGAACTTAACTTTTTAAAGATTTTGATCTGCATTCACAGATCTTGAAAAAAAATTACAGTCAGCGAGAAAATGCACAGTTTTCACTTTTTTTTTTGTGAGAACTGTCCATTTTCTTGTTTCTTAAAAGGACCATAAGACTATTGGGCCAACTGAGGTTTGAGTACCAAGAAAATTCAGAAATCATAAAAAACTTTTCCCATACGTTTCGTGGGAAATGAGACTCCAACTTACTATTTTACGATGATAGATTGGCCGAAAATAAACTAAAACAAATTGAACTTCAAATTTCGAACGAAGAGAACAAAATTTTGAACGTTTGCGAACGTTGCTGTTGAAAAACCTTTTTAATTATTTATTTATTGCAATTTCTGTATTTTGTAGAGGACAGTCTTTTTTAAAGTTTTCCATACAAGTCTGAAAGTTCTAAATTATTTGAAGTCAATATTTTCTCAGAACGTCGGACATCACAAGCAACAAACTATCTTGTTCTTGCAGCAAATTAAATTATAATGCGTATTCGTTCGAAGTTTAAATTTTTCGTTTCTTTTTGGGTAGTCTGTCTATCAACAAAACAAAGTATGTTTTTTTTTTTGTCAAAAGTTTGGAAATAGTATTTTGCGATTTCTGACTTTTTTAGTACTCAAACCTCAGTTGGTCCTATAGAGTGTTTTGATCCTTATATGAAATAGGATCGATTGGCAACAAAAAAAGTTTTAGTGAAAACTGCCTGTACAATTTTTTCAAAATCTGTGATTGCAGATCAAAATGTCTCAAAAAGTTGAAGACAGTCTCCTAAGACCGTTTTCCTGTAGCTATAACGTTTAAGATAGCTGTCCTTACTGCCCCATCTCAAAAATCCACCCTGTATATAATGCGTAGATGACGGCTTCGTGATGGGTCTTTTTACACCTTGCATAAGGTGTAGAGGCACATGAACATTGTATAGTAATACGTACGGCCCAGCTGTGCGCGTCGAAGGCGTGCAGCGCGGCCACGAGCGCGCGCGCCACGTGCGGCGCCACGCGCTCGGCCAGCGCCGCGTGCCGGCACAGCGCGCGCAGCACGTGCAGCGCGTGCCCGCGGGCGCGCGCCGGGCCGTCCGCGCACAGCTCCAGTAGCGAGCTCATGCAGCCGTGGAAGCAGAGAGGGTTGCCTTGGACTTGCAGCTCGGTTGTTACTAGAGCCTGATACAGACAATGTAACAGGTACAAACAGAATAAATATAACAGACAATAAAAAAAACAAATAATTGTTTTTTGTGGTGTTTAATTGGTTTTTGTGTGATGTCTTTGAGTTCGGAAATTGGTGATTACATTGTTATATTAGGTTCCCACCTGTGAAAGTTTATAAATAAAAATAAATAAATAATGCGTTAAAAGATGTATTTCATAATAAAAATTCAATTAATTCATTCTATTTTAAGATTTCGTATACCCAATTTGTCTTTGTGAATGGTATCATTTTTATAGGTTTCGGATATGCTGATACGGAAAATGAGATCAATTTAAAAATCCGAGATCACTACCACAAACCTTTGGGATGAAGGTATATTTTTGTAGGCGGTCGACTTCTAAGCCATAACAGATACACACTATACTTATTTTAGTTAAGATCACACGGATCTAAAGGTAGGATTAACCATGTAGCCTTAAAAGTAATATAAGATGTGACCTGTATAATGAAGGGCAGGCCGGCACTCCTGCGCGTGGCGCACAGGCCGCCCGGGCCGCCCTGGCCGCGCCGGAGCGCGCGCAGCAGCTGCGCCAGCCAGCGCGCCGGCAGCCCGTGCAGCGCCGGACTGCGGCAGCGCCAGAGCCTGCCCGCACCACGGACATACAACGAAGTATCGAAGCGTAATGATATCATGCGAAATATCAATGTTTTGAAAAGACATAAAATTCATAGTATCCAAATCTTAATATTTTGTTATTTTTAGGGTTCCGTATGTCCGAATGTAAAAACGGAACCCCTAAAGGATCACTCGTGGGTATATTTGTCCGTCCGTCACAGTCAATTTGCTCGAAATCTAATGGACCGATTAAGTTGAAATTTGATACACATATCAATTTCTGTGACCAAAACACGAACGTGTTACGTTAATAAATGAATTTTGATCGTGTCACTTTTGGGAGGCAACTAAGAAAATAAAAAAATATGTTTTGCACACTGTACCGTGTGACATATCAAATCAAAGGGCTTACTGTGAGAAGGGTCTCAAGTATTTTTTTTTAATAATTTTAAATCAAATAACTTTAAAATCTATAAGTTTTGAACTATTCTCTTTTTCAATTTTAGGCTCAGTAGTTTCGTAGATCAGGACCACGCACAATGAAGGGATCGGTGGTTGGAATGAATTTATCCCAAGAACAAACTTAACATTGTAGTTGAAAAACATGTTCTGCCATATAGAATTAATGGGAGAACGTGTTTTCGCAACTGCAAGTGTAAGTCGATTATTACTTTTTAACTTGTAGGGGCTACTTAGCTGTGACAGTTACAGTTGTGACAGTTTTCTTTTTAATTATTTACGCTACTGCCGTGAATTTTTTCACATTTCCCAAACCAAGCATTTAGCTAACAAGGGGGGGGGGGGGGGGGGCACTTGACTGTAACAAAAATTTGCACTTTAACGCTTAATATTTCGCAAACGGATCCCTGACTCCAAAAATAGTTTACACACACTGAGACTGAGAAAAAAGAAATCCCCACTTTACGTGTAGGGGAGATACCCTAAAAATATATATATTTTTATTGATTTTATTTTACCACTTTGTCGGCGTGATTAATACACCCATGCCAACACAAGCTATCTAGTGCTAAGAGTCTCTGAGCTAAGCTGCGGACAGACGGACAGACAGACAGACAGACAGACGGACATGGCGGAACTACACTTGAGAGCAATAAAATCGCACACCCCTTGTAATTTGGTTTATTACTGATTGTTTTCTAAAATCGAAAGATATTGAGTAAAAATCATTAGACAAAATTAAAGCATACAAGCTTAGCTTTACAAAAACATAAAATTAAAATCATTGACCTTCACGTAACTTACAAAAACCGACCGTACACCGAATTCCCCAAATTCACGCGTTTGCGTTGTCACTACTTGCACCCTTAGCCGCAGGTATAAAAAGGTCAGTTTATTGGAATTTTTATTCAGTTGCATACCGAAGGTCAACGTGATAACATCTCTACTGGAAGCATACGGATTTACTGGAAAAATATGGATACCACGCCCGCAGAAGCCGCTCAAGTTATTGCCTTGCTCGAAGCAGGCCATAACCAAAGTGAAGTTGCTCGACGGCTAAATTTGAGCCGCTACTCTGTTCGTCGTGTGTACCAGAGGTTCCAAGAGACCGGTGGCTACATTCGGCGACCAGGATCTGGCCGGCGACGCACAACATCAGAGCGTGATGACCGCTTTCTTGTGACAAGGTCTTTGAGAAATCGGCAACTGAACGCGGTTCAACTGGGACAACAGCTTCGAGAAGTTCGCAATGTCAGTATAAGTCGGTGGACAGTTCGAAGAAGACTAGGTGAAGCAGGAATGACTTCACATCGCCCAGCAAATGGTCCCAAATTGACCACAGCTCACCGACAAGCCCGGCTACAATTTGCTAGGGAACATTTAAATTGGACGTATGACCAATGGCGGGCTGTTATGTTCTCTGATGAGTGCAGAATGACTTTACATGGTCATGATGGACGCTCTAGGGTCTACAGAAGGTCATCAGAGCGATTTTCACAATGCTGCATAAGCGAACGTGTGGCTTTTGGAGGTGGATCGTGTATGTTTTGGGGTGGCATAATGTTGGACACTAAAACTGACATTGTATTCATCACTACGGCGAATACCGGCCCGAGATCGAGAAGTTTGACGGCTGCACGATACGTCGAAGAAGTGCTCGAAGAACATGTGAGGCCGCTTGCGTGGCTTATGGGAGAAGATTTTCTCTTAATGCACGACAACGCCAGACCGCATGTCGCTAGAACAGTTTGCGACTACATGGAAGATGTTGGAATCACCGCGATGGAGTGGCCAGCTCGTAGTCCTGATCTCAATCCGATTGAGCATGTCTGGGATGAGCTAAAAAGAAGAGTTCGAGCAAGAAGCCCTGCTCCTACGCGCCTCCAAGAGCTTCAACTTGCCATTGAAGAGGAGTGGAACGCCATACCACAAGATTTCATGGTGAAATTAATACGGTCCATGAAAAACCGATTAAGAGCTGTAATCAAGGCTAGGGGAGGGAATACACCTTATTAAAAAACAATTTGATCAAGCATTTTGAGTTTTATTTTTATTCTTTGTTAAGCTAAATTGGGTAATTTTATCCGTATGTTGGGTTTTGTGCCCTAAAACTCCCTATGGGTACTTTTTTTACACTGTATTTGATATCATTAGAAAGGTACTGAAGTAAACATTCAAATAGTGTAAGTTTTATTTTAATATGTATTCACATTTATGAAAAAAACTGCTTTAACAACAAAAAGTCAACGTGTGCGATTTTATTGCTCTCAAGTGTATAAGGGTTCCTTATTGACTACGGAACCCTAAAACATAAGCTAAAATACCATTAAAATTCTTACGGTACAGGTAATTTGACCTAAATGAAAAGAGATTACGAGAAAACTTAAGGTGCATCGAATGGTAAATCTTTTGTTATGCATTTGGTTTCCGAACTAGGGAAGCGCTTGCGCAACAAATATTTATTTTGCTACAATATGTAGCCTATGTTGGAGATCATATCCTTACATATTATAAAACACAGTCCCCCGCCGCGTCTGCCTGTCTGTCTGTCTGAACGTGATAAACTCAAAAAAAAAAAAAAAACTTAAAATGTTTTTTCATACGGAGTGATTCATGCGGAAGGATTTGGTGTATAATTCATTAAGGTATTGTGTAAATTGGCTGAAATATGGCGATTATTGTCGAAGATGTCGGAAAAAAACATGGCGACTGGAAGCTTTATTGACGTGCACCGCGTAAGCCGAAAGAGATACATCAAATTTATGTTCTACAGGATTAAAGATCTTAAAAAGTTCACCAAGAAAGTCTGCGATAGCATATGTCTATCTTCTAAGGATGACCCACAGTAACAATTATTATCTTTCAGAATTTGATAAAAAATATTGTTATTGCCGACGCTATTTTGACCGGTATCATATTAATCCGGGTCTCCCTTGTTTCATCGAAAAGAAATTGCCAAATTATCACTTCCCAAACAATTTTCCGCATAATTTCATTTGCCAAATTATTACTTAGCAAAAAATCTCTTCCCAAATAAATGCATGTTTGCAAGTGAATGTTTAAACAATAACTTGTTTACCAACTAGTACTTTTACCAATTTTTATTTAGTCAAACATTTCAGTTGGAATAACTCATTTTACGCAAAATAAAGACGTTTTATTACAAGGGTGTTTTTTCCGGTTCACTAATGTTTCGACAAAACTCCATTAACAATTTTTTAGTTTACAACCAACGTTTCGAATACTATTTATTTTACAAACAACTTATTTCGCAAATATTTTATTTTATAAACACTCGTTTCACAAACATTTTTTTAACAAATGCTTCGCATGATATTTAATAATTTATACATTTTTCATTTAATATTGTGATTCTTTTGGAAAAATTACGTTTATACTAAATATAATTTTATAATCAATTTTCTAAACCAGTCACAAAGGGATCATGGTTGAAATTTCCATTTGGGTCTGAAGTTCTTTAAACCTACAAAAAATATTTTTTGTATATATTCTAGTCGTTTTTGGCACTCGCCGCGGCACCGCTCGCTACGCTCGCTCGGCTCATGCGTAGGGGTCACAGCCTTAACCTAACCTAACCTTTTTCGAGGGTCAAAATATTTAAACTAATCTAACTAGTACGGTTCCGCGTAGCCTACAATTATTTTTTTTCTGTTTGCTTATGTCGTTTCTGGCATTTTTAATTTTTTTATCGTTTATATATTAAAATTACCCTTTTGCTTATTTAATGAGTTTCATTTTTAGGAAATTGCGTAATTCAATATGTAAAACGTTTTTATTCCAAACGTTGTTTTATGAGATAACATGAATAAAAAATGAATAATTTGAGAAATAATACGTTATTAAAAAAAAGTTTATCGGATAATGATTTTCATAATTGAATTATTTGGCAAAGTTGTTATTGTGTAATGATGAAATAACAAATCATATTTTTGTCAATCGTTACTTGTCAAATGAAAATTTGTAAATTAAGTTTTGGTGAAAGACTGGTCACCGTTTTTTCCACTTGGGACAAATTCTAAACAGGTAATATTAATATTAATGTTGACATCTGTCGGGCATGCCGTCCGGGAGAATCAATCCGACACATTATCTCTGGCTGTTCTCGTCTAGCTAACGAAGAGTACTTGCATAGACACAACCTTGTAGCCAGGATTATCTACCAGCAACTTGCTCTGAAGTACAGTCTTGTGGAATCTGAAGTGCCGTACTATAGGTATGCGCCCGACCCAGTTCTCGAAAATGGAAATATCACTTTGTACTGGGATCGATCCATCATCACTGACAGGACTATTGTTGCCAATAAACCTGATATAGTGGTGGTGGATCGAGTAGAGCGGCGCACAATGATTATAGACATAACGGTCCCGCATGACGGGAGCCTCGTGAAAGCCGAGAAAGATAAACAAATCAAGTATCTTGACTTGGCTCGCGAGGTTGTCGACATGTGGGATGTGGACTCAGCGATCATTATGCCGATAGTCGTATCAGCCAATGGTTTAATTGCCAAGAGCCTCCACCAACACCTAAGGAGGCTCTCGTTGGGCAGCTGGATCAAGGGCTTGATTTAGAGAGCGGTACTCTTGGACACGGCTCGCATTGTCAGGAGGTTCCTCTCTCTGGAGCCCTGACCGCCGGTAGCTTGGACCCTGTTCCCGATACTGGTGGGCTACAATTTTTTATATTATTAAATGTTTTTATATTCTTTTATTCTAATATTTAAAAATAAAATTTATATGTATATAGTTGAATAAAGGAAATTTAGATATTAATATTAAATATTCTGGTAGTATTTTTTTTTAGTTAGTAACATTTTTTTAAATAATTAATCTCGTTAACTAGTTCAGTTCGGGTAGCCTGTTTTTATTCCATATTTTTTTTTCTATATAATCTAGTCGTTTCTGGTAGGTCACAGTTTTAACTTAACCTAACCATTTTTTTTAAATAATTAACCTACTCTAACTAGTTCCATAACTAACTGACCAAACGTTTATTGTCTAAAGATTGTTTGCTGTAATAAATCATTTGATTAAAGACCAAATGGCTAAATGACATTATCCTTGATAATATTCTGCCAAGTAAAAATTTGATCAAATGAAAATGTGCGTACGAAAATCATTCCAAACATTGCATTGGTATAAAAAAAGGTTGCTAAAATTTGTTTGGGAAGTGAAATTTGGGCAAAATGTTTTCGGTAAAACGGCAGGATCCCTATTAATCCATATCCAATAAAATATGTTATAATTTTTTTTTTGCATTTAATTTGGATTAAAATATGCCTTGCCATCATATCATTTAAATGAATAGTTTAAAAGATATCATAGATTCAAAATTATGCGTAACAAAATAATAATGGTTGACGGCAACGCGGGCGCAGCGGTAGGAGTCAATGACCTTTTCCTCGGTTATTAGGTATGTAATCCCAATAGTACGTTCCAGTGGGATATTTTCCGACATCTACGCGGGCGAAGCCGCGGGCATAAGCTAGTAAATAAATAAATAATATGAACACGAGCGCAAAGTGCAAGCGAACTCGCGTCTAGCATTCGTAAGTTTCAGTGCGTTATTAAAAAGTACATAACATCGACTCGAAAAGAAGCGAGTTGAATTTATACAGAAATTAACAATGACATATACTTTCTTTATGCTTTCATTAAATCTACTTGTCAAAGCACAACTTAAACCGCTGAGTCCAGAAGCATGAAATTTTGCATAATAGCTTCGTGTATAGTGAAAGTGACACTAAGAAGGGATTTTTAAATTCATCCCCTCATAAAATGGAATAGGGGATCGAAAGTTTGTATGGAAGTTAGAAAATCTCATCGGGCACACGGCTTGTAAATATAGTAGATAATGTGAAGTACCTGTCGAGAAGCATCGTGAAGCCCACATAAGCCTGTTCGAAGGCCCCCCTGTGCTTGGTCTCGGCCAGCAGGCTGGTGAAGTGCTCGCCCACGCGCGACAGCTGCGCCGCGCACAGTGTGCCGCGCTCTGTGTCCACGTCACCCTCCCTGTCTTCGTCGCCCTCTGTGTCTCCGTCACGCTCTGTGTCCACGTCACCCTCCCTGTCTTCGTCGCCCTCTGTGTGTCCGTCACGCTCTGTGGCCGCGTCACCTTCCCCGCGTACGCTCAGTCTCGCGCATATCCCGCCCAGCAGCAGCGACACCTGACCAGCAGTTAATATAAGGCAAATCAATACTAACAATTCATTTATTCTGAAAATAGCCATTGTTACAACAAGTAAAACACAATAACATGAATAAATCTCTTGAATTGGGAAGGTTCTCTGATAATTTAAAAGTTGCTTTCTACAAATCTGGAAACAAATCTGACCCCGGCAATTACCGACCAATATCCGTCTTACCCACACTATATAAGAAAAAAAAAATGTATAATCGCCTCCTAAACCATCTGACTGGTGTTTTTTTATTATATACTCAACAATACGGTTCCCGTACATAATCAAACACCCTATCAGCGACAATAGATTTAATCACTAAAATTAAAACATCCATCGACAACAAACTTGGGTATCTTTATCGATTTGAAGAAGGCGTTCAATACCGTTAATACCGTTCCTTCTTGTTAAAAAAACTCAGCAACATCGGAATAACTCGATTGGCATACAGTCTTCGAATCATATCTCACTGATAGATTTAAAATAGTTAAAATAAACAATTATGAAAGTAGACCAGCTAGATAAAATTTTGGAATATCCCACGGATCAATTCTAGGGCCTCTGCTTTTTTTTGCTATATGTAAATAATATTTATATATTTAAAAAATTAACGTTACAGGCACACTTCTCTGTAGGCTGACGACACCTGTCTCTTTTATTTTGGAAATGATGTTGACGAGGGTGTCAGAGAAGCGCAAAATGCTGGCCCCAGTTATTAACCAACAACAGAGAGACTTATTCTTCCTTCTCTCTCATGTAACGAAATGTGCCTAAACGAAACGTGGCCTTAAAATTTCACACTCAATGCTCGTCCAATTATCGAATCGCCACCTAAGAAGTTTCACTTAAATAACAGATTTTCACAACTCTCCTACCTCAAGTAACTACACTACAAGCAGCCGTTGACCCCAATAAAAAAAAATATCCTGTCTTTGTTTGATCGTATTTAGATATCGATATCGATCACGTCTACGGTGTTTTGCTAGCTAATTTAATTTGACCTTGTATACAAAACTATATTTGGGGCTAAAAAACAATGACGTCACATCACGACAGAAACGGACGTTTGAACTGTAGTAGAAAATATTTTTTCTGAAGAACAAGCAGTAGTTGACTTAATCTTTTAATACTTTTCTTGGGTTTATATTACTGTCATTGATTTAGTGAAAAAAAAATACAGGCATATAGCCTATTGAGTATACTGTACCTCCTTGACGGACCGCCAGGCACACAACAATACCATCTGCGCCGTGACCTGCCTGCCGTCGTCCAACGTCACATTTCTGGTAAACAAACGTATTCATAACGTCATTACTATTAAAATAATGATCTTGACGATCGTTATTACACTGAATAAAATAGTATAGCAGTATTATAGATATTAAATTTAAAAGAGCGCGCCCCACTTCGGTACCGGATTTATTTACAACTCCCACGACATAGGGAATTATTTATCCATGCATATTATAAATTAAAGTCGTGTCGTGTGCGTCTGTGTGGCCGTGTTGTTCTTCAAAATTACGCAATAGATTTTGATGCAGTTTTCACCATCATTTAGAGAATTTATTCCGGAAGATTTATGTGTATAATACATGACTATTTAACTTAGATATAGCAAGGAAATGTCGATGTTTTGATATATCTTCACATTAGTAGATTGCATCTGTGCGAAGTAAGAGCGGTACGCTACATTGTTATTGTGGCGCGCGGCCAAAATCGGAACTAATGCCGCCATTTTGTTTTAAAATATACGTTTACCATATGTTTTTTTTTACATATGTTTATCAACAAAGACCCCGTGTTAACGTCATTCGAGCGCCAACATATCCTTGTAGCAATGTATTTACAGGGTGTCCTGTAAATATACTGCTACAAGGATCTGTTGGCCATTCGCGACATTGCCAACTTTTAGGATAAACGCTCTTAAATTTGACCACACCTTTCTGGTAGACCTGTATAAAGTGAGTAGCTGCCTCACCCGGAATTCCCGTGGTCGGAGAGCTGCACGGTCCGGTCGCTGGGCAGGTGGCCCTCGGGCGACGAGTTGTTGACCACGCACGCCACCGCGGCGTTCACTTCCATGCACGAGTCGATTATCTCTGCAACCAGCGCGGTCCACTGCTCATCCGATGATATTTCTCTGTAATTTTTTTATTATTTATTTTTTTGAGGAAAACGTGCACAGCATTACAGACATAAATCCAAGTTATTACACAGTTAAATTTCAATAAAAAACAGACATTATACATACAATTATGATAGTTCTTAATTATATTCTGGTGTGGTGGATTGCTATTTTTTATATGGATCTTCGTCCTTCTGCTCGTAATCCGTATCCCTTTATTTGGGTCTGGATGTCTTGAGTCAGATTGTACCCGATATGTACACAACGGGCTAGTTGAGAGAGAAAAAATACCTAATAAATTGTTTTGTAGAATGGTTATGGAGCTAACAATATTAAAACTCAACTTAATTTTGTAAATATAATTAGTTCTTTTTTCTCAGTAGCAGCCCGGTGTCTGGATTTGTGCACGGGTGATGGCAAGAGGTTTGCCACCTATTACGTGGGACCAGTAGCGGATCCTAGGAAGGCTAAATAGTAGTACGTGAAACGGAGCCCCGTTTCACGTTAGTTAAAAAAATACTTAACGCAGAAAAATAAACTTTAAAATAATATTAGACATAGGTGTGAACCTGCTGTATCGTCAATGGTAGTTTTTTTTACTTAGTAAAAACAGATTTGGTTACCACCTCGAGCTGTAATTATTGATATAATATTTTTTTTCATAATATCGTTATCAACGCTTCATTCAATACGTGCATTTTTTATATTGACGTCAGTAGCACACCTCCGCCGCGAAACCGTAGAAGCGAAACTGCTGTAGTTCAATTCAACTGGCTCGAGTCACGTTGAATTGAATTACTGCGGTTTTGCTGTTATCGTTTCGTGGCGGAGGTATGCTACCGGGGTGAAGACCATAACGCCAAATGAATAAATTGAGTGCATTATGAAAACATTTTCTTTTTATTAGAATTTCGTGATTCCGGTTAGACTTTATTAAATAAATCGTCTATTTTAAAGATAAATTGGTTATTCTTTTTAAGAATAATACAAATATTAGACGTTAATACAATAAATATATATAAATAATAATACAGGGGGACCAAAAAAAACTATCTACTTTACCATGTTATTTGAAGACTAGACTTTTTATACGTTTTCCTGTAATCTATAAATAGAACTACTTTCTGTATATAAAAAAAAAATGTAGGCTCAGTAGTTTCGGAGATAAGGTTAGGTCTTAAATAGTATTTATTTCAAAATTATTAAAAAAAAAAATGAGGTCCTCGCAATAAGCAAGCATTTGATCATACGGCACAGTTTGCAAAACCTTTTTTTTAATTTTCCATTTTGCCCCTGAAAAGTGACCCATGTTCAAAATTCGTTACCCGTCCGTGTTTGGGTCATAGAAATTCCTATGTGTATCAAATTTCAACTAAATTTTCCAGTAGATTCAGGGCAAATTGGCTGTGACAGAGGGACAGAGCCAGCCAGCTAGACAGATACAGGAGTGATCCTATAAGGGTTCCGTTTTCTCTTTCGGACGTACGGAATCCTAAAACTATCCGTCACGCTGCGCGCGCAGCATGTTGGTGGCTCTAGTGTAGTGTGTGACTGACCGTGCGTCGACGTGCTGTATGCTGCGCGCGAGGCAGTGCAGCGCGCCGTACACGGGCGCGCGCGCCGCGGCCGCCAGCACGCTGCGCGCGCAGCATGTTGGTGGCTCTAGTGTAGTGTGTGACTGACCGTGCGTCGACGTGCTGTATGCTGCGCGCGAGGCAGTGCAGCGCGCCGTACACGGGCGCGCGCGCCGCGGCCGCCAGCACGCTGCGCGCGCAGCATGTTGGTGGCTCTAGTGTAGTGTGTGACTGACCGTGCGTCGACGTGCTGTATGCTGCGCGCGAGGCAGTGCAGCGCGCCGTACACGGGCGCGCGCGCCGCGGCCGCCAGCACGCTGCGCGCGCAGCATGTTGGTGGCTCTAGTGTAGTGTGTGACTGACCGTGCGTCGACGTGCTGTATGCTGCGCGCGAGGCAGTGCAGCGCGCCGTACACGGGCGCGCGCGCCGCGGCCGCCAGCACGCTGCGCGCGCAGCATGTTGGTGGCTCTAGTGTAGTGTGTGACTGACCGTGCGTCGACGTGCTGTATGCTGCGCGCGAGGCAGTGCAGCGCGCCGTACACGGGCGCGCGCGCCGCGGCCGCCAGCACGCTGCGCGCGCAGCATGTTGGTGGCTCTAGTGTAGTGTGTGACTGACCGTGCGTCGACGTGCTGTATGCTGCGCGCGAGGCAGTGCAGCGCGCCGTACACGGGCGCGCGCGCCGCGGCCGCCAGCACGCTGCGCGCGCAGCATGTTGGTGGCTCTAGTGTAGTGTGTGACTGACCGTGCGTCGACGTGCTGTATGCTGCGCGCGAGGCAGTGCAGCGCGCCGTACACGGGCGCGCGCGCCGCGGCCGCCAGCACGCTGCGCGCGCAGCATGTTGGTGGCTCTAGTGTAGTGTGTGACTGACCGTGCGTCGACGTGCTGTATGCTGCGCGCGAGGCAGTGCAGCGCGCCGTACACGGGCGCGCGCGCCGCGGCCGCCAGCACGCTGCGCGCGCAGCATGTTGGTGGCTCTAGTGTAGTGTGTGACTGACCGTGCGTCGACGTGCTGTATGCTGCGCGCGAGGCAGTGCAGCGCGCCGTACACGGGCGCGCGCGCCGCGGCCGCCAGCACGCTGCGCGCGCACACGTGCAGCTGCGCGCGCGCCAGGCGCAGCAGGCGCGAGCACAGCGCGAACTGCACCGGTGAGGCCCGCTCGGCACTGTAACGTGCAAGGAGTGGGATGTACGACAGGAAGCATCACAGCACAATGTGGCTTATTTGTAAGAGTGCGTATTAAAACAGACAATATTCTCACCCGCATCCTTCCACACACTCGATTTGTGACATAAAAATATACTTATAGTTCCCATAATATGCGACAGAAGACGACTTTTTCGCATAATAAAAACGTAGCAACGTGCTGAAAGGGTTTTATCGTACCATAACCAAAAATAAAAGAAAAAAAAACTGCCCGCACAATACAATTAATGATCATAGTATCCTATTAGTCAGAAAACAAGAAGAAGTAGATCAACAGAACGTTGGCAAGACGAGATAGAGGAACTGGTCGGCAAACCATGACTTGAGAAACTCAAGAAAATCAGGAAAACAGTGAAATTGAATTACTGGAGGAGGCCTATACCAGTCGAGATGTCCTGAATTAATGTTACTTAGTAGAATTAAGGAATAATAAAGGCTTATTATTATAATTTTATATTTTTATTTATCCTATTAGTTATTCGCTTAATAAACACAAATAAAAAATGCGTGGAAATTAGAGGAAACTTCGTGATGTTTTTCTATCAAAAATAGTTAACAATTTTATGTTTCTGTTCCCCAAAAATTTTGGAAATATTATGAATGAACGAATGTATACGATTGGCCATTTTGCTTTTTGTTGGTTTGTTCTTCTTTTACGCAGCAAGAGATTGCCGTGATTTTTCCTTAAAAAAGTTGCTGGGCCGGAGAGTGAGATATGCGGAGAGGAATACTCGGTTCCTGTGGATAGACCACAAGAGCAAATCTGCGGGTAAAATCTACTATAAATATGAAACAAAGTCACCTTTCGTGTCTGTCTGTATGACCGCTTTAATCTTCTTAACAACGCAATAGATTTTAATGCGGTTTTCAGCATCATTTAGAGAATGTATTCCGGAAGGTTTATGTACATAGTACATAAATAGATATAGTATAGAAATCTTGATATTTTGACATGTCGTCACATCAGTAGTCTGTAGATTGCACCCATGAGAAACAAAGGTGGGTCGCTAGTAATATTATTCACGCGAAAGTGTGTGAAGAGCAACGAATTGACGATTTTTAAGCAAAGATATAGTTTATGACCTGGAGGGTAATATAGGCAATTTTATATCCCTAAACAATGTACGGTTTCCCTGAGAAAAAACATAGGAGTGATCCCGCGGATAAAATCTAGTATAAAAGGTGGTAATTCATGAGAAAGGTTTTAGGGTATAATTCATTAAGGATTTGTGTAAATTGGTTGAAATATGACGATTATTGTTGAAGAAGTCGGAACAATCATGCTGACTAGGAGCTTTAGTGACATGCGCCGCGTAAACTGTGAGAGATAAATAAAATTTATGTGCAGAACATACATTTTATTTATCTCTCACAATTTACGCGGCGCGGTATTGTATCTTAAAAAGTTCAACAAAATAGTCCGCGATGGCATATGTCTATCTTCTAAGGATGACCCACAATAACCAATTTTATCTTTCGGAATTTGATATAAAATTAATTGTTATTTCCGAAGCTATTTTGACCGGTAGTCATTGATGTAATCATCGATGCCGGTAATATATTAATCCATAGGCAATAAAATTTATTATTTAAATTGGGCATTTAAGTTAGATTAAAATATGCCTTGACATAATATCATTTAAATTAATGGTATAAAAAATATCACAGATTCAAAATTACGCGTAACAAAGTAATTATGGTTGCGACAACGCGGGCGCAGCGGTAGGAGTCAATGTCCTTTTCCTCGGCTATTAGGTATGATAGCACAGAGATGTTGATGCTATGATCTGTCGCCATATCTTTTTCATTTATTGCGTTATAATGCCATAATGTATAAAAGATGCGAAGTAAGGGTCGCTAATCTAGTCTAGATCCTAACTATAATATTAAAAAAGCCGAAAGTGAGTTTGTTTGTTACGCATTCACGCTAAAACGGCAGAATGTATTTGGATGAAAGGCACATGGGTAGACCATGACTTGGGTTAGGTCATAAGATACTTTCACCCGGCTCACACATCGTGGTCGGGTGGGCTCGGATCGCTGTCGAGTCTACCATGAAGTACCTAGGATTGGTGCTCGACAGCCGGTGGGACTTCGGGCCCCACTTCCGACGGCTGGCGCCCAAGTTGCTGGGCGCTGCTGGGGCGCTGTCAACGCTGCTTCCCAATCTGGGGGGCCCGAGCGCCGCTTGTAGGCGGCTCTACGTGGGGATCGTGCGATCGATGGCCCTGTACGGGGCCCCGATCTGGGCTGCTGACCTGACGGCCGGTAGCATCGCCGTAATGCGCAAGCCGCAGAGGGCAATGGCCGTCAGAGTCATCAGGGGGTATCACACGATCTCCTACGAGGCGGCTTGTGCACTGGCCGGACCCCCACCCTGGGACCTCGAGGCTAAAGTACTCGCGTCATCATATCGGTGGCGCGAGGAAGCGAGGGCGCGGGGCGAGCGACCGATGCAGCGACACATGGAGCTGCATCGGTCTCAGCTTCGCGAAGTCCTGACCAGACAGGCTTTCACGCCTTACCGCCGGCCTCGACATCATCGAGGCGGTCCGGCCGGTGCTCGAGCGCTGGCTCGGGAGGAGGCACGGCTCCCTATCGTTTCGGGTGACGCAGGTGCTCTCGGGGCATGGTTGCTTCGGGAAGTACCTGTGTCGCATAAACAGGGAGCCGGACGCCCGGTGTCACCACTGCGTCGACTGCCGGGAGGACACGGCGCGGCATACGCTGGCAGAGTGTGCCGCTTGGGAGGAGCCACGCCGTACCCTCATCTCAGAAATAGGCAGTGACTTGTCGCTGCCGGCCGTAGTGAATGCGATGGTCGGCAGCGGCGAGTCCTGGGTCGCGGTGGTTGCGGAGGCTGCGAAAAGGGAGAGGGAGATCTCGTCCACTTACCCGGCCCGCAACAGGCGCACCGGGCGTCGGCGGAGGGCGGATAACGCCCTCTTCCAGCCCCCCTAAATGGGTCCAGGGGCGACGGACTCGGGGACGTCCGTCGCCCCCCACACATCAGGACCCGAGGTGGCGGCGCGTAGTGTTCCACGCGCGCCCCTCTTAGACGTCGCGGGGGGAGTCAAACACCTCACTCCCCCCCCTGACCCGAGGAGGCCCGCGGTGGCGGGCCGGCACCAGCCGGGGGTTGCGGAAGATTTCAAGTTCCCGCGACCCCCGGCGTAGGTGTGAGTTGGAACACCGGGGTGGTTTTTAGTCAGTAAGAGTCTGACACAGACCCCTCCGCCCGCCCCAGGGCGGGGGACGTCCATGAGAATGTTCCACACCGGAAAAAAATAAAAAGGTCATAAGATACTTACATATTATAAAACCAAGTCCCTCCGCCGCGTCTGTCTGTCTGAACGCGATATACTCAAAAACTACCGAACAGGTTTTCAAACCGTTTTCAGGAATGGACGGAGTGATTAATGAGGAAGGTTTAGGTGTATAATTCATTAAAGTTTTGTGTAAATTGGCTGAAATATGATGATGATTATTGAAGTCGAAAAAAATCATGCCTACTGGGAGCTTTACTGGCGTGCGCCGCGTAAACCGTAAGAGATACATTAAATTATTGTTCTACAAGATTGTACATCTTACAAAGATTCTATTACTTATATTTTGTATTACCTTGTTTTGTCTACTTTAGTTTGTTTTGATTTGGTTTAATTAATTTATAAAGTTCTATTCAGTGGAACTTTATAATAAGTATATATTAATCCAAATCAAAACAATATAAAAAGTATGTTATTGAAATTGGTAATCCTGATAGTACGTTCCCGTGGGATATTTTCCGACATCCACGCGGGCGAAGCCGCGGGCAAAAGCTAGTATAATATAAAGCTGATCGCGCTGATCTCTCGAACTGCAGTCAAGTTTTACATCACGCCACGACCATTAAAAAATAATAATTATACAACGCTAAGCGAAAACAAAGCTATAACGTGGGCGGGCGATGCGATGCAACGCAGTGGGTCGGAGGCCAAGGACGGCCGCCCGACGAGAACCAAGCATGACCAAAAAGTGCCGAAATTTGCATGCCTATGTCAACGAGGTGCCATCCCGCGCGGCTCAGACAATTTATTATATTAGTATTGATATTCTGGTGTCTTACGACTTCCACGCAAACGAAGTCTCGGACAGAAGCTAGTATAAAATAAACGTAAGTTCTTACCACGGTTCATCTTGTAGTATGTAGTCAGGTAGTCTTGTCCTCAACAAATCTAGTTTATACCCCGCCGAGACACACTCAGTGGGCTTTAACGACGACGCTTGGCGGAATATGTCCTCTATCTCTAAGCTGATAGAGTAGTTTTTACTCTGAAACAATAAGACATGCTGAATGAATGAAAATATAATATTTTTACGAAGGCGAACTTTTACTTCGGAAGTCGGTTATATGATTATATGACATTGGTTATTATTTATTTATTTAAATCACATTTGTAACACCTTTACAGAGTCATCCAAAACGATGTTATAAGTCACAATATCTACACAATATCACTAATTAGCTGCGCCCGGCGATTTCACCCGCATAAGTCTTGATCCCGTGGGAATATCGGGATAAAAAGTATCCTATCCAAACCCAGGTCATGGTCTACCCATGTGCCAAATGTCATCTAAATCCGTTCAGCCGTTTTAGCGTGAAAGCGTAACAAATAAAAAAACACTTTCGCATTTATAATATTAGTAAGGATTTTCTTATAAGCAAAAATTACAAATAATAGGGATGATGCCTGGGTAAAAAAAAATGAAATTTTAATTAGTCCGTGAGTCAGATAATAAAAAAATATTAGACACGTATTTTTTGCTTTATCATATTAATAAGAAATTACTTAGATAAAACGCATTTTAAGTTGGAGAGTGGGGGTCGCTACGTCACTAGTACGTATAAAATCTACATACTCGTGACGTCATGGCACATTATACCTCAATGTATCGCCGTAATCTTTAGATTACGTAAAAAAAGAAAAAATACGTGTCCAATATTTTTTTATAATCTCAAAAACGGACAAAAATATTTTTTTGTCATCCTCCCTATTGTATACAAATATAACAATTTTATTATAAATATGACAACGTTTATAATATCAGACCTCTTTCAAATATTATTTGTGCCATTTAATCATTTGAGTGTTGGTTAATTAATGTTGTGTTATAAATCCCTTATCTAATCTAGTTTTTATTAATTAAAAACGTAATAAAAAACGATAAGGATACAAAAAGCACGTTGAGATCAATCTGTATGTGATTTTATGACGACGATGTTAAGTTATGGAAGTTGTAGTGAATTTTATTTTTTAATACAATCGAATGGTATTTTGTGAAAAAATATAGTTTTCATTGTGAAAGAAAGTGCTTTTTTCATAACATTGACAAACAATAATAACGGTGAATAACAGAAAAACAAATAGTTATATTTGAAGAAATAGCTCATTACTGTCCAGAGACAAATACCAGAGCAAGCCAGCAAGCTCATACAGGAATATTCAGACAAAGCCAAGCATATACAACTGTGTTGGAAATTAACCATAGACAAACAAAAAGGAACCTTAACTCATCAACTATGTCCGACAAAGACAGGATAGAATTTATACAATTATTTACTTCAATAGGATCGATTCTATGCGCCTTTGCATCCGTGATCGCGTATTACAGGCACCCAAAATGGCGGAAACATAACTATTTGTACGTTAAACAAATAATTATTAGATGCACCGCTACATGCTGCATGGTATCACTAATACTTCTCCCAGAAGATCTGATCTCGAAAGAAATGCTGGTTATAATATATCTCATTATTGTCACCATGTCCGTGCTGGGCACGATCCACACAGTCGCGCTCGGTCACATACATGTAGCATTGAGCTGTCAAGAAATACTGGATGAAGAAACTTTAGTGGCTAAATCATGGACTCAGATGATTGGAGTTACTGGAATTGTCATATACAGTGTCAAATATGTCTTAAGCTTAGAATTGTTGGTAGTTGAATGTATCGTAGGGATCCTTTTACTAGCTATATCGACCGGAAATATTATGTTACTGTCGAGAATATTCAACAGTGTAAAAAAATGCAGAATAAAGTTTGTGTTTTGTGTAAATACTTTGAGCATATTGTGCGATGTGTTGCTAATCTTGTACGGGGGCCTTCTGATAAATGGCGATAATGCTGGTTTAATGAACGATGTTTTGATAGCGACATGCACTGGAGTGATGGTGTTGAAAACCATTTTAATTCTGTGTAAGGATATGGACTGGAGGAAATGTGGCTTCAGTAGCGATGAGATCATTGAACTGTAAAATATTAGTTATTTGAGGAGTAAAACCACTTTGATTAACAACATGTTTTTGATTTGTGCGTCGACTCGTGGTATTGGTAAAACTAAATATTCAATTACGCGCAGCAGAAGAAGGAGCATGAAATAACTGCAAATACTTTCAGTAATCCCCGAAGGGTTAGGCAAAGATGCACCTACAGTACACCCATTTCGCTAGTTATGTTTAAGTCCCATGTAATAGGGGGCGAGCCTATTGCCATCAACCGGGCACGAATCCAGACTCTGGGCTGCTACCGACAAATTCCTGATGAAAAACCTAATACCGCTTTACCCGACCTAGGAATCGAACCCAGGACTTCATGGTCAGCAGAAGCGCTGGCAACCACTGGACCAACGAGGCAGCTAGTAATAATCAAATAAGGTTTATGCATACCCTGAGCAGGTGGTCGGGACAGCTGGCCAGCACCTCCAGGGCGAAGGCTTTGTTGTTCTCGTAGCTGTCCTCCAGGTGCAGCAGGAGTTTCTCCACGTATTCCGGTTCCCAACTCCTGTAGAAACATTTTGTGTTCTCAAAATTCAAATATTTTTAATTGTAGAACATAGATATAAATAATACAGTTATTATTATTATTATACATGTTGTAATTATTATTAGTGTCCGATCGAAACACGATTTTCAGCCGAAACCGTAACCGTAAACGAACCTTCGGCTCCTCTTCTAGTTTCGGCCCAAACCGAAAATTACGTAGTTTATAATAAAAAGTTAATTAAATAAATTTAAATGACATTAATTACTGATTTTTTAAATGGGTTTTGATTAAATGCAGATTTTGCAATTATCAGAATTATTCTATCCAAAGAAAAAAATTACTTTTGCCAGATTTTGTGTGAAAACCTGCAAAAATGAGAAATTGAGCTCTAACTTAAAAAGGGCCTTAGCAGATATGCTATTGATATTCGATCCGCAAAATGTTTGCATTAGTAATCAACGATTTAATCGTTTTTCGGAAGCTCGATATACCTAGCTATGTCTCCGCCAAACAATTCAGCATCGTTAGAAAATGCAATTTTTAAACCGTACTCAGACGTACTAGCTTCGTCTTTCTGACTGACCGACCCCTTAACAATTCAAAAGTGCCTGTAACTGGTTTATTTGAAATAAATGCTTTGAGTTCTAGTTTGGAACTAGTCGCCAAAACGCGATGCAGCGTCGAAGTAATCGCTGAAACATGTGATATTGCTACTGCGACTGAACGCACAGTCGCTAAGATGCATCTGCTGTTGTCCTCACAACTTGTATCAATCTTCCAGAAAGCGAATAGATCCCTACTCGCTGATACTAAAAGCAGCATTTCTGCTAAGAACCTAAATAAATTACTTCTACAGTTAGTGCCATCCACGAAGACGCGCCCCACTCCGCGATTACTAACTGTAAGCGGTAGGGGCGCGTCGTGGATGGGACTATCTATATTTATAACTAAACTCTATTTATATTTGGGTTTCGTATAAAAAGGGTGAAAACCGGACCCCATTACTATGTTTCTTTGTCTATCTGCGAGACGTTTGAATTCTATCAAAACTGACAGCTCACAAACACTATACGCCAGTTCCGGTCGGGCCGAAAATTCGGCTACTAATTGGCGGACGCCGAAAATCCGGCCGATACTAGATTTTTTACATGTGACATCTACCCACCCGCACTGGGCCCGCGTGGTGGATTACGGCCCACTCCCTCTCACAGAGAGGAGGCCTGTGTCCCAGCAGTGGGAACAATATAGACTGGTTACGCTATGCTGTACAGTCACGAGCACCAATATGTATCCACTTAGTAAAATTCAAAAGCGATTTTCGCTTGGAATAACGACTGCAACTTTGAGATAAGACCTATTTCATATTAGTGTGGGTTCCAAAATACTATGTTCGTAACTACATAAAATTACAATCACCACAGTAGGAGAAAATCACTTTTTAAATTTGCTAAGTGTATACATATTGGTGCTCGTGACTGTACCTGCTCTATTTACCTTTCATATCCTTCCAAAGTAATCTGTTCACACCACGCAAGTATTTGTAAGGCAACAAATCGCCTGCTATAGTTGGTTCCCGGTATCAAACTGTCAAAGCATTGTCGACGTAAGTCCTCGGCGAAGCGCAAATAATAAGCGACCTTATCACTCATGCCGTTAGGTTGCTTTTCCCGCTTTATCACTTTGTAGCTTTCTTCTAGACGTTTTATGAACTGCAAAAAATAAATATTGATTTTAGTATGTTGTATAATTTTGTAACATATTTTTCTTCAACTATTTTTTATGTGAGCTTTAATTAGCCTGCAATTGGCAGCCGGCCAACCTGCCTGATGCTAAGTGGTGGGCGTTGCCTCTGTATATTTGCAGTACCAGAGGTATTACAGGCACATAAGCATTAGTTATCCTACTAACATAAATGCGGAAGTATATTTATTGGTTTGTTTTTCTGTGTCATTCCTTCACTTCACTTCTTTTTATCTTGAAAAAGTACGGTACGGTTCCTGTGGTAATCTACGGGAGCAAAGTCGCGGGTAAAAGCTGCACTTGAATGAATAATCTCAGATAATTTACTTTCCATCGGCATCGCCACTTACGCGACTAACTACTTTACCAATGTGTATTCTAAGTTGATTTTTTGAGTGACAATTTTATTATAAAAAAGCGCTACAAATGTTGGCTGCAATGTAATTTGAAGTTTGTTATGTCTAGCATTGCGTTTTTTAGTTCAAAAATTTGATATTTATCTCAGCTGCTGAATTCAAATACAGTATTGTAATGAATCGTGCCTTTTTCATAGCGGACATGGTGAGCTGGCGGAAGTTAGGCGCCTGCGCGTTGATGTTGTACTTGAGGTAGTGCAGCACGAAGCGTAGTTCACCTTCTGCAAACACCTCCGTGCTCTTTGGAGACTCCACGATCAGCGACAGGGAGAGGATTCGAGTCTGGGAACAGTTACAATCTCTTTTGTTTATTTAATTATATTTAGTACGGTGAAGCGAATGTTCTTCGTAACAATTTGGCTTTGACAGCGCGATTTCGTACCAGAATTGGCGAGTTTTGGAGTTCAAGTATATATTCATATTATAAATTGAAGTCGCGTTTCGTGTCTGTCTGTGTGACCGCGTCGTTCTTCCAAACTACGCAACGCATTTTGAAACGACGTTCAACATCATTTAGAATATTTATATCCGGAACGTTTACGTTTATAATATACTAACATTAATCTTACATACAATAAATAAATCTTGATGTTTTTTCAAGTCGTATAAACTGTGCGAAGCTGAGGCGGGTTGCTAGTTTATTTATATTTAGGACATGGAAAACCCAACCACTTTACTGGACAACCCGGGACTCGAACGGAATCTGATGATTTGCAGCCTTATGAGCAAACCACTGGACCAATGAAGAAGTTTAGTCAATTTATTTATTTTTATTTATTACGCAAATTACAAGTTGGGAAGTCCTGACGATAATAATATGATGTGGGTAAACTGCGTACGCTATTTCGTTTTGAATTAAAACTTTATTCCCTACACATTAAGTTTAGTTTCTACTGCAGGTAGTTCTAGGCAAGCGTGCACCATCGTTCAAGAAAGCTTCAATATTTTTATGACCTTTTTAACAGTACAAATTTTTCTATAATTAAAATAGGAGTAAAGTAGATATTTGAATAAACTGTACCTCATCCACGGCATCTACGGCGGCTTGCTTCAACAACTCGTAGCTGATGACGCCCTTCCACTCGCTTGCGTTCGTGTGGGATAACATGTCGGTGACACACGACTTGCGAACTACGCGCAATAGCATTAAGACACATTTTAAATCGCGCAGCTGCCCTCCCGGCTGGCCAGCTTCTTTTATGTAGGGTAGGCTGTTAAAGAAAATTTATTGAACATTATAGAAACCAGAAATATTTGTGTCTGTATTTTCTTTGACATCTTAAAACTGCATAACACATTTTTGACTATTTGTACGCAAATAAAAAATAATTAGGGTCCTCGCGAGCGAAGCCGCGGGCAGCAGCTATTTTTAATAGCTTTATTTTCCTGTACAATGTTTAACAAAACAATAAATGACTTATGAAAGATAATGCCTATGTCCACTCCGGACATGCGTTTCTCAAGAATCGCCACAACTTTACCGAAATTATAAAAACAAATGCTTGTGTCTAAAAGGAGCTGCTGAAAACAAATGCTGTGCCTGAGCTCAGCATAATGCTTAGTGTCGATGATTCCATTTTCATAGCAGATGATAACGCTATAGTTAGTACCAACTGACGTTTGATTTCAGCTGTGACCCACGAGTGCCAAGCATTTAGGCGTGTTTAAATATTATAAATGTGAAAAAAAATAAAAAATACAACCATTGTCGTTGTAAATTGACATACTTAGTTATATACATTTTTATTAAAGTTTTTATACGAATTTTTAGTTGAGGTTTCAAATTGAATAGTAGATTATGCACTAAGGGGATAAAGTAGTGTCTTATGTAGCGGGCGCCGTATTGTATCCCGAGCAAAACGAAGGATTCTAGCGTTAACGTTTAGAGTTAAGACAAGAATCCTGAGTGCAGCGTGGGATTCAAGTTCGCCCAAGACGAAGGCACCTTTATCCCCGAGGAGAATACTCTACTTTTCACACCATCTACGAGACAATAAAAAGCAATAGTACTAGAATCAAACTATTTATTAAAATTACAATTACAGTTAGTAGACCTATTTAAAACAATTAAATGTTAAAGGTAATGTTTGATACATTAGACCAGTTGTGGAAAGACAAAGTTGTTTTTATTTGGTACATTTATTGAAGTTGAGGTAGAGTTTATTTGAGTATTACTGTTACGTAACGTTTCAGAAACTTGGGTCTGCTGAGGACCATTTTGGATCGTGAAAGTTGGTGAAGGTGGTGCTTGAGGCAGCGGGCTAGATGAATAGTGTTTTGATGTGGAAGGTTGTGGTGACAAAGGTGTCCAAGGATCAGTTATCAACGGTGTTTTTAGTTTGATGTTGTCACCAATGCGGCAGTTATTTTATCCTTATATTGTATAGAATTTTTGATGCTTATTGTCGACCTGAGCATCGAATAGATGCACCATAGGCTACTTGGCTTCTCTGTACATGATAAATACTGGAAGTAGACTAAAAGGACTGATTCAGAAACGCCTTGACGCGATTTGTAGTTTTCCATTTGTAAGAACTGTCGTAGGCTTTAATGTACGATTCCTTGGATTTTTCTCGGAGTAGATTGTTGGCAATGCCAATGGCTTCAGATTTAATGTACTCCGGAGTCAAATCACTATCGTCACTCGACATTTTTGTGAAAATTTGTATGTAGTTATTGTAATTTGTTGTTTAACAAAGCAAAGCAAATTCAGTATTTGCGCCTCTTTTTAATTTGTGTTCTATTTTTCTTTTATTTATATTCTACTCGTGGTGGCCAGTTCGATTTTCGAACAATTTATTTTTAGTGCAGATCTTAATGGTGAATGCATGGAATTAGTATGTACCTACTATCGTAAATGTTCGTATGCGATTTCTACTTTATGTTCCAAATTCAAATCACATTCATGACCAGCGGGTCATTATAAAATTCAGTACAATATTATTGCCCTGCTAGACCTCAGGTCTTAAATGACTTACTTTAGGTTTGCATGACATATAATTTGACATTGTCGAGCAGGTGGTGTGAAAATCACATTATTGACCAGCGGGTTATAATGAAATTCAGTTCCAATATACTAATACTCGGCTAGACCCCAGGGAAATAATGACTTACTATAGGTTAGGTTTGCATGACATTACCACGCAGGTGGTGTAAAAAGTAAATAATCAAGCTGATAATTTGAATGGAGTGTTACTTACATGACTTGCAGCAGGTCCGGCCTGCGCGCACACGCGCGCGCGAGCACGCGCTCGAGCACGGCCAGCTGGCCGCTGCCGGCGTGCGCCTGCGCACTGCGCACGCACGGCGCCACCAGCTGCGCGCGCAGCTCGGCCAGCGAGCACTCGGCGCACAGCTTGACTAGCATCGCGTCCAGTGCGGCGCTCGCCTAGCGAACATAACACAAAGAACAGATTTCAAATTATAATAACTTAGAAGGTAAGGTGAACTAAGTTAGATTTGTTCCATAACAACAAAATTCATAAGAAAAAGTTCATATGGAACAAATCTAACTTATAGAGATGTATTAATGATTCCAATGATTATAATTAGAATCATTAATACATCTCTCTAAGTTAGATTTGTTCCTTCTGTAAATACATATCTGTTATAGTCGCGAATCATATTTTTATCAAGATACAACCCGACACTGACCTGCAAATTGCAATAAACCTAATAAAATATGAATTTCGCGGGCTACAACTGCGGATTCACCTTAAATAACTCGTTCTTCTCCAGAGAATAGTAAAAAAAATGTGCTCCATACCGAATTTCGGCCATGGCAGCCAATCTCAGTGGACACTAGCCATCTACGCGGGAGATATTATAGTGCAGGCGTGTGTGAGCAGACACAGGTGCACTCTCTCTTCCCACACTCTCATAATCCTCAGGAACGGCGCCCGACACTCGCGGAGACGCAGGCGCAGGACAAGCGGCGACACGTGCGCAAGGACGGGAAACGTTTTTTTTAATCTGAGTCTGTATCTGTGCCCGGAGATGGCAATGGGCTCACCCCACCCCACATGAGACTTAAACATAAATGGCGAAATGTGGGTGTATTATACATAGGTGCACTTCTACCTAACCCTTCGGGGACACAGGCGTGATGTTATGTTATGTATGTTACTCACAGTGTTGCGTAGAGGTTGGTCGGCCAGCGCGGCTATGACGTCAGCAGCCTGCACGAGCGCGAGCACGTGTCGCGCGCACAGCTCGGCCGCCAGCCACGCCACGCACACGTAGAAGCTCTTGCGCGAGCGCTCCAGCGATTGCAGCGCCACACGCAGTGAATCCAGCGCTGCGCTGTCGCCTACAAAATATTAATTATAAAAAAATGCTGTTCGTTGGTAAGCGCATCACTTGAGAACGGCTGAACCGATCTGGTTAAATTTCTTTTTAATGTTCGTTATAAGATTTTTAGGGAAATAAAAATTGGCAAACTTTCCCGGCAAAATTCGAGAAAATTGGAAATGGTTTTGTTTGGGTTGTATGAATTTATTATTGAAATTAATTAGAATTATTATTTTTTGTAATAAATATTGACATTTGATTAGTACAACGTCTGTCGGGACAGTAAGTACAATAATACCAGCCTATTACTGTCCTACTGCAGAGCAAATACCTGTTTTCATACAGAGAAGGCACAAGCATTGATCACCACGCTTGCTCAAGACGGGTTGGCGATTTCAGACTTTAGTAAATATAAATCCAAGTTTCCTCACGATATTGTCTTTAACCGATGGCAGTCATGATCAAGATAAACTAGAACGTACACATTAATTGAAAAAGATAAATTGGTATATACTCGTAGTTGCCCTGATTTGAATCTACAACCTGGTGCATGAGAGGTGAGCCCTTAACCACTGGGCCTAAACATTATATACCATTTTTTTTCTTTTTTACCAGCCCTGTCCATTTTGGCGCAGTATTTGACGACGCAGCCCAGCATCTGACCGGCCAGATGTCTGACGCTGTCCATGTAGTGCTCGAGATGGCCCCACGCAAACAGCAGGAGTGCGTGCACCAGGGTGAGGCCCGCGGCGCTGTCGGCCAGCTTGTCCAGAAGCTTGCTGATCTGAAGCAAAGTGCGCGCTACGCCCAGAATGAACGCGGATTCTGACGAATTCCTGAAAATTTTAATTTTTAATTACACAAACTCAAACTCAAAGCATTTATTTCAAATAAACCAATTACAGGTACTTTTGAATTGTCAAGGGGTTGGTCAGTCAGAAATATGAAGCTAGTTGCCCATTCCAACGCGTAGTAGGTTCCTATGGAGAAGAACGGGCAAGAAACTCCACGGACACTCTTTTCAATCAGAATATTTTTACAAAATATTGGTTACATCATCCATTTTTGTAATTATACATGTGAGAACAATGTAAAAATACGTGCACGTTAAAAGCGTCAGTAATAAAAATAAAATCGAAAACAATTAAAAATTAAAATAAATTCAAATAAGCCGTGGCAGCTAAGAGATGACCAGTCCCCACTGACGGCGCCCGTTCACGAACATGACGCATGCATCAGCACCATTTAGCTCAACCATTTTGAAGGGAACTTAACGATCCAACACACACGCCACCACCAGCGAGACATTTGAGTGAGCATGACATACTCACAACCGCCAGGGCACACTCAAGTCAATGAAAGACGTACCCAGTAAATGGTAACTGTAATGAGACACTTCTTCCTTCTTAACATATCTTTACGTGAAGAGCGGGCTTTTTTGGGGGACTGTCTTATGTAATTTTGACGTTCGAAAAGTGCTGATGCTCAGGCTGGGTTGAATAAATTACTTTTGAATTTGAACTACAATTTTCTGGACGACCCTTTTGAAGGACCAACAAAAAGTGTGTTACCAACCTCTCTCCTATTTCCAAAATCTTGTTAGTAAGAGTGACGACAGCGGGGCCATCATTAACGGTCTGTGTGAACAGCTGGTCCACTGTCACAACTGTGGCGATGGCCGAGAACAGGCTGAGGCGGCCCGCTTCTAAGCTCAGAAGGTTGGTCAAATAACTGTTGATAGTGCTTGAGTTAAGTACCTGTAATTCAAAATTGAGTATTTTAATAAGAATAACATGACAGACTCCCCAGACGGGTTAGGCAAAGGTGTACTTATAATTCTTTAATCTTTCGTCTGTTATGTTTAAGTCCCAGGTAATAGGGGGCGAGCCTATTGCCATTACCCGGGCACCAATCGAGACCCATCCATGCTATTTCTGAGAAATTCCAGATGAAAAAATCCAATAAAACTTTGCCCGACCCGGAAATCGAACTTAGGACCTCATGCGACTGTACAGATAGATCTTAGATAATTTCCATGTATGGCCACTTATTCAACTATCTACTCTAGCGTTTAAGTTGATTTTTAATGGGTCGTTTGTATTGATGATTGTATCGAAATTATCGTCGCGTGAAGATGGCGATTGACCTGTAATTTTTGGACGTAGTGTTACTTGTTACAAGGCAAACAATCGTATAGGTATTAGGTACTCAGTCAGTCAGTACAGTGAGACTGTTCACAATGATATATTTCCTTTTCCAAGATACTTATGGTAACTAACTAAATGTTTAACAAAAAAAACAGCCAAGTGCGAGTCGGACTCGAACACGAAGGGTTCCGTACCATCGATCAATATTTAACCCTACTTTTTTATACTTTAGTTAAAAAAAACACGTTTCTTGTACAGGGATCGTCTTAAAATTTTTACTTTTTTAATTTGTTGTTATAGCGGCAATAGAAATGCATAATCTGTGAAAATATCAACTGTCTACCTATTACGGTTCATGAGATACAGCTCGCTGACGGACAGCGGAGGCTTAGTAATAGGGTTCCGTTTGGCACTCTTTAGGTATGGAACCCTAAAAACGTTTTAAAGGTTTCAAAATATTAAAGTTTAATAGTAAAAATTGTTTTTGTTATTAAATATTATCAAAACAATACTTACTTCAATCCAACTGTCTGCTCCATTCTCCGCAATATGCATAGTCAGGTACAATATACCACTCACAGACTTAGTATCCATAGGGACATCGTCATCAAACATCAAGTCTTGCATTACCAACCTTATCCCCTCGAACATAAAGATCAATTTACTTATATCATCAGGAGTAGCTTTCTGGACGATATGTAGAAGCAATCGTAAGGAAATATGTGCTAATGTGAATATTTCGTTCTTTTCTGTTGGTGATAAGGTATTCTGTTCCCTGAAATTATTATGAAGAGTTATGACTTAGTGCCATCAATTAATCACTAGTATAATAGTACCAATTTTTTTTTGCTGTATTTATAGTCTCATTTTTTTTAATTAAAATATGTCATCTTGTATAATTTAGGGATGATGACTAAAATTTTGTTTTTAGGCCGTCATGGATATTATTAAAAAATATTGGACACGTATTTTTCCTTTTTTTACGTAATCTAAAGATTACGGCGATGCATTGAGTTAAAATGTACCATGACGTCACAAGTATACAGATTTTATACTTACTTGTGGCGTAGCGAACCCCACTCTCCGACTTAAAATGCGTTTTATCTAGGTATTTTTTTATTAATAAGATAAAGCAAAAAATACATGTCTAATATTTTATTATTCTGTGACTGACGGACTAATTAGTTTTCTTTTTCCCAGGCTTCGTACCTATTACCATTTCTGAATCTAGCTTCTAAACTAATATCATTACAAGGTAAAACAATTTGTTTGTTTGTTTGTTAGAGTTAATCTCTGAGAGTAATGATCCAATTTCAAAAACTCTTTCACTGATAGAAAGCTACACTATTGTCGAGTGCCGCAGAATGTTTGAAGGTATAGTTGACTTGGAAGTGGACAAAGTTGATGGCAGAAGCTAGGATGGTTATAGATAGCTTATGCATATACGTAAACATTATTGGTACAAACAGTTTGTGTAATTATGTGGATGAAGTTGCAGGTTATAAAATTCTTGAAATAGTTAATAATAAGATTAAACCATACCTCAAGGTTGTCACACAGCACTCCAAACAGCTAATCAAATACGCTGCAAGAGTCAGTTGGACTGCCCTCAATGCAACCACACCTGATGGAAAGTTCTCAATACACGTGAGTAGCTTGTTGACTATGTCCACATACTGTTTGTAGTTAGACTGTTTCCTGGACATCAGTACTGAGATCTGCAACGCCAGGGCGTCCGAGAATGGTTGCTGGAAGTGCTTGTTTTTGATTATGTGCCTGGAAATTTACAATTATATCAAATAAAATATGAATTTCTAGTTACAAAGGAAGCAAGTTCCAAAAAAAAATGCAATTATTATAATTATAATTAAAAAATTAATGTTTATGAGTTATAAATAAAATTTAATAAATTTAAAAATTTAATGAAATGAAATTGTTTATTCTGTAAATAGGATATAGGAATCACTTTTACACGTCATATTAAAAATATATTAAATTTTGCTAGATGAGTTCGGCGTTTCCTATCCGACTACTCTGAGAAGAAAGGCCGAAACAAACTCAGAGGTCACAGTCTCTTTTAAAGTCCAGACATAATCTTGGTCAAGCCATATGAGGACCATGTAGATTAATGTCTGAAATGGTCTTTTGAGAAAAGAACCACACAGATTTGAGTGGACCTGTCCAGTCAGTGCAAGCATTTGTCAGTAATCGTGGAGCTCAACTCAGAACATAAGGAGCTCAACTCGACGAACAATACCAAAGAAAGGACATTTGGGTAGGCCGCATAAACTACTCAAACTGCCAGACCATCATTAAAACTAACTGAGAGAGGATAAAAAAGGAGTAATGAAAAAAAAAAAAAAAAAAAAAAAAAAAATATCCACATAGTCCTCACATTCACAATAGGTAATTAAAATAATATTATACTTTACAAAGTAATCATGTCATTTTGTTTTAATGTTTAAATAAAACTGGTATATTTTAATGATTTTACAAAATAATTCTAATGTCAAGTTTTATGGTTTTATCACAAGGTTTAGCAGAGCGAGCAGCTCAATCCCAAGCTTTTTTATCTTCTAAATAAACTGAAATTTTATAGTACCCTTTTTTACAAATTTTGGTTTTAAAAGGGAGTCCACATGCTAAATATTGTACGGTGATATGGAACCGTTTGTGTGCGAGACTGACTCGCACATGGCCGGTTTTTTTATTCTATTAATCGTCCCCGCTCTAGAAATTTTTAATTTGTGTTTGTATACACAAAGCTTAAATGGGGATGACGACATAAAAAATATGCCACAATAAGTAATATACCTGGATATAAAACATTTTATAGGATGTTTAGCCTCAGCATGGAAGAAAGCGGCAACCAAAAACTTCATAACATCATCGTCAAAGGAATCCTTTTTAGTATCTATTATCTTCTTCAGAATCGCTAATTGATCATCTGTAGACGGCGAGTTTACAAAAGCCTGAATTTCAGTAATATTAGCAACTGAAAATACAAAACATGTTTTTTAAGTGAAGCATTTCTTTCTTAAAAGCATGAAATGAAAGGCTGAATATTTAAAAGTGTTAATGGTCAGCGATAGAGAGCTAATGTGATCATTATCACTAGGTATTACAAAACAAAGTGTGTGTCCTGCGTCTGATTGTTTGTTTGAACGTGCTAATCTCTGGAACGACGAGTTAGATTAGAAACAATCTTTAAAAAATATCCATCTGATAACCCAATTCTTGAGGCAGCGTATAGGCACCACGCTTCGTCTCTTTGGAGTAGTGTTGGAAAGAACTCGAGTCTTCGAGTTCCATATAAACAGACTCGGATGATGAATTCATCACTCAAGTCCTTTGTAAGGCTCAAGTGGTTCTTAAATGACTCTAGACTCCGAGCTCTTTTAGTACACTGAGTCTTGCATAATTGAGTCGAGTCTTTAAAATTACGACTCGTGGACTCGAGTCTATTGCAACACTACTTATGAGCTGAGCAAACAGAAAAAGAGTTAGAACGAACACGAAACGAAAACGAAGTAATAGCGCGGGTTGGCGATTATTTCACGCGGACGAAGTCGCGGGCAGATGCTAGTGCTCAATTAAAAAAACTGTTTATTTACCTGTATTTTCAAATAAAGAGGTTGGTATAGCAATAGGAGAATATCCAATAGAATTCTTAGATTTACCGCCCCCGCCTCGATTTATTCTCAGCGCTAATCCATTCATTGTGATAAAACCTATAAAATATTAATGTTTCTTCAGTAAATATTAGGCTTATCCTATTTTTTTTTATGTTTTCACCGATAAACAATATTTTTATAACCTAAAAACTGGTCACGCTAAACGTCATCATGACGTTTGGACTTTTCCAAATCATTCTTTGTAAACAAAGTTTAGTTAAAAAAAACTGGAGCTTTTCGCATCCTAGCTTATCATTTGATATTATTTATATTGATATTAGTAGCTATCTTGTTGTGTACGTTAACTTAAATAATATTTTTTTACTACGCCATATTACACAGAGTACTTTATATATATATATATATATATATATTTATTGTTATTGAGTAGGTGACTCTGTAAATGACAGGCAATGGCTCCGTTCAGTTCAGAAATAATTCAAAAGGAAAGGTAAATCGCTATAAAATTTGTGAAGTTACGCACGGGCGGGTCGAGCCCCGTGGAGCCCTTAATACTTCCATGGCGAAGTTTTCTTAATACCTAGTATTGTCACAAAACTCCCTACCAATCAGTATGTTTTCTCGGTTTTCTTCTTTATCTTTTGATATTTCTGAACTGTTTATATTTACAAGCGAGTTTCGCGTAGCGGCAAATTATGAAATGAAATAGAGTTTGGTAAATGATTTTTGAGCCTGAGTTATCTAAACTACATAAATAGCCACATTCTATAAATCTTAGATGAATGTTACCAAAACCATAAAATGTCTGGCTATTGCATTTTTATTTTTATCATAAAAAAATATTTATAAGCAAGGGGGGATCCAGGGTTTATTTCTGGGAGGGGCAGATGGGCCAGACAGACAAGAAATGTCTCCCATTTCTTAAGGCACTATGCTGTTTTTGGGGTTTTTTTTTTCAATGAATATATAGATAGTAGCCTACTTCTTCGGCGTTCATCATTGAAGCAATGTCTATACGGCGTTCATCATTGAAGCAATATTCAGACGATACGATTTTATTCAAAATTCGAAATTCCCATAGAAAATGTTTTTCCAATTTTCCCGGCAACTTTTCCAATTTTTCTTTCCGTAAAAACCTAATTCCAACTATTACGAACATTTAAAAACAAAAAAAACTTTTACAAAAAAAAAAGCAAACGACTTCCAAAAGAAACACCACAAAGTGAAAAATAACTTCAATTTCGGAAGTCGGTGTCTTTGGTTTTGAATTTTCGTTTTTTTGCTTTTTTTTCTGTTTTCAACAACAGAAAAAAATATATACGTATATGTTTAAATTTATATGGGACCAACTTGGGAGCATACTCTTTCATACAAAAAAAGAATTTTCAAAATCGGCGGACATATATAAAAAAAAACATACATACGTACGCGACGAACATATAACCTCCTCCTTTTTGGAAGTCGGTTAAAAAGTAGCCAAAACGGCCCCGCCGTTTTTAAGTGATGCGTTTATCAACCAACAGAATTTCACAAAACAATAAATTAAGTAAATAATTTTAAAATAAAAATTAAGGGGGTTCGCCTTCAATTTTTATTTTAAAAGAAACGTGTTTTGTTCGGCGTTTTTTGCTAAATATTGTACGGTGGTACGGAAGTATCTATGTCATTTAACACAAGTTTTAACATTGATAGATAGGTTTAAGTATAACATAAAACTGGTGTATATTATACAACTTACTGATTCTGTAGGTACGTATAGTTAAATCTTCTTTATGTATTTATTAACGGCAATTTTTCAATCGTCTAATAAAATATCGGAGGCGTAAATGTGGTGGTGTGGCAGGTTTAGTAGGGTAATTAAAGTTTGGGTAAGCGCGAGGAATGATCTGGGGTCTGATCGTAGTCACCCTATTTATAATTCAGTTATGATTAATCTGATGTTTATAAATTAGCCCCTTAATACAATAATTATATTATTTTTGCCAATTAACAAAGTGGTTTATTCCTACTATACTTAGTGTAACCATATGCATTTTTTTTATTTGCCGCAGTTTTTCTCGGATATTATATTGAGGGTGTAAAACATACTTCTGTGTATCTCTTCGCGGATATCATGTGATTGATCGTATGGTAAAAAATGGAAAAAATAAAAAACACGACTGCAACTAAAAAGTTTTTTTATAACGGGTTTGCAAGCAGTTGATGCAGTTTGTGGCAGTTATTCTTATTATAGAGCGTTCAATCTCAGCTTTGATGACACCAACTGCTGATACTGCTTGAAAAGTGAGCTTGTTTTGGTTTAGTTTTGAAAAAACAAAATAAGGTCACTTTTCAAGCAGTCTGAGTTGGAATCGGGTTTTTTTTTCAACCTTTGTGTGTTATATTTGTGGAATCTTCTCAAGCCCTTTATTTTGATACCCAACATGGTCATGGCACTAAAAATCTTTGGCAAGACATAACTTACGACGTTTAAAACCTGTTTTTGCTGACACGCATTCGGGTAAGTACATTTTCGGTTTCTTCCTGTTTCAGATTTTAGGTGACGATTTCTTGTCAACAAAAGCCATGCCTAGCGGCGTCACAGTGTGGTGGCGCGGCGTAGTAATTGCGTAACGCACTACAGTAGCAATGGCTTTCATTTTGACAGTTCAACAACATTCAATGCATTAAGACTCTCGCTGACAGGCGCGACGCGACGGTGCAACGCGATTCTGGTAGAACAGTTTCCATGAAGTTTTCTTAGAAATGCTTTTATTAGAGTTGCGTTGCGATTGATTGCCTTTATTTAGGTACGATGTTGAGCAAGCCAATTTTTCGAACTTAAAGATACGATCGATTATTATCATTATCCTTCAAAATCATTTAGATTGCGATTGAAAGTGTGTTACGCAATTAGATTGCTGGTCTATAATAGTCCTACGGCCCTACATAAGTATAACAATAGTAGAACTAGGATAAACCCGAAAACGTACAAAGCTCGTTAATGGCAGTTGTCGTACTTATGAGTAGACACGTTGACACGCTGTCGAGGACATCGGTAATTCGACAAACGTTTGTGACAATGGATAATTATGATCTTCCTGTTTAGTCCACGAGTGTTTTATGTCCAGGCTATTGTGGGTAGGTGCCATTAGGTAGTACCTACTTACAATGATTGATAAATAGGTACTTAATTCAGCAACCATCTTTGACTTCGTCAATCCGAATATTTTTTAAAGGTACCTATAGACAGATGGATAGGTGAGGATTATTGAATCATCAGTCATCAACTCATCACCTAAGTTATTTACAAATTAATTTAAACTCAGGAGAATAAAAACAATAATTTTGTCGAAGAAAACTTTAATTCTCGTCATCATTGTTTTTTATGTACATTACATCTTAATAAATAAATAGTTCTACACTTATAAGTATCACACTATGACTTATTCAGTCTTGTCAGCGACCTGTTCGGTCTTATGTTCTTTAATCTCGTCTTCTGAAGCCTTCTGAACTTCTGGGACCTTCTCAACTTCTGGAACCTTCAGAACTTCTGGAAGCTTCTCAATTTCTTCTTTGACTTCTTCTGGTTGTTCTACCCGGCTGTCGCTGCTGTCGTTATTATCCCCTGGGAATACAAAAAATTATCATTAGTTTTCTAAATCGCTTGCAATGGTGAATATGATGGTTATACAACATTGTTAGAAACAAAATAGACCTACCTATTAATCGCTACCTACGATGGATAAAAAGATAAAAGTAAATTTATCTTTTTGGCATTTGGTAAGCTTTACTTACTCAAAGACTTACAAAGATTACTAAAGATTTACAGATGGCTTTCTCCATCATACTTTGTTATAAACTTGAGGAAAAACAAGTCGTTAGCTTACATTGTCTTGTGGATTATTACCTACTAAAGTTTTCCTGTTCTTTTAAGAAGTGGTCAAGACACCGTTATTCCATAAAGATGAGCTTTGTCAAACACATTCTACATAACGTAACTGTCATTCTTACAAATAAAGTAAACCTGCTTTTCTTGGAAAAGTTGAAACTCATCTCGCAAGAGAGTGTTAATATAAATGTGCGAAGGCATAATGTTTGATCTCACCTGTGTGCCAAATAAAATTAAATGCAGTTACTTTTTGTGCAAGAATTTTTAACCTATTAAGAATTTGAGGCTTTGTTGCAATTCGGCTAATTTTCAAATATGTACTTTGACTAACAACTGATTGATTTTAATACATGGAGTATTTTGTTCGTCCTGATTGATACATACAGCATTAAAAAAAAAAAAAAAATTGCCGCATTGTGCTGTGATAGGAGCCTTTTTGGCCTCGCACAGGTCTTTTTATTTCGTTAGTTTTTAAATGCTCCTTTTTTGTTTTTTATTTTATAATTTTTTATAATTATTACTTGCTGTTTTTATTTCCTGTGCGTGTCCCAAATAAAATATTTTTCTTTCTGCTTTCTTTCTTTCATTTATTGCATTGCTTGATAGCTCTGTCATTACCTAATCTAACGCTAGAATAGTTACTAAAATGAACGGACTAAGTACCTATTATGTAGGTACTGGTTATTGTATACTATACACATAATATGTTAACACATTGCTCACTTATACATAATGTACTGGTGGCATGACTGACTTTTAGTTCTACAGTTCAATAGTTTACCCTGATTCCATTGCGTTAATTGAATGATGTATATTCCTAAACATGAAATTATCTTGCGTTTTAAAGCTGCCATGCGTTGTAGGCTGTTTGCTGAATAAATCAAAAACAGTCGTGAACTAGATTCCTTTGTTTTTATCAAGCTCAAATAACTATCAGCCATCTGGTTAAATTATCCAGCAAATTGGACGCCTAGGTGGTTCATTAAACGCTGATTTAATCCAATTAAATAGCTGAAGGACAACCAGCCAAGTCATTGAGCGCACCTTTCAACCAGATGGCTGAATGTCGTGTAGTGATTTAGTTAAACTGGGAGAAATAAGTAAGATTATGTCAGAACTGTGAACAACCTCGGCCGGCGAGCGTCATTTCCAAGTTGCTAGCAGATTTTTTTATCACCATTTAAATCACTTGGCTGAGTCTTGGTCAGTCATCTTGAAAGGGCTGACTTTCAATACGCCAAGATGTTAAACGTTGAATGATTTTAGTTCAATTAACTACCGGCCTAGGTATCCAATTGGATGCCGGCGTTTAATGAACAGCCTAGGCGTCCAATTAGCTGGCTAATTTAACCAGATGGCTGTGACATTACCATTGATGTATATTGGAACATCCCAATAAGGTCAGTCGTGAAAAATGTAGTGTGTAGTAGGTGAGGAGCAACTGATGGATCAGACCATTCTCGCAGGAACAAGCTTCGCTGCTCAAATCTAGTTTTATTATCACTTTTAAGCCCCGGCCCAAGAACATATTACACACAATAAAAGCCTCACAGATAACTGGCTCAAAAGCACTCTTTGTAGTCACAGGAACCCTGCTATCGACACGAACAACACTGACAAAAGCGACACATCGAACAAAAATGTTATTTCACAATGTACATCGATCACACACAGTGACTCACACAGCCCACACAGAACTCTCAGAAACTCTTCGTTTCGGTACCTGAATATTACCGCCAACTGTATTTATAGCACTGTTAACTGCTGTGCTGATGGTGCCAGTGGTACCATTTATAACAGCACTTATGGTTCCTATCAGACTATTGATGAAAATCCCCCACGCTGCCACTGTTGGAAAATGTATCAAACAATTATAGTAGTATAATGACATAAGGGTTAAGTTAGAGTATGTGTTTTCTTTTTCTTACTCACCAGAATGTGAACCGCCGCCTTTTTTTGATTCGGGATCAGCTTTGTCCTCATCTAGGTTTTTGACTTGTTCTGCGGTTTGTTCGTCTCTTGGTTTCTCGGGATTGTTAATGTTCTGTAGCCGCTGCACGGCGCCGGCTATGCCCTGGGTGATAGGGTTTTTCTGCAGGATCTGCCGGATGGGGCCGGCGGGGATGACGGCAGCGGCTTGCGTGGGTGTCTCCTCACTTGCAGCTGGCTTGGCAGGCTCTGCCTGTGCTTCAGGTTTAATGTCGGGCTTTATGGGAGCTACTTCTGGCTTACTAGTCGGTTGAAATACGCCTATTAAACTAGTTAATGCTTGTGCAAATGGACCGGTACCCCAGCCTTGCCCTAGAATTCCTGAAGGTCCTGGTTGACTTTGGTTTTGTGCTTGAGGTTGATTAAATATGTTAGTAAAACTGGGTACAAATGAACCTTGAAATAAGCCGGTGGGGGATGTTGATGGAGCAGAAGTCACTTGAGAGTCACTCTGCACTTCCGCTTGGGGAGCTTGCGCTGATGTTGCGTTCGATGCCTGGTTGAATGGGTTCCAATTTTGACCTTGAGTGAATTGAGTTATTTGTGATGACAAATTGTTCATAGAATCTTGCCACATACCCTGCATGTTCTGCAAAATCTGGACGAATGCCTGCACTGGTGAAGGAGCGGGGCTGGTAGGAGTGGAGGCCGAGCCAGAGCTTTCGGACGTTTCACTGTCAGCCTTCAGAGCTGCAACCACCTCGACACCACCGGCTAAAGTGTTCACTCCTCTGTTGAAGTCATTTCGAAGTTTAAAAAGACCTTGTTCAATTTGATGGAAACCAGCTTTAGTCTGCTCTACAGCAGGCTTATTAACAGTTTCACCTTCGGTGTTGAGGTAACTTTGAATGGTTCCATTAACTTTAATTATTTGAGCAGTGAAACTGTCTCGCAGAGCCTGGATGTTCTGTTGTAATGTTTGAATCGGCGCGTTGGTTTCTATGATATTTTGGATGCCGTCAGTAATTCCCTGGAATCCTTGCTTTAAGACATTCTGCGCATCATTAATGCTTTGTTTGAAGAGCGCGACTGTCTGTTGTTCAGATGCATAATACTCGGGGTTTTGAGTCTCATGTTCTTGTCGTTGAGGTGGGCCAGGGTTCCGCAAGTCTGGAACTGGTCTGTTTATTTCTTCGTCCTGTTCTTCGTCAGTTAAGAGCGCGAGCTGCGCATTCTCGACGATGACTTCGACGGGGATATCCTGTGGTTTAGCGCGCAACTTGTTATCGACATCCTTGATGGTGTTTGCTTGATCGATGAGTTCCTGTTCACTGGATGTATTTTCTGGCAATTTATCGAAATTATCGGGGACGATGTCAATGAATTTTTTCTCTGTTTCCGCTACAGGGATAGAGGCAGCACGCGCGCACAGCGCGGCTCCGGCGACCAGTAGGAACGCGTATAGTCGCATGGTTGGTGTCGCGGTGTACTAAGGCGGCTGGGAGGGGTTCTTCATTTATACGAGTGACCTAACGGTGTCCGACCGGCCACCGCCGCACAGCCATGCTTACGCTTTCCGCACGGTCCGTCCGCGCTAAATGTTTTTGTCATTATTTGTATTTAAACTGCCTACGTTGTCTCCTTGCAAATGAACTGTTAATTTCATGAAACTTTATTATGTTTTCTTTATGCTAACCAAGTAAAGGTACTTGGTTATTAATTAGTAAGTAGTGTAATTTTTTCCCTTTCACAAATTGGTATCTATTGTTTTTGCATTGGTTTCCGGGTGTCTTTGTGATACTTGTAACATAAAGGCTGGCAGTGGTCAGGGTGGTCAGTGGTCAGGGTGGTCAGTGGTCAGGGTGGTCAGTGGTCAGGGTGGTCAGTTTTCCCGGGACTTTGCAACTTGAAAGAGGTTAGTCAACTGCTATTTTGACATAATATTTGTGCAAGAAGATTACCAAGTGGGCTTAAATGTACATACTTTAATTAATTAATATTAGAATGTTTGCTCAACTCATCATCAGCATCAGTCTTAACAACTGCAAGGGTTCTCTGAGGGTACTGTAGTGATGCTGACCTTGCAATTGAGGGGTCGCCATTAATCTTGTAAGTAACTTACTTTTCAGGGAAGTAGGTACCTCATATATCATTACAAATTTGGAAAAACTTAGTCATTGTTTCAGCAGGGCCATGGGTAGGTACTTAACACGTTCAGTGCCAATACCTATGAAATAGAATGGATATGGAATGCCGGGAGCCCTCGCGGAGGGCTCATTTTAAATGTAGATTTTTCTTAGCGAATTCATCATTATAAACTGTGAAAATAATATCAGTTGTATATTATAACAATATTTCAAACCGAATGCCGGTGACACTCCTCCAGGGTTAACTTTAGCGCAAATTTAATGCCTGTGATCCTGCTGGAGTCAACTTGCAATATGTATGGCGGCATGGCGCATAAGCTCTATGAAAAATGGGTGGAGTCGAATGTGTTCATGTACAGTGTACTTTACACATTACTTTCGTTTTCCGAAGCATTTAATTTGTGTGTCCCACAATGGCAGGTCAGAAGTCATAACGTTCACTGAAAGGAAAGTATCCGTTCAGAATATACATGTATTATCACCATATTAGTAGTATGTAAATGTGGTGCCGCCCCACAAACAATGCGCCACTTAATATCGTGTCCAGCGTGTGCTGCGTGTGCCCTGCACGGTGCTGGAGCTGATGGACGCTACTGAAGGTGCCAACCTCGTTAAAAAAAAGATGTCGTGTACCTATGCCAAGATGTAATCAATTGTGATGTAGTCATGTTTCATAGCAGAGTGCAATAAATGTAGCGGGATATTCTAAGGCTCATTATTGTATATTCAATGGATAGGTATTCGGTGGTTTTCGATATCGTGCTCATTTCGTGAAGAAAACTTAGTTTAATAACTGAAGTTTAAAAAAAATATTAAGCAGAAATTCCTTTCTGACGTAGAAAAGCTGCAGAATAAATAATGTTTAACAATAAGCTTTTCTAACTTCCATAAACCCATACCGCGATTCGTCATCAGTCTTTTATTTTTAGCTGTACCTGGAGAGTTTATTCCCTGGATACCATCTCAACCCGGTTTCAGGAATAACTTGTTTATTCAAGGGTAACTACGGGTCCTAAGCTCGTTAGAGGAGCAACTGGTTTTGCTTCACGTGCACTTGTAGGAGTTATTGCTCCTTATTAAAAAACATCCCACACTAGGACCAGATGCAATATCTTACTGGTATTACTGACTTATTAGTATTACTTGTTAAAATGTTAGGAATATCGTATAATTTTACAATGTTTGTAAATATGTGAGCACCATGTATCTGTCACATATTTAATTTATCTGTAATTGCTTTATTTTTCATTCTTTTTTACCTATCGCGGTATAGTAATCTTATTCTAGATGCATCGTCTTCACATATAATTATATAATTAATGTATGCAAAATATTGTAAAAACATTTTAAAAGAGTAACGGTGGAGTTTCTTGCCCATTCTTCTCCATACGAAAACTACCTTTTGGAAGGGGCGACTAGAATCAATTCTATTTTTTGTAAACTTGACGTTCATAAGTGCCTTTTATGTGCCTAATTGAAATAAATTGTTTGACTTTGACTTTGACTTTACAGACAAGAAAACGCTATAAAAAATTAAGCATTTAAAAATACTCTAATTCCGATCGCATTACTAAGTTCAACGTGTTTCTGTCAGTGTCTTAATAATAAAATTAAAATAAATGAAATAAAATGTATTTGTTCAGACAACAGTAATCCACAGGTTAGTTAGTGAGGTTCATAAAACTTAATTACAATTCCAAAATAATGAAACAAATAAACTAAGTAGGTATTAATTCCAGTTCCAAAATAATGAAAAAACTGAACTAAGTAGGTATTAATTCCAATTCCAAATAAAAAAAATGAAAAAATAACTTAATTGTATTTTAGGCTACATCTTGCCAAGTGAAAGTTTTTTGTAGAACTTTATCACTAATCAATTTATTTTAATTAAGAATCCTGATCTGGGTAAGTAAGGCGCTATCGAAGCGAACGAAATAACTGGTATCCAATACCTATTGGTTGTTCCACATCATCGCGTGTCGGACCACGCACAATGAAGGTTCCGTAATTGGGATGAATTTATCCTAAAAACAAACTTAACATTGTAGTTGAAAAACATGTTTTCCCATATATCGATATACTTACTTCACGGTCAATTCTCCAGCTACAAATGTAAGATTGTAATATAATAGGAAAGAAAAAAAATGGGAGATATATCTACAAATTAACAAATTTCGGACTTTTTCCTTTACATGTGCTGTGAGGCCTTGCTTCCTGCCAAACATGATTCTAGGTCAACGGGAAGTACCACTAGTAGGTTTTCATTTATTTGCGAGTACCTATCGAAATATTTCGCATAAATGGCCGTATTTTTTTATTGCATTGCCAAAAAATCAAGCTTCTTCTTAGAAGCTTGATTTTTTTGAGCTTTAAGGGACCATAGACAACAAAACAAAACAACAACAAAAGTATTTGATATTAATTTCAACTTGATACCTCCACGCGTTCTTGAGAAAAAGGGTCTTGACAGACTGACGGCCGGAAAACGAAGTAATCCTATAAGGGTTCCGTTTTTTCCTTTTGATGTACGGTACCCTAAAATCCGGCCAAATGCGAATCGGAGCAGCTCATGAAGCCCACGATATTTATGGGTGGTTTCTCGAGAACCACCGTACAATATTTAGCAAAAAACGCCGAAATTAGGTTTTTTATTTAAAAATCGATACTTTCTTATGTGGAGAACCTAGGTAGTAGGTACCTAATAATTCAAATTCAAATTTCAAATTCAAAAATCATTTATTTCAACCCATTTTAGGCCATATTATTATGTTGTACAAATTTCCAATCATTTAAAGATATATAAAAATATAATTTAAATAATTTATAAATCGCCTGCCTCTGAGTCATTTGTTTGTTTGTCATCACATTAATCATATAACAATGATTAATGTACTGACAATCAAAACTGTTCGCAAATACGCTCAGGATGGTGCTGGAGGTGGTCCGGAGCCTGCGCCCTAGAGATGTGCACCGCTTTCGCATCGTCGTGTAGAAACAATCGACACGGGCGTCAGCGAACATCCCCGACGCGCTGCAGCTCCGGGGCAGCCCCAACAACACCCTGAACGCATTATTATACTGAATACGGAGAGCGTTGTACTGCTTCTGGGTATATGAGCCCCACAGGCTGGCTGTGTAAAGGGACGTACAAAACGCTCTGAAATGAGTTATTTTGACGGCCCCCGAGCAACGAATAAACCTGCGGGCGATCATATTGGCCCTCACAGACAACACCCTCCGCTCCCTATCGATGTCCGCATCGTCCCTAAGGTCAGAGGTCACGATATGCCCGAGATATTTAAACTGTCGAACTCTTTTTAACTTGACACCGTTCAATCTAATAGGTGGAACAGTATCCGGGCAGCTCCGACCCCTGGCCCAAAAGACCATGCATTCACTCTTCTTTGCGTTATAGAGCAAACCGTGATCCAATACGTAACGCTCGCAGATGCCCAGCAACCTGAACAGACCACACACCGAGGCGCTCAGCAGCACCATGTCGTCCGCGTAGCTAATATTGTTGACACAAACACTGTCAATATGGCAGCCGACACGGGTGCTGCTGAGCTCCTCTATCAGTGCGGTCACGTACAGGTTGAAGAGCTTCGGCGAGGTCAGCCCTCCCTGCCTCACCCCGCACTCCAAACTGTACGGTTCCGACAGAGCACTCGACCATCGAACGACGTTGACCTGGTTAAGATACCAGTACTTGAAAATATCTAACAGTTCGAGAGGCATTGAGATGTTATTTAATTTTTGCCATAAGATGTCATAGTTAACCAGGTCGAATGCCTTTGAGAGGTCGAGAAAACAGGCAAAATAAGCTGCCAATATTACTAACGATAATAATAAAAATGTTTAAAAAATTGTAACCCGACTATGAAAAAATAAAAGTGATTTAAAAAGTACGAAAAAAGATAATTTAACAATCAGAAATCAAGACATAAGTACAAAAATGGTGAAGATATAGATGTCTCAAATCTAAGTTCGATAGACATCAGAGAGGATGGTGAAGACTAAGGACTAGAAATAACAATAGAAGTAAAAGTTGGTAAATAAACGACAAACATCGCCTTACAAGTGCAGTTTAGTCTATAAAGCGCAAGTATTAGTCACAGAGGTCTAATGTGCTTGTTAGCATACAATAGTCAAGACCTAGAGGAACTCTCTTCAACAACAATGTATTACGTTCGAGATAAATCGATGGCAATCTAGTGATCGTCTGATTGTATTCGATGGAATTGTATAATCGGGAGTGTTCGGAACTTTTCATGTTCATTGCTTTAAGATCGTAAATTTCAATATATACTTACTAAAGCGCCTCGGGAAGCACGTTAAGAGCGTTTATTCTGAAAATGGGCAAATGTTTTTTACTTCCTTTTCCACTTTTGCCAACAATGTTTTAACTGACTTTCTTATTTTTATACGTTATGACCATCGTATTGGATCAATCTTAATGCAAACCATGTGTAGGACAACAACACCAACAACTTGCCACAACAACAAACACAAATAAGTTGCAAACTGTTCGTGAACAGCCCGCCGCGAGTATTATTTATGTACTTACATATTCTTTATAATTTTGTTTTTTTTTTTTTTTTCTTACACAAATTAATTTTATTTAAGTAGGCTGCCTATATGTTACATTATAACACTGATTAACATCCGTCACATCACACTCTCAGGTCCAGTTGAAAACCAGCGTCAGGCACTTACAGTTGTCTGGCATTTTAATGCTATAATAAGCTTTTAGTATTAAACATTATACTCTTTGCCTTATCTACAGCGCCTAGCTTGTTACTGCCATTCTCTTTTCATTCAATCCTAACGAGACTGTTTCCAGACGATACTTGTGAAATTTTCAAAAATATCTCCATTTAGGAAGGCTTTTACATTTAAAAAAACAATGGCATAAAAAGCTTTGGTTTTGTTTTGGCTTTTGGTCTCTGATTCCTAAAAGGGCTTACAAAAAGACACCAATCTTAAATTAAGAGTACTTTCGGGGGTCAATGTTCTCTGTAGCCCGAACTAAAGGAAACCAGTATTTGGAGACATTTCGAGATTAATACAGAAGTGATTTAGAGAAATATATTCAAATGTATGCGCGCAACGAGTGTGGCGCCCACGCAACCCAGAAAAGCTAATATTTGAATATGCCGCTGGGTATTTCCAATGTTTAGGCAACTCACACGGACCACAAAAAGTATTCCACATGTAGTATCATTAAAAAAAGCTATAAGCCAAAAGCCACAACAGAGTAAAGAATCTAAGAGAGAGAATCTTTTCAAGAGTTTCCTGCATATATTCATGAATCAGCACATAGACAGCTCTCTCTGGATATTCTCAAAGAATCAAAAGCCTCCAGCCACATGAGGAGGTTTTGCCATAGGTAGGTACTTCAATATTTAACAGATGGACTAACACTTGATGCTGCTCACGTTAGGCAGTTAAGCTTGAGGCAGAAAATAGCGCTGCAATTTCATTATTCTTAAGTTTCTTTTTTTAAGATGGCGTTTGGCATCTTTTGAATTAGGTACCAAGAGCACGCAGAAATACCAAAGACAACTCAAATAAAGCACAGTAGCTCCGCGTGAATCCACAGCATGTGTGAGTTGTCCCCACATTTATAGGGCCCATAAACGAACCGTTACCATGACGAGCATGTACTGACAAAATTAATGCTTTACCACAATTTATAGCCACCTAAACAGCTGATTAGCGGTGCTCACCAGAATATCAATAAACAATCACTTGTTTATAGCTTTCTAGGACAATGTTACAACTGTGTTTTGAAAATTAATCTAGAACGAGTCTTAGATAAAGAATTAAAATACTCAGAGTCAAAACGTAGCCCAAATGAGCACATGCGGCGAAAAAGTGGTGGGTGGTGGTGGTGGTGGCAGTGTGGTCTTGGTTTTATATCCTCGAAGGACCAAAGCTCATAAACGGCCCGTTACTATCACAAATTCACAACCATATATTGACTTATGTTTCCACGGGTTGGTCTCAAGAATCAACAACTTAGTTCAGAAGCTTTCGATCTAGGCCAAGCCTACAACGGTTATCTAGCCCGTTGTGAACCCACTGATGCAAATTGCTGTTACGCTCTTAGAAAATCAATGGGACGTTTAGGTTGTATTTTAAAGTGATAAGATTGTATGTGGGTTAGTGTGATGCTTGATTATTGGTCTCCAGCTGTTCTACAAAGCGACCAAGTGGACCGGAATCGGAACTAGCACCACATTTAGTCCCCCACTGTAACATAAACTAAGTAGGCTAAACGCCGGCTAAATGTAGTTTCCACCGTTTTCTAAACTACAGAGAATCTATCAGAATGTAAAGTAAGTTTAAGGCTAAGAATAGCTACAATGTAGGTAACAGATGTAAACTTGTCTGAGCGATAGTTAAACTGTCACCTCAAGCGCTAGACCTATTTACCTCAATTTCTTATTCAATTGGCGTAGAAACTGCGGAGAGCCTTGTGTTGTTTCCTCTTGGAAGTAAACCATTTTTAGGGTTCCGTAGTAAACAAGGAACCCTTATAGTTTCGCCATGTCCGTCTGTCTGTCTGTCTGTCCGTCTGTCTGTCCGCGGGTTAGCTCAGAGATGGTTAGTATTAGAAAGCTGTAATTTGGCATATGTATACATATTAATCATGCCGACAAAGTGGTAAAATAAAATTATTAAAAATATTTTTTTTTTAGGGTACATCGCCATACACGTAAAGTGGTGATGTTTTTTTTTTCTCGTCTACCCCATGTTGTGGGGTATCGTTACAAAGGTCGTTCAAAAATATTGTGAGTTTGTGAAAACCATTTTTAGATTCAGGGATCCGTTTGCGAAATATTAAGCTTTTAACTGAAATTTTTTGTTAGAGTCAAGTGTCCCCCCCCCCTTCTACCTAAATGGTTGTACTTGGACTTGTGAATAAACTCACAGCAGTAGTATATATAACGAAATTAAAAGGAAAATTATCAGAGCTAAGTAGGCTCTACAGGTTAACGAGTAATGATCGACCAACTTAAATTTACGGTTTGAAAAACATGATCTCCCATACATTCGTGTCGCGGGTTCGATCCCCGCACGGAACAAATATTTGTATGATCTGCAAGTAGTTGTTCCGGGTCTGGGTGTTAGTGTATGTGAGTTTCTATGTTTGTAAACGCACCCACGATACAAGAAGAAATTCTTAGGGTGGGGAAACGTTTAAAAAAAAAAACAAAAAAAAACCGTATGGGAGAACATGTTTTCAACTACAATGTTAAGTTTGTTCTTGGGATACATTCATCCCAACTCGGAACCCTTCATTGTGCGTGGTCCGACACGCACTTGGCCGGTTTTTTTACTTCATGTAGTAAACTTGTCGGTACAATTTTAAATTTATTTTATCACAAGCCGAGTAATAAACTTTATAAATAGTTGACGTATATAAAAATAAAAAAAACTTGCCTAAATCGTTTTACTGTTGCTTAAAATACCATTAAAGTTGATTTAAACTCGTCGTTTAAAACTGTTTAATTGACATTATTTTCTTGATTATTGAGTTTTCTCGAATTAACGGGAGTTAACAGGTTGTTTCTTAATTCCAAATGACCTAAGTATAGTTAATAAGGTATTGAGAGTTTGAGAGGATAATTAACAGCTAAAACTCGTCTGACACAATTTATTCTTCACTACCTGCGCCCCGTGGTTTCACCTGCATAAGTCTCGACCCTGTAAGAATATCGGGATATAAAGTATTCTATGTCCTAACTCAGGTCATGGTGTACCTATATGCCAAATATCATCAAAATCCGTTCAGCAGTTTTAGCGTGGAAGCGTAACAAACAAACAAACTCACTTTCGCATTTATAAAATTAGTAGATAATATAAAAGAAGATTGTATTAGCTTAGCTTTCATTAGCTGGAAAAAATTATAGCTAAGGTCCCGAAAACCAATGCCAAAAACAGACACACAAATCACGATCACCCATGGTACAGCGAGGTTTCACGTCATCCGACGGGACCATCTTTCTATGTATGCTTATAGCCATCAAAGATATGACAAGTTCAAACACTAGTGTCCAGTATAACTTGGCACTTGGCAAGTAAACTATAATATACTGATTGAGAAGTATTGCCTTTGAAAGCAGCGCTGCAAAGAAAGACCAAATGATACTGGATCATACAGCAATGTCCATCAGGTTGTGTTGTAGGCTGTGACATCGTGTGTTGACCCCGTGTTCGCATCAATCTATGCATGCTCTATGTTACTGCTTATTGCAATTTAGTCTCATTAACAATTTCGTTTATCATCATCATCACTAGCCTGAGTTTACCCTTCCATAGGCCTCTTGTTTGTTGTTTGAATTGTTTCATCGTTTGATGTAGCCTTTTGCTGTTTCTTGGATTGAATGACCAGCACGCTTAGCATGACCACAATAGAAACGGGTGTTGTCGTCGGAAGAGTAGACAAAATAACAGATATACAATCACGATCTGTCATTTTGTCTATTCTTCCGTCGACAAAACCCGTAGAAAACCGTTTCTATGTTTGTTATGATACCTACGCGTACAGGTTTGACAGTGCCATTTCGTCAACTGTGTTGCCCTTGTCTCGTGTTGTCCGCATTATGTTGACTATTTAAAGCAAACTGCGTTGGTCTTTTAAAATAAAATAGCTGACATTATCCTCATGGTCCTTTACTGTGTCCATCTTTAACTGATCCAATTTAGTGAAAGTCAATTATTGTGATATTTTCTTACTCATAATGATTTCTGTTTTTAAAGTAGGTATACTTAGTCTTAATTTATGTGTCTCGACCAGTCAGATAAACTGGCTCTCGTACCTAAGTATGTAGTCCCTACATGCTCTCACGGTGTTATCACCTTGCGAGGTCATTGAACCCGATGCAAGGTGCAGGTACTCGTGGTCCCGTTACGTTACATGATGCTGCCACTTTTGGAGGCGCTTTTTATTTGAAATCACTTTTTAGGTATCACTGGCATCGCCGGTAACATTCGATACTGATGATGCTGGATTGAGAGTTAAGCTGCTGAAGCGCTGAGTTTTTAAGTGCGTGAATGATTATTCTGGCTTCCAGCTTTTATTTACTATATACTCGTAGTTGTTTTGAAGAAAAGCCTTCTGTTCATGAACGTTTTGGATATTATAATAGACCAGACAGAGGTAATCTGTATTTATATCCATACCTACTAATAATAAAGCCGAGAGTTTGTTTGTTGGGTTGTTTGAACGCGCTATCTCTGGAACGACCAGTCGAATTAGAAAAACTATTTTTGCATGCGAGCTACGAGCTTAAGGAATCCCCTCCTAAAAGGTTAAGAGTACTAATAATAGGTACTTATTAGTTTTTACCATACTATAGTTGCAAACTGTTCTCCATAAAACATGCACCAGGGTGCAGGTTATCTTGCTAAAAGCTAATTTTGGTGCCTACATCATCATGATTTTTCTCGAAAACAATCCCTAATAAAATTTGACGGATAAAAGTAGGTCCAGTCAACCGCACATGGCAACACCTACCCTGCGAATATTGCCCTTACTACTACGACATAAAGGGTCTGTCATTGTCAAATTGTTACCACGTGATTGACTGTACCTAGGAAATGGGAAAATTTGAAGTATTGTAAATTTTCCAATATCATCAAACTCAAACTCAAGCATTTATTTCAATTAAACCATTTACAGGCAGTTTTGAATTGTCAAAGAGTCGGTCAGTTAGTCAGAAAGTTGAAGCTTGTTGCCCATTCCAAATCGTAATGAAGGGTGGGCGTTTTGGGGGACTGTCTTATGTAATTTTGACGTTCGAAAAGTGCTGATTCTCAGCCTAGTTTGAATAAATGACTTTTGAATTTGAATTTAAAAGATCTTTATGGAGAAGAACAGGCAAGAAACTCCAAGGACACTCTTTTAAATATAGATATTACAAAATCCTGGGTACATTATTCTTGTTGTGTTGTTGATCGTGTTGATGTGAGAACAATGAAAAAAAAAAAAACAAGATTAGAAATAAGCTTTAGCATCGAAACGAGAGTTGCAGGCAGAAGCTAGTTTAAAAGTAAACTTATGAAGCGCTTGCAGCAGCTAAAGCTCGTTTCGTATCAGAGGACCAGTTGTTCCGTTATCTGTCGGGTCAGCGCCAGTCAGGGAGTGGGTCGCGTATCGCGTATTACGTACGTACGCATTTGTTCACTCATTATTATTTACTAAATCCACCTGCATAATTTATCACGATATAGAACCTGTAACCACCATCCTGGCATCTATGAACCTATTTGGCGCGGCCGAGAGGCACACAACATGATCCTAAATTAAAATTTCATATTCATTTTTAAATTTGTGCTATGTTCCTTGTATACAGGCTTGGTATAGTGGCTCTTGGCTAAACAATAACGGCCGCACCGGGTCGATCGGAAGTTAAGCTAAACTTGCCGCGGTCGGTTCATAGATGGGTGGATACATTATTATTATTTTACATAACCCCATAAATGTCAGTTGTATTTTTTTTAACAAAATTTCACATCAAATGTTAAAATTCATGGTCTTCCTTTTATTTTTGACACTATGTTATTTAGCAAAAAATAATCCTTCTGATGAAGCCTTTCGATCGGTATGATCAAGCTACAGTGATTATTTTTCTCGTGTAACGGGTTCGATTTCCGGTTCAACCATGTAATTATTAAATATCTATGAATGCAGTTTAAATTGTTTTTAAAATTCAAATAATGTCTTCTTTCAGTAAAATGTTCCATCTACAATATTCAAGGTACTTTCCCTCCATGTGGCATATCCGCGGGACGCCCTGTATATTCTACATATGGCGTACTCTCTCCCAGCGAACGTGTGCGATGCTACGCATAAGCGAAACTACATTGTATTTGAATCGTGTTCAAAAGATTAACACTAAGCTGAACTGTCCTTAGGTTATGTAAGGACTTTCACTGAAGAACTTTCTTTCAGTTATCATTGTTACGCAGTTACCTTCGAAAAAGAAAGTGTACTTTTTAATACCATGTAATCCACGTATTAATACTTACCCGCAACTGGTTCGCACTGTTTTTACGACTTGTCATATCATCGAGATTTCATGACGTTTAATATTAATTTATTGCACACATAAACCTTTCGGAATAAATAATCTAAATGGAGGTGAAAACCGCATCAAACTCCGATGGGTAGTGTAGAAGAACAACGCGCTCACATAGACAGACACGAAAAGCGACTTTAATTTATAATATACGTATACTTGTAGAATGTATATACGCGGTATATAATGGTAAGTACTCTCGGTAATATGGTACAGCAGAAATACATAGTCACGAACTCACGACTGCAGGAATATTTTGAATCTTTGAACATGGCGTAGCGAAGGTGGAACACCGGTTCAAGTACCACCGCAGGTCTTGGAGCACCATCTCAAGTGCCAAGGATAGTTCCGTGTGTGCAGATGTCTTACATTAGCCGGCCATGTTTCCCAGACGGCAGACGGAGAGTAGGTTTCCTTGAGTGTATCCACACGACGAGTTTTTACAGGATAATCGGTATTCCTATCTTTAACGTATTACTTTTGGGATCGGATTCGCGTCTTCTCTCTGTGAGAGAGAAAAGGTGTTTAGTAACATTATCATTAATTGTTACTAATCACTTTTTCCCTTTATAGCTTTCAATCAATAATTTGTAAGAAATTCAACAACATTAAAACTCTGTTTATTTACTTACAACATTTATTATCTTTACAAAATCACTTAAACTAGAATGTAAATGTCTCCTTTCTAAGCCTTTTACCTGTCACTGCATCTCGTATTAGAGTATTCAATGTACTGCGTTGTCGCGTAGTGACAAAATCAAAAGCAAGAGATGCCATGAGGCCGTATAATTTAATAGAGTAATGTACAACTAGATGTAAACTTATCAGTTATGTGGTGACTGTGGTTATCAGTAGCGCGACCTCCGTCCCTTGTTGCGGACGGTGTTCGCCAGGCACAGGCCAAACACTGCCGCCATCAGCTGCAAACGAAGAACATGATGTTAGTATTTACATTCATAAATAAACTCACGCCTTCTTGCCTTGGGAGGTAGGCAGAAACTACAGAACGCCACCTACCCATCTTACATACTGCTTTACTTCGTTTACGTCCATACATCTGTAGCCTAATTACGTAATACACGATCAAACAGAATCTGAATCGTTTCAAAACAGATTGCTAATCCACCGCTTCATAAGTTCGAAAAAAAAATATGCTCGACAACGTAAATAACGCAATGAATATATAAAACATTTTCGTAAACGATTACGATTAATCTGTTTCATTTTGACAGTTCAACAACATTCATTGCGTTATTTACGTTGTTGAGCAGATTTTTTTTCGAACTTATGAAGTAATAGATTAACAATCTGTTTCAAAACGATTCAGATTCTGATTGATCGTGTATTACGCAATTAGGGACACTATCTAATTACGCAACACATTTTCGATTTGCAATTGAGTCAAACGAAACCAATTTGACTCAATTGCAAATCGAAAATGTGTGGCGTAATTAGATAGCTTGTCATATTCATATTCATTTATTCATTTATTTGCGTTCCACAAGGTAAAACAAGATGTTAACAAAAGGCTTAGAGCTAAGAGCCGTTGTAGACCCTGTCAAGGCACAGCAGCATACAGCATACAAGCACGCTGCGTCTTTTACAAGTACTATGCACCTGAACACCATCAATAGGTTTTATAATTTTTATGTTAATTCATAAAGGTATATGAATTATTTTAAAGACGGTGGAAATCCAATTTTAATTCGCCAAGTGGTCGTTTCTTCACGTGACAGACTCAACAGACATATAGTAAATATCTATGCAAAATTTGAACATAATCTATCCGGTAGTATTTGCGTGATGCTGGAATATACATTCAGACAAACAGGCAAACATTCTTAAAACAATAGTTTCGGCTTAAAATCGTTTCCAGACCTCGTAGGTGTTACTTTTTTCCAAAAATGACTTCGCTACGATTTTATTTAGTGTAGCTATAGTATTACTGAGTATACATAACAATTTTATCTAGAATTTTTGTCTGTTTGTCTAAATGTATGTTCCAGGTATTGATATTCTTTCGGGCTTCTATAAACAAGTACACACATATAAAACTACAACAGCAGTCTTTCAAGTACAGAGATAATAAGTAGGTTATCATAAAGATTAGCTGATAAACACAATTGATTACACCTGATGTACGCGTGGTGAATACATTGAGAACATAGAAAATTAAAAGTATGTGCAGCTCAGAGTCAGGATACTTATCTTTGGTATTTGTTGGTAAAACTGACAAGTGTTAATATTAGACCATAAACAGTACTTAGTTCATATTATAATCATTCATATACAATTCGGGAAAAGTTCATGCCGAATGCCGAGCTAATAAAAAGTCAAGTTTGATCTTTTCGTGGAGGCCGCCATTGCTAGGATCTACCTACCATACATGGAGAGATCAATCTGAAGTTCTGAACAAACGAATCTGATCCCAGTGGTCTGACCAGCACCCTAATGATTGATCCCAATCACGGTGCAGCACACTAATTGCGTAACACACGATCAATCACAATCTAAATCATTTTATAATGTTGTTGAACTGTCAAAATGAAACAGATTGTGATGGATCGCGTGCCACGCAAATAGGGTGCAGATGTCTGCACTTGAGCAAATTAAACTTGATAAAACGATCAGACCTCGTACTGACTGACCGTAACTTGTTACACGGTACGGATTAAGTTCAGGTGGACCCCCATTAGCCCGTGAAATTCAGATTTTATTACGTTTTTTGCAATTTGCAGGTCAGTGTCCGGTTATATCTTGACTTAGACTTAGAATTATAATCATAGCAATCATTAATACATCTCTCTAAGTTAAATTTGTTCCTTATGAACTTTTCCTTGTGAGATTTTTTCTTATTAAACGAATTAATCTTAGAGAGATGTCTAATGATTATAATTCGGCAAATACTGTTATATTCGCGAATCATATTTTGATCAAGATAACGATACAGAAGAATTTGAAATTGACCAACAAATTGTAAAAAACGTAAGTAAATTTGAATTTCAACCTTAAAATCAGTCGGATCAAGTATCATAATGGTGCTTGTAGGATATCGCAAACTTGTCATATTTACCTCGATTGAGACGATGACAATCATGACCGATCCGATAGCGATGCCGAAGGTCTGGAAGAACTCCTGCACGTGGGTGTCGCAGCCGGGGTAGGAGTTGATGAAGGGCAGACAAGGGGGGGTGGCGCAGCAGGTATCTGACACCACGGTAGTAGGCATATAAGCCTGGGCGCCGTTGGGACCGCAGCACGTGAACTGGAATCATACATACATTTTCACACAGGCTCGATGATGTCAAATTATAATGTCATGCAAAGCTAACCAAAAATAAGTGATTATAGCCCTGGGGTCTAGCCGGGCAATAATATTGTACACACGGCTACAGATCAAGTTATAAATTTCCAGTATAAGCTGACCTCACATTGTACGAAAATACTATACAATGCGAGATCAGCATAAACTGGAAATTATATCTTGATGTGTAGCCGTGTGTACTGAATTTCGTTATATTAACCCGCTGGTCAGTAATTTGATTTGAATTTGAAACCCTTAAGAAATATGAACTTTTTACCTTGTTCGTAAATCGTATAGCACAATAATACCCCCTCACTCAGCCTACATTTTATACAGACACGTTCGCACAACGCTATGCTATGAACTACAAGTATTGGATTGTTGTACGCTATAAACTTGAGCGATTCTCAGAGCTATATCGTACGATTCTCCGGATAAGCTGCAGTCAAATTCTATATCATCGTCATCACTTGATTAGCTTTCCACGCTAGTGAGTACCAAATCTATCGTGTGTGCACTATAGGACGGATCGCCGTCTTAGCTGCCAAAGCTTATTTTAATTTTTGAATTGTTTTTGCTTTATTACGGACGCGTTTAACGTGCACGTCTCTCCACATTGTACTCACATGTATAATTACAACATGAATGTTGTAACCAATATATTGTAACAATATTCTGATTTAAAAGAGTGTCCGTGGAGTTTCTTGTCCATTCTTCTCCATAGGAACCTACTACGCGTTGGAACGGGTAACTAGCTTCATATTTCTGACTGACCGACACCTTGACAATTCAAAAGTGTCTGTAGTTGGTTTATTTGAAATAAATGCTTTGAGTTTGAGTTTGACAACTTGATGAACATAGTAGACCCGTTTGCGATAGAGCGTATAGTGTGAACGTCACGCTATAAAGCTTATGAAGCAATATGCTTTACTATAGCGTATTCTGAACTGCCCTACTAACATTGGTGTATGTTGTCATACTTCTGTAACTACTTCGTAACTCCTAAATACAGCCTACACAGATCTGCCTATTCACTTACCGTCTTTTCAATAGCCTGGAAGGCGACCCTGTCATTCTTGAAGGCTTCGGTGAGCCACTTGGGCACCGCGGCCACGACGTCGTCCAATTTCACGAAGATCAGGATAGCCAGGATCAGCTTCACAATCATCAGGAGCAACATGAAGATCGCGTACTGGAATCATTGTATTTTTTTTATTAGATCGTTTATCGTCGATTGTATGAAATGACACCAAATTCTTGGTGTAATTTTCATCTAAAGTGGAACATTCACGATCAAATTTGTAAGACGGAAACTCATTAGGAAGTCATTGCAATGTCACGCTCTCGGTAAGGTAAGGTATAAATTATAGGTAAATTGAACTAATAAAAATAAGACTTACCGTGACAAGCATGCAGTTACTCTCCCGGATGGCGCCACAGCATCCGAAGAACGCGATGAAGAAGACGATGCTTCCCACCACTATCGACGTGACGGGGGCTATCTCCAGGCTGAAGTCTGCTATCTGCACGATGTCCGTCATCTTGAGCTGCACCGCTATGCCGAGCCCCAGCAGGGCTAGACCGGCCAGCTGGAAGGTGAAAGTTTAATATTTAGTCTTAGATCATATTTAGCGGCAGATTAGGAAGCTAGTGGCTTAGCAATAACGCTGCACGGGTTGATGGATCAGAAGCTACACTCAAAAGCTCGAAAGTCTGACAATCAGTTTACTAGTCTTACGAAATGATATCGTGTTACCCAGTAACGGAGGGTTGTGGAGGTCAGATAGGTATATCCGCCATGTAAAAATACTGGTTTTTAGGTCCATCCGGTAAGACTAGAAGCCGATCTCAACCTAGTTGGAAAAAGGTTAGGAAGATGATGATTTAATAATAATAATAATAATAATAATCCACCAATTCAGGCGACGCAGGCCCATAAATAAATACCTTAACCTAACCATACATATATTTTTATTATAATTACAGCAAATCATTATTGTACACGGAGTGATGACTGTGTCGGCGTCGTGTTGCGCTGCGTGGTGTCGCATAACCTTCCACGAAATCGTCGGTACGCCACACCTTTCGGCCAAAACTCTTCTATCATGAAGGTTTCTAGGTACTTAGTTGGAACCCGCACCACAAACGACTTAAAGTTTATGTTATGGCGCGACTCCAACTTCTCTACTCTCAAAGTCCAGTTGGTCTTGGTTCTGATGTATTCCACGATGTCTTCAGTTATCGTGGAGTGATGCAGACGGGATACGTACAGCTGCGTCGACGGTGTAGCAGGACGCAGCAACATATTTGGTCCCGCCAGAGCTGTACCACATCGATTACGGCAAGTGGGCTTCCTTCGCTTAGATTCCACCTTCACGGAGCGTTCCTTGTCTGGCTGCCCTTTCTTAGGGGCTGGGGACAACATACCAGGAGCCGGTTCATTGCGGCTCTTAGATGCCCCCTCGGTCGATTTTGCACTCTTAGCAAAAACTTTATTCTGTTGCTGCTCCTTTTGGATAGGAGGTGGTGCAGCCGCTGCTGAGTAAGCACGGCGAGGTGTTGACGTGCTAACTTGTGACGTCGCCACTACTGCGGTAGAGGCGGGATCGGCGGGGCGCGGTATTGCATCGCTTGCAGTGACGGCGGCCGGTGATGAGTCCAATTTCGCTAACTCGAAACTGGACAGCGACCCGTTGTTTGCACCACGACGAGTGTTCACCTTTGATGCGAACTCAGGTGACCTACATACCGCTACAGTATTGCGTAAGTCAACCACATCGGCACGTAACTCACTGATGGTGTTTTGAGACGCATCCAACTTGAACTTCATCTCGGCCAGGTTTGCCTTCAGAGTAACAATATCCTTCAGCAACCTGGTGACGTCGACGTGGTCAAATGTAGCACGGGCAGCTTCCGCAGCTCCTTTGCCACAAAGGACGGCACGTCATCAGAGTCAGTCTCCTTAAACACCCGAAACATGTCTCGGAGACTCCTCTCTCCCTTTTTATTTAGTATTAGATCTTGGTAGACAGGATCTGCTAGAGGTGGAAATTAAAGGATCGGTTGTTGGTTGTGACGACGCTTGAGGGAGGCCTATGTCCAACCATGGATGTCTTCCTACTGAATTATAACGAGAATGATGGTGAGACACAAAGGAGGTGGTCATAACGTGTCTTGTGCCTATAGGGACAGTCATTTTCATACGTTAAGATTTTAGTAAACACTTTATTTTATGAAATGGACCCATGAATGTTAGGATGCCACACATCTGCGGGTCTCTGCACTAAATCCGTAGTTACTAACGTTAACTGTTCCTATTTTGTGTCACTTACGGATAAACGATTAGTTGTGTACGATTAGTTCGGGGCCCGACCTAAGAATTAATGACAAGACGATATGAGATTTGTCCCTACTACATATTTGTACGTCCGAAAAATTTAATTTGACGGATTAACTACTTTCGGATAGGCCCGTATCTTTGTTGACGGATAGAGAGTAGACCCTCTTTATTTACGGACACGGGTGTGTTTCTAAGGATAAAAAGTTTTTTTCGCTCATGTGAAAAACACAACATCACGCGTGTTATCCCGAAAGGGTATGGTAGAGTTGTAGGTACCTATAGGTATTATTAGTCACCCACATTACGCCAGTTATGGTTAAGTCCTATGTAATAGGGGCGACCCGTCAACCGGGCACAAATCTAGACTCCGGGCTGCTACTGGGAAATTCTATATGGATAAACCCAGTCACACTTTGCCCAACCCTGGAATCGAACCCAGGACTTCATGCTCAGCAATAGCGCATCATATTATATCATTCCTTTTAAATTATGTTTTCATCGGTTATTGTTATGACTGAAATGTTTTCTGTTTATTTGTAACCGCATACCGAAGTATTTCTCTCATTGACTGCAGCTGACTCAAAAAAAGAAGATTACTAATATATGAGAATGACTGGCGATTAACAAGTTACCTACTTTAAAGTCATGGTGAGCTTGTATACAGGGTCAAATTAAAATACCTAGCGAAACTCCGCAGACTCGATGGGTATAGAATAGATATCTACACAGTAAACACGACAAAAAAAGGTTAGGGATGTTGACAAATTGATGTTGAGGAGCTCGTGGCTAAGTAATACCAGCCGCACGGGTTGATCCAACAGGTTAAGCTACGCTTGCCGGAACTCCTCTGTGCCTCGGAAAGCACATTAATCCGTTGGTCCCGGCAGTCATTCGTCGATCTTTGACAGTCGTTACGGGTCGTCGAGAAGCCTGAAAGTCTGACAATCAGTCTTACCAACAGGTATCGTATTATCCAGTTACTGGGTTGTGGAGGTCAGATAGGCAGTCGCTCCATGTAAAATACTGGTATTGAGCTGCACCCGGTTAGACTGGAAGTCGACCACAACATAGTTGGGAAAAGGCTGGGCAGATTGAGGGATTTTGACAAAAAAAAAAATTTGTCTGTCGGGTATAATACGAAAAAGGAAGGATAAATAAAGGACACGCATTTTTTTTTATACGTAATCAAAAGATTACGGCAATACATTGAGTCAAAATGTGGCATGACGTCACTCCGCGGTAGATTTTATACTGACTTGTGACGTAGCGAGTCCCCACTCCCCAACTTTAATGCGTTTTATCTTAACCATTTTTTATTGATGTGTTTTTTGGGGTCAACGACCGCTGGTAGCTGTTTTTTTTTTGTTTTATCGTGTTTCTTTCTTTCGTTCACGTCTGTGGAGTTTCGCTAGCTAACTTAACTTGACCCCTGTATGTACATACCCGGTGTAACTGAAATAACTGAAAACCTCAGATACCCGAACTAAGTAATATTTATTGTAATAAATTAAATTGACTTATATGGCTTATTGGTGATTCGCCCGAATTTACTCGCCTAAAACAGGCGAATCAATACTTTCAAATAACTAATTTCGTACGAATCGCCTCAAGATAAAATAATATTATTTAAAAGTGTCGATTCGCCTGTTTTAGGCGAGTAAATTCGGGCAAATCACCAATATGCCAATGATATGGGAACTTGGGTAGTACGTAACTGATTCTATATATATATATTATATATATATATATTATATTATATATATATTTTTTTCGTCATATTTGTACTAATCGATATAATTATAATAATAACAGTTTATTATTGTCCCGCTGTAGGGCAAAGGCTTTTTCTCATACCTACAAATAACGCACGACCATTGACTCCCTGCACGCTTGCTCAAGACGTGTTGGCGATTTCAGACTTGTAAGTTGTATAACTATAAATCTAATCAATATAATTTACTTTATATTTTTTTTTGGTATAAAATGAACCATTTATTTATTAAAAAGTATTGTAACCTAGTCCCGATTCTGGATATACGGTATCTAATTGCGTACCTAACACATTTCTGATTCATTTTACAGTTCAGCAACATTATTGCGTTATTTACTTTGTTGAGCAGATATTTTTTGAACTTATGTAGCAATGTATTAGCAATCTCTTTCAAAATGATTCAGATTGTGATTGATCGCGTATTACGCTATTAGGGTGCTGTTTCAGGTTTTCCAATAGTACATCCTGCACCTATAGGTATTCTAATGAGATCACCCTGCACACACAACGCCTATGTATAGATAAAGCTTTATTGCGAGCAGCATAATAATTTATCTGCATTAAAAATAACATTTGGATAAGCGAGGCAAGAATATCCCATATTTTCCTGTAAATGTTCATGTTTCATAGCTATGTTTCAGTACTTTCAGTATCACGACGGAAGCCTATGTAAGGTTAAATTCACAGAATTTTAGCATACCTAGCTTGTGTACAATCAATATGAGTATATCTGTAATTGAGGCGTTATCTCCACCCTATGGCGAGCCGTTATCACCTATCTTATCACCTTATCACTAGGTTTTAGGTGTGAGAGCTGAGACGCACCTCAAAACGTTATGGAATTTGTTTTCTACGAATATCGTACTATGTGGGTACATCAGAATATTACGAGTTTATTGTATTGTTTTTAAATAATGTCGCGATAACATTACCATTGTGGATTTGATATTATTTCTGATAGGATTTTAAGTATTGTTTCAGGATACACTTGCGTCAAAGTTTGCACTTTCATTCTGTAAATAAGTGTGACTAAGATAACGTTAGTCATGAAAATGCTCAGACCATATGGATTGTGTGTGCTCGAGAGGGTGACTGAATAAAATCGAACTAGGAAAGAACGAAAGAAAAATGCGTTTATTGGCATTACAGCAGAAATATACACCTTATAACTAATCAAAAACAGAAAACAATGCCAAAAGGGCCTCAGCTCAGCATAAATGTCAGATGGCAACACAAAGTGTACCACCTGACGCTGATTTTTAGCTGCAACCCACGAATTTGGACACTAGGCACGAATTTGGGGTTGGTGCAGGGGAAGGCAAGTTTTCGATTTGCCGTAGCACTAATCAAATCACACAAAAACAACATAACATCACGCTTAAAATCAAGCAGGGTTAGGCAGAAGTGTACGTAGGTGTAGGTACAACCCTCCCATAGAGACATCCGTAATATGGGTGTAAGTCCCATATTTCGACAGTTCTGCATGTCCTCCAATCTATCTTCCTAGCCTTTTCCCAACTATGTTGGGGTCGGCTTCCAGTCTAACCGGATGTAGCTGAATACCAGTATACTACACGGAACGACTGCCTATCTGTACAACCCAGTATCTGGGTAATCGTCTCGTGTCTCCTGTCCTCCAATGTAAGACACAAACAAAAAAGAATCAGTAGGTGCTTATTATAATATTACCCATAGTTCTGATACAAAGGGTTTACAAACACAGTTAATATACGATGTTTCAAGCACCTAACTAGTAGCACTAATCTATCCATGACCCACTTGTTAAACAAATCGATCAAACGTAGTATAGGATGCTTTAAGTCTATCACCGTGAGCTCATCAATATCAAACAAAATCATTTATAAATCTGTCATTTGATAGCACTTTTAGACGCCGTTTAATTATTTAATTAGCAACAACAACTCATCAAAGCAAACAGAAAGTGGAGGTTTTGAGGGTTGTCTTTTATAACTTAAAAGTTACGTTTGAAAAGAGCCGATTGTCAGCCTTATTCGAATAAATTAATTTAAAATAAACCCTGGGTTTTACAAGTTGTGTTTATATCGGGCGTGGCGCGCGTTCAGCAGTCGCGTCATCACCACCGGCCTGATCGTCCACTTATTCTCACCAGAAGCCATCCACTACTGAGTACTGGGCAATAAGTCTCTTCAATCAAATGTCATGTAACTTGAACCTCAAGTGCTGTCATTCAGACATCTCATCTCATATTCGAAGATGGCGACGCGCCTGAAGGCGAGACTGTCCTACCCTATTCTATTTACCCTATTTACCTGTTGATTTCAGTTTTCTACTCTAGAATACGTGTTCCTTGATTGTCAACTTAAAGCTTTATTACACTACGCGATATTCAGGGACCCTTTTCCTAAATCAGGATGGTGTAATTAGAGAAAACGAGGAAGGATTTCTATTAAAAACACACAACCTAAATATCGGGTAGTTCAATAGGGGTATAACTTATAAACATAAAAAATATAATGTACTTTAAGTAATTTCAGTATCTAATAAATATTTAAACGCATATAAATTATCATTGTTCCATATCAAATCTACAATAGATCGTAAAACTGTTTGCTATTTGCTATTTACTTTAAATAAAATGCAAATGTTCACAAAGCAAGTTAGAAATAAGGTTCTGTGATAGACTCAATTTGCCAGTGTTGGCATAGCTTCTTTTCTTTTCATTAATCTATTTTAATTATCGTATGAAGTGCAGTAAGTTATGCTGCATTTCATGAGAATAATGTCCACTTCGGTCTCGTGTTGAAAACAATAAACTCTAAATAAGTTATGTCTAGTAAATAAAGCAATATAAATTGAAAACAATGAACGTGCTGCAAGTCTAAATCGATAAAAATTTACTAGGTCGCAGCCCGCGCAATACGAGTCTTATATAGATAATTGTCTATTTTAAATCAGAAACTATTTCAAAGTATTTACGTGGTAAAGAACCACATAGTTCTTAAACTTCCTTAAATAAGTGCATCACTAGAGAAAAACAACCAAAAGACAAACACAGGCTTAACACACTATCTGAAATAAATCTCAATCTTACCCACCTTACATCGTTAAAATCACCGGCTTTTAGAAAATAAATAAAGAAAACACTTACTGCAAACACCAAATTGGCGAAGAATAAGATGTATTTGACCACAAATTCACCGCAACCCATCTTGAATGTGTAATTAAACAATTAAATTTAAAAAATAACTACTATTTAAAGTACGTTCGTTCAACTACGAGGTTCTACGCAGACTGCGAATACAAGGCCTGGCTGATAGAAACACTTATCGACTGATAACGAATGTGGACAAATAGCATTTTCATAATCGCTATCGTTTATTTTATTTCGGGATTTTAATGGGAATATGAAAACTTTTTCCTTTTAACGAAAACAGGGAAAACGCCAATCAGACAAGGCTTATACCCAGCAATAATGAATGTTAGCTATTGTAGAAAATATTACCTACAACTTATGTTAAACTTAAAAAAACCGGCCAAGTGCATGTCGGACCACGCACAATCAAGGGTTCCGTAGTTGGGATGAATTTATCCCAAGAACAAACTTAACATTGTAGTTGAAAAACATGTTCTCCCATACGGAATGTATCGGAGATCATGTTTTTCAAACCGCAAATTTAAGTTGGTCAGTTATTACTCGTTAACCTGTAAAGTCTACTTAGCTCTGATAGTTTTCCTTTTAATTCCGTTATATATACTATTGCTGTGAATTTTTTCACAAGTCCAAGTACAACCATTTAGCTAGAAAGGGGGGAAGGACACTTGACTCTAACAAAAAATTTCAGTTAAAAGCTTAATATTTCACAAACGGATCCCTGAATCCAAAAATAGTTTGGACAAACTCATAATATTTTTGAAAGACCTTTTTAACGATACCCCACAACATGGGGTAGATAAGGAAAAAAAAAACATCCCCACTTTACGTGTAGAGGAGGTACCCTCAAAAAAAATATTCTTCTTAATTTTATTTTACCACATTGTCGGCATGATTAATAAGTATACATACGCCAAATTACAGCTTTCTAGTACTAACCGTCTCTGAGCTAAGGCGCGGACAGACAGACGGACAGACAGACAGACAGATAGACGGACATGGCGAAACTATAAGGGTTCCTTGTTTACTACGGAACCCTAAAAAGGGCCCCTACATTCTTTTTTAAATTTAGAGGTATTTTTTTGTGTCGGGAGTTTTCTCAATATTTTATTTAACTTTTTAGACCAACAGGTAAAACTGTGTTAAACAGAAAAAAACGTTGGGATTTAGAAATGTAAGAAAGAAAATTCAGCCCGTTTTCAGTAGACATTCTTACGTAGGTACTCGATTTTCAGTAAAACTGTTTTAATTTTTGCTGAATTCCCGAAGATTGTATACGTAATTATGAGGCGAATTTTACTTTTTGGAGTGTACTGCTGGAAGTATTGGATGAGCTTAACCGATTTCAATAAGGAGGAGGTTCTTAATTCGCCTGTATATATTTTTTTTTGCGCAATTACTTCGCCATTTTTGTAATGATTTTGATGATTCTTTTTTGATTGGTAGGTCATTCATCAGAGGTGGTCCTATATAAATTTTATTAACTTTGCTTGGGTAGTTTATGAGTTAGCTTCATTAACACTTATTTTCCACTTAGTCTATATGGATGATGTTATAAGTTCCTGTCACTGTTATTTATATAGCAGGTAGTGGTATTCGAATTTGTGTGGGGTAGGTACCACAACTAAAAAGTAAAAAATAAAAATGCCGGTGAACGGTGTGAAACGGTGTCAGTTTTACTTGCTCGAGGAACCCTCGTACTTTGAGAAACTAGTAACTATTATCATCATATTATCTTTCTGATTTAGGAATTGTTTAACACTTTCGACTCCACCCACTTTTCATAGAACTCATACGCCATGCCGCTATACATATTGGAAGTGAACCCTCCGGGAGGGTTGCCGGGATTACGTTTGCGCTAAAGTTAACCATCGCGGATGGTCAACCGCTTTAGCTTTAAAACAGTTTTATAAAACAAATTAAAATTGTGCTTTGTCGCTATACGTAGTTTCCAACCTTTTAATTTCTTTGTGAATATTTGTAACCGTGAATAAACAATATTTTTAAAACAAAAATGCTTAGATTTTAAAACCAACGCTTAAACTAATAAATCTTGTTAAAATATACATCAGATTTTGCACAAGGTCCTAATATAACGAAGGTGAGCACTAAGGAAGGATTTTCGAAAGTTCACCCCCAAAAGGGGTTACCTATGTATGTTTGTATGGAATTTCGACATTTTTACCGATGGGAATAGTAATAATAATAAGTCCATTTATTTGTCAGAATATTGTTACGTAGTTAAATTTTATAATATTCTGCCGTTTCCGGCCTACAAATACCTACATAAACGATAAGACCGCCCATTGTGTCACCCTATGTAAAATGTCTACATTTATATCAGTATTTTTTATGGTGTACATAATAAAGAATATTTTATTCTATTCTAAATTTTCAGGGTTTTGGTAATGGTAAGTTTTTAATTTAAGTTTACATTGAATAAAATAAAATAGGATAATATTGAAATTCCCATCGGACACACGGCTTGTATAAAATAATAATAATAATTTTATTTGTTCAATTGCTTTTATTATTATAACAGCTTGCATGATGTGTTCTTTGTACCAGCTTTACTATGCTTTCAATTTTATTTTTATTTTCATATACCTACTTACAGATTGCCCATCCTGAACCAAAGGAAAATCCAGTTTTAAAGATTAATTAAACTATTATTAATCATGAGGAAAATATTCCTGTCAAAAACCCATACCTGCCGTTATTTTTTATTTTTTATTTAAATGGTCAATACAGATGAATACATACAGATGGTTCACTCCGCATTTTAGGTACGAAGCTGCAAGTACGCGGGCGGCGGCGGCGGGCTCGAATTGTTGAGCCAATTCAGTGAGTGTAAAACCGTGTCTCCTGCGCGTGCTTTTTCGAAACATTACACAAAAACATCAAAACAAAGAGGCGTGGCCATACACATTTGTCTATAAAAACACGATATTTTTGTTTTCCGAGCTGCATGGAAAACAATCTCCGCGCGGGTGAAGAGGGGAAGGGTTTGTTTCATTTTTAATTGCTGCGCGCACCGCGCTCGTCTGTCACTGTCATTCAACACAGGTTTTTAGGTTACATATTGTCCTGTAAATAGTTGTGATAAATTGTCGATTTTTTTAATTTTATTAATGTGTAGATGTAGTCATGAGTTCCGACGAGGAAGACGTGCTTAAAAATACTTGTTACGATGTTTTTGTGTAATGTTTCGAAAAAACACGCGCAGGAGACACGGCTTAACGTAGTCAGAGATCTAAGGCCCGTATTACAGAACCTCACTCAAGACTCAAGCATTACTTAAAACTCGTTTCAACCAATGATAATGCTTGAGCTTTTAGTGAGGTTCTGTAATACGGGGTTAATAGTTACGCGATAGAAAGGAAGGCAACTTCTAGGTGAATATAACTGTAGGTAATTAGCGCTTAGCGACCTGAATTGCACTTTAAGTCTCGTGCATACTGGCGCGACGCGACACCGGTAATTGTTCAACTGTGAAAAATTCTTAGAAAGTGTTTTGTCAGAGTCGCGTCGCGCCTGCACGAGGGTTTATTTGATCGTAGCAAGTGTTGCTTTTTTTTTTAAATGATTTTGCGGAGTGAACCATCTGTTTTAATCTGTACCAATACCTACTAGAGTTAGTAACAGTAGGTACCTATTTATTATACCGTTGTCATGAGAACATACATGATTGTCATGCCGAGGGATCGTGGTCAGCCATTGAAATGAAATGAAATTTATTTTTGCAAGAATTGTAATACCTACATTACATTTAGTGGGGTATTTAATAGTTTCTAATACAATTCGCTAAAACTAGCATGCAAAATTACATTAATTAAATAAATGAAATTATGTTAATAAAATTGGAACATCAATAAAGTTATTATATTGATTATGAATGTCAATCATTTGTCAAAATATAATAGTAAAATGTCAGGTAAAAGTTTAGGTACTCATTCACTGAATAGAACGATTTTTCTCTACGCCCCATTTGAATAATATTGTTTTAAAACGGTTGATTGGCAGTTCCCTATATAATTTTGGTAATTTATTATATATCCTTATAACCATTGGAAAGCAACTTCTGGGATATAAGTGGCTTTTCATTGGAGTAATAATTAGTCTATCAGGTTATCTTGTGTTAAACGTAGCAGTGTCTCCAAGACGTTGAAATAATTCGGAGTGCATTTTAACAAATTAACAGCATTTAAATATGCATACCGGGAACAGTTAATATTTTAATTTTTTTTAAAAGAGGTTTACATGAAGTCAATGGTGGCACATTGATTATTATTATTATACCATACTTCAGAGTATCTTAAGATGTTCATCATCATCATAGATATAAGACTTTTATATTTCTATGATTATCATTCTCTTGCTTATTTGGTGACGGCGCAACTTCCTCAACCGGTCTTTTTCTTCCATATCTTTCTATTAACACTTTCGACTCCACTCACTTTTCACAGAAGTCATACGCCATGCCGCCATACATTTATTTATTTATTTACATATTGAAAGTGATCCCTCCGGGAGGGTTGCCGGCATTACGTTTGCGCTAAAGTTAACCATCGCGGACGGTCAACTTATTACTCAAAGCATTAGGTTAAAAACCGTGTTATAAAAAACTGTAAAACGAAGTAAAATAGTATCTTGTCGCTATAAGTAGTTTCCAACTTTAATTTATATTTTGTGAATAGATATTTGTTCCGTGAACAAAAAAAATAAAACAATAATAATGCTTGGATTTTAAAACCAACGCATATACTAATCAATCTTGTTAAAATATACTTACATTAGATTTTATTTTCACGGTTTATAATGCTGTATTCGCCAAGAAAAAACTGCATTTAAAATGAGCTCTCCGCGTAGGCTCCCGGCATCCCATATGCGACTAGATGAACCCTCCAGGAAGGCTTGCGGCACTGAAGGTGTGAAATCAAAGGTTACCTTATTTAATTGCTGGCATAATTAGCAGAGCTATCGAAAATAAAAGTTTAATCAAAGATGAGTTCAGTTTTATCTTTGTTCAGCAACTGATACATTTGGGTCCAAAGACTGGAATCAGAAACTTGCTTCTACGTTAATGTAACTTCATCGATTACGCTTATGGGTTAAACCTTGGTTTTTTCCTCGGGGAAAGAACAGGATAAATATGGATACATTTTACGTAAGTGACTTTTTTTGCATCGAAGCTCGGCCGGTTAACGGGAAGTGTGTCAATTTACAGACTGAAACATGGTTTAGATTATCCGGAGCTAGGTCATTATAATTGTAGCTCCAGATTAAAGTTTTTAATTGATAGGCCAGGACATATTTCGAGACATCGCCAAGCGGTTGGTCGACTCTTCACGTGACCAGAGGGCTGGCCTATTCTTGGGCCAAAGAATCAGCATTGCCATCCAACGATGATGTCAATTTTCTTTCTACAATTCCTCTAAATGGCGCCATAGCTGCCTTATGACCAGCTTAAAACAGGATGTGGATGTTACGTAAGTTATAAGTAACTGTGTAACATCCACATCCTGTTTTTTTTTTAACCGACGAAAAAATATGATTAAGTTCTTATTGCATCGAAGGTCGGCCGTCCTGAAGTGAGACAGGCAGGCTGAAATGTTGTTTTAATTATTCATAGCTAGTCCATTATGGACCGATGAACTTAAAAAGGTGGCTGGGACAGACTGGCTGCGTAAGGCGGAGGACAGACTGTTGTGGCGCAGTCTGGGGGACGGCCGCGATAGGCTGAGTTGATGAGTAGGTACATTATAATCGTAGCTACCCGATCGGTCGAGACCGAGAGGAGTGGAAAGGAGAAAGGGAGGCCTTTCCCCTTGCAGTGGGACAACATGAGCTAAAGCATAAAGGGTAGGCCAATGATGTCAGTTTTCCTCCTGCATTTCCTCTCAATGACGCCATAGCTGCCTCATCACCAGTTAAACAAATGAAAGTACCGGAATTGATTCGTAAACGTATGAAAATGAGTGTGAGTAACAATGTCAGCATTCACGCTAATCTTATCAAGCGCTGATTGTGAACAACATGTTCGAGGTATTGTCCTCGCTAATATGGAAATAGATCGTGATGCTGATTATTATTTTTTATACAGAAATACCTACGTAGCCTACAGTAAACCGCACGTTGGATAACACTTGAACTAGTAAAATCGCCCTTATTTCTAACAAAAAAGGACGCTGTTACAGTCAATTTGCTGGGTACATGGATGTGTGGTTAACAGTATGCCGTGTGTTTTATATATTTATAATGTTTTGACTTTTATCTGATCTTGTCTGATACCTCGACAATACGGTTGATGTGGCACGCTTACTGAAGTATAATAGGTAAACTACGAATCATGACTTATGCAAAATAGTACTATCGGGGATCACAGTCTATGTTCGGGCCAGTGGCGATACTCAGAGTATCAATATCGTTCGATAAAGAAGGTGTCATGTGAAGTTGAAGCTGTGTCTCAGGAACTACCCAAACAAAATTATTGACAAGAAACAGACCTCAATTACTCAATTTGTCTAGTAGTTATACGACTGTAAAAGTTTAATTCAAATCCGTCCAGCTGTTCATACATGTTGCGGTTACCAACGAACACCATTTCATTTTTATTTAAATACAATAGGAAAAATATTTCTACAGAAATGTAAAATATTGTGTAAATAAACGACTAGAGTAGAAGTTTTTTTTCTAATTTAGGCCTAAGATCTAGAAGACGTGAATACTTCGTTAAAGCAAATCGGATTATTATCAATTTAATTTCGAGAAAAGTAAATGTTTTTAATCTGTCGATTATCGGAAGCTGATTTGAGTCACTTTACTCACGACGCACCGGAACACCACCGGTACAATATTATTCGTAATAGTAGGTGTGCTATTCATAAGCGCTGAGTGATGATAACATATCAGTATTTAGTAGATTACCTACCTATTTCCAAAGAACTTAAAAATACATATTATTATTTTCTCCTTATGAAGACCGTGCTGTAAAAACCTTTGCAATATTCGTCAAAAGGGTTGTCCGATGATTATCTAATATAACAAAGTCCTAAACTCCACCTAGTAGCTATTTTCTAGCCCTAGAACTCATGCCGCACTCTATGGAACCGTTTCGTTACGAAGGTATAAAATTCTCTAACATAAGTAATTTACTGGTTACTAACGTCTTAGCTATATAATTATTTTATTTGCTAGATTATAGGTTTATTACATGGTGGTGGGAATTTCTTTAACGTCACACTATATTCGACCTTTCCGTCGTGCAAATATTAAAGATATTTATTTATCGTACGTCGATTACAAATGCAATAGATTAATAAAATTATGTCATAAAAACAACTGCTGGCAAAAACCTTCCTTGAGTTCCAGGCTAGCTATTTCGATCCCGTGCTAATTAGGACCATTTTTTGAGGATTTGTCTTCCAGTTCCTCCCGTTATCAGCTCCATGGTTTGTCTTAACACCTGAGCCGACAATTCAGAAGTTCAGGAGTTGCGGATTATTCAGGAGACCTGACTCAGTCAGATAACCTGACTGTGTGTGCTCCTCAATTAAAATTTATCGTTCATTTCGTATGATATGATTTCTGCTTTTTATGGCAGTTACAATTTGAAAGTGCCAAGTTTTTGTGCGCCTACTTAGAAATTAGCAATAGGCGTTTAGAAATAGTTTTACGATTATATCAGGCGCTTTTAAATCGGCACAATGTGGTATAGTTCAAATTATTTAGGTTTTTAAATGGCTTTTTAATCTAAATAACATCATTCTAACAATTTTCTGCACTTGCAAGTAATTATATGCACACATGAAGTTAGAAACCTAGTTTATGGTATGTCCTCATTTGAATAATTAACTAGATAAGTAGGGGTAGGGCACTTACACTATTCTACTATGACATAGGTATTAGTGATTGAGTTTATTTTAGTTTGAGTTTAGTTTTCGTTGTGCGCTGTAATTGTCACGTTCTTGAAATAAAATTAAGCTAAACCATTGATTTGTACCTACTTGTTTCAATGTTAGCAATTAAAGTTTTAGTGGACGTAATAAATACAACAATTTGCGTGAAAGTCATTGACAATGACAATGCCTTTGCAATTAAGCCTTTGATTGCGTGCACCATGACACGCTTTTGCGTAAGCTGCGTCATTACGGTGTTCAAAACGAAGCTCTCAACGTTATAAATTCTTATTTACACAATAGGTCCCAATGTGTAGATGTTAATGGTGTGAAATCTTCCGGTCTACCAGTTCAGTTAGGTGTACCTCAAGGCTCAATACTAGGTCCATTCTTGTTCTTAGTGTATATCAATGACTTACCATTCTATTTAAAGGGTATCTGTGAAGTTGTACTGTTTGCAGATGATACCTCTCTTATTTTTAAAGTAGACAGGAATAGACAAGATTTTGACGATGTAAACAGTGCTCTCTCAATGGTTACGGATTGGTTTACGACAAATAACCTAGTTCTCAATGCCAAGAAAACGAAATGTGTAAAGTTCGCCCTACCAAATGTTAGAAATCTAGGACCCAACATCGTCTTAGATAAAGAGGTGCTTGAGTCTGTAAACTCGGCAGTTTTTCTGGGCATAACAGTAGATGCCAAACTTCAGTGGGGCCCACATATATCGAGCCTAGCGGGAAGGCTCAGTTCGGCCGCCTACGCCGTCAGGAAAGTAAGACAATACACTGACGTCGATACAGCTCGGTTAGTCTATTTTAGTTATTTTCATAGCGTTATGTCCTACGGTCTTCTGCTGTGGGGCAAAGCTGCTGATATTCAAAATATATTTGTCCTTCAAAAACGAGCTGTTCGAGCTATTTACCAGCTAGGTGCCAGAGTTTCTCTGAGAGATTTTTTCAAAGATATTGGTATCCTCACGGTGGCGTCCCAATTCATCTTCGCCAACATCTTATATATTAGGCAAAATATACACTTATACACTAAAAACAGTGATTTTCACAATGTTAACACTAGAAATAAGGACAAACTACGAGCTCCCTTTCACCGGCTTCATAAGGTTCATAACTCATTTGTTGGGCTTGGTATAACCTTTTATAACAAGCTACCCTCTTCTTTGCTAGATTTGCCTTTTGATGCGTTTAAAACGAAAGTAAAATCCAAGCTTTGTTCAAAGGCATACTATTCTATAAACGACTACTTAAATGATAAGAATAGTTGGTCGCTGTGATTAACTCAAGACAATGTTTATGTTCTTTCTCCAGATTACCTACTGACAAGTTATATGAGTTTATATAATTGTTTTATTTTTTTTATTTTTTTATTCAACTTTATAAGTCAAGCTATTTTTAATTTTATTTCAATTTATTGTTGACATAACCTACTCATTACAATGTTTTTTCTAATGAGTTGTATTGCAATATGTGGTTAGCTAGTGACCTCGACAATTGATCATATTAGTTATTGTTATTAGTAATTAACTGTTTGTTTTATTTATTTTATCTCGATGGTCCTAGTTTATCATTTATAACTTCCAGTTACAACTATATGTAAGCGGGCACGCCCTTTATGCCTGGAGGCTTTTATTTAGATAAGTTCTGTTTACGTTTAGTTTTTATTTCTGCCTGAGTATAGTTCTCGATGATGTTGTGTGGTATATTGGCGTGTGCTAGCTAACATATGGCTAATAATTTAAATTATGTTTTGTGTTGCGTAATCTAAATTATCTAAATTATTTTGAATACTATTATATAGAATCTTATTTTTTTGTTCTTCTAACTGAACAGACAGCTGTGCTGCTGGGGAGTTTGTTGCGCCACTTCTTCTTCCCAGCTAATGCACTAGGAAGTGGTGAAGGGTGGGCGTTTTGGGGGACTGTCTTATGTAATTTTGACGTTCGAAAAGTGCTGATTCTCAGCCTAGTTTGAATAAATGACTTTTGAATTTTGAATTTTTTTTTGAATGACGTCAGCTGACTAGAGCAGGGGTCATTAGCATGACTCAGAAATGCTTTATTAAAAGTAAAGATTTCACACTGTATTCTTTACAACAACAATCCAATCAACTAAATTTTTCACCAATCATGCTCGTACCAGAGCTAGACCAGATAAACCACATTGTGAATGTTAAAATACCAACGGAAATAGCATTACCAGAGGACATAAGTCTGAATAGATCTTTATCAGTTCTTGGAGAACAGATCAAAACACTGAAAACCACCAAAGCTGAAGTCGATGACTTATCAGTCCATGACATTCACCAGTACACCGTCGTCTACATACTGCTGGGAGTTGTCCTAAGCGCGGCAGCAGTCTGGGTCTGGAAAAGAGTGAGATGCTGTTCGCTTTCCACGGCCAGCCGGGCGGAGCCTCATCACAGACAGGAGTCTGTAACGACTACAGCCGAGTCAACCAGAGTGCATAGTGAAGTGCAACCGCGAAAGCAGAGTACTGCTGACCGTCAGCAAAGTGAGAGAGAGTCGATAGGTCTAAGTGCATATTTCGCGAGACGGTGGCCCAGTGCTATGCGTAGTGCGGGTAAAAAGGAAAGGGCTACGTTGCCTAAAATGCGAAAAGAACGTGTGCTTACAGTTGAAGACTCATTAGTGTAAAGAATTTATGTTTTTTAAGGACAACCGTAATTTATACTTTATTTACCATTTTACAATACTTTTACTTAAGTTTACCATTTTATAACACTTACTTTTGTTTACCATTTTATAATTACTTTACTTTGTTTACCATTTGACTTGTATTATTATTTAACTAAGGTGATTTGATGATTACTTTAGTCTTTTCTTATCTCATCTGGTGCTCGGGAATATGTTCGGTACAATATTTGCAACCGAACAGCTCAGCACTTTTGCCTGCGTGCATTTCCATAAATGCATGAATCACAACTATTACCAGTTAGTACGTATTCGGATACCAACCGCGTAACTCAAACCAAACCAAATCAAACCATCTTAGTGCTAATTTAGCTTAGATTTACCACTTCATATATTTGACCAATATTCAATATAGTCTTTAAACCATATTATTTCGTATCATTAAACCAGTCTAATATAATACCAAATCAACCAAATATCAACCAACTCAGAAGTTAGTGCTAAACCAAGCAGGCACTAAACTTTACAATTTGAAAGAAAATAATTTAAATAATATCCCATGAAAAATAAAATAATAATTAATTGGTGTGCACTTTGAAAAAGAATGGATTTTTCGAATCTAAGCAGGGGTGTTTTAAACGCCTGTCTGTTTATTGTTTTCTGGTTGCTCAGAAGTGAAATTCTAACTGATATTGCTACCAATTCAGGCGTCGCACTCGTAGAAAATATATAGTTCGGAGTTTAAAGTTATGACCGACAGATGGCAGTAGGATTGCAAGATTAGGATTAGCAGAATAAAATTGCCTTTTAGGATTGGAAAGTTCGGCTACTGTGGCCGTGACGTCTCGGGGTCGACTGCGTGGTCTGAAAAAAGTTCAGGAAACTTTGAATGGCAGCCTAGAGTTTGGAACTGAACCCATTACCCGCTGGTATTTCAAGGGACAGTTATTATTGTATGTACCTGGTGAGTCGTTAGTACATATTATTATCCGCCATTCCCCCGCCGCACTGTGGGCTGTAAATCGAGCTTCATAGTCATTTAAAATGTTAGCGCTTTTTTTTTTTTTTTCTTGTGATATGTTTCTAATGCCTTCAGCGGTCATGAATATATATAAGGAATATCATTTCATAGGTAAACTAAATTATAAAATAAAAAAATAGAAAATTTTGTATGGCGCCAAAGTAATAAATCCAAATATCTTCAAAACCGCTGTTTTAACTATTATATCCTTACAGATGGCGATTTTACAAATTATTTGTAATTTTTTGGTGTATTTCATATATTGGTGATAACTGCGGTTTTTTTATAAAAAATATATACGCTATTTAAAAAAATTGTTTCACAAAATTTCCGGACCAATGGGTTTATAAACTTGAAATTTTGCAGAGAGGTCTTTGTATTTTAGAAAAACACTACTACATTAGCAAAATTAAGAATATATTCCATGACATCGACAAAAAAAAAATGAAGTGATAAATTTAGTTACGCATTCTAAGAACTCGTTTTTAACACTATTGTATGATCGTTAACCTATTAGGAATTATCTAATTACCCAAATTATATAATTACTTTAATGTTGATGACATAAATTACTGTAATTAGTACCTAATTATTAGTATTACGACATTAATAAGGGTGGTTAAGCTAACTATATATTGTAACATTAATGAGGGTAGTTAAGCACAATATTGCATATAAATTGAACTGCAGTATATACTATTACTTAGTTCATTTTGAGCATTTCAATCATTCACGTTGATATTTAAGTGTAAAAGTATGGAGGGCCTTGTTACAAACCTAGATTTGTTTGTCATATTAAAAAAATCTGATAAGAAGAATGATAGTGATAAATTGTTTGATACAGTGGTATCTTGCCTAGATCATTGTCTTTCTGACGAAGACAGTTTGACTTTGAAAATCTTTTGCCAAAGATTCACGAGGGCTGCGATGCTGAGATGGAAAAAATGCCAAAGGAAGTTCACGGATTTAAAAAAATATTACGGAACTTGGCTGTAAGAAAGTCGAAGCAAACATCGACTGGCCTAGTTGTATACGACTAACAGTTGAAAGTTCTGAAACAAGCTGTCCTGAACCTGAACCTTCGACATCAACAACATCATCGGTTGGAACGAAGACAAAGAGAAAATCAACACCTCGAAAACCTTTTGAAGAACTAAGTACTCAGCAGAAAAAGAGAAGAACAATGGACGATAAAGGTCGCGATCGCACTGAATTAGCATATGCGACTGCCGTTCAATTGAGAGAACAAGGTCAGGGAAGCATTGCAACTGCAATTGAGTATATGCTGAAGCACCCCGAAGCAGCTGACAAATTTATGGAAATTATTAGGAAACAATCTAAACCTTCGTTTTCGCCCGAAAAAGCGCTGGGTCTACTTCTTTCTTTAAAGCTTTGGCAATGGCAATATGTAACTTTGAGGGAAACAGCCATGCGAGAAGGTGCATAGGATCTATATCCTTCTTATTACAAAGTACAGAATTCAAAATTACAGTGCTATCCCCCACAGGCAACAATCACCGTGACGGATTATTCAGCCAAGATCACATTGCAAGGTTTGCTTGACAAAACAGTGCAAAGAATCTTAGAAAGTTTGCCTGAAGTTATTAATGACAAGTGTATGACTATGATATGCAAGTGGGGATTCGATGGTGCTTCTAATCAAAGTAGATACAAGCAGAGTATGACCTGTGACCAAGACGATTCAAGTGTTTTCATGACTTCGATGGTACCACTTAAAATCACATGTGAAGAAGATTCTATTTGGATAAATCCAAGGCCATGCTCATCGTCATATTGTCGCCCATTGCAATTCATATTTACGAAAGAAAGTAATTTTGTTGTTACTGAACATCAAAAGCAGATGGAAGTCGATATAAACGCACTTCGCCCCTCAAATTGCGGAACTAATGTGGTCAACCATAAGTTAATGATGACTATGATTGATGGAAAGATTTTCACCTATCTATCAGATGCAAAATCTGGTTCTAGCTGCTACCTTTGTTTAGCAAAACCTTCAGACATGAATAAATTGGATTCTGTGAAGGAAAGACCAGTGGCTGTCGACCTCTATAAATTTGGACTGTCAACATTACACGCTCGCATCAATACGATGGAATGCCTCTTACATATAGCTTATAGGCTTGACCTCAAGAAATGGGCAGTGCGAGGAGATGATGACAAAGTTGTCTTTCAAGCAAGAAAAAAAGTTATACAAGATCGTTGCAAAGCTGAGCTAAACTTTTTGATAGACATTGTTAAACAAGGATCCGGAACAACGAATGATGGCAATACAGCCAGAAGGTTTTTCGAGTTTCCTGAAAAAACTGCAGCGATCACTGGGCTAGACGAACAGTTAATTCGTAGACTTGCAGTGATTTTACAGGCAGTTACCTCAGGACAAGATGTTGACGCTGTAAAATTTAAAGAATAAGCGTACCAGACAGCTGCTAGGTATGTGGAACTATATAATTGGTACCATATGCCTGCTACTGTGCACAAATTGCTAATACACGGGGCAGATATCATTGCCAGTAACGCAATTATGCCAATCGGGAGCCTATCAGAGGAAGCGTCCGAGTCACGTAACAAAGACTTTCGTAGATTTAGGGAACACAATTCGCGAAAGAAAAGCAGACAAAATTCTAATGAGGATATCCTCAACATGTTACTTCTTTCATCAGATCCAGTTATTTCTGCAACAAGACCCAAGATGAGTACGAAAAAAAAGCAAGAGCTTTTCAACGAAATCCTGGATTTGTTGAAACTTCAGGAAAGCTATTTCGAATTTTTTGATGTTTCTCATTTAGATCCTGACTCTGAGTCAGATTCTGATTCTGATGACGGTTTTGAAAACTAATTATAGTTAGTGAAGTGGACTGTATTTTTCAATAAAAGATTTCTTCTATTCTTGTTATTTATTTCGAAGTTGTTTTCTTCTCGAGAGCTGGGAACCGACTGTGTCCCTATGATTCAGATGTCGCGACGCCCCCGCAAGGGGGCGTGGCGAGCGGGGTCAGGGCTTCGCCCTTCGCCCGCGGAAGCAACACGGTGGCCCGCTAATACGGGCCCCTCGGTCTGTTTGCCTCGAACGGCCTGTAGAAATGACGCAGGCAAAGTGCGTCTGTGTGAATGGTTGCTATGAATTTTCTGTAGGCGCGTCGCGACACTATATTCCTATAGTGTCGCTTCTTCACGGCATCCCGGCGGTCTGTCCCCGCCAGGTGAGACCCCCAGTTGCCTGGGGGAGGCCCAACGAAGACGACCAGCGACAGAGATGCCGACTCGACGCACCCACAGGTAGAAATGTAGCTTTCCCTCGCCCCGCTCACAGATCTAGCCGTTTGCGGATTGAGGGATAAGCAGTCGTGTTTGTGTGAGCGGCTTGTGTTGTAGTGTAGCACCACTCAGTGTCAACGTGCTTCGCGGCCCGCGTCGCGCTCGCACGTGTTATATAGGCGTATGTGTAGTTATGGTTGTCTGTGTATAGTTACGCGGCATGCCTATATTAACCTAGAACACGCCGCGCAACAGATGTATGTGTACATCTGTAGAGTCTTATTATATCGAGTGAGCCGCGTGTAACCTGGATGCGGCTTACTCGAGGCGTCAATCCGGTGCGATGGGGTCAGTTGTCCGCTACCAGGTCGCGGGGCAGGGGTCTAGCGTCGGGCGGGCGCGCGTGCAATGGCGCTATCTGCCTGACATGGGGCCAGGCAGAAGCGTCGGCACGCGCGAACATCGCCTTCGCGAGTCGCCTCACAAACTCGTCCAGGCTCTCGATCCCGAGATCCCGGTGGAGTACATCGTTCCTCACGAAACGAGGAGCGTCTACTATGGTCCGCAGCGCAAGGTTTTGTTGCGCGCGGAGCAGCTTTCGGTTCGACTCGCTCGTGAGGGCGAACCATGCTGGGGCGGCATACGTCAAGATTGGGCGTATGTACATTTTGTACACGCCCAACTTGACGCGCGCCGGGATGCGGGATGAGAGCACGGGCCTGAGGAGGTTGCGGGCGACCTTACCCTGTGCGGCGACCTTGCGGACATGGGGCCCCATCGTGAGGCGGCGGTCGATGGTCACACCCAGGTATTTGACCTGGGGCGACCAATCGACGGCGGCTCCTTGTAGCTTCAAAGGTGGTGGGAGAGGCGCAAATCCAGTGACTAGCGCCTGCGTCTTACTCACGTTCACCGATAGCCGCCACTTCGACAGCCATTCGGGAAGCAGGTCGAGGGCGCGCTGCATTTTGACCGCCGCGTGCTTCGCATTAAGCGAAGTAGTGATGTACGCGGCGTCGTCAGCGTACAGCGCGAGCGTCGCCTCTGGAGTGGTGGGGATATCGTCGGTGTAACGCGAGTAACACGCCGGCGAGAGGCAGCTGCCCTGGGGCACGCCTGCCATCACCGGGCGGGCGCCGGATAGCGCCCCGTCGACCACCACCTTGAAGGTCCTGTGGGACAGAAAAGAGGAGACCACCATAACTACGCGACGGGGCGCGTCTGAGGTGGCCAGCTTATATATTAGGCCCTCGTGCCACACACGGTCGAAGGCCTTCTCCATGTCGAGGAATACTGCCACCGAGCATTCCTTTTTATTTAATGCAGTTGTTAGAAGGTGCAGTACCCTCGACAACTGAAGCGTCGTGCTATGCTCCGCCCTGAAACCGAATTGTTCCGGGCGTGGGGCAATATGTTGTACGAGGTGTCGCAGCAGGAGTGCTTCAAACACCTTGGAGACTGTCGGCAGTAGTGTAATCGGCCGATAGCTCTCCGGCCTCGCTACGTTCTTCCCCGCCTTGGGCAGCATTATGACGCGCCCCTCCTTCCACGAGGTGGGAAAGACCCCCGTGCGCAGTATCGCCGTAAACAGGCGCGCCAGCGCCGCTACCGAACGGAACGGCAGATGGCGCAGCGCTGTGTTGGTGATACCGTCAGCACCGGGGGCCTTCCTAGGCTTCGTCCTTAGGATGGCGCGTCTAACTGCGCCAGGCGAGAAGAAGATAGGGTTCTCCTCGGGAGCTATCGGCGTTGCGAAATAGTCTCCTAGGTGTTTCTCGACTGCTGCGACATGCTCGATGTCGGCGGTCGGGTTAGGGCGGAACTGACGCTCCAGGTGCTCGGCGAAGACCTCCGCCCGGTCCTCCGCTACATACTTTAGCGCCCCGTCGCTGTTGAGTAGTGGGCGCACCGGGGCTGGGGTATTCGCCAGCTGGCGGCACAATTGATGTACAGACGGCCAGCTGTCTGTAGTGGCGTCTATTCTTTCTTCCCAGCCCGCGGCGGTATGGGCCGATAACTCGGCCTTTACCTTCTCCGCGAGACGGTTTAGCTGCGTTTTTAGAGTTGGGCATCTCAACTGTTGCCACTGCTTGCGAAGGCGCCTCTTCACGGCGATCATCGCATTGATATGCGCCGGCAAGGGCGGCAATAGCCCTCTCCCTTGCGGCTGCACTGTAGTCGCCGCTTCTAGGGCGCTCTGTATGCAAGCAGTGACGTCATCCGCCGCCTGCTCTACGTCCGCGGAGGAAACAATAGGCCGAGTCGGCGTGGTGGTCTCCATCTTCTCTGTGTAGGCCTTCCAGTCAATTGATCGACGTGGCGCTAATGGCTTCAGTCGGGTCGGCATTCCCGATAAGACGACGAGTACAGGTTGGTGGTCCGACTGTAACTCGTCGTCTATCACATGTTGCGTGATCTGGCAGCGTAGCCCTCTGTGGACCGCGATATCCAGCACGTCCGGCATGTACCGGGTTGTGTCCGGGTAGTGGGTGGGCGTCTCCGGGCCGGATACCGCGTACCCGAAGGCTTCCGCGTCCGCGAAGAGCCGCCTCCCCCCTGTGTTCGCTGACATGGAGTTCCACGCCGGGTGCTTGCAATTTAGGTCGCCGGCAAGGATGGTAGCGTGTTGTGACGCGTTTACAAGCGCCCGCATCTCTACCACATCTAGGGGAGTCGCGGGCGGCTTGTAACACGCATAAATGTTGATGTCCTCGCCGGCGACATGCAGCTGCACACCCAGCGCGTAAAAAGTGCTGAGTGACGGCAAGGGGAGCTCTTGATGGACGACTCTCCGCCTCACAAGTACCGCCAGACCACGGTATCGGATTTGCTGAGCCGACCTTTCATCCTTCCGGTAGACGTGGAAACCCGGGAACCTGACCCTATCTTCGGGTCCCAGGTGTGTCTCACTGATTAGCGCCACGTCGATGTTTTGTTCCCGAAGGAGATGGCGGAGGGGGGCGACCTTATCCCTAAGGCCGCGGGCGTTCCAGTGGATCATCCTCAGCGGCCTAGCCATCACAGAGTGACAGCAAGGTGGCCAGACCGTCGAGGATGACCGACTCTATGTCTCGGCCCTGCCTAATCGCCCTGATGAGATCCATCAGGAGCTTAATTGCGCAGGTTGTGAATTCCTTTGTGTGTTTCTTTTGTATGTTTGGCCTATTTTGATTAGCGCTAGTCGCGCCACCACTCGTCACGGCCGGGAAGCTTTCCTGCTCCGTGATTGGCCGTGTCGAATCCGCACTTTTGGTTGCGATGGTGGTGGCGCCTTGCGGCTTTTGAGCGAACCTACGGGTTTCCCCAGTTGGCCGCTGCGCTGTTTTGTCGCTACCTGTAGGTTCGCTCAATAGTGCTCTTTTTGAGCCCTCTGTCACAACCTGCGCAATGTTATTGGCAGGGGCGACCCTAGGGAGCTCTTCTTGTGTCGCCGGGGGGATAGCCTTCTTCTTCCCCTTCCCCCCGCGCTTTTTCTTTCTCCGCCCTGAGGAGGAGGAGGCTTGGTTTCTTGATAGGGTGGGCTCATTTGCCGCCGCCATAAGCGTCGGTCCGTGAGCCTCCACTGTGGCCATCTGTGGTTGTGGCCCTGTCGTCCCTCTTCCAGTGACCGTTATGGCGGCGGTCCCCGCCCGCTTGTTTCGAGTTTCTCTCTCGAATACGGGGCACTTTATGTTGCTTGCGGGGTGCGGGCCACCGCAGTTCACGCAGGTGGCCGGCTCTTCCCGCGGGCGCGGGCAATCGCGTGCCGCGTGCTCGCCTCCGCATCGCACACAAGCGAGCGGTCGGTGACACTGGTGCGAGCTGTGCCTGAACCGCTGGCACCGGTGGCACTGTGCGGGCCCACGTTTTCCTCGCCAAACCTCGATCTTGACACCACGCATATACATAAATACAGTGGTGCCATAGATCTGTCTGACGTCCGGGGTCTTCTTTAGGATAGCGTGGAACACGCAGCCGGGTCGTCCCTGTGCGCCCTTGATGTGGCGCACATACTCCGGCTGGTACCCCAACGCCCGGAGTTCCTCCTCGATCTCCTTCGGGTCCGTATCCGCCGGTAGGCCCCGTATGGCGATCTTTAAGTTTTTGTCCGCTGGCAGCGAATACGCAAACCAGGAGACTCCTGCACTCTTTTCCAGGCCAGTCAGGTACTTTTGAACCAGCCTGTACTCTTCCTCGGTGTCCGGGGTGAACCTCACCCCGGTCCCGTAAGGACGAGCGTTTGGAGGCCGGCCCAGTAGCCCGTGAATGGCCCGGAAGTGCGTCGCCCAGTTTGGTAGCGTCTCCACTACCAGCGGCGGGTACCTTGGCTTCTTCGTGTTTTTCCCCTTCCGTTGTTGTTGCGATTGCTTCGCCGAAGCTTCGGCACTCGCGGTGGCGACGGGGGGGGGGATATTTGTATTTGGTGCGGGGGACGGGTTTGTGTTACTCGTCCCCGCGGTTACCTTATTTGGTGAAGGCGGCGGTGTCGGTGATTGTGGCGGTGTACGGCGGACCACGCCAGCAAAGGTCGGCGACATCGGTGTACCCCGACCCCGCGGCGCGCTATCGCGCTGTGGCCGCGGCGGGTCGAGGCAGTACCGCTTCGCTTCTTCCGACGCGGTCTCGTCGGAGCTCCTCCTTCGTCGCAGGGGCCTAGCCTCGAGCTCAAACTCAAAGCTGAACCCCAGCGACGGTGTCGGTGACGCCGGCGACATAGGCCCGGCGGCCGATCCGCCCGCGGTATGCCGCAGGCCGGATCGCGGAGTCATGTCGCAAATCAAGCAATTACGCAATTTACACGTTATTTGTTTTCATTCTCTTTTAATTTGATTTTTGTTTATAGTATAATATGTTGTGTTGTGTGCCTTTTGTGTGCGTGTCTGTGCTAAATAAATGTATTTTCTTTCTTTTCTTTTCTTTCTTTATGTCCGGGGACATATCTCCGCGACCGGATGCAGCCGAACCCACGGACGCCAGCGACATGCTCGACCCCACACGGGAGGAGCATGCCGACAGCATGGCGGGCGAGTCGCAGGCGGATGCACGGGGAGGCGCCGGCGAAGCGGGCGCCTTTTCGGTGGTGAGTACCGGCCGGTAAGATGGGCCAGCACTGACTGGCCGCTCCTGCTCAGCCATCACCGGTCCCGCCAGCGAGAGGCGGGGGCCGGGAGCGGCGGTGCGCGGAGCGGGCACAGCTTGGTATCGCTTGAGAGGCGCGCCAGAGGGCGCGGGCGGCGACACGAACCGCGGCGGCGGAGCCGCGGCACGAACGGGGGGGGCGCGGGGCCGTGTCGACGGCACGGGATTACGCGGCGCGGGTAGCGCGGGGTATGCCTGCGCCGCAGTGTGGCGCGTGGCAGTCGCGGTCGAGTGCCCGGGCGCGGGCGCGCGCGCGGGTGGTGCTGGTGCGCGCGCTTGCGGTGCGCGGCCTGGGTTTGCGTTTGGCCCCGGGGCCTGAATAGGCACCGGTCGAAACGCGGGGGGACGGACGGCTACAGCGTGCGGCCGGCTCGACGACGACGCAGGCGCAACGCGCGCAGGCGCCAATGTCGTCGGTGGGCCGGCAGCTTCCGGGGCAGCGGTCTCCCTCTTCTCCTTCCTCCTAGCTGGTCCTCCTTTCTTCTTGGGTCCGGCCGGTGGCGCACCGGACGACACGACACCTATGTTAGGCATCGACGTCGCCCGGTCCAACACCGGACGCTCCTCCTGTTCCTGATCCCCGGCATCGCGGCCTAGCGAGCCGCGCGTGCCGGGTTTCGGCATTTTAAAATTGGCGTGGCCTCCGCGACCGCGACGGCGAATGCACGCCGAGCAGCACGGGGCGGCTCCCCCTGTGTCCGCACAGGTACCCGACGGTGTCCTGCACACACACAGAGAGAGACGGTTAAAAATATGCGGTCCGCGCGAAATAAAAACTTGGCGTGTGGACCAGAGCTTATGGTTAGGCCACGAGCTAATCCTGTGTCCCTATGGCCCAATGGCCCGCCTTTTATACAAAATTGCTTAAGCCTACGTTACCTTAACGATGCCTCTGATTTTTGAGACCATTCTAGTTAAAATTTTCGCTATGGTCCAGCTCTTTGGAGCTCTGTTTTTATTAGTTCCCTAAGTCGGATTACCCTCAAATTTATATAAAACATAGCTCTCATATCCCTCTGTCATAACACATAACAATATTTAATATATCTTTATGTACTAAAAAGTTTCTAGAACATTAACGCTTAAAATATCCCTTTTGAACATTTTCACTATCCAAATTTGTTATTATCTTTAAAACCCGTGGACCGATTTACAGAATTGGAACGCAGCAGGTAGTTTTGAGCCTAGTCCTCTTATTTGACACTAAGATCCTGAGGATATCTTTACATACAAAAAACCTCATTTCAAATCTACGTAAATATACTAACATTTTTCTTCATATATTAAAATCACGAGAAATGTTACGTTGTTGGTCTTATAAGATTCACATAAGATTCCTTATACTAATTTTACTAAGTAGAAACTAATTAGAACACAATTAAAACCTCTTAAATCTAATTAGAAACTAAAACTCACTCAAAACGGTGAAAAGTCCACCGAGCTCCCGCCGCTACTTGTGCTACGGTGCACAGATAGGGTCTCGGTTTTCATATTCTGACTAACCACTTTTTACATATGAAGATCGTTCATCACCACACCGGCACACAACTTTGTCTTGTTCACGAATAGGTTACACATGCTCGGCGTCCGTTACATTTCTCCCCCCGGCGCAGCTCACGTAGCCTCTTCAATCTTCATCACGACGACGAGCTTGCTCACGGGCGCCGGAAGGTCCCGGTTCTGGTTCGCACCTCGACGACCCTGATGCCGCCGTCTGGTCCGCAGTGTGTGCGCTCGACGACTCCCATCGGCCAGGTGTTCCTGGGCAGCGTGTTGTCGACCACGAGGACCACGTCGCCAGCTTGCATCGGTCGCACGTCGTTCTGTGGCTCACCGCGAGGTACCAGAGTGGGAAGGTACTCGCGTAGCCAGCGTCGCCAGAAGTGGTCAGCGAACGCTTGACTAGCTCGCCAGGTTCTTCTGTCGGCCTCGTCATAAGGCCCCGTCGTTGGCAGCCCATCTGATGACCCCAACAGGAAGTGGTTGGGGGTCAGGGCTTCAGGATCGCTGGGGTTCACGCTGACGTGGGTCAGCGGTCTTGCGTTGATGGAGAACTCGGCTTCTGTTAATAGAGTTCTCAGTACTTCTTCTGCAGGTGCCTTTTCTCGGAGAGTGACGCTGAGAGCTGTCTTCACGGAGCGAACCATTCGCTCCCACGCGCCGCCTTGGTTGGGCGCGCCCGGAGGTATGAAGCGCCACTCCATTCGATGCAGCAGCCCCTCGTTTTGCAGGGCAGGCATCCACTCGGTGTAGGCGTTGCGAAGCTCTTGATCCGCCCCACGGAAGTTAGTCGCGTTGTCGGAGTACATCAGTCTTGGCCAGCCTCTGCGCGCAGCCATACGCCTCAGCGCCATGATTGCTGAGTCGGCGGAGAGCGATGTGACGAGCTCGATGTGCACGGCACGGGAAGTGAGGCACGTGAAAAATGCGCCCCACCTCTTCTCTCGGCGGCGCCCCACCTTGACCATCATTGGCCCGAAGTAGTCCACCCCGCAATTGGTAAACGGGCGGTGGAACGGGTCGAGGCGGGCGTGTGGCAGGTCCCCTGTAGCTGGTGGCTGCGGCGTCGCTCGGCGTCTTCGACAAAAGGCGCAGTTCTTCTCTACGGCGCGTACCGTGGGTCGTAAGTGTATAACCCAGTACCGCTGCCGTAGGTCGTTCGTCACGCGTTCTCTGTTGGCGTGTAGTTCCGGAGGCACGTCGCGTAACACCGTCTTGTCGCTGGAGCTCCATCCTCGTAGCGTGAATCCAGCATGTGCGTGTACCGCTCTTGTCTCCTCGACCGTCTTCCAAGCTTCCTCGGCATTTTCGTAGCTGGCCACTAGGTCATCCATGTAATGGCTCCTCTTGATTGCTTCCAGCGCGCGCGGACACCCCTGCCCGTACACATCCGCGTTGTAGTTCCGAACATGGTGGGCCATGTAGGGGGAACTTGCGGCGCCGAAGATCATGCTGGTCATCTTGTATTTCTTCGGAGGCTCTTCTCGTTCGTTGCCTCTCCACAGGAACTGCTGCGCTGGTTGATCTTCCGGCCTTATCTTGATCCTCAGGAACATCTTCTGCACGTCCGCTGTGATCGCTACCGTCTTCTCTCGGAATCGGAAGAGGATTCCTGGCAGCGACAGTAGTAGGTCGGGTCCTTCCAGCAGTTCGTCGTTCAGACACACGCCGTTGCTCTTTGCTGCCGCGTCGAACACCAGCCTGTGCTTGCCGGGTTTATTTGGGTTCTGCACGGCAAAGTGTGGCAGATACCAGCAGATGGCGCTCTTCTCTTCGGATCCGTCGCACAGCATCGCGTACCCCTTGTCCAGCAGGTTGGTGATCTGCTTGGAGTACTCGACCGCGAACTCTGCATCTGCGTCCATCTTCTGCTCAATCTTCTTCAGCCGACGAAATGCTTGCCCGTAGCTCGGCGGCATGGTGACGTCGTCCCGTCGCCATGGCAGTCCCACTTCGTACTCGGTGTCAGTCTTCTTTGTGGTCGTTCCGACTATCTCGATGGCCCGTAGATCCGCCTCCTTGATTCTCGGCTTCCCCTGTATGCCGAGTGAGTCGATCTTGAAATGGCCTTCGACTAAGTCATGAAGTTCCTGGCTGCACGTTCCCGTCGCTCGGTCGGACTCGTAGACATGCAGCACGTTTCCTTCTTGATAGATGTTGTTGCGTGGCGCGGTTCCGTGCACCACCCATCCTAGCTGTGTTTTTGATGCAGCTGGTTGATCAGGGCCGCCGACTCGGAGCTCGCGGGACACGATGCACTCCCAGTGGTCTGTTCCCACTAGAAGCCCGGGGCACGCCTTCTCGTAGCACACCTCTTCTGATGTCAGGTCCCGTAGGTGCTCGCAGTTCAACAGCGTGTCCGGAATAGACTGCTGGTGCAGCCGAAGATTCTTCATTGTCCTCGCTCTGACCTTGTAGCTGTTGTCATTCTTCAGGCCTCTGATCCGTATGTTCACCAGCTGACTCTCCGTCTCTTGCTGCGACATGTTGACCCCGTTCAGATGAAGTGGTTGTGACGGTCCCTCTGCTCCGATGCTCTCTGCCAGGTCCTTGTCGACGAGGGTGATGGTAGCTCCTTCATCCAGGAGGGCGTATGTCCTTGCCTCCCCCCGTGGTCCGGATACGACGATAGGGCACATCTTCAGCAGGACTGCTCTTGATCCGGCAGCTAGGCGTGGTGCCACTGACATGACCGCTTCTTCCTTTGGTGGTTCTGCTGGCCTCGGGTCATCTCTCTTCGCTTGATGGAGGGTCGCATGATGTGGTCGGCTGCACTGGTCCACACCGCATGATTTGGCTTTGCAGCTCATGCGCCTGTGTTGCTTCTGGGCGCACATCCCCTTTTCTTTTAAGAACCTCCAGCGTTCTTCTATCGCCAGTGCCTTGTACTTGGGACACTGCGTTAGGATGTGAGCTTGTTCACATTTAGGACACTTATCCTTTTGTTCCTCCGCTCCTGCAGTAGTGTTGAACACGCTGGCTTTCCTTTTCAACATTATAGTTGGCCGAGTTTCCTTTTTCTGGCTTGCAGCGCATGTAGCTGGAGCGTATGTGTACCGCAACGCTCTGTCCGCTTCGCGTATCAGGAAACGAGACATGACGACAATCTCCGGGTCCTTTGTTCCTTCATGATCGTAGGCGTAGTCGCACCATCGGGATCGGAGATGTGGGCTCAGCTTTTCCAACACTTCTCTTGTCATCAGGGGGTTGAATAGGTATCCTCTTCGGTCGATAGTCTTCAGCACGCAGATGATGTTCTGCAGCTTGATCGCGAAGCTGTTCAGTTCGGCGGCTGATGTACCCGGTTTCGGCAGCTTCTTGAGGTCTTCCAGCGCCTTGTCGATGATCACTTCCGGTCTCCCGAAGCACTGCTCGAGGGTCTTCATTATGATGTCTGGATCGGTGGCCGTATGCAGAAGGGCGGCCACAGCGTCTCTTGCTTCTCCTTTGAGACAGCTCCTCAGTCGCTGGATATTCTCTGCTGCTGATATCTGGTACATGCTGGTCGTATCTCGTACTGCTGCCTTGAACGGCAACCACTCGTCCGGAGAAGGTCGGCAGGTCCATGTGTCGAGGCCTGGGCCTCGCCATCTTCTCTAATGTGGCTGCCAGGTGCTCGATGCTGCTTCTGTTCCTTGTCGGAGTCGGTGATCTTGCACGTTGAACCTCGAATCGCAGCTGCTTCTGTTCTTCGCGGGTTCCTTCTTCACCCCGTGCCTCGTCCCCCCGTGTGCTGAGGGGGTTTGTTCTCAGCCACTCGTCCACCTTCTGATGTGGCTCTTCACGGGGAGGGCTGGGTCCTTCTTCGTGCACGCTCTCATCATCGTTGATAGCTGATACCTCCACGGCTAATCGCTTCTTGACTAGGTCCGCTTCCAGCTCCAACTCCCTTCTTCTTATGGTAGCCAGTTTCTCTGCTGCTTCCAGTTCCGCTATCCGTAGCCGCGTGGTTACACTTGTCGTCGATAGTTGTGACCTAACCGATCTGCTTGGTGATCCCAGTCTTCGTTGAACCGCAGCTGTTGTTCCTTGAATCCCGGAAGGTCCTGCTGTGTTGGTGTCTGCTGGCTTGGAAAAAGGTGACACCGGCGGGTCCAGTGAGACTCTTCTTAGACGTTCTCGCTCTATCAGCTCCGTTTCCCTGCGTCGCGCCTCTTGCTGCAACTGGATGCGTCGCTGTTCTTCTATCTCCGCTGCGTCCCCTTGGCTCCTTGTGACCACCATCTTCCAAGTCCTTTGAGACTTTTCTTCAGGAATCTTCTGGTTTTTCAGGTGTCTTCGGATCTTGAAAGATCCCAATTTTTTTTTTCAGTTTTCGGTTCGGTTCGTGTCGGCACGTTCGGTTCGGGTCGGCACGGCCGGCACGGCTTCAGTCGGCAACTCTTCGGTTCGGCTTCGGGCCAGCGGGTTTCCGGCTCGGCTCGGTAGATCCTCTCCTGTTCGGGTCGGCACGTTCCGGCACGGCTTCAGTCGGCAACTCTTCGGTTTCAGCTTCGGGTCAGCGGCTTTCCGGCTCGGCTCGGTCGATCCTCTCCTGTTCGGGTCGGCACGTTCCGGCACGGCTTCAGTCGGCAACTCTTCGGCTCGGCTTTGGGTCAGCGGCTTTCCGGCTCGGCTCGGTCAATCCTCTCCTGTTCGGGTCGGCACGTCCCGGCACGGCTTCAGTCGGCAACTCTTCGGGTCGGCTTCGAGTCAGCGGCTTTCCGGCTCGGCTCGGTCGATCCTCTCCTGTTCGGGTCGGCACGTTCCGGCACGGCTTCTGTCGGCAACTCTTCGGGTCGGCTTCGGGTCAGCGGCTTTCCGGCTTGGCTCGGTCGATCCTCTCCTGTTCGGGTCGGCACGTTCCGGCACGGCTTCAGTCGGCAACTCTTCGGGTCGGCTTCGGGTCAGCGGCTTTCCGGCTCGGCTCGGTCGATCCCCTCCTGTTCGGGTCGGCACGTTCCGGCACGGCTTCAGTCGGCAACTCTTCGGCTTCAGTGATGTCCGTTCGGTGACGTCCGGTTTGTGACGTCCGTTCGGTGACGTCCGGATTGTGACGTCCTTTCGGTGACGTCCGGTTTGTGACGTCCGTTCGGTGACGTCCGGTTTGTGACGTCAGTTCGGTGACGCCGGCTTGACTGACGGTTCCGTTTTTCGCTCTTGCTGCGGGTTCTTCGTTGATTCTTCCTCGCAGCTTGGTGGACCAGGATCCTGTGGCGGGTTTCTTCGTTCTTGATATCCGCCGCTCGATGGACCAGACTGAAGTGGACTGTATTTTTCAATAAAAGATTTCTTCTATTCTTCTTATTTATTTCGAAGTTGTTTTCTTCTCGAGAGCTGGGAACCGACTGTGTCCCTACGGCCCAATGGCCCGCCTTTTATACAAAATTGCTTAAGCCTACGTTACCTTAACGAGGCCTCTGAGTTTTGAGACCATTCTAGTTACAATTTTCGCTATGGTCCAGCTCTTTGGAGCTCTGTTTTTATTAGTTCCCTAAGTCGGATTACCCTCAAATTTATATAAAACATAGCTCTCATATCCCTCTGTCATAACACATAACAATATTTAATATATCTTTATGTACTAAAAAGTTTCTAGAACATTAACGCTTAAAATATCCCTTTTGAACATTTTCACTATCCAAATTTGTTACTATCTTTAAAACCCGTGGACCGATTTACAGAATTGGAACGCAGCAGGTAGTTTTGAGCCTAGTCCTCTTATTTGACACTAAGATCCTGAGGATATCTTTACATACAAAAAACCTCATTTCAAATCTACGTAAATATACTAACATTTTTCTTCAAACTCAAACTCAAACTCAAAGCATTTATTTCAAATAAACCAATTACAGGTACTTTTGAATTGTCAAGGGGTCGGTCAGTCAGAAATATGAAGCTAGTTGCCCATTCCAACGCGTAGTAGGTTCCTATGGAGAAGAACGGGCAAGAAACTCCACGGACACTCTTTTCAATCAGAATATTTTCACAAAATATTGGTTACATCATCTATTTTTGTAATTATGCATGTGAGAACAATGTAAAAAGACGTGCACGTTAAAAGCGTCAGTAATAAAAATAAAATCAAAAACAATTAAAAAAAATAAAATAAATTCAAATAAATTCAAATAAGCCGTGGCAGCTAAGAGATGACCAGTCCCCACTGACGGCGCCCGTTCACGAACATGACGCATGCATCAGCACCATTTAACTCAACCATTTTGAAGGGAACTTAACGATCCAACACAGACGCCACCACCAGCGAGACATTTGAGTGAGCATGACATACTCACAACCGCCAGGGCAAACTCAAGTCAATGAAAGACGTACCCAGTAAATGGTAACTGTAAAGTAGGGACATAGTGCTCACACATTTGCTATGCAATTATATAATACTAAGAGATTGAATTTATACAATCTAAAGATAGTTTTACAATCTTCAGCAGCTGCAACAATATTTTGAATGCTAATCAATTAGTTTATGCGCCCTTGTGGAGCTGGACCAGCGCTGAGCCAAGCATTTTTGTCGTCGATGTAATCCCCCAACTTATAATATGCTTGGCAGCATAGTGTGCGTTTTATACAAGATTTAAATTTCGTTTCGTTTAATTGGAGTATGTGGGGAGGTATTTTATTGTAACATTTCAAACAGTACCCCATGAAGGATGAGTCTACTTTAGCCAGTCTGAAACCCGGTTGAATCAATTGGTCCCTATTTCTAGTCCTATAATTGTGTCTATCACCTCTTTTACTGAAAAGACTTAGATTTTTCCTAACGTACATGATGTTTTCATAGACATATTGACAAGGTACCGTCATGATATTAATATCTTTAAACAGTTCCCTTAGAGAATCGCGTCTGCGGAGGCCATATATTGCTCTGATGGCTCTTTTCTGCAGAATAAAAATAGAGTCGATATCTGCAGCCCGTCCCCATAGTAAAATACCGTAAGACATAATACTATGAAAATAACTGAAATAGACCAGCCTCGCGGTATCTACATCAGTAAATTGACGGATTTTTCTCACAGCATATGCTGCTGAACTTAGGCGTCCTGCAAGAGATGTTAAATGAGGACCCCATTGCAGCTTGGAGTCGAGCGTGATCCCCAAGAAAACAGTTTTATCGATGAATTCCAATTTCTCCCCATTCAATACTATACTACTTCATACATTAAAATCACGAGAAATGTTACGTTGTTGGTCTTATAAGATTCACATAAGATTCCTTATACTAATTTTACTAAGTAGAAACTAATTAGAACACAATTTAAACCTCTTAAATCTAATTAGAAACTAAAACTCACTCAAAACGGTGAAAAGTCCACCGAGCTCCCGCCGCTACTTGTGCTTCGGTGCACAGATAGGGTCTCGGTTTTCATATTCTGACTAACCACTTTTTACATATGAAGATCACCACACCGGCACACAACTTTGTCTTGTTCACGAATAGGTTACACATGCTCGGCGTCCGTTACAGTTAGCTTAACCACCCTTATTTATGTCGTAATACTAATAATTAGGTACTAATTACAGTAATTTATGTCATCAACATTAAAGTAATTATATAATTTGGGTAATTAGATAATTCCTAATAGGTTAACGATCATACAATAGTGTTAAAAACGAGTTCTTCGAATGCGTAACTAAATTTATCACTTCATATTTTTTTTGTAGATGTCATGGAATATATTCTTAATTTTGCTAATGTAGTAGTGTTTTTCTAAAATACAAAGACCGCTGTGCAAAATTTCAAGTTTATAAACCCGTTGGTCCGGACGTAAGTACAAATTTTGTAAAACGATTTTTTTAAATAGCGTATATATTTTTTATAAAAAAACCGCAGTTATCACCAATATATGAAATACACCAAAAAATAACAAATAATTTGTAGAATCGCCATCTGTAAGGATATAACAGTTAAAACAGCGGTTTTGAAGATATTTGGATTTATTACTTTGGCGCCATACAAAATTTTCTATTTTTTTATTTTATAATTTAGTTTACCTATGAAATGATATTCCTTATATATATTCATGACTGCTGAAGGCATTAGAAATTTATCACAAGAAAAAAAAAAAAGCGCAAACATTTTAAATGACTATGAAGCTCGATTTACAGCCCACAGTGCGCCGCGTCGGAAAGAAACGTGCTGTGTCTGCATTTTTGTAACAGAAAACTTCTGTAGGGATAAAAGTAAAATAAAATTAAATGAAATTGTTTAATCTGTAAATAAACGTGATTCAGTAACAAACATCTAAACGTACAAACTTTTGATAGGATAAGCTAGATGGGGTCTATATTTCCTACCTGACCCCTGAGAAGAAATGGCGAAACAAACAAGAATCTTGGTCAGATCATGTGAGGACCATGCAGATTATCTGTTATGTGTCCGAATTGGTATTTTGAGGAAAGTACAGATTTGAGTGGACCTGTCCAGTCAGTGCAAGCATTTGTCAGTAATCGTGGAGCTCAACTCAGAACATAAGGACATTTGGGTAGGCCGCATATTGTACGAAAACTGCAAAACCATCATTAAAACTAACTGAAATAATTATAAGAAAAAAAACCACATACGAGTACTTACCTAGTCCTCACACATCAATGAAAGTAATATTATAATGGTGCCGATTCTCTTGTCACAAATGCCTCTAAACTAGACAAAAAATAACCAAAATTTTGTTTATTCCTGTCAAACGACGATTTCCCATTCGAAATAGACTAAATTGAACTTAACTATATTTTAGTTTGAAAGCACTAAAGTGGCCCTGAGTTATTAAATTAGTGAAAATGGCTATTATGCTATTCAGAATCTGACGTTTTTCACCTAATATTTTGATTGTCTAACAAAATCTGACTATTTTTAATCGCGATAAAAAATGGTGTGGATACTAATTAGTTGTCATGAACTAAAATTCACACCAACCAACACCTCGACTTCAGGTGCAAAACAGTACTGTATATTTTTAGGGTTCCGTAGTAAACAAGGAACCCTTATAGTTGTGAACCTGTGCACCTGCTGCTCTAAAAAAAAATCACGAAAAACAAGTACCTACCACGTGGAGTCGTGATTGTCAAATTCGATTTTGGTCGTGTCAAAATTATTTTTAAATTTAGGGATTTGTTTCCGGTTGAAGGCAATAGGGTCGCCTCCTGTTACATGGGGCTTCAACATAACTGGCGAAATGTAGGTGTATTACTCATAGTACATCCACATTTCACCAGTTATGTTTTCACTCCTGCCTTACCCTTTGAGGGCCCCGTATCTTTGATACGGGTCATAGGTTTTTTTTTTGGGTGGGAAATTATCAAATAATTTCTCCCGTTCTGGGCGTGTCAGACATTTACTGACTAAAACCCACCCGTGTTCCTTCCGCTGCCTGTGTGCCGCCGGGGCCACGATATCCCTTTCAGACAAACTCGCAACCCTGGCAGGCATTGGCCCTATCGGCCCCGTCAGTTGGTGCTGACATCTTTTTGTGGGTTGTGGGACAGTGTAAATATATGTATATTTACCTGCACGCTGATTTATTTCGCTGTTTATGTCTCAGGTTTATGCCTACCTGCCTGTTATTAAGGTCTTACAGTGCGTTTGCACTGGCGAAACATAGCAAAAAACCATCTTGAAATCTCTAGGTCCTGTCAAAAATTGTATGGAACGTTGACAGAAAATAAAAATTCCAACATGTTTTGTTGTGAATGTTTCGCCAGTGCAAACGCACAGTTAAAGAAACTTAGAAATAATAGTAAGTAATAAGCTAGGTATTAATAAGTAGGTACATTAAGTACATTGGTTTAGTGGTTATTAACAAAACAAGCAAGTTTCCTTCCTCATTGTTTTTGATAAGTACTTCGCGAACAAATTAATTGGTATCGTTACGGTCTCGAAACAGTTTTGTTAGTCATTTGGTACGTCCATAATCAGGAAAAAAATGGGACCCACTTCATTTGGGTACTTATTATTGCAATGTATTTTCTCTTATTTGGTAATTTTCATTAAAAGTGAAAACCTAAGCTAGCCATTTACCAGTTAGGTAGCTTTAATATTATTGTAGGAAATGTTAATAGATAATTTAATTACCTACCTAATTTAAATGTACCTACAGATATTTTTTTAAATGTACCTACAGATATTTTTTTAACACCTTTGCCCGTTTGCGCATTCAGCAAATGACGATTTACAAAAACGGAAGCTGATGAAGTGATGAATTAAAGATTGTTCTCAAATATGCTTGAAAATTCGAGCATAATTTTGACAACCTTCTTCGAGATAAGTCGAAATTGCTATATTGGCCGAATACGTGCGGGCGCCCGGCCGGCACTGTTTGTATGAAAATCCATATCTGTCGTGTTATTTAAAAATGCAACGAACTTTTTACTTCAACACATACCAACTAAGGAGGTAAATTATCAAAGATTTTATTTAAATTTGATTTGACTTGCAAAGAGAGCTGTTTAAAGTAAAGAAGAAACAAATGAACATATAGGCGCGTGAAAAATTATAGATGATTGCTTCGCACGGTTTTTACGACTTCACAAAACATTGAGATTTCTTAGATAAAAGTAACTTTAATATTAACGTATTATACACATAAATCTTCCCGAATAAATTCTCTAAACGATGGTGAAAACCTCATCAAAATCTGTTGCGTGTTTTAGAAGAACAACGGGAATATACATACAAACGCGAAAAGCGACTTTGTTTTATAATATATAGGTAGCTTAACCTGATGGATCGACCCGTGCGGCTGTTATTACTTAGCCACGGTTAATAATTAAATTCTAGTCAATATAATTAATATTAGTATTATAGTAAGCTTTCTTAGTTAGAAATGACTGTAATTGTAATTGTGGAAAAAATGTTTTTGATGGTTAGGAGTTTGTGATGCTTTAAAGTAGTGCATTTTGATAATTGCCTGATAGCATTTGAACTAATAGCCGTAGCTATATTTGGACATTAATCTCACTGACAAAATATTATGTTAAAGTTTATTTGTATGGGAGTTGGTTGCTGGCTGCGGTCAGATTTTGAAGTTCAAAATATAAAGAGGCTTGTAGGCCACATAGAGAAATAAGAACACTAATCAGAAAAAGGTTTGTATAGAATTAAGTAAGTATAATAGTTCCCCCTTTTTTGGAAAATCCTTTTTTCGCAGTATTCTAGTTACAGCATTTGTTTAAAACTACTTCAAGCCGCGGTTTATATTTTTTACATGTTTCAGAATCTGTACAAGCATTTTAGTAAGAGGATGACAATTATTAGTTCGTTAAGATGTTTTGAGATATTTTTAGGGTTCCGTACATCCGAATGAAAAAACGAAACCTTTATAGGATCACTCGTATGTGTCTGTCTGGCTGGCTGGCTGGCTGTCTGTCCGTCTGTCAAAAAACATAGAATCACATTGAAACAAATGCATTTTTGTGACCCAAACATGGACGTGTAAAGTAAAAAAAAAAAGTTTTGAATATTGCTATATATATATATACGTACATAAATAGATTTACTCAGTTCGAATTTCCGCGCATTATTTAAGAAAAGTACTATATACATAGGCCGGGGAAATTAGGTTTGAACCCTGCACTAAATCCTAACAGCGATTTTTTCTTGAATAGTGTTTTAGAACTTAGCTCTTCAAATAATATTAAAAAAATAAACATTTTCCAGGACCGCATCAAGATAAAAAAAAAACAAAATAGTATTTTTGTGAATAAAAATTGAGGCAAAATAGTTAACAGGAAAATATTGGTTAAATTATGTAAAAAATTGGTAAAAATATTATTTCAGAATTAAACATTAAACTTCACGGAAATTTAAATAAAAATAAAATAACGATTTTTTTTTATTGTACTTCATGCAAAAATGTTAACTACTTATCTACTACTACTTACTGCAAAAAAAACTTAGTTTACTATCTTGCGCAATATGTTTAATTTAGTTGAATAGCATTTTAAAATATTTATATAAGTAATTTAATGCAAAAAAACTGTTGTTTAATATTTTTGCTTGAAATTACAATAAAAAAAAAGTAATTATATTTTTATGGAAATTTCCGTGGACGAAGATGTTAATTTTTTTGACCTACTTGTGATGTATGTAATCTCATCGAAAAACACAATACAAACAAATCTGTTAATATTTTTGTCTACAGCGTAAAATTGAAAATATATGTTTTCTTAAAAAGAACGTACACGCGGGGGTGAACTTTTCGTGGTATACATTTTAACATATTCCCTTGTCCTTACACGTTAAACGAAAAAGAACGCTGTTTTAAATTATTGCAAAGTTAGCCTAAAATTCGACGTAACTTCCCCGGGCTCAACTAAAGCGCAACCAGGCATTGATGGACATGTATTTTTACGATCGTCCATCAATACCCCAGTTGCAGGCCGCAAAAACGTAATGTACTATTTTAGAATTAGCATTTAACAATAGCCTAGTTATTTTATAAACCTACCCAGTCTTACCAAGGGGTATTGTGTTACCCAGTAACTGGGTTGTGGAGGTCAGATAGGCAGTGCTCCATGTAAAATACTGGTACCTATTCAGCTGTATCTGGTAAGACTGGAAGGCCACGCCAGCATAGTTGGGAAAAGGCTAGGCAGATGATGATGAGTGATGACATTGGTACCCGAATGGTTGAAGAGCTGCCAAAAAAAAAAACTTTAAAAGAAAATGGGAGAGATGAGATCTTTGACAGACGAGACGAAACGGGAACAATTCGTTTTGAAACGGCAACGCGCTAAGATGGCGCGATTTTTGTCTCAAGATTGCATCAAAATAATGTGCCCAGCTCAGTAGGTGCCAGGTATTTTTTTTTTTTGGGTTGGAAATTATCAAATAACTTCTCCCGCTCTGGGCGGAGCGTATGTCAGCCTCTTACTGAATAAAACCCACCCGTGTTCCTTCCGTTGCCTGTGTGTTGCTATGGGGCACGGTATCCCTTTCGGACTTTCCCGCGACCCTGGCAGGCATCGGCCCTAGCGGACCCCGTCAGTTGGTGCTGACATCTCTTTGAGGCGCGCGTGGAACACAACACGCCGTCGACCCGGGCTTGGTCCTTATCGGAAGGCGAGCTACTCATTGCTCACCGTCCGCACCGCCCGCGCCTTCGGTGGTCGGGAATCGGCCTGGGATTCCAGACGCCCAGGGCGTCTCCTGCGGTGACTAGGGGCGTGAAGGTGCGCAGTTTGCCTCTCCCTCATGCGTTCCGCCTCCTCCTTCGCGAGCATTACTGCTTCCCAGAAGGAGGTGACGGCTTCCCATGCCCTGTCGCTCCGTACCATGGCCTGGACCAGGGCCGGACGCGAGAGATCACTGCTAGGTATTAAATATGACCCGGTGGAAGTAGCACTAATGCTTACTGATAATGACATTACTCAGGTAATTATTTTCATTTCAAGTCAAAGCCTCTTCCAAATTGTGAAAAATGGCGTCCAGTTCAATCCCAAGTAGCAAAAAGTTGCTCTATAAATGTCATTAAAGCCAAAAAATATATTTTATAAAGGCCATATTAATGTTAATAAGAGTGTATTATGGGCACAAATTATAAGGAATAAAACCTTGTAGATATTTTATAGTTACCATATAATCAGCTAATCCCCCTTAAACTGGCCATGTAAAGGCATATTGGTGCCGATTCTCTAGTACACCGAACTAAACTAACTAAACTATCACTAAAATTCCATACTTTCGGCTATGAGAATCTTAGAGCTATTCTGCAAATAAAATTCTCTAAACTAAAAAATAATTTTGACACAACTAAAATAGAATTTAACAATCACGAATCCACGTGGTACTCGTGGTTTGCCCTAACACGTGATTTTTTTTAGAGCCGGAGGCGCGCAGGTTGTGCCGCCTCGACGTGTTTTATATGGAATTTTTCACTTTTTGTATGGAAAACATGAAAAAATATTACCTACATGTTCAGGTTTAGGGGTTTACGGGTTTCATAGAGGGGGTCGAAATTTTCATTATTTTTGCGATAGGACGCACCATTTTCGAGATATAAGCAAAACAAAAAATAAATACGGTACTGTTTTTGCACGTGAAGTAGAGATGTTGGTGTGAATTTTAGTTCATGACAACTTATTTTAACCCACACCTTTTTAATCGCGATTAAAAATTGTCAGGTTTAGTCTAGTTTGGTATTTTACAATCAAAATTTTAAGTGAAAAATGTCAAATTCGGAATACACTAAACTAAAAACTCAGTACTATCTTAGTGCTGTCAAACTAAAATATAGTTAAGTTAGTCTATTTCAGAATAGGAAATCGTCGTTTGACAGGAATAAACTAAATTTTAGTGATTTTTAGTTTAGTTTAGAGGCATTTGTGACAAGAGAATCGGCACCATTGTATGGCTGATTAATTATAAATAGGTAAGACATTTGCTTTTTTGTAACAAATTACCCTTATAACCGCTAACAAAATTCGGCTATAAGGGTAATTTCTCGTGTTGTAGCAAACGCAATACGAATATGAGAAGTTCATGATTTATGCACGCGTCATTTGCCTCAATACGTAATTTATAAAAGATATTAATTGCCTGCATTGCTAGACATTGAACACATCGCTCTTTTCTCGAATTGTACAGGAAGTTTACGTGGAAAAGCAGATTTGTGAGAATTGTGGGGAAGTTTTATGGCAAATTATTAATGCGCCTCGTTAATTCTATCTTTTTTTAATTTTAAAAACTATTTGACTTTTGTGAGTTCCTGTTAATTGCTACTATAAGAAGGATTAGTAAATCAAATGTTTGTATAAATCATTTAAAAGTCATGTACCCTTATTGTAGCAGGCTAGTGCAAATATACTCAACCATATTAAAAGATTTTAGGGTTCAATCTCGATTATTCTTTATAATATTTTTTTTTTAATACTTTGCACTCTTTTTTATTCTACAGGACCCAGACAGTACCTAGTATGGATGTGGACCGTTTCTTGACAAAGGACGATTTCCACGAATTGTTTACTGAAGTGATATGGCCCTGGCAAATCACACATTTTATAATAAGAGAAGAATACTTTGGATGTCACAATCAGACTAATTCTAATTTTCCATCCCATTTCATTATCACTAAAGAGAAAATAAAATATTTATTCTATGTAAACATTTTTTGGTGTCAGCATTGTAGATTTGCAATTTACGACAATTATTTAACTGATGAGTGCGAAATATGCTGCACCTAATTCTTATTTAGTTTTTTTATCTAAGTACCACAAATAGTATGTATGTATTTCTATTTTTTATAATAACTCTTAAATATAAAATTGTGGATAGACAACAAACATCAATCAATAAGTCGGCGCACTTTAAGTATAGTAATCTTTTAAGAAATCTTCATCGAAAGTGTCATTGTTATGTTGTGAAAATAATTCTACGGAACCCATAACATTTTCTTTCATCTCTGCCCTGGGCGGAGTCGCTACTGAGGATAACGAATTTGATGACATCATAGCCTCGTATCTTTTCTTCACCTTTCATCTATAAGAACCACTTCGCTTTAATTTTTTCCAGTCATTTAAATCCATTTTCACAACACCGAGTCACTATTATAGTTACCGATTCTAAAATGTCATGGCTGACGATAAACTTATGTAAAGGCAAAGTCAAGCATAAATGTAAGAATAAAGTTCTTGTACCTGTTACATAGAAGTGCAGTCAACGCTTTATTTATGTATAGAAGCTATGTAAATTGCCTTTTTGCATTAGCTTTTAAGCTGCTTTCCAACAAACATTATAAGGGAATAGGTTTTATAATAGCGCTATTAATTTTACAAATAATACGAGGCCAATGCGACTACAAGGCTAAATTACTATATGTCTGAAAAGCCATATTATATGCTTCTATATGTTCAATGCTTTATAATGGACGTTTGCATTAGTTATATAAACGTATGTAAGATAAGGTGATAAGACCGATATACCATATTAGCAAAAAACACTTAAAACATGCTTTTATAAAGAGAGTTGTAAGACTAATGCTCTTATATAGCATGTACAAGAGTTTATTACCTTATAAATCATTCGTTATAAAGCGCTTTTGCTGGTTGGGATATTCTACTTAGAAGCTCGTTTTGTACGAATTTTACTCTAGGTACTTACGAGTATATTACGAAATTTTTGGCGATGTTACTCCATATGAATTCAGGCAGGGCCTGCGTTTTTCATATCTGTCTATTTTCATTTTCATCATCATCATCATCCATAGCCCGACTTCACCCCCTGCTGAGCATATGCCTCACTGCCGATCCCCACACTTACGTGCCAGCCTCATCCAGGTTCTACCTGCGATAACAAGAATGTCGTCTGCCCAACTCGCAGCCAACATTTTTATCTTATTTAATTAGTTATTGCATATTTGGATAGTGCCTTATTGGTGATTTTTACATGACTATGATTTTGAAATTATTAATGGTGGTTTTGACATTAAAGTTTGATTTTGACATTATTATTGATTGTTTTGACATTACTAGTAATTATGACCAAAACTTGCCAAATATTATTACTACACTTACACTACTGTTTAAGATGTGTATGTAATTACTAACAAATTGGATTGAATGATCTGAAAATATTTTCTTTTATTTTTTTCGAAAAATCCTTAGACATAAACATTTGTTTTCATAGACAACAAGCTGTCTCCTGCCCAAGTATTTTTTTTTTTTAGATTAATAACACATTTTGTGTAGATGTTGTAATGAATTCCGACGAGGAAGACGTGCTTAAAAAGTGACGAAGTGTATTACAATCCATCGTCAATTTATCACAACTATTTACAGGACAATATAACCTCAAAACCTGTGTTGACTGAGACAGTAGTGCGCGGTGCGCGCGGCAGTTGCAAGTGAAACCAACCCTTCCCCTCTTCACGCGCGCGGGGAATTTTTTCCATGCAGCTCAGAAAACAAAAACATTGTGTTTGTATACAGAAATGCAAACACGATTGCCACGCCTCTTTGTTTCGATGTGTTTGTGTAATGTTCCGAAAAAACACGCGCAGGAGACACGGCTTAGTTGTATTTAGCACTGTCTAGTTCATTAAAAACTTGTTTTTTTTAAAGATTTTTACTTATATTTTATTTATTTTATAAATTATGAATTAAAAACAAAAAATGCGAAAATCATTTGTTTGCTTTTCTACTATTTGTAAACTTTTCCCAGGAGTTGAACTTTGCATCGATGATCGAACGTAGGCTCTTTTTAATAGCTTTTTATGTAGGTATGAAAGTTGATTGACATTGTAGAGCAGTCGGTAGGTACTTTGAAGAACCACCGTTCCGTACCACCGTTCAATATTTTACGCTCGTATTAAAAGCAGCATATATTTAGCGCAGTGGTGGCCCAGTGGTGGCCCAGTGGTGGCTTTACTTTGTGTAAATAATTTCATCATCACTCTTAAAACAGTGAAGGAAAACATCGTGAGGAAACCGGCATGTCCTAGAACCAAAAATTCAAAGACATGTGACATCTACCAACCCGCACTGGGCCCGCGTGGTGGATTACGGCCCACTCCCTCTCACAGAGAGGGGGCTGTGTCCCAGCAGTGGGAACAATAGCCTGATTATTATTTTGCTAATGATTTAAAAAAATCTTTAGTAAAAAACCAAGAGTTATACAAGGTGCAGTTTTGGATCTGCAAAACATTTTAGGAGGTAATTATGTTAGTGATTCTCGACCCGAATCAACAATAAAATGGGCAGGTATTTTTTTTTCATTTTATTCTTATTTATGGAAATCGGTAAGTGTAAACTCCCCTTTTTAAAACGCGGCCAACCTGTACGTGTTCTTAAACTGCGCTTTCACACACACAAACAAACGCAACCGACATTTCTTTCATAAATCCAAAGCACCAACCACCGCCCGCACCCTCTCCCACTAGCCACGCCCCCGCGGCCATCGCAACCGAATAAATCGGGTCAATTTATTAGTGTAATTGATTACGCCGGTATGTGCATACGCTTGCAAATTCCGCCCCTCAAGTGCGCCTGCGATTAACGGTCGCGATAGGTACCTACTACCTAGTTGTAAAGATGACGGACCAATACTCCAATGTAGAGTTGGTGGAGATGGTCCGCTTGTATGCCATCAGTGGAGACAATGTATCTCGAGCCATCGAAATGTTCGCGGAGTTATTCCCCAATCGGCAACGTCCCTCACACAGGGTAATGCTGGCTGCTACGCAGAGACTGCGCGATCATCGGCAGTTCGACGTTCCCCAGCATGCTGAAGGTCGCGGCAACGAAGGCCTGCCTGTCGCCTTGCAGGAAGATATCCTGGAATTCTTCCGGCGAGAGCCACGGGCAAGCACGCGGGAAGATGGTCGACGGAGGGCTCCACTCCACAGTGTGGCGGCTACTGCACAAAGAAATGCAGCATCCTTTTCACTACCGCAAGGTACAGGATCTCCACCAACGTGATCAGTGCTTTCGATACAATAAAAACGAATGTGGTTGTTTGTTACGTAAGCTGAAGGAAAATCAGCAACGTCGTGCTAGACTGTGCCTGGAGTGTGACGGTGGAAACTTTGAACAATATCTCCAGGTAACATAAGTAGGTAATTTATTTATTTATTTGTACATAGACAATAATTTGTAAATAGGATGTTAGCTAAATCAACTTGATTAGTGTAAATAAGTTGATTTAAAAATTTTAACTACGCCAAAAATACCTATCAGACAAAATGAATCACTTAAAATCCCTAACACATGGGTACCTACCTACTTAACTAGCACAAATTATCTTGATGTATTTCTGTCGGTCCTCAGCCCGTTAAAAAGTAGGAAGGAAAATCTTAAATCAACCAATTTAATCTACAAATAAAAACGAAAACCGTCCTTGGGCCTGAATTTACCTACAGAGCGCGCCGACTGCGCCGAGTACTTACATGCCTATTATTATTAGGTGCCTACCTAAATCCCGCGCATGCGCTCGCGATCATAGTTTCACAATTGTGCAACAGGAACTGCTTACGTGCTATGTAAGGTTTATTTATCTCCGCCTATCATTTGATTAATCAGCTCGTTTATTCCCGTTGTCCCCGTACGCCGTGTCCCCGTCCTACGGGGACAGCGGTACTTCAATTAAATATTTAATAATACTTCCCGTTGTCCCCGTGGTTTGGTTTTACATTCAAAAATATGTTTCTGGCACTCGCCGGCCGCTGCCGCGGCACCGCTCGCTTCGCTCGCTCGGCTCGTGCGTTGTGTGGTCACAGTTCTAACCTAACCTAACCTAGCTGTTTCGATTTAAAAAAGGTTTACTTCCCGTTGTCCCCGTTAGCCAAATGTACGTTATGGGGACAACGGGAAATAAATTAAATCACGTCCCGCTGTCCCCGTGACGGGGATATGGCATACGGGGACAACGGGAATAAACTAATCAGCTGATAGGTAACTAACGTAGCCAACGTGAACTTTTTTTGGCGCAGTTGTATCTACTTCCTACTATTATTATTTATCGTAATAGCCCAGTGGTTAAGGCTTTCTCCTCTCGTGCATGAGGTTGCGGGTTCGCAACTGAGCAAGTACCATTGTGTTATTTTTTTAATTCATAATGATGTAAGTACTTTCGGACAGTCGTTAGGTACCACCCGGGTCGGTACGGGTCAACGACCTTACAGCCCTGCCGTATAGTCGTTGGTACGGGTAGTCAAAAGCCAGAAAGTCTGACAATTAGTCTAACAAATGGGTATCGTGTTATCAAGTAACTGGTTTGTTGAGGTCTGATACGCAGTCGCCCTACGTGATTCACTGGCACTCCATGTAGTGAACTGCATACAGTTAAACTGAAAGCCAACCCTAACATAGTTGGGAACAGGCTCGGCAGATGATGAAGATTTTCGCATTGAAATGATGCTTAAAAAAATTGGTTGCCTGTAAAGTCGGTATACGGGCGAAAGTTTTACGTGACAACGACTTTGAGTGGTAAAATAATTTTAATGTGAATATTCATTCGTATAGTAGGAACAAATGAAGGAACGCGTGCCTTTCACTTTTTATGTCTGTCTCTCTCGCTCTTAGGCGGGCTAACCATGCCCGAGTGGAAGGGACGCGTGCCTCTCACTCGCTCTCATTGTGAGCGCATAACGTGAGCGGAGCGTAACGCAGTTTCTTGAAGTGTCACCCGGCAAACCAATTTATAAGACGTTGTCACGTCAAAATGAGTTATTATTTAGCGAAATTTAAAACAATAATGTAGGTATTTTGTGATTTTCAAATTCGAACTACATCTAAGATAAAATTATTTGCTATAAGTTGCTGTAGCTACAACAACTTGTACAGATCGCGGCACGTTTGTTGAACCTTCGATGCGCAGTAACAGATTTTCGAGTCTTAATCGAAATGCGGTATGACGAGCATCGCGGGGGCTCCCCGTAACCATAGCAACGACCTTCATTTTAGTTCAACGTACATGCCGCGTTCTTTTCGTAGAAATGTGGGCGGAGACTCGTACAGGCTGACGTCACTGGTCATCGCATTCACGCACACAGTGACATGACGCGCGATACATCGCAATGGGTGATTCTGTTTTTTTGAAGAGGGTTATTAAGAGAGTTATTCTGAAAGACAATAAAATTGAAAAATCGAAAATAAAAAGTATTATTGATTATTGACTTGGTATCGTATTGTTATATGATTATTTACGAGTCTCATAACAACCTCCTGAAATGTTTTGCAGGTTCAAAACTGCACCTTGTATATAAACGCCGAAAAAAGCATTTCTTCTATGGGGACCCCTTTGATTTTTAAACTTTAATTATATTTTATTTGTTCTTGTATCGGCCATATATACACACTCTGTGAAAATTTCAAATGTCTACCTATTATGGTTTAAAAGATACAGCCCTGTGACAGTCGGACGGACAGACGGATGGACGGACAGCGGAGCCTTAGTATTAGGGTCCCGTTGGCACTAGCACGCTTTGGGTACGGAACCCTAAAACATTTCCTAATTAGGTACTATTTTACGCGCAGGCTTTAAACGAACAATACCAATCATTTTGGCAACGCACCGCGTCATACTTGGGTACGTCTGTCTGGGTTTTTTCGTTCAAAGTACCCGTGAAAAGTGTGAACACTGAAATCGGCAACACAGCTAGTATACAACTCATAGATACTGGCTGACAGCTAAAATCAGTCGCGTAATAATTGTTATTTTTAGAGATCAAAGTCATTATAACATACGCACCGGACAACGCGGCCAGTCTTTGCCGGGCGGGTGTGAAGAGCGATCGTGCGCACGTGCGCTATTTAAAATAACTTTACCGGCTTACTTTATCAAAGAAAACGTTGTAAAGAAACCTTCATACTGTATCTTTCTATTGTTTTTTTAATTCGTGTTAAACATGGCTAAGGATCACGTGAAACTGAATATTGTGAACGAGAATCACAAGAATTTGGACAAAAGTTTTGACGATGAGGTCGAGATGATTTTCGGCAAACCGCCGCAAGCGACTAATCGCATTACGAACAATGTTCACCTGATGGACGCAGAGCGAGGACTTGATACACACTTTGTAAGTTCCATTGGTCTTTATTTTTTACGATGATAAGATTTTTTATGTTTTTTATTCTTTATTAAAAAGAACCAGGGTCTTAATAATTAATTATAATCCAGCCTCTAAGACTAATAAGCAATTTCAATATAAAAATACAAAAAAAAAATATAATTAATAATTTTAATATACAGTGTAAACTCTATATAGCGACACTGAAGGGACTGTGCATTTTATGGCGTTATAGAGAGTTGTCGTTAAATGGAGAGAAGAAACATCAGAATTAGAAAAAGAAAAAGTTTATTTCCGACTATTGTTAGTAGTTATGTGCATAAAAAAGAATGTTATATGAACGCTATTGCGTATAGTCTGTTATTTTTGTCTGACGTCTTTTGCTGCACCAGTAATTTTGTTGTATTTTTTTACTTATTTTATTCATATCTAGCAATATTGAGGCATCTTGGTTATAAAGGAAGTATTTTTCCAATAATTTAGCTGCTTCCAGAGCTTCTTTAATGCTCGGCGGAGGCTCAGGCTCATCCGTCTCATCTTCTTCATAAACAAAAGTAAACAAAAGAACGAATTTCTTAGAAAGTTCGGTATGCATGATGCCGACAGTCGAGTTTATTGCGGGCTAGGATAATAAAGCGACAATAGATCGTACACAGCTGCGCAGTTTTTACTAATTTTAGCAACTTAAAAGGTACTTTTTATTACTCAATTGTTGTCGTTATTGAGAGTGGGTGTAATGCTATGTAGAGTGAAACATTGTATGAAAGACAAGCTAAACCAACCAAAGCCAATTGATTTCGACGCTTAAGGGAGTTTGTCGTTAAATAGAGTGACGTTACATGGAGTTTACACTGTATGTAATTATTTTAAAACCGACTGATTGTAGAATTTGTACATACTTACTTTACACACGATGATTTAAGATAAAAGAAAAAACAAACTTATATAATCTCGTGATATTATAAAAGTCCTGGTGAAAGATAGCAAGATATATTATGAGCAAATAATAGAATATAATATGTAGAATAGAATATTTTTATAATGCCAGCAAAGCAAGGGTTCCATCAATCAACAAAAAAAAAACACGTTTTGTAGCGGTCATTGACCTATCATTTAGCATAGTCCGCGATTTCCAGTAACACTGACGTATCTAGCATGAAACTGCACATACTAATTCACAATGAAAAAAAAAACCTAATAGATATGCACACTAACGGCTACAAAAAAACCGGTGTGCCAAACTTAACTGGTTTTGATATTTATGATCATAATAATATTAAATATAACTGAGCCCAGTGGTAACGGTTCCAACTTGAGCTCGAACCCAGGCTGGCGCTTTACTTTGTGTGATTTATTTCATCACCACTACTCTCAAAACGGTGAAGGAAAACATCGTGAGAAAACCGGCATGTCCTAGAACCAAAAATTCGAAGTAGAGATGTGTCCCTCACTCATGAGGTGCCTCGTTTGAGGTACTCGTGATCGCAAATTGAAAGAGTTACTCGAATTTCAACAATGAACCAACTCACTCGTTCACGCGTCCTCACTTAAAAATTGACATTGACATTATTGACGCGAGTACTCGCGAGTGAGTATTGAGTGAGCTTAGTGAGTGAATGAACCGACTTTCATAATTGTACATACTTCGACGTACGACTCCTCGCCTCAAATGAGGGGTACCTCTTGAGGACCTCGCGAGGTAAAATGAGGTACTCCCTCAACCTCATATAAAAATGATGAGTTACCCATCACTAATTCGAAGACATGTGACGTTTACCAACCCGCACTGGGTCCGCGTGGTAGATTATGATGGCTCTCTTACAGAGAGGATATAATGATAACAATAGACTCGCCCCCTAATACACGTGACTTAAACGTAACTGACGAAATATGGGTGTACTATATTTATAGGAACAGCTTTGCTTTCCCTAACCCTTTAGTTATGTAATAAACCTATTAACAAAACAAACATTCTTTGGACAGCCTTTTATCATTAAACACGGCTGTCAAAAATTCAAAATACATAAATGACCTTTCCGAAAGACTAATCAACAAAAACTAAGCTGACAGTCCGTCAAACACATTATGTCAAGTTATGACATTGGCTGTTGTAGGTAATTTTAATCAGTCAAACTAGAATTAACTGTTGCGATAGTTAATTCTAGTTTGATAGTCTGTTATCTAATTATTGTGTATACTATTCTTGAGGAATCTGGGTGTTTGTGAACAAAACTATCGTGCTAAATTAAATTAAAAAAAAAAATGAAATGCCCAAAAACCAGTGTTTAGGGCCTGAAGTCTTCACAACTTTTCAAATAGCTATCTCCGTGGCCGACCATTATGATACAGAATTCCGTTCCGCTACATGCCGCACAGTCTTCCATTTTTAAGTAGTTTAAATAATTCAACAGCAATGCAAATACTTAACATTTCTTTGATTAGAGTAACGTTGAATGCGGTCCACAATTCGACTGTCATGTCAGGATCACCATTAAACTGAATGATAACAAAGACACAGAATAAACCTCAAAGAAAAGATCCTGCGAAAATGTAGAGTAACTTAACGCAGGTCAGGATTCACAAACACATAACTAGAAAGTTTGATGATTTTTCCATCTATCTCCTTAGATACCCTAAAAAGAGAAAATTACAGGCTCATTAGACACCTAATAATTTCCTTTATTTCGCACAAAGAGGAAGACGAGTTCTTCTAACGGTCTTAATGACCCGTCTTTTTCAATAGGTAGCTTTTTCGCATATTCTTTATTAATAATTATGTAACTCGTTTATCCAATGTGTTCCGCCTTTGCAAAGTACCTAACCTAATAACTGTTCTTCGGAATTTCACATATTACGCCTTATTATCTTCAATTTAAGGTTTAACGAAAGTTCGCATCAGCAGGGTGACTACTACCTACAGCTTTGGCAACCCATTCACAAAGGTTCTATAAGGGTAACAACTGAACGGCTATGAAAATATTTCTATCTCGTTCTATGTCATTGAAAATGGATGGTCAATTGGATTGTATGCAAAGTTTTTTGCAAGTCGTTGCATCCACTTTATTTGGTTAACAAATCATAACTGATTGGATCAACAAAACTATTTAGATTTATGGGAGCCGGGACTTTTCTCGTCATGTTTAAAATCTTATGACGAGTCATTCTTCAGGAGTGGACCTCTGATTAACTATCTCAGCGGTTCTACTAAATATTAAATGAAATAAAACAGGAATATTATTGTAATTGACATGAAACCACAATTAAACGATGATAAACCAATATTGGTTCTTACTGGTCTTAGTCATTTATATACTTACTTACCTACCTTAGTTAATCCAGTACGTTTACTTGAATTACTTCTACGATCATTTATTTACACAATAGTTTAATTTCTTTTTTTCCGATGCAAAAATTTCTTAGAAATAAATTACAACATCTTAGTACTTTAAGAAGTCATACAATTTGCTTGTAATTGAAAAATACTCGAAAAGTGTGCGTAATATTGCACACTTTTCAGTTTTTTTACACGCATCAACACTATGTAATGAACGAATTAAATATGACCTGGACGATTGCATCATTGCGCAAACGATAATTTTATGCAATGTTTAGATAAGACAAGTTATTGGTTAGTGATAGATAAAAGTAATTATATTGCAAAAGTTGTAATTTGTAGAGTGCTTCGCTACCACTGCGCCATGCACCTACTGTAACTATTCGATCGGGAACACATCTTCGCCATTTCTTTTGTTTGAAAAATAAAGGACAATTTGAATTAAGTATTGTCAATTTAGTTTTACTACATTGTTTGAACGACAAAAAAAAACCTGCTTTTCTGTCCGTAGCAGATAAGTAGGAATGCTAATTTTGAACAGCTTAAAGTTTTTTTATTACAACGTAGAGATTTAAACAAGAACGCCTCCCCAAAAAAAATCTATATAAACATTGGAAATGTGTATCCAACAAGCAGTGGATGTGCGTACTCTGCACTATTTTATTTAGAATGTATCAAATCCAGCAACGTAAAGCCACAAACCAACCAGCAACCTTTCAGCACAAATGTAATTAACTACAAATGGTTAACGCGGACACAAAGTTAATTAAAAAGTTCATCTCACGCTAATCAGAGTATCGTCCATTGATAACTAGGTAGGTGTAAATATACTGAAATCATTGAGAAAACAAAAAGATCTGTTCAAGAAAAGAATAGAATTGTTTATTCATTAATGAGGTCCTATCCTATCACTAACTTAATATCGCTTTAAATTAGCCTCCACGAGTAGTGATAAATATTTCAGTGATAGTCAGGTGCCTACTCTGAACTGAAGTCAGCCTCACAACCAACTTGCTGAACTGACTAGCAATTTGTATAATAACAATAGTTTTGTAGTTTAATACTACAATAATAAAAGTGTTTTCAATTGTTGTTTGATTCTCCAACCGCCCGCGCCAGGGCAAAGGCCTGTTCTCAAACAGAGAAGGCATTGATAACCCCGCTTGCTAATTGTGTGAGTCACTACTTTTTGCAAATACTCCCAAACGTTTTATTTACTATTTGAGTCGAATGACGGGGATTCTTACCAAAAGTAGAGCATACATTCACGGTAACATGGTGACTACTTATGAGTAAACCTGTTTTGTAAAAACCCACAGATGAAATCTTATACTCTCACCACTTTTACCACTCATAACTTGTTTTTTAATCAGCCTGTAATAATTGTCCCACTGCAAAAGAAAGAAAGTATTAAACATTGATCACTACAGATCTGGCAATCACTTTATTTCATGTAGGCCTTCACAAACTGTAAGGTTTGTGCTGATTGCTATTGCTTATAACGGTATAAATAATAATAATTATGTCATAATACTTATGTCACTGGGTACGGGTTTTCCAGACTGTTCCTAACTTAAACAAAGCATTGATCATCTCTTGGTGAGGTGAAGACGTCTTAACTGAAAGTGACGAAAAGTTATTTTATTTCGTTCCATGGAAAATTTATTAAGGCATCGAACATTCGAAATCAACCGAAATCTTACAGTTAGTGGAGATCGGGACTGCTTGAAAAGAACCCTAAAACCCCTGCTATATTTAAACATACATGAGTCAAGCCTGAAATGTGCGCGTGGGTTGATAGCCCGGGAACGTCCGACACGTGACGAAGATTCCCGAGTGCCTCCGTACTGTCAGTTTGACTCGCGACCTCACCGCGTGATGATCTCATGACTAAGCATGGGCGTCAAACTCGAAACTAGTCAGCAAACCCGAGACTTACGCGTGAGTAACACCATACCATTGTAATGCTTTCATTACATTATTTTATTTACCAAACATAATTAAAACGAACGTTCTAATGACTCTAATCGATATAAACAGCTACCTACTATGTATTTTTGGCTTATTTTCTAACTAAAAAAGGTGGGCGGGGTGGGGTCAATTAGCCAGGCTATATCCATTTCATACAATTGTCAAAGAATGAAGAAGAAAGAGTTGTGCTTGGAATATACGGAGAATTTAAGTTGGTAGTTAATTTACTTAACAATAATTTTATCTCGGACTTTACTTAACTTTAAAATCAACCGTAAAAACAACCGTAAACTCCACCCACTTTTCATGGAACTCATACGCCATGCCGCCATACATATTGGAGTGGAGTGAACCCTTCGGGACGGTTACCGGCATTAAGGCTTGTGCAGACCAGCGCGACTTGTCGCGCGACGCGACACGAACAATACAATTTCTAAGAAAACTTCACAGTATAACAATAACCGGTGTCGCGTCGCGCGACAAGTCGCGCTGTCCTGCACAAGCCTTTACGCTTGCGCTAAAGTTAACCATAGCGGACGGTCAACTGCTGTAAAACGAAGTAAAATAATGTTTTCTTATTTTTTTTGTTTTAGAGGGTCGTATGCTTGGATTTTAAAACCAACGCATACACTAATAAATATTGTTAAAATATACGAGTACATCAGATTTTAATTTCACGATTTATAATGCTGTATTTGCTAAGAATTACCTACATTTAAAATGAGCCCTCCGCGACGGCTCCCGGCATCCTATATGCGACTAGGTGAACCTTCAGGAGGGCTCCCGGCACTGAATGTGTTAACTTTAACACCAACCTTAACATCTGCTGACTCTGCTAAAGATATAAAACCCTTTGATCCGTGATTGAAGAGTTAAGTGATTTATAACTTCCCATACGACTATTTATAAAATATGGCTATTTACACATAACGTAATACCTATATATAAGATATTTCCGCATCCCTATACTGACGGTCATTGATCATGTATGTAACTGTAGTTACGAACAACAAAGATTTACATTGAAAATTAATGGTAGGTTACTGTTTGCTAACTTACTTACTCCAACCCCTATAAGGGGAACGGCCAAAAATGCATCCACTTTATAGGGGTTAAATGAAGAGGGGCAATTTTTTATACTCAACAGTTTCAAAAAATCTTCCAGGGATAATAAAAATGAAGTAAGTTGTCGAAACGAACCGTCTATGGTTTTTAATGCATACATACTATTAGCTGCAGCCGGCGGCTTCGCCCGCATGGAAAATTATTCTCTTTCTAAAATAAAAGTATGCCTAAATTACTCCTTAGCTATCGGTCAGTGAAACTCCCGTCAAAATTGGTCCAGCCGGCTGGACCAATTTGTCTGTTTATTCCAGCTAATCTCTGAAACGGCTGCAGCCGTTTCAGAGATTAGCTGGAATAAACAGACAGCCAGACAACAATTAAAAAAATTGTTTTTTTTTTTTTGTTATGAGTGCATTGTACATGTATACTTTCATTATGCATTCAGTAAAAAGCTGTTATTTTGTAATTAAAAACAGATACTACAATTTTATTTATTTGTATGTATGTAGTCGATAACCTTGGGTGACTGTAACAATCGGTTTCTGACGGACAAGTCTTCACAAAAATTACCTAATGAGACTATTTAACTTATGTCAACCTTTTTTTTTTTTTTTTTTTGAGTATGGGAAATCATCAAATGACTTCTCCCGCTCTGGGCAGAGCGAGAGGGTGTGTCATGCTTTTACTGACTAAAACCCACCCGTGTTCCTTCCGTTGCCTCTGTGCCGGGGCCGCGTTATCCCTTTCGGACAAACCCGCAACCCCAGCAGGCATTGGTCTTTCGACCCCGTCGGTTGGTGCTGACATCACTTGGAGGCGCGCGTGGAACACAACGCGCCGTCGACACGGGCCTGGTCCTTATCGGACGGCGAGCAGCCCATTGCTCACCGTCCGCAAGCCCGCGCCTACGGTGGCCGGAAGTCGGCTCTCGACTCCCGACGCCCGGGGCGTCTCCTGCAGCGACTAGGGCCGCGAGGGCGTGCAGCTTGCATCTCCCTCGCGCGCTCCGCCTCCTCCTTCGCGAGCATAACTGCTTCGCAGAAGGAGGTGACGGCCTCCCATGCACTCTCGCTCCGAACCATGGCCTGAACCAGGGCCGGACGCGAGAGATCGCCGCCGCCGATCGCCTCCGTGAGAACACGGCGGTGCTCCGCCCAAGCCGGGCAGACCTCCACCGTATGCTCCACCGTGTCCTCCGGGCGATCCACACAGTGGTGACACCCGGGCGTTTCCTCCCGCCTTACGCGGAACAGGAACCTCCCGAAACAACCGTGTCCGGTGAGGACCTGCGTCAGGCGGAAGGTGAGGACGCCATGGCGCCTCTCAAGCCACTCCTCAAAGAGGGGACTTATCGCCGCAATTGTGGCGTGCCCAAACTTATGTCAACCTGCGATTTGATTGGCTGTTGTTATTTCAGTCAGCCAATCACAGCAGTTACCAACCAACCAACCAACCAAGCAACCAACCAACCAACCAATCAACCAACCATCAAACCATAATCAAACCAAACATCATCTGCCTAGCCTTTCCCAACTATGTTAGGCTCGGCTTCCAGTCTAAACGGATGCAGCTGAATACCAGTAATTTACATGGAGCGACTGGCAATCTGACCTCCACAATCCAGTTACTAGGTAACACGGTACCCTATTGTAAGACTGGTTGTCAGACTTTCCGGCTTCTGACAACCCGTAACACTAACAACTGTCCAAGATCTAGAACAGCCGACCAAACTGACAGCCGGGACAAACGGCTTAACGTGCTTTCTGAGGCAGGAGGGGTCCTGGTATGTGAAGATGATCACACATCAAAGGACCAACCGTGGCAAGTGTAGCTTAACCTGATTGTTTGACCCCTGCGGGTGTTAGTACTTAGCCACAAGCCCATAATCCGTCTAAAATAACACTAAATCAACAAAATAGAACCAACCACCCCAGAAGTTAATGCTGTGCAAGTAATAAATTCTACGATAGTTCTTCAGTCTGTGTTATGTTTATGATTTAAAGACTATGTGCGTCATACAATTGGGGTCATTGGTTTCCTTAACACTAATAACGTTCGTTGGGTCAGCCTTATTAATCTTTTGCATAACACTTTACAGGAATAGGTAGAAACACTGCGTAAACAAGGAAGATCCATTGAGAATTTCCATGTTTTGTTATTGTTGACAGTTAAAAAACTGACATTACTCAGTCACTTTGTTACGGAGAACTGATCGGAGTTTTGAAATAAACGTTATTGAGCCCGCCTCCAAAAAAACAGTACCCTAATCATAACTCGAACATTTTTGAAGGAAATTGCTAACCCATTGCTTAATATTTGAGAAATGCGTCTCCTTCATAACGTAATTAATGTTGTTGAACTGTCAAAAAGAAAGGCATTGTCATTGTAAGTGTGTTAGGCAATCAACACGCTGGTCTCGAAAGACAAGGACTTTAATATAACACCATTCTCCAAAAAGATTGAGCCATTTCATCATTGATTAATCAATATGCCCAGTCTTTTCCCAACTATTTTGAAGTCGGCTTTCAGTCTAACCGGATGCAGCTGAATACCAGTATTTTACATGGTGCGACTGCATATCTGACCTCCACAACCCAGTTACTGGGTAACACGATACCCCTTGGTAAGACTGGTTGATCCATTGCCTCATTGATAAACGAACTTATGTAATTCTTTGAAAACTTAAAACACGTGCGGAAAATTGCATAGTATCATCATCATCATTTTAGCCGAAAGACGTCTGACGTCACTGCTGGACATAGGCCTCCCCCGAATGGGAGGGTTTGCCATAATCGCCACGCTTGGCAGGCGGGTTGGCGATCGCAGTATGGCGTTAAAATGCGTAGAGAACGCTGCTGCCCATTCTCTAGTGAGTCCCTTAGTCGCCTTTTACGACACCCACGGGAAGAACTGGGATTCTACTATTCTTTACGTTCGGCACCACACGGAACCATAGTATCATAGTATCTAGGCTATAATAATGTCTTTTTAACACCTCATTTTGTGTTTTACAATATTATAATTTTCCTGTTCGTTGTTAATGTAATTAAAATTTATGATAACATGCTTAATTTATCCCCAAGGTTAGGCGGTGGGTTACTTTGCGTCCATAGTTTACACATATCAGTACTATTAGCCGCGCCCCTGCGGTTTTACCCGCATAAGTCTCGCTCTCGTGGGAATATCGGTTTACAAAATATCCTATGTCCTAACCCAGGTCAAGGTCTACCCATGTGCCAAATTTCATCCAAATCCGTTCAGCCGTTTTAGCGTGAAAGCGTAACAAACAAATAAACTCACTTTCGCATTTATGATATTAGTTAGGATTAAGTTATAACGGAAAGTAGGAACAATAAATTACATTAATAAGTAAAATTGAAGAAGAATCGGTGAGTAAGAGTTTGGAGGAATATTTTCAATAAAATCTTTGTGAATGGAACTCTTTCAGAAATCTTTAAGTAGGTACCATCCTATCTTGTCTTATCCTTTTCTTGGGGTATGTAGCAACGATCCTTTTTTTTAATTTTACCCACTTTTACTTTCTCAACCTCTTGTGACAACAATACCAGCCTGATACAGGAAGGCACGAACATTGATCAACCCTTGCTCAAGGCCGGTTGGCGATATAATTCCAGGTTTCCTCACGATGATTTTTTTCACCAATGTCAGTAATGTGCAAGCAACTCAGAAACAACATCAACAATAACTTACTAAGATTCTATTCTATTCGAAATCTTTATGAACTCCATCGACCCAGCCGAATCCAAGCTGGCTTAGAAGACTGTAGTGTCCATCCACGTATTCTTTGTTTAAAAATAAGACACCTAGTCTGTGCCTGTAGTACCTAAAATCAGTGGTCGTGCATAGGAACACTGATTTTAATTAGTAGGAAACCCATAATTGCTAACCAATTTTTTTGTCGTTATCAATTTCTTTCTTCCAGATGAAGAAACAAATTAATATATATATATAGATAACAAAGACTGCTTACATAAAATAGGGAATATAGTATTCATTGAGAGCCCTCATCTTAGGGGTACTGGATAGTCACTCAGTCAGACAGTCACAAAACGATCGGTCACGATTACGCAACTAGACGAGATCTTGATTACTAAAATTAAACAATGAGTGGTAGCACCTTATTATTATGTAAATTCTTGACTACAAGTGCTTAGATATTGCGCAATTTCAGTTGTAGACTTGCAAGATTAAAAAGAGTGACTCTATCGAAATTGATTGAAGAAAATGATGAAATTGTTGTACATGATGTAAGTTCAGCCTGTAAAAAATCCCCATGACGATTATAAACTAGTTTAGGTGGAGTATCCACCTAAACGTATGCGTCATGACGTCAACCGTCATAAGTATAAGAAAGTCGTCCGGAGAAGCTTCACGCCTCTGTAACGGCGATTTCTATCGTTCTCCAAATGCTGGGAGCTCTCCTGGAGGGTTCACCTAGTCGTATATGAGATACCACTTTTGACGTTCAAAAGTGCCTTTCATGTGCCTAATTGAAATAAATTATTTGATTTTGAAAATAAAATCTGAAAGCATTTTTTTTTTATAGTTACAATTATTCATTAAAAATATAGAAGGTTGGAAACTACGTATAGTGTCAAGACCCCTTGAAAACATAACTTGACTTCGTTTTACAGTGTTTTATACCGCCCGCGATGGTTAACTTTAACGCAAACAATGCCGGTAACCCTCCCGGAGGGTTTACTTCCAATATGTATGGCGGCATGGTGCATGAGTTCTATGAAAAGTGGGTGGAGTCGAAAGTGGTAAAGGGAATGACCAAAGATAAAAAATCGCTAAAAAGAGATAGATGAAGGTCTATAATGCCGAAAAGCTAGTGAAAAACTGAAAGTCCTAGGAAATCAGATTTTTTAGTTAAGGGACTGTTGAGCGCTTTAGCGATAATTCATTCACGCTCACATAAGGTATTTACGTAGAGTTGTAAGTAAATGTACACGACTTTGTGACCGAAAAAAGGTATAATAGCAGTAAATCTGAAGTGATCGTCATTAATATCGTATAATCTATACTTTCCTTGCATTGTGACTGTGACGTCAAACCTTGTCAGAATTACCCAAAACCTGTTGAGGCAATGGTGACGAGTGTCCCGGAACTATTTACATAATTTATTACATTACATGCCCAAGTTATACCTCTATTATTTGGACGTGCATGCCTACTATAACAAACTTCCAATTTTCTTGTGACGTAGATAGACAAACTCGATTGATTTTAATAACCGGATATATAATTTTATTGAAATAGTTTTTAAATAATTCAACATCTTTAATATTTAGAAGAAATAGAGACAGAATACATTTTTTATAAACACATTGGAAGCCTGAGCTCATGAAGTTATTGGAGCTATGGACTAGATATGCATATAGCTATATTCAAGGTCAAGTAAAAATTGCTAGCGAAACTCCAGTTACGCAAAAAAAAAACAAATTTTCAACTCATACATGAAGTAACTACTCGTACAAGTCTACAACAAATCATTTTTTTTTTCGTTTTCATGTTTAATTATCGATGCGCATCACATCTGCACAGTTTCGCAAATTAATTGAATTTCACCCTGTATAGGTATATAATGTAGGTATTGCATAAAGCATAAAGTTAAGCATTATCAGTACTATACTATTATTTATTATTTATTTATTTAGATGCCTTAAAACTACCATTACAGGTCTTAACCTAATACGACAGCCAAGTCAAACACACCAAATTAAAATACAAAAATACTACTACTACACACTAAAACTACTACTATATTACTACTTACTATTAAGAGTATATTATTCATGCATTAAAAGAAGCCTCTTGAACAAAATAGGTAGAGGAGCTAGGGGCAAATAGCGAGTCCGTCCGGCAAATATTTATATTTTTTATTTGCGTTCTATAATTTGAACAAGATCATACAAACTCAAAGCATTTATTTCAAATAAACCAATTACAGGCACTTCTGAATTGTCAAGAGCTCGGTCAGTCAGAAAGATTAAGCTAGTTGCCCATTCCAAAGCGTAGTAGGTTCCTATGGAGAAGAACGGGCAAGAAACTCCACGGACACTCTTTTAACCAAAATATTGGTTATATCATCCATGTTGAAATTAAACATGTGAGAACAATGTAAAAAGACGTGCACGTTAAAAGAATCCGTAATAAAAAGATAAAAACAATTTAAACAATTAAAATAAATTAAAATAAGCCATGGCAGCTAAGACATGACCAGTCCCCACTGACGGCGCCCGTTCACGAACATGACGCATGGATCAGCACCATTCATTGAGACATTTGAGTGAGCATGACATACTCTCAGCCGCCAGGGCTCATGCAAGTAAATGAAAGACATACCAAGTAAATGGTAGTACAATGGCTTAAAGCTAGGGTGAATAATTTACTTGCTAAATTATAGCATTTATTTAAGTCTATTGAGATCAGTTATTCTAAGTCATGGGTACAGCAGAGGAACTCTTTTTGTGTAGCACCCTCCATTTTGAGTTGCCAAGGGGTGTTGTTGTGTTAGATTATGATTGGGGTCTGATATGAGCATATAGTACTAAGATGTTTTATGAATGAAGTAAAAGTTCTGATCGATGAGACTACATCTGCATTTAACAAAATCCTTGATTGGAGAGATGACTTTGAAAAAACTGAATAAATTTTTTTTTGGGTGGGAATTTGTCAAATTACTTCTCCCGCTGTGGGCGGAGCGCGGGCGTGTCAGACTCTTACTGACTAAAACCTACCCGTGTTCCTTCAGTTGCCTGTACAATGCCAGGGGCCACGGTATCCCTTTCGGACTTTCCCGCGACCCCGGCAATAAGTTGAAGTAAGCTTAAAGTGAGCCATCAAAAGTGTCAATCCCTAGCATCAGGTGGAATGACAGCTACCTCCAAGTTCAATTCACCTAAGTTTTCAAGGTGAGATGTTTACGGAATACTTAGGTCAGCTTTAATACCAATTTATAAGGTCTAGGGTTTATAAGGGATCTAGACCTACCCAAGTACCTAGATAGTGTCAAAAGTGTCGAACGTGACCAACCCAAGGTATTGCAGTACTTAATTGGTAAAAGCGATCGCCATCAGCATCGTACCATTCAAATCATTTGTGACGTATTACCCACAAACTGCGGAAATAATGGAAATAATATTTCAATAAAATACTCGTAGGTACCTACATTACATTCCCGTATTACGATAAATTATTTCATTTAGGTAGTACCAAAAATTATGTCATATTACATATTACGTCACATTTTCCTCTTGATTTTTCGAGGATTTTCCGATAGACGTATAAACGTATCTATTAATTAACTTTTTTTTTAATGATGTAACTCTGCCAAATGATATGAATTTATTAAGGCTAATCCTTAATAACAGATTATTAAAATAAACATATAATATCATATCCGTGTCCGTACTGAGGATCGTAATTTAGGAGCCACCTTAAACGTCCTGTATCTTTTTAAGGGTTTTACTACAAACAGCGGCGTAGCGTGGGTGTCGGCCGCCCGGGACGGAAGACAATTTGCCGCCCTCTTATTTATGTATTTCAATTTAATGTATACTATACATTACATACATTCTAGAGAACTTTTCGGCAAGAACAGTCATCATTATTTTGCATTATACAGGTTAGATTTTAAAAGAAAGTTTATCTAAGTTTTACAATCACGTTTATTCAGTGGCGGACTAAGCCTGTCGAGGGCCCGGGGCGGCAAAACTAAATGGGCCCCTCCTCCGCTTTAGCACACTGCCTCGAAAAGATTAGGTTTTCTGTTTGGTACAGAAATAGAGGATACTTTGTCGACAACCGAAAAGCTAGAGGATCAGAAAAATATAGGATGGTAGAGCGAGCGTAGCGAGCTCGAAAATTTTTACACTCTGCATTGTAAAAAAAATCTTTTACACATCTATACAGAAACAGGAATTACTTTGTTGACCTATAAAGAATATTTTGAAAATGTAGTATGCAAGAGCGAAGCGAGCTCGAAGACCCTGCGCCTTTGTGCGCTGCACACCCTGCACCATAGGTAAAGCCGCCTCTGGGTTTTTCTCTAAAACGTGTTTAGCTTAGAATAAGTTGTTGTTGATCACATATTACTAGTCAATTTGCAATTGAAATCGTGGCTAGAATCGTACATTCTTACACGTCATTGCATACTTAGAAAAATCTATGACGATAAATTGTTGGAGATGTCGGAAAAAATCACGCCGGAGCTTTAGTATTCAGCCATAATCTGCCGTTTAACGCTTTTAATGATTGTTAATTTCATAATTGTTACCTATGCTGCCATCTATTGAATTTTCTTCAAGACTAATTATAATTTGTTCGAGTTGAGACCCCATGATCAAGGGAACGTGCCGCCCCTGCCGCCCCAACTACGCTACGCCACTGACTACAAATTCCAGGATTGGGCCTGCAAAATCGGTTAATTTACTACTAAATATTGGTATTACCGGCGTTTAATTATGATGCTCCTCAATCCATACACACTAATATCCTAACCTAACTAGAACTATTAACAAACTAAAATATGACGTCGAAACATTCCTCTGCATCGCTGTCGACTGGTATTATTCCCAAGATATTTTAATTCGATTTTTACTGATTAATTAATACAAACCGAAATAACAATTGCCAATCATAATCAAATCGGTTTGACACCAGATTTATTTGAAAGTGACTTTCAGAAACTATGGGGGCTACTCAGATTTTCAGCAAGAAGATAATAACTATTTACTTTTAAAGTATCTAGTATTAATAATTGAGGTACTCATTGTGCTTAATAAAAGTACAGGCATCTTTGTAAATTATTTTGATGATTTTAAAGTTAATATTTTACGAATTTGAATTCTGAATAATATTTATTAATACCCATACTATTGACCGTACAGTCACACTTTAGACATTGAACTACTTTCAGTATTTTCTGTAAAAATCTTGCACTTAAAGTTTCAATGAATCATGTAAACCACGAACTCCGAATAATATTTGCGTGATGATATCCCATATTTCTAAGAATTAAATTCTCCTAAGTAATCAACGGTGCTTGGGGGAGACCATGTCCAACAGTCGTCGTCTTTCAGCTGAAATGATGATTCTGATGATGAAGTAGGTAAACAATTGTTATTAATTAAAGTATTATTTATGTTAACTTGAATTAATCGTTTATCTTATTGGTTTTGTTAGTTTGTTAGCGAATAAAATAGGCTTGCCTCTATGACATTGCATGAGATTTATAAACATAACTGGCGAATGCAGAAGGTACTATGTACTAAGTACCGTGTACCGCCCATCGGGAAGACACGCGTTATTTGTTAAAAGAATAAGAATAATTTATTTGTCCATTGTTACGAAATGAATTTAAAAATAATAATGATGTCCCTGCCACCCTGTAAACATTATACAGGGTGGCAGGGACATCGACGCAAAAACTGATACCATGGATTCAATATATGATTCTGAAGCCCCCTGCGCTGAGATTTTTCGTCGGTTGTTAAAAAAAAAATCTGCTGTTTCATAGAAAAGTGCAAACCTACGCGGTCAAAATGTATGGAACAGCTGTTTTTTTTTTAAATAACCGGTGAAGAATATTGTAACTAAAATATTTAACATACTTATTTGAATAGTGGTCCCCAAACTAATCAGCGCCTGTATCTTAATATTATTATCGCATTATCATCTAAATTATTTTATCTCAAAAGGTCTTGAATAGTCTGTATATCGGTTTTCATAATATCAGCTCAATAGTAGCTTAAATTAGCGCTGATTTATTCGTTTCCGTGCACGTACCATTGAGAAGAGTTCATTGCTCTCTGCCCACATATATTGACTCATTATGTTAACATAGCTCGTATTAATATAGCCTTGCATGTTATGTCATGCACAAAAAAAATGTACCTCGGTAGTTTTAGGAACTAGAATGATGAAATTATTTGCCTGTTTCAACATATCATAAGATTTTGTAATCTCTAACAAAATGAATAGCAAGGTAGGTGTGTACCTACTTATATGTTATGAAAGTCTACAGTTCAAACCACTAAATAAATAAATATATACATATAAAACCATATTATATCATTTATATAATATCATATCATTTATATAATAACTTATCCCACGTAGATGAGTTATTTTATTAGTATTAATTTCTTACCATAATAATATAATACAAACTAAAATAGCTGTCAAATATTTCGCTGTTTTGATTAATTTGGCAATATTACTGTATGGAAATAATATATGTGGCTTACTAGAATATTCATAACGAATTGCAATTATAACACTGAATTTGAGGTTAAAACCGTTGTAGGTGTAAGTAAAAAAGGCATTTGGAAAGTTTCCAAATACTTTTTTTACATCTAAAACTAAATATGCGGTGCTAGGATATTAATTATTGCATTTCATAATCATTATAGGTAGGTTCGCTAGTTAGTCACATTTCTTATTTCCATACAGTAATATTTCCAAATTAATCAAAACAGCGAAATATTTGACATCTATTTGCGACGTTGCCCACCTTCCGAATAAACGCTCTTATTATGACTCCCGATCCCATGACGCAAAAGCGAAGACTTTTATACGTAATTTCATGAAATCATAATCAACTAACTAGGTGTTTATGTAATCTAAGTTGGTATAGTAACGTCAGGAACCTGCGTAACACATATACGTAGGTCGAGAAAGACATTATTTACTACTTACTTTGTTTACGGCATTTGTGGTAGATACACTGAGGTTCACAGGCCGAGCGAGGCTAGTACATACGTCAGAACATAATGATCTCATTCTTTACTGAAAACTGCTGTAAAATTGTCACTGGCGGTTTACAAGTTTGTTTTCACTTTATTACTCGAGTTATTAATACAGGGTCAGGGACATCGACGCGAAGCCGGTTACCATAGATTCAGTACATGATTCTGGGCCCCTTGCGTTGAAATTTTTCGTCGGTTATTTTAAAAAAAAACAGCTGTTCCTTACATTTTGATCGCTTAGGTATTGCACTTTTCTATGAAACAGTACATTAAAAAAAAATAACCGACGAAATTCAGAATCATGTACTGAATCCATGGTAACCGGCTTCGCGTCGATGTCCCTGCCACCCTGTATAGATTCGCTAATGAATACCACGGATCTTGAACAAGCAGTAAATTAATCAAGAACATGAGTCACAAATCCACTGAAACATCTTTCAGTTTCTCATTCATACACACATAACATAACTGCCTGTAATCCTCGAAGAGTTAGGCACATATTTCGCAAGTTATCAAAGTCGTAAAAGAGTGTCCGTGGAGTTTCTTGCCCGTTCTTCTCCATAGGTACCTACGCTTTGGCATGGGCAACTACCTTCATATTTCTGTCTGACCAATTCCTTGACAATAAAAAAACTGCCTGTAAATGGTTTAATTGAAATAAATGTTTTGAGTTTTGAGTTCAAATCTCCCAAAACTGATGAAATAAGCAGTACTTTTGTACTCTACTATATTTTCGTTTGTATTAATTAAATAACTAAAAATCCGCAAGTTGACCTTACACTGTCTAAATACATGCACTCATTTATATTTTTTTAAATCTAATACTAATCAAACATAAAAATCCCTCTTTAACTACACTGTTGCTGTATTTTCTAACACACTCAAAGTATTTATAACACTATTTAAAACAAATAAATTATTATTCTTCAACAACATTAAAGTACCCATCTCTTTATAGATGTAAATATATTTGGCACAATTAATAAGGAAATGTCGCTGTCTGTTTGTATTTCCAAACATTGCGTGGGCGCAGCGCTGCTTAGAACGGTGTCTTGAGGTCACTGTCAAGGGCGAACCTCATTTCTTTAGGTTCAAGTCTTTGATTTAGAATGGTCGGATTTTATGACAATAATTTAGTAAGCCGAGTAGGTAATTTTTAATACGTTGTTTGTCTTCAAACAAAAACATAAAACGATTGCTTTGTTTAGCTACAACAACTAATCAAAAGTCTATACAAACTAGGCTGAGAATGAGCACTTTTTGAACGTCAAAATGACATAAGACAGTCCCCCAAAACCACTTTATGACGACGATTCTCCACTTCTTAGTGCTATAAATATCTAAGAAGTGGCGCAACCAACTCCCCAGCAGCACAGCTGTCTGTTCAGTTAGAAGAACTTAAGTCTATACAATACGAATTGCGTGTCTGATTGTATCGTACGTAGTAATCGTAGCGTAGAACAGTGGTGGCCCGAAGGTAACGGTCGTGACTTACGAGTTGTAGGTTCGAACCATGACAGGCGCTTTATTTTGTGTAAATTCGTACATCACCACTGCTCTCGAAACGGTGAAGGAAAACATCGTGAGGAAACCGGCATGTCCTAGAACCAAAAATTCAAAGACATGTGACATCTACCAACCCACACTGAGACACTCTCTCACAGGGAGGAGGCCTGTGTCCCAGTAGTGGGAACATTATGCTATTCGTAGCATATACAATCACACACACAATTTTTTCTACTGGACCTAGGTAAGGACCATAGGTCCTTATTTATGGTACCTCGCTAGGTCAATTTCCAATTGCTAGAGGTATTCCGTACCATTGTGTCTGCTTACCCCAATAAACCGCAAGATGTTTGGTCGGATATATCCAGGACATAGGTACCAGGCATTCAATCGGTAGTGAATTATTGTTTATCTTTCTATTGCCAATTAGTAACTAATTGATAGCAATAAATATTCCGATATCTTACGTACTTATTTGTCTACAACTGATCTGGGGCAAAATTGAGGACTTGGTCAAGGTTAATAGTCTAATTTGTGCAGAGTCTATGAAACTACGATGTTCTACATTCTTGGGACCGAAGTTTGAAAACTGTTAGTAAAATTTTATCATCCGTAAACTCTCTTATTCTTTTATCATCACGCTTGCTCTTGAAGAGTTAGGCAGAGGTGTATTCTACATCCAAATGCTAATAGTATTTTTTTTAGCTTTATTAACGTTTAAACCTTCAATATTTTTCCATTTCTTTTCAGAGGGACCTCAAGGTGTTTTTTTTATGTCAAAGAATTAACTAGCAATTTTTTTATTTTTTGTTTCTTAAGATAACTTACCTCTAGACTGTCGATTTGTGTATCTAAGTTTTATTGATAAGTAAGAGTAAATCATTTTCATTCAAACCAATCATTCATATTAAATTTTAAAGCTAAGAAAATGCGATGTTGTCATATTTTCTTTTTATGAACAAAAATAGACTTTATTAAATGTATTTTTATATTCACCAAAAGGGTTTTTTACATAAATAATCGTGACTTTGTAAAATATATTTGTAAATAAATAAAAAATAAAAAGTTGTGCAGTTGATTTTTTTATATGGTCTCATTCATACCCTAGAGTTATGGGATATAAAATTTGTATGTACAAGTTAGATACCTACATGTTTGACAAGGTAGGTGTCTACCTTTCTGGTGTGCCTTTAAAAGGTTATTCGATTTTTTTTAGACTGACCTTACCTTACTTACTAAAGTTTCCTCTAATACTAATATGAGTATTACAAGCAAAGCCGTAAAAATAAAGAAAAATCCAGCTCCTTTTTCAAAGAGATCCAACAATTTCAGGAAAAATATGACTAGCTAATTAGTAAAACAAGGTATAATGAACTATCAAGGTTAGTTTCCATAAAGATATGAAGGAGAATTACATGTTTAAGTTCATTTGAATTAAACTTATTCTCCAAAGAATGTGACGTCAGTAAGAAAGAATTCAATGAGCGTTTGTCAGTTAAATGTATCTTGGCGTACTTTCTGGTACTCAACTTACTTTACAATGATTCATTATTTCATTAGCCTTGGTAAGGACTTAAGGTTGGAATTTCCCGAGTATTAAATGATTAGTGGTTGCATTATGAGTTGGAATTAGGCCTTATTCCCTTCCCTTGGCCTTCCCAGTATTGTGAACCTTGAAGGACCGGGTTTTCAGCGGATGACTTGCTCTTGCAGCCTGCAGGGCTAAAGTCTAGGTTAGGGCAGGTCCAGTTCGTCACACCACCTATTAATCGATTGATGAGGTATATATGTCTACTGCCATTGACAATACGTAATAAAGGTACGTAAGGTTGTACCTAAGCATAAAAGTTAGTTAAATGTAAAATATTAATGCAGATGTCTATTCACCTTTCATAACGTCAACGTCAATGGACTAGCTCATTCAGAAACCATACAATCAAATCATTTATGTACATACGTAACGCGTTTCGCCTGCGAGTGGACAGCCTGGACAGGTCTGCTTTATATTATTCAGACATTAGGTAATAAACAATATATACATTACGTGCGTGAGATTATCGCCGAGCTTGGCAGTGATTCCTTCAATATATGAGTAGCTGTTGCTCGCGATTTCGTCTGCGTATAAGTATTTAGTATACCTACTATCATCATTTTTTATAGAAAAAACTATAATCAAAAGTAGTGTAGTGTATGTGTTTCTCCAAGTCCTAGGGTACATGTTTATAAAATTGTATATAGCTAAATTGTTTAGGCGTGACAAGATAATAGACAGACAGACAGACAGACTTACTTTCGCATTTATATTATTAGTATGATTTAAAGTATGGATATTCGTATCGGAGTTGCTTCAGAATTGCAAATACCTTCTTAAAGATTGACTAACTGTTCGATTTATTCTGGTAGCAAAAACATTGACTCCCACGCAGCACATGTGTGAGCAATGTTAGTTAAAAACAACGACTGTGTAGAATTAACAAAAGTGTTAACTATCAAGCCAAGAAATTTACTAAACATACTATTTGCACTCATCAATAACATTATTCCTGAATTCCCTGAAGGGATAACCAGATACAGATCATACAGAATAGAATACCCACATTTCGCCAAATAAGTTTAAGTACTTATCTGTTATAGGGGCGAACATGTTACCATCAACGGAGAACAAATCCATACTCGGGGCTACTGAGAAATTCCATGTGGAAACACCCAATAATACATTTCCGACTAGCCGGGATATCAAGACCCAAACCCACACAGAAGTAGCACTTGTGGCCACTAGCGTTGTAGCTAGCCGCTTATAACTATTAAGCTTACGCAATTTGCATAATAAGTAGTTACCTGTCATGTACCTACCCAGAGGTATATGACTAACTTAATCAGATGCACACACCTGTACAATACATTACGTAGTAAATACCTTAGGTATTAGACCCCGATCAAATACAATAAGTTAGATTACCTACGCATCCAGTCACCGAAGTATTGATTTGTAATCCAGGGAAGATGTCAGGGTCAGATTTCCGTTTGCCTGTATTTTTAGGTTTCTTCAGTCCAAAAACGTTAAAATGCTAATTTTGATTCGAGTGGTTTCGCTATTTAAATGAGGCTGAGAACAACGTTATTTGAACGTCAAAGGATATGAAAAATGGCCCAAAACGCTCACCATTCACCACTTTCTAGTGTTTAAGCTGGAAATAAGAAATGGGGCAAGAAAACCGCCAGCAACAATAATGTTTTAATAATTTAATCTGATATAAGAAAATATTGTCTAAAATGTCGTTCTCTCTTCCACAGAACGGCCTCAATAACAACTTGGGCGAGAGTGACCTGGAGCGACCCACACAACCTCTACTGGAGCCCAGCAAAGAACGACAAATGCCTCCGTTAGCTGGTCAGTATTATTACTATAAAATAGCCCTCCTAGAATATATATAGCCTTTAATTATTTTAACTCACTTATGTTTAAAAATGAGGAGGAGCTCGTGGCTAAGTAATAACAGCTGCACGGTTCGATCCATCAGGTTAAGCTACACTTGCCGGGGTTGGTCTATGGATGGGTGACCATCTTAACATACCGAGACTCCTCCGTGCCTCGGAAACCACGTTAAGCCGTTGGTCGGGGCTATCATTCGTGGATCTTTGACAGTCGTTACGGGTCGTCAGAAGCCCGAAAGTCTGACAACCAGTCTTACCAAGGAGTATCGTATTACCCAATTACTGGGTTGTGGAGGTCAGATAGGCAGTCGCTCCGTGTAAAATACAGTATTCAGCTGCATCCGGTTAGACTGGAAGCCGACCCCAACATAGTTGGGAAAAGGCTAGGGAGATTGATTTTTATGTTTAAAATTAAATCCGTTTGCCATGCGCATTGAACATTGAGAATCGGACATTATATGCAGGCATTAGGAGAGCCCGTGATAAATAAAATAAGTTTCTCGAGAAGTGCCATCTGCTCAGCACAGGATCCATCGGAGGTTCAAGAGACGACCAAAATAATTTAGGTATCTCTATCAATCCCGATCTTGATACCGATCTTTGTCTGTAACTAATCAATGGCTCAGTTTCCTGTAATCCTTGACGGGGCACACCATAAGCAGTAGTCAAAATATGAGATTGGAAAGCAATATTAATTTCGGGTGTCACACACTCAAAGTGCGATCTAAGTCCTTCCATCTAAGTAATATAGTTTCTTCGCTTGTTCCTCAGGACCTGAGATCGACGACCTGGACGGCGATCCTCCGAAGGACGCCACACCTTACCCTGGCATCGATGACGGGCTGCTGGAGACCACAGACAAGAAACCACTGCCACACGAGGACCACGGTAAGCTCTCCTTTTGCTAATTTGGTTGGTACGGTCGAAAATAGTTTGCCGAAAACTATTTTGGATCGAAAATATAAGTGTAGGTACAACTGTCCCATAACGTTCTGGTTTATTTTATGCGACAACCACAGTATGTACCTCCGCTACCATCACTAAATGTTTTGAATTTAATTAAATAATTTGTGTGAAACGTGTAGTCGTTATGGTACCTATATCCAATTCTAAATTCACTCACGTTAAAGTTAACGACACGTTTTCGTTATAAGTACAAGCCTACATACAATTAAACAGCGATCTTGACATTAAAATGAATGCAAACTAACATCATTAGTTAGTATTTATGTACATCTGTTGTGTCCCTAAAAGAGCCATTGTCAAAAAGATAAGACAGTTCTGCTAATTTTATTATAAGTACAATGTTATCAAACACGTCTTCGTGGCCTCTTTAAATTAGGGTCAGAAGTGTCCACAGTCACACAATGTACCTCAGTGTAGTGATAACAACAATGAACCACAAACATATTGGGTCACCAGTTATCATTGACCGCCCTATCACGAAAGGATGTGGTCTCTATGATTGTGATAATTAGTTCGTATCAATTAGTATGAAACTTTAGGCTTTTTGTAAGGATATGTTAAGATTTCAACATGAAATAGAGGGAAAAGGACACAGTTTTTGTGTAGATAATGAAACGAGCTACGTAGGTCGTATCTCGTAGCCAAATGCTACGCGGGCTACGAATGCTACGAGCGTAGTAAATGCTCCCGAGGGAAAATTGCATAAGTATCTACACATAACATCCTGAAAATATCTATTTTTATAAAGCCGACAAATAGAGGGGTTTATTTATAAACGTTGCTTAAAGTTAAGTGACGTTCAAACGTCAAAAATGTATGGCTAAACAGTCGCTAATGCGCTAAGGTGGTAGCCCGCGAAATTCAAATTTTCCTTCGTTTTTTGCAATTTGCAGGTCAGGGTCAGGTTGTATGTTGATTAAAATATGATTCGCGACCGTAATAAATATGGCTTTACAGAATTATAATCATTAGAATCAGCAATGCAACTCCTTAAGTTAGCATAATCCTCAAATGTCATGATTTTATGCAATAATCATTCAATAGGATTACATGTACTTAGAGAGCTGTATTGATGATTTTTATAATTATAATTCTATAAATAAACATTTGATACGGCCGTGAATCATATTTAGACCAACATACAACCTGATACTGACCTGCAAATTGAAAAAATCCTAAGAAAATTTGAATTCCGCGGGCTACCTTGACGCTTTCGCCTGAACTAAGCAACGTTTATAAATAAGCCCCAGAATTTCTTAGAAAATGTATTGTACTGCAGATTGTTAAAGTAATAGTTTAACTTCCAAATTATCTTATAACAGAAGACTATTATTTCTTCCATATTCTTACGAGCATAGTCGTTGGCAAAATAAATTGCTTATTATTTTGACAGACGCCATTTGAAGGTCGCGGTAACGGAGACTCGAATACCTATCTATGTTTAGTTTAACTTGCTCAGTGTTCACGTCATTTATAAATGCTAATTCATCGGGGCTCACTCCTAGACATTGGGCATTTATTATATTATCTAAACAGTATTATGTACTTAAGAGTCTCGAGGCTGAATTCTTATGTGCACGACGATCATTGTTAGGTTTTACTCTTGACGACTAGGGTAATTGTCAGGGTATCGAAGATATATTATAGACGGTCGTATAATAATACTCTTATGGCAAGGTTCAAAAAGTAAAATAGAATAGCAAGTGGATAGCACTTGCGTATAATACTAGCGACCGATCTCTGCTCTGGTGAAAATAGAGATTGCTCATTTAATACTATAGGATAGGATACTAATGCCAAGCTGCCATGTCATTATTCTAAGGTTATCTTGTTCTAAAGTTTGGGCGACCGAGCTCTGCTCGCGTGAAAATACGGAGAAAACGAATTTTCCCAGATAAGAGAACAAGCTAGATCGATTTTTCGCCCCTTTAAACCCCTATATTGCAAATTTCATCGAAATCGTTAGAGCCGTTTTTGAGATCGTGATTACAAATATACGAGGGGTGTTCAATAAATAGTGAGAATGAGTAAGACGCAATTATCTTTTATTATATGTTATTTTATTTTTCGACGTAGTCACCTTTCTGGTTTATACACTTTGTATATTTTTTCTTTAATCCTAAAATTCCCTTTCTAAAAAAATCTTCTTCCTGATCCCTTAAAAAATCATTTACGGCGGCGACTACTCCGTCATCATCTTCGAATTTCTGGCCCTTGACATGTTCCTTTAAGCGTGGAAATAGGTAGAAATCACTAGGAGCAAGGTCCGGTGAATATGGAGGATGTTCCATCAATTCGAAGCCAGCTTCTTGAATCGCAGCCATCGCAACTCTGGACTTGTGCGCAGGGGCGTTATCTTGGTGAAACAAAACAACTTTAGCGAGTTTGCCACGCCGTTTCTTGCGTATTTCCTCACGCAACTTTGTTACTTGTCCTGCGTACATAGTCCCCGTAATAGTGGCTCCATGGTTAAGATATTTGATCATTACCACCCCTTGGCTGTCCCAGAAAAGAGAGCCCATGATCTTTCCGGCGGATGGAATCGCCTTAAATTTCTTTGGAGTTGGAGATGACGGTCGCTTCCAAGTCATGGACTGTTGTTTCGTTTCCGGGTAATAATGGTGAAGCCATGTTTCGTCCATAGTTATGAATCGAGCCAAAAATCGGTCAGGATCTTGTTGTAACAAATCCAAACAGCTTTGTGAAATTCTCAGTCGAGTTTGTTTCTGCGCGTCAGAAAGCATTCTGGGCACCCAGCGCGCTGACACTTTTTTCATACCCAAATGGTTCACTTCCTATCGAAATCTTTACTTCTTCAGCTATAAAACGAACAGTAACACGACGATCCGCCAAGACAATATTTTCAACTTTTTTAATCATTTGTTCAGTCACTGCCGATATGGGGCGTCCCGTTCGTGGGTCGTCGTTAGTGGAAGTTCTTTCTCGCTTGAACTCAGCACACCAACGCGCAACCGTAGAATATGGAAGAGCATGAACCCCTAATGTTGCTCTCAAGTCTTGATTTACCTGCTCCGTAGTAAAAAATTTCAAGTACAGATATTTTATTACTGCGCGAACTTCAATTTTATCCATTTTTAAGAACACGTTCCGAAACGACGCAAACAATAGACTTCTACTTTTAAAAAACAAAAGTAAATTAATTGCTTTTCTTATTATCATCTTAACTAATGTCTGGGCTATGCCTGCCAGTATTTTTTTTTTCTGTCCAAGGAGAATGTATCGCATTCTCACTATTTATTGAACGCCCCTCGTATATACAGGGTGGCAGGGACATCGACGCGAAAACTTTTACCATGGATTCAGACATGATTCTGAATCCCCTCCGTTGAATTTTTTTGTCACCTTACCTTAGTTTTTGGGTAATTCAGTCCCTGCTCTTCTCATAAAGAGAAGGCACGAGCATTGATCACCACGCTTGCTCAAGACGGCTTGGTGATTTCAGACTTATATTAACTATAAGTCCAGGTTTCTTCACGATATTTTGTTTCACCGATGTCAGTAATGTCCAAGATAACCTCAGAAAGTACATATGAATTGAAAAAGTCACATTGGTACTTGTCCGGATTTGAACCCACAACCACGTGCATGAGAGGCGAGGCCTTAACCACTGGGTCATCACGACACGAAACTCTTCTATAGCACGTAATAAATGCTGATACTCCAACCTCAACTGTGCATATTTATACTTCCGTTTACCTAACACAATGTTCTCTGTTTGGATCCCGTAGATTCCGTTCCTAACATCGTGTTGTCTGTTACCCCAGATGGGAGCGATCATCACTCGGAGCTGGAGCCCAGCGACAAGACGTCGCACCACGACGACGGCGCCACCACTGACGGTAAATTGCCGTGGGGGCATGACGAGGCAGACTACCCATACGGTGATTGGAACACGACACCTTATAACAACTAATATGTTCAGTAATTGATTAAAGAAAAAATGCTAAATGTATTGAAGACCCCACGGGATGGCACTTGAAAAGTTGCCTTAATGAAATGCTGTCTTTATGCCTTTGTACCTTAGGCTACATACATATTGAATTTAATAACATTTATTAAAAAGTACATTCTTGAACACTTCGTGATCAAAATGAACACAGAACACGCTATACCCAAGTCGCGTGGCATTAGCGGTCATCGCCCTTTCTCTAATATCTCTCCGTAGGAATCCAAACAATAGACTATGTATGGTTTTTCGTTATTGAAACACGTAGAAGATCACAATAGATATTGATACAGGACGTTAACGGACTTTATTTCAGTATTTGAGGAATAAGGAATGCTAGAAAATGTAAGCGGGTCAATGACCGCCATATTTACACTAAAGCGACACGGCTATAATTAATATATTTGTAATGCTGATAATTATTGGAGACTAAGTAAAAGTTAAACCTTATCTCAATATCTGAGAACTTACTAATATGATCGTCAAGAAATTGGGTCAAAAAAGGCTCAATGTTCTGTGTCGTTTTAATTTGTATGAACCATAATATAAGCATCACAAACAGAAAAAATATTTTTATTGTTCCAATTATCGCAGTTTTTAACAGCATAAACGCTATTGTCGTTAGCTAGGCTCAGTTCTTCAACCGCTCTTGCGCTCGATGTTTTGACGTTCAAAAGGGCCTTGCAAGAGCCTATTTGAAATAAATGATTTGACTTTGACTTTGACTTTGCTCCTACTGCATAGCACGTAAATAATAATAGAGCCTAAATCTAGACAATTGAGTAAACCTAATTATTTAGGTTTTGTCGATAGTCACGACATTTCATAGAAAGTCAAATGTAAAGAGCTTTGGGCTTTTATCACCCTGATAACCTCACCTTGCTTGACGTGCGTATTGCATGGATAACTGTTTATTGCATGTACTTAATTCAGGTAATTCTTAGTCAAACGTTGACTAAAATACTAATAAAATGACTTCCAGATGCCAACGGGCTTGCAACGAGATTCGGCGATTCGCGGCCAGGATCACCTATGCCTGGGGTAAGTTACATATACTCCTTCGTCACCAGTCACTTAGTCACCTGCATTATAATCTTGTTATTTAAAATTTTGGAAAAGAAAACTGTTCTTCCTTTTCCCCGTGTCCAAGATGCGATGTTTGCAAGTCTGTAGGAAACCGCTCAAAGTCAATTTACTTCATTCCAGGTGATTCCGGACGTGAATACTTATCAGCAGAAGAAAAACTTGGCGCAAGGCATGATGGACCTGGCGCTTCTGTCAGCGAACGCCAACCAGCTGCGCTACGTGCTGGAGTCCGCGTCCTCGCACCCCTACTACTACTCCAGTCTCGTGTTCATCTCGCTTAGTATTATCTTCCAAGTAAGTTACAATGTAGGCACAGTCAAACAAGCAATGTATACAGGCAAGAATATTTATCTTTCCATTACACTGCCAATATTTCAAAATTATTGACTACTTTGCACAATCACAACATTGTTTAAAAGAAGTGCTTTTGCAAGTTTGCTGCCTGCATACCAAATAGCTTGTTCGGCCGTACTTAATTTTTATCTTTCTCAATACTAGCTTTTTACTTCGCGTGGAAGTCGTATATTAACCCTGGGAACGTACTCCTAGCTTATAAACTATCTGTCTGCCTCATCCAAATCTTATGAGTAGCATAACGTAATAATTGAATACTATCGTGAATTCATGCACGCCTAGTACTTTTTGTTAGGCTCAGAAATGAACGACAGCTGGTGTGATAACGTTAAGTGACAAATTGTTATTGAATTAGGAAATTCTTTGTAGCAAACCCAGATTGGTTCGCAAGGACGACTTATCTGAGCGTGTTGCCAGGGTTCGATTCCTTCACCGGCCACTGTAATGTTATGCCATAGAAAAAAAAACATTTGCAGCCCGGAGTTTGGATTTGTGCTCGGTGTAATGGCATTTAAACATAACTGAGGTAATGAAGGTGTCATATATGCACCCTCCCCTTCGGAAGATATAGGAGTATTGTTATATGAGATTACTGTTGTTTTTATCCTTGTAATATACCAGTGATGCTCTGTCATAGCCATGCCTTAACACACATACAGCATAATGCGTACACAATAATACCATCTCTTTCTTTGTGTACTTGATATTTGATTTGATGTTTTGTCATTCTTGACAGATACAATAATATCGAGACTTTAAACTTCACTGCTATGTACAGTAGATGTCACTCGTAGGTTTATTGTAGTTATTTCCGGATGTGCTATTTTACATTTACGCCTACATTTTCATTCTCTTGCTAGCTACCACAGAGTGCGGTAATACTATAGAGACACACGTGTAATGTTCATGCATGTGCATCTGGACTGAGGACCAATTTTTTTTTTCTTGTCAGACAATTTCAGATTTATAGGGAAATTAGTTAAAAATCTGCTCAATCTTAAACTTTTTCATTATTTAAAAGTGAAAAATATATCAATTATCTTCAACCACCAACCACGGCCTTTCATTTGACATTTCACCAATAATCAGGACGCATCGAGGTTAGGCTAATTTCCGTCCATGTTCTCACAAACCACAAGTCACAATTATCCTAAAAAAAACACTCTCTCCTCAGATCCTGGTCGGCGTGGGCCTGATCATGAACAGCCGCTACGACGTGAACGACCACAAGGAGCGGTGCAAGGCGGACAAAATAAATAACATGACCGTGTTGGGCATCTTCCTCATCACCATCGTCAACGTGTTCATTACGTCGTTCAGCGTCGCCACGCAGACCGTCACCGTCACCGCCGCCGCCGTGCCGCAACAGGCAGGGTGAACAACAAAAACCAGGATATAAAGATAAATAACCTAAAAAACTTAGTTAAGGCCATGTTACACGGTTAACCTTAATTAGTTTAATTCACACAATTTTTTTATTACGGTAGGCAGAAACTACGCAGACGCGTCCCGCTCCGCTCCGTACTAAAGTACAGCTTACAGTACAGTAATCGCGGAGTGGGCCGCGTCTTCGTGGATGAGACTATTTTAATATTACTTTTGTGTGGGAAAGAGATGAAGCACTACAGGACGTATAGCTCCATCTCTTTCCCCCACTGAAGTAAGATTAAAGTAATACTGCTTTAGAGGTGGTGGTAGGCCCCTAGAACGCCACTTGCTAGAATCCTTACAAACTCCTTTTGATCTGATTTAACTATTAATTTTATTGTATATGCACGATTACACAACACGCATCACGATTCAATTTGGTTAATTCATCCAAATTGAAGGTCATAAATGAACCGTGTAATATTGCCATTAGGTACTGATGTAAATATAGAGAGCTGTAGCCAGTTTTAAAAAGAAGCGTTGCTTCTGTAAGCAACATAATATCGATTCCTTCAATACTCAAACATATCAATTCATATTAATTTTGGACATTTTTGACAAAGTTTTGACTCAAACTAACATCCTGTTTATTTTTAATAAGTACAACTTTATTATATTTTATAAGTATGCATTTAATAAGTACTTAAGTAAATAATTGTATTGAAATAATGTTCTTCAAGTGTCCTTCCCTCTTCGTTTATAAAATCCTTAGCTCAATCTGGCTACGCGGCTGAAATTGTACATAGCTATTTTTAGTGTAAGATAAAGATCTGTAAAGTTTAGATGTAAGTAAACAGGGCAAGCGGAACAACTATTTATTAAGATGATAGCTGTGACTTACTCATTGAATGTATAGTAGATTAAACTTTGCTCATCATGATTCCAGCTTCCACCTTGTCAACATCAAGGTACAACTTAGGTACCTACTACCTTCACAGATGGTTCACTCTGCATTTTAGGTATGAAGCAACAAGGAGGCGGCGGCCGGCCCTTCTTGTCCGGCCAACTCAGTGAGTGTAACATAGTCAGAAGATATAAGATAGAAAGAGATTCATCTTCTAGGTGAATACAATATTTTAAAAAAAACCCTGTCCGATCCGTGAGGGTATGAGTATCGTACTGAGTCTTCTTTTTGTGGCAATTTTCAGGAAAAATTAAATGTACTGCAGGTAATTAGCGCCGTGCGACCAGAATTGCACTTTATTGTGTCGTAGCAAGTCGCTTTTTAGTGTGCCGTAGTAAACAAGGAACCCTTATAGTTTCGACATGTTCGTCCGTCTGTGGGGTTTAGTTCAGAGACGGTTAGTACTAGAAAGCTTTAATTTGGCATATGTATACATATTAATCATGCCGACAAAGGGGTAAAACAAAATCAGGAAAAAAAAATTTTTAGGGTACCTCCCCTACACGTAAAGTGGTGATGTTTTTTTTTCTCATCTACCCTATGTTGTGGGGTATCATTAGAAACTAAGTAGGCTGTAGGTTAACGAGCAATAATTAACGAACTTAAATTTGCAGTATTTACAATGTTAAGTTTGTTCTTGGGATAATTTCATCCCAACTACGGAACCCTTCATTGTGCGTGGTCCGACACGCACTTGGCCTGTTTTTTATTATTTAAATGATTTTGAGGAGTGAACCATGTGTATTCATCAGTGCTACCACACAATATAGACCCAGAAAATATTCTCATTTTGAAGTTAATATAAACCCCGTACTGCTCAAGGCTCAAGTTTCACCTTTGGACTGTTGGCTTACAAAAAAGGTTCTGTATGTGATCTTTTTGTTTCCTCATTCAATTCCTGTATAATCCTCTGTTTTCTCTCGCAAGTGTCGTGTAAACCAAGTTCCTAGAGTGATTGTGCCAGACTTATTTTAAAAAAATGGCTTTTTCTCTGTTGTGCACTTACTACACTTAAATATCATAAGTATTCCCGATCTTATTCATAAGACTGATTTATCATCACCTTACTATTTGTACTTAGTTGTAAAATTAATGTATTTTAATTAATTTAAAATCTAGAAAATCTCATAGTATGTATTTAAGTGATTTATTTTTCTAAGGCGAATTTATAAGAGAATGTTACCAATATTTACAGGCCTTTTAATTAATTTATCGCATGTAGGAAAATAGTGATAAGTATTTATAATTTGTTTATAAAATATAATATTAAGTTACCGATATTCGTTATTTTATTTACCTCCCATCCCTGCTTAAGGCAATATCAATTTGGATGAATCAACCAAATTAAATCGTGTGAAAATGTCGGCCTCTCACACCTTTCCTTTCGCGTATTTCCCTTTGTGTTCAATTCGAGACATTAGTACCGGCTGAATAAATTTATCAAATCACGGCAAAACACATTATAAAAGAATTCAAAATTCAGTTACACTTCAGTTTAATGATAATAATGTGCTTATACAGTATGAGGGCGTTCAGTATAGCGTCCATAAAATGCTAAAAAAATATTAAAATAAAAAACAGTTTTTTTTATTTTTATCAAGTAAAATATTCACAAAAAGAAATTATTATAAAAAAAAAGTGAATATTTTATTATAAAAAAAAAGTTTTTTTGAATATTTGTATTAGCATGTATGGACGCTATACTATTGCGGGTTAACGGGAACGCCCTCTGTTAGTTAATATTCTGTATAATATTAAATATTATTATATGGATAATACAGGGTGGCAGGGACATCGACGCGAAAACTAAGTGTCGCAGCGGAAAAATGTCGAATTTCTTCATTTAAATTTAGGAGATATTCAGTGTATGACGTCGTGTCAGTACAAATTTGTGCATCCAGGCATTGTGTGTGGTAAGTACAAATTTGTGCATCCAGGCATTAGGGAGCTATTCAACAAAAACTGTTTCAGCTGGAACTACGTCATCCCAGGGGCACTTTTATTTTTCCTATGGACGTACAAGAAAAAAAATACATTCAATAATTTGTAACGAGAGGTAATGTGTATGTTTAAATGTTTGTGTGTAATAAAACTACCCAGTTATTCACTTTTCCGCTGCTCTGACGGGTATTAGTCAGTAAAAGTCTCACACGCCCTCCCGCTCCGTGCAGAGCGGGAGAAGTTATATGATAATATCCCACGCTCAAAAAAAAAAAAAACCCGTTGCCGCTCCTAATAGTTTAAACTATAAGGCGTATCAAAAGTAGTGTTAGTACCACTACTAACAGTAATCGGTGGTACACTACAGGTACCAGTGTCACACTGTATATACGTATTGTATGCTAAGAGATTAGCAATTTGTCTCCTACAACTAGGTGGAAAAAACATTGTATAATTTGTCAGTTTGTAATCAGTAATAAATTACAATCAAAATATAAAATAGCGTCACTGTGACGACATGTACTATTATAAATTAACATATTTAATTTATAAATGCGCCTATTTTGCTCATCAGAGAAATATTGAGAATAAGGCAAGGCACAGAATAGTAGATTATTAACCAAGGGGATAAAGCAGTGTCTTCTGTCGCGGGTGACGATTTAAATCGCGAGCGTAACGAAAGACTCGAGGTTTACTCCCGAGCGTAGCGAGGGTGTTAAAAACTTAAATCACGAGCGAAGCGAGGGATTTAAGTTCACCCAAGACTAAGACAGCTTTATCACGGAGGAAAATACTCAACTTTTCGTACCATTTGCGAAAAAATGAACACAATAATATTATCAGATAAGCATTTATTAAAAATAATGACAATTAAAAGTAAAAGTTAACATTCGAAACATTGGTCCAATTATTGACAGAGAGAGTTACATTTTTGTTTGGTACATTTATTGTTGATGAGTTGATTTGAGTATTTCTCTGTTCTTGCGTCTGAGGAACTTGCGTTTCATTGTAGATAGTATACGTCGGAGATAGTGGCGGTGGTGCATCGTGAGTTACGGACGAAGATAAGATGCCGCCGGAAGTTGATGGCTGTGGCTCTGATGGATTAAGTTTTATATTTTTGTTAATTTGACTGCTTAATATGGTTTTGTTCGCCATTGAGCTTTCGATATAACCTTCAGCTACTCCATCAGAGCTCCAACCACCGTGTCTTTTTATTGACGTAATATCCGCCCCTGAATCCGCCAAGAAAGTCGCCAAGTTCTTCTAAAGCAGTGACCGGTGTAGAGTTCAACATCTTTAAGTTTTAAATATTTAGCAATTTCCTTTGGCATATTGCTAATTTTATTTTTGCCGATGGCTTGTCGAGTACATTTCCCATTCCGATAGTTTATAAAAAATCTATTGTTTTCCATGTTGGTGGGACGTAATGCTTGGTATTTATGAATGATTTTAGTATATTGTCCTTGTACAATGAATGACCGATTTTTCTTTGTCAAAGTTTCCTTTACATTAATCAGCAGCAACTCATTGGAATGATTTTCAACGTCCTCCACCTTTAAGTTTACAAGTTCATATCCGCGGCAAGCACCATTGAGTCCAAAAATTAAGGCCACCTATAACAAAGATAAAAAACAGGTAAATATATAGAATAATTACCATTACTAAGATACGAAATATTCATAGTTAAATCGTGTATGAAAAATTTCGTCAGGAGCTTCATTAAGAAATTTTTCCACATTTTGAGTCGTAAAAATTTTAGACTTCTTTTCGCAATGCCCTTTTGATTTTCTTTTTAAAAAAGCCAGTAATTTCGTGAATCTATTTTTTTCAATGCTGTTTTTGATGCTTATTGTAGCTTTCAGTCACCAAAGTGTATTCGGATTCTTTGTCTTGGATAAATAATCAAAATAGACAAGAAGTACTGATTCTGAAATTGATATGCCTTTCGCACTTCTCCACGTTGAAAATTCTTCATAAGTTTTTAAATAATTTTCCTTGGATTTTGTTGGAAGCAAATTATTTATAATTGCGGCAGCATTTGCACTGATGGAATCCGACAATTCACTGTCACTGTCGCTTTGATTTAACATCGTAAAGTATTTTTAGAACATTAACTTATTTATAAAAATAAACTAAAATAAATTTAAGGTTTATGTATTTGAAGAAAATAAAAACGCGGCAAATTCCTAGACTAATATTTTTTTGTCGGAAAAGCAAAGGCATCAAGCTCATACGGCCTCGTCGGTTTTCGTAATTTTATTTAATATATATAATAATCATAACTGCATAATAAATGGGTATTCCTTTTTCAAAAAGATGTATAATGCTTTATATACAAACTCAATGGTGTAAACACAGATGTTGTTCAGTATAAATTTCGGTAAGTGTTCCAAATTTAAATCACATTCTCCCCCTAGAGGATGAATGAAATTCAGTACAATTTTCTTTCCCTGTTTTTAACAGATTAAAAATGACTATTGTTATGTTCACTTTTTGTGGCATAGAATGTCACTTTTTTGAGCAAGTGGTACGAAAAATAAATTTACAACTATTGGTCTCATTAAGATGTAACATCAATAGGGTTCCGTAGTAAACAAGGAACCCTTATAGTTTCGCCATGTCCGTCTGTCTGAGACGGTTAGTACTAGAAAGCTGTAATTTGGCATATGTATACATATTAATCATGCCGACAAAGTGGTAAAATAAATCGTGAAAAACATTTTTTTTTTGGGTACCTCCCCTACACGTAAAGTGGGGATGTTTTTTTTTTCCTCATCTACCCCATGTTGTGGGGTATCGTTAGAAAGGTCTTTCAAAAATATTGAGTTTGTCGAAACCATTTTCGGATTCAGGGATCCGTTTGCGAAATATTAAGCTTTTAATTGATTTTTTTGTTCAAGTGTCCCCCCCCCCCCCTTCAAGCTAAATGGTTGTACTTGGACTTGTGAAAAAATCTATGAGAGCTAAGTAGCTGTACAGGTTAACGAGAAACAATCAACGTTAATTTCGTTATTACGCTACTGCTGTGAATTTTTCACAAGTCCAAGTCCAACGCACATGGCCGGTTTTTTTTTTTAAAATAACAGACGTACATTTTTAACGCAGGGGGTTCAGAATCGTGTACTTAATCTATGGTAACAGTTTCCGCGTCGATGTCCCCCTGCCATCCTGTATAATATTAACACAGCTTCGTGCGATCATAAGCCTATCGTAGGCTTTACTCTTGAACTATATGATTATGTACCTTGCATCTATTTTCTTATGTAGGTGTGTATGTGGAATTGGCGTAAATAAAACACAAATTCAGAATCCAAAATGTATTGAATACAAAACAATCTAATAAAATTGTCAGATGGCAATTTCAAAATATTCTATTTTAATAATAGTTAATAGTAAGAGGAAACATTTGCCCGTCTGTCGCGCGGCGAGGCGGCGAGGCGGCCGATCGTATCCCTATATATTACATGAGAACTGCGCGCGCCTGGAGGGGCCTCATCACAAATAAACTAACCTAAATTACATACACATATAAAATACGCAGAGTCGAGTAACCGCTCTATACTTATCGCATAATCGCTGCTATTCGCCAATTACTCAACCCGAACGCTCGCCGATTTTATAATTGTAATACTAAAATCAATCAATTTCTATTACATGTTAAACATCGTACAAACTCATATTGCCATAGTTGCAGCACGACGACGTGGCGTCTTCCGTATTGCTGATACGTTTTATAACACATCTGTTAGTTTTGTGACTATCGTGGCGACATGAGGAGGCTCTCATTCATATCTGCGACGCTACTGAGACCAGCGATATAATAGTTACTTGATTTCTCAGCTAGTTCGTCGTCGCAAGCAGTAGCGGCTGCACGCTGGCTCCTCATTCTAATATCGCATGATGATACACCAATGAATATAAAACTGCGTCCTAAAATATATATCGGAAAAAATGATTAAAAATATTATAAAAAAATCGATATATAGGAACATATTGTTGGAAATAAGAAAAAAAAACTATAGTTTCCTATAAACAGTCACCCTAGTATTAAACTTTGAATATAGTGATTTTAGAAACACCGTTACTTTAGTTGTTACCATCAGTACTTTCATGAATGAGTATTATATCTGACAACGTATTGTTATTTTTAGTGAATTGTTTGTAATCGCGAATGCTGTAATTGAAAGTCGAGCTGCCCTTATGCTAGATACATCAATAATATTATAATTGAATTAGATATGATTACCTTAAAACATCTTGAATAGCACCGTGACGCGTGGCACAGTGCAATTTTTAAGATGTCAATTTCTAGATGACTAAACATTTAGTTTATAATAAGTAAATATTACATGTAAGTGGGCAGACGACAACTGTGACACCTCCCGATTTCACAACAATAGCAAGCACTAAACGAACGATGTTTCATTATTATTTCGAAATAATTTGGATTACATCTAACGTAGTAAAGAAAGTTTACACCTCCCGTAAGGGACAAAAGGATCATCTATACCTATTCTAATTACTTTGGAAGGGTACTTTAGATAGGGTGAACTACATATTAAATGTCTGCGTTATGTAAACGGGTCCCGAGTCTGTGTTTCGCAACAAGATGACGATATCTATTTCAAATAAAGACTAACATGAACAACTTCTACATTTGATTTTAATTCGAGACTAAAGTGATTAATAAATAAGAATCACGGAAAAGGCGGAGGCAGTAAGTCCAATAAATGCATAGTTTTAACTCAGATTAACAAAATTTTGTGACCGAGTAATCCGAATATAGAAAAATCGAAGGAGTTTGAAAATCTCAGAGCAGCAATAAATGGAGTGCTAGATAAAACGTAGACGATCGTAAGACGAGTCAATATTATGGTGATGGTATGCTATGTTAAGATTTCGAACAAGTATCTAAACAGCTCCATTAGACTACTTCACGGTGAAGACAAAGTGTAGCGAGAGAGGAATGATAGTAGCATCGTCGAGTCGCGAAACAGTCCCGCATGGTGGCGTGGCGTGACGTGACGTTTAGATGGCGTCAATGTCGACGTCAACGTCATCGTCATCCTGCGGCTTGGGCTTGGCGGGCGCAGCAGATACCGCCTTGATGGGCGTCGCCTTCGCGCGGTCATCGTACTCGATCTGAAACGATAGTACATGGTTAGGTTTTTTTTCGGTGTAGGAAAAACATCCTGAGGAACCTGGACTTACCCAGAGTACTATTTAAAAGCAACCGTCGCGCGAATTCACGATCGATTGAACGTTTTGTTCGGTGAACCTACACGCGTGGTCGCGCCGACAGAGGGCGCTTTCCGGTTTTCCGAATAAAAAGTGACATACGCACGCGACCGATCGCGTGTTCGCGTGACAATCGCTTTTAAATAAGACGCGGCCGTATAGTTAACTAGCTGCGCCCCGCGGTTTCCCCGCATAAGTCTCGATCCCGTGGGAATATCGGGATAAAAAGTATCTTATGTCCTAACCCAGGTCCTGGTCTATCCATGTGCCAAATTTCATCCAAATCCGTTCAGCCGTTATAGCGTGAAAGAGTAACAAACTAACAAACAAACTCACTTTCGCATTTATAATATTAGTTAGTATACAAGTCTAAAATCGCCAACCTGTCTTCAACAAGCGTGGCCATCAACGCTCGTGACTACTCTGTATGAGAAGAGGCCTTTGCCTTGCCGGGGGACAGTAATAGGCTGTCATTATGAAGCAGATGATAGTAGTACCTCGATGTCGTGCTCGGAGTCGTCTCCGTCGCTGGAGTCCTCCTCAGCATGCTGCAGCCACTCCAGGAAGGGCGCGGCGCGACGCCTCACGTCTGCGATCAGCTCCTTGCTGGCGTACTTGCGCGACGGCTTGGCCGACCACTCTAGGATCGCCTTCTCCTCTACGATGTCTTCGTCGTATAGCAGCTGGAAAATATTATCAGTAGTGTTAGCAAAGTCAGCACACATGGGACATAACTTGATCTAGTCAAGCAACATGAAAAGGATCGGCCTTCACTGGAGGAGTGTACTCAAATCGCCAACAAGCACAGAACGCATCTGCTAAAGGTTTGAGAAGTCAAATACAAGAAAAAAAGAAAGCAGTGTTAAGTGAGAGAAGAATGTATACATATTATATACCTCCACTACACAGTATCCGGCGACAGCGACCCAGATTAATTTACTTTCCTTTCGTGAGCTCTTAAAACCAAAATAGTATTTAGTAATAAGAGAAGAAGTGTTGTTACAACGTTAGTTCCATTGTAATGTTGTCGCAATTACGTCGTAGACTATTTTTTTTGAAGTTTTATTATGAAAATGTTGGTTTTTTCTTCTGGTTATGACTTTCATTCATTCAACAAATAATAATATGCCTGTTTTGAAAATTTACCATCAGTCTTTACAAAGCGTACCATTCAAAACGGGTGCACTCGCGAGCGTAGATGGCAGTCTTTTAATGGTTTTGAGGTGATATTTGTAAGTATCTATCTATTACAATACCTCATATCTTTGCATGCATTATTGCTTGTGGTTGGGTTTAAGAGTATCTAGTTTTTATATTGCGGGATTGGCCTATTCTTGACCTCGATCTCGCCTGATAGAAAGCGGTGGATGATGCGATGGAGTGAGTGTGTCCAGAAGATGCTTGTTAACTCTTGCTTTGAAGGCTGTCGGGTTATATGTGAAAGGGAACATAGATGCTAGCAGTTTCACACTTTTTGCAATGCGCAAAATAAATGTGAAAGGGGGAAGCGTCGAGTACAACTAGTTGGGATATTAACAGAATGCGGATGGTACCCTGCAGTACGTCTAGGAGTCAAAAATAGAATGGTAGAATCAGATCGTGGAGTTCCAGTACACATTCTTAGAAGAGTGGGGTAGGTAAGCTGAGGCATGTTCTTCTCTGAAGGATAAATCAGAAATGAAGTTATTCAGAAAAAGAACGTAAGTTACCGACGTAGCTTCCAGAGTAAGCAAACTGAAGTAGCAGTGAGTTGGCCATGTTTGCTTAAGGACCGACGGCCGGTGGAGCTGACGAGTCTTGGAATGGAAACCGCGTATCCGCAAACGTAGTGTGGGATAAACTGCAGCTAGATGGACGGAGGCGGAAGGAGGAAGGCGGAGGAAAGGGTGTTGTGGTTGTGCCTGGGAGAGGCCTATGTCCAGCAGTGGACTGCGATATACAGTGTGTCACCTTGAGTATGGCCGGCACTTTGGGCAGCAGCGCGGCGTGGTGCGCGCACAGCGCGGTGAGCGCGTGCAGCACGGCGCGCTGGGCGCGCGTGTCGGCGTGCGTGCAGCGCAGCAACAGCGCGCGATGCTTGCGCACGTCGGCCGCGAGCGACGCCGGCCGCACCAGCACCTCCAGCATCACCAGCGGGGCCTTGGACTTCACCTCCAGCCTGCCGGGGGACGAGGGCCAGGGTTACTCCAGCGCGACATACCCGCGATTATAAACTACTACTGATCAGGATGGCCTTAAGACAATTCGAGACTGACTTCACCCCAAAGATTGCCCAGCATAATTACGAAAAAAAAAAAAAATCTCTTTGTAAACCACGTATATACTTCACCTCTCGGCCTCGTGCAGTATCTCGGTGACGGCGCGGTTGGTGTCGACGTCTCCGGAGCTGGCGCGCTGCTTGAGGTACGCGTAGAACAGGTCCATGCGCTGCTTCTCGTTCTTCTCGCTGTCTTCGGACACCGTCATGCACTTAGCGCCCTCCGTCAAGTCTGTAACACAACACAACATGTCATTAAACGCAAAGGAATAAAAACCTAAAACGCCTGTTTTTGCGGGAAGAACAGGCGTTTTAGGTTTTTATTCCTTTGCGTATTAAACAGAAGGGTATTTAACAGAAGCCAAACATAACAATTGCTACTGTGGAAACTTCCTAAGTAAAAAAAACCCCACTAAAACTTTGCCCGATCAAGGAATTAAATTTTGAGCATAGGAGAGCTCCCATGCCCATGCTTCCGGGTTTAAATGTCGCTATTTTACAAAAGCAAAGCTTTTATTGTTTGCTCAGGGTCCCACTTGAGCCCATGCCACGCCCGGCAGTCGCGTGGCCTACCTTGCATGCGCGCGCGCACGGCCGCCTCGCTGACGTCGACGGTCCAGCAGTCGTCGTCGTCGTCGTCCGCCGACTTGTCCTTGTCCTTCTTGCTGCTCTTGGGGTTGGGCGTCGTAGGCGTCACGGGAGCTTCGCCCTCCTGTGTTAAATGTTTACGATCATATCGGCTTTCAACTAACTATGGGACTTTGGATTTAAGGTTTAATTGAATGCAAGGGATTTGTCGAGTTAGTCTATATTCCAGGAATCTACACTATAGATTACAAAATATATAATAACAAAAGAAATCATCTGACAGCTAAAATGTCTGCTTGTTTATCGTAAGTTTAAAAGACAAAAAACGTTTATCAACGTTTAAAAAATTACGTCATCTGAATGAGGCTGAGTATCAGCAACTACAGTTCCAAGATAGTTTCTAAAACGCCCTGGTGGTGTTGAAAATGTCATAAAATATTGGAGTTGCAACGTAAACTAAACTTTATGTGAAGGCTATAATTAGATTAAGTTTGAGTTCGTACCTTCGCATCGTCATGCCCGTCGTGGTTCCCGTTGGCGGCGCCGGGTCCGGAGCGCTTGGAGCGCTTGCCGCGACTCCCCTCCGTCACCGAAGAGCCCTGGAAACACAAAATCGGAAGTTACGCCGCCATCTTGTTTTTTAAATACAATTCTACAAAACAATGTCAAAACAGTTTACAAACAACGCCCCTCCGTAAATGTCACACACTGTTCACTGTATTTTGGACAGTTTGAGATCGATGCGTCGTGTTTTTACCTGCTGATAGGCCTGCAGCATGGGGTCGAGCGCGGGCGGGTTCTTGAGGATGAAGGTGTTGAGCTTGTGGTTGAAGTCCAACACGCCGTGGTAGCCGCACGCCTTGCAGCCCTGCGAGATGGTGTTGCGCTTCGTCGACACGATCAGCTCCGTCTCCGGGTTGTCGCACTCGGGGCACAGGACGAACTTGCGGATGAACCTAGCAGAGGGTACAATTTATTAACACTACTTTTAAATGGAACAGCCAGACCCGGAAAAACTGCCAATATTTGTTCCGTGCGGGAGTCAAACTCAAAACTTAGCTGCCAATTATTCGACATATGTATGTTATGTAGTTCAAATCCTAACTAATATTATAAATGCGAAGGTGCATTTGTTTGTTACGCTTTAAAACGAATGGAAGATCTTGTAAAAATTGTTATGTTAAAAAGGAAAGAGTTGCAAGAAAATTTATTGCAGTATCTCTAAACTTGCAGCTAACGGAATCTTCAAACAAAGCTTAACTAGTTTGGATATCAGTTTCCTAACAGTAATGATGATAGTTACTTATATTTTTGAATAAACGAATGTTAAGAGAATGTAGTGCAACTTTTGTTTTCCATAAATACCGGGCCCCGGGCTCTCGAGTCGAAACTAGAAGTAGACCCCACTCCACTTTGATAGGTCGGTAATGCTATATTTAGTAGTAATTTACCCGTCCAGCAGGTCTTGCAGCTTGGCAGAGTCGTGGCTGCCGTTGACGATGAACCGTTCGTTTTTAAAGTCGAACTGCGTCTGCGCGCCCAACTCGCAACCAAAGTACTTCGTAGGATCTGCAAGTGTACCGAATACTCTCTCAGGAAGGGTCATTTATGTTTACGTCGAGTCTTATTCAAGACCTCAAGATTTTAAATAGTACTTTAACGGCACTTTGCACCTCAAATGAGGTGTATTGTAGTTTAACCGTAGATTTAAACGTTTTACTTTTTTATATATTTGCTTTTCTAAATTATTAGTCGATCACGATCTGGAATTGATATGTAAGAGTATCTGATCAAATAAATAAATATGAGTAAATATCTCCAAAAAAGATACTTCTTATAGATCCACTACTTCCCATCTCAAACTATTTAGCACATTACCCAAAGACCTGCTAAAGCGACACTATAGTTTGACCGAGACCGCTGTGCACGGCTCACGAGGGGTGGGGGGGGGGGTCAGTGCAGGCCACTAATTGGTCAACGCTCACGCCGCGCGGCGTGCCGCCCGCCGCTCATTGGTCAACGCTGCCCTCGCCTCGCCGTGCATTCCAGAGGCGCGGAACAGTGGTCCCGGTCAGACTATAGTGAACGATTTGCTTCAGCCAAATACGAAAGAAGTTTAAGAAGAAGCAGAATACATATATAGTTGTACTTACAAGTGGGAGGTCTCCCAATCGCCTTAGCCACTTCAGGCATGTTGACGATGACGGTCTTAATACCGTTGCCTTTGCCCTCGACCTTGGCACAGATGCGCGGCATCTTGTACCGGTAGAAGGCATCCGCAACGTTGCGGTTCACGTTCACCGAACCCATGGCGGCGGCTGGCGAAGCGAGCTGCGACGAGATTGGCCGGCAATGTGCCTTCTGGAACCGATGATTGTGGTAAAAAAATTACTGTTTTATATGGTAAAGCGTAAAAAAAGTAGCTAATGTAATGCTTGTGGTTATGTATCCGAAGGTCGTCCAATAGTCCAATGTGGTCACTAGGAACGTACTTTTACTTCCTACATCCAGTGAAATCTGGGGACCTTCAGCAGGTCATCGGTCCACAAAACGGTCGCCACTCCAGAACTTTTCGGCACAATCGGCCATCCGTTCTGTGAGCCCAAAGTGCCCCGTCCAAAGCCACTTAAGTTTGGTAATTTTTCGGACTACGTCGGTTACCTTGTTTCTCCTGGGAATGTCCTTATTACTGATTCAATCACGCAGGCAAACTAGTTTATTTAAAACGCCCACACCATCGCTTACCACCAGGTGAGACAGTGATAAAATTAAAAAAAAAACAAGGGTTAAGATTTCTGATGAAAGTAGTAACTTTAGATAGTCAATAAAACTCACCGGATTTAACTAAAGCGGTCCTGTATCAGTGTGTAGTATATGCGTATGTTGTGTGTAGTATGTGGCGTGTGAGTGGCGTGTCTAGGGTCGTGGTGCGGGGCAGGAGGCGGCGTCAGTCAGCGGGGCGGCATGCGCGCGGGCCGCCGTGCGCGCCAGTCACGTCTGCCGCAGAGGCAGCAGCTTGCGGTGCCTGTTACTGCAAAATTTTGATGGTCTGCAAATAGAGCGGCGGTGATATGCTGACTTACTACTACACACGTTACTCTCCACTTATGTCTTGCCAGATAACGACAGCTTCTTCAGTGAGGCCACCCATTCCATTAAAATTCCACAAGCAGCCATACTTAAATGAACGCTCGTTGCATCAGCGACACCTCAACTTACCATATGGCAGACTGGCTAATATTTTTATCAGCTATTCTTTTTAGGTCATGTAATACAAGACTGTCTTAACATCTGTCCCACGATTCTGAATCCATCTTCCAAACGAGAAACTTCAACTCAGAGTTTCATTCACAAATGATTTTAATGTTTACTGGCTGGAGAGTGTTCCAAATTGTTCGGACTACACAATTAATTAGAAATAGTATATTAATAATAATAATTAATAGTATATTATATAGTAGGGATGAAAAATTCTATATTGCTTCTTATAGAATTTCGTTGAAAAGTTTTAAAGTTAATTTTGTTTAATTCAACTTTCCAGTTTGGATTATCAATCATACAAGAGTTTGCTACAAGGATTTGAAGAAATGAGGTAATCCTCTTTTAGCATCAAAACTTTGAGAACTGAAATATTGACTTTCATCCGGAGTTTGATTTGAGTAAACTTTGAATATTAGCTATCTGATTTCGAGATAAAGATATCGGGAACCGAGAAATTTGTGAACGATATTTACGTTATTCTGATAGGTTGGTTTGTAATTTTGCAAATACAGAACTATTGTGAGAGATGAATAAATAAACTCATCGCTCAACTCTGAATTGGAACGTAATTTCAAGCTTACTTTGAGTTCAAAGCCTGATTGATCAATACTTTATCAAACCGTTCTCTCTCTTTCTGAAGGTAATGTCTAAAGGTAGATAAAATCGTTTATAAAGATAAGTAAACGATTGTATGAAAAACAATATAAATTCATTGATATCGTTGTTTATTACGGTAATCTACGTATTCATAAGCCAGTTGCGAGATGTTTTAGTAGTTCTTCCTGTAAACAATGTCGCGGATTTGTGCGAAACCAGTTTTTGTTGATGCTATTTATTTAAGGTGCTTCATATTTGACCGCAACTATTATACTCAGAAGATCTAGAAGGTAATTTTATTCAAGAGTCCGCTTGATCCTTTTTCAGATCCGCACACTTTAAGTTCTGGCCACACTGAGGCCAATCTCTCGCGGGATGACTGCGCGCGTAGATTGTTTTAGTGATGAGGTAGTCACGTGACTGCTCGCGTTGAACACCTCCATACAAGTTAGTTGACACAATCGGCGCGAGAATACAGGATACAGTCAGCGTCAAAAGATAAATGCGAAGGTGTTTGTTTGACCTTCTTTCATGCAGCAACAAAGTAACGAGCCGACCTGATTTTTAGCATAGATATAGTTGATGGACCGGTGAGTGACATAGGCTTATTTACCCTTGGAAAAACGGAAAGGGCCTGTAGGATAGACCTCAGAGGCGAAGCCATGGCTAAAAGCTAGTTGCGTTAAAGATTAGTTACACTGCTAAAAGGCCTTTTGGCGCACGAATGACGTTGACAGGGTGCTATTGGTAAAAAAATACTGTTTTGTGAAAACAAGATGGCAGCGTTAGTTCCCATGTTGGCCACGCGCCAAAAAGACCTTGTAGCGCTATAGTTTTAATAGTTTTCTTAGTTGTTCTGGTAATTGTGGACAGTCTGTTCGTGTATATTGATTTGACGCTGACTGTATGCGTTGTTAGTCCATACCTGCGGGCAGTATATCTAGGTGTATGCGTCATGCACGCTCGACGGCTGCGGGCCGGTCTCCTGCTCGAGACACACCGACTACTCTCCTCGCACTGTACTGATGTGTCTGCAATACAATATTACAACTACGTTAATATTGATTGACGACAGACTTATTCATACTAATACAAAAATGGGCAATGAAACTCAATGGTTTGAACAAATTAGGGCATTGGGATCAAAATATGTAAGTAAATCAGTAACCTAATCCTTGCTATCTTGTCATTTCGTATGATTCTACATTGTCGGGATTTTGTCATTCAGCGATCGACTAGGTATAAACGCATAAATATTTTAGGAGTTATCTTCATAACTAGTGCATTAGTGCTGTGATCTTCAACAGTGTGAAAGGCTGCTAAAATCCGATTCGTAAACGCGTTCAATTACACACAGCCTGGCAAAAGTATGCACACCTTTAGACATCCTGCGACACGATTAGAGACGCAGAGAAAAAAATACAATCATTGCGTCACTCCAAGCCATAAAAATCCTTTTATGTTTAAAATACGCGAGGTGAATTTATAGGAGAATCGAGCTGCGAAGCGTGGAGTAAAATGGGAATAAAATTACGCGCACGGAGCGAATCGGGCACATTCAATAAGACATCTGTTACTTTTTTCTTTATTAGAATAAGGTCCTGAATGTTGCTGAAATTGTGAACTGAAGGGCTATAAGTCGCCTACGTTCGTTTGGAATAGGAAACCTTTTATATCGAGTGTTACTATCAGAAACAAAGTGGAGTTAGTCTAGTTTTATGTACGGTTTACATCGAAGTTACTATACAAACAGCGGCAATATAAACTAGGACTATCACTGTATCCTTTATATAGTTATTTTCGTTTATTTGTCCACCAGTCTTCTGAGTTCTGTAATGATGATAAATCAGAAGCCTGTACCCCCTGCAAATAGCTAGGGGTTTTTGCAATGTTCTACTGAAGAAATTATCAGCATTCAGAAATAATTTCCACGTGAAATAATGTGGAAAGTGGAAACGTTGTAAAGGCTGTACTTATACATAATGTAACAAAAACTTTATTATTAATGTATTAGTGTGTTGTCAAGGTACAGAATATATTCTGTAGTTCATGGTTACATGATTCACATTATTATGATGTGGTTTCGTCATCATGTAAGTAGGTAGTTACCCCCAAGTAGTTGAAGTTCATACAAAAAGATAGATACTTGAATGTTTTTATTGCCTTCTGTAGTTAGAAAAACATTTACTACACAGATAACAGCTACAATTACATTGTTTTTACGCAAACGAATCAATTTATGACTATAATATGTTTCATTAAGAATAATGCGAGTAATAAGTAGACAAACGTTGACACGTCCGATTACCGTTCAAAGTTATATAGATAAAAAAACGCGATGACGTCAGGAGAGTGATAAACAAACTCACATTATCATGAATTCATGAGCTATCTCCATTCTCCGCAGTGGTCCGTCTAGCTAGAGGTACAAAGAGATCCTATTATAACTGCAATAATGACACGACGCAAATTCAAAAGAATACATACGCACAGAGATGTAACTTCAGAACGTCCTTGGGATTGAGCATTCTGATTGGTGGTAACGTTCGCGTCACGCACACACGCATATAAAGCTAGACGGTTTTTAGTATTTTGGGCATTGTGTACATTGGTGTTGAACTTGCTCAACATTACAGCTGCGTGTGGTGTCAGAGAGAAATGTACGCAGTCGCAGAATGTTATTGAATACGATTGTGGCGGTCACGGCAATCGCTCGCCAATCATTCTCGATTCGACACGGTTGCTCGCTCGACCCATCGTGTTGTATGTTTAATGTGGTTTCGGATGTGGCCAGTTTATTGCTACAATGTGATAAGCACGCTGATATTGAATTTTCCAAGCGGCATTGAATTCTACCTTTGAATAGGTAGAAAGAAAAATTCAAGCAAACCACGTCTCTCATTTTCTTTAAAAGGTACTCCTAAGATAGGCAACACATTACAAAAGGCTCATTTGTCTGCCATTACCCCAACAGAAAAAAAAAAACACTTGCGATGCACACCATACAAAACTAATAAATTACGAAGTTACTCTTAATAAAGTTAAATTGCCAGCAAGCCCCGCTTTCATTAAAGCAAGAACTACTGTAATTAATTAAACTAGTGTGTTGGTTCGATTCTAGATGCAATTAATTAAAGAGTTCCGAAGACTGGAGGCAGCCACTTCAGTGGGGAGAGTCGCTCCAAGACAACACATTTCAGAGCCACAGAGCAGAAGTTACAGTAGAACCAATAAAACATTATTTATGCTTGTTACATCGAACCCTATCCTAGGATCTTATAAAATATTAACACCGTCGCATGACTGGACAGGACATGCCAAGTGCCACTACAGAGGAGAGAATCAATTTAATATTTCAAATTGTCTATATCTATACGATTGACATTTGAACGTATACCAGTCAGTGCTACCGAAGTAATGGCTCCAAAAATTTATCACAAAACGTAATATCAGTTGTAATCAATCAAAAACATGCTAAATTACCAATAGTCGGAGCTATGGATGCCAAAACACAGATTATTGATCCATATCCCAGCTGGGTTTCAAGAAACTGTCGCATCGAAACACTTCAACAATGTCTGACAAAATCTTCTCCTGAGTAATTCGTTCGAGCTTTCGCGCGTCAGAAGTTTCTGAATGGTCATAAAATAACTTTTGTATTCTTATCCCACTGCTGTAACCGGGCTGTGAGTAAAGTCGTGCCGCCGTCCTTCAATTACACCGTGCCGGGCCCGCAATGCGCCACGCTAGCCGCGCCTTTCTTACACCACACTAGACGGGCCATTCTTTAAATGGAACGCCAAATAGGGCTGCAATACATTTATAATCTGGTTTTTTACAATCCGGTTGATTATTATATCTTTCAGGCAATTTTTTTGTGAAAAAGTCTTCTCTGAGAAGTCTCAGAGAGAACTTTTTAACAAAAAAAAAAAAACAACTTTCAAACACCACCACCATAACGATACCTTGTAAAAGTGTTGATACTTAGGAAAGTGACATAAATGATTCTATAAATCGAATCGTAAAGCGGCTAGATGACAATAACTTAAAAATTAACCTGACAAAAACTAAATTAATACATTTTAGTCAACGGATCAATAGCAAGAGTAACTTAAATATACACTACGATGACCAGCTTATAGAAGAGGTAGAAACAACAAAAATTTTAGGGCTCCACATTGACAAAAAACTGAATTGGAAAACCCATATCGAAATCTTGTGCAAGAAAATCAGTAAATCTGCTAAGCATAAGCAGATTTACTGATTTTCTTGCACCACTCACTCTTTTCTGCACACATTGTCGTCTATAATAAGTGTGGAGGCATTACTTAAAGCCTACTATGGTTTAACAGAATCTCATCTACGCTATGGTGTTATTTTTTGGGGCAACTCAACAGAAAAAGACACGGTGTTCAAGGCGCAAAAGAGATGCGTTCGTTCAATATTTAAAATTAAACCTACTGATAGTTGCGTGCCTTACTTAAAAAAATATAAAATTCTTACTTTGCCATGTCTGTACATTTTAGGAGTAGCTGTTTTTGTCAAAACAAATCCACACCGATTTAAACGATTAGATGAAGTAGTCCCACGTAATAGGCGCGACAATAGCAGGATATGCTCTCATACTACGAGAAAAACCCTCATGCGCAAAAGTGTCTTTTGTATGGCTCCTACCATATTTAATAAATTACCTAAAACTTGGAGAGAACTGCCCTTGTCACTTTTAAAAAATAAGCTGAGATTTTTTTTAGTTAGTAAAGTGTTATACATAGTTAAAAATTGAACAATTGTAAACATTGAATAATGTGAATCTTAAATCAATTTTGAATTATTCTATTTGACTGCATGAATATTCTGGACATAATTTAATCTATTTTGACTTTATTATACCTATACTATATGTCTTTGGTCCGTGGCCTTGACAGCAACCAATGAAAAACATTGTTTTACTTTTTATATTTTTATTTATTGGATGAACACGAGGCTTTTGGCTACTTTTGTAAATGTGTATTTTATGTGTTTTTATCTTTATATGTGCGTTTTGTTTGTGCAGAATAAACATTTTTTCTTTCTTTCTTTTCTATACCTAATATCTTGACATCAATTATTATTTGTTTGTTTTGTATTTTGTAATGAAATTTAGAATGACTTTATGTAAATGCAATTAAATGTAATTTTCTATACCTACAAAATTTGTTCGCCATTATTGGCAAAACATGGACGCACACAACATCTATTAATTCAATACCTTGCATATCTGATTACTCAGTTTATGTAAATGCATGTTTGACAAATAAATGATCTTTATCTTTATCTTTTAACACTTCTTTCAGCACGGGTACGCATTGGTGCTGCTACTTGAAACAGATTTTTCTATGATTTGGTAAAACATGAAAGTGAATATCCTAGACGAGGGCTCCCAGTCCTTCATGGCAGTAAGGTTTGGCGGACTTGTTTTTGTTCTATTATTTCATAACATAATACCTATTCATAATATATTATTTTCTATACATTATACTCAGCGGAATGCCGAATTCGTGCTGGTTCCGCTTCGGCAGGTTTCTCAGCCGTACTTATAAAATAGCTAAATTAGCCAATATTTCTCCAGGCCCGAGACGTGCGGTTCATTAAGGGGCACATTTCCAGGTACATTTACGAACATTTCTGGTAAAGGTTTGTGCAGATCAGCGCGACTTGTCGCGCGACACCGGTTATTGTTATACTGTGAAGTTTTCTTAGAAATTGTATTGTTCGTGTCGCGCTGGTCTGCACAAGCCTTAATACTGGTAACACGGCACGGTGAACATATTCTAGCTGGTTTCGGAAACTTTGGAAGGGCAGAAATATGCACCAATGCCTCTTGTCGAATCGAATGCGCCGGTAGCCTGGACAAATCTGATGATAGTGCTTGATTAGCGTTACCTAGCCTTTTGAAAAGATTAGAAAACAAGAAGTCATAGGACCGCTGTAGCGGACGAGATGAATAAACATTGCATAGACGTAGGTCGATACCATCAATGGTCTTATTTAGTCTACGACATAGTTCGAGCATAAGAACCCGGATTGTATATGTAGTTAGGTCTAAAGTAGATTTCAACACAACTGTTAAAACCAAACGCATCATTCTCAAAACTCGTATGACATTTTTTTTACAACTCAGTGTCGCGTTACGATGTGTATGTAAGTCAAATAACGACAATAACAGGAAACATTGTACATTACTTGTGCTGTGTGCCGGGGAATTCGCCGTGACCGGACACGCAGACGGTGGCCGCATAGTACGCGGGGAATTCAAAACATGAACATGAGACAATGTTGTTTGGACTACCGACCGACATTCATTGACTGTGTCTAGAGTAGGAGTGGCGTTCATGATAAGCGACAGCGAATGTGTACCTAACTACAACTATATGGAGATCTCTGTGCGTTGAGGCAGAGATGGATTTGAGACAAGCTCAGCACTCAGCAGCTCCTGACTGTTTTAGACAAAAATTGTGAAGGTACTATCTCTTAGCTAGTCTCTTAAAAGTTAGGATACAAATAATAATAAAAAAGCAATAGGAAAAACTAACTAAATAACTAGAACCTTTTCTTATTTGATAAATTTGAGGATAAGCTAGTAAGAAAGGATACAAACGACGGTAGAAAATTGTCGAGAAATCAAAGATGCCAACTTTTTATAATCGAAAAGCAAAATTGACAAAGAAACATACACAGGCGATCACTCGCACCACAGCTATTCGGTGTCAAATGCGGGTAGATCCGATGCTGTAAGTCGATACCATGCGCGGGCGCAACACGATCGCTCTTGAGCTACCAACGCTAAAGCTTGCACTTATTACGTGTTACATATAATAAAATTATTCACATCCATCACGATGTTTCTGGTTGGAACTTTGAACTAACATTTGTAATCTTTTTGAAGGCATGAAGGAGGCATTTTATTATTATCTATCTACTGTCAAAATTTATTTTAACTGTTGTGATTGGTAAGTGGAAATAACAACAGCCAATGAAATCAATAGAATGATGACTATTGATTTAACAATAGAATGATTAAAATAGAATTTCAGACTCCGCTGGATGTGGGAAGCACAGAACCGGTCGGAGTGGCAGTGCATGGTGGGACGCCTATGTCCAGCAGTGGACGTCTTTCGGGTGAAATGATGATGGTGATGAGGATTCCAGAAACGAGGGGTAAGGTAAAGAATTAAATACCACCTGAGGTCCGCTAGTGGTTGGGCAGCCTATCAACACGATGGTAGAAAACATGAAGTGGCGGGAAGAGCCATGACCGTCATGCCTACTTGACGGGTCCTGGTCTTACGTAAATCAAACTGCCTCAATTTTAAAGATAGGCAAAGGAAATCAGTAGGTGTCTGATAAGCAAGGAGACAAGTGAAGAGACTCATGTCTATTTATGAGTGAACGAATGTGGGTTCTAGAATAAATAGTGCTAAAGCACATAATAAGGGTAACGCAAATTTGTTGAGTCAGTATTATCAACTACGCCAAACTCTACACATCGCAAATCATATTACACATCACCGATTGTTTTATACACCCGACACCGGGTGTCTGCAATCTATAGACAATGCACGCTACATCCGGCTGACTACACAACACCATAGATATAGCTACATATAGATGGAGTGGTGGCATGGCTGCTTCCGGCGAACCCCCTAGCTTCCACCCTGACGCATCGCACGTATTGACGTTAGTTTACCTCTACTAAATAGACTATTATAAACTGCCTGGCAGACATATTGATGGAAACTAATATTCGTGTTCAAACCTTCTACAAGTTCTCGATCGCACAAAACTTAGTTTTATCGTTAGCGACGCTATTAATGAATTTTTTTAGAGATGAAGTGAATAGTATTCAGGATTGCCTAGTAGATTTATGACGTTTGGAATTCTTGGCAAAGCATTGTGATCTAGCAAATTCATATTACGCAGAATATGGACTCCAACGGCATTTAGTAAGTAATTAATTCGATTTAATTCAAAATGGAGCAATTTTAGAACATAATACTGTTTACATTGAGGCGTCACTGAACGTCAGAACAATACTTATGTATTCAAATGGCATATTTATGTACCCAAATTGCATATCACTTACGAAGATTGTAGCAATCATAAATTGCAAAGGCACACGCAAACGGGAGGAGTCCGTTTATGGTCAATATCAATGGAGAGAATATGTATAAAGTTGAGCAAGACAGTTGTACCCTTTGAATAAGGCTATAAAGCTTGGTAGTTACAGCGAAGGCCCATATATGAGGCGTCGTGACCGCAGCACGGACAAGAGGGGGTGAGGGATGGGATAGCGGGACGAGGGTGGATGGGCGACGAGCGGTGATAACGACCTGCGACGCTTCACGGGAGCATGCGATGTGAGGGACACATTTCACCCTTCTACGGCTGATTGCAATGTTTTGATTGCCGTAAGCGAGCTTTTTCAAGCGTAGCTTATAGTTCTTCAAATAACTGCTCCGAATAAACGTTGCAACACGAATGAAGATTCACTACATGCTTAGCCCTACTAATTCATGTGGTACCTGAGGAAACATGCTGCAGTGCCAATGCCAAAGAGTAAATTAGCGCCGCCCGTTACAATTTATATGCATAACTGCATGTTTATGTACACAAGTTGCCAGCAAAGCAGATGAACCTGTCAGGGGCAGCTACAAATATCTCCTGCTACAGGCACTAGGTCTCCTTCGACCACGCAAGGGGCATTTTTTTTTTTGGGTGGGATGTTATCTAATAACTTCTCCCGCTCTAGGCGGAGCGTGAGGGCGTGTCAGACTTTTACTGACTAAAAACCACCCGTGTTCCTTCCGTTACCTGTGTGCCGGGGTCACGATATCCCTTTCGGACAAACTTGCAACCCTGGCAGGTATTGGCCCTAACGGACCCCGTCAGTTGGTGGTGACACGTCTTTGAGGCGCGCGTGGAACACAACGCCCCGTTGACGCCCACCATCCGCAAGCCGGTGCCTACGGTGGCCGGAAATCGGCTTGCGGCTCCCGATGCCCGGGGCATCTCCTGCGGTTACTAGAGCCGCGAGGGCGCGAATCTTGCTTCTCCCTCATGCGTTCCGCCTCCTCCTTCGCGAGCATTACTGCTTCGCAGAAGGAAGTGACGGCCTCCCATGCACTCTCGATCCGAACCATGGCCTGAACTAGGGCCGGACGCGAGAGATCGCCGCCGCCGATCGCCTCCGTGAAGATACACCCGCGCGTTTCCTCCCGCTTTATCCTGAACAGGACCCTCCCGAAACAACCATGTCCGGTGAGGACCTGCGTCAGGCGGAAGGTGAGGACGCCGTGGCGTCTCTCTAGCCTCTCCTCAAAGAGGGGACTTATCGCCACAATTGTGGCATGCCCAACGCTGGGTTGCGACAATCGCACTCTCCATGCCGCCATGAGATCCCGCCGGAGCTCTGTCCGCTGTGCCGTGATTTCTCGCGGCAGCGGAGTTTCGCCCCGGCATTTCGTCTCCTCGCGCCACTCCCAGATGTGCGCGAGGACTTTTGCCTCCAGATCGCATGGCGGTAGTCCGGCAAGGAGGCTCGACGCCTCACGGGAGACCGTGCGTTATCCTCGGACCAGCCTAATGGCCATGACCACGCAAGGGGCCTGGGGACATAATATTGGCAGAACGATTTGAATGCAGTTACATGATTTGTCGACATGTAAATAAATCGTTCTATACATATAATGCATGTCTTATTTAGTCGAATTATGAAATTCTTATACGACGCTACTCTGGTAGAACAATTTTCTATGAAAACGTCTAGGTTTTTTTTTTTTATCGGTATCGCGTCGCGCCTGTTTGCGGTAGCCATTACAAGGACTTCTAAGTAGTAGGAAGTTTTTAAAGAGGAACGAACCAAGGGTGTATTGTGTCCTATAAGAAATGGCTAGAAAAAAGGTGAAATTCAGATTTTGGCTGAAAGAGATGAATGGCGGAGGAGACAAGTTGCGACGATCTTGTATTACTTAATTTTAGGAGTGATGACTGTTCTCGAGATAACCGTGAAAATACATAAGCATCAAAATGAGAACCTTTATTTAATTCGAGTAGCTTAGAAAGGATTTCTATAAGCCTTTCGTTGCTTCGGGGTTATTGTGAACCTTTGCCGTCATATGGGTGATCGGTTTTGACACAACAGGATTATTTCTGGTTATTAGGCTCAACCCGCCTTCTCGCAAATTGAGTTTTAGTATCAATGTCAAAGACGTAATACCTGTATCCAAGATAAGTTACGAAAGTAACGTTGTGTTCAGTTATGTGCCGAGCAGATGATGGATAATTTGTCCGCGGACAATTTGAAATCGTATGGAAATCTGACGCGCATGTCCGCGAACAAATTGTCCATCGTCTACTCAGCGCCTAAAGCTCAATTTACATTGCAACGGAATGGAAAAGAAGCGATTTATTGTCACGAAATTGGGTCAAAGCAAAACGAACTTCTATGTCAATCGTGCAACGTACAAATTAGATATGAGCAGTAAAACAGGTCGCGCGTCTTCCGGAGAATTCTCGCACATTCTCGGGAATTCCCGCAGCTCGAATCTAGTTTGTACGTTAAACAATTGTCTTTAAGTTCATTATGCTTTACACTATTTCGTTACAAACATTCGCAGAATTAGCACGTAAGCAGCTTTAAAGTAAGACAATAACAAAAACAAAACGTCGCAAGTGCGTTCCCAACTTATAACCCATGTTAAAAAGTAACTAGTGCTTGTATTGTAATTACACCGACACACCTTTTAAATTGCTGATACTATACATTATATATTTTATACATAGTAGCAAACTGTTTTAACTTATAATAATCTAGAAGATCGATTTCCCGGTGTAGTGGTCAGCATGTCCTATAACACAAAGGCCTCTTCTAACTGTTTCTATAATCTTGTTATTATCTGTCCTTCTTTTAGCTTGTCTGCCTCTCTTTCTTTTGCCATTCCGTTACGAATTTCGGCCATTTTATGCTGCTGTCCTTTGTCATGTATCCTGTCCATCGCCATTTCCACTGTCTTATTTTCTTTAGTATGTCTTCCACCTTTGTTGTAAGTAGCATAACTTACTAATGACTATGTTTACCGCACGCAATGCCAGACAGATTGTTTTATAGACCCCTAATTTTATTAGTCGTCTTCCCTTCCAATCAAAGTGACTTACAAACAAATCAAATTATTATTAGTACACCGCTACCGTTTCAGTTCTTAGAATCTGCTTAAAAGATCATCATCAGCGTATGGCAGTTCAGTTCTAGGAATAGGTCCCAGGCATCGCCACAACGACCAGTTTTACATTTTCCTAATCCAGCAAATTATAGGTTACACGTCTAAACTACACTTCATTACAATCATGCATAAAGTGACCCCGTTCTCGATACACACGTGGTTTTGTGTAGGAGCCAATAAATTTATCTCATTGTTCCTTCATTCATAAAATTGACCGAAGGAACAATTTAATTACCAAAGCGATATCCTCACCAAGTCTCATTACAAAATGTTTGCAGTTTCGTTAACTCCCCGTGTCGAACATTTTACGAACAGCAAATACCTACAAGAATACCTCTGAATCGCCAGCATAATGACGTCACCAAACTTGCTACAATTTAAATATCTCCAAGAGGGTGGAAAATAATTGTCGCGACGAAATCATGTGTTTAATAGGCGACGAATCACGAAGAGGGGAAACGGATCCGTTCGTAATATGAAAACTGAAGTTTATATTGGATTTGAGCTTTCAGAATTTTGGAGAAAGTGTGTAAAAACTGTCATAAAACATTTTTTGGACGCCTTTGTCTGCAGTATTTTGCCATTTCTACACTAACATGGCCATAGAATTCGTTAAAAACTTTGCACACACGTTTCGACCTAGTTGGGGACCGTATCAGGCGCTACCAGTGTTTGGCACATCAGTGACGTAGTTAGGAAGGTGACACAAGCCAAGGTTGAATCTATTTGCCAGGTGCGAATGACTTAGTTAGGCTCTGGTTGACTGATTTGGTAATTTTTTAACAACATGATGGCAAGGATTCTAAATTTGCCTACGAATAAACAGCACGTGGAAAAGAATTGTACGGAATATGCAGATATCTTAAGTGAATGATACACCTGAAATTGAAGCAAATGGGTCTGAAATTGTGTCAAGTGAGAAGAATTATGATAACGTACTGTGCGTGAAATCGGTTTCAATGTCATCAAAGTCTCATCCAACGTTTCGACGCTATCAAAATAACATAATTCGGGTTCAAAATCCCATTATTTCCAACACAACAACGTATCCCGTCTTGTTTAATCATTAATTCAGCGTAATCGGCGTTAAAACAACATTCGTCATTTATCGTTGTGATTCTCTCGAGGCCTTAAGCTTTACGACAGGACAAAGATGGCAGAAGGCACATTACAATGTGTGGCACGGAACTCGCTCATATTTGCGACAAACCACTGCAGTGGTCGATCATTTCATAGCACCAAATGCTGTGTATGCTTCGATGTGTGAGTGAATGTGTCGTGTGGAACTTCTGTATAGGTATTTACGAATGCCCGATGGCTTCGCAGGACGCGGCTAGGCCCGGGGCTCATGCCACCCCGAGGGGAGTGGAGGTCGGAGGGGGGTGAAACGCATGCGCTGCGCCTCCCTATCGATTATGAGCCCAGCCGCCTCCAGTTTCTAGTCTAAAGTAGTTAAAAAAAATTGCATCTATTTAATAAAACTTGATTTAATCCCTTTATAGCTGTGGTAGTGTAGTTAGTGGAAAACCTAGTTTGAATACCAAATGGTACTTTCATTTGTGGAGCGTATTATGATAGTTTTTTGAATAGTTCATTTATTTTTAAAGTAGAGAAAAATAAAATGAAACTACCAGTGAACTCGCAGAAAATACTGAAAACAAGTCGAGCAAAATTTTCAAAGCATATTTCGTTCAGTACACGTTCAGTTGAAAAACTATGAACTCTACACTCTACGATTTTCGAACTTTGGAACACGTGGCACCAAATCAGCACGCGACGCCCCTCCCTCCGACTAGGTTATTTAAACTGACAGGAAACACAATCATATAAAAAGAAAATGACAACAAAAGCCATCTTGACAGGCAATGTAATAAAGGAAAAATAAATTGGAAATGGAGCGTGGAAAACGGTCCTGAAACCGGGTCAATGGACTAATACAGAAACATCGAGAAGCAATGTTCGGTTGAGAGGTCCTTAAAATTGTTTCGAAGGCTTTCAGCTGAAGGAAAAGTTTTAAATGTTATAGTAATATATTTACATTGTTCTGAAAGTGTTTTGGGCCTCCGATGGGTTGTGAAGTTGTGAGGTCAAGGGGAACGGGTACAGTCCGTAGGGATCTTTCGTGTTTAGTAGCGTGCTCCCAAAATGTCTGGGCTACTGAATAACGAAACATGATATGTGCGTGTCGGTATAGTTTAAAATAGTTCGAGACCTTGTTATTTAATAGCCTTCCTTTGTATTAGAATGTTTTGTAGCAAAAAGCTACTTTGTTTAGATGCTTTAGTTTATTTAGTATGAAAAAATAAAAGTTATAAAAGCTAAAACCTAATCAAGACAAAAAAGTCAAATAAACAAGACAACACAGACAGACGAATTACAAATCCGGAGTTACACGTGTTAGCATAAATCGAACAGATTAAACGTGTGACTCCGGATTTTTAATTTGTCTGTCTGTGATGTGGCCCATGGGCGGCTTTAAACGCCCATGGGCGGCATGGCGGTCAAAATCATTACCCTCCCATTTGCTTCGCCGTAGTCGGGTAAAAATATATGAAGACAATGACAACATTAACTGTTTTCGAAGTTTCCATAAAGTTTTCTTTAATTTGCTTGTTTATCTTATTTATTATGGTAGCTGAAATTTTTTGTTTACAATTCTATCGGCAATAGGGATGATGACAAAAGAAATTTTTTTAGTCCGTCATGGAGATTATTGAAAAATATTGGACACGTATTTTTTCTCTTTTTACGTAATCTAAAGATTACGGCGATACATTGAGTTAAAATGTGCCATGACGTCACGAGTATGTAGATTTTATACTTACTTGTGACGTAGCGACCCCCACACCCTAACTTAAACTAAGTATTTTTTTATTAATATGATAAAGCAAAAAATACGTGTCTAATATTTTTTTATTATCTGACTGACGGACTAATTAGAATTTCATTTTTTTTTACCAGGCATCATCCCTATTCAACACTAATTGGAAGAGGCACCTGATTCCAAAAGGGACCTAGTGCTCCTGTACCTTTTTACTGACAATTCCCACGATTATTTATTTCAGAAGGTGGAAAGCTTACATTTACTTCGTAATTAAATTTATGGGTGAATCTGTTCTAGCAGTTTTGTAGAATCGATGGTGTAAAAAGAATTTGAAGCCAGTGAAATGAATGAGGGGAAAAAAGCTTTAGTTCCATTGATTCACTTCAGAGAGGCTTTCGCAATATTTTTACATAATATGCGTATTTTACTGAGAAGCAATCTGATAACAGGCTGAGAGGGAAATAAATGCTAATAGTATACGAGAGGAAAGCGGATTTCGTTTTGTAATAATGAGGCCGTGGGCAGAGGGTGTTTTCTAATTATAGCCGAGGAAAAGCTATTGAAATGTACTGTAAATTGACTGTTATAAATGGTGTTATAATACGGTTATAATATAATACCTACAAAGTTAAGAAGTAAAAACACGAGAATTTTAACAAAACTGATCTTTTTGTTTAATTTTTTGTCGAAATTGTTGCCATCACGGTTCGAAACTTCTGGTAGACTGGCGCAGGAGCGTGGGGATTGGCAAAAGCAAAGAGATAGTCGAGAGAGCCCATTCTCAAATCATCATCTGCCAACAATGTTGGAGTCGGCTTCCAGTCTTACCGGATGTACCTGAATATCAGTATATTACATGGAACGACTGCCTATCTGCCCTCCACAACCCAGTTACTGGGTAATACGATACTCCTTGGAAGTCCTGGTAGTCGTCGGACTTTCGGGGTTCTGATCACCCGTTAAGACTGTCAAAGATCTACAAATAATAGCCGGGATCAACGGATTAATAATAATGGACGGTCACCCATCCGCGGACCGACATCGGCAAGCGTAGCTAAACCTTCGATCGACTCGTACGGCTGTTTTTTTTGCCACAAGCCTATGCTAAGTTGTGGAAGCATAAAATATTTCGAGCACACAACTCGTTATCGCAAAATTGAAAGCAAAATTCTCGAATAAAAATTTTATATTCATATAATAAATCTCAAGTGAGCCGAGGCTAAACTGGTCCTGTTATCACGGCTGCCAGCAGAGCCTACTGTGACGTAGATAAGGCCTAATGTAACGCCTACGCGTCACACACTTCGCAGCCGCGCGTCACCGCTTACCCAAATGTTTTGCAGACGTTACGCAAGCAGTATAATATTATACTAAGAACAACGGTGTGGACTGTTTAGATTAGATAAAAGATTCTGTTGCTGAGCAACACTGGTACTTGACAATTTTCCACGGCTATTCCTTAGGTTGCTATAGTCACACAATCTCCAAGTCGCTGTGTAACTTGCAACGGGCTATTGAACTGGGAGCACACCTAGAAAGAAAAATACACGTGGCGTCTTGTGAAGTTCTGAGTCCCATAAACCTTAAAAAAATTGTAGTCTAAATAGGGTTCATGCCTTATCACATGACTGACATATTATGGCAGGAGGGGTAGATTCATGTGGCAGTACACCTGTAAAATTTTCTTCTGTAAAACGTTGTGACGTACACGCTCGTGTGACTTCTTGCTTGCATACTGCCTGCATGACTCAGCTTTATTTCAGCCTTATCGATTAGTAAGTAATCCTTCCGGTGTCAAAGTCTACTGGTAAAATTTACCTACCAGACTCGTAAAATCATTTAAACATTATACGAGGACAATTTTTGGGAGCATGACACGCGCAGGTTTTGATAAACAAAGACAAAGCTCATTATTTAGACCGTGAAGTCTGGATACAAAGGAAGAATAAAAATTGTGTGCCGCTTTTGTTGATCGCTAGAGTTATGGGTGAAATCTTTTTAGATTTGTTGGTTTATCGGGCTCACGGAACTGTCTCTGGGAGTCTAAGGGTTCGGTAACAGCAGTCCTTTTGTATAGATGCTTGTGAAGAACGCACCTTGGTACTATAGGATGAATAATTTCAGACTACCGGAACTCTGACAAAGAACGTCGAATACAGGATCGTCTACCCAGCAATTCTTCATGCATTTTAAACAGAATTCGTCTTGCAGTCATTTCATGTACTATAAAAATGACTATTGCGGGTAAATCAGCACTGCCGAAATAAAACAACAAAAAAACGGATAGCATTTCTTCATTCTTTATGGACTGTAGCCAGTTTAAAAAGTAATAAAATCTGAAGCTTTTTCCAAACGAACCGGATTATGGATGGAAATGCTGACTGAGGGAAAAAAAGGATAAAGAGAGATAGTAAATTGGGAAATGAAATGTGTCTTTTTATGTCGACAGATACGATATACTCGTATTGTCAAATCGGCTATTGCAAATTGTCAAAGAAGAGACCATGAACAATAAAGGATATACTTTAATAAAGTCTTCCCTGCTGTCGACCTTTCCATAAGATATCATTTCATCAGACGACGTCGTCACGACCAACAATTTTCCCACATCACTCAAAACAGCCATCGACTGTCAACGATTGCATCTATTCGATTGATCGATAAGCCGCATTACCGATGCAGCGACCGTCGCCTGCGCAGTTGAGTTGCAAGATCTTAAGCCAACGAACTGTGTGAAATGACCTTAGGTTTTGTGCGCATTAAATTGTAATTGTGTTGTTACATTGGATAGACAACTTAATTTTTAGTGCTAGTCCAATTAGGTGGTTCAATGAGTTTTGAGGTTGCGGCGGAAGTAGACAAGCCAGGGTTGTCATTATAAATGTTACTTCCAAAATATAATAACAACTTTCTAGGCTTTGGTTTAAACGACACTACATACAGTAATTTGTATATAGGTGCCTAATTGTGGAGGTTGGAAATTCACGCAGTAGCGGGAAAAGCTAGCCCCAAATTAGCAACAGCAGTGAACCAGAAAAAAACAAGCAGTTACTGCTGGATGGTATTCAAAGCTTTGCTCATCAGACATGACGTAATAATAAAACAGCGATTCAAACACGCATTCGCATTGTTTTCCATAGGATGTGCGGCTGTTTGCGATGCCATGTCCGCGCGTAAACTATTGAAACGGGTACACAACGAGCTGTGTCTACAACCCATATTGCCTACATGTATTTTATGTTTACACGATGTTCGCTGTCATATCAGAAACGAGTATTAATTGTACTGTTCGGTGCGAACTGCTAATACTAGACGGACTCAGTCACTCACCACTTCTACACAAACAAATGACGTGGCTGTGAAAACTTAATTAAATTCTTCAGGTGGTATTTTTATGAGTCTGAACTGGGGGTAATTGCGTAACACACAAAATGACAACTGATCGCAATGGTTTTCATTTTGACAGTTCACCCACGTCCATTGCTTTATTAACGTTGTTGAGCAGACAAATTTTTCAAACCTATGAAGCAATGTGTTAGCAACATCCTTCAAAACTCTCTGAATGTGATTGAAGTGTGTTACGCTATTTGGAAGCTGAACTGATTCCGCTATGATCATCAATATTCTATGCTTCAATTTTATTATATTCATAGCCCAGAAGAAAAACTCGTTCTCGTCCAAGGACTATATTAGGTTAAAAAAATTACGTTTAATTAAATTTACGTTTTCCAGTGTATCATGTATACGCATGCACCTTTAGATCAACAGTCTGGTGAGGGGCGACATAATATCTGTAGGTAAACATCGAAACCTTGAATGCAGTAATTGTTTTGATTGAATGCAGATAACTGTGTATCAGTGGAAACGGGCGTGTCAGACCATTGTTTACCGTTTTCGATTCAATTGCTTCGGCTACTGCCAACAAATATTCAATCGACTTCGTAAAGATCTTTAAACACAGACCATGGTTTCACAATATTAGTTAATAATACAAATATATGGTTCCTAAACAGAAGAACCGAAGATTTTATTGTAAGAAGCCAGTTGTTACTGCACGATCTTCAGATTTGGTAAGCCTGAGAGTCAAGTTGATTCTTCCCGTCCAAATCGCCTCTGTTACTAGATAATTCTTGATGGATCTGGTACAACGCGCTCGAATTGGAGAGGGAAGGTCACTTCCGTCCCGTTTGAGCACTATCGATCAAGTGTGTCAAGGGTTCGGGGATACATCATTGGAGGCGGATCCACTAACATAACCAATATGATAGTCAAACATGAGAGATCTTGACAAACTTTTGGGGCAATAAGGGAAACGATTACGAGCGCCGATTTGTCCAAATATCACATCAGTCAGCACCCGAGTCCTGCTTGATTAGTTCAAATGTTTTTAAAACAGCAGTAGCACATAAACAGGTAGTAGAACCTACAATTAACGTGACTAGAAGAAATATTGGTTCTTATAGAAAATATTTCACGTGTTACAGAAACGAGAATCTCACTATCGTCGATTCTCAGTTTAACAGAAACAATCATACGGGTCGTCCATTAATGAAGATAATCCCTGTCATTTAAGTAATTAACGCTACATCCACTGCCACATCTGGGCCTCTTTCGTTATGTCCTGTCCAATTTCAATATGATATTGGTACATTTTAGTTTGGATAGACTCAAACTCAAAGCATTTATTGCAAAACCAATTACAGGCACTTTAGAATTGTCAAGAGGTCGGTGGTCGGTCAGCCACAAAGATAAAGCTAGTTGCCAATTCCAAAGCGTAGTAGGTTCCTATGGAGAAGAACGAGTAAGGAACTCCACGGACACTTTTAAATTAAAATATGGTTACAAAATATTGGTTACATCAATAATGTTGTAATTCATCCATGAGAGAACGATGCAGAACAGTAAAAGAGTCCGTAATAAAAAGATAACGAAAACAATTAAAATAAGCTAAGAGATGACCGTTCCCTACTGAGGGCACGCGGCGCCCGTTCACTAACCCGGCGCATGGATTAGCACCATTCAGCTCAACCATTTTGAAGGGAGCTAAATGATCCAACACTCGCGCCACCATTAGCGAGACATGACAGAGTGAGCATAACATACTCTCAGCCGCCACATTTCAAGTCAATGAAAGACGTACCCAGTAAATGGTAGCTATATACATAGTACTCACACATGTGCTATGCAATTATACAATAATAAGAGATAGAATTTATACAGTGAAAAAATTGTTTTTAAAATCTTCAGCAGTTCCAACAGTATTTTCAAATGCTAATCAATTTGTTAAAGCACCCTTGAGGAACAGGACCAGCGTTGGCCAAGCATTTTAAGTATTCCCCCAACTTATAATTGTGTTTTTCACCTCTTTACTAAAAAGATGTAGGTTTTTCCTTACGTACATTATTTTTTCATAGATATATTGACAAGGTACCGTCATGATGTTAATATCTTTAAACAGTTCCCTTAGAGTCGCGCCTGCGGAGACCATTATAATTATGGGTCTGGTGGTTTTTTTTGCAGAATAAAAATAGACTCGATGCGATGTCTGCAGCCCTTCCCCATAGTAAAATACCGTACGACATAATACTATGAAAGCAACTAAAATAGACTAACCTCGCGGTATCTACATCAGCAAATTGACGGATTTTTTTAGGTAGTCAATTTCAATTATGGTTCTGGTACATTTCAGTTTGGATAGAATATTTCAGCTAGGCGCCCTAACTCCAGAGGCAACTAGTTACTCGATTAGAGACAGCCGACTATTTCGCCATGACGGTATTTTTAAAATGAACTAGCAACTGGTTTTAATCTAGATTTCTAGAGCGGATTAGACGATCGGTTTATGTATGACTCAACCTTTCCATCAGTCCCGCGAGGTTTCATTACTTTTGGTGTGAGGTCATTATTGGTGTTTGTAATATTATGTGTTTTTGAACGAGACGGATAAAGGAAAATAATACCTGTAGGCGAAGTTAAAAGGCAAAAGCGGCCGGCTTGTGTGATGAAATCACAATTAAAACCAACATTTAAAAGGTCCAAATGACTATAAAATTACCAGGAGAAAAGCAAGGAAATGTGAACTTTCCAATCTGAGAACAATAAGATCTTCGGCGTGCTGACAAAAGGGTTGAAGCAGCTGGGAGAACAACCGAAGAAAATCTGTGATAAGTAAATAGGATCGCTTCAAGTGCACTTTACGGTTCGAGGGTTTTACTGGTTGATTACACTGCACACTTGCTTTTGACGAACGTGTAAGGTTAGATTTTCAACATGCGGCCAATAGTTTTCTTTCTTTTTTTTTCTCATATGACGGAAATGGTCTTGTTCGTAGAACTGACTTTTGCTTTTAGTTATGAAACCAATAAGAAAAGTATCAAAAAGACAACCAACGCATGCAATACATTGAAAGCAGGAGCACATGGGAGGGTGCCATAGTAACTTCAATGACGATAAACCGGTGAGCTAATTCTACCATCAATACACCTCGGAAAATAAAGGTTACCACCAGCAACGAGCAATCAGCCTTCGCTTCATTCTAACTCTGTCGCGCAAAATCTCTGAGAACACAGCGCCAGCGATCTCCCGCTAGACCGAGAGCCGACATCGCGTAATAAACGTGAAAGGCGGTCGTTGACCCCGCGTGACATAACCACGTTTCGGCAACACTCGTAACATTTGCTAAGGGATCCGCTAGACTAGTGTCATTAAAAGGAAAGTGTAGGCGCTCATGTATTTCACTCACGAATTTACGATTATTCTACATGTTTATTTGAACGTGCGTGAAATTTTACTGTTGATCATGAAATAATATACCTATTGTATGTTATAAAAGTGTCTTTATTTATCGCAGACAGGTGGTTGAGGACTCCTGGCCTAATTTCTATCGACAGCCAAAACGTATGTAGAAAATATGGGGGAGGGTAATACTTACACAAACTCTGAAAGTTCTTTCATCGTTTTTCAACAAGCCCAATGGGTAAGGAACAGACTAAAAGTTATGCAATAGTTTACTGACTATCGAATGCAAGCATGTTGCAAACTTCAAAGAAAATACTACTAGTCCGTATGTATATTTTGATACCAAAAACTAATACATCTAAACAAACGGAGAATTTGCATGTCTTTGCAAAATATTCGCTTAAATGTTCTGTTATTTATTTTGCAGATACAGGAAGGGAGAATCTTACATGGGTACAATATTATTCATGAAACACATAGGGCTCAGTGGATATGTAAATGCGGAAAAGGGTTGTGAAGGCGGATAGGTCGAGGTTCGGACTTTAGGCGCTGTTATCAATGTCGAAGTTACTCAAAGACATGTTAAACACACGGATGAGGGAGGAAATACGGAAATAGTAGTTGTTGTGATGCAGGTAAAATAAACACCTAAATATACACTATACATAGAACAAATATTCATACCTATCTATAGTACGAAATGTGAATGTAGTCAGTCCGTAAGAACAAATTGAGGGCACTGTGTTAATAGATGAAATATTAGTAATCTGTCAAATGTGTTTTTTAATAAAGCTTGGAAGTTATGTCATGGGTTTGAGCTGAAGCAGCATCGAACTTATAACAGCATTACAAATGTTTGTTTTTCTTCATAGTGCCGAAAGTAGACTTGCTGACGGTCTGGATATAACCTCAAGATGAAAATCAGGACATCTTCGGACGAACGAGATGGGTCTGAAATATTATACAATACTTTTAAAAACGCTAGGCAAATGATGATTCATCACAACACGCATTTGAGTCGTGATTGCCATCCTCAAACTTGAAAGAACACCATTACGTAGTTACAAAAAACCACATACTAATCTGGTAACTTACGCTTACGCAGTGCGCAGTACGCACGGAATGAGTCGAAGCACTCTAAGCGCGCACGACAACGCGCAAAAAATGTTGTAAACATTTCTAAGGCAAAGAAAACAAGCCGGCGTTCTAATGATTTGCCACAAACTCTTTTGGAAGTAACCTCATTTTATGCGTGCTGTGCTGCAAAGGGCTGTGGAAATAGTCTTTTTGCATGAGTTTTATCTGTTGTCCTGACTTCTGCATCTACTCTTTTACGACAATTCTTAAAGCCTCGTGCAAATTGGCGCGATGCGATAAGAAAACTTCACGGTAGAACGATTAGCGGTGTCGCGTCGCGTCAGTCTGCACGGGGCTAAAAGGGTGGTGTAGGTCATTAAAAATGGCCGCTGTTTGTAAGCCTCCACTCAGACTTTGCAGAAATGATCAACCGCTATACCAAGAAGCTTATCAAGTTAGTTTGCGACATGCATGACAGCAGGATAATTCTGTTGCCGTCAATGGCTTCAATTCTGGTATAGCACTTCTTTCGTAATGATAAACTTGTTTATTCATACCACCGCTGTATTTTTTTAAACAATCCTTTCCACACATTCATAGAAGCGTCAATCGACGGTTGAAAAAAAACAAGCAAATGTTTTCTCGTGCGAATGCAGGGGCCTAGCAAGGTAAGGTAAATACACGGGGTTCGCGATGTGTGGCCGGCCTTGTCGCGTTCGCATGAAATCGGACCCTGTCAACGTCTTCCTTATTAATGAGGCTATACATAAGTGTGCAGTGACAAATGATGAATGGATGGATGGAAGTGTTTCGCTTTAGAGCGTTGCGTATTAGCATATCTTGAGACGAACATGAATATATTAGCAGATTGTAACACAGGCAAGTTTTTGGCAACCTTGTTCTCGTTGCCTCTCTGCAGACTATTTGACCAAGAATTTTAAGAATGGAGCGACAATTAATTGCAAGAAGGAAGCCATAGGTGGTCTGGTAGATGCCAGTATGGAATACTGATGGACCATTTAGACGGGGCCAATTTCCGAGAGAATAGGGATGATGCCTGGGTAAAAATAATGAAATTCTAATTAGTCCGTCAGTCAGGTAATAAAAAAATATTAGACACGTATTTTACGTATCATATTAATAAAAGATGACTTAGATAAAACGCATTTTAGGTTGGGTTGGGGAGTGGGGGTCGCTACGTCACTAGTATGTATAAAATATACATAATAGTGACGTCATGGCACATTTTACCTCAATGTATCGCCGTAATCTTTAGATTACGTAAAAAAAGAAAAAATACGTGTCCAATATTTTTTTATAATCTCAGAGACGGACTAAAAAATTTTTTTTTGTCATCATCCCTAACATCCCACACAGCCAATCCATTAATAGCTTCTTGTAAATGGAGATAGTCCACTACATTGGATTGTTCTCACGCCATTTTGCCTTTTAAGTTCAATGGTTTGGATTGTCTCGGGGTTGTCCCGTCTAAATAGTCCATTAAACTCTTTAAAATATAGAAGCATACAGGTTCAGTCAAGACACAACTAAGATACATTAGCTTAGACATCTGTAAACACTTTAAAAAAAGAAAACAAAGAGCTAAATAAAACTTTCATGCACGAAATGTGAAGAACAGTACAGAAATAATTGAAAATAGCGATAACAGCTGAAACTAGGCTCGATTGTTACAGCAATTGGATGCAGCCGCTGCGCTATTACGAAACTAGTTTAATTAATATTTTTTACCATTGCAGGCACTAACGAAACTAGGCAATTTGGACGTACACAAAGCCCTACCGACACTTATACCTAGGACGACAAGATGGTATACGAATTGCGGAAAAATCGACGAGGGTTTTATTAATAGTCAATAGAATACTGAGGATGAACTGGGATTCACTGATCCAATGATATTAACAGCAACAGCCAGCGAGAAAAAAGCTTTAATATACAGCTTTGAAAATCCTCAAAGTCACAGGCACACTGGAATACGCTTTCCATCTAATCAGTATTCTAAAGATACGTTCTGTGTCAAACCATACATTTCTTTGAAATTACTTTTCGCGTTTTCAACTAGAATCTGAATCTCGTGGTGCAGGCGTCCCGTATTCTCAATAACGTCGAGTGAAAAGCCAGCCATGCGGGAAATCAAATGCGACTGTGCAACGCACATTTGCATTCAGCAAACTTTAGAATTTTTCGTCTCAATGCCTTTAGGACATTCACATCATTTTCCTTTTTGTGACTCACTACAGATATCTATTCCTACTTCACCTTTTCAAACTACGAAAGTTTCCGGAAGAATTCTTTCACTCTCTTGAAAATACAAATCTAAAAAGATTTTCTGCAAAGGTGACCCTTCGTTTTAAAGGACAAGGGGCAAAGGTACGGCGTCTTATCTCAAGAGCCACGGAATTTCAGGACGACCATTTTTATAATGAAGAATTATTATGAGCCAACGGATAAGCTATCATATTTTCCAATCAAGCTTGAAGACTGAAACCCACGCAGTCTATTATAGGACGTAATATCGAGTTTCCAGTAGATGAGGTACTCGCGAACCGTAATGGTATATGTAACCCAATATAATTCTGTGCAAAATGTGTATCGATCGCATGCGAGATGTCAGGGAGGGCGGGGTTGCAGCGGCCGCGCTGGCACGTGGTCGGCCGTTAGCCATGCTTAGATTGGAGTTTTAAATTCTAGGCAATAAATCTTTAGTAAGTTACACGTGAGCTAGTTTTAGTGCGCACTCAATTTCGTTTCGTGGGTGGACAACTATGTTTATAGGTTTCAGACGTAGAATTTTGAAGTATTGTAATGGAAAACCTTTGCCATGCATTTATAAGACTACAAGCCTATATAATGATAATATTCGATCTGAAGATCCAGAATGTTGTTAGCATTTACATGACTAAAAGGCCATGTCGCGGAGGTAACACACATGTAAATCGTTATTGGATCTCACTCAATCTCTCCGGCATTTGCATGAAAATCACGCTGCTAGGATTTACATCAGAATTGTGTATTCAGGGGTCTAAGCTTTTATGACGTGAGGTACGTTCTTCGTCAAATAAGACGCGTAATCGAGGAATGTATGTGAGGTACGCGACTGGAATTACTTCATAGGTACGAACCACGAAATTTGGGTCGTGGATTCCCTCGTACCACAGGTACACATGACATAATGGATATCGTTTGAATTTCAATGGTGTTTCTGAAGCGTTCATATGAATTAAAAGCTAAGCTAGACATACAATCACAAAAAATTACAATGTTGGTAAGAAAATAATGCCATGGGTTATAAGTTCGACATAATAGACTTTTTTTTGGTAAATTGCGTGTGGTGCATCGATCACTTGTTTTTTATTAATGATCGATGGTGTGGTGTCGGGATTAAAAGCCAGTTTCGACTTGGAAGCGGATCTTCATTATAGAAGATATGGATCTAATGTCAAAGTTTATCGAGGGTCCATGACTAAATAAACAGGAAAATGACTAAGCATCTTTAAATCATACGAAAAAACACGTTACTATGTATTGTTCTACTATTATTTGTTAAGATAATATAACGCCTGTATTCTACGAAGGGAAGACAGAGTTCACCCTCACATGGTAGGTCCACCCACATTTCGTTAGATGTCCCGTTTGTAGGGGATGAGCTTTTGACTAGTCTCTTATTTTTCATCAGGATATTTAGTATTCGAAATGGGAGTGGTATTAGTTATCGGTGAAAGATGATAGATAGATTAATCAGGCTGGGAGATGAGTAACCATGTATGTGAATTTAATCTAGCGTATATGGCGCTGAAGTGCAGAGAGTGAAGAGCAGACGTTGGAGAATTTGTACTTGGAAAATTCTAACGAACACATGGGACAAAATACCAGAATTTCAGTCTGTTCAGCGCCTATAGGACGGCGGACTGAAGGGTTGTTACGGCAAAACTAAAACCTATGACCCTAAGGGGTCTGCCCGACTCCGTCGCTCGATCAATTTGACGTACCCAGAAAATAACTTGCATTTATTCAATTGTCATAATTCTAACAATAGCAACAATTACGAAGATAACAAAATGCTCCTTTGACGATTTGAAATTCCGTCCAACCTTAATGACGGCGATAATGGGTGGCAATTAAAATAGCTGTATTGATAACAAGTGGCACAGCATGCAGCTATCGGGCTGAGAGCACTGGCCATGCCCATCGATATTCACAAGACGTAATCAGACGCAGACATTTTAGAAAGCACCGACGTGTTTTCAAGTCACGTTCATAGAGCTGGGTTGGTAACTGATAAGAACATCGAAGGTGACCAAGGAATTGCACTAAGTGCATTCAGAGCAGTGACTACCAAGGCCCTAAAGTAGCCACAGTAGCGCCTTGTAGGTATAACTGATAATGCGACATATTTGTAAAAAAAATATTTTTTTTACGTTATTGACTCATTTTCACGACAGGTGATGTTTAGAAGAAAATGTATGAAAAGAAACTTGTAAAATGTCGGATTGTCAGATTGTCGCCTGTCGGTTTTATCATGTAGAGTTCGTCTACCATAAGCTCCGATCAGCTGGTAACAACGGAATACTCTTAATGAAGTAATGCACCCTGGGCAGTCGGCTTTCCATGCCTCGCCAATCTCTTGATCATGTCCTGAGAAGTAGCTGGGTTCATGGAAAAACCAAAAGATTTGAGGTCATAAATATTAGCTGGCATTCCATTCTTTTACTACATTTGTTATGCCCGTTTCTACCTTCACTAAGTGACACTTAAATTAATCCCTAAATAAAAGTGCACTGTTGGATTTGTGAAAACGGGCATTAGGCTGACCAGTCACAGACATCACTAGAAGAGGAAATGAGGTAGGTAAAGTATAAATCATACCTTATGCATAACACACACAAGCTGTTACTTTACCAGTTCTAAATGAAAAATAAAAAATGGGTAAACTATGCAGCTGGACAAAATGTGAAAAAAACACAAGTTGAGTTACAATAATAATGTTAACCTACAATCAGTAATTTCACACAATGTTATTTGTAGCATTTACTACTGGCTAAGTTAATTAACAGGGAGATAAGACCCCAGATATTAATAAATAAATTGTAATCATCATTTATTTTACATTTGTGTATGTAACTTGCTGGAAAGTCTGACAGCCAGTCTTACCAAGGGGTATCATATTACCCAGTTGCTAAGTTGTGGAGGTCAGATAGGCAGTCACTCCATGTAAAATACTGGTATTCAGCTGCATCCGGTTAAATTGGATGCTGACCCTAACATAGTTGGGAAAAAGCTACGCAGATGGTATGTAATTTGCTCGCGTTCATATCTTGCTATGCCAGAGATTTGATTTAATTGGTTTCCTTAATGCATGTTTGTTTTTTATGAAACATAAAAAACCCCCTTCTAAGCCTTGAAGATAAGTCCAAAAGTCACATGCCCTAAGGAGCTTTCCTGAATGTTTATTCATACTTTTCTATTTATTAAACATGCTTAAACACAATAGATATGTAAAAAATATTATTATATATCCGTAACACAGGCTAGTGTTTATTTTACTTACATGTATCCTACAGCTTATCTGTAAAGTGTTGTGAACTACAAATGCTACAATATTGTGTATACGTTTTGAGTATTTCTTTTTTGTATGTTTTATATTTTAGCTGTTTGTTGTTCCATTTGAATAAAATAAGATTGGTTTTTGATGGTGTTAATAAAATCATTTGCAGTGTCCTCTTAATTTAATGTTTGTTATACACCATACATTATCTTAAATTATTGACAGTGTCCGATGACTAACTTGTGATAAAATTGAAGTATAGCTTTTTATAATAATCAATAATAGAGATAAGGTTGATAAGTAAGTTTTTCATACATAATGTTTATTTGTTTGAAGAAATTGTAGTTACACTATGAACATTTTCATAAAAATATATATCACACTTTTTTTAAGAATATTTCTTAATTGTAAGCATTTGTAACTAATATTGTTAAGAATTTGTTTTTATTAATTTATCTATTGTTACATTTTCCCAAGTAATTAAAAATATTATGTTTGAAATGACTGTTGCGATGTGCAGTATTAACATAGCATATGTGCAGAAGTGTATACAAATTCCAACAAGAAAATGTTTACTGTTCTTTATAAAATAATTTTAATTTCTACTGATAATGCTGCTGTGAGCATATGCATGCCTCTTTATCTTAATTTTTCCATAAATTCAGATAATTAATTAAATTATGTCAAGCAATTGCAAATACTTAGTAGGATGACTAGCTCCTCATGACTTAAAAAGGCAATAAGTTTTTCCAATATATTTTTGCCACAAGTACATTCAGCAGATTTTTTGCATAATCATGCAAGCAAGTAAAATACGACACGTTTATCATCAGTATTTGAGTAAAACTTAGGTTTAAGTGGACGCTAAAGGTCTGATGATGCTTCATTGCACATTTGAAGAAGGTAATTTCCACTTTGGGCTATAGAAAATCTCGATGCTAGATTCCATGTCCACGCGGGCGTCGCGGGTATAGTTAGTAAGAAACACTATATCACTCACCTTTATATCTTGCTAAAGTCATATAAAACGGTAACGCCCCAATGGACGAGAGCTGACGAACGGGATCAATTGTTGATACTGGCTTCGAGGAAGCTGGCTCCAGATGAACTGCCTCGCACACGCCGGGCGCACTACCTGCCGCAATCAGTAACACCACAATCAGCTAAAAATACACACACACTATCCCAACGCAACATTTCCAACTATTCTAACCAAATTCTACTGCAGCAATGTACGCACCAGCTGGCGAAAACGTGGTGACCACGGTTCGCGATACTACCTACTATACTATACGTAAATATGGACTAAAGATATTCGATATTACGTCGCTAGCTACCTTCCACTGTCTATGACGAAGCACCTCGCTATTCCACCCTCGGCGTGCACTTGAAACGCGTAATACAACAAGGATCACGATCGACTACTAACGAACATAAAATAAATGAGATTTCATCAAACGCAACACGTTTCCGTGTCTAAATATGACGACAGAAAATAAATGAAAATTATACACTTTCTTATGTTTCTTGAACTGCCTTCACACCGGAAACGGGCATTTTTTTTAAACTTGATACAACAACTATCTCATAATTTAGAATATACGATTTTATGGTGGAAAAATATTTCATTTCTAGTTTTTTGGACTTTAAGTAGTAACAGAAATTTTTAGAATTCATTAATTGTAACAAACAAGCGAAAAAATCACTCCAAAGTAAAATTGGCAGCAGGAAATACAAAAACTTTTAAACATTTCTTGTGTCTATGCTCCATGCTTGACAGCTAGATACTAGTTTGTAATTTTAAGATTTTTGAACGAATACCTACTTTAAAATTAGAATAACTATAATTTGGTTAAAGCTTTCAAAAACTTATGTAAATATAAAATCATATTTTATGATCAACTATAAAGTACTCGCAAATGAGGCCTTTTTATTTTGTATGCTTTTTTATTCTTTTAATTTTTTGTTTTTGGTAAATGTAGAACGTAGAGCGATTATTCCTCAGCAACGAAAGCAGGCTACTGATTCGCCACTAGAGATGTGTCCCTCACTCATGAGGTGCCTCGTTTGAGGTACTCGTGATCGCAAATTGAAAGAGTTACTCGAATTTCAACATTGAACCAACTCACTCGTTCACTCGTCCTCACTTTAAAATTGACATTGACATATTGACGCGAGTACTCGCGAGTGAGTATTGAGTGAGCTTAGTGAGTGAATGAACCGACTTTCATAATTGTACATACATCGACGTAAGACTCCTCGCCTCAAATGAGGGGTACCTCTTGAGGACCTCGCGAGGTAAAATGAGGTACTCCCTCAACCTCATATAAAAATGACGAGTTACCCATCACTATTCGCCACAGTTGTATTATGAATTTAGTGATTGGTCACTCAAACAATGACATTAAAATCCATAGTCAAAGAAATCATTAATGTACTGTAACGAGAATAAACTTTAGGTCTTTTTGACAGGAGATTGCACGGATTATGAATAAGTTTTCGTCGTAGTCCTAAAATTCGACTCTTTATTTTACATATCAGATTTTTATTGTATAATATAGTAGAAAATAGCTTTTCCATATACCCCGTGCGATTTCTTAGGGTATTTACAAAAATGGTGAGAATAGTTGAATAATTTTTAGGTTAGGTTATGTTCAATGTCCTTGGTTCAAGCTACTATTTTCAATATTTTTTAATTTTTTTAGCATGCATGTCGACAATTGATATACAGTCCAGCACGGTGGAAATTTGCAATACCCACCAATTTTAAAACGCCGACACTGCCGACAGTAGTAGCCCTCAAACCAGAACGGGTAAGTTACCTTCAATATATTAGTCATTTTGCGCATTACAATGATGAAATTTTACAAATAAAGCTGAAAGAAACTATCGCCTCATATAAATTGAGTTTCTCAGGACTGAGCTTCCTGAGAAACACAAAAATTGGTTGATGTTTATGTCATAAAAATAGTGTAATGTCAAACAAATCAGTTGATTATCTTCTAATATCCAACAAGAACCCTGTAAAAACTCGTAGATATTATCAAAATATTTGTTAGCTTCACATTGGGGAGCTTAAATCATTTCTATTATGATTTATCTGCTCAATAAAAGTCAGTCTCTCAAGCAAACTTAAAGTGACCTTTACCCCTTTCAGTTCAATGTACCAGAATGCCGTCAGTACTCAGCACGGAAAGGGTTCTTCTCATCCATCATCGAGAACATCAAGGAGGATATGGCTAAGAACAAGGAGATGAAGGACAACATCAAGAAGTTCAGGGAAGAGGCACAGAAATTGGAGAACTCAGATGCATTACTGGTTAATACTCATGTCCAACCAATTTTTTTTAAACTCATCTAGCTTTGTTTGAAACTTAGGGCTGTATTACAGAATAGTTCTGTAATACGGGCCTTAGTTACAATACCGCTGTCTGATAAATAAATAAATAATTATTTTGTAATACATGTTTAAAAGTGCTTAGGTGCTCTAATATTTATTCAATAATGAGTACATTATTACTTTATAATTTGTACATTACTAAGTCTAAGCACCTGCTTCTACTTAAAGAACAGTACAGCATGCATGTTAAGCACAGATAGGTATTAACATAATTCATTAATTAAAACAATTAATTATTAATCATTAAGCCTTTATTGCCAGTTACGAAACAGTTTTTCAACAAATAATCTTACAATATAGATTTTTTTTACAAGATAAATATTTTTCCAATCTAAGTAGTTTAGTGTGTGGTGACTGTGTGTCTTTGCGAAAAGGAAAGGCCTCCTCTTTCCAGTCTGCTCATGTTTGAGTTGTTCTGTGCCATATTGGACCTGCAATATTTTTGATGTCATCAGACCAACATTTTGTTTATCTCCTTCTTTTTTCTTTGTTTGGAATCTAGGGGTCCATTCTATCATGTGGCCTACCCACCTCCATTTGAGTTTTATGGTTTTGACAATTATCAAAATATCTGTTATACCTACAACTCTTTTCCTATCTCCTTTTGTGTAACAAATAGTACATAATTCGAAATATTTATTGAATTAAATCAGGGAGACCTACAGGTTGATATTTTTGCTAGATTATGCTAGTATACCTACTTCTGTCTCATCCTGATGATTTCTTCTACTAAAAAGTTAAACTGCATCTTGCAATGCTTTATTTTAATATAGAAATTAATGAAGTGGTTAATGCTATCATAACGTGGCTCAATTTTTTTTTTTTTTTAAGTTAACATTGATAAAACCTCCTTCATTTAGTTCTACAATAGAAAATCAAATTCTGACTTTATGATTACTTATTCTGATCAAAGAGTTAAAGAAGTACACAAAGCCATTGTCTTAGTATAATAGTGGACAGTGGCTGCACATGGAAACCTCACTGCTAAAAGGTCACAAACAAGATTAATCATTTTGCTTTTGTCTTGTGGAGAGTTTGTAAAATAGCCAACCTCAAAAATGCCCTCTTAGCGTATCATGGTTGCGTACCTTCTAACATTAGGTACGGCATTGCGCTATGGAGTAATTCTGTTCTTAAATAGTATATTTATAGCCCAAAAACAATGTATCCCTGCTCTTTGTGATTACTGTTCCCGGTATGTACTTTATTTGTTAAAATGCACCCCTATTTATTTCAATGTCTTCGAAACACTGTCCCATTTAACACTATCTCAGGTTATCCTGATTGAATAACTATTCCTCCAAAGAAAAACCACATAAATAACAGAAGTTGCTTTCAATGGTTATAATTATAACTTATAAGGACTAAAATCGTATAGTGAACTGCCAATCAATCGATTTAAAACAGCGTTATGCAAATAGCGAATAGAAAAATCATTCTATTCTGTAATCGAGCATAGACTTTAAAGATTCACATTGACATTATGACAAATAACTACCTACTTGACATTCTTAATTTAATAACCATGATTTGTGTACCAATTTATCAGCTTCATTTATTTAATGAGTTTTATTCATATTTTTGCATGCTAGTTTTAGCGTTGTACTCTACTCAATGAATTTTAATGGCACCCCACATGCTAGCCTAAGATTCTTATTCTTTATGGCACCTCTATAAGTCATCATCAGCTATCTGAATATCAAAAATATTTGGCTAGGTATTAAGGAGAGGCGTGAAAATTGATTCGCTGTTACAATGTGTAGTAGCTTGTTGAAAATAAATTTCATTTCATCATAAGTTACTCAAAAAACTTAATGAGTCTCTTAAGTTTTTTGAGTAACTTTTTGATGAAATGATATCTTTTTTGAGTAAGTTTTATAGCAACTTAACACCTAAACATATTCATATTGTAATTTCCAGGCTGCGAGAAGAAAGTTCCATGCGGTAGAATCAGAAGCTTCCAAGAGTTCGGAAGTACTGAAAGAAACGTTTGAAGGCATCAAGGGCAAGATGGAGCATGTCATTGAGGAAGCTAGTAAAAGTGATATTGCCAAAAAAGCTGGTAAGAAACTGTTAATAATAATAATGTACTTTGGTGAGTCAATATCAGAGTGGGTTAAAACACTTGTAAAGAGAAAAACACTTCATAGAGGAAAAGTAAAGTTTGTAGTGAATAAACTCAAAAATTACTAGACCGATTTTAAAAATTATTTCACCAGTAGAATGCTATATTATCACTGAATAACATGGCCTATAATTTATAAAGATATCACACGGGCAAAGCCGCTGGCGGAAGCTAGTCAATGATAAAAATCAAGTCTCCCTATTAAATACTAGGTTTTGCCCACGGCTTTGCCAGCATGGAGTTCGAAAATTATTCCACGGGAATATACCTACTGTTGTGTACAAAATTTCATCCAAATTTGTTAACGCATGAAAAGGTAACAAACAGACAAACCGCCAGAGAGTTACTTTCGCGTTTATAATATTAGTATGGATTGTGTCCTAACAAAAAAATTATCTCTTCATCAAATTAAAATGTTCATACAAAGCTCTCTTTTACAGGACAGTTTAAGCACGATTTTTCGAAGACAGCGAAAGGCGCGGCGGAGAGCATAGCAGACACGGGTTCCAAACTCGGAGCGACAAGTGCTTTCAGAACTATTTCACATGTAAGACTCACTCATACCTATACTATTTACAGCACTACGAGGATCTTTTGGCGCTTGAATGACATTGGGCGCATTTGTGAAATTGTATTGAAAACACAAGATGGCGGCGCTAGTTCCGATTTTGGCCACGCGCCAGAAGATCCTTGTACAACTATACTGTGCATACAGTTATCTCCTTGATTTAAAAAAAAATATGTTAATCAGCCAGTGAGATTTGAAGCTGAAAAGTTCGAATATCAGATGGTTATCACCACCTCGTTTGTTTAGTGATCAACTGCTCAACATCCTGGGTTGGGGAGAAATGTTTTTAGTACTTTCCATCGGGAAATTCTCAGTAACAACCTGGTGTTTAGATGTATGCTCGATTTATGGCAATATACTTATAACATAATCATTGCATCGGGTTCAAGGACCGCGCGAAGTGATAAGAAAATATTACAATAATTGACTTTCACTAAAATGGATCAGTTAAATATGGAAACAGTAAGGGACCATAAGGATGATGTCAAGCTATTTTATCTTGAATGGATTTACATTTTAAAAGACCACGCAAGGGTGACACAGTTGATGAAATGGCACTGTCAAACCTGTACGCGTAGCATGACAACAATAGAAACGGTTTTCTACGGGTTTTGTCGACGGAAGAAAAAATGACAGATCGTGATTGTTTATCTGTTATTTTGTCTACTCTTCCGACGAGAACACCCGTTTCTATTGTGGTCATGCTAAACGTGCTGGTCATTCAATCTAGGAACAGTAAAAGGCTTCATCAAACGATGGTACAATTCCATGAGATTGGTCATACTCGGAACACTCTTTAGTTACAAAACTTTTCGCAAATATTACCGACGGCAATAAAATTGAACTCCGCATAATGTTTTAGACATTTATTACTCAAGAACAATCGATCATATTTAATGCATTTTGTTAAAACTTGATTATTTTAGTCTCTAAATGTGTGAACCTTGTGGAGAGAGAAAAATAAAGATTTATTATTATAATTATGTGGGTGTACAACATTTCTACCCATTCCCTGCGCATCATGAATTTGCTGGCAACCCTACGCGCCACGCCTCGCTGTTTCGTAATACGTCGGGCTGCATCTCGAGGCGCAGCGCGACGCCGCGAGGCATTTTCCACCTATCTCAATTAAATGTGTATCTTTTTGTGTAGTAAATAAAGTTATATTTTGTATCACTATCCTAAAAACTGCGCGCAGCGTCGCTTCGCGTCACGTCTCGGTGTGAACTGACCCTAAGTCCGCCTTTTTACCTTTATTGTGCACAAAGATAAAGAAATAAAATCGCCTGAAGTGAAAATTTAAAACTGGTGATGCCGGCGCGCGGTCACGCGAATACATAAATTTACCCCCTACCAAAAATCGCTTAACACGCCTAAAGAAGTTTTCACTTCAATAAAATAAATAATGATATATGTCATGTATTGTTGGAGATCCTAAATATATAATACATGTTGTTACGATGTGCTTACAGGCGACCGCAGTGGTGAAGGAAGAGATATCGCCGCGAGGGTTAGAAGGACGTGTCTACATGGCGCCCAGTGCTTTACGGAAACGAGTCGAGGTCAGTATCATTTGCGTTTCTTAATTAAAGGTTTTGTTTTAAATGTGAGGAGTTTGCTACTTTCCCTAGAAACTACTGCTCTTTTTCTCACTACCGCGCATCTGTAATGGTTACACTTGAATTAAAACCGGCTTTACTGCTACGAAATAAGGCGCTGTCAAAGTCCAATTGTTAATCATAGTGTTGCGGCATCTACATCGCCACATGCGAACTACGCGTCACACTGACGTCACCCAAAAACCCTGCCTCGTGCAAGCAGAGTTTACCGCGCGACTAGCAAATATAGAACGTCCCGACATCAATCGTCGGGCAGTTGCCCATCATACGCAACACCCGTCTGGTCGGAGGATCCTGCCTTTTCTATGGAGGATGAGTGAACTTTACACCCTGTTCCTCATACCTCCATAATAGTACTCCGTAACAATTTGAATTTGGCACCACCTAGGTAACGAGTTATTCCGCCTACACCAATACTATATCATGTGCGTGCGGTTGACTATATTATGATGAGGATTTATAGCTGAGAAAGTAATTCTGCAGCACTGACCCTAAAAAAAAATATTTAGCAGTTAGTTAGTTGTTTAGAGTACAAACTTTTTCTGTTTGTTTCGTCCATGATGAATTTCGGAATTCGTTTGCTTTTTGTATGGCACCAAATAAACGTTTTTCTTTCTTTTCTCTAAAATTGTGTTTTCTTGTTTGTATTCTGGTTAATTTAAGTTTGTTGTCTCGTATAGGTTGCTACAGACGAACGGACATTCGCTCCAGACACGGAAACGATGGGCGTGGAGCTACACAAGGACTCCAAGTTCTACCAGCAGTGGGAGGACTTCAAGAACAACAACCAGTATTTTAACAAGGTAACCTTTATTTACTACAAGCTGTGTGCCCGATCGGATTTCTCATCGGCAAAAATTACGAATCCCGTACAGATCATCATTTCATCCCCTATTTAAACCCCTTTAAGGGGTGAATTTTCAAAAATCCTTTTTATTAGTTAAACTACTAATCTCTTAATTTTTAATATATTTTTTTCTCATTAAAAAAACTTTTTTTTCTTTTAAGTTTCAATTTTAAGTTCTATAAGTAACATACCCCAAATTGCATTTTTTTATTTAAATATTTCTTAGTAGTCTGTTCACATGTTTTATACTTATCCTAGTTATAAAAGGAAACTAATTATTACCCATATGGCTCGGGTATCGCTGTTGGTTGCCTAAATAAAGAAAATAAAAAATTGTGCTCACTTTCGCTGTATAAGGAACTTTTGTACTAGCGTTGTCTGTCAGTGAAAGTTTAAAAAAAAAATTGTTAGATGATTGCTCACATATCATTATGCCTCTATGTATTGTATAACGATGTTATTTTCTTAATTAAACTTTTACCAAAAATTTTACAGGTACTAGATTGGAAAATAAAATACGAAGAGTCAGACAACCCTGTAGTAAAAGCCTCACGTTTCGTCACGGACAAGGTAAGCAGCTTGTTTGGCAATATTTTCGAGAAGACCGAACTATCGAAGACCCTCACTGAAATATGCAAGATCGACCCCAACTTTACGTCGCAGTCCTTCCTAGAGGACTGTGCGAACGACATCATACCGAACATTCTCGAAGCAATAGTACGCGGAGATCTAGCCATACTCAAAGATTGGTGCTACGAAGGCGTGTTCAACATCCTGGCGACACCCATCAAACAGTGCAAACAACTCGGATATCACCTAGACTCTAAGATACTGGACATTGAACAGATCGAGCTCGTCATGGGCAAAATGATGGAGCAGGGACCTGTTCTAGTGATAACATTCCAGTCTCAGCAGATCATGTGTGTCAGAGACAGTAAGAACAAAGTAATAGAAGGCGACCTCGACAAGGTGATGCGCGTGAACTACGTGTGGGTACTGTGTCGCGACCCTCAGGAACTCAACCCCAAGGCGGCCTGGCGATTGCTGGAGCTATCCGCCAATAGCGTAGAACAGTTAATATAGGTGAATTAATGTAGTCATAATTAAATCGTTGACATTTTATTGTATGGTTTTCATAAACCTGTCCATGAATTTCCTCAAAGGACGCAACATCAGACCAAATCTTCGACCGGACGTGGTCCGCGGAAATAGCGTAGCTTGTGTTGCACCCAGCACTTAGACTGTTACGTGAACTATAGCGAGTATAAATAGATATATACGACTTAAATGACGATACGACAGTCTTTAAAATATATTTGAGACTACAAAGATGATCGAAAGTCTATGAAATGTTATATACATGAATCGCTTACGTACCCAGTCATATTTACTTAAGCGATATGTACCAGCCAGTGTAAATAGTGAACCATGTTTAAGTTATCCCAGAAGTTACTGATAGTTTCGTTTGCAATAGGATTGGAGCTGTGTTCAATCGGGAATTTACTTTTAAGTTATTTAATACTCTGAAAGCTTTTCATGCACATAAGGATTTCACAATACAATGTTTATTTATTTATTTTCTGTTTTGAAACTACAAAGTATTCGTCAAATATGTTGCTAACGAATGAAATAGTGTAGTTCCTGTTTTAGTGTATGCAATAAAACGACAATGACATGAAATAGTGGTTACAGCGGATGTAACGTCGTAAGGAAAGGTTTTCGAGTAACATTATGTTTTGAGTAATATAGTTTATGATTATTTTGTATCATTATTAGTTCGTTTCTAACGATTTATTATTTATTTTAATAAATTGTTTTATTTTTATTATTCACTTTTATTTTATTTATTGTTTGTTTGATAATATTCTGAAGAGGGCCTCAAAATAGATACAGCAGAAGCAACATGCGCACACGCATTTGTGTGAGCATGTTGCTTCTGCTGTATCTGTTTTAGTCGCGCATCACTGGCCTGGGACGTGTGCCGTTTTTGCGTGCTTGTGTTTTCGCTTTGTATGGAGCCGACTAATATCGTGTTTGGAGGCTTGGACGTTGTGCGACTGACTTTGTTGTGTCATTGACTGGCAGGGCCACCATCAGGGATTTTAATTTTGATTACACAAAAAGTTATTCGCTAATTAGTCGAAATTTGTCATCAAATATCAGAATTTGTCGGTCACTGGTTCAAAAGATATAAGGGTTTATAGGTGGCCGATCTGGAGTCTCCCCAGCAGGGCCACATTTATATCTCAAAAACTAGGGCACCTGGCGAAGATCTGTTTTCTCCCATATTTTGTCGCCAATTAGTCGCAATTTGTCGCCGAATATCCCTATATAAACCCTTATATCTTTTGAACCAGTGACCGACAACTCCTGATATGTGGCGACAAATTTAGACTAATTAGCGACAATTTTTTTGTGTAATTAAAATTAAAATCCCTGATGGTGGCCCTGCCAGAGTCAATGACACGACTTTTTTACAGACATATTTAGATAACTATTTTTATTGATAACTAGTCTTTATAACTTGTTTTAGGTGTAAACGAAAATAGTAGATAGTTATGTAAACATGTGTCATGACGTCAGTCGTAGCGTGCTGCGATGTCGTATCGTGTATTCTTCTATTCAAACAGTGGGCACTGTAATACAATTTTAGAAAGCTCTAAAAAGACTAGTAAGTTGTTTCTGTAATTTGAACGTAAAGTGCCATACCTACCCGGGTGTCACCACTGTGTGGATCGCCCGGAGGACACGGTGGAGCATACGGTGGAGGTCTGCCCGGCTTGGGCGGAGCACCGCCGTGTCCTCACGGAGGCGATCGGCGGCGGCGATCTCTCGCGTCCGGCCCTGGTTCAGGCCATGGTTCGGAGCGAGAGTGCATGGGAGGCCGTCACCTCCTGCGAAGCAGTTATGCTCGCGAAGGAGGAGGCGGAGCGCGCGAGGGAGATGCAAGCTGCACGCCCTCGTGCACCTAGTCGCCGCAGGAGACGCCCCGGGCGTCGGGAGTCACGAGCTCTCTACCGGACACCGTAGGCGCGGGCTTGCGGACGGTGAGCAATGGGCAGCTCGACGTCCGATAAAGACCAGGCCCGTGTCGACGGCGCGTTGTGTTCGACGCGCGCCTCAAAGAGATGTCAGCACCAACTGACGAAGTCCGTAAGGACCAATGCCTGCTGGGGTTGCGGGTTTGTCCGAAAGGGATATCGCGGCCCCAGCACACGGGCAACGAAAGGAATACGGGTGGGAAGTACCCATAAAAAATATCATTACTTGAACTTTACGATACTTAATTTCGAAATGTATGGATATTTTTTTTTCGAAGGTTTCATTCGTTCGTGAGCTATCAGAAAAGTTATAGTTTAACGTTGAAAGCGGAGATTTCTCACAATTAGCAGTTTATGGTCGAGAGATGAGGTGACCTTTAAAAACTTAGATTTCTCCAACACAACCCATTTTGAATCTAGTTATCCAGGTCAAAAATGTTGCAAATTAGCTAGCATCACCTACATCTAGGAATGCATAAGAGGAAGTCTGGAATTGGTACCGGGCACTTTAATACGATCCAACCTGCCCCTCACTGCCCTCCGTTTGTTTGTTATACTTTCACGCTAATACGGCTGAACGGATTTGATGTTTGGCACATGGGTAGACCATGACCTGAATTAGGACATAGAATCAGAGGACACGTGAGCGAGGATGCGTAGCGAAGGATGTTTGTGAAACTAAGCAATAACATTGCTTCACTGTCAAAGTGCGAGCTAAGCTAGAGTTGTTATTGGTTACTTCTCGGACATTCCTAGCTATGCATCCTCGCTCATCTCTGGTGAATACGCAGCGAATGAAACCGCAGCTAGTTAATTAATAAAGATAAGAAAAAAAACAAGAATAATTTTAAATACTCAATTTTATTGGAGGCACAATGAACAGACGGTGGTGCCGTCGTACAATACAATATATTTACAAATACAATAATAACATTAGTGCTACTGTACGCGTGAGAACACCGATGCGGATGACGTAGTGACTAGGCTACTAAACCTTACCGTTCCTAACGAAATACTTAAATAAAAACTATGTTAGGCTTGCTTGCTCTAGGAATGTACGAATTGGAATCATTTTTATGTTGATTTTAGTCAAATCTTTACTTAATTAATACAATGGTTAGTGCCAAAGAATCCATTTCACCTCTCGTCGGCACAAAAAATTATATCTGTCGAGCACTTTGTCATATTTAAAATGAAGACTGCAGAAAAAGGCGCAAGATAATAATAAGTGTTAGCTTTTCTTTGTACTGTAAGCTGCATCAACATAACATGTTGGTATCGTTAAAAACTATACAGAAATAAATTTGTTGTCATTCCAACAATAAAACAATATTAATATATCTTAAAATGGCTGTCCAACTCAAGAGTTTCACTAACTCTTCGATCAGACAGTTTAATTAAACATTGATGTTCACAAAACGCAGATCTTAAAATAAAAAATAATCTAATTTGTATTAAATTTCTTATCATGACTTAAAATTATGTAAAATATGTGTACATAATTGTATTATGCTTAAAATATTATAATTACGCGCCAAAAAGCTCAATCACATAATAATTAACTACACAGTGTTGCAAGTGTGTAAAATTCGTTAAAAACGTTAGTAGTGTTGCCATACACGCTCTACACCTAGTGTTAAAATCGACGGATTCTCATAATATTTTATTTATAAGTAAACATTTGTATTTCTGTTTTAAGATACGTTTATTAAATTATTTTAAGATCTCAATTATTCATTTAAACAAATGTTTACAAATAAACTAATCTTTCCCTACTTAGCTCGTTTTGATCACAACCGTGCATCTATGCCACGCTAGTTAAGTGTACAATCTTTTGAAATTAATTATAAATATTAGAATACAGTACAATTTGCATAAAAGCTGAAATAACATCATATTCATCATCAAATAGGCATTTGAAATAGGCATCGCAGATCACATGTGTTAAAACAGTGTAAATTCAGTGAATTTGAAAAAGAAAGGATTAGGAGATGAACTTAATTAAGATAAGGTTAACTTATCCTTAACTTCTTGCTAATTAAAACAAAAGCAATGAATGATTTCTTTGATAAATGTGTGGTGTTCGACTAATAAGTCAAAAAGTGATTGAATACCTTGATTTTGTTTTATAAACACAAATTTGGTCTTAAAAATTCTTCACGATTCAAGTCGTAATTTATATATAGAGGGCGATGTAGAACAGCATCATTATTCAATTGAGAGTTGAGTAATATGTACCATGACTGAATAATATGTACCACGACTATTTTCACTAAGGTGTAAAAATATGGCATCTTTTTACCCCAGATTCGATAAAGTGATAGACACAATCAGGTTTTAGCCTCAAAAATCTGGATTTTATCTCTTGTTCTTGTCGATGGGACTTTAGTTTTACTGCGATTGTCTTCAAATCATCCCCTCTATAACAAACTCCACTTCATATGTGTTAGTATAGTGTTACAAGTATCTTTTGGCGCCTCGCGTTATTGGTAAACATTTGTGAAATTGACAAAACAAGATGGCGGCGTTAGTTCCGATTTTAGCCACGCGCCAATATAACCTTGTAGCGCTGTGCGCGCTCGTGACGTGTAGTTCGTGTGGTGCGTGTAGTGCGTGTGGTGCCCGTAGTGCGCCTAGTCCACGACCCACTGCAGCACGCTGGTGTCGAGCCCGCCGGTGGTGACGAGGCGCGAGTCGTCGCGCAGGAAGCGCGCGCACGTCACGTGCGACGAGTGCCCGCCGTACTGGTGGCACAGCGACTGGAATACAGGGCATAAAAATGTTTAATTTTCAAAATGTATCGATTGCGAGATTTCCCTAAGGTAAAAGTATAGCAAATAACAAAAATATTGTTCGCTATAAATCTTTGCCGCAATATACTTTCACTTAATATTTGTCGTGTCTCTAACTCACACACTCCCATACGCTTCCCAACACCTTTAACGGTATAGTTCGGAAGCGCCCCCGATTGGACCCGAAAACACAAACCTCCGCCGTCTCGGTAGCGGATCCAATTGGACCCCAGAATGACGAAATACTACACCCTAAGTTGATGATGTAAATATTTATTTTGCCACCCATCAAATCATACGAATGTACGTTAATTAATAGAGTTGGATAAACAACTCATATGTTAACGCCATTCAATCTTTCATATTAAACGGGCAAGCTAATTAATTTACCTTTATAAACTTTTAGTCCGTAAATGCGATAATCGCTGTAATTGATGACAGTGGTGGTCGAGGCTAAAAAACATAAAAATTGGGGGTTTCGAACATCTAAACTCCACCACAGGGGCAGTGATTAATACGTCATTTAATTATTCGACGAATTCATCCATTGTTCTAGTTAAATGAGTAGCGGTAATTAAGTTTTTTATAACCAAAGTCGAAGTTTCGCGCCAATCGTGCGTGTTTACATTTTTACTTTTCACAAATATCACACATTGTAGTTATGATTTAAAATGTGACAAATATTATTTAAAATCTTATAAACAACTAGAAAATGCCCAAATCTTAACGTAATACACGAACACAGGTCCAATAACACGTAATATTCATTACCACTACTCAATTTGTGTTAAAAATCGCCGACTGTAATTGTTTTTTTTATTGTAATGATGTGCGAAAACGATTATGCCAAACGATTTTCTTCTAATTTTGATCGACTCGATTAATTAATATGTGAGAAATCGATACTTGGAAATTTAAATAAATTTGTTATAAGCATTAAATACAGTAAGCATTATTTATAATAATGTTATATACTTTTCTAATGTAATTTTAATCGTTTTTCGGACATTTATGAAACGAGCCAACAGACAGGACCTAGGTATATGACCGGGTTAAGTACCTCATTTATTGAATTTCGCGCCGAATTGTTTCTATATTTGTATTTAAATTCGGAATGCGCTCGCTGTTCAATGTATTGGACAATTGTTTACTGTGGATTTTATTTTTGATACCTACTGATAGTTTGACAGACATGACTACAGAATGCCAAGTATACATTTTATAGGTAGGCTTAACAAAATGTTTTTTGGGAATGATGATAAATTAGTTCTATAAATTGGGTAGGCATTCCGGAAACACTTTGAAATGACGTTCATAGTTTTAGGGTTCCGTACCTTAAAAGGAAAAACAGAACCCTTATAGGACACTTCGTTGTCCGTCCGTCTGTCAGTCTGTCAAGACCTTTTTTCTCAGGAACGCATCGAATACGTAGGTAAACGTAGGTCGCAATAAAAAAATATGTAATTACGGCCATTTACCTATGCGACATATTTTGATACTCGCAAATAAATAAAAACCTAGAGGGTACTTCCCGTTGGCCTAGAATCATGAAATTTGGCAAGAAACAATCACAGCACATATGTATAAAGGAAAAAGTCCGAAAATCGTTAATTTGTAGGTTTAACACATATTCTTTTTTTTTTAAGATTACAAACTTACATCTACAGTTGGAGAAATGACCGTGATATATATCGATGTATGGGAGAACATGTTTTTCAACTACAATGTCATGTTTGTTTTTGGGATAAATTCATACCAAATACAGAACCCTACATTGTGCGTGGTGCGACACGCACTTGGCCGCGTTTTTTTTTGAGTTTGGTAGTTTTTGTTTCTATTAGATTGAGTAGTTTTTTTTTTGTGGTAGTTTTCCAACGACATTTAAAAAAACTGGCCAAGTGTATGTCGGACTACGCACAGATAAGGGTTCCGTAGTATGAATGAATATTTATGCACGCACACTGCACAGCATCCATTTTATCGACTGCAAAAATAAGTTTGTATTTCTCGATAAAATATGAAAAAGAAAGTGTAGCGTTGTGAGGGATCACAGCTGCAAGTAGTCGAGTGATACTAAAATCACTATTAGTAAGTTCCTAGTCACATCACTAAAACCGGGGAACACTAGCCATCCGGAGACGCTCTGTCATTTCGTTTCCGCTTGCAGGGCTGATAAGAGTTGTTCCCTGACCCTCAGAATTCCTTGTGCCCCGACCTAGGGTGAGTTCCACATTAGCTTGGTAATTATACCAGATCCTCTGCGCTGGATGATCTATATTGATTTTGTAACCTATAAAGTATCTAATTTCGTGTGTCAATGTCTGACACGCGGCTACGGTCCATCCAGCGCACAGGAGATTGTAATATGTATGTATTGCTACTACATCGAGATGGTGTAGTGCCTCACTGTGTTATTCTTAGTGATTAGTGAGCCATCTGCAATGGTCACGTTTATTTAGTGATTATGCTCGCGTGTTCACATACTTAGCCTAAGTTAGCATCTGCTTATGTGCCACGCTATGCTCCTACTCTCTTGTCTGTAAACCGCTGCGATGTGCTGAGCTTTCACCTACAATGCTTCCCACACCGTTCCTTGGCTTAAAATGGGAAAGATGCTGGCATATCGCATGCGGCTTGCTGCTATTTGCACCGCATCTAACATGCGCTCCCTAACGCGCATTCCAGGGTTCTTCGTACGGGCTGAGGGCAGGTGCCGGCTATTATGGATACCGCTGATGGTAGTGGTGCTGCACATTGATTGCGCACGCTGCCAAGGTCTCGAAGGCCTAACATCCTGCGGCCTACCGCCGCAACTACCTGCGCGTGCTTGTGCCTACCGCACACTGCTTGCGCACGCTGCCCAGGTCTCGAAGGCCTGACATCCCGCGGTCTACCCCGCGAGCCTGTGCTAACAGGCCTCCACGTCTGCCACGTGCTACCAAGGACGGTACCCTTCCTATCCTAAATGTGCGAGTGCTCAAGACTCAGTGTGTAGGACCTTACCCGCGACCTAGCTTAAGAGTTTTTACCTACTCATAATAATTATACAGGGTGTTTGGCAGAACGTTGAACATACGAAAATGGTGGATAGGTGGGGTCATCTGCTACTTACTCAGCCCAAATTTTTTTGGCCCTGGCCCACGGGATATTTTTTAAAAAAAATTTTTGTCTTTCTTCTTCTTACACCACTTTCTTAACTTTAAAGTGTAATTTTTATTAAAAATGGGTAAAACAGGCAATATTTAGTATTTTTTTTAAATCTTTTATGTTGACAGATTCTTATAAAATTATTGCTTTATTCAGATGTTAGCTAGAAAAAAAGTTATGAGTCCTCAAACTTACAGAAAGGTGTAAAAAATACTTAAATCTTAATTTCAACTTGCATTTAAAAAAAAACAAAAAATGATTGAGGAGTTCCAATTCTAGCAAAACATCCCTAGTGTGTGAGCTTTCTAATGGTATGTAATTTGCTTTTATAAAAAAAAACTTTAAGAGTTATTTCATAATTTTTTCAATTTTTGACGAAATTCTACCTTTACGGAAAGTGAAATGTTTTGCGAAATTTAATACTGCAAAGTTGGTAAAAATTAAATGATCGACGGCTTGCCAGTAGCAGTTGTGCAAATTAACATTCACTATTCCCTTGGGATGGTTGTTACACGAAACAGGTAGAAATTTTGTTTCACTCTTGCGCAGTCATAGCGTATTTTTGTTCTCTTTCGCTCTCGTGGCACCGTAACGCCTCAGAATGAATTCTTTTCTTAGTCGAGACTTAACTGCCTCTGCGATCTCACGTGCCCGTTACGCTTACGTTTGTTTTTGTTCACTTCGTTTTCTTTTATTGTTATCACTAGTTTTGTTACCTGTTAGTTAAGTTTTTTGTCATTACTGTTTCCTGTTGTTATTGGTAAAGAAATGGCTGCTTTTACCAGTGAGGAATACGCGGACATGTTGTTAGCGTATGGAAGTGCTAATACTAATTCGCGTGAAGCGCGAAGGATTTATCAAGAGCGTTATCCCAACCGCCGAGTACCCAGTCATCAGACGTTTGCGAGTACTTACCGACGTTTACGACAAACCGGTAACCTGAACTTTCAAGAACCACGAGTGAACGTAGCACGACCCGATACTACCATTGACGAACAAGTTCTTGCCGAGTTTGACGCGGACCCTACCAAAAGCATTAGACAAATAGCTTCAATGCTTGGCCTAAGCATATGGAAAGTGTGGTCTGTTCTCCGGGTAGATGGTAGGCATGCTTTTCACTACACTCCAGTGCAAGGTAAGATTTTAAGCTATTTATGTACTGCATCTGATACGATTTTGTGGAATGTAGTAAATTATGAGACAGTTCAATTGATCGTTCCATTTAACCTTGATTTCGTTACTTTCTTTATTAGTTGTTTTGCCTCATGTTGTTTTTTTGCGCATTCAATTCTAATTTCAAATTAAATTCGAATAAACTATTCCTATTCGGTCGCATTCACGTAACAATCAGGCGGCCAGCGCTTACAGGATTCGGATTTCGAATTCGGTTTCAGGTGGTCAGCGTAGGTAAACTTGCCAGCGCTTATGGCTCCTTTTCAGAACAAATGGAAAGTCGCACGCCCTTTTGTGAATGTGGTCTTACGTCTTTATGGCTAAGCCATAAAGCCAATTAGGTACTTATTTAAAAATTGAAGATAATTTAATTTAGATAATTGTAGAGTTTGAACTCGAAAGAAGAAAAGATTCAGTATTGACATCAATTCTTAGACGTGTTTTGTTTGTTCTAGGTCTCGATGACAGTGATTTTGGGAGACGTGTGCAATTTTGTCGCCATTTGCTGCATACCGATGTGGACGACGGAAACTTTTTAAAAAGTATTCTGTGGACGGACGAGTCCAAATTTGACAAAGAAGGGATTGTCAATTATCACAATCTACACCATTGGTCACATAAAAATCAAAACCCACACGTGAAGAGACAAAGGGGCTTCCAGAGGAGATTCAGTGTGAATGTCTGGGCAGGAGTGATTGGCGATAAGCTAATAGGGCCTCATTATTTGCCCGACAACATTAATGCGAACAACTACTTGGATTTTTTGATCAATGATTTACCACCATTAATGGAAGAAGTGTTCCAAGTAGACATAAACAGGCCTATTGTCTTTCAACACGATGGTTGCCCAGCTCACTTTAGTCTGATCGTACGTGAGCATTTGGATAATTGTTTCCCAAATTCGTGGATTGGCAGGGGAGGACCAATTCCCTGGCCTCCGCGATCGCCCGACCTCACTCCGCTCGATTTTCACGTGTGGGGAAGGGCAAAAGAACTAGTTTACACTACAGAAGTAGAAAGTCGAGAAGATTTAATAAATCGAATTAATGCTGCTTTCGAAGTTATGCGACAGGAGATGCTGCTGCGCACAACAACTGTAGAAATCAGACGTAGATGCCGCGCCTGTATTGTAAATGAAGGGCGTCAATTCGAACATCTGTGATTTATTATTTAAATAAATTATTTAAAATTATTTAATTGTTTCATTAATGCACCTAACTGGTACAGCATAATTTCAATCGATCATTTAATTTTCACCAACTTTGCAGTATTAAATTTCGTAAAACATTTCACTTTCCGTAAAGGTAGAGTTTCGTCAAAAATGTCCTACTTGAAAAAATTATGACATAACTCTTAAAGTTTTTTTTTTATAAAAGCAAATTACATACCATTAGAAAGCTCACACACTAGGGATGTTTTGCTAGAATTGGAACTCCTCAATCATTTTTTGTTTTTTTTTAAATGCAAGTTGAAATTAAGATTTAAGTATTTTTTACATCTTTCTGTAAGTTTGAGGACTCATAACTTTTTTTCTAGCTAACATCTGAATAAAGCAATAATTTTATAAGAATCTGTCAACATAAAAGATTTAAAAAAAATACTAAATATTGCCTGTTTTACCCATTTTTAATAAAAATTACACTTTAAAGTTAAGAAAGTGGTGAAACAAGAAGAAAGACAAAAAAAAATTAAAAAAATATCCCGTGGGCCAGGGCCAAATAAATTAGGGCTGAGTAAGTAGCAGATGACCCCACCTATCCACCATTTTCGTATGTTCAACGTTCTGCCAAACACCCTGTATGTATGTACGGATCCTAGTGTTTCAATCTTCTACTACCTATCTACCTACCTATTTGTTAGCGGCCTGCGCAGTCTGCCTGCAAAGCCCTAGCCGTTACAAAAGTTAATTCTGTGGTTTTTGCGATACGGGTTATTTTCGGTCGTAACTGAAAATAGCCCGTAGCTCAAAAACTATTGACATAAAAAGCACAGTCACCTATAAACATCTTCATTGTTTTATTTCAGACAATTAAAACGATAAAGATGTTTATTAAGTGGCTTTGCTTCTTTTCGTGTGTTTAGTGACGAACCTCAGAACAATATGAGATAACAACAAAAAAAAAAAAGAAAAAAAAAAAACATGAATATATTAATTATTATTCAATATTGAGATCCAACAATACACGCTTTATGTGAAATAAAAAAAATTATTATGTGCATTTTTTTTTCATCCCTCCGTTACATGTACGGAATGCCACCCCTAATTATGTTTGTCGTAATATTTATAAATACTTTATTGTACAACACAAAAATACATAACAAAAAAAAAAAAAAACAAACTACAAAATAAACAATGGGCGGCCTTATTGCTTTCTGCGATCTCTTCCAGGCAACCTTAGAATGGATAGTGATTTACCTGGACATAGAATGGGGCTGTCGTTGGTGCAAATTATAAGTATACAATATACTAGAATAGATACACAGATAAATACGAGTACATATCCTAAACTGCACCACCATTGCTTAGCGTTGTAAAGAAAACATCTTTTTCCAAATTTTCATCGATATAGTGTAAATAGTACGGTCGGGGGACCCCCGTCAGGAACGAAGTTCCGTTTCACGTATGATTAAACGCATTTTTCGCATCCGCCATCTTGGCTTTACATTTTGACCTAAGTATCGACTTTAGCAGCCTCGAAAACTATGAAAACGATACCCATGATGAAAAAATTGAAAATCATCTGCCATCTTGGATTTACATTTTAACGTCACTATCGGTTTTAACACCCTGTAAAACCGTGAAAACGACACCCAGAACGAAAAATTAGAAAATTTTCGCAGCCGCCATCTTGGATTTACATTTTAACCAAATTTACATTTTCTCTCTCTCTCTCTATCAAATTAGAAGAAGACAGCCGCAAGTATGAACACTTTTCGTGTGACGATTTCTGCCAGATTACTCCTACCGCAAGCCGCGTTAAGAATTTCATTTTTACAACAAACTCCCAAGCCATGTTAAAGAAATGAGCTTCAATAAATTTAAATCATTTATTAAACAGAAACTATGTCAAAAAGGTTTCTATAAAGTTAAAGATTACTTAGACGACCAAAAGGCTTGGGAATAATTAAGCTGCTCCAATGTACCCCCCCTTTTAAAATCAACGACTAGATGACACTGTATGAGTTCATATAATTGGTTAGTTCATTATATATTTGACTGTATAAGTCAATTTATTATTTTTTTAATTTTTTTAAACTTATTATTGACAACTTATTATTACATAATCTACTCATTACAGTTTTTTCTTTAATGAGTTGTAATGTTTTACGTTGCATAATGTAAATTGTTTTGCGTAACTGCTATTGTATAGAATCAAGTTTTCTAACTGAACAGACAGCTGTGCTGCTGGGGAGTTTGTTGCGCCACTTCTTCTTCCCAGCTAAGCACTAGGAAGTGGTGAAGGGTGGGCGTTTTTGGGGGACTGTCTTATGTAATTTTGACGTTTGAAAAGTGCTGATTCTCAGCCTATTTTGAATAAATGACTTTTGAATTTTGAATTTTTTTTTGAATTTTGTTCCAAAAATAATATAGATTAATAAAAATAAAAAAAATTGTGACCCTCACAACATCAAGCCTTTTCGTTTCTTAATAAATTCGAATGCTAAAAGTTGATGTAAATTCCTGAATTTCATGACGTAATACGCACCACCCCGTCGAGTCAGCTGATGTGTCACGTGTCAAAATCTTGTCGAGCAGAGAAGTTAAACAAGTTGTGATACTTGTGTTCGACAAATGTTGTAAGATTATTAATATGACGTATGTACTTAAATAAAACATGTATCCACATTTTGTCTTGTTATTGTGTCAGATATGTATTATTAACTATTTTGTTGATATTTTTAACATGTAAAAACACACACAAACAAGCTGTAGTAGTTGTATGCAAACAACTACTACAGCTTGTTTTATGTATAAATGATAAATTAGAATACATGTTGTATAATTTGGTGTATACGCGGAGGTTAGACGGTGTGAGGTATGCCTTACCTTAGGCTGTGTGACCGGGTACGCGAACAGCTTCACTTTGCCGAAGTCATCGCCCGTGGCCACCAGGCGACCGTCGTTGGACCTGCAACCATACATTGTCGTTTTAAACTTCAGTATGAGAGTATAGTACGCATCTTTCGAGGGTTCTTCCAAATACCTTTTCGCAAAATGGATTTGATATGGTTTGAAACCATGGAATTGGTATATACTATATTGTTAGAAACAAAGTTTGAAATGACGAAAAATTCAATGTGAACATGAGAAATAGGCAATCATTTTCCAGCCGGAATAATAGCTATTTAACCAACTTTAAAAACAAAGGGGGTCTTGTATTTGTATTTTTATGTATTTACACGGATCACTTAAGAGATCCCTGGGCCGATTTACACTATTGTATGGACCACATTTTTGGTCTATGTTTAACTCTGAATCCTATAGCGCTGTGTGTTACCTGGTGCAAGTGTTGATATCAGTCCCGTCGGCGTTCTCGGGCCACACGCCGATGGTCTGGAAGGTGATGGGGCAGGTGTTGCTGGCCCACACCACGTCGCGCATGGACGTCGGCGTCGGGATCTGACGACATGTTGTCGCGTTCCCTGGGAAAACAAGACTATGAATTAAAATGTGTATTTTTTTAAGTCAGCGCACAGCTATATTACCACTATGGTGAGATAGCAAGAAATATGCGCATATCTATAAACACAGTATATTCAATTGAACAAGACGCCTTGAGTACCTGGACCACGGAATTAGGAACTGAAAAAAGCGATCCATTTTCCTCATATCCCTCCTCCTCGGACAATACCCTTTGTCCTTGCAAAAGTTACTCTTTTGCGACAAAACAACTTTAAATGTGACCAATTTATTAATTTCCATGAAGACCAGAAAAATAAATTAAAATGTATAGTTGTTTACTCACAGTAAAGCAGTTCATAGTCTCCAGAATTGCTCCTGATGTACTGACTATCCTCCGACCAATCCAAATGCGTTATATAGCTGGAGTGACCCTGCGAATATTATTTACACAATATTATATACGATGTTAAAGTGAACGTGGATACACACTTGTATTAGCACTACCTGCACTACTTATGTACAATATTTGTGTAAGTATTTCTTACGTGGAAGACCTAAAAAAAATCTCTCAAAACGGAAACTTTTATATCTGTCGTGTAAGGCCGCGTTCTAACCAAAAGCGATCGTCACGTGAGTACACGATGGTCGCCCTCTTTTATATGAATATTATCTGTTGCCCGCGACTTCGTCTGCTATCCAGGATAAAAGGAAGCCTATGTCCTTCTTCAGGTCATGGTCTACCCATATGCCAAATTTCATCCAATTCCGTTCAGCTGTTTTAGCGTGAAAGCGTAACAAACAAACAAACTCACTTTCGCATTTAGATAAGAACATGACATACTTGCGCAACTATGCAAGATGCACAAGGATCTGTATCTTTTTATGTTTTATTTTCAGCATGTAAGGTGTAATCTTTGTTGGAGATCCAAATAAATAAATAAATAAATAAACTAGTCATTATTTAGGTGTACGATCATGTATTCGCGCGACAGTCGCTTCTGGTTAGGACGCACTGTGTATTTAGTAACTGTAATGTGGAAATATGCAACCCACATTGCTATAGTCCTTGCGCGACTGTTAGTCACTGCCTTACGAGCGCGGTGAGACGGGGGAGGTAGACGTCGACCGTTAACTCAGTCTGACAATTATGCCAATGGCGCCCTCTCCCGTGTCACCGCTCACATACGGCAGGCGGTGACTACCAGTCGCGCAGGGACTATATAAAAAGCTATTCGTTCGAAGAGATGATTTTGTAGGTTTTCAAAGTTTATTTTCGAATAAAGGATTGCCAGGGTTTAAATATATTAGCAGGGTTTTAGGTTCTAAAATCAAGCACAGTATTAATTTAATTTTCAAGTAAGATAGAAGCTCAATATAGTAAGTAGATAGGTGTAATAATATGTAGGCTGACAATCACATTTTCTAAGCGTAGGTTATATGATGCCAAGGGGTGGGGAGGAGGGGGGGGGGGAAGGGGGGACGCTGCTTCCCCCTAGAGGTTAAACATTTTTTTTAATATACAAGGCATTTTAATGTAAAGAAACTATTTATTCTATAAACCCAATATTGTTTATTTGGACGACATTTATTTGGTTTTTAAAGTTCAATATCTCCTAAACGGGGTCTAATTCAGAGTCAGGGGACGTAATATTCGTATCTATGTTTTGGAGGTAGGCCCAGTCATAATCCCTAATTACTAGGTTTCAGCTCTAGAGTTCTGAGTTTTGGGAAAAACGACCCGAAATGTCCGTTTCCAATCCATACATTTAAAATGGAAATTATAATTTTTCTCAGTTCCTATCGGGACTACCGAGTTGAAACTGATTTGTCAAAAATAAAATGTCCACCAGCGACCAGCGTCGATTTTGGCTCCATTGTGTGCCGTAGAGGTAAGACTCGCACTACAAGCGTAAAGCTTCATGTGCTTTTGACTGTACCTACAAATCATACTTTTCCCATCCTCCTTATATCAACTTGTCCCAGCCCCTCCCCCCCACCATCGGCTGGCGACGGCCTTGATATTATTCCAGTATTTGCATATAAGGATATTTTACAATAGTTTTTTAGTACTTGAAATAATAGGGGTCTAAATAGGGAAGGTTTTTCATTCCTGGTAAGCATTCTAGGGCGGATTTTATACTTATTATTAAACATGCAATATGAATGTAATGTTAATGTTACCCTTCTACGTTTTTTCTCCGTGCACTAAGTCGCGTGAAATTGTACAAGTTAGGATATTACTCATTAATAAAGATGAGGTACTGTTAGTTAGTATAGAAGTTTCTAACAATAAAATGGTCTATGAAATAATGATATAAAGTTTATAAGAATTTTTCACTAGTACTAAAAATAAGTTTTTAGTTTAGGGATAATGTCTTTCATCCTTCAACTATCTACTTATTACAATCGCTAAGTTAGGTCTTATTTCTACATATGCATCACGGAGCAATAATTACTTCACCATAGTACCTATTGTTAATTAATCAATCTCAGTAATAGTAATTAACAGCACTATTGCCATACATTATCTATTTGAATTATATGATAGTTCTATAACTTAAACCATCACTTTCCTAGTTATGATGGCATTGAAAACAGTGCCGGATTAACCACGTAGCTAGAGTAGCAGTTGCTACGGGCCCCGCGTATTCAAACCCGTTCAACTCCGCCTGAGCGTAAGTTTTTGAGTGAAACTTACTAAGATGTGCTATATCACAAAAAGGTGAAACGTAACACCTTTTCTGACTAAGACAATCCATGTCAAACAATCGGTATCCAACCGATAATTTCGTTGGCGAAAATAAAACACAGAATTTCTTACGGTAAACGCAAGTTTTACAAAAAGGTGCTCGTATAAATGTATAGAATTTGAATCGGGCCGATATCCAGATCACTCTAACTAAGCCTAGACTATCCCAGGTGCAAAAAAATCATTTCGAGCTTGCTACGCTCGCTCTTGCAATCAAGGCTCTTTTATAAGAGTTACAATTAAATCACTGCCAGCACCAGCTATTCCTGAAAGGAACCATAACGGTTCTTTTAAAGTACCTAAGTTAGCATTGTTTGAAAAATGTCATTTGGTTGAAGTACTTACTTGACTGTTTACGAACAGGAACAGAAAGTATTTGTCTAGAAACATTGATTTGACTAGTTTATAGTGCCTATAGTGGGCACCTAGGTAGAATTTGCTACAGGCCCCGCGCTGGCCTAATCCGGCACTGGTTGAAAAGTAAATGTTTGACAGTAAGTTTCGCCACTTCTTCCCAGCTAAAGCACTAGGAAGTGCTGTAATGCAGGCGTTTTGGGGTACTGTCTTATGTAATTTTGACGTTCAAAAAGTGCTCATTCTCAGCCCAATTTGAAGAAATGAATTGATTATGATTTTGAAATGTATTAAAGTGTGTTCTTACCAAGCACTTCCCGAGCCGGCTGTACCTCGCCCCGTTGTCATCGACGCGGTACACGTAGATGAAGTTGTCTCGAGAGCCCAGCGCGACCAGCTTGTTGTCAGGCGAGTACTGGATCGTTTGGATCGGCTCGCATCTGATAGTGAAAAGATTATGAATATTTTTAATTTCCGTAATCAGGAAATCGTCGTCGTAGTCGTCCTGCTTCTCATGCACGAGGATGCATGTTCGCAATCAGGTGAGCACCGAAATGCATTTTTTTAATTGTTGGTTTGACATTCTAAGTTAATCTTGGACACCTGCGCCATTGTGAGCGAAATATATATTTTTATTCATTTATAGTTCATTAACAAGTAACAAAGACTTAGTTTGTTACTAATAATATTTCTTAATAATTAATTAATTAAGTTAGTAACATTATCTTACACACTTAATCTAACATCGCTATAATTATATGAATTTTGCTATCGCTGCAGAACATATTTTTTTAGTTTGTAGGTTTCGTTCAAGGCCACGGGCGACGCGACTCGCGTCAAGCGACATGCGCGAACCGCGTGTTCCCGGACGCCACCCGCGCGGCCCGACGCGTTGCATTCGCTTGTTCTGTCCGCAGTCGCTGTCACAGGACGCGTGTCGCTTTAGGCCGCGTTCTATTAAAAACGATCGTCACACGAATAAACGATCGGTCTCGTGCATGTCACTTTTTGTTCGAAAAACCGGATAGCGCCTTCTGTCGGCGCGTCCACGTGTTCAGGTTCACCGAACAAAACGTTCGAACGATCGTGTATTCGCGCGACGATCGCTTTTAAATAAGACACAGGGTAAGCTTGTAGTTCGTGGTCACGGGGTAAATCATATCTATTATTTTTAATGTTTATCTCATCGTTTTGTTGCCGGTCTTATTTATGTTGTCCTAATGCTTATGGTCAAAGTGCATTCGTAGTAGCGGTGTGCACAGACCCGTCCTGGTGCTCGGCCAGCAGGTCGCGCGACTGCGGCTCGTACACGCGCCACTTGCCCGACAGACAGCCCACGGCCAGCACGCCGCCGTCGCGCGACCACGCGCAGCACTGCGCGCGCTCCTGCAACAGAACACTGTATTACTACCTTTCATATAAGGTCCAGATATGTATGAAGACTTTGACTAATGCAGAAATAATATCAATGATCTGTGATGTTTTCGAGTGATCACTGAAAATCAGCGCTGTGCTGTGGGTGTACCATAGCACAAGCATGCCATTATAAGCAATATTTTCATAGTATTAAGGTATTTTTTGTTCTAATGCCAATAAACGTATGTATCTTTCTTTCTTTAATGATAGAATAAGACGTGCAGCGCTTCTCCAAATGCCCAAGTAAATAGTGATACAGCCAGAAGAGGCACGTCGCTGAGCTACCTCGATGTCCTTGCTCCACACGGTGCAGTGCGACAGGCCGTCCCACAGCTGCAGCAGCTTGTCCCAGCCGGCCGTGGCGAACTGGGCCAGCGCGGGGTGCGCGGCCAGGCCCCACAGCTCGTCCGCGTGGCCTGCCGGAACACGACAACTTGGTATCGGTCATTCTTAAATCATTTCTTCATATAAGGCTGAAAATAAGCACTTTTACGTACGAAATGAGAAATCGCCTAAATTTTATGAGAAAAGAAGTGATGCAACTGTCTTTTCAGTGGTCAACACACATGTCTACAAATCTCTATAAATCACCTGATAACATAATAACCAAAAGTCGATCGGTAAACGTTATAAAATAAAATATCTTTTCATGTATGTCTGTGTGACCATTTAAAATTATAGTTTTTGAAGTGAAAACTTCTTTAGGCGCGTTGCACGGTTTTTGGTAGGTAGTAAACTTATGAATTCGCGATACCGACATGCACATGCCGTAGTGCTGTACTATAGAAGCTAAATGGCGGTAACACCAGTTTTAAGTATTCACTTCTGTCAGCAATCTATGGCTGTCTATTTTTTTAATATATCTTTCTTCTTACTTTTTAATGCGATTTTCACCATCACCATTATACAATTTATTTAGGAAGGTTTATAATGTTTATAATACATTAGATATAGCACAAAACTCGATGTTTTGACATGCTGCCATATCAGGAGATCGAGCCCCTACAAAGGGCTAGTGTCGCAACATCTAGTACTCGAGCGCGTCAGTTACCCAGCACGGCGGGCGCGAAGCCCAGCTGCAGGTCGCCGTGCAGGATACAGTTGCGCGTCGTGCCCACGAACAGCTGCGCGCCGCGGCCCTCGGCCAGCACGCGCACGCCGCCGTAGTGGCCCTCGATCTGCGCACAAACATACGTTTTATATAACCGTCCACTAATACTATATTATTTACCAAGGGGATAAAGCAGTGTCTATATTCCGTCCCGAACGTAACAAAGGATTCTAGTGCTTTCGAACGCAGCGACGACGGACTTCAGAGTGAACTTCTCAGTGCAGTGAGGGATTCAAGCTCACCCAAGATGAAGACACCTTTATCCCCCGAAGAGATTACTGTACTTTTCGCACATGTAAGGAAATAAAAAGCAATTCGATTTTCAAACATATTTTTTTTGTGTTTTTGATTTTTTATTCAAGTTCCAAATTGAAATCGCATTATTGACCAACGGATTATTATGAAATTCAACACAATATTATTGCCCAGCTAAACTCCAGGGCACAATCAATATAAAGCTATTGTTCGTTAGTAAGCGCATCACTTAAGAACGGTTGAACTAATTTGGCAACTGTTTTTATTTTAAAATGTTCGTAATAATCTGAATTATGTTTCAATTTTTTTTTATCCGGAATTTGTAAACATTCGGGAAATACTGAACTTTCTTTTTTATAGGTTTTTTAAAAATGAATTATTGTAATTTCAACAGGACAACGACGGGTCAGCTAGTAGAATTGTAAATACTCACGACATTCTCAACGCCAGCCGCGTTCATATCGGGATCAAACATGACGACCCGCCCGTCCTTCCCTCCTCCCGTAACCACGTGGCCCTCCTTGAGCACGCACACAGAGAACACGGAGCCGTCGTGCACGCCGCGCACCAGCTTGTGGATAGTGTTGGTGCCGCGGCCCCACACTATTATGTTGCCGTTGGAGTCGCCGGACAGGACGTCGCCTGACGAAAGGAACACATACACATAAAACTCTTTGCTCTGAATGGGTTGGCACGAAATAATAGGGAATATAATGGAGTTGTTGACAAAACAATTTTTTTTGTCCGTCAGAAATATTATTAAAATATATTGGACACGTATTTTTTCTTTTTTTACGTAATCAAAAGATTACGGTAATACATTGAGTTAAAATGTAGCATGATGTCACTCTTCGGTAGATTTTATACTGACTTGTGACGTAGCGAGCGCCCTCTCCCCATCTTTAATGCGTTTTATCTAAATATTTTTTTAGTTTTTTTTCCCCAGTCAACATCTCTATTATATTAATGTGGCAATACCAATATTATGTGATAATACCAACGAAAATTGGATAAGTCTTTTGAACATTTTCTAATGGAGAAACCCGGTAGCATTATTCCTTAATATGTTTATAACATGCTGCTGCTCATTATCTTATTAGAAGACTGCCTCGTTGGCGTAGTAGTGATTGCAAGCGCTGCTGCTGAGCATGAGGTCCTGGGTTCGATCCCAGTTCGGGCAAAGTGTTATTGTTGATGGTAATAGGCTCCCCCTTATTACATGGGACTTACAACATATCTGGCGAAATGTGGGTGTACAATGGGTACACCTCTGCCCAACCCTTTGGAGAAACAAGGCGTGATGATGTTATGTTAGATTAATTATTTGTTACTTAAACATTTTCTTCTACAGTCAGGGTAATTTATTGTTAAACAAACTAACACCCTCCGTAAATTTGTCGTGTTAAAGCCATTTCATACAAAACTGTCAAAGAATGTCAGTTATGATTTCAATAGACGCAGACGGACAATTTAAGTTGGTAGTCTATTTGCTTAACAATTAATTTCCCTGACTTAATATTTTGATCTATTAATCGGGTTAACGGAACGGGAAATCAGAATGTCGCAAAAAAACATAATGGTTTACTGCGATGGGTCGGTAGATTTTTTTTAAATATCATCGATCAAACAAGAAGTACAGAAAATTAAAAACTCACCATTATGATTAAACCCGAGGCAAGTGACGTATTTAGGCTTGTCCCTGGTTTCGAACACGCCCATCCGTTTATACAGCATGTTGGTCTGGTCCAGCGTCCAGAATGCGATGTGGTTCTTACCACACGTCACGATCTGGTTGCGGTCCAGCGGGTGGAACTCGGCCGCTACCACCGTGTCTACTGAGCACTGGAATGTGGGATATTTGAGTTAGAAGGAAGTAAGAGACATGCAAAATTGCAACATCCACCAACATTTTATTATTTATTTTAATGTTTGTTGATTTATTATCAAAGTTATTTTAACATTAGGTCGTTAGGAACCTATGAAAATATGAGATTTCAAAGAAACTTACAAACGCACCGCTAACATGTAACATACGAACTGAACCCTAATTGCGTAACACACTTCAATCACAATCCGTGATATTTAGTTTTGATGGATATTGCTAATCCATTGCGTCATAGGTTTGAAAAAATCGTCTGTTCAACAACTAAATATCAAAATGAATGTGGGTGAACTGTCAAAATGAAACCCATTGCGATCAATTGTCATTTTATTTGTGTTTCGCAATTACCCCACTGCTAGCAACTTAGCAAGTAGTAGTCAACGTTCTTAGGGTTATATTTTCACAGGCATACGAGTACAATTTTCTAGCTGGATCTTTTTTATTTAATTTATTTATTTAGGTTAGCCAATTGTGTACACAAAACATTTACAATAAATTGCTTGATTATATATTTACCTACAAGTGCAACAATTACTTCTATAGCCTGAAGTTATTGTACACATCATGCACCATTTATGTATACCTTCATAATATGTTTAGTTATATATATAACTAAATGAATGTTTAAAGGAGGTTGCTCAGAGCTCCGCTAACAAAAAAGTAGGTTGGTATATGGTTGGTAGGCATTGATACACTTTTATATAAGTCGGATAAGAACCACTATTATAGCAAGACATATTATCATATATTTTCCATAGCAATTTTCGAGTGACCTCGGACGGAGCTATAATATATATTTCTAGTACGCACCAAAAACTACGCAAAAAAGTAATATCCAAATATATTCATGTATATTATAGCTACGTCTTTGACGGACTTTATACGACAAATGTTTTCGTGCCCGTGGCGTCTATCGTCCAATCTATGTTAGTGGTTTGTTTTATTGCACGTATTTATTTTTCGATATACGAGCTGGACGCTGGGCACGACAATTGATATAAAACTAAGCGGTCCATGCGTTAATATAATCTTTGGCTATCTCCCTTACCTTAGTCTCAGCAAGACAATGTCCCTTATCCGGCCGCTGCCACTCCCACACGGAGATGGTGTGGTCGGGCCCGTCGTCCACGGCAGCCAGCAGGGCGCCGCCGTCGGCGCGCGAGAACGTCACGCACGACACGGCGCGCTCCATGTGGCCCGCGCCGATCACGGCCAGTGTGGCGAGCGACACCGAGTTCCATACGCGGACATGAGGCTGCGGAATAACGGAACTAGATTAGTTTTATAGATGTGGGTATTATCAAGGGAGAGGGGTCCTGAAGCCTTGGTCCTTTCATCCTCGCAAGGCGAATATCCCATGGTGTAATGTTTGCATTATTTGTAAGAAAAAGAAATATGTTTGGCACCAACTCAAACAGACCACCATTTAAGAGCTAAACATCAACAAATTATCAATTTTTGTTATGCACTAAAAGTATTCACTTTAGTTCGATAATTCGTTATCATACTACCTATATGCTGTGCAAAGCTTTTATTGATGACCAAAAACCTTCAACCAGTCAAAAGACTTTTGCCAACGTTTTTAGACTTATGGCTATTTTTATCAAGAGTGGTGATATTTAAATGTTATTTCAGTGCACCCTGGGCAATCACTTTTTTTACTTGCTCACTCGGGAAGAAGTTTTTCAGATACTAGTAGGGAGAAAAAGACTCCTAAACAGAAAATAATCACTCACCCTAGCATCAAGCCGGTCATGACCCGCGCACTGCCCACTAGCTATGACCAGCTTGTTGGGATGTATGGCCAGGCACTTAACGTCATCCGTGTGGCCGGTGTAGTGTCGCTGGCACTGCTCCTCAACGTTGAACAGCACAACTACAGCCGCTACGAAGTAGACTATCTCGCCGGTTGGAAGGAGGTATAGATTACTGCGACAGTCCTTGCCCCTAGAACAAGTGGCATAAAGTCAAGTTACAGTATAATAATAATCAGCATTATAATGTTCCCACTGCTGGCACATAGGCCAGCTCTCCTTAAGAGGGAGTGGGCCATAATTCGCCACAGTGCGGGTTGGTGGATAAGTTAAAAGTAAAAGTGCATCTCAAGTGTGTCTCTGAAATGTCATCATCTGTCTACCTTTCCAAAATTACATTGGGATTGGCTTCCAGTCTAACCGGATATAACTGAATACTAGTATTTTACATAGAGCGACTGCTGGTCGAATCTCCACAACCCAGTGGCTGGGTAATACGATACCATCTGCACGCGTGACCACCACCGAAAAAACCTGTTTCTATTGTGGTCATGCCAAAAATTCTTGATGTGCTTATATTATAGAGTACTATACAATAACACAATTTGAGAGATGTCTTACCAGGACGCGTAGCGTGACAACCATAGAAAAGGGTGTTGTCGACGGAAGAATAGACAAAGTGACAGATTGTGATTGCTTATCTGTCATTTTTCTATTCTTCCTACGCGGTCGATGTCTTACCAGCTACGCGTGCAGCACGCGTAGCTGGTAAGACATCTCTCAAATTGTGTTATTGCATAATAAGCACTTGAAGAATTTTGACTTTGTAGACAAGGAGTATCCTTTGGTACCTACTGTATATGTTTTGGTGGCGGGAACCACTTTTCCTCAAACATAGTGTAGGCATGTTTGTTGATTAGATGAAACAACCGTCACTTTGTCGGTTGCAATTGTCTCAATTACCAGACAAAAAACTCATACATTGCTTCCAGCAATTTCGCGGGGTGACACATTCAATAAAGGCACTTCTCAAATGATTGTATTTTATTTTAGTCGCTGATATGTCGATATTTATAATAGACATCTAATCTAAACAATATGATGAAGAGGCAACATTGAGGAGGAGCTCGTGGCTAAGCAATAACAGCCGCAGGTTAAGCTACGCTTGCCGGGGTTGGCCCGTGGATGGGTGCCCATCTCTACATACTGAGACTCCTTCGTGCCTCGGAAAGCACGTTAACCCGTTGGTCGCTCCATGTAAAATACTGGTATTCAGCTGCATCCGGTTAGACTGGAAGTCAATCCCAACATATTTGGGAAAAGGCTAGGCAGATTGATTTTGATGAAAAGATAACATTGTTTGTTTTTAAGAGGTAAGTACTCTGGAAGTATTGATTCGATTACAATTTTTTTACACTGATAGAAAGCCACACTATTACTGAGGGCCGTAGGATATGGTTTACGGTTAAGTTGACTTCCACGCTGACGGAAGTCGTGACTGGAATGACCAAAGCTCGTAAATTGCATTGCACATCAGCATTTTAACCATAAGAAAGTGCAGTCGAAAAATTCCCAGTAAGCTGTAACCCAAGGTCATGGTCTCGCTTGAGTGGTCAACTGTAACGACAGATGAGTCACAGGCAATCGTTTGAATACGTGCTAGTCACCGGTCACCGCACTCACCGCCTGAAAGTAAGACTGATCAATGATTCAGAAGACAGTACCTATTGAAGTTTGTTGAAGGACTATCGATTGGTGACTGTCTAAGAAAATAAAATTATTGACAGGACAAGGTCAAAGAAATGTTTTTGGAGGAATTACGATGTTTGGTATAAGTGCATGAAATATTTAGATGCTGGCACCCCGAAACGACCGTGTATGACCAGATGAAAGCACGTGGACGAATCAAAAGGAGTACAAAGATTGTTTAAGAAATGTAGAAAGTGGTGTAGGCGTTGCCTACCTTCGTGGGGCAAAGGCATGAATCAAAAAATCCTTAAGAGCGTTAATGTACGCTCTTAAGGGTTTTGAAAAGTGGGCGACGTCGCAAATATATGTCAAATGTTTCGCTGTTTTTATTAATTTGGCAATATTACTGTATGGCAATATGAAAATATCGTTAGCGATATTTCATATTAGCTATTGAATAGAATAGAATATTAATAATTAGCGACAAACACCTGTTACTACCTAACATCAAGGTAATTAAAAAACCTTCAGAACGTAAACAATGATCATGTATCAGATACTAAAAAACTAATGACTCAGTAAGTTATAATTACACGTTACAACAATAAAGATCATTGTAATGTTTGTTTTTGTTTCAAGCCGAGCCGTGATTGTTGAGTTCATGGCCTTGAATGGAACTGGTTGGTGGTCACTCCGGCGGAACGGGACGTGTTTGAAGTACAACCACTGGTTTACTAAAGCTGACTTGCTTTCTGTAGGTTCTTCTTACATCTCTTATTTGTTCATAGATGTAATAAGATCTTGGAATGATGGACTCGTCAAACAATTGTCGTTTTTGGATGAATCTGTTACTACTACAGCCAGCGTGGACATAGGCGTCTTACCATTATGATCTCCAGCCATTTCGATTCTGGTCTAATGGGGTTATGGGGACTATTGTATGTTACCAATAATGATGGAGTTAATCGAGGAATTGCGGATAAGAACGAAAATAAACACTTTAATTGAAGATGGCAGTAGTAGGTAACGGACTTCCAAACTTCTTAGTTTATGAAAGAAGGGAATTCCATTGATCATCTCGTAAATAATGGGTAGCGTGTTGGATTAACTAATTAAGTTAGCTAGATTTAGTAAAGGTTCTTGTTTTCATCTCATGTGTGGACTGCGGTTTGCGGTAGAGCCTTGTACCAAAACTGGAGCAGTTATTTATTTCGCGTTTAGCACAGAACGTTCTACTTTTAGTTGCGTGTCTCATAACTAGTTCAACGGACAGCTTTTCGTGTTCGCACAACGACTTTATGGTAACGAAAAGGTGTTTAGGTATTAAGTTCAAAGGCCGATAAGCTCTAGCGTTCCTATGAAATATAATCTAAAATTCTAAATGCTAGAGTCTAGGTAATAATTTACACAAATAAAATTCAAGGCCTTTTTGGATCAAAGCAATTTCATAAATGTTATAGGTATACGGGCAGCGGAAGACAGCAATTGGGAGTCGCCTATCTATGGATTATAAATCTATCCTATCGACCACAATGCGAAGCAATTTTATTAAATTGTATTTCTGAATTCAAGGCTGAGTTATCTGTCCATCATTCTATTACGAAGACTTTGATGAAGCTCTTCTATGTGAGATGAATCTTCTACGTTCATGCCAGTACGCTTTAGTGGATGTCACTTATTCGAATACATAGATTATAGGACATGCCGGTTACCTCATAATATTTTGCTTCAATGTTTTCATTATGTTGATAAAACCAATAAACTGCTAAAAAGTTGCGGTGACAAATCCATTACTCAACTCCACGAAAAGCTTGGATGACCAAGCGTCAGCAACCTTGGATCAGTGCTAAAGATTGCAGTATTGCTAAGACAAAGGCGCAATTTTCTGCTGACGGAGCCAGGTAATTTGTGGAACAAGTAATCGGTTGGGTTTGCCCGGGGATTGGTTAGTATCGCTGCAAGGTTGCCACACTTATTTTTTGGTCAAGGTATACTTGACTCTAGCGTTTTAGTCACCGCTTTTACATTGTTGGTAGTTATGTAATATGTAGGTATGCCATACCTACCACAGGTGAATACAGATGGTACACTCCGTATTTAAGGTATGAAGCTACAAGCTATATTAAAGAGCGGCCAACCAGTCATACTTTTCATACAAACGCTCGTACGTGATTATGGCGTTGCAACACATCTTTCTTTGAATTTTTTAAAGTAATTTGTATCTTGTGCACTATATCTAGGTTACAATGAAAGCAAAAAAAAAAAAACGAGACACAAATTCAGTATAAGCCTCCAAAAATCTGCTTTTTTGCACAAATTTTACCCGAATTTTGGCCGGTCATAATACACTCATAATTGGTAAAAGTAAGGAAAACATCTGCATAGAAACCTCGCACATGTAGGTAATGGAAATTCTAAATATCAAACATTTTTTTCATAAACTTGTAAGGTTTACTTAAAAACACGTATTTCCTGATATGTACTAATTTTTACACACAATTTGTCGTACAATGTTATCGCGTTCTCGCTTGTTTGTTAGCAGTTCTCACTTGCGCTCGATGAAACAACAAGCTTTTCGACCATGCTCGCGTTGACGATAGACGGACCGGGAAGGGCCCTCTTAAGCTACAAGTACGCAGCGGGCTTGACTCGTCGGGAAAATTCAGTGAGTGTAACGTAGTCAGAAGATCTGAATATAGCTGTAGGTAATTAGCACTGTGCGATCTGAATTGCACTTTATTGTGTGGTCGCAGGAGTTTCTTTTTATTTAAATGATTTTGCGGAGTGAACCATCTGTATTAATCTGTGGCCATACGTTAATCAGGTAAGTAGTTAAGTCAGGTGCAGGAGTCAGGTCCCTCCACACATCAGGACCCGAGGCGGCGGCGCGTAGTGTTCCACGCGCGCCCCTCTTAGACGTCACGGGAGGAGTCAAACACCTCACTCCCCCCCCTGACCCGAGAAGGCCCGCGGTCGCGGGCCGGCACCAGCCGGGGGTTGCGGAAGATTTTTAAGTTCCCGTGACCCCCAGCGTAGGTGTGAGTTGGAACACCGGGGTGGTTTTTAGTCAGTAAGAGTCTGACAGACGTAAACAAAGCAAAATGAGTATGTGGAGATCGTAGGAGCAGGTGGCGTTCTGTTGTTTTTGTTTTTTTCATGACCTTAAAACCATGTTTAGAAAATCGAACAGATAATTATTTAGAAAGTAGTTTTCGATTTCCATGTATTTTGTCGCCATAATACATCACAGTGTTGTTATGCGGGCATATACGAGTATAATTGCACCAGCACACTTAACATAGCACAAAAGCTGTTTTTTTTGGGCTTCTAAAGTATTCCTTAACAGCCTAACTATTAAAACAAATTGGATAAACGTTTTGACGTTAAATCGTGCGACATTCACATAATTACTAACATTAATAGGGATGATTACGGAAACGGTGTCGCGTTTTGGAATAATTCCGAGTTTAGTTCGCGTGTAGGCGTAAATTACTTCAGTATGGAGAACAATTGGTAAATTGACCAATGAATTTCACTCAATATAGAGCTTATGGCTAGTTGTGAAGGCGATTAGAGACAGGGAGGTAAACAAAGTTTACATTGCGTCGTCGGTTTGATAAGAAGTAATGAGTTTCTGAAGTTAATACCATAAGGTGTGATTTCACCAATGAAACTGAACGCGATCAGCATTTCTAAAACGCGTTCAAGAACTGTCAGTGTCAAAATTGTTATGGAATATTGTACACTGACAGCTCTTGAACGCGTTTAGATGTGCTAAACGCGTTCAATTTCATTGGTGAATTCCACACTAAGTGGGCTTTATAAAATGTTGCAGTACGTCTGTTTTGTAACAGGCTGGTTACCTTTGATATTTATTTTGAAAAATTATCGCACCATCTGGTACTCAACCCGTGCAGTGCAACGTTGCCCATTTTTGGGAAACATTGCCAAATCTGCCATAAGAAACGAGTTCTGTCATCTTATACGTATCTATATGTACGGTACATTTTTATTATTATCTTGTATACGTATGTATTTGTGAAGGCAAACTTGTAACGAAGATAAATTATTATGCCTAAGTAATTAAATGTCTACAGAAAATTAATGACACAATTTCAGCGTTTCACCATCATATAAAAATATCAACAAAGCAGCAATGACGTGTTTAATTCCCTAAAGTTTTATGTGTAGTAGCTTTACCTTTATTATGTTGATGAGTTTCAAAATATTATTCAAGCGGTTGGTCGACTCTTCACGTGACAAGAGGGCTGGCCAATTTTTAGGTCAAAGAATCAACATTGCCTTCCAACGCGGCAACGCTGCAGGGTTTTGGGCGCTTTTATTATTGACAGCGATGCGGACGAATTTTTTGATGCCAATGAGCAATGAGCTCTTCCCTTTATTTTTATTGTATTTTTTTCTTCTAATACTTGATATAGTGAATTCAATGTAACAATATGAAATAAATCCTAAAAAGATGCAAATATTATTCATAATCATCATCATCACTGGCAGCATTGTTCCACCAACTGCTGAGTATAGCTCTAATCCCTTTTGTGCCATGCTTCCCTGGTCTGTGCGATTCTCATTCAGGTCTTCCCGCGATCTTCTGTAGGTCATCCACCCATCTGACCATTGGTCTGCCAGCGGTTTTTCTACCGTTACGCCTAATTCGACTAATAAATTCTAATTCCACTTTAACTGTTTTTTTTATTTGTGTAGCTTTAAGAGCTAGAAGTGCCTATTGAGTTAAATTATGTATTGATCGCTTTCCTCTTTTTATGTTCTCAAAGACAAAGACTCCTATCTCCATAATTAACTCGTTTAGCTTGACTAGCCAACCGTAAATATTTAGAATTTTATAATTCCGCATTTCAGATACTAATCTTGTATTCTCCGACACTAGTGAAGTAAAGTCGTGATTATTGTTTTATTTTAGCAAGATAGAAACCTTTTTGGGGTTTGGTCTTTCGACCTGCTTCGTCGAATCGTCGACTGCAGATCTGCTGAGTGAAATAAGGGGGGTGGGGGTTGGCTTCATTTCCCGGGCCGAGCAGGGTTTTGGTTTTCACTGATAATAATCTCGATCCCTATTACTATTTATCTTTTATATTTTAACCTTTTCTATTTTGTGAATTTGAGAACGTTGTAGACTTAGTGGACTGTAGTTTTGTTGACCATTTTCTATTTTGTTAAGTACCTACCTAGTATTTGTTGAAAGGCCTACACTGCACCCCCATACCTATTAAAGGCTTGTGCAGACCAGCGCGACACCGGTTATTGTTATACTGTGAAGTTTTCTTAGAAACTGTGTTGTTCGTGTCGCGTCGCGCGATAAGTCGCGCTGGTCTGAACAAGCCTTAATACTGTTGTAACTTCTGACGTTTCATAAGTGCCGTTGTAGGTTTATGTGAAATAAAATATTTTCAATTTGAATTGAATTACATGGGACTTACAAAATGGCTGACCTTTCGGTAAATGCCAGGATGTGTTTAGTTTTTCCGTTAAAGGAAAAATAAAAATTCAAAATTCAAAAGTCATTTATTCAAACTAGGCTGAGAATCAGCACTTTTCGAACGTCAAAATTACATAAGACAGTCCCCCAAAACGCCCACCCTTCACCACTTCCTAGTGCATTAGCTGGGAAGAAGAAGTGGCGCAACAAACTCCCCAGCAGCACAGCTGTCTGTTCAGTTAGAAGATATATAATAAATAATCACACACAGTTAGTATGTTATCCAATCGAAACAGTCATGTTGATATCGATCGTGTTTGAATAACATCGATGTTTTCCTATGATATCATTAGTGTTATTTGTATGTTTTCCTACCTTATCAATTTTAGGGGACACCCCACAAAGACAACCGACCTACTAACTAACCTAGATACTTAAGTATATGTTTTTATTTTTAAAGCATGACTCAATATTTGGAAAATCTATTTGTCTGGACTATCTACCTTGACTACAGGGTGTGTTATCCTGTCCACTACGCATATAACTTAATTAGTATAAATAAATAATGGAGTTGTTATCGCCATATCTGTGACCTTGGTAAGCCAGACCGGTCGATAACGTTTGATACTAAGTGGGTTCGTTTATTATTCAACGGGAAAGCTTTGGTTCGGGGAATATTTTTTCCGATAGAGATTATATGTAGAGGTAACAGAAGTGACATTTGGAGAGTGTACATGATACATGGTGTTACAGAATTGCGGAATGATATTTGAAAGAATGAAATCACAGAAGAATTTGATAAGGCATAAATGTGACAACATAGCAGCTACACATTGTTAGTAGATACTACTCAACCCGACAGCCGTTGTTCTGTCCAAATTTCAATAGTCTTACAAAAATCCTATAGAAAAAGGACGTTCAGTTTTATCTGCTTTTTTTTTAAATTTATTTTCATTCAAACCTAATTGGGACTACCTATTAGGAACATTTTGAAACAAAAAAAATACCAAATCGATTCAGCCGTTCTCAAGTGATGCACTTACCGACTGTCATTTTTTATTTATTTATACCTATAGATTATGATATAGGTGACCAGCAGCGATAACTTAGTGGTGTGACCGTCGAACTGCCAAGTCATATGTCGCGAGTTAGATCCCAAGGCCCGCACCTCTGACTTTTCGGATTCATGTGCGTATTGTTTAATTATCACTTGCTTCAAAAACGGTGAAGGAAAACATCATAACGAAACCGGCGTGCCTGAGGGATATTCCTCGACGGCATGTGAAGCTAAGTCAGAGGCCCATGGGCGGGTTTGAAACTCTGACACCAGGTTAGTCACTAACCACATGAAAAGAAGACGATGGTATAAATACATTACTATGTTCAATTGACGTTACACGGTACATCGAGAATCCTAGTTTATTAGTATGAGTAGGTACTACTAACAATGTAGGTCTATTTTCATGGTCTCATCAATGTCCCATGTGATTGATATGCGTGACCATGCCAGTAGACAAGGACACTATATTATCGAATTACTTGTATGTTATTTAACAGGGTCAGGCGAGAAAATTCTATTCTATCACTAGTTTTTTCGCCCACTGCAAGAGGGGACAACATAAACAGACAGCGCTGCGCTGTAACCAACATCCTTGTTATTTGTGTGAGTTTTAGCTATGATCTTAGCTTCCTCTTTCAGATATTTTAAGTCTATTTTTAAAGTTTACTGAATTGCTTTAAGTAGCTGGTGGTGTATCGGAGTGTTGAATCCGAAGTTTTAATACTGGAGGGTGGTAAGTGATCAGCAGTATCTATGGATAACTGTTATACCAGAGACATCGCAGTGCATTGCCATCCCGAAGACACAATTGGAATGTCTCTAGTGCACACAATCAAACCTAACCAACCGAAACCCAGCAACTGTAATTGGTGGCAGAAATAGATATGGTAGTAATATTTTCCCGGACGAGCTCTTTCGCAAAACACCGTTCCAAACTAAAAGCGTTAATTGGATAATTTTTTAAACAGAGACACTATGACTCAACACACACACACACACACACACACACACACACATACACACACACGCACACACACACACACATTTATACATCTGTAATTTTTATAAAAGCTGTTCTATCTACCAATCTATCTTACCTGTACCCATACGCCCACTCCAACTTCAGCTTGTTCTGCGGCGGGGGAGCCACCTTCGCAGGGTCCAGGCCCTCGTGCTCGCTGGGTCCATACAGCACCACCGGTCTACCGCGGAGGTACATCCGCATGGTGCCATCTTCTTCGTTGTATTGGCATGTATGGGTGCTGTAACGGAATAAGTGTTAGATTATTGAACTTGGGAAACTTTTCTCCGGGAATTTACTCTTGTCGTAGATAAGTCGATTTTCAATTATTTTTTCGAAATTAGAACGGAGGTTTCTTTTCTTTTGATCTTCAACTTTTTTGAGCATGAGTAATGTTTTTAATGACATTTCCTTTCTGCATCGGTCATACCTGGCATGTCAGCTAAGTATGCCGACCTGAGTGTTTGAAGATGCGATAACACTACTTTCAAGATAAAAATTCTGATATAATATATATAACTTTACCTACTTTTCAGAATTCTCAATATTTTTTTCAAGAAAGACTCAAAGTGTACATTTTTAAGGAAAAGACATGTTCAACTACTCGTATAACAATACCTACTTACAATTCGCGCAAACCAAATGAATCGCATTTCTTAAAACTAAGACGTAAACAAACAAGTTAGTTATAATTTATGTTAGTCAATAGTAGAGGTTAGTGAATCAATTGCAATAGTATTCAGCATGTTAAGTAATGTTAGTTAGTATGTAAAGATGATCACCTGCAGTCCCATAAAAGATGCAAATAGTTAGATGACGTCACACAGCGTACGATAATCTACGCTGATTAAATTGGTTGGAAGTTAAAGAAGTAAATAAAAAATTGAAAGGTTGGTATTTATTTAAATATTTTAATTACAATGACACTAATTTCTAATTTGATGAACGGACACTTTCCATATTTTATTACTCCCATGAAACTCCTATGTCACCCGATAACCTGATATTTTTATGAGGTCATAGAGTACTTTACCTAATTATATAAGTACTTAGGCTTTAGTACATAATGACCTAAATAGCTTCATACATATTGCAAACAAGAGGTACATTACACTTTAGATTGGAGAATGACGACAGATAAACCTACTACAAACAAGTAAAAAAAGTACCTATAAAAAATCAAGCATTTCCAAAAAAAAAGCAAGGACCAAGGCATCGCGACATGCATCCAAAAGCCTGAATTCGCAAAAAAAAATCCCCAAGCAACTTACATCGAGGTGAATGACATTGTTACTGCCAAGATGCGTTTAACATCTGCCCACTACAAAAAAAAATTAGCCTCCCGCGCGGTAAGCCACCGTTTGTCCAACTAGACGATAGAAATTAATCTAAAATAAAAATACACATGTGTTACGCTTTTATACAAATAATCATTACTGATAACATCTATGTATGTACAAAAGACATTGAATACGCGTTATTTCAATAGTATGAACTAACTGTATAATATTTACAAACAACTTAAAAAAATTGTTATGACGATCTATTAAATTGTATCGGCGATCCAATGTGTAGATAACGTATTCCAATTTACTGTATTTTATTTCACGACCGATTTAATTATTGTGTACAAAAGGCCGGTGAATCTATCAACAAAAGAAATTTCATAACAGAATCAAATGTTATTAATCGTAGATAAATAAATGGAACAGTGTTTTTACCCTTCCTCCATGGCGCCAAAAGATTACCAAAACTTTTTTTTTATTCTGCCAAATAAGGCAAAGTTACCGAGATTCGAACGCGAACTTTTAAAAACCGGTATTCGAGGCACGGACGCGAATCATGCAGCCGGCTGCCAACAATATCTTTGACACACTGCGTGCGGTGAGGAATAAACAGACCATGAAGTGCCATGAAGTTAATTTTCAAGTTTAAAACACGAAGCATTCGAATTGTTAAATTCCATTGCTAGGTATGATAAACCGCTATTCTGAATCGTAGGGGAAAACAGGCAATGTAGTTCAAGTAAGGAGTATTCATCTGAATGATTCAAGCTTCGTTGTATGAGTTTCGCGAATGCTGATATAGCTAGTTTAGTGAGTCATTCTCATGATTTCAATGCAAGATGACGTATACTTGGATTTAAGGACATTACCATTTTACCTGTGTTATTGTTGACTTGATAATGCACTTGTTACCGCGGTCAGTTCAAGGTCGAAGATGATCACAGATTAGAATATATAAAGATACAGTTTTTTTTCAATTTAAGATTTTTGTTTTAAACAACTGTTCCAACACCGGTTTTTGTATCTAATTAAATTTATATTTGCATACATAAGAGTATTTTTTCCTATTCTATGTTTCCTTGTTTTAATAAAAAAAAAACATGAAATAAGGAAATAGCACCATAGATATATATACATTTTATTTTTTAAATGAAAACTGCACCTAAAAATAAGTCACCATCAGTGACTTATTTTACCTACATATATGTATAGCCTACCTATAACTGAACAGTTCAGTACAGAAGCCATCGCTAAATCATCATCTGTCTGCCTTTTCCTGTTGATGAAATGAAATGAAATAAAATTGTTTATTCTGTAACTAGGATATTGGAATCACTTTTACACATCATATTAAAAATATATTCAAGTTTGCTAGATGAGTTCGGCGTTTCCTATCCGACTAGTTACTCTGAGAAGAAAGGCCGAAACAAACTCAGAGGTCACAGTCTCTTTTAAAGTCCAGACATAATCTTTGTCAAGCCATATGAGGACCATGTAGATTAATGTCTGAAATGGTCTTTTGAGAAAAGAACCACACAGATTTGAGTGAACCTGTCCAGTCAGTGCAAGCATTTGCCAATAATCGTGGAGCTCAACTCAGAACATAAGGAGCTCAACTCGACGAACAATACCAAAGAAAGGACATTTGGGTAGGCCGCATAAACTACTCAAACTGCCAGACCATCATTAAAACTAACTGAGAAAGGAAAAAAAAAGGAGTAATGAAAAAAAATGTTGATGCTGGGGTCGGCTCCCAGTCGAACTGGATGCAGCTGATTGACAGCGACAGCGACTGCCTATCTGACCTCCACAACCCAGTTACTGGGTAACACGATACCCCTTGGTAAGACTGGTTAAAATAAGACTTTTGGGCTTCCCGTAACGACTGTCAAAGATCTACAAATGACAGCCGGGAATAATGGTTTAACGTGCTTTCGGTCTCCACAGAAGCCATCGCTAATTCCAAAACAGAAAATATTAGTCAAATTCCACGGGGACTAGGATTACTTTTTAGATAAACGTGCATCAATTTCTCACGATCTGACGGTTTCCTGCGACAAAATGATATATTTGACCCACCCACGCGTGACAAATAAGTGCCGTAATTATTCTATAAGTTCTATTCAATACATTCTTCTAGTTAAACGACTAGTGTTGGAAAATCGGCTCGGCTTAATCCGTGCACTTTGCAGCCAAATGATGGATAGATGATTAAACACCTATTGAAACGATGCCTTGAAATAATTATTGAATAACCCTTCTCACCAGGTCCATACGCATTATTACCTGAGAGATATTTCTCGACGGCATGTGAAGCCAAGTCAGAGGCCCATGGGCTGCTTTAAAACTCTAACACTAGGTTAGTCACTAACCACATCAAAAATAAAGAAACCTGGCCCATATTACAATAACTCAAGGAGTTCCCATCCTTATTCTCTGGAGGTCCTCGGACGTATTTCCCTTTCGTATTTCGATTGCAGGCGCGGTTGGGCGTCTGTAGTTGGAGAGCTACGAGATTTTGAAGACCAAACCAGCTAAATAATTTGATGGATCCGCTTACTGCAAAAGTGATAAGTGCAGTCCTCAAATATTGCAGGACTTCGGCCTGCAAATTTTATTTCTAAATTCATGTCGCGTCTGCATTCTTAAACCTTCATAGGTTTGAGAATGCAGGCGCGACATGAATTTTTAAATAAATAAAAGATAAATATTCATAGGTATTGCTGTATCATTACAGCAATATGAATATTTATCTTTTAAATATTACATTTTTTGCCGAAAGCCGAATGTATTGCCGAAGCCGAATTTACGCCCATCACTAATGTTGCGGTGTGACGGCCGACGTCCATTACAGTGTAATCAGATGCGCTAGCGTGGGCAGAGTTACACAATACACGCTTTTTGTCGTCTACCGACTGTACAGTGAACAAATTGCCATGCGACACTAAACGAGTGCCAATGTATGCAAATATGTGGATGATGGAGATTAAACAAAAATATTAAAGCTATTGTAAAAAAAAAAAACTGTTTTATAAACTGGGTTTATTTTTCTAGAGAGTATAGTTTGTATTTACAAAGAATGCACGGTTTACTTTGTAAATGGGTATGGGTATTGTACAGTTTATGTAAATATTAGGACTAGATAACTTTTTATTGTAGATAGATAAAGGTCTCAGTTTTTGCAATATATTGCTGTATCTATATTAGGTATATAAAACATCTTTATCACCGAAGCTTTATCACGTAATTTTGAATCACTACTTTCATTATTTGTCATTTTTTTATTTTATACAAACTGCTGACCGCGGCGTCGCTCCCCTAGTTCTTTTTTCTAAAATAAAAGTAACCTTAGTTCCTCCTTATAAAATCAGCTATCTGCCAGTGAAAGTCTTGTCGAAATCGGTCCAGCCGTTTCGGGGATTAGCCGGATCAAACAGACAGACATAAAGACTGAAATTTTTTAAATTGTTTTTGTTATAAGTACCGTATATATTATTATAATGTGCATTTAGTAAAAATCTGTTATTTTGACATTAGAAACAATCAAAATCATTTTTTTTTTTAAATTAATATTTATTTATTTGTTACTTGAAAATGTATAGTTAGATAGGTATAGATTTTATTTACAGTGTGCCAACCTGCTCAGTAATCAAATTCATTGACTATCGAATATATCGAAAAAGACCAAGGAAAAACAAAAGACTTAATATTTACAGAGAAAGCAGAACATGCTCCAACAAATTCATTGAGGCACATATTCCAACTAGAATCTAGGTGATATTTGTACAATTGAACCAAACAATTCTATTCAACACATATCTTCACAACGTCCATATACAACTACACGTATGTCACGTAGGTATATTGTTCAGACAATTGTAGTGAAGGTCACTCAAGATCATTTATCTCGACTTGAGGGGCATCTTCAAGACTACTGTCTTGCGTCAACTCTAAATTACCTGTAATTGTCGGTTTTTATAACAGAGGCTAATGATTTGTGGCTTCTTTTATTTTTATTTAATTGGTATAGTTTACCATTAAAAAATATTATGGTTTTGTTATATTTCGTGATGTTTTGGTGACTCTTCTGTGGCGCATCGTAGCCTTTGTCCTAAGTATTTGCAATATCCTATTCAAATTGATACAAATTTTGCAGAATAACGTCTAAAAGTAGTTCGTGAAAGAATACGTTGTAGTTAATGATAAATTAATTAAAATTAAATAGGTCGTAGGTGCGAACCCTGACAGGCGATTTACTTTGTGTAAATTATTTCATCACCACTGCTCTTAAAATGGTGAAAGAAAACATCGTGAGGAAACCGGCATGTCCTGGAACCAAAAACTTCGAAGACATGTGACATCTACCCACCCGCACTGGGCCCGCGTGGTGGATTACGGCCCACTCCCTCTCACAGAGAGGAGGTCTGTGTCCCAGCAGTGGGAATATTATAGGTTTATTATGCATTTTCATGCAATAGTTAGTATTGATGTTATCAGAAATTAAACTTATATTTAGTACCACCATCGCCATTACCTACAAAACCTTAAAACATATTAATAAACTCAATTCCAAACGCATTAAATATTAGTCCCAAATTATTTCCCGTCACCAACCAACGCCAACATTTGTACAAACATGTGTACCAACTTACCCATGTTTCAGAATCGGTCCATTTTGTGACGGCTGCTTAGAATATAAGTTTAGCAACGACTTTGTGGTTGTAAATCTAAAGAGAGCACAAATAAACAATTAGACATTACAGGAAATTAACAGAGAAATATGAAATAGCGAGGAAAATGGCAAAGAGCATGGATATTTAGCGCTTGTGTGTGCAAAGTAAATTTAAATTTAAATGATAAAAGCTTTTGGTGTTTGGTTTGTGCCTCGAAGTTAGCGGTGCTGATATCTCTAGAACTGTGACAAAACTATTTTTTGTCTAGATTTTTCGGCTAACTTGTAGCGTAGTTTCACATCTAACGTCAACTAACGGCACTAATTTTGTTAATTTATCTGCATGTGATCAGATATTTGTATTGGCTGAGGTAAATCTTGCACACGCATTTTTTTTTTGGAAAACTTTGCTTGCGCGATCTAGGATTCTGTGACCTCAGTGGCGCCATCTGTTTCTGTTAAACCAGTTCTTCTTCCTCCCGATAGATGTCGCTACAGAACTTTTTTTTTTAACCTTTTTTATAAACCGCTAACTCCTAGGCATATGATACGTTCTCCACATACCTGCTATTAGGTAGCAGTCCCTGCGCGTTGAAATCGCCCGTAGAGTTCCAGCGTTTGGTGAGGTTGTTGACCCCGGGTGAGACGCTCTGGTTACTGGACGTAGAGTTGTTTCGTGATCTAGATGTATACGATATCACTACGATACTGGCGCTTCGCTACTAGATTATGAAGCTAATGCTTTGGGAAGCAAGCGGTAAGGATGGGCTGAGAGGTCTAGCTTAAGGCGGGAGTATTATACCTGATATGTAGAGACTCAAGGAATTCTGACAGTGCTATCATCGGCATAATTTCAAAGTCTTAATATGATTTTATAATCTGCATTAATGGTCAAAGTCAAACCATTTATTTCAAGTAGGCACATAAAAGGCAATTTTGAACGTCACGTTGACTTTATTTTGATTCTAGTCGCCCCTTCCAAAAGGTAGTTTTCGTATGGAGAAGAATGGGCAAGAAACTCCACCGTTACTCTTTTAAACGGTACGGTCTGAAGATTGATTGGTGATCGTTGTTTCTAGCGGGTAGGAGGATACAACAGGTAGTAATCTTCTTGAAGAAATCTTTAAGAGGGTTTATCCTAAAAGTTGGCAACGTCGCAAATAACTGTCAAATTTTTACCTGTTTTGATTCTTATAGCAATATTACTGAATAGAAATAAGAAATGTGGCTAACTAGCGAACTAGAATATTAATAATGAATTGCAATTATAACATTGAATTTGATGTTGTACCCATGTAAGGTGTAAAAAACGCATTTGGAAAGTTTCCAATTAGTTTTTTTACATCTAAAACTAAACATTCGGTGTTACGATATTAATTATTGCATTTCATAATCAATATTCTAGTTCGCTAGTTAGCCACATTTCTTATTTCCACACAGAAATATGGCCAAATTGATCAAAACAGTGAAATATTTGACATCTATTTGCGACGTTGCCAACCTTCAGAATAAACGCTCTTAAGCCGCTTTTGACGTCATCTGCGGTAATGGAGTGCCGCTCAAGGCACAAGGCGCGATTTTCCACATTTGGTTGTACACTTAGGCACAGGATAAACTATCTGTGTTTCTGCAGGATAAGCACGCGAATGCCAGGAGTATGCACCTATGCAGGTGCCAACAAACGCTTTGAAACAAAATAAACTAAGACATGTACCTACTGCGTATTTTCTTCTCTATCCACCACCATTTCAACTTCTACTTAAAATAAACTCTACTTATTTCGGTTCCTTTTGTTAAATGATTTACACAGCAATAGAATAATATGATACCTTGTACCATGTAGTACTCTCTTGCATTCCACCTTCTCATTCTAGTGCTGAGTAAGTGCACAAAAGACTAACTTTGTGGCATCCATAACTACCCTACTTTTCCCTCTCACCGTGTTTTCCTACGCTTGCTCCGACTTTTGGTAATGATATAATTGCCGTGAATACTGTGACGTAGTATTTAGATAACTTACGGACTCTTACTAGAGTATTGTATTGGTATAGTGATATCTGTTAAGAGGGCGTACAACAGTACACTAGCGAAACTATGAATAACGGCTAATAAGGATCCTTGGTAAGTGTGTCTAGAATTTTCTAATCCTGTTATAAAGTTTCATCTTGAGACACGAAGTAACAAAATACGATCTAGAGGAATGTGGCCGCTTTTCTTTAGATCAAATTTTGTTGCTTCGAATCTCAATATGAAACTTTATAAAAGGTTTTAGAAAATTATTAGTCGTTATTCATAATACCTTCTCAGTTACGAGATAATACTTTTTTAAAGGAGTGGTGCTAGTATACAGTTATACGCCCTCTTAACACACTACACGTGCATCAATATCATTGCAAAAAGTCTTCCTTTGGGGCAGCATCAACGCCCAGTGGAAGCGCCATACAGCTTATGTTAAGCAAGTAACTTTCTGAGTAAAGCTAATTCAACTGTATGTAGCTTTGCATTTTGGACGTGATTATGCGCACAAATTATCGCAGTCAGTTTTCAGGAGTGTTTGAACGTCCCTAAAGGGTTTATCATCTGAAAGTAACCTTCCTCACCCATCTACTTCATTCTTCTCTAGCAGTTAGCACTGCTGCTATTTCTTTTGCCAACCGACTTAACTAAGTGGTGCTACCTTTTAGAACCAGAAATGAAGGAAAAGGACGAATGCGGTTTAGAAATGTTAAAACGGTTTTATCTTAAAATTATATGCTTTAACTAGGAGGTGCACAAGTTATCAGTTTATCACATCTTGGGAAGATGTTCTCATTTTTTTAAATGGATTGTTTAGTCGTTGCTACTTCGACATTTGTGAAGTACACATAAATGTAAAATACGCTTCGTAAAATCATGGTGTGCTATACTCTACAAACATAGTAGAAGAAGTGGCGAAGCTGTCGCCAGAAGTACTGAGAAAACTAATGCAAAATGCTTTAAAACGCGCCCAAATGTGCGTGAATTCTGACGGCCGGCGGCCTCTTAACAGATAGAATTTTTTTCGACTTAAACAGGACAAAATTATAAGTCCGAATAAACAAATAATAAGACCAATTTTTCTTATAAAAAAAAAAGTTATATCCTTAAGTATTTTTTACTTATGCGCCACCTAGTATAAAAGCAGCAATTCTGAAAGGCATCTCTAATTTACTTCCGTCTCTTTCTTGTTCTCTCTGCGAGTAAAAGATAGCAATAGCTACAGTTAAGTTTTGTTGGTGACCAAGAGAACCAGCAGCAGTTCCAGCCGGTCTATTCTGAAAAATCTCACCGTGAAACCTTTGGTGAAGTGAGCTTGAAGCGAGCTGTCAATATTGTCAATCTATAGCATCAGAGGGGCAATTCCCGTATTTTCACGTTCACATTCCAATGTCAGTCTCACTTTGTCAAAAATACCTCTAATTTCCCTACATTTTTGATTGAATATCACTGAGATGAGATTGGGAATAGATTTTGGACGGTTTTAATTACGTGAATAGACCTTCAGGTGGAATGACAGCTCACTTCACCTAAGTTTTCAAGATGAGATTTTTACAGAATAGACCTGCAGGTCCACTATGTACCTGTAAGGCTGCGGCGGGTGTGGCACGTGGTGCGGCGCAGGCGTGGCGCGCGGGGAGGGGGAGGGCGCGGGCGACAGCGACGACGACGACGCCGGCGAGTCCGACTGTAGCGAGCCCGTGGACTGGTGCTGAGGGCCGCGTCTGGAAGGACCGAAACAATATGCGTTAGTTTACAGAGCAATGTCGAAGGCAGTAAGCACAGAATACAAGGACCCCGCGTCCAATTTTAAAGTGATCGTCGCTCGGTATACACGATCGATTGAGTTTTTTTTTTGGTGAACTTGAACGCGTGGTCGCGCCGACAGAGGGCGCTTTCCAGTTTTTCGAACAAAAAGTGACTATGAACGGGATCGATCGCTATTCGCGTGACAATCGCTTTTAAATAAGACGCGGTCCTTCACGCATGCTTATCCAACTCGTGGTTGCAGGTCCCAGCCTGGCAATTGGCAATAAAATTATTTACTTTCTATAATATAATTTTTGATATCACCAAAGTATGCTGCGCCGGAACGCACTGAACAAGGATCGTTCGTTTCTTCTCTTCACAAGAAAAGGCCTCTGCTTTTTAAATGGGTCATTTACGGGTCGGTTTTCATTGCTTCTGATCACGGCAAAAGCCACTAGGCATACGACTCAGTTTTCGCATGCCATATAGCATGCAAGTATGTCAACTGTTTATAACAACCGCTTGCATGAAATACGTCATAATGTTCTTCGTATTCATGAAATAGTGCAGGATAATAATCACCTTTGTGGTAATGAGGAGGTACTGGAGCCGTAGCTGGAGGTCCTCTTGGCAGTCTCCCGGTAGGACGGCTGCCGCAGTCGTAGTTCCCGCGTCGGAGTACCCGCCGACCCTGAAAGCAAAGGAGAAGTTCTTTAAGAAACAAAGCAAATATCGAATCAGGTTTTAGTCTAGGTAATCTTCCCAACTTAGTGCCTGTTTTACTGTACATGATACAGAAAGAGCCCTTGCGCTATCTACCAGCTATAATAAAAATGTAGGTCTTCTTTTTCGTGTGGTTAGTGACTGACCTGGTGTCCAGAGTTTTGATGCCGCCCAGGGGCTTCTGGCTTGGCTTTACGTGCCAAAAAAAATATGCAAAAATGTAGGTAAGTACTTTCAAATATAAACAAAGACACAGGAACAGCACTAACCGAAAGTGGTGAAACAGGCCAAATTAGTAGAATTGGTGTTCTATTTTATTGATCACGATTTTTTTACGCTTCTAGTCATGTCTACCGTCCTTTCCAAAGAACGCTATGTGCATTCACTTTACAAAGAAATCTTCGCACGCTCAGCTATGAGGAAATTAACTTCATCATAATTTCATATTTCCCATCGATAACTAACTTATTGGATGTACAAATCATTGAGAGATATATATATTCCGTGGGATAGTGAAGTAAAGAGCATTCTCTCGATAGCACGCCGAATTTGAAATACTTGCTTAGGCACCTTTTACTCTACATTCACCTACTTACTTAATTTTTATCTACAAATAAGGAAGTTATGTTTAATTATTTAAAATAATAGAATAATATATAATTATTAAGAGAAAAAGGCGAAAAGCACATGGGGCATCAATAAATTCATCCGCATCACTGTCAATATGACAGTCAGGAGCACTTTTCCTATTTATCAACAAGAAAAGTGTCAAAAAGGCTGGCAAGGTTTAATTAATGAATTTAAGACGCAGATATATGCCAGTGTCCTTGAGCTTGCGTGTTCTGTACTGAGTTCACGCAACGCGTCAAACGTCCAGCCAGTAATAGGACTCGCCCATCAAGGAGAGCTGTCCCAAATTAGACGCATTATTAATACATAAAACAAAAAGGATTTTAATAAAACACGTATACTAAAAGATCAATAATTAGATTATCTTTAAAAAGGTGAAGGTTTCAGAAAAATACGCTAGATAGATTTTGCGTGATTCTCAGTTTTTTATTCGCGTTAGACATAACATTACAAATTAATTTTACTATTTAATATAAACGTTATCTAAAGTATTCCTAAATTAAGTTATTAACAAAATGCTCTAATTTAACATATATTATTTCCAAATCATTAACACTGACGTTTAGACGTGATTTTTAGTATAAAGTCATTAAAAGTCAGTTATCGTTGCATTAAGGCCCGTTTACAACGTTTTGAACCTTTAAATATTATAGCATTGTTGGAACACGTCAGCCGAATGATATTATGAAAGACTTAACATAAACTGGGCCACCGGCCGTGCCTATTCATATAAGTATTAATTTATTATATTCAATATAAAAACTACAGCATACAGTGAAAGGATATAGTTTCGTAAATATTGATTTATACGATGCTTGCCGTAATAAATACATTGCGGAACTTTAAATAACAGAATCATTTAAGATTTACAACCGAAAAAAGCTTTGGGTCAATTAGCTTGCACCGCCTCCGCTGTCCGTTCATCTGTCTGTATGTCTGTCAGCGGGCTGTATCTTATGAAACGTAATAGGTAGACGGTTGACATTGTCACAGTTTGTGTATGTCTATTGCCGCTATAATAACAAATAATAAAAATGAAAGTGAATAAATGAGTGAGTGAATGTGGGTGTATTATATGTACACCCCTGCCCAACCTTTCGGGGAAATAAAGCGTGATATTGTTGTGTGTAATAAAAATTAAATAAAATTCAAGGGGTTTTTCGGCGTTTTTTGCTCGATCTTAATACGGTATGGAACTTAGTGTCGTCTGACTTGCACTTGGCCGTTTTTTTTCGTTCAACTACATACTGCCAAAATGCAAATAATGATAGTTCGAAAAGGTGAAATGGGAACGTTATGCATGGAAGTAATTCTGTACTTGTTAAACCTTTTCTTTCGCTGAGGAAAATTAACTCTTATTTAGCAGTGAAAGCACGATGCCAAATGCTATAAAAACAATGAATTTTCATTTACTTTAATTACCATATTAAAAATAAATCGCTGTCTGCATTACAGCTATTTGTTAAGATTAATTTACTGTAAATTTCTAAAACAAATAATGATAAATCGTAAAATTATTTTATTTTTTCAGTACGATTGTATGTGTAATTTAGCTACTCGTATATAGACGTTATTTATTTCTACGAATAACGTTATTTATTTTCTACTTGGTACTTTTTCATCCATATAGCACTGTTTCTACGGATTTCGCGCTGTGCCATCCACCACGTTATTTCCCTTTTAATATTATTTTTAACCGACTCCAAAAAGGAGGAGGTTGGAAATTCGACTGTATGTTTTTTTTTTGTATGTTCGTTACGCGATTACTCCGCCTATTATGAATGGATTTTGATGATTCTTATTTTGGTTGGTAGGTCATACATCAGAGGTGGCCCCATATAAATTTTATTAACTTTGCTTGGGTCGTTTTTTCGTTCAATAATATTTATTTTTCCCATTTAGTCTATATGGATATTATAATAAGTTCCTGTCACTGTTATTTACATAGCAGGTAGTGGTATTCGAATTTGTGAGGGTTTACCACAACTAAAAGGAAAAAACTAAAAACATTTTGCAAAAAAACCTACTTCCACAAAAATACTTTTAATTTCGGAAGTCAGTGGCAATCAACGAAAATTCAAAACCAAAGACACCGACTTCCGAAACTTCCCATCTTCCTAGCACGGCGAGCACGACGGCTGTGCTGGGGCGGCTGCTGCAGGTGTAGAAAACCTCAAATGGCGCAAACATAACAACCTTATTGGTAGCTATATTTTTGAGCCGTTGGGGGTTGAAACACTAGGGCCGTGGGGTCCGAGTGCTCATCGAGTATTTCGGGACATCGCCAAACGGTTGGTCGACTCTTCACGTGAACAGAGGGCTGGCTAATTTGTAGGTCAAAGAATAAGCATTGCCATCCAACGTGGCAACGCTGCCAGCCTTTTGGGCACTTTTCTCATTGACAGCGATGCGGACGAATTTTTTGATGCCCAATGAGCTCTTCCTTTATTTTTTGAAATCCTATTCTAATAAATATAATATTCACCAGTATAAGCACCATTTCTCTGTCCCGTGCTGGGGGCGGTGGGCGCTCTGCCCTCCAGGGCGTTCAGTCTCCGCAGGGCATCGGCGAGGGTGGACCGGAGACACAGCAACTCCTCCGCTTGGCGAGCGCAGCGCACCTCCAGCTCGGCCACGCGGGCCGCCAGCCCCGCGCCCTCCCCTTCTAGCATTTCATCTGGAAATTGAAAAGAAAATGTTAGATGAGTTGGTTAATGCTAGCAGGGTTTTAGTAATGATTCTTAGGATACTGCGGCCGTAGGGTGATCGACGGTAGAAAATAACAGGACCTGTTTTAACTTGTAGTATGCCAATATCTGCCGAGGGGGGAAGTTACTGTGGGAGCACTTCTATACAGCCAGAGGTAGTGGGAATGTGGGAAAAACACCGTGTGTATGGTAATAGTGAGTAAGAGTCTGACAGACCACTTTGTGTGTCCTCAGGCGGAGTACCTATCTAAATACTTGCGATTTCCACACGGAACATTCTGCGATTCTGCTATTGATCGATGACTGTGTCAATAGATTGGAACATGTTATTGCAGCTAAAAGGTTGTTAGGCTGTTGTTGTTGTTGTACATAAAAGTAAGTTTTATGTCTTTCAACTATCACCCAGTGTGCTCTGATAATAGTTGCGATGAACATTATATTGACGGAGCACGGAAATTAATTATTTCTTACGTGATGAAATATTCCTTATAGCATTGATGGTAAATTCATTAATAGAATGCTATCGGCAATTAATATGCTTTCACACATTGCCGTAACTCATGATATTCGTGATGGATTTGAGGAGTTTCTTAATAATGATTGCGATGATGCCAAGGCTGATAATGTTACAAATGATCTTACCATTACGTCAATAGGAAGTATTGAATAAGATGTTATAAAATAATCGATTGATGAATCTAATCCAGAGAACCGAAAGTAAGTAATACAAACATGACAGATTATTTTTGTACCAGATATAGAGTCGGAAATAGAAACTGAAGGTGACAGATACACAAAGTAGAGGTTGCAGCAAAATCTGCTTACGCAAATGCCAGGAGATAAGTCTTGATGACTTTATCATTAGTCCTGATTGTTTGGCAACTCTGACCAGTCACCACAGTATGTAGCAATGTAGCAGTCGGCCGAGTCAGTACAACAGAATTGGTTTGCAAATTCAGCTCCTTAGTTGACACACTATTGTGTCCCAAACAATAGTATAAACGAGTGTGCAAGAAAAAAAATTGCATAATCAGGTGTAAGGGAATTTGGACTTTATGTCTTTGGTAGAAAGGTTAATTGGAGCGGAGTTATTACTGGTGTATATGTGATACGGTAGAGAGCTATCGGCAGTCGCTTGTTGAAAGGACTTTGTGTTTACTTTATTTATATTTATGGCTGCTTTGTTTGCAATGTGTTCAATAGTATTACAAATGTTACTGTAGGACATTACATAATTTGTAACAAATGTGGGTCTAGGTCGAAACTAGGACGAAGTCAGATCTATCGCGGTTCAGATATTATTGTATTCCATTGTTTTATATTCTTCAAGCTAATCTGAGTGTTACATTTGTACTATTTCAACAGTGATGCTTCTCAAACATCAAACAAATTATGATACCAAAGAATTATTTAGACATTCATGCTTTGCTATTGTCTTAAATATCATTATCTCATATGTTCCTACTAACATAATATTTTCATTTCAGAAGTCTGTAGGTATTGCAAACTGTACCTACAAAAAATTATGTTTGACACAGTCTCTTATTATGATATACAACAAACAAGTACAAACCCAGCATATAAGCAGCACAAGGCAAGATACACCCATAAAGGACAGCTCCACAAAACAGTGCTTCAAACCACTACAAAGGTGCCAAAAGTAGGTTTATTCCATAGGACTCACGCCAGGCTGCATAGACATCGTTCATGGTGTCTCCAGGCGAGTCACTGGCCCTCGAACTCCTGGAGTCACGGTCTCCATGGCTGTCCATCTTCAGTGGCACTTAGTGGACCATTTGGCACATATTAGGTACTATACAGTTAGGTTGATTCAGTTCATACCTACTTTTTGTTTCTCTTACGCCTCGCGATAGATTTTGTTGTCTGCATTTGTTTTGACTTTTCGAATGTAATAGTTTTGTTGCAATAGTAGAGTTTGAATAGTGAAATAGATTAGATTGTTTTATTGGTCAATCTATCGAGTTCTAGATGTTAACTGAAAACGGAGTACCTATTTTGTGATTCAAACAGCATAATGATTTTATAATATATAGATTATTTTTAGAGGCATACTAATTATTATCCTCTAAGCCTTCGCAGCGTTTGGTTCAAATATGTTTACTCCCACACTTTCGATGTTTGAATTCACATCTCAAGTATGTAAGACTTACATACTTGATACTTGGTGACATTTCACTTACATTGTAAGTGAAATGTCACCGAATAATTACATAAACGCGTGTAACAATGTACAGTCACGTCCAAGTCACTTTCCCCCCACATATTGAGGAATTCGGGTAACGGTGAATGTACAGGTGTGGTCGTTTGCATAAACATGTGCATTCTATTGGTAACTGTACCTCGACTCCTCTCGCCTCGGCCGCGCTGACCTTTTTGTTTACAATCTTTATGGTGACCCGTTATTCTCGTTAAGTATCATGGTTAGATGAGATTTTAAATCATTCCTTCCTTATTTCTTTCTTTCTTTATCTTATTACGAATTACTGAGCCAGTGAGACATACACACTACATAAAATACCCTAGCTAGGCGCATAGATATGTATCAACAGTTTTAAGAGAATGGTGTGACGCCCAGCAACTATCCGAAGAAAAACAATTTTCAAACCGAAAGACAAATCAAAATTATATGACCATCATTATAAATAACACCTACTGTTATTTTTGAACAGCACATGACTGAAACTATCTAATTTTGTTATTACAAAATTAGATAGTTTCGACTTCTATGGTTTCGACTTACAAAAACTTTTAAACTAGGTTAAACCCAAATATATAAATATAAACCATTTTCATATTGTAAGATTCAAGTTGCGATGTCAAAAATGTGACGTATAACATAAATTGACAACTAACGATAAAAACAACTGTGAAAAACTTTTTTGTAAAGTGATTGTACATACAAACTTTTGTAAACTTGATAGTTACAATTAATGCAGATTGCTTTTGCTCGCAAAACCATTAGTCAGAGAGCAACGCACTGAGCACACACTTTATGTAAGAGGACGGTAGATCACGAAAGTAGGAAGTCATCGTTTATTGGACGACAATCACCATGGAATGAAGCGAGTTGCTGCCACAATAGACGAGCTTATGAAAGCAGCCGAGCGAACTTGCAGTTGAAGTAGGTATTTTGTAAATAAAAATGATTGCAGCTTCAGCGACAAAGGCCAATACGATCAATCCAGTGACATAAAATTTATTTTATTTTGTATATAACTTGACATGACATGATTGTAAGTATGACCTATTTCGTTGTTTATTTATTTTCATACTTATTAAATATTTTATAAAAATAATTTATAAATATAAAAATACGCTTGTTCCTTGTTATTATTATTTTTTTCTACTTTTTACTACATACCTACAAATACAATCTGACTTAAATGACCTTAAGTGTGTTATTGTATATTGTTTATTGCTGTTAATTTTATTGAACTAATAATGGACATGATAACGACATCTAGACGTGTAATTTTTCTGATGTTTTGTGAAAGTGAGTTTGTTGTTTATTATGCTTTCACGCTAAAACAGCTGAACGGATTTGGTTGAAATTTGGCACATGGGTAAACCATGACCCGGAGAAGGATATAAGCTTAACTTTTCAACCTGGATCGCAGACGAAGTACAGCAACAGGTAGTAAATAATAATTTAAGGGTTGGGCCAAAATTGCAACAGACTGAGAAAAGTGGACAAAGGAAGGGCTGTTGTCTTGCAGTGGGACAGAACAGGCTCATAATAAAAAATAAAAACATCAGATAGCTTGAAGGTCTCTAGCAGTAATTAAGTCTGTAACTAAATAATTTATTTTGTAATTCCTTTCAAAATAAAGCAACTTTGTTGCAATAATCTCATTAGAAATCTATTACTTAATAACAATTTTATCAGAAAACCGGTAGTGACTTACAAGTCCCGTGTACCACAACACTAAGATATTCGCACCACAACAAAGTGTTGATTTTTCTCACGACCGAGAAAGTTACGTGAGAAGTTCCGAACAAAAAATAAAAGTAAACGCAATGTTTTGATGGCTCATTACGATCTTTAACAGCTTCGAAATAAGTTCTAGTCGGACATAGATTTAAATTGCTCTATTACAGATAAGTGGAACGGTAGAATTAATACTGTATCATTCCTAATGGCGCTTAGATTGTTTAAGCAATTGGGTTGTTATTAGGTTTTAATGTTAGAAATAATCATAGAGTTTTGTATCGTTAAGCATTTGTACCGCTTGAGGAAAATGTCGTGAGGAAAGTTTTGAATATGAATGAGGATTGCTTTAAGAGTAGGGGAAGACCAAAGAGACGATGGATGGACTGTGTGAAAGATGATATGGATAGAAAGGGGGTGACTAACTACCCCCCGACCCCCCCCCCCCCTCCTACCGAGAGGAACTATGAAAGAAACAGACATGTTCCGCCGACCCCCAAATAAATTGGGATAAAAACAGGAGAATTATGGTGAGGTGCCTATAGCAACGACATATTTTCCTTTTTGTGTGATAGTCTCTCACGAGAAGAAAGCAATTCTACTCAAGTAAGAAATGTCAGTTGTTAATGTCGTAGGTAATATACAATTAATAAAATATTGCTGCAGTAAATAAAGTGTCTAGGAAGAAGATAATGGTTTTTAGTAGCTTCTTAAACGATACAAGTATATAAATTTATAGCCTTCCTTATAGCTTCAAAGACAGCACAAAACGACTGTTGTGAAAAGACAATTTCAACAGTTCCCGAGGGTGAATAAGTTCCAAGAGTTTATCAGTAACCTTTCCACCACAGTGTAAACAAAAATCTGTAGTAATATGTACTAGGATTTTTCCTCCGAATCTTGAAGCAGCTGTCATAGGAACTCATAGGCAACAACTTGGTGTTCACGCCCTATCATTGAAACTTTAATATACTTCTTGTTTGTCTATTGCTACGTCTCATACGACCGGTGTTTTATTTATTGCCAATTAAAACCTATTAATTATAGTACCATCACTAATAACCGATAGATTATTGGGAACAAACACAACAATATTATTTTGTGGTCTGGAGTCTGATGTCAAGGCTTATGTTTGTAAAACTGTTTCGTCGACATAAAGTATTTTCATACTTTGTTTCAACTTCTAGACACCTATGAATAAATCTGTAATAAAGTTATCAATAATTCAATATTCTTCTAACATATTTACTCAACTGAGGTCACTCGTTTAAAATTCCATTTAGTTTACAACATTCATATAAACATCTATGATAATCAAAAGTGTATTTACAGCATGAATTTGAATATATAAAATGGTTAAAATTCACGTCAAAGGTAACGGGAATGTTCCCGTTGTTTATTTAGTACTTAATTTTAATCTGATAGAAGATATCAATGTTATCGCGTCTGTCGGCGACGTTGAGTCTAGATCTAACGTTCCATTTTATTGCTTGGCACGAATCTCATGGCGCCTGCGAGTTGTGTCCGGAAACGTTGATGTTTACCACGTCTGTAGTTTGAATGAGGAAACTAAGTTTTATTGTGATTGTCTCCAATCGATGGAATAAGGAAATAGCAAAACAAAAACAGGGTCTATACAGCTTTTGAAGAAGAGTCCAAGAGAGAAAAGAGGTTGTAGGAAGTCATATAGCAACATGGGTCGACGAAATCATTCAACTTGGAAAGACCTGGACGAGATGGACTCAAGCCAGGAAGAGGTGGCTTATACAGTGGGATGAAAGGCTGAAGATGAGAATAAACAATATAAATTAGAGAAAGGAATAGTATAATTCCGAACCTAGGCACTCATATCAAATAGTAAAAACACACAAATTATTATATGCTAGGAGGCCTCTGTGAATCGAATGACAACAGGTAGTATAGAAACAAAGTTTATGATATAAAAGCAACATGAAATGTGCCATTATTGTCGCGATCGGCAAATAAACTCCACAGATTGGCTTGTAAATCTAATATTTTACGACTACCCAAGCCTTTTAATCATACTAAAGTACCATTTGTTCGAACAGCTTAGTATTCCCCTCACTTCGTAATGGAAAATCCAGACTAAGTACGTACTTAGGGTGATCGTACATCCGTTAAAGTAGGAGCAGCATTGCCAATCAAATCACGGCATGATAAAATAGTAATCCCATGGTTGACGGCGAGCAACCGGATATGACGGCAACTAACCATCGTTTCCATTTCTAAGGATTACGACAAATTGGTGAAGGTGAACATGCAAGCTACGCAATTACGCACATACACTTTACGTCTTCGAAAACTAAAGTAACTGCACAGTTGACAGAATCAGCAAAGTTTGTCGAAGGAGACAGACAGACAGACATATTAACAGCGAAAAAGAAGATTGGATTAGCAGATGTTCATAATTGTTCCCCAAAAATACTACATATATGACAGCTTAGCTTATAAAAGTCCTGTATCAGATCCAGCAGTGGGTTGTGAAATTGTGATAGGCTGGGTTTTGGCACCATTATCTTGCATCTTCAAAATTCAATGTGCCAGAAACCGTCCAGATTTTTTTGCCGATGAGAACACTTCCTAACATCAGATATCTTATTGTAATGCTGTGCGTGCGACCGCTACATGCATGCTAAACACGCCATGAATTTTAATACGGAACGAAATGATGTAAATGAAGAGAATCGCCGTAATTCTGTCAGCCTGTCGCGCTTCTGACGACTTTATAACGTTTGAAGAGCGTGTTTTGGGGTAATAAATTGAGGAGATTATTTACGAAATTCACGAAAACAAAGGGTAAATGGCTTGTGAAAGGTTTGGGGAGAAGTCCTAAGGAAAATGGATAAAAACCTAAGGATTACATAACATTATTTGCCTGATTCGACACCGTTAAGGATTTTAGGTGTACTGCAAAATGTTTAACTATTCTTCTATAAAAGCCCTCACCTTTCTCAACCGCCAACTACAATAAATCCACCAAGACAGAGAAACGACTTGTGATACATGACAGTTAACCAGTAGATGATGAATGCGAGGTACTACGCATAGTACTCAGTCGACAACGCGACGCAACGTCTCGCTCCGCTGGTATTGAAAACGAAGCTTGTCAATGAGATACGGACAGTAGAACGACTCCATTCGAACGTGACACTTCGTAAAATGTTGACTTCGATCTTAGATAAACGAGTCAGGATGTAAATACTATATAAACAGTAGTTTTTGCTATAACGATTGACTTTGTACTCAGAGATGGCCGTAGTTTTATAAGAATGATTGAGGAAGATCACGTTAAGGATGTACAAACATATTGTTTAATCGTTGTTCTGAATCATCATGGTTGGAATCCACGGTAATCAAACTCCGACAGTGAATGATTTTGGACCTCTGCATAATATCAAAAGAATACACATATTGTATGTAGGAACAATCCAAATGCTTGCATTATAAAACCATAAACGTTGCCAGGGACGAAGAAATGCCACGCCACTCCCCTTCCGATGCTCAAAAGCTGTTTCGTAAAATTGTTGGAAACCCGCCTGTCTGCTCCACTTAGTAATGCATTGGGATTAATAAGTTACGGAAAACGGACGAATCGATCAATATTCCCGTATCGGGAGCAACATCGCTCATTGGAAATAGCTTCAAAAGAGATTATATATCAATTTCACCATTATGTATTTTAATCGTGCTATCCGCAGGAAATCCTTAAGGTTTATCTTCTTTAATTAGTTTTACCACATCCTTACTTTAATTACAGTCACGTTTGCAAGCACAAAACTTTATACTAGTTTCATGAAACCTGCATGTAAGTATAATTTGTAAAATGTTTGCATCACGAATTCACGACCAAAATAGAGATGGATTTTTTGATTTGCAGTCATATTCAAACACGTCTCAGATCTTGTGAACACGACTCGGTGATTTAAAATAGAAATGTGGTCAAATGTAAGTGCCAATCATGCAATTAAAGTTTAGATCATCTATAATTTTAAGAGCAGACATGGCTGTTGACTATTTAAATAGTTTTTGATTGGGCAAACATGATTTAAATAACCAAATAAATATATTAAATGACAGAGTTAAAATAATCAATATTAATTCTTCTATTTTGAGATTGAGGGACAAGACAACTTGCATATATCCAAACATATCGATAGAGCACCGTTAAGAGTCAGTCATGGTCTAATTAGAATTGATTCAAAGATAGAAATAGACTTTATGTATATCGCTAAGCAGATGAAGACGTTTAAAACATACAGTTTTGCCTTTTACAAGGTATTTTTTGCTATAATACTTGCATCAAGACAACTTCAGTTTTCCTGAACACATTCTGAAGTCATGACCAGTGATCGGAGTAGGTAGATTGATTTTTAGTACTTGTATCATAAATGCACACAGAAAGAATAACATGGATAAGCCATTTTTCCGGAAAGTAATTCCGGTATTTCCGGATTCAATTAAATATTGTTAATGTTGGTAGTGATATTATTACTACTGTACCACCCATGATCCTTTGTTCTGATTGGTCGTTGGGTTTTGTCAAATCGTGACAAAAAAAAAAAATAGGAAGAATAATAAAGAATAAAATTGCTCATTTTATTACAATTCCTACCTTTTTTTTGAGGATGGCAAATCATCAAATGACTCCTTCCACTCTGGCAGAATACAATTCCTACATAAGTTCCGGTTTTTTTTTAATAATCCACCAATTCCGGAGGAATGTCCATAGTAATATATACGTTTCGGATCAATGACCCCAGTTCAATCTACCTACTCCGATCACTGGTCATGACACAAGCAGGTAACATTAAATCCTATGCATGTTCCTTTCTGTACCTAACATACGGTAACCTACCCCTGTTCTTTGCATACATTTTAAAAACGCCAGCCACCTTAACTTTTGAGCCAAACCTGAGGAAGTACCCATACAAAATGACACTTCACCCATAACATAAACTGCAGCAAAAAATCATAAGACACAGGATATCGTTTTACCTCAGTCACGTATGTACAATACAAACATTATTCTAATCTAACACATCGGCCATCATGTTTACACAGTTATGACGTCACGCAAGTCAGGCAGTCACAATATTTGATTTAAATGTTAGCTAGTTTATTAAACAACCTCGCAGTAGTCTGAATAGTTTACAATAACTTGGGATTCTACTACTTGATTCGTCATCTGTTATATAAGCTGCGTTGTATTCAATCTTCCACAATATTATCTGAATAGGTTATTTTGGTATCTCTATATATTTGATTTTGCTATCGGTTCCTTAACAATGACGTGGCTGTGCACAATTCAACTTTCCCAGAACCCCAGTCCCTTCCTTATGGCAGTCATTTGAATTGGCACCAATCATCATGGGTTTTCCCCAAAGGTTTTTACCAGATTTCCTGTTTCAGTCAAATCTTTCTACTTTTCTCATCTGCAAACTGTTTTGCCTATTGCAAATATTACAAAAATATTGCGAAGAAAAAACGTCAGCGGCAGATTGTTTCCAAATCTTTATTTTTGTATGTTTAGGCGTGAATAGATTTAAGCCAACACCAATAGAAAAGCAATTGTTTCCAGAAATAGAAGAAACCTTGAACAAAACGATGTGTATGAGGAAAAACCATAAATCTGCAAACCCAAGGTCCATGGAATAATTAAGGTGGACGTTAGTGAATATGACCAAAACCATGCCAAGCCTCACATCAGGTAAATCGAGGTCGCGTTCATAAAAGTAGACGAGAATTGTGGCACGAAATGAGCAGTCGTTTAGCAGATATCTGATAATTATTTAAGAAGTTTAAATGCAGCTAAAATTGTACGGAACATTTTGCCAGATAACTAGAAAAATGATTCTTAAGACAATTAAGAAAATTTTTGATAATTACGAATCTGAACATTGCTTATAATCGTTATTTTTCTAAATAATTTTGATCCAAGCGCAGAAAATTGTGCGTAATTATCGAAATTTCCTTCCCGCGCATAAAATAACAACATTGGCTTCATTTCGGATTTGATAATTTCAACATAAATAAAAGCCGTTCCATTATTATCTTATCCATATTGACCGGTCACGGAGCGCACACAAATTGGATTAGTGATTGGCACCCGCAAAAAATGGCTTCTTTTAGATTGAACTAATTCACTATTCAAAACATGCTGTATCGTTTAGCAAAACAAATGCAGACAAAAAATTGCACACCCCCAAATTACGTTGCTCGAGCAACGAAAAATAACCTATATTTTTATTTTAGCACAACCTCAATTTTGCAGCTTTGTGTTAAAAACTCTCAATCACAGACAATAGCACCAATTTCACACTTCACTCTTTACTTTTTGCGTATTTTTTGTAACAAAACGTGGCCCAGGTTTTGAGCCGGCAGCCTCAGCACTAACTGAATTATCAATTGGGGACACACAGCTGATTAAACACAAGATGAAATGGTTCTAAATGAAACACGATCTGAAATAGAACCTTATTCTCATGAAGGAAAAGTAGAAAGTGGTGAAAATGGAAATATTAGGAACCCTGTCGTTGTAAGTGGGGTAGGTCGACGCGCATGCGTGTGCTATCACAATGGACCATCGAAAAGTCCTGCGAGTAATCGAATTTAAGTCTTATTTCTAGGTGAGAAAGTGGATAGTTGAGAAGTTATCACAACGCGCGTGCGTGTAGCTGTTGTAGAGTAGTAAATATTTGAAATATTTTGTTTGATGATTTACAAACAGTAACCAAGGAAATGTAAGTTGTGTACATAATACGTGGTGGATTTACTTGGAAGTTATAAGCGAAGTGGAGAATAATGTAGAGACAGGGAAAAAGATTTGTTTGATAATTCCTTGGAATTATAAGAATCCGGTTTATATAAATAATCGAATAGTAGTAATTAAATCGAATTAGTTAAACTTTTCGTAGTGATTTCAAACGTAAGCCGTAAACGCCAGCGGTAAAAGGATACGAAACAAAACGAAAATATTGCAGAACGCTTGGAAAGGTCAGACGATTTTAGTACGAAAGCAATACCAATATTGTAGGATTGCCAAGCATTAAGCCGATCGTCCACCGTCTGCTAAAATAAGTTAGTTCACATAGTTGAGCCAGGTTTTCATACATTTGCTTTGAAAAACTGGCTCAACTAACTTAGTTAGCTAGCGGTGGATGATCCGCTTTAGACTTGCTTTGGATCCATCCCAATATAAAATTCCCAGAGGAGAGGTGGTTCTTAAAGCTTTGCTTATTTTTCTAAAAGATTACAAATCCTTCGGCTTTTTCTACGCAGATTTACATTTTTCTTTTTATCTCCCTGAACAAGCTGGTCTGTTCCCAGGAGGTGTTCTTTTTATTTTATTTCAATCAATTGCTATTTCATCATTAAATGGTAACCCATTGAATAACGAAGCAAGTAAATAATATCCTAAACCAGTATTCTCATCGGTCAACAAGGTTACCGATGATGTAATATTGACATCATGTGCCATTCAATTCAAAGGATGGCACATGTACTATTCTAATGTGACCTTCGATGTCACATTGATTGGCTGGTCCTATAGTAATGATTTTATCGTTTGGCTGTCGGGAGAATGCTGAATCTTTTAACAGTTACACAGACATCATTCTCGTATCGTACTCATTTTCATTCTTAGTTTATAGACCGTATTAAATCATCACCATCATCATTTAAACCTTTTTTTTTTTTTTTTTTTTTTTGAGGGTGGGAAATCATCAAATGACTTCTCCCGCTCTGGGCAGAGCGAGAGGGTGTGTCAGACTTTTACTGACTAAAACCCACCCGTGTTCCTTCCGTTGCCTGTGTGCCGGGGCCGCGTTATCCCTTTCGGACAAACCCGCAACCCCAGCAGGCATTGGTCTTCACCATCATCATTTTAACCTGGACACCCATCGGTGGGTACGTATGGGCCAGCCCTCTTTTCTGCTACATTACAAGTTTCAGTGCAATCCCATCCTGCACCATAATTGCGTAATTAATCATAATTTTAATCGTTTTTAAAGGGATTTTGGGCTAGACCATTGCTTCGAAGTTAAAAAAAAATCAGCTCAACAACGTAAATAACGCAATGAATGTTGTTGAACTGTCAAAATTAAACAGATTAGTCTAAGCCCGGATTTTACCAATGGAACTGAACGCGATCAGCATTTTTAAAACGCGTTCTATTAGATAGCAGGTGTTTCCCGCAACCAATATCGTGGCCAACGCGCTTTTGGACGTCCGTGGTATCTTTGGCCTTACCTTGGTTGTCAAGTTTAAGCCCAAAGGGTAAAAAAGCACTCATATTGATTGCAGCACCATTAATATTAGTTAAAGCAGTAATTGAATTTGCTGCCTAAAGACAGTTTGCTAATAATTCAAAGCAGACATCAAGTTTTTCGTACACCTTACAAACACACATTCCTAAGGTTACGCATAATTAGTGGGGAATTCCATAAGCAACAGAAGAATTTTAATTACATTCTTGCTGAGGACATTAAACAAAAGTCAAGCTGTGTATATTGACAAATATTTAAGAACAAGCAGTAGTTTTTTTTTTTTAATCGGAGGATGTGGACATCACTTTTGAAATGATAACCCTTACCATTTCAAGCCTTATCGTGGCTACTTTCAAGCATAATGTCAGGATTCTCTTTATCCACGGCCACTTCGTCCTCGTCACTTAAAACGGAAAAAATCTTATCTTTTGTATTTTATTTCAAGTATCATTTAAGCATTATGGGTATCGATTTTAAAAACCTTTTCTTTAAAACCTTTTGTTCGATTGTTTCATTCGCCATCGTTCATTGCACCCATTTTTAGTCCCATGTCATCAAAACACTGCTAATCAAAATTCAATGCCCCAAACAGCTTTTCAATGCTGTTCTTTTATGACTACCATCGTTGTCATACAAACGTCAATCCATTGTCACAGTTTATTACATTCGACAATATTCCATTCATTATATTATTATGTACCATCTTTATGTTATCTCTGTGTCGTTTTACGACAGTGAACTCTTATAAATTATCTATGTATGCGAATATTTATTATGTTAATAACGTTATCTGCTGTACCACTTTCTAGATAGTTATCTGAGAATGGTACATAGAAATTACTGTTGTTATTATGACGTCCTGCTGTTGAGCCACCCATGTGGAACACGCTTGTACTTTAGAACTTTATAGCTCTTACATGAGATCTCGGATTAGATCAACATTCCCGTGTTTTCTCATGGATTTTAAATTAAGGATAAGGTTTGTTTACCGGCGCAATAATCAAGGTCGGTATCAAAAAGTTCTTTTACAATGCAGTTGCTCGAAAAGAGCGTTTTCCAAGCAGTCAATTTGTGCGGAAAGTGTCACTTTTTTTAACTAGTGCTTTTTACTTTTCTGTTTTTTTTTTTTCATTTTTTAGGCCGTCGTCTGCCCGTGTCGTCTCGGAGATTTTATTATTTCAGAATGATGACATGACGATGGCGATGATTATTACAATGGTCAAAATCAAGTCAAGTCGAAGTCAAACCCAAGTCAAAGTCAAAGTCGAAGTCGAAGTCAAAATCAAAGACAAAAGTCAAAGTCACGAATTTTGTTTTTATCATTTATATACGTCGTGGTATGTTAGATGTTACACATCGCAAGCGACTGCCGTAAGGCTCGCTCATTTTTTTTTTTCCTCGCACAATGCATAGTAAAACGTTGTATGATACACGTGCGTAAGATGATTTCCCTACACTACTACTACTACTACTGAAACTACTCTAACACTACTACTGAAATCACCTACCTTCCGCACTTATAGCATAAATAACTAATGTCGTATTTTCCTAATGAATTGACATCTGGCATCTTTGGCAATATCTCCTATGACCGGTAAGGTAATGGTATAATCAATAATTAATCAGAGTACTATTATTCCATATTTAGAAATAGACCAACAGCTTTGTAAGCTACGATCAAGACAATTCCATGCTTGAGCTAATCGATCACTAATGGCATGCATGACAGAATTTTAAAACACTATTTACTATATTCACATGCAAATAGGCTATGCATTTGTCTGTTTACTACCTTAAGCATCGAATTAGAATATAACTTATAAGGTATTTTCTGCATATACGTAATGAAATAACACTATAACTTTGAATGGAGAGATTTAAGGCTTGTGTTGGAATAAGCTTCACAAAAGCAATATGTCCAGGCTAAAGATTCCCAGGATGTAGCTGGCATTACAGACTCGGATCACGAACAGTCAGACACAAAACAAATATCTTCAGCACGTGCAAATATTTATCCCGGAGCAGAAAAGAAAATGTATGCACAAAAGCAGGAATGTCTATAGCAGACTTACCACCATTTCTGGTAGCAGCAAATTAATCTGCTACATTGGTTCTATACGTATTGTGATTCATTGATAAAAAAAAACAAATATTTCAATAACAGCACCATTCCTGATCTTGATATTTCTAGACGAATCAAAGTCAATTAAAAAAACCCCTGTGACTCCATTTCTTTTATTTATAAAAGTAATCAAGGTTTCGAGAACAGCGTCCGACATTCTAGACATAGTTTGTTCCTAGAGACCTAGACTATTTGTTCTTAGGAAGGAAACCGCATAATGTAAGCAACATTACGCATTTAGTTCGTGTTGTGCATTCTTACGACATCCGTGATTGATTGACATTGTAGACTGGAGCTGGGGTAATGTTACATTGTAAACTTGTATTGTTGGCTGTAGTGTTACTCAATATTGGCGATAGTTCGTTATTTCGATCGACGTAGGAGAAAAGTTTTCCAGAGGGATCTTTGCGTAAAACCTATACGTTTCTAGTGGCAAAGCCGTACATTTTACCATTTCAATATCATTCATTGCGTTATTTAGGTTGTGAACGAATTTTTCAAACATACGAAACAATGGATTAGCTATTTCCTTAAAACCTTTTTTCTTTTTCAAAATCTTTACGGACACAATTGGGATGCTGGTTATTTATTTTGATTGTCTGATTCATTTCTGTAGATCGCTATCAAATTAGCGTTCAACACTGCGATAGTTATACCCTAATTTAATCATTTAGATTATTATTTCAGCCAATTAGTAACCATTTCATGTGCAACGTGATTTTTGGTTTCGAAAATCAATAAACCAAAATGTGCACAAACTATTTTTTTTCGCTTTAAAGCAATTAAGGCACGTTAACCGCTTTTTGCAGCGATTGCAGTCAGTAAACTAATCGGATAGTGCTAATTGAAGTATAATCCGATCCAGTCGGCCTTGACCGAAAGCTGACGTAACTGAAAAGTTTGTTTTACGCAGTGATTTATTTGCTAATGGTATTTTCACTCCAATCCACTCAGCCTATCACAATTCAGTCTATAGTTGGATTTAGGTCTCTTCAACGTTGCGCCACTACACCTAGTTCTTCGTCTCCTACATCCAGCCTGTCCTAGTGACATTTTTCCGGGATTTCAGTCCAGCTGGAGAACATTCCACTTCTTCGGCAGCTTTGTAAGAATGAATAGAATTTACAAAGCATAATTTTATTACTTTTGTCTCTGAAAATGTTGTTTCATTCCTTTCGACCTTTGTATGCTCTTCAATAATGTTGTTAATCGGAAAGTTATCATCTATTTTGTCAGTAGCGGTACCTACCTGTATTTAATTCCCATACTATGAAAGCAGGCTTATACCACAATGGTTTCGATGCAATTTTATCGCGTGATAGTAAGTGATATGGATTACTTAATACGATTACAACTGGTTGAGCAGTAGTTCTATAATAACCAGTATTATTGTCTTTTGAATTTATCTTTGCCTTCGTTAATGTCTAAACGTTGTCTTTGTTATTGCCTAATTTCTTTATGCTCTTGGAACTACTCGTTTACATAAGTAATGATCAAGCTATCATCAATAATGATAATTTACAATTTACCAACCTAGATTCTACAAATTGGAACAATTGGATATATACTCCTGAACAATTGATCCTAGGAATAGAATGATGATCAGATGCACCTAGTTGCTATACGACCTCTAATATTTAAATAGCATTATTATTATTCAATGTCTCGTAAAGTCAATGATCTACATGGCCATCCCACGTAATTATAAGCAATTTTATCAATCGTGCTACTATTATTTCAAATCTAACCATATACTCAGTGATTTAAGATTCAAAATTGAGTACCAGGTCAAGAATTTCGTGATGCAATTAAAGTAAAGGTAGATAATAAAGTGTAGGCAATAATTAAATTAGCATAGTAAACAATGCTATGGTGGGTTAACGCCGGCGTTTGCGTCGACCATAGATCGGCGATGAATAAGTAATTAGACGATCAGTCACGCACGCACGCTCCGAGGCGCTTCAATAAACACCTAGCGCGGTCTCAGGAACAGTCGGTAAACGACAAAGAGGTTCGTCTTCTGCGCCCTAGACAGAATAATTTCTTACTTATCTGTTGAATATTTAATAGAAAGAACCTTGTCCCAAGCAGCAAGTTGTCTGGGCCCTCAAGGCATTTAGATCCATCATTTTGGGGATCTAATCAACACGTAGTATTCCTTTGCTGAACTTAAGCAATTCTAGGGTTGCGAATTTACCTTGTTCAAGGCATTGCCTTTGCACTTAGGCCATAAGCATTTGCAAGCTCAGTTTCATAACATTCCGATTCTCCATCATTTCTTTTAAAAGGAAGTTATCTAACTCCTATTAGTCATCCTTAACAAAATCTGGTGTATTTATTTTGCTTGTCTCGTTTCCAAGACTAGTGTTCAATGTCGCGGAAATTCGCACCCCGATAACACCGAGAGTTCAAAGTGCGGTAAAAGAAACAGTTTAGCAAAAGGTGCAGTTACTGTTGCGTCATCGAGAAATCTTATAGGTGTTACCATGGTTACTTCTTGACATCCATTCCGAGTCGTTTACTGTTGATTATGTCTTGCATAAGCTGGAGACTTGAGGAAATCATTACGGCTGATTGTTCATATATTTTTATTGACATGCGTTTTTGTAAGCGCTTCTTTCCGGTTGGAAGTATTAACTTCAGTTTCTTAGGTCAGCCATTTAATACTCCTGTTTGATTACAAGTGAGCTACGGTTTCTTGAAGCACTTTCAATGATAAGGCTGTAGAAATGATTTGCAGGAATTATAAGGGTTTAATGAAGATTGACTACGGATAATACTTAAGTATTTATATCAAGTATAGGCTTTACTCTAACTTATCTATCTCTAAGTCAATACGTTAAATGAATTCTTGACGTTTAGGGAGACCGATATAAACTACAGAAACTGTACATAATTTAGGTGCAAAGTCAATTTACTTGATAGGCACCTTTAATCACGTTTAAAAGCACAGAACAATGAATTGCCATATCTGGTCTAGAATCTATGTTCAGATCAAATGCGCACGCGTCACGTGGGCGGCCATATTGGCAACATGGCTACCGGGCCAGGGTCGACAATCATAATTACACACGACAGCGGTATCCGATGACAACCAGTTGCACAATCACAATGACTCGTTAATTCAATTGTTGGCGCTTTTAAATAGCGCTACTGATACTGAAATTGTGGTTGGTTCTGGAAATCTGGACTATAGATGTGGGGCAACAACCTGTGCTAACCTGCGCGTGATTGCATGCAGAGTGCAAAGGTCAATGGGCACTGGATTAGATGGTTGCATACAAAGGACAGTGGTCGGTCAACAACCTGTTTGTCCGGCGAAATGAATGCAAGGATTGTGACCTTTTTGGGACATTGCATTTACCTTATGGACTGTAGGTATCTTAGTGGAAATACTTCTGAGATCGATTTGGAAGGCCTGCATATAAAAAGCCATCATCTGTCTAGCCTTTCCCCTACTACATATATTGGGGTCGGCTTCCAGTCTTACCTGATGAAGCTGAATACCAGTATTTTACATGGAGCGACTGCCTATCTGACCTCCACAACCCAGTTACTGGGTAATACGATATCCTTAGTAAGGCTGGTTGTCAGACTTTCGGGCTTCTGACGACCCGTAACGGCTGTCAAAGATCTACGAATGGCAGCCGGGACCAATGGCTTAACATGCTTTCCGAGGCACGGAGGGGTCTTGGTATGTAAAGATGGTCACCCATCCACAGACCAACCGCGGCAAGCGCAGCGTCTGTTATTAATTAAGTCACAAGCCCCTCCTGCATATAAAAAGTAATGTGCATAATATCAGTGTTTTGTTTTGAGTAGAGTTTAAAGGTAATTAGTTCAAGTCAAAGTTCAAAATGTTATCATGCAGAAACCTTCCTACCTATTAATTGATAATATTGATATTAATAGTTTGTCTTGATAAATGTAACTGTATAATGTAGCAAAGATTGCGTTGATGATTATTTCTAATAATTTTTGTCTGGCTCAAATTGACGGTCTCATTTCGCCCCCAAAACAACAGGAATCGATCCCCTCGTATTAGAAAAAAAAAACTTCAACGGGCAAGTCTCAATAGCCGAGTGGTGGTGGTAAGCAACCACGCGGAACGTCACAGGTTCGCTTCCTGCGCAACAAAACGCAGGAAACCGCCACCGGAAGTCAGGTGTGGCGCGTACGTGGGGTTATTGTCTGACCTAATGGGTTTGCGTTAATCATTCGCTTGTCTATAAATACGACCCCGGAGAACATATAGTTAAAAATTGATATCCGTGGAACTACCTCAGACCAAATAAAAAATCAAGACAGAGCACTGCGAACAATACAGTGAAGCATGCCAAAACTACACCTCCGCTCGGTGCACACACTTTTACAACCATTTACAATGACATTGCAATCAAACTACACCACACAAAGTGCACATATGTCTACGAAACCGGCTTCACGTCACTGTTGACAGCGCTCGGTCTTAGTTTTTTATTTGGTCTGAGGTAATTTACAAGTGAGATGAGAACAGAGTTTCCGATAGTGACAAAGATTTTTGGTATCTTTTACGTCCTCAACCAAATAACAATATAATTCATCATCATCATCTTTTCAGCCGAAAGACATCCACTGCTGGACATAGGCCTCCCCCAAATGGGTGGGGTATGCCATAATCGCCACGCTTGGCAGGCGGGTTGGCGATCGCAATAAGGTGTTAAAATGCATAGAGAACGCTGCTGCCCATTCTCTAGTAAGTCCCTTAGTCGCTTTTTACGACACCCACAGGAAGAAATGGGATGGTACTATTCTTTACGCCCGGCACTACACGGAACATAATAATTAATGAGCATAGAAAGTTCCCAGAGGGAGAAGACCATGCGGTCCCAGTACTCTCAGTGCAGGTTGGTGGATGACGTCACTACTTCACCAGTAAGATATTATGGGGGTCTGTCTACACTCCTGCCTACTCTTTTAGAAAGTACAGGCGATGTGGTATGTTATTATAACGTAAGTAGAGGCTTCGTGCAGTCTTCTGGGCGTGTTGAGAACTAAACAAATGCTAATGTGTTTTCTCACAAACATGTTATACAACTATACCTCGCAAGTATTTATAAACATACTGCATGCATTGTTTGTGGAGGAAAACTTGGTGAAAATTCTCCACACGTGCATATTTTAATATATTATTTGCATTGAACGACGATAACGTCATTACGGAAGTCACGTTAAGTGTTTGACTTCTTTCTATTGAAAGTGAGATCCAGAGTAAGACCTTCCTAATACTAGAGGATGGACAAAACATAACATAACGCTTTTATTCCTCGACGGGTTCGGCAGAGGTACACATACAATACATAGAATACACACACATTTCAATAGGATAGATGTGGTTGAAAAAGGCCACAAAGCAACACGCTGGGTTAGGACAGACGACCTGGAAAATTAACTCTACAAAAGTGTAGGAAGCTGGGTAAAGAAAGAGAAGATAGGAAAAAACGAGAGAAGGTATCGACGAATTAAACTGATAGGCGGCACCAGCCACTTGACGAAGACGAGAAAGCAGAGTTCTATCAAGAAGACAGCCTTTATAAAGAGCTGTAAAATCTAGTAATTAGTCTCTGTACTGTACATTTTTCATTGCCTAAATTTCAACAGAATGTTATATTATACACCTTTGAGGACCTAATGAACGCCACTAATAATTGATGCTGTTACCTACTGGGCCCAGATAATAAATAGGTATTTAAATACCATCAACTCGACAAGAATAACAGAATGTTTTCCCACGAGATCCTACCTATTACGTATACATATTCACAATGTTATTCCAGTCTAATTGTACCTATAAGGTTTCATACTTCTTCCCATATTCAAATTTCGCATCAGCATCAGATAGTATGACGATATTCCCACGAACACGCGTTTCGCTGCAGGTTCCCTCGCCCTATGACATTGTATTAAGTTTATGTACAGTCGATAATACAAGCTTTCGGTATTAAATACCGTAGAGTCGTTACTTAGAAGTTGAGCATTCAGAAGACGGTTTTTACACATAAGTAGATTTATCACCTTGGGTATAAGATCTTGAACCCAAGTACGGTGACTCTAAGTAATATTTCTTTTAGTAAAACTGAAGCTGGTAGTTAATGTTTTGTTTTTAACATTGAGTATCGCTACAGGTATTCGTAACAGTAAAATGAAAACACAAAGAATAAAATAAGTAATGTGATGAGAATCGAAAGTAACCAAATTGTGAACTGTAAATTAGAGGTAATTGAACCGTTTTCAAAGAGCAAGGCCACAAATTAAATTAAATAACCCGTATGTCAATAAAACGTGACAAATACGAAGTGCTATAATTATGTATACACGGTGTAATTACGACATTATCGTATTTACTTTAAATAAAAATAACTTAACATAAATAATGTGGTAGTAATGAGGTGTAATAATAGAATGATAAGAAAAAAAAATGGCTAAGTACTTATCAAGTTCATGTAATGTGGCTTAATGTTAAGTTGGTACTACTGTTAGTCTAATAAACATTTTCTTAATGAATGCCTCACATTTCTGCGGGTGGATACAGTTTTGATTTTCCCGGATAAAAAGTTTCAAAGTAAGTAAGTAACAAGATACTGTTCCAAAATTCGGCGACTACCGGAAAATGCACTAAAATGCACCACGGGAGAATTTCACTTTACTTTGTGTATTTTATTTATTTCATCAACACAAATCGACAACATCGTGAGGAAACCGAGCATGTCCTAGAGCCGAAACTTCGAAGACATGTGAAATCCTCAAAAGTTCCACCAATTCGCACAGGGCCCGCCTGGTGGATTCTGGCCCACTCCTCACAGAAAGGAGGCCTGTGTCCCGGGCTGACTATGCTTATGTAACCCCTTAGACAAGCGACTGGTTGAAGTTTCAATGCGAACGAAATCGCAGACAATATCTGGTAGATTTATAAGACAGAAATAATTGGTTCTGTTACCGACAGTACAAAGTTGCATGCAAAGCTAATTACAAAAACAATCATGGGAAAAGAGTACAATTAAATATGATTTTTATGTCTTCATGAATGACAAATACGAGACCTTTGCGTTTTGCTTGATAAACGTAAGAACGGTAACTAGTGGTTATAATTACAAACGTTATGAGATTGCCAAAGCTGTGTAATTTATTATGTCAACAGTTTTGTTGAAATGTTGTGAGGATGAATGAAAGGCTCTCCGGTTCCCAAGCGGGCGAAGCCGCGGGCAAAAGCTAGTATTTAAATAAAACATCACAGTCTTTGCCATCTTCAAACGATTTACAGAAGCAGAACGATGTTTTAAATACAAACTATCACTAAACCCATTTAGTCATTTGTAGTTCAAGCGGGCCTTAGAACATCTGAACGATAATTTCACTTTCCAACTAGAAAATATAAAGAAATTAAAACTACTAGACGGAAGCCGGACTACTTCTTCAGTGTTCCGTGTGAAAAGTTTTATACCCTTCATGAATAAAATTAAAAACAAAAGTTGTAGGTACTCACTGGCATGGTCGTCGTGCAACAGATTGTGGTATCTGTGCTGCTTCTCGGGCGCGTCCAGCCTCATCATCACGCCGGGCTCACCACGACATAGCGACTATGCTGGAACAAGGAGATCTGAGATAAGAATTGAGATGTCATGACAAACGTTGAGAAAACCTTAGGCACGCTTGCACCTCATATCACTAAATGCGTGTAAGGCTAAACAAACTTAAAACATTCTGTCTCTGTCACCTTCAAACGATTGACAGAAACAGAACGATGTTTTAAATGAGTTTAGCGCTAAATTCATTTAGTGATCTGTGGTACAAGCGGGCCTTACAGTCATATATTTTTGCTTAATTCGTCAGGTTTAGGTGTATGGGTCGCTTACACTGATTTTTCTGAGGAATGTAGTCGGGCTTGATATAACGTAAGTTAAAAGATATATTAAGGTAAGATTAAAGGAATACAGAAGAATACAAGATGGCAGGCAGAGACCACCGAAATGAGGACCAGGAGAGTTTGGAATTTGGATATGTCCGTAACGAAATAAAAATTATTGGTAAGCCAAAACTAGACTATACGAAACAGTGTCAATATTTTTTCACCACAGCATCCGTTTTGTATGTCAAGGTTACATAAATAGATGGTTCTTCAAACGCGTCTCAATTTGGCATCGCCTTGTTGAATCCAAATATGTAGATAACAATGTTGAATGCTATCGTAAAAACAGCGCCAGACTAAATGTCAATGCTGCCTAGCTACTTCACACTTTTGACCAAATAATCCGAGGAAAATACAACACCATCCTTAAGTTCGGTAATTCAATTACCTGCCACACCCACCTGATAAGGATTTGTAAATAATTTCAAAACGTCAGATAAGTTTGTAAGAGTGGGTTGCAAAAAACGTTGGTTGCCCAATTCCGGTTGTTGACCGACTATAATTGGGCAATTCAATTGATGTGATTGTGCTTTTATTGTTTGCTTTTTAAGTAATTTAATGACTGGGATTTATGGTATTGGTATTAGTCATACTGTCACTTTAGTGGGAGTGTTGGACTTAAATGTGAAGTAAGTAAGTATTTTTGTCAGTGAGCATACGTTTTAAATGTATATTTTTTTGGCTGAAATAGGTTATTGTCAGGAGAGTACTAAGTAGTAGTAGTACCTACTAAAATTAAAAGTACAATTATATATTTTAAACTAGCTTCTGCCCGCGACATACCCATATGTATGATGTCGATAAAAGTACCCTATGTCCTTCCTCAGGGTATAAAGTATCCTCATACCAAATTTCATCAAAACCGGTTCAGCCGTTTAGCCGTGAAAGCGTAACAAACAAGCATACAAAAATGTAATCTTTTCTCCATTTATTATTTATTTAGATATTTTTTTAATTTTAAAACGTTTAAGTAAGTACCTACTCCAAAAATAATAAAAATTTAAATACATTTCAACGAGGTAGGTAGTTAATTATAAAAAAAATGAAATGAAGAATATAAAAAGATTCGTGGCTAATCTACAGGCTAATGAGACCTACATTCATCATTTTAATAACTCTAAACTAGACGAAACGTGAGTAAATTTAGCTGATTATTCAGAATAGTTATTTATTTAGATCATGTTCTAGCTTAGCATCGTGTATCATGTGAGGCATTAAAAGAAAATGTTTTAAAAAAGATTAAAAAACGTTAAGTAGAACAATAAAATATTGTATATTCATATAATTTATCACTTTGATTAGAATTAGGTACCTATAATCCGAAACATTTTTCATCCAAATATTAATCATAACAGAAAGTTAAAAAATAAACTCGCTCGACCCAAATCGGTGTAACGTTTTTTACCCACTTTTACATTCGCTATCAGCGTCAGCCACACAGCCTAGATTCCATAATGAAATTGGTCAAAACAATACTGTTTTTGATAGCACTGAATTAAATTAAAATGACCATTTCTGCGGTAGGTGCTCTTATTACGGTAATTGGAGCATTGTGCCGAGATGAAATCAACCTCGTTTTTATTCGAGAGGTAAAACGTGCGGTGTTTTGTGAAATTAATGTGAAAAGTTTTCTGAACATTGTCTGTGGACGTGGAGAGATGTACAAAAATGTTTAATTGACTAACTTAATTCTATATTCAATTCACTTGATTCTGGGTTCAATTTGGTTTGTGTTTAACATTGACAATGAAGAACATGGTTAGACGGAAGTAATTGGGCAAATTCGGCGTTCAAAGGATGAGTGATGTTCCTTCTGATGTTTCTGTCAGCAATTGAAAAATAGGAGTTGGAAGTGAGCTTCCTAGACATAAAGGAAGGTGTTAAACGTTTATTACGCCGATTGAGTCCGTTACATCATTCACATCTTATCAGCATGGGAGAGCAATTTGTCTACAAGTGATTGTGACCAGAATACCCGCGAAATTTCGCGTTGTTGCATAACTTTTCAATTAGTCGAGATTTTTAATTCATATTCTTTATGACACCTCTTTAGGTCATGATGAGATACCCGAATAACAAAAAATATTTGGCCTACTTCTTGAGATGAACAGGGCCTGCGAGGAATTTGAAAAATAGGTATTTGAAGATACTATTGCCGTTGTCTTACCTGTAAGTCTGCCTCCGTAGAGTGCGATCAGCTGCCGCAAAATTGACTAGATCGACGTTTCGTATTCTCCTTTTTTCTCCTCGAAAACTGACCCGATTCAATTATTTTTTACATTAAAATTTTAAGGAACAGTATGTCTAGGTTCGTATCATTTTCTATTATGTTAAAAACTTTTCGAATTTGTCTGTTAGTCCTCTAGTCACGGCGGTAAAAATGGGGCATTTTTGTAACTTTTGGAGGGTCATATTTACTTTATCAACAAGTTTTTGAATAACGAAAATAACAGGGACGTGTTTACCGCAGACCTTGATTTTATGAAAAAAAAAATGGTTCCTCTAGAAGCATTATTCAGGAAGAAAAAAAACCGGCCAAGTGCGTGTCGGACCACGCACAATGAAGGGTTCCGTAGTTGGGATGAATTTATCCCAAGAACAAACTTAACATTGTAGTTGAAAAACATGATCTCCCATACATTTCGTATGGGAACGAAATGTATGGGAGATCATGTTTTTCAAACCGCAAATTTAAGTTGGTTGATTATTTCTCGTTAACCTGTACAGCCTACTTACTACTGCTTTGAATTTTTTCACAAGTCCAAGTACAACCATTTAGCTAGAAGGGGGGACGACGACGACGACGACGACACTTGACTCTAACAAAAAAATTCAGTTAAAAGCTTAATATTTCGCAAACGGATCCCTGAATCCAAAAATGGGTTTGACAAACTCACAATATTTACATATATATATACATTATACACAATATTTGAAAGACCTTTCTAACGATACCCCACAACATGGGGTAGATGAGGAAAAAAAAAAGCATCCCCACTTTACGTGTAGGGGAGGTAACCAAAAAAAAAATATTTTTCTTGATTTTATTTTACCACTTTGTCGGCATGATTAATATGTATACATATGCCAAATTACAGCTTTCTAGTACTAACCGTCTCTGAGCTAAGCCGCGGACAGACAGACAGACAGGCAGACGGACATGGCGAAACTATAAAGGTTCCTTGTTTACTACGGAACCCTAAAAGGACATTTGTATGGAGAATCGCAGGCCCCGTTCCTTCGTGAAAACTGATTCGCTGTTACAATGTATAATACTAGATATTGAAATATCAAGAGCCAATGAGGCTCTTACCGCTTGCATCACTACTTATTATTCCTATTGTCTATACATACGTAATTATTATAATTTAAATTCGCTTTCCGTGTCTTTGATGCGGTTTTTACCAACATTTTGACAATTTATTCCGGAAGGTTTTTATGTGTATTCTTAAAAAACCTACTTATAATGAAGAAATTTCAATGTTTTGTCAAGACCGTGTGAAACAGGGGCGGGTCGCTGGTAGACTCTATTTTAAAATACTAGGTTACGTGAAGGTCAGATCAAATGACATCGTAAGCAAGCCTGGAGCTGAAATTACCAGCAAACTGTGCAAACGTGAGAAGAAGCTTCCCAGTGGGGGAACGAGACTAGTATACCTAGAGACGTCCAGGTTTTTTTTCCTTAATGGGCGAAGCACGTCTGCCTGATGAAACCTGTGTCAATATTACACAATAGAAGTCACGTAAACTTGGATCGTGACCGTGACTTTACTGTCGAAGAACGTAAACAGCTAAACTGGTCTGTCAGGTTTTTCTATGAATTTAGTCAATTATAGAGGCCTAAATGAATGCAAGAAACCCAAAACTGGTTTTTGCGGAGATCGATAGAGAATGTTTTTATCAAGATGTTGGAGTGATTACTTTTTCCAGCTGATACAGTACAGAGTCCTTTGGTCCGTGTTTCGGGTATTTTACGTAAGTAAATTGTCTGATTACCATCAGAACAATCTTTGCCATTCAGTATTCATGGAAGAAAAAGACATGTTGCGCCTAGGATACGGGAAGGAGAATGAATGAATGAATGAATATTTGTCATTCAACAGGAAGACATCATCTGCTAGGCATAGTGCCTGCCCCAAGTATCGTCACAACGACCTATCCTGCACTGGACAATGTCATGAAAAAAATCCCTCGCAGATCGCTAATGTCAAATTATTCGGGAGATTTGGTAGATTGCCATCAACATCATATTGTCAAGATACCTACCATCGTCTGACAACGATCATCTATTAGCCATGCCTTCAAAATTATTAAATTAAATTACCCATCACACTATCCCAGAACCCGTAATTACGCGAATTAAATGATGCAATCAATAAAACTTTTTGTGTGTGTACAGTTTTGGCGCGTAACAAAAAACATGGCGCCATCATTGTTTGCTTTTTTCTAATTCCTGGCTCAATGCACTGCGCCAACGCACGCCTACGTCTACCTGTACCCGCACAGGTACAGTAGGGCTAGTACAAGAAAAAAAAAAGTTATTTTGTTTGAAATCTTTCTTTACGATTCTATGTTATCATATCATAGAATAAGAAAGAAGTTTTTTATACATATAGGTCTATATATCTATGATTCCTATCGACAGATGCCAAGGTTATTTTAAATACACTAGAAACGGAATGTTTATAATTTAACACAGCGTCGTTTAGTTACTTAAATGACAAAAAAATTGCATCTGAAAGCTAACATTTGCAGTGTTATTATGAACACTCTCTTCACTCTTGCCCTTATCCCCATTTATTAGGGGTCAGCGCAACAGTATTTTTCATCCATACGTCTAGGTAGTTGTAATATCGGTAGACGGTAGTCACCCACTTTCCAGCCATATCATCTTTCACACAGTCCATCTAACGTTTCTTTGGTCTTCCTTTACTCATATAGCCATTCATACTCAAAACTTTGCAGTGACATTTGTAATGTGTCGATACTAATAAATTGTCAGAAAATTGTCAGTCTATATCTCGCACGATATGACGCAAATGCAACATGTTACATGATATGAGAATTATTAAAACTATATACACAACGGCACTTTACAGTTAATTTAATAAAGTAGACATTATTGCTAACGGGTCACGAGACGTGTGGCAGAAACGAATTGCATTTTAATACATAATTTAATCTTTTAGATTGTAACGGTATGCGGCATGGCAAACCTCGTGGAGGAGATTTGCTTCGCTGTATTTAATAAAAAAACATTGAGTAGCTTGCGATGCAATGTGCGATGGAGCGCAGTATCTAGGCGTCAAAGTATCAGACCATATTCGTATCCACACACGCGTGTGCATGCGCTCCAAAACACAGATTACTTACTGACGTTAAAAAAGCCACAAAGCTGAAGTGGAACTGGGCTGGCCACGTCTGCCATCCGCTGTGGGCCAAAATAATCACTATGTGGAGCCCACAGCTAGAATTCTTTGCGGCAGACCCTGTAGAAGATGGCGGGACGAGCTGGATAAAACAAAAGACCAGTGGTCCACGTTCAGATTGGATCGCAAGCACCGGAAGTCCGGAAGCCATGGGGAGAGGCCTTTGCCCAGCAGTGGGATGATACAGGCTAACAGTAACAGTAATGAGTAATATTGTTAAAAAGGCCAAATACATTAACATGACATAATAAACGCAACAAATCGTATACATATTATTGATAAACAAATCGTGTCCAATGTCAATGTTTTGATAAGCGGCCATTTTGCACCTTACTGATATCATACGTCCTTGATATGCGATCGAAACAATTGAGAATGAAATTTTAACATTCTTGAGCTGTCTTTTATTTCCTCAATTCCTGTTTATTTAATTTATACGTAACGACTGTCAAAGATCTACAAATGGCAGCCTGGACCAACTTGGGGCTTAACGTGCTTTCCGTGCATGGAGGATCACCCGTCCACGAACCGACCACGGCAAGATCTTCAATCGACCCGTGCGGCTGTTATTATATAGCCACGAGCCCCATAAATGAATATACATAATAAATGAAAAAGTGACAATTCATTGCTTGATTGCCAGCCCTAACTCGTCACCGCGCCACTTCAACGCGCGCACGCATTCGGGGGCGGCGGTCGTGACGCAACCGTATTGAATGTTTTGTTCCTATTCCTAGCTCCTGGTTGATAAGCTTGCACTAGGGAGCTTAGAAGCCAAACAGGAAGCCCTAGAGGGCGATGACATGCGTTGTGTAAATATTTTGTAAGGGGGCTTGGAAAATGGATGTGTTTGTACTGCTTATTAAAGTAGGAAGGTGTAATAGTGAATTGATTGCAGTGTAGAATGTTCCATCTAATATAATAGGATGACATCAACTTGTTAAGATTAATTGCAATAGGTACCTTAATCACGGCTCGGTTGTTAATAAGTTTTATGTTCGTAGGTAAGTCTCGACGCAATAGTAGATAGATATACAAAATATTGTATAGTTTTTGTACATAATATAAATATAATACGAAATGCCTGGATTGTGAACTTTCGAAGAACCATTTTGAATTCAATCATTGTTCACTTTCAAGTTTACTTGAAATTGAAAAAAGAAAATTTAAGGAAAGTGTAGTTATAAAATAAAATACTATTTTTTTATTAATTCTTTACTAAGTACTGTTTTAGTAAGTATAAGGTTTTTACACTTATAGGATAAGAAAAATATTTTTAAGTATGTTTGTGTGTTATTCTATTTGTTAGGAATGAAACAAAAATCTTAACTTTATATGTGTTAGTAAGTATAGTAATTTTCAATGTTTGTTTCTTCTATATCGCCTGAGGTGGTAAAAGCCACCTCCAAATGTTTCCATTCGTCCCGTCCGTCCCGTGGTCTGGCTGTTCTTTACCAAAATTTGCCAGATATTTTCTCAATACCGTCCACCCACTTTTTGAAAGATCTGCCTCTCTTTCTTTTCTTATTTCTGCGGATCCAGTTTGTCACGACCTGGGCCCATCTTTGTGGTTTCTGGGCCTCTGAATGTGGCCTATTTTAGTTTAAGTAGGCATCTGCTTAATAATTTCCTTCGATATTGTTATTTTCCTAATCGACGTAGTTTTCACTCGGTCTCTTAGGCTGGTCGTATACGTACGGTTTCCTGATTCGGAAACCTGAATGCTTGCCTTACATACAAAATGTTCAACTAGGCGCACACGTTTGTACATTAACCAAACTGAAAAAAAAAGAAAAATCGCACGTCTGCGCTAGTCCCACGGAATTCCGAATTAGGAATACTTATCAGGAAACCGTACGTATGATGGTCAGCCTTAGTTTTACGTTCATAAAACTACGTCTCTAGTCAGAATAGTGTAAGTAGTTTAATAACTCTTATATTTTTATTTAATGACACCCATTAGATTGTTGTCATTAACATCTCCCAGACATAATCGATAACCATTGATTTCAATCATCTTCACGACTTGCAATTAGCAATCTTATCGTACAGCCATTACTTAAACAAATTATTAATACTAGACTAGACTATACCTAAATAAATAAATACGCCGAACTTCACGTGGTCAACGAAGGATAATATAAAAATCTGAAGGTCGTACACTATCGACAGGACGATAAAATGATAACAACATTGATAAGCAAGTAGGAACTGGACAAGTGTCAGCACTACTACTTGTATCGCAAGATAAACGAACTTGATGAAATTCATAATTATAGAAATAGTCCATAGAAAATATCTTCTGTTCTCTTAAATTATTTTCAATTACTTATAATTTATACAAAATTTTCCGACCAACCACATGCTGGTAAGAATTTTCTTCAATTCGGATTTTCAAAATCGGTTTGGCTCTGGACTAAAATGTCTGTTTGTGACCAAATTTTGTTTAGGTGAAGTGACTGTGGACAGTGGCTGGTAACAGCTGGACGAGAGTTGCCAAGAAACAAGAGCTTATGGCGTGTAATTGAAGAGGCCTATGTCCAGTAGTGGACTGCTGTAGGTTCATGATGACGATGATAAATGTATATTAGGAGATGACACAGTGCTGCTTGGGCTGGGTTTGGTTGTCTGAGTTGCTTTCAGTTTCGTCGTTTTCGGTTATAATTGCACTGAAGAATGGGTACCAACCTACCTAGCAGTTAAATCTTCCTGCAAGTGGAAAACATTCATGTTCAGTCGTTCACCTGTCTTCCATATTTGGTCATTAGTGATATGTTTATAACAACCAAAGAGCCAAATATTCCTTTCCGGGCTAATAAGTTCTCTTATGATATGACCTTTTAAAAGCAAATTCCTTTGGGTTGAGGATTCCGGGTGAAACTAGCTTCCACCTTCGGCCTGATCATCGCTTACCATCGGGTGAGATGTACCTAGGTCAAAAGATTCCCCATTGTGGAAAAAAAAATGTGCGTTTCATGAAATCCTTGGTATGCAGCGCATGTTTATAGCGCTTATCTCCCTCCAACGTGTTTCCGTGATAACCCAGAAGGGATTACATCATTGTTATTGCCCTGCATTTTGTAATATCTACACAAACAGCCCGTGGGTGATGGACAAACATTTTGCCACCGTACTCCGTAGGACTAATTGCCATTCAAGTCCCACACAACGATTGGGGTTTTGTCATTTTGGGTGTAACATAAACTGTTGTTTAGTTACGGACAACACTTTAAGAGCTTTATTGAAATTTACATTTAAAAGGTCCGCAAAAAGGCGCGGCGCGAATCTAATATAACAATTTCTAAGAAATCCTCACAGTATAGAACAATTACTGGTGTCGCACCAGTCTGTACGAGCCTTAACTCAGTGCTTTGGCTGAATGACTTACTGACAGACAACACACAACCTAACAAATTAATAAAAAGAAACATGTTTGAAATAGGAAAGGATGGACGTGCACTAAAAACTTGGAGGGATAAAGTGTAGAATTTTTAATAAGTCCTCATTCTATGCGAATAAATACCGGGGGTAACGAAGCTAGTGAAATCGCTGTTACCAGCTCTGGTTAGTTCACATTCCAGTACAACAAAACCCTGACAGATCTAACCAAACATTGCCAATGAGGCAATCTAAAAGACATACAAATCGATCGTAAGCCGTTCGTCTCGGCTATCAGATGGCTCCAATTGGCTACAATTAATCAATCGAGTGATCTCCATTCACAACCTGCTGTGTGAATGGTGGTTATATCTACCGGTGGCACAGTTTCTCTGCTATGTGAAACGTTATGAGATTGTGGCAACGAGAAGAGAGGTTACGTGACGGGTGCGTTTTGAAAACGCTGGGCGAAGCTTGCTACGTCATTTATTCAATTTCAAGTCGTAATCACCGAAGGGTTTGGCAGAGATGTAACTACAGTACCTAGACCAACATTTCCCCAGTTATGTTTAAGTCCCATGTAACAGAGGGCGTGCCTATTGCCGTTAACCGGGCATAAATCTAGACTCAAGGCTGCTACTGAGAAATTATTGATGGAAAAATACAATCACATCTCTAATCTAACCCAGGACCTCAAGCTCAGCAATAGTGCTTGCAACCACGAGACAGTATAGAGATATCGTCATACAACTATCATACTGAAGGATGCCGTTAATAAACCAAGCTACTGCTATCGCTGACGTCATCTTCAAAAGGTACGAATGTCTGGCAACCAGAAACCATAAAGAACTTGTTACCATTTAACCATTTGTGTTTCGTTGTCGTAGTTCTTGTATAATTATCATGAAGCAACAGAAAACAAAAAATGGTAAAACAAGACACTTAACAAACAGGCACCTTCGTAAGTGCTATTACAGTAAGTAGGCAATTGTGCTATTAGGAAAACACTTAAACAAGTTAACAATAACCTAAACTAATCGATTGGTAATGTTATTTCAAGTCTGTCGAAACAGTATAGAACAGAAGCTGTTCGAATCGCTGTTTTCATGGCCCCACCGAAAATATAACCGCTCATTGTATGCAGATGTGACAGATGGCGAAAGTAGATCCCCTCGGCGTGCCGGCGCGGGAATCGAACCGGCAAGCCTTTCGTTTTGGTGCACTGTGTGGTAACTAACGACCCTGCTGGCATACGAATTTTATGAGAATGGCTTACATAAAGCATGTGACGGTTTGCGAATTTTGATCGCATTTCGTATGAAAGAGCTTGTTGCTACATCAATACTGGTTGTGTCATAGGACGTATGCCAAGCAAGACATTTAACATGTCGTAGAAATTACTAAATTTCCTAATAAAAATAGTGACAGATTGTAAGGTAACGGAGATACAGAAAAAATAACTGTACGTTGTGTTTTATTTACGTCACTATATTTCTCCGAAAATTACGAGGCCGCACAGGTGGTTTTTTTAAACTGGATTTTTAACCTATTTGGTATTGAGTAAGGTGGTATACTGAAAGTGTTACAGTTCAATAGACCACTTATTGCGTAACTTTTGAAAGGATAGGTTCTACATGATCTGAATTTGGATGCATGCGAACGATGTATTCAAATAGGCTCAAAGGATGGTTTAATACGTCAGCCCAGCGACCAATTTACTGACTGGTTAATACATACATAGTTCCATAAACTCACCCCTTTTTGCCAAGGGAGTGGGTAGGCAGAAACTGCGAAACGCCACCTGCAAAAATCCTTACATATATTATTTTTGCTTCGTTTAGGACACTTTGAATAATTTTGAACTATTCTCGTATTGTCGTGCTGATACGAGAGAAGATATGATTATTAGTAGATTCTTTAAATTTTAAATAAGTACTCACAAAACTATTGATTGCCCCATACATTAAATAAATGAAAGGGCCACGACAGAGATTACCTGCCAAACAAGTCCATTTAGTCACGCGTGACATATCAAAAATCGGTCAATTTATACATTACATAACTCTAACTTAAAGTTCTATAGGTCACTATATCAAGTGATTGTTACCCATTATAACTAGCGGCTTTGCCCACAAACAAAACAATCAATCTTTACATAATTAAGTAAGTAGGTATCTAAGTGAAAGTTGGTTGACATACGAAACATGGTTGTAATGTTTATGTAACAGTAATTACATACTGTAAGCTATTGCTACATGTATTACAGGTGTACGAGTATGTGGACAGTTTTCAGAATATTTTTTTGAAAATAAACTCAGTTTTCTCGAGATTTTTTTTATTTTCCTCGTTCGTGGTGGCAAGCGCTACTTGGATTTCAAATTGTTGTTTCCATCAGGAATATCCGGGAATCAGCAAGCGTAAGGTAGGACGTCCTCAGGCTAGGTGGAGCGACGATCTTCGCAGGTTGGCTGGATGAGAGTTGCCGAGAATCGAGCTGAATGGCGTGCAATAGGAGAAGCCGTGGCCTGCTATGACTGATGATGATGATCAGGAATATCGCAGTAGCTCGGATTCTGGATTTGTGCCCGGTTGATGGCAATCGGCTCGCCGCCTATTACATGGGACTTAAACATAACTGGAGAAATATGAATAGGTCAGGTAGACCTCTGCATAGCCCTTCGGGGAAAGCAGGCGTGATGTACGTTGTTTTATTGGCACGATTTGATAATTCTCACATCTTCTGTGGTGACGATGATGGTCGCTTACATGAAGTACCCTTGAAATGGCTATTTTTAAAACGTTTTGAATCAATTCTGGAATGTCTGCTAATTCTGTGTAAGTAAGTGCTTCTTAAGTGGCAGTGGGCAGAGCACGTTGCTCGCAGAACAGGGGCTGAAAGGTTCTGCAGTGGCGACCGCGTACCAGATGATGTAGTGTTGGAAAGCCCCCCACAAGATGGACCGATGACATGGTGAAAGCCGGATCAGCTGGATGCGAAAAGCACCGAACCGGTCGAAGTGGCGGTACTTGGGGAGGCTTATGTGCAGCAGTGGACGTCTTTCGGTTGAAATCATGATGATGAAGTGCTTCTAAGGAGCTTCCCCTTGAAATCTGAACTTTTCAATTTCAATAAAAGCATTAGATTTATAACAACCTTAATACCTTCCTGGACCTTGGCTTACAAATTCCAGATTGAAAACTTGTGTAATATCCGTTTCAAAAACTGTGGCCGGATTAGTAATATCCGTAGATTGTATTTCAATTCGTTTTGCTGTTTTCAAGTGTTTTAGGAAATGTACGTAAGATAACAATGTTGCTATGGTGTAAGTTTCCTTCCTTGTACCATTTTTAGGTTTTAATCACTTATCGTGCTCATTGTTGCGAAGTTTGACCTCCTTGGTATTACCAAAAGACTGGACTATTAAACCTACACAACCGCCTATGCTGATCCTTTGTTAGTAAAAGGAAGCTAATTCTTAGTACACAAACCTACGCAGTGTTTAACAAAGATCATGTTTTTTTTTTGCAATTTGCTTCAGTTCCTGGCAAATAGATTTTCAAGCGAGACTTTAGTCACTTTTATTGCACGTTGCGTCATAGACAAAATCAATGTGCTTGCTCTGTAAGACACGGTTCCAAATCTTTGGTCCTATGGAAAAGAAGAGGCAAGTTCAAGCAATAGTGTTTGGTGTGTGAGTGCTCACTCATGTTGTGTCTTACATATAGATAATTAGATAGCTATTTCAGCACAGTCGGTATGCCCCAACTAGATAGTAGAAGTATATTACCTTACCTGCTTCCGGCAAGAACCTTCTCAGCTGACGTTTGCAACATTTGCAAGCCTGGTGCAATCATCTACATAAGCGATGGCACAGAAAGGTTAATTTAGTTAATTAACAGGTGTTCTAGACCGTTCACATCCAACCTCCTTTGACCGACTAACCTACAGGTTCATTAGACTGTCATAACATTCAGGGTATCGACATTTAGCATCAGACAGCCAATTGCAAATAATTTCAAAAGAAAATAGAAGGTGCGACTGTTGCAGTGCATCAAATTATGCCATGGACCATGGTTCCAATCGCGTGGATCAGTATAATTTATAATAAGACTAAATACCTAGTAAGAGAACATTACTTAAGTACTATACGAGTAAATTAAAAAGAAATTCAAGTATATCCAATCCCCACAAAAGTCAAAAAACATTTTAAATATGTAAGAAAGACCAAATTTTCTGTTTGCATCTCCCAAATTCTGTTGTCCTGAAGAGTGATTAAAGGCACTTTTTGGCCAAACTTAAATTCTTCAAGACTTTGTATTCGAAATCAAGCATTCTCTGCAATATTTTTAACGCTCAGAAATATGAGCGCTTCTCCCGCTACATTCCTATCAATCAACATCTGCAGGTAGGTTCTTTTTTCCTGGAAACTACATAATATAAGTATAGCCTAGCTCAGCTGCCTGTCATTAAACCTAGGTTACAGTCTTGCAGTACGTAAAAGGATACTGTAAACTGTCGGTAGCTGACCGGTTTTTTCGCCGATAAACGCAGCCACATGCATTGCGTGGCGACCTTGTAAGTGAACGGCTCTTACTCAACTCCGGAACATTATCAATATTATCATCTGTACCTACACTTTAAGATTAAGATTTTGCAGATTTCTTGATTTTTTGGATCCGTAGAGTCTGTGGCTTTTTAAACAGTTATTCTTTCAACGCGTAGATCTTCGGATATCAATCAACAAAAACTGGAATTAGGGATCAGACTGTTTTTGAAGCAAAATACTTTATATTTGTCTGTATATTTTAGGCCAAATGACCTTCAGTTGCACCTTGTTGATATCGAGTGTTAAAACAAGTTTTTGGTCGATTCAGGAAACGACATCCAGACGGTTTGGGTTCAGTAAACTAAACTGTAACAAGTACTTAGTTAAGTGAAGTTTTAACTGTTTTACTGTAAGCAGGAAAAATGCGTGGAATTGAAGAATAAAATCTACAATTGCATAAAGCGTAGTAAAAAAGTAAGTATGAACCGAACTGAACATTGAATAAGATTAGGTCATCCAATTCAGAGGAAATCAATTGAAAATTCGGAATACAAAAAAGTTTTTTGTGTATTATTGAAATGGGTTCAAGCAATGATGTCAAAACACTGTTAGCCAAAAACCATTGCTTGCCTACATCATGCTTGCATGCAAACGATCATGTCTTTTCAATGACACTCATCAACGACCATGATAATTGACAGCCATATTAGCAACACAAGTCCTATTATCATTTGCACACGAGGATGCCAAACAAGGTGCTATGTCTGCCTACGCCTAATGCTAGGTGCAGCTTGACAATACCCATTTAGATAACCAGTCGAACAGGCAGTCCTTAAAATACTACCTGTACCGGGAGGATTGTGTTTTTTGTGTAAACGCGCTTAACAAAAGAATTTTAAGCAGTTTAGAATGTATTAAAAGAGACTTAGGATTAAATGCGGTGTTTCCAAAGAAGATTTTGATGCCAAAAATATAAAGAATTTATGGGTTTATGTAACTTAACATAAGCAGTTATTTTCCATGGGCTCGGCTTATTTGAACAGGTAAACGTATCATCCATTAACTTATTACACTACAAAGAGCTAGCCGCTCCAAGCCCTTCTTCATCCATCATAATAATGTCATACAAATGGCTGCCGTCTGGCCTATACGACCTTTAAGTAAACCAGGTTTTTGCTATAAGGCTATTTTTAGCCAGTAAGCATGCCATTGCTTCGTAAGTTATACACTGTGCTATGAATTAAGTTCTGAGGAATAGAATAAGAGAAGAAAGATCATCAGTGTTCCATTGTTGGTTTTAAATTTTTGATCCCTGCGTCAAAATTAACGTTTTCTCATTCAGCTAACTAATTACGCAACACATTTTCGTAAACGATTACGACTAATCTGTTTCATTTTGACAGTTCAACAAAATTCATTGCGTTACGTTGTTGAGCAGATATTTTCTTTCGAACTTCTGAATCAATGGATTAGCAATCTGTTTCAAAACGATTCAGATTCTGATTGATCGTGTTTTACGCAATTAGGGTACTGATGTTGTTGTTGGCTTGTAGACTACTCAAATTGGGGCTGAATACTAGCATACTTTTTTATTTTTTTCGAAACCACAGGGCCTAGACAAGTCACAATCGCTTTTAAAGCGTTTCGTATTTCTACAACGACTTCTATCAGGATTTTCATTCCTTTCCGCTAGCTTATGTCAGTCCCATGTTGCGCTGACCCCAAATAAATTGGGATAATGGCAAGAGGATGATGGTGATGTCAGTCCCATACATGTTTAACTTTTCCATCATCATCATCGCTGATGGACTTTCACTTTGTCTAAGCCTTCTGGTTCTGTAGCGCAATTTCGGAGGCCTTTTTGTAGCTGAGGACTGTGATAGGTTGGGTTGATTGCAATCAGGGACTGCCATCTCAACTCCACAGCCTAATTGTCTGGGTATTACCTATATTATTAGATTGCTTCGTCTTGTATTGTATTTGATTAGTATTCTTCACACGGTATGATTTGTCGTGGCTGAATACTTATCGGCACTCACGATAAGATCACTTTGCCACTGATATCGCATGTTGTTGATTTGCGTCACTTCCTAGTTAAAAATAAATGTTTTTATCACTGATAACGAATGCGAATTATAAATTAAGTCAATAGGAATTTTCAATGCCAATAAAACTGTTAGTTATAAAAAAATATAGTTTTTAAAGGCAAGAACCTAGGTTCTGTCTTGTTCTTGGAAATGTTTAGGATCATCTTCGGTTATAAACAAAGATGATGTTTATGTTAAGTTTCAAAAGTCTTTTATTTATTAATGTAATCAGGAAAATTAAGTAGGTAGCATTATACAAACAACTTCATGAACTTGTATTACAACGAAAATTATCTCGATTGATAATTGAATTTAAAATTCCAAAGTAATTATCGAACTAATACTGTTTGTAAAGCGCAGGGGCAATTAAAGGTGCAGTTATATCAGTAAGAAATAATAATCAAACCCTGTTGTCATTCCAAAGGCATGCACCTACAATCTTCAAACTATCTATTACATAGCGGTACAAGCAGGAATTCTAAACATTCACAGTCTGTAGGCAGCTGTCCTTTCAATACTTTCAGGTAACACTATGAACGCGTAAAGGAGAGCGGTCAGCAACCTCGGTCCTATTCGCACGTCTGCGTTTGCGCATACAAAATAACGAGCGTGTGAATTGCCGATAGCTTACTGTCACTAAAAAGAGAATGTTTTAATGACTTTTTGGGTCGGATTCTGGGAGGTTGACGGGTTGAAATGGCGACGCTTGGGAGAGGCCTATTAGCAATTGGACGAAGCAATCACTGATGATGATGCATGATGGTGATGTTTTGTAGCGGTGCTGTAAAAAGGTGATTGCTTTGCACTTTTGCTAAGCAGTTTAATGTAACACTTTCATATTTTTAGATTGAGAGTTCTTTTTGATGAGTGATTGAAAGTATTCCAAGCTGCATAGAAAATGAAGAACACTTGATCCGCATTCAGTAATAAGTGAAAACCTTTACCGCAAGTCCACAACCAACAGGTTTTCATAGCGATCGCAGATTCTCAACAAACATTCCTGCTGCCACGCCGGCTCACTGGCTGGCTAGGTACTAACTCTGCTACTAAACAGAGCATAGATGAAGGTTTACTAATAATTGTACATGCGATAAAAATACTAGTACTATCACTTTCATATACTTTGTGTAATATAGACATTAGACAGGCCATACACAACTAACTAACAAGTAAGAAAGTAAAATGACAAAAAAACGAATATTCCCGATCACCTTGTCGTCAACACTGCCAGTCGGGAAAAAAAATCCAATGTTTTTTTTTTTCTATTAGGAATACGAGTATTATAATATTTTGGAATATTTTTTGATTATTTCCGATCAGTAATACCCCTGTCGTTAACACTGTTGACAATTGGGAAAAAAAGTTCTATTCGTTCAGTGTTGAAGCATAAAAAAAAGTCAAGGTTTAGAAAAGTGGAGTTTCAAAATGCTATAATTATGACTTTCAATTTCACAGCTAAAATTATTATCAAAATAAAAAACTTCTTTTTGGAACGAACCGCTGCTGTCGTAATTTTTCTATAGCCAACTAGCCAGATATGTAAATGTTGACTGCAGGGAGGAGCAAGGTTAGGTAGTAATCTAGCCAATCAAGTTAATAATTATCAGCTAGGTACTCATGGGATTACTCAGGTAAGTAATTGCCTCGTTAGAGATTAGGGTATCGTTTAGTACCCTGGTGATTATGAAAACTATCTTTTAACGTTCATTGTGGTGATCTATTACGTGATTTACGTCCTTCGTAGAACGTTTACCAACAGTACCTAATTATGAAGAGATAATAACACTTATTACCTAGTTTCTTATCTCTTCAGTTGCCTAACACGATTCTGTTTAAAAATTACAACACCTCAATAAATCCTAGTTTTAGAAGTAACGGGGTCGCTGAACATTGTTATCTTAATTTACTTAGTTTTAACGTTTTTTATCTGCGCGCTATGGTGCGGGCACGGCCGGTGACCTCCGGAATCAGGTATGGCTAGTGATGCGACGTTACCGATTACGAATGATAGTCGAGCTGCAATAAATTAATATTTAAACCGTTTTTTTATTTAAAAAAGTACCTTGTTGTTTATTAAATAAAAAGTACTTATCTATTTTGATCGGAATAGAACTGTATAATTTATTTAACTGTATATCATAGGTATTAGAAGTGTGTTTTTGTACAAATGTCCTAGCTCTATAGCGCGTAGGTGTTTATTAATCAATTATATAATAATTTAATTTAATTTTAACAAAAGATGAGTTAAATCAGAATTTAGATATCTAGGGTACAGGCGTTTTTTTGACAAGTACCTACACTTTGTTTTGTCTCTCATCATCTCCCCGGCTGTCATTCGTGGATTTTTGACAGTCGTTACGGGTCGGCAGAAGCCCGAAAGTCTGACAACTAGTCTTGCCAACGGGTATCGTATTACCCAGTAACGGGTTGTGGAGGTTAGAAAAGGAGTTACTAGTATTCAGCTGCATCTGGTTAGACTGGAAGCCGACCTCAACATAGATGGGAAAAAGCTAGGCAGATGATGACTTTGTTTCTCATCAATGCTCGGTTTACCGAGCATTGATGAGAATGGTAAACCACTCTTTACATAGTATAAAATGAAGTCGCTTCCGCTGTCTGTTCGCTTAGATCTTTTAAACTACTCAACGGATTTTAATGATGTTTTCAGCAATAGATAGAGTGATTCAAGAGGAAGGTTTATAAGTATTTATACATACCCGTGCGAAGCCGGGGCGGGTCGCTAGTTACTGATATAACCTCAGACAACTAATTACTAATAATTACTTTAATAGAGTAGCTAGACGAGAAGATGGAATATAATTTATATTGACGTTGGTTGGGCTATTATGAAACTATTCCAAATCGGAACATATGTTTTCTTATCGATAGTCGGAAACGGTGACTCATTTGCGTACTTTCGTGAGGTCCCATCTCTAGGCGACCTACATAAGTAGGTACATTCTATTGTTGTATAGTACGTAGAAATCGTAGGAAACAATATTATTTTAATTACGATTGCGCAGGCAGATGTCAATTAGCGTTTATAAAATTATTTGATTGATGATTCAGATGTTGTGTGAAACGGAATATTATGCATATCTAGTAGAAATGTTGAAGCCTTGAAGGAAAAATCCTCTTTTAGTTACTTCCATAAAATCATCTAAGAAAATCCGCCCTACAAGGACAAAATTCATCACATCACATCTAATACCTGTATGGAATTTATAAGAAAAATAACGACAGTGGTCAATGGTCACAAAACCGGCTTTTTCTTATTCCGATCGTGTAAGGGCGCACGCCCCGCAGGCCCGCAAGCCTGCACATCAAGTTTACCTTGGAACTTTCCACAGCCTTCTGACCTTCGCCACTTAGCTTAGAAAGATCCTGCTTCATTTATTGCAATGAATAATGGAACTGCTTAGTCCTAGACCTCGTTGCATGTAAATGTTTAGGTCGAATAGTTGTCTATGGTTGTTTGTGGCCAGTTACTATCAGTACCGTTACCTATAAATTTGAATAGGAATTTGTTGAACAAAATATAAATTTTTCGTTTGATACACTCGGTACTTAAGAAAGAGTCTTTAGCTTCACCGATCAAACAATCATATTTATGATATTTTTGTAAATAACATTTTTTATTAATAAACATGTCCTGCGTAGCAAAAATTAGTGCTGTAATTATCTAGGTAGGTACGTACCTAGGCTAGTCTAAGAATCTGTCACATGAATGAGTGTACTCTAGTTAATGATATCGATGGCGTATGGAATGTCACCGGCCTAGGTCGGTGTCTAACGCGATGTCATTAAGCGTAAATAGAAGACGCCGCATACAAGTTATCAATTACTTAGGTAGGTACTTAGGTATTTATTACATTTTTAAATTAATACCTAATTAATCAGGTACCTACCTACCTGTTTAGTTCCTTGTACTACTTACCTACCTTTGAGTAGATTATGTATTATTGTTAAATTAAGTACCTATTTGTAAAACCAAAATACCTATTTATTTAATTAAGTAATAAGTAGGTAAAAACGTAGATACATTCTAAAGAGATACTGAAAAACAAAATTATACAAAATCCTATAAATTCGAGGTCAACGGAATTCCAATTTCAAATAAACTGCCTTGCCTGCCAGAGACAAACAAAACGATGTTTCTGTCATCTGCGCCCCATAGCCAAAACATTTTAAATCAAGCAACTATTTTTGCTCAGGCACAATCTTAGTTTTACCGCTATTTCACCATGAAACATTAAACACCATAACAAAACGCTACTCACCGAATAACCCAATACTATCAGCAGAAAAATCCGACACGATTCAGTTCCGTTAATACAAAGTTTTACCCGCGATTTTTGTTTGAAAACCACGTTAAAACTGAATAATTCACACTTTTGATTGTTGAAACACTTGTTTTATTGCACTTGAACACAGTTTTCACTATCACAGATTACTTGTGAGGTGTAATTTAGTCAAAAACATCGATACTTTTACGTAAAGAGTTTTGAACTGATAAGGCACGATACGCGTCTTTTCACACCGATGACACTATTGCTACTAGCGCTGGGCGCGGCGCGCGGGGCGGTTTTCGCGGGAACTAGTTTGTTGAGTTGCCGCGACAACGCTAGGCGACGACGCGACGCTAGTGCAAGCGTTGCGATGCGATTCATGCGATAGCCTAAAGGAATTGAGGAATGTTGCTATACTTACACAACATTTTAGGATAAAAATAATGTATAATACTCCCGTGGTTTTTTTGTTTCTATAAATTGTTTAGTCTTTTACTATTTTCCCCATTGATCTTGTAAATATGTATAAGCAAAGATTTACCTAAGGATAACTACCTATTTACAGTTTCAAACATCGAGTCAGAAAAGTTTCTTTTATTGGGAAAAATTACCTACATTATTAAATAGCAAAGCACAAAGGCACAGCTTTTTTGAAAACATAACATTACGCCTGATTTCCTCGAAGGGATTGGCAGAGCTGTATATAAAGTATACCCACATATCGCCAGTAATGTTTAGGTAAGTCCCATATATCCTGGGCACAAATCCAGACTCCGGGCTGCTACTGAGAAATTCCTGATGGAAAAACCCAATAACACTGCCCAACCTGGGAATCGAACCCAGGACCTCATGCTCACTAATAGCGCTTGCGATCCCAGCACGTGTAGCATGACAATGCTACGCGAGCTGGTACAACGAGGCAATCGCTTATTAATCAGAAAATAAACTACGCAAGAATTAACAACAATCACATTGAAATAAATGTACTTAATTAATATAAATATCTCTGAATATAATAAGTACAAAGTGTCTATTAAAATCATTTCATTTCATCAATCACTTATTTAGAACTAATTACAGAATCACTTTCTAACAACCAAAGATGGTCTTCAGCAATAGCATTTTCATTTTTTAGTGCAGTCAAAATATTCTTCATGACATCGGCCTTCTTGCGATATCTTCTGACCATCGTCTGGAGTCTTTTTATATGCATTTTCTGTTGCTGCATCCCTTTCTTATACTTATCTATTTGTACTTTATATCTTTCTACAATCGACCTTTTTTCTCCAGGTTTTATAATAATTTTCTTTGCCTTTATTTTATGTTTCGATGGTTTTGATGGCTGCAAAAAAAAAGCATTTAAAAGATCAGTGTAACGAAACGTTCAGATGTCATAAAGTTTTACGTAAAATAACATCACACACAACGCCAATGCTTGCGGCTAAGTAGTGACAGCCGCACGGGTTGATCCACTTGCCGGGGTTGGTCCGCAGATGGGTGTCCATCTTGATATACTCAGACTCCTCCGTGCCTCGGAAAGCACGTTTTGCCTCAACCGAAGCCTGAGAACCAGTCTTACCAAGGGGTATCGTGTTACCCAGTTATTTGGTTGTGAAGGTTAGGTAGGCAGTCGCTCCAAGTAAAAAACTGGTGTTCAGCTACATCCGGTTAGACTGGAAGCTGACCCGAAGATAGTTGGGAAAAGGCTAGGCAGATTGATTTGGCATAGTTACTGTATGGAAGTATGAAATATGACTAACTAGTGAACTAAATATTCATTATGAAATGTAATAATTATTGTAACACCGAATATTCAGTTTTAGGTAAAAATCGGCTAAGTGCCTGTCGGACCACACACAATGTAGGGTTCCGTAGTTGGGATGAATTTGTCCCAAAAACAAACTTATTGTCGACGTGATTAATATGTAGATACCCATGCCAAATTACAGCTTCCTAGTACTAACCGTCTCTGAACTAAGCCGCGGACAGACAGACGGACATGGTGAAACTATAAGGGCTCCTTGTTTACTACGGGACCCTAAAGCATTTGGAAACTTTCCAAATGCCTTTTTATAGCCTAAAACGGTTACAACATCAAATTAATTGTTATAATTGGAATTCATTAATATTCTAGTTCACTAGTTAGCGATATTTCATATTTCGATACAGTAGGTAATATTACCAAATTAATCAAATCAGGTAATATTTGACAGCTATTTCCGACGTTGCCAACTTTTAGAATGAATGCTCATATCGTTGTTGACAGCAAATAGAGAAAACTAGAAAAAACGGTGTGTGGTAGCTAGGTACCATAATGACAAAGTGAAAAAAAAAAAAAAACTACCTGTGTGTTGTCTATGGATTTGTATTTTAGTTTTTATTGTTTTAACACTGTAGTGTTTTTATTGGACGTCGGATGTTTTACCCGACTGCGGCGAAGTAAAAAAAGGAGGGTTAGTTTATTTTTACAAGCTTTTATTTAACTTGCAATGTTTGTATGTTAGTTTGTTTGCTTAGGCGAAATCTTGCAAGCTGAATTATAACCACTTCCACTTATTCTACGGAGTTGACATTTTACATGACATTTTTCAGTTTCAAAGACAATGCATTTTTATGATAAGCATGACCTGATTCTACACCCAAGATTGGCTCCAGACGAAGGAAACCCTCAACGGTCAACAGTACACACTTTTTTTTTATTGTTTGTACCAGTCGGTCGATTCTGTAAAAATATTAACGTGAAGCTTAGGTGAAGTGAGCGTGAAGTGAGCTGTCACTGCCACAGAATCGACCGGCAGGATGCTAGGGATTAACACTATTGACAGCTCACTTCACGCTCACTTCACCTAAGTTTCACGGTGATATTTTTACAGAATCGAACGGCTGTTCATTTTATTATTAATAGTGGTGATTTGGTGATAAGTAGCGAGAAAAGCTTACAGTTTCAAACACCAGTCTCAGCTTGAGAGTAGGCACAGCTGCGGGGAACAGCCTCCGGCTCTTAGCTATGGGCTGGAAGCATTTCTCCTCAAAATGTGAGCTGCATATGACGCCATTTTGTGTAGGAAACCATTCGTCCTTCCGGCCGCAAGCATCGATCCATTTCTCTTTCAGTTTTGGGTCTTTTGGGAAACTGCAATAATAAAAACCTGAATTTAAAAAACTTTGAAGTCGTTGCACACAAAACTACTTTTAACACTCACGGTTTTTCACAAGGGGTTTTTCTGTTTTATAAAGAGTTAGTAACCTTACACGTGATAATTAAAAATAAAATAAATTTACCGATGATAAGTCACCCCACAAGTCTTAAAATTTGCCTCGCTGCTCCTATTTCCACAGACTTGAACAGCACAACAAGGCATTATCTCGTACTAGTCTACCCTTTCTAATGTGCACTATAACCAAAATGCTGTCGGTTGGATGGGAACCTTCATTGGAAACGATCAAAATGGCGACAAAATCATCTAAGACTGAGCACACTAAATCCAGTTTTGATTACAATTCAGTGGGAATAATATCATGAAACAGGTTTTCGTATTTGCGTTATTTTTGCCCGTCGAACAAGCGTGTAGCTCGCGGGGTGAGCACAGCGCGTCTATTACAGGTTGTGTGAGGGAGAGCCACTCTCTGTCCTCTTTGGTCATATCGACGCGACGTCATCGTCTGCCTGCGTCGCTGCGCATCTTCGTAACTTCTAAACCACGCCCATGGAGAGGATTCCGTAACAACAATTTCTAGCCCTATGAATAAAATGATGTTGTTATGTTTACACAGGGAAGTACCTAACAATAATGACTGGTCAAGGGCTGATCATAGTTATTTTCACTTTATGAAGATATATTATTAATAGTTACAGGATTTCAAATATTTAAATTGAAAGGGCAATATCTTTTCTTGCTTCGAGGGTGAAAAATTATAGAAACCAAAATGTTAATCCGTCTCGTATGGCCTAAAATCTAAATATTTTGAATGCAATTTTGTGTATTTATAGCATCATAAATTATAAAATAATGAAAACATCAGATGGTATGTAATTTTTTCCTTTAAAAAACACGCAGCTGGTATTCCATCAACTACACCTTGATGATAATAAAAACTTACTGGTCTGCAACAGCTGATCGACATATGGCTAATTCATTAAACAGGCTAAAACAATACCATAGAACGATAACTACTTGATTCGCACTTTCCATTACGTCGCATGTGAAGATAGGACCCAACCAATAACGAATTTGAGCAGCGATGTATGAAGAAAAGTTGTTCCCGTTATTTTGTACGACATGGTAGAGGTATTAGTGGTATAAGATCCTTCGGGTAGCAGGTGTTGTTACCTGCTTTCAACAAAAACGCAATCTTCATTCACAATTTATTTATAGTTAGATGCTCCTGGGTGGCAATAGCAACGTGTTTGATGATACAAAGATACACACGGGAACATATCAAACTATACGGCTCCAGTATAAGCTGACTTCTCATTGTACGGAAATCCTATACAACATGAGATCAGCTTATACTGGAAATCTATAGCTAGTAAGATAATATACTGTATACTACTAAATACTATTTCAATATACATATTTTAGATGTAAAGAACTAATTTAGGCAGAATAAACGGTCAAATCTAAGTCATGCGAATTCTGGCATTGAGAATTCCGATGTTTCTTACCAAGCTACCTGCTGAGATGGTCATTCCACACAACACAGACTATTAATTAGACAGATATGCGTCTTGTTCGTCTCGATTCGATTAACCTTTGACCCTTGAGTTTGAGACCTGAGAGACCTGAGTGAACCTGCGGAACGTCAATCGTGACGTGATCTAGGCAACCACCGTACTGGCATAGCGGATGGCTATTTTCTTTACCAATACTAAGTCACCTACGAAAAATATTCAACCATTATCCCGTCTAACAAACGTTAATTTTAAACACACATGCTCTGATGCTCATAAAGTCATAATAAAGCCATCAGCACGTTTCAAAAGTGAAATGAATCGCCAGCAATGACGCTAACAAATAATCACCGAGTGTTCACGACTGTACACGATGGCACTCGGATCGTGACCGGGTTGCGTACGCGCAGCCTTGCCGATATGGACGCAGTATTGTTCGCACTTGACACTGGATAATAATGGTATGAGGTGGCCAAGTTGTGTGGCTGTTCTAGGATTACAGTTTGCCAGAGCTAAACCTTTTAAAGTATTATGAACATAACCTAAAGCAGCTTAGCTTTGGCTTAAGGCGACAATAACTGACTTTTAATGATTTTATACTGAAATCACGTCTAAACGAGTAGATTTAATGATTAGGAAAAATATACGTTACATAAGAACATTTTCTTAATAACTAAATATTTTAGATAAGGTATGTTTATATTACATAAATCTGCCTAGCCTTTTCCCAACTATATTGGTGTTGGCTTCCAGTCTCACCGGATACAGCTGAATACCAGTATTTTACATGGAGCGACTGCCTATCTTACCCCCACAACCCAGTAACTGGGTAATATGATACCCCTTGATAAGACTGGTTGTCAGACTTTCGGGCGTCTGACGACCCGTAACAACTGTCAAAGATCCACGAATGACAGCCAGGACCAACGGCTTAACGTGCTTTCCGAGGCACGGAGGAGTCTCGGTATGTAAAGATGGTGACCCATCCACAGACCAACACCGGCAAGCGTAGCTTAACCTGATGGATCGACTCGTGCGGCAGTTATTACTTAGCCACGAGCTCCAGCATGTTTATATTACATAGTGAAATTAATTTGTAAAGTTATGTCTAATGCGGATAAAAAGCTGAGAATCATGCAAAATCTATCAAGCGTATTTTTCTGATACCTTCACCATTTTAAATGTTTTTTCTATACGTATTGCGTCTGATTTGGGACAGCGCTCCTTGATACTGGCTGGACGTACGGCGCGTTGCGTGAGCTCAGTACAGACCGCGCAAGCTAACCACTCAAGGTCACTGGTATATACCTGCGTCTTAAATAGACCTTGGTTATTGTTTTCGAGTTAAACGTTAAATGTTGTGCTTGACTAACTGAAATTTTGCATAATTTTCCAGAGATTACCTACTGCAACAGCCAAAAGCGTATCGGATGGGGGCCCGTTCTCAGTTCACGACTCTTCAATTTCCAGTCTGTGTCATATCCAAACTTAAAGGATTTGTTTTAATGAAACCAATTACAGGCACTTTTGAATTGTCAAGGACTCGGTCAGTCAGAAAGATGAAGCTAGTTGCCCATCTCAAAGCGTAGTAGGGTCCTATGGAGAAGAACGGATAATTTTTTGGGTTATATTATTCTATGCCCTTGATGAGATCCTTTTTAGGGTTCCGTACCCCAAAAGGAGAAAACGGAACCCTTATAGGATCACTCGTGTGTCTGTCTGGCTGGCTGCCGTCTGTCACAGCCGATTTGCTCCGAATCTACTGGACTAATTTAGTTGAAATTTGGTACATATATAAATTTTGTTGACCCAAACACGGACGTGTAACGTAAACAAATGAATTTTGAATATTAGGGTCACTTTTCAGGTGCAAATTGGAAAATAAAAAAAAGTTTTGCGAACTGTACCGTATGACATATCAAATGAAAGGCGAAAGGTTGTTGAGAGGAAGTATCTCAAATTTTATAATTTTAAAATACTTCTAAAGATATTTAAGAAAATTGAAAAATTTTGACACCATATCTCCGAAACTACAGAACTTAAAATTTTGAAAAAAATACAGAGAATTGTTCTTTACTCATAGATTACAGTAAAACCTGTAACAAGTGATCTCAAAATTACAAGGTAAATTTCTCAATATCGTACGTACAAACTTTACATTTGCAGTTGGAATGTATAAGAGAACATGTTTTTCAACTACAATGTTAAGTTTGTTCTTGGGATAAATTCAACCCAACTACGGAACCCTTCATTGTGCGTGGTCCGACACGCACTTGGCCGGTTTTGTCCAACTGCATTACCAATTTACTACACAGTAGCACGGCAGTTTTCCCGGGACAGCTGTTATTTCGGTAATCATTAATGACCATAAAATGTTAATTATTTACAGAGATTATTACGAGATATCTTAGGTCATAAAGCTATTTCCTTTTATTGTTTTACACCATGAAAATAATTGTTATCGTGTAACTGTATATAAACCGTTGCGTTATTCAACGGACGGGCGGAAGTCAATAATCTTGCTATTATAAGATCTATTTTCCCCTAACTATCTGATACTTGAAGACAAACATGGGACTGGTTTTTATAGGGTGGAAATCTTCATTACAAGCGCGTATTGTTTAATCACTTAGCTGAAGCCAGCCCGTTACCATGGTATTATGAAATGTCTAATCATCTTAGAATTACACTCTTGTAGAATTAAGTTTGTGTTTTAGGTTTTAATTTTTAGCAGCATAAACCACAAAATGGCAACACACTTGACTCCTATTATGAGAGGCTGAATATAACACCGAAAGCGAAAATGTGATTCACCATGGCAATATTATTTATTTAAGACGCAGATATATGCCAGTGACCTTGAGTGGTTAGCTTGGGTGTTCTGTACTGAGCTCACGCAATGCGTCGTACATCCAGCCTGTAAAAGGACTCACCCACCAACGAGCGCTGTCCCAAATTAGACGCATTATTAATTTATTATACATAGAACAAAAGGTATTTCAATATAACACGTATACTAAAAAATCAATAATTAAATTATCTTTTAAATGTTGAAGTTTTCAGTAAAATACGCTTGATAGATTTTGCGTGATTCTCAGTTTTTTATCCGCGTTAGACATAACTTTACAAATTAATTTCACTATGTAATATAAACTAAATAAACAAAATATTCGTATATTAAGTTATTAAGAAAATGCTTTTATTTAACATATATTTTTTCCAAATCATTAACACTGCTCGTTTAGGCGTGATCTTCAGTATAAAATCATTAAAAGTCGGTTATCGTCGCCTTAACTACAATTCTCAATATCCCACTGCCACCTGTCTCCCGTCCCGTACCACTTGGAATGCAGTGATGAACTTGCGGTTTTTTAAATTTTCACTGTATTGTTAGGTATAAGTACTCGTAAAATGCATATTTATTTATTTATTGATTAAAGAACCTCAATAGCAAACACATTCAACATTACAACAAATTATAGGTAACATTTAAAGATAAAATACATTATGGACAGAATTTTAATATGAATGAATGTTGTACAGTGCCGGATGACAATCATTACGATACCCATCAAATTCCTATAAAAACATTACATGAAGTGCATTCAATCGGTAACTATTCACAACACGGCATACTATCCCATTGTCTCCACGTCTCATGGACTCATGGTAGCATCACACATTGTACTTTCTATAACTCAAAGGAAAGGCGAACACCTGATTGTTCTATAGAAAACAGACAATGTTATGGGATAGCTGTAGTTTTTCTAATTAGTTTCATGATGGCATCGTCAACGGTGCCAAAATTTCGCTACTAAACTTTTAGGCGAGTGCTCGATAGATAGAAATGGATGTTTTTTCGAATTGGCATTGCAAGGTGTGATGTCATGTGTCGTGAACTAGTGCTCTGCAGCGAGTATTAAAAACTGGTTTCTAGTGACTCATTTCGAATTAATACAATACAAAATAGTAATTTATTGCCAGCAACATACTGTCGGAAAGACGTTAGTAGTCAAGTTTTGCTCAAAATTGTGAAGTTTATAATATACTCCTGCAGTAAGTTGAAAAAAGGATTATCCTTAAATCCGATTGTCTTGATTCTAATGATCCATAACACAGACTAAGTTAAGGATTAAAAGCTTAATATCCACGCACAATGAAAAATGAAAAAGATTGTTTGAAATAACAACAATTAATATAAATCCGAGTGTCTGAGCTTTAAGCACAGAACAGATTCTGTTCTGTGAAGTCATCTCGATAAAAAAAAAGTGAGGGAAATAAGTTTTGAATATTAATCAAATGCACACTCCAAATTGACGCGAACTTTCTGATCATTAATGTAAATTCTACAGGGTAATTGGTACATCTTGCCATTCCATTGTGGCGCTGCTTGCCAAGTGAAGGCACAGTAGTCTGTCAAATTCAGTATATTTCATTTTAGTTCCTTATTCCTCCGTGTTTCAAGATATACTGGTCGTTTATTTGTAATTGGAAGAGACTGCGTGACATTCGTCCATAGAAATATAAATATATCTATGCATTCGTCTGTCTGTATGACAATATATTTGGATGAGTTAGCGTTTTGCAAGTGACGCTAATAGGGTAAATAAAGCTCCAGGGTATAGAAAGTTATGATCTACGGCAAGTGCAGAAGGTAGCGTGGGTTTGTGTTTGAACGGATATTTAATAAATTAAAATGATAGTGTGGGTAAATGAAGTCGGAATTAAGTTAATTTAGGAAATCTTTCCCTTATAATAATGCTAAGAAAACATAGATCATCATAATATAAGCTTTAAGCTCAAACATTACCTATCAAAGTTCTTTACGAAATACTTTGAAGATGCAGTATGTAGGAATGCAGAGAAATAGTTGTACTTCCATCATCCAATGTAGGTTGATATTTAGTTTGACATAGATTTAAAAACATGGAGCAGTTTATCTGGTAGGTACAAATCTGGGATGACATCACATCCAAACTATTTTAAGTCGATGACTATATCCCAAGACGGTACATTACTATCTTGAACAAATGTTTATAAAATAAAAGATAATAACATCGGCCAAGCCTCGGGCTGGTCACCGATACTGCGATGTACGCTAAGGTACGCCATCTTACTTTCCAAATGATTACCACAATTACTGTTTGTGAATGTTTGAAGAGTTGCAGTACTCAAATACGTCAAGAGGTCGTGTTTTGTTACTTTGCGGGAATATCAGAGCGGCAATTTCCGTGATTCTTAAGAACGTTGGCATTGGCACTCGCATCTCATTCGCAATCTGTCAAAAATGCATTCAATTTACCAACAGTTTTGACAAGTTTGACAGATTGCGACTTTTGCCGACAATTGGCCTTCAGTAGAACTGTCAAATGTTGGTACTGTGGCCCCAACCAATCGATTGGGTTATGGTCTGGGTTAAGTGGTTGGTGGGGAATCGGAGTAAACAGACAAATCTTAGTAGATTTACACCACATGAAATAGTGATGAATTGGTGACGTTCTTTACGAAAGAACTTCGTGGCCGTTTCTGGGGAACTGTCATGTAATTTTGACGTTCGAAAAGTGCTGATTCTCAGCCTAGTTTGAATAAATGATTTTTGATTTTGATTTTGATTTTGAAAGCCCTGAGTCGCCTCTGAGGGCAAGTCAAAGTTATGAATTCCATAACAGTTGTTGATATAGGTAAGGGATCTCGCGCACTAGAAAGAAAGAAAGAGAAATAAAGAAAAACTATTTATTGAGACAAGCACAGGAGATCACAAATTAAACTAAAACCCACTTATTATAAAATAAGTTTAAAAAAAAACAATAAAAACAAAGTAAAATTTAAATAAAAGCAGGAAGTCCTGTACGAGACCAAAAGGCTCCTATCTCAGCATGATGCTGCGACATTTAATAATAAATGTCAAACAATAGAAACGGATGCGAATCACGCACTTGCTCGCAACGGCCAACTAGCCGGTTTGTATAGTTTACCTGGTCGCTGCGACCACTGTTCCTGGTCGAGGCCGTCTAGTGCGCGAGCTCCCTTAGAGTCAGGAAATCTCAGAAATGGTTCTTACCTAGTAGACCATCATTCTACCACCCTTGATTGGATCTCGACCTAATCTGATTGAGAAACGGCTGAGTGAAATTAAAAGAATGATAATCTAAAAATTATGTTTCTTGCGGGATTAAAAAGAAAATCATTTGTCACTTGTCTACATAGATCACAGGTGACATGGAGGAAACATGTTGTTAAAGGTGCTTGTAGGACAGGAACCGGTCGCCAGTTGCCAAGTTGCCACTACGCATCTTGATCTCTGACCCGCATTATCATACGTGTAGCTTTACGTTTAAACTTCTAGGTTAAGAACCGCTTTTTATTAGACCTGCTACAGCTAAAAACTTATGAGGTATAAACTTTCCCGAGATTACACCAGTTGATCTTTATATTTCTGCATCCAGTCTTACCAAGGTTCTCGGCTATGATATCAAAATATCATGGTCTTCCATTTTAATTAAATAAGCTCGACATCAGAGGAGAGAGGTCAGTTGTGTAGTACTCGCAAATTGGCGTGTGGGTATGACTACATGTATGGACGTTATTACGTTAAATGAGCAAAAAGAGTATTTCAGGATCGTAGCAGGTGGCGTTCGGTAGTTTCTGCCTACCCATAAGGGCAGAATGCCTAAGCTCGACATTCTCTTTATCTGTTTCCATATTTTTCTATTAATGGACTACTTATTAAGTTTTCCTTTTCTGTTCTTTAATATTTGGGGACGTAGGTGGAAGGTCCTGTCTCCTTTTACACGTATTTGAGGTGAAGTTGTAATCGTGAGCTCAAGTGAAACTCCAACTTGTAGTTAATGTATATATATTTATCATACACTTATCCTAGGTTAAAGCTAGGCACACTAGTACACATATAACTAATTAAACTAGTAGGGACAAAATAAACTAATGATCTAAAATCTATTCTGTGTCCCATTACGGTTGGCAAGCAAGCTAGCAACGGTACTACCTAGGGAAGCTCTGCTATGGGTAACGCCCCGGATCAAATCGGTCGATCGATGGCTTAGTGTTGCCACTTAACAAGGTGCGTTCCTTACTAAATTCATCATCATTTCAGCCCGGAATCACCCACTGCTGGGTATAGGCCTCCCCCCCTTTCCGCCATACTTCCCGGTTCTGTGCATCTCTCATCCAGGTGTTTCCCACGACTTTGACGATATCATCGACCCAACGCGCTTTTGGACGACCCTGGTTTCTTTTGCCTAACCTTGGCCACCATTCGGTCACAGCTTTACTCCATCGGCCATCTCCGCGTCTGACTAGATGTCCTGCCCAACTCCACTTGAGGCGCATCGCCCTGTCTCCGACGTCGTAGACTTTCGACCGGCGACGGATTTCGGTGTTACGCACTCGGTCTAGTATGGTTAAGCCAAGCATGGCTCGTTCCATGGCCCTTTGTGCTACTCGTATGCGGTGGACAGTTTCCTTTGTGATTGTCCATGTCTCGGCACCGTAGGTCATTGTAGGCAGAACACACTGGTTGAAAAGGCGGGTTTTTAGGCACAGTGGGATGTTTTTGGATCGAAAAACTAACTTATAAATACTTATTTAAACTATAACAGGTGACGCCACGTATACTAATGTGCGTTCACAAATGCACAGTACGTGACGCCACAAATATATCTAGTTATCCCACAGTAGCCCAAACGCACGCCTGCATCTCTGCCTATGTTGCACTATTCCTGCCCAAACAGTTCTATTAAAAGTCGAAATAAATCACGACCATCTTTCACCTCACTTGTGTTCCAGTTAGATCAAGCTCTGTATCGCGGATCACTGATACCAACTGTAGCTCACCTTGGCCCTAGACATGTCACGTTGACATTTTACAAGCCACTATTTATAGATAGGCTCTGCAAGTATTCTCGAATTTCGTTCGTAGTTCGTACTTTATTTATTTATTTATTTATTTATTTAAATCGAACACATGTGATTCATATTGTTGTTAGTAATCCTTATAAAACTATGTTAGTAACATTTGTAATGAAAATAAATATAACAAAACAAAACAGAAACAAAAATACAACTAGTTTAAAAACCTATAATTATGACCGCTTCCCGCTGCACCAGACCTGCAGCTGTGCATACGGGTCCAGTGCCCCAGGAACGGGCAATCAGGCTTATTCACTATCACCCTTAGAATGCTGTTGGTGCTCCCCCGAATCCTTCGCATCAGGGATGCTGTTCTTTTTCGCATAATAGCTTGAAAGCTATCTGTATCTGCTTCAGCAAACATGCCCGATGCGCTACAGAACCGCGGGAGCCCCAACAGCACCCTAAAAGCGTTGTGATACTGTACGCGAAGAACGTTGTAGGCCCTCTGCGTATGTCTAACCCACAGGCTGCACGTGTAAAACGACTGGCAAAACGCCTTGAAAAGAGTGAGTTTCACTTCTCTAGTACATCGTGCAAACCTACGGGCCAGCATATTACATCGGATCGACAACGCTCTTCGCTCCCTTTCTATGTCACTATCATCATTTAAGTCCTCATTTAATATGTGGCCAAGGTACCTAAAATGTGATACTCTATTTAGTGGTACACCATAGAGAAATACCGGAGGAACTGTCTTAGGCTTTTTAGTACCTACCCTAAACACCACAAGCTCACTCTTCCGTACATTGTATAATAAACCATGAGACGTGGCGTATCTCTCACATACCTCGAGCAACCGTCTGAGTCCATCAATCGAGGGACTCAGCAGCACCATATCATCTGCATAACTTATACTATTAATCATTTTCCCATCAATAGAGCATCCGATACCAGTGCTGCTGAGCTCCCCGATCAACTCATTGACGTAAAGATTGAAGAGCGCCGGGGAAGTCAAACCTCCCTGTCTCACCCCACACTCCAACCCATACGCTCCAGACAAAGCACCCGACCATCTGACCCGGTTGATTTGGTGGTCATACCAGTAGCCTAAGAGCTTAATAAGTTCATTAGGAAGACCTTGCTCGCGCAATTTCAACCATAAGATATTATAATCAACCAGGTCAAACGCCTTCGAGAGGTCCAGGAAAGCAGCATACACAGGTGTGTTTCTATCAGTATAGTACCTGACCGTGTGCTTGAGCGCCAGAATAGCAGTCTCCGTGGACAACCCAGCTCTAAAACCGAACTGTGCATCATGAAGATTGAGCTGTCCAGTTACTCTCCGCTCAAGCACACCATCAAGAACCTTTGCTGTTATAGTGGCCAGCGATATTGGCCTATAGTTATCTTTGTCCGAGACATCGCCGGTCTTGTTCTTGACTATGGGCACAACTATCGTCTTCATTAGGTCAGTCGGTAGATACGAGTGCCTCACACAAAGATTATACAGCATCGATAGGACTCTGGGGAGATGCGGACCAGCATATTGTAAGTGTTCTATGCTGAGGCCATCGTGACCCGGAGATTTGCCCCTGGTCATCGACTGTATGATGTTCCGAATTTCTTTTGATGAGATACTAATCGGAACACCAGACAGTCCACTCTCAGCGACATAACCCCGTCCCTCTGACCGAAGCCGCGAAGTTACTTTAAAGTGCGTCCTAAACATGTTCGCAATCTCCTCAGGCTCAGTCATGCCATTTACGCTCACTGGAACCGCAGGTTTTGGGCTCAATCTCTGTGTGGATTTCCAAAATTTTTGAAATTGTTTTCCCCTATGTTCCGTTGCCAAAACGTTCATCTTAACTTGTTCCTCATTGTTCTGACAAAATTTTAACTTTTGTTTAAAAACTTTTCTTGTCTCACACATTTCCACAAATAGATGCCCCGTGTGAGGTTTTCCAATCCACACCCAGTTCAGAAAGGCCCTTCTCGCGTTCCCGTGAGCGTCCCTGACATACCTGTTCCATCCAATCACTGTACGCCGACGCCGCCCACCCCCCACTAAACTAGAGCTGCCCTCTGCCGCTTCCCGAAGCGACGTCACAATATCATTATACAATGTATCAATTATTTTACTATGTCCCTTATTACAGCAAAAATGATCACAACAATTTCCGAGTTCAGATGGGAAGTCTACATTTTTAAGTTTCTCCATACATAACCTATAATAACAATCCCTTTGTGCTGCATCTCTTTCACCCCATATAGCTTTATCAACTATCTTATTCCCAAGTTTAGCTGATAGATTCGTTGACCTAACCATTCCAAGGTTAACTTGAAAGGCAAGTGGAAAATGGTCAGACCAGTAAATATCATGGTAAACTTCAACCTTCCCTAGTGTTTTCCACGCTGCTTCAGACACCAAGCAATGGTCAAGCCAACGTCTGCTCCCGCATGCATCACTAACAAAGGTATACGTATCAGAATCTATACCTAACTTAACGTAATCGGCACAGCGCCAACTCTGTTCATCACAAAAACTTAATAGTTCCCGATCAAATAATTCACCAGGGTGCGCATTAAAATCTCCGAGTAAATATACATGTTCCAAATTCGCACTCTCAACGATAGCAGCCATTTCACTAAGGCACTCACAGAATTCATTTAAGTTCTCGATACAGTTAGTTGGCATGTACACACTAAACAATAACAACGTGCGATCGGCGCATGTCGCTTTGACAGCCGCGATACGATCACTCATACAAGGTATTACTGAAACGGATGTAAATACCGATTTTCTCCATAAGAGAGCCACCCCACCATATGGCCTGACTTTATCTGATGTTGTTGGAAGAATTACTTACTTATCGCTTTTGCATAGTTTGACTGTTTTGTTGCTATCTTGCTTCTTGCATAACTTTCAAGTCAAAAGGAATACAGGAAACGCACACGCGGCGTGCTTGACATTTGATCCACCTGGTTTGAACCAGTTCAATCCTGTTTTAACCAGTTCGATCTTGGTTTCAACCAGTTAAATACTGGTTTCTACCAGTTAGATCCCAGTTTCAACCAGTTTGATTAAAAATGTTTTCCAGAAATCTTTTCTTTTGATATGAAAGGACTCGTTATTCTTTCTGTCATGCATGAAACATTTTGTTTTGAATGAGAAAAAGTGATAAAGTCTTTGACTACAAAAATAAACTTGTACGAAAACCAAATTCAATTCAATTCGTTCCAGAAAGGCAACTCAATGTTATAAGTAAAGAGACACTGTCGCGTGTCGCTTGAACAGAGGGTTTCAGAGCAAGTATACAATGGCCATATGCACCATATGGCGACCCTGGCGACCCTGGCGTGTAGGTCGCCGCGACCAAAACTGGACCGAAGCAGGCTGTGTCGGTGAAATTGTACTTTTATATCGTGAAGAGAATTTAAGGTATAATAATCTAATCGTTTTGTTCATACAAATATTTCTTATATCTATGGTTTTGTTGCATAATTCTATGGAGGAATCACCAAGCCCACTAAAATTTTCAGAACAATTGGAACTTAAAAGATCGTCGTCCCAAATCTTATAGCACTTTTTCTTGCCGAGGTGTGGCCGAGGTAAATATTTAAGCAGTATGAAAGCTCAGTACTAACTTTCTTAGATGTCTCTGTATACCACTTTTATAATTACTTCGGTAAGTATGTGTTTTAGATGTAGGAACTTAACTACCAAACATAATTAAGTCAATTTGTCTAAATTACTACAACAAGTTTCTATCTCGCCCGCTGTTACATTGGACTTAAACATAACTGGCGAAATACTGGTTAACTATGTACCCCTGTGCCTAACCAACCAAAAAGTTATTTTATATTATGTAAGTTTCTATAGCTAGGTATATGGACATATTTTATAATATCGCAAAACCTGTTAAGTACGCAAAAAAAAAAACTAATATTATAAAGAGAACTCAAACACTGACATACTATATTAGGAAAAAAAAAAAAATCGTGAAAACTAACAATACTAACCTACTTTAAGCACCATTGTTACTAAAACCAAAATACTAAAAAAATATGGACCTTAGTCTGAAATAAACTTTTTAATTTTTTTAATTTTTTTATTAGTAAATTAAAGACATTCCTAAAATGTCGTATACTTCTACAATGTTTGTTAATATGTGAGCACCATAGTTTATCTCTCATTGCCTCATTTTTCATTCTTTTTACCTATTGTGAGATAATAATAATTTTTAATAATCTTTATTTATGTCTCTCAAAAAGATACAGATTTTTTTGTACATAGTATATAAGTTACAGGTAGAATATATAATAATAATAATTTTATTCTAGGTGCATCGTCTTCACATTTAATTATTTAATTAATATGTATACAAAATATTGTAAAACATTTTAAAAGAGTAACGGTGGAGTTTGTTGCCTATTCTTCTCCATATGAAAACTACCTTTTGGAAGGGGCGACTAGAATCAATAAAAACAAATTTGTAAACTTTTTCGTTCAAAACTAACTTTCATGTGCCTAATTGACATAAATTATTTAACTTTGTCTTAGACTTTCGAAAAGATTGGATTTTTTGTATATTTGTTTCTTGGTTTGTAATGAATAAACACAAAAACTACCGTAGCGATTTAAAAAATTCTTTCACCAGTATAATGCTATATTATCACTGAGTAACATAGGTTATAATTTATAAAGATATCACGCGAAGCTGCTGGTGGAAGCTGGTATAAAATAAAAGCACACTTTACGATAAGCGCCAATCAATTAACTTGCATTGCCATAACAATCCAGTTTGATAAAGTGAATGAAAAATGCCATCTAAGCTGACAGGACGGCCTTTATGTTCCTTGTATAGAGAATTTAATGCACCCACTGACCCAAAGAGGAATGTGTGCTGACTCATTGGCACCGCTTTTGTTTCATAAGAACACGTTTCCATCTGAACTAGACACAAAGCGGATCATGATCGATTTATATCTGAAGTAAATGAAGCAAGATGACTTGTGAAAGAAATGGTGTTGAACATGTTTGCAAACATTATTGGGATCTGGAAAGTAATGTCAACATTTTGGATGTTGTAGAAGCAGCTCGAAATGTGTTAGTCTAACATAGGTTGGATTGATTTTAGTCAGTGCCACAAAGAAAACAAATGACACAAAATTATGAAATAGTTTGCGCTCACTCAACGAATTGATTAATAGAATAGGTACCTACTTCGTCCCTCTAAGTATCTACTCTATGAAAGCTTTCAATCCTCTCCGTTGACACTAGGTATTTCGTTTGAGGACAGGCACCTTCTGCTGACATTCTTAAATTTCCTCATGAGCAGACTAATTACAAATAAAATATTCTGACACTGCGGAAGTTCAAAATTAATACACACTTTAATTCGAACAGGAACACCAATGACGTGTTGACCAATCTTATCTTAGAATTTTAGTCACTTATTTCTTCAAATATTAAGATGATGCATAACCCTATCGTTATTTTCCTATCAAATGAAATAATCATCATGAAAAACATAGCATAACGCCTTGTTTACGCGAGAGAGGTGAGCAGTTGTGTACATATAGTACACCCATATTTCGCCAGTTATGTTTAAGTCCCATGATAGGGCCTATTGCCATCAACCGGGCAAATCCAAATTATGGGCTGCTACTGAGACATTCCAGATGGAAAAACCCCATAAGACTGCCCGACCTGCGAATCCAACCCAACACCTCATGCTCAGCAGTAGTGGTTACTACTAGACCAAGGAGACAGTTTCAGTAAACATTTAATCTCCAATTACGTTTCTACAGTTAACTCGCCAATCGCTTCACTTAGTTCCTCTCCATACAAACACCTGTTAGAAAGTCCAATCATCGGTTAATCTGATACTCATTCACAGCAATCTATCGATGGCCCATTACAGACGAATTGATTGACGTCGGTAATGCGCCTGATTGGACGACCGGCGGCGCACGATTTGACAATCAGCGACTCGAAGAAAGATTGTCATTTGTTCATTCGAGGCCCAGTGATCTTGTTTGCTGCATCCAGTTAGACTGGAAGCCGGCCCCAACGCAGTTGGGAAAGGGCTAGGCAGATTGATTGATTAGTATGCCAATGTACCAGAAACTTTAAATACGATTTAAAAGATCTTTATTTAAGTTCCCACGGTTTATCAATAATGTGGTAATGAATCATTAAGGGGCTTATTCATCTTTTCGAAAACGAAAACCACCGTTAACCTTACAGCTGTTTTAAAATCTGGTGTCAGGTGTGATTCATGATATGACTTAGCTATATTCTCAAAAATGAATTATAATAATTACCGCCAATAAATTATTTAATTTTACGAAAAAATATGGTAGAAATGCCCGCTAACTCCCACGTCATGGTCAGTGTAACATGATCAAGTGTAATTCGAGTCAGTGAGAGTGCGGAGAGTCGTCTGACAAACAACGGCCATGTGTGAAAGTGATATGGTTCGTGTAACTGTCTGCACAGAGTTCGGATTAGATACGATACTTTGTGGGAAGTGTTTGCTAAACTTGCTAATGATGCGCGAAACAAAACGTTTGATTAGCGGATGTAGTTTGTGGGGTTATTGTTTAGAGATTTCACCGAGAAGTTTAGGCTAATCGTGTTATGTCTTGCAGTCGTGAACAGAGAGTATACTGTCTTTATGAACGCAATAACAGGCTATGAAGATTATCAAAGGAAAATTGATAAATTGGAACATGAAGTTGGTGAAATATGAATATCATCAAAACGACCATTAGGTAACCGATGTGATGATCAGGGGACTCGGAGACCGTTTTAATTAAATTGGTGATAGATAAAACAAGCCAAATTACCACAGTCTTCGTAATTAACGTAGTCAGTAGAGTTGAGGTAGACGATTGAAAGGATAATGAGAATGGATGCAAGAGTGAAGTATTTCTTGGACCAGACTTGTTTCATATTGAGCCGTTCCCTGTAACAAACTCGTACAGAATCAGAAGGGCTTACAAAACAACTGCATGCAAAACCAACAGTCCGCACTCTCTTCAACAATACTCTTTGAGGTCACTGAGCATGAACAAAAACAGTGTAAAGTCAATTAATAGAAAAGAAAGTGCCGCAACGTATAATAATGTCCGTCTGTCTGTGGGAGACTGCTGCAGGGCATTCTGTTGGAAATAAATAATAATAACTTAGAGGCACTTGAACTTTTTGTTAATGGTCAACTATCACTTGCGATTTCATTCGCTTAAGCATTCGATCATTACGGTCCCAAAATGTTTGTGGTATCAACTGTGGTTACATAATGAGGATGATGAAAAGACAGATATTATGTGGTCGGTTCTAAATTAATTGTCATTTGCAATGGAACAATTCTCTTAACCGATTTCGGTCACGGTAGCCAATCTCAACGGAGCCAGGTACGCAGGAGATATTATAGTGCACATGTGTGTGCGCTAACACAGGTGCACTCTCTGTTTCTTTACTCTCATAGTTCGACGGGCCGGCAATCCGACACGACCGGGGAATGATCAGACGCAGGACCAACGGCTTTACGTGCTTTCCGAGGCACGGGAATGTCGCACAACCAATTTCCCAACTTCGGGCTGCTACTGAGAAGTCCCTAACGAAAAAACCCAATTACACCTTCGCCGACCTGCTATCTAATTACAACACATTTTCGTAAACGATTACGACTAATCTGTTTCATTTTGACAGTTCAACAACATTCATTGCGTTATTTACGTTGTTGAATAGAAATTTTTGTCGACCTTATGAAGCAATGGATTAGATTACAATCTGTTTCAAAACGATTCAGATTCTGATTGATCGCGTTTTTTACGCAATTAGGGTATTGGACATTGAAAACCACGCTCAACAGTCGCACTTTGACCACAAGACCAACGGGGCAGTGGAACAGTAATGGGAACATCAAGTCTTATCTGAGTTTACTGAGAAGGCAACAATAGTCACGCTTAATTTTCCTGTTCTGCAAAGACCTGACTACACGTTTCCTATCTTAAAGTCACTGATGTTAAGTAGTAGAGAGTTTGGCATGCTCAGCTTTTCACGGAAGATCACCATAATAATTGAAAGACATATCAAGCAAGAGCTTGCATAACGTAATAAACTTAGTATCTGATGATTCTGTATTCCATGAACGATCTGAAAGATATGGCTTTCAGATGATATTATGGCATGCATAGAACTACATAATTGAAAGACATAAGACATGGAACCATTTTTGCAATGCAGCGAGTATCGGAGCTTTTGTTAATAAAACTGCATCGATGAGCAAGAACATTACCGTGCCAAACTTTGTGGTCGGTTGAGTATCGACGGAGCCGTAACGGCATTTACTAGTCTCAGACCTCAGGGTTTAAGGGTAGTGCGTGACCATACTGGAGGTACATATGCAGGTATGTCTTTATTTGCATGTGCATTTGTGCTGGGACACATTCGTGAGCTCTTAACTCCATTATGGTGAAATTTAAAAAAGATAAGTGATGTGTTTGTGCGTTGTGTGTGTGCGTGTGTTAGAATAAAAGCTCGGGATTTTTCATGGCAACTAATTTATAGATAAAAGGTGCCCTAGACCTATCCTTTGATATTGAGACAACAAGATACCCTTGCCGAATAATTTATAAATCAAATTATAATGTCAGAAAATAAAACTACCTAGTTCTATATATGACATTCATGAGTCACGAAGATTTATGCTAAAACTTCTTAGACATGCAATTCGCGAGTCACCAGGCAAATATTCAAGAAACACGCGAATAACTGTGCTATGGCCAATTAAACAAACTATATACAAGAGATCAAATTGTAGTTAACTGTCGGTGAATGAGTTAATAGCATGTTGTTTGTGACAGATGTTTACAGTAAACAAGTATTGTTGCCTGACTGTGTTTGTTGATATTTTTGTTTATTATTTGTCTACATCACAGATAAATTGCAGGTAAGTAAGTACATAAGCTTTTGCCTAGCTATCACCTGGGACACTATTGGGATCTGGTGGACGAAGTTAAACCTTTCTTCTACGCAAACTGACAATAAATGACTAAATCCAGCTTCGCTATACAAAATCACTTAATCCAAAATTAGTTTTATAAACATCTCTATTTAAAACTGAGTCAACATTTTCACCAGATCCCATACGGTCATACCTACGTGCCGTTTTCAAAGCGGTTAATCCTTTTACAAGTCGTTTACCCCTGATCTTTTGCTCCAGATCACAACATCCTAATACAAAAATCCGCTAACCACAATACCTACCTACCCTCACTACGGTGCTAAATCCGGCAGAGTGGCCCAAGACCGGCCCAAGATATTTGCGGAATGCGGCCCGCCAGGCGAACGACCGCGACTGCCCTGCGTCCAGTAGGGCTTTCACATTTCTCTCGCCAAATATTCACAATGTGACTCCAATGGTTTGATGGTAAGCGAGGATATTGGCAGGGGTCCCCTGACACATCGACAAGCTAAAAGAAACGTTAATTAGCAATACAGAGCTTGTTGGAGACACTTCGTATAATACATATCTTTAAAAGCATTCACTCTCCTTGCCTTTTTGTTCCGAAGGTCATGGGAATTTAAAGTTATGTGGCAAGCTTTTAGTGTCCCACAAGGTAGATTAAAGGGCAAACCCTCATTCACATCATTAAGGTAATAAAACACCAAGGGCTCGTCGATCGTTTTGGCTAATGCCACCAAGTTTGAGGGAAGTGTAATTTCAAATCGATCAACAAATATAGACAAACGGACATTCTTCCCTAAAGTCTAATATCTAATGTGAATGCAATAAGGAAACTGTATGATCATATAGGAGCACTTAAGAACCGACGCGACGGATGCGAAAAGTAATCAATTACAGCGGTGAGTGACACTTGATTTAGCTTGCTAAGTTGTGTGTGGTCCTCGATCCAACCGGTCTATCAAGTGCCAGGAAGATCTGAGGAAGGTAGGCAGGGTAGGCAATTACCCACCTCTACAAAGATGAAAAAATTGTTGGAGGTGCCTTTGCTATAGAGGATTCAAATTAGGCTGGGCACTTTAAGAACGTAAAAATTACATTAGCGCCAAAATGTCCGCACTCTAGTATTTTAGCTGGGAAGAAGGAGCGACCGTAGAGCGATTTTTAAACAATAAACTAGGTATATCAAATATCACACATTCTACGTAATGTTTCAACAACATAGTCTAGTATTTTGTGAAGAACATAGACAAGAAACAGTATACACTCGTAGTAGTCGTAAATCATGATCACAGACACCAACAATAAAAAAAATGGCAAGATAAAAATAAATCAATTTTGAGAAAAAATCTATCCGACTTCACCAATCAATTTCACTTCAACTTAATATAATGATAACAGTTAACAAAAACGTAAATTTCTAAAGAAAAATGATTACATTTCTCAGTATGACCATGTTAAGGTGTAATGTTTTCACTGATAAGGTACTGGCTATGTTTACCTGCGCAAAAAGTTCATGCTGTAACCGCATCCGGTGATATGGCAGGTATCCAATATACAACGTCAAATAGCACCCATATTATTCTTGCTCCTTGCCATAGCAATGAGCAAAGGCATTACTGAGATCATCATCATCATCATTTCAGCCGAAAGACGTCCACTGGACATATGCCTCCCCCAAGCACCGCCACTTCGACCGGTTCTGAGCTTCTCGCATCTAACGGAGTACTCAGATAGTCATTATCGAGTCTGTATAAGTGCAATGCTAAGCACCTACATGGATTTTTACTATTAAGTGCATGTTTTGGCTTGGCTGCTAAATTAATGCCGCAGAAGATAAGTTATTTTGTAGGTAGGTAGGTCATCTTCACCGCTGTTATCGACGATACGATGAATAGTGAATATTCTTTGATATTATTGGACAATTTGACTTGTTAAAGCTCAAAATTGGAAATCATAGATTCATAGTGTGATCGTTTTGTCGAACCAATGAGTTTAAAAGAAAATACGCGGCGGATCATATGGAAGGTAAATATAAATGGTCCTACTTCGTCTTGCAAAAATGGACACACTTGCAGGATACAGCGATCACTAGAGCCTTGACCAATGTCGAGATTGTTGTTGAAGATAGCAAGCGGACGCGACGCCTTACCTGTCCACTCGGCAATCAAGTTTCGCAACTACTGAGATGTTTAGCACAACTTTACATGAAGGTCTTTTACCTTTGAGATCAGCAGATACGTGCGTTCGAGATCAAAATCTTTATTTTTTAACATAGCATCGCGCTTTGTTTCTCCGAAGGGTTGGGCAGAGGTTTACCAGCTATTACCCACATTTAGCCAGTTATGTTTAAGTCCTATGTAATAGGGGGCGAGCCTATTGCCATCAACCGGGCATAAAAACAGACTCCGCGCTGCTACTGAGAAATTCCAGATAGATAACCAAATAACACCTTGCCCGACGAATCAAATCCAATCAAAATCATGATCAGCAGTTGCACTTGGAACCACTAGACCAGCGACTGCTCCTCCTTTGACGAAGTAGAAAAGTCTCAAATGACTTGTAATTTCACTGATGTCTACCTAGGTGCTCTTCCGTGACGAGGTAACCCTGCAGTGGTGATGGGTAATCCATACCACAGACGCAAAAAAAGCTCTTCCATTACCAAATCATACTACAGTTGCACAATGAGAGTAACACAACAGAAGGACGTCAAAGTAATTAGTCAATGGAAACAGTGTAGGTACATACTTACCTGTGGTTAGCAGATCCATGTTGTCGAGTGCAGTTTGTGCAGTTGACGTCAACGGTCGCCACGCCTCGCACCTGTCGCTCGCCGCTTTATAACTTACAAGTTACTGACACGGACACCCTAGAAAGTAATACTAATTTAATATAAGCTATAGGTACAGCTTAGGTTATACCTATTTTATTAAATAGCAAGTCAAAAGTGGTTATGCTAATTCCCACTTCAGAAATCAAATTACAAGCTGCGACTAGCCCTTTTCTTTCCTCAAGGTAGAAGATATATATTCCCCATATTTTTACATTTTATACTTATGAGGAGAACAAAGTTCGCGGTCGATAAAAAAGTCAAGAACAAAATAAAGCTTGCCTGTGTTTAGTGTAAAAAATAACTTACCTTCTTATTAGTTGTGAATTGCATGAGCAAACAATCATTGTGTAGAAGAATTGTATATTTCTGCAATGTGAAGACGACAGGCGCCTCCGAATAGTGGAGACGTGTCTTGTGGAAGTTTTATGAAGATGCTTTTTTAGCAGGGAAGTCTTGTTCTTCTTCTTCTTTGGTTTATCTTCCTGCCCTTGTTCCATGTTACTTGGAGTCGGCGCAACACGTTTTCCTCTTCCACCCTCACCTTTCAACCGTCACACTATCATTTACTCCGTTCTCTTTCAAATCATTCTCCCTTCTTCTTTGGTTACGGTTTCAAAACTTGAAACGAGAGCGCTAGTATGGTAATCAAAGCTTTTAAAATAAATGTTTCATATTTTCATTTGACTAAATTTAGTAAACAACTACTTCTATCAACTCATAATTACTTTTATAAACTATGAACCACAGACCAAATAAAAACCAAGACATAGCGCTGCGAATAATACAGTGAAGCATGCCAAAACTACACCTCCACTATGTGCATACATGCTCACACGCACACATTTATAATCAAACTACAATCAAACTGCACCTCATTGTGCACACATTTACGAAAACGGGCTCACGTCACTGTTGACAGCGTTGGTTTTTAGAGTTCCGTACACGAAGGGTGACATACGGAACCTATTATTAAGCCTCCGCTGTCCGTCTGTTTGTCTGTCTGTCTGTCTGTCCGTCTGTTTGTCAGCGAGCTGTATCTCATGAACCGTAGACAGACAGTTTCAAAATTTCACAGTTTATGCATATCTATTGCCGCTATAACAACAAATAATAAACATTAGATAGACGAAAAAGAAAATATTACCCTGACACGTGTCATTGTCTAGAGCTCATCGAGTAGAGAACAAATATAATTTTTAAATTATTTTATATGTAAATTAAACTAGAAGTTATACAATTTCTCAATCGCTTCAAAATAAAAGTTCAACAAAATACATTTTTTATATTGCGTAACAAATAAATTATTATGATAATAAATAAAAAGTGACAGTTTCCATATAAATTAGCAGTCAATGTTCCTCTATGATCATCGTTAGATGTAAAGACATTTTTAATTATCGCCCCCTGAGATCAGCAATTTGATTAATTCGCTAAAGTGAAGCTGCGGACACACGATTCCATTTTGCGGTTATGCGGTTTCGCTTATTTCCGCTTAATTTGGTCGGTGTTTTATGAGTTATGACTAATGACAGTGTCTATAATGTACTTTTTCCGACACTTTTATGTAAATTAATCTGTTCACTGATCGTCGGTTTTCTTGACCTAATTGACATTTTTGACTTATCAGCACTAAAAATGTATTTTTAAGCTCTATCGATCTGTCTAATCGGGGTATTGATATCTTCTACCGTTTACTAGTTATCACAATGGCGTTTATGCTCATTTGCAAAAAAAAAACCTTACTAAGTGACGTATATGCAAAAAGAATCGAAAAAAATACCCCTGAAACCATAAAATGTTCTACGTTTGACTTACAGCAAGTCAGCAATTTACCGATATCTAACGAAATTAGAGTTTTCTATAAGAGGCGATTATCCGTGAACAATTTTACCACCTACGACATAACCACGGCAGATTGCTATACTGCTCTATGCAGTATAAAGGTCAAAGTAAAAGGGGATCATCAGAAATTTCCACAGCATTGTACATGTTCCTCATCATGATGATGATGATGTACATTTTCCTAAAGTAGAGTGATGACAGGGGCTTAAACAAATGTATTTGTTTGCGAATGGATGTAGTGGGCTGAATCGCAAACCAATCACGGCAGCAACTCTGATGTATGTGATTAATAACTCCAGTAACAAAATCCAACGACGAATTTTGTTACCCATGCTAAATTACAGCTTTCTAGTACTCGCCGTCTCTGAGCTAAGCCGTGGACAGACAGACAGGCAGACTGACATGGCGAAACTATAAGGGTTCCTTGTTTACTACGGAACCCTAAAAACGGAAATGAATTCTAACAATTCGCATTTTCTTCTAATACTTCTCTCTTCCTATAGTGTGTTCTCACCCCTACAGCCTCCAGCATAATAGCTGATGCCACGATAGTGTATTGAACACAGCATTGTTACAGATCTCAAATAGAAATGAAAGTCCAACAATAATATCTGGTTCTCATAAAAAACTATTAGATTTCCTATCTCTCTGATATTGAATGAAGAGGGCCGCTTTCTCTGAGGCTTGTTTGATTTGAAAGGTAATCATAACCAGATGTAAATCGTGGTAAACTTATAAAACCTTTCTACTAAAGAACCTGACCCCCCTTGGTTGACTGGTAGAGAATGTCTATAATGCAAGTCCATCTTCATACCTTATTGTGTGCGAGAAATGCAATAAACAATATTTTTGGAAAGAAAGGGAAAGCATTGATTGTACAGACCTTTAATAGATAAGTTGACGTAGAAGATGATGAGATTATGGCGGCATCTACATCGCCACATGCGAACTACGCATCAAAGACCTGACGTCACACAAATCCTGCATCGCGCAATTAGAGTTTACCGCGCGAACGAAAGATAAAAGGTCCCATTAAAATAGATGGACAAATTTTAACACAGCGTTCAGTACTTCTAACCAAAGATATCCAATTAAAAAAAACACTAATTAAAGTGATTTTATTTTGACCAAAAATAATAAATGGCATTAGGTAACCAACACTTTTAGTCTATTTTCGTTAGCTGATTTATTTTTGTTGTCAGTATCTAATGCGTTTTTCTTATTTTTTTTATTACCGTTGTCCTTATTTTGGTGCTCTGAATGATTTCTATATGTTTGTCCATCTATTTAATTGGGATCTTATATACTATCCAGCATCAATCTTCTCATTTTCAATAGAAGATGAGTGAACTTTACACCATGGTCCTCATACCTCTAAAAGATCATGATCTTTCTCCTGCCTTTATCCTAATTTAATTGTGGTCAAAGCAACATTGTCTTTTTCTGCCATACTTGTTTATTAGTTGTCCTCTCTATTGTCATTCGCTTTCTAGCCATAATATCATCTTTCACACAGTCCATCGTTTTTTTAGTCTTCCCCTACTCGTATACCCGATGATGGGATCATAATGCTCTTAAAAATATCAGTTTAAAAATCTTTTGACGTCTTCGTAAAGGGACCTAAAAGAAAATGGAAGAATTAGTCACTGACACTGCTGTGAATATTTGAAGACAGCAATAAGCGAACGGTGTCCGTCACCCACACAATTCGAGAGTAATTGAAACTTGATTATGTTGTCACTTAAGTGAGACATACGAACGTGACAACTTCTCAATCAGCTGACAAGCTTTTAAGCTTACGAAAGTTACGGCATCAACTGTCATCGTCAAGAATGTGGTGGCTTAAGTTTCAATACTGACTGTCAGTAACCAAATCATCATCATCAGGCTATAGCAGTCCACTGCTGGACATAGGCCTCTCCAATTACAAGCCATTCAGCTCGATTCTGCGGCAACTCTCATCCAGCTGCTACCAGCCCCCCTGTGAAGATCGTCGCTCCACCTAGCCTGAGGAAGTTCTACCTCACGTTTGCCGATTCACGGTTTGTACTCAAGAACACGTCTACCCCAACCAAATGTGCGTCAAAACAAATCCCATAGACCATTGCGAAGTACTTACCTAATAATAAAAGGACTGTCACTATGTGCGCACAACTAGTAATTTGCAGGCTTCTGTTCATATTTTAATAAGTCTTCAAGGCTACCTTTTAGGGGTATGAAAATATCAATATTATCTCGTCTTCTTAACTCTCTACCAGTCCATTATACCGCCGCAAGTATTTCCGATGCTAATAGTGACTACATAATTATAAAAATATATATTTTCTAAAAAAAGAAAACCGGCGCTTTTGTTGTTTGAAGAGTAAAAGCGTGCAACTACATTCGATTCAACACCTCTAACTGCGCAAGTGGAGACCACGGAGTATAGAAAGGTGGAGACGCATCATATCCTAACTACCTATGGTTTGTTCTAAAAGTATCTGATGAAAATGTGAACAAATGGATCTGTGGATGCCAATTTGTAGTGCCACTTACAAATTGAGTTCTTTTCTTTGATTGTTTGAATACTTCCGGACCGAAAATTCAAATTATAAATTACCTTAGAATTTTTTCATTTGATAATTGTGGTTAATTTTATAACCAATTTTTTCAATTAAAATTTAAACATGTTATATAAGTAAACATAATTGTTGGAAAAAAAGTGCTGAGATATAAAGTTGAAATCTACTAAATACAGATGAATGTTTTACTAATTCCCTTTAGTGATAGCGTCAGAATCAACCTGAGGAGGGTTTGTTTACACTTTTATTAGATACATTTAGCACAGACTATACCTCCATACTCCTCAAACGTTCATCGCAGAGTTTTCTAGAAAATACTAAAACGTTCGACGCTTTACTAAGAATCTCACGGTCCCCGGTTGCTGGCATCTACTAAGACTGAACCTTATTGTATAGGTGCGTTCACCTCGGCTCTCGGGTGCCGATACCGTGACCTCTGAGAAAGTAAAACTGTGACCGGCACGCCTTCCTGTTACCTTTAAGCTCGTGTGCAGTGTTGGTATTCGAAAGTACTGTTATTATATTATTTACAGCAAAAAATTGGAAAGAATAAACGTATTTTGGCGTTTGGAGTGGGTGAAATTATTTCTCAAGTTAGCTCATAGGGGTCACTTTCTGCCACTATCACTTCGAGATCAGACTGTTTAGCCCAGTTTATAGTCCATATAATCATAATAAACCAGCAAGCCTGCAGGTTTTAATTGCACAGTGCCTGAAACTCTTGACTACTGTTTCCCTATGCGCCTGCCATTTTACCAGAATATTTCTCAAATGGTAACAAGGTCTTGCCATAAACATAAACCGTTCTAAATTACATTTTACGATTTTACTGATCAACCGGTCGACATAACTTTTAGCTACAATGCGAAAGCCAAAGTATAGTCGTGGGAGTATACTGCTTGTTGTTATCAAGATCAAACATTTTGCAATGTGGTCAACATGAGCGGGAAAGTATGGAAATCTACCTAGAAGACAACTACGGACGGTATAGTTCGTCCGCGACCGTGTCCCGTTTGGCGTGATCAGTTGATTGTTACATTACAAGAGATCAAACTGAATGGAATTGTTACAGAACAGCGCTGTATTTCCATGGTGTTCAATAGCAAAAAAAAAAAACTTTATTTCCTCTTTCCCCATCCAATAGATTTATAAGGTGTTAGGTATGTCTAGAATATGGTTTGGAGCAGGGCTTCCCTAACGTCTCCACGCCCTGGGGCGTTGCGAGGCGATTGGCCTTGTGACTCCAGACGACCCAATACGACAAAGACAAACTACTTAAATTTTTGAGCTCAGTTTCTCATGAAGATCGTGCCATCATTACTGCAGCATTGAGGGTTCTATTAACATTTGCGACATCGTACTTGTGCGAAACAAGCTTTTCTGCAGTTACAGCAATAAAGAACAAGTACAGGTTGCAAATATGTTACTTGTTACTAGGCTAGAACTACACTCTGGTAGGTACTTTTTGGCTAGAAGGGCCCGGGGGGGGGGGGTGTGCGTCACAAAAATGGTAAACTCCCAAGGGCGTAGTAGTAAAAATAAGTTTAGGAAGCCGAGGTCTAGAGGATAGACGACAGGTCAAAAAAATAAGAACTGAGATCATTAATCGTTCCGCCAAGCATACCTAGGATGGTTATTGATATTGGCCAATGATTAGCAGAGGACTTCTATAAACAATGATTCATAACTTAAGCTCAGGTAGGAAAAACAAGCAAAAGGCAATTCCATTTATTATTCTATTATCTACTCAAAATTATAATGTTAAAACACGAACATCGACACAATAAATTTTAAATCTTATTATACTAAAATATTCTTAACTAAATCTATTTAACTTTAACGGTGAAGGTGACACAACACGCTTCAGAGTCTTTGTCTTCATTCCACAGCTTTATTTTGACTGGGAATTTACCCTGGAACAAAATTAATTAATATGAATCTTTATTATAAATATTTTTAGTACGTTAGTAACGAATAGAATGATCCATATCATGAACATGAAGAAGAAGAAGTAACGAATTTGTAGTGTTATTTTTTTGTGGTCAGGCACAGTGTTTAGTGGGTTTGTCAATCTGGAATTTCTCAATAAACGTCGACAATTTTTTTTTTGTCTGTCAGGTAGGCTAATAAAAATATTGAACACGTATTTTTTCTTTTTTTTACGTTATGAAAAGATTACGGCAATATAATGAGTTAAAATGTGCCATGACACTCCACGGTAGATTTTATACCTACTGACTTGTGACGTAGTGAGCCCCACTCCCCAACTTTAATGCGTTTTGTCTAAACCATTTTTTATTAATATGATAAAGCAAAAAATACGTGTCTAATATTTTTTTACTATCGGACTGACGGGCTAAATAGTTTTTTTTTCCCCAGTCAACATCCCTATTAGTAGCCCGGAGTCTGGATTTGTGCCCGTTTGTTGGGAATATGGTCGCCCTCTATTGTATGGGATTTAAACTTCACTGCCGAAATGTGGGTGCAATATAGATACACCTCTGCCCAACCCTTCTGGGAAACGAGGCGTGATGTTATGTATGTTAGACTATAAGTTATATATTTTTGTTTTGGGTCTTTGCGTTTTATTCATTTATTTATTACACTTATTACCTTCATTGTAAAGATTCCGGAAGGTCTGCTTATGATATTTTCCTTTACAGTTAGCGATCATTCGTATTATGTATGAAAATTATTAATTTCCAGCAGTGGATATGTCGCAGTAAGATGGTTGAAGCTGTGATATAGTTATAAAGGTGTGTCCAAACATTGAGCGGCAATCGTGCGCGGCCGCTGCGCGCGGGCTGCGGCGCTGTTTGTACGACTGCCGCGCGCGAACGCTTGAACTGTCAACTTGCCGCGCACAATTTTTTTTAGGAAAAATTCGTCACTAATTGTGTCGGGACGTATTTCTGCGGACGTATTAAAAGCTAGGCAGATTGATATTGCCAACTTAACTGTGCGGCGTGTCTCGAATGTATCGCGCAGTACTGCCGCGCAAACATTCGTTGGTTTGGTCCTAACTAGACCGCGGCAGAAATGTGTCCTGCAAACGCCACGTGTTGCTACCGTGCTCCAGATTTGACACACTATAACCCTAGGGGGGTTATAGTTATATACCGTAATATAGTTATATGAAATCGGTTCATAACATTCTGTAACACAGTTCATACTAGAACTAGCACAGACATCGTCGTTAACTCTATCTTCAAAATGCTCAAAATGCTGTGCTTTGTGTTTTTGTATAGGATAGATGAGTTGTATGTGCCAACATTATTGTTAATAAATTGACAGTCGTTACAGGTCATCAGAATCCCGAAAGTCTGACAACCAGTCTTACCTAGTTACTGGGTTGTGGAGGTTAGATAGGCAGTCGCTCCATGTAAAATACTGGTATTCAGCTACATCCGGTTAGACTGGAAGCCGATCCCAATATAGTTGGGAAAAGGCTAGGCAGATTGATTGATTGATATAACTATATCACGGCTTCAACTATCTTACTACGACAGAGATATGTCTACAGTCTAAAATAACTTTTACGAGTTTTTACTTGACCTTTAAACATGAGCTGAAAGCATCGGCCAGCCCATAACAGACCACTTACAAATGGCACAGTATGCTAATGAGAAAAGATATAAATTTTTCTCCAAGATAAGCGTAGTACAAACTGGTATTTGAGTATAATATTCAAAAGACGATAACTTACTTTTAAATTACATCTAATATTAACAGTGAAAGCATTCTTAGGGATGTAACAAGAAGCAAATGAATTGAAATAAAATGAAATTGTTTATTCTGTTAATAGGATATCGGAATCACTTTTACTCGTCATATTAAAAATAAGCTATGAGTAGATGAGTTCGGCGTTTCCTAGCTGACTAATCAGAGAAGAAAGACCGAAACAAACTCAGAGGTCGTTCTCGTCGTTATCGTCTCTTTTAAAGTCTAGACATAATCTTGGTCGGGCCATATGAGGAACATGTAGATTAGTGTCTGAAATGGTCTTTTGAGGAAAGAACTACACAGATTTGAGTGGACCTGTCCAGTCGGTGCAAGCAGTGATCACTGCATGTCCCTTGTTTGTATGTGTCTGCATAATTATTCAAATAATGCAAATAATTATATCTTATATTCTGTCTAGATTACCCTGCAATAAGACAGCTTCCGGCTGGTATTAACAATACTTACGGAAGCCCTTTTGTCTACCATCAGATCCACATCGAAGATCCTCCTCTGATCAGCTTCGAGTGGACAGAAGAGCAGTCTGCAAGCGTCACTAGGAGTCTTGATGACAGTTGAGAAGTTTCCGCTGTTGTCCACATCACTCGTGATGGACAGCCTCAGAGATTCTGCTGCGAAGTCTGGAAGTGAATATGAAAATTTTTCCTTTAAGAGTGCGTACAATCCTAGAAAAAACAAATAAAAAACGAACTAAGAATGTAGTAAGTGCTAAAAGTTTGTAGTGGTAATGGCTCCTACACACAAGGCTTTTGCTGAGCGGCACGTGCCCTCGGCTTTTGCGTTTCCATTTCCTTTAAGATCCTTTGTGCGGCATTGTGCGGTAGGGCCGAGCGCGCCACGGCTGGCCCGGCAGTAGGGCCGCAGTGCCGGCGTCATAATGCCGCCGGCATTGTGTGTGAAAGCCATTACAAAACCAAAAACAAAAGGAATTTCAGTAATGCCTGCACACATTTTTTCGCCTTGTATTAATAGAAATAATCATAATTTTTTTATCCTATATGTCATTAGCATAATTATTATGTACAAATCCGAAACTGCGTGACAATTAGGGGTAACTTCGTGATTTTTGTTTATTGAGCCAGTTTTATTATTTTATGTTTCTGTTTAACAAAAAGTTTGGAAATATCATATAGTTCCTCACATTATTCTTATTTTCTGCCTAAGTCGATGCCAATTAGATGAAAAACAGAATGTACAAATGGCAATTTTAGTTTGGTCCTGCTCTACTTTACTGGTTGTTATTACAGGTGCAAAAGTTACTATTTACCTTGTAATCTATTTAGTTTAGCAGTCTGCTACTACGATCACATTTATACATTATGTACTAACATATTTTTTGTGGGGATCCCTAATGAATTTAATTATTTGCTTAATATCTCTGATAGTAGATAATGAAGTAGACTTTTCATCCAAAGTTAGCATGTTGAGTTTCTTAACCAATTTAAGCGTTGAAGTAGACACCAAGGTAATAATGATGGCTATGGTTTTAAACTTACGCGGTGTCATGTCCAATGTGATGCCATAGCCCTTGTTCTTCTTCAGGGTGCAGAACACTGGACCTTGGGGACACGGGTCCACTATCACACTGTGGATACTGCATTGGGAGGCGTCGACTGGAAAATTAAAAGCAAAGTTAAAAGCAGTCCTACGTGCAATAGTTCATAAAGCAGAACCTTTACCTTATACCTTTCCAGCACCAAACCTAGAGTCGCTTTTAGCAAAAGATTTACTAGTTTTATAAACATTATCAGGATTGTAGACAGAGTCAAAAAACGTCCGTAAAAGTGAAGAAGGCAGTTCCAAGGTTGTCCGGGTTGTCCCAATAAAATTGCAGGCATTATTTTCTATTGCTGTTCTAGAAACACTTACACAAAGTCTTATAAAACTTAGCTTGACTGAATATATAAAAAGCTAACTCACCATCCTTACAAAGTTTCCTCGTCACATACTCGGACTGAGCAGCCACCAAGCCAAAAAACAATGCCAGCACTAGACCTCTCATGTTCGCAACGTCTCTGAGCTATCACCCGACGTACACTAACTTATTATTGTGATAATGGTCCTATTGACCGCAAAATAGATTGAAGTAGAAGGACAACTCGATACAATGCGCTGTTACTATCTCACGCGGGTAACCCATATAGAAACTGTGAGAGACAGAGACATTGCCTTTGCTTGTTTTAGATGCTCAGTTGTTTCTACAACTTTTTTATTTACTACGTTTTTACTGAACCGGTACATAAATGGCTCACTTAATGTTAAACGGTGACCTATAGAATGATGCTTATTTACTTGCCTTGTCTATTGCTTTATAAACTCTTTTTCTTATGTAGTCTATGTAGGTCACGTCCTCATTGTGGTGTAGGTCTCAGTTTATTGCGTTCGTCATCCAGAACATTCCAGAAAGAAAAACCTTGAAGTGGAAGGAAGAACTAAGGAAGACGGGCAACGGCACTTGATGGCGGAAAATGATAGGAAGAACTTAATTCACCTTACGGACTTACCTCGTCGCACTTTTATTACGACAGCTCATAGTTACAAGCTCTTAGTTCTTCTCATCAAGTTTGATATGAATGATCAGACTTTCGAGTTTCTGACTGATAATGTCAGTCAATACTCAACGATTCGATTAACGAATGACAACCCAGTAATCTAATTGCGTAATGCAGGATCAATCAGAATCTGAATCGTTTTGAAACAGATTGCTAATCCAGTGCTTCGTACGTTCGAAAAAAAAATCTGCTCGACACCGTAAATAACGCAATGAATGTTGCTGAAGTGTCAAAATGAAACAGATTAGTCTTAATCATTTACCGAAAATGTGTTACACAATTAGATAGCAGGACCGACGCAAGAGCGACGGCTTAACGTGCTTTCCGGGGCACGAAATTCGGTCCTCCCTGTTCTTCAAAATATAGGTTTAATCATAATGATTAATGATTATTTAATGATTTTATTTTACTTGTTTTTATTCTAATTTTATTTGAAACTTGATTTCAACATTGTAAAATTGTTGCTTTTTTTAAAGTAATTAATTTTATTACCTTTGTTCTATAAATCTTGCTGGATTGTGCAGGACAGAAAGGCAGTCGCTCCATGTTACATGTTGCCATCCATGGTCTTCAGCTGTATCCGGTTAGACTGGAAGCCGACCCCAGCAGACTTAGTTGAGAAAAGGCTAGGCAGAGAGAGACGTTGGTGCATAAATCTTGCTAAATTATAGGCAAGAAGTCACTGGCTCCTAAAATACAGGTACATAGCTCTGGAGTCAGGGTGTCACATTTTTTCTGCAACCCAGTTTGTTGCGATCAATAATTTATTATAAATTTGATGCATTTTCAAATTGCTAATATATGGCTGAACTTATTCCCATTAACACCATGTATTTCAGCCATGTTTGCAAAATAAAATATCTTTATCTTTATCTTTAAATATCCTTTTTCAGTTGGCATTCTGTGTTTTCCTATCAATGTATGTTGGCTTAATGCCAGTAATTGATAACAAATGGGAATGTGGTCTTTTGTGTTTAATGTTCTGTTTGTTCATTACTACGCATGTGCGTTGTGAGTACAAGTGTCAGAACTGAGTGCTTTTGCGATGTAAAGTAATATGAGCTTATGACGACGTAATGTAGTATGAAAATAAAATGGATGAGATTAGAATGAAAATCTTTCAGCCAAACGACGACAATATTAACCTTCTGTCCGTTTATGGTTTTATATCAATGGTCGTGCCCCAGCGCCTCATACGACTGAGGCGGCACAGGCACTAAAACATTTGTCTTATTGGTATTGTCGACTGGGGCGGTCAATAGGCCTTGCTTTGTCTACCGCAGTCGCTAGTGAGTTGGTGATTAACGTTTGTTAAGTTATGGAAGAAGATAGAGAAAGGAAGGATCCAGAGAAGATTCGCCTCTGGATGAGAGGATGTCTTTGCTGTATGAAGAATGCAAGCAGTTACCGTACTAAGTTGGGAGGCAGACTGCAAGGAGGTAGCTACTGAGGTCAACTACTATAATATTTAATTATAGTACGGGCATGATGCAGGGGAATGAGGGCGACCTACGTTGAGAGGAAACTTCAGAGTATGAATTGGACGGATATATAATAAGTATGATAAGAGTAGGGGAATGATGGAAGGACTGTCTGAAAGATGAAATGGCAGGAAAGGGAGTGACTACTGAGGTTTAGGCGAAAGCGTCAGGGAAACCCGCGAAATCCAATTTTTCTAACGGTTTTTTGCAATTTGCAGGTCAGTATCGGGTTGTGTGTTGATGTAAATATGATTCCGGGCCGTATGAAATATTGATCTATAGAATTATAGTAATAAAAATCATCCAAACATCCCTAGAGGGTTCTACCCAATTTAATGACAATTTCGTGGCATCATGACCTTTGAGGTCAATTCTAACTTATGGAGTTGTTGTATGATTATAATTGTAAAGCCATATTTGTTACGGTTGCGAACCATATTTTAATCAAGAACTAACACTGGCCTGCAATTTGCAAAAAACGTAAGAAATTTTGATTTTCGCGGGCTACCTTATCGCATTAGCGACTGTTTATTGATATATTTTTGACGTTTGAACGTCACTTAACTTTAAGCAACGTTTATAAATAAATAAACCCCTCTATAATTTGTCGGCTTTTTAACAATATATCTTTTCAAGATGTTATGTATAGGTACTTAGGGATGTGCTAAGGTAGCCCACCTTAGCACATTCCATCTTAAGAGGGTTTATCCTGAAAGTTGGCAACGCCGCAAATAACTGTCAAATATTTACCTGTTTTGATTGTTATAGCAATATTACTGAATAGAAATAAGAAATGTGGCTAACTAGCGAACTAGAATATTAATAATGAATTGCAATTATAACATTGAATTTGATGTTGTACCCATTTTAGATGTAAAAAACGCATTTGGAAAGTTTCCAAATAGTTTTTTACATCTAAAACTAAACATTCGGTGTTACGATGTTAATTATTGCATTTCATAATGAAAATTCTAGTTCTCTATTTAGCCATTTTTTTATTTCCACACAGTAATGTTGCTAAATTAATCAAAACAGTGAAATATTTGACATCTATTTGCGACGTTGCCCACCTTCAGAATAAACGCTCTTAATAGAGATGTATGGAGGAAAAAGGAATGCTGCGCCGAGTCCAGATAAATTAAGATAAGGCCAGGAGAAATATGATGATAGCTACTTAGTTTATATTCTGCTGTAATCGAGTAAAATTAAAATTCCACGAGACATTGATAATATTCCTTAGCTTCTTTATCGAGTACAATGACTTGAGAACTTATCAAGTGTTTAGGCATTGTGTCTCTTGACCTTTAGTGTTGAACTTTGACATTGGCATTCAAGATAAGTAATTTGCATAAAACAGTCTTATTATATCTTATAGCTGCTGCCTCTGATTTTAGTTCAGCCGAGTCTTCATTGAATAATCCTCAACGATTATTTTGTAAAAGGTGGTGAGTAGTTGACATTAGGCTATTGTAACTTAGATAAATTACAGACTGACCCACTAAAAAGCGAGAAATTAAAACTTTTTTTACATAAAAAAAAAACAACCGTCTTCCAAAATAAACTACAAAGTGAAAAACAACTTAAATTTCGGAAGTCGGTGGGCCATAACGAAAATACAAAACGAAAGACACCAACTTGAGAAATTTATAAAAAAAAAAAAAAACTCGCTTTTTAGTGGGTCAGTCAACTACTCACCACCTTTTACAAAATATTGCTTTTCCTGATGCAGGGACGTTAATCGTTGAGGAGTTCTCCTGGCACTTCACCACCAGCTTTACTTCTCCATATGCATTGTGACCATAGAAATATAATTAACAGTATAACTATGATTGTGACGATCATAAATTGCTTGGCAACCATATTAATATTATATATCAACATTTATCGAATCTCAACCCGTGGAATACTTATTATTGAGTAGTTCCAGTGGCCATCTGTGGTCTTTATCACCTGTTCCACTTCACCAAATTTGGCTTTCCGAGAGCAACTGCACGAGTAACCTACTATAAAAAATATAGAAATCGCTATAGTTGTGCCTATAATATTTGAAGAATTCCCTCGATTTCTCCAGGATCCCATCATCATGATGACAATGGGAGCATCTTAGAAATATAACCTTTCAAACAAAGAAGAATTTTGGAAATCCGTCTGTACATGAAGGAGTTATGCCGGAACATACTATTGAAGAACTTCATATCTAAGCAGTTTGAAAACAAAACCCCGTGAACACGATGACCACATCTGTTACCGCCCCGGTTCTATAGCGCCCCAGCGCTGCAAGCAGAAATAGTCCTTACGGTGTATATATATAAACTTCTTCCATGGTACATAAAAAAAAAATTAAAATCATTAAAAAAAAAAACTTAATGATTATGATGCATAGGGTTGTAGTTAATTAGAAGTTATACTTAGTATTTGGTTTTTTTTCTTATCATCTTCTTATCGTGTTGATGGCAATTTATATTGAGTCGGCCCCGAACCTGTGCTAAACGAGTGTGGCGCCGGGTACCGTAGCGGCCATCGGGGGGCCTAAAATGCCCCCTGATGGCTTCTTAATTTCGGAAGTCGGTGGGCCATAACGAAAATACAAAACGAAAGACACCAACTTGAGAAATTTATAAAAAAAAAAAAAAACTCGCTTTTTAGTGGGTCAGTCAACTACTCACCACCTTTTACAAAATATTGCTTTTCCTGATGCAGGGACGTTAATCGTTGAGGAGTTCTCCTGGCACTTCACCACCAGCTTTACTTCTCCATATGCATTGTGACCATAGAAATATAATTAACAGTATAACTATGATTGTGACGATCATAAATTGCTTGGCAACCATATTAATATTATATATCAACATTTATCGAATCTCAACCCGTGGAATACTTATTATTGAGTAGTTCCAGTGGCCATCTGTGGTCTTTATCACCTGTTCCACTTCACCAAATTTGGCTTTCCGAGAGCAACTGCACGAGTAACCTACTATAAAAAATATAGAAATCGCTATAGTTGTGCCTATAATATTTGAAGAATTCCCTCGATTTCTCCAGGATCCCATCATCATGATGACAATGGGAGCATCTTAGAAATATAACCTTTCAAACAAAGAAGAATTTTGGAAATCCGTCTGTACATGAAGGAGTTATGCCGGAACATACTATTGAAGAACTTCATATCTAAGCAGTTTGAAAACAAAACCCCGTGAACACGATGACCACATCTGTTACCGCCCCGGTTCTATAGCGCCCCAGCGCTGCAAGCAGAAATAGTCCTTACGGTGTATATATATAAACTTCTTCCATGGTACATAAAAAAAAAATTAAAATCATTAAAAAAAAAAACTTAATGATTATGATGCATAGGGTTGTAGTTAATTAGAAGTTATACTTAGTATTTGGTTTTTTTTCTTATCATCTTCTTATCGTGTTGATGGCAATTTATATTGAGTCGGCCCCGAACCTGTGCTAAACGAGTGTGGCGCCGGGTACCGTAGCGGCCATCGGGGGGCCTAAAATGCCCCCTGATGGCTTCTACGGTACCCGGCGCCACACTCGTTTAGCAAAGGTCTGGGGCCGACTCAATATAAATTGCTATCAACAGAATTTAAGCAGAATTGCTAAAGTGGCCGTTACAGGCCCCCAGTTCCTCTACCGTTTTGCCTTTAAATTAAGGCATGTTTGATTTTATTTCGTTAACATCAATAAAATTTTGGGCTACATTTATGTATGTATTAATTACTTAATTCATTATTAAACAATATATACTACTGTTTATCTAAAGACTATTGATTCTTTGATAAACAAAGGGATCAATTGCTTTTTGTTAAAATAGAATAAAATGATAACGCACAATATTATTATTTATTAAAGTAGTTACTCCGTGGGCTTTTTCTATTTCTTCTTTTCCTTCATGATTCGAACGGATAACTTCATGCAGCACGTTTGTGTAATGTCGTCTTTGTTCCAAACCTCCCACTGCAGAGGGTACGTACCCTGAAAAGTTTATTTAAAAAAATCAGTATAACCAATGTAGAGGAAATCAGTCAGATTAGCCGATGGGAAAGCCATGTACTAGTAGTATTTCTAACGTCCGAAAAATATCATGTTTTTTAATTGAAACTAGCCGATCAGAGAGCCTAGAACGGACTGCTATAATGCTTTTCTTCTTACGAATAGGCTCGAACTATAAAATAGTAGTCACGCCAAATAAAAATATAGTCAGTCAGCCAGGGTGCCAGCGCTGACCTTCCTCACTCCTGGTTGCACCGAACGTACATTACTGTCTTCCAATCATCACAGCAATATCCCGAGTGCAGGTGTGGGCAACCCCGTCTTTAACCTATTGGAGGCCCTGGGCACATAACTGGGCACATAAGGATCACGGGGCCCCTGTGTAGATGACAGTAATAATATAATACCAGCCTATTACTGTCCCACTGTAGGGCAGAAGCCTCTTCTCATACAGAGAAGGCACGAGCATTGATTACCAGCTTGCTCAAGACGGGTTGGTGATTTCAGACTTATATTAACTATAAGTCCAGGTTTCCTCACGGTGTTTTCCTTCACCGATGTCAGTAAAGTCCAAGATAAACTCAGAAAGTACATATGATAAGCAAAATTCAAAAATTATTCAACGGTTATTTTAAAAGGTCAGAGGGCCTAGACAGATGGCATACGCTTCGGAGCTATTCTACAATCGCTATCGCTTCAACGATGACGAAGTTCAATGGGGATCCACGCGCAAAGCTCAACGCAGATGTCGCCAGCGGCGGGATGGCCGCTGTCAAATCATTTTCGCTTTGTTTACATCAGTGTTTTTTGTTATTTTTTGTGTTGAAACCGATCCACCATCGTTATTGCTGACATGTATTGTTCCTGGAAGCATAAAGAATTGAAAGACGAACTAAACAAACGAGAAGCAAGGATTACTGGAAAGAAATCAGATCTTATTGAGAAGTAGACTTCTATCTAATAAAACATTTTTCATCAGTGCTAGGCTCTACATTTGGATATTTTTTTTGTTGTAACGTGTTAATTCTTACTTGACCCATGGTAGGAAAATTTACGAAAATTGAGAGAACACTACTTTAATCATAAATGGTATTCTTAAATTTTTAGGTTAGGTTTATTTTTTATCAGTGCTAGGCTCTAGATTTGGATCATTTTTTAGTTGGAACGTGTTAATCCTCACTTGACTAATGGTAGGATAATTTACGAAAATTGAGAGAACGTTACTTTAATTATAAATGGTATTCTTTAGTTTTTAGGTTATCTATGACCGAAATTTTAATTTCGGCAATCAAAGCTCTCAAGTTTCTGAAAGACAAGCACTTGACGTTCCTGCTTTAGAACTTCACCAAAACGTTAATAGCTCCACCAGAACTCCACCATATTGTCGAAGTTTACCAATCAACATATTCAAAGTTACTTTTAGTTGTACTCTTTTAGTTTCCCACTTTTTTTAGCGCAGTATCTTTAGGAAATAAATGAACACCGGGGTTAGTAGTTTAGTACATCCTGGTACAACATACTTAAGCATATTACGAGAAAAATTAAATTTACTGAATGATAGGTTACAAAATGTATGGAATTGACAGCTTTCAATGGCCATGTCGACGATGCGCCACCTATCGTAATAAAATGGCAGTACAGATCCTCATTGACAAAGTACACTTCGTTTCGCTATCGTCTCATTCATTGGTTTGTTCGATAAAAGTTACATTTTGTCTTTGGTCTTTCGTGAGCAAACGTCAAATTCCGCACTGTCGCTGTCAATTCTTCTTGTCAGTTGAACTTCGATAGTACGAGAGACCACGACCAAAATCATGTCGCATCGTTTTACAGCCAAAACCGTATAAAATCGTTAGTTTAGATGAATCTGAACCCGACTCGACTCGGTGGGCAGTACCGGTCAGAAACTTCACAGTTTTATGGGAGCCCATTTCTACTATATCAAAAGAAATAGGCAGACGGTTTCATTACATATTAAAAATGTAAATACATAGGTTTCGTAATTTTAATACGAAAAAGTGTGTTTGCAGACATTTTGCGTGTCCAATGTGGTTTGAATGCATTTTTTTAAATGTCAAAAATTTTACCTATCGGTCTCACAGAACCTGGTTCATTTTTTTTTAAATCTTTTGTATATTTACCGGGGTTACAAAAATATGTTTTCTTAAATTTTAACTGGTACCTATAATTCCAAAAACCAAAAGAACGTTTCGAAGTCGCCCGGAAAACGCGCGGTGTTTATTACGCTCCTATCCCTCACGACAGGACACGAAAGTTTTTAAACACGTTCAAAATAGTTCAACTCATAAGAGGCTCACACTTTCTTCTGAAAAACAATTTATTCGCATCAAATGACCAATGTTCACCTAAAAACAAAATTTTCAGACGGGTTGCTATGTACGTAATTTGATTTTTTGACTCATTTTTAACTTTACAACTTTAAAAAAAAAATTCAGACGGGTTGCTATGTATTTTATTTTTTGCCTCATTTGTAACTTTCTCAAATGGTCTCCTTGGTACGTGTGACGCTACTGGATTCTAAAAATTGTGTTTTTGGTATCTGAAATGTATCGTTCAACTCCATTCTTAAAATCAGACAAATTGCTATGAAACAGGTCAGTATTTGTTTTTGACATATTTCAAAATGCGTTCCGGTCAGACGTGACGCGAAAAATTTATGAAATTATAATTTTTTGTATTCAGAATAACTAAATCTATCGATTGTATATGGTTTTTGTTCATAAAACGATAAAGCAAATTTAATTTTGGTCATGGGCTCTCGTACCACGACTCTTACTCCGGGACGAAAATTCAAGTGGTAAAATTCTATAAATAATGCATTTCATCGAGACTTTTGAATAGGGATGATGATTAAAATTATTTTTTTGTCCGTGACGTCAGGTAGATTACATCAAATATTGGACACGTAGTTTATTTTTTACGTAATCAAAATATTACGACGTAGCGAGTAGCGAGCCCCCACTCCCCAACTATAATGCGTTTTATGTAAGTATTTTTTTATAAATATGATAAAGCAAGAAACACGTGTCTAATATTTTTTTATGATTTGACAGACGGATTTAATATAATTTTTCTAATATAAATGTTACTCCTCATACAATTACCATACCCCCGAGTGAACTCCAAAAGTCGCCATTTTGTTTCGTTTTCCACAGGGGTTTTGACGCTCGCTAACCATCATACGAATCGAAAACTAGCGATAACGCTTGTCAAAAAGTGTCACTTGGCTACGCATTTCTATGGAAGTTATCGTTCGACGCTGTCGATTCGTTTGATGGAAACGAATGATGATGACATTGTCTAGCTAATTTCTATTCGTTAACCTATGATCACGTGACATTTCCATAGCTTAAGCCAACCGCATATATTTTTGACTTTTCTACTGGCGATATCGCTAATCGAATGTTACTTTGTCTAGGCCCTCAGGAAGCCGCATGGACAGGCTTAGTCTATCAATGATATTATATATTACGTCATTGTAGTATAAGATGTGTAACAGAGTATAAAAAAAATTGTTGTGTTAAAATATTATCTAATTTTTCTGTCACGAAATACCTGCAACATATTTATCATTACCATTTAGTTAGCCCTGGATAAGTTTTTCGATTTAATTGGTGTGCTAAATAGATAATAATATATTTAATGTCATTATTGCTGAATTTGGTCCCATTTTACATATTATTTTAATAGTTGACAAATTTAATTTTTTTCAATGTTCAATTGAACCTAATTACCTTATATAAAACAAATAAAAGAAAGATAATAAATATTTCATAAGTTAGGGGCTAGAAACTTATTGTAAATCGCACTGCAATTAAATTACTTTGTCATGAATCGGGTACTAATAATGCGTGGAATAGAACGGCCGACAGTGGCTGCAAAGAATGATTTTTTTGAGTGCAGGCTGGGGCGGAGTCGATCGCGGGGCTCTGGGCATTTGCCCAGAGTACACAATGGAAAAGAGGGGCAAGATTTATGCAACATCATCTGCCTTTCTCAAATATGCTTCCAGTCTAACTGGATGCAGCTGAATAATAGTATTTTACATGGAGCGCCTGCCTATTTGGCCTCCACAACCCAGTAACAGGGTAACACGATACCCTTTGGCAAAACTGGTTGTCAGACTTTTCAGGCTTCTGACTACTGTCCAAAATATGGCCTACCTATTCTAAAATAGAATAGAATATTCTTTATTATGTACTGTACCTACCATACAAATTTCAGATAAAAAAGGAAAACAAAAATAAATAGACAACTAATAAATGGATGATGAAAATAAAAACCTTTGGTAGTTTCGTGCCGATGTGGAGGTTGTAGTTCAGGGTCTGCGTCTGGCCGGCCACAGTAGGGCATGTGGTGTAAGTGCAGGCATCAGTAGAACCAAAGTCGGGGAAAGGAACTTTCACTGCACCTTGGTCCCACGACACCAAAGTCTGCAGGTTGCTTGTGGCGAAATCTGGGGGAGTTCATGAACGATTATGGATTAAAGGCCGAACAAAAAACAACATATTAAACAGGCCTACCACCACCTCTAAAGCAGTATTATTTTAATATTACTTTAGTGTGGGAAAGAGATGAAGGTCTACAGGACGTATAGCTCCATCTCTTCCCCCACTGAAGTAACATTAAAATAATAGTGCTTTAGAGGTGGTGGGAGGCCCCCTGGTGCTGAATCTTCTATATTATACATATATTGTACGGTAAAAAAAAAAAAAACTGTGATAAGGTATATGACCACAATACTAAGCGTTGAATTAGAAAATGCTTATATAAAAGGAAAAGAGAGATAAGGATTTGGATCAGAGGTTGGATGGCAAGAAGATCTTCCGCGGCAACATGTACATTTTTATCGAGCTGTGTCAAGAAGACCCCCGTGATGAAGGCTCGGGGAAGGCGAGCAGGCGAGTGTTATAAAAAAATGTTGAAGTTACTCAGTTGCGAGCTACTGTCCAACTCGCAAGTGCGAGTAACTCGTACGATACGTCCACACAGTGCGAGTTGCTGCACTGCAGCTACTCGGCAGGCGGACTCGCACGCTAGCTCGCATTGTGTAAACTAGCCATAAGGCACCACCATCATAATCGCGAAAGAATAATCAACTGTCTCATACAAAATTTCAATACCTATTCGATCCGAATGTACGGGAAAGGAAGAAGACATAAAACATAACATCACGCCTTGTCTCCCCGAAGGGTTGGGCAGAGGCGTGCAGGCAGGCACTTACCAAAATTCAAAAGCGATTTTCTCGGGGACTATTGACTACAACTTTGAGATAATAGGTACCTATTTCACATTAGTGTGTGTGCACGATGCCCTAAGGTCAACTCGTACGTGGGCGCAAGTAGCATGTCAACTGCATACGAAAAACGCTAAATGTAAGACGATTTATGTTTAAGATTCATACGTTTCATGTACATAGCTTATGTTCCTGCCACCATTTAGTATTATAGCTAGTATATAAGGTTAGTAGAATCTGTGATCGTCATTTGCAATAAGAAATTAGGATGTTTTGCTGTATAATTTACTAATAAAGACTATGTAAAGTGTTAAAAGTAGTGAATAAGATATTGTGCATTTTTATATGGTTATTAATTAATAAAGTTTATAGTGTTACATTATTAGAATAGTAGAAAACTGTAAAATAGGCTAAATATAGCATTATTACCTTGTGTGTTTCATTACCTTCCCTCTGCGATCTCCGAAACCCATATACACAGAGGGCGCCCGCAACAGAGTGCCTTTATAGTAGTGAAGTGGGAGGCGAGGAAAATGGAAATATATCCTCACGCCACGGCCAAATGGGACGTCGCAGAGAATAGAGCTATATGACATTAGTTAAGAATAGGAGTTAGCTCTAAGCATGTAATAAATGTAGTCATTGTAAGAATAAGGTTTATTAAATAAACAATAAAAAGAGGGTAACGGGGGTGAGGAAGGGGGAGTGCTGGCAGAGAGGGAAATTTTTGCTATAAAAGACGGACCATTTAGGCTAGCAGACACCCCCCGACCCTTGCTCGAAGATGCGCCAGCCCGCGTCGATGCTGAGCCTGTAGCTTTAAATTCCCCGACTAATAATAATGAAATACTCTTGATCCAGCCTGTCCCTCTTGCTGTCCTCCCCCCAGCGAACGCCCTAAGCCAAGGTTCGTACCCCACAGGGGGTGCCCTTAGCGAGCGTTCGCCTAGTTTTAATTAGCATAGTTTTTGCCCCTGGCTGGAGGCATTAAGTGTAGAAGCTTAAGGCAACCACAGGATTGACCGGTTAAGTAGTCATGACCTCAGAGGTCAGCTACGAGATGCCCTATCTAAAAAAAAAAAAAAAAAAGCTAGCAGACACACTCCGGTCCCAGCGCTCAATAAGAACAGAAATAAGAAGAAACTCTGCCAAGCTCCCTACTAGTTCCTCGACGCCGTTTGCCTCCAGAACAAATCCCTACTACGCGTTTTATTCCACCAAGGCTCAGCTATCCCGAACAGTGTGGGTTCCAAAATACTATGTTCGTTACAACACAAAATTACAATCAACACAGTAGGAGAAAATCATTTGTAAAAGTTGCTAAGTGTATCGTATATTAGAGCTTGTGACTATTTACCCACATTTCTTAAGTTAAATTTAAGTCCCATGTAATAGGGGGCGAGCCTATTGCCATCAACCGGGCACAAATCCAGACTCCTGCTGCTACTGAGAAATTCCAGATAGAAAAAACCCAATAACACAACAACATTTACCCAACCCGGGAATCGAACACAGGACCTCATGCACAGCAGTAGCGCTTGCGACCACTAGAAAAACGAGATAGAAAACTGTTATAATGTTTAACGTATATCTTACTTGGAGTAAAGTCAAAGGTCAGGGACACGTTTATTCCTTTCCTGAAGATGCACGTCTTGCCTCCTGGGCATGGGTCGATGCGCACCTCACCGAAGTTGCAGATGTCTGTATTTGCTGAAAAAAAAACATACAGCATTAAAAAATCTACTAGATTTCTTTCATTAGACATTTTTCATTTTGGATCGTAGCAGTTAGCGTTTTGTAGTGTCTGCCCTTCCACATGGGATGAAGGCGTGAGTTTATGCATGTATGTATGTATGTGTTGTTAATTATGCGGTGAAGATATACCGGCTGAAATTTTTTACCGTCTCGAGAATAATATGGTGTGTTGTGTAAGTGGAACAGAAGCCATACCCGGGAATATTTGCTTAGCATTGATTACGCGGGCGGGCGGGGATACGCGAGCGGCTTATGCGCCTGCGAAAGGATTTCAAAGAGGACGACGGCAAGTGCGGCGACTACCTATCGGCCGCTAAGGAAAGCTACGAATTCATTGATAAATTCCGGGCATTTAGTAGGGTACGTATGATTCGAATTTCGATATTTTTTTATACTTAAAAAAAATAAAAAATAATCTGTGCCATAGGCTTCTACTCCGTTCGCCTATTAAACCCAATTTTTTTTCGAGACGGTAATAATATAATGCAGTATTATTGTATACAGAGTGGCAGGGATGACGCAAAAACTGATACCATGGATGATATCCTGTGTGGTTTAATGGTGTCTAGTTAAACCATTATTTGTTTAGAACCAGCTTTGAGGGGGGGGGGGGGGAGTGGGTCTCAATCCACCACTTGCGGCTTGATAGATGTCATATGAATTCTAATTTTTGATTCTAGGACATGCCAGTTACCTTACGATGTTTTCCTTCATCGTTTTGAGAGTAGAAGTGATGAAATTATTTTACACAAAGTAAAGTGCCTGCTTGGGTTCGAATCTATGATTTACAACTCGTAAGTCGAGGCCGATACCACTGGGCCACCTATACTCTCAGAACCAGCTTACGTATCTGAAGTGGACTGTATATTTTTCAATAAAAGATTTCTTCTATTCTTCTTATTTATTTCGAAGTTGTTTTCTTCTCGAGAGCTGGGAACCGACTGTGTCCCTATGGCCCAATGGCCCGTCTTTTATACAAAATTGCTTAAGCCTACGTTACCTTAACGAGGCCTCTGATTTTTGAGACCATTCTAATTACAATTTTCGCTATGGTCCAGCTCTTTGGAGCTCTGTTTTTAATAGTTCCCTAAGTCGGATTACCCTCAAACTTATACAAAACATAGCTCTTATATTCCTCTGTCATAACACATAACAATATACAATGTATCTCTATGTACTAAAAAGTTTCTAGAACATTAATGCTTAAAATATCTCTGTTGAACATTTTCACTATACAAATTTGTTATTATCTTTAAAACCCGTGGACCGATTTATAGAATTGGAACGCAGCAAGTAGTTTTGAGCCTAGACCTCTTATTTGACACTAAGATCCTGAGGATATCTTTACATATAAAAAACCTCATTTCAAATCTACGTAAATATACTAACATTTTTCTTTATACATTAAAATCACGAGAAATGCTACGTTGTTGGTCTTATAAGATTCACATAAGATTCCTTATACTAATTTTACTAAGTAGAAACTAATTAGAACACAATTAAAACCTCTTAAATCTAATTAGAAACTAAAAACTCACTTCACAAGGGTGAAAGGTCCACCGATCTCCCGCCGCTACTTGTGCTACGGTGCACAGATAGGGTCTCGGTTTTCATACTTTGACTAACCACTTTTACGTATTGAAGATCGTTCATCATCACACCGGCACACAATTTTGTTTTGCTCACGAATAGGTTGCACATGCTCGGCGTCCGTTACATTTCTCCCCCCGGCGCAGCTCGCGTAGCCTCTTCAATCTTCATCACAACGACGAGCTTGCTCACGGGGCGCCGGAAGGTCCCGGTTCTGGTTCGCACCTCGACGACCCTGATGCCGCCGTCTGGTCCGCAGTGTGTGCGCTCGACGACTCCCATCGGCCAGGTGTTCCTGGGCAGCGTGTTGTCGACCACGAGGACCACGTCGCCAGCTTGCATCGGTCGCACGTCGTTCTGTGGCTCGCCGCGAGGTACCAGAGTGGGAAGGTACTCGCGTAGCCAGCGTCGCCAGAAGTGGTCAGCGAGCGCTTGACTAGCTCGCCAGGTTCTTCTGTCGACCTCGTCACAGGGCCCCGTCGTTGGCAGCCCATCTGATGACCCCAACAGGAAGTGGTTGGGGGTCAGGGCTTCAGGATCGCTGGGGTTCACGCTGACGTGGGTCAGCGGTCTTGCGTTGATGGAGAACTCGGCTTCTGTTAATAGAGTTCTCAGTACTTCTTCTGCAGGTGCCTTCTCTCGGAGAGTGACGCTGAGAGCTGTCTTCACGGAGCGAACCATTCGCTCCCACGCGCCGCCTTGGTTGGGCGCGCCCGGAGGTATGAAGCGCCACTCCATTCGATGCAGCAGCCCCTCGTCTTGCAGAGCAGGCATCCACTCGGTGTAGGCGTTGCGAAGCTCTTGATCCGCCCCACGGAAGTTAGTCGCGTTGTCGGAGTACATCAGTCTTGGCCAGCCTCTGCGCGCAGCCATACGCCTCAGCGCCATGATTGCTGAGTCAGTGGAGAGCGATGTGACGAGCTCGATGTGCACGGCGCGGGAAGTGAGGCACGTGAAAAGTGCGCCCCACCTCTTCTCTCGGCGGCGCCCCACCTTGACCATCATTGGCCCGAAGTAGTCCACCCCGCAATTGGTAAACGGGCGGTGGAACGGGTCGAGGCGGGCGTGTGGCAGGTCCCCTGTAGCTGGTGGCTGCGGCGTCGCTCGGCGTCTTCGACAAAAGGCGCAGTTCTTCTCTACGGCGCGTACCATGGGTCGTAAGTGTATAACCCAGTACCGCTGCCGTAGGTCGTTCGTCACGCGTTCTCTGTTGGCGTGTAGTTCCGGAGGCACGTCGCGTAACACCGTCTTGTCGCTGGAGCTCCATCCTCGTAGCGTGAATCCAGCATGTGCGTGTACCGCTCTTGTCTCCTCGACCGTCTTCCAAGCTTCCTCGGTATTTTCGTAGCTGGCCACCAGGTCATCCATGTAATGGCTCCTCTTGATTGCTTCCAGCGCGCGTGGACACCCCTGCCCGTACACATCCGCGTTGTAATTCCGAACATGGTGGGCCATGTAGGGGGAACTTGCGGCGCCGAAGATCATGCTGGTCATCTTGTATTTCTTCGGAGGCTCTTCTCGTTCGTTGCCTCTCCACAGGAACTGCTGCGCTGGTTGATCTTCCGGCCTTATCTTGATCCTCAGGAACATCTCCTGCACGTCCGCTGTGATCGCTACCGTCTCTCGGAATCGGAAGAGGATTCCTGGCAGCGACAGTAGTAGGTCGGGTCCTTCCAGCAGTTCGTCGTTCAGACACACGCTGTTGCTCTTTGCTGCCGCGTCGAACACCAGCCTGTGCTTGTCGGGTTTATTTGGGTTGTGCACGGCAAAGTGTGGCAGATACCAGCAGATGGCGCTCTTCTCTTCGGATCCGTCGCACAGCGTCGCGTACCCCTTGTCCAGCAGGTTGGTGATCTGCTTGGAGTACTCGACCGCGAACTCTGCATCTGCGTCCATCTTCTGCTCGATCTTTTTCAGCCGACGAAATGCTTGCCCGTAGCTCGGCGGCATGGTGACGTTGTCCCATCGCCATGGCAGTCCCACTTCATACCCGGTGTCAGTCTTCTTGGTGGTCGTTCCAACTATCTCGATGGCCCGTAGATCCGCCTCCTTGATTCTCGGCTTCCCCTGTATGCCGAGTGAGTCGATCTTGAAATGGCCTTCGACTAAGTCATGAAGTTCCTGGCTGCACGTTCCCGTCGCTCGGTCGGACTCGTAGACATGCAGCACGTTTCCTTCTTGATAGATGGTGTTGCGTGGCGCGGTTCCGTGCACCACCCATCCTAGTTGTGTTTTTGATGCAGCTGGTTGATCAGGGCCGCCGACTCGGAGCTCGCGGGACACGATGCACTCCCAGTGGTCTGTTCCCACTAGAAGCCCGGGGCGCGCCTTCTCGTAGCACACCTCTTCTGATGTCAGGTCCCGTAGGTGCTCGCAGTTCAACAGCGTGTCCGGAATAGACTGCTGGTGCAGCCGAAGATTCTTCATTGTCCTCGCTCTGACCTTGTAGCTGTTGTCATTCTTCAGGCCTCTGATCCGTATGTTCACCAGCTGACTCTCCATTTCTTGCTGCGACATGTTGACCCCGTTCAGATGAAGTGGTTGTGACGGTCCCTCTGCTCCGATGCTCTCTGCCAGGTCCTTGTCGACGAGGGTGATGGTAGCTCCTTCATCCAGGAGGGCGTATGTCCTTGCCTCCCCCCGTGGTCCGGATACGACGATAGGGCACATCTTCAGCAGGACTGCTCTTGGTCCGGCAGCTAGGCGTGGTGCCACTGACATGACCGCTTCTTCCTTTGGTGGTTCTACTGGCCTTGGGTCTTCTCTCTTCGCTTGATGGAGGGTCGCATGATGTGGTCGGCTGCACTGGTCCACACCGCATGATTTGGCTTTGCAGCTCATGCGCCTGTGTTGCTTCTGGGCGCACTTGAAGCATATCCCCTTTTCTTTTAAGAACCTCCAGCGTTCTTCTATTGCCAGTGCCTTGTACTTGGGACACTGCGTCAGGATGTGAGCTTGTTCACATTTAGGACACTTATCCTTTTGTTCTTCCGCTCCTGCAGTAGTGTTGAACACGCTGGCTTTCCTTTTCAACATTATAGTTGGCCGAGTTTCCTTTTTCTGGCTTGCAGCGCATGTAGCTGGAGCGTATGTGTACCGCAACGCTCTGTCCGCTTCGCGTATCAGGAAACGAGACATGACGACCATCTCCGGGTCCGCTGTTCCTTCATGATCGTAGGCGTAGTCGCACCATCGGGATCGGAGATGCGGGCTCAGCTTTTCCAACACTTCTCTTGTCATCAGGGGGTTGAATAGGTATCCTCTTCGGTCGATCGTCTTCAGCACGCAGATGATGTTCTGCAGCTTGATCGCGAAGCTGTTCAGTTCGGCGGCTGATGTACCCGGTTTCGGCAGCTTCTTGAGGTCTTCCAGCGCCTTGTCGATGATCACTTCCGGTCTCCCGAAGCACTGCTCGAGGGTCTTCATTATGATGTCTGGATCGGTGGCCGTATGCAGAAGGGCGGCCACGGCGTCTCTTGCTTCTCCCTTGAGACAGCTCCTCAGTCGCTGGATGTTCTCTGCTGCTGATATCTGGTACATGCTGGTCGTATCTCGTACTGCTGCCTTGAACGGCAACCACTCGTTAGCTGCTCCGGAGAAGGTCGGCAGGTCCATGTGTCGAGGCCTGGGCCTTGCTATCTTCTCTAATGTGGCTGCCAGGTGCTCGATGCTGCTTCTGTTCCTTGTCGGAGTCGGTGATCTTGCACGTTGAACCTCGAATCGCAGCTGCTTCTGTTCTTCGCGGGTTCCTTCTTCACCCCGTGCCTCCTCCCCCCGTGTGCTGAGGGGGTTTGTTCTCAGCCACTCGTCCACCTTCTGATGTGGCTCTTCACGGGGAGGGCTGGGTCCTTCTTCGTGCACGCTCTCATCGTCGTTGATAGCTGATACCTCCACGGCTAATCGCTTCTTGACTAGGTCCGCTTCCAGCTCCAACTCCCTTCTTCTTATGGTAGCCAGTTTCTCTGCTGCTTCCAGTTCCGCTATCCGTAGCCGCGTGGTTACACTTGTCGTCGATCGTTGTGACCTAACCGATCTGCTTGGTGACCCCAGTCTTCGTTGAACCGCAGCTGTTGTTCCTTGAATCCCGGAAGGTCCTGCTGTGCTGGTGTCTGCTGGCTTGGAAAAAGGTGACGCCGGCGGGTCCAGTGAGACTCTTCTTAGACGTTCTCGCTCTATCAGCTCCGTTTCCCTGCGTCGCGCCTCTTGCTGCAACTGGATGCGTCGCTGTTCTTCTATTTCCGCTGCGTTCCCTTGGCTCCTTGTGACCACCATCTTCTAAGTCCTTTGAGACTTTTCTTCAGGAATCTTCTGGTTTTTCAGGTGTCTTCGGATCTTGAAAGATCCCGATTTTTTCAGTTTTCGGTTTGGTTCGAGTCGGCACGTTCGGTTCGGGTCGGCACGTTCGGTTCGGGTCGGCAACTCTTCGGTTCGGCTTTGGGACAGCGGCTTTCCGGCTCGGCTCGGTCGATCCTCTCCTGTTCGGGTCGGCACGTTCCGGCACGGCTTCAGTCGGCAACTCTTCAGTTCGGGTCAGCGGCTTTCCGGCTCGGCTCAGTCGATCCTCTCCTGTTCGGGTCGGCACGTTCCGGCACGGCTTCAGTCGGTAACTCTTCGGTTTCAGCTTCGGGTCAGCGGCTTTCCGGCTCGGCTCGGTCGATCCTCTCCTGTTCGGGTCGGCACGTTCCGGCACGGCTTCAGTCGGCAACTCTTCGGTTTGGCTTCGGGTCAGCGGCTTTCCGGCTCGGCTCGGTCGATCCTCTTCGTTCGGGTCGGCACGGTCCGGCACGGCTTCAGTCGGCAACTCTTCGGCTCGGCTTCGGGTCAGCGGCTTTCCGGCTCGGCTCGGTCGATCCTCTCCTATTCGGGTCGGCACGTTCCGGCACGGCTTCAGTCGGCAACTCTTCGGCTTCAGGTCAGCGGCTTTTCGGCTCGGCTCGGTCGATCCTCTCCTATTCGGGTCGGCACGTTCCGGCACGGCTTCAGTCGGCAACTCTTCGGCTTCAGGTCAGCGGCTTTTCGGCTCGGCTCGGTCGATCCTCTTCGTTCGGGTCGACACGGTCCGGCACGGCTTCAGTCGGTGACTCTTCGGCTTTGTGACGTCCATTCGGTGACGTCCGGTTTGTGACGTCCGGTTTGTGACGTCCGGTATGTGACGTCCGGTTTGTGGCGTCCGGTTTGTGACGTCCGGTTTGTGACGTCCGGTTGGTGACGTCCGGTTTGTGTGGTCCGGTTTGTGACGTCCGGTTTGTGACGTCCGGTATGTGACGTCCGGCTTGGTGACGTCGGTTCGGTGACGCCGGCTTGGTGACGTCGGTTCGGTGACGTCGGCTTGGTGACGTCGGTTCGGTGACGTCGGCTTGACTGACGGTTCCGTTTTTCGCTCTTGCTGCGGATTCTTTGTTGATTCTTCCTCGCAGCTTGGTGGACCAGGATCCTGTGGCGGGTTTCTTCGTTCTTGATATCCGCCGCTCGATGGACCAGACTGAAGTGGACTGTATATTTTTCAATAAAAGATTTCTTCTATTCTTCTTATTTATTTCGAAGTTGTTTTCTTCTCGAGAGCTGGGAACCGACTGTGTCCCTATGGCCCAATGGCCCGTCTTTTATACAAAATTGCTTAAGCCTACGTTACCTTAACGAGGCCTCTGATTTTTGAGACCATTCTAATTACAATTTTCGCTATGGTCCAGCTCTTTGGAGCTCTGTTTTTAATAGTTCCCTAAGTCGGATTACCCTCAAACTTATACAAAACATAGCTCTTATATTCCTCTGTCATAACACATAACAATATACAATGTATCTCTATGTACTAAAAAGTTTCTAGAACATTAATGCTTAAAATATCTCTGTTGAACATTTTCACTATACAAATTTGTTATTATCTTTAAAACCCGTGGACCGATTTATAGAATTGGAACGCAGCAAGTAGTTTTGAGCCTAGACCTCTTATTTGACACTAAGATCCTGAGGATATCTTTACATATAAAAAACCTCATTTCAAATCTACGTAAATATACTAACATTTTTCTTTATACATTAAAATCACGAGAAATGCTACGTTGTTGGTCTTATAAGATTCACATAAGATTCCTTATACTAATTTTACTAAGTAGAAACTAATTAGAACACAATTAAAACCTCTTAAATCTAATTAGAAACTAAAAACTCACTTCACAAGGGTGAAAGGTCCACCGATCTCCCGCCGCTACTTGTGCTACGGTGCACAGATAGGGTCTCGGTTTTCATACTTTGACTAACCACTTTTACGTATTGAAGATCGTTCATCATCACACCGGCACACAATTTTGTTTTGCTCACGAATAGGTTGCACATGCTCGGCGTCCGTTACAGTATCAGATTTTATCAGCATAGTGTTGAGATAAATTAATGAATAAATTAAGAATTGAATGCATTACTATTGAACAGACGATACTCAAGTAGGTACCCTGGGCACTGGGCAGTCACCATTCTGACTGGCATCACGGTACGAGCTGTATCGGAAAACGTCATCAGCAACGTCAGCACGTCTTATACCGGGTTCACACGGTTCGATTTTAGTTGAACAACTTTTGTTGTTTAATAATGGAGGAGACATTGTGCGCTTTTATCATTTCTAACGTCACGATATTATCGTGGACGTTCCTGTCCATGTCCATAAAATGTATGGAAATACGTGCACGTTATGACGTTATCGTGAACAGAAATTTAAAAGCGGCTTTATGTATTTCCATACATTTCCCTGTGTTCTCACGATGAAGAGAAAAAAATTATAAATATTATAATTGTATAAGTTAATCTGTACATACAAAGCGAAAGGTCACTCGCCGACTAAAAAGATAAATAAAATTGTCATTGCTGTCGGCGGTCCAAGAGGTCCCCCGTGTCGGCAACGGGACCCTATCTACGCACTAGGGCACAAGTAGCAGCGGGATTGCGACGAATGCGCTCTCAATATTCAGTGAATCGAGTCGTAAGTTAGAAAGAATTTCATAATATCTTATTAGAACTTGTTAATATAACGTTTATATTGCTCTAATTAGTTTGCCTAACTTAAATTGTCATTCGTTTTCATATTTGATCTAATAAGACTGAAACAAACCAATTTGCAAAGAATTTTTTTGATCATTGTCAGGACTGTAGTATAATTACGTAACTTGAAAATGAGATTTTTTGTTTATGGTGATATTTTGATAATTTTTGTTTTGTATGATAGAATCTTGCATAAAACCAATATTTCAGTTGGATTCAAATTAATAGGACAACGCGTTTAGGAATTATAAGCAAATTTGTGTAAGAACATTTATCGACCTACAAATTTTTTAGTTTATGTTCTACGAACTTTTGATGTTTGTAATTATATTGGGTATTATTGTTAGCTACAACATTCAGTTAGTTATTTTTATATTGTCATTGTTTTTATTAGATAATCATTATTTAATTTTAAGAAATTAATAATGTAGTAATAAAGACGTCGAATTTGTTGCGCATTCCTAACACTAGGCGACGCCACTTGTACCATAAAACAGCCTAAGCTTATCTAATGAGAAACCTTTACCGTAACGAGAACCATTATAGATTTTTGCTATTTTTAATGTCTAAATTAAGGTTTATTGATACAGTTTTTAGTATATAGTTAGATTAAATCCGTTTCTATGTTAGCAAAATAAGATAAACATTGTAAGGGGTGTTTTATCATAGAAAATTGCCAAAGTAAGTTTCCCATACAAAGTCACATTTGTACCTTGTACAATCTTGAAACGCTCTGATTGGTTGAGAGAAAAGGGATTAGTGCCGTGTGCAAAATTGAAATGCTCTGATTGGCTAGAGCTTTCTATAAAAAAGGGGCAATTTTCTATGGTCAGGTATTCCGAATCCAGCAGTATTACAAGAAACAAGGCAAGACTGAACATTCCTGTTTCATTCCAAGGAATCCCTCTAAGCCGCCAGTCCCTCGCCGAGGTCCCTGTGGGTTGTACCTAGTGAACAATACGCATACAGGAGTGCGTGGTGACGTGTGTCGCCAGCAGAGTCACTAGACTCAGGTAGTAAGGGAACATACGTCAAAAACGTTGGGAGATTGTCCCAGGACGACTGCGGGTGCTGGTCGTGCCCCTCTCGTCCGAAACAGTTGGTCCTTCGAGCCGGATTTCCTGCCAGAAGAAGAAGAAGCAAGAAGTCCAGAAGATTAAAAAAAAAAAAAAAAAAAAACTGCAAGATGGCAGGTGAACCAGGTCGCAGAAGGATGCCCCCTTGCACCCGCCGTCTCGTCCTACCGTAAGGGACGCGACTGCAGAAGCATCAGGGTCAGAATGGGTCACGTCAGCGTCAGGGTCATCGGGAACCGCAGCGACATCGGACACGAACACTTCTTCGGGTACAACGGCCACGGAGGGGACCACGGCTACAGAGGCTATGACTACGACTGCGACAACAGCGGCGTCCGGGAAGGACGGACAGAAAAAAGAAGATGCTGCACAGAAGGAGACGACTAAGAAGACCCCAGAAGATGTCCCGGAAAAGGGTGTTTATGGCTCCACCACGACCCTACAACCGAAGGGGGTCAGTCGTCGCGCCAGATCTACGAAGACTACAAGTTCCTCGGCCAGAAGACGGAGTCTTTCATCTTATACTGACTAAAAGGAAGAATCGACGCAATACAGGGAGTAACCAGAGACTACAAGCGACCCATCGTGCTCGACAGCAAGGACACAACGACACGACTCATCATTGAGGATTTCCACTGCCGTTTCAATCATGGGAATCACGCAACAGTTATGAATGAAGTAAGACAGCGCTTCTGGATATTGGAACTGAGGTCAGCAATCAAGGCAGTTCAGCATCAATGTCAGTGGTGCAAGACAAGAAAAGCAAGACCGCAAGAACTACCGACGGGCAACTTACCCATTGAAAGGCTGATGCACAGTAACCCTCCTTTTACGTTCACCGGCATAGATTACTTCGGCCCGATAACAATCACCGTAGCAAGGCGTCATGAAAAAAGATGGGGAGCTTTATTTACATGCTTGACGACAAGAGCTGTACACATAGAACTCACACCTTCACTCTCCGCCGACAGCATGATCATGGCGCTGCGACGATTCGCTGCAAGAAGAAGAATGCCGAAGACTATCTACACTGACAACGGGACCAACTTCGTCGGCGCGAAAAAATAAATGAAAGAAGCACAAGACTCCATGAAGCAAGAAGACTTCACTTCAGAAGCAGAGAAGATCGGCGTGCAGTGGAAATTCATACCTCCTGGTGCGCCAAACATGGGCGGCGCATGGGAGCGTTTGGTGCGATCCATAAAAACCGCACTAGACGCTACACTCAACGAAAGACATCCACGAGAGGAGGTATTCCACACCCTCCTCCTAGAGGCCGAGCATATAGTCAACTCTCGGCCCCTCACTCAGCTCTCCGAGAACCCCGAGGAGGAAGCACTCACTCCAAACCACTTCCTCATCGGGCGGTCGTGCGGCGCGACGAGACGACAACGAGCTTGTGGGCAAGCACACCTGGAAGGCCACGCAGCGACTTGCCGACCACTTTTGGCAACGTTGGCTGCGAGAATACCTGCCCACTCTACTACCGAGGAAGACAGCGGGCAGAATCAGCGCTACCGACCTGCGAGTTGGAGACATCGTGTTGATTGTCGACCACACCCTACCAAACTGCACCTGGCCACGCGACAGAATCCAGCAAGTGTATCCGGGACCAGATGGGCGGACCAGGATCGTCGATGTCGAGACCAGAGGAGGAGTGCTGCGAAGACCCAGTTCGAGAGTGGTGCTGTTGGTGCCGAGTCAAGAAGATGGTTCAACGCACGAGGGGGAGAATGTCGGCAACGGGACCCTATCTACGCACTACGCCACAAGTAGCAGCGGGATTGCGACGAATGCGCTCTCAATATTCAATGAATCGAGTCGTAAGTTAGAAAGAATTTCATAATATCTTATTAGAACTTGTTAATATAACGTTTATATTGCTCTAATTAGTTTGCCTAACTTAAAATTGTCATTCGTTTTCATATTTGATCTAATAAGACTGAAAAAAACCAATTTGCAAAGAATTTTTTTGATCATTGTCAGGACTGTAGTATAATTACGTAACTTGAAAATGAGATTTTTTGTTTATGGTGATATTTTGATAATTTTTGTTTTGTATGATAGAATCTTGCATAAAACCAATATTCCAGTTGGATTCAAATTAATGGGACAACGCGTTTAGGAATTATAAGCAAATTTGTGTAAGAACATTTATCGACCTACAAATTTTTTAGTTTATGTTCTACGAACTTTTGATGTTTGTAATTATATTGGGTATTATTGTTAGCTACAACATTCAGTTAGTTATTTTTATATTGTCATTGTTTTTATTAGATAATCATTATTTAATTTTAAGAAATTAATAATGTAGTAATAAAGACGTCGAATTTGTTGCGCATTCCTAACACTAGGCGACGCCACTTGTACCATAAAACAGCCTAAGCTTATCTAATGAGAAACCTTTACCGTAACGAGAACCATTATAGATTTTTGCTATTTTTAATGTCTAAATTAAGGTTTATTGATACAGTTTTTAGTATATAGTTAGAATAAATCCGTTTCTATGTTAGCAAAATAAAATAAACATTGTAAGGGGTGTTTTATCATAGAAAATTGCCAAAGTAAGTTTCCCATACAAAGTCACATTTGTACCTTGTACAATCTTGAAACGCTCTGATTGGTTGAGAGAAAAGGGATTAGTGCCGTGTGCAAAATTTTATTTATTTATTTATTTTATTTATTTAATTGAAATGCTCTGATTGGTTAGAGCTTTCTATAAAAAAGGGGCAATTTTCTATGGTCAGCCCTACGCTCGGCACCGGTTGTGGACGGTCGTGCGCTGCTGTGTGTGTTCGTGGATCCAGCCTTCCTGCCAACATTTCGTCGCGCCCCGCGACGAGCTTCGTAGTCGCCCCGACTACCACCGACCTATTAATTGTTTGTCTTTTTCAAGACACAATTAATAAATATTTCTCTTCAGAGTTGTCAGTCAAAACGTAACCGTCGCGTATTTTTGGCCCCTTCTGGGTAAAATCCACAGTTTCGTGGTTCTCGGTGGAAACCATACGGTGCCAACGAAACCAAGAGGGTGTTGCCCCAATTACACCCGCCGAAACCCCTTCAGGGCTAGGCAATCAGTTGGACGGGTCCCAGTGTTCGGCCTTGGGGGATCTCCTAGTCGACATTGGTGACAGTTTTGCCTTCACAGCCACACACCTAGTGTCGGTCGGGTGTGTCTACCCCGGCGCACTAGACTGGTTAGGACCCCGTTGCACAAATAAGATAGGCAACGGGCAAAAGCAAGCTTAGGGCTCACTATAAGTACACAACCTCCCTGTCTATACCCGACAGGGAGGGTTTACACATCCCCGGCCAATCCGCCCGGGGAGTTAGTGTTAGGAATTGTTAAGAGTAATAGGAACCATTCCATTCCTTTAGAAGCCATTAAAATGGAGTCCTTATTAAAGTCTCTTCAAGACGACATAAAGTCACTTAAAAGTGACAACGCTTCTTTAGTTAACATCCTGAAAAGGATATTGTCCGACTCCCCCGGAATCAAAAATGTGTATGGCCCGGAAATTACACAACTACGACGGCCTACTCCCACTCCCACTCCCCAACTAGGACCTTCAGTCACCAGCGTCACTGAATTCAGTGACGCACTGGAGTGCTCGCTCCCAGCAGTCGAGCTAGACAGTCCGCTCAGTCCGCCTGAGCAAATGGACACTAGCGCACCGATAGCCGCTTCTTCAAAGCGCCCCCAATCCCCCTACACCACGTCAGACTTAGAGGCAATCCTCACCTGCTCTTCCGCTTCGTCCCACTCCGAAGACGATGGATTCGTCCAGGAAAGGGGAAAAAACGGAAGAACAGGAAGCAGTCCTCCACCCAGGCCAACAAGGTCGTAGCCTTCGAGGATCGAGACACGTTCTCACTTTCCCCGCTACCCCCAGGACCACCCGCTACTTGCACCCCCGTAGCTACCCCCTCCCCCGCCCCCCACCCGATCGCGTCAACCTCTTCGCAGATTACCCCCTCCCTCACCCCCCGCTCGACCGCGTCACCCTCCTCGCAGGTTGCCCCCACCCCACCTACTTCTGACCCTAAGAAGGTCTCTCCGCCACCACCCATGTTCATTCAGGACAAGGGAAAGTGGACGGAAATTTCCAAATGGTGTTGCGATCAAAGGATTGCATACACTAGCGCCCGTAATACCCAACAGGGTATAAAAGTCCACACCCCTACCTCCCACGACTATAGGGAATTAGTAAAACTCCTGAGAGAGCGACGTGTGTCATTCCACACGTACACTCTCTCAGAGGAGCGTCAAATCCGAGTGGTGATCAAACGGATCCCCAAAGAAATTGCCCCCTCAGACATTTTAGCCGACCTTCAGTCGCAAAACGTCCCGGTTGACGAAGTCCACCGTATGCACCGCGCAAAACGCGGGGAAGCATACGACATGATACTCGTCGTATGCTCTCCCGTCGAGGGGCATCACCCCATATTCCAATTGAAGTCCCTATGTTCACTCACGGGCTTCACGATAGAGAAGCCATGGAAAAATGGCGCCATAGGGCAATGTCACAATTGCCAGTTATATGGTCACTCGCAGAGGAACTGTCACGCAAAACCCAGGTGCGTCAAGTGCCTGGGCGAGCATGGCACTTCCGACTGCACCCGTCCCAAGGACCGTAGCCTATGCCCGGACCCACCTAGTTGCGTACTATGCGGGCAAGTAGGTCACCCGGCTAACTACCGCGGCTGCCCGAAAGCCCCCAAGTCCTCTTCTCCCAAACTGGCCAAGCGTTTCGACGCCCGCCAGCAGAGGGAAGCTCCCTCCACCTACACTCTCCCCTCATCCCAAATGCCGCAGAGACTTAGCCCCCAGAGGCCCAGTCCGTGGAATTACCTTCAACACCAGCAGGCTTTCCCAGCCCTGGGTTACTTCCAACCACGACGTGGACGAGCTTCACTCTGATCACCGTCCTGTAATACTAAAACTCGACCCCCGCATAGGTCTCCCTGACCCCAATCGCCCCCCGACCACCAAAAGGGTAACGGACTGGAGGATAGTAAGCACCCAGCTGAAATCCAACACGTCCCCCCAATTGGACTCCATCCCCGACCAATTCCACTCTATCGCAGCAACAACGGCCGCGATCGACTCACTCACTGATCACGTACAATCCGTCGTGAGCGACTGCTCAAAGGAAGTCCCAGTGGGGGAAGACCCCCGCTGGAAACTACCTGACGATGTGCGTGACCTATTGACTGAGAAGAACGCAGCCATTCGTGCATACAGTAACTTTCCCTGCGCCGCAAACAAAGCCCATATGCGCTATTTACAGAGATCTGTAAAGACACGCATACAGGAGCTGCGTGACACGGGCTGGGACAAGATGCTGAGCGAACTAGAGCCAACCCACCTAGCCTTCTGGGAACTTCAGAGGAAACTCAAGTCCCAGCAAGTCGCGTCCACACCACCCCTAATCCGCCCCGACAAGACCATAGCCTTCGACGACATCGACAAGGCTGAATGCCTAGCCGATAGTCTAGAGGCACAATGCTCACCCAGCACTCTACCAGTAGACCAAGCTCACCTCTTAGAGGTCGACGCTGAAGTCGAACGTAGAACCTCTCTCCCTCCCGTTGAAGACCCTGAAAGTCCTCTGCCCCCCGTCACACCAGACGAAGTGCACGACATCATCAAGGGTCTGAAAATCCGTAAAGCCGCCGGCTCAGATGGAATCACTAATAGGGTGATTCAGCTATTCCCTGCCCACCTAATAATGCTACTGACTACCATCTTCAATGGTGCCTTAAGCAACAATTTCTTTCCACAAGTGTGGAAAGACGCCACCGTCATCGGTATCCCGAAGCCCGGCAAACCCAAACCGAGCCTTCGAGTTACCGCCCCATCAGTTTGCTCAAAGTCCTCGGCAAGGTCTACGAGAGGCTTATTTATAAGCGTCTCAGAGACTACGCTGAGACAAAGGGCCTCATCCCCAACGAACAGTTTGGGTTCCGCACCCAGCACTCTAGCGTGCATCAGGCCCACCGGATAATCGAACACATAAGCGCTGGCTTCCAGCGCGGTTTGTATACCGGTGCAGTATTCTTCGATGTAGCGAAAGCGTTTGACAAAGTCTGGCACAACGGCTTAATATATAAGCTGTACCAACTCGGCGTGCCAGATCGTCTCGTGCTCATCTTACGAGACTTTTTGTCGAACCGCACATTCCGCTATCGCATCGAAGGCGCAATATCCTCTCCCCGTCCCATCCGCGCAGGCGTCCCTCAGGGCTCTGTGCTTGCCCCCCTCATATTCACTCTATTCACCAGCGACATCCCGAAGAGTAAAAAGGCGCAGTTGGCTCTGTTCGCAGACGATACGGCCATTTACTACAAGGGCGCTGGGCCCGATTCGATAGCTCGCATTCTCCAAACCGCAGTCGATAAACTCGGCGCCTGGTTTAGGAAATGGAGGATCGAAGTAAACCCCGACAAAAGTCAAGCGGTTTTATTTTCAAAAACGCACGTACGATACAGACCCCCCTTGCCCCGACCCATCACCATGCTTGGCAAGCCGATCCCTTGAGAGAAGCGAGCCAAGTATCTAGGTGTGGTCCTCGACCAAAAACTCACTTTCGCAGACCACATAAAGCAGGCCCGCGCGCGGGCTGCTTTCGCTCTCGGAAGACTCCATTCCATGCTAAATGCACGTAGCAAATTGTCACTTAGGTGCAAATTGCGAATCTACACAACATGCATTCGCTCCATCATGACCTATGCGGGCGTCGTCTTTGCCCAAGCTAAGCCCCGACAAATTCACAGACTGCAGGTGATGCAGAACAGATTCCATCGTAAGGCCACGGGAGCCCCTTGGTTCTGTAGGAACGAAACCCTCCATCTCGACTTTAGACTCCCCACGATCCACCAGTTTCTCAAACGCAATTCCAAGCGTTTCTTTGATTCCGCCGCCACCCACCGCAACCCTCTGGTTGTCGAGGCCGCCAGATATGTCCCAAGTCAAATCAGTAAGATCCGCCGCCCGAGGCTAATCCTTTCCGACCCAGACGACCCCATAACCCTCCTCCAGGAGAGCAATAGGGAAACCAGTACAGTGAGAAAACACACACACCGACACACTTTCCGACCTCGCCGCAGAGGTCCGCGATCGCGACCCTCCCGAGTAAATGATACTCCCCCCCGACCCTTGCTCGAAGATGCGCCAGCCCGCGTCGATGCTGAGCCTGTAGCTTTAAATTCCCCGACTAATAATAATGAAATACCTTTGATCCAGCCTGTCCCTCTTGCTGTCCTCCCCCCAGCGAACGCCCTAAGCCGAGGTTCGTACCCCACAGAGGGTGCCCTTAGCGAGCGTTCACCTAGTTTTAATTAGCATAGTTTTGCCCCTGGCTGGAGGCTTTAAGTGTAGAAGCTTAAGGCAACCACAGGATTGACCGGTTAAGTAGTCATGACCTCAGAGGTCAGCTACGAGATGCCCTATATAAAAAAAAAAAAAAACTATGGTAAGGTCACTCCGCGCTCGGCATCGAACGCGGACGGTCGTGCTGCACAGTGCGCTCCCGAGTTCCTGATTTCCCGAGTTCCGGCTCCTGCTACGTGTATAGTCTGGGACTATCTTCAGCTATTGATTGTTGTCTTTTTCAAGACACAATTAATAAAGTGTTTCTTGTCAGATTATTCTGAAAAAACGTTAACGTCGCGATTTAGCCCCTTCAGGGAAAATCCACAGTTTCGTGGTCCTCGGTGGATACCTTACGGTGCCAACGAAATCAAGTGGGGTGTTGACCCAACACACCCGCCGAGCCCCATCAGGGTGAGGCAGTCAATTGGACGGGTCCCAGTGTTCGGCCTTGGGGGATCTCCTAGTTGGCATTGGTGACAGTCTTTCTTCAACAGCCACACACCTAGTGTCGGTCGGGTGTGTCTACCCCGGCGCACTAGACTGGTTAGGACCCCGTTGCACCACTAAGATAGGCAACGGGCCAAAGCGAAGCTTAGGGCTCACCATTAGGTACTCAACCTCCCTGTCTACACCCGACAGGGAGGGTTTACACATCCCCGGTATTCCCCCGGGGAGTTAGGTTTTAGGGTAAACTTTTAGGCTTTTAGGTCTCCCTTTTTTTTATAATTATGATAGTTTAATGAGCCTAGTCAAAATGGAGTCAAACCTCACAGTTGTGGAGAGGCTTATTGAGACCAAGCGCATTAATCAGATCCTTTTAAACGTCCTAGATAGGGTATTTAAAACGTCCCCTTCCCTCATCCATGAGTTCGGTCCTGAACTCGAGGCACTCGCTGCTCAACAAGAGCAAGACTTTCCCTCTAACCCAATCCCTGCTGAACAGCAGTCCCAAACCTGTCCCTCCGACTCTATCGCTGTCTTCAGCGATGCTCTTGAGTTAACCCAAGAGACAGTTAGCCCCGTCGTGTCTATGGACACAGACAGCCAGACCGCTTCTTCAAAGCGCGCTCTCACCCCTCACCCGTACATGCCCAGCTCGGACACCGAGGTCCACTCTGCTACTTCTTCTTCCTCTTCCCAGTCCGAAGACGACGGTTTTACACCGGTCGAAGGAAAAGGGAATAAGAGAAAGAAGAGGAAGCACGGATCCTCGCAGGCCAGTAAGGTAGTTGCGCTCGAGGAATCATGCCTAACCCCGGTAGTTACCCCAGCTACCCCGGCTACTTGCGCCCCCGTAGCTTCCCCCTCCACCACCCCCCGCCCGATTGCGTCATCCTCTTCGCAGGATAGCCCCGCCCCAAATTCCGGTTCTAGGAAAATCCCGCCGCCACCTCCTGTATTCATTCAGGACAAGGATAAGTGGACGGCCGTATCCAAATGGTGTGTCGATCAGCGGATCGTATACACCAATGCTAGGTCTACCCAACACGGTATTAAAGTCACTGTCCCGACAGCCAATGCCTATAGGGCACTTACTAAGCTTCTGAGAGATAGAAGTGTGTCATTCCACACTTACTCTCTCCCGGAAGACAAACAGACCCGGGTCGTTGTAAAAAGGATCCCGAAAGAGATCTCTCCCTCCGATATCTTAGCTGACCTTCAGTCACAGAATATCCCGGTAGACGAGGTGCACCGTATGCACCGTTCGCGCGGCAGGGAAGCATACGACATGGTACTCGTCGTGTGCTCCCCTACCGAAGGGCATCACCCGATCTTCAATCTTAGGTCGATTTGCAATCTCACGGGCTTCATCATTGAAAAGCCCAGAAAGAATAGCTCCATAGGGCAATGCCACCGTTGCCAGCTCTATGGACACTCCCAAAAAAACTGCCACGCCAAACCTAGGTGCGTCAAGTACCTAGGCGACCATGGCACGGCAGAGTGTACCCGACCCAAGGACCGCAATCTATGCGACAGTCCACCGAGCTGCGTGCTATGTGGCCTTGAAGGGCACACAGCTAACTACCGGGGCTGCTCTAAAGCCCCAAAAACAAATCCTTTTAAGCAGACCAAGCGTCCATCAGACGCTCGGCAGCAAAACCATAGGGACTACCCCCCAATTCCCTCCTCTCAAATCCCCGAAAGGCTAAGCCCCCAGAGGCCAAGCCCGTGGTCCCAACTTCACCATATGCATTCCAGCCATGCAAACCCCTAGGCCCGCGCCCCCGCAGACCCCCCTCTACTCCCTTCTGGACCCCCGCAACCGCGTCCCCCCGCCCCCCGCACTTTCAGGGCCTCCCGCGCCCGCACTCGCTCCTAAAGCACCGCCACTCGCTCCCACTCCCATGGCCCGTGGCCCCCCCTCAGATAATGACACATTCGGTGTCATCACAAACACCTTCCAGGCCTTTTTCTCGCCCCGCGCGCAGCAAATGGCCAGGGAGATAACAGCCACCAAGAAATTACGCGACGTTCCCATGTTGCAGAGAATTTACTATGCGTACCAGGAGATTACGCAAGCCCTAGTTTCCTTTTATAACCCCCCCCCATCATGTCTAACACCGTGATAGCAAGGCATAAACCCCGATCCCTTAACTTAGGCATCTTCAATGCAAATGGTATGCAACACCAACGCGATGAGATCGCTGAATTCCTCCGGGATCATAAAATAGATGTATTCCTCTTACAGGAAACATTCTTAAAATCTAGCTCTCGCAACCCATCTGTAGCCAATTACCGTATGATCCGTAACGATAGGTCGCGTTGTCACAAGGGTGGCACCCTTATTTACTACAAAAAGGAACTGTACTGCATCCCCATAGATCCTCCTCCACTTTCCAGACTAGAAGTCTCTATTAGCCTATTAGGCATGACTGGCCATCAGCCGGTCACCCTAGTATCGGTCTATATCCCACCCCGTGTAGGTTCGGAGAACTTCCAACTCATCTCCGACGATCTCGCCATACTATTAGGCATGAGTGACTCGGTAATCATTGCGGGCGATCTCAATGCAAAACTTACCTCCTGGAATTGTACCAGAACCTCTACAAGAGGGCGACACTTGTTCGACCTCTCGGCCTCCCTGAACTTTGACGTCATCGCTCCGATGACTCCCACTCACTTTCCCCACGACCCAAATCGTACCCCAGACGTACTAGACGTGGCGCTCCTTAAGAACGTCAATCTTAGGTTAGATTCAATAGAAACGGTACAAGAGCTTAACTCTGACCACCGTCCTGTAGTCATAAGACTGGCCTCCCGCACAGGTCCCTCAGACCCCAACCAACCCATAGGCACCATAAGGGTAACGGACTGGAGGAAAGTAAGCGATAAGCTGAAACCCACCACGTCCCCCCAGCTGGACTCCATCCCAGATAAGTTCGACTCCGTCGCTGACACGACAGCCGCGATCGACTCACTCACTGATCACGTGCAAACCGTCCTGAACGACTGTTCAAGGGAGGTTCCGGCAACGGACAACCGTTGCCTGAAACTTCCGGATGATGTGCGTGCTCTACTGACTGAGAAGAACGCGTCTATCCGTGCATACAGCAGCTTTCCCTGCTCCGCCAACAAATCTCACATGCGCTACTTACAGAGAACTGTAAGGATACGCATAGCTGAGCTGCGTGAAGCGGGCTGGGATAAGATGCTGAACGAACTGGAACCTAACCATCTGGCCTTCTGGGAACTCCAGAGGAAACTCAGATCCCAGCAGACAGCTGCCATGCCCCCATTAGTCCGCCCAGATAAATCCATAGAATTCGACGACATCGACAAGGCCGAATGCCTAGCCGATAGACTCGAGACTCAATGCTCACCCAGCTCCCTACCAGTAGACCAGGTGCACCTTAAAAAGGTCGACGCTGAAGTCGAACGTAGAGCCTCTCTCCCACCCGTTGAAGATCCTGATAGTCCTCTGCCTCCCGTCACTCCAGACGAAGTGCATGACATCATCAAAGGTCTCAAGAAACGCAAAGCTCCCGGCTCAGATGGACTCACCAATAGGGTGATCCAACTCTTTCCCGCTCACTTGATCATGCTACTGACCACTATCTTCAATGGTGCTCTGAGCAACAACATCTTTCCCCAATCGTGGAAAGAGGCCACCGTCATCGGCATCCCAAAGTCCGGTAAGACCAAATCCGAACCTTCCAGTTACCGCCCCATCAGTTTGCTCAAGGTTCTCGGCAAAATCTATGAGAGGCTTATTCAAAAGCGTCTCAGAAACTACGCAGAGACCAAGGGCTTCATCCCCAACGAACAGTTTGGCTTTCGAACCCAGCACTCTAGCGTGCATCAGGCCCACCGTATAGTAGAACACATAACCGGCGGCTTCCACCACGGTATGTTAACAGGCGCAATCTTCTTTGACATAGCGAAAGCATTCGACAAAGTCTGGCACAACGGCTTAATATATAAGCTTTACAAACTCGGCGTGCCGGATTTTCTCGTGCTCATCATACGAGACTATTTGTCGAACCGCACCTTCCGCTATCGCATAGAGGGAGCGCTCTTCTCCCCCCGACCCATACGCGCGGGAGTCCCCCAGGGCTCCGTGCTCTCCCCCTCCTGTTCACACTCTTCACTAGCGATATCCCTAAGCATAAGAAGGCGCAGTTGGCTCTGTTCGCAGACGATACGGCCATCTACTGCAAAGGGTACTGTACGACTCAGATGCTCCTAAATCTACAAAGGGCAGTCAACAAGCTTGGCGCCTGGTTTAGGTTATGGAGAATCGAAGTAAATCCCGACAAAAGTCAAGCGGTCCTCTTTTCGAGACCGCGTCGTTCACCCACCATTCCCCGACCAATCACCATGTTCGGCAAGCCGATCCCTTGGGGGAAGCGAGCCAAATACTTAGGTGTAACTCTCGACCAGCATCTCTCCTTCGCAGAGCACATAAAGACGGTTCGCTCGCGAGCCACTTTCGCTCTCGGTAGACTCCACTATGTCCTGAATGCACGTAGCAAATTGTCACTCAAGTGCAAATTGACCTATGCGGGCTCCGTCTTTGCAAATGCAAAACCCCACTCGATCCATAGTATGCAGACAGTTCAAAACCGTTTCCTCCGTAAGGCCACGGGAGCCCATTGTTACGTTAGGAATGAGATCCTCCATCTCGACCTCAAAATCCCCACGATCCACCAGTTCTTAAAACGCATGTCCAAGCGTTACTTTGACTCCGCTGCCAAACATCGCAACCCACTGGTTGTCGAGGCAGCAAACTATGTCCCTTCAACCATTAGTAAGACCCGCCGTCCGAGGCATATCCTCTCCGACCCTGATGACCCCATAACCCTCCTCCAGGAGAGCAGTAGGGCCACTAGTACAGTACACAAGCACAGACGACGACACCCGTCCTATCGACCTCGCCGTCGAGGTCCACCGCGATCGCGACCGCGACCCCACCGAGTAAACGATACTCCTCCCCGACCCTTGCTCGCAGATGCGCCAGCCCGCGTCGACGCTGAGCCTGTAGTCTTAAACTCCCCTATTAATAATAATAATTTATCATTGATCCAGCCTGTCCCTTCTTGCTGTCCTCCCGCCAGCGACGCCCTAAGCCGAGGTCCGTACCCCACAGGGGGTGCCCTTAGCGAGCGTTCGCTTAGTATTAATTTAGTATAGTTTATGCCCCTGGCTGGAGGCTTTAAGTGTAGAAGCTTAAGGCAGCCACAGGACAGCCCGGTTAAGCAGCTACGACCCTTTAGGTGGTCACCTGCGAGATGCCCTAGTTAAAAAAAAATAAAAAAAATATGGTCAGGTATTCCGAATCCAGCAGTATTACAAGAAACAAGGCAAGACTGAACATTCCTGTTTCATTCCAAGGAATCCCTCTAAGCCGCCAGTCCCTCGCCGAGGTCCCTGTGGGTTGTACCTAGTGAACAATACGCATACAGGAGTGCGTGGTGACGTGTGTCGCCAGCAGAGTCACTAGACTCAGGTAGTAAGGGAACATACGTCAAAAACGTTGGGAGATTGTCCCAGGACGACTGCGGGTGCTGGTCGTGCCCCTCTCGTCCGAAACACCCCGATAACGACAATTTTATTTATCATATTAGTTTTCTTTTACACATTTCAATATGGAGGCCCTGCCATACTGATAAAAAAAAAAACTAAGCCTTTCTCACTCGGGATGATGATGATACCATACACATACCATACATATTTGGTATGGTATGAAAATCTGATACATACATACATGAACCTTAAAAACATTACACTCCTGTTTGGGCAGTCATGTCAAAAGGCATCCATGATTATGTGAATATTGAAGGAACATGGCTCAAAAAGTGTTTAATAAGCTACCAAATGACATAAAAGATTTAAACTTGACACAATTTAAACGTAAACTAAATATTTTTTGAATAGACAAATGCTACTATACCATTGACGAATTCCTAGTTGACAAAATTTCATGTGACTGACCATTTATGTTTTAATGTAATATTATTATACATATGTCCATTAATTTATTACAATATATTAAATCTTAAATTTTATTTTTTATGGACATTAATTAGTTCTTTATGTTGCATGTAATGTATAACATCTAATATTGTAATTTAACAATGCATGCCTTTTAAGGTATATAAGATATTTCTTATCTTAATAGGCGTAACAATAAAACTCCAATGTGTTGCTGAAATTAAAGATTTAATTAATATCTAGGTTTTACTAAATGGAATATTAGTAAACTAAAATTATATCGGTACTAGGTATTTCTATACAAAAACATACCTGAAATTAAAGAAACGACATTTAAAGTCTTATAATGCGCCTTAGTCGATTCTCCTTCTAATTTAATAATCTAAATAACAACTAAAACATAATATTGTGTTTTCTATGTCATTTTGTCTATTCTATTATATTTTTCCTTATGGCAATGGTGCCGATGTCGACAATTCTGCCATCACTACCAATAGACATCAGTGCTAACTGTCACTGTCATAAAACAACTCTTTAGTAAGGCTATGCAAAAAAAGTATGAATAATAACAACATTAAGAAATACATTTTCTTTACAGGTAGATTTTTGAGCTACTATAAAATATGTTTAAGACCCTGTTGTATCACCAAAAATCGCATTAATAAAAACTTTGAACTTTGAACATATCTCTTTTACTTGTTATGTTGAGAAAGAGAGTTGTGCACCATTCTCGTAGTCGTTGAACAAGCTACCAATGATTTTTTTTTAATTGTCGAGAGGTGTTGTGGTACCTTCGTACCCTAATTACGTAATACACGATCAATTAGAATCTGAATCGTTTTGAAACAGATTGTTAATCCATTGCTTCAGAAATTCAAAAAAATAAAACTGCTCAACAACGTAAATAACGCAATGAATGATGTTGAACTGTCAAAATGAAACAGATTAGTCGTAATTGTTGACGAAAATGTGTTAAGTAATTAGATAGCAGGTTGGAACAAAGTTCCTTTCGTTTTTGCACACTTGGCGACAAATGTAAAATTATTTGACCGTCAGGACACTTTTAATACTTAATATGTGTCGTGACGGTCAAAATGTTACACTTTTTCGGTCTATCTCTCAATCGCCAAGTGTGCAGTTATAGTTATAGTTTAAAGTCAGATCGAAGCTTTACGACACACGTAGTGCAAATCTCTCACTTTACTACCTACCTATCTGCTTATGTACGTAATTCACACGTCACACTCGATAGCAAAACTAAACAGATCGGGAAAAATCTGCATGATTCTAGAATTTCTTGTTTATTGAAACTTCGCTTTTGTTTTACCCGGTACGTAGTGCGTTATGTAAAGAGTATTTACCTTAATTATTAAAACATTTTGAATATACAGGAAGATTGGAAAATAAGTAAGCAACTTTTCTAACTTCAAAGATGTTTCGTCCATTTACTGGTCAGCCTACCGTAGCATAGTTAGGAAAAGGCCGATGATGATGAAGTCTCAAGTTCATCAGAGGCATTTTACAGTCCCATATTTTATGGTGATATGTGCGAGAAAGCTACCTCGGTGGTCGAAATTGTACTCGTAAAGCTCTTTAAATAGAAGTAATAGGTACTGCTGTTAATATTGTTTTTGAATTAGGTGTTAGTCACACGTGTCAAATAAAGACACAAAAGACAAATTGACGTCCATTAAAACCAAGTGCTTGCTTCCACAAAGCCATCGATTAGATACTACTTCGTCTCAACCACAAAGAAGAAATTCAACTAATAAAATCCAAAGAAATAAAAGAAGACTGCTTACTTTCCTCACACGTCGAAGTTTTCACAATTTCGGCGTACCCGCTTGCAAATAATGCAGCGAACAGCACAATATTTAACAGACCCATCTTGAAACCGACTAGCGACTGTCACTGTGTATCGATCCCGAACATTTATATTATCACTGACATGGCAACCTCAGACCAGGTCCCAGATAAACGATAAATAACGACATTGTTTATTGTGTCTGATGTTGACATGTTTGTGTTACGGGCAACGTGCGTAATTATTGATAATTGTGGGTAATTTGCTAATAGTTAGTATGCATATTCTTGGATGTATGCGCTCATATAATTAGGTTTGATTGATTGTGGATTCACGAATTAATTATGATGTTTAGTTAATCATTTGTAATTGATCATTTGTTTTTGTATTTGTGATTTGCAAGTTTTAGCGGTGATATGGTACCTGGTAAACGGTTCCGTCATATTATAACGGCCGTCATGAAAATCTGTCATTTTCACCGTTATTTATCATTAAGTTGAAGAAATAACAATCTACTGTGTTCGGACAACCGATAATATGTGACCGTTGTCCGCTTTCATAGGAAACCAAAGCTTAAGTAGGTACCATCATCAAAGAAGTTCATATATAACCAGTTTGAAAACAAAATCCCGTGAACACGATGACCACATCTGTTCCCGTCCCGGTTCTATAGCCGCCGAGCGCTGCAAGCAGGAATAGACCTTACGGTGGTTAGTTATGAACTTTTTTGATGGTACATGCTATCGCCAATATCATACTTACTTATTTCTATAAACAAGAATATTGGGTTATTTCGTTTATCCACCCCAAAAAATCCATCCTAAGGTGGATACTCGGAAACGTATGTCCGGGAATCCATCCTAACCCTATATGTTCCGTTTATCCAACTAGGCCTGTGTGGACAAACGGAACACCCAGAATATTGCTGTTTCCTTTGGCTTTGCTGCCAGTAAATTGAGTCAAAAAAAAAACCTATACCTAGGTACCACATTCAAAATCGGTTGACTTTGTTTTCTTTACTTACTTCTCGTGTTTTTTCCACAATGACGAAGAGTAGGTAGCAATGATAAAATAGTAAAATAAATGTCATCATCACCATAATTTCAGCCAAAAGACGTCCACTGCTGAACATAGGCCTCCCCCACGCACCGCCACTTCGACGGATTCTGTACTTCCCGCATCCAGCGGATTCCTGCGGCCTTCACAAGGTCTTCGGTCCATCTTGCTTTCCAACGCTTCGTCTTCCAGTACGCGGTCGCCACTCCAGAACCTTTCGGCCCCATCGGCCATCTGTTCTACGAGCAATGTGCCCTGCCCATTGGCACTAAGTTTGGCAATTCTTCGGGCTATGTCGGTTACCTTGGTTCTCCTACGGATCTCTTCATTTCTGATTCGATCACGCAAGGATACTCCAAGCATAGTCCATTGCCCTTTGGGTGACTTTTAGCCTTCTGATAAGGCCCATTGTGAGCGACCACGTTTCTGTGCCATAAGTCAACACTGACAATACGCACTGGTCAAAGACTTTCGTCTTGACACTGCGGTATGTGGGACGAGAACAAGGAAAAGAAGTGTATTTGTAAAGTAAAAAAATATTTATTCTACATTTATTTACATAAAACTCCCTCAATTACGCGAAGGGAATAAAAATACAATTAACTGAGTACGTTGTTCAATTTCGTTGTCGTCGTGCATTGAATATTTAAAACTTAATTAGGTAATTATTTCTATTATCAAACTATTTATATACAATTTAATACATATTTTTTTACATACGCCGAGTAAACTCTTTGGCATACCATGTCTGAGTGCATTAATTATTTAACTTAATTATAGGTACAATCTTATTCCCATAAGATAATTGATAATCTATAATTTCAGAAGTATATAGAGATGTGTCATATTTATAGACTTGGAGAACCTACCTACGTTGGGCTGTAAATTAGAAAAAAATAAGTAAATTCTGTTCCGGCCAACTTATGGTGGACTGGACAATGAGCGGACCGGCAGTGTGATGTAATTGCAGTTTTTAACAGACTTCAAAAAAAGGACAAAATAGAAAATAAATATATTGACATAAAACAGGAACTTATGCATTCGGCGTCCATGATGACTAGGCCGATTTACGTGATACTTTTTTCAGTAGGCAGAGGAAGCTCGCGAAGTGTTCCTGTATAAGTCTTTGCTTGGGTTGTTTTTGAGTTAGCTTCAATACTACGTGCTATTTCCACTGTGTTTGTTGATGATGTTATAATAAATTCCTGTTGCTGTTATTTAGATAGTAAGTAGTGGTATAAAAAATTAAGTAAGGTAGGTAATATAAAAAAAATAAAAATAAAATTAAAGTTGTTTTCGGTTGTTTTGTTTTGTAAAAAAAACATTTTTAAGGATTCGTTGCACAAGCTTTTGTTACGCAACGAACATTCATTCGCGAATGATCTGAGTGAATGTTGGAAGTCCATAGCCCAGCCCAGTAGTGCAATGGGGAGTACAATATATTCCCCTCAAGATAAAGTAAACAGAGCCTCTTATTTAAAAACTTTGAATTTAAACATTATCAATACTTTAACAACAACATGTTTATAATTAGATTATGTTCGTGGAAGAATTAAAATAACAACAGAGATAAATCGGGATATCATTTTGAGCATTTTTTTTAAATTAAACCACAAAATAATAACTTCTTTAACCTTTCCAAACTAAAGTTTTTTCTGATAACCTGTAAACACAGATTAGTAGGTATTTGGTATCTCTCTAAACTGAGATGGCTGAAAAATTTCTAATGTTTTTTGTTGTGAGAAATAACACAACATCACGCCTTTTTTCCCCGAAGGGTTAGGCAGAGGTGTACCTATAGTTGGTACACTCACATTTCGCAGGTTGGAATAGTGAGAAATAATAGAGATGTTGAAATAAAAAAAATTGGCTACATTTTTTTTTGTTCGTCAGATAGATTATTAAAAAATATTGGACACATATTTTTTCTTTTTTTATGTAATCAAAAGATTACGGCTATACATTGAGTTAAAATTGGGCATGACGTCACTCCGCGGTAGATTTTATACTGAATTGTGACATAGCGTAGCGCGCCCCCACTCGGGATCTTTAATGCGTTTTATCTAAACCATTTTTTATTAATATGATAAAGAAAAAAATACGTGTCTAATATTTTTTTATTATCTGACTGACGGACTATACAGTTTTTTTCCCAGCCAACACCCCTGTTGCTGTAATTGCTAGATTTTTTAAGGAAACAACAACATGCTTATATGTAATCGAAGAAGTTGTTATAATAATTCAAATGACCTTTTGTTACTAAATGGGTGCTTTTTCCTTAAAAAATCATGATTCATAACAATCTATCAGAAAAATATTGTCTTCTTAGAATGTAATTTTTCCTTGTTTTGAGTATTTTAATCTTTTGCACAATATTTATTATGAATTACCCGTAAATAATTTTTAAATGTTAACTAGAGATTGTGATGAGATTCTGATGAAATACTAAGTTGGATCTCAGAAGGTATGTTATGGTTATAGGTATATACACTTATTCATCATGATTGGGGTAAAAGCTAATAACTCAGAAATGTTGATAAACTGGTGCCTTTTCATATAAAAAATATATACTAAAAGGAAAACAGTTTCATACGTTTTGACAGGTTAAATAAAAACGTCTGAAATTGTTTTTCTTTTATATTTTTTTGGTCCCATATTTAAAGTTTCCTGTGTACCAAAAAAAATATAAAATATGTAAATTTGTTTTTTTTTTTAATTTTTGTTTTACAAACCTAATGAATGATATAGGCTTTATTATAAAGCTTACATTCGAAATAATACTTCAACTAAGTACGTGCCTTATTGAGCTACTCCCATATAATTCAGTCTTCTCACCACGCCAAAATATTCCTTAACACAACTACATAAAGTTCAATTTTAAACGATAGCCAGAGTGGTGGTGGTGTTATGCTGGTCGTCTCTGGACATGTGGTGCATGTCCTGGTGGATGCCGGCTTCCTTCAGTATCCTCATCCTGGGCCCGAGGGGCACGCCCAGGGCTCGCAGCTTGTCTTCTCCGACGTACGGCAGTTCGGCTGCACCAACTTTTTCTTTTTCTAGAAGGCCTGCGTACTTCTGCAAAGCAAATAGGCATAAATTATATACAGATATAGCAGTGATAGCCTAGTGGTGTGACCGTCGGACTGCCAAGTCATAGGTCTCGAGTTCAAACCAAAGGCCCGCACCTCTGACTTTTCGAATTCATGTGCGTATTGTATAATTAACACTTGCTTCAAAAACGGTGAAGGAAAACATCGTGAGGAAACCGGCATGTCTGAGAGATATTTCTCGACGGCATGTGAAGTCAAGTCAGAGGCCCTGGGGCGGCTTTAAAACTCTGACACCAGATTAGTCACTAACCACATAAAAAGAAGAAGTACATATACTGAAGGGATAGGCATTTCGCTATTTAGATGTAAGTCCCAAGTAAGAAGAGGGCAAGCCTATTGTTAGTAACCGAGCTTAAACATGTGGTGGTATCTAAATCGCCACATGCGAACTACGCGATACACTGTCGTCACGCAAAAACCTGCATCGCGCAAGCAGGGTTTACCGCGCGACTAACCAACGTCCCGACATCAATCGTCGGGCATTAGCCCACCAGACACCACACCCTGACCCTTCTTTTTCTGAGGACTAGTGAACTTTACACCCTGTTCCTGACCACCTGTTCTTCATACCCGCATAAACCCATACTCCCGACTGCTATTATGAAAACCCAATAACACTTGGCCCTACCTGTGGATCGAACCCAGAACCCCACGGTCATCAGTCGTGCTTGCGACCATATACTGCTCCATCTCAAAAATCCACTCTGCATATCAACGTACCTCATATCCAAGTTTCTTCAGGAACAGCCTCATGAGGGGGGGCTCGTCTCCGAAGAACTTGGTGAGTCGCTTCACACGCTCAGGGTTGCTGAAGGAGTAGGGGTCCAGGTGGCGCCCGTGACTGCCTGAACGAATGTACTGCTGGGATCTGGAAGTAAAGTAGTTTGGGTTAGAGGAGAAGGTTTTAAATAGTCAGTTTCCATAGTCTTCCAATCCAAAAAAAACTTGCAACTGTTTATAATAATGGCCATGACGGACCATACTTTGGTGCCTTCTGGTTATGGAGATATTGAAAGTCAAAGTTCCAACTTTTTCTAAACTTTTTACCTGTTACGCGAATTCCCGATTTCATCTACTAACAAAACCATGATACTCACTTGTACATATGCCTGAGTGCTGCTATCTCGGCTCTGATGTTGTCCATCTCCTGCATGACGAGATGCTGGGTCCTCATCTCACTGGACAGGTGCGCTACCGACCGAGCCAGCGTCACCACGTGCGATTCCAACCGCTGGAACCGCTTGTTTATACCCTGAAAGAGAAGGTGGATTCATATGATAAATTATGAGTGATTCATGTTTCAATAATTCATCATGGTTTTAATAAAATTAATATGCTTGTTTACAGAGTGTACTTTTAATATGAGTTTTAAATTTTCTTTCATTTAATTGTAATATATCATAAGGTGTTTTATTGAAACATTTAACACAGTACCCCATAAAAGATGTATGTACTTTAGATAACCTGAAAAATGGTTGATCTATTTTATCTTTATTTGTAGTATTAACATTATGTCTATCACTTATTTTATTGAAAATATGTAGATTTTTTCTTACATACATAATATTTTCATTAATGAATTGGCAAGGTACCGTCATAATATTAATCTTTTTAAATAGTTCCCTGAGAGATTTGCGACGATGTAGATTATAAATGGCTCTGTCAGCTCTCTTTTTAAAATAAAGATGGATTCAATGTCAGCATCCCAACCCCACAGTAAAATGCCATACGACATTATACTGTGGAAGTAGCTAAAATAGACCAGACGCGCGGTTTCTACATCTGTTAACTGTCTTATCTTTCTAACAGCATAAGCGGCCGAGCTTAGCCGCCCCGCAAGAGATATTATAAGAGGTCCCCCATTGTACTTTCTCGTCTAGCGTGATTCCTAAGAAAACCGTTTGATTAATAAATTCTAGTTTTTCTCCATTCAATATGATGTCACATTCGCTACTTCTAACATTAGGTAATTTAAATCTAATGCATTTGGTTTTTTTTTTATTTAGTACGAAATTATTTACTGTAAACCAATCTTGGACTTGAAGAATAAAGCTGTTAACGTCGTCAAGATTTTGTGACCGTCGGTTTATTTTAAAGATCAACGATGTGTCATCTGCAAATAACACCATCTTAGGTTGATTTTGAAGCAATTGTGGTAAAACATTCATATAAACTAAAAAGAGGAATGGACCCAATATCGAACCCTGAGGAACGCCCATTGCCATTTCAGCAGGGTCATACAATACTGTTTTAGGGTAAGAATACTTTAACAAGGTCATACAATAATGTTTTAGGGTAAGAATACTTCAACAGGGTCATACAATAATGTTTAGGGTAAGATTACTTCAAACGGGTCATCAATCCAAGAAAGCATACTCAAAAATAAAATCATTGTTCAATTATTCCCAATTAGTTAAGGGATCGTGTTATGGCTTCCATTACGTAATTACGGACAAATTTCAAAGTATTCTCAACCGAGTAGTTGAAACCGAGCAAGCCTTTTCATCTGCCGGATATTTTTGTAATAAACTAAGAAGTTCCCTGGGTGACAAAACCTTAAATGCCCTGTAATTTCTGAGATCACATTTTCAAGAAGAAAGGCCATATTTGGGACGAAAAGAAATGGTTTGACTAAATATTGTACATAAGTTCCAGATTTTTTTTTTTTAATGTTGTATTTATTTGGATAATTTCTTAGAGTAGTACTCTTATCTACAATTTTAACAAAAAATATAATTGTTTAAAAAATTGAAAAGTTACGTAATTACGGAATTGGAGAAACAAATTGCGTAATTAGTTACGTAACTGACATTTCCGTAATTTTGGAAGCCCTAATCGTGCTTACCGCCTAACAATCATCTTCTCAACAAACAGTCTTCTACTAAGAATCATTTCTGTTACCTTTAGGTCATGTTTCTTTCTGTGTTCGTTGGAGCTTCGTCTCTTGTCTCTCACGGGTCGACTGCTCACGGAACTGGACGGAAGGGATGACATACTGCCGTACCGACGCTTCGATGATAACCTGGAATAACATTCAAACGAGTTGTGAAAGGCAAGAAGAGTGAGCAGAGCTGACAAATAGAAAAAAAACTGGAAGCCAAAATTATAAGAACTGCATTGCATACACCGATTGTCTTTTACTATACCAACAGAAGGATTTTGTAATAAAAATCTCTTTTTTTCTTTTTGATTGTATTGAAACTGACATAACAGTATGTCGCTGGGTAGATTTTCGCCACTTCATTTGTGAATTTTGACGTTCAAAAAGTGCTGATTCTCACTCATATTTGAATAGATTGTTTACTATTGACTCACCTCGACTCCCACGTAGGCTGCTTAGCCAGACTGGTCGGCTTCCTCACGCCCAGCAGCTGCAGCACCTCCGCGTACATGTTCTCCAGGCCGCGCAGCTGGCGGCGGATGGCGCGCGCGTCGCCCGACGACGAGCTGTCCGAGCGGCCCTCCAGCAGCGACGACAGGTCCAGGCTGCGGGTCGTCGTGGACGTCATGTCGGTTGTGTCCAGGCCGAATACTGGAAGAGGTTGGGATATTTAAGTTTATTTTTCTGATTTGTCAATATTGTCATGAAGGTAAAGAAAGGTCGGCAGTCTAGTACCGACGACAATCAGATTGCTTCTCGCAATCATAGACGAAAGAGAGAAAGTGTTCACACCTAGACGGGCCTTTAATATTTAAAAAAAAAATATGTTGACTTTAATGCAAGTTGAGGCTGGTTTCACAGCTGTCCGGGAGAACCGTACGTGCCGTACGTACGGGCTCCCGAAAAGGAGACACACGTGAGGCGCTACAACATAGCTTCACAGCGACGCGGATGGTCCGTACGCGCTCCGGGTAGAGCCCGTACTACGTTTCGTACTACTCCCTAGTTTCAGAGCACTGCAGGCGCTACCCGTACGGGTCTCCCTACGGCCGTGAAACCAGCCTAAGAGTGGCCGCAACGAGATCATTCAAAATTCCCTCAACATAAGTAATGGTTCGAAGCTGATTCTTCCAGAAACATCGGCAATTCTAGAGTAGGTAACTTCTCAATGTATGCTTTAAATAACTCTTTAAGGGAAACATCTGGAAACTTACAGTGTTTCTTATAATGGTGGTCTCGCTTCGAAGAGTGTTTCTTATGGGAGTGCCACCGCGGGGACTCGCGACCTCGACGACGTTCCTCTGGGTACTCCGACGAACGGCCTGGTAGACTGGAATCAAAACAAGCTTAGGTAAGCTTTGAACAGCTGAGAATGATACGTGACGGACAGTGGGACAGGTAGTTTTAACAATCCTAATGGTAGGTACACATATGTGGAACGTTACGGAACGAACATGCCGTCAACATGAAATGTAACACAACAACGAGGCGAATTTGTTTCAACGTGTGTTACGTTTCATCAACATATTATGTTACATTTTCATGTTACATTTCATAAGATAACCATAAGATACTCGTACTATGCACCTCATAGATTTGCTGATGGTAGGCTTACCATTAACATAATACCCTGGAGAAGCTTTGTCATCCAATTGCTAAAAAGGAGCTATGTAGGAACTAATTAGCTGCATGAGTGTTAGTATTCTTTTTAGTACTTCTATGATGTGGTGTTATTGTAGGAGACAGTATCTTCTCTTTACCTGTTTCTCTTGTGCATGTCCGAGGACGGTGACAGCGGCGGCAGCGGCGGTGTGACCGAGGTGTCTGATGTAGCTGATGAGTCCAGACGCATGCTGGCTAGCTTTGGTTCTAGGATGTGACGTAGCTCGCATTCCACCCAGTCGTTTTCTACACCTGGAAAGATGATACAGGAATTTGTTAATGTAATGAAAATTCATAAAGCATACAGAGTGGCAGGGACATCGACGCGAAAACTGATACCATGGTTTCAGCACATGATTCTGAACGCCCCTGCGTTGAAATTTTTCGTTGGACTTAATAACCGACGATATTTTAACTGCAGGAATTATTTGAGGTTTAAGGTGTTTAAACATTTTATGTACTTAACTAGATTACTAGTGAAATAGAATGCTATACGTTCCCGATAATAATATAGCCAACCTATATAATATTAGCTGCTATAGTCAACCTAAATAATTTACTGATTATATTACAAGTAAGCTGGAAGAGATCGTGGCTAAGAAATAACAGCCGAACGGGTCGATCCATCAGGTTCAGCTATGCTTGCCGGGGTTGGTCCATGGATGGGTGACCATCTTTACATACCGAGACTCCTCCGTGCCTCGAAAAGCATGTTAAGCCGTTGGTACCGGCTGTCATCGTGGATCTTTGACAGTCGTTACGTCGACGACGTCGTCAGAAGCCCGAAAGTCTGATAACCATTCTTACCAAGGGGTATCGTATTACCCTGGATTGCGGAGGTCAGATAGGCAGGCGCTCCATGTAAAATACTGGTATTCAGCTGCATCCGGTTAGACTGGAAGCCGACCCCAACATAGTTGGGGAAAGGCTAGGCAAATTGATTTTGATTGATTGGCAACGAATCGCAACCTGTAAGCGCGCTGTGCAAGTTTGAGAGATGTTTGCATGCAGAGTATCCTCTTACCTACATCTCGTGGGCGTAACAAAAGAAAGTAGGAAATAATGTAGTGCCGATTGTCAGCCTCTGCTGAGTGCCAAGTTCAAACAGACTGACATGATAGGGAACTTCAAAACAAGGTCCTACTTTGTCCCGCAGGCTGCTGGCTGGTCCCAGGTTGCGGCTGCCTTGTCCCAAGCGCATCGGAGTCAGCGGAGGTATCATGCAGGGGCTCTGGTCGCCGGCCACTCGAGTACGCCACGCTGCCTCGACCTGAGTCCACGTTGGACGACTGACCGCCATTCTTGTCATAGTCTGAAATGTTTTTGAAAACATTGTTAATACTAACGATCGATATTATATCAATATTTGATCAGGCGCACTCGATATCAAAGTGGACCGACGACTCAAAGGTGGAGAACAAGTTATAGTGGCAAAATGGGAGAAAATAGCGAACTATCTAAGTATTTAAATTTACGGTATTTGAGATTGATTGATTGACTTGAATCAATCTACAGAGACAAAAAACACTAAGAATAAACCTAATAAAACTAGATAAAACTTTAATAGAAGTTTGACACGAAATCAATAAAATCATTAGCTTTAACGTTATACTTAGCTATCTTAATCGTAGTAATCTTTTATGTAAATGCGAAAGCAAACGAATAGGACTACTTTTTCATAATTTTGATAAAAGTAAGTATGTAGGTATATACTTCCTTCTATCGATACTTTAATGTCAATAGTTCCACAAAAGACGGGATTTATTGCGCCACCTTGGCTACAAATTAAAGAAACAAACTTGTTTTTAACGACTGTATAATTTGTTTCTCTATTTTTGTCAACTTAGGAATCGTTTTATAAAATTTATGACAGGCATAAATCTTAACGAGGTATCAAAGATTTTGAGATAAAGGAAGAGTTGCAGTATTACATATACGTAGTTATTGAATTATACAATAAAAGTCTTATTGATGTTCCATTTTGTTGAATTTCTGTTTTTTTTGTCCGATACATACCTACAAAATTCAAGATCTGTATTGAGTTCAACTGTATCAATCGATTTTTTTTTTAAATTTATCTCTTTACAGTTAAGTTGTTTTTCTCTCTTTGTTGGGGTACCATTTTTTTTTTTTTTGAGGGTGTGAAATTATCATATAACTTCTCCCGCTCTGGGTGGAGCGGGAGGGCGTGTCAGACTTTTACTGAGTAAAACCCACCCGTGTTCCTTCCGTTGCCTGAGTGCCGGGGCCGCGATATCCCTTTCGGACAAACTCGCAACCCTGGCAGTTGTTGGGGTACCATGCAAGGAAAAAACGGAACCCTAAGTATAGGATCACTTCATTGTCCGTCTGTCTGTCTGTCAGTCAGTCTGTCAAGACCTTTTTTCTGAGGAACGCCTGGAGTAATGAAGTTGAAATTAATATCAAATAAATAGATCTACGGTCCCGTTGAGCTCAAAACAAATCAAGCTTCTAGTCAACGCAATAAAAAAATACGGCCATTTATGCGACATATACTCGCAAATAAATCAAAACCACTTGGTACTTCCCGTTGACAACTTTCATGATTCTTGATCATGAAATTTGGCAAGTAGCAAGGACTCAAAGCACAAATAAAGGAATACATCCGAAAATCGTTCACTTGTAGTGTTTATCACATTTGTTTTATTTTTTTTGCTATAACAAACTTACATTTGCAGTCGGAGAATTGACCGTGACGTATATCGATGTATCGGAGAACATGTTTTACAAATACAGCACCCTTCATTGTGCGTGGTCCCGACACGCACTTGGCCTGTTTTTATGCACACTTGCTATTACAATTCAGACAGAATTGTCAACATCGGCTTGGCATTGCTTGCAAATAAAATAAAATACGAAATTCGAAACATTCAGTAAGTGCATGACACGAGGATTTTTGTTTTATACTTTCTTAAAGTACATACCTGAGCTAGCCCCCGATCCCGCTCCTTTCTTTCCATGTGCTTTGAGATCTTCGATTCTATTAGGAGTTTGTCTTGACGAAGACGGCTGCGGATTATAAGTCTCAGCCTTCCCACTTGAGTTATAGACACTATCGGCTGACTTCTGACTGGCACTCTCATCATTCCTCTCCTGTGACGTCGAAGGCTCCTCTCTGTCTTTCTTATGTCCTATTGAATCCGGAGTTCTACGTTCTTTGTGAATGTCTGGAGTTCTGCGTTCTTTATGGCTGTCTGGCGTTCTTCTTTCCTTATGGCTGTCAGGTGTTCTCCGTTCTTTATGACTATCTGGGGTTCTTCTGTACACGTTTTCATGCATTCTCTCCTGTCTGTGAGATTCTACGGAGCGTCCACTTGTCCTAATTCGTTCTTCGTAACTGGACCTGCCTTGAGCTGCTAGTCTTGCGCGGAATCCTCCGTCATCAGATTCCCGTTCCTCACCATTTCGAGGATGCTCATTCAGTGTATGGTCCAGAAGATTTCCATGTGAATTCCGTCTCCCAGGATCATGTATTTGAGGAGTTGTGACCTCTGGTCGGTGCTGAGGTTCATCTAGGAGGTGAGGATGTGAGGTAGCTCGTCTCCCTTCAACAAAGCCTCGTTGTCGCACTATCTCTCTTTCTAATTGCTGTGGGCTTCTGAGATCTGGTCTTGAATGTGAATTGTCGAACTGGAATTAAATATTTCATGAGATATAGTAGGCTCTTTTAATATTATTAAATTATTTCATTGAACTAACAACTAGATCGTTGAACAAATATCTTTTGAATTGCCAATAAAGTACGAATGATATGAATGAATAAGTCTATGACCGTTATTACTAATAAAAATAAGATAAATAATCATAAATGTAAATACATATTCTCTTCAAAGGAAACGGCTATAAAAGCAGACGATATTCCTGATAGTTTATACTTTATACGTTGTAAAACTTGTTATTTTATAATCGCTAAAGGAAGTACGAAGTTGTTCGGTTTCCTCAACGTTGCAGATGTGAAGATGTCTATAAAATATTATGACTACATCATTAAAAGTAGCTTTGATTTTATAAGACACTAGTACTAGAGAATGACTATATCTCTGGCTTGTGGGTTAATGACCTCATCCCTTGCATTAGCATGATTGCGATGATAGCTTCTTAGTTTTGTTTAAAGACTAACAAATTTAGCAAATAGCGACGGTATAATCAAAAACTACGTATTTGAATACAATATATTACTACCTATCTCTTCTATTGATTAGTCCATCTAATAAAAATATAGAAAACAAGAGGCTAGAGTTCAAACAAAACGCATACCAGCTCTTTCGATATTGCTAAATTGACAACTAGTCCCATTACAATAAACAATGTAAATAAAGAAATATTGGACAAGTCTATGACAAAGAGAACAATGCTCCAATAAAGCTAGTTTCTCGTAAAATCTTTGCCACGTCGTGTCGGCGCAGGCGCCTATACACAGGTTATAATTGCTGCGTACTCCGTGGGAACAAGCCGTTAATTGTTGGGAACCATTGTTTTAACTGAGAACAGAACATGGGGCTAGGTGGAGCAAGTGTTACAACAGTTGGACTTACGGTTTGATGAATGTACTCAATTTGCAGTTCATTAAAACGATTTTTTATTGTAATTGGTGGAAGGTTTTGGCATTGGTTTGAAAAGTGAATTGATTGGGTTAGGTAGTTGAATTGGATTTTGAAATTGGTGCTTTAATCTCAGTTTGGGGTTTCAAAACTGGTTAAAAAATGATGACTGAAACAATTTCACACGTTAACGGACTATTAGCCTATTTCAACAGAGCAAAGGTCAAATCTGAACCTTTCGTTATTTCTAACTCTAAGTACTTAAATCGTGTTTAATCCTTCTCAATCTTTGCCAATTCTTTTCAGACTTTTGTATAGAAATGAAGAAATATCAATAAATCGACGGTATCGATTTCCACTGCAAAATTTGAATCATTCATAGCAGCTTTCCAAACTTTCATTAAGGCGGAAAAACCTTCGCCGATATTTTTATTGTTTCAAAGGCCTTGTTGCAGCAAATGAGTTTATTGTACTCCTATATACAAACACTTTCTTATCTACATGTTAATCTATTAATAGCATCTTCTTAATTGTAGGTTTCATAATTATTATTGAATGGCTGATGACGAGGATAGATGATTTCCGAATCTGAATTAAAAACTGTTCATGATACCGACATTGTATTAACTAAATCTTTTAGCTGCTTTTATTGTGTGTTCATTTAATCATAAATGAACACACAATAAAAGGAGCTAAAAGATCATCTATTTTATGAATTCAGGTTATGTAAAATCTTCGCTTAGAAAAAAATCCTAATTGATTTTTCAATTTCCCATAATATCTTACATTATTGGTATTGACTCTAGTATTATTCCGTGACTGGTTAAGAGAAACTTTCTTACCTGTGATTGCGGCCCAGTCTTCAATGAAGTGAAATTCGCCATGGACCTGACGTCCATATCCCTCTGATATAGAGCACTTCTCCGACCTGGAGGTCCATACTGCTGGTACAAAGCATCAGCGCCAAGGGCCTGAGGCTGTCGGTGGGGCGTACTGACCAGCATCTCCTGGGACCTGGCCTGAGGACTCATCATCATGTGGGGTTGTACCATCTGCTGCTGGATTAGTTGCCTGGTGAGAAAAGGAATACGGGGTTAATTATGTTCTTAGGTCATCAATCAAAGTAAGCTTGTCTTGTGTCGAAGGCGTAACTATGAGGCCGCAGTATGTGAGATTCATTTGCTGATTGAAATTCATAAATGGCTTTACATTCAGTTTTAATTGATTCCATATCAGATTGAAAATGCTTTGCTAAATATTAGGTTCCCACATAGTTGTAGAATACCTTTGCAGTTATCGCTTCTAACTAGTACATTACCCACGTTATGGTGTTATTTGAAGCAGGTGAATATACTTTTACTTGAATCAGGGTATGTATACATCCCTGAATTAACGATACCCGAAATAAGCTATAAGGTGGTCCTATTCTTAGTCAACACCACGATGCAACACGATTATATCTGCATTTGAATGCATTGCATTCAGCGGAAGTGGTAAAATAAATTAAACATTATGTCTCATAAGGTAACGGGATTTCGTTACATTAAAGTTTTGATTAACATAGCCCTATTAAAACAAGGAGTACCTGTGAGGTGACGGACTAGGATACGCCATGTTATTCGCGATGCCGTGACTGTACTGCATTTCCGGCCTCGTCTGCGTCATTGGCCTTCCATAGATCCCTTGCTCCACCTTCCTCGGTCCACTCTCTCTAGGCGTCACTTGTTCAGGCTCTGGCCTCTCTGGTCTCTTTCTCTCTTCACTGTTATTCAAACTAGGTTCTTGCTCATTGTTCTTCTCGCCATCATTTACATCTTTACTCTTAAACCTGCTTGAGATCATATCTTTGAGCGTGTGATAAGTTTTACTGACAGACTTCGCACTTTTCGGAGCGTCTCTTGTATTATCCTTTCCTGTTTCAACTGTCACTGTTATGAGTTGTGAGTTGTTGGGCGTGTCAACTTTGCCGTACGTTTTGGCCGGTATGGGAGGTTTTGGCGAGTCGTAGTTCTGCATGTTTCTGGCCACAGCTCCTTGGTTCTGGTTCATGTAGCCGTACTGTTCGTGGTACTGCCTGAAGCCGTCCCCAGACGTACCAGCTTGCTGGTTCTGCGTGAGAAACAGTATGTATTAAGTATCGTGTGTTATTGTTAGTCGTGCCATGGGAAGCGCACACAATGGGTTGTTAGGGGCTCGGATTGTTATGAGAGCCGTGTTTGGCGTAGCTGTAAATGTGGTAACTTTGGTGAAAGGCGCATTATTATAGATGGAAATTAAGAAAATAAGTGGCCTGAATGCTACCGACAGTTTTGATATTAATTGTTCTATGCTTGTTTATCAGCATCAGTTTTTTTAACTTAATTTAAAGTCACATAAATATGAGGAATTTTACGTCCTCCGACAAACAACACTTTTAGTTGGATCTCATAAAGTTATAGAGAATGCAGACATTCAACGCTGCCTACCCTCGTAGCCTACCGGATACAGATGACAACAAAGCCTCAACTCACTCACACCATTTATTCCAGATTTCTGACCATTAGGTCATATAAACTTTCAATACTAACATTTTCCAGCGCGAATTCAACCATTTTTAATATACACACACACTTCACATGACAAGACGACTTTGGTTCTTAAAGCTCTAAATAATACTGATGTCGTGCGCCGGCGCAACACCGGATGCGCGTGCGGTCGGATCCGACCGTGCTGCCGACAAGACGTGCGGCCTACCTATGACGAACTGTTTGATTTGCTAGAGGGAGCTAATGTATTGGTAGGTTTCGTGAGAATTTTTTACATTGTAATTGGGATAGGCTATTGTTTGTGTTAAGTATGTTACGTGTTCTTAAAAGTGTCTGTAATGTCTTGCATGGCTCATAAATAAACATATAGGTACGAGTATATTATGTTAGTAATCAGTTATTTAGTTATAATGATAGGGATGTTGACAAAAATAAATTGATTATTACAAAATATTGAACACATATTTTTTCTTTTTTTACGTAATCAAAAGATTACGGCAATACATTGAGTTAAAATGTGGCTTGACGTCACTCCTGGGTAGATTTTATACTGACCTGTGACATAGCGAGCCCCCACTGCCCAACGTTAATGCGTTTTATCTAAACCATTTTTAGGGTTCCGTAGTAAACAAGGAACCCCTATAGTTTCGCCATGTCCGTCTGTCTGTCCGCGGGTTAGCTCAGAGTCGGTTCTAACTAGAAAGTTGTAATTTGGCATGTGTATACATATTAATCATGCTGACAAAGTGGTAAAAAAAAATAAAGAAAAAAAAATTTGGGTACCTCCCCTACACGTAAAGTGGGGATGTTTATTTTTCTCGTCTAGCCCATATTGTGGGGTATCGTTAGAAAGGTCGTTCAAAAACACTGTGAGTTTATTGAAAGCATTTTTAGATTCAGGGACCCTTTGTGAAATATTAAGGTTTTAACAGATTTTTTTTGTTATAGTCCAGTGTCCAAAAAAAAAAAACCTGCGGGTTTGTCCGAAAGGGATATCGCGGCCCCAGCACACAGAAAACGGAAGGAACATGGGTGGGTTTTAGTCAGTAAAAGTCTGACACACCCTCTCGCTCTGCCCAGAGCGGGAGAAGTCATTTGATGATTTCCCACCATAAAAAAAAAAAAAGAGTCCAGTGTCGTCGTCCCCCTGCCAACTAAATGGATGTACTTGGATTTGTGAAAAAATTCAAAGAAGTAGTATATATAACGAAATTAAAAGGAAAACTATCAAAGCTAAGTTGGCTTTACAGGTTAACGAGTAATAATCAACCAACTTAAATTTGCGGTTTGTAAAACATGATCTCCCATACATTCCGTATGGGAGAACATATTTTTCAACTACAATGTTAAGTTTGTTCTTGGGATAAATTCATCCCAACTACGGAACCCTTCATTGTTCGTGGTCCGACACGCACTTGGCCTGTTTTTTATTATTTATGTGATTTTGAGGAGTGAATCATGTGTATTCATCTATGCTACCACACAATATAGACCCAGAAAATATTCTCATTTTGAAGTTAATATAAACCCCGTACTGCTCAAGGCTCAAGTTTCACCTTTGGACTTTGCCTTACAAAAAAGGTTCTGTATGTGATCTTTTTGTTTCCTCATTCAATTCCTGTATAATCCTCTGTTTTCTCTCGCAAGTGTAGTGTAAACCAAGTTCCTAGAGTGATTGAGCCAGACTTATTTAAAAAAATTGGCCTTTTCTCTGTTGCACACTTACTACACTTAAATATCATAAGTATTCCCGATCTTATTCAAAAGACTGATTTATCATCACCTTACAATTTTTTTGTACTTAGTTGTTAAATGACTAAATAGTTTTTTTTCCCCAGTCAACATCCCTATTCAGGGACGGACCTAACTTTCTGTCAACACCAAAATCTGGACAAGATTGGCAACGTACATAACCGAAGGGTTGTAGATACCTAAATAATAATAATAATATCTTTTATTTCGGACCCATAACTAGTCCATTTGGTTAGTATACACACGACTTAAAAACTAGTGTTAGTACTTACATCTACCAGAAAAAACACCACAAACCATTAATTAATACGCCACAGTGGCATGTAGGCGTATCCAATGTCCCGGTATGGGGCTGGGCTGGTTGCCACCTATCAGTTATAGTTTTCAGAATGCTGTTGGGGCTGGCGCGTACCCTGCGCATAATGGAAGCGCAACACTAAAGTGTACCCACATTTCGCCAGTTGTGTTTTAAGTCCTATGTAACAGGCCTATTGCCATCAACCGGGCACAGATCCAAACTCCGGGCTACTACTGAGAAATTCTAGATAGAAACACCCAATATCACTTTGCTCGACCCGGAAATCGAACCCAGGACCTTGTCCTCCGCAGTAGAGCTTGCGATCACCAGACCTACGAGGGAGTCTTGTTGACATACGAGTAGTTATTATGAATACTTAAAAAAAAAAAAACTTAGTACTTACTTCACGTACTTATATTGATGTTAACTTGCTTATATTAACTTACAATAGTATGATTAATAAAAACAAACCAAATAGAAATGCATTATTTTATATGCATTTTGTGAGTTTGTGACCGTACTTTAGTCAAAATAATCTCAAACAGTTGTACTGCATACCATCTATTTTTCCAATAACACCACCTTACACTAATTTCTCGATCAATAGCCGTTAATAATTCCTTACTTTCACAATTTCTAGCTCATAATAGTGGCTCGTGGGTAATAATTCATGGCCGTGACGCGTACACCATCATTTATAACCAGTGATCGGAGTAGGTAGATTGAACTGGGGTCATTGATCCGAAACGTATATATTACTATGGACATTCCTCCGGAATTGGTGGATTATTAAAAAAAAACCGGAACTTATGTAGGAATTGTATTCTGCCAGAGTGGAAGGAGTCATTTGATGATTTGCCATCCTCAAAAAAAAGGTAGGAATTGTAATAAAATGAGCAATTTTATTCTTTATTATTCTTCCTATTTTTTTTTTTTCAACAGATAAATAATGAATTAATTTAGTTTTGATACCTTCCTTTAAATTTTGAATTGAGTAGTAATAATATCACTACCAACATTAACAATATTTAATTGAATCCGGAAATACCGGAATTACTTTCCGGAAAAATGGCTTATCCATGTTATTCTTTCTGTGTGCATTTATGATACAAGTACTAAAAATCAATCTACCTACTCCGATCACTGCTTATAACAGACGCTTGAGGTACTTCTTTAACGCCCTTTATTTTCTTTTTGATCGTGGATTAAAAGCTTTTCGAAATAAGGTATCGATGAACACTTTTAATGCTTCGTAAAACTAACACGGTTTTAAGGAAAACTCGCGCATGTAAAACATGAAAACAAGACGCTTTGTATGTTTTTTGTATAAAAATTCCAAATTCCGGTTCACGGGGTTTAGATGCGCGTAGTACCTATTTTCTTTGACCGTTGACAATTCCTGTGACCTGAGGGGCTCATTCTTGGCCAAAGAATAACCATAGTTATTTAAGGTGACAATGGCACTAGTTTTCAGATGACAGAGTTATGGAGGAGTATAGACAACCGCACGCCGACACTGTCTTTATTGCTACGATATAAAGGCAATTTCAATTATTTTTTTAAACCTTTAGTGACTGTACTTAGATATCTATTATATTAGAAGGAATTATACTTCTTCTTTTATTTATAAACCCCCCTTATAAATACATTAATCTGGACATGGAGTACTATTTCAATTCATATTAACTTTCTGAGTTTATCTTGGACATTACTTTGACATTGGTGAATGAACAACATCGTGAGGAAACCTGGACTTTATAATCAATCTATGTTGGTCTGAACTTGCCAACTCGTCTTGATCAAGCGTGGTGATCAATGCTCGTGCCTTCTCTGTATGAGAAGAGGCCTTTGCCCTGCAGTGGGACAATAATACGCTGGTATTATTTTACACATCTACATTCGCCATATTGAGCCGGCACGCGTCGAGTACTGCTCGGCACACAACCGTTGTTTCTCCGTACGCACCTCACAGCGGCGCGCGCGCTCCATGAATTTTTATGGGTTATTTCGTACCACCGCCTCCTATTGGGTTTCATAACATTTACTAACACTGCTGGTGTGTTTGAACTGTTCTAATACAGGCCGCGGCAGTTGGAGACCACCCTAATATTTCCTGTTCAAAGTAGATCGGTTTTAATATAGAAGATGGATATACAGTGTAATGAGACATCGATGCGAAAACTGTTAGAATTAATTCAGTACACGAATGCGTAACGAGCGTTGACAAAATCTGCTGTTTCATATAAAAGTGCAATACCTACACGGTCAAAATGTATGGAACTGCTGTTTTTTTTTTCTCATCCTTTTCTGTCCTACTGCTGGGCAAAGGCCTGCTTACTCTCTTTCCACCACTCTCTCTTTTTTTAATAACTTACGAAAAATTTAAACGCTGTTGAGTCTAGAATCAAGTACTGCATTCATGGTAAGAATTTGCGCATCGAAGTCGATAGCAAAGTATTGAGTTCTGTGAAGCCCAGAGAGTAAATAAGAAAGTTGTCTTTAAGCTGGATACGAACTAGAAGGAAAATGCTAATGAAAAACCAGGAAGCATGGTGGTTTTACAACAATCCATGATTGTACTCGTAAATACAGAACAGACGTACAATTCTTCCTCAATCGTTCTCACATATACATAATAAAAAATAAAAAAACAACTAAATGTATCCAATATTTTGATTTAAAAGAGCGTGCATCTTCGATCACTAACAACTTCTTTATAAGTCATCGAAGGTGAGCATTGAGTTTCTTGTACGTTAAAACCAAAGACACCGACTTCGACTGCATAAATTATCCTTTAATTATGTCGCTCGGAAGAAAAACACATTGAATTCCTTATAATACCTATATATTACTAGCTAGATTAGATTTTTTTGTTTTTATTTTCCTGCAAATTCGAGCTTACGACTCCTTCGTCACCTTTTATCAATTTCTCTTATGGTTAGAACCCTGCTTACCCATCGCGCATCGCCATCGTCATGCTATGGTGCCTTTTGTTCAATTTAATGATTCCAAGATTTCAAAGCGTTTAAAGAGCAATTTAGGAAATCGTAGGTGTTTTTATATTCTAATGATTTATTCTAGTAAGTATCCATGCATGAAAAACAGTATAATAGACCTTTAGGCTGCGTTTCCACCAGAGATGAGCGAGGATGCGTAGCGAGGGTAGTGTGTGAAACTAACCAATGATATCGTTTCACTGTCATAGTTAGCGTTGTTGTTGGTTAGTTTTACAGACATTCCTCGCCACGCATCTTCGCGCATCTCTTCATCATACGCATCCTTAATTGCGTGAATCTTATGTAAATATTAGCGACCCACCCCTGCTCCGCACACTCTTTTCTCTTTCTTGACAAAACATCGAGATTTGCTTATTATATGTAAGTTTAATTTTAATGTATTATACACATAAACCTTCCGGAATATATAATTCCATAAAAAGTGGTGAAAATCGTATCAAAATCCGTTGCGAAGTATAGAAGAACAACGCACGCGGTCACACAGATAGACACGAAAAGCTTTGGAAATAACAATTATTTTTTTATTAAATGCAGAAAGAATGTTACTTTGGGTCATCCTTAGAAGATAGACATATAACATCACGGCCTTTTTTGTTGAACTTTTTAAGATGAACAATCCTGTAGAACATACATTTTATTTATCTCTCACGGTTTAAGCGGCGTGCAGCTCCCAGTCGGCATGATTTTTTCCGACATTTTCAACAAGAAAGCCTTAATGAATTTTACACCAAAACCTTCCTCATGGATCACTCTGTCCATTGGTGAAAACTGTTTAAAAATCCGTTCGGTAGTTTTTGAGTTTATCGCGTTCAGACAGACAGACAGACTTTGTTTTATTGTATGTAAGGTTAAGGATATTCGTTATTTAATCTTTTTAAAAAAGTAATTTAAAACAAGATTCGTTTAATTGTAATTTTTGTACAACTTCTTTATGCATGCGGAGTTTGCCTGTACGTGATTGTTGCACTGTTGCTTACACATTTTGCATGGTATATTTAGCATAAAACCAGCGTGGGTAATTGGTGGTGAACCAATAAAATAAAATACATATTAATTAGTTTTTTTTTTTAAAATAAAATAAAATTAGCACATAATGGGGCAGTGCGTGTGTTTGTTCCTTTAGCCAGCCTAGTTGTTAGCCCCAAGGAAAAGTACAGGCACATATTTTTCTAGTAACATTCAGGTAAGCACATCAGTCTAGTCTAGTCAGACTAATTGGAATTCCAGGCTGGATTCTAGTCACGTTTGTGCCATTTCTGCTAACTTGTGGGGACCTGTTTGAAGGCTACGCCATTGTTTATTTACGTGGGCTCAGCTTGGAAAGTTGGAATTCTTTAACTGTTTAACTTTTTATACTAGTTTTAACAGAAAACCACATAAGAAATTAAAAGCAGTGTACCTTAACTCGTGTGAAATGAAACTTGAGTTAACAGTGCGTGGTGATAGAAACATTGACGGATTGAACTACCTATTACCCAATTTTAGATCCATGAAAAAACAAAACATCGCCAAAACAATTTCCAAAAAACCGACTCGTGAAGGATTTGAACATCCGCCCTCCGATGGTCAAGTATTGACTAGGGTGATGACAAAAAAATTTTTTTTAGTCCGTCTTTGAGATTATAAAAAAAATATGGGACACGTATTTTTTATTTTTTTACGTAATCCAAATATTACGGCGATACATTGAGGTAAAATGTGCCATGACGTCACAAGTATGTAGATTTAATACATACTAGTGACGTAGCGACCCCCACTCCCCAACTTAAAATGCGTTTTACCTAAGTATTTTTTAATTAATATGATAAAGCAAAAAATACGTGTCTAATATTTTTTTATTATCTGACTGACGGACTAATTAGAGATACATTTTTTTTACACAGGCATCATCCCTATTATCGGTATCCGGTATTGGTGCTCTAACCTACTGAGGTAACGAGTTGTCATAAGCGTCGATATTACGCCATAATTATTATACTACACATTTTCCTTATTATGACGTCTTTGTGTCTTTCCAATTTTTCTTTCCGTTACATTGAATGCTATAAAGAGGCAAGAGTAATTTGTTTACCTACGACCATGGAGAACGAAAGCTCGTGGGTTTTAATCCGGAATTGTCAAATCACAATTTACGTTAGGATCGTGTGTTATGAAAGTGAGCAACGCCGCGAATAGTTGTCAAATACTCGATAATATCGACCAACAATAATTAACAATATTAATTTAAGGTGGATGCGCTAAGGTAGCTCGCGGAATTCTAATTTTCTCACGTTTATTTGCAATGCCAGGTTGTGTGTGGATCATAATATAATTCGCGACCGTAATAAATAATGTATTGACAGATTTATAATTATTAGAATAATCAATACAACTCTTGTTAGAATTGGTCTTAAATGTCATGATTTCATGAAATAGTCATTCAATAATGCTTATTTAATACCTACTCTAATTAATGATGTTCCAACAAAAATTCAATCGCAAATAACAAATAATAATTATAAAAATAAATACAAAAAATTCTTTGATTCTCTTTGAAAATGCATCATCCTGTTTAAATTTCATTCAATTTGTAATTAGCATCGACGGGCTGTCTGACCCGAGCCGTCGTCGTTTTTGTGCTTTTTTAGTTATTATTATAAACTACCTCACAATGTCTTATAAACTATGTTTTTTACCATAAATTATATATTTCGTTAGTATGAAGATCGCTTAAAAGTGTTTCAACATCCGGACAAACCTATTGAGGTTTTTGTGATGTATCTGTTTATATTTTATTTTATTCCTTAATTAATAAACAATAAAAAAATAAAAAAAATGGTTAATTCTAACTTAGAGGGTTGTATTGATGATTTTGGCGCTTTCGCCTTAAGGGAGATGCGCTAAGGTAGCCTAAAAAAAATTTGTAAAGCACGTAAGAACATTTGAACTTCGCGTTCAAATTTTCTTACGTCTTTTGTAATTTGCAGGTCAGTGTCAGGTTGGATCTTGATTAAAATATGAATCGCGACCGTAACAGAATTATAATCATTAGAATCAGCAATACAACTCTTGTTAGTATTATCCAAAAATGTCATGATTTCACGAAATAGTCATTAAATAGGATTATATGAAATAAGAGAGTTGTTTGATGATATTTATGATTATAATTCTATAAATAAATATTTGATATGGTCGCGAATCATGTTTAGATCAACATACAACCTGATACTGACCTGCAAATTGCAAAAAAACGTAAGAATATTTGACTTTCGAAGGGATTGGGGCTTTGATGGCGTTACATTCTCTAGGGATCTACCTAGCAGAAATCTTTTCTTAAAAAAAAACAAAGTTCCTGACTCTGACAAAAAGTAACAAAAGATCGCAAAAGATCGACTCGTGAAGGATTTGAACCTCCGCCCTCCGATGGTCAAGCATTGAATTATATCGACGCTCTAACCTACTGAGTTAACGAGTCTTGTTAGACATTGCTGGAAACTGCAAACACAATATTCGACATTACGCCATAATTTTTTTACTACACACTTTCGTCATTATACGTCTTTGGGTAACTTCTGTTCATCTTTTAGATTTCTGTTTCTTAGCTTGAATTGTGAATGAAATTTGCTTAGCTTGAAATGTGGTTTGAATGAAAATAATTTACTCGTACTTACCAATGAAACTTAGATACACAGATCGAGAGTATCGTGGCAAGTTATGTTAAAAAAATAAAAACAGAAAAATAATTGATATGCTAGTTGACTCTTTGACATGGTCTCATTAATACCCTAGAGTTATGGGATATAAAAAAAAAACACCTTGTTTATAGTACGTGAACACTCAGAAAGGATTTTTCTTAATCATCCCTAAGGGGTTTACTTGTGAAAGGTGATGAAAGTTCGTATGGAGTTCGTTATTTTTGCCGATGGAAAAACCAATCGGACACACGGCTTGTTTACTAGAAATCTATACCTACAAAAATGTTTTAATAAAAAAAAATTGCAATTAAAAAGGATGTTGCCCACTCGTGAAGGATTTGAACCTCGGCCCTCCGATGGTCAAGTATTGAATTATATCGGCGCTCTAACCTACTACTAACGAGTCTTGTGACTTCCAGCCAAAAACATCGACCACAAATCTAGAGGTGACGTCAGGATTACTCATGCACTAAAATGAAAAGCGTAAGTAGATACAAAACGTATTTGTGATGATAATTTTCGAAAATACTCTGGCTCAGTATCAAAAGTCATTGATATGTTCTCTACGTATATAGTCCATAGCGCTGAGACTATAATTTATTACTGAGGTGATAGGTATACTGAATTACTGAAAATTATCTCATAAAAACTTCCTTTTTAATTTAAGGAAGTACTACCACACTTTGATGTAACAGTAGGTACCTCTCTCAGGAAGTCAGGAATCTCTTATTGTCAGTATTCTTACCAAATTGCGTGAAATGACAAACAGATAAAATATAAGAGAAACCACTTTGTTAAAATTTGGTACTTTAACAAAACAAAATGGAAAAAGACCGACTCGTGAAGGATTTGAACCTCCGCCCTCCGATGGTCAAGTATTTGGTTTTATATCGGCACTCTAACCTACTGAGCTAACGAGTCTTGTTACTTATTGCTGAAAACTGCAACCACAATATTCAACATTACGCAATAATTATCTTAACGGGTAACGTCTGTTTTGTGATAAGATTTATACAAATCCATGTACATAGTTGATTGAAAAGGTATCAGGCATAATCAAACGCATCGCTCATAATATTAACAAGACATCAAAGAAAGTTTGAAACGCAAGACCTATCAGTTAGTAGGTACATCAAAATTTACGTGAACGGTGAAGATTATCTACCAGATGGCGAAATGTGAGACTACAAACAGTATTTTTTTTTGTACGGAATGAAATTAGTGGATCATTATATTCCAATGTCTAGCTCTTATAACATAACATAGCATAACATAACATAATATAACATAACATAGCATAACAAAGCATAACATAGCATATCTTAGCATAACTTAGCATAAAATAGCATAACACAGCATAACATAACATAACATAGCATAACAAAGCATAACATAGCATAACATAGCATAACTAAGCATAACATAGCATAACACAGCATAACATAACATAACATAACATCACGTCTGTATTCCCCGAAGGGTTAGGCAGAGATGTACCTATAGTACACCCACATTTCGCCAGTTATGTTTAAGTCCCATGTAATAGGGGGCGAGCCTATTGACATCAACCGACCACAAATCCAGACTCTGGGCTGCTACTGAGAAATTCCAGATGGAAAAACCAATAACACTTTGCCCGACTCGGGAATCGAACCCGGGGCCTCATGCTAAGCATTAACGCTTGCGACCACTGGACCAACGAGGTGATTTAGCTGATATTATCTAACTAATGCTATCTATTTTGACTGCAAGATGGTTGCCAATCGGATGAACCCTTTACAATAAGCTTGGTGTACTATACAATACCTATAACAAATATAAAAATACAACGAAAAAAGTTACAAAAAAAATTGCAAAAGATCGACTCGTGAAGGATTTGAACCTCCGCCCTCCGATGGTCAAGTTTAGAATTATATCGGTGCTCTAACCTACTGAGCTAACGAGTCTTGTTACATCTGGCCGAAAACTGTGAGTACTATCGTCAATATGATGTCATTTCTACCCATCCTTTGAACAGCAACAAAGCAAAGAAGTGTCAGAAGTACCGCGCTATCAATAGATATAAAACTTTACCGTCTGATAGTCAGCTACAACGCTGTAAAGCACATGTGCACGACATGGGGCCCTATTCAATATAACTAACAATGCTATAAAAAGTTTTTTAAAGTTGACACATTTTCCCGACAGTACAGCACTAAAACTATGAAAAAAACCGGCCAAGTGCATGTCGGACCACGCACAGTGAAGGGTTTCGTAGTTGGGATGAATTTATCCCAGTAACAAATTTAACTAAGTAGTTGAAAAACATGCTCTCCAATACATTCCAACTGCAAATATAACTTTGTACGAACAATATTGAGAGATTTGCCATGTTATTTTAAAACCATGGACTTTTTATAGGTTTTCCTGTAAGTAATCTATACAACATGTAAAAAACCCAGTCCGATCCGTGACCATTGTTAGGTATCGTACTGAGAGTCTATTAATGTGGTAATTTTCGGGAAAAAAATAAAAATAAATATTGTAATTGTTTTTCCAATGGGGAATTTTACCGGGCTTTTACATGGGGCGCTGGCGACCGTCGTTTAGGGGGGTCTACAAGTCATAACTTATTTATGATCCCTTCGCTGTTGAAAATTTGCAATTTTTTATGGATTTGGGGTAATATTAGTACTAAAAATGTGATTTTTAAATAGCAATAACTTTTTTATTTTAAATAATAATAAGATTTTTTATAACTTTTAGATAATTTTATTGCAGTATCTATGTGCTCCTTTCGGATCGGGCACGTTTTTTTTTACATATTACAATATGTTTTTATTTGTAATTTTATTTGTAAAAAAAAACTATTTTCTGTTGATTTTTTTCAACATTTTTGGCTCAGTAGTTTCGGAAATAAGGTGGGCCAATGGTCAATTATCATCTATTTTCATAAATAACTTAACTATTTATTTAAAATTTATAAAAAAAAACATGTTTTGGACCTCCCGCCCTCATAGTAAGCCCTTTCATTTGATATTTCACACGGTACAGTTCCTGCCGGTTTTTTTAAATAGGCATCATAGAAAGAAAGCTCGTGAATCTAAACCCGGAAAGGGCATGGCACTATTTATCTTAAACAATCCTAACAAACTGATGGGAGAAGCACAGGACCGGTAGATTTGGTGATGCTTGGGGGAGGCCTGTTACCGGCAGTGGACGTCTTTCAGCTGAAATAATGACTCTAACCCTAACTAGTTCTTTGAAAAAACTACATCAAGCTGCAGCATATGCTACTCCAAATTATGGGAAGAATCGAATGGTCTCTGTAGGATCGTCACTGGGTTGACGATAATGTCGGTAAAAATGCAAGTCGATGTAATAGATCATTTAGCAGTATTCTTTTAAGAGATTGCAGCTTTGATGGCTTTATATTCACTGGAAAACTACCAAGAAGAAATATTTTTAATAATTTTTGACCACTAATCTAGACGTCATGTCAGGATTATTCATGCACTAAAATGAACACCGTAAGTAAGGTACTTGGGATGCTTTCGAAAAACTCTATGGGTCAATATTAAAATATTCAATATGTTACGACTCTGTAGTGCATAGCGAAGAGCCAATAATCTATTACTGGGACTGGTTCCAGTTTTGTACCCATGTCTTGTCGTCTTGATTTTTGTTTGAAAATATTTTCTTGTTTCTTACTTTATAGATCAGTTTTATGTTTCCGTAGTCGGGTACTTTAAACAATTATTTTTTTTAACTTTATTCTTACCAAAAAGAGTGAAAAATGTCAACAAATATTAAGTCAACCAGAGATATAATATTATTGCACAATGTTAGGTATTATGAAAAAAAAAAAAAAAAATAACAAAACAAAATGAAAAGACGAACATAAATCCATCAATCTTCATCAGACGTATCGGTCGTATCTTCAGACATTACGACTAGTATGAACCGCAAGTCTTTTCAGTTGGTACCTATTTAGAGATTTATGAGAACCGTGAAGATTAACTGTCAAGATGAGAAAACATATATGTATAATATAATCAACTTTTTATTCGTTGTAAGGAAATAAACTGGTAGATCACTGGTAGATATTCCAAAATTCTGCTTATTTTGACCGCAAGAAGTAACTTCTGTTTTAGCTTTTCAGAAGAATTTGTTTTTTCATCATTGCAACAGTATTTTCACTCAGAGAAAAAGTAAAAAAAAAACACTATTTTCCTGTGACTCTCATTTTTGCCGCCCTCTTCAAATCGATAGAAATTGGCGGCTGAAACAGTTATGGTCAAAGCGAATGAACCTTTTACAGCTCGGTTTTACTATACCAGAAATGCCACTATACCACAAACGCGGTTAAAATTGATTGGTCCTTTCATCTTTTATGATGAGTACACATATTCAATTGCATCACAATATACAGGTTCTCATCACCATTCTATATCACAATTCGTATCACTAATTTGGTGCAAAAATATATATTTATGTTACAAAAGACCGACTCGTGAAGGATTTGAACCTCCGCCCTCCGATGGTCAAGTTTAGAATTATATCGGTGCTCTAACCTACTGAGCTAACGAGTCTTGTGACTTCGAACCGAAAAATACGAGCAGTTTCGTCAAAATGAAGTCATTATTACTCACCAGCTATTTCAACAATAGAACAAACAGGTAAGTATAAGAAGTTCCACAGCTTCATTACATAAAAGTTTTAAAGGAAATAAATATGTATATTCTATTCTATTCTATTCACTACAATGAACGTATAAATGCAACAATTGACCATCTCCAGGACGATGAATGGCGAGGGAAAGGTCTTGAAATTGGTCCTGAAGCATAGCCTAAAGTTTAGAAAAAAAATACCAGCCGAGTGCGTGTCGGACCACGCACAATGAAACGTTCTGTAGTTGGGATGAATTTATTCCAAGAACATACTTAGCATTGTAGTTGAAAAACATGTTCTGCCATACATTCCAACTGCTAATGTAATTTTGTACACACAATATTGAGAGATTTACCATGTTATATTAAGACCATAGACTTCTTATAAGTTTTCCTGTAATCTATGATTAAAGAACCATTTTCTGTATTTTTTTCAAAATGTTAGTATCGTACTTTCCGAAATAAGGGGGGTGGAAATGGTCAATTTTCGATTTTCGTCAAAGGTAAGATTTATATCTGAGTCTTGGTTCCTAATGAAATCGACTATACGGCTTGATAAAAATATATTGAACTTATTACTCCTCAATTACCTGTATCACTATCATATCCACAGCGTAGCTATGATAAAAATGCATATTTTGATAATTTACTGAATCACCCAGTATCATAGATTTTTTTATTTTTTGTGATAAGTAGTGAATTTGTATCAAGTGAGTTTTCTGATTTTTTTTATCACGTGTTTGTTTTTGGGTGCGTGATTCACTCAAACTGTTTTCATCGTGTCCATGTCGTTACTAAAGTTCACGTGACTGTTATTGGGTGCGTGGTTCACCCAAACCGTTTTCAACGTGACGTTACTAAAGTTACCTACTAGGTAATATTATCTAGGTATATTTTTTCAGTACCTACGTTAATAACGTAACCTTATGGATGTCTGTATTTTCAAAAGGGAAGAGCACTACACTCTCATTTCACCAGTTACATAAATGAAGTCCCAGTTTTCACTTGGAGTCTGGATTTGTGGTCGGTGAATGGCATCACCTCCTATTACTTTTTGACTATTTATTACCAAAGGTTTAGTCCGTATATATACATATGTATGATGTATGTAGGTACAAGTTAGGGGGCTTTCCGGCTAATGATGATGTGGTATTATCAAATCAAAAGTCATTTAGTCAAACTAGGCTGAGAATCAGCACTTTTTGAACGTCATAATGACGAAATACAGGCGCCCAAAACGCATGCCCTTCACCAATTCCTAGTGCTTTAGTTGGCAAGAAACTCCTCAGCAGCGCAGCTGTCTGTTCACTTAGAAGAACTTGGATTATACTTCTGCTACCTTTCTGTTTTGTTGCAGTATAGTGGGTGGATAGCGGGTGAGTAATCTAGTACTGACGTAATTTTCATAATAGTGCTCGCAGATTGGATCTAGAATTAAGACTCGTTAGCTCAGTAGGTTAGAGCACCGGTATAATTCAATGCTTGACCATCGGAGGGCGGAGGTTCAAATCCTTCACGAGTCGGTCTTTTGCAACTTGTTTTTATAACGATTTTGTTTTTTTCATGAATCTGAAGTTTTGGAAGTTGATTTTAGTGATATTTTTGTTATTTCGTTAGTGCATTTTTGAGGCTTTTTTAATAAACAAGAGAGATAGAGTAGATTTCAAGACGAATGATCACAGTGCACTTCCTTTACTGAATGTACTTATAGGTCACAGGAATTTTTGGGATGAGGGCATTGAGAAGACCCATCAATGACTGCAAAAGTATTGAAATTAAGTAAACTAATACCCTCGTGTCTGTACTGTTCCCACAAGTTTGAACAGTCGTAGGTACTGTACAGGAGCAGTCGTTGATTGTATATTAGGTATATTGAATAACATTGTGTAATACTTTAATAAGATTTTAATAGTTAATGTCCCTTTGTTTACCTTTACTGTGATTACGTATATTGATAAAGAGAATCCTGAATTCTTGAGAGAAGTGCTCAAAACAGATCCTGAAAAGCTGCAAGGAGCTTTCATGGGATGTGTTCAGTAAATCAGCAGATCGCCAGGAATATATACATTCCCAATATTATGCACTATCAATCAATATGCTAAGCCTTTTCCCGACTATGTTGCGGTCGGCTTCCAGTCTAACCGGATCCAGCTGAATAGCAGTATTTTACATGGAGCGACTGCTTATCTGACCTCCACAAACCCAGTTATTGGGTAGCACGATACCCCTTGGTAAGACTGGTTGTCAGAATTTTGGGTCTCTGACGATCCGTAACGACTGTCAAGTATGTAAATACGTAGTTATGCACTATATTAGTACGTACATTATAATATCGATAATTTTGATAATGAGCCAAACCATCTGCGCCAGCTTTTGATTGTAGTGCATGAGTAATCCTGACGTCACGTCTACGAGTAGATTAGTGGTCGATGTTTTTGGCTGGAAGCAACAAGACTCGTTAGTAGTAGGTTAGAGCACCGATATAATTCAATACTTGACCATCGGAGGGCGGAGGTTCAAATCCTTCACGAGTCGGCAACTTCCTTTTTACTTGCAATTTTTGTTGTTTATTAGGATAACTATGTATTCTTAAAGCACTAAGCAACGCAAATTCTTATTCTTATTAAGAATTACTGACAGAAACTGGTCAAACCTGAGACTTCTGAAGTTGTGATTCTTTTACAGATATAACAGTAAAAATTACACAACTTCACACATCTTAGCTTCTTCTTGAAGTTTGCTTTGGGTTTTACGCGTTCGTATAATTTAAAGCATTCCTAATTTACTCCTTAAATTCCTACTTATGTTTTCCGGATATACTTAATTCATTATGACATATTCTTTGTTAGGTATTTCGATCCTTAGTCATGGATAACTAATTGTCGCTTCTTAGTGTTCATTGTAGCAGACTATCAGTTTATCCAAGTACCAGTAAAACAAATACCGTTCGAGATTAACGGAGCCTACCTTGAAGACACTCTTCGCATTAGCTGTTCCCCGCCTGAACCCAACTATGAAAAACAAAAACCGGCCAAGTGCGTGTTGGACCACGCACAATGAAGGGTTCCGTAGTTGCGATGAATTTATCCCAAGAACAAACTTATACTACTGCTGTGAATTTTTTCACAAGTCCAAGTACCGCGCTTTTTTGTTAGTCATGTGTACTTGGACTTGTGAAAACATTCACAGCAGTAGTATATATAACGAAATTAAAAAGAAAACTATGAGAGCTAAGTAGGCTGTACAGGTTAACGAGTAATAATCAACCAACTTAGATTTGCGGTTTGAAAAACATGATCTCCCATACATTCCATATGGGAGAACATATTTTTCAACTACAATGTTAAGTTTGTTCTTGGGATAAATTCATCCCAACTACGGAACCCTTCATTGTGCGTGGTCCGACACGCACTTGGCCGGTTTTTTTAGATTATGTTTATATTACACAGTGAAATGAATTCGTAAGGTTATTTCTGACGCGGATAAAAAACTGAGAATCACGCAAAATCTATCAAGCGTATTTTTCAGAAACCTTCACCATTTTAAAGATAATTCAATTATTGATCTGTTATTATTCGTGTTTTATTAAAATACCTTTTGATTTATGTATAATAAATTAATAATGCGTCAAATTGGGGACAGCGCTCCTTGATGGGCGAGTCCCATACAGGCTGGAAATACGAAGCGTTCCGTGAGCTCAGTACAGAACACGCAAGCTAAACACTCCAGGTCATTGGCATATATCTGCGTCTTAAAACAAGATATTTCATTGGCAAGCTAGTATTGGATCAAAACTTTAGCAGTATCGTAGAAGCCAGTCTTGAGGGTGTATTTATGTTAGAGAACCTCTAGGAGTGAATTATTAGCGCCATCTTCTGTTTCAACTTCGAACTATTTACGAGCCGAGCTTACCAACTGCAGGAGTCAGACATGCTCCATTTTTCACACAGGCATTTCAATTTTTAACTTCTTCTCAGATAAAGCACTAGGAAGTGTAATTATTATATAATTATGTAATTTTGACGTTCGAAAAGTGCTGATTCTCAGCCTGGTTTGAATAAATGACTTTTGAATTTACATGGAGCGACTTCCTATCACCTCCACAAGTAAGACTGGTTAACAAACTTTCAGGCTTCTGACGACCTGTAACGACTTTCAAAGCTCCACGAATGACAGCCGGGATCAACGGCTTAACGTGCTATCCGAGGCACGGAGGATTCTCGGTATGTAAACATGGTCACCCATCCACGGACCAACCTCGGCAAGCGTAGCTTAACCTGATGGATCGACCCGTGCGGCTGTTATTATTTAGCCACGAGCTTCTCAGGCATATACGCCTTTCTTTTTCAAGTTAGTTAAAAAATACTTAATTTGCACTCGTACGTTCTCGAAGCTTACCTCCTGAATCTTTCCCACCTCACCTACTTCGCTAGCCATTTTAAAACCCAAAAAATTTACAATCTGATCGGGTTTTGTGACGTCATAACTTCACTCCCGACCTTGGCTGGTCAAGTGCATGACGCATCCCCACTTATCTCATAACAACTCTACTAGAATACAAATAAAATTGAATGTCGATTGGCAATGAGATATTATTATTGTTTTGCTCAGAACGGTGGCAGTGACCGATGCGGCATTTTCGCATAGTGATGAGGAAAAATATATTTTGTGTCAGCCTAGAATATAATGGTATCGCTTATGGGTTATAATTTTTGATGTGTAACATCTTTTCTCTGGCTTTCCTGCAATCTGTGGAGTTAGAAGTCTGTGGGAGTGATTTGATGAAAAGGGACGGAAGTGTATTACAGGAAGCCGGGAACGCGCGCGCTATTTGATTTGACCAATGAGCGCTCGCGGTTTTAGAGTTGGTCGTCAAAAACGACCTTGACTAGGTCCGCTTCAATGTTGCATAGTACCTGAATGTCGCATATTACTAAAAATTAAATGATGGTACACAGACATCTTATTCGACTACTGTAAGGCTCACTCATTTTTTTAAATTATGTTTTCTTACAAGATCTTGAGCATTCTTGTGGTGAAATTATGGTAAAAAGGCAAGTAATTCTGTATTGTGGTGTTATAAGAAGAATAGCGATTGATGAAATTCATTTTGAATGACTTTCAGCGATGGATAAAACAGTGTTGACAGACATAAGCGATGCCTGTGGTCCTCTGGACTTAAGTAATGTCATGGTAAGGAGCTATAATACGAGTAATAAGCATCTAAATAAGGTAGGTAAAGACTCGGAAAGGGATCGTCACCGTTTCGCCGCGGTTCGTGAGCTTGTCCCGAGGCGTGGCGATAACGTTATGATTCCGATTAGTGTGCGTTTCATACAAAGAAAACTGAATGCTTCGAGTTTATACGGTGACGATCCCTTTCCGAGTTCATATGTGTGCTATTTCCTTTATACAGCTACTAGCTGCGCCCCGCGGTTTCACCCGCATAAGTCTCGATCCCATGGGAATATCGGGATAAAAAGTATCCTGTCCTAACCCAGGTCATGGTCTACCGATGTGTCAAATATCATCCAAATCCGTTCAGTCGTTTTAGCGTGAAAGCGCCACAAACAAACTCACTTGCGCATTTATAATTTTAGTGTTAGGAGGATTTAATTGTCTAAGCAAGATATATAATTGTCTATGTAAAGTTCAAGTACATTTATGTTTGGTATTCACTCAGACCAAATAAAACACTTTAGCTCATAAATAAGATAGTTTTGCCGGTCTATTCCGTAAAAATCTTATACTGTGAGAGAAAGAGGGAAATTGAAGTGAGCTGTCAAAAGTGACAATCCTGCTCATCATCAGCATCTGGTGGAATGACAGCTTACTTCACCTAAGCTTTCACGGTGACATTTTTTGGTCAAGTCAGTCAATGATAGGAATGGCAAGGTTTGACAAACAGTTAGTTATGTTGATTAAAATATGATTCTCGACCGTAAAAAATATGGCTATACAGAATTATAATCATTAGAATCAGCAATACAACTTCTAAGTTAGCATAATCCTAAAATGTCATGATTTCATGAAATAGTCATTCATTTATAATACGTGAACTTAGAGAGTTGTATTGAAGATTTTTAACCGACTTCCAAAAAGGAGGAGGTTCAATTTATATGGGGCCACCATAAAAAAATTATGCATAGAATTGGAAGTCAGTTGTTTTTTTTTTTAAAGTTTTTCTATGATTATAATTCTATAAATAAACATTTGATACGGCCGCGAATCATATTTAGATCAACATACAACCACAGATTATACAACCTGATATTAATCTGCACATTGCAAAAACATTGTAATAACAAAAAAATAATTTCGCGGGCTATCCTGCTCAGTTTAAATAAATTTAATCTGCAAAAACACACGGAAATCGTGAACCTAGGTCACAAACCTAAGTGTTAATTACATCTCATCACGTGCGAGTCACTTACGATTACCTCTAAGATACGAGATTACAACACAAGTTACTTAGGGGCAAGGAACTTTATCTCTATGGTAACGCTTCACGCTTGCTAGCTAACAGGAAGAGGCAGAACCTCTTTGTATTCATGGGGTTAATGGGTTCTTTTGATGGTGTTAAGGTAATTGAAAAACGGTACAGACAGTTCACTTCGTAAAACAAAGACGAATCTCTTCTTATCGAGACGAAAACTCTTTGATGAATTTTTGTCTGTTTGTCTGGATGTCGAATTCAAATTCAAATTCTTTATTGCGAACTAAGTGTACAGAATTTTGAAGATGTTAACAATAGGTAGGTTCTTAGAACTTAGTTGCCCGCTATGGCATTGCGATTTAAATGGCTATAACTAAAAAAAAAAACCTATATATAGGTACTCAATATTACAGTTATACAGTTTACATTATGAGATGTATATTCCAGATTGGCGTAAAAACGGTTGCATGGATTTGGATGAAATTTGTTACACAGGTAGTTAATAACCTGGATTAACACATTGAGTACTTTTAATCCCGTTAGTACGTTCCCGTGGGATATTTCCTAAAATCAATGCAGGCGAAGCCGCGGGCAAAAGTTAGTATGTATAAATATCACTATTATTACATAGTAACTATTGCCCGCGGCTTGGACCGCAACCACTACACTATTGTTGTATCATAGTTAGGTTAGGTATGGTATAACATATTTATCCTTAATTATTAAATTATCAAAAATATACCCTAATTATAAATATCAGTGCCCCCTATTATAGAGACAAGAACCTTCCATAATTACATTGCAAAAACATATTGCACGATTTACTAATTGATAGGTTAGCTAAACGCTCACAATTCAAGGCAATTTCTGACAATCAGCTGACAGACTGCCAAAATAATGTTAACTTACTAAATTAATGAATGATAGCAGCTAATTATATCACTGAATATGAGTCTGACGGTCTGTACGCAAACTTGGGTGTTGATTAGCCTTTCAAAAACCGGGTGATAGTTTTAAACTAATTTTAAACAGACATAGCACTAAACTCTTTTTATTTGAATACTAGAGCTGACCCAATTCCTCTTAACTTCGAGGCCGAAACTAACAGTCAATACCCACCTCTATTACATTGGTTCATAAAGAACAGTTCGGCCCATTACTCGGCTGAATAGTGAGGTGAAATTTATCGATAGAATCCGTTAGACCATCAATGTTTATGGATATTGTTATGGCCGGTCATTATGTAAGTGGGTTTCTATAGGGGTGTTAGATTAAGATGAAAAAACTGAGTTATATTGATAAATTTTCTTTGGAGATATGTTGAAATATTAAGTCAAGTGACAGCCTGAAAAAATAAAATTAGATAAGACTCAATACCATCAATAATATTAAATGAGTACATACGAAAGATAAGAAGTTTTTCGTTTTGATATTTGGAGCAGTCGACTGCGCTAGGCTTAGTTGATTGATGCAAAAACAGCAGTAGAGATTGGGATATTTGGCACCAAGTAGAATATAAAGCGTTTAGGATATAAGTTTTCATCTCAGAAATGATAATAGTTGTCTAAGGCATCCTAAATTTTACATGGATATAGTCGCGAAAAAAAAGTGCTGGTATCTATATTTTTATTTTCCATATTACTTTATATCGTCACACCTGCTTACCCCATTAGGCAAGGCATGCGTGACGAAATAACGTAAAATTATAAGTATTATAAAAAACAATTTCATGGTTGGCTACCCTGAATAATTTCACCCGGCCCGTAAGTCATCTATTTAAGTTTATCATCGGACATTTTTACATTTTGGTTTCTTATCTTGCCGACCCTGGGGCATCCTTAAGAAAGTACCACAAACAGCACTATACTTAAGACAACTTAGATCAATGAGCTTTGATATCTAGGAGTCTAGAGTCTGTAATCAGCTCGCCATGGTAATCTCGACGGAATATGAAAGTGGATTATGGTATCCGGGATTTTAAAGCTTTTTGTGTTACAAGGTTAATTGTACTGCATTTGTTTAATTGGAATTGTCATCAATGACATGATTTTGAACGATCTTAGAGGGTGTGGGATGAATTGTATTGATTTTATACTTATAAATGTTACGTAAACCTTTTGAGTATGTGAAAGACAGGATTTGTGTATGTGAAATATTTATTTATATTACATTTCACATACACAAATCTTGTTTTATTTAATAACAGATAAAATCAAACACACAATATTTTTTAACATCATAATGAGGAACTTAATAGTTTGTAATTTAAAGATGCCTATGTCCAGCTGTAGATTGCAATAGGTCAATGATAACGTCGCCAAGAATTCCGCCAGAGAGACGACCACTTACTCTTTTTTATAAGGCACTATTGTCCAAAGTTACCACACTTTTCAGCACTAAAACATTCGAGGAGATTTATTTCCAATAACAAATAGGGCTCTTACCTCAGCATGTGTCCAAGCTGACAACGCTTTGGGTGGAGTATCAGGAGCGACGGCACCGAGCCTGCCTCTCTTCCTTGCCTCCTGGAGAATGGGCACCTTGGAGTTCTTGTCTCCGGAAGACAGGATCACTTCACGCTCTATCTGTTGGGAGAAAATACTATTAGTAAGGTTTATATGATTTTAAAATTAAAAATAGGTATTTATTTGTCAGTAGTTAAGGTTGGACGCCATTTTTACCATGGCGGGTAGAACCTGGATGACGTTGGAAAAGGAGCGTGGAGAGTGGCAGAAGAAAAGTCGAGCTGTGGATGATGATGAAGGGATATTTTCAGAACTTTTTAATAGGACCAGTAGACCTTGAGAGACGGAACATAAAGGCCCGAATTTCATTAGAAAAATGTTTCTACCCAATAAAATATTTTTTTCTACCTAAGAAAGTTACTAAGCAAAATGAGGAACCTTACAATGAAGACTATAGTAAGAAAGATGGGTACGATAAGATTATAGACATAAAATTCTTTAATGTATTGGTAGTTAAAGTTATTGTAAAAAGTCAAAATCTAATATTAGCATAGGAGTGAGCAAATATTTAGATGCAGCGGCACTTTGCTCTAAACTTGTTTGATGATAAAAACAAACATAATTACCAAGTTTGTGTGTTGTTTTCATAATCATAAAGTTTCGGTAAGTTAGACAAATATTTGGATGAAGTTTTCCTGCTTGGTACTAGTAAGCAATTAGTGGTGGGGTTTTTCGGTGGCAATAAAGTGTACTTTCTTTCTGGCTCAGATCATTTCCCACGGCGCCAATCTTAGGTACGGATTCCCTACAACGTTATTTAAAACTGGTGTATTTGACTACTAATGTTTACTTCAAAGTCTGCTGATAAACTTACATTCTACTAAGATGTAATTTTGAAACTATTTTTTAAATCGTTTCATCCAAACAGCAGCCCAGCTCAAATAGGACTGAGCCGGACACATCACGACCCATGTCGGATGCATTCTGGGCTAAGACCACCACACATGGGTTCCTGAAAACGCCCAACGGCGTTGCGTACCCGGACCCAGGCGTAGATGGCGGGACGAACTTGACGCTTATAGGAGGCACTGGTCCATATTGGCTCAGGATCGGGTTGAGTGGAAAAAGGAAAGGGAAGCCAGTGCCCTACAGTGGGACAATACACACTGATTATTATATTTATATACAGGGTGGCAGGGACATCGACGCGAAAACTGATACCATGGATTCAGTACATGATTCTGAACCGTTGACATTTTTCGACGGTTATTTAAAAATAAATCTGCTGTTTCATAGAAAATTGCAATACCTACGCGGTCTAAATGTATGGAACAATCAATTTTTTTTTTATAGCCGACTAAAAATTTCAACGCAGGGTCTTTCAGAATCATGTACTGAATCCATGGTAACAGTTTTCGCGTCGATGTCCCTGCCACCCTGTATATATTTTTTAATCATTATGATTAGAGCTGTAGTAAAGACCATCATGGTTGCAACTCTTTATAATACCAGTAACTACTTCTTTTTTTCGTGTCGATGGTTTTCTTATTCTTTGTTTTCATATTGTCTGAGCTCAGTAGGTGGCCACGTTGATAGCGGCATCAGTGGCATTCTTTAGGCCTTCCGAGGTCGAGGTGAACGGGCACTTAGGACTTTTCATCAACTAGCACATGGTCTGATCAGAGGCACCGCGCTCGCCCTGGGTGTTGAATAAGTCAGTACTTCGACAAATTGTGTCTGCAGCGACCAGTAACTTGCCATAAGTGAATATACATAAGGATAATGATCATGGACTTGCTAATGACCTCACGACTATTTCCTTTAAACAAGGCCTTGGCCATTTGCCAAGAATGCACATGGTAATTAGTATTAACTAATGTGGAACAGTCTTGTTACTAGAGTTGTTTCTGTTTTAGAGATAAATGGCTAGAGACTAGCCTAAAGCTGTAGAAGCCTGAAAACCAGAGGAGAGATATAACGTGAGTTGATATTTAATTTTCTCTTTACCTTGACCCTATAGTATTGTGTTAATGTCACCCGTATATTTTAAACCTGGTGATTTTTTTTACCTTTCTTGAATATTTCTTTTAAACGCTGCCATCGATTGGTCAATACCAAATTGAGACTTAAAATGGATCTGTTGTAAGTTCAATAAAATCTCACCAATCGCCAATTTCAGTCACAAACATCCAAAACACCGCACTTTTACTCAATTTAACAAAGTCAAACACACACGTCTCGTCTGCAGATAAGCGATGTAACAATGAAGCACTTTCACTCAGACTCCATGTAGCAAAAACTACGGATTCACACACATGTATCGGAGAAATCGCGGACATACTGGGATCCAATCACGATTTGTTTATTGCATGTAAAGGGAGCGAATGGTACAAACATTTTATGCTCCATGAAAAAGAAAGAGTGTTTTGGTGATGGTGAAACAGTCATTAGGTAAAGTATCTATACAATGGAGGTGATCTTTGATAGTTATGATTTATTTTACGATCTACCTACATACATACAGCAAACTGAAAGATTGCTTAATCGTTCTAAGGTCAGAATTGAGTTCTGTAACTGCAAAGTTACAGAACTCAATTCTGAGTTAAGCTCGCCTTTGCACTTAATAATTGATTATCTGTAGGACTTAATTACTGTAATAATTGTATCAAAATAATAAAAATAAACCAGGGGTTTGTCAATATTTATCAAAGGAAGGTAAGTTACAGATGGAGATGGCAAATCATATTTATTCCCATTTTATTGGAAAAGACCACAATATATCGTAAATATCTCATGTACATAAAAACATTGTCGCCATTACGATAGACAATTTATCGTATAAAGGAGCAATCTAAATATACGACACATAACTTGCATGTCAGTAACCCGACTCGACTCGACTCGGGCCAGTCCAGCCACTTAACTAGCAGACTCGCCTGTGACAGCGGTGAATGACGGAAGGAGGGACAGGGATAAATTGTTTGCATGCGAGGTAGATGTCACTGTAAACGCTCTTGTGGACGTAAACGTACGGTTTAATGTGAAAATCTTCTCTTTTCTACTGGTAAGGAAATAGATGTTTTGAGAAAAAGAAAAGAAGATAACGCAAAAGCTTCGTAAACCTGTCTGTTGAATCAAAAGTCATTTATTCAAACTAAGCTGAGAATCAGCACTTTACGAACGTCAAAATTGCATAGGACAGTCCCCCAAAACGCCCACCCTTCACCACTTCCTAGTGCGTTCGCTGGGAAGAAGTGGCGCAACAAACTCCCCAGCAGCACAGCTGTCTGTTCGACATACAATCGACAGGTCAACCTGCAACTTTTCACTGCTAGTCGTATTGGTATGGTAATGGACTGGTAGCGATAATGAAGGGTCGTTTTAAGATTCTTTGTCTTTTTTTTGTACTTATGATCGCAAGCGCTACTGTTTAGCATGAGCTCCTGGGTTCGTATCCCAGGTCGGCCAAAGTATTATTGGGTTTTTCCAACAAGAATTTCTCAGTAGCAGCTGGGAGTCTGGAATTGTGCCCGGTTGATGGCAATAGGCTCGCCCCCTATTACATGGGACTTAAAACATAATTGGCGAAATGTCAGTGGACTACAGGTACATCTGTGCCCAACCCTTTGGGGAAACAAGGCGTGATGTTATTATTTTTAACGTCATCTATCACCGGATTGGTAATGACAGTTTCTTTGTTGTAAGTGCCAAGAAGTATCTATGAATGCTGATGCCTTTTTTTAAGCAGCCATGCTTAAGGCGCTTTATATGAAGCAGGTTCCATTCTTGAAATCAATTTAAAACCTCAAGACTCATCATCATTCTTTTAGATAATATCATCCAATACTTACAGGAAATTTGTTGGAATGTGTATGTAGCGCGGCCGGCAGTGAGGGTGCGGGTGCGCCGGGCAGCGCCGCCTCGGGCGCCGGCGGCATCCTGTACGGAGGTCCACCTTCGACTGTACCTGAAAGTAAGAGAACAAAATTATTAGAGATGGCAAAGGAATTTTACGAATATGTATCTTAGTCGATATTGATGATAAATCTGTAAAATAATTTAGAAAAAATCGGCCCAGTGCGTGTCGGACCCCGCACAATGAAGGGTTCTGTAGTTGGGATGAAGAAAGAAGAGAAATAATTATCCCAATAACAAACTTAACATTGTAGTTAAATAATACATGTTCTCCCATAAATTGAGAGAGTTACCATGTTATTTTAAGACCATAGACTTCTTATAGGTCTTCTTGTATTCTATAAGTATAGTAGTATATTTTTTGTATCCTTTTCAAAATTGAAGGCTCAGTAAACTTCCAGTAATTATCACGTCCTACTGTTCATGTTGAAACAACGCGGAGAAAGTTTTTGTCTCTGTCTAACTAAAACAATGCTTGAAAACGGTCTGTATTGTAAAGAGCACCCATCCTACGTGTGAAAAGGAGTACAAAGATAATCACATACATAATTTACAACTTGAAGAAGCATGAGCACATAATAATGAGAAAATATAGCCGTTGTCGACAGCCGTGTGCTTTGCAAAGGAAACGATAAAAAATTGCGAAGATTGGACTCATTAAGTTAATGCATTATGTGATGACAATAATATCAGTGATATTAAGCGAGTCTTTCTCATGATTCGTTATGGTCCAAGTCACAAGAAAATGAAGGGAATAATTTCGAATGAATCTGTTAAAGGTATATTGACGTCTAAAACCCAGAGATTGGTGAAACTTAACATGACATGTATCACAAATGAGCAGTCCAAATTTATGCAATGCAACATGAATTATAACTCAATAACTATGTGAATTTGTTTCAATGTGTGTTACATTTCATCAATATGTACCGCATATATATCAACTAGCATGTAACCATCCCGCGCGCAAGATGACTCGACAGACACCTCAATCAATCTACCTAGCCTTTTCCCAACTATGTTGGGGTCGGCTTCCAGTCTAACCGGATGCAGCTGAATACCAGTTACTTCCCATACCATATACCATTTTACTTCTTGTTCTTGTTTTTTTGACTCGACAGACACCTGATGTATTAAAATCCATCCAGCCTTTGTGATGCTTCGAGGGTATGAAGAATAGATAATACACGTGAAAAACATAACCGGTTCTTCGCCGTCGGGTAAATAGTTTCACATTTACAATTTTATTTAGAGAGAGGAACTTGAGAGTAATGTTTCCGTCGTGTATGAAAAGCAAAACTTGATGAAAATAATGATGGGGTAAACTGGCTACAAGTTTCTACCTTGTCCCAGAGCCTACCCGTCTCGGTGATAGCTAACTTCCTGCAAGGCTCGATGGGACGATGGCATCAGACTGACAATTGAATGGACCTGATTGGATCAAATTGTGTAGCCGTAACTCAATTGTGATCATTAAGATCTTGTAATGATGGTTCAGGTGTCTCCAGGATTTACTTCATAGAGTTTTAATACTCTTATTAAAGTTGGCCTATTTTTTGGCCAAGAATCAGCATTGTCATACAACGTGGCAATGCTGCCAGTCTTTTGGGCACTATTCCTATTGATATGATTCTTTCTCCTCCTTTTTAAAATACATATTATTATTATTATTACTTTAAGACTGTTAGCTATTATGTAAATATTTTGTTTGAAAATAAATCAATATTAAGTATGACTTTTGATTGCCTTTAAAAGTGCATCTTACTATACATACTGTTATGTAATTGACATAATTTTCATTGAGATAAATATTGTAAATTTTACTTTAAACTTACTTATTATATACTTACTTTGTTTTTCTTAACTATTTAAACTGTACCTAATAATATAAGAGATACACATCGACAGGATGTCAATGATGAATTTGAAGTGCTCCCAGAAAACTTAATGGTAAAGTGGTTTGTGGTGAGCAGCATCGAAGGTAAACCGCAGTGATCTTTCGACTGATGCGGGCGTGTGAGTGCGGAACGGAGGGAGCAACTACATCTTGTTTAATTGCCTACACGTACTATTACTGGGGGTATAGTTTGGGTCAGCGCGGGAGCTTTACCGGGGTCTGATCGGAGATTAAAAATGGGAATTCCGAAGGGAAATTATTATCAACTCAGATACATGGTCATTGTCTACTGCAAAGTGGTTAATTAAAGAAACCTTTTACATTTCCTTGTGTTCTGTCGGTAATATTTTTGGTAATTTATAATGAGAATTGCATAACGTAATAAATGTAGTGAGAAAGTGACAAATACCAATTATACCGACGACAATCTAAGAAGCCCGATTTGACGTTTCTCATTATACATGCCGCGATAACTTTGTATGCACGTCTACGTAAGAAATCGAAATATCAAATTCATTACCCTAATGAATCACTATGTTATGCATACACTATCACAATGGTAAGCACTAAGATTCACTTGATATTGGAAAAACGCAGTCAAAAACACGAATTAATCGTTGATTCATATTCCGACAGAACGTTGTTATAATGTCATATCTTTGGGTTCGTTGCTGTAGTGTTGTGACCGTTTTAAGTCGTTTTTTGATTGAATAAAATGGATATACTGAAAAATTGATAGGTACTTTTACAAACATTACATTAAGAAAAGAGAAAAACGTATAATTACTGTGTTATTAAATGTAAAAACATATAAAAACAAAATCGATCGAAAGAAAATTATAACAGAAGACTTTAGAAGAGATGTACCATCGAAGAAGTTCATATCTATGCACCGTAAGGACTATTTCTGCTTGCAGTGCTCTGCCGCCATAGAACCGGGGTGGTAACAGATGTGGTCATCGCGTTCACGGGATTTTGTTTTCAAATTGCTTAGATATGAAATTCTTCGATGGTACATTCTGACAATATGATGGAAAATTAATTTATTATAATGGTAGCCGACGAAGACAGTTCAACTGATATATAATTTTTCTGGATCATCCGAAGTGACGAAAGTGACGATTTTTTTTTTACAAAAGTGAATTTATTTATTTACACGTCGTGATCATGATGATGACGTGTAATAAAACGTTATGCCTCGAGAATCAGTTTTAAGCAATGTAGGTAAATTGTCAATTACAAACTTTAAGTAAGTAAGTATAAGTCGATATGACTCAAGAATCGGTTATTAAAGCAATCGATTTTTTTTCCCGTCACTACACAATATATTTTGATAGGTGTCAAATCGGGCTTCTTAGATTGTCGCACGTTTAATGAGTTAAATTTGCTAGTTTTTACCTCAATACAAGTCATTATGTGATTAAAACGCGGACAGATAAAGTTGTTAATATTTGAATTAGTGTCAAGCATTACAGATAAACCTATTGGAGTACAATAGAGAATTAAGAGTTCACATATTTATTTTTTATAAAGTATGAATCAAGAGTGCTACAGCTAAAATTACTGTTAGAAAGCTTTAAAAGCTTTTACATTATCTCTCACTCTCCATAGCCATTAAATAGCAGAAGCAAAAACGGAGAAAACGACTACCCGTTAAACCTTGATCATGGTTATCACCAGCTTCATATCGATCGACCAAATGAACGATGCTCCAGTATTTTTTGCGACAGACATTAAATTAAGATGAGACGTACAAAAACATGTTGGAGGTGCCAACGACCGGCGTTTCGGAATCAGCTGTGAACCGGTCCCTGGCCGGAACGGTACCGTTTGTATTGACTTACATTGACGATATTGTGTTTTGAGCACCCATGTGTACTGGTGGAAGCACCTACAGTTAATTAGTAAATGTGTATATTTGTTCTTAGCAGTTTGGTGGAGGTAGTTTATGGTAATACATTTACAAAATATTGGTGAGATATTCAAAACATAGTCCTACAGAGTGTTTCAAATAAAGCTTTTCCTAAAATGCTAATTTATACATGTAAATGGTGTTGTTTAAAGATGTTGCTGTATAAAAAGTTGTTGTTGATCATTTTTCTTTATACAATATTCATAGGTAGGCACTAGTTTAAAGTAGAGCAAAATATTATAGAAACGAAGCCGGTAAAAATTAAATCAATACATCAACTCTAATCGATTACGAAACATCGACATGGCGGATTATGCCTGTTACCTAATTAATCACATTCTAGTTCTACTTTCGTAATAATAATTTATAGTAGAAAAGAAACGGAAGTTATTAAGTAATATTATTAAAAATATTGTTATGCAAGTGATATAAATCTTAAAACAATGGATAAAAGCATCCAGAGCGTATTGTGCAGTGTTTCCGAACGTAGTAAACAACATAACGGTTATTTTTGGCGGCAAAAGAAATAACACGTGACTGGATCGTCATGGCTGGAAGAATTTAGCAAAATTATTTTACCTGCAGATGTTTTTATTCATGTTAATAATATTTTGATCTTATATTATTTATTTGGGAATCTTGTTTTGTCTTAGGTATGTCGCATAATGTGTCTTGTTAAAATTTATTATAGGATATCATTAAAGTCAATTCAATATTCACGTCTTTATTTTAGTGGGTATTATCTATTCTTACCACTTAAAATCCTATTCGCAAATGGCAGATAAGCTTTCGATAAAATGGCCTGATTTTTATCTAAATTCAGAGAAAAAATCGTTAAGCATCTCAAAGAAGTAACAGTTACTAAAGTTTACTTTAAAAATCCATCTCACGATTGCGGATTTAACGGATCGGGCAAACAACGGTAGATGCTGTGCTAATTTGGACATTAAAATGATGAAGATAGAGTATACTATTAGTGAGCTTATGTTCGAGGGTCTTTTCAATAGGCAGGTGCTTTTACTTGACTTTTAGCTACACATTTGTTTTGTATCACCGTCAAGTTATTGTTAAGTATACTTGGAGGTTTTTAACTCCAACGGTTTCCTAAAATGCTTTCGTTGGCTTTCATTAGGTTATATTGTAATTGTAACATTTAAAATATGACTATGGGAAGAAAAAAATACTATGTTGATACATTTATTATGAAGGAGCGAGGTGTGACGTTTGACGTTAATAATAAAAATGAAAAAGTTTTTGTTGGTGCTCCGGTTGCCAAATGACATTTAGCAACCATAACGTTCATAAATATTAATTTTTCTTCATTTTTACGATATGAAAGATGGCATGAGATATCTCAATTTGGATGTTTATTTTATCTCTGATTTTAAAGTGTGTTTGTTCAAGACACTATTGATAGCTTCATATTAATCAAATCTAAGTGGATTATTAAGAAATAAATTCATAATATTTTATAGTCAGGTCTGTATAACGTTAATCTTACTTATTCTACATATATATATATATATATCTCCTACTATCATATTATAAATGTGAAAGTTTCTATGTTTCGATGTTTGTTACTCAATAACGCAATAACATCTGAACGGATTTGGATGAAATTTGGCACAGAGATAGTTTATAATCTGGATTAACTCATATGATTTTTTTTTGATTCCAGTAAATAGCATTACAACTCTTATCAATGTATGTTAAAAATAGTAATATTATATAATAATAATAATTTATGTTCTGCCCGCAGATTTCTTTTTATTAATCACACATTTAAATTCTTCGTCTACGCAGACGAAGTCGCGGGCAGAAGCTAGTGTTACATAAAAGCTATAAATAATAATACTAAAAATAGATACAGAAATAGTCACAAATAATGTTTTGTATATGTATTTGGTATACAATTTCGTAACATAATGCCATTTTGGACACTTGAATGGCACAGTGGGCGTATCAAGCGAGTGCATGCGAGCCATGAGCCATGAATTAATAACATAGTCAGATTTAGTTACAACCTCGTTACAGCCAGCCATGTTTGGTATTAAATGGCTGTTAAGTCATGTAAATGTTTGAAATATATCACTATCTGCTTTATATGTTACGTTCGTAGTTAATTGGGTGAATACACACATATATTTCTCAAATAAACTGAATAAGTTAATAAATCAATAATGGGTTCATGTTGAAAAAAGTAGAGTTATATTGAACAAACCTAAACAGAAAAGACTCAGTATATTGAATTGAATTTAAAAGAAATTTAATAATTTAAAAAAATATTAGGACTAAAAACGAACAAGTTCCAAAACAAATAAATAAATCAGAGATTGCGTAGATGATTGTCTAAAGATGTAATAGAAATAATAAAAATAACAATTTACTTAGACATATTCATATTGTACAGTGCAAAACATAATTAGCTGCTGAGTTAAAGAAGACTAGACTGAAAACGAAGACTCTTGTGGGTAAGACTTTACAGTAAGATGAAAACAAAAATTTTGTGAACCGCCAAATCTTTTAAATTTCTATATATAATATTAGTGATAGAAAAGATTTGTATTTTTGTTTGTAATGAATAAACTCAAAACTACTGGACCGATTTAAAAAAATCTTTCACAAGTAGAATGCTATATTATCACTGAGTATCATTGACTATAATTTATAAAGCTATCACGCGGGCGAAGCGGCTGGCGGAAGCTAGTTCGAACTTTCATAAATTCGTTAAAGCCCAAAACGCTAAACGAAAACATTCCTTCTAGTTCAACTCTTTAGCTTTTATTTAGTTCCAGACAAACTCCTTCAAAACCTCAGTTATTTTTATTGCCTCTATCTGTCCCAGTACAAACGTATGAAGAACAAGTTTTCCAACAATTTCTGTAGGAACTACTTCCATTGTCAGGTGTCCTGTCAACCGTCAAATATAGGCACCATTGTTCCAACCACCTTGAGTGGAAAGACTTGACAGGCTGACAGATGACCTTGGTGCAGCAGGTCGGGTTCTATCGATTGTTATTAATAATTTCCTATTGTTTTGTTTTATCTACTTCTGGGATATTGAGGCTATTTGCTACTGAGTTTTCATTAAAATGTGTTATGTGGTGCAGGGATTATTTGTTGCTAATAATTTTTGTCGTGGTGTGGTTGTAGTGGTTTGTTTTTACTACTTTTAGTTAGATAAGCCTTAACCAAATCAGCTTCATTAATAATGTCTGAAGCGACCACTTAACTTCTTCTTTGAATGTTAAGAGAACTAGTATCTTTAGATTAGGAGTTAAATTTAAAAATTGCTTCCTCGTCTTTTGATTTGGTATGTCTTACATAACTATTGTATTCAACCATAGCAAATTTGTATGAATATGTGCATTAACACACATTAATCTCAACAAAAAAAGTCAGTATTATTTAGATACTTTCAAAAGTCTAGACGGTTAAGTTTGCTAACGCGACCACCTCATATCTCATTCCAATTAGTTTCATACATAAAACTGTTAAAGGAGACATTCATTTCGCTGTCAAACCACTACGTGACTACTTATTTTGTACAAATGTATTCTAACATGATATTTATTAGGTTCTAACGAGCATAAAGTTTAGGAGCCGCTAATCGTAGCTTTTATGAATGTCTCTTTGAAGAAACTTAAATAGTTGTGGTTGGAATACAAGGTAACACAGATTGAACATTATTATCCACTTTTCAACATTCTCCATGCTATATTCTAAAGACATCCAAAGTAAAAGTAATTGAGACCATTTAATACAGATTAAAATATTGGGCTTGATAGTCACTCATGAAGATTTTTAATATAAAATTCAAAGTGACATCAAACAATCAAGAAAGGGTGATGCAGAGAAGAAACAAAACGCAAAAGTGAAAAAAAATACTAGAAAGTGACATTTGTGAATTAATTTACATAATTGCGATGTTCAAAAATTGAGACCCTCGGTCGATGTTTTTGTAATCTATAAAAAACAAGTTTTGTCTTCATGATGTAAGAGTTCCAGTCAATAGATATTTTATTTTTTATTTATGTTTTTGATTGTATCTTTAGATCGACATACTATTATAGCAACAGGAATTAAATGAATAGAGCCATGTGGACTAAGACTGGGTTACTGCATCTCTCCCTATGGCTGTAAGTGAATGTCCTCGAAATTTAACGTTGTCAAGCTTAGCTTAGGAAAAGCTGTTATTACCGTTCTTTCTAGAATCTTCACTTTGTAATTAAATTACTTTCTTACCAAGAGACTTTTCTTGTTAAGTTTATTATTATCAATCTCCCTAGCGTTTTCCCAATTATGTTGGGGTCGGCTTCCGGTCTAACCGGATGCAGCTGAATACCAGTATGCAGTACTTGGTAAGACTGGTTGACAAACTTTCGGGCTTCTGACAACGCGTAACGACTGTCAAAGATCCACGAATGACAGCCGGGACCAGTGACTAAACGTGCTTTCTGAGGCACGGAGGAGTCTCGGTATGTTAAGATAGTCACCCATTCTCGGACCAACCCCGGCAAGTGTAGCTTAACTTGATGGATCGACCCGTGCGGCTGCTATTACTTAGTCACGAGCTCCTCACTTAGCCATGAGCTCCTCTTGTTTAGTATATGATCTATTGAAATAAATACTTTGACTTTGACTAAAGTTGTGACTGGCGCAAGGGTGTGGAACTTGGTACAACCGAAAAGACCTAGGTTTATGCCCAGCAGTCAAGTGAGATGATGATGGTTCGATGAACTAACAGCAGCAATCACGTGGATACTGATAACACTTTACTACTACACAATGATAATAACAAAACAGAATCAACGAATAAATGTCTTTATTACCATGAACCGCCAGATGAAGAGCCTTTTTTATAGGTGGCTTCAGGTTCACAGTGGCGGTTTTGTATAAAACCTATATGTGTTGCAGTTATGCATGTGGAAATAGCCACAGGTTATCAACCTATACGCAACACTGCAATGATCATTGACACTTACATCTTGTGCGGAAAGATTAACTGTCGATAAAATCCTGTTTTTCTTTTCCAGATGGATATACCAGATAGTTTTTATTATATCTGTCTGGGGTCTGCACGTAAGTTTTTAACGATTGCTTGGGTATTTAGCAATATTATAAGATGTAGTTATTTTAAAACCGCATTTTTATTACGAAATAAGTTCCTAGCATGTGCATGCAATGGTCATTTCCCGTGACTATGCTTGCGTGCCGTTTCGCTTGGTGATCTTTGGATGGCTTTAACGATATAATCATCTTCACGGCTTTAATTCGTTCTTGTGTTAAGTAGAGGTTATTTATTGAATGCTAAATGGGGCTAAGAAGCTTTTTTATTATCCCTTTCTAAGTTAGAAATATGAAATGTCCTATATTTAAATATTTTTTTGTTTGATTCCGAGTCAGTTGCATTAGCGCCTTTGTCAAGTTCAACTGAGTTTAAAGTTTCACAGCTATTTAAGTATTCAACAACACATGGTACATTGTATCTTACGATTAATGAAATACAAAGTGTAGCTTCTACACAGGCTTCTTCCACGAAGTCATTATCTTCAAACAAGTCTGTAACAGTATTAATAAAAGATAATGTAATAGGATGCTCTTGAAGGAGCTGACATAGATTCGTTCGCATACCGACCGTGACGTGAATTTTAATGATTAAACTGCCAGTTTATGCCAAATTACTTAACAGATACTATTTTGTACTGAAAATTATTCTTTTAACTTTAAATTAAAATGATGTAATTGACATGGTTTACTATTTTTTTCTTAGGATTGAGTGTTTTTACAAGTAATGTAACACCGTAATATATGGGAGTCATGGAGGGCCTGGTTCAAATGCTGATTTTACCAGTGTCAAGCATGGAACTGATTTCCCTAAGGCAAGAAAAAGTTGAAAAGTCTCAAAAGAAGTGTTAAATTATAAAAATACCAGCTAATTTGAAGAAGGATTAACTTGAAAGAAGTCAGGGAAAAATAAAGGCAAATAAGATAGACAGGAAAGTAATTCATTAGTGTTTGATTCACTTTAATAAGTTAAGGAATGTCAAACTCATGGTAACGAGGATCTTGAGGTCATGAAAGTAATCTATAATGTGTTTGACAGAAATGCAGAAGATTAATACAATACGAAAAACTCCTTATAGCAAAGATGATTGAAACTAATGATTTCTCTAAATGAAAGTTCTCATAAGAATCTGTCTGCAAATGGCTACAAAGTTATTTTCGCACGAAAGTTGTAGCAGAAATACATAATATGAATGCTAATATATTGCATGTCGAAAAAGAATTAAAAATTTTACAAAATTGAAAGTAATGGCCTTTAGGCTGGTTCATTTGACCATGCTTTCTCAGTTGAATTCTAACAGAACGTTCCATGAATGTGCGTTTATACTTTAATAACATGTCGTGTGTTATTAAGGTATTGAAAACAACAGGAATTTTGTTACTTCTCCTGTTGAATATAACCTTATACTTATAACCCGTTTCACAGCTCTAGCAAGCGAAGCTTTTTTACGTCATACCTTTTCAGGTAGAGCTTTGCTCTATGAGAGACAAAGCACCACAGTTATGTGAACCTTGTGAACACTTACTATGTCTGTGAACCTCATTTCTCAAAAATATTTTGTACCACTTACATACAACAAAATTCAGGTCCAAACGGAATTATGAGTGACTTACTCATAATTCCGATCAGAAAACATGTACATCAACCCCACCATTAAGCTCCCCGCATACGTTTATAACTACTGAATAAAGCAAGGACACATACCGGACCGTCCGAAGTGCACAATGAACCACTTGATGAAATATAACGGTTACACACAATACTTCAAGTCAACGGCATCGATTCAACCGCGAACCATTCACACGACAACACAATAACAAATCTTATGAGATACAAAAACAAAAGATTCACCTAGAATGTAAACTTTGGAGTATAAATAAGAAGGTTTTTGCTTAAAATTTAATACAGAATGTAGTAACAAGACATTCACCTGTCAGAGGCGCGCGCGCACTGGCGTTCAAGCGCGCCGGGCGGCCGGCTACAGAACCCGTTTCGTAGAAAAAAGTGCTCCTTCCCGCCTCCGTCGCCATCATTGCGACCCTTTGCATATTCCCCTGTTCACTATTCATCACTGCACCGCCACTATCCCCTGGTATTTCTCGCAACCTCTCCGGCACAAGCTGAGCGTCTTGCTCGATTCTACGCTCATTGTCTGCCGCCACGCTCGTGGTCACCCGCGATTCCTTCAGATCCACTTGATTAGCAACGCCGTTTACTACTGTGTTAGGATTTCTCGGTATCGCGATCGGTATTCTGCCATAAACAGGTTTGTTTGTGTACTTTTGAGCGTTATCTACGAGTATGTTGGGTGGATTAGCAAAAGCGTTTACTTTCAATATTTCGTTCGCCTGCTGCAGTAGTCTCCTCTGTATCGTTTCTATCTCGGTTCTCGACGCTTTCGAGTTCTCTGATAGCTCGGCTATCAGTTGATTGACATTAAATTCAGCCATTTTGTTGGTCATTACTTGCGAGGTCGAGGCTTCAACGATTTCTCGAACATTATCTTTAGCGTTATCTGATCTCTTGGCTTTGACTTTCATGTCTCGATTATCTGGTGGAGTGACCACTATGGTTGGTATGTGTTCTTTTGAGTTGGATTCCTTTTTGCCGCGTTTCACTTTCTTTACAATTCTGCTTGCCATTACATTGTTAGACACGTAGTTGTGATTGTTTGAGTTTTCACAGGTTTTTCATACATTTTGTTTTAAGAGATAATTTAAGCTGCTTTATCTAGACCTTAAAAGAAATTAACGTCGATATTGTTGTCGACAACTTATTGTGAGGCTTCCAATTTTACTATTCAGTTTGTTAATTTGTAACGTATCGATATTCATCTCATCTACTTTATCTCTATTACTAACTTAAGAAATAATAGGAGATTGCGATGGTTGCATACTTGCTTATAAGTAACTATATTCGTTGTATTAAAATTATCGAATAGTTAACATTTGTGAGTAAGTTCATAATTAAGAGACTTTTAAGTGTTAATGGATATTTTAGAACATTCCGAGCTGTTTAATTATTACTTTGTTTCCGTTACAACGTTTAAGAGTTTCTCTACTGGAAAATTAGAGTTCAATACCGTTTACATGTACATGAACAAAGCGTAATTATTGATTAAAAATATTTGTAATTACGAGTAGTTTACTGCACGGTGGAAGGTTTCACAAACCATAAAACGTTTTATAGAAAACGCAATCATCATGTTAGTGTCTTAAAAATTATGTTTCAGCTTACTAAAGAGGAAAGAAAAACTATAAAGATAAAACTATATCTCAAAGTAACTTATACAATATTATGGATTGTATAAAGATACGGAGTATATCAGATAGACCGTGATTAATTCAGAAATATAATTGCGACTATACAAAAGAACCTTACACAAACCCAGACGTAAATAGTCCTCTTTCAGGATAAGTATGATAAAATATCTACTAAGAAAATTGAAAAAATGTAATCGTAAGTAATTTTACAATCGATATTATATGATATGGTTCCTAAATTCAAACTGCAGGAGATCATTTGATCCGTTAAGGTAACATGACTCCAAATTGAACATAAATTAAACAAGATCTTTTGTCTATACAATGATACTCAACATGTTGCCATTTAGTCAGAAATTCTATTACAGAATCAATTTGCCAAAGTTTCTAAAAATATTGTAATCATATCAAATATTGAGTACTTTGTTTCCCAGATATAATGTAACCTGTTCAAGTTATCGTCCTGCATCCGGAAAGGCAAGTAATTTGTTTCAAGAATTTTGTAACATCAGAATGAATGGCTTACATAAAATGTAGCTCAAAGAAAAAGAAAAATATCTAACAATGTGTATAAATATAATGATTACAGTTGCTTTTGAATTCATAAATTCAAGAGCAGCTGTCAATATTATCTTTACAGAATCTTATGAGGCACCTCCCTCGAATTTACTCCCTTCGACTTAATCCCTCGAACGATTTCGAATATTGAATCTAACATATTCAAATTACTAATTCCAACTAAATTAAATACATAGTATTGAGTATAGTTCTTTAGGAGCATGAGGAACAGGGTGTAAAGTTCACTCATCCACCATAGAAAAGGGAGGATCCTCCGACCAGACGGGTGTCGTGTCTGGCGGGCAACTGCCCTGAGGTTGAAGTCGGGAAGCTTGTATATATGTTTATCGCACGGTAAACTCTAATTGCGCGATGCAGGGTTTGTGTGACGTCAGGTCTTTGATGCGTAGTTCGCATGTAGCGATGTAGATGCCGCTACATCACTCCCCTCCGGAGACCGGAGGTCGATAGTGGGCTGAGTCTTGAATCTTGCGATGCTTCACAGTGCCAGCTGTGGTTCCAGTGAGTCGGAACCGGGTGCCGCATAGTTCGCGGTGAGTCGGACCTGTCTGCGGTGGTTCCCCAGTGAGTCGGGGTGGCGCTGCGTTATGATCCAGTGGGTCGGATGTGGTACAGCGCTGGGTTGCGGCTGAGGGTGATGACCAGGAATGCGCGTTCGCTGCATGCTGGTGGTCAGGATACCCGTTGAAGCCGAGGGTGCTGACTGGCTGTGTGACTCGCCTCACGAAAGCTTGCGGGAGTGATGATGATGATGACGTCACGCTGAAGTAGTTGCACGATGGCTGCGTTGACGTTCATATTCGGGGTCACCAATTTAGGGGTATGAGGAACAGGGTGTAAAGTTCACTCATCCCCGATAGAAAAGGGAGGATCCTCCGACCAGACGGGTGTCGTGTCTGGCGGGCAACTGCCCAGAGGTTGAAGTCGGGAAGCTTGTATATATGTTTATCGCGCGGTAAACTCTAATTGCACGATGCAGGATTTGTGTGACGTCAGGATGTTGTGTGACGTCAGGTCTTTGATGCGTAGTTCGCATGTAGCGATGTAGATGCCGCTACAGTTCAATATTTTTTTTTAAATTACAATGCCTCTTGAATTTGTTAAAATTGGTTTTCCACAAAGACGATCGTTGTTTGCAATTCAAGAAAGTAACTTTGAGTATTGCAGCACCACTACCAAAACGGCTCCAGCTAATTTTGTTTACGACAAGACAAGAAAATAAACTAACTGATATAGTCTTGCGTAGGACCCGGGTTCGCCAAATGCGTTTGCATATTCAATGCTGGCATACTTTCGAGTTTCATAACCTTTTGTTATAGTTACCGATGGGAAATATTCCACCATACTTCCCATGTATAGTGTTTCTATATGTATTGTTTAAACCTTTATTTTATGTGGTTATATGGGAATGTAAATTGTGTCAACGTTACCATTAAGTTGTTGTGTTGTGTTGTCAGATGTGGGAAGTAGATGTAGATCGTAGGAATCTACATCAATTTTATATTGCACAATTTTCAATTTAGGTTTTTCTGTAATTTTAGATTTTACTGCATTGATTCTACTGTCGTTACTTCTTTATGTACCAGATTCCACAAAAAGTAATTTGAAAGTGGCCGTCTAAATCAGGATTATCTCAGAAACTAGAGTTGATTCTAATGCAAGCTTGGGCCTTTGTATTAAACAGAAGCTACTGGCGGGTCTTTATCCTCACGTTCAAGTAAAGTCATGTCTTGCAATGTAAAATGAATAAGCATTTTCATTTCTCACAGAGTAGCCATTTGCATTTCTAAACAGGGCCCGTTGACGCTCAACATGTTCATGTCAATAGGCGGAGTGATAACCCATTAGCATATAGTGTCAACCATATGCAAATCATCGACTATGGTAACTTTGAACTTTATAACAATGGTTTGCTAACCATGAGTGACTTAAACACCACCTGTAGATGGGTTCAGAAGAAATAATGCTAACGTAACTCCATTCGAAGTTTTATCATCTGCAAAATCATGCTTGTTGAATTATTTATCTGAAGCTAGATCCTTGTTCCTTTGTCTGTTGTGTCAGAACAATGGATTAAATTCCTTATCGTGTTATCACTTAGTAAATTGTAAGGCTCGATTAAAGTAATGGTGTGTTGCAAATACGAGTTTTGAGCAAAAGACTCTATTTTAGCAAAGTTCTGATATCTGAAGGAGGTCGAATCACGAAAGTATTTTATAGGTAGATCGATGACTGATAAGTCGCAGATTGAGCATTAAGTGAGTTTTTAAGCTTAGCTTCCTGAAGAGGCTCACCCAAAGAACTTTTGTCGTCCGAAACGCAGGCCTACACAAAGGATGAATGCCAACTTAAATTAGGAGATTATGTATAAATGATAGAATAAGTATCATCACCATGGCCTCATTGCACGATTCACAAAGTATGTGGCATAACGTAAGCAATACCAAATATGTCGCTTTTTAAAGACATGTCTTAAAATATGAGTCACTTCAATTGAAATCATGCCGGCAGGCAGTCTACCAGTAATATGAGAAACTGTACGTGTAAAAGGTACAATTTTATGTCTGTCCATGAGTCACTATGAGGTTATACCAGCTTTCTCACAGCACACATCTGAAGTAAACTTGGCATTTTATAGCTACATAAGAAGCTTTATTATTTTGTAAGGAACAGCAATGCAATACTAGCAAGTGAAAGAGGCAATTCACAAGGTTTAAAACGGACAAAAAATATTTGTGAATGTCTCCAACGGCTACAAGTTGTTGAAAGACAAAGCGTGGGATCGTTGATTTATTATCATGTATTGTAAAATGGGAGGATGTCAGTGAAGACAATAGTTGGAAATTGTGGTTGACGATCAAGTTTAATTTAAAGCATTAGTTATTAGCAGAATGCATTACGTCGTTAGCTTAGACCACGTCTGCACTTGTCTAAATAAAGCTCTTCGTCTATTCACTTTATATCAACACAAATTTTACACAATTCACATTCAACCTATTATTGATAACCTCTACCAACAGATTGGAATGGAATTGTGTAAAACTTTTGAAGATGAAATCACACTGAAGGGAGCTTTCCTATAGAGTGGTTTAAGCGTTAATAGAGTTCTGTTGACCTCAATTTGGAAGGATTTAACATAAACTACGAGTATAAACTAGATGTCAAAGGGTAAGAAGCATCATAATATCATCTTGGTAATTTTATTGAATAATTTACGCCTACGTCAGGACTTGAGCTTATTAAAGGTGCCTTCAGACGTTCAGGGTCCACGATGTATATTAAACTTTAGCCGTCGACGGCGTCTATAATTATTGTAACGGATACTTGTCTTTGGCAGACTGCCCATGGACCTGCCGGATCTACATGTACGGAGTAGTTACCAACATTTCAATGGGTACAGGATGTCCCGATTTGTAGGGCTTAGCAGATCGGCAGTAAGGCCGGAGAGATATCCTGAGAGATTGGTTATGCAATTTGTACAGCATTGTAATGCCAAGTTCTGATACGTCGATTTTAAAATAGTGGCTCTCAAAGATAGAAGGTTATTTTTCTTTGAATAGTAAGATAAGAAATCTGAAGCTTTCTGTGCTTTCGCGATTATTTAGAGTAAATACATGATTGGTTTGGACTAAGATCTACGCTGTGATTTAAGATTTTGTTTAGCAGTGCAAAGGCGGCTACACCTTTTTACAAAGAGATACTGAACAACGACAGATGTTGAACGATTCGATTCGTATAGTTAATACGTAAGACGTTATTCAAATTAACCGTAAAGCTTTCGAGTCTAGACGAGTCTTAAGAGCAACCGTTTAACTTGTCAAGCTAAGCAGTTGCTCGTTTTAACACCGCATTGTAATCTACCAATTTAAGCTCCCATGATTCACAGGTTTGCAATTTAAATTCACAACAATCCGAGGAGGATTTATTTCACAGCTTTGCTGGTTTTATAACAACTACTGAACTATTAAGTTGGTGCAAAGGTCTTAGTTTAATACATCATCGTCATTATCAACCCGTTAGTCTGCGGTAGACTATGGGTCGTCTATGACCCACAGTCTAGGACGTTGCCATAATCACCATGCGTGGTTGACGGATCAGCAACCACAATTGACATAGGTGAGTGGTGTTGGTCACCTTCATGTCTTGATTTCCTAATAAGCCTGTTTTGCGATAGTTTGAGACTAAAAGCAAACTCCACGTTACAAAAAGAAAGTTTGAGTTTTACTGGAGTTGAAATAGGTAATTAAAGTTAGTTAATAAAAAAAAAATAAGTCTTAGTAATTTACAGCTTCCTAAAACACAGGAAGATGTTAGTCACGGATATTGTTTAACCTTGTTTTGCAAGATGGTCAGGTCAGGGTTTCCGTGATACGTTGCCTAAGATTACCACCTTCACGCCACTTAATCCGTACGGTACTGCGTATCTACAGAATTGTATAGGTGACTAATTAACTCTTCTAACTGATCTATTGTTAGTGGGCTTCCGACTGTGGTTCCTTTCGCGGTCTCCAAACCTATTGTGTGGTCACTGACATTAGAAATGTGTTGGCGAAAATTGATGTTGATGTCTTTATGTTTTAGGAGAGCTTTCTCTGTTTGGAGATTAGGATTCCCATAGATATGTACTACGTATGTTAATTAAAGTATTTGGTGTAGTTTTTGTCTCTTGGGGTAAGCCAGTGTTAAGAGTGGACGTCTTTCGGCTGGTATGCTGATAGTCATTAAATAGTTCATATTATCCTCAAGTTTAATCTGTTTTAAGCACATTGGCTGTGTTGCAGGAAATTAGGTCAAGCATGACACAATTACCTAAAACTGGTTGTATTGAATTATGCATTTAATTCATTAACACCAATTAGCCAACATTTAATTGAAAAACATAGTTTTAAAATCATTACCATAAAAGTAGATCTGTTATTAACCAAAATTAATGACGCTAAATTGATTGCAATTAAGAAGTATAAATAACAACAAATGAGAAAAATAGCCTACTTTATAAACGAATAAAAATAAATTGCTATACATTAAACAAATTGTCGGTATCATGAGAAGCCGTAATTCATTCTGTAAGATGTAATTTTTCTATTGTGGTTACATGAAAATGATGCTGTAATGAAGATAGTCTTCACAAAAACTGATTTCCTGAGCGCGATTGTGCAGAAAAAGAACACGAATACGGATAGTTATGGAATTATGAAATGTATTTCTGAGAATTTCGTAAACTTAATTCTAGAATTAAGTACCTATACGAAATTCGCAGAAATACATTTCATAATTCGATAATTCGATTCAATGTAACCACAACAGAAAAATTACATCTTAAACTCAAACAAAGCATTTACTTCAAATAAACCAATTACAGGTACTTTTGAATTGTCAAGAGGTCGGTCAGTCAGAAATATGAAGCTAGTTGCCCATTCCAACGCGTAGTAGGTTCCTATGGAGAAGAACGGGCAAGAAACTCCACGGACACTCTTTTAAATCAGAATATTACAGAATGAATCACGGCTCAATTTCAATTACAATCAATAAAAAATAAAAAAACATGAAAAATATCTTTTTTTTTTTTCGCCAGGTATATTCTATGTGCACATGGTCATTGTAACGGGAATGTTAGAGTTATCAGGGCGATATTTATCAGCTTGCAGATGATTTTATAATTGTATGCTGTTGATTATGAAGTTTTAGCACTAAAAGCTTTTAATTTCAAAAGTCTGTATTCGTGAGATGTCACTCTTTAATATAATTAACTAATGACATCAGTTTAGGGCCATTGTAGATAAATATGCATAAATATGCAATATGCTAAATGACTATAGCTATTTTCGTCTGAAAAGATATAAATTAACTTTTCGCTCATTAAACTTAATGCCTACTTACATCCGGAATCTCAAAACGTACAGACAGAAACTAAAATAAATCTTTTAAAAGATGTTCCTTTTTTATGGAAACGTTAGAAATTAACAGACCGTTGAAATTCACACGTTTGGTAAAATATTCAATTGGAAGCCTCACGCAATAACTATCGCAACGCTTTGACCAAACAAAACGCAATGTTTGTTTGCTCTAGTGAGTAACTGAACGCGAGAACGGGATCCAGTACATGTGCAGGAACTTAATTACTTATTTGAATATCTGTTGTTTGTTTAAAACAAATAAAATGGTAGGAAAAACAATTTTAGTTAAGTAGGGTGAATCGTGCGTTTAATAAAGGTTGGTTTCACGCGCTTTTTTCACTAGTTCCATACATATTAACAACATGGTAGTTCTGACACAGGTTTAAAAAAAAATATTTTATAAATTACAGTTGTATTTTAATGTTTTTTTTTCCAATATTTAGCTGTAGTCAGCATTAGGTACTGAAAACTTATATTGTCCTAACTCGCAACCTTATAATTTTTTTCTGATAAAAATTCAATAAAAAAAAAACAATTATTAAACACTGACTCAAAACGAATTCGCATTTTTTTCACAACAAAAACCTTGGTCTCACTTCACATCAAACATCCACTTTAAAAAAGTTAAAAAAATTAACTTTATTTGAACAAAATCAGTTCGCGGGTACAGTACAGCACAGAGGTGCGCGGGCGCACAAATTACACTGAACGCCTTGCGGTTGCCTTTGCGTACATTGGGGGATCGAGATTCGCTTTCGTAGCCTCAAGTGATGTAGACTTAAGAAAAAAGTAGACTTGGCCTCACAGCATGGTCATAAATAGCCTCTTGGATAAATATGGCACGAAGGTTTGAAAGTGCTAATTTGATGTTTATGGTGTGAAGGGAAAATTATTTATTTGTAAGAATTTATTGCTGTTTCAGTATGTATAGTGCGTGGGAGGAGCAGTAGTGTATTTTATTGTTTTGTGAAGTGATTTCGGAATTTTGATCATTTGCGTACGTTTCGCTATAATTTACGAGATAGTCAAAAATTCAATTTTTTTTCACATAAACCTTCATGGGCACAATTGGTCGTTTCCTATGGTGAAGAGCCGGCAAGAAACTCCAAGGTTACTCTTTTAAAAATAATTGGCTTTACAATATTTTCAAATAACCGTGTTAATAGGTATGGGAGGTCAGTGTAGGTCTTTCAACAAGTACCAGGTACTTAACAAAATAGAAAATGGTCAAAATTACAACACCATAGCTTTGTAGTGTGAATTGCACAGAGGCAACCTTGATACAAAGGAGGTAAAACATTTAGCCATACTCTTTTTTTAAACGTAGCAAAACCTAAATAAAATCTTTCTTTTATTTTGTTCCTCATTTACTCTTTCACAGATTTTTGCAGAACTGACAAATACAACATTTCGTAAAAAAGATTTCTATGTACTCATCTCTCTATATTATCCAATAACTACTTATTTCATTCAATAAAATTACATTATAACATTCGAAAGTCGTAATGAACAAGCAATTTCTTTTAATTCACTTCTTACTGGCCGGTTACAAATGGGCATGATTCGAGAAAATCATCTCGCTATGTCACCCCGCCATCTTGGAAAATGAATTGAAAGCGAGGCGCGAAACCAGTTTGACGTAAGCGACGTAATTCTAGTTAGCTGTGAAGATATCCCGTTGGGTATTATTAATTTGAAGTGAGTAGGTACTGACTGTATAGTAATGCAGCGAGAAATCATAATTCATTGGACAAATCTAGTTCAATTTCTTATAAAATAAGGTGTGCTAGCAAGCTACAAAAAACCGGCCAAGTGCGTGTCGGACCACGCACAATGAAGGGTTCCGTAGTTGGGATGAATTTTTCCCAAGAACAAACTTAACATACAATTGATTCTAAAAAAAAAAAAACAGTTAAAAGCTTAATATTTTGCAAACGGATCCCGGAATCCAAAAATGGTTTTCACAATTTCACAATATTTTTGATCGAACTTCTAACCCGCAACATGGGGTAAACGAGAAAAAAAAACATCCCCACTTTACGAGTAGGGGAGGTACACAAAAAAAAAATCTTGATTTTATTTTACCAATTTGTCGGCATGATTAATATATATACATATGTCAAATTACAGCTTTCTAGTACTAACCGTCTCTGAGCTAAGCCGCGGTCGCCGCGAAAAGACAGACGGACAGACAGACAGACAGACAGACAGAAATGCCGAAACTATAAGGGCTCCTTGTTTACTACGGAACCCTAAAAAGCCTTTGAGAAAGGCCATTTGAACTTTTCAAAAAATCACTGAAGTACAGAAAATCTTTGCTTAGTTAAGTTTATGATCATCATGGTCTTTTTCTTGCCATGATCTCAATTTGTTTGGGGTTTGCCGCATCATGTTTGCTATATTGGTCTTCGTCTTAGTAGTTACTCCCTTTCTAGTCAAATCATCTTTCACACAGTCCATACTTCCTTTATTTGGTCTTCCCCTACTCATTATAGCCATCCACATTTATACTCAAAACTTTCCTCACGAAATTTTCACGATATATGGATGTTGTGGGAAATTTCATGATCTTGCTTTCAGATTTAAAAACTTGTTTACTTCCTGGAAACCGAGTCACAAATCCCACCAGTTTGCTTTTAATTAAATTCATTTACCAGGCATTTAAATTGGTCCTTGTAATTGGGTCCTAACTGTCTTGTTCTAAACGCTGGTAGTCGGTAACCCTTTCCACTCAGACGGGGTTTATATTAATTAAACGGCGGCTATCCGTTATCTTCTAACTCCTGTTACTGATACCCCTAACACGCCATTAGATAAAATGTATCCGCCAAGAGTTGGTTCAACAGGCTCCCAGAGATAAATTAAGCTGATTCATTTCTTAGTAAAATAGAATCTATAAACTTATTTATACTATGTTCAAATTAATAAAAAAAATCATCAAGCTTTCTTAGTTTCCATGCATTCATATGATTAAACTCGTCAGATGTAATCTTGGTCATTTTAAACGAAATTCTATTTTAATACGGATCTAATGGGGCGGGTACTTAATAAATATTATGGAGCTATAATTGACTGTAATTTGGCGTCAGAACATCGTCAATTCTTGACCGGGAAATCGAGAGAATTCCAAAGGAACGAAAGTTTAAGACTAAACTATGATGGAACAATGCTTATCTCTTCAAACGAGGCTATCATATAATTATGATAGAACTTCACTTACAAGTAAGTTCGTTTCATCAATAAATCTCTCTCAATCCCTGAAATGATAAAAAAATACAGTTTCTTTTGATCGTATTTCAATCTTTTCCACCTGTCCTAGTCTAAACAATACTTGGTCTACATCAATGGTGCGCTACCGGGGGTCACAGATGGCTGCACCACCTAATGTGCTATGGTCTACCGCCGACCATGCTCCAAGACGCTAGGGGAAAAAACTCAGGCTGATGAACCTACCGTGCTATATGGGAACCCATGGTGGTAAGGAAATTGTCTGTTGTTAAGGCATAATTATATGATACGGTATGGGAAATGGTTGGGTCAGTATGTGATTTTAATTAATAGTTCCATTCCGAGGGGAGGAAGCGACTTAGTAAGTAGCTAGATGAAATCGGTTACTGTAGCTTGGGTTTTCTACGGTGGCCGCCACATAACTGCAGCAGTGATGGCCGTCGTAATAATGGGCCCACCAGGGTTTGACTTTACGATGTCAAAAAACACTCTCTAGGGAAACACACCAACTTACTTTCATAATTAACGTTTCAGTACCGTCATTCGACGGTAAATTGCGAACGCTATATGGCGGCCAGCGCACCCTAGCTTAACGCAGCAAAACAGAAACATTTTCTAAACTTCAGAAAGGATTCTGAAAAAAAAATAGTTTCAGTCGGTCTTCTTAACGTTTTGATGGCAATCTAAATTATTGAGTCGGCCCAGAATTTGGCGTCTTCAGTAGCATCCATCAGTTCCTATAACGTGCAGACAACAGGATACGCAGAACACAATATTAAGTGTCCCATCGTTTGTGGAACAGCACCACATCTACACACCAGGGTGGAGTCACCTATGAATCTGGGTTTGGAGTGATTTTATGCCATGTTACTTTTCCAGGGTTTCGGCAATGTTGAATTATATTGATTGTATCTGAAAGTCCATTAATCAATCATGACTTAATAACTTGAATAGGTGCTATTTAATAGCTAAGCAGAGATACAATCTTCCAACCAGCAAATTGTCAGTAATGACAAGTGGATGTGATACTATCTTTGAATCAAAACATTCATTTTGTACATGCACGTGTAACGAGATAGTTTCAAAACAATAGGTAGCGTTTAGCGCTGGGTTCTTTAATCGAGGTCCAATTTTATTCTATGTTTTTGTCAGTGATATTTTAATTACAGTTGTTACGTTGCACGTTGTAATTAAAGAAGAGTTAGACTTGGTCTGTTTTCTTTAAATTATCAGTTAATAGTTATTGTCTTAATAAGCACGTACTAAGTATCTCACGAAATGAAATGAAATGAAATTGTTTATTCTTTAAATAGGATATCGGAATCACTTTTACACGTCATATAAAAAAATATTAAAAATAAGCTAGGTGGGGTCGGTGTTTCCTATCTGACTACTCTGAGAAGAAAGGCCGAAACAAACTCAGAGGTCGCAGTATCTTTTAAAGTCCAGACATAACCTTGGTAAAGCCATGCGAGGACCATGTAGATTACTGTCTGAAATGGTCTTTTGAGGAAAGAACCACACAGATTTGAGTGGACCTGTCCAGTCAGTGCACGCATTTGTCAGTAATAGTGGAGCTCAACGCAGAACTTAAGGAGCTCAACTTGACGAACAATACCAAAGAAAGGATATTTGGGTAGGCCGCATCAACTACTCAAACTGCCAAACCATTATTAAAACTAACTGAGAAAGAAAAAGAAAAAAAGAAAGAAAAACGATCTGCCTAACCTTTTTCCCAACTATATTGGGGTCGGCTTCCAATCTATCCGGATGCTGCTGAAAAGCAGTATTTTACATGGAGCTTTGCTTAATATGTTCATACTTTTTAATTTTTAATGAATCATTGATACACCATTTTACAGCAACTTCACGTTAAAAGTGCAATTCCAACAAATCTGTTGAAACTATACAACTATTTTAAAGCTAATTGTTTGTAGATAGGTAATAAACTAAGTTCAGATAAGTGGTGACTTATGTTCTACTGTACTTAGTTGACAAATAGGCATGTACGAGTAAACCATTTGGCATTGCACCATATTGGACGCCATTGTCATTTGAAAGGAACTTCAAGTTATACATATAGAGTGAATTGTAACTTATTTAGTTTGAGAAAATAGGGATGATCACTGAAAACTATTTTTTTGTCCGTCTTTGAGATTATAAAAAAATATTGGATACTTATTTTTTCCTTTTTTACGTAATCTAAAGATTACGGCGTTACATTGAGGTAAAATGTGCCATGACGTCACGAGTATGTAGATTTTATACATATTAGTGACGTAGTGACTCCCAGTCCCCAACTTAAAATGCGTTTTATCTAAATATTTTTTTATTAATATGATAAAGCAAACAATACGTGTATAATATTTTTTATTATCTGACTGACGGACTAATTAGAATTAAATTTTATTTTACCCAGGCATCATGCATATTTGCCAGCCACTTGCAATCCCATTGCATTGTGGAGTTTTAAGGGCTTTTAGGGTCAAATATCTTCTGTACAGCACAGGAAGGCTTCTTTTCACCTACTTCATCATCAACGGTTTGGCCTTTTCCCACCTACCGTGGGGCTCGACTTCCAGTCTAACCGGATGCAGCATGGACCGACTGCCTATCGTCGTCGTCGACAACGCAGTTACTGGTTAACACGATATCCCTTGGTAAAACTAGTTGTCTTAGAATTTTTTTCACCTACTTCATAGTCTTAAATTCTTTCATTCACTGACAGACACGCACAGCCTAAACTATTGAATGTAGAAGCACGAAAATTGCGCTAGAGTTCCTTATATAGCGAAAGTGAGCTCTAAGGAAGGATTTTTGAAAATTCGCCCTCTAAAGGAGTAATTTTTGCCAATGAGACTCGGGGTGACGCCTTGTTATTAACTAAATGCTTTTGTACTTTTGGATTAGTAATAATATTGCAAACGTGAATGCTGCATGTATTTTATAAAATAAAATAAAAAAGAGACTTACAATATTTCATACAGCTTGTTTTTAATCAAATGAAAGACTTTCGTTTAGTTTATACAGCGATACTATCCAACTTACCTAAACATCATTAATTTCATTTTAAAGACTGGCGTGACAAGCTAAAATGATATTTCTTTCTCTAACTAGGAAGTGACGAATGGGCCAACATCGTCCATTGTATAAATACAAGAGCCAAGTTACTCAACCAATATAATCTCAGCAATCAAGTGAACGTAAAGTTTTTCTGTAATTATTCACGTCACTGGGATGTGTAGGAAGCGTTTCTTCACTATTTCTAGTTTATTCACAGTCGGCTGAGCATTGCGTTCTGTGTGTGTTGGTGGAAATGCGTAGAACATGTATCTATATTTTTAACTAATGTAAGTCTTTGTTATATGGACTTGTCTAGTAGCTTTTTTGGGGGTTGTATAATGTAAACCTGAACTTAGAGCGCCAAAAAATGGTATTGATTTTCGTGTTGTCTTTATGTAAGAGAGAATTATCAATTCTCTTATAAAACTTGATTCTGAAAACCTAGATGTTTGTCGAACTGTAATCTATAAATTAGGTTTTTCGCTTTCTAATGAAAACAAAAAACCACTATGACACTATGTCGACGAATATATTTTCCTGGGCCAGCTAGTTTCCTTCCACAACAGACCGGACAAAGAGATCGACCGTCGAGTCGAAAATGCCTGGAGGAGCTACTGGTCCATGAAGGCGCTAATGACGGGCGACCTTCCAATCTCATTAAAGCGCAAGATCGTCGACATGTGTATCTTGCCTATCCTAACCTACGGTGCTCAGACTTGGTCTTTGACCGAGGCTCAGAAGTCCAAATTCAAGGTTTGCCAAAGAGCAATGGAGCGTTAAAAAAATCAAACTCACTGACAAAATTCGCAACATTATAATACGCTCCAAGACAGGTGTCGCTGATGTCGGCGATAAGTCTGCGAGGCTGAAATGGGACTGGGCAGGTCACACCTATAGGATGCATCAAGACAGATGGGCCATCATCGTTACACAGTGGGTGCCTGATGACGGACGTCGCCACCGGGGCAGGCCTAGAAAGCGCTGGCGCGACGATTTGGACTCGTTCCTGACCAATTGGCCGGAGAAGGCACAACACAAGGATGTCTGAAAAAATATGGGGGAGACCTTTGCCAGTGGGACAATATAGGTTAGCAAAAAAAAAAAAAAACCCAAGCTCTGCAAGTCTACATAAACCAAATCACCAAACCGACTGCTTACGTAAAGTTCATTATGGGATCAAACAGGAACCACTGTGTTCTGTGCTTGAGTGCAGCATGGTCAAATCCATCGTCCTGTACATTCTAGAAATGGACCAGGGTAATCTGCTAAACCACGATCACCTAGCAGAAAGCAACAGCAGGAAGATGTGGTAAATGATGACAAATGAGCCAACTCCAAAAATGAAGAAATCTAAATCCAAAATGAACGTGAACATGCAATTAATTAGAGGAAACAGCCCATCCTCGCTAAACTTGAATATCCCTTCACCACAACACCTGCAAGTCCCCACAATCTCAGTACACTTGCATGCAAGTGATTACCACACACGTTACGCCACGCCACGCTCGGCGGCGCGTGTCGCTCCGCTTGCGACGCGCATCGCTCGTAAGAATGCAGGACAAAAACGATATCTTACTATCATAACCTACGAGAATGTTAGGATTTCTGAGAAGATTATAAGGTAGACACGGATGGACGGAGGATTATTTACGAGGTGTATTGTAATTGTGATTGTAGATACAATCTAGCTTTACTGATAATTACTAGCAGTATCTTGGAATAAAGCAAAATAAATTAATGATGTGTTGCAGTTCAAGCGTAAATGTTTTGTGTTAATTTAATTACAAAATCAAAGTCAACGCAATTTGAGGTAAGGTTTGAAGATTTTGCCCGGCTTGGGCGGAGCACCGCCGTGTCCTCACGGAGGCGATCGGTGGCGGCGATCTCTCGCGTCCAGCCCTGGTTCAGGCCATGGTTCGGAGCGAGTGCATGGGAGGCCGTCACCTCCTTCTGCGAAGCAGTTATGTTCGCGAAGGAGGAGGCGGAGCGCGCGTGGGAGATGCAAGCTGCACGCCCTCGCGGCCCTAGTCGCCGCAGGAGACGCCCCGGGCGTCCGGAGTCGAGAGCCGACTTCAGGCCACCGTAGGCGCGGGCTTGCGGACGGTGAGCAATGGGCAGCTCGCCGTCCGATAAGGACCAGGCCCGTGTCAACGGCGCGTTGTGTTCCACGCGCGCCTCAAAGAGATGTCAGCACCAACTGACGGGGTCGAAAGACCAATGCCTGCTGGGGCTGCGGGTTTGTCCGAAAGGGATATCTCGGCCCCGGCACACAGGCAACGGAAGGAACATGGGTGGGTTTTAGTCAGTAATAGTCTGACACACCCTCTCGCTCTGCCCAGAGCGGGAGAAGTCATTTGATGATTTCCCAACCTCAAAAAAAAAAAAAAAAGTGGGGAAGATTTGAATTCACATTCATGAATCAGTCAATCAATCAGGGATCGACGTAGTAGCTAAGTTAAATTAATTATGCATTCTCACTTGTCGAAACCAGACTATGTATTTTAGATCGCGGAGGTCATGTGGATTTAAACTGAGCTATTCTAGGCAGACAGTTTTCCAACCATTCTGTCTTTTGATATCAGAAACAGAACTTGAAATCAATCAAAATTTTATAGAGTAACATCAACGTGGTATTCTGCATGACCCCATGAATCACTTGAACCAGGACAGTCCGCCAAAGACGCTCACTCGTGGCAACTGTACATAGTCGCACTACTTGTAGGAGCCGCAAGAAATCACCGTATCTGAACATTATCTGGAACGTGCGAGTTTGTTAACTAGCCCCTACCGGTCTGGGGCAGTGGTGCTCAAAGTTTTCGCACCTGACAGAGAAAAGTAGGTGCTATAGTAGGTGCCTATTTATTTTTTTGTTACCTTACGGAGAATCTTAATGAGGAATGCATAGAGGAAGAGACGGATATGCTTTGATGATATTTTTGGCATCGTGGGAAATACCAAACCGTCTGACTGTTGTGCCGTTTATTGACTTAAATTGAGCAGTAGAGGCAGGTACTGAAATTGGCTGAGTAAATACTGGAAAATAAATTAAAATGATGATGCTGGAATTTATTATAGGTACTACAAAAAAAAGTTTCTTAAACCAACCGTGACTATTGGTTGCTACATATGCCATGCCAACGGTTACTACATATTTCAGGGTGGCTCCTTCCACCCTGGAAAATGCACCAAACATCGTGTTGAGGACCACTGTCCAAATCAATAGAGACATAACACTTTATGAGCACCTTGTATATAGCGTAATTACTGTTTGTTGAGTTTTTGTTCAAAATAAAACTAGTTCGCGCAAAGAAATGATTTGTGGAAAGTTGCTGTGACTGCATGAAGAAATGAATGGATCAGTTTTTGTGAGTCTTTAGAAGTCTGGATTGATGTGTATATGCTTATCAGATAAGATAAAGATACTAGACTGGAAAAAGTGTGTAGCATTTCTATCGACAGCATATTTCATTCTTATTGTCTCACTAGAAGTGTCATTAAAATTAATACAGAATCAGATCAAAAGCATTTAGATGGTCATGCGTATAAATGCAAATGTTTAAATTCGAAATAATGGATGTTTCTTTTTATTATTAAACTAAAGGTACCATTCCGTACCCGACCGCAGGAGACAACTGCAGGCGACGTGTCGCCGCGACACGACTGGTTTCTGTAAAATACCTTCCGAAGCTAGCGACACGTCGTTGGCAGCTACGGGCGAGCGACAGACGACACGTGTAGCCCGACCGCAGACTAGTAGTGTCGCCAACGCTCGAGCGATAACACGTTTTACTAACTTCTATCTACCGACTGGAATACGAGCTGCTACCGCCTATTTTTTTTTTTTTTTTTTGAGGATGGGAAATCATCAAATGACTTCTCCCGCTCTGGGCAGAGCGAGAGGGTGTGTCAGACTTTTACTGACTAAAACCCACCCGTGTTCCTTCCGTTGCCTGTGTGCCGGGGCCGCGTTATCCCTTTCGGACAAACCCGCAACCCCAGCAGGCATTGGTCTTTCGACCCCGTCGGTTGGTGCTGACATCTCTTTGAGGCGCGCGTGGAACACAACGCGCCGTCGACACGGGCCTGGTCCTTATCGGACGGCGAGCTGCCCATTGCTCACCGTCCGCAAGCCCGCGCCTACGGTGGCCGGAAGTCGGCTCTGGACTCCCGACGCCCGGGGCGTCTCCTGCGGCGACTAGGGCCGCGAGGGCGTGCAGCTTGCATCTCCCTCGCGCGCTCCGCCTCCTCCTTCGCGAGCATAACTGCTTCGCAGAAGGAGGTGACGGCCTCCCATGCACTCTCGCTCCGAACCATGGCCTGAACCAGGGCCGGACGCGAGAGATCGCCGCCGCCGATCGCCTCCGTGAGGACACGGCGGTGCTCCGCCCAAGCCCGGCAGACCTCCACCGTGAGCTGCTACCGCCTGCGGTCGGGTTCGGAATCATGACTACAGCCGACATGACGCCGCGACGCGTTGCCTGCAGTTGCCGCCTGCGTTTGCGTACGGAATGGTACCCTTATTGTACTTTTTACTTATAATTATTCATGTAATTAAAGCTCATCAGCTTGCCGTATACAAGATTGGCTGAAGATGACTACCATATTATACTAGATTCGAAAAAATCTGACACAGATAGACACCGGGAGATCCTTTACAGCATTTCAATATAATGCTAATTCTTTTACACACTAGATCCACATTTAAATTCACCTATCTACATTACGAAACTAAATCTCTTACTCAAAGCTCACCGTCAAGTTGAATGATTAGCACCACAGCAATATGTAACTTGCGCAAGAGTTCCAATTGAATCGTTATTCTGACCGCAATTATTGTAATTGTTATTAGAGTTAATATCCGACTAGTTGTTGCCTCTGGCTTCGGTTGCGTGACCTATGGGATCTTATGGCCTTAGGAACGAGGTTGAATGTAGAAGGTAGATCTTGGAATGTGAGAAGGGTTTCGTTTTAAGGGTTATGTCGAAGACTAAAGAAGAATTTTTTTTTACGCATTGTTACGTAATTTCGTTTAGCCAATTTGCTGTGAGACTAAGTAAACTAACTTAACACAAAAAAAAACTGAAAATTCTTTCATGCCAGTATTGAATGCGATTTAATTGTACATGCTTTTTATACCTATAGATAACAGTTTTGAACATCAACTAACTTACCCGTATCTTAACAATTGTACGTGTTGTTTAGACAGTGCCAATCAATTGTTACTTCCTTTTTATGGAATATCACATGCAATAAACTTGCACCGTGTAAATGGGGTTTTAGAGAGCACTGTATCTTTTTGACATCCCTTAGTTATTTTTAGGGTTTCGAACCTCAAAAGGAAAAATGGAATCCTTCTGGGATCACTCATCTGTCTGTCTGGCTGTCACAGCTAAATTGCTCAGAATTTACTTGACCAATGTAGTTGAAATTTGGTACACATATTAATTCTGTGACCCAAACATGGACGTGTGACGTAAATAAATGAATTTTGAATATGGGCTCACTTATTGGGTGCAAATTGGAAAATAAAAATGAAGAGTTTTTTATTGATACTACAGCACCACCAACAGCACCAACAGCAGCAACAACAGTATTCTCAGCGTATTCGCAGATCGGTGGGACTCCCCGATGTTGCGGAGGTGGATGCGGCTCCATGCTGAATTTTAATTGTATGTTTTCATGTCTGTAACCTACTAACACTAGAACTTAAGTAAAATTGTTACTAACCCTATGTACTCCGGTCTGAAATAAAAACTTTCTATTCTATTCAATTACAAGTGACTTACTGTTTGCTGAGACCTACACGGTATGTAAGTAATAGTTCACGATGTTATAATAATTCTTAAATTAACTCATTACATCGAATGACCAGTTCCTGCCCCCGGCGCCACTTTCCCGTTTAAGTGGTGACTATGCTGTTTGCTAAACTTTAAGATGTTACTTAATCTCTATTAGATTATCGCATCCACCCACTTTCTACAAGTAAATTGGATTACAATTATTATGGTAACTTACATAATAATGTCGGTTATGGAATTTTGGTTAAGGAATGTTTTTACCTCGTCCTGCCGCATTGGTCTTGTGGTCGTAAGTGCTACTGCTGAGCGTGAGATCCCGGGTTCGATTCCCGGGTCGGCAGTGTTATTGGGTTTTCCATCTGGAATTTCTCAGTAGCAGCCCGGAGTCTGGATTTGTGCGCGAATGATGACATAGGCTCGCCCCGTTACATGGGACTTAAAAATAACTGGCGAAATTTGGGTGTACCTATTAGGTCACACCTCTGCTTTACCCTTTGGGGAAATGCAGGCGAAATGTTATGTGAATGTTTTTGCTGCGGAGGTTTTACTTTCTGGCTTTGAAGCACAGAAATAATTTTATGGCAACTGTCTTTGGCATTTTCGGCGTTCGAAATTGCAATTTCAGCATTCGAAGTTCGAAGTATCGATTTGAGTTTGAGTTTTGGAACATGTGATATTCACTTAAGAAAAACTTATGTTTGAGCTGAATCATAATTATTCAATACTCTGGTGAATTCACAACTAATAAAGTAGCAGCTGAAACAAAGCTTTTTTCCTGCGATGCTCAAAATGTGTTTGTACAGCTAATACCACGACCTACGTCGGTTGGCGGCACACCTGCCGATTGCGGGCAGATAGTGGGAGGGCAGGCCGGGGGGCCTTGCGGGGCAACGGGGATGCGCAGGGGTGCAAAATATCAAGGTCTAAGAACGGAAGCGAAGCACCTGTGCACACACCCCAACGCTTGAGGCTATGAGGTAAGCGGGTCGATAGCGATCGTGTTTTGTTTTGTGTTTTGTATTTTGAAAATGGAAGCTTGTTGTTTTTTTTTAAGTGATGTGTTTTAAGGTAAATAAAATAATAAGTAAGCAAGAATAACAAGATCATAGAGGACTTGCGTGTTTTAGCGTTTATGTGGAGCTATTTATGTGGAGCTATTTATGTGAAGCTATTGATGTGGAGCTATTCTCATTTTCTGGATGGGTTGGCTAACAAATGGGAGCAGACGCCTCGAAAATGGTAAAAGTAAGATTTTGAGAGTAAAATGTAGATCACTGTCTTGCAAATTTTACCTCATCCAGGAGGTAAAAGGTAAAACATTGTGAAAGACAGAGTAATAATTTTATGAGAGTTTAAATGTAGGTAAGTGCTGCTTTATCTAAGCAAAATTGTTTGCTACATTTTTATGTGCCAGTAAGTGTTGAGTAATTGAATTAATTGAATGTCTGCAAAGTAAAATTTTGTTAGCAGCGGATTTGTGAGCGTTGATGTAAAGAAACTTTAAGCTACCCGCTTATTCCCTGGCCCCATTATTAGAAAGTTCATTATAGAGCGACGGTTAAAGTTGAATGAACACTAAATGTCTGGACTGGGCGGTTTTTGCGAGAAATTCTTGTATACATCACTTTTAGCTGTTACATTATGTACACATTGTATATACATAGACTATTGTATATTGTGTGGATAAGCAAACGTTAGACCATTATTGTACATTGCCTTCTATTGTTATTATGATATTCAGTAGAAAGCTTGAGGTTTTCTAGATTCATCAATCACGGGGAGATGAAGACGTTTCGTAAAGTCATTTCGGAGTTCCAGTAGGGAGATGAGCAAAAAGAGTTGGATTAAAGTAAAAGTAGAGAAGTTTTTATTCTAACTAACAGTAGATAGAGTGTGCTGTTTTTTTCCAAATTTATTTCTATTTTACACAAAAGCTCGATTTTTTTCAGTAGGTACTTTTTTATTAAACAAGTTGTGATACTTATTTTCAACCAGTCTTGTAAAAGGCTTGTCAAAAACTTGTCAAGTATAAAACATGTATTGACGTTGTTTCGGACATGTTTTGTTAACTATTTTGATCACCTTTTTGAAAAGTTTTCTATAAGTTTGGTATACTACTATTCTTTACAACTTGTTTTAGGTGTGAACGATAAACGAAAACAATAGACACAACATGTAGAATTATTATATAAATACGTGAAGCAAAAACTTTGTACCTCTTTTTACGAAAATTACGCGGACGGAGGAGCATGAAATTTTGCACAGTTAAAGTTTATATGGAGAAGGAGTGCAGAAAGCTAATATTTTGTATAATATACATTACAAATAAATTAAATTAATAAAAAAAAATATTACACACACTACCTTGCGTTTGACGCAAGATGGCTACCTTAGAATCATGACATTTAAATGAATTATGGTCGAATTTCAACCTCTGGGCGACCACTAGTACAATGAAATGTGGAATGCCGTGGTGCAAACGCGGGGTAGGTTAGTATCTCAATAAAAATAAAGAAACTAAAATGCAACCTCACACAATATTCAAACGCACGACTAACAATCTTAAATCCGATGGTTACAAGGTCCGATCGTAACATACGATTATACGAGATTTATAAAATATTTCGACATAATTATGATGTGACCTAATTGTTCAAGTGTTAGAGATACATTATGGCAGTTATTATAATTATGTGTTATGGTAAATTGTGAGCTGTGTGCATTTTAAATGATTACGATCGTTGGTAATGCAATTTTAATTTCAGGTTTAGACTTTTGAGCAGGCGCCTCTTTGCGTGGGGATCACGGATCGCTGTATGCATACAATATGGCACGCCCCTTAGAAAGATTGACTGATGACCTAAAGGTAGGGCAGGTAAAATTAATCAAATGAATCAAGTCTTCTTGCGTATGTGTAAACAATAATGGCTAGGTTAGGTAGAGCGAAGATCTTCGTGTGATGGATGTTAGCAGCTGAATGAATAGCGGAGGATGGAGAAAAGGCATCATCATTTGGCAGATTGGAGAGATCTATGTGCAGCAGAAGACTTCTATAGGATTATGGTGACGAAGATACAATGAAGACAAAATTAGTGCAACTTTGAATAATATCGAATAAAGTCAACTTGTTCACTCAAAAACTATATTATATTAAACCGGAGGTTTAAAATATTATTTTCTTTGCAATAGCTGTCTAACTCATGCTAATTCCTGAGATAATAAAAGTTATCTGACGATTGAAAAGTCAGCCCTTCGTTATGTAAAACCATTTCAAAATTCCAAAAACACGTTTGCTTGCTGTCCAACAAAAAAATTGTAGCTTAAAACAGACAGACTTGTCATGTCACCCAATAAGTTACTAGTGACACTATAAAGTTTTTTTAATTTCATTATAGAATATAGATTACAATCGAACGACCTGTCACAATTAACACTTGCACTACTTAACTTTAGCCGTGGGTGGACATTTAAAGTCATGTTACTTAAACGCACCGCTTACTTATCAATCCAGTTTAAACATAACTCTTCCTACACATCGGACTCTTTGATCTTTTAACAAGTTAATCTGGATACACCTACATGGTAGCTGCGGTTATTACATTTACGATTATGTACTGGTTCGATTTGCTGATAATGATATTGGTTTAGTTTGCGAGTATTTCCTTATTGGTCAAGTTTATAAAAAACGTGTTTAGGACGAGTGTTTTCAGTTGGGAAAACCTACAAGTTATTCCAAATTATTTGATAAGCCTACATGATACGCCCTTACGGATTAAAAAAAAATATGATCTGCTAGATCAGATTTTTTTAATCCGTAGGGTAAATCCGTACGCTTTCTTAATGTTAAAGAAGCAGAAGTGTTGATATTTTAACAATTTAATTGTAACAAAAGTTGAGGATTGAAAATTTGGGGATTACTATTTATTTTACACTGCTCCCGCACCTCTCAAAAGGCGCCATCAACATTTTATTTTGCGTTTTTCGCATTAGTTTTTTGGCGCCTCTTGCCATCTGGCGCCTAGAGCGGCCGCTCCACTCTCTCACCCCCAGGGCCGGCGCTGGTAGTAATTATTCCCAAGCTTACACCTTTACTTCCCAAGGGCGTAAACTTCATCACAAACGGGAAACCACGTACTTTTTCTCACATTCCCATTTTATTAGACCTCTAAAATGTCAGTCCACCAATCATTGGATTATCTCAAGGTGTAAACAAGCATCAATTATTTTAACAAGCAGTTAAGATGATAACATATCACGTGTGGTTAGTGGTTAACTATGCAGTACTGTTATTAAATACATAGTCTAAGATAGATCTGTTGTATGATAATCCGGAATTTTCTTGCGTAAGATTTTAACAACGTTATATACGTTATTAGGTGCAAATCGTGCAACATAAAAGTAAACAACATTACGTTATTGAATACTAGCAACCCGCCCCTGGTTCGCACGGTTTTTATCACTTGTTTAATATTAATGTACATACACATAATCCTTGGTGCAAACCGCATCAAAATCCGTTGCGTAATTAAGAAGAACAACGCGGTCACACAGACAGACACGCAAAGCGGCTATAATTTATAATATGTATAGATATACTCGTATATAGAAGATTTAAGCAAACGTCTAATAAATGTAAGCTTATCGTTACCACATTACCCTCATTTTTAATTCGTTTTAGTTGGCTAATGTTGATGGATTCATAAAATAATAGTTAAATTAATGACCGTTGTAATTAACATACAAACAATAGACAAACTACATGGTTTTTAATATGAGGACCTACTTGTTTAGTTTCTTTGACCCAATGACAGTCTGCTGAGTGTTGTTTACTTTCAATTCTAGCATTTCCGAGATTTCAATCCTAAACAAAAGAAAATTAGATACAGGGAGAGTTTATGAGATTGTTCTGGCCGAAAATCGAAGAGAGGAATAGCTGATGCGCTCAATTTGAGAGCAAGACAGAATTCTTAGGCGACGGAGGAATTATCAGTATCATTTCAGCCGAAAGACGTCCACTGCTGGACATAGGCCTCCCCTAAGCATTGCCTCTTCGACCGGTTCTGTGCTTCTCGCAGCCAGCGGATTGTTGCGGTCTTCACCAGCTCATGGGTCCACCTGGTGGGGAGGCCTTCTAAAGCTACGTTTTCCGGTCCGCTTTCGCCACTCCAAAACCTTTCGGGCCCATGGACCATCTGTTCTGCGAGCAATGTACCACCACTGCCACTTATATAAGTTTGGTAATTCTTCGGCTTTAGGTATCATAATAATGAGGTATTTACTGATATAGATGCGGGCCATAGTTGAAGATCCTAACTTATTATTATTAGAGCTATGCTAGTAGGGCTACTTAAGTCCCACTAGCGTGCAGTGTGCTTGTACCTAATTGTGATAAAAACTGGCTGAGATTAAACTTATATTTTTAGTTTTATTCACTTTGACAACATATTCAAGGTAAGTTATCTGACAGAAGACAGAACACTAGAAAATAAAAGGTAGAAAAATAAAACAGAAAAAAGGTCAATAACAAAAAAAAAACGATTCTTTTATTCTAACATTTTTTTACGGTAGAAAATGCCTTTGGCCTTAAGTCCGCCTCTGTACATTTCTGCTTGAAGTATTAAATAAATAAATACAAAGCATAATTGATAATTTTTTGCAATAAACATTTATAGTGCAATGCGGAAGCCTATTTTACTAAGGAAATAAGTTCTCCATATGATTAGTTAACGGACCATATTTGGGTCACTTAAATAAGGTCAAAAATATATGTTCTTGTATCACAGTGGGTGCTTAATACCATTTCGTTAGCGGGACTGTGCTTAGTGGTAATTTTTGGCCACATGACCATTTACTCCGGCAGTCGGCCATGTTTCTCTAAAAGGATATCGTGTCCAAACTGCTTTACTCTGAATGAATAAGATTTTTTATTGAATGAGACTCGTACGTTTTGTGAATTTAAGAGATTTTTAATATTCCGATTCTTAAGTTGAGATAAAACAATATTGAACAGTGTTTGTCTTAAGGTATTTGTCTAAGCATTTTGATTATTAAATTGGGTTAAAACTTTGAAGACAAAAGGAAATTGAGATTGACTCAGTTAGGTACAGTTGGAGAGCAATGCTGGCCCATTGGTACCTAACGGCCGTGACTTACGAGTTGAAGGCCGTAGGTTCGAACCTAGACAGGTGCTTTAGTTTTTTTAAATTATTTAATCACCACTGCTCTCAAATCCTTGAGGAAACCGGCACGTCCAAGAACCAAAAATTCGAAGATATGTGACATCTACCAACCCGTACTGGGCCCGCGTGGTGGATTACGGCCCACTCTCTCTCACCGAGAGGAGGCCTGTGTCCCAACAGTGGGAACTTTGAAGTTGATTATGCAATTAGGTAGGTACCATCGAAGAAATTCATATCTATACACCGTAAAGACTATTTCTGCTTGCAGCGCTCGGCGGCTATGAAACCGGGGCGGTAACAGATGTGGTTATCGTGTTCACGGGATTTTGTTTTCAAACTGCTTATATATGAAGTTTTTCGATAGTACATAAGATGAAGTTTTCGACTCTAGGTAAGGCTTATGGATTTTAGATAAGATACTTATATGATTTATATGTATATTTATATTTTTTAAGTTTATGTTTTAGTTTTACTGTTAATAATTTTGCAACTTTACTTAAGAACTTTTCTTAAGATTAGTAAATATAAGCCAAGCTAAATACAGAAAAATAGCAAGTGCTTACATTGTATTATTACTCTAAAGGTCACATATTAACTTAGTTAATATGGGTGTACGACAATGATGTGAAAGAGCGGAGTCTTCTAAGACCCGAGTTCACCAACAGATGCTTAAATTTTAAACATCTGTTTTAACCATAAACGGCTGTTTAACAATATTTTACTGTTCACCAATCACTAACAATTGATTAAGTACGGTAATCGGACGGTTATCTTAAACGAGGTTGCCAACTCGGTTTAACCATTGGTTTATGCTTCCAGATGTGAAGTTTTGCATTGTGCATCACTTTTTTAGATGAACAAATACCTTACTGACACATTAACCTTTTTATTATTATAATTTATTGATTTGACAATTCGTACTAGAATTTATTATTATTATATTTTATTGGAATATTTTTATTGAGTCGAAATTTTAATTAGAATTGTTTAGAGTGAGTTATTGATTTGTTTATGAGTGATAATTGTTTGATAATTTATTATAATCAGCATGTTTGTACCAAAATAATATTTGTACGCCGATTTCGGCTAGACATAGCGTTCTTTAATAATTACAACATCTGTACCCAACCTACCTCAAATAAAAAATATTTGTATTTAGTTACAAAAAAAAAATGCAAGGCTCTGATTTTGAAGGTACAGAAAGAATTTTGCGCACTCCCCGTATATTCAAAACACGGCGCAATGATGAAATTTAAAAATTTAATTAGCACATAGATACTGTACGAAAAGATTTAAAAAATAAAAACAGATCTTTGTAATAACTATTTCGTTTTATTCAATTTTTAAGCGCAACATTAAAAAAAAAAAAAAAAAAAAGGTCTAGTGCCAAAGTACCTTGCACAAAGCACCAGATGGCGCCATACGCCATACCTACATCCCGCAAAATGACTCGAGTGACGTCTATAACCTATTTAAAAATGTCCTCTGTGAGTTAGACAATGAAAATTGATTGACGTTGACATTCTACATTCACAAAATATTGATAAACCATTCGATCATTCGGTCATTTTCGACTCACTCATTCAAAAACGCTTGGTTATTTAACCGTTGGGTAGAAATAAATGGTGAACACGCAAAAAACGCGGTTTGTTTAAACAACTGTTTAATTCTAACAGAACGGTTACGTAACCAATGATTACGTTGTAGTTGGTGAACTCGGGCCTAATACAGGCATTGTTTGCTTAAACGGAGGCTCCAAACACGTTTAAAATGTTATTTTCTATTTACACAATAAACTATTTTGTATTGTATTTGTAATATACAATTTTGTACCTACTTCTTCTTTCTTAAAAGCATAGCAGGTTATTTTTAAATAACGTTTTTCTTTCTTTTACCTCAAATTTTAATGCTAAACTTGTATATATCAGAAGGTAAGAGCTATCATTACTTTCCTACAATTGTATACAATTTGTGGCCCATATAACATAATGATGGAGGAACAAATAAAAAGCACCATGTTACGGACAGACCCAATGAGAGCTATTTTGAAATAAAAATACCTCATTTGGGATTAGGTCTAAGTCTTGAGCGATCGCGATAACTATCCTATTGTTTTACATCTCAGCAGATTATGGTTTTCAAGACTGTTTCAACATTACATCACCAATATGATTTATAAGAAAATTAATCAATCAATTAATTATGACATCGCCAAGCGGTTGGTCGACTCTTCACGTGACCAGAGGGCTGACCTATTATTGGGCCAAAGAATCAGCATTGCCATACAACGTGGCAATGCTGATGATGCCAGCCTTTTGCGATGGGCACTTTTGAAAGCGACGCGGACGAATTTTTTGATGCCCTATGATTATTTCCTCTTCTTTTTGATATACTTGTACATATTATTGTTATTATTTTAAGACTGTTAGCTTTTTAAATTATGTAAATATTATCTTGGAAATTGAAATAAATAAAAAAAGGTAAAAATTTAATTATTAATTATTGCGATTTGCGATTGCGCGGAAGATTTGAGGAGACCTTTGCTTATCCGTGGAACAATAATATAATTAACTTAAAAGTCCTTTGGAAAAAAGGTATGACGATTTTCTATCGCTAGGGAATGGTGTGTTCTACATATCTGGAAAAGCAGGCATTTTGTGACCTGCCTTTTAAGGCTTTCACTTAGCATAATATGTCTATTAGCTTTGGTCCATTTTAAATTAAATCACCTGTCTCCACTCTACGTATCCACTCGATTACTGCCAAATGCTTGACCGGGACAGGTCCACTCAAATCTGTGTGGTTCTTTCCTCAAAATACCGTTTAATATACTAATCTACATGGGCCTTATATGATCTGACCAAGATTATGTCTGGACTTTAAAAGGGACTGTGACCTCTGAGTTTATTTTCGCCCTTCTTCTCAGAGTAGTCAGATAGGAAACGCCGCCGACCTCATCTAGTTTTTAAAATATGATCGACGTGTTTGTACAAACACATTTACAGAAATAATATCATTTATCATCGGACAACAAACTGACTAACGATAGTTTTCTGATAATCGCTTCAGTTTATAACTTAGTCCACATCCCACCAAGTTACCTGAGGTCTACTTAAGCGCAACAAAGGCTCGCATGCGTCATGCGGAGGAGCATGCTCGACCTCACTTAAGCACACGCGAGCTCACTTAATTCCAACTTAATTTACTTACAGAGAACTTAAATTAACAATGAATGCAGGAGGATGAAGGGTTAAAATACTTTTAAAAGAAAGAAAGAAATAATTACGCGGTACTTAATTAGGTAAAATGTTTTCCTTTTAGATATTTAATTCTGCCGATTGATGAGTAAATAAAATAGCACGAACAGCACTTTTCTTGTAAAGAAAAAAGATGGCGGAGCTACAGCATCATCTTCTGTCTTTCATCATAACTTAGAAGAACGTATTTTTTTGCCGGGCGCAGTAGAAGTATTTGGCATTCTAAGTAAATTTCATAATTTCAGTTCATTCTTAAAAAGGCCTTTTCAAGTTACTTTCGGCTTATTCGTTGATTGGCACGAATTTACTCGCCTGAAACTAGCGAATCGACACTAAAGTTAAGAAAAAAGTACACTGACTTTCCTGCATAAAATTCATAATGTGCCAATTATCTAAAAAGTATTTCTGGAGTTATCGATGCGCCCACAATAAACTAACTTCATGCAAATCGCCTAAAAGAAAAAAATGTATTATTTAAAAGTGCGGATTGGCCCGTTCCGGGCGAGTAAATTCGAGCTATTCAACCAATAATCCTTCCTTTCCACGTCTGAAACATAAGGCTGTTAATCCCATAATCTCCGTATGTAATGGCCTAAAGCTTAGACTCTTAGCAGGTGCTGAATTTTAATAGGACAGAGTTTGTCGTCCTCCTTCAGTTGTTTGTAACGAAAGCACAGGAAGTTACTGTGCTGAGCCAAAACTGTTTCAAATGTGCTTACTTACGCGAAGCGAATTTTGTACATAATCGATCCTCGTATAGCTGACCGATAGACTACATTGCATCACAAAGCTATTTAGAAGCTACTGTTCAATGAAATTTCAATTAAAACAGTCATTAACATTAGAAACTTAATATAAACATAACTCTCCTTGGCAGTCGGATAAAAGGAAAATTCGAAACTATTGTTCCATAGCCTAACCATACATAGTACAGCGCCATCTATGAAATAGATCACGAACTACGCAACTTAAGTGATCCACGTGAGCATAGACAGAGATATAAGTTCTTCTTGACACTAATGTACTGTATGTACTTAACTTCCTTTTGAGGTTAGAAAATTGCAAGTTGTTATGTTTATATGGCCGTATGTGTTTATCTCGGAAACTAGAAGCCTGATTTTAATGTGACTTACTTTGATGAACTGTTTAACGATTCTGCTGTTTTAAAAGTTTAGATTATTGATATTTTATGCAGAAGTTATCAAGTTATTTTAACTTTTATAATTCGCTTATTTTGATTATTAATCTTACTTCTATTACAACTTACTTTCATAGTACTCGTAGTTGGACGGGGACCCCAACATCCCTCTTCTTCGGGGATCCAGCTTGACTTACTTTTAACACACAACACAAACAATAAACAAAAACACCGAAAACTACTACACACTCACACTTTAAGTCAGAAAATCATTTTTTTTCACACACGAAACCAAATCACCACACTGTGCACTTTGAAAAAAACCTTGTAAAAATAATTTCCGAATCTTTTGACGTAAGTTAAAATTAAATATTTTCCTTCTCAAACACACCTATGTCCATTGAGACTGAGATTTCATCTGAGATAAGTTTTCTGATCACGCACGGTACGTCTGCCGGTGTTCACTGCTCAATGTCAACTCCTGCGCAAGCACTGTGTTACACTGTGTTGGGTGGAAGCCCTATGTTTGGATGCTTTTTTTTTGTTTTTTGTACTATAATGAAAGTGATGTAATTTTTTATTTGGCTGAAACGTGGATAAAATGAATTACATTTGTGAAGGTCAGAAATATTTAATTGCAATCGGTAAAGCAGCCTACACATTAAGTTTCGGTTTAGGTAAGAAAATGATTACTTATTACACCTCTTTCTTTATTAAAAAATTGGAAAAATCTTCAGAAATGCGGGGTTATGTAAGTTTAGGCAAAATGACAAGCATTTTTACACAAGTTAAAATATTCTGAATGCAATTTAATTTCAAAATTAAAAACCTTTCTCAATTTCTCATAAAGAAACCTTAGAAACTTCCAAATATTAACAGTGTCTGCGCAGCTGGAAAGCATCAAAGCACTGCGATATCGTCATCTCACTCAAACACGCATAAATTAGGTTCGTGTGGTATGTGCATCCTGCTTGCACGTTTTTTGTTGAAGGATGCATGAATTAGTAAAAAATTAGACGGTTTCAAATGATAGGATGCGGTGGAAGTCCCGTGTTCAATGAGATAAAAAAAATGTTCTAGGGGTGGGTAGAACAGGAAGCCATATTGAGGTAGAGTCTAGATATAAGGTTCAATTTGGCTTGTACTTGGATAGCGTCACGCTGATAGCTTATTTACAATGTGGACTCTTATAAGAGGAATTATAAGAAACTGCTAAATAAACATTACTGTAGTGATAGACAAGGGTTTTTCGGAAACAAACTAAAGCAGTAAGAAAATCTATCACCATAAGTCAACTAGGTTTACTCCAACTTTTTCAAATCGATCCCAGGTTCTTTGACCAAGTCAATGATCAGTAATAAGTTAACCATGTTTTAGATGTCGATGCTAATTTAACAGGTACAGTACCTATAATGGTAAAACATTTTTATATGGGCAAGTATGTCACGTATATATAAAACAAGAAATATTAGAGCTGAGAAACTAATTTAATTCAAAACAAACTTCACTCCCACCAAACAGAAATGAATGTAAATCAATCGAAGTTCTATTAAAGACGATTCAAAGAACCAGTCGCCGTGTGAAGTGTGCTTTGTTATTTAATTTTCATATTGCATACTGACCGAAATACGTGGAACCGATGGCCGGAGCCGTGACTTGGTTCAAGTATACCGCCTGATCGTGCACTGACCCTTCGATTGACAGCCCCTGAGGATCTTGGCGTCCCATTTTCTGTAAAAACACAAACGAATAGTATTTTTCTATAGTCTTTTCACCACTGAGTACACCGCCATCTATGGAAGACAACGTGTATTAGTGGAATTGGTAGTCATGTTAATGAGAAAGTGATGAATTAGTTAGATTTAATATAGACAGATGTCGTTACAAGTAGATTATTAAAATAAAATAGGGGGGGTTGACTAAATTGGAAACGTTTGATGAACATAATTTTATACCCTTAATTAAAATTTAAAGGGGCATTAATAAGAGTCTATTGTTCGAGTTTCCTACAAACAGATGAGAGATTAAAATTGTTTGTTTACCTGTATATCACTATTGTCTTTGTTTCTTTGTTCTTGGCTCAAGTTGATGTTTTTTGTTTGCATTTTCTCCCATCCGGAGCTACACGCCCCCCCTGCGAATTTTTTTAAATGTCTTTATAACTTTCTAACTAACCAGCATTTTGTATTAACTAGACAATTTATCAGTTCCCACACTACTTAACTTCTTATTGTTGTTATTCATCTGTGAATTATTTTTTCTCAAATGCTTTCAAGTTCAAATGTCATGCTCTCTTTTACAAACAAAATACCGTCACAAAATTTTGAAAGTCTCTCAAAAATATACAAGAAACTGCGAATTTTTGCCATTAATATTTTAGCGACGAAGTTAGTTTGTTTTTCAAACTTTGTCAGCGAGACTCGCAATATGGAATTATAATGGCAACGTAAAAGTTAAATAAGTCAGATATTAAAATAACGAAAGCCAACTGGAACCCGTTCAATATAGAGTTTGTATTTCTTTCAAAGTGAGGGTAGATGAGTAAACAGGGACTGCGAAACGAGAGTAACGACTTTTTTTTTGTGACTATGCAGTCATTGCACAGGGACAGTTACAGAAGGTAATCTTCATCCGAATAAATTCCTTTGGGAGTAATAGAATAGAATAGAATAAACGTTTATTGTCTCCAGTATGACAGTAAAGTATGAGACTACTCCAGTATGTCTACGCTGTAAGGCCGCCCATATACATACGTTATTTCGAAACGGAATAAAGTTTCGGAATAACGATTCGGAATTCAAATCCATACAAAAGCCTGGTCACATAAAGACGGAATTCCGTTTCGGAATTTCGAATTGGAGAGAATTTCGAACGGAGAACTGTAAGCATAATGCTGACGCTGCTTCCGGTATTATAGTTTTAGTCCGCCCACATACATATGTGAATTCCAAAATGTGATTCCGTTTCGGAATTCCGAATGCACCAAATCCATATAAAATCAAGGTTAAATATACGTGTGTGATTCAACCTTGATTTTGTATGGATTTGCTGCATTCGGAATTCCGAAACGGAATGACGTGTCGGAATTCACATATATATGACGGCGGATTAAAACTTTAATACCGGAAGCAGCGTCAGTATTATGAATACAGTTTGGCCGTCGAGAGAATGCGTTCCTGACACCTGTCAGTTGGACAATTTCTAGTAGTAATAAGGATCAAATACGCAAAACACATATTCGTTAGTATGAAACTGACAGGTGTTAATCTCTCAACGGCCGGACTGTAGGGGTTGGTTGCTAAACGCTGGTTTTCAGCTACCAGTCCAAGGTCATTGAAAGCTCATTGGTGAAGGGTTGATGAGTGCTTTTAGATGTGGAATGGTAATCAGCAGTGATCGGAGTAGGTAGATTGATTTTTAGTACTTGTATCATAAATGCACACAGAAAGAATAACATGGATAAGCCATTTTTCCGGAAAGTAATTCCGGTATTTCCGGATTCAATTAAATATTGTTAATGTTGGTAGTGATATTATTACTACTCAATTCAAAATTTAAAGGAAGGTATCAAAACTAAATTAATTCATTATTTATCTGTTGAATAATAAAAACAATCGAATTCCGATCGAAGCTTTAATTTTTTTTTTTTTTTTTTGAGGATGGCAAATCATCAAATGACTCCTTCCACTCTGGCAGAATACGATTCCTACATAAGTTCCGGTTTTTTTTTAATAATCCACCAATTCCGGAGGAATGTCCATAGTAATATATACGTTTCGGATCAATGACCCCAGTTCAATCTACCTACTCCGATCACTGGTAATCAGGCATAGCCAATTAGTTTCCAAAACGAAAAAACATTCTCCTAACTAAAAGATAAATGGCGGAAGAAGAAAACATTATATTATTATCTGACTTTCTAGTTTCTGATCTTCTATTAAACAGTGGATCTTCTTAAACTTCCGTTTGTTAGAAGTCCAATCGTAATATTTGAGGTGTTTTGAGAAACTTTTGTGTTTTGCGAGAGAATTCGACGATATTTTTTAACCTTGGTTCGTGATTAAAAAGTATGATGTTATTTGGACTTTTCTGAAGAAAATCCATTTCTTTTAATAAACGTTAACACAGAACCCGCGGCGGGTTCCGTTTGATCATAAAAATCATTATGTACCCAAACCGGTAGAACAATTTCCGTAAAGTTTTCATAGAAATTGTTCCACCAAAGTCGCGTCGCGCCAGTCTGCGGGATCCCGAGCCTTCAATCGGCCTTTAGGTACTGTATTGACTGCAAGGCGTAGGCATTCTTAAGTGGCCAATGGGCAGGCACATTGCTCGCAGAATAGATGGCCGATGGGGCCGAAAGGTTCTGGAGTGGCGACCGCGTACCAGAAGACGTAGCGTTGGAAGACCTCTCACAAGATAGACCGATGACCTTGTGAAGGCCGCAGGAAACAGCTGGATGCGGGAAGCACAGAACCGGTCGAAGTGGCGGTGCTTGGGGGAGGCCTATGTCCAGCAGTGGACGTCTTTCGGCGGAAATGATGATGATAATGATAACACAAATGTTAGTCTAACCAAACTTGGGAAAAACTGCGAACCTTATATTCAAGTCGGTGACTATTTTTTGTATATTCTGATAAAGGACGTGATTAGTTTATATCATAAAGGCCAGTCTGATGGAGCTTTGTAAATAATACTCTCCTAGTAACAATCCCAAAAAACTCAAATATAAACAAAACAAAAATACGCAGAAATTATTACAAGAGATAGATTAGAACAGGCATAAAAATAATAAATGTATTATATCTGGCCCGCGGCTGATTTATATTTTCCCAGTCTCCCGTTTTAATATCTTTAATGTAGGAAATATTTTATCTGTTAATGTAAAGACACTCTCAAACTGAAGAGGAATGTTCAGTTCGGTTGGCAAAGCGAAAGGTAATAACGCTTTTGATATTTAGTATTTGTCTCTTGTGTGATAAATAACACAGACAACAATAAGGATCCGTTGGAGCGCGAAGATCTCCATTTTCAGAGGTGAATGAAAACTGATCCTTGAAATTTATCCTGAATGTGATTAGTCATATTTAATGACTCAATTAGGAAGCATTCAAGCATCCTGGCAAGTTTTGTATTCCAAAATGATCAACTCTGTTTTAGTCGATTAGCTTTGGTTCCCAAGCAAGGAAGACAGTTACAGGATCGAAATTTGTAAGTAACCAATTATAATGTTACGTTTTGAATTTCATTTTGTAATTAAACATCCTTGACTGAATGACGATTGAAAACAAGTTGCTGATTCGAAATTTGTAAGTAACCAATTATAATGTTACGTTTTGAATTTCATTTTGTAATTAAACATCCTTGACTGAATGACGATTGAAAACAAGTTGCTGATTCGAAATTTGTAAGTAACCAATTATAATGTTACGTTTTGAATTTCATTTTGTATTTAGACATCCTTAAGGGATTGACGATTGAAAACATTACACCGATGCCTCAGGCATTAAGTACGCCTTTGTACAGTAGTTTTTTTTTACTTGTGTGTTTATGAAGTTTTAGCCAATAGTGTCTTGTTTTTGTTGTCAATCATAATGTCTTGTTTTCTTCCTTTTTGTTGTTTGTCACCTTGCACCTTGGCACCTTGCAGCTATTTCCTAATAGTTAATTAATTATTTTTTAATCATGCTTTTGTATGTTGTGCTATTTTGTGTGCACTAAATAAACGATGTATCTATCTATCTATCAACAAATAAATAAAATTGATGTTTCTGTTTGTACAACAAAATAATGGCTTTTGTTATTTATTTAATTGTTGTCTATCTGTTTGGTCCAGCCTATCTCCGAAACGGCTGTATTGATTTTGACGGGACTTTTACTGGCAGATGATGGGCTGATGTTGTAAGGAGTTACTAGGGCTTTACATTTATTTGATTTTAGAAAAAAAACTATTGTCTTCGGGGCGAAGCCGCGAGCAGCAGCTTGTAAATAAATAAAAAACACTGTGACTTCCGAGATACCCTCGACACTGTCTGAAATTGCCAACACGTACGACACAACTTAGATGTAGCATCGGCAAAATTCGTAAAACCGATCACCATCCATCCGCCGTTAAAATCACCAATCTTTATTACTGCTTTATGTGAAAATGATCTTTACGAAAACGCTCTAACTTGTAAAGTCATTTATCCAAATGAACAGCCAGCCTGCCACTGTCCAGCCTGTTACTGTCCCACTGCAGGGCAAAGGCCTCTTCTCAAACAGAGAAGGCACGAGCATTGATCACCACGCTTGCTCAAGACGTGTTGGTGATTTCAGACTTATATTAACTATAAAGTCCAGGTTTCCTCACGATGTTTTCCTTCACCGATGTCAGTAATGTCCAAGATAAACTCAGAAAGTATATATGAATTGAAAAAGTCACATTGGTACTTGCCCGGATTTGAACCCACAACCTCGTGCATGAGAGGCGAAGCCTTAACCATTGGGCCATCACGATTTATCAAAATACATTCGTAAAATTGAAATGAATGATTGATTTTTTTTAATTTAATCTACATCAAGTTGTGTCGTGCTGTAGGTACATACTAAGCTAACACGGTGAAACTGCCCTGCGGTGCGACAACTCCAGCCGATCTATTCTGTAAAATCGGTCTTTGGTTCTGATTTTCTGTTTTTTGGCACCGACTTCCGAAATTAAAGTTATTCTTTACTATTTTGTGTTTTTTTTTTAAGTCGGTTATATATATATATATATTTTTTTTGTTTTTGTGCAGGTAACACAACAAAAAAAGAAAAATAAAAAAGTTTTTACCCACACAAATTCGAATACCTGCTTTATATAAATAACAGTGACAGTAACTTAAAAAATCATCCATGTAAACTAAGTAGGAAAAATACGTATTATTGAAGCTAACTCAAAAACTACCCAAGCAAAGTTAATAAAATTTATATGGGAACACTTCTGAACTATGACCTACCAAACAACAAAAGAATCATCAAAATCATTTAATAATTGACGGAGTCATCGTATAATAAAATTTAAAAAAAAGCATTCGAATTGAGAACCTGCTCCTTTTTGAAGTCGGTTAAAAATAGACCAGCAGGGCAGTATTATTTCTGTAACCATAGACAAAAGACTAGCTGCCTGCCTGCTATAATATTTGAACACAAATCATCGAACTGTCGCCACTGACACCAATATTTAACAGTAGCAACAAATCATTCATTCAACACAAAACAATCGGCAACAATGGATCATCGCCGGTTCCAATAACCCTCAATACCACAACATCCTGTCTAATATTCTCGTGAGTATGATACAATTGAAGTTTTTAGGGTTCCGTACCCAAAGGTAATAAACGGTTTTTTTTTAATTAAAAAAAAACTAGAAGAAAAATGTTATGCTGGGTGTCAGGGACATCGACGCGGGCGTCGGGAGTCGCGAGCCGACTTCCGGCCACCGTAGGCGCGGGCTTATGGACGGTGAGCAATGGGTAGTTCGCCGTCCGATAAGGACCAGGCCCGGGTCGACATCGCGTTGTGTTCCACGCGCGCCTCAAAGAGATGCTAGCACAACTGACAGGGTCCGCTACGCCCGATGCCTGCCGGGGTCGCGGGAAAGTCCGAAAGGGATACCGTGGCCCCTGGCAAAGAAAAGGCAACTGAAGGAACACGGGCGGGTTTTAGTTCAGTAAGAGTCTGACACGCCCTCCGGCTCCGCTCAGAGCGCGAGGAGTTATTTGATAATTTCCCAACCGAAAAAAGGTACATCGACGCGAAAACTGTTACCACGGATTCAGTACACGATTGGTTATTTTAAAAAAATCTGCTGTGACCGCGTAGATATTGTATTTTTCTATGAAACAGCTGTTTTTTTTTAAAATAACTGACGGAAAATTTCAACGCAGGGTTCAGAGTCATGTACTGAATCCATGGTTACAGTTTTTGCGTCGATGTCCCTGCCACCCTGTATATTGTACGGTGGTACGGAACCCATCGTGTGCTAGTCAGACTCGCACTTGGCCGCTTTTTTGCGTGGCTATGGTGCTTCTGATCAGTAAAGGTTAGTTTCGTACTGAGGCTCCGGTGTCTGTTTGTCTGTCACAGCTCACAGGGCTGTATTTTTTAACTGTAATAGATAGACACTTGAATTTTTTTACAGAGTATGTACTACTATGGCCGCTACAACAACAAATACTTCATAAAAACAAAATAAAGTAAAAAATTAAAGGGGGTATATAAACATACAAGAAACGCGTATTTTCACTAAGTTATTTAAAAAAAAAATGTTTAAAAAAATATTGTACAGTCGGTAGTACGGAACCCATCGCGTGCGTGTCTGAGTCGCACTTGGCCGCTTTTTTGTGTGGTGTTTCCCGTAAGTAATGGTTTGTTTCGTGGTTAAAATAACTTTGCAAGTCCTTTCTCAACACTAAATGATGTTGTTGCAACAATGTTGCGCTTTTGTTTCCCTTGTTTACGCTCTTACATTTTCTGCGGCAGGAAGTGCCCTATTTGCGTGGAAAAACAAAATACGTGTTTTTTATAAAAAAAAAAACAAAAAAAGGTGTGTTAAATATTGTACGGTGGTAAGAACTCTCCGCGTGCCAATCCGAGTCGCACTTGGCCGCTTTTTTGTGTAGCTGTAGTGTTTTCGGTAAGCATTGGTTTGTTTCGTGGTTAAAATAACTTTGCAAGTCCTTTCTCAACACTAAATGATGTTGTTGCAACAATGTTGCGCTTTGTTTCCCTTGTTTACGCTCTTACATTTACTGTGGCAGGAAATACCCTTTTTGCGTGGAACTTTGTGATTATCAAAAATATTTCTTGTCTTTCTTTTGTTTTCTTAAAAAAAGAAAGTAATAATAGTAATATCTAATAATTAATTTATATTTATATTGTTGTTTCTATGATTTACTTAAATCTATCTAAATTAGTAAAAAAATATGTTTTGTTTTGTAACTTTTTTATGTTTTTGTAACTGTTTTTGAACTGCATTTCCTACTCCTATGTTCAATGCATGCCGTGGCAGCCTTTAATTAAGGCTACACTACAAAATGTAAAAATAATATGGGTATTTTGACATGTATTATTGGTGTATGCTTTGAAAATAAATAAATATACTTTTAATTATATTTTTCTTTATGGCCGTGGGGGTTATAAACGCAGTCAGCGCTTGTACGTTCTACAAACTTCGTGTTTTTCTCACAAAACTTTTCGAACTTTCTAAACGTAGCTTTCGCAAACATGGCCTCCAAAATTTTCATATTAGATCTCCGTTTAACCCTGTCAATTCCGAGGCTCGTAAGTGACTACTACCAGTAACCAGTTACCAATTACCATATATTTTACTCAGTAAAATCGATCTATAGATGAGATTAATGCACATACATTATATCCGTTTTCTTGCACATAATCGTTGTTACCTACTAGCCTATATAAGGAGTAAGTCGTGACTTGAGGTCCGTCACACTTTAGTGACGTTATTATTTACTTTTATGGTGATTTTATAGGAATATTTGAAAAAGAAAAGTGTTAGGATTCACAGAGACAATAACCCTTAGGATATGACAAAACCCAAGTTCTTAAAATGAGATTTGAAGATTAACAGTTTCCTGAAATAGGTCGATAAGATAGTGAATTTGATTCAGGCGTGACCTTGCGGAAATCCATGATAAAATACAATAGACATAGATATATTTAGTAATCTATTCTGCTTAACTATTCCTAAAGAGACATAAAAAACCCTATATGAAATCGACACGGGTTTCACCTCTCAACGAGGATGACGATTGACTTGTCGCGAACCCGAAAACGGCGATCTATAAATAATCTTAGACAGGCTATTAAATGTGGATGTTATAGGTATGGAAGTCGTGCTTGAGCTTTGACACTGTTCATAATTTAATATTTTGATTATTTACGTAACGTTTACGTATTACGTATGTATATCAAACTATACCAACAGTATGTATACTTCTATATAATTAGCCTGTAATAGGTATTCCCACTGCTGGGACTCAGGCCTCCTCTCTATGAGAGGGAGAGGGCGGTAATCTACCACGTGGGCCCATTGCGGGTTGGTATTTAATCTATGATCAATTCCACCCTACCATAAAACAAAGTGATAGGCACTAATTAAGAGGAACTCAGTACTACTTATATCATAAATTCGAGTTCGAAAGACCAAATTAATGTACCCAACATTCCGTGCTATACCTGCAGAGGAAATCCTAATGACATAACATTATTCCAATAAAGTTTTAATACAAAAACCGTGTCGCCACGGAAGTGTACTTGTACAACCAGCTTCACGGTTCTGTTCCCACACACTTTCCACCCAGTGTACTGTGTAGTTCTGTGTTGACTTCATTTAATTAATTGGTAACTGGATATGGCTGATATGTACACGTAGTTCGCTCCTGTGGCGTAGTTGAAATAATTAGGTGGCTTCTATTTTGAGAGGGAAAGGTGGTTTGTTTTCACATTGTTTAGAAACGAAGCTAGGCAGGAGTAGTATTACCATCCGTCCGGATTTGGCCGAACATCTAAGGTTTTTTCTCTTCTCGTCAGGACTTTGTCGGCCTCGTCAGTCTTCCGGACTTTTCAGTACAAAAATAATGTTTTTAGAAAATAAAAAATAGGAATCTCAAAGAAGAAAGATTGAGAATTTAAATGTCCGGACTTAATTACAAATGTCCGGCTTTTTGTCAGGACTTTCTAATTTTGAAATGGGAAGAAGTAATTCTGTTTGTGATGTTTGTTAATGAAAAAAGTACTCGATTCATTTTATGATGAGTGATAATTATCACACAAACATGTAAGTTTGAATAGTAACCAAATCTGAAATGTAAATATTAACTTTTTCTCAAACATGCTTCGGAATTCGAACATTATTTTGTCAACCTTCTTCGAGATAAATCGAAATTGCTGTACGGCCGACGTGTACTATGAAAATCCATAACTGTCGTGTTTAGCGGCCAAATAAATTGCTATGAAGACTCATAAAAGTCGTGTTACAAAAAAAAAAAAAAATCTTTACTTCCTGTCAAGCATTGTATGGAACATTGACAGAAAAAAGAGATGTCAACATGTTTTGTTCTGAATGTTTCTCCAGTGCAAAAGTAACGTGCTAAGACGCCGTTGTAATAGTAATAATTTTTCTAATTGTAAAATATTATTGTTTTCGAATAGTTTAAATTGAGAGGGATTCCACGGTAGTAGCGTGCTACGTAATTAGGGGCTCGATACGTAAGCAGGCTGGATACTCTCAAAGAATATTCGATAATTAGTACGTTATACATGCACTAGATAAACTTCTCATAATAAATTAACTAATAAACTATTTAAATAATAAAAAAATTGAAAGAAAGAAAGAAAGAAAAAGTATTTATTTTGACTCGCACAGGAAAAACACAAAAACAATAAAAACAAAGTAACAGTAACATATAAAGAAGGAAGTCTTGTACGAGTCCAAAAGGCTCCTATCTCAGCATGATGCCGCGACATTTAAAAATAAATAAAAATGTCGCAGCGCTGATATTCTGATAGGGCCCGCAGTGATGTCACGGATAGATACAGACAAATAAATATAATAAAAAATAAAAATAAAAAGGTGTGTGAAATACAATGAAAAGTGAAATATTATGTTATCCGCGTGTCTGCATCCGTCGTAACATCAGTTACTTGTCTATGCCTTTAGTATCTGTGGTACTCTATGGCATCGTGTTGACAAGTAAAGAGACGCAGACGCCGACATGGACACCGGCAAAAAATAATTATTTACATTACGGCTGTTTAAATAATGCAATTTGTATAATATGTATGTTTAATTGCAATATAATAATAATATCCTAACCAAACTAAAACTATTAACAAACTAAAAATTGCGTCGTAAAAGTCTTCCGCGTCGCTGTCGACTGGTAATGTACCCAAGAGACTGGACTGGCGACTGGCGGCATTGCCACGTTGATAGTACCCAAGACTGGCGGCATTGCCACGTTGATAGTACCCAAGAGACTGGCGGCATTGCCACGTTGATAGTACCCAAGAGACTGGCGGCATTGCCACGTTGATAGTACCCAAGAGACTGGCGGCATTGCCACGTTGATAGTACCCAAGAGACTGGCGGCATTGCCACGTTGATAGTACCTAAGAGACTGGCGGCATTGCCACGTTGATAGTACCCAAGAGACTGGCGGCATTGCCACGTTGATAGTACCCAAGAGACTGGCGGCATTGCCACGTGGATAGTACCCAAGAGACTGGCGGCATTGCCACGTTGATAGTACCCAAGAGACTGGCGGCATTGCCACGTTGATAGTACCCAAGAGACTGGCGGCATTGCCACGTGGATAGTACCCAAGAGACTGGCGGCATTGCCACGTTGATAGTACCCAAGAGACTGGCGGCATTGCCACGTGGATAGTACCCAAGAGACTGGCGGCATTGCCACGTGGATAGTACCCAAGAGACTGGCGGCATTGCCACGTTGATAGTACCCAAGAGACTGGCAGCAGTGCCACGTTGTATGGCTGTGCTTAACCTCTGGAGAGCGGATTAGATATCTATCTGAATCAATAAGTAGTTATATCCAGTTCCATCTAGAATGGTAATGATGTATATTCATTGACGGAACTGGATATTCTCACGAACGATCTTTAGGAAGTCCTAACACCATAGTCACGTCTGTAATACATAATTGGCCTTTATGTGGTTGGTAAACATACCGGTACCAACACCGGATGAGCCTAATGTTGATCCAAGAACACAGGATGTGCTAACATTTTACAGTCATGGCGTTATTCATTTAATTAAAAGTGTTGGGAAGGTGCGTATATAGCAGGTAGGTATTGGTGGTGTTATTAATTTAATTAAAACTGTTCGAGGTTCGAAAAGTATCACCTATCTAACTGGTAGCTTTAAACAATAGATGTTTTTGGATTGTTTTGAAAATAAATTATTAGGTAAAGTGGACCCGCGGGTCCAGCTGCCCGAAGAATGTTACAAAAATCGTTATTGATCCTTTCTGTTAGCAAGAAAATGAGTTTCGGTTGAAATATAGGTTCAGCAAATTTTAACCAAGATTTTTTTTTTAAATTAGTTAAACATCATTCGTTTCAGCCATTTAATATTGTAGAAAAAAAAATATCTTCATTATTTTATCATTTCAATCGTACTGAATTGGCTTTGAGATATTTTGACGTTCAAGATTGACTATAACAGCTTTTACGGTTGTGTTCTTAACCTAATGCATGCTTCATTAGTGAATTAAAGATAAATATTTTTTTTATTCATAAAAGAACGCAAAATCAGTAGCTATGGAAATAAAATTAACGTAATTATTTAAATATACATTTTTCAAACTTATAAGTACAAAGTTATGAATGTTTTCCCAAATGAAATAATGTCACTGATATTACGGAGTACCAATTTCAGAACGTACCTTCTAATGTTGCCAGTGGTTTCTGTCATAAGCAGTGGGTAACTACTCATTGTTTAAACACTGATTATTAGTAAGGGTAGTGTGTAACTCCTATTCACAGCTTGTACAACAATACAACCGTTAAACAGATGTTTAACTTATTTTTATTAGTAAGGCTGTATATGTTTAGCAACTTGACTGCCAACTTGAATGGTTCGTACACTCAAATTACAAACAAAACTGTTATACTTCGACATTAATTGTATGAAATGGCTATAACACTAACACGGCAAATTGGCGTAGTGTCTCAATTCGATCAATCTTATTTCCTCGAGTGTACTTATATAACCTATTTCATTTAAGTACTGAATGACGGAGCTTTTCTTGTAAAGTAGAACTATTTCATAGAATTTATGTCCATATTTGTCAAAAGCTTGTACCTAGAGTTTATTTGTATATTATTTCTATATTCGATATCATAAACTCCTCCTAACTTAATCTATGTAAAATAATGCAAATGACAGATATTATTCAAGGGCGAAGAACTTTGAAGTGTCCAAGTAAACAGTCTTACAAAATTGTAGCTTTTTATGGTTTAATTTTTATCGTTTACAACACAGCTTTCTTTGAAACTTTCTGCTTTTTATAAAGCAATAATATCTTAAAACTGAACAAACTGTTCACTAGATAAACGGTTCATAAAAGGTGCTACCTCCAAAAGTAAGCTTCAAGTCTTCAGGCAAGATTTCCTATCATATCAAAGTTGAGCAGTCAGCAAGGATTTAAAAAAATTCAGTCCCTCAGTCAGTCAATTCGGTTCTTCTCGATGGCAATCTAAATAGACTCGGCGCAGAATTCGGCCACGTGCTTGGCGCCATCACTAGCGTCCATCAGTTCCTGTAACGTGCAGCTGATAGGACACGCAGGACAGAACATTAAGTGTTCCATCGTTTGTGGGATATATACGTATACAGGGCGTCACACGGATATGCTATAAAATGTTCCATCTACAATATTAAAGGTACTTTCCCTCCATGTCGTATATCCGTGAGACGCCCTGTATATCTGCCATTTATAAAAACTGTTTGAGAGACTGTTGCTGAACCGATTTACTCTATAGCGTGGCAGAGACATCGACTCGAAAACTGTTACCATGGATTCAGTACGTGATTCTGAACCCTGCGTTGAAATTTTTCGTCCGTAATTTAAAAAAAATCTGCTGTTCCCTACATTTTGACCTCGTAGGCATTTTTCTGATTCTATATTATATTATATACCAGAAAACCTGCCAGAAAGTTATGTTACTTTAAACAAATGTTTACATTTTTATTCGATTTACATAAGCTATGAATTATGATCAAAGTTGGCTCGTTATTCTTTTTCGCACCAACTGTCTTTGATAGTTTATGATTTATCGAAGGATATTTTCACACTTTATACAAGACACCAGAGAGCCTAGACAAAAACGATAACGGTTATGGAAGAGTCAAAAATGTATGGGACTGACGTAACAGACCGAAACGCTTATGACTTTCCCATGGTCTAGTTAGACCCTCAGGATTGAAAATCGCAGTTTTAAGCTACTATAAAACTAGATTTCCATATACAAACTCCACTAGCTTTAGCCCTCGACTACGTCCGCGTGAAATTTCTTGTTCCCCCGTCCCACCCGGGCCCACCCCGTCACATAGCATCGCCCGTCCGCGCTATTACTTCGTTTTCGTTTAGCGTTTTTTTGTTCGGCTCCTAAGACTCGTAGCGTGATGTTAAATATGCTAAAACCTTCCTCAAGAACTGGGCTATCAAATACAAATAGATTTTTTCAAATCTGACTTGGCAGTTCCAGAGATTAGCGCGTTCAAACAAACAAACAAAAAAACAAAGTCGGCTTTATTATTAGTAAGTATAAGTAAAGTATAGAAATAGGTTAGTCTAATCACATGGAGTTTCAATATGTAGTACTGATGAATTTATCATTACTAGTGGTCGCCCAGAGGTCGAAATTCGACCATAATTCATTTAAATGTCAGGATTCTAAGGTAGCCATCTTGTGTCAAACGCATGTAGTGTGTGTAATGTTTTTTTTATTAATTTGATTTATTTCTAATGTACATTATATATAAATATTAGCTTTCTGCATTCCTTCTCCTTAAAAACTTTAACCGTGCCAAATTTCATACTCCTCCGTCCGCGTAATTTTCGTAAAAAGGGCGTATAAAGTTTTTGCTTCACGTTTTAAATATAATAATAGTAATAATGAGATAGCCTTGTCTTGGCTACCTACCCTTATAGGGGAAGACCAAATAAACGATGAATGGACTGTGTGAAAGATTATATGGCTAGGAAGGGGGTGACCCAAGATGACGACTAATTAGTTCACTATACAACAAAAAAAAAAAAAAACTGAGATAAACGACTACTGATAGTGTAGTTACTTGAAGTAATTGAGAAAATCTGTTTAGATATCGATATCCATTACGTCTGTGAAGTTTAGACAATAAAAAAAACTGGTTTTGAAACTGATATTTCAAGTGAGTACATAACTACAATCAATGAATTTAAAAAAAAAAAAATTTTTTTGGTTTTTTCTTTTTTTTTTATCGATACCCGTCATTACGTCTGCGGAGATTTGCTAGCTAATTTAATTTGACCCAGTTCCAATATAATGTATTTGTCTGATGAATTTATCAATATGAGATAGCCTTGCCTTGGCTATAAGGGTAGGGGAAGACCAAATAAACGATGGATTGGACTGTGTGAAAGATGATATGGATATAAAGATGACGCCTAATAGAGAAGAATAAAATATTTTGCGCCGACCACAAATAAATTGCCAAGAGAATGATGATGATGTTGAGATAGCCTGGCCGAATTGATGGACTTTTTTTCAACAATATGTGAAAGTGTATGTATTAAAATAACTATATTACCTGAACTAACATTCTGCCCGGATATAGCACGCTTAAAAAACCGATTTTATGATTATTACCATTTTTACAAGCCTACGTTAAACTGGTACATTTGTACCCATCAATATTTCATGCTTTACTCATCAAACGATTTATAAGCAGCGTTTGAAGGGTTATCTACCTTTAGTATAATAGCCGGAGGGTCAATTAGGGGCTATTCCATTCACAAAACTACCTCGGCCACGCTACGGGTTAAGATTAGTTTAATTCGTGTTTAAGGGGTATTGTACACTGCCTGCTGGGGTTGCGGGTTTGTCCGAAAGGGATATCGTGGCCCCGGCACACGGGCAACGGAAGGAACACGGGTGGGATTTAGTCAGTAAAAGTCTGACACGCTCTCTCGCTCCGCCCAGAGCGGGAGAAGTCATTTGATGATTTCTCATCCGCAAAAAAAAAAGGGGGTATTGTACACTGGTTTTGCTATCGATCATTTGAGAATTTAAAATGAAATAATATTGAATTCTATAATAATATTTAAATCCATGGTAAAATAATATACTCCGCTAGGTATAGCACTCCGAGACACAGTGGTCACGTGGGCGACACATGTCTACGTCATCACACCTATGTTACCAGAAGTTTGTAATAATAACTCCCCAACCACCTTTATTACCTGTGCGAATCCGATAAAACAATGAGGTTTTAATTAACAATTACGTTGGTTTATGTTTAAATTGAATTGTTTCGTTTGATAAGACACACGAAACGACAATTTAAATGCTTTGTACATATTTTGTTACCGAATGGTGACTGAAAATCTTTCTTTAAGAGCGTTTATTCTGAAGGTGGGCAACTTCGCAAATAGATGTCAAATATTTCACTGTTTTGATTAATTTGGTAATATTACTGTGTGAAAATAAAAAATGTGGCTAACTAGCGAACTAGAATAATGATTATGAAATCCAATAATTAATAACATAACACCTAATATTTACTCGTAGTTTTAGATGTAAAAAAACTATTTGGAAACTTTCCAAATGCGTCTTTTACACCTAAAATGGGTACAAAATCAAATTAAATGTTATAATTGCAATTCATTATTAATTTTCTAGATCGGTAGTTAGCCACATTTCTTATTTAAATTCAGTAATATAGGTTAAAACAGGTAAATATTTGACAGTTATTTGCGACGTTGCCAACTTTTAGGATAAACCCTCTTAATCGTGTTTTGTTGCAATAAAGTGCCTGTGGCTGGATAGTGACGTAAGCATGTGTTAGTCCCGGAACGCCAGACCTTGTTTTATTAGACTATGGATAAATCTACTCATATTTTTTAATGAGTTCAATTTCGTTACACCATATATTTATATTAATGGTGAAATTGCCACCAATAGATGAAGGAAAGTGCATGAGAAAATTCACACGTTCATTATACAGAGTAAGAACTAGGTAGGTATGATTTAAGATTCTGAGACAAGAAGTTGGTAATTTATATGAGATTAATTATGTACCTTCCAGTTCCAGCTGCATATAGGAAGGAAACATGCAATTTCATTTAAAAGTTAATACAATTTCCATAGTATTAATATTTCACATAATTGAATATTTCACTCACAATCACAATCCACTTAATTTTCAATGAGATTGCCCATTGCTTCATAAATTTGAAAATTTCGAATGCTTGCCAACAATATTGTTGAACTGTCAAAATGAAAGGAATTTTGATTAAGTGTGTTTCACAATCAGGCTGTAGGGAAACCCAAGTGCCACTGGATAACGGTTTTCCAGGTACCACATCCACAAAATAAACCGCAACCAGTACGCACAGTAATCCATCAGCCAAAAGCCGCACAAAACCGAACAGAATTCAGATTTCGAACGCAATTCAATCAACGTCCACAGACGTCACACGGACCGAACCTTTTTATGACAGTCGAAAAATTTTGAAGAAAATTCCTAAACCATTGCTTTATATGCGTCTGAAAAATGAATCTACTCGATAACGTATATGACGCAATTAATGTTGTTGAATTGTCAGAATAAAAACCATTGCAATTGTTAGTGTGTTATGCAATTACCCCGCTGACTGCTTCGTGTGCACTCTCCTTAACCGTCAGGCGCCGGAAGAAACCCGTTTGCTTCATACTTTTAATTTAATGGCTGCTCCGAGATAATTGGATCATCGTGTTTGTAACGATTTGGTACTATTTGTAACATCTCGCTCGTGTCAGGGAGTTGGGTGAGCTGATAATTGAGCCTGTACCCTAATTGCGGATAATGATGGAATCAACTTCAAATTCTCAGTTCAAAAACCGGGTGTAATACTTGTTACTACACAATTTCAAAATCTAGTTATGCCATGAAAATGTGTTCCTGTAACATTATGAACGTGAGGGGCTTTATCTAAAGTTACGAGGCTAACTTTGTAACTAGGTTTCAGCCGTGTTGCCGAGATGTGACAATACAATTTTATCTACTCTCATATCGTAATATTCGAATTATAAACTTCAAAACGAGTTTATATTGACGTACATTATAAACACAATACCGAAATATCAAAGTCAAATCATTTATTTCAAATAGGCCAATACAAGGCACTTTTGAACGTCAAAAATAACAAAAAATAGAATTGATTCTAGTCGCCCCTTTCAAAAGGTAGTTTTCGTATGGAGAAGAATGGGCAAGAAACTCCATCGTTACTCTTTTAAAATGTTTTACAATATTTTGTATATGTAGGTATATTAGTTATATAATTATATGTGAAGACGATGCATCTAAGAATAAAAAAAAATACTATACCACAATAGGTAAAAATAATTTTAAAAAGAGAGCAACAACAGATAAATTAATTACTATGTGATAGATACAAATGGTTCTCACTTGTACAAACATTGTAAAAGGAGACGAATTTAAAAATAGAATTTTATTATAACACTTTCTCTAACAATTTTTTTTTTCTATTACGATTTATGGCACATCCAAGAACTTAATATCACCAAGGAGTTTCCATCTATTTTTGTAATGGGACGTTACCGGGGGACAGCAGCACCGCTCTAGCGCATGCGCAGTGATGTGCTGGGTGCAGGCGCCATTCATACGTTTTGTTAAACTTAATTTCGTGGGATTTTTTTATTTTTGGTCTTTAACTTTGATCTTTTATTTCGTAGGTTCAATCCCAATGTATGAGAGTAGTTAAAGTAGTCTGAAACTGCACACATAACTAGGTATTAAAACACTCGTGTGATACTATCAAAAACCCGCCTACGCCTACGGCTCGGTTTTTAAACACTCTCGTATTTTAATACCCTTCATTATGCAACAGTTTCATAAAACTACTATTACTAGTTTTTACATGAAGCTGCTATTCTAGGATTAGGTACTTAGAAAATATTTTTACGGAACGTGAACTCGTATGGAATATTAAAAACGATTGTGACACATAATTTTATCAGTAGTGTTATAAAGCCTTTCCGTTAGTGTCATCCTTGGTTTAGAGAAAGCAGGCAAAACCCAGCGGATCGCTGGATGCGAGAAGCACAGTACCGGTCGAAGTGGCGGTGATTGGGGGAGGCCTATGTCCAGCAGTGGACGTCTTTCGGCTGAAATGATGATGATGATGATAAGGCAAAACCATTAATTTAGCAGAATCCCGGAAAACATCTCGTGCGCTTATTTTTTCTCTCTTTGTTTTGGTTATATAAAAATAATATTTAACTGCTCTATATTTAAGGTCGTTCACCTAGTACAATACGGTCGATATACCTTGGCAGGTCTGAACATAGGCTATCCGAACTTCCGCGCATGTTCTCTCACTCACACTCGCCTCATGTCACCATTTGGTTCCTAAAAAATGTTATTGCGCAGCCTTATGCACGTAGTTCGGAACTGCTAAGTTTATTCGGCCGTATCGTAGGTGATATTAAAAAAATGCTGTGTTTACGGGTAATGGGTTGTTACATTCAAATCTTTATTTTCTGTTACTTTTTTTACTCTAAAGAACAAAATATAATAGTTTAATATTCAAAAATAATCTCCGACACACGACACCTTTTGCACGACAACATCCTTGTGCCACAAAGGCTGAAAAGCCGAAACCGTTTTTTAAAGTATGTCGTCCCTCTCATTGACGAACGACCAAAAGAGAGACTGAAGTTGTGGCGAGACAGTACTTCCTTACCCAAACCATTCGTTCCACCTGCTGAAGATCTCCCACCTGGACATGAGTTGCCTTGGGTAATCTGGAAGTCTTTAAACTACTCCGGACCCAGGATGGCCGAAGCAAGGAAAATCTGTTCAGGTGGAGATCCATAGACGACTCCACCTTGGAGTGTAAATGTGGTTCTGATCCTCAAACGATGGGACTCTTAATGTCGTGTCCTGCATGTCCTGTCAGCTGCATGTTACAGGAACTGATGTACGCTAGTGATGGCGCCAAACACATGGCCGTATTTTGGGCCGAGTCTATTTAGATTGCCATCGACACGCTTAGAAGAAATTCAATATTCCAGCGTTTGTATTCACTAGATCTTTGAAACTCTGAACATCGAACTTTAAACGGAGCCTAAAGATAATATTTATAGTTAAAACAGACCAATTGTCCAAGTTTAAACGCTTAATTAACTCTATCTTAAGTTAACAGTCAGTTCTCGCTACCGTTTTACTAAAATCTTCTTCAAAATCTTCAGTTTAACGTCCAGTCAGGCCAATAAATTATTTAAATGTGAATCAGAAGTCGTTTGCTATGGTAATCTGAAGTTGGTTTAACATAGTATTTTTTTCTACTGCAGGTTTTGGGCTGTGGGTTGAAGGAAAACATTATGTGGAGTTAAATGATTTCTTTCTTGTAATCTTCTGTGTTTGAGAGGGTGGCAAATATTTTATTACAGCAATACTATTCTGTAAAATTACATTAGAAAGAAAGAAAGAAAAATGCGTTTATTGGCATTACAGCAGAAATATACACCTTATAACTAATCAAAAACAGAAAACAATGCCAAAAGGGCCTCAGCTCAGCATAAATGTCAGATGGCAACACAAAGTGTACCACCTGACGCTGATTTTCAGCTGCTACCCACGAGTGCCATACGCTAGAATAATAAAGACAGGGAAGTGTGTGTCCGTTTTAATAAATTAAAGGTAAGTAGTAAAAGATAGGATAACATGAAAAACGAAATTAAATAAAATGTTGTGACATACATCAGTGTGTGTGGTGTGTTGTGAATGAGAAACTAAAATTAGCGAACAGGAACAACTTTCTCCATGGTATCAACATCTTAATCGAAAAAAAAATGTCAACTGTCCGATACAAAACTTCAGTACCTACTCGACTCAAGTAATTAGGGACCACATGGGGACCCCTGATTATTTTTGAAAAAGTTGTTTGTGTGATAAAGTTGTTCAGGTTAATGGTCTATAAAACACCCTTAAAATGCGGTTTATTGATTGATTCGCATGAATTTACTCGCCCGAAACGGCACATTTGGAATATTATGCAATAATTACGCACTTTATCAAAAAAAAAAAAAACCGTTTTCCTTAACTTGAATGCATAAAATTCAAAATGTGCCAATTGCCTAATACGTATTTCTGGATTTGTCGACTCGCCCACAAATATATTAACTTCGTGCGAATCGTCGCAAGAAAAAACAATATATTATTTAAAAGTGTCGTTTCGCCCGCTTCGGGCGAATCAATCAATGAGCCACCTTTTTGATACAAGCTGTATATACTGCAGATTAAAAACTGTTTCTAGAGGTGCTGATAGAGTTGTGGTGTTGTTTCTACCCATTTTCAAAAAAGATAGTTTTCTATCTACCAATCATGGCATTTTGTAATTCAATATTTTGGTCCACTAACAGCTTTGTACAGAGAACTTTTTAATGGACATGGGCCCATTAAAAAGTTACCTGTACAAAGTTTCACTAAGGAACTCCGTGCTCTATGAAGATTGGTAAAGTTCTGCGTAGAAAATCTAATAAACACGCAACTGAACAGAGAGACAGTTCATATCCAATTAGCAATGGACTATCACGACCATAGAAATATAAATAACTTCTTTCTTATATCTAGGATCACGACCTATTTTCAATTATAAAATGTTGTGTAACAGATTCTCCAATAACAAGCTATCTAATTACGCAACACATTTTCGCAAACGATTACGACTAATCTATTTCATTTTGACAGTTCAACAAGATTCATTGCGTTATTTATGTTGTTGAGCAGATTTTTTTTCGAACTTATAAAGCAATGGATTAGCAATCTGTTTCAAAACGATTCAAATTCTGTTTGATCGTGTATTACACCCGGTTTCTGAACTGAGAATTTGAAGTTGATTCCGTCATTGTAGCCTGCGAAATTCAAAATTGTTAACGTTTTTTGTAAAGAAATGTTGACTTTCCCGAGAAGCCCGTTGTAAGTTCAGTCTTAATGTTGTACTTTGTAGTTCTATCGATTTAATCAATCCAAATTATTTTTGATGTCTGTTGCTCCCACGCCAAATAAATTGGGAAAACGGTCAAGATACTTTTTAAACTTATTGTTATCGATTTGAACAGTGGTGGCCCAGTGGTAACAGCCGCGACTTACGAGTTGCAGGTCGTTGGTTGAAATTCTGACAGGCGCTTTACTTTTTATTTCATCACCACAGCTCTCAAAACGGTGAAGGAAAACATCTTGAGGAAACCGGCATGTCCAAGAACCCAAAATTCAGAGACAATTACTTATGCTGTATAGGATAGGATAAGAAACATCAAATAAAAACTTAATCGATTGAGCTCGGGCTCGCTAAAGCCTACCTCGAAGAATTCTCAATGCCTATTGATACATTCTGAACTTTTTAGTCCTGTCGTACAAATATAGGAAAGAAAGCTGCCTTGTTTGTGCATATGAATGATGGCCAGCGATGGGCGGTAAAAAGCTGAATAATTGTCCTGACCTTCATCGTGTAATGGAACGTGTGAAATCATCAGGATAACAAAAAATGAAGAAGGAATTCTTCTAAAATGTCTTAACATTGACAGTTCTCCTGACCCTTTTCCAAATTTATTTGGGGCCGGAGCACCAGACATATAAAATAATTGGCTTGATGAAATCGATAGAACTAGAAAGCACAATGTTAAGACCGGAATAATAACCGGTTTTTGAATTGAGAATTTGAAGTTGATTCCGTCATTGTTGCCCACGAAATTCAAAATTGCTTACTGTTTTGCAAATAAATTTTGAATTTCGCGAGCTTCAAATTCTCAATTCAGAAACCGAAGAAGTTTCACTTAGAATAATAAAAAATGCTGTAGTGATCCCGTAGTGCTAAGTGAACAAAGACACTACAAATCATCCAACTTTAAACTTTACATACAAAAATTTGCGAAAACTTAAAAAAAAATTACACAACTTTGCGCGACAGAGCGAAGGAAGTTCCCACATTAATTTTTGTTAATGTCCCAACTTCCTTTGGCTTTAAAATGCGGGTAATGTCCTGGAAGTAGTGATAGTAAAGTGAGTAAGTAGGTGCCAAGGACCGTTATCTGTGACTTAATGATGTGCAGTGGCGCCTTTCATAGACACGCATTCATTAAAGATTGTATAAGTGTCTTTCAATGGACGTTTTGTAGTCAGTTCCTATAAACGTACCAAAGACGGATCGTTGTATTTACTAATGGTAGCATTTTAAATTCTGAACTGTTTCTTTGTGAAAATCTGGAGGTAACACTTCTTTTGTGTATAGAGTTGTGCTTGAAAATAAGGACTAACCTGTGTGATTGGCGAAAATACGTGAGCATCTGTCTTACCAATAAAAAAAAAAAAAAAAAAGGCTAAATTATTAAAATTGAGCATTGGGAACAGTTTTGTAAATATGGCTGTAATTTTGTTTTAAATTCACATATCTAAATATTTTGTCTTTTCAGCTTAACTAATTTTGAACATGGGGCAGAGTGGGCAAAGAGAGATAGGAATGGAGAAGGTTAGGGCCTTTTCCGACTGGCAAACGGACATACAAAACATAAACAAACGCTAATACGAGACTGACAGTGACGACTACACCTTATGTCTGTCCGAATAAAAGGCTAATAAATAAGTTTTGAGCTTAAAATAAACTAGTAGGTACGTACCTACTGTAGGTGACGGTGTAGACAAGAACAATATTGAAAAATGCAAATAGTGGTGCAACGAATACTACTTTTACGAGTACGAATATTGAATACCGATTGTACTATTCGCCGAATACGAATACCTGATTCACAGCTGCACGCAATTATTACCTAGTCAAAGTAGGTGACAGGAAATTAAACATAACTACTTATTTGTAATTTTTTATTTTTTAAACATAATAGTTGCAAGTTTTTTGGCGACAAACGATTCCGTTCTCTTGTCTGTATATTTCCTGCTGTTGAAAATAGGACCAGGCACGGGTTGACGGAGCGTTGTGTTCCACGCGCGCCTCAAAGAGATGTCAGCACAACTGACGGGGTCCGCTAGGACCGATACCTGTCGAGGTCGCGGGAGAGTCCGAAAGGGATACCGTGGCCCCTGGCAACGTATAGGCAACTGAAGGAACACGGGTGGGTTTTAGTCAGTCTGACACGCCCACCTGCTCCGACCAGAGCGGGAGAAGTTATTTGATAATTTCCCACCCAAAAAAGAAAAGAAAAAACGCCACTTTGAAAGGTTTTATCGAGCAATATTTTGCAATATCTCGCAACGCAATATTTATATGAGATTTCACTAATTACCAATATCATGAAAGTATGCGGCGAATACGAATATTCGCTAATTTGATGGTATTCGACGAATACGAATATTCATATTCGTATTAGTAGCATCACTAATTACAAAAAAAAATGCAATAAACAACCAAGTACACACGTACGCACACACCACAGACAATACAACGAAAGCACCCAGTGCGCCAACAACTACTCATTATGGGCAAAAGTTTTATGCAATTTTTAATTCCGTCCCAGCGATGCGTGAGTTATTAGGGCGGGGAATAACCATTATAATCCGGTTTAATGCGGTCTGAACCAGAATTTTGCTATTGTTTTTTTGATTTCACTATAACCTACTCAGTTTGAGAAATACTTTTTAAATGTTACATTCTGAGCGGACTAAGGATCTTGGTTACGAAACAAATAATACTAAACAGAACATCTCACCTGTAATCCCCGAAAGTTAGGCAGAGGTGTACCTATAGTACACCCACATTTCGCATTCCAGATGGAAAAGCCCAATAACACTTTGCCAAACCCGGGAATCGAACCTAGGACCTCATGCAGCAGTAGCGCTTGCAACCACTAGTCAGTAAAAAAAAACTTTTTGGCGGAAAATACGTTTGTAAAGAGTTTACTCTCATTTAAAAATGATTCATCTGAAAACAGCTGTATGCATAAATACAGCTGCATACAATCTGCTAGCCCAAGTTTAAAAAATAGACGATCTTTTTGCTTTTAAAATATCTGAGTAGCAAAATCTAAAAGCCCTAGAATACCAGCGCTGTGACATTCATTATTAAATGTCGCAGCATCATGCTGAGATAGGAGCCTTTTGGCCTCGTACATGACTTTCTGCTTTTATTTTAATTTTACTGTTTTTATTTTTATTGTTTTTTTCTATATAGGGCTCAATGAGTGTGTTTTAGTTTAATTTGAGATCTCCTGTGCTTGTCTCAATAAATACTTTTTCTTTATTTTCTTCCTTTCTTTAAAAGGAAGTAAAGTAAAAACCGATTGCCTTCCCTACATTCATACCATGCATTTCCTTCAAAGCACTCTTGACAATCTGGATGCATATAACTCGCACACGCTAGAAAACAAACATGATTATGCACTGCATAATTCGTGATCGTATTTACTTTAGGCTACAATAACTTCCAGCTGCATACATTAACTTTAAAGGTGCCTTTTGGCTGTAAAATATTGGTTTTTAGATCCCAGATGTTTTTAATATTCTAAATCTAAATTACACGTTTATAGCAGTTTGATCTCTTAATTCGTCATAAACAAAATGTCCAATGTTCCAAAATGCGACGTTAAATTAACGTCAAAAACTTAATTTATCAAGCTACACGTTTTACGGAGCTATTTAATTTAAGTACTTACATAACTAAGTCTGGCATCATTATAAGAATCAATGCTAGAATCTGTCTATCTATCTATACATATATATAAATCAATTGCCGTGCATTAGTCTCGCAAAAACTTAAAAATGGCTGGGGTGATTTGTTTTTTTTTTTTTTTGTTTTGCTCTGTGTCAATACTGGGGTAGTTTAGAAGAAAAGAAAATTTGGAAAAACCCAAAGGAGCAGTGGAAAAATCGTAAAAATCTAAATTTTGTCTCACGTAGTACGAAGTTAATCAGGTCATCAGTTATGAATAAAAAACCGGCCAAGTGCGTGTCGGATCACGCACAATGAAGGGTTCCTTGGGATTTATCCCAAGAACAAACTTAACATTGTAGTTGAAAAACATGTTCTCCCATACGGAATGTATGGGAGATCATGTTTTTCAAACTGCAAATTTAAGTTTGTTGATTATTACCCGTTAACCTGTACAGCCTACTTAGCTCTGATAGTTTTCCTTTTAATTTCGTTATACAGGGTTACTGGTAACTCGACGTATTCCTTGCAGGACGTCATAGTAGGGTTAAAATGGAACAAATTAAGCTACCAAATGTTCTACCGAAATTCAGTAGTTTTTGAGTTAGTTAGATTTTTAGTTTTTTTATGAAAAATCCCAGATTAAATCGTTTGAAATCAATTTAAAAATGATTTCCGGCGCGACTGTACTGAAATTTAAGTTATTATCATAGTTGATGCCGTAGCAGATCTTTGTTAATAATCAAAAGTTCAAAAATGCCTAAAACGTTGGCAAATATCACTAACCAAACATTAAATGTTTTGTAATTTTTGCTACAACTTCATAAAAAAAATTGTCTAGTGCAAAAAATAAATACTACGCCTGATGTACCAGGAAAATATCCTTGTCTTATCAGCTATTCAGAAAGGTACGATTGTCAATACTTTTGCATGTGTGACAGGGAAGAGAATAGTTTTATGGGGAGCAGGTAAAATTGCGAGATGATCAACCTATTGTTTCGTATTCGTATTATTCGTAGTTTTTACCTGCGCTTGAACTCCAAACACTCGGCAAGCTTTGTGATTGGTCACTATTGTTCTCTTGGCATGACACCGTGCGACTTTGCAAAATCTGGTGGTTAGCGTTAGTTAGTCTCAACTCTACGTCGCGCAAGCTCGTGTTTTGTTATCTGGCTATTTCCCTAACTGTTGCCGCCTATCTTACTCTTGTGCTGTGCTGTGCCTTCATAAGTGCTGACTATGGCTGCATATTCTAATCTTGAATACGCTGACATAATGTACTGTTACGGACTTTGTGACGGTAACGCTGCTGAGGCGCGGAGAGAATATCAACTTCGCTATCCCGACCGCCGACTCCCACACGTTAGTGTCTTCGGATCGAACTATCGGCGAATATCTGAAACTGGCAGTGTCCAAAGAAGCAGGCAAATTGACACTGGTCGTGCCCGGAGATACACGGCTGAGGTCGAGGAGCTTATTCTTCAACGTTTTATTGACGACCCCAACATATCGACAAACATCGTAGCGCGTGAGCTAGGTATGTCACAGTGGAAAGTCTGGTGTGTAGTTCACTTGCCAGGCCGCCAGCCAAACCACTACCAACCAGTCCAGTCATTAGAAGAGGGAGATCCGCCGAGACGGCTTGAATTTTGTCGTTTTACGCTAAGTGCCGACGCCGAAAGCGAAAACTTTTTAAAAAACATTCTGTGGACCGATGAGTCATGTTTTGACCGTGATGGTATCACAAATTACCACAACTTACATTACTGGGCACCTAAAGCAGAAGCAAACCCTAAAAAACTGAAACCAACCGCATCCCAGCGTAGGTTCTCGCTTAATGTTTGGATGGGTATTATGGACGACAATTTAATTGGTCCACATTTTTTACCCCGAACACTAAATGGGGAACTTTATGAAGATGTCCTAAGAAATCATTTAACAGCACTGCTCACGGATGTAACGGAAAAAAGAAGAACAAACATGATTTATCAACATGACGGATGTCCAGCACACTTCCGAATCACAATTCGACAACTGCTGGATGGAAACTATCCAAACCGATGGATAGGGCGCGGTGGGCCGATTCCGTGGCCTGCACGAAGCCCTGATCTGACGCCGCTAGACTTTTACGTCTGGGGTCATATGAAAGACCTAGTTTATGTGACCCCAGTAAATTCAATTGAAGAACTAAGGGAGAGTATAACAGATGCGGCGGACCAAATGAGGGCAACAATCACATCAAGAATCACAAAAACCGAAGTGAGGAAGCGAATAAGAACATGTATTCGAAACCGAGGGCAGCACATAGAACAAGACGTGTGAAATGTGTGTAATTAAAGTTTTTAAATTGATATTGATTAAAAATAAATAATAATGTTCATGTAATTGTTTAATTTGATTTTCCGAATAATCACCTTTTTGTGAGGATCACGCTTTCCTGTACTAAATCAAAATCGATTTTCATAATGTAGTCCATGACTTTGTATTAACTTTCATACCTTTTTGAATAGCTGATAATTCAAGGATATTTTACTATTAATTTGTACATCAAGCGTAGTATTTTTTTTTTGCACTATACAACATTTTGTATGAAGTAATAGCAAAAATTACAAAAAAAATAATGTTTGATTAGTGATATTTGCCAAGGTTTTAGGCATTTTTGAACTTTTAATTATTAACAAAGATCTGCTACGGCATCAACTATGATAATAACTTAAATTTCAGTACAGTCGCGCCGGAAATCATTATTAAATTGGTTTCAAATGATTTAATCTGGGATTTTTCTTATAAAAACTAAAAATGTAACTAACTCAAAAACTACTTAATTTCGGTAGAACATTTGGTGGCTTAATTTGTTGCATTTTAACTCTACTATGACGTCCTGCAAAGAATACGTCGAGTTACCAGTAACCCTGTATATACTACTGCTGTGATTTTTTTCACAAATCCAAGTACAACCATTTAGCTGGCGGGGGGACACACACACACTTGACTCTAACAAAAAAAAAAAAACAGTTCAAAGCTTAATATTTCGCAAACGAATCCCTGAATCCAAAAATGTTTTTCGCAAACTCACAACATTATTTGAATGACCTTTCTAACGATACCCCACAACATGGGGTAGATGAGGAAAAAAAAACATCCCCACTTTACGTATAAGGGAGGTAACCTAAAAAAATATTTTTTTCTTGATTTTATTTATCATTTTGTCGGCATGATTAATATGTATACATATGCCAAGTTACAGCTTTCTAGTACTAACCGTCTCTGAGCCGCGGACAGACAGACGGACAGAAGACAGACCGACAAACGGACATGGCGAAACTATATGGGTTCCGTGTTTACTACAGAACCCTAAAAAGTGTCCGTGGAGTTGCTTGTCCGTTCTTCTCCATAGGAAGAATGGGCAAGTAATTCCACGTGCACTTTTTTAGTACTTACCTTCTACGCTTTGGAATGGGCAACTAGCTTCATCTTTCTGACTTGATCAAGTTTGAGTTTTGAGTTTGAATGAAAATTAGGCTTAGGCTTTCTGTAATGCTTTTAATTATTATCACAATGAAAGAAAATATGAACTATGTACGACCTAAACCTATGAAACCCTCGTCTCGTCTGTACACATAAAGTTTCGCATCGAAAGATAAAATGTCATAATTATGAACAAGATCATAACCGCGGTAAAGGATGTGGCGACGAACCGATTAAAGATTTTAATCGGAGGGGAAAGGCGATCAAGAGTCCATAAAATTGACGACCCGTAACACAGTGGAACCTGCCTGCGATACGGAGAAATGAACACGAACTGTGAATCAAGACGAAGTATAGGTAGGTACTTTGTTTGGCTTACAATTACGTATATGCAGTGATCAAAAAGAAAAAGGTATAATACATCTTCCAAATAACCTTTTAAGTATATAGGTAGGTAGGTAGGTACCTCATTCAAGAAACTATCGTGTCTACATAAGTAGAAATCTCAAATAATTTAGTACCCAAGTTCACATCCTAACTAATATTATAAATGCGAAAGTGAATTTGCATGTTTGTTACACTTTCACGGTAAAACGACTGAACAGATTTGGATGGGTAGACCATGACCTGGGTTAGGACATTAGGTTACTTTTTAGCCCGATATTGCCACGGAATCGCTGGTGAAACCGCTTGGCGCTGCTAGTATGCCATAATTCACGTTACAGAGGATAACATCTACAGTAATTGGAGCTATAAATAACAGCAAAAGCTAAATAAGCAAAAACCAGCCTAAACTTAAATAATTTTATTTTTATGTTCAACTTCTTAACAGAAGCTTTGAGAAGGCATCATAAAGTTCTAATGGTGTACTTAACTAACGAGTTTAAACGGAAGTATATGAATTATTGCTTCGGGTTTACAAACACTTGAATGGATTCCAGTTTAGAGAAAAACAAATATTTCTATTTAAATTACCAATGTTTGTTAAGTTGTAAACAGGTATGATTTGTTTGACAAATGCAATTTATTTTAATGTTATGCAAATTCATCATTTTCAGTTTGTAGAAATACTCCATCTCACTACAGAACGAGTTTTTTATGAGCTACAAGGTTATTTTGGCGCGTGGCCAAAATCAGAACTAACGTCGCCATCTTATTTTTTGAATACATTTCAAATGAGTTTAAACAAAATATGTTTAGCAATAACGCCCCCTTGTCAACGTCATTCTAGCGCCAAGAGTTTCAGCCATTTTTTGTTATTTGAACCTTCCGAGTCGAGTTTAAAAGCAGTTTTTGTATTTAGAACGTTGTTGGCAGCATAAAGGCTTGTGCAGACCAGCGCGACTTGTCGCGCGACGCGACACGAACACTACAATTTCTAAGAAAACTTCACAGTATAACAATAACCGGTGTCGCGTCGCGCGACAAGTCGCGCTGATCTGCACAAGCCTTAAAGGTCTTAATTCAAAACCAACTTGTGTTAGGTACCTACGCAATTAGATAGCTGGGCCTAAACATAAATCTTGTTTTGAAATAAGAACGATTATGAGAAAATGAAGTTTAAGACGCCCCTAAGTGCAGCAGTGATCTTCACAAGGTAGGTAGTAAGAGATGAATTTAAGCGTTCGAGGGTCGAGTTCAATGGCGAGAATTTTAATACAAATTATTTCAATGGATATGTGCAGGAAGATATAGGAACTATAAACCATGTGATCTTATTGAATATTGGATAGAAACCGATTTGTAGGTACATTCTTAATACGAACACAGAAGATTTCTTCCCTTGTTGTATCTGCACGCGTAGCATCACCACCATAGAAACGGGGCTCTCTACGGGTTTTGTCGATGGAAGAATAGACATAATGACAGATTGTTATTGTTTATCTGTCAATTTGTCTATTCTTCCGTCGACAAAACCAGTTTCTATTGTGGTCATGCTAAGCGCGCAGTGTGATTCAGAGTAGGCATTTTTTTCATTTTTCAGGTATGCACGTTTCGCAGTTCTAGATACACAGGTATTTATTTATAAACATTGCTTAAAGTTAAGTGACGTTCAAACGTCACTAATCATTACTTAACTTTAAGCAACGTGTTTAAATAAACCCCCTAATTGCTAGACTATGAGCTTTTTAGTCAGGTAAGTTTCTAAAAATACCAACGCAATCCTTCAATAGTTGAATAAGTAATTCTGTTGCTGTTAGAACAGAGGCTCATCACAAAGCCACGCCTTCAAAGACCGAATATAAGTTATAATAGGTTCCCCTGGGCGTGTCAACTGTCAGTTGTTACAAGTTTGACTGGGTTTATTTATAACTGAAATAAAGATTTTAGACGTAGCACACTTAGGAAACCAATTCCCGTGGATTTGGAATTTCATGAATATAAGTTTCGCGCTGAAAAATATTGAAAATGGGCAATAGATCGCTGTTAAATATGGGGCAAAAAGACCAATATTTAAATAAAAATAAAAACTTACGTTACCAAAAAGGTTCAATCCAAAACGTCCTAGATTCAAACTCACCCGAAAAAAAAAATCTACACAAACTTCCACATAAATCACGAACACATACACAGCACTCACGTCGACGCGTACGCAACCGATCAGTTTTCAGATCACGACTCTGCGCGCGCGCTTCGTAGAACGCGTGCGTGTGTTGCGCGCGCTCGATCCCTACTGGTTCAAACTTCGCGTCGATAAAGCGTTCCTAGAAATTGGTTCGATTGGTTTTCGATTTTTGAATTTGATTTTTGGAACTGTCAACTTCGTGTTTGTATGCCAGTATTCAAAATTTAAAAGTCATGTAATGCAGACACTGACTTTTGAGCCTATTGCGTAGAGGTATTGATGTGAATCTCGAGTTGATGTCAGGCTTCGATCAATAATGTCAGGTTAGTAATCAAAAGTGGTTTATTAGTGCTCTAATTCGGTAGCGAAAAGATAATTTCAACTAGCTGGCGATGGTCTAAACTAGAAGCTAATTAGGTACCTACTATGAATTTCTTAAATTTTGAATAGATTTTGTCACTATTTCAATGGATCCACAGATCATAGATACAAGGATTTAACGAATGAATATTTTTTTATAAGTTATGTATTTAACAACTTACATATTTCAACAATCCCAAGCTATATCACATTCTCAGACTTCCAAAATAATAACCCAAAAAAAGTTTACACCTCGTTTTCACACATGGTTCTAAACTTAAAAACAAAACAGAAGCTATTCCACCAATGACAACGCTTATGACGCCTTTACTAACCTTTTTTCTACATTTTATTATTCCGGACGGACGTTACACTATGTGAATATCCTGAGTGCACATTGAACCGAAACACGTTATAGCGTGGATAAAAACCGTTTTAACTTTTTTCGTGTTTCGGACATTGATTTTTTTGGTCAGTGCGGAAATACGGCGCTGTGGGCTGTTGACAGGAAGAGACTGGCTACAAATGAATTAGAGGTCACTTTAAAAAAAAAATATACGACCATGTGCATGTCGGACCACGCAAAATGAAGGGATCCTTAATTGGGATGAATTTATCATAAGAACAACTTAGCATTGTAATTAAAAAACATGTTATCTCATACATTCCAACTGCAAATGTAAGTTTATACGCACAATATTGAGAGATTTACCAAGTTATTTTAAGCTATGGTCTTAAAATAACATGGTAAATCTTATGGGTTTTTTTGTAATCTATAGGTAAGTAAAGAACTATTTTGTGTTTTTTTTTTCAAAATTGGAGTCTCAGTAGTTTCGTAAAAAAAGGGGGAAAATTGTAAATTTTCATCTATTTTCTTAAATAACTTTAACGTTTTTCCACCAAAATATTGAAAAATAGTCGGAATTAAACGAATTTAAATGTTTCATTCATTTTTTTATGGTATAGGTACAGCTCTGCCTAACCCTTTGGGTATCACAGGCGTGATTATATAATATTCGATTCGGTCGATTAGTGATTGATAAAAGGTAACATTTACTGACAGTTCTGATGACATTAAGAAATGCGTAAGAGATAGTTTTTCCTTTGCATTCTTTCGCGTGATATTGCAGTTTCTACTACCCATACTTATCGAGAAATCGTCATCGTTCACAGTTTATGGAACTGTTAACATCGGTATAAAACGTAAGTAACTAATTACATTGAACGTGCGGTTTTTATATAAAACCGCACGTAATAATAATAATAACAGTACTTAACACAAAATTGGAGGACGACTGGGACCTAACTGCCAATTGTTGTAATCAAACTACACTTCAGCAAATAAATATTATTCTATTCTATTTTAAAATAAAACATTACACAACATTGTAGGAAGACTGGGACCTAACTGCCAATTGTTGTAATCAAACCACACTTCAGCAAATAAATATTATTCTATTCTATTTTAAAATAAAACATTACACAAAATTGCAGGAAGACTGGGACCTAACTGCCAATTGTTGTAATCTAACTACACTAAAGCAAATAAATATTATTCTATTTTATTACACAACATTGTAGGAAGACTGGGACCTAACTGCCAATTGTTGTTATCAAACTACACTTAAGCAAATAAATATTATTCCATTTCAAAGTAAAACTTTTATATTTTTGTTTGTAATATATAAACTCAAAACTACTAAACCGATTTTAAAAATTATTTCACCAGTAGAATTCTATATTATCAATTTATCACTGAGTAGCATTCAAATCCTAACTAATATTACAAATGCGAAAGTGAGTTTGTTTGTTTGTTACGCTTTCACGCTAAAACGTCTGAACAGATTTGGATGAAATTTGGCACATGGGTAGACCATGATCTGGGTCATGGACACACATAGGATACTTTTCATCCCGACATTCTAAAAGGATCGATACTTATGCGGGTGAAACCGTGGGACTTTATCACGTGGGTAAAGCCGCTGGTGCAAATGTAATTTTTTTAACATGTTGACATGATATTTCGAGCAAGGACTATTGTTAGGGTGCCACTGTGCATAATAGTTGCACATCTTTATTTAAATGTATTTCCATCCAACAGCATTGTCTTAGAGGTTAAAGTTCAAAAGGTTAAAAATTAAAATTAGAACAAATTAAAGTCTTCAAAATCATACTCTATGGGTAATGTAAGCATTTGATGTACTGTGCAGTACTTTTGCACAGTTCACAGTGTGTTTTGAGCGTGACAAATGCCCTTTTTCCCACATTTAGGTAATTTTCAATCAAGATTTTATGATAAAAAGTGGGAAGGCCCAGGAGTCCTTTAATACCTACTACAAAAAGTAATGTCTTCCGTTCACGCATGGCAACACAAAAAGATAAAAGATTGCTTACAACCACACCTATTTTTATTTTTATTTTATTTTATTAGTGTTTATTTCTGTATCTATCTATCCGTGAAATCACTGCGGGCCCTATCAAAATACCAGCGCTGTGGCATTTATTTTTAAATGTCGCAGCATCATGCTGAGATAGAGCCTTTTGGCCTCGTACAGGACTTTCTTCTTATATTTTAATTTTCTTATTTATGTTTAGTGTGTTTTTAGTTTAATGTGTGATTTTCTGAGCGAGTCTCAATAAGTAAATAACCAGCGACCAATGGCAGATGAAAACAATTTAATTTCTACCAAAGACCAAACTAATTATTTATATTTTTCTGACGGTTAGTCACTTAAAGGTTGGAGACCTTCGGTCTAATATAAGAATATCGTCTAACCTCAGAAATTGATTGTAGGGGTCGGACGGACATTGCCCCTTGTGAACTACTGAACCCCATTCTTGTCTAGGTAGACTAGACAAAAATCTCGACTTGAGACCTTAGGTGTGAAGTGAGTTGTCAATCGTGTAAATCCTTAGCATCAGGTGGAATGATAGCTCACTTCACCTTATTTTTTCCGTGTTGTAATCCAATGGATACCCTCCGTCTTGGGAGAACAGAGGTTATGTCGGACTCCTTCCGACTAAAACCCCACTGTTCCTACCACTACCTTGTGTTGGGGGCCCAGGAGAGACTTGTACATTTGCCGCACCCCTGACTGGTATCAGCCCGCCGTGCCCCATCACCAAATCCACGTCGTCCCACAAATGCTCCCATTAAACACTGCGTGCTCTCTCTTTGCGCCTGACTGTCCTTATGGTGGCCGGAGATCGTTAAGCGCCTTTCGACGCCCGGTTGCTCTTCTACTGTAGGTGGAGCGAGAGGTATGCTCTCTCTCCCTCTCTGCCACCTCCTTTGCAACCGGTGAGATTGAGATGAAAATAGACCGGCAGGGGATTGCTTACACAGCATTCATTTATTTTCATTTAAAAATCCTCACTTTGAATTGCCTAGGAGTCGGTCAGTCAGAAAGATGAAGTTAGTAAATAGCATAGATAATTTAATTACCTGCTATTCACCTGGTGGCCTCCTTGTGAGTGAAACCACTTCATGGCAGGCCTGAACTTTGGAGGGAAACTCCAGGGTCTTCGGTGGAACACTCCAGCTTGTTCTGTGCATTGGCTACTGGGCCATCCCAGGAGAAAGAATGTCCCTTACCCTTAAACCCTTAAACCTTCTACCGTAGATGATATACATAAACTCATGCTTCATCCCATGAGGGTAAGCAGAAACTACAGACCATCACCTGCTACGATCCCTCTTCTTCTTCATCGTTCCCTCAATGCTGAGGATCGTGACCACATACGACGCGTCTCCAAGCCATGCGGTCTTCTGCAGTGTGGACCGCTAGGTAAATTCTGCCTCCAACAGACTTCTTGATCGCGTCTGACCATCTCACCGGTGCTATGCCTTGAGCGCGTTTTCCTTCCACCCGGCTTAGTAACATAAGCCTTTCCAGACCATGCTTAGCTGAACGCATAATATGTCCGAAAAAGCTGAGGACACGCTCCTGGCATATTGTAGTTAGCTGCTTGGTGATGTTAAGTTCCTCCAGTATGGATTCATTCGTTCTCAGAAAAACTAGAGCACGGGTCAGTCGTATTTTGGTATTCCGACGGATGCCACGGTTCCTCAACATTTTCCCTGAACTGGTCATTGCACTTTTGGCCATACCAGTACGACGGCGGATTTCCTCAAGGCAGCTGCCACGGTCCTTACATACTTCAAGCTTCGTGTACATTCATACATCTGGTCATACACGCACGCCGGTTGCTAGTATTACGCACCTGATCTTTCTGAAGTACATCTCCAATAAGGTCACTATGTCCTTATAGAGCGTCCCCTGCGTTTTCAATTTCATCTACCTTGTCATACCTTTTGTTACTCGCCTTTCATTAATCCTCTGAACTTCTACCGTAAAAGACACAACGAAGAAATATCAGTTCAGATTATTCTTCTCGAATATGCAACAACAACCAACGTCTCTATTGCGTAGATGACAATATAAAAAATTAATGAACTGATTTGTATGTGAGGTGCAACTAATCGGTGCCAGCGCAGGTATGACTCATTTAACTTCTGACGTCACTTAAAACTAAAAATAGTCCGAGGATCACTTCCGTGGGATTCAAAAAGATTTTATGCACAAAATAACCTTGTGTCAACAATAAAAAATATCAATTTAGGTTTAACAGAAAAACTTAAAATGGGATATAAAACTATTTGTGTGCAAATCTTACCTTTTGTCTGAGGCTTTAAATGTATGGCTAATTATTTTTGCCAAAAACGACACACTAGTTCAGCAACAATAAGGTAGGTGAATGCCCTGCAAACGTGAAGTGAATTTGGGGTGAACTGTCAATAGTGTCAATCTTAGCATCAGGAAGAATAACAGCTCACTTCACCAAAGTTTCCACCTTTAGATTTTTACACAATTGACCAGCTGTTATATGCCTACTAAGTACTAAAATGGTATGTACTTACTAGTCCCTCATTTCCCTCGGTGACCTGGCCTCCAGAAAAATAATTAGACGGCATCTCCTTACTTATGCCCATTGAACCGATTCCAATCAAACCAAGTCAATTCCAATTTAGAAATCGAATTTACGACTTTTAGAATTATTTCGTGCTAAAAACTTGTCATTTGATTTCCTTTGAAACAGAAAAATCTTGTTATTTTCACAACAGATTTTGAGGACAGAATAATTTTATTTTACATAAAAAGTTGAAATTGAATTTAGAACTAATTTAACTTTTTATTTTGTGCCAGTGGTTTTATGGGTGCGAAATAAAACTGTTATACTGAGAACGAACTGTTTACTCATGTTTTTTCTGACGTCATCTGTGGCAAAAAAGAAAACTATTTTTCCTTCATCGTAATTGCCTGATTTACTGTTCTAAGCAGCGGGCTACCTCTCCGTGAATCTCATAAGTCGGTTCAAATACCACGTGACAACGTACTGTATAATTATGAGAACTCACTTTTAGCATTATAGCTATTTGAGAACATATTTTTCTCTTTCTCACACACATAACATCACGCCTGCTATCTCCGAAGGGATAGGCAGTATAGTCAACCCACATTTCACCAGTTCAATCAATGAACTCAGCTTATCGCAGTCCACTCCTGGACATACGTCTCTCCCAGGCTGCGCCACAACACTATTTCCAGCCAACTTTTTAAAGTCGTCGGTCCATCTAGCTCGGGGGCGTCCCATACTACGCTTGCCAATAAGCGGTTTCCACTCCAGGACTCGTCTGCTACACTGGCCTTCTTTCACCAGTTATGTTTACTTATAATTTTTGGCAAACTAACATTTTTAGAAGTCAGCCTTCATTCCAATAGCTGATTACCCTGTTAAAAATAAATTCCCTTGAACAACCCTTAAAACGTCATGGGAAGTTATAGTGTCACTATTTGTAGCTAAAACACATGGCCAACGTTGTTACAGCCCGTAAAAAGCGTGGGAATAAAAATATAAACGAGCTTGAAAATACGACCTTTTTTTTCATAAAAGGCCATCGAATTTCGGGTATAGCAATTTTAGAGAACGCAAAAATTGTTAAACGATGCTGCCTGGACACGTTAGGTAGGTACTATTTGAAAATTCTAGCTTTAAAAAATGTTGTAAAAAAAAGAAACTTTCTCTCTAAGCTTTTAGAACATTTTATTTAAAAAAAATATTGTTTTTTATGATGAGGTTCATCGGGCTCAATAAATACATAGATTTATGTTTACGTTTTTTGTTGTCTTTGAGTAGTCTAATCAGTAAATTTACAAAGATTTTGCTATAATAGATTTTTCAAATAATAGTTCAATTGCTGATTATCAATTAATGCCGACCTAATCATATTGGGGTAGAATTAGTAAGGGTTGCCTTGCAGTTCTTACATAAAGCTTTAGATAACTTAAGCTTAATAACTTATGTACCTACTTACCTACATATACGTATAAGAGAATATATTTAGCACCACTACTCAACAAAAGATTTACAGAGAAAAGGGATCTGTTACTGAGACAAAACTGTATAACTCAATGAGACTCTGGTAAGTTTAGCGTGGAGAAAGAACGATTATACATATATTATACTATAATCAAAATCAACCTGCCTAGCCTTTTCCCAACTATGTTAAACGTGCTTAATATTATTATAATTATATATATTATACTAGTTGCTCCTCCACGCGGCTTCACACACGTGGGCCCTAATTCTTTTTCTAAATTAAAAGTATCCTAAGTTACTCCTTCTAACATCAGCTATCTGCCAGTGAAAGTCAAAAAGGGTCCAGCCGTTATGAAGATTAGCCGGAACAAACAGACACACAGACAAAAATTAAAATAATAGATATTTGTTTTAAGTACCTACCGTATGTACTCGTACTTTCATATGAATTTAGCAAAAAGCTGTTATTTTGACATTACAAATAGACACTTCAATGTCATGTTTGTATTGATATATACAATAGATAATAAAATACCTGTCTATTTACCTAAATATTCCGCTGAAACGGGATTAGCTGAATATTTCAACTGCTTGTATGAATGAATGCATTATTTTCCAAGTTATCATATGCAATTACCATAATAAATGCATCTCTTTATCGGAACAGGTAGCAAGGAAGCAGCTCTGAGAATCATCATTCTAATCTAATAAATATCTCATATACTATGAATGAACCCCTTTGTGTCCTGTCCTTTGTAGGAGATCGATAAGCAATACCCTCTACCTCAAACTGTTGCCTAGGTTACACATAACCACTCTCTTTACCCTATAAACTATGTGATAGCTCAGTAGATAGGTACCTTCTCGACTGTTTAAATTGTTACAGATATGTTACAAGGAACGCCTGTCAAACTGTCAACTCCTTTACAAGTTACTGGCTCAACGTAGGTTGAACGTTGTAACGCAGGTTGGTGCCAAGAATGTACCACAGTGACAGACATCGAGACCAACGACAAGCTTCTTTCCCAGGAATATTTAGAAATAAGATTTTATATTCAGATTAACTTGAACACAATCAAGTAATTTTATCATATTTCTATGAAACTCTGTAGATCGAATCTGGATTGCTTATTGAATACCAAATATGACAAGTTTGAGGGATGTAAATAAACATTTGTTGGTTATTGAAAACTGATCTTATAAAGATGAATACAAGGTTCAAAATTCAAGTGAATGTGGTTTTTAATATCCAAACTACTGAAATTATAGAGTTGTTGCAGAAGGCAAACTTTATACCAATACGTGACAGCAAACAGTGTAGATTTGCAATATAAACCGCAGTGTGTAGTGCCATTTAAACAGATTTCGATCCCCAAAAAGGTGTTTCCAAGACGTACAATCCTAACAACTTGATCACAGAACATGTAACTAAAGTTGTAATCGCATAAGATCTGTGAATCAACTATCTAATAGTAGGGTTTTCCGGTGGTACCGGTCTGCTGTACAGCAAGTAGTGGTATACTAATTTGTGCGGGGTAGGTACCAGAACTAAACAGCGAAAAAAATTAGCTTTTTACCCCAAGGTGCGTTGACTGCATCGTTCGGAATGAAACTTCTGTCCTTTCCTTATGCATTCGGTCGCATATGGTACTTACAGTGACATGAAAGGGATTCACACCCGCAAGGTCAAAGCTTCCGACGCTTCCTGGCATAAACTTCTTTATTTTATTTTTTGTGCCAACCATGTGCCAAATGATTGAAGCGCGTCTTTTGTTTTTCTATTATTTTATTTTTGACGGATTCTGGCATTGTTTGGATTTTGGAACTGGCCGGTAGGCCGGTGTTTATATTTTTTTATAGATATATATTACATATTTACATATATATACGATTAGGTAGTGCAAAACTGTGTTTTTATCACATTTACTCAAAAAGAGCTAGAGTTTATTTTTCGTAAACAGGGACCAAAATAGCTCTTTAATCCCTAGGGACTAAAAGTAATTTGTATTTGGAATGTGCATATTGTTAGTACAAGTTCCAATCACCAAAGGTACCAATAACGAACATTGTATGAACGAGTAACAGGCTGAATGATAAAGTTACCCGGGCAAAAAAAAAATTGTGAAAAAATAAAAATGGCGTGAAATGGATCCCGCCTTCATTCGTAATTGTTAACTCGGATTTCACGTTTTATTAAAAATGAGTGTGTCTTGCCCAAATAGTGAGAATTATATAAATAAACGTAGGTACTATTCTTATTCATAAGTTGCACTTTTCTCATAGAGGGTAATTCAAAGTAGAGTTTTCACCTCGGGAGAAACACTATTTAAGCTCGAGTTACTTTGAATCCGTCGCTGCGCTCAGGATTCAACTTTAGAATCCTTCGCTACGCTCGACACTCTACTCTAGAATCCGTCGCTCCGCTCTGGATTCAAAGAAACACTTGCCTTTAAAATGGTTGTTTGCTCCCTAGGCAAACAATCTACTATTTTCTGAAATCAAGGGTACTTATTATAATAATACCAGCCTATTATTGTTCCACTGCAGGGTAAAGGCCTCTACTGATACAGAGAAGGCACGAGCATTGATCACCACGCTTGCTCAAAGTAACAATGTGACTTTTTCAACTCATATGTACAAGGGTAGGTAGTTAATGTTGAGTAATTAACTCCCTATTGGACTGCCCAGTAATATGATGTTACACAGAAAAGAAAAGAAAAATATATCTTTAATAATTCTTCTTGAGAACTAATCGGTTTTGGTCTTTTCTAACTATTTCATCTGGCTCTATGATAGAAATAATGAAGAGAGTAAAGTATATTTATTACGGACTAAAATTTGCTAGATCTAGGAAAAAAACCCAGCTTCTAAAAATGACAGCACTATGCAGTAGAAAATGATTAACTGCCTTCAAAAAAACAATTAAAACTAACTGTTAAGATCCCGTTTTAAAGTCAGTAAAAATCCGCTGTATACGTAACTAATACGAGTAGATAAAGTTGTAGGCTATTAATTAATCAAGTTTATTAGCGCTAGACTTTTGCCATCAACATGGTCATTTGGACTCTATTGGTACTAGAAGTTTATTTCAACCAGTAGGTCCAAGGACGGTAATTTTACGGTGATATCTTCTCTTCTTCAATCGGTCCCTCATTACTCAGGATCGTGGTCACTGGACCCCTTTAAGCAGACAATCTGCCTCCATAGACACCGATCTAAAGTTGCGATCACAACCTGCTGATAATTTGCTTGAGGACGTAGCTTTTTAGGGTTCCGTAGTAAACAAGGAACCCTTACAGTTTCGCCATGTCCGTCTGTCTGTCTGTCCGCGGCTTAGCTCAGAGACGGTTAGTATTAGAAAGCTGTAATTTGGCATATGTAAACATATTAATCATGCCGACCAAGTGGTTAAATAAAATCAGGAAAAAAAGTTTTTTTTTGGGTACCTCCGCTACACGTAAAGTGGGGATTTTTTTTTTTTCTCATCTACCTCATGTTGTGGGGTGTCGTTAGAAAAGTCGTTCAAAAATATTGTGAGTTTGTGAAAACCATTTTTGGATTCAGGGATCCGTTTGTGAAATATTAAGCTTTTAACTGAATTGTTTTGTTAGACTCATGTGTAAGTAAGTACCAGCTTAAAAAAACCCAAAAATTAAAAACCGCCGAAATTCGTGTCGGAACACGCACAAAGAAGGGTTCCGAAGTTGAGATGAATTTACCCCGAGAACAAACTTAACATTGCAGTTTAAAATACGTCACGGTCAATTCTCCAACTGCATAAGTAAGTTTGGAATCGCAGAAAAGAAAATGCGATAAAACTACAAATTAAAACAAATGTCACGGATTTGCACTCTCCATCCTACCCACCGTTAACCAATCCAATCTGACGTCCCCGCGTTACACGTCAGACCGGCTCACTGTACGTTGCATTTGCAATAAGCAACGCCGTGCAACACCGTGCCAAACTTAATTACTTACATCCTCCACACAATGGTCTTATGACGTCACAGATAATGGGCGTGGATGTGAGTTAATGGGTGTGGAAGCGTGTTAATGGAACGGCCGAGGATGTTACTCGGGACTTGATTAAGCCGGATGGCTGATATTGTTGATAGTTAAGATTTATCTTGGCTGGGAGGAGATTACAATGAATGTAACATGTAAGTACGATGTTGTCTTTAGTGCTTATTCTTCTCATTCCTCATTTTTACATTTAATTTTGATTTATTAATTAAATTCAATTTCAAAAGTCATTTATTCAAAGTAGGGTGAGAATCAGCACTTCAACTAACGTCAAAATTACATAAGACAGTCCCCCATAAACACCCGCCCTTAACCACTTCCTAGTGCTTTATCTGGGAAGAAGAACTGGCGCAACAAACTCCCCAGCAGCACAGCTGTCTGTTCAGTTAGAAAAACGTGATCCTATACAATAGTACTTATACAAAATAATTTATATAACGCAACACAAAACATTAAATTAAATTGTTTGCTATATGTCAGCTAGCACACGCTAATATACCAACAAAAAACATCGAAATCTATCAAGCGCTCAAGCGAAAATAAAAAGTAAACAGAATTTAATTACATATTACCCGAATGAAAGTCTTCAGGCATAAAGGGTGTGCCTGTTTACATTATAGCTGTTAAAGCTGTAACTCGTAGTCACAACTGATAAACTAGGACCATCGAAGTAAAGTAAATAAACGTTTGATTACTAATAACAATAACAAAACCATGGTCAGTAAGACGACCAGTCATCACAAGCAGCTCCCGTTCACGAGCGTAACGCAAAGATCAGTCATCACCCCTCTCGCCATATTTGAGGGAAGGAGGCAACCCGACCCCCGACGCTACCGCTATTATTAATATTCTAGTTCACTAGTTAGCCACATTTCTTATTTCCATACAGTAATATTGACAATTTAATCAAAACAGGTAAATATTTGACAGCTATTTGCGACTTGCCAACTTTTAAGATAAACGCTCTTAACTACTTTTATGCTTTCGAGAAGATGTAAACGAAAGCTTTGAGCCGTCTAGTACAGTAAGTCACACGTCAGTGGTGAGTAAACCAGTCTAAGCTGACCTCGCTTTCTTTTGAAACTCCGTATTACGCTAGGCCAGCTCAAGGTCAAAAAATTTACCACCCATGTGCCGTCTACTGTACCGACATATTGCCAATTAGGCTGACAACACATGCAATGTAAGTTAGTTGCTGTATATACGCCAGTAGCCCCAAGAGGTTTGCCGGTCTGTTGTCCCGGAAACAAAGCATTTTCATTTAATTTACATAGTGTAGCAGGTCCCCGTAGAAAGTACCAAGTTCCTTGTTTACCTATGGGTAGGTAGCTAACCGTAGGAAGTCTTTGTGATCAGCTCATTGACTGGCGAATAATTATAACTATGTAGAGCCCTGAAACGCTGGAAGGCGTAGCGGCAGACCCCGTAGAACAGGGGTTGCCAACCTTTTAACATACGCGTCCCCCTAACTTTCTTTTTAAAATCGCTATGCCCCTGAGTTACTTTGTCGATAAGCAGACAAGCATTACACTGTAAAGCGAGTGAAAGTGAGGTCGAAAATATTTGCACCCCCTTGGATAGGTTCGATTTTCTTTTGTTCAAACAAAAGACAAAAACATAGAAGAAACAGAAAGTATTAAATTCTTAGGTATAACTCTAGACAAATTTTGTAATTGGAAACAACACATTAACAATGTATGCAGTAAACTAAATAGATTTGTGTATGCATTAAGAAAACTTCGTATTGTGTCAGACAAAAAAACAGCCCGCATAGCATATAGTGGGTATGTTGAATCAATATTAAGATACGGACTAATAATATGGGGCAATTCAACAGACAATGATAAGACATTTATTGTACAAAAGAAATGTGTAAGAGCTATATGCAGTGTCGGTCCACTTGAGTCTTGCAGGCCTTTATTAAAAAAACTGAATCTATTGACCTTGACCGGCATATATTTATTTGAGGTATCGGTTTTTGTGAGGAAACATAATGAATTCTTTAGATTCAAAGATGACAATTACACAAAACAGAGACCAAGAGATGCAACAAAAATTTTAGTTCCTTTTTGTAATACAACTCTAATCAAAAATAATGTTTATCATATGTGCATTACAATTTTTAATAAGTTACCAAAGATCATAAGGGAGCTCCCTTTTAAATATTTTAAAATTAAACTCCGTAGATGGTTGATAGAAAACTGTTTTTATAGTTTACAAGAATTTCTTCAACATAAAGAAAAAACATTTTTTTTTAAGTTTCCTATTTGTTTTGTGAAGTGTTTTATTTAGTTACCACGGGTGACCACTGAAAATCAGCGCTGTGCTGTGGGTCTCGTTATTGTATACGTATTGTTATTGTTTTGTTACCTACTCGAGTTTTTATTATTTTTTTATGCACGTGTTTCTGTGACGAATAAAATAATTTTTCTTTCTTTCTTTCTTTCTTAGTTTTCAAAGAATTGCTGTAACATAAAATGTTATTTTTAAGTTAAGTTTTGATAAGTGTGTATTGTGTGTGTGTGTATTTATTGTAAAATATAAAAACATCATAATTTAAAAAAAAAAACTTTATTAGAACCTACATAGGTAATTTTCTGTACCTTTAACTTAAATAAGTAGGTACCTATTAGATACCTATATTTGTAAAATTAATTTGCATGCCCTAGACAGGCAAAGTATGGACTGTACATTAATCACCAACTTTTACAACTGGTAACACCTGTATTTTCTGCAAATAAATGATTCTTATTCTTAAAAATAGAAGTTACTTTGGCAACTTATGCAGAAAAGTTGAACAATCAAGATAATATAATATAGAATGACAGAGCGAACGAAAAGTCTTCGAAAATTGTAGCAAGCCGCCTCGGTTAGGTTCGGTTTTGTTTAGTCCATTCGTACAGAAATAGAAAAACTTATTTTGTCGACTTATGCAGAAAAGCTGAACCTCATTTTACAGCACCGAAGTAACTATTATGAAAGGTTTGAATTTTGAAAACTAGCCTTAATCTTTTCTCATGCCAAGAACATAAAATTTAATACTTTATTATTGGAGGCGCCACGCCCCCCTATTGGTCACCCTACGACCCCCAAGTAGAGCGCGCCCCACCGGTGGGGAATCCCTGCCGTAGAAGATGGCGGGAGGTCCTGGACAAAACAAATAACAAGTGGTCCACATTAGCACTGGATCGCAAGCACTGGAAGTCATGGGGAGAGGTCTTCAGTCTCCACCAAGAAGTGGAATGATTAAGGTTAATAACAGTTACAGTATGAACTCTCCTCATATTTATACATAGTTTGGGCTGATCCGAATGTTAAATCACTAACAACTAACAAAAATATGTTACAAAAGACAGGATGTGAAAATAATAGCCCTGGCATAGCGTGAGTAGGGCAACTAAAAAGAGCAATACAGCACCATTGGGCAATAAAAATAATTTTACGACCCATATAAATCAGTAGGCTCGCATCTAGACCAAAGTGGAGCAGTAATGAACTGGAAACATACTTTTTTTTTCTAGTAAGATACTACGTTCACTGGGGAGTAATTTTGTATCGATTTAAGACGCAGATATATGCCAGTGACCTTGAGTGGTTAGCTTGCGTGTTCTGTACTGAGCTCACGCAACGCGTCGTACTTACAGTCAATAATAGAGGACTCGCCCATCAAGGAGCGCTGTCCCAAATTAGTCGCATTATTAATTTATTGTACAATAAATAAAAGGTATTTTAACAAAACACGTATAATAACAGATCAATAAATTATCTTTAAAATGGTAAAGGTGTTTCAGAAAAATATGCTTGATAGATTTCTCGTGATTCTCAGTTTTTTATCCGCTTTACAAATTAATTTCATTTTCACATAAACATAATCTAAAATATTCAGATATCAATTTATAAAAAAAAATGCTCTAATTTAGCACATATTTTTACCAAATCATTAACACTACTCATTGAGACGTGATCTTCAGAATAAAATCATTAATAGTCGGTTATCGTCGCCTTAAGTATTCGTCTTCATAATTCTCGCATTTTTTCTTTAGGTGTTCTTTTTGAGAATCTGGTTCTTCGATCATTACGACCTGTCGGTCGATTCTGTAAAAATATTAACGTGAAGCTTAGGTGAAGTGAGCTGTCACTGCAACAGAATCGACCGGCAGGATGCTAGGATGACAGCTCACTTCACGCTCACTTCACTTAAGTTTCACGGTGATATTTTTACAGAATCGAACGGCTGTTTCCTTTAGGAATGTGTAAATCCATAATTCTTTATGGATTTTTGTAAAGAGTCCAGTTCCTTATTGTTGATGTTAACAGCTTTCTAGGGACTTCTGTTTAATGTGACTAAAAGATCGTGTCAATAAGTACTGCTAGTGATTAAATTATTGGCCTATTGGGACTCCCGCGCTCAGCAGTTATTGTAGGAAAATTAACTACGTAATTAAATGTAAAGTGCTACTGAAACTTCGTGTGCCAAAAGTTTAATGACACATGTTAAGGCGGTTTACTAAATTACTGACTATTTCGGCACCAGTGTTTGTTACAGTCAAATGTCTAATGTGTGTATGTATTATAATCTGGTGTACAATAAAGTATATATAAATAAATAAATGTCTAAAGAACCTAACATGAACTTTTATCCGCATGGATATCATTGATCCCGGTCAAGGGCGAGTCGTAACAGTATATTATGACGCTTTACCGTCATAAAGCGTCCGCCGACGGATATATTACCATATCGAGGAAATTGACTTCAAGTTCGTGCCAATCTTCCACAGTTCTGGTATGCGATGTACGTATCTTGAGGGGTAATTATGCAATTCTTATTCAATTAAACTTTTTCTAACGCGTTTTATAGCTTTTTTATTTACTTCCAAGTCGTTTCACTTGATGTTCTTTCATTTCCTAAAAGTAAACGCTTCCTACTGGTGACTACTCAGGTGACGGCAAGTAGAAGATGTATGGAAAAAGTATGCTTTAAAAAATCTACCTTGTTCTAAGGATAAACACAGGAGAATGGAGATGATGAAGTAAATAATTTCAAGTAAGTTCCGTGGTCTTTTAGGGCACCAAGCATACAAGCTTCAAAGGGGTGCTTCAGATTAAAAAGAGTAAGTAATTGTAATAAATAGAAATGCTAGAAAAGTCTGTCGCCATAGCAACTATGTTAACAGCATGGTTTTGTTTCGGCAGTTAGAGGTAAGATAACCAGTTCCTCTGTGGTTGAGGATTCCGGGTGAAGCTCGCTTTCACCTTCGGCCTGATCATCACTTACCATCACGTGAGATGCAGGCAAAGATCTTCCCAGTAGCAGTAAAAAAAAAAGAACTGCTCCATACCTAAGAACTTCTTTTCACTGTGTTTTCAGGTATTGCGCAAAGCCTCAGATGGGCATCAGGCGTCATTGTTTTTATTAATGGCAGCAGCCATTTTAAATACCTACATATTTTTTATTCGCACACAAAATCCGCAGCTTCCCAGCGAATCAATGGCGAACATTCAAATATTACTATAGCTCCAATCGGGTGGGTTCGTGGGGGCTCGGTCATCAATCATGTGCAGGCGACGGAGTGGAAGACACCTGGCCAGGTCACTGACCCCGCTCGATATCATATACTAGGGAAGGTATGAACATTATGTACGTAAAGGTACGCATTAGGTAACAATACATTCAAACAATAGGATTATATGTTTGGAGTGTTGTTTTGTTGGGCTCTTTATATGGAAGAGTAATGCGAAATAATGTTCATTTGTTTGTTATTTTTATTTATTGTATTCATACAGAAAGGAAAACTGAATTAATAATGTTTTTTTTTCAGATCTCAGCTATCCCAAATATGAAATGATATATAAATATATTTTTTTAAGTAGATCTTCTGAGACACTTTTACAAGGTAATTTTTTGATCAAAATTTTTAAACTAGATGGCGTCGAGATTTCAGCTGGCTGATCTCTTGAGACGAAACGCCGAAACAAAGCTCACTCAATCTGGTGAGTCTTTTCCCAACTGTGTTGGGGTCGGCTTCCAGTTTAACCGGATGCAGCTGAATACAAGTACTTTACATTAAGCGACTGCCTATCTGACCACCACAACCCAGTTACTGTTAAATAAAGATATAGGTACAAAAAAAGCTGTGGTCGCATTTCTGTCTGAAATATTTTCTTGTTTCATACTTTTCAGAGTGATTTTTCAATAGTCGGGTTTTAGTTATTGAACTTACTTTTTATATTAAATTATTTTGGGGTGATAATTTCGTGATGAAGTATTTGCAGGCCGCTTAAATTATATATTATTTATTTTAAATAATAGGTATTAATTTTACAGCCGCGCCGTACGTAGCACAGTCTCACTTTTGCGTGTTTTTAACAATTTAAAAATATTTATTTCCTTAGACAATATGATATAAATAAATATTTGTAATGTGCTCGTCAAGCTCTTTTTACCCAAAATTTTTTTTTTGTTTTATTACTTTATGTCCTCTAGAGGGCGCCATATTGATTTTAATGTGACGTCACATAGCCCATAAGGCTGCCTGTCCACTGGAGCGGAGAAGAGAGGAGCGGAGTAGCGGTGTGCTAATATTAACCAATGTAATTGCATAAAAACTCTGCTCCGTTTCAATGGACAGGGATTTGCGAACGAGTTTAAAAATTTATACAAAACCGGGAAGCGGAGCGGGGAAACGGAGCGGAGAAGCGGAGAGGGGAAGCGGAGCGGGGAAACGGAGCGGAGAAGTGGAGCGGGGAACCGGAGCGGGGACTCATTACTCGTCGCGTGAACTCGGTCTAGCTCCGCACAGTCCGCAACACCGCTCCGCTACCTCGTTTCCCACAGTCCGTAACTCCGCTCCGCTACCTCGCTCCGCATCAATGGACAGACACTGTCCGCAACTCCACTCCACTCCGCTGCCATTCTCCTCTCCGCTGCCTCGCTCCGCTTCAATGGACAGGCAGCCTAACCAGCGGATAATCAAGTCGCTTCAATGATACCTCTTTTGTCAAATTATGATCAAACAAACAAACAAACTCACTTTCGCATTTATAATATTAGTTAGGAAGTTGCGAACAAAAATCACTCCATCAAATATACTACCATCTTGCCCTGATGCAAATTTCTGCAAACAAAAAAAAAATCACCAACACAATTCCTTTACACACACATGAATAGACAACACAATTTAAAGATAACAACCCATCCTACTTACCCACGCTGTCCGATACTAAATCAAGTGGTTATGTGACACGGCCGTGACGTGAATATCGGACTGTCCGATTAATGAACGTGTATCTTGGTTACTGAACCGTTGGGGTCGACTTGTGAACTTGTGTGCTTGCTTTTTTTGGTGGTTAATTAAATGGGGTAAGAGATTGGGGTAAGAGATGAGGGTAAGATCGTAAGATGACGTAAGGAAGGTCTTATATGTAGGTTGGACTTAATGATAAATCATATATTAAAAGAAATAGTAGTAGTAATGCTAGACAGCTGTAATTTGGCATGGATATACATATTAATCACGCCGACAAAGTGGTAAGAATAGATATTACGTATAAGTTTTTTTTTTATCTCATCTATGCCGTGGTGTAGGCTATAGTTGGAAAGGTCGTTCAAAAATATTGTTTGTGAAAACCATTTTTGGATATAGGGATCCGTTTGCGAAATTAAAAGTCTGGCAAGACATTTTCCAGTCTAGGCTTATATAATCAGTTTAAATCAATAATTTCGTTCCTGTAACGAAGAGAGTTTTGATTCGAACACTTAATTAATTAATTGATTGATTTTATTATTTCAATGATGTTATGAATTGAATGAATGAATGGTATGTATTTGTCATTAGTATATTGGTACTTGGTGTGGGTGTACTGTAGGTACCCCTCTGCTTAACCCTTCGTGAATTACAGGGGTGATGTTATGTTTTTTTAATGTTTATTGCTATTCCTTGTGTCTATGAATTCTCCACGTTTAGTGGTTTAGAACCTGATCGACCGAGCTCTGCTCTCGTGAAAATAGAAAATGCTCATTTAATTGTACAGGATAGTTCATACTAATTCCATGCTGCCATGATAGTAGGTACTTACTAATTCCATGCTGCCATGTCATTATTCTAAGGCCACCTTGTTCTAAACTTTGGGCAACCGAGCTCTGCTCGGGTGGAGTTACGGAGACAATGAATTTTCCAATATATGAGACCTAGCTAGATCGAGTTTTCGCCCCCGTAAAACCTTCCACCGAACAATTTTCAAAAAAAGAAACGAAAAAACTTTCATCGAAATGGTTAGAGCCGTTTTCAAGAACGTGATTACAAATATATATTATATCTAGGAAGAGGGAGGATCTCTTTCGTTATCAGGCATATTTTAACTACTGTGGCCGTACTAACGAGTAGTGTTGATTATTGCGCAATAGAAAAACCGTTGCAGTTCAGATTAAATTATAATTTACGATAACATTAATCACACTAGCATTTCACACACTGTAGGTACACGACCCAACTATTCGAAACGCGGGACAGTTTCTAAACGACTTCACCACTTAACCGCCACCCACGAAGTCTGCCCTGCTGAGTCCCGGCCGGCGGCCGATCCGAGCGTCATGTTGTAGACTCTGTCGAGCGCCGCCCCCAGGCGGAACTGGCGTCCCAATGAGTCAACAACGTATTTCCGACATATATATATATATATATATGATTTTGATTTATAATCACAATCTAATTCACAGGAAAACAGGATTATGAGTCGAATATTAAGAGTAATTTTCCATTTAGCAAGACATAATTCAGCATATGCTTTAGAATTACTCTACATTATCACAAATTACTGACATAATAGTTTCTATATCGTTATCTACAAACTAAACCACTCAGTTTAGGGTTTGATACACGATAGCTGACGGGATTTGAGACAGTATAATTAACTTGAGGCAAGATTTAGTGTCCCTGTTTACGTCATAGGACCTGCCGCGTCCCCCATGGGGGTGGTAGGGGGAAACTACGGGGTATCGCTAGGGGAATTGATTTTGCTACGTTGGGTTGTATTAATAGTATCCTTGCCAGGGGTCCCATCGATTACGAGTTTTTGGGTTGGCCGTGAACTGGTAAACTTTTGCAATTTGCGTAAATGGGTGGTAGCCATCGTTTTTCGTAACAATGAGTTCGAATCTTAACACAATTTTTTACGATTAGGTATCTATAATAGTGAACTAGTTCTCTTTTTTATCACTAATACCACTTGGTTCAAACCAAATGATTATTATTTTTATGACATTATACGTCTGGTAGTGACAGAAACGAATCGATGCAAAACCGACTACCTTACTAGTCTTGTCTGCCCTACCCCTAGAGTGTAATTTAAGCCCGCGTAGGCGCGGAGGGGCGAGGCGGGCCGCGAGCTGAAGAGCAAGTGGTGAGCGTTAAAACCATCTGCGACGACAAGTTCGCGTGGGACCGCCCGCCGGAGCCCCGCAGCGCCGGAGCCGTGACAGAAACCATGCCTGCTGCATATTGCATGCTGCCTTGCTTGCTGCATGCATGGTGTATGATTGTTTGCATGCTGCATGCTTGCTTGCATGCTGCATAGTGTGATAGATGAGTCTTCCAATTATTATGGATATGAAATGTATGCCAAAAGATGATTCTAACTGTAAACTTTCTGAGATATTATAGTTCTGCCTTTTGAAAAATATCCATATTCTTGACTTTGACTTCTTTGACTCTGACTGTGTACTTTCTGCGATATGATGGTTCTACTTTTTAATAATTATGGATATGAAATGTATACCAAAAGACGATTCTGACTTACAAAATTATGAGTTTTGAATGTATGATAAAGGAGTGTGTGCCAAACGATTTTCTGCGAAATTAAGTTTATGCTATCCGCTGTTATGCAAAATAACATTATGACATAAGAAGTTCAGCTATAAAGGGTGGACCCTTTTACCTATTTTGGCATAGTAATTTTATTCTACGTAAGTACATCGTCTTCACATATAATTAATGTAGGTATACAAAATATTGTAAAACATTGTGAAGTTTCTTTCCCATTCTCCTCCATACCATAAGGGGCAACTAGAATCAATTCTATTTTCATGTAACTTTTGAAGTTCATAAGTGCCTCTTATTTGAAAGAAAAAAATTACTTTGATCAAAGTTTTGATATAAATGATACAATTTGCAATGATACAATGAACGTGTGCTAGACACGGCATTAGCTAAACTTTGGTTAATTAGATACCTTTCTACATATTTGTGATTACGACTCAAGTCACCGATCTTGACGAATCAATAATTTCGTCAGATCATTTGCTTTCAGTTTCCACGCGCTGTATTTAATAGACCATAAAATACAAGATCCTTGAAACATCAACTTCTCAGCTCATCAATATTTTCGTAAACATATTTACATACAATTAATACTTCAGTGCTGTAAGTTACACAAAATAAATACGACGCCTACTGCTACCATGTTCTAAATTAGATTTATTCATGAAATTCATAAATCATGTTTTGCTGGTATGATTACTTTGACGTTAGGATAATTTAGAGGTCCTGGAAAGTTTCGTTCATGCATGAATATTGAATTAAGAGAAGTAAATTTACTAAGGCTTTTCAGCTCGATAAACTTATTTGTTAGATACATCATATTTGAAAAAAAAAACATCGAGCATTACAGTAGTTGAAAGAAAGAAAGAAAGAAAGAAAGAAAAAGTATTTATCTCGCACAGGAAATCACAAACTAAACTACAAACACACTAAGCATAAATAAAAAATAAAAAACAATAAAACAAAATAAAATTAAAAATTTATGCAGTCCTGTACGAGGCCAGGCTCCTATCTCAGTATAATGCTACAACATTTAAAAAATAAATCTCAAAGCGCTGGTATTCTGATAGGGCCAGTTGCATATGATTTGTAACATCAGACATCTCACCTTGGTAATGAGAAACTTTAAAGGAGCGGGGCCTCGTCAAGGTGGTTTCTGACGGCCAATTCTGGCACCGCGCGAGCTTATTGATAAAATCAAATAGCACGCACTTCCCCGGCTTCCTGTGACACACTTCCGTCCTTTTTCACGAAATCACTCCCACAGATTTGATTATTTAGATTTAGATTTTAATTGCAGAAAAGTGAGAGGAAAAATGTTACACATCAATTACACGGTTACAATAACATATTTTATCGAGGAATCTCTGGCTAGCCTTTTCCCAACTGAGTCGGGGTCGAATTCCAGTCTAACCGGATGCAGCTGAATAAGCGTCGGGTCACACTGGAATGGCAGCGGCCGGCAGCGACGCGGCGAGCACTTTCAGTGTGAAATAATTTTAAACTTTATCTACATACTTAAAATACCAGTATCGCTTGAAAAGCTTGAAAGGTCTCGAGGCCGCCCGCGGTGCTGCGAGCGACCGCGCGCCGCGCGCATCTTGTCGGTGGTTCTGCCTGCGGCTGCCAGCGATGACGCGAGGCCGCTTGCGGCACCGCGGGCGGCCGCGCGTATGTAATGTAGAAACTAAAATAGTTAAGAGGGTCTCCTCTTAAATCCCACGTGCCTGTCTAGGCACGTGGGATTTGGAGGTCGCGCGAGGCCACCAGCAGCCGCCAGCAGCGACGCCGGAGGCCGGGGCGGGCGCTGGCAGCCGCTGTCGGCCGCTGTCGGCCGCTGCCATTCCGGTGTAACTCGGCCCTAAGAGTATTTTGCCTATATGAAACGACTGCCTATCTGACCTCCACAACCCGTTCACTGGGTAACCCGATACCCCTTGTTATGCCTGGTTGTCAGACTTTCGGGCTTCTGACTACCAGTAGCGACTGTCAAACATCTACAAATGACAGCCGGGACCAACGGCTCAACGTGCTTTCCGAGGCACGGAAGGGTGTCGATATGATATGAATGGTCACCCATCCACTGACCAACCTCGGTAAGCGTAGCTTAGCCGTCGATCGATCCGTGCGGCTGTTATTATTTAGCCACGAACGAGGAATAACCCTCTTTTTATATTTACAGAGACAATTTTGGAAGCACTATGAAATAAGATTTTGTTTACGATTCCTGCTTATTTTTACAAAGTAAGGTGACAACAGCAATAACTGTCCGTCCCAAAAATAAAAACCCGTGTGTATTCCCGACCTGCCTGCCGACAACGAAATCGCTTGATAAACGCAAGCTTAGCGAGGAAAGGACATTTATTCGCCCATAATGATGTGAATGTACGATGAAATTATTGCATTTTGACGTGTCTGTGTTTTTAAGTGCGCGTGTTAGTCATTTTGAGTTAACCGTTTAGACTTTTTGGGATTTGCATAAAAAGTTTTTTTTTCGTTATTTAACGGTAAAACACAGTATACATTATCGTGGTAAAACGAAGGTGCCGCCCGAAACAAATTATTTTAATTTTTTTGAATCATTATATTTATCGATGCATGATCTCTTCTTGTAAATAGATTTGGGAACGGGGCACTGTGAACTTGTCGGTAGTGGGATAGTAATAGCTGAATGAATGAATGAATGACAGAAATACACCGATCCCAGCGTGGTTTAACCATACTCGATAAATCGAATGAACCCCAAGATTTGCACTAGCCCATGAAGCCTCGTGCTTCATGGGGCTACAGAGGCCATTGCATATCATGAGTAGACCGGGTGGTGCTGTCATGGTAGGGAAGACGTGCCCTCAGGATATGGAAGGATTTGCGAGCCGTACCGGATATGCATCCTAGAGTAGGCAATGGAATAGTGGAGAGACGGTAGATATTTATCTATGAATGCATCTTTTCACGACGTCGCCGCCAGGTTGGTTCAGGTCCAGCTTCACCTGTGCATCTGCTCCTTGCTGTTTCCAATGTCTTCGTCTAAGGTCTCGCTGGTCTCCGTTTCAGATGTCTTGTTAATCTCCCTAGCAATCTCCTTAATCTTATCTCGCTCTTCCGCCGTGGCAGGACGAGTAATAGCTATTCATTTATTCGGTTTAGCCCCAAAAATTAGAAGGAATCAGCTGGATGCGGGAAACACAGCACTGGTTGAAGTTGCGGTGCTTAGAGAGGCCTATATCCAGCAGTGGACGTCCTTCGGCTGAAGTGATAATGATGATTTATTTGGTTTTACTTAGTTTCTCACTCAGGTTAGAACTCTTCCCAAAATAACTACTAATACTAGTATAGCTAGGCAAGAAAATAGCAGACAAACTGCAGAGACATTCAATTCCCACATAATGACAATACTACAAAGATACCCCAACGAATTACTAACAGATCAAATGCAAGTTACGTCGCCAACTCTTCAATAAATTATTCGCCCATTTCAAGAAGCTAAATTAGTACCTCCGCCCCTTGTATAGTGCGTGCATGTCGTGACAACTATGAAAGGTGGAGTGCCTGAGCATGAACCTCTGTATAGATAGTGCCATCCACGAAGACTCGCCTACTCTTATTCCTAATCGCGATTACTGAACTGTAAGCGATAAGAAAGAACAGGGGCGCGATATAAACCGCTAATTCAATCGGTCAATAACTTTCGCCTGTCGTGTTGAATCGATCAATTCGTTCATGCTTGTCATCTCACATGCTGACTCATTCCGGCTCGAAGGACCAGACAAGATGTCCCATATTCTTTACAGGATCACTGGACCAGTAATGTTGTTTGATGATTAATAGATATTACCATTTTCAATGTCTGTGTGATGGTTTATATATAATATTATTATATAATTTTATATTATATAAATTATAAATGAGGAAGTTTTTTCTTTTTTTTTTTTTTTTTTTTTTTTAAACTTTAAAAGCCACTGCGACAACTTTTGTTTGTTACTCAATTATACAAAAACGGGTCAACGGATTTGGATGAAAACTGGCACACGGGTAGACCATGACCTGGAATAGGTCATAGAATACTTTCTATCTCAACATTCCCACGGGATCCAGACTCATGCGAGTGAAACCGCGGGGCGCAGCTAGTATATAATAAAATAAATGTGAAGGTTTGTATGATCGTTACTCAATCACGCAAACACAGCTGAACGGATTTGGTTGAAATTTGGCACACATCTAGTTTATGACCTGGATTAATACATAGGACTTTTATCCCGGTAGTACGTTCCCGTGGAATGTTTATGTTTTTGAAACTTTATAATGTCTATCAATTCCCTGTATACTATGTAGAAGCCTACCGATCCGTTGAGAAATGTCTAAATGGTGTTTACAATGCATTTGCTCGAAAAGAGCGTTTTCCAAGCAGTCAATTTGTGCGGAAAGTGTCACTTTTTTTCACTAGTGCTTTTTACTTTTCTGTTTTTTTTTAATTTTTAAAGCCGTCGTCAGCCCGTATTATTTGAGAAAAGTTTTACAAATCAGATGATGATGATAACGATGGCGATGGCGATGGCGATGGTCAAAATCAAAAAGTCGAAGTCGAAGTCAAAGCCAAAGTCGAAGTCGAAGTCGAAGTCGAAGTCAAAGTCATGAATTTTGTTTTTATGATTTATTTACGTCGTCGTATGTTAGATGTTACATATCACAGGCGTATACACAATGCATAGTAAAACGTTGTATGATACACGTGCATAAGATGATTTTTTGATTGGAAATCACCTACCTTCCGCACTTATAGCATAAATAACTATTGTTATTTGATTCTTGTTTTTTGGGACAACCGAAAGATAACAAAGCCCAACAACTAGAACAAGTGAAATTCACTGCTAGTTTACTAAGACATATCTAATAAAAATTCAGTATGTGAAGTTGCTAAGTTTATTCTTGAACACCTAATATAGGCCGAAGATTCTCAAGCACGATGTGTATTTTCAAACCATTATTTTCATATTAGAAACCCAGAAACTATTTGCACATAACTTTCAGTCACTTTAAGAGAAAATAGACATAATGTTATTGTTATCCTAAAGCATCTAGAGAGGTTTACTTAAAACATATCCCAAAGTAACGTAGGAGTACATATATGAGCCTTTTATTACACTTATTTTTCTTATACTTAAAAGCGTATTATTTCTTCGCACAACGTGCGCAGTTATGAACTTATAACATCAATTATTACGTCATATTTTTATTCCTTGAAAGGCTAGATCGAGCTGTATTGACATTTCAAAAGACGTCACGATGTCTCAAGTGAAATGGCGATGTCATTGATATGATATTGATCAAAGAAAGAAAATAAATTTATTCAACCCAGGTTAAGGCACACAATATTCACACTAAAACAAAATACAGTAAAAACTTTAAAACAGTATTGTGAGCCTCACGTCTGCGCCAATTAGGCCCAGCTAAGATGCCGTTCTATTAGTGCCTGATGCTGGTTTACAACTGGACCTTAAATTCGGAATAAGTACAAGTGGGATAAGGGCAGACAAAAAATAGAAGAATTCGAAATAAATAGTGCTAGAGGTCATTCTGATCTTATCTTTCAAAGAAACTCTGAGCATAGCCCGCTTCATAGCACGCTGAGTGACCTTGAATTGGTGAACCAGCCCAACTGGCAGTGTCCACACCCCCCAGCTAGATGGACCGACGACCTTAAAAATGTGGCTTGGACAAACTGGATCCGTAAGGCGGTGGATAGAGTGTTGTGGCGGAGCCTGCGAGAGGGCTGGGTCCAGCAGTGGACTGCGTTAGGCTGAGTTGATGTTGATTGACAGCTCGATGTAAAAGTCGTCTGTCAAGGCAATATAGATCTGTTATTTCTATGTCGATCTACGTACCAACACGAAAGGGCTTTTTATGTTTCATGCCAACAAAGAAGCAGAAAAACAATGAATTCCGTATATTAGGACCACACCCGAACTTCAACCAATAAACGAATAGCACAGATAATATCTACGCAGTGACGGTTGGCCACGCTGATAACACGTGTCTCCACCCATTGATATGCAAGCAGCGGCTGCGCATTAAATCAGAAGCTATCAAACATTTAGTTCTTGTTGTTTGACTGTTGAATAGTTAAGTGCAGGATACACGGGTGATAGAAATACCGTAGGTACGTACCGACAGTTTTTTTATGCCTTTATTTTTGTTTGGATTTTAGCAGGTGGACCGAAGACCTGGAGAAAGGCTGAAGAGAGTCTGTTGGCACACTGTTGTGGTGCAATTTGGGGGCGGCATATCCTGCGGTGGACTGCGATACGTAGGCTTTTTCATAACATATCCTAAGATATGGCAGATGGGCTAACCGATAGCCTGAGAACTGAAATGAACTGTATGAAATTTATTAAACTTATACTCCATTTGAAATAAGATTAGAAATTTAAATAAACCTTTTTTACCGTTCAATTGATTTAGACTTTTATTGGGTTGGTGACAAATGGCAGTGCTGCAGTAAACGGTTGGTATTGTAATCACTTTTTTGTTAAGTTAGAAGTAAGAATCGGTTGAACGGACTGTAAATAACCACTGACGGACTGTAAAACATGTTTGTTTTAAAAATTTCTAATTTTATTTCAAATGAAGTATAGGTAAATATGACTATATATTTATTGTCACGTTCATAACTTCAGTAACGTCTCGCGTCTGTTTTATATTTTCGACTCAGTAGGTACTGTCCCTTAAATATGTTCTTGACAGCGATACGACTAACAACAAAACTTAATATTTCTTTCTCAAATATTCGTGATCGGAATACTCTATGAAGGAACGTTATGGCATTCACGTGTTAGCAGCCGATTCATTCATCTATAACTAAATCGTAAAGCATTTTTAACACACGTTTGAGTATTCGATACGCCTGAGGCGCGCGTTTCAATCGGTGGCGTAGTGATGAGTAAGTATCGATATTAGGTATGCTAAATTATTATCGATAAGGACATCAATATCTCGTAGGATTGAGTATAATTTTCTTTCTTATTCTTTTATTATCTGTTGAAGTTATTATAATTGAAAAAAAAAACCTTTTTCCAAATCTTTCCAATTTCAAATTTCCTTTTTTTCTTTTTTTAATTGGATTGCAAGACGTCTGTTCGGAGAAGAAGTTGATGATTTGATATTGTCCTATTCTGTATTCACAGCCTTGGAACAACGAATTGGTGGTAAGGAATGGCGGCTGTGCAACGTAAACCCTTAGTAGTAACACCAAGCCTGAAACCCCCGATGTATTATGCAGAGGTGTATTACACCCACATTTTGCCAGTTTAAATCCCATGTAATAGGGGGCGAACCTATTGCAATCATACGGTCACAAATCCAAACTCCTGGCTGCTACTGACAATTTTCTGATACTAGGTACTTTGTCTGACCTGGGAATCGAACCCAGGATCTTATGCTCAGCAGTAGCCCTTGCGGCCACTAAACCAACGTGGTAGTCACTAGTAGGCACGATCGGATAGTTTATTTAGGATTATTAATAACAATCGATATTTTCTCCCTAATAGGTACTACGTCGGCGCGTATCAATCGTTGTACGCGTATCGAGCACGCTCGTGTGCTCTCTTCCTATAAAAATAATAAAAAGCATTGCGCGTGGTCAAGGAACTTCTTCTTCGACGACGAATTATCACGTATCTTACGAGGTCAAGAGTACTTTGAGAATGTTGTCGTATTTTTGTATAAATCGACGAATTTGCCTCTTGTTTTGATGTCATAAAGAACAAGATACACCATTCTGCAAAGTGACAGCCGCACACCGATTTTTAAAGCACGCTACATAATTTATGTTTTTTCCTTCTAATGATGCACACTTTTTTATTAATAGAGCTTCTAACTTTCTGGTCTTTTCTCACAGTTGGTCGCAGTAATTAAGCTAGGGTAGCTGGACCAACCGGGTTAGTTTAGGTTGGAGCTGTGACCAACCACGCCCGGGCTTAATTGGTCGCAGTAACTAAGCTAGAGCACCCCGACCAAATCGGTTGGGTTAGAACTGTGACGAACCGCTACATTCAAGTTGGTCGCAGTTATTTGGCTATTAATATTTTTAGGACCCCAAAAAGAACTATTTGAGGTTCACAGAAAGAGACGCAATCATTTTATTAGAGTGTTCATTAATATTTTTAGGAGCGGAAAATATGAATTATAAGAGGTTCTTTAAATCATCACCATCGTCATTTCAGCCGAAAGACGTCCACTGATGGTTCTGGAGTGGCGGCTGCGTACCGGAAAACGTAGCGTTGGGAGCCCCCCCCCACAAGATGGACCGATGACCTTGTGAAGGCCGCAGGAATCCGCTGGATGCGGGAAGCACAGGACCGGTTCTTTAAATAAATGCCTTACATTTTTTCTACCTTAAATCAGTTGGCAAAACTTTTCTGCAGACATTGTGTTGCCCAGAAAGTCTATAAACTGGAAAATCCCCCTAAAATGTACAACATCTAGTTTAACATAGATTGATTGACAGCAGCCGTTCCTGATTGAGATTGATTCGTTTCTACATAATTGAATTTTGTGCGCTGATCCGTTTTCCACGATTTACGGACTTATCCTCGGTCTGCCGTTAATTGTTGTTACATTTAAAGGTTTGCGTGTTTATGTTGAGTATTGTTTTACTCTCAGTATATGACTGACTAAGATATCAAACGCTACTGCTGGGCACGGGGTCTTGAGTTCGATTTCCGGGTCGGTGTTATTGGGTTCCATCATGAAATTTGTCAGTGGCAGCGGAGTCTGGATCTGTGCTCGGGTGATAGCAATAGGCTCGCCTCCTGTTACACGTGACTTAAATATAACTGGCGAAATGTGGGAGTAGTGTAGGTACACCTCTGCCTACCCTTTCGGGGACTACAGGTGTTATGTTATGTTAGCAGCTATGTCTTACATATTATTGTTAACTGAAAAATATTAATCTCACTAAGGAAATCCCCATAGCAGACTATTGTATGATATCATAATTTCGACCGGTTCTGTGCTTCTCGCATCCAGCGGATTCCTGCGGCCTTCACCAGGTCATATGTTCCGTGTGATGCCGGACCTAAAGAATAGTACCATCCTATTTCTTCCCGTGGGTGTCGTAAAAGGCGACTAAGGGAGTCTAGAGGATGAGGAGCAGCGTTCTCTATGCATTTTAACGCCATACTGCGTACGCTTACCCCCCAAATTGATATATTATAACCCGATATATTGAGCATAGATTTTTCTACTAGAAGAAAAACTCTCATCTTTTAAAAACATTTTCAGATAAAACTTTCAGAGTTTTTCCAAGATCCAATTAGTAACGAAATGCAACCATAGTGGATCAGTGCAGAATTTTTAGTGAATCAGATCTGAAGTATGGAACCCTTTTAACAAAGCATAAAAAGTAAAAATTGCAAGGCAAATCCAAAACCTTCATGCTGAAATGCCAATAGGTTTGTATTCATAGAAAACAAAGAGAGAAAAATTGTATAGAATTTCTGTTCCTCGGTTTCTCTCATCAATGGCCTGATTCATAAGGCAGTACTCCTCGATCCATCGAGCTCGCAGTCTCTGGAGCCATAACTACTATTAGCTTGGACCCTGCTCCTGACACCAGTGGACCACAATTTTTTTATATTTTAAATGTTTTTTATTTCTTTTTAAAGAAATATTTATTAAATAAACGAAATAGTAAAATATTAAAAATAACAATAATATTGAAAATCAAGATATTCTTTGTTTTCTTGTTAGAAATAGCTCGATAGTTTTAACTGTAATGGTCTTATTTACGAAATAATAAATAGGACGATATGACTGCTAAAAGGGATTTATACAGACCGCAAGGTTTTAGTTGAACAAAAAAACTCCTTTCAAAAATGGTGGCATACAGCTCTCTTTCCATTTTTGTACGGAAAATATCGAATTCCTAAATAATGCACTCCCCACGCAAAGAAAAAGCCACACGGCGTTAAAAAAAAGCTCGTGTGATTGACATTTGAGCTTTTTCAGATTTTAAAAAGCTGTTATTTAAATGAATTTGTGAGAAAAATGAAACGTTACCTGATACGGTTTTAAATATTTTTAATGAAAGCCGTGTGGCTTTTCGTCATCTTTTGTTGAAAACTGTAATGAAACCGAAGTAGGTGAGAGTCTCGTTAAAAGTTTCAGATTGCATGCTCAAAGTGAACCCAGGACTTAATTACTTTTAATATTTTTGTAACAGTGTTTTTCTTATTTTTTGACGACACGATGACTCAATTTATCTTGTGCTTATTAAGTCTTATAAAACTAGTTATTAGGTTCTTGTACCTATTTGAAATCAACAATAATAAATAGGTACATATAGTAATATAATAAACTCAGTAGCTATATTTATTTATTATTTTTTATTAATAAATTCTTTTGCAGTAAAAAAATAATTACCAATAAGCCATTTATGTAGCTTGGAATTTTGTTGATAATTTTAATTGCTGTACCTAAACAATTTTTATGACATAATTTGCATATACCTACGTGGCTAGGATGCCTGTCTTCCCCAACACAAGAATCAAAGCATCCTGGATGCTTGTTTCCCCTAACATGCTTCTTAATTTTACCTCGCGACATCTTGGTATAATCAAGTTTTCAGGGAACTGGTCCTATAAAATAAATAAAATAAAACTTTATTTCAGACTAAGGTCCATATTTTAGTTAGTAATTTGGTTTTAGTAACAATGGTGCTTAAAGTAGGTTAGCATTGTTATTTTACACGAACTAAATTTGTTTATGTAGACCTATGACTGTCCCCACCCAGTGTGCCTGAAAGGGACAGTCCGGTCTGGCAGCGAACATTTTTAGAATGCTGTTGTCACTACCATTGTAGGCGCTGTAGTAAGGAGGTCGCTTTCTTTCGCATGATGGCATGGAAACCATCTGTGCGAGCCTCCGCGAACATTCCCGAGGCGCTACAACGCCATGGCAGTCCCAACAGCATCCTAAAAGCATTATTAAATTGAACATGCAGGACGTTGTATGCTCGGCGCGTGTATGATACCTACAGGCTACTCGTGTAAAAGGACTGATAGAACGCCTTAAACAGAGTTACTTTGACGTCTGTAGTACAACGAGCGAACCTGCGGGCAAGCATATTGCTCCTCACAGACAACGCCCTGCGCTCCCTCTCTATATCTACGTCATCTCTTAGGTTAACAATGTGGCCAAGGTACCTAAAACTATTGACAATTTTCAGTGCTACACCGTTGAGACTTATGGGAGGAACGCTGCGCGGCTGCTGCTTAGGTGCCTTAAATACAAGAAGCTCACTCTTCTCCGAGTTGTATATTAAGCCATGCTCCTCCGCATAGGCCTCGCAGGTGGATAACAACTTCTTCAACCCACCCACCGAGGGACTGAGCTCGTCTGCATAGCTTATATTGTTGACACACGTTCCGACAATGTGGCAGCCGACATGTGTACCGCTCAGTAGCTCGATGAGCCGGTTGATATAGAGGTTAAATAACAGAGGCGAGCTTAACCCCCCTTGTCTGACTCCGCATTCCAGCCTTTACTCGTCCGACAGAGTACCCACCCACCTCACCCGATTTTTTTGGTTAGAGTACCAATATTTGAGAAGGGAGGTGTACTCCGCCGACACACCCGCGTCCCTCAACTTGTCCCACAGTACATCATATGCAAACAGATCAAATGCTTTTGACAAGTAGAGGAAACACGCCAGTACCGGCGTCCTTCTCGCTGTATAGTACATGACAGTTCCCTTCAGACTCAGAATAGCGCTCTCTGTTGAGACTCCTGCTTTGAATCCGAACTGGGCATCGAGCAACCCAACCTGTGCTGTGAGGCGACTACTCAGCAAACTGTCAAGTACCTTCGCTACTGTGGTAGCGAGTGAGATGGGCCGGTAGTTACCAATGTCAGACGTATCACCCGTCTTATTTTTAACTATCGGAACGACTATGGTCCGCATTAGCGGCTCCGGCAAATACGAGTGACCTATGCACAGACTGAAAAACATAGACAGTACTCGCGGCAAATGAACCCCTGCATATTTATAATGCTCGATACTGAGCCCATCGTGACCAGGCGACTTTCCACGCTGCATTTTTCTAATAATTTTAGCCACACTGTTCGCAGGATTGTCGACACGGTTGGCGCAGTGGCTGAGCGATCGACTGCTGCGTAACGTGTCGCGGGTTCGATCCCCGCACGGAACAAATATTTGTATGATCTGCAAGTAGTTGTTCCGGGTCTGGGTGTTAGTGTATGTGAGTTTCTATGTTTGTAAACGCACCCACGATACAAGAAGAAATTCTTAGTGTGGGGCAACGTTTTTAAAAAAAAGAAAGAAAGAAAAAGGTATCTTAACATTCTGCCCCATCACAAAGGGCTCACTACCGCTCACCACACCGGACGAGGGACCCAAGGGCGACCGCACAGTAAAGTGCTTTCGAAAGGCCTCGGCAATGTCACTGTGGTCAGCTGAACCATCAACACACATCGGGATGCACGGCCTAACGTTCATTTTCTTTGTATGTTTCCAAAAAACTTGACTTTGAGCCTTCTTAATATTAAATGCTTATGTCAAATGAATCGATCCGTATACAGGGTGAAGGGGCAGCCGTTCGCAGACTGATGGGGTGATATCATACATCAATCAGTATATCATATTAAGATGACCGGTACATAAAATTATTTCAGGAACGTTATGGGAATCCAATAAACCTGATTTGTTTTATTTGACGCAATGTATCGTTTCCATGGCAAAACCTAAGTAGATATGCGGCAGCGCGGCCGCACTCCCCGCGGCGGGAATAGCTTATTTCACGCGTCGTTTGTTAGAATATTTCAACATCCATTGCTGGTTTTTTTATTTCAGCTGTTTTGTCTACATAAATGGAGTGCTGAGAAAAAAAAATCCTGAGAATATTTCCGGTGGAATATGATTCAGAATAAGGAGCTGAATGCACGCTGTCAGTTTGCGGAGGGCTGTCCCTTACACCTTGTATTGTTAGGATAGCAAAAAGATCATGTTTAGCAGCTATAATATATTGTATTGGAATAAAAAATATTAATTAAATAGGTATAATTGTTAAATAACCATAATCATTTTTCGCCTCTCACGCATGAGGTTATGGGTTCAAATTCGGGCAAGTACCAATGTGACTTTTTCAAATCATATGTACTTTCTGAGTTTATCTTGGGCATTACTGACATCGGTGAAGGAAAACATCGTGAGAAAACCAGGACTTATAGTTAATATAAGTCTGAAATCACCAACCCGTCTTGAGCAAACTCAAACTCAAAGCATTAAAGGCAAGAAACTCCAGGGACACTCTTTTAAATCATGATATGGTTACAAAATATTGGTTACATCATTCATGTTGAACTTATACATGTGAGAACGATGCAAAACGTTAAAAGCGTCCGTAACAAAAATAGAAATAAAAAAGTAAATCAAAAATTTAATTAAATTAAAATAAGCCGTGGCAGCCAAGAGACGACCAGTTCCCACTGACGGCGCCCGTTCACGAACATGACACATGGATTAGCACCATTCAGCTCAACCATTTTGAAAGGAGCTAAATGATCTAACACACGCGCCACCGTCAGCGAGACATTAGAGTGAGCATGAAGTACTCTCAGCTGCCAAGGCACATTCAAGTCAAAGAAAGACATACCCAGTACCTAAATGGTAGCTTTATAGTCGGTACATAGTACTCACACATGTGCTATGCAATTATACAATGTTATGAGATTGAATTTATACAATGCAAAGATAGTTTTCAAATCAATTCAATTTAAAATCTTCAGCAGCTCCAACAGTATTTTCAAATGCTAATCAATTAGTTTATGCGCCCTTGTGGACCAAGACCAGCGTTGAGCCAGGCATTTTTATCAGCGATATAACCTCCCAACTTATAATATACTTGGCTGCATAGTGTGCGTTTAATATAAGATTTAAATTTCGTTTAATTCAGTTGAAGTATGTTGGGAGGTATGTTGGGAGGTTTAAATATCCTAGACGTCGCAGATAAAATGTATAAAAACCATGCTCAATATTTATATACTACTTAAAGTGATAGATATAATTTTAATACTAGAAATAAAGATAAAATTGATCAACCATTTTTTAGATTATCTAGTACATACATCTTTTATGGGATACTGTGTTAAATTTTACAACAAAATACGTTGTGATATATTACAATTAAATAAATGAAAATTTAAAACTCATATTAAAAGTACACTTTGTAAACAAGCATATTACGAATTAGGGGATTATATCCAAGATAATAAATACACGGAACGTGCTGCCTGCTCCATAGGACAATTTAGAGTCTAGACAATATCAAACTGGTTGCTAAGTTAATTGTGTTTTTTTTTTTTTAACATTGTTTTTACATTCTGTGATTATTTCAACTCACACACTGACTTATTAGTATTACTTGTTAAAATGAGGGAAATGAAAAATGAGATGATGAAGGAAATGAGGGAGGGAGGGAATATCGTATAACTTTACAATGTTATAGAATAGAATAGTTCTTTATTTACACAGAAAGTAGGTACAAGTTACAGATGTTAAGGTTAAAATGATCCATAAACTAAGGCATGCAAACAGTTTACTTAATATAAATATTATTAACAAATTCAATCATATCAATACAAGTTTACCATGTCAAGATGAAAATCGGAAGAAAAATACAAAATTGAAGTAGGCAATACAACACAAAATGTCAAGTTTAATAAAATGAAGTTCGAGGTCAATACATTTAAATTAAAAATAAATGATTTAGTAAAAGTCAAGAGTACAGAGATGTCATATTATCAATTTAAATTCTTATCGGTCAAAAATTCGCCAATTGAGTAATTAATAGATCCGTCAATGTTTGTAAATATGTGAGCACCATGTATCTATCACATAATTAATGTATATGTCATTGCTTCATTTTTCATTCTTTTTACCTATCGTGGTATAGTTATCTTATTCTAGATGCATCGTCTTCATATATAATGAATGTATACAAAATATTGTAAAAACATTTTAAAAGAGTAACGGTGGAGTTTCCTGCCCACTCTTCTCCATACGAAAACTACCTTTTGGAAGGGGCGACTAGAATCAATTCTATTTTTTGTATATTTTGACGTTCAAAAGTGCTTTTTATGCGCCTAATTGATATAAATTGTTTGACTTTGAATAATAAATGTTACTGTAGATACCATTCATATTTTGAACGGATACAAATTTAAGTAGGTACTTAAAATATTTCTAGTTCCACGATATATTGTCTACACGAGGACAATGAATAAGTTTTATTTGGGAATATATTAATAAGGTATATTCAATATGAATATTCACATTGTATCGTGCTAATATTTCAATTCAATAACCTAATCAATCTCATGATTTTTTAAAGAATCTTCATCGTTTTATCATGGGTTTTGTTTTTTTTTCTTGTCGTCATTAAAAATAACAAAAAACATTAATTCACAAAAAATATTAATTTTAGGAAAGCATAATAAATTTACTTGCTTTTAAATAAATAAATAAGGCCGTCTCATACCGATTAAAGGATAAGAAACGCTTTTTCTCCGAGTAATGCTCTCTCTCTGCTATTCAATTCAATGAGTTTCCTTTACAATGTTTTCCGCTATAGGTACAAACTAAAAAGTCATTTCACTAATCCACATTCCAACGCACCACGCAACACGGTTAATTATAGCGGTTGTCCAAATCAACCGGCAACCACAAACGGTCACCATATTAAAGTAAAGTACATAAATAAAAGTTTCAACAGAAATTCTGTTTGCCGGACATCCCGTTCGCGTCACTGCAACATGATTACGTTGGGGTCGTTGGGGACTAAGCAGATTAGTGGACGTGAGGTTGTAAACTTCCTCTCTGTGCTACTAACCCTTTGTGGTGGGGCTAGGAGAGCGGTGGTTTTAGTTATATACTTTACACCGTGTTTGAAAAAGAGCTACTGAGAATTGAGGTGCTGGATTGAGGGGTATGTAACAGGGGTACCTATACAATTGGAGAGGTTATGTAGGTAGGTACTTTTTAGGGTTCCGTACCTCAAATAGAAAAACGGAAACCTTGTAGGATCACTTCGTTGTCCATCTGTCTGTCTGGCAGTCTGTCAAGATTCTTTTTTGCAGGAACGCGAGGTATCAAGTTGAATTAAGAGGGTTTATCCTAAAAGTGGGCAACGTCGCAAATAACTGTCAAATATTAACCGGTTTTGATTCATAAAGCAATATTACTGAATAGAATTAAGATATGAGGCTAACTAGCGACCTAAAATATTAATAATGAATTGCAATTATAACATTTAATTTGATGTTGTACCCATTTTAGGTGTAAAAAAACGCATTTGGAACGTTTCTAAATAGTTTTTTTACATCTAAAACGAAACATTCGGTATTACGATATTATTTATTGCTTTTCATCCAATATTCTAGTTCGCTAGTTAGGCATTTTTTTTATTTCCACTCAGTAATATTGCTAAATTAATTAAAACAGTGAAATATTTGACATCTATTTGCGTCGTTGCCCACCTTCAGAATTAACGCTCTTATTACCAAATAGGTCTACGGTCAAGCTTCAATCAAGCTTCTAAGATAACGCAATAAAAAGGCTAATTATTTTCCAGGCGACTAACTATTTGCTACTTAAAAAAATAACTTGGCAGTGATTAAATATTTTAGCAATAATTATATTAGATGAGCTTCAAAATGCAAGGAATTATAAAAACTAAATAGTGGCTACTTTAAGGTAGCGAACATAGTAAACAGGGCCAATTGAAATCATAGGGGAGGTACTATAAATCATAGGGGAGGTACTATAAATCATAGGGGAGGTACTATAAATCATAGGGGAGGTACTATAAATCATAGGGGAGGTACTATAAATCATAGGGGAGGTACTATAAATCATAGGGGAGGTACTATAAATCATAGGGAGGTACTATAAATCATAGGGGAGGTACTATAAATCATAGGGGAGGTACTATAAATCATAGGGGAGGTACTATAAATCATAGGGAGGTACTATAAATCATAGGGGAGGTACTATAAATAATGACATGGCGACTAATATTAACAGTAGGATAACAAACATTGTATTAAAGGCAACTATAGGCTTTCATATAAAAACACTTTTGCAAGGGTTTATTTTTGAGGAGAGGTTAATGTTAATTTCTTTCATCTTTAGCCGGCTAAACTTAAGTGTAGTCGTAACCCCTTAGCTAAAAATGTAGTAGTAAACGAAAATGGCTCAAAGGTAGGTTAGGTTAGGCTTGAACTGTGCCCACACAACCCACGAACCGAGCGAGCGGAGCGAGCGGTGCCGCGGCAGCGGCCGGCGATTGCCAGTGTCAAGTGTTCACTTAACAATAAATTCAGTTACCAAAACACGATGTCAGTTTAAATTACAACAAAGGTAAGAACTGATTATTAAGCTGCTACTTTTTACTTAAAATTATCGTTCGCTGTAGCTGCCAATCTACTATTTTTGCTACCGGCTTTAATTATTTTTTAATCCCAAATTCAGATTAATTTGTCGCCGCGTTAAGTACATGCCATAAAAAAGTACGACACGTACGTACATTTTTAATACTCACAAATAAATCAAAACCTACAGGGTACTTCCCGTTGATCTAGAATCATGAAATTTGGCAAGAAGCAAGGTCTCACAGCACAAGTAAAGGAAAATGTCCGAAAATCGGTTACTTTATATATTTTTTTTTTTTTTTTGTTATAATGACTTACATTTGTAGTCAGAGAATTGATTGTGACGTATATCGTGATAAGAGAACATTGTTTTTCAACTATAATGTTAAATTTGTTTTTGTGATTAATTCATCCCAACTACGGAGCCCTTCATTGTGCGTGGTCTTCTAAATTTATTTGGGTTGGTGATGATGACGGACTACAATGTTTAGATAATTGTCAGGTAGTTTGAGGAAGAGCTCGTTGCTAACAGCCGCACGGGCACGATCCATCAGGTTAAGCTACGCTTGCCGGGGCTGGTCCGTGGATGGCTTTGGAAAGCACGTTAAGCCGTTGTTCCCGGCTGTCATTCTTGGATCTTTGACAATCGTTACGGGTCAGAAGAAGTCAGAAGCCCGAACGTCTGACAACCAGTCTTACCAAGGGGCATCGTATTACTCAGTTACTGGGTTGTGGAGGTCGGATAGGCAGTCGGTACATGTAAAATGCTGGTATTCAGCTGCATCTGGTTAGACTGGAAGCCGACCCCAACATATTTTGTTGGGAAAAGGCTTGGTAGATTGATTGATGATGACAGACTTCACAAGTTGACTGTTTGGATCCTGAAATTTAGATATCACTGCTGGCTTCAGGATGTTAAATTTTGCCTTGGCCAATAAAAAGCAGTGGTGGCCCAGTGGTAACGGCCGACGAGTTTCTGGTCGTAGGTTTGAACCCAGCCAGGCGCGCAAAACGGTGAAGAAAAACATCGTGAGGAAACCGGCATGTCGTAGAACAAAAAAATCGAGACATGTGACATCTATTAACCCGCACCCGCGACCCCATCGCGGGGTGAATTACGGCCCACTCCCTCTCACCGAGAGGAGGCCTCTGGCCCAGCAGTGGGAACATTATAGGGTGAATATGCTTTGCTTATACGCGGGCGACACTGAAAGTTTTTAGAACTGGCCACTTGCAAACGATATAATAAAAAAAGCGGCCAAGTGCGAGTCGGACTTGCCCATGAAAGGCGTTTTATGACGTAAAAAAAAACTACTTACTAGATCTTGTTCAAACCAATTTTCGGTGGAAGTTTACATGGTAATGTACATCATATATTTTTTTTAGTTTTATCATTCTCTTATTTTAGAAGTTACAGGGAGGCGGACACACATTTTACCACTTTGGAAGTGTCTCTCGCGCAAACTATTCAGTTTAGAAAAAAATTATATTAGAAACCTCAATATCATTTTTGAAGACCTATCCATAAATACTACTGAAACCCAAAAACATTTTTTTTATCGAACCCATACGTGTATATATATCATATACAATTTACGGGTTTGATGAAAAAAAAATTGTGGGTTTCAGTTCTAAGTATGGGGAACCCCCAAAATTTATTGTTTTTTTTCTATTTTTGTGTGAAAATCTTAATGTGGTTCACAGAATACATCTACTTACCAAGTTTCAACAGTATAGTTCTTATAGTTTCGGAAAAAAGTGGCTGTGACATACGGATGGACGGACAGACAGACATGACGAATCCATAAGGGTTCCGTTTTTTGCCATTTAGCTACGGAACCCTAAAAATAAGTTCAAGTTTTGAAAATGGAACTCTTTGCCAATATTATTGTGTATGTATTTTGTGTATGTAATTTAACGCGAAAAAAAATTCGTACAATGATTTTTTATGATTTTAGATGTCATTTAAGTGAACAAGAAAGTTATGATAGACTTCGATTGGCCTTTCACAATGAAGCCCCATCTCGTGAAACTGTTTACAATTGGTTTAATGAGTTTAAACGTGGTCGCCCTAATCTCACCGATGATCTGCGTGAGGGACTGACTTCTACGGCGTTGACTGAAGATAACATCAGTGTTGTGCGGGGTATGATAGAGACTGACAAAAGAGTGACTTATCAGCAAATTCGGAGCAAGCTTAGGCATCGGTATGAGTCAAGTGCACAAAATCCTCCATGAACATTTAGCGGTCAGGAAGCTTTGTGCCCGGTGGATACCTCATAATTTGACAGAGGCCCCAAAACTCCGTCGTGTTGATTGGTGTCGTAAAATGGTTCAAAGATTTAACGGAGGTGACTCAAATGCTGTGTTCGACATACTTACGGGTGACGAAAGCTGGATTTATTGTTATGATCCTGAAACTAAGAGACAGTCTGCTGTCTGGGTGTTTCCTTCCGAGGAGTTGCCAACTAAAGTGAAGAGAGGTCGAAGCGTGGGAAAAAAGATGGTGGCCTCGTTCTTCGGAAGGACAGGTCATTACGCAACAATTGTTTTAGAGGATCGCAAAACAGTTACTGCAGAGTGGTAAACTAACAATTGTTTGCCTCTTGTCTTGGAAAAAGTTCGGAAGAAACGATCTCGCAGTAGGATCCTCCTTCACCACGCCTCGTCGCACACCGCCAAGCAAACAATCGACTACTTGGCGACGTTAGACGTGGAATTATTGGATCACCTGCTCTATAGCCCCGACCTCGCACCTTGCGATTGTTATTTATTTCCGAAAATAAAAGAAAAACTTAGAGGAAAACGTTTTATGGACGCTGAGAAAGCAGTAGCTGCGTTTCAAAATGCCGTCGAAGAGACCCCTAAGGATGAGTGGGCAATGTGCTTTTCTCAGTGGTTCCATCGGATGCAGCGATGTATGGATGTAAATGGACACTATTTTGAAAAGATATAATAAAACTAATAACTTGCTAGTTTGTTCAGTTTTTGATTTTCTAAGAACTTTCAGTGTCACCCTCGTATCCTATACTATTAAATGACCAATATTTGTTTGTATATATGTGTAATCACGTTCTCGAAAACAGCTCTAACGATTTCGATGAAAGTTGAACTATAGAGGTTTACGGGGGCGAAAAATCGATATAGCTAGGTCACATACTGCTCAAAATAAACTACTAAAAACGTTATTTAACTATGACTATCTAACTCCAACAGAAACTCTTTACAAACAATTTAAAGTAATGAATATAACACAAACATACATATATAACACATGCATACTAATTCGAAAAATACTAAATAAAAATATACACACAAATATAACCTTCACAAAAAATATTAAAAAACACAAAATGAAACTGAGACGTGAACAAGACTTTTTAAAACTACACCCAATCCGCACAAACTACGGAAGAAAAACTATCGTGTACGAAGGATCTAAAATATTTAATAAATTACCTAGAGACATCAAGGAATCTAAATCCAAAACAACTTTTAAAAAGCTACTTAAACAATTTATAGAAAAAAATTCACATTCCCTACTATAGTGTCGAGCCACATCCAGTTGGCGTTTATTGAGTGTTACACGGATACTTGTTTGCATGTATCGAACGAACATTTTGAGTGACCAAAAGATTTATAACCTACCCTCGAAACATTTTAGATAATCGAGGTCTAAACTTTGTAATACCCCCAACTTTATGCAATTTTTAAGTGTTTAGTTTTAATATTCTCATGTAAGTGAATAGTGTTATTCTTATGAGAATAAATGATCTTAAACCAGACATATCTGGGAAAAAACATTACACATTATATACATAGATTATTTTGGGGAAGCATGTTCGACGCTTTTTCCATATTTAAGCAATTCTAATGACTGGTTAGACCAAAATATCGCTGTAACATCACCTAGGTACAATCGAAGAAGTTCATATCTAACCACTGTAAAGACTATTCTTGCTTGCAGTGCTCAGCGGCTATTGCACCGGGCCGGTGACAGATGTGATCATCATGTTCAAGGGATTTTGTTTTGAGGCTAATTGGATATGAACTGGTTTGATGGTACATATTTCTCGCTCACTTCAGACCCCAACACAAAACAAACTCTATAAAGAAATTAGGGTATGACAATCTAATGTGAGTCATTAAAGTCAAGCCCAGGGCACTGTTTTGTTCCAAATATAATAATGTAACAGTATCTTATACATATAGTAGTTCCTTTGAGGTTATGTAGGAAATGGGTGAGGGTGTACGTGCTTTACGCTTCTTGACTGTTCAAAGGATTTTTTGTGCTATGGCTGTTATGATTTCATGGAAACTGCTTGTGACTTGTGATTTGACATGATGTAATACTGGGATCACTTTTTGTTTTCATGCCATTGTAATTTATTGGTAGAATCGTTCGGAGTAAAAGGACGCTCTTATTATTATATGTCTCGTTGAAAAACGTTGAGTAAGTATATTTACTCAGAAAATTACGAATACTCCATTTCCACAAAGCAGCGAGAAACATCGAAATTGTATGGTGATTTAAATTTTTTGCACCATATAACGCAAACGTGATACGCATCGGTCATCGGTCTTGCGCACCCATTCTCGAGTATCCAGCGTCCCCACCTTCCACCCAGTCAGAGAAAACAGGACTGCGAACTTTTGCTCGCTGCGTCCTTGTAGCCCGAATAACTCTAAAGCCCGATTTACATTGGTCAAGGACAGTGGCGAGTGGCGAGTGCAGGTACAGTGGCGAGTGGCGAGCGCCTGGACATTGACTGTTTACTTTACAGCGAGTCAAGTAGCATTTCTCCGTCGTGATGGACGAGCAACGTCGACAAATACGTGCGATTTTGCGCAAAATTCTCTCCATTGATATGGAGCAAATGAAAGAAGAAATGTTGTTCCAAATAAATAAATCAAAACGATTTTGGGAGCGCAAATGGATTGGTAGAAGGATAACGCTTGGTGCTAGCACTTTATTACTCAACGAACTAGCTATTGAAGATCGCAAGGAATATCGTGATTCTATGAGTACGACAGAGGAATCATTTAATTGATGACTCAGAAAAGTTGAGCTAGTCATTTAGCCGCCATTTTGTTTACAATATCACAAAAAAATAGTACACGCGCTTCGTCCTGTTGCCAGCCACTAGTACACTATACTAAATTTGACTGTTTACACTACGGCAAATAGATCTCACATTAATGTCGTGTTACACACTCAATGCAATCCGAATTATCAAACCACAGAATAGTAATTCACCAATTTCCGCTTTCACAATACTACATACTTTTATAATTTAAATTATGTTTTGTGTTGCGTAATCTAAATTATCTAAATTATTTTGAATACTATTATATAGAATCTTATTTTTTTGTTCTTCTAACTGAACAGACAGCTGTGCTGCTGGGGAGTTTGTTGCGCCACTTCTTCTTCCCAGCTAATGCACTAGGAAGTGGTGAAGGGTGGGCGTGCCGGGGGACTGTCTTATGTAATTTTGACGTTCGAAAAGTGCTGATTCTCAGCCTAGTTTGAATAAATGACTTTTGAATTTTGAATTTTTGACATAACTGCAAACGTGAGCATTCTCGAATTTACGCATTTCATCGGATTTCGATTATTAAATTTATCTTATTATAGGTTTGAAATAATTAAATATGGATGCAGCAGATAACAAGTCGCGCCCTGGTGTGAACTTTAAAAGTATCGCCACGAGTTGTGATATATCCGTCGCACCCAGGGCAGTAAGCTTCGCAGTCAAATTACTAATCAATCCTAATTGGATAGCATAACATAACATCACACCTATAACCCCCAAAGGGTGAGGCTGATGAGTACCTATAGTACATCCACATTTTGCCAGTTAAAGTTCCATGTAATAGGGGGCGAGCCGAACCAGGCACAAATCTAGACTCCTGGCTGCTACAGATAAATTCCAGATGAAAAACACTAATAATAATTTGCCCGACCCGGAATTAGAACCTAGGACCTCATGCTCCCATGCCACGGTTGCGAGTTTGTCCGAAAGGGATATCACGGCCCCGGCACACAGGCTACGGAAGGAACACGGGTGGGTTTTAGTCAGTAAAAGTCTGACACGCCCTCCCGCTCCGCCCAGAGCGGGAGAAGTTATTTGATAATTTCCAACCATAAAAAAGCACCTCATGGCCAGCAGTAGCGCCTGCGACCACCAGACCAACGAAGTAGTTAGAGGCAAGCTATTCTCCTTATTCGACATCCGAAGAATAGCTAATTATGTGGTATAGATAGTGCCATCCACGACAACACGCCCCACTCTTCTTCGATTTCCCACGACTTCTTCGTTCGGTATAATATAATGTATAATATAAGTAATAATCTTTGTATTACAACTAAAGGGATTTGTGTATAGAATAAGCAGTTTAGCTATCTTTACTGGAATAAATAATCTGTAAGGTATACAGGGTGCTGGGCACGCCACATTTGCGGCGATAAGTCCCCTCTTTGAGAATTACTTCTATTACTATGACGGCCCATTTAGTAACACAAAAATATAAAACAGTAGTGTTTTATGCTTTTATCGAAGTTGAAAAAATTTACAAAATTGAGAACCTCATTCGTAAAGATAAAAACAAATCCTAAGTGACTTTTATTACACAAGGATTTTGAAATTGCGTGCAAGGGTTTTGAAATGTGTGTAAGAAAGAAAGAAAATACATTTATTTAGCACAGACTAAAACACACAATATAATACAAAGCAGATAAAAATATTTAAAAAAAAAAAAAAGTGCAAAGTGCGATGTAAGCAGAAATTTGATGGGGAGTGGCCTCAGGGCTGCGCCAAAAAGGCAAGGAAGGTAAGGATTTTGAAAGTGTGTAATTTTTATTGGAAGAAGGTACCACCAGCTAGGAGCGTAGCTAGGTAGCAGCGGTGTTTCTTGCAGCGGCAAAAAAAAAAAAAAACAGCTATAACAACAAATTATGTTGCTGATTTGTATCAGTATTATATCAATAGTAAGTAGGTATCTCTACATGCTATTGAAATGTAATAGCACATCCTTTTATATTGAGTAAACACAACCAAACGAACTTTTCTCTTTAAATTATTACGCTGATATTGAACACAGAAGCTTCCCACGCCCACTTCCATTCAACCCACTGGATTATTATAAGCATTAAATTTTAAAACGTATTTCCTTGAGGACAATCTTCGTAGTATCCTAACAACTCCTGCCACGGGTTTTGCCCGACGAAATGTTATTAACACCTTTTTGTACGGTACTATTTGATGCAGTTAGAAGTATGTCGGCTCTTTGCCAGGTGTTCGTGTTGCATTCATGGTGTTGATATGGCTTGATTAATCTCTCTTCTTCGAAATTTCCCCATAGAGTTTCCTTAAACATGATTTTTAAAATTCCGTGCAACCGTGAATTATTATGTAAAATCATCAAGATATACCAGTTTTATATACACATTGATATTGTTAAAAATTATATATAAAATAAAATGATTACTTTGTAAAGTTTTTTTTAAATTATTGTGAATGTGAGGTGGTTGTGAGGACAGTTGGTTTGAATGATGGTCTGGCAGTTTAAGCGGTCTACCCAAATATCTTTTCTTTGATTGTTCGACATAATTAATATGACGTGTAAAAGTGATTCCGATATCCTATTTACAGAGTAAACAATTTCATTTCATTTCTTTTCATTTCCATAGAAAAAATATTGAGCTACTTTCAGGCGCCATCAGAATACCAGCGCTGCGGTATTTATATATTTTTTTAAATATCGCCGCATTATGCTGAGATAGGAGCCTTTTTGGCCTAGCACAGGTCTTTTTATTTTGTTAGTTTTTAAATGTTCCTATTTTTGTTTTTTATTTTATACATAATTTTTATTATTACTTGTTGTTTGTATTTCCTGTGCGTGCCCCAAATAAAATATTTTTCTTTCTTTCTTTCTTTCCATGTAGAGACTTTTATGTAACCAAAATAACAGGGATACTCCATTTCCCATCAACTTTCGTGTAAAAACCACTGCATTTTAACACAGGTAGTAATAAAAATGTGATAAGCAAATATTAAAAGTGTTGTTGTTACAATCGTTAACAAGGCGATTGTGAGGATAACAATAATGATTGTACAATATTGCTGTCGGTAATAAGTGTTACAATAGAATGGATACAGAAGGCTCATACCGCGCGATAGCAGTAGGTACTCTTATGGCCTCTGTTGTGTTGTGGGACGGTACGAAGACATGGTTCACAAATGCTACGTTAGTTGTTACTTGTTACCGAAAGCTATGCAAATTTGCAACTAAACCCGAGAAATTAGTTGAAAAAAATGTAAAGTATAACATTCAAATTAAAAACTTTCTCATCTTTGTATTTTTTGTTCTGTGACTAGTGGTCGAAAAAGGGTCACACAGCTGTGATATTAGTTTCATTGGTCGAAGCCAAAAGGGGCGAACAGGGTCATCGTGATCACGGGATTTTGTTTTCAAACTGCTTAGTATGAAGTTCTTCGATAGTACATCCTTGGTTGATGGGACAGCAAGAATGTAATGAATGACGCAGTTGTGGTAATAATTTAAGAACTAGGTCCCAAAAAATAAAATCAGCATTGGTTTAGTAGAACTAGAAGCTATTACTTTTGTAGACATGTTATATACTCAGATTTAGTTACAGTTTTAATGACAATCATGTTATTCGGTTTAAATTGTTATTTTATATAGATTTGTTCCTATTTTGTGAATGTGAGAACATTGTAGGCCTTGTAGACTCATAGATGTTTCGATTTGCTGTCCATTTCTTATTTTGCTAATACGATACCTCTTGGTAAGACTGGTTGTCAGACTTTCGGACTCTGACTACCCGTAACGACTGTCAAAGATCTACAAAAAATGACAGCCGGGACCAATGACTTAACGTGCGTTCCGAGGCACGTAGGGGTCTCCATATGTAATGGCGGACTCAGGTATGGACCGATATTGGAAGCGTAGCTTAGGTTATCTTCGATCGACCCGTGCGGCTGTTATTTTTTAGCGACGAGCCCCTACACACTACGACTATCAATTTGTTTTCGTAGCCGAAATTCTAAACGTTATTTTAGAGGCCACAAGTTCAGATGAAAACAGTGTGCCTTCTGTAGATTCTTATTCCGTGGTACATCAGAGCTGTGGGAACAACACCTGCCCCATTTACTTTTACATTTTTATTCAGATTCGATTTCTCTTATATGACGAAATTAAATCTTTTCGTAGGCTGACTACTTCAAATCATGTGGATATATTTGAAAGACACTTGAGTTGCAGATTAGGTTTCATTTAGGTACTCGACGCTGACCTATCTTATTGGAGCGTCAGTCTGTTAATGAATCACTGTGGCCGCCACATAACGGCCGCATCATGAAAATTATTGCACCGGGGTTAGACTTTACGGTGTCAAAAAACGCTCTCTAAGTTTTCCTAGAGAGCGTTTATTTACATAAATAGCGTTTCAGTGACGTCATTCGCCGGTAAATTGCAGACGCTTTGTGGTGGCCACCGGTCTTCTATAAAACCGTTGGTTTACCATTTTTTCCGCGTCGGTAAATACAATCTTCGGACAAACCCGTTTGGTTTCGGACTCAAACGATGACTTAACAAGATCACAAGCTGCGGTTCCCGAACGCTATAGCAATTACTTAGCTCAAGTATGTAATTCCTTTCAACTTTACCTTGCATGTGTGAGTGAAATGTAAAATTATGATTATGTGAGTTGCTGCTACCAAGTACAGACAGCCAAATAAAGATGTTATACACCGACAAGATTTATATTAATTATAATTTTTTGATATTTTGATTGTTCCATAATCCTGTATCAATGTGTAGTCACAAAACGGATTAGATATTTCATTGTGGCTATATAATGAAACAAAGATTTTAGACAATTAAATGATTTTTTACATAACTAGCGAAATGTGGGTGTACTATGGGTACACTTCTATTTAACCCATCGGAGAAAGCGTGATGTTATGTTATGTGTTGTAAATTAATTTTTGGCAATATTATTGATCAAAGATTTCAAATCGTGGAAAAGTTTTAAATATGAGCCATTGAAGTTATAATAAAGAGGAAGACCAAAGAAACGATGGTTGGACGACTGTGTGAAAAATGATATGGCTAGAAATGGAGTGATTACCGAGATGACTACTAACAGCGAAGTATGCTAGATAAAGACATGTTGTGCTGACCTTAAATAAATTGGGATAAAGGCAAAAAAATGATAAAGAAAAGAAAATTGGTTTATTCTGCAAAAACTAAACGCACATTACAAAAAAAAAAACATTTAGTGCTCTTTTACAAATTAGCCAAAAGCCTCGTATTCAATATCAAAATCTGCCTAGCCTTTTCCCAACTATGTTGGGGTCGGCTTCCAGTCTAACCGGATGCAGCTGAATACCAGTATTTTACATGGAGCGACTGCCTATCTGACCTCCACAACCCAGTAACTGGGTAATACGATACCCCTTGGTAAGACTGGTGTCAGACTTTCGGGCTTCTGACGACTCGTAACGACTGTCAAAGATCCACGAATGACAGCCGGGACCAACGGCTTAACGTGCTTTCCGAGGCACGGAGGATTCTCGGTATGTAAAGATGGTCACCCATCCACTGACCAACCCCGGCAAGCGTAGCTTAACCTGATGGATCGACCAGTGCGGCTGTTGTTACTTAGCCACGAGCTCCTCGTATTCAATATCCAAAACTTATAAAAGTTTGATAAATTTTGTCTATTGCTTGATTTTAGGGCCAGAGGCCAAAGACAATTTACAATAATTGCGTAATGATGATTATGGATCAAATATTTTAGACAATTAAATGAATTCTTGTCGATGTATACATCGTTTTGAAAACTGACTGTACCAACCTCAGTAAATTAAGCCGCGTATAGCACCTCCGTACGCAAATAAAATCACTCCTCCGAGCCGGAACGGAACGGAAGCCGACCGGTTCTGCCGGAAACGGCGCCGGTGTATTGTCTTGCCTTTTAAGTTACGCCTTCACGCCATGATGAGATAGGGGTAGATAGAGATGTAGGATAAGGTTAAGAACGCCGTGGCCTTGTTACTTGGTAACTGAACAGACAGCTGTGCTGCTGGGGAGTTTGTTGCGCCACTTCTTCTTCCCAGCTAATGCAATGGGAAGTGGTGAAGGGTGGGCGTTTTGGGGGACTGTCTTATATAATTTTGACGTTTGAAAAGTGCTGAATCTCAGTAGTTGTTAATTTTTTGATGTACAGAGATTTGTGACTTTGATTCGATTTTAGGTCAGATTATGGCTAGTTATTTTTTTTGCTGTAATGCCAATAAAACCATTTTTGTATGTCTTTGTTTTTTATAGTCTTTTTAAAGCTACCAGTGGTTCTTAAAACTAACCCAATGAGTCTGACCTTATAGTGTGTGAGACCGATTTTTTTTTAATAAACAATGGATTTATTACTTCTGGGCTTTAGTGTGTAAGTGACCGTGCGGAGGCGCAGGCGGTATGAGCAAGTTATTTATTTATTTATTAAAACTTTATGCACAAGTATACAACATGTAAAAAACGCTGTTCGTTCCGTGAGGGTGTTGTTAAATATCGTACTGAGAGCCTATTTAAGGCTTGTGCAGACCAGCGCGACTTGTCGCGCGACGCGATACGAACAGTACAATTTCTAAGCAAACTTCACAGTTTAACAATAACCGGTGTCACGTCGCGCGACAAGTCACGCTGGTTTGCACAAGCCTTTATGTGGTAATATCAATTGGGAGTTTTACCGGTTAGTTACATGGGGCGCAGGCGCCCATCGTTTAGCGGGTGTCTACAAGTCATAACTTAGGACCCCTGTTCATTTGCATTTATGGATTTGGGGTAAAGGGGAATTTTAAAAAGCAATATTTTTTTAGTTTCAATAAAAATATTTTGTTAACTTTTTCAAAGTATCCTATGTCCTAAACCAGGTCATGGTGTACCCATGTGCCTAACTTCATCCAAATCCGTTCAGCCGTTTTAGCGTGAAGCGTAAAAAACAAACTCACTTTCGCATTTATATAAAACTAGCCGCGCCCCACGGTTGCACCCGCATAAGTCTCAATCCCGTGGGAATATCGGGATAAAAAGTATCCTATGTATTAATCCAGGTTATAAACTATCTGTGTGCTAAATTTCATCCAAATCCGTTCAGTAGTTTTTGCGTGAAAGAGTAACAAACATCCATACATCCATACATCCATCCATACTCACAAACTTTCGCGTTTGTAATATTAGTAGGTTATTAGTTAGGATTATAGTTAGGAAGTTAGGATAGTAGACTGCGTACTGTTTTCAACGACAAGACTCGTGGTGAAGTGTGAAGGATCAAGTTAAACGTGTTGGAACAACATGCAATACCGAACTGTTTGCCAACGCAAATACCTTACGTGTTTGACAGAGGTCATGCTATGCCAATAGCAAGATTTACCAAACACACACGAGTACAGGAGGTTAACTTGGGCGTCTCCCCCTAACGTAATGCCAGTACCTATTGCCAGAGAAATGGTATTGTGCATGCCTAAAACCAACAACGTCACGTTTATAGCTTTACACCTATCGATACATTTTTTATTTATTTTTTCCTTTATTAGGTAAGTATCACAATCGGTGTTACTATATTCACATTACAATCCAGCCTTTTAGGTAATAAGTAATGCGTGTTTATAATACAATGAGATGTATTTAATAGCACTTTTTTATGAAATAGCAATAAAATACGATTCCGAGGTGGAAGAAGTGGAGCTTTTGGAAGCTAATCCATCATATTCTCACGTAAGATTACCGGATGGCCGTGAAACTACTATTTCAAACAGGCAGCTAGCACCTCTTCCTCTGCCTTTGCTAGAGAGTGATAAATCTGAATCCGAAGATCAGTATGAGGATGCCGAGGGGAAGCGGAGATACCTGCTGCTCAGGTTCAAGAATTACCAACAGCTGAGAACTCTCAGCTACACGAGCCTACAGCAATCCGGCGCTCCACAAGAGAGAAGAGAGCTCCAGCTCGTCTGCAGGTCTACGTTCCCTGACGTAGAGAATAATAGTACAACGGCAATAGTAATTACAAGACATTCACCCCATGTGTTGTAATTACTATTACCATTGTACTATTATTATTGCCATTGTACTATTATTATCTTTATGTATCACTCTTTGGTCACATCACAGCTGTCATACTATCTGTAATTTTTTATGCAATAAAACCATATATCATCAAATGGTTTTCTTAATTGATTGATTTTTCACTAAGTATAAACACAGTAGTTCTTTCGCACACAGTAGTTTTTTGTTTCATTTTTCTTTTTCTATTGCATTATTTGTCATTGGTAAAATTTGAAACTCATTAACCACTCATAACATTAAACTGTATTTCTCCAAATGCCGGTAACTGGCTACTGTAGCGGCATCTACATCGCTACATGCGAACTACGCATCAAAGACCTGACGTCACACAACATCCTGACGTCACTCAAATCCTGCATCGCGCAATTAGATTTTACCGCGCGATGGACATATAAGCTTCCCGACTTCAACCTCTGGGCAGTTGCCCGCCAGACATGACACCCGTCTGGTCGGAGGATCCTCCCTTTTCTATGGGGGATGAGTGAACTTTACACCCTGTTCCTCATGCCCCTAAACTACCACAAAACACTTTTCATTCTACTATTCATTATATTATATTGTTACAGCATTTAAAGCCTTATTGTAAATAACTTTTTTGTTTTTTTGCCATTGTCGGCGTCTGCGTCTCTTTACTTGTCACAACGATGCCATAGAGTACCACAGATGCTAAAGGCATAGACAAGTAACTGATGTTACGTCGGATGCAGACACTCGGATTACATATATTTTACTTTTTATTGTATGTCACACACCGATTTATTTTTATTTTTTATTATATTTGTCTCTTTATCTATCTGTCCGTGACATCACTGCGGGCCCTATCAGAATACCAGCGCTGCGACATTTTAAATGTCGCGGCATCATGCTGAGATAGGAGCCTTTTGGCCTCGTACAGTACTTCCTTCTTTAAATTTTTATGTTACTTTGTTTTTTATGTATGTTAAGTGTGTTTTTAGTATGTGTGATTTCCTGTGCGAGTCTCAATAAATATTTTTTCTTTCTTTATTTCTTTTCTTTCTAATTGTCTCGCCTTCTCTCGTATCAATATCGGCACAATAAAATAATAATACATCTATGATTTAATATTATCACTTTAATAAACATAAACCAAAATTTTTGCGAGCAACTTGGAAGTAGCGCGAGCCGAGCGAGCGTAGCGAGCGGTGCTGCGGCAGTGGCTGGCGAGCTACGCTCCCTCGGCTCGCGCTTGGTCTTTCACAGTTCTAACCTATATCACCCAGTTCAGAATGACGAATCATACAATCTTCCTGCGACTAGATAATTAGACAACCCTACGACATAGTAATAAGCTAAGCATACGAGTATTTATAGTGGAAACCATTATTTTTATAGTTCATTCAATTAATTTTAACGCTAAATATTATAATGTGTGAAACATTGCGTTTATATATTCCCCTAATACAATTAATACAGATACATAAACTTAGCCCTCTTTCCATGGGCATGACCACCTTTTACGATCCTTACGTATACTCTTGTTGCCTCGTTCACGTTAGTCTGGTAATACACCACGTCGGTTGCGAGCTTTATACCATCATTTTTCTTTGTTCTAACATAAATCAAAAAGATAGATCAGCCAAGCTGACATATCGGTCTCCCTATAAATGTATACAGATAATAATTGCTAACCAAATTTTTGCCTCCATAAACGCAGTGGGTGTGTATAAAGATAAGCCGGCTTAGTAAGCCCTGAAGCTGAAGTTAAATCTGATAGCCGGCACCCAAGTTTTAATGCAAAAAAACCAGGTAGAATTGGGCTTTGAGCCGGGTGTCGGTGTGAGTGGGTTAGCCCGGACAACCGGCAAAAAACTTGGCAAAAAGAGAATCTTATTCACATGCTGAAAGCTATGGCAGAACTTTTTGTTTGAATTCGTTCCGTGGAATACTTAATAGCCTTTGTCTCGCTTCGAGGTACCTGTAATATTTTGATTTTTTTAGTTTTTCGTTGCTATTTTCCTTTATGAGAGAGATTTTAGGGTTCCTTGTTACCTACCAAAGAACCTTAAAAATCTTGTTAAGCTGAACCTTAAGCTTAATATAATGAGTACCTACTTATTTATGTATTTATTTATTTAACGAATGTGCGAATATACTTTCTTAAACACTGAGCTGATTTAGGATATACACTGGCATTTCTTTCTTTGCAGCTTTGCTGTAGGTACTTAGGTAAATCTGCTAATCAAAAAACAAGTGTTATTTAATTAGTGAATAAAAAGTATTCTTTATAATATGTAACTGATATATCTCTATTAGTTCTATAATAGTACAAAAGTTATTATTAGCAAGGTTGCTTATGATAACTAATCAGCATAACTGTTACGTATCCGAGTCCAATTAAAGTTGAATACCCACTCTGTTCCTACTTACACCTATTTAATAACAAGTGTAAGCTTACAATTAGGTCCTTACAATAACTTGTGCAACCTTCGTTACCCCTTATCTAAAGGTAAAGGCAGGCGCAGAAGTTAACGCCTGATGAAATAACTTTAGCAATAAGTCACTGGAACGAATTTGTTTGCTTTGACACGTTCCACAGTTTAGTGACACATATACTTAGGTAGGTATGTACCACGTTACTTTTATGTATTTCTTGATCAATTAACTAAAAAAGTTATGTCTGATGAGCGCTTAAATGTTTACTTGTTTGTTACTGAAAACTCTGCAAAGTAACGGGTAAGGAGTTTTTGTCAAAAGTTTCGAACAAGGAAGATTTTGAGAATTTTAACTTCTGGCCTCAAATAACGAAAACACTTTAATTTGTGTATTCTTTAATTATGATTTAAAACATATTATAAGATAGATCGTGGTTATGTTTCATGAGATACTCAGGTACACTGTGTAAAAAAATAATCAACATGTAAGTGTTGTAAGAATACATACAAAGTAATTTGACAGTCTTTACCAGATTAGTGGCATCCTTTCTGTTAGAAAACTGTACATCACTTATACAGTCCTAAAAAAACATAAGACAGTTCCTTATAATGCAAACACAATATCAAAAAGACGGAAAGACATGATTGCTCAAATCCCACAAACTAAAACAAAATTCGCTGATATACAATACAACAAACGTGCTGCTCAGCTTTATAATAGGGTAAGGGTAAACAAGGAGATATACATATACGCTAAACAACCACATGAATGTAAATAAATGCTAACAAATTGGATAAAACTTATGAAGATACTGAGGCGCTCTTGCAACACATAGTTTAACTCACCTGTTATTCTCTACACACACACTCACCTTCACACACACGCACAAAACACACACAAACCCTCCCCGTCCCCATAAACATATACACAATCACGTGAAGATGTGTAATAATTTATTTATTTATTTACTAAGGCAGTAAGTCCCAATATACTTATCACAAATACATAAAATTCATTCTATTCATTACATCATTAAAATAAAATAAGTACTTTACAATGCAATCGATCATTTAAAATTAAATATCCACATTCAAATTCAAATTAAAAATTCCATACACTCACAGACTAAATTACATTAAAACTGAGTTGTCATTCAAATTAAATTTCATTACTTTCCATTATCACTTACAAAAATAAAAATATCACAATCTTAACAATGGAATTCTGTTCTTTTTGTAATTGTTAAACTATCTTGTTATGGAAGAACGGATTCTCCTATTTCAGGCATTTTTTGCTTAAAAGGAGGCTCCAACCATCAACTTGTTGTCTAGTTTTGAATAAGAAATAAACAATATTTTTTTTATAAAAAAAAAGAACCTATCTGCCTAGTATGAAATTAGAACGCAAAACGATTTAAAAAAAATCCATCTCCCAAAAAATATAAAATTACGTAGTTCAAAACGATTTCAGATTGTTATCAAATTTTATTTTTATTTGCTAGATACCTACCAACATACCTAACTACGTACTGATAATGTAATTTACAATCAGACTAAAAGGATTCATAAAGCGAGTTGTTAAAATAAAGAATATGAAAACAAGTAGGTAAATATACTGTGAAATGTATAGGCAAAAGCGGATTATTTGATACCATTTCGGTAAATTCATGGTAAATTATATTGTTGTATTTCGTGCTGAATATTTCTCTTTCATATTTTTATTCGTTGGAATCGCCTGAAGTCACGTTCGGTATAATATAAGTAATAATCTTTGTATTACAACTAAAGGGATTTGTGTATAGAATAAGCAGTTTAGCTATCTTTACTGGAATAAATAATCCGTAAGGTATACAGGGTGCTGGGCACGCCACATTTGCGCCGATAAGTCCCCTCTTTGAGGAGAGGCGCCACGGCGTCCTCACTTTCCGCCTGACGCAGGTCCTCACCGGACACGGTTGTTTCGGATGGTTCCTGTTCCGGATAAGGCGGGAGGAAACGCCCAGATGGCCACCATTGTGTGGATCGCCCGGAGGACACGGTGGAACATACGGTGGACGTCTGCCCGGCTTGGGCGGAGCACTTCCGTGTCCTCGTGGAGGCGATCGGCGGCGGCGACCTACCAAAGCGACCTACAAAAGCTACCCAAGCAAAATTAATAAAATTTATATGAGACCAACTTAGGAGCATACCTCTTCATACAAAAAAAGAAATTAAAAAATCGGTCCACAATTGTCGGACAAATCGGTGGAGATAAAAAAAAAAAAACACATACATACGCGACGAACATATAACCTCCTCCTTTTTGGAAGTCGGTACAAAAGCTACGCCTACGACACAATAAAGTGCAATTCCGGTCCCACGGTTATATTCCTATACCTTTGTTGTAAAGTTGCATCTCTTTCTATCGAGTAACTTTTATGTCTTTATGTCTTTTACGTTACACTCAACGAATTGACCCGACCAGACGAGCCCGCCACGTACTTGAAGCTAGACTGAATTATCTGTATTCATCTGTGTCCACAACTCCACACACAGAACGGAATGTCTTCAGTGAACAAAACTTTTACCCACCCAGGATTAAAAGTTAATTAAAAGTACTCAAATTGTGGCCGTAGATATTCCGAACAAATCTGAATTAACTACAGAACGAGCTAAAATCAACTTTAACTTCTCAAAGCTAAGGTGCGTTGTCCTCTGCTCGAAAAAGTAAAGGTATTATGAATCACAGCAAAATGAGATAAAAGGGATCGCGTTAAATAAATAATTGGTGAAACATAATTATATCTTTTTAAATGAAAATAAGGCAAGTATAAAAGAAAATGATCCAGTTAAATGTTTTTTGTTGAAACCTTTTTTGTAAAAATTCGGTTTGCTGGATTAAGGAATTTTTAGGAAATTATTTAATAACATCTTTTTTATGACCTACCTACCTATTTTGAAGTGCTATTTTAGTATCGAAGTTTTTACGGTAGCCTAAAAACTTCGAGACTTAAGAAAACACTTAAGCGTACCTATGTCGACACTTGGTGTTTAGAAAATTGAGGCTGGCTGGCAAAAAAATTCTTATATTCTCTCTTCTTATTATTATACTTCTTGGATGTCATGAAAACTCAAACTCAAAGCATTTATTTCAAATAAACCAATTACAGGTAACTTTTGAACTGTCAAGGGGTCGATCAGACAGAAAGATGAAGCTGGTTGCCCATTGCAAAGGGTAGTAGGTTCCTATGGAGAAGAACGGGCAAGAAGTCGATATCGAAAGGTGAATTCAGAATTCAGAAGAGAATAGGAAACAGAAACGATAAAGCAGCATTATCTTCTAAAAACAAATAAAAAACAGCCTATCGCAATCCACCGCCGGACATAGGCCTTTCCCAAGCTGCGCCACGACACCCTGTCCTACGCCTTCCACATCCAGTCTGTCCCACAGCCACCTTTTTAAGGTCATCGGTGCATATAGCTGGAGGGCGACCCGCACTACGCTTGCCGATACGAGGTCACCACTCCAGGAGAACTCGTCTGCTCCACCGGCCATCGATCTTTCGACAAAAATGTCCAGTCCATTGCCATTCCTGTATCGGTAACTCCAGGTTCTTTTCCGGCAATTTAATTTCTGTTTTAATCCTTCAAAGAAACTCCCGACATCGCCCGCTCCAATAAAAAATATAGTTTTCATTTCTACCCATTTTACGAACACTCTACCTGAAGAAATTCATCATGATTTTGAGCTGTGTTTATCATAAAGGCCAACTATTCTAATCTGACTCTTGGAAAGAAAAAAACAACAACGTTCTCTGTTTCCTCGTTGACCTCCAGAATCACCGATATCGACCACACTATAACGAAACGATAGTCTATAAACCAGCCTGTTCTCCCACCCCATTGGCTGAGACCCCTATAAATAAAGCTGATCGGGAAATAAAGGAAAACAGAGGGTGTTCTGTTTGCTTTCCCGCGCCATTCGGCGGAGGCTCACTGATTGAAATAAGTTCGTAAAGTGGAAGAATTAGCTACTATAGTGAGAACTGAGTAATCTTGGTTATCTCTCAGTGTTATCTTAAAATCATATCGCAATTAAAAAAACGGCCACGTGCGAGTCGAACTCACACATGAAGGCTTTCGTACTGTACTATGAAGATCGATTAAAACGTGCCGAAAAAAAAACGCGTTTCTTATAAGGTTTAATTATTAACTTTTTGATTTTTAATAATTTTTGTTGAAGCGGCAAAAGAAATTAACAATCTGTGAAAATTTCAACTGTCTACCGACTCTCAACTGACAGCGCTACACCCTTAGGGTTTTGAAATAAATAAAAAATGATACCTTCGGGAACCCTGATACCTTTAAACTTTTGAAAATCACCAAACAGGTTTTTCAGACTTTAAAAGAGTACCTACGAGTATGAGTATATTATGACGATTTTTTACAAGTCTATTAGGTACCAAACACAACAGAGGTAGCCATAACTAATGCAAGAAAACTAATATAACCCAAAAGCCCAAAAGTCTAGAGTAAAACTGTTTTTTTAGGATATTAGCATCAATACAGCATAGTATTCATTTTTTTTTGCATATTAGCATCAATACAGTATAGTAGGTACCCCATAGAGCAGAGGTAGCCATACCGCATGTAAGAAAACTACCCCAAAAGCCCAAAAGTCTAATGGAAAACTGTTTTTTTTGCATATTAGTATCAATACAGCATAGTAACTGCCTTTTTTAGCATCAACACAGCATAGTAACTGTTTTTTTACCATATTTGCATAAATACGGCATAGTAGGTATACTCATATAAAACGCTTTTTCCTACCCTTTCTAAAATAAATCGGGCAAAAAATAATCAGATTTTAGCTTGCACTCCATGCCATTAGGGTAAAAGTGCCAGTTGTTGATTTTATTATTGCGATATTTAATTTTGTTCCGTCTGATGCCCGGCGCCGGACGGCCGGTGGAGACCCGGATGGCGGTCGGTGGAGGCCCGGATGGCCGGTAGACCGGATATTGAACATGATTCACGTCGTGTTGGCTCCACGGGGGATGAGTGCGATGTATTGTTTTGTAGTGGTTTATGAGTTAATGCTGTCAGGAGTGTTAATTTATTTGTTTGTCCATTTTGCTGTACGAGTATAAATGGAGCGTTTGTTTTGGCCTGATAAACAAACTAGTTTGGGACATCGTTAGTCGTAGTTGCCATGGGTTAACGTTGGCTAGTTTTGAGCTTTTCGATCAATCTTGTACCCATATCATACTTACCAACAGCCATAAAATATTTATACAACCTTTCAGTAACTCTATTTACCTATCATCCAGTGAAACAGGTGAACAAACTAAAAAACCTATTCATGACCAAATGAGGCCCTTAATAAATGACTACCTAAGTATGTGTATAAGTCCTCAGCACATACTAGACCACCTACCTACCTTTAAGAAGTTTAACTACAGGTTCATTTACTGATCGATATCATTGCCGTCTCCATTGTTGAGGGAATTTAGACCTTATTACTAAACAGTACAGTTGATAATTGTATCAGCTTTCTATAAACGTACCTACGGACCTAAGGTAATCGGTGAGGTAAGAATTGAACGCAGTAATGGACTTGGGTCCGAATCACCTTTATTTTTAAAGGGGTGGTCGTGAATTTGGACCTCCACCCTATTTTTGCTTGATTAACCCGCTTTATTTATAAACGTTACTACTAAAGTTAAGAGACGTTTAAACGTCAAAAATGTATGTAAATTATTATGTACTTATCTTTAAGCAACGTTTATAAATAAAGCCCGTTCGTTGCTTTAATATTGCAGAACATCACGTTTTATAATCCCACGATTAATCGATTAATCGCTTTTATTTTACATCTTATGTAAATATGGAGAGCGAGCCTAATAGGGATGTTGACTGGGAAAAAAAACTATTTAGTCCGTCAGTCAGAAAATAAAAAAATATTAGACACATATTTTTTGCTTTATAAAAATATTCTCTTCATACTAATAAAAAAAAAACCGGCCAATTGCGTGTCGGACCACAAACTTAACATTCTAGTTGAACATGTTCTCCCATACGGAATGTATGGGAGATCAGGTTTTTCAAACTGCAAATTTAAGTTGTTCGATTATTACTCGTTAACCTGTAAACCCTACTTAGCTGTGATAGTTTTCCTTTTAAATTCGTTATATATACTACTGTCGTGACTTTTTTTACAAATCCAAGTACAACTATTTAGCTGGCAGAGGGGGGGGGGGACACTTGACTCTAACTATTTTTTGACCCAAAAAAAAATTTGTTTTCTTGGTTTTATTTTACCACTTTGTCGGCGTTATTAATATGTATACCCATGCCAAATTACAGCTTTCTAGTACTAACCGTCTCTGAGCTAAGCTGTAGAAACATAGACAGACAGACAGCCAGACAACCAGATGGACATGGCGAAACTATAAGGGTTCCTTGTTTACTACGGAACCCTTATAGTATTACCGTAATCTTATGATTACGTAAAACGAGAAAAAATACGTGTCCAATATTTTTTAATAATCTACCTGATGGACAAACAAAATTTAGTCAACATCCCTATTGCTATTTACCGGGCACAAGTTCTTACAATTGAATGATAATGACCCTAATATTTTCTTCTTTATTTTTATGGAACACCACTGATGAATACAGATAGAACACTCCGCATTTTAGGTATGGATCTACAAGTAGGTACGCGGCGGGCTCGATTTGTCAAATTCAATGGGCGAGTTAAGAGTTACGCGATAGAAGGAGAGGCAATTTCTAGGTGAATATATGTAATTGTCGGTAATTAGCGCTGTGTGACCTGAACTGCACTTTATTGTGTCGTAGCAAGAGTCACTTTTTATTTAAATGATTTTGCGGAGTGTCTTATCTGTACTAATCTGTGGCAACACTAACAATTTTACCTTAACAAAGTCTTTTCACCTTCCCAAGGACGACAGCCTATTTTAAAACATAAGTTAAGTAATGACGGACGAAGGAACCGGCTGAACAAAATCCCCATTGTAAAGTTTAGAGGTAAAACTTGGAACAATAGCGTTGAGAGAGCCCTTTACATGTGAAGTGCTCCTTACCTTGGAAGGCAGGAGGCTAAGGAGTAAGTATAGTATATAACAAGATGAGTGGGTGAAGAATGTTTGAAGATAGGTATTTCTGCAGAAAGGTTATTATGGTTGAAGTGATTTTATGAGGTAAACTTCTCAGTCGCTAAGAAAGGTAGGTGTGAATAACTGTTCACAGCATTTATAACAATTAGCTGGTACTTTGAGGAGGAGCTCATGGCTAATTAATCACAGCCGCACGGGTCGATCCATTGCCGAGGTTGGTCCGTGGAAGGGTGATCATCTTTACATACCATGACTCCTCCGGCTGTAATTCGTGGATCTTTGACAGGCATCGTGGACGATGAGCCTAATTGATAGTTTAAGATACTCACAAAAAATTAGAGGAATGTACTTTTATGGAGAATTTTGTAGCTAATTGCAGTGACTCTTGAAAATTAACTGTCAAAATAGTGGGAGTGTTCATCTCGACTGAACTTTCCAACTTGGGAGTTAACAAAGTTAACTCCCAAGTTAGAAAGTTAAAGTAGGTAAAGTTCACTCGTCCTCCATAGAAAAGAGAGGATCCTCCGACCAGGCGGATGTGTGTCTGGTAGGCTGGATGATATATGTCGGGACATTATATATACTCGTCGCGCGGTAAACCCTGCTTGCGCGATGCATGATTTTGCGCGACTTCAGTGTGATGCGTAGTTCACATGTGGCGATGTAGATGCCGCCACAGAGCTTAATAACCTTCTCAATAGTAAGTACCTGCAAATTGTCTAAGCTAATTGTTATAGTTATATGCTGTGAACAGTAGAACACACCATCTTTTCTTGGCAGCTGAGAAGTACCACACATCAAATCACTCCCAAAACAATCTGTGTCACAAAAACCCTTCATTTATTCCCAAGAGAAAAACCAATTTCTCCCATACATCAACTATCACAAACATTATTCACATAAGCAAAGTATTGAAACCAATGTTAACGCTCCGATAAGATATTCCTTCAATATTTCAAGTCAACGCGTTCAATCGGATCGAAGGTGGGACGAAAGACAGTTTGTCATTGTCTGTGAGAGTCCTTTGTATTAAAAATATAGAGGAAATATTAAGTGTTTGCTCTTTGTAAGAGGAAAGTGAGGAAAATAAGGGATGACGGCCATTATGGAGCTTTTTGCGTAGTGTTGCAAAGAAGGTTATAATTGCTATGAGTAAAAAGCTTAGGATTGTTTTTCTTATGGTCTACGATTCGAAATCGACTTGCACTGTTAAAAAATCGGCCGAGTGCGTGTCGGACCACACATAATAAAGGGTTCCGTATTTGGGATGAATTTATCACAGTAACCATACGGAATGTATGGGAGAACATTTTTTTACAATTGCAAATGTAAGTTGGTCGATTATTACTCGTTATCTTGTACAGCATACTTGGCTGTGATAGTTTTCCTTTTAATTTCGTTATTTATACTACTGCCTTGAATTTTTTACATATCCAAAACCATTTAGCTGGCAGGGAGGGCACTTGACTCTAACAAAAAATTAGCAATTTAAAGCTTAATATTTCGCAAATGGATCTCTGAATCCAAAAATGGTTTTAACACACTCGCAATATTTTGTGCTTAAATCAATGTTATTAGTAGGCAAGCTACGTTAGAAGTGGGTGGAATAAAGCTTGAGATAGTATATAATTCTGAAGAGGTAAGCACAGTTTTGAATATTCATTGGATATTTTGAAAATACCTGACTTGTTTTATTATATATTTTGGGCTTCATTTTTATTCCTTGATTTCATTCATCTCTAAATAAATATTTTTGAAAGGCTGACTCTAGATAGAATGATAGTGAACTAACTTTGTTTTAGTGTGTTTAGCATTTAACTAAACTGAAATTATAACGTGTTCAATGATTTTTAGGGTTCCATACCCGAAGGGTGCCAAACGGAACCCTATTACTAAGCTTCTAATGTCCGTCTGTCTGTCAGCGGGTCTATATCATGAAGTCATGACCCGTAATAGGTAGACAGTTGAAATTTTTACAGATTGAGTATTTGTATTGACGCTATAACAACAAATAATAAAAATTTACTAAAGTTAATAATTAGAGGGGGTACACGAGAAACATGTTTCTTTCGGCTTTTTTTGCTCGATCTTAATACGGTTTGCGCCGATTTTTTTAAATCAATCAATCAAATTATTTTATTTCCAGATCATACAATCCAACTTGTTAGTAATTACATACACATCTTAAACACTAGTGTTTGTACATAATAATATTTGGAAAATTTTGGTCATAATTACTAGCAATGTCAAAACCATCAATAATAATGTCAAAATCACTAATAAGATAATAACCAAATATGCAATAATTAACTAAACATTACTTTAAGGCACGATTTGAATGTAATACCTGTCTGCTGGTCCAGAGCCTGAGTGTTATACTTTCCATCCTATCAGCCACAGTGACCAAGAGGCTGTTGGCGCTGCCCCGCATCCGCCGCATCAGGGAACCGACACGCTTTCGCATGAAAAAACTACATACGTATTAAATAGCACCACTTCTTCATGAAATAATTAGGTACGTCCTGAAAATGGTTGGATGGTCCTAAAGATCCTCCTGTCTAAACAGCTAACAGCACAAAATTGACTGCCAAAAGTGGTGATACATAAAGGACTGATCATTCCTAATTTATCTTGGATCGTTCACTATAACGACATGATCATCATCTGTCTAGCCTTCTCACAACTATATAGGGGTTGGCTTTTAGTTTAACCCGATGCAGCTGAATACCAGTATTTTACATGGAGCGACTGCCTATCTGACCTATCAACCCAGTTTCTGGGTAATACGATACCCCTTGGTAAAACTGGTTGTCAGACTTTCGGGCTTCTGATTACCCGTGACGACCGTCAAAGATATACAGATGGCCGCGGGGACCAACGGCTTAACGTGTTTTCCTAGGAGGGGTCTCGATATGTAATGGATAGTAGGTACTATTGTTATTAAGATATATCAAAACATAATTAATCGTAAGGGCCTAAAATAATATATAAGAGTATATTCTACCTAAGCATTGTTTTTTCTTTTTTTTATTCCACCTACGTGACTGTAGAGCCTTCGTACGGATTTTATTATCAGCGTGAGCAATGAATGAACGAGCGAATGAAAACGTGAGACTGAACGACAATGGTTTCATTCGGTCTTTTGAGCCTCTTTGTTATTGCACGGGATTTTAGAAAACATAAAATGGCACTCGCTCGAGAGAGTTTACGTGAAAAGTCTACATTTCAGATCTCAATAGACAAGGCTAGAATAATTAAATGTTAATTTGAAATTAACTTAGGGTACTGTAACCTTATGAGGAACTACACCTATAGTTTTGAGCCGTTTGTTGTCGAAACGCTCGGATCATGGGGCCCGAGTGTGTGTTTCCTTTTTAAAGAAATTTCTCGCCGACTGTTCGAAACTTCATATGACCAGAGGACTGACTCGTTCCTTGGCCAAAGAATTAGCATTGCCATTCAACGGCGAAATGGCAATGCTGCCAGTCTTCTGGGTATGTTTCCGGATAACAGCGATGCGGAGGAACACTTTGACGCAAAAGTGTTTTTTTTTTTTTTTGTAACTTTGCCCCACACTAAGAATTTCTTCTTGTATCGTGGGTGCGTTTAGAAACTCACATACATTACACACATACACTCACATACATACATTTGTATCGTTACTTAGTTAGTCTTTTAATGAAGTGTAAGATTGTATATAAGATTTTTCATCTATGGTTATTAAAAAAAAAAAAAATTGGTTAAAGAGTTTTAAGGTTTCTTTATAGTAATGTAATGACTGAGATTATAAGCGCTATGAAAATCGGTCAGACTAACTTAATTTTTCTTTTTGTTTTCTTTTGTATAGGATGGTATCTAAACAACACTTAAAAGGACCTCTTAAAATTGTGAAACCGAAAATAATAATATATTTTTAATTGTCACCATTCAATCAATCTACGTAGCCTTTTCCCAACTATTGGGGTCGGCTTCCAGTCTAGTCGGAGGCAGCTGAATACCCTATTTTACATGGAGCGACTGCCTATCTGGCCTCCACAACCCAGTAACTGGGTAATACGATACCCCTTGGTAAGACTGGTTGTCAGATTTTCGGGCTTCTGACGACCCATAACGGGGAAAAAACGAGTGACAGCCGGGACCAACGGCTTAACGTGCTTTCCGAGGTACGGAGGAATCTCGGTATGTAAAGATGGTCACCCATCCACAGACCAACCCTGGCAAGCGTAGCTTCACCTGATGGATCGAACCGTGCGGCTGATATTACTTAGCTACGAGCTCCTCAAATCCTCCTTTCCTTTGCTCCTCCTTTAATTGTCACCATTATGTACGCAAAATACGCACTTGGAATTTCAGTTGCGGACACCAGCTCTTTATGGGGACCTACAATACAATACGATTTTTATGCCTATTCATAAGTATCGACAGTCAACTCAGCCTATCATAGTCCACTGCTGGACATAGGCCTCTCCCAGGCTGCGCCACAACACCCTGTCTTCCGCCTTCCGCATCCAGTCTATCCCAGCTACCTTTTTAAGGTCGATGGTCCATCTAGCTGAGGGGAGTCCCACGCTAAGCTTGCCGATACGCGGTTTCCACTCCAGGACTCGTCTGCTCCACCAGCCATCGGTCCTTCGACAAACATGGCCAGCCCACTGCCATTTCAGCTTATTTACTCTGCAGGATATGATGGTAACTCCGGTTCTTCTCCGGACAACTTCATTTCTGATCCCTTCAAAGAAACTCTCCGCTCCATAGCACGTTGAGCGACTTTGATTTTGTGGACCAGCCAGACTGTCTGATCATACGAGTAATATGTCCTGTTGGTATTATCAGCCAAAAGATGTCCACTGCTGGATATAGGACAGAACAGAAATCATGAGACATTAATAATAGAAATCATAAGACCTATCAGACACAATCTTAAACTCCAATTGATTTAAACAGGCTAACTAAAGCCCTCACAGAAAATAATACGATACAATACATTGCAAGCGCTAAATAACGGAGATAGGAGATTACCCACCGATACTATCATATAACTAATGGTCTCCGTATTTTTCAGAACCTTATCTAGGATGTGGCTATACAAAAATGTGGGACAGAAGGCTCATTTCGAAGATACAGGTCTAAAGTCTCCATCACGAGAAGCTATTAATATTGTAAACAAAGAACTTCTACTAAGTTACGTAGCGAAACAAATAATCCCAAATTCAATCAAATCAAAAAAATCAAAGTAACATACGTGTAATACTGGAACCCAGTACCACAAAACATTAGACGACATCGCTTTATATCGCTAAAATATAACCCGCCAAGTGAAATTGCTCGTTAGTTTCGTATTGCACGTAACTTGATAGAAGTTCTTTGTTTACAAAACGTATAGCTTCTCGTGACGGGGACTGTAGCTACGACCAGATTCAAGTCGCCGTTCCATTTCTATCCAAGACTAAATCTGTACTCATATGTATATTGCACGAACACTCAAATGGAGATAGACCAAGTCTTGGATTTCAAACTTACCTGCAAAAGAGTTTACTGTAAAACTACTATTTGCTACTTAAGCAATCATTTGAGCTAGGTAGGTACCTCAAATTACACGTAATTATTCAACAACATCCTTAGGTCCCTCCATTTTGATTTCACGGCGTCAAAATGGAGGGACCAGATGCATAGGCTGGTCGGAGGAGTATCCTATCTATTTAGTATTACAATACCTTAATTCTACTTTAGAAATATGAAATTTGATTGTCCCGAATATGAATCGTTTGAGAAATATTTACCATAAACGTTAGTCCCGCCATATTAACGATCAAATAATTTGGTCAATGATTGGACATGTTATTGTTACATATAGCGTCATCCACTATGATCAGCCGCCATTTTGTTATTTTTTTGTAAAAAAACGTCTGACCGCAAAATTAATCAAAAGTGAATATAATTTCTAGAAATTAAACCTACGTGTAGGTCTAGTCGGAAAGTTAAATGTGTATAGGAAATCTTCTTTATTATTCCAGTTATAAATCACATGAACTGACGCATTGTTGAATTGTAAATAATGGTAAAGGAAAATAACATTACCTACTGTTAACTATCCATTTCATAATATAAGTATACATTTAATATATTTGTTCTATACTTCAATACTATAATATTATAAAGAGGTAAAATTTGTATGTTTGTTTGTAAGTTTGTTTGTAGGGGATAATCTCCGGAGCTACCCGTCGGATTTGAAAAAATATTTTTGCTTTGGATTGCCCAATTCTTGAGGAAGGTTGTAGGCTATGTAACATCACGCTACGATCCCCAGGAGCCGAGAAAAACCTAACCGAAACAACAGTAATCGAAAACTAAGTAGGTAAGCTTAATAGAGCGGGCGGGCAATGGGATGCGACGCACTGGGTTGGGTGCCAAAATTTCACGCGAACGAAATCGCGGGCAGAAGCTATTTCACATGAAAACCTACATGAGCACTTATGAAATGTCAGAAGCTAGGTGCACGGGTTCAATTGGTTGTTTCCTGCAGAGCTGGTAAGAAACCCCAGTTACTCATTAAAAAAACAAGATTTTTATAATGTTTTCTTATTACACTGCAGGTATATATGGGACTAGCTTTTGCCCGCGACTTCGTCCGCGTAGAAGTCGAAAATGGTTCTAATAGGATTCTTTTTTGTTTTTTTTACGTTATTAGTTTTGTTATAACATATAAATTATTATGTTATAATGTTTGAATACCTTTAAAATATAACAATCTTCCATCAATCTTTATTATAGTGTTGGGATTTAAAGGTTAAATAACCATGAAAATAAAATAATATTTTGTTATATTTTATGAACACGAAGCTCGGCCTTTGATCTGGTTAAACTTACACGGGGGAATTATCTTTTTACAACGAAATCGAAACACTACACCTACCGCAGTATTTCTTTGTAAACAATATTTTTTGTTTTCCTTCGGGTGCTAGAATCATCAGGCTACTCTGTGCGCTTACTCTGGAGCATGCCACATACAACTCGCCGTGAGAGAAGCAGCTTTACCTCAAGTCTACTTCCGCTATCTTAAGAGTTGGACCTTGAGAGCTTTGCTTATGGTCATTGCGAAGCAGACTTTGATGGGAAACTGCACTCTCTTGAATTCGAAGGGGTAATTTGATGGTGTTAGGGGAATCCTAGGAATAAATACAAACCTCTGCAAAGCTTAGAAATCTTCAAATGCAGTACTAATATAGTACGGTGACTTTCGAGACATTCCAATTAAAAAGAGTATTTGCATTGCACCAAGCTTTTATGTGAGTTCAACCTTTTGTTGAATAGAATCGGATTGAGATGTTTGAAATGTAATTTAAATCAAAAGCACTAAGGAGTATTGATATCAACTTCGAAGCAAATCACTCCCAAAATAACTTTCTACCCCTATTTAACCCCGTTAGGGAATGAATTTCAATAAAATACGAAATACATTGTCCATCAATTCTATTAAAGAATGTTTATGCAAAATTTGAAGTAGATTGGACCAAGGAATCGCATTGTTCCATACAAACTTAGCCCCCCTTTTTCACCCCTTTAGGGATAAAATTTCGGAAAATCCTTTCTTATCGAATGCCTACGTCATACAAAGAACACACCCTCCAAATTTCAGGTCTCTACGATCAGCGGTTTAGGCTGTGCGTTGATCCGTCAGTCAGTCATTCAGGACAAAGCATTTTATTTGTATAGATGACAGTGTAGACCAGTCAATAAGTACATAACAAAATAGAAAAAAAAAAACTATAGTAACAAAATAAAATAATAATAAATAACAATATTTAAAACACAACTTAAACTAAATTACATAGTTATATAAATTTAATACTTAAATAGTTTTAATTACGATTTTTGGGACGTTTTTGGCTATCACCCCAGTAGGTACTAAAGCATAGTTTATTTGTCAAACAACTCTTAATTCTGGTTTCTTTTGCACATAAAGTAGTAGTGAACCTTCTGTCCTGCCTACGTGTCTATGTCTTAGCACCTAGCATCGCGAGGTGGCACGCAGGCTCAGATCTAGGATGATACGTGCTTAATGGCCTCTCCTGTGGCCTTCACTATCATTTGTGCTTGATTTATAACAGCTATGGCTACTTTTTTTGCTGTAAATTATACCTATCAATGATATACCTAGCTTTATTTGTTAAATTTCTTTGTAGGACAACTCAAACTCAAAGCATTTAATTGAATTAAACCAATTACAGGCATTTTTTAACTGTGAAGGGGTCGGTTGCTCGGAGAGATGAAGCTAGTTGCCCATTCTAAAGCGTAGTAGGTTCATGGAGAAGAACGGGGGTCGGCGGAACATGTCTTTTTCTTCCATACTTCTCTAGTAGTCGTTATCTCGGTAATCAACCGCTTTCTAGCTAATCATAATAACATAGTATGATATACTTACAAAATACGGCTTTATTTGAGATTCTAACCGTACCTACCTACTTCTTCTTTTAATATTTACAACTTGCTTCCCCCAGCGGCTTAGGCCGCGTGAAATCTATATAAATTATGGCCTCAGTGATAATATAGCATTCTACTGGTGGCGTTTAGTTTGTGCAAAATAAACAATTTTTCTTTCTTTCTTTTCTTTCCTTCTTCTTTCTGGTGAAAGAATTTATAAAATCGGTTTAGTAGTTTTTGAGTTTATTCATTACACACAAAAATATATGTATATCTTTTCTCTTTATTTTACTGTAGATGTAAATGACCGATACCCAATTTACAGAATTCAAAAGATGTTACTTAATTCATCAGTTTTGGCAGACATAGCGTCTTCTCAGAATCTAGAAGGAAGCGTCTGTCTATGAAAGAAAGAAAGATAGACAAATAAAAAATTGAGACACGCACAGAAAATACAAACTGTCAAAATAAAGGAGCATTTAAAACTAACAAAATGAACTTTTTTTTTTTAAAGTGACAACAATAATAATGAAAGAAGAGGTGCGAGGCCAAAATGGCTCCTATCTCAGCAGAACGCTGGGACGTTTAAAAAAAAAAACCCTTTATGCTCTCAATAACTAAATTCTACAGTCATATTAGTCTAGTGATGTGACTGTTGGACTGCCAAGTCATAGGTCTCGAGTTCGAACCCAAGACACGCACCTCTGACTTTTCGGATTCATGTGTGTATTGTAATAAAGATTCAATTCTGTAATTTTTTTTATTAACAAGTGGTAGTAATAAATTATTTACAAACTATTAACACTAGGTGTAATAAATAAGTATTACTTGCTTCAAAAACGGTGAAAGGAAACATCGTTAGGAAACAAAAGTAAAAAAATAAGTCAAGTCATTTATTTCAAATAGGCCCCTTGCAAGGCACTTTCGAACGTCAAAATGTACAAAAAAAAAAATTGATTCCAGTCGCCCCTTCCAAAAGGTAATTTTCGTATGGAGAAGAATGGGCAAGAAACTCCACCGTTACTCTTTTATTTATTTCTACAATATTTTATATAGAAACTGCCAGAAACTATTTCTCGACGGCATGTGAAGCTAAGTCAGAGGCCCATGGCAAAAACTCTGAAACCAGGTTAGTCACTAACCACAATAAAAAAAAAATGATGTTTCCAATTCCCATTTTATTAAAACTCGTGAATGCAGGCAATAATGCTGGACCATATGGAAGGAATCTAGATAAGCTTCAAAATAATAGCTGTTAGCGCGTGATTTCCAATATCTCGTTTCGCAGACATTATTTCTTTGTGTCTAGAAAAATAATAGCAGCTGAAATAAATATTAATACTAGGAATGTGCTGCACGTTAATAATAACCCTGTTATAAACTTACACAGACCTTGATATTTTAGCGATATTCAAGTCTTTAAACTCGTTTTGTAAAAAATGTGAATTCGATTCCAGTTTCTGGCATTATTATTCATTTTTAGGGTTTCGTACCTCAAAAGGAAAAACGGTACTCGTGTGTCTGTCTGTCCCTCTGTCACAGCCAATTTGCTCCGAATCTAATAGTGCACATAATAATATGTATTTCTGTGACCCAAACATGAACGTGTAACGTAAATTTGAATATCGGTGTCACTTTTGGGGGTCAAAAAGAAAATTATATACAAAAGTTTTGTGAACTTTACCGTGCGACATATAAAAATGAAAGAGCTTGTTGCGAGATTCCCAATTATTTTTTAAAGATATTTAAGAAAATTGACAATTATCTCGACAACTACTGCGCCTCAATTTTTTTTTTAAAATACAGAGCGTGGTTCTTTACTCATAGATTATAGGAAAACCTATAAGAAGTCTATGTTCTTTAAATAACATAGTAAATCTCTCAATATTGTGCGTACAAACTTACATTTTCAGTTGGAATGTATGGGAGAGGATGTTTTTCAACTACAATGTTAAGTTTGTTCTTGTGATAAATTCATCCTAACTACAGAACCCTTACATTAAAAACGTTGCCCCACCCTAAGAATTTCTTCCTGTATCGTGGGTGCGTTTACAAACATAGAAACTCACATACACTAACACCCAGACCCGGAACAACTACTTGCAGAACATACAAATATTTGTTCCGTGTGGGGATCGAACCCGCGAAACGTTGCGCAGCAGTCGATCGCTCAGCCACTGCGCCAACCGTCTTGCTTCCTTGCTTGTTACGCTTTCATGCTTAAATGGCTGAACAGATTTGGATGAGATTTGGCACATAAGTAGACCATGACCTGGATTAGAACAAAGAATACTTTTATCCCGATATTCCCACGGGATTGAGATTTATGCGGGGAATACCGCGGGGCGCAGCTAGTAATATAATACTTTACAAAGTAATCTTTATTTATTTATTAACTTTTCACACTCAAAAACGACAACGGCTGACTTAATGCCTTAGGCATTCTCCACCAGTCAACCAAGTGTGGTGAAGAGATTAGATGGCAGGTGCTCCATTTGAGAGGAACAAAGAAAATTTAAAAAATATATGTTGTAATGCATTATCACTAAAATAGGTACAGTCACGAGCACCAATATGTATACACTTAGCAACTTTAAAAAGTGATTTTCTCCTACTGTGGTGATTGTACTTTTATGTAGTTACGAACATAGTATTTTGGAACCCACACTAATATGAAATAGGTGTTATCTCAAAGTTGCAGTCGTTATTCCATGCGACAATCGCTTTTAAATTTTGCTAAGTGGATACATATTGGTGCACGTGGCTGTAAAACAGTAAATACATAGGTTACAAACTGCATACACATACATACATATGTATATATCGACGCCCCCAAGGATTTACGGTATCTATGGGTCGGGATACAACAATGATTTTTTTTTGATATTTTTTTTTTCTACGGTAATGTCCAACGTTTTTCCTTGTAACACTTTGGTTCTTTGGAAATTTTCAATTTTTTAAAGAAAAAATTTGAAAAAAAAAAAAAAAAAAGAATTTTTGTTTACTAGAAAAATAACGGAATACATTATTAGAAATTAAATTCTGTGGCTACATTTCGGTAAAGTAATATTACTGTAAAATATTTCAGCAAGATTTCTGGTTAACGCGATTAAAGGTTTATTATTGTAAATTTTGTTGTAGACATTTTCGGTAATGCACTGTTACTAATTTTGTGAGTTTTCTTTTATTATTCCCTCGAAGATACCGACGAAAAATTTATTTTACATAATCGGTTTTCAATGATTACGATAATATGACTATCAAAAAATTTCTATAAAATACGGGTTACACTACTTTACCCCTTTATGGTTATTTAAAATTTTACCATAATAAGTCGGTAACTGAACATTACAATCTCTCCTTGTAATGAAAAAAACACGTTTAATAATCCAGTAAAGCAATACTATGCCTATGATTTTTAAGAAATTTACAAGAATAATTCGGTAAGTAAACATTACTGGAATAATATTGATAAGTCAGGATTGTAAGATATCAATACCCTAAAAATTGTATGAAACTATTTTCGGTAATACGTATTTTGGTGAATAACGAATTCTGTGTATAATTAATAGTTACACTGAATACTATACACTTTTCGTGTAAAAATTAGTTTTTCCGTCATATAACAATGTTGTCATAGTTACCTTTTGTTGAAGAGATATTCCCCAAAAACACTAAATTATTTTTCCTGTAAAATTTTATTTTTGCGATTACCGGTTTATTCTCCGGGGACGTCGATATCTTTATATCTTTTATATCTTTCCGGTCGTATTCCAGTGAAACATACCAATCGATTTAAATATATTTTCTCCTCCATTACCATTCTTCTAAACGATGGGAACCTTTCCGTATGACTAAGAGACTTTGACCGCTTTTTTTTTTTTGAAGCTGGGTAATTGTCTAATAACTTCTCCCGCTCTGGGCGGAGCGGGAGGGTGTGTCAGACTTTTACTGACTAAAACCCACCCGTGTTCTTTCCGCTGCTTGTGTGCTGGGGTCGCGATATCCCTTTCGGACAAACCCGCAACCCCAGCAAGACTGAACCCTGAGTTTGTTTCGCTATTTATTCTCAAGCGTAATCAGATAGGAAACGTCGACTCCATGTAGCTTATTTTTATGACCTGTTAAAGTGATTCCGATTTCCTATTTTCTGAATGAACAATTTCATTTCATTTAACTAATTAAGAGAACATAGGTAATTACATATTTTTAGGGTTCCGGAACTTAAAAGGAAAAAACGAAATCCTTTTATGATCGCTTCGGTGTCCGTCCGTCAGTCTGTCAAGACCCATTTTCAACAGGTATCAAGTTGAAATGATTATCAAATACGTAGAGGTATGTTCCCTTAGAGCTCTAAAACAATCAAGCTTCTAAGTCAACGTATTAAAAAAATACGGCCATTTATGCAATATATTTTGACACTCGCAATAATAAATCAAAACTTAGTGTACAGTCAGTCAGTTCAGACAGACAGTCTCACAGCACAATATGGAAAATGTCCGAAAATTCATAATTTGTCGTTTTATCACATTAAAAAAAAATGCTATTAAAACTTACATTTGCTGGTGGAGAATTGATCGTGACGTATATCGATGAATGGGAGAACATGTTTCTCAACTACTAAGTTAAGTTTGTTCTTGGGCTTAATTCATCCCGACTACGGAACCCTTCATTGTGCGTGGTCCAACACGCACTTGGCCAGTTTCTTTTAATGATCCCGACGAACTGAAAGCCTATTCTTTTTTTGAAGTCGGTTAAAAATACTAAATTGTTTTTCACGCGACTAGATATTCTTAGAATGAAAATCCCACAAGAAAATCTGGGATTTCTTCCATCACATTTACTCACCAATGATAATCACAATGGATTACCCAAGACAACCGAAAGACACATGTGCTGATGGTTCATCAAATCTATTCAGTTGGTCTGTCAGGTTCAAACGGAGTCCTGACAGAGCCTCGACGCAATCAGGCACATTACTAATGTGCGGTGACTTTGACGGACGAAGGTCCAAGGGACAAGAGAAGAGCGTGTTAGTTACGATATAAAAACAATTAAATATAATACTTATTCGGGATTAGTAGCATTACAGAGAGTCTGTTAATTTTTATCACCTAAGCTAAATTAAATTCGGGATTATATATTTATAAATAACCAACTTTTTAACTAAATTCGCAGTTGGCACCACACATACAAATAATCGGTCAGGAAGTTGGTTACAGTAAGGAAAGTACAATATCACCTTTTCAATATATTTGAACAAACATACCTAAAATGTTACCTTTTCAGGAAGAACATCCTTTGGAAATATACTTTCTCATCTCATAAAATTATAAAGGCTACAAGAGTCACAGACGCAGTTTTCCAGCAATATGAATGTAATGGATGAATCAATCAATTAGTTAGTTAATTAAACTAATTAATGAACGGGAAAATAAATGAATAATGGTTACTTGTTATATTATCAACTGTTTCAAACTCATGAAGGTAGTCATTACTCATAAAACGTAAATTCTTACACGCAACAACACGATTATAATAAAACTCATTACATATTTGATGTTATTAACCTATGTAAGATGAAAACAATTTGAAGTTTTTTTTTGTTATATGTTGACGTAAAATTAAAACCATAGAGTTACCTGAAAGAAAGAAAGAAAAATAAAGCAAAACATTTATTTGGATACAGTTCGTGAAACATAAAATACCAACAAAATAAAAAACTGAAAATAATCTTGAATTTAATTAAACGACTGTTTAATAAAGCGACTTGTATTATTGCCTACCTCGGCACTTCCTTAACATACAAAGGTACAAAACAATGCAACAGACACAGGACAAGTTGTACAAACTAAACAGATATAACGCGATATACAGAAACTGTTTTTGAGGGATCTAGTGCTTTGAAGAAGTCTAGATCTTGGAGCGGAATGGGACGTGCGATCAGCTTCAGTCAAGGTTGTGCACTGTCGTCTCTATATAGTTACTTTACTCTTTGCACTGGTGTCGTTGAACTCTGAGAACGATATTCTGCAGGTCATGAATGTGTTCCATTTTACTATACGCGCGCACGTTCCATTCCTCCATACCTATGTACATTGTATTCCTGATGTGGAGTGTAAATAATTGTTAGATTTGTTTAATATGTTTATAGATATTATTTGTGTTGTAAATATAGTAAATAAGTAATAGTTGTAAATATATTTTGTTAGTAGTGTTAAGCAATAGATAATGATATTATTTTTCATTTGATGTCTATGGTTGTGACTGAACGGAATGTGAATGTGACAGATTGATATGTTAAACGAGAATCGTTTTGTAAGAGGTTATGAATGCACGTGTAGTGTTTACAATTAGTTTTATTTAACAGGAAACCAAGAGTGCTAACCACTACAATCTATCGACAATAGTGTGTGTGCGGCAAAAATATGCAAATATTCACGGCTGCGCCAAAAAGGTTAATTTCAGCATTAATGCCAGACATATGCTGTCTGACGCTGGTTTTCTAATGAACCCTTAAGGACAAGTGACGGAGAGTACAAACAGTTTCAACATACCGATTACTATAATTTTTATACTTCTAAATAAATTAATAAATAAACTAGTAATCAAATAAACTAATTACAAAAACAAAAAAAATATACGAAAACAACAAGAACTATCCAAGCGAAACCTGTTCATAACGTTATTCTCTATATCAAGAATTTAAAATTATCTATGGAAATAAATGCTTTGGCTTTAAACCGATGATTGCTGCTACGTTTAATAAGATGACTTCACAGAAAAAAAGCAGCTGAGAATGAAAAGGGAGTAGATACTCGCTACAGCTTGTTCCTTGACCCGCACCTCCTCAAGTACAGACAGTGAAGGATGAAGCTTATGTCTAGAGCCGAATACTAGTCTAGCTGTAGACTTCCCGAGGTTACCCCTAATCCTAATATGTCTAGACTATTTTATAGTAAAGTCTACGTGTTCCGAATATACTATTTATCTAGAACTTTTTTCGAGAAAAGTCTTCTGAATCATATCAGACGTTTCATTCCAGTGAATGCTCAATTCTCTTTCATTCCATCTTCACACGACACCAGGCACGGCGCACTCCGAATTTTAGGAATGAAGCTACAAGTGTACACGGCGGGCTCGACTTGTCGGGCCAGTTCAGTGGGCGTAACGTAGTCAGAAGAAATAAGAGTTACGCTATAGAAAGAGAGGCAACTTCTAGGTGAATATAACTGTAGGTAATTAGCGCTGTGTGACCTGAATTGCAGTTTAATTTGTCGTACTAAGAGTCGCTAGTTATTTAAATGATTTTGCGGAGTGAATCTTCTGTACTTGTACTATTATTTATTTTGTGACGACACCGACAAAATTACATAGTAATGAACGTTCATCTGCTCCTTTAATTGAATTTGCCGAAATCGTTCGATCAGTTCACTAATTAATTAATTTTTCACTTTTGATTTATTTTGTTTTGAGGCGTTTCACTTTGAGTGAAATAGCCCAATAAATAATAAATAAAAAAAACAAATACAGTCATGGGGATTTCCGACAAAGTGAAAACTTAAAACTTGTATTAGCGCCATCTATATTGTATAGTACAGCACTACGGCGCGAGCATGTCGGTGACGCGAACACATAAGTTTATCCCCTACCCACTAAAATTACTCAACGCGCCTAAAGAAGTTTTCACTTCAAAAATACAAAAAATTAAGCAAGTGCTTTATATATAGCTGCATTAAAAAAATATCGTCGTGGCAAAAAATGTTCGTTTGCAGTTTAATTATTTGACGTGAAACGAGTGTAAAGATCCGAAGACTAAACTTCAGAAAACGTTGCCAGTCTCGTTTCCGAGTATAATTCCACTACGTTTGTACTTTATACTTTCCTTGAAATTTTCCTAACGTCTTTCGATGGAAGGAAAATATTAATAATATGATTGAGCTATTTCTGCATTTCTAGCTGCTTGTAAAGGATCGTGAATATTTCTGCATACAAGGTGTTTATTCAAGGATGCAGCGCAACATCTTGCTATGAAATGGTTACGTCACGACTCTCAACGATCTTCGAATATTTTTCAAATATTTAACATATTTGAAAAATATTCAAAGATAGGTTCAATATTGAAATATAAATGTAGTTACCTACATATTTTAGAAAAGAAAAACTTCACATTAATAAAAACCAACTGCATTTAATATTGATAGACATTCGCGACCAAAGTTCATTAGCGTTCTTTTTTTAAATGTTGGCAACGAACTCTAAAAAGAAAAACAAATTCAATTTCCTACAAAGTTTCAATCTCAACACTTCCCTAAGTGGTTACTAACGGGCACCATGTTCTGCATGCAAGCAATTAACAAAATAATTACTTGCACAATTAAAACATGGCTCCGATGCACACAATGGCCAGATTTCCCACACAATGGCCGATAGTGGTCTGTTTACTATTGTCTCTGGCGTCTTTATCGTGAATCGCGCCAGTGAACTTAGATGAAATGGGAGAGTAGCATCTGGGAAGAAGTTTTTGTTTGAAAAATGAAACTTTTTTTGTTTTGTTATAGAAAGAGGAACCTGTAGGATAATCGCATAGTGTAATAGAGTAACAGTATTACGTCTCGACAGTGACCTTGAAATACACACATCAAAAGTGTTCTAGGGATCAAGTAAGTTTTAGAGTATCGCCGCAAATTTGAGGCTTATTATTTTAACTTTTTTGGATCGTCATTGATTCTTTTTAGTGAATTTCACTATTTGCCTACAGAACTTTCTTTAAATTTTGATTAACAAAAGAAAATCAACTCTCAATCAGGATTCCTATAAAAGTATGTAATAGCGTTTATAAAAAAACCATTACAATTTTTGCATCGAAACTGAAAAATATTGCATCGATATGGAGCCACGATATCATTTGACACGAGAAGAGATGATGAGAGCCGTCGGAATGTTGCAAGCATGTTCCAGGCAACGTACTGTCCTGCTGGGGTTGCGGGTTTGTCCGAAAGGGATATCGCGGCCCCGGCACACGGGCAACGGAAGGAACACGGGTGGGTTTTAGTCAGTAAAAGTCTGACACGCCCTCCCGCTCCGCCCAGAGCGGGAGAAGTCATTTGATGATTTCCCAAACAGTAAAAAAAAAAAAAAGGCAAGTACTGTGGCTGTCGCTCTTGGCACTACACATTCGTCATTAGCCGGCTCTGGACACGCTTTCGTATCATGGGCAGCGTGGCCGAGCGACATGTAGGACGATCACGCAGACAGGACCGGTACAGCCAAAATACTGTTCGACGGAATCGTACCAGGACCGCCATGATGACGAGGTTCCACAGCTTTTCAGGTTTACTGATAAGAGACCAAACTATCAGAAATCGTTAACGTGAAGTGGGTCTGCGTTCCCGAAGGCCGCTGAGAGTTTCACCTATAGCACCCCACAATTGTAGGGCCCCTTTATAATGGGCTTGCGAACACAGAAATTGGGAGGAAAAAGACTGGCGTTGTGTTTGCTTGTCCGATGAATCTCGTTTCGGTATGAGGCCGGATATAAGACGTACTCGGGTTTGGAGGACCTCTGGACGTCAAGAAATTTTGTCAGGAAGTTCATTCACATGGAGGGGGAACAATTATGGTTTGCACCGGCATTTGGATCGGTGGAAGAACCGATCTCATTTGGATCAGGGGCAAACTCAATGCTTAGATTAATGCGGAGAGGATTGTTTCAGACGTGATCATCCCCTTGCGAAGCACCCAACCGGTGATTCGTTTCGACTAATGGACGAAAATGCACGTCCACACACGGCTAGAGTCGTAACATGCACTCTTGCCGATGTTAACATCAACGTTCTGCCGTGGCCTGCTCAATCGCCAGCCCTCAACCCAATTTAGCACGTATGGGATATGCTCCAAAGAAGAGCTCTGCCGAGTATGGATGCCGAACATACCACATAACAACTTTTTGATTTGTTCGAATGAACGTGGACGGCCATTCTTCAAAGTGATTTTGATGAACTGATTTTAAGCATGCCAAATCGCTGTGATTGTGTGATTCGTGTCAATGGTGGAAACACCGTTTTTTTGTCTTTACAATAAAAAATTAAAAACATCCTCGTTTATGCATTTTTTTGCCATATAATTGACGACATTAACCTAGGTTAATTTCCCACAATTTGCAAAAATTGCAATTTTTCCTAGTTTTTACAAAATATAAGTTGTTAACTTAAACATAGGAATTAAAGTAAGAAGCCAGTCTGGAAGACTAGATTTAGTAAATATTAGTTGAAATATTTTTTTATAGTTAAAAATGTACATGATCCCTAGACACTTTTGATATCTACAGTCACTCGGTAGATAAACCTTTCGCGTCCGTGCGTAACTGCCTCGTACTCGGGACTCGAGACTGTTGCGAACATATATACGAGTATAAGGTATGCAATGACATATCGAAGCGCGTCGTTTCGGCCGTTTTCTATGAAAACATAATACTGTTACTTATTTTTACTGTGATATTAGTGCAGTAGTTGTATTGTTTAAGTGGTAGTGTGATTTGTGCGTTACTTAAGTGGCCGTACACTCATCTCTGGATGTAACACGGCTGATGTGATAATGATGATGAAGTGGGTACCAAATTCGAAAGGAACAAATTAACCTATCAAGAACAACAGAAGAACGAATTTACCTATCAAGTTTTGAAGTAATGCTCTCAGAATAACACTACATATTGTTGAGTATGTAATTTTGTATTAAAGCATGGTAGCTTTGCATACAGTCGTATGCCATCCCCTAGAAGATCATTTTGCAGATTATTTGAACATTATATCATTTAATAAGTTCAACAACGCCTCCTTGAAGCTTAGCAGAAAGTGATAAAGTATTTCATCCTTTTCATCTTTTTCCTTGTATTATTCTATCAATTGGTATTATTAGTGAATGGGTAACCAACAAGTTTTGTGGTCTTGGTCAAACAAGATCACAAAAGCTTATCTAAATCGAGTTCATACATTCGGTTCTACGTAGATATATCTATTAATCTTATCGAACGCGACCCAATTAAATAGATAGTTTGGCAACTACATGTCACTTCACACTGTGAGAAAGGTCATTTCTATTCTTATTTTAATTCAATAAATGAAAAGAAAGAATGTGGTTTTATTTTATTCAAGTCTGACCAAAGATAATAATTATACACAAAACTAAGATGAGGGATGAAGTATAATACAAGGGGAAGACGACAATACGACAGTAAATTAAAGTTCTTAAGGCTCCTGCAGACAGGCGCGACGTGACACCGGTAGAACAATATCAGTGGAGTTTTCATAGAAATTGTTCTACCAGATTCCCGTTGCGCCTGTCTGTCCCAGTCACTGTGCTCATACACACGAGCGGCGAGCGTCAACGGCAGAGGTAACTGCAGCCTTCGACACGCGTCGGCAGCTGCCGTCGACAACGTGCTGCTCGTGTATTTGAGCACCGCACTCGAATACACGAGCGGCATGTTGACGACAATCCTAATATAATAATATTATAAACGCGAAAGTTTGTGAGGATGGATGGATGGATGGATGGATGGATGGATGTTTGTTGCTCTTTCACGCAAAAACTACTGAACGGATTTAGATGAAATTTGGCACAAAGATAGTTTATAACCTAGATTAACACATAAAATACTTTTTATCCCAATATTCCCACGGAAACAAAAAAAAATGTTTTGTCCGCCAGATTTATTATTAAAAAATATTGGACTCGTATCTTTTCTTTTTTTACCTAATCAAAAGATGACGTCACTCTCCGTTAAACAAAATACATGTCTAATATTCTTTAGTATCTTTACTGACGTACTAAATAGTTTTTTTTTTCTTTCCCTAGTCAACATCCCTATTGTCAGTGTTTTCTGTCATCTCCAAATTGTAGAAACAGGATCCGCTGTTGCCCTTGACTATGTTTGCAAACAAACTTTCATCCCTCCTGACCCAGCTAGAGGTAGAATTCCTGTAAAAGTTATTTCTTCATGCACCTTTATACCCCCTTCTTCGTTACGAGTCGATAGTAGCGAGTTGGGCCCAGTAGATGGCCACTTTAATGGCAGCATCAGTGGCGTGTTTCACTCCAACATATGGGACATGGTTGGTTCAGAAATTCCCCATTTCGGTAGATTGTGCTTGCAGCGACCTACTTGGGTCCGTCCGTAGTCTGTTAATTGGCACGTATATAGCCACCCGCTAAGGAACAAAGTACATCTTGTTTGTATGTTCAGCATATTAGGATTCAATGATGAGAAATGAACTATCTAATCTGCGTTCGGAATTCATTTGCCAAACATGTAAACACGAGTTTTAGGAAAAACAACTGTAATGCCTACACATAAGGTTCAGTTTGCGCTACAACTTCATATTTTTTATGACTTTTTTAACAGTACTTGTCGGTCAAAAATCAACTTTATTTACACTGTCATAAAGTTGATGTTTGCCAAAGTGGAATATTCGTGTTTGTTTACATGTTTGGCAAATAAATTGCGAATGAAGATTACTTACTCAGTAACCCATCCATCTGCATCGCAAAGAACTCAGTTCTAGCCCACACTTTGAAAGACAATGCTTCTTACCAGAATTTCAAACAGCTTTCGTTATCAAACTCAAACTGACGTCACTTAACCTCCCCTACATCCCTGTGGAACTATCCATCTGTAGGGGTGAAACTTTCTTCACAGCTCTGGGAATTAAAGCAAAGTCCCAACGTATTTAAAAGAAAGATAAATATCAATGGAACGTCGCAGTAAGTTTAGTTAGTCTCTTTCAACATGAATCCTCAGTGTAAAGTTAGGGAAAATAATTGTTATGCCAATTGACAAACAATTTAAATTGTGTTGTAATGTTTAAAATACAACTGTCATTGTTAGGGTTCCGTACTCGAACGGTGCCAAATGGAACCCCTTTTACTTAGCCTCCGCTGTCCGTCCGTCCGTCTGTTTGTCAGCGGGCTGTCTCATGAACCATAAAAGGTAGACAGTTGAAATTTCACAGATTATGACACTGCGTAGCATAATAAAAAATAAAATTGTTGTTATAGAAAGTTTCTGTTTCAACAACAAAAAACAAAAATTTAATAAGCTCAAGAAACGTGTTTTGAAGTACAGTCTGACTCACTCCCGAGTCCGCTCTTTTTATGGTTGTGTGAAATGGCTATATCACGAAAAATTTATGTAGAGTGTCAATTTGCATAACGATTAATTTCCCTGACTGTACGTAGCTAGGTAGTTAAACCTTGTAATGCTGCATCAGACAATTGTGTTCAAAGCTAAATGGTGGTGCATGGTATGTACGGGATTAAGTTTTAAATTGATAGTTTTGTTCGTGTCCTGCCCGCATCCTTTTTACATTTCTGTAATGGCTTATCGCAGTTTATTGTAAGACCTTGGTCTGGCTGCCATCTCACTCCCAACAGCCAAGGACTAAGGAGCACTCCGCAGACTTATTTATAAAAAAAGAAAACCCTTAGTGCCTTACTGCTCGTTGGTCCAGTGGTCGCAAGCATTACTGCTGAGCATGAGGTCCTGGGTTCGATTCCCGGATTGGGAAAAGTGTTATTGGGTTTTATCATCAGGAATTGCTCAGTAGCAGTCCGGAGTTTGGATTTGTGCCCGGTTGATGACAATAGGCTCGCCCCCTATTACATGGGACTTAAACATAACTGGCGAAATGGGGGTGTACTATAGGTACATCTCTGCTCAACCCTTCCGGAAATACAGTCGTGATGTTATGTTATGTTAAAACCCGTAAATTGATCTATTATCGTAAAAGTAAAAGAAATCGTAGTGTCCCGAAGGGCACGATTTCTTTCAAAGCATTTCGTATTTCTACAACGGCTTTCAACAGAATTGACATCTTTTTTTTTTTGGTAGCATGTCAATTCAATACATTTTCGACTTTTTCATCAACGTTGTCATTGCCTTCCGTAGAAGCTAGTAAGAAATCGTTTAGATGTAAAAGGGACATCCATTTAAAGTATTAAAGTTTACTGCATAAAATTCAATATGTACCAATTGCCTAATACATATTGTGGTCGATTCGCCCACAAACTCAAACTCAAAGCATTTATTTCAAATAAACCAATTACAGGCACTTTTGAATTGTCAAGGGCTCGGTCAGTCAGAAAGATGAAGCTAGTTGCCCATTCTAAAGCGTAGTAGGTTCCTATGGAGAAGAACGGGCAAGAAACTCCACGGACACTCTTATAAATCAGAATATTGTTACAAAATAGTGGTTATATCGTTCATGTTGCAAATAAACATGTGAGAACAATGTAGAAAGACGTGCACGTCAAAAGCGTTCGTAATATATAAGCGTCCGTTTAACTTCGTGTGAATCGCATAAAGAAAAAAAAATATTATTACAAAGTATAGATTTGCCCGTTCGGGGCGAGTAAAATCGTGCGAATCGACCAATAAGCCGTCACAGCTAAAAGCTTCATGGTTTTTCTCTAAAGTTCGTCTATAAACGTTTCGTTTGGAACATAAATCCCATAGATACATGAATACTTTGTTAACATCAAAGCAATAAATCATAATGTAGCTACATTTTGAAGGTTTTTAATGTGGATGAAGTAAATAAGGAAGAATAAATATGCTTGTGAAGCCTGTTGTCTTGGTAATAAGATTTTGTTTGATAAACACTCCCGGCCTCCTGAATCGAGCCACCCTGCACCCAAAGATAGAAATATGTCTAGATAGACAGTCAAAGCTGAGAACTCGTCGCAAGAAAAGAAGATAATCCATTTTAACGCATCAAAACTGGCTGATTTAACATCCAATATTTCCAAATAAAAAAAAACCGGCCAAGTGCGTGTCGGACTACGCACAATGAAGGTTTCCGGAGTTATCCCAAGAACAAACTTAACATTGTAGTTGAAAAACATGTTCTCCCATACATTCCAACTGCAAATTTAAGTTTGTACGCACAAATTGTGAGATTTTCCATGTTATTTTAAGACCATATACTTCTTGTAGGTTTTCCTGTAATCTATAATTAAAGAACCAGTCTCCGTATTTTTATCAAAATTTTAGGCTCAGTATTTTCGGAGATAAGGGTGGGGAATGGTAAATTTTTATGAATTCTCTTGAATATCTTTAAAAGTATTGATTTTAAAATGATAAAAAAAAAAAAATTAAGATCCTCGCAACATGCCTTTTTCATTTGATATGTCACACACTACAGTTTGAAATAAAGTGAAATAAAGTTTTTATTTTTCTTATTTCCCCCAAAAGTGACCCCTATATTCAAAAGTCATTAATGCGACCCAAACACGGACGTGTAACGTAATACATATGTGTACCAAATTTCAACTTAATCAGTCTATTAGATTCCGAGTTAAATTGGGTATGACAGACGGACAGACAGACAGTCAGACAGACACAAGAGTGAAGGGTTTAGTTTTTCGTTTTGATTTACGGAACCCTAAAAAACAAGATTTACATTATTTTGCGGACATTATTATAATGTTCAAGATAAAAACTTATATTAGAAGAAAGGCACGATGAAATCAAAGCCTTCGCCTACCAGCCTGTCAAAATATCAAATCCCTCCAAACATTTTACTAAAGTATGGACAAACAATCTGTTTGGAGCTGAACTGTAGCTACTCCATAAATCATAAATGTTTAGAAATGATTCATACATATTTTTGAAAAACCCGAATGAATACGATCACGTACGAATGTAAACCGTAAATATATTAAAAGGATAATGCAAATGACCAGAATACGGTCTGGTCATCAATCTTCTGAAAAAAGATGGATTATGTAGGTTTTAGTTGATTTTTAGGGTCCCCGTCTACCTCACAAGGAAAAAACGGAACCCTTATATTATAGGATCACTTCGATGTCCGTTCCTCTGTTTGTCTGTCTGTCAAGACGCTTTTCCCAGGAAAGCGTGGAGGTATCAAGTTGAAATGAAATAAAAAACGTCTACCGGTCCCTTGGATCTAAAAAAATATGTTGTGTGCGAATATTTTGGTACTCGTAAATAAATCATCGCGTTGACCTAGAATCATGGCACGAGGCAAGGTCTCACAGCACAAGTAAAGGAAAAAGTCCAAAATTTGTTTTAGAAGAAAAATGCGATCATACAGACAGAAACGAGAAGCGACTTTAAATTTATAATATACTTTACTTTTTTGCCCGCGGCTTCTCCTGCGTGGATGCCAAAAAATATCGCACGGGAACGTACTAGTCGGTAAAGTACCTTATGTAGAAGTCCAGGTCCCTATTGCGGTTTACGGCTTCAACAATCATCGTCATATTTTCAGCCAATTTACACAAAACCTTATTGAATTATGCACCTAAACTTTTTTCATGAATTAATTCGTCCATTAGTGAAAACTGTTTGAAAATCCCTTGGGTAGTTTTTAAGTTTATCGCGTTCAGACAGACGCGGCGGGGGGACTTTGTTTTATAACATGTAGTGGTAATATAGATGTAAGTACTACATAAAGACGTAGTTAAATATATAGATAATTCAAGAGGTGAATGGAAAATGTCTGCGATCCCGTATCTACCCAAGCTTGGCTTAAGCTCTGGCGCTGATAATAAAGTTAAATTACAAGGGATAAGTGCTAATAAAATTTATAAAAGAGCCAATCGCCCGCCATTTGTTAGATTTTTTACTGAAACCTTTTGTGAGAGGATAAGGTTACTAGTATTATGGATAGTTATAATGTCACTGAACTGTTATGCTAAGGTTCCCACTGCTGGGACACAGCCCTCCTCTTTGCGAGAGAGTGGACCATACTTAATCAGTAATGCGGGCCCAGTGCAAGTTGGAAATTACGTGTGCTTGGTAAAAATATTAGAACACAATCCTAGTAAAGTGTAGGGAAAGGACCTTTTTGGGGCTAATGTAACTTTTGAGGTTTGAAAGGTGCTAATTTTGAATTATCCTAATATTACACGTAAATGTGAAAGTGAGTGTGTTTGTTTACGCTTTCACGCTAAAACGGCTGAACGGATTTGGATGAAATTTGGCACGTGGGTAGACCATGACCTGGATTAGGACATAGGATACTTTTTATATCCGATATTCCCACGGGATTGAGGCTTACGTTTCTTTATAAAGATAGGGAGCTGATAGGGAGCTGGTATTTAGACTGCAAAAGCGATGCATCAGGTCAATGTGCGGTCTTATGACAACTGATAGCTGTATTCCCTATTTTAAATCGTTACAAATTTTAACTTTGCCTTGCTTATATATAATGGAAACGGCTTTGTTTGTGAAATGTAACCCACATCTATTTAAAAAATTATCAGAGGTCAGGAAAAATCCAATACGGACTCAATACATCAATCAATTATGTCAAGTAAAGTGTAAAACCGCGCTTATGCAAAAAAGTTTTTTTGGTATTGCCCCACTAATATATAATAGAGTACCTAATATTATAAAAAATATGACTACATTCAAATTTAAAAGGGCGCTAAACGACATTTTAATTACGAAAACTTATTACACGATTGACGATTTTCTTAATGACGATTCACTAACTGATTGACATACTATTACTTTGATTGACATATTTATTGTGATCCAGGTTCACTTAATTTTTGTTTCCATTTGACATTATATAGTCTTATTTTCTTTTATATTTTTTATTGCTGTGACCACACTGACATTTTTAATATTATTATTTGTTATGTAATTTCCAATGATCTGCAGCTTATTTTTGTTTTTTTATTTAGAATTGTAAACCTTTGCATGCCCACGTGATGGTAAAATATGGAGAACTTTATTATAAAAACACCTATGTACTATATCCATGTTTGCAAAGAAATAAATGATTTGATTTGATTTGATTTGATATAAAAAATTAATTCGTTGAGTTTGTGATTTGATTTACAGACAAAACTCAATACAAAAAATAGGTACCTAGCTGACCAATTTCATCACGTTTCAAATGATACATTAATGTAATGATTTTAAATTACTAAATCAGAAGGAAATGGTCAGATATAATAATTTATATTTTAACACAGGAAAGTGACAACAAATTGACCACTAATTCAATAAGGCAATGTTTCTAAATTTCCTCAAATTATAACATGGCCATAAAAGGCCTGTTTGTTTGATTGTATTTCAGGGTGTGTTAGGCTAGATTATATATTTTAGGGGTATGAGGAACAGGGTGTAAAGTTCACTCATCCCCCATAGAAAAGGGAGGATCCTCCGACCAGACGGGTGTCATGTCTGGCGGGAAACTGCCCAGAGGTTGAAGTCGGGAAGCTTGTATATATGTCCATCGCGCGGTAAACTCTAATTGCGCGATGCAGGATTTGTGTGACGTCAGGATGTTGTGTGACGTCAGGTCTTTGATGCGTAGTTCGCATGTAGCGATGTAGATGCCGCTACATATAATTACCTACGGTGGGTATAGTAACAGCTTTCAAGAGCCAGCTTGAATGTCAGTTCCAGCGCTCCCTTTTTTTTTTTTTTTTTTTTTTTTTTTTGGATGTGAAATCATCAAATGACTTCTCCCGCTCTGGGCAGAGCGAGAGGGTGTGTCAGACTTTTACTGACTAAAACCCACCCGTGTTCCTTCCGTTGCCTGTGTGCCGGGGCCGCGTTATCCCTTTCGGACAAACCCGCAACCCCAGCAGGCATTGGTCTTTCGACCCCGTCGGTTGGTGCTGACATCTCTTTGAGGCGCGCGTGGAACACAACGCGCCGTCGACACGGGCCTGGTCCTTATCGGACGGCGAGCTGCCCATTGCTCACCGTCCGCAAGCCCGCGCCTACGGTGGCCGGAAGTCGGCTCTCGACTCCCGACGCCCGGGGCGTCTCCTGCGGCGACTAGGGCCGCGAGGGCGTGCAGCTTGCATCTCCCTCGCGCGCTCCGCCTCCTCCTTCGCGAGCATAACTACTTCGCAGAAGGAGGTGACGGCCTCCCATGCACTCTCGCTCCGAACCATGGCCTGAACCAGGGCCGGACGCGAGAGATCGCCGCCGCCGATCGCCTCCGTGAGGACACGGCGGTGCTCCGCCCAAGCCGGGCAGACCTCCACCGTATGCTCCACCGTGTCCTCCGGGCGATCCACACAGTGGTGACACCCGGGCGTTTCCTCCCGCGTTACGCGGAACAGGAACCTCCCGAAACAACCGTGTCCGGTGAGGACCTGCGTCAGGCGGAAGGTGAGGACGCCATGGCGCCTCTCAAGCCACTCCTCAAAGAGGGGACTTATCGCCGCAATTGTGGCGTGCCCAGCGCTGGGTTGCGACAATCGCACACTCCATGCCGCCATGAGATCTCGCCGGAGCTATGTCCGCTGTGCCGTGATTTCTCGCGGCAGCGGAGTTACACCCCGGCGTTTCGCCTCCTCGCGCAACTCCCACATGTGCGCGAGGACTTTCGCCTCCAGATCCCATGGCGGTAGTCCGGCAAGGAGGCTCGCCGCCTCACGGGAGACCGTGCGGTATCCCCGGACCAGCCTGATGGCCATGACCCTTTGGGACGCGTTCAACCGCCGGGCCGGTCGCAGCCTCAATGAACGCGCCCACACCGGTGCCCCGTAAAGGGCCATGGACCGCACGACCCCCGCGTAAAGCCTCCGGCAGGAGGCGTTTGGACCCCCCAGGTTGGGCAGGAGCCGCTTCAAAGCAGCCCCAGCCCTATCCAGTTTGGGAGCCAAACGTCGGAAGTGCTCCACGAAGTTCCACCGGCTGTCGAGGACGAGTCCCAGGTACTTCATCGTCGACTCGACACCGATGTGAACCCCTCCCGCCTGGGTGCATAGTCAGATGAACTACAGCCCCTTTGACTTTCCTAATACAATCGCGAAAAAAATATTTTTATTGCTAACATAATGCGATTTTACGCATGATGTTACACATGTCGAATCGAGGGTTTCAATTGATGACGTTACATTATGTATATGCTTTTATTTTGTCCTTTTTTATAACAATCCTGTAATACCTGCTTAATAATGTAACGGTGAACGGATGCTCATAAATAAATAATATTATAAATAAAAAGAGCATGGAACATACACATTCTTCAACTTAGTTTCAGTGCTCGTGTTTCCTGAAATAAAATGTTTCAAACCTGCCTGAAGTTTAAACTTTATTTCCTAGACGTTACGATGTCCTAACTTCTCCGTGGTCTCGAGAGAACTTATTTGCTGCTCAGTTTTATTCACCCGTTCATAAATAAAATGTAAATGTTTGTGGTTTAAGTATGCACTTAAAATGTATGTTTGTGGTTTTATTTAGTAACTGCACTAGTGAGAAAGGCGAATGATAAAAAATACACATCTTATGGTATTAAGACATTGAGAGAGATTAAGGAGACATAGCGTCCCAACTCTTCTGGGCAGATTCATCAAATTGGAATGAGAAACTCAACTGCGAAGTTTTCACCAAGCTCCATAGCATTCCTCTGACTAACTGGCGTCGCAAACAATGACTAATTATAAAAAAAAAAAACTTGGCGCCGTCATACTTTCTGAACTTCAAATTAGACATGTTATGATACATCAATTTTAGTAATTTATGGATGAACTAGCTTCCGTCTCTGGCTTCACCCGCGTGTGATATCTTTATAAATTATAGTCTATGTTACTCAATGATAGTGGTGAAATAATTTTTACCGATCGGTCCAGTAGTTTTTGAATTTATTAATTACAAACAAATATACAAACCTTTTCTTTTTATATTATTAGTGTAGACAAGCGATTGAGTCGTACGTTTTTTGCGATTTGATAAAACATCGAGATTTCTTTAATATAATTATGTACGTTTAATAATTAGTACCTGGGCGACCGATGTCTGCTCTGTAGAAAATAGAAAATGCTCATTTAATAGTATAGGATAGTTCATATTAATTCCATGCTGCCGTGACAGCAGGTACTTACTAAAACCATCCTGCCATGACAGTAGGTACTTACTAATTCCATGCAGCCCTGTCTGACAATAGGGATGATTACTAAAAAAATTTTTTGTCTGTCTTTGAGATTATAAAAAAATATTGGACACGTTTTTTTTTCTTTTTCTACGTAATCTAAAGATTACGGCGATACATTGAGGTAAAATGTGCCATGACGTCACGAGTATGTAGATTTTATACATACTAGTGACGTAGCGACCCCCACTCTCCAACTTAAAATGCATTTTATCTAAGTAATTTTTTATTAATATGATAAAGCTAAAAATACATGTCTAATATTTTTTTATTATCTGACTGACGGACTAATTAAAATTTCCTTTTTTTTACCCAGGCAACATCCCTACTATTGTCAACTGTCAAATGTCAATTAATCTTAGGTAGCCATCTTGCCCGAGCTGTGCTCGGTTGGAAATACGGAGAAAACGATTTTTCCCAGATTTGAGACCTAGCTAGATCTATATTTCGCCCCCGTAAACTCCTATATTGCTGTTTGGAGCTGTTTTCAAGAACGTGATTACCGAGATATATATATATACAAATATTGTTCATTTAAAGGATGCTATACTCGTAAACTTACCGTAATACATTTTCTAAATAATGATGAAATTGGCTTCAAATTATGAAGCCATTTTCACCATTATTTAGAAATCGTTGCGTTGGTTAGAAAAAAAAGCGGACACACAGAGACTCGAAAAAGGACTTTTTATAATATGTTTATAGATGAATTTGTGTTTGAAAATACGGAATTCAGAATTGGTGAAAACAATAGTACCTTCGACACTTTTGGTTGTTCTTTTGTGGACATAGGACATAGGACAATGGGATTATCAGAATAATCCTACGAAAGTGAGTTTGTTCATTTATTTGTTTGTTTGTTTGTTACAGTTTCACGCTAAAGCGGCTAAACGGATTTGGATGAAATTTGGCAAATGGGTAGACCATGGCCTGGGTTAGGACATAGGATACTTTTTATCCCGATTTTCCCACGGGATCGAGACTTATGCCGATGAAACCACAGGGCACAGCTCGTTTGTAATAATAGTGACGTTGACAAAAAAAAAATTGTCCATGTAGATTTGAAAAAAAAACTTTTTTACGTAATCAAAAGATTACGGCAATACATTGAATAGGCAATACGATAAATTGTGGCATGACGTCACTCCCCGGTAGATTTTATACTGACTTGTGACGTAGCGAGCCCCACTCCTCAACTTTAATGAGTTTTATCTAAACCAATCTGCCTAGCCTTTTCCCAACTATGTTGGGGTCGGCTTCCAGTCTAACCGGATGCAGCTGAATACCAGTATTTTACATGGAGCGACTGCCTATCTAACCTCCACAACCCAGTAACTGGGTAATACGATACCCCTTGGTAAGACTGGTGTCAGACTTTCGGGCTCCTGACGACTCGTAACGACTGTCAAAGATCCACGAATGACAGCCGGGACCAACGGCTTAACGTGCTTTCCGAGGCACGGAGGATTCTCGGTATGTAAAGATGGTCACCCATCCACTGACCAACCCCGGCAAGCGTAGCTTAACCTGATGGATCGACCAGTGCGGCTGTTGTTACTTAGCCTCGAGTTTTATCTAAACCATTTTTTATTAATATGATAAAGTAAAAATACGTGTCTATTATTTTTTTATTATCTGACTGACGGACTTAATAGTTTTTTTTTGTCCCCATTCAACATCCCTATTGTGTACCCCATCGTCTGCAAATGAAAACAACGTCGTTATTTTTCAATGTTTTGTCAAGCGCGACCTCACTAATCAGGGGTCATTTATTTAGAAGATTTGTGATTTTACTTTGAAAGGCCAAAGCAAAGGTCAGCATATTAATTAAACATAAAACCGCTGAGTAATAAATAATTAAGGAATCCATTAAAAATATCGATGGTTCTCTATCTCTGAACATTTTAAGGCACCTTTTATAACTTACTGTAATGAAGAATTAATTTAATTAACTTTTTCCTTCCATTAGAACACGTTAATTTATTGAATATCTAATTCTGTATATATATAAGCCAGTCTTGAGACTTTTTAGGGCGGAATTAATTGAAGGTAAAATTGAATTTAGTTTGATAAGTGAATTCATTGGATAAAAGTGCCGTGAGTTTTACAGATAATTTGTGCTTTAATTTCATAACAAATTAGTGATGAAAATGTAAAAAAAAAACACGAACTTGCTGAATGATCAAAATTCAAAATTCAAAAGTCATTTATTCAAACTAGGCTGAGAATCAGCGCTTTTCGAACGTCAAAATTACATAAGACAGTCCCCCAAAACGCCCACCCTTCACCACTTCCTAGTGCATTAGCTGGGAAGAAGAAGTGGCGCAACAAACTCCCCAGCAGCACAGCTGTCTGTTCAGTTAGAAGAACAAAAAAAAGATTGTATAGAATAGTATTCAAAATAATTTACATTACGCAACACAAAACATAATTTAAATTATTAGCCATATGTTAGCTAGCACACGCCAATATACCACACAAAATCACCGAGAACTATACTCAGGCAGAAATAAAAACTAAAAATCGATAGATAGATATCTACATAACTGGTAATATGTAATAATCTTTCATGCCATTATTCAGTCTGTTAAGCTCATCACAGACGTATAATATATATTTTGCCTTCATTTCATTGATGGTCGTGGTTGGTCCTTCCATTATTATTATTCTGAAGGTGGGCAACGTCGCAAATAGATGTCAAATATTTCACTGTTTTGATTAATTTACCAATATTACTGTGTAGAAATAAAAAATGTGGCTAACTAGCGAACTAGAATATTGATTATGAAATGCAATAATTAATATCGTAACACCGAATGTTTAGTTTTATATGTAAAAAAACTATTTGGAAACTTTCCAATGCGTTTTTTACACCAAAAATGGGTACAATATCAAATTCACTGTTATAATTGCAATTCATTATTAATATTCTAGTTCGCTAGTTAGCCAGATTTCTTATTTCTATTCAGTAATATTGCTCTAAGAATCAAAACAGGTAAATATTTGACAGTTATTTGTGACGTTGCCAACTTTTAGAATAGACCCTCTTAATGTTTTGAAAAAAATATATGTTAAATAAGAGCATTTTTTTAATAACTAAATATATGAATATTTAAGATTATGTTTATATAATTATGTAATTCATACATTGTGTAATTCATTTGTGAATTTATATCTAACCCGGATAAAAAACTGAGAATTACACAAAATCTATCAAGCGCATTTTACTGAAACTTTCACCATTTTAAAGATAATTTAATTATTGATCTTTAAATATACTTGTTTTATTAAAATACCTTTTGTTTTATGTATAATAGATAATTTAGAAATAAAAATGCGTCTAATTTGGGACAGCGCTCCTTGATGGGCGAGTCCTGTTACTGGCTGGACATACGAGGTGTTGCGTGAGCTCAGTACAGAACACACTAGCTAACCACTCAAGGTCATTGGCATATATCCTTTTCTTAATATGCAATAATATAAATTACAATAGAGTTTCATCATAGAAATTTAATACATAACTATAGAATAGAATAGAATAGCATTTATTTGTATGGGTATACATAAGTAGGTAGTAGTAGGTTTTCATCAGAGTTCTGCCATATTTCACCATTCGGCATGCAAACATTTTCATTACAATTAAATTTTAAACTAAAATTTAAGCTCTTGTTAAATTAGTTATGTTATTCTCATTAAATAAAATTATTAAAATTCGAATATTCATTAAAAAAAAATTGTCAGTTACAGTAGGTATATACAAGAAATACAAATCGTGGTCCGAAGATAAATAAACAAACAAACATCAAAATTCCTGGTCATAGACAACACACCATAAATATTCCATACGCAAAACAATAATTAATTAATTAAAAAATTCGAGGTGGTCTGATAAAAGTTGTCCGTTAAAAACTCAGTTACACTGTAATATGCTTTATCTATTAATAATTTACGAAGTGTACTTTTGAATTGCAACGTTTTCAAGTCTTTCCTATAGCTGCGTGAGTGGTGACTGAAAGATAGTATTGAAAATATATCGTTGTATGCCTAGATATGATTTATATTAATATGTATTATAGCTGTGTCTGTGATGGGCTTTCGTTGGAAAAACTACGTAGTTTTAAATTTGTAATTGTGGTGAAAAAAAAAAATCAATAATTTAATGAATACATATTATGTCAACCGCAATATTTTTAACAATAAACTAATTAACAATAACTACAGCGGTTCATTTGTTAGTAAAACAGTACAATGGATAAAGTTTACATAAATAAAGTTACAGTTTACTTAACTAATTGGCCACAAACGCGGCTAACAACAATAGATCGCAACAGTTTACAGCAAAAATATAGCCGGTGATCCCCGCCCTACAGTGAGGCCACAATACAGGGAATTACAGCAAACCCACTGCAAACAACATAATTATGTTTAAAAATACATGTCCTTTCTTTGGTATTGTTCTTCTAATCGTTGAGCTCCTTAAATTCTGAGTTGAGCTGCACGATTACTGACAAATGCATGCACTGACTGGACAGGTCCACTCAAGTCTGTGTGGTTCTTTCCTCAAAAGACCGTTCCAGACACCAGTCTACATGGTCCTTACATGATTTGACCAAGATTATGTCTGGACTTTAAAAGAGACTGCGACCTCTGAGTTTGTTTCGGCCTTTCTTCTCAGAGTAGTCAGATAGGAAACGATGACCTCATGTAGTTTTTAAAATATGATTGACCTGTAAAAAGTGTTTGTACAAACCTACTTACAAAACAAAAAAAAAAATAACACATCGACAGTTCCAAACGTAAGTAAAATCAAATACATTCTGTTATTACGCTAGAAATGAAAACTTTCTGTAAGGATTCCTTTCCTTTCACGTCTTATATTTTAATAAGACCAGGGAAGATTTTAAACTGTCGCAAAATAATGTTTTCAACTACTATTGTATTTTCAAGTAAAAGTCAGCATATATTAAATAATAATAATATATATTATATATTATATAAAGCAGATATTACATAACTTTTTCTTAGTTTCTTTGAGGAATAACAGGAATAAAAACAAGTATGTCATTATAATATTTCTTCGTTAATTTATTTTTAGATGATGTTTTTTTCCGTCAATAAAATAAATTTCCAAAACCCACACATAAAATACGGCTTCAAAATCGGAAAACTTCCCGTAACATCAACATTCTAAATATTTTATTTCACATAAACCTACATAGGCACTTATGAAACGTCAGAAGCTAGGTGCACAGTCCCAAATGGTCGTTTCCGATGGAGAAGAGCCGGCTAGAAACTCTACGGATACTCATTTCTACACGACTATCAACACACTGAAACTCGCACAGCATAAACACAACTCGACTTGTTTTTCTGCACGTACCTACATGACGGCGAGGCTATGGCCAAAGCTTCAGTGAGTCGGTACCACGGGACCGAAGCGCGCGTGTTGACCAGTGTGACAGTTAGTGTTGTGACCCTTGGATTAAAATCTTACACCTCTGCAACGTTATAGGATCCTGGTATGTTGAATTAGAATTTATTATATCTTGGTTGAAAAAAAATTGGTGATTGGACAGTGTAATGAGTAACGGTTAATGTAGGAAATTGTTTTTAAGTGTTTTCTTTGAAAGTATCGTACGAAAATTATGTAGTTAGGTAGGAGGAAAATCTGTGCGATGTTTGAATATGCTTAGTGTGTAAAAATTGGTTTAATATTGATGTTTGTATCGCCAACATAATAAATAAAAAGATTTTTCCAGTCATTTTCCTTGTCAAATATTTTTTAATACAGTCTAGAATATTAATTGATTTCAAAACTTCGTTAAGATAAACCTCACAGTAATTGATTACGGAATAAGCATTCACATTTAAAACATTGTAGATGGACAGGTGTACCTACATCATATAAGTAGATACTTATTTGCTTTTTCTGTAATTATTCATTCCCAGGTGTCAAAATAAAGTAACAAATTTTGTTATCTGAAGATAAGCGAAGATTTCCAGCCACGGGCAGAGATACACGTATTATTCCTATGTGTCATGAGGTAGATAGAGCTCTTCTCTTGCACAGTAAACACTACTTAGGATTAATGTTACAGAATGTGCCATGACACCTGTCTAGCTTGCTCACTGCTCCCAGCATAAGTACCTACCTAAAGAATGATAAATATTTCCTCAAGATGTTTCACCGTACGGATATTTTAGGTCTATGTTTAGTAACATGAGTATGCTGATGGAGAGTGATTATGTTTAGATGAGATTTAAGCAAGAAAAACTAATGTTGCACGAGAGGTTGTGAGTACTTACTTAGTCGGGAGTTTGAACCCCATCCGTTGCTCTATTCCTTTGAATGCAATCATTGCAATCGTGCGGCATTTATCATGTCATCATCATTCATTATCGATTCATCAGGTTAAGCTACGCTTGCCGGGGTTGGTCTTTGGATGGGTGACCATCTTTACATACTGGGACCCTCCGTGCCTCGGAAAGCACGTTAAGCCGTTAGTCCCGGCTGTCATTCGTGGATCTTTGACAGTCGTTACGGACCGTCAGAAGCCCGAAAGTTTGACAACCAGTCTTACCAAGATTACCCAGTTGCTGGGTTGTGGAGGTCAGATAGGCAGTCGCTCCATGTAAAATACTGGTATTCAGCTGCATCCGGTTAGTCTGGAAGCTGACCCCAATATATAGTTGGGAAAAGGCTAGTCAGATTGATATGCTATCGAGTTTACTTTAACGTTACCTACACGATTAGTAAAGGTGATTTTTTGTATTTCCTACATCAATCATTATGAATTTATTAATAACCAGTATCCGTAAAATTATCTTATTTTCGTTTCAAAGATAGTGTGAAGCTTCCATTAAAACAGTTAGTTTCACACGGTAGCAACGGTTTGATATTTTTACTAGACCATTAATTATAAACCATCTGATACAGTGACGTATGTATACAATTAATGCTAGTTCTCACGACGCCTGTATAACAGAAGGTCATTTTACCCAGATTCGGACTATTCTGAGTCATCATCATCGACTTCCAGTCTAACTGTATGCAGCTGAATATCAGTATTTTACACGGCGCGACTGCCTATCTGACCTGCACAAACCAGTTACTGGGTAACACGATACCCCTTGGTAAGACACCCAGATTTATTAAATATAAGACCGTCCAATGCTGGGCATTGGCGTCTCCAAACTACTAAAGGACATTTCCATATGGATGATTTAGTTAAATCAAAATTCTTGTGACAAAGTAAATAACTTATTAGCATTTAGATACATAAGTGTTCACTTATTCATGGACTAAACAAGCTAGAAGACAAGCTTTCCTTATGTAGGTAGATAATATTATTATGTATTAATACTAACCGACTTTAAAGAGGAGGAGATTGGTACTTGATTTGATTAGAGACTTTTAATAATTCAGAGTCCATGTGGTGCTGGACGTAAAGAATTGCACCATTCCATTTCTTTCCGTGGGTGTCGTAAAAGGCGACTAAGAACACATTAGAGAATAGGCAGCAGCGCTCTCTATGCATTTTAACACCATACTGCGATTGCCAACCCGCCTGCCAAGCGTGGCGATTATGGCAAACCCCGGGCATTTGGGGCCTATGTCCACTAGTGGACGTCTTTCGGCTGTTATGATGATGATGATGAATAATTCGTATTGTTTGTTTGATACTGCATTCTAACATTTTCCAAATGATTGAAATGATGAGGTAGGTACTTTAAATTCAAACGAGTATCAAATCCCTTAAAAAAAATTCATGCCCTGATAAAATCTTCAGAGTCAGAGAATGACTAAATTTTAAACAAAAATGCATCGTCTGGAACTCGAAACCGACGTCCTACCAATAACAAACCGACCACCTTCACCGCAGGTCTACAAGTGACTCCAAACCCATTTCACAACAGTTAATAAACCAAGAATAGAATGTTTACGGCTCAACATTAATTAGTTTAATGAATCAGTTAAACTGACTTTTACTTAACTACGCAAATAGCAGCATGCTATTTAATTAAACCGGGTTCAAAGTAATGCCACAAAATCGATAGGTTACAGAAGGCTAGCTCCATACAACTATCGAAACAGGCGCAAGCACACATAGACCTGATGACCTGGTACTATCCGCACTTGTTTCATATCCCGACTAGTCGTAATCGCGCTTTTGCTCCACATTTATTCTGCGCACGGCCAAAGTGTAGAACTCTTTGCCAGCGTCTGTGTTCCCTTCCACAAAAAACCCGTCAGTCTTCAATGCAAGAGTGAACAGGTATCTTCAGGGTAAGCTCGTTCCGTCGTACACCTCATCTATGGCTTTCTATCAGGCGAGATCGAGCTCAAGAGCTGGACCTTTTCAGGAATAAAAAAAAAATTACGCGTAGGTACGTATATTTATTTGCAAGAATATAGGTAGCTAACATAAGTTCTTAAGATCTATGGGTTTCACTATATTCGGCATTTCAGCCGCGCAAATATTCAGATTTTACATTATATTATACATTTTATATTGGTTATACTTATAGCATGCAGTACACATTTAGTAATTTCATAATTAAAATTTACATTACAATGCAATTAATAAAATTAAAATAAAATACATACTATTCATTTAAAACAATAATTTATATTAAAATAGCGATCAATAATAAAGACGTCAATTAAAAAAAATTGCAAGAATAATGACAATGTTTCGATATTATTTAAGTAATGTCAATATGTAGATGTCATAATAATTATAATAAATAAGTTTTACATTTTGCACTCAAAATATTCATTGATGGAATAAAAACATCTCTCACACAACTAGTTACATAGCTTTCTATTAAATTCCAAATCTGTAGCACTTCTAAATTACATAGCTTTCTATTAAATTCCAAATCTGTAGCACTTCTAAATTACATAGCTTTCTAATAAATTCCAAATCTGTAGCACTTCTAAATTACATAGCTTTCTAATAAATTCCAAATCTGTAGCACTTCTAAATTACATAGCTTTCTAATAAATTCCAAATCTGTAGCACTTCTAAATTACATAGCTTTCTAATAAATTCCAAATCTGTAGCACTTCTAAATTACATAGCTTTCTAATAAATTCCAAATCTGTAGCACTTCTAAATTACATAGCTTTCTAATAAATTCCAAATCTGTAGCACTTCTAAATTACATAGCTTTCTAATAAATTCCAAATCTGTAGCACTTCTAAATTACATAGCTTTCTAATAAATTCCAAATCTGTAGCACTTCTAAATTACATAGCTTTCTAATAAATTCCAAATCTGTAGCACTTCTAAATTCTTCGGCTAAGTGGTTATATATTTTCACCGCCATGGTATAACAATTTTTGTTGCAAATTTTTTGTCTATTACGCGGGACGACTACTGGCTTTTGTACTATTTTCCTCTTTAACATAGCCTTTTCATCTTTTTCAAAAAGTGAGTAATTGTTTCTTACAAATTTGCAGGTTTTAAATACATATAAAGACGGGAAGGTAAGCAGCTTTTGCTTAATAAATACAGGTTTACAAGACTGTCTCTCTGTCTGTGTTGCTCACTATACCTACATATGGAGTTGAGCTTCTGTACCTATATATTTTGTGGTAATGGGTTTTCGGATCATATCACAGTAGGTATTCATGTGCCTTTGATGTGGTTTCATTACAGGGAATATGTGATTTTGTTTACTTAATCCTTGTGGAGGATTAGAGGGAAACGACAAATGAGAAATCGAAACTTGAAGCAAATTGGAAAGGTACCTATAGGTGATTTTGATTACCGATGAGTTTGAATAGTTTCGTGTGGTTTATAGAAAATGAGCCTTTGGTGGGTGTCGTTAAAGGTTTCCAAGAGATTATGTTGAGAGGGTTGGCAGCACCATCTCTGTTCAAATAACTATTACTAATATATATATATATAATGTTTGTAATAAAAAAAAACATGTGCGTAATTCACACGTGGTAGAAGTGAAATCTTCAAAAAAATTGGCCCAAGCAAACTCCCACTATGCCTTGGTAAACACGAGTGGAGGGGGTACGAAGCAGAGCACAAAGAGAACCACGAATATAAGAAACACTGTACAATGCTTCCTATCTCATTTTCTCCCACGTTAAATCTTATGAATGTATGTGTCTGTCTCTTTTTACTGTCGCTTTTTCGTTTCATCGACTTTCAAATCACAACGATGCTAAAGAAGTTTTCACTTCAAAAAAACAAAAGAAGAAAGAAGGAAAGGAAAGGAAAGAAGATCTACCACTAAATGTCTCAAACGGAGAATTATGGACATGAGTATTCTCCCCATTCTCACATATGGTGCTCAAATCTGGTCTTTGACACTTCGACAGAAGTCGAAGCTCAAGGTTTGCCAGCGAGCCATGGAGCGCAGTTCATTGGGGGTTCGAATTTCAGACCGTATAAGGAACACAAAACTGCGCGCCAAAACCAAGATCACAGACGTTACCCAGAAAGCTGCTAAGCTTAAGTGGGACTGGGCCGGACATGTCTGCCGCGTGTAATATGACAAATGGGCTAAGAGAACCGCCAATTGGGTCCCAGTAAACGCACGACGACATCGCGGCAGGCCGAGACGAAGATGGCGGGACGAACTTGACTCCTACCGAAAGGACTGGCCGACTAGCAATAGACAGAATTTTGTGGAAGAGGGAGAGGGAGGCCTTTGCCCTGCAGTGGGACAATACAGGCTGGTTAGAGTTAGAAATCCAAGTTAAGACATAGTTATTCGGATGTCTATTAGTTTGTGTGGTTTTTGGCCGGCTGAATAAAACGTTAGGACTGAATTTTTTCCTTCTAATAAAACTTCAAATAGCTACTTTAAATTGCGGCTACCAGGATACTGACTTCTTTTGCTGAATAAAGATAGAAAGGCAAGCCTATATAAGCCTCGGTTCTAGAGCCTATATAAGGTCAATCCTTGGATCCCGTAAATTTCCGAACAGTATCTAAGATCGATGCTGACCCAGCTTTCAAATTATTATTTCCTTCATTTCATTATTTACATATAAATTATATTTTTAAATATTAGAATAAAAACATTAAAAAATATAAAAAAATGTAGCCCAGCGTTAGTCGATAGTCCTGTCAGTGATAATGGATCGATCCCAGTACAATGTGATATTTCCATTTTCAAGAACTGGGTCGGGCACATAGGTACCTCTATTACGGTAGTTCCGATTCCACAAGACTGTATTTCAGACCAAGTTGCTTATGGATAATCCTGGCTACAGGGTTGTGTCTAGTTGTGTCGTTAGCTAGACCAGAACACCCGGAGATAATGTGTCGGATTGATTCTCCCGGACGCTGGCATACCGACAGATGTCACCCGTGCCGTCCTTCACAATGAATCTCCGGTAATTATTTGTCGTTAAATTATTATTATTATTAAGCCTTAATTGTTGATACTAAAAATTATACATTTTATACATAGTAGTAAACTGTTTTAACTTATAATCTAGCACATCGGATTTCCCGGTTTATTGGCGTGTCCTGTGACACATAGGCCTCTTCCAACTGTTTCCATTCTTCTCTATTTTTAGCTTTTCTTGACTAGGTTGTCCCTCCAATAATCTTAATATCATCTGTCCATCTTTTAGCGTGTCTTCCTCTTTTACTTTTGCTTCGAGATACTCTTAGACAAATAAAATACTCCCAACAAATCATATTAAGAAACAATAATAAAGTCAATGCATTACATTAATTGTCTTTTAATCAAAAATCAACAAGTTAACACTCAATTACCGTAAGCAAACAATTCAAGTAGCTAACTAATTACACACTTGTAATTAGGATGAAAATGTATATGGTATACAAGCCGTTGGTATTATTTGCGGGCGGTAAACAAAACGGTACAAATTACTGCGCTGGAACACATCAACACTACATTTGGCAGGGAAAGAGGTTCACGGAGGAGTTAGCAATGGAGTGCTAGGTGAATATTCTTGATTTACTCCCTGTGGCAATGTTATAAGTAGAATTGTAGATTTCCAGTTATAGGATATGATGCTATAATATGGTTTTGGCTAGTTAATTGACTTAGTCGTGACTTTGCGGAAATCCATTATAAAATACAATAGACGACGTATATTTAGTAACCTAATCCGTTTAATTACACGTGTCGATTTCTTACAGGGTTCTTTATGACTCTTTAAGAACAATTAAGCGGATTAGTTTAACTAAATATACGTCGTCTATTGTATTTTATGGTTTTGGCTGTATATTTTATAGTGGAGAAATAAAAATAATAATACTAGTGGTCGTTGTGATGCTTCTCCTCCATCGTGTAATAATCCAGGAATGTTTCGAATGGATAAAATATTGATTTTGACTACGGTGAAGGATAATAAATAAGGTAAAATAAAATAGGTACATTCTAAAATATTGCACTAATTTTACATTATTTTACTATATATCCTGTTACGTAAGTTGCCAGATGCGCAGAGCAAGACGTATTTACTCATTACTCCATTTGCTCGCTACTCTGTGGTGAGATTGAATCAACATGACTGTTTCATTTCACGATTGTTTGTACTTTGTGTATTGGTACGACCCGTTTGAGTACGCTAAAGTCAATGAAGTGAGGACCTGGGGGATTTTGTACGGATTTTGATGATGAAGTTCAGAATTGCATTAGAAAATCATTTGGAACAAAAATTTGGTAAGTAATATACCTATTACGGGTTTAAGGAAGGAATACGGTCTCGCTGACGGTGGCGCGTGTGTTGGATCATTTAGCTCCCTTCAAAATGGTTGAGCTGAATGGTGCTAATCCATGCGTCATGTTCGTGAACGGGCGCCGTCAGTGGGGACTGGTCGTCTCTTTGCTGCCACGGCTTATTTTAATTTAATTTAATTTTAGATTTTCTTTTTTCTTTTTATTTTTGTTATGGACGCTTTTAACGTTTTGCATCGTGCTCACATGTATAACTTCAACATGAATGATGTAACCAATATTTTGTAATCATATCATGATTTAAAAGAGTGTCCGTGGAGTTTCTTGCCCGTTCTTCTCCATAGGTACCTAGGTCCTAGGCCGCTTTGGAATGGGCATCTAGCTTCATTTTTCTGACTGACCGACCCCTTGACAATGCAAAAGTGCCTGTAATTGGTTTATTTGAAATAAATGCTTTGAGTTTGAGTTTGATTAAAATTACCTACAGTAGCTACGGTATATATACGAGTACTGTAACTAAAGAAGAAGCTTTCACTATTCATAAATTAGATGTAGATTCGTTCAAAGCTAAACAAGATTTTTTGTTGAATAATACATTTTTATTTTGATGATGTGCCAAACTGCCGATTGAGAAAATTTAAATAACTGATAATGAAATATGGCAAAATTAACCAAAAAATATAATTTATTGAATCGATACGTAAATGGTCAAGTCAGCAAATTTTTCAAAAGACTGTTCTGTTTTCTCATAATACCTTTTTTTTTTTTTGAGGGTGGGAAATCATCAAATGGCTTCTCCCGCTCTGGGCAGAGCGAGAGGGTGTGTCAGACTTTTACTGACTAAAACCCACCCGTGTTCCTTCCGTTGCCTGTGTGCCGGGGCCGCGATATCCCTTTCGGGCAAACCCGCAACCCCAGCAGGCATTGGTCTTTCGACCCCGTCGGTTGGTGCTGACATCTCTTTGAGGCGCGCGTGGAACACAACGCGCCGTCGACCCGGGCCTGGTCCTTATCGGACGGCGAGCTGCCCATTGCTCACCGTCCGCAAGCCTGCGCCTACATACCTTACATTCATTTGAACAAATATTGAAACACTGAAATATTTCTGAAACATTCCGAAGTATCAGCAGGTAGATAAATAAATATAAAAATTCCCGCTTCATCGATATCCCTCGTTCATTACAAGTAAATTGCTTTTTCCAATAAATATTCAATGTACGGTGAAAAACTGCCTCGGATTGATTAAATTCTGTTTACTTAAAAAATCGGGGTACAAAAAATGGAGTAGGTATGTAACAATGTAATATGAACATCGGTTTGCCACACGGGGTGATTTACCATAATTAACACAATATACCTGTATGAATTCCAGTGGTGGTTCAGCAGAAACGTCCTCGAGTGGTTCGAACCCAGGCAGGCATCATTGCTCCTAAAATAGTGAAGGAAAACATCGTGAAGAAACTGGCATGTCCTAGAACCAAAAATTCGGAAACATACGACAGCGCACTGGGCCCCCGTGGTGGATTACGGCCCACTCCCTCTTACAGAGAGGGGAATAATATAGCTTATTTTGTTCCCACTGATGGGACACAGGCGGTATCCCAACAGTGGGATGGGAATATTATAGGCTACTTATGCCTTGAGCAGAAATCACTCATTAAATTAAACCACTCGAAAGGATCTATCGAACAAAAATCTAATGAATTTGATTTATTATGATAAGCTTACGATTACAGTCACAATTAAATGATATGATAATGCTATATGATAATGATATGCTATAGCAATGGATGTAACAAGATTAAATGATGTAAACTTAATTATTATAAATGCGAAAGAAACTTAAGTCAAAATCAAACATTTATTTGCGAACTAAGTGTACATTTTGGTGTTATTCTATAATGTAGGTACTTATTATTATTATTGTGGTTGTTGTTATTTAACTTTAAAAAACAAACTAGCTAAACTAGCTATCTGTTACTACCTAGCTAAACTAGCTATCTGTTACTAACTAGCTAAACTAGCTATCTGTTACTAACTAGCTAAACTAGCTATCTGTTACTTACTAGCTAAACTAGTTATCTGTTACTAACTAGCTAAACTAGCTATCTGTTACTAACTAGCTAAACTAGCTATCTGTTACTAACTAGCTAAACTAGCTATCTGTTACTTACTAGCTAAACTAGTTATCTGTTACTAACTAGCTAAACTAGCTATCTGTTACTAACTAGCTAAACTAGCTATCTGTTACTAACTAGCTAAACTAGCTATCTGTTACTAACTAGCTAAACTAGCTATCTGTTACTTACTAGCTAAACTAGTTATCTGTTACTAACTAGCTAAACTAGCTATCTGTTACTAACTAGCTAAACTAGCTATCTGTTACCTTTTCACGCCTTAACGGCTGAGCGGATTCGGATAAAATTTGCCACACGGATATACCTGATCCGGGCTAAGACATAGGATACTTTTTATCTCGGTAGTAAGATTCCGTGGGACAATTTCCGATCTCCACGCGGGCGAAGCCGCTGCTAAAAGGTAGTTAGAAATATTTTCAGGAACAAAAATAGTGCGATCTTTAGTCGGTCTCGCGAAGTAAACTCTTCTGTTCTTAACATCCACTAAGGTGCCATATATACCCATACCTGTAGGCTAACTATTTATTTATAGTCCGTCCCGTACGGTAAAGTTATGCAAAGCTGGCTGGAACTTACATGGGCACTATGTTCAGTGTTACTTAGCACTTCAGTACATGAACATCTTGGAATGCATACCTTACTTAGACAAGATAAGATAATAGTTTTAGAACTTACCTGCATTGGACTACGGGATCACATAACTATGTAATTCTAGTAGGTATAATAAAACAGCTATCCCATATAAAACTGTGATACTTGTTTGTATTGTAATTTTATATAGAATCGCTCTGAAATTGCATTGGGAAAGTGGTCAAAATGTAAGGAACAGCTTTCTTTTTATTTCAGCTAGTTCTTTATTAACATTTTCCATATTTATTAGGACTTTAGAGGTATCAGGAACAGGGTGTAAAGTCCACTCACCCTATATAGAAAAGAAGGATTCTCAGGCCAGATGGGTGTCGTGTCCGGTTGGCAACTGCCCAACGATGTGTCGTAGGCGTGGTAAACTCTAATTGCGCGATGCAGGATTTGTGTGACGTCAGGATTTTTTCGGCTTCGTGGTCACGCATATCTAACCATTTTGAAAACAAAATCCCGTGCAAACGACGCTTTTTTTTCGTAGAAAGCGTTACTATAGCGGCCGAGCGCTGCAAGCAGGAATAGTCCTTACGGTGTTGCATGTCCGCGATAGTACCTACTACGTTCTGAAAAACTTTGTCCGGGTAATTTGTTTTGACTAGGATTCTATCTTGAATAGAATAGAACAGAATAGCGTTTATTGTCTCCAGTATTACAACTAGTTGTAGTGGTACATACACAAAACTATAATTCCGGAAGCAAAAGGTTTAAGTGTCAGCATTATGCTTAGGTCTCTTAGCGGGTTGCTTGACACATGTTTAGAAAATAAATAGAAAAGAGTTGCATGTAGCAACAACGGATTACTAACTAATTAAATGATAATTAATTATGACTGTTAAAAATCAATGCTACTAATGTATGACACATTAATCATTGGTTTTTAACAGTTTGTGGACACGACTGGCTTTTTAATTATCTATAAAAACGAACGAGTAAATAAAAGTATGGATGACGGGCATCTTAGTAATTTGATACAATTTTTTTGATAGTCAAAGACTAATGTTTTACTTTATTTTTAATAAACTATCTACCTTCGGGTAATGCAAGCGTAACTTAATCCTACCTCATAAAATCATACACTACCATAAATATAACACGAATATTCCAGCCCACTGTACACCAACAAAACAGCTGTCTTCCATAAACCTCAACAATTACACCATTTCCCTTGACAGGTGTAATTTTGCTCGCAGTTTGATCAAAAACAAGTTTTTAATATCATTCTCCGCGCTGGAATTTCCTCCTGTTTGTTGAGTTTACATCGCACATACATATAAACAAGAACCGGAACAATTATCTGCTTGAACAAATATTTTAAAGCCACACGGTGAGCTACTGAGAGCAAATTGGTTTGTTATTGCAGTTTGCATGACAGCTCATTCACACGAGGACGATTCGTGTTTTTTACCTTATCGTAATTTTTCACGATTCGTGATTTTTTTTGACGGCAGCAATGATTTTTAAGAGGCCGTTTTCACACACATAACGAATCGTGAAAAATTACGGATACTTCTAAAAAGACGTACGGTCTTTTAAAAATCACGTTCGTCAAAAAACACGAATCGCTATTTTATGTGACGTATCGTGTTGGGTAGTTCGTCCAAGACTGAACTCTGAATCACGAATCAAGTGTGAACATTAATTCGGATATTTTGACGAATCGCGAAAAAACTCGTTTCCGTATGCAATGTGAACGTGCAACAGTCGTGACGTATCGTTTTTTTTTTAAGGAATCGTCAATGAAGGGTCCGGTGTGAATGAGCTCTGATTCTGTCTTTATTGATCGTGTTGTTTTGGGGAGGTAAGTGATGGAACTGGCAGATGGTCCAACTGTTGTTAAACGGTACTCTATTCCACTTTTACTATACCAATATTATGATGATAAGTTTTTTTTACAGCTAAGTAGGCTTTCCAGGTTAACGAGTAATAATCGACCAACTTAAATTTGCAGTTTGAAAAACATGATCTCCCATACATTTCATATGGGAGAAAATGTTTTTCAACTACAATGTTAAGTTTGTTTTTGGGATAAATTCATACCAACTACGGAACATTGACATTGTGCGTGGTCCGACACGCACTTGGCCGGTTTTTATTTACTTACCTAAAATGGTCACAACATCATTTTCAGTATTATAATTGCAATTTTCAATATTCTAGTTCACTAGTTAGCCATATTTCATATTTCCATACAGTAATATTGCCAAAAAAAACAAAACAGCGAAATATTTGACATCTATTTGCGACGTTGGCGACTTTCAGAATAAACGCTCTCAAGACAGGTGCCGTTATCAATACACTGCGATATGAACCAACAGCGCTTCAAACATAAGAACCGCAATGTTGTTTGGCAGTACTTGGGAAAACTGATTCACAAGAAGCTGGTACTTCTCAGCTCGATTTATTTAGAAATCCAAACTTTACTTAGAATATGCGATTCATCGGTTTTCCTCTTATTCGGTTTCCTTACTATAAAACCATCTACACAACAATCGGGGTAATCTGTATTTCCATTTAATTATCCATTGTAAACAATGAAATCGTACGGGTTGCGTATGTGTTCTCGCGCTGTATAGGGCGTCTCATAAATAAATTTACATTTCGAATGGATGCTGCAGGTAAACGGATTCAAAGAGGGGAATTTTCCTTCATGTTGCGTTTACACGGACAGACAGACAGTTTAGTAGCCGAGGAAGGACGAGCGCAAACAAGCTTGAAGTTTTGAGCACAGTTTATTTCTGAATAGTGTTTTTTTTAAGGTTAACATTTCGTTAATTTTATTTCGTTTGTCCTTTTTGTTGTATGTGGTATACAATAAAGTTTTTAATAAATAAATGCAAAATTTAATGCTTTCGAGGGTCCGTCGCCGACACGTTTTTAGTCCGTGAAAAACTGACAAGGCTTTATCTCAAATTCGTAAAATCAAAACTTAATTCCGTGAATTTTCAACATGTAATAAAAGTATCTGCCAAAGTTAATACCAACAGATTTTTTATTCAAAGCCATTTTCAACCAACCTGTACGCAAAACATCATTGATTTTCACTGTTTACGATAGTTTAAAATAATACAGAAGCGCAAGGGTTCGTTATGTTTACAATATCGTGCTGACATGTTTTACGAGTTGCGTGGGCGCAGCTACTGGCATTAGACAACCACTTAGCAACTGTTTGTGAGGTATGGAAGTTATGTGTTGCCGTTTATTGTACAAGATTATACTACAAATATTAGGCTGGAATGGGAGGGCAATTTTTTGTTAAATTAATCATGATTTCAGAAAATAATGCAATTGATTTTGGTTTCTTTGTGCTAATATTATCCTAAGTCAAAAGAAATTAAGACGTAAAACAAAAAGTTATTGCTACAAGATGTACGAGTCTGATGTCGAAAATATGGTTTAAGATTTTTTCCTGTTCTTCTGTTTGTCTGGATGTATGTTCCGGATTGGCGCAAAAACGGCTTAACGGATTCGGATGAAATTTGGCACACAGATAGTTTATAACCTGGATAAACACATTGGATACTTTTAATCCCGGTAGTACATTCCCGTGTAATATTTTCCGAAATCCACGCGGCTGAATATGGACAAAAAAAAATTATGCTCTCTTAAAAATTAAAACAATATTAGGTAATGTATTATATCCCAATTGAAGGTTTTGCTGTATTTTCAGGTTGTTGGTACAAACTACGCAAAAAGACATCTGTGGCCATCTTCGTCGTCTGGTCATGCGGCTCTCGCAAGATCAATATTAAAGTACAATTTATGGTCCTTTCTCTCCTCATGTTTAATTCCGGCTTATGCATCACTGTTAATTCCATTCACCCCACACAGATTTCCACATCCTCAATGGAATATTTACTCGACGATAAACAGGAGAATTCCAACTACCCGTATCCCAACAGAATACATTGACCATAACTATTATTTTAACACCTCTCCATAAACAACTGTAACCTACCGAGTCGTAAACACAAACAAGTGAGCGTTCACGTTGTCGTGTAGTTAAGACTGAAACGCAGTAAATAAGTGAACGTTTACGTTACGTTGTAAAGAGGAAAGTCATTGTGAATGTGAGTGCAATGGAGGTTATATAGCATTATATGACTTTACAACTGATAAAACAAACATACACAAAAGTTTTAGCATCTGAAGCCGAACTAGGAGGAACCTGTATTTCGGCTAACAGCGCCAATCCCCTCGAGTTACATTATATTACAGTTCTTAAATGCTAGCATTTTACAATACAAACGAATAATAATAGTCTAAGCTTACATTAGTGGTCTGTACCTCTCTTCTCTCTCTTGTAACTGTCTGGCGGTTTTATGGGGGTTACGTAAATGTCCTGCAGATCTGGTAGCGTCGTGCGACGGGTCGTTGAGCTGCCAAAAATAAGGTTGAGCTACACGATGACTGGTGCATGCATGCCGTCTGATAGGACAGGTCAACTCAAAGCTGCAATGGCTCTTTCTTCAAAAGGCCTTTCCAGACATGGCCCTGTTAGACTCACATAAAATCTTAATAGTTATAATGTTTAGATTTTAACCACCACCATGACCTCAAAGTTTGTTTCGGCATTTCTTCTCAGGGATCAGTCAGTTAGGAAATGCCGGCGCCATCTAAACTAGATATCGACCAAACAATTGACGTGTAAAAGTGTTTTAAAAGATCTATTTACAATCAATTATAAATGCGAAAGTGAGTTTGTTTGTTTGTTAAGCTTTCACGCTAAAACAGCTGAACAGTTGGTCGATTCTGTAAAAATATTAACGTGAAGCTTGGGTGAAGTGAGCGTGAAGTGAGCTGTCACTACCACAGAATCGACCAGCAGGATGCTAGGGATTAACACTATTGACAGCTCACTTCACGCTCACGTCACCTAAGTTTCACGGTGATATTTTTACAGAATCGAACGGCAGATTTGGACGTAATTAAGCACATGGGTAGACCATGACCTGAATTAGAACATATGATACTTTTCATCCTAATATTTTCGCGGGAACGAGAATAATGGCTCCTAAAAAAAAAGAAAATGCGGGACGCAGGTAAATAAGTAAACGTTAACGTTACGCTGTCGTATCGTTAAGAGTAAAAGGCAGTAAATTATCGGTTTCCTCGTAAACAGATCGTACAAATTGTAATATGTTTTGCATAATAATATGCACTTTGCGGCGATGATGTGCAAATGGAATTATTATAATGGCTGTTGGGTTTCCATTTGGATATGATAATGGTATTATTACTTTAAAGTATTGTTTGTTTGGTAGTGGGGTTATTAACATTTAGCATGGGCACTGGGCAGTGATAGCCTAGTGGTGTGACCGTCAGACTGCCAAGTCATAGGTCTCGAGTTCGAACCCCAAGGCACATACCTCTGACTTTTCGGATTCATGTACGTATTGTTTAATTATCAATTGCTTAAAAAACGGTGAAGGAAAACATTGTGAGGAAACCGGCATGCCTGAGAGATATTTCTCGACGGCGTATGAAGCCAAGTCAAAGGCCCATGAGCGGCTTTAAAACTCTAACACCAGGTTAGTCACTAACCACACGAAAAGAAGAAAAGAACATTTAGCAACATATCAGCTTCTCATCAAAGACTATATGATTAAAGTTGATAATCATATGCCTTGTTTTTTCTCAACTACGTTGGCTTGCAGTCTGACTGGATGCATATTTTACATGGGGCGACTGCCTATCTGAGCCCCACCACCCAGTTACTGCCATCCATGAATCGACCCGTGCGGCTCTTATTAATTAGCCATGGTAAAAAAGAAAAATAAGTTTATTTGTCACAGAAACACGTGCATAAAAAAAAGATAATAAGCTCGAGTAGAACAAAAAAAAAAAACAATAGATTACATTAACGAGCACAAAACAGAAATAATCGGTAGCTGCTGGCACGTCATGACTGAGACAAGAAGGCTACCACTCAGCATAATGCTGTGCTATGAGGACCCACAGCACAGCGCTGATTTTCAATGGTAGGAAGATCCATACAGGATAGAAATCTTTATTTAGTGCAACAAAACACAAAAGCAAAATATCGAACCAAAGCACTATGGAAAGTAAGTAGGTACCTATTTCCATCTATCTATCCGTCGAAAGAAAAAAATCCAGTCAATAAAACCCAGAACCTGCCGTTAGATTCTGTAAAAATATCACCGTGAAACTTAGGTGAAGTGAGCGTGAAGTGTGCTGTCAATAGTGTTACTCCCTAGCATCCTGCCGGTCGATTCTCTGGCAGTGACAGCTCACTTCACCTAAGCTTCACGTTAATATTTTTACAGAATCGACCGACTGGACTTTACTAATGTTACTTTCAAGGTATTAAATTTCTCACTTTGTAACGATACTTTCTTGTAGAAGATATCCTTTATAAAATATCTTCCGTTTTAAATAATACCTGCTCTTATTATCTACGAGAGTCATTTGATCATTATAGCGCCGCCCGAGAGCGCTGGCTGAGCAATATATTGCCCGCCAGAGCTTGCACTTTATATTGCTATTTTTCAACATAATGCGTTATTCTATGAGGAGAGAGGATACAAATGGGAGTCTTTTTCGCACTTAACTTAAGCTAAGCATTCTTAACGTGTAAATAAAATAACATAGAAAATAAAAAGGCTGCTAAAATTGGTGTATCTGCACAACACATTAGTTCAGATGGGTCACTCCGCAAAATCATTTAAATAAAAAGCGACTCTTGCTACGACACAATACAGTGCAATTCAGTTGCCTCGATTTCTATCGCGAGAGTTACGCCCACTGAATTCGAAAAGTTGAGCCCAACGCGTACCTATTTGTAGCTTCGTACCTAAAATCAGTGCCTACACTTAAAAGTTTTAACCCTACCGTTGAATATTTCAGTCAAAATCACTTATCACTATTTATTTTGACAGCTATAAATTAAGTCCATCCCTTAATTGCTTATTTTGGCCCAGCGGTAGCAACCGCGACTTATAAGTTGTAAGTCGTGCGTTCAAACCCAGGCAGGCACTTTACTTTGTATAAATTATTTCATCACCACTGCTCTCAAAACGGTGAAGGAAAAGATCGTGAGGAAACGTCTTAGAACCAAAAAATCGAAGGTATGTGACATCCACCAACCCACATGGTAGATTAGGCCCACTCCCTCTCACTAAGAGGAGGCCTATGTCCCAGTAGTGGGAACATAATTATGGTGGTGGAGGCTTATTTAGTACATAAGTAAAACATTATCCTCCTTTTAGGCTTCACTGCAGTCGGGTAAAATATAGCAATGATAACAGTCGATGCTTAAAAAGTTAATAAATAATTATATAATTAAATACGCAGAAGATAAAGATTTGTGATCCTTCATTCAATGAAACTGTTGTTTTCGCTACTTTTATTTTTAGAGCAATATTTCTGGCAACACTACAGAGAAACTTCCAATGGAAAATGATTTATATCAACACATGTTTAAATGTGAAGCGATCGTTATTATGAAATTGTAGAGATTTAATGATCCAGTAACTATGCAAATATTTCAGTTTGTTGAAGAAAATAAACAGAAAACTGTTCAGCCGGCTATTGGTGAATGGACGCATCGTGGAAACTATTAAATGTGTATGTTAGTAAAACTAGTTCTAAAAAAAAGGTTCAGAAAGGCTTTAACTTCTGATTTCTAGAGTTACTGATCAAGATGAAAACGTCTTTTCAGTTGGCTCAAAACTAGCGTCAGGCACTAGTTGTCTGACATTTTTCCTGAACTGGACCTGTTTGGCGCAGCCACCAGGCACAATTTCCAGCAAATTTATTACTTTACACATTTTATTTCTTTCCTTTTTTACTTGTAGTATAATAATGTTAATTAATTTAAAGATGAAGAATATCTTACGGATAAATTCAATTAATTTGTAATACACAACTATGAATAACAGATACATTTTAAAAATTCAAAATTCAAAAATTCAAAATTCAAAAGTCATTTATTCAAACTAGGCTGAGAATCAGCACTTTTCGAACGTCAAAATTACATAAGACAGTCCCCCAAAACGCCCACCCTTCACCACTTCCTAGTGCATTAGCTGGGAAGAAGAAGTGGCGCAACAAACTCCCCAGCAGCACAGCTGTCTGTTCAGTTAGAAGAACAAAAAAATAAGATTCTATATAATAGTATTCAAAATAATTTAGATAATTTAGATTACGCAACACAAAACATAATTTAAATTATTAGCCATATGTTAGCTAGCACACGCCAATATACCACACAACATCATCGAGAACTATACTCAGGCAGAAATAAAAACTAAACGTAAACAGAACTTATCTAAATAAAAGCCTCCAGGCATAAAGGGCGTGCCCGCTTACATATAGTTGTAACTGGAAGTTATAAATGATAAACTAGGACCATCGAGATAAAATAAATAAAACAAACAGTTAATTACTAATAACAATAACTAATATGATCAATTGTCGAGGTCACTAGCTAACCACATATTGCAATACAACTCATTAGAAAAAACATTGTAATGAGTAGATTATGTCAACAATAAATTGAAATAAAATTAAAAATAGCTTGACTTATAAAGTCGAATAAAAAAAAAATTAAAAAAAATACAATTATATAAACTCATATAACTTGTCAGTAGGTAATCTGGAGAAAGAACATAAACATTGTCTTGAGTTAATCACAGCGACCAACTATTCTTATCATTTAAGTAGTCGTTTATAGAATAGTATGCCTTTGAACAAAGCTTGGATTTTACTTTCGTTTTAAACGCATCAAAAGGCAAATCTAGCAAAGAAGAGGGTAGCTTGTTATAAAAGGTTATACCAAGCCCAACAAATGAGTTATGAACCTTATGAAGCCGGTGAAAGGGAGCTCGTAGTTTGTCCTTATTTCTAGTGTTAACATTGTGAAAATCACTGTTTTTAGTGTATAAGTGTATATTTTGCCTAATATATAAGATGTTGGCGAAGATGAATTGGGACGCCACCGTGAGGATACCAATATCTTTGAAAAAATCTCTCAGAGAAACTCTGGCACCTAGCTGGTAAATAGCTCGAACAGCTCGTTTTTGAAGGACAAATATATTTTGAATATCAGCAGCTTTGCCCCACAGCAGAAGACCGTAGGACATAACGCTATGAAACGCTATTTTAATAACTCAAATAGCAAAAAATAAGTTGTACTATAATATTAAATAATTTTATGACATTAATAAGTAATAAATAGTCTATACTATGGACAAGTAATGTTGGAACGTCGGGCGTGTATAGATTAATTTATTTATTACTTAGTTTCAGTTTTTATTTGTACTATTTTATTTCTTATTATTTTTAATGCTTTATTATTTGGTCTATCCCTTAATGGGATTTATCTATGTCCGTAGGTGTGTCCGTGACACAGATTAATAAGGTCCGTGACATCACAGTGGGCCCTATCAGAATACCAGCGCTGCGGTATTTATTTTTAAATATCGCCGCATTATGCTGAGATAGTGGCCTTTTTGGCCTCGCACAGGTCTTTACTTTTCTGTTTGTATTTTAATTTTATATTTTTATTTTTTATTATTACTTACTGTTTGTATTTCCTGTGCGTGTCCCAAATAAAATATTTTTCTTTCTTTCTTTCTTTCAAATATAATTAAATAAATAATAAATGAACAGACAGATAGACCTTCATATACAATATTAATAGAATAAGTAAACGAATGGAAATATAAATACATAAATACGTAGATAATAGGATATAGAATCATTTTGACGGATAAATTCAATAATAATAATACATAATTATGAATAACAGATATATTTTAATAAGTACAATAATAAAAATAAATGATACCATAATACTTAATAATGATACTACGTTAATAATAATAATAAACAAATTTTAAGCGAGTAAACAAATAAGCAATATTAAATATAATTAAATAAATAATAAATGAATGGATAGACCTGCATATAAAATAATAATAGAATAAATGAATGAATGGAAATATGAATACATAGGTAATAGGATATAAATAGTTCTTAATTTAATAATAAGGAAAATTGATAAAGCGCTCTTCCTCTCTCTACCTAATTAAAAAAATTGCTGTGCCCGACAGGGTCCATAATTGTGTCTATTATATTTTTATTTACCACCTGTAATTGTACATTATGGTTTGCAATAAACGTTTTTAATTTAAAGATGCGATTAACTTATTAATTTATATTACAATTTGATTTTATGTGTATACCTATTTATATTTCTATGTAGTTATTTATTTTAGTTTTATTAGTATTATTGTGGCATGTATTTTAATTTTTGATTACTTACGTAATTTTTAAGTAGGTTATCTACATAATTAAGGATCACTGCATCTGATATAAACAAATAAATATTTTTTTTTTTTTTTTTTTCTTTTTCTTTCTTTTTCTTACTTTTTTTTTCTTTTTCTTACTTTCTTTTTTTCTTTTTTCTCCATAGCATTAGAATATGCTTTACATAATTTAGCTTTATGTAAAAAACTGTGTACCCACCGGGTCTCTGAATGTAACTTTCTCAGATTCGAGGGGCAGACTATCATACCACATGCTATGTTTGTTAAAGATGATTTATTTCGATATGTTCAAATGTATTTCATATTCAGCTCGCTGAAACCAAAGATACCCAAAAATAAACATGGGAACCTGGTTTTATTCCTTCAAAAGTTTTAAGACCATTTTGTTATTTTATTTCCGAGGAAGTAATATTTTCCGGTTATGGGGAACATCTGTTTCTCGGAACAAGGAATGCCTCAAGAGGGAGAAGTCGTTGAAGGCTAATGAGATCATTGGCTTTTCCCTTGTAATGGGCTATTAGCAACCCAAGTTTGCAAATAAAGATGAATTGCATTACTTCTTGAGGCAATCCGTGGTACACAGACAACTTTTGATTTCAAGAGTATTATATTACCCCGTAGAAAATGCTATTGTTCTTTACTGTGATTTATATGCTAGATGTCAATTAATTTCACTAATTGTTCCCGAACAATCTCTTGAATAAATTAATTAATAACATTTATTTCTTAATAGCTGCGCCCCGCAGTTTCTCCCGCATAAGTCTCGATCCCGTCGGAACACCGGGAAAAAAGTATATCCATATGCCAAATTTCATCAAAATCCGTTTAGCCGTTTTAGTGTGAAAGCGTAACAAACAAACAAACAAACTCACTCTCGCATTTACTAGTTAGGATTGCAAGGAGACTACAATGAACTAAGAATATTAGATACAAGTGTAGTTAGTCTAGTGGACTTACAGCCAGTTCCAGAAATGAACAATTTTTTTTTAAGCTGTCATTAAATTCTAATCTTCCATTAACTTGTGGCAGAAAGCAACATTAGACTCTATTGTAATGGATCTTTGATGAAATTAATGAAATCATTAGTGTTAATGATCCATTACGTAATGGGGCATTAATGTTTGTCTTTGTGCAACTGGGTGTTATTAATTAAATTGCTAATCATCTTGACTGGTTTAAAAAACAGACTTGACTGTCAGATTAAAAAAAAACAACTGAGTGAGCTAACCAAAAGCTTTTAATAAAATCCAGAATTCAGAATAACTTTTTTCAACAAAATGAAATGAAAGGTACGTAGCATTTATGTTTGTTTTCATGGCTGTTTATCCATAAAAACAAACATAAATAAATACTTACTTAAAAGGAACATCTAATTTAATACTAGCACTATTACTTCAAAGATACAGAGTACGTAGGTAAGAAAATACAAAGTTGTAATCTTTAAAGGTGTAAGAAATTAAAATAGTTAGGGAACTAAGGAGACAAGACGTCGCCAAATACGTTGGATTAAAGTCCGAATGCCTTTGAAGCAGAACTGTTTAACTAGTAAAGCTGTCTAAGCTCCCTGTGAGACAGTTCGTCTATGCAAGAGCATAATTGCCAATTTAATCATTTCTGAGTTTCTGCATATTAAAAAGACAGGCCAAGTGCGTGTCGGACCACGCACAATGAAGGGTTTCGTAGTTGGGATGAATTAATCCCGAAAACAAACTTAAGAGCGCATATCCTAAACGTTGGCAACGTCGCAAATAGCTGTCAAATATTTACCTTTTAAAATGTCCGAAAATCGTTTGTAGTTTTATCACAAAAAAAAATATTTTTGCGATTACAAACTTATATTTGCAGTTGGAGCATTGACGCGAACATGATTTTGAACCACAATGTTAAGAGTGTATATTCCGAAAGTGGGAAACGTCGCAAATAGATGTCAAATATTTCGCTGTTTTGATTTAATTTGGAAATATTACTGTATGGAAAAAACACAAGTATGGTAACTACCTACTTACATAATGAAATAATCTTGAAGAAATAATATAGAATGATCTTGACGACACGAAAACATTGATCAGTTCTAAATCTGTGTATTTTTCGAAATAGAAATAGAATGTTACAACGTAGTAGTGGATTAAAATAGAATCGGAACGTGGACGGGACAGATGTCCGGATACGGATCCAGATTGTTTGTAAGAGATCCAGTTCTCCAAGTCGGAGGAAACACTTTTACAGTTTGTTTTATGTTATTATACTTTGTGGATCCGTTACGAGTTTCTGTAAGTCGAGGAAACTGGACTTGTTTGAAAAGAGAAAGATGCAACTTAGTATTGATATCTGCAACCGTGTGTATTAAATAATGTAGATATTTAGACATTGTTTATATCGAAACTGGTAGGTTGCCCCTGCACACGTGCGTGTGCAAAGTATTGATGCGATGACATTTCAATACATCAAGGTTTTTTGTGCTTAATCTAAGTTGAATATTAGAACTCAATCCTTCCTTCCATAAAATGTATGGAACAGCTGATTTTTGTTCTAATAACCGACGAAAAATTTCAACGCAGGGGGGTTCAGAATCAGTACTGAATCCATGGTAACAGTTTTCGCGTCAATGTCCCTGCCACCCTGTATAGAATCCATGGTAACAGTTTTCGCGTCGATGTCCTTGCCACCCTGTATAGAATCCATGGTAACAGTTTTCGCGTCGATGTCCCTGCCACCCTGTATAGAATCCATGGTAACAGTTTTCGCGTCGATGTCCTTGCCACCCTGTATAGAATCCATGGTAACAGTTTTCGCGTCGATGTCCCTGCCACCCTGTATAGAATCCATGGTAACAGTTTTCGCGTCGATGTCCCTGCCACCCTGTATAGTCGTCGGCACGTAACTTGGCAAGAATCGTAGGTGCGCAGAATTCGTTTTTGCTTCTTAACATAATTAATGTTCAAAAATAAATTATGGCAATAACCATAGAATAATGTGTTAATGACATACAATAAAAGGTATTATTTTTTTGTTGGATTGAGTGTACATGAGCAAGCTTACTCCCGATACGTCAAACCTTGCCAAGTTGCGTGCCGGGGCGACTCATATAAACCTTCCGGAATAAATTCTCTAAATTATGGTGAGAACCGCATCAAAATTCGTTGCAAAGTTTTGAAGAACAACGCGGTCACACATACAGACACGAAAATCGATTTTAATTTATAATTATGTATTGAAGTATACATTGATGATTCATATCGAAAGTTGGGTTCGTTTTTTGTCATTAGCTCAATAACAAAAGTTGGTGTTATTAACACCAATTTTGGTATTGTGGTGGTGCAGTCCATTGTAAAACTGTATGTGAACGATTGTGACGGCTGCACTGAAATGATAAGACCCACGTCATTGTAGGACGAGCGTAACAGAGGTAACCACTCCACCTGACACCTGCTATCTAATTGCGCAACACATTTTCGATTTGCAATTGAGTCAAATTGGTTTCGTTTGACTAGAATTGCTTTCAAAAGTTGTAAATTGAAAGCAATTCTAGTCAAACCAAACCAATTTGACTCAATAGCTGAAATGTGCAGCGGCCATTTACTTAAGGCGAAATGGCATCGTGGTAGCGTTCCGGGAGTGGCGGTATGACCCGGCCCGCGCGCAATTCTATTGCACTATGTTTACAAATATTGAATTTAAAAATTTTACTTGTTGATATAGAAAAAGTTTTGAATAGTGAACACGGAGACAAAATTTTAATACTTAAAAAAAAAATGCTTTTATAACAATCGAATTGAATAGGTTTTTCTCTTAGTGGTTGTAACAAAAAAAGCAGATTTTAAGGTAACTTTGTCGTTTTTTTCTATCGAGGAAAGTTTTGTCAATCGTGTTTCGGGCCTCATACTTCACTAAGGACACTCTTAAATTTTCGTAATCATAAAAAAAATGGAAATATAGTTGTTTTTTTAAGAGGAACATTGATTTTGCGTGAAGTCGAAACATCTGCTTTGGAACCCATTAAGGCTTAAGGCGACTAACAGGACCTAAACGTGCCTAAACGGAAGTTTTATAATGCCTAAAAGTATAATAAGATCCACTGCAGTATACAAAATCACAAAAATATATGATATTCTTTAGGATATAATACTAGTAAGATAGTGTGTTGAAAATATAATGCAACTAATTTGATACGATGGAATAAGATACGAAGATACTTCTAAAAACAATGTTCAATGATTAAAATGCATATTATAAATGTGATCATTCTGATTTTTTGTTGGATTATTCTACAAGCAACATATTACCGTAATACTGTTTTATTTTTTAGTCCAACCAATAGATTCTTTGTAAATAGATATTTACTTCATATTTTGCAATAAATTAGCTGCGTTGTGTCATCGCGCTTCTCTTTTAGTCCGACAGTGACTGCACTTTAGCTGTTGTACTCGTAAGCCTCTTAAAGGCTTGTGCAGACCAGCGCGACACGAATAATACAATTTCTAAGAAAACTTCACAGTATAACAATAACCGGTGTCGCGTCGCGCGACGAGTCGCGCTGGTCTGCACAAGCCTTAATGAAAAATGACAATTTAAAGCGTTGAACGCATTTAAAATAAAGTCTGAGGTCCTAGACATTGTTTCTCTGATAAAATAGTCTTATGCCATCATCAAAGGAGTAATTTAGAATTTACATAACTTTGAGAGTTTACGACTAGATCTATAACTTTCGTGAATACACGTTCGTTCAAGCCCTTCTGCTGAAAACCTAAGTTTTTCCGTGAATGACGTAATGGTTACAAAGCCCCTCAAAGGAATACAGTTCTTAGAATTATCTTTAACAGGGCTGGTAATATTTAAAAGATGTTTTTCGTGAGTTTGAGATCTACCATAAGTGGTACGGAAAAAGCCTGATAGTGGATAGTAAGATCATATATAAATCAATAAGACCCATGGTCTCAAAAAATAAGGTAAAAAAAAATCATCATCATTATCACTCTTGTGTGCCATGCTTCCCTGGTCTGTGCGAGTCTCAATCAGGTCTGCCCGCGATCTTCTGTTCTGTTCTGTAGTTGATCACCCATCAGCTATTGTTTAAAACATCATATTCTTCTTAACTTTCAGCCTTGGATGGACTCTTTAGTCGACTCAGAACTTATCATCAACATCTGCCTAGCCTTATTTCCAACTATTTATTTATAGGGTTTGTTTCCAATCTAACCGGATGCAGCTGAATAGCAGTATTTTACTTGGGCGACTGCCTATAGGACTTAGGTACTTATAAACCTAACAATTTATTTCTATTACTCGACATAATCGTAGGGTTCCTTAAATCTAAGATTTCATAACCTATAAGGCCTATTCAGATATAAGAGATAGCGCTGTCGCGCTGCGTAGTAATACTGAATCGGTACCCGATATCGCTGTCACACTCGGTAGCAATACTGGCCCGCCTTCTGGTTACTCACTTTGGATCAATTCAATTAATATTTTTGGCATAAGTGTTGCTACAACTCTGGTCATAAAATAAATAATTACACAGATCCACAGAACTCTTAGTCATAATAATGTGACATGTATTTGTACCGGGTGCGACAGCGATATCGCGAACCGATTAGGTATCGCTACCAAGCGCGACAGCGATATCGCTTATATCTGAATAGGACTTAATCCTCAGTATTTGGTCTTTTTCCAGAATTTTCGTCAACCCTAAGAGAATTGAGCGCAATGAATTACGGGAATTATTATAACAAAGCGTTTTCGGTCTCAAGGGAAAGTATGATAGAGGATTATGATTTTATCTAGTTAATTGAATTGTTGAACTAATTTTAGACTAGACTCATTATTTTTTTACTTCTGAATGCGTTCATTCATAACTTTATCAAAATACGACTATTAATAGCTAGTACCTGGGCGACCAAACGAGCGAATTTCTCCAGATCGAAAAATCGACCGACCTAGCTAGATCGATTTTTCGCGGGGTATATTGCAACTTTCATCGAAATCGTTAGAGTCGCTTTCGAGAACGTGATTACAAATAATATAATATAATGTATATACAACATGTAAAAAAACCCTCCGTCCGATCCGTGGGGTTGTTGTATCGTACTGAGAGTCAATTTATGTGGTAATTTCCATGAAAAAAAAATCCTCACATTTTTTTCAATGGCAAAATTTTACCGGTTTATTACATAGGGTGCGGGCGGCCGTCGCACGGTTGGCTGAAAATGAAGCTTCATAGACTTAGCGTCGCTCAAAAATCAAGTACATAACTTTGAAAAAAGAACGATGCCAGCTTATTCCTTTACTTAATAGCAATATTTTATGTAGTGGAACTTTTTTTAGATAAATTTATTATTTAACAAGTTATCTGAGATTTAATATTTTTTTGCATGGAGCTGAACCGTTTTTGTTATTTTGTTCCTTATTCTTAAGCTTTCTCCAAATATATCTTTCCGTATTATAGAATGCATCATATAAGCTAAATTATCACTAAAGCCTGAATCTCGGAAACCCTCAAAACATTGACAGTTTGAACGACAAATATTTTTTTAAATGTAAGCACATCATTTTAAAGTTACTAACTTGCAATATTCTGGGATTTCTTCTACACCCATCTAAGGGGGTCCGCCCTCCCCCACCTACCTATCTACCTACACCTTACCAATGCAACTTACTCTAAACAACTTACAAATGCAATGTAATTTGTTATTATTATTTCTCTGACTGAATTTTAGTATTACTAAGGGTTTAAAGTTAATGTACCTACAACTTTGTACTGAACAAATTGCGCGTAACAAAACAATGATACATCTACAACAATGATAGAAAAGATGCCAAAAATTTTCAAATTTGCAAATTTTTAATGGATTTTGGTTCATTTTGGTACAAAAAATGTGATATTTAAATAGTAATAATTTTTTTATTTTCAGTAATTATAAGATTATTTATTACTTTGAGGTAATGGTATTGCAGTACCTATGTGCCCTTTTCGGATCGGACATTTTATTTTAACATATTTTTTATACAAATATTGTTCATTTAATAGTACCTATAGGATATAAACCCGCCATGTTGGATTCGACAAAAGCGTGTGCAGAGCTGCTGTGGTTGAGTCCTACGTAAAACCGTGTGCCATTTTATTTTTGGTTCGCGAAAGCTTCCGAACTATTTATTGAACCAATCAAAGTAATGTGTGTTGAACACCCACGCTGCCTGACTTATTCAAAAGTTAAAGCATTTATTATAATTAGAAAATTTAGACTAGAGGTTTTGGATTATTGAGTAAAAGCAAACTTTGACTTATTAAAAACTAGCTGCGCCTCGCGGTTTCACCTCCATAAGTCTCAATCCCGTGAGAATATCGGGATAAAAAGTGACCCATGTCCTAACCCAGGTCATGTTCTACCCATGTACCAAATCCGTTCAACCGTTTTAGCGGGAAAACGTAACAAACAAACAAACTCACTTTCGCATTTAGAATATTAGATTAGATAAGATTATAGTTAGGATTAGTAAGATAACTGGTTGGTTGCAAATCGAGACCAAACCCTCAGTCAACGTGCTTGTGACCACTAGATCACTCATAGGACATGACAGGAGATAATGTTGTAATATTATAGTGAGTAGTTACGCAGGTAAATAAACCATAGTCTAACTTTAATGGTATATAGGATGTACATCAGACCAAAGAGAGGGTTGTACCGTAAAGTGGGCAGGCATGGGTGCCCCTTGACAAAGCTATCAATATCAAAGCCGTTTGACTACTGTACCAGGAAGATAGTTACACACAATACGTGGATTATGATCAACGAGAAGCAACGATATCATATATCCAATTTCGAACTCAATTCGGCCTTTTGTACACAACACGATTTCTTTGCGGTACGTCGTATAAGCTGCACCATAGAAAAAACCTGTCTGTCAACAAGCTTCCATAGTGACCCATACAACACTGACGACCGAGCCTGCACACGGCGAATAAACCATAGTTTTTCACGGCAAGAAAGACGTGTGTATACAAAGGACCTTAGGATTCAAGGCCGTTAGGAAATCTGTTGTAACCAGGTGACCATTATAGTGATTGAAGGTGGATCCTTAATTTAAATTAATTTATAGGGCTTAGTCAAAAACTTATTGGATAAAATTGTCCTTCAAAAAGGTCAGGTGCGTAGTAACCCAGCGACACGCGTTTATAGTCAGAGAAAAATTTATATAAATAAATCAAACAAATGGAGTACCCATAGTCCTCCTTATCGATTTCTTTGGTTTTGAATTATTTTTTTTTGCCACCGACTTCCGAAATTAAAGTTATTTTTCACTTTTTAGTTGTGGTACCTACCCCACACAAATTCGAATACCACTACCTGATATGTAAATAAAAGTGACAGGAATCACATTATCCACATATACTAAGTGGGAAAAATACGTATTATTTAAGCTTCCTCAAAAACTACCCAACCAAAGTTAATAAAATTTATATGGGACCAACTTGGGAGCATACCCTTTCATACAAAAAAAATATTTTCTGGGAGGAGGAGAAATCGGCAGAAATACATTAAAAAAAACATACATACGCAACGAACATATAACTTCCTCCTTTTTGGAAGACGGTTAGTGAAACAAAAGGAGTACCTAGAGTCCTCCCTTTGAAAGTTAAATAAATTGAAATTATTTCCTAGTATGTGTCCTACTATGAGTCGGTAGATCGAATTTAGTTCTAAATACTCGGTCACAACTAGCGCTGTAAAGTTGGTCTGTAGAGTTAAAAGTTTAAGTATAGGAGGGCTTTGGTCCTTCTTTACAAAAATAAGAAGGAATGGTCCTAGCATGTTGTTCTGTAGTTTCTGTCTAGGAAAAGGGTAAGAGTGTATGTACCTATGTTGTTTAACTCTTGATTTTGAGGTACAAATAAAAATCAATCTGTCTAGTGGACTATGTTGTGGTCGGCATCCAATTTAACTGAATGCAGCTTGATATCAGTGTTTTACGAAGCGACTGCCTATCTGACCTCCACAACCCAGTTACTGGGTAGCACGATACTCTTTGGTAAAACTGGTTGTCAGATTTTTGGGCTTCTACCTGTTACGACTGTCAAAGATCTACGAATGAAAGCCGGGACCAAAGTGTTTTTCGAGGCAATACTCAATATTTTATTGCATTCCACAATGTATGTGCTTAGTTGGTAAACATTTGCTTAAGGAACAATCGTGGACCCTGTCGGACACAGCTAAAAGAAAGATAATAAATAGGACTAGTTGAGGACTCATCGTTTATCTTATAAACGAACTTATTTAAAAAAAAAACATTTTTCTGTATTTTATACGAGTTTTAGGGATAGCATGTAAATATTCGTTTGGAGGGGTCTCGAATAGTCTCGATATGATATGAGATAGGTACAAATATCTCGTAAAAAGCCCTCTAGCCCAATATATGTACTATCACAAAAAAAACATTCCCCACTAGTCCCACAATCAACTAACATTCATTGATTAAAACCGTAGGCACAACTGCGCCCCTATTTCGCGAAACATTTTATTATGTGCACTCAGCTTTTCACATACGTTTCTATTTACCTGAGCGCAGAGGGCTCGCTATATACTTTTTATTCTGGTATACATGATGGTCAACAAACACTGGACGCGACCAATGCAGAAGCAATCTCGATTGAAATTTTATTATATGGTGTTGTTATTTTTGAGAATGTACTGTTATTACTTTGTTTGTTTGAAACCAAAACATTGTTTAAAATGTCTGTATGTCTTCTATACCGACATCTATCGTAAGATCATTGTCATACAGACACTTTCTAATAACAACAGAACTGACACAAATCACAGCACCCTACAAACACTCTTTTTATACCTAAAATAGGTTTAAAAAATGTACCTTTTTATATAAAATTGTTAACGAACGAAGGAGCCTGGGAATTACAGCACAGGGAATCCTAGTGTGAGGTCTATAGGAATTCAATCCACTTGAATGTAAATTTAGCGAAATAAATTTAACGCAAGCAAAATGTGTCAGTTTCTACGAATACGTCGTAAAAAAATCAGGAATATATCAGAAGCAGCCCGGAGTCTGGATTTGTGCCCGGTTGATGGCAATAGGCAAGCCCGATATTACACCATTGCCTAATCCTTCGGGATTTATACCTTGTGAGGTTTTGTGTGTTGTGTAGTAAAAAAAACCATGCATAGTATCATAATTTCTTAAGTCTTGACTTTCCTTTTGTGTCATCGACAACCCGGCTGATTAGCAAATTCTGTCACCATGGCATGAGTTTATCACATATACTTGAGACACACCCCGATACTTGAGAAGAAGAAGAAGAATAGGGAAGACTGGGAAAAAAAAAACTATTCAGTTCGTCAGTTAGATATTTAAAAAAAACATATACTTCAATAAAAAATTCTTTAGATAAAACGCATTAAAGCTACACACACACACTTTCTAAATAAACATTCAGAAAGTGAGCAACGTCGCCAATAGATGTCAAATATTTCGCTGAAATAAGAAATGTGGCTAACCAGCGAACTAGAATATTGATTATGAAATGCAATAATTAATATCGTAACACCGAATATTTAGTTTTGATGGTAAAAAAGTATTTCGAAACTTTACAAATGCCTTTTTATCACCTAAAACTGGTACAACATCAAATTCAATGTTATAATTGTAATTCATTATTAATATTCTAGTTCGCTAGTTAGCCACATTTCTTATTTCCATAAAGTAATATTGCCAAATTAATACAGAATCAATACAGGTAAATTTTTGACAGCTATTTACGACGTTGCCAAATTTTAGGATAAACGCTCTTAAAGTTTGGGAGTGGGGGCCCGCTACGTCACAAGTCGGTATAATATCTACCGCGGAGTGACGTCATTCTACATTTTAACTCAATGTATTGCCGTCATCTTTTGATTACGTAAAAAAATAAATAATACGTGTCCAATATTTTTTAGTTTACTATCTGACGGACAAAACATTTTTTTTATTTTTTTTGTTTTTTGATTATTATAGGGTACCTAATCAAAATTAATTAATATCTATACTTCCATAATAATATTAAAGTAACTCTGTCTGTTACCTTTTCACGCCTAAACGGCAGAATGGCTTTGACCAGTGTTAGGACATAGGATACTTTTTATCCCACGTTCCTGTGGGACAATTTCCGATCTCCATGCGGAAAAAGCTGCGGGTAAAATCTACTTGCATTATAATTTCTAAAATTATATCAGCCATGTAAAACGGCCAACAATTTACATATTCATAACAAATGATTATGAGTTTCTCGTGTATAATTAACTGGGTATTAACTGAGACTAATACTCTCCATTTAATTTAAATTGGTTTGTTAACTTAAACCCCTTAATTATGAAAATTTAAACGATTTCCCTGTAATACGTGTCTATTTTGGATTTTGGTTTAGTTTTGGGTTATAAATATTAGCCTTTGTCATAAATATCTTTTAATTATAACCAAAACTATGTTTTAGTCTTTTTTCTGAATGATTTCATGACATGTCTAGACAGTTGAGTCCTCACCTTGCGACTCACCGTGCTTATCTTTCCTCCAACGAAATACACAAATAGGAAAAAATATTACACCATAAATCCATATTCCCATCGCACTAAAAATGTTTAAAGAAAAAATACCAAGAAAACACGTAGCAACTATTACTTTTACACAAACATACATAATCTTTCTACAGATCATATTTAACCTACGTTTAAACGTAAACTTCCGATGAACGTTAACTGATTAACTGTGATACGAATGATGGGTGATGGTCAGTAAAGTAATGGGTATCCTGTCAAAGGAAGTTGGAAGATGGTACCGGTGTTGTTGATACATCATGTGCCAAAGATGTAGTTGAGTAATCTTGTGAATACAATGCATTACAGTTGATGGGGAAGTGATGGATCTTACTGTTCACTGTTAATTGATATGTTATGTTTTCATATTAATTTGTAAAAATCCAATGAATAGGATTGACCTTCAAATTCGTTCAAATAATTCATTCTCAAACTTTACCATATATTTTAAGTAAACCAATTACAGGCACTTTTGAATTGTCAAGGATTCAGTCAGTCAGAAATATGAAGCTAGTTGCCAATACCAAAGCGTAGTAGATTACTATAAAGAGGAACGGACAAGAAACTCTACGGACACTCTTTTAAATCAAAATATTGGTTCGATCATATTTAAATTATCTATGTGAGAACAATGTCCGTGTTTGACGACACGGTTGGCGCAGTGGCTGAGCGATCGACTGCTGCGCAACGTGTCGCGGGTTCGATCCCCACACGGAACAAATATTTGTATGATCTGCAAGTAGTTGTTCCGGGTCTGGGTGTTAGTGTATGTGAGTTTCTATGTTTGTAAAACGCACCCTCGATACAGGAAGAAATTCTTAGTGTGGGGCAAAGTTTAAAAAAAAGGTAGAAAGACGTGCACGTTAAAAGCGTCCGTAATAAAAAGATAAAAAAACAATTATAAAATTAAAATAATCCGTGGCAGCTAAGAGATGACCAGTCCCTACTGACGTCACCCGTTCACGAACATGACGCATGGGTCAGCACAACCATTTTGAAGGGAAATTAATGATAGATCGCTCAGAGTCCTGCCAGGACTTTAAGTACTTCCGGAAGGACGCAACTTTTTTCGGTCACAGTACCATAGTAATATACTGCACAAATGTCAAATTTGCACGAGAATATAGAATATTTTTGTCTCTTTCACATGCTATAAGAAACGGATTCTAAACACAACTGCTCATGCGGCGATGGCGCATGAGTATTCACGGAGACAGCGCGTTACTTATTTCGACGCTCGGGTACCAAAAACGCAGGGAGTCGTTAACATTTCGGTATTCCAGCATTAATGATCCAACACACACGCCACCACCAGCGAGACATTTGAGTGAGCATCAGTACTCTCAGCCGCCACGGCACACTCAAGTCAAGGAAAGACATACCCAGTAAATGATAGCATTAAAGTAGGGCTCAAATATACATAGTGCCCGGTTTGTGCTCGATTAATCCAGCTTAGGCGAACATTGACATAATCACAGGTTGGCTACAGCAGTTTGTCGTTACCGGTAGACCTGAAGATAAGGCTGTCCTTTAAGTTGACCGACAATTTGTCCGCTCTGTTCCACAATACCTTTTATTCCCAACTCGTGACCAGTGGAAATTGGCCGTTTGGAATGAAAAAGACCTGTAATCCCAGTTATTACGAAAAAAACAACAAACAATAATTATGTCCTGCCGAGTTACGTACATGATACGCACTCGTGAGAGTTGTTCACGTAAACACTACGTACACAGTATTTTGTCCTGCCGACAGGCAGCCGGATAGACAAACGTAAACATTTTTGTGTAGTGAGTTCCTGCAGTTGAGGGATCAACTGACGCAGGTAAAAAAAATATTTTGTGTTTTTAAATGCGGGTGATTTGTTTACTCGTTCCAGTACGCTCGGAATTTCGCAGATTTTTGTGGGCATGGATTTCAGGTGAAACTTTTTAGTAATAATTGGAAAATAGATTGGTTGGCTTTCTAAAAAACTAAACTGATGTTGAAATATTAATATTTTATACGAGCTGCGTCCCGCAGTTTCACCCGCATAAGTCTCGATCCCGTGGGAATATCGGGATAAAAGTATCTTGTTCAAACCCAGGTCATGGTTTACTGATGTGCCAAATTCCATCCAAATCCGTTCAGTCGTTTTAGCGTGGAACCGTAACAAAGAAACAGGCTTTTTTTTATGTACCGGATGTTTGGGACAGTTTTCGCGTCGATGTCTGTACCACCATACGAACGGCTTGTAATTTTATATTTGTGAAAGTAAAAGTGTCTCGAGAAACTACGTTCAGTAACAAGATCTATCCATCTTGCATAGGTAGATGACTTGATATATACTTACAATCTAAAAGCATGGAATTATTTTATGGAAAATTTACTTAAAACTTCTCGACTGCCTGGTTGGTCTAGTTGTCGCAAGCGCTACAGCTGATCATGAGGTCCTGGGTTCGATTCCCAAGTCGGTCAAACTGTTATTGGGTTGTTCTATTTAGAATTTCTCAGCAGCAGCCCGGAATCTAGATTTGTGCCCGGTTGATGGCAATAGGCTCGCCCCCTATTACATGGGACTTAAACATAACTGGCGAAATGTGGGTGTACTAAAGGTACACCTCTGCTCAACCCTTCGGGTAAAGAGGGCGTGATATTATATAAATTGACTGTACACTTAAACGTTAATATAGCAAAATAAAAAACAGAGCAATAAACTCTAACTGCTTATTCAAACGGCAAAACGAATTCAATTATCTTATTCAAACAAAATCAACGGAGGGTGAAATGAAAACTACAACTGAAAAGGATTTAAAACATAAAAGTTTTATAAAAAATAAATGCTCGCGGCAAAAGGACCAAATATTTAACTGTAGTTTTAAAAATAAATATTTTCTTTAAAAGTATAAATAAGTCAACTAAGCATGAAGTCTGGCTTTGTGCTCGGTTGAGGTCAATAGTCTCGCCCTCTATAATTTTGGGAGTTAGGTAATCATAACGGGTGCAATGTAGATCGTGGGAGATACAAATCTGCCTTATCCTTCGAGGAAAACAGGTGATATAATGGACTATAAATAAATCTAATGTCTCTTGTTCCATTTTATTTAGGGTCCGGCGTAACATTGTCCTTTTATTTTCTTTTTTCGTCTTCTCGGAATTCACCCCCTTTCGAACCATATCACAGAGTCCATCCATCGTTTCTTTGGTCTTCCCCTACTCTAATAGCCATCCACGTTTATACTCAAAACTCTCCTCACGATTTTGTCCTCATTCCTCCGCATCAAATGCCCATACCAACCAATTTCGACACAACTTTTCAGTCACCGGTGCCACTAAATCCAAAATCTACGGATGGAAATAATCCTGTTACTGTGAGCATTTTGGACGGTATTTGGGTTATCCGGGCCTAAGGGATGACCCAAGCCAGGGTGGCGGTAATGGCCACATACCGACGTACAAACGTCAGTGTTGATATTGTAATTAATTTTGAAATTGAAAAAGGTTTGGTACCGCACGATTAACATGTCAATTATGAAGGTATGGTTGAGATTATATGAATATGTGAACTTAATCTATGTGTGTGTTTGTAACTGAAGTAAAGATTTCCTGTATATATATCCTATATATTATTCACATGTGGCAGTGGGCTCTTCCCTTATTACATGGGACTTAAGAGCGTTTATTCTAAAAAATTTCAACGTCGCAAATAGCTGTCAATAATTTACCTGTTTTGATTAATTTGGCAATATTACTGTATGGAAATAAGAAATATGGAATTTTACTAAGCATCGATTCTCAATGTTCAAAGTAGTATTCTCAGTCATCCGTGTTCAGAACATCACACGTGTATTCCCGAAGGGTTAGTCAGAGGCAGACTAACCCTTCGGGAATACACGTGTGATGTTCTGAACACGGATGACTGAGAATACTACTTTGAACATTGAGAATCGATGCTTAGTAAAATGCTTTAAATAAAGTCGCATATATTAGCTTGAGGATAGATGCGCGAATAAATAATTGTTATTCCCACCTCCTCAAACTATTATTAGAAACAATAAAAATCGTCAGTAGGCGTACTTACTCACCTAAATTTATTTATTTATTTATTGGACACAATTTCATGCAAGTTTACAATCTAAGAACAGGGGCAGATACAGTGTGCGCTTCCAATTATAGGAGACCACATCATTCTCTTATAATCTAGGTACAATATTAAGTTTGACAAAGCGAAAATATAATTATAAATAAATCAAAACATACAACATGAAATCAGAGATGGAAACAAAATGAAATACAAAACAAATTAATAATAAAAACATAAAAAATAATAAATAAATACTAACTTATTAAATTAAATTATTAGGTCTTTTTTTTTTTTTTTGCAGGATGGGAAATCATCAAATGACTTCTCCCGCTCTGGGCAGAGCGAGAGGGCGTGTCAGACTTTTACTGACTAAAACCCACCCGTGTTCCTTCCGTTGCCTGTGTGCCGGGGCCGCGATATCCCTTTCGGACAAACCCGCAACCCCAGCAGGCATTGGTCTTTCGACCCCGTCGGTTGGTGCTGACATCTCTTTGAGGCGCGCGTGGAACACAACGCGCCGTCGACACGGGCCTGGTCCTTATCGGACGGCGAGCTGCCCATTGCTCACCGTCCGCAAGCCCGCGCCTACGGAAATTATTAGGTCTGAAGAAAATATCATCATAAATGAACTGACCGCCAATTTTGCCTACGTATTCCTTGTAGATATTATACGAAAACTATTTTCTAATAAACCGTGGAGGACATTTATAAATAGTCTTCGAATCATTTCCACTGACTCAAAATACTAACAGAATACGAAAATAACCTTTATGCCAGTAAATATTCAATTTACAACGCTGAATAGCAATATAACGAATTTGCTGTCAAAAGCAAAAAAATCCCTTTACGAAATATCTAATTCCACATCGTTCCGTGCATCCAAAATACATTACACGTGCTAAAAACGCCTTTATAATTTTAATTTAACCTAAATAAAAGCCTAAGAATTCTTTATCAAATACTGCGTAAATTCCATACGTAGATTCCTTTGCGATAAACGTGGAAAAAATGGGATTTAAGAGTGAACGCCTGACGTTTTGATAAATTTGATTAGTCGCGAGACGAACCGGAATTCTCTCCGGGAAAATTGTTCGCAGTCTAAACGTGTTATTGGCAAATATTTTATGTTCTCCGTCCCCAAGTGTCGGCTGAGTGTATTAGATGGATGGATATTTTTTTTATGGATAACGGAAATATCAAATTGATGCGACCTTTCAACATGGGCAGGACATCTCCAAATTGAAATGTTATCATATTATTATTATTTCCTTTATTTAATTTTAAATACTTATAAATTATATTTTTAAATATTAGACTATAAAAGTTAAAACATTTAAAAATAAAAAAAATAGTAGCCCACCGGTATCGGGAACGATATGATATGATATATAAATTTGTTTGTTTGTTTGTTTGTTTGTTTATTCATGAACAATAAATTGTATTTGAAATTACATAGTATAGAAAATAAAATAAAATTACATTAGGAAAAAACACGTTAAACATTACAACAATGCATAAATACAACATATTATAGGAATTTCATTATAGATCTTCAACAGCATAAATGCATTTATTCAACAGGAAACTTTTTAAAAGAGCTTGAGACCGATTGAAATCTGGGACTGTGCTTCACAATATTCAAATTAGGCTGTACCTTGTACCGTTTAATGTCTTGTCTACGTGTGCTTTCTCTAATCTGCCGTTCTTCTGCTGTCTCATATTCATGTATATATTTGGCCATGTTACTAAGAAGTACAAATACATAAATGCTCGGCACTGTAAGTATATTCAGATTTATAAAATGTTCACGGCAAAGAGAGAGTTCTCTTTGCGGGATCCGGACCAATGTGCGAATTGCGCGTTTTTGTAACACAAAAGCTCTTTTGATATTATAGTCATAACTTTTTCCCCAAAACATTATGCTATATCTAATTTTTTATTCTGCCAACGCGAAATATACCATTTTCAATTGCTCAATGCTAATTTCTGTTCTAAGTACTCTTAAAGCATAACATGCGGAACATACCGATGCATTTATAGCATTTAATTCTGTTTTCCAATTTAGCTGTTCGTCTATATGTATTCCCAAGAATTTAACTTACTTGACGAGGACAATTTTGGCGACATTCAAAACAACCTCTAAATCGTCCTTATTACGGGCTGTTGTTCTAAATAATAGGATATTGGTCTTTGCAGTGTTAATTAAAAATTTGTTCATATTGAACCACACATGAAATGCTTGTAATGCTGCATTTACAGTCTCTGTTAATTTATCTATGTCATTTGCTGGTACTATGGCGTTAGTGTCATCTGCGAAAATTACTAGATCAATGTCAGGAAAAAGTGTGTTCATGTAATTAATTAAGTCATTAATAAATAAAATTAATAAAACAGGTACTAATATAAATCCTTGCGGGACGCCCGTAGTCATCATTACTGTTGCTGATTTATAAACCTTTTTGTACCCATTTTGTATTTTGTCAATTTCTACGAACATTTTTCTGTTTCTGAGATATGATGAGAATAATTTCAAGGTCTTACCTCTTATCCCATAATGCGTCCATTTTTTAAGAAGTAATTTGTGGTCTATAGTGTCAAATGCAGAACTTAAGTCAAGAAAAATTCCGGCTACTCTCATTTTGTTATTTATTTTTCCCATTACGTCATCAAGTATAAATGGCGTCGGAAGTGCCAACACCTTTTTGATAACCGAACTGTCTTTGGTTTAAAACTCTATTTACACGCAAGTGAGCTAACAGTCGTTTTTTTATGATCTTTTCAAATATTTTGGACAGGACTGGTAGCAAGGAGATAGGCCTGTAGTTTTTAGGATCCGTTCTACTACCTTTTTTGTAGACAGGTATTACTCTGGCTACTTTAAGCTGGTCCGGGAAGATAGATTCCTCAATACACTTATTATAGAGATCACACATAGGCTCAGCTAGTATAGATATATGTTCCTTAATTACTGATATTGGGATCCCATCATAACCACAAGAATACTTGTTCTCCATACTTATGACTATAGTTGAGACCTCATTTGGAATGACAGAAGCAATTGTCATTTCGCTATTTTCTTCGATTGTAAACTTTTGTAAAAATGCTGTATTTTGGTCTCTTTCTACTGCCCTAGAGATACATTTGAAGTCAAACTGTTTTGCTAAAATGTCAGATATTGCCTCTGGATCCACTATAATTTGGTCATTGACTTTGAGACGAATTTTTGGTTGTTTCGTTTCCTCCTTATTGGTACATTTTCTCACTACTTTCCATACTTATTTACTTAGATTTTTGGAACTATTTATTTGCACCATTATTGCATGTTTTTTAGCTTTTACCACTACCTGTTTATACAGTCTAACATACTTATTCTTATACATTAAGACACTTGAATCAAGATTGTTACCAATACGTAAGAAGAGAAGTACGTAGAGGAGTACGTAAGAAACGTTTAATTTTACTTGATGTTCGAATTCCTTTAGTGATCCACTTCAATTGTCTATTTTTCTTGAGGCTTATTTTATAATCTTTATTTCTATAGCTATTTTGGAATACTTTATACAATGTTTTGAGAAATGCATTAATACCCATGCAACTCCAATCTTTTTCCAGAATACCCGGTACAAATTGGGCACTATTTTTACTATTAAAAACTATTTTATTTGTGACAACAATTGGATACTTATTTCGCGTTAAATTGCTTACATTATCCAGGCGAATATCTGCAAAAATACCTCCATGGCCATCAGCCAAACCATTATGATTTACTGCACATCCCAGAATACACGAATCGGGCAAGTTGGTCAATATATTGTCAATACATGAATTACAACTGTTACGAATGAAAGTAGCAGAATCGATTTGGTGCCTGAAATTATAACACTTTAGCAAACTAAGAAATTCCATGCGCTTTTAGTTTTTGCTTTAGCTTTTGAGATTTTAATGTTGACCTACTAGTGGACAGTTGTCCACTTGTAGGTCAACATTAAAATCTCCACATATTATAGATTTCCTATTGAATAAGTAATCGAATAACTTCTCAAAATTTTCTATAAACTTATCAAAAAAATTATCTACAGGATTTCGATAACAACAGCAAATGTACAATCCAGTGAAAACATCTTTAGCACCACATATTTCAAAACATTCTACTTAAATATATACCTACATAGTACATAATAAAATAAGGATAAGCATTGAGGAGGTACTGAAATTATCATAGGTACCCACATAACGATAGTTATAAAGAGATACGTCCAGGACCAGATCGTATATTTTCCAAAGATCAAAGGACCAATTTCCAGATTTTAGCGTAAATCTGTTATTTATAGGTTCGATAGGCCGAGCTTTAGAAAAAAAGATGTGTTAAAGTGCGAAACAATATCTTTTGTAATATCAGTGTTCGCTAGAGCATTGAAATTATGATTTTGGATAGATAAACGCAAAACAGTTTTTTTCCGAAAAGAATACCTAAAAATCTGCTTCTTGCTAAGAGGGTTTATCCTGAAAGTTGGCAATGTCGCAAACACCTGTCCAATATTTACCTGTTTTGATTCATATAGCAATATTACTGAGAGAAATAAGAAATGTGGCTAACTAGCGAACTAGAATTTAAATAATGAATTGCAATTATAACATTGAATTTGATGTTGTACCCATTTTAGGTATAAAAAACGCATTTGGAAAGTTTCCAGATAGTTTTTTTTTCATCTAAAACTAAACATTCGGTGTTACGATATTAATTATTGCATTTCATAATAAATATTCTAGTTCGTTCAAATATTTGAAATCTATTTCGTTGTCGACGATGTAATCGACGTTGCCCACTTTCAGAATAAATGCTCTTAAGCAAAAACCGGTCAAGTGCGAGTCGGACTCACACACGAAACGTTCCGTAAAACCGTATTTAAACATTAACACAAAAAATAAAAATAAATGTTTATAATGAAAAACACGTTTCTTGTATGAGGACCCCCTTTAATATTTTACTATATTTTATTATTTGTTGTAATAGCGGCAACAAAAATACAGAATCTTTTAAAATGTCAACTTTCTACATAAATACGGTTCATAAGATACAGCCCGCTGACAGACAGACGGACGGACAGCGGAGGCTTAGTAATAGGGTTCCGTTTGGCACCCTTCGGGTCCGGAACCTAAAAATGTACTAGGTAGGTATACTTTAGAGACTCCAATAATGTTGTCACTTACAATACATTTTCTAAATGGCAATATTATTATCACCAGAAGCTTTTAAAGCCTCCATAAAAATATAAAAGAATCACACTCAGTTTTATAATTCAAATAAAAAATATTATGACTATGTCCTCAATTTAACACATTTTTTTCATAAATCCTGCGAACGAGGCTACTTAAAATTTATTACCGCCAAGATATCATTGCCAGCCACAAAAATACGGTGGCGTCTTTTTATTTGATACCTGCGTTTCAATAAAAATAAGTAAGTAACTACACTAAATTTTTGGGTATCATTTCAAAACATCGCTTGTTAAAAAGTTGTATGAAAAATGATCATCGGGATCACCTTCCCGGGATTTTCTTTCCAGATATTTTTGTTTGTTTATAAGTAGATCATCAATGGTTTTGGGGACATTTTGGAAGTTCATTGTCCCGATACTCGTGTCTAATCATAAATTATAGAAAGTTTTTGAAGGACCCATTTCAATAATGCCCATTTCGCAAATTGTGTATTTGAGAACGTCTATGGGAGTCGTTACGAATAGTCTGAAGCATGTAAGTCTAAAATCGATCTAAATAACTATTGAAGTATTTCTCGTATAGTTTTTCCGAGACAGCTGTTATATGAAAACACAATATAACGACTGTTTTGCCCAAAAGGGTAGATAGAGGCATATTAGGTATGTGAGCACTATTACTGAAAAAAACCCAGATGGAAAAACACAATAAAATTTCGCTGACCCAGGAACCGCACCAAGGACCCTAAGCATAGCAGTAGCACTTTCAGCTACCAGACCAACTAGCAGGCAGGTAGACTATTCATGCGTCAGGTTAGTTAACAGGTGCCGTCAGTAGGGACTGGTCCTCTTTTAGCTGCCACGGCTTATTATAATTTAATTTTTGCATCGTTCTTACATGTTTATTTACCACATGAATGATGAAACCAACATTTTGTACCCATATTTTTATCTAAAAGAGTGTCTCTGGAGTTTCTTGCCCGTTCTTCTCCATAGGAACCTACTACGCTTTGGAATGGGGAACTAGCTTCATCTTTCTGACTGACCGACCTCTTGGCAATTCAAAAGTGCCTGTAATTGGTTTATTTGAAATAAATGGTTTGAGTTTGGAGTATTCTATGAAAAACCTATTTCATTATCATTATCATCCACAACCCGACTGCCTATCTTTGTATGTGCCAATCCCCATGCGCAAGTCTCATCCAGGCTCTGCCCGCGGTGGCAAAAATGTCAAAACCTATCTATATAGCTACCTCATATGCCTCTGATTGCCTCGTTGGTCTTTGGAGTTCGACAGCGCTACTGCTGACCATGAGGTCCTGGGTTCAATTCTCGAGTCGGGCAAACTGTTACTGAGTTTTCCATCCGATATTTCTCAGTAGCAGCCCGGAGTCTAAATTTGTGTCCGTTTGATGACAATAGGCTCGCCCCCTATTACATGGGACTTAAACATAACTGGCGAAATGTGGGTGTCTATAGGTACATCTCTGCCTAACCCTTCGGGGAAACAAGGCGTGATGTTATGTTATTTTCATACGTCAGAAAATATTGTTCATAAATACTGTCCTATCTTATCAAAATATTGATCTAAACATTCCTCATCTTTGCATGAAACGATAAGGAGTGAATAAACCCATTGTTTTCTTTTCATTCCAGCATGAAACATTCTTTTCATTTTCTTATGATAAAGAGGTAACTCGTGCGGAATGAACGGTTTAGGTATACCGCATGTTTTCCTTATGGAAACGATTTATTCTGATCTAGTAATAATAAAGAAAGGGTTACGAATCTATTTGGATGCCTACAGAGGCTTTTTCTGCGCTGCTTCACTTATTGAAAATCGGAAAATCGTCGCTTTCAAAACGCATCTACTGGCTAAGCGATAGATACAGCATTTTTGTGAGTTTACCTACAGTTTACCCTTTGAGCACAGTATAAATAAGTAATAGTATTATGTCTTCATAAAAAACGGCCAAACCAACGCGCTTCGAAATCTCAGTGTATATCAGTACGCAACAGTCTCGAGTGCGCGGCAGTTACGCACGGACGCGAAAGGTTTATCTACCGAGCGGCTGTAGGTAATTATTATTTCAAGGTCACTGCCGACACATAAAACTGTTACTTTATTTTGCTTTAAGGGCCACTAACCGCCCCCAGACGTAATAACAATAAAACTTATTTTGTGTCTGGTTCAGTGTCCTTCAACCGATTAACAAAATTATCAATGCATACCAATCAATCTGCCTAGCCTTTGCCTAACTATGTTGGGGTCAGCTTCCAGTCTAACCAGATGCAGCTGAATACCAGTATTTTACATGGTGCGACTGACATACACAACCCAGTAACTGGGTAATACGATACGATATACCCCTTGGTAAGACTGATTGTCAGACTTTAGGGCTTCTGACGACCCGTAACGACTGTCAAAGATCCACGGAAGACTACCGGGATCAATAGCTTAACGTGCTTTCCGAGGCACCGAGGAGTCTCGGTATGTAAAGATGGTCACCCATCCACGGACCAACCCCGCTTTTTTTTTCATTTTAAGACTACAGTATTTCTTTATATACACTTCTACACTTAATAATATTGTAAGGAAAAAAAAAGTTATTTGTCTGTTTGTAATGAATAAATTAAAAAACTACTGGACCGATTTAACGCAGAATGGTATATGGTAACAGCCAAACTAGTATTTAAAAAAACCGGCCAAGTGTGTGTCGGACCACGCACAATGAAGGGTTCCGTAGTTAGGATGAGTTTATCCCAAGAACAAACTTAACATTGTAGTTGAAAAACATGTTCTCCCATACGGAATGTATGGGAGGTCATGTTTTTCAAACCGCAAATTTAAGTTTCTTGTTACTCGTTAACCTATACAGCCTACTTAGCTCTGATAGTTTTCCTTTTAATTTCGTTATATATACTACTGCTGTGAATTTTTTCACAAGTCCAAGTACAACCATTTAGCTAGAGGGGGGGGGGGGGGGGGGGGACACTTGACTCTAACAAAAAAAATCAGTTAAAATTAGTAGCAATATTTCGCAAACGGATCCCTGAATCCAAAAATGGTTTTCACAAACTCACAATATTTTTGAACGACCTTTCTAACGATACCCCACAACATGGGGTAGACGAGGAAAAAAAAACATCCTCACTTTACGAGTAGGGGAGGTACCCTAAAAATAATATTTTTCTTGATTTTATTTTACCACTTTGTCGGCATGATTAATATGTATATAAATATCAAATTACAGCATTCTAGTCCTAACCGTCTCTGAGCTAAGCCGCGGACAGACAGACGGACAGACGGACATTGCGAAAGTATAAGGGTTCCTTATTTACTACAGAACCCTAAAAATGTGAAAGTGAGTTTGGTTGTTTGTTTGTTACGCTTTCACGCTAAAACGGCTTAATGGATTTAGATGAAATTTGTCATGTAGACCATAACCTGGAGAAGGACATAGGCAAATTTTCATCCAGGATCGCAGACGAAGTCGTGGGCAACAGCTACTAGGCTATAATTTATAAAGATATTTGGCAGGCGATGCCGCTGACGGAAGTCATACATCAATTAAAAAGCGGCCAAGTGCGACTCGAACTCGCCCAAGAAGGGTTTCGTAGCAGCAAGTAACATAATATAAAGGTAAATTGCGGTTTACGATTTATGACGTATTGGAAAAAAAACTACTTACTAGATCTCGTTCAAACCAATTTTCGGTGGAAGTTTACATGGTAATGTACATCATATATTTTTTTTAGTTTTATCATTCTCTTATTTTAGAAGTTACAGGGGGGCCGACACACATTTTACCACTTTGGAAGTGTCTCTCGCGCAAACTATTCAGTTTAGGAAAAAAAATTATTAGAAACCTCAATATCATTTTTGAAGACCTATCCATAGATACCCCACAAGTACGGGTTTAATGAAAAAGAAAATTGAGTTTCAGTTCTAAGTATGGGGAACCCCCAAAATGTATTGTTTTTTTTTTAATTTTTGGTTAAAAATCTTAATGCGGTTCACAGAATACATCTACTTACCAAGTTGCAACAGTATAATTCTTATAGTTTCGGAAAAAAGTGGCTGTGACATACGGACGGACAGACAGACAGCCATGACGAATCCATAAGGGTTCCGTTTTTTGCCATTTGGCTACGGAACCCTAAAAAATTGCAACACACGCTCATCTAGCTCTAAGTATTTTTCAGAACAAACCTTCTTTTTCCACAATGTCATAAAGTGCCAAGTTTTCAGGCCTGAAAAAGCACCCAAAATACTTAACATGACCATCAACAACACATCAGTATGCATCATTTCTTCCCTACGTTTTTATCAATAGAGATTGTTGTCTTCCAACCTTCAGCGGATCGAGCGCTTGAGCCCGCTGAAACTGGGTCAAGGTAGGCCACAGACTATACATTATACTTGTTATACTGAACATCTGTTACTCTGGGGCTTTGATCTACTTTTGTGGGAGGATGAGCTTTATGTTGTGTATATTGTGTGATAGCGTATAGCTTTCGTTTATGTACCTACGCTGGTTTTTTGCGCATGAAACATTTTTTTGGAAACGAATTTTCCAGGAACATGAATGGAAATCACAATTTCAAAAGGAAACGCGTACGTTTGGGAAGGAATTTATTCCAAAATAGCTTTAAATTTTTGTTCCGCGAGTGTGAATGGTTTCCATTGGTAAAAGATTTCATTTTCTGTGGATAAGGACAGGTATGAAAAAAAAGCTAAAGAAATGCTTTACGGTAAAATTAAACCGAATGGTATTTATCGGGGCTATCACTCTTTTGAATGAGCGCACGCACATGATAGGTCCCACACTGATGTTAGTTAGACAAAGGTTTAAGCACTATATACCCGCTTGGACACTTCCGTTTTTTTCATCGGATAATGGACCGTTTTTTTAACCTGACTTACGGTGGTATTAGGTTTATAATAGAAGTGTGTGATGTGATGTACATGCACCGGACGCCGAATTCGGTGTCCAACCCACAAAAATATGAAAAAACCGGTCAGTGGTGCGATGAAAAAAAGGGGGCCGCCAGCGGCCACGCGAACCTATTTCGAACCGATCCCGCCACTATCCGCTCGTCCAATAAGGGCGCAGCTTCTAGAGTATTCTAGAAGCCGTGAGAGAAACAAGACGCGCCATCTTATTATGACATCAGATGTCTGACATCTGTAACTGGGCTGCGCACCGAAAAAGGGATTCTTTGCTACACAATTTTCGAAATTTATATCTTCTCCCCGAAACCTATTGTTTTTAATCGACTTCTAACAGGAGGAGGTTATCAATTCGGATGTTTATAAATATATATATGTATACAGGGTGGCAGGGACATCGACGCGAAAATTATTACCATGGATTCAGTACATGATTCTGAACCCACCTGCGTTGAAATTTTTCGTCGGTTATTAAAAATAATCTGCTGTTGAATAGAAAAGTGCAATACCTACGTCGTCAAAATGTATGGAAAAGCTGTTTTTTTTTTTATAACTTCAGGTTCAGAATCATGTACTGAATCCATGGTAACAGGCTTCGCGTCGATGTTCCTGCCAACCTGTAATATATATATTTTAATGTTTTTTCTGAGTTAACTCCGTCATATATAGACGGATTTGCAAAATTATTTTTTTTGTTTGAAGGGGTATACTTTCGAGATGGTCCCATGGTCAGGATCTGATGATGGGATCTTGGAGTAATCGAGTGAACTCTTCCAATATTATAGGCACAACTATAGCTATTTGGATATTTTGTGCGCAGTTGCTCTCGGGAAGCATCATTTGGTGAAGTGGAAATGATGATGAAGACCACAGATGGCCACCGGAACTACTGAATAATAAGTATTTCACGGATTGCGATTCGATTACTTTAATATGGTTGCCAAGCAATTTATGCTCGTCTCAATGCAAAATTAACTAACTCACTAAAAAACGAGAAATAAAAACCTTTTTACAAAAAATTTCAACAACCAACTTCAAAGCGAAAAATAACTTAAATTTCGGAAGTCGGTGGATAATAACGAAAAGACAAAACCAAAGATACCGACTAACCCGTGTTTTCTACAGGCTCAGATAATAAATCCTACACAGGATTACTGAAAAATATTCATACGCCTACGCAACTTTTCTTTTCCGAGATACGTCTTGAATCCTAGTCGGAGTAAAGATGAAAAGAGATTTTGTTCAGGCCCAAGTTTAATAGACAAAAATAATGTTTCTCCTTTGGAAAGCTGCTTACTTTGTGTTGTTGATGAATTAAAAGGTACAAAAACCTATCTGGTAGAACGATACATTTTTTTGTGCAAGGCGTTGGACAAGTGGCACCGCTTTCAAAACGTTTCGTATTTCTACGTCTTTCAACAGCACATAAGCTTTTCGGTAGCTTATGTCAGTCCCGTACGTTTTTGATTTATAATCCATGGTATAATAATATACTTCGCCAGGTATAGCATTCCGAGACACAGTGGTCACGTGGGTAACACAAGTCTACGTCATCACATCAGAGTTACCAGAAGTTCGTAATAATAACTCCCCAACCACCTTTCTTACCTGTGCGAATCCGATAAAACAATGAGGTTATATTTAACAATTACGTTGGTTTATAATTAAATTGAATTGTTTCGTTTTATAAGACACACGAAACGACACTTGAAATGCTTTGTACATATTTTTTTAAAGAATGGTGGCTGAAAATCTTTGCTTAATCGTGTTTTGTTGCAATAAAGTTGCAACTGTATAGCGACGTAAGCATGTGTTAGTCCCGGAATGCCAGACCTTGTTTTATTAGACCATGGACTTATCCATCATCGTTAGAATAGAATGTTACTTTGTGTATGTCCTCTGGTCGACGTGGGGTACCACCTTTTGTTAATCACGTTGTCGTGTCTATGCATCATTGCATTGCACCCGTTAAAGAGAAAAAGTGTCATACGCCCGTAACATCCTCCATTACACACGTGCTCCAAACTGAAAAACAAATTGCTGTTTTTAAGCAAAAATGGATGACCTACTTCACAAAAAGCAAAAGCCAACAATGTAACTGTATAAATGTTACAGTCAAAGTCAAATAATTTATTTTAAGTACGTAGGCCATTAAAAGGCACTTTTGAACGTCAACATTTTTATGAAAATAGAATTGATTCCGTTCGCAAGGTAGTTTTGTATGGAGAAGAATTGGCAAGAAACTCCACAGTTACTCTTTCCAAATGTTTTTACAATATTTTGTATGCCTTCATGTTACGTGTAAATAATGATATTATTTGCCTTTTTTAAGCTCTAGCACTCATCTACCCTCTTTCGCATTCAGTTGAATGGTGCCTTCAATTCTACCCAGCTGCTATATATCAACATTTAAAGTATCTCTAGAACTAAATCTAATTCGTCACGGTCTCCAGCCTACTACTGCGACTCGTGGTACAATGTGACCGGTTAGGTTGTTGCTCTCATGTCTACAGACATTCAAAGATATTGAGTGGTGTCTGATTAGTTGAGAGCATTATTTTGTTATCGATACCTAATATTTTTAGTGTACATTATATATTGGATCAAAGCGGGTGGCGTCGTCGTAATTTCTGCCTACCTCCCATTGGAATTTATAAAAAAACTGCGCTCTCGCTGTTAGCAGAATACCATTCATGTTACCTCTAATAAAACAGCATTTTTCGGCAAAAGTGCCCCAAAAATATATAATAGTATACCAGCAGCTATGAGAAATAAAGAGTGTCTGGGATCCTTTAAGAGATCTTTGTTTAAATTCCTTTTTGATAGATGTTACTACTCCATCACTGAGTTTACTACTAAAATTGTAATGACCTGCTTACTGAACTGACATATCTGTTGGTTTATTTATCTAAAATTGTAATGCTGTTTACCAAATGGCTCCTGCACACTATGCTGCGCATATGCCCGCTATTTTGCTGCGCGGCACGTAACTCCGGCTTTTGCACCTTCATTTCCTTTGCGATCCTTTGTGGGGCTTTGTGCGGCAGTGCCGGCGCGCGGCTGCTCTGCCGCCGGCATAGTGTGTAGGAGCTATTGCTGACATATTTTAAATCGAATTATTTTTTAAATGTAATCTATTAACATGCCACCATAATTGTAATTGCTTATTTATGTTAATTTTGTACGTCATTTATTGGCAAAACATAGTGCACATATTTTTGACAATATACTACCTGTAACCATACATACCTATGTTTAACAAAATAAATTATTGATTGATTGAAGAAGGTGTCAATTTATTATGTGTGTATGTACATATTTACATTTGAATTCATCTTCTGCTAAAACTTTACAAATAAATCTCCTTTTTTTTTCGTAGAACGAAGTTTGAATATGTATCCAATACTAAACGAGCAACAAGAATAATTACACCTTAGAATAATAATAACATGGCAGCATGGAATTAGTAAGTACCTACTATCATGGCAGCATGGAATTAGTAAGTATCTACTGTCATGGCAGTATGGAATTAGTAAGTACCTACTATCATGGCAGCATGAAATTAGTATGTTGTACTATCATGGTAGCATGGAATTAGTATGAGTTTTATCTATTTTCACCCGAGCAGAGCTCGGTCGATCAGGTAGGTACTTGTCGTGAATACCGATCCACCTAACGATTTTCATTTTAACAATGTACTTTGGCACTGGTAAAAGTAAGATCCTTCTTAATTACGTAAATTTAAGATGTTAAGGGGCAGCGTTCTTTGCGCCCCAAATACAGTGACTATCGGAATTACAATATTAGTATCAAAGCATAAAAATTCAGCACCAATAACAAACAATTACTATCTCTAGCTATGACTGCCGACTTAAGAGCTTTTATACAGCAAGTGGGTAACGCCGCATCTAGATGTCAAATATTTAGCTGTTTTGATTAATTTGGCAATATACTACAAGGAACTAAGAAATACTTGTGAACTAGAATAAATTTTAATAATGAATTGCAATTATAACACTGAATTTGTTGTTGTAACCGTTTTAGGTGTAAAAAAGGCATTTGGAAAGTTTTCAAATACTTTTTTTACATCTGAAACTAAATATTCGGTGTTACGATATTAATTATTGCATTTCATAATCAATATTTTAGTTCACTAGTTAGCCACATTTCTTATTTCCATACAGTAATATTGCCAAATTAATCAAAACAGCTTAATATTTGACAGCTATTTGCGACGTTGCCCACTTTCTGTAGATATAAAGCTCGCTCTTAAGACTACGTTGACCTGTCATTTGCCAATAATTTCGTTACATCATCCAAAACAATAAACATAGTATTCCATCGCATCCCAACATTATTCTATTTTACACACACACACTAGCTATGACGAACAATTAAGACGAACAAATACTCAGGCTGGGAACCCACATCTGTTGGCATATAATGTTTGTCTTATGCAGAATGTCTGTGCACTAACCTTAGCACAAATGGACTCCCTTATGTTGGGTATTGGTCGGAAACTAGGAATCTTGCATTTATTGTAGATTTTAAGTAAGATTAAATGGACTCTGACCGTGTTTCCTTAGTTTTTTATGCAGCCGATAAAAAGCCTTCGACAAAAAAACCAAGGTGGGTGAACTATGACTGGCAGAAAAAACAAAACATGAACCGCTGAAAACATAAATATGGATGACGAAAATAGAATTCCTCGACGTGTTAAATACACGATGAAAGGATTTTTTGGAAATTCTCTACAGAGTGCGGGGTTGGAACCAAACAGTAATGTGCAACAGCTAGTTAGCGCTTTACCACTATCTATTTCTCCACCACCTTAATTGCGTAACACACTTTCAATCCAATTCGAATGATTTGTGAATGGTGTGTGAATTTGGAAATGAATGTTGTTGAACTGTCAAAATGAAATCCGAATAGATTTTTTTTTGTCCGTCATATTCGTGTAGATTATTAAAAAATATTGGACACGTATTTTTTATTTTTTACGTAATCAAAAGATAGCGGCAATACATTGACTTAAATTGTGGCATGACTCTGGTAGATTTTATACTGATTTGTGACGTAGCGCGCCCCCACTCCCCCCAACTTTAATGCGTTTAATTTTTTTATTAATTATGATAAAGCAAAAAATACGTGTCAATTTTTTTTTTTATTATCGGACTGATGGACTAATTAGTTTTTTTTCACCTCGGCAACATCCCCATTGCTGCTGTAAGTATGTTATACAATTACCACGCTGTAGTGTGTGGGCGACTTTGGTATACGATTACCAACATGGCTTGAAGATGTCCAGAATACAACATTTAGGAATATTGCCCTATTCACCAAAGGCAAATTGAATACTGTTGCTTATCCTCATGACATAGGTTATGTCCTTTTTTATGGCGCCCGCATGTCAACAGGCGATGCCACTAATGTCGCCATTCTTCGCAAATCACGCGGTACCAGCTATGGTAATCGTTAAACTGTCAGAAAGCAACTGTAACTTGTTGAGTTTACAGGTTTGAAACATATTATCGTAGGTAGAGTCGACCGCGCATAAGTAGTAACATTTGCAATAAGAAAACTACTGTGACTACATAAATGCTCTGTCAATGTCAAACAGTATGATAGGAATATTTCGTAATTACAATCTGTACTTTAGAGTACCTACCTTTTGGAAGGGGCAACTAGAATTAATTCTGTCTTATTGTAAATTGTAATTTTCAAAAGTGCCTTTTACGTGTTTACTAGCTGCACCTCGCGGTTTCACCCGCATAAGTCCCGATCGCATGGCAACATCGAGATAACAAGTATCCTATGTCCTAACCCAGGTCTACCCATGAGCCAAATTTCATCAAAATCCGTTCAGCCGTTTTAACGTGAAAGCGTTACAAATAAACAAACTCACTTTCGCATTTCTAATATTCGTTAGAATTTGTAAATGATTTGACTTTGACTAAGAAGAAAACCTTTTACAAAACCTTTTATAAAGAGTGTTAAAAATCGCTTATTTCCGCTATCAAACGAAATGTATTTGGAATTATTGTATCCTCTCATCTTATTTAATTCTGTTGGCATAGTCTAGACAACGCCTTTGCCAGCAAAACATCCGACCAATTAGCTCATAATCAGTGACTATCACAATCTGATTATCGGAGAAATAACATTACCCCCATAACTTCTTAAATTGTACTTAAACAGTACTATTCGAGTCTATGAAAGCAAGAAAATCCTTGAGTTTGACTCCCAGCCACATTTTCCCGCGTACTTACGTCAATCGTTTAAGTGTGTGTGCGAGCGAAACAGATATACAAAATTGTTTATGCGAGAGTGAGGAGGAGGGTCAAAGCCTTTTCATAGAATATACAACGGCCATGTTAGTTTTGTAGGTAAAAGTAGCCTGCCTCTGAGAGGAAAGGTAATTTATGTGTGTTTTTTTCTGTTACAGGTTTTACGGGATTGCATTTCAAAGATGACAATGTAAGTATAAATTTACAGACATGCCATTGTTTTGCTACTAATGATGAACTGTACATTGAGTTGTCAGTGTAGAAGCAATCAATTCTTTCTATATTATGTGAGGCTATATACTTGAAGATGATTTAGAAGTACGTCATTTCTGTCGGCAAAAACTTGAACGCTTGTATTTAATGGATTAGAAACAAACAGTAAAAAACAATAATTAGCAACAAACTACATTACTATGTGTCGTAAAACAATGTAAGGAAAACGATAGATTTATGAATGTAATATTACGTCGTCAAGATGAACATGAATTACAAGACAAGTCGTAACTCAAACCGCGAATCCAATGCCACAACAATAAAATACAACTCTAAACATATCATTACCCACCACAAATAACCCATTGTATTTTATCGTTTAACCTATAAATCAAACAAATATGTTTAAAGTTATAAACAGGAAAAAAACATCAATCAAGGCAGGCTATAAGTAGACTTATTAATAAGATTTTACGTTCAATTAAGCCTGGCACGGGTGAATAACGACTTAATGATCGCTCGTAAAAATAATGTATAATGTATTGTTTAGGTGTTAAGCAAGAAATGGTGTAAGTAAGAAAATAATTTGTTTAAGCGGGTTTATTGAATTACGCCTTTTTTATGTGGAGTCGTCGTAAACGTCGTGTGAAATTATTTTAATTAATATTTCACGATACGTGATTGTTTGTGCAGTTAATCACATGGGGTTTTATTAGTTGCAGTTATTATTTTCGTGTACCACAAATCGGACGACACCTACTTTTATGATTAAATTATTTTTATTCAAACAAATTCTGTGAACTAAAAATGGAAAATGATTTTTTTTTTTTTTTCTCATCTGATATTTTCTGAAATTATTATAAATTATTTACCTACTTGGTGTTGCAACAAAAATCAAGTCTACAGATTTGCTCGACATGAATATATTAAATAAATCCTACAAACGGGAAATAATAAAATCTTCCCAATAAATTCAATAACTCCAATACTGAAACGCAATCAAATAGGCGTTATTCGATTAATTACAATAGCGTCGAGTCTGCGAGTCTCCCCTTGATCTATGGTTATCCGTCTGTAGGACCAGTCTGTGTCGACGCGCCTCGGAGGGCGCATTCAGTCACTGAAAATCTGAAATCGCGATGAAAATACGTTAGAAATAATTGGTCTTTTTGTGGTAAAGTGCTGTGTTTTTGCTCTGGATACATTTTTCTATTGGTAAGTTTTTCTAAAAGTTTTTTTTTTTTAATATTTAGACGAAGAGTATGTTTTTATGGAGGCGTTATTATATTTATCTGTGAGACTGAAACAGCTATGAAGACGTGAAAGAAAAATAAGTCTGAAATAACAATTTTAATTTAAAGATCTGAATAGAATTGCGATTGTTTTATACCTTTGGAGCCGCGCGCTGAGATATAAAAGCGGTTTTATTTTTCACAACTTTATGACGTCACATGAATGTGAAATGCTCCTATATTATTCACGATTTATCAAGCTGGTGTATTTATGAAGATGAGTCATAGGATTTATGTCACGGATTTCGTTGAATTTTTGTATGGAAGCTCGAAGAAAATCCTTGCAACAGTTTTTGTCACTGTAAGCACATATATTTTTGAAAACTATTGCGTTAATGCAGAAATTGTAAGTAATGAATATTTCTTTGAAAAGCCACATTGTTAGCTAGCTGTCTAGAATGCTAGATCATCGATATTGTACCTATAAAACATTATTGATTGAACTATTGTTTGATAGTCATAAAACACTGAATAGGACACGATCATAAATAATTATGACTGACCTATGTAGATATTAATGTAGTCAACTACATATCAAGATATCGATTATACTTAAGTACTTCTTTGCGTTTTTATAATATTTCGTATTGGTAAGTTAAATTTTGAATTTAATAATTTTTTCTAAGTCATTTTTGTGTTTTCAAATGATCACTAACTTGTTATTACGGAAAAAAGTAATCATCGTGCTGATATCGCCAATTAGTAGTATATTTTATATTGTATCGAATAAATGAAGATTGCTTGTGCTCACTTAATCATATAAGTGAATATTAGACTTTCAGAGACCTAGAAACAGACCTACGTTGTGAAAATTGATACGTGGTTGCCCCAATTCGCTCCACGAGCAGACAAAATTACATGCTTGCTCGAATTGCGAGTACGATTCATTTCGACTCATCTTCCACCATTTTTACGGACATTCCCTACCTGTTATGAAGTTGATGCAAAGATACAAACATAACACAATGACGTTTAAGCTTTTATTACAACCTCATTGTGTTATGTTTCGATCTTTTACTAGCAGTTTCTCACCATCTGACACGGTCCTCAGGGAAATCAAGTTTTTATAGCATTATGCTGTTCGTATTGCCCGATGTTGTGACCTGGATTCTTATAATACCCTGGCTCTCAAGGGTGGGTCATAATCAGATTCTCTCGATCAATCAACTCAAGTTCCGTTGTCTCGTGTAGAAAATAAACCTCTTCTAAAAGCAGATAATACTGCCTATTCATGAGAAGAAGAATTCTTCTATTGTTTTCTTTTGCTAATCGTGCTTGACTTAGCAAAATGTCTGCTCCAACGAATGGTCAGAATCGCCTTTGCTTTGCCCACAATTTATGCCGTGGAAACTGAGGTTTAAGACGCAGATATATGCCAGTGACCTTGAGTGGTAAGCTTGCGGCTTCTGTACTAAGCTCACGCAACACGTCGTACGTCCAGCCAGTAATAGGACTCGCCCACCAAGGAGCGCTGTCCCAAATCAGACGCATTACTAATCTATTATACATAAAACAAAAGATTTTTTTATAAAACACGTGTATTAAAATATCAATAATTAAATTATCTTTAAAATGGTGAAGGTTTCAGAAAAATACGCTTGATAGATTTTGCGTCATTCTCAGTTTTTTATTCGCGTTAGACATAATTTTACAAATTAATTTCACTATGTAATATAAACATAATCTAAAATATTTGCATATTAAGTTATTAAGAAAATGCTCTAATTTAATATATATTTTTTCAAATCATTAACACTACTTGTTTAGACGTGATCTTTAGTATAAAATCATTAAAAGTCGGTTATCGTCGCCTTAATGGGAGACCCCAAGCTTTTAGAAACAAGTACTTCTCGTCATTAAGTAGGATTGCTGTATTTCAAGGACTTGCTTTAGGGTACTAACACGAACTAACTTTTATAAGAATCTTATACTTTATCTCGAAGTCAAAGGCGCAATTAATTGTATGCATAGGTAACGGTAATATTCAGGTTTCCTAGACAGAGTTTACCGCTGCGAATCAGGTGGTGGTGGACCGTCTACCAGTTACGTCACTTATTGAAAAAAGATAAACCAGATAGGTAGGTAACCTTTGAGTTTTACTAAGCAAATTCTTAAAATTAAAGGTGACCGGTTCGAGTTGTTATCTTCATGGTCAAACTAACGAGGATTCTCAAGATTGCATGCTTTCAAATTTTATTATAATGTTGCTATTCATATTATGAGACGTCGTGAATTCAATAGGTACCTATGTATCACACGGTGCAAACTGCAAAGCCGTTGAGTTTTTATAGTATTTGTTATTTTAATGTAATAAAACCGGCTTTTGAATTTTTATAATAAAATTAACTGTGTGAAACAGTATCGTACGTTGTCGTCATACATTATTTTTATGGTTTAACCTTTTTTTTATATACGTTAAATCGTTAACGACAGTTTAGGTCATTTCAATTTACCAACTTTAGGCAAATTTTTATAACACATAACATAACATCACGCCTTGTTTCCCGGAAGGGTTAGGCAGAGATGCACCTGTAGTATACCCATGTTTCGCCAGTTATGTTTAAGTCCAATGCAATAGGGGGCGAGCCTATTGCCATCAACCAGCCACAAATCTAGACTCCGGGCTGCTACTCGGCAATTCCAGATGAAAAAACCCAATAACATTATGCCCGACTCGGGAATCGAACCTAGGACCTCATGCTCAGCAGTAGCGCTTAGACCAGCGAGGCAGTCAGGCAGGTATAAAGCATATCAAAATCAGGCTATTATGTGCCGTGGGAGTGGGCTGTAATATACCACGCGGGCCCATTGCGGGTTTGTACATTTATTTATTTAAACTTTTTACACACAAAAAAGGTACAAAGGCGGACTTAATGCCTGTGTGCCTGTGTAGATGTCACATGTCTTCGAATTTTTGGTTCTAGGACATGCCGTGACCTCACATTTTCCTTGACTATTTTGAGAGCAGTGGTGATGAAATTGGCTTATGTATAACAATTTTTTAATAAGCTTAAATCATTATTATTCGCCTTATTGAAAAGGGTAACTATAATATAACTTTTTCTACTTTCGATACTAGGTACCGCATTTTGTTATCAAGCCACGAACATCTGCTACCTAACAAATAGCACACAACTTTGTCCTTGATCTGAATATGGCAAAAGCTACACCCGCAGCAAAAAGTGTACAAAAGAGTTTATACTCGTATTTTTTTTAAAGACAACCCTACAAAATAGGTGTCATTTTCTCCAGAACTCTTACAAAGGCGGAAAATATTTGTAGGTAAAGATATCCGTACGTAGGAATATTTTAAGTGTGAACGTAAGTTTTAAAATATACTACTAGAATAGAACTACTAGATAAGATTGTATACGATTTCGCTGAAAGAAAGCTCGGTACCAGGAAAAGGATATAGGGTACTTTTGAGTCCGGAAAATCTAAAACTTTTCCCATAAGCAGAGGATACATCAGTAAATTATAATTCTCCCACCAAATGTGAAATACGTGTGAAGACTACCAAGAACCCTTTCCTAGCCCTTTTTAACAATATTCGATGTAATAGATACTTTACTAAGAAAATTCAATTTTCCTCGTTACCGTGAGAACATTTTTGATGAATCATCTTCAAGTTTTTCTGTTGGAGTTCTTACGGGATATTGGAATCAATTCTGGGAAATTATGTTATTCAGATTTATGTGTGGGAATATGTTGTTTTTTTTTGGCCTAGGAGTTAGTAGATTTATTTCATTAGATCGTCTGGATGACATCTTTTTTTTTTTTAATTCTACATATTTGTGTAAAATATAGAATATCAAATTGGAGCGTATAAGACACCTTCTTTGTGATTGAAAATCGATCTGTAAACTTTTTGCTGCAATTTACAAATGAAGCCTGTAGGTCGCCGTCCGATAAGGACCTGTCGGTCGATTCTGTAAAAATATTAACGTGAAGCTTAGGTGAAGTGAGCGTGAAGTGAGCTGTCACTGTCACAGAATCGACCTGCAGGATGCTAGGGATTAACACTATTGACAGCTCACTTCACCTAAGTTTCACGGTGATATTTTTACAGAATCGAACGGCAGGTCCGGGTTGACGGTGCGTTGTGTTCCACGCGCGCCTCAAAGAGATGTCAGCAAAACTGGTGAGGTCCGTTAGGGCAGATACCTGCCGGGGTCGCGCCCGGAGAAGTTATATGATAATTTCCCAACCAAAAAAAAAAAAATTGGCCTGAAAAACTTAGTAGATACGTAAATAGAGTAGGTACAAGTATATTTTTCGGTGTAAAAGAGTGGGTCATAGTTTCACAAAATATTTTCTCATATAGTTGTCATAAATGCCTATATTATATAAGCAACATCGTATTTCCATTCCGAATACACAAATACAAGAGCTCCAAACATTTGAATGATACTTATACAAAGTACCTACCCACTTGTGAACCAATCCTTTGACAAACAAACGGCACGGACGTTGTTAGAGGACCCCTGTCGCTGTAACGATCACAAAGTTTTGTTGTCATTTGTTTTCTTTAAAGATATTTATAGATGAGAGTGGTTGTTGTGGACGTCTTTTGCCTGAAATGATGATGATGAATTGAATTATATGCTAAGAGGATGGAATACGTAGGGAACTTGGCTTTCCATACCCAGTCGAAGACCCAGAGGCAGACCCAAAACAAAGTGGAAAGCTGTTGTGCTAAAGGACATGAAAGAGTGTCAGGTATCTGAAGATGATGTCGAGGATAGAGCGAAGTGAAAATGAAAGACCAGGAAGGCTGACCCCACCATTTGGCATAAATAGCCACGAAGACAACTGTGTTCTCCTGTCATTAAAAGCAAAACAGCAAACTTGTAATCAAAAGGATTTCTTCTACAAAGAGGCTTAGAGGCTAGAAAGCTGTGGTGATAAGTGATAAAGCACTTCCAGTATTGTCGCGAGAACATTTTTGCTTTTACAACTCGGGTGCAAGACCGTAATCCAGGGTACAGATACCTGTTTGGCCTGCAGTCTAAGCACATATTGTTTACAGCAAAATGCTTCTGCAGATAAACTTAAATTAGAAAAACAAAAGTTGTAACTACCTTCCTCCTATTTTAGCTGAGACATAGGTGAAGCACAAAACCCGCTCGGAAAAATTTAACTGTGCAAGAAAATTTCTTAATAAACTTTTAAAAACCTACCTTTTATAAGAGAACCGAAATCTTTGCACAGCTAGGGTTGCCACGGTCCAAACTTTGCAATTTCTGCACAATGCACAGTTCCGATTTAAACCTTTTCGTCTCGAGTTTCCAGTTTCAAATTGTTTCATTGGATAACGGCGATAAACTTAGTTTTGTACTGATTTTCAACTGAAATAAATGCTGTAGTTTTTATTATTGGTCTTTAAAGTAGCATCGTCTCATCATCTCCATAACCAGCCTATCATTTTCCCACTACTGGGACACTGGCCGGCTCTCTTCAAGAGGGAATGGGCTGTAATCTACCACGCTGGCCCATTGCGGGTTGGTCGATCTCACACGTCTTCGATTTTTTGGTTCTAGGACATGCCAGTTCCCTCACGATGTTTTCCTTCATCGTTTTCAGAGCAGTGGTGATGAAATAATCTACAGACTTTCGGCATTTGTAATATCGTCGCTTACGTGCACATTTGTATGAAAGGTGTGAATTGGTGATAAATTAACAATGACTCTTGAATTTCTATCATTTTAATGGTTATTTCAAATTCCATAGAATAAATTTCAAGATTACCCCTGATTGATAACATTGCCTTCAGAAGAGTTCTGCTGTCAAATGATACTCAATAAAAAGCTCATGCGTTGGTTAACTTATCTCGCAGATTGCTTATTTTATAAAAATTATCTCCCAAAAATTGATTTTTTCTGCTGTACTTATAGGGAATATCCGGATTCCGGACACTGAATCAGGCCCTTCATATAGCATATATCTTTAGATACAGCACTTCCTATTTTTTTTAACCGCTGAAAACCAATGATTCTGTCACGCTATTCGTCCTGCTACAGCAACAATACTACCAAAACCAACAACAACACATGTATAATACATTTACCCAACTTTAACGACACGGCAACCCTGCGTAAATGAAATCATTATGTAAATCTACGGAGCGTTGTTGTCCTTAGGACTCGTTTTATTGTTCGACGGTAGCTTACTGGCGGATAATTTTGAGGGTAGAATATGCGCTGTTATCTGTAGCATAGTGTTTTGGGTGGAGAAATACCAAATTGTAAAAGAAAAACAATCTGAGAATTGTTTCATGTTGGTGTGATTATATCGCTTGTAAATCATATTAGTTTAACTTTTCGGTTTCTGCATTTCAGTGATGTGTTGATTTCAGTCCATTGCAGTTACGCAATGGATTTTAAGACCGATTCAACTGAAATTATATAATCTTGGTAGTCTTAACGCTTGAGGACAGTAAACGCCCATATGCGTTTTAACAATGAAACTTCATATTCATAATTTTATTTGCATTCCATAATGTTTATAGGTGTTACAATGGCTTACAGCTAATGTGCAATTACAGAACCTATAGGGCACAGCAAAAAGTATAAAATTAATTCTTAAACAAAAATAAAATTAGGGACAATCAATAATTTTACTAACATTAATAAAATGTTTAAAAAATAATTTTATATGTTAAAAAGTTTAATAAATGAAATAATAATAACTATTATCAAATAATTCTTATGTACCACAATAACCTTTAAAGAACTGATTATAATATTTGTCTATGTATGTGTGAATGTATCTATATACGACTAACTGTTTATGGTGTTTGTTTGTGTTATATATTTTTTTGCCATGTATGTATTCGTTTATTGTGTGCTCTATTGTGTCTCGTTCAGTTTCCTTGAATGCGTTAAGACAGCCGATACTTAGAAATTGTGAAATGACTGTGGCAAATCGAATACGTATCTATTTTGCTAAATGCCTCTTTAAAGATACTGCGGTATCTAAATAACTTTTCCAAATATAAAACAAAGTATATAATTCCTTTTTCTTCCGCGATAAAAATCGTTCAATAAGCTACAGGTATATTGATCATCTACAAATTAATCGATATTAATTTACAAGCATCGATAAGGTCTCTACAAAATCGATTCCTCTCGAAATGGATGTCACTTATCGGGACATGTGTCGACAGCCACCGGTCCTCAGCCCACTCCACGCCACATTTGACGTTTAATCAAGACTGGCTGCGTAACTACCCACGCAAAAACGTTCGCCAATCAAGGGAGCAATTTTTTTCGTGTGATGGGGGAAATTAACGGGTTTCATACGAAAACGATTTCTTTGTATGTATACCTAAGTTTTGTGATTGAATTAGGTAATTGTGAGGTGACTATAGCTGTAGTTTCGAGGCTATTTTTCTACCACTTAGTAGTAAAATTGTGTATAACGTAAAAGATATTGTCAAAGACGAAGTTTTGTCGCGATAAACTGTTCTGCAAGTTTTCTGTAAAATAAAACTCGTGCAGAGCTTGTTTAAATTAGCACAGTTGCCAGCACTTTTAATAAATAAAGTAGGTACCTAAATAAAAAAGATTGACGTCATCTCTAGACCACTTTAGTTTACTCCGGAAAATAAAAGCCTTAATAAACATTCGATGTTGTAGCCCATTAAACTCGCCATGCTACAGATTTGAAAAAACATGCAATGATTTCATTTGGAACAAATAAAAAACCATTTCACAATTCCCTGTTAATTCTATTCCGCAACAAATATTAGCACATGTAGAAATTTGCATAAAAAAATTGCACGTGTAGACTTTGCAAGTTATTGTGCAAATACAGTTTTGCGTTTTGCATTTCTATTCTCGTGCCCGCATATTTATCAGAATAACGAACTTTTTGGCGTGGAAAACTCAGTGTTTTGAAAAAACTGGATTTTTTTAACATCAGCATAGCAGCTAAAATACAAAGGCTTGTTGTTTTTTGCGTTTTTCTTGTTGGGCACGCAAAATATAAAGGGATTAAACTACATTTGCATTTGAATTGTAGCCGTTAAGAGTTTTTTGGCACGCTCAATGAGAAATTTCGCGTTAAAGAACTGTTTGAGAGTAAAATATTAGGCTGATAAACAGAAAATTGTTTGGTATAATGCTGCAGAACAATCTTTAATTTAAAGAATAACAGAATTGATTTATTTGTAAGGGTGTACTTAGTTTTACATACTCTGATGTCAATAATTTTATAAGCTTTGCACGTTCTACCACAGTATAATTTAGTGTACAGATATTAATCAAATGTCATTTTTAACTAAGTACTGTGTTACTTTTACGTACTTATTTGAGTTTCTTTCAAAACGGATTTAACCTCACCGAAATCGATATATTTAGCCTCGATCATAGTATATATTGACTGAAAAAATCATGGCGAGCCATCGATATGGCACGCGGTAAACTAACGCAATATAATAAACAAAACCAATGATTGAAACTTAACATGCGAGCTACGAAATATTGAGAAAAATGTTACATTTTAATACCTTGCGAAAGAAACATGGACAGGCCAAAATATCCTGACATTTCAAGGTGGCGCTAGTAGCGATCACAAAGGAATGATACGTCAAATCCAGTACAGTTAACTTTAGTTCTCTTTTTCACCACGGTCCAAGTTCCACTGTCCATACTGTTGAGAAATAGCTGTTAGGGAAACCTTGAAGCAATTCTCATGTAAATGGAAATTCGTCGGCTATCCGATTTCAATGAATGAAGTGAATTTATTAGCATAAGGTTGCTGGTTTTATGGTGAAAGGAAGCGGCTGCAGAAGCGATTTAGAATTGAGCTAGGTACTTAAATACGTTTGGAAGATGCAATACTTTAAGACTACCGAAATGTTCTCAATAGCGATTACAAATTGCAGTTTTTTTCTTCGAAACCTGCGGGGTAATTGTAAAATATATAAAATAGGAATCGATCTCAATGCCGTTAATATTCAGACAGTTCACCTGATCACTGTGTTGACGTTGTTGAGCATGCTTATGAAACAATCGAGTAGGAATTTCTTACAAAACAAAAATGCGCATTAAAAAAAAAAACAAAATGTATCTTCTTTAAATAAGTTCTCTAATGGTAAATCTTAGAATTTCGTAGAAAAGCAGGAAACTTCGTTAGCAAGTAGTTGTTTGTTAGAGTTAATTTTAATCTTGAAACTTGCACTGGATCACAAGCAAGAACTATCTAGTTTACTTATAACTTCAAGATTTGCACTACTAGATACTAGATTACTACTAGATTTGGTACTAGATTTTTGATTTGATTTGATTTGCTTTTTTTTTTTTGTTTTTTTTTTTAGATTTGACTGCAAATATAATGAACTTATGTTCCAGTTTCATAGTTAATTCTATAAAATTACTTAACCTTTTCCCTATCCCATGAACCACATATGGTTCAGGTTGAGTATTTGACTATTCTATCTACTTTGTCGACATTGAAAGTGTTAATTAAGGCCCTGTTTTGAACTGAAACCGTGAACAGAGTTTGCAGCAAAAAAAAAAACAATTATTTTTGTAAAATTAAGTAGGATTCTTGCACTTTTAGAAACACTATTTTGATTAACAGGTTTCTAAGGTATCCAAAAAAGTGCGTTATAACTAACAGTTTACCTAACCCTACTTCCATTTTCACATAGGTAACCAATCACCTATGTACCAACACCCTTTTAACCTTTTACTAAAACATGGCCCAGCACGATCGATATTTCTGCCCCTCATTTGACCGAACCCCCAAGCCATATAATTTCGAAGTAGGCCACGGGAATACCGGTCCGTAATCCCAATGATAGTTACCGGTAATAACCATAGGTTTTGTGATAATCATGGTAATAATCACGTTGGTTTTTTACCGTAATGTTTTCGTTCACATTCTGAACCTGGATACTTTTCTGAGATTCATTATAGTTTAGTTGGACTTCGGTGAAGTAGTAATAATACATACTTGCCATCACCATAAAACTGTATGCAGGTGGCCGTTTGGGGACTGAAAATAATATTATTAAACTGCTGTTAACACAACCGCACTTATCAAAATTTTGTTTCAGTGCTGTTAGTCGAAATGCTCAGGTGTGTGTCGGACAAATGCTGTTGAAATCAGTGCTCTGACTGAAATACCTCGTAAGTGTCAGCGTTTGGTCGGTTTCTCTTGCGTTTTGTCACACAGAATGTTTTATCTCATAGCAGCATCTAACTAAACTTTTATCGATATCTACGTATATGTCGGATGAGGGTATGTGTCTCTTTCGTTATCAGGCATATTTTAACTACTGTGGGCGTACTAATGGGTTTTGTTGGTTAAAAAACCGTTGCAGTTCAGATCAAATTATAATTTACGATAACATTAATCACACTAGCATTTCACACACTGTAGGTACACGGCACAACTATTCGAAACGCGCGACAGTTTCTTAGCGTCGTCACCGATTGACCGCCACCCATGAAGTCTGCTCTGCTGAGCCCCGGCCGGCCGCCGATCCGAGCGTCATATTGTTTCAATAAATGTCACTTTTCGTGTCTGTGTGACCGCGTTGTTCTTCTATAATATATGTATAAATTACCTTTATAAAGGGAATTTATTCGGGAATATTTATGTGTATGATACAATAATATTAAACTTACATAATATATTACAATAAAGAAATCTCGATGTTTTGTCAAACCTTACTAATACTACAGATAGTTGTTTGCAAAAAAAAACTTAGGCCTTTATTTAACAGTCTGCTTTATATTATCATGAAAGCAAGTCCATGATATGCCCGCTGATCTCACCATAGTCATAGCCTGAGTCCTTCTTCTCATTTCTTTGTAAATCTAAACTGAAAAATAATTTATTGGTTAAATCTATTTTATTCTACCTTCTACTTTTATATCATAAGTTGGTGAAGGATTTTAATCCAGTTGTATAAATAATTACTGTTTTGAAAACAGGTTGGTGCCAAAATAGATAAAATATAAAATAGTTTTTCTCAGCATTTCTTATCTACACAGTCTAAAACAACTGTATACTAAGCCTTATATTCGTATCATTAATAAAAGAAAGAAAAGTAAGAAAAAGTATTTATTGAGACTCGCACAGGAAATCACACATTAAACTAAAAACACCCTAAACATAAATAAAAACAATAAAAAACAAAGTAACATTAAAATTTAAAGAAGGAAGTCATGTACGAGGCCAAAAGGCTCTTATCTCAATATAATGCTGCGACATTCAAAAAAAAAAGGTCTCAGCGCTGGTATTCAGATAGGGCCCGAAAAGCTCGTTTCGTCTTTCCATTTACACCCTCTGATCACAAGCACAAACACTACTGCTTTGCATAATCCACATTTTCCTGCTCCTTTCTACCTTCATTACATCTTACTTTAGTATCTACTCTACCAAGAAAATCAACTTGCCACATAGTACTGACACAGAATAATACCGAAGGTCGGTCGTTAAGGCGACGATAACCGACTTTTAATGATTTTATACTGAAAATCACGCCTAAGCGGGTAGTGTTTATGATTTGGAAAAAATATATATGTTAAATTAGAGCATTTTTTAAATAACTTAATATAGGAATATTTTAGATTATGTTTATATAACATATTAAAATTAATTTGTAAAGTTATGTCTAACGCGGATAAAAAACTGGAAATCACGCAAAATCTTTCAAGAGTATTTTTCTGAAAATCCTAACCTTTTTAAAGATAATTTAATTATAAATCTTTTAGTATAGATGTTTTGCTAAAATACCTTTTGTTTTATGTATAATAAACTATTAATACATCTAATTTGGGCCAGCGCTCCTTGATGGGCGAGTCCTATTACTGGCTGGACGACGCGTTGCGTGAGCTCAGTACAGAACACGCAAGCTAACCACTCAAGGTCACTGGCATATATCTGCGTCTTAAGGATGCGCTAAAGTAGCCCGCGAAATTCACATTTTCTTAGGTAAATTGCAATACGGTCGCGAATCACATTTTCATCACCATACATAAAACCTAATACTGACCAATCAAATTGCAAAAACCGTAAGAAAAATTGAATTGTGCCGGGTAATCCTGGAGTTTTTGCCTTAACGAGGAGAATAGGCGCACGCACACATCCGACGCGTACGTACGCTGTTTGTGAAGCGTGTTTATGTGCGCGTGCGTTTTCACTCTTTGTATGGAGTTGACCTTCTGTTCCTATCTATACAATGGTTCTGTCTGACGTCTCGTCTCTACGTTGTAATCTTTATAGAGCAACGTCGTCTCTAGCACGAGTAATCAAATAGAGCATCTCTATATACATGTGGGCACTCTACGTCTACTAATAGAGTTAGTCGCCCGAGGATCAGGCTTTTTAATTATGGACCGGAGGCTATTTCTTAGAACGACTATATTTGGGTGTGTGGGTAGATGAGAGATGGATTACTTAGTGTTGGTTTAGATAAGTCAAGTTAAGGTTACGGTGAAATGAAGCATTATTTTTACGGTGAATTTTACTTAAGATACTTTCCCATTTTCAGGAACAGAAATAAAAGTCATTATTTTTTCCGTTATTCCATTCATTGGTTTTGAATCTATTAAAAATATTTCCGAGATTTTCCAAGTTTAGGTTTCGAGTTTGTTATACTAAATTATATTGAATGTTAGTACAATCACATCAATCAATCTGCTTAGCCTTTCCCAACTATGTTGGAGTCCATTCTAACCGGATGCAGCTGAATACCAGTATTTTACATGGAGCGACTGCCTATCTGACCTCCACAACCCAGTTACTGGGTCACTCGTAACCCCTTGGTTAATATTGGTTGTCAAACTTTCGGGCTTCTGACGACCAACGACTGTCAAAGATTCAAAAATGACAGCCGAGACCAACGGCTTAGCGTGATTTCCGAGGCACGGATGGGTCTCGGTATGTTAAGATATGTCACCCATCCACGGACTGACCGCGGCAAGCGGTAACCTAATCGATCGACCCGTGCGGCTGTTATTACGAAGCCACGAGCCCCTCTTTAGTACAATCACCTATGTTATTAATTAAATGTTAACAAAATTCGTGATTGCCCGTAGAAACTCTCTCTTACTGTTTTATCGATTTTCCAAGAACGTAGTGATAATCATTAAGCTTAATGCGAAGTACAAATACGATAGTATTTACTTTGATTACCAAATCTATTCGATTATTAATTAAAACAAACAAACCAAGTTTGGTAAACAACAAACAAACGGTTTGCCGATAAACATACCTCATTTTCAATGCAGTTTTACCATCAATAAGTAGGTGAATACAAAGAATAATGAGCTCATAACATGCTAATCAAACATCAACCATATAACTAACGAGCGAAATTTTAAATTCTCATGCAGAAAAAATCCAAGACCGATCCTCGTATTGAACAACAACCCTGACTTTGCAAAAGGTCAATCGAAATCCAACCATATAACAATGAACTCACAACTTCAAACGCACATAGGTACACATAAATCCGTTTAAGATCGATCCCGGTTCTCTAAGCTCACCTGAGATTTTTGCAATTTCAACAATTTTCCGTATGTTTTAAGGTTCAATTTGGAAGGAACATATACCTAAGGGCCATTCCCAAAAACCTTGCTGAGTTTTCTTGTAATCGAGTTGAGTATTTTGAAAAAGGAATAATAACATGACGTCAAAATGGTGGAACGAAAGCAGATTACACTTCAACAGTCGTTAATAACGTTTAAATGTGATTATTTTGGTAATTTAAATAGGTTAAATGCGTATTTAAGGGAAACGAGAGGCTTTCGGTGACAAAGGGTCTATTGTTAGAGGCGAAATAATGATTTTATTACACTGAGCTGTGTTTACGTTTGCCAGAAAAAGGAATATTAATTGGATGAAAATTGGGAAGTCGTCTGTCTGTCAGTCTGGAAAAGACATAGAGTAGTTCTATATATATATATCTTATACATATTATATAAATGAAAGCCGCTTTTGCTGTCTGCCTGTGTGACAGCGTTGTTCTACTAAACTAAGCAACGGATTTTCATGGGGTTTTGACCATTAGATAGAGAATTTATTGCGGAACATTTGTGTATATGTAGAATACATTCATAGAATACTTACATATGATAATGGAATCGCGAAGTTTTGCCCAGTCGTAAAAACCGTGCGAAACAAGGCCGAGTCGCTATTGACCATTTAAAAAGCTAACCTCATGTAAAATTCAGTAAGTTTTATTTATTTATTTATTTAAGGAAAAACAAACAGTAGCACAATAAGGTTACACTTATGATCTTGAACATTAGGTACATTATAACAATTATGCTACCCACTACGTTCTCCACGGATTACAATTTAAAGTACTTAAAAACTAGCTAGTAACACAGACAATACCTAGCACATAATACCTAGGCGTTATCCCAGAATTCATATCTGGATTTTTAGAATTTAAGTAAATTTGTGTGCGTACATTATTAAACATTAGTAAGTATGTTAATTATATAATAATTTACTGGTCCTTTAGGGTTGCTTGGATTGGTTTCTTAAATACATTTTTAGTAAGAAAAAGAATGTCGATTGAATTAAACTCATTGTTGTATGTCTCAACTAAACGACGAAGTGGCGAACGCGAGCCAGCGTTGGATTTACAGAGGCGAGTAGCAAATAGACGTCGAGTGCGTACCTCACGTACATGAACTGTTCGAGGAACCAGGTAACACAGACTCCCAACTAAGTCCGGACAGTCAAAATGATTGCGGCAGACATTGAACAGAGTCATAACTTCCAGAAGTTTCCGTCTTGATTTTAAGGTCAGAAGATCATACTTTAAAAAAAACTAAAACTAGCAGATAAGCTGTGAGAATTCAGTCCAGTAACTAGAGATTCTTATGGAAAGAAGAACAAGTATATAGGTACTGACAATAGTTTTCAGTGTCATCCTTATGTGGCGGCCTCTTAAACGCCACCTCTGAACTATGCATCAAAGACCTGTCGTCACATTAATCCTTTATCGCGCAAGCAGAGTTTACCGCGCGATCAACATAATATATAACTTCCCGACATCAATCGTCGGGCACTTCGGGCAGTTGCCCACCAGGCACGACACCCGTCTGGTCGGAGGTCCTCCATTTTCTATGGAGGATGAGTTAACTTTACACCCTTATACTTACATTAATCAGATCATGCTTTTCTTGAACAAGAAAATCAAACAAATAGCTTGCTGCTACATGATATATTGTAACGTCATCAGTGTCAACATGTATACTTTGGACTCAAACATCTACATCAACCACACAATTGCATTAAAAAAAAACCCAGCTTCATAAGTTTTCATTCATCATAAAAGCGGTGTGCTTTGAATCCACATTCGTAGATTTGTACAAACCGTAACAATTTTAGACGATTACATCACAAGCCTATGAACCAAAACTCCTAATATAATTTGACATTTATTTCCAAGTCGATAACTCAATACCTCTTTTTACTTCACCTTACATTTATGAGCATCGCTGACAAAAGCATTGTCGTATTGTTAAGAACCGCCTATATAACCTCATAGGCATAAGTCACGGAACCATAAAATTGTAAGAAGCTTTTTTTTTTTTATTGTGTAAAAATGGCAAGGTGACACCGGTTAAGGGTATCATAAAAAGTGAGTAATATTGTGAATGTGTGTGTATGTGTGTGATGTGTGTAATGTGTGTGTGTGTGTGTGTGTGTGTGTATGTGTGTGTGTGTGTGTGTGTATGTAATCGATATTACTGTTAAGTGTAGACATTATCATATCTATAATTTGGTACACATTAATAGGTAAAGCATTTGAGCAATGTATTATGCACGGACCTGTATGTGCAGTCAATTCCATTTTATAGTTTGAGAATCACCCGTTGTTGGCGCAATGACATTGATTCATCTAAATTAATAAGTATGTTTATTTGTTACGCTTTTATGGATTGGATTTGGATGAAATTTGGTTTTTCCTACGGGATCGAGATTTATACTGGTGAAACCACGGTGCGCAGCTAGTACAATAATAAAATTAGAACCCTTCATAAAATGTTGTATATAAAAATGTCTCGACAAATAATGAGTATTGTCCCCGATTTCTGAAAGCCCATTCAATTGAAACTGATGTCAATTTTCATTTCAACTAAAATGATTGGTTGTTCCCATTTCGTTCAACCAAACACAATTATCGGTAAAAGGATTTTTTTATTAACATAAGTTATATACATTATTAAATCATATTAATAACTATTTACACTAGGTACTAAATATAATAACTAACTATACAAATAAAAAAAAAATAAAAAAAAACAAAAAGACACTTAGGCGTCGAAGTATTCGTCCGCATCGCTGTAAAAGTATAAGATTTCAGGTTTATTGTTCAGGTTTTTTTACAAAAAAAGGACATATTGCTAGATTTAATTGTAACCTAAGAAAAAGCTTTCAAGCTGAATATTAGTATTCCTTATGTAGTCGGTTTCCACATTTCTTTTGAATGTATTTTTCTAACAAAACCTAGGCGCAACTAGGCTGGAAGAATTGCTCAGCGATAAACAGTAGCGCCCTAACGAAGGCAATGTTGGTAATGGTGGCATTTTATTTAGCTGCTTAGTCTGGCTAAAAATAGACATGTATTTAATCGAAACTCAAATAATTACCATTTTATTTTCCCAAAAATATTATTGAACACTCTAATGTAATAAAGGGCCCGGAATCCCCACACATCGTCAATCAACTAGGGTCAGTTGATTGACGATGTGTGAGGATTTTTTGCAATTTGGCAATGACATTTGACCTCTACATCACTAGGTATATTGGTACTGAGGGTGATGTTTGGTAAAACCGATATCCTAGTACATGTCCTGTTAACACATGACAAAAACAGTCGTTCCTGAAACTTTTTGAAATGGGGCGACCTCTGTCTGAAAAGGGCTCAACTTAGTTTCCAGGGAATTGCCCGAGGGCGGCACTTTATTGACATGTTTTGATAACACATGTTTAGTTAATAATTGACTTTAATAGGTAACTTATTAAACAATATTAGATTTTCCGTCTTTAAATAACTTTTATTTTTACCGACAAAAAGTTTCTTAAGTCGACCCGTATATTTTTTTTAAATGTATTATTATTATTAATCTTTATTTATTCAGACTAAAATGATGTTAGAAAAAAAACTGCTAACCCTATGTTATTACTAAATAACTAAAACAGAACGGGTCCAGTTTGTTATCGCCCAGACCAGAGCGGGCTGTCTGCCCGGGCAGCTATCGATTGCAGGTATACTATCAAAACTTTTTATAGAGATGTCCGATTTTGACGTTTCTTTTTTTATTGGAAAGGACTATACCTCGAAGTTGGTCCAATTTAAAATTGATTTGCTGGCAATAGACAACAGGTTTGATCTTTTCCACACACTAGCGACGCACGGGCGCCGAGTTCTGTCGCGGTCATAGATATAAGAATTCTATGGTCGCGGTGGACTCACCGCAGCCGTCACCCGGCGCCGTGTTTGGCGGCGACTCAGACTTAGTAATTTACATTTTAATTTTGGAGCTTAGTTAGACTAAAACGTTTATTTTTTGCTTTACATTTTCTTTTTCGTCGGGTAAATTTTTGACACCCGGTTTTTGAATTGAGAATTGGAAAGAACTAATGGCCTGCGCAGACTGACGGACGGGACGGCGGGTTTTTAAATTTATCAATTGAATTTAATACTTACCCAATCGAAATAAGGTATATATTTCAAAGTTCGGTGATCGACATTGGAGCATCGCAGCGCAATTTTCTCTGGATGTCAAAGAGCACGCTGGAGGATACCGCAACGGGAGGCTGCGGTATGCGCTGGAGTCTGCTAGGTCAGTAGACCTAGAAATATATACTTACCTTATTTCGATTGGATAATTATATCCAATCGAAATAAGGTAAGTATATATTTCAATGCTCAGTGATCGACCTTGGAGCATACCACGGAATACCGGAGGATGCTCCGGTAAGCCGGTGGACGCTCGCGGTATCGCTGTGAATTTTTCTTGTCAGTGTTTTGTTGTCGGATAGAGGAATCCCTCTCGATGCTTCTCCTGCCGTCCGCCAGGTTGCGCAGGCCCTTAGAGGACTTATTAAATGTAGCTAGCGAAATTCAATGAGTGATTGGTATGTTACCAAATAATAATATAAGTCTTCATGTGCATGACGACGGAGCCACACCGCGCCAGACCGTAAGATAAAAAAAAAACAGGCGCCGCGCCGGCGTGGCTGCGCTGCGGCCGCGGTGCGGCGGCGGTGCTGCGCATTGGCGATGTTCATTGGTATCCAGAAACATGAAGTCCGGCGCGCGTGCGGCTCCGGTGTCGTTTACAGGAAGCCGGTCCCTTTCCAGCAATGAAAAATGATATAGTTAAAATAAACCAAATGTTGTTAACCAAAACGGAAGCTCCTTTATAACGTTGATAAAATAAATAGGTACAATTTAAGAGTTCATTTTTTTAATTTTGTTTTTAAAACGTTGCCCCACACTAAGAATTTCTTCTTGTATCGTGGATGCGTTTACAAACATAAAAACTCACATACACTAACACCCAGACCCGGAACAACTACTTGCAGATCATACAAATATTTGTTCCGTGCGGGGATCGAACCCGCGACACGTTGCGCAGCAGTTGATCGCTCAGCCACCGCGCCAACCGTGTCGTCTAATTATGATTAATTATAGGCTCTCGCAGACAGGCGCGGCGCGACTCTAGTAGAACAATTTATATGAAAACTTGTTGGAAATTGTTCTACCAGAATCGCGTCCCACCGTCATCATCGCGTCGCGCCTGTGCTGAGCTTTAAACATTCCACTAAATAATACTACAATATTTGAGTTCAGCAGAACCTTTGCAAACATATTATAATTAGTTACGGTTCATAGAGCAATGAAATACTTTCTTTAAGTTTTCTAAAAAGAAAACGACATCAGAAAAAGAACCATCGTTCGTTATTATAGCTATCTATAAAATAAAGCTGGTCGCGACGTGAAAGTAAATCATTTTGACTCGCTTCACTTACTCTGGGAACTCGAGACAAATATTAATATAATATAAGTATAGCAATATTGAAATAGTGTAACTTTCTCATGACACAAATGTCGTGTTAACCCAGTGGTTAAGGCCTCGCTTCTCATGCACCAGTTTGTGGGTTAAAATCCGGGCAAGTAGCAATGTGATTTTTTCAATGCATAGAGGGTACTTTCTGGATTTTTCTTGGACATCACTGACATCGGTGAAAAAGTGAACTATAAGACGTCTGAAATCGCCAACTCGTCTTCATCAATGCTCATCCGGGCTCCACCGTAGGCGCGGGCTTGCGGACGGTGAGCAATGGGTAGCTCGCCGTCCGATAAGGATCAGGCCCGGGTCGACGGCGCGTTGTGTCCCACTCGCGCCTCAAAGAGATGTCAGCACAACTGAGGGGGTCCGCAAGGGCCGATGCCTGCCAGGGCCGCGGGAAAGTCCGAAAGGGTTACCGTGGCTCCTGGCAACACACAGGCTGAAGAAACACGGGTGGGTTTTAGTCAGTAAGAGTCTGACGGCGTGTCAGACTCTTACTGACTAAAACCCACCCCGCTCCGCACAGAGCGGGAGAAGTTATATAATAATTTCCCACACAAAAAAAAAAAATCTTTTCTCTATGAGAATAGTGGGTATTATTACCTAATATACTTTTTCATGTGATAAAATAATAACTGGTACATATCATATGTGGGACGATACATAGAAAATTATGTATATTCATACGCTATTTTGCTTTTGGTAAGTTTTGATTTTCTTCAATAGAAACAAAAGATTCTGTTAATACCTAACCTAAGCAATACTTTTCTGTTCAGGTTATGGTAGCCAGAATTGACGATATCAAACACAAAATATGCTACACCGAAGTCGATTATTTCTAGACCAGCATACAGTAGCAATGGCTTTCATTTTGACAGTTGAACAATATTCATTGCGTTCTTTACGTTGTAGATCAGATACTTTTTTCGAACATTTCGAACAATGAAGCAAAGGAGCAATAAATATCCTTCAAAATAATTCAGATTATGATTGGTAGTCTTACACAATTAGGGTACTGTGGAATAACTACATTCTTAGGTCGCTTTATGAAGGCTGGTGCAGACTAGCGCTACTTGTCGCGCGACGCGTCACCGGTAAATATTCTACCGTGAAGTTTTCTTAGATAAAGTTTTGTTAGTCGCGTTGCGCTGTCGCGTCGCACCAGTCTGCACGAGGCTTCAATCTCCGCAATGCCTAGAGCAGGGAGGGCTTCCCAAACTTATTTTTACTGTGACGCTCGTTTACCATTTTTTTTTGCGACGCACCCTTCCCCCCCCTCCTTCTAGCCAAAAAGTATCTACCAGTGTGTAGATCTACCCTAGTAACAAGTTACATAACACCAAATAACATATTTGCAACCTGTACTTGTTCGTTATTGCCCAGAAAAGCCTGTTTCGCACAAGTACGATGTCGCAAATGTTAATAGAACCCTCAATGCTGCAGTAATGATGGCACGATCTTCATGAGAAACTGAGCTCAAAAATTCAAGCAGTTTGTCTTTGGCGTATTTGAGCGGCTGAAGTTGCAGGACAATCGCCTCGCGACGCCCCAGGGCGTCGGGACGCACAGTTAGGGAAGCCCTGGCCTAGAGAATTCAATTTATATCTACCACCTTCCAAAACTCATCTTTCTGAAAAACTAGAACATGAAAACGAACTGTTGAAAAAAACCTGAAGATTATCCCTTACCTATACAAAGCGTCGTGCGTCGTGAAAAGTGAACGATTTCAATAAATATGATTACCCAGTTCAATTTTCCGAGTGAATTAGTAGACTGTATTATTTCAGGCGTCATTGGCTGAAATGCAATCATGGTTCACTGTAGCGAAAAGTTCAGCTTCGATTTTTCTCATAAATGTTCGTATAAGTTATTCAATTGACGCTTCTGTTTTGGTTGAACGTTTTTTCTTTTTTCTCGTAATAATTCATGTTTTCACTCTTTCAATGGTGTAGTATTAATAGTTTCTTGATTCTCAGTATATTTATATATATTCTCAATATCTGTCGTGTATTTATAAACTTTTTAGCAGTTTAACTTAATGTTTTTTTTTTACTTTTAACTTGGGTCGCATATTACTATTTAGTCCTGTCAAACTCATTTATTTAGGCACAAATATTTGTGTATCGCACAATTTCCAACCTCCAACTGCCAACAAATCGAAACATCTATGACTCTAAAAGGCCTACAATGTTCTCACATTCACAAAATAGAAAATAATTAATATGAAAGATCAATAAAATAAAATAAAAACTATGGGCTAGATGATAATGGCAGTGTTGATTTTCAAGACCAGGTTGTTATAATATTTCCAAAAATCTTGTAGAATCCTGTTGATCGCCTATTTAAGCTGATTTTATCACAACACTAGCTCATCACCACACTGAGCCTCTCGTGCGGACACCCCTCAGTTTCAACTGTTTCCCGCCATTCGTGGTGAAGTGAAAGTTGACAAAAGTGACAGTGACCTCACTGCCGATGTGCATGAGATAGTGTTTACATCCTACACTATTAAACGAGCAATATTTGTATATATATTATTTTGTAATCATCTGGGAATATTCGTTATCTATGTATTTTCACCCGAGCTGAGCTCGGTCGCTCAAAGCTTAGAACAAGATGGCTACCTTATAATAATGACATGGCAGCATGGAATTAGTAAGTACTTACTATCATGACAGCATGGAGTTAGTATGTACTATACATAACATTAGTATGAACTTTCCTATACTAATCAATGAGTATTCTCTATTTTCAGAGAAGAGCTCGGTTGCCCAGATACTATCTATGAAATAGATACACTACACATATGATAGCACTTACAATATATAATTCCACGTTACTCTCAACGTACATTTCCCTCATAAATGTCCTCATCTATTTATACCCGCACGTCCGCCCAGGCTCACGACGTCGGCGGCTTATTGTCCACAAAACATCGCCCTGATCTTTCACTGTAACATTATATTGTTTACTTACAGCAATATCTCTTGGTGACATGAAAGTCACTGTTTTTTGCGAGAGTAATCACGAGGCCGTTAATATGGCACAATAAGTTTTTAGAATAGTTCGGCTTTGTAATACAGCGTTTTCTCTGTAAACATACGGTTTCGTAAGACTGCGGTGGCCGCCGCATACCGTCCGCAATTATACCTTCGAATCCACGTCACTGAAAGGTTATTTAAGCACTAGGAAGTGGTGAAGAGCGGGCGTTTTGGGGGACTGTCTTATGTAATTTTGAAGTTCAAAAAGTGCTGACTCTTAGCCTAGTTTGATTAAATGACTTAATTTTAATTTGTGCAAATAAGTTGGTGTGTTTTCCTAGAGAGCGTTTTTTGACACCGTAAAGGCAAGCCCCGTTGCCATAAACTTCACGATAGCCGTCACCGAGGCCGTCATGTGGCGGCCACCGCTCTTTTAGAGAACCGTAGCTTAACTCACACAACAGAGGTCACCGTCTCTTTCTTTGACTTTGCCTTAATCAACCGGATACTGTAATGTAAATAATTATATATTTTACTAGCGTTTTGATAGTAGTTAACAACTGGAGACACCTCTGTTAGCTATTTCATCACTTCTATGACACTGTTAGGGTTCTCGCGCACTAGACGGCCACTACCACGACCGCGAACAGGTAAAATATAGAAACCGCTACGAATCGCGCACTTGGTTGCAATGGCCAACTAGCCGCACACCATACCACTAGACGGCGACGACTGGCCGGAGTCGTGGCTGTACCCCTTTTTTCTTTTTTTTTTGTGTGGGAAGTTATCAAATAACTTCTCCCGCTCTGGACAGAGCGGGAGGGCGTGTCAGACTCTTGCTGACTAAAACCCACCCGTGTTCCTTCAGTTGCATGTACGTTGCCAAGGGCCACGATATCCCTTTCGGACTCAAACTCAAACTCAACTCAAACTCAAAGCATTTATTTCAAATAAACCAATTACAGGTAGGTACTTTTGAATTGTCAAGGGGTCGGTCAGTCAGAAATATGAAGCTAGTTGCCCATTCCAACGCGTAGTAGGTTCCTATGGAGAAGAACGGGCAAGAAACTCCACGGACACTCTTTTCAATCAGAATATTTTCACAAAATATTGGTTACATCATCCATTTTTCTAATTATACATGTGAGAACAATGTAAAAAGACGTGCACGTTAAAAGCGTCAGTAATAAAATAAAATCAAAAACAATTAAAAAATTAAAATAAATTCAAATAAGCCGTGGCAGCTAAGAGATGACCAGTCCCCACTGACGGCGCCCGTTCACGAACATGACGCATGCATCAGCACCATTTAGCTCAACCATTTTGAAGGGAACTTAACGATCCAACACACACGCCACCACCAGCGAGACATTTGAGTGAGCATGACATACTCACAACCGCCAGGGCAAACTCAAGTCAATGAAAGACGTACCCAGTAAATGGTAACTGTAAAGTAGGGACATAGTGCTCACACATGTGCTATGCAATTATATAATACTAAGAGATTGAATTTATACAATCTAAAGATAGTTTTACAATCTTCAGCAGCTGCAACAATATTTTGAATGCTAATCAATTAGTTTATGCGCCCTTGTGGAGCTGGACCAGCGCTGAGCCAAGCATTTTTGTCGTCGATGTAATCCCCCAACTTATAATATGCTTGGCAGCATAGTGTGCGTTTTATACAAGATTTAAATTTCGTTTCGTTCAATTGGAGTATGTGGGGAGGTATTTTATTGTAACATTTCAAACAGTACCCCATGAAGGATGAGTCTACTTTAGCCAGTCTGAAACCCGGTTGAATCAATTGGTCCCTATTTCTAGTCCTATAATTGTGTCTATCACCTCTTTTACTGAAAAGACTTAGATTTTTCCTAACGTACATGATGTTTTCATAGATATATTGACAAGGTACCGTCATGATATTAATATCTTTAAACAGTTCCCTTAGAGAATCGCGTCTGCGGAGGCCATATATTGCTCTGATGGCTCTTTTCTGCAGAATAAAAATAGAGTCGATATCTGCAGCCCGTCCCCATAGTAAAATACCGTAAGACATAATACTATGAAAATAACTGAAATAGACCAGCCTCGCGGTATCTACATCAGTAAATTGACGGATTTTTCTCACAGCATATGCTGCTGAACTTAGGCGTCCTGCAAGAGATGTTAAATGAGGACCCCATTGCAGCTTGGAGTCGAGCGTGATCCCCAAGAAAACAGTTTTATCGATGAATTCCAATTTCTCCCCATTCAATACTATGTCACAATCACTACTTTTAACATTCGGTAAAGCAAATCTAATGCAATTAGTTTTTTTCCCATTTAATACTAAATTATTAGCAGTGAACCAATTTTGGACCTGCAGTAGGGCGTTATTTACGTCGTCAAGATTTGATGCACGTCTATTTATCTTAAAAATTAGAGAAGTATCGTCAGCAAATAACACCATTTGTGGTTGGTTTTTTAATAAATGGGGTAGGTCATTTACATATACTAAAAAGAGGAAAGGACCCAATATCGAGCCTTGTGGTACACCCATTTTTACTTTTAAACCGAGTGAATTGACCCCATTAATTTGGACTTGCTGTTGTCTATCATTTAAATAAGATTTTAGCAAACTGAGCGCAAGTTTACCTAGACCGTAATGCTCAAGTTTCAAGAGTAAGGTTTCATGATTTACGCAGTCAAATGCTTTTGAGAGGTCACAAAAAATTCCTATGGCGTCTTGGGCCCCCTCCCACGCTGTAAATATGTGTTTTAATAAGGTTACACCGGCGTCAGTCGTACAACGTCCTTTGGTGAACCCATATTGCTGATCGTGTAAGATTTGGTTGGTGTTAAAATGATTAAGCATTTGATTGAGCATTACCTTTTCGAACACCTTGCTGAATACCGGCAGCACGGATACTGGTCTATAATTGTTAGTGTCTTTACTGTCCCCAGATTTAAAAAGGGGTATAACCTTACTGTATTTCATTAAATCAGGGAAGACTCCTTGATCCACGCACAAATTAAATATTAAAGCTAAGTATGGTGCTATAGTCTCGATTATGGATGTACAAACTTTGATAGATAATCCCCATAGATCTTCGGTCAATTTGATTTTAATTTGCCGAAAAGCTTTTATAACTATCATAGGGTTTATATGTTTAAATTGAAATTCAACCGGGCAGCCTGGAACATTCGCTTTTAATAAATCTATTGAGACATCGGGTGAGGAATTTAAAGCTTCCGTCGTTTTATATGGTATATTAGTAAAGAAATTTACAAATTCTTGAGCTACTTCTAAATTCGAGCTTAAGACACCACGTGAAGTCTCCAATGTGAACTCAGTGTTTCGTATTTTTTTCCTATTAGTTTCATTATTTATAACTTTCCAAACTGTTTTTATTTTATTTTCTGCTGATTTGATCTTGTTGCTAATATGCATAGCTTTAGCTATCTTGCAGGTATTTCTAAAAATTTTGGAATATGTAGCAACATACTTGTTGAAAGTTTCAGTGTTAATGTAAGGCTTAAGGCCATACAGCTCGAACAGTCTTTCTCTACTTATCCTAATACCTCTAGTTGCCCAGTCGCTAAAAATAAAGTTAGGGCAAATATTTTTTGTTTTCTTTTCAAAAGTTTTATTGAATTCTGTGTGCACTACTGAAAAGAAACCCTCATACAATTTATTTGCATCGTCCATATTATGGCCCAGAGCATTTAACTTATTATTTAGGGTACTATTAAATCTATTTAATTTGCCAGTTGTAATTGGTCTAAATTGTATTTGCACTTTTTGCTTAAGTGTTTTAAACCTAAAAGTTACCGTTTGTCCACTATGATCAGACGGCAAATAATTTACGATGGCTTTATCTAAATAATCACAATCGCAGAAGACATTATCGATACAAGTAGCAGAAGTTGGAGTTACTCTAGTCGGTTCTGTAAAAACATTAGACAAATTGAACGATTTAAAAAGGCTTATTATTCTACTGCTATTTGAATTATTTTCCAGAATATTTATATTAAAATCACCACAAATAACTGCGGCTTTGTTGCTAGATGCAAGTTTCGCTAGGACATCTTCCATTATTGACTCAAATAAAGAATAGTTCTGATAATTAGGGGGTCTGTACACGCACACTACAACATGCTTATCCAGCTCAACACAGGACAGTTCAATGCAATTCAAAATTCAAAATTCAAAATTCAAAAGTCATTTATTCAAACTAGGCTGAGAATCAGCACTTTTCGAACGTCAAAATTACATAAGACAGTCCCCCAAAACGCCCACCCTTCACCACTTCCTAGTGCATTAGCTGGGAAGAAGAAGTGGCGCAACAAACTCCCCAGCAGCACAGCTGTCTGTTCAGTTAGAAGAACAAAAAAATAAGATTCTATATAATAGTATTCAAAATAATTTAGATAATTTAGATTACGCAACACAAAACATAATTTAAATTATTAGCCATATGTTAGCTAGCACACGCCAATATACCACACAACATCATCGAGAACTATACTCAGGCAGAAATAAAAACTAAACGTAAACAGAACTTATCTAAATAAAAGCCTCCAGGCATAAAGGGCGTGCCCGCTTACATATAGTTGTAACTGGAAGTTATAAATGATAAACTAGGACCATCGAGATAAAATAAATAAAACAAACAGTTAATTACTAATAACAATAACTAATATGATCAATTGTCGAGGTCACTAGCTAACCACATATTGCAATACAACTCATTAGAAAAAACATTGTAATGAGTAGATTATGTCAACAATAAATTGAAATAAAATTAAAAATAGCTTGACTTATAAAGTCGAATAAAAAAATAAAAAAAATACAATTATATAAACTCATATAACTTGTCAGTAGGTAATCTGGAGAAAGAACATAAACATTGTCTTGAGTTAATCACAGCGACCAACTATTCTTATCATTTAAGTAGTCGTTTATAGAATAGTATGCCTTTGAACAAAGCTTGGATTTTACTTTCGTTTTAAACGCATCAAAAGGCAAATCTAGCAAAGAAGAGGGTAGCTTGTTATAAAAGGTTATACCAAGCCCAACAAATGAGTTATGAACCTTATGAAGCCGGTGAAAGGGAGCTCGTAGTTTGTGAATGTTCAACTGATAAACCAACTATGTCATTACGTTGTTTCGATTTTAAACAATTTTTTATCAAGATAAGAGAACCTCCACGTAGCATAGATTTACGGTTAAAGCAACTGCCCACACTATAGTTCTCATAATTAATTAGCATTTGGTAATCCTTTAACCAATGTTCAGTAAAGCAAACAATGTCAAACTTAGTTTTTTCTAAAAACATTTCAATTTCTAATAATTTGGAAGAAATACCTTGAATATTTTGATGAAATAATTTCAAGGCATTCTGCTGATCTCCTTTTTGATAATTATTTATTTTAGAGCAAGAAGATACCTTGTTGTTGTTAGGTATAAGAATATTCTTACAGGTACCTTCTGTTGTCTTACAAACTAGTTTAAATTACTATCCAGAGGCAGTGAACTCATAGTGAGTGAGGGACATGGAACCTCCTTCGTACAATTTGTAAAAATATTTGTAGCATTCGAGCTACATTTATTTAGGTTCACCACCTTATTATTAGTATTATTACTAATCATTGTGGTGTTAATAATACAAGACTTCGACATACTACCTATGTCTGAGTTTATATAAAAAGCTAATAGCCTTGCTATTATGTGTCTAAAACTAACAGGCAGATACACAGTATCCCTAGTCGATTTTAAAGTTTCCACAAAAGTGTTGGTGTCAAGAAATACAAGCTTGTCACTATAATGGCTAACTAAGAACTGCATATGCTTATTAAGCATATGAATATAATTGTTTTGTCTATTTGTCAATTTTTCAAAATATGGGAAAGCACACAATATTATTTTACTACAGTTTAACTTTAACAATTCAGTTACACAGTCAGTGATTTCTTCTTTTTTGACCTTAGAACTATTACCTACAAATACAGTAATGTTGGTTTTAGGATTGTATACACTTGCTGTTACTGATGCCATTATTCGTTTGTAGGTAGAACCTGGCATACAATAATTTTGAGTAGAATAACACAGATTGTTACTAATTAATTTACCTATACCTCTTCCTATACTATCTGAGAACATAACTGAATGATAACAATCATAACTACTGAAAAATGGACAACTAACAATCTCAGGCTGTACTACTTGAGATAGATCTTGTACTGTATCAGATATATCTTGGTTGAGGATACAGCCTTGAGTCGAACTCTCAGTCTGGGACGGGTCCTCCGTTGCCTCAGGCTGGACAGCATCAGGGTTTGAAATCTTCTGACAAGAACACTGACACATAACTAACTCATTAGCAGCAAGAATATGTTCTTTAATTTGGTTCTGAGAGCCCACATATTTAATGTAAAGGGAACGAAGTCTTCCCTCAAGTAACTGTATGTCAGACTGTAAGCGCTGTGTATCAATTTCATATATTTTTTTGCTGTCTTCTAATTTTATTTGATATTTGTTTAATTTATTGAGTAGATCAACACGCTCTTTCCTCCGTGGAATATTTTTGGAAAAGTGTTTTTGTTGTTTCCTAATTTGATTACATTTTTTAATTATTCTATTCAATTTTGCATAATTTTTCATTTTCTTATGACTAACATTATAACTACAATTCTGTTTCAGCAAGGAATCTTCAGTTAGGTCAATAGTTATTATGGAATGAGGGTTACAATTAGTATTTAATAATTCATTGTATAAGTGGTTAGTTTCTTTAACCTGTGTACATTCTTTTTCTTTCTCTAAACGGATAATATGACTATTAGCATGAATTAATTCGTCTTCTAGGTCCCTAACTTTGCTTAAAGCCTCCTCATACAAGTTACTACAGTTGCTGAAACCATCTGTGACCGCCTTCACTTGATCGCGACTTTCCCGCGAAGTGCGCGAGACCCCTAAGTCTTACATGATTATAAAATCAGTCTTTTTAACCGACTTCCTTTTATCTTTCTTCTCCACTTTGCTTTATCTCTGAAATCTGCATCGAAACATTGACTTTGTTTCGGCCTTTATTCTCAGAGTAGACTGATAGGAAAAGTCGACCTCATCTAGTTTTTTTAAATATGATTGACGTTTGTACAAACCTACTAACAGAAATAAAATCATTTATCATTGCATGTCACAATTTTCTCTGTGCACTACATTATATTATGTCCCTCTAGATTTAGTACTCGCTTGGTATATTAATATGACTTGCCTGTCTATGCTCAAGATGACTGACCATTAAAAAAAAAACATTACACCGTTTGGCCACCCGCCACCGTCAACTGAACGTCAATGAGAAACGAGATGATTCGAACCGAACGATGACCGTGACGTCCCGGTGATAGCGTGCGGTGGACACGCGGTCATAGTAAATGTATTTATTGCTACTTCGGCGTCGTCATTTCGTTCTCGTTGACGTCGTGTTAATGGTGGCCAAACGGTGTAAAGTTTTTTTTTTAACGTGGCGATGGACAAACAGCCTTACGCTCAAATCTATTTATAAAAACGTCAACAAATCGTAAAATCTTACTTGATCTTGAATCTTGCTTGAGCGCCATCACTCATAGTTTCACAATAACAAACCATCATGTCCGTTGTGCCGCTAAGTGGCTTCAAATGGAAGCCATTTGCTTAATGTTTGAACGCAGCACGCTAACAACATGGTGTTTACAAATGATTGGTAGTTTAACTCTTTATTACAGTACTGTGCGACACATTAGTAAGAATACTGGAGAATTGGCTAGGTAAACAATGGTTGTATTTGATACCAGTTTCCGCCAGCGGTATGCTAAAGATTCTGATTTACTCCATGACTGACTGTACTAGTAATGAAATTGGGTAGTGGGTCCAGTCGACTACAGTCTATGGTACATAAATAGTATATACGAGTATGTATAGTAATGTATACTTTCTTTACATACAAGTACCACCCTTAATACAGTTGACAGAGTATTCACGCAATATAACGCATTCCACAAGCCAACTGTAGCGAGTACCTGAGTGCCTAAAAATAACTACATTTCATGTTTACTTGACGCAAAACATTCAAAATGTATACCTTTGTGGAGGAGCTTTACTGAATAATTCATGTACCGGGATATTTTTATGAAGTGGGTTTCAGGGACTCTCTTATATGCCAATAATGGATGATATTGAGGCGTTTTTGTGATTTTGAAAGTATTGTAGTACTTTTAGAATTTCTCAGTAGCTCAGTCTGAATTTGTGCCCGGTTGATGGCTACAGGGTCGCCCCGTAATGCATGGGACTTAAGGCTCCCGTAAACAGACGCTCGGCGACAGTGCGAGGCGACTCTAATAAAATAATTTCTAAGAAAAACTTCACGGTAGAACAATTACCGGTATCGCGTCGTGTCAGTCTGCACAAGCCTTTAAACTAACTGACACAGGCCTCCTCTCGGTGAGAGAGAGTTTGCCGTAATCCACCACGCGGGCCCAATGCGGGCTGGTAGATGTCACATGTCTTCGAATTTTAGGTTCTAGGAAATGCCGGTTTCCTCACGATGTTTTCAGTCACCGTTTTGAGAGCAATGGTGATAAAATTATTTACACAAAGTAAAAGGCCTGGTCTTGAATCCAAGACCTACAAGTCGTAAGTCGGGGCTGTTACAACTGCGCCACCACTGCTCTACGAGTGCTAAAGCACTCAAAGTGTAATTTAAAAAGTTACCTTTTAATTCGTCTTTAGTTAAAAGTCTCTGACGAATTCTGTTACTGTTTAAGTCAACAGTAGGTACTTGTCTTTGTTTGCCAATTTGGGCCCAAACTTATTTCAACTGAAAATATATATCAGCACAAGCTTAATTTAAACTCGAGTTTTAATTTAAACCTTTTACATTAGATTTCATGGATATTAAACGATAATTTAATATGACATCAACAAAAAAGATAGGTAACAATTCATAATATCTGATCTACTTGCCTACAAAACTTTCAGCCGATCCCCCAATATCACCGAAATATCCTTACACAGAAAACAGCTTAACGGGAATATATCATTCAGGAAGGTATTATTTGAACCCATGACCTTTCAGCGTACAACGGCCTTACATCAGCTATTTTTGCTCGATTACTTAATTTTTTACATTCCTTTACAGGCATGCTTGAACTTACTCATAATTAGAAAATGTATGAAAATATTGTAGAAAAGTTATGAATAAAACATGGTTTTATTTTGAGTTGGCTTTATAGTATGGTATCACGCTTGAGTTCATTGACATTATTTATCGTGATGTGCCCGATTCTTATATCTAACAACATCGGTTAAAATTTTATATTCTCATAATCTGTAAGGTTTTACCGGTAGATAAAAACATTATGCATAGCAAATAGAATAAAAACATTGTTAATATATAAGTAGTAGGTATGTGCGTAAGGTGGTGCATTGTTATGTAAAAGAGCGCCTCTCGCCATCAAACGTAAATGTTTGGCGAGTTTAGAACTATTAAGTAACACCTCTATATTATAATATCATGAAATAAAAAAGATTCAAAAAAAATCTTGAGGAATACCGAAAATTCATCATAATTTTGCATAAAGTCTCAAGCTACATTTACAGTAAACTTGATTTCACTAACTGGACTAGTTCTGACAGTAAACTCTTTTGTAGTTTTGTCAATTCTGAAACTACAAAAAAAAAAAAAAAAGAGTTTACCATCTATCTTTTCTTTCTATTTTCCGTTTCACTGAAGATTCAAGACCCTTCTCTAATTGGTTGTAGTCTGACGTCCACTCTTGGCTTTCCCTAACAATTTATATAGTATTTTATATACTTACTATAGTATTTTATACAATTTCTGTATAAATATTTTAGCTATAAGCCGAGATACAGGTTCTTCACCTATTTCGGCTGCAGATGCTCCGGGAATGTTGTATTATTTTCGTTATAGCCTACAAATTTCTTTTTACGAAATATGATTGTTACTGTTAATATTGTTGGTGTCAATAAATAAAATTATTAATATATTATTGAAAAATATTAGGTTTTGCTTACCATCATCATCTTCCTACATCAGCCCGTGTCCCATGTTACTTGGGGTTAGTGCAACGTTCTCTTCTTCCGTTCCGTTCCGTTGTTAATTTTCACGCTATGATTCACTGCTTTTTTTTACATATCCATCACACAATATCAGTGTCTTAGCCAATAGTCATCAATGTCTTTATTTTCTTGTATATTTTATTTTTTGTATATTGGCACCTATATTCATGTATTTAGTTATTATTTAAACGTGTATTTGTATCTTGTGCTATGTCTTTTGTGTGCATCAAATAAACGATTTATCTATCTATCTATCTATCTAATATATCCATCTTTTCTTAGGACTTCCCCTCCCTCTCCATCCATCAACATTAATTTATATTCATCACTCTATTAATCACATGCGTTTTTCCCTCTTTATAACATTGTTTTTGCTCACCATGATAAAAGTATATTCCGGCCACCGAGAGAATTTGTTCCTGACACTTCTCAGTTGGACACGATTAGGAAATAATTAAGTAAAAATTCGTAGAGCTCATGTTTCTTTTTATACGCAGCATTTGCAGTTCTTTCACAGTTTTTTACCCCTTTTTTTTTTGAGGTTGGGAAATTATCAAATGACTTCTCCCGCTCTGGGCAGAGCGAAAGGGTGTGTCAGACTTTTACTGACTAAAACCCACCCGTGTTCCTTCCGTTGCCTGTGTGCCGGGGCCGCGATATCCCTTTCGGACAAACCCACAACCCCAGCAGGCATTGGTCTTTCGACCCCGTCAGTTGGTGCTGACATCTCTTTGAGGCGCGCGTGGAACACAACGCGCCGTCGACACGGGCATGGTCTTTATCGGACGGCGAACTGCCCATTGCTCACCGTCCGCAAGCCCGCGCCTACGGTGGCCGGAAGTCGGCTCTCGACTCCCGACGCCCGGGGCGTTTCCTGCGGCGACTAGGGCCGCGAGGGCGTACAGCGCGCTCCGCCTCCTCCTTCGCGAACATAACTGCTTCGCAGAAGGAGGTGACGGCCTCCCATGCAGTGTCGCTCCGAATCATGGCCTGAACCAGGGCCGGACGCAAGAGATCGCCGCCGCCGATCTCCTCCGTGAGGACACGGCGGTGCTCCGTCCAAGCCGGGCAGGCCTCCGTTTTTATTTTTTCATTTTTTATCCCTAATTTTGCATCACAGTGATCTTTATTTTCATTGCTATATGGTTGCTGGCAGATTTAAAATAACTGTAGGTATAATATAACTGACAGGTAGTGATACCTGTCAGTTATATTATACCTATATATCGTCAGTTAAATTAGAGAATGCGTTCGTGAGAACGCATTCTCAAATTTGTCACGAACGCATTCTCTAATTTATCACGAACGCATTTTCTAATTTGTCACGAACGCATTCTCAAATTATTAATGGTGTTTGTCCTAATTAATTTAATCTACGTAATGAAGAAGCCGTTAACTGTAAGCCATAACTATTTTCCTACAGCCAACAAGATTCCTTTAACCGTGATTATCATTCAGAAGATTCAGAGCTAGTTAAACAAGGAAATGTTCACCATTACACATCGAGGGAAGAAATAAATGAAATGGAAATTCCGCAACATTAAAAATGTAAAACTTAGTCCTACCTACTAATGGATGGTGCTGAACGATAATATTCAAATGATATTTTACATAATGATAGGGAAAACGGTAATGGTACAGGTAAAAACTTTTCCTTTTGGGAAATAGGTCGCCATGTTGGAACATTAAGGGCTGATTTTTCAATTGGCTGTAGCTTCATTCGAAAATTTACTTATATAAGAAAAAATCAATTGTCGCATGTTGGAAAACCATCACTTGAAAACGGTTTTTTTTTGTTGTGTTCTGTTTTGTCAGGTTTGTATGGGATTCCACCGGAAAAGTCGGAACGGATGGTATTTTTGTATGAAAATCTAAATTTAAATAAAGTGTGTGTGTGACGGCTCCGACGCACGACTGGAGTTTACTCCGTAATATGATTGTCTTTGAACATGCAATAAGGATAGAGGGTAAACACTGTACTTCATTTAACGCAGTTAAATTCATCTCATTTCAGTCGTTATTTTTGCTCCTCTTGTGTTATATAAGGTAGGACATAATATAATCGTATCCACCTTATATTATGGGCATTTTTGAAAAAGTAGGAATTGAATCCCTTAAAATCTGCCTAGCCTTTTCCCAACTATGTTGGGGTCGGCTTCCAGTCTAACCGGATGCAGCTGAATACCAGTATTTTACATGGAGCGACTGCCTATCTGACCTCCACAACCCAGTAACTGGGTAATACGATAACCCCTTGGTAAGACCTGTGTCAGACTTTCGGGCTCCTGACGACTCGTAACGACTGTCAAAGATCCACGAATGACAGCCGGGACCAACGGCTTAACGTGCTTTCCGAGGCACGGAGGATTCTCGGTATGTAAAGATGGTCACCCATCCACTGACCAACCCCGGCAAGCGTAGCTTAACCTGATGGATCGACTAGTGCGGCTGTTGTTACTTAGCCACGAGCTCCTCATATATCAATTGAATCCCTTAATCCTATAATATTAAACGAGCAATATTTGTGTATATATATATTTGTGATCACGTTCTCGAAAATGGCTCTTACGATTTCGATGAAAGTTGCAATATAGGGTTTACGGGGGCGAGGTCTCGCGTTTGGGCGACCCAAATTTTAGAACAAGATGGCTACCTTAGAAAAATGACATGGCAGCATGGAATTAGTAAGTATCTAATATCATGGCAGCAATTATTAAGTAGCTACAGTTCGTGTCAAATAACTTTGCCGCTCTGAAGTAAGGTTGCGCATGCGCGCTGGCATGCGCGCTACTGTTTTATAACTAAGATTTACTACTGCGCAGTCATTTGTAGTCTACTTCAGAGCGGCAAAGTTATTCGACGCGAACTGTACTATAATGACAGCATGGAATTAGTATGAACTATCCTGTACTATTAAATGAGCATTCTCTATTTCGCCCAAGTACTTAAGATTTAATTGAAATAATAATCGTCACCATCCATAGGTATCATTTATAAACTGAAACATACCTATCAATGTAATATAAACGTAACCATTCGGAACAACCTTCGATTCTGCAATATCATACCATTTCAATCCCATAATATTAATAAATGTATTAATTATTTGAAGGCATTATTAATAGCTTAATAGGTATTGATAATTTCGATAATTTGTGGTAACTACAGTCGGTCAAAGCCGCATTTGTGGTGCACCGCGTAAGTAACGCTACAAATTGTACAATTTACAATAACTACATTATTTTAATTAAATTATTAATTTATCTTTGACTAGAGGCCTGTCCTTGCTTCGCACAGTTTTTAGGACGTCACAAAGAAATAGATTTTCTTATTATTTGTAAGTTTAATATTAATATATTATTTACTATTAATGTATTATACTTACACATAAACCTTTTGGAATAATTTCTTTAAATAACGTGGAAATCGCATCAAGATCTGTTGCAGAGGTTGTGTGGCCTGGTGAAGATGCCTCGTCCATGATTATTTTTCTGTTACTTATTAAGTAGTTACCTCAATTAAAGTTAAATTGTTGATAAGGTACGATGGAGTTGGCATATCCTTATGGATAAAAAGCTCTTTTCACAATAAAGTATTTAAAAAAATATGGATAAAACCCCTTTAGACAATGATTTACTCGTACTTATCAATGAAATTTGGATACACATATCGAGAGTTGTTAATGTGCAAGTTGATTCTTTGATATGGTCTCATTCATACCCTAGAGTTATGGGATATAAAAAAAACACCTTGTATAAACAGGTCTATGAGATTACATTCCGAGCACGGCAGCAATACTGCGCGTCATTGCTGCAACGGCACTGCTGCGCGGCAGTTTCGCCTCGCCGCCGCGGCAGACCAGTAGCGCGGGCGTTTATCACTGCGTTAACATGTGAGTTGACAACTGTTGAAAGTAAACCACGAACCACCGTGTCCACGTGGTGTGGCCACGTGGTGGCCACACCACTGTTAAACCCGCGATGGTTTGTGTGGTGTGTTTAACCAAATGTCTGTTTTTTTGTTCTTGTTTGGATTAATGAAAATAAAAATAAAAAACAGTATTGCCGCGCCGCGGCTTTCGGAATAACGCAGCAGGCAGCACTGCCACGCTACACAGCCGCGGCAGCAATGCCGCGTGCGGCGTTGTTCGGAATCATACCTAGGCGCCGCGTGTATCCTATAGGTAAACCAAACACTCCAGCCCCAGTGTATCCTTAAGGTAAACGGCGGTACACGCGAATTAAATCTCTATTTTTACTACAAAAATAAGGGCTAATATGGTCTGTGGGAAGTTTCACTCTATGGCTTGACGGATCTCGTCAAATAGACCTAAAATAATAAAAAAATTATGAAAAATGCCGAAAGTGTCGTAAAGCGCACGTCAATGTCAAACCGCGGGGCTTGAGTAATATACCTTTCCTTTTCTTCGGCTACTACCGGTTAAAGAGAATATCGTAACAAATGGTTTCATTGAATGATCTGACATCGTCGACGCGCTTTGAGCAAGCGTTGTAATCGATGCTAGTTTTTTCTCCGTTTAACAGCTTTTATATGGCTGCTATATATTAAATAACTGTTTTATACTATAAAATTCTCTTCTTCGTTCATTATAATACACAACAAAACAATAACAACAACCAACCCACCTCATGCTAACGTAATATAGCTGTGAAAGGTAACAAAGTGAATTATATCGTCTCATACATTATGGATGCGGCACAATCCGATTGAATTGCTATTTTGCGAGATAAACAACACGTTTTGCTGCGCCGCTAACTTCGGAGATTTCCGAAAATTCAGGAACGGTATTGTTGTTGAGAGCATTTTGGTTTAGCTTGAAGTAAGTAAATGAATTACTGATTATTTATTTATATGTCGGAAATACGTTACTGAGTTGTCTAATCGGGACGCCAGCACCGGCCGGAGCTAAACCGTTCATCGGTGGCGGTCAAGCAGTGAACACGTTTAGAAACTGTCGTGGATTCCAAATAGTTATGTCGTGTACCTGTTGGTATTGTGTGTGTATTGATAGTGTGGTTAATTTGATCGTGAATTATAATTTGATCTGAACTGCAAACGGTTTTTCTATTGCGTAATAACCAATACTACCCACCGTACGCCCACAGTAGTTAAAATATAGCTGATAATAACGAAAGAGCCACATACGTTTCTCCGTTATATATATTATATACATATATATATATATATATACTTGATTGTACATCAGAAAAAACATAGCAAAAAAAAATATTACACTACAAAACATGAGAGATCGCAGAAAGGACTAAACATTACAGTTACTTTAGATGAAAATAAAATGTTGCCAGTTTTGTTATTTTTAAAGGAAATTATTGACGTTTGTAGTTTGAGCAACGACGAACTTCGAATAATAAAATAAAAAAAACATTTTAAAAAATCCTTGCGGGGCTGGGTCTTGTTATTGGGCCTAAATACGTTGCAGAAGTCCCCATTAGAGAGCCGCCATTTTCGGATGTTCAACTGTCTGCTGAACACCCTGTAAATCTCCATCACCGCGAGCTACGTGGTCAAGCGACGGCGTCTTGCGACAGCGATTGTGAAAAAAACAAATGAAAGAAGTGGTTAAGAACATGCCACTAGCCACCGCGATGATACTTGCGGAGCGACGGACGGTATCTTTCATTTGTTTATGCCGCAGTCACTGTCGCAAGACGCGTGTCACATGAGTGTGTAGCTCGTGACCATGGGGTAACCGTAATAACAATACCACAGTATAAAAAGTAACAGTATTATTTCTCGACAGTGATCTTGAAATAATTACCTACGGCTCCGTAGATAAACCTTCCGCGTCCGTGCGTAACTGCTGCGCTACACTGAGATTTTGAAGCGCGTCGTTTCGGCCGTTTTCTATTAACACATAATACTGTTACTTATTTATACTGTGGTCAATAAGTCGCCTCAAAGGAGCCATATGGGTGTAATTACTAAACACCTCTGCCTTCCCTTCGAGGATTAAAGTTGTGAAGTTATGTAAAGGGTCTTTCCATGAGGACCATTAAGGCCTTGCAGTTGCCCATTCTTACCTTCATGCTAGTTAAACGTGATTAATGACTAAAAATAACCTAACATCGTTAGTGAAACCTTAAATTATTCATTAACACTGGCCACAAACAAAGTGCTGCTAACTACGCTAAGTAATAGTTAAGTTACGAATAAGATTGTGTTTGACTTTGAAATGTTTACTTATAGGCAATTAGACTTGAATGTCTTTTGAAGATTTAGAATATTATTAGAGAATATATCATAATTCTCCTGCCCTTATACCAATTTATTTGCGGTCAGCGCAATGTATCCCTTTCTTCCATACTTCTCTATTAGTCGCCACCTCGGTAGTCACCCTAGCCGTATCGTATATCTTTCTAGCCATATCATCTTCCACACAGTCCATCAATCATTTCTTTGGTCTTCTACTCTTATAGCCATCGTTCATACTCAAAACTTTCCCCACGACATTTTCCTCATTCTTCCGCATCACATGCCCATAACAACCGATTTCGGTCACTGGTGCCACTTTCAGATCTCCTCTTATGTACTCATTTCATATTCTATCCATTCATGTAACACCACACATCCCTCTTAGCATTCTCATCTCAGCTGCATGCAATTGCCTTTCATTCATCCCTTATGTGGCCCAACATTATGATCCATACAAGACGGCAGGTGTAACCATTGTTTTATATGTCTTCCCCTAAAGTTTAAAGGGAATGCGGGAGTCGCAGATTGTTCCCTTGACCTGCTGCGATTTTATCCATCCAGTTAATTCTGTGGTCAACCACCCGATCTACTTCGCCATCGCTTTGTATGAGTGAACCGAGATACCGAAAGTCGGAGCAGAGAAGAGTGCCATCAAGCGAAATGGCTCCAGAACTGGAGAGACCGCCGAAATACGCAATCTGGTTTTGGCTGCGGACCGCTCCTTGTTCCTACTGGACGAGAAACTGACTTTTACCTACATTACTTTATAAAAGTCTATGTTATGATACTAAGTCTTCCTGATCTATGTTGTGATACTAAGTTGCCTGGGGCACATTACAGTTTTTGACACTTTTAAGGCTGTTCTACCTTACCAGCAAGTAGTCAATTTGTGTCGCGTGGTGGCCACTTTTGTGAGTTAGAAGATGTTCTTTTTGTTTTTCAAACCACGTATTTGTTATTGCCAGGTCGAAGGCCGAAGCAGCTTGCAGCAGTGTTTCGCCATCAGTGTTACGATCTCCGTATCCCCGACCACCATGCACTCTCTCATACCCATCCTTCTATCTTCCTACATGCCCGTTAAAATCACCCCACATTCACTTCTTCACCATCTGGCACATCCATCATCACCCGATCGAAGTCCTTCCAAAACTTCTCTTTTACACTATCCTCACACCCTAACTGGGGTGCATACAACCACCAAACTCTCCAGAATTAATTTAACCGCTATAACTCTATCATTCACTCTTTTAACCTGCACCACACATTCATTCAACTGACTTTCCAAAACTATACCCACACCATTTCGCTTGCCATCGCTTCCAATGTAATAAAAATTATATCCGTCGCCTATCTCTCTAGCCTTCACGCTCTTCCATTTCAGTCGTCACCTTTTTAAAACATCTGCTAGTTCCCTCCTAGTCATTCTACCTACATTCCAGCTCGCAGACCTCAATCTAACTTCTCTCACACTCCGAGCTTGCGTCTTACGTCGCACCCGCCCGTTCTGGTGCGCCAACCCTTGTCCATTTCCCAAAGAAGCCGGGTGCTGCCCCTGCGCGTCGCCTGTGGGGTACACCCTAGCCCTAGCGCGCATCATATCATTTTCACTCATGTTGCTTAAGGTTTTGGCAAGGTTTTACAGTCGGTCGCCAGCCTGACACCCACCCTCTTTGGGAATGCTTTTGTTGGTGGTTTACCCACCACCGCGCGGGTAACCCAAGGTGCTACAATGGTATGCACGATGTCTTCAGTTTCCTTAGTCACCTCCTACGACACCCACAGGAAGAGATGGGTGGGGACCACAGGGAGACTTATCACAGAGATTAGAAATATATATAAAAAGTAATATGTCCTAACCCATGTCATGGCCTACTCGTGTGTCAGATTTTATCCAAATCCATTCAGCCTTAAGGCGTGAAAATGTTACAGCTAGACAAACTTAGTTACTTTCGCATTTATACCTGCATCCCACTGTTTCACCCGCATAAGTCTCGATCCCGTGGAAATATTGGGATAAAAAGTTTCTTTGTCCTAACCCCGGTTATGGCCTATTCATGTGCCAAATTTCATCCAAATAAGTTCAGCCGTTTTAGCGTGAAAGCGCATTTATAATATAAAATATTATATTTATATTATACTTTTATAGTATAGTGAAGTTATTAGCATGGAAGTATGGATAGTAGATACTTATGTCGTTTTAGCAAGAAGATGGTTAAAATAATCTCCCTACATTTTCATATTACGTTGAAAAATTTTGTCTCACTTGGCAACTTATCACATTAATATCAATATCACCAACATAAGAATCATAAATCTATATCCCAAACCGTAGACAGACGGATAAATAAATGATGACACATCACTCTATCACAGACCCACGGTTTTTTTGCCCAAAGTATCTATTGATTTGTCATATCGCGATCCTTTTTGCGTCCAAAACCGATTTATACGTAATGACTTGGATATTTCATCTTTTTGCTGACTAGTATGGGATTATATAGATAGAGTTGGGTAGAATAAATCAAAATAGAGTGTATAATATTCAGGTTAGATAGACTGACAAGCTTCGCTTTTGGTAATAGATGGACGACTCTAGCAGAAAATCGAGATAACCAAGATTAATCCTGATCAAGCTTGGTTCGCGCCATTCTCTATTAAGTAATCTGTTACATACGTAAATAAACTCACACCTTCATTCATGGGGGTAGGCAGAAACTACAGAACGCCATCTGCTACAATCCTTATATACTCCTTTTACTTCGTTTACGTCTATACATTTGGACACAGACGCACGCCGGTTCCGAGTATTACGCACCTGACCTTTCTGAAGTACATCTCCAATAGGGTCACTATATATCCCTCTAGGGTGTTCCCTCCCAGCGTTTCCACTCACATCTGCCTTGTAAATACCCAATAATCAATCAAATACATTGCGAATTTGCTTTGTATAATTTAGAAGCATTTTAAAAAAAATTGTAAATGTGCGTACCATGGAGCCGTTTTTTATGGTATTATGATGTATGTTGACTTGAAAGAGCATGGCAGTTGAGAGTATGTCATGCTCACTTAAATGTCTCGCTGATGGTGGCGAGTGTGTTGGATCATACGGATCCCTACAAAATGGTTGAGCTGGATGATGCTGATCCACGCGTCATGTTCGTGAACGGGCGCCGTCAGTTGTGACTGGTCATCTCTTATCTGCTAGGGCATCTCTTATTTTTGATATTTTTTGTACTTTGTTCTCACATATAAATTACAAAATCCTGGGTACATTATTCTTGTTGCTTAAGAATAATGTACCCAGGATTTTATAATTTTCTATATTTAAAAGAGTGTCCTTGGAGTTTCTTGCCCGTTCTTCTCCATTAAGATCTAAGTTTTGGAATGGGCAACTAACTTCAACTTTCTGACTAACTGACGCGACTATTTGACAATTCAAAAGTGCCTGTAGATGGTTTAATTGAAATAAATGCTTTGAGTTTGAGTTTGAACCCTTTGTTAGTCGCCTTTCATTCATCACATGTCAATTCACCATTACTACAACATGAGCAAATGTATATACATCTATACAAATAAATAAAATTGAAGTTATGACATGACGCCACATTAGTAGGTTGCACTCGTGTGAAGCAAGGGCGGGTGGGTCACTAGATTTCCCACAAGATAAAAAAAAAACATCATAATAAACTCTAATAACATACATTTAACAACTATTACGTTTTAACGGATATAAATTATAAACCCCAATAAAAACCCATAATAAAACTACGGACGACGTCAGTCATCGACGCGTGTAGCTGATAAGGTATCCCACAATTACTATAGTCAAGGGTGATACCATGGACTACTCATAGATTTGTAACACCATAAATAGACACAATATTACATTACGAACACCATGATAATAGAGATACGTCCATCATAAATGGATTGGGGAGATTAGAGAAGTTATTGGTTGCAAATGCATATTAAACACGTGATACACTCGTGTGGTGGTCATTAGATGTTTTATGGCGGTATGCTGTTGGATAAGGTTAGGCACGTCATACATATATGTATATATTTTATTGATAATTATTTATGTATTTCGGTGTCTGCCTGTGACATCACAGCGGGGCCTAAAACGGCCACATTAAGCAATTCCTCTAAAATTAATTAATTTTCAGAATTCCCAGCAATTCCTCTATGGTGAAACATATTTTAGCTAAATCATGTTCAATTGAATTTATATCAGAATCATATTTGGTGTAAATACTGCCGCATGAAAAAAATTAAGACCGTTATTTTACTGGATAATTTTTCTTTACAGTTTTTATTAATCAAATGAGATTTTTATTTTTTATTTCTACAGTTTAAAGGTTATTTCATTATAATATAAAACTGTCAAGCAGATGATTGATTAACGCATTTTTTTTTGAGTAATTTAGAAATAACAACACCTGGTGGGGATTGTTACTTGGGCTTGGTTTATTTAACTAGTGGGTATTTCTGGAAAAAAAAAACAATTCGTCACAGGTGGGGATTTGTCGGTGGGGATTTCTGGAATAAATCGAATTGCGTAATATGAATTGAACGCAGATAATATTATGAATTGTCAGTTTGTGACTTCCTCTCTCCTTAAACATCATCATTACATATAGTTCCTTGATCTTGTTTCATTTTATTATTGTATATATATATATAGATAAGTGTATGCTTTATGAATCTATGTATTTATTGTGTATGTAAATGGTACACCACTGACTACCTGAAGTATTTGTCTCTCCTTCTCCCTTTAATCCATCCAAAGCTTGTCTGTAAAAGATCGGTTTTAGCGATAAGACCGCCCATTGTGTCACCCTATGTAAAATGTCTATCTACATTTATATTTGTATTTTTTATGGTGTACATAATAAAGAATATTTTATTCTATTCTATGTGATTTTAATATTATCATATTATTATAATTTTGCTAAAACGGCCGTTTTAAGCCCCCTGAGTTCTGATACTTATTTTTAAATGTCGCATCGTCATGCTAAGATAGGAGCCTTTTGGCCTCGTACAAGACCTTCTGTTTTCTATTTTATCCATACTTATATAATATTATAAAGAGGTAAAACTTGTTTATTTATTTGTTTGTATGCAGGGGGTAATCTCCAGAACTCCAGTCGGATTTGAAAAATTATTTTTGCTTTCGAGAGCCCAAATTCTTGAGGAAGGTTATATAGGCTCGCGGCCGAAGTCGCGGGCAGAAGCTGGTTTTTATATAATTTTGGTTTTCATACTTTTATCATTGTGTTTAGTTTAGTTTGTTATTTTCCTGTGCGATTCTCAATAATTACTTTTTTTTCTTTAATTTTGATGGTTTATGGCTGAAAGTAGATCACAATCAAACTCAAAATCAAAGCATTTATTTCAATTACATATTATACCATTTACAGGCACTTTTGAACTGTCAGGAGTCGGTCAGTTGGAAAGATGAAGTTACCCATTACAAAGCGTAGTAGAAACGAATAGATTGGAGAAGAACGGGCAAGAAACTCCATGGATACTCATTTAAAGGAAATAAAAACCGGTGATTTCCAGTGTCTTTTGTCACTGCTGCATAGGAAAAAAACGCAAAAAGCGAAAAAGACACATATGATAAATTTAATATCCTTTTGCTTGCATATGTAAGACACCTACATGAAAAATAAATAAAATTCCATTTCCTAAAATAGGTGCGAAATAACGGTGAAAAATATTCCATTAATACAAAGCTAATTAAGATAACTCCATGCTCAGTATTTTGGATCTCGAAACACGAACCTGATCTATTCACAAACCCCAATTTTCTATATTATGCAAGTTATTTCAAACTACGTCGAATCCTAATTTCCAAACAAAAGACGAGCGCACAAAATGGCGGACGTGACGCTGACACTTACAAAACGCGTCAGTTTCGCGTCAAAGTGAACATGATCAAAGAGACTGACGAAGAAGGAATGACTGACATTCTTGGGATGTCAATAGTGATTTGAAAACAAGAGTATTGCTGCCGCATTGTCTTATTTTCAGTTTTGGCTTAGTTTTATGTATTTAGATAAACTTAACATAATTATTGCTTAAACATAGATATTTACTTATTTCTCAATGGTACAAATTAATTTAAAAGTGGCTTCTCTAATGAAAGATGCCATTCTAACTAATATTATAAATGCGAAAGTGAGTTTTTTTGTTGGCTGGTTTGTTAGGCTTTCACGCTAAAACCGCTGAACGGATTCAAATGAAATTTGGCACATGAATAGACCATGACCTGGGTTAGGACATAGGATACTTTTTATCCCGATATTCTGACGAGATCGAGACTTATGCGGGTGAAACCGCGAGGTGCAACTACTTTAATACAATTATTATTATCGGCATGTGTGTTCTCAACGCGTTAAATTTTAATGCAAAGCATTTTTAACTCTCAGACTTAACTCGTTCGCCTTCCTAGAAATATCCATGGATCAGCATTAATTTCGTAACACACGATCAATCACAATCTGTTTCAATTTGACACATTTTTCAAACATATTGAGCAATGAATTAGCAATATCTTTCAAAATGATTCAGATTGCGATTGATCTTGTGTTATGAATTAGGCTGCAGGGGAATAAGTTGAACTAAATGAAACGAAAGGAAATATTACAAATTTTAGGTACCCACAAAATAATTATTGAAATGACTAAACTTTATTTTGGCGGAAAACCGCCACAACTCAATTGACTCACACCCTTTCTGCAAAAACTCTGATACAAAATAATGAATAGCATTGACGCCAAAAACGGCAGTTTCAATCAATAACTAAACAATGCTCCCACAGTTTTTACAATAGCCTTTAGAAACACGCTTCGGTATTGCCGTCATGAATGGCACGCCATAAATGCGTGCTGCCAACTGCGCACGCGTTCCATTGACAATCGCGTGACAACGACAGGACACGCATTTCATTAAAACTAGCGTAGTTAGTATTTGGACATGCAGTAATGATAATGATAATGTTTATTCATATAAATATGTACATTTTGCACAAGTAGAGTGTTTAATCTAAACTTAAAGTACACAAAAGTATTAGCATTTGGGGCCAAACTAGGCATAACCTGTATTTCAGCCCTCAACGCCGTTCTCCCTTTTTTTTCTTGGATACAATCCAATTATCAAATAACTTCTCCCGCTCTGGCTGGAGCTGAGGGTGTCAGACTTTTGACTTTTGACTGACTAAAACCCACCCGTGTTCCTTCCGTTGCCTGTGTGCCGGGGCCGCGATATCCCTTTCGGACAAACTCGCAACCCTGGCGCAGGAACGCCGATCCCACTGGGTAACAAATGAAGTATTTTTATTATGATATTGCAATAATCCCATCATCATGTATCAATTGTACGTATCTTATTCAACTTATAAAAGATTTATTTTTAGATAAACCAAAAAAATAATAACAAAATGGATCACAATACCTATTTAAAAAGGTAATAAATAGTTCTAGGTGTGTAGACAGACCTCTCTTTGTGTGTGATGGAGGTGTGCATGACGGAGTGTGAGAGGGTGTGTAAGATTGCGGAGGAAGACTTTTTTTTGCAGTCGATAAGTTCAGTTCCACCATATCAATTAATAATCACCTCTGCCTATCTCAGTCCACTCTCCGACATAGGCCTCTCCAAGACTGCGCCGCAACATCCTATCCTCCGTATGAACTCCGTGTTTCCGCCATAAAGTCAGGCAAATTAATTGTTAACACGTTCAGTGTCGGGAGCCCTCCTGGAGGGTTCACCTAGTCGCATATGGGATGCTGGCTAGCCTCACGGACGGCTAATTTTAAATGTAGGTTTTTCTTAGCGAATACAGCGTCAAATAGACACATCATCATCATCGTCCCATTAGAGACTATTAAATTGAAACAGTGTTGTTTGTAAAATGAACCTTCTGGACCACTTAATTTATAATGTTCTACCAACAAATCGCACATAGTAACGCGTTCTGCTAATTAGTTGCCGACTCCATTGACTGGTTAAACAAACATCGGTTTATTCCGTGTAATTAATTAATCGAAGCTATTTCGAATCTAGATCAGTTATACTCGTGTTAATGCATACCTACCTACTTTGACAGTTGTATTTATTATTCGTGAAATATTGTTTATTTTAATAACATCTACCAATTGAAAGCCTAAGTAGCAGGGAGGTCGTGGCTAAGTAGCAACAGCCGCACTGGTCGATCCATCAGGTTAAGCTACGCTTGCCGGGGATGGTCAGTGGATGGGTGACCATCTTTACATACCGAGAATCCTCCGTGCCTCGGAAAGCTCGTTATTTTTATTTTTTTAATCATGGAACGGATTAATACTTAGGATTTACCAGTACCTACGTGGTATGTGCCACTCCTGTAAGGGAATTAGCCGTATTCATTTGTATTTAGAAGGTTTGAACTTTATACATTATCTCAAAAATTATTGTGTGAATGATAGTATTATATTATAATTAAAAAATCTTCGACGAAAATTGAAGGTATAAAAAATCAAATAAAAAACCCCTATAAAGGCGATTTAAAATTATATACGTAATATCTGGTTTATGTATTCAAATAATCGAGTCAAAGCACTCAACTACAATTTGCACTACGTGGCACTACAAATAGGCATCCACATTTACGTTTTCTAATCCATTTGTTTACATTTTCATGAGATACTTTTAGAACGGACTATAGTTCAGGGCTAAACCTCTTAATACACTAATGTCAGTATCAGAAAGGGACTATAAAAAAAAGATAACTGCGTCCTTCCAGAACCCTGCCAGCTATTGGCACAAACTTTTATCATCGAGCCCTCTGCCAAGTATGGTGATAACGGCATTCCCCTTTGAATAAATGAATTTATGATCTCTTTATTTGATTTAACCCTGCAGGAACCCAAAGTCCAGCACTAGAATTTCAAACGGATATGAAACCACGTAAATGCTTGTACGTATTTAGAACTATCGGAACGTACCAGCTGCCTGAATTCCAGTGATTGATCGGTTTACGTCGATCAGCCGCCAACGGTAGACTAAGCTAATAAATCGTTCTAATGATGGATACCTAAGTCGAAGTTAGTAAGACGTTAGATAATTAACCTGTGGATTTTACGAGTACTTTTGGTAGATGTTAATAATAGTAAGCAGCTGAATCATTGAATTCTATTGGTGATATTGGGTGTGAAATAAACAGGCTACCCAACACCTGGGAGCTTAGACTTTTCATAGAGAAATCTGTAGACTCAACTATCTTTCTTTTTTTTTTGAGGGTGGGAAATTGTCAATTAACTACTCCCGCTCTGGGCGGAGCGGGAGGGCGTGTCAGACTCTTACTGACTAAAACCCACCCGTGTTCCTTCAGTTGCCTGTATAATGCCAGGGGCCACGGTATCCGTTTCGGACTTTCCCGCGACCGCAATACCTTGTGTGGTTAGGTGCGCGTCATTTGTTTTTACCCGCGTCCCCCTCCGCCCGCGCGACCCATGGGACTGACACCAACGAAAATGCCTGCCTATAGCGGCAATCCCTTTCAAAACGTTTCGTATTCCTACGACATAGCACGATTGACACAAGCTTTTCGATAACTTGTGGTGGGTCTACATCGCCACACGCGAACTATGCAGCAAAGACCTGACGACAAAAATTCTGCATCGCGCAATTAGAATTTACTGCGCGATCAGCATATATATAATTTTCCGAAATCAATAGTTGGGTAGTTGCCCACCAGACACGACACCCATCTGGTCGGAGGATCCTCCCTTTTCTATAGAGGATGAATTAACTTTACACCTTTTTCCTCATACCTTTATAAACTTGTGTTAATTAAATACAGTTATGAAATGTCTATCATCGTTATCGCTGATAGATCAACGTCACTTGGTCTAGGCCCTTTTGCAATTAATAGTTACCGCTGCGTTCAGTTATCTAGAATATCAAAGGCATGGCAGATGCCTTGGCATCTCACGGGCAAAGCTGAAACGTCTCATATGCCAGTAATTATACCGATATCCATAACCCTTCATCTGGAACACAGCAACGCAGTTTGCCGGCAAAACTTGACATTATGGTAATTCCTTAGACGAGATCCTTGACAAATAGCACTACCTACTACTTCTTCTTCCTGACGCTGGCACGACAGTAATTCAATTCAATTTCTCAACTTTTTTGGGTCTAAACTTCGCAACATTCACTGCGTTATCGGTGGTAGCGCAGAAGTCACTTTTACTGCATATTTTGAGGCACATAGGACATGATACGAGGTGGAGCATAGTTAAATAGCGTAAGCATAATCAGCCAAGCCTAGGACCGTCTCCTATCTTCGAGAGCGAGTGGGCTGTAATCCACCACGCAGGCCCAGTGCGCGTTGGTAGATGTCACATGTCTTCGAATTTTTGATTCTAGGACATACCGGTTTCTTCACGATGTTTTCCTTCACCGTTTTGAGAGCAGTAGTGATAAAATTATAAATATTTGCATTTTTTTTTATATCAGCATAGTTTACCTACTACTTATAACAGCTTTTGGAGTTGTGACTTCGACGTTTTGAAGTAGAACATTACCTATATAATCAACGTTTACTCCTTCTCTGTAAAAGAGGTTTTAGGGCGATATTGTTAGAAACAAGATAATGCAGTCAGGTTCAAATAACCCCCGCCGTGTCCTCACGGAGGCGATCGGCGGCGGCGATCTCTCGCGTCCGGCCCTGGTTCAGGCCATGGTTCGGAGCGAGAGTGCATGGGAGGCCGTCACCTCCTTCTGCGAAGCAGTTATGCTCGCGAAGGAGGAGGCGGAGCGCGCGAGGGAGATGCAATCTGCACGCCCTCGCGGCCCTAGTCGCCGCAGGAGACGCCCCGGGCGTCGGGAGTCGAGAGCCGACTTCCGGCCACCGTAGGCGCGGGCTTGCGGACGGTGAGCAATGGGCAGCTCGACGTCCGATAAGGACCAGGCCCATGTCGACGGCGCGTTGTGTTCCACGCGCGCCTCAAAGAGATGTCAGCACCAACCGACGGGGTCGAAAGACCAATGCCTGCTGGGGTTGCGGGTTTGTCCGAAAGGGATAACGCGGCCCCGGCACACAGGCAACGGAAGGAACACGGGTGGGTTTTAGTCAGTAAAAGTCTGACACACCCTCTCGCTCTGCCCAGAGCGGGAGAAGTCATTTGATGATTTCCCATCCTGAAAGGTTCAAATAACCCGTGAAGACATAACGAGTCTTAATTAGTTGAAAACAGATTTCGGAGAAGGCTTAATTCATTCAGTTTCAAGGGAGCCCGGGTTGAAGTCACTAAGGAAAATAGATTTCAACTTAATGTCCAACCAACTTAGGGTTATAGATTCTGAGAAATTGAGAGAAACGATTGGCATTTAAATATGGGCTGTGTCAAAATAGCTCTCCAGTGACTCCAGTTGATCGTTGAGATCGATTTGGGAAAAACGTGTTATTAGGAAACAGAAAATCTAGACTTTTGACAAACATGTCGTGAATTTCACTGGAGATAATGTGTTAATTTCCTTTGTCTACCTTTACAGAAAAAGTTATGGTTTGAGAGAAAGTGTGTTTCTGTAGATAATAAATTGACGGGTGACAGCGATACTTCTTCAATTTTTTGATGATGTTATAGAGCCACTATTACAACACTTTTCAGAATGCCCAAGTCTTGCTCCTTTTCAATATTTAAACTGGTGTGTAAGACATCAATCAACTTGCGTAGCCTTTTCCCATCTTCGTTGGGGTCGGCTTCTAGTCGAACCTAATGCAGCTGAATACCAGTATTTTACATGGAGCGACTGCCTATCTGACTTCCACAATCCAGTATTTGGGTAATATGATACCCCTTGGTAAGACTGGTTGTCAGACTTTCGGGCTTCTGATGACCTGTAACGATTGTGAAAGATCCACGAATGACAGCCGAGACTTACGGATTAACGAGCCACGGAGGAATCTCGGTATGTAAAGATGGTCCCCCATCCTCGGACCAACACCGGCAATCGTTGCTTAACCTGATGAATCGTCACGAGCGGCCGTTATTACTTAACTATAAGCTCCTCATAAACTTGTTTGTGAAACATGAACGAAATAAAATAAAAGACGTAAATGGTCAATAAGTTCTAAAATCACTTAATTCACTTCAGAATCAGAATTTATTTACTTCATTCAGTTTGTTCCATGTGTTAATAATACAATAATAAAAGTTCGTTTTGTCCCACCCTTGCTGTGATAACCTAAATGGTTACTCGCGGCCATTCGCTTGCTTTGCGGAAAAAAATTGGTTTTATTGTGAAGGATTTTTAACCTTAATTGGTCTGCAATAGGATAGTTATTATTATGCCTGTTTTTATATTTTTTTCTTTCTTCTTAAGTAATTAGATATTATGTTAGATATATCCATAATATTATAAATAGAAAAGATATGTAGTTTTGTTTGTAATGGATAAATTTAAAAACTACTGCACTGATTTAAAAAATTATTTCACCAGTATAATGCTATATTATCACTAAGTAACATTGGCTATAATTTATAAAAATATCACGTGGGCGAAGCCGCTCGCGGAAGCCAGTTTTTAATCATTCCACGAAAGTTAGGTCCAGTTTCTTTGACTTATTTTTTAAGGTTTTGAGGACTTTGAGATCTTGATTTTTCTTTTTGTTAGATAGTTACACTTATTTAGCGCTTGGACATGTCTTAGGTGTCAGTAACCAATGTCCATGAACAACTGTATAGCAAAAAAAAAAAGTCTGATTCTTTTTTGGCAAATCAGTTCAAGTGGACAAGCATTGTGTATTTGTATATTAAGATTGCTATCCAGTCCTGAATGATTATACTACAACCATAAAAATTTGCATCTTCACATAAAATCACGAAACTCCGTGACATGACATACATGCAAAAACGCAACAATGCCCGATATTTACAGCACAATGCACGGATTGGAGGTCGTACGTTATCTGTCAGTTATCGTGGTGAAAATTATGTAAAATGTATGCGCACGCGGCACGGTACGTAGGATGACGTAGTGACTACTGTATCGAAATACAGGGTACCGTCTATTTATGTACTGAGTTATGTGAGATTTTGTTGTGAACTTAATTGTTACGTAAATGTGGCAGAATGATCGTTTCATAATTTGATTCTTAATTGTAACAAAATAACTTATTGTTGCCACTGGCAATTTCATTGTTAAATTAGGAATTACTTTTAAATAATTTTCTTCCTTGGATCGTTAACAGGGTCCTTTGAAAAATACTTGTAAATCGGTAATCTACGATTGGTTAGCCAAACTCCTATACCTACCTATTATACGTATATATAAGCTTCGGAAGTTAATACCAACACCTACTTATTTTTCCTCTTTCCTTAATCTCAAGTTTTTGTGGACAACAATCGGTAAAGGCATTCCATTGTATAACTCATATTTCAGGTAGGGTCAAGGGAGATTTGCGGCCATCGGCTATCAAAACAGATTTACGGAGGAAACCTCTCAAAAAACCATTTCTTTGCGGAATTTCCCTTCAATCCTTTTCCTTAAAGGTAATACTCACGGAAAATACCTTTTCACGATTTACATAAAACCGTATAAATAAGACGTTATTTATTTACGGAGCATTTTGCAAAGAATACAAAAGAAATCTGAGTGTTTCATAAAACACGTCATGTTTCACGAGGACTGCCTCTACGGTAGTGCTACTGCTGGGTTCGATTCCCGGATTGAGCGAATTGTTATTAGGTTTTCCAATTTCTCAGTAGTAGCCCGGAGTCTGGATTTGTGCCGGGTTGATGGCAATAGGCTCGCCCCCTATTACATGGGACTTAAACAACTGTCGAAATGTGGGTGTAGACCTCTGCTAACCTCTGTTTAACTCTTCGGAGAATAGGCATCTCTTTGAGGCGCGTGTAGAACACAACGCGCCGTCGACCCGGGTCTGGACCTCATCGGACGGCGAGCTACCCATTGCTCACCGTTTGCAAGCCCACGCCTACGGTGACCGGAAGTCGACTCGTGATTCCCAACGCCCGGGGCGCCTCCTGCGGTGACTAGGGGCACGAGGGCACGAATCTTGCCTCTCCCTCACGCGTTCCGCCTCCTCCTTCGCGAGCATTACTGCTTCGCAGAAGGAAGTGACTGCCTCCCATGCACTCTTGCTCCGAACCATGGCCTGAACCAGAACCGGACGCGAGAGATCGCCGCCGCCGATCGCCACCGTGAGGACACGGCGGTGCTCCGACCAAGCCGAGCAGACTTCTACCGTATGCTCCACCGTGTCCTCCGGGCGATCCACACAGTGGTGACACCCGGGCATTTCCTGCCGCCTTATGCGGTACAGGAACCTCCCGAAACAAGCATGTCCGGTGAGGACCTGCGTCAGGCGGAAGGTGAGGACGTCGTGGCGCCTCTCTAGCCACTCCTCAAATAGGGGACTTATCGCCACAATTGTGGCGTGCCCAAGCTCACACCACCCTGAGAATCAATTTTTTTATCTTCAGCTAACTCTAGTTGAAGCATAAAAATAACGGTTTTACAGTTTTTGTATATAGAAAATTTGTCAAACTGCCATTTTATTCTTGAGATAAAAGTAAACAAAATCGACATACAGTCTAATTATTTGCTGGCACAGTAATGGCAGCCGTGGTGGCCAAGTAGTAATGGCAGCGACTCACGAGTTGTAGGTTTAGGTTGAAACCCAGATAGGCGCTTTACTTTGTGTACATTATTTCATCACCACTGCTCTCAAAACGGTGAAGGAACACATCGTGAGGAAACCGGCATGTCCTAGAACCAAATTAAGATATGTGGCATCTACCAACCCGCACTAGGCCTACTTTGTGGATTCCGGCCCTCTCTCTCTTACCGAGAAGTGGCCTATGCCCCAAGAGTGGAAACATTATAGGCTGATTTAGCTAATGGCAGACACGTCCTCCGATCCGCAATTTTTTTTTAATCCACAAAGGGGATGCTCTTGCCCTGCATCTCACCTGATGGTGATGTTCTCTATGATCTCAAGTGATGATCAGGCCAATGGTGGAAGTGAGCTTCACCCGGAATCCTCAACTACAGAGGAACTGGCTGTCTTACCACTAACTGCCGAAACACAACAATGCTGTTTAACATTGTTGTTATGACGACAGACTTAGATAAGATGGTTGTAGCTAGCCAGGCGGACTAAGAACAAGCTCTACTACCACCCAAACCGAGCAGAAAATGTTGCCCCCACGTGGAATAGAAAGAAAGAAAGAAAACACATTTATTTACCACAGACTAAGAGGCACACAACACTACATAATTATTGTACTACAAATAAAAACCAAATTAGAAAAAGAAAGAAAAACAAATAAAAAGTGTAAAGTACGTTCTAAGATATAAGCAGGAAAGTGTGAATTGCGGCTGCGCCAAATAGGCTTAGTTCAGCAAAAATGCCAGACAACTAGTGCCTGACGCTGGTTTTCCACTAGACCTGTATAGAACCCGGGATCTTTGGATCTGAGACAGGTGGTCTAACCACTAGAACACAGAGGTAGTTTGAATCATTAATCATCATCGTATTCCTCTCCCTGCTATGTGGGATTGGCGCACCACCTTTTTTTCTTCGAAACTCCTCTGTCAACCGACACACTTTCATTCACTCTCTTCTCTTTCATATTTCCTCACACAATCCAACCATCTTTTCTCTGGCCTTCCTCCTATCTGCTGATGTTAGTAATAAATGCTAATAACAAAGTTCGCACCTAACCATCTGCTAATTGCATAATACTTATGTAAATTTACTCCGTGTCCATTCATTGCTTGTTTAAGAGCGTTTATTCTGAAGGTGGGCAACGTCGCAAATAGATGTCAAATATTTCACTGTTTTGATTAATTTGGCAACATTATAGTGTGAAAATAAAAAAAATGTGGCTAACTAGCGAACTAGAATATTGATTATGAAATGCAATATTTCGTTTTAGATGTAAAAAAACTATTCGGAAACTTTACACCTAAAATGGGTACAAAATCAAATTAAATGTTATAATTGCAATTAATTATTAATATTCTAGTTCGCTAGTTAGCCACATTTCTTATTTATATTCAGTAATATTGCAATAAGAATCAAAACAGGTAAATATTTGACAGTTATTTGCGACGTTGCCAAATTTTACGCCTGATAAAATCTACACTACGTTGATTTATACAGAACTGTTCAGAAGGTATATTAGAGTCTCTATTCTTTCTTTTTTTTTACTGCTGAACCCTACCTAATATTACCTAATTAAACAATTACTATTACACTTAACTTCCACTGCAAACCAACAGCGGTATATTAGAATGGTTAACGTTAACACCTAGTAAGAGCGAGCTGAGCGAGTACGCGAGTCGCTGAGTATCGATTAAATGCTACCCTACACAATCGATGTTTGGTTGTCTACTACGAGTGCCACTCGATTGCTTATCATCTCGATTGCGAGTATACTTTATACTAAATGGCAACGTACGTCACGCACGATTCTTTCTTCTCAGAAGTAGGAAGTACTTAGTTTCCGATTAAGCAAATGCTCATGTTAATAAAATTTTGTGAAGTAGAATAATAATTATGAGGAACGAAAAATATGACAATCTGAAGAACTTCAAAAAAATCTCTAATTCTATTTATTTATTAGATACCTACGATAAAAATTACTGATGGCAATATTACACGTTTCAATTAATGATTGACAAATATTCATTTTGATTGACAGGCGATAACATTTTAAAGTGTTGCGTTTGAATGCTTCGCGTTTCCACCCATTTAACATTGGCAAAATTGTCGACATCGGCACCATTGCCATTAGGAAAAATAGAATAGAATGATTCGCTATTAACCGATTTAAAAAAGAATGAAGTTCTTTATTGCTCTGTATGTATTTTTTTTTCAAGTTACGATTATATTCGAATGATTCGCCCTAATATAAAGTGAACAAAAAAGTAATTTTGGTGAAGTCTTATTCCTTTAATTCATACCCATAGCTATTATCACTTGGGATAATTAGTCGACTTTCCCTAGTACCAAACCAACCAGGGTGCGAAATAGTACTGATTCGGTAGAACGGTCACTGTTGTAACTAAGTCTATAGCTAATCATAACTAAATAGATTCAGCCATAGTCGGCTCTAGGGTCACTGTAACACACGATTTACGATTTAAATAACTTCTCCTGCTCTGGGCGGAGCGGGAGAGGGTGTCAGTCTCTTACTGACTAAAACCCACCCGTGTTCCTTCAGTTGCCTGTATGTTGCCAGGGGCCACGGTATCACTTTCGGACTTTCCTGCGACACTGGCAGGCATCGGCCCTAGCGGACCCCGTCAGTTGTGACGCTGACATCTCTTTGAGGCGCGCGTGGAACACAACGCGCCGTCGACCCGGGCCTGGTCCTTATCAGACGGCGAGCTACCCATTACTCACCGTCCGCAAGCCCGCACCTAACGGTGGTCGGGAATCGGCCTGGGATTCCGGGCGCCCAGGGCGGCTCCTTTTTTTAAACAAATATCCAACATGAAAAGTAGCCCATTTCCTTCTCCAGGTCCCAGGCTTCCTACCTATCTGTCAAACATAGGGATCGGTGGTTTGAGCGTGACAAGGTATCAGTCAGATATAATTACTTACACATTTATAATACCTATTTGTTTTTCATACCAGAACTTATAATAGCTAACAACAACCTCAGGTAACTTTCAATACCTACAAACTAGTCTTTGAAACTTATGGCCGTGTTTGAAACTTATGCATGAATAAAATTAATAATTCAAAGAATTATAAATTTTTTCATGCTTAGTTTGAAAAGGATTCTAAAGTAAAGTCTGCGGTTTTATTATTTCATGGTTAAATGAAATGAAAAAAAAACGTTTATTTCTATAAGTAGATCTTCTGAGACACTTTTATAAGTCAATTTGGTTAAAATTTTAAGAGGCCGTGCACGAGATCGACTGATTTTGATCAATTTTGTTCATTCGTTGTGAGAAAGGGAAAATAAATTTAAACAAAACTATTTGTAATTTGAAAAGTTGAGGTCTTTTTTTGCAATTGGTTCGATGGGATTTTTCAAATAAGTTAGTATTTATGGAAAATCACGAATATTCGCAACAAGTTTTCCGAAAAATGACGCGAGACTGACGTCTGATCACTTATTTACAAGAAACTACTTTTGATTTTGAACATTTAAAAGTATTATTAACATCGTTATATGTTCTACTTGCATGTAGCTGAACCACTTTTTTCAACTTTGATACAAAATGTAGCAGAAAAATAATGTAGAAAAACCATTTTTTTTTAAACACTATCACTAATATATTTTTCCTATAATATAGCAACCCATATCAAGAAATTTTAAAATCACACATTACTCTTCAGCTATCCTTGAAATAAAATCAAAAGTTTATTTTATGATTATACAATATCTTCATTAAATAAATCAAAGGCGAAATAAACCATATTTTCGAGGGCGCAAAAGTGATGTTACTATTAACAGGTGCTGTGACTGACACGAATGGTTTAGCACCACAAAAACTTTATTTTTATAGTTACACAGACTTATCGAATGTTTCAATTATTTCAAGCTTTCTTACAATTAGATAAGGTATTGAAGAAAAAGGCAACTTTTCGTCCACGGAGCCTTAAAACTAGATGGCCTGTCCTAGCTGACTGATCTTTGAGAAAAAATCCCGAAACAAACCATCTGAGTTTATTACGGTTTTCTTTCATGGCTAGAAACAAAAAAAAAACGACTTAAAAAAAAAAAAAACTTTAATTTCGGACAAGGGGCAACGGGGCTTCGTTCCCAGTGTGGTCTGCGCTTAATAGTCACACAACCAACTAATACAACAGTCCATCCATCTTGCATCTTTAAACTAGTTCCTCAACAGTAATGGGGCACGGTTATGTACGGCCATTTAAGTCAATTAAGCCATTCATGAGGACCGTAGGGACGGCGCGATGGAGCGCACTGGCTGAATAAACGTTGGGCCAGTATGCAAATACTAAGAGATTGGCCTAATAGCTTAGTTAAGGAGTGAGTTTGTTCTGTTATTATAATTCGATTTCTACTTCAAAATTTCTTACGTAGGTATAATTTAAGGAATAATATAACACATTCAAGGACACTGAACGAGACACAATAACGTTAATAATAAGTGAAATTTAAAAAAATGTGTTAAGAGGTTTTATCCTAAAAATGGCAACGTCGCAAATAACTGTCAAATATTTACCTGTTTAGATTCTTATAGCAATATTACTGAATATAAATAAGAAATGTGGCTAACTAGCGAACTAGAATATTAATAATGAATTGAAATTATAACATTGAATTTGATATTGTACCTAAACTAAACTATTTGAAAGTTTCAAAATAGTTTTTTTACATCTAAAACTAAACATTCGGTGTTACGATATTAATTATTGCTTTTCATAATCAATATTCTAGTTCGCTCGTTAGCCACATTTTTTTATTCCACACAGTAATATTGCCAAATTAATCAAAACAGGGAAATATTTGACATCTATTTGCGACGTTGCCCACCTTCAGAATAAACGCTCTTAAATTCCATGAAATTGAGAATAACTTTCTAATGGAGTAGTAGGAACATACAAAGAAAATAAAAAAGGAAAATAAATTTATATGGCACACAATATTCACAAAAATAAATAAAAATAAATATAACTTAATACGTAGAATTGTGTGCCTCACGGCTGCGCCAAATAGGCCCAGTTCATCATAAATGCCCGACAACTAGTGTCTGACGCTGTTTTTTACAACCTGACACTTACCTGCAAACTAAAAAACATATGCCGTATATTTACAAACATAGCTGGGCAACAGTCTTCAAACCGTGGGTGCCTGAGGATGGACGGCGCTACCAAGGCCGGCCCAGGAAGAGGTGGCGAGACAACCTAGACGCGTACCTACCGCAAGGGTTGGATCGATCTGGCCCTAGAAAAGGATGCTTGGAAGGATTTGAGGGAGGCCTTTTCGCAGCAGTGGGACTAAGATGTGTATGAAGGTGTAGGCTAAGATAAAACCATACAAATATACGGCATATTTTTATTGCCCCTCTTTGACAGGTGCGTGAAATATAATATTCTAGCTTTTGCCCAAATGGAGCAATCGGGATGTCAGAAATTATCCTACGGAAACGTACTACCGGTATAAAAAGTATCTTTTGTGTTAATCCAGGTTGTAAAGTATCTTATGTGTTAATCCAGGTTGTAAATATTCCCAAACAGTTTAAGCCGTTTTTGCGTGATTGAGTAACTGACATCGAAACACACAAACACACAGGACAGTAGGATTGGCTTTAGCACGGCAAGTTGACGTAGGTTGTCAATTGTTTCCCTTGTCTCTATGTGCATATAATATTGTATTTTCTAATAGCTCCTACACACTATGCCGGCGGCATGGCCACCGGTACTGCCCCCGGCCCTGCCGCGGCAAGCCGCAGCGCGCCCGGCCAGGCCGCACAAAGCCGCACAAAGGATAGCAAAGATAAATGAAGGCGCAAAAGCCAGGGGTACGTGCCGACCGGCAAAAGCCGGCAGCCATGCCGCCGGCATAGTGTGTAGGAGCCATTACAATACATGCAATACACAATCCACATTACAATTGACACATGCATGAACTATGGCCACGGAGCATACAAACTCTGCATCTGCAGGGTCGTCTTAAACTTTTTGGAGTCCCTGGGCAAATAATCACGGGATCACGGTGGCCCTGTGTAGGTAAGAGTAGATAAGCAAAATTCTAAAATTATTTTAAAGTACGTAGAATGCTCACTCTTTGTGTATGTGTGTACAGAAAAATTGATGTGCTAATAAAAACATCTGTCACGAATATATAATACAAAATATTATGTTTTAGTTGGCTTATTCCACTTTTCCCCCCTGAGAGAACCCCCCTCAAGGGAGAAAACTGAACCCTAATGTAAAAAGAATCCAGAAAGTCCCCCTTTCATTTTGAGTTATTCCACTTTTCCCCCCTGAGAGAATCTGCCTCAAGGGGAAAAACTGGATCCTAATGTTAAAAAAAATCCAGAAAGTCCCCTTATCATTTTGGATTATTCCACTTTTCCCCCTTATTTTTAATTTTGATTTCTACGCTCTTAATGTAATTTAAAAAAATAGTGACAATGTAATTAACAAAAACACGACTATATAATCATTAATCAGTCTTTTTTTTTATGGCAATTTTCAGAAAGTAAAAATGTAGTACAAAGATAAAGAGAAAAAATTATATAAAACAATCGCTCATAAACGAGAACACGGTTGACTAGTAATTAGACAGTTTACGAATACTTAAAAAAAAACATTATTATACGTACGTAGCTTTATTGACTAGGTCGACGAAGGGCTTGGCGGTGCTTCTATTAGTGTTTGAATAGTTTAAAATTATTTCCAAGCTCGCTTCTGCATTCTAGGTTATCTAAGTAAAATATCTGCCGGCGCCCGCCGGTAAATATTTTAGCAACCAGCACCGACGAACATATCGGCGCCCAGCGCCGGTAGCACAAGCAGTCCTAAATTTTAAGAACCTCAGAGGGGATTTCTGGACGATGGTTTTTTCAGATTCTAGTTTTCCCCCGTAAGGGGGATTATCAGGGGGGAATCCAAGACTTTTTTTTTGAGTCCAATTTTCCCCCTCAAGGACACTTTCAAAGGGGATCTGTGGAATAAGTATTTTTTCGATTCCAGTTTCCCCCCTAGGGGGGATTATCAGGGGGAATTCCACACTTTTTTTTATAGATTCCATTTTTCCCCCTAAGGGGGATTTGTGGAATAAGCCGTTTTAGTTAACCCTGGATACGTTTTCGACTTAATAAGCATGCTAGTTAGATAATTATTCAATGTCATTGCTGCACTTGCTCCCATTTTATGCATTTTGATAGCTGGCATTTTTTTTTTCCAATATATTTTCATAAGTTTGGGGCCAGAAACTTATTGTAAATTGCACTGCAAATCAATTATTTTGTCATTAAATCGGGTTTTAATAATGCGTGGAATGGAACGGCGGCTGCAAAGAATGATATTTTTGGGGCAGGCCCGGGGCCTCCGTCGATCGCGGGGCGCTGGGTGGGCAGTTGCCCAGAAGGCCAAATGGAAAAGAGGGCCATATGCATCTGTGGTCACGCGTCCCAATAGTCAAATCGAGGCTTGTCATTGCACTGCAAGCCACATAACATTAATAGGGATATAACCAAGAACTACCACAAACCCCTATTATCCTGCTACAATTTATAAGAAATGATAAGCGTGAAATTGAAATGGTATTAGATTATTCGAGTTATTTTATACATATATACATTAACTCACGCCTTTTTCCCGTGGGGTAGGTAATCTGAGTTCGCAATTCATTTGCTAAATATGTAAACAAACACGAGTTTTACGAAAACCAACTGTAATTGTTAGCTATAAGGTTCAATTTACGGTACAACTTCATATTTTTTATGACTTTTTCAACAGTGCTAGTCTAAAATCAACTTTATTTGCACTGTCATAAGGTTCATCTTTGTCCAAGTGGAAAATAAATTGCGAACGCAGATTAGAAACTACAGAACGGCACCTGCTACGATGCTTACGTCCTCCTTTTGCCTCGTTTACTCTCATACATCTATGGTCATACGTCCTAGTTATTTTATGTCATGTATAAACTTATTTAAGGTCCTGAAATATATGAACTAAAAGAGTAGGCGAGTGGGGTACCTACCTGAACGGGGATGTTGAGTAAAATTTTTTTGTCCGCCGTAGATTATCAAAAAATATTGGCCACGTATTTTTTATTTTTTTAACATGACGTCACTCCCCGGTAGATTTATACTGACTTGTGACGTAGCGAGCCCCCACTCCCCAACTTTAATGAGTTTTATCTAAACCATTTTTTATTAATATGATAAAAGCAAAAAATACGTGTCTAATATTTTTTATTATCTGACTTAATATAGTTTTCTTTTCCCCCAGTCAACATACCTATTGATGTCTAATGCTATGTTGAAAGCCTGGTTTTTAAAAGGATTATTGCTTTTCCTCGTACCACCGGAAACCATGAATACCATTTATACATATATTTGCAAATAATCAAAACTTAATTTTTAAAATAGCCTAGCGACCTTACTTTCACATCAATGTATCTCCTCAGGATATCGGATCGGTATCGGACTCCCAACTTTAATTTATATTCTTTACTAAATAAACATCTCAGTAGGTACCTATTCTATGCTATGATCTGAGATCACTCCTAAAGGGAAGAATATTTCAAATTCAATTACAGAAAAAAGCCAATTGTTCAAAATATCTACAGTCCCTGAAATGTAAAACAAAAAGCAATAAGAAACCAAAGCCACCCGTTCTAATTTTGAAAATGAACTTGGGAAATAATTAAAATGTTTGAGTCCCGTCCCCGGCGGCCTTGTGGTTGCTGCCGAGAATAATATCTTGATTCAAACGTTGGTTTCTGCCTTGGGCAACCCTGGCGCTTAATATAATTGTGGTCAGCTTGGGCAAGGCTTGCGATGTATCGTTGTAGCGGCATCTACATCGCTACATGCGAACTACGCATCAAAGACCTGACGTCACACAACATCCTGACGTCACACAAAATCCTGCATCGCGCAATTAGAGTTTACCGCGCGATAAACTTATATACTAGCTTCCCGACTTCAACCTCTGGGCAGTTGCCTGCCAGACATCACATCCATCTGGTCGGAGGATCCTCCCTTTTCTATGGGGGATGAGTGAACTTTACACCCTGTTCCTCATACCCCTAAATTGGTGAATCCGAGTATGAACGTCAACGCAGTCTTCGTGCAACTACTTCAGCGTGACGTCATCATCATTATCACTCCCGCAAGCTTTCGTGAGGCGAGTCACACAGCCAGTCAGCACCCACGGCTTCAACGGGTTTCCTGACCACCAGCATGCAGCGAACGCGCCTTCCTGGTCATCACCCTCAGCCACAACCCAGCGCTGTACCACATCCGACCCACTGGATTATAACGCAGCGCTACCCCGACTCACTGGGGAACCACCGCAGACAGTTCCGACTCACCCCGAACTATGCGGCACCCGGTTCCAACTCACTGGAACCACAGCTGGCACTGTGAAGCATCGCAAGATTCAAGACTCAGCCCACTATCGACCTCCGGTCTCCGGAGGGGAGTGATGTAGCGGCATCTACATCGCTACATGCGAACTACGCATCAAAGACCTGACGTCACACAACATCCTGACGTCACACAAAATCCTGCATCGCGCAATTAGAGTTTACCGCGCGATAAACTTATATACTAGCTTCCCGACTTCAACCTCTGGGCAGTTGCCTGCCAGACATCACATCCATCTGGTCGGAGGATCCTCCCTTTTCTATGGGGGATGAGTGAACTTTACACCCTGTTCCTCATACCCCTAAATTGGTGAATCCGAGTATGAACGTCAACGCAGTCTTCGTGCAACTACTTCAGCGTGACGTCATCATCATTATCACTCCCGCAAGCTTTCGTGAGGCGAGTCACACAGCCAGTCAGCACCCACGGCTTCAACGGGTTTCCTGACCACCAGCATGCAGCGAACGCGCCTTCCTGGTCATCACCCTCAGCCACAACCCAGCGCTGTACCACATCCGACCCACTGGATTATAACGCAGCGCTACCCCGACTCACTGGGGAACCACCGCAGACAGTTCCGACTCACCCCGAACTATGCGGCACCCGGTTCCAACTCACTGGAACCACAGCTGGCACTGTGAAGCATCGCAAGATTCAAGACTCAGCCCACTATCGACCTCCGGTCTCCGGAGGGGAGTGATGTAGCGGCATCTACATCGCTACATGCAAACTACGCATCAAAGACCTGACGTCACACAACATCCTGACGTCACACAAAATCCTGCATCGCGCAATTAGAGTTTACCGCGCGATAAACTTATATACAAGCTTCCCGACTTCAACCTCTGGGCAGTTGCCTGCCAGACATCACATCGGTCTGGTCCCCTTTTCTATGGGGGATGAGTGAACTTTACACCCTGTTCCTCATACCCCTAAATCGTCACTGGGGTTGGGGGTGGTGAAATGTGCCTACATAATGTCGGTATGGAAATTACGCTGGAAGGAAATATTTTTTAAATACTTTTACTAAAGCTATCTTCTTTTAATAAAAATTAGATAAGCTTCATACTACTACTGAAATTTTTTAATTACCAATCTAAATACTAACAGATATTTTGCACGGAGCTTTTTCATTTGAACTTCCGTTTTCCAACATATCAAATAATCAATCTGCCTAGCTTTTTCCCAACTATGTTGGGGTCGGCTTCCAGTCTAACCAGATGCAGCTGAATACCAGTATTTTACATAGAGCGACTGCCTGACCTCCTCAAACCAGTATCTGGGTAATAAGATACCCCTTTGTAAGACTGGTGTCAGGCTTTCAGGCTTCTGACGACTCGTAACGACTGTCAAAGATCCACGAATGACAGCCGGGACCAACGACTTAACGTGCTTCCCGAGGCACGAAGGAGTCTCGGTATGTAAAGATGGTCACCCATCCACTGACCAACCCTGGCAAGCGTAGCTTAACCTGATGGATCAACCAGTGTGACTGTTGTTACATAGCCACGAGCTCCTCGAACATACCAAATACATGTAGGTATTTAAAGTACTTGGAGTATTTTTTCCAGAACTGGTGAATGAGACAAATATGTAGAGTCATATATTATGCGATTCATAATTCTATTGTCCGAGGTCATGAAACTCGATTAAAGGTACCCTTTTTATTGTTTCGGGTCCATTATTACGCCCTATTCGAGCCAAAAGCCCCGAAAGGTAGGTACTGTGTACTGTGTGTGTATGAAATATTCAAATGAAGGTCAGGTAGGAACATTCTTGACAATACTTGGCTACAATATGTGTGTTCAGTTCACGCATATTTCTATGACATTATCTACCATCTTAAATACAGAGCGTAACACGCGAAATTATTTTTATTTTGATCGAATTTTCTTTTTAACGTTTGAAGAATACCTACTTGAGTGTTTTCTCTGTTAAATTAGAATATACTGCAATCCCAATATTTTTTACGCAAATAAATACATTCCGCATAATGTGTTTTTTTTTTTAAAACGAAGTTCCGTATCGCTCGTTATACTTGGCGAATCCCAAAAAAAGTGTAACATGTTGACCGTCCTGATACTCGAAATCAAAAGTCATTTATTCAAACTAGGCTGAGAATCAGCACTTTTCGAACGTCAAAATTACATAAGCCAGTCCCCCAAAACGCCCGCCCTTCACCACTTACTAGTGCTTTAGCTGGGAAGAAGAAGTGGCGCATCAAACTCCCCAGTAGCACAGCTGTCTGTACTGTGACTTTTGTGTTACATTTATCTTTTATCCTCTTGAGAATTGCCAAACTATTGAAACAATTTGTAAACGTATCGCTATAAGATATTAGAAACCATTCAACAGTCTCCACTTACCCTTTCGAAAATAGATGAAATATAAGAAAACAAGTATTTTTATTTTTACCAAGTACCAAACGAATAAAATTATTATTTTTGTAAAACGTCTTCGGGTTTTGAAACCTTATTCCCTTATTCTATTGTGTGGGTATTATGAATCACTGGCTGGATAAAGATGATCAGTGCCACAATGAAGATAAATCTAGGAAAGGGGGTTGTAACTTTGACATAGAGGATTTAATTAAGCAATATTGATGGGAGACACTTTAGTTTAAACTCCAGTTGGGATAATTAAATTATATCATTAAGCTTTATCGTATTTGTGCCTCATAATCTAATTTTAGTTAGGAGTATTTACCATAAATTTATGTACATGATGAAATTCTGAAATAACGATGCATTGGTAGGTAAGTACCTATTCATTCATGTTTATTCCAACCTATCCAATTACTTATATCCCACAATATTGACAAAAAAAAATTGTACCTGCCAAATATACTCGTAAGATAGTTTTTTTAGTTCGGCGATTAGGCCCACTAAAAATTGAGTCGTCTATTAATGAAACGCATGTTGATTAGTTTATTATGATCTCTAGATTACAGTTGTACTAATAATCAGCACTTTGCGAACGTCAAAATTACATATAACAGTCCCCCAAAACGCCCACCCTTCACCACTTCCTAGTGCGTAAGCTGGGAAGAAGAAGTGGCGCAACAAACTCCCCAGCAGCACAGATGTCTGATCAATTAGAAAAAGAAAATTATTCTATGAAATAATATGCAAAATAATTTACATTACGCAACACAAAACATAATTTAAATTATTAGCCTTATGTCAGGTAGCACACGCCAATATACCAAACAAAATCATCGAGAACTTTAATCAGGCAGAAATAAATACTAAACGTAAACAGAACTTAATATCTAAATAAAAGCCTCCAGGCATAAAGGGCGTGCCCGCTTACATATAGTTGTAACTGGAAGTTATAAATGATAAACAAGGACCATCGAAATAATAACCTAAAAAAAAAACACTAAAAGAGCTGTTGTTTAGTGAGGAGGTTGGCCTCATGGGTATTATAATTTAGTAAAATAGTGCACTGTTCAGTCATAAATACCCTTACCTAATAATATTGAATCTAAATCCCATAACAAACTAAAGTCTATATCCGACGCTTATATACAATTTGTAGGAAGGATTCTAGTTCCAATTTACCAAGATCCTGCTAGCGGAGCAAACAATATAGATAATACTATACTATAGTTAATACTAGGGCAGATTCAGACCGGGATCGTTCTAGGATTAGGTTTCCGGTTCAATGGTGACTACGGGTCTAGGGGAGGAAATAGCCATACTGTGTCTAACAATAATATCTAGTGTAATACTCGTATATTTAAAGGTCTGTACGAGGTAACTCATGAGTCATGATAAAAACCAGTCAGTACTCTTACTCGTATACTCCCATGACAGGTTTTTGGGAAACTGGAGATATATATGAGTTTTATTTAAATATTATTATAATATACATCTAACACTAAAATATATAAATGACTAGCTTTACCCGCCTCGACTTCGCACGGGTAGCACTAAACCCTACCTACCCTAACTACCCTACCTACCCCTTTTTTTTTCCTCTGGAAACTGGATACTAGATATCGATTATCGATGTGTCGAACATGGCCAACTTAGCTCAATGTTAGATGTATTTTGTTACTTACGGGAACCTATAACTTGAAATGAATATGAGACAATAAATCGACAATTAATTTATTGTAAAATGTGCGATGCGCATGATAGCAAATAAATAAATAAAATTAATAACTTTTTCTATGAAACTAACAGCACCTTTCATAAATTTGTGACTTTGTCCGACAAATTCTTCGTTTATATGAGAGAAATGAATGCTTTTGTACTAAGCAAAGATTTGTAGTGTTTGAAGTTTCTAAAGGAACAAATAAATGCCTTTGAAAAACTTTTAATGCCTACTTCCGAAAATGCCGGCGATAATTTACGATTCGTCTTGTGTAGACTTACAGAAATAAAGACTATTATTGAAGAACTGTCTATTTGCTAGAAAAGCAATTTAGAAAGATTTGATTTTGCCGGCCGAGTAAACTAACAATATAGCCATTACTCCAACATTTAGGTTTAGACCGGGATTTTCCATTGGTTTTGTGGTTTATATTGCCTGACTTTATGCCTTTAGTAGATCGATATGGTTACGTAGATATTCTTGTTTACTAAGGCAGATCTGCTGATGGGATACACAATAATAAACCTACCTAGATATTGCTATAATTATAATAGATCTAGATTGAGATTCTGTGAGGATTTGTGATTTGATGTCTCTACCACTGACTAGAAAGAGGCTTTTACTGAGATGATTATGATAACAAGATACAGTTGAGTGGGTTTCAGATACAGCTTCGGAAATTATAATAGACAATGAAGTGTTCAATAGGTTTCAGACATAAACCTACTTAACATCTTCAAGTAAACACAAACTCCTGTCTAATCAGAATTTGTTCCTTGTTCAAAGTGTAAAACTTAAAAAAAAATCCATGACAAAGTATTTATTTACATAGATATAAAGCAATTTAACTCTTAGGCGTCAAACTAACAGACCATATTCTAAACGCCAAATTGCGTTCCAAAACACAGATTACTGACGATGCTAAAGCCGCAAAGTTGAAGTGGCACTGGGCTGGCCACGTCTACCGCATGCCCAATCAGCTGTGATCTAAAATAACCACTATGTGGAGCCCTGATACATAGAATGCGTCGCGCCAGACCCTGTGGAAGATGGCTGGAGGTCTTGGACAAAACAAACCACAAGTGGTCCACATTAGCAATAGAAGTCATGGGGAGAGGCCTTTGCCCAGCTGTGGGATGATACAGGCTAACAGTTACACAATAACTCTTCATCATTTTTAAAGCTTTAGACAATGTTGAAGAGATGTAGCATTAAAGAAAACACGCGATTTAAGTGCACGCATAAAACAAAGTCACCAATGCAACAAAAAAAACTATGTTTCTTTTCCAAACGACGCAGTTCACAATCGCTATTCTAAATGACTTTTTCTCTTAAATCTTTGTGATTAAGATCTAACGGAGCATCGCTTTGTCTTGCCTTAAGACGTAGAGTTACCACTACTTCGTCTTAATTCGTTTAACAGAGAAGGGTTGACAAATGAGAGGCTGACGTAGACGCACTCAGTAGTGACTGAGCTAAGATTGAGCTCAGTTCATTTGTTTTGGAGGGAACAAATATGTTTCAGCATTGTTTTCATTTAAGTTGGTTTTAAATTCTGCTTTCTAAACCAATTTTATTTTATTGTTTTGTCATGTTTAGAGAAAATCCTTTCATAGTTTAGAACAATCTTCATTTCATCAAAAGAGGCCCTTAATTTCATAAATAATAGGGAAGTCCTCCTAACTGATCAAAAAACAACTATGTTTATTTTTAAGCGACGTAGTTTACATCTAATTCTAAATGACCTTTTCTTTTAAATCTTTGTAATTAAAATATAACCAGGACCGCTATGTCTTGCTTTAAGACGTACCAAGTCACCACTAATTCATCTTAATTCGCTTAGCAGCTAACGGCTTGACAAATGAGAGGCTGACGTCGATGCACTAAGTAGTGACTGAGCCAAGATTGAGCTAAGTTCATTTATTTTGTAGGGAGCAAATATATTTGAACATTGTTTTTAGTCGTTAAGTTTGGTGCTAAATTCTGCCTTCTAAACCAATCCAATCTTGAATACTTTTTTCGTTATCTTTAGAAGAATCATGACACAGTCCCGAACTGTTATTATTTTATAAATAGGACGACACATCGTCTAATTTCATTCATTCATTGATAGAAAAAATGAAGAAGTGACAGAAGCATGAATGACATGTACCAGAGTTTCTGATATAACGACAGTGAGCACTATGGAAGGATTTTTGAAAATTGATCCCAGGAGTTAAATAGAGGATGAAAGTTTGTATCGAAATTTCGTTCGTAATTTTTAGCGATGGGATAAAATATCCCATCGGGCACAAGGCTTGTATTGTAATAGTGTTAAAGTCGTCTTCACGGGCAATTTTTAACGCCACACTTGACAACCAGGTCGATGATCGTCAGATAACATCAAAAGAAGAGGCATCCGCCTTTCTCCTAAGCAAGAAACTGCGACTACAAATCTGCTTGTAAAGCGAAGTGACTAAACAGCAATTTCCCCTTAGACCATCTAGCTCCTAAAATGTTCACAAGCCGGGCAATCCAATTAGATTTTTATATCAGAACGTAACCTCGTTTGGAACCAACTACCCAGTAGATATTATTAAGTACTAGGTACAACATTGATAATTAATATTGTGTTAACTAGATGTATTAAATTACGTTATAATGATTTGGTTAACCAGCATGAATGAATTTGCCTAGGAGTTTATTAGTTTAACAGCTATACCGAATACATAATGCAAAGCCAATTTAGTTTGTATAATAATTTTACTCTAGAGAAATTGAGGCAAATTATTCAACTTCATTAGAATTAAGCTTGGAATATTTGACATAATTTTCTAAAAAATATTGGGGGTAAAATATTTCCTCTGGAATTACTACTACTTACCATGCTTTTCGGTTCTGAAAGTTTAGTCTACTGATACAAATCTAACGGTTGTACCCGCAGACATGGGCAAAGATCGTCACTCGCTGGACACCTGGAGGACATGACCATTGAGGTAGACCATGGCGGAGGTGGTGTGACGATCTGATAAACCTTTGCAGGGCCAACAAGGCCCGAGATCGCAAAAGACATGGAGGTTCGGAAAAAAAAGGGAGGCTTTTGCATAGCAGTAGGACACAATACACACAAAAACAAACGGTATTTTACTCCCAAACTTCTTTTGTCGTTACCTCACAATTTAAAATGATCAAAGCAACCATAACCAATGGTTATGGTTATTAACTACTCTATTTCAACAGCTACCTTGCAAAAACAAAAATACATTAAGTACCATTACTAAGCCGCAAATATTATTGTCTCCTCCATTTTGTCATGCCGAGTTAATGACGTCACTGCACGCGACTGACAGGTTACAAACATTTAAGTGCTGTATAATCGAGTTCTATGCCTACGTCTCATGTCTGATTTGGCGGAAAATTGAGGACGTGAAGCTTGTCGTGTCTGTTGTTATTGTTCTTAGGTGGTGTTGAAATCTGGGTTTTGTTGTCATGTTTAGATATTGGATTACGTAGGTTGGAAAAAGCGTTTTACATAGTTTTTTTATAAACATGGAAACCATGTTTAATAAATGCAAAAGTTAGTCCAAAGAGTGACTATCGTTTAAAAACTATGCAGAAATAATGTAAAGGAACCAAGTATCAATTTGCTATCACGTAAACACTATTATTGAATAAAATAGAGATTTATTATTCAATGACACGGTGACATTATGAATAATATCTACCTATTATTTCCACAGTCACCACCACCAAATGTTAAATCTAATAAAAATGCTAAACTGCGCTCTGAATTTTGAACCCGACACCTGACACGCCTCTTCAAAGCTTAAAAGGTTAGGTTGCACCCCAGTTCATCCCTCACCGTTACATTGTAAACATGTCTCAACCTTCGAAATGTAAACACAATTATTATGTATATGTTCGAAATTCAAAGCGCAGACAAAATGGCGGAAGAGCGGGAACTCGGTATTTATGATGCCAATCTGACACCGTGTTTCCGCCAGCCATTCTACCAGAGTAAATATTATTTAGGAATAAGGAAAGAAAGTGTAACTCCTGGAGATTGCTTGCATAGGAAATGCACTTGTAAAAGCGAGTTAGAAAATTTGAAATGTGGGGTGAAATCAGGTGTTTTGTTGTCAAATACAGTTTGGTTCCTTGCTTTTGCTGTACCATTTCGATAGGTAAATTGCTGGGTACGCCGGAAAGAACTGTTTTCTTCAGTTTGAGAGGCTCGTGGATAAATAGTAACAGCCGCACGGGTCATAGGAGGTTAAGCTACGCTTGCCGAGGTCGGTCCGTGGAGGGGTCACGATATCCATTACATATCGTGACCCCTCCGTGTCTCGGTAAGCATGTTAAGCCGTTGGTCCCGGCTGTCATTTGTAGATCATTGACAGTCGTTGCGGGTGGTCAGAAGCCCGAAAAATTGAAAATCAGTCTTACCAAGAGGTAACGTTTTACGCAGTAACTGGGTTGTGGTGGTCAGATAGCTTCCATGTAAAATACTGGTATTCAGCTGCATCCGGTTAGACTGGAAGCCGGCGCTAGGCAGATTGATTTTGCCCTATTCACCAAAGGCAAATTGAATACTGTTGCATACCGTCATGACGTAGGTTATAAACTTCTGTGAAACTGAAATATAATTATCATCATGCCTCGATTTGAATGATATTTCAGTTTCACAGAAGTTTTGTTGATTGAGCTTTACTATCCTTTTATTTAAATTGCTTGATGGCCCAATCCCTATCTTGATGACTCGATTTTTACAGACTAATAACATTTGTAATCTATTGATGCGTATCAAGGAGGCTTTTGAATGTCGGAATATATTATTATGTGTCATGGCAGTTATTTCAACAACAATCGGGCAGGATTAAAAGCAAACTAACGAGAACATAATATCGAATAACATTTTTTAAATCTAGAATTCTATGTACTTTACTAGGATCCGTTTGATGAGTTAAATCCATGATTGTGCTCGTATTGACGACGGACTTTGTTCTCGAATTCTGTAAATAAAAAAAATTAAAACGCACCTTTTTTTCAATCAAGCCGTATAAATGTATGCTTGATGGTTTAGGGATATGAGGAAAAAGGTGTAAAGTTCACTCATCCTCTATAGAAAAGGGGAATGAGTGAACTTTACACCCTGTTCATCATACCCCTAAATTGGTGACCCCGTCGTGATAGTCTTGTATATGTCGTTCGCGCGGTAAACTCTAATTGGCGATGCAGGATTTGTGTGACGTCAGGATTTTGTGTGACATCAGATCTTTGATGCGAAGTTCGCATGTGGCGATGTATATGCCGCCACAATGGGATTCCCCATCGGCAAAATGTCGGATTTCCATACAATTTCTATTTAATCCCTTTAGCGGTCTAACTGTGCGTTATCTGTCATAGAATTTAAGAATTTTATTAAGAAGATGATGTCTGACTATTTTTGTATATGAGATATATATGTATTTGGAAACACAAAGGTTTTAAATCATCGTTAACAGATTGTATTGCCAAAAAGGTGTCGTTCTGCATTTCTATCTAAATAAATTGGAAGTTGCAGGTTGGATTAAACCTAGCCCAAATAAAAGACTAATTGAAAAGCATTTGATCTAAAAATCCTAGAATTCATTTTCAGCATTCCGACCTGACTTTGTGCTAACAAAAGCACTGACGATGACGTCGGAATAGCACCTGGCATGAGTAATAGATACGGAAATATCTTTATTGAAATGTTTCTGCTAAATTGAGGTTTTAAATCCAGATTAGTGGAGGCAAAGATCAGGAAATATGTTGCAGATTAAATTCTCCACATCATTTATAGAGTATTCTCAATATATTTGGTTTATAAATCTATGTTTTTCTTGGAAAATATGAGGACAGCACCTAGCACTTAGTATAGACCGCTTATCCTCATAGGGATTAAAAAGGTGTGAATTAATGCATGCAGGGATCTAAAACACTTATTTTGCAAAAAGATTGTTCATTTTGAAAATCCTCTCTAAAATGACAAAATATTTTTATCTCTCTCTTTGTTTTTCATTCACCAAAAATACTCCAATATTTTCACCGCTATCTCGATTACGATATTTTTTATGTCATATTTTTATCACCTACTATCAAAAATTTTATGAAAAATATGTACCTACGTTACCTTATCGCTTGTCAGTCAAGTAATTGATAACGCGTCCCGCTGAATGAAGTATTGCTGTATGTTGTGATATCAGGTGCGCAGACAGAAATTAAGGTGTCGTAACGACCCTTATATCAGCGAATAGCGCAATTTATTTATCGATACTGAAGTAGATACAATATAAGCTAACATTATTAGTTAGTACTAGGGCGACCGAGATCTGCTCTGGTGAAAAAATAGAATGCTAATTTAAAAGTACATGATATTTCATACCAATTCCATTTAAAGTACATACTAATTCCATGCTACCACGACAGTAGGTATTTACAAATTCCATGCTACCATGTCATTATTCTAAGGTGTTCCTGTTCTAAACTTTGGGCGACCGAGCTCTGCTCGGCTGAAAATACGGAGAAAACGAATTTTCCCAGATATGAGACCTAGCTAGATCGATCTTTCGCCCCCGTAAACCACTATATTGCAACTTTCATCGAAAGCGTTAGAGCCGTTTTCGAGAACATGATTACAAATATATATAAATACAAACATTGTTCATTTAATATCATATGATTTATAAGCTTTTTAGTCGGTCAAACATAAAATGTAGTCGTCAGTCTTGTATTTAGAATTTGTTTATTATTTATTAATATATACGTTATGTTTTGTATGTTTGTTTTCCAATCGGCAAAGGCCTCCCCAAATCTTCTCCATTCCTGTCTCTCTCTGACCACTCTCCCATGTGGTACCAGCAACCTGTCTGTTGTCATCAATTCATCATCCCACCTTTTCTGTGATCTACCTCTCTTTCTTTGGCAATAACAGTATTATAACCAAAACGAAATTTCCAGTGTGAATGCGAATTCTTATTTAAAGCAGATATATCGCATTAAAAATCTGAGTTGTCGCTACAAAAAATACGCGACCAATTAAAGTTAGTCAGCTGCCAACATCAGATATGCAGCATTGCTTCAACTAATCACAAAAAAAAAACTTCTGAAATTTTAAACTTCCCCGTAGCTGCAATTTTTTTTTTTTAATTTTAGACCCAACTCCATATTTGAAAAGCAACGAGTATTGTTATACAATGTTTGAAAAAATCCAACGAGTTTTTTTTAATGTACTCGTAGCTATATTAAACTTTGGAAATTTAAGAGTGTTTATTCTGAAAGTGGGCAACGTCGCAAATAGATGTCAAATATTTCGCTGTTGTGCTGAATTTGGCAATATTAATGTAGGAGTATATGAAATGTGGTTTACTAGCGAACTAGAATATTAATAATGAATTGCAATTATAACACTGAATTTGATGTTGTAACCGTTTTAGATGTAAAAAAGGCATTTGAAAAGTTTCCAAATACTTTTTTCCATCTAAAACTAAATATTCGGTGTTACGATATTAATTATTGCATTTCATAATCAATATTTTAGTTCACTAGTTAGCTACATTTCATATTTAAGTAATATTACCAAATTAATCAAAACAGGTAAATATTTGACAGCAATTTGCGACGTTGCCAACTTTTAGGATAAGCGTAAAAGTCAAAAAATATTGAAAGGATCTGAAAATTTCATGAAAAATATAGTTAATATAGCCTGGAAAAATACAGTGTGCCTGGTTTGGTGCACATCATTGAAATTATTTATTTATATTAAGGTTTACCAACTAAATACAAACGCAGCATTAACCCATAATCTTTGTGATAATCATAGAAATTGCACTCACACTATTAATTAGCGTTCTTGACATAATACATAAGCAAAATATAAATAATTTTAAAATGGCATGCATCGGATAATTTATGATTTCTCATGCTTAAAAATAGAACCTAGCTAACTCTATTGAAATAATACCTATTTAATCCAAATGAATAAACTTCTTCATTATGTATATCTCCATAAATATATAAAAAAACTTCTGAGTTACTGTCTATCTTATTATCCACTAGAAAGTCTACGATTGTTCTCCAAACCACTTTATTCACTCAAAAATTTTAAACTTTCAAGTAACAAATTCAGTTATGAATTTTCGGGAGAAAACTAATTCGGATAGTTGTTAAATAATATTAGTCAGTTGTTCGAAAGACAAGCAAAATTTTGCAAACATGTTATTTTAGGGGTTTAATAGTGGTTAAATATAAGTTCCAGTTACAATTACGGTTTTATTATGAAACTTATTTGTTTGCGAACAAACTTTATATTTGTTGGGCAGAATAATTTTGTATTCGACGAATAGGTTGTATTTCTACTGAGCTAATATTAATGGATGACATTAAAATAAAGGTACAAATTTATTACACGAAATATGAATTTCAGAAGCCGATACAATGGTTTTATTCACTCATTTAGCTTTAAATTATACTTATCAAATAATACCCTCACATCGTTACAAAAGGTCTGACGATATTAAAGGTCCAAATTACCTCCAAGGCACATAATATATATTCCGTTTAGTTATTTTAATACCTAATAGGTTATTACAACAAGGTTTTCAACAGATTTAATTATAGCCCAATTTTCTTTTACAGGTAGCCGCCGTTCGCGTGTTTCGCTGATTAGATAAGATAAAAAGATGTGACAAGGACAGATAAAACTCAGAACATAGCAATGTGGAAACAACAGCGGTACTGCAGTGAAAAGTTAAATGTTTTAAAATCAAAGTGTCAAAGTTTTTAAAATAGTGGTCTAAATTTTAAAATACTAAATATAAAAATCATGATCACATGACATTGCTTCACAAATTCTCATTTTAAAATATGTGTATATGAATTATTGTTTTTTTAAAGAATGTGTTGTCAGTGTTGAAAGTTATAAGAAATAAGTGGTAAAAATAAAAATGAAAAACCATTACAAAATTGAATTTTGATAATGGCAAAAGAAAAGTGAGGCAATAGTGCCATTTTAAGTGGAAAGTGTTGAACAAAATGGTCTGTTAGTGACAGTGCAAAATGGGTTGTCAGTTGGGGAAACTAGCGGCGTCTGAGAGACGCAGCAACAATGCTGGACCAGCGATTAGTGATGGTCCTCCTCCGGCCACTGACCCTCGACTACCACTGACGGCAAAGCAGAAATACTCGATGCTCGCATCATGGAAGGGCATCTCAAGGGCTATGGAGAAGACTGGCATCTGTATGTTTATAAAGTAAGTAATCTTGACTACAGTCCTTCAAAATTATTTTACCTTTGACAGCAGCGTCTCAACAGCCGCACGTCTGCTGATGGTCCGTGGATGGGTGGCCATCTTTACATACCAAAACCCTCCGTGCCTCGGAAAGCACATCAAGCCGTTGCCCGGCTGTCATTCGTGGATCTTTGACAGTCGTGACGGATCGTCAGAAGACGTGCGGCTGTTGAGACGCTGCTATCAGAGGTAAAATAATTTTGAAGGGGTACGCTAGGCGGTCATTCTTCCATACAAACGTAATATGGTGATTACTCGTCTGTTAGACGGTGTACGTTCAAAAATAAAAATTATATCAATTTGTCTTGTCAGTATCTAGCCCTGTAAGGAAGCAGAATTGGAAAGAAAATATTTGTTTGGAAGTTATGAGCGTCGAAACATCCATATTTCAAAACAAATAAATAACTTATTTAGTAAGGAAATGGCAAAATAGACACCGAACAGGGATAGACAATTTATTCAATAATTCAAATAGTTTAATTTTGAGTAAATACATTCAGTAGTTTTTTCATAATATCTGTACGCCTAAAGGTTTGTTTATGAACGCGCTCGTTTTCGTTCTAAATCATTGTCTTTAATGAAATCAGTAAATAAATGAATATATAAATCAATCAAAAATAGATAAATAAATATTAAATTTAAAAAACTAAATAAATTAATAATTAGACTAATTAGCATGCATATTAGTTACGCCCACCAAAGAGTTCGAGCCGTCGACTAGTGTATCCTTAAGGCCCGTCTCATTTAGCCAGCTGTAACTGCTTTTAAATAGTGTTTTATTTTGACAGCCTGCTATCTGAACTTCCACGAACCGATACTATAATGTTTTAATTGTTTTCATATGATTTTCGACAGCATAGTTTGTTGTTTTAAGTAATAGCGTATGTTTTAATTTTTGGCGTAAAGTCTGAAGTTTATTTGTTCTAAAGTCTGTGTCTGTGGTCTGTTTGCCTGATACGCAATGTGTTTACACTTAACTTCAAACTGATAAGACACTATTACTAATATTGATTTATGAACCTACGTAATATTATATGCTAGCAAAATAGAAACTGATGGGAATTTAGAGATATGAGGAACAGGGTGTAAAGTGCAATCATCCTCCATAGAAAAGGGAGTATCCTCTGATCAGACGGGTGTCGTGTCTGGTGGCCACCTGCCCGACAATTGATGTCGGGAAGTGATATAAATTATTATGCTGATCGTGCGGTAAACTCTGCCTGCGCAGGAATTCATGTGACGTAAGTCTGATGCGTTGTTCGCTTGTAGCGAAGCAGATCACAGTGGCATGTATGGCGATGTGGAACAGGAACATTATGTGCTTTTACATAATAGGAGAATGATCAATCCAAAATTAGGTGTGAAAATGTTCACGATAAATGGTGTTTGCCCTCCTTCACTAAAACTTAACAAAGCAATGGTTATACAGGATCAAATTAAATTAGCTAGCAAAACTGTACAGACGAGATGGGTATCAATCAATATACATATAAACACGATAAAATAAAGAAAATTAAGATTTTTTGTTTTTTTTAGAGGGTCACAGACCGCATATAGTTTTGTTACTTGAAGTACGAGTTGAGAAAATCTGTTTTCTTTTATTTAATTACACGACTGCCCAAAACGCAGTGTAATATTTTCAGTGTTCACGTATGTATGGCACCTCTTAGAAAAAAAATGTTCCACACAACGACACAACGCTCCTTCGACAACAATGACAATTTTATTTATCTGTTAAGTCAGCGAATACCTACATGAGTGACCTTACCACCGTAGCTCTTAAACGGCAGAACTGATTTGAATGCGGTTTTTTAAATTTGAAAGCAGGTTTTCTAGCAATGGTTCTTATACAAGCTTAATCAAAATCGGTTTAGCCGTTTGAAGATTATCAGCTCTTTTCTAGTTGTTGAATGGATGTGAGCGTCTTCCACAGATCTGATCGATTTGAAATTTGGTATTCTGTTACTTCTATGATAAGAACATAGAACTCAACTCCCTTACCAACTTAAAGCACACGTGTTTGGGCTCATTACAATGGTCTCAATGAATAGGTTACAGATAGATGATGAACAGGGTCTGGTGATGGAGTATGAAAGAGAAATGAGGAAATGTTTGTGTCAGGGGTTTTTAAAATTTTAATATAATTTCACTTGTTTACTTTTCAGTTAGTTTTTTGGCAGAGCAGTTGTGTTTATTAATTTTTATTATTATATATTTTATCATATTTAAATATTTCATATCCATCACGTCTGTTAAGTTAACACACAAAAAAAACAGTTATTTACTGACATTACAAATAAAGTGAATTGCGGTCGAAAAAAACATAAAATTAATTGTTATTTGATTTATCATGGTACGCCACGTCTGCGGGGTTTTGCTAGCTAATTTAAGTAGCCGTATAAGTAGGTGATCAAAAACAATGTTTTTAGCTAGGTCATTTTCGTAGTTTGAAAATAATTACAGGGTGAAACATTAAAACATTACATTTTGTGGTCCATAGAAGTTTTAAAAAGATGAGCGTTTAGAGCATGTTTACTCAATTCATCCTAAAAAAGAAATCGCAATACATCTATTAATTTATAAATAAGTATTGATAGTCTAGTGGTGTGACCGTCCGATTGCCAAGCCACAGGTATCGAGTTCGAACCTGACTTTTCGGATTCATATGCGTATTGTATAATTGTCACTTGCTTCAAGAACGATGAAAGAAAATATTGTGAGAAAACATGGCTGAGAGATATTTCTCGACGGCTTCTGAAGCCATGTCAGAAGCATAAGAACTCTAGAACTGACACCAGCACCGTAATTGCGTAACACACGATCAATCAAAATCTGAATCACTTTGAAACCGATTGCTAATTCATTGCTATATGAGTTCGTAAAAAAATCTGCTCAACAACGTAAATAACGCAATAAATTTTGTTGAAATTTCAAAATGAAACAGATTAGATGTAATCGTTTCCGAAAATCTTGGACGTAATTAAATAACAGGCTAGTCACTAACCACACGAAAAAGAAACAAAATAAGTATTACACCTATACGAAAACAATTCCCCAACGCTGACAAATCAGTTCAAAGACCTCACAAAACACACGACGCAATGGCCGCAAACCGCTGAAATTTAGCTTTATTTTCAGTAACTTTTGTTGGTATCGTTTAAAGGATGAAACAGATTTAAAAACCCAGCTCGACGTAAACACTTCCATCTGACGTTAAGCCCCTGCTGTTGACATGAGCTTTAAACTTCACTTATACGTGTACACATGATTGTATTAAACAAGATACTCGTACATGTATCTCCTGACGATATTATCTTGCTTTCTAGATGAGTAAATTTTTAAGAAAGTATTTTCTTAGGAAATTAGACAATTGTACCCGGCCGACCGACACATTTTGGTGAACGAGCGAATGTGAACTGTAACTATTCAAATATAACTCAAAACTATTTCACACCATATAATATTAAGGCTCTAAGTTTACGGTTGTAGATGTTTAAAGTGATAAACTAGTTCACATAAACTAAAGACCTTCAACATAAACTTAATAAAACTCTTGGGTATATTCCCTTCACGCTACATATCACAGATATAGTACTCTGGCTTCTGTCCGTGACTTCAGCCGCGTAAAATTTCTTGGTCCCCCGACCCACCCCATCGCCCGCCCGCGCTATTGCTTCGTTTTCGCTTAGCGTTTTTCTGACTTTTTTTTTCTTTTTACTCGGCTCCTAAGAATTGCAGCGTGATGATAAATAGCCTATAGCCTTGTAACCTAGGAGCTCCTGCTCAGCAGTAGCGCTTGCGACCACTAGATCAACAAATAAATTATGACGGCGTCGAAAAATACAATATTACATTTTTAATTTGATGATAAGTTGGGTAGGCATTTAGTGTGGGTTGCCTGTGTCGACACCCTTGCGCCATCCCATCTTCCTAGCACGGCGAGCTGTGCCGAGGCGGCTGCTGTAGTGTAAATATGACAACCTTACTGGTAGCTATATTTTTGTGCCGTTCGGGGTTGAAACACTAGGGCCGTAGGGGCCGAGTGCTCACCGAGTATTTCGGGACATCGCCAACTCACGTGACTCTTCACGTGACCAGAGGGCTGGCCAATTATTGGGCCAAAGAATCAGCATTGCCATCCAATGTGGCAATGCTGCCAGCCTTTTGGGCACTTTTCCCGCTGACAGCGATGCGACGAATTTTTTGATGCCCAATGAGCTCTCGTTTGTTTTAATTTTTTCCATTCCATACTTGTACATAATCATAATCTATATAAGAGTTAGTTGTATACACATAGTTTAGATTGTGTATTGGTTTGTTAATTTACGAAATTAATAAATTGAGGTCCATTATGAAAATTAGAAATAATTATAAGTTTAGAAACATAATCATTTGAAAAACAATTAATTTCCCTGACTTGACATAGACAGAGTCAATTAATCGGATTAAACTCGGTTTCTCCTCTCATTTACTCTTTCATCTTTTTTCCATGTCTGATTCTTCAGACAGAATTAATCAACGAATAAAAAACATGGACGTTTTTCCATTTGAGTAAATTGCCGGGAAATCGTTCTTTGTAATTGCAATTTTATTCAGGTGCATCTGGTTGACGAGAAGCGAGATTTACTTGGAAAAAGCTTCCGTATAAGTGTGTGATCAACTCGGAAAGTTGTGGTTGAAAAATGTGGACAAATAAATCCACAACTACCTATTGTTTTTTGTGCAGAACTCCAACATTTCTCGTACGTCAGTATCTGTAGATCCGTTTCCACCGGCAAAGCTGTACGTAATTTTTGTAAGCGTACAATGGAGCACATTTGTAAATGTTTACTTGAGTGAGTACTGACCATGAGGTCCTAGGTCAAACGTTTTTGGGTTTTTCCATGTGGAATTTCTCAGTAGCAGTCCGAAGTCAGGTTTTGTGCCCGGTTGATGGCGATAGGCTCACCGCCTATTACATGGTACTTAAACCTAATTTGCGAAATGTGGGTGTGCTACGTCCAAAAACAAATTCTCTTTTTAAAGTGTGTGACGACACGGTTGGCGCAGTGGCTGAGTGATCGACTGCTGCGCAACGTGTCGCGGGTTCGATCCCCGCACGGAACAAATATTTGTATGATCTGCAATTAGTTGTTCCGGGTCTGGGTGTTAGTGTATGTGAGTTTCTATGTTTGTAAACGCACCCACGATACAAGAAGAAATTCTTAGTGTGGGGCAACGTTTATTTAAAAAAAAAAAAAAAAAAAAAAAAAGTCTATCAAATCATGCAATTAAAAAAATTACAATATTCCAACGGCCATTGGCAAAAAGGTAGTGACGTTTTCACATTCCAAATTCAAATATCATATTCATTTGGAACGTTGAATTTCGAAATGAACTGGTAATTTCGCTTCAACGGGAATGACGGAAATTTTGAATATTTTTGCAATATTCCAATTTCGAACGAAATTCGTTAATGTTGCCACTTAAAAGCTTAATTTGACGCTGCTACTATTGTTGTTTTGCATTTTCAGTTCGACAGAATTGGCATACAACGATTATAATTAAATAATTGGAGTTGTAAAGTATTAGTATTAGTATTATTATTTCGAAACACACAGGATCAGGCTAACAATAGAACAACTACTAAATTGACATTAGTGAACCTCATCAACGTCATAATTACCTTTTACTTATTCATGAAACTTGACATTTATAAACGCTTTAAAAATTCAACCTGTCCCGTTTCTTTTATGCTAGTAAAGTGAAAAGACAATAAATTAAGAATCCATAATTTATAAATACGAGGTTATTAGTTTATACCTATTAGCTGTTGCGTTCGATTTCATTTGACAACTACTAAAGCTGACATTAGCATCAACATCTTAATTACCTTATGTGAAACTCGATTTTTATAAACACTTTAAAAGTTGCCTGAAGTTTAGGGTTTTACTTGCCTCTGCACCCTTCACCTTGTTTTTTTTTAAATCTACGGTACTCTAAAGTACACTATCTATCTGTTACCAAAGTCATAATTAATTACGATAGTTAAACTCTAAATAACATAACATAACATCATACCTTGTTTCCTCAAGGGTTTAGGCAGAGGTGTACCCGTGGAACACCCACATTTCGCCAGTTATGTTTTAAGTCCCATGTAATAGGGGGCGAGACTATTGCCACCAACCAGGCACAAATCCAGACTCCGGGCTGCTACTAAGAAATACTTAAAAACCAAAAAAAATATTTCTACGTGAACGTTTATTTCCATAACTTCTCCATTCCTTTTGCGTCTGATCTCAACATTAGAGAAACATAAATTCGAGGAAAGTAAAATGATATCACGCAGCCATAAATGTTGATAATATTTCATTTCCACGATAATATGTGTGAGGGAAAGATATTTTTATTTAAATATTAGGTAGGCTCGTCATCACATTCGTGTTTATGATTTCCATGGCCCAAAGACAATCGTGTTTTTTACTTTTCTTTTATTTTAACAATAGAGTAAGTAGCTCAAGAACTCAATAAACTCAAAACTCAAAGCATTTATTTCAATTAAACCAATTACAGGCATTTTTGAATTGTCAAGGGGTCGGTCGGTCAGAAAGATAAAAAATAAACAAGAGACACAAAAACGACGAGATAGATGGGGTAGTAGGTTTTTATGGAAAAGAACGGGCAAGAACGTGAAATTTATTTCCCGTTCTTCTCCCGAAAAGAACGAAGCTCAAGCATGAATATCAATTTGATACTAGATTTGTCCAGAGATTAGTACGAAATCAATCTGTTTTACTTTTTGGAATATGAGCTCAGTTAGCGACTGCAAAGAGCTTAGTTTAATGCGTTCCAACTTAAAATTTCATTTCTTAATTCAAGTAACTTGTATCTGACACGTCGACGTTAAGATTTTTACATGATACCTACAGATATGAACGCCGATGAGGTTTGCCTTTATAAATCCCTACAGAATATTCTGATAATATAAAATACCTGCGCCCCGTGGTTTCACCCGCATACGTATCGATCCCGTAGGAATTCCTGGATAAAAACTATACTATGTCATAATCCAGGTCATGGTCTACCTATGTGCCAAATTTCATTTAAATCCGTTCCTCTGTTTTAGCGTAAAAGCGTAACAAACAAACCAACTCACTTTCGCATTTATAATATTATACTGTTGCCCGCGATTTCGTCTGCAATCCAGGATAAAAAATAACCAATGTCCTTCTCCAGGTCATGGTCTACCCATGTGCCAAATTTCTTCCAAATCCGTTTTAGCGTGAAAGCGTAACAAACAAACTCTCTTTGGCATTTATAATATTAGTGAGGATTAGGACAGTTAGGAAATTAGGAACTAAGAATTACTAAAGTACCAGAAGTGTCTCATTGGTCTTATGGGCGCCCTGCTGCAAACCATAAGGTCCTGGGTTTAATTCCTAAGTCAGGCAAAGTGTCTTAGTCCGGATTGTTGCCCGGTTGATGGCAATACGCCCATTACAGTGGACTTAAACATAACTGGCGAAATGTGGGTGTACTTTAGGTAGACCTCTGCCTAACCTTTCGGGAAATACCGGCGTGTTGTTAATATATAGTACACAATAATAATAGTAACACACAGACACACACAGTAATATTACACTGAGGTCCATATAAAGTGCACACCAAAGGCCAGGAAAATCCATTTAGATTGGATTAAGCCTTTATACGTCCTTTGAAGATGCTCTATCTATAACTAGCCAAGTCAGGCAAACCTATGTGACCCATTTTGATTGACTTGGCTTGTTAATTATATTTCGTGTTAATCCCTCTATTATTAACGAGCAATATTTGTGATAACGTTCTCGAAAACTGCTCTAACGATTTCGATGAAAGTTGCAATATATGGGTTTACGGGGGCGAAAAATCGATCTAGCTAGGTCTCATATCTGGGAAAATTCGTTTTCTCTATTTTCACAGCCCTCGGGAATGTGATACAACATTGGTATACCTGGACGATATGTTTATCTATTTTCACCCGAGCAGAGCTCGGTCGACCAGGTTCTATTAGATTAATGTAAGAAGAAAGTTCTAATTTTACCGTAGACATCACTGATCGGGGTGAAGGAAAACATCGTGAGCGAAACTGAAGGTCAATAGCCGTAATTAGAAAAGTTCAAAATCTATTCACAATCTCATCTAAGAAAGAAAATTTTTATTTGAACACAGTTCGCGAAACATAAAATACAAATATAAAGTGAAAATAATGTTTTAACAAAATAGTGTGTGCTCCACGGCTACCTCAAAATTGTCAGCGACAATCGATGACAAAAATGTTGGGAAATTAGATATATTTTTGATAGATTGAGAGGGCTTAGAGAAGAAAGAAGAAAAAATATGGAAAAAAGACAGAGCAGCCCAGTGGTAATGGCCGCGACTTACCAGTTGAAGGTCGTAGGTATGAACCCTGACAAGCGCTTTACTTTGTGTAAACTGTTACAACACCACTGCTCTCAAAACGGTGAAGGAAAACATCGCGAGGAAACCGACATGTCCTAGAACCAAAATTCGAAGACATGTGACATCTACCAACCCGCACTGGGCCCGCGTGGTGGATTACGGCCCACTCTTTCTCACCGAGACGAGGCCTGTGTCCCAGCAGTGGGTACACTGCTCTGATTTTCTGGATTCCGGTTAGTGAAAATTAAATAGAGCCTGTAACGTACATAGCTAGCGAAATATGGGTGGGCCTTACATCTCTGCTATCCCTAAGGGGCATACAGGCGTCAGTATTACCTCTCGGGGAATTTAGGCTTGAAATTATGTTAATATTTTAGTAGGTGCCTACTGTTATAAGTTTAGTGTGTTTAAGACTACTACGGCCGGCTTCTGTGTCACCGTAATATCAATCAAGTAATTATGTGGTTATAACTAGTATAAGAATGTAATTTGTGAAGATAAATAAACGTTTTTTTTATTAATTTTTTAACTTTTTGTCTATGAGCTACACGATCATTTTCCTTTGAACCCATTGGATTTGAATTCTGATTCCGGAATATAATGTGTTTTTTTTAATTGAGGAGATATAATTCCTGAAGTGACTGTGGCAGAAGCAAAGTAATATAGAACCATGAATTACATATTTTATCTTCTATAGACACTCACGACAGACACATAATACCTAAAAGTGAATTGTGATAGTTTGAAAAACCATTTCATAAAGATAGTGAGAGTGTAAGTGAATTGTGATAGTTTGAAAAACATTTCAAAAAGAGAGTAAGAGTATAAGTGAATTGTGATAGTTTGAAAAACATTTCAAAAAGAGAGTGAGAGTGTAAGTGAATTATGATAGTTTGAAAAACCATTTCAAAAAGAGAGTAAGAGTATAAGTGAATTGTGATAGTTTGAAAAACATTTCAAAAAGAGAGTGAGAGTGTAAGTGAATTATGATAGTTTGAAAAACCATTTCAAAAGGAGAGTGTAAGTGAATTGTGATAGTTTGAAAAACCATTTCAGAAAAAGAGTGAGAGTGTGTAGATGTGTACAATGAGTAACTGAATGAATGCGCATTATGAAAATAGTTTGTTCAGAATCGTTTACTGAATCAATGTAATTTTTAACAAAGGTAATTTTATATTCCAAAAACAATTTCAAGTACGTAAATTACAGTCACACTTCCACCGTACAGGCAAAACAAATCAAAATAGACGAAGTACCATACGCTAGTCCCGTATACATGTGTGACTGTGTGCGGGCGTAGATTTGTAATGTAACCACGATTTTCTCCCACAGTCAGTTTATCTAATTTAATCAACAATGTTTTATACATAATACTAAAAATTCAGTGTTTATATTATGATTATAACTTAGTATTCTTATTACGGTGTTAATAGGGATGATGCCTGGGTAAAACAAAATAAATTATATTTAGTCTGTCAGTCAGATAACATAAAAATGTTAGACACGTATTTTTTGCTTTATCATATTAATAAAAAAATACTTAGATGAAACGCATTAAAGTTGGGGAGTGGGGCTCGCTACGTCACAACTAAGTATAAAATCTACTTGCGTGACGTCATGCCACATTTTAAGTAAAACTCGAACTCAAAGCATTTATTTCAATTAAACCATTTACGAGCACTTTTGAATTGTCAAATAGTCGCGTCAGTTAGTCAGAAAGTTGAAGCTAGTTGCCCATTCCAAAACGTACATCTTTATGGAGAAGACCGGGCAAGAAACTCCAAGGACACTCTTTTAAATATAGAAAATTACAAAATCCTGGGTACATTATTCTTGTTGCTTCTATATGTGAGACGAATGTCCAAAAAATAATCAAAACAATTCAAAACATAAGATTAAAAATAAGCCATGGCAGATAAGAGATGACCAGTCACAACTGACGGCGCCCGTTCACGAACATGACGCGTAGATCAGTATCATCCAGCTCAACCATTTTGTAGGGAACCGATTGATCCAACACACTCGCCACCATCAGCGAGACATTTAAGTGAGCATGACATACTCTCAACTGCCATGCTCTTTCAAGTCAATAACATAAAAAAAATAAACGGCTCCATGTATTGCTCAATAATATGTTATTCTTCACATAATATGTTATTCTTTTCACTGAAATTAGCTAACTGTTTGTAAATGTACGTTTCGAATACCTTTGAGATGACTGGTATGAGTGAGATGGGTCTACAATATTCCATCAACTCCTTATCTACTTTCTTAAATAGTGGTTTAATTATGGATATTTTTAATGCTTCTGGATATAGACTCGTACATATACTGAGGTTGATTAAGTGGCTCAGATGATTGCATATCTCGACTGATACTGACTTTATTATTTTAGCCTTACCTTATTTTTTTCAATGTATTGCCGTAATCTGTTGATGACGTAAAAAAAACCTACCTGATCTTTTAGCCATCATCTCTATTCCGAGAAATGTGGTACCATTTGCCACTGATATAAATATACAATGTCGCCCATGGACCGCCCGTATTTTTCTGAATATTCATGAAAAATTATCGAAAATTAACTTTAAAAGGGGGGTCTATCTTTAATATTTTTCATGTTATTCAATTTTTTATGTTTTTAGTAGCGTTTGCCATATCTTCTATGTTTGTACGGTGAAACCATACACTACCGACGACTAAGCATTTTTACATAACTTAATTAATTAATATCCACTGAGCAATCAGTACTCGATTAGCGGTCATCGCGTGTGCTCCCTCGCTCCTTTATATTTACAACATTTGGTCCGTTAAATACATTTATTTTTACCTTAAAACGCAGCAGTATCATTGACTATCTTCCAACCTTCTACATGGTCCTTCGAGCTATCGGGCGGGACCTCGCGAGTTTTAGTATTCGTTTTTCTTTGGGGAGTTACGTGTATTTAGAATCTAGTGAGTGATCTCGTTCAGAAATCAGCATATTGGATAACAGTGATACGCGTGAACTGTGGACATAGTTTCGCAAACGCAGAACTCTAGCAAAGTATTTGTAGCAAAACCCTATAGCAGCACAAGGCGGAGTTGCAATACTAGTGAACACGAGCAACGTTCCTGAGCATCCCGAGCAACGGAACATCAGCGCTTCAAGCACGAAGCAATCAGCATCCGGAATAGCAAGCAGCGAATCGGTATTTACAGCAGAAGCACTCGGTGTCTATAGCAGCAGGACGACAGTGTCCAGTTATAGCCGAGCATCAGCAATCTAAGTGCGACAACAGCAAACCAGGGGCAGTCAAACGCCACTATTGTTCAAGTAAGATCTTTCCTTTTTAACTTCAAAAACTAACTAGCAGCAACATGGAGGATCTTTACTATCAACAAATTGAACTTAGCGAATTAATCCGGAAAATACCGATAAATATAAAAAAGGATAGCGCAGATAGGAAATCTGATGACTATTTCAAAAGGCGATTAGAGATGTTAGAGAAGTATTGGTCAGATTATCAGAATAATCACTTAGCTATCTGTGAATATGGAGTCAAAGATCATTCGTACTTTATAAACTCAGAGCATGAAAAGGTTAGCAAGCATTATACAGCCGCCAAATCTCTAATCAGCGAACAACGCCAGCAGTTATCAAGCAAGCTAACGCCTATGAGAACCGTTAGGAGTACTCAAGCGACACAAGAGGAGCAAAAAGAAGCCGAACAAGAAGCAGGGCCATCGGGTTATGAGCAGACAAGAAAAGTCAGCAGTTTGCGTACTATGGAGTCAAGAGGATCAACTAGCAAATTTGATGATATGATACGTAAACAAGCAGCAAATTTTAAAGCGTTCAAGAGATCAGCGGGTTTAATCGACCTAGACTCCATGTCCGAAAAGTGGGAAATGGAGGACGCACTACGAACTCTACAAGCACGCTGGTCACAAATTGACTGTCTTCATTGGGAGATTGATAGCGAGATAGGTGGAGAGGATGATGATTACGAGGCAGCTTACACACAGCATGAGCGAGCATATATCCATCTAAAGAAAATGATCAACAAAAAGCTTTGGAGTGTATCACATAGAGAGCACTCCACACCGAAAATGGATATCCCTGTATTTTCAGGAAATTATCAGCATTGGACGTCATTCAAGGACCTCTTTACCGAAGCTATTCACAGCAACCCTACCTTGTCGCAAGCGCAAAAAATGCAATTTTTGAAAGGAAAGGTCAAGGGTGAGGCGGAAGGACTCATTCAGCATCTTCCCATAAGTTCCAGTAACTATGATACCTGCTGGGAAATCTTAAACCATCGGTATAACAATAAAAAGCTCATATTTTCATCAATTATAAATACTATGCTAGGTTTATCTACTATGCAGCAGCAAACAGTAGGTCATATTAAAAAACTGCATGATATAACACTAGAAAGCTTACATGCCATACGGAACTTAGGGATTGATATAAGCACCTGGGATCCACTTCTCGTGCATTTATTGTCACAGAAGCTTGATAGCGAAACCTACGGAGATTACATAGACTCGCTTAAAAATTCTAGAGAGCTACCGGTTTTGCAGGATTTTTTGGACTACTTAGAAAGTAAATTTACGAGCCTGGAAACATCCCGCAGAAAGCTAGATCAAGCATCACCGAAATCAAACAATCATACCAATAACGATCTTCCTGAAAATCAAAAAGCAAGACGATACAACTACGCCAATAAATTTAACAAGCCGCATTTAAAAGCCTTACACGTGTCGACCAGCAAATGTCAATTTTGCGGTCATCAACATGCCATGTTCAATTGCGAAAAATGTTTGCAGTTGCCTAATGAAGCGAAATTAAAAACAGCCGCAAAACTAAAATTATGCGAAAATTGTTTATTTGACCATAATGGCAAGCAATGCATTTCCGTTAGGCGATGTCGCAAATGTGACGGAAATCACCACTCCGTTTTACATGACGCCTGCTCAAAAAATATATCGCAATCGAATAGCGTTGTAACGACAACAGCTGACCCAAATTCGCAAGACAATGTCGCAATGACTGCGCATGTGTCACAAAATGAAACAGGAACGAATGAAGTTTTGTTAGCTACAGCCTTGATCAAAGTCGCAGCGATTGATGGATCTTATCATGTCTTGAGGGCTCTCATTGACCCTGGATCACAAGTTTCTCTGATAAGAGAAAGTGCAGCGAAGAAGTTAGGATTACAAAGATCAAAATTCAAAGGATTGATATTCGGAGTAGGGGAAGTCGAGAACAACTGCAACGGTGTGGTCACATTATGTTGTTTCTCTACACATAATGACTTTTCGTTTAATACCGACGTACTTATCATGAGCAACCTACTAAAAGATATCCCGTATAAATCCTTTGACACATCGAAGTGGTCCTACATAGAAAATCTTAAACTAGCTGATCCATATTTTAACCATAGCCGTCCAGTGGACTTATTACTAAGCGCTCAAGTGAATGGCTTGATATTATTAGGAGGATTGATCAAAGGAGAAAGCTTATCGCAACCAGTGTTACAAGAAACACATCTTGGTTGGATTATATACGGCGGTGGCCAAATGTCATCACTTCAATGCAACGTCGTCATGAATAATATTCACGATATTCAGCAGTTTTGGGAGATCGAAGATATAAGCGAAAATACGAACTTATCATTGGAAGATCAAGAATGTGTTGACTTCTATTCATCTACAACAAAACGTCGTGAAGACGGGCGGTACGAAGTAAGATTGCCACTAAAAGCTGATATAAATGAAAAACTAGGTTCATCGAAAGAGATGGCCATAGCACAGTTCCATAATATGGAACGAAAATTTAGCAAACAACCCATTTTAGCAGAACAATATAAAGCATTTATTAGTGAGTACATTGCCTTAGGACATATGGTACCTACTAACAGCAAAAATAACAAACAAGCGCTATCATGTTACTTACCGCACCATTCCGTGCAACGAGCAGAATCAGCAACTACGAAGCTACGCGTAGTGTTTAACGCGTCAGCAAGGACGTCAAGCGGATATAGTGTGAATGACCTGTTGAATAAAGGCCCAAACTTACAACAGGACCTACAAGAACAAATTTTAAAGTGGCGTCAATATCGTTTCGCTTATACATCGGATATCGAGAAGATGTACAGGCAGATATTGATGAGCGAAGAAGATCAGCAATATCAGCAAATCGTATGGAGGTATGCATCAGATCAACCTTTGCAAACGTATAACCTTACCACCGTCACATACGGAACTAAATCAGCACCATTTCTAGCAATGATGTCTCTGAAACGGCTAGCCGCGGATGAACGACGAAACTTTCCGGAAGCTGCGAAGATACTAGAAGAGTCATTTTATATGGATGATCTGGTCCATGGATCACACTCCATCGAAACAGGAAAGCAGCTTATTGATGATCTCAACAGATTATTAAAATCAGGAGGTTTTACACTAAGAAAATGGTCAGCAAATAATTCAGAACTCCTTCAAAATATAGAAAAAAGCAGCAGCAGCAACGGCGATATAATTTTTAACTTTAAATCAGAAAGTACATCAAAAACATTAGGTCTTCGCTGGAATTCTTGTGATGACATGTTTAATTTCAAATACAGCATAGCTAATCCAAACGCAAAAGTAACTAAACGTCTACTTTTATCGGAAATATCAAAGGTATTCGACCCGTTGGGATGGTTGTCACCACTCACAACAAAGCTAAAGCTGATATTCCAAAAGCTGTGGTTAAACAAAATGCATTGGGATGAAGAAGTTCCTGTAAACATCAAAGCAGAATGGGTAGCGATACAAACCGACATGGAATACTTAAATCAATGCAAAATACCGCGCTGGATAGGGTATCAACCTACTGACGTCATAGAACTGCATGGTTATTGTGACGCATCAACTAAAGCCTACGCAGCAGTAATTTACGCACGATTATGGAAAGCAAATGAGACATCAGTAGTACTAGTTGTTGCTAAGGCTCGTTTAGTACCTGTTTCTAAGAGCATATCTTTGCCGAGATTAGAATTGACCGGTGCGTATTTGTTAGCGAAGTTAATGAACAAAGTTATTAGCTGTTACAGTGAGTTAGATATGAGGATTTATGGATGGACTGATTCCATGGTGGTCCTAGGGTGGCTGCAAGGAGAATCCAGCCGATGGAAACCCTTTGTGGCGAATAGGACTAAAATTATAACAACAGTAATGAAACCAAGCTGCTGGCGATATGTTAAGTCTGAGGATAATCCAGCAGATGCAGCCAGTAGAGGCATCTCAGCTTCACAACTAAAGAATCACACGCTGTGGTGGCAAGGACCGCAGGTCTTGAAATCGTTTGACGAAAAATTAGAAGCCAAGCAACTCATTTATACCACTGATCAAGAAATCAAAGGAAAAGCAGCAGTAAACAAAGTAAATGCTGTCCAAAATGATAGCAAGGACAGCATCATATTGCAACTGTTACTTAAGTTCAGTTCACTCAACAAAATAACTAAAATAGTGGCATGGCTTTTACGAGCAATCAAAACAATACAATTTATCAAGAATGAAGTCATGTCAAGCAAGCATAGTAGCTTACCGGAATATCTTACCTTATATGAATTGAGAAAATCAAAATTACTCATTATAAAATACATACAACGAACTGAATTTGCAGCGGAAATTATGTCATTACGGAAACATAGTAAATTAAGTAGCAGAAGTGATCTATTAAAACTTAATCCCTTTATTGATCACGAGGGGATTCTACGAGTTAAAGGCCGGTTAAGCAAAGCAAACATGAGTATGGACATGAAGCATCCTGCGATATTGCCTCATAACAGCCGGCTTACTGCTCTAATAATTCAACTAGCTCACCAGCTCACCTTTCATGGTGGACCGCGATTAACTTTATTTAACCTTAGACAGAGATACTGGATTATTGCGGGAAATAAAGCTGTAAGGAAGGAAGTGAGAAACTGTGTTACCTGTGCAAAGCATAAGCCCAAAATACAGCATCAACTGATGGGAGAGTTACCCGTAGCCAGAAGCAACCCGGCCCCACCATTCTATCACACTGGAGTGAATTACACAGGTTATGTAGATGTTAAAAGTAACAAGGGACGTGGAATTAAGACCACTAAAGGATATATTGCGCTGTTTATTTGTCTAGCGACCAAAGCTGTCCATTTAGAGCTTGTATCCGATTTAACCAGTTCTGGGTTCTTAGCAGCATTACGACGAATGGCAGCCAGAAGAGGAGCGCCGCGTCATCTTTACAGCGATAACGGGACGAATTTTGTGGGAGCTAATAGAATGCTACAGGAAAGCTATCACGATTTCGAAAATGTATATGATCATAACTTTTTCGCTGAGCTAGCAGATTTAAATATAGAATGGCACTTCAATGCCCCATCTTGGCCTAGTGCAGGGGGTCTATGGGAGCGAGCCATTAGAAGCTTAAAACATCACCTCAAGCGAGTAATAGGAGAAAAAAAGCTAACCTTCGAAGAATTTAGCACTATCTTAGCACAGGTGGAGGCTTGTTTGAACTCTAGGCCTTTATGTGCCTTATCGGAAGATATCGAAGACTTGAATGTCCTGACTCCGGCTCACTTCTTGACCGGAAGGAGCGGAACCGCCATAATTGAAACTGAAACAGATGCTCGAACTAGATGGTATTTATCAGCTAAAATAGTAAACGACATATGGAAGAAATGGAGAGCGGAGTACCTGACTCAGTTATCTGTACGAAGCAAATGGCGAAGCGTTGAGCGAAATATTACCATCGATGATTTAGTGACCATCCAGGACGACAATCTGCCACCTGGAAAATGGATGGTGGGTAGAGTAAGAGAAACTCATCCAGGTCAAGATGGATTAGTTCGGGTAGTAACTCTAAAAACAAAAAGCGGAACAATTAAAAGGCCGATTGTGAAACTGTCAATCTTGCCGATACCGCCAGCTTCAAGTAATACGGTAGATAACAATGTTAATCAAGCAAACAACGTCACCTCGAAAGAGCCTGACGTGCGGATTAGAAGCAGCAAAATCAAAACTAACTTCATATCATTAGCAATGTCGTTAATCTTTTTTATTTCATTGATAACATCGTCTCAAGCAGCTTTTAATATATCAAAGTTGCCTAGCAATAATTCGCTGTATTTTGAGTCAGTAGACAACATGCAAGTTATTCGAGACAAATGGAATCTGATTGTTTATTATGATATGAGCCCTTATTGGGAAGGAAATACTGCCGCCACAAAATTCTTGGAATATTTACAAAGACTCTGTGCATCCCTAAACGATAAGAGTCACTGTAATATGATAACACTTCAATTAAATCACGACTTCAAAGAAATACAGCACTATAATCAACTTATGATTAGTCAGCACTTTGATGTGCGCACCAGACAGCGTCGCGGACTCATTAACGGTATCGGTTACGTGGCCAATAGCTTGTTCGGAGTATTAGACGAACGATTCGCCGAACAGTATAAAAAAGATATACAGCTTGTTAAACAAAACGAACAGCATCTTAATAGTTTGTTAAGAAATCAGACCTCTATCATTGAGGCTGAATACAACGTATTAAAAAGAACCGAGCAAACTATCCAGTTACAACATAAAACAATAAACAAACACTTGAATCAATTGGATAATGCTGCCCTTGCTATTACACAAGAAGTTGAAGGTTTAGCTAAAACTCAAGACTTTGCTCTGTCGGCAGTCACAACTATCAACTTACTTCAAAACCTTAAAATGATCCAGGATACTCTGTTAGATATCATCACGGATATTTACCACGGGAAATTCAACGCTCATCTGTTAACTCCAGATCAGTTACAGCGTGAGTTACAGTTCATTTCTGGACAACTAACAAAGGATACTACCCTGCCCGTGGACAACCTACAATCTGACTTAAAACATATTTACAGTATGTTGAAGGTAAAGGCGAGAATGATGGAAGAATACTTCATATTTGAGATTACTTTTCCATTGACCGGTAGAGACAGCTACAAGATTTATAAAATCATACCAGTTCCTCAGCAAGTTCAAAATGATATGATTAGCGTACTACCGGTTGCGGAGTTCGTGGCTATTAGTTTGAAGAAAGATGCTTTCTTCACAATGTCGTTTATGGAGCTCCAATCATGCCTGCATAATGATCAGTCATATTTATGCCAAGCTAACAAACCAATTAATCACTTAAGCATCGATGAAAAATTCTGCAAGCTGGATAATAAATTAAAACAATGCGTTGTAATTAAATCCCCTTGCCAAGACAGCTGGCTCGAACTAAATGATCCATCGAGGTACATGTATTTTTGCTGCAACACCTACTCAGTGAGGATTATATGTCAAGATCAAGTTTCCTTTAAACAGGTGACTGGAGTCGGAATTATTGATCTAGGTCCGAAATGCGTAATAAAAAGTAAAGATTTTACCTTGTATTCTCATGCCGTATCAGCAAACACAATTAAATCAAAGTCTGATATTCCGATACCCCAGATAGCAGAATTAAACCATATGGTTAATATATCATTATCTCACTACACCGCATACGAAGATCCACTGAACAGCACATTAGTGGACCTGGGCGAACGAATAGAACAACTGAAATCTGCCAATACTAACTTACCAGATTACTCTCTGTCTACAGATGACATTCATCAGTATATTATTTGTTACGGCTTGCTGGATGTAGCCGTTTTATTGGCGTCATACTTTTTATGGAGAAGGTACCGTTCAGTTTCTTCAGTGGAACTACTATCACAAAGTGTGGCGAATAGTGTTGTGTTCTCGCGAAAGCAGAGTACGGCTGACCGTCAGCCTAGTGAAGTGAATATAATTAGTGAGGACACTAACCCTAAACGAGACGTAGCCACGTCACCTATGTCTAAAACATGTCGCTTTAGACTAGAAGATGTGTAACTTTTTTGCCCGGGAGCATGTACGGTGAAACCATACACTACCGACGACTAAGCATTTTTACATAACTTAATTAATTAATATCCACTGAGCAATCAGTACTCGATTAGCGGTCATCGCGTGTGCTCCCTCGCTCCTTTATATTTACAACCTTCGGTCCGTTAAATACATTTATTTTACCTTAAAACGCAGCAGTATCATTGACTATCTTCCAACCTTCTACAATGTTATTGGCTCGATTTGTATTCTGTTTATTATTTCTAATAGCTTACGAGTTATTTTATCGGATTAACTAAAAATGTTTCGTAAAATTTGTCGACTATGAAAAAAAAACGGAGGTGAAGATTTTTTTTTCCAAAAAAACAGTATTTATTTTAAAAAACATAAGTGAAATTATGTTAATTATACATAAAATTATAGCGGTATACTGAAAAAAAAAAATAAGAAAAAATGAAAAAAAAAACAATTAAAGATAGACCCCCCGTTTTAAGTTTATTATCGATAATTTGTCATGAATATTCAGAAAAATACGGGCGGTCACATGCCCATGGGCGACACTGTATAAAACCGTGTTTTTAAACATACCGCAAAATAACACTTATATACCGATTATTATAACAAATAAAATTAGATATTTAAGATGGAAGATAGCTTAAATTTAATCAATGTCCACTACACTATCGTGCAAGTAAAAGTTACGCAACCTAATAAAATTACAGTGTGACCCACATGAAGTGCACAGAAAAGCCCCCGAGACGATATTTAGCCTAAATTAGGCTGCTATTAGCCCCCAAGAGATCGAGCTAAACGTGCTGTAATGTATACTGTGCCAGTTAAATTGTCCTCAAGTGCTTGTCATTTAGCTAATGAAATTGATGTTAAAGCATTATTTCACGTGGTTTAGTGAAGCAGAAAAGGTTTCCGAATCATAGGTAATTCACGATTTTTTTTGAGATTTGTGATGTTTTAAATAGTGACAAGAAAATCACTTGGTTGGGAAAAATGTTTTATTGGCAACTACTTTTTCGATTATTTGGTGAAGGTTTTCTGAAGTCTTTTATGAGTATCATTACTTTATAATATATTTAACTTCATAGTTTTTAAGTCACAAAATTCAACATTCAAAAGTCATTTATTCAAACTAGGCTGAGCACTTTTCGAACGTCAAAATTACATAAGACAGTCCCCCAAAACGCCCTTCACCACTTCCTAGTGCGTTAGCTGGGAAGAAGAAGTGGTGCAATAAACTCCCCAGCAGCACAGCTGTCTGTTCAGTTAGAAAAATATATGATTCTATGTAATAGTATGCACAATAAATTACATTACGCAACACAAAACATAATTTAAATTATTAGCCATATGTTAGCTAGCACACGCCAATATACCAACCAAAATCATCGAGAACTATACTCAGGCAGAAATAAAAACTAAACGTAAACAGAACTTAATATCTAAATAAAAGCCTCCAGGCATAAAGGGCGTGCCCACTTACATATATATATGTATAGCTGTAACTGGAAGTTATAAATAATAAACTACGGCTATCGAGGTAAAATAAATAAACAGTTAATTACTAATAACAATAACAAAACCATGATCAGCAAGACGACCAGTCACCCCGACGCTACCGTACGCAGTGACATCCAAGGGAGCTTGACGAACTTGCTGCCGGTTGCTCACGCAAAAAATAATATGATCAATTGTCGAGGTCACTAGCTAACCACATATTGCAATACAACCCATAAAAAAAAACATTGTAATGAGTAGATTATGTCAACAATAAATTCAAATTAAATTAAAATAACTTGACTTATAAAGTCAATTAAATAAACTCATATAACTTTTCAGTAGGTAACCTAATTCAGGAGAAAGAACAAAAACATTGTCTTGAGTTAATCAGAGCGACCAAAGTATGCCTTTGAACAAAGCTTGGATTTTACTTTCGTTTTAAACGCATTAAATGGCAAATCTAGCAAAGCAGAGGGTAGCTTGTTATAAAAGTTTATACCAAGCCCACCAAATGAGTTATGAACCTTATGAAGCCGGTGAAAGGGGGGAGCTCGTAGTTTGTCCTTATTTCTAGTGTTAACATTGTGAAAATCACTATTTTTAGTGTATAAGTGTATATTTTGCCTAATATATAAGATGCTGGCAAAGATGAATTGAGATGCCACCGTGAGGATACCAATATCTTTGAAAAAATAAAAAGAGAAACTCTGGCACCTAGCTGGTAAATTGCTCGAACAGCTCGTTTTTGATGGACAAATATATTTTGAATATCAGCACCTTTGTCCCACAGCAGAAGACCGTAGGACATAACGCTATGAAAATAACCGAGCGGTATCGACGTCAGTGTATTGTCTTACTTTCCTGACAGCGTAGGCGGCTGAACTGAGCCTTCCCGCTAGGCTCGATATATGTGGGCCGCACTGAAGTTTGGCATCTACTGTTATACCCAGAAAAACTGCCGAGTTTACAGATTCAAGCACCTCTTTATCTAAGACGATGTTGAGTCCTAGATTTCTTACATTTGGTAGGGCGAACAGTTAGAACGTTTTAATTTTATTTTAGCCCAGATGAGGCTATTATTATAATTAAACACTATTCGCTAAGCCTCCTGGGAACCCTCAGGAGGCTAAGCGAAAAGTGCTTAATGTATACTGTGCCAGTTAAAGTGTCCTCAAGTGCTTGTCATTTAGGTAATTAAATAGTTGTCAAAATTTTATTTTGTGTTTTATAGTAAAGTAGAAAATTTATTTGATTATGTTCTTCGACCAATTATTCGAGGCTAGTAAGGTTTTAGTAGCAATTGCTGTTGAAGCAATCTTCTATTAGGAACATTTTTTTGACATTAATTTGATTTTATGAAGGTGAACTCTTCATAATTGTTTAAGCTCTGAGTATAAAAGTCACAGAATTGTGGATCTGCGCGAAACACAATTTGGAATTCGGTTTTCTGACAGATTTTTTTGTCAGTTTTTGCTACCAGTAAAGCTTTAGCGATACATTTTTCAATTTCAACGAAATATTATTTTAAATCATTTGGAACTTTTTTCCTAGGAAAGCATTATATTTTGTTACAATGTTATTTTTTACCACACCTAGATGTCCCTACAAAAGTAACAATACCAACAAACGAACCTAAATACAAACGTTATACATATAAAACTCGTCAGGTCGAGCGGTGACCTACATCGTATGGTTGACTCTAACAATTTGCAAGATACCTGTCTAACGTGTATTGTGTTCTCTTTTCATTAACTTCTGGTTGTTGTATATTATGAGGAAGTATATAAATAAATACACATTAATACAATACAAAAAACAGTCGGAACATACGAACTACATATGTAAGTCACGAACTGACCCGAAACCTCCAAACTTCTTCTACATAGTTTTTTAAAGTTTTTGTGCTATAGCACCTCTCTTTGAGGGATAATTTAATGTAAAAAAGTTTATCATAAAACATCATAATAAGGTCCATCTCTTCAATTCTTCAGGCCTCCTCTCTGTGAGAGGGAGTGCGCCGTAATCCACCACGCGGACCCAGTGCGAGTTGGAAGATGTCACATAATATGTCTAGGAATTTTTGTTTCTAGGACAGTTTCCTTATCGTTTTGAGAGCAATGGTGATGAAATTATTTACACAAAGTAAAAGGAGTTTGAACCCACAACCTGCAACTCGTAAGTCAGGGCCGTTACCACTGAGCTACCACTGCTCTCTTCAATTATCAATTCTTACTGAACAAATAACGTAAATAACTAAAGTAATTAGCGTGCAATTGGGGTTTTTTTATTGCCCACGGTTTCACCTGCGTAGAAGTTGGAAGTTATCTCACGGGAATGTACCACCGGGATATATTTGTTGCGCCACTTCTTCTTCCCAGCTAACGCACTAGGAAGTGGTGAAGGGTGGGCGTTTTGGGGGACTGTCTTATGTAATTTTGAAGTTCGAAAAGTGCTGATTCTCAGCCTAGTTTGAATAAATGACTTTTGGATAAAGTATTCTTACACTGTTTGTCCACCGCACCGCGAACGGCCGTCCCGTTCGCGGTGCGGTGAACGAGAACCGAAATTACGCGGCCATAGTAAATGTACTGTCGCTACTTCGGCGTCGACATCTATTTCTCGTTGATGTTCCGTGCGTCATACAGTAGACAAACGGCCGTAGTCCTAACCCAGGTCGTGATTTACCTGTGTGCCAATTTCATCCAAATCCTTTCTGTTTATCTCTGCATCACCCAAAGATTGACTGGTAGAAAATGCCTATGGCATTAAGTCCGCCTATGTACATTTGTGTGTAAAGTGTTAAATAAATAATAAATAATAAATCCTTTTAGTCGCTTAAGCGTCGAATGGTAAGAAACAGACAAACCTAGAAAGAGTTATTTTCGCATTCTTCTTCTTCTTAGCGTGTCGACAGCAATCTAAATAGACTCGGCCCAGAATACGGCCACGGGTTTGGTGCCATCACTAGCGTCCATTATCAATTCCTGTAACGTGCAGCTGACAGGACACGCAGGACAAGATATTAAGTGTCCCATCGTTTGTGGAACAGCACGACATTTACACTTCAAGGTGGAGCCATCTATGAATCTCCACCTGAACAGATTTTCCTTGCTTCTGCCAACATGGGTCTAGAGATTTCCGCATTGATCATATTAAATATAGAAGTATGGATTATGTGACATGAAAAAGGTTCCTTGAACTTTCTTTCAATCCAATTACAGATTACAAGCCTTTTAGTAGGTACACTGCTATTTACTTTACCAGTACGGCAATATTCCCCCAAAATTGTCTTGTTACATAACGTAATCCTTTTAAGTCCGCCATATTATCACAACAGCGTTGGTAGACAACTTGAGACATCCTCTTTTACAAGCTTTTACACCTGCAAATAAAAGATAAAGAATGTTACTAAAAAAGGATAAAACGTAGACCTGTTGCGGTAGTTAAATTCCTTGTAAAGGAGTCTGGAAAACTACCTAGGTATGCTGCCAAACAACAACAACAACCAACATGGCCAACATGGCCGTATCGCAGCCAAAAAAGGAGTTTTATAATTTAGAGTTGTACCCACTGACGGCATGGGACGGCATCACTTCATGCAAGCGCATTCTGACGGCAACCATGCCGTTGTATCCTTAGGCATGCCGCGGCGTCTCGAGCCACGACATCGTTCTCGCGCGTGCTTTTCACAACAGTAACTCTTCATCAGAAAAGCCGTAACGCTGTCTCGCACCGCCTTACCTTGGCATCCCGAAGGCTGCCGAGCCATCCCGCGGGATACCGAGGTATTCCGAAAGCTACTGAGGTATACCATAGGCTGCCAACATGGCATGCCTAAGCATACCGCAACTTTGTTTTTGTACCTACGATGATTATCATTGAAATTTCAATTGTATTGTCCTACTATTAAGTTGTATTTCTATTCGTTGCATAAAAATCCCTTGCCATGCCATGTCGCCAGTGGGCGCAGGCACTAAGTCGCTAAATTCGGTAATCCTGTTGGTTATTAAAATGACGTTAAGCAATTTGAATGTGTGTAGCTGATAATTAACAACTTTCATTTTATCGCATATTGTGGTGTATCAAGTGGAATTACTGTTATTAAATGTTTTTGGTGTTCATGGAGGTAAGAGATGTGTAGGCGTAGTCTTAAAATGCGCTCGTAAGAACAGCAATTAGGATTGACAGTTGAAATTTTCCTAGGTTTTCCTTTTTATCTTGTCTTATAAATAAATAAAGGTCTTTAAATAGTCAGATAACTGTTAACTGAGGAATAAGTAACTAAATATTGAAGTTTGACAGCTTTCGTAGAAAATATGTCAGACTGTCATATTTATTCTACATAAAAAAGCTCGACTGTTCAAATTTAGCCTTAAGGTGAAACTGCTAAGGGTACTCCGCGAAATCAATCTAACTCTCTAACTTCAAATTACTCTATTTCTTGAAATCATGACGTTTGAGGCCAATTCTAACTTAGAGAGTTTTATTGATGATTCTAATGATTATAATTCTGTAAATACATATTTGTTATGGCCGTGAGTCATATTTTTATCAAAATACAACCTGACACTGGCCTGCAAATTGCAAAAAACTTAAGGAAAATTGAACTTCGCGAACTACCTTAGCGCATCCCCTTTAAGTAATTGTAATAAAATATTAGCCAGAAAGTGAGGTCATAACGGGGCTTGCGGGTACGAATGCACCCGAATATAAACGATGGCAGTAATAAAATATTATTTAGATGGCTCATATCATTCCCAAAACTACACGAAAACGATGTAAACCATGTCTCCACCATCCATTCGTTCAAAATCATAAATCACACTGCGATTTATTCGAGACAGCACTTAATATCGGCACCATATTATTGGAGCCGAACATCGCAATAACTCACGAATTGGCAGCTCTATTCGATACAGCCGTTACAGCTAATTTATCACTACATAAATGGGCAATAACAGCTGGTAGTTTCTTGAGCCTTATGTTTAATTGTGTTGCAACGGGACGTCAACGAGATTATTTGAAACGAACGTGACGTCCCGTTGACGGCGATCATTGTCCACCGCGACCGAACTCGGCGTTTCAGTATGTGATGTATGATAGATAAATCAAAAGCCGGGTGAATGGCGCCGGTGTCACGGAAGTGTGTGGACAAGATCAAACGTGTTTTGTATTGCCGGCACATCGGCCCGACATAATCTCGGCTTAAGTTCTAGCGGTCACGCCGAACTACTCGAAAATTCGGGCGCCGGGATCGTGGCGGTCGGGTGGCGGACGTGTGGTGGACACGCGGCCTTAGTAAATGTATGTATCGCTACTTCGGCGCCGTCATCTCCTTCTCGTTGACGTCCCATTGACGGTGGCGGTGTACAAACGGTCTTAGGCCCGCATTATAGAACTTCACTCAAAACTCAAGCATTACTTAAAACTAGTTTAAAGCTGTTTGAGTCTTGAGTGAGGTTCTGTAATAAAGGCACTAGATTATAGTGGGTCAACAACGTTTGAAGGTATTGTAGTCCTTTCTTGATGTTAAATTAGGAGTTAGTCGTATTGAGTTTTGGTGTCACGTGGCGCATTAAGGTGGAACTAGTTGATATTTTTGCCATACAAATTTCGGGGGAGTTTGACTCCACTGTTTGACATTGTACATCCAAAATTAAGCAAGATATCGTTTTGTCTCATTATTAATTTTATCTGTGCAGAAACAGAATAGTAAAATAAAAAGCCATTAAAAAGTTAGGTGCCAACAAAGATTCCTTTTTTTTGTTGCTAATTTTAACGCAACTTTGGGCGTGAATAAGTAATAAAAGAAGGGTAAAATCTCCAAAACAAAGTCGGCATAAAGCTGAATTATCGAGTTCAATAAACTTTATTTGTTATTGATTTATACGAGTACAGTGGTTTTTTCATAAAACTCGATTTTCCAAAAGACTTTTCGTAATTTTTTAGGCTCTAATTTTTTCTTAAATAATTTGGAACGGTGTTTGTGTGCGTGCGAACTAGACGTTGTGCATGTAGACCAGTGTCTAACTGCTCATCACTGATACTATCTCTGTTGAACACGATGTCAGTTGAGACAGCGTGCTTTTTAGCCATACCAACCAGTGACTTTGAGCCCGCGACTAGTTCAACCTTAAGATGTGGATGTAGGTTTATCTGAGATTATTTTTTACTTTATAGAGTTTTATAAATAAGTGTATTTACAGTAATACATTGATGTTGTAGATACTGGAGCCAGCATCCTAATTTCGTAACAAACCTCCGATCACAATCTGAATGATTTTGAAGGACATTGCAAAAAAAACTGCTCAACAACGTAAATAGCGTAATTAGTGTTGTTGAACTGTCAAAAGTAAAGCCATTGCTACTGTAAGTGTGCTACGCAATTACTCTAATATACTAGGAATACCTGTATTACAGGTCTTCAGGCCAGGTTTATCTTTTTATATAGCGAAAGGGATATCGCGGCAGCGGCACACAGGCAACGGAAGGAACACGGGTGGGTTTTAGTCAGTAAAAGTCTGACACGCCCTCCCGCTCCGCCCAGAGCGGGAGAAGTTATCTGATTTCCCACACACAAAAAAAAAAAAAAAAGGGTTTATCTATCTCATTGACGCTTTTTATATAGCTTAGTTGACACTACAATACATGAGTAGAATATTCGTTTCATTCATTTAAAACTCATTTATTCAAACTACGCTGAGAATCAGCACTTTTCGAACGTCAACATTACATAAGACAGTCCCCCAAAAACGCCAACGCTTTAGCTGGGAAGAAGAAGTGGCGCAACAAACTCCCCAGCAGCACAGCTGTCTGTTCAGTTAGAAAAACTTGATCCTATACAATAGTACTTATACAAAATAATGTACATTACACAACACAAAACATTAAATTAAATTATTTGCTATATGTCAGCTAGCACACGCACATATACCAAAAAAAAATCATATCTCAAGCGAAAATAAAAAGTAAACAGAACTTAATACCCGAATGAAAGCTTCCAGGCATAAAGGACATGCCCGTTTACATATAGGTTCTTATCACTTATCAATGTATCATATATAACCTGTCCTGAGAAAATGGCGTAGGAACTTCTAGTAGGTACACTTTGGAGGAGTTTCTAACTTGGGCACTGCAGTATCGTTCATGGGCAAGTTACTGCACTGCCCAAGTTACACACTTAGTGGCAGAGTCCTCGGTACCGTCTTCCTCATTAAAATAGTTTCAAGGAATGGCGGTACATTTAGTTATTACCCCTTGCTGACTTTCTTCTTCTTCTGATATTTATACCACGGTATTTGTCGAGATTGTGCCAATAAAAAGAAAATACAAGTAATGGACATAAAGAGGAAAATATCACAATCTAGCTAGAGACAACGAATCGTAACCCTAACAAAAAAAAAACAATACCACAATTTAGAGCAGAAAAATCCCAGACCAAAAAGGAAAAGCTACAAAATCCTGCTCAATGGCGCTATCATTAAAATCTCAATTATGATTCGTTGGCACATTTCTCTTTGCTGGCTATTTCTTTTGATGACGTCACACGGGCGAAGCTGAGACTTCTTATTAGTCTTTCCCAGGCGGAAGCTGGTGACCCAGTTGTCTTATTTTATGTCCATAATAATTATTTTTTGTTGAGGCTTTTTGTTATTGCTTTTTCTTTTATTTAGCTTTGGTGGGTGTTGTTAAAAATGGGTCAGACGTTTGAACTTATCGACTATCGTGTAAAGTAAGATTTCAGTCACTCAAGAAAAAGACCATAGTGTTATACGAGTATGATAATTATATTATTTTTTATTATGTATCTTCAATCAGCCTTTCGGCTATAAGCAAATGTGCTGTTTGGTTCATGGCGTTGTTATGCAGGGCTCCAGTGAGCACAGCACATATGCTAATTATTTATTCAGCTCGAGGATGTGGTGCCTTTTGAGGCGCTTGGTGATATTTTCGTGAAGCAGGTCTACTGCCAACTGATTTGGGTGTATTTTTGTGGTATTTTCTACCATCAATATAGTCTCCTTTACTGTGTTTACTTTTAATTGCTCGTGGATTTCTGCATTGGTGATGAACCATGGGGCATTGGAAACTGACTTCAGAATTATATATAATTAATAAACGAATTACATGAGACATAGGGGTAACAAAATTAAAAGAGTACTGTTACATTCATCATCATCATTATTTCCGCCGAAAAACGTCCACTGCTGGACATAGGCCTCCTCAAGTACCGCCACTTTGACCGATTCTGTGCTTCCAACGCTACGTTTTCCTGTACACGGTCGCCACTCCAAAACACGGCCCTGTAACGGCATCTACATCGCTACATGCGAACTACGCATCAAAGATCTGACGTCACACAACATCCTGATGTCACACAAATCCTGCATCGCGCAATTAGAGTTTACCGCGCGATAAATATATATACAAGCTTCCCGACTTCAACCTCTGGGCAGTTGTCCGCCAGACACTTCACCCGTCTGGTCGGAGGATCCTCCCTTTTCTATGGGAGATGCACACCCTGTTTCAGATGCCCCTAAAGCCCCATCGGCCATCAGCTGTTCAGCGAGCAATGTGCCCTGCCCACTGCCACTTAAAAGTTTGGCAATTCTTTGGGCTATGTAGGTTACCTGGGTGTACACCAAGGTAGCTTACATAGCCCGCCACTACTACAGACTACAGCCACTATATTATCCGCACATAAACCCGCTATTTCTCTTCCAACAACTACTAACAGTAAAAGTACGGGACTTCCTGCAACTTAAAGATAATGAACTTAGTCCTAGCTATTATACAAACTTTATATAACTTAGATTCTTAATTAACCAGTTTAACTTCATCCCTAAGATTACATTGTTAATTATTTAAATTATTATGCAGGTGTCTAATTTATTTTATGTTTATATCATAATTATATCTCATTGTATGCTACAGCGGTCGATGTCATAACATCAGTGCCGGCTGTCACAGAAAACCAGCGCTGGGGCTCCGTCTCGCATAGGGTCGCAGCATTATGCTGAGCGATGGCCGTTTTGCGTGGATGTGACGCATATTTTTCATCAACTTGTTTTTTGAAGTGAAAACTTCTTTAGCATCGTTGTGATTTGAAAGTCGATGAAACGAAAAAGCGACAATAAAAAGAGACAGACACATAAATTCATAAGATTTAACGTGGGAGAAAATGAGATAGGAAGCATTATACAGTGTTTCTTATATTCGTGGTTCTCTTTGTGCTCTGCTTCGTACCCCCTCCACTCGTGTTTACCAAGGCATAGTGGGAGTTTGCTTGGGCCTCAGCGTTGTACGTTTGTTAATACATGTTTGTGCGCGCATACGCTATGATCATTACTAAAACCTATAATTATCCTTTTCCCGAAATTTTACATACTCAAAGCCAAAAATTTTGAAGGTTTCACTTCTACCACGTGTGAATTGCACACATGTTTTTTTTGTGTTCTTTTTATGCGTTTTGTTTACAGTATTTTCTTTCTCTTTTTCCATGGGGATAGGCAGAAACTACAGAACGCCACCTGCTTCGATCCTTACGTACTTCTTTGCTTCGTTTACGTTCATACATCTACCACCCACGTCGGTTGCACCGCTCACCTGACCTTTCTAAAGATCATCACCAATAAGGCCACTATATGTCCTCCTAGGGCGTCCCCTCCCTGCGTTTCTACCGTGTATGAAGTCTGTAAAAACGCGGCCGCTAAACAAAAATGAAGTTTTAGAAATAAAAAGATTTTGTATAGCGTCGTCTCTGTTACTCATAATGTGTGACAGTCACTTTCAAAATACTGATGTGAAATATTTACGACTACGTTCCTACTATAGATACAGTCAGCCTCTAAAAGATGTATATGTCGCAGTAAGATAGTTATAGCCGTGATATAGTTATATCCCTAGGGATATACTGTAATATAGTTATATGAAAGCGGTTCATAATATCTTACCAGGAATATAACTATGATACGAGCACGAACTAGTAATATAACTATCAGCGCAGTCCGATCGAATAGGTTAGGTTAAAACTGTGAAAAAATACGTTTCCTAAATCGAAATTTGTCGCGGTAATAAAATTAGGGCACTCCTACAGTTATGAACCGCTTTCATATAACTATATTACGGCATACATACAGTTATATCACTAGGGATTCAAAAATAATCAAAATTCTAAATTATTTTATTGCACATAAACCTACAAGGGCACTTATGAAACGTGAGAAACTAGGTGCACGGTTCCAATTGGTCGTTTCCTATGGAGAAGAGCCGGCAAGAAACTCCACGGTTACTATTTTAAAAGTAAATGGTTTTTACAATGTTTTCAAATCTATAGTTCTAGTCTGTTAAGCCTACAACGTTCTCACATTCACAAAATTTAAAAGAAAAGAATCTATATAAAAGATAAATACCATAATAAAAATAAAGACCTATTTAAACCAAATAGTTCTTTATTTTATGATACGAGTATAACTATATCACGGCAATAACCATCTTACTGCGACATATACATCGGCAAGAACTCTTTTGATTGTCTACAATTTGTGTTCCACATAATACTGTATTAATGTTTAGCTACAACTATGTTTTTTTGCTGACTATACGTTTGATAAACGTGAACATAAAGCTAAAATAGAGGTGTTAGGGGAAACGTAGGTGGAACTTTGGGAGCAATGGGGGATACAGCATCCAATTTGGGGAGACGTCAACGTCACCTGCACACTGTCCGAACTGCGGGTGATTGAAGACTCGATCGGTTGCGGTAAGGGTTTGATTTTCGAAACAAACATGTATGTGCTTGGGGTCGAAACGCCATACGAATTTTATCTAAAACTTCTCTCTACGATATTGCTATAATGGTATTTCTGCATGGAGAGATTTCAATTATTATTGTTATCGAAGGCGAAATGTGGGTTAACATTAAACCTCTGCCTGACCAGGCGTGTCTTTATGTTATTCGTTGATATACGTAAAGAATGACCACCTAAACTATGTTTTTTTTTCGTACTTCCTTAAATCATTTCTCCCTCGACGTATATTTAATAATTTGAAGCCTCTGTCCAACCTTTAAAAGTCCTTCGGAATATTCTAAATATTTATATTCTAGATTCATATTTATGTGCCTTACCCAGAATACAAATTACTCTAAAATAATATCACACTAAATAATACTCTTCCAAACTAATCTGTACGTTTTTCGTCTGAAGGGCGTTTCAAAAACTAGTAATACGAGTATAATGTAGAGAGTTAAACAGAAAAGGATCTAAAATTTCGTTTTGTAAACTTGTGCCTGATTGAATACATCATCGTGTTTACTCCTAGAAGTTTGATTTTATTCCGAACAAGATATTAAAGAGTCTGTACCCTATTCTATGTAACTTTGATTACTTTCGTCTTTTAAGTTGACGAACTAATATTAAAAATTCTCCTTTAAATATATCCCTTGTAAAGTAAAGAATATTTTGTGCAAAGCGGCTTCTTTTAAACTTAATAAAAATACGTACATACACATACATAAACTCACGCTTTCTTCCCATATGACGGAAACTACAGAAAAAATAATAATAATAAAGAGAATATTATTAAAATACGTACCTAATAAGTACCTAACTTACCACACGGATGGTGAGCAATGGGTAGCTCGCCGTCCGATAAGGACCAGGCCCGGGTCGACGGAGCGTTGTGTTCCACGCGCGCCTCAAAGAGATGTCAGTACAACAGAAGGGGTCTGCTAGGACCGATGCCTGCCGGGGTCGCGGGAAAGTCCGAAAGGGATACCGTGCAACGTACAGGCAACACTGAAAGAACACGGCTGAGTTTTAGTCAGTAAGAGTCTGACACGCCCTCCCGCTCCGCTCAGAGCGGGAGAAGTTATTTGATAATTACCCACAGTAAAAAAAAAGGTACTTACCATAATTCTACAAGAAAATAGGAATGAAATATGTGGCTTATACCTAATGCAAAACAACTTACAGAAAATGAAGAGCGGCTTGAACTATACTTACTGTAATGTCTTTGCAAATGTTTTTACTTAAATAAACAAAGTCAAAAGTACATGATGTTTGACAACAATATGCATATTAACATCCGAAATGGCTACGACATCCTTACTTTACAGTGCAAATGTCATTGGTCTTGAGTTCGAACCCACGGCACGCACCTCTGACTTTCAGATTCATGTATTGTAAAATTATCACTTGCTTCAAAAACGGTGAAGGAAACCACGTGTGGAAACCGGCATGTCTGGGAGATACCCATGGGTGGCTTTAAAACTCTAACACCAGGTTAGTCACTAACCCTGCTGGGGTTGCGGGTTTGTCCGAAAGGGATATCGCGGCCCCGCACACAGGCAACGGAAGGAACATGGGTGGGTTTTAGTCAGTAAAAGTCTGACACACCCTCTCGCTCTGCCCAGAGCGGGAGAAGTCATTTGATGATTTCCCACCATCAAAAAAAAAAAAAAGTTTAGTCACTAACCACATGAAAATAAGAAGTGCAAATGTGAAAGACTGTGAACTTATTTGCTGCTCAATAATGCATAAACGTCTGTACGGATTTGGATAGAATTTTGCACACAGATAGACCATGCTCCTCTAAGTGAGTACTTGTAGTAAACCACTCTGGGTTCCAATCACTAACTTCTTCATTTAGTTATGCTTCGCTTGATGCGGTCGGTTCGTAGATGGGTAACCGTCTATTACATATCGAGACCCCCGAGCCCCCCATGCCTCGGAAAGAACGTTCAGCTGTTGGTCCCGGCTGGCATTCGTTGATCTTTAACAGTCGTGACGTTTTGGGTAGTCAGTAGCCCAAAATTCTGACAACCAGTCTTACCAAGAGGTATCGTGTAAACCAGTAATTGGGTTGTGGAGGTCAGATAGGCGGTCGCTGCATGTACAATACTGGTATTCAGACTGGAAACCAACGCCAACATAGTTGGGAAAAGGCTAGGCAGATTAATTGAGCAGTAGCAGAAAGTAGGAGCTCGGGGTCTGGATTTGTACCGGGGGATTTGTGCCCGGTCGGTGGCAATAGGCTCGTCCATATTAGGTACTTGGCTCTTAAACATAACTGGCGAAATGTTGGTGTTACTGTAGGTACACCACTACCCAATGATGTTCTTGTACTATATGTACGTTGATTTACCTTGCTCTCATCTTCAAAACACATCACAATTTCACAAAGTACCTACTAACAAACAAACTACAACACAGCTATTATTCTCGGCCCGACCGAGTTGATCAGAGTTCCGTTGTTCGCCGCATTGAGCCAACGTGAAAGAGCTCGTCACATAAACGATGCCTCGTTCTGCTATTGTGTTGGTAACTAGCTAGTGGAACGTAGAGAACGCACGGCAGTAGAGCTTTGTACGTACTGTGGTGACTTCTGCATTGGTATGATCCAGGTACTTTTTTATGAGCTTGGAATATTGTTAGGTCCTTCCATAGATAAATAGTTCTATGCATTTCTCGCCACATGTTATGTTCTTGTTTAGGGGCACCTTATTCCGAAATTAGTAATAAGCAGTGGGTAAATAAGGGATAGGTTAGTAAATACACAAACAAATGATGCCTCTTTCTGCTATTCTGTTGCTAGCTAGCTAGTGGAACGTAGTAGAGCTTGGTACGTACTGGGGTGACTTCTGCATTGGTATGTGGTCCTGGTACTTTTAATGAGCATGGAATATTTTAAGGCTCTTTTCGTTAATTTTACACTTGATAGGTTCTCTGTACTTCTTAATTTAAAAGCCAATCACGAAATGTATGTAGGTAGATAAAATCATATGAATTAAATATACAAAATAATTGAAAAAGATGTACGATAGTCGCAAACAGATATTTTTCCACTGAACTCGCAAGAGAAGCGAGTAGAAGACACTCACTTCTCTTAGTTCAGTGGCCATGTGAAATTGTGCAAGCATGAATGAGATTCTTCAATGTATATTTTGTAGTTTTACTTTCTCAACACAGCTTTATTTGCATTCAAATTCTCAGATACGCCAATCTATTCGTCTGTAATATCTAAGTTCCAGTGAAGCATTCCTTTAAAAGATTCAAAAACAGTATTCACACTTTCAAATCAAATTCAATCCGATACCAACGTAACGTGATAGTTTCATGAAATAGTTTAAAGCAAGTTCATATCGATAACTGGAACAGTATTGGCACTTCTGACAGTTTGAACAGACATTTATTGGAATACCTCTGTTTTTCAATCTTTGGAAATAGCTGGGAATCACTTTGCAAAAGGTTCAAAGAAATCCTATTGAAATCTTGAGTCGTAGTATAAGAAACAACCGTCCTTCTGAGCAGGTCGAGTAAAAAAGGGATGAGGTCAAGAAACTTTAAGGTAAAATGAATGAAATTATCCAAACAAATTTTTTTTTCTTTAAATACGTCTCTGCGGATTAAAAAGTAAATAATCTGGGACGGTTGGCTTTATGCCCTATTTAAAATAACTGACAGTATAATAACAATAACAGACCTATTTTGTCAAAAAAAATACAATATTGACACATTTTTTCGATACACGCTGTGTAATAAAGCAGAAAACGTAAGGGAAAGCTTGTGCAATTCAATTGTCGGATTTTAGCTTATTTAATAAAACCGTCAGACGACTCTGACGGTTTTATTATAGGCCCCAGATTTTAAACGAAAATGTGGATGACGATGGTGCACGTTTGTATAATAACTGCTTGCACTATTATTTCATAAGTTGTTGTGACATCGTCCTGAAAAACTTCTAGGTTGAGAGTTTTTTGTAGAAAATTCTTCTGCCGTTTTCTATATTCATGTGACTGGAACAGCAACATGTGCTTCAACCACTCTGTTAATTAAAAAATACTGAAAACCAATACCCAATCCATTACCGTTTAGGTACGCCAAAACACATTACAAGCGATCCTGAAAATAAATTGGAACGCAATGTAAAAGTCAATAAAACGCATTCACTCGCAAAGGTTTCTTTACGGGAAATTACCGAGCTGCCGTGTCGAAGAAATGATATTACAGGATCCGATACTGAAGAGATTTCATTGGTATTGGATATCGAGGTTGAAAAAGGGATGAATAATCTATCCGAATATCCGATTGGAGACGAGAATATGTGACACTGTTCGGCTTTCACATAATTTAATCTGGCAATTACCTGTTGGGTAATGTCAGTAGGTAATGATTTTAGCAAAGATTTAAATCATAGATTTGCCCTCACCGTACTACGTCGCGCAAAAATGTGTCCTTACTGAGAAGAGTCAGCTCCCACAATAATAATGGCGTTTCTATGACAATCAAGTCTCTGCGACATTGTGTGTGTCAGAGGTGTCAAAACCTCAAAACGAAACAGAAACGAGACCATCTTTTGACGCGGCAGGGCAAATCTACGATTGAAATCTTTGGATTTAAGCATCCCAATATACAGAAAATATAGCTTACTTCTCACACGGACAACTGTACGTCGCTTGCTCTACAGTCACCAGTCCTGACTCTCTGTATATTTTGGCTGCTGAGAACAAAACTACAAACGTAGTATACAGGGAAGCTTTATAAAAATGTGGCTGTTATTGTAGTATATTATGGTGTGTTACGACTTCCACGCGAACGAAGTCGCAGGCAGAAGCTAGTAGCTAATAAAAACTGAAAGTAGACGTTAATGTAGATTGCTTCATAAATAAATGCGTACTTATAAGAAGCTCATATTTTTATATTATGTTAAATCATACAACATAGTTTTTATTTCCAAAAACCAGTAAATTTTAAACCTACCAGATTTATTACGCGATACCTCTTTTAGAAAAAAGTGGTTTGCGTGGCAAGCCTTCAGAAGCAAAGGGTTAATCTTTATGGTTGTCGTTTTATGCAAAGCTCGAGTATTTTAAAGAACCTGATATGGTAATGTGTGAATGAATATAAAACATTTTACTACACATGACCATTTAAACAAGAAAAGTGACTGTTATTTACAATCTATCAAAGTTATCCTGAAAAAAGGTATATAGTTTACCGACCAAAGAATTGATCAGGCTTTCAGTAAACAGTTTGTCAAGAACACAGTGCTTTCAGTCTTAAATCCGTAATTACAAGGTAGGACCGGTTGTTAGCGTGCGACGTATTTCACACCCTCTATTATTCTCTCACACACACATATCACCCTGTATAATGAAACCATATAACCTTCTGTGTAGTGAGACTCGGTCAGGGATTACCTCACCTTTGGGAATTAAGAATTTTCCTGAACAACTGTAAACAGTAATAAGCTCCGTGTACGTTTTTTACTCCTGAGGTTGTTGTGTTGGATTACGTTTGATTTCCACGTAGTTTGCTTACAGAGACCTTATCACCCTTTTCTTTTTTTGTGGGGAGTTATCAAATCCCACTCCACTTCTCCCGCTCTGCACGGAGCGGGAGTCAGACTCTTACTGGCTAAAACCCACCGTTGTTCTTTCAGTTGCCTGTGTGTAGGGCTAGGGTAACCCTTTCGGACCCGCGGTTCCCGCTACCCTGGTATTTATCAGCCCTAGCGGACCTCGTCAGTTGTGCTGACATCTCTTCGAGGCGCGCGTGGACCACGACGCGCTGTCGACCCGGACCTGGTCCTTATCGGAGGGCGAGCTACCCATTGCTCACCGTCCGCAAGCCCGCGCCTACGGTGGCCGGGAATCGGCCTGGAATTCCCGAAATACCTTATCACCCTTACGTGTGATTACTTGCTAAGGTTGCCACTCTCCAGTAGGATAGTGATCGGGTCACCATGTATTATAGCTTAGATGTTAGGTAGACCTGACACCGATAACACCGTCAAAGTGGCGAAGATTTGGGCTAACACAAACATTTTATAAGGCTGAGCGTATGCTGAGACGCAGGTGACGCAGTTCCACGCAGTGCAGGACAGAGCAGATTTTTTAATGCATGAACGTATTAACAGCTGCGTACGCTGAGGCGCGGCGGCGCTCGACATGTGTCTGTTCTGCTCTGCGTCTCGTTGTAGAGCCGGCACAAATTTCTGAGCGACGCGTGCAGGTCGTCACTTGTTTTTTGCTGAGACGCAGGTAATGCAGCACAGCTGTCTATTGTTTATACCAGCTAGGACGCGAATGTGTTTGTGTAGCTGCGTCGCAGCATGTGACGCAGCCTATGTCTGCCTCGCCTGCCCTACCCTGCTAAATCTGTACTGTGCTGTGCTGCGTCACCTGTGTCTCAGTATACGCTTAGCCTAACTGTTGTGCCAGTGACACGCAGAAGAAGACGAGGTAAAAATAGTGAATAAAAGAGTTTCATCTCTGCAACTTATTTATCTATAAAAAAGGACCACTAAAATTATGTTCCTTTTGATCTAGAAACTTACAAAGAACATCTCCTAACAATATTTTCTTCGCTCACTTTTATTCTTTTCTCGTCGACTGCATATAAATTAGGTTACAATATTGAGTCCGTTCGCGCTGCAGCCAAGATGTTGATCTGATTAAGAAACCAGGTAACTTAATGTGGAACGCCATTCAGCAGAAAATTGTAAACCCATAGCGAGTTTTTTTTTTTTTTTTTTACTTTGCGCTGACTCAGACATCCTCATTGGCTTAATGGTCGCAAGCACTACTGCCGAGCATGTGGTCCTGGGTTCCATTCCCAAGTCGGGCAAAGTGTTATTGGGTTTTTGCATCAGGAATTTCTCAGTAGCAGCCCGGAGTCTGGATTTGCACCCGGTTGATGGCAATAGGATCGCTCCTATTACATGGGACTTATACATAACTGGCGAAATGTGGGTTTACTGTAGGTACGCCTCTGCCTAATCCTTTGGGTATTATAAGCGTCACGTTATGTTACTTTATTGGAAAGTAAAGTCGAATGATTTATTTCAATTAGCACTATTTAATTATGAACAAGGCTGTTAGCTACTTAGAAAGTCAGTAATTGCTATTCGGAATAAACGTTTATTATATTTTGATTGCTGGGAGTTCATTTGCCAGACGGTAACAATAAACTAATTTTTTTAAAATAAAAACTTTATAAGGTGCTTTGAGCGATTTTTCGTAGGGGATAATTTTATGGGTTCGCGTCACCGACGTGCAAATGTTGCAAAATCTGTGGCTATGAGTGTCAATTGTTTCGCTTTTTCATAAACTTATGCTAGTGGTGTGTTTGTGAGTTTGTGTTGTGTTGGTGCTTCATGGTGATTAACAAAACGTTAATTGGTAATCGTGTTGTAACTGAATAATAGGTAAAATACTTACTTAAAGCACAGAAAAATACAGTTGGTTCACTCCGCATTTTAGGTATGAGGCTGCAAGTACGCGGTCGGCTCGACTTGTTGGGCCATTCACTGAGTGTAACGTAGTCAGAAGATCTAATAGTGACGCGATAGAAAGAGAGGCAACTTAGGTAATTAGCGCTGTGCGACCTGAATTGCACTTTATTGTGTCGTAGCAAGAGTCGCTTATTATTTAAATGATTTTGCGGAGTATAAATCTGTTCTGAAAGACCAAAGGCTGCCAAAACCATAAAGATTAGCAGACACATACATGCGCATAACTTTTTTGGATTTTCCTTTTAATATTTTTGCCATAATCACAAGCATATCACCTAATATTATTTAAGCATTAACCCTAAATAAATTCTTCCCTTATTTAGTATCTGCAAAATAAAATATTTTCTCCTCATCTTCCTTTTCTACGCAACTTACAAATATATCTTCGACCTTCGAGGCTTCAAGGCCTAAATAATATTGACAAAACTCAAATAAATTAAAATAATAAAGAAATAATATCCTACTGGTAAGTGTTCGAGGTCAAAGGTATAAATCACAGCGTTTTTATGTGAAAAGGCTCCGGATTAATGAATTTACAGTTTAGTATTATTGCGTCCCTGTTTTATGGGAGACCGGATTATTTTGATAAGTTGGGGAGACTTTTTTCTTTCGTTATGTGGGTATGTACTGTTTCTATTTTGAGATAGATTTGATCTATTTTGTAAGATTATTGTTTCCCATTTTTTTTTTAGTAAATAATGAATTTGTATTAAACAAATTCATTACTTACAAAAAACAAGTTTACGTTTATAAATGCCTCATAGTAACTTTACTGAAAACAAAATTGTAGCCTTGTATTAATTACTTATTGAAAATTGGTTACATTTGCATTTCGTAGCAATGCTACGCCGTAGCATGGCGCGTAGCACTCAGGCCCGCGTAGTATACTTATAGTGATCTCCGTAAATAGGGTGTCAAAATAGGTATTGTGTTTTCACTAGCTAAATCACCTTCTAGGATTTATTTAACAGTTCAATAAACATTTCGTATCTCCACACTGCAGAGGCGGAGAGGCTCAACTTGCGGTTAACATTTATTACACCTTCCTTAAAAAGGGTCGTCATCAGCGGCCCGGATAAACTGCCGAGTTCCCATCCATATACAAGAAAAAAAAGGTTGAGTATCCCTGCTAAACGTTCGTACGGATAGCAAAAACACTCTCGAAGATAGTCCTACGAAAATAGTCCAACGTCCTCCAGAATTTTCTATCAGTACTCACAGTAATTGAGGCTTAAGTAGGTACGTCGCTGTTTTGCCGACGGTATTTTTGCAAGGGACTCAATAATTTGCGGACGGTACGCCTATCGAGCGTGAAGTGGTCTTGACCCAGTTGCCAGCCAGGTAAATAGCCACTACGGGGAGCTAGGGTTCTAGATCTCTGGGTTCCAGGGTTTCTTTGCAGCTTTGATGAAAGTAATAATCTCTTGCTGTATTTTATTTGTTTTCTCTCTTTATCAAAGGTCGAGAAGCCTTTGCTGTATCGATATTGGAAACGTTTTGAGGAGTTTCATACTTAATAAAATAGTACCTGGCCGACCGAGCTCTGCTTGGGTGAAAATAGAGAATGCTCATTTAATAGTATAGGATAGGTTATACTAATTCCATGCTGCCATGATAGTCGGTACTTACTAATTCCATGCTGCCATGATAGTTGTTACTTACTAATTCCATGCTGCACTGTCATTATTTTAAGGTAGCCATCTTGTTCTAAACTTTGGGCGACTGAGCTCTGCTCGGGTGTAAATACGGAGAAAACTAATTTTCCCAGATATGAGACCTAGCTAGATCGATTTTTCGCCCCCGTAAGCCCCTATACTGCAAATTTCATCGAAATCGTTAGAGCCGTTTTCGAGAACGTGAGTACAAATATTGCTCGTTTACTATTATAGGATCAGAAGCAATTTTGTATGCTACCTGCATACAAAATTGCTTCTGAAAAAAAATATATATATATATATATTTTAATATGACACGTTTAGTAGATACTAAACGTGTCATATTATAATATTTTGTCCTTAATACAGAATTGAAGAATGAATTCTGTATCTATAAATATGGGACGGATAATCAATATTCTTCGGTGAGAAAGTGGTAAATTCAAGGTTATTTACCTAAGGTATCAATCATTACGTAACAGCAATTTTAGGATAAACGTAGGTAATTACTAGTTTTTAATCGCTGTCTTTGGGGGCTACATATACCCAATGTACTGTATTTTTTATGTTATACATAATAAAAAGTATTCTATATAACTTGATTGTATGCTTTAAGTCCTTTGACAAAAAAAGTTTTGGTCGATGACGGATAGTAAATTGTTTTACTGATTTAAAGCTGTTTCTATCGCGATGATTTAAACTTATATTTGCGATCATTTCTCGGAAATGTTATATAATGGGTAAAGTTTATTATTATTGGAACTACGACATAAAACATTTTAGGCTCCTGCCATATTTTTTAAAGCAATTCGCATCGAGACGATTTGCTATAAGCAAAATTTATTTAATGGTTGCGGGCTATTTTTGTAACATTGCTCGGTTTCAGAAGACTTTGTAATTTGTATAGATTGTTTTATTTTTTCTTCTTATTGAGAAACGATTAATTTAACTTTCTATATCATATTTTAAAAGAGACTTATTTAAGCAGAGTTCATGAAAGCTAAGCTTTACGGTATATCTCACAAAGGTCGTGTGTGCTCGCGGTCTCAAAGGATTAACATGCATAATCAACTCAAAATGTATTCTCTTGCAAACTTCCTGACACGTTTTTAACAAAGCTACCGACTTCTTCCTGAAAGATTAAATATAATTCTCTAATGTTTTGAGTAACTAAATCACACATCATTGATTAAAACATGAAGAAAGGTAGATATAATGTTATTTTAAACAACATGAAAAATAACAAATACAATACAAGGATTAACAAAAAAACATGAATTTCCATTCTCAACAGACCACTAACGACCACCAACGCTTATAAAACGCCTCATACTTTTATGTTAGCCATTAAAACTGTGCCTCACGCACTTTCTTGGTACACGTTTCTAAAACACGCCACACAACAAGGTCACGTTCGTAATTGATACGTTTTATACTTCATAATAATGTCAACATAAACCTTAAGTAACTAGGATAACTTCATACTCTGTTCTTAGTCACATTCTGTCCGTCCCTCCATAAAACACTTTATAGACCACTAAACCGTTCTTACGGCAGCAGCCTCTCAAGCCAATTTAATCTTTAAAACTTTGCAGTTAAAGCTCAGTTTTATAGACGAGATTAAAAGGTCCTTATTTTTAAAGGGTTTGCTGGACGTATTATCAAAGTTTTTATTATAATTCAAAGGATATTGAGATGTCAAATATAGGCGTGTAAGTTTATGATAAGAAACAAAATATAAAATAACTCAGTAGACTATCTAACAATATATAATTTAATTAGAGAAAGTACTGTACGTACACTATTAAATTATTTGTGAAATTGGTAGCACATAACAGCTTGAAAACGCCTGCTTGTTAAATCATAAAACTTGCTAATACGATCCTACAATACGTTGCTAAGAATAAATTTCAAGGCGCGTAAAATAAATTTAATAAGAATGCCAGTGGCCCGTGAGGCAATTTATTACAACGCTCTTGATTTAATTTCATGAAAATGTAAATCTTTTGAAGAAAACTAAACGAAGTGAATCATTAAGTAATTATTTAAATTTTAATCTAATTTACAGTTATCTTTTGAAGTGTCATCCAATGTTCTTTAAAGCTTTATGTAGGTATAAAATTTATTTTGGTAACTGTCTCAAAGCTCCTGGGAATAATTTACCTTAAAACATCTTAAGAGTTTAATGAAAAGTTCGTTCCTTGTAATCAATAAACCGCCCTGTGTCAGGTGGCTATTCAATTTATTTCAGGAGCTTACATTTCATTATTATGTCACCTAAGTAAAAAGTGAAAAAGACTAATTAAATTACAATGAATGGTCCGCTTATTTCTTTGTCCTCTAAAAATCTTTTCGGAATGTTAAAAAAAAAAATTACACAGCCTTAATATTGGAGCTCGGAGCTAAAACTGGCCAAATCTCTCCAAGTAAGATATCCATGCAAATCCCGCCTACCTGCGACTGAATAAACTCATTTTCGTTGGGTTATTTGATTGAAAAAATATACACCATATAAGGGGAAAATAACTTGATTATACAATGTAGGGTAGGGTAATAGAATATACACGTATAGGTTGACAACTCCTTCTCCCCTTGTCAGGGGTAGGTAACCTCGGTCCGAAGGGGGCTCTCGTGATGTGCCGACGTGACGAGAATGTATTAGAAATCGGGTTAGGCTTGCTACATATTGGGCAACTCTGGAGGCGTGTGTGTCAACATTTTCGGATTTATCGATACAATTAGGATCTGTGATGGAATGGAATTTTGAATTGGATTGAATGGAACGCAAAGCTAATTCGGTTATTCATGACGGGATTCAATATGTGCCAACGAATTTTTGAAGCTAGATAGTATCAGTGACCTCAGCAAAATGTTGCCTACTATTGAAATTTTATTTTATAGAAATCAAAAAATAACTTATAAGTACAGTAGTCTAAACATATGGTTTCTTTGTCACGTCTTAAATACTCGTAGCTATCGTCTGCACTTTAATTACACGTAATAGCCAAGACATAGTAGTAAATTAAGTACTGTAAGAATAACGCCTGCAAAGAAGCGTTAGTCTTACAGTACTTAATTTACTAGTACCTACAATTATCTATTCATTATTTTCAGAATTGATTTATACTTTTCACTTATATATCTTTACTAGAATACCGTGGCGATATTGTGTACATCTGGCGCACTGGCTTATATATTTCACTATGATAGATAGCATTTGTTTAAACAATCTAAGGGTTGCCCCGTGTGTAACCATCCTAAGGCAATCTGCACACGAACGACCAGGTTATGCACGTGCGATTTTTATTTTAAACAGATTACGTTTAAAGCCAGTCTACCCTTTAAAGATTACACAGAGGATAAAGCCAATTTCACGGTCGCCTCTTTAGAACAGACCCTTATTGGATTCTAGTTTCTAGGCCAATTGTCTATTACTACTTATTGAATTGTTATCTGGGAGAATAGGATATTGTCCTTACTTTCTTTTAAAGTCCGAGGGATAAAGTGGCTGGAAGACCGAAAATATACAATACAGGGTCAAATTAAATTAGCTAGCAAAGCTCCGCAGACGTGATGGTATCGGCCGGTATCAATATACAACGTGTAACAAAAACCATGTCTGACCCGTGAGGATGTTGATAAGAATTGTACTGAGAGTCTATTTATGTGGTAAATACGAGGAAAAAAGAAAAAAATAAATAATATAATTTTTTCAATTGGGGAATTTTACATGGGGCGAGGAAGGCAATCGTTTATCGGGTGTCTACAAGTCAAAACTTAGGGCCATGAAAATTAACCAATTTTTTATGGAATTGGAATAATTTTGATACGTACTAAAACGTAAATAGTAACGACTTTATAATTTTTAATAATAATATTTTACTTTTTTACTTGTTGGTAATGTTATTGCAGTACCTAACATGCCCTTTTCAGATCGGACAGGGAAAGACCGATCGGACAGAACCGACGAAAAATTTCAACGCAGGGAGGTTAAGAATCATCTACTGAATCCATGGTATCAGTTTTGGCGTCCCTGACACCCAGTATATATTTGTAAGCACGTTATCGAAAACGGCTCTAATGATTTCGATTAAAGTTGCAATATAGGGGTTTTAGGGGGGCGAAAAATCGATCTAGCTAGGTTTCATAACTGGGAAAATTAGTTTTTTTCGTATTTTAAAATAATGACATGGCAGCATGGAATTAGTAAGTACCTACTATCGTGGCAGCATGGAATTAGTAATTACCTACTATCGTGGCAGCATGGAATTAGTATGTACTATAGATTGGAATTAATATGAACTATCCTATACTATTAAATGAGCATTCTCTATTCTCATCCGAGCACAGCTCTGTCGACCAGGTACTATTTTCAATATACTCGTATATACGTATGTCGTAATTGCTTCACCGAATTTTATAGGAGTTTTAGCTTCGCCAGCGGCTTCACCCGTATGATATCTTTATAAATTATAGCGTATGTTACTCAGTGATAATATAGCATTCTCTGATTGATGCATTCACTCGATAATTATTGTATTTTGAAATTCTGAAGGCTCATCTTGATTACAAAGATGAAATTATAGAAGTTTACTTAGCATAATCTGCAAATGTTCCCACTGCTGCGACACAGGCCTCCTCTCTTCAAGAGGGAGTGGGCTGTAATCTACCACGCGGGCCCAGTGCGGGTTGGTAGATGTCACATGTCTTTGAAGTTTTGGTTCTAGGACATGCCGGTTTCCTCACGATGTTTTCCTTCACCGTTTTGAGAGCAGTGGTGATGAAATTATTTACATAAAGTAAAGCGCCTGCCTGGGTTCCAACCGATGACCGTAAGTCAGGCTATTACTACTTGGCCATCACTGCAAGTTTGCGAATGATATATTGGGCGCTTTTATCGAACGGTACGATATTATCGTGGACGTCCACCATCGTCACGTTAGAATTTATAAAAGCGCACGTTTTGATTAATCATACCCAGGTGTCACCAATTTTTAACCTTCAGTGGTATGAGGAACAGGGTGTAAAGTTCACTCATCCCCCATAGAAAAGGGAGGATCCTCCGACCGGACGGGTGTCGTGTCTGGCGGGCAACTGCCCAGAGGTTGTAGTCGGGAGCTTGTATATATTTCCATCGCGCGGTAATTTCTACTTGCGCGATGCAGGATTTGTGTGACGTCAGGATGTTGTGCGGCGTCAGGTCTTTGATGCGTAGTTCGCATGTGGCAATGTAGATGCCGCCACAAACCCCTGACTGAAAAAGAGGGGTATTATAAGTTTAACGTGTATATTTGTGTTTCTGTCTATCTGCGGCATCGTAGCTCCCAAACTGATTTTGTTTTTGTTTGATTTGTTTGAATGGTGACTTGATCGAGAGTTTTCCTAGCTATGATTCAACAAAATCACCTCTATTCTAGTTGATAATTGGATGTAAGCATCTTCCGCAGGTCTGATCGAATCTAAATTTGGTATTCTGTTACTTCAATGATATTAGAAAATATTCACCTTGAACAGATGCCTTAAAAACGCCAAACAAACGAGGCTTATATCTAGCAATAATGTATATATGCTGTTGCAGAAAGGATAGCTGCTGTTAACTTCCTATATATTTCCATTAGCCGTCCCCCAACACGACGACGACGCTTGGATCAAAATATAACCTACAACTTATATTAAACTTAAAGGGCCAACACATATTTTTACTTTTTAAATGTTTTTGTTTATATCGGGAGTTTTTTAAATTTTAAATTTAACTTTTGATTGTATCGATTCGTCTCTGTGTTATCCTTAAACATGTTGATAAGTAAAGATATTTGAACCAGTTTCCCTTAAAAACACTTTCGTCTTTCATCCCTCTTTCATCATACTTACCACATTGCTCACAGTTTTCTCTTCTTTTTCCTAGATTATTCGAAGAAAACCAAGATCTGCTAAATATGTTCGAGAAATTCCGCCAATGCCGGACGAAGGAAGAACAAATCAACTCGATGGAGCTAGCGGAACACGCCAACAACGTTATGAACACCCTGGATGAAGGCATCAAGGGTCTGGATGACCTGGACAACTTCTTTGGGTACATACACCAAGTTGGGGCAAGCCATAGAAGAATACCTGGATTTAAAGTCGAGTATTTTTGGGTACGTTTCCATTCTTATATTAATTTATTTTGCATGTTCTTTGGTAGACAGCCAATTTACCGTCAAAAGCGTCTTCGCCAAAAAATCTGACACTGTTTACCAAGAGAAGAATCAATTTATAATATTTTTATTCGAGAACGTAATGGATCTGGACTAGAATGAATAGTTCTGTCGATCCTTTTATGTGGCACATAGATTTGGTGAGGCATGGGAACAAAACAAATAGAAAGAAAGAAGGAAAAATGCGTTTATTGCCATTACAGCAGAAAAATACACCTTATAACAAAAAAAAAAACAGAAAACAATGATTATAATGCCAAAAAGGGCCTCAGCTCAGCATAAATGTCAGATGGCAACACAAAGTGTACCACCTGACGCTGATTTTCAGCTGATACCCACGAGTGCCATACGCTAGAATAATAAAGACAGGGAAGTGAGTCCGTTTTAATAAATTAAAGGTAAGTAGTAGCTTTTCATGTTATCCTATCTTTTACGATAGGATAACATGAAAAGCTCACAAAATCACCTAATTAGCATTACCATTTATCGTGGCAATGCTGCCAGTCTTATGCCCCACGTTACCGCACGACAGCGATGCGGACGAGTACTTCAACGCTTCAGTGTCCTTTAGTTTTGTATTTATTTGTAGGGTAAGTTAAACATTGTAAAAATTTGTACCTAAGTTATTATGATATTTTTTCATCGTCATCACTTTCAGAATAAGATATTCCTCTGTTCTTAGCACCCCACAGGATATTAAAGATGGGTTGGTCAAAATTCATTCTATATACCCATCTTAGTTATTTAACCCCGTGCTTTAGACGGCAACATTCTTTGAAGTTATAAATTAAAATAGCACCCGTAAACTCGCAAGAAATTCTAGTATCATTATGTTTTACTTTAACATCAAAACTTCCGGTAAAATTTAATAATAATTAACAAACAGAATAATCCACCCATTTAATTTTAAATTATAATATCATATAGCTTTATCCATTTAAATGAGAGGAGGGAGATTATAAGCTTTGTTGTAGATTCAAAGGGAATCCGGATATACTGGCTTTAAACTTGATCGATTTTAACATAGTAACGTTGTTATTTTCAAGTAGGCAGTAATTTTATTCAGTTTTAATCCCATATCACCGTATTTTCTTCTATGAAAACTGTCTCTTTCTCGGATAAATGAAGCCTTTAGTATTTTTGAAAATATACACAAAAATATATTAGCTATTTATTTAATCCCTTTTTTAATGTTTTCCACATAAGTCATATCAGAAGAGAACTCTCTCGTTGGTACAGTGGTCGCAAGTGCTACTGCTGAGCATGATATCCTGGGTTCGATTCCCGGGTCTGGCAAAGTGTTATTAGCTTTTCCATTCTAGAATTTCTCAGTAGCAGCCCGGGACGATTTGTGTGTGGTTGTTGGGAATAGGCACGTCCTCAATTACATGGGATTTAAACATAGCTGGCCAAATGTGGGTGTATTATAGGTGCTCCTCTGCCTAATCCTTCTGGGATTACAGGCGTGATACAGTTATAGTTGTAAGTTATTATACAGTTGTAAGGCCGCGCGCAGTTTGGACGCGAACGCACACGCACGAAAGATCCCGAACTTCCAAGTAAAAAAGGGAGCGCTCAGACTGAGTGCGAGTTAGTCGTACGTATAGTTCCGACGTCCGAAAACAATCAGAACTTGTTGGAATTATTATTTGGTCTGCGCAAATATGATCACATTTCTGAATTTCGTACAAAACTCAAGTGGCTTCCCATACGTCTTCGCCGGAATACTCATATCTTATTTCTGCTCTACAGTATTCTGTTCAATCCCCTCTTATCTTAAAAAACGATTCAAGTTCCTTCATGACACATATAATAGATATCTGAGGTCATCCGAAAATTTGAGACTAGAGATGCCGATGCATTCCACCAGCTTTTATGACAAGTCTTTTACAGTACGGTTATAGAATGCCTTACCCGTGTCGACAAGGCGTGCTCAATCTTTGTCTACTTTTAAAATTTTGGTAAAAAAACACACTTCCTCTCTCCTTAAACATCATCATTTCATATAGTTCCTTGATCTTGTTTCATGAACACGATGGTACGTTTACGTACGATACAAATTCGTGTCCAAAGTGCGCGCAGCCTTAGCCTGATCTAGAATCAGGTTCAAAAAACATCCATATTCTCGAAACAGCGATACTCCATTGAAATAAATCCAGCATTGATTGGATTTATTGAAATTTTGTAAATTAAGCTTCAACTACTGTTGACTTTTTTGTAAAACCTTTTTGGATATCCCTTTAGTATTCATAGTATTAATTAAAACTTTGTCTCTGATCCTCAAAGGATTAGGTGAGTGGAGAAATCGGAAACTTAGTTTCCCTGAATTTGACAAACACCTTTGCAAGGCTGAATTGCTAAAATATTAGATACAATATTAGCATAATTGCTAAAATATTAGATACAGGATTAGCATAATTAGTCTATAACGTTCCCACTGTTGGGACACAGGCCACCTCTCGTTGAGAGGGAGTGGGCCGTAATTCACCACACGGGCCCAGTGCGGGTTGGTAAATGTCACATGTCTTTGAAGTTTTGGTTCTAGGACATGCAGGTTTCCTCACGATGTTTTCCTTCACCGTTTTGAGAGCAGTGGTGATGAAATAATTTACGAAAAGTAAAACGCCTGCCTGAGTTCGAACCTATGACCTACATCTTGTGTCGCGGCCGTTACCACTGGGTCACCACTGCTTAGATACCAGATAGTATTACCGAGTATTTTTTTCTATTATTTACATAATTTTTCTAAACTCTACAATAAAGGTTTCACTATGTGACCGGTGTGTGGTACCGACCTACTTAACTAATTAAAGACGAAACTTTCAGCTTACTTTTGGAACTTTAATTCGGGTAGGTAATTCAAATTTTTGACCATGTGATACTGACAATGTGACCTTGCAAACTACTACTGCATAGAAACCTCGGTCACTATTATGTATTTAGTATTATATTAAGTAAGTATGCCACCTCCTCGCAAGGTGTTTGTCGATTATTGCGGTCAACAGCTGTCCTTTATAGCTTCATCGGAAGGGTGAGCTAGGGCAGTGAACTAAATTTAGCTCAAGGATACTTAATATACTTAGTAATACTTACAACGAAGGATTTTATCCTAACTATACTCGTAATATTATAAATGCGACAGTGAGTTGTTTGTTAGGCTTTCACGCTAAACAGCTGATCGGATTTGAATGAAATTTGGCACATGGGTAGAAAATGACCTAGAATAGAACATCCACCTTGAATATTACATTTAATAGCCCTCTTACACGTATGGCAAGGCAATATAATGAAAGGTCCAATTTGACGGATTACCCTATTGAAATTTTCTCCATGACTTTCGCTTCATACAGACACTTATTTAAACAGTGTGACGAGTGCCGTCTATCTAGTTCAAATTGGTTTGTTTTATAGTGTTGTAGATTTATGTCTAGGTACTAGACATATTTTTTTTTTTTTTTTTTGTTCTCCTTAGTCTCTAATTTTCATATGTGAATGTTATGCATACTTGTCATTTGCATGGTTACTGAAATGTTAATTTGTATTGATGTTGAATTGTAAGTGACTGTGCTGTTGGTGTACTTATGATAAATAAATAAATAGGATACTTTTTATCCCGATATTCACACGGGATCAAAACTTATGCGGGTGAAATCGCGGGGCGCAGCTAGTAATATAATATTATTAGTACCTGGCTTTTCGGTCGCTCAGTCCGGTAAAAAGGACATAAGACGCGTGCGGAATCCAGCCTGAGGACTTTTTTCAGAAGTTTCCAAAATTTTAAAAACCGGCCTGGTGCGACCTAGACGTACAATATTTAGCAAAAAAATGCCGAAACAAACACATTTCTTATATGGCCCCCTTTAATTTCTACCTAGAACGGTTGACGAGACAGGCCGATGACAGACAGACCGACAGCCGAAGCTTAGTAATATGTTTCCATTTGGCAAGTGATGTTTGATTTCTCAACAGAAAACACTGAATCACGTTGCTTCTTATCTTATTCATAACTACATGTCTAATAAAAAATTGTTCCTTAGGCCACTATGTCTTACTCAATAATAAAAGATCTTCATGAAACGGAACTTTTATCAATAATTTCAACTCCAATTTATTTGTTCTACTTTACCACAAATGCATCATTCATATATAATGAGCTTCACCCCACAAAACGGTAGATTCCCCCACATTTCAACCACATCATAATCTCCCAATAAATTATTAACTCCAAGGATGAACCATTCATCAATTTCGGATATAGGTATATATATATACTATACCATAAATTGAAAATGTTGAAGTGACGGCGTTTATTGCATTGTATACTCAGCTACATATATAGGGCCACTGCCCCTCCCACCTCTGCTAGGATCTTTATGACTCTTTAAGAACAGTTAAGCGGATTAGTTTACTAAATATACGTCATCTATTGTATTTTTTAAACTAAAACCCGTAAATCATTTACTTTTTTAACCCAATCTATTTTCGGATATTGAAAACTAAATTTGCTGCCAACCGCACTTTTACACCCTTTAAAACTATGTCACTTAATATTACACTACCCGCTCCCACGGTCCGTCATCCAATTTCAATGACATGCAAACTGCAGACAAAGTAGCGGTTTGAAGTCTTTTTCCAAAAACTTTAAATTACATTACTTCGTACGTCCTTCGATGAAATATGTACATAAACGATAGACAATAGACACGGACAGAAGGTCCATCAAATGTTAAAAATATTATGTAAAACCTGAACGACGAAAACCTACACAAAAGAGACAAGGAAACGATCCACGATACTTTTGAAATTTTGCTGTTTTGATATGCGATAATTACACAAGCTATAATTTAGTTATGGTGCCTCTAGCTTTTCTATAATTTGTTTTTCTTACCTTCATGGCTCACTATCTAACCATCTAACTATCTTTTCGGATTCATGTGCTTATTGTATAATTATCACTTGCTTCAAAAACGGTGAAGGAAAACATCGTGAGGAAACCGGCATGCATGAGAGATATTTTACGACGGCATGTGAAGCTAAGTCAGAAGCCAATGGGCGGCTATAAAACTCTGACACCAGGTTAGTCACTAACCACACGAAAAGAAGAAGACTATGGAACCGGCATCGAAGTTGACATGAAGTTGTTTTGATACTTGAAGAGCAATTTCCGTATTTTTAAGAACGTTCGCATTGTAATATCGGTCTCAATCTGTCAAAAATATTAGAGATTTTTTTTAAATTTACTAAAAATGTTGGCAAGTTTCTGACGTTGATTGTCGCTGAGATGAGATAGCTACTAGATTTTGAGTGAAATAATGATTTAAAAAAAAATATTTTCCATTTTTGTTAGTTTTAATATTATCTTAAAATAATTGGCCTTCTCAAAAAAGACAAAAATCGTGCGTAGTAGGCACTATTTACAACTGTAGTGTTTTCTCGGTTGTCCTATTATTCTTTTGTTTAACCGTTACTAACATCTGGTAACGCGCGGGTTTTCTGAATTTTCTTTTACCTTGATAAAGTCCGTCTATTTCTGGAACTCCGGAAGTGACCATCGTCCCTCATTTCCGGTTATGAAAGCCCCCAACCCTTTGATATATCCACGTTTGAAATATCCATGAATCTCTTTAAGAGGGTTTATCCTAAAAGTTGGCAACGTCGCAAATAACTATCAAATATTTACCTGTTTTGATTCTTATAGCAATATTACTGAATAGAAATAAGAATTGTGGCTAACTAGCGAACTAGAATATTAATAATGAATTGCAATTATAACATAGAATTTGATGTTGTACCCATTTTAGGTGTAAAAAACGCATTTGGAAAGTTTCCAAATAGTTTTTTTACATCTAAAACTAAACATTCGGTGTTACGATATTAATTATTGCATTTCATAATCAATATTCTAGTTTGCTAGTTAGCCACATTTCTTATTTCCACACAGAAATATTTCCAAATTAATCAAAACAGTGAAATATTTGACATCTATGTGCGACGTTCCGAATAGACGCTCTTAAGACCTGTCAATATTGACGTGGTTTTAATCTTTTCAATATTAAATAAATACTTTATAGATAGATGTTGGCATTGTTGTATACTTAATGGAATTTTCTGGCTCAAAGGGCAAGTCACTTTAGACGTATTTTAGAGGTGTTATTTTTTTAGGATTCCTTAAATTTACTTGGGTGCCTGGGTGGGAACTGATATATTTTCGAATTAACATATTTTTGTCGTGTTAAAACTAAAGTACCGATAGTAAATTTGGATTAACATTGTCTTTCTTTTCCACAGAAAATCGAAGCACCGTTCCTAGCAGCCGTGGAGTCGACTTTGGGCGACCGTTACACACCAAACGTGGAAAATATCTACAAAATTACCATCAAATTTATACTAGAAACGCTCATAGAAGGCTACGAGGCTGCTGGCAAGCATGCCACGTGAGCTCAGCCATGTACAGAAACAAAAAACACATAATAGAACTGAAAAACTTGAACAAACCACGACTCATATAATAGTCTTCTATTGGAAAATAACCGACGTGCAGCAGCCATATTGAAAACTTTAAAATTGGAACCTTCATTCCAAATTAAAAGATTCAGAAATACTGCTGCAAATAAATTAATGTCAATTTATACGAGATTTTAAAAAGTGAAGTGTACAGACGTTTATAAATGCATCGTGAATTATGTGTATAATGTGAATAATTCTATAATTGTGTATAGTTGTCACTGTTCTTTTTCGCTCGTCTGTGTTTAGACTGGGTTAGTGTAAAATGGGACTAACAGTTCAGTAAGGGAACATTAACTGAGTATTAGAGCGCTTTTTTGAATAGAAACATAATTTTAATAATAGGAACAAAATGTAGATAAAAATAGGAAAAAAACATGTGTGTTAAATTAAGGAATTTTAAACCAAATAACTTTTTTAAATGTCGCAAAACGCTTGTTAGTACTAATTTAATGATAATCATTATTTATTTCTAATGATATTCTTCTTAGCGTCCTTAATGTTGGCTGGACCAACTATTGTATGATTTATTATTTAAAATTTAATAATTCGGCATAATTATTGTTAAATTGCGTCTTCCGTGCGTGAATGTTGTAATATTTAGCATAGGTTTTAAATTCAAGAATTTATTGTAGTTATTATTTAATCAACATGTTGGTTACACGGAATATTTGTTTTCCAATTATTATTATATTATTAAATTGAATTAAAAGCGCAAATATTGAGCACATAACAGTATATTTACTAGTTAATTAGTTTAAATATTTTTTGTACTTATTTCTTAAGAATTTTCAGAATACCTCTATGCACAAAAATATAAACAAACATAATAATAATATTATATAATCCCACTCTACATGTATATTTTCTGAAACAATCTTATAAAAAGAAAAATAATGTAGTACATTATAGTACTTGAATTTTTCACTTATATTTCATACAAAAACATTATTTTGTAAGGCTCAAAAATATGTATAAAAATTGCGCGATGTATAAAAAGTTCTTTTCACTCATGAAAGAAAAATTTAATGTTAAAATGTTTAAAAAACTCCGTTAAAAACTGTATTTGTAGTAAATAATGAGCTAAAACAAGCTACATTAAAAGTTTTCCTTGAAACTCGGTCAGGTTCGTCCTTTTATTTCAACTTGAGTATACAACTAAACTATGCAAATTTTAAAAAGTTCCACTCTGTAGTTTTCTCTGTTTAGTTGCAAGCTTACAACTATAAAATGCAATTGTTTGGTCTTTTTAGTTAGCTATTTACAAGTAGCTTTCTTACGTTAATAAATTAAAATATTTTATATTTTTCAGAACCATATAATATTAATTTATCAAAAGTAACGAACGTAAACAAAGCGAAAGGAGTATAGTAGAAGGTGGCGTTCTGTAGTTGCGTGAGTTGCAATCTGCGTTCGCAATTGATTTGCTAAACATGTAAACAAACACGAGTTTTAGAAAAAACAACTGTAAAACTTACACATAAGGTTCAGTTTGCGCTATAACTTCATATTTTTATGACTTTTCAACAGTACTAGTCAGTCTAAAATCAACTTTATTTAGACTAGCATAAAGTTGATGTTTGTTTAATTGGAAATAACATCAATTGGAAACAAGGATTTAAAATAAACCTTTGTATGTAAATTGATGAAAATACTACCAAAGTACCTCTTGGAAAGGAAAGGTCGAAGGAAATTATCAAGTTGGAACCAAGAGAATGATTCCACAAGAACTACTACATCTATACAAATAAATAAAGTTGAATGTTGTCTGTTTGTAATGTCAAAATAACAGCTTTTTACTGAATACATAATTATGAAAGTATATACGGTACTTATTATAACAAAAAAACAATCTTTATATTTTTTTGTCTTTGTGTCTGTCTGTTTGTTCCGGATAATCTCCGAAACGGCTAAACCGATTTTGACGGGACTCTCGCTGGCAGATAGCTGATGTTATAAGGAGTAACTTAGGCTACAATATATTAGAAAAAGCTACGCGGGCGAAGCCGCGGGCAGCTGCTAGTCTTGTCTCGTAATAAAAATAACAGCCTCTCATAATATGAATTTAGGTTAAGATAATACACTGACGTTTTTTCTGAACCAAAATTAAGTAACAAAGAAAAAGACGACATAATATAGCCCACGGCCAAAACAACTAATTAGAGGAAAAATATAATGAATATATCTTACCTGCTGTATTTTTTTCTTTAGTTATTTTCTTACCTTAGAGCAATGTATCTATTGACCACTGGGCATTTCTGCTTCAAAGATATAAATATGTCTAGATACACAGTCAAAGCTGTGAACTCGTCGAAAAAAATTGCGTCCAACTGTTGGCCGCTAAATGCACGCACACTAGAAAAGCGTAACAGCACAATGACGTGTGCGAGTGTATGACGTAGCTGTCACGCACACCAGCATAAAAAAGTTGGCCTATTTGTTTTAGTTCTTATGCAGCACGACACTCTATTTAGACATAAATATAAATAATCAAAGTTTCGCTTAGCAAAGGTTAATGGTGCATGTTGACCTAAAAGTAACCAATTTACTTAAGACTTGAAGAGTTCCAGGTTTTAGTTTTCATGTAACAGACTCCGGCAGGAAGTTCGACTTCTAAGTGCGGATTTCACCAATGAAATTGAACGCGTTCAGCACATCTAAACCGCGTTCTTAAGCTGTCAGTGTCAAACTTGTTAAGGAATATTGTACACTGACAGCTTTTCAACGCATTTTAGAAATGCAGATCGCGTTCAGTTTCCGCCCTAAGGCAGAGCACAAAACCAGAGGTAGAACAGTTTTGTCTTACAGCGGTATGAGGAACAGGGTATAAAGTTCTTCATCCTCCACAGAAAAGGGAGGATCCTCTGACCAGCACGCGTAGCATGAACACAGGAGAAACGGGGTTTGTCGACGGAAGAATAGACAAAATGACAGATCAACAATCACAATCTGTCACTTTATCTATTCTTCTGCCGACAAAACCCGTTTCTACGATGTTCATGCTACGCATGCTGATGGGTGTTGTGTCTGGTGAGCCAAGACTGATGTCGGGATGTTGTAATTGCTCGCGCGGAAAACTTTGCTTGCGCGATGCAGGATTGGTGTGACGTCAGGACTTTGATGCATAGTTCAGACTTAAGTGACGTTGTAGATGCTGCCACAGTCTATTATTTTGTCTTGAGTCAGAACAGATTTTGAATAGATTTGCAAAAACTTACTTGTAAAAGTGTTTTGTTGCTAGTTTGGTCGTCATTTTTAGGTTATTCTGACAAAAGTTATTGTGACTGGGGACTGTCTACACACAGCTTTAGTGGTACGAACAATGTATTCTGGTTAGCCTGCTTCCATTTACACATTAGCTTACAATATACAGGAAAATGCAGAGAGGGGACGTCCTAAAAGAGGACATAATTATTGGTGATGTTCTTTGGAAAGGTCATGTATGAACAAGCGAAAAAAAAACCCTCACATAGATACTCCTGTAAAAATCGTTTTGTAGTTACCGGTTTCACCCGCATAAATCTTGTGGGAATATTGGGAAAAGTATCCTACGTCCTAACCCAGGGCATGGTCTACCCATGTGCCAAATTTCATCCAAATCCGTTCAGCCATTTTAGCGTGTAAGCGCAACATACAAACATACAAAAAATCTAATCTTTTCTCTCTATAATATTACGAGTATATTATATAGCTTAGATGTGCAATATACAGGTATAACTATCCACCTGATTATTACATTACCACCTGAATTGAATCCCATCATAATTGCTATTAGTGATTATAATTTGGCAATATTACCTACATCATATTAGAACACCTCACCATATTAGTTGCTAATTCAATTGATTTGCGAGTAATATTGGGAACAATATAATATCAGGTTAAGTTGTTGTCTGATATTACACGATATTCGGTATCACATAGTTTTGACACCGCTAAAGTTTTATTTTTATTTATGTCCTAAATGATGAAAAAAAAAAAACGATATGTTTAAATGAAACTTTTAATGTCAATATGGCTTCCACTGATTGGCCACTGGAACTTTATATACATCATCAAGACAAATGTGCTCTTCAGGCAAAATTGAAATTAGTGAAATAAAAAGAAAACCGTCGATCACTGCCGCCAGCGCGTGGCGTTGTTGAGAGGAGCGTCTCAATAGCGTGAAAATTCGACCGCAAGATTCAACCAGTCAGACATTTTGTAAGACGGGTGTGAATTAAAAAAAAATATTAATAAAGGAGCTATGACATCAATTATTTTTACATTATGACGTCAAATAATATACCACTCAACAAAGCTCACAAAAATACCTGAGCGTGAGTCTATTTCAGCAAAATATTTACATACTTGCCAAAATAAATATTATAAGAATACAGAGTACTGAGGAGAATATACATTTATCAGCTGCCAGGATTAAAGCCGAAGTATGGATGGGCAGATGAAATGGGAGAAGATATTTTTAGGTTTTTAGTAAACAAAGGAATCTTGCTATGATGGTTATTTTTACCATGGCAATAACCGTTCTTGTATATCTCCGTGCCGCCAAGAGTGGCTATGCACTCGACGACTTTTAGTAGCGATGCAGTTGGGACACAGTTGCACCATAATAGGTAATATGATTTTTTTACCAACTTATCTAGGAACGTCATTTAATTTTAACCATCATATTTTATGGTAAAATACACTTTTCTGTTTTTTTCTTCTCATTTTACTTACAGCGATGTCATTGACAGTGGCATTTCACAGTATTTTACACTGGATAATTTTATACAGTCGTAATACAAAATCAAATCGGTGGTGCTTGTAGACACCAGTTGGTAGTCGATTGCGTTGCGATGCCCTCACGCAACGTTTCAGTCGCACTGCTGAATTGACAGACAGTATGGCCCGCTGTCAAATTGTAAATATTTGACGGTCGGGTCAATCAGAAGCTTTAGTAGTTCAATAACTTTATTGGTTGATCATGATCACTCTCTCATTACTTTTTTCAATGCCTGTATTAATCATTCAGGAGATGTTGTTATCGATCAATAGATCGATAACAAAAAAACAAAATTAAAAAAAAAAAAAAAAAAAAATTCAAAAATTTCTGTTTAACAAATATATTTTTTATTCAATAGAATAAAAAATATATTTGTTAAACAGAAATTTTGGAAACTAGTTAGTACCGATGCGCAACTTTTTCGCCACTAAAAGTCACCGTGTGTGATCTTGAAATATATTCACATTTTACATTTCCCCACTTCTATAGATATTATCTTGTTTGAAAGCAAACGATCAATTTTATTCAAACAAAACCAAGATTTATGTTAGAAAAAACTCGCCCACGGATTTAGATGTTTAATTTTCACGTAAAGTAAACAAAGTACTTATATAAAGGATATATATACGTACATTCATATTATTGTTACTATCTGCTCCCCTAGGTAGGTATTAAATGGATGAAACAGATGAAAGGAGATTGTATTTTCATGCATGTTTTCCTGTATTCGATAGGTTGTTCTCTGTTCCCTGGGGAGTATTGACAACAGCAGTCTAGATACATACAGCTCAATGCCACATAACTTTTTATGGTATATTGAATTTGTGTTGCGATTTAAAAAACATAGGAACTCTTGTCTCGAGTTGCTGTTGTTACAGCCAATTACCAGTGTTCTATTTTCAAATGGTTTTGTGCGTTATAATTTTCTACGGTGCCCAGGTACTGTATCCATCTGTGAAATGGTCATGTTTTGCGATGTTTCTTTTAATTCTTGAGAAAAAAAAAGTTCTGTAACTGTGAAGATTCAAGATTCAATTCAACATTCATTTATAAAACGATCCTAACCTAATCAATACTTATGTTTGCCGAATCATATTATTTTATCAACCAATCCTTCTCTCTTAGCATACGCATTACATAACAGCCTATAATGAGACAAAGGCCTCTTCTCTTCGAGAGGAAGTGGGCCGTAATCCACCACGCGGGCCCAGTGCGGGTTGGTAGATGTCACATGTCTTCGTTTTTTTTAGTTCCAGGACATGCCGGTTTCCTCACGATGTTTTCCTTCACCGTTTTGAGAGCAGTGGTGATGAAATAATTTACACAAAGTAAAGCGTGGGCCTGGGTTCGAAGCCACGACCTTTTACAACTGTTAAGTCAGGGCTATTGCCACTGGGCCACCACTGCTTTCACTTATTTCCTTGTAATAGTCTACCAGAATATCTATCTGTCTACCAGAATATCTATCTGTCTACCAGAATATCTATTTGTCTACCAGAATATCTATCTGTCTACCAGAATATCTATCTGTCTACCAGAATATCTATCTGTCTACCAGAATATCTATATGTCTGGCAAATATTAAGTTAAAGTTACCAAGTTGAAATAAACCGACAACCAATTCTTATAAGTTAATAATTGTTATAAAACCATATAAGTACTGTATGTACGGTCGTTATTATTGTAATAAGTACTTACTTAAGTAAATAAGTTGTATTTATAAATGAATTGAAATAAGCAATGAATGTGTTGTATGTAATAACATGTATAAGGTCGGTGTATTAAAGTGTTAATTTGATTTGAAATAAATATTATTTGAAAATTAATTATGTACGTTTTTTATTGCAGTATTATTAATGGAAAATGACCTAACATCTTAGCTTTGGCAACATCTTAGCTCTGGCAATTCTCATATCGCTGTGGTGACAAAGACATGCTTACATGACAAGCATTATTATATTTTTTTCTAGGATACTCCCTAACACTGTCTGTCCACCGCCACCATCAACGGGAGGTTAGCGATAGATTATTCGAACCGAACGTGACGTTCCGTTGATGGACGAACAGTGGACAAACGGCTTAAGCCTCTGCAAACTAATGTGTCCTTACGAGAAAAGCTGAGCATTTCTCCGGAACTTATGGCTCCTACAGACAATGCCGCCGGGCATTGCCGCTTGGCAAGCCGCGGCCCACCCAGCCCTGCCGCATAAAGCTGCACAAAGGATCGCAAAGGAAATGGAGGCGCAAAAGCAGTGGTCGTTCTGAGTCGTTCTGAAGAACTTAAGAAGAATTCAATAAGTTCCAAGTTGCTACCCAAGAGCCTATTCTGCTTCAACTCAATGAACACATGGGCCTGGACATAGGCCACTTCCAGCACGCGTAGCAGGTTTTGTCGACGGAAGAATAGACAAAATCGTCGGCCTAATTCTTTAACCTGCTAAGTCCATTTTGACATAGTTTACAGGACGAAGAAAAATCTGAATAATATCTCTATTAATATAGCAATCAAAATTCTGAAAATCCCGTTGGGTTCTATAATTTTTCTTGATATTTTAACAATTTATGTAACAGCATAACTTAATACACATTTTATAAAATTTAGCAAAACAATTATTTAGCAGTGTATGTGCAGTAAAACGAATTCAATCAGTACCTAATCAAAATATTTATTATTAAAAATTAAACAATCAGTCTTCTTTAATAGGAAACAGGGTTAAAATATCTAAGATAGACTTTTCATAAACAATCTGTAATCGTTTTAATAATACATACGTACGTTTACGTTATTATGTGTTGGTTTTGTGGTATTACGTACAACACGTAATACTACAAAGCCGAAACCGGAACGTTGTGAGTACAAAACTGAGGCCCCAACAGGATAGCAGGTTTGCGTTGTGAAGATTGACTGGTGGTCAGAAAGCATTTTTTCAGGCATAGCATTTGTCACCTTCTTTGACTAATATCGCTGTTATTCCTTAAACGATATGGTAGATATTAGATTGAACTTTTTAATTGGTATAAAAAGTAAATTTTGCCAAAAAATGGACTTAGCAGATTAACAAATTAGGCCGACGAAATGACAGATAAATAATCACAATCTGTCATTTTGTCTATTCTTCCGTCGACAAAAACCCTGTCTACGGCGGTCATGCTACATGTCCTTCCGCGTCCGATGTGTCCCTTCCTCCATTTTAAGGTCGATATTCTGCTTACTCAGCTCGATCACTTGATTTGCATGAAGCTTGCGTGCAATGACCTGCATGTGTTGAAGTAGCGGTGTTCTCTGTCCGTAACTGAAATGCAACGGTAAAGTCTGTTGAAACTGAAAACAAAACGGTAAGCTTATAGTTTAGGTGAAACAACGTAATGTTTTAAGTTCATTGCTAAATTGACTGATTTAATTAGTAGAAGCTTCGAAAGATATGTAGGCAATAATATATATATGGAATATGCAAATGAAGACCCCGTTCGTGACTTTGGAAAAGGTAATAAAAATAACATTGTAACCAATCTTGCTAGCTCACAATAGGGATGGTGACTGGAAAAAAAAACTATTTAATCCGGCATACTGATAATAAAAAAATATTAGGCTCGCTACGTCACAAGTCGGTATAAAATCTACCGGAGGGTGACATGCTATATTTTAACTCAATGTATCGCCGTAATCTTTTGATTAGAAACGTAAAAAAAAAATACCTGTCCAAGATTTTTTTATAATATATCTGACGGACAAAAAAAAAATGTTTGTCAACACCCTATTCCGTCGACAAACTACTTTGTTTTGATTTTTGATTGCGAACAGTTGGACGCAATTTTTTTCGACCAGTTCTTTTTTTTTTTTTTTTGAGCGTGGGAATTTATCACATAGCTTCTCCCGCTCTGGGCGGAGCGGAAGGGTGTGTCAGAGTTTTACTGACTAAAACCCACCCGTGTTCCTTCCGTTGCCTGTGTGCCGGGGCCGCGATATCCCTTTCGGACAAACCCGCAACTGTTATGATGATCATCAGTGTAACAAAATTAATCAGGTCACAAAACCGAAAAACTGTCACAACATAATCGCCCTTTTGCTACTATAACTTAAAGACTATAATAGCATACAAGCGGTTAACTCAAACATTACTAAACCATTGTCTACCAACCACACAAAAACATATAGTGCATTAGTGCACCCAAAAACACAATGCCTTATCGCTTGCATTCATCACTAAAACAAAAGAAATATATAACCTGCTACGTAGAGAATATCGTCACCATACCTTTCAGAGATCATTCATGACAATTCATACGATAGCATCTTCAATACGTGACCTTTATCACAGGGTTATAAGGTTGATAATTCCGTGACCATAATTAAGTAAAAATAGTGACGTCCAGTTACCATAATTGCGTTTATGGAAGTAACATTATCATACAATTGCAGAGACAGAATTGTATGGGCAACTCGTTTGAATAGTGATGGGCAATTATTTTCGCGATAATAACGCTAACTGTTATTTTAATGCGTTATCTATTCATAATTTTGACATGAATACATTTTTGAAATTGATACCGGATATATTGGGTATGCAAATTTTGAATGCCGTTCCAGTTTAATCCACAATTTGTATTGTGGTATCGAGGTATTGGATATCTATGTAAATTGAACAGTTTTCTATTATGTAATATGAAGATACATGATTGCTATTCCCGGGCTTATCAAGGATCATTTGTAAATTAAGCGAATGTCGAGTAATTACAAATACTATATTTTCGAACTGAGTTATTTCTTGAAAAAACCTAGTCATTATGTACTCAACGGGATTTAAAAAAATTACATTATCCAAGTTACTCAACATCAAAATGTTCTGAAGCAAAAAATTTAAATAAAATCCTCCATAAATTGTGAATACTCAATACCATCTTGCGCGGTTCGTTAACAATAGGTTCCACGCTTACGGGAAAAAAACCCGTCTTTGAAACCGGATCATAGTGTCACATTAGCGTCACACTTTCGTGTTATAGGGGGCAATTTACCCCGGAATCATTGCCGTGTCGTACGCGTGCCGTTTCCGATACTATCATCTACAAATTGAATTTGAGAGGCCGGCGAAGTATCCCTGACGGAATGACAAAAACTAGGGAGTGGTATGAATTGGTGGGCTCTTATTAGTTTTTTAGTACACCAGAGTATTGGTCTTCACCGATAGTTAAAACTAGGGACCTCCTTTAGGACAAATCTAGGATTTTGAGGGCTACTATGGTCGAGTACATCTCTTGAATTCCTCCTCAAATATATCTATGTAAGAAAATAACACGTCAATTCAATGACATAAAAAAAATACAAGATATTTGCGAGTAAAATTATCAGTTGGGAAATCATACGTAAAATCCCCAATACATTGAACAGTACTAAGCGTTACTTACACGATTTTTATAAAAAATAACTGTTATTTTTCCCATCACTACAACTTAGTTCCTTAGCCTCAGTTGTAAAAAGAGTAGTTCTCGTTTAAACTAGTCAGATAAATGTTCTATTTATTTATATTATTTAGTTTATTGTGTGATGGAAAATAACTAAACATCGTTATTATCAATATAATGAGTTTTAGTGGTGGTCCTAATTGATATTTAATAGTGCGCGATCGTTTGATATTTTACGAGTAAGTAATTAATTATTGGAAACAAGAGCGTTAAATAGTTTTTGATACCTACAATATTAGTAATATAAGTGTTTGTTCAACTGTTCCAGGTAATTACGTAAATAATCTTCTCAAGCAAAGATTTCACTGTCAATGTGAATTCAGATCTATTAAAAAATGTATCTACAAAAAAAAATAGATGGAATTTTACTTTTAAATAATAATGTTTTTTACTATTATTAATTTAACCAATTAATATCATAATAAAAGTAATATCCGTAACGTAAATCGAGGTATTGAGTACCTACGCACAGGCGCGCAGACCGATATTTTTTTTCTAATTTTAGAACTGACAAACAATTTATTGCATTTGATTTCGAAGAGCGATTTTGGATACTCGCACCAGTGTGTTTGTATCCGGTAGTCTTAACTGACACTCCTTATACTAAACGCTTGATTTATTATTTAAGTGCTAGCAGATTGACGAACACAGTGCCTTTGAGTGAACAAAAAACAGTTTAAAAAAAATCAAATAAAAAAGAAGTGTCAAAAGTGACGTGCAATAATTAAATTAAAATGAACAGACAATAAAATAATAGTGTCTGGCTGATTGAATTCGAAATTTGAACATTTAAAAAAATACAGTGAAAAAAACAAAACAATACGGTATTTTCTAAATTTAAATAATTATAATACCTACTTAAAAAAATAGTTGATATTTTAAACGATCATTGTGTCCAAAAGTTTCCACCATGGGTTGTGAACTAACCAAGTTGGCCTCTTCGGAATTCAACAACCATGATGCAATAGACCGACCGCCGCCACCTTCGGACCCTCGGTCACCTCTGACCCTCAAGCAGCAGTACTGCATGCTGGCGTCCTGGAAGGGAATCTTCAGACAAATCGAGAAGACTGGCATTCTATTATTTATCAAGTAAGTCATTGTATTTTTTAAATTACGAATTTGGCGCTTGATATCGTTCTCGACTGGAAGAAAGCATATAGAATAGCCGATAGAATTGGCGAACCCAGATTTTTTTCACACAATGTGGAACGTGTGTAAATTCATCTCATTCTGCAAGGTACCATATTTATTTCTGCCGTCAACCAGCATTGCTGTATTTCTTTACTCTGTATTTCGGTTTGAATGATATCAAATCAAATCAATTTTTTTTAGTGTGTACTTAGGTTATACAGACAGATGCTAGGTAAATTACAGTTCCATTATGTCCTGCCTAATAGGCATACAATCATTATGTCAACATGCAGTATAAAAAATTCTTAGATATCACTTATAAAGCAAATCTTACAAAATAACAATTAGGTGTAAGGTGTAAGGTGACAGATAGTAGTAGGTACTAATTATTAAGAAAATCTCGGATCGTGTAGTGTGGTAATGATGCCAGTGTAATTAGGCACAGGTACATGAGACATTTCAAAGTTTCCTCTGGGATGCGCAACTGCGAAGGCTCTGGGATTGTAAATGCGTCAATCACCATTTACCATCGTTGATCCGCCAGTTTGGTTGTCATGCGATAATATAAAATAACTTTTTATACTAAGAAATACCCACTGCTGAAGTGATGGCAAGGGGCCTTCCAAAAAGTGGTAAAAGAGCGTCTTATTCATGACAGGTTAATTATCATGGCGACATTGGTTTTTTAACATAATGTGTTTCATAGGTACTAACCAACCAACATACTAAACAATTTAACACTGAAATCCGGATGTTAAGACGCAGATATGTGCCAATGACCTTGAGTGGTTAGCTTGCGTGTTCTGTGTGTGTTCTGCTTGTAATAGGACTCGCCGATTAAGAAGCGCTGTCCCAAACTAGACGCATTATTAATTTATTATACATAAAACAAAAGGTATTTTAATAAAAGATAAATAATTAAATTATCTTAGAATGGTGAAGGTTTCAGAAAAATACGCTTGAAAGATTTTGCGGTTTTTTATCCACATTAGACATAACTTTATAAATTAATTACACTACGTAATATAAACATAATCTAAAATATTCACAGATTAAGTTATTAAAAAAATGCTCTAATTTTATTTTATTTTTTTCCAAATCATTAACACTATTCGTTTAGATGTGATCTTCAGTATAAAATGTATTTACTTATTTTTATTTATTCATTAACTGTCGGTTATCGTCGCTTTAACATAAATTCATAGAAGCCTATAGCTGTGAACTGCGATAGGTTTGATTGGAACATCATTTAACAAATCACATTTATTCTACATCGTGTTCTCATAAGATAATATTTCCTAGTAAATAAAATAAGTATTGTAAAACTTTTTTTTTATTGAATTGCTACATAATTATGATCTTCTTCTTAGCGTGCCGATGGCAAATATCGCTCAAAAATAGGTTAAAATGTTTCTTGCCCATTCTTCTCTAAGGTTCTTCTCCATACGAAACTACCTTTTCCAAGGGGCAACTAGATTAAATTTTTTTTTTTCTTGTAATTTTTGACGTTCAAACGTGTTTTTTTAATTTAATATAAACTATTAAATTAAAAGACACGTTTGACAAAAATAAGGATTCTAGGTGTTACTTTTTAAATCCATGGAAAGGCCAAACTGTTTTAGGTAATAATGGTTTTCAAAAATCAATCTCAAACAAAATTTAAAAGCAGCTTTAATAGCTTAAACACGGGCTTAATCGGGAATAAATTATAAAAAAAAAAATGTAATAATGACGCCAAAAAACAAAAGATCATGGCAGAGGTATACATTATACGTACATTATATCGTTAAAAAAATTGGGCTGGTATCATTAACCAGCGGAAAAACAGAGGAATACGTCAGTAGGGAATGAACACCAACTACCACAGCGCCGGTTTCCCTCTTAATTAAAAATCTTGTTACAAAATGTTTGATCACACTTAAGTTTTGCTTTAGACTTTGGAGCATGTCCCATTTTGCTCTCAAACCAAGCTTTTTACTTGTTTTATATCGTGGAATCGGCCGTCAAAGCGTGTTTTAGTAAAACGTTTCCGTTTGCTTGGAGCTCCACTTTGTCGTGAATTTGTGTGTAATTTTTATCTGTTTTTTTTATTTTTTTATTTAGATGTATTTAATTAGTGATTTTGTCTCGTTTTTACAAACACAACAGCTCTCGGTCGAAATATTGATTTCGACCGAGGGCTGCTGACTTTCATCGCGACTTTATTAAGAGCGTTTAGTCTAAAAGTTAGCAACGTCGCAAATAGTTAGCAAATATTTCGCTGTTTTGATTAATTTGGCAATATTACTGTATGCTGACACATTTAAAATGTTGATGGTGGTCAACAGAAGTAAGCTACAGAAGACTGATACCTGATTGGAGAATCGCTCTGAGTATTTTTGTACACTTCACAAACTTGCACACCCCTACCCGATCACTGTATGGAAAAATTAAATATCGCTAACTAGTGAACTAGAATATTAATAATGAATTGCAATTATAACACTGAATTTGATTTTGTAACCGTTTTTGGTGTAAAAAAGACATTTCGAAAGTTTCCAAATACTTTTTTTACATCTAATACTAAATATTCGGTGCTACGATATTAATTACTAGCTTTCGCCCACTTGGATGTCGAAAATTATCCCACGGAAAAGTACTACTGGGATAAAAAGTATGCTGTAGGTTAATCCAGGTTATAAAATACCTGCGTACAAAATTTCATCGAAATCCGTCGAGCCGTTTTTGCGTGATTATGCAACAAACATACAAACTTTCACATTTATAATATTAGTAGAATTGCATTTCATAATTAATATTTTAGTTCAGTAGTTAGCCATATTTAATATTTACATACTAATATTGCAAAATTAATCAAAACAGCGAAATATTTGCGACGTTGCCCACTTTCAGAATGCATGGTCTCATTATGTTGATCTTGATGAGTTCAGCAAAGGTCCATAGGTGATGGTTTCACATAAAACTAGAAGAAAACCAATACTACATTAAAAACATATAAAGATAAATTGAACCTACAGGTACGAAATAGTTTGTGTGTGTAATTACTTTAAAGTTTAGACACAATGAACATTTTATTACACTCGTATTTTAAACTAATCAAAATAAAGTTTAACGAAAACCTCACAAAATATAGCAGACTGCAATAAATTCTTAATTACATTCTAAACATTGAATTTACTTAAGTGAAAGTAAGGGGAATCGAAAGTAATGAAAACCGTCTAGAAGCCATAAAAAAACCATCAATTTAATATTCTAATAGAACTATCAAAGCAAGCGAATTCGAAAGCTGTCTGGCGCCAAACCACGAAGTCTCTGAAGTATCTTAGTGATAGACGATAAATCTATATTTATCTCAAGGTCCGACAGTGTAAATAAATGTATAAATAGCGACAGAATATTATATTTAGAAAAGACCTACAATTGATAAAATTTTAACAAAGATATTCAAAGTACGTAAAGCAATTTGTTTTATACGTAATTTGGCAACATACTCGGAATTGTAAGCATTAACAAGATCAATTAACGAAAGTATGTGAGTACTAAAGCCTCTTCCCCACAGGCGCGTTTTTTTCGGTCGATAATAACGTTAGCGTTATTGCGATATCTGTTTTCAGTACATTTTGTATTAGGTCGGCCACACTGCTGCTATAATAACGACGCAATAATAATAATAAAAAGTTTATTTCGGAACAATAACACAAGACTAAGTACAGCAAGTAAAACGATGATAGCTGCAAAAGTATAAACTGTAGCGCAGCTCACATCGCCCTTCCCCAGATACAGAATGGAATGATGTTCCATGCAAAGAGTGCTTAAAGGTTAATTTAGTTAATTTAAATTTAGAATAATTAATAATAAACAAGAATAAATAAACAGTACAGGACATATGATTTGGGATGTATTTTGACGTTGAGTTTAATTTAAGTAGGACGCTTGACTTCCTCTGTCCTGCGATATTCCGATATATGTTCTTAGAACATTTTGTATTAGGATGCATGCGATTTTATATACACCTTCATTAATAACTCTAGTACGGTGTATGTAGTGCGGGCGGGGGGCCTGTAGTGTCGGTTACGCGCAGACGTTAGAAATATCGGCCGATAAAAACGCAGGTGTGCAATGAATCGGAACGCATTATCGCAATAACGCTTGCGTTATTATCGACCGATAAAAACGCGCCTGTGGAGCAGAGGCTTTGCGTTCTTTGAATAATTGTAGTACCTACGAGAGTTTTTACTATGAAATCCGTAACTTTAAATGAGTAACTACAATACTCCAAATTTAAACCTTTAGTGAAACGTGATTTTTAATGACACCTTCAAATCTATATAGGTAGGTACACATTCCTGACACACAGAACCATATGAGCCTGAACTTTGTCGAGCAACTCTTTGTGAATATGAACATGTGCAAACAATCAAATCTTTCGATGACTAATTTGTTTTTTAGGTATCGCGATTATCGCATACAGTCCCTCTTGATCGTTTGCTATATCTGTCTATGATCAATCCCATGTGCAATAATACTTGTCCCCTGACTGATATTATAATGATCCTAAGTTCAGCATAAGATGAAACGACAATAAGGTCCGACAAAGCCAACAATGAATCATTATGTGCCATTGTAACAATCTTCAAACTACATGGGTAGTTTGGAATACAATGCTCGGTCGTTAGACACGATTCCTTCTCGATTTATTCAGAAACTAAGAACCGTATGTGGTTTGAAACGTAAAAGTTATGCTCAAAAATGTCCGTAGAAAATGTCACAGCTCCGTTAAAAATCAACCTACGCAAATGAGTTTCCCGGCTAAATCGATCTCTCTCCGTTAAAAATAGCCAAGTGTCCTGCCCTATTTCTCTGAAACAGTTTGTGTCACGTTTACCCGTTCACGTCTATCTCGATATCATTATTACGTGATCGGCATTTACCAAAGCGACATTTTTGTTTTCTATCTATTTATGACTGCTAGATGTGCCTCTTCCTCGTTGCTTCACAGCTGCATTCCGTATGTACTCTTGATCTATTCCATTGGCACCTTATCTTTTTGGTCCCTCTGGCTGAAGTTCTTTGCAATTATGCTTCCCGTATGTACGTACATTTGGTTGAATCTACATCATTTTAGGTATTTTCTAATCGGTTTTAACAAACATCTCTGCTCCTTGTAAACGATTTTGTCCTGCATAGTAGATTAGTACCTACTGCAATATCTATTCCTCTCTCTCGCTTTTTCCTGCTATCCTAGAGGTGTAAGAGACTGGATGTGATCTTGAAAGAGGCAGAGGTTATCTCTAAGTATGGTGGAACATTCACAAATTCCATCATCAACTCAAATAAGAAAACCACCTAAACAAACAAACACAAACACGCAGTCTAGAACTCCATTTAAAATACATGAACTGAGAAGTTAAATAAACTCGACATAATTTATCAGCTTCTTAGCATCCCACGCGAATAGGAATAAATCAAGAAAAATAGTTCAGTGCGCGGGAACTCGTAAACGTTGGCTTTAGTTGTTCATGCACTATTGCACTTGTATTTTAACCGCTAAGAGCTTTTCGAGATCCAGCGTTTTATGTGCAACTTGAAGAGGCAACGCGATTAAAAACGCTAGGCAGGTTTGAGAACAAGCACACATTGATTGAAAGTCATTACCGCTGTGCGGTAGTCTGTTGTCGACGATATAAGCAAAGTTATGTTTCGCGTCCCTGTAATTTTCCCAGCAACTGTACCTTTAAAACCCTTGGAACTCAGCAACAACAACAACAGCAACTCGCTAATATCGCTAAGTTCCTGAAGGAGTACTAGCTAGCTAATATTGTCGAGTTCAATTACAGTTGCAATACTATCCCACACAGTCTTCCTTATTTATGGTATTGCAAACTTTGCGGGGCCATTAGAAACTACGCTGCTCCGATATTAAGCTGCGAGGCAGTTATAGTAGGCCATAAGCACAGAACGTATAACTATGTTCTGAGGCCGTATGCAACGCGCAATGTCAATATTCCAGTGTAATTGGCGGAAGCCACTCTCGATAGTTCTACAAGGTTTGTCCCGAAAGTCATTGAATACTGACCAATTTCTTGCCAAAATGTCTGCACAATATGGGGGCGCTTGGCGGTTACAATATCGGTTTGTATGGAAATTAAGTTGTACGTGTGAATCGCTTTATATGGGCAAGATGAACCACTGTAGAAGTTCATGCGTCGATCGACTGTTGAACCAACCAAACCTAAATCGTCTCTATACAGCATATCTCTATATATCTACATACAGCAGGCGCTCGGTAAACCGGCACCCATTTTTTTCGCCAATTTATCGGAAACGTCGGATTATTGGATTTCTATAGAAAATGTCAGCTAGCTAGTAAGAAATAATTTTAATATAGATTTGCAAAGTGAAAAATCTTTATAAGTCGACTGCAAAACGACAACGATCAGCGCGCGCTCTGTAATCCGGGACTTGTGTATTAAACCTGCCGGATTACAGAGTAGGAGACGGATATTTTAGGAGAGCTAATTTGGGGATTAATGAGTGCGTACTGTATATAGTCAAATCTTATTTAACAGATTCATAGCTGTCGTCTGTCCAATAAGACGCCCTTAATCCTTCCGATCGATTGACATAACGGGTGTAAAAAAAAATACCCTAAAAGAAGCCGAGAACTTGTTCTTTCCGTTAATATGATATTTTTTTGTACTGGAAAAAGTTAAAAAAAAAACAATTTTTTAAAATGTTATAACTTAAAATATTCCCACGAGCCCTGTACCGTTGCATGCACCCTTAAGCACATTATTTTGTGTGCTTGAATGCTCGTCGCGCGACGCGACACCGGTAATTGTTCTACCGTGAAGTTTTCAGAAATTGTTTTATTAGAGTTGCGTCGCGCCTGTTTGCGTGAGCCTTTACGTTGCGCACTACCGACAACGGCGAATTTTCACACCAAAGATAAATGACGTCTCCTAGCAATTGCTTTTGCACTAAATTACTTAGTTTGATGTACATAATGCGTAGATGACAGCTTCGTGATGTTGTATACTCAAACTCTTCAACCGATCTGGTCATTTCTCCTGTTTCGCGTGAATACTCAAATATTTATAGCGCAGAACATGTAAATAGTAGCTCATAGAGTATCAAATCGATCACTTCAGTGGCATCTTAAATAACATATAACGTTATAAAGCAGTTGATTGATACGATATTAATGATTGCCATCATACATTTCACTGTAACGACTTCCCCGATATAACATGAATAGATAGAGAACGTCCATTTCTATAAAATGCAAGATTGCAATTGGAAATACTCGAATGTCACACCAACAAAAAAGTTCACAAACTACTGCAAAAGGCGAATTTTGGATGAATTTCTAATAATATATACTCTATTTGAAATAAGATTAGACATTCCACCTACCTATCTACCTGCCTATCCTATCTACATACCTACCTACCTACTTGCATACTTACCTACCTTCACATACTTTAACTAAAACTTTTTTACAGTCCGTCTATTGCATTGGTGGCATGAAAAATGGCAGCTGCAGTAAACAGTTGGTATTGTAACCACTTTTTGCTTTTAATGCCATCCTTATGCCTACGGTATAGAAGTCAGATTCGGTTGAACGGACTGTAAAATAGGTTTATTAAATGTCTTATCTTATACCGTACCTATACTCCATCTGAATGGAGTATAGGTACGGCAGATTCCTTACCTATTTAGAGACGACTTTGTTATGTTAGGGCATGAGCAATGTTTTGTAAAAGTTTATCAATTACAAACCGTGCGACAAATAGGATGGGGGCAAAAATTGTGACCTTCCTACATACAAAGATTCATCGACTATTCAACCCCTTTAGAGGATGAATTTTCAAAAATCCTTCATTATAGCGCACCTTAACGGCTCAGCGGTTTTGTGCGTTGTCTTTCGGTGAGTGAATGAATATAAGAAGAGCGTTCATACAAGAAGTTGTCACCGTCGCAAATAGCTGTCAAATGACCTGTTCTGATTAATTTGGCAATATTACTGTATGGAAATACGAAATATCGGTAACTAGTGAACTAGAATATTAATAATGAATTGCAATTATCTATTTTTATAGGTACTAGCTTTCTATAGGCAGGTAGGTAGGTTTTACCTTTATCTCGTGTTGTAACGAGTCGACTTTCTGCCCTCGTTCTATATCGTGGCGAGATCGAGTGCTTAATTAATATTTGACTAAAATAGATAGATTTCACGTTAAATGTAGCATGGTTGTTGCGGCTAATTTTAAAATTGCCAGTTACTGGAGCTCTGGATTTTATCATAAGTGCGTTTATTTGTATGGAGTCAACACAGATTAATTTTATATTGCTAGTGTTTTAATTACCTACACTAATTCAAACTCGAAGTACCTAAATCACAATCATAGGGGTTTTTTTTAGTGACTCTTTGATTTGAATAAGATAAAAGAAAATATCGTAAAAAAGAGGGCCTAGACGACAACCGTTTTCAAAGAGTTTCGTATTTCCACAACGACTTGACATATAATAGTTTCGATATCCAATACATTTTGACTTTTCCATCATCTTTATCGCTAAATCTCACTTTTTCTAGACCCTCAGGATTGAAATCGATACGTCTCACAATACCTTTTCATTTGACATTTCAACAATATCAGCAGCATTATTTTTCTTTATGTCGTTTTCTGGAAAACCAATTCTACAAAAAATGAGTCACTCAATCTAACTAAGCATATAATTTTTCCCATTGATAGTACACTACATTTATTGAATAGACATGTTCTTTTTATCTTATTATAGTACGAAAATAGCCCTTTAATTCAAGAGCCCCAATTTCCCGCGAAGAATGTCATGACGTAGGTTGTGGGCGTACGTAATATGAACAATGAGCTCAATGACAGGTCTTACAAACAAATCTACCCACTCATAGTACGTGGATACGGGCCGTTGAGTTGTTTGTGTAATCAGGTAACAATGATTGAGAGGGTATAGAATGTAGGTACAGGGAAAATGTGTGAAGAATTTTTTACGAGTCTTAAGACGCAGATATATGCCAGTGACCTTGAGTTATATCTTGCGTGTTCTGTACTGAGCTCGCGTAACGCGTCGTACTCGTATGTCTAGCCAGTAATAGGACTCGCAAATCAAGGAGCGCTGCCCAAATTACACGCATTATTAATTTATTATACATAAAACAATAGGTATTTTAATAAATACATATACTAAAAGATCAATCATTAAATTATCTTTAAAATGGTGAAAGTTTCAGAAAAATATGCTTAATAGACTTTGCGTGATTCTCAGTTTTTTATCCGCGTTAGACATAACTTTACAAATTTATTTCACTATATTATAATATATATTAATATATTCACATTAAGTTATTAATAAAATGCTCTAATTTAACATATATTTTTACCAAATAACTAACACTACTCGTTTAGACGTGATCTTCAGTATAAAATAATTAAAAGTCGGCTATAGTCGCCTTAAGAAATAATCTTGACAGTTGCTTCCGGAGGACACTCATGTTTAAAATCGTCATTATCTCACTCTCCATAATTCATTATCAACTTATTTATAATCCTTAACATCAGTATCTCATCATCATCTACTTAACTATCGTAATTTGATCATCTTTTCTTTGACGTCCATTAGGCGAGATCGAGGTCAAGAGCTGACCCATAACTCAATAAATAAAATAAATAAAAGTCATCATCAATATTTTTTCATTAAGTATCAAGAAAACCTGGTAACCCAAACTCCGGTAAAATAATGTTAGGCAACACTTCAAAAGGTTAAACACCAAGAGGGCAAAAAAGGATGCAGGGCCTGCTTTACCGGAATGGAAAAAAAAAAAATGCCCTTCAAAACGCATGCAGATACTTTATTTATTTTATAGGAGAAACAAGTCAGAAACAAAACCCTGTTAAGAACAAAGCCTGGACACAAAATGACGCACCTGCAAATGGCTAGAAAGACAACAGGTACTTACCTATTGCGGAGACAAATAAAAATTAAAAAACACCCTAAAAAGACAAACGATTATCGTCGAATATCAGTTTGCAATATGGGTTTTATAATCTACGCCTCCTACGTACTAAAAAATGTTGACGAAATAATAAAGGAATTGGGCAACTACCAAGCGGCCTTTTTAAACAACAGGTCTACAGATGACCTCGTTTTTACGCTGAGAAGGGGTTTGGATGAAGAATGGCGTGCAGGAAAAATAATTTATGTACTCGCTCTGCGCATAGAAAAAGCTTTTGACAATGTCGATCTGCAAGCACTGCAATATATTTTAATATTTTAATACATCAAACTAAAAAAACGAACGAACACACAATAAATGGTGTGGACAGCAAAGTAGGTGGATCATCAAAGGAAAGGAAGTCAAACAAGGTACCCGTTATCCCCTCGCCGTTTTACACTGGTCATGGATAAGGTTCTTAGAGCACTCGAGGAAGAAACCCATCTAATCAAACTAGACCAAGATCGTGAAATCTCACTCCCTCTGGTATTATCATTCGCGGATGACCTCATCTTCATTAGTTGTTAACATTAGTTAGTAAACCCCTAATAGCTAGTGTCGGCCTCCAAATAAACGAAACAAAAATACAAATTAGAGACCCCATAACTACACGGAAAGCGACATACGTGTCAATGAATGAATTAAATCTACCTACAATCATTGAAATTAAATACCTAGGCACATACATAACATCTACACTAAGCAGGAGAAGCAAAATTAGAAAACGATGCGAACAGGCCACTAGAAACACAAATCAAAATCATCATTACTACCATTCATAGAAAACTTAAGGATGGACGGGCAACCAGCCAGACTCGTGTATACAAGAGTAAGCATACCCTGTATGATATACGGTTTGAAAGTATCGACAATCACCAAAGCTAACAGACCAAGACGAGAAGATATGAGAAAATTATCATGAGAGACTTGATTAACCACGCTAGGAATAAACCAAGCTAAGAAAGCTACACGAAATCTTAGACGGAATAAACAGTAACCAAACTCATCATGAACTACAGGATGTGCTATCTCGCAGACGTTCACAGACGCGGCAAACCTCACCTGTTACATGCAGCAATACAGTACAAGCCCAAATTCAAGAAAGTAGGCCGATTGGATTACACATGGAACGACAATCTTAAACAGGACATGGCGCACTTCGATAAGGAAATCAACTTTTGGATGGACACGGCTGAAGACCGATAAATATCAAGAAGACGGCCAGCGAGAGGTACTAGAAACCTGAAACGGACAGCGAGTCCTTTGATGAAGACACAGAAAACAGTAAAGTCTAAAACAGCACAGCAGGGAGATAGAAAAGAGCCTAGAAAGCAACGTAACTCCGCCAAAGGATTCACAGGCGAAGATTGACTGAGCCAACTGGCTGCGACGTCGTAAAAAGATGCCCATCCATAGATAATTAACACCCGTCTCTCCACTATTCCAATGCTTACTCTAGGATGCATATCCGGTACGGCTCTCAAATCCTTCCTTATCCTAAGGGCACGTCTTCCTTACCATTACCCGTGCCCCCCGGTCTACTCCTAGATATGCAATGGCCTTTGTAGTCCCATGAAACATGAGGCTTCATGGGCTAGTGCAAATCTTGGGGTTCATTCGATTTATCGAGTCTGGTTAAACCACGCTGGGATCGGTGCATTTCATTCATTCATTCATTCATTTTAATTCTCATTTTACTTCGATGCACCCATGAGGTGATTTCACCAACCGGGATAAAGATAAACGTTAGAATGCAAGAACATTAAATGATGGACATAACATCGAGAAACCTAGTGGATAAGTTATAGAAGACTAGCGGTGCCCCGCGGTTTCACCCGCACAAGTCTTAATCCTGTTGGAATATTGAGTCATAAGTCTCGATCCAGAAGGACTATCGGGATAAAAAGTATCCTATGTCCTAACCCAGGTCATGGTCTAGCCATTTGCCAAATTTCATCCAAATCCTTTCAGCCGTTTCAGCGTGAAAGCGTAACAAACAAACTCACTTTCGCATTTATAGTATGAGGAAGGATTGAAATTACGTATTAATGGCATAATAATTAGCTGCTCCCGCGCAAGCGGGCAACGTCGCATTTCTAGAGGTTTTTCGTGATTATTTTATTAAATCAATCAATCTGCCTAGCCTTTTTCCAACTATGTTGGGGTCAGCTTCCAGTCTAACCGGATGCAGTTGAATACCAGTATTTTACTTGGAGCGACTGCCTATCTGACCTCCACAACCCAGAAACTGGGTAATACGATACCCCTTGGTAAGACTGGATTTCAGATTTTTGGGCTTCTGGCCGGTAACGACTGTCAAAGATCCACGAATGACAGCCGGGACCAACGACTTAACGTGCTTTCCGAGGCACGGAGGAGTCTCGGTATGTAAAGATGGTCACCCATCTACAGACCAACCCCGGCAACTGTAGCTTATCCTGATGGATCGATCCGTGCGGCAGTTATTACTTAGCCACGAGCTCCTCCGATTATTTTATTAAATCAAAGTACTATTTTATTTCTGCCAGGCACTGGGTCGTATTTTATAATGATTTTTAACATTAGCGCTCTTATACATAAACGCTGTTTAAAATTAAGAGACGTTTAAACGTCAAAAATGTATGGTTACGCTAATCATTACTTTATTTATGAGAGGGTAAGTCTATAGTAAATAAAAATATCTATTAGTAATAATGCAAATTGAAAATAATTGACATTACGTCAATGTTTATGGTAGGTACCTAAATACCAAAATTACTGTCAAAAAATTGCAAACATACTAGCCGTTCACTTCAAGATGGCCGTTACCTCCCTCCCCGCTTCCCCACACTGCACAAACAAACACTCGAAACAAAAGACGATAGCAAACTCGCTATCCGTACTAAGCGGGTCTGACTTGAGGCGCGGTGTGAGGAAGCGGGAAGAGAGGCAACGGCCATCGCGAAGTGAACGTACTTGGCTGAAAAAAAATTGTACTTTGATTTAAATAAAATTATTTTTTTATTAAAAAGAATAAAATAATCACGAAATAACTCTAGTAATGCGAAGTTTCCAACCTGCGCTCGATAACTCATAAGGAAAATCACACACAAGGGTTAGTAAGGTAGATTACAGATTACAATATGGCTTACTTTGACGACACGGTTGGCGCAGTGGCTGAGCGATTGACTGCTGTGCAACGTGTCGCGGGTTCGATCGCCGCACGGAACAAATATTTGTATGATCTGCAAGTAGTTGTTCCGGGTTTGGGTGTTAGTGTATATGAGTTTCTATGTTTGTAAACGCACCCACGATACAAGAAGAAATTCTTAGTGTGGGGCAACGTTTAAAAAAAAAAAAAAAAACAGTTATTATTTTCCAAGACGAATACTTAACTACCTACTAAACGATAGAAAATTCAAAGTCCAAAATACTTATTTGTCTTTCATCAACTCTGTTTGAAAACTTACGTAGATATGTCGTAATAACGTTTCCTAAGTGACATACAAGTTCAGTTTCGCATTTATATAATAGTTTCCTACCTACGTATACATAATTCGAGTTCTCTCCAGTTTCAAAACTATCTCCTAATATCCAACGTATTATGGACATACTAGCACTTTCCCGCAGCTTATCTCCCGTGGAAGTCGGAAATTATCCCAAGAAAACGTACTACTGGGATAAATTGTATCTTAGGAGTTAATTCAGGTTATAAACTATCTGTCTGCCTCAACCAAATCCTTTCAGTAGCATAACATTGAATACTATTGTGAATTCATGCAAACCTAGTACTTTTTCTTAGGTTACTGTTCAGAAATTGTGCACAATATCTAATGATCGAAATACTATATCGTGAATTCATGCTAGCCTAGTACTTTTTGCTAGGTTGTGCCAAGATTAAAGTTTATTGACGCAAGGAATTTTTATTTTTCATAAAAATAAAATCCCCCCCGCTCCCATAAAAGTCGAATTTCCAAAAACCCCTTCTTAGTGCTCCCCTACATTAAGTAAGGAAGCCGTGTGCAAAATTTTACGTTCCTAGTCCCAATCGTTTCGGATGTGCGTTGATATGTCAGTCAGTCAGTCAGTTTCTCCTTTTATATATATAGAAGTACCTACAGACAGCAAACAATCTCGAGTCATTCCCAAAGTTTTGTAGACACAGACTTGTAAACAAATAAAATAAAACGTCTATTACGTACTCGCACAAGTGCTTCAAAACTTATCCAACTGTGGATCGAGGGGGATAAGGGGGACAGAATATTGATATCATTCACCTCGGAGGGGATGACGTAATATGTTCCTTCAATTATCGAAAAATATATAACTTCGTGACATCGAAAGTTCATGAAAGTTACTTTGTTAGTGGTGATCCCTAATGTTTGGAGTTGGATTTTCGATTGACCTAAATATTTCGAAAACTGTGGTGGTAACGTGTCATTTAAGTGTAGGAATATGTGTTTGTTAACAGAAAGCTTAGAAAAGTTGTATTTACCCGATTTTATTTTCGACTATCTGCTGTCCGCGGCTTCGGTCTCGCGTTGAAGTTAAGCGTCGTTTTTTTTTTTTTTTATCTGCAGTTTCATAGCAAAGTGCAATACCTACGCGGTCATAATTGTATGGAAATCAGATTTTTTTTATAACCGACGAAAATTTTCAACGCAGGGTTCAGAATCATGTACTAATCCATGGAAACAGTTTTCGCGTCGATGTCCCTGCCATCCTGTATATATACAAAAAAAACAACCTGTATAAATAAATAAAATTGGAGTGTCTGTTTATAATGTCAAAGTAACAGCTTCTTATAGTAGGTATAATGTATAGATTGCTGCAAGAAATCATCTATGTAATGTGCTACAGTGCCTAGAAAATATAATAGGATTGATTTCAATAGGTATATTTTAACTGCCTCGTTGATCGAGTAGTCGCAAGCACTACCGCTGAGCATGAGGACCTGGGTTCAATTCCCAGGTCGGGCAAAGTGTTATTGGGGTTTAATCATCAGGAATTTCTCAGTAGCAGTGCGGAGTTTTGATTTAGGCCTGGTTGACGGCAATAGGTTTGGGACATGGGGATGGCGATAGGATTAAATGGGACTTAAATATAACTAGCGACACGTGGGTGTTGTAAGGTACACCTCTGCCTTACTCTTCGGGGATTAAAGACGTGATATTTGTGTTAAGTGTACATTTTATTTGAAATCTTCATAATTTTTGAATATCATTGTTACACATACATTTACTACACACAGGCATCCTTCTTTTAGGCCCATTCATATCAATATCTAAACCAAAAAAAATATCAAATATAAATAAAAATATCTTTAAAAGAAGCTCTCAATGCGAGTGCTTCGGTAGATAAACCAAACACTTGGCCCAAAGATATCTCTGACCCAGAAACCTTGACCAACAAACTCGTGTAGCTTCTAGTTTCTCGTGATAACTCGTGTAAGATGTGACAGAAAAAGTAAATAAAACATTTGTATTTTTTATTTGAATTATTTTACTTATTAAATTACTTAAAAAGTACGAGTTTCATTTACTTTTCACATTATAATTAACCTTATATGATTGTGAAGAACATTTAAGTATTACTGAACTGAATTCTTGAAAAAGAAAATCAGCATTAATTTACATACATACATAAATTCACACCTTCTAAGAAGCTACAGAACGCCACCTGCTAGACGATCATTACATACTTACTACGCGAGTACTTCGCACCTGACCTTTCTGAAGAACATCACCAATAAGGTCAGTATTATGTTCTTCTAGGGCGTTTCCACTCACATTTGCCTTGGTTAGTCACCTTTCATTCATCCTCTCAACATGACCAAACCATCTAAGCATACTCTTTTAAATTTTTGTCACTACATTAATTAATGTCAACATGCAATGTCGACAGAACAGAATGATAATTTGAATAAAAACGAGTGAGCTTTACAGTAGTCGCATAATAAGATGTGTAACATCTGACATATTGGCTGACAGTACCAATCAATCAATCATTTATTTCGGAAATCACTTGGTAGCATTAACATCAAAAACAATATTACAATCAAAATTAAAACAAAATTAAATTACAATCAAAACAAAATTAAACCAACCTCTCGGAATATTGATCAGTACCATCTGACGGACAACTCTAGCACCGCGCGCGCTCATTGATCAAATCAAATAGCGCGCGCTTCTCCGGCTTCCTGTTACAGACTTCCGTCCCTTTTCATTAAATCACTCAGACAGATTGCAGGAAAAAGAGAGGAAAAATTGTACACATCGAAAATAATTTGTACACAAGTTAGGTACATAAAATAACACATGAAATTAGTTATGGTTACATTAGCATTATTTTCATTTTAATCTGACTCACCGTGCACTACACTAATAACGAAAAAGTATTCCATTACGAAATCTAAGACACCATAACAATTTTATGTCCCAAAACATTACAGTGTATTTTTCCTACATGTCTAAAACACGTTACAGTGTATTTTTCCTACATGTCTAAAACACGTTACATATATCTAAAGTTTTCACATCAATCACAAACTTTAAATTATGTGAGAACGTCTTGATCTTTGCAAGTAACACATACGGTCTGAATTAATCGCATTCATTTTCACAAAATCGAAATCTCATATTTGTTTACCTAATATGACAAGTAAATAAAACAAACTTGACATACACATAAATCTCAGCTGATAGGATTATATTCGGTGCAACTACCGTTCAAATTGAACCCATTACATCCGTGGTACCATCAGACTTGACCTGGATACGTCATCCATCCGATACGTACGTGCGAGTATGGTTCAGAGGAAATTGGAGGCCTAGATTGAATCTACGGGAACAGTTTTAGTGCTTGAAATGTTAAAGCAATTAAACTAGACTCAGATATGAATCTATATTTTAATTAGTTCAGAAAGGGTGTAAAATTATGGCATTTATTTTTTAAATCTATTTTTTGGGATTCAAATATTGTAATCTTATACATTTTCTTAACAATTGTAGGTTTGAGGCTGGGAAACTGGGCTGTGGAAGTAACAATAAAATAAATCACCTTGCTTTTTCCTTATTTGATTTAAAGAAAGTATGTCATAATGTTACTCCATTTCTTTAAGTGCTTATGTTTTCTTTTTGTATATTGGCATCATGTTTTTATATTTATTCATGTAATTTGTTATCATTTAATGGTGCTTTTGTTTGTCTTTTGTATGCACTGAATAAATGTTTTATCTATCTACCTATCTATCTAAATCATTTCTTATAGACCAAATACTTAATACAATGTATAAACCCTCCAAACCGCGTAATAGTTTGACGGCAGGATTAGCGCTCATCGGACATTTGGTATACACAATCTAACTAAACATCTAAGTAGATACAGATAGTATTAACAGAAAGATAGGCAGTCGTTCCATGTACAATAAATAGGCACTACTGAATTTAGCTGCTTCCGGTTAGACTGGAAGCTGACCCCAACATAGTTGGAAAAAGGTTAAGCAGATGATGATAAATAGGTTTGTTGCTAATAGTTTTCACACTATTATGCCGGATAGTCCCAACACCTATATTGTCATTGATCTTTTGTCTTGTAAATTGCTATAAAGAGGTGTGAGGAACAGGGTGTAATGTTCATTCATCCTCTATAGAAAAGGGAGGATCCTCCAACCAGACGGGTGTCGTGTCAGGCGGGCAACTGCCTGATGATTAATGTCGGGACGTTCTATAAATGCTAGTCGCGCGGTAAACGCTGCTTGCGCGATGCATGATTTTGCGGGACGTCAGTGTGACGCATAGTTCGAGTGTAGTGTAGTGTTACCGATTTATTCGCGTGTAAGTCATCATCAAGAATTTCCAACTATCCAATTTTTAGGCTGTTTTTTTTGCTCTTATTCTTCATATTCATATGTTTAAAGAACGAAGCCTTCTTCGTTTTTTTCTGCCGAGGGGTAATAGATAATTCTGGCTGTTTCCGAGGTCCACCATCATCCCAGCTCAATTTCCATACAAATATACGTATGGAAATTGTATGTACCAATAGTTTCCTAGTATCCTACCTATTCATAAATATTTATACGATCTATGATTCATCTCTAACCGGGTTATCATTCGTCTGGATTCAACTCGGAGATAAAAATCATACAATATTTGAGCAGTTATATCATTCATCTTCGTGGCTGAGTTGTAAGCAATCGTTCAATCTTGATTTATTTTCATGTACTATGTTTCCTAGGTTTCGTGTACAGTTTCATTTAGATTTGACGTCGTCTTCCTGTTTGTATAGCATAATCAGTTTGCTGGGACACAAGCCTCCTCTCTTCGAGAGGGAGTGGGATATAATCTACCACGCGGACCCAGTGCGGGTTGTTAAATGTCACATGTCTTCGAATTTTTTGTTCTAGGACATGCCGGTTCTCTCACGATGTTTTCCTTCACCGTAGTATACAAAAAAAGTATACAAAATATTGCAAAATGTTTTGAAAGAGTTATCTATAAAGTTGCTAGGCCATGCTTCTCCATACGAAACTATCTTTTGGAATAGACTTTTAGAATCAATTCTATTTTTCTGGAAATGAGTTTAATACCCTACTTGACATAAATGTCTTTGTAAAAAATCTCGAGTAAAAAAGAATAAAATAATAATAAACCATTATGTATTATACCTATTAAAACATGACCAAATAGTATTGGCAAAATAATTTATTGGATCAGAATTCATTTTCCGGTAACTCTATTGTGAAATGAATGGATATGGAGCATGCCCTTTTTCCATAGAAATTATATTGATAACCACGAGAATATAATTATGTTATTACTAATGCAATATGAAGTTGCTAGCCTAGGGGCTCATGAAAAGTACTTTTAATAAAATTAATTAATTAATTATTAATATTACACACAGTACATAGAGAAACGACTTAATTATAATTTGAGTACAAGGTACTGCTTATTTCTTAAGAAATTTCTTCCAGCAGACCTGCGAAAGGAGAAATGAGAAATAAATGTAGACAATAGTGTGTGAGAACAAGAAGAGAAAAATATATAATTATTGAATGGTAAGCTGTTATGTCGTATCAATATATTATCTATATCTCTACAAGTAAATAAAATTGATGTGTATATTTGTAATGTACAGCTTTTTAGTGAATGCATATGAAAATACATGCCGTACTTATAACAAAAAAATATCTTTTTTATATTTTTTGTCGGTCTTTCTGTTTGTTTGTTCCGGTTAATCTCCGAAACGGGTGGGCCGATTTGGACGAAACGTTCACTGGCAGATAGCAGATGTTTTTTTTGATTATATTTTGATTTTGATTATGATACTTACTCAGGGATTTTTATTTTATTAGAACTCTTATGATTAAGTACAAAAACATTTATAGATACTAGCAGCCTACACAGAACTCATTTTATTTTTTAGGGTTCTGTACCTCAAAAGGAAACCTTATAGGATCACTCGTGTGTCTCTGTCGGTTTGTCTGTTTGTCCGTCTGTCACAGCCAATTTGCTCCGAATCTAATGAACTGATTAAGTTAAAATTTGGTACCCATATGTATTTCTGTGACCCAAACATGGACGTCAATCAATCAATCAATCATTTATTTTGTTAAACATAAGTGTAACGCAATAAATGAATTTTGAATATGGGGGTCACTTTTGATGGCAAATAAGAAAAAAGTTTTGCAAACTGTACCGTATGACATATCAAATGAAAGGTATTTTTGCGAGGATCTCAAGTATTTTTTTAAAATAAATACGCTTAAAGACATTTAAGAAAATTGATGAAAATTTACCATCCCCGAAACTACAGATAATGGTCCTTTACTCATAGATTACAGGAAACCCTGTAAGAAGTCTATGGTTTTAAAATAACAAGATAAATCTCTAAATATTATACATACAAACTTACATTTGCAGTTGGAATGTAAAAGAGAACATGTTTTTCAACTACAATGTTAAGTTTGTTCTTAGAATAAATTCATCCCAACTACGGAACCCTTCATTGTGCGTAGTCCGGTGCACTGGGCCGGTTTTTTTTTATAGAGAATTGCGATACGCCTTACTGAATCTTGAAATTCAGTTCCAATTGGTAGAATATGAATTCCTGACCGACTATTGATTGAAACTAAAGTCGAACGGTTATTAAACAAGTTTCAATGGCAAATGTTGCTGCGAAAAGTGATAAAACTACTGGGTACAATAGGTACGTCAATAGTAACAAAGCAAGTATAAGCTGACCTCTTGAAAAAGTAAAGTGACACAGAAAAGTAGAAACGAGCGAGCCTTACAGTAGTCGCATATGATAAACAAATAACATCTTGGTTGACAGTACCAACCTCTCGGAAAATGGGTTGGTACTATCTAAGGGGCAACTCTAGCAACGCGCGCGCTGGTCAAACCAAATAGCGCGTGCTTCTCCGGGTTCCTGTTACACACTTCCGTCCCTTTTCACGAAATCACTCCCACTGATTGCAGGAAAGCGAAAGGAAAGTCGAAAGTCAAATAATTTATTTCAATTAGGCACTTAAAAGACTTTTCTGAACGCCAACTTCGTATCGAGAAGAATGGGCAAGAAACTCCACCGTTACTCTTTTAATCGGCTTCCAGTCTAACCGAATGCAGCTGAATGCCAGTATTTTACATGGAGCGACTGCCTATCTGTCCTCCAAAACCCAGTTACTGGGTAACACGATACCCCTTGGTACGACTGGTTGTCAGACTTTCGGGCTTCAGACGGGCTTCAGACTTCAGACAGTCAGTAAAAACTAACGTCCAAAGGCTAAATGTGCTTTCCGAAGCACGGAGGCGTCTCAATATGTAATCGATGGTCACCCATCTACGAATCGACCGCGGCAAGCGTAGCTTAACCTTCCATCGACCCGTGCGGCTGTTATTATTCAGCCACGAGCTCCTCCCAATTACTACTTAAACACTAAAAATAATTTACTCAGCCTTCCCGCTCAATGTCGCAATAAGGTAAACGAAACTGTAACTGGCATTCACTCAAACGAAACTCATTAATTACTCAATCTGCACAAACACTACTGACGATTACCATTCTCTTTCACTCATTTAAATTAAATCGAATGATTTATTACTCGATTTATTTATACGAATCGGTAAAATTTTTACGAACGTAGAACAGTGATGTGCTCGTAAACTAAATCGGATTATCCGAATGGTGTAATCGAATTGAGTTCATCGATGAGTTATTATAGTTTGTAACTGGTTTATACCCAACAAAATATACTACAAAGGAATATACAATAAACATCGCATATTGAAAAAAAAAACTCAATATTTTATTCAGTATCTACGGAATTTTTATGGCGTGTACTTTAAACTGAACTCGCTGTTTTAGTACGCGGTTTAGTAGGTTAGCTAAAATAAGAATTTAATTTTACTACGAAAAACGCATGGGAGCCTTCTTCGAAAACATTTTTGGCAAAACAAATGAAATAAACATTCATGGCAAATGCTTCCACGATTTCTATGGTGAAAATTTTGCGGTTCTCAATAATTTTTACATAACTGTATCGTGTTATCAGAAAAATAATGAAAGAGTGGTTTATGTAGTCTGAAACAAGGACAAAACTAATCCGCCTAGCCTTTTCCTAACTATATTGAGGTCGGCTGCCAGTCTTACCGGATGCAGCTGAATACCAGTATTTTACATGGAGCGACTGCCTATCTGACCTCTACAACCCAGTAACTGGGTAATACGATACCCCTTGGTAAGACTGGTCGTCAGATTTTCGGGCTTCTGACGATCCGTAACGACTGTTAAAGATTCACGAATGACAGCCGGGACTAACGGGTTAACGTGCTTTCCGAGGCACGGAGGAGTTTCGGTATGTAAAGATGGTCACCCATCCACAGACCAACCCCGGCAATCTTAGCTTAACCTGATGGATCGACCTGTGCGGCTGTTATTACTTAGCCACGAGTTCCTCGAAACAAGAACAAAACATCCATTTAATTACTAACAAAATAAAACAAATATCATTATTTCTTAGTTATGCATTTAACCAGCTTTGTCTCTCTCACTCTTTGATAATTATCCGAAGTCTCCTGCATTTTCTCTCTTCCTATTAATACCCTTGTTTTTATTTTAACGTAGGTACCTAACATTTATAACTGCGACGAGGTAAATCGGATGGAAACGCTGTAGTCTGCAGTTCTTTCCACGCGATTACTCAGTATTATTTGTGATTTAGCTTATTTTGTAGCATTATCTTTAGTTTAACAGCTTTTTAACCTTATTACCTTTTATTTTGCTACCTAATTTAAAATTTCAGAACTTGATTCATCATCATCATTTGAGCTGAAAGACGTCCACTGCTGGACATAGGCCTCTGCCAAGGATCGCCACTTTCACCGATTCTTTGCTTCTCTCATCAGTCCACCTTGTGGGCGGCCTTCCAACGCCAGAACCCGGCCCCATCAGCCATCTGTTTTCGCGAACAATGTACGCTGCCCACTGCCACTTAAGTCTCAACAGCCTATAATGTTCCCACCGGTCGAACACAGGCCTTCTCGGTGAGACACCGGTGGGCCGTAATCCACTACGCGGGCCCAGTGCGTGTTGGTAGATGTCACATGTCTTCGAATTTGTGGTTCTAAGACATGCCGGTGTCCTCACGATGTTTTCAAGTACTCGTTAAAATTGTAAAACTGTTGGAGGGTTCTGTTATTAAGCTGCCTATTATAAGAGTTGAGTCACGTCAAGGCAATCGACTTTTCGGTATTGAAGCCAAGGAAATATTGGAAAAATACTACAACATGCTTGAGCAATTAGCACATGAACGCTTATTATATCGGATTTATTATATCATAGGATTCTATTATCACAATTCCCGCTTCATCTTATAGAGTCAGGAATAATAATAATATTAATAATCCTAACTAATATTATAGAAGCGAAAGTGAGTTTGTTTATTTGCTACGCTCTCACGCTAAAACGGCTGAATAGATTTGAATGAAATTTGGCACATGGGTTGACCATAAACTAGGTTAGGACATAGTATACTTTTTATCCCGATATTCCTTCTGGATCGAGACTTATGTGGGGGAAACCGCGGGGTGCGGCTAGTAAATAATGAAGAAAAAACAGAAAAATTACGACGTAACAAAACATCACGCCTGTAATCACCAAAAGGATAGGCAGAGGTGTACCTATAGTACACCCACACTTCGCCAGTTATGTTTTTAAGTCCTATGTAGTAGGCGGCAAGCCTATTGCCACACTTCCATTGCACAAATCCAGTCTCCAACCTGGAAATTTCTGATGAAAAAACCCAATAACGCTTTGCCCGACCTGGGATTCGACCCCAAGACCTCATGAAAAATACATAAAAATAAAGCGAAGCCTCATATAGGGTTAGTAACATTTAGACAACACAATACATGTAACTAACAGCACTGAATTATATATCGTCGTCTTAGAGTGAAAACCTTTTATATGCGAAAAACTGGTGGGCAACTGGGAAGTTATTTAAATGCTGATGCGCGGTAAAATCTGCTTACGCGATGCAGGATTTTGCGTGACGTCAGTATGATGCGTAGGTCGCATGTGGCGATATAGATGCCGCCACAAAACTAGGGCGTGTGTTGCGAGGTTTTTTTTTTTCAAAAATGTAATAAAAATAAAAAGTCAAAGCTGCACACCCGAGCTTTTCACTCTAAGGCGATGATATAAACAGTCTACTCTGTCAGCTAACAAGGCATTGTGTGGCATTAATAATGCCACCGAAACTGATATATCACACAAAAATGTCTCAAAAACTAATATTTCATCCGTACAGTGATAGCTACCCAACTAGGTATAAAGTCGCCATCATTACCGCGCCGCCATTGTCTCTGACAGCGCGCTTCAAACAGAACGCCTTTGTTCTATGAGGTGGGGGCACGAGTAGCGCGATATATAAAAATATATTCGGGTAAAAGAACATCGGTTTTGTTGGCTTTGAATTTGGTCGTGCATGTTTTATTTTAAGGGAAGTTTGAAGTGTTTTTTCACGAATATCCTGTGTTTGACCGGTGAAAGGCAGTGTTTGACTTTGATTTAAAAAAGGGATGGTGGTTTGGGTTATATATTGACATTGCATTTAAAAAAATCCTGAATTATTATGCTCTCAATGTGAGTTGCAAAATACGAGTACAAAGCAAAATATGCTCATAAATAAAGTTTTAGTCGAATCAAAACGGTATTGATGACTGAAAATTGTCTAACAAAACAATGTAATTGCACTGAGCCCGAGCTAATTATCCAACCCCCTTAGCTCTGCACGGCTGCACCATAACTCCCACATCAATAAAGCAGCCTCCATTAACAACAAAACTACTATAAATAAAGCAGAAGTGCATTTGGACTCCATTACGAGTGACAGACAACTTAAAATACCGTGTAATTCCAACTACCAATCACTACTAATTTCCATGGTGACACGTGGCGGGACTGTCGCCATTGGGCAACGCTCCAATTCAAGCATATATGTAGTTAGTTACAAAAAAAAGCACAAATACTAAATAATGAAACGTACATTTTCAACCAGTAATAGAGAATATTTCGTTTGTAACTTCGAATTTTATTGGACATCGAATAGGCTCGTAAAAGGCATAAAATTCGGATTATGACGTTCATTTTATCCGATATCAGTGTCGGTTACAATATTTTGGTAATATTCTAGATTATATATGGATGGTTTAATTTTGATTAAGTACTTGTAATGCAGGGTTTAACTCAATATAAAAGCTTAATATTTTGAAGGTCTGCTCGAACGCGGTTTCCTTATTAGGTAATTGTTTTTGTTTATATTATTCTAATAAAGTATATGTACCTTAACTATAAGTCTAATAATGCTGTGTTTTTTATTATTTATTAGAGTATAAGTACTAAGTAGTATAAGTTATATTTTATACTAGCTCTTGCCCGCGGCTCCGCGTGGAGGTCGGAAATTATCCCACGGCAAAAATCACGGCGGAAATTATACCGGGATAAAAAGTATCCTATATAATAATAATAATAATAATTCCTTTATTTCGCAAAAAAGTGAACAATAACACTAGTAACGCTAAGAGGTGTGTTACCAGTTTCTTTTTCAAAACTAGCGTAATTTAAACTCTGGTACTCAAAGTAAGATCTAACTTGTGTTATGAGTACCAGTGTTCCAACAAAAGTTATTACACAAAGGTACACCAGGTTCCCACGAGGGACAGCAGTGGCATTAGTGCAGTTTCATTGTCACAGAGAAATGAAGTAAAAAAAAAAAATATAAAACAGTAAAAATTATACAGAAAATAAAGTGGACAACGTATGTAAGTGTGTGAGGGTGAGTGAATGTTTAGGGATGTGTAATGTATGTAATGTAATTTATGTATGTGTAATGTATGTATGTGTAGTGTATGTATGTGTAATGTCGTAAGTTTAAAATAATTAGACTTGAATGTGAAATTGTGTATAAGTTACAGTGAGTGACTAAGTAGATATCTTAAGCAGGTGTTCGGTGTCTTCGTAATTAAGTTTTTGTAGCCATCCTTGAACACTTTTCTTACATTCGAACCTAGTCATTGGATAAATGTTGCAGTTTTTGTTTACGATATTGTACAGGTGGTTGCTTATAATATTGTAGTGACGTTGAGCAAGAGCTGTTCTGGAGTATTGGTTGGTACAGATTTGATATTTCCTACGGTTTAGTGTGTAGTTTGCAAGGAATGGGAGAGTAGAGTGTTTTCGTAGCACTATTTGTTGGATGAAAAGTTGGCGCACTGTAAGTACTTGATAATTTTCGTAGAGTTGTGTAGTAGGGTATCTGTAGGGCTTGAAGGTCATAACCTTTAAGACGGCTCTTTGTGCTCGTTCCAGCTGCAAAATATGAGTTTTGGCCGCTCCACCCCAGGCAGTTATGCAATATTTTAGGATTGAGTGACCAAGTGCACAGTAAACATTTTGTAGTGTCTCAATGACAGCAGAATGTCTGAGTTTCTTCATTATAGAGACAAGTCTACGTACTCGCACAGTTAATGTCCGAAGGTGGAGTTTCCAGGTCAGTTGATTGTCGATTTGTACACCAAGATATTTAACATTATCCGTCCGGATAATGTGAGGACATGAGCAAGGAAGGCGAGGGGCAGTTACCGGACAGTTGTGGACTTTAAGATTAAAAGAATCCTGGTCTGGTTGGGAGGAGGCTTTTATAGAAAATGTCATGTACAAGGTCTTGTTAGGATTCAAGGTGAGAAGGTTGCTAGTTAGCCAGTTCATGACGGTCCTAAGACCCTGTTCAGCACATTCAAATGCGTGTGTCCAGCTGTCCCCATGTACAAGCAATGCAGTGTCATCGGCGTAGGTAAAGACTGAGCAATTGGGAAGGGAGAGTTCGCAGAGCGCGTTAATGTATATCAGAAACAAAGTCGGCCCAATCACAGAGCCCTGTGGCACGCCGTAAACAATAGAATTGCTGTCACTAATAACATTATCAATCTTAACGCACTGGGTTCGATCAGATAGGTAGTCATGAAAAATTTTGAGGGCGTGGCCACGAATTCCCAGGCCCTCCAACTTCCGCAATAGGTGAGGAACAGACACGGTGTCGAAGGCCTTGGAGAGGTCCAGGAAAATACCCAGACATTTTTTTCCCGAGTCAAGGAGGCCGACAGTATCATCCACAAAGCATCCAACCGCATCATCGGCTGACCTTCCAGCCCTAAAACCATACTGATTCGGAGCAAGAATCTTGTGGGATTCAAGATATTTAGTAAGGCGATTATTCAATATTTTTTCTAAAATTTTAGAGATGGAAGGCAGTACCGAGATGGGCCTGTAATTATTGACATCGCGTACATACATTAATCCAGTACATTAATACATCGCGACATATATTAATCCAGGTTATAAACTCGGATAGTTTATAACCTGGATTAATATATAGGATAATTTTTTTGTGCCAAATTTGATCGAAATCCGTTCAGCCATTTTTGCGCGATTGAGTAACAAACATCCAAACATACAAACTTTCACAATTATAATATTATATAGTAGGATTAGCAGGATGTTTATATCAATTATGTGTAGTTTAAATATTCTTATGCCACTTTTAGCGGCGGTTTGTCCTGGACATACCGACCTTGTACCATATCCTATGAATAAATATCTTAGTCTTTGGTTCTTCTAGTCTTTGGTTTTATAAAACCTTTGTCAATCGAGTTCCAAAATACCATTTATTAAAGCCTTAATGCATAACCGTAATTTGTATAGCTTTTCCCTACTACTTAGGTACAGGCTTTAAATCTTATAGCCATTGGAAACGTATACTTTCCTAAGTCTTCTCTTAAACCAAAAGTTTTCCCAGTTCATTCGCTTTATATCAAGCTCTCGCAATAGCTTGAAAAGTTATTTTATTAACGTTATTATGGCGAGTTTGTGGTTTTAACTGGTGCGCCAGACAAAACAAAAATATATGTGCAATTCTGGTTTGGTGTCTGCGTTCCACTGATGATAATTATTTTGTTTAGCATTGTTTTGTATTTCTCTAAAATTAACCTACGCTTTTCCGATTTTATTTCCACTTTTTTTTACTCTTACGAGTTAACTTACAATAATTAACACAACTGAATCTTAACACAATCAATTTACTTACTTAGTGCTATACAAAATGGCCACTACCACACCTCAATCTCTGCTTACCCTCGCTACGTTAACAACACAAACCCGATATTTTATTTACCTTAGCATCCAACATTATTTATTTACCTCCTTCATTGTTCGAAAATAAACTTCAATAAATAACATCATAAACATTACCTACTGTGAAAACTCGGTTCAAAACATTCGCGTCTGGCTACTTTCGATTCAAAATAACCAATTTTGTTTATACAAACTCCATCCTCTTTGTATACAGAATATCGCGTTGTTTAATAGTACGCAGAAAATAATTTAAACAATGGCTGTGTCGATAATCGGTACATTCACCCTGTGAGTTATCTGTAAGGGCTGAAGCGGGGTTATTAATTATAAAGGGACGTTTTGGGAAATGACAAATGATATTAAGGGATAAATAGGATGCTTTGATGTTCCTCTCTTCTAGGACCCAAAGGTAGTACCTTCCAGTAGACGGAACGTTCTTTGGAATTTCCATCTCGATCCACTTTGGAAGGGATTGGCCACGGTTACCCGGAGAATATCTATAATACTTTGTTTTCGCTAAATGTTGAGCATTTCTCAAGGAGAAATCTGCTGCATTAAATGAAGATCATTAAATTAAAAGTACCTTCTTTTAAAAAACGGAGGATTAAGCTGATTATGCATTACTCAAACAGAAGTGATGTCGAAGAAAATAATATTATTTAATAATTCAAAAGTCATTTATTCAAACTAGGCTGAGAATCAGCACTTTTCGAACGTCAAAATTACATAAGACAGTCCCCCAAAACGCCCACCCTTCACCACTTCCTAGTGCATTAGCTGGGAAGAAGAAGTGGCGCAACAAACTCCCCAGTAGCACAGCTGTCTGTTTAGTTAGGAGAACAAAATAAGCATTATAAGGAAGTAGTAAGTATTAGTAATAAGTATTATAACGTTATGTGCGTTAACGAGACTTTGTGAATCTCGTATTTACTAACACATGACAATACCTTCATGTAATGCCTAAACGCCTTGCGGGACGCCTATGTCCAGGAGTGAAAGTCTTTCGGCTATAATAATGATGATGAAATACTCGGCCCCTAAATCGAGGGTTTAAAACCCAATAGTGCAGTTTTGTTTAGGTATTATAATCAGCTGAAAGACGGTCACTGCTGGACATAGGCCTATCCCAAGCACCGCAACTTCGACCGGTTCTGTGCTTCCCGCATCCAGTTGATTCCTGCGGCCTTCACAAGGTCATCTGTCCATCTTGTGGGAGGCCTTCCAACGCTACGTCTTCTGGTACGCGGTCGCCACTCTAGAACCTTTCGTCTCCGTCGACCATCTGTTCTGCGAGCAATATGCCCTGCCCACTGCCACTTGAGTTTGGCAATTCTTCGAGCTATGTCTGTCACCTTAGTTCTCCTGCGGATCTCTTCATTTCTGATTCGATCAATCAATCTACCTAGCCTTTTCCCAACTATCTTGGAGTCGGCTTCCAGTCTAACCGGATGCAGCTGAATACCTGTATTTTACATGGAGGGCCTGCCTATCTGACCTCCAAAACCCAGTAACTGGGTAATACGATACCCCTTGGTAAGACTGGTTGTCAGACGTTCGGGCTTCTGACGACCCGTAACGACTATCAAAGATCCACAAATGACAGCCGAGACCAACGACTTAACGTGCTTTCCGAGGCACGGAGGAGTCTCGGTATGTGATGGTCACACATCCACGGACCAATCCCGGCAAGCGTAGCTTAACCTGATGGATCGACCCGTGCGGCTGTTATTACTTAGCCACTAGCTCCTCTTTCTAATTCGATCCCCGATAGATAATGTAAACGAGTAAATAAGTAGTTAAATGTAACAATACCTATCCAGTATCGACGATACAACACAGCTACAACTATAATCCACACGTTTGCTGACGAATTATGAATATCCCGACCAAAACAGTGGTAGAATTTAATCAAACTTTAATCCCCAAACATGCACGCAACTTGCGGACCAATTTATTGAACTGGCGTAGTCGGATACTAATAATACCGCGTTCGAATCGCGGTGACAATAATTGACGGCCGAATTTGGTGGGCTTACGTCACCACACGTTACACACTGAACCATGCATATTAAATAGTTCTAGGATTGACTGACTGGCTGACAATGCGCAGCCTAAACAAATGAAGATAGAAATCAGTGAAAGTTACGGGATTTCGGGGATGTAGATATACAAAAATAATTTAAAAGTTGATTTTTGAAAGGTTATTTTTTTACAGTTAACTTTTTAAGTGTAGTTCAGTAGATGATCGAATTTTGGTTGCGATGATTATAATGTTTGCTCATTGCATGCTGATGATTTATAACAACAGATTGACAAAATAAGAAGTCAGCTTGTAAAAGTTAAATATATCATCCAGGATAATATTGCAGAGATAGCTACTATAATTGGAGACCCTATTTTCCAAAAGGACTTACTTGCAAGACGTGTATACCTCACTTTTAAATCCAGACTAAACCGCTAGCTGGGTGCTCATTAGTTAGATCCGAAACCTAAGCTTAACATACACAAACTAAGGATTTTCATGGCAGGAGAATATTCACGTCGAGCATTTTACTGACTTTTCGGCAATATACGAAGTTACCAAAACGACTATCTTGAGTGATTTTCCTACGAATTAATGTCACATATTAATGTAAAAGCTTCCCAAATTAATTCAACGGGCTTTTAATTTTCGCGAATGCCACAAAATTTATTGAGCGAGCGATCATCAAGTGTCGCGAGCACAATGGCGACGAAGGCAATTCACCTGTGACGTCACAATGTAGCATGGCGTCGAGAGATTGCTTTAATATAAGTATTTGTTTTTTAACTACACGTTTAATTAATGTTCTTAATTTGGGTGTAAGCTTTTTATTGTTTTAAAAGGTTTTGTGGAGCTTTTAGCAGAAGATACTGAGGTAGAGATATTTTCTGAGATAAAATTTCTTAAAAAAAATTTTTAGATTTTAACATTTCTTTCCAGGAAGTTGGCAAAGACATAAAAGAAAAGGTTTCAGTACGTTCAACCAAGTATCCCCATGTTCAAAAATATGTACCCTTAGATAATGTGAGGATACATTTCGTTTAAAGTAGTTTTGTAACCTCGTGTGTTAACATCTTAAAGTTCTAAACCCCTTCTTACCCGACTGTGCGACAGCAAGACAGGGTTATGTTACCTTTCTTTATAGGTACCCTTGAAGCATCTTAATGGTTGGGTGGATTTTAATACATGAGGTGTTCATCAACTCGCCTAGGGCGTGCGATTGGTGGCAACACACCTGAGATTGAACTAAAACAACTGTCACCGGTTGCAGGCTGGTTTTTTTTATTAAAAAAAAAGTTACCGTGACGAATTTGATATAAGTCATGGCTAACCCGGTTCCGTGTGGTGCTGGACGTAAAGAATAGCACTAACCTATTTCTTCCCGTGGGTGTCGTAAAAAATCAAATCAAATCAAATTATTTTATTTACAGATCATACAATCCAATTTGTTAGTTACATACACATCTTAAACACTAGTGTTAGTACATAATAATATTTGGCAAATTTAGGTCACAATATAATTACTAGCAATGTCAAAACCATTAACAATAATGTCAAAATCACAACCATAACGTCAAAATCACCATTAATAATAATGTCAAAATTATCATCAATAATAATGTCAAAATCATAACTATAATGTCAAAATCACCGTCAATAATGTCAAAATCACTAATAAGACAATAACCAAATATGCAATAATTAACAATAACATTACTTCAAGGCACGATTTGAAGGTAATACCTGTGTGCTGGTCCAGTGCCTGAGTGTTATGCCTTCCATCCTATCAGCCACAGTGACCAAGAGGCTGTTGGCGCTGCCCCGCACCCGCCGCATCAGAAAAAGTCGTCTATACGTGCCTCTGCGAACATCCCTGATGCACTACAGTGTCGTGGAAACCCCAACAGCACCCTGTATGCGTTGTTGTACTGGATACGTAAGGCGCTGTAAGCCCTCTGCGTGTAGTCGACCCATAGACTGCAGGTGTAGAAAGATTGGCAATATGCCTTAAATAGAGTACTTTTTACACCCATCGAGCACTTTGCAAACCTACGGATCAACATATTGCTCCTGACTGACAGCGCCCTACGCTCCCTCTCCATATCAACATTATCCGTTTGTGTTGCGGTGACCCAATGCCCCAGATATTTAAAAGATGTTACCCACTGTAACGCAGTACCACCGAGTGTGACAGGCGGCACTTCACGATAGTCTTTAGTGCCTGCCTTGAACATCAGACACTCACTCTTTTTTGCATTATATCTGAGGCCCTGGGCCTCCGCATATCCGCGTAAAAGGTGACAAAGGGACTTACTAGAGAATGGGCAACAGCGTTCTCTACGCATTTTAACGCCATACTGCGATCGCCAACCCGTCTGCCAAGCGTAGCGATTATGGCAAACTCTCCCATTTGGGGGAGGCCTATGTCCAGCAGTGGACGTCTTTCGGCTGAAATGATGATAATGATGATGGCTAACCCTAATCAGTCTGAGGAAGGCGAAGGGTTATGTAATTATGTCGAACTCTTATAGACTTACATCGATGTTCCTCTGCATTCCATAGCTAAAAAACAGGATTCAATCGCATATTCTGAGCCCTAGCTGAAGTTCTATTATGCCTGGAACATCTATATGACGGAAATACTTCACTGATTTGACTAATCGGGGCGCCAGCGCCACCTAGTGGTGCTCGACAAAGTCTACACCATAACGCTCGACCGGAGTTAAACGGAGTTGATCGGTGGCGGTCAAGCAGTGAACACATTAAGAAACTGTCACGTGTTCCGTATAGTAGTGTCGTGTACCTACAGTGTGTGAATTGCAAGTGTGATTATTTTGATAGTAAATTATAATTTGATCTGAACTGCAAATGGTTTCTCTATTGCGCAATAACCAACACTACCTATTAGTACATTTGTTAAAATATGTCTGATGACAACGAGAGACACGTACGCTTCTCCGTCATATACATACGTAATATTTAATAATATATACCGGATGTTAGGTTAAACGAGAGACATATTTTAAGGGATCGTAGTATCTACTCATGAAAATGAGCAACTCTGAAATATGAGAATAGTTTTTTTTTCGCGATTTTCGTTTTACCACTCCTTTAAAGAACACTCCTATAATTATAGGGTGTTAGGTGAAACTAGCACCCTGTATACGTTTGTTATTTTCAAAGGAGCACCTCAGCCTAAATCTACCTAGCCTTTTCGCAACTATATTGGGGTTGGCTTCCAGCCTAACTGGATGCAGCTGAATACCAGTATTTTACATGGAGCGACTGCCTATCTGACCTTCACAACCAGTTACTGGGTAACATGATACCCCTTGGTAAGACTGGCTGTCAGAGTTTTAGGCTTCTAAGACCAGATTTATTTAACGCCTTTTACGACATAATTTATGCAAAATAAAGATATTCTATTCGATTCTAGTTAACCGTAACGACTGTCAAATATCTACGAATGACAGCCGGGACCAACGGCTTAACGTGCTTCCCGAGGCACGGAAGGGTCTCCATAAGTAATGGATGCTCACCCATCCACGAATCGACCTCGGCAATTGTAGCTTAACCTTCGTTCGACCCGTGCGGCTGTTATCATTTAGCCACGAGCCTCTAAAAGGGAGGCTTCCACGATTAAAGTCTCTACTAATCATAATAAAACCTTTGTGAAATGGATATGAGTCATGATGGGCCCCTTCTCATACGAGCCTTTAATCTTTCCTTCGCAGAAAAGGGCACGACTTAGCTTTATTATGTGTAATGTGATCTGCTTTGGAAGAAACTGTTTGTATCATTATACGCCATTCTTTCATGGATTTCTTTTGGAAAATGTGATTTTCTTGTGCAAAACTGGGTTTTTGATGTTTTTGTTTTTTATTTATTAAAAGAAGACAGTATGATTGCTTATAAGAGTTATAAAAGGAAATATTTGACCACTTACTTGTCTATGCCTTACTTATTCACACTGTTATTTGAAAATATTGTAATAGCCAATTATTTTTAAAAGAGTAACCGTGGAGTCTCTTGCCGGCTCTTCTCCATAGAAAACGACCAATTGGAACCGTGCACCTAGCTTCTGACGTTTCACAAGTGCCCACATAGGTCTATGCGAAATAAAATATTTCGATTTTATGTTAACCCAATTATGTGATATTATCATATTTAACTGTAATTCAATGCTTGAAATGTAAAAAATCGTTCTTCCAAATTGTGCTTTTTTTTAAACCTATTGTAAACAAGAACCTTTTTTATTGTTGACTGCCTTTTTAACAATTAGAAGCATAACAAATATTAATAATATTGTTAAAAAGTACAACGAAATAAAATGCTAACGAGGCTTGCTACAAACTCATGATTCGATTGAATGAATGAATAAAATTTTATTCATTCATTCACTCGTTCCACGTAACCGGGTCCATTATTTCGCTACCGAATTTTACCCCCCTTCTGAATGAAATGGGGCGATTAGGGGTGGCGATGGATGCCTCGTTGAGAGGTGAAACACGTGTCAATTTCTTACAGGGTTCTTTATGACTCTTTAAGAACAGTTAAGCGGATTAGGTTACTAAATATACGTTGTCTATTGTATTTTATAACTTTTTGCGAGTACTTTTTTGCGAATACGTCTAGAATGATTTTGTTTTGTTCCCGACAAAGATGGATGACGTCCGTAACCCTGCGTCCTAACCGATAGCGACTGTCGCGCGAATACGCGATTACCCGATCGTTAACCTGTATAATGATGTACATACGTAACTTGATTGATCGCGCGAGTATGTCATATTCATATAAATTCATAACAAAAGAACGCAACGATCGCGTACTCGCGCGTACCCTCGCTTTTTGTTAGGACGCGGCCTAAAGAGCAAAGTATAACAGCAGGAATTTTGTTGAACAGTTGATGAGTAATCAGTATTCCCCGCCTATTTCCCCGGATAAACAAACTTTTCATAGGAAAATTCACTACCTACTATGAAGAATATTCCTTATAAACATCAATCACCTACCGTCAAAATTTGAATAAAACACAGATAACACACGAAATATACCGTAAATAATTACTGTACGCTTCAATTCCGCAATAGGACAAGGGGTCAAATGATATTATATTTCGCCCCCTTTTGCCCCCACCGGGTGGCTTAGATCCCCACGCTGCCCAGGTGGTTTCCTATCGAGTGTTTGCACAGCTAAGGTATTATATTGACGTATTGTGGGAAGTAATTGGAACTGTTATTTTGAACAGTTTTTAAAAATAGTTGGGTAACTGGGAAGTATGTTAAGTTTTTAGTGCGGGGTAAGTGTACAAAGTTTGGCTGAAATACTTTAAGTTATTATGTTATTCATGTTAGACACAACCGTGTTTATGAAAATAAAAATTGATATTTACATTGCCTTTGTCTTTAGTCCCGAAGGATTAGGGACTAGGTTTAGATTAATACTGTACTCGTATAGTTTCATTTCATTTCATTAACAAATAACATTGTGTTGAACATTACATATTAAATACAATTATCACATGCAGAAAGAATACATTTAAAAGACTAATTAATTTCAATAAATTTCAAATATGTCAACAAATAAATACAATGTCAAATTAACAACAGGTATAATGTCAAATTAGGAGGGTAGTGTTCAAGTCAAAAGATAATTTAATTTAAGCTTGTCCACTGCTATTATTTTATGTTACTATTTTCATTATTATTTGACATAAATTCTGATACCGAATATAAACATTTTCCTAACAAGAAGGCTCTTAATTTAATTTTAGTACACCTACATTTCGTCATTTATACTGTAAATCTCACGTTAGGGGACACCATTACCATAAACATACGCAAACTTTAGATGCCCCCAAATTGAGACGTTCAGAGCAGAAGTAAAAAAATTACTCTAGTCCTTATGTTATTTATTTATTTAATACTTCAAGCACACAAATTTACAGAAGCGGACTTACCGCCATAGGCATTTTCTACCAGTCAACCCTTGGGTGATGCAGAGACAAACAGTGATGGGTGCAATAGCCAGAATTGAGAAATAAATATTTATTTAAATATAAAGATTTACATATACATATTAAAAACTATAAATATAATTATATACATCTAATTATATATAAATATAAGTACAAATAAATACACATAAATATACTAAAACAACTAAGACAATCAATGGGAAAACATTACCGTTGTGATGATACCGCCAGCTTCTTGCGAATGTACTCGCAAAAAATGCCGTCTCAACTTTGTGTCTCCTTCTGCTTCTTTCGTGTCGTTTCGTTTCAAAGCCGCCCATGGGCCTCTGACTTGACTTCACATGCCGTCGAGAAATATCTCTCAAGCATGGCGGTTTCCTCACGATGTTTTCCTTCAACGTTTTTGAAGCAAGTCATAATTATATAATACGCACATGCACCCGAAAAGTCAGAGGTGCGTACCTTGGGTTTGAACTCGAGACATATGACTTGGCATTCCAATAGTCACACCACTAAGCTACCACTGCTACAACTATGTGTCAACCTGTGAACCTGCTTAAGGGACAGTAAAATATTTTCTATTTCTGTTCTGTTCTGTGTCTTGCTTAGACATCCAGCACTAACTGACAAGAACCGTGTATTTTCATGTGTGACTCCATTCCATCAAAATAAAATATTTATACACTAAAAGACTTCTTACAGTTTACCTTCCTCATAAAATAATCACAACCTGATGCCTGCCAGTCAGTTCAGTGTGCTGCACGCATAGCATGCATATATTTACCCCAGCCTGTGATCAAATAAAAATATTTTCTGAGTAAATGAAGACTGCTTGAGGCTCTCATAAATGACAATGTTTGGACTTTAAAAGTGACCATGACCTCTGAGTTTGTTTTGGCATTTTTTCTCAGGGTTGAGTCAGCTAGGAAATGTCGGCGCCATTTATTTAGTTAAAAAATTACCAAAAAAAATTGACGTGTTAAAGTGTATTAAACTCTACTTACGGAAATAAACATCCTTTAATTTGATTTCAATAGGTTTTCAGGTTTAAGAGATTTTTTTTGGATTTTATCAGCAAACTGTGACTATCGAACTATGACTTCGTTTCATTTTCCCAATATGTAATAAAATAAGTGTTTATCGACCATCGGCTCTAAACAGTATACATTTGAATAAGTACTCTTTTAACGCATTACTAGAAGTAATTACAACTTAGATCATTTTTGTGGTTTTATCGGCGTTATCCGACTGGTTTTAATCATGGCTCGAACTCATCTCGTGTGACCCGTGAATGAAGCTCTAAATAAAAAAGTATAAATTTTAGTCCAGAAAGTTTTCAAGAAAACTTTTGCGGTGAAACCAAACCAAATTCACAGTTCCATTTCCCACAAGAACAATAACAGTTCCTACTTTGATACGTAACCGCCGCATGTTGTCACCTGTCAGTTTCCACGACTGCACGTAGTTTACGTGCGACGTGCATAATTAACATTTGTATGCAAACCTCGCATGATTTAATGGTGATTTGTGGGTGTTTCACATTAATATATGGTTATAAATTCTATTTGTGTTGTTGTGGTTAAATTTCTGCAGTTTGTATATAAATTGAAAACAATAAGTTTTGTAACTTCTCATCTATTTATACATTATTCTTATTTTTTAACTTTCTTTCTCTCTATTTGGACAGGTACGAAAAGATATGAGTACCGTCAACTGCCCTAACTTCGCCTATGTTTGCCTATAATGAAAACGATGTAATATCTTTCTCATTTTACTTGATTGGCAATCGAACCTTAAAGCTCTGTATGAAAACTCAAAGTTTCGATTGCCATACAAGTAAAATGAAAAAGATATTACAGCTTTTTCATTAAAGGCAAACATAGGATGCCAGGCGAAGTTAGGGCAGTTGACCGGTACTTGTTGACCAGCCTACACTGTCCTCCCATACCTATTTACTGTGAAAACATTGGAAAAACCAATAATTATCCGTGGAGTTTCTTGCCAGCTCTTCTGAATAGGAAACGACCAACTGAATCGTGCACCTAGCTTCCAACGTTTCATAAGTGCCCATGTAGGTTTATGTGAAATAAAATATTTTTTATTTGAATATTAATTTCTTATTCCGGCACAATGCAGAACAGAATTTAAATTCAAACCATATTTGCACATTCCAAACTTTAGAAATGCAGGCACAAAATTATTAAACTCCTACGAACTGCACATCTGACAACTACATACCCCAGTTTCCCAACTCAATCTAGGTTTTGGAATATTTAACTTCTATGTGAACACACTTACATTATTTGAACCAGACACGTCAGTGAAACATGCACATCTGAGTTTCAAAATACACAAACAACCCTATCTCACGAGCACACACAAACACCACACAGACACAAACAAACACACACACACATTAGTTCCTGAACTCTGTGTAGTTGGAACATGTAACTGTGATGCGGACATTAGTCGGTTTTCCGCCGGTTCGTCTCCAGCATACAACATGCATATTAAACCTAAAGGATTTGACGACGATATTCCCTGAGCGGTTTAGAATATCTTAAGGAGGAAAATATAATATGTTTCATAGACAGGAATAAGTAATCAAACCTAAAAGAGAAAATGTTCTTACTCTTGGTCTTATGAATAAAGGTTTCCGGTTTCTAAATTTATTGAGAATTTGAAAACTTATCAAACTCTACATTAGCATTACATTACATTACTAAAACTGAATCCTTCAAAGTAGCCTCAAAATAAAAATAAAAATCGAATTTCGCGATCTTTCACCGTGTAATGTTAAAGTCAAGTTTGACAAGTCTTCAGCTTCAAATTCTCAAATCAGAAAACGGGTATTAGAATGTTTTCCTAGTTGATCTCTTTTTGAAAGAGGTCATCCGGTTAGATATACTGCAAGTATTATACTCTACGACGAAGTAGGGGAACATACTTTTATTTATTTATTTAAACTCACATACAACTATCACATCATCACAGGCTTACCTAATAAAATTGTGTAGTTATAGTTTTAATAGCTTACAAAGATTAGACTTACAATTATATTATTACTAGCTTTCAAAAAAGTGGCCCGTGTGAATTCACTCAGAGTACAATTGAAGCAGTCAATATGTTGTGACACCATATTGAGTGTATGCAGGGCAGTGGCGCGTGCTGCAGCAGGTCATGAATGTATGGGTGCAGTTACTCGCTAATGATACTACAACATCAGCTCGACACTTGCTCATCAAGTCATCACCCATTTGTTTCGCTTTTGCAATTACTATAGATAAACTATAGATTTCGCAATCCGCCCAAAACAGCAGCTGGACTCAGCCGATTTCAAGAAAAGCCACATACTTGTGCCACACATTTTCAACGAAACCTGGGGCCTACCACCACCTCCTAATGCAGTATTGTTTCATTGTTACTTCAGTGGGGGAAAAATATGTAGCTATACGTCCTGTAGAGCTTCTTCATAATATTCAAATAATACTGCCATAATTATATAAGAGCTGGTAGTCCCCCTGTACACCTTCGCCAGTGCACTATTACTAAATATTATCTCAAGGGAAACTGCATCTTCCAGTCATCTGCAACATCACTTATGGATGTTAAACGAAGTACTATTCAGTGCCAAGACTATCTCAGTATACCTAAGAATAAAATAGATAGGCACACACACAAACATACATTCATACATTCCCACATATTGATACATTCTAACTTCCTCCGTGGCCTAGTCGTTAGACCGCCCGGCTCGGTCTCGGGTCGAATCCTAGTAGGGACAAAATTTTCTGCTCAGTTTGGTTAGTGGTAGGAGTTGTTCTTAGTCCGCCTGGATAGCTACAACTATCTTGTCTAAGTCTGTCGCCATAACAACAATGTTAACAGCATTGTTTTGTTTCGGCAGTTAGAGGTAAGATAGCCAGTTCCTCTGTGGTTGAGGATTCCGGGTGAAGTCGCTTTCAACTTCGGCCTGATCATCATTTACCATCAGGTGAGCTGCAGGCCAAGAGCCAGCTAGCCAGTTGAGGATTTAAAAAAAAATACGCGTCGGTAAATTAATCTCACACTGACTCTCAAACAAATGCCAGTCCCCACTCCAATGCATATCCCGCTCGATATACGTGAAGCGTGTCTATATTTTGCAGTTTCGCTCGTTATGTGCAGCTCACCTTCTGTTTTTTATCTATTCTGTGTCCTAAGTCTCTTCCCAGTCATTTTATATGCATCGCTTCAGGGCATGCATAATGAAGTTGGCGGGAATTCGGCTCTGTGATTTATACAAGCCCTATTTTAAGATTTATTCTTGGTCTAGGATAAGATTTTCCGACGGAAATAGGAGTCAGAGATATATCATTCAAAATAATGGTGCCTAGAAATAGAACTAGTTCTAGATCATAATTTCTGCAAACAATATCCTCCATACTTTATTAACCAAGAAACATTCAAGGATACTATTATGAAGTTACTTTCGAAATGATCTTTATTATTGTGAAAAAACCCATTTGATTACGATTCTGCATTAAATCTGATAGTAATTATTTGCACGACTTGTCAATATTTTTTTTGTATAAGTAATTCAATTTATTTTAATTTTATTTTCATTTATTATTGACATAATGTACTCATTACAGTTTTTAATGAGTTGTATTGCAATATGTGGTTAGCTAGCGACCCCGAAAATGTATCATATTATTCTTGCCTGAGCAACCGGCAGCAAATTCGTCATGCTCCCTTAGATGTCACTGCTTGCGGTATTGTCAGGGTCAGGTTGCCTCCTTCCCTCAAATATGGCGAGGGTGGTAATGGCTGATCTTTGTGTTATGCTCGTGAACGGGTGCCGCTTGTGGTGACTGGTCGTCTTGCTGACCATGGTTTAGTTATTGTTATTAGTAATTAACTGTTTACTTACATTATTATTTTTTACTTCGATGGTCCTAGTTCATCATTTGTGACTTCGAGTTACAGCTTTAATAGCTATAGCTATCATATATTTTACATATATAAACATATATATATATATAAACGGGCACGCCCTTTATGCCTGGAGACTTTCATTCGGGTATTAAGTTCTGTTTACTTTTTATTTGTGCTTGAATATATGTAGATTTCTTTAAATCATCATTTGCCTAGCCTTTCCCCAACTATGTTGGGGTCGACTTCCAGTCTAACCGGATGCAGCTGAATACCAGTATTTTACATGGAGCGACTGCTTATCGGACTTATATAACCCAGTTACCGGGTAACACGATATCCCTTGGTAAGACTGGTTGTCAGACTTTCGGGCTTCGGACTACCCGTAGCGACAGTTAAAGATGTACAAATGTCAGCCGGGACCAACGACATAACGTGCTTTCCGTGGCACGTCCATCTACGGACCGACCTCGAGAGAAGATCGACCCGTGTGGTTATTATTTAGCCACAAGCCCCTCCACACTTGCCACAGGCAATTCAATCGCACCGTATAAATCAGGCTTTATTATTTAGAGATACGTAATCATGTATAGATTTAACTATACATCATTATAGTACCTACAGATTCTATATTATAGATAGCTGTCATAGATAGTAATCTTGCTAATGATCCATGTCCTATTGACCATTGATTTATTAGAACCCAAAGGGTCTATCAAATTATCTACCCACAAACATAGTCCGGACATTGTCACCGAAGTGAAGCTAATTGTCAGGATTGTGTGGGAGGGACTATTGACTAGGAAACTAATAGAATGGGAAGTTAATAGAATGGAGACAAAGGTTTCTATCAAATGACGATATCGAGTAATTAGGTACTAATTAGTATTAATAGTAAGTACCTTATAGAAATAACTCTGCGTGATTAAATGCCATGACAAGAAACGAATTTAATATTTGACATCAATGATTCTGGACTGCTACATTATATGTAGGCTACGGTTCCATTCTCGTACCGTGTCCACCAAAGATTTAAAGCTGATGGCGATATCAATCCCAGCTTCTGCTAGCAGCCACATATCTGCCCAATTTCCCCACTTAGCCTATTCTTCAACGGGAAGGTTGAGCACGCAAATATTCAAACAGGAGAATATCGGTCTCGATATGGAATGCAACTGCTTTGAAAGCGAACATTCTGTGGGTGCCACTTCGTTCATTAGGGTGTTCAGATACGTTTGGATATTGTCTTGTGTATAGAATAACTACTTATGACTGACAACTGTCAGTTGTGGTACTGTTTTGTGTAGCTCTAGAAATTCTATGATGCCTCGATTTTGTCTTCAGATTTCCAAATACATTTTTGTAGAATTTGGTGCTACTACTACGAAATGTTTCATAAATCAAACAAAACATCTGACTTTTTATGGTGTTTTTTCTTTTAATGTATTGTCTGACATAATTTCCCTGTAATCTGGACAGACCCTGCTCTTTTTGGTATATAAAAAGCATAAATGAAATATTCATATATGTACTTATGCTATCATATCCACTATATCTCCTGTCGTGTCTCACGTTGGCAACCTGACAACGTAAGATAATGACTCCATTACCAACACTCCGGGATAAATGGATGCTGTACCAACTTAATAATGCAAAGTGGCTGAGTGACGAACCTTACTGCATGGTGTACCAAGACTATAAATAAACTCATATCCTTGAAAGATCTTATCGACGATATGTTAGACTAAAGAGGATTTTACATATAAAATCCTTGTAGATCAGACTTTTGGTAAAATCTCACCCAAGCTCAGTCTTACTAAGAGGTATCGTATCCAGTAACTGGGTTGTGGATGACAGATAGGCAGTCGCTCCATATAAAATGCTGGTATTCAGCTGCATCCGGTTAGGCTGGAAGCCGACCCCGACATAGTTGGGAAAAGGCTAGGCAGATTGGTCTTTTTGGTTAAATAAGAAAAACCGGTCAAGTTCGTGTCGGATCACGCACAATGAAGGGTTCCGTAGTTGGGATGAATTTATCACAAGAGCAAACTTAACATTGTAGTTGAAAAACATGTTCTCCCAGACGGAATGTATGGGAGAACATGTTTTTGCTGCTACAAATATAAGTTAGTCGATTATTACTCGTTAACTTGTAGAGCCTACTTAGCTGTGACAGTTTTCCATTTAATTTCGTTATTATATGCTACTGCCGTGAATTTTTTCACATATCCAAATCTAAACATTTTGCTGGTAGGCTAACAAAAATGAGCACTTTAAAGCTTAATATTTCGCAAAAAGATCCCTGGGTTTCACATACTCACAATATTTTGAACGACTTTTCCAACGATACCCCACACCATAGGATAGACGAGAAAAAAATCATCTCTACTTTACGTTTAGCGGAGGTACCCTAAAAAATTAACTTTTTCATGGGTTTATTTGTCCACTATGTTGGCGTGATTATTATCTTATCGAGGATATGTTAGATATCTATGCCCAATTACAGCTTTCTAGTTCTAAGATTCTCTGAACTAAGCCGCGGACAGACGGACACGGCAAAACTATAAAGGTTCCTTGTTTACTATGGAACCCTAAAAAACAGTGACCGGATTTTCAGAAAAATATAAAATAAATATTGTAATAACTTTATATGTATTTAGTGGACATAATCCGTTTGGCCATTTATTCTTTAATAAGAAACAAAAACTGGTTGCTATAGTACAAAAATTTACATGCATTCTTTACAATGTCTGCAATCAATTCGTTGTGTCAATAATTAACATTGTGGCATGGGCAACGCCGCGCGCCGCGGGTACAGCTAGCTAACTCTGTTTTTCATTACGATCTAAGCTAAGCTTGCTGGTACGTTCCAAGATGCTGCATCCGCCTCACGTCACGTAGCCAATAACGTAGAGCTTGAAAGTTTTGCGGTGGAACGTTAGTATTTACGTCTTTCATGAAATATCTAACCGTGCCCACCAACTAGCCTGTAAATGTCTCAGGAGATGGAGAAGATTTCCAACAACACACTCATCATCTGCATTGCAATCGAAGAATGTCCACTGCTGAACCGATCAAGCGTCGCCGCAGCGACCGGGCGTTAACTCGCATCCAGCTGATGTTTATGACCTTTACCAGGACATCGACCCTGCTTGGGTGCAGCACACTTTCTCTAAGAATCCCATAGGTATTGCACGGACGATAAATAAAGCACATTAATGTTCAGCTCAGCTGCTTTGGTCGGTCATGGTCATTTTCCGTTAAAAAATTGTCAATACCATCCCGGAGTCTGGTTTGTACCCGGTAATTGATAAGAGGCTCGGCCCTTATTACCTGGTACTTAAACATAACTGGCGGAATGGCGGTGTGGGTACTATAAACCTCTCGCTCCATAAGGGGAATACTAGCAAGATCCTTATACAATATTTGTAAATATGCGAGCCATGTTTGCATCTATCACATAATTAACTTTTCTGTAGTTGCTTCATTTTTAATTATTTTTACCTATTGTGGTATAGTAATTTTATTCTAGGTGCATTGTCTTCACATACAATTATATAATTAATGTACATATACAAAATATTGTAAAACATTTTAAAAGAGTAACGGTGGAGTTTCTTGCCCATTCTTCTCCATACGAAAACTACCTTTTGGAAGGGGCGACTAGAATCAATTCTATATTTTTGTAAATTTTGACGTTCAAAGGTGCCATATAATTCAAAGGAGCCTATTAATAGCCTATAAATGATTTGTCTTTGACTGTGGCTTTGATATTGTGTTATGGTCCCTCCATCTCTTCCAGTAACAAAGATTTATAATCATCAAATTCTAGGATCTGCTAACTATACACTTCAACATACGTCATCACTTCTCAAACTCAACTACAAAGTCCGTTGTGACAACTTTGAAATAGGTTAATTCAACTTTGTCCACAAATTAACGAATTACAAGTTTTGTATTTGTAGTTGTAGTAGTTTTATTAATTGTAGTTTTAAAGTGCAGACGAGTAATGACTGTCTCGTTGGTCTTGTGGTCGCAAGCGCTCCTGCTAAGCATGACGTCCTGTGTTCAATTCCCGGGTCGGGCATAGTGTTATTGGGTTTTTCCATCAGTATTTTCTCAGTAGCAGCCCGTAGGCGTAGTCTGGATTTGTGCATGGTTGATGGCAATAGGCTCGCCCCTATTTCATGGGACATAATCATAACTGGCGAAATGTGGGTGTACTGGTACACCTCTGCCTAAGTCTTCCGGGATTACAGGCGTGTTGTTTCTGTGGATAAATGACGTCACTGCAAAGTGGTGAGAATTTACAGTACTTTCAGTTGGTACAAAGGCGGTTTGTTTCTGTACTTTCAGTTGAAATAAAGTGTTTACATTTGTTTCTTCCTAAGAGAAGTTATGTTCGTGTGGGTTACATTGTCTTGCTATTTCTTGAATGGGTGGTCATAAACACTTGGTAATATTCACATTTCCTTTGTGAGTTTAATAGTAGTTTATGAAACTGTTGCATAAAGAGGGGTATTAAAATACAAGTGTGTGTAATAGTATCACACAAGTGTTTTAATACCTATTATGTGCAGTTTCATATACTACTTTATCTACACTGGGATTGAACCTACTAAATAAAAGATTAAAGTTAAAGATCAAGAATAAAAAAATCCCACGAAATTCAGTTCAACAAAACGTAGGAATGGCGCCTGCACCCAGCACATCACCGCGCATGCGCTAGAGCGGTGCTGCTGTCCCCCGCTAACGTTCCATTGCAAAAATAGATGGAAACTCCTTGGCGATATTAACTTCTTGCATGTGCCCTGTATGGTAATAGAAAAAAAATTGTTTTACAATGCATTTGCTCGAAAAGAGCGTTTTCCAAGCAGTCAATTCGTGCGGAAAGTGTCACTTTTTTTCAATAGTGCTTTTTACTTTTCTGTTTTTTTTTAATTTTTGAGGCCGTCGTCAGCCCGTCTCGTCTCAGAGATTTTATTATTTCAGAATGATGATGATGACGATGGCGATGATTATGGCAACGGTCAAAGTCAAAGTCGAAGTCAAAGTCAAAGTCAAAGTCGAAGTCGAAGTCGAAGTCGAAGTGAAGTCAAAGTCGAAGTCGGAGTTGAAGTCGAAGTCGAAGTGAAGTCGAAGTCGAAGTCGAAGTCGAAGTCAATCGGAAATCACCTACCTTCCGCACTTATAGCATAAATAACTATTATAGCATTATTTTGTTAGAGAAAAAGTGTTATAATATGATTCTATTTTTAAATGTCGGTATTGTGTTTATTGTACCTCAATATAAACTCGTTTTAAAGTTTATAATTCGAATATTACATTATGAGAGTAGATAAAATAGTTTATTTTCTTGTATGTTGTAATACAAATTTAATGTTTAAAAAATATACGTTTTTGTTTTGACGTGCATTTACGGCCAGCTGTCAAAAACAAAGGGATCAAAGTCTGCACGTAACTCACACACAAAGATTGTTGATTTTTTCTTCATAAAACTGGTCACCGAAATGGAAATAAACAAATACCTAGCCAGGTTTTGAATATTTCTTTTGTTATGACTGCAGAAATCTACTTAATAAAAACATAAATTAATTCACTCAAGTCCTCATAGGTACAACGTAGGTGAGCGTCAAGGAAAGGTTTTTGAAAATTCATCCCCTAAAAGAGTTAAATAGGGGATGAATGTTTGCTTTGAAATTCGTTATACTTGCCGATGGGCGCACAGCTCGTCAATTACATAAAACAAAACAGCAATATTTGTGAAGTGGGTAACACCACCTATCAAAATTATATTACTCACAGTCTATTGACAGCCCATTACCACATTTACGACCAGGATGCCTACCATGATCTAATTAAAAACGATTCAAAAGCGAGGCATTTCAGTTTAGGTTCTTAAACTGCATCGCTTCAAAGTCGTACCATGACGTCCAATACGCTCAGCGGCATTTGGATCGTTAAAAGTGAATGAAAGATCGCAATTTGTGGCTGAACCGCGCGGCCGCGTTTGAAACGTTTTTGGTAAAAACGAGACAATGCTATTATTGTCAAATACATTTGTTTCGCGCACAGTATTTAGTGTCAGACACGTTCAGAAGCAAGTAACATTTTATTTGTTCTTAACTCAGTATCATTACTTTAAAGTAAAACAGACACTCAACAGTTTTTTTTTAGATTCCACGTTAATACGGTAATTATTGTAAAAAAAAAATATTTGTCAAAGTAGATATTTATTAACCTTTTGCTATTTATTAAGTATTCGAAAAAAAAAAAAAAAATCGACGTAATAAAACAAATTATGTTTCTGTTTCGAAGGTACCAGAGTAAAAAAAGTTGTGTGAGTTGAGTTTGGGCATAGTGGGCATAGTGTGAGGCAGAATCTTCCTCAAAAAACTCAAATAAAAGTAGTTCATCAGACATCTGTTAGAGAAAAACTAATGCGGTTAAAAAAGGCATATAAAATAGGTATTTTAGACTTTAAAAGAAAGATTAAAGCACACTTACATTGGTTTTTGTAAAATTCCACTAAAATAGCACTAAAAAACTTTATTTTCGTCAATAATTCACCAAACGTTTCAGTTTATGTTAGAGAAATAGTAACTTTTATTGAATCGCTTATTTTGACAGTTGAGCGTTTCAGTTGAGCTACTATAGGGACGTCATGGTACCAAACAAGAATGAATGAAACCAAAACTTGCGACTCAGTTTGGGACAATCGCTGTCACATGGCATGGCCTAAATTGAATCGTTAAACTAACGTCATGATACGAATTAGAAGAACAGTTCAGTTTAGGTCGATCGCGCTAAAAGCTCGTGGTAGGCATCCAGTAGCCAGTACACAGTTCAGCGGGCTGACGGCTTTTTCCCCCGATATTTTTTAACCATTAAACAAAACCGATTTTCACGATACGCTGTCCGAAAAACGGTGAGATTGATACGCTCTTCCATCATTCAATTAGCGATATAAAACATCGCAAAGGGTTTTGCCTGTACCTACATATTTCTACTTTCCAACTTCCGTCAACCCTCAATTATTCAAGTTCTTACCCGACTTTGGCAAAAACGAAGGGCTATGATACTAAGGAGACGGTCGTTACTTAGGCCGAGGGATTTCGTTGAGAAACACATAATACAAAAACGATTTGTCAAGCTTTCAAAGGTATACGTATACTATTCACTATCTCGGTACCGAGATCAAAAGGTAAGGACAGCTGCCGAAAAAGGTTGGTGAGCCCATATTTCTTTTGCGGGCGAAAGTACTTATGTTTGCCACAAAAACGTGTAACTCTTCTATTTTTCCACTATTTTGGCGTATTCTTTAATGAATCGTTTTCTTTTTAAGGATTCTGTAAAATGAGATTAAATTCTCGCACTTTTTTATGTATCCCTTTTTTATATTTTCAGTTTTAGATTCTTCACAATCTCAACATCGTTTCATTTTCACTGACGTGACTGCTCTGCTACTGAAACTTCTGCTATTTAAATTTCTCCTACCCGCAAACCAAATCCAACAGAGGAGGAGGTACGAAGTTAAATTAGTTCTGCCGTAATTAAGAATGAACTTATGAGCCCAAACTTGCGGAATTTGGGGACGAGTTGTAATAGCCTGTAAATGTCCCATTTGTACCGACGTCGCGAAGAAACTTGAGCCTTGAACAATATACTGTTGAAGAGTTACACTTCGTATCGGTTCCAAGAATTTGGTTGGCACTTCGATTGACTTTAAGTCTGGGAAATTGTATCAAATTTAAAACACTAAAGGTTTCCTAAGAAAGGGCACAATGGTCACACAATAACGGCTGTTGAAATACAGAGAGTTTTTTGACACCTTATTGTCATATAAAGGTGAAATCTACAGTTTTTCATGACGGCCGTTATAATATGACGGAACCGCTTTCCTAAGAAAAGTGTTTTAATGGTTGTAGCCATTTAATGCAACTGTCTAAAATTCAATGAAATCCAAAAAGAAAAAAATTAAAAAAAAAACAAAAGAATTGCAGTTATTATTAGAATATACGGCCAATTTAAGTTGGTCATAAATTTTGTAAACAGTTAATTAGGGAATTTATCAGCCTATTCTTAATATTTAATCGTTACGCTCATTCACGCGAGGACGATTCGTGTTTTTTTGCCGACGGGACCCGTGTGAATGAGCTCTAACTGAAGTTTTTAGTGTTGACATTATGAAACAATAACTATTCTATCCTTTAAACATTTTGCATTACCAAGTTTTTATCATTTTGCACGTAATATAACTTTTACAATTCCTTGCACAATTAACTATTTACACTAGTTACTAAATTAAAAGACGAATTAAGTAACTGTACAAATAAACAGTTAATTATCTACCCCCACGCTATGTAGATCTGTGGCTGGCCGGAGTTCTAAACAAAATCGAAATAAAACATGATCAAAAATCACATTTGAATAAAACCTTATCGGAGATCGGTTGATTTGATTGACCTTACTTGGGAATTATGTTTATTCGTTATTTCGTTAATAAACAAACGTCGTTGGCCGAAATAACATACTTTTATATCTATAAATCATTTTCTTTCTAGTTGTAATCAATTTATAATGGCAGGTCGGCAAAAGTAAATTGCAAAGTTTGCTCAAGTTATAAAACTCATTTGTATTCGTGAAACTTTTACCGCAAACAAATTAATTTAAATGTATGAATACATGTTCAGAATATCTTGAATGTTAAGTAGCATTAGATATGAAGCAAACATAGTTATAAAGCTAGAGTCAGATGGGTTGATAACAGTAGCGATACTGATAGGTACGGCACAATTTATAGGAGGAACAGGGTGTAAAGTTAGTTATTCATCCTCTTTTGAATTCAACCAGATGGGTGTTGTGTCTGGTGGACTACTTCCCGAAAATTAATGTCGGGACGTTGTATTTATGCTAGTCACGCGTCGAACTTTGCTTGCGCGATGTAGGATTTTGCGTGACGTCAGTGTGTCAACAAACACTACATGCCACAGGTCTAATCCCTAATCTTTACGGTGCCTGATACTGACTGCGATAAGTAAAGATTTCAGTCCCGGGAATGGCTTATCCCTCACTTTTACCAGTTTTCAATAACATTTATTTTATCGGGAAGACAAACATTTGCACTAACTTCAAACATAAGGCAAATGTGTTTTCTATATGCAACATACTTTTTAACCAAGGTTTTAAATGTGTAACATCTTTCCTCTCGCTTTCCTGCAATCTCGCTTGCCCGCAATCTGTGGGAGTGATTTCGTGAAAAGGGACGGAAGTGTGTAACAGGAAGCCGGAGAAGCTCGCGCTATTTGATTTACCAATGAGTGGGCGCGGTGGGTTGTGGTGGGTTGTTACCATCTGACGGCCAACTCCAGCGAGCTGGCCGTCAGACGGTAACAACCCATTTTCCGAGAGGTCGGTACTGTCAGCCAAGATGTCAGATATTACACATCATAAGAGACAACTGTAAGGCTCGCTCGTTTTTTTCTATCGGAATTGGCTTTCTTTTTAGAAACTCACTCTATTACCAACACCTCTCCGCTTTCTGTCAGAGGCAGTCTCTACTCTCCATATGTTGCGCACATTATTCTGTCAAAACATTCACTGAATGAGAGAATGAATGAAAGCTTTGTTTCGCAAACAATACGCGAGTAATGTAACGAAAGTAATGCACGGTATTGTGTTCGGTGAGTGAATGATAAATAAGTTTTGGGTAAAATATGAATACGTAATTCATTATGAATGATTGATATTTATCTAAAGCGTTTTGTTGGTGACGACCACAAAGAGGTGCCTATAAACATAAATTACTATTAATTTTATAATTTTACCTATTCTCTGAAATATGCTGAAAAACTCAGAGAAATATTTAAATGCAAGTATAAAAACCAGCCCAGCAGTATCGAAATTCAGAGTCCAAGCATTCGGTGTGAAAGATTCCCTAATTACTACTTTATCTATATTCAATGCAAAAAATCCGTAAAATATAGATTACTCAACCGAACTCCAAATTTGGGAACCATATTCCAATAAGTATTCTATTCCAGATTCTTGGAAACACATTCTAATATCGTCACGTATTTAATTCCAGACTATTTGAAGAAAACGAGGACCTACTCCATCTATTCGAGAAATTCGGTGAACTCAAGACGGCTGAGGCACAGATGAGCTCCGAGGAGTTGGCTGAACATGCTACGAAGGTCATGCACACCCTGGATGAAGGAATCAAGGGTTTGGGAGACATTGACGCGTTCTTCGCATACATACGGCATGTCGGGGCCACGCATCATCAAGTGCCAGGATTTAAGGCTGAGAACTTTTGGGTGAGTTCAATGTTTTTATATGGTTTTTAAATAAAACCGGCCAAGTGCGAGATAGACTCGCACACGAAGCGTTCCGTACCACGTACATTATTTAGCAAATAAATAAAAACACTAAACGAATAACATTATTATTTTTCATCTTACTGAAAATCGCAAAGATATTTTTATATTTCATAAAGATACCATGAATTACAAAGTTATTTTTGCAGTTGCAGAAAATTACCCATATTTAAATAAATGCATTATGAATCGGCGTTTTTAGTATTTGTTGATTATAAATAGTATATGGTACATGGTAGAAAGAAGTTTCAAATTCCTAACTTGTTTAGTTGTTGAGATAGAACTCGTACAAAAAGGTCCAAAACGGACAACGTTTACGGCCCCCTATTTCATCATTTTTAAAGATAAAAAAATATAAATTATATTTGTTGTCTGCTCGATGAGCTCGTGGGTGCTCTTGCTCCAGGGTTGTTCATCTTTTCTTAGATTTACTGTCAACAATAAAGTTCATTGAAATAAAGTTGGGTTTTTTATAATGAACCAACATTTTTTTAACTAATGCACATGTTCTCTAGATTTAATTGCATAAGTTGACGCGCAACTCCTACAGTGCTAACAGTTAACAAAGAGCATGTATTTCCATTTTAAAAAGATTTCAAACTGTGTGATAGATAAATAAAACTTATTGGTTACTTATAAGTTGTATTAACACGCTAGCATGCACGTACTCAAATGTCTGAAAAAAATTAAGATTTATAAGTCAAAATTATGTGCTCAAATATATATACGCAATTCGAATACCGTTAGTACCTGGCTCTCTGCCAACCTTGAAGGTAAAAGACCATGGACGTTAAGCATCTCATAATTCTCGGATGAAAGGTTAAATGAAAGTACCTGAAACGTTCATAAAAGATCTACCTACGCCGACTTTTACTCGCAATGTTTAATAAAATATGCAATATTGTCTTATTTTATGTGTTAGTTTTAAGAAACTGTTTGGCTTGGAAAACATGGGGGATTTGGTCCAGCTGTGGGATGTAGACTTCTTATTTTTCGTTTAAAAGTTCGATTGCTCGCGAAATCAAGGCACAGTCAACTACCAATTCCTAATTGTTCGGATATTTTCCGCTCATAGAATAGGCTGAAGACTAGAAGTATGAAAAGATAATCAAGTGGCAGCAAACTCCTGCTAAAACGGATAATAACCGATTTTTAGGGTTCCGAAAACTTTAAAAGAAAAAAACGGAACCCTTATAGGATCACTCGTGTGTCTGTCTGTCCGTCTGTCACAGCCAATTTGCTCCGAATCTATTGGACCGATTTAGTTGAAATTTGGTTCACATAAGTATTTATGTGACCCAAACACGGACATGTAACGTTAATAAATAAATTTGGGGCGCAAATAAGAAAATAAAAAGATTTGCAAACTGAACCGTGTGACATATCAAATGAAAGGACTTGTTGCAAGGTTCTCAAAAATATATATTGTATAATAGCTAAATACTTTTAAAGATATTTAAGAAAATTGATGAAAATTTACCATCCCCCCCCCCCTTATCTCCGGAACTATTGAGCCAAATTTTTTGAAAAAAATGCAGAGAATGGTTCTTTACTCATAGATTACAGGAAAACCTATAAGAAGTCTATGGTCTTAAAATAACATAGTAAATCTCTCAATATTGTTGTAATATTAGGTTTGTTCTTAGGATTAATTCATCTCAACTACAGAACCTTTCATTGTGCGTGGCCGACACGCACTTGGCCAATTTTTCTAATTTGATGGACTAGTAGAAATCATGATGACTAGCTAACTCAAACACCTGCTACTAAAGCTAACATAGGAACACAAAATAACACCAATCTTACCTAGAAAATTATATGGAACAGAACGACTTCCCATTCACTAAAAAAACAACCGAAAGCCAAAAAAAAACACTACAAAGTGAAAAATAACTTTAATTTTGGAAATCGGTGTCTTTGGAATGGACGTGTGACGGCTCGCGGGCCACTCACTGCCCACGAGCCGTCCTTTAAGCTTCGTGCAGACTAGCGTGACGCGACAGCGCGCCCTGACATCTGTTATTGTTATACCGTGAAGTTTTCTTAGAAATTATATTGTTCGAGTCGCGCTGGTCTGGACGAGCCTTTATTCTGTATAGCTATCGTAAAATAGACTTTAATGCATTTGATTTAAATCCTAACTTGAATGACAAGTTATTTTCCGTGTCGGAGCGGTGCTGCTATAGTGAGAGATGTCCTTAATTCAGTGAACCTACAACAATGAAACCAAAGAAGCGATAAAAGTGCCTACTTTACAAAATATAGCAGAAAAGTTAATTAAAACCAGAAAGTTTACCTTGAACAACTATTAATTAATTACTTAGAACGTCTCTCAACGTTTAAATAAATAAGAACTTAGTACAAGTATAATACTTCAGCCCGCGAAGAAATAATTGGAAAATACTGAACGAATGGATGTTTCTGTAATCGGCAAAGCAAGAACTTTGCCGATGCACTTAGGCACGGGCGTGGCGTCCAGATGCAGTGAAGTATCCGTGAAGTACTAAAAATAATAAATAAAAAAACCGTCCAAGTGCGTATCAGTCCACGCATAATGAAGGGTTCCGTAGTTGGGATGAATTTATCCAAACAAACTTAAAATTGTATGGGACAACATGTTTTTGCAACTGCAAATGTAAGTTGGTCGATTATTACTCGTTAAATTGTAGAGCCTACTTAGCTGTGATAGTTTTCCTTTTAATTTCGTTGTATCTACTGCCGTGAATTTTTCACATATCCAAAACCAACCATTTAGCTGTTATGGGTGCTAAATGGTTGGTTTTGGATATGTAGACACTTGACTCTAAGAAAAATTAACACTTTAAAGCTTAATATTTCGCAAACGGATCCCTGAATCCAAAAATAGTTTTCACGCACTCACAATATTTGAACGACCTTTTCAACGATACCCCACACCATAGGATAGATGTGAAAAAACAAAAACATCCCCACTTTACGTGTAGATACCTACCATTAAAAAAAAAACATGGTTTTATTTTACTACTTTGGCGGCGTGATTAATACGAGTATGTATATCCATGCCAAATTACAGCTTTGTAGTACTACTAGTCTGTGAGTTAAGCCACGGACAGACAGACAGACGGACATGGCGAAAGTATAAGGGTTTCTTGTTTACTACGGAACCCTAAAACCGGACACAAGACACAAGTTCTGTTTGTTTTAATAAATTGCAAACGAAAGTCGTATGGTAGTTTCAGAAATCGGAATTGGTCCGGGTAGGTACAGATTGAATGCATCGTAAGGTCGAATGCGTTAAAAGGCGACAGATCAAAATATGAATCGAGAGAGAGAGATAGGTATCGATGACGGTCGCGAATCATATTTTGATCAACATAGAACCCGACACTGTCCTTGAAATTGCAAAAAACATTAAAATAATTGAACCGAGTAATAATCGACTTAATTCGATTTCTATAGCATATTTCCTTACGGTTTACCCAAAAACACAATGTTTCCAGTTCCGAATTCCAATAACCGTTATTCCTTTGCTAAGTACCGCTGAGCCCTCCCCGAGTCGTTTGCAACAAACATGTCATTTCAAGATAGAAATGAAATAGCGTGTAAATAGCACGCTATTTAAAACACACTTGAATGGAGTTGGTGGTATCGTTAAGTGAAGTTGTTATTACAAGTACGCGGCGGGCTCGTTTTGTCGGGTCAATTCAGTGAGCGTAACGAAGTCAGAAGATATAAGAGTTACGCAATAGAAAGAGAGGCAACTTCTAGGTGAATATAACTATATGGTTGAGCTAAATGGTGCTGATCCATGCGTCATGTTCGTGAACGGGCGCCGCCAGTGGGGACTGGTCATCTCTTAGCTGCCACGGCTTATGTTAATTTATAAAATAAAAATAAAGTTTTTTTTCTTATTTTTGATTACGGACGCTCTTTCTACATTGTTCTCACATGTATAATTACAACATGCATAATGTAACCAATATTTTGTAAAAATATTCTGATTTATAAGAGTGTCCGTGGAGTTTCTTGCCCGTTCTTCTCCATAGGAACCTACTACGCGTTGGAATGGGCAACTAGCTTCATATTTCTGACTGACCGACCCCTTGACAATTCAAAAGTACCTGTCGTTGGTTTATTTGAAATAAATGCTTTGAGTTTTGAGTTTTGTAGGTTATTAGCGCTGTGCGCTGAATTGCACTTAATAGTGTCGTTGCAAGAGTAGCTTTTTATTTAAATGATTTTACAGAGTGAACCATCTGTGTTCATCAAAGTCAAATAATTTATTTCAATTAGGCACATTAAAGGCACTTTTGAACGTCAACATTTACAAAAATGAGAATTGATTCGTGTCGCCGCTTCCAAAAGGTAGTTTTCGAATGGAGAAGAATCTATTCTAGATTTATTATATAATAAATCTAGAAGAATCATCTGTGGTAATATTAAGTTTCCGACGAACTGTGCAAGTTTGTGTAAGTATTGCAAAGTTTTGATTGAAGAACAATATCGTTTGATAACTTTGTTTGTGTTATGTGGTTGGGTTTGCTCTATTAAGTTGTGTTTCTTTTGAATAAAGATCCAGCTTTTATTCAATGTAGGGATTCGAGTTTTTTGAACGAATATTCTTTTTTTTTTTTGTAGGAAAAACGGACAGTCATGATGTTTGTGTCCATATTATACCTCTTTCATTATGTTGATACTGCCGTTTTACCCCCATAAGTTTATACCTTGAGAATTCCATCATCATCAATATCCTCCGAACCTTTTCCTATCGATTTGAGGGTAGGCGCAACTTGTCTTCTTCAATACAAAAAGGCATCAGTTTGATATAGGAACTAACAGTACGAACATAATTTTAGGTACAACTTTGTTACTAGCACAATAAAATTTTATTATTTTACGAGTATGTATTTGTAATATTAGTATTATATAACTTTATGGAGATTCTCTGAAATAAATAATAAGTATTTTTCTTTTTATTAAAAATAAAAATGTATTTAATAAGTATGAAAATAATAAACGAGATAATAATAAAAGCCGTCATCTCAGAATTCACCTCTTCATTTATTTAAACTTCTCGCACACAATAAGGTACAAAGGCGGACTGAATGCCTTAGGCATTCTCTACCAGTCAACCAAGGGTGGTGAAGAGACAAGATGGTGTTCTGATTGAGGGGAGATAATAATAATAAAAATATATACATATATAAAAAGCATATCAAAATGCATTCTAAATAAAATACGTACACAAGTAAATTAATAGGTTATGAACTTATAATACACATACATACAAATATACTATAATATATACCTACTTTACTATGGATTCAGTACATGATTCTGAACGTTGTTTTTTTTTAATAACCTACGAAAAATTGCTGTTTCATAGAAAAGTGCAATACCTACGCGGTCAAATATATGGAACAGCTCATTTTTTTTAGGGCGGTTCAGAATCACGTACGAATCTATGGTAACAGTTTTCGCGTCGATGTCCCTGCCACCCTGTATATAAACCCCTCCATAATCCATTTTGTAGCCAAATCATTATTCACACAATCCGTCCATAATTTTTGGCCTTCTCTACCCCATTTTTCACGCCATATTTACGCTGTAGGGTACATTATTGAGCCAAAGTGAGGAAGCTTCAAACTTCACCGTGGCATGCATTAGACACGCTCGAACACTCGGGTAACTATTCCTAAGTGTTCGCAAATGGTACATCTGTTGCTGGAGCCTCTTCTATGATTACATACATAGTGAACTTACGTTGTAACTAGGACGTTTTAGATTATAAGCATCTTGAAGATTCAAAATGGTGTACGCTTTGAGTAAGCTGCTGGATCTGTACTGGATTAATGTAAAGCAGCCTGTAAAAGTGGCAAAAACCTGATCACTTGGCTTTCGCTCCACATGTCGCGACTTTGAAACCCTCATGTAACGTAATTTTGTTTGTCATTTTGAAAGTTGTTCAGGGGCTGGATTTTTGTGCATGAGAGTCGAGAGTTCAATGGTGAAAATGTTTAGATTACTTCTAGTTCATCATCATCATTATTTTAGCCGAAAGACGTCCACTGCTGGATATAGGCCACCCCCAAGCACCACCACTTCTTGTTATTGCAGCATAATTTTTAGAGTTCCGTACTCGAAGGGCGCCAAACTGAACCCTATTACTAAGCCTCCGCTGTCCATGTCTGTCAGCGGGCTGTATCTCATGGGCTGACAGTTGAAATTTTTGCAGATTGTGTATTTCTATTGTCGCTATAACAACAAATATGAATGAATGAATGAATGAAATGCACCGATCCCAGCGTGGTTTAACCAGATTCGATAAATCGAATGAACCCCAAGATTTGCACTAGCCCATGAAGCCTCATGTTTCATGGGACTACAAAGGCCATTGCATATCTAAGAGTAGACCGGGGGGCGCGGGTAATGATTAGGAAGACGTGCCCTTAGGATAAGGAAGGATTTGAGAGCCATACCGGATATGCATCCTAGAGTAAGCATTGGAATAGTGGAGAGACGGGTGTTAGTTATCTATGGATGGGCATCTTTTTACGACGTCGCAGCCAGTTGGCTCAGTCAATCTTCGCCTGTGAATCCTTTGGCGGAGTTATGTTGCTTTTTAGGCTCTTTTCTATCTCCCTGCTGTGCTGTTTTAGACTTTACTGTTTTCTGTGTCTTCATCAAAGGACTCGCTGTCCGTTTCAGGTTTCTAGTACCTCTCGCTGGCCGTCTTCTTGATATTGTATCGGTCTTCAGCCGTGTCCATCCAAAAGTTGATTTCCTGATCGAAGTGCGCCATGTCCTGTTTAAGATTGTCGTTCCATGTGTAATTCAATCGGCCTATTTTCTTGAATTTGGGCTTGTACTGTATTGCTGCATGTAACAGGTGAGGTTTGCCGCGTCTGTGAACGTCTGCGAGATAGCACATCCTGTAATTCTTGATGAGTTTGGTTACTGTTTATTCCGTCTAAGATTTCGTGTATTTTCCTTAGCTTGGTTTATTCCTAGCGTGGTTAATCAAGTCTCTCATGATAATTTTCTCATATCTTCTCGTCTTGGTCTGTTAGCTTTGGTGATTGTCGATACTTTCAAACCGTATATCATACAGGGTATGCTTACTATTCTAAACATGAGTCTGGCTGCTTGCCCGCCCATCCTTAAGTTTTCTATGAATGGTAGTAATGATGATTTTGATTTGTGTTTCTAGTGGCCTGTTCGCATCGTTTTCTAATTGTGCTTCTCCTGCTTAGTGTAGATGTTATGTATGTGCCTAGGTATTTAATTTCAATGATTGTAGGTAGATTTAATTCATTCATTGACACGTATGTCGCTTTCCGTGTAGTTATGGGGTCTCTAATTAGTATTTTTGTTTCGTTTATTTGGAGGCCGACACTAGCTATTAGGGGTTTACTAACTAATGATAACAACTAATGAAGATGAGGTCATCCGCGAATGATAGTACCAGAGGGAGTGAGATTTCACGATCTTGGTCTAGTTTGATTAGATGGGTTTCTTCCTCGAGTGCTCTAAGAACCTTATCCATGACCAGTGTAAAACGGCGAGAGGATAACGGGTACCTTGTTTGACTTCCTTTCCTTTGATGATCCACCTACTTTGCTGTCCACACCATTTATTGTGTGTTCGTTCGTTCATGCATACCTTGATTATCCTGTTGTTTAACGTTTTTTGGTTTGATGTATTAAAATATTAAAATATATCGCAGTGCTTGGAGGTCGACATTGTCAAAAGCTTTTTCTATGCCCAGAGCGAGTACATAAATTATTTTTCCTGCACGCCGTTCTTCATCCAAACCCCATCTCAGCGTAAAAACGAGGTCATCTGTAGATCTGTTGTTTAAAAAGGCCGCTTGGTAGTTGCCCAATTCCTTTATTATTTCGTCAACATTTTTTAGTACGTAGGAGGGGTAGATTCTAAAACCCATATTGCAAACTGATATTCGACGATAATCGTTTGTCTTTTTAGGGTGTTTTTTTTTAATTTTTATTTGTCACCGCAATAGGTAAGTACCCGTTGTATTTCTAGCCATGTGTCAGGTGCGTCATTTTGTGTCCAGGCTTTGGTCTTAACAGGGTTTTGTTTCTGACTTGTTTCTCCTATAAAATAAATAAAGTATCTGCATGCGTTTTGAAGGGCATTTTTTTTTTTTTTTTGTCCGTTCCTGTAAAGCAGGCCCTGCATCCTTTTTTGCCCTCTTGGTGTTTAACCTTTTGAAGTGTTGCCTAGCATTCTTTTACCGGAGTTTGGGTTAACAGGTTTTCATTTTGTAAGAATTTTGCCTTTTGTAGGTTGGCAAGAGCTATACGATGATCCCTAGGTTAATCGGCTGAAAAACTAAGGTTTCCTGGGCAGCCGCTTTTCGAACTCCAGTTATGGTGCTCCATGGTATGTTGATACTTTTCACTGCTGAGTTGATTGCTATGTTTTTCAGTTTTTTGTTATGCATGCTTGGTATTTTGTTTTGGAGGATTTTTTATTGAGAGCGGCATCGGTAGCATTAATTGTGGTTGAAATCTTTGTTTTCAATTGTTGTCCGATTCTTTTGTGTCTCGTGTTTGGTGCTTTCAACTTTGTTTAAAATTCGACTTGTTTGAAGTTGTCCCCAGATTATTTTATGGTCGGTGGTGACCCTACCGGACCTAAGAAGTTTTCCTGTTGCCTGTGGCGTAATAATGTAATCCAATTGGGATTTCTGCGTGGCCGTAGATCATGTTATCCTGCATGATGATGTCCTTTTTGTTGTTTCTATTTGAAGTTTTTCCCTATTGGCTATGACCATTAACATTTTAGTAGTTAGAATATTAATGATATAGATTTTGGTGACTCAGCCCTTTGCGTTGAGGGTTTAGTGTATCCTGTCTACCGATATAGGTGTTAAAGGCGCCTAGGATTAATAGAGTACATTTCCTTGGTTTTTGTCTAATCAAGTTTAATAGACCTGTGAATGATCTAGGTTGCTTTAGAGGTCGAGCTGTTGATGTGAGAGTTAATTATATAAAGAGGAGCAGATTTGTCGCTTCCCCTATCAACTTTACTAGTGATTGACATCGCGTCAGTATCCTTCTTACTGTTTATTGTTTCGATTTGCGCATCGTTTCTGATTAAAATTGCAAATCCCCGGTGAGCTTTATCTGCAGTTCCAGATAGGTACCATTTTTAGTGGGTGGAAGTTTTACGTTCCTAAGTTCATCCCTGTTTCTTGTAGGCAGGCTACGTGAATACCCCTATTTGAAAGGTCCGCATCTGCTTTGTTTCTTTTTTTTGTTTTCGTGTTTTTTTGTGTTTGTTATCATTTGTTCCTGAGAGAGCTTGCTGTTAGGAATAGTGTCTTGAATGTTATTCCTAAGTGCTAAGCAAATTCTGGCGTCGTCGCGGTTATCCGAAACATACGTAGCTAGGACTCGGCGTATTGACATATGGCCAAATGTTAACCCCATTAAGAGCTTTAGTTGATGGGCGATCGCACTAAACAGACAATTGCCATCCTTTTGCATGGCCGCTATTATTACCATTGTAACACTATTGTTTGGGACTCTGAATCCCTACGTGCAGATTTAGTTTAGAGACAAAGCCACAAAAGTTTGACAGGGTCACGCGTTGATTGAGATTTATTAGATACCCTCTGTTTTTCTATTGAAATATACCTTGTTATGCAGTTTTTGTTTTTGTTGAGTGGGCTTTAGGTTCATCACACATGTGCCTTTCTTCACAAAAACTCGGGTAAATTGTTCGACCGAAACACGACAAAAAAGAAGTTGCTTTAGACGCGACTTTTTTGGAAGGCAATGGAAATTGCCAGAATGTTACGCAATCTAAATCGACACTGTTATTTTTGTTAGAGTACATTCAATATAATTTTTATCTTAACGTTCTCCTTTTACTATATACTAAATATGTAGCTTAAAAGTAAGCGTTGGTTCAGTGCGTAGCATCAAACCTTTAAACTTCGCCAGTCACTACGCAACCGTAGATATGCGCTAACGATGTTGAAGCTTAATCTAACAAATAATCTACCGAACTTTGTCGCTGAATTTTGGCCTCGTAATCGAAATAAAGCCGGGAATTTAATTCAGTTCTCGTGATCGATACACTTACTAGAAACAATTCAAGGTGTAAGTCTTTTTGGTATCTGGATCTACCGTTGGAGTTAGTATTAAGCATGCGTTTGAACTATGGGAGTTTGATTTATTAACTGAGTGATTAGTAGAACGCCCTGAAATACAAGGAATGATCTCACCGGGTTTTTCTTATTACGACGTTTCTGGTTCCCTGGAAACCTTGGGCAGACGATAAGGCCTTCGGATGCCCTGGATCGCTCGCTCTGGATCAGGAACGCACGTAGGCCTAGCACCCCTCACTTTTGCACTTAATGTAATTATTTGTAGACGTTAGAGTCAAAGCCACATTGAATAAACAAAACACTCGATGTTATTTTTATTTTTGACCGGCAAAAAAACGTTGGGTCTTGTTTCGGGCCCAAGCCATAAAAAAATGCAATAAAAACAAAAGCGCGGAGCGCTCGAGACGTCTTTCCGCAACGGCGTCCAGATGAACTCTCTATTGTCGCTATAACAACAAATAATGAAAAAATATAACATCAAAAATTAAAGGGGATCGCCATACAAGAAACGTGTTTAAAAAAACTAAAGTATTTATAAAATAATGTGTTGTGTATATTGTACGGTAGTACGGAACCCTTCGTGTGCGAGCTGGAACTTGGGCGATTTTTTTTTTTCATTAAAGAGTTTGTTATTGATCAAGCCTTCTGCATAGCCAATAAACCTGTGCTGATTGCCAATCTCTTCAGTACAGTTATTCACATCGTTTATTCCTCTACTTATAATCAGCCTAATAAACGCACAGGTACATATAAAGGAGGAGCTCGTGGCTGAGTTATAACAGCCGAACGGGTCGATCCATCCGGTTAAAACACGCTTGCCGAAGTTGGTCCGTGGATGGGTGACCATCTTTACATACCGAGACTCCTTCGTGCCTCGGAAAACACCTTAAGCCGTTGGTCCCGCCTGTCATTCGTGAATGTTTGACAGTCGTAACGAATCGTCAGAAGCCCGAAAGTCTGATAACCAGACTTACCAAGTGGTATCGTATTACCTTATTCTTTCCCTTTTGTATAATGTCCTCTTTTCCCTTTCCACCCCTCTGTATCTCAAGAAACGTTTCCAGTTTCTATGTGACTCTCACACGAAATTATTAAGATCATCAGATAACTTGAAGCTTAAAATGCCAATGCATTCCTCAAATTTCCTTGACAAATCCTTTACTGTCCAGGCTGCTCGTTTGTGGAATGCATTACCAGTTCCAATAAAGCGCGCGCAATGGTTGCCTGTGTTTAAAAGACTCGTGAAAGAACAATACTTGTCGTTATGATTTTGTTCTTATCGTTAGCTGTAATAATATTCGTTATTTATTTTCGTTGCTTATATAGTTAGTATGTATGTATCTATGTATCTATTATATAGCACTTATCTGTGTATCCATTATAGTATATTGTACTTATATACCTTTTATTTGCACCAAAGACAGCCCCATTTTATGTCCAGAGAATCACTGTCCATTCCAAGGTTGCCTGGAAGAGATCGCAGTAAGCGATAAAGCCGCCAATTGTATATTTTGTAGTGTATTACTTTTTCTTTATGTAATGTATAATCTGGTATACAATAAAGTATATATAAATAAATAAATACTGGGTTGTGGAGGTCAGATAGGCAGCTCCATGTAAAATTCTGGTATTCAGCTGCATCCGGTTAGACTAAAGCCGACCCCAAAATAGTTGGGAAAAGGCTAGCCAGATAGCGGTATCTGGCTAGCCTTTTCCCAACAATTTCGGGGTCGGAATCTGTATGTTCGAAGTGTGGGTATTATGGATAGCGGTATCCATAATACCCACACTTCGAACATACAGATTATTGATTGTGTTTTGTTATTAGTAGATGGGAGACACATGGGGACGCAGCTGCTATTCTCTTGGCTAATAAATTAATGTGTCTCTTCGTATAACCCCTTAGCTTGTCAGAAGTAAGATCGTATCAGAAGAGATACCACAAAGAAAATTCTAACTAATAATTATAAATGCGAAAGTGAGTTTGTTTGTTTATTTGTAACGCTTACACGCTAAAACGGCTGAACGGATTTGGATGAAATTTGGCACAGGGGTAGACCTTGACCTGGAGAAGAACATAGGATATTTTATCCCGATATTTTTACGGGATCGACACTTTTGCGGGTGAAACTACGGGGTAGTTATCTATAAATTTTGTTTAAAGAAACTATAAGGGAATATTTTTAATCAAACGGGCCTGGTTTTAGAATTTATCATTGTAAGTACAACAGAATTATTCCGGAAAGTAAGTGAAATGTTGGTATATATTGCTGTTGCCAAACGCTAACGCCCTACATCAAATAGAATAGAAATCATAAAAATATCTCATTTCAACTTTCAGTAATAAGAGGTTGTTATTTCCTTCTTTAGTTTTTCACCAGTTTCTGCTCATTCGCCCGTCGTTGACGATTCGTCAAAATAAAACGTTGCGTCACGACGGATGCACGTTCACGTTGGAAACGACTTTTTTCGCGACTTTTCAAAGTATCCGAATAGATTTGATTCGTGATTCACAGTTCAGTCTTCGACGAGCGCTTCAACGAATCCGTCACAAAAAAATCACGATTCATGTTTTTTTGTTGAACGTGATTTTTAAAAGATGATACGTGATTTAAGACGTGTCCGTAATTGTTCACGATTCGTGATACATGTGAATACGGACATATAAAAAGCATTGCCCCAGTCAAAAAACAACAAATCGTGAAAAGAGACGATTCGTAAAAAAACACGACACACGTTTTTGTCTCTGATCATATCATCTCAATTATTACTCTAAGAAAATTGCTATCAAAACCACGCCTTGCAGAAGAAGAGATGACAGATTATATTTGTTGTTTGCAAACAGCTTCATTATCGGTTGATCGCCTTTCACACGATATCCACGGATGAAGTTAATTATCTGGCCATTCACTTCGACCGATGTGATTTGTGGAGTATTGTTATTCAACCAACAACCTAAATCTATGCTTTTCTTCCTTTATCAAAATAATATATTATTCTCTTTTTACTTCCGTAGTTATAAGGAAAAAAACCGGCCAAGTGCGTGTCGGATCACGCACAATGATGGGTTCCGTAGTTGGGATGAATTTATCCCAAGAACAAACTTAAAATTGTAAAACATGTTCTCCCGTATATTCCGGGAGAACATATTTTTTGAACTGCAAATGTAAGATGGTCCATTATAACCCGTTAACTTGTAGAGCCTACTTAGTGATAGTTTTCCTTTTAATTTCGTTATATATACTACTGCTGTGAATTTTTTCACTCACCCAAAACCAACCATTTAACTGGCAGGGAGGGAGAACACTTGATTGACTCTAACAAAAATAAGCACTTTTAAGGTTAATATTTCGCAAACGGATCCCTGAATCCAAAAATGGTTTTCACACACTCACAATATTTTTGAACGACCTTTTCAACGATACCCTACACCATGATGGTATAGGCGAGAAAAAAAAAACATACCCACTTTACGAGTAGTCTTTTTTTTATGTACTTCCCACATAAAAAAGACCTTGTTTGATTTTACCACTTTGTCGGCGTAATTATCATGAATACCAAATTACAGCTTTCTAGTACTAAGAGTCTCTGAGCTAAGCCGCGGCCAGATAGACGGACAAACAGACAGACAGACGGACATGGCGAAAATATAAGGCTTCCTTGTTGAGTACGGAACCCTAAAAACTGGCAAAAACAAATCATATAACACACTGAGAAAGTGGTACTACATATTTTCCTATTTGCTGTTTTTTCTATACAGTAAACACGTCTGTAAAAATTCCTACTGATTTTACGTGAACTGAGATGGAGACCTCTCCATCTGAGTCCACTTATAGGATAGCCCATTTGTAGAGGTCCAAACGTTCCATAAGTTTTTAAAAGTATTGGGAAGTTATTTCCCACGATTGCTTTATTTAATTTTTAGAGACTGTAAATCTGGAACAAACAGAACGAACGCTATATTTTTCCTTAACTAAAAATAATCGCTGAATAACCATGGGGGTATTTCGAAAAGCTCTTGGCGAGAGCCATCAACAAAATTGTTTTGGGCTATTAATATAATCATAGATAAACATAATATCATTACAATTTACCATAAAATGCTAAACATACAGAAGATTTACAAAAAAAAAATATTTTTTACAGAAAATCGAGCAGCCATTCTTGCAAGCTGCCCAAACGACGCTCGGCGAAAGATACACTCCGAACATAGAAACTATATACAAGAAGACCATCAGGTTCATCCTAGAGAACCTGGTGAAAGGCTTCGAGGACTCCAAGGTGGAAAACGTGAAGGCACAATCTTGACAGGAGAACTTTTGAGACTTACATTGTAGTTTAATTAAAATATAGTTACCTTTAGTAAGTATTTGGCAGTAAGAGCTAAAATTTGGCCGAATTTTAAACTCGTTAGCAATCAAAACTCAAAGCATTTATTTTCAGGCACTTTTGAATTGTCAAGGTCAGTCAGAAATATTAAGCTAGTTGCCCATTTCAAATCGTAAAAGGTATGGAGAAAAACGAACGGGCAAGAAACTCTATGTACACTCTTTTAAATCAAAAATATTGTTACTAAGTAATGGTTACATCCTCCATGTCGAAGTTATTAGATAAGTATGTGAAAAGGATGTAGAAAAACATGCGTCCAGAGCAAAAAGAGCGAAAAAATAATGTTTAAAAATATTAAGAGCGTGCTTTCTAAAGGTGGGCAACGTCCCAAATATCTGTCAAATATTGCGCTGTTTTGATTAATTTGGCAATATTACTGTATGGAAATATGTACTGTGGCTAACTAGTGAACTAAAATATTGATTATGAAATGCAATAACACCGAATATTTAGTTTTAGTATTTTGAGTAAATAAAGTATTTGGAAACTTTCCAAATGCCTTTTTTACACCTAAAACGGTTAAAACATCAAATTATATATATATATCAAATTATATAATAACAGTGTTGTAATTGTAATTCATTATTAATATTCTAGTTCAATATTTAGCGATATTTCATAATTACAGTAATATTGCCAAATTAATCAACACAGGTATATATTTGACAGTTATTTACGACATTTCCAACTTTTAGAACAGACGCTTTTAACATATTAAGTAGAAAGAAGTAAAATTATTAATCATGGCACACGACCTACAGCGCTAAATATCACTATCTTCATCCATCATCAAACATCACTTTAGGCCATTGTTCCCGTCCTATATTTACATTACATACATTGATAACCTATAAAATTGTTTTGATTATTTTTTTGTACATTGTTCTCACATAAAGAAGCAACAAGAATAATGTACGCAGGATTTTGTAATTTTCTATATTTAAAAGAGTGTCCTTGGAGTTTCTTGCCCGTTCTTCTCCATAAAGATCTACGTTTTGGAATGGGCAACTAGCTTCAACTTTCTGACTAACTGACGCGACTATTTGACAATTCCAAAGTGCCTGTAAATGGTTTAATTGAAATAAATGCTTTGAGTTTGAGTTTTGAGTTATACGAGTACAAAATATTCAATTTAATTTCCAGAATCACCGCTAAACTAACAATATTGTTCAAGATGCAACTAACTTTTTAATACTTTCTGTTTGACAAATTCTACTCATATCGTTCGTCGCAAGCGCAACTGCTGTCCTGGGTTCGATTCCCAGGTCGGGCAAAATAGTATCGGGTTCTTCTATCTTAATTTCTCAGTAGTAGACCGTAGTCTGAATTTGTGCCCGGTTGATGGCAATACGCTTGAAAGGAGCTCGTGGCTAAGTAACAACAGCCGCACTGGTCGATCCATCAGGTTCAGCTACGCTTGCCGGGGTTGGTCAGTGGATGGGTGACCATCTTTACATACCGAGACTCCACCGTGCCTCGGAAAGCACGTTAAGCCGTTGGTCCCGGCTGTCATTCGTGGATCTTTGACAGTCGTTACGAGTCGCCAGAAGCCCGAAAGTCTGACACCAGTCTTACCAAGGGGTATCGTATTACCCAGTTACTGGGTTGTGGAGGTCAGATAGGCAGTCGCTCCATGTAAAATACTAGTATTCAGCTGCATCCGGTTAGACTGGAAGCCGACCCCAACACAGTTGGGAAAAGGCTTAGTAGAATGGCAACAGGCTTGCCCGCTATTACATAGGACTTGCGCAATATGGCTGTACTATACATCTCTGCCTTACCCTTCGAGAAATACAAGCGTAATGATAAGTTATGATGTCTACTCATATTTTCACTAAACATTAAAACAATTTCATTCACTTTTGTGAAATTCTGCCAAGTCTTAGCTCTAACTTACGGACCTAGAATTACGAGTATATTAGTTTATATTTTGCTCTTAAAATTTGTGTTCAATTCTCTTCAATTTGGCAAAAAAGTCTAGAAACGAAACTACATAATTTTTAATTTCGTAGAAAAATGCTATCACCTGTAATATCGATTCTACGACAACTCGCCCCCGAGTCGGGGTTGTCCTGGAGTTGAATGGTCGAGTTGTCGTCATACCGTAACATCAGTTCAAGATCATCTGAAATTCTAAAGCTAAAGGGGAAATCTTGCAGGAAATGAAACCTCATCGTTATTTTTTTACTGTCGTATTAGCAAAAGCGCCAATGTTTCTACTCTTTCTTGCCAAGCTGTAATTAAGTTTATAAGTTATTGTGCAGTAAATACTGCCAAGTTTAATTTACCACACGAAAATTTACGAGCATTTACGAATAAAAACCACGAATTTACAAACAGGAGAATATAATTAAAATGCATGCTTTATTTTCGAATCCATCCGGATTTCAGACGGAAATCTCTTTATAAGATTTTCAGAAGCGTGGAATGTCATTGATTTATTCACTGCAAACATTCAATATGAATTTATGATTTCGTTTGGAACCATGAGGTCAGGACAAAATATGAACGTGCAACTTGTTTTGGCGAGTCTTTGCAATCACTGCATGTGGATGTTTAGTTATAACTTTTTAATGCCTCGAAATGCTCGTAAATGTAAATTATGGTAATATGTGTACTAGGAGTAAAATTTACAAAACTGCTTACTTAATTATTTTCCAAGTATTTGGTATTTCATGCTACTTTATAGAATTTGTTCACAGGTTGTCAAGAAGATTACTTTTACTGTTTTCTGAACAATAACTTTATTTAATTTTTAAGTTTTTACCAAATAATTGTTTTATTAAATAAATAAGTATTATTATCTATATAGTTAATTAAGGCATTTAGGTTGTCGAATAAGTTTGAAACTTTGTTTTCAGTAGCGCAGATTGTGTAATAACTCACAAACCTAACTACATAGATTATATGTAGCTAATATTTTGACCATGTCAGCATTATCTCCCAAGTCCACTAATTTTTTTTACAATGTTACACCGTCAAAATAAAATATTTCAAAAAGGTAGAACCTACTGTTACTGGTTTCTGTTTTTTTTTGTTATAAGGTGTATTTTTCTGCTGTAATGCCAATAAACGCATTCTTCTTTCTTTCTTTCTTTTACTATGACAAAACCATAAATAGATGGGACCATAGTAAAACAAATATTTCAGTCGGAGTCCATAAGGTTAGTTACAATTTTACTTAACATCTAGTATTAATAAAGTAAATAAACTTTTCTGGAATATTTTTTATTGTTTCCGTTAGTCCTATGTACCTAGTTATACTTTTTTAGAACCCATTGTAACTTTATATAAGTACAGGTCGGCGATTTAGTCACCTGCATCCGTCAAGGGGGTGATTCTACCCGAAATACTAAACAGCTTTCGCTATGAAACTCATATCCAATCCGTAAAACAAATCTAACTACTTGAAACAACAGTAGATAGACTATTTCGATGCATGTATGATAAATTGATAATAATTATATTTTTACGAATCGTACAAGAGTTACATACCGAAACTTGTCCAGTTTGACAGGCGGGGGTGATTCTACCATAAAGGCGGATGCAGGTGGCTAAATCGCCACCCTGTATATTCTTAATTGGTGTACTAACTAAGTTAAATATGTCTACAATTAAATCTGTTGTTTAGTTTCTTATTCTATACAATTAAAACATATAACATAACACAACGCCTTGTTTTCTCAAAGGGTTGGGCAGAGGTGTACTTGACTAAAAAAACATAACTGGGGAAAATGTGGGTGTGCTACAGACACACTCTGCCATAAAAATATATATTAGTTAAGTATAAAGCATATTCTTAAATAGATGTAAAATACGAGTACATACTTATTTTTTTTAAAGAAATATGTATAATTAAGTTTATTTGTAACAGTTATTTGAACCATGGATGATAATGAAAATTCTGGTCATTATAATTTTTATTAAATGTTTTAATGGATAAAATTTAAATATATTTTTATAATATTTGTTGTGTATCCGTCCACTATGTCATGATTTAAAGGCATTTCTTGGTAAAGCTCCACAAAAGCCAAAATCAAAAGAAAAACGCGTTTTTCTAATCAAATCATAGTTTTTCACAAATTTCTACAATACATAATAAGTATAAACCTCTACATCAAAGACTTGCCATTCGCTGTCACCATATTGCCACTCCAAAACTAATAAAATGTCCCTGAATATTACCTACGTATTAAGAGAAAATCAAGATTAGGATGTCGTGATGGCCTAGTAGTTTTAAGGCCTCACCACTCATACACGAAGCTGTGGGTTCAAATCCGGCCAAATGCCAATATGACATTCTTAAGTCATATGTACCTATTTCCTGAGTTTATCTTGGACATTACTGACATCGGTGAAGGAACTAGAGTGTGGGTTCAAATCCAAGTACCAATTTTACATCCTAACTATATATATATTTATATATTAATATTATAAATGCGAAAGTGAGTTTGTTTGTTACACTTTCACGCTAAAACGGCTGAACGGATTTGGATGAAATTTGGCACATGGGTAGACCATGACTTGAGTTAGGATATAGGATACTTTTATCCCGATATTCCCACGGGATCGAGACTTATGTGGGTGAAACCACGGGGTGCAGCTAGTTCTCAATAAATTCATAGAGTTTATCTTGAACATTACTGACAAGGAACAACATCGTGAGGAAACCTAGACTTCTAGTTAATATAAGTCTGAAAATGCCAACCCGTCTTGAGCAAGCTTGGTGATCAATGCTCGTGCGTTTTTTGTATGAAAAAGGCCTTTGCCCTGCAGTGTGCCAATAATAGGCTGGTATTACATAAACAAAAACTAAAAGGTGGCGAATTAGGAAGTATACAACTTTAAATTAAGATGATTGGAACGAAGTTCTTTAACGCGGCTTGTAAACTTTCAGAAATCGTCACGCTAAAAAGTATTAATACTTGCGACTGTCTTCTTCGAATTCAAAGAGAAAGAGACAGAGAGAACGCCGGCAAAAAAACAAAACAAAAGAGCAAAGTGAGTAAAGTGTCGTGGGATAAAATTGTACACCAGCCCGAGTACACTGCATGCCGGAGAGAGAGAGAGAGAAAGTGTGATTTTTTTCTAAATGAAAATACAAATTTTTCGCCATTGGTGTCGTTTTTATAGTTTTCGAGGGTGCTAAAGCCGATAATGTAGTCAAAATATAAATTCAAGATGAAGAGAAGATTCAGACAGGTGAGAAAATTTTCAAATTTTTCGTCGTGGGTATCATTTTCATGGATTTTGAAGGTGCTGAGGTCAAAATTTAAATCCAAGATGGCGGTTGCAAAAAAAATTTTTTTTTTTAATCATACGTAAGAAGGAACTCCGTTCCTGACGGGGGTGCCCCGACCGCACACGTTTAATTTTTTATTACAAACGATTTTTTTTTAAAGTATATTTCAGGCTTGGCAATTTTATACGGTGAATCATAACAGCCTATTCTGCTCCGGTTTTATTCTTAAAAATGCGATCGCTTTTCATCTTGTTTTTTTATTAAATTTTCGCATAGTTAATAAGGTATCCACTAACAAAGTCACAAATATTCTGCTTTTCCTAACCTACCTTTAGATAACCCCACTCTAACCCGTATTCGCTACTCTTAATGATTTGGTAGAATAATTGGATCGTTTTTAAATTTGTTTAAGAACTTCAGGATAAAATTACTGAAATTATATCGGTGGTCTTGGTGTTAAAGACTGTGTGTAACGAATTTACCGCATTTTAACTAAATATAGACACCAAACAACTGCAAAATTGGCCGTCAAATCAGAATGGGGGCTAAAAAAGTTGTATACGAGAATTGGGCATTCTGCGCCTAAATCCTTCATGATTAGCCACCCGTCAGTAGCTACAGCTGTAAGTATCGATATTTCTCAAGCAACGAACCGTTTGACCTCGAATAACCGTAACCTACATATATAATAGGTATTATATACATCTACACATAATCTGCGAGCTAATCCCGAAAGGCGGCATCAAACGTCTTTGTTTCTCTGTTACAAGCGTGGTAGGAAATGTTCAGAGGTGCTTAGGAAACCTTGAGAATGCCTTTGAAGGTTGACTGGTTCCAGATCAAAGATTACACCTATAGGTATTTATTCCAGTTAGGTAGGTAATCCATTTTTGTTGTGGAAGAGCTTGCTTTGATAGAAAACTGATTCGTATGCTGGGTTGATTAAGTGAGCTGTCATTCCAGTCGATGATATAACCGATTCACACTATTGATATATTGTCGGTCGATTCTGTAAAAATATTAACGTGAAGCTTAGGTGAAGTGAGCGTGAAGTGAGCTGTCACTGCCACAGAATCGACCGGCAGATGCTAGAGATTAACACTATTGACAGCTCACTTCACGCTCACTTCACCTAAGTTTCACGGTGATATTTTTACAGAATCGAACGGTTGAGCTCACTTCCCTCACTTCGCTTAAGAGCGTGCATTCTGAAAGTGGGCAACGACGCAAATAGATGCCAATTATTTCGCTGTTTTGTTATAAGTCTTTATAAGTCTTCGTTATAAGACTACGTTTTTATTATAAGTGGGTAAAGTCTGAAAGAAAATGGCAAAATGAATGGGACAGATCCCTCAAAACTGGATGGACGAGCGATGGAAACGACGATTACGATAAATGGAAGGAGTGTTCTTCATGTAAAAACTCAACATAAACATAACATCACGCCAGCGATTCCGGAAGGATTTGGGCGTGGTGAACCTATTGTGCAGCACATTTCACCAGTTATGCCATGTCATTTGTAATAAAATGTATTTTAATAATATTTTCAGCATATGACAACAATTTATGCATGTCATAGTTTTGGGTCCGACCGAATCGACGCCAGATTCATGACTCATCAAGGGAGTTACAAGAGGATGTTGTTACATCCATTGAACATGCATCATCAACACAGCCGCCACCACTTCTCTATAACCAACACCGGTTGTTGCTGTCATGTCATGACGCTAGGTATCTTGGCTGGGCAAGGCACCAATATAACCTGCTAGCAACAGCGTCATTTTTGGACAATGTTTTGGTGTCTCTCTAAGACAGTTATTTGTTTTAATCATTTTATTTAAGTACGTACCTACAATAAAGGAATTTGTTTGGCAATAAATACGTTGTTTTATTTATTTTAATCCCAATTCAATACCAACAAGTATGTAAATATAAATAATATTATGGGTATTGAGGATGGAAACCAATATACGGGATTAAAGATGATAAAAATATCATTTTATGTGTATTTAAGTGTACAATAAAGAATAAGAACACTTTGTGGTTAAATAAAAAAATGTTAAGCACTTATTTAATAGATATTGAAATGGGTGCTTTACATTTTTGTTACACAAATATAAACATTTAAAAAATCTGCAGAATCTGATCTCAGACCAACTAAATCTTTTACTAACCTCACAAAGGCATACCACCAATTAGTACCTGTGGTTTCTCACAGATGGCGTTATAATAAAAAAGCTTAACATTATTTTGACCAGTTTCTGACTCCCACGCAAGTTCCTGACTCCTTAAACTTATTAATTGATAAACTATAAAATATGACGAGTATAATAATATAACAATCATTACTGAACATTGCTTTTGACTACCTAAGCAATTGTCCATTGCCCCACCAGACATGTCCTTTGATGTTGTAACCGTTTTAGGTGTAAAAAGGGCACCTGGAAATCTTCCAAATACATTTTTTACATCTAAAATGAAATTATTCGGTTTTACGCTATTAGTTAATGCATTTCAAAATCAATATTTTAGTTCACTAGTCAGCGATATTTTATATTTGCATACAGCAGATAATATTGCTAAATTAATCAAAACGGCGAAATATTTAACAGCTATTTGCGACGTTGTCCACTTTCAGAATACACACTCTTTTTACGGAATAGGCACAAAAGAGCAGTGGTGGCCCAGTGGTAACAACCCTGATTTACGACTCGTAGGTCGTGGGTCCGATTTCCAGGCGTTTTTACTTTGTGTAAATAATTTCATTACCACTGCTCTCAAAACGGTGAAGGAAAACATCGTGAGGTAACGGCATGTCCAAAGGAACCAAAAATTCGAAGAAATGTGACATCTACCAACCCGCACTGGGCCCGCATGGTAGATTACAGCCCACTCCCTCTCACAGAGAGGAGGCTTGTGTCCTAGCAGTGGTAACGATAAAGGCTGATTATGATTATATGAAGGCACACACAACACATTTGTTACTTTTTTAATAGTATACCCTCATATTAATGCAAGTAACATTTCACGAAAACTTACATTACGACTGTAAAGGTAGGTATAAGAAAATGTGCTTTTATCAGCACACGCAAATAACGGAATTATGTGGTCGGAAGTGTGTGATGCTGTGTTATGATCCACTGGGTCGGATGTGGTACAGCGATGGGTTGTGGCTGAGGGTGATGACCAGGAATGCGCGTTCGCTGCATGCTGATGGTCAGGATACCCGTTGAAGCCGTGGGTGCTGGCTGGCTGTGTGACTCGCCTCACGAAAGCTTGCGGGAGTGATGATGATGATTATGTCACGCTGAAGTAGTTGTTGTTCTTCCCCGAGTGTGAAGTAGTTCATACTCGGGGTCACCAATTTAGGGGTATGAGGAACAGGGTGTAAAGTTCACTCATCCCCCATAGCTGAGCATACCTGTTCTCGATGATTTTGTCTGGTATGTATTGTAACGGCTAGGGCTTTGCAGGCAGACTGCGCAGGCCGCTAACAAATAGGAAGGTAGATAGGTAGTAGAAGAATAGAAGAATAATAACACTAGCATAAGTTAATACATATATTTATTATAAGTAGGTATAAATTCTTAAGCTAGGTCGCGGGTAAGTCACTGAGTCACAAGTTCTGTTCCGAGCACTATCACAAAAAGTAAAGGAAGGGTACCGTCCTTGGCAACACGTGGCAGACGTGGGGGGGGGACCTGCTCAGCGCAGGCCCGGTGGCAGGCCGGACGGCCCTAGTGAGACCGACAGCGTCTTGTCGGTAGCGCGAGGAGGCCTGTCAGCACAGGCTCGCGGGGTAGACCGCGGGATGTCAGGCCTTCGAGACCTGGGCAGCGTGCGCAAGCAGTGTGCGGTAGGCACAAGCTCGCGCAGGTAGTTGCGGCGGTAGGCCGCAGGTTGTTAGGCCTTCGAGACCTTGGCAGCGTGCGCAAGCAATGTGCAGCACCACTACCATCAGCGGTATCCATAGTAGTCGGCACCTGCCCTCAGCCCGTACGGAGAACCCTGGAATGCGCGTTAGGGAGCGCATGTTAGATGCGGTGCAAATAGCAGCAAGCCGCATGCGATATGCCAGCATCCTTCCCATTTTAAGCCAAGGAACGGTGTGGAAAGCATTGTAGGTGAAAGCTCAGCACATCGCAGCGGTTTACAGGCAAGAGAGTTTGCAACATAGCGTGCCACAATGGCGGATGCTAACTTAGGCTAAGTATGTGAACACGCGAGCAAAACACAAAACAAACGTGACCATTGCAGATGGCTCACTAATCACTAAGAATAACACAGTGAGGCACTACACCATCTCGATGTAGTAGCAATACATACATATTACAATCTCCTGTGCGCTGGATGGACCGTAGCCGCGTGTCAAACATTGACACACGAAATTAGATACTTTATAGGTTATAAAATCAATATAGATCATCCAGCGCAAAGGATCTGGTATAATTACCAAGCTAATGTGGAACTCACCCTAGGTCGGGGCACAAGGACTTCTGAGGGTCAGGGAACAACTGTTATCAGCCTTGCAAGCGGAAACGAAATGACAGAGTGTCTCCGGAAGGACAGTGTTGTTCCCCGTTTTTAGTGATGTGACTAGGAACTTACTAATTGTGATATTTTATCACTCGACTACTTGCACCTGTGATCCCTCACAACGCTACAGTATATTGGCATGTGCTAGCTAACATATGGCTAATAATTTAAATTATGTTTTGTGTTGCGTAATGTAAATTATTTTGAATACTATTATATAGAATATTTTTTATTTGTTCTTCTAACTGAACAGACAGCTGTGCTGCTGGGGAGTGTGTTGCACCACTTCTTCCCAGCTAATCCACTAGGAAGTGGTGAAGGGTGGGCGTTTTGGGGGACTGTCTTATGTAATTGACGTTCGAAAAGTGCTGATTCTAAGCCTAGTTTGAATAAATGACTTTTGAATTTGAATTAGAAAAGGGAGGACCCTCCGACCAGACGGGTGTCGTGTCTGGCGGGCAACTGCCCAGAGGTTGAAGTTGAGAGATTGTGTATATGTGCATCGCGCGGTAAACTCAAATTGCGCGATGCAGGATCAGGATTTGTATGACGTCAGGTCTTTTGATGCGTAGTTCGCATGTGGCTATTGTAGATGCCGCCACAATAAGCGTACCATCATAATATTTGACTGAAGAAGTGCCTGACATAATACTAACTCTAAACGCAACTGCAGGAGTTTTCAGTCATCTGCAATTCGAACTAGCAGTTTGCTCACTAGTATTAATAAAGTTTAGGCTTCATGCATTATACAACTGTTGCAGAATACATAGATATATCCTAGCCTACACTCGTGCATTCCGGACACCGTGAGGTCAAACATTTCTGGCGGAACTTGGTAAATATATTGTATGAATGGATAACTCTATAAAATACAGCGAAGATTTCTACGTGAATATAATCAACTACGGCGGTAGGTAATATGTTCAAAACTAAATGTTTCTATATTCCATCATCATCACTTACTAAGCCGAAAAATGTCCACGAATGAAAAAGAGTCAAGCGTCGCCACATCGCATCGCCCGGACTTGAGCTTCTCGCATCTAGCAGTTTCCCGCGGTCATCGGTCACCAGGTCATCGGTTATTACCATACATTTCCACAAATGCTGCTGGCTTGTTATTTCAAAGAATTAGCGTTGCCATACTACGTGGCAATGCTGCCAGTCCTCTGAGCAGTTTTCCGGATGACAGCGATGAGAACAAGTACTTCGACTGTATTTATTTGTATACTTAGTTAGTTAGTCATTAAATTTAGTGTTAGATTGTATATTGTATATAAGATTTGTGATCTATGGTTATAACAAAAAGTTTCCACTACGGTATCAATATAACTTGTAGGTAGAGATGTAACAAGAATGAAGAAAAATAATATGAAAAACACATTCACGTTTTCTCTATACATTTATGAGCGCATTATATAATATTTAATTACACCCGATTTCTAGAACGAAAATGATCGAAGTGTCAAAATTAAACGCAAGGCAAGTGGTTTGATTCCAACCGACGGGGTCGAAAGACGAATGCCTGCTGGGGTTGCGGGTTTGTCCGAAAGGGATATCACGGCCCCGGCACACAGGCAACGGAAGGAACACGGGTGGGTTTTAGTCAGTAAAAGTCTGACACACCCACTCGCTCTGCCCAGAGCGGGAGATGTCATTTGATGATTTCCCATCCTGAAAAAAAAAAAAAAAAAAAAAGGCAAGTGGATTGATTGTTGGCTGTTGATAATTCAATCAACCAATCACAACAGTCTACAGGCGCTTGACTTTAGCTAATTTGTATAGGGTAAGTCGGTGTAAGACGCCATACTTAAAGTTGCAAATTCGTAACAAAAAATAATTAAAATAAAAAACTTTGCATCATGGTCATCATCAGTACTTTAATAATAATATGTAAACAATTCAAAAACTCAACTTTTACACCGCTAAGTGATTAAAATTAGATCTTTTTAAACTCAACAAAATGGCATCTCACCCACATGCGTGGATAAAATGCAACACAAGATGCGTATAACAATTAGGATTGTGCTTCCATCACATAGATGCTCCATTTCACTTATAATTCGTTACTTAAAATTAATCAGTCACCAATCAGTTTGGTACATTTTTGGTAACATGTTTGGTATATTTTTATTAATAATTCAATTAACATTATTTTTATTTTTATATTTTTCACTTTTAATTATCAGTTTCTAATCAGTCATGCATATTGGGCAATCTCCTCTCTGGCAACAGTCTTCATGCATCCACTTCTTGCATGAAGAGCATTGCACGCAATCGCACCTAGGTCCATTTGTATCATAAAAATACAATTCACAGACACCACAATAACTGTCCGTATCTTCTTCTCCACTTGTCGAATCATCTAGATCAGGAAGAGAATCAGCTGATGATTGACTCTCGCTTTTGTTTATCCGCCTAAAAAAATTATAAGAAGCTTAAATAGCATTACGGGTAAGAAGCCACCTGGTCAGGGTAAAATACCACATGGCATCATACCCCACTGTAACAACTGGCATATAACCCTATCACATAGAACTAGCTGTCACATGATGTCAAATAAAAATGGCGCGATCTCGAACGAAATTAGCAACCTAATTGAGAAGGTCATGAAGTAAATCAACACGATCCATCGATAAATATTAGCAAGAAATGTTTGATCGGCCTTCTAAATAACATAAATTTTATAAAAAGTACAGTATTTTCAGTTCTTACCTTAAAATTATAATAATATCACGGCCCCGTTCGAACCACGTTGACAGAAGACCGAATGGAACAAAAAATGCGCACTGTGTCGCGACCTGTGCCACAGCATTAGAAAATACAGAGTTGTGGCATCTCACTCGCACTGGCATATTACACCCACTCACCCTATATGTCGTAGGATGATTCGATAATTTGAAGTTTCGCGAAAACCTTGAACGGTGAAAACATTTCTGTGAGCAACTTGCAAGTAGCGCTCGCCGGTCGCTGCCGCGGTGACGCTCGCTTCACTCGCCCGGCTCGCGCGTGGTTGGTCTCAGTTCTAACCTAACCTAACCAATTTCAACCAATTTTCTCGCAGAAATGTTTTCACTATTTTCTTATTATCCGTCTTTTCACAATATCCCTGGGGATTCCGCGAAAATTTGAATTACCAATTCATCCTACGACATATATATTATAATTATTTATATATAACATAGCAGATTTTTTATTGATTTTTGTTCCATAAACCAAGTGTTAGTAGGCTTCACAACTACCTAGTTGTATTAAAGTAATCTGAATTGTAATATCTAGTTCTAATATTCAGTTAATTACTGCGCAAAATGTAATAAAATCCATAAACCTAACTTCATTGTATTGTATTCCGTGCCAAAAGATATGCTATCTATGCCAAACGGTCTCCTAAAAGGGTTGTGACGTAGGGGCAGATGGCCAAGTAAGATAGTCAATTGGCAACAAACAATAGAGATAGTAAAAATGTGTTGAAGTACAACAAATAACATAAGATCCCAACGAAATGCCTGGACAAACTTTTACAGATATTCAACTAATCATATTATTAAATATTATTTTTAAAAAAATACTCAAAATCAGCTGTTCCATATAAATGATCGATAAATTTATTTCTGTAAATAGGTTTGTGTAGCAGTAATAGCCTAGTGGTGTGCTGGACTACCAAGTCATAGGACCATGTAGATTGGTGCCGGAAATGGTCTTCTGAGGAATGAACAACACAGATATGAGTGAACCTGCCCAGTCATCCCCCGCATTTGTCAGTTATATCGTGCAGCTCAACTGTGTATAAAAATGCATTACTAACAGGATCAACATGTACTGTTGCTTATATCGATGGCGTAAGCCGCTGCAAACTTAATCTGGTGAAATGGAAAATGGAAAGAAAATTATAAAGATGTGTCGTCGATAACAAAATAAGAAGAACTGCTCATAGTTTCGAGTACCTATTATTTATGAGAAGTAGAGTAATGTGGTCAAAAGAATCGTGAACTCGATTTTGAAGAAAACTAAGAGCTCACCAGATTAGTTTGACTGTAATGATTATAATATATTCATCAGTCGCAAATAGCAATTTTACTTTATTTATTTATTTTATTTTTTATGTACACACAGTAAAATACATACGAGTAGATATACGAAATAATTATAATTTCTTCCAGCAGACCTGCGAAAGGAGAAATGAGAAAGAAATGTAGACAATAGTGTGTGAGAACAAAAAGAGAAAAATATGAATTTGCGAAGTCTTATACTAAAAAATATCAAAATATTCCTACACGTATAACGTAATAAATTTACTTTGTTACTTTGAACCTTTTAAGAAAATGCTATCTACACGTTTAGTATCTGCACTACAATTTTCATTGCAGTCTGATTTAAACCAACAAAGGAACATTAATGAGATAAACAGAGCTCACAGTAAAACGTTCTAGTATCTCGGGATTTAGAAACAACAAACAATTAAGTTTGTGCTATGATATTTTATCATAATACACGAAGAGTTATTAAAGTAGTGGAGTTAGTTGCATTTAAATGCGCAAAATGGCTCTATTTTGTTGAGGTAAACAAGAATACTTCTCTTTGTTTGTCTTATGATAATTAAACTGAAATAATACAAAAGCATAGCCACATTATTGTGAAAAAACACTCCTTCGTGAATTTTTAGTAGTAAAAAAGCTCAATAGAATATTTTTGTATCTGTCATTAATCAAATGAACAAAGTAAATGAAAAAATCTCTAACAAGGAACAGAGGACTTTAATTTAGCAAAGTACTTACGACCAAACTTAAATATCAATTATATAATTGTCAAGACTCAAGAACATCATAAAATATAATACTGAGATTTTTTATAGGAGTGTGTGGCCGGTCAACAATCGTCACATGCGAACGACGCATCAAAGACCTGACGTCACACAACATCCTGACGTCACACAAATCCTGCATCCCTTTTCTATGGTGGATCAGTGAAGTTTACATCCTCTCCCCCCTATAACTGTAGTCCTTTAAAAAATCTATCTATCAACCATACAATTAAAAAACACCAACAAAACCCCAAATGTTTATCCTCATAAACAAAATTCTGTACTGAACGAGCTCATAGCAAAACAAAATTGTGAATTCTGCGAAGGGCGACATGACGACAGTTAATTGTCCCACCCACAGCCGGGGACGGTGGGATGAAATAATTCCCTTTCCGTTGTCATTACTCACATACCTACAGAGATTCTTAATTTACATTCCCAGGTAAGAATCCTGAAGCGGATTTTTGTTGTTTATCGCGAATTTTAAAATGATTCATTATTTAGACTGCACTGGACTTACAAAGAAAGCATGGAGCTTTCTTCTGAATGAAAAAGAGGTATTTGCCTTGCAATGGTAAAAATAATTAGCTGGTATAATTTGGCGTACAGTTCTGCGAGGACGTATTTTGGTGTTTATGAAAGGGAAGAGCCAGGAAAACTCCTTGATGCTTTCCGGGCAGTTTTATAGCCTTGAAGATTTGCAGTACAATAAAGCTGGTTAGGCAGATTAATAGGAACAGAATCTACGAGTATATCAAATTTTCTGCCAGAGAAATTAAATGGAATACCGTCATGTAATTGGATGGAGGTGGTAAATAAGTGAAATAAGTTCTTGATAAATGAACATGGAGCACAGCACACAGCACACTAGCACACTAGCTAGTTATATAGCACTTATCTGTGTATCCATTATAGTATATTGTACTTATATATACCTTTTATTTGCACCAAAGACAGCCCCATTTTATGTCCAGAGAATCACTGTCCATTCCAAGGTTGCCTGGAAGAGATCGCAGTAAACGATAAGGCCGCCAATTGTATATTTTGTAGTGTATTACTTTTCTTTATATAATGTATAATCTGGTGTACAATAAAGTATATATAAATATGGAGCATTGCGAGAATGTATTTTAGTGTGCATGAAACCGAGTGAGGGACGCTTTTTTATGCTTTCCGGGCAGTTTGATAGCCCTGAATATTTTAGTACCAGACACCTAAAACTATATACAAATTAATAAAATAATAAAAAAGCCAAGTACCTACAGAATGTTTTATAAAATGTTCTGCCAGCGAAATCCAATGGTATTCGGAGGTGGTAAAACAATACTTAATTAACACTAACATTATACAATACATAACTATTTTCCTACCTCGTAATCGTTGTACAAAAAGGAAATAATTAGGCTTACATAATTAATACACATACTAATTAATACTTTCCTCTCTGTTGTACATAATTAGGAATTTAATTAAGTTCTTCATACATCTCAGAACACGTCGTGTGGTTGTTGTGTATTCGTATTTAAATGCCGTCGTGTATTTTACTTTGTACAATAAAATAAAAGTTTTTGGAAACAAAGGATATGAAAGAAAAAAAAAAATTACGTTTAGGTGAGTTCTACTTCTTAATTAATATGTACTCGTAATTTGTCGTTTTACTTATTATCACGACTATGTTCCTGGAGGGATAGGTACAGGAATACACAGGCTTTTCGGCAGATATATTTTCAATTACTAAGCACTTCGGTAGCTAGCAAAATTACCTATACTGTACCAACACTGCCACACAAGCCTTCAATTCTAATACGAAACCAAATCAGGCACTACACTACAAATTGAGTTTAGTTAAATCAGTGCCGGCCGTCGTGCTCGGGCACAAATTGGCGCAATCGGATATCTTTTGATAGAGGTCGACGGAACATCGCACGCATGCTGATGGTACGTCCCTAGCGGCTAACTCCTTGTTCAGGGCTGTCAAAAATGAATTGTTTATAATAGGGAACTAATTGGTTCAAGGACCTTTTGGCGTTTGAATAACTATGATGGACGGTGTCGAAAAACATTTAAGAATTTTATTGAAAGCCCAAGATGACGGCGTTAGGTCCGATTCTTTTTTCGTGTTTTCAGTGACTAACCTGATGTCAGAGTTTTTATGCCGCCCAAGGGCCTCTGACTTGGCTTTACATGCCGTCCAGAAATATCTCTCAGGCATGCCGATTTCCTCACGATGTTTTGGGCATGCCACAATTGTGGCGATAAGTCCCCTCTTTGAGGAGTGGCTAGAGAGACGCCACGGTGTCCTCACCTTCCGCCTGACGCAGGTCCTCACCAGACACGGCTGTTTCGGGAGGTTCCTGTTCCGTATAAGGCGGAAGGCAACGCCCGGGTGTCACCACTGTGTGGATCGCCCGGAGGACACGGAGGAGCATACGGTGGAGGTCTGCCCTGCTTGGGTGGACCACCACCGTGTCCTCACGGAGGCGATCGGCGGCGGCGATCACTCGCATCCGGCCCTGGTTCAGGCCATGGTCCGGAGTGAGAGTGCATGGGAGGCCGTCACTTCCTTCTGCGAAGCAGTAATGCTCGCGAAGGAGGAGGCGGAGCGCGCGAGGGAGAGGCAAGATTCGCGCCCTCGCACCCCTAGTCGCCGCAGGAGACGCCCCGGGCGTCGGGAGTCGCGAGCCGACTTCTGGCCACCGTAGGCGCGGGCTTGCGGACGGTGAGCAATGTGTAGCTCGCCGTCCGATTAGGACCAGGCCCGGGTCGACGGCGCGTTGTGTTCCACGCGCGCCTCAAAGAGATGTCAGCACCAACTAACGGAGTCCGTAAGGGCCAATGCCTGCCAGGGTTGCGAGTTTGTCTGAAAGGGATATCGCGGCCCCGGCACACAGGTAACGGAAGGAACACGAGTGCATTTTAGTCAGTAAAAGTCTGACACACCCTCCCGCTCCGGCCAGAGCGGGAGAAGTTATTTGATAATTTCCCACACTCAAAAAAAAAGGCATGCCGATTTCCTCACGATATTTTCCTTCACCGTTTTTGAAGCAAGTGGTAATTAAACAATACGCATATGAGTCCGGAAAGTCAACGGTGCGTGCGTTGGGTCCGAACTCGACACCTATGACTTGACACCATTGGGCTATCACCATAAGCTATTCCGATTATGGCTACGCACCAAAACATCCTTGTACGTATACAACAGTACTTTATTCACAATAATCGCGCTATAGAAGAGGACAAGATCCTCGGAGTATCTTTCATTTGGGAAAAGCTGACATCTTTGTGTGCCTTAATACATTGCATCTAATATTTCTCTTCCCACGGCATCTACGTGAAGTCTACGTAGTCTCTACGGGACGTCTACACAGATTCTACGTAGTGTCTACACTAACGGGGTCTTCTCAGAATCTATGCGATGTCTACATATGATCTACGTGACATTTCACGTTTACTTGTGTTTTCAAGTCTATATGGTTCTAGAAAAATCGTGTCAACCCTACCCATCCTACAGATATCTTTTCCATCCACCCAAATGGATAAACATTTTCCCTGAATATAGCTGACAAGGTGTAGTGTCTAAGAAATCTCATCAACAATACTTAGTAAGTAAGAATACATATATCAGCGTTTACACGAGTAGCCTTCAAAGCAACACAACTCTGAGGGAAATTACTTATACATATAACATTGTGTACATGAAACGTAGATTAGATCTTCTCTCGTGTCGACATAAGCTGTCTGAATAACTCATTCCGTGGTCAAAGGAAGCTACGGTTTCCTAGAAGAGATCGACATAGCGTCCGCAATTTACCGGCAAATGATATCAGTAAAACATTATTTATGAAAGTAAGTTGGTATAATAATAATAAAATATATTTATTTTCTCTCACAATGGTTTTGTAATTCACATTGTGAGAGCTGTGCCTGATGTAGGTTTAGAAAAACCTGTGTTACAGGTCACCAGGCCCCACTTAGTGGCGGTGGTGGTAACATGTATTTCTACTAAACAAAACAAAAAGATAAATAAATGAAAAAAAAAAAAGTAACAACAGAAGCAGTCAAAGGGTGTATGGTGGTGAATGTGTATGTGACGGGTGGAGGAGTGTAGGTATGTTTTCTTAGAGAGCGTGTTTTTGATACTGTAAATTCAAAACCCACTGCCATAATTTTTATGACAGTCACCACTATTTAGGGCCGTTATGTGACGGCCACCGCTCTTCTACGAAACACCATCTCCGCTTGCGACAAAATCGCGGCGATAGTCTCGCCGTGCGAGAGTTTCCACGGTAAGTTTTCACGGTGAGTTTTTACCATAGGTATAGTTTTAAATAGTACATCTATTTTTACAGACACGATTGGAAGGTCACAAGGTATGACGAAATGTTTTAGAAAGCTCAGCTTTCAATCACTTCTCTGTGACAACTTATAATAAATATCGAAAAAAAAAATGTTTCAGGAAATGTTTTATTTTTTAGTTTATAAGGAAATGTTTTAAAAAGCTCAACTTTCAATCACTTTCTATGACAACTTATAATTTAGATCTACTTTCGTTAAATTATACTGTTTTCAAGCAATTTTTATTATTGAAGTACTTATACGAGTATAATAAAAATTGCTTAGAAACTGCACTTTTTTTGGCCCTTGTACATTGTAATTTTTCGACTGATACTAATATTATCTATGTAACAAATAAATTAAGCAAAGTTAAGTGGGATAAAAAGAATAATAAAAAACCGGCCAAGCGCGTGTCGGACCACGCACAATGAAGAGTTCCGTAGGTGGGATGAATTGATCTCAACAACAAACTTAACATTGTAGTTGGAAAACATGATCTCATACTTTCCAACTGCAAATTTAAGTTTGTACTCAAAATATTTTAAGAGAGATTTACCATTTTATTTAAAGACCATAAACTTATAGTTTTTCCTGCAATTATGAGTGAAGAACCCTTCTATGTATTTTTTTCAAAATATTAGGCTCAGTAGTTTCGGAGATATCGGGGGGAATGGATCTTTAAAAGCATTTATTTTAAAATTATTAAAAAGAACAGATCCTCAAAACAAGCCCTTTCATTTCATATGTCACACGGTACAGTTTGCAAAACTTTTTAAAATTTTCCTGTTTGCCTCTATAAAGTGACCCCCATTTTCAAAATTCATTTATTTACGTTACACGTCAGTCTTGGGGTCACAGAAATTCAGTGTATCAAATTTCAACTAAATTGGTCCAGTAGATTCGGAGCAAATTGGCTGTGACAGACGGACAGACACCGAGCCAGTCAGACAGACAGACTCCCAGCCAGTCAGCCAGACAGACACACGAGTGATCCTATAAAGGTTCCGTTTTTTTTTCCTTTTGAGGTAAATAGCCAATGTAGGACAACAGTGATGACACAAGCCCTTTATAATAATATTTTCTCATAAATTCGTAATAAATATGTGGTGATATTCGTAAACAATAAAAACGAGCAGCGTAACGGAAGTTTCATTATTTTAAGTGACTCAGTTGTTTTCAGCCACCATTTTGTATAAAATTTATATCAATAGCGAGAAAATACCCTTGTATATTTTTAAATTGGTTTTTTGATCTTCTCCCTTATCCAATTACAGTGTAAGCAGGAATATAAGGATTAAGGTTGAGAGATTATTATGGAAAAATTGAGCTGTGTGAGCGTAATTTTAATTTTCCTCATTTTCTTTCATTTATTTTTTGTTTTGTCTGCTATTAAAATATGTATGTGCTTTAAAGGCTGTTGTTTCATGAGATATAATTTATACGTGGAATAAAATTAACGTTTGGAACAAACAAACTAAAAAGATAAAGGTCAGATAGATCAGACATGTAGCATTGGAAAAATCTGCCGGAATTTTATATACAATGTAGCCCATGGGCATGTAACCGCCCGTATTTTTCTGAATATTCTTTTTTTCTTTCTGAAAATTAACTTTAAAATGGGGGTCTATACTCATAAACATTTAGAAATAATAAACATAATCCAAATCAAGCCAATAACATAGGATATAATTATGACAAACGCTGTCCAAAATATTAATTAAATAACATGAAAAATATTAAAGATGGTTACCTCCCCTTTAAAGTTCATTTTCGATAATTTTTCATGAATATTCAGAAAAAGACGAGCGGTCACATATCCATGTGCGACATTGTATATATAAAATATTTATATTCGGCAAGAAGCAGGACTAGACAGTCACAAACAAACATTAAGGCAAAAACACATAGGGAAATACTGACGGTACTCAAGTTACAAAGTTTAAGTACGAAAATTCTATTACACCATACACCAACATCAAACTGTCAGTCGGTATTTCATTTTCATATAGTAAAGGTAACGACCTTATTAGATTTGCTTCGAGACAGACGGACTGGCATTTCATCCAATCTGCTAAGGAATTTTGTTGGAATTTTAAAGAAAAATGTACGTTCGATTTAATTTAATGAAATAACGTTAGAACTATTAAAAGCTTTTAACTCAAGTTCGTGTTTTTAATCCTAGAGACCAAATTGACATTTCAAGTGATCGTTGTTTGTTTTTTTCAATTTGGAGAATGACATTTGCACCTGTCAAATTAGTCTCTGGGATTAAAAAACGAACTGTATTAACCTTACTTTGTTTTATCTGCTTGAGATTGATTTATTTATTCATATATACTTTATTGTACACCACAAAAATACATAACAAAAAAAAAACACTACAAAATATCAGATCAATAATATGAGATCTTGTTTTGTTTTTAAAAGAGTGTGCGAAATAGCTGACGGTTAAAATACTGAGGTCATCATTCTTCATCCCTTATACCAATCCGAAAAGGCGGTGCAACATGTCTTTTTCTTCCACCTCTCTTAGTCATCATAGTCACTCCTTTTTTAGCTATATCAATAATCAACTAATGATAATAGGCTCCAGAATTCAGAATCTCCTGTTTGAGAGGTCTCACAACAATAGATAATCGATATTCATTGTGTTAGGTACCAAATTAAAACCATTTTCTTAAAACATTAAATTTGGTCTTCGTAGCGAAATGAAAAATCAAGCACGGTAAAGCGTTGGTATCGTACTCCCAACAGCAAAGAGAAGGATTTGCGTTTCTACTGTAGTGTATCTACATATTTAATACATATGTAAACAAGGTCCTAGACCTTGGCTGTGCTGGTGAGCCTGTGAGTGAACGTGATAACAGCCCAGCTATAGAAATAAACAAACACTACAAATACTTCAGACAATTGCCACTAAAACCATGGAAAAGAAAGGAGAGAAAGCATAAAACATGAAGCCAAAATGTCAATATTTTATTTATATGAGTGTCCGTGGAGTTTCTTACCCGTTTTTTTTTTCATAAGAACCAACTACGCTTAGGAATGGGTGACTAGCTTCATCTTAATGACTGGCCGACTCCTTGACATTTCAAAAGTGCCTGTATAAATGCTTTGAGTTTGAGTACGAATCACCAGCAAATTCTTAAGCCATTCTTTCTCGCAGCGTGTGACATACGACATACAACATCGCTATAGTGTCTAATAAAACGCTTATGTCCCGCACCGGAACACACCCCGCGACGTCTTCACAGAAACACACGACATAAGTTTACGACGATAATATCTTCTTACTACGCAGCGAAGCAGTTAAAGTCAGGAGGAAATGTGTAATACGTCTTGCTGTGTTTTAAAAGAGGCTTATTAGGGTTCCGTACCCGAAGGGTGCCAAACGGGACCCTATTACTAAGCGTCCGCTATCCATCCGTCTCTCTGCCTGTCAGCGGGCTGCATCTCATGAACCGTAACAAGTAGATTTTATAACAATAAATAATAAAAATAAAATAAAGTTAAAAATTTAAGGGGGGTCCCCATACAATACACTTTTGATTTCAATAAAAAATCTGGCCGATGCCGCAGCATACGGGCGGATACTCCGGTAAGCTCGCGGTATCGCAGAGGATATTTCTTGTTAGTGTGCGCTGGCGGATAGAAGAATCCTCCTCGATGCTCTCCCCTGCCGTCCGCCAGTGTGCAGGCTCTAATGGTATAATTCAACAGCACGTCTATGGTAGCAATTTGACAGTGACAGCGCAGGAGCAGTAAGAGCACTTTAGGCGGTACAGTCGCTAATCATTTTCATTGATTAGCCACAATATCCACCGATCAATGAGCTCTTCTTAATTAAAATTTTCGTTTTGCTTTACTTAATTCAATAGTGTCCGGCCATTATGGTTTCCAGGTCCAATGAAGGTATATCAGAAAACTCCTTATTACCACAGATGAAGTTCCTAACGTTTTCATACACTTGAAAAGGAAAACAAAATAAACGTTATCGTTGCATCACGTTACGGTTCCAATCGTTCCACAAGCTTTGTTATAATGTCTATACTAAGGAAAACGCCTTGTTATGTGCCGTACAAAGCAATATAGTCAACAGGCTGGCTCGGTGGCAAGCGGGCAATATTGCCCGTTCCTTTTTTATTACTATTGAACATTTGAGGCGGAATTCGCGGAGCTATTATTGCCTAATATTCGGAGCGGAAATAGACATACGTTTTTAATTTTGTAGAGAAACTTGTTAAGGGTTATTTTCGAGGTTTCGCAAGGTCTGTTACATGTATGATGATAATTTCAACTTTAATGATGCAGAAAAATTGAAAAAAAATCTTTTATAATGTCTTCAGTTTTCTGTCCTCAGAACGTTAGCGTGCAAAGACGATAGTCCTATTACTGTGTCAAGTACACGGGTGTACACCAGGAAAATAGGAAATATATATAAGTAAATTATAACTTGTCTTGTTTACTAACAAATTTCTAACACCTTCTTATTTTTTTATGTACTACTAAAAACCATACCAATAACTTCCATTTAGAAGACATCGCCAAGCGGTTGGTCAACTCTTCACGTTACCAGAGGGTTGGGCTATTTCTTGTCCAAAAAATCAGCATTGCCATACAACGCGGCAATGCTGATTTGGCACTTTTGGGCACTTTTCCTGTTGACAGCGATGCGGATTTTATGAGCATAAAAAAAATGGTTCTTTCCCCTCCCTTTTTTATATACTTGTCCTTTTTTTTGTATTATTTGAAGACTAATAAATTATGTAATAGTTATTTATGCTATAAGTGCGGAAGGTAGGTGATTTCCGACGAGTGTATAAGTCGACACGAGTCGGAAATCATCTTACGCACGTGTATCATACAACGTTTTACGAGAAGCGAGGAAAAAAAAAAAAAAAAGAGCGAGCCTTACGGCAGTCGCCTGCGATGTGTAACATCTAACATACCACGACGTATATAAATGATAAAAACTAAATTCATGACTTGGACTTTTGACGTCGACGTCGACTTCGACTTCGACTTCGACTTCGACTTTGACTTGACTTCGACTTTGGCTTTGACTTCGACTTTTTGATTTTGACCATTGTCATAATCATCGCCATCGTCATCATCATCATTCTGAAATAATAAAATCTCTGAGAGGAGACGGGCTTTACGACGGCCTCAAAAATTAAAAAAAAACAGAAAAGTAAAAAGCACCAGTGAAAAAAGTGACACTTTCCACACAAATTGACTGCTTGGAAAACGCTCTTTTCGAGCAAATGCATTGTAAATAATATTTTTAAACGCTAAAACATGTCAACGTTGTTAGTGGTGTTTTGTAAAATCTAAATTAGACCCAAGTGACTGAACGTAAAGATTGCTTTCAAATGCTGAGTATTCTGAAGTTCCGTAATGAAAAAAATTAAAATCTACCTGCCGTGAAATTAAGGTTAAAGCGACCGAAATTATAAAGAAGAAAACCGGCCAAGTGCGTGACTGACCACGCCGAATGAAGGGTTCCGTAGTTGGCATGAATTTGTCCCAAGAGCAAACTTAACATTGTAGTTTTAAAACATATTCTCCTATACATTTCAACTGCAAATGTAAGTTTGCACGCACAATAGCGGGAGTTTTACCATGTTATTTTAAGACCATAGACTTCTTATAGGTTTTTCTGTAATCTACAAGTATACTTCTGTATTTTTGAATTTGTATGTGTGTATTTCTGTCTGTATTTTTATTGTAACTTTAGACTCAGTAGTTTCGAAGATAAGGGGGAAATGGTAAAGTTTCATCTATTTTCTTAATCATTTTACAATTAACATTTTATTTTTAAAAAAATAAAAAAATACTTGAGACCCTCACAGTAAGCCTGCAAGCATTTGATGTCACACAGTAAAAGTTCGGAACTTAATTTTTTAATTTTCTTCTTTGTCTCCCAAAAATGACCCCCATATTCAAAATTCACTAATTTAGAAGTTGATATGTGTACCAAATTTCAACTTAATCGGTCTATTAGATTCGGCGCAAATTGGCTGTGACAGATGGACAGACAGACACACGAGTGATCATATAAGGGTTCCGGGTTATTCATTTGGCAAACGAAACCCTAAAAATAAAATCATTCTTAATTTTACGTTCAAACATGTTGAAAGAACCTTTAATTTATCGCAAATCGTAGAGTAGTACGTACATGAGAGTCTCATTATTCTTTGAAGTTTTCTGATTAGCCACTAGAGCGCCTGAAGCGTTTCCTAATGATCGAATGTTACTTTATGACCGATTTTCTAAATAACTAAAAGCTTGCAAAATGTGAATGAATGGAGATTTGAGAGGCCCACTTCTAAAAAAACTCTGAAGTTCCTAAATTGATACAAAAACATTCGAGACCCTTCCCGCTTCGAGTAACTATATATATGTATAAGTAGGTACATTAAATCTGCCTAACCTACTTGGCTCGCCTCCGAGTCTACCCAGATGTGGCTGTATATCAATATTTTACATGCAGCCACAACTGCCATCTGAGCCCGATTACTCAGTAACTGCCCGATACTCGAATATCAAGGTCAGACTGCCAGACTTTTAGACTTTTAGAGCCACTCTTAGTAATAAATATTCCTGGGACAACCGGACCCTATCAAAAGATCCTTGTGGCTGTTATTCTGTTTTAAGTCTAACCACTTGAAATAAAATCAAAAGATTGAAGCTTTTTTAATATTTAACGATATTTTTATCTTCTTTTCGTGTGGTTAGTGGCTAACCTGGTGTCAGAGTTTTAAAGCCACCCATGGGCCTCTGACTTGGTTTCACATGCCGTCGTGAAATATCTCTCAGGCATGCCGGTTTTCTCACGATGTTTTCCTTCACAGTTTTTGAAGCAAGTGATAATTATACAATACGCACATGAATCTGAAAAGTCAGAGGTGCGTGCCTTGGGTTTGAACTCGAGACATATGACTTATCAGTCCGACGTTCACACCACTAGGCTATCACTGCTCTCTTACGAACTTAAAATCATAATAAGTACAAGTATATAAAAAAGGAGGGGAAATAATCTTAGGACGTTAATCATTCGTCCGCATCGCTGTCAACAGGAAAAGTGCTCAAAAGACTTGCAGCATTGCCACGTTGTATGGCAATGCTAATTCTTTGGCCAAAAAATAGGCCAGCCAAATCAAAAGTTATTGGTTCAAATTAGGCTGAGAATCAGCACTTTTCGAACATAAAAATTACTTATGACTGTTGACCACCCTGATGCGGCAGCCTTAAAAACCGAAATGCTAACCAGATCGGCTTTTCGAAGGACTAAAATGTTGACTTATGGGGCGGTCAATGATGTTGCTGGGTTATTTCAGGTGGGAGTTTAAAAGGAAAACCACAGGGATGAGCACAAAACTTATATATTCCTCTATTCTTTTACACACACATACACACACAATACACAGAAATAGAAGAATAAAATAATTACGCCTTAAACAGCCTTAAACACTAAGAGACTAATATTTATAGAACAGACTTTAAATCTGACTAAGCTTGAACGCGATGGTGTTCAGAGGTACTAATAACTGAACACGTATTACTTTATAAAAGGTTGAGAGACGACTGAACTGTACTCGTGTAGCCTTATGAAAGGTTGAGAGACGACTGAACTGTACTCGTATTGCCTTATGAAAGGATGAGAGACGACTGAACTGTACTCGTATTGCCTTATGAAAGGATGAGAGACGACTGAACTCACAAATACACAAGTGAGTTTTATTTATAGTAGTGACACACACTATCACACAGTGTGTGTGTCTCTACTTACACAACTTTTTCATCGCCTACTTACGTCAGTGTGTTTGTATTTGAGGGGATTCCACGTTCGCGGGGAATGCGGGGTACTAACATATTTGGGCGTTCCGGGGGAACTGAAACGTATGAAGGGGACTCAACTGCGCAGTAGAAGTTGCACATAACATTGTTTACGTTAGTGAACAAAGGAATTTACTTAATTCTCGACATAGTGACTCGATTTCCTTATGTGAAATAGGTATACAGGTGGGAAATGATCTATCTAGCGTTATAGTCTACTTTAAAATATAGTACTATGTAAGGATAAAATATTACAGAGCTTTTTAGTTAGTATATAAGGGTATATAAGGCTTTTTTACATGGAATAGTCATAATTTCAGTTACACTACCCTTTTTAGCAAGAATCATGTCTGTAATCAATACTTTTATCTTACATGCTATGTTGACAATGATTTTATGATTTAAACTCGCACTACTGTGCTTCCCTTACATTCCACCCCCTGTAACAGGGTTCAGCCGCATTACATCCTGGTCTGTGGGAAGCACAATAATCTTCGCTACGGGTCGACGCAGGACCCCATTTATGGTTTTTACATCAACTACACGGATGATTCCATCATTACCATGATATACAGATTTAATTAGACCTTTTGTCCACGCACTTCGTTCTTTATTATTGTCCGCTATTATCACTACATCACCAAGACATACATTTGGTACATTGTTTGTCCACTTTTCACGACGTTGTAACGTTGGGAGATATTCCCGCAGCCAGCGTCGCCAGAACATGTCAGCGAGCGCATTCACGCGCCGCCATTGCCGTCGGGAATCGATGTCCTCGGTGTCACTCGATGCGAACGGCGTACTCCCGGACGCAGTCCCCAGGAGCAGATGATTCGGGGTTAAAACCACAGGCTGGTTGTGGTCATCGTAGACGTAGCTTAGCGGCCGGCTATTTATGATTAGCTCGGCTTCGGTGAGAAGGGTGTAGAGGACCTCCTCACGGGGGGCACGCTCCTTGAGCGTGCTTCGAAGTGCGTTCTTGACAGATCTCACCAGGCGCTCCCAGCAGCCACCCATATGTGGGGCTGCCGGGGGATTGAAGTGCCACTCGATGCCTCGGTTGGTGACCTCGGTCTTGATCTGACCTTGATCAAGGTCTTTCAGGGCCGCTCGTAGCTCGGAGTTGGCACCGATGAAGTTTGTACCTTGATCTGAGTACAGGTGGGCTGGTTGCCCACGGCGCGCAATGAGGCGCCGCAAGGCTAATATGGCGGAGTCGGCGCTCAAGGAGGCGGCCAACTCTAGGTGCACGGCGCGCGTGGTGAGGCAGGTGAATAAAGCACCCCACCTCTTCTCGCGACGCCGCCTAATGGTCACTTCCATCGGGCCGAAGTAGTCGACGCCCACTCTAGTGAAGGCTCTTCTCGAAGTCTCCACCCTGGCGAGTGGCAGGTCGCCCATTTTTGGTGGGGCGGGCCTAGCTCTGCAGATGCGACAGAGCTGGCAACCGGCGACCACCGATTTTACGGAGGTTCTCACCTTTGTGATCCAATACTTCTCTCGTAGATTGTTCACGACGGTCTCGTGATTGGCGTGTAAAGCGATCGCATGGTAATGCACGATCAGCTTTCTTGTCAGATGGTGACGTCCCTCCAAGATAATTGGGTGCTTTTCACCGAATGTGAGCACCTCGCAAGCACTTAGACGTCCTCTCACCCGAAGAAACCCATCGTCAGTGACCATGGGATCTAGGGCCTTGATGCTGCTATTGTTAGGCACAGGCAGCCCTTTAAGAATGGCGGTCCGCTCGCTGCTGTAGCTATCTTCTTGACACAACTTTATTACATGATTGTGAGCTTCTTCTAAGTCGAGCCGCTGTAGCTCGGCTGTTGTCCGCCGCTTCCGACATTGGCCCACAAAAATGAGGACGCGCGCCATGACGCGCTGTATACGCCCCCACGAAGAGTAACGCTCGTACTGCAGGAGTGGCGCCACCGGCGATGCGGTTGCGTGTACCCGCTGGATGCGCTCGAGGTCCTTCTCCGCAACATCAGTCTCATGACATGCTGGCCACTGCTCCTGTGGATCACGAAGAAAAGAGGGGCCCGACAGCCACGCTACGTGGTTATCGGGCCAAGATAATCTGGTCGCCGTGTCAGCAGGGTTGTCCTCCGAGGGTACCCAGCGCCAGTTGCCTCGGTCTGATAATTTATCTATCTCAGCTAATCTATGTGAAATAAACCTTTGAAATTCATGTGCCTCAGAATTTATCCATTTGAGGACTGTTTTGCTATCAGTCCAATAAAACTTTTTGGCTATCACTAGCCCTAATGCTTTCTCTGTCGTTTCTGCTAGTCGACAGGCTAATAAAGCTGCTTGCAACTCTAACCGGGGAATAGAAATTACCTCGTCGTCTTTATCTTGTAATGGCTTGTCCCACTGGATACCTGGTTTCCAAATTTTCTGCATTAATATGCGTGATTGAATTACGCATGGATACAGGAAACCCAGTGGGTCATAAATGGACATAATCATACTTAGAAATTGTCTGTTAGTGGGCACTAGACTTCCATTTATAATATTATGTTCTGGAAGTCGCTTAAACGACAGATCAAAACCTAAGTTATCTTCTCTAGGTGCCCATATTAGGCCTAGTGTTCTCTCCACTGTGCCTATGCCTTTCTCGAGAGCTACCTTTTCAGGCATGTCTGTTTTGAGCTTGTCCCTCAGTTCTGATGAGTTGGTTACCCACCCCCGTATAATCAATCCACCGGAGGCGTGTATTCTAGTAACCTCTATCAGTTTGTTAGCTTCATCATCTGAACAGGTACTATCTAGATAATCATCCATATTGTTGTTAGGTAAATGTATCTTATCATGTTTCCACAATAACCCGACTTCCCGTTGTGATCCGTCGGGCACACGGTGACTAGTGTTATCTAATACGTCTAACGCTCTTTCAATGTCTTTATGTTTACGAGCGTTCTGTGAAATGCCTATAGCCTCTAGCTCAAACTGAGACTTTACTAGGTTATGCAAATCAGGAAGGGAGACTGTCATGCAATTTACTGTTTCAATATTGCTTTTAATGTCAAACGGTCCATGTATGACCCATCCTAATTTAGTAAGTGAGGCAACTGGCTTACCGGATTTCCCGTGGCGGATGTCCTGGCCGACGAGTAGCTCCCAGTTGTCCTGCCCGAGCAGCAGCAGCGGCTTGGCACCCCTCATCTCCGCGCAACCCAAGTCGCGGAGGTGAGCGTTGTCGCGAAGCATTGAGGCGGACACTGTTTGTGTCGGCATGTTCATGTTCACCATAGTACGACACTTAATGTTATGGCACTGCCCGTTTGGACCTTTTATTTGAACTTGAACCGCTCGCGACGTTAAGTCCGTGACCCCGTGGCCACCTGCGGTCTTCAACGTTAGGGGTATACAAGGACCCGCTAAGTTGGTAGCGATTTCACTGTCTATTAAAGATACGGTCACGCCGTCGTCTAATAATGCATAGCTTTGTTTATTGTCACCGTTATTATCACTGATTGTTACAGGGATTATTTTTAACAATGCTGTAGCCCGCCATTCACCAATATTTGTTACGCTTTCAATCTTATCTGTTTCACAAGCTTTGTATTCTTTCCTTTGTTTATCGGCGTGTAATAACAGGTGGTGCGCGTAACCGCATTTCTCACACTTATTTGCGCGGCAGAATCTTTTGGGATGTTTACTAACTAAACATTTAAAACACGTATTTTTTTCTTTAATTGTGTCCCAACGCTGTTGTATACTAAGTTTTTTAAAACTTTCGCATTCTTCTATTGTATGTTCCTGCCGGCAGATAACGCATTCTTTAGGTACGGTATGTTCATCACTTTGTGTGTTTATCCTTTGTGCTGGCGGTGGCCTATTGATAAAGGAACGCGCGGTATTCATTTGTCGTGTTTGACTGATGACTTGCTTCTTCACAGGGGATTTGAAAGGACTAGACTCTATCATACTTGGTTGTACGTAATACGACGTCGAGCGCGTTAATTGAATTAAGAAGTGTGATAATATTTCTAAGTTAGGTGAGATTCTTAAATCCACCCCCTGTGAGTTATCTATTCCCATAGCAAAGTCACCGTACTGCGCGCGTTGTATCGGTGTAAGTTTATTTAAAAGTTCGCTTACTAGTTGCGGATTATTTATATAACCGTCAGCGCGAATGTTTTTAAGTAGAGACACACAATTCCTTACTGTTGAAGAAATCTTTCTTAGCTCGCGGCCGCTCTCTGTTACTTTAGGTAGGTCCCTAACTTTCTTTATTGCGCATTGTAAAATTAGGGTTGGATGCCCAAACTCTTCTTCAAGCGCACGCATGATATCGGAGGGATCCGTACCTGAACGTAACAAATCCTCTACTGAGGTCTTTGCCTCTCCATGCAATGATGTCTTAAGCCGTGCTAGATTTTCGTGTGTTCTAAAATTATACAATTCTGATGTATCCCAATACATATTTCTATAAGAAATCCATTCGGCTGGGTCTCCGCTAAAGTGTGGCAATTCGTATGCCTGTCTGGGTACCGGTCGCGGTCGTGCCATACTAGTGATTGCCTCCGCCAGTCTATCAATTTTCCTGTCCCTGTCGCCTGATGCCTCTCGCCGTCTTTCTTTTTCATCCACTCCGTGGTATGTCTGCTGCCTTGTATCCGACTCGAGAATCGATACTCGAGGTACATTGGCGGCCGGGGTGGTAAAGACGGGATAGCTACGAGGCAGACTGAACCTTATACTTTCGGTAGAGACTGGCGTATACATCTGCGTCGTAGGTACCGTTAGGTTAGGTAACGGTACTGACGTAGACGCTCTTACATGCGACAAATTATTGTTATTAGGCATGATCGGTACACAGTATATATTAGAGTCACGATTGAGACTACTTACGTTTAGTCCCTGTGTGACTTCTGGTTGGTGACGCGCGGCCATATCCACAGGCGCGCGTGTCATAGGCGGGGTACACAGCACTGTATCAACTTGAGTTACTTGGGGCTTCGTGTCTATCCACTGTTCCACGCGTTGTGCTGTACCCTCGTCTGACTTTGAGTCGTCGCTCTCGGCAGCCGCTTCTATCTCTGCAATGTCGGCCTCCATTCTTTTCTTGAGGAGGTTTTCCTTGAGTTGTACTAATTCGCGTTCAGCTTCATATTCTATTCGCTTTTTTATGTATTCGACGCTCTTGTGGCTAGTATTGGATGAGGCTTTGTTTCGCGGCGACGTATGGCGACCTTGTAATAATATCTGGCCTCCCTGGGGTCCCTCTGACGTACTTCTTACACTGTAGTCGATTACTCGACCACCCGTCAGTGGGATGTTGAGGGCAGACGTTGATGCCACAGTCGGTGCGACAGACGGCGAACCCGGTGCCTTTTCAGACTGCAACCCGGAGTCCGATACTAACTCACTGCGACGCACACTCATTTCTTCAGCCAATCTTATTTTTTTTTTATTTATTTATTTATTTTATTATTTATGTACACACAGTAAAATACATACAGATACGACATAATTATAATTTGAGTACAAAGGTACTGCTTATTTCTTAAGAAATTTCTTCCAGCAGACCTGCGAAAGGAGAAATGAGAAAGAAATGTAGACAATAGTGTGTGAGAACAAAAAGAGAAAAATATGAATTTGCGAAGTCTTATACTAAAACATATCAAATATACCTACACGTATAACGTAATAAATTAACATATACTTAAATAAATACATAAAGCTTAAATAAATAAACATACATATTATAGGTAAATAAATACTCACAGTAGAGAGGAAAGATAATGCTCTTTTACTCGATATTTAAATTGTGAAACAGTTTTTAAATCACGAATGCTAGGCGGAAGTGAGTTCCACAGTCTTACTGCGTGCACAGAGAAGGAATAAGAATAGTAGCTTGTCTTATGAGGATGAGATTTAAGGAGGGATCTAAGGTGTGATCTACACGGAGCGTCGCTAGGGCGAGCGTAAGAAAAACGCTCACGCAGGTAGGAAGGATAAGACGGGTTGTGTAAGATGTTGAAAACGAGACATAAAATCCGAGTGTTCCTGCGAAGGCGGATTGGGAGCCACTTGAGTTCCTTGCGAAGGTGAGAAACATGGTCATACTTTCGTAGACCGAAAACAAAGCGAATGCACAAGTTTTGCAAGCGCTCAAGCTTATTTAATAGCTCCTCGGTAGCATCCAGGTAGCAGGCGTCGGCATAATCTATAATCGGCTGAATAAGTGTTTGTGCCAAAGAAATTTTAGTCTTCAAGGGCAGAAGACTTTGAAGGCTTTTCAATGAATGAAAGGAGAAATGTACCTTTCGACTGACCTCATTGACCTGAGCACGCCACGAAAGATTGGAGTCAAAAATTACACCCAGATCTTTGGCGGTTTCGTTGTAGTCAATGCGAACACCATCGAGATACAAAGGCATCAGAGATGCAACATCAGCCGCATTGCGAACGAATCTGCTGCCTATGATCATGGCTTGGGATTTAGTTGGATTGATTTGCAAACCAAATGACTTAGCCCAAACGCTGATACAAGCCAGGTCATGATTCATAGCAGCAATTGCAGAACCCGCGTCAGCTACAGTAAAATGTCGGTAGAGCTGCAAGTCATCTGCGTAGAGATGAAAACTAGAGGAGATTACTCTGGTAACAAAGTTAATAAATATTGAAAAAAGAAGAGGAGAGAGAACGCTACCCTGAGGAACACCCTCAGTGAGGCTACACCAATCAGAGAAGGACTCCTCCAGGCGAACACACTGAGAGCGTCCCCGAAGATAAGAACTGAACCAAGCTAAAGCGGAAGAAGAGAAATTGATAGCTTTAAGGATACCTAATAAAATGTCAAAATCCACTGAGTTGAAGGCGCTACTAAAGTCAAGCAATACAAGAACAGTAAGGGACTTATTCTCCATTGCCCAGCGGATGTCGTCAGTTACTTTCAAAAGCGCGGTTACAGTACTGTGACCTGAGCGAAAACCGGATTGAAACGGGGAAATTAACGAGTTTGACGCCAAGAAAAATGATAATTGTCTATGAACTAAGTGCTCAAAAACTTTAGAGAGAAATGGAAGAATAGAAATTGGTCTAAAGTGGGTCAATAAAGTAGGATTGTTAGTTTTAGGTAAAGGTATTATGTGAGCCTGTTTCCAAACTGATGGAAATGAGCAAGACGAAAATGAGTGGTTGAAGATGTGAGTGAGAGTAGGAAGTAATGAGGGAAGGATAAGAGTTATCATTCTTGAACACAACTTATCATTACCGACTGCTGAGGAAGTAATCGCAAGTATAGATTTCTTAACGTCATCCTCAGTAACAACGCTAAGCTTAAAGTGAGAACATTGTGGTAACGGCAAACCAGCAAGACTCTCTAGTGTCGCAGCTTTGACAGACGGATCAAGAGAAAAGGGAAGGAGAGAGAAATGCTTATTGAGATCATTGAGGTTCACATCCTTACACAGGTTGGTAGGTGACTTGCCTATGCCTACAGATTTGAGAAATTTCCATACATCGGAGGAACTGCGGTTATTGAGTTGATCGTGGAAATAGCGTCTCTTAGCATCTTGACACAGATGACTGCAGCGGTTTCGCAAGGATTTGTAATAAGAGAGGTTCAGCTCTGAAGGTCTGCGCTTATATCTACTCTTAGCTTTATCCCTGCGAGCCATAAGCTCTTTAATTTGTAGCGTTATCCATGGTGCAGGGTTATGTCGAACTTTGACACGTCGTATAGGGGCATGCTGATCATATAAGTTGAGAACGGTTGCGTTAAAACAATTCACCTTATCACCGATGTCATCGTTCTCGACCAGAGGGGTCCAGTCGAGATCACCGGCATCACGCTGCAAAGCCTCCAGGTCTATACCCTTGTAGTTACGGAGATATAAAAGCTCGGACTTACGCTTGGGAACACGGATACGATAAGAAAGGTAAATGAGATCGTGGTAAGAGAAAGTAGCCGTAAGTTGACCATGGTAAGAAACATTATTAGGAGAGGAAACAATCATGAGATCAAGAAAAGAGGGAGAACAATTTGGAAAATAGTGAGTTGCAGAGAGAGGCAAAACTTGAAGATTGAAAGAAGACAAGAGTGAAAGCAGTTTAAGGGAGCGAGAGTCATTTTTAATCAAGCACGTATTAAAATCACCCATTAAAATAACGTGCTCATACATGGGGCAAAGATCACTGAGAGTGGAGTCGAGAGAATTAAAGTAGTCAATGTGAAGATTAGGACTGTAGAGCACTGCAAGCAAAACTTTAGTGTGATGAACAGTAATTTCAAGAAACAAATATTCAGCCGACTCAGAATACCGAGAAGGAGATGAACTGACCACCCTGTAGGGTAAATCAGCACGTAGGTACATAGCAACACCTCCTCCACCTTTGCCGGTCCGATCGTTGCGGATCAAGACGAAGCCAGGGAGTGAGTATTGATTTGAGAGGAGAGATGGCTTCAAAAAGGATTCCGATATCAAGACAGCATCGAGGTGAGCACTGCTAAAGGATGCCAGAAGGTCAGAATAGTGACCAGGAACACTCTGAGCATTTATGTGAGCTATATGCAGATTCTTAGGGTCATTGGAGAAAAGAGAAGAGATTTTATCATGTAAAGTAAGTGGTATGGAAGAGTCACTGTCCGCACTAACAAAACTAGTAGAAGAAGAGCACGAGAAAAAGCTGTCGTTAAGATCAGCTACATCATCCATGAATAATATACCTCAATAATATAAATATAAAAATAATATATTATAAATACCTAAAATACAAAAGTAAAATAATTTTAAAATGCTAAAAACACAAAATAATTACAGATTTTTCTTTGAATAGAAAAACCTTCTTAGAAAAAATCTTAAAAATCTTAAAATCTTCTTAGTTTGCTGCGTGTAGTAATGGTGCTCCTGTGACTCATGGTTACTTGTTAACCTGATCCGGCTCTCGAAGGACCAAAATGTTGACCACCCTGATGCGGCAGCCTTAAAAACCGAAATGCTAACCAGATCGGCTTTTCGAAGGACTAAAATGTTGACTTATGGGGCGGTCAATGATGTTGCTGGGTTATTTCAGGTGGGAGTTTAAAAGGAAAACCACAGGGATGAGCACAAAACTTATATATTCCTCTATTCTTTTACACACACATACACACACAATACACAGAAATAGAAGAATAAAATAATTACGCCTTAAACAGCCTTAAACACTAAGAGACTAATATTTATAGAACAGACTTTAAATCTGACTAAGCTTGAACGCGATGGTGTTCAGAGGTACTAATAACTGAACACGTATTACTTTATAAAAGGTTGAGAGACGACTGAACTGTACTCGTGTAGCCTTATGAAAGGTTGAGAGACGACTGAACTGTACTCGTATTGCCTTATGAAAGGATGAGAGACGACTGAACTGTACTCGTATTGCCTTATGAAAGGATGAGAGACGACTGAACTCACAAATACACAAGTGGGTTTTATTTATAGTAGTGACACACACTATCACACAGTGTGTGTGTCTCTACTTACACAACTTTTTCATCGCCTACTTACGTCAGTGTGTTTGTATTTGAGGGGATTCCACGTTCGCGGGGAATGCGGGGTACTAACATATTTGGGCGTTCCGGGGGAACTGAAACGTATGAAGGGGACTCAACTGCGCAGTAGAAGTTGCACATAACATTGTTTACGTTAGTGAACAAAGGAATTTACTTAATTCTCGACATAGTGACTCGATTTCCTTATGTGAAATAGGTATACAGGTGGGAAATGATCTATCTAGCGTTATAGTCTACTTTAAAATATAGTACTATGTAAGGATAAAATATTACAGAGCTTTTTAGTTAGTATATAAGGGTATATAAGGCTTTTTTACATGGAATAGTCATAATTTCAGTTACACTACCCTTTTTAGCAAGAATCATGTCTGTAATCAATACTTTTATCTTACATGCTATGTTGACAATGATTTTATGATTTAAACTCGCACTACTGTGCTTCCCTTACAATGACAGTCCCCCAAAATGCCCGCCCTTCACCACTTCCTAGTGCTTTAGCTGGAAACAGACCAGAAGGACGATTCCTGTATTAAAAAACGTACAAAATCTAGTCGCAAATCGCGATCTCATCTCAGCGACAACCAATGTAAAAAACTTGATTTCATTTGATTAACTAAAACAAGCAAGTCATTTCTTATAAACAGTATCCGCTTTTATAACAAGTTGCCAAAGTCAGTTACAGAACTTAGCGATGGAAAGTTCAAAACCCACATCAAACGTGTCCTTATCAAGAAAGCATATAATATAATTGAAGACTACGTTGAAAACAAGGAACTTTGGCAATCCCTTCTGCACATGTGGCTGGTACCTCATTAACGCAAATTATGTAAGAGTCTGTTAACTGCTCCCAAATTACCATGTTTATTTTTTTACTTTCTTGACATAATCATCCTATTATTTGACATTATATACCTACAATTTAATTTAAAAAAATTATTAGTTGCTTTTTTGGGCATGATTATAATTCAGATTGGTTCCAATTGTAAAAGCAATCAAGTCATTTCGTTTTTTTTACTTTCATGTAAATTCTTTTCTATTTTCTGTATGTGAGAACGCTGTAGGCTTAGTGGACTGTAGATTTGTTGACCATGTTCCATTTTGTTAATTACCTGGCACTTGTTGAAAGACCTACACTGTCCTCCCATACCTATAAACACTGTTATTTGAAGAGATTGTAAAAGCCAATTATTTTTAAAAGAGTAACCGTGGATGTTCTAGCCTTCTCTTCTCCATAGGAAGCAACCAAGTGGAACCGTGCACCTAGCTTCTGACGTTTCATAAGTGCCCATGTAGGTTTATGTAAAATCAAATATTCTGAATTTGAAAAAAAAAAAACGTCTGCGCGTTGAGCCATTTTTGGTAGTGGAAAACCTATGGGTTCGCATCACCGACATGCTACATGTAAGTATATCTGTACCTATAAGGATGACGTGTTGTGCAACATTATTTTATAGTTTTCACTTCTGGCGGCAGTCCCATGACTGCCAGTTTTTTGGTAGATTAGAATGAGGGAATTGTCACTCATTGTTAGACTTCCTGCAGGCTTCTGACTACTCGTAATGATAGTCGTACACAGATAAAACCCCCTTAAGTTCTTCCTATAGGTACTTATGTAAGTAACTTTAGTAAATTAACAACAGTTATTAATTAGATCACGATCTACGGAACAGGAAAGGGGAATTAAATTTAACTGTTTACGTGAACTCCTTGACGACCCAATTACGTTGCCTTAGTACGCCACTATTCAGTGTCGTGTGAATAGGGCTGTGATTATAGGAAAAATATAAGCTTTATATTGATTATGGATTGAAACTAATTTGATACAGATTTATTTCTTTGATAAGAGGGTAATAACAGTTTCTGATACAGCAACAGTTAGTCTACTGCAGAAAAAGTTGATCCACGCAATTTTGGCTTATCAAAAAGTGATTTATTTAAATAAGGGTGAGAATTAGCACTTGTTAAATGACATAATTACATAAGACAGTACCCTAAAATGCCCACCCCTCAACACTTCCTAGTGGTTTTGGTGCAACAAACTGACTGTTAAGAGTGATCTGACTGTTAAATGTACTGCCCCTTTTTCTTCCTGAATGATGCCTCCAGAGCAAGCATTATTTTTAAATAAAATTATGTAGACAAGTCCCTGTTATTTCCTTTTCCAGCAACTTATTGGTAAAGAAAATATGACCCTCCAAAAATTACAAAAATGCCCCATTTTTACCGCCGTGGTTAGAGGACTACCAGACAAATTCGAAAAGTTTTTAACATTATAGGAACCTAGACATACTCTTTCTTAAAATTTTAATGAAAAAAATAATTGAATCGGCTCAGTTTGCGAGGAGAAAAAGGAGAATACTAAACGTCGATCTCGTCAATTTTTTTTGTGATATTATCAGTCTGAGCGGCAGCTGTCCCTATCGCACTCTACGGGGGCAGACTTGAGGTAAGACGACGGCAATTTTTTTTTTCAAATACCTGTTTTTCACATTTTTTTGCAAGCCCTGTTCCCTCTTGAGTTAAAAGAACTTGTGCTGGAATTGGTACCTTCGAGCCCAAAATTGATGGAAATGATTATTGACAGAAACCTCGATCCAGTAGTTGAAAGTATGAACAATTTAGCACCTTTATACGTTCAAAGTCTCCTGAAATAATGATGGAAAGCAGTTACTCGCAGAGACAAACTTGTAACCATGCTACTTAGCGACAGACATAGTTTCATGGTACAACTTCGGGACAAACTCTAACAAGTAACTCTACTGAATAATATTCTATCTTGTATTTATTGATACGTAACATCTTTCCTCTCTGTTCCTGTAATCAACATCTAAATCGAAATAATCGAATCTGTGGGAGTGATTTCGTGAAAAGGGACGGAAGTGTGTTCCAGGAAGCCGGGGAAGCGCATGCTATTTGATTTGACCAATGAGCGCGCGCGTTGCTTTAGTTGGCCGTCAGATTTTCATAACGGTGAGGGTGACGATGACGGTGACAGTGATGGTGATGGTGATGATGATTATAGTTTATATCATATACACGTCATCCAAGATGTCAGATGTTAGACATCATACGCGACTACGGTAAGGCTCGCTCGTTTGTTTGTCCTCAAGTACGCCAAAGGCTTCTTCTCATAAAGAGAAGCTGTTGATCATCACGCTTGCTCACTGTGTTGTTGGCAATTTCAGGTAGAAAAGTTTCATTGGGTAGCAATTATACGTAACATTTTATTCATATGCATATCTTCAAGCGTCGTCCAGACTAGCGCGACTTACACCGGTAATTATTCGACCGTGTTTTTTTTTAGAAATTGTTTCGTTTGAGTAGCGTCGCGCTGTCGTGTCGTGCCGTTCTACACGGCATTTTTATTTGCATCCCATAATAATGTTAATAAGAATTGTTTCAGCAACATATTCTTGTTTTGCGGGCGAAAAGTTCCTGGCAATATGCTAATGTTATATATCTATACTCTATAGAGGTACATACATAAATATACTTAGACATACACATACATAAAAATTAAGTGTATGTTTGTTCCGGCTAATCTCCGAAATGACTGGACCGATTTTCACGGGACTTTCCCTGGTAGATAGCTGATATTATAAGGAGTAACTTGGGCTACTTTTATTTTAGAAAAAGAATTAGGGTCCACACGGACGTGAACGTCAGTACAAAATCATTAAAAGTTGGTTATCGTCGCCTTAATAGCAACTGGTTTCTAGACCTAATTGCCAATGAATACGCGGCTTAATTCACAAACAAGACTTTCCTTGCGTTCATTTTTAATCAAGTATCAAGTAGCGTTCCACCCACGCTAGGGTATACGTGACCACTGTTTACTATCTCCCGTATAAGCTTTTAATAGCCCGCTAGAACAAAGCGAGGCTATCGGTTGTAGACGAAGGCTAATGCATTTTTAAGCGCAATACTGAGAGTACCGTGTGGTCCCTGCGTTTGATAGCCGGCTATGTGGGGAAAGGGATATCTAAAAGTGTTTGGGTACGATATAGTTGGTTTTGGGAACTATACACGAGCGTAAAGCTTAGTTTCTAACCGATTTCCAAAAAGGAGGAGGTTATATGTTCGACGCGTAAGTGCTTTTTTTTTATGTATTTCTCAGATTTCTCCGTCAACTGTGGACCGATTTTGAAAATTCTTTTTTTGTATGTAAGGGTATGCTCCCGGATTGGTCCCATATAAATTTTATTAACTTTGCTTGGATAGTTTTTGAGTAAACTTCAATAATACGTATTTTTCCCGCATATTATACGTGGATAATAACTTCCTGTGAATGTTATTTACATAGCAGGTAGTGGTATTCCAATTTGTGTGGGGTAGGTACCACAACTAAAAAGTAAAAAAAAAAACATAAAACAAAAAAAAAAAAAAACAACCGACTTCAGAAAAAAAAACACTACAAAGTGAAAAATAACTTTAATTTCGGAAATCGGTGGCAAAAAACGAAAATTCAAAACCAAAGACACCGACTTCCGAAATTAAAGTTATTTTTCACTTTATAGTGTTTTTTTTTCTGAAGTCGGTTGTTTTTTTTTTGTAAAAAGTTTTTATTACAGATCAGAAGGCAAATTCCCGTATTAAAAAAGTTCAAAATTTAGTCATAATCTCTCATCTCAGCGACCATCAATGTCAAACACTTGTCAAAAAAAGTAAGTTAGAAGTTTTTTTGATAGATGCAGACTAAGACTGTAATTGCCTCTCAGATTTTCAATACAGTTTTTTACGTTGCGAATGCGTTGGTGACTCTGTAAGTATGTATGGTAGTTTTGTTAGCATGAACAATTGAACCAATTTTGATGTATCGCAGGTTAAATTAGCCTTTAAATGGAACCTCTTCCATAACAAAATTAGAGATACACAGAGACTTTTCCTTTAAATAAATTAAAATCTTTGATATTTTGTGGATACTTTATACCTAGTCTTTTATAACTAGAGTATGAACGAAGCCAAAAATAAACCAAGCTGGAAGAAATAATAAAAATTAAAAACCGTAACCTGTAAAATGAAATCTTTTCTTCAAAATAATTACTCGCCAACCCTACATTATAAAGAGCAATTAGGGTTCCGTGTCTTCTAAACATCAAAATTAATTGTTCGTACTATGCGAGATCTAAAGGGTTCCGTACATTATGTAGGTTACTGTGCTAGCTGCACGCTGTACTATAGTTCGTCTTAGAACTTGTTATTATCTAGAGATTTGGATAATTTGGAGAAAACTTTACGACTAAACATTTATTTAAAAAGTTCTAAAGAAAATTCCAATTCATTAACTGTTTTGCTATTTAAAAAGATGAAATTAAAACTCACTGAAATTAGCTCTTCTTCTTTTCAAGTGGTTAGTGACTAACCTGGTGTCAGAGTTTTAAAGCCGCCCATGAGCCTCTGACTTGGCTTCCATGCCGTCGAGAAATATCTCTCAGGCATGCCTGAAATGAGCTAATAGAATATTAGATAGGTACTCTAGTTACTGTAGGAGGTAATTTATTATGTCTATTCTCACTTTGATTTGTTGTCGGCTTGAGAATGAATAATAACGAAAATTGTACTTTCCAACATACGAATAACCATTATCTTAATTAAGTATGTCCTCAATTAAAGCTTCTTATGAAAAATCAACTGTGTCTCTTAGATATTTTTATTTTTCTTTAATTAAAATAATTTAATTAATAAAAACACTGTTTTCTTATTCAGACAGTGAACTAATTATCTTTCCCTTGGGATTCTGCACAAAGTAATAAAAAAACAAAAGGCGGTTTATTACCTTTATTTTTCAAGATTCATTAAATTTTGACGATTTGATTTTGAGTAAGCTTTTTAAACTTTAATGAAGTGTCTTGCCGCAAAAAAATTGCTTCTTTTTTTATTCCCTTACCCAGGGGATGCCTTGCCAATGGCCCAAATCACACAGCCTGTCTGTCAATTAAAATATAAGCAATTTTTGGTCTTCTTCGTATCAGCGCAAATCAGACTAAGAACACTAACTAGAAAAAAATCATGAACTGGTAAACATACGACACCAGCAATTTACACTAGGCTAACTTGAATTTTGTGCAATTTCCGTTTTTAATGCCAAATTATTTATAGTATGGACTTTAAATCAGTATTATACATAAAGGATTGGCTCCCATAAAAAATCTTAGTCGATAAATCATTGATATTTGTCTCTATTGACTAATGAGTTTGCCGACCACTGCACTAAGTGAATGTAATTTTTCAATCGCGCGCCATACAGTATGCAATCTCTAGTTAGCCTAGTGTAGTCCGTTCGTGAATGTTCGTAATAAAAAAGACACGACATAGCCGAGAGTAAGTACACTCTTACGAGTACATAATACATGGTGATTTAAGGTATTACTATTGTTTTTTTGTTGTTATTAATATTGTACAGAAGTTATGGTTTTTTATTTTAGTTGTAGCTTGGCTCTTAATATGAATTTATTTACTAATTACTTAATTATTAATTTAATTTAATGTTTTAGTATTCTCACCTTTTGACATTCCATAATATAGTACGCTAACTATGAGTTGGCGTAATTTATGCACATTAATTTATCGTTTTTTTTAGAGTATACACGGCTAACTCGGGTTAAATTCAAACCTAACAATTAATAAAGAAATTAAATAACGACATTGCTTGTATTATCAAGAGAACTGACACCAGTGAAAATTTCAATAAATTATCTTTACTAATAAAAAAGTTAACACATTTTTTCTTTGAAACGCCTCTGGTGTAAAATCGACTTTTTCAAGCGTAATGTTGATTCCCGTGTCGAATTATTACAGTCAGCAATGGGGTAGCGATTCAGACTCCCTACGGAGCTCCCGACTTACCTACATAATTATAGCCCATGGTAGAGGCTACACAAAATGGTACAGAACACTCAGTCTGCAAGCACGGGTCGTCACTGATCGGTGCTTCATTAATAAACTACATATTTCCTTCTCCAATCACCAGTCTCCCAGCACGTGAATAATTTCCAACATGTCTGCTATTTCAATAAAAGGTGAAACCTAACTGATGCAAACATAGAGCTCTCAACTAAACAAATATAGCACTGAAAACTCAATTGGAATGCTAACTCTGCTTGATTTAATCGAGACTGGATGGTTAAAATATTTTTAGAATGTGCAAATAATATATAATATAGAGTCCTAAAGCCTTGTATCAAAATTTGAAACCAGGATATTGCTTTTTTACAAAATAAATAAAATTACTGACTTACAAGGTTAAGTTGTCATTGTAATTTTTCTAAGAGAATTCAAGAGCAAGCGAAGCGAGCACGTTGGAGCACGTTGACCTAATAGGTTAAGTTTTCTGTGTGATTTTCCTCAATGAATGCAAGAGCTTGAGAATTGGCCCGCTACTGTCACGAGAACTATAAACGGAAGTTTTTATTATAAGCTGGTTACAAATCTGATGCAAGGTGGAGAATTTTTAATAATTTAGATAATTTTATATGACTTGAAAACGGTAACTCTTCGTGGAACATATATTGTGCTCTATTGGTGGGGACAACCCAAGCTATTAAGCTATCACCCCTCGCAGTTAGTCACAATATTCACTGGACACCCTGTTTACGCAATCGGCTCCGTCACAGCAAAGTTCCAATTTTACCACGGCAACTATGACTAAAATAGAAATAAACAAATAAATAATTTTCAATTCTAATAAAAATTTATAAATAGATTCAAAATTACGAAAATATTAGCCATTAGTCGCAATCTCCAAAGAGGTGATTCCAGAGAGGCTATTTTAAAACCGCTTAGCAGCATATGACGCACACTCGAAATTGGTTTCACGATAAAAGGAGGTTGTAGAAAAGTCATTATGTGAAACGGAACTGAAGGCACTAACATACCTTGTAGAATAACTTATAGATATTTTAACATTTTCAAGACTCATATTGCAATTTGAAGACTTATAGGATAGGATAAATTTTTGACGATCGACACGTTTGATCAAACACAATCAAGTAAATGTGTAAGCAATAGACGATCGACATCGTATTTTTTGCCGATCGCCACTGTAGATAGTTTTTGACGACCGTTAAACCAACAAGTGATTTCTATTTTAACGTTAATATTTATCGATCGATAACAGGGGACAATAACATCGAGTAGGTAAATCTATAAGAATCTCACAGATCTTAATGATCGTCATAGCACAGGATACCGAGCGACAATGACGATCGTCAAAAAACGAGGAAATATGTAGGCACCTTAATGAAAGAAGGAAAAAACAATTGGGAATCGCACAATAAAATCATTAACTAAACGCAATCATAAAAACATAAAAAATCCTGTACGAGGCCAAAAGGCTTCTACCTCAGCATGATGCTGCGCCAGTGATACCTACTTATTTGTACCTATACTCAATTTGAAATAAGATTAGACATTTAAATAAACCTTTTTTACAGTTCGTTCAAACGATTCTGACTTCTATACCGTACGCTTAGGATGACATTAAAAGCAAAAAAGTGGTTACAATGCGCTTTTTTTCATTTTTCATGCCGCCAACGCAATAGAAGTCAAAACCGGTTGAACGGACTGTAAAAAAGGTTTTTTTAAATGTCTAATCTTATTTCAAATGGAGTATAACTCCTACTTAATCATGTACCTACATCTAAGAAACTTCAAATTCAGGAAGAATATAGGTTTGTTATAGCAACCAATCGTTTTTTCCAATTTTAGCAGCTAGTGGTGTGACCGTCGGACTGCCTAGTCATAGGTCTCGAGTTCGAACCCAAGGCACGCACCTCTGACTTTTCGGATGCAAGTGCGTATTGTATAATTGTCACTTGCTTACAAAATGGTGAAGGAAAACATCGTGAAGACACCGGCATGCCTGAGATATATTTCTCGACGGCATGTGAAGCCAAATCAGAGGCCCACGGGCGGCTTTAAAACTCCATGTTGGTCACTAACCACACAAAAAGAAGAAGATGGCAACCAACCAAAGGAAGGAAGCATTAAAAAAATACTGACGGTGTTATAAAAACCAAACGCCTACGAAGAACTAAGAAGGCAATCCTCATAAGACACAAGAAAAGATGAAAGGGGGTGACTACGGAAATGATGACTAGTAGAGATATGGAAGACGAAGTCTTCGTCTTCCATATCTCTACTGACATGATGCACAACCCTGAATAAATATGAATAAGGGCAAGAGAATGATGAAATAGGTTTATAGGTTAGTCAGGCGGTGACCTTGCGGAAATCCATTATGAAATATGATAAACGTAGATATATTTAGTAACCTATTCCGCTTAACTATTCCTAAAGAGTCATGAAACCCAGTAAGAAATCGATACGTGTTTCACCTCTCAACGAGGCATACCCAGGATGACGATTGACGCCCGTTCGCGACAAGTCAATCGTCATCCTTGGTTTATCTCATCAAATACAAGAGTATACGCTATCGAGGATCACGTTACCCGAAGGTCTACCAACGCCTAATATTGCCTTTAATAGGAAGCTTACAGGCGTCGACTTTGTTGTGGTTAGATATTACAAAGCGAAATGTTTGATACTACTTGTACACTATGTATATCTTAGGCCCCTTCATAAATTACTAATACTACTACTATTACTTTACTTACAAGTTCTTAATCTGCGGGGTAAGACCTTCGTGCAGATAATAAAATTGTAGTTTAAAAAAACTAAACAACACGCTTTTTACACAAACTTGCGTGAAGCGCTTTTTAATGGTGTATACTTTAAATTTATTTAAACAAAGCGCTTCACGCTTTTTAATTTAATCATTGGATACAAGTCAATTTAATTATTTTATCATTTTAATTCGTGTAAAAAGCGTGTTGTTTAGTTTTTTTAAACTACAATTTTATTTTTTACTTTTTAGTCTAGTATATTCTTCATTTAGTTAATAACTCTAAAGTTAACGAAGTTATGACTTTGAATTCGTCAAACCAAATCATAAGAGCCCAAACTCAAGGGGTTTACTAGTAGCTACTAAACAGTTCCACTATCCACCTCCTGGCTCCATCATCAGAACTTCGACACCAAGTGTAATATATTGGACTCGTCAAACCGAAACGTATGAGCCCAAACTCGAGGGGTTTACTAATAGCTACTGAAGAGTTCCAGTATCCACCTCCTGGTTCCATCATCAGATCAGCTCCAAGATACAAAATTATTGTATTGTCATCAGAACTAAATACAGCTGCCAATTTTCATTACGCTACGACCCTTGGAAGATGGTTAAATTAGTTACCTTAGATTCCATTACATAGTTACATACAGGTCGACCTAATAAAAGCGTGTTAAAAATGCTTACCTTCTTCGGACTTCGTTACTTTAAAATTTTAAGTTCACAAACTCAATAAAGTCTGCCAACTCAGACATTATTGCTTTTTAATAAACGCGAAAGCGAATTCACTGGTAAAAATAAAAATATAACCCCAAACGTAAATGTCAAAATCAATCGTTAAAAAATTAAGTAAACTTTGATTGTCATTAAGGGACGCTAATGAACCCTTAACTGACTCTGAGCGTGAACTTTTTTTAATTTTTACTAAGGGGCGCCCTAAGTAACCATTAGGCGTCTCTGAGTGTGGCAATAAGTATATTTACAAGCAATCACTAGCATGCAAGCAATCACTCTGCAGAATTGAATAAGAACCAGTGTAGTCTTTTCTTTTTCATACAGGAGTAGCATTAACATCAATTGCTTGCTGTTTTTAAAATATTAGCCCGTCAGCAAAGCGGTAGTAGTGCTATAGTTTGACCGGTACCTTGCCGCGCCTTGGGAATGCGCAGCAAGGTAGGGGGCGGAACGCCGTGAGCGTCGACGAATGAGTGCCCCAACATACCTTAGTCGTGGTACAGCGTATCGACCAAACTATAACTGCCCAAAGTGCAATCAGCCCCATCACCATTCTTGTTTAGTTCATTTTCTTGTAAACAAATCTTGTCGCTTCCCCTATCCTCTCAACATTTACAGCCTCTTTATCCTAGGGAGGACCCACAAATAATAAAGGCCGTATCATAATCCCACAAGCTTCTCTTCAATTGGCTTTTCACTAAAACGAACACCAAACGCTTTCTACGCAAACTCGCTGCTTAGGTTGCGTTACTAATAATATAATACCCTGGCTATATTAAATCAGGAGCACCTAAACAAATAAATGGAGAGAAAATTATTTGCTTTACAAAACGAGGAATTATTTAGTAACCATTATTAAAATTTTGATGTTGATCGAATTGTTTTTTTGGTTCAGCCCTATCAGCAGCAAGGCATTTAATTTCTGCTTTGGCAAACCAATCCCACTGCTGAGCAAGATGCGTTTACAGGAGATTGACCGGAGAAGGCAAACTTAAGGAACAATAGAAAGCTATGGATGAGACCTTGGCCATAAAAAGTTGCTGAAACCGAAACTTTCTTAAATGTCCGGTAAGTACCTAACGACCACGAAGTACCGTCCTTCGTATTGCGAACCCATTAAATCTCGTAAGTAACGTTTTAATTTTCTTTACTGATTAATGTATTATCTAATAACATATTAATTAAGAGAAACATGGAAGGCTATAGTCATGTATAACAATAATCATAAAATAGTAATATCATTTGCATAGTTACAAAAAAACGAAAGTTATTGGGACGAGTTACTGGAAAAAATATCCATTCTTCAGAGAGGAAATAGAGCCAAATTACAAATAAACTTAATTACTACGAGATGGTTTATGGGCTGGCCTAGTTACTGTTGGTAGTCTGTCGCCACGGGAGCAGGGAGGGCCTTGATACGATGCCACCCGCTGTATGATAAAGATTATAATTCTCATTTGTTGATGCCAAAGAGGTTGAAGGTTGAAATGAGACCATGACCTCTGAGTTTGTTTCGACCTTTTTTCTCTGGAATTAATCGGCTAGGAAATGCCGGCGCCATCTAGTTTTTAACACTTTGAGGGACACTAAATGCCCATAGGCGCATAACAATAAAACTTCTATTGTGTCTCGTTCAGTTTCCTTGAATGCGTTAAAATATTGACCAAAAAATATACGTGTAAGTGTACTAAAAAATTTACTTACAGAAATAAATAGCATTTCATTTCATCATAACATTAATTACACACATTCATTATTTTATATTTCATATCAAAGAGAAATAAGTTTGCTTTAATATGATTAAATTAATGAATTTCATTTCAAATAGAAATAATTTTCCTTTAATATGATTACATTAATGAAATACCTATTTATTATGACTAGTAGCAAAATACTAGGATGAAATACTAGGATAAGGACGTGTAGGAGGACACGGTGGAGCATACGGTGGAGGTCTGCCCGGCTTGTGCGGGACACCGTCGTGTCCTTGTGGAGGCGATCGGCGGCAGTGATCTCTCGCGTCCGGCCCTGGTCCAGGCCATAGTACGGAGCGAGAGGGCGTGGGAAGCTGTCACCTCCTTCTGCAAAGCAGTAGTGCTCGCAAAGGAGGAGACGGAGCGCGTGAGGGAGAGGCAAATTTCGCACCGCCCCTAGCCGCATGAGACGCCCTGGGCGTCGGGAATCGCAGGCCGATTCCCGGCCACCGTAGACGGCTTGCGGACGGTGAGCAACGGGTAGCTCGCCGTCCGATAAGGACCAAGCCCGGTCGATGGCGCGTTGTGTTCCACGCGCGCCTCAAAGAGATGTCAGGAGAACTGACGGGGCCCGCTAGGACCGATGGCTGCCGAGGTTGCAGGAAAGTCCGAAAGGGATACCGTGGCCCCTGGCACTGTACAGGCAACTGGATGAACACGGGTTGGTTTTAGTCAGACTCTTACTGACTGAAAACCACCCGTATTCCTTCAGTTCACCCTCTCGCTCTGCCCAGAGCGAGAGAAGTTATTTGATAATTTTCCACCCACAAAAAAAGGGATAAACAAAAAAAAGAAAAAGGTTAAGGTCGCGTCCTAATAGAAAGCGGTCGACGCGTTCATATGTCACTTTTTGATCAGTGAACCAGAACGTGTGGTCGCGCCGACAGAGGACACCTTCCAGTTTTCCGATTTCTATTAGGACGCGGGGTCGGATTCAATAATATGAATAAGTAATAATAGGAGCAAATTTTTTCTCCTCTCAAACTTGCTTATCAGGTTTTAGTTGCGAACACAATTCAATTCGATTAGTAGCCGTATATATGTGCTTGAGTAACTAACATCCAAACATATTTGTACCTATATATAACATTAGTAGGATGAAAAGACTATATTACTTTTGTGTTTTTTTATCCTTGTTCCTTGTTTTTGATACATTATACGAGTATACCAAATGCAATGCATTTCTTAAAAACGTGACTCTCAAATCACCCCTCTTCGACGTAATACTTTACGTTTCGCGATTGCATTCAGAATCAAATTCCCTACACAGTTGCCCTCGCTTCGACATGTTTGGAATTCAATCTGTGTTTTTATTTGACTTCAAAGAGGTTTTATTTTACAATATATCACGTTATCAAAGGCGATCCTTGAAGATTTTCTCAGTAATTTCACTCAATTTTTTTCAATTTCAGTTCATTGTTCCAAAAATTAAGTGAGGAAATAATATGGAAAATGTCTCTACGAACATTTTGAATGCAAGCCAGAAGAGCTGCAAGCAGAGAAAACAAAAAGTAATCTTTTAATGTTCTTGTCACATGAAAGCATAGACAAAAAAGGGGAAAAAGAACTGTTTGCTCTCCAGTAAGCAGAAAGCTAAAGAGATACTTAGTTTGTTGTGTCTATTTGTTTTCTTTTCTGATAAAAAGATAGTATTTAATGAAACTTTTTAGCTATTAAGTTGGCTGATTCAAAGAGATTTATATTATATTCCTACATTCGTATGACTGTAGCCGTGGGCTTATGATACATGAAAATGCTTATGAGTTTCTGAATTGGAGGTAAAAATACATTGAACACGCGGCTACACATCAAGCTATAAATTTCCAATATAAGCTGCCCTCTTATTGTACGGAAATCCTATACAATGCGAGATCAGCTTAAACTGGAAATATATAGCTTGATGTGTAGCCGTGTGCACGTCGTACTCTACTCGTAGCTATCATTTTCCATAATTTTCATTACTTTTTACAACGTCTTCACATATAATTTGCTTTATTTTTCCAAAACTGGCGATCTACATCATCTAAAAAGTCAAAGAAAAACACAATTTCAATTTCAATTTAAATGTATGTTTATTTCATCCATAATCTACATGAGGTAAGAACAAATAAATATAAACAATTATAGCCCCTGTCGGGCACAGCAACATTTTAAATAAGTAGGAGAGAGGAAGCTTATTACTAAATATTTAAATTATTTTCTATTTATTTACAACAGTATTAGTTATTATATTTATGTTATCACTCATTTATTCATTCTCGCCAGGAGCTCGTGGCTAAGTAATAACTACCTCACGGGTCGATCCATCAGGTTATTCACCGATATCTAATGGGTATTATAGTACATTAAGGAGTAAGTACCACCAGTCTCACAAGAGACTGAAAAACCACTGACTGACTGAGTCGGGAAAAGCTTAGGCAGACGATAACGGACAACCGTTATCGTCTGCCTAAGCTTTTCCTGACTATGTTGGGGTCGGCTACCGAGGAGCTCGTGGCTAAGTAACAGCCGCACGGGTCGATCCATCAGGTCAAGCTAAGCTGGCCGGGATGGTCTGTGGATGGGTGCCCATCTTTACATACCGAGACTCCTCCGTGCCTCGGAAAGCACGTTATGCCGTTGGTCCCGGCTGTCATTCGTGGATCTTTGACAGTCGTTACGGGTCGTCAGAAGCCCGAAAATCTGACAACCAGTCTTACCAAGGGGTATCGTAGTACCCATTTACTGGGTTGTGGAGGTCAGATACTGGTAATCAGCTGCATCCGGTTAGACTGGAAGCTGACCCCAATATAGTTGGGCAAAAGCTAGGCAGATTGATTGATTCATTTATTTATTCTCTGAATTTAATATGGGTCAATCTATTTATTTATTTTTTGTAATAAATTATATATTATTATTGTTTATTTAATTAAACGTTTAAATATGTTGTATTGCTATTAGTGTATTTAATATAGATAAACACCACCCTTGCTAGAATTAGAAAAATCTCCGTAAGTATCTTATAAACGATTATTCACGATTGTTACTTCTGCTTAACACCGCCAACATATTACATAAATGCAGTTCCAATAAATAAGTATTTATTATGATAACATCGAAAATAACGCCGAAATAACAATACAATTCTTCTGTTTGTATTATAATCAAGAGAGATGTTCGCGGGAATGAAAAAATATGATAGGTACATCTCTAGGGCAATGTATCGACTGCGAGCGTGAAGCGAGGGCGTGACGAAATAATCACGAATACCAAGAGTTATGATGAAGAGCATCAATACTTAAGAAACAGCAACTTACAACAAACTGCATGGTTGCTTAAGGATGTTATAATAAGAACTAGCTGCACCCCGCGGTTTTACCCGCATACGTTTGGATCCCGTGGAAATATCGGGATAAAAAGTATCCTATGTCTTTTTCCAGTTCATGGTTTACCCATGTGCCAAATTTCATCCAAATCCGTTTAGCCGTTTTAGCGTGAAAGCGTAACAAATAAACATACGGACTCTCTCTCGCTTTTAAATATTAGTTAGAATATACGTAATTAACCGGAATGATTTGATGAATTGGAAACCGGCTTGCATGAGATATTTCTCGACGGCGTGTGAAGCCAAGTCAGAGGCCCATGGGCGGCTTTGCAACTCTGACACCAGCTAATTAATTACGCAACACATTTTCGATGTGCAATTGAGTCAAATTGGTTTCGTTTGACTAGCATTGCTTTCAAAAGTTGTAAATTGAAAGCAATTCTAGTCAAACGAAACCAATTTGACTCAATTACAAATCGAAAATGTGTTGCATAATTAGATAGCAGGTTAGTCAGTAACCACACGTAAAGAAGAAGAAGCCTAACCTATTTCGTTGCAAGATTTTTAGAATGTAATAAATCCATTTTCATGGAAATTTACACAAAATTGTTCAAGTTTCCAAGTTATTACATACGAGTATTAGCATATTTGCGTATTAGGATATTAGAATATTGTTTTATTAAACCGCCGATCGGCTAGATCGCCAGGTATCCTAGGTAGTTTAATAGGCCAGGTAGGATGGAAACGATAATCAATAAGTCGAAATCAAGATTCTAAAGCAATTATAGGTAATAAAACATATTGGAAAACTTCTAAGTTCCTACAGTAACGCAACAAACCATATAACAACCTAAGAACTTTGCAATAAAATATCAAAAACTTTGAATCGCTTACACTACAGCCATATCCTCAACATCATATTTCATACCGCGTAACTTGAAACACTGATTTTCCGTAAGCAAACGAAAATATTTGCGCGTGAAAAATGGTTTCAACAAACAAATCAAGTAACACGATTGGATAAAATTGAGCATCAAAGCGTCCCTTCACAAGGGTATTAATAGATACCTGGGGACTATAACAACGTTGTATATGCTCATATACATTATACAGGCTGTTTCGTTGTGTAGAACATAATTTTGAACCATGAATTTGTTTATTTTATAGGTACAAGCGCCCGCACGGCCTGCTCCGCACGGTTTTTATGACTTAACAAAACATCGAGATTTCTATATTCTATGTATGTTAAATATTAATATATTAAACGCATAAACCTTCGGGAAAAAATAGTAATTTATATATATTAATATAATTGTGAAGTGAGTTTGTTTGTTTGTTACGGTTTCACGCTGAAACGGCTGAACGGACTTGGATGAAATTTGGCACATAGGTAGACCATAACCTGCAGAAGGATATAGAATCTTTTATCTCGATATTCCCACGGGATCAAGACTTATGCGGGTGAAACCGAGGGGTGCTTTACTATAAGTCCAAATGGCGGTGAAAACCGCATCATAATCCATTGTGCAGTTTAGAAGAATTGAGCCACAGATAAATAAGTAGCAGTAATACATCTCAGCAGCGACCTTGAAATAATTACCTACGGCTGCTCGGTAGCAGAACCTTTTGCGTCCGTGCGTAACTGTCACGCACGCGATCTCTGTCTAACTTACGGTATGTCCGTAAGTAAGATGGAGAACGAAGCGCCCGTAACGACGGCCGAACGAACGGATTTCACTTAGGGAGTAGGCCCCTGATACGTACTGATATACACAGAGATTTCGAAGCGAGTCGCTTAGGCCGTTTTCTATGAAGCTAGAATACTGTTACTTATTACTACTGTGACTAAATAGTCACACAGACAGACACGAAAAGCGACTTTGATTTATCTAAATTAATATTATGAAGAGAATAGATTTTATTTTTTGTATGTTTGTTTGTTACGCTTGCACGGCTAAATGGCAGAACCGATTTTGATGAAATTTGGTATGGGGATATTTTGAACCCTAAGAAAGGATATAGGTTACTTTATATCGACATAACACGCGGGCGAAACCACGGGCGGAAGCTAGTAATATGTATATATGAGTCACTGGTAGTTAAGCGCGTATGTCTCGCCTACCTGGGATACTAATCATGATAACAGTGTTTTACCGAGAGTCTGTAAAGCCGAAATTACATTACGTAATTAGTGGCATGAAATGACATAAAATTATAGGGTGAATTATTAGTTAGAGCGACTGACGCTCCCGCCAGGCGGTCCTGCCGCCACCACACAAAAACGGAAAATTCGCTCTATCATTTTAAGCCACAAATTTCGTGACGTAATTTCAAGTCAAAGTCTTCTATGCCTAAGTTTTCCCCGGCACCCAAACCTTTCGAACCGGAACACATATTTCCCCTTCCGTGTTCAATTTGAGACATTCGGTTACGTGAAATCACCACAGTTTTTTAGCACGGTACATGCCCACCGCCTCTGTGATCTAGTAGTAAGACCACCTGTCTCAGACCCCTGAAGGCCCGGGTTCAATTCCCAGAGGAAGCAAAATTTTCTGCTCGGTTTACTTGGTGGTAGGGCTTGTTCTAAGTCCGCCTGACTAGCAGTGGCGGCGCTAGGCGTTGGCGACATCGCCGACCGCGGACGGCTTTAAAAGTCCCACCGGGCCCCGACCTGGGGCCCCCCAAATCTAGAGAAGTGCTTTTTAATCTAATCTGAAACGAGGTCAAAATATGTTCAGTAACAAAGAGGCAGTTTGTAGTTGGAGGGGAACCCCACTATAGCGTATGAAATATAAAGGCAGCATGCAAAAATGTTCGTGCTCGCTTCGCTCGCTCTTCCATCGTACATTTTCTTTGTTTTCAAACTTATCTGCAAAGATCAACAAAATAAACTATTTCTGTATAAATGTTCAAAACCTATCTAAGACTGAGTGCTAAAATTTTCGAGCTCGGTCCGCTCGCTCTAGCCTGGTATATTCTTCTCATGCTCAAACCTTTCTGCATAAGTTAACAACGACAAAATATCTCGCTAAGTCTGTATGTATGATCAAAAGAAAACGTTAAGTACCTTTCCGAGGCGGGGTTCTGAAATTTTCGAGCTCGCTACCCTCGCTCTTGCGTCCTGCATTTTCCTAATTCTCAAACTGTTCTGTATACTCGTATCTTCAATTTCTGTAAGAATGGTTAAAAGAAAACCTAATTTTAACCATCTGAGGCGCCGCACTGTGGATCGAAAAAAGGCCCTCGGAGACATTGGACCTTAAATTTTAAAGTGTCGGTTTATGATCGAAATGTTAAAAATCATAAATAAATAGTTACATCACCGTGTACAAGGATATTATGGTTAGTAGCGCCAACAAAAAACTCTGTTTAGTAATCGCCCACCCACCCTAGTTATAACCAAGTGTTTAATAATAGTAGGTTAGGTACACCTCCTTTAACATATCAGCCCCGAGCCATTTACAAAATTCAATATAAATGCCAAGTCGGTAAAGAAAAAGCTATTATTACAGAGAACCAATCACTAGTTAATAAAGTTTTCCTTCAAGCATAAGAATCCTTAGCTCAAACAATTATTTCAAGATGGCTTCCCTTAAGCCCGGGATACAAAGGCTAGGTGTCGTTAGCAACAAGTTCAAACATCGTAAGAGAGTAAAGTTCATCACAGACGTAGCTATAATATATCTTAATTAATATACTGCGTTATATATTATGTTATAGCAAGCCCCCACACACGGTTGCTATACTATAATATATTTTTGTCCTCATGTGGTCTGCAGTTTATGTCTTGCTATATCTATCCACATATTTTGGTGACGTATTTAAAAAAAAAACTATAGCTCCGTCTGAGGTCGCTCGAAGATTCTATAGAAATTATATCGTAATAGCCGTGATTTAAATTAATATATATTATAGCTAACTATGTGACGGGCGAAAAGCTGTATTTAAAGTCAGGTTTAATACTTGGAAACGTAAACAGTTTTGTGTAAATTTCCATGAAAATTGAATTGTTACATTCTGAAAATCTTGCAACGAAATAAGTTAGGCCATAGGTTAGGCTTCTACTTCTTTTCAAGTGGTTAGTGAGTGACCAATCTGGTGTCAGACTTAAACTTTTAAAGCCACCCATGTGGATTTTTTTTTTTTTTTTTTGAGGGTGGGAAATCATCAAATGACTTCTCCCGCTCTGGGCAGAGCGAGAGGGTGTGTCAGACTTTTACCGACTAAAACCCACCCGTGTTCCTTCCGTTACCTGTGTGCCGGGGCCGCGATATCCCTTTCAGACAAACCCGCAACCCCAGCAGGCATTGGTCTTTCGACCCCGTCAGTTGGTGCTGACATCTCTTTGAGGCGCGCGTGGAACACAACGCGCCGTCGACACGGGCCTGGTCCTGATCGGACGGCGAGCTGCCCATTGCTCACCGTCCGCAGGCCCGCGCCTACGGTGGCCGGAAGTCGGCTCTTGACTCCCGACGCCCGGGGCGTCTCCTGCGGCGACTAGGGCCGCGAGGGCGTGCAGCTTGCATCTCCCTCGCGCGCCCCGCCTCCTCCTTCGCGAGCATAACTGCTTCGCAGAAGGAGGTGACGGCCTCCCATGCACTCTCGCGCCGAACCATGGCCTGAACCAGGGCCGGACGCGAGAGATCGCCGCCGCCGATCGCCTCCGTGAGGACACGGCGGTGCTCCGCCCAAGCCGGGCAGACCTCCACCGTATGCTCCACCGTGTCCTCCGGGCGATCCACACAGTGGTGACACCCGGGCGTTTCCTCCCGCCTAATTCGGAACAGGAACCTCCCGAAACAACCGTGTCCGGTGAGGACCTGCGTCAGGCGGAAGGTGAGGACGCCATGGCGCCTCTCAAGCCACTCCTCAAAGAGGGGACTTATCGCCGCAATTGTGGCGTGCCCAATGTGGCTCTGACTTGACTTCACATGCCGTCGAGAAATTTCTCTCAAGCACGCCGGTTTCCTTACGATGTTTTCTTTCACCGTTTCTGAAGCAAGTGATAATTAAACAATACGCACATGAATTCGAAAAGTCAGAGGTGCGTGCCTTGGGCTCAAACTCGAGACCTATAACTTGGCAGTCAACTAGGCTATCAGTGCTATAGTTTAGCCATATTTACCATACGAACTTGGTCATTATCGTTCGTTCTCCAACGATTTGTTGATTGAAAACAGCGTTGTTATTGATACGACAATCCACGATTTTATTTCAGAAAATACGGCATACGGCAGGCCTCACACTGCCGTATCGTAAAAAACGGCAATTGACTATAGGTGAAACGAATCGTTTTTCACTAGCTTATTGAATGAAACAAAGATGAAACTCAAATATCTGTCACCTGAAGAGGCTGTGCCCCACATTATTAGAGGTTTTTTTTCGTCAATGATATCACTAACTCAGAAACTAACACGAATTGTCAAAATTGAAAAAGACATTTAAAAAATCGATGACAATAATCTAGGATACTGTACTAAGTTTATGGTCTCGCACGACATGTGCGACAAAATGGGGAGCAAGGACAAGTACACATTAGATAAACATGAATCTAAAGTAATAGAAACGATAAGAAACCTTTATGAAGAAGAAGCAAATGCAGAATAGACATGTTTTAAACAAATACGGCAGCTCAGATTTTTACGATAACAACACTGATTAAAAATGTTCGTTTTTCTATCATTTTAAAGCATCCTTGCTGTTTTTGACGACCCTGATTTTTTTTTGGGTAACTTAGTATCGCACACCTTATCGATCCGAGCGTGTATTTAAACCGTCCTAACATTCCTAAATTCAAACTCTCTCAGATCTTAATCTAGTAGGCTTCGAATCAATTACTTCACCGTCAATTCAACAACCATAATGGTCAACAAAATAGAAAAGTTCTTAGGCATAAAAGAGATGAGAAATTTCAAGACACTGTTCAAACAGCTATTGTCAAAATTTCTCGGTACATTCCTATTTCTATCTCTAGTGTTGTCATCTGGTATAGCCTATGGAACCAATAACGCGAATGTGGTCATAGCCTTGGCCCATGGGTTCGTTGTTGCTACGGTGGTGCAAATATTCGGTCATGTTTCCGGTGGGCACATAAATCCGGCTGTAACGGTCGGGGCTTTAGTGTGTGGACGTATAAAGCTTTTGAAAGCCGTATGTTATGTTATAATGCATGTTTTCGGAAGCATTGCTGGTGAGTTGTGTTTTATATTGCAGTGATTTTGTAATCGAAATATGGTTGGAAATGTTATATTGTAACAACGATGTGTTTACTTTTCTTGGAGCCCTCGATAATATAACATAATATAACGCCTGTATTCATGAAGAGTTAGGCAGAGCTGCACCTATAGTACACCCACATTTTGCCAGTTATGTTTAAGTCCCATGTAATACCCGCAAGCCTATTGCCATCAACCTGGCACAAATCCAAACTCCGGGCTGCTGAGAAATTCCAGATGGAAAAACTCAATAACACTTTGCCCGAGCCGGAAATTTAACCCAGGACTTCATATTCAGCAGTAGCACTTGCGACATTGATTTTACATTCTGTGATTACTTCCTCACACTCTGACTTATTAATTGAAAAATTTCAGGAATTTCGTCTACTTTTACAATTTTTGTAAACATGTGAGCACCATGAATCTATCACATAGTTAATTTATTTGTCGTTGCTTCATTTTTAATTATTGTTACTTATTGTGGTATAGTAATTTAATTCTAGGTGCATCGTCTTCACATATAATTAATTAACTAATATACCAAAAAGTAACGGTAGAGTTTCTTGCCCATACTTCTCCATACGAAAACTACCTTTTGGAAGGGGCGACTAGAATCAATTCAATATTTTTGTATATTTTGACGTTCAAAAGTGCACACAAGGGCCTATTTGAAATAAATTATTTGACTTTGACCACTAGGTTAACGAGGCAGGGTAGTCCCTCAAAAATATGTTGTATGTTGTGTCTTGTATCTTTCTAAAAGTGACACAGCCTTGTAATATCTTCTTCACTAATCAAACAGAACATTTATAATTAACTATAGCAGTAAACTAAGTAGTAAACAAATATTTTACTTCAGTAACAAACAAGAAAGATTATTAGGTTCTCCTTATTACACGAGACTTTAATTATCTCGCGTCAAATTAGATGTCCCTCACAAGACGCCAGACAGTGAATTAATGTAGCATTAACTTTTATAGTAATTAAATTTTAATTATATTTTAGCGAACACGATATAGGTACCCACTTTTGTGTTCTTAGAAAATGTGAATTCACTGATAAGACTTGATATTTTAGACAGACGGGAATCTGGATTGTGTAGCTCTGGCAGGGCAGAGCATACGAATACAAAATGACTAATCCTTAGGTAGATCACCGGGATGGACAAAGTGTTATTGGGTTTTTCAATTAGAAAAACCTCAGTAACTGCCTTGGACTGAATTTGTGCTTTATTAACATTGAGCTCGCCCCCCCCCCCCCCCCTATTTCATGAGATTTCAACAGATAAAAGTAAACTGTGGGTACTGTGTATGCTCGGGGAATACATATGCATGGTTTTGCGTTAAGTTGCTGCATATTCCAGATACGAAGATTATTTGTAAAGACGTCTGTGATGACAACAGATATTCACTAAAGGCCAATATCATTTACTATGATAATCTTCCACCATTTCAGGTGCAGCAGTGGCCTATGCAGTTTCAGCAGACATAATACGAGGTGATCTCGGAGCTACCGTACCATACAAGTACACCACTACAGAACAGATCTTCGCTTTGGAGTTCCTGATGACGTTCCTCCTTGTAGCCCTGGTTTTAAGCGTAACTGATTACAAAAGAGGAGCCAGAGGTCTTGGGTCCTCACCTCTAGCTATAGGCCACTGTTTATCGGGCTGCTTATGCTCCTGTCTGCCTTATACGGGGTCCTTGAATCCGGTGCGGACCTTAGGACCAGCTGTCGTGATGGGTATTTATGATTTTCATTGGGTCTACTGGGTAGCGCCCCTTTTGGGGGGTGTCGTTGCAGGAGTAGTGTATAGTTTAGTGTTAGGGGTGAAACATAGAGAGTATAGTTTGGATATTAATAAAGTTAAGTATTAAAATTCGTGTTTTTATTTTCTGATGATGAGCCAGTTTTGACTCCAAAATGTGACCACGGTCAACACTTTAAATACATACCTTTTGATGATGTATCTTGATTTGACGTCCACTGCAGAGCATGGATAATTATTTTCGAAATATGGATTTTGTGTTTTTGGATGAACAGGCTGAAATGATGACTATGACGACTAGGTTTGAAGAAGGGTACCTACTTAGAAGTTAACCACCAAAACATTGGACGTACATAGGTACCTACGATCCTTACATACTCCTTGTGTCTCGTTTACGTCCATACATCTGGTCATACACGCACGCCGGTTGCGAGTACTTCGCACCTGACCTTTCTGAAGAACATCACCAATATGGCCACTATGTCCTCCTACGGCGTCCCCCTCCCGATGTTTCCTCTCACTCTGCCTTGTAAATACTTTTTGTTAGTCTACTTTCATTCAATCTCTCAACATGACCAAACCATCTAAGCATACTCTTTCAATTAGACCAACATACATTGTTTATAAATTTAACTTTTCTGTTCGTCTTCACAAAAGCCAAGAAGAAAGAACAAGTCAACTTATAACACAAAAAAAAACTTGTACAAAAATTTGTCCGTACACTTATTCTCTTGTGTAACTCAATTTTCCGAATGATTTCTCGGAGATACTCGTATATCGCGTCTGAGATACCGTCGAGATCAACTCCGAAGATAACAGTTCTTGCCTTGTATCTCGCCTTTGTTCTTTTAATTTGAGCTAAACATTATCTGTGTTACATAAGAAAAGATAATTAATGTTGGATCATTGGAGTGGTAATGGCCGCGACTTACAAGTTGTAGGTCGTAAGGTGTTGATAAACTTTAGCATTCACTTGTAACAGAACATCGAGCAATCGCCGTTTTTAAATATATCGAACTGAATAACAAACAGAGCCAAGCATAGCGCCAAACATCGCTACGGACATTTTCACGATCATCCTAGCGAACACTCTAGTCAATGCTCGTCAAAAAAACAGGGGTGCGGGAGGCATAGAGCGACGGCGGCGGAACAATGACTGAATGATTCGACTCGGTAAAAAGCTCAGAGTGAACTGTCCTTTAGAATGCTCGCTAGAACGCTCGCTAGGATGCTCGCCAAAACGCTGCCGTTTATTTTTCTGTAATGTAATATTCGCAAAAATGGTCATTACAAGGGAATGCTCAAGTTTATCAGCACCTTTGGGTTCGAACCCTGATAGGCGCTTCACTTTGTGTAAATGATTTAATTACAACTGCTCTCAAAACGGTGAGGAAAAACATCATGAGAAAACGGGCATGCCTGAGAGATATTTCTCGAAGCCAAGTCAGAGGCCCATGGGAGGCTTTAAAACTCTATTCATTCATATTCATTTATGTAAAACATAGGTGCATTATAAGTTCTTATTTGGTACTATGTTTTGCCTCTAGGGCGCACAAAAGTACTAATACATGAAATACAATTAAAACAAGAAATTAATATAGGGACATGAACCACAAATAAACAAGTAAATTAATTTGATCATCTGTCGCATTAACAATTTGAAAAGAAGAAGAAGACCTTGAGTTCCAGTCTAAAATGTCTGTATTAAATAAGACCGTACGTTTTAATTAATAACAAGAACGTCTTATTTTAATGCAGAACTTGGTTGTTTTTTATTTTCGATTACTCAACTCATTTTTGAGTAAATAGACAATTTGCTTTATATCTTTATCTTTACATAAGTATAAAATGAAGTCGCTTCCACTGTCTGTTCGCTAAGATCTTTTAAAATACTCAACGGATTTTAATGCATATGCGTTTTCAGCAATAGATAGAGTGATTCAAGAGGAAGGTTTATATGTATAATACATACTGTTGCAAAGCCGGGGCGGGTCGCTAGTTTTGCAATAAATTACAAGCGTCATCGCGCTTCTCTTTCTTTTCTATGCAGTCCGACAGTGACCACGGTTTAGCTCTTGTCATCGTCTTAACCACAAGTTAACACGTTAGCATGCAGCATGCAAAATACATCACCATTTTCTTAAAGTTGATCCGATCAGAATCCAACTTGCCATTTCCAAACACATTTTCCTGCTTGTCAACATCTAGTTCAACAATTCCCTCGTCTGCGTCTTCAAACAAACTACATTTGTAAGGCAGCGAGCTGTTCAGCCATGCAGCACGCTATTCAATGCATATGTGCCTAGGTACTGAGCAGTGGAGACCAATTGAGAGAAATGGAAGCTCGTCAGTAAACTGTTGCGAGAGCTCTCGAACGTTTACGAGACCGTGTTGGGTATATATTGTGATGTAAAGAAAGTATGAATCAATGTGTTAGGTTTTCTTTTTATTTTATGTATGTACGGACGTATGTTACAATTAATGCAGACGTTACTACATAGCATCACACCTGCATTCACCGAAGGGTTTGGCAGAGGTCCACCTGTACACCCACATTGCGCCAGTTATGTTTAAGTCCATGTAATATGGCACGAGCATATTGCTATCAACTGGGCACAAATCCAGACTCCGGGCTACTAATAAAAAATTCCAGATGGAAAAACCTAATAGCACCTAGGACCCGGGAATCGAACCTAGAGCCTCATGCTCAGCAGTAGCGCTTGCGACCACGCGTTATTACAAACAGGGATAACATAAACAAAAGCGGTCCAGACACTATCTGTAATTATGACATTACATTCAAGTATCGTCATTATTACTGACAGTGGTGTGTTGGAATGATGATGTGATCTTAATATTTTAATAGTTGTACGTCATTATTGGAAGGAATGACAGTAATATTAATGTCATTATTACTGATAGTGACTGGGGGCCTAAAGATCCAGTCTTGGATATTTCTTGTTTTAACGATCATCCTTATTCATGTTTCATATTTTGCATTTTGACAAGCAAAGTCCTGTAGAAATATAGCGTAAAGGAACAAGAGAAAGTGCCAGACAGCATAGGCAGGCAGGATAGGCAGTCGTTCCATGTATAGTACTGGTATTCAGCTGCATCCAGCTAGACTGGAAGCCAACCCCGCGAGCGACGCCTATGTGACCTCCACAATCCAGTAACTGGGTAATACGATACCCCTTGGTAAGACTGGTTGTCAGATTTTCGGACTTCTGACGACCCGTAAACACTGCCAAATTTTGCCTTTTTTTTGGGTGGGAAATTATCAAATAACTTCTCCCGCTCTGGGCGGAGCGGAAGGGTGTGTTAGACTTTTACTGCCTAAAACCCACCCGTGTTCCTTCCGTTGCCTGTGTGCCGAGGTCGCGATATCCCTTTCGGCCAAACTCGCAACCCTGGCAGGCATTGGCCCTTACGAACCCCGTTAGTTAGTGCTGACATCTCTTTGAGGCGCGCGTGGAACACAACGCGCCGTCGACCCGGGCCTGGTCCTTATCGGACGGCGAGCTACCCATTGCTCACCGTCCACAAACCCACGCCTACGGTGGCCGGAAGTCGGCTTGCGACTCCCGACGCCCGGGCGTCTCTTTCGCCGACTAGGGGTGCGAGGGTGCGAATCTTGCCTCTCCCTCGCGCGCTCCGTCTCCTCCTTCGCGAGCATTACTGCTTCGCAGAAAGAAGTGACGGCCTCCCATGCACTCTCGCTCCGGACCATGGCCTGAACCAGGTACGGATCGACCCCTGCGGCTGTTATTAAACATAGTTAGGAAAAGTTTCGGCAGACGATAACGGACAAGAGACTGGTGGTACTTACTCCTTAATGTACTATAATACCCATTAAAGATATCAGTATTAAATTATTGTAGCAAAACAAAGTTATATAATTATTTGAATATTGCAATGGTCAATCTCTCGCTGTAGGCTTGTAGAAAAAATATCGATGGATACATCGATATTTTTTGTTCGATATATCGATATTGTTTTGCGATATCTATTATTTTGATGCATCAATAAACAATATCAAGTATCGAAAATGTATCAAATACGGCATGTTTCCAAAAGCAACACCGCTGTCGCTAGTGACTTAAACCGCTAGAAGTCAGAGCCATAAAAAGTAGACTTATTTTTATCAATGATTTATTCAATTATTTATGATTGAAAACCAGAAATAATGTTCCTAGTTTGGAATTTATATGAAGAAACAACAAACACAATAGAATTTCACATGTCGAAAATACGTTACAGAGTTGACTAATCGGGACGCCAGCGCCGCCTAGCCGCGCTTGACAGAATCTACAACGTAACGCTCGGACCGGCCGAAACTGAGCAGAGTTCATCGGTGGGTCAACTAGTGAACACGTTTAGAAACTGTCGCGCACTCCGAATAGTTGTGTCGTGTATCTACAGTGTCTGAATTGATAGTGTGATTAATTAGATACTAAATTATAATTTGATCTGGAATGCAAACGGTTTTTCTATTGCACAATAACCAACACTACCCACAGTACGCCCACAGTACTTAAAATATACCTGATAATAACGAGAGAGACACATACCCTCCTGCCTCATTTTTTTTTTTTTATATCGTTGCGATGTATATCGATACTTTTTGGCACTACTGGCATCCCTAGCTCGCTGTATACATCTCTAATCAATCCGCCATTAACTACACGTCATAATTCCATATCAAGCAGTAATAAGCTCCAATTAAGTTAAATACCGATCTACCATATTAATGCTGCTGTAAACTCTCTGATTCTCTGAAATACCAGCTTAAGTGTTAATTACTAAGTAATTACGCCCGACGATGTATTGATTTCATACGCTCTCAAGCCCTCCCACATTCCGAATCGTTAATAATATTAGCAGCATGAGTCAGCCATCCCAGACAGCATCAGCCTGAGTTGATGCTTTTTGTTGGTATATTGGCGTGTGCTAGCTGACATTATAGCAAATAATTTAATTTAATGTTTTTTGTTGTGTAAAGTTAATTATTTTGCATACTATTGTATAGAATCAAGTTTTTCTAACTGAACAGAAAATTGTGCTGCTGGGGAGTTTGTTGCGCCACTTCCTCTTCCCAGCTAAAGCACTAGGAAGTGGTGAAGGGCGGGCGTTTTGGGGGGACTGTCTTATGTTATTTTGACGTTCAAAAAGTGCTGAGGCAGGCTGAGGTATGCTGGGCTGTTCTCAGCCAATTGTCACTGCATTGGGCAATAATTGCAGATGGCGAGAAGTTTAAGAAATTGAGGGAGGCCTTCGCTCACAAATGGGAAACGACAGGCAACAAAAATTCCCATATTTCGCATTTTAGTACTTACTATTTCCAAAGTGAGACAACTTATTACGTCATCGGAAAATGTCACTTGAAGTAGTGTACTCACTCACCTTCTTTTACAATAATTTTTGGTTCGATCACACGATTATTAATTAATTTATATTTAATCAACAATGAACTCAATATGTTAGTAACAATATTTGTTAACAACTATGTTAGTAAACTTAACCTACACACTGAACCTAACAATGCCCTATAGTTATTAGGTTAGGCACAGGAGCAATCGTGGGTTAGGAAACAAAATAAATCCGGGTACGCACGGCCGATTTTTTCCCGCGGCGATTTTTTTTCGTGCACTGGATTTTCAACTTTCGGTGTTAACACCGAAAGTTGAAAATCCAGTGCTCGATAAAATCCCGCCGCGATATTTTTACGTCTGTGCGGACGTAAGTTAAGGGTCTGAAACCCTCAAAGGCCCCCAAAGGATGAGAGAGAGGCTGTTTAAAGTCCCGGTGGCCCGTACAAACTTGTTAAAGATGGAATAGAGATACTCAACAGCGTCTCTCTTCAATTGGATATCTTTACTTGCTCTTTGGAGGAATTCAAGAGGGTGACACTTAACATAAATTGTCGTCTGTATGACTTGTACTCAGAGTCGTTACTTGGAACTTGTTAATTAATCACCCACGTTAATCGACAGGTATTTTGGACCCCATCAGTCACAACAGTTTAAAAACATTTCATTTTTGTTGGTGGTGGTGTCTTATTGGTTTTTGGGTGACGTCTCTGAGTGTGGAAATTGTGACTACATTGTTGTATTGGGTCACCTGTATAAACAAATATAAGTGGTAAATTACTAACTAACATTATAAATGTGAAAGTAAGTTTGTTTGCTTGCTACGCTTCCACGCTAAAACGGCTGAACGGATTTGGTTGAAATTTTGCACATGGGTAGATCATGACCTAGGGTACTTTTATTTTGATATTCCCACGGGATCGACACTAATGCAAGTGAAACCAGGGGGTGCAGCTAGTAGTAAATACATAAAATGCTGCGAGCAATCGTGGCGATCAATACGAGTTCCTTTTCAGCATAAGAATAGGTCCTTCCCGAGCAGTTGGAAAATTACAGACTGGATTTGTGTAGGAAAAATTGTTTTCTAAAACAAATATAAATCGTGCCTTCTAAGCAAAATGTTCAGGAAACAAACAATATAAATTGTAATTTAAAACAGTTAGGTTAGCTGGCAACACTCGAGACCGCATTATTTCTACACAAAGACTTTATCTTGAGCTGTTTATCGTGGAACGTTTTCCCCTTTTGTTTTTAGTTACAGTTTTAAGTTAAAGTTCGTGTAAACTAGCCGTTATATAAAGCTGTTCGTTCACACGATATAATTATTTAAATAGTAATAATTACACGGAGTACAGGGTATAAATAATAAAATAAAATAATTCAAGAGAGCCCTGGTTTTAACAAAATTGTCCGAGACGCGAAGGGGTCTCACTAATTCTGCTTCTACTTTTGGGACTCTCGCCTCCTCTCTGCGAAAGGGAGCGGGCAGTAAGCCACAAAATGGCGACGGATGAATGAGTGTATATCCGCATACCTACTGAAAACCGGTACGGTAAGCAAAGCTAAACCCTATAGATGTGTACACACGAAAGAACAAGAACATAACATTCGCATGTGCGTACCGCTAACGAACTTCCAACACTGTGTTCGTCAAAATCGATCGTGGCGATCCAATTTTGTTGTTCAGTGTGGACGGTGTTCGGATTTTTTTTTGGCTACTTCACTGTCGACCACTTCCAATGGCTACTAAAGAGATCGGAACGCTTGAGCGTGAACACAAGTCGAACTGTGTTCGTATGGTGTTCGTGTTCGTTTCGCTAATTTACGTCCACACTTACGAACCAAATGTTACATGTTTTGTTCATTCGTTCAAATTCCATAAAATTATGTTTGGTATTTAGCCACAAATTTCTTTTCGAAAACTAAACACCGCAGCCTCAGCCTCGTATTGGTTGTATCGCAGCGATTGCTCGACTTTCGAGCAATATCGACGACGACGAATACGAGTCTACACGAGTATCGATTCGATTCGTGCCTAACTTTTAATTGAGAAAGTTGACACACGCGGGGCGTGAGAGCGAGCTCAATTTTGTTAGCGACATCTTCATTCCAACGTCAAAGCTTATTGAGACTAGCTCTGCCTAAAAACCCGTCAATCGCGAACACTGCAGCCTTACTTTTTCGTAATTAAAGTATTTTAATGTATATTTTCAAAATTTTGTCGTATTTTATCGGTATTAAATAAGGTGAAACTATGATGCTGTAAATCACGGTTGCCTAGAAGTTCACCTAATCACACGAAACGAAAAGACTCCCAAGTCCCAGATTATACAGGGTTATTGGTTATATGAGCAGTGATAGCCTAGTGGTGTGACCGATGGACTGCCACGTCATAGGTCTCGAGTTCGGATTCATGTGCGTATTGTATAATTATCACTTGCTTCAAAAATGGTGAAGGAAAACATCGTAAGGAAACCGGCGGCATGTCTGAGATATATTTTCGACGGCGTGTGAAGCCAAGTCAGAGGCCCATGGGCGGCTTTAACACTCTGACACCTGGTTTGTCACTTACCCCACGAAGAGAGAGAGCAATACATGAAGGGGATGGTCATTATTTGCAACCAAATGACCCTGCATGATCCCTATTCTAATGTCAACCATTTTCGAGTAATTTGACATTTTAAATTTTAAAATGAATAAAATAAAAATATTAAATGTTAAATGACTCGATTTTTTTTGACATTTGCATATCATTCAAAAGGGGTCATTTGATTGTAAATGACCTCTCCTACCCCTTTAATGGATTTCCGACATATAACCAATCATCCTGTATACAATGTGTTACTGAATTAATACACACTACAACTCTCACAACTCTCCACTCAATTCCACTCAGCTGCTTTCAGGGGAAGTTTTAGATACGCCGCATCCAAATGCTGGAACAATATTCCCCCGCCGATAAGGAATCTTAAATGTCTTGGTACCTTCAGAGTTCGACTGCGGCAGTTTCTTATTGCCTCTCAGCAAAAACTGGGAATGACCATTTCGAACACGTCCATTATATAACTGGCTGTCGTGTTCTTCCCGAGTCAATCCGTCTAGTTGGCGTAACTGGTGATCACAAACCTGTGAACAAGGGGGTATTTAGTAATTGAATAGCTGAGGATCTTTTGTTCTACATATAATAGTTATAATACACATGCTATTTACCTATATTTATTTACTATAAGTAAATATTATTATTTTAAATTAGCCATTGAATCGTTTATTTATTTGCACCCACGCTACTATAATTATATTAAGATTATTTATTTCAATATTATACACATGACTATTTATATAATAAAGTAATCAACAATATCAACACATTAATGAACAAGAACGTTTCCAAAGGCAAAACTTTACAGTAGAATACTTCATAATTTAAGTTGCTTGGTGGGTATACTTACTTTTTTCACGCGCATAACACTTTGTCACAACACCAATTTATCTCGTCTGCTCGATGTCCGTATGTCACTGCAGGGATCCAGCAGAATATCAGCGTCAAGTATATTTGCCTGACACATGCTGAGCTGGACTCCCATTTGGTGCAACCTTTAGACGTACACCGCACCTTGTTTTTCCTTTTTTTCATTTAAACAAAGTATGTAATAATGTCACTCCATTTCTTTAAGTACTTATGTTTTTATTTTTTGTATAGTGGCATCATGTTTTTATGTACGTATATATTCATGTAATTTGTTATCTTTTAATTGTGCTTTTGTGTGTCTTTTGTATGCACTGAATAAATGTTTTATCTATCTGTCTACCTGGGCGACTGAGCTCTCTGGTGAAAACCAGAGTAGAGCTCAGTCTCCCAGGTAAAATATATAGATATAGAAAATGCTCATTTAATGGTACAGGATAGTTCATACTAATTCCATTATGCCATGGTACTTAATAATTCTTGTTCTAAACTTTGGGCGACCGAGCTCTGCTCGGGTGAAAATACGGAGAAAATGAATTTTCCCAGTTATGAGACCGAGCTAGATCGAGTTTTCGCCCTCTATATTGCAATTTTCATCGAAATCGTTAGAGCCGTTTATAGGATAAGATAGGATTATGAAAGTAGGTAGTTTGTACAGAATCGTTTTTGAATCGATTTCTGTAATTTTTAATAGGTACATATACGTAAATAATGAAAACTACGTAAATTCCAATCACACCTCCACTGTACAGTCAAAACAAAACAACATGGTCGAAGTACCTTACGCTAGTCCCATATACGTTTGCGACTGTGTGTGTGCGTAGATTTGTAATGTAATCACGATTTTCTACTACAATCAGTATAACTAATTTAATAAAAAACAATGTTTTATAATAATAGTAATACTTCAGTTTATGTATTATGATTATAACATAATATTTTAATTGAGGTGTTTGGTGGTGTGCATAAAACACATTCGCATTCGGTGTAAAACACTACCGAAATCCGTATTTCATAAATCCACGTAAAGGCACGTTGTGCGCCCTCATCAAATTATAAAAATACCGACTAGCAAAAGGGTGCGTTGTCTCCTGTTTTCATAATGATGATTGATACGGGTTTCCCGTTGCACATAGCCAAAGAGCCGCTCATCGGTCACTATTAATGGCACGGTGGAGCTATAAGGAAAAGGATATAATTTTAAGTAGCGATCCGCTCCTGCTTCGCACGGTTTTTACGACTTGACAAAACATCGAGATTTCTTAGGAAAAACTAACTTTTATAAGAACGTATTATTAATAACAGCCGCACGGGTCGATCCATCAGGTTAAGCTACGCTTGCCGGGTTTGGTCCGTGGATGGGTGATCTTCTTTACATACCGAAACTCCTCCGTACCTCGGAAAGCACGTTAAGCCGTTGGTCCCGCCTGTAATTCTCGGATCTTTGACAGTCGTTACGGGTCGTCAGAAGCCCGAAACTCTGACAACCAGTCTTACTGGGTTATGGAGGTCAGATAGGCAATCGCTCCATGTAAAATACTGGTTTTATAGTAATGATGATAGAGTAATGATTGTAGATGCAATGATGTAACGGCTTACCTAATATAGGGTACAATCAGTTCAAAAGGATAGCTATAATCAAAAGAAGATAGACATAGATAGAAGGGTGGAAACTCCTGCCTATCATTTTACGTAAGTACTCCCTTGGATTTCATTAATGGAACGCACATTTGAGGAAGATGGTGACGTGGGTAATTTTTCTCTGCCAGAAACAAGATAATCTACATCTAATTAGTTTAGGTTAGCCGATCAATTTCTTCTCAATTCAAGATCAATTTATGCCTCTCCTAGGCTAAGACTTCCATTTTCTCCAGTTCTCGTGATCTCACACTATTTTCTCTGCAGCTCTTCACAATTCATATTTAAAGGGTTAAAGTTTAGAAGCGTGTTGCTTCGAGGAGGGGAAGAGGGTAAGTAAACTCCCCCCCGCCGGAGATAAAAAGTTTAGTAAACGATTTTTTATCACATAATTCTCAAACAAAATGTTAATAAATGAAATGTAGAGGGAGATAAAACGGAAGATAGAGTAACCTAATCTGTCCGAGCCAATATGCCCCATGTCTCAAGCTCGATAGGTTCGCTCTTGCATCCTAAAGGCCTGATTTAAACCCGGTGTGAGCTACTGGCAATGACAGTAGACAGCTACTGACAATTTGTACTAGCATGACAGTAGCTCGGCTCGCCTCACCCGGTCACACGAGTGCAAGCTGCTGGCGTGACAGTAGGCAACTACTGCACCTCTGTACTCGCGAGTAAGAGAGCAGCAGAGAAAGCACCCGGAGTGGGCCTGAGCGTACGAGCTACTGTCATTTCCTAAAAACGTGCGGAGTGACGTCCGAGTCGAATGCAAGTGGCTTGGTGGGGGAAGGCGCGTGGCTTGTAAAAACAAAAAATGTTGTAGTTACTCGGATGCAAGGTACTGACCGACTCGCACATGACAGTAACTCGCATGATGCGGTCACACCGTGCAAGTTGCTGCACAGCAGTAACTCGCCTCTCTAGCTTGCACCGTGTAACCTAGGCATAAGTTCTCATTGCGTTTATACTTTATTTTTTTCTCAAAAACTAGGCATGATACATGATAGATGTCTTACGCAAAAATGTAATCGAAGCTTCTCACGTTCGGTCAATAAAGTATAGGTGACCCATAATTTACGTTCCTAAAAAAAGTTTTTTTTTATAAAAAAATAATAAACGGCTGATGAAAAAATTGTTGTGGAGGGTTCAGAAGACCCCTTAGAACCCCAAATAGCCTCACATTCCTTCTGGCGAATCAGCAAGTTTCTAACCCACCCCAAACATTTTGCTCGAAAATAACATTCACGATATTGTCCTAACCTACCTACGAACGATTGATCAAAAATGTATGAACATGTCAAACAAACGAGAAGCGTCTTGTGCAAACTTACATAAAAAATATTACTTCGAGCAAACTTACTGTGAATAGAGGACTTACTACGATGATTGATTCCCAAGATTGATTTATGCTTTCCAAGTAAATAAATATGACAGCACAGTATATATTGACCCCTGTCATTTAATCAAAATTCTGCAAAAAGTTTCAACACTAATAGAAAACGACTTTCTACATTAAAAAGTTATACACTTTCCCTAAAAGGACCATTAGTTCAGGCCGTACCGGCCTTGGTAAATGACTCTAAATCGAAAAATGAACACCTTTTGGAAGAAGATAGTCCTCTTTGACTAGCTGTATCTTCGTAATAAATAGCCCTACAGTGCTTGGATTGGGTTCAAATTGTAGCTGAACCTAAAAACGCGTCCTTAAGGTATATTTTCAAAAAAAGTGAAAAAAGTGCCAGAATTTCGCAGTTTTCGAGCACCATAGGAATAGCACAAGGTTTTCAGATTTGCAAACTTTACCCAAGTTACTACTCTCAGGGGACCTAACAACAAACTCGTATAAAAAATCGTAGTTGCATGCGCGTCTGCGATGTTTAATATTATTATTGACTAAAATTAAAGTCGCTTTTTGTGTCTATCTGTGTGACCGCGTTGTTCTTCTAAACTTCGCAACGGATTTTGATGCGACTTTCAACAACATTTAGAAAATTGATTCCAGAAGTGTTTTCTACATAAATATTAAACTTACATATAATAAAGAAATATCGATATTTTGTCAAGTCGTAAAAACCGTGCGAACACCTACTTCGCACGGTTTTTACGTGTCGCTAGTGAAAACTAAAGACACTTTCATATAAAACACGTACCTATAAAAGTCAACAAATATCGCCACTCGTAGAGACTCCTAAATACAGCCTTGAACAGAAAAATAGCTGATCCAATTTAACCATTATTATATGACCAAACCCCAGAAATTAAGTTAAAAATTATCTATAATCCAACCCTATTAGACCTATAGACTGATTGATATTACAGAGCAGGGATGACAAACCAATGGCTATTGTGGGAACGGCATTTAATTTAAGCTCAACTGTCTGACAATTTAAGGACTACCGTTTTCGAAATGATAATATCCACAGCTAAATAGTTCGCGCCATCACTGAATTCCGGCGGAAAATTCCTGAACAACTAACGCCGCGTCAAAAGGGCTTCAGTGGTGGCGCGGACTGTAAGTTGATTTTACAATCGTCAGATAACTTTTCGGAAGAATAAATATGGCGGTTTGACACATTCTTTACACAAATGCTGTCTAACTGTCATTTTTATTCTTTAGATAAAAGTTATCTGATGATTGAAAAATCTGCCCTCATTAAAGCATTTTTTTTTAATAATACACAAATAATACACGACTCTCTCTTTATAGAAAATTGGCAAGAGCCAATTTTCTCGTGTCTTAGTGAGTCAAGACTCACTAAGACACCCTGTGAGGGTGAGGATGGGTAGGTGTGAGGTGCAAACAGATTTTTTTTTTCGAAAATCAACCTCCCTATTACTAGAGTGTGTAATTATCGGGTTGATAAAATATTTATTGGAAAGTAACTGGCAATTTAAAATATGGTCAATGCAATATACCCTAAATAATAAATTAAACATTCTGGGCCATAATATGGTCAATACAAATCAATTGTATGAGGATTTCTTTTCCTCAGTAGTCGGTATTATTCAGCAGTCGACACTGAATAGGTATTAGGATAAGTAGGGAAAGACTGTTCGAGCTGTATGGCGTAAGCCTTACATATCTGAAAGTTTCAGTTTTTCAACAAGTATGTTGCTACATATTCCAAATTTATTAGAAATACCTGCAAGATAGCTAAAGGCCTGTACATTAGCAACAAGATCAAATCAGCAGAATATAAAATAAAAACAGTTTGGAAAGTTATAAATAATGAAACGAATAGGAAAAACATACGAAACACTGAGTACACTTTGGAGACTTCACATGGTGCCATAAGCTCTAACTTAGAAGTAGCTCAAGAATTTGTACGTTTATTTACTGATATTCCATCTAAAACGACGGAAGCTTTAAATTCTTCACCCGATGTCTCAATTGATTTATTAAGAGCGAACTTTGCAGGCTTCCCGATTGAATTTCAATTTAAACATATAAACGCTATGATAGATAAAAGCTTTTCGGCAAATTAAAATCAAATTGACCGAAGATCTATGGGGATTATCTATCAAAGTTTGTACATCCATAATCGAAACTATAGCACCATATTTGGCTTTAATATTTAATTTGTGTGTAGACCAAGGAGTCTTCCCGGATTTAATTAAATACAGTAAGGTAATACCACTTTTTAAATCTAGGGACAGTAAAGACACTAACAATCATAGATCTGTATCCGTGCTGCCGGTATTCAGCAAGGTGTTCGAAAAGATAATGCTCAATCAAATGCTTAATCATTTTAACACCAACCATATCTTACACGATCAGCAATATGGGTTCACCAAAGGACGTTGTACCACTGACGCTGGTGTCACCTTATTAAAACACATATTTACAGCGTGAGAGGAGGCCCAAGATGCCATAGGAATTTTTTGTGACCTGTGCAAAGCATTTGACTGCGTAAATCATGAGACCTTGCTCTTGAAACTTAAGCATTACGGACTAGATAAACTTGCGCTTAGTTTGGTAAAATCTTATTTAAATGATAAACAGCAAGTACAAATTAATGGAATGAATTCACTCGGTTTAAAAGTAAAAATGGGTGTTCCACAAGGCTCGATATTGGGTCCTTTCCTCTTTTTAGTATACATTAATGATCTACCCCATTTATAAAAAAAACAACCTCAAATGGTGTAATTGGCTGACGATACTTCTCTATTTTTTAAGATAAATAGACGTGCATCAAATCTTGACGACATAAATAACGCTCTACTACAAGTCCAAAATTGGTTCACTGCTAATAATTTAGTATTAAATGGGAAAAAAACTAAATGCATAAGATTTGCTTTACCGAATGTTAAAAGTAGTGATTGTGACATAGTATTGAATAGGGAGAAATTAGAATTCGTCGATAAAACTGTTTTCTTGGGGATTACGCTCGACTCAAGGATGCCGGGGATGATGGGGTCCTCATTTAACATCTCTTGCAGGACGCCTAACTTCAGCAGCATATGCTGTAAGAAATATCCGTCAATTTACTGACGTAGTTCAGTTATTTTCATAGTATCATGTCTTACGGTATTCTACTATACGGACGGGCTGCAGATATAGAGTCTATTTTTATTCTGCAGAAAAGAGCCATCAGAGCAATATATGGTCTCCGCAGACGCGATTCTCTAAGGGAACTGTTTAAAGATATTAACATCATGACGGTACCTTGTCAATATATCTATGAAAACATCATGTACGTTACGAAAAATCTAATTCTTTTCAGTAAAAGAGGTGATAGACACAATTATAGCACTAGAAATAGGGACCAATTAGTTCAACCGGGTTTCAGACTGGCTAAAGTAGACTCAACCTTCATGGGGTACTGTTTAAAATGTTACAATAAAACACCAAATAAAAAAATAAAAAAAATTTTTTCATTCAGTTGGAGTATGTGGGGAATACTCCAACTGAATGAAAAGAATTTTAAATCTTGTATAAAACGCACACTATGCTGCCAAGCATATTATAAGTTGGGGGATTACATCGTTGACAAAAATGCTTGGCTCAACGCTGGTCCAGCTCCACAAGGGCGCTTAAACTAAATGATTGGCATTTGAAAATATTGTTGGAGCTGCTGAAGATTGTAAGACTATCTTTAGATTGTATAACTTCAATCTCATAGTATTATATAATTGCATAGCACATGTGTGAGCACTATGTACCTACTTTAAAGCTACCATTTACTGGTACGTCTTTCATTGACTTGAATGTGCTCTTGCGGCTGAGAGTATGTCATGCTCACTCAAACGTCTCGCTGGTGGTGGCGTGTGTTGGATCATTAAGTTCCCTTCAAAATGGTTGAGCTAAATGGTGCTGATCCATGCGTCATGTTCGTGAACGGGCGCCGTCAGTAGGGACTGGTCATCTCTTAGCTGCCAAGGCTTATTTTGAATTTATTTTAATTTTTTAATTGTTTTTGCTTTATTTCGGGCGCTTTAACGTGCACGTGTCTCTACATTGTTCTCACATGTATAATTACAACATGGATGATGTAACCAATATTTTGTAAGAATATTCTGATTTAAAAGAGTGTCCGTGGAGTTTCTTGCCCGTTCTTCTCCATAGGAACCTACTACGCGTTGGAATGGGCAACTAGCTTCATATTTCTGACTGACAGACTCCTTGACAATTCAAAAGTGCCTGTAATTGGTTTATTTGAAATAAATGCTTTGAGTTTAAGTTTGAGTTCAAGGAATATTATAATTTGACATCCGAAATCGCGGCCGCCCGACAATATCTAGTCTATACACAACGGTTCACCATCCCTGTACTAGGGGAACATTTTCCTAATGACCTACTTTCAACGCCGGCGAATTAATTACGGCTCGTCTCGATAATACGCGGACATCGGTTACTGATAGATAGGTTTACATACGAGTTCTTATGAATCTACCTAGCCTTTTCCCAACTGTGTTGAGGTCGGCTTACATTCTAACCGGATGCAGCTAGTATTTTAGTTAACGACTATCAAAGATCCACGAATGACAGCCGGAACCAACAGCTTAACGTGCTATCCAAGGCACGGAGGAGTCTCGGTATGTAAAGATGGTCACCCATCCACGGACCAACCCCGGCAAGCGTAGCTTAACCTGATGGATTGACTCGTGCGGTTGGTAATACTTAGCAATGAGCTTCTTCAATTAATTACGGCTCGTCTCGATAATACGCGGCCATCGGTTTCTAATAGATAGTTAGATACGAGTACTTACACACCTACATCATTATATTGTGTCGGACGATATTACGAGTGTCCGGTAATTGTGTCCGGGAATGTTGAGAAATAACGGAATTGAATTTGCTCGTAGGATCTATGTTGTAGTCAGTTCAGTTTATGATAATCAATGATGACTAATTCTGAAACTACATCTGTTATAAACCCTAATATATAAACTATTCTGCTATATTAGAGGCCTAAACACTATATTAATTCTAAAGAAAAAATATAGTAGGCGAAATTAATATATTTGAATTTCAATACAAAATGATGAGATGGTCGCAATGGGATGGATGTATTAATCTCATAAAAGCTGAATTAACGGTATTTTCTTACCTTAATTTAGAGTGTAATAGGGATGATGACTAAAAAATTTTTTTTACTCCGTCTTTGTGATTATAAAAAAATATTGGACTCGTATTTTTTTCTTTTTTTACGTAATCTAAAGATTACGGCGATACATTGAGGTAAAATGTGCCATGACGTCACGAGTATGTAGATTTTATATGTACTAGTAACGTATCGACCCCCACTCCCCAACTTAAAATGCGTTTTATCTAAGTATTTTTTTATTAATATGATTAAACAAAAAATACGTGTCTAATATTTTTTTATTATCTGACTGACGGACTAATTAGTTTTTTTTTTTTTACCCCGGCATCATCCCTATTATGAGACATTAAAATAAAGAACCTGTTTATGTTCATATTTTTGAAACATACCTTCTTCGTTCTGTTCTTCTTCGTTATGACTACGCTTTGAGAAAAGAGAAGTTTGTTTCTTAAACTTCTCTTTTCTTCTCAAAGCGTAGTCACAACAAATCTCGTCAATTTAAGTTTGTTATTCAATTTTTCTACATGTGACTAAAAGAGTAATGAATATAAAATGTTGATGGATGGAGAGGGAGAAGAAGGCCGACGAAAAGATGGATAGATTGAGTGAGGAATAATATGAAAGAGAAGGGAGTGAATGACAGCGTGACGGTTGACAGGAGAGAATGGAAAGAGAAAACGTGTTCCGCCGACCCCAAGTAACATGGACAAGGTCAGGAAAATTATGGTGATTCTATTTTTCTCCATACGCTTGGGGAACTTGCAGCCCGCGAGACGAGGCGGGGAGGGGTGTATGCGTTGCAACGCCGGAGCGAACCTTGTATCATACCATGGATATTTGTATCTAAAACGCCGCAGCGAAACCGCTCCGGCGCCGCGCCTCTGTCGCAACGCATCGTATGCACAGGCTCTTAATCTACTGAAACGCCGCGCCGTACTACGCTAGGCCAGCTCAAGGTCACAAGTGTAAAGCACCGCGTGCACTGTACATAAAGAAAAGCCATTGTCACAAGGAATCTTCAGTATTAACGTTGTTTCGGGGTGGATACAATAAGATCCTGACCTTAGTCTTACTCGTACAGCAATAGATAATAATATAGAAATTAACTTTAACATAGCGTAGTAACCGCCACGACTTACCGAGTTGAAGGTTTTCGGTTCGAACCCAAGTGGGCACTTTACTTTGTGTAAATTATTTCATCACCACTGCTCTCAAAACGATGAAGGAAAACATCGTGAGGAAACCGGCATGTCCTAGAACTAAAAATACGAAGACATGTGACATTTACCAACCCGTACTGGGCCCGCATGGTGGATTACGGCCCACTCACAGAAAGAGGAGGCCTGTGTCCCAGCAGTGGGAAAATTATAGGCTGAATATGTGCGTTTTGTTTGTGCAGAATAAACAATTTTTCTTTCTTTTCTTCTTTCTTTCTTTGATATGCTAACTTCTTCAACACATGGCTCCATCTGCCTAGAATTTTCGGGACAAAACCTTTATTTTATTTCCTGCCATCTTGTGAATGTAACGCGAAAACATTTTGCCGCTTCATCGGCAAGCGAGACATTAATATTTTGGTCGACGTCGGTTTTGCTGCAGTAGAAATAAGCTTCGCGTATCATGGTAGATGTCGCTACTAGCTACTATAACGGGTGCAAAAAAAGCTTTGGTTTCCTAGAAGAGCGGTGGCCGGACTCAACGGCTATCATGATGAAAATAATGACAGCGACAAAGATTTAAATCATTAGATTTGCTCTACCCCGTCAAAAGATAGCCGCGTGTCGGTTTCTTTTTGACACCTCTGACTTACATTATATACATTTATGAAATTATTAATTTTGTAAGATCAAACATTACTTCCTTTGAAAAATATAAAAGTAAACGACACAGTAATAAAATTTGTTGTCCTAATAATAAAACAAGTCTTTTAAATAACAGCATATTTTGAATGGCTCCCCATGTATACAATCACCTACCTAAATATTTAATTGAGGCATCATCGCCTGTTATGTAAAAAAAAAAAACTAAAAAGGTTTTTGATAAATAAAGCATATTACATTACAGTGTATCTGCATATTTGCAGGATAAACTATAGGATTTTTTTTTTTAAATTAAGTACTTTATGTTTAAACGAGTTTTAGTGATCTCATTCTTAGTTTTATTTATTCTGTGTTTTTCTTTTTACGTACTTTGCATACCGAAAGGTAAAATATGGTGATACTAAGACTGTGATATATAATTATTGCATGAATGTAAAACATTTGCACACTGTTTACCCATATTTGCAAATAAATGATTTTGAATTTGAATTTGAATTTTAACAATCACGCAGTGACTTGACTTGATTGTCTCTGAATCTGTGAGCTCACTCTTCTCTGAATGGACCCTTTTTCGCGAGACGACAAGTACGGTGAGAACAAATCTAGCGATTTAAATCTTTGGGAAGAGCGTTTTTGATACCGTGAAGCTATAAGAAAACACACCAACTTGTAATAAGGTACCATTCCGTAAGCGAATGCGGGCGACGTGTCGCCGCGACACGACTAGTTTACGGAATTGTACCTTTACCTTCATAAATAATATTTCAGTGACGTCCTTCATCCGTAAATTACATAATCATAGCTGTAACGAAGCCGAGGGTCACTTATACTACCCAATATCGTGATAGTTTTTTGTAGTGAACCATCAACCTGGGAATATTTGAGATATTGAAGGTCAAAGTTATAACATCAAAATTGGATTTAATGTTATAACTTAATTTTAAATATCCCCACTTCCTGTACCGTTGCATGCACCCATAAGCACAATGTTTTGCGTGCGTTACATTGCGCGCTACCATAAACAGCGATTTGTTACACCAACAATAAAACTGGTATCCCATCAATAGGGATGTCGACGGGGGAAAAAAATTTAAACTAGTCTGTGAGTCAGATAATAAAAAAATATTAGACACGTATTTTTTGCTTTATCACGATAATTTAAAGAAAAAACGTGTGCAATTCACACGTGGTAGAAGTGAAACCTTCAAAAATGTAGGCCCAAGCAAACTCCCACTATGCCTTGGTAAACACGAGTGGAGGGGGTACGAAGCAGAGCACAAAGAGAACCACGAATATAAGAAACACCGTATAATGCTTCCTATCTTATTTTCTCCCACACGTTAAATCTTATGAATTTATGTGTCCGTCACTTTTTACTGTCGCTTTTTCGTTTCATCGACTTTCAAATCACAACAATGCTAAAGAAGTTTTCACTTCAAAAAATAGATAAAACGCATTAAAGTTGGGGAGTGGGGGCTCGCTACGTCACGAGTCAGTATTAATGTACCAGAAAGTGACGACATGCCACTAATCCATTGATTACATAAAAAGAGAAAATAAACGTGTCCAATATTTTTTAATAATCTACCTGACGGACAAAAAAAAAACTTTTTTATCAACATCCCTATTATTTTTGCTCAATGTTACTAATTGATGGGTTTTTTACACCGTGTATCTTTAGTGGCGAAAAGTAACGGGTATAAATTTATTCCACTAAAGGAACGCAAGCTGTAGTAGCACGGATACAAAGCAAAATGAAAATACATCATTATCGTAATAAAACTAAATAGTTATCATTCATCACATATTTTCAGGGAATTCATAAAATAAATGAGTAAGTAGATTGTAAACTTCATTTTTATTGGGAATCAACATGGAATAAATATGGAAACAGCATAGCGTTACAAACTTTTATCGGATATACGAAATATTATGTACAGTACAACTATGTTCTTAATGTCCCTCGGGAATGATCGCATTTCAGAATACAAACGAGTGCTAATTTCCATGTCCATCAATTATTAGATTTATCGTGTATAATAATTTGAATTCAGAACTAAGTACTTTAAGCTCTACATAGTTCACACGGAAATCAAAACAAAACAACAATAAAGTACTGTAATTGATAAATGTAATTTATTTACATACGTACCCCATTACGCAACCACAACCACAACTATTGCCCGCACAGACCAGCACCTTAATTGCAGTGTGTTACGCAATTACCCCGCAGAGGGAGCAATTTCCGATTTCAAAAATACCTCTAATATTCTTTATTTGACAGGATTTTGACATTTATTGTCGTTGAGATGAGTTTGCTACTAGATTTCGAATGTTTTTAATTACGTGAATTGCCAGCAGGTTCAATAGGTAGGTAGAAACAAAATGCGCATCGCGCACTCGGCCGTAATGACCGTCATCCGGCCAACGTTGTGCAGATACTATCGAAGAACTTTATATCTAACCACCGTAAGGACTATTGTTTCTTGCAGCGCTCGGCGGCTATAGCACCGGGCCGGTAACAGATGTGGTCATCGTGCTCACGGGATTTTGTTTTGAAACTGTTTAGATATGAACTTCTTTGATGCTACCCTACTTTAGTGTGAGCGGGCCGATCTTGGTCCGAGCCCGAATAACAGAAGATGCTTTACAAAGCATTATTTTTTTTCTCAATGTGGCAATTTTTTTTTTTGTAAACAATCCTTCTATATAAAAAAAATTGGTAATTCAATGTACACAATGGTACAAAGTGTAATTAAAACTGGAATAATTAGTTGTATTAAATATAAAATACAATCAAAAAATACTAAACGAAATAAAAGAGAAAGACGGCTACGCCCATTCCGTTTCCTTTGTATCTACTTGGGTCCCAACATGTTCTCAGGTCGGACCCATTGGTCGAACTGTTCTGCAGTGAGGATGTTCAGTTTGATGGCAGTGTCCTTCAGGTTGCCTCCCTCTTTGTGGGCAGTCTTCGCAATTAGGGCAGCCTGAAACATGAAATATTATGATAAATGAAATATTTAGCACTTACTTCAGTTTGGTTTGAGCAGTACCATTTCTTGTAGATGCTAACAGAACTGTCTCATTCAAAATCATATACGCTTCCGTGGTGAATCCAACATTAATCAATAAAATCGAAGGAGTCCTGTAAACGCTGTTCACTTTATGGAAAACCTGTTTTTTTTTTTAAGTTTAAATCAATTAAACGACCACATATTCTTCCGACAGCTATGTGCTGTCGGGGGTAAGCCAAATCAAGTATCGAAAATGTAATTTTCGGCACGATATCCTGTCGAAAGCTACTCAGAATACCTATCAAGGCCCCCGACTTAGATTTAAGTATCGCCCGTTCGCCTCCCAAGGCGTCGCCGCCAGCGACCCCTGGCGTCGCCTCTAGTGGCTGCCAGCGACCCCCGGCGTCGCCGCTAGTGGCCGCCAGCGAACCCCGGCGTCGCCGCTAGCGCCCGCCAGCGACACCTGGCGTCGCCGCTAGAGGCCGCCAGCGACCACCGGCGTCGCCGCTAGCGCCCGCCAGCGACACCTGGCGTCGCCGCTAGAGGCCGCCAGCGAACCCCGGCGTCGCCGCTAGCGCCCGCCAGCGACACCTGGCGTCGCCGCTAGAGGCCGCCAGCGACCACCGGCGTCGCCGCTAGCGCCCGCCAGCGACACCTGGCGTCGCCGCTAGAGGCCGCCAGCGACCACCGGCGTCGCCGCTAGCGCCCGCCAGCGACACCTGGCGTCGCCGCTAGAGGCCGCCAGCGACCACCGGCGTCGCCGCTAGCGCCCGCCAGCGACACCTGGCGTCGCCGCTAGAGGCCGCCAGCGACCACCGGCGTCGCCGCTAGCGCCCGCCAGCGACACCCGGCGTCGCCGCTAGAGGCCGCCAGCGACCACCGGCGTCGCCGCTAGCGCCCGCCAGCGACACCTGGCGTCGCCGCTAGAGGCCGCCAGCGACCACCGGCGTCGCCGCTAGCGCCCGCCAGCGACCCCCGGCGTCACCGCTAGCGGCCGTCAGCGACCCCCGGCGTCGCCGCTAGCGGCCGCCGAGATGCCGTCACGTGCCGTCCAGAAATATCTCTCAGGCATGCCGGTTTCCTCACGATGTTTTCCTTCACCGTTCTTGAAGCAAGTGATAATTATACAATACGCTGTCTTCAGCGTATTGTATAATTATCACTTCCCGCTAGTTTAAAAAATTACATTTTCGAGAATATTTAATTCCTCCCAACAATTTACTTTTTACCGATACTTAAATATAGGTACTATCGAGGACACAGGCGCCTGACCACTTTTCGACCTTATACCTTAGGCAATAAGTTTGAAAAGTGTTCAGGCGCCAATGTCCTCGATGGTACGTGTTGGCGCACTCTCCGGGCAGTCAGCCCTGCCTCCACGTTGACTGACTAAAATATAACAATCGACGCATGCGCTATTATCGTACAGTTCGTTCCCTCCTCGTCCTCACCTTATCGTATCCGATATGCGGGTTGAGCGCTGTGACCAACATGAGTGATTCGTTCATGAGTTTTTCTATAGCCACAGCGTTAGCCTTGATGCCGACTGCACAGTTGGTGTTGAACGCCTGGCAGCCATCCCCTGGGAAGATTACAAGTTATTTACCTTCAAATACCTAAGGGCCCTACTGTACCTACTTAACACTTTCGACTCCACCCGCTTTTATTTATTTTATTTTTATTTTTATACATATTGGAAGTGAACCCTCCGGGAGGGTTACCGGCATTACGTTTGCGCTAAAGTTAATCACCGCGTACGGTCAACGGAAACTGTGTTATAAAACACTGTAAAACGAAGTAAAATTGTGTTTTCAAAGGTTTTGTCGCTATAAGTCGTTTCCAACCTATAATTTTTTTTGTGAATATTTGTAACCGTGAATATTTTTATTTTTTTTATCCACGCTTAACGCCTAATAAATCTTGTTAAAATGTACATCAGATTTTATTGTCAGGGTTTATAGTGCTGTATTCATTAAGAAAAACCTACATTTAAAATGAGCATCCCATAGGCGACTAGGTGAACCCTCCAAGAGAGCTCCCGGCACTGAACGTGTTCAGGTAAAAGAAAGAAAGAAAAGAAAGATATTTTTTTTATTCTGCACTAACAAAACGCACATTTAAAGAAAAAATACACACATACAAAAGTGGCCAAAAGCCTCCAATTTAACCAATAAATAAAAATAAAAAAAATATTGACAATGGTAAAAAAAAAATCCTACCTAAATAATCCGACCTATCCCAAGTAGCATTCACAACTTACACTCTGTTTGGTTTTTCCTTTACTATTCACCGATCCTCTCATTCTTAACCTCAGCATAGACCACTTCTTAATGTCAGGTCGTCGTGAAGTATTGATGAGCAGAATACACTGGTTAAATATTTTCTCTTCGACTTCTTTTAGAATGCGGTTGATTATATGTATTTAAAAACATTACAATCTTACCGATTAGTTTAATCGATTGCAGTACATTGGCGACCATCATGGTCTTGAACACGTTGAGCTCGAAGTGTCCGTTGGAGCCGCCCACGGTCACGGCCACGTGGTTGCCCATCACCTGCGCCGCGATCATCGTCAGTGCCTCGCACTGGGTGGGGTTCACCTTGCCTGGAATATTGTAAACCTAACGTTAGGACAAACAGATCAACGAAATACCACCGCGGAGCACCTATCAGACGAAAGAACCTCACCAGGCATGATGGATGATCCAGGCTCATTCTCTGGCAGCATCAGCTCACCCAGACCACACCTAGGTCCGGAAGCCAGCAGGCGAAGGTCGTTAATTATCTTCATCAAGGAACATGCGATAACGTTCAGCGCTCCTGACACCTCCACCATTGAGTCGTGGGCGGCCAACGCCTCAAACTTATTTGGCGCTGTCTCAAAGGGAATGCCTGCAAAAAATATTGTTACCGATTGCATAATTTTTATTGGCGAAAGAACTTTTCGTAGGTGAATTGCCTGTACAAAATATTATGATATTATTTAGGCGGGATTCACTACGGTAGCCCGCAAAATTTTGAAATCAAATCAAAATGATTATTTTTTGTCTTACTGCATTCGCCTTAAGATTTCTTTTAATATCATACAACATGCTTCCATTTTTTCACTTGAGCCTAAGATTGAGGCAATCCAAGCCAATCCAATTAAAATCTAGGGAACAGAAATAATAAGTTACTGCCGTACCAGTGATACTTGCGATCTCCGCAGCGCATTTCTCCGCGAAGCCGATGCTCGTGTTGAGACCTGTGCCGACGGCCGTGCCGCCCAGCGCCAGGTAGTGCAGGCGCGGCAGCGTGGTGCAAATGCGCTCGATGCCGTACGTCAGCTGCGTCTCGTAACCGCTGAACTCCTGCCCCAGCGTTAAAGGCACGGCATCCATTAAATGCGTTCTGTAGAGAAAAAAAATACAAATTTAACCACCTGACAGCATACAACAGAACAGGAATACACAATAATCTACATGGCATTAACCAACCTGCCAATCTTGATGATCTTGTCGAACTCCTTGGCTTTGGCGCCCAAGGTATCTCTGAGTGCTACGAGGCCAGGCATGAGCCTGTCTCTTAACTCCATTGCTACAGCAACATGCATGGCTGTAGGGAAGGTGTCGTTGGAGCTCTGCGATTTGTTCACGTGGTCATTGGGGTGAACGGGGGTTTTGCTGCCCAATTTCCCACCCAAGATTTGGATGGCGCGGTTAGAAATTACCTGACAATAAACTTTATTTATTAACACATCATAGAGCTACTATACTATTTTTGTATGAAGTTCTCACTGCGATACATGCACACAGACGATATGGCTACGTTACCTCATTTGTGTTCATGTTGGACTGTGTGCCCGATCCAGTTTGCCAGATGACGAGAGGGAAGTGCCCCTCTCTGTACAACTTGCCAGATATGACATCATCAGCCGCTTGCATAATAGCTGTGGCTGTAACACATTTGTATGTAAATTATTTATAATACAAGCCGTTACTATGGTATAATTATATTCTGGTAATTTAGTAACTAGGTAAGAAGCTGGTGGTTTTGTCGCCATAGAGTCTTTAACTTGATAACTTTGAAAGCAGTCAACCTAGAATCTTACTTAGCAAGTTTGAAACGTTTTTTCAAACTTGCTAAGTTCGATTCTGGGTCACCTGTCGATAGGTATGGAAAGATCCTCGAATAATGATCGCTCCAGTTAATAGGAAGTCTGATGAAACTTTCACCCGTCCAGAAAGCAGAAACGTTGAAATGCTCACCGATTTTCTTATCAAGACCGAATTCCATGTTCACTTTGGCGGCAGCTTTCTTTATGATCCCGAAGGCGACAATGACAGGATACTAGAAAGAATAAACATAGCTCAAAAAATTATAATAGGTAGGTACAGCCACTACGCGAAAATTCGATACTGGTTGATAACATTACTAGCTTCCGCCAGCCGCTGAAGCACTAGGAAGTGGTGAAGGGTGGTCGTTTTGGGGGACAGTCTTAACGTTATTTTGACGTTCGAAAAGTGCTGATTCTCAGCCTAGTTTGAATGAATGACTTTTGAATTTTTGAATTTCATAGTGACCTTATTGGTGATGTTCTTCCGAACTACAGAAGGCTATAATACTCGCAACCGGCGTGCGTGTATGACCAGATATACGTCATCATCTTCTTTTCTCAACTATGTTAGGGTCGGCTTCCAGATTAACCGGATGCAGCTGAATACCAGTATTTTACATGGAGCGACAGCGTATTTGACCTCCACACCTAGTTACTAGGTAACACGATACCCCTTGGTAAGACAGGTTGTTAGAATTTTAGGCTTCTAACTACCCGTAACGACTGTCAAAGATCGACAAATGACAGCCGGGACCAACGGCTTAACGTGCTTTCCGAGGCACGGAGGGGTCTTGTTATGTAAAGATAGTCACACATCTATGGACCAACCACGGCAAGCGTAGCTTACGAGGGGGCAGTAACCAAAATTTGATTTTTCAGGAAGTTGATAAGACTTAGGTATAAAATAAAAATAATACGAGTAACTACATGATATGTCCGAACTTTTTTGGAACAGAAACACAACATATTAAAATTTTCGCGATAAAAAAACATCACGAAGTTACCTGTAATTTTCCAGTATTTTCGATTTGTACTTAATATGCTAATGACTTATTGGATAAAAATTAGATGATTATTTGTATTAATATATGGCGAAAAAATTAGTGCAGGCTTTTTTTAAATTCCTTTTATTTTAGGTTTTATTACGACTACAAGCTTTTAGCACTTATGACGTTCTTATTTCGTGTAAGAAGTCATCTTCCGTCGCACGTTGCGGGAACTTCAAGCATATTTTTGTTTCACAAATCAGTCGCCGTCGCTCTGTTGAGATGAGTGGTCTGCGCTATCGGCTGCGCTGTGATATGATTTATTTGCGTAAATAATATTTTCGTAATTTATCACATTCTAGGAAAGAAACTGAGAAATAGAAAACATGAAAAATACACTAAAACCAGTTCCGAAACGATTATTAAAAGCGTTAAGAATTGATAAAGTAAAGAAAAAATTGAGGCTAAATAAAAATATAAAATTCAATGTTGTTATTTGAAAACTCAAAATTACATACATTTTATTTGACAAATTTTTACTGGTATAGTACAACTAGCGCCTTGTCCTGTATTTCGGTAAATTTTCTTGCGGAGAATTTTACAACATAGCCAACTAGCCAATTCCACGTTCAGTTGAAATTTTGCGCTGGAAATTTATAATCTTATTACGATTTACTCAGGATCCAATTTCGTTTACCGTGGGGTAAATCGTGGGGAGGGGTTGTTGACAAACTAATTTTTTTTTTTTTACGCTTAGATGAACCATTTCGAGCGACTTTTGACTATCTATTGCCGCTCAAAGACTAGTTATTGTTACCAAAAATTAATAATCACTAGGAAGGCTGATACTAGTGCGGCATTATGATATGAGTAGTAACCACAACCTTGAAAAGCTGGTCATTGGTGGCAATACCGAAGGAAAGAGAGCACGAGGCCGGTCACCAACACGAATGGTCCGACCAAGTAAAAGAAGCTATTTCCGCAAGCAAATTTCAGCAGGTGGTGATGGCAACTTTGGACCGGAACCGATGGAGGCAGATTGTCCGTTTAAAGCGGTCTAGTGAACCCGATTCTCAGTAATGAGGGACCGATTGAAGAAGAAGAAGTAACCACAAGGTTCCGAGGTATGGTCCAGTATAAAAAACGAAGCGTAGTTCGTTTTGCTTCTTTTCATACTTTAGTTCATACCACGTACTAAACGAAACGAAAACGGAAGCATGAAAAGACGCGGAGGAAAGCTATACGAACTTGCTTGGTTTAGGTTTGTTCCTAGAGTGGCCTGCGCTTTTATTTTTGGTAACTTTGCCAAAAATAAATAGATTTATGGGGTTAAGGCGACGATATCCGAATTTTAATGATTTTATACTGAAGACAACGTCTGAATTTTAAATTAGAACATTTTCTTAATAACTTAATACATATATGAATATTTTAGATTCTGTTTGGTGTGGTGAAATTAATGTGTAAAGTTATGTCTAACGCGGATAAAAAACTAAGAATCACGCAAAATCTATCAAGTGTATTTTTCTGAAACTTTCATCATTTTAAAGATAACTTAAATATTGATCTTTTAGTATTCGTGTTTTATTTAAATACCTTTTGTTTCATGTATAATAGATTAATAATGAGTCTAATTTGGGACAGCGCCCCTTGATGGGCGAGTCCTATTACTGGCTGGACATACGAGGTGTTGCGTGAGCTCAGTACAGAACACGCTAGCTAACCACTCAAGGTCACTGCCATATATCTGCGTCTTACGTAGCGAAGCGAGAGTGCCCTATATGCCAATGCTTGGAAGCTTTTATTTATGTAGGTATTTAGTTCTGTTTATGTTTTTATTTTTTTGGTTGAGTATAGTTTTCAATGTTGGTATATTGGAGTGAGCTAGCTGACATTTATGGCAAATAATTTATTTTTATGATTTGTGTTCTTTTGTTTTGTATTGTTTATTACTTTGCATAAGGGCTAAGTCACAAGGCTCAACCACTGTTTTTTCCTGCACGCGTAGCATGGCGCTTTCTATTTCTACGAAGAATAGACACAGCTCTTTCTATACAAACTGACATTTCGTTTCTCCATTTTTGACATCGCACCGTAGAAATTTTTCTACAATCTGTCATTTTGTCTTACGTTTCTAACAATCTTTGTCTAGGTCCTTTTGTATGTAGACTATTTCAGAAGAAAGTTTTCTATCCCAAACTGTCAAAATCACACTGACAACTGACTGTTGTCTAAGGTAGTATAGACAATTTGATTTTGTAATCGCCATGCTAAAGAGAGTAGAAAACTTTCTACTCGACGGCCACAAAGTATATACGGTTATCTACAAAATCATGATTTTACAGAAGAACGTTTTGAATGCAAAATTGTGATAATTAATAGAAGAACAAAGCTATCTTCTATTTTACATCATTTAGTTAATAGGGCATTACCAAGGAAATGGTTAAGGCCAATATTACTGTAATATTTTTTGTTCCAAAACACAGTACTTCGTCATTTTAAGAATAAAATGTTGTAGTTGTCTTTAAATACGTGACTTAATATCAGTAAAAATAGAGAATCAAACAGAAAAAAAGTCCTATGACAAAACAAAGAATTCTGAGTCGAATTATGTCAAAGAGTGAATTTCCTAAAAAGTGCAGTTGACTCTTTCTACTTTGCTGCCGTCGTACTGTCTACACGGAACGTCATTTTTGTCTACTCTTCCGTCGACAAAAAGTTGCTCATGCTACGCGTGCAGTTGCTATGTCGTTGTATTTTGTTTAATAAGAACAGAGAGCAAAAGTAATAAAACAACTACATTTACCTAACATGAATGTGTGACTAAGATATTTTTATTGCGTCACAACAGGGCATCGTAGGTCAATCTTTATATCAGTTATTGTAAGATAATAAAAACACAAGAATATTATTGTTTTTACGTCATTATTATTTTAGATGAGGCAGTTAGCTACTGGGATGTTGCAGCCAAAGCCACGTTATTTGGAAAATTATCATGTAGAATTTATTTAATCAAGCAAATATTACCGAAGATTCAAAGACTTTTTTTTACTTTGGTGAGTAAAGAAACTGTCTCATTCGAATATGAACTATAAAGACGCTTAACGAAGCCACACGAAGCCGAGAGGCAGGCAATTTGCTCCTAATCTAACAGGCCAATTAAATTTGATACACAAATGATTTTCTCGGACCCGAACTCGGACGTGTAACGTAAATAAGTTAATTTTAAACATGGGGAGTGAGTTTTAAGAAAAAAAGCAAATAAAAACGTTTAATTTTGCAAACTGTACCGCGTGTGAGTGTGAAAAATGAAATGGATCTTACTGTGAAGGTCACAATTTTATTTTTTGTAATTTTAAAATTAATCGTTAAAAGTTATTTAAGATAATAAATGAAAATTGATCCTTATCTCCGAAACTACTGACCCAAAAAAAATCTCCCGTATTTCCAATTTAGGGTCAGTAACCCTAAATTGGAAATACGGGAGATTTTTTTTTCAACTACTATGGATAGTTTGTTTTTGTGATAAACTCATTCCAACTATATAACCCTTCATTGTACGTGGCCCGACACGCACTTGGCCGGTTATTTTGGTAAGTACTGGACCTTCTGGTTACGGAGATATTTAAGGTCAAAGTTCTAGCTTTGTTTTTTACGAAAACCTGTTTTTATTTTTACGTTAAGTTGTAACATTTAAAACTGGTTTTAATAGAGAAATAAACAAAGAAAGAGTTTTCTCACCAAAAATAAAAGTCCTTCCCGGGCCCCAACAACATGCTGCTAAGTTTGATGTAAAGAATGCGTACCTAGTGAAGGGCTATGTAATGGGTCTTTGTCCACCCTCATTTTGTAAAATTCAAATTCAAATTCAAAAGTCATTTATTCAAACTAGGCTGAGAATCAGCACTTTTCGAACGTCAAAATTACATAAGACAGTCCCCCAAAACGCCCACCCTTCACCACTTCCTAGTGCATTAGCTGGGAAGAAGAAGTGGCGCAACAAACTCCCCAGCAGCACAGCTGTCTGTTCAGTTAGAAGAACAAAAAAAATAAGATTCTATATAATAGTATTCAAAATAATTTAGATAATTTAGATTACGCAACACAAAACATAATTTAAATTATTAGCCATATGTTAGCTAGCACACGCCAATATACCACACAACATCATCGAGAACTATACTCAGGCAGAAATAAAAACTAAACGTAAACAGAACTTATCTAAATAAAAGCCTCCAGGCATAAAGGGCGTGCCCGCTTACATATAGTTGTAACTGGAAGTTATAAATGATAAACTAGGACCATCGAGATAAAATAAATAAAACAAACAGTTAATTACTAATAACAATAACTAATATGATCAATTGTCGAGGTCACTAGCTAACCACATATTGCAATACAACTCATTAGAAAAAACATTGTAATGAGTAGATTATGTCAACAATAAATTGAAATAAAATTAAAAATAGCTTGACTTATAAAGTCAAATAAAATAAAAAAATACAATTATATAAACTCATATAACTTGTCAGTAGGTAATCTGGAGAAAGAACATAAACATTGTCTTGAGTTAATCACAGCGACCAACTATTCTTATCATTTAAGTAGTCGTTTATAGAATAGTATGCCTTTGAACAAAGCTTGGATTTTACTTTCGTTTTAAACGCATCAAAAGGCAAATCTAGCAAAGAAGAGGGTAGCTTGTTATAAAAGGTTATACCAAGCCCAACAAATGAGTTATGAACCTTATGAAGCCGGTGAAAGGGAGCTCGTAGTTTGTCCTTATTTCTAGTGTTAACATTGTAAAAATCACTGTTTTTAGTGTATAAGTGTATATTTTGCCTAATATATAAGATGTTGGCGAAGATGAATTGGGAAATTGTAAACTTTAATGTTCAAATTCGTATGAAACACTTGCTCACATTCGCTAACACAAAATAAACATTGACGCCAGAAGCACACCTCCGCCGCGAAATCGTAGCAGCGAAACCGCAGTAGTTCAATTCAACTGGCTCGCGTCATGTTCCGCTACTCGAGTTCCCCTCCTCAAATTTCGCGTAGCGGAACATAATGCGAGCCAGTTGAATTGAACTACTGCAGTTTCGTTGCTATGGTTTTGCGGCGGAGGTGTGTTACCGGGATAAATGCTTAAGTGTAAGGTTCACATTACTTAGCAAAATCAAAGGACGGTCTGTGAATCGTGCCCTCACACTTCATACCTAAATAACTATAATTAAATAACGAACAGGGCTGTGAAGATTGCCTGCTAAAGGGAACCTTATACCATGCAGGTTGACCGAAACAATTATTTGGCTGGAAATTCATCGGTATTCAAACAATCAAGCGATTGAAATTAAAGAACAGGTAGGTCGTAGCATAGCTGTTCCTGGTGGTCCTCCGTGATAGACACACCATTTTTATAGAAAAAAGGGTGTGTCTATCACGGAGTTTCTAATGGTTATGAGCCTCACAAAAGCATCCTGTTTCACCGTTTAAATGTTGGAAGGGGGTGAGAAGCGAGTTAATTTTCTGGTTCTTTTTACGTGTTCCTGTTGACGACTGTTGCAGCCGATGGATTAAGGAACAAATTTGCAAGAAACCAGTTGAACTCACCGGTATTCGTTCCTCGATGCCTCCGATGGGGAAGTTCATGACAGACCTGAGAGTCTGGGATCCAAAGAGTTTGTCGTCTGGCACGTCCAACTCACCCATTCCATCACGCTCCTTCCGCTGTAACAATTATAATGAACCAGGTTTAGATGGGTGGTTCTGTTCAAGATATTACATGAGTTAAGGGATAAAGGAGTATATGTAGCTGCATTGTACGTGTGAAATCAAATATTCAGGATTTATTGTATCAAATAAATACACCAGTCCCTACTCTCTTCTCCTCGACTTGCCAAAGGTCGTCTTCGAGCATCATTCATTAACTACAGTCTCTCACCGTTTTCGTAGGTTTCGCATCTGGGTCCATACATGTTGTACACGCCATTTTGTCTTAATATAAATAATAAAACCAAAATATTAAATCAACAACTCTATAAAAATAATATAAAATTTTAATAAAGGATTCTGCATATTAAAAAGTGACAGCTTCATAGGTCGTAGACAAAGTTTTGCTATAGTGTATTATTTATGGTTTTGCTTTAATAGGGGCTTTTTTTAAGGTTTTATACTCGTCAGTAGGTACTTTTCGTCTTTACAGGTGTAGCGGCATCTACATCGCTACATGCAAACTACGCATCAAAGACCTGACGTCACACAACATCCTGACGTCACACAAATCCTGCATCGCGCCATTAGAGCTTACCGCGCGATGAACATATATACAAGCTTCCCGACTTGAACCTCTGGGCAGTTGCCCGCCAGACACGACACCCGTCTGGTCGAAGGATCCTCCCTTTTCTATGGGGGATGAGTGAACTTTACACCCTGTTCCTCATACCCCTAAACAGGTTACACAGCTATTAATTAATTAATAAAGTGTGTCGAATAAAAAGAAAATACGAGGAGTGAGGTTCCTCCCTCGTCAATAGTCGAACTCTCGTTTCTCCACATCCAAATCGTTCGAAGTCATTCAATATTAAAATTATAATTTAATAAATGTTTGACCAGTTTCATTCATTTTAAAATGTATTGATGATATAAAAAAAAACACATTTATTAAACATACTGTCAACTATGGTATTTTCGTATTGTTTACATTTTTAAATATTTTTTTTAAAAACATAAAAGAAAATAAAAAAATAGTAGGCCATCGACGTCATGAACGGGGTCTAAGACGCCGGTGGTCAGGGCTTTAGAGAGAGGAACCTCTTCATAATACGTGCCGTGTCCAGGAGTACTGCTTTCTGAATCAAGTCCTTGACCCAGCCGCCCAATGAGAGCCTCCTGAGGTGTTGGTCGAAGCTCTCCGCTATTAGGCATGTCGATAATATCGTGTGCTAAGTCAGGATACTTGATTCTTTTATCATTCTCAGCTTTCACGAGATTCTCGTCATGAGGGAAAACAATATCAGTCATCATTGCACGGCTCTCTCGTCGATCTATCACCACAATATCAGGCTTATTGGCTACAATAGTCCTGTCAGTGATGATAGATCGATCCTAGTAGTAATATGCAACTTCGGACTCCACGAGGTTGTATCTACTCCAAGGCATGTTGCTGGTGAATAATCCTAGCCAGTAGATTGTCTCCGTGGAAGTACTCGTCATTAACCAGACGAGAACAAACGGAAACAATATGTCGGATTGATTCACCGGGGCGGTGGCATGCCCGACAGATTTCAACCGTACCGTCCATGACAATATTTTTCCGAGAATTATTCGTCATAATAACACCATCCATAATCACACAGACAAAACATTCGGTTTCCCCAAACAGGTCGCCAAAACACAGCCAGGATACAAACACCAAAAAGTCTACATCAGGCCCATGGAGGGCCCGGAAAAAGCGTCCGTGAAGCTCTTTGCCTTGCCATACTTCCTTACAATCGTTAGTATCAAGTACTGCAGGTTTGCGCCAGTTCTCTTTCGCCAAGAAGAGCGGGATGAGGCCCTTGTCCACTACGACCACATCTCGTTGAATCCCCACGTCAGTTTGAAGAAAATATTCACTGAGACTGCAAATCTCGCAGTTGTGGAGCGTTTTAGCATTTAAGAAACCTCGACCCCCACACTTTCGCGGGATGTACATTCTTATTACTGATGACCGAGGGTGAAGCATCCAATATGCCGTCAGCAATGTATGGCCCTTTCTTTCTAGACCGTCAAGTTCAGTCTGAGTCCATTTGAGTATGCCAAAAGAATACACCAAAACCGGCATGAAGGCACGCACCTTGTTTCCGCCTGATAAAAGGCAATTTTTTAACACTTTATTCAGGCGGCCAAAGGAAATTTAAATGGAATAAGGCAAGACACAACCGACGATTGTCCCTGTATGCACTATGCAAGTACACCCAAGGACAACCCCCGGCTGGTGCTGGACTATTACGGAACATGGAAACAAGATATATTGGGTTATAGGTCTGGGTGGCTATAGTGGATTGGATGCCCTTATGCCTATGGAAGGCCCCGGAAACTGTCGCTAGCAAATATTGACGTAGCGGCAAGGTGGCAACATATCCTAAGGTGCTTGAAGAGTGGAGAGGTATTCCACGGCTATCAGAACAATCCCACAGCCCAGAAGATGGTCAAGATCTCTACCAGCACTTACTGGAATACTTCCTTCTTCCGAGCATGTTTGCTCTTGCGAATTTTCACTCAAGCCGGCCAATAAAGGCTTCTCCCGGGAGATAGTGTCCATGGGGTCGCTACTGCTTAACAGCTCGCCACATACTGCCCTGCGGATTTCTGTATCTCTCTTGGTCTGGCTTCTCATCCTAGACCTGTTCCGGCAAAATAAACTCTATCGGCACAGACCTAGAGTTCGGCGCGCGCAAGTCCTACCACGACGTCAACGTAGAGTTATGGAAGTGGGGTTATTACTATTTATTATATTTCAGAGCATCTCCATATTATTATAAATTACATAATCGTAATAAATAACACAACAAGAACACATAATCATAAAATTTTAGTGTTAAACAAAATTGTACCTAATTTTATGTTATTATTGTTAGTATACATACCTAGGCAAGACAAAACAAGGTAAAGGCAAGCTAACTAACAAGCCAAGGTAAAAAAAAATGTCAAGGTCTTTCAGTCTAGGGCAGACTTAGTTTTATTTATTGGTACCTCCCCTACACAAAAGGTACGTATTTCACATTTAGCTTTCCACGACCTTGGTTCTCATCGATCGACCGAAAGGATAACACCTACCATACATATTTAACACATCTTTATCAGAAACATTGGGTTTTTTGAAGCCTCACTTAGCTGACTTTCGGCAGGCTTTGAAGTACTAACTACTTGCCCTAGCTACTGTAGTTAGGGGTTGTCGAACAAACTTTAGATCAGTCCAAACAGTGACGTCATAAAAAAAAATTACTCAAAGGAGTCAAATTTTTTATTCGCAAATACCCATGTATATTCCGCAATTCTTGATAGTTTTCGAGTTATAATAAAAAACATATATATATATTAAGTATTTGGGTACCGCGAAAAAAACACTACCTATCTTTTTTTACACACTGGTTTTGGATCAATAACATTATTATGAAAAAAATACTACTTTTAAAAATATTACAAGCAGCCAGAAGTTTAAATAATCTGATGGAAAGATAGACAGAAACAACGTAGGTATGTTTATTATAGTATGTACATGATTGTCTTATTTACATGAATCTGGCATGTTTTATATTTCAAGCAATGCTAATCTCAAAACTGGATACTGTTTATCAAGGAGACAACAATGCCGTACGTTCATACGTCGATGCGCTAATTGACGTTGCATCATCAGGGTCAGGGAACAGGGTGTAAAATTCACTCATCCCCCATAGAAAAGGGAGGATCCTCCGACCAGACGGGTGTCGTGTCTGGCGGGCAACTGGCCAGAGGTTGAAGTCGGGAGCTTGTTTATATGTCCATCGCGCGGTAAACTCTAATTGCGCGATGCAGGATTTCTGTGACGTCAGGATGTTGTGTGACGCCAGGTCTTTGATGCGTAGTTCGCATGTGGCGATGTAGATGCCGCCACAAGTTTATAAAATCAGTTTTATTTTGTACTAGCTGCCCCCCGCTGTTTCATCCGCATAAGTCTCGATCCCGTCAGAATATCGGTATGAAAAGTATCCTATGTCCTAATTCAGGTCATGTGCCAAATTTAATCTAAATCCGTTGAGCCGTTTTTGCGTGAAAGCGTAACAAACAAAGAAACAAACTCACTTTCGAATTTACAATATTAGTTAGCAGTATCTACACTCGCGGTCAAATAATACGGGTCGATAACAAAAATCCCTGTAACCTGCAAATTCATAATGGTACATGCATTGAAACTAACTTTATAAGTATTACAGAGAATTGTATGAAATAAAACGATCAGCGCCCTCAGGAAACTCATGTCTGTTTGTGAGCGATATGCGGAGGCCCAGGGCCTCAGATATAATGCAAAAAAGAGTGAGTGTCTGATGTTCAAGGCAGGCACTAAAGACTATCGTGAAGTGCCGCCTGTCACACTCGGTGGTACTGCGTTACAGTGGGTAACATCTTTTAAATATGTGGGGCATTGGGTCACCGCAACACAAACGGATAATGTTGATATGGAGAGGGAGCGTAGGGCGCTGTCAGTCAGGAGCAATATGTTGATCCGTAGGTTTGCAAAGTGCTCGATGGGTGTAAAAAGTACTCTATTTAGGGCATATTGCCAATCTTTCTACACCTGCAGTCTATGGGTCGACTACACGCAGAGGGCTTACAGCGCCTTACGTATCCAGTACAACAACGCATACAGGGCGCTGTTGGGGTTTCCACGACACTGTAGTGCATCAGGGATGTTCGCAGAGGCACGTATAGACGACTTTTACGCAATCATGCGAAAGCGTGTTGCCTCCCTGATGCGGCGGGTGCGGGGCAGCGCCAACAGCCTCTTGGTCACTGTGGCTGATAGGATGGAAGGCATAACACTCAGGCACTGGACCAGCACACAGGTGTTACCTTCAAATCGTGCCTTGAAGTAATGTTATTGTTAATTATTGCATATTTGGTTATTGTCTTATTAGTGATTTTGACATTATTGACGGTGATTTTGACATTATAGTTATGATTTTGAGATTATTATTGTCGACATCGGCATCATTGCCATAAAGAAAAATAGAATAGAATAGAGATTATTATTGATGATAATTTTGACATTATTATTAATGGTGATTTTGACGTTATGGTTGTGATTTTGACATTATTGTTAATGGTTTTGACATTGCTAGTAATTATATTGTGACCTAAATTTGCCAAATATTATTATGTACTAACACTAGTGTTTAAGATGTGTATGTAACTAACAAATTGGATTGTATGATCTGTAAATAAAATAATTTGATTTGATTTGAAAACCTTTTAAGATCGACAACATAATTAAAAAAAGTTAAATTTGTAAATAAATTCAATTCGCGGTTGTTTTATTCTTGCTTGTTTTCTCAATTTTATTTTCAATCTATCAAATCAAATCAAAATGATAAAAGGCAGTCATTGTCGTCTTTCACCATCATTATTGAATTACTATCATGTCGCTAACACCAGGAGAATGTACACGTATCGTCACTATGTTAGAAGAAGGTAGAAGTCATCGAAGTACAGCTAGAACAATACGCGTGTCACTTTCTACAGTGCAGCGAGTCGTCCAATGTTTCCGAGAAACTGGGCAGATCGATTTATTGTTACGACCATGAGCCGAAATCGGCACCTCACGGCAGTTGAAGTAACAAATCAACTTCGGGAGACCCGTAGAGGCGACGTAAGCGAGCGGACTGTAAGGCGGCGGCTCCTTGACGCTAATTCGACCCCAGATAGACCCGCAAATGGTCCAAAACTTGAAAGGGAACATCGGGTATCAAGATTACATCACGCCCGCGAACACGCACAATGGGGAAATGAAGAATGGGCAAGAGTAATGTTTTCTGACGAATCCAGATTTATGCTGTATGCACATGATGGGTGGGGAAGAGTCTACCGACGGCTAGGGGAACGTTTTATTTCAGCTTGTTTTGAGGAAAAAGTGCCGTTCGGCAGTGGATCTGTTATGGTTTGGGCTGGAATCTCTTGAGAGAGTCGCTCGGAGTTACTGCTGATAGAAAATGGTACGCTAACTAGTGCAAGATATGTGAAGGAAATTCTTAATGAGCATGTCGGCCCATATTTCATTAATATGGGTGAAAATTCAATACTCATGCATGACAATGCCAGGCCGCATACAGCTCAAATTGTAAATGAGTATTATCAATCGCATGGACTGGCCCACGAGAAACCTGGACCTGAATCCAATTGAACACGCTTGGGACGAGCTTGGGCGGTGTGTAAGAAATCGAATCGAAACCCTGCCCCAGCTACACTTCGAGACCTGAAACATGCGTTAGTAGAAGAATGGACCAATATTCCGCAACATCGCATAAAAAACTTAATAAACAGCATGCCCAATCGCCAGCTGTGAGAAGAGCCCGTGGAGGCAAAAAAAAAAGTATTAATTTTTTCTTTTAAAGTTCGTTTTTGTGTTGTATGTGATGTCTCAACATTTATTTTTTCAACGTAAAAGTTACTGATATTTTGTTTTTTTATGTAATTTTGACAATTAAACTAATAATGTTTCCACCTTTTGGTATTTTTTATTAACTGGTAAATTATCTACAATACACAGTTTCATTCATGCCGCTAGCTCTATTATTTTAAGAGTAATTTCAGTTTTTCGTACTGACCCGTATTATTTGTTTGCGAGTGTAGTTTAGATATCCATACCCGTCATATCTGTGGAGTTTCACTAGTTAATTTAAATTGATCCTGAATAGTGGTATTGTATTTATTAGCTGTAGGTCTGATCTACAGAATATCATCGTTCCCTCTTTTTCATCCCACTGCAGGGTATACGCCTCTATGAATATATCTATGCCACACTACTCTGCCCTGACAATCTGGGTCAGTGATAGCTCGGCCCGAGTCAACTCAACCCGAATAACACCCCCCTGCCTTTAGAGGCTTTACAGGTTAACGAGTGATAATAGACCAACTTAAATTTGTAGTTTTAAAAACATGTTCTTCCATACATTCCGTATGGGAGAACATGTTTTTCAACTAAAATGTTAAGTTTGTTCTTGGGATAGATTCATCCCAACTACGGAACCCTTCATTGTGCGTGGTCCGACACGCACTTGGCCCTTTTTATAATACTATTGACTACCCAAATCACGGATAGCCTTCAATGAATGAAAGTTTATTTTTCGTCAAATGAATGAATATCCAAGTATCGGCACCACTTTTGGTTTTATAATGAACACATCAGGAGCCAAATTTTTCCACATTCTTTGGACGGCATCCAATTTAAGGAGTATTAAATGCCAAAGTAAAAAACGCAATAATACGTGAGCTGCAGGATGTTGGAGAGTTGCATCTCATACTAACGAAAGGTACAGCCCGATTCAAACTTTATGGCGGCTCGGAACATGAGGCGAGTCGCTGCGCAGTAAAAAAATCATGTGTCAGCGAGGGTGAGGGGTGGGGTACTGCGCAGCGAGTAGCGTACTTCAGAGCCGCCATAAAGTTTGCCGCGTACTTTACGTATGTGATTGCCTATCGATGTTTGATTTGGCATTCAAAATAGGTGTTGTAAGACGATAAACGTATTGTGTGATGCGCCTGTGGAGCCTAACCGGAACCTAGCCTCTTCGGTTAGACTGAAACCGTAAGAGAAAGGTAAGCGCCAACCAGAAGCCTTCTGCCTCTGAATAAAGTAGATATTATTTATGGAGTAACTGCCATCTGAGCTCCACAACAAAATCACTGATGTACACCAACAGGTACCTATGTTTTATTTATTTATTTAAATGACACGTCAAAAACAGAGGTACCTAAACACAAATAAGGACAATGCACTAGGACTAATGTTTACGTCAATAACAGACACGTACAACATTTACATGGTAATCAGACAGATGCTGATAGTAAAAATAGGTTTAAATTTTATTTATGAAAAGTTTATAAACTCTTTCTGCCAATAGATATCGTCTAGCATAAGCAATAAGGTAGGTATTTAAGTTTTCTATTCTATCTAGTTATTTAAATACCTGAACCAATCACTAAACTGGCTTGGTACACTGGGCGCCAAGGGGTCTTGATAGAGACACTAAATAAAATAATAATCATACCTTAGTATGTATATCTAAAGCATGATTGCGCAGCTGTGGGCCCCTGGCCCCTATTACCTTGAACTCCTCAGGTACCTACTTTCACTTCGGAAACATGGAGTAGGGCTTAATTGTACCGCAATACCTACTACTAATACATAGGTATTAGTCGTAATCACAGGTCGTAATACTCGTAGCTACAGATATTAGTAGGTAATCCTAACTATAATCCTAACTGATGTTACAAATTCGAAAGTGAGTTTATTTGTTCGTTTGTTACGCTTTCACGCTAAAACGGCTGAAAGGATTTGGATGAAATTTGGCACAGGGGTAGACCTTGACCTGAAGAAGGTCATAGGCTACTTTTCATCCTGGATCGCAGACGAAGTCGCGGGCAACAGCTAGTTGTTCCTAAACTGATTCTATGTTAGGAAAAATAATATCTTACACTTCGCAAAGGGCATACCTAAGGGCAGGAGGGTGGTGACCTTTCGAGAATATTGAAATTCGACCCCTGTTGGTAGCGTAATAAGGTATAAAATTATTCAGTTGTTATGCTATTAAACTCAGAGTCATCGAACTTGACCCACAACTTGTTACACATACTTAATTTAGTAGATAGCTATATACCTATATAGTAACGAAATGTTCTCGTTTCTCGTCACAAACTCATAATATTCGGCAATATTATCCAAGTAAGTAAACATTGTGCCTTGTTAATTATCAGCAACTAATTATTTACGCTTCGAATACTTTAATGGCCTGGGAAAAATATTATGACATGCATTAATAAGTAGTTACTCTAAAACAAATTAAGTATATTCTGTAGTAAACTTACCACACCAACCGTCTTCTTCTCCCCATTACAAGAGCATGAACATTCCATTTTCAAACCACAAGAAGTTACACTCACTCAAAGAATAAAAATAAAACGACAATTTAGGTGACTGCAGTACCGGCTAGTCTGCCGGTTGAGCGTTTGATTGAGATTTTTTGCGAGTATTTTTGATCGCCACGTCGTCGTCGCGGGCCAAAGTCACCTAACTGACAACCGGTTTGATACCCCACCACTAAGTACCTAGACAATGTTGGCCCCGCGATTTTATTTATACAGTTTATAGGTACGGGTTTGTTATCAAATTGTAATAGAACCGCCCGCATAGAGAGTTGTGGCGAAACTGATTGTGTGTGACTGGTTTACGACCACAATGTGATACCACGACTTATCAATTAACATTGTTTGATTTAACTTTGAACGCTATTTGCATAATTTATTTAAGTACCTACGCTTGTTATTGTTACATATGGAATTGAGAGATGTTGTGTACTTAGATGTTTCGTTAATAATGGTGCCGATTCTCTTGCCGCAAATGCCTCTAAACTAGACTAAAAATCACTTAAATTTCGTTTATTCCTGTCAAACGACGATTTCCCATTCTGAAATACTCGTAGACTAAAGTGACGCAACTTAACTATATTTTAGTTTGACAGCACTAAGATAGTACTGAGTTTTTAGATTAGTGAAAATGGCAATTGCGCTATTCTGAATTTGACATTTGTCACCTAACATTTTGATTGTAACATACCAATCCAGACTAAGCCTGACAATTTTTAATCGCGATTAAAAAGATGTGGGATAAAATAAGTTGTCATGAACTAAAATTCACACCAACATCTCGACTTCACGTGCAAAAACAGTACTGTATTTATTTTTTCTTTTGCTTATATCTCGAAAATGGTGCATCCTATCGCAAAAATAAAGAAAATTTCGACCCCCTGTATAAAACCCATTAACCCTTAAACTTGAACATGTAGGTAATATTTTTTCATGTTTTCCATACAAAAATTGAAAAATTCCATATAAAACACGTCGAGGCGACACGCCCTGCGCGCGCACCTCCGGCTCTAAAAAAATCACGGGTTAGGGCAAACCAAGGGTACCACGTGGATTCGCGATTGTCAAATTCTATTTTAGTTGTGTCAAAATATTTTTTTAGTTTAGAGAATTTTATTTGCAGAATAGCTTTAAGATTCATATAGCCAAAAGTAAGGGATTTTAGTGATAGTTTAGTTAGTTTAGTTCGGTGTACAAGAGAATCGGCACCATTATGTTTTAATTCTAGACGTACTGACAGATCTAATGTCATGAGGTACTTAAAGGTAGGTAAGTAGGTACTTTCTAATTAAAATCTTTGGATGAAAAATCTGGTACTTACTAGGTGTATATACTCGTACCTACATGTTGAGTGTATTTAATTAATTTGGTAGGTAGGTTTAATTTGGCAGGTTCGCAGGAATCCGCTGGATGCGAGACGAGAAGCACAGAACCGGTCGAAGTGGCAGTGCTTGGGGGATGGCCTATGTCCAGCAGCGGACGTCTTTCGGCTGAAATGATGAATTTGGTAGGTACCTACCGAACCTCCGTTATCTACCTACTTGATTGATTCTACATGGGTAGGTATAGGTACCTTTTATTTGCATTTGTATTAAAAATGGAGATGATCTAACTTCCCCTAATCTTAGTTCACACCCTAATGATATACTTTTTAGGGTTCCGTACCCGAAGGGTGCCAAACGGAACCCTATTACCTACTAAGCCATACTGCTGTCCGTCCGTCCGTGTGTCTGACAGCGGGCTGTATCTCATGAACCGTAATAGGCAAACAGTTGAAATTTTCACAGATTGTCTATTTCTATTGCCGCATAACAACAAACAATAAAAAATTTATAAAGATAGTTAAACACGTTTCTTGTATAAAGTAGAAGTATCGGAACCCTCATTCAAGAAACGTATTTTTTTCGGTGTTTTTTGCTCGATATTAATACGATACGGAACCCTTCGTGTGCGAGTCCGGGTCACACTTGTCCGGCTTTTTAATTTTTACAACTTTATTTGTTAGCCATATGCAGCAAAAATAAACATTATTCTAGAATATAATTGTTTATTGTTGCTGCAAGTGGTTCTATTCTATTCAGTCAGTAAGATTTTCTGTTTTGACGTATCTACCTAAACTCAGAAGAAAGTTAAAGGAACATTTTTTGAATCATTCATCAAAAGTGCTGAAAATCGTTCTTGCTTTTACTGCCATCTCTTGATTAAGCTCGAATCGAGCTTTGATCACGTGTAGTTGAAAGGGACTTCGGCAGATGTCGCCACAAAGCTCAATGTTTAATTTACAAAAACGAACAAACAAGAACATTAATGTTTGTCCTTGTTTATGAAATGTGATTTTTTATAACGTCACAATTATTTTATTTTCAAATATTTTCACCTCATAATCTCACATTTAAATTCACTTTTCTGCCTTAATTTACCATTCCTTCTCTCATTCTGCCATTCATTCATTGCAGTCAGTAAACGTATCGTAATGACGTCAAAGAAAATGACATTTTCCTTTGTGACGTCTTTCTGTTCTATAATTTTCAGGCTTTTCAGGAGTTTTTATTGAAATCAATGAAACATGATTGCTTCCATAATCTTTGATTAATTAAATCTCACATAATCTAACCTGAACATGGATACACCCGGAGAATACGAAGAAAATGATTATCCTATTTGGCAAGAACCACGGTGCGAGCCCTTGGGAGCGCCCAAGGAGACTCTGTGTGACGAAACCACCCCAGAGCAGGCACAAGGAGAGAGGCTACATGCTTTGGAAGAAGAACAGGAAATTTTATCATCATCTGTGTTCTCTCTGACCTCACATCTCGCGCAGGTAGAGTTTCGTTTACGACAGATTTTGAAAGCCCCGCCGGAAGAGAAAGATGTGATGCTAAAAGCTCTCGAAGAGTTTACATCACGTGGAGTGCCTGACTCACGAGCCGCCCCCCAGGGCAGCTCGGGCGACGCGTCGTGCGGCGAGTGTGTTGAGTTGGAACGGAAAATAACGCGCCAACGAACGAAACAGGCTCACTTTATTGATAGACTTAAAATACAATTGAAGGAGTTAGAGCGTTTTGCTGCAAACCCTGTTTCAACAAGCGACAGTAAGCACAGGACATTGATTGACCATTTACGAAGTGAAATTGACCAAAACCTTGAAGAAGGATGCCACCAACCACTTACTGCAGAGGAGCTGCGGCACCAGATCAATTGTGCAGTGCGGCAGTATGCAGACAAGCAGCTATCAAAAGATGAAATCATCAGTAAACTACAAGCGCATATAGAAGACATGCAGAAATTCATTAAAATAATGAAAACTGAGGAGCTTAAAAACAGTAAACTTGCTCCAGAAACAAAAAATGTTGGAAAATCTGAGAAATTCGAGAAAAATTTTAGCAGGAGTAAAAGCAATGATGATCTAAGAACTGAAACTATTAATTTGATGAGGAAAGCATCAACTTTAATTCAAATTTTTACAGTGTCACAGTTTGGTTGCTCACCCAACACAAATAGAAGGTATGAAGGGAAATCATCAACTAATGTGACCCACTGGGGTAACTTACGAGCTAGGCTTGAGATGTCTGTGGATGGGGTGCTTCATTTAGTTTCAAGAGATAGACCATCTCACAACATGATAGACAACTACGACAGTGAATCTGAAGAAGGTGGTATTATTATAAATGATGCTCCTCTTACTACTGCAGTCCGTAGACATTTAGCCATTAACTTACGTGACTTACTGCATCATGGACTTACAGGTCCTGAATCTAGCTCTCTTGTTCCTATTATTGGGTGCTTTCCTGTACGCAGATCTTCCTCCTCTAGAGCCACACATATCTGGGAATTAATCCTCCGATATTATGATTTAAATGATGGTGATCGATTTAATTCTACTCCAGCAAGGAAGTTAAGTCAAAGCTTTAACTTAGATATAGTGGGTGGAACAGCTATTACTAATAAGCAAAGTTTGCTGAGTGCTATTGGCAGCATTGTGGCCTCTCATACACCATACAAAAGAAGTTATGATGCCCATTTCAAAGCTTTTGTTTGTGCAGCATTAAATGCACATAAACTAGTTGTTTGGTTAAATATCATTTTGAAAAGCAGGTCCTTGATTGATGCTTACTATTCATCAACAAGCTATGTGGTGAACACTGGTTTCCAGGATGCCCTGCAAAGTTTAGACCGCTTGACTCCATACAATTTTGAATTACCTGTAGACCTTGCTGTTAAACAATTCCAGAATATTAAAGATGTATTTATGTAATTAAGTTTATTTTTAAGAGTAAGTACAATTTTATACATAATGTACACTTGACCACTGTTTCTGTATGTGACAAGAGGCTATACCGGTATAGCAAATGTAAGTACAAATTATTTTACATATTAGGTACTGTTTTAATTACATCATCTCCATAATTAAGTAACAATTTGAATATTAATTAGCCCTCAAGCCCCCACTGTTTTGGAGCTGAACGGTATAACCAATGAATGTATAATAATGATGTTACCCAGTCCAGTAGCATCTTGTCACATCATTGAAAGCAGGCTTATGATGCCTTCCACAATATCAAACTATGCTATATGCATTTATTGTAATCTAGTCTATTTAATAATCTGAATTAGTCCTTAGTCCATCTATTTAGGTATCTTTTAGTTGTGTAATTGTCTTACTAGTTTTGTTAACTGTAAATTGTTTGCCCATCAAAAAGAGTATACCATTGGCACGAAAATGGTTGACCTGCAAATCTGAAAGTGCAACTATTGAATACGGGATTTATCCTAATTTAATAGTTAGAAATCTTGGCCCTTTCTAATTATTGTGGAAAGAGATGTTGTATGACCAGTGATTCATTAAATCAGTACATTCCAATCAGATCTCGCAATATGAAATTGGGTGTGTTAAAATACCTTTACCAAAGATGTAATTTTAGTATTAAGTATGTGTTTATTTATCGTTGTTGCTAATTATAATGTAGTTGAAGCATGTAGACTGAGTTTTATTTTGTATCAATTCACTTCACTGCTGGAAGGGCAAGGAGACCAGACCATAATACTTAATAATTCCCCCACCGCCATATCTCTACCTTGACGTCGTGGTGAGCATGGGCGTACTCGCTTTGGTTTGTGACAGCTGTAGTGGCAATCATGTAATTTGGTTTAAATAAGTCTTTATTTTTATTAATCTTTTATATAGTTTCATTTCTTTAAAATTTTGTGAATGTGAGAACGTTGTAGGCTTAACATACTGTAGATCTGTGGACCATTTTATATTTTGCTAAGTACCTGGTACTTATTGATAGGCGTACACTGTCCTCTCATACCTTTTAACACTGTAATTTGAAAACATTGTAAAAACCATTTACTTTTAAAAGAGTAACCGTGGAGTTTCTTGCCGGCTCTTCTCCATAGGAAACGACCATTTGAAACCGTGCACCTAGCTTCTGACGTTTCCCAAGTGCCCTTGTAGGATTATGTGTTTTTTTTTTTTTGACTCGTGTTTTGGTCAAGGGGGGCAAATCGGAAATATCACCTCCCACGTGTTTTACATAATTTAATTTTGAAAATATTTTTTTTTATTTGAAAAAATAAAATCTAAATCGGATGATTGAAAATATCGTTGAACATTGTAAACAAAAAACAGCCGAATAGAGAACCTCCTCCTTTTTTAAAGTCGGTTATGCAGGATAGCTACGATAAGAAACACCGCCCAGCCCAGTTTTTTCTAAAATTCAGTACTTAGGCATACAAAATCCAGGGGGGGCAGCCGCCCTCCCCTACTGACCCTGGGTACGCCCATGCTCGTGAGGCGCGCTCCTGTGAACTGTAGGTGTGTGCCGGTAGAGTTAACTTTGCCGAAACAGGTCTAGGGTGAGCAGCCATACCAAGAGAGATACATAAATCCGCAGGGAAGCATACATGGTTCCCAACAACTTGACACATTACATGTGTCGAGTTGTTGGGCAGTAGCGAAGTCGTGTTCCTCAACTCTCACTTGGCTTTATTGACCGGCCGGAGTGGACTCGCATGAGGAACAGAGTTCCCACCTCTTCTTTCTTGCCTTTATTGGCCGGTTTGAGTGGCGGTTGGCAAGAGCAAACATGCTCGGAGGGAGGAAGTAGGTATTCCAGTGAGATGCTGGTAGGGATCTTGACCGTACGTCCGGGAATATCCTGATACCTGTGAAACGGAATATCTTTTCACTCCTCAAGCACCTCTAGATAAGTTGTTCCCTTGTCGTTACATCACTATGTGCTAGCGACAATTTCTGGGGCCCATTATTGAGTAAGTACCTATGCAAGTTACCCCCTGCAATTTTATCCGTGTAGGATATATAGGTATAGAACATTGGTCAGGCAGGGGCCATAGTCCTTCCATGTTTATTCTAGGCAACCAGTCCACTTTAGCCACCCAAACCCATAGTCTAAAATATTTTTTTACATATCTTGCAATAGTCCTACTTACATCAAACGGGTATATGTGACTCGACAATCGTCGGTTGGTACCTTCCACTTTTCATTACAAAAGTGTAACGATGAACTCTGCGAGTTAGTTTCGGCCCCTCGTAGTCTTCCAAAGGTCCGGGAGCTCAGGGTCCCGAGAAAATAATTTCAATCAAAGACGATAATAGTAATAATTCCTGCCTGGTGACATCGGTAGCTGCTGCCGACACCACAATTTTTTGTAAGTAGGTATTTTTAAAGAAAAAATTAAAACCGCTTTTAATTGGCTAGAAAATGAATAAACAAAGTAGGTAATACCTAATGGTCAGTCCCCTGCTGGAATACCGCGACGTCGAGTTCCCCGCGTCCGCATCCAGTCACCTTATCATACCGTGCAGATTGCTTATCACTGCTGCGTTGTAGTCTGCGGTAAACCAAGCGGTAGGAGGAAGTAGGTAAATAGTGCTGGTGGTGACGGTACCCGCTGCCTGACCTACACCGGCTCACGGCCGCTAACCTACCTAGGTAAATACAGTGTTCACAGGGTGTGTCTGATCGGGGATGACTGATCAGCCAGTTGAGCTAGATATACCTACCACACAATCTTGGAACTTCAATATGTTTGTCACACACTCATTATTTTTTAACGACTTTTCCAACGACACACCGTGGGATAGACGAGAGAAAACAAAAATCCCCCTTTTACATGTACGGACCTCCCAAACACGTAAAATGGGGACGTATTTACCCAAAAAATATTTTTTTTCATCGGATATTTAAAAAAAATCTGCTGTTTCATAGAAAAGTGCAATACCTACGCGGTCAAAATGTATGGGACACAGATTTTTAAAAAAATAACCGACGAGAAATTTCAACGCAGGGGCTTTCAGAATCATGTAGGTAGGTACTGAATCTATGGTAACAGTTTTCGCGTCGATGTCCCTGCGATCCTGTATACAACCTTAGTTTTTGTTTAAACTAAACCTCTTAAGGGGTCATTGTACTCATCATTATGAACAACTTTCACTATGGGACCACCGCAAAATCACGAAAAAAAAATCTGCAGTTCCCTACATTTATGTTCGCATAGCTCGTCGAAATGTAGGGAGCAGCAGATTTTTTTTTCAGCCTTTCTAAATTACAGCTTTCAATTACAGCTTTATTACAGCTTTCTAGTACTTACTAAGAGTCTCTGAGCTAAAGGGTTCCTTGTTGACTACCGAACCCTAAAAACTATTACCTACTTAGTATTATATTCAACATTTTCGAGAGTTAAACTGATCAACAACCCTACGATTCTTATTAATTAGACATATATTCATTGATAATTAACGATATTAGATGATTTCTTAAAACTCAAGTTGGTGCCTTTTACCTTCATAATCGATCAAAACGGCTTCATAAAAAAAGCTGTCATAACATTTTTTTCACAGAAAAACACTACTTACCTAGCTAGCTAGGTAGTGTTTCTGGGTACGTACCCATAAACGAAAATCTGGACATTGAACCTATCCAAGCTTTCATCATCGGACAAACGCGACATTTTAGAGACATGAGGAACAGGGTGTAAAGTTCACTCATCCTCTATAGAAAAGGGAGGATCCTCCGACCAGACGGGTGTCGTGTCTGGCGGGCAACTGCCCAACGGTGAAGTCGGGTGCTTGTATAATGTCGATCGCGCGGTAAACTCTAATTGCGCGATGCAGAATTTGTGTGACGTCAGGTCTTTGATCCGTAGTTCGCATGTGGCGTGTTGATGCCGTCACAAAACAAACAAAGCGACAGGAACATATTTCTATACGTAACGCACTGGAACCCTCGTCTGAACAAAATGCCGAGGCAGCGTGAGTAGAGCTGGCCGAGTCGCCACGCCGACCGTCATCGTCGAGGCGACCGACGTAGTGACGGGGAGCGAGACAGAAGATAAGCAAGCCTCACACAAAGCCTCCACCACGTTGCCGCACACAGTCAATTCATGTTATATCTCTCTCTCCATATGCACGCCGCACGCCGCCACACTGTTGATTGTAGGTGCTTCTGCCTCATAAAAAATACCGTCTTACCTTATTTTCCCCTCCCTCCCTAAATCCCGAGCTCGCCATGACTAGGTACACACGCAGCGACTTTGGCGATTTCAAAATCTCGCGTCCAAACAGATTTTCGACAGCAGATTTACCGCTAGCGATTTCAAAATCTGCGAGTCACCGCGTGAGTAGCTAGCATAACAAATATCCTTTATTCCTAACCTAACTATCCTAAAACTAACATAATATTATAAATGCGAAAGTGAATTTGTTACTATTTTACGCTAAAACGGCTGAACGGATTTGGATGAAATTTGGCATAGACCATGACCTGGGTAAGGACATCGACGCGAAAACTGTTAACATGAATTCAGAACATGATTCTACGTACGTATATAATCCCCTGAGTAGAAATTTTCTGTAGATTTTTTTTTGTATGGTTACCTATTATCCGTAAGAAATATAGACTTGCACCCTTTAAGGGTGTTGGAGGGTGAATCATTTTTTATTATACAAATTATATATTAAACAAATTTCTTAATTTTTTTGTTGTTTGTATACAAATTCTAGCCTGCATACAGATTTTAGCTTTATAGGTTTAGGGGCATGAAGTTCACTCATCCCCCATAGAAAAGGGAGGATCCTCCAACCAGACGGGTGTCGTGTCTGGCGGGCAACTGCCCAGAGGTTGAAGATGGGATATTGTTATCTGTCCATCGCGCGGTAAGGATTTGTGTGACGTCAGGTCCTAGATACGTAGTTCGCATGTGGCGATTGTAGATGCCACATAGGACTTCGGTAAGTACCCTAGAGGTTTTATTTTTTAGGGGTATGAGGAACAGGGTGTAAAGTTCACTCATCCCCCATAGAAAAGGGAGGATCCTCCGACCAGACGGGTGTCGTGTCTGGCGGGCAACTGCCCAGAAGTTGAAGTCGGGAAGCTTATATATATGTTTATCGCGCGGTAAAGTCTAATTGCGCGATGCAGGATTTGTGTGACGTCAGGTCTTTGATGCGTAGTTCGCATGTAGCGATGTAGATGCCGCTACAATTTTATACTACTTTCTGCGCGCGATTTTCGTCCGCGTAAAATTTATTGTTTTATCATAAAATATAAGGGCCGTAGGTAGATGTTACATAGCCTGTATCCTTCTTCAAGAATTGGGCTATAAAATGAAAAAAGAGTTTTTCAAAACAGACTCTGTTAGTTCCAGAGATTAGTGCGTTCAAACAAACTCTTCAGCGTTATTCTAAGTGCTTGGCCAGACTGGCAGCGCGGTGCGGGTGCGGGGAAGCGCGCGATAGTGCCTGCCCGCAGTCGAGCGCGGCTTCTTTCAGAGTGTTGTCAAAATATAATATGGACGAAGAAGACTTATTTTTACTGGAAAATTCTTACTTTAAATGGCAAATCCTAAAAGTGAAAAATGGAATTAATAAAGTGAAGACGCCATCAAAACAACGCGCGCGGTAAGCTCGCACTAGTTTGAGATCCCCGCTCCCGCGCGGGTTGTCGCTTGCCGCCCGCGCACCGACTGCGGCCACTTGTATGGCGTGAGGTGCCCGCGCGCTCCCCGCGCCCGCGCTGCCAGTCTGGCCAAGCACTACGTATATATATAATACATATCTGCACCGGTACTTGCAGGGTGAAAGTTACAGATTTCTTATTTTTTGTTGTTGTTTGTGTCATCGTGTGCAAGTCCTATCCTGTCGGCCGATTCTGTAAAAATATTAATGTGAAGTTTAGGTGAAGTGAGCTGTCACTGCCACAGAATCGACCGGCAGGATGCTAGGGATTAACACTATTGACAGCTCACTTCACCTAAGTTTCACGGTGATATTTTTACAGAATCGAACGGCTGCATTCATTTTGACGGGTGATTGTGCCAGTGAATCAACGAAATCGACGTATTTTAGGTATTAATAAAATCCGAAGTATAAAAAGCTAGACATAATTATAAAACTTACTCTTGTTTATATGTCTGCTAACTACATCCTATTCCTAGCTCTCTTGCATTATCCAGGCCGACACTGAGGGTTTGGAAATACGACGAATCTCTTCAAGAAAAGGTAGGTAGTTCACTCCTGCTTTTTGTCAAACACAAAAAGCACCCTCGTCTTGGCGGGGGCACTAACGTGCCCCCAGATTTTGAGGACAGGTAAAGTAAAAATAACTGTTAACTAGATTAATATTCTGTATTGCGAAAACACATAAAAAGAAACATAGTACCTACTGTTAACATTTAAATTCATATGTTTGCACAATACAAACTAAAAAAAATAATAAACAATCTACATATCAAACACTGTTATAAATAAAAATACTATAAACAAAACGTTTCAAGATAGATGTAGAATCTATATAATAAAAATGAAATGCTGTAAAAAAAACTCAGGAAAATTTAAAGTGCATTTTGACAGGTCAGTGTCTGTCGAGACAGTAAGTTATTCATAAATGCAAATTGAAAAAAATCGTACGAAAAGTTACGATTCAACACAATTATATATTTTTTATGTTGAAACAAGAATTTTTGGATAGATAGAACCAACAGACAGTAACTGGGCTGTGGAGATCAGATAGGCAGTCGCTCCATGTAAAATACTGGTATTCACAGCTGCATCCGGTTAGACCGGAAGCCGATACCCGCCAATATCTTTGGCACTACGATTCAGTAGTAGCAGCCCTGTCCTTCTCTCCCTCACATAATTATTAAGATCGTTCAAAAATAATAAGCATTATGTTTTGCATGTAATTATGCGAAAGAGATCTGGTTGTTAAGTCAATTCGAATAGTATTTGGCTAATTCTAATTGCAACACATAAAATTTCTTCGCTTATTCCGAATCCTAGGCCAAGGACTGTTTATTTAGGTCCCAGCATGTTTTCTGGCCTCACCCATTTGTCGAACTGTTCTTCAGTGAGGATGCCTAGCTTGATGGCTGTGCCTTTAAGAGTTCCTCCCTCTTTGTGGGCTGTCTTGGCAATTTGTGCAGCCTGGAATAAGAATAGTAGTTATTTTTTTTTTCAAGACTAATTGTAATTTGTTCACGTTGAGACCCATGATAGCATAGGATCTCAACGGGAACAAAATATATAAAAAGATGTTGTTTGATTTTCCTACTAATTCGTAATGATTGTAGTGAGCATGCGGCATGACATGCACTTGTATCATGCTGCATGAAGGACCCTGTAGTTTGCATGTCTTTCACATCATGTAATACAGCTAAACGGTCATGCATGCATGACAGCACGTAACACAGGCCTTGCCGCATGATCGTCTAGGGACAGTATAAGAATTGAATGAAATCTATTAACAGGTTTTTGACAAGTACCTATCTACATTTTTGTATTCTTTACATTTTACAAGATCAATAAAAAAATAAAAAAACTTAAAAAAGGATTACCAAAAACGTTCTAAAAGTAGATAGATATTCTGTTTGTCAATGTCCATTATGTTTCCGTCATTTCTGAGTCTTAGGTCCGTATTACAGAACGTTCCTCAAGTTATGTTTGATCTTCAATCAGTAGATCACTGTTTGAGTATAGAATCAGTACTTGAGCATCGGTCTTATTCCAGAACGGTAATCATAGTCTACTCATTGCTCAGATAAATCGAGACTCAGATCCAGTCTCAAGCAGAGATAATGTACCTATTGTCTATGCGTATGCATCGGATACAGTGGTATATTTTTTTATTACGTTTAATAATTAGTTTTGCTAATTTATTTAATTATAATATTATCACTATAAAATGACAGGACAATAAAATAATTTTAGTCCAATGGAAAGATCCTTTTAAGTACTTAATAAAAATTGTAACCGATTTCAAGACTATTGTTGAAAATAAAAATAACTGCGTGAGTGACGCTATAGTTCAACCTTCTATTTGAATCATCGGTGAATAAATTATTGTAATGATCTACTTCTCCAAATATATACATTTTGATAGTAATCATTTAAAAAAACATCAACATTTACAAACTCGACAACGCAAATAGACTTGAACAGAACAAACATTGACATGACAATCTGTGCTCAAGCACGGTCTCGACCACGCTTGGGTGATTACAGAACCAATCACTGCTTAGGTTCGATTCGTGAACTGAGTAGGTAACGATCTAAAATAGAGCCAAACTCAGCTGAACTATGATCAAAACATCTATGCTTGAGGAACGTTCTAAAATTAAAACTGGACTCAATACTAGTTTTAAACAGAGATCAATGCTCGAGTTTCATTCTGTAATACGGACCTTAGTTGTTGACTGTTAATATTTGCTATTTCTTGTCTCTGCGTCGAATACGTTTTTGTTTTCATCTAAAAGACCTGGCTTCGACTTACAGATATTTGGAAAAGACACCTCCCTAGACAGTCGAACTGTGGATCGAAATTATATTTTTTGCAAAAATAAGCTCCAATGCCTTTGAGAGCCTTTTTTCGATCCACGGTGCGTCGTCTCCTCCTTAAGCTATAGTTTCCTAGAAGAGCGGTGGCCGTACGTGACGGCTGTCATGAAAATGATGACAAAGATTTAAATCGTTAGATTCGCCATAACATATTAAAAGATAGTCGCTTTTGTTTCGTTTCGACACCTCTCACGCGACACAGTGACTACACTTGTTTGTCATGAAAACGCTATATAATCAGTTGTGAGCTCACTCTTCTCAGTATGGACACTTTTTCTTGTGACTGGGTATGGTGAGGACAAATCTAGCGATAAAAAAATAAATCTAAACGTGAGTTACGACTCTGAATGATGAAGATATGTACCCTATTGTTTATCATATATTATTTTAGAATCACAATTTCGGTTTTGAAAATCTAAACGAAAGCAATGATCGAGTTGGCCGACTAGTCGGTCTTTTGGCAACCGACTAGTCGGACAAAGTCATTGTCGGTCCATCTCTAGTTGTAACCCGATAAAGAAATAAAGTCACCTTATCGTATCCGATGTGTGGGTTGAGCGCTGTGACCAACATGAGCGACGTTTGCATGATCTTCTTGATCATCTCCTCGTTGGCCTTGATGCCGACCGCGCAGTTTTTGTTGAATGCCAAGCAGCCATCACCTGAGGACATTAAAGAAGATTCAAAGAGTGTCCATGGAGCTTATTGCCCGTTCTTCTCCATATGCACCTACGCACGAAAATTACAAAGTGACAGCTGTCTAGTAAATGAATAATCCAACCACACAATTATAGCTGTATAGATAGTTCCATCTACGAAGACGCGCCGGAAGAAGAGTGGGGCGATGGCACTATACAACCTTAGTTTTTGTTTACCCTAACCCTCTTAAGGGGTCATTGTCAACAACTTTCACTATGGGACCAACGCTGAAATCGCGAAAAAAATCAACTGTTCCCTACATTTATGTTCGCATTTATGTATAGTAGTAACTCATGTGTTTCTCTGCTAGACAAAGTCAATTGCCACCTCAACAATACCGATTTTTAGTTTTGTTTTTAAACCAAAATAAATACTGCGAAATGAAAACTACAAAAATACTTATGCTAGTGTACTTTAACTGACACTAATCATGAAAATCAAAAAATAGCGAGCTTGGATTGTTGACCATAAATGAATTCGAAAGCGACAGGCAATGTTGCTACCTCTGTAACCTACACGGCTGGCCCTCGGCAGGTAATCGGTTATTTTTTGCCGTTTCTCGTTAGTACACAGCGCTTTCGCGTGTTTTTTCTCTACCGAATCTATAATTGCTATATTTTGGTTGACGACAGAGGACGTGGGTTAAATTCTACAAAGGAATATAATTGTACTCATGCATGACGGCATGCGTACACTGGGATGCTGCGATCACAATTGTGTGGTTTCTGTCTTGGGTTAGGTATTACGTCCAGCTGAATTTTTAGATGCCATTACCATTGATGAATTTTACAATTTAAATATATTAAGTGCAAGTATTTAAAAAATGTTTTACTATCCTGATGCAGCCTTTTTTCTGCTGCTACAATTAGAGTTCCTTCTTATTTTTGAGTCATTTTTAGAGTACCGTATGTCAAAAATAATAATGGAAATCCTTGGAGGAGGCCTTTACCTGAGAGGGGACCATGCAAATTAGAATATTATATCTATCCAGTAATTATGTATTTTTTATTATCAATTTATGAATATGAATACAGACGTTTTGTCTTGATAATTTATGATAAAATAAATATGTTAAATAGGTGTTTGTAATTGTAAGTAATTAATAAAAATTAAGCATGAACAAAAATATAATATAGGTATTCTAATTAACTAGATTTTTGAAAAGTATGTTATAGAAATAAATCTATCTTTACCTATATATCCATCTATCTATCCTATCCTTATCTATCTATCTATCTTTGATTCTGAATTTTCGTTTTTTGCCACCGGCTTCCGAAATTAAAGTTATTTTTCACTTTGTAGTGTTTTTTTTTGGAAGACAGTTGTTTTTTTTTTTGTATTTTTTTTTTAATTTTCACTTTTTAGCTGTGGTACCAACCCCACACAAATTCGAAAACCACTACTTCTATGTAAACAACAGTGACAGGAAGTTATCATCATATCATCCACATATAGTAAGTGGGAAAAATACGTATTATTGAAGCTTACTCAAAAACTACCCAAGCAAACTTAATAAAATTTATATGGGACCAAGTTGGGAGCATATTTATTATTTATTATTTTCAAAATCGGTCCACAATTGACGAAGAAATCGGCGGATATAAATAAAATAAAAAATATATACGCGACGAACATATAACCTCCTCCTTTTTGGAAGTCGGTTAACAAGGGAGAATCGATAAAAATTTATGGAATCTTGACCCGTGATCGGTCACCTCTATGAAACGATGACTTACCGATGAGGATGGCGGAGCGCAGTACGTTGGCGACCATCATGGTCTTGAACACGTTGAGCTCGAAGTGTCCGTTGGAGCCGCCCACGGTCACGGCCACGTGGTTGCCCATCACCTGCGCCGCGATCATCGTCAGTGCCTCGCACTGGGTGGGGTTCACCTTGCCTTGAAACATAATTATAGTTTTTATTTTTTTTAAATTAATTTATACAGGATCAAATTAAATCAGTTACCGGAACTCCGCAGACGTATTTTGTATAATACGAAACCCATCACGTCTGTGCAGTTCCGGCAATTACAAGCATGAATATAAAAGTAATGACGATTTAAAGGAGAGATTTCGGGTAATTTAGGGAAAAAAATATCTCAATAACCGTGAGAAAGAGACACTTGAGACCTTTCTATGTTCTATGTTATAGGGTTTGGTTTCCGCACTTAGTCCGTCAGGTGGACCATTGTGCGCGGGCCATGGCGGCCGTTTGGTGGTTATTCCAACCAGCCCACCTCCCTCCAGAAGTTAATTAAGGCTCCTGATCTGTTTAGAACATCTGTGAAAGATCTGGATGACCCTGGTCTACTCTGGGTGTCGCCTTCATTCAAAGAGCACGTGCGGTTTCCTCAGCCTCCACGCACGCCCTGCACAGAGAACTGTCCGTTACACCTATTGTGTGGAAGTGTTTGTTTAGCGCGCTGTGTCTTGTGATGGTCCCCGTCACCAGGCGCCGGCCGTTCCTGTCCAGTCATAATAAACGTCTGGTCAGCCCGCTATCCAAGGATGGCATAGCTTCCTTGGACTGCCTGCATCCCGGTGTCGAGGTCCACCAGATCCCCGCTTGTGTGGTTGAACTCCTGTCCACAGACTGCCGTGCTGGACGCTCGTGTAGCAAGCTCGTCAGCTGCGTCGTTACCTAGCGATCCGCTGTCCTTTTATCCATTTCAGTGTCACCGTGTTGCGACTAGATACCGTTATTTGTTATAGTGCATTGTGATATTCTAGTGTTAGCTTCGAGGTTATATATTTTTTCCGCAGAGATTGGAGAACTGAGGCGCTGTCGGAGAGTATACGTATGTGGACCGCTTGTATGATGCCTACACACTCCGCCTGATAAACGGTGTTGAACATTCCCAGCGGTCTGGATATGTTCTATATTATGCTGTAGTGCCTTTGAAAGTGGTGTGTTTTCGGGGCTTTTTCGCAGGGTGGTGCCATCATTGGCCTTCGTTTGATCGCAACTTCCTTAATACGTGTGTGCTTTACTCTGGAGTCTTTGCTTAGGGTTCCTGATAACCTAACGAAAGGGTCGCCTCCTGCCGCACGGTGAGGTGTATAGAGGCGGCAATCCCAGCATTGCCTGTAGGGCGGCAGTGGATCGGTTCTCATACTGCTAGTGATTGCAACACAAGCAAATAGCTGCAGTTTTTCGAGATCTCTTTGGGCTGTGCTCAGGTCTGTCCGGGGCCACCAGACCAATGAGCCATATGTGATAATTGGTCGGAGGACTGGTGTATAACCAGTGGGTGACCTTGGGGCTAATCCCCCAGTTCCTGCCAAGCAGTCGCTTGCATTGCCACAGGGATATGCTGGCTTTTGTAGTGATGTAGCTGGTGTGTTTTGCCCACTTTAGGTGTTTATCCAAAAATATGGCTAAGTGTTTGGTGTCAGTTGATAGGCTGAGGGTTGTTCCAAAGAATCGTGGTAGTAGTGTCGTCAACTTCCTCTTTTTTGTGAAGAAAATTAGTTCGGTTTTTGTAGAGTTCACTGAGAGTTGGTGCTTGTTGCACCATTCGTCTACTATTTTTAGGTCTTGTCGCATAAGGTTGCATGAGTGTTTTCGTGGGTCCCGTTTATTATTATGGTTATGTCATCGGCGTAACCTACGCTGAAGTAACCTTTGTCGTTGAGTGTTTTTGATGAGGCTGTCTACTACCAGGTTCCATAGAAGCGGCGAGAGGACGCCCCCTTGCGGGCAGCCCTCCGCAACGATGGCTCTCGTAGTGTCATTTACTATGTCTTGTACTTGTGACTAGATGTCTGTGTACGCGAGTCGTGATTACGATGCTCATGTCTCAGGGAAATGGTCGTCTCTTCTTGCCTTTACTACGTTGTTTTCAAATATTACAGCGACTGTACTATTATTGCAGTAAAAACATTGCTTCTATACCACTACCTAAGTATGTGGCTAAGTGACTGGACAAGCAATGTAAAAATCAAAAAACTATACTTTCTTTAAGCGGTTGCAACGCGTAGTACGGCCGCTGTAACTTGCGACGAGCTAGTGATGTAGTTGTGCAGATCCACGATTGGTTCTTACACACAATGCCGGCGGCATGGCCGCCAGCACTTGATCGAGCGGCGGACATGTGGGTTATTGCACAGTTTTTTTTTTCTCAGTTAATTTTAATGATGGTATGACAGTTTTTGTTTTTTATGCGGCCTACCCAGATGTCCTTTCTTTGCTATTATTCGTTGAATCGTTGAGCTCCTGAAGTTCTAAGTTGAACAGTTACTGAAAAATGCGTGCACTGACTGGTCAGGTCCACTCAAATTTTTGTGGTTCTTTCCTCAATAAACTATTTCAGACTCCAATCTACATGGTCCACACACGATCTGACCACGATTATGTCTGGACTTTAAAAGGGACTGATTTCAGTTTGTTTCGGCCTTTCTTCTCAGAGTAGTCATATAGGAAACTTCGAACTCATTTAGTTTTGAAAATATGATTAACATGTAAAACTATTTGTATAAACTTACAGAAATAAAATCATTTATAATTTGAAATAAAATATTTTGATAAGTTAGATCTGCTCACCAGGCATGATAGATGATCCAGGCTCGTTCGCTGGCAGCTCCAGCTCTCCCAAACCACACCTAGGTCCGGAAGCCAGCATTCGAATGTCATTAATAATCTTCATCAAGGAACATGCGATAACGTTCAGCGCTCCTGACACCTCCACCATTGAGTCATGGGCGGCCAACGCTTCAAACTTATTTGGTGCAGTTTCGAAAGGGATGCCTGCAAAAGTGTTTTTTTTTTATAATCATGAATATATAGGTATATATAATCTATTTTGTTGTGGTTGCAAGTAAATAAAATTTTATTTGCTTAGACGGCGTGAATTCCCGTTCGCCCCACTGATTTTGTTAGTGGGTCAAATGGGAATAATTTAGTAATTTTAACTCTCATTCCGACGGCAGTGGAACGAACGAGAATACACGGATTCAGAAGGCAGTACTCCTCGATACGGCTCGCACTGTGAGCAGGTTCCTGTCTCTCCAGCCATAACCGCCGGTAGCTTGGACCCAGGCGGAAATCCATTTTCTTATATTTTTAATGTTAGATTTTATATCTTTTTAATTTAAGAAATATTTAAAAATGTTAGATAAGAAAGAAAATCAATAAACGACATAATAATAAATATAACTTTATACAGGGTGATTTTATCGACAGCACATCAGGGCTAATGGTCGGAAAATTAAAGACCGCCCAAAAAAAAGGCAAGTTTTGGTCATCGCCTTTCCAATTCAGAAGCGCTCACTCCATCATCATTTCATCCTGGAATCCTGGGCGAGGCCTATAGGCCTCCTCCAATTCTCATCAAGCAGGTGTCTTTTTACCAGTGAGTGAAGCGATCTCCGCAGCACACTTCTCCGCAAAGCCGATGCGCGTGTTGAGGCCCGTGCCCACGGCCGTGCCGCCCAGCGCCAGGTAGTGCAGGCGCGGCAGCGTGGCGCAGATGCGCTCGATGCCGTACGTCAGCTGCGTCTCGTAACCGCTGAACTCCTGGCCCAGCGACAGCGGCGTGGCGTCCATCAAGTGGGTCCTGGAAGGTTGGAGGCCGATACGCACGCATTTACTACCCATTTTTTTTTCATTAGTATTAGGTTTGCTTGTAAACTTGACATGTACCTAACCTTTCAATTAACATAATTTTTATTCATACAATAATTGTTGGAAAATGTGGTGAGTGAGATATAAAGTTGAAACCTTAAGATGATTTAAAATTAGAATGTCAGGTTTAAGTATTTAAATAATCAAATGAAAGCAATCAATTTGTAAGTGATACTACGAATTGGCATCGACAGCTGTACGTTTTCTGATCCATCTGTTTACATTTTCATCAGATGCTTTTGGAACAGACCATAAATCTAGTGTTCACCTACCTGCCGATTTTAATAATTTTATCGAACTCCTTGCTCTTGGCTGCCATGGTATCTCTGAGTGCTACGAGGCCAGGCATGAGTCTGTCCCTCAGTGTCATGGCTACAGCAATGTGCATAGCTGTAGGGTACGTGTCGTTGGAGCTCTGGGACTTGTTTACGTGGTCATTGGGGTGCACTGGTTTTTTACTGCCCAATTCGCCGCCCAAGGCCTTAATAGCGTAGTTTGCTATCACCTGGGAGCAATAATAATGATATTATAAAACTTTTATTGCAGAGTCCATAGAGTTAGTAAGAGTTTACTTACAGCTTGGGAAAAAGAATTTGGAAAAAAATGAGGGCGCCACTATCGCACTTAGGTCACTTCGAATGGCAAATGAGCAAAAGAATTTATACAAATTGTTAAAAACGCTGCTCGTGGGTGACTCAAAACCTCTTGTCGGCACTTGTCGGCAAAGTGGTGCCATCATCATAGGTCTGCGTTACTTAAGTAAAATATTTAGTTCCAAATGTCACCACGTCAGACTCTTTTATTTGACCTGTAAGATCTAGTGTTAGTAGGTGCTGACACAAACTAACATTCATGTTAAAAAAAACCTTTTCGTTTTTCAAAACATTTAATGAAACCGTTTTGACGATATCACATGTCTCAACCTGCCCTGGGCTCGCGTGGTGGATTACGGCCCAGTCCCTGCTACAGTGAGGAGGCCTGGGTCCCAGCAGCGGGAATGTTGGACTGATTATGCATGAGAACTTGTTGTTTTTCTTTTATCGCATCAACTTAAGTAAAGCATTTTTTGTTATGAGAACGCAAGCGCACATTTTTTGTCCACAAATTTCTTCGTCCTGCGCTATTCCGATATGAGTTCTTAGAACAATTTGTATACGATCTTGCGTTAATAACGTTAGTACTACCTCAATAATTTGGTTTTACCGATTGCATGGTACACGTAGACCAGTGGCGGCGTAAAGGGGGGGGGGGTCCGGCCCAGGTGTCGTCAAGCACCAAGGGGTGACAACATTCATGGAGGCGATCGGCGGCGGTGACGTCTTGCGTCCAGCCTTGGTTCAGGCCATGGTACAGAGCGGAAGGGCATGGGAAGCCGTGACCTCGCCTTAGCCGCCGCAGGAGACGCCCTGGGCGTCGGGAATCCTGAGTCAATTTCTAGCCACCGTAGGTGCGGGCTTGCGGGCGGAGAGCAATGGGTATCCCCGCGCGCCTCAAAGAGATGTCAGCACAACTGACGGGGTCCGCTAGAACCGTTGCCTGCCGGGGTCACGGGAAAGCAACATAAAGGCAACTGAAGGAACACGGGTGGGGGGTTTCAGTCTGTAACAGTCTGACACGCCCTCGCGCTCCGCCCAGAGCGGGAGAAGTTATTTGAATGTAGAATCCTGAGTTCAGCTAGGGGTTAAAAGTACGTCGCTCGAGCTAAAAATTGTGTTGCTCCCGGGGCCCCGGGGTGAACACTCTACTTTTTATCACCCTCTATGAGAAAAAAAAAAAACGTGTGCGGTCAGACCGCCGTCAGGAACGAAGTTCCTTCTCATGTATGATTTAAAATTTAAACAAAATGATCGCAGACGCCGTCTTGGATTTACATTTTGACTTCACTATCGGCTTTAGCACCCTCTAAAACTATGAAAACGACACTCATGAAGAAAAATCTGAAAATTTTCGCAGCCGCCATCTTGTATTTTCGTTTTGACCAAATTCACACCGTCATTCATACTGTCTCTCTTGCCAGCCGGTTACTTGTGGCATGCATTAAAATTTCATCCAGTGTTATACATGTTAGCAAATAAATAATAAAAATCGGTGCTGAATTTTCTCCAGCGGACATTATTTTGGAGATTTTACGACTGAGGCGTCACCTTCAGCATTTCTTTCCAAGAAATGGTCCATGGACCTTGGAGCTTCTGAAATACATTCTAAAATGGGACTATTCTCAGTCTGTTCCGAGTCTAGCGCTGTCTTAGATTTTTTTTACCATTTGTGTTTAGGTGGCTTCTTATGAAAGAAGTTTCTCAAAATTAAAGTTAATACAATCTTACTTATGATCCACAATGAGCCAAGCGCGACATACCAATTTTTCCATATTTTCCATTGAAAAGGACAGGAAGTAAATTTTGATAATGTGATGAATATTTTAGCGAAATAGAGTCAAGTAAGCACGTTTAGTACTTGTTGTTTTATTTTGGAGTGCTCAATACAAAATCGCTCCAGGTGCCAACCCAAGCTACGCCGCCACTGACGCAAACGCCAGAAATATCGGACAGTAAAAATGCAGCTGTGTGTAAGGAATCGGGTCGTATTTATTATCGCAATAACGCATCCGATATTATCGACCGATAAAAACGCGCCTGTGGGGAACAGCCTTTATTTCATTTGCAATTTTTATTAAGTACCTCATTCGTGTTCATGTTGGACTGTGTGCCAGATCCTGTCTGCCAAACGACGAGAGGGAAGTGACCCTCTTTGTACAGCTTGCCGTTGATGACATCGTCGCATGCTTTCATAACAGCCTCCGCTGTAACACATTTGCAGGAATATTTATTTCATAATCGTTTAATTATACTCTAGTACTTTATTAACCAGGTAAAAAACAGTAGTTTTCAGAGGTTCAGTGGTTTGTGAAATTTTATTTCATGTAATAATGGTGTTAAATACGTGATTTAAATGAACTTATTTTACCATGCCGAAGGTTTACACTATCAATTTAGGGATACGTAATTCTCGTTTTTACGAAATAGATGCGATAAATGCGTTTAATAAATAGGTGCGATACATGCAAAATTTACTAATTAGTGCGAAATGTTGTGTTTTCTATACTTTGCCACAAAATTTTGAAGAAAATCATATTTTAAACACAACAATCCCGTGACGTAGGTATCTAACTAAAGAAGCATAGCTACCCTAGATTTGCAAATGCATCTTTACACAGCCTCCACCCACAGTCCAGTCAACGAGTCAACAGTGACACTCTGAAAAATTAGTTTACTACCTACAATATTGTATCATATATGACCGAAGGCAAAGACTTGAGCAGGAAAACATGGAAACAACCACAATGATAGCTTTTAACAAAAAAAAAACAATAGATAGTTCTTGTAATGATTACCTATGCAAATAAATACGAGATTTTAAAGTTTGAGGTTTTTTCGGCGAATAAAAGCGAAATTTTGCCTCTTGAGTTATTATTTATGCGAAATTTCGATTTTTATTTCCGATTACGTAACCCTAATGGCTGCTACACATAATACCGGCGGCACGGCACGTGCCTCCGGCTTTTGCGCATCCATTTCCTTTGCGATCCTTTGTGCGGCAGGGCCGGGCGCGCCGCGGCTTGCTCGGCGGCAGGTCCAGCGGCGTAGCGTGGGTGTCGGCCGCCCGGGGCGGAAGACAATTTTGCCGCCCTCTTAATTAAGTATTTCAATTTAATGTTTACATACATTAATTCTAGAGAACTTTTCGGCAAGAACAGTCATAATTATTTTGCATTATACAGGTTAGATTGTGAATAAAAAAGTTTATTAATTCAAAAATTGCGGGGCGGGCCGCCCCTGCCACCCCCTCTACGCTACGCCACTGGGCAGGGCCATTGTGTGTAGCAGCCATAACTATCATTAATCATACATCGATCCGTCCAATCTTTGTCCTGCATGTTTTTAACACGCTTTTATTAACGTGACCTGTATCTATCTATCTATTTATGTAACGGAATCTTTCAAAGTAATTTTTGCCCATTCAAAATGTGCTATTAACTTGAACTTTTGCATACGTATCAAGGAGCGATGACAATAAAATAATTTCATAATTTTGGTCGCTGATCTGATGATTGAGACAAGAGTTGGATAGTGGAACTCTTCAGTGGCTACTAGTAAACCCCTCGAGTTGGGCTAACATGATTCGGTTTGACGAATCCAATAAATTGGGCTTGGTAACGAGGGTCTCATGATGGATCCAGGAGGTGGTTGTTGTAATTTATCAGGTCACTAGTAAACCCCTCGAATTTGACGTCATATGGTTCGTTTTGATAATGAAACTTTGTATGTTTATGTAGTTCGAATGACAATACTATAATTTGGTATCTCTGAGCAGATCTGATGATCGAGCCAGGAGGTGGATAGTAGAACTCTTCAGTGGCTACTAGTAAACCCCTCGAGTTTGGGGTCATATGATTCGTTTTGATGAGTCCAGTATATTGCACTTGGATTCGAGGGTCTGATGCTGGAGCCAAGATGTGAATAGTGGAACTCTTCAGTGGCGATTAGTAAACCCACCGAATTTCGGGTCATATGAGTCGTTTTGATGAGTCCAACATAGGTGTTTACGGTCTGATGATGGAGCCAGGAGGTGGATAGTAGAATTCACTAGTAACTACTAGTAACTCGGTAAAAATCATAATAGTGGAGCGCCTGGAGGTTGACCTCGGATTTTTGTTACAGTGAATGAATTTTTAACATCGAGGTGGGATTTTGTTTTATATACTATAAATTGCAATGTTTACCAATTTTTTATTTGTGCTTTTGATTTTTAGCATTGAAAATGCTTTTTCGATCGCTTCAGTAGGGTACCCGAAATTTTTCATATCCGAAGGGTTTTCTAGCGTCCTCAATTATTAAGATAGAGATGAAAATGATATCAAAAGATGCGTTACTTCAAGGGCCACAGTACTGGCAATCTTTTTTTGCAAAATGTTTACATAATTATATTTTCTTAATAAAAATAAAAACCCCCATCGCGTTCGCCGTCCCCCGACACGACGACAAAATATTACCTACAAATTATATGAAACTTAAAGGGCCAGTACATTTTATATTATTTATTTTTAAAGGATTTTGTGTTTCGGGGGTTTTTTTTAACTTGTAATTTAACTTTTATTTCCTGCTTTTTAAACTTTATATATTTATTAGTAGTACATACGCTACGATCGACACGTGGCTCGCTTAAATCTGCGCAGCTGTAGGTACGTATGTTTTCCACAGTAAAGTTATTAAATTACCCTGATTTATTTTTGGTTCCCCAACATCAGACTCTGATTAATATCTATCTATAACCTATTCATTGAGATCATTCCAATGAGCTCAAACACGATACCTGTGCTGTAAGTTAGTAAGGGAGTTGGGTATCTTGCAAATTTTTGGTGATGCTGCAACATCAGTACAAGGTTACTATGTTATTCTAATATCATTGAAGTAACATATTAAAATTTTGACTCCATCAGACCTGTGGAATATTCTCAAATCCATTCATCAACTAGAAAAGACCTGACAATCGGGTGGAATATTTTATTAATAATTTTCTTCTTTATTTAATTTTCCTGAATTAACTTCTTTTCTCGATTTATATCTCTATATGAGGTTAACCTAATTTTGATAAACAGAAATATTCCACAGCCTAATATCCTATTATACTACTTGAATTGTTCCAAAAATCTTTTCTTTTTTTTTTCAAATCAAGGTCGCAGTTTTTTATATACATATATTATTAGCTATACATTCCATTTTTAATTTTTTAATTTCATTCACTGTAACAGAAATCCGAGGTTTTCATGTTTTTAACGCTCCAGGCACTCCACTATAACTACCTACGTTTACTTAGACTTAACTAAATCAAGAATATATTAGAATTAAAAGTAAAAAATAAAAAAAAAATGTTAAAAAAAAACAAAAAAAAAAACACTATTTTTACATGCACTAAATTATAAAATAATTAAATTGTCTTGTATTAGTTATGATACTATGTAACTATGCAGCTTGTCACTTGTTTTATACTACAATGATTAAATAAAAAAGCGTGGTAGGACCATTTTGGCGTCGTACAGGACTTTCTGTTTTTATTTTAATTTATTTTTATTTATGTTTAGTTGTTTTTAGTTTAGTTTTGACTTCCTGTGCGAGTCTATATATAAATAAATAAATACTATTTCTTTCTTTCTTCATATAAATTAATTAAAAGTACACTCAGCTACAAAGCTCTCCACGCTTTTTGATTTAATCATTGGATATAAAAGAAGTGACAAGCTACATCTAATAGGTACTTATATAGTAACTAATCCAAAGAGAAAAAATCCTGTATTTTACACTTGGTCCCCAAAATTGGGGACCGGTCTTTGGGTTCCCCACCCACTCCTACAGGAAGGGGTGGAGAACCCAAAGATCGGTGCTCTATTGCATACCTAGTCACCGAGGAGTTTATCTCCCCTCGGAAGTGTGTGTGTGCGTGTGTGTTTTATGCTCACGCTACTCGTCTTCACGCGCACATTCACAGCGTGTTTGTTCACTTGATTACCACAAGTAAAGCACCCGTCGCTTCGTGAGATGAAAATAAAAAAGGTAAGTAAAATGTAAGTATTAATAAGTTCTCACCAATTTTCTTATCTAGGCCAAACTCGATGTTCACTTTAGCAGCAGCTTTCTTCAAAATACCAAATGCGACGATGACTTCGTACTACAAAAAAAATTCATTGTTTAATAGTTGCACTTACGTTTCATAATCAAATGAGGATGAAATAACATAAGAAATGTCAATGAGACAACAAAATTCAAACGCAGGAAAATCCGTGTATTCAATACGTGTTAACTACTCATCAAAAAAGTCGAAACATTTCTCAAGTTTATGTTTTAAATAGATTATTCAAAATTAAATTTTCTTGTTTTGTTTAACAAGTAACTTCTAACCCGTACTTGTATTGAATCTGCTCCACAACGTAAATAACGCAATGAAATGTTGTGTTGAACTGTCAAAATGAAACAGATTAGTCGTAATCGTTTACGAAAATGTGTTACCTACGTAATTAGATAGCTGTATGGAGATTTTATGAAATGCAATAAACAAAACACAAAAATGAAATAAAAGTTTATTAAATTGTAAATAAACTGTTCAATAATATTTATATTCCGTCCGCCCTTAATACGACTGTTTCGGAACGGTTTTTCATGGATCGGATGAAAGTCACGACTACATGTTGTGGAATGTTATTTCATTGTTCTTGAATTGCGTTTTTCAGCTGGCCCAAGTCTCTGCAACGGGAGCTCTTGCTCGAACTCGTCTTTTTTGTGCATCCCACAGGGCTCTATGAACTAAACTGTATGTGTAACGAGACACAATTGTTTTTATTGTTATCGACTTAGCAAATCGTCAGTTAAGCGGGTATGGGACTTATATCCGGGCTTCTTGCTGGCCGTTCTATAACAGAGATAATCTCGTACGATTCCTGCAGTATGGGCCCTGGCATTATCATGCATGAATATGCAGTGTTCGCGAATAAAATGTGCATACGGAACCACGTAAGCCTCGAAACATTCTCGCTGTAACGACGACCCTTCAGTGCACAGGCAGGCGCGGCCCAGATACGAAAGATAATTCTGTTTTTCCGTCGGTACTAATGCCCCCCAAGCTGTCTCTGAACCGCCACAATAGCTTACTTTTTCCTCAATGCAGCATTGTGCGTTCCAGAATTACCATACAGCATAACTTTACTCTAGTCAAAAAAGAGAACAACTTGCTTCATTGTAAGTGTGACCAATTTAAGTGCTCAGATGCAAACTGAAGGCGCGCTCTTCGATGGTCTGTTGTTAATTTCGGCCCATCGGCTAGCATGTGGGGTACCAATCTACGTGTCTAACTGTAGAGTCACTCACCGAACAACACGAATCTGTTGCTACTGTTCAAAAATGTTAAGACACCGATATATACCAGCGGCCTTGAGTACCTTGCGTGTTCTGTGCTGAGCTCACGCAAAGCTTCATACGTCCAGCCAGTAATAGGACTCGCCCATCAAGGAGCACTGTCCCAAATTAGACGAATTATTAATTTATTGTACATAAATCAAAAGGTATTTTAAAAAAACACGTATACTAAAAGATAAATAATTAAATTATCTTTAAAATTGTGAAGGTTTCAGAAAAATATGCTTGAGAGTTTTTGGGTGATTCTCAATTTTTTATCCGCGTTAGACATAACTTTACAAATTAATTACACCAAGTAATATAAACATCTATAATATTCACTACGTTATTAAGAAAATTCTCTTATTTAACATACATATATTTTTTCCAAATCATTAACACTACTCGTTTAGACGTGATCTTCAGTATAAAATCATTAAAAGTCTTTTAGTGTCGCCTTAAGGCGTCCATTTCGCAAAGAACATTGCCGGCCGCCTGCTCGCATGTATTTCACCAGTACAACATTTGCGATTTATCTCAAAGAAGTTTGTGCATGTGCGAGGAAATTCTCTTTTTTGATTATTTGTCGCCAGACGGAAATCTTGATTTTTTTCTTGATTTCGATTTTGTGATGAAAAGTTTATTATTAAAACATACGACATAATCTATAGTACACCTAAATTTCGCCAGTTGTGTTATTCTTATTATTTATATTTACTTTATTACATTTTAATTAAAAACATATAAATTTAATTTAAATATTTTTACAAAAGAACATGGGCCTCACAAAATTACATTCGCATTTTCACCCCCCAAATAAAATATTGGATGAGAAGCGAATTCATTTTCCGATTATTTTTTACTTAATTTAATTTAATTTTACGTGTTCCTGTTGACGTCTGTTGCAGCCAATATGCAAGAAACCAGTTGAACTCACCGGCATTCGTTCCTCGATGCCCCCAATGGGGAAGTTCATGATAGACCTGGCTGTCTGGCTTCCATAGAATCTGTCATCTGGCACGTCCAATTCACCCATTGTGTCGCGTTCTTTCCGCTGTAACATGATAATGAAAATATGTTTTTTTTTTTGTACAAGCCTATGTGCCAGAAAACTACATAGTCAGTGACAGCTCGGCCCGAGTCAACTCAACCCGAATAACTATACCAGATATTTCACTCCTGATTGCTTTGATTTGTACTGTCAGGCAGAAATATGGTCCATGATATACAGAAGTTGCAGATTCCTGACTTGTTTAGTTGTTGCCATAGACCTCGTACAAACATGTTCTAAAACTGAAAACTTTTACAGCCAGTTTATTAATTTATGGAAATAAAAAATATAATATATATGTAAAAACATATTTGTATTCTACTCGATGAGCTCTAGAAATTGCCACCTCACATGCCGTAAGATTTTTCTTCCAAATTCAAATTTTATGGTATACCCCTTGAATTTTAAACTTTATTTAATTTTTATTTATGCCGCTACATGTATGTCATTATAGCGGCAATAGAAATACATAATCTGTGAAAATTTCAACTGTCTGGTTATGGTTCATGAGATACAGCTCGCTGACAAACAGACGGACGGACAGCGGCAGAAATAGGGTTCCATTTGGCACCCTTCGGATAGAGAAGCCTTTTTTTTTTGAGGATAGGGAGAACCCTAACAATAACTTTGTAATTCATAGTATCATTATGAAATACAAATTAAACGAAATACGATTTTTTTAATTTGAGATGAAAAATATGTATCGTTTAGTATTTTCAAACTATTTCCATTTATTTCAAATAAACCAATTACAGGTACTTTTAAATTTTCAAGGGGGTGGGGTTTTTCATAAATCCAAGTACAGCCATTTATCTGCCAGGACCACACACTATACTCAACAAAAAAAATTGCACTTTAAAGTGTTAACCTTTAAAGTGCAAATTTTTTCGCAAATGGATCCCTAAATTGAAAAATGGAACAATATTTTAAACACCCACAATCTTGTTAAACAACCTTTCCAACGACACCCCACACCATAGGACAGATGTTATTTTACCACTTTGTCTGCATGATTAATATGTAACATACCCATGCCAAATTACAGCTTTCTAGTACGAACAGTCTCTAAGCTAAGCCGCGGACAGACACACGGACATAGCGTAACTATAAGTGTTCCTCGTTTACTACGGAACCCTAAAAATGCTTGTACCTGGAATGAGGGTATAACTTTTATTTTATGATTGATTCTAGAATTGTTTGATAATATTAAACCATAGTCCGGGGGATGTCAGAGTGGCACCCTTGGACAATTAAAAATATAAGTATTTAGGAGACCCTCCAGAACCCTTAAATTACTAACAATCAAATAAATGTTGCAAGCAATTCAATTTGTTTTTTATTTTTATTTGTGTGTATTAATGTACCTACCAACCTATTTATCTGAATAAAAGGTTATTATGCCTGTGTGCGAATGCGACTGGCACTTGACCGATTTTGTACTGATTGGAAGCATTGAATAAAAAAGCATTGGAAAAAAGGGAATATTTTGCTAAGTGGTCATTTATTTCACGTAAGAGACATTCAGAGACTTTGAGATTTTACGAAAGGGACATTTGGGAAGTGGTCATTTTGTGGAAGGGACATTAGATAGGACGTAAGATGGATCGATAAAAACCCAATTTCACCAAAAAATGTTTACAGCTGTTACTGGTATCGCACAATTAACACCAGCGCCAATGGCATGATTCTTTTAGAAACAGCCATTCAAACAACAATCAGATTACGCAACTTACCGCTAGTGCACTTGAAGTCGAGAAACTCGATCTCTCTATAGCTCTTACGATGCATCTTAGGTTTGTTGGAGATTTGAATAACGCAGAAGGTGTAAATTTAAAACAGAAAGCCATGATTTTGAGTAATTAACTCCTAAAAGGTCATTAGTCTCGGAACTTCTCGGAAAGCAGAGAATAGTTCTTTAAAATTCTTTAGGTGTCAGATTTAGAAATGTCAAACATTTTCAAACCAGATTCTTCAGTTCTTCTAGACAATATTAGTCTATGACAGCAGACAAAAAAAAAAAACGGAAGTTCCGGCAGTGGCAGTCTGCGAAATTCAAAATTTCCTAAGTTTTTTTCAATGAGGATAAAATAAAATAAAATAAATTTGGGATCAAAACTGCCACTTGCTCACTTCAGATGTCGCTACTACTCAGCGTCTAAGAATTTGACAGCTAGCCGTCACTATCCGTACATTTTTATCAACAAGCGGCTTCTTTTAAGCGTAATTAATAATATGCCTCGTTGCGCAGCTGTGTACTACTAAAAATACGGTCACCCATGTATTTGCCAAAGATGTTAGAAGATGAAAACTGTAGAAGAAAGCGTTCCGAAAAAAAATTGGAAACCCGATATTTCGACGAGCCCATGTGCTATCCTTTTGAAACCTGAAGGCTTTTATGGGAGAAATTCGTATACAGGTGATGCTCCCAAGGGAACTAACTATGTTTTCTTTACCTACCTGCACTTGTGATGTGTTAAGTAAATTAAAAACTAGAATTAAGATCTCTGAAGTTTTTCAGTCGGGAAGATCATCCTCGATCTGGTTTGCAACTCTGATCAGGTTATTTCTGTCGTTCCAGTCTTTAACAAAAATAGAACTTAAAAGACAACAAACACAAAATAACCTATAAATTATAAAACGTTCATAATTTATTGACTTTTCCACTAAAGCTGCTTTTTTCTGGTGCGTGGAAGGCACTTTGCCTGTCCTTAACTCGACTTTTAATAGTACTACACTCCAAGTCGCATACATATTTATGTAGTATTCGTATAATTTGCGGTTTCAAGACGTACAACAGTGCTGCCACCTATGATGAGCCACAAATGTTTAAGCCGGGGCCACACACACAGTCACATAGTTGAACAATTATTAGAACACTTGTGAAGCACGGGAATGAATTGCAATTATAACACTGAATAGTTTCCAAATACTTTTTTTTACATCTAAAACTAAATATTCAATGTTACGATTAAATTATTACATTTCATAATCAATATTTTAATTCACTAGTTAGCCGCATTTCATATTTCCATACAGTAATATTCCTCATTAATCAAAACAGGTAAGTTATTGACAGCTATTTGCGACGTTGCCAACTTTTAGGTTATATGCTCGTAAGTTTTTATATACAGATCATTCGAATGCTGATTAGAATTCAAAAACATTTCCGAACGTTTGCGTCTTGCCACAGGCGGCAACACATCTCAATTTCATTATATATATAGTACTTACTGATTCCATGCCCATACCTAGTTATGCACTTTTGTTTTATTTTTGCGTAAAATTGTGATACATCGTAGTATTATCCGGTTGACATCTGGTTTTTAAATTTTCAATTAATTGGCTCTTCTTAAATATAATATACATCTAACACTAAAATATAGTTTGCGATTGGGCGCTCCTTGCGGGGCTCCGCATCGTTGTCAGTGCGGTGAAGCAGTCGACCGTATCGGACACCATGGCCTTTCCTGCAGCAAGAGCGCTGGTCGTTTGGCACGGCACGCAAGCATTAATGACATCATCCGTCGGGCTCTTGTCACCGCCGGGGTGCCAGCTGTTTTAGAACCCAATGGCTTGGCACGCGACGATGGGAAGAGGCCAGACGGAATGACCATAATGCCTTGGAAGTTGGGTAGGCCTTTGGTGTGGGATGCAACCTGCGTCGACACCCTCGCGCCATCCCATCTTCCTAGCACGGCGGGCTGTGCTGGGGCGGCTGCTGCAGGTGCGGAAAACCTCAAACGGCGCAAATATAACAACCTTATTGGTAGCTATATTTTTGAGCCGTTTGGGGTTGAAACACTAGGGCCGTGGGGTCCGAGTGCTCATCGACTATTTCGGGACATCGCCAAGCGGTTGGTCGACTCTTCACGTGACCAGAGGGCTGGCCAATTTTTAGGTCAAAGAATCAGCATTGCCATCCAACGTGGCAATGCTGCCAGCCTTTTGGGCACTTTTCCAACTGACAGCGATGAGGATGAATTTTTTGATGCCCAATGAGCTCTACCTTAATTTTATTTTTAGTTTTTATTTCCTCTATATACTTGTACATAATTAATTGGCTTGAATTGTTTATATTTTAATTTTGAGAAACAAAAATAAAATTATTGTTGTGTTGGAAACGTAAATTATTTCGCAAAATTTTGAACGCATCAAAAGTCGTAAGCGCCTCTAGCGGTAAATAAGGTTACTAATGTTTCCGAATCGGCTATGTTCGGCTTTTCTCGGGTTAGTCACGCCTAGACTCGTTCGAAAAGCGAAACCAAATCATTCCATGGCGATGTACGAAGACTGATGCTCTTGTCGTGGACTCCTTGAGCAAACGTGCTATTTTACTCATTGTCGGGCTTTGATATCCGCCAGAGGTATTTTTATAAGTATAATGTTGTGATTTAAACCGTCGCTTGTGGTGTTAAGTGTTCCTTACGTTTAAGTGAAAAAAAGTATACAAAGAATATTGTGTGTGGTGCAATAGTGCTCACGGCAGTTCCCTTATCCTGGATTCCAAAGGATTGTTGTTTATCCAGCAAAGAGATAATTTGTAAAAAGGTAAGTTTTATACTTTTACTGTAGTGCAGCGGACCATTCGTGAAGTAAGAACGCGTGGCGTTTATTGGAATGGCTTCCGTTTATCGACTCGCGTGCGCGGTAATGGCTGACTTTCTTTTCTCTCACAGAAGGAATTTCGTTGATAGATATTGATGGAAACACAAGTCGGTGTCGTTAAATCGGCATTTTTATCATTGGATTGTTTTTTGTGACATCTGTGTGCGTTGGTGGTATTACACAAAGTGGGTGGAGGCAGGGAATGTAATCAAAATGTTGCGGCACGGCACTCGGCAGGCCTGAGACCGGTCGCGCGGCTCTGGGTCGTGTACCGTACTCAGTGTTGTCTATTCGATAAGGCGAGTTCCGTTTTTGAGCCCGACGAACGTTCAAGTTGTGGATGACGTGATCAGTTTTCTTATTCACATTCTTCTGAGCCGTGCGGCCTCCCATGTATACGTTATAGGAGATAATTTTAGCTGTGCGTCTACAATTATTTACATTCCATAATAAATAATAAACAAAACGTGCTAGCTGGATAGTAATAATTAATATGTTCGAACTTTGAACCCAATTTATGAATGAAGTTTTGCGACTCATTCATCACTTCAGATTTAAAAAATACCGTGTTTAGGTCACTTGTCAATGCTAGACTAAGGTAGGCTTTTGGGCAATTTTTGCAATATTTTTAATAACGTCGACCCTCAGACCAAATAAACCTTGACCATTCATTAATTTCTTTTCTTCTGCTTCCAAAATGTTTAAGCAATTTGTGGTAGTCTTGTTTTGAATCTGTGATAAAGGTTGTCAGTAGATACATGCACTAAATTATTTTGTAAAACAGTATGTCGGGTGTGACCTCACAGGGAAACTTGATAGATAAGCAATTTGATTGTCTGTAAATTCAAACAACTTTACTGTCTTTTTTTTAGCCAACTTATTATTATTATTTTTATATTTTCAAGTGTTAATAATATTTTTAAACAAAGTTTATGACAACGTAACGTAACTAGGTATGTACTATTTTATTAAAATAAATACTTAGGTATGACTTATTTTGTATGCTAAGTATATGTATACAAATAGGTAAATAATAAAAGCATCAATTATAGAATAGAATATTCTTTATTATGTACACCATAAAAAATACAGATATAAATGTAGAAATTTAACAGGTGGCACAATGGGCGGTCTTTATCTTACATTAACATCTCCCTGTTTCTATCCCAATTTAGTTTAGGTGTAATAATAATGTCTATGTTATTATTATTACTTACAGAACTTAGCTATCCAGAACAGAAATACTTAATTTTGCCTATAGGCTATTTTTAGAGTCAATAATTTCATTTATAATACAAATTACCTAATGCTACCAAAAAAAATCGGGATAAACTGAGAGACTGATTCCAAATACCAGTCTACTTTGCGTCCCTAGCTTAACCACAGCTTCATTATCATCATCCACAACCTGCTGAGCATAGCCCTCTCTTTTCATGCGCCAATCCCCACATTCCTGTGCCAGGCCCATTCAGGTTCTACCCGCGATGGTAAAATTGTCGTTCGTCCATCTCGCTGCCGGACGACCGACACTGCGTCTTCCAGTCCTTGGACGTCACTCGGTCAATGTCTTACTCCAGCTGTCATTACTGGGCTTTGCCAGGTGTCCTGCCCAACTCCATTTGAGTTTCATAAAGCTTCGTGCAGATGCGACGGGGCACCGGTAATTGTTCTACCGTGAAGATTTCTTAGAAATTGTTTTGTTAGAGTCGCGTCGCGCTGTCGCGTGGCGACAGTCTGCACGAGGCATAACTTGTTTTCCGATATCGGAAACGAGAATACCAGTAAAAAATCTTTTAGTAGGTACTCATATGATACAACTTACCATTTCTTTCGCAATTGCCGTTTGCTCCATACCGGTACTACTCTTTATCACCAGTCGTACCTTTTGGTAATACTTTTTCTTTGGTAGAACGTTAGTTTCAATTAAATTATACTATACCTACTAAGAAACCACATTAGCCTTAGACAACATGAAAAAGAGATGAACCAACCGTTATTGAGTAGGTAACTATAATTTAGTTACCTACCCAATAACTTGGTAGGTAACAGCAATCGATTCTAATAAGCAAAGTATTATCAGGCCACCTTCCTAATGTTACCTTCGCTGGTACACAGGCCTCGTCTTAGTGAAACGGGCCGCGGCCATAATTCACCACGCGGCCCCAGTGCGGGGTGGTGGACGTCACATGTTTCGAATTTTTTGTACTGGGACATTTAGAGTTACCTCACGATTTTTTCTTTCACCGTGTTTAAAGCAGCGAGAATGATAATATTACACATTTTGGTTCAGGTACAGGTTCCTTTAAAATCGAATTACGTGTTATAGAACAAATGCTCGAAAACGTTAGCTCGATAGTATTTGTTTGAAATAGTTTCCTGCTTGGATGATTCAAAATCTTGAAACATAATTTTTTGAACGACCGTCAAATCGAATTTTCAAAATAGAAATAGTTCATTGTGTATTCCACCTAATAATGTCGGTAATTCTAACTTTATTCCTGAAAATATATTAATTGGTAGTTTTAACCTTAACGAGAATATTAACAGATTATTTGAATAGTGTAGCGAATAACTATATTTTCTTGTAACAAAATCCAAAAAATACTGTAATAGGTATCGTTTTTATGGTCGCTCGAGAAATGATTTTTGTTTTTATCTTAGTTTTCAATGCATCGAGGTAGGTACTTAGTAAATAGTCGCCCTCATAATTTATCGATTTCAAATTTGATGGTACTAGGAGCTAACGTTTTCGAACTTTTGTTACAAGGAAGGGGCCACGACCTACCAAGTTCCTATTGCTTTTAGTACATAATATGTATATCTAACATTAATAATGTTAATATAAAACTTTTGACACCGATTAATTTTTTACCAAACGTGTTACGGGATTTATTCGAGTCTTTATTTAGGGATCAATTACTCGCGACTTCGCCGTGTAAAAGCTAATGACTTCAAAAATAGTCGGGCGAACCCGAAACCTAAACTAATAAAAAAAATTACAAGATTAGTTGAAGTAACTGTGCGTTTGCACTGGCGAAACATCGCAACAAAACATGTTTAAATCTCTAGGTACTGTTAAAAATTGTATGGAACATTGACAGAAAATAGAGATTCCAACATGTTTTGTTGTGAATGTTTCGACAGTGCAAACGCACAGTAAAGCCTAAATTGATAAATTTTCCGACATAACTTCAATGTCTACACCATTGTGTTTTGTCGTATTCATTCAGTAGATAAAGATTAGATTAATTACGCAACGTAAGATTGGGAAGGAAATAATATGTGTTTCGTAAAAAGTCGTCTAAGTGTAATTATTTAAAATAGTCCTACAAAATCTGAAATCGGTTTAGGTTGGTAAATAATATTATAGGTAAGTAAGAAATATTCCTCCAAAATTACTAGAGAGACAAACAAATATCTACAAGTGCCTACTCACATCACAAGTAACAACAAACGCGTTGTGATGAAATGGGTTACCAGTTAATGCCGTACAAATCCCTGTATGGTGGCCAAGAATTGTAAGTGGAGTAGGTCATTCGAGATGGGTCGACGACACCGAAACCCACTTGGTAGCAAGGATAACTGAATGTGAGAACACTACTGGATGTATTCAGATTTTTTTTTGAAGAACACTCCAATCTTCTTTCAGGAACATATTTTGCTGCGAGATTAACATTGACACGCATATAGGTCACAAACGCAGTGCTCATAATGCCAAAATTCTAAGTCGATGATACTGCTCCTCAATTTGTTTGTTCTCTTTTTGTCTGTTTCCCCATCATGCTGGACAAATAAGCGAAACAAATCTAAGTCAAAGGTCAACCGATTCGATTGCGGTCTAGGTTTCAATCATTTTGACTGTTTATTACAAAAAAAAACCAGAAAAGCAGTACAGTAACTCATTTGCAATAGGTGCAAGCAAGATAACGGATTAACTGTCTCATCCATCACGTTATGTAATTTTATTTGACACATAATTAATGTATCATGGACATCTAATTAGCTTTAAAAAGTTAAATACAATCAATATTCTTTGAATTAAACTTGTGAAATATGGCTTTAACGATTTAGGGTTCAAATAATGGAACGTAAATCGTCGCTCAAATTGAGCCCCTAAGGGGCTTTAACATGACGTTTGTTGTTTCAGGTCTCGCCCACGAGCTCGCAGCGCTGTTACCGCACTATGAGAGTGCGCCTCACATGCTTATGATCTCAATATAGAACTAAATACACGTTTGAAGCCCGCATCGTACACCACAATGGCCTTTCTGTGAGTATACATTACTCGGTGTTTCGAATTCTCGATGTTTTTCGTTTCTCCGATTTTTTCTTTTTCATTATTTTATCGTTACGCTACCACGTTCACTCCCTCGTTGCGAACAGCATGCCAAATTATTATTTTAGTTATTCCTCTTTATGATGATGCTGAGGCTTTCGTCGGCGTGTGACTTATATCAGTGCACTGACCGCGTCGGGGTCGCCCGCGCTATCCTGGTACTAACCTATTTTTAACTGGTTCATTGATTAGTCACCGGCTTATGACTTAGTTAAGCTCGAGTGATTTAATTCAACAGAGGGCTTAGTTATCATTAGTTCATGCTCGCTGAATATTTTTTGCATGTTAACTAGGAATATTCTGGAAACCAAATGTTTATCTGCTAAATATGTACATATGCAGATACAAAAAAAGTGATTGTATAATCCAGTCATTTAGTGGCAAGTCATTTCGTGACCCTTAACCAAAAACTATATGTATTTTGTGCTGTAAAAATAGGTTGGTACCGATATCGTTTATCTGGGATGAGGGTGACCGCGTCACCCCGCAACAGCTCGCGAATTCGCTCCGACCGCACTGGACCTCTCCGAGCCAACCCGTGTACTCGTGCGCACCGCGGTTAAATAAAATTGTAAAAAAAATACGCGATAGGTCCTCATCGTTGAATCGTTAACAGGCTTCACTGGACCATTGTATAGTAGTACATAGGCGAGTAGCAGGCGGCGGAGCGGTGCGGTGCGATGGGAACGAAGCGGCGACAGCGGCTGGTCCAGCGCACGGGCGCGGACAGTGCGCCTGAGTGGGTGTCTCGCGTTGCAGATGTATGGGGCGGGCGGGCGGCAGCAGTGCGACGAGTGGGCGGCGGCGCGCGCGGTAGAGTGCCGGCCACATGCGCCCGCGCCATGTGGCGCGTGCTGCTGGCCCTGGGGGCCGCGTGCGCCGCCGCGCGCGCCTCGCAAGACGTGGTCCTCACCTTCAGCGACCCCGTGACGGCGCCCTATTCGTTCTTCAATCATCTGGCCGTCGATCGCAATACCGGCCGGGTGTACGTCGGCGCCGTCAACAGAATCTACCAACTCTCCCCCGACCTGGAAGTCGCACAGTCGATCATCACGGGCCCCGTTAACGACTCCGCCCTCTGCACCTTCGACTGCCCTTCTAATTATGTGAAAAAACCCACGGACAATGTGAATAAAGCTCTAGTGATTGACTACGCGACCAGCCGCCTGATAACATGTGGTTCGGTTCTGCAAGGGTTGTGTTCTGTACGAAACTTGAATAATATTTCTCACGATGTGCGCGAAGTGCGTGAGCCAGTGGTGGCGAACAATGCGACAGCTTCCACAGTGGCATTCATCGCGCCAGGACCGCCGAATCCTCCGATGACGCAAGTTATGTATGTAGGCGTCACTTTCACAGGCAACTCGCCCTACCGCTCAGAAGTTCCTACTGTAAGCAGTCGCTCCCTAGAAGACGACCGTCTATTTATGATAGCTAGAACGGCGGTTACGACTGGTACGAGGATGTTTGTCAATTCGCTATCTCGCGAACGCTATCCTATTAATTATGTCTACGGTTTCAATTCGGAAGGATTCAGTTACTTTTTGACGACCCAGCTGAGAGGTGTAGGCTCTGACACATATTACAGCAAATTAGTCAGAGTTTGTCATGATGATGAGAATTATTATTCTTACACTGAAATCCCAATGTCATGTACCGGAGAAGGCGGTGGTAACTATGGATACAATCTGGTACAAGCAGCGTTTGTCGGAAAAGCCGGATCCGTTCTAGCGGGAGAACTAGGAATAACTGCTCAACATGACGTGCTGTTCGCTGCATTCAGTCAGAGTGAATCAATCAATACTAACACTCCTTCTGATTTATCTGCGCTATGTGTTTATTCGCTCAAAGCTATCCGACGTAAATTCATGCAAAACATAAAGACTTGCTTTAGTGGCAACGGTTCCAGAGGTCTAGACTTCATATCGCCGTCCCATGCATGTATTGGAACAAAATTACAATCAATTAGCGAAGATTTCTGCGGGCTAGATGTGAATACGCCTCTGGGAGGCGAACAACCTGTAGAAGCGGTGCCAGTGGCAATATTTTCGAAGAGGCTAACAGCGGTTGCAGCGACGGCCACTGGCGACTACACTGTTGTGTTTGCCGGTACTGCTCAGGGGCACCTCAAGAAGATCGTAGTCGAGAGTGCCACCTCCGCGTTTGAGTACGGAGACATCGTCGTCGACGAGGGCTCCGCTGTCAACAAAGACTTGCATTTCGATACTCAATTTATGCATTTATATGTGATGACTGAACGTAAAGTGTCTAAAGTGAAAGTTCAAGAGTGTAGCGTCTATAAATCATGCTTAACATGTCTCGGAGCCAAAGACCCGTATTGTGGATGGTGTTCTTTAGAAAATAAGTGCAGCTTACGATCAGACTGTCAAGACGCAGCTAAAGATCCACTGTATTGGATCTCGTACCGCAGCGGCCGTTGTACAACTATTACTCAAGTAACACCAAATCAATTACAACGAACGACTGCTAGGACGTTAGATTTACTTATCGAAAACTTGCCAACTCTCAATGGACAATTCTTATGTGCATTTACAGCCTTAGATCGTACTCTCATAACCAATGCTACTAGGAAGCCTTATGGCGTTAATTGTACCACTCCGCGTACCGACACGCTGCCCTCAATTCCCACCGGCCAACATCATTTTACGGCGAAACTGTCGGTGCGCACCACCCAAGGGCCTGATTTCGTTGCTACCAACTTCACATTTTTCGACTGCAATACGTACAGCTCGTGCACGCAATGCGTCAGCTCCTCCTTCCCATGTGACTGGTGTGTCGACGGACACCGATGTACGCATGATACTGCTGAAAACTGCCGAAACGATATACTAGTCACCGGTGTCAGTAGAATTGGTCCCAGTTATCGCTCAGGGCCCGGCTTCTGTCCCACTATAAATTCAACGTCTGACGGCACAAACGAGATTTTAGTTCCATCCGGTGTAAAGAAAGCTATAAAAGTTAAAGTTCATATAATAGGTCAATTTATCGTTCAGACAAGGTTTGTTTGTCAATTCAATATAGAGGGGCGTGTGACTCATGTCAACGCTCAACTTCTTGCTGACACGATTTACTGTGAAGCCGTTGAATTTACTTACACATCGCGTGCTCCAAATATTACCGCTTCCTTCGCTGTTATATGGGGAGGATCGAAACCTTTAGATAATCCGGATAATACTCATATTCTTATTTACCGTTGTAATGATATGGCAGATAACTGTGGTATGTGCCTCGCACTCCCAGAGAAATTTGGATGTGGTTGGTGCCAAGGATCGGATCGTTGCGAAGTGCAAGAACAGTGTGGTGTTCCCAGTGTATGGTTGAATCGTACTCAGACTTGCCCTAACCCAGAGATTCACTCGTTTCGGCCCCAATTAGGTCCCTGGGACGGAGGTACTAATATCACAATTGAAGGAATTAATTTAGGTCGCAATATATCTGATATTTATAACGGCGTTACTATTGCGGGTATCAAATGTCAGCCAATAATTGAACTTTATGTAAAAACGAAGCAAATCGTCTGTACCGTAGACGGACCGGGTGAAGAAGTGCCTCGAGACGGCCCTGTGGTCGTTCGCGTCGCGGATTATCGCGGAGAATCCAAACACCACTATGCTTTTGTGAATCCAAAAATCAATTCTATTCAACCGAAATATGGTCCACAATCCGGAGGTACTAAACTACGTATTACGGGTGAATATCTCAACGCAGGGAGTAACATACAAGCATTTATAGACGACTTGCCGTGCGCTATACTGTCTGTATCGCACGAGGAGGCTGTTTGTAGAACTAGCCATTCGTATCAAATTAAAATGGGTACGTTGCGAATGCGTTTCGATAACGGTATGCGTACTTTAGAGCGAGAAAAGTTTGAATATATGGAGGATCCTATTGTTGCGTCCGTAGAGTCCGGCCCACCACTAACGACGCAAAGAAAACAACCCAAAGGTATTCCATCCGGTGGAATAAACATCAAAGTGACCGGACAGAATTTCCATACAATTCAATTTCCACAGATATACGTGTATCATGATAACCGACCTTACATCGCACCTTGCAACAGAGTTGATTTTCAATCGCATCTCATTTGTGAATCTCCAGGAATAGAAAGTGCTGGTCTCAATCTAGATCCGGATAGACCCTTAGAATTAGAATACGGTTTCAATATGGACGACGTTCAAAGTGTGCAAAATCTAACTAGCAAAAGGGGCGAAGCATTCCTACTCTACCCAGATCCCATTTATGAGAAATTCGACGAAGACGTAAAGTATTATAAGTCTGAATATTTAACTATAAACGGTCAAAATCTGGACAGAGCTTGTACAGAACTCGATGTGGAGGTTCATATAGGCGAAAGTTTGTGTAACGTGACATCATTGTCGCGGCATCAATTGACGTGCCGTCCGCCGTCGCGAGATGAACTTCCAGACGGAATTGATACACCCGAAGTTGTAGTTAGAGTCGGACGTGCCCTCACGTATAAGATTGGTAAATTATCTTATTCATCGCAGGCTGGCCTCCAAGCCGCCATAGGCAAGCCAGCTTTAATAGGCATCGGCGTCAGCGCCGGTATACTCCTTTTGATATTTTTCGGATTTTTAGTTATGTATAGGAGAAAATCAACTGAGAATATTAGGGTATTAAAAAATATGCAAGAGCAAATGGATATTCTAGAATTAAGAGTAGCTGCTGAATGTAAAGAAGCGTTTGCAGAGTTGCAAACAGAAATGACCGATTTGACTGGAGATGTGACTGGCGGTATACCTTTCTTAGATTACCGTACGTATGCTATGAAAATATTGTTCCCTAACATCGACGACCATGCCGTCCTGCAATGGGAGCGCCCAGAGCTTATTAGAAAAGACAAAGGTCTCAGAATGTTTGGGCAGCTAATTATGAACAAAACATTCCTTCTATTATTTATTCGTACTTTAGAAAGCAATAGATATTTTTCAATGCGCGATCGTGTTAATGTAGCTTCTCTTATTATGGTTACTCTTCAGAGTAAGATGGAGTATTGTACTGATGTATTAAAGACGTTATTAGCGGAGTTAATAGAAAAGTGTATGGAAGGAAAGAATCACCCCAAGTTGTTATTGAGACGTACCGAGAGCGTCGCTGAAAAAATGTTGAGTGCTTGGTTCACTTTCCTGTTGTATAAATTCCTTCGTGAATGCGCTGGCGAACCACTGTACCTGTTGTTTAGGTCGATGAAAGGTCAAGTCGACAAAGGGCCTGTAGACGCAATAACTTCTGAAGCACGATATTCCCTAAGCGAGGAAAAGCTTATTAGGCAGTCCATAGATTTCAAACCTATATCCGTTAGCGTGTCGATCTCGCAACAGACATTATTCGTTAGTGGTTTAGAGGCTACTACTGAAAACGTTCACGTTAAAGTTCTCGACTGTGATACAATAAGTCAAGTGAAAGAGAAGTGTTTAGACGCAATTTACCGTGCAACTCCGTACTCCCAGAGACCAAGTCGTGACGACCTAGACTTGGAGTGGCGCACGGGCGCCTGTGGACGGCTGATCCTCTACGACGAGGATAGCACTACTAAATGCGAAGGCGAATGGCGCAAGCTCAATACTCTTAATCATTACCGCGTACCGGACGGTGCCTGTCTTAGTCTCGTTGCTAAACAAAGTTCCGTATACAATCTGTCGAACATGGAGAAGAACGATAAGTCCCACACGTATGAAACACTCAACCGCGGTAAATACGGTTCGGCTAGTCCACCAGCAAGCCCCCTCAAATACGAACATGGCGGTGGTTTCAAATACTGGCATTTAGTGCGCCACCACGACGATGACGCACGCAAAGAGGGAGAGCGTGGTAATAAAATGGTCTCGGAAATATATCTCACCCGTCTTCTCGCCACCAAGGGTACTCTGCAAAAGTTTGTCGATGATTTATTCGAGACTATATTTAGCACAGCTCACCGCGGCTCGGCACTTCCTCTCGCTATTAAGTACATGTTCGACTTCCTCGACGATCAGGCGTTGCAGCACACAATCTCCGATCCGGAGGTGGTGCACACCTGGAAGAGTAATTCCCTTCCGCTACGTTTCTGGGTCAATCTGATTAAGAATCCTAACTTCGTTTTTGATGTTCACAAGTCCAACACAGTAGATTCTTGCTTATCAGTTATCGCGCAAACGTTTATGGACTCGTGCTCCACATCCGACCACATCCTCGGTAAAGACTCGCCGTCGTCCAAGCTTCTTTACGCGAAAGACATACCGGTATACAAGGAGTGGGTGGAGCGTTACTATGCGGATATTAAGTTAATGCCAGCAATATCCGATCAGGATATGAATGCTATGCTCGCGGAGGAGTCGCGTCTCCACACTAAAGAGTTCAACACGAACTGTGCGCTGAACGAGCTGTACGCGTATGCAGAGAGGTACAACGAACAGCTGACGGTGACCCTCGAGGAGGACGAGTTCTCGCAGAAGCAGCGGCTCGCGTACCGCCTCGAGCAGGTGCACGGGCTGATGTCGCACGACTATAACGTGTGAGCGCCCGTGTCGGAGGCCCGTGACACCAAGCCCACCGCCCTGTATATAAAGCCCCCGCACATATCTATGCTGGCAAATATTGTATATATTAGATAGTGTACAGTCATTAATATTGTAATTTTTGTATCATTTCTGCGGTCCGATGTCGTTTTTTAATTTTATATAATGAAATTTGTATTAATTTTACACGACGAGCTCGGCCGGCCGCGGTCGTGCCACAGTAAGCATCGTAATAAAAATTGTGTATGTCTGTCTATGTGTGCTCGCGTCGTACGAGTTATTGTTACGTCGATCGGTGTAAAATGTGTGTCGCAAACGAAATCGCATGTGAGCTCGCCGGCGAGCGAGGCCGTCGCTCGCCGACGGGCGATTTTAAAATTTGTACTCACTACTTAACGAAATATCCGACAGTGATGCCCTGAACGATTCCAATAAATAAATATCGTCGAATATAAACATTTTGTTTGATTTGTCGGCGGTAGTGAGCAGCGCCATTGTCGCGCACGACGAAAGCCCCCGCGTCTCGGCAGCTGTCGGCAGGGTGAGCGCGGTAGGTACGGCCATGCCGCCTCGTCTCGCTAGCTCGCGGAACCCTTGTCGGTCGCGTCACTCAACTGTGGTGTCCAGCACGTCACATCTCATATCACCAATCATGTGTATGTCGTTGCGTTGAGGCACGTCGCCGGCCCACGAGGGTTGTTCGCGCGCCGCGCGGCGAGACGGTCATGGATGAACCTACGCGGCCCTGCTGTTTCAGCCGGTACGTGCGGATCGTGGCAAGAACGACATTCGCGGTCGTCAACAACCTTTACTGCATCCCCGCTTACGTGGTGTGGATGATGGCGCTGCGCCTCGTCAGACCCTTGTTCGCCCCCCTCTATTGGAAGATCGAAGGACTCATGTATCACTGGCTGCTGGCGATGGTCTCCATGTGGTCCTGGACGGCTGGATATGAAAGTAAGTCAGTTTTGTTCTTCGGAGAAGGCGCGCCAAGTATCACACAATAACCGACCGCCTAATGCTCTGTTCCATACGCCTCTTTGTGGAAGTAACTACGTTTAGTTTTGAATAGTGTAATTAGCATCTGTGTGGTAATGTTCAGATTGCGTTTAAGATAAGTAAAAAGCGTATAGAAGCTTAAAAACTTTTACCATTGTTCTTTATGGTCCACATTGTTGGAAAGAGGTATGCACAAGAGTTTTGTCACATGGCGCGCCTCTCATAATACATAGTGAGCTCTGCAAATTACCGAATCTATACATATATGAAGTTGTTGCTACAATGGGTAATATAAAGCGGAATTAAATTTTGCTACTTGCTACGCATTAGTAAATTCCGCTTGCATTACGACTGTACTTTCAAGGAACTTATTAAATCGGCGGTAACTCGCCGGACGTAAATGCATTCAATTAGATACCTATGTAAAGCAACCGGATATCAACATTATCATCACAGCACCCTAACCGACGCTTAATATAAACTTGTGTAAGGTACAATTATTTCAAGAAAGATTCCTGCGACAAAGGTAAGTACAAAACTTGTTATACTTTTAATTTGATACTGGTTAAAAATTTGTCGTTTACAACTTGAAAAAATCGACATCTAAATGGCTGCTATGAAGTCATCATTGGTCTGAATCAACCAGACGTTAATTAGCTGTTTATATTATTTTACTTGATATCTCGCATAATTTGGGATTAATTTATATTATAACGTCTGGTCTGGCATCATATTCTTGACCAATCAATTAAATCCTTATAAAAACAGGCCAAATTTAAACTTTGTGGCACAACTGTTTTACTTTTAATGTATCTTATCTTAAGATTTATGACATCATTTAGGAAATATTCAAGATTGCTTCTATGACCACTTAAAATTTGTTGAGCAAACGATGTTATCTTAGAGTAACTCGTAATAATCCTCGCACATACGAGGATTAAGATGCTGACAAGAGCTGAACCGCGGGTAAGTACTGTTAGACTGCATAGAAAAGAAAGAGAAGCGCTATGACACAACGCTTTTAATTTAAGCAAATTTTGTCTATTTACTCAAAAATGAGTTGAGTTATCGAAAATAAAAATAAAAACAAGCAAGTTCTGCATTTCATTAAGAAGTTGAAATACGAACGTACGTTGTTATTTTAATACAGATATTTTGGATTGGAACTCAAGGTAAAAGGTTAGTTTACCATTAATTTGTACGGGTTTTTTTCAAAACGTTTTCTTTACAACCATGTTCTGAGAAATAGGTTCAAGATTAACATATATTTTTTCCGCTACCACAGACTATATAGATTTGGTAATCTTTGTCAGCGCCTTTAAGAACGCCGTAACTGATGTCTGTAGTGTACGAGAGTCAAGACTTATGTATGATTCATTGGATCAGGTGACACGTCAGGGGCACATGTTGTTTGCAAAGTGACGCAACACTCAGCATCTACAGAAATACTACGTAATCCGTTAAATTGCCAATGGATGTGAAATAGCTTCATTCACGCGACTGCAAGCTTAATCGCGTCGTAAAAGTGGGCTACCGTCCGCCGGACACGTCTGGCGACAACTAAACGGATTACCGACCAATATTTCTAGATAATACGCATATGTAATATGTTACTCAATAGTACAAATTAAGTTTCGCATGTGGCGACTAGTAATTGATTTCGAATGAACAATAATGTTTCGAAACGATCTGGTTGCGAGTGGTCGGAGACCGGTCGTGGATGGCGCGCGCTGTATTGACCTTATGCGGCGTAGTTTATGCGCGGCCGCCTGAGGACGGTCGATGACCGTCGCCGCCCGCGCGCAGCCCCCGCGCTAGGAATGCCACCTCCCCCCCACGTCATGTCACGTTGCATTTCGAGTGGCGAATTTGCATGTTGTTGTCGAGTCAGCGCGCTCACGATCGACATTTCAAGTTTCCGAGATTTTACACGTGGTGAAAGCACGTGAAAGTACGATGCTGGATCGTTTTTCACGAAGCGGTAAACCGATTTAGATCGCCGCTTGATACACTTTTTAGATTGATGGTTGAGTAGCAAATAAGTAGAGTCTGTTTAGAGCACTTTCGCTTCTGGGTTATTCAAAGAGAAAGAAAACGATAAACAGTTGACTATCCATTTTATTTAATAATTAACGGCTGGCATTACTAACTTCAGAACGATTCCGATCCTTATTAATTCAAGCCTCCAATGTTGTCCTGACACATCGTTGGCCCATTCAAATTCTGTTCACACCAGACCTCCGGAGACAAAATTAACATTGAAAGACTTAACACCAGCAAATTATATTCAGACGGTGTCCACCTACAATCATTATTGGTGGATTGCGTAGTATCAGTCTCGGGAGTTATAAATTCCTTTTGGTACATCCTTCGATTGTGGCGGTTCGCGTTTCAAATTGAGACCTTCCTGTATAAATCAGGCGGTCGGTGCGTGCGACAAAGATCTGGGAAATAGTCCCTAACATGGCGAAAATGGCGTCCATTGAGATTGAGGCCACAACGCCAGATGTATGCACGAGAACTCGTGTTACTATTTACACGCATCTGCAAACCTGTATTTATGGTTGTAGCGCAATGATTTACATACTGCTCCAGTAATTAAGAACTATGTTACCTATACTAGATGTTAACTCAAAATGCTGGTTCAATCGTGTAAAAAACATTGGTTACTTATGTTTTTAATTGTTATTTCTTTCTATAATCATAGCATACATGCTGTAGTATATTGGTGCGTTGTACATTAGTATGCCAAGAAATCGAATGTTTATCCGTACAAAATATGTAGGTAAGTATGTAATCCTATTTCAATTTTTTTTTGCATTTTCATTTTCGTCCTTTACTGAACACATTTATTATATTTTGACAATAGGTCTCACGCGATTTTGAAATACCTACAATTGATAATAACAACAAAATTGTTTGAAATAGCTCTGACTGGCCATCATCAAAATATAACCGGTATGACATTGGTTCAGTCACACGCCAAAATAACACAATGGTCTTACGATGAGTGACGTCATTTCCTTGTTTAATCTGATTGGTTCTAAAATTCACAGCGTAAAAATGCTTCAGTAGGAAATATAAGATAAGCAAATCAATCTCCCTAGCCTTTTTCTCCTATACAACCAGTCTTAACTGGATGCAGCTGAATACCAGTATTTTATATGGAGCAACTGCCTATCTGACCACCATAATCTAATTACTGGGTAACACGATACCCCGAGGTAAGACTAGTTGTCAAACTTTTGGGCTCCTAACTACCCATAACGTCTATCAAAGATCTACGAATGACAGCCGGGGCCAACAGCTTAACATGCTTTCCGAGGCACAGTTACGAACATTAGATGACTTGGTAAAAACTAAAAGTGATTTGACATGACATAATCGAAACGCAACCAAGTTTTTAGCATGTTTTGCGATTCTGGTCTTACGGATCATTGTGTTCAATTAAATTGTCAGTGTTAGAATAAAATAATAGCAGTTTATGAAACTGCTGCATAATGAATATTAAAATACGGCTCGGTTTTTAACTAAGTACCTAGTTATGTGCAGGTTCATACACTACTTTATCTACTCTCATACATTGGGATTGAACCTACTAAATAAAAGATCAAAGTTAAAGATCAAGAATACAAAATTCCCTCGAAATTCAGTACAACTTCAGGTATGAATGGCGCCTGCACCCAGCACATCACCGCGCATGCGCTAGAGCGGCGCTGCTGTCCCCCGGTAACGTTCCATTACAGAAGTTGATGGCAACTCCTTCGTGATATTAACTTCTTGGACTTGTCCTGTATCGTAATAGAAAAAAAATTGTTTTATAGCATTATTTTGTTAGAGAAAAAGTGTTATACTTAATATCATTCTATTTTTAAATTTCGGCAAGTATTGTGTTTATAGAGTATGTCAATATAAACTCGTTTTCAAGTTTATAATTCGAATATTACGATATGAGAGTAGATAAAAAGGTGCTTATTCTCTTGAATTACTATTACATTGAACGAAAACATTTCCCGTTATTTATGAAAAAAATAATTACTTACATTGTTATCTAGTTTTATTGAATGAAAGCGGAACTTACCTAGGTAACAATGGAAACAACATATAGCAGCTAACTTGTAATAAATAGTACCTACCTACCTATTTAAACCTATCTAAGTAGCTACCTACTTTTACGACGGTGCAGTTGAGTAGTTTCTAATCTGATACCGTATCCTAACTGTTTAGGAATGTTAAGATAATTTATTAGTTAAGTAAGTAGTAGCAAACCGCCTTTTGGTATAGGTATGTGATACAAAATGGAGAGAAAAAATTAAAAAAGTTATAAAATTAGGTATACACTTATAATTAATATATGTATTTGATATCATTTTTTTTTTGTCAACAGCGTAAGCATGCCACCTAAGACAGTTTTAGTACCCTCAACTGATATTAAATACTCATTGTAGGTATATGCCTACCTCAATCTACATGATTTTGAAGTGGGCTAGTAGGTACTTCCTAAATAAGCTTACTCGACAAAAGGCTTGTGCAGACCAGCGCGACATGTCGCGCGACGCGACACCGGTTATTGTTATACTGTAAAGTTTTCTTAAAAATTCTATTGTTCGTGTCGCGCTGCACTGCTTAGCACTCCATTCTACCTACAGTTACACGCGTAAACGTATACAAATTCTTACTGAAACTATCTACAATCAAGCCAGCTGATATCAACAACCGAGGGAGACTAACAAGACGTCGAATCTGATTTTAGATGTATTGTTTTTTCATCATACATGATTCATGCATCCTGCTTATAAACGGACAGTAAAGTACGATAGAATATATATGTATGTTTTATGTCTGAATCATCTTCCGGTCACTACATGGTGCCTGTTTTTATACCTAGTGGCATTATTTACCCACAAGGTAGGTAATAATTTAAAACTGGTTCGGCTTCCGGCGGATTATGCAGAAAGTTTGACTATCTAGACCGTTAGCTCATTAGGTTCCACGAAGGTGTATCCCAGCCTAGTCTTATGCACCATGAATGCCATTCATTCGGAACAATTTACACCTATGATTACAAAAATACCTAAGTACTAAATAAATAGGACTTGGTATTCATATACAGTAGGTGCCTTTCGTAATAGTATACCTAAGTATATATTCAAACACATACAGATACACCCTGCACACATACATACACATATATTATTATATAACACACATATATCATGAGGTAGAGCGAGCGAAGCGAGGTGGAAAATTTTTGCACCCTGAATTTTCTTTTTCTGAAGAAAAAGAAAATTCAGGAATTAATTTGTCAACTATACTGAAAAGTTTTAAATTGGAGGAGGTAAGAACGAGGGAAGCGAGCTCGAAAATTTTAGCACGATACCACTACCATAGGTAAGGTTTTCTTTTCACCATTCGAAGGGAGTTGTTTGTATACTCATAGAACTCTGAGGAAAAAGAGAATGTAGGTGGCAAGAGCGAGCGGGGCGAGCTCGAAAATTTTTGCACTTTACATTTAAGGGGGCCCTTCCCGGTCCGTCTATCGTTAACGCGAGCATAGTCGAAAGCTTGGTGTTTCATCGAGCGCAAGTGAGGACTGCTAACAAACAAGCGAGAACGCGATAACATTGTACGAAAAATAGTGTGTAAAAAGTTGTATCAGGAATTACGTGTTTTTGAGTAAACCTTACAAGTTTGTGTTTTTCTTTTTTAAATTTAGAATTTCCATTACATGTGCGAGGTTTCTATGCAGATGTTTTCTTTACTTTTACCAATTATGAGTATATTATGACCGGCCAAAGTTCGGGTAAAATTTGTGATTAAAAGCAGATTTTTATAGGCTTATACTGAATTTGTTTCTCAATTTTTTTTATTTTTTGGCTTTCATAGAAACCTAGATATAGTGCATAAGGTACATATTAGTTAAAAAAATTGAAAGAAAGATGTGTTACAACGCCATAATCACGTACGAGCGTTTGTATGAAAAGTATGGCGGGTTGGCCGCTCTTAAGTATATATTTTAGCATGCGTAGTGCGGGTCCCTAACTACAAAGTGCCCTCTACTTACTGGACATAATTACTTGATCTTGTTTGGGATTTCATTAAAAAGTATTTCATGAGTTTTGGAGGCCCCCCAGGACCGGGGCGGCACGCACCTGCCGCCCCCCTTTCGTACGCGTGATTATAATAAATGTTGGAACGCCGACGTGTCCCCCCTCACGGAGGTGAGCGGGAATGGCTGCAACACATTTTTTTAAACTAACGTAACTGTAACGAAAACTAATATTTTTTAAACCTGTTTTTTGTTCCAATAAAATACTTGATTTGATATACTTACTTAAATGTCAATTTTGTTGAAAATACTCCCGGAGAGTCCGACAGAGATGTGCAAGTGCAAGTTTGTTAAAAATCCTAGAAAAAAAACCCTTTAAGAGTTCATTCCATTTTTTTACGGAAATTCATGATTTTTGACGTTGTAATTTTCTACAGCAGTAAGATATTTTAAATATTTGATTATGGTAACGATAGTGCTATTCTTTTTCTTGTAAGTTGACAACGTCAAAAATCATGAATTTGCGTAAAAAATGTAATAGGACCAAGCATTTTTCGACCGGGAATCGAGCCAAACGAAACCTCGAATTCTACACTGCGCGTGGCACCACTGGACATTTTTTTATAAGTACCTAAGTAAATATGTAATAAAAATCATAAAACATTATTTTTATTTTTAAGTACACATTTTTTATACTTATTATTTTTTAAATTTATATTATTGTGTCCTCTTCCTCGCCGCTGCCTTCAGCCTTCTTATCACGTCCTGATAACGTCATAATAGTCGGCAGTACATAGCCCTTCGAGCAAATCGGGCATGGCATGTTTACTGGTCATGTTTTATACTGTTATCATTTCTGCTTATTGTACAAGGAAAAAATAATATAATAAATGAATGAAGAGTGGGTCCTGGGTAGCCTTATTTACAAATTTCAATTAATTGACTAAGACAAAGTGTTTTGAGCATTAACTTATAAAACAGTGTTTTGGCCTCTTTTACTGGATCCTACAGCTTTCAGATAACCTACCTAAGTACATACTCTATTCCTGTGGTATATCGAACCAGCCCTCGCAGTATTCGTCCAGCAGGTCATCAAAAAAAAAAAAACAATAACTATATTATTTCACATAAACCTACATGGGCACTTATGAAACGTCAGAAGCTAGGTGCACGGTTCCAATTGGTCGTTTCTTATGGAGAAGAGCCGGCAAGAAACTCCACGGTTACTCTTTTAAAAATAATTGTTTTTTACAATATTTTCAAATAACAGTATTAATAGGTATGGGAGGACAGTTTAGGTCAACAAGTACCAGGTACTTAACAAAATAGAAGATGGTTAATAAATCTACTGTCCACTAAGCCTACAATTACATCTCGACACCTCTTTATCTTCCAAGTAGGTGCACTTCTCCAAATGCAATCTAAAATAGTACCTATACTTACCTAGTTTTAGGTATCCAATCACCTGTCTTGTCGCCCCCAAACAACCTATTTAAGTATACCTTTACCCATTCTGTTTAATATAATCGAATGTCTCACAAATTAGTCTTATTGGATATCGGAAACATCTCCAAACAATACAACTATTATGATTAAGGCTTAAATAAAGATATATTACTCATCTGTGACTCTCACAGAATGATTATTTATTCTTCATTGTTAGTCTTACTATAAAAAAACAACCGACTTCCAAAAACACTACAATGTAAAAAATATCTTTAATTTCGGAAGTTGGTGTCTTTGGTTTGGAAATTTGTTTTTGCCACCGACTTTTGATTTTTCACTTTCTAGTGTTTTGGAAGTAGATTGTAATTTTTTGTAAAAAGTTTTTATTTTTTACTGTTTATGTAGTTGTGGTACCATTACATCATCCACATCCACTTATGATAGGTACCGAAATACAGAATAAATACGACACGTTTTACTTATAGCCCACTAGTGAAGTTTAGTACTTCACTTGTGAGCTTAGAACAAAGCTGACTAACTAAAGTACCCACTTAAAAACACTTTTATTCACTAGGTAGTAAAATATTCCGTAGAACATGTTTAAGTACTAACATTCACTCTTTCGAATGCATCTAGGCTAAAAACACCGTATTTTCATTTCAGAAGGGAACATAATTCATGAATTTATTATCAACAACCGCTGCATCTAGATAATTTCTAGTTTCCCTCAGAGCATCAACAGAGATGAGAAACTGTATTATTTCCTGCAATTACATCTACAACGGAGATGCAATCCAGATCTGTTTCCGTTCAGTAGCGTAGATAAAACTCACATACAGCCGAGCATGTTATATACGCGTCCTCATTCTAAAACAGTCGTTTCTGTGCGTCAAGGACGTTCACGTTGTGTCGGTACTTGTACTGAGAGATCGTGACAATTCGTGATAGCGACTTTTCTCAATCGAAACAAGCGTATCGTTCCGCATGTTGCCGCGCAAACGATCTTCCTTCGTAGCGGAGAAAACATGTACTGTAAACTCGTTTTAGATCCCATCTCTTGGTACGCGGGTACGCACTAACTACGGAGGTAACAAAGAACTGGTTTGCGCCGCGGTTTTATGGACCATCTTTCAGTGAGGCTGGAGAGCAACTAATTTTAGAGTCGCCCGATCTCCGTTTAATGAGCACTTAAACTTCGTCTTTGACTTTGAATGCCGAAGTTCCTGTTGCTTTAAGTATTGTTTTAAGGTAGGAACAGGAACTGCAAGGATAAGGATGCCTTATTGCCAGCCTAAATAATTTGTATACGGTAATTTATTGCCCATTTCTGTCTGTGTACCTACATACGCATTGGAATCCAAGTCATATTTGTTATCATGTAATGAGTTGTGAGTTACAGACAGCGATAAGAAAAACACCTGTTATTTAAGTCCCCTTATTTATCATCCCGTACAATCTTAATTAAACGGCTGCCAACTTGATACTTCAGCGGCTAACAGTAAAATACCCATCACAAACCCTTTCTAATATAAAAACGTAGGTGCGGTTAATACTATCTACTGTCTATCAAACAAAGGTAAAAATAAACTAAAAATCACTGACAAAGAGTATATAAACCAACCGTCTTTTTATTTCCCTCTCGACTCGAAAAACGTATCGTACAGCATCAGTTTCAATATAAAACTCGACGTTAAACATTAACTTGAGACATGTGCGTACATTAGTACACCACAAAGGCACTAGAGCAAAGCGAGTTCTTGCAATAAAACCACATTGGCCGTGTGTTGTTGTCTGTCCGACTTTCTAACCAATAGGAGAGCGCATATTGTGGTGTGTGCGCACGTATACGTATTAGGACCATTGTTTGGCCTCGTATAGTATCCGTATGTCTGATCATGTTTTTTGAAAGTACGAAGATGGACTGCGTCATTTTTGAATTTGAAAAGCGAAAGTGCCAAGGGCTGTGGGCCCAGATTGAACTGCGTTGCCAAATAAGGACAGTTCCAGTCAGGCGGGGTGTGGAGTTCCGAAACCGGTATGCATTTTGGTACGAATTATTAACTGAGGCGTTTTGTCTCAGGCATTGGTTGGCTACGTGAGTCCCGTAATAGTCGAGATTGAGGAAAGGTAGAATATCATCTGTTAAAGGTAGGCACTCCTCATTTCGCTGATTTAGTACCTACTTTTGGAGTCTAACAGTTGCAGTTGTAATACTTTAGAATTTAGATAGGTATCTACCCATTTTCGATAACTTTTTTGCATTAGAATTCGCATACTTAATTAAAACAAGTGGGTTGGAAACCATTTGCAATCAAAGCCATAACTTCAATCGTTTTAAACATCAGAACGCTTGATTCTAAATAGTGTAACTACGAACGCATCCGAACTGGGTCCAAAATCCCGCCGTGCAATATGGCGGTAATTATTTCCCGAGCTCCCGCTTCAAGCGCTTTAACAGGAATTCCAAGCATTAAACATTCAAACTAAAATCCGCTTCATAAATACGGGCCTTATCCTAATACCCTTTCATTATAATTGTTTGCGTTCGTATTACTCAGAAGTGACGAAAAGGGCATGAAATTAATTGGTGAAGGCTGACTCATTTCACAACAGATTTCTTTAGACGAAGTCAGGGCTGGTACTGCCGAATTGAAAAGAAACTAAGTAAACGCAGAAAGATAGGATGAATGTCGGCTAACACTGATGTGTAAATAAAAATTGTCTGATCAAGTTCTAAGAACCTAAACGGCCAAACTCGTTCTACATTTGGCAGCTAGCAACCCTAGCAAATCACTTAGTCAACCAACAAGTGAGTCTTCATCACGTGTTTAAATAACCTATATTTGCTTTACTTTGAAATAAGGAAATAGCGATTCGAATTTGCTTCCTTTGATGGTGAATAAGCATGTAGGTTGTTTAAATTCGTTTGTAGGTATAAATATTAAATATAATTACTTGTAAGTACTTATTTACTTGAGAAATAATTTAATTGGAATAAATGTACCAACTATAACTAAGTAAGTACCTACTACAGATAAAGTAAAGGAATACCAATTTGCAGAAAAATAAAAATAAACTTATTTTTATTTGTCTTATTTTTTTAACATGATTAAATTGTGGTCTGTGATACATTGTATGAAATAACATACCTACTTCCTACTAATATGTTTCCTATTCTTCACCTCGAAGCAACTTGATTGTGCTAAGAGTTCACTATAGTTCAAGTATAGGAATTTGAACTTTCAACCTCACGACTGCTATTAACTTTAGTTGTTAGGCTTATGGTAGAGTAGCTTATGGTTATAACAATAAATCTTTATTCTTTGTATTTATTATAAAAGCTGGGTGTGAAAAATAGAGTGCAACAGTTAGGTATCTACGTACAGTTAAATTCGGTAAAAATCTTATCCTGAAAACTTGAGGTGAAGTGAACTGCTAATAGCGTCATGGGGCCAGCACGTTTAATTTCAGAGGGGGTGCATCTTCAGCTCCACGAAGCGAGCTCGATCATTTTTGCGATTCACCTCAGATATGTTAGGTTATCCTTTTTTTCATTAATACAAGGAGTAACTTTGTCGGCTTAAGCAGAAAAGCTTAAAAAATAAGAGATTTTCCATCTCGCCTCGAATAGGATAGGTTTTACTTAGTCCATTCATACAGTAAGCGTACTAACTGTGTCGACTTATACAAAGAAGCTTAAGAATTAAGATCGAGTAGGATGGAAGAGCGAGCGAAGCAAGCTCGATAATGTTAGCACCCCGCCTAGGGCAATAAGGAGTTCGGTGCTTTGTTGATTAATGCACAGAAGCTTTAGAATTCAGAGGTTACACAATATAAGAGCGAAGGAAGCGAGGTCGAAAAATTTAGGATGTCGCTACCAATGGGTTAAGTTCTCTTTTATTGTGTTAGGCGTTTTCAGATATCTATATTTTATTTTGATGCCAGAGAGGTGCGAGTGCACCCCCTTGCACCCCCTTCCCGGCGGCTATAAACAGCGTCAATGCCTAGCATCAGGTGGGATGACAGCTCATTTCATTGTTGCTTAGGTTCGAAAATGTGGTCTACGCAACAAAGTAAATAACGCAATGAATTTTGTTGAACTGTCAAAATGAAAGCCATTGCTACTGTAAGTGTTACGCAATTAACCCGCAGCTGTCCCAACAGCCTGATTGATTGATTTGCTTGGCCATAACCTAGAAAACTATGTGAAGGAGGAATCATCTCTACAGCATCTAAGTTGTTTTGCCTGAACCACTAGTCAAACTTGAGATAAAGAAATTGGTAATAAAGCAATAGCATACAGGAATAGGTACCTACTCAATTAAGTAAAGCAGAATCCGTTAGGTAGTCTGTTTATTGAAACATTTATTTGTACCTTGCTACCTGTACCCTAATTGAGTAATACACGATCAATCAGAATCTGAATCGTTTGATTGCTAATCCATTGTTTCATAAGTTCGAAAAAAATATCTGCTTAACAACGTAAATAACGCTAATGTTGTTGAACTGTCAAAATGAAACAGATAAGTTGTAATCGTTTACGAAAATGTGTTGCGTAATTAGATAGCTGGTCATAACATCTCACGTCTATTAAGGCTTGTGCAGACCAGCGCGACGGGAAGGCGCGACCCGAGTCGAACATTACAATTTCTAAGAAAAGTTCACGGTATAACAATAACCGGTGTCGCGTCGCCCTAGTCTCCACGGAGCTTTAGTGTTCATTGCAGCTGCTAATAAGTATCTAGGTACCTACCTACCACTTTTGAATTCACATCTTATCCCATTGCAATCATCAAGCTTCGGCTTCAAGGCATCCTGGCAAGACACAGTGAGCAGAAAAGAAACCTCGAAGGTAGGTGAAACAATTCTTATACGTACCTAATTTTGTATGTAAATAAAACACAAAAAACATGTTTTTTAGCCTCACTACAAGTAACGTCATCAACCTGTATCCTAATTGCGTAATACACGATCAATCATAATTTGAATCGTTTTGAAAAAGATTGCTAATCCAAGGATTCATAAGTTCGAAAATAAAATCTGCTCAACAACGTAAATAACGCAATGAATGTTGTTGAACTGTCAAAATGAGACAGATTGTTCGTAATCGCTTACGAAAATGTGTTGCGTAATTAGTTAGCAGGTCATCAATATACCTTTGACGTTATTTAATTTTATTTGGGGTCATTTAGAACCGACTTCAAAAAGGAGAGGAGGTTCTCAATTCGCCTGCTTGTTTTTTTAAAATGTTTATTACACGATTACTTCGTCAATTATGAATAGATTTTAATCATTCTTTTTTTGGTTCGTAAGCCATCCGTACTTCAGAAGTGAACCATATAAATTTGCTTGGGTAGTTTTTGAGTTAGCTTCAATAATACGTATTTTTCCCACTTAGTTTATGTGGATGATGTTATAATAAGTTCCTGTCACTGTTAATTACATAGCAGTTAGTGGTATTCGAATTTGTGTGGGGTAGGTAGGTACCACAACTAAAACGTGAAAAGAAAATTACTGATTTATTTGAAAAAAAAAACAAAGTGAAAAACAACTTAATTTTCGGAAGACGGTGTCTTTGGTTTTGAATTTTCGGTTTATGTCACCGACTACTGAAATTAAAGTAATTTTTCGCTTTTCTGTGTTTTTTTTGGAAGCCGATTGTTTTTTTTTTTGTCTTCTATACATTTCGACCAGCCGTTATCGCAGTAGGTAGGTTGTCACTTGTCATCAACTTGAAGGCCAATTCCCATAGTTAAAATCATTCAAAATCTAGTCGCAATCTCATAACGTCGAAAAACAATCTGAACAACTTGCCAAAAATGTAGGTTAAGAGGTATTTTGGGGAAATTGGGACAGACATTTCAGATTAGAATGTGATCGTTCTTAAAAATACGGGATTTTATTAAAAAGAAACAAAATCATGAATAGGTATATAGTCATTATAAACAATTAGACACAGTTGTGCCGAATTAGCCCTCTACGTCTAGCACGCTTAGCACGACCATAATACATAGAAACGGGTTTTGTCGACGGAAGAATAGACAAAATGACAGATTGTGATTATTTATCTGTCATTTTGTCTATTCTTCCGTCGACAAAACCCGTTTCTATGGTTGTCCTGCTACGCGTGGTGGATAGGCTGACTTAACTAGCTTGAACATGAGGATGGCTTCGTTTACCCTATATATAATTGTAGTCTGTGGCTTCGTCATAGTAACAGTCAGTTTGTTCTAACTACGTCATGTAAGGTGGCATATAAACAGATGACAACGAGGACGCATAATGTGCAGTACAAAACATGTGTTGGGTACAATAGCTTGTTTTGATTCAATGATTCTTTGTACCTACCTACTGGCACGTTTTGAACGTAAAGTCTATAACAAGTGCATGACCCATAGAGTGACAGAGATCTTTGAGAAAGACTGGCAGATGTGGAAGTCTTGTCAAGCCAGTAACCATCATGCATTACAAAACTAGTTTTAACTATGGCCCGATCTTTAAACCTTTCCTTCAGCAATTTCTTGTATTTCTAACCTTATTTTGACAGGGCTTAAGTTCTTAATACAAAATTGACAATTGACTTGGGTTTAACACAGTCGGAAAAAATTGGACATTCAAAAATGACTCGATGGTTTAAACTTGGGTGTAATAAAGCTGTAAAAGTTCCAAGCAATTAGTAATAAGCAACCTAATAACCTGCGAGAAGATATTTTAGCTAAAAGGAATCATGTTATATTGACCCTTTTTTTTGTTCTGTAATATTACTTATTAAGTACTTACCTGATTTTTATTTTGCTAAGTATAACATTGCCTGTCGATAGCGATGCGGAAGAATTTTTCGATGCCATATTTTAGTTGTTTAATAGATAGTGTTAGTTAGGTTAGTATATTTTATTAATGTATGTTATTGACCCTTGGATGTAATTTAACCAATGATGACCCTATATATGCACAAACTCAATTAGCATAAAATAAAACAGATGCATCTCATAACTTATCTTATTTTAAAAAGACACTGGCAGACTTGAACTTGAAAGTATTTGTCAGTATCTACATACTTGTGAAAGAGTCTGTATGAATCATTTCTTTAAATATTTACTTTGAACTTCGTTATAAGTGTCTACTGTAGTATTCTATACCAAGATGTTTACTTGACGGACAAACGCATTCATAAGTTTGTTGGAAAAGTTGCTAATGCAATTATCGATATAGTTGAATGAATTCAAGAAATAGTAGTTTGTTTATGATTGTTGCGCTTGTTTGTACCTACACATTTAGACACTTAAAGGAAATAGAAAGTCATTTATTCAAATTAGGCTGAGAATCAGCACTTTTTGAACGTTAAAATTACATAATACAGTCCCCCAAAACCCTTCACTACTTCCTTGTGCTTTAGCTGGGAAGAAGTGGCGCGGGTGTAACAAACAAACAGTTGTCTGTTAAGTTAGAAGTAAGTAGGTACTTGATTCGATACAATAAAGTTTTTATGTCAATCTAGATACTTAAGTGATTGATTAGACCTTAGCTATATCAATTTACGTAGTCCTCTTCAATTTAAAGTACCTATCTATCTACTTTTTTGAAATAACGGTTTCTGTTTTCCCGTCTGAATTATTTACAATTCATTGTTTAAACATAACTTATTTCAACACTTTCTCTCATCAATCAGTTCTACCGTATTGAGCCCTGAAGCGTGACCATGGTTGCTTTAAAGGGCTTTATAGCGTTGCAAAAAATAAAACAATAGGTGCGAAATGGTTCGTGACAACTAGACGCGTTTTAATTGGAATTCCTTTACTTCTGTTTACTTTCACAATCCTTTGTCGAGGATTTTATGTTCAATAATGTTTTGTTTAGACAAAAGGTATGGTACCGAAAAACGCTGCACGCGGCTGTGCTGCCGCGTCACTACTGCACGCTTAGCATGACCGCACTAGAAACGGCTTTTGTCGACGGAAGAATAGACAAAATGGCAGATAAACAATCACAATCTGTAATTTTGTCTATTCTTCCGTCAACAAAACCCGTAGAAAACCCGTTTCTATGGTTGTCATGCTACGGGTGCTGGTCCCCATACATTTTCTATAGCCGAGCAGGGCAGCAATGTCGCGCAGCATTGCGCTCGGAATGTAATTTCATAAAAACCTATAGAAAATGTAAAAATCTTACCGTGAAAACATCGATGAAGGGAGCTGTCATTCCACCTGATGCCAAGGATTTACACTATTACCCACTTCACTTAAGTTTTCATGTTGAGATTTTTACAGAATAGATTGCCTGGAGCATGGTCTAATAAAACAAGGTCTGGCATTCCGGGACTAACACATGTTTACGTCACTATCCAGTTGCCACTTTATTGCAACAAAACACGAATAAGGAAAGATTTTCGGCCACCATTTTGCAAAAAAATATTTACAAAGCATTTAAACTGTCGTTTCGTGTGTCTATTCAAACGAAACAATTCAATTTAAACATAAACCAACGTAATTGTTAATTAAAACCTTGTTGTTTTATCGGATTCGCACAGGTAATAAAGGTGGTTGGGGAGTTATTATTACAAACTTCTCGTAACACAGATGTGATGACGTAGACTTGTGTCACCCACGCGACCATTGTGTCTCGGAATGCTATACCTGGCGAAGTATATTATTATACCATGGCTTGGAGTAGGTAGGTACCATTAATTATTCATTAATGGCTAGGTAGTATTTACAAAGAAAAACGTTCACATCTTCCTGGGGTTGTAATCGGTTTCGGTTTTAAGAATTTATTCTCATAAAGAACACAAGACAGTTCACTTAATATATGAGATATACAAATAAATCATGCAGTTACAAAGTAAAAAAGACTCCGTGAGTCGATAAGAGGAAAAAAATAATTAAAACTAGGCTTCTAAAGATTCAATCCAAAAGGTTAATTTAGTTATTTATCATGTAGATATAAAATTATATATACAATGTCGCCCATGGGCATGTGACCGCCCGTATTTTTCTGAATATTCATGAAAAATTATCGAAAATTAACTTTAAAAGGGGGGTCTATCTTTAATATTTTTCATGTTATTAAATTTTTTATGTTTTTAGTAGCGTTTGCCATATCTTCTATGTTATTGGCTCGATTTGTATTCTGTTTATTATTTCTAATAGCTTACGAGTTATTTTATCGGATTAACTAAAAATTTTTAGTAAAATTTGTCGACTATGAAAAAAAAACGGAGGTGAAGATTTTTGTTTCCAAAAAAACAGTTTTTATTTTAAAAAACATAAGTGAAATTATGTTAATTATACATAAAATTATAGCAGGATAACGAAAAAAAAAAAAAAGAAAAAATGAAAAAAAAAAACAATTAAAGATAGACCCCCCTTTTTAAGTTTATTATCGATAATTTGTCATGAATATTCAAAAAAATACGGGCGGTCACATGCCCATGGGCGACATAGTATAGATAGTAAATGCAAAAAATATAAATATTTTTTAAAAATTGTTAAAATATATTTATATTTTTTGCATTTACTATATTATCTGGCAACATAATGTACAGTACCTAACCAGTAACTTCTCTTTGTAATTCGGGATTCAAGCTAGCAATGAATACTTCCTCTAATGTTGGTTTCAATTTTGTTTCCCATTGATCCCAAATTGCTTACAATACCTACGTGTAAGGAAGAAGCAACAAGGAAGTTGGATTTGCTACTTAAAATTCACGAGAGTAAGATTGCTTCTCATCAGGTAGGTAAACAACATTTTATAATTACAGACATTTCATAATTGAAATTAAAAAATTAATTTGATTCGATTATCATTCTTTTGCTAAATTATCGGAGACATTATGATAAGGCCGGTTTAGAGAATTAAAAAATGCAGCAGACTTACTTGTGTTACTGAACATAGCCTATTTAGCTCCTTCAACTGAAACAATTCCGTTCATTACCTACATTATTATTTACAATATATTAACCTGTTAAACTACGTGCATTTTAAATGTTTTTTAAAGTTCGTTTGTATTTATCATCAGGATTAGTCATTGAGTTTCATCGAAAACTAAGTTAACTCACTTTACCGATGACGAACGCAAGTTTCTTACTAAGTATGTCTGAATATTTTTATTTTAGTCATTTACATTAAGACGTGTTTTCAAAACTTGTTGCTTATTTAACTTTTATTTTCTCGTTAATCTGGTTGATTACCGTGTTAAATATGTTAATGGAATAAAGGGCTACGATATCTTCTAGGTAAATATGAAATGTTGACCTTTGATTGGTGAACTTAATTTAGGTAGAAATCAATGTTCAAACTCAAAACTCAAAGCATTTATCAATTAAACTATTTACAGGCACTTTTGAGTTGTCAAAAGGTTAGTTAGAAAGTTGAAGCTAGTTACCCATTCCAAAACCTAGATCTTAATGGAGAAGAACGGGCAAGAAACACCAAAGACACTCTTTTAAATCAAGATATTACAAAATCTTGGGTACATTATTCATAAATATATTTCTCGATATCAATCAAGTAACTAGGTGGGGTGTACAAATGAAGTCGAAACTCGTTATTGACGTTCCTACACAACTCCTATCAAAAAAAATCTCATCGAGAAAACCTAGATGAAGTGAGCTGCTGTTGAATAGTGTCAATCCCTTCAGGTGGAATGACAAAGTTTTGACGGTGGGATTTTTACAAAATGGACCGGCTGCGGCAGAATTAGAGGTTATTTGAAATGCATTCAAAATATCGAAGCTAAAATTTAAGCCATCGTCTATCATACATCGAAAAGCCATCACAAATCCCCTTTGAAATTCTCCAAAGTCAAAATGCAAACATTCGGCTCCACAAACATTACATCTCTCAACATTAGGCCTGCAGTCCATATCACCCATACCACGTTATTTACAATTACTGTCAGCTTGTTTATTGTTACCACGCCAGGGTTCTCTAGATCTGTGCCATGTCGTTTCACGAGCATTATGGAGGTAGATAACTGTTCTATAAATAGCAGCTCCTTCATCCTTGGTCCTTCGTAGTCTGAACTGTTTTTTTAGTTTTTTTTGTCGTTGATTGTTTTGGCGAAGTATCATTTATAGAAGAAGTACTTAGGTAGTACACTAAACTAAACCAGTTTAGTGTATAAAGGATCAAATTCGATGGCATAACTCTGAAGAAGTCTGCAGAGTTTCACTAGCTAATTTAATTTGACCCTGTACATCTGTTTAAAGCGCTCTAAGATTTCAGTACTAAGCCAAGAAGTGTGGTTTGGCAGCCTGTAGTGTGCGTTGGTTTATAGAACATTTAGTAAAGTGAAGAAGGATTTTTTCAATGCGTTGCGATGCGGAGCGGCGCGCCACAATCTGCTTTACACTTTTTGTCCACCGCACAACGTCAAAGGGACGTCAACGAGAAACGAGATTATTCGAACCGAACGTGACGTCCGGATAGTGGTATGCGTTGGACACGCGGCCATAGTAAATCTATGTATCGCTACTTCGGCGCAGTCATTTTGTTCTCGTTGTAGTCCCGTTGACGTGGCGGTGGACAAACGGCCTTAGTCTTAAAAAGTAGGTAGGTAATGTTAAGAGTTTTTTGGTTACCTAGTATAAATGGTTGTAGGACAAGACTGTTAATCAATTATCAATAGTTACCGGTAAAGACACCGATATTGTTGCATTTGTATGCCAATGGCTTCTGTAATCATGCCAAGTTGTATCGGTCTGTTAACTTCAAACCAAGATAGGGTAAATTGTGCTATAAATAGACCCGTTTCAGTTCTGTTGCAGTTCGTTTCACAAATGCAAGCATCGGCTCGTGCACTTCAACTTGTCAATATTTTTTGCTTATTTTCAACGTCCGTTGGGACCAGTTGGGGGGACTAAAAGGCGTTGATTGTTATCATCTTGAACGGGAGGACCGTTCAAAGTTGACTGATTCTTTTTTGGTTCCCTTATTTGCAGGACACATAATAGTACTATATTACATGAATTTTTGACTCCAAAAGTTCATAAATTATTCGTTTTCAAACATTAAATCTTAATCATCATAATCGTGAATCTCTTTCAACCAAACCTAATTAACTTCAGTTTTTTTTGTTATCTCCATATTGAGGTTTTTTTTCTTCAATGGAAATATTTAACGCTTCCACTTGATTCTCGACTTTCGATACGATTACCGGATTAACTTAAACCTATTATTTATTCTGTGCTTAATTAAACTACGTTTAGGTAATTCATTGTAAATATTCTTGGTCTTCGTGTTACGAGTATTAAGTAGTTCATCTTTTTATTATTTTATCTCGTTCTTTTAATTAAGTCTGAATCATTGGTGTTTCCTCGAATTTCAAAACTGACGCACCAAAGCTATGGTTTCCCATACGGGCAAGTTGGGCACGCAGGATCATAGGAAACTATTGCTATGAAAAAAGTTCGTTAATATTCTTACCACAGCGCGGGTTTAAAGTTACGACAACTTTTTTATTACTTTACACTCTTGAAGATGGACTGTAGACGTATCACAGATGTTGGTGGGATAAAACTTCTTATTTACTTCGTATTTAACGCTGGTCCATCATCAGCGATAACTAGATAAGTAACACCTTTATAGAGGTAGTAAAACTAATAAGGGAATAAGGTATGTTCGAGTAAGTTCGGCGTTTGTATAAGACCGTACGAATCAAACTGTGCGCCATAATTACGCATTTATTCTGCCCTGACGTTCGGGACACGATACAATGGCGCATAACACAATGTTGTCAGCATTAAAAAATATTGCCAAATTAGCCAGGAATTTGAGAGTATGTAACCCCAACATACTATACGTAACTGTTTATGGTATGTATGGTAAAACGTTTATTAGCAACCAGTATCTTTGCCGACTAACGCCAAACAGTCACTAATAAAACATTCACTAGCACAAGCCACTATTAAGGTCGACCAAAAAGTCCAAAACTGAGCGATCAATCATTACCGTCTGCAACACAAGGCTGAACGCTCATCGTCACATGGTAGAAAAAAAACAAGAAAAAAAAAAAAAAGCTCTCGAGGATCGGATTCCCGAAGCAACCGGTTTTGAGTCTCACGAACCTTGAATGAACGTACGAAAGTATTCGATGGTGGCCTCAAAAGGTTATGATTTTTTAACGTATTTTTTTTCAAACTTTTGGCGCGTTTTCTGGTTTTTGGGAGCATATAATTAAACAAGCATATGCTTTTAAGTTGGTATAGGTTATTTGCTTGCAAGTCTTTAGCATAATTACTGCTGCATTAAGTTTAAATGGATTGAACCTCAATTGGGTCCTAAATAACACTATTGTAACTAATTTGTCAGTAAAATGACATAAGTACTAATATTTACGGGGAATCAAAAAGCAAGGAAAACAATAAATCCAAATTCTTTCCCAAACATTAATTTGATGTCTTCAATATTGTTTCACCCACTCGCTTTTCTTGTTTCATTTGTTACAGATACCTACCCCAACTACAGATAAAGAGTCTGTGACCTTTCATAGAGCAACTTAATTGCCTGCGTTATCTCCCTTCAGTCTTATCTTTGAAGGTTAATTGCTTACGATAAAGTGTTTCGTAATTTGTAACAGAAGGCAGTTACTAGCTGTGCGTGCTTTTAAACGAAACAATGTTTTGAAGTATTTAGGCCCTTTAGGGTTTGTATAGTATGAGACTTGAATAAAATGGTATATAGGTAGGTACTTAGTTTTGGTCTAGTCTGGAATACTGTCAGCTTTAGTACCTAAGACAAATGACAATTGACCTTCGCCTTTTTAATTGGGGATGAAATGTTGAGGTTACGCAAGTTTCAAAATCGATTTTCTCCTAAAATATTCATAGACAGTAGTTCATTCATTTGAACGCGTAACGAAATTTCTCGTGAAGTAACAATTGCAACTTTGAGAAAAGACCAGTAAGTACGACTATTACGAAATGGGTCTTTTCTCAAAATTCAAGTGTTTTTCTCGTGGAATACCATAAAGTTATGAGAACATAATATGGTATGGTAATATGGTATTTTTGCTCGTGACTGTTACAAGCCTATTTAAATTGCATCGGGTGATTTGGTGTAGTAATTGGAGTAGTCATTTAAAACCATTTTTTACGTTTCTGTAGTTTTGTAGACAAGAAAAGTGCTGTCCAAAGCGTAAACGGACATTAGATTACAAGTTTCTTATTATTCCAATAAGTTGTTTATATGATTAAACCGATTAATTTCTGATATCTCGAAATTTTATAGATAAAATTGCTAATTCTTATCTTTTTGCGACAGGTATGGCAATAAAGAGTTCACCAAGTATATTATCTTCAGGATATTCGAATCTGTTTAATTCTTTACTTACACCATTGTGGTTTTAGTAACCTTTTTCTTCTATAGCTTGAAATACCTTATACATATTATCTTCATTCTGATAAAATTTATCAGTCGATGTAGGTACTAACAATTTCTCGATACTTATCTTTAAAATCAGCATGTGATGGCTTTACGTGCTCTTTACTGTAATATTATATCGCGTGGAGTTAAATAGTCAATTTGAAAAGAAAAATAACATGAATATAAAGCCTCGTTTACTGATGTTATTGGTTTCAAAACATAATATTTTCTAGATTATTATGATACAGATCATATGAAAAATGTCATAGAGCTTTTCAGCTAGAATAACAAAGTATTAGAATATTAGGATTAGGATCATATTACAAGGTTAATGATTTGAACTAGAGACGACGTTTTGTTGTTAAATGGGCCGGTTTTTTCCATCAAAGATTTATCAAATTACCATAACATGCAATATCTAACCCATCCTATATTTGGCTCTTTGTGAATCAAATCTTAAACTACTACCCTCAAAAGCCATCTCGCAGCGGAATCCCCACCAAGACTTGCAGAAGTGATGATAAATTGTAGAACACGAAGATAAGCAAGTAAAATTACCCTGATTTCCTCGACATAATGTTGAAGGAATGATTTCCGCGTCTCTGTGTCACATTTTACAGGAACCACTAGACCTATTAGTCTGGCTAACTCGCCCATTCATAAAGATAAGAACATCCTGACAGGATACCTCAGTCAACGTTGTTGCTTCAGACTGATTAGTGCTAACTGCAACTGCTTTATTGGTCGTTGCATGCGTTGTCTTATGTGGAACTGTTCTTACTAAATGCACTGGCTTTGTTTTTGGTGTCTGCATTTTTTCTCTGTATTGTTCTATCTTAGTAATGGATATGTACCTAGTTACTGCAATAACGGGACTGTTAGTTTTGTTTTCACAAAATGGTACAGGGTTTTATTATGAACTTATTTGTAAATATAACTGCATTTGTGTAGTAAATATGATATCCAATTTGGAGAAGAAATAATTACATGGCAAAATGTCTGGAGAAAAATTATATAAAATTAATCCTAAAGGCTTCATCAGCATCATTGTTGTCTTGCTATTATTCTTGTTCAAGCATCATTATTCTTGGTCCCACTTCCGAATGCCGAGTATCCCACCTCTTTACTTTTGAGCCATGTTTCCCTGGGCTATGCGAGTCTCATCCAGGCTTACTTTTGCTTAATGCCACATGTAGGACTATAGACAATTTGTTACAGACAAATTATGAATGAAACAATTCATTGTAATACGAGAGTTGTGCACTTATGCCTAACCTTTCGGTAAGATCAACCGTCACCGCTATGATTAAGGAGCCTACTCATCATTATAAAAACTTAGCCAGAGGCGACATCCGTACAAAAGTGATTTCTTTTTCAATCATAGCAGCAGTCGATCACGTTAATATAATGGATTTGTAGTTGAACATGATTTGTGTTCTGTATTGTCCTACTATCAGTTGGATTGAGTGAGTTTATTGATGAATCATTAAACATTTACAGATTATACAAACGTGTTAATAAATTTCCGATCGTTTTTGTCTTGTGCTAATCTTGGTAATTACAAAATTTCTCTACTTGACTATCTTTTCCTTCCACACATTAGGTAGTCAATCAATCATTACCTAAGCCTCTCGCAATCCACTCCTAAGTTGTGTTGCCTCACTTCTCTCTCTAGATTTTATCTCAAGCTCTTAATAATTTTTCTAAATTCTTTGACTAGTTAACATTGTACTATTACATATCTTTTAAGACGCCAGACGTTAAAATTCAGTTCACAAAACCAAAAAAACCAGCTGTTGCCAACCAAACTTAAAACAAATAAATGATATCAGAATATAAACGAAGAAAAAAATAGTACAACATATCGCAAATCAAGTGTTTGTACAACATTTTGGTCGTATCGCATCCGACAGACAACGATTAGATAGTATTCGCCAAACTGCACTAGGCTTGCTCACTGTATCGCTTGACATATTTATTTTTTCTTGTTATCTACGAGCGTCCAAAAAACTGACTCTTTAAACACGTATGTTGTTTGAAATTAAGAAAATCGGCCTTTTTACGTTGGAATCTCAGTATTCATAATTCAATATATTTTATTTCACATAAACCTACCTGGGCATTGATCAAACTTCAGAAGCTGTGCACGGTTCCAATTGGTCGTTTCCGATGGAGAAAAGCCGACAAGAAACTCCAATTGTAATTAATATCCATGGTTTTCTATCAGTTCAGCCCACACTTTTCCCTACTGTAGCCTCATTATAAGCCTGTAGCAGTCCATTGTTGGACATAGACCTGTGGAGCATGATCTATCTTTACTTGATTCTGAGCTTTGTCTCTTTCTTTAGTACGATTACCTTTTATTCTATTTATAGATTCTTTATCAACCTTTATCTCTTGAACATGTCTGATAACATTTTTCTCCATTCTTTTGTATTGTAACCTACATACAAACGTCCCTTTCAACACTATCAATGATAAACAGGTTACCTACTTATTTCTTTATTCCCTGATAACGATACAGTGCACATTTGACATCATAATATTAAAATATTATTATGATTTCATCATTTACTCACGCATCGGCAAGTGTTTGGTAGATATATGTGGTATATGTGTGAAGTTAAATATTAAAACAGTGATTCATCCATTATTATGGCCATAATTCAATAACACCACGGCCTCACACTGTGATGGTACTTACCGCTCAGTACCGTTAAAGCAGATCTTACAGTCAATTAAACTTTAACGATGCAGCTTACGCAACATGTTCCAAAAACGGCGAAACGACGGAACAAGTTACACCCTGTCACCATAAAATGTTTACAGAAGACTCGTTAACAGCAATGTGTGAAGGATACTCGACGGTAGATGCTGTTGCTAGGACAGAACAGTAAAGCAGAACAGTCTCGGCTGTTGTTTTTAAATCTAAAGGGTACAGCTTTTCCACAGCTGCTGGAACTGAAGATATATTTAGTGATATAAAGGCACATTGTCCCATTGATTGATTGGATTGAGAAGTGTGTAGGTTGAAATTGAACATCACGAACCTTGCATTTACTTTGACAGTTTATTTTCGTTCTATTCTGATCTGATCTGAGGTGAGGTGTATCTAATCTGATACTTTGACGTCACCGATCTTATGATTGGAACTTCTCTATGCTCCTCCTATGTGGTCTCAACCCCTCCCTCCCTCGAATGTGGATCGTCAGTTGTCAAGCTGCGTCTGCGCAGGAATTTGTTTGCCCTTTGCTTGCTTGACGCCGCATTCCTTTGAGGGTAGGGCTGGCACGTGGGCGTCTTTCATCTCGTCGATAATTTTATGATGGTGTTTGAAAAGCTGTAAATGGCCTTCTAATAGCCAAAGACATATCTGCATATTTAAAAAGTATGGGTCGTAAACGCTGGTATGTAGTAATGATTTAAATATAAGAAGATTTCCTTGCTTACAATAATCAATTTATATCTCATCTGCATTAACAGTAAAGATCGATGAGATTTTTTTATTGCCTGCTGTGTTAATTGTAAGATGTGTTAATGTTTAAACATGTTAGTGAAACAATTTAGGGCTTTTGCCATTCTACTTTTGTATAAAGCACCGTCTATTCCCCTTGTTTTTCACTGTTGGTGCAGCTACCTTATAAATAAGTAAGAGCTTGCGGCGCCCCTGTCTCTAGACATGTTCCGATATGGGAGAGGGAGGATGTGGTATGAATGTGTAAATATTATGAGAAAAAAACCTCCCATCATTAAGAATATTGTTGTAGTAGGTCGCTCTGGGAATTTTTAGGGGTGCCGTGTTTGCGTTCCACAGAAAGTTCGTGTTTTTTCGGCATCATGGCATTTTTGTTACGTGGTGTATGTAAATGAGCTGAATTCGAGTTATTGAAGCTTGTTTTACTCATCTTTGTTAGGGTGGGTTTTGAAGTATTGTTAGTGGGTCCTAGTTGAGTGTGAATGAATGTCAATTGAACTTATGTTTAAGTGAGTAGGTATTTATATAGCGCGCCTTTCTTTTATTTTACAGACTTTTCTTTATTTTCCTTTTTTATACATATATCACAGATATGCAGCATATGTTCGATGCACGTAAGATGTATTTAATACGCATGCGCACGTAAGATGTTGTAGTTGCAATGTGCAATTATGGATATACTCAAGTAGGTACATCCGTAGTGTTTTATTCCGACATTCATAAAAACGTGTCTTCAATCTATGAGGGTAGGTAGGAACTAAAACGCCTCATGCTAAGATCCTTACCTTATCTGGTGACTACTGCTTTCGCCTCGACCATGGTATTTTTCTAATTTTGATCTTGTTATAATTCAATTAATTAATTAATTCTGCCCCAAGGGAAGAAGGCGTGAGTTTATGTATAAAAAATAGATAAAACCATAAATAAATAAAATAAGGCAGTGTATAGAGTGCGGCTAGCGGCACTCTATCCCTATCGGATAAAGTGCCACTAGCGGTATATAAATAAAGTGCCGTCAGCATTGCATTGTCATTGTCATTGTCACTGTCACTTGTTATTTTGTTTGATTGTTGAGGTTAGTTCGCCGTAAAACACCACATTCCCAAAACATTACATTCTCTTGTGACTAAAACATTACATTCTCTTGTGACTAAAACATTACATTCTCTTGTGCCTTGTGTGGTCACAGTTCTAATCTAACCTAACCTACCTTTCAGTCATTTTCATTTGCTACTTAATTTTTCGTAAATTCAGTCATTGCAGTGACTTATGATATAATTATCTAAAACAAATATGACCAATCAATACAAAGGGCAGTGAACTAACCTCACCTATCAAACAAAATAACAAGTAACAGTGACAATGACAATGCAGTGTTTACGGCACTTTAGTCGGACCGAGGCAGCGCCACTATTATCCGCAAATAGCGGCACTTTATCCGATGGCGATAAAGTGCCGCTAGCGGCACTCTATACACTTTCATAAAATAAATCGTTAATTTGCATAAAACATGGTACAAAATGGTGATGGTGGTGTGTACAGTACCTACATGCTATTGTAAATTCTATCTCTGAACATTAATAATGCCTATATTGTTATAAACAACGCTTCGATAAGCCTACAATAAGCCTACTAGAGCTATCAGCAAAATGGATATTCAGCAACAAGCCGCCAACATGACAGGATAAGAACTAATACAATGTTACCAACTGACAATTAATTTGGTTATAACCTTATCACGAAACGAGTTTATGACTAAAAAGTACTTTACAACGGGCGGGTTTTAAAATAGCCAATTAGAAACTAGACTAGGTATTTGAGTTATAAATTGGTCAATATTTAAGGAATTGGTTTCAAATAACTATTATTTTTAACCCCCGACGCAAATAGAGGGGTGTTATAAGTTTGACCGCTATGTGTGTCTGTCTGTGGCACCGTAGCTCTTAAACAGGTGAACCGATACGAATGAGGTTTTTTTATTTGAAAGCAGGTTTTCTAGCGATGGATCTTAGACATGTTTAATCAAAACCAGTTCAGCCGTTTGAAGATTATCAGCTCTTTTCTAGTTGATGAATGTATGTGAGCGTCTTCCACAGGTCTGAACGATTTGAAATTTGGTATTCTGATACTTCAATGATTTTAGAAGAACATAGTAACCTTAACTGATGCTGCAGCATCACTTGGAATTTGCAGGATACCCAACTCCCTTACCAACTTACAGCACAAGTATCGTGTTTGGGCTCATTGGAATGGTCGCAGTGAATAGGTTATAGATAGATGATGAACAGGGTCTGATGGAGTAGGAATGAGAGATGAGGAAATGTTTGTGACGGTGGTTTTTGACATTTTAATATAATTTTACTTGTATGTATTAACAGCTCTACTAGTGGATGTTAATGTATCTAACTGTCGACCACGAGGGAAAGTTATAGTGTTCTTTTCCCCTCAATAATTGGAGTTTTCAACATAACATCCCGCCTGTGATCTCCGAAGAGTTAGACAGTGGTGCACCTATAGTACATCCACATTTCACCAGTTATGTTTAAGTCCCATGTAATAGGGGGCGAGCCTATTGCCATCAACCGGTCACACAAATCTAGGCTGCTACTGAGAAATTCCTGATGGAAAAACCCAATAACTGGGAATCGAACCCAGCACCTCATGCTCAGCAGTAGCGCTTGTGACCACTACATCAACGAGGTAGTTTTGTGGACTTTTTAATGATTGATAATAGTCTCGAATTCACGATTGATGACAAAAGTTCTGGTTCTTACCTACCAACAAATTCTGGGTAGGCAACTAGTACCCTAATTGCGTCACACACGATCAATCAAAATCTGAATAATTTGGAAGGACATTGCTAATCCATTGCTTCATATTATGTTCGAAAAAAGCTGCTCAATAACGTGAATGAATGTTGTTGAACTGTCAAAATGAAACAGACTGTGATTGATCGTTTCTTACGCAATTAGGGTGCAGGTGATGCTCGTGAGGTAGACAGCTCTACGGGAAATTAATCTCCCAATTAATTTAAGGCGCTTAAGATCCAATGAAACTCAAATGCCATAAGTTTCCAGCAAAGAACGGATAGATATCACCAACTACATACCTACCAAATTGGCCAATATCGAACTCATTGGTTTCAATTAAACTTGAGGTCGATTGACCACAATACTAGTAATTGTATTGTCGATATATTTTGGTCGTTACATTTGAATAATGCGATCTAGCCCGCGGCAGACATATTTAATCGACTGTCAATCATAGTGGTTGGGACATGACAGTTTAGGAATTGTGTGAGTGACAAGTAGCACTAATATAGTATCATTTTGAAGATAATAATTAATCTATACCTATAGGGGTTTGATTACCGTTCTCGATTCGAATAAAAACATCTACCCTATCCCATTAATTCATTACAACGATAATTAAATAATTTAATTAATTTGAACTTCAAACTGTTGACCTAATTCCGGTAACTCTGTTGGTAGTTTGGCACAGCTTATCACTTGTAGTAAGGTTCTAAAATAAAGCGCATCGTGCCATCAGAATCTGTTGGTTGAGTCAGTTCAGTTGGTTCAGTACATAAACTAGAGGATCGGAAACAATTGACGCTCTAAATCCTACTATCAACTCCACGGCGAGTGGTTTTCTTATGTCGGTGGTAGACAGGCATCTCGACGCATGGGAAGTAGTTCCCGCCGGTAATGGCTTCTGCGACAGCTAGGAGATTACAATTCCGTAGCCCACCTCAGAGATAACGTAGATGTTTCATGTGATTGTACTTGCACTAAACATTCATCCATTTCACCCTATAAGAGAGTAACCACACATATCGACGCGGAATTGGACTGAGCCGGTCTTTATGTTCAAGAATAAAAGCGAAAAGACGTCATTCGCCTCGTTTCGGTAAGGACGACGCGTCTTGACACCCTGCGTAGAACTAAATGCGACAAGTGTGGTGATACGTGATTGGCTCAAGCTGATTCCGCGTCGGTAAGTGTGTTCACTAACTAATGCAAAGCACAGCTATGCTGTCCTATCGCAAGAACAAAATAACTTAGTGCTCCTCTTTCGCAAGGAGCCCAACAGCTATAAACTAGGTATGTTCTGTGATTCTGTCCTCGCGAACAGATAGCGGTTACAGCCCAGTAAGCGATATATTCTCCTCTCTCAATGCGAATCTGGATTTATTATCAAACGTGCGGTTTTCTCATGCCGTGCGGCATGGTCGTGTTGTGCTCGTAAGCAATTGATTTGAATTCTCTACGTGCCATTGAACAACAGGATAGATTTTCTGGATCAAACGATGTAAGTGAGCTGTGGATTTTGTTCCAAAACCGATAAATGCTGGACTCTGACCGATCGATATCAACGAAAAATTAAAACAAAAAGTACACAAGATTTTAAGATATGTTTTATTTTATAACTTAGCCCACCTTATCTGACTTTGGTTTAGATTTAGCCATTAGGTTTAGGTACACAGGAATAAAAAAGCCTTGATTGAATAGTCGCACTTACAAGTGGTTAAGATCATTTTTAGAAAATGAGATACCTACTAAATCTACGTGGTTATTGTAACAGACTAAACCGCTCAAGTATAGGTATGTATGTACTTTAAAAAAGATTACATAAGTACTAAGAGACAATCTGCAAATAGGTTTTAGAAGTAAAGCCAATTGACGTCTTTAATTCTTTAAATCAACCTTGAACCAAAAATTATCATCAGTAGTTATTACAATATTTATTTTAAACATACAAAAGTAAACATCTTAATTAGCCAAAACTGTTTGTTATCAGACCACATTTCAGTAACCCTGGACATCGCATTTAATGACCATAAAATGCTACTTATCTGCCAAGTGGACAAACAAAATTATTACATATACAACCAAATTATATTGACCTCTCATACTTTTGTTTTTCAAACAATTACTAGTCCTATTAACATGGTTGTGTATCGGTGATGGCTTGGGTTCGACTGGGAGCGGGGTTAGTGTAAAAGTGTTTGGGCTTGAGAGACAGTGGCGGATTAACCACGTAGCAAGAGTAGCAATTGCTACGGGCCCCGCGTATCCAAACCCGCCCACCTCCACCTGAGCGCATTTTTAGAGTGAAACCTATTAAGATGTGGTATATTGAATTTACTTGAGGTCACAAAAACATGATACAAAACACCTTTTCCGAGAAAGAATCCACGGCAGACAATCGGTAATACAATTTTTAACATATTTCTAAAAGTTGATGGTAAATAAACGTAAGTATTGTTTTTTTTTACCACTTTATTCTTAAGAACCCATAGAAGATTGAGGGCCTCTCGATAAAATTTGCTACGAGCCCCGCGCTTGCTTAATACAGCACTGTTGAGAGAGATTTATTTGCAATTGAATTTGAAGTTTATGAGTTTAATGATCTGAGACAATCTTCGGAACCATTTTGTCGGTGGTAAAATTTTGTTTTTCGTCTTCCACAAGTGTTGTTATTTGAACTACCAAATGTGATATGATAACTTTACTTTTGAACTGCTGCCATGAAGTGTACTGCAGGCTACATACGTTACGATATACTTGCGGAAAATTGGACTTGCACAAGTAAATATACATTAACGTGTGTAGGATGAATTAGCACAAGTATCCGAGCCATTCGGTGTCAGTGTGTCACACAGACTTGTGCAAGTGTAAACCTGCGCAAGTATATCGTAACGTGTATGGTTACCACAAAGCCGTATGCCCACCGCACCGTAAACAGGACGTCAACGAGAACGAGATGACGACGAAAGCAGCGACAGTACATTTAATATGGCCGCATACTCTTGTTGCTCGTTGACGTCCCGTTCACAGTGCGGTAGGCAAACAGTGTAAGGAAGGTCTGACGTGCTAAACTTCACGGATATTGAACTTTCGTGCTTCATTCTTAAAGCATTGACCGTGAAGGCTTTTTCTCAAGTTGACTCATGATTTTCGCCCAGACACTATTGACTCATGATTTTCGCCCAGACACTATTCTCTGACACAGCCCAGCTTCCTAAGAACATAGAGCCCAAGCATAATACAAAATTTAGGTCCCACCGCTTACAGCTACACCACAGCCTCCCTCGAGATAAAGACCAGTACAGACGGTCGCTAGGTTATCGCCGGACAGATATCACCCGTCCGGTGTCCGGCGAGCACGAACGATGACCTCAACTTATCATTTGTTTCGCTTTGATTTACTTGTTATTATTACGTTACATTTTATTCGCCATTTTGCACATCGGGTTCCCAATCGAAGTGCAAAATGCAACATTCCCATGTTGTAATGAAATGTAGGTGCTGAGACAACGCGGTGTCTCTGGGTCCTAAATACAGTAGTGGTGTTGGTGAAGTCTGTAGGATATGAAATAGTTTTAATTGAGAATCTGTTTTTTCTGTCTTTTATTTCAGTCTAAAGACCTCCACTGCTGGACATAGGCCTCCCCCAAGCACCGCCATTTCGACCGGTTATGTGCTTCGCGCATCCAGCGGATTTCTGCGGTCTTCACCAGGTTATCGGTCAACCTTGTGTGAGGCCTTCCAATGCTACGTCTAAAGATCGATTTAGACCAAACGAGCGAATGCCCATTCTACCCCCACTCTACCAATTTTGTTTTGTGTAAACAGGGACAGAACATTCGTTCGTTGGTCTCTCGCTCGCTACTATAATGTCAAGAATATCAACAAAAGAATGTTCTTGTTCTAGCTCTAAGGTCGTTTGGTCTAAACCCAACTTATAGGTACGCGGTCACCACTCCAGAATCTTTCGGCCCCATCGGCCATCTGATGATCCTTGCAGTTTGCGGCCAGCTATCAACCTGTTTGAATATCTGCATTGCTTACTCAGTAACAGATCAAATCTATCTTTCACTTTCACGATCAATGCTTATTCCAATATTACTAATTCATTATTGTTTAAATTACGTTTTTTATATTATTTGACGTACCTAATCTAGCAAGGTTTTGCGGTCAATAAATCTAATAAAATAAAAATAAAATAGAAACAGATTTTTTTTTTACGTAATAAAACGCACTTATTTAACACAGGTGGGTAGTTCCAAATTCTGTCTGGTTTGCCATCAGTCTGCATAATTAATACATTTTTTTAGACGAAAATACTTGATCTAGACTTGTCTCTAAATAAATTAGTTTGAACACGCACACTGCACAGGTGTCTTAAAGATTTATTATTATTTAATTAAAATATGTTACAGTACAGCTCTTAAATGTTTCCAAAGTTGTTGCCATCTGGCATTTAAAGTTCCGGTTCATTCATCCTGGAATGAAAAAAAGATTTGTTAAATTAACTTCTCATTTAAATCTAGTTGCATATAAAATATTTCCGTAACAGACTGTTTGTCTGACTTAGGCTGGTCGTCCACGACGCTACTCAAAATTAACTAGTTACTAACTCAAATCACCAATGACTGGCCAGAATGTTAACCGTTAATAACGCGTTAAGGCTTGTGCTTGTGCAGGCTGCGCGACAACGCGACTCTGCGATATACAGTAAGTTAACTAACTAACAGAGGGCTTTCCCATTAACCCGCAATAGTATAGCGTCCTTACATGCAACGGCCTCGCCCTCTGTTAGTTAGCTTACTGTATATACTGTAGAACAAATTCAATGAAAACGCGCGCGACACTACAAACAGGAGCGACGTGTCGCGCCGTGACACAAAAAATACTCCCTTGTGTCGAGTCGTTGGCGATACGCGTTATCGCGGCGATATCGACGCGACGGCATACAAAATGCGATTGTAAATCGCAAAATCGCCACACCACAAGTCGCGCGTTAAGTCGCGCCTGTCTGCTATTGAAATGATAGTGCTTTGAGTGGCTGTGACATTCTGGCAACTCATTGGCGATTTGAGTTTGGAACACGTTACATATGGCCGATACAAAAGTTGGTAACATTAAGTATACAAAGTTCAAAACTTTTTTTTTTGCAAAATAATATGGTAACACACTCTTAGCTACAAGATACCTACTCGTGATTAGTTTTAATGACCACAAACAAGGTCGGATAAGGAAAATGTAAGAAACCTATATATACGTAGATGCCTTACAACTAAGTTCTACGTATATCATACCTATTAAGATATCGTCACCTGCACATGTTATTATAAGTACCTAAAATGGTACAAATAAACGATAATAAACTTTTTATTTAACAGTTTTTTTTTGGGGTCCCATCCCATATGTCGTACGCGTCACTGTTGTTTACATAGCAAGCAGCAAACAGTAGTGGTATGCCACTACTACTTGCTATAACATCATCTGATTATGAACATACACCAAGTTGATCAAATATGTATTATTGAAGCTAACTCAAAAACTACCAAAGCTAAGTTCATAAAAAAAATATATGAGAGCTTCTACTAATTGAAAAAAAAAGAACATGCGGTCGGGGGGTCCTCCGTCACGAACGAAGTCCCTTCTTACGCATGATTTTGAACAAAAACAAAATTTTCGCAGCCGCAATCTTAGATTTACGTTTTGACCCTATCGACTTTACCACCCTCGAAAACTATGAAAACGATACCCATGACGAAAAATTTGAAAAATTTCGCAACCGCCATCTTGGATTTATATTTTGACTTCACTATCGGCTTAAGCATCCTCGAAAAGTTCTTATGGTACAAATGTAACTTAGAGAGATGTATTAATGATGCTAATGATTAATTATAATTCTGTAAATACATATTTATGGTCGTAGATCATATTTTGATCAAGATACAACCTGACACTGACCTGTAAATTCCAAAAAACGTAAGAAAATTAGAATTTCTCGGGCTACCACTGCGGATCCTCCATAGATGCTTTTTCAATTTCCCAGTAGGAGCCAGGAGTCTGGATTTGTGCCCGGTTGATGACAAGGCGCACTCGCAAAATTACCACTTCTCAAAATAGGCTCGCCCCCTATTACATAGGACTTAAACTAAGCATAATTGGTGAAATGTGGATGTGTCTAAAGATACACCTTAGAATAACCCTTCGGAAAAGCAGGCCTGACGTAGTATTTTGTTATATAAATACTTTCAGAATACTTGAATGATAACTAATTTTCAAAACACAGTATTTATTTTAGCACAACAATGGAGACCAAAGATAATTCTCTGGAATCCCTAAAATTCAATTTACACAATCGCCCACGTGCCTTCTTAAAATTTTGATGTTACTTTATTACAAAGGTCGTTGCTATGACATCATAAATATAGAAATTGAATATTTAATGTTACAGTGACGTCATGCCGGCCTTAACATGTCCATTATAAATTAAAAAAAAACTAAAAACAAAGGTACATTATTAATTGCAGATTATGATGTTTGTGAGTAATTTAGTTACATAATCTTCATTTTAATTTGAAATTCTAAAACAAATGTGTAGTAGTAATGTAATGAACAATAAAAGTAGTCACAACTATTCGGAAAACTGCAGTAGCTTGCTATAGTACAGTAAAGTAGTATAAGTAAATAGGGGTTAAAAACCGATCATAATACAAATCAACATAATCATTTCAGCCGAAAGACCTCTACTGCTGGACATAGGCCTTCCCCAAGCACCGCCACTTCGACCGGTACTGTGCTGCTCGCATCCAACGGATTCCTGCGGTCGATACAAGGTCATCCACAAATATCTACAACTTACTATAATTAATATAAACCCCATGAATAAATTATTTACCTATCACCCACTGGACAAATTCTATCTACCAGCATTTGAATGACATAACAAGCCATATGTTATTGTATTTAGGTAAACCATTGTTGAAAAAGTTTCAAATGTTTTGATACACGAACTACAAACATACCACAGTCTGTCGCGAGATGATGACGTCACAACTCTGGTAACACTGAGTCATCTCGCTTGACCGGTCACACTGACGATTAAAAAAGATAAAAATATCGTTTGAAATGGCCACGTGTGGACACGGCCGTTAAGATTCTGTTAGAAGCGTAGGCGTTTGTGTACTTCTGCGTATTATTTATTATTGGGTCGTATTAAAATAGTACTGGTCTTTGTATCTATTTGAAGACGATAATGTATTGTTTGTTTAAGCTTCTTAGTAGTACACAAAAGCAGATTCTATCAGATTAGTTTAGAAAAGTTTGGTCTGAAGACCAAACTTTTCTATATTCAATATGGGGATGGCTGAGCCATTGAATACTGTGCTTCAGGTCGCGTGTTTGATATTCTCTCGGTATAAAATGTTAAAAATAGAATGACTTACAGATAGTTTAGAGTTTTTATTAGATTCTGGGTCTGGCTCTTGTATGTGAGATTTTGTGTTTGTGAACTTGTTTCGTGTTTGCAACCATGATAAACGAAAAAAAAGCTAAAAAAAGCTGTGTATTGTCATAAATGCCTGTAAGTCTGTGCTTAAGTACTAAGTAAATAAATACACTTAGGTGGGAATCTGAATTGAAAACCACTATTAATTCCAATATGCATACAAATTATAAATGAGGCAATACGAGGAAATAATCCTCATAAACGTAAAACTACACGAATGAAGCGGTAAACTGTGTGTGTATCATACAATTGAACTGAAATGAGGAAGTGCTCCACAACTTGTGCGAGGTGACGAGATTGTGACTCCATATGAAACTTTGAAATAAAGGATATTATGTATTAAGAGTAAAGATTCAAATAAACAGCATATTAAGCCTATAATGATCCCACTGTTGGTTCACAGGCCTCCTCTCTTCGAGAGGGAGTGGACGGGGCGGGCCCAGTGCAGGCAGATGTCACATGTGTTCGAATTTTTGGTTCTAGGACAGCCGATTTTCTCACAATCTTTTCCCTTCACCGTTTTGAGAGCAGTGGTGAAGAAATTATTTACACAAAGCGCCTACCTGGGTTCAATCGTACCCGCGACCTACAACTCGGTAAGGCGGGTCCGTTACCACTTGACCACCACTGCTCCAAATAAACAGCATGTTTATTCAATTCTGAACTTATCATCTTCAGTAGAGATCTACATAGCTGCCAATGTTATTATTACATATATGTGTTTACATATCTCGGGACCTTGAGGTCCCGGTCCTTTGGAAGGCGTATGAGGGGCCAAAGCCAACTCGCAGAGGCCCGTTACACAATTTTAAATGGAATGAGGCACCAACCGACGATTATCCCTGTATGCACTATGCAAGTGCACCCAAGGACAACCCCCAGTTGGTGCTGGACTATCGCAGAACATGGAAACAAAAAATATTGGGTTTATTATTACGACCCTGTTGTGTCCCACTGCAGGGCAAAGACCTCCCTTCCGTCTTTCTAATAGAGGCATTACTAGACCATTCATGCCCTTTATTTTTTGCAGGGCAACATACCCTTAATTTATTACTTTAGCTTCATCAAAAGCCGCTCACATCTCGCAGACCGTTACGCTTCTATGCAAAGACGAATTGTTCCGCAGAAACACTGCCATATTTCCAAACTTCGTGTAGCAGCGTGTGGCAGTTTATCTCAAAATAATGATATATTTAAGTAGAAGCCGCTGCCCCACCTTAGGTGCCTCTTACTTCAGCCAAGTTGTATATTCTCCAATTATTTTACCAGCAACGATACTATATTTCGGCGCGATACATGAGTGAACCTTAATGCAGTCCTTAGTCTGAGGAACCAAGAATTTAAAACCAGAAGGACCATGTCAATTAACATAGAAAACTCTCACAAATTAGAAATACAAAAACTACCAACTAGACACTCTAACGCAGTCACTAACTGGATATTTGTATAAATTTCTACATTTACAGCTGTAATTCGTCTAGTGTACCTACATAATAAAGTCTGTTCTATTCTTTTCTATACTCAGATTACCTTTCAAGGAAATATTTTACTTTTGCTGTGTTTCGGTTAGAATGGTATTGGTGTCTGGCACATGAAACGCAGCATGGTAGCATATACGATGTCGCTGCAAGGGGAATATTACCACAATAGAAACTTGTTGTGTCGACGGAAGAACAGACAAAATGACAGATTGTGATTGTCAATCTGTCAATTTGTCTATTGTTCCGTCGATTAAACCCGTTTCTATGGTGGCCATGCTGGTATTGCAGATGTCTGTAGGCGGCGGTAAACGCGTACCATGAGGTGGGCCCTCTGCTTGATTGCCATCCAATCGCAGGAAGAAAAAAAAATATTTTCGATATCCTATAGATACTATTAATATTGATACTACTAATATATACAGATATATTTGTAATGACGTTCTCGAAATCGGTTCTAACGATTTCTATGAAAGTTGCAATATAGGGGTTAACGCGGGCGAAAAATCGATCTAGCTAGGACTCATATCTGTGAAAATTCGTTTTCTCCGTATTTTCACCCGAGCAGAGCTCGGTCGCCCAAAGTTTAGAACAAGATGGCTACCTTAGAATAATGACATGCCAGCATGGAATTAGTACGTACTGTACATTGAATTAGTATGAACTATTCTATACTCTTAAAGGAGCATTTTGTATTTTCACCAGAGCAGAGCTCGGTCGCCCAGGTACTAAAAATAATATGATAAGAGATGAACATGACAAGATGGCTACCTTAGAATAATGACATGCCAGCATGGAATTAGTACGTACTGTACATTGAATTAGTATGAACTATTCTATACTCTTAAAGGAGAATTTTGTATTTTCACCAGAGCAGAGCTCGGTCGCCCAGGTACTAAAAATAATATTCGATTGCTGTTCATAAATTATAGATTCCTTTTGGTCACGCCTTCACTAAGCTGGTTGTCCTTACTGGTTATTTAACTCTTCTGGGAATCCAAGTTGTCCTTCTGTTCCATTCAGCCCTATGGTTATATACTTGTGTAGTTTCGACCTCGTTACATTAAACATACGCTCTCCGCTCCTCTGGCTAAATATCGTGGGTTCAGATCTAGCGAGTATTGATGGAGTGTTGTTATTGCGAAGCGTTCAGCTTTACATATGTATTAGGCTAAACTACTTGAGATTGTTGCGGGAAATGTGAGAAAAGGGAGAGGTATGTTTTTGGTTTTAAGAAGTTTCTTTATAAAGAATAAGAGCAAATAGTTTCGAAAATTATGTTTCAAACTGGTATAGGTCAAACGCGAGTTTGAGTTCCATTAGAATATTCTAATGGAACTTATGAACTTGGCTTCAGGACACAGATCATCCTCAAACATTTTATCATTTTCAATGACCATTTACATCGCTCCGCGAATATTACCGTCAAGATCATGATTGCCTTGCGATTCTTATCAGTTCCAGGTCAGATACAGCATTTTTAGGGTCCGTCGGTCTGTCAGCGGACTGTATCTCAAGAAAAAATGTAGGTAGACAGTTGACATTTTCAAAGATTGTGTATTTCTATTACATGTAACAACAAATAGAAATAAAGTAAAAAAATTAAGTGGGGTTATATTATTAAAATAATAATACTAATTTTATAATTATAAAATAAAATAAAATATTTGTATACAAAGAATAAAAAAAAATAATGTAGTGTTGAATATTGTATGGTGGTAAGGAAGTCATCGTGCAATAGATCGGTTTTTATCGGCCTGCGTACCTTTTCGACTAAACGTGAACTATCGTAAAGACTAATGCTTCTTTTTGTACAACATCATGGAATACGAATTGTATTGAAGGTGTATTGTTGTTTCCCAAACTCCCCAGCTTTATTGGTTTCTGGCTTATTCAACAAGTTACCTGCAACATCGACACATGGTAGTATTAGTAGAACATTGCATTGGAGGCACGGCTCCAGGTTATCGAGTGCAAAGGTTAGCGAAGTAATGAGGGGTCGCTCTCTGCGAATAGAATAGTTATTCTTAGTGAACTATTATAGCACTGTGTTTATTGTAACTACTTTGGAGTTTCATTATTATCAGTAGAAAGTTCGTGGTAAAATAATAAAATACAAGAAATTGGAAATTAGTTGTATATTTTTTTAACTGGCGACCCGCTCCTGCTTCTCACGGTTTTTACGACTTGAAAAAACATCGAGATTACTTAGGTTTGTGTAACTTTAATATTAACGTATTATTATAATATTAATACGTGAAGCAAAACCTTTGTACCCCTCTTTACGAAAATTACGCGGACGGAGGAGTATGAAATTTGGCACAGTTAAAGTTTATATGGAGAAGAAGTGCAGAAAGCTAATATTTTTATATAAAATACATTAGAAATAAATTAAATTAATAAAAAAAACATTACACACACTACCATGCGTATGACACAAGATGGCTACCTTAGAATCATGACAGTTAAATGAATTATGGTCGAATTTGGACCTCTGGGCGACCACTAGTATACATAAACCTTCCGGAATAAATTCTCTAAACGATGGTGAAAAACTCATCAAAATCTGTTGCGGGGTTTAGAAGAACAACGCGGACATACAGACAAACACGAAAGGCGACTTTAATTTATAATATCGAAATTAACTAATTATTATGAGAACTAACTCATACAGAAAGAATTTACCCGTAGTGTTTAAACTATATGAAATCGTATGTCAGTGTGACTCCAATTTGCGTACCTTTCCTCCAAGTCGGATGCACCACCTGCGAATACTAAGCACCCGTCTTCTTTGGAGTAGGGTATGCCCATATAAGGACAAACATCCAGCACGCGTGGCATGACAACCATAGAATCAGGTTTGCTACGGAAGAATAGACAAAATGACAGATTGTGATTGTTTATCTGTTATTTTGTCTATTCTTCTGTCGACAAAACCCGTTTCTATTGTGGCCATGCTTAGCGTGTGGACATCGTAATTATGAAACACCACCGAACACTCTCGCACACCAGTTTCGACACCAAATGTTGCTGACCCACATATATCCCAGCACATAATTCACAAACCCGAAATAAAAACGTAAATTGAATTCACCAATACATCACGAGAACGTTCAGTTCGTTCGGAAGCATGTAACACATGCAAATGGATAGATTACACCACGCTCCACCGTTGCAGAATTTTATTTGCAACGGCTACAGCAGTTATATGCAATCAATTGTTACAAAAATATTTTATGGGTTTTGTGTTTTGTTTGCTCGTTGGTCAGAACGAATGGGTATAGACTAATTGCTTGTAGTTGTAGCTCAAAACTGGTATCAAAGGAAACATTCGACAATACTTAAATGATCATTAGTGTGGGCACACTTCTGGTTTTGGTTTTCTCATGTTTTGTTTTGTAGGTTATCTTAACACCTATCACAACGTCGTCCTTTTGACCCAGTGGATAATGCATTTTGGCAGTAAGTACGATTAAGTACCACTACTGTACCGACATGCAGTTTAAATAAAAGTCATTGCATACATTTGAGTCCAAAAGTCCAAAATTTTTGATGATAGCGGTTAAATATTCAAAATACTTAAATCGCAAGTGAATACTCAGATTTTTTATAGGCATTGTGCTGTTCCGGCTCACGTCCACGTGTCTTGAATTTGTTTTCAATCTACATGTTAATTTATTGGTATGACCTTTGAGAATAGATTTTATGAATAGGATGTTCAACTCTTAGCTTAGATAAGATCAGGATTTGTTGATATAATTAGTAATTTCTTATGCACAAAAGATGTATTCGCCAGTAGCAATCCAGTCTTGATTTATGCCCAATTAGTGGCAATAGGCTCGCCCCCACATAAGTTGTTACTTAAGCTAACTGGCGTACCTAATGTGTGCAACAAAAAAAAACTTGTTTTTTTTTTAAACTCCGTCCATCCTTCGTCGAGCACTCGCAGAAATGTAGACCAAACTGGCTTGGCACCTGCCCCGCTATATTTAAACGTAAACGGTCCCATCCGCTAATATGGACATGTTCAGACATGACATGTGAAACAAGTTGTTATACGGGACTGACGAGACGAAGTCCATACTTTGTCCTGAACTAACAACGGAATATCAGTTTGCAGTCTAGAGACGCCAAAATGATGAGCCTTGATTGAGTCAAAAAGAGTGTCTCATGTGCGGGATTCTTTACTAAGTATGTGGTGATATTACTTCAAACCTAGTAGATATTTGCTCAGAACTAGACGTGAACTGCCTCTAAACTGTACCCAGTGTTAATGCTAAAATAGCAAAGTCTTAAAATACCATTACCAGCCTCTAACGGTCCCACTGCTAGGACACATGCATTCTGTCTGCGAGAGGGATTGGGCTGTAATCCACCACGCGGGCCCGGCGCAGGTTGGTGGATATAAACATAAAGCAAGTCAAAATTTTGCATCATACAGCATGCTAATAGGGCATCGTAACTCGTAACCATAATACATATGATGGTAAAGCAATCCATCTGGGTAAGGCTGGATATGAAAGGTTTAAGAGCGGATGTTTGTTGTACCTTTGGAAATGCTAATGTCCAGTAGTTGATTGAGCGTTGACAGCATCCATCAAACACAATATGCAGAGCAGAGAGATAAGTTATTTTGTTGCATGACATAACAGTTAACTATAATATGCAAGTGGCCTAATTAATTTTAGTTGTTTAATATAACTCCGTCAGACATAGTTTGGGCTCATAAATGTATGATATCATTTTAGTGCAAACTAATGACCGGAATTGCTAGTTGAATATGTAACATTTGTATTCTAAAGCCATTTTCGGAAGTTTATTGGGGTCAAGATTAATGTTTCAATTTTAATTCAAGAGAGAATTATGTATGGAAAGGTGGTCAGTTGTGGTAGAAAACAGACTCTCGTGTATCGTACGGGTCCTCTGTATAGGAACGAACCGAACGAACTATAAACGCAAATATGAGGTAGTCAGAAAGGATGGTGCGTTGGACATATATTTAAATATCGCTACTCATGGAGGCTAGATAATGACCTCATTTATCAGGTTAGCCATACAAAATACGAGTATTAATATTAATTGTTTAGTAGGTCTAGCACGCGCTACTATGGCACGTGTATTATACACGTGCCGAAAGTTGTGTGGCTTCTAATACTAGATTTGTCAATGTATTGATGTCTGGGGTTTACCTAAATATGGTTAAACGTGAAACTATTACGATTTTCGAAATACACGACGAACGATGTTACCTGTCCAGTACAGAAATCAACTTGCTTTAAAAGGAAAAAAGCCAACCAATAATAACCAATAAATATTTGCATCCCAAAACTACCTTCATTAAGTAATACCCGTCTCACATCCTTCTTAAAACCAATCACACCCATTGAGCAACCACGGAATCCAAACGAGTTATTAAGGCACGTTGACATTCAATTAATTCGTAAAAGTAATTAAGACAGGACGCGATCGCGTTGCATAAAACCGCGCACCTTCTTTAGCAATTCGCGAAACGTCCTCTTCACGGTCCGTTTGTTGTATGCGAATAAAACCTTTTATTTGTAATGGCCGTGCTGCTATAAATATTAACCATTTGCTTACTGTATAGTATACGGATATACTAATAGCGTTAAATTGGTTAGAAAGTTGGCTTTAATTTGCTTTATGACAGTCTAATATTATTGCCGGTTACGTCATTATAAAGATCATAGTTTACGACATAATGCCTTGTCGTTTCATCAATGAAACTTATATCTGACCGTGACTGTTATGATGTTTACAACAACGAGAACTAAATATTTTACGTCATCACTGCACGGACCGCGGTCAACTAGAATCCCAGAAATGATGGGTCAGTGACAGCTCGGCCCGAGTCAACTGAACCCGAATAATATATCAGAAATTACGTCGTCAAAATGTTTAAAAAAGTGGTGTGTACCGTACGGTCGTTAATTTGAGGCTATCGTTCCATGTATAGATAATAGAAATAGAACCCAATCGCATTGTATCGAATTTTGGGGTGTGAAATTAGATCCTTTGTACGGACCTAAAACCTTCAACCTAATTTCGAAGCCCGTTGATTGCAATAGTAGCTCCACGCAATACACTGATGGTATATATCTTCTATATAGTCTATGTTGCCTATATGTATCGACTTTATAGCTTGTTTGTCTTCAACAAGATGCAATTACCATAATTTTGGAGACTATAAATTCCCCATAATAGTTCCCTGAGTTTCTATAACTCCAGTTACCACGATTTATTACCACTGAATCGCTTTGGGCATTCAACAGTATCGAGGTGGTTCTAACGGCCCTTATTTACGTTGACACGTTATTACTAAAATAGGTTTCAATTAGTACTAAATGCTCGAGGACTTTGGTCACCTCGTTAGGGACAAAGGCATTTATGAAAGATACTTTCGCTATAATGGCTGGCTCTAAATAGTTTTAGAATGTTTATACATTAAACATGGTCATTAGCCCTGACGAAGACATAAAAACAATTCTAGGTAGTCCACATAAAAGTACGGTTTCAATTTGAGTATTGTAAGTAATTGCATGATGTAGTGTCAACGCGTCGTCAAACTTACCTCAATCGACTTTTATCCTTAGCACAGAATTTTTCTTTTACACCCAAATGACCGTGAAAGAAACGTGTGTAAAAGTTACCGCAAGAGACTTTCGTAAACCAAAAACAGTTTTTGGAATGCATAATTTTTCGGCAATTAATTCCGTGGTTACTGCATCAAATGCATTTGCTGAGAGTACCATCACAAATCGTGCTGCGTCTGAGTCGTCTTCAGTCGCCGTGAGTGAAGACGCCAATTATGGAGCAATGCTAACGATCTCACTAATTGGTCCCTACGAACCTTCATCTTTATGATCGGTACCATGAATTGATGGTCGTGACAAATCGTGGAACTGTTATAACTGTTCCTCTTTGGGAGTCGGTTCAATACAAGGATTAAGCTATTATGTAACATCAAATTAATTGATAGCACTCATTTCTTCGGTTTTATTTGAATCTTTAGACATTGCTATGTCAGACACTCTAAAAATATGTATAGGGTTCCGTCCTACTTTCCAATTTAAGCTATCTCCGACCCAAATAGTGCTCTGTGCTCCCAACTGACCTACTACTCGGATTTGTGACCTTAGATAATGGTATCTAGCAGCTTTGCAGATTCAGCCATTGGTGTGAACTAGGCCGTCTGGAAACGCTGGCAATATGTTCAATCTTTATAGTATAACAATACGGGCGTGATTGTGTTTCTGAGAAGGATATTAAACGAACGAAAGGTGAATAGAGAATCTTTGGGATATCCTTTGTATTGTTGTTCATTTTCGGTGAAAAATAAGGTCAAGTGTAACATTAATCACCGCCGTGTCCTCACGGAGGCGATCGGCGGCGACGATCTGTCGCGTCCGGCCCTGGTTCAGGCCATGGTTCGGAACGAGAGTGCATGGGAGGCCGTCACCTCCTTCTGCGAAGCAGTTATGCTCGCGAAGGAGGAGGCGGAGCGCGCGAGGGAGAAGCAAGATGCGCGCCCTCGCGTCCCTAGTCGCTGCAGGAGACGCCCCGGGCGTCGGGAGTCGCGAGGCGACTTCCGGCCACCGTAGGCGCGGGCTTGCGGACGGTGAGCAACGGGTGGCTCGCCGACCGATAAGGACCAGGCCCAGGTCGACGGCGCGTTGTGTTCCACGCGCGCCTCAAAGAGATGTCAGCACCAACTGGCGGGGTCCGTAAGGACCAATGCCTGCTGGGGTTGCGGGTTTGTCCGAAAGGGATATCAGGGCCCCGGCACACGGGCAACGGAAGCAACACGGGTGGGTTTTAGTCAGTAAAAGTCTGACACGCCCTCTCGCTCCGCCCAGAGCGGGAGAAGTCATTTGATGATTTCACATCCGCAAAAAAAAAAAAAAGGTGTATCATTAATGTTGGACATTCGATATAATTCGGGGGGCGTTGAGAGGACTTTGATAACATTTAACTAGTCTTAACAAAATTCTGCAACGAAATAAAAATAAAATATGCGCATGAGCAACCATGTCTTTTTCACTTACCGCTAGGCCTTCGGTCAACCCTATTTTATAACAATAAAAATGCAAGAGATTTCCATGGTCGTCGTCTAACGGTCCCCATCGTTTCTTTTTTTCACCACACCGGTATTTCGGCGGTAGTAGACGAAGACACAATGATAGATTACACGACCATAAACAATATACACCTATTGTTGGCAACAAAGATGGCTGACGCCAAAATGGTGGAACGTTACCGAAACGAAATTGGCGGTAATTGGCGCCTTTATCGGCGGAATAGGGCTGCTCTCCCGGAGGTTCTTAAAGTGTCATGTCATTTAATGATTCTTTGATTTTCTGAGAAATAGTTGGGACGTGTAATATATTCAAGAAAAATCTAATAAGTGTCACGGTGTGCGTTTATATTTTTTCCTTCTTTGCGTTGTTTTTTACTTCGACATACTTTACTTTTACTTATACATTTTTTGCATCGACTCAGGCTTTTGCATAGGCAGAATTATTGAATTGGCTATGTGTTATTGCGTTACCACGCGCCTTAAATTCGTTTGTAAATACTTTTCGTTTATCACTTAGCTGAAAATGGGAACTTATTTGATGGAAACAGTCTTGGTTTTCCATTTACTTCATGTTGAAATTTAGACACTATAATAAACGCGTCTTGTTTGTGGATTCTTATTGAAACCTACTCAATAGAATTCATAGAAATTGCATTTGGTATAAAAATGCAATGTGGTTTAGTCTTAGGTACGGTTCTGTACTAAATCACAAACACAGGTCCAAAATATATAACGTAGGTATTAATATTGGACGTCTTTGACTTACGGTATCTTTATATGGCAAACTATTTGCTGTTTTCAAGGTTATATTTCCGCGAAATATATTCTTAGTACTTATAGATTTTTTGCGATGTGGTCACCGGTTAATGGTAAATACACTTAAATAAAGATGGTGGCCAACCTATTGTGTCACGATAAGGAACTATAAATATTATTTCGGCTTAAAACAGTAATATATTAAATATTAACTAGCTCTTATAATTAAAGTCGTAAAAACTGTCTTTTTATCGGAAATTCTATTAAAAAGAAGCAATTTCAAGGTCCATATGTGGACGTTCCTTCTGTTGTAAATTGCCGACAATTATTATAAGAGCCGTTTAGTGATCATTTAATTTGTTTAAATTAACTCAATATGTCTGCCAAATGATAGGGTTTTTTTTGCTCCATAGAGTGTTACATTTTTTTTGTGTTTTAATGATAGCCAAGATCTTGGGTGGTCGTGGCCGTTGACTATGGTGTTTTTCTTTTTAAATACAATTAAATTAATTAACTTTTGAGTAACTAACGTTATGATTGTTTTGTTATCAACGTAACAGAATATTTTTTTAAATCAAATGTAGTTCACGACCTTGCTTAACACGTCATATTTAAAGGTATAAAAAGCTACATCTTCTTAATTGGAATATTTATGAATGATTTGTATAACATAATTACCTCTAACTAAACAATAAAATAAAAAAGTCATACTGATTGATTCAAGATCATTCAACCAGCAAAATATGATTCAACTTCACGCAAGATTATTACGAAACGGGATTTCTACGGTTTTAAAATTATGAAAGCAAAAACTAAACTCTTACAATCATCACCACGAGGGCTAAGTCAGAATACCAACGTTAACTAGAACTGAATAATCGATAAAAACTTGGTATAGGTATTAACAGAGTTTAGGTATACTACGGACTTTGTTCCATATTTTGAGCCAAGACTTCTGAGTATCTAGCTCTAACCACAGACCAATGATTTTAGTCAGCCAGCAAGCTATGCAAAAATCGAATTTTTGAATTGATTTTTGCATAGTTTAGGTACATACACATGTTTTGGGTTGTAATACGAACGTACTCAAGAAGTCATGAGGCTAAATGCCGTGACTTCTTGAGTAGGTAAGTAGATAATCTTTTAGATCTAAATCTAGGTGTGGGACCAATGTGGGTCCAATAACTATTAACCAATTTTGTAGAAAACAACAACATACACAGTCGCTATTCCATTTTTGAACAGGCACAAGAAACAAATCAGTTTTGTTTCTAAATATTGTATTGCAGAAGTCCATAGTAGTCAATTGACTGAAATTCATTAGCTGGGTCGCATGCGTGATTAACTGATAACTAATAAAAAACATATTAAAAAAAGAAACAAAATGATGAAGTGGCCACACTGGATGGCGGTTCAATTTCAATGAATACACCCAGTTCATCGCAGTTTGCTGGACATGGGCCCCAATATTCGCACAACTAACAGCAATCTTCTATCCTTCCGCATGATGGCCCTATTCAATTAACCGGTCTATATCGGTCCGTGTTGTAATTATTTTCAATTAATATCGTTCATTGACGTAAAGTGTGGTCACCATCATTTGTACCGTACAATTTAACGTGCCGCGGGCAGTTTTGATGATATTTTAATTAGCTTCTGCCCGCGACTTCGTCCATGTGTTATTTCTTGTTATAAGATAAAATATCTTATGTCGCTCGGCAATAATGTAGCTACCCATTAGTGAAAGAATTTTCGGAAACGGGTCAGTAGTTCTGAAGATTATCCTCTACATATAAACGTACTTTACCTCTTTATAATATTAGAATAGATCAGTGTAGTCCTGCCCTTAGATCAATATTCTTTGAGATTAATAATTGGCGGAGTCGCCTAGTTTTTTTGTTAATCTATTTCTGTGTTCTTATTTATGAATAGATTATTATTCATGTTATTATTGACTTTGAGTTAGATAAGAGTATATTGTAAGTATTATAATTATTGACCTTGAGTTAGATAAGAGTAAGTAGGTATTATAATTATTGACCTATATCCAATACTATTAAACGAGCAAGATTTGTATATATTTGTAATCACGTTCTCGAAAACAGCTCTAACGACTTCGATGAAAGTTGCAATATAGGGGTTTACGGGAGCGAAAAATCGATTTAGCTAGGTCTCATATCTCATATCTGAGAAAATTCGTTTTCTCCGTATTTTCACCCGAGCAGAGCTCGGTCGCCCAAAGTTTAGAACAAGAATTATGACACCTTAGAATAATGACATGGCAGCATGGAATAAGTAAGTACCTACTATCATGGCAGCATGGAATTAGTATGAACTTCCCTATATTATCAAATGAGCATTCTCAATTTTCACCAGAGCAGAGCTCGGTCGTTCAGGTACTTTTTGTACTACGTATCCAAATAAATTGGTATTCGGGCAAGAAACTGATGATGATTACTAGGAATTCAGAATACAGAACGCAGAATTTCAGGACGCTTTAGTAATTAGAAAACTATTTGCCTCCATGTCGTGATGGCCCAGTGGTTAAGGAGATAGTGGGTTTTATTCCGGGCAAGTACCAATGTGACTTATTTAATCCTTTATTCGCATAATATCAGATTCGCTTAATATTATATTCTCAAAATATTAGATTCGCTAAACATTATATTCTCAAAATAGCCGAAGTACAATCATCACTCAAAATAATAAAAGCCAAGACTTTGTTTTGCCTTTTTTATTTTACAATATTTACACAAAAACAATATAAAACCAAAAAATAGAAAAAGTTGACTCAAGTCTAAATTTATTAACGGTAAGTTATTCCTATTGAATTCCATTGTTAATTAAAGGTCAAGTTATGACATCAATGAAAAATTTAATATAAAATTGTTCTTCTGCCCAATTAAACATATCATTTCTTCATGTTTACCATGTACACTTATTTATATTATAAAATCATACTTGTCATTAATAATTTTAGACCTTAGCTTTTTGAAATTTATAACCACTTATTAAAAGTAAAATTGAATTATGCAACAACGTTTTTTGTTTCATAAAAATTATACTTGAAGCCGGAGTGTAGAAGGGCAGGTTTGTTTTTTTGATTTTTAATGAATCTGGATACTGGAGCTAGGCTCCTCAGAGGAATTTGACTCCATTTTAAAATCATGCACTCATTTACAAAATTTGTTGAAATTGAAACCGTAATCCAATAATTTTAAGTAATTACAGTGACAGTCACAGACAATCTCAAACAAATGAAAACTGCCACCTTGCCAGTATTAGATACTCATAGCAAAGAAATTTTATGGCATTAAGGCGTGTGCAGACCAGCGCGACTTGTCGCACGACGCGACACGAACAATACAATTTCTAAGAAAACTTCACAGTACAACAATAACCGGTGTCGCGTCGCGCGACAGGTCGCGCTGGTCTGCACAAGCCTTTACTCATAGCCGAGTCATGTTATGTCGACCCTACGTGTTGACTGGATATTTTTATCGAACAAATCACAAAAAGTTCATTATAGATAAAATGCACTTCTTGAGTTATATGTACAATTTCGGCTATTTTGAGAATATAATATTTAGCGAATCTAATATTTTGAGAATCTACTATTTTGAGAATCTGATATTATGCGAATAAAGGTATTTAATATGCTGCTAATAAGCCTCCACCAGCATAATTAATTTTCTAGAATGGAAAGTCCTACAGACATCATTCTTTGCGTAGTCATGAAAATTATTTAGAAAACAAAGAGATTGCTATGACATAATTTAGTAGTAGTTTTACTTTCCACGAAGTCCAAACAAATAAAACAGAATGGACTAATTGTTACAATTCTAAATACTAGTTTAAACAGCAATTGAGGGACACTCTATTGTCGCATAAATGTACGTGCGTGCAACATGGCGCTACCTATGGCACTATGGTCCTTATGCACAGCTGTCATCGTTGAATTCAATACTGGCATGTTCTGTAATTACATACCTAGTACTTATGTCACGCTATTAGGCCGTAACAGTTCTTCATTGTGCTATATACTCTGTTCATTTTATGATCTACTTTGTGCTATGAATAAAAATGAAACGTTAAAGCGAGATGGACAATAAAAATTCGAATAATCGAATAGCCATTTTTCGATGTATGTTTATTTATTTACGAGTATGTCTACCAACAACTGCTTACACTACTAATATCTTAAAAACATGCATTTAAAAAACTTTATACAGTGAAACAATTACATAAAAGTTAATTGACGGGTGACTAACATGTCAAGTTGTAAAAAATATTGTATGTATCTATGGCTTCATAACACAAAAAATCAGACAAACAGTTAAGAATTTGACTTCTGCTTGGCTAAGGAATCCAAGAGTAACTCGATTAGAGCGGTACAACTATTTAATTTAATTTATGTTATAGCACAACTCTGAATAAGCACTGCGCATGTGTCACTAAATCACTTTACCGTCATAAATTGAACTGAGTATACTGATATACCTACAGTGAGTAAGTACCAGTAATTGTCAGAATATACTACTGGATATAACATGTGGAGTTATGTTATCAACATATCACTCGGAAACATCCGTCGCTCTACATGGGCTTAATGACTGATACGATTATCGGCACCGGGAGTATGTTGGTTAGTGGACTGGTGGTTGACGGTATAATTTGTGCTGTTGCTATTGGTCCATGAGGATAGAAGGAATAAGAAATGGGTGTTATAAGAGGAAGTCTGAATGTGGCACCGGTGACTGAAAAGTTGGGTGGAATGCCGTGAGAAAAGTTTTGAGTTTGAGTGTGGATGGTTATAAGAGTAGGGGAAGACCAAAGAAAAAATGGATGGACTGTTTGGAACATGATATGGCTAAATAGGGGGTGACTACCGAGATGACTAATAATAGGAACGTATGGAAGAAAAAGACATGTTGCGCGGGCCTCAAATAAATTGCCGTAGGGGAATGAGAATTATGGTATTGGTCCAGTAGGCCGCACGTCTGTGGTAACAAAACCAGTATAAGCTGGCTTTTTAGGATAATCGGCCTATAATATTCCCACTGCTCGGCCACAGGCCTCCTCTTTTTGAGAGGGAGAGGGCTGTAATCTACCACGCTGGCCTACTGCGGGTTGGTAGATATCAAATGACTTCGAATTTTTGGTTCTAGGACTTGCCGGTTTCCTCACTACGTTTTGAGATCAGGGGACCACTGACGGGCCGTCGACTATACTTGGTGGTTGATTGGTGATCACAGTTGGTTTTTAACCCATAGAATAAAGCCTCGAGCAGACTGGCGCAGCGTGGCTCTAAGAAAACTTCACGGTAGAACTACTGGTGTCGCGTCGCGCCACGCTTAGCGCTTCCCTTTCCATAGAAAAAATCATTGTCGAAGTGAAAAGATAAGACTACTTGTATCCTGTTTCAAGGATACTCCATATCGTTAGATAAACATCGTACCCTTAATAAAACACGAATGAACTCACTACAAGTTTCCCAACAAAACAGACTTTTAACCAGTCGAGTAAACACTACAATGGAAAAAGACTGGCTCGTTGCCAACTTTCTGTCAACTAGTACTCCAATAAACAGTAGATAAAGCCCAGGCTCCCACCATTCACGATTAATAAAACTATTGTCATGAATTAATCATATTCACAGTGCAATGTCCTACGATAATGTGCTGTTTATTCTGTGGTTTTAATAAAATTAGCCGCAGACGTCCGTTCGTGTCGATAATGGACGCCATAGAATGCTTTCACATAGAGCGACTAATAACAGTATGAGTGTCTGCATATTTATTAAATTTATTTTTTCTAGTGTTGGGTGCCGCTCTAGTATGCATTTATTTTCATTGGTATTGGGTATAGGTATTCTGTTATAATTCCTATACTGTTAAATGAGCAATATTTATATATATATGTTTGTAATCACTTTTTCGAAAACGGCTCTAACGATTTCGATGAAAGTTGCAGTACAGGGGTTTACGGGCACGAAAAATCAGTCTAGCTAGGTCTCATATATGGGAAAATTCGTTTTTTCTATTTTCACATCCCTCAGGACTGTGATACAACGTTGGTATACCTGGACGATATGTTTATCTATTTTCAGCCGAACAGAGCTCGCTCGACCAGGTACAGTTATAATTATGTGCCTTACGGATTAGTTAGCTGAAATTACTATATCTAGTTTACGATTCTGTATTGGAAAGGATTAAATTTTAATATGATGATGAGACTGACTGAGATGACCGATGTAGTAGTTGCATCGTGTAAAATAGTGAACTTATATGTAAAAAAATATTTTCTCAAACTACTGATACATGCTCAAAAGAATTATATATGAGAAAAGGCTTATTAAGAAGATACAGTAGTACCTGGGCGACCGAGTTCTGCTTTGGTGAAAATAGAGAAAGCTCATTTAATAGCATAGGATACTTCATACAAATTCCATGCTGCCATGATAGTAGGTACTTACTAATTCCATGATGCCATGTCATTATTCTAACATGTCATTATTCTTGTTCTAAATTTTGGGCGACCGAGCTCTGCTCGGGTGAAAATACAGAGAAAGATCGCTAGATCGATTTATCGCCCCCGTAAACCCCTATATTACAATTTTCATCGAAATCGTAAGAATTGTTTTCGAGAACGTGGTTACAAATATATATATATATATAATATATATATAATATATATATATACTTACATATATTGCTCGTTTAAGAGTATAGGATAATGAAAAGGAAACTCAACTAATATTACTTCCATAAACAGTAAAATTCCAACAGGCTTCATTCCATGAAGCCGGTAATTTCTTAGTAAAGTAACAAGTTTATCGCGATAACACAAGTTTCAGACTTATTATTCATCAAACTTGGGCGTTGTTTATCATGATAATGCAGGTGCGAAGTTGCTCCGAACTTGGAACAGGTGGTGCGAATCGCAGTAATGCAATAGCGAACTAAGAAGTAATCCATTTTACTTTGTTGACTCTTGGCATGCGCCCGGAAACGCTCGATAAAGGTGTTGTTCAGATGTTTTTATTGAGATCGATAATTTTTTTGATTTGTTGTCACGATTGTCGTGGATATAAGAGCTGCTAGTTGGTGTACTTATCAGAAATATTTGTGGCATTAGAAAGTATTGATAAGTATAATTGTTAAATGTTTATTGATACCGGGTCTTCGTCCGAGTAAAATTTCTTGTTCCCCCGACCCATCTTCACCGCGTCACATCGCATCGCCTGCTCGCGCTATGGCATCGTTTACGTTAGCGTCCTTTCTAACGTTTTTTTTTCTTTGTTCGGCTCCTTAGGTTTGTGGCGTGCTGTTACCATCCTCAAGAAAACAGAAATATACGTATAATTTTTCTAATCAAAATGGTAGTCGCAGAGATTAGCGCGTTCAAACAAAACAAAGAAACAAAGTCATCAGCTTTATTACGTATATATTAGTATAGATAACGAAATGATAAAAGACAATACAGATCTGATGGATCATAGTGCAAGGTTTCCTAATTACGTAATACACGATCAATCAGAATCTGAATCGTTTTGAAACAGATTGTTAATCCATTGCTTCATAAGTTCGAAAAAAAAATCTGCTCCACAACGTAAATAACGTAATGAATGTTGTTGAACTGTCAAAATGAAACAGATTAGTCGTAATCGTTTACAAAAATGTGTTGCGTAATTATATAGCTGGTTACAATAAAAACTTTTGGTACTGAAACATGATCGAGTTAAATAATTGGGAGTAGGTACGCTGTAGTGTTTTGTGAATTAAAACTAGCAGAATATTTTCACTATCACTTGAAATCAAAGCAATCATCTATCAGCCCTAACATTAACCATATTATATACAGGTTAACAACCCGACGACTGTCCACCAATAAATCCATTGATTTCAATCAAAATAGGCTTCAAACCTCATCGCATCATACTTCGACACCTGTCATTAAAAACCCTGACTACCCACATAGGATAATTTCAATGAATAAATCAATAGTGTCGTGTCGAAAGCAGGTTTTCCCTAGGGGCAATAAACTTGTTTTACGTGTGCGGTACAATCTGTGTTATTGCTCTGTAAATGTTGTATTGTTTGGAAAATAGGATTGTTTTCATCTGGATGTGTGCTGGTGTTTATGTGAGAAGGTTGAATGTTTTGGGTTCTTAAGAAAATGCGGACCTGTAGTCTTAGGGCTTGTGTACACGGCACCGCCCCGGCTCTGTCGCCACACCGTTTCCGCTTGATTGCAAGCAGCCGGCGATGGAATAAAGAAATAGTTATTTATGCTATAAGTGCGGAAGGTAGGTGATTGTGTAGATGATTTCCGACTCGTGTCGACTTATACACTCGCTCGCTTCGCTCGCTCGTGAATAAAATTGCCACTCGTCGGAATTCATCTTACGCACGTGTATCATACAACGTTTTTCTATGCATTGGGCGAGGAAATAAAAAATAAAAAAACGAGTGAGCCTTACGGTAGTCGCCTGTGATGTGTACATCTAACATACGACGACGTATATAAATGATAAAAACAAAATTCATGACTTTGACTTCGACTTCGACAGCGACTTCGACTTCGACTTCTACTTCGACTTCGACTTTTTGATTTTGACCATCGTCATAATCATCGCCATCGTCATCATCATCGTCTGATTTGTAAATACAAATTTGTGAAAAAAACATCTCAAATAATAAAATCTCTGAGACGAGACGGGCTGACGACGGCCTAAAAATTAAAAAAAAACATAAAAGTAAAAAGCACTAGTGAAAAAAAGTGACACTTTCCGCACAAATTAGAAAACGCTCTTTTCGAGCAAATGCATTGTAAATAGTTTAAATAGTACTAGCGGTGTGGTGGCGGCGCGGTGGCGGCGCGGCGGTGGCGCGGCAGCTGTCTTTCAACGTTGCATATATATATACACAGCTTAGAGGCGCAGTCGCGGCGCGGCGATGGCGTTGTGTTGCTGAGCACTTACCCCGCATTCCAACCACCGCGGCAGCCGCCGACGAGTGCCAAAAACGACTAAAATATATCTTAACTAATATTATAAATACGAAAGTAATTTTGTTTCGCTTTCACGCTCAAACGGATTAACGGATGTGGATGATTTTTAGCACATGGGTAGACCATGACCTGGAGAAGCATACAAACTCCTTTTCATCCTGGATCGCAGACGAAGTCGCGGGCAACAGTGAGTTGTGAAATAAATAATAAACGAAAGGCCGCAGCTCAGAAGCAGTTCCGCAGTTCTGAATCCATATACGCGTTGACGATACCACGCGTTCGGGTTCGCCGAACGGAAAGTTACATATACGCGACGATCGCTTACTCGTGGGACATCGCTTTTGGTTAGGACGTGGCCTTACAGCCTGTTAATCCTCAAGAAAAAATAGTGCATTACATCATGATAATCACTTTTTTAAGTCCACGTAACAATATCGGGCTTCTGTATTTTTATTTCTTCCTTCTTCATGAAAGTTTTTCAGCGAATTATGTTATAATTGGCCGTAAATCGGTTTTTATTAGATACTGCAGTTTGTTATTGTAATCAGCACACATGTACCTGATATGCATATCAGTCTCAAGGTTTGTATTGTGGGATAGGTACTAAAAATCTCATTGTCCGCATTTAAAATTCATATCGTAAATTCTAAATATCCTTATGATCGAATGATATTATTCTAGATCACTGACACATTTGAGTGCTAAAACTTTTTTTATAGATCAGCTGAGTAGTGGATTTGGATTCGTGACGCATCTTGCGGCCTGGCGTGGTGCATGTGTGATACCCACTGGATTGATGTTCTAGAATATTTTTAACTAGCTTCTGCTGAAGTCGTAAGATATAAAATATAGGTACTAAAATAACAGCCACATTCTTATAAATCTTGCTCAGCCCACGACACACCGCGTTGCATTGCATCGCCCGCCCGCGCTATCACTTCGGTTTCCTTTAGCGTTCTTCCTGACTTTTTGTTATTTTGCTCCTAAGGGTCGTAGCGTGATGTTCAATAGCCAAAACCGACAGGTAGTTCCAGAGATCAGCGTGTTCAAACAAACGAACTCCTCAGCTTTATTATAACAGTATATATAAAATATTTGTAGTCATCCCTAATTCTGTACCATTAATAAACTTCTTCGAGTGGATATGGTTCTCTGAGTCTTTATTATATCTGCTATTTGGAGATAAAGTTGAAATTGGTTTGCCTGAACTAGGCATTTAAACTTTGTCTCCAAAATCGGTCTTCCCATCCGCAATCTCCTCAGTGTTAACGATGTGCATAGCCATTCCTCAATATCTAAAATTGAACCGCCTTCGTCTTTATAGTGGTTCTAACTATCATAATTTCACATCAGTCCATAAACATGCAATCGGTATATAGTTACTAAACACGGGGTCTCCCTCGAAAGACTTTACAAAGACAATGTAAGGTCACAGGGGGGATAATTGCTGTAATCATAATTAGTGGACACATTAGCAAATGCAGTATGTACAAGTACCTTACCTTTAATAATACCAATCGTTGTCAGTATCACACAAAGAATCTTTTTGATAATGGCAATCTTTTACTGCTCTAAAAGTGTATTAAATTTTTTGCTTGGTCTTTGCAGTCGAACGAGATGAAATCTTCAAAGCTACCTACATAAAATACATTTCATATTAAAAATGATACTAATACCTACATAATCATAAATAATGGTAAGAAAAAGACTAAAGGAGACTTGGCAAAGTAATCTTTTGGTCTAATGTGAATATTCATGCTCGACAAAATCGTACCTTACTCGTCTTCAGCGAAGCCGTCGCATTTGACTCGTGAAATTAACATACGCTGTATGAAATCAATGTGTTTCATAAGATTTGTCAAAAGGAAAGGTTTGTTAATAACTTCAAGACAGGTTTATATTGGTTTTGTTGGCTTTGTATTTTTGGTCCTACGAGTCGACTCAACGTTAGCAGATGCTCGATCGATTCACTAAGCTAATTTTGTTGTTTTTGGTGAACACAGAGAAAACAGTCGAGCCATAAAACAGATGTATTTTCCTTGTCATATATGAATGTATCTATTTTATTCCAAAACATGGTTGGTGAATTCGGGACTCTTCCCATAAACACCACATTTAGCTAGGGCTCTGTAATTGCAGTATGATGCTACTATTTGTTCACAGGTGGCCCTTTGCCCTTCCCCTAGAACCTATTACTCCTTAGTTGCCTTTTACGATACCCATGGGGAGACACGGGCCGACCATTGCTGGATTGATGGGCTTATTGCAGGCAACGGTCAACATTAAATATACATTAATTTATTAGGAAGACTGCGTAATTTCATCTTTGTTTTTGTAGTTCTCACGTTTCCTTCTAAAAGCGTGCTATGCAAGATATTGCAGATAAATCTTGTGTCGTTATATCATCTTATGAACAAGTTCATTGTCAAAAGTCTGAGAATTCTTATTCGAATAATAATCATATTCTCATGATATCAAGATAAAATGTTTTAGTTTCAATAGTTAGATATGTGACATCATTAAGGAGTTTGATGTTAAGTGTCCTGTTATTAACACTCAATAGGCCTCTCATTGCACCGGTTTCGATTAAAAAATATTTCGTTTAATGACATTAAATATTTACATGGTCAACAATCTAAAGATATTTGTTGAGGGGCCGAATGTGTGTTAATGTTGTTTGTCCATGTAATACTACCGCTGACACAGTAGAGTCCAAGGTTATTATTACAAACACCTCTAAACAATATTCCTTCCTAACTTTGTATTTACATTTCCCACATTTTGGAGTCACTTGTTCTGTCCATTCGATTATGTCATAAATCGGACATAACATGAGAACGCACGTCAATTTGATGGCAGCTGAACAATGGGCATGACCTTCGTGATGGGACAATTAAAACTGTCCAACTGAGCCATTGGGTGAACGTGACAGATTGACAGCACATGACTCATGGAATCATAGGCTTTTGTGAAATTATGAGCATTGCTTTCATGTTTTATTTCCTTTTCCGGATTGAAAATAAAATATGTGTTTTCGATACGTAAATTAAATTTCTTTAGTCAATTTTAGGTTATTGAAATTTTGATATTCGAACATCCTCAGTGGCCTGCTAGTTTGCTTGTTTCCTTCATACACAAGTAAACTTGTAAATACAGTGATCAGTGACTTGTAAGCAGTCCTAGAGTCCTAGTGTATAGTTACTACATATATATATAATACAATCCTCTCTTCGTCTACTGCTTTGGGAAATACCGGTACGACGTGTACTACAATTTTGTCAGGTTCTTCTAAATATTTTACCAATACCGAGAGTATGTAATATTTTATTTATTTGCATCTATTTTTAGCAATATTGTAATTGATTTTTAAAAGGTCGCAGGTCTGTGGTAAGGAATTAGGATATTTTATTATACTTAGTTCAAAAGAGGATCCTAGATTCTAATATGACGACACAGTTGGCGCAGTGGCTGAGCGATCGACTGCTGCGCAACGTGTCGCGGGTTCGATCCCCGCACGGAACAAATATTTGTATGATCTGCAAGTAGTTATTCCGGGTCTGGGTGTTAGTGTATGTGAGTTTCTATGTTTGTAAACGCACCCACGATACAAGAAGAAATTCTTAGTGTGGGGCAATTCTTATAATCAATCTGCCTAGCCTTTTCCCAACTATATTGGGGTCGGCTTCCAGTATAACCGAATGCAGCTGAATACCAATATTTTACATGGAGCGACTGCCTATCTGACCTCCACAACCCAGTAACTGGGTAATAAGATACCTCTTGGTAAGACTGGTTGTCAGACTTTCGGGCTTCTGACGATCCGTAACGACTGTCAAAGTTCCACGAATGACAGCCGGGACCACCGGCTTAACGTGCTCTCCGAGGCACGGAGAAGTCTCGGTTTGTAAAGATGGTCACCCGTCCACAGACCAATCCCGGCAATCTTAGCTTAACCTGACGGATCGACCAGTGCGGCAGGTATTACTTAGCCACGAGCTCCTCCTTTATTATGTTTGTTAAACTTAAATAATATTATATATGTTATGTTGTTGAAGCGCCAAAGATATTGGATCCTTTTGACTTGTAGTCTAGCCTAGAAGTCTGAGAATAATAATTTATTTGAAATACTCATAATTCAATTTTGGAATTTTGAATAACAACAGCTAGCTCGAGATCTGCGTTTGACAATTTCAATGTCAAAACTAAAATAAATCCCGAGAACTGAGGGCGTTTGGACAGACTTTCTCTATTATGCATTACTTATTACTTCTAGTATTCAACCTTTCTCATTTTATTACCAACGTCTACCAAGTAAATGCTGCAAAATATCTCAAGTATGTTTAAGTGATTTTAAAGTTATATTCACTGTAGCGTGCAAAGTATTACAAAGCGTTGCGTTAGTAATTCAATGGTCGGGTGACTAATTGCTTAATTGACTATTTCTTTATATCATACACCACACACCACATTGAGTTTTAATGACTATATTATATTACCAGGTTTATTAGTATTTTGGGACGTTCCTATTTGTAGGTCTAATGAGAAGAGCCATTGATAATTACCCTGTGGGACGACTAAGTTCCAATAAATTTTCTTAGATGGACACTAATTTACTCATTTATTCCTTTGTCCTTTTTTATTTTATTTTTGAAGAACCAAAGGAACAAAGGACCAATTTAAAGATATAGGTCAATGTATGAAAATTGTGAAGTGAAATGTTCCGACTTCCAACGAATGTTTAGGAATATGAAGAATAAAAAGTGACTTTTTGGCTTGTATTTGCTTAATTTTGTTCAATTTTAGTGCAGTTAATTTACTGTATAACACGCTTTTTTGGCATAGACCCAGATTTTTCAATGCATAAGTCCCGTTTAACTCACACACATAGCAACACTAATAACAACTTTTTATAAACGAATTTTACCTTTCCATTGACCAAAAGTTAACGGTATAAGATAAAGTGAAAAAAAAAACTATCGATTGCTGATTGTACTTATTGAATTATTTCGCTTTTGACAGTTAAGTAAGGCTTTGTTCGGCGATATTTTTGACGTCCATTTTGTTCGTATGTTTCTGCTCTAGTTATTAGAGTAGAAACGTGGTTAATATGCCGGCGGGAGGTTGAAGCCTGTCATGTATGCATTGTTGCAATCTGTGGAGTATAACATGTTATGGTTACATCTGACTCATGCCTTTGTTTGTGGAGTTACGCGCAGGTGAAATGTTTTGTTGCGTCAAATGAAAAATTGGGGTTTTAAAATTATGATATTAAAAATTCGCATCTCATTAGCTGTTTTAATTTTAGGATCCACAGATCTCCCACAGTAAAACACATAAAAAATATATAAATTACAAAACTCGACAAATGCCATGTTATTATACCAGCCTATTATTGTCTCACTGCTGCAGGGCATAGAACCTCTTCTCATACAGAGACGGCCATATTACTGCGTACTTTTTCACTACATCTACCAAGTTTTTTCAACACAGTCTCGTGCAATTCCTGTATCAACAACTCCGTTTTCGCTCCAAAACACATTCTCATAAAAACACAGACATTATCCGCTTCCACCCTGCTTCTGTACAAAGGCTTTAAGATCAGTAGGTCTTTTCAAAAAACGTATAAACAAGGATTGAAGGAGCACCTTCATTGTCCGAACTCGTAATATCGTTGGTCTTTTGAGGCGGGGAGGGAAGCGCTTTGTCCTCTCACTAATTAAACCCTCTCGGCTTGTCGCGGCGACGAACTTGCCGGGATGCGCTAAAGGGTTGTGCAGACGGGCCACACAAATGATTGTGGGCAACTAAGAACTCGGAATTGAAACTAGTATGACTGACACATACAGCATTCTAATTAAAAAAAACATCTTGGGTATTTTATCGAAAGAACTTAATTTAAAAATAATTAAGCTGGGCTTTGGATTTTGTGGTATCAAAATAAATGAGTATTACACAATAAGTACCTGATCTACTAACTACTTAGGCATGACGTAGGTTTATAGGGTTCTTCATTAAGAAGCATAAAAACTGTTACAAGTTATTGGGCCTGTTTGGGGAGCAGGAAAAAAATTATGTCAAGAGAACTGGTTTGCTTGTTGTATGAGTTGAAAATAATGAATGTTTGTTTTGGTAACATTTATGTCACGAGTGTCAATTGTTAATCTGCGATGTCGATTGGCAATACAAACGAGTGATTATCGATTATACATATCGTGAATGAATTCCAACTTTATTTGTTAGTCTGGCAAGGTTTAAATTCCAGTACATAATAATTACAAAATACACTTAAGACCCTAAGCGGATTTAAATAATATGCTTATTCGCGTTTCACTTATTTGGTAACTTGAAGTAATTTGCATTAAAACAAAACTAGTTAACGGATTATTTCGCGGTCTCTGACTTTATTAATTACAAGATAAACCGCAAAAGATTATTTATTTAATGCTTCTTGAGTGACTGAAACAATGTCAATGAAATTGACTCGTGACCCTTTTGTGTTTCCTTGAAATCTCTAAACAACAACATTAGTAACTCAAAACTGACTAAATAAAAGCATTTATGATGTGGTTAACCGCAGATTTGTGTGTTGCAATTGAAAATTAATACTAATGCGGGTTTTCGCAGTAAATTGGTATTTATTTGAAAACATAGTACTTTGAAATACTGAATTGAATTTATTAATCAACCGGAATGAATATTAAAAACTGGATTTAATTAGAGCAGCATTTAATCATCCGTATAGTTATTTTTTTATGTCAAAAACAACTGTTAAGCTTCCGAAGGTTTTAGATTGTTATTTTTTAAAGCGTGCTACTTTAAGTTACTCTCCTGTAGTTTCGTAGTTGCCGGTCTGCACTACACTAACTCTTGCCTCTGGCTATGCTCCAAAACAACTGACGCTTGTTTCAACGCTATCTACAAGGTTTTAGACGTGCTATTTACTTTGGTTATTACATTGAAGACTAACTATTTACTACTGATAGTTTGTTTAAAATGTGGAGTTTTTTATGATAGTTCAGTAGCCTTGGCTGGGATATTAGTGGAATGATAAATGACTACTTTTCTCGTCTCATTTGCTTCCGGGATTTTCTGCCATGTTTTCATTCATTGGCTTTGAGAGTGAGAGCATTTTTTAATCTTTATGTTGCTAACGTTTTAGCCTGATAATTCATTGATGAAAATGAAGTAAAGCGACCAAAGCCGCTTTACTTTATTTTTTAAGATACTCACAGATGGATTGTGATACTTACTCACAAAAACATTGGCGTTTCATAAATAGGATCGGCAGAAACCTTATTTAGCAATACCGGATTTAAATATTACAATACCATAATCTGATACTTAAACTGTAATAAAATTAAATGGAACACAGATCTCTATCATGTTGATATCTATCTGTAATTCTATAGAATATTCAACAATGTTATAAGAGCCAATATTATAAGGACCAAGTTTAATATAATGAGACCTTTTGTCCGAAGTCATATTATAAGCTATAAAGCCTTCTTGGGAAAGTAATCCTTTTAACTGTGAAGATTATGTTAACAACACAACTAAAGACTACAGAACCGCTCCATCACAATATGTAAAGTAGTTTTTTTATGAACCACTAATACTGATTTGCCTTTTAAATTGATATTTGGCATCATTGAAATATTACCCATATTAGATTTTGTCGATAACGATATATGATCACTTAAAATTCTTACTCATTTGAATAAGTTTTTGTTCTTAGACTAGAAATATTCGATTCTAATTTGGAACACAGGTCAAGTACACATCAGAGGCACTCAATAACAGAATTTATGAATTATTTTTGTATGAACGTAAAAAATCGTGCAATGCTCTGCGTAGACGCACAGAAGTGGCGATAGTCACACACAGAACCATGGAACACCATTGGTGGAAATATGTAAACACGTGCTGTTTATTAGGTCGCTTATACACAAGCGTTGAGCCTGAGTCATTACTTCATAGTATGAAATTGCGGATTAAGTAAACGAAGTATAAATGGCAATTTTATACGGTTACAAAGCGTATACAATGTAAAATCTAACGCTTATGGCATAGTAAATCAGATAAATGTTAAAAAACCTTCGCAAGCAAAATTAAAGGTTGAGTTTACAAACGAAATCATGGACCCGGAACCACAACAAAATAATATCACGTGACCAAATCGCTAGTGTGAACGTTCTCTTAAAAAGTAGGTATTAAAGATTCGACCTTGTGAGGCAAACGTGAGTAACGCCGGTCGTCAAACCGCCGCGCCGACCGAATATTTTCTAAACGTTTTTAGAGCTGCATGTAATCGTGTCATTGATACTTCGCTATAAATAACTGACATAGCTACTAAATCTGTTTAACTGAAATATCGTTTATTTAAGGAAGACCCAGAAGCCAAACTGTCTAGTCTACTTCTTTTCTCTTATCAGCACGAAGTTTATGAGAATTGCTCATCATCTCATCTTGTCTTGTCTCTCTGTTGGGGTCGGCTTCCAGTTTAACCGGATGCAACGGAGTACCAGTAGAATACATGAGCCGACTGCCTATCTGACTTCCACAACCCAGGCACCTACTGGGTAACACGATACCCCTTAAGGGTAAGATTGGTTGTCAGACTTTTGGGCTTCTAACTACCCGTAACGACTTTCAAAGATCTAAGAACGATAGCCGGGACCAACGGGTTAACGTGCTTTCCGAAGCACGGAGGGGTTTCGATATATAATGGATGGACACCCATCCACGATTCGATCGCGGCAAGCGTAGCTTGGCTTTCGATCGACCCGTGTCGCTGTTATCATTTAACCTCGGAGCCCGAGCACGGGGTATATAAGACACGCTCTACTGAAAACCAAACAATACTTCAAATTATACACAAAGTTGGTAAAAGTCAGTTGGTTATTTATCAATGGACGTTGGATAGAGTTGGCCAAGTAAACGTAGGGTAATATTTGTAAATATACGTTTCATTCAGTTGAACATTTGTTTTAATGGGACCAAGTTTGCTTATTGATGTAAAGTGATATGAAACATGTTTTGTGCGCTCCGTACTTACAGATTGTTCAAACACAATTAAGGAAAATAGGTTAGTATTGAAGTTTGAAATGAAATTAAACTTTGATATTAGCCTTGGGATATTAGGCATGGTGAAACAATGTTTCTGATAAAAATAATGATTTCTGATAAAGACCAATCAGTTTAGGCAGTAATTATGCGGCGGGTAATTATTTAGACGGAAGAGAAACTATGGCTGTTAACAAGAACAGTCCTGCAAGCGGTCACAATAAAACTTGAATGCCATGGTGATGCATACAAACATGGCATTATAAGGGAATGCATTTACGTGACTTACTTTAAGTGATAAAATACCTTCTAAACCACTCATATCAGGATCTAGACGAAGCATGGAATTTAAATTAGGCTTCAAGACGATATCTTCTTTTATACTGATATGTAATTCCTTCCATGCAAGCGCCAATCAAAACCTAGTTACAAAATTAGCTAATAATTCAAAGATAAAATTCGTGATACCCGAAGAATTAGAAATGAGTTCATAAATTCGAATTGGGGCTCTTCCTCAGAGTTTATCTGGCATATTTACGACCAAGATAACGAAAATGTCGGATATTTAACGATGCCTGTATCAAAACTATTCGTGTAGATATCGGTTAGATTAATAAGCCCCTTGATTTCCACTTATCATATATTTTTATGGAAAATATTGCGTTGTCGCTATGGTAGATATTTTGTTTATTTTAATTGCTGTTAACGTTTAATTATGTAAATAAATGTATTTCATTGCTTCTGTAGAAGCTCGCGTGGTAACATAGATTTACCTTTATTTATAATTTCTTGACCTCGCATAAATCTCCATAATGCATGTCAAAATTGTAAAAACCCATTATGCGGTACGAATGCATTTCTAGCACATAATATGTTTGAACATTACTTATCTGCGTTATAATACCGCTTTACTATTTTCTTTTCCGTACTTAAATTTTTAGGGTTCCGTACCTCAACAGAGAAAAAAAGGGATTCCTTATAGGATCACTTCGTTGTCCGTCCGTCTGACTGTCAATCTATCAAGACCCTTTTTCTCAGGAACGTGTGGAGGTATCAAGTTCAAATTAATATCAAATGCGTAGGTCTACGGTCCCTTGGAGCTCTAAAAATATCAAGCTTCTAAGTCACCGCAATAAAATAATACGGCTATTTATGTGACATTTTGATAATCTCAAATAAATCATAATGAGTACTTCCCGTTGACCTAGAATCATAAAATTGGGCTAGAAGCAAGGTCTCACAGCACATGTAAAGCAATAAGTTCGAAAATCTTTAATGTGTAGTTTTACCACATAAAAACATCTTTTTTTGCGATTACGCACTTACATTTGCAGTTGGAGAATTGACCGTAACGTATATCGATGTATGGGAGAACATGTTTTTCAACTACAATGTTAAGTTTTTTTTTGGGATCATAACTCATCCTAACTACGGAACCCTTCATCGTGGGTGGTTCGACACGCACTTGGCCGGTTTTTTCCTATTAACACAACATTTGTCACATACATATCTACAAGTTCTTGAACAGATTTTTGCTCTTAAATCATCATCATCAATACCTTTATCATTGTAACTCATTTATTTTCATATAAACTTCTGGTTGTAAGTCAGTCCTGATAGATTTATCATTCTGAACGCAATTTGACATTCTATGCACGAAATCTTCATTCAAATGATGCCCTTAATTAGACCTCTCTAAAATCGAGATGAGCGTGACTATTCTCCGCATTACTATCTTCATTAGATATCTGTGTAGGTTAAACGGTTATAACGCTTTCTTCGCTTTTCATTGCAACACTCATTATTATCGCTATTAATAAGTGTAACATGATCTTCTGTATATATTTCTATATTGGCAGGTCTATGTTGTTTGTTATTTTTATTCATATAATCAGAATAAATTATGGTATTCGTTAAAATTCTTTATTCATGCCTTTAACACTTATGTTGTTAATTTTGATTTGCATGATCGTAATCATTGAGTTGAAACACATATTTATTATGTCACATTTTTTTTTATTGTTTTAGATAAATCTTTTTATATCGAAATTTTATCTTCAATAACAGTCACAGCAGGTACAATTTACAAGAACCTTAGGTCGTCATTTCTAATTCTATCCGATAGAATTTATATGAGTTATCCCTCCAATTTAATTATACGTCCTCCTTAATTGGAAGATTTAAGTATTGGAATTGGAACGTATATTTTAAACTAAACTATCTGACTTCCTGCAAGAACACTAGTACTTAGTCTAATCACCATCCATTTTCGTAAAGGAAATGCTCCTTCGTTGGTATTTTAATTAATAAACGCATAATTCTTTACTAAACTGTCTCTTAACGGGATAAGATGTATCTGCACCATAAATATTCTATCATGGGAAAGGGAAAATAATCAGAGATCGGAGATTTAAAATGAAAGAAGGGTTTCAGTTTTAAATTCTATTATTAATTCATACTGAAAGGATAAGGTTGTGATTATGAATATTTTAGAGGAGGCTCGTGCACATTTTATTTTTAGTAGCGTTCTCTTTGTGGACTTATTAATGACAATTTTCTAAGACATACAATTTCCATTTTCCGATAAGGTATTCATTACACTATCAAACAGTACTGATCAATATCATAAATGCGTCCGTTCCAGAATATTTGATCTCACCTGCAATCTATATACTTGATTAGGTTTGCAGACTCGATATACATCATAGGATTATTCAAAGCCTTCCTTCGTATAACCGTTCATCTTTCCTACTAAAAGATTCTTTAATGTTCGCTATCTATATTGGTCCTATGGTCCGCAGTAAATCTCCATTAATATGCGTTTGACATGCGGTAATGTGACCGTGCCCTATATCATTATCAGCTATGTTAGAAGCTCTCATATAATATCAACCTTATAGCGCGAACGTGGGCGAAGAATGTTTCGGTTTATTTGTTTTGAGGTAAAAGGTTGGAATTCATTATGAATATTATAATGTGAAGTCACTATTGACGTTGTGGGAAGTTGGCGTTGAATTGTTCGGGCTTTTGTTCCGTGTTTTATCATCATCCATTTTGCCTGCTTTTACATATTTTTGGAACAAGAATTTTCGATATCAATATTTTCATTTAACTTTTTGCGAGCAGCCCCAATTAGAGCGACCTAGTTTTTAGCTGTCCTTTTTTGCAGACAAAACAATGTACCTAAATCAAAAAGTCTTAGGTAAACACGAAATAATTTGGACATCGGTAGCCACTTAAGGACAGATATATGTGGGAAGGGCTGAATATTTAACAAGGGACGTCGGTCCGGTCGCCGTGTCCAGCACACGGTTCCGTAAAAGCCCTGCAGGAATCTTAGTTGCTTATTTATTAATGATACGTGGACTTTTCTTGTTTTCGTTTCCTTTTTATTTTATTGTTTTATTCAAGAGGTACCGAAATACTGCAGCTATTTTTGGACATAGAAATTAGGTTGGAGTATTTTTTGTCGGTCTCCAAATCTTGTATAACCCATGTATGTCAATGGTTTTGGGTTGACATAAAATTCAGACGGACGATGTAACACTTAGGTTTTTGGGTCTAGACGCGATTTTATCGACACTCCTATAATAAAGTTCGTAAATTATTCTTCTTGGACTTGGTGTTTATTTTGATTGCGATGAATATCTTATTGACAAAAATCCACTAATAATGTAGAAATAACTCTTTGAACCCACTTTCCTAAAACCAAGACCAGAACTCTCAAAGCTACGAAATACAAATATCATTTCTGACCACACATTCGAATGCAGCATTGCAATATCCAACCGACAGGTTACTATCCCAACTCCTGCATACAATTCACCTGACTTGCGAACAATAACATATATCACACTGATCCTACGATGTAATATCAGAAGTGAGAATAGTGAGATAAATTCAAGCGCTCCGAGAATATTTGCAGCTATTAATATTTGTGGAGCACCGGTCAGCTCCGGTGACATTATGGATTGGATATCAAAAGATGATTCTTGGTATTTATTGAATGCACAGAAGCGTCCAGCTGAGTAGTAGTGGTATCATACTGCTATTACAGATGTTCATGTCGAACTTAATAATGAAAAACGCATGTATATACGAGTAAATAACATAGAAATAGTATATGAATTATTATATGAAGGGGATTTTGAAATAGGTGAATTGGATGCGGGGAAGTAGAGAACAGGGTGTTGTGGCGCAACTTGGAAGAGGGCTATATCCACCAGTGGACTACGATAGAACTGAGTACATTGATTTCAAAGAAGGGTTCAGAATAAACAAGGGTTATATACGACCAAGTAAAGCCTTTTCCTAAAATAGAGGCTAACAGGATTTGACCTATATTTCTTAAGAATACATTTAACATTTTTGAAATTCTTCCGTCAAGGTAATCACTCGGTTGTAACGTAGCATTACTGCCGCTATTAATATCACCTGTATAGGCCTTTGAAGGCATTACTCATAAACGATCGAGACTGAGTCGCCTTGGCCGATGATTACGATTTATTATTGGAAAGGATGTTGCGGTCAAATTAGGATTAGTATTTGTTATGATGGTAAGTTGTTTTTTGGTATTTTAATAAGAGCATTTTGTTACTTTCTTGATTTTGATTGCTTGCTGAGTCTTACAGGTTACACCGAACAATGGTAAACCTTTATCACTTCGCACCTTAAGTTTTATTCAATACGAATTGTCCCTTATTGTATGTCTTTGAATCTTCCTATTATCATGTTCATGACATCAGTTGTGTGCCATTATTCTTAAATTAAAATTATGCATCACTGGCTACCTAATAAAATTATGCAGGATGATTATACCATCACCCTAATATGATCCACTATTATTTACATTAAAGCTTACCTTATCAGTCTCCTCTATACTTACTGTGCCAAAACTATACAAACCAAGCCTATAAGCCAGTACGCTATATAAGATCCCAATACTATAGGTATTGTTTAATTAAATCCACGATTGTTTACAGCTAGTAATTACGCGTCCTAGATCAGCATAGCAACAGCTGTTACCAACTTAATGATCACAATTATCGTTTCGAGCATTGCTTGTATTTTCCCACGCGATGCTAACTGTGCCAATTGACCCTTGTACTTGACTGTCAGTGTAATATTACTTGATTGTGAATTTGTTAATGTCAATATATTCTTTGATTGCTTTCGAATTTAATTAATTGTTATTTTGTTGCATTGTTAAGCAATTTGGTAGGTGACTGCTCCTTTTTGGGCTTGCTCATTGAGTCACCTGGTCGAAAGGACCAATTAATCAGTTTTTCTCTATCATCTGTGGTAACGAAGCAATATATACCTCTTAAGCGTACTTTAAACAGTGTTATATGAACTGATCTGCTGAACTCTCCAATCATGGTAATGTAATGATATCTTAACCATCATTATGGTCATCGAAATGTCAATATAACTTGGTAATGTACCAATAGCTCTGTTAGACAATGACAAAAAAAAAACGAATATTCCTCAAGTTACATCATTTTATGACACAGAAACTTTTGCACTCACTGTGAGAAACATTTGGCTTTTTCTTACAAACCTGCAAATCATTGATTATCACGCGATTACACCCATCAATTGGACGTCTCAACATCGCCAACCTGTACTTAATGATACTCAAATAGTACCTTAAGTACTCAGAAGCAATAAACAGAAATATCCAATCATGTTATTAGTAGTCGTAAAGCCTAGCAAAGCGGCTAGGTCGTATGACTTATGATAAACTGAGTCAATGACATTATATGCGTTCACGATCTGCTGCAATCATTTGAGTTCACCAAACATAATTATGAACTTTATCAAATGCACCTCAAAGCTTAAAATTGAATATTCGAATCCTCCATTAGTTGTAATCACGCCTTTGTATTCATGTCCATTGAGTGCTCACATTACTGCACGAAGTCTATCGTTCATTGTTGACATGAGACGTTCCCCATCCCTTTCTAATGCATCATTACCTTGCATCAACCTATCTTCTTCTGTCGTTGCATTCTTTCCAAGTTCTTTAGTTGTCTGTACGACTGTTCATCTGGTTTTCATCACCATTGAAAAGTTATTCAATTGTGGACAATGAAATCTCCTTTCTAGAGAGCAATGCTTTTTGTTTTGAGATTTTAACCTTTTTTCTTTTTTTGTGGGCGTGAGTAGCGGTTGTAATTTGAGCAAGTTGTTTGATTGTTAGATATAGGTGGAATTCCGTGGGTGTTGGTACAAGTAATAGAGAAGCTAGCTATCCGCCGAAGTCTTGTCAAAACCGGTGTTCATGTACATTTTGTTACCTTGTTTGTTACAGACATTAGACAGGAGTATCTATGTACCTTAGTTGTGTTATAGACAGACAATGATATGTGTAATGTCTGTGACGCCATATTACGCAAAGAAGTTGTTTCTAACACCGTATACAGGTTGTTTAACCTAGAAGTTGAGCATGTGGGCTGTTAGTGCTAATTTGTTCGTAACATTATGCTCATCATCTGTGAGTGTCGGTAGTGTAGCTATGATATGGAATGGAAGCATTACTACGAATTCTGACCTTCCAAATCGTACTTCATAACAATCAGTTACCGCAGTATGATATATCTGCATCATCATTTAGTACAACAGCATGGTCTAATTCATGAATTATTTTTTCAACTCCACGTTTATGTGCTATAGAACGTTATCAATTTATCAATCTGCCTTCACGACCCTTAAAAGTAGAAGAGCCTCATCTTGCACAATACAGTACAAAGCAACACGATTAACCTCACTTATCTGCGATATCGTCCCCTCTAAATGACTCGTACGAAACACAAGGGTTACTACAAGATAACTTGGAACTAAGAAGAAAGGGATGTGACAAGAGATTTAACATTTTAGGGCTTTTGGTGAATTAAAAAAAGAAAATGCTTAGATAGTACAAATTGTGTCACGAATAAAGAAACATAAAAACTTGACATTTATTTGTTTATAAATAAACTGTCTGTTACTGACCTTGTAATTTTTTGAGGACAACGTTAAAGACGGATTTATAAAATAAGTTTTTAATGTTCATTAATTGAATGTATGGACTGCCTCGTTGATCTAGTGGTTGCAAGCGCTACTGCTGAGAATGAGGGTCTTGGGTTCGATTCCCAGGTCGGGCAAAATATTATTGGGTTTTTCCATTAAGAATTTCTCAGTATCAGTCCGGAGTCTGGATTTGTACACAGTTGATAGCAATAGGCTCGCCCCCTATTACATGAGACTTAACATAACTTGCGAAATGTGAGTGTACTATAGGTACAGCTCTGCCTAATCCTGCAGGGATTACAAGTGTGATGTTATGTTATGAATCTGTAACTTTACAAACTAGACTATGCACAATACATATTACGCCCGGGATTTCGAAACAACATCGATTCTACATCGCGTTTTTGCGTTCGAGAAACACATTTGGTTGTAGACTGGAATCATTTCGTAACTAGAAATCGTGAGATCGCGCTTTTTAATGTTCGGGGTTGAGCATTCGATCGTTACAACCAGCTAGGTAAGTAGTTATAGACTTTATCGTTCAACAATGCTGAAACTACATAATAAAGTTTTATTTGATCTTACACGATAACAGCAAACTTACTTAAAAGTTAGACTTGCGCAAAACCTTTTACCATAGTCGTCTGCGTTTCTAAACTGACTACAATTTTTCTTTGGTTAAACATGATTTCTATGTTAATCATAACAATGCATAGCATCTAAATTTAAAAATTAAAACACGTTTTCTTGAACAGAAATCTAACATCTCCCTAAAACCTCTCTGAATCTGATAGATTTATATACTGACACTCTAATCCATCTAATACAGGTTCTAAAATGCTCTCTTTCTTTTGAAGGCAGGTAGTTTCATTCATCCTTCATCATACAAAAGACAACCACGTAACATTTCCAGTTCCGCTAACATATCTCTTGTTTCTCTGCTCCTAGTCTTTCAACGAGGTATTAGCGACAATGAAGGGGGTGGAGCTATTGTCACGACACCTAGATCGTTCTAGGCGACTTGTTTTGTTAATATCGCTTTAAGGACTCATAGCACATGGGGGGCTTAGTTGGGGGAATAAAGTTGTGGAGTTGGGTAAGTACAGTCTACGTGAGTACATGTATTTCTAACGATTGTAATATTTGCGATAGCTCTTTGTAGAGTTTGATCTCGAAGAGAAAGACACGTTTTAAACAGGATACATTCCTAGGCCCTTTAATTTTTGACCTTGACGAGGTGATGCATAGGCAATAGATTTGACGTCTGACATGACAACAGGCATCTTTTGCAAAAAATCAATAATGACTGTTCCCCTTTCTACATCTCCGAATTAGATATTGTCGACTATATCCCTAAGTTTAATTTTCTTTTCATAAATATGTAATTTAGAAACCAATTTGCATCAATCAGAGTATAAAGTAACGCATCCCTTCATTTTATAACTGAATTTATTTCATATCTCATCACAGCTCAAGCCTATGCAACATGAAATATTCGAAGGGCAAATCAGCGCACGATTTTCGCGTCTCAAAAATACATTAAAATATAACAAATGAACGTTCAGAATCTCCTGACGATTGCTGCAACCCTTACAACGGTCCCCACCGAATGCAATATTACCTTGTCTTTGTAAATTTATTATTATTACACAACATTGCATTTCGAGGGTTGAGATCGCATAGTGCATTTGATGGCAGCTGCTTCTGCGTCCAGTGTGGGGTAGAAATTATATACAGTCCAACTGAATTTGACCCTTAAATCCTTCGTGATAAAGTGCAATTTTCTGTGCGGACAATCAAAATCCCATAGGCACATATGGGATGCCCACCCTCAAAATTAGATTTAGGCAGAAAAAATTACTTAATGGGGTGTTTTCTGTATGAACGGCGAGAGAAGACGGTGTCGTATTTTTTCTAAATCTGTCCGTTTCCGCGTATTCACGTTGATATATGAGGATCTAGGGGATTCCAAGGCTGATTAGTTTTGCCCGAATTTGTTGTAGATTGAAATACATAACCATTGTGTAAGTGATATTAAATTCATATTTTAGTAGTCTGAGCTGTTCTAAAAACGTAGTTCTGTAATTAGCAAACGTAAGTTAATGTTTATAAGGTTATCTACTATGCATGCAGACTGGCGAAGTGCTGTTTAGGTCATAATAGTAACTAACTTTGACTTTGACCTCTATGAGGAAAAAACTTTAAAGACTGAAATCATGCCAGAGACAAGAAACACAGGACAAAAAAGTCTGTTGACAAGTACTTGGGTACTTATTAGGTATGTTAAATTACCTTAATGCACATTTGCCAAAATCAACCATAGATAGATAAAAAGACAGAGCATGATATTAAAAGATGAGAATAAAGAAACTATACAACACTTATTTCCTCATAGCTTCTCTAAAACATTCACAAAGTATACAATTTCTTTACACAAACAATGCAAATAACATAGTTGTAATCTAAACAGCTTGAATAATGATAGTGTTGAGCTCGAAAGCTGTTCGTTTGGATCGATCCAATTGCACTTGTGGGAATATCTAGTATTGGCAATCATGAGTCATAATAGCTATCTGTTAATACGAAATAGTCTTGAAAAAATATAGGTATTAATGGTGTTTATTTTAGAAAGAATATAACCATATGGTTGATAGTAATGTTAACATCAGTGATGCAAGCTTCTTGGTATTACAGGTGTTTTAAGGATGCAGTAAGGTATACATAAGGGTAGCTACCAGCTTGTTCCTCCTCCTGAAATACAAAAAAAAATAAGAACTGTTCTTCTAAGCGTATCGATGGCAATCTAAATTGAGTTGGCCAAGAATTTGGGTACAAGCTTGGCGCCTCCAGTAGCGTAAGTGTCGGGTCACACCGGAAAGGCAGCGGCGGCGGCGGGCACTTTCAGTGTGAAATAATTTTAAACTTTATCTACATACCTAAAAACGACCAGTATCCGCTTGAAAAGCTTGAAAAGGTCGCGAGGCCGCCCGCGGTGACGCGAGCGGTCGCGAGCCACCCGCATCTTATCGGTGGTTCTGCCCGCGGCTGCCAACGGCGACGCGAGGCCGCTCGCGGCACCGCGGGCTGCCGCGCGTATGTAATGTAGAAACTAAACTAGTCAAGAGGAGACTAGGCGCGTGGGACCTGGAGGTCGCGCGAGGACGCGTGACGTAGTGAGAAAGATAGTAAGCTTATGAGAACGATAGTAAGCTAGTAAGATGCGTTCTATTTTTGAACTAGTAGCGCCCCCCACTGATTTTACTATCCTGGCTTATGTACTAGCCTCACAGAACAGATATCTGTTCTGTGACTAGCCTCGTGTGACCGGCGAAGCTAGCATCCAATCGGATCATTTTCTCCACGCGGAATAAGTCAGTCCAATGCAATGGCTTTACTAGCATCGTGTAAACAGCTCTAGCTTGTGCGAAGGCAGTTCCGTACCACCATAAAATATTTAACACATATATTTTTTCATACTAAATTATTAAAGAAACATGTTTCTTGTATGGGGTCCCCTTTAATTTGTAACTTAATTTTATTTTTATTATTGGTTGTTATAGCGGCAATAGTAATAAACAATTTGTGAACAGTCTACCTATTACGGTGCATGAGATACAGCCCGCTGACAAACTGACGGACGGAGGGACAGCGGAGGCTTAGTAATAGGGTTCCGTTTGGCAATCTTCGGATACAGAAACCTAAAAACTAGTGTCGTGTAAGCCGCATATGCGATGACAAATATTAGCTGAGTTCAATCTCAGAACTTTTATAATAAGTACTATGAAAGAATAATAAGTATTACATCGCCAAAACGAAAACTGTAGAAAGTAGACATTCGTATCTGCTCCCAAAGCTCCCCAATGTCAGGATTAATTCCCATTGTGTGATCCGTGGCCTGTGGTGAAACGGGGCGAGATTATAGCCATTTACCGTGAACAGTTTTAATCCCGAGTTTTAGCGAAGTAACTGTAGGAAATACGTACTTATATATAGTAGTATTAGAGTCTTGTGAAATTGGGAAAATATTTTCAGTATGTTTACGAGTATTTCGGGCCTGTTTGCTTAATAAACTTTTTAATTTCGTCGTAAAATGCATCAATGCTTCAGCAATTTCGTGCTACAGTCGATAGGTTTTATTCATATTTTGTGGCTGTATTGTGCAGGTATACAACCACGAAAAACCATAATCGATCATCATGTCTATCGTTCGACAAAATATGCGGGAAATACCTATTTAATAAGAACTTCGAATGCGCTGGCGTCTGACGTACTTAGGTGTGACTCTTAGAACTTACATATAGGTCAATTTCCCAAGGCTTGATTAACCAACTTGCCAACATTTAATACTAAATGACACTTGTTCATGGATTTACTTTGAATTAACACGAAGTATTCCTCTAGACACCGTCCGTAGTGTCACCACAGGCGTCAGCATGAACCGCAACAATGCGCGGTAATCTATTTGCACAGAGCGTCAACCGTACAATACCATGAGCTCTCACAAAAGGGTGTTTACTTAAACCCCTTTCACACCTCCATTGTTCATTGACCACTCAGCTAAGACCCCAGAGTTTGCTTAAAACTTTACTTCTAAACTCTTCAGCCAACACAGAATCGGAGCGCCGGGGCAGATCAACACAAAATGGCCGCGCGGTACTGAATGGCCGTAATGCTGAATCGAGTGGTCCTTGCGTAGTGTGCAGGAATTTTAAACATACGACGTTGATAATATATTCCAATGCGACGAGATTTGTATGTTTGAGGATGCTTATCAAGAGTGTTTATGAGTGGGGTTTAAAAGTCTTGGGATTTTTGGTTGTTCTTAGCAGGGTATTTGAATATGATTGTCGTAAGTGACACTGTATGCATACGTAGTGTGAGACGATTCAGGAAGTATGGCCCTCGTGCGTTAAACTGGGTTGCTTTTTGAAACGCTGCAAGAAAACTAGAGCAAGGCACCAAGGCACGGCTAAAATGTAAGTGTCAATCAATGTTATGCCGAGACCGCGTCACTTTCAATCGTTTTTCTTCCTAATATTTAGAGCTTTTTTTAAAAGAAATAATGTTTTTTTTCCGGCACCGTTACTTGCGTCTAAAACAAGTATCACAAGAAATTCTAACAATAACCTTCTCCCGAAAAGAAACCCTGCATCGTTTGATGTTAACCCCCAGCTCATCCAATACCCCGTAGTAAACTCATCACATAAATAAACAATAGCTTGAGACGTTTTAAAACTTTGATATGAACAGTACACAAACACATACAAACACTGTCAAACACATCTATTGGCAGACAACGAGAGTACTTCCAAAGACTTACGCACTCCTAACAGCTGTTACGAGCATCCATTTTAACATGACCTCTCACTCTTATGGAAAGTCCCTTCAAACGCCAAATTTTATAAGAAGAAAGAGGGGAAAGCAGGACCAAGATATTCTGGTCCTTAGGTACAAGGGTCGTTGAAGGGGCGCCATTGTCCCACGTGTGGGACCCCACGCATCGCGACAAGTGATTTAGTAGTTGTTACAAAAAACTTTGGTTTTGAAGATAGTTACATTCGTGTATGTGAGAGATAAGTACTATCGATTTTCGGGGGTAGTTTTGCTACTTGTGAGCAAAAACGTGGGCTTGTACTTTTGCGGTGTATTTGGTAACATAACTACTGATTAGGAAAAATAGAAGCAGCGTTTTGGCCTTAAAACTTCAGTACGTTGTATAAACTTCCGTATTGTGTAGAATAATTATATTAATTTAATGAATACAAAGTTCATCGACATAGCACTTGAATATTGATCGCACTTGTTAATGTAATGTATTATGAACATGTCCTTTTGAAGGACATCACCAATAATAATCGACCGTGGCAGGTGGCGTTCTGTAGTTTCTGCCTGCTTTATTTTATTATATACTTCACTAACAATATACTTTAATTTCTTACAATATCACATTCATAACCTAGAACTAAGCCCTTGAGTTCAAATCAGCATAATTATACACTAATTAGTATGCAGCAACATCTCCAAATTGTCAGGCCGCTTCATTCTACCATATTTCCATAGCTCAGGTCAATCACTCGTCAATATTAACCATCGGACCGGTGCAGCGTCTGAGGGTTGGTCAGACGTGAATATTAACGACCTGATTAACACACTGTCTGAGACAGGTTGCAATTTCGATCTCAGCACGAAATAAACTATCTGTATCTTCTTAAAAGTTTTAGGATCAATTATTGGTCCTAAAACCCTTTATGAAGGTACTGTTAGACCAAAAAAAATAATATTAAAGAGGTGAATTTTGCCATAGACAACCAAGGTTAATAATGTAGTTTTCTATAAATACCTAACAGTTAAACTTATCTGTCATGTAATATACAAAATAACAGCAAAACTTTAAACTGTCTTACGTCTCGATGTTTCATTTTATTTGTAATACCTACCACCCACCATACAGAATGTTCAACGTTTAAAATAATACCAACTGCTAGAATAATGAGCTTCTGTAATGAACCTTCGGTTCTCAGTATAAAAGTAACTGTCTCTGCCAGTAACAAAATCAATAACATTATACTACCCGCACCGAATTTTAATCAATATGTCAACAGTGGCTGTCAGCGTGTCATCGCCGCGACGACGGAATGTCAAGTGTTCTCAGAACGCGTTGTGGCATCAGCCTTGAATGTGTAGGTTTAGTTTACTCGATATTAGGACTAATATTAGTGAGGCTTCGGTACGAAATTAGTGGTTAATTGGTGTTTTAGGAATTATTTTTCGATGACTCACTAAATAAGAAGGATGTAGGTATTCTATGTCTGTTATTTTCGAGTGGTTCTTCTTCGTTTTCGTGTTAGTGAGCTCTGCTCACTTGCATACTATTATTTAAGCCTCTTATTTCAGAAAAAGTACATTTCGTTCGTTAATTACTTATTATCTTAAAATATTAATTTGTTTCTTATTATTCAAATAGTTCATTCATACTAATTTAAACATGAATTTCAACACTTGCATAAACAGAGTTCATTTAAACTAGTTTAAACAATGCCAATGTTACAAAAAGTTTGTAAAAGCAATACCAGCTTTCAGTTCATCTTATTTTAAGGAACTTCAAAGTACCTCCACTAGTTACTTAGGACGCCTACCTATGTAAACGATGAATACATAACACATTCATCTAACCAACTCCTGCTAATGCTGTTGTATGCAAATGATAACACAACCAATTTAGATAGGTAATTAAGTCAGTTCAAATTTTACGTCCGTGTAGCCGAATCTAATTACTTGGGTGTTACATCAGCGGATTTGGCGCTAGTCGTCAACTGTGGCGCCACCGCACTGCCTTTAGGACTACAGGCTGCTGTTACATGGAAGTGTAATGTATTCACATAGCTGGTACTTATTGATAGGCCTACACTGTCCTCCCATACCTATTAACACTGTAATTTGCAAACATTGTAAAAAACATTTATTTTTAAAAGTAACCGTAGAGTTTCTTGCCGGCTCTTCTCCATAGAAAACGACCAATTGGAACCGTGCACCTAGCTTCTGACGATAAGTGCCCTTGTAGGTTTATGCGAAATAAAATATTTTGAATTTGAATTTAGCGTCTTCCTTATTGCATATTCAAGTGGTGTCCACCCCTCCATTGGCTGTTGATGTTGATAGACTTTCGTTGATATTTATATTTTTTTCGTTTCCTAGTCCTGGCTTGCTGTTTGTTCCTTGGAATCCCTTTGTTTTTAAGGGTGTATTCAGTTTATCATATAAATAATAAATCCATAAATATAGCATGACTAAATCAATGAAAATAAGTTAAGTCAGGAAAGTCTATACTTAAAATTCTTCTTATAAACCCTGTCTTAATGTTGATAAAGCAATAATTTTCATAATTGGGTATCTAGTGCGCATTATCATTCATGGAATTCTTTCTCTCATATCAAATACACTAAGGTAGTGATTGTTGCTTTACCCTTAAAACCTCTAGAACTATTTAGACTTTAGACTATAATACCTATTTAGAGTACTCCTGGACTATTTGTGTGTTAAAACGGTAAAAAAAGATATAAGTACTATTAGAAAAATAAACAAAAAAACACAAAAAAAAACAAAATAATAAAAAACATTAAAACATTGTTTTACTTTTTATATTTTTATTTATTGGATGAACACGAGGCTTTTGGCTACTTTTGTTAATGTGTATTTTATGTGTTTTTATCTTTATATGTGCGTTTTGTTTGTGCAGAATAAACAATTTTTCTTTCTTTTCTTTCTTCTTTAGAAATGGACGTTACTAGAAGAACAGTAACATCCATATCTAATAGTACTTATATCTTTTTTTTTATAAAGTATGTACTAGCTTTTGCCCGCGGCTTCGTGGATGTCGAAAAATATCTCACAGGAACGTACCTACTGGGATTAAATTTAAAAAAAAAACGTAAACAATGTTTTAATTCCGTAATACATTGTTTTCATATAACTCTATTGGTTTACGCGGCGCACGCCAGTAAAGTTCCGGCGTGACTTTTTCCGACATCTTTAACAATGATCGTCATATTTCAGCCAATTTACACAAAACCTTTAATGAATACACCTAAACCTTCCTCATGAACTCCGTTCAAGAGTGAAAATCCGTCCGGTAGTTTTTGAGTTTAACGCGTTCAGACATACAGACGCGACTTTGTTTTATAATATCTAGTGATTTACTTTATTTAAGTACCTCATTCGCTAGCAGATAATTCAACGAACTGAATGTCATTATTAATTAAGATATCAGGTTACAGTTACAGTTCGGTGTAAGTGTCGGTAGACAAGGGCCCTAAGCGATCGTCTTCCAGTCTGCAGTTAAATCCATGTGCTAACTTAATCGTCGTTTGACAAGGGATTAGCTGACGTGCAGTTTGTATCATCACTACCTTTATAGCCACGATTGGTATGTATGATGCACGTTTATGATGCAACAATGTAAATTACTTTCTTTAACAACATTCAATTCTTTTTTGTTTTTAAACTTAGTAACTTCTATTGGCTCATAATATAAATTGTGAGTATGAAGCTGTACTCTTAGTGTATGTATTACATAATCGTCGGCATAGTTGTATCGATCACATATATTATAAACGTTTCCTTTTTTATAGGGCAAAATGAATCAATTTAGACCCTGTCCAAATAGTAGTACAGTTTAAAAAGACTTTATTTTTGTTGCTGGTGGTGTTTAATTGGTTTTTGGGTGACGTCGACGTGTCTGAGTTTGGAAATAGGGATGATGACTAAACATTTTTTTTTAGTCCGTCTTTGAGATTATTAAAAAATATTGGACACGTATTATTTTTTTTTGTTACGTATTCTAAAGATTACGGCGATACATTGAGGTAAAATGTGCCATGACGTCACGAGTATGTAGATTTTATACGTACTAGTGACGTATCGACCCCCACTCCCCAACTTAAAATGCGTTTTATCTAAGTAGTTTTTATTAATATGATAAAGCAAAAAAATACGTGTCTAATATTTTTTTATTATCTGACTGACGGACTAATTAGAATTTCTTTTTTTTTACCCAGGCATCATCCCTATTGTGACTACTTACATTGTTGTATTGGGTTCCAACCTGTAAAACAAATATCAATGGTAACAGTAAATAAATAAATTTAATTAGTACCAAGAATAGAAGACAGCTTACAAAACGCTATGTGAGGCCTTAACCGACGGTTTCGGCCGTAAAGTTAAATCCGTGTGCTAACTTCTGCTCGTTTTAGTCGCTCGTTCGACAACCAGCTTAGCTGCCCGAGAGTTTGTATAATTAAGCAAGTTAGCGCCCCACGGCGTCGCTCGTGGTCCTGTTTACTTTTATACTTTGTGGGGTAAGTACAGCGGGTGGTATGTGGTGATAGGTGACAGCCAGTCACGAAAGAAAAAGATTAAGCAACTTTACGTTGTTCTTTTTTTGCTCTTACAGGTACCTCATTACTTTTCCGACTACGTTTGCCATCATTATGAATGATATTGACATTCCGAAAAAAAAATACACATTCCTGGTATTCGGGAATTAATGTATCGGAAAATCATTTAATCTTCTCATTCTGTGATACCTACCTTTCTGTGTGACCTATAAAGTTGGGCCTCATTAGAAGGCTGAAAGCTACCTAAAGGGTAATGGAGAGGGCTAGGCTTGGAGTTTCCCTATGTGATCGAAACGGAAATGAAGAGATCCGTAGGAGAACCAAGGTAAACGACATAGCTCGAAGAATTGCCAAACTGTATATTGCCGTTCGCAGAACAGATGGCCGACGGGGCCGAAAGGTATTAAAGTGGCGACCACATACCGGAAGACGTAGCTCTGGAAGGCCTCCCACAAGGTAGACCGATGACCTGGTGAAGGCCGCAGGAATCTACTGGATGCGAGAAGGTCAGAACCGGTCGAAGTGGCGGTACTTGGGGGAGGCCTAATTCCAACAGTCGACGTCTTTCGGCTATAAAGTTTAAAATTGACACGCAGGAAAAACCACGTCATGTATGTACTGAAACCCGCCTTATCCAGCTGTGGACAGTAGTATCAACAAAAAACTATAGTATAAGGTTCTTTTAAAAATACCAGTAGCTACCAGTCTAATTTCCCTCCACAGCCCGCAAAGCAATTGGAGCACCCGCAAAACTTCCCTTTTTTATTCCGAAGACTGTCTCTTAGGGTTGTGCAGAATTAAATCCGTACGCCAAGTTCGTACACTCGGCTTAGGCTTACAGTGTGTATAATTAAATGCGATGACACCCCTAGGCGCCTAGCGAGCTAGTAGGCAGGATTTGTATTAACACCTTCGTGTTTTGGCAGAATAGAGGATTAGAGGCCATGTTGGAATATATTCTGGTACGTTAATTGAGGTTTGAGATAGGTACTGACTGGGATTTGGAGATGTTGTACTGTTTTTGTGAGATTTCTGCTTGTATGCGTATAAGGATATTTCCAAAGCTTATTGGTTAACAAAACCCAGCCCCGGATCTAGACTTTTTTTGAGGCGGGGCAAAGCTGCCGTCTGCCGCCCCCCGCCAATATTTTATGGGGGATACGTTAAGGTAGTTCGCGAAATTCAAATATTCTCGAAATGACTGCGCGTCTCGTTTAATGCAAAGTTGCGGTGTGGTGTTGTGTGGTGCACACTTGTCTGCTACGCTTGAATTTGTCGCCCCTGAAGCGTTGGCCCCCGGGGCACGGGCCCCGGTTTGCCCCCCCCCAGATCCGGGATAACATTACATATTTTTAGGATAAATATCATAAAACTATTGAATGTAGCGTAGATAATGTTTTTTATACTATTATAACTGCCTTATCGTTTAACTTGTCCGTTATAGTGTTTAGACTGTTATCATCTACGAGTTAAACAGGATGTCCGATGGTCAAACCATTACTTTATTCCATAAATTCATTACTCATCGTGTGTCGTATCGTATAAAAAAAATATAGGCTTACAAAAATAATATTTAATTCCTCGCACTTCCATAAAATTTAAACAGGCACAGACTCGTCTGCCGCGCCGGTACTTTCCGAGAACCGTGCATGACTCAATGTTTACGTGACGTCACCGTTCACTAGCCTGATAACGTGAGTAACGATAACACTGACTCAGCTTTCGACGTTTCATCAGTTGTCGATATGTTCATTGTGTTTGGATAAAGATATTAGTTGCGTCAACTATTCTGCGTATTAGGCATTTGTTCAAAACATTCGTATCAAAAGACCAAAATGCAGCAAACAGATGGACAAAGTGAGTGACCATTTTGTACCATGACTGTACTATACTCTATTTGAAATAAGAGTACACATTTACAGACCGTTCGAAATAAATCTTTTTTACAGACCGTTCAACCGATTTTGACTTTTATACCGTAGGCATTAAAAGCAAAAATGTGGTAACAATTCTAACTGTTTACTGCAGCTGCAATTTGTCATGCCACCAACGCAATAGAAATCAAAATCGGTTGAACGGACTGTAAAAAATAATATAAGTGTAATCTTATTTCAAATGGAGTATAATAGTGTCGGTTAATATAGGAAAACCTGCTGAATTAATTTGGGATTGTCAGAAACCAGACCATTTAACAGCCATTCTAACGTTAGAACATCACGCTTACGTTCTAGTATCCTAGTAATTAGGTTGCAGACGGCAGATGGCAGTCGTTCTGTGTAATTTATTTATATCCAAACGCATTTGGTTTGACCGGAAGGACCAGAATATAGCGGTTACATCGTCAGGTCTGAGCTATATTTTGGTCCTTTCGTCACTAAGAATAATCATAGTATTAAGTACAGATTTTATTTAAATTATAGCTGTGTAGAGCTGAATATTAACTTAATTGTGATACTTAGTAAACCGCGAATCGGCAAACGTAAGGTAGGACGCCCTCAGGCTAGGTGGAGCGACGATCTTCGCAGGGTGGCTGGTAGCAGCTGGATGAGAGTTGCCGACAAACAAGAGCTTATGGCGTGCAATTGGAGAGGCCTATGTCCAGCAGTGGACTGCTGTAGGGTGATGTGATGATGACTTAGTGAAAGAATATTGAATGAATAATGTTTCAATTTATTATTATCAGCACGCTTGTGTGTAAATGACTGGATAGATATATGCACGTAAACGAAGCAAAAGTAAAAAAAAAGTAATAAAAAATAAGAAAAGAAAAGAAAAAAAACGAATCAGAAAAGTTTTTTAGAAAAGTAATTGTTGCACTTCTAAACGTACTATTAAGGAATTTATTTTAAATGTAGTGTGTAAACAATTGTTGCCTAACCTAAATAAATAAATAAAAGGAATGTAAGAAGTATGTCAGGATCGTAGGTGGGGTTTTCTAGTCTCTGCCTACCATGCAAGTATGCAAGTGCGCTTGTTTTTATTAATATTTTGTGACGGTTTCTTACAGACGTTTATAAGAGTTTGATATGTGTGTGAGTACCTACTCTTTCACCTCAAAATCTCTTATATTATGCCTTAGGACCAGGTCGACTGAACTCTGCTCGGGCGAAAATAGAGAATGCTCATTTAATAGTATAGGATAGTTCATATTAATTTCATGTTAGTACATACTAATTCCATGCTGCCATGATAGTAGGTACTTACTAATTCCATGCTGCCGTGATAGTAGGTACTTACTAATTCCATGCTGCCATGATAGGAGGTAATTACTAATTCGGTGCTTCCATGTAGCCATCTTGTTCTAAAGTACCAGCGACGGTGAACTACGGATAAAACTAAGTTTCCCAGATATGAGACCTAGCTAGATCAATTATTCGCCCCCGTAAACCTCTATATTGCAACTTTCATCGAAAACGTTAGAGCCGTTTTCGAGGATGTGATTACAAATATATATATACAAATATTGCTCGTTTAATAGTATAGGATTTGGTATTATTGGGACTTTCGTCATAGTCAGGATAATTATAAGTCTTATAACTTAACTCTTACAACGGTTAGATTCTATGACAATTTTGCTAGCTAGGTCAGTTCTCTCTGGTATTCGTCTGTTTGACCATACTTTTGTAACACTCCTATGGTTGTTAGTCCAACTGTACAGTAACAAATGTTATTTTTAAGACGAAATTGGTACTCAGTTCACACTGAACGGTTCGGAACCACACCATGGTGTGAATTGTCACATCCAGCCATTCTCAGAGCGTATAATAAATTATTAAGTACGCGTAAGTGAACCCGATATAATCAATAGCGTATTAAGTTTTAAACTCCACTCAAACCTGCACACGTGCGGGGTCTAAAAATAGGGTGCTCTAGTAATCACCACGATCACAAGCGATCGGTGATCGAATATAGTACATGGATGGATAATTTCTGTCCACTTGATTAAGTATAAGCTCTTGTTTAGAAAGTAGGGGCAAGTTCGTCCCTAAAGACTATGCGACGATTGTTTATTATACATTGATATTAATTGTAATATGTAGTTGCAGGAATAAAGAAAAACAATGATTAATTTGCAACTAGTGTAGTACTTAGCTCACACTACCACAAAGAAAAACAAGAACATTTAATATAAAATTAAAAACAATAGCAAAAGATTAAACAAAATCGTAATATTCGTGTAACTTGACTTCATTCGCACACTCCACATACATACGCTTGATTTCTTTCCCATCATTTTCAATTTTCATACTGCTGAAGATCACGACCATCGCACAATTTGTCTATGCTATGCGGTCTTTCGTGCCGCAGGTCGTTAGATGCATACTTCTCCATGCCGTCGTAATTGCACCTGGCTGCATCTTCCTTATACCATCGTGCCGGAACGCCTTAAACGGAGACACACAACATAGACACTTACCTAATCTATATCACGATATACATATAAGGTGGATACGAAAATATGACAAAAAAAAAAAAAAAAGTATATCTAATGACATCCCTAGTCTGCATATTTTTTTTTTTACCAAAGATAGTATAATAAGCCAGGTGGGTGAAAGAGCTACAGAAGAACGCAGGGAAGACCTGGATGAGCCTCGTACAGACCAGGGAAGCATGACACAAAAGGGAGGAAGCTTATACTCAGTGGGGGAACAATGCTGCCAGTGATGATTATGATGATAGTATAATAATATAGTTTAGTCACTATAGCTAGTCAAAGATTGGCAAAACCCTGGGGCTCACAGTACTATTTTTTTTTTGCAAATATCTCTTTTTTAATTTCGATAATTGGAAAGTATACTGGGTGGCAGGGACATCGATGCGAAAACTGTTACCATGGATTCAGTACATGATTCTGAATCCGCCTGCGTTGAAATTTTTCGTCGGTCAATAAAAAAAAATGCTGTTTCATGGAAGAGTGCATTACCTACGCGGTCAAAATGTATGGAACAGCAGATTTTTTTTTAATAACCGATAATAGAAAAAAGTTATTCAGGCGGGTTCAGAATCATGTACTGAATCCATAGTAACAGTTTTCGCTTCAATGTCCCTGACACCCTGTATCTTTGAAATTTCCAAAATACTCTTATGCATTAGTATTGTCTCCATATTGTATACATAGGTACCTATTATGTGGATCATACCTGAAGCCTGAAGAACTCCCATTCACTCACCAGAACAACGAGTATTCTAGAGATAATCAATAGAATTAAGCTGTAAACTGCTCTAAATTCAAGAACACATGTGGTTCAAAGGGGTGCAGTTCAAATAGGAGCTGCGATTAAGCACCCCGGCGCGGCGCCTTTGATTCTACTTCAACGTTCTAATCGGGGTAACGTTCTCACGGTAACACGCGATGTAACGCCGAGGTAGCTGTGCTAGCGATTTGGTATGAGAGTTGAAGATTGGTGGGTGTGTTTAGTATGTGATCTCCAAAGGTAGCTGTTACAGCTTCGAAGACAGTCATAAAAATATCAAATAAATAATCATGGTCGTGATAGCGATTTGATATGAGAGATGGAAGATTGATAGAGGGTGTGTGGAGTCTGTGATCTCCAAAGATTGATGATACAGCTTCGAATGTAATAATGAAGGTGTATAAAAAAAATTCAGCACTTTAACATTGAGAATATTGTACTTACAGGTTGGTTTATTTCCGTAATTTTTACAGTGAACGTACAGTCAAGTAAATCAGTTGTAATACTTGAACTACGAAAATCGCCCTTACTGCTACAACATAAAGAGGTTGTCAATATCAAAATGTTACCGTTGATGTGCGGTTGACTGTAAATCAGTCAATAAACTCAACTTATCTCTCAACTCACTGCTAATTATAGGCGTCTCCCAAGTTGCGCCGCAAGGACAGTACGCCATCTGTCATGAACTATGGCAGTTTTGTGAACTTAATTATATATTTAATTAATTGATTACTAACAGACAGGACTTGATTTCCAATAACTGCAGCAATATCATTAAACTTTGGGTTTTAAAATTGGTTGCAATTCGTTTTACCGCTCCGCTCGCTCTCAGTGGAACCAAAGCTCACTGAGGCTCTGAAGATTTAAAAGAAGGGTAGGTTTTTTATAATATTTAATTTTGTAGTAAAAGGCCATTTTCGTTCGACGTGTTGTTTGTTATTAAACATGACTATGAGAAATAGGTTTATTGAGATAACATTCTTGCCTATTTTATGTGCGGTTTAATAAACACATTATGTTTTATGGTTGACCTTTGTTTATATACGAGTACATAGAGTGAAGGTATATATCAGCTAGGTATAAGAGTTCATTGACTGCTAAGTCTTCTCTGTTAGTGTGTTTATTCAAGGGCAGTAGATAGCTTTAAAAATATAATCGCAAATATAAACGAAATAAAGGCTAGCCGATGTCGACTTACGAGCTGTAAGTTCGAACCCAGACAGGTGCTGCATTTTGTGTAAATTATTTCATCACCACTGCTCTCAAAACGGCGAAGGAAAACTTCGTGAGGAAACCGGCATGTCCTGGAACCAAAAATACAAAGACATGTGACATCTACCAACCCGCAATGGGCCCGCATGGTGGATTACGGGCTCCGGCCTACTCTCTCTCACCGAGAGGAGCCCTGTGTCTCAACAGTGGAAACATTATAGGATTATTATGTACGTACTATCGAAGAACTTCATATTTCTAAGCAGTTTGAAAACAAAATCCCGTGGACGCAATGACCACATCTGTTACCGACCCGGTTCTATGGCGGCTGAGCGCTGCAAGCACAAATAGTCCTTACAATGCAATGTATAGCAGTATAGTTATGAACTTCTTCGATGGTACGTGTATGATGTCCGCAAAGTACAATAGAATAGAATACTCTTAATTATGTACACCATGTGGATTACAGATGTCTGCCTAGCCTTTTCCCAACTATGTTGGTGTCGGCTTCCAGTCTAACCAGATACAGCTGAATACCAGCATTTTATATGGATCGACTGCCTATCTGACCTCCACAACCCGGTTACTGGGTAACACGATACCCCTTGGTAAGCCTGGTTGTCATTCAGACTTTCGGGCTTCTGACGACCCGTAACGACTGTCAAAGATCCACGATTGACAGCCGGGACCAACGGCTTAACGTGCTTTCCGAGGCACGGAAGAGTCTCGGTATGTAAAGATGGTCACCCATCCACGGATAAACCCCGGCGTAACTTAACCTGATCGATCGATCTGTGCGGCTGTTATTACACTGGCTGGATTACAGTTTTGAATGTAGAAATTTTACATTATTAAAATACCACCCGTTGTTCACAATGGGTGCTATGTTTTTTCGAGTAATGCTCAATGACGATTTTTTAAATTTGTATTTATTTATGAATGACATTCCGTACCTAAATGTATAAGGACATCAATGACTACAAAATTAACCAAAACCACAACAATGAAATAATTATAACATAATTTCATTGCTCCCAGCATTTTATCCACATTTTACCCCATAACTTTATGACCCTACAAGAATTTTTACCCATCGTTTTGCCCATAAATTGTCCATGTATATGGCGAGTAATTCTTTGTTCCTGTCCGTCCCCTCGCTAATACTTTCATTGTTTGTATGAAACTGAATTATTTTTATATTGTGTTCTACGTTCATGTTTTTTTTTTTAATTATATTCATTCGTTCTTTCAACATATTTTTATTTTATTGTCTTTGTTGTGTTTTTTATGGGTCTTTTTGGGTGATGGTTTATCTTTTGTGGTAGGCCGAATTTTTTCTGTCTTTCTATGTAATTTTTATTTTTTATGTCGCCTAACTGCTTAAGGATTGAACCAGTCTTGTGCGTGCAGTTTTTAATAATTTTTTATTGGTTTGATATTTAGTCGCATATTTTGGTTCTCACGGAGTACTTAATATTCCTACAATCATAATTAACTTGTAAGTAATTACTTCTGTCGTTCAGTTATAAAAGTTATCTCCCATCACTGCAAATACATCGTTTATACATTGTACTAGATCATTATAAGACTCGAAGGAATTAATTTTGAAATTGCTTATGAGATATCTAATGAGAGATCCATGTTTCATACCAGACGCTAACAAATCGATGTACCGCGAACAATTTAGATAAGAAATCGCGATTGTCAGACTATCTCATACAGAGGTTACACATTAATATTCCTGGCAACATCAAAGGTTAACGCTTCGAATGTTATACAAAAAAGTGAGTGATTACAACTATTAAGTATCATTGTACTGTCACGCCGCAAATTAATCTCATCAATACGTTATTCACAAATCAAAAGGTTTGTAAGAATACTTTTTATTGGTATAAGGAAGGAAGTTTCGCCATCTCGCTCTAACATCACGAGGGCCGCCTTTGCGTGAAGTCCATTCATTTAAAATCACAGCGTGAGATGAAACGCGCACCGCAACTAGCGACATCTATTAGCCTTAGCTTGAAATACGTATGGTCAACCGCTCGTCATATTTGATACTTGAACTAGGAAAACCACACTTACGGTTTAAGGTATAAAGTCGCTATTAATGTCCAATTGCTACCATAGAGATGCGGTTGACTGTACGTTCCTTTCGTTCCCTCAATAAGGAGTCGGCGGCGCATAACTTTACTCACGCGCATCTGGCAGATCTGTGATGTTGCTCTTCAAATATCAACTTTATCATCTAGGCAATAGAAGTGAGTATTAAAAAAATGAATCTGAAAAAGATTCCGGCTTTATTTATGTCCGTCGTGACTGCACTGCTTATAACTTCAGCGGTATCTTCAACTACATTATATTTCTTTCCGTTTGCATATTTGATTGTATCAAGCAAATTATTGATCTGATGTTTCTGCGCATTACTTTAATGCTCGTTTGCGTTCGTATTTACATCTGTAGACATTTTTAGGGGATTATTTTGCTGTACTTCTCAACTTTGGTATTTTTGTTCTAAAGGGCGCAAAACATATCTGGCAAAAACTGGGTGTGGTTAAGGTACGCCTCTGTCTTACGGATTGGGGATTACAAGCGTAATGTTATTTACGTTATTTTCTAAAGGGCGTACGAAACCTTAAAAAATATTTTCTACAAACGTCATCGACATTGTTTTGATACACCTGACTGAATAAATAGCATTCCATTTATCTCATACTCTTATCATCGGAATTATTTCTTGTTTCTAAGGACCAAAATTAAACAGGCAGGCAACGTCGGGTAATCCTCTAATATTAGTACACTATGATATCTCCGTTTTGGATTTGTTGTGTTGAAATGAGATACACGATCACCACATTCATTCCAACGCCAACTTAAATTCGTCCAACGTAAGGTTGTTTTTTGAACGACAGACTCAAAAGTCGTGGGTATACCCTCGGGGTGAAGGTATCGCTGGACGAGCATTGTGCAACGCCACAGGAGAGCAAATACGCCGTTATTCTGACCGATTTCGTTGGAATACTGTTTCTAAATCGTGCGACTGTTATTGGTCTGTGCTGTGTCGAAAGTCCGTCTTCGTAAGAATGCCAAGTTTTTGTTCCCTGTAGCTAAAATCATGTGCTACTGGTACACTTTGCTTACCATTTCTTTTGTCCTCTTACTCGTAGTAAATGACAATAGTGATAATTTTTGTATTGTGTTTTTAAATAACGAGACGATATGCTTTATGGAGACTTTACTAAGAAGTGAAATAATTTCTCGCCGTCTTCTTATTTCACCTGCCTACATTCTTTATCAAGGATCAATTTTAAACGACTATTGACTTCAGTAACAGACAATGGATAATTACAGATTCATTCTGGTCAGCCCTATCATTACGAAGTATCCGCTTGCTCCAAAGGCTTCCTTTTCAACCATTTTAAAGAGACACATGAACCCTCATATGGCGCACATAATATAGGCATAGAAGAAGTAGAATAATGGAACATAAGAGGTCAAGTTATCTTGGACGGTCCAAATGTTAACGGTTTTGGAATTCTCTTGGCGATCGCGAAGCCTACGGGTCAGGATTGCATAAGCCCTACGTTGACCTTTCGTAAGATAAACATGAAAAGGTCAGTATAATGTCTGTTATAGCAGAACCCCATTCTGTTGTTGCAATTTGTTTGTAAGTTATGTCTTCTGATATCGCTTGTGTAACGTGGCTTTAGTTTGGACCTTGTCCAGGAAGGGTAGGGTATTCAAATATCTCAATCCAATCACCTTTAGTACTAACAAGTTTACTCCAGTTTTATTCAATCAAAGAAAAAGGTTAAAGTAGACCAAATTAAACTTACTGGGTGATAAAAATCAAATCAATTACAACTTTCATCTGACATCCTTTCTGCAAAAATTAAAGTGGTCCAATGAATAAAGTTTTGACAAAGAGATCTGGGAAAAAAGTTAAAGAAGTCAAATGAAATAAGTTTGGGGTCCTCTGGTCTGTTAGCTAACAGTTTCGTGATTGAAATTTCAGATTCGATGCTGAGAAATTAAATTAATTTAAATTATTCGAGCTTCTATGTTGCTAAGGACTGGCTCAGTAAGATAGGCATCTACATCTGTTTTGCATGGCTACATTGCAAATGAAAACGTGTAGACTAGGATAGTGGCCTTTATTGAAGTACCTTACTAACTATTAGTATCATGTAAGAGCAATGAATCTAAAGATGTCGTCAGGGGTCCTACTAGTTTTAATTCCATTCCGCTTCCCGTAGCCATCTTGTTTTGCGAGAGCCTTACCATATCAAACATTCAAGGATTGCATAGGAATGTCTGCACTCACGTCATATTCCGTCCAGACTCTCATACATATAATATTCAATTTCTATTTTAATTGGTAGACATTGTAAACATATCCTATGACGAATCTGTTCCACAAATCACCGTATGTATGGGGAAATTCAATGTATGAAGCATAGGAAATGATAAACGCTTATGAATAATTGAACGAACATTGTCTGCGACACAAACACTTGTAAATATTTGTGGTTTTCCTCCTGTCCCGGTTTCAGGAGTACATTCAACTTTATACTGCAGATAAATTCAGACTGTATAAATAGGTATGTTATAAATACGAGACTTTACTTTATAAATAGGTAGATATGTTCCACTATCTCCCAATTTCTGACCAAGTTGTTGAGATATGCTAATGCAGGCTGTAGCCAGGTCGGTGGATATTCTTTATGCACTTTTAAAATTGTTCTGTTACTACTAACCGGCCTCATCCTACTGGTGGGCAAAGGCCTCTCCCATGACTTCTAGCACTTGCGATCCAGGGTTAATGTGGTCCTCTAGTCGTTTGTTTTGTCAACAATCAGGAGTATATCACGTAGCTCGTAGCCATACACAACACACATACACATATACATATCATGTTCAATTTGAAACCATGTGTACCTATTAACAAAATATTTTGTTTGCATTGACTCCGGTTCAAGGAATAGGGTCCCAGGTAGTTAAACCTAATAGGAAGGAAGGAAAGGGACGAAGTCGTAAAAAGGTTGTTAAAAAAATGTTTAACGTTTATTTTGTCTATGTTTAGGAAGTTGTCCATAACATAATTATTTTGGAAGGAGTTTATATCGTACTTGTTATAAGAAATTGATACTTCAAACGTTCAAAAGGACTAGTAATTTCGAATCCAAATGAAATACTGACATTCAGATTGGAAAAAGAGTAATTGAATGGCTTGATTTCAAATCCTTCGTTACTCGTGATTGGACCTATAAAAGTCTGTTCATTTGGGACCATGGAATGCCTAGCTTATAGGCAAACTGTGATTCTGTAACAGGAAATTTTTCTGTATACGTATTTTGCGTTACCCACTGTTGTTTGCATCAGTCTGATTCATGTTGCTTATAACTTATTAATCCAAGTTAACCACCCCCAATATTTCTGGACCAGCTCCAAACTCACAAAAAAATCAAAAATTCACTCCATATTTTTTTTTTTTTAAACGAACCAGCCCTAAGAATTTCTTCTTGTATCGTGGGTGCGTTTACAAACATAGAAACTCACATACACTAACACCCAGACCCGATTTAAATCAAAAACACCTTTTTTTTTCGTGTGGTTAGTGACTAACCTGTTGCCAGAGTTTTTATGCCGCTCTGACCTCTGATTTGGCTTCACATCGAGAAATAGGCATGGCCGGTTTTCCTCACAATGTTTTCCTTCACCGTTTTTGAAGTAAGTGATAATCATACAATACGCACATGAATCATAATTAGTCAGAGGTGCGTGTCTTAGGTTCGAACTCGAGAATAGTGACTTGGTAGTCCGACGGTCATACCACTAGGCTATCACTGCTGTATCACACCACTAGGCTATCATTAACACCAAACTTGTTACATTAACAACCAAAAATATACTCTGGTATCAATACATCAATGTAGGTGTATTAGTTCTTACTCTTTTTACTAATGACCCTTGTCACGTCAAGGTCAGGCCCTTTTTACGGGTAAGGTTAGAAGTAAGGGCTAAAACACAAAAGCCGACCGGGGGTTCCGTCGACGATTAAAAGTAATAAGGAAATAATGCTAATAAGGATATGATCGATTGGACCCTTTAATAAAATGATAAGCGATGGTAGAGCGAAGACCTAGATGGGTATCGGATATTCAATTATTGGCCATTAGGGCTGTTATAATGAGGCGTAACATTAGTTAGACCCTATTATCTAATTATGCTCGTTTGGTTACATCCTCGTCTAAGGTGGTCTAATACTTTTATAATTTTCAGGTTGTTTTAATGTTTTAATGTCCATTTCTTCTAAAATTATTCTTCATGATTTTATAGTTCAGAATTTAACCAGTTCTTTTCACCTTCATCATATCGACGTGATTTTATTGACCTAAATCTGCTGGTGCTGTCTTCAATGAATGGTGGTATATGAATAGTCAGATTGTTACTTGCACGGCATGTTTTTCATTACAAAATCCCCTGGTAGAAATCATATGTACTATCCTTCACACCCGAACATTTCACATTCGCACTCCACACCCGGAATCATGATAAACTGTCAATTCGACCAAAAATCGTCTAGCTAAACCCTTAGGGTAATATTTGTAGAAACCACGACAGAATAACTTATGGCCGACTTAGCTCCGGAATGAATTCCTTTTCAAATATTACTCTGGAAATGTGGTGTTGGACAAATAAAACCTTTCGGTGTCCCGGATTGAAGATTAATGGTGTTGGAGGAGATTAATTTGGGTGTTATCTACGTTGGGGTCAGGTCGAGAAGTGATGCTAGTGTTCGATTTGATTGATGGCCGTGTACGATAATTAGGTTCAGCTAATTGATTACGTTGGCTAGCTTACGGAATATGAATTTGATGATAGTTATTTTGTTTGATTGATTTTTCTTGCACGTTATACTGTATCATCGTTATCCTAGTACATACTTCTAACTATTATTACACAGAGGCCAAGTGTCAATAGCTTTCGAAGCGTTTCATATTTCTACGACTTTCAACAGGATTATGTTAATCCTGTTGATGCTACCGAAAAAGCCAAACATATTGAAGTAGTTAAAGACTATACATTTTTGGCTTTTCCATAATCGTTATCGAATGTCACTTTATCTAGGCCCTCAGCTGCGTCTAGAATTCTAAATATTTCATCCAGATCGATGATATACTAGTTATAGACGATATGCAACTGAGGAAAAATGTAAAGTTAGATAAATTTAATTTCTGAAGTGTAAACTTCTATAGGCGTGTTGAGCGATTTTTCGTAGGGGATTAACTTATGGATTCGCGTAGTGCTGGGCTATCGAATATAGATGGCGCTAACACCAGTTTTAAGTTTTCACTTCTGTTTATTTAGACTTTATAAGATATATGATCAGATGTATAAACGTAAACAAGTCAATTGGAAGTCAGGATAGGAGTTTATGTATTTATGTATATTTGTAAGATAACTAGACTAAAATAACAGTTTGATTGTTCTTCCGAATGACTTAAGTTATATATTGTCTTTTTTAATATAACAATGGGTTAGCGCATCGTTTGGAATGTTGTTATTGTAATTAAATAAATGATTTCATTTGTGGTGTTATCATTGTTAATGGTTTCTTATTGTTTGAATAATGAGGTTAAAAGTGGGACTATACCGATTGTCTTTATTTTTTCTAAATATGTTTTTACCCGACTGCCAAGGAGGGGTTATGTTTTTCGCGCGTATCTTGTGTGTATGTAAACTTTATTACCTCGTATCTTCCAAACAGCTGGATAGATTTCGACGGTTAACATATCGTTATATGCATTTGTCTTAAAAACCCAAGTGTCCTTAGATAGGAGTTTGAAAATCAAACAAAATGGCGGATTTTTAGCGCGAAATAGTAATATATTAATTTAAAAAAAATAACCAAACCTATCGAGTAGTAAAGGAAATTACAAAAATATATATGTTATATGTTCAAATTTAATTAGGAATAATAAATTGGTTTAAAACGTTTTTGATTGCGTAAAAATGGGCCATGTTTGTGTCGGACGACTTATTTGATGACGGAACTTTATATAAGTTACACAGTTTTTGTTCATAAGAGTGTGCCGGGACATGAAAGAGACAACAAAAAAAAGGCAATTTAAAACTAAAAAGGACCGAAACAAGATTGAGAATAGAAAATACAAAATTAAAATAAACCATAAACAAAGTAAACTCTACTTCGGTTTAACAGACTGTATTATGAGCTGAGAGCCTAAGTTATGTACCCGCATTAAGTTTAGTAGCAGGCTGACCCCATTGCAAATTATAAACAGAAAGAAAATTAATAGGTTCCGCTAATGTTGTTAATTAATGATCTTCACATCTAACTATAGAATGTGGAGTTTTGAGTTTCGTCACTTCGTCAGAAACTATTCCAGTTGTGTACTACATTCTTCTTATCTTCTGGTACTCATTTTTTCTGAAATAAACAGCGTTAATAAATAATATACGTCAAACTACCTGTACGAATGAAGGCTTGTTTTTGTCAATTATCATAATTATTAATTAGCATAATTTTTGTCTGTCAACCGACAGACCAAACAGTGCAAGCCGAGAGTCGAACAAGATAATTTAATTTATGTTATTGAACCAACTTGATTGGATTAATTTAATTTAGCAATTTTGGAATTGGAATGGTTAAATGATTGAATTCTCTTGTAAAGCCAGGAAGGTTGGTACATATGGCTACATATCAAGCTAGAAATTTCCAGTATAAGCTGATCTTGCATTGTATAGGATTTTCGTTCATTGTATAGCTTAACCAGGAAATGTATAGCTTGATATGTAGCCCTGTGTACAATTGAATTAACTAGATTTTTAATCTGTTTTTATTTAAAATGCTGATAAGACTCAAAGCCTATCAAAATGATGAGTTCGTGTGAACAGAACATTTTAATAACACTCTAGGAGCCTTGTCTCTCAGGAACATTTTTGCATTACTTAGAAGCTCACAAATTGTCGTGATTTTGTAGTAATTTTAAACGTATTAACAACAGCTTACAAAATAAGTGTCTACTCGTATTAATTCCAAGATCGCATTCGTACCCTATTTCAACCAAACTGCTGCACACGTAGTCACGGCTGGAAGACCTGCTTACTCCATAAATGAAAAAGAGCGTAAATATAAGTATAAAACGTAAATACTATAGGGTAATTACCCGTGACCGACGCCCACTACCATGACCTATGTGTTTTTGCGCCATGAATGAAGAATCTGGTACCTATTGTGCGCTACTAGTTCTGCGTGACTTGATAAATCCTATTAAAAATCTTCTATTATATCAAATTCTCGGGTCATAGTGTTTGTAACAAAAGTCCTCCGAAATGGCTTGACCGATTCTTATGAAATTTTGTGTGTATATTCAGTAGATCAGAGAATAGGACGTAAACTATTTTTCATACCCTTATGTGATTAAAGGTGGTCCACCAATTTTTTTTTTTTATTTTTTTTTATGATTTGGCGTTAAAAAATACATGCAAGCCTAAATTTGCACCCTTCTAACACCAACCCCTATTTTTTAATAGCGATATTAGTACTGTAGGTAGGTATGGTAGGGTAGGTAGGTAGGTAGGTATGTAGGTAGGGTAGGTAGGTATGGTAGGGTAGGTAAGTAGGTATGTAGATAGGTAGGGTAGGTAGGTAGGTATGTAGATAGGTAGGGTAGGTAGGCTAGGGTGCGTAGGCTGCAGCGCACCTACCTAAGGTGCGCTGCAGATAAGTACTTACTGCTACCCGTGCGAAGCCGGGGCAGGCAGCTAGTAATAATATGTAATAATCAGCCTGTATTGTCCCACTGCAGGGCCAAGGGCTTTCTTTCCTTTTTATACTCAACTCGATCCTGAACCAATATGGACCAATCCCGTATAAGCGTCAAGTACGTCCCACCATCTACGCCTCTGTCTTCCGGTCTTCTTGTTATATCTTGTGATGATAAATTCGCTAGTCGTCATAAAGAGACTGCGAGCTCTGAGTTTGTTTCGGCCTTTCTTCTCAGAGTAGTCAGATCAGAAACGCCGATCTCATCTACTTTTTAAAATATGATTGGCGTGTAAAAATGGTTGTTCAAACGTACTTACAGAAATAAAATAATTTACTATGTACGGCCAGCGACAACATTCTATTAATACGGCTACTTTTCCACATTCTTAAGCTAAATTGACACAAAATTATTCGATGAATTGTATTCCAGATTAACTTAAAATACCTAACAGTAAATATCATTTTTATTTTACTCCTGCTCATGATTTTAATTAAATACATATGCTCAATAATTAATGTTAAAAAGCTGAAGTGATAATGGACTCGTTGTGTCTTGAAATACATAGAGAGCCTGTTAAACTCGACTAGACTTCCTTTCCTGTTGTCGGGTTAAAAAATAATCTTATCGTTCAGAAGCAAAAGCCCGAAGAAGAGGAAGAAGTTACTAGAGCAACATACATACAGTACGCAATATTATACAGGATGGCAGGTACGAAGCCTGTCACCATGTATTCGGTACATGATTCTGAACCCTCCTGCGTTGAAATTTTACGCAGGGGCGTTCAGAATCATGTACTGAATCCATTGGTACCAGTTTTCGCGGCGATGTCCCTCACACGCTGTCGCTTTTCTCGTCTGTCTGTGTGACCGCTTAGATCTTCTAAGATACGAAATGGATTTGGTACGGTTTTCGACATCATTTCGAGCATTTATTCCGGAAGGTGATACATGAATATTTAACTAAGATATAGCTTAGAAATTTTGTTGTTTTTGTTTTTGCAACCGTGCAAAGCAAGGGCGAGACATAAATACATTCACTGGAATTGCCACTTTTTCTTTACGCTGACTTTTTTCGGATTGTTATATCGTGTTGCTATTGGAGCAATAGTGAAAACGCTTTCACTGTTACTCTGTTAGCTTAGCTGTCGTTCCTGGTTCCAATCGATGTATAGTTTTTGCACGTTTTCACTTTTTCTCGGCTTGAGAATTAGATTCATTTACCGCTAATCCACTTGTTAGAGCAGCATTGTCTTTGTGTTAGGAGAGCCGTTTTTCCGGCTTTGTTTTGTTATAGGCAAAATAGATGTGTAGATTCACAACACAGTCGGTAGTCACTCACTCACTCTGTCGGTATCGGCAAACCGAAGGTTTTCGGCAGTTTAAACACTAAACATACGTATATATTTTTATAAAAAATTCAGTAGAAACAGAACGTTTTGTTATCCTACCGAATTTTACTAACAGCACTATGTTTTTGATCAGCTTTACCCAGGGGTATCGTGTTACCCAGTAACTGGGTTGTGGAGGTCAGATAGGCAGTCGCTACATGTAAAATACTGGTATTCAGCTGCATCCGGTTAGACTGGAAGCCGACCCCAACATACTTATGAAAAGGCTAGGCAGATTGAACAGAACTTATTGGATCACCTAAACGAGCCAACCTAATATATTTGACCTATTTTCTTTGTTAACTAACTTCCCAAAATCATAAGCACAACAGTTGCGCTTGGCAATAGAAATATATCTTTATTCCGTGGTTATGCTAAGTACGGCACAACGTAATAAGCCGTGACTGATGTCTGCTGTCATGACCTAGGAGTTTACTTGAACATGTCTGCAATGAGCAGACAATATGGAGACACGTGACGTGTACGTATTTATCACTGTAAAAGACATTTTTAACCCCCGACGGAAATGAGGGGTGCTATAAGTTTAACGTGTGTATCAGTGTATCTGCGTATCTGTGTCTCTCTGCGCGATCGTAGCTCCCAAACGGCTGAACTGATTGTGTTTTTGTTTTTTTTTTGTTTGGAAGGTGACTTGATCGAGAGTGTTCTTAGCTATGATGCAAGAAAATCGGTTGACAAAGAGAACCTATCTACTAAGATGCAGTAAATAATTAATAAATGCGTCACTTACTTTGTCATCCTGATAACGGCGAAGCAATGACTAAATCTTAATTACTACTGTGGACATAATCTAAGTCAGTACTGACGCATGATTTCCTGATAGTGATCTCAACGGAACTAAGTTACCGGTGCTTGATAATTTTATTAACATTATGACTAAACGAGTATTACGACTAATTCAGGATTCCGGGTGAAGCTCGCTTCCACTTTCGGCCTGATCATCACTTACCATCAGGTGAGATGCAGGAAAAGGGCTTCCAAGCTGGGAATAAAAATAAATGTAGGCACTTCCCGTGACCCTAACGGCTGGCTTTTACCCTTGGCCAGAGGCTAAGAATTGCCATATTGTATTACCCTACAACGTGGCAATGTGGCCGACTCTTGAGCACCTTTGACCTCTTCTTATCATTTGACAGAAGAGTGGAGGAATTTTTGGACGCCATTTAGATCTTTGTTGGTTTAGCGTTAGGATATTTTATTGTTTTATGTTGTGTATAAGTAGTTTGTGTGTAGATTAGTTTAATTGATAATTTAATGAACAATGTTACGTCCGAATAATGTAAATAATAACGTCTGAATAATAGTGTTAGTACCTATTGTGGTAAGTATAGTAATTTTATTTTAGGTGCATCGTCTTCATACGAGTATATAATTATATAACTAATGTACCTATACAAAATATTGTAAAACATATTACGGTGGTGTTTCTTGTCCATTCGTCTCCATACGAACACTACCTTTTGGAACGGGCGACTAGAGCCAATTAAATTTTTTGGTAAATTTTGACGTTCAAATGTGCCTAACAATATTTGAAATAAATACTTTGACGTTGAGTTTTAAATAATATTTTCAGATGATTTTATGACTAAGATGACGACGTTTTTCTGACTTCTTACTTCCGTTAATCTGCAAAATTCTCTTCATTGCGATTGTTTTTATAAACTATCTACTGAGTACAAGCGCAAGGATATTTATTATGCCATTTAAAACATTTCTAACCCAACAAATATTCCAAATGCAACAATTATTTTATGGCGTGTGCCTTTTATAATGACTTCTAATGAAATCGCAATTATTCCCGTTAGGGCGAGCACACGCGAGCTTATTGCGCTTTTTATTATTATGCCTTCCAGGAAATAACATTCTTTGTGCTGGATACTCGTGTGTCGGTGGCTTGCGAATGACGTTTCGTTTGCACAACCTTTTGTGCAGGGATTGTTTGTGGAAAGTTTAATTTATGTAGCTTTACGTAGTGCAGCCTGAGGAGTATTACCTACGTATTACTGCGGGGTAAAAGGATAGCTTATAATTTTAACGTTGGTAATTTCTCTCTCTTTGTTACCTGCTTACTGTTTGGTATTTCATGCTGTGTTAGCACAGGCAATTTTTAACGCATTTATTATGGCTGCTTCAGCATTGTTGTGGGCATAGTTTTGAATGACCGTTCTCGTACAAAATTAAATAATTCATTTGGAAACAGGCTCAATCTAGCAATGTCTTGTAGCCAGGTAGTTGGTAGTCGCTCACGTTTTGAGATTTGAAACTGTCTTAAAACGCGGCGAATGAACTACCCCGACTTGTTTTGATTGTGTAGCCTTTTTTTATTGGAACATGTGGAAAAGAATCATAATCATACATGAATATACATAATTACAGACTTCGAAACGATCTGAATAAGCAACACAGGCCACACACCAATATAACACAGCACAAAAATCGATCTCACACTCTAAAACAAACAGTCCTCATCCCATATCGCTTGTCAACACTACACAGCCGTTACTTCCTCTATTTACAAACAAATTCCTAGCAGTGTAACTGTTCCGTCAGTGATAATTGATAACATATCGCGGGTCAGAGCACCAGGAAATCCTCTGATAAGGAGAGATGTCTGACAGACTTGATGACGGTTGCTAGTCATGGAGGAGCTATTAAGAATTCATTAGTATTCGTTATTATTTGCAACTTTGCAATTGCGATTAGTGAGCGTCGGTTGGTTTCTGCAAAAAGAGATAAAGTTTTTAGAAAAAAAGAATAAGTATTTATTGGGACTCGCACCGGAAGATCTCAAACTAAACTAAACACAATCATAAAAATATAAAAAAACAAAATTATTTAAAAAGAAAATGAACAAGTGAAGTTATATTAAAACTTAAAAAACCCCCGACACAAACATTTCCTCATTTCTCTTGCTTACTCCATCACCAGACCCTGTTCATCATATATCTATTAATTGAGACCATTCTAATAAGCCCACACACGATACTTGTGCTGTAAGATGGTAAGGGAGTTGGGTATCCTGCAAATTCCAGGTGATGCTGCAGCATCAGTTTAGGGTTACTATGTTCTTATAATATCATTGAAGTAACAGAATACCACATTTCAAATCGATCAGGCCTGTGGAAGACGCTCACAGCCATTCATAAATTAGAAAAGAGCGGGTAATTTGCAAACGGCTGAACCGATTTTGATAAAACATGTCTAACAACCATCGCTAGAAAACCTGCTTTCAAACAAAAAAACCGCATTCAAATAGGTTCACCCGTTAAAGTACGTTTTTACGGTGTCACAGACAGACACACAAACATGGCGGTCAAACTTATAACACGCCTCTTTTTGGCTCGGGGGTAAATAACAGAAAGTCTTGTATGAAGCTAAAAGGATCATGATGCCAGCATGATGCTGCGACATTTAAAAATAAGTGTCACAGCGCTGGTATTCTGACAGGATCTGCTGCCGGTCTTTAGTACTTTAGCTAAACTCAGTATACCCTAGTTATCTCTGCGTTTATGCCATAAAAATATCCCGCAAACGCACTCTAAGATAATCTTACGAGTATTGAAATGGAACCTAACCTAAATAAAGTTACAACTGCAGAAATTTGTGACAACCTATAAACCAACTCCATATTCCGATATAAACCCAGATCTCTTCACGGCAGCAAGCGTAATGTCGGCGCCAGTCGTGTCGGCGCCTCTCAAATAGATGCAAACGACTTAATGCATGCTGCTATAAAACTTGACAATACCTACGTCACTAAACTGTTTTTATTTGCTAACAGATTGTCCTAGTTTGGTTATGTTTTGTGGGGTTGAGACGAATTGAGAATTATGTGATCTTCTTTCTGGTTTATGAGGCCCTGGTAGCCTCATATAAAGTCACATTACCTTACGCTTTCAGTGCACTGACAATTGACGTTCTTAATCTCTTCAACAATTAAGACTTCTTATTCTTCTTAATTTTGTCTCTTCCAAAAATAACATCATCATGTTACATCCGGCTAGTTTCATGGCCTTTTATGGGTGTGTAATTATTAAATAACTTCTCCCGCTCTGGGCGGAGAGGGAGGGTGCGTCAGACTCTTACTGACTAAAACCCTCCCGTGTTCCTTCAGTAGCATGTGTGTTGCCAGGGGCCACCCATTGCTCACCATCCGCAAGCCCGCACCTACGGTAGCCGGGAATCGGCCTGGGGTTCCCGACGCCCAGGGCGACTCCTGCTGCTCCTTTTATGGCCTGGCTAGCCATTAACTGCCATTGATTTAGTTTTCAAAATTTTTATGGTCACCCAATTAAATATAATTGGTACATAATAAAGAAATATAGTTTATTCTGCACAAATAAAACGCACCCTAGGAAGAAAATTAAACACAGTAACTAATACTAAAGCCAAAAGCCCGAATTAAAAAGTATAAAAAAGTTATAAAATTGTCACAATCATTCAAGGAAGCATGAATGGACACTATATTTAAGATTTTTGGCATAGCCACGAAATCTAAGATACTACCATTCTGTTAACAACGTAAGTTTACTTACAATTTTCTTTCTCGGTCAAACCAAAGGCAGCCGCTAGTGCCAAAATAATTTTAAAACATAATATCTCCTTTCGAAACAAAGTTGGAAACAAATGTTACAGCGCAAAGAACGAGGAACAAATAAATCCGAGTGTACGAAGTGTATCCGAGTGTCGACACGTGTGTCAGACACCGGTGCCGGCTGCTCTACGTGTTGCCAAGATATTTCCTAATTTATATGTTACGCTGTTCAGATAATAGTTCGGTGTTGTTGTTATTTTGTTATTGAACTATTGGTTCAAGAAAATCTTCTTTTTAGTTGTAGCAATTATGTGTTGATTAAAGAAACTTTTTATTGATACCGTATTGCAATAAAGCAGACGCAAATGTCTGGTTTTTATATCACTGTAAATGTGAGCTTTATTTCTTGGATGAAGCATCGCGTGATACATTTTAACGTTTATAGGTAGTTCATATTAGCAAAATAAAAAATGCACAAAATTATGATTTTGATCTGGCAATAGTCTTTTCCGAACTATTAATAGAGCAGTGGATATCTTCTAAAACAGAATTCACCAAAAACACTACACAGTTCAAAGTATCCAAAACTGTCCTTTCTAAGAGTTAAACATCAAATAAAAGCTACCTGTTGTGCTACAAAGTATCAGATATCAAGATTGAAGCAGGGAAAGGTGTTCACAAGGCAATAACGTGACGACTACTCGACAAGACGCCACCGCGTGCGACAACGTTGACACAGCGAGATGGTTTGGCTCGGACTCGATCCCGATTTTGATCGAACGATTTATAAGTGGATTTGTATTGAAGGAAATGGAATATTTCTAGGAAGCTTAACAAGGATTTAAAAGGTTGTCAAAGAAATATGTACTTTTATTTTAAGATTTTTCATGATCACGTTACGACAAGTCGCCGAATGCACCTGACAACTTTGACTTGAGATAGTTTGTCTCGGACCCGATTTTGATCGAACGATTTAATTGGATTTCCTATTTCCTTAAGTTGTATAGAGAAATAGAATTTATTGCTTGGTAGGATTATCAATCAGGGTATTTTCTAGAACGGCTTTAAAGTTATTACTTTAATGCAATGATTTTTCATGATAAGTCGTGACTGCGCTCGACAACGTTGACATAGCGAGATGGTTTGTCTTGGACCCGATTTTGATCGAACGACTTATGATAGGTAGATTTGTATTGAAAGAAACGGAACTTGTAGGATTTTTAATTAGGTATATTTTAGGAGAGCTTGTACAAGGGTTTAAAGTTATTAGATTATAAACGAAATACTTTGAATCAATTATTTTTCATGATCAAGTGACCACAAGACGCCGAGAACTTTGACACAAGAATGGTTTGTCTTGGACCCGATTTTGATCGAAAGATTTATTTAGGTACATTTCCTATTTCCTTACAACTAAGAAAAATTAACATTGTAGTATTGGTTGCCTTTTCCATGAGGGATTTCTGCTTATTATTTGGGGTTAGGTTAGTAGATAAGTTACCAAAGGAAGTTTAATTTAATGCTACGGTTTTCGTTTAAGTTAGTTTAATCATAGTACTTGGGCGACCGAGCTGTGCTCTGTTGAAAATCGAGAATGCTTATTTAATGGTATACCATTTAGGATAGTTCAATACTAATTCCATGTATAGTACATATCAATTCCATGCTGCCACGATAGTACAAACTAATTCCATGCTGCAATGTCATTATTCTAATGTCATCTTGTTCTAAACTTTGGGCGACCGAGCTCTGCTCGGATGAAAATACGGAGAAAATGAATTTTCCCAGATAAGAGACCCAGAGAGTTCGATTTTTCGTCGGACGAAAATCATTATTGCAACTTTCATCGAAATCGTTAGAGCCTTTCAAGAATTTTACAAATATCGCTCATTTAATAGTATAGGATTTATGATTTTAATTAAACTTATAAATCATTTAAACTTAACGTATCTAATCTACCTATTTATAATTTATGTTTCTAACAATACCTAAACAGTTAAGTATTTTCTGTTCGACCAGAAAATGTATAAACTCTAACATGAATATATTGAAATCTTCGCGTATTATAACAACATTAATTTGTTGGCATGGCTGCCATAATACAACGCTGCAATAACAGCATGCAGTAACTGCAACAATAAAATAAATAACGACAAACATCTCCATAATTTTCCGTCTCATTTACAAATCAAAGGAAAATGCCTAATAAAAGTCCCATTATGAAGCTAATTACATTTGAAATCCATAAAATTACATGTAATGATTACAGTGAAAATACATTAAATAACATGTATTAATTGCAATGTTAACGGACGGGTGCCTTGCGCCGACGCAGTCACTACACTACTTTACGATTGTAATAAAGTTTAATTCTATAAACGACCACACGTGACGTTGATACCTACTGATTTAATTTAAGCTATTTTGAACCTTATTTTTCATTCCACAAAGTTAATTTCCATTTAGGACTACGGTACTTTTTTACTGCTTACTTACAACCAACTTTCAGCCTTATCTAAAGACAGCCAAAGTAGATTATCATTCGTATTACTGTAAACAGAAAAATGAAAATTTTTGCCCTTGTTCTCTCTTTAACTGTGCTAACAGACAAAGAGTTTTTATTTGTTGATGACAGATGAGTCTTAATCATATAACTGACGTAATCTGCCCCACTCCTCTCTGAAGAGCCGCGTTGGTAAATGCCGATGTTGACTCAGCTATGATTAAGCTTCCATAGTGATCTTCCAAACAAAAAGATTGCTTCCAATTAATAGGAAAACTATCTCACTTCGAGGAGTCCAAGCAATAACATGCATTAAAACTGCCATAACTTCAGAGAAACTGCATGTTAGGCTCAGACCAAATAAAAAACCAAGACATAGCGCTGCGAACAATACAGTAAAGCATGCCAAAACTACACCTCAATACATACACACTCACACGCACACATTTACAATCAAACTACACCTCACTAAGTGCACACATGTTTACGAAACCGGCCTCACGTCACTGTTGATAGCGCTATGTCTTGGTTTTTTATTTGGTCTGAGATATTATATAAGACATTCATGGTGTTGTTGCCCCCTTTAATATTATAAAACCCACCCGTGTTCCTTCCGTTGCCTGTGTGCCGGGGCCGCGATATCCCTTAGGACAAACTCGCAAACCTGGCAGGATTTTTTTATCTTTGCCTGGAAATGCGACTTGGTTGAGCCGATTTAGGATAAAAATTTAATTCAGATCACTTCAATATTTTTCTCATTTTTCCCGCTGCCTTACCCTTTGGGGAAAATAGGCGTAATGTAAGTATAAGTTGTTCAATCATTTACTTGTTTCGCTAGTTCTCAAACTAAACTTTCTTAATAAGTAATAAACACCACACAAGTCCATAAACCCTTTTTTTTTTTTTTTTGAAGGTGGGAAATCATCAAATGACTTCTCCCGCTCTGGGCAGAGCGAGAGGGTGTGTCAGACTTTTACTGACTAAAACCCACCCATGTTCCTTCCGTTGCCTGTGTCCCGGGGCCGCGATATCCCTTTCGGACAAACCCGCAACCCCAGCAGGAAGTCCATAAACCCTTACATTTGTATCTGCAAAGCTAGTCATCATCTGGTTAGCCTTTTCCCAATTATGTTGGGGTCGGCTTCCAGTCTAACCAGATGCAGCTGAATTTTACATGGAGCGACTGCCTATCTGACCTCCACAACCCAGTTACTGTGTAACACGATACCCCTTGGCATGACTAAATATCAGGCTTTCGGGCTTCTGACTACCCGTAACGACTGTCAAAGATCTACAAATGACAGCCAGGACCAACGGCTTTCAGAGCCACGGAGGAGTCTCGTGGATGGTGACCCATCCACGGACCGGCCTCGGTAAGCGTGTTACGATACGCTTTGATCGACCCGTGTGGCTGTCATTATTTAGCCACGAGCCCCGAGATATCTGCAAAGCTAGTAAGGCAGTAAACACGTGAAACAGCGTGTTATCAGCTCGTTGTATGAGTCGGCTCAGGGCTTGTAACCTGTCGGTCCTTTTGCTTTACAACCGCGGCAAAACATAACAGTTGTTATGTGAAAAGTCTGCTGGAGAAACATGGATACTCGATTAGCAAAGTTTTCTTGTACTCGTACTAGCAATAGGTTTAGGTAACGTATGTGGTGTTGTTCTTTGTGTCACGGCATCTTATCGGTATCTTTTGGTATTGTCGACAATAAATTTGACATGGGTCATGTAGTAGTAGTAGTGTAGTAGTGTAGTAGTAGCTGGATAATTTTATTTTGTTTACGTTGTTCGTTCTTGTCTAGCCTTTAACTATCTGCTGAATACGCCTCATGTACTATCGCGGCAACGCATATCTGAACACCGTAAGGTCAATTCCTGCTTGCAGCGGTCTTCCGCTAAAGTAACGCTTACCTACAGAAAAAAAGGGTCGGTAAACAGATGTGGTCACCGTGTGCACGGGATTTTGTTTTCAAAGTGGTTAGGCGTGACTGCGATGGTACCTAAGTCAGTCAGGTGACAGTTTTCTCTACATAGAGCTCTTCAACTTTCATAGCTTTGGTAATTTCGTAGATATATAAAATGATCTCGATAAAATATCACCATTCTACTTCCTTCCTACTTGTACGAAGACGGGAATTTTCGCAGAAACAGATTCAGTCTCTAAGTTCTTTGATAGCAAAAGCTCTCGCCTTCCCAAAACATGTTCAAAGTCTTTCATTCCAACCAAGAAAGCTCAAAACAGTCCTGCGTCTTCTCAGATTCTCCACTTACAATCAAAGTGACTACAAACTGTTACTTATAAGTGTAGAACCTCGAGGAAATGCATTAGTATTGCCAACTTTACTGAATGGGTCCGTTCAGAGCTGCATCTCATGAACCTACACTCATTCGCTACGGCTACGGAACCAGTAAAAATGTTTGCGTTTCTGCATGTGTGGAGCCAATCAAGTTGAGTATCTGATTGGAGCCAGGAAACCAGCGGGTGAGGCATAAGTGCCAATAGCATGACGAGAAAATTAAAAAAAAAAACAAACTAATTTGTTAATAGTGAAAATACTTTCGTAATGTAGTAGGGATTTATGTAAATGTGATGGAGGATTATTTTTAGATGCATCTAAACCTCGTTTAATAGCTGTCAGTTTCAACATTGTTGTGGAATATTGACACTGACAGCTCTTGAACGCAATTTATACGTTCTAATCGCAGCGATCGCGTTCAGTTCAGAAATCCGCCCATAATAAAAAACTATATTAATTTCGCTTTTTTTTGTTTTAGGTAAGTGAACCATTATTTTCAATTATGCTGAGTGTGGTGTACGGTGATGGGTAAGTACATCATTCCGTTTCTTACAATGTTAAATTAATGTATAGTATGTATACTCTTAAATCGTAGGTAACACGAACTTAGTAACAGAATCTTTTCAACCTTTTTTTTTTTTTTAGTTTAAATACTTTAAAACATTATGCACTGTCTTCCACCAATGATTATGTAGGTACTATAATACTATTACTCAAAAACGCTAACTTGCTCCACACTTTAACCCGCTGACTTCAAGACCTGACTCTTTTAGTATCAGCAGAACATCATGTGAGCGATCTACAAGCGATCCTGTGCTACTTTATTCTCCTACATTCCTACATTATCAGCACTATGTAGGTACTTCTCAGTTTTATTCACAAAATTCGGCTTATTGGTAGATTCCCACGAATTTACTCACCCGAAATGGGCGATTTATTTATTTATTTAAACTTCTCGCACACAAAAGGTACAAAGGCGGCCTTAATGCCTTAGGCATTCTCTTCAACAGCCAACCAAGGGTGGTGAAGAGAGGGACGATTCGACACTTTTAAATCATTTTTTTTTTCTTGAGGCGATTCGCCCGAAGTTAATTTATTTGTGGGCGAATCAAGAACTCCAAAAATACATAGTACGCAATTAGTACTTTTTAAAATTTTATGCACTAAAGTTAAGGAAAAAGTACACTAACTTTACTGCTAAGGTTTCAAACGTAAACAAATAAATCAACGTGGAAATTGCCTCAAGATTTTTTACGAGTCGATTCGACCGTTTCGGGCTAGTAATATTCGCGCGAATCAACCCATCCAATAAGCCCAAAATTCCTGTTACATGAATTATCCTTTAGGATACCGCCTTGAAAGCTCTTCTGGTAACGAGGGATTCATAGGATAGAACAAATGTAATTTTGATTACAATGCTACATGAATTCGTGATTACCAGCTTATTCCTAGAGGATTACCTCAAAGGGTAAAAAGGTTGTATTATTTTTAGATCGTTCAGAAGATTGCTATTTATGTACATAAAAGGTTTTGTTTCTCGCGTCTTAGAGTAAATTTTCAGATATTTTATTTTTAAATCGGTAGGAAGAGGAGAGTTTTTATATAAACAGGCTGTGAGTTTTATATTATCGATAGGTATCTACAGGTGTGGTGCGTTTTAACCCTTGATCGGAAGGATAGTTTGTATAACTACCTGTTATGTAAATATTTTTTTACAACTATGTTTATTTAGTGTTCCTAGTTTTACTTCGGAACCTTCACAGTTTTTACCTCTGCATTTAACAGCCTATTTTATGGCAGTACATAGTAAGCTGATTGGCGTGGTTGTAGATAATTATGGCACAAACTAACAAAAACGTACCTATTAAAAATTTGATTGGTTCTACATTAGGTTCTATAAAGCCGCGTTAGGGGCAACAAAACCAGTATTAACTGGCCCAGGCATTCTATGTGTTCAAACTCTAGGCCAGCTCAAGGTCTAAAAGTTACCACTGAGGTGCTGCGTACGAACCATCGACGAAGTTCATATCTAACCACCGTAAGGACTATTGTTGCTTGCAGCGCTCGGCGACTATAGAACCGGGCCGCTAACAGATGTGGTCATCGTGTTCACGGGATTTTGGTTTGAAACTGGTCAGATATGAACTTCTTTGATAGTACATGAGAAGTGAAGTTTTTATTTTACAATTTGCGTATCTGCGTGTAATAAGTCGCTAAATAACTCGAGTCTCTAAGCTTTTTGCTGGTGGCGCAACACTACGGGTACCACCTTCTACAATATTTTTTTGTATTGAATCTCGCTGGTCAACTTAGGAGGTTGTCGGCCGCTTAAACGAGCTATCCTGTGGATGCCTTAATAAATCAAGGCCTCCAGCCAGGGCATATAACTTATAAACTAAGCGACTACACGCTAAGGGAGGGCCCCCCTGTGGGGTACGGACCTCGGCTTAGGGCGTCGCTAGGGGAGGGCAGCACGGGACAGGCTGGATCGAGCGCGAAGGGTGTAGACACACCCGACCGATACTAGGAGTGTAGCTTTGAACGAAGTCTGCGTTCTTCATAAATTTTAGTGGTCTATTTATTTGACAAGACCAACTAGAGCGGTTCGCTGCAACTCGTGAAGATAGACAAAACGCTGTTACTTCTAACTAGGTTGACACTATTTGTGCAATAACTGTAAACGGGACAGTAGATCTTTGAGAAAGTTCGGTAACCCACAGATTGAAATCAATTTATCAATTGCTTGTTGTACTCCATCGATGAAACTACGGCGAAGTGAAGCACGATTTAGTGAAGATTCTGGGAAACATGGATCTTGTGATCTGGGCTTTAGTATTATTTTAAGCTAGGGTTTGTAAAATAAATATGAACTTTGTTTTAAATCTCTTGTTATTCTTTTTGCCATCAGCCTTTTATCTACGAAATTTTATGACACGATTTTTGTACGTCGTATTTGGTGAGGAGTGTCTCAATGAATCCATGTTGTAAGTAGTATTTATTAGTTATTTGCAAGGTTCAAATCACACCATAAGAGACAAGAACTTTATTAAAGTCTGGAGAAGTGTAAATGACCTTTTGTTGCAGCATTTCATCCAGTGCAAGTGGGCCAATAAAAGGGTTACTATTCCACAAATAGATAAGCATAAGACCCGTAACTTGTTACTAAGAGACGGTTCTACCAACTTTTACACCGCGTTTCCGTAATATGTGGTCACTTTATGACACACGTGATTGTTACAAGTGCTTTGGCAGTTTGCACTGAGTGTAAATCTGTTCAACCTATCTTGGTTTGATTGTGATGTTATTTGTAATTTGCTATAGCTAAAGAACGAATAAAAGCGTCTTATTGGCAAAACATTTTGCTTCAATTATGTACCCAAGCATGGTGATTGCGGGAAATCTGCGAAAGGTATTCTCTCACCAGTAATCTCAAGGATGTCAGGTCTTAGGTTTAACCTAAAATATAAACAGGCAAGGTTTTTATACTGCAACTGCTATATTATATTTTGGTGCTCCATGATGATACTGCATGGGAAATTTATATGAAAGTTTAGTTTAGTACCTTCACAATCAACTCGGCTTTTCGCAGTCCACTGCTGTTTCGCATCCAGACTGTCCCAGCCAACTATTTGAGGTCGTCGGTCCATCTAGCTGGGGGGCGTCCCACACTACCCTGGCCGAAACGCGGTCTCCACTCTAGGACTCGTCTGCTCCACCGGCCATCGGTCCTTCGACAAAAATGGCCAGCCCACTGCCACTTCAGCTTGCTTACTGTGCGGGCTATGTCGGTAACACCGTTTCTTTTCCGGATAACTTCACACACACACAAACACACCCTTTCTACACATTCAGGTATTAAGCAGCGCTCTACCTGAATTATATCATACATGCGTGTTCATCATAGAAAAGCTGTTCATGAATGTCCTACTAACAAAACCTACCAATAACATTTTCAGAAAACAAAAAGAACCTATTTTCAGTGTAAACAGTTTCAATATTAAACGAATAATCTAGCGGACAGCCGGACGGGGATCACAAAAGGCTTGTGTCCGAAATAGCACAAGAATTCCGCACCCCGTGGGAAATAACGGCGTTTCTTTTTGTAGCCGTCGTATCGAAGATCGTATCGGCTGTCCGAAGCTTTTCGTGGGGTTGAGTTACGAGAGGTAGCGGGGACATAAAATCTACACTGTGCAAGTTAAAATCTACACTGTGCAAGTTAAAATTTAAAATATGCAAGTTAAAATCTACACTGCGCAAGTTAAAATCTACAATATGCAAGTTAAAATCTACACTGTGCAAGTTAAAATCTACACTGCGCAAGTTAAAATCTATACTGCGCAAGTTAAAATCTACATTATGCAAGTTAAAATCTACACTGTGCAAGTTAAAATCTACAGTTTGCATGTTAAAATCTACACTGCGCAAGTTAAAATCTACACTGCGTAAGTTAAAATCTACACTGCGCAAGTTAAAATCTACTCTGCGCAAGTTAAAATTTACACTGCACTGTGCAAGTTTCTATGCCTAAGTACTGACGAATTGTTTTGGCAACAAATAGTATCCAGTAAGTAACAACTTTATTTTTTGTGCTTTATTGGAAAGATCCAGGTTTTTAATAATTAATTACAATCTAGCCTTTATGACTAATAAGCAATTTTAATCTAACTAAAATGTTTACGTGATAATTATTTTAAAACTTATAATAGTGCACTTTACACAAGTCCGTTCCACTTTCTTAGAGTCTGATATAATAATAAAAAACCCTTTGTTCATGTTATATGTGTCATTGTCTATTCTTTTTAAATTTTGTATACTACACTAAATCAAAGGGTTTTGTTCGTTTTAGTCTTCGCACTATGTTTTTGTTGTAACTATTTACGTTGACGTTAAACTGTTCCGTCAATATACTCGTATTTGTAAGTTAATTTGTTATGCGGAATATTTATTTAAATTCAATCATTATTATCCAATAAGATCATAATTTATGATCTGCAGCATAAATATTAACTATTAAAGATAACTTTAAAAGTTTTACAATTTTTTAATATAAAATATCCGGTTCATAAAATAATCTGATATAATTTCTAAATAAACTGCATTTTTTAAAGTTCAAAGACCGTGGGAACCACTTCGTGATCGGAATTTTAGTAATAATTTATTAAATAGTTTAACTATACATAGCGTAACTTACAGATTTTAAAAAGTCTGATTTGTTTGGGTACCTAATGTACATAGTTTGTAACATAAACAGTTATCTAATAGGTACCATCGAAGAATTTCATATCTAAGCAATTTGAAAACAAAATCCCGTGAACGCGATGACCACATCTGTTACCACCCCGGTTCTATGGCGGCCGAGCACTGCAAGCAGAAATAGTCCTTACGGTGCATAGATATGAACTTCTTCGATGGTACATACCCTCGTATCTAGAATTTAAGACGTAAAGCCCATTAACATATCTACTTTAATCTGACAAAATAAAAATACGGATCATGTTTCAGTAGGTATTGAATATATTACATGAGATTAAGAATGTAACCGTTAGATAACATTCTATCATTAACTAGTCTAACTACTTATGACTAACTTATTTTCGCATTCTCGTTTAGTTCGTTGAACCAGAGTGACTAGCGCGACTGCTGGGGTGTTAAGTGTGAATGTGAACCCCAGGTGGAGTAAGTGTTTTTAAGTTTTTCCATTAGAAATTTCTCGGTAACAACCTAGCGGCCTCAGTAGCAAATAGTCTCCAAGCCTTATGGGACCTTTTTCTGAAAGTGCAAATCTGAGGTAGTTGTTCGCTGTATCCAGTATTCCAAAAGTAGTCTGGTGACTTTCTCACACACCTTTTAATTGCTTTTGACCACAATTACTTCAGCCCCTAAGAAAACACTTATTTATTACTATCACTTATACCGGTCAAAAGTTTGAAACTTGCAACATTTTTTATTATTATTCTTATTTCCCATAACTTGTACCACACCCCATATTATTGTGTCGTGTTGTTATTATGACGGGCGGTGTCGGCGGGCGAAATTATGCAATTTGCGGTCGATACTCCACCGCAGTGATTTAAGAAAGTGCCGTGTCAAATCGACGGAGTTTTCAATGTAACAGTATTATAATTTGTTCTGCTGTTTTTGGGAACAGTTTTGTGGCGCTAAGTGAGCCTAAATAGTATTTTTTTCTGGTGATGGTAGTGTCAATGAGCTGAAGACATTTTGTTAATGTAGTTGGTCCATGTATTTAACTGTGGGAATTCAAACAGCAGTGACATTACTATGGCTTATTAGTGGTTTGCCCGATACGGGCGAATCGACACTTTTAAATAATATAATTTTTTCTTGAGGCAATTCGCAGGAAGTTAATTTATTTGTATTATTTGTAGGCGAATAGAAAACAAATAAATTTACTTCGTGCGAATAAACTCAAGAAAAAAAGAATAAAAGTGTCTATTCGCCCGCTTCAAGCGAGTAAATTCGGGCGAATCACTAATAAGCCCTAAGCAATAAAAACTTTATTTCACGACACATTTTATTTACATTCAATGTCGATGAAAACTCTGCCATCATTTGGCAATGTGCTGAAAATATATTACTATATTATCAGAACGACGACCACATCCTTTTCTAAAATCTCCAACACGTAGTGAGCAAGCGTGGTGATTGAAGCCCGCCTCGTTTGGGTAGAAGAAGAGCAGTGAAATAGTGCTGGCTGGTATCATTGTTGCTTACGATTGCTAGTAAACAGCCAATATTTTGGCCCTCATGATATTTCTGTCCTACACTTCAAAGTATAATTTCAAGATGGATTTAAATATTAATTATCATTTTAGCGCACTCTAAACCAAACGCTACATTGGCACTACCATTACTAGAACACATAATGACGGTAATACACATACGTTTACCGTTAATACATTGTATGGAACACGTAATTTCATCTCCATATATTTTATGGCACATAAAGCCAGGTTTATACCTAATTTCTGGGAGAATTGTATAATATTACGATATATAAATCGTTTGCAATAATATCCTGTTGGAATGGAAGAATTCCGAACTGGATTGAGGATTTTTGCTGTATTGTTACGCGGTTGGAAGATTCAAAGAAAGCTTGTCTTGAGAGTTCAGAGTGCAAAATATATCTAAACTATTTTATTTATTTATTATATTTATATTGAGATTGCAGGATTCGTTGGATTGCAGGAAGGCAAGAGGAAAGATGTTACACATCAATAAGCGAATTTGTGATATGACTTGCATTGATTATAGATATAGTACAGTTTTAAAATAAAATCGAAACGGAGCGATTATATAAAAAAAAAAGTATCATTTTTGTTATCTCAACTATCTGACTATAGCTGTAGTGTGATCCAAGTAAAGCTGACTCTTGTATGCGGCGCGGTAACGAAACCATAGCGTCGACGCCAACGCCATCTATCGAGCGAGAAGATAACTTTATTTTTCGGCGGATTAAATTTGGCCGATTTTTTTGTTACCATATTGAACAAATGTCATGGTAGTGAAATATTATTTTTATCACTATCCAAAAATTGCTACTTTATTCTTCGTAAACTGGGACTAAAATAGCTTTTTAATCCCTTGGGACTAAAAGTGATTTGAATTTGGAATGTGAATAAAATTACTAAAAGTCCCAATTATCAAAGAGATCATTCACAAATATTGTACTTACAAGTAACAGGCTGAATGATAAAGTAAACCGCGCGCGAGCGAAATTAAAAAAAAAGTGTGTATTATTAAAAAACGCGGGAAATGCATTCCTCCTTGGTTCGTAATTCTTTACTCAAATACGGATTTTACGTTTTATAAAAAAGTTGTGTCTTCCTCACGTAGTACGAATGAAATAAATAAACGTAGGTATTATTCTTATTCATAAGTTGCTCTTATTTATTTTCTCATAGAGGGTGATAAAAAGTAAAACACACACACACACAGTAAAACACTATTTTAAGCTCGAGTGACATATACTTACTTTGAATCCCTCGTGCTCTGGATTCAAAGAAACACTCGCCTTTAAAATAACTGTTTGCTCCCTTGGCAAACAATCTACTATTTCACACCACCTGCTCGGTGACGGAAAGTTAAATGTAATGCAAACCTAACCCAAAGTATCTCATAATAGCTCTGGGGTCTAGTCTGGAAATAATATTGTACTGAATTTCATTATAACCCGCTGGTCAATACTGTGATTAGAACTTGAAACCTTAACAAAGAAATTGCATGAGAAATTTTACAAAAAAAAAAACGAAAATCGAATTGCTTTTTAGGGTTTCGTAGTCAACAAGGAACCCTTAGCTCAGTAACTGTTAGTAGTAGAAAGCTGTAATTTCGCCTGGGTATAGATATTAATCCCGCCGACAAAGAGGTAAAATAATATGAAGAATTTCTGAAATCTAAAAATAAGTCCGGCAAGTAATAGGAATCGCCCATCAAGGAGCGCTGTCCTAAATTAGACGCATTACTAATTTATTATACATAAAATAAAAGGTATTTTAATAAAACACGTACCTGTACTAAAAGCTAAATAATTAAATTATTTTTAAAATGGTGTAAGTTTAAGAAAAATACGCTTGATAGATTTTGCGTGATTCTCAGTTTTTTATCCGCGTTAGACATAACTTTACAAATTAATTTTACTATGTAATATAAACATAATCTGAAATCTTCCTAATTTAACATATATTTTTTTCCAAATCATTATCACTACACGTTTAGACGTGTTGTTCAGTATAAAATCATTAAAACTCGGTTATCGACGCCTTTTAAGTCTTAACTCCCTCGCCTTTAATCCCGAGCGCAACGAAGGATTCTAGTGGTAGCGCATACCACTAGAATCCTTCGTTACGCTCGGGATTCAATATAGCACCCGTGACATTAGACACTGTTTTATCCCCTGGGTGAATAATCTTCAATTTACCACGTGGCAGAAATGAGGTTTTAGAACACTTACCGTCATTTTACCGTCCGAATTTTGACAATCGTATTTCGAAATACTCGATGCCTAAAAATCCAATCACTGGCACACAACAGCGCCTCCAAATGACAAAGACAAAATCACAGCCCTAAAAAAATAAACTCAATTTTGAAATTGGAATTGTTATCTTTGGCCGTTACGAAATCATGTCGGGACCTGTCGGATTCGTTCGACAAGTTCAGACAAGTGAAAAAAAAAGCCTATAAATAGTCGTTGACAATAGACAGACGTTGTAAAAAGGTAGGACCGGCCCTGGTCACAAAGGGTCCTATTGTGAGATCTGTGAGGCGAAGAGAGCAAAAAATAAAAGGGACTATTAAGGGATTTGAAATGGTGCCCGAGAAATTAGTAAACGGTTAAGTGGTCAACGATTTATTGGAAACACGAGGCCAAGATTTGGCGTTGATTTATATTTGGTCCAAGATTTTGGTGCTCAAATAAGTGTTAACGTCTGTAATTCGCAAATATTTTGGAAAACGTGTAGGTGGCATACAACGACGGTCAAGCCCAAAATGCTTAACTTTCGTATGCAGCATTGTACTTCTTTGTTACGTCTCCGCGAGCTTTACAAGAACACCCTATTGTGTTGTAAAGGTTATAATGAGCCCATGTTCAATATATGTAGTTGTAACTGTACCTAAATTAGATCCACTGAAGACAAAGAAAAGTCGTATAAATTGATAACGCCAACATTTAACCCACGTTTCTTTAATCGAATGCCTAATAAAACTATAAATAAATCGTACCTGATTAGCATCCCGGCTGTTATTTACGTTTACAGTCTTGCGTTTATTTCCAACTAAAGAAAACGCTCTAGGGCATCACTTAATGCTGTCTGGAACACTGAAGGTGTCTACGAAATTTATGAGAAACTAGAAGCTTGCTCTATTAAACTAGGAAAGCTTTGGACCATGTTTGTTTTCTTTGAAAGCTTAGGAAGTGCAAGAACTTTGTTAATTAAGAATTTAATAGCGCTGGTTCCCTGTGCGGTGTTTGAATCTTTGGTGAAAGGTTGAATGAACTATCTTAGTTGTTATTAAATATTTTTTATCGTCATCGTAATTGGAATTGGGTAGGTCTTATTTTTTCTTCAGAGAGCTTCATCATAGCTCTGATGGGTGCTAATATAATGTTGACTGTATTTATAGTTTGGAATTTCTTTCCCCGACAAAACTTCGAAAGCTCATAACGAGAAACATCTCATAAATAGTGGTTTGCAATGCCTTTTGTTAAGCCACAACGGGGAAGCTATTGGCTTTCATCTCACCTGATGGTAAGTGATGATCAGGCCGAAGGTGGAAGCGAGCTTCACCCGGAATTCTCAACCACAGAGATCTGGCTATCTTACCTCTAACTGCCGAAACACAACAATGCTGTTAACATCGTCGTTACGGCGACAGACTTAGATAAGATGGTTGTAGCTAGCCTGGCGGACTTAGACCAAGTCCTATCACTAACCAAACTGAGCAGAAAAAAACCTTTAATAATAGCCTTTTGTCGTATATCAATAATTTATACACCATTTGTACACTCATGCATCTGTAAAACATATTAGTAAACTACTCCTCATTCAAGATTACTGCTGCATATATTACGAAGTAAAATCCACCAGGAGCTTCACCTATCCCATATAGCTAAGCTTACCTAGGTAAATACAATTCTGCACCGTCCAAGGTAAAGTTTATGTTTGTGTCCTTTCTATTTTACTTTGTTATCTGTCTACCAAGTTGGACCTGTGTGTCTTCGCGATGCATATTCAAACACTGCGGTCGCGAGTCGTGGCAGTAGATGTAATATTTATGTTGTGCAGGTCCTTGCAGGTTTCAGCACTATCATTAATTGAAATTCTCTATTTACGTTTTACTTGAAATGAACAGTCCAACTTCTGAGACTCGTATTGACACTATGAGAATTGCTTTTGATATAGGCCGTTATATTGGGTTCGCTAGACGCTCATTTTAGCCCTCCTGCACGCGTAGCATGAGCACCGTTTTGTCGACGGAAGAGTAGACAAAAATGACGTTCCGTGTAGACAGTACGACGGCAGCAAAGTAGAAAGAGTCAACTGCACTTTTTACGAAATTCACTCTTTGACATAATTCGACTCAGAACTCTTTGTTTTGTCATAAGAGTTTTTCTGTTTGATTCTCTATTTTTACATATATAAAGACTAAAACTACAACAATTTTTCTTCAAATGACGAAGTCCCGTGTTTTGGAACAAAAAATATTACAGTAATATTGGCCTTAACCATTTCTTTGGTATAGCCCTAATAACTAAATGATGTAAAATAGGAGAAGATAGCTTTGTTCTTCTATTAATTATCACAATTTTGCATTCAAAACGTTCTTCTGTAAAATCATGATTTTAAGATTTTGTAGATAACCGTTTATACTTTGCGGCCGTCGAGTAGAAAATCAAAGTCAAAATCACTACTTTAGACAACTGTCAGTTCTCAGTGTGATTTTGACAGTTTGGGATAGAAAACTTTCTTCTGAAATAGTCTACATAAAAAAGGACCTAGACAAAGATTGTTAGAAATGAAGGACAAAATGACAGTTTGTGGAAAGATTTCTACGGTGCGATGTCAAAATGGAGAAACGAAATGTCACTTTGTATAGAAAAAGCTATGTCTATTCTTCGTAGAAATAGAAAGCGTCATGCTACGCGGGCAGGAGAGAAATTTTAATGCACCAACATGCAATGTATTTCTTTAAGTAAAGATCTAAACTTCTGCTTCATGTGGTTTCGAACAATTGGTTTAGTGATTAGTCTTTTTGTAACTGCACCAGCTCGACAGATATATATTGCGTTTTATAAATTGTCATTTTCAATATTATGTTATGCGTTCTAATAAGGATTTGTGCTGTATGCTTATCCAATGGTTGTTCTTCTTCTTATCCAATATAATCCAAACCAATAGGAAGTAAGGATTGTATAAAGGCGCGACGCGATTCTAGTAGAATCATTTCTGTGAATACGTCATGGAAATTGTTATTCGCGTCGCACCGTCGCACAGTGGATCGTCCCCATACAAGAGGTCGGACATAGAATTAAAAATTGAAAAAGTATTTAATTGAAAAAAATGAAATATACAGTTGCATTACTCTATTATGGAACTACAAAAAATGTTACCACAATTTTTTTATTTGACCAGTACTTTATGAGCAATTCGATGAAAACTGTTATTTTTCTATGGAAATGGTCACAAAAATGTCTGTATCTCATGATTCCCTCCTTGTTTCGATTTGCGGTTTTCACTACTGTTATTTACCCATTTTATGCCACATTTTCTTCAAGGACACATGGTGCCCCCAGCGACCCCCTTCCGAGATATTTTGCTTTTAGTAACTATACTTTTTATTGTATAACTGATGAAATGGAGGTACATTAAGTATATTTATTACTGAGAATAAGTCATCCCTAAGTAGTTCCTTAAATAACAGGTGCATTTGCGATTACTTTAATGACTTATGAACGCTTCTGTTGCCATACAAAAAAAGCGTTAATGAGTCCTAAGTAAAGATTACCAGTACTTGCTTAATCTAATTAGTTATTGTAATTACTATGTTAACAGCCTTTAATCTCTGCATTGTGATTGGCTAATGTCACCATTAGCTTAGTAATGACTGAGTCGAATTTACAATAACACATCGAAAAGAAATAGAGTTTTATGATCAATAAGAAAATATGTAGGTATAAAAATATTTATTATTGAAATAATATAACACTGTAAAAATAATTTAAAAATAAAACAACTATGTACCCTAAAACAAACTAAAAAATTAAACAACTACTAAGAACTAAATTATAATAGGAAATTAATTAATTAACACGACCATTTAGTTACTAACAACAATAGAAAAGAAAGAAAAAAAAAACATTTATTGGCCGATGGGTGGCATAACACAAAACAAAAAAAGAACAGAATAAAAAAAAAATACACAAAAACAAGAAATTAACAAAGAAACTGCTTGTTAATATTAGGTACTATAAGACTTAAACTATATTTTCTTCATCTTCATCAATAACGACATCATGATCATTATTATCGTCATCATCTTCTTCAACGTCACTACATGCAGCAAGTGTATCAGTTGAAACGTCAATGAACTCCAATTCACTCTGATCAACTATGAGTAAATCGTCTAGTTCACTAAATGAAGACTTTTTGGCTTTATTTGTCATCTTCGGTCGTAAGCTGGTGAGAAGAGGATCGGAAGGTAATAGCAGATTATGAAGAATGTCTTCATTAGTGGCGATGCTACTATGCTTTCGTGTATGATATTCTCTAAATTTACGAAAATCCTTGTTTCTTGCTTCAGATGCTTCTTCAGACAAAAAACCTATAGGTACTACTGATAAGTGGTCCACTATCTGTGATCCATGAATCAGCAATTTGTGTAAACTTGCTGGCATGTTATACCATGGATATAATTCCACGAATAAATTTGCTGTTTCATCACAATATAATTTAAATTTTTGGACTTGAATTTTTTCGCCTGAGGAAATGCATTGCAAAATAACGGCGAGTCTTCTAATTAAATTAACGTCTAATTTAGTAATTTCCGCAGTCGTTTCAGGGTTTGCAAAAAACCTTCTTGCAGCATTTCCAGTGTTTGTATTGCCACTACCCTGCTTAACAACTTCTAGAAGTAAGCCTGTGCTTCTTCGGAAAGCTTCTTGAATGGCTTCTTTCTTATCTTTAACTTTTTTTTTATTTTCGTCACCTTTTGCTTGCCATGATTTTATGTCCATTCTGTAAGCAATGTGTAATAAACACTCCATAGACCGAATCCAAGCATGCAATGAACTAAATCCATGCTTGTATAAATCTGTATTCACGGGTTTAGCTCTCACTTCTTCCAAGTTATTCATTTCGCTTGGGCGAGCTTTGCACAAATCACACACTGCTGCCGATGTACCAGATATGATTGAATGTACCTTACCATCAATCATGGTTAGCCATAGATTGTGAGTAACAGTAGCATTGCCGCAATCAGTCGGGTTCAGTTCACGAATCTCGGTCTCAAATATTTCCATTTCAGCTTTAACATTCGCTTCCGTTTCTTTCATAAATGTAAATGAAATCGGGCGACAATATGTGGTTGACGATGGCCGATCATTCTGCCACACTATACTTCCACTAGAAGTCACTAACTTAAGCGGTACAAGACTTGCCATAAATACACTGGATAAGTCTTGTTCACTTGTTGTTGTCGTTTGATGGTAAATGCTTTGACTTGAAGCTCCATCAAAACCCCATTTACTGTGAAGCACAAGTGGTTCACCAGCATCAAAATTTGATTCAAGTGAATCGATCAGCCTCCTAACTGTGAGATCAAGGAGGGCTTGGATCCGTATCTTTGCGGAAGTTTCAGTCACAGTTATGTCTTCTTTTGCCGGGTAGCATTTAAGCTTTTCTTTAACTAACAAGTAGTAGCTTGGGTATTTCGCATGACCTTCTTTTAAACTAAAGTCCCGAAGTGTGATGTAACGCCACTTGGATAACTGCAAGTAAACGTAAAGAGCAAGTGCTTTGTGAGTAGGAACTTCACGAAGCGAAGGATTCTGCTTAGTTTCCAGGACATTTAAAACTGTTGAGACGTGTTCAGGATTTTCCAGCAAATTTTTCATTATTCTGGCCATATCATTTTTTCCGGCAGACTTAAGTATACTTTCAACAGTATGCAAAAGCTCATCCGGACGACTGCAACTAGCAAAATTTTCATTAACACGTCTTCTTTTGTGTCTAGTCGATAAATCTTCAAAGCGTTTGCGAGGAGATGTATATGTTGAAGTTGATGCATCTGATTTTGATGGACTGACTACCTCTTCTGCCTCATTTTCATTTGCTTCTTCAGTGTCAACAACATTTTCTTTAAAGCAATCTGGCCAAACGATATCGGAATTTAACCACTCTCCGTTCTTGTTAATGAACCTGTCGACTGTCCTTCTTGATTGCACCCATTTGGTGTAAACCCTATAGCAAAATCGTCGACACCAGTTCTTGAGATCCGTCACATCACTTTCACTTAACTGGACGTTAGTACTCGACTTCAATGTGTTAAATAAATTGTCATAGTCACGAAGATCTTTATGATTACGAAGAGCAACGTAAAGATCTAGATAAGTAGAAAACCCACGGAAAGCCATAATGACAACACTTGATAGAAGTTATAATTCAACTGAATTACATTTGCTAAACACACTCAAATATATAGGGCAGCAAGTAGGCAACTAGCAATGAATTTGATAAGCTAATGATGACATTAGACAATCACAATGCAGAGATTAAGGGCTGTTAACATAGTAATTACAATAACTAATTAGATTAAGCAAGTACTGGTAATCTTTACTTAGGACTCATTAACGCTTTTGTTGTATGGCAACAGAAGCGTTCATAAGTCATTAAAGTAATCGCAAATGCACCTGTTATTTAAGGAACTACTTAGGGATGACTTATTCTCAGTAATGAATATACTTAATGTACCTCCATTTCATCAGTTATACAATAAAAAGTATAGTTACTAAAAGCAAAATATCTCGGAAGGGGGTCGCTGGGGGCACCATGTGTCCTTGAAGAAAAAGTGGCATAAAATGGGTAAATAACAGTAGTGAAAACCGCAAATCAAAACAAGGAGGGAATCATGAGATACAGACATTTTTGTGACCATTTCCATAGAAAAATAACAGTTTTCATCGAATTGCTCATAAAGTACTGGTCAAATAAAAAAATTGTGGTAACATTTTTTGTAGTTCCATAATAGAGTAATGCAACTGTATATTTCATTTTTTTCAATTAAATACTTTTTCAATTTTTAATTCTATGTCCGACCTCTTGTATGGGGACGATCCACTGTGCGTCGCGTCGTACCTGTACGCGAGAGCCTTAACATATTATTTATCCATTGCCGTGATTCTCCATACCATCCCGTCACCCGCTCAACTTCCAGGTAGATTATTCTCTGTGTTTTACGATGGCCACTGGGAATTATAGTTACGAAATACAATTTGTACCAGCTTCCGTTGCTCCAAACTTTATCATGAATGCATTTGAAATGTGAATGCATTATGATATCCTTGTACTAGCATTTTGCCGGAATATTACTCATGTTTACTTTATAGAATGGGCATTGTTATATAGGGCATGGCTAGTTAGTTCCTTGAGCCATTCTGAAGAGATTTCTTAGTTAGTTTTATGTAGTAATTAATACTTAATGACTATACTAATTGTTGCCTAGCTTATGAATGAGGATAATTATGTTCAGTTATAGATGTTATGAATGTCAGTGCCAATTTGTCGCTTCAAATAAATTCCCACGGTATTGCTTCAAATGCCATTATTTTTACATACATAACTGTTACATCTTAAACGACAGATGTATTCGATGCTATCACCGACGAACACACCCACTTCCAGTCAATTAAATTCGCTGACAATAGTCACTTGCACGCAGATGAGAATATGCTTGCCACCAGTGACGGACTTTTTGACATCCACTGTTATTAAGTGCCGTTGTGAATGTAGCTTAATAGACACATTTTTTTCTTGTTTTTGCGAATGACGTCAATTCTATAGGAAGATGTTTGATTTGTTAATTGTTCGCTAGCATATAAGAACATGGTAAGAAGAAACAAAATCTGAGTGTTTCCGAGGGTTTTTTGTGCGTGTATTCTGCCACTCTTTGTTTTCGTATTTCAGGAGTCATTTTTGCAAGATTCGTTTAGCTTGTGGTCTTCATTCTATTTACTTCGCATCTACTGGGCTATATTAGAAGTACAACAATATTGCCAGGTACTTTTTCGAACTCATCCATTCATTTCTTGCCATCTTTTAACTTTAACTACATAGCTGTCTTACGTGGCTGGTGTCTTACGAGTTTGTAAAATCTAAGCATATACGTTGGATATATGACATCAGTAGATCATACGGAGTGACCGCTAGGCGCCATGTGACCTCCAAGGCCTCCTTTGGTTGGGCCAAAGGAAAGATACCGATATTCAATTGTTGGCTTTTGTCCCTTTTAAGGGTCTAAAGGAAACGAAAGCAATTACTCGAGGGAAGTGATTGAATAATCCACACACGTTGACTTTCGGTTGCTCTCGGGTTTACGAGTTTGTTGAACCAATGCCTTTATGGTTTCCTGGACCTATAATAAATGGGACCGTTATTTGGATTAGTCATAGGTCCTTGGTTTTTGGCTTGATTAAATGAGCTGTTGGAAAAAATGCCGGCAGTCTTTGATGATATTGTTAAATCAACCGTGTCAAATCATTGTTTAAGGCCCGATAAACGAATTACGAAAAACATCATTTTGTTTCTGTCAATCGTTTGAACATGACAGAGATAGAACGATTTTAATATGTTTAGTGCTCAATGGATTTAGTTATTTGTGGTGCAAGCTAAGCGGGCTTAAGAATGATTAATAATCGCTTTCATTTAGACCGCGATAGACCTTATGATATTTGTTCGATAGACAGTTTAGAAAGAAAGAATGAAAAAGTATTTATTGGGATAGTTTCATCAAACGATTGCCATTTACAATACGGAATACCAAAGATAGTTTAGCATTAGCTTCAGCAGCCTAAATCGTCTCTCAATTAACTGAGGTCAAACTACAGTTCGTTTTTTTAATACCAGAGACTAATTTGACAGGTGCAAATGTCAAACTCTAAATTGACAAATCCAAACAACAATCACTTGAAATTTCAAATTAGAGTGCGTTTCATCAAATAGTTCCCATCCCGTAATGTTGGCTCCCCGGTTAACTTTAAAAATGGACCTATTAGGTAGCGCTGCAGCACATTCGTATAAGCTATGGCGCTACCTAATAAGTTCGTTCGCACTCTAGTCTGTGGGAATAAAAAACGAACTTTAGATTGCGTTCGATCGACATGGACTAGTCGATATTGATCGCCTTAAAATATCGCAATCATAATGTCACTGATCGACCGCAGTCTATTTGCACACAGCAATGATACTTTAAAGAAAATACAAACTAGAAGGGAGTGATGGTATCCCCCAGATAGGCTACCAACTAACATACCCAATACCTGCTAAAGTTTTACATAATAATATATCGTAGGTAGGCGGATAGTCGCGTCACAATATTCGACCTGCTTGAAGGATGCCCGCCGTACGTGTCGCTTCGTTGTGGACTCCGCTGGAATAATAATGATGTGGTGTACGATATGATGGCGGGAACACTCTGATGTATGGGAGAGGAATTTAATTTTGTAACGTTGACAAAAAATCGTTTGTGTGTTTTGCTTGTAAGAATTTGCTAGCCATAATTCAGTTATGGCGAACCATATATAATTTTACAATTTACCACCGTATGTACGGTCAATATGTAGCACTTGACCTACGAAAACTTCCATTACTACTACGAAATATTCCATCGTCAATGTCGAATTATAACCGTGTAACGTATGGACTATTGCTTGAATATTATAAGTAGTTTGATTTACGTTATTGTTATGCATGAAAAGTATAAGGTTTGATCAAAACTATTAACAAAATTGTTATTCATGTTACAATTTTAAAGAAATTTGGAATATTGAATTTTATATGATACTATTGCAGGGTTAATAAAATTGTGCCTAAAATGTTCCAAAAGACTGAGATAATGCCAGCCACTCCTACTGAATTTATATGTGCATGTGTTTATAATGTTACGATATTACCTTCGTTATGCGCCTGTGTCCTTATAAACTCAAAGAGTGAACAGTGAAGTTATTTTTTATTTAACAATAAAATGATTGAAGATATAATATATACATGTAGAAGATTAAAAAGAATATGTATTCTTAGGAATATATTATTTTGTTGTTTTTAATTAAATATTATTTTAATTTTGGGAGTTCGAAAAATATAGAATTTTATATTTAAACACAGGCTAGCATGCACCAACCTTATTTTATTCACACGTTTTATTTTATAACAATAATTACATCACACCTTATCATTCCTAAAATACGGGATGTATTTAATAACACTTTAAATTTGATGAAAACAGCTATAAAATTGTATATCAGCACTTTAAAATAATAATACATCTATAATTTAATATTATCACTTTAATAAACATGAACCAAATTTACAAAATAAATGTGTTTACACTATTAAGTAATAATTTCATAAACAACATAGTAAAAATACCTACTAAAATAATGGTTTCCACGAAAACTGTGTCAAAAACCAACTCGGAAACCGAAAAGTATTTTTTAAATATATTCTAGTCGTTTTTGCGTAGGGGTTCAGTTCTAACCTAACCTTTTTTTTTTTTTTTTTTGTTCCGGTTTGGAAAATCCTCATGGATGTCCCCCGCCCTGGGGCGGGCGGAGGGGTCTGTCAGACTCTTACTGACTAAAACCACCCCGGTGTTCCAACTCACACCTACGCCGGGGGTCGCGGGAACTTGAAATCTTCCGCAACCCCTGGCTGGTGTCGGCCCGTCAGGGGGGGGAGTGAGGTGTTTGACTCCCCCCGCGACGTCTAAGAAGAGCGCGCGTGGAACACTACTCGCCGCCATCTCGGGTCCTGATGTTTGGGGGGCGACGGACGTCCCCTAGTCCGTCGCCCCTGGACCCATTAGTTCTAACCTAACCTAACCTAACCTTTTTGCGAGTTAAATTTATAGTTCATAGTTCATTCAATTAATTTTAAAGCTAAGCATATTTATAGTGGAAACCATTATTTTTATAGTTCATTCAATTAATTTTAAAGTTAACATTAACATTATTTTTACAGTGCGTTTATTTTATATATTCACCCTTAAATACTGTCTTCTCATCTCACAATCTGAACCCGTCACCGCCACACTAACGCACGCTCCTCACAAACTCACCCGTACTCGATATTTCACACACGAGAACCCACTTATTTAAGGGATCAGAGGTGCCCTAGCTGATTTATTCACGGGACTACTCTAGATTGTTGCTTGACGTCGGGAAATGGCGGACGCTGGGCGATAACGTTACATTTAATGTCAGTTAGGTGTAATGGCGTGTGAGTGACGTTTGAGTTGATGGCCTCGTGTTTCGATGTTTCCTTGTGAAACTAAGGGCGGGTCAAATTGGTTTTGTTTTGGGATTATTTTTGTGTTGTGTAGTTTTGGATACGCGAAATACCCGTATTTTTTTTGGGCCTGTCGTATTATTTTTCCATCATATAACATCATGCCCGTTTTCCCCGAAAGGTAAGGCAGAGGTGATACCTAAATTTCGCCAGTTATGTTTAAATCCCATGTCATAGGGACGAGCCCATCAAAAATCAATCTGCCTAGCCTTTTCCCAACTGTGTTGGGGTCGGCTTCCAGTCTAACCGGATGCAGCTGAATATCAGTATTTTACATGGAGCGATTGCCTACTGCCATCAACCACGCACAAATCCAGACTCCGGGCTGCTAATGAGATTTTTTTGATAGAAAAACCCAATAACACTGCTCGACCTGCACGCGTAGCATAACTATTTCTACGAAGAATAGACACAGCTCTTTCTATACAAAGTGACATTTCGTTTCTCCATTTTTGACACATCGCACCATAGAAATCCTTCTACCATCTGTCATTTTGACTTTCGTTTCTAACAATCTTGGTCTAGTTCCTTTTTTAAGTTTACTAGTTCAGAAAAAAGTTTTCTATCCCAAACTGTCAAAATCACACTGACAATTGACTGTTGTCTCCACGGCCACAAAGTATAAATGGTTATCTAGAAAATCATGATTTTACAGGCGAGGGTTTTGAACGCAAAACTGTGATAATTAATAGAAGAAAACGCTATCTTCTCCTATTTTACATGATTTAGTTAATAGGAAATATTACCAAGGAAATGTTTAAGGCCAATATGTATTACTGTAATATTGTTCTACAATACGGTTCTTCGACACTTTATGAAAGATTGTTGTAGTTGTGTTTATAAACATGACTTATCAGTAATAATTGAGAATCAAACAGAAAAAAAAATCCTATGAAAAAACCAAGAATTTTGAGTCGAATTATGTATAAGAGAGAATTTCGTAAAAAATGCAGTTGACTCTTTCTACTTTGGTGCCGTCGTACTGTCTACACGGAACGTCATTTTAGTCTACTCTTCCGTTGACAAAACGGTGCTCGTGCTACGCCTGCTGGGAATCGAAGCCAGGACCTCATGCTCAACAGTAGCGCTTGCAACCACTAGACCAACGGAACAGTCAATCACTCTACTCCTCTGCCATGTCTGCACATACACTTATAAATCAAGTTACAGCCCACGCCTGGACTAAAGCCTCATCCTTTAACTTCAAAACACGAGCGTTTTCACATGATCCAAACTCCAGTACCTATCTAACACTATTAAGAAAAGATATTCCGCCATAAGAGTTCCATAACAACATCGTGCTATAACTACAATATAAGATTATACGTCCATTAAGTGTAATGTAGTGAGAATCACGTCGATACCCTGCTACAGAGTGCTACCCTGCTTTTGATGGGGTTGAGTCGTGTACATTTAGTTGTCGGATGATATTTTTGTGTACTAACACTAGATTAGTGGTAACATGTAGGATAGTATATTTTTTGGTTAGCTTTGGTTTTCTTCATGCGATGTAGTCATATAATTATTACACTTGCCTGTAACTTGCACGAAAGCCTGCCTGTGGCTTGGATGCGATTGTGACGTTCGCCAATCAAAAGTGGTATAATGTCACAATAGCATGCAAAATACTTGCATATTTGTATGCAAGATACAGGCATGTGTTTGATGGGTTTACGTTGCAAAATGACGGCCGTCCTTATAGTGTTTTTTTTTAAATCGTAATGGGAAACACCGTCATTTTGCGGCATTTAAGTTGGCACCGCTTTCTGAAGAAACTCCAACTTTAGTTGGGTTTTTTTGCCACTAACCCGTTGTCTTCCCATTTAGTTTTACTGTTACGCACGTAAAGACATGCCTGTAACCTGCACAACTGTATGCAAGTAGCTTGCACGTCATTGTGGCATTCACTTATCAGTATTTGTTATGGCACAATATCATTCAAGTTACTTGCATACTTTTGCACAAGTTACAGGCATGTGTATTTGCGGTTTTAGAGAAATCTAGTGTAGCAGGAAAGTATCGTACTTTATATTTTAGTTTAGTTTATGGTTGGTGGTTCGTCACGACACTTTCTTTAACTTTAATAGTTATAAAAATAGCTGATAGTTTCAAGATCTTGTTTTTTACATAACTAGATAAAGTATGGGTAAAAAGACATAGCTAGTTAAGTTTTAAACTCATCTCATACAGTAAGTATTTTCCTAAAAGCCTTATAGACTTTACCAGAATAATTTATTTTAATTTAACTAAATTCATAAAGTTTGTGCTATAAAATGGCCCTTCATTTAAATGTAGTATCTAGTTAGGGTTAGGGTGTAGAAACAGGTTACTTCGTATGAATATTACATATACTTTTATTTAAACTTAATAATGTTTGTCAAACGGTCCTTATTGAATCATTGAAAAGTATTATTATGACAGATGATGACTGCTTCCTAATTGTTCTCGTGGTTGGAACCACTACTGCTAAGCAAGAGGTCTCGGGTTGGGCAAAGCGGTATTGGGTGGAAAAATCTAATAACACTTTGTCTAATCCAAGACTCACTCAAACTACAGGAACTTCTCAGCCCGGAGTATGAATTTATGCCCGGTTGATGCCAATAGGCTCGCCCCCTATTACATGGGACTTGGACATAACTGGCGAAATGTGGGTATACTATACGTACACCTCTGCCTAATCCTTCGGGGAGATATTGGCGTGATTTTATAATGTTTTTTGTAATATGACAAATCGAGCTTTAAAGGCTTGAAATTGTTTGACAGGTCGTTACAGAGACGTTATTCCACAAAGCTGAAAATTCTCAAAAACTAGACGCCATGTTACGACCGGGAACTGTACGAAATTTTACAGTGCAATTGAGCAAATATTCACACAAATCGTAGTGGTTGTCTGCACCGGAACAGCAATTAACCGGTGACCTACATCTGGGGCAGTCAGCCCAACAGCTTGTGCAGTCCATGGTAGTAATTTGATTTTGGCAGCACTTTTATTCCGTAGCTATAAGGGCGATTTTCGTTTGACCGTACGCTGTACACGGTGACTGCAACATTGTGCGACCATCCTGGATGTAATTGTTTAACTAAGGTCGATGATAACTTCTTTATATTAATAGTGACGTAAGGTGGACCCTGTCTGAGGCGGAACGGAAGAAAATAAATCAATAGTGTCCTAAATGATGCAATCAGATCGTGGTCGATCGACGTCGAATAGAAACATTGGGTCATATTTTTTGATTTAAAATAATGTGATGAGATGACATATTTTGAGGTAGCGCGGCGCGATTGAAAGCGGGCTGGTTGCACCCTTATGTTTGGTATGCGCAGAGCAATCGTAAAAATAGTATAAATGGTACGTATTGGTTAATTTTTCTGCTACACCTCAATCGTCATCTGCTTGAAACTAGGCGTGAGCCCGCGCGGGAACCGCCAGCGTGAACTTAGGCAGTTCCATACATTTGCCACATCTCCGTCTGACGACGGCGTTTCCAAGTGTAAACAAAAAAAAAGAAAAAAAAATTGTTTACCGCTCAAACACTTTTTCTAATAATTTCGTCCATAGTTTTGATTTTTCGAATTGGTGGGGTGGCCTTACTTCATCCATTGCGTGCTCTTGTTTTACTATCCCATCCATTAATATTTCCTCGCACTCTTCGGTACAAAGGTGCCCATCGTAAAAATAATTAGTTACAGCATCACATAAGAACTGAATCTAAATTCCATATGCATTAGGTTTCTTGTTTCAAGTGCTTGTCGGCACAGAGATTATTATCATCACTAAAGAACTGTTCATCTATTGTCACAATTGGCGCAACAGTATGATTACTTTTAAAAAAAATCTACGAACTTGTTAAAAATGTAGGAGACCAGGGCAAATGTGTCTTTTTTAGGGCCCCAGTCTTGTCCTTCCGGGTTTGGTGAATCAAAACAACCTCAGTAATAGACTGAAACGTTTTCATGTCATTACTAACCTGGATATTTCGCGTGAAGTACAGTTCGTGGCAAATAGATCATTGCATCGCAAGTTCATCATTTGATCCAAAATCATCCGTATATATAAGTACCTAGACAGAGAAATGCTTGTAGCTCATCCATACACAAAGGACGCCACTTCATTTCCGTAGATATGGAGCGACATTCAATTTTCTTGTTAGTTCATTTTAAAATGATCGCAAGCATCGATTCGTCCAAAATCAAACTCCAGAAAGTAAAAGGATTTTTAGTTCCTTTCGTAGATGACGATGTTTGGGGATCCTTTGGATGACGCTTTATGCGTTTATTTTTGGTAATTTCTTCTTACTCTTCATAATCGAAGTCAAGATCACTGTTACTGAGACGTAAAGAATCATCGGAATAATCATCAGAATGGTCTTTGCATGTTGGGCAAGAAAGACAAGTATTCCCGATCTGTTTTGCAATCTCTCGTGTGTTTGACTAACTGCTTGGTTCTAGAACAAAATGAAAATACAAAGTTATTGTAAGTACCTAAGTAAATCAGAAAAACAAGAGTATAATACGGATTTAGAAACCGAGAAAAGTAAGAAATGTATTATTTTACCTGTGGCGCACTAGCGAACGATCGAACGAGCCTTTCTTTGTGAACGTTTGAGCACTACTGAGTGCATACTGCATGAGACGAGGCGAGCGCGGGGCGGGGTGAGGGTATTTGTGCGTCGCAGAGTGAGACAGAGACAGCATTCGCCGGTCGCCGCACACAACGGGTGCGAGCGGTCCAGCATACAACGGTCTGCGCGGGAATGGCCACCGCACTGGCTCCTCAAAGCCAAACCCAGGCAACGAGCGTGATTGTATTTTATTCCAATTTCTTTAAACTACAATTTGTAATAAATAGTAGAATTAATAAAACGTAAATAATTTCCAGGAGAAGAAAACAAGAAAGAAAGAAAATTATATTATTTGGAACACGTACAGGAAATACAACTATAAGGAAGGAAAGGAGAAATTCTAGTATGGAGTAGGTGGAGTGGAATACATTTCAAAGTGGGTAGTTTGAAATTTCCCTTTTTGGATGATTTCCAAACTCGACACTGATTACGTCACGATGAAGGCTCGGTTTCAGCACGAAACAGAATACATACAGAAGACCCACTTTGATTTAGAACGATTCGCACGGCATTAGTCAACTACGAAAACAGCTCTTAAATACTACGAAATAAAGGCGCTAGCAAAGTCAATTGTTCCTATGGACGACTAAGTACAATATTCACAACAAAATATAAACAACGAAAATATCGTGTAAACATAGATTGCATGGTTTGTAAACAATAATTGCCCTACCTGGGGAACGTACCCAGGATCTCACGGTCACCAGTTGCGCTTGCGACTACTAGACCAACAAGGCAAATCCGATTTTCAGTTTCAAACTTACTTATTTATTTACCTTTCCTTTTTTCAACTGCATAGGGTTCGCTTTGAATAATTTTATCGCTATATTGTAGTTAGGTTGCGCATGCACTGTTTTTTAAGTAAGATTGACTACTGCGCTGTCATTTGTAGCCGTAGAGCGGCAAAGTTATTTGACGCGATCTGTAATTTTATTTTATTACTTTCAGTAGAATTATTTACTGGTCAAAATCATGGTATAATAATATACTTCGCCAGGTATAGCATTCCGAGACACAGCTGTCACGTGGGTAACACAAGTCTACGTCATCACATCTGTGTTACGAGAAGTTTGTAATAATAACTCCCCAACCACTTTTATTACCCGTGCGAATTCGATAAAACAATGAGGTTTTAATTAACAATTACGTTAGTCTAAGTTTAAATTGAATTGTTTCGTTTGATTAGACCATAGATATAAGAAAGAAGGAGATATGCCCGGTAGCTGAAAATGTATCGAAACCAAATGTCTTCACTTCCTCCCCTCTATCTGGCCACAACTACACATGCAGATCAGTAAGCCCAATAGATACGAGGTCGCGCTCACACTTGCAATGTATAAATCAGAACGTACTACACAATCAATAATAAACTTTGTGCCATCAAACACAGCGTGCATTTACCATGCACCGTACAAATCACTCATACGAAAACATCGATCGCTATCGTTGTGCTGTGCAAAAGCCATTTATTTTACATATACGCTAGTGATTGACTAAATCGGAAAGTTATCGATTCTCCCATTTATTATTGTATTAAAATTTTTGGAAGTAACTGAAAAAATGATTAATAAAAAACGATATACATATAATAAGATGATATAAATAAACAATAAGTAAGTAAAAAAAAGCAATATTAAGTAAATAAAAAAAAAACAACATTATGAGAAAATCTAAATGAGTATAAAACAAGATTTCACATCGGTCTTCCAATCAGGCTATAACAGTTGACAAATTGAAGAATAAAATTTAATAGTAATATAAATTCATACGACAATCGACATTATTGTCGATAGCCAACGTTAGTGGATCTGCACAACCACATCACTAACCCGTCGCAAGACATTGCGGCCGTACTAACGATGCAACCGCTTAAAGAAAATATCGTTTTGTGATTTTTACATTGCTTGTCCAGTCACTTAGCAACATAATTAGGCAGTGGTAAAGAAGCAATGTATTTACTGCAATAATAGTACAGTCGCTGTGATATATGAAAACAAAAATAACGTAGTAAAGGCAAGAAATACTTTACTATTTGTTGTTTTTCATGATTTTCAACACAAATATAGTAAAATACTTGTGCTGATTTTTGAAAAGTGGTTCTATGATTTATTAAGTTTCTAGTTTAGGTTCGATTTTTACAAGAAACCACTGAACAATACGGTATTCTTAAATGTTATCACGATCGCGTTCGAAAGCGCACTAGTTAGCGGAGACGGCCATTTGCCTGAGGCATGAGCATTGTGATCAGGACGCGCGGACACAAACACGCCCCCCTGCCACTTCTCCTGTTATTTATATTTCTATGGATTAGACACACGAAACGGCAATTTAAATGCTTTGTACGTACATATTTTTTAACAGAATGGTGGTTGAAAATCTTTTCTTGACCGTGTTTTGTTGCAATAAAGTGGCAACTGGATAGTGACGTAAGCATGTGTTAGTCCCAGAATGCCAGACCTTGTTTTATTAGACCATGGTCAAAATATTGTTATTCAGGCTGCATCTGGTTAGACTAGACGCTGAAGCTGACCCCAACATAGTCGGGAAAAGGTAGATGATGAATTTCAGTAGAAATATTCAATAGTTATTTTTTTGTATTTGTAACGAAAACCCACTATTTGCCTACCGAACTAATATAGTATTCGGTTGATTTGTTTGTTGCTTCTCTTTCAAAATTGCTGTAAATGGTACCGCATTGCCCTTGATAGTTTTACCGTGGCTGCTGAAATGTTTCCCTTGTTTGCGATGATAAGTGGAAACTAGATTTTATTTGTCATTTAATGTTTTGTTGGAATAGTTTAAAATAAATATCTGGCTTTGGTTACCTTAACATATTATACTGGATACTGTTGATTTGCAAATAAATATTGTTTAGTATAATTTTGATTATCATCTTAACTAATATTATAAGGAGAAAAGATTAGATTTTTAAAAGCTTTTATTTAACTTGCAATGTATGTATGATGTATGTATGTTTGTTCTGGTGGAATCTTGCTACTCAATTTTGGAGCAGATATCTTCAACCGATTGAGCTGAAATTTTGTATACCCGTTTAGTTTGGATGACAATACATGATAAGCTGTGTGAAGTCATTCTAAATCCAATATGGCGGACCATCCAAGATGGCGGAATAGTTATTTTTAATGCATTTCTACATTAAGGGTATCAAATGAAAGGGCTTGCCGAGAATAATTAGAAAAATATTCTGACATCTCTCTTATTCCAATATGGCGGACTTGTTTTTTTGCTTTTGAATTAATTTGTATGTTTGTTTGTAATGGATAAGCTCAAAACAAAAAAACTTAACCGATTTAAAAAATTCTTTCACCTATACAAAGCTACATTGTCAGCGAGTAAAATGGGCTGTATTTTATCGACTTACAGCAGCAGAAGCTAATAAGTATTAAAGTCGTAGTAGGTCTTGTAACGAGTTTAATCATCAGTGTTTAAAATTTTAATGCACTGTAGTGCTCTCATTGTAGAATCACGTGATTATTTTCAAGCAAGATAATTTTATTGTAGTTATTGCAAATCAGCCAGTATACAATATAATTATATAATAATAATTATTGTATAGATTTAAGGTTTTCTAACTGAACAGACAGCGGTGGTGAGGAGTTTGTTGCGCCACTTCTTCCCGGCTAAAGCACTAGGATGTGGTTTGGGGCGTTTTGGGGGACTGTCTCATGTAGTTTTGACGTTCGAAAAGTGCTGATTCTCAGTCTAGTTTGAATAAATGACTTTTGATTTTGATTTAATCATACTTATAATCTAGTACGAGTATATCTATCTAATCATAGTAAATACTTATTACATCAAACCATAGACCCGTAGACCACAACAACGCATCAACTCAAACAATGATCTGAATTTATGTAATTAGATCCACGATCGCAATGTTCTGCTGCTATTTAGGCATCCCCTAAATGTTTAGTCTAGTTAATGATGGCCACGGAATCCCAGCTATTCATCATGTATTCCGTTTGATGTAATTAGTACATTGTATCGGCTTAGTAGCCATTGTCGAGATGGCAATTAATTGTAATTACAATGTATATCCAGTGATGAGTTGATGATTATTGTTGGGACGTAAAATCACGTGGTTTTTGTGTGGAAACCAGTCAGGCATATTTTATTCATGTTATTCGAAATGTAGGTAGATTCATTTTGAACATTATGAGATGGGTTTTAAGGCTGATTGTAGGTTTGAGGCTTTCAATTGCGAAAATGAGGCTGCATTTAAATTTCAATCTTATAATATGACCGCTTAATTGGCGTTGAAAAAAATCATCCTAGAATTTAAAAAGAAATCATTGAAGATTATAAGAACACGAGGGTAATCAAATATAATCCTTGAACGTAATCCTCTAGTAACCACCACCCTAGATGGTTCACTCCGCAAAATTATTTAAATAAAAAGCGACTCTTGTCACGACACCATAAAGTGCAATTCAGGTCGCACTGCGGTAATTACTTACAGTTATATTCACCTAGAAGTTGCTTCCCTTTCTATCACGTAACTCTTATATCTTCTGACTAAGTTACACTCATTGAATTGGCCCGACAAGACGGGACCGCCGCGTACTTGTAGCTTCATTACTAAAATACGGAGTGAACCGTCTGTATTTATCAGTGCCACCACGCGAAACGGCTAGATATACTTAGCTCAAGCTAATAACACGACACAAACTCATTAATACAACCTAATGCCTTCCACATAATATCAAAGTAATTACAGAAAATCTAAAAGCTAATAATATGGTAATGACCTTTACTTTCGTGGAGGGTCAGAGGTCGAATTTAGAGTCATTCGGAGACTCTAAAGGTCCACTTGTACCATCCTGTAATTATAAATTACCATTTCAAAGAACTACAAACACAACGAAGGGTGTAAAGCTGAGTTTACACTGAAGGTTTGTCCTTGTCACATAGCAAGGGCTGTCAGTGATTTGAATCTGTATGTACGGTATTGATGAATTTATTTAGCTTTTTAAAGGTTTCTGGCAATGTGAGTAATCCTTTAGTGTTATTACTGTTAACTACTCCCATTATAGAAACAACGCTTAATTTACATTGCTCAAACTGCCAATATTACAACTAGTGAGGATGCGACAGGTCTAAAAGCGAATTTCACCAATGAATTTGAACGCGATCAGCACGTCTAAACCTCGTTCATGAGCTGTCAGTGTCATTGTCATTCCACAACAATGATGACACTGACAGCTCATGACCGTGGTAACGCGTGTGTAAACGTGCTCTGTTTTATTGGCGAAATTCACCTTTGGAACTCTCGCATTCTGCGTCTTAACCACTGGATTCAAACAAAAAAAAAATGACTAGTCTGAAAAAATAGTCATCATCAGGATCTGTTTACTCTGGTTTAAAGTGAGACGAAAAGAGATTAGTGTTTGATAAACGAATTTCAGAACACTAAATCCTAACAAAGTCATAATTATCACGTTATAATCTCAGCTTTTTAAATTCCCACTGCTCGTTAAATTATAATTATCTTGTTGTTTGTTTTTGAATCTAAATTAATGTGCGAATAAATATTCACTTTAATCTTCATGTTAACTAACTTTGATTAGACAAACTAATTACCTACAGAAATAATCAGCTGTCTAAAATCTAAACAAATGCAGACAATTATTAGCCAACCCTAAAATGTTTTGAATGTGACATAAGAGGTCAGAAAGATCGTAGAGGTTAACAGTCCAAGATTGTAAGAGAAACTTCAATTTGTGCATGCTAGTACAAGTTATTAATAAATTGCTTGACTTCATCGATAGATGGATCATTCTTAAGGACAATATAGAAATTGAAGTTTCAGAGTAATTGTATAACTTCTGAGGTTTTCTTGACGTTTATATTTTGAGACAGATATTTAAATCTGTATTGGTAATCTTTTTAGATGTAATTTCGTTGACAAATTATATTACTTTAATACTAATAAAATAATGTGTACATCATTAGTCTGGAGGTTAAAATATTTATTTTGAATTCAATAGTTGCCTACTTAAAGAAAATGACCTTATTCGTCAACCCTGAATATGAGACAGATGAGGTCAAAAAGGTCAGCGCGGTCGTCTAGTGTTTGAAAATAAGAAAATTTAAAAATAAGTAAACCTAATGCGATTTCGTTGTAAATATGTTATGAATTCAAAATTTACCTAAGAACAATTTCGGCTTTAACGAATTCGACGAATTTTTTGGTTCTAATCGTATTGAAGACATGAATAATTCTTAAAGGACAAGTTTAACTTTACAGTATTTCCTTTTCTGGGGCTAAGTTTACTTATTGACCGAGCGAGCGAAGCGTCTCAGCTTCAAGTCTGGGAAAATTTGCTTTTGTGTTTCAGTTTGTTGGTCTCTAGAGGTCGTATTTTACAACCGATCTGGACGAAACTTGGTACCTATACAGGTGTTACGACTTATTAGTTTTTTTTTGTCGTCGGAGATTTTTGATTGGAGTGGAACTTCCTCCAAAAAGGGGGCTACTGGATATCTCTGCCTTATGAAATCCGATTTCGATGATTCTTTTTTAATTTGAAAAGTAGTAACTTTAAGTTTGTGTCATAAAACATCGGTGAAGGTCTGATGAGGATCTTCGGCGTGATGAATAGAATATCTCCTCAAAGTGCAGTAAATGGCTCACTTTTAGATTTCTACCGGTGGAATGGGCCTTTTAACTTCTACGTAGGTATTGATGGAGCACCTGGGACCACGTATTTATTTACCATGTTCTTAAAAACGAAAAAACATGGTAAATATCCCATTTTAAATCACTTTAGTGATATAATAATTTTTGCAAATAAGTTTGATCTCGCAAGGACTACCTGTTCGCTGAACTACTAGTCTATAAACGCTATAATGGTTCCTGATTGTGATTTTTGCTAGATTTGCCATACAAAATCTCTCACAATTACAATGGCGCGGCCATTGCAATGTTTGTAAATTAGATAACAGTCGGTCGATTCTGTAAAAATATTAACGTGAAGCTTAGGTGAAGTGAGCGTGAAGTGAGCTGTCACTGCCACAGAATCGACCGGCAGGATGCTAGGGATTAACACTATTGACAGCTCACTTCACCTAAGTTTCACGGTGATATTTTTACAGAATCGAACGGCTGATCTTATCTTCACAGCAACCACATAGTGGCAACAACAAAACAATACACAATTCCTCCAATCAATACGGAACCACTATAAAACCATAAACACATCAGCTTCCCACAAAATATAAACGCTAAAGCCAACATTTGCCGACGCAACGGTAAACAACGACAACAAAAGTGCATTTGCGAGAGAGCACGTCTGCTTGAACCAATACAAGTGAATACCGCATCGGGTCGCCGCGCAATCGAATTTTCACGTACGTTCGAAAACTATTCGGATCAATTCGAATAGTCGCGCGTGTGGACCTAGCTTTACAACTACAATTATGTTTATATGTTTTAGTATTATTGTATAAAGGATTGTAAGGTTTTATTATATTTTAGTTTGTTGTTTTAGTAGTGTTGGTGGTTTGGACTTTAGTAATAAATTATTTTTATCGTGTTAAATAAGAATTTATGTCAAGCTTTTTTACTTCATAATCCAAGTTCTTCGAAAACATCGGGTTCCATGACAAAGTCTATCATTAGTAACTGGATAGTAATCTCATTTTTCTTTCTTTCTACTTACCATAGTGCAACAATTAGCACCGACTACGCGTTGTCAACATAACCCTGAAATGAACAAATTACTTTATTAAATACTTTGACGGTTCAATGTCATTAATACTACGAACTTATGTATTATGAAGTTTTGTATGAGAATTGAAACAATGCCACGCGATCGTATTTGGAACTAAGCAAGTATTGATATCAAGGTTCAGTAAACTTGATAATCGAATGGTTATTGTAGCACTGACTATCGAATTGTGTTTGCCAATGCTAGGAGACCTACAGTCTTTTAAGTATTATTTCGTTCTTCTCCCGTGTTTTTCGAAATTAACTTACTCGCTATAGTAAGAGGAAAGGTCATAGCGTGGTAAAAAATTACCGCTTGTATTTAATCGAACCTCTAGTCCTTCCCATTTTGCGCTCCTAAAAAAGTACTGGGACCAACATGGATGTAGCGCTTGCCTGGCGCTGCGGCTGTACCGGTCGCTCCGCTTGCTCAGCTCGCGCGCATTTTGCTCATTCACAGTTTTAACCTAAACTAACCCATCTGTTCGGGGTACGCTAGCCTAGTTACTGCGACCAACTGTGAGAAAAGACCAGAAACTTAAAAAGACGCTCAGTTATTTAAAAAAGTGTCCATAATTGGATGCGTTAAAAGTTTTTACAGGATCTGTTGTATATTTCCCAAAATGTACTAGAAATGTGATTTAAAACATTAATCTGCCTAAAAAGTAAGAGTGTATAAGCATAATCAGCCTATAATGTTCCCACTAATGGGACACAGGCCTACTCTCTGTGAAAGGTAGTGAGCTGTAATCCACCACGCGAACCGGAGTGTGATTGGAGTGCGGATTGGTAAGACCAAGAGTGTAATGGCTACACAAAATCGAATAAAATTGACTTCTGTGATCCAGACAGAAGTGGCGCAATAATCATTATATTTTATTATTGACCTTTAAGTAATCGCAATAATTATGTGGTCATTACAGATCTAAGTGTAGATAGTCCAATTTTATTCAGTTTTGTAGTTTATTATTATTGTAACTCGTGTCGATAGGAACACTGATAGTAAATGTTGAACTATAGCCATGTTTATCGAAATTCATAAATCAATTAAATAAATGTGACTACGGAATCTTGAAGTAAGAATCAGAAAGGGAATTTAATCGTCTCAGAATATTCACGATGTCACATGGTTTTCTTTTAATTTACGTAAAAACTTATAAAGAAAAGAACTCAAGCGTTGCTCATTGACCAAAGCGACAGATTTTAATTTTTGTGTAGTTACGGAAGACTGGGTAATTCACTGCCTCTATTCGCATAATATCAGATTCTCAAAATCACAACTGTCATTCTTTTGACAGTTGTATAAAATGGCTATAACACGGCAAATTGAACGGAGGGTGTCAGTTTGCTTTATCTTTAATAGACACAGAAGAATTCTGGTACTAAGTTTTCTGAGATAAATAAGCCACCGACTTTTCCATCTGCAGAGAGCTCAAGCCAAAGCCAAATAATTTATTTCAGTTAGGAACAGAAAAAGCAGTTTTGAACGTCAAAACTTACAAAAACAGAATTGATTCTAGTCGCGCCTTCCAAAATGTAGTTTTCATATGGAAAAGAATGGGCAAGAAACTCTTACTTTTTTAAATGTTTTACAATATTTTGTATACATTAATTATATAATTATATGTGAAGACGATGCACCTGGAATAAGATTACTATACCACAATAGGTAAAAATAATAAAAAATGCAGCAATAATATATAAATTAATTATGTGATACTTAGATACATGATGCTCACATATTTACAAGCTATCATAGCTAGACGAAAAAAAAAACGTTAATAGTAGCAAGTCTCTACAGCTAACATACGTAGAATTACGTAGCACGAAGAACTTCACAAAGTAACACAGACGAATACCAGCTTTAAGACAATTGAGAAGTTCCGCCTTCTCTTAGTAGTTCGGTAACCGATACTCGCCTTATTACATCAACTTGTCACAACATAACGCCACGGTGACATTTCAGCGACACCATTACGAAGCCCTTTTGTATGCGTAATTAATTCCTACAATGTGCCTCCTTTGACCACTAATATAGAATCGAAACAAAGCATTTTGTGCCTTGTGTCTATGAACATTAAGTCTGGAATATATTCTAGTGTGTTGTCACCGAATCGCGAAGGCCCTATTATTTACGAAACTCAAGTTACACATGAGTTACGGTCTTTAGTGAGCCTTTCGGGTTGTCGTTTTGACAAATTTATATGTGACAGTTCAGATGAAGCCTTTAAATAAACGCAAGCCGGAGTTAAAATATTGTAGGGATTTCCTTGAGCTAAGAAGTTATTTGCATGAGAAAGTATTTTTTATTTTTCGTTGGCGAATCTCTTAGATAGGCCACGAAAGTTTTTCTGGATTGTGGGAGCGTAGAATCAACAGTATATGTATAGAGATGATAAGGGAGAGAAAAATAGGTTTTAGCATGGCATAATAATATACTTCGCCAGGTAAGGCATTCCGAGACACAGTGGTCACGTGGGTGACGTAAGTCTACGTCATCACATCTGTGTTACCAGAAGTTTGTAATAATAACTCCCCAACCACCTTTATTACCTGTATGAATCCGATAAAACAATCAGGTTTTAATTAACAATTACATTGGTAACAATTGGTTAATGTTTAAATTGAATTGTTTCGTTTGATTAGACACACGAAACGACAATATAAATGCTTTGTACATATTTTTTTACAGAATGGTGACTGAAAATCTTTCCGTAATCGTGTTTTGTTGCAATAAAGTGGCAACTGGATAGTGACGTAAGCATGTGTTAGTCCCGGAATGCCAGACCTTGTTTTATTAGACCATGGGTTTTAGTATACACGTTTATGTTATACAGACAGTTTTAAAATGATAATCAAGATATATTGGGGTTTATTAAAAAAGTTGCTTAAAGTAATGATTAAATTGTCCATAAACATGCATTTTTTGACGTTTAAAAACTCTTAAGTTTAAGCAACGTATAAAAGAAACCTAATTGAGCCAGCTTTTACACACAATTTTCCATTAAGAACCATATATATAACGATATCGAAACGGGCAAACATGACATACTTCAGAATCTTTCTATTCCAATTGTACAAATATTGGCGTACCGAATTAAAGTAGCCAGGTTACCGTCCGATATTTGTAACCAACATTATTTTTCTAGAGTACACGAGCTTGACCCTTTTTTGTGATCCCGGGGTCTTTCGAACCAATCCCGGGATTTATATAAAATTGATTGGAAATTATATTTGATACACGCGTGATATGACCAGATGAACGTGGATGAAGTAAGAGTACGGTGTATGTTGTAGTGTGTGGCGTAGTTTCTGCGTACCCCATGAGAAAAAGGCGGAGTTTCTGTTGTTTACTTTGATAAATATATTGTAAATTCGCTTACTAACTATAGCTCTCAAAGCTCCAGGCACCTAGAGTAAGCAACAAAGAAGAAAATGATATGGGTGAAGATTTTTGTTCTTCTGGTAATTCCAAATGGTCTGCACTACCACGATTAACAGAACCAACTATGACCCCTGGACTTCGGGATTCTGAATCCCGGGTTCGTTTGCTCTTACCCTAACCTATATCCTTTATTGATGTTAAGAAAAGAATTGGACTCGTACGTGGGCAGAAAAATACACATCTACGCTGTCTACGTCTAGTAATCTGATTAAAAATATTAGAGAAATAGGTTAGTAAATAACCTTTTACTTTCACTAAATAGGTTATTTATCTTTAGCTAAGGATAGGCCATGAAAAGCGAACAGGCAGACTGACAGTTACTTTCGCATTTAATATAGATTAGTATGGATTTATAGCTATACCAGGCTGCAACAGTTATTTTTAGTAGCGCAAACAATTTCTAAAAATATTTCGATACACTAAAAACTCCGCCTACACGAAAACTCGCTACATCGTCAGAAACACAAACGGCGGAAGGTGCCGTCCGCCCACTCGTTACGCCATCAATCTGAAGACTTAATTCATCAAAATGTACGGCGCAGGGCATTTGTCAACACGATCTGTTTGTATAAGGAATTGTATTGAGTGTATATTGCTGGCTATGTTCGTGAAATATGTGGATGGAAGTTGATTTCACTGAAGTGATATGATTTGAAAGGTTATGATTAATTCAAGTACGGCTTATTTATATGAGGAATTTATTGTAGTTTATTATCAAATAACATACATATGCTAGTATGAACTGGGCTTTCCTGGAACCGTACCTTCACTGGAATGAGTCAGCACATTCATTGAAACAAATTAAGTTAGTTTGACAGCGTTAACGTCACCTAGGAATGAGAAGTCTCCGACCGCAGGAGGCGACTGCAGGCGACGTGTCGCCGCGGTTTCTATGATTTCTTATGAAATACCTTCCGTAGCTATCGAAACGTGGTTTGCAGCTACGCGCGTGCGACAGGCGACACGTGTAGCCCGACCGCAGACCAATAGTGCCGCCAACGCTCGAGCAATAACACGTTTATCTATCATCTATCTACCGACTGGAATACGGGCTGCTGCCGCCTGCGGTCGGGTTCGGAATCATGACTGCAGCGACATGACGCCGCGACACGTCGCCTGCGTTGCCGCCTGCAGTCGGGTACGGAATAGTACCTTTAGCGTGTCGATGGCAATAGAGTCAGCCCAGAATTTTCCTACGACTTTGGCACCTTCAGTAGCGTTTATCAGCTCTTGTATCGTAAGATGATAGGTGAATCCCATTCTGATTTCTGAAAGTATATTCGCCACCCCGGGATCAGTTCTGGTTTACTTCTGGAAGATAACTTCATACATTATCTTTTTCATTTTGGAATTGATCTTGTACGAGTAGATAGTGCCTGTCCAGATATTGTGAAACAGATATTTAGCTTTGATTTATCTATCTACATTTAATCAAATAAACAGTCATGTAACTTTTATGGTCTAGCTTGCACGAGAGTGTACGTAATTGGTATAAGAATTCTCATGTTTATGCAGTAACAGAATTATTATTTACCCCAGTGCTTCTGAAAACGGTACAACATCACCATAGCATGTACCACAGCCTTAAAACCGTCATTTTCCGCCTCCAACACCTCGTTGGCAGCTTATTCTAAGCCTACACGGCAAGTGCGGGTCGTAAGTCGACTTAATTCATCAAATGCACGACACACGCTATTTGTCAACAATTCCTCTGGCACGGGGTATTTGTAGGCGCTATGACAGGGGAGTACGGTGGTAAGGGGTGCAGTATACATTGCTCGGTCGGAACAATCGATTCGAGATTGAGTTTTGATTCTTTATTCTTCGTTTGTCATTCTATTCTTCTTGTGTCGGCACTATCCTATGAGATTAGATAATGCTGTGTTCAAAATATGATCCAGTTAACTATCAGGTTGGCAGTGGAAACCTATTAAATAATAAAAGAGAAGTTTAAACTTACTGCAATTATCAATTCTTTTGACATTATTAATTTGACGAATGACTAGATTTTTCTTTTTGTGAATGCTCTCCTTTATTTGCATGTAAATAAAATAAAAATACCTTATGCATAAACAACGACCATAGACTAAGTTTATTGAGATGTTACTGCTCATCCTCTCAACTAATAATTTATTTTGAAAGTAAACCAGCAATGTATCGCATCACAAACAATAGCCCGACATCTGGCCCTCAGTAGAAGTCCTATGCATTTTCGAAATGCGATGTCGACGCTATCCGCCATTTTGATGCATGGCTGGTGTGTTATGGTCACCGGTCGGCAGTGAAACTTGAGCCCAGTCAATAGCCCCCCATTCGTATGTGAATAGATGCTGATATCACTATATGCAAGTGGCTATATCGCTGTGTTCACGATCCAAGGATGAGTCCAAACTTATACGGTTCAAAATTTTGGGAACACAACCAGCAGTGTATGTTGTTTCGAGGAATGTTGTAGGTTTCTTTAGTTAGTGTGAATAGAGGTTTTACGGTGCCCGTCGTTGAAATGTTGGTCCGTGGGCGTCCTGATATATGTCTTGTGGTGTTGGTGTAATATCCAAAGGCGCCAGAGTACAAGTAAATAGAGAGATTTGTGATATAGATGTGCTTGTGGAATCTAAGGTACCTAGGATGTGAATGGCCGATTTGGATAGCCATCTCTTATAACAATAATATTTGTATTGCGGGACAAATCAGCTAGACTGCTAGAGTAACTCTTATATGTGATCGAAATGAAATTAGGGTTGACCACGGTATATTGTGAATTTGCAATCAAAATAAATTGCAGATAAATAGTAGGTACTAACACTGGAATTATCTTTCACTGCAGTTGACTAAAGAGGATTACTATAAAAGACAGAAAAGAGACAAACTTATGGAAGATTAATGGATCTTGTAAAAGTTAACAAGACCATGAAAGAAGATCCTAATCGCTAAGATTATGTGTGATAGGTAAGCAAGAAAGACCAATAAATATCACCAAATTTAAGATAGTTAATTGACTCAGGTGTGACTTTGCGGAAATCCATTATAAAATACAATAGGCCACGTATATCTAGTAACCTAATCCGCTTAACTGTTCTTTAAAAGTCATAAAGAACCCTGTAAGAAATTGACACGTGTTTCACCTTTTAACAAGGTATCCTCAGGATAACGATTGACTTGTTGAGAACCCGGACACGATGTGTTGCTACGTCAAGCGCCGAGCGCAGTGCACACTGCGCTCGTCATTCTGAGGATGCCTCGTTGAGAGATGAAACACGTGTCGATTTCTAACTAGCTCTCTTTAGGAACAATTAAGCGGATTATATTACTAGATATACGTATTTTACATTTCACCAACACAACATGTTTCTCTATCAAACCACAAGGCACAACATTGAAAAGAAACAAACAGCTTTTATCTTAACTGTTCTACCATTCGCTTTAGCCTAAACTGTTCAATTCCACACACAGTTCCCTTTAGCACACACTCCTTTGTACGTTACGTTACCAATTAAACTGTCTGGACAAGTACATGGCGATGCCATAGTAATTCCGCCTTCAATGTCCATGGGCCGTTTGTGTGTATTTTGGCTAGCCAAAGGCAACGGCTTGTTGACGTATGTACCTAGACGTTGATAGCACGGGTTAATTCGAGCGTTCTTAGGCATATAGGTGGTTTGGTAGATTAGGAGAATTTAGACTGGGTGTTAGATGTAATATGATGTATCGGGATAATCTCTACGTGTGTCTAGTTGCTGGTTTTTCTATTCAGTAGGTATTTTGGCAAACAACACTATAGTAATGGATCAATTCAAGTTCGACTATTTTGGACAATCTGGTTTCTTATCACTTCATTGAATGTTCTAGTAGCCCCGTGACTGGTATTTATTTCCCGAATGAGAAGTCTTTTCTCAAAAACCTTGTCATCTGTCTGGCAAAAATCACTTAAATCTGTTTCTTAGTTTTCAAAATGAATAACAAAAACACGTCCTTGTGCTTTTAAAATATTACAGTGAACATTCTACACCTACAGATACAATATACAACAGTCAAACATCTTACTGAAACCTTTAGCCACAAACATTTTGGCACTAAGACAGCTTTCTGGATTAGACGTCTGGCTAAATCCCTTTATATACCATCGTTTCTGAGTAACGTTCAGGTGTTTCTATACATAGCACTGTACATATATATGCTGTGGCCTCGTTCACACACTGTTGTGTGTCTTCTGTCTTTGCTATGTTGACATTTGGTGCTCAAACGATCTTCAGTACATGTTTAAGTGCTTTAGTTTCATGGTGATGGACGAACGTCTGTCTTCGTTAAAGCGTCAGTTAGGCTGGATTGTGTGGGTTAATTTTGTCCTGCTATCTGACCAGTGAGTAACATTCTCAGGGTATATATATTATCATTTGTTCAAGAGTATTTCTTGTCATCTTTCAATCAATCTGCCTAGCCTTTTCCCAACTATGTTGGGGTCGGCTTCCAGTCTAACCGGATGCAGCTGAATAACATGATTTACATGGAGCGACTACCTATTTGACCTCCAAAACCCAGTAACTGGGTAATACGATACCCCTCGGTCAGACTGGTGTTAAGACTTTTGGGCTGCGTAACGACTGTCAAAGATCCATGAATGTCAGTCGGGAACAACGGCTTAACGTGCTTTCCGAGGTATGGAGAAGTCTCGGTATGTAAAGATGGTCACCCATCAACAGACCAACCCCGGCAAGCGTAGCTTTATCTGATGAGTTAAACCGTGTGGCTGTTATTACTTAGCAACGAGCTGCTCGTATTTCTTTTCATCCTTTTTGTAGCTGATTATAATATAAGTGAATTTTTACTAAAATTAAAAAAAAAACTGCGGCTCTAACATTTCCTAATTTCTCTTTCCTACTCCATCACCAGATCTTGTTCATCATATATCTATAATCTATTCATTGAGACTATTCCAATGAACCCAAAAATGATAGAAATATATAATTAATAATATAAAACATGTCTAAGAACCATCGCTAGAAAACCTGCTTTCAAAAGAAAAACCGCATTCAAATCGGTTCACCCGTTTAAGAGCTACTGTGACACAGAGAAACACACAGGCAGACATACAGACAGACATGTGTCTGTCTGACTGTGAGACGAGATGCCGTCAACATTGAGGACTTCTGTGTCTGATCGTCTTTCGAGCAAGTGGTCGATTATTTCAATATTTGAAAATGAAAGTAATGGAACGTCTTTATCGTAGTTATATCGACGACTGTTTATTTTTTTTTCGATTAACCCCCGTCGCAAAAAGAGGGATGTCATAAGTTTGACCGCTATGTGTATGTACACATAGCGGTTTAAAAAAAAATAAACGGTCGTCGATATAACTACGATAAAGACGTTCCATTACTTTCATTTTCAAATATTGAAATAATCGACCACTTGCTCGAAAGACGATCAGACACAGAAGTCCTCAATGTTGACGTCATCTCGTCTCATTATTTCACTGTCCGTTGTTTCATAGAACTTGCCAGATATTAATTCTATACCCATCTTATAAACACCGTAACTCAATATTCTGAGTCTCCATTGAACAAATCAAGCACAATATTTCTCGATACAAAATCTGGAGTATTGTTGCAACTATACCTACATGTTAGTAAGTATGAGGTCGTGACCGCTGCCCGTATACTCTCTAATCTGATTAACGGAGGGCACTTCCCTCCCCAGACTATTGAGCTATATTGTTATGATGTGAGGTTTCATTAGGATACTATTGAAGATATTGTGAGGCCTGTGCTTCATTCATAAGTTCTGAATAGACAGTACTTCGTGGTAGATTGTTCGTGGTTTTAGTTTTCTCATAAGACTCGTATTCATGGTAAACAACATTGTTGTAGAAACATGTTTTTGTGATACTGGAAACATGTTGCTATTATTAATTATACCATCTATTGCATAGGGGTCATTATACTCATAATTATGAACAACGTTTACTATGGAACCAACAGTGACATCGCGAATAAAATCAGCTGTTCCCTGCATATGTTTATGAGGAACAAGATGCTTGGGTGTTAAGATGTATGTTTTTACTTAGTTCAGGAGCCAGCTGTTGTGTTGTTGTGTTGTGTTGTGTGTAGGAGGAACTTGCTTTTGACCACTGCTCGTACAACCATGTTAAGTGTATGACTAGCCTCATGTGTTTTTCTTTGTACAATAAACTTTTCTTTATTTTATTTACTATATCCTGCCCGCGCTATTACTTCGTTTTCGCTTACCGTTCTTTCTGTTTTTTTTTTCTTTTTGTTCAGCTTCTGCCTTCATCAGGAATTGGGCTACCAAATGCAAAAAGATTGTTTGTAATCGGACTAGTAGTTGAGAGACGGGGAGAGGTGAGCGCGTTCAAACAAACAAACAAAAAAAACAAACGCTTCAGCTTTATTATTAGTATAGATTTTATTTTGTCGAGTTAAGCGTACATAAACGTATGAAGCAGCTAATAGTTTTTTTGCGATTTCGGGGTTGATCTCGTAGTAGAAGTTGTTCTTAATGATGAGTGCAATGATCCATTAAGAAGTTTTCAGTTATGTCAATTATACTTTCAACAGAACCGGGTTTTCTTCGGGTTTTGTCGACGGAAGAATAGACAAAATGACAGTTTGTATTGTTTATCTGTCATTCTGTCTATTCTTCCGTCGACAAAACCCGTTTCTATTGTGGTCAAGCTAAGCGTGTTGATAAGTACATTATGCCGTCGCAGATTTGCAAGATTCTCCTGATCGTTAATAACACACAGCGCTCATTAATTTGACTGCCAATTGAGATAATTATTGTCTTAGGTATCCCGCAGGACTAACTGCTGTGGTAATTGGTAATTATATACCTATTGTTGCGTTGATTTGAAGGGAAATTAGTAGGTACTGTCTATGCACTTAGCTGTGTTTTGGTCCTTGTGTGTTTTGGCAAAGAATAAGTCTTTGATTCTGAATAATGAACACTGACTGCTCTTAAAACTAGGTAACTCTCTGTTAATGTTCTTTTCAATCGTTTTTGTCACTCAGAAATCAATTTAGTGTAATGTGTGTTTAAAGTTGACATTAGCTTATGTTGCAATCATTATATATACCTAAGCGTTTCTTTTATGTAGTTTAATTTGGAATGTTAAGTGTAGATTTTTAGAACATGGGTGTGTTATATCACCATTACAAGAGCAATCATCTTCCATTGCAAAACAAAACGTGAAATAGGCCAGTTTCCCAGAGTCGTCACAATTAACCAATTGTTTAACAGGATACGTTCATTACGACCGGGACCACCTACAGAATACGCTTATAAGGATGTGAACAGATATCTGCTTATTTTGATATCTACAAAATAACTGGAGGTGGGCGGCCATTCTTTGTGACCCAGATGTAATCGGCCATGTCAGTCATTGTCTTGGGAACTCTTTGGTTAATCAAGAGAAATGGGCTGTCTAGATGTGGCTATAAATGTCAGGATAGATTTAAAGACATCTGTTTGTGTTTGCAAATGATCTACTGCTAAAGTACCTAGATGTCAGAATGTAATGGGCTGTAAAACATCGAGATTACTCTTTTTTTGCTTTCAAGTTTCAGGGTTAGGTTAGTAGTGATGGCTAATCAACTAATAGCCTTGACTTTGGCTTTGTGTATTATAACTACTTAGATATAATTTTCTTTCTGCAGTCAAAGACGCTACACTGCGCCCTTGAAAATACTGCAATAAACTTAACTTTTATCATAAAACAAGGCCAAAAAATTATGTAACTTCAACGTTTCTTTCAAAATATTCATGCACTTTAGTCTTTCAATTCAACCACATCTACTTGTGATACTAACATACATACCTTAGTTCACCTCCATGACGTCGAACATATCACAGCTTTCTCTCCTTATAGCTATTTCTCTACTCATCACCCAAGCTGAAGTAGTGACGAAATAAAACCCTGTAGCTCTCTCATTGGACAATCGATAACGTCGCGGCTTCAACAAAGTAAATCAGTCCCCCGCGTCACCCTCTGACCGTCGATGGCGATATTTTCGGGCTAGCCCACTTAAATGCTGTTTGCTTTGGACTTGTATGGATGTAAGGACTTGTATGAGAAAGTTCTATGTGAGGGTGCCGTAAATTTTAGTTATATTGATGCCTCTATCCCTTTTTCTCACACAGATAAAGAACTTGGACTTGCAATACTAAAAAGATATATTGATGTTATTTTTAAGCGTGTAACCGTGAAGCGATTAAACATGGAGAAAATGTTTGTGGTATAATCAATATTTAAGTACTTTTAATACAAAGGATACAAAAATAAATCAGAAAGTTCGTACCATTTTTAAATAACACGACAGATATGAGTTTTCATAGTAATTTATTCGGCTGCTAAACAGGACAGATATGGATTTTCATACAAACATTGCCGGCCGCGCGCTCTCATGTATTCGACCAGTACAGCATTTTCGGTTAATCTTGAAAAATATTGTCAAAATAATGCTCGAATTTCCAATCATATTTGAGAAAATAAACTTCTTCTTTAAGTCACACCACTAGGCTATCACTGCTCAGAAAATAAACTCCTCCTTACATTTATGTTCACATAACTCGACTAAATGTTAGTAAAAGCTTATTATTTTCACGATTTCAGGTTTGATCCTATTAATAGTTGTTCATAATGATGACTGCAATTATCCCATTTCATGTTTTCAGTTATTTCAATGTAACATTGTGTATTCAATTAAATACTTAATTAGTAACTCTGCAGTAAGTCTTACTTAATTGAGTAGCAATCAGCTGAATCTAAGTACTAAAAACCTGAATCAATAGTTTTCTTCCGCAAATAAACCCAATAAAAATATCCAAGTCCCGTTGGGTCTTATTACCCGCTGTATATATTGAATTATTTTAAAATAAACCTCTTTATATTTTAAATTAAAAGAAACCTCTTTGTATGAAAAATTAACCCATTTGTAGCGTAAGTAAATTGTGGATTTTTATCTCTGAAATTACGTGAGAGCTCTTTATTCAACATGCTCATGGGATATATGATAGTAATTTGTAGCATGTTTACTCTGTTATTAAACGCAATATTTTCTCTTTATTTTATTAAATAAAATAAGAGAAAGGGAACTTGAGAAGCTTACGGTACGGACGTGTCGACCACAACTTAATAAAATTACTAATAGTGCTTTATGCAAAAGTGAAACCAAGTGCTCTTCATCCAAGTAGTTTTTTGGCATTGTCTTATTTACGCAACTTAGGTCATTATTAATATCCGTCAACACACTCAAGCGAGCGGCGAGCGGCAAGTGTTACTCCTCACCCCCTCGGGGAAAAGAGACGGGCTACGAATATTCATCTCGCTCTCGTCGTGATCCTGTGCGGGCGCACCTCCGAACATACCAAGTAAATATCTTTTCATAACTATAAAAACAATAACACACAATGAGTGTCGTTCGATCGCCACCGCAGTCGCCTAATACGTGTAACGAAGGCAATAAAGACTCGATAGCAATAACAAGTGGTATTGATAGGTCTGTAAAGACTGGTGGTTCACAACCAGATTTGCGAAAGGTGGCTTTGTCTGACAACACCAACCAGATAACTTTTCGCGCCAAGAGAAAACAGCCGCATGATGATTTTGGTGCACAATTCGATACATTTCAAGCTAAAATGGAATCACTTATGAAGGATATGGCTAAAACCCAAACTGAAAATCTTAACAAAATATCTCAAGACGTTTCAGCAATAAAGGAAGAGATCAGTCAGATCAAGGTAGCAACTGACCTTTTGTCCTCGGAACAGGTCAAAATAAAATCAGAGATAGCCAACATCGCAGGTTTCAGAGCTAACATTGAGCAAAAAGTGGAGGCTATTGAAAATGAAATAGCATCACTAAAATCTGGTTCCACTTGCGCGATAACTACACCTTCTTTTAGTTATGAAGATTTTATATCAGAGACTTACGAACGATCTCAGAGGGAGAAGAATGTTATCATACGAGGAATAAAAGAGAAACCATCCTTAAACTCTGAAGAGAGACACATTCATGATAGCGAAGAAGTAAGGAAGGCAATAGAAATGGCTGTTCCAGACTGCATAGAACCAGCAAAAACTATACGACTAGGAAAATATAATCCTGATATATCCAGACCTATAAAAATTATATTCTCGACGTCCGAAGCAGCAAAATCAATCCTACGCAATAGATCAAACATAAAATCTGAAAATATCAAAATCTATTCCGATGAGACACCCTACCAACAAAAATATCGGAACAATTTGAGAGACGAGCTGAAACGGCGACTAGATGCTGGTGAGAAGGATATTACCATTAAATATGTCAAAGGTGTACCTACAATTACAAACATTCAGCCAAAAAACTAACGATACAAGATACAGATGATTCAATCCTAAACACTACTCACGAAGTCACTGATTCGTACAGCAATTTAATAAAAAACACGAAATCCCTAAAATTTCTTTACGCTAACGCACGTAGCATAGTAAAGCCGGGAAAACTCGATGAACTAAACTGCGTTATACAATACAACATATCCAGTCCTGTGCATGTAATTATACTATCAGAAACCTGGATCAAGTCAGAATCTGAAGCCAAAAGTCTGAATTTACCAAACTACACCCATTATTATAATATTAGAGAAAACTCAAGAGGAGGTGGAGTATCTATATTTGTTCACGACTGCCTAAAACACAATTATTTAGAAGATCTGTGTAAAGAGGACAATCACTACTTATGGGTTCATTTAGATAAATACTCGCTGGATATTGGCGCCATATATAAAACTCCAAAATCAAACAATAATGGATTTCTGGAGGAATACTCACAGCAGCTGATGAGGAGGAAAAGAACTTTAGTATTCGGTGATTTCAACTACGATCTGCTCAATCCTAATCGAACCACTAATAAATACCAAAAAATACTACTAGAAAACGGACACACAGTCTTGAACAAAATTGATACAAAATTCAGCACCCGTGATACACCGACAAAAACATCGATTCTTGACCATGTCTCATCAAATCTGAAAAATCAAAAATTTCATATGACTATAGTAGAATCACCCATGTCAGACCACAAGCAAATATATTTAGAAGTTGGCAAATACACAATCGAAACGAAAAAGAAAATAAAGTATCACACCTTAGATTACACAGCACTTTATCATACAGTAGAAAGTACGATTACGAATATCTCTGACAGCAACTACGATAGCCTAGAAAATATAATAAAAGAAGCAGTAAATAAAAATAGAATATCAAAATTCAAAATTCAAAATGCGCTAAAATCAGATTGGATTAATAAAGACATAATTGGAATGATAACTAAAAGAAATCAGCTGTGGTCTATTAACAAGGAAAATCCAAACAACGAAATAATAAGAAAAGACTTTATAGCCCTACGAAATGCCGTGTCTGAACAAATCCAGAGTACTAAAAATAGTTATTATTACAAAGCTTTCAAAAACTGTGAAAGAAAACCTTTAAAGATGTGGAAGTTAATTGGGAACTTAGCTGGTAACAAAATAAAGTCGTGCTCTGCTCCTTCAAAACTAGATACACAAACGGGTTCAATTACAGACATTCAAGAAATATGTAATTATTTTAACACTTTCTTTGCCACTATAGGTTCTATTCTAGCAAATAAAATCAAAACGCATACACATACGCAGCCAAGCACTCAAACGGTCTCAAAGTCTAGTTCATGCAAACTACTATATTTAAAGCCAACTACGGAAGAGGAAGTAAGCAAAATCGTGGATAATCTCAATCCGAACACTAGTACGGGCCTAGACGGCATTAGTTGCAAAACAATAAAATGCATCAAAATATTAATATTAAACAAACTAACAATGAGTATTAACTATTGTTTACTAAACGGCTTCTTCCCTGATTCTCTCAAAGTAGCAAAAGTGAGTCCAATTTTTAAGTCAGGGAAAAAAACCGACCCGGGTAATTATCGTCCCATCTCAGTTCTCCCGATAATCTCTAAAATCTACGAGAAAATATTACATAACCGTTTAGATAATTATCTCAATGCTATCAACTTCTTCTCTAAAAAACAATATGGTTTCCGAGCAAAATCCAATACGCTAACCGCAACAATCGACCTTGTGACAAATCTGAAAAACAATATTGATGAAAAACGCACAGCACTCGGCATATTTATCGATCTGAAAAAGGCATTTGATACAATTAGCCATAGCCTGCTTCTCCAAAAATTGTATGATATCGGCATCAGGGGAACTGCTCATGACATGTTTCGGTCGTATCTTTCTAACAGACAGCAAATTGTTCGCATTGGTGATAAACAAAGTAACTGCGTAACTTTAACATACGGCGTACCGCAAGGCTCCATTCTTGGTCCTTTGCTCTTCATAATATATGTAAACGATATAAATAAACTCAATCTGACAGGTGACATAATACTATATGCTGACGACACCAGCTTATTTCTGTTTGGCAACAATATCGATCACATCTTTAAACAAGCTCAGCAAGATTTAGATACTCTTTCTAGATGGTTCCAAGACAATTTACTCACTGTTAACACATCTAAAACTAATTACATTATTTTCAGTGCTAAGAACAAAAAAATCGTTAATCACTCAACTCTGTGTATAAATAAAGAACCCTTAACCAAAGTTGATTCAGAAAAGTATCTTGGTCTCTATCTAGACAAAAATCTGATGTGGCAGCCGCACCTAGATAAACTAAGATCTAAACTATCTTCTATTATGGGTGCGCTTCGAGGCATCGTTCGCTGCTTGCCGAAATCTGTTAGGTTTATTATATACAACGCCATGGTTAAACCTCATCTGGACTACCTAATAGAAGTGTGGGGCACTGCAGCTAAAACAAACTTAAAAGAAATAGAAACATGTCAAAATAAAATAATTAAATTACTATTCCATTACCACTATCTAACTCCCACAGAAATAATTTACAAAGAAACTAAATTGATGACACTATCGCACATTTATAAATATAACACTTGCATATTAGTACACAGGCTATTAAACAAAGACATACACTCTAAAATAACGTTTACAAAAACAGGACAAACACAAAAACGTATTACTAGACGAAAAAACAACATATGCCTAAGACCACCACGTACTAATTACGGAAGGAAAAATATATTATATGAAGGAGCAGAGTTATATAATAAATTGCCTAATGACATTAAGGAGATTCAGTCCTTTACTCTATACAAAAAAACCTTAAAGCACCACATCTTGAAAGATTTCACTCGATTTTAATTCAATTACGTATTTATAAAGTCTAGTGCTATTTTCTTCTACAACATTAAATTATTACTTACTTAAAATACATACCAAGGCATAAAATACATCTATGTACTAATCTATCTTATCACTTTGAAGCACTACCTAACAAATTAAAAAATATTCACAGTTTGCTACTACTAACAATGTATAATTGCTATTGACTTGCCATCGAGAAACGATATGTAATAGTACACTAATTTTTTCTTGTTACCCACTAAAAATGCTTTTTGTACATCTACTACTTAATAGATTATTTACGAGTACCTACCGTTCTTCATATGTTCATGTATTTAGTAGTAACATTAACTTGTATTTCTCATGATAAGTGAATTGTATTCTTTTTGAGAAATAAATGTCTTAAACCGTAAACCGTAAACCGTAAAATGGAACATTGTTAATCATTTATTCTGTTAATTTATTAAAACGGACACACTTCCCTGTCTTTATTATTCTAGCGTATGGCACTCGTGGGTTGCAGCTGAAAATCAGCGTCAGGTGGTACACTTTGTGTTGCCATCTGACATTTATGCTGAGGTGAGGCCCTATTGGCATTATAATCATTGTGTCCTGTTTTTTTTTTTAGTTATAAAGTGTATTTTTCTGCTGTAATGCCAATAAACGCATTTTTCTTTCTTTCTTTTCTTTCTTTAATAGTTTCAATACGAACCCGTCAGCAAGTATTTACCAGATTGGTATTGCCCGTACATAGGTACTTTTAAAATCTTTTCGATGCACATATACAACTACTAATTTTCTCTGTGACAGTTGTACCTAACATTATTTTCTGACGACAAACCTTGACTATTTCGATGAACTATCAGAAACAGAATATTTTTTTTGTAAGAGTTATAATATACTATGATGTTAATATTTTATCAATTTTGTGTTTCCTATCGTATTTAAGTACAGTTGGTTGAATTATATACACTACAAAAATACATACATGAACCAAAACTACACATTAGTAAAACTTCTAACATAATATTGACAGCTACCATAAAAACCAGGAGTCGTCCACCGAAAACAAACAAATATCTAATCGATTTATAATAATGGACTAAGGGGTGGTGGAGCTTTGATAATAGATAACCACGGAACTGATACGAAGCACAAAGTAGATAGATACAGAAGGTCGGCTCCATACAACGAGCGACACACGCAAACATACATAGACACGCGTACACCGAGTGCAAGAGCACTCACGACTGGCATTCGTTTGATATCGCCGCCCGTACGCTACGTGCGCCTCTTCGCTTTTTGTATTGTATACAATGTGTAACTGAATCAATGCACGTTATGAAACTAGTTTGTACAGAATCGTTTATTGAATCGATTTCTGTCGTTTTTAATATAGGTAATTTTTTTTCCCAAAAATAATTAAAACGACGTAAATTACAGTCTCAAATCCACTCAAAACAAACCAAAATCGACGAAGTACCTATGACACTTAACCTTTATACGACTGTGTGCGTGCGTAGATTTGTAATGTGACCACAATTTTCTCTTACAATCAGTGTAACTCCTTTAATAACAATGTAATTGTGTTATACTTAATAGCAAAAATTCAGTGTATGTATTATGATTGTAACATAATATTTTAATTGGGGTATTTGGTGGCTTGCGTTAATTCCGGGACATGTTGTAGAGGTGACCTTCTGTACTTATCTACTCTGTGTTCAAACGCACAATTCCTATATGTTTATTTTGATGGGGTTTCCTTGTTGATATGGAAAAGCTATGTGTAACAGGAAATACATTATTTAAGTGCAATGTCATTTGTGTTTTTTATGTCCCTAATAAGATACTCTGGTGAAATCAGGGGTGATTGACGGTTTTTCCAATAAGTTTGGTTGGTTAATGTGTTTTCTTGTTTTCTTATACGAATTGATTAACACGAAACAAAACAAAACTTTTGTTTGCCTATTTGTATGCTTTGCTTGTAGATTAGGCTAATTCAGTTTATTTATTTATTGGTTTTGTTTTTCGTAAGTACAATATGTATAACATTCAATGTGATTGCTTCACCAAACTTTCCGGAAAAGCGAATGATAATTTTATTAAAAAAAATACATGGGTAGGCTATTCGATTAATCATTGCATACAAGCATCACAGGGACTGATTTGGTAATATTTATTTTTATTTTAAAATGTTCGTAACAGTCCGAATTAGGTTTTAATGGAAAGAAAAATAGGAAAAAAAAATCTAATTCAGAAAAACTGAACGTCCTTTTTTCTATGGGATTTTTGTATGAACTATTGATATTTGGACATGTCTGATAAAAACAATATAAAAAACCTTTCAATAAACCTCGAATTCACCTAAAAAACTAACCTAAACCTTAGAAAACAAAAGCCATAGTTCGCGGTCCACCCAAGAGGACTCTAAATTGTCCACACAAGGGACTTAGCAACCTCAAGAATTTTATACACTCTCATATTACAGTGTAGGACCAAGATTACTATAATAAACTTTAAGAACCACAAAAGGGTACAGTTGTATAAGTGAAATCATCACGTTTTGTCCCTGGGGTACGGGCAGAGAAGTTCATTTCACAACTTTGTGATACACGCACGGTCGTTTTGGTTTTGTCAAAGATGAACGAGAGTTTGAGAAATGCGATGGATATGAAAGAAAAAAGTTTATTATTTGTTGTGAGTCAAGGCTTATATGTAGGTACTAAGTTTTTCCATTCGACATCTGACAAACATTACATAGGGTTTCAATCTTCGGCAGAAATACAAGCTCTAAGTCTAGGTCCGCAACAAGTCAATCGTCATCCTGAAGAAGCCTCGTTGAGAGGTGAAAGACGGGTCGATTTCTTACAGGGTTCTTTATGAATCTTTAAGAACAGTTAAGTGAATTAGGTTACTAAATATACGTCGTCTATTGTATTTTATAATGGCTTTCCGCAAAGTCACGCCTGATTAAATTAATTAGGCTAAAAGCTAGCTATTAAAAGATTTTAATTTGACATTTCCCCCTTTTTTATTTCATAAAAATCTATGGTCTTGCCGTGTCAATACCCGCATTAAAATAAGAGACTTAAAATTAAAACTGTGTTTTTAATTGCCTTTATAAGCAATTAATCTGCCTAGCCTTTTTCCAACTATGTGGGGATCGGGTTCCAGTCTAATCGGATGCAGCTAAATACCAGTATTTTACATGGAGCGACTGCCTATATGACCTCCATAACCCAGCAACTGCGTAACACGATACCCCTTGGTAAGAATGGTTGTCAGACTTTCAGGCTTCTGACTCCACGTAACGACTGTTAAAGATGTAAGAATTACAACCGGGATCAACGGCTTTATAAGCATCAGTAACTTATGTGAATTTGGTATCAAATCATTTATTATGCTAATAAGTATATAAACATTTCTAAATTCCCAAACACAATGGTATTTATGTTAATCCATTTCTGAGAGAATTGCCCGGTAGCACTCCATGCAGTAGTCAAAACTGGGTTAATTATAAACTTCAGTTAAAAATATTAACCTATTTAGCATGCGAGGTCAATGTACTGGCATAGTAACCTAATTGATTGTATTAACCTTTGTATAATAAATATTGATTAGTGTTCAATTAACAGTGATTTTGTGTCAATTATTCAATTAAGTGTCGAGTGTACGAAATATATTTAAATGTAAGTCAATAAGTGCTACTTATGTATGTAAGCAAATAGGATGCCTAGGAGGTATTTCGGTTTACCTAATTTGATTTAGTGATCGTGTTCATTAAAATTGAATTATATTATAGTTTTTTAGAGTTATTTGACTAGTTTTAGACAAGCGTACGGTCAGGGAAATTTACACACCACGTCAATTTACCGTGTTATAGCCATTTCATATACCTGCAAAAGAATGACAGTCATGATTTGAATATACCGACAATTAAGGCGCGGTGTTGCCTCAATATTAACAAAAAACTGGTGTCTTGGATAGTCGAGTATGACGTAACGCAATAAAAATATATGACGTAAAAAATACAGTGGACAGAGAAGGGTTTAAAGAAATTTTTTAACCGAATAGAATAGTAGAATATAGTTTGATATTCCCAATAAAAATACTTCACAAAAATAAACTTTGGCGTCGAACATCTCCGTATTTTTAGCGATAACAACATTTTTTTTTTAAGAGTTCAATATAATAAACATTATTTTATAACTTTAACCAGACAATTATTTAATTTAATGTGTATATTCTGAATAATCTAAATAAAACCCGCAGAATAAAAGCCCATTCGCAGCTTACTCACATCGTCAACCCAAATATTTATTCGATTTTCAACCTTATTTAATGCTCTGTAATTGTGAAAATAGATATTGCAGTCATACTTTAGTCGTCGGGCTACCGTATAACTTGTAGACGAAGTTGTGTGAGTGCAGCTGTAGCGTGTGTTAAAATTGTAGTCAGTCCGTGCCTTAAAGTTTGTAGTCAATTTGATAAACAATAAATTTCCCTCACTTTACTACAAGGGTTTTATGAGACATAGCACTGATAGCCTGGTCGTGTGGCCGTCGGACTGCCAAGTCATAGGTCTCGAGTTCGAACTCAAGGCACGCACCTCTGAGTTTTCAGATTCGTTGCGTATTATATAATTATCACTTGCTTCAAAAACGGTGAAGGTAAACATCGTGAGGAAACCGGCCATGCCTGAGAGATATTTCTCGACGGCATGTGAAGCCAAGTCAGAAGCCCATGGATGACTTTAAAACACTAACCATACGAAAAGAAGAAGAAGATGAGACATAGTTGTAAGTTGTCTTTCTAAATCTCTTGCCAAATATATTTCAGTTTCTAGAAGGAAACAAGAAATAACATGTCAGATATGAATTATACCAGATAATTGTCCTTACGACCACCAATATAAAGGTCATGTGCGAAAGGTCACAGCAAATCATTCTGGAAGGTTCCCAAACGTGTATTTGTGCCGATTTCAGCTCCTTTCATATCAGGCAATAGTGGTGAAATTGTATGTTTCCTTCCATTTTACGACCACTGAAAATTGGTCCTTGACAACCTTAACTATTCTAAAGAAAAATTGTTTGGGTTTGGGATCAATGGAAATTGGTTGAAGGGCTATCTCTGTCCAAGTTTGTTTCACGAAATAAGGGTATGTAAGGGACTGAAAATTATAGGATGACATGTCGTGTTTTTGTTTCCTCGAGATAAAATAAATAGTTTTTTTTTCTTTCTTGTCCTGTTTTCGGCGTATTGTTTTAAGAATTTCCTTTTGTGAACCGATTTTCGTTGAGATGTTTTATTTTTTTCGCTGCACGTTTGGCATGTAGCACGTTCGTACCTATGTATATGTTCCTATTGTTTAGGTACTGTTTTCCTTGTTCATCACAGTAAAGGTCGGTCTTCCTGCCGTTTCATACAAACAGACAGACTTATTCACATTTTTAGGGTTCCGTAGTTAACAAGGAACCCTTATAGTTTCGCCATGTCCGTCTATCTGTCTGTCTCTGTCAGAGACGCACGTAAGGCGGGGATTTTTTTTCCCCTCTGTATCTGCATCCGCGTCCATGGTGTGGGATGTCGTTGAAAAGGTTGTTCATTCCAATCGTTAATTTCCAGTCCATTTTTGGATTCCGGGATCCTTTTGCGAAATATTAAGCTTTAAAGTGCAAATTTTTGTTAGATTCAAGTGTGTGTCCCCAGCCAAATGGTTGGTTTTGGATATGTGAAAAAAATTCACGATAGTAGTATATGTAACGAAATTATAAGGAAAACTATCACAGCTAAGTAAGTTCTACAAGATAACGAGTAATAATGGACCGACTTACATTTGCAGTTGCAAAAACATGTTCTCCCATACATTTCTTAAGGGAAAACATGTTCTTCTTGGGATAAATTCATCCCAACTACGGAACCCTTCAATGTGCGTGGTCCGACACGTAATTGGCCGGTTTTTTGTAATAGGTATTTGTAAAGATATTCTGCATCACAGACACAATAAAATTTACACTTGGCATACCAACACCATTCAATGCAAAAATCGGTATCACCTCACTAGAAGACAATCAAAACATTCAATTCTTTAAACTGTATCACACATAAATTACGTGACAAAATGATGCTTCTTACGTCACAAAATGTCTGCCGGTGCGTGGGCGCAGGCTTATGAATATTAATCATTTTGATGTTGCGTGAGGATAATTACTGATGCAGAGTTCACTTTCGGTCATTATCTACTCTTTCATTTTTTGATAGCTTGAAATTGTCACAGGTTTAATGACCAGTATTTACTAAATCGCTGTATTGTCTCAGACATTTCTTTCCCGAGCGTTTTTGATTTTTTTTTAAGGGAAATGGATGATGCTACTGCCTTTCCTCTTTCTCTCTATTGTTTTGACATTTACCTAACTATAGCATATGTTTATTATCTATTCTGTGCTTTGGTTTTTTTGCGTCATATTTTTTACCGCAAATAAACATACGAGTATTTTGATTTTCTTTCTTAATATTATTTTTTATAGGTACAGTTTAACCTGTTTACAATTCCTGCACATAATACATCCATGAATTATCAATAAATCAATTGAATGCTAAAATCTATATCAAATCATAATGATTTGTATTACGTCACGCGCCGCTTGTCTGCGTGGGCGCATCGAACGTATGAATTATTGAAATGCACAGCGTTAGTCTGAATCGCTAATGCTTAGTTCACTTTCGTTCAGTCAGTGGTGTTTGAAGAAGCGAAAGCGATATTGCATGAATGATAAAATAAGAGTTTTACCAAAAAAGAAAACATCCTGTAATTTATGATTATTTTTAAACTTTACAGCTATTTTCATGTTAACGCCAGACAAACATTTTGACTGATTTGTGAAGATACAAAGTGGCTAACGTCACCTAAGGCCAAGCTCCCAAGTTCTCACTGGTCCTGAGGTGGCGTTTGCTGCTGACCTTATTTTATAATACTCTTCAAGTGCTTGTAATTTCACCTACACTCATATTCTTTAAATTGTTTGTTCCTTTTATGAACCCTATCGATTTATCATTAGCACAGAAGCCACGAAGTAACTAAGTTTCTGCATCAATCATAATGTTATCACTGCCGACAAAGATCACGATAATGATGCTTCGCTTTCGCCCATTCCTTAGACCATCACCAGACTCATTGTTACCGACACAAGATCTATTGCTATAGATAACGACTTCTGCTTACATCGATACAATTTTACGACGTACAGTCACCGTAAGAGTTTGGTATGTAGGACAACACAATTTGGAATCGACGAAATACCTAACTACATGTTCTTTTCCCATAAATCCCTATAAGCCGTCATCTCGACGTCCACTTCTTTTATTGTTATACGAACTTCCACATAATTTTATAAATTTTTGGTCTGCATATTTTTTTATAATTATCCATGTTCATATTGCTGCATGACTCAAAATGCGAAGCATTAGAGAGTGCTTTGCGATCGAAAAATTTGTTTTGCCTTCTTTTTGCAACTGTTTATATTGTTACACTCCTGCTAGTACACAGAACCTACTTAATTTATATACCACTGTATAGATAATTATCTATACAGTGGTATATAAATTAAATTGGTTTTGTGTACCTACTAGCATAATTTAATGGAGATTAAATATGTACTTTTTAAAATTGATTCAATGCACCAGAAATGAAAAAACATCAAAATAGTTTTACATTTTTTCCCGTCAATCAAGTAAAACATCGTAGCACATCGTACATCTGAAAACATTGTAGCTTGCGAAAAAATAATTTAACTGAGTAATTTTTTTTTTTAAATAGGTTCATTTCTGCCGTAGGAAACTCTATTGAAAATGGCTCTTTTATTCAAAGTATTTTTATACTAGTGGTCGCCCAGAGGTCGAAATTCGACCATACTTAATTTAAATGTCATGATTCTAAGGTAGCCATCTTGTGTCAAACGCATGGATGGTGGTGTGTGTAATGTTTTTTTTATTAATTCAATTTATTTCTAATGTATATTATATAAAAATATTAGCTTTCTGCACTCCTTCTCCATATAAACTTTAACTGTGCCAAATGTCATACGGAGCAGTATGAAATTTGGCACAGTTAAGTCCGCGTAATTTTCGTAAAAAGGGGTACAAAGTTTTTGCTTCACGTAATAATTTAATAATAATATATAAAACCGGCCAAGTGCGTGTCGGACCACGCACAATGAAGGGTTCCGTAGTTGGGATGAATTTATCCCAAGAACAAACTTAACATTGTAGTTGAAAAACATGTTCTCCCATACGGAATGTATGGGAGATCATGTTTTTCAAACCGCAAATTTAAGTTGGTTGATTATTACTCGTTAACCTGTACAGGCTACTTAGCTCTGATAGTTTTCCTTTTAATTTCGTTATATATACTACTGCTGTGAATTTTTTCACAAATCCAAGTACAAACATTTAGCTGGCATTTATCTGTTAAAAGCTTAATATTTCGCAAACGGATTTCTGAATTCAAAAATGGTTTTCACAAATTTTTGAACGACCTTTTTAACGATACCCCACAATATGGGGTAGGCGAGAAAAAAAAACATCCCCTCTTTACGTGTACGGGAGGTACCCTAAAAAAAAAAAAAAACTTAATTTTATTTCTTTTTTTTTCTTAAAAGTGATGTATTTTAAACCATACAGATATCCGACTAGCAGTCTATATAGTTTGTGTGGTATACTAACAGTTAGGCAGCTATATTTATTAAACATGACTTTATACCTACATAAATCTACCCCATATACCCCAGCAGACAAGGATAAAAGACGCAATCATACTGTGGCTCACTCCTCGGGGGTTCGTACGGCTTTTGCAAAGCGTCAGTACAGCGCTCAATCTGCCTACGTCTACAATAAAATAAACGCTAAATTAAAATTCAATCCAGAGTCTAAACATAAATGCAAGAAGATTATTACTGATTGGCTAAAAACGTTATCATATGAGGAAATCGAACAGATTTTAATCAGACCTTACTAAAATGGAATCCATAACATACACACACGCTCACATACCATATACACAAACATGCACGCACGCACACTCACACATACACACAAGTACACACACACACACACACACACACACACACATACGTACACATACACAATTCGAGCTGCTCTTTTTGATAGAATTCTAGTTTTTAATTTGTATCCTTTTTATTATCTTTGGTTTATTAGTCTCCATTTTGTAAATGTACTACAGGGGAAGTAGCGAGTCAGCCCCAACACAAGTATTGTTAATAACTTAACGGGGCTGCCTCATGCTATACGTATTGTAACGATTTTGGAACAATAAACAATTTTTAATTTTTTTTTTTTTTTTTTTAATTTTACCACTTTGTCGGCATAATTAATATGTATACATATGCCAAATTACAGCTTTCTAGTACTAACCGTCTCTGAGCTAAGTCGCGAACAGACAGACGGACAGACAGACAGACAGACAGACGGACATGGCAAAACTATAAGGGTTCCTTGTTTACTACGGAACCCTAAAAAGTGGTACAAAGTTTTTGCTTCACGTATTATTATAATAATTTCCAACTTCGACCCTCTTCCGTTGCCTAGAAACCAACAAGTTAGACCTAAATAGTCTTTGACAGTACATAAAGTTTGCGAGGTGAGAAATTTTACCCATATTGATGGGTAAAATTTTTGAATGATCGTTATTTATTAGGCTTGCATTTTTGGATATTTCAAATATATTTCTTGTTCCTGCGCATTAACTGTCCGTACCACGACAACCCCAACTAACACGTTTTAAAAAGAAGCTGCAGGAAACGGCTTGCAAACTTATCTATTTTGCCAACAGTACAGACAGCAATGTAAAATTATTCTAACGACACGATTGTTCGCTAATGTATTCAAATTCGTTTTTAATTGTTGCGTCTCATTGAGTCATGCATGTATGTAATTGGTGTAAGGAAGTTGGGTTAATGTATGGCTGTTTTGCTCGTTAAACTAATTGTTTAATGCTAATTTAGAGATTTTATGGACGTAGGTTAGTGAGGTTAATATTGTTTAATTTGTTAGTGGGTGAACCTGGTTTTCTTCGTAGAAAAAGGAGAGCTCTGTTTCTGCAGTTATGCTACCGAGTTTGCTTGCAAAGCTGCAACTCAACATGACGAACAGATAAATGCACTTTCGCATTTTTAACAAGTCTCCTTCTCTGATACCGTCAGGTACATGTGAAGGTTCCCGTAGACAGGCGCGAAGCGACAATTTGCGCGAAGAAAAATTTCTACTGATACTTCACGGAAATTGTTCTACCGGTGTCGCGGCTCGCCTGTCAGCAGAGCCCTAAAAAAACATTGACCAGCCGGCAATGAGGGTACGCCAGAGCGCCGGAAGAACAAATGTAGTGTTAATCGTAGAAGCTGTTTGAATGTAACATCACTATAATATCTGAGGGTGAAGCTTTATGAAAGCTGAAGCTCATTTGATGGCTATAGTTTTGCTGTGAAATTGTTGCGCTTATCTGGAACATACGACTATAATAAGAGGATGCAAATATTTTCGAACTATACCTACTTACTTGCAAATCATTCCTAATGAATCAAACCACAATCTATGTCCTTCTTAATTAGGTCACAGCTTCATAGTAAACAGTTATTATGTAATATTAATATCCTATTCATTGAGTAAGTAAGGCATCACAATGCCATCAGTGTCATGCAAGGTATTTGTACAATGCCTAGCGTATCCATGCAATACTGTGATACAATTCGCCGCGCTATTGCAAGTACAGAAAATACTTCAGAAGGTTTATTTGGAATATCTAACTTGATGGTTGTCATCATTATCAGCAGCATTCTTACTAGCTTAACTAGCTGCGAAGCTAGTCGCTCCTAGGTTTTAATACTTTATTTCGTTAGCTGATTTGAATGGGGCTTGTGGCTAAGTAATAACAGCCGCTTTGGTTTGTTTGGTCTGTGGATGGGTGACCATCTTTACATACCAAGACGTATGCCTTGGAAAGCACGTTAAGCCGTTGGTCCCGGCTGTCATTTGTCATCTTTAAGAAAACAGAAGCCTGAAAATCTGACAACTAGTCTTATCAAGGGATATCGTGTTACACAGTAACTGGGTTGCGGAGGTCAGATAGGCAGTCGCTCCATGTAAAATACTGGTATTCAGCTGCTTCCAGTTGGATTGCAAGGCGACCCCAACATAGCTACGAAAAGGCTAGGCAAATGATGATTCCGTTTGCTGATTTGCGATCTCTCCTCAAAATCACGTTACACATTCTGTCCTTTGTCTACATTGATCTAGAAGACAGGGTCTTCTTCTTGTGATTCTAATATCTTCTGCCCAATAAGTTGAAAATCTCTCAATAATTTTAATCATGACTGAATCATATGGTTGAGTCCTTTCTTCGACGCTAATGCTTATATATCCCCAGTTATGATATCAATTATTTTGCTAGAGATTTAGATCGTGACTGATAGCCAACAGCAATGACGTTCGAGAACATCGAAACTTCTCAGCTTGTCATGTCCACAATTTCAGTAGTTCATCGTCCTTGTGACCTTGGGTTTCTTTAGTGAATTTCGTGGAGTAAATCTTCTGCCCTTTAGATTTGTTGGTGCAAGGTCGTCGCATGCATTGGATAGCACTGCAGGTATGCGTGCCACGTCGCTACAGTGACGTAGCCTTGAAGATAGCTGGGTTAGCCAGGTAGTAGGTATCCGTGTTGGTATTATAAAGACTTTGTTTCGAATATTGTACAGAGTTCAACCGATAAGAAATCAAGGTGGAGGTTCGGATTGAGTTTAGTTGTTTAGACATTGAACTTTTTCGATTAATGGTCTCTTTCGTTGAGTTGAGAAGTTTTGCCAGAACGTGAACAGTCTCTTTATAAACCACTAGCTTTAACCCACGAAATGCGTATTTTTTATTTATATTTTAAATTCACATTCTTTATGGCACCTATTTAGTTATAAGTTATCCGAATATTAAAAATATTTGGCCTAGGTATCAAGCGTGCAAATACGAGTAGATTCGCTGTTACAATAGTAGATCTTGATATTTGACAGGGACGTGCCCCAATATACAAGCCATTTAGGAACCTGATGCTAATTACCTACTACGGTTGGAACCATTTTGTATTTCTATTTAGCTAATCGCTGTTAACTGGTGCCCATGGGCTTCTCGTTCCATTATGTTTTAAGATTAAAATCGACGATCCCATTGAGTCGCCAATTCCAATACCATTTGCCGGTATTCTGGCTCAATATTATTAATACTAGGCCGCAGTTTTAAACCCCCGTATAATCCGACTCTCCTGCGCACTCCAATTATCCACAACTCATTCGATTGAGAGCTCCATTCAATCTTTGAGAGTTGGGAACAGCCATTATTCATAGTCTGCCGTATTTTTTATGTTTTCTACTCTATTGAATTTAAAACTTAGGTATCTGTTAATTCAGCTAGTTAAATATAAAGCAGAAAGCAAGAAACAATCATGGACCTAGTTGCAACAAATAAAATCGAGTGTTGACCAAGTCCAAACGAGAGATATCTATGTTCTATGTTCTATGTTATGGAGTTTGGTTTCCGCACTTAATCCTTCAGTGGACCATTGTGCGTGGGCCATAGCGGCCGTTGGTGGTTATTCCAACCAGCCCACCTCCCTCCAGAAGTTGATTAAGTCTCCTGGTCTGTTCAGAACATCTGTGTAAGATCTGGGTGTCCCGAGGGTCTCTGTTCTAATCTGGGTGACGCCCGTGCATTCAAAAAGCACGTGCGCGACGGTTTCCTCAGCCTCCATGCACGCCCTGCACAGAGGACTGTCCGTTATGCCCATTGTGTGGAAGTGTCTGTTCAGCGAGCAGTGGCCCGTGATGGTCCCCGTCACCAGGCGCAGGCCATTCCTATCCAGGCGTAGTAAACGCCGGGTTAGCCCGGTATCCAAAGATGGCATGGCTTCCTTGGACTGCCTGCAGCCCGGTGTTGAGGTCCACCAGTGCTCCGCTTGAGTGTGGGTGAACTCCTGTAGCCACCTTCGTATCTGGGTGAAGGGGATGGGTACGATAGGCTCGGGTCCACAGACTGCGGTGCTGGATCCTCGTCTAGCAAGTTCGTCAGCTGCGTCGTTACCCAGCGATCCGCTGTGTCCTTTTATCCATTGCAGTGTCACCGTGTTGCGGCTAGATACCGTTATTTGTTCTAGTGCATTGTGACATTCTAGTGTTAGCTTTGTGGTAATATGTTTTTTCCGTAAGGATTGAAGAACCGAGGCGCTGTCGGAGAGTATGCGTATGTGTGTGTCCGTAACTCTCCTGGCTCTTAGGGCGTGGACCGCTTGTATAATACCTACACACTCCGCCTGGTAGACGGTGTTGTACATTCCCAGCGGGCTGGATATCTTTATGTTAAAGTCGTGTGAGAAGACTCCAACTCCAGTTCCGGAGTCGGTCTTCGATCCGTCGGTGTATACTCTCATCTCTTTCGAGCCTGAGTAGTCACACTGTTCTTCTGTAAGTATTATGTTGTAGTGCCTATGAAAGTGGTATGTTTTCGGGGCTTTATCACAGGGTGATGCCATCATTGGTCGTCGTTTGATCGCATCTTCCTTTATGCGTGTGTGTTTAACTCTAGAGTCTTTGCTTAGTGTGCCGGATACATGAAGCCTAAAGGCGGCTAGGGCCGCCTCCTCCCGCACGATGAGGTGCAGAGGAGGCAGTCCAAGCATTGCCTGTAGGGCGGCAGTCGGTGCAGTTCTCATACTGCCAGTGATTGCAACACAAGCAAACCGCTGCAGTTTTTCGAGATTCTTTTGGGCTGTGCTCAGGTCTGTCCTGGGCCACCAGACCAGTGAGCCGTATGTGATGACTGGTCGGATGACTGTGGTGAGATATCTTTTTGGGGCCGATTTCAAATGTGTCAGATATATTTTTTCCGAAGAATAAAAGTGACAGTTTTTGTATTGAAAATATGTCAAAATAAAATTTTTGTTCCCTGGGATAAAAGATATGTTACGGGGTTCAAATCAGTACCAAGCCATTTAACAAGAAACTAAAAACTTAAACGTTAACTTTACTGTCCAGGCTGCTCGTTTGTGGAATGCATTACCAGTTCCAATAAAGCGCGCGCAATCGTTGCCTGTGTTTAAAAGACTTCTGAAAGAACATTACTTGTCGTTATGATTTTGTTCTTATCGTTAGCTGTAATAATATTCGTCATTTATTTTCGTTGCTTATATAGTTAGTATGTATGTATATATGTATCTATTACATAGGATTTATCTGTGTATCTATTATATTATATTGTACTTACGAGTATATACCTTTTATTTGCACCAAAGACAGCCCCATTTTATGTCCAGAAAATCACTGTCCATTCCAAGGTTGCCTGGAAGAAATCGCAGTAAGCGATAAGGCCGCCCATTGCATATTTTGTAGTGTATTACTTTTTCTTTATGTAATGTATAATCTGGTGTACAATAAAGTACATATTAAAAAAAAAAATACAAAGCAACAACATACATACAGCTCCTTTTACTGCAGTGGTTCAAAATTTCCAAGCCATGCGGGTCAAAATCCGGAAATGGCACCAACCTTGACATGACGTTTAGTATCGTATAAACACGATGCCTTTGTGTCCCGAGTGCGGCCCCTGGGCTGCTACATAAAGTATTTCTCGAGACATGCCTGTTTTACTTTTGACCTTCCTTTTATATTTTTGGGTTTCAGACTTCTTGAAAAATGTTTAAGTGGCTAAAGAGCTTTGCTACTTGTTATATACATGCTAGGTACCTTAATGATCTGACTGATTTAACCTTTCTTTTTAAGCAGGGCCATTACCAGTGTTTATGATTAGTACCTGGTCGACCGAGCTCTGCTCGGGCGAAAATAGAGAATGCTCTTTTAATAGTAGGCTAGTTCATACTAATTCCACGTATAGTAACATACTAGCTCCATGCTGCTATGATAATAAATACTTACTAATTCCATGCTGCTATGTCATTATTATAAGGTTAATATTGCTAGCTTTAACTTTGGGCGACCGAGCTCTGCTCGGGTAAAAATACGAAGAAAACGAGTTTTCTCAGATACGAGACCTAGCTAGATCGATAACCCCCCCTTCCCTATTGCAACTTTCATCGAAATCGTTAGAGACGTTTTTGAGAACGTGATTACATATATATAAATACAGGGTGGCAGGGACATCGATGCGAAAACTGTTACCATGGATTCTGTACATGATTCTGAAGAACTTGCGTTGAAATTTTTCGTAGGTATTTTTTTTTAAATCTGCTGTTTCATAGAAAAATGCAATATAGTCTACGCGGTCAAAATGTATGGAACTGCCTATTTTTTTTTTAATAACAGACGAAAAGATGTCCCTGCCACCTTGTAAATATATATACAAATATTGCTCATTTAATAGTTCAGGATTTTGAACCGTTATTTTCTACGAAAACTCTCACCCTCTGCCGTTGGGTACACCGCTTTGTGACAACAGCAGACTGAATTACGACTCACTTGATTTGAATATTATACATAGATATTGTTCATGAATATTATTATGACCTCTTCATTATTTCCTAGAATTCTATTTTTTCTTTCCCTTTAATTATTACTGCTTCGTTGGTTGGGTTCGATTCCCAGGTTGGCCAATTTTATGGGTTTTTCCATTATGAATCTCCTAACAGCCCGGAGTTTGGATTTGTGTCCGGTGTATGGCAATAGGCTCACCAAAAAAAAAAAAAAAAGGGTCTAAGTTCTATTGTTTTTGTTTTCGCGCTTAGTCCCTCAGGTTGACCATTGTGCGTGATGGGTGGGATGGGTGAATGGGTTTTAAATATAACTGGCGAAATTTTAGTGAACTATAGTTACCCTCTGCTTAACCCTTTGAAAATTACAGGCGTGATGTAATGTTATATAATTTTACTGTTTTTCCTAATCCTACTTATTTTAAATCACCCTTGACATACCAACCTGACCTACAGGCTGCCCCCTATAAGCCACACACTACCTTGACCTCTTTTACCCAATCCTCTTTGTTTTCTCTTCCATTGTCATGCGAATTCCTTTAAGACTCGTTTGCCTAACGAGTTTTGGGACAGAGAGAGATGAAAGATGTAGGCTATTGTAAAAATAGGGAAAGAAAACCATTCGATACGAGATCGGTATCTTTTTGTCGAAGGTTTGCGTTTTGTAAATGTTTTTGGGTAGTTTTACTTGTGTTGGTATTGGTTTTCAGTCCTTTGGGAGCTGCTGATATCTAGGCTTAACATTTCAGACTTGTTTGCATAAGCTGTAATATCATCTACAGCCCGAATTCACCCTCAGTTCGGCCTCTTCATTTATGCTAATTTGTGATGGGAACAATGTCATTCGCCGAAAAAGGCTCAGTCAGGCTGGTTTAACAGCTGTCCGGGAGACCCGCAGAGGCTCCCGGAACGGAGACACACGTTAGGAGCTAGAACTTTGTTTCACAGCGATGTATATTGGTCCGAACGCAACCCTCTCCGGGTAGAGCCCATACAACGTATCGTACTACTCCCTCGTTTTAGAGCACTGCGGGCACTACCCGTACGAGTCTCCCGGGTACGAATGGCCCAACCAGCCTAAATATCAAAAAGTTTCTATGTACCTTTAATAAACAAAGGCTTAGTACCAGCTATTTGACACCAACATTGAAAGAAAACACAGTCACTATCAGTAACAAACAACAAAGCTAACTGACTAACGATTTTATTAAATTCTCGTGTACATTACAATAGGTAATGGAAACCGTCTTACCCGCGGCTCTTGCCTCAAATCCCGGGGATTGCAACCTCCAATTACTTAGGCAAACGCCTCGAGATGCTTAATTACGGCTATCCTTTCGTATTTAAATTCAACTCTGCATTAACGTTGTAGAATATGAAAGCGGAGTGAGACGGTTGGCGTTCTCTGCCGGTTTGCTTTAATTATAGTTTCTAAAATTTTTGATTTTGATTGGCGAGGAAATATTTCAGTTTGGTTATGATAAAACTACTTTATAGAAATATATTGTTCCATAACCTATACTATTAAATGAGCTATATTTGAATATATTTGTAATCACGTTCTCGAAGCCGGCTCTAACGATATCGATGAAATTTGCAGTACAGGGGCTTACGGGGTCAAAAATCGATCTAGCAAGGTCTCATATCTGGGAAAATTAGTTTTCTCCGTATTTTCACCCGAGCAGAGCTCGGTCGCTCAAAGTTTAGAACACGATGGCTCCCTTAGAATAATGACATGGCAGCATGGAATTAATAAGTACCTACTATCATGGCAGCATAGAATTAGTAAGTACCTACTGTCATGGCAGCATGGAATTTGTAAGTACCTACTGTCATGGCAGCATGGAATTAGTAAGTACCTACTGTCATGGCAGCATGGAATTTGTAAGTACCTACTGTCATGCCAGCATGGAATTGGTATGAACTATCCTATAATATTAAATGAGCATTCTCTATTTTCACTCGAGCAAAGCTCGGTCGACCAGGTACTGATTCTTTATGTAGCCTATTCCATTGAAACAGCGCATAATGTTAAAAAAAGCTTGTAATAAGCTGTAACTACTATGATCGAGAAATCTTTCACTATATTTAAATCATTAAAAATAACAGAAATTTTCCCAGTACTTAGAAGATTTGTTGAATATCCAATATCGTTGATTCTTGTTTGATTAACGTTTTTAAAAGGATTTTTTCGATGAGAATAATAGACATTCCTCATCAATTTGTTTGTTTAAAATCTGAGGATATCGAATGCCTAGTTAGCACAAACTTGTTCACACAGGCGGAATGATATTAATAAAATACGTAAGTAAATATGAGACAGGAGTTTAAAAGGCTGAGTAAAAATTGAGATCTGGTCGGTTTTTACTTTATAATTTCTAAAAGTTGCTCCTCGCGGCTTCACCGGCGTGGACCTATTCTTTTTCTGAAATAAAAGCTTCAGCTACACCTTATAACATCAGTTATCTGCTAATGAAAGTCCCGTCAGAATCAGTCCAGCCGTTTCGGAGATTAGCCGGAACAAACAGACAGAAATACAAAAAAAAACAAAAAAAGGTTTTTTTGTTACAAGTACCGTATTATTTTCATATGCATTTAGTAAAAATCTGTTATTTTGACATCATAAACAGACACTTTAATTTTATTTATTTATAAGTTTGTATGGGTGAAAGTAAGTATGTATGTATAGATTAATACCTTAATTATTATATTAATACGTGAAGCTAAAACTTTGTACCCCTTTTTACGAAATAGGACGGAGGAATATGAAATTTGGCTCAGTTAAAGTTTATATGGAGAAGGAGTGCAGAAAGCTAATATTTTTATATAATATATAAAATAAATAAATAGAATAAATTAAAAAAAACATAACACAAACTACCATGCGTTTGACACAAGATGTAGGTACTTTAGAATCATGACATTTTAATGAATTATGGTCGAATTTCGACCTCTGCGCGACCACTAGTTTAAACAAAACAGCCTTTAAAATAAATATCTACTAATATTGCTTTCCAGCAACCCGGACTATGGACTCGTGCTAAATTGCTGTAGTCCTATTCCATGGCTGTTAAACATAATTACCGAAATATGGGGGAACACAGACATGATGTTAAGTTATTGTTCCTTTTCTCAAGAAACTACTATACATTTAGTACCACTATAAGTACCTACCTTCTGCTAAAAAAAGTACTAAGCTCACTTAAATCAAAAGGAGCACCTACATAGCTAGGTATACATATAGCACCAAGACTAAGATATTTCTTTGTGAGCACGCCACGTCAGCAATACGACTGTATCTTCTTTGGTAATTACTCGGCAACCCGCCCCAGGGATGTCTGTGTACCAGGAGGTTGAGGGCGTTGGATGTGGTATCTGAAAAATAAAAAAGATTCCTTCGTTAAAAATTACTTACGTTTAAAAAACATTAGGTGCTGCTAATTATTAAATATTGCGCAATTTAATACCAATATAAAAAAATTTAAGCTTATGAATACGTGATAATGATTTTAAACTCAAAAATATATACTAATGGCCGTCCGCTTATCTGACACGGTTTCTGAGTTAGCAACGCGGTGCGCGAGGTTTCATGATGCGAGAACTCAGTGATTCGTCAACTTTTACCTCAGGATCCGTCTCATTTAGGCGTTCGGCCTATCATTTATTTATGATGCCAAACATAATTAAGATAATTAAGTAGTGGACTAAGACCCGAGTTCACCAACAGATGCTTAAATTTTAAACATCTGTTTTAACCATAAACGGCTGTTTAACAATATTTTACTGTTCACCAAGCACTAACAATTGATTAAGTACGGTAATCGGACGGTTATCTTAAACGAGGTAGCCAACTCGGTTTAACCATTGGTTTATGCTTCCAGATGTGAAGTTTTGCATTGTACATCACTTTTTTAGATGAACAAATACCTTACTGACACATTAACCTTTTTTTATTATTATAATTTATTGATTTGACAATTCATACTAGAATTTATTATTATTATATTTTATTGGAATGTTTTTATTGTGTCGAAAATTTTAATTAGAATTGTTTAATAATGAGTGATAGATAATTGTTTGATAATTTATTATAATCAGCATGTTTGTACCAAAATAATATTTGTACGCCGATTTCGGTTGACATAGCGTTCTTTAATAATTACAACATCTGTACCCAACCTACCTCAAATAAAAAATATTTGTGTTTAGTTACAAAAAAAAAAACAAGGCTCTGATTTTGAAGGATTTTGCGCACTCCCCGTATATTCAAAACACGGCGCAATGATGAAATTTAAAATTTTAATTAGCACATAGATACTGTACAAAAAGATTTAAAAAATAAAAACAGATCTTTGTAATAACTACTTCGTTTTATTCAATTTTTAAGCGCAACAATAAAAAAATAATTAATAAAGGTCTAGTGCCAAAGTACCTTGCACAAAGCACCAGATGGCGCCATCACCCCTCACCTACATCCCACAAAATGACTCGAATGACGTCTATAACCTATTTAAAAATGTCCTCTGTGAGTTAGACAATGAAAATTTATTGACGTTGACATTCTACATTCACAAAATATTGATAAACCATTCGATCATTCGGTCATTTTCGACTCAGTCATTCAAAAACGCTTGGTTATTTAACCGTTGGTTAGAAATAAATGGTGAACACGAAAAAAACGCGGTTTGTTTAAACAACTGTTTAATTCTAACAGAACGGTTACGTAACCAATGATTACGTTGTAGTTGGTGAACTCGGGCCTAAGTATTTGGTCAATCTTTGACCGAGAACTTTTCCTTGTTCTCTGCCATTATCTCTCTTATCGTTTTTAACTATTTAGAAATAACCAGTTGTAAATGAAAGTCGTTTACACTTTACAGGCCCATTATGACAATGTTGATTGTTTTAAGCGTTGATTGTTCCAAGGTATTGTAAAGACCCGTTCTCATAGATGTTCCTAACCAGAGTTAATCTGTTCGAATTGCTATTGATTTTGGAAGAACTTTGCTTGAATAGATTACTTTGTCAAATCATATCTATTGACAATTTATCTGAGTACTTTTCCCAGAAACCGGGCACAAGCAGCCTGTAACCATCCAGGTTTAACCATCGAGCTACTTTTGAATTCCGATTTTTTTTCCGACAATGATTAAGTACTAAATAGAAAAACTGATTTTAAACCCGAGTCTAACGTTGTAGGAATATTGTTCGAAAAACAAAAATAGACTGATGATGGTCGGTTGACTTGGTTTCTAATGAGACGGAAATACTTTACAGCTAACTATCGTATCCACATTCCCATTATTCCTTCGTAGAATATCACAAGTTAATAAAGGCAACTAATGAAGGGTTTTCTTTTAGCCACCGTCTTTACATTGCCTTTGGATGCAACGCCCAAGGGACTAATTTTGCCAGCAGTAGACTTTGAAGAATTAATATAGCGCTTTTTGTAATGTATTGCCAATTTATAGGTTGAAAGAAGAATGGAGTTTTAATGTGATGTATTTCAAAGAGGTAGGGTAGGTAATGGAGATGAATAATGATGAATTATGATGGTCGTATATGAGTAAAATTATATAAAGGTATATCAGAAGTAACTCCGATAAAAGAAAGAAAATAAGTCCACAGAGCAGGGTCCATTTTTGAAGAATTAATTTAAAAAACCCTAAGAAAATACATTTTTGTCACGACATACGTAGCAAAAATGTACGTCAAAAAATTGGATTCAGCAAAAACGTAACAGTCCTTTCAATAAAGGGAAACGGAATTGTATTAATGTGTTGGAATTTCTCATTTGAGTCTGGAGTATGTAGGTACTTCTAAAACAGTATTAATTCTACACCATGCTTCAGAAAACAAAAACAATACGAACTCGAAATTAAAATTCTCTCGAAAAAGGGCAATACTAATACATTTTTAATTCCGGTAACCTCAAGAAATCGTGGCTCGTAGATCACTGCGTCTCAAGCAAACAGAATTACAAATTCATGAAAATGTTAATAATTTTTACTGAGGTAGCATTTTTTCCTTCAGTCTGATAGAAGGGTGGGTTTTATAAGGGAGGTTTCGGGAGGGTGTTTAAGTAGATATTCTGTAATTTGAATCTTAATACAAAAGCCATTATTTATTTTAAGTAAGGAAGGAAATGCGTGATTCTTTTTGCGAAGATTTTAAGATACTGAAGGCAATTGAGCGTTTGATGCTAAGTGTGTTAGAAATTTGGAGGGTACTTGTATTGTGGAAGTTAGTGAACAGGACAAAGGTTGTTGAGACCTTTGTTTACCTTAAGAGTATTTTCTTATTCTTTGTCCAAACATTGGATGACTTATCTGCTTTTATATTTGTTGTGTGCTTGCCTTTAAATTATGTTTCAACTAGCGAAGTAAAAAAGTTTTTCACTTAGATGACGATACTTCCTATGAAATGTATTTTCCTTGTCGCTTAAATTCATATTTTTTACGAATCCCAAGTGATAAATAAGACCCATCATAACACCCACCTACTTTATAGTTCCAAGCACGACACTCAAACACGTATCCAGAAGAATGCTTCCCATTTCCTTATCCATATAACCGAACTACCAAATTCCTAGACAAACCATACGTATACTAGAATCAATATCCATCTTCTTATATGTCACGTTCGGCAAACACGAGGCAGCATCTAAACGGTCTCGGGGCAAATAAATATTTCAGTGTAGTTTGTATTTACGCGACGCTCGAACAAACAGTCCTTGGAGTCTTCAGACTATGCTGTTATAGTTTTAGAGTGTGACTCTGAATGGAAGGATGCTGAACTTTTTTTAAGTTTTGGAAATTCTACGTCTTCTTCCCCTCTCTAAGTACCAACAGTAATAGTGATTGTTTGAAGATATAACGATAGTAACGATGAAAGATGCAACAGTGTATTTGATCGATCTTAATGGTGAAGCACATGAGTCCCTAAAATATGTTGAGATCTCCGCAAATGTGGATCCTGTCTTCAATTGAAATCATTCCTTTCTTTGTTCTTACAGAAAAACTGAACAGAGTGTTGTAGTCTCATCAGACACTATAAATTAAGTATCAATGTTCGTGACTTACTTAGGAATCAGTAGGTCTCGAAAGCTTAGAACCCTTCAATATAGAAATTTATTATCGATCATTTAATCTAATAATAATACCACCCTATTATTGTCCCACTGCAGGGCAAAGGCCTCTTCTCATACAGAGAAAGCACGAGCATTGATCACCACGCTTGCTCAAGGCGGGTTGGCAATTTCAGACTTATATTAACTATAAATCCAGTTTTTCTCACGATGTTTTCCTTCATCGATGTCAGTAATGTCCAAGATAAACTCAGAATGTTCTGATTGAATCTAACTCTTCATAAAATCTTTCAGCTATTCTCACATTTAACCCTTCTTCCACAGTAATAGAAACTGGAGACGAGCCAGCAGCATGCAACGGAAGAAGGACCCTAGTCCTGGCCAACCACCAGAGCACAGCAGACGTGCCTATGTTGATGGCGGCCTGGAACCCCAGAGCTGGAGTCCTGCCCAATCTCATGTGGATCATGGACAGGGTGTTCAAGTTCACCAACTTTGGCATCGTCAGCGTCTTGCATGAAGACTTCTTTATACAAGCGGTAAGTGGATTTATGTTCTTTTAGGTTAGTTTTATTTTTTACAAGATTTTCTTTTTGCGTCGGGAAAGTTAAAAATGTTTTGTTCAAACGGTCGTTATTTTTTTATTATGAAAGCAAACAGATGTGGTAACGTTTCCTATCTACAAAGCATTATACTTTGTAGTATTTTTGGTACACATCAAAAATCTATGAATAGTGATAGTGAGAGAAGTTCTATAATTGCTGGAGTATTGGGTAACTTACTACCATAAAACCCAGACTGTTTCACTTAAGAAACAACAAAACAATGATAACATCATAAAACTGAAACAAGAAACAATCTTTATTACACACTTACGTCTAACTGATCCATCACAATAACTAATTTATGGGCTTTCTCTTTATCGACGTTTACAACAAAATCACCACACCAGGTGTCCCCGTAAAACTAAACTTTACAATCAATCGTAAACTCTAATCGTTTGACCTACTTGCCTAACCAGGTCGAGCTGTCAAAGACCAATATAACCTTAATTATCCTGCACTGTAAATTAGTATGGGTCGTCAATCTTGATCGTCGTATCAGGGTACCATTTGTTTTTAATGTGTCATTGATCATGAATTTTAAATAAGGATAGATGTATTACTTCTACTGTCAGTTTATTGCCAGGGTCTGCCGAGCAGTCAAGAGATTGGTCTACCTTTTGATCATTATCGTCTTCAGTGATTTCATTGGCTCATCCGTTACTTGTCATCACATCGTGACAAATCTCTGTTGTTAAGTTCTCAATATCTAATTAGGATTTTTAGAGGTATGAGGAACAGGGTGTAAAGTTGACTCATTCTCCATAGTGGTGGGTGGGTGGATACTCCAACCAGACGGGTGTTGTGTCCGGTGGGCAACTGCGCAACGATTGATGTCGGTATACGTATGTTGTATATATATCGGTCGCGTGGATGCAGGGTTTGTGTGACGTCAGGTCTTTGATGCGTAGTTCGCATGGGGCGTTGTATATGCCGTCACAGATTCAATGCCCTTTGATCAGAGGTTAGGGTTTTATTCACTCCAGAACCATAAATATTGAATTATATAATTGCCTCTCATCAACGCTTTCACCGACCCATCTATTTAAATAGCTCCGAAAGTGTTTGTTAGAGTATCCTCTCAAATTCCTCTCGCCATCAATTAGGGGGCGCTAATAACCCATCGATAATTAGCTCATCCGGGATCGGGTTCCCACGATACACAAATATCCCGAGATAGAGGTGCCATGTGTCCCGGGCTGGAGCGGTTTAAGGTGTTTAGTGATGCGCCCCTTTGACTTGGACATCACACGGTTTTACGGATGATTCGCATTGGTTTTTGAGCCCTTTTAAAACATATATTAGTTGTAAGGTTGACTAGTAGGTGCATAGAAATCTTATATCTATGAGTAGGAGCTTCACACGTTGGCTAGTGATGTCGATCGTCGTGTGAACAGGTACTTTGCTAATCCTAAAATGAGATACATTGAATTTCTGAGTGTAAACGTGTGATCTGCGATTTTTTTAACTCCAAATGGAGCTGATTGAAATCGACCTTGACATAATTTAGTTATGTGCATATTTTTTTTTTTATCAATATTTCATCATGGTTTGTTAAACTTAACACACTCAACACATAACAAATTACTATTCACCTACCAAGCCACTTAAATACACCAGTATACAATAGCCAACAATTACTTAAAGACTCGGTGCTTGATCGTTATCACATTAAAAGCATACATTCCGTTTCGTCTCGTGCTCCCATTGAACAATATTGAAGATGTAGCACTTTCTTGATAGTTTACGGCTATGTTATCAAATGGATCCATGATCGTCTTGTTTGATTGTGCTAAGGTAACTGTATAAGAGAGGTGAGATATATTCCTCGTCAAAATATTTGTTAGAGAAGTCTAATGATTCGAATATGCAAATATTTCGACTGCATTTTTGAAGGTGAATTCTTTTTTAGATCAGGGCTATAACGTAATCATGCCTTGTTATGTTTTGAAAGCTTATTATTAAAGGTCCTGATTTGGTGTCTTGAGTAACCTCGACGTACACTTATCACTGCTTATCAGTCTATTTAAAGTATGTAGTTTGGATATTTTTTATTTGATGTAAATGCTTTATCGATGCTTGCAGCATGTGTTGAATTGGGCCTATATGACTCATTCAATCTACTTACCTAGCCTTTTCCCAACTATATTGAGGTGGTCAGCTTCTAGTCTAACTGGATGCAGCTGAATACCATTATTTTACATGGAGCGACTGTTTATCTGACCTCCACAGTCGTATCTAGGTAACACGATACGCTATGGCAAGACTGGATGTCAGACCTTTGGGCTTCTGACTGCCCGTAATGACTGTCTAAGATCTACGAATGACAGCCGGGACCAACGGCTTAACGTGCTTTCCGAGGCACGGAGGATCTCGATATGTAATGTTTGGTCACCCATCCACGAACCGACTGCGGCAAGCGTAGCTTAACCTTCGATCCGTGCGACTGTTATTATTTAGTCACAAACCCCTAGTCTGTATTACCCTCAATAAGTACTAATATTTTATCCTGTTTACAAGTACCTACGCAGTTCTAAGGGTCAATGAACATTGGAATGGAATGAAGACCTACTTTAAAATATGAGTAGCACAAAACTCAACGTAATCCATCCAATCAATGTTGATTAAATATAATCCAGTAGGTATTATAGATATAGTTATACAGATCATCTCTGATGGTTAAAGCATTCATAATTATGAATTTTGATAGGTTTAGGTGGTACGAAGATTATATGGGATTATTATAGTTATGTTGAGCGCAGGTCACGTTCTCTTAAATTGAAATGTAATTACGGATTATTTTTTCTCATGGAGTTTGATTAGTCATTTTATATCGGGCGAAGTACACCGATGAGCTAAGGGCTCGTTACTTAGAATTTATAGTAATAAATATAATGTGTTTTTGTGTAAGCAGGTTTATACAAACCCTTTTACCCATCAATAAAATTTTAAAATAATACTAGATGAGGTCGCTGTTTCATAACCGACTAATCAAAACATCGAAACCAACTCAGAGGTCACAGTCTCTTTTAAAGTCCCAATATTATCTTGGTTAGATCATGTGTATAGCCAACATTATTGCTACTAATTATTATAATGTTTTTAGTTATGTAAACTACGGATTAGTACTCTTAAAAATGTTGTGTAGTATTTTCTGTTCATAAATAGCAAGCATGTTGAGCTTAGAGCTCAATAGCGCTCAACTCGGTGCATTTTGCCAAAAGCTCAAGTTACATTGTTCTTCTTGGTATGTGCGAATCTTGGCCGCGTTCACTATTGAATGCTTAACGTTTTGATTAAGCATGTGTAAAGGACACACTGATTGCTTGCGAAACTTTAATTAAAATAAGTATGAAATAATGGTGGAGGCATCATTTATTTTAACCTTTAATCTTAATGAGAGGTGGGTGCAACAGTTCACATAAACTCAAACTTTAAGCAGTTATTTCACTTAAACCATTTACAGACACTTTTGAATCGTCAAGGGGTCGGTCAGTCAGAAATATGAAGCTAGTTGCCCATTCCAAAGCGTAGTAGGTATCTATGGAGAAGAACGGGCAAGAAACTCCATGGACACCCTTTTAAATTATAATATTGTTACAAAAATATTAGTTACATCATTAATATTGAATTTATAAGTATTTGGGAGAACGACGTAAAAAAAGACGTACATGTTAAAAGCGTTCAGAGTACAGAAAATAGAAACAAAAAAAATATATTCAAAAATAAAATAATTAAAATAAGCCATGGCAGCTAGGAGATGACCAGTCCAACACCATTCAACGCAACCACTTTGAAGGGAGCTAAATGATTCAACACATCTATCTATATATTTTTACCCAACAATGCGACAGCTAAGACAGGGTCATGTTTTTCACACATATCTATGATGTATCTTTGCATTCTTGAGATTCTTTATACCCTCGAAGCATCCTAACGGCTGGATGGATGTTGAAATAAATGAGGTGTTTGTTCATCGACTCGAAATCTAGCCTATAACCATCGCACCAACTTGATTCGTGTGATGGTTACAGGCTAGGTTTATCAATATGGCGGATTTAAGATGTCATGGTCAAAGGTCAGTGGTGCCAATTCTCTTGTAATAAATGGCTTTAAACTAGACTCAAAACACTAAAATTTAGTTTATTCATGTCAAACGACGATTTCCAATTCCGAAATAGACTAGACTCTAAACTAGACTAAAAATCACCAAAATTTAGTTTATTCATGTCAAACGACGATTTCCAATTCTGAAATAGACTAAAGTGACACAACTTTACTATATTTTAGTTTGACAGCACTAAGATGGCATTGAGTTATTAATTTAGTACAAATGGCAATTTTGCTATTCTGAATTTGACGTTTTTCACAAAAAAAAATTGATTGTAAAAAACCAAACCTGACTAAATCTGACTATTTTGTCATGAACTAAAATTCACTCCAACATATCGAATTCAGGTGCAAAACTGTACTGTATTAATTTTTTCTCTTATTTTGCTTATATCTCGCAAAAATAATGAAAATTTCTACCCTCTTTATAAACCCATAAACCCCTAAAACTCAACGTGTAGGTAATAATTTTACATATTTTCCATACAAAAAGTGAAAAATTCCATATAAAACACGTTGACACACACGCCCCCCAAGCGCGCCTCCGCAGCTCCAGCTCTAAAAAGAATTCGCGAGGTAGGGCAAACCACGGGTACCACGTGGAGTCGCGATTGTCAAATTCGATTTTAGTTGTGTCAAAATTATTTTTTAATTTAGAGATTTGTTTTTGCAGAATAGCTTTAAGATTCTCATAGCCAAAAGTAAGGAATTTTAGTGATAGTTTAGTTCGATGCACAAGAGAATCGGCGTCAATAAGTAGCTAATGTATTTATTGTTTTTTTTTTATTAGAGTTGCTTCTTCTTTCATTTTAGCTTCTGATATAGGCCTTTCAGAGATAATAAAATTAGAAAATTCTCCTTTTTGTCAACCACATTTCAGTCAACTACATGGCGAATAAATAAAGACAGTACATATTAATGAGTGCAAATATCACAGCACACGTCACAAACACATGATTAACTGGGGGTAAACAGCGGCTATTTACAGCGGACTACAGCGCTGGATATTAGCGGGACAGTTTAGTCAGCGCTTTATTTATGAGTCGGACACAATTTGCCCACAATTGGCCGTTACAGTGACGTGATTCACTAACTAACACCAAGTGCGGGGATGTAATGCGGTTTTGGTAGCAGGGACGGATGCGATACGATTTTCATTAATGTGTAATAGGTAGTCATACTGCAGCCCTGTTGTTTGCGCAGGACAGGGAACCCAATTACCAAAACCAGTTAGGTTTCCAGGTCTTGTTAAAAGACTTTCGGGTTATGACAAGAACATAGGCCCTAACGTACGCGACGTAAACGTTATGTAAATTTGAACGATTTTTGAGTCGAAAATAGAAATAGCCTATATTTTTTTATTTTTTGTACAAAATAATTGACATCTTATAATTGAAATCCTAACTATAACATTGTAAATGCGAAAGTGAGTTTGTTTGTTTGTTACGCTGTCACGTTAAAACGATTGAACAGATTTGGATGAAATCTGGCTTAAGGGTTAACCATGACGTGGGTTATTAGCACATAGGATACTTTTTATCCTGCAGGTAGAACGTTCCCGTGGGATTATTTCCGAATAATTTCTTAAAATTATTTTAAAAACGAGTATTTAAAATCATTAAAATTTCGTTACGTTTACTCCGTGCGTTTCGGACTAGAACCACAGCTGATTATACAGCAGCTACCAATCGTGATGAATCATGATTATAGGAATAAATTGTCACTTATGACCGTTCCTACAGTTTTGCAGTCTAAAACGTCTTTCTTGGAACCTTGGATGGTCGCAATTAGATCCAGATAATTTATACCAGAAATTTATCGGTAGATTGACAGTAGTGCATTTCCTTTTGCACGCTGAAAGACCTACCAAGCAATATAAACCTAGAAATACTCATGTCATCTGTAACGAAATTTGTTATTAAAATTTTGAGTACTAACTATGATGGACTGTTTGATACTTCAAACAGACCACTCTTTGAACACTCCGACGTCATCAATTCATAAGTCATAGCTTTCTCACACACTCAAATCAATAATCCCAATCCTTGCCCACACTTCTATACATTCATCACACATAATCCTTACGACACGACTCAGACACGACAAAAAATCGTCACAATTAAACGCAAGCCGCAATCATTCATTGTCTTGAAGCTGTCTTTGTTGTCTCGTTGCTACATTTGTCTCTAAATGTTTTAATGCTTTTAACTAACATGTACTATATCATATGTACTGTGTGGTGTATTAACATATTTCGTTCTGCTTTTGTTTTTGGTGATATATTTCCCGAATTACTGCTGTGATATTTTCGCGAGAGCCACGTTGAGTGTTACGTAGTGTTTGCTACAAGGAGAATTTTATATCTTTTTTGGATGTTGCGCTAGTGTTATTCTGTAATGATATTTTAGGTGTGTCTGTAGTTATTACTTTTGTGCCATCCATTTACTTTAAACTTATTGGAACGAAGTTCTTTAACACGGCTTGCGGTAGGAGTTGACTGGTAGAAATCGTCACGTAAGGAAAAAGCGTTACGCCCTCTCTATGCGTCTTTCTTATTCTATTATATACAAGCGTGTGTGCGTGCGAGTATCGCGTAAGGAATTTCGTTCCTGACGGGGGTCCCCCGACCGCATACGTTTTTAAAAATTTAATCAGATAGAAGTAAAACCACTCTTTTATTGGCAATCCCAATAATTCAGTATAAATTCTATCATGAACAATATGTTCGAATGAACAATATGTAGATCCATAGATCCGATCTCACTTCTAAATCAAAGTTTTAACAGCAAGAAACAATATTTCGTATTGGTATTCAACTTAGATTGTAGCACGGTATAAATAAGGATCTTCATAGATTAAATCTGTTTCACTTTACACCGTTCAAAGAACACATATTTTAACACAGAACCTTTCAGTCCAACAGAACAAAAATCCCGTCATCTGGCGAATTTCACGAAACTCTCTCAAAAACGTACAGAAACCTCAAACATTAAGATTTACATTTTCGCAGTTAATTATTCAAGGAGGGTTTAAAACGCGGCTGCACTCACCCGCTCTTAATCCGGTGGAGATTACAGTAGACCTTAGTGACAAACATTCAGCTAGGACGTACGTGAATGATTTCAGTGAAAAGCTTGCGTGGAATTGCTTTATTTTAAAGGAGCTTCGACTTTTTGCTTTTGTAAAAGAAGTTTTTGTAAGAGGAATCCGGTGGAGATTACATCAGACCTTAGTGACAAAGATTCAGCTGGTCCCAGCTACGTACGTGAATGATTTAAGTAAAGAGCTTGTGTGAAATTGTTTTATTTAAAAGGAGCCTCGTATAATATTGATTCTTTGATTTTGTAAAGGAGGTATGTTTTAAAGATTTTTTCTCAAATTATTAAGGCACAAGGATCTTTTGGCGCGTGACTTGTGTGTTATGTTTACCAACAACGCCCCCTGTCAATGTCATTCAGGCGCCTAAAGATCCTTGTAGCACTCGATTTATACTTACTATCTTTAAGTAGCTGTTCTGCATTCTAGATCATAGTTCGATTTTTTGTCGAAATTATAAAAACATGTGAAAATGTCTACGTATTTTCCAAGGTCGGTCAACGTCGGTGAAGTCACCATAGTGTTGCAGGTGTCCATGGTGTCTGTAACCACTTCCCCTTTTTCTTTCTTACAATATGAGTATAGCGATTGGTATTATCTAACCCTTGCATTAAATTTGTATGTTATTTACTAATTAAACTTCCTCTTAATCCGGCTGAGATTACAACAGACCGTAGTGAGAAACATTCAGCTGGGATGCACCTACGTGAATGATTTCAGTAACGAGCTTGTGTGAAATTGCTTTATTTAAAAGGAGTTTCGTTTGGTATTGATTCTTTGCTTTTGTAAAAGAAGTGTTTTTTGGTTGTTTTTTCCTGAATTTACGTATTAGTACTTACTGTCTTCAATTTGGATTTTCGTATCCTAGTTCTCATCATCATCATAATTTCAGCCGAAAGACGTCCACTGTTGGACATAGGCCTCCCCTAAATGGGGGGTTTGCCATAAGCGCCACGCTTGGCATGCGGATTGGCGATCGCAGTATGGTGTTAAAATGCATAGCGAACGCTGCTGCCCGTTCTCTAGTGTGTTCCTTAGTCGCCTTTCACGACACCCACGGAAAGATGGTGCTATTCTTTACGTCCGGCACCACACGGACTATCCTAGATCTATTCTTATCTAACTAGCCTGTATTGTCCGACTCAGGGCAAAGGCCTCCCCCTCTCTCATTTCCACAATTCTGTCTTTTGCTGGCCAGTCCTTTCGGTAGGAGTTAAGGTCGTCCCGCCATCTTCGTCACGGCCTGCCGCGATGTCGTCGAGCATTTACTGGGACCCAATCGGTGGTTCTTTTAGCCCATATATCATTTGATATGCGAGAGATATTATGTCCGGCCCGGTCCCAGTTATACCCGTAGTGTTGTGGTCCTAGATCATTCATAGTAAGATTTAGATTAAGCGAAATTAAAGAAACATGTGAGAATGTTATATTTCCAAGTTCGGCAAAGTATTGGCGCCTCGCCATTGCCATAAATGGCGGTAACCACTTCATCTTCCTTCTCTATTACAAACTATCTGTCCCCCGCGGTTTCACCCGCATAAGTTTCGATGTCGTGGGAATATCGGGATAAAAAGTATTCTATGCACCAATCTAGATCATTGTCTACTCATGTGCCAAACTTCATCCAAATCCGTTCAGCCGTTTTACCGTGAAAACGTAACAAACAAACAAACTCACCTTAGCATTTATAATATTATATTATAAGTTAGGATTAGGATACACTCACTTTTTGCCTCTCTCAAAAAGTAGGTGTATCCTATTAGTTATTGACAATGACTTACTCTTTCATTGTTGAAGTTATGAATGTCTTGAGTAGACTGAATTTTGTCACGTCCTTAATCCACTATGTAATTGACATTAAAACCTTGACATCACGTTTAACCTTGTCGATATGAAATTTTCCATTTTATTCTTAATTATAATACATAACATCACGACTATAGGGTTGAGGTCGATGGGCAGGAAATACACTATGTCGACGAATATATTTACCTGGGCCAGCTAGTTTCCTTCCACAACTGACAGGACAAAGAGATCGACCGTCGAGTCGAAAATGCCTGGAGGAGCTACTGGTCCATGAAAGCGCTAATGACGGGCGACCTTCCAATCTCATTAAAGCGCAAGCTCGTCGACATGTGTATCCTGCCTATCCTAACCTATGGTGCTCAGACTTGGTCTTTGACCGAGGCTCAGAAGTCCAAACTTAAGCTTTGCCAAAGAGCAATGGAGCGAAGCATTTTAAAAATCAAACTCACCGACAAAATTCGCAACACCATAATACGCTCCAAGACAGGTGTCGCCGATGTTGGCGATAAGTCTGCGAGGCTGAAATGGGACTGAGCAGGTCACACCTATAGGATGCATCAAAACAGTTGGGCCATGATTGTTACATAGTTGGTGCCCGATGACGGATGTCGCCACCGGGGCAGGCCTAGAAAGCGCTGGCGCGACGATTTGGACTCGTTACTGACCAATTGGCCGGAGAAGGCACAACACAAGGAAGTCTGGAAAAATATGGGGAGACCTTTTCCCAGCAGTGGGACAATAGAAAAAAAAACATCGCGACTGTATTCCCCGAAGGATTAGGCAGAGGTGCACTTATAGTACACCCACATTTCGGCAGTTATGTGTCGTGTGTTATCTTGTTTGTGTTCGGCTGTTAATTATAATAAAGTGTGTAGAGTGCCGCTAGCGGCACTTTATCCGTGTCGAATAAAGTGCCGCTATTTGTGACATAATAGTGGCGCAGCCTCGGTCCGACTAAAGTGTAGTAAGCATTGCGTTATCACTGTCACTTAGGTAGGTTGGGTTAGGTTAGACTTGTAACCACATACTAATGTTTTCGGAATATAGTGTTTTACAGTGAACTAACCTCAACAATCAAACAAAATAACAAGTGACAGTGACTCAGTGACAGTGACAATGCAATGCTTACGACACTTTAGCCGGGCCGAGACAGCACCATTTTTATGCCGCTAGCGGCACTCTATCCCTATCGGATAAAGTACCGCTAGCGGCCCTCTATACACTACCTAATTATAATAGTACACTTTTAATTTAAAAAACACTCATTATTTTGACAGATTATATCAAATACACGCCAGTTGCTTGCTACATATCCTATCAGAACAGCTCAGTTAACAGTAAGTTCCTACAGAAAATCAATGTCTTATTAAAAAAACATACAATGAACGAACCAACGGATGTGACACGTTAATGCCGTACAAAGTTGTTGTTGCAGTTGTTATAGCTTTTATTGCGATGCAACAAAGTCTAAAATTAATTGCAGAGTGCACGCCAGATGTTGTAATAAGAGTTGGGATATGTGTGGTGCAAGTGATAAGATTGTGGCGATTAAAGTTTGGAATTGCTTCCTGTTTTGCAAAAAGCTAATTGATTGCATCTAAGTAGTTTACGCCAGTACAATGAATTCAGAAAGGATAGAGTTGATATATTTTTCTGTAGTATTGCAAAAGGCTGTTGTGTTATATTTATTTAAAGAAGATTACAGAAGTCTTATACTTAAAACTATACCCCACAAAAACGTTTTCACTTTTTGCCTGTGTGGTTGGTCACACCATACAAAAAAAGGTTAGTTTTTTTTGTAAAAAAAAAAATATTAACCACTTTTTTAGTTTGGTAGTTTATTTGTTTACTGCAGATGCCTATATAATATTACTATTTAATTTGAACAGTAATGAAAGTCGCTAATTCATTGTTAAGTGAAGGATTTTTTTTTGCGTTTTCCAAAGTAATGCGATCAAATTCATAAGAAGCTTATTTGGTCTTTTTATTATTGGATAAAATGCTAAAAAAACTTACCAAATACATTGGATCTTATGATGTTCATGCTCTACTTCTCAATGAGGGTAAACATTAAGAATAAATCACATATCTCTCCGAAGGTTAACAGTACAGTATTGTTGACCCTGGGCCCTACCATAATCATTTGTAGGGCAGATAATGTGCAGTGCAGTTCAAGTTGACAGTTAAAACAGCATACATATACATACATATATATATTTAATTAATTGTGGATCACACAATCCATTTTAAGGCAGAATTAGTAACAACGACCTAAAAACTATGTTATAAGCTAACCTAACAACAACTTATAACTATGTGGCTAAACACATGTTGGCACGTGCCTCCGCACCCAGTGCCTGTCGAATATAATCACGTCTTTTTCCTATGGGGTTTGGCACTTGGCAGAAACTACAGAACCCCACCTACTACTACGATCTTCAAAACGATTTTTTTCTGTTCATTCACAATTTTATTATCGTCCATTAATCCCCGCTGCCACTCAAACCTTAAACCCTATTGGAAAGTATTAAAAACAATGTTGCATACCCCTCCCGAAGCGAGTTTACGACCCCTGCCCCTTTTATAGACACAACTAATAAACTTGAATCGCCTTGCTACCGGTGTGGTGACGCGCCATTTTAAAACGACCTAAGTGCATACAAAACCCATATACTTACAATCTTATGGAGATCAGCTATAGGATATGTTCCATATTGAGTGTCCAATATGGTATTTTAATGATTTTATGCTTGTACGGCGGTTTCCTGTGATGTATGTGGTGTGGTGTCGGATTCCAATAATTATGGATATTAATGGGCTGGCGTTGTTCTAATTTTGTGTTTCTGTTAGGTAATTAGAGCGTGTTAGGTTTTGTATTTGTGGTATCATTGGTAATAATGGAGTGCGTAAGGATTATGGAATTAGTTGGTTTGCTTGTAAGTATTTCAAAACTAACTCTTTCATGATCCTGATGGCCTTATCTCAGTGTCAACGCAACACGTCTTTTTCTTCCATACACTTCTCCAAGTCATTTATCATCTTTCAAAATGAACAGCGGGGTAAATGCGTAACAAACTTACAATTGCTTTCAATTTGACAGTTCAACAACATTCATTGCGCTATTTATGTTATTGAGCAGATTTTTTTTTTTGGAACATATGAAGCAACGGATTAGCAATATCCTTCAAGATCATTCAGGATGTGATTGAAAGTGTTTTACGCAATTAATTAAGGGGATTATTAAAAACTGATAACCTGCTCCCTAGGTTATCAGTTTTAAATAATCCTTCTCAATTATAATTTTTTTTCTCATTCAACCAAGAATCTCTCTTCATCTTCTCCACAATTTTGAATATCCCTTTGTCCTGGTTCTTGCTTCACGTACTTCTTTTCAATTGCCTTACCCTCCTCTGTAATGTTCTCGAACAGTGTGATCTGAAATACAGAGTTTGGAATCAGTTTTGGATTCGAAGTGTTCTATGGAATTAAACCAATTTCAACTTCCCTTCCATTGATTAATTCAGAAACTACGAGAAAGCAAACTCAAATAACAATTAATAACATCCCCAAAAGGAAAATAATTGAAAATGTTTCTAATTAAACCAAAATCAATGAAACCAAAGTTGTACAAAATGGCCACACACAGAATTTGATTGATTAATTAATTTTCAAATCAACCGCGAAATATTTTACGAATTTCATCTTTATATCGAAAAAAAAAATCAGGTCGCAGAGGCAGCTTATTTATCAAAGTGTCAAACTTTAGCTATTAATTGGATTGCGACACCACCGGCATTGGACATTCATCATCCAAGATGGCCGCGACAAATCTGAGCAGAACGATCGTTGTAGATGTTACCTGATTAGAAAATCGAGATTGCTGGATTATTTATGTTTTTGAATTTGGGGTTTTGTTTAATTTTGTCTACTGGAGCGAGATTTTGATTTGTAACACACATGCCCTTTGGTCCTCCTTATATTGGTCTTCGTCATTGGTCATGCTCATCCTAAATACTTATTGATTCCGCAGGTACTCAGCAATGAACAACAGAATACATTATAAAGAAATGGACTAACCAGAGTGAAACAATAAGATCCTTTAGCATCTGTCAAACTTATAAACAACTTGCACTTGAATTAAGCTGTATATCAAATCAAATTATTCTATTGATCATACATCCTAAACACTAGTGTTAGTACATAAAAATATTTGAAAATTTTGGTCATAATTACTAGTAATGTCAAAATCATAACTATAATGTCAAAATCACCATTAATAATGTCATAATCATGACTATAATATCAAAAATTAACAAAACATTTTCACAACTTCAAGGCATGATTTGAAGGTAATAATACCTGTGTTCTGGTCCAGTGCCTGAGTATTATACTTCCACCCTATCAGCCACAGTGACCAAGAGGCTGTTGGCGCTGCCCCGCACACGCCGCATCAGTAAGGCGACACGCTTTCGCATGATTGCGTAAAAGTCGTCTATTCGTGCCTCTGCGAACATCCCTGATGCGCTACAGTGTCGTGACAACCTCAAAAGCGCCCTATATGCGTTGTTGTACTGGATACGTAAGGCGCTGTAAGCCCTTTGCGTGTAGTCGACCCATAAAATGCAGGTGTAAAAAGATTGGCAATATGCCCTAAATATAGTAGTTGTTACACCCCTCGAGCACTTTGCAAACCTTAAAAGATGTATCTTAATAAAGATATCACCACAAATTTTATTTACTCCTCAACCACTCTCGTAAAATAAATATAATATCAGAAACCAGTAGAAACTAGGAATATTCCTCTCTGAATTTACGCTGGCAACCCAGACGCTTCCCAATTACAACAAGCACCTTTATCACTGACGTCCAGAGTTATTACTGTCAATAAGCAGGCTATTGAAGTTGGAATTTTGTTCTAAAGGAAGAGGTGGTGAATGTATTGGCGGGCACACAATGACGTTAGTGGAGAACGTAGTAATTGAGAATGAGAAATTAATACGTTAAAATATGACGGAATAAAATAGACGAATCCTTTGAACAAAGAATTTCTAGAATTAGATAAAACAAAGATACATAAAATATAATATCACGCCTCTTATTCTCGAAGGGTTATGCAGAGGTGTACCTTTAGTACACCCAGGACATTTCTTTTCAAACCCTCGGTTATTATTCCAAGACCGTTTTGTACCTCTGAATTTCTTGTTCGGGACCTCACACTTTTCCACTTCCTCATTTTGAACTGGTTTTTCACCGAAACTACAATGACCTAATAAGCCCTCTAATTGATAGATGAATACATCTATTATTGCCATTTACATTTAAGACCAAACTTTTACCTAAATCTGACATTAAAAGCCATATCCGTAAAATATAATAAAATGCCTCTAAATATTCATCTTCCAACAGAATTCTAAATCGGATTGAGCTCAAGCTCATAATTACAAAGACCACCTTTATCGTGGAAGCCAAAGAGTTATTAAAGGAAACAATCTCGTGAGCCCGGGATTCCATTAGAGATGGGTTTATGAAGCTCCTGTGTCAGTAGGTCAACTTCGAAAGGAAAATTCTGTGGTATGTTCCAGTTTTGATATTAGCGAAGTAGGAAAAAGTTTTCGTGTGAGTCTTTCGAGTTTGAGAACATTTTGTATTGTCTTATACATATATAGCCTTTAGCTATGATGTCGAGTTTCACGTTGATAAGTTTCCCGCTGACAAGAGTTTTCATTATCTTTGCTATATTTGAAATCTATGACGATGTATTGGGAAATTGAATATTTGAACCCTCAATATTCACAAAAAATAAACTATAATTGTGATGTTTGCAATAAACTGAGTTGATTTGATTTTAATTTATTATCAATTCCATTGCAATTTCGTCAAGAGCATCAGGACTGACTGTGTGAGAATACAAATATTTTACCGATTATAAAATAAATCATATTGATATACATGACACACACATACAATCATTCTGATTTTTTTGTCACATTATTCTACAAGCAACATTTTACCGTAAGTAATAGTAGTAATAATATTATAATTTTTTAAATAAATTAATAGATTTTTTGTAAATGGACAATTGCTTCATATTTTGCAATAAATTACCTGCATTGTGTCATCGCGCTTCTCTGTCTTTACTATGCAGTCCGACAGTGACCGCGGTTTATCTGTTGTAAGCCTTTTAAGTACGTCCGGTGTACTCTGGGCAATCACACCGGCTGCCAATCTTGGTGCATGGCAAATCTGTTTACCATGACATGTTCTATTCTCGTGTTGACAAGAGACACGGAAAAGGAAGGGGTAATTTTAAGTAATATAAATGAAAACACAGTCAATTCTAATTAATGCAGAGGATTTTGGAACTATCAAATAAATTATAACATTGAAATTGTAAAAGTGAGTTTTTCTAATAAACTAAATAGTAGTGATGGGCAGACTATGAATTTTGACGATCAGCCAACTAGCTATAGTGACTAAACTATTACAGATATTTGATTGAATTTTCATGTCCAGACTGGGAACTTCATTAATAGTACCCGGGCGATCGAGCTCTGCTCTGGTGAAAATAGAGAATGCTCATTTAATATTATAGGAAATGCTGTCATGATAGTACATACTAATTCCGTGCTGCCATGTCATTATTCTAAGGTAGCCATCTTGTTCTAAATTTTGGGCGACCGAGCCGAATTTTCCCAGATATGAGACCTAGCTAGATCGATTTATATTGCAACTTTCACTGAAATCGTTAAAGCCGTTTTCGAGAACGTGATTTAAAAAAAAAAATGTGTAACGCAGTGAGACTGCTATAGCTGTGATATACTTATATACCTAGGGATATAGCTATATACCATAACATAGTTATATGAAAGCGGTTCATAACTGTCTTACTATGAATATAACTATGATACGAGCACGATCTAGTAATATAACTATTAGGGCACTCCGACCAAATAGGTTAGGTTACAACTGTGAACAGCTACGTCGAAATTGGTCGCAGTAACAAAATTAGGTCCTATTAGGATTATAGTTATATGAAAGCGGTTAATAACTGTCGGAGGACAGTTATTAACCGCTTTCATATAACTATATTACAGTGTATAGCTATATCCCTAAGATAGTTATAGCCGTAATATAGTTATAACTATATCACGGCTATAACTATCTTACTGCGACATATACAAATATTGCTCATTTAATAGTATAGGATTCAAGGACTCCGAAGATTTACTTTTATTTGCAAAGTACTTGATATTTTTTATATCCGTCCTACGTAGGGTGCAATTCAGTTCGTTCACTCATCATTTTATTGTCGAATAATAAAAATACGACTGGCCTATAAAGATGCAACAATCACCATAAAATTGTTATTGTTGATAACGAAAATTATGATTTTGGGTTTCTTTATTTAAGTAAAATATTTCCTTGCCTAGAATAAGGGAAAAAGAGAAAAGAGATTTTAATAGTAGTTTGAATTTGTAATATTAAGTAGATTTTTGTGAGATTCCGTCCATCTACTCCAGATTTAATCCTTAACCGTAATTTTCATGAATTTTGTTTAACAGCAGCAAAAAAGGAAAGCCATTTTCTTACTGAATGAAACTTTTAATATTAACTAAAAAGCATTCTTCTTTACAAAAGCGCCTTATAAAATGGCGCTGGTATGATTATAAATACCTGGATCGGTGTTTATTTTCGTAAGCTCAGCGGTAATTGAGTTTCTTCGAGGAGGCGCTTCCAACTGAATTTAAAATTAACAATTCTTACCAATTGGGTAACCGCTGAGTAAATAGATGTCGAAATACTGGAAGAGATAAGGAAGTGTACTATAGATTTAGCTTTTTAATTTGAATAAATCAGGTAATAGAACAGAATTGGGTTGTATATAATCTACTTAAAAAATAAAACCATTTTTTATTTCATTTAGAACCCAGCTTCTAAAAAATACTATAGAGTATAATTGAATGTCCCCTTACAAGAAATATGATTTTTAGGCGTTTTTTTCTCGAGCTTAATACTGTACTCAATACTTCGTATGCGAGTCTGGCTTTCAAATGGCCAGTTTTTTTAAAACTAATAAGTGATTATCATTCATGATAAGATGAACTTAAGAGCTATTTGACACTAGCTCCTTAGCAGTCCTATTTATACCATAATTATTCCGACATTATTTAAAGATGGCTGACCTCCATGGCATACATCACACCATAATCCTATTAGCTGACTAGGTACTTAAACACCTAATCACCTTGCATAACGACTAAACACAACTAAATTGGTTAAAATCTGTCTGGTAAAATCTACGTCCCTAATGCCTAGTATACACGAACTAATGTAGTGTTTGTCATTTTGAAATTCAAATAAGGATAATGACAAAAAATTTTTTTTAGTCCTTCTTTTCAATTGTAAAAAAATATTGGAAACGTATTGTTTCTTTTTTTACGTAATCTAAGATTACGGCGATACAATTGTGGTAAAATGTGCCATGACGTCACGAGTATGTAGATTTTATACATACTAGTGACGTAGCAACCCCCACTCCCCAACTTAAAATGCGTTTTATCTAAGTAGTTTTTTATTAATATGATAAAGCAAAAAAAAGTGTCTAATAGTTTTTTAATATCTGACTGACGGACTAATTAGAATTTCGTTTTTTTTTACCCAGGCATCATCCCTATTGGATCGAATTTTATTCACCCACTGACAGTTTCACTACTACTAAGCACAAGCACTAATTTAGCATGACTACACGCAAGGTATTAGTATAATTGACAAATATACTAAGCGTTGCTTAGGTACTAAGCTCGCGTGAACTATGCATAAAAGTTTTATACAAATAAAAGTTCCTTCCATTTTCCTTAGAGCAGTAAACCCATAAAATATCGAGGTGTTATCAGCGGGGCCCAGGTGGGGGCGGTTAATTTACCTGCCACCTGATTTCCCTGTAATTAAAGATGGGATTTTGAGAAGCCTACCTATTTGTTTCTGGCCTTTGAAGAACTTCGGATATTGAAACTGCTTATTACGAGAACTGGCTGATTGAAATGGAACCCAGGGATTAAGGACTTGTTCAGATGTCGTTTTGTTTAGTCCTTGTTGTAATTGATTGGGCGAAGGGTTAAGTCGTTCTTGAAAAAAAGAAAAAAGGAAATCCTCATCCCTTACGTGGGTTTCTTGAAGGGTGATTAAGGGATAAGGTCAAGAAGATCGGCAAAAGAATCGACTTGTCTGTTAATATGTGGATTTTGTTGTTATTTTCTTAGCATTTCTACATCAGTAGTCATGCAGTCTGAAAATTTAGTTTTTTAGGGTTCCGTAGTGAACAAAGAACCTTTATAGTTTCCCATGTCCGTCTGATTGGCTGTCTGTCCGTGCGCGTCTTAGTTACTAGAAAGCTGTAATTTGGCATACATATTTAATCACGCTGACAAAGCGGTAAAATTATCAAAAAAAAAAATTTGCCTCACTTGTGCGTAAAGTGGGGATAATTTTTTTTTCTCTCGCCTATCCCATGTTGTGGGGTGTCGCTGGATAGGCCGTTCAAAAATATTGTGTGTAAAAACCATTTTTAGCCCCCAACGCAAAATGAGGTGTGTTATAAGTTTGACCGCTATGTGTAATGTCTCTGTCTGTGGCACCGTAGCTCTTAAACGAGTGAACCGATTTGAATGCGGGTTTTTGAAATGTTTAATATAATTTCACTTGTTCGAGTCAGGGATCCATTTGCGAAATATTAAGCTTTAAAGTGCTAATTATTGTTAGAGTCAAGCGTCGACCCTGCCCGTTAAATGGTTTATTGGATGGTTGTTGTAAAAACTATGATAATAAAACATACTACAGGCGAAAGCCTGTCTGCCACGGTCGCGGGAAAGTCCGAAAGGGATACCGTGGCCCCTGGCAATGTACAGGCAACTGAAGGAACACGGGAGGGTTTTAGTCAGTAAGAGTCTGACACGCCCTCAAGCCTGCAGTATCGTTTATTATCATAGTTTTTAAGAGCGTTTCATTAACCGTGTACTTTCAGGGGTTGACGTCGAGATAAGGTCTGTAAAAATAGTCTGTTTATGTTTATCTCTTTCTTTCTTCTCTGCCAATCTTTTTCCACTCTTGAGTCAGTATATTTCTTTCTTTGTATTTTTGTTGTCTAGAGCCAATAGGGATGTTGAGTGGGTAAAAAAAACGAATTATTCCGTCAGTCAGATAATAAAAAAATATCAGACACGTATTAGATAAAACGCATTAAAGTTGGAGAGTGGGGGCTCGCTACGTCACAATTCAGTATAAAATCTACCGGCCAGTGACGTCATGCTACATTTTAACTCAATGTATTGACGTAATATTTTGATTATTTATAAAAGGAAAAATACGTGTCCAATATTGTACAATAATCTATCATAGGTAATATATATAGGACATAAAACAAATTTTTGTCAAAATCCCTATTCTATCTGGTTTGTTTCTAGATACTTGCTGGTGATAGTGCCACATCACTTTTATAACCGATACTTAATTAAAAACTGCAAGTTTCTGATCAATATTTATCTTATTATCTGTGTCAATGGTTGTACTGGGCACTGTATTAGTTTTGCTCGGTAGGTGGTCATGCCCGTCGCGTTGACCATGGCCTTGTTCTGGTCATAGTCTTCGATAATACATGTTAGACCGTGTGTATATTGACCGTGTCTTTGGAACACAGTTGGAGTCCGCTATCTAGTTTATTCTTCAGTATTTTTCTTAGTAGTAGCTAATGCAATAACTACATTATCTGTCAAAGGATAAACAAATTGTGCCATGAGGTTGAGCACCTATATTCTTATTCTATTTTATCATACCGAAGTGTGTGTTGCTTGTAAAATGTTAGTATGGATATAACTGGGTTAAAGGAAAAACCCTTAATTTTTTTTATATTTCGTATAGGATTTTCTATAGGAGACTGCGTGTGACCAGTGTTGTCTGTATGCGTGTTACCTTTCTGACCTCATTTTCTTCTGTCTTTCGAACATAAGGTACAACCAGCCTCAAAAAGATGTAACATCGATAAGAATTCATTTAATTGTTTACAATATTTCTTCCATATTGCCTTCGCCCGACCCACCGTGTCAAATGGCACCCGCGCTATTTTTTTAATTTTATTTGTTTTTAGTTTCTTTCTGACTTTTTTTCTATTTGCTCGGCTCCAAAGGTTCGTAGCTGATGATATTCATTTTAAAGTATATATCTATCTGTACCTATCTGCAATATGATATATTTTTTACGTTTAATTAAATGTCGCGGTAAATTGTAAAAAAATACTGATATAATGCAATATTACTACTAATCCCCCGTAGCCAATATCGTGATAATGTATAGCCTATTAGATGATCAGATCTTTAAGAAATATTTGTGCAAAATTTTAACAGAATCTATTCAGTAGTTTTTATTTTTGTACGATACATTGAGTTAAAATGTGGCATGACGGTGACGTCTATAGTATAAAATAAACCAAGGCCTTGATTGATTTTATACTGAGTCATGACGTAGTGAGCCCCCACTCCCCAACTTTAATGCGTTTTATTTTTTTATTTATATGATAAAACAGAAATACGTGTCAAATATTTTTTAATTATCTGATTGACGGTCTTAATAGAATTCCTTTTTTTTACTCAGGCATTATTCCTATTGTAGACAATCAAACCAAATCTTGTCGATGTACACATATACATCTTTTTGAGGCTGTCTGTACGTACTTACGTTAAGTCTTTAACAGTAATTGCACACCAAAACTTCAAGCATTACCAATCCAATTAGTAAAATCATTGACGACGCGATAATTGTTCGAGTTGGCAGATAGCCAACCATCGTGCCGGACAAGATTCGATTCCACGACAACGTCCTTTGTGTCCGACATACGAGTATACGGGCTATCGTTTGACTTCACAGGATTACTTCTATTGTTGTTTGATTAAGTGTCGCTTTGTTAAGTGATTATTTAATTGATTTAAAACCTATAAAATATCTTTTAAAATTGATACATTCGCCACAAACCGTCCACTGCTGCAGCTAAACGACATTGTTCTTTGTAGACTTCAAAAAACGGTTTAGGATTGCTTGCATTCATGAGCTTCTATATCCAGCATCATGCATAATCAGGCTAAAATGTTCCCACTTCTGGGACACAGGCCTTCTTTCGGTGAGAGGGAGGGGGCTGTAATCCACCACGCGGGCCCAGTGCGGGTTGGTAGATGTCACATGTCTTAAAATTTTTGGTTCTAGTACATGCCGGTTTCGTCGTGATTTTATCCTTCACCGTTTTGAGAGCAGTGGTGATCAAATAATTTACACGAACTAAAGCACCTGTCTGGATTCGAATCTATGACCTACAACTTTTAATTCGCGGCCACACTGGGCTGACACTGCTCTCCAGTTACAGGCCTTCAATTCATAAACGTGGTCCTTGTGCTTATTTTTTCTGAGACTACGGTCCTTCTTAGCTCTTCACAGATATGCACAACTAGCAAGCGCTCTAAGCGCCCACAAGCGCCTTCCTAAACTAAACTCAAAACCACATCGTTTGCGGCAAAATTTCAACCATTACAAAAGCAGAAAACAAAATAAATACGAAACAAAATTCACAAGTTATATCTCGGCAAGTTAACTTGGACTTCTTTAAAGCCCATGTAATGTTGGCAGATTTCCAGAAATGCATACTCGTGCAAGCGAGTTCGTTCTTCAGACCAGTTGCAACAGTTCTGGGTTTATCGACTTTGAGAAAAAGTGGCTATTTAAAATAGTATTGGAAATGTCAAGAACTGAACACTGTGGGTGACTTTCGTTTTGTAGACCGTTCTGGATACTATTGAACTGTTTGTGTGCGAGTTAATATTCCTTTGTGAGGTTTTTAATAGGGTCTTTGTAACTGAATGCATGTTGTCCGAGTTTGTATTGGTAATGAAATCTGTTTCTGGATTTGTGACGTATTAAATCCATTTTAACCCCCGACGCAAAACGAGGGGTGTTCTAAGTTTGACCACTATGTCTGTGGCACCGTAGCTCTTAAACGGGTGAACCTATTTAAATGCGGTTTTTATTATTTGAAAGCAGGTTTTCTAGCGATGGGTCTTAGACATTTTTTATCAAAATCAGTTCAGCCGTTTGACGATTATCAGCGCTTTTCAAGTTGATGAATGGATGTGACTGTCTTCCACAGGTCTGATCGATTTGAAATTTGGTATTCTGTTACTTCAATGATATAAGAAGAACATAGTAACCTTGAACTGATGCTGCAGCGTCACCTGGAGTTTGCAAGATACCCAACTCCCTTACCAACTTACAGCATACGTATCGTGTTTGGGCTCATTGGAATGGTCTCAATAGGTTATAGATAGATGATGAATAGGGTTTGGTGATCGGTGGAAGAGAAATGAGGAAATGTTTGTGTCGGAGGTTTTTTAAATTTTAATATAATTTCATTTGTATCGTTTGGTAATGATAAAAAGTGAGTAAAACAATTTTACGAGCAGCCAGAATACTCCATTATTTACAAATCATTACAATACTTCTAGTTAAGAAACAAAAATATATTGAGGAAACACTTGGGAAGTGTGTCGGTATGCAAGAAGGTTCCAAGATACTCGTTTCCGGGCGTCGGGAGTCAAGAGCCGACTTCCGGCCACCGTAGGCGCGGGCCTGCGGACGGTGAGCAATGGGCAGCTCGCCGTCCGATAAGGACCAGCCCGTGTCGACGGCGCGTTGTGTTCCACGCGCGCCTCAAAGAGATGTCAGCTCCAACCGACGGGGTCGAAAGACCAATGCCTGCTGGGGTTGCGGGTTTGTCTGAAAGGGATATCGCGGCCCCGGCACACAGGCAACGGAAGGAACACGGGTGGGTTTTAGTCAGTAAAAGTCTGACACACCCTCTCGCTCTGCCCAGAGCGGGAGAAGTCATTTGATGATTTCCCATCCTGAAAAAAAAAAAAAAAAAAAGAAGCTCGTTTCACTCATAATATTTATTTAGTTTGAAGACTTTATTCATATTATGGGTTAGCTAGCTAATTATGCTTGTCGCATTAAAAACCAAAATGCTGATGGATATTTATATTTGGGACTAGCTGCCGCCCGCGGATTCGCCCGCGTTGGCCCATATTCTTTTTTTTAAATAAAAGTTTCCTAAGTTACTTCTTATAACATCAGCAATCTGCCGGTGAAAGTCCAGCTAAATCGGTCCAGCCGTTTCGGAGAATAGCTGGAACAAACAGACAGACAGACCACATTTAAAAAAAATGTTATAAGTAAGTACCGTATATCCTAACTTATCTAAACTAATATTATAAAGAGAAAAGATTAGATTTTTTGTATGTTTTTTTGTAACGCTTGCACGCTAAAACGGCTGAACGGATTTGGATGAAATTAGCCACATGGGTAGACTTTTCATCCTGGTCCGCAGACGAAGAACGCGCAACACCTAGTACTTTCATAATTATGCATATAGTCTTCTTCTTTTCGTGTGGTTAGTGGACTAACCTGGTGTCAGAGTTTTAAAGCCGGCTCGAGAAATATCTCTCAGGCATGCCGGTTTCCTCACGATGTTTTCCTTCACCATTTTTGAAGCTAGTGATAATTAAACAATAGGCATATGAATCCGAAAAGTCAGAGGTGCGTCCGTTGGGTTCGAACTCGGCACCTATGACTTGGCAGTCTGACGGTCACACCACTAGGCTATCACTGCTATACATATAGTTAAAAGCTATTATTTAGAAATTACAAACAGACCCTTCAATTTTATTCATTTGTATGTATGTATATTGTATAGATTCAAAAATGGATCAAATTTAAGGTTACGGTACTTAATTTGGGGTGTTTAGGTACTTCGCGCGCTGGGCCCACTGAAGCGCTTACTATTTGTGTGGTAAGGCGGTAGGGTTTCGAATAACTCTCCACTGGCCATGTTTAGGCATTTATACCTTTTTTTCTCTTGAAAAAAGGCAAAAAAGACGTTTTACTTAACACAAGATAATAAACCCACTGCACATAAAACTGAAAACACCTTCCTCCGAATAATTTATTCATAACATCCAGCGTTTCAAAATAAGACAAGCTGAAACTTGTTCTAGGTCACTATAAAAGTTTAAGGTTTCCTTCGGCTGTGTGCTGAAATTTTCAGGAGTTTTAGTTGGCTACGAGCCAGATGGAGCGGGTTCACACGTATTTATTATGTGCGCCTGTATATCGTGTTTTTGTTCGACATTCTGAAGACATGTTTTTCAGGCCGTTTTTTCAAGTGGGCTGACCGAGGGCAGATTGTATCTATGGGTTCTTATTATGGGTTTCGTAGTGAATGTTAACGTCCTTCAAAAGGAAGTAGGTTATTGAACTTTGTTTTTTTTGTAACGTCATGTACTTTTGTTTTCATATTGTATAGCTAAACATACTATCAGTTCACGTGGTGGTTCAGGCAATGTGATATCTTCGTAGTATTTGGTGATATTATTAAAAACTATTTTTTATTGCTTAAACTTATACTATTTGATATTATGGACCGACAAGAAGACCAAAAAATCAATATCGTTGTAGGTTACTGTGGCAAAGTTGAAACGTTTTCATAATGAAATCCGAATTAAAATAGTCAAATTGTAGTAAAGTAGTTATTTATCTATATATAGAATGATTTTATTAATGTTACTATAATATATTTCAAATGTATAAATTAATATAAATTAAATTAAATATGTTTACAAAGAGATTATACATTGATAGTAATAATAATGAATGTTGTGTTATTGGTATTTAGTAGGTATGCAATATAATTTTAACTTCCAAATATGTATTTAGCCTAGATGTACGTTAAATGAAATAATACTTGCTGCGCCCTAACAGGGTCATGTACTCATAAGTTTTAGCCTAGCCTGTAACTGAGTGTACATTATGCAATAATAAAGGATACTGAAATCGCCCCACTGTGGCAACTTATTCAAATACCAATATTCCCCACCAAATTAAGTTAAAAAACCGTTTCCGGAACCATTTCAATTAAAAACTTGAACGCCTCGTCAAAGTTTGACGGTTCAAAATAAAACGCGCACCGTACGTACAAATGTCCTGGCTGAATTATAAATGACGATAAAACGTATCTTACAAATAGCAACGAAGTTTCTAAGTGTCGCCCCTCTGCATATGTTAGTGGTGCCGTATGATGGTGGCACTCGATAGAATCTGGTCCTTGTGTACCGAGTGTTTTGGTCTTTCGGTTCTAGGGGATATAATTTATAATGACAAAACCTGACCTGCCAAAATGACGTTCAAAATAGTTTACAACAAATAAGTACTATTTACAATTAGTTCTTATTTTCCGTTGCTTCTTGTAGTTTCTGTAGTGTAGGTATACAAACGTTGGTTAATCTAAATTAATAAGTAAAAAGTTTCAGTGGCCCCGTAACTTTACTTTAAAACCTATTCAACTGCAGGTTTTCCTACAACGCCTAAAACAACAAAAAAAAACAAAAAGAATGTACAGCCCCAAGTGTAGACAGATATCCTTTTTCTATCATTTTCTAGCACATAACACAAGAAAATTTCCTTCAATCCTTAAACACATTTTGACATTCCAAACTGTACCCTCCTCTAAAATGTCACTGCTATTTCGCATGACATTATGTCGAGTATTCACAAAATAACGATCGACAAACGAAACCTTTACGCGGCAGGTGTATTGAAACCGAACTCGAATGACATTATCCTGTGATTCCCCCCTCAGCGCACGAGATACTTGTGGTTACTTCTTAATGGGTTTCTAACGTACTATTTTGCGTTTTGGGTAACCGGTTTAGTGCGCTTTGCTGTTTAGTTCTTTATTTTAGAGAATTCGAGGAAGGAACGAGGAGAAACGACTCAAATTCACTTCGTCAACAAAATCCTCGAATTCTTTAAAATAAAGAACTAAACAGCAAAGCTCACTAAACCGTTTTTATTTAGAAATTCAAGTTGTGACAATTTCTTAATTTATATTAAGAAATTATCACAACTTGAATTTCTGAAGTTCTTATGAACTGGAAATCATTATTTGTTTACAAACAAGAATTCACGTTGTTCCGCCTATGGTCTTTTCCTGCAATTATTATGGTCGCACTTTTCATGTTATTTCACAAAGCTAGAAGAAAACTCATAAATGTCCATAAATACAATTAAGCATCTCATCTTGACAAATATCCGACTTAAAAAAGGGAAGTGTAATCACCACTGAATGGCATTCACCTAATTCTCACCCTGAACGAATAATTTATCCTCAGCGTCGCATCCCTAATGGAATATTTAAGTTGCAGGGTTGCTATCACCAAAATTACGAAGACAATGGATAAAAGAATGTCCCTTTTTCTCCCGTAAAATGTTTGTGACAACTTTTTGATTAATCTCCTGAACGAACACACAAATGAATATATTGTTATATCTGTGGTGACGGGAATGAATACCATTCAGGAAAAACAAGGTGCTATGTGTTTTGTGAAAGAAAAAATAATGGTCCTTTTCGTAGAGACTTTTTTGTATCTTTAATATTTAAATTGTATACTAATTTCATATAATAGGTACTTGTTAAGAATATCGGCTCTTGAAAATCTTTCACGCTGTGTTTGGAGTCAAAGGCCTTTTCTTGTCTTTTAGCTTTTGTCGAATGTTTCAACTATTTATTAATAAGTGATGACTTCATAATATAGGGCACTATTAGATACTAGTTTACCTTTGGTAAAAATAAATAAGGAGCACATTGCTTAGGTACAATATTTATAATTTAAAACAAAAATCCATCTTAAGATTAATATAAGCAAACAATACACAAGCCAGTGACATCGCAGGCATCCAGGCATCAAGGAGTATATTGAAAATTCTTCATTGTGTCCCACAGTCCATTTTGATCAGAGCAGGGAAAAATATTATAGATATTATCTACACCACACCATGCACATACTGTGAAACAACTCATAGTTTTATGTGGATTTACGGCGTGATAATTTTGCAGTGCACTGGGTCTGTGCGCTTAGATTTCATGGTTATTGAAAGTATGTATACGTAGAGGGATACTAAAATGTGTAATAAGGGAACGGTTGACTTTCTAGAAAGCCTGGTGCTGCTTGATATCAATTTAAAGTATTTTAGTGATGTGCTCTTGTGCATAATATTTTATGGAAACGGCATTTACATGTGTATACTTAAAGCTTTTCCAAATTGTTAACTTATTATCAAATGCGCAAATAAAATTAATAACAAACACATTACATTATCATTTCAGACCTATGTTTTGGTTCTAAATTCATTATTCGTTCTATAAATCTATACTTACATAATAATATTATTAAGTGGTAAAATTTGTTTGTTTGTAAGTTCGTATGTAGGAGGTATTCTTTGGACCTACCAAATGGATTTGAAAAATAAAAAAAATATATATTTAAAAAAAATATTTTGTTCTTTTTGCCAATTCTTGAGGAAGGTTATAGGCTACGTAACATCACGGTACGACCCTAAGGAGCCGAGCAAAAAGAAAAAAGAAAAAGCAAAGTAAAAGCGCGGGAGGGCGATGCGATGCGACGCGGTGGGACGGAGGCTGAAATTTTACGTAGACTAAGTCGCGAGCAGAAGCTAGTACTAATTAAAAAAGTAGTTTTTTGTGTCTGTCTGTCTGGCTGACAGACGAACACAATGAATTTTGATGCGTTTGTTTACTATAGTTTAGAGAATTTATTTCGGAAAGTTTATGTGTATAAAACATTAATATTAAACTTTTCGTTTCGTTCATTTCTACATATCGCCACATCAGTGCATTTCACCCCTGCGAAACAAGGGGTCGCTAGTAATTCATAATCGGTACATAATATAATACTTTTTCCTTCATACTGTACTCGTAAGAATATAAATGAACTTTTCCATTTCTTTGATATTCAAAACCGCATCGTCACCAAAATTTTCTTCAGACGTGGTGACCCTACTCCACCTGACGTCAGACCTTAATACTTTAATAAGAAAGTTGGTGGCCACCTTTCCTATACCAAGTGAGACATAAAAAAGTTTAAATAGCATTCTTGAGTTCAGGGGGAGTAGTCATCAGGGCTCTGATTTACATTATATCTTTATGATTTTCGCGGAAATGTTGATTGTGATGAGTTTATTACGATTAAATATAGGGAGGGGGGATAAACTACCTTACATAATAGGCGTTACTTTAATATTATCTATAGGGAAAAAATTCTGTTGGTGCACTTATACATACTTGCATCTAAGGAGCGTAGCAGGTGGCTTACTGTTTCTGCTTGCACCATGGGAAAAAGGGGTGATCATCTGTATATGTATCTTATACTATTAAACAAGCAATATTTATATATGTACCGGCTGAAATTTATTACCGTCTCGACAATAATATGGTGTGTTGTGTAAGAGGAACAGAAGCCATACCCGGGAATATTTGCTTAGTAGCATTGACCACGCGGGCGGGCGGGGATGCGCGAGCGGCTTGTGCGCCTGCGAAAGGATATCAAAGAGGCCGACGGCAAGTGCGGCGACTACCTATCGGCCGCTAAGGAAAGCTACGAATTCATTGATAAATTCCGTGCATTTAGTAGAGTGCGTATGATATGAATTTCGATATTTTTTATAGTTAAAAAAAAAAAAAAACTGCTGTAGGCTTCTACTCCGTTCATCTGTTATACCCTATTTTCTTCGAGACGGTAAAAAAAATCATGTGGTATATTTGTGATGACGTTCCCGAAAACGGCTCTAGCGATTTCGATGAAAGTTGCAGTATAGGGGTTTACGGGGGCGTAAAATCGATCTAGCTAGGGCTCATATCTGGGAAAATTCATTTTCTCCGTATTTTCACCTGAGCAGAGCTCTGTCGTCCAAAGTTTAGAACAAGATGGCTACCTTAGAATAATGACATGGCAGCATGAAATTAGTGTGAACTATCCTGTACCATAGAGAATGCTCATTTAGCATTCTTCGTCGTCCGAGCGAGCGAGCGAGCGAGCGTCCGTCGCGACCGAGCTCTACTCTGGTGAAAATAGAGAGTGCTCATTTAGCATTCTTTGTCATCCGAGCGAGCGAGCGAGCGAGCGTCCGTCGCGACCGAGCTCTACTCTGGTGAAAATAGAGAATGCTCATTTAGCATTCTCTATTTTCACCAGAGTAGAGCTCGGTCGTCCAGGTACTGAGTATGTCATCTGACCTTACTCTTGAAGAATAAGTACAAGTCTTTAAAAAGAGGTCGCGAGTTCTAGGCTAAACGATCCGAAACATGGCCGGGGTTTATTCTTGCCGAATATACAACAATAGGTACTTAAATCTGTTTTTTTAACCACATTATTGACACCTGAAAAAATTGTTAGAGGAACAATGAAAGATTATGCAAACTATTCCCCTATTTCGAACAATTGAACTGCCAAATCCATCTTCATTACAAGCTATTGTTCCCAATTCGATATTACTAATCAAAATACCAACTTTCAGCCCGAACAGTCAAAGCTACGTTTTAGCCAATCAGCAATAACCTGCCCCTCCCTTCCCGCCTCACTCCCCGCGTTCGCCACAACTGATTGAAATTCCATTATTATCCATCCCTGCGGTAATAGTAAATCTTTATAACTCGGGATTTTTCGTATCGGCGGCCTTTGAGTGTACCGCTCTTTGTAGTTGAGGATTTACTTGGATTAACCGAATGACGGATAGGGCGTGTGGAGAGGAATGTCGTAAAGTCGTTGTTGAATTGGTTTTTGGATGACAGTTTATTTGTTAGTTTTGTGGTTAAGGGTTTTTGTTTTACAGCTTGGGGCTTAAGTAAGTTTTGTGTGTGTTTTTTATATTCTGCTTCTAGGTCCTTTGAGTCTTAATAAGTCTTGATTCTAATGATAACTGGAGAGATTTATAGCAGGAAGTGGGTAGCTAAGACCATTATCTAATCAAATAACGTATGTGCCTACATTTCCAATACAAAATTAATGCGTTTTTTAAAGGACTTTTAGTGAAACAGTCCACACTTTTATAATTCCCGGTAGTTCACCGATTCTGACGTAATTTATAAATAGTGGAATGCGTGAAATTTGCGGCTCACAATGCTGTGATGAAAGTGTTCTCCACAAAGAGAACAACACTATCGATACTTCGGAACAGGTATTTTTAGTGCACTCTTTATTGGAAATAGCTGGCAGAGATGTATAAAATACTCAGCCTTACATGACAGACAACAGATAGTATCTATGAAATAATGGTTTTAGTTCACCTTAAGGAGTTTTCATTATTATTAGGCGCAGTGCGTTATCGTTCGGAATGGTCGATAAGCTTTTGTAAAAACACAATTACATTGCATCGAAGTACCTTCAATTTTAATCACAAAACATCACGCCTGTTTTCCTCGAAGGATAGGCAGACGTGTACCTTACCAATAGTACACCACATTTCGCAAGATATATGTTTAAGTCCCATGTAATAGGGGGCGAGCCTATTGCTATTAACCGGCCACAAATCCAGACTCCGGACCTCCACCCACCGCCACCAATCTCCACCTTCAATTTTGTATCTGTTTAAATGAAATGCTGCTCAACAACGAAAATCTCTCGTGGTATGTGAAGCTCTAAGAAATTAAGAAACACTTGTGGAATTTTAAGTACTAGCAGCATTAAAATAGCCAGAAAAACGGCTGGTTTTAAAGAAGAATAGTGCATAAGTAGACAAGGATGGTTTGGTACTCCATTGCTCGGAAATTATAAAGGACCGAGGCGAAGCCTTGTCCCGTAGTCCAAAAAGGAATAACACGCCCGTCCCTTTCATAATTTTAGGACGATAAAAGATACTTTGTGAAATGCATGTAGAGCTTGATCTGACAGAAAGCGATGAGCGGTTCTAGTAGCGGGTTTGAGGAGCGTTTTAAAGAAGGTACTTTTTAAGGTTGAAATCTGGATTGGCCTACCAGCTGCAGCTACCGTAGTAGCCTAGAAGAATGTCATCATTACTATTATCTTGATGCGGCATTTATTATTTTTCATCAGGATGAAAGTTTTTAGAATGCTCCTCAAGCCAATTTCGACCAGCCCTTTGGTTCTATAGCCAATGAGCATTGGTCCTATTCTTCTTCTTCTTCGTTTCACTTGAACGAAAGTATTTCAGATCTTGTTGGCTTAAAAATTTGCTACTTCCATGGCGTCGTCCGTCGCAGCGCTGAGTGAAACTTTGGCTGCATGTTTTGAGACACAGAGAGCCTATTATTAATAGTTGATTAAAAATCCTACTTTCCCTTGAGTAGAGATGTGGGTGGTTTAAAAGAAAAATACAAGTATTGATATTATTTTTCACGAATTTGCAGCCTAGCTAACCGCTTACTATCGCACCACGGCCTAACATGCATAAATTTTGCGCTAAAAATACACCCAGGGAGACGTCTCAACTATTTACCTCACGGAATCTGTCCGTCGAAAATAAAAATGAGTCGAAATATTTTAAATTTTAAAAAGACACCGGCGAACTTTTAACTGTAGTCGTTTTGTTGAAATATTAACAGTCATCTGGCTTCGAGAGGGAAATAAGGTTGCCGGGTTTATGGGATCTAGAATTTGACATGTTACAGGGTTATAATAGTGATGACGCGTTGTTAAAAAAATGTTGGAAGCTTAGGTGTAAAGGTACAATTCCGTAGCCAACCGCAGGCGGCAATTACAGGCGACATGTCGCCACAACACGACTGCTTTCTATGTAGTCTTAAGGTACCATTCCGTTGCCGACTGCAGGTGGCAACTGCAGGCGACTGGTCCTATGAATTTCTATGAAATAGCTCCGTAGCTACACGTTCGTCGTTGGCAGCTACGGGTGAGCAACAGACGACACGTGTAGCCCGACCGCAGACCAGTAGTGCCGCCAACGCTCCAGCTATAACACGTTTTTCTATCTGCGGTCTACTGACTGGAATACGGGCTGCTGCCGCCTGCGGTCGGTTACGGAATGATACCTTTATATATTTCTATGAATCGACATGTCGCTAGCTACGGAAGGTATTTCATAGAAATTCATAGATAACAGTCGTGGCGCGGTGACACGTTTGCTGCAGTTGCCGCATGCGGTCGTACCGCGTATGCGGTCGTGAGTAAATGAGCTGTCATTTCACCTGTAATTAAGGATTTAATCTATTGACAACTCACTTCATATAAGTTTTCACGGTGAGATTCTTAGAGAATAGATCGACTGTAAGTGTATCATTATACCCGCGTATGTAGCTCACACTTTTACATGCTCAAATTACTTGCAACATGCAAAGCACTTTATATTGGTTAGAAGCTTGTGAACTACCTGGAAACACTATGCACTATCCCTCCGGGAAAAACACTGCAAAATATCAGAAAAATCTCCAAAACATAAAATAATCAAAATAAATATCCTATTACTCCGTTGATCACAATGCCCATGTACTTTGAACATCACCGTCGTACGAGCGCGAATAAAATTGATAACGTAACTTTTTCCAATAAACTCTTCCGTTATTCAGCATCAATCAATTAGCAGCGCTGGAAAAAACCGTATCTCTCACAAATTGAGATATAAAAAATGAAATACGTATTTTTTTCATGGAAAATGTGTACCTATCAATATTTATTTGTTTATACTGCTCATTCATTGGCGCGTACTAGTGTGGGGTAGTTTTATTTATTCCAGCATATTTTTAGTTCATTGCTCACATGGTCCATGTCTTGGTTCGACTCTTTACGTCATTCTTTTATTCTCTTGTAGTATCCACCTGAAAGTTCCTAAAACAAACAAAATCTTGATACTTAGTTTTTATTTTCGCACCGATTTTTAGTACCTAAAGGTAGGTATTACGCTGTTACTAATCCATCTGATAAAATCCTGTCTTCACGGGATAAAGTAGAGTGGATTTTTCGATAGCCCGGAGACACATGCGTAATCTGAATATCAGGGAACCCCAAAAGACCGAAATAAAATGGGTAACTACCGTCGAAATTCACTCGTAGTATTCGGTTTTCGGCTCAAAGACTACATTTACATAAATACATTAAATCATTCCCACCGCGCTATCGCTTTCTTTCATCAAAGAATTCATTTTCTGAATATAAATTTTAGATTTTCAACCTCATTAACTCTTATCGGCGATTTAAAAAGGTCCTCTTTGTGCACCCTCGGGCAGTGGAATCATCCCCCTATTGTGACTCTGCCCAAACGGGGATGAGAGTAATTTACCATGATTTGAAATAGGAAAATACTTTTAAAAACCCGGACTGAATTAACTGCGTGAATCGGAGTGTATTCTTCCTCTTTGATTGGGCGAAAGGTAATTTTTGACAGGATTGGTTGTTTCCCGCTTTTTCGAATGGATGGATGTGTGGGGCGAGTTTTGTTAGGTGATTATTTATTTGTTTTGATTGATTTTTGTGTCGAATTCGGTTTTCGTTTAGGTAACCCAGTGGTAATCCATCAAAATGTTTTATGAAGCAGGGTAATGTAGTTTAAATTTAAAAACTCGAAAAACGGATTTTTGGTAGAAAGAGCACCAGTTACAAAGCCTGTTGTAAAATATTGAGATTTATAAAATTTCGCAAAACTTTATAATCGTTCTAAATTGCCTACATAAAATTTATAACAAGGAGCTCTACCCATCAAATATAGCCATAAAACCGGGCAATCTCGTCGCATTTAATTATACACCGGCGAACATTTTAAACTCATTTTAAAATCAAAATCCCCTGTAAGCCACAGAAGGTGCGCAACACCGAATCGATCTTCAATCTTGGTGCCTCCCTAATACATCAACAATTGCAAACTTAACAAAACACTTTAGAAAAGAAAATTCACCTCTAAATGTTGAAGATAGAGTTGAAAATGTTCCCGGGTGGTGGTACATCTAAATTTGTATAAATATACCTAAGAAAAGTGGGTCTTTGTTGGCAGGTGTATAAAAAATGGCAGCCAGTAACAGCCTAGTCGAACGTTAGTAAAATGAGATCTCGGAGAGAATGATTTTTCAACATTAAAATGTCCTTTGACTATTGAGGTCTTTTTTCTTGAAGGTCGAGATATCGATTGAGGTTTTTCTCGAATGCCCGATATTGATCAAGTTTTATGTGGAGAGTACGATATTGATTAGGTTTTTTTCGTGTGTACGATATTGGTTATGTTTTTCTCGCATGCCCGATATTGATCGAGTTTTTTTTCGAATGTACGATATCGATTATGTTTTTCTCGAAAGTTCGATATTGATCGAGTTTTTTTCGAGTGTACGATATTGGTTATGTTTTTCTCGTGTGTACGATATTGATTATATGTTTTTCTCGCATGCTCGATATTGATCGTTTTTTTTTCGAATGTGCGATATCGATTATGTTTTTCTCGAAAGTTCGATATTGATCAAGTTTCACAATAGGGCTTTAAAATGTTTTCAGCGTGTTTGTTAAAATAGGTTAGTTAGTTGTTTGTTTTACTAGACAAACAAGTCGCGTTTTAAGTAGAGCCACTAATTGCGGGTAAACAGTTCTGTTTATTATTTATCTTGTTTAAAAGAGTTTTTTTTAAGGCGGTGCTTGTTTGCCTGCCTTTGCGTGTTTATCCGGTTTAATTGGCAGAAATTATAGTAGTTATAATGTTTTAGTAAAAATGTTGGCATTTCAGCACTGTGAAAAACGGCTATTAAAATCGTCAACTACAAAATAAATATTTATGGGTATTGAAATTGAGAACCACCATCTTTTTTGAGGTCGGTTAAAAATAAATCATAAACTACGGTTCCAGTATGTAGTTTTATGTGCCTGGGTTTACTTATAAGTGGTTTGTTTAATCAGGCATCTACTTACTAAAACTTCCATAACTATCCCATTATTTTTTCTTGAATATGTGTTTGTCACTTTCGTCCGAGCTAATAAAACCTATATGAAAACCTACTCTAATATCGCATTGGCCAGCTACATTTTAGACCTAAAAGACACGAAAAGTAATAGCGTGTCAGTCCTTTATTGCGTGGAAGTAGTATGAATTAAATGAGGAAGTGAGCCACAGTAGGTGCACTTACAGACAAAGTGGTGAGAAACTGTCTGTTGTCACGAATATCCAAGATTTTATTTTAGAGACCTTTCTATTGGTTATACAAGAAGTTATCTCTAACGACGGAACTGTAAAAATTCACGATGAATGATAAACTTAGTTTACCAATTTTTAGTAATCAAATAATTCTATTTTGTAGGAGAATCGGTTTTCATTGGTTAAAAAGGTGGGTATACATATAATTCTTAACCTTATGTAAAATATAACCACCAAAATTTACAATGATACAAAAAAACTTAAAATTAGCCAATTATACATACTTAAAACATGCACTCTAATACATAAAATCATAACACAAGGTACACAATCACAATTGAACTTTAAAAAAAAAACTTACACATATAAAGCTAGATGACATTTTATTCTTAACCTTATGTAAAATATAACCACCAAAAAATTTACAATGATACAAAAATACTTAAAATTAGCCAATTATACACACTTAAAACATGCACTCTAATACATAAAATCATAATACACAGTACACATTCACAATTAAAGTTTAAAAAGAAAACTTATACGTACAACGCTAGACGACGAGACAAACTAGAATGAAGACAACCCAGAACTAACTATGGAAGAAACAATATACTGTACGAGGGAGCAAAACTGTATAATAAACTACCTGATAATGTAACTAATAGTGACACCATGTATACATTTAAAAAAGCCCTAGAAGAACACGTTAGAAAACAACACAAACAATACCGATTGTCACCTTTATCTCTTAAATATCTTATTGTGAACACAGAGAATCGCACTAACTATTATTTTTATGTTACTTTTCTCAATATGCTAAGTGAACTGTAACGTACTTTTTTTGAGAAATAAATGTCTTTAAACCGAATATTAAACATACCCTAACACGACCCCAAAATATACCCTAACAGTGTGTGTGAGTGTTTTACTATTGAAAGTCGTTTCAATAGTAAAACACTCACACACGTAAAATTCACACATATCTTCGTAACATTTATTGTCTAAAAGAACATAATGCCAAAACCAATGGGAAAACGTACCCATGGTGTTCACCACGGCAAATTAATCCCCAGTTTTCCCCTCTTTCCGTATTAACCATTCATACCTTCCCAATTCCCTTATTTCTCCCAAACGGCTAAGCTATTTCTATTATTTTTTCGCCCCTTTTTGTTGCAGCGCGGAGTTGCGACTATTTTCGCCGACTGAATAGTCGCAATTTGGTCCCGTGTTGGTGTCATAATTTTTCCGCTGGTGTCAAAAGCGTTGGGTGAAGTAGTTTTAGTTTTAAAGGGTTAAGGAAATTAGGATGTGTTTTTGACTTAAATGCATTTTAATTCGCTTCGTAGTTGCTTCATGAAGAGTTTATAAACGTTTGTGGTGGAAGGGTTGAAGGAAAATTTTCAGCTTGTTAACTTGTTTAAGTCCTGGAAACTCGTTTAGTTTTTATCGTCGCAATTTTGTACTGCTACTGGATATTCTTGTAAATTGGAATTCGTGTAACATTACAAAGCAATGTCCTTTGAAATTCTGGGTTTAAAAATCCTAGTCTTCAACATTTTATTACCAAAATATTAGTATTATATTATCATAACTGGCGAAATGTTGGTGTACTATAGGTGTACCTCTGCCTAACCCTTCGGGGAAACAAAGCGTAAAGTTATATTTATGTTATTCACTCTAATGTTTCCAACCATAAATTACCATCACACCGTGAACAAGCAATTTTATACATAAACATAAAAACGTTACTTATACTTAGCTCCCCATCCTCTTCTCGTATGCGCTTATATTTTTATTTTACACGCAAAACATCCAATACCAATCGGCATCTCTCCCCTATGTCTATCCCCTTATCCGTGTCACTGTTATTCTTTTATTCCAATACGGAATTGGAATGATTTCCATATGTTTGTTTGTGTAATTGAATGGTGGTCACATTGTATGGAAAATTATTTTTGATGGTGTGGGTTAACTCAATAGTTTTGGCGAAAATCAAAGATCTGAGGAGTCAGAATAAAGTTAACGGAAATAACCTTGAACTTTTTCATAAACGGTAACAGTACTAATACCAAAATACTAACAAAAATATGAACCTTAGTCTGAAATAAAGTTTAATTTAAATTTAATTTATAAATTCACGCCTTTTCCCCATGGGGTTGGGTAGAACCTACACGACGATACTGACATACTATACTCCTTTTGCATCCTTGAACCTGTAGTATAGGCATATATGCGCTACATAATTCAGCCAAAACATTTTTTTTTCCTACCTTTAACAGATGTGTGTTTAATATGTTATTAGACAACCCTAATATTAAATTATTCTAAAACTTATTAAAGGGAGTAAAAGCTTTCACAACACACCACATTATACCGGATAAGGCTCAAACCAAACAAACACCATCCAATTGATTCCAACTTAGTTTAAAATTTCATTAAAACGAACTTGCCCATATTTACGCATCCTTCAACAAATATAGGGGGAATGTTAATAATTCTTAATTAAAATGAAGGATCATATTCTATACGTGTGCCCCTGAGCTATGTCTGCGGTCGGAACTCCTAGTTCGGAAACTGAGGTACTTGAAACATATGGAGCAATTTGAAATGAGAAGTTGACTCTGTATTAATGAAGATGAACGCACGCACACATATATGTATCACTCGTTAACACGGTATTTGGTGGAAAACTACGGGACTACACTCGTGACTGCATGTCAGCTTAGAACAAAAGAGAGATGTTTACGTGTGTGTGAAAGTCGTCAGTATAACAAGTAAAGTCTCTGTATAACATGTAATCTGTGGCCGGAGTTTCCAGTTCGAAAACTGCGGTAACTGCGTCTGCAATTTTGGTATGAAATACTTTTGGTATAATATGTGTACTGTGTAGGAATACCGCACGCTTTTGTTCGGGAGGTAGAAGTTGTAAGCTCAGCTATAATTTTGACTTTGTGCACTGGCGTTTTAGTGCTTTGGCTCGATGAAATATTTGGCTTTAAGTGTATCTACAATTTTAAATTGAATTTTTGGATTAACCGCTGTATTTCCACAAAAAAGTTTAGACAGAAAAGTACTCGCTTGCTTAATCGGCAATCGACCTATTGGGAGAATTGCTTGACGTGAAATAGTTTGCAGTTCTTTGTAGACATCTCCGTACCGCTGAAACAAGAAAGAAAAATGTTTTATTGTCACAGAAAGAGACAAAAGATAAATAGGGAAAATATTAAAAATGAATGACCAACGCAAAACTTAAAAACAAAATAAGGAAACATAAAGCTAGCTATGTTTTAATATACAAGTACAGGCAAAAAATAAATAGAACTTAAAAAGAAAACAAAACACAAATTCAAGTATATAAATAAAACATAGATTTAAATTTAAATTAGTAAAGACTTCATCAATACAGCGAAATAACGACAGAATATAAACAAAAACATAAAAATAAATTTAAAAAGGTCTCTGACCATGTCAGGGGGACACTTAGAAAGGCAGGAGTGGGTTTTAACCGGTAAGGCTGACTGTCAACTGGAGCAGAAAGGAGAGGAGCGGAGCAGAGCTGTGCCAATATTAACCAATGGAATTGCATTATATCTCCGCTCCGCTTCAGTGGACAGGGATTTGCGAACTTGTTTATAATTCATACAAAATCGGGAAGCGAAGCGGGGAAGAGGAGCGGAGAAGCGTAGAGGGGAGCAGAGAAGCGGAGAGGGGAAGCGGAGTGGGGAAGCGGAGCGGGGAAGCGGAGCGGAGAACCCGAGCGGGGAAGCGGAGAGGCGATGCGGAAAAAAACCGGCCACAAAGCATTGCAGTATTCTTAATGGACAATTGATTGGAAGAAAGATTTGTAATGGAAAGTTGACTAATGACGGTATAATATCCAATTAACTAATTGCGATGATTATCTTACTAGCCGTTGATATTGATACTTATTTAGTAACAATACTCACATTGTGTAATGGCGCGATTGTGATTATTATATTTTATACAAAACTAAGGCCTCATTCGCACTAAAATCATTTAACAGAACAACATTACTGATACAAAAAAATAAAACATATATTTGTCGAATATAAGTATGTCCGGACGAAATCTCCTAAATATTATGCCAAAATATAATATAAGCGTCAAAACCGGAAAATATGCAGGAATCGCAGGAAAACATTTTTTTACTATATTTTTACATAAAAACACAGATAAAAACTATCCTGTATTGTCCCACTGCAGGGGCAACTGCCTCCCTCTCCATTTTCCACACAATTCTGTCTTTGGCTAGTGTGGGCCAGATAAAAAAAGATACGTTAGCACAAATAGCACTTAGCACTTAAAGTAGATGTACTCATAGACTGTTTAGAGGCATGAAGAACAGGGTGTAAAGTTCACTCCTCCTCTATAAAAAAGGGAGGATCCTCCGACCAGACGGGTGTCGTGTCTGGCGGGCAACTGCCCAACGATTGATGTCGGATAGTCTTACATGTATGTATATGTCGTTCGCGCGGTAAATTATACAACGTGTTCGTTTTGATGTCCCATAACTCTTAAGGTTACATGCTATAAGTAAAATAATTCAAAAATCCTAGAACAAGTTTAGTGTTCCAAAAATACATCATTTAGAAGATAACATAACACCAGACTCTCGATGTGTGTATCTAATTTTCATTGATAAGTACGAGTAAATAATTTTCATTCAAACCAATCATTCATATTTAAAGCTAAGAAAATGCGACGCTGTCCTTTTTTTTATATGGACGAAAATAGTCCGAATGAAATGTTAAATAAAAAAAAAAATCTTTCGAGATATCTAAAGGAACACGTTGTTTATGTCATGTTAGTTCCCAAGGATTTGTCACAGAAAGCTGTTCACATTCATCCGAAAAAAGTTAGACCAAGATTTACGTGACATAAATATAAAGTAAAATCAAGTACTTATTGTTTTGATCTCAACACCGAATCTTTCTCAAAGCTAAGCTTATGTAAATAAATGTTAAACAAAAAAACCGTTAAGTAACTTTTACTTAGATTGTTTTGTCTAAAGGAGATGTATTTGTTTTAAGATGCGTACAAAACAAAAGTATTATGTCTTCATAAAAAGAGGAAGAACAATCTGTTATTATGGCTGGGGTTCCGTACCAACATATTATGTTTTGAAAGAGTTACGCTAGTGCTGCTAAAAAGACTTTTAGAGGGTTTTGAGATACAAACTGTTACCTATACTTAATATTATAAACAGGTCAAATTTGTTTGTTTGTAAGTTTGTATGTTGGGGGTTATCTCAGGAACTGCTAGTCAGATTTGAAAAATTACTTTGATATTGGATAGCCCGATTCTTGAGGAAGGCATAAGCTGACGAAGTCGCGGACAGAAGCTTGTGTTTTCTATAAATCTTGATACTACTTTAATTACAAACAATTCCTCATGTGATAAACGACAGTTTTAATCACTGCTTTGCCATGCATAAACGCTTTTATTTTTTTTATAGGTACACCAACGACCTATTCACTAGAACATTAACATAATAAAAAATAACATAAGCATTGATTTACGGTGAATTAGTCACTTACAGGCCTACAGGACTTCATAAAAAATAGCTTCTTAAATATACGTTTTAACAAGATTTTTTACTCGTAGTGAGGGTAGAAAAAAATATTAGAAACAATGAACAAAACATTAAGTAAAAAAACAAAATCATAATCGTAAATATAATAAAAAAATACCAAAAATTTTAATCAAAATTATTATTAGAATCAATAGAATCAAAATTAAAACATAGAACAAGATTAAAATAAAAAATAAAAATTATGCAGCAAAATCGTTATTCAAAATTCAAAACGGTAGAACGCTTTTATTTCGCTTTTATTTCGCTCAAGTTCGCTCGATTAATATATTACACAAAATAAACTTGAATGATTTTCACTTAGGTTTCCACATTTGTATTCTGCTTTATTAAGTAACTGTCCTTTTAATCACCAAGAGGTTCTGAAGAAACCTTAGCATGAGCTTATACCAAAATAATTGATACCTAAGCGCTCTATTTCTACAAAGAGTAAAACTACAATCGCTATCGCCCTAAATCCCTAAAGCCTCTTAAACAAACAACAAAATAAATAAAGGTCGTCAACTCACCTTCCAAATAATAAAAGGCACGAAATAAATAACCACTAAACGAAAGTATAATCCAAATTGGCAAAGCTGTTTACACAAGTAATCTCTTTACTGAATGATCCGCGGACCCCTAAGTCTTGATAAGAATCATCAAAAACAGGCTTGTGCCGTTAATCGACCCCTGGTATTATGTATTACTGATAATACAAATCAAATTAATGTAAGGTATTAATTAATTGATGAACAGAAACTTTAATGAATTTGGGCTTAATCGGTTCCTGAAACGATTTGGCTGAATAGAGGATTTTTGTTTATTTATTGAATGACTGTTCAATTCGTGTCGTGTATTTCCGATCAGAAAATATCTTAAAGATTTGTTATATTTTGGCTCTCTGCCAGAAACTGTTGGTTCCGAGGTGATGCCCAGATGAAGTTTTTACACTTCTCTTGGCGCCAGATTTTAAAGTGTAACCTAGTAACTGGTAGTTATCTGGGCCAAGAAACTTGTGAGTTAGTTAATTTTAAATAAGTAGTATCATTTTTCACAATATTAAAGAAGTTATTATTTTGACGTGGTTTGTTTAGAGTGGTTTTATTACCACATTTTATTCTAAAGGTTGTGGAGATCAGTTAGGCAGTCGCTCCGTGTAAAATACTGGTATTCAGCTGTATCCGGTTAGACTGGAAGCTGACCCCAACATAGTTGGGAGAAGGCTAGGCAGACTTCTGATGATTTTATTCTAAAGATGCACTGAGACTTACACGGGCAACTCAATTGCGCACTTTTCACAAATTGTGGGAACTATGACGTCTCGGCAACACCGAGCAATTCACTGAAAAGTCAAGATTATAAAACCTGCCAAGAATTGTGTAATTTTACTTGCCTATGCAAATGCAACTTAAAACATTGCCTACCTTTCACAGACGTGACGTAACAATTTTGTTTTCAAAGTCTCCCTAAAAGTGCGGTTCCAAAAAAGAGCAAAGAAGCAAGATCAACATTGGTTAATATTCGCTCGGCGGCCAAGTTTGCGCTTCTCATTCATTATTTCCGACAAAGAATGTTTAATGCAATACAAACATCCCGTCGAACTGTGGGGTTACCCACTCAAAGGTAGGCGAACATCTATAGGGTGGATTTTTATAAAGCAGAGCAATTTCGTCGATCTGTGCTGAAAACAAAAAAACCTTAAGGCATACTTTAAAGATTTCGATTTTGGCGACATTTTACACTAGGTGTTGGTGATACTTTCATAATACAGCGGAATCCATTTATAATGACATCTAAGGGAATTGACTAACACGTCATACTTAACGGACGTCATACAAAGCATTTTTGTGGAAAAAAAAAAACCTTTTTTTTAGGTATATACTTATTTTAATAGAGAAACATAGCATATTAAATCAAAATAAACATTGCACATAATACATGTATGTATATATTTCATTTTGTACCTAAGCAATCTGTCAAAAACGGATAAAATTTATTAAAAATGGGCCATAATAAGCGACATGTCACTGTAAGCCAAGTCATGAAGTCATTATATCCAACTTTTTTTTTTTTAATTAAAATGTTGCCCCACACTAAGAATTTCTTCCTGTATCGTGGGTGCGTTTACAAACATAGAAACTCACATACACGAACACCCAGACCCGGAACAACTACTTGCAGATCATACAAATATTTGTTCCGTGTGGGGATCGGACCCGCGACACGTTGCGCAGCAGTCGATTGCTCAGCCACTGCGCCAACCGTGTCGTCGTACCCACTTTGTTACAAAGATATTTATATGAAAACCAAACTTCATTAATTATCTTATGTATGTATACTAAGTGAACAAAGCATGTGAAGATTTCTCAGAACATTCCCGTTTAGCTTTGCTAAAGTAACAATAACAACAAACCAGTTGAAAGTATTTTTCCACTAAAATCAATTATGAAAGCCGCCCCACACCTTATACATAAATCCATCCAAATTCTTCCAATAATAAAAAAGTAGCATTTCATCCATCGGATGGCGAACAAACACTTCTTAATCCCTGGTAGGTGGCAACACGAATGTTTGCGGAGACGAGGGGGGTGCAGCAGGGGTGTTACATCCCCTTGTCACGTGACGTTTGATTATGGCTTGACAAAACACGTCACACGCCACTTTTAAAGGGGAAGGGGGTGTCGTGTTTTCAGGGTTCTGCGAGAGGAGACCCCTTTTCACCTGTGGTTAGTCTGTCTGTCTGTTGCAGATGGTGTTATTTTGATTATTTTGTGCTTAAATATTAATACAGATTTGAAGGAAATAAGGGAGGTAGAACAAAGGGAGCTTGCTTTCCAGGAATAATGTTGATTATTTGACGGCTTCGGCTTTGAATATCCGTCAGAATGTCGGAATCTTACGATTGAAACTCGGCTTTAAGAGGAAAAATATTCTCATATTTTCATCACGTTTATGGAAAAGAAATAGAATCAATATTGTTGCTCTGTCTTTCAAAACTCATCATCTGCCTAGCGTTTTCCCAACAATTTTGGGGTCAGCTTCCAGTCTCACTGGATGCACCTGAATACCAGTATTTTACATAGAGCGACTGCCTATCTGACCTCCACAACCAAGTAACTAGGTAACACGATATCCCTTGGTAAGACTGGTTGTCAGACTTTTGGGCTTCTAACTATCCGTAATGACTGTCAAAGATCTAGAAATGACAGTCGGGACCAACAGCTTAACGTGCTTTACGAGGCTCGGAGGGGTCTTGGTATGTAAAGATGGTCACCCATCCACGGACTAACCGCGGCAAGCGTAGCTTAACCTGACTGATCGACTCTGGCGGTTGCGAGTACTACGCACCTGACCTTTCTGAAGAACGAAATAATTTCAATTTTATGTACTCAACTACGATAAACTTAAAGCAATAATATTACTTTTGAGGAATATTATGCCTGAAGCAATGTAAATTATTTGAAAAATTAATTAATACAATTAATAATTTCTAGACCTAAATCTGAGTGAAATGGCTTTTGTCTAGCCTAACTTAAGTAATCTTAAGCTGTCCGATTATTATTCCCTGGAAAGTTTTTGAAATGTTCTGTAAAACATTTGCATAAATTAACATGAGAAATTACTTTAATATTGCTTAGAGAAAGTATGCGTGAATTATTGAGAGCATACCATAATTGTCTATAACCTTCCCAGTGCTGGGGCACAGGCTCTCACAGAGAGGAGTCTCTGCGAGAGGGAGTGGGCCGTCTACCACGCGGGGTCAGGGCGGGTTGGTGGATGTCTGAGAATCCAGGAAAAATCTTACCCATTCCAGAAAAATGCATATCCCATGAAAGAAACAATTTATATTAAATAAAACATGGTTGTGACCTACCCTTGTAAAATTCATACATTCATTGTTCATCCTCATTTTATTTACCACCATGATAATCCTGATCCCGGAGCCAGACAACCATGAAGACACATTACATCATCACAAAAGATTAACGACGGAACCCGTGATGTCAAACTTCCACCCTTTATTTCGCATTTTTCGCGCGGTTTTACACACCGTCGACCAGCTTACCTTGGACCGTGGCGAAATATGGAACATTAATTAACTACAGTCCAGCCGTCGAAAGAATGCGTTCTTGACACCTGTCAGTTTCATAATAACGAATATGTGTTTTGCGAATTTGAACCTTATTAGTACTAGAAATTGTCCTACTGACATGTATCAGGAATTCTCTCGCCACGGCCAGCCCATGAGCGGCGATGGGAGATTAGAACAATTTGGAAATTTATTTAGTGACAGCAGGTCCTATTATTATCTATTATATCATGTGACTTATAGCTTAGAGGAGCTCGTGGCTGAGTAACAACAGCCGCACTGGTCGATCCATCAGGTTAAGCTACGCTTGCCGGGGTTGGTCAGTGGATGGGTGACCATCTTTACATACCGAGAATCCTCCGTGCCTCGGAAAGCACGTTAAGCCGTTGGTCCCGGCTGTCATTCGTGGATCTTTGACAGTCGTTACGAGTCGTCAGGAGCCCGAAAGTCTGACACCAGTCTTACCAAGGGGTATCGTATTACCCAGTTACTGGGTTGTGGAGGTCAGATAGGCAGTCGCTCCATGTAAAATACTGGTATTCAGCTGCATCCGGTTAGACTGGAAGCCGACCCCAACATAGTTGGGAAAAGGCTAGGCAGATTGATTTGATATCATGTGACTTATAACGCAAATGTCGAAATTTGTTTAAAACTCAGAAAAGGAAATTCAGAAATAATGAGATGTACTCTAATTTTCCCGTTGGGGAAAACAGTCATAATGATTATTATTATAAATATTTTGATTTTGATGTAATGTTGACATCCGCCCTTGCTATCAGCGTCGTTGCGAACGCTCAAGATATAATGGGCAGTGGATACGGTATGTTAATGCTACATGTACAACTGTTTAGTTATATTGTTCGTCTTTATTAAGGGGACTTGGAGATTAGGGATTGTTAATTGACGTGTTCTTGTTTAGTTTAGAATAACTGGACAGATTTTTTATGTATTTTTGTTTACAGTTGTTAAAGGTTTAGCTTTTCAAAGCTGAAACTTGGCAATTGAAAAATAGGCTCTTTGTTTTCATTTATGTACGGTAGGAACGATAATGTTAAGCAATTTTCAAACACTTTCCTTTCCCATATAGCGGTCATCTTCATTAAAAACTTTGGTTGGCAATGACTTAGTCGGAAAAAAAATAAGGTGCATTTAAAAATTAACCTTAAGGTGCAAGATGGTTAGCATATTAGTCCCTGACTGTTCCTACTTAAGGCAGTTGGGCATTTTACTTATCAACAACTGTTGAATTTAAAGAATTAGTCTTTCAACTCAAACCATTTCGATAATGGCGCCGATTCTCTTGTACACCGAACTAAACTAACTAAAGTATCACTAAACTTCCTTACTTTTGGATATGAGAATCTTAAGGCTATTCTGCAAAAACAAATATCTAAATTAAAAAATAATTTGACACAACTAAAATCGAATTTGACAATCGCGACTCCACGACTCCTGCACGCGTAGCATGACGCTTTCTATTTCTACGAGGAATAGACATAGCTCTTTCTATACAAACTGACATTTCGTTTCTCCATTTTTGACATCGCACCGTAGAAATCTTTCTACAATCTGTCATTTTGTCTTACGTTTCAAACAATCTTTGTCTAGGTCCTTCTACATGTAGACTATTTCAGAAGAAAGTTTTCTATGCCAAACTGTCAAAATCACACTGACAACTGACTGTTGTATAAGGTAGTAAAGGCAATTTGATTTTGTAATCGCCGTGCTAAAGACGGCCACAAAGTATATACGGTTATCTACAAAATCATGATTTTACAGAAGAACGTTTTGAATGCAAAATTGTGATAATTAATAGAAGAACAAAGCTATCTTCTATTTTACATCATTTAGTTAATAGGGCATTACCAAGGAAATGGTTAAGGCCAATATTATTGTAATATTTTTTGTTCCAAAACACAGTACTTCGTCATTTTAAGAATAAATGTTGTGTGTGTGTGTTCAAACAGAAAAAAAGTCCTATGACAAAACGAAGAATTCTGAGTCGAATTATGTCAAAGAGTGAATTTCGTAAAAAGTGCAGTTGATTCTTTCTACTTTGCTGCCGTCGTACTGTCTACACGGAACGTCATTTTTGGATACTCTTCCGCCGACAAAAAGTTGCTCATGCTACGCGTGCTGTAGTTTGCCCTACCCCGTGATTTTTTTTTAGAGCCGGAGGCGCAGGGGCGTTTTTCTCAACGTATTTTATATGGAATTTTTCAATTTTTATATGGAAAATATGTAAAATGATTACCTACATGTTGAGTTTTAGGGGTTTATGGTTTTTTTTGTAAAGGGGGTCCAAATTTCATTATTTTTGCGATAGGACACACCATTTTCAGAGTAATAACCAAAAGAAAAGAAGAAATAAATACAGTACTCTTTTTGCATCTGAAGTCGACATGTTGCTGTGTATTTTATACGTAGTTCATGACAACTTATTTTATCCCACACCTTTTTAATCGCGATTAAAATAGTCAGGTTTAGTTTTTGACAATCAAAATGTTAGGTGAAAAACGTCAAATTCAGAATAGCACAATTGCCATTTTCACAAAATTAATAACTCAGTGCCATCTAAGTGCTGTCAAACTAAAATATAGTAAAGTTGTGTCACTTTAGTCTATTTCAGAATGGGAAATCTTCGTTTGACACGAATAAACAAAATGTCGGTGATTTTTAGTCTACTTTAGAGGCATTTGTGACAAGAGAATCGGCTCCATTGCCAAACTAATATCCCTAAAATATTGCTTGAAGAACACATCCCATAACATTTTTACGCGTTTTATCTAAATACAAAATGATGTGCGGAGGTGTGCGGCGTTCGCATAATAAGCGGAATTCCCGAGACGAGCATAAGGCTCTACACGTGAGCAGAATGGCAACGACAACATTAGCGACCTCTACAGGCCTAATATAGAAGTCAAACGGCCCGACACATGAACTTTGTGCTATGATGAGCTTGCGCTGTGTAGGGTTGTCGTCTTGCGGATATTTTGACTGTTATATCCGCGTTTCTAATTTTAAAGATCTGATTAGTTTTGTGTGTACTTTATCGCAGAGAAAGACTAATAGAATACTGTAATAATTATGACCTCTAAAAAGAGATAAAATAATAAATTTGCTTGGACATCGGGTAACTTGTGCGCAAATATTTTTCACAGCTATTCTCTCTGTCTGTTTGACTGAATAACTAGATCTGAATAGTTTCTCAGTAAAATGAAAAGATTAGGTAGCAATGTTACTTTAAAAATTAGTAAGCTAATTAGTTAATCTTAACTTTCTAAATTTATCCTGGACTGATGAAGGAAAATATCGTGAGGGAACCTGGACTTATCTATATACGAGTATATAAAACAGAAACAATATTTCTACCTATGTACGTTATAGATTTTGCACCCATCCCACCGATGTGCCCCAAACCGGTTTTATTTGAAAGGCAATAATGCGATACGAATAAATGCGAAGGGTAGGTAGGTAGGGTAGGTAGGGTAGGGTAGCTAGGGTAGGGTAGCTAGGGTAGGGTAGGGTAGGTAGGGTAGGTAGGGTAGGTAGGGTAGGTAGGGTAGGTAGGGTAGGTAGGGTAGGTAGGGTAGGTAGGGTAGGTAGGGTAGGTAGGGTAGGTAGGGTAGGTAGGGTAGGTAGGGTAGGTAGGGTAGGTAGGGTAGGTAGGGTAGGTAGGGTAGGTAGGGTAGGTAGGGTAGGTAGGGTAGGTAGGGTAGGTAGGGTAGGTAGGGTAGGTAAGGTAGGTAGGGTAGGTAGGGTAGGTAGGGTAGGTAGGGTAGTAGGTAGGGTAGGTAGGGTAAAGCTAGTAGTTAATATAAGTCTGAAACTGCCAACCCGTCTTGAGCAATTGTGGTGATTAATGCTCGTGTCTTCTCTATTTGAGAAGAGGCGTTTGCCCTGCAGTGGATCAATAATAGACTGGTATTATTATCTCATTTTTTATTTTCATACTTATTAAATATATTTTCAAATATTTTATAATGCATTTGCTCGAAAAGAGCGTTTTCCAAGCAGTCAATTTGTGCGGAAAGTGTCACTTTTTTTCACTTGTGCTTTTTACTTTTCTGTTTTTTTTTTTAATTTTTGAGGCCGTCGTCAGCCCGTTTCGTCTCAGAGATTTTATTATTTGAGAAAAGTTTTTCACAAATTAGTATTTACAAATCAGATGATGATGACGATGACGATGGTTAAAATCAAAAAGTCAAAGTCGAAGTCGAAGTCGAAGGCGAAGTCTATGGTGAAGTCGAAGTCGAAGTCGAAGTCGAAGTAGAAGTCGAAGTCGAAGTAGAAGTAGAAGTAGAAGTAGAAGTCGAAGTAGAAGTCGAAGTCAAAGTAAAAATCAAAGCCAAAAGTCAAAGTCATGAATTCATTTTGTTTTTATCATTTATATGTATACGTCGTCGTATGTTACATGTCACACATCGCAGGCGACTGCCGTAAGCCTCGCTCGTTTTTTTTTTTTTCCTCGCACAATGCATAGTAAAACGTTGTATGATACACGTGCGTAAGATGATTTCCGACTCGTGTCGACTTATACACTCGCTCACTTCGCTCGCTCGTGAATAAAAATGCCACTCGTCGGACATCACCTACCTTCCGCACTTATAGCATAAATAACTATTGTATTATCATTTTTATTAATCCATTGAAATAAACTTCAAAATTCGCTACACTAATAAATAAAATCATTCTGCAATCACCAATTTGCTGCTAAAAGTGGTAATTATACCAATTACTACCCATGAATCGTTCTTTGAAGCGGTTTATAATGGAAGTCTGTAATTAGCGGTGGACATTAACGTTATGTGATGACTACCATATCGGTTTTTGATAAAAGCGAATACATTTATGTTTTCACCACTTAATTATTGGTGGAATTATTGATTTAAATTTCAAACTAAATAAATGGCTAAGTTGTAGTTCACTGAAAATGAGTAATAAAAAATGGTATTCGGAAATTAGTAAAATCTGTTAATGTTCTATGTAACTAACTCCTTGTAGTTAAAATGATATTTTTTAATATAAAAAAAAATATTTTAGTGAAGTTTCGTTTAAACACACCTTTTAAATTATTATCAGCTACCCAATATGGAGAGGACACCTTCTTGGGCCAAGGCATGCCTCCATTTTCGATACTTTGATACATTTTTCCGTCCTCTGATAAATTAAACAAAATATACCATAATTCCGAAACTCGGATATTTGTGACACCCCTGAGTCTTGATATACTTTCTACAAACATCAAGTTGAACTATGTATGTCACAGAACAGGTCATTATCAAGTCCGGTTCTGTTATTCTCAGTTATTCTGTATTTGGGCATCTTGGTAACGTCTAGTAACAACTATCATTGTGTGTTTCTTGACACAATAATTCTGTCATCTGATTATATCATAACAAGTAGCGTGTTTTGTCAATTAAATACCGTCGAAAATTAAAGGTATGTATCAAGTCTTTATCATACACATGTAGAGTCGCATTAATTAATTGGTATCCCCCCTTTTCAATGGTATTCGTAGGATATGCGTGAGAGGGTAGGTACCCAATTAATGGAAGCGTTTGTATTTATAATTATAGCGTACTTTGACACAATGTAAGTATCTGAGTATTTTCTGATAGTCATAGAACTAAATAATTAGTACTCGATTCAAATTTAAAGCAAACAAGTCAACCAAGGGATTAATAAAATTTTACAGGTAGTAGATAGTTATTGTTATTCGGTACAGTTACAAAGTGTAGTGATAAAAATTGAAAAAAGGTATGTTTAGATGGTTTGGTCATGTTGAGAGGATAAATGAAAGGCGACTAACAAAAGCTACTTATTTACAAGGTACATGTGAGTGGAAACGCCGGGAGGGGGCGACCTAGGAGGACATATAGTGACCTTATTGCTGATGTTCTTCAGAAAGGTCAGGTACGTAGGAGTCGCAACCGGGGTCCTCTCTGTGAGAGCTTGTGCCCCAGCACTAGGAAGGTTATAGACTAATTATATTATGCTCTCAATAATTCACGCATACTTTCACTAAGCAATATTTAAGTAAATTCTCATGATAAGAAATATTAATTTATGCAAATGTTTTACAGAACATTTCAATAACTTTCCAAGAATAATAATCCGTCAGCTTAAGATTACTTAAGTTAGGCTAGACTAAAGCCATTTCAGTCAGATTTAGGTCTAGAAATTATTAATTGTATTAATTAATATTTCAAATAATTTACATTGCTTCAGGCATAATATTCCTCAAAAGTAATATTATTGCTTTAAGTTTATCGTAGTTAAGTACATGAAAACAAGACGTGCTGCTGTCTGTGATTGGTAATTAAAATTGAAATTATTTTGTTCTTCAGAAAGGTCAGGTGCGTAGTACTCGCAACCGGCGTGCGTGTATGACCAGATGTATGGACGTAAACGAAGTAAAAGGAGTATGTAAGGATCGTAGCGTGGCGTTCTGTAGTTGCTGCCTACCCCCATGAGAAGCAGGCGTAACTTTATGAATGTAGTTGTTGTTTACATCAATCTAAAATATCAAAAAGCTCAGTCAGATATCCAATCTAGGTAATGTCCTGTCTAAGTCTAGACTGTTTTAACTACGGTAATCAATCAAACTTAAAAGAAAAATATTTCACTATAAAACTACATTAAGTGACTCCCAAAGCCGCAGAAGAACTTTACAAAATTGTTTAGCTCGGTATTGTTTAGTAAGAGCAAATTTTCACGGGACCCGTCATTGATGATTCGTCATTCATGGCGGGTGCATGTTCATGTTGCATACGGTAACGAGTGTTTTCGCGATTCGGTAGAATATCCGAATAGATGTTCACACTTGATTCGTGATTCAGTGTTCAGTCTTGGACGAGCGCTTAAGCGGATCCGTCAAAAGAAAATCACGATTCACGTTTTTTGACGAACGTCATTTTTAAAGGACAATAGGTACCGGATTTAAGACGGGTTCGTAATTTTTCACGATTCGTGATGTGTGTAAACACGGGCATTTAAAAAGAATGCCCGCCGTCAAAATAAAAACGAATTGTGAAAAAGACGATTCGTCAAAAATCACGAATTGTCCTCACGTGAATGAGCCCTAACTATGGTCGGCTTATGAAAAATTTAACCATACTTAGAACTGTCATAACAAAAATATCGTAGAGACAGTATAGCAAAAGAAAAGCCACTGAACAATAATAATAAAATAGCATACATATAGTTCCCACTGCTGGGACCCAGGCCTCCTCTCTTCGAGCTCTTCGCTGTTCTTCTTGCTCTTCGGCTGTAATCTACCTCGCGGGCCCAGTGCAGGTTGGTAGATGTCACAAGTCTTTGATTTTTCTGGTTCTAGGATATTTTACTCCGGCCGGTTTCCTCACGATGTTTTCCTTCACCGTTTTGAGAGCAGTGGTGATGAAATTATTTACACAAAGAAAAGCGGCTGTAAGGGTTCAAACCACATGACAGATAAAAGAGGTTTCGAACCCACGACCTACTCGTATGTCGGAGCGGTTAATAATAATGTGAAACAAAACGGTTATCACGGTACGATTTCTTTGGAAAGTATAACCCGACTGACTAGTCACTGTCGAAATTCAAAATTCAAAATTCATTTATTGAAACTAGATTCTATATAATAGTATTCAAAATAATTTACATTACGCAACACAAAACATAATTTAAATTATTAGCCATATGCTAGCTAGCACACGCCAATATACCAAACAAAATCATCGAGAACTATACCCAGGCAGAAATAAAAACTAAACGTAGACAGAACTTAATATATAAATAAAAGCCTCCAGGCATAAACGGCGTGCCCGCTTACATATAGTTGTAACTGGAAGTTATAAATGATAAACTAGTATCATCGAGGTAAAATACAATAAATAATATGATCATATGATCATATTATGTCGAAGGCTAGGTGTCTCATAAGGTGCGCTGACAGCGTTGACGAAAATTATGTGTTAAAGACGACACACAAGTGCTAGTCAGTTGACAAGTGAAATTTATTAAAATTTAAAAAAGCCCCGGACACAAACATTTCCTCATTTCTCTTTCCTACTCCATCACCAGACCCTGTTCATCATCTATCTATAACCTATTCATTAAGACCATTCCAATGAGCCCAAACACGATACCTGTGCTGTAAGTTGGTAAGGGAGTTGGGTATCCTGCTAATTCCAGGTGATGCTGCAGCATCAGTCTAATACCATCGAAGTAACAAAATACCAAATTTCAAATCGATCAGAACTGTGAAAGACGCTCACATCCCTTCATCTGCTAGAAAAGAGCAGATAATCATCAAACGACTGAACCGATTTTCATAAAACATGTTTAAGAACTATCGCTAGAAAACCTGCTTTCAAATAATAAAATCCGCATTCAAATCGTTTACCCGTTTAAGAACTACGGTGCCACAGACAGACACACAGTACACACACATAGCGATCAAACTTAAAACACCCCTCTTTTCGCGTCGGGGGTTAAAAAGTAACGAGTTTTATGTGACCAAGTCCAAAAGTGATCAATGTTTTCGTAAGGCAATTGTACGAGTACATAGCCAGATAATTTAGAGATACATTTGTTCCAACAGAATTCATTTAAATAAAATCCAAGACAAGTGTTAAAAGGGTAGTTCCACTACTTTTCATAATGTTTTCAACCCGGATTTTCCATTCTTGACGTTGAGCTTTAACGCTCATGACCTCATAAAAGTTTCTTCGCTTATCGCAGTCTGAAAAATTAGTTCAAAGACGTATACTAAGAGGGGATGTGTCTTATTTTGTGTCAAAAAGTTTGCTTGAGAGGGACAAAAGTCTGCCTAAGGAAAGATAATTTAAAGCGAGTTTATACTGAAACACAAAGGATATACAGGATGTTAGGTTAAACGAGGGACATACTTTAATGGAGTGTGACTCTTGAAAATAGGTCAGATAGGCAGCCGCTCCATGTAAAATACTAGTATTCAGCTGAATCCGGTTAGACTGGAAGCGAACCCCAACATTGTTGGGAAAAGGCTGAGCATGATGATGATGTGTACTCATGAAAATGAAGTAGTTTACCGACTCCAAATAATGAAGAAAAAAGGTTAAATATTGCACTTCATAGGAACAGTTTTTATTCTAACCAGTATAACATATCAGTCAAGAAAGTCGTTCTCATATCATACAAGATGATAAATATGAGAACTACTTTTTGCCCGAAATGAGTTATATGATTTGCTCAGAGCACTTTGCGTATACTAGTTGCAACTGTAGCATAACTACTTCGTGCATTTCAGAGCTACAGTCTTTTTTCTCGTTCCTTCGTTAGTCTAGACTTTACAAATGCTTTAAACTAAAACTGGATACTGAAAGAGAGCAGAAATGTTTAAAAAACGAGTAAAATGTGAAACTTATACTAGTAGCTCTTGCAGATCAAGACAGTTTGTTAGAAGCTTAATCCGAGTACAAAACAACACAATCACACAACAACAACAACAACAACACTACACACTATCACACTATTACTTTCACTATTAGAATTTGCCCGCCTCCACCACAAATCACTAAGTAAGTAAATGCATAATATAATCAGTCGTCAACTTTCCCACCGCTGGGACTCATGTCTCCTCACTTCGAGAGGGCTGTAATCTACCACACGGGCCCAGTGCGGGTTGGTAGATGCTACATGTCTTCGAATTTTTGATTCTAGGACATGCCGGTTTCCTTACGATGTTTTCCTTCACCGTTTTGAGAGCAGTGGTGTTGGAATAATTTACACAAAATAAAGCGCCTACCGGGTTCTAACCCAGACCTACAACTTGTTAGTCAGGGTGTTACCACTGAGCCGCCATTGCTATCACTAAAAGCATTTAGTGTTACATACTTAATCGTGGGACGCCCCCCAGCTAGATGAACCGACGACCTTAAGAAAGTGACTTGGACAAACTGGATGCAGAAGGCGGAGGACAGGGTGTTGTGACGCAGCCTTGGAGAGGCCTATGTCCAGCAGTGAACTGCGATAGGCTGAGTTGATTGACTTAAAACGTCATTCTGTTTTTGTCATTTTCAAACGATTGTGAAACAGAACAATGTTTTTTGAATACGTTTAGCGGTAAACGAGTTTAGTGATGTCTGGTGCAAGCGGGCGTAAGAAAGCAGCTGCCTAGCCTTTTCCCTAGTATGTTGAGGTCGGCTTCCAGTCTGACCGGGTGTAGCTAAATACCAGTGTTTTACATGGACCGACTGCCTATCTGATCTCCACAACCTAGTAACTAGGTAACACGATACCCCTCGGTAAGACTGGTTGTCAGACTTTTGGGCTTCTCACTACCCGCAACGACTGTCAAAAATCTACGAATGACAGCCGGGATCAACGGCTTGTGTCGGTGTCTACAACGCCACACACTGACGTTGAATCAATCGTCGGGCCACCACCAGATACAACACCTCTCTGGTCGGAGGATCTTCCCTTTTTATATAGAGGATGAGTGAACTTGACACCCTGTTCCTCATACCTCTATACTGGTGACCCCGACGTGGTGACCTCTATAGGCTTAACGTGCTTTCCGAAGAGGTCTTTGTATCGAATAGATGGTCATCCATCCACGAACCGACCGCGACAAGCGTAGCTTTATCTTCGATCGACCTGTGCGACTGTTATCATTAGCCACGACCGGGCCTAAGAAAATCGAACCAAATTATTTTTACTGCTAAGTAAATGTTTGCGTATAATGTGGATTTAGTTACAAAATGTCCTCGTACAACATAAAACTGGGACTGCAAGCAATGTGTTGCAGTGATACAATTTACTCGGTCATTCAAACAAATGACCGACATCGGTCAGCCCGTGGGACAGTGATATTTAAATCCAACGTGTTACTGCCAAGTGCCAAGTTTAGCTTCGGACGATACTGTTACTTTGTTATATTGACCACTTTGTTGGAAACAAAATAAATTCCGGATCCAGGAATGAGTATTGAATAGACACTGAAATCTAAAATAATCACTGGTTTTTCTCGTTAATTTCATATTCAAAGTCAAACGCAAATCATTTATTTATTTCAAGGAAAAAAATAATAATATTAAAATACTAACTAACTATGTTATTTGTCTGAAATATCAGTGAATATCAGTGACGTTAACGCTTAGTTTTTTTAATTCTAAATGCAAAATCGTTATTAAAAATTTATGAATCCAAATAATTTAACAAATTAATTAGCACACAGGTTCTCACCTACACTTAACTAAAAAATACAAAGAAAAAACCCGTACAGCCATAATATACCATATAAAACCACAGCGAATCTGGAGTGTGTTGCAGCGATACAGCTCACTCGGACATTGTAACAAACGACCGTAATTGGTCAGCCTGTCGCGTTGTGTTTCCTAGAGCTCGCTCGTAACGTCTCCGGATTACTTTTGGAGCACACTGATCGATGTCCAAGTTGTGATTTTGTTGGATAAATCGATTGGTGTTATACGTTTATACGTTGTGTTATGTAGAAATGTTCGTGATTTTTCTCGATTTTCGTTGTAACACGTTTTAGATACAGGTTTCATTGTTGTTGAAGTTGTAACTAGGTGATAAAAACTTTTTACACCGACCTACAGAAGATTTTGTATGTATCTCTTGAAGTTTTATCGAATGTTTTGGCGAATAATACACACATTAGGCCTATCTCGCGACCTACTTTAACCCTTTTTTTCGGTTCTTCGTTTTTATCATGTCTGTAGTCTTTAGAGACAACCAAATTATCTGTATCGAATACTTTTTATAAAAATTTGGAATACTTCTTTAATTACTTTTACATCACACACAATTTGATGTAACACCATAACACAAGGAATCGCTCTCAAGTAATTATACGTTTAATTTTACTTGTTGCTGGCCGCAAAATTACAGAAATGCCATTAACTTTTTACGACGAACAAAATGGCGAATGCGGGAGAAAACTGGAGGAAACTTTCCTTTCAGTTTTGTTACCCGAAAATGACCCTTATGTTATTAATGATAAAGGTTATGTGTGCTGAAAATGGGGTGTTAGTATGACTTTATGAGATTCTAGGATAGACTTTAATAGGCAGTCTGCGAGTTTCCGCGCTACTCAGGTCGTAACTGGGTGTCGTAAAAACTCGTTGCGTGTAGGCTTCAATTGGAGGCTCTGAACTGCTGTTGTTTGATGTCTTCTGTCTGTTATTAATGGGTTCTTTGAAGTTTTCCAAGTGCTCTTAGTAGTGTCGGTCACTATCTGTAGTAAAACCGTCTTGGTAACTAATGGGTACTAGGAACTTTTTAAATTGGCGAAGTCATGAAATCATCCGTGACATATTTATGGGTTTTAGGTTCATTGGGTTATTTATATCTTATGTGTAATAAGTCGTAATTATAGTATGTTAAACAGACCATCTGCAGAAATAAGAGTTTGTTTTTGTTTCGTGTAGCAATGGGCTAGAAATTATTTAATAGGGATGTCGACTGGGAAAAATAAAAACTATTTATTCCATCAGTCAAATAATAAAAAAAACTTAATTTTTGCTTTATCATATTAATAAAAATGGTTTAGATAAAACGCATTAAAGTTGGGGCGTGGGGGTTCGCTATGTCAGAAGTCAGTAAAATCTAACGAGGAGTGAGAAAACAATTTTTTTTGTTTTTTTTTTTTGGTAACTTCCCAATTAGGTACCCAAGCTCGCCCTAATTCTGGTCTATGATAAAGATATATCGAAACAATGGCTAATAAAAATCCAATCTTTCTCACTTAATAAGAAGTAAATGGCAAAGAACAAGGAATACTGCCTACTTTATCAAGCTGAGCTGGTAATGCTTTCATTAACATTATGCTTCCTTTTGTTTCAGGTAAGTCCAGTTCAGAGATTAAGTCCAGCAGTAGAGGGTTCTTTTATGGCCAGTAAAGGTGTACGGGTGGTGGAGGTGTATTTATACGAAATAGCACCTACTAGTAAAAGGTAAAGTTTTCACATTTAAGAGCGTGCATTCTCAAAGTGGGCGACGTCACAAATAGATGTCAAATATTTCGCTGTTTTGATTAATTTGTGTTTTGATAACTGTGTGAAATAAGAAATGTGGCTAACTAGCGAACTAGAATATTGGTTATGAAATGCGATAATTAATATCGTTACACCGAATTTAGTTTTAGATGTAAAAAACGTATTTGAAAACTTTCCAAATGCCTTTTTTACACCTAAAACGGGTACAACATCAAAGTCAATGTTATAATTGCAATTAATTATTAATATTCTAGTTCGCTAGTTAGCCACATTTCTTATTTCTATACAGTAATATTGCCAAATTAACCAATACAGGTAAATTTTTGACAGCTAATTGCGACGTTGCCAACTTTTAGGATAAACACTCTTAATACGGACTCTATTTTCCGTTAAACGTAACATTACGTAAAATTAAGATTTTGCATTCGTGCAATTTTAAATTTATGATTACTTTTTAGGGTTACCTCCCTAAAAAGGATAAAACGGAACCCTTATAAGATCACTTCGTTGTCCGTTCGTCTGTCTGTCAGTCTGGCAAGACCCTTTTTCTCAGGAACGAGTGGAGGTATCAAGTTGAAATTAATATCATATACGTAGGTCTGTGTTTCCTTGGAGCTCTAAAAAAACTAAGCTTCTAAGTCAACGCAATTAAAAAATACGGCCATTTAAGCGACATATTTTGTTACTTGCAAATATATGAAAACCTACAGGGTACGTCCTGTTGGCCTAGGGCAGGCAGCAAGGCCTAACAACACAAGTAAAGTAAAAAGTCCGTAAATTGGTAATTTGTAGTTTTATCACATAAAAAATTGCGATTACAAACTTACATTTGCAGTTGGAGAATTGACTGTGACGTATATGGGAGAACATATTTTTCAACTACAAAGTTAAGTTTGTTTTTGGTATAAATTAAATCCAAAAAAAAAAAAATGTCATTTATTCAAACTAGTCTGAGAATCAGCACTTTTCAAAATAATTTACATTACGCAACACATAATATAATTTAAATTATTAGCCATATGTTAGCTAGCACGTGCCAATATACCAAACAAAATCAACGAGAACTATATTCAGGCAAAAATAAAAAAACTAAACGTAAACAGAACTTATTATCTAAATAAAAGCCTCCAGGCATAAAGGGCGTGCCCGCTTACATATAGTTGTAACTGGAAGTTATAAACTAAATGATAAACTAGGAACATCGAGGTAAAATAAATAAAAAAACAGTTAATTACTAATAACAAGAAATAATATGATCAATTGTCGAGGTTACTACCAACTACGGAACCCTTCCTTGTGCGTGGTCCGACATGCACTTGGCCTGTTTTTTTTTATACAAAATGATTTTATGCTCAATTGAGAACTTTGTCGTTTAAAAACACTTATTTTCATAATCGCGTGTGCGCGTTTAAACGTTATCACTAAAATTGCTTAATTATACCATTAATATAACTCATTGTACTCCACCTCTCCCTTTGTACTGCAGCTTACACAAAGCCTCACAAAAAGGCGTCATATGACGCTCCTGTAAACTTCAGACATATTAATCGCAGTAATAAAACAATACGCGAGGTTTATAAACAATACAGATTATTCAGCGGCGGACCATCTCACCTAGAAACGATAAATCTGCTACCTAAACCACCTGAGCATTCGACATCCCTGTGATTATGAATGAGGGGACACCCCTAGCTACCCCCCTTCAAACCGTATCGCACGCACCGCATGCCACCACACAACTTTCAACTTTAAACCAACGAAACTGAGCACAAAATTACACGAACATGCCTGTACTTAGCGATAACCGAATTAGCGTTCGAAAAGCAGACCCTATTCCGTGTTGCATAGCATACAAATCGCTAATTCAACTTTACTCTGAAAGTGAGAAAGCAATCGTGACCTTATTGTTTGTGATGTAAGGTTGGTTTTGGCGTGTTGTTGTGGGATGGGGGGGTGTTATGAGGGTTCGTTTGCACCCCGACTGGGCCCGACGGCGGCCCGGGCCGAGCTCGTCTCCCGGGCGACCGACGTTCGACCCGAGGGCTGCACTTGCACAAAGTGGGCGCTAGTGTGCGCCGCATCTAACCCGCACGTTCGCGACGATTGGCCGCGCTGAGTTTTCTAATTTCGAATGTTCGCTTCTCTATGGTCGATTTTTAACTTTTTTTTTCAATTTGGAATTGAAAAAGGATTAGCGTGTACTGGATTTTGTGACCGTCTGGTTGAATGTAAAGGCAAAAGGAATGTTCAGTACTAAGTTGAAATTCCTCAAAGGTTAACTGGGGAGTTTATTTTTATAAAAGATTAACTGTTTCATTCATGCTTCAAAGGAAATAACATTTTGATGGCAGAAACTGAAGGTTGAAAGGCGTATTTAATAGTTTGATTGAATGAAAAAATCTATTGGATGTATTCATTCGACTACTTGGATGAATAAAAAATAAAAAATATTACTTAACGCGAAATAAACTGTTTTTATGAACTTAAATAACATACTTTGGTGATTATATGCCTTAGCAACTCAACAAACTCATTTGCAGAAATATCAGTATTCATATTTGAATAATATTTTAGGTTAAAACTAGGCTTTAATAAAAAAAACTAAGGTTTAATTTATGTATCCATAAACATTGTTAAGTATTAAAATTTAAGAGTCTACAAAACCACAGAATTTCAACATACTTCAGCCCCTCCAATCTAAGACTACATCCACACACAACACAGTGAGTCAGGCAATAGTAACAAAATAAAGGCGGCCATTCACGTCGGTTATCGGCGCGGTACCGAGGGTTGATTTAACTAGATGGTTGCCGTGAACCACGCTCTGCCCGCGTATTTCCTCTACATAAAACCTTAGAATTTATATTTCCAGGTAAATACATTTTGGGGGAGAGGTTTACTGCCTATTTCAGTTTGGTCGCTGTGAGGCAAGAATTTGGCTGTTCCAAATGTGAATTAAGAACCATAAAATAAATAATTGAATATGACCAGCATTTTTTTTCAATACTAAAGGACGAATGCGAATGTAATTATTCAGCTTTCATGTAAAATTTAATTGAATTTTTATTTTTAACTTTCTACTACTTAGATTTTTAACTATAAGTAATTGCTATGTATTTAATAATAATTTTTGCTGTACCCAGACAGGGTCTACAACGGCTCTTACCCCTAAGTATTTTGTTAACATCTTGTTTTACCTTGTGGAACGCAAATAAATGAATATGAATATGTATTATTAATTTCATTATACAAGGTAATCATAATGTATACAGATAGTAAAATAAAGTCGCCTTTCGTGTGTGTGACCACATTTTTAAACTACGCAACGGATTTTAGGTCCGGTTTTCGCCTTCATAAATATAATTTATTTCGGAAGGTTTCTGCCCCACACCGCTTATATTGATAGTGCCATCCACGAAGACGCGTCCCACTCCGCTCCGTACTAAAGTACAACACCTATATCAAACGTACGTATTACAAAGACTTGTCTATATTTTGACAAGTCGTAAAAACCGTGCGAAGCAGAGGCAGTCGCTAGTTATTTATAAAAGTGTCTTAAAATTACACACAGTTTCGAGAAATCCTTCTCACTAAAATAACTTAAAACCTCATTTTTATATTTCTTTATTTAACCAACTCTCATAAAACTACTTATTGCATTCCCATTCTCGCATTTCCTAAGAATTCTTTATTGCATTTCTCTCCTCTCTTTTTCCAAGTTCCTCACATCTACGCCACTTAATCTTTGAAACCTCCGTTCGTAATGGGCGACTTGAAGAAAGCGACTCGGATATTGCCAGTAAACGTATGTCGATATGACCCCGGCTTCCTCCCTGCCCCCTGTACTTAGAACTTGCCCGTACCGCCAGGGAATGTACTTTGATAATAAAATAAAGTGTGCTTAATAGTAGGTAGGTAGTTTATTTTACTCAGCAGTTTTCTTAGGATGAAAAATGTTGTGAAGAGAATTTTGTTTAGTAGTACGTGAAAAATAAAGCACTTTGGGTACCTGACCTAGGCCTGGGTTTTTCTTTTAAGCATCTTAAGAGTTTTTCTGAAAGCTGGCAACTTCGTAAATAGATGTCAAGTATTTCGCTGTTTTGATTAATTTGGCAATATTACTGTATGGAAATATGAAATGTGGCTAACTAGTGAACTAGAATATTAATAGTTAATTGCAATTATAGCACTGAATTTGATGTTGTGACCGTTTTAGGTGTAAAAAGGCATTTTGAAAGTTTCCAAACACTTCTTTTACATCTAAAACTAAATATTCGGTGTTACAATATTAATTATTTCATTTCATAATCGATATTTGAGTTCGCTAGTTAGCCACATTTCATATTTCCATACAGTAATATTGCTAAATTAATCAAAACAGGTAAATATTTGACAGCTATTTGCGATGTTGCCAACTTTTAAGTTAAACGCTCTTAAGCATTATTTTAAAAACCTTGGATGAAGACTATTGGTTAGTGGTTTTTAAGCGTATTATTTGTGCCACTCCATAGAGCTGACTATAATCGCGAATATTATGATAACAAGAAAAATAAACATAAACTTTACTTACCTTTTGTAAAAACCGCTGTAATTCTCTAAGTGGCTTTTTCCGAAGCCATATGCCATTTTCATTATTTTACCTTTTTGAGCCTGATTTTCCTCAATATTGTACGAAAAATATCCTTAAATCCCTAACACTCGAGACAATTTGAGGTCTTCAAAAGCTTTAGTACATCGTTTGACTTTTTCTTCCTCTTCCAAATAAAAGTTTTTTGTTGTTACCATTTTTTTCGTCCAAAAAGTTTTTAATTTGTCCAAGTGCCGTCAAGATTTCTCTTTAAACAAACGAGAATCTTTCGGTCCTTTTGTACGAGTCAAATTCGAAATGAGTTTCCCCTCACTTTGGCTTTTATACTATAATGCATTAGCCACAGATTTAATCTGGGACAAAATGTTTACTTTTGCGTTTGATATTTCTTTTTGAGTTGAAGGACGCGTGTCTCTTTCATTTCAATTACTGAGGGCCTAAAAATATAATTTAAATCTATGAAACCACTTTAATTAAACGCCAACTGATACAAATAGACATGGCACTGTCTTCATAAAATGTAGTATTATTCGCTTGAAAGTCGCCTCCATTTACACCAGACATGATTTATGGTCGTATTCAACTTGGTACTAACGAACCTATTTGAACTGGCACTAAGTTACGTCGGTACTAATGGTCCTTATTGGATTTGTCCCATTCGACGTACCTAGATGACGTGGGATAAGAATGGACTAATGGATAAGGGTGTATCTTAATTTTTTTTTTTTTTTTAAACATTGCTTATTGAATCTACTAATCTAATCTACATTGACCCTTAAGTACCTACTCCTTTTACTGCCTCGCGGTCGACAGGTCTAGTGGGCAGAAGCTGCTGTTGAACATGAGCTCCTGGGTTCGATTCCTAGGTCGGGAAAAGTGTTATTGGTTTTTTCTATTATGAATTTCTCACTACCAGCCCAGAAGCTAGTCTCTATTACATGGAACTTAATATCACTGGTGAAATGTGGATGTATCATGTACATCTCTGCCCAAGCCTTCGGGGATTACAAGCTTGATGTTATGTTTATGTACGTTCATTGTTTTATTTAATCTACGAACCTATTCCTACGACTTTTACATATCTATTTCTTTTGTTTTACCGACATTCATACGTACGTCGGGTCATACACGCGCATCGGTTGGGAGTACCACGCACCTGACCTTCTCAAAGACAGGTGCGTAGGTGGCATTTATCTTATCCTTCTTAATTCCCCGATCGGTAATTCTTCCACTACGACCTAATAAAACTTTATCTATCTATATAACTGTTTTTATGGTACATGATAGAAGTATAGTACAATAAACTGGTCGCCACGTGGGTGTTTGTGGGCGCAGTGATGCAATGATGCAGAACAATGGTGTTGTGACATCGCTGATGCGTCAACTTTGTGTGTTGGGTACCTATTGGGTTTATGGGGTCAGCTGTTTTAAGTTTAATATTATGTATAGTTACGAAACGTCAAATAATTGTTCTAATGCAAGGTCATTTGTAGAATAGCCAGTGTCTATGGAAGATAAGGTATTATAAAAATGAGTATCAACTCAAAACCAGTAGAAGTGGTAGAAATTTTTCCTTTCCTTGATCAAAGGTTTATATAGCAGGATTTTTATTAATAAAACGTATATTCTTATTTCACAGAAATTCAAATATTTGTGCTGTAGGATATACCGTTTCCGACTGGCTGTTTTTCCAAAGCTTTTTGTGCGAACGTTGAATAGAATGCCAAACTGAATCAAAATATATTCTGGTCTAGATTTTTATCAAAGTTATGCAAACCAGTCTCGTGTGTTTGTGTACAGAAACTGGAACATGTTGGGTTCTAAACTGGGTATATATGACTTTTTGAATAACTCAAATCTTGTTTCATGGTTCAGGTGAGGATGCAAACGTATTTTAAAATAAATAAGTTTTAAAAACTGTTTCTGGTGTACAGGTCCAACAAAAATGGCTTTACTAAATATAAACGTGTAAACGCACAAAATGGTCCTCCGAGCCGGATGCTCATGGAGAAAATAGACGATGATTACATAATATTTTTTGTTTACCATGCTTATTCAAAAAATATAGAGGTAGGTAGGCCGATAGGTAGGTAGGTGTAATACAGAGGTAGGCAATAAAGCTTTAGAGTTGTCTAAGTTTTTATAAGTAACTTTTGGTGATAGAATTCCACTTTTAACAAGCCAATCTACGAACATCTGATAGACAAATGACGACAACACATAAAAAAGTACCATCTGTCAGTTTATCCAATTACATTGGTCTAACGCGTGCATCCCTTTGTAGTCTGACAGACAGGAAAAAATTGCCGCAACGAGTATTTTGGGGCGCTAAGTCCCCTGTGACGGGCTGGGTGCAACGATAGAACGATTCGAATCACCGGAGTGATTTATTTAAATTGTGAGCAGCCGAGTTGGAAGATTACGAGTTTGGAAAGCTCTTTGGAGTATTTGGTATCCGTTTTGTTGAAGTTGCGGGTTTTAGTTGAAGAACTATTAAGTAGGTTGAAGAAGTGTAGTTCTGCTCGTGGCTCTGATTATGTCCTAAATTTTCAGAAACGAAACGTGTTCTATGTCCTCGTTCAAGTATAAGCTTAATATTAACATGAATTTCAAATATATTTGTATTATAATTATTATCTTCATTTCGATGAAAATAAATGATACAACCTTTTGCCTGAAGAATGCCGAAAAAGAAATTACTCAAAACATTTTCCGAGACCTTTACTTGTTACACAAACTACTAAGCGAATAATTACAAGGTAGCAGCAGCCCGGATAATTAACCGCACAATTACTCGCTACAACTACATTAACGAAGCTATTTTGCGATAAACACTCCGTAAATTAAAAATGTTCGTTGAAATAACGTTTTTCTTTACAAAATAAAAACGTACATTTATCTGCATTGGTACAGAAAATCCGTACGGAAAAGACTGTCGAGTAGGGCTGGCTTTGTCAACATTTAAAGCTCAGTGAAAACGCATAAAGCAACGCTGGTACGGCAGTACAGCTCTTAGTCGAGGATTTTTGTGAAATAGTTTCAGTACACTCTGCTAGTGTGAGGATTATCGTGCACTGAAAGATAGGCGATAATGAAGCAAGTATTAATATAATATAAATGTGAACCAGACACAAAAAAAAGCGAGCGTTACAGTAGTCGCATCTGATGTGTAATATGAACTTGTTACTTATAACCTTAATGTTGCAGGTGTTACATAACATATATAGATAATCATCCTACAACGTTCTCACTGTTGGGACATAGGCCTCCTCTCTTCGAGAGAGAGTGGGCTGTAATCTACCACGCAGGCCCATCGCGGGTTGGTAAATGTCACATGTCGAATTTTTGGTCCTAGGACATGCCGGTTTCCTCACGATGTTTTCCGTCACCGTTTTGAGAGCAGTGGTTGTAAAATTATTTACACCAAGTAATGCGCCTGCTTGGTTATTAAATATATAGCTCCAAATATTTCTACTCATCTTAGCTATATCTTAAATTTATGCATAGCCGCAGGAGTCTACCCTGAGAGATTAAAAACATCGGTCATTAAACCGATCTTTAAGAAAGATGATAGAGAACATGTAGAAAACTATCGACCCATTGCACTAGTTCCAGTTATTTCTAAAATATTCGAGAAACATATCTACAAAGAACTTAATAATTATTTAGAAAAAAACAAAATTTTAGTAAAAGAACAAAAAGGCTTTAGACCTAATAAAACCATAAACATGGCCATATATGACTATTTAGACTTTGTTATGGTTAATATTGACAAAAGAATACCTGTCTGCTCTATCTTTATGGATATGACACAGGCTTTTGATTACGTTGACCATGATATATTAGTTGGTAAACTCAATGCCTATGGAATAAGAGGTAATGTTCTCAAGTTAATTGAATCATACCTCAAAGGCCGAAACCAATATACTGAAGTGACTAAAGTGAATGTTCTTACTAAACAAGAAGAAACTTTTATGTCCCATATACGTAAAATAAACTACGGGGTACCACAAGGTAGTGTTCTCGGTCCACCGCTATTTATACTATACATTAATGACCTACCGAACGCCACTGATAATCCTATGGCTCTCTTTGCGGATGATAGCACTGTTACCGTCAAATGTAAAGACAAAAATACTTATGAAGATGACTTGAATAGCACTTTGAGCTCTGTTATGAATTGGTTGAATTTAAATAACTTAAAAGCCAACTTAGGAAAAACAAAATTAATGAACTTTAGACAGCGAATACCAACACAAAACAACCTTAACGTAAATTTTAACAACCAACCAATTAAAGAAACTGCCACTACAAAATTTCTCGGTTTGTATATTGATAGTAAAATGACTTGGAAGCCACATATCGAACAATTATGCAAGAGAGTGAGTCGATCAGCTTATGCCCTACATGAACTTGCATTTAAAATAAATTTAAAAACACTCATAACTGCTTATCATTGGCTTGTGGCGTCTATCCTCAGATATGGCATAATTTTTTGGGGGAACTCCACCAACAGAGTTCTTGTCTTTAAGGCACAGAAACGGTGCGTTAGGGCTATGTTCGGTTTAAAATCTACCGATAGTTGTGTACCTTTCTTTAAAAAGTACAGTATCTTACCATTGCCTTCACTGTATATATTTGAAGTAGCTGTCTTCGTGAAACAAAATCCTAAACTTTTTGTGTTAGCATCTGAAGCTTTCAGTCGTACTCAAAGAGATGAAAGTCGTCTCTGTGTTCGCCAAACGAATACTGCCTTAATGTATAAGAGTATTTTTCATATGGCACCAGTCGTTTATAATAAATTGCCAAAGGAGCTAAAAAAAAATAATGTTAATTTATTTAAGCAACAATTATTTCAAAAATGTTATTATAGTGTCTCAGATTTTTTAGCAGATAAATTCTGACATTATGTTTTGTATTAACATTTTTAATTTTATCTAAATATTTTTTATTTTTTTTATTTTTTATTATTCTAATTTGTTTTCATGACAGAATTGTACACTATTGATTATTTATAATATTAATTAATGACTGACTGAAGCATTTATTTTGACATGTATTTTTTATTATTTAATTTGTTATTTGCTGTTGACATTTTTAAATTTGTTATTGTTTGCTAAATTCACTTTAAATTAATGATATTGACTTGAAATTAATTACTAGTAATCATAACTATTCATATTTGCACGCCATAGCATATGGCAAACATGTCTGAACCTGTATTTTATTCGTAATGTCATCCTGCATGCACGTTTTTATTCTTGTATGTGTACACATGTTTGGGCAAATAAATATATCTTATCTTATCTTATCTTGGTTTTGAACCCTACAACTTTTAAGTCGGGGCCATTACTGCTCCCTTATGATGATGCTTTCAATTGTTTCAAAATGAGAACAAAATCGCAAGCTATAATCAAGCTACATTTCGCTTAGCCATGGAGTCGTCTCTCAGAACCCCGTGCTTGTACAGTTTTGTGTAAATTTGATTTTCATTACTAGCGGGTGCAGACATGTGCACTTTACGTATTGAGTACGTTACATTTTTATATACGGCAGGATTGTATACGGCAGGATTATATACGGCAGGATTATATACGGCAGGATTGTATACGGCAGGATTATATACCGTAGGATTGTATACGGCAGGATTATATACGGCAGGATTATATACGGCAGGATTGTATACGGCAGGATTATATACGGCAGGATTATATACGGCAGGATTGTATACGGCAGGATTATATACCGTAGGATTGTATACGGCAGGATTATATACGGCAGGATTATATACGGCAGGATTGTATACGGCAGGATTATATACCGTAGGATTGTATACGGCAGGATTATATACGGCAGAATTATATACGGCAGGATTATATACCGTAGGATTGTATACGGCAGGATTATATACGGCAGAATTATATACGGCAGGATTATATACCGTAGGATTGTATACGGCAGGATTATATACGGCAGGATTATATACGGCAGGATTGTATACGGTAGGATTGTATACGGCAGGATTATATACGGCAGGATTGTATACGGTAGGATTGTATACGGCAGGATTATATACGGCAGGATTATATACGGCAGTATTATATACGGCAGGATTATATACGGCAGTATTATATACGGCAGGATTATATACGGCAGGATTATATACGTTTAAGAGTCGACTTTATGTGGTTGTTTTTCAAAGCGGTCGTTGTACGGAGTTAGTGAGAATTCATAGGGTTTTCTGAATCAGACAGAAGTTTGATATTTTTACTTGTTATTGGAAAACTATAGAAAATTGTCAGGATTTTTTTTTAACTTTATTTACATAACAACAACTCATTTATTAATTTAAAAATATCTTGAAAGTCTGACAATCTGTGTTTTATCTCGTTTTCTGCGTTGATTTTTCAGTAATTGTTTAAAACTAGAACTCCCATGTTATAAACTCTAAAAAAAAATTGCCCGCCGAACTCGTAAGAGATTACTTACTCACATTCGTTTCACGCATGATTTCCTGTCTATAAAGATTGAGAGCCCTCCGTTCTCCGATAAGACGTGATCAAGTAACAGGGAAATGCAATTTTATATTCATGTCCCGGGGGAAATAATTACTCCCATAATTCGGGTAAATAGATCCCCCGGTTGAGCAGGATAAAGTAAAAATAATACCGTTTGTCTTTATATTATGGTGATAAGACGGCCACAATCATATTATTACTACAAAAATATTGCTAGTGTTGGTGGAATTTCTTGCCCGTTCTTCTCCACAGGAACCTACGACACTTTGGCATAGACAACTAGGTTCATCTTTCGATCTGTCTAGCCTTTCCTATGTTGGGGTTGGCTTCCAGCCTAATCGGATGTAGCTGAATACCAGTATTTTACCTGGAGCGACGGCCAATCTGACCTTCACAACCCAGTTAATGGTAAGAATGGTTTTCAGACTTTCGGGCTTCTGACAACACGTAACGACTGTAAAAGATCCACGAATGACTGCTGGGACCAATGGCTTAACGTGCTTTCCGAGGTACGGAGGAGTCTCGGTATGTAAAGATGGCCACCTATTCACGGACCAACCCCGGCAAGCGTAGCTTAACCTGATGGATCAACCTGTGCGGCTGTTATTACTTAGCACGAGCCCCTCGACTAGCTAACTAGCTTCGTCTTTTTGACTGAAAATTCAAGTGTGACTGTAATTGGTTTAATTGAAATAAAAAATGCTTTCAGTTTAAGTTTGAAAGTAAAAGCGCCTCCCTGGTCTAGTGGTCGCAAACGCTACTGCTGACCGTGAGGCCCTAGATTCGATTCCCAGGTTGGGCAAAATGTTATTGGGTTTTTCCATCTGGAATTTCTCAACAGTAACTTGGAGCCGGGATTTTTGCCCGGTTGATGACAATAAGACTTGCCCCTACATGACTTACATAGGACTTAAACATAGCTGGCGAAATGTGGGTGTACTATAGGTAAGTACACCTCTACCTAACCCTTGGGGGCAACAAGGCGTGATGTTATGTAAAAAAACGTCTTATTATCTAATAAAATAATTCTTCAATTCATAATATTCAGCTTTTATAAAATTATAAATGTTAAGTTTTCAGAGAAATCTTGCAATATATGTATTTAAGGACGGTAGACAGAGTCTGGAAAAAGCTAATTAAAATGCCAGACAGAAAAAAAGATGATTCACTATAAATGTATCAGGTTTTGTCTAGGTCGAAAACGGAAGAAAAAAGTTATAAAAAAATATGCACGTTATTTTATTGAAACTTGTTTTGATTTTTTTCTGGGAAGGACCAGAAAAAAAAACAAAACTCATAAGTTTCAGCTAACATAAGGATGTTAGCTGCTGCATACATGCATTTCCGCATCGATATTAATACGTTTTAGTAACTTAGTTGATATTATGATTGAAAACAGTAGTAGATTAGTAAAGCTGGTTAAGGTTGCACTAGGCGACGGCTCCAACTCGTTGGTGGGCGTGGCAGCTATGCATGGTATTTAGTATAGTTATTTATTTATTTAGTTTTATTTTTTTAGTATTTATGTATCTAGTTTTTTAAATTTATTTATTAAGTAACATATACGATGATTTATAACGAAAACGAGTGCGTAAAATTTCATGAACCGACCTTTGGGCATGTATATATTATGGAAAAAACTCCTGGATGTATTTACTCAAAATAAAATTATTTGAACTTTTGAATAAATTATCTATTCCTGTACTGTTTGTTTTTAAATTTTTAACCGACTTCTCAAACTATTAAATTTATGTATTTACGTCCAAATATGAGTTAACATTTGTGTAGAAATATTTATCTGTTCGCAAGAGTCCAACTTTTATTTTGAAGTTTTGACGCTCATAACTTGCAAACCAATTTTTTTTTTGCAATTCTGCTTCAATAGATAATGACAAGACAAATTGATATAATTTTTAGCTTTGAACGTATTTACACTGTCAAACAGACGAGTGATCACCATACTACGTTTGCATGGAAGAATGACCCTCTAGCGTAAACTGAATGCTTTCAGGTTACGCTAGTCGGTTATTCTTATAGGCGATTAATATCTAAAATATAGGTATTTAATCGTCGCGAATACCGGTCGCGTGCGTATGTCACTTTTGGTTCGGGAAAACGGAAAGCGTCCTCTGTTGGCGCCACCACGCGTTCCTGCCTGATGTTCAAGTAGTACTGACAGGTAGAACGACAAAAGCGCAGCCATTATAAAACAAAACAAAACGAAAATCAAAGGAAATTTAAGGGCAGCACATCACTTTCATTTTGCCCGTGCCCCCTGCATGCCGCGTGAATTTTTGCTGGGTGTCTGGGCATAGGGCATGCGGACACAATGCATCTTAATGAATGCATTCCGAAGTCACGCGGCCTCCCCTGGGCCTGGCCTTTTTGATGTGCCAGGGGACGGTAGTTTGTGTTTAGGTGAGTGTTACTGGCATTTGGTCCTTTGTAACGGAGGAAATACGTCGTGTTAAATTTTTAGTTTAGCGTGATTCGATTTAGTTAAATATTGATTTTGTGTTGAATCCCACATGTGAGCGTGTGGTCGATTCAATTCGGGTAAAACTTTAGGAGCATTTGTAATGGAAAATGGGAAAGTAAAAATACCAAGTTTTGATGGCAGTACTATAATTTTACAACAGCTATATGATGCATTGTAAATGTTTTAGCTAAACAACTAGTATTAAAAGAGCGTCTATAGAATAATGGTTAACTTTATCACAACTATAGTCTGCAACTCGATGTGCTACGAGACAAAAAGGTTTCAGTTTTATTTTATGCAAATCGCTAGACCATTTTTTCCCTTGATAATACTAAAACTATTCAGTCGAATTCTACAGCGTAGTGATAAGCGGCCAATGAACTCTGTTTTACTTTTACTGCTCAAACAAAACAGGAAATACACTCACTCCAATAACAATTCCTATTCAATTAGTTTCATATGAGATGAGTCTCGATGAATATTCCACTACGTCGATGGCTATACATGCGACAATAAATCTCAGTTCAGAAGATGACCATGTCATCGTATATAATCTGTGAATATGTTCATTTGTCACACACGATATGTTACATTATTTTATTGTCGGGGAAGAATGTTAGTGATTTTATGGTTATGTGTTTTTGTTTTGGGAACACGTGCGAATGCAGCTTAGCAGTATTTTTTTATGGAGATCATTGAAATTACTTACCTAGTTTTTTATTCTATATTTTCTGGTAACTTCTTACAGAACATGGGTCCCTCCCGAGTTAATTAGGCTTCCGGAATCTCTGAACTCTAAAGGGCCTTTTGCGCATATTGTGTTTGTTTTTGTAACACAATAATGTGCAGAGTATAAAATAGCGTCATATCTGAAACAACAGTAAAATATTAAACTCAAAAAAACTTAAAAAAAAAATCCGATTCCCATTTTCATAAATACTTATAGTAATTTTTTTTTTACAATCATTGTATTACCTACACTCTACACTTCCAAAAGGACCAAGCAACCACAAACAATAACATTATTAAAACAGGGACCACCCGAGCAAATAAACGCCCACCCCACAGACTGGTGTGAGTACCTACCTCGTAGGACAGTGTACTACGTCCAAAAGACACAATTTTGTTAGCGGACGTCCGATCGCCCGCGGCTCGCCTGGTTAGATGAAGCACTTATTAAACGTACGCTGGGTACGTAATCATTGCGTATATGATTATGTAGCGGATAGAAGGGACGGATGCTAGTTTTGGTATTATTTTATGTGGTTACGGACAGGAATGATTTTATTTATCGTATGTAAAAGCCTGAAATCGCCAACCCGCCTTGAGCAAGCGTGGTGATCAATGCTGTCCCTTGCGCCGGCCGCTTGCACACCACGCACATGAAGCACCCGTCGACCGCAAGCGGGACGCTCAGCAGACTCAGTGACGCCACCGGCGTGGGCGCCCCACGCCTGCGAGCCATCAATTTTACCAGGCACCGCGCAGTCCCCGAACCCACTTCGTATCTCAGTCGTTATCATTGCTGGTATTCAACTCGACTATTGTTCCTAGTTTGAAGGAAACGCTCCATGAATATGCTTTTCTAACTTATTACTTTTCCTTCTTGCCTTCTCTGTTAACGAAGAGGCCTTTGCCCTGTAGTGGAACAGTTATAAGCTGGCATTATTACTATGCATTTAGCTGATGTTGATGTAGAGATTCGAGTAAGACTTTTCTTAAAGTAGGGACGTGCATATGTTACGCTGTTTTTTTAATAATTGAGGTGTACTTAATAAGTTATGTAATGAACTTTTGAAGCTATAAACACACTTTACAGAAAAACTCGTTTATTGGAAGTGATAACTAAGAAGCGTATATTATGATTAGTTTCTTCTGTTATTATGTTGACTGACTTGGATCCTGTCTTGAAATTGTTCAGCTCCATAAAAAATATTCTAGTAGGCATAAAACAAGACCTGCCCAACCATAATCTTTGTATATTCTATTTTAATTAAGTCCAGTGAAACCCGTCGACATAATATTCGCCCGTGTTCATACGTGCGTAACATAAGCCGCGTATGTGTGCAGTAGTCTTTGATGACACTGGTATTGGTTGACACACGCCGAGACGGCGTAGGTTACTCGAGAGAACCGCGCTCAAATGAATATAATCTGATGAGTTTGTGCACATACTTTTACATCGAAAATGATGTTTATTTTAAAATGAGAATTTTCGTCCTTTAGGGATTTTCCAACGTATTCATGGATGTGTTCCCTTGAAGATGTATGAAGGTAAAAAAGGTTGTGTCTTTGAGGACAGAAAAAAATAATTTCATGCCAGACTGCTGTGGGTTGGGTTGACAAATTATGGTGGTAGAAAACCAACAGATATACGGGGTGTCAGGGTTATCGACGCGAAACCGGTTACCATGGATTCAGTACATGATTCTGAACCCCACTGTGCTGAAATTTTTCTTCAGTTATTAAAAGAAAAAACAGCTGTTCCATACATTTTGACCGTGTAGGTATTGCACTTTTCTATGAAACAGTTGTTTTTTTTTAATAACTGACGAAAAATTTCAACGCAGTGGGGTTCAGAATCATGTACTGAATCCATGGTAGCCGGCTTCACGTCGATGTCCCTGCCACCCTGTATATGAAAGTTGAAACAGCCTATTGCAAGACTCATAATGCGAAGCATTAGAGAGTGCTTTGCGATCGAAAAATATGTTTGACCTCCTTTCTGCAACTGTTTTTATTGTTACACGCCTGCTGGTACATAGAACCTACTTAATTTATATACCATTGTATAGATAATTTAATGGAGATTAATTCTGTACTTTTCAATATATATTTTTTTAAATTTTTCATTTAATTTAATGCAGCAGAAACGAAAAAGATATCAAAATAGTTTTAAAATGTTTCCCGTCAATCAAGTATAAAACCTGAAAACATTGTAGCTTGCGAAAAAATATATTAATTGAGTTTTTTTTTTAAGATTCGTTTCCGCTATCGGAACCCTATTAAATAGGGTTTTCTTTTTCAAAATAGTTTAATTATAATTAATAAACAACTAACTGATATAATATCTATAACCATAAATATTTCCAACCTCGACCCTCTTCCGTTGCCTAGCAACCAACAAAGCAAACCTAAACAGTCTTTGACAGTAGGTACGTAAAGATTATGAGGCGTGCACTTTTAGATTTTCCAAATATTGTATTTTTCTGTAGACCATTTTCTATTTTGTTAAGTACCTAGTACTTGTTGACAGGCCTACACTGACCTCCCATACCTATTAATACTTTAATTTGAAAACATTGTTAAAGCCATAAATTTTTTAAATAGTAACCGTGGAGTTTCTTACCGACTCTTCTCCATAGGAAGTGGAGCCGTGCACCTAGCTTCTGACGTTTCATAAGTGCCCATGTAGGAAAATATTTGATGTCATAGTTCTGATGTCGACACCATATTGTTGTAACGTTACTGAAGTTTTGGAAATATATTATATATTATGTTTTTCATTGTTAGTTATTGTAATACCTATCGCAATCTGTAAGTTGTTTCTGATTTTAAAGAATGGGTCCTTTTTACGCAAAACACAAATTTATGTGAGCTCAGGAGCTCGTGGCTAAGCCATAACAACCGCACGGTCGATCTATCAGGTTAAGCTACGCCTGCCGGGGTTGGTCCGTGGATGGGTGACCATCTTTACATACCGAGACTCCTCCGTGCCTCGGAACGCACGTTAAGCCCGTTAGTCCCGGCTGTCATTCGTGGATCTTTGACAGTCGTTACGGGACGTCAGAAGCCCGAAAGTCTGACAACCAGTCTTAACAAGGGGTATCGTATTACCCAGTTACTGTGTTGTGGAGGTCAGATAGGCAGTCGCTACATGTAAAATACTGGTGTTCAGCTGCATCCGGTTAGACTGGAAGTCGACCCCAAAATAGGTGGGAAAACGCTAGGCAGATTGATTTTGATTTGACTGACCATAACTTTATATTTCAACCATTATTTCGTATACAGCTCAGCAATTAAATTAGCCCTCGTCCCAAAATTTACTTAAAACTCATTCAAACATCTGCTGCGCTTAGTCAAAACAAAACTTTTATACGTCACCATTTAATGCCCATTGAGGCTCCATTTGGGCCTCAAAAATGTCATCTCCCGCATTAATCATTCTGCGAAGGATTCCTCTCGGTGTGAAGGTACGCGGAACATTCCTGGCTTGCCCTTAATGTACAGTGACGTAATTAACAGTCGTTGCGTACTGACTGGCCGTTTGTCATGACAGAATGGGAGGGCGGAGAGATGGGCAGGATTGTAGGTCATATACCGATGTCACATGACAACATTATTGTATAAGTTGTATACTTAATAGGGATGATGCCTGGGTAAAAAAAATGAAATTCTAATTAGTCCGTCAGTCAGATAATAAAAAAATGTTAGACACGTATTTTTTGCTTTATCATATTAATAAAAAAATACTTAGAGAAAACGCATTTTAAGTTGGGGAGTGGGGGTCGCTAAGTCACTAGTATGGATAAAATCTACATACTCGTGACGTCATGGCACATTTCACCTCAATGTATCGCCGTAATCTTTAGATTACGTAAAAAAAGAAAAAATACGTGTCCAATTTTTTTTATAATCACAAATACGGTCTAAAAAAATATTTTTAGTCCTGATCCCTATTCAAATGATCTTTACAATTTGGCAGATCTTTTTGAGATTATGCTCTCCGTCATGTGTCTGCTTCTGAATTATCATCCACTTATTTCTAAAATTATAGTTAGCCGTTGAGATTAGTATATTTATACAAGGCCTAATAACAGTTTATATATATAGGGACTTAGCTTTAGCACTTAAATACAGTCAGGGATATTAAAAGTTAAGCAAATTGTCAAAGATTTGCCGTGTCATCATATACTTATATAATTTCATACTAGTCATTTATTGACAGAGAAATTATTATGATTTGACTATACGGACAAAGTAAGTTGGTAGTCAATTTCCATAACGATTAATTCCCTGACTATACGTATCTAATAAATAATTATTATGGTTTCTTACTTTTATTTTAAAGTTACAAAAGAAAGAATAACCTTTAGGATGAAAAGGTTTGATAGATCACTACAGCTAACAGAACGGATAACCATCTCCAATACTATAACATAATAAACAAAACGAACGCTATAATTAACTAAGGCTGGACCACTCATTTGTCGTGAGAACAGCCTATTTACTTCCAGAGTGCGTAGGTTTCGAACGAAGTATATCATCATTTGAAGCTGTCAGTTATTTCCATTTGTTTTTCTGTCCGTATGTAATAAGGATAGCCAATAGGCTATCCTTATTATAAAAAAATAAGATTAAAGGATAAAGGTTTTAGATCATTATTGATTATTGCTTAATGTTTCATATTCATATTTCTCACGATAAAGTCACATAGAAAAATATATATTGTCCTCATGATCTAAGAGTATATGCTATAATCACTAGTCTAAGCCTCTTCGTCCACGACGCTACTCAAAAGTAACGTGTTACAAAATTAATCACTAATGCGTAGCCAGAATGTCACAGCACTAGTATACAGGCTGAAATTTAATTTATTGGCAATATTTTAACCATGATACTTCTTCATTTAGGCCAACAATATAGAAAAAATAACATAAATATTAAACACATTTTTTTTTACAGTAAATATGTTTAAAACTTTACATTTAGGTATTTTTTTATTTTTTACTATAAATATTGCCAATAAATTAAATTTCAGCCTGTATACTAGTGCTGTGACATTCTGGCTACTCATTGGTGATTTGAGTTTGTAACACGTTAATTTTGAGTAGCATCGTGGACAATGGACCTGAGTTTTTTGACTCTCCTATAACCTCTGTATTTTCCGAAAGTTTAGTCAGAGGTATAGCTACAGGAGCCAGTTATGTAATAGGGGCGAGCCTATTGCCATCAACCGGGCACAAATGCACACTCCAAGTTGCTACTGAGAAATTTCAGATGGAATAACCCAAAAACACTGTGCCCGACGGGAATTGAACCCAGGACCTCATTAGTAGCGCTTTCGACCACTAGACTTACAAGGCAGTCTTTCTTATATTCTTGACCAAACCCCTTCACGTTGTATCCCAAACTTAGCCATGGACACAACACAACAATCCCTCAATACAATAAAGTAATTAACAGCCAGCCGGCAGTGACGTGCAAGCCATTTATCATAACGAGGCAGGCAACACTGAAATATATCAATAGTAATCATTTTCCTTCCCCCTTGCATTTGTTTTGTTGTCCAGGGTGAAGAACTAAGGTTCGTGTGGCTAGTAATGGTCATTGGTATTGGATACACGTTTTTTTTTGTAGATAATTAGGTACCAAAATGACCAAAAATGGTATTTTTTTGGAACAAAAGCTTTAATACATTCTGAATTAATAATATATTTTTTTAAATAATTTGTAAACATAACTAATGTTTGCAAGAGAAAATTAATTTATTCAGTGGATATTTATAATAGAAACGTTAAAGGTACAATTCCGTAGCCGACCGCAGGCGGCAACTGCAGGCTACGTGTCGCCGCGACACCACTGGTTTCTATGAAATATCTTCCGTAGCTAGCGACACGTCGTCGCCTCCATAGAGATACATAAGAATACATAGAAACCAGTCGTGTCGCTGCGACACGTCGCCTACAGTTGCCGCCCTCGGTCGGCTACGGAATTGTACCTTAAAAGTGATATTCAAATCAATTTCATCGTAAAAGTGATACAATTCATTACAAAGTTTCGTAGAAATGTTAAAAATACTTCCTTCGTAGAATTAATTCCTCCATCAGATACGAGAATAACTACCCACCTAGAACTCAAGCCGTTCCCCTAATGTCACCTATCAAGAATTCCGAATTAAATTTCGCTACTTGAAAAATTATTTCTGATTGCGTCTATTAACATTAGACCAGGATAGGGTTGGTTATCGATGGCTTAATTTCCAAGAGTTATTTGCATCGAGTCAAACGCGTGCCGACTTAATTCCTCCAACATCTGCATATAAATGGGTGTAATTTTGTACTGTGACAGCCCTGAGGCACTCCAGACAAATGTTTGTAGTCAGGGCTGTGTTCCTTCCGATTATTGGGGGCACTAATATTGTCTCCTCTGATTGTCGCTACTGGTTTGTTTTATGTGTTAATGAGGGCAACCCTACGCGTTTGACGAATTCAAAAGTTAATTTAGAAATGGGGCGGTTGAATATATGAATGTTTTATTAACTTCCCCCTACCTACTACATTTTTCATTGATTTTCTTTCGGTGGGTAGTTCTCGGGAATCGGAGCAATTTCTTCTATTCTCAGAGATGGATGGTATTTTTGCAGAGTCCGCGTTATGTGCTAAAAATTCTTACGAATTCTTTCTTGGTTTTTAAGATTGGACCAATTGCTCAGATTCTCGGTTCTACATGTTGTAAAGTAAGATATTTGGTTATATCGCTTGGTGAAGTCACACCTCAAAACTTTTTTGCTTTGTTATTTTCTCAGGTTAAAACAGATTTTTATTCAAACTGTGAACACCTTAAAGATCAGCCAGGTAATTAAATCTAAAAGAAAGTCAGGGAAATTAAATGTTAATCAAATTGATTACAACTTAAATTACCCACGTATTCGGATCTCAACTGTCTGCCAGTTCAACTGTCTGTCTTAGACAGTTGTATGAAATGGCTATAACACAGGAAAGTTGACGTAGTTTGTCAATTTCATGAATAATTAATTTTCTCAACTGTACTATTTTAGAGGTATGAGGAATAGGCTGTAAAGTTCACTCATCCTCTATGGAAAAGGCAGGACCCTCTAACCTTACGGGTGTCGTGTCTGGCGGGCAACTGCCCAACGGTTGATGTCGGATAGTCATATATATGTTGTTCGCGCGGTAAACTCTAATTGCGCGATGCAGGATTTGTGTGACGTCAGATCTTTGATGCGTAGTTCGCATGTGGCTATATAGATGCTGCCACACTATCATACATTTTCTTTCCTTAACTAAGAATACGCGAAAAAGCCTTCATTAAAAAAAACTTACCTAGTGTTAATATGATTCGTTAACTCCGTGTCACTTCGGCACTTAATCTGCTTGGCAACACTTTGTGACACTGTCATTTGTATTCAGTGCGCGAATAATGTTAGGCTGAAGACTCATGTTACTTTGAGTGACATACTTTAAGAGAAATTGTATGAAGATGATACAGGGGAGCAGATGTTTCCTTCTATATTACAGGAAAAGATACGTATAGTGTTACTAATTTTTGTGTTTTATTAAGAATTTATTTTATACTTTTTGCTGTGCCCGACAGGGTCCGTAATTGTACCTTAGCTCTAAGCCATTATAACACCTGTATACCTACATTATGTAATGCAAATAAAGATATGAATATGAATATGAATACTATGATCATGAGCAGAAAGAAACAAAAAATATACGTAGAAATTAATCATACATATGTTTTGGAGAGTTATTCTTTTATATATTTTTGTTTTTCTTGTTTTATTTTTTTTTGCTGAATGTCTTCCATGTTGTAATAAATAAATTTGACTAGCTGTTCGTGCCCGGCGTTGCACGGGTGAATTTTAAGCCATATCCAGTGGTTTAAGCTGTGCGTTGTTATTAAAATTTCCGACTTGATTTTTATTTATCTTCTATCTTATTTTATTATATTATATTATAAAACAAAGTCGCTTTTCGCGTTTTTCTGTATGGATAAATGTTCTTTTAAAATACGCAACGGATTTTGATGAGGTTTCAACACAATTTAGAGAATGTATTCCGGAACGTTTATGTGTATAATACATTAATATTAAACTTATAGTAGTAGATAATTAAGAAATCTGCGAAACTGGGGCGGGTCGCTAGTATAGATTTAAAATAATCCTGAGTTTGTTATTGGACAAAACTTTTTTTTTTTTTTGATGGTGGGATATCATCAAATGACTTCTCCCGCTCTGGGTAGAGCGAGAGGGTGTGTCAGACTTTTACTGACTAAAACCCACCCATGTTCCTTCTGTTGCCTGTGTGCCGGGGCCGCGATATGCCTTTCGGACAAACCCGCAAATTGGACTAAACTTAATCTTCTTTTCGACTAAAATATGGCCCCATTTACATCCAAATACTTTATTATTTAAGTTAAAGGTGTGTACGGATAAAATTAACACCATATAGACTTAGCACAGCACACCAGCTTTTAAACAAACTTTCCACACAAAATAGAAAACTACCTTTTCTTTTGCTAAATTAAAACACGTATACACCCAGCCTTAAGCCACTTCCTAAAGTTTTCCTCACAAGGAAACGACTGTGCCAGTTCACTGAGACACGGTTCCATCTCCTTTGAGTTGCGTAAAGATTTACAACCTAGTTGTAGTAATTGGATGTGTCTGTAAGGTGTGAAGTGCAGAAACTTGATCGTGTGTTAGAGATGTGTTAGCAAGTCTTCATGATATGGAGGATTGTGTGTGAATGGTAACACGTAATGAGGTTGTTTTGCATGAGAAGATGTCTTGTCTTTCCATTTTTTCGTGACGAAAATTTCCTCAGCTGAAAGTTTAATTAAAACAAGTGTCATTTTAATTTCTGCAACCTGTTTCGGATTCTGGGTTCCGTTCAAAGGGCGGGCAGTATGTTTTTGGTTTTTAGGGTTCCGTACCTCAAAAGGAAAAAACGGAGCCCTTATAGGATCATTCGTGTGTCTGGCTACCCTGTCTTGAGTTTGTTCCGAATTGGAAATTCGAAGTTTGAAATTTGGTACACATTTATGTGACCCAAACACGGACATTTAACGTAAATAAATTAATTTTAAATATGGGGGGAATTTCTTATTTTCCCTCACTTTTGGGGGAAATAAGAAAATTTAAAAATAAATATTTGCAAACTGTACTGTGTGACATATTAAATGAAAGGGCATATTGTGAGATTTTTTTTATTTTAAAATGAATACTTAAGATACTTAAGAAAATTGATGAAAATATACCATTCTCCCCTTATCTCCGAAACAACTGAGCCAATTTTGTTGAAAAATACACAGAGATGGTTCTTTACTTATAGATTACAGGAAAACATATAAGAAGTCTATGGTCTTAAAATAACATGGTAAATCTCTCAATATTATGCGTACAAACTTACATTTGCAGTTGGAATGTAACGGAGAACATGTCTTTCAGCAACAATCTTAAGTTTGTTCTTGTTATACATTCATCCCAACTACGCAACCCTTCATTGTGTGTAGTCTGACATGCACTTGGCCGTATTTTTCAATGAGGATATTGTCAGTAGCAGCACTGAGTCTGGATTTGTGTTCGGTCAATGACAAGACTTTTCGTCCTATTACATAGCTTGTTAGACGTGTATACCTACCTTCTTCTCTGACCTCCCCTTCGAGGAATCTAGGCGTAATGTTTTCATTAGTAGTACCTGGGCGACCGAGCTCTGCTATGCTGAAAATAGGCAATGCTCATTTAATAGTGTAGGAACGTTCATACTACTTCCATGTTGCCATGATATTAGGTACTTATTAATTCCACGCTGTCATGTAATTATTCTAAGGTGTTCTTGTTCTAAACTTTGGGCGACCGAGCTCTGCTCGGGTGATAATAAGGAGTAAGAATATTGCCTTGATTTTTCGCCCCTGAAATATTGCAACTTTCATTTGAAATCATTAGAGCCGTTTTCGAGAACGTGATTACAAATCTATGTATAGGTATATACAAATATCGCTCGTTTAATATTATAGGATGTATTTTGAGCATGTATCCTACATATTTAATCGACTTATTCGTATGTCGTCGTGACATTCACTGCATGCTCTATGGGGGACAGCTGAAAGCCTCTTGAGCCTTCTTGATCGCGTAACTTTGGTGCATTTTAAAGGAGAAAGAAAAGATTACATACAATCTTGGGCCTGAATGTAATGAGATGAAAATGGTGTCAATGAATAGATTTAAACTTATAAATGAAGTTTCAATAATATTCAATCCAAATTAAGGCGGCGGTTAAATCCAAAATAATAATTCCAAGTCAAACATGTGAGCAATCTTCGGTGTCTAGTGTGAAAGCAAGGGTCGTACAAGGTAGGTAGGGTCAGAGCCCGTAAAAACAAAGCAGTGGTGGGTGAAAATTCAAAATAATCGGGAAAGCACTCAAAACGCATCGTAAAACATGAAACAAGTAAGCAATCAAGAGCAGTCGGCAACTGCCTAGTGTCAATAACAGTTAGCTTTCATGCCCGTGACATAGACTAAAAATATAATGATTTTAATCGGTATGAAATTGGTAATCAATTTATTGGTTTTTCAGTAATTAATTAATATTTTATTTATTAATAGACTGTAATTAAATGCACTATATTGTATATACATATATTATTCTTTGAGTTAACTACCTAGTGCGAAGGTTTTCTTTTTGACATTCTGTAATCGATTACTCAATTAATCGATAATCTCACGAAAACTATCTTTGTCATATTCCTCCGCTTCCAGATTTTAGATATTCTAAGATAAAAAAATATGACAATTTTTTTTAGATCATATCTCAACTTATTCAATTTATGCTCAGCATTTTCCATCTTCTTTAAAATCTTAGCACGTAAGTATACAGGACTTATTATTTTGGTGATATTTTAGTGTTTTATTGTGGGAAAGGAAATAAATTTAGTTGTTTGTAAATAACGTTAGCACGTACGAGTAAGTATATAGGACTTATTATTTTGGTGATATTTTAGTGTTTTATTGTGGGAAAGGAAATAAATTTAGTTGTTTTCAAATAACGTGTTTAGTATTCTATTGCAAACCCCTTTATTTTTGAGCTGTAGCTTACAGTATCTATCCAGATAGTGAGTAGACAGAATTATACCATTTGAAGTTTTTGCCCCACATACAGTCTACCCTTACATAAAATAACTACGCCAGCCACGCACGACTTTATGCAGTTAAATGTTACAAACACGAGTTTCAAGTTTCACATTCGCTATGAATGCGAGTGGTGTTAATGAGATATGAGCAGTGAATGCGTTGACACAGAATAGATAGGTACAGAAGGTGGGCTCCATACTACGAGCGCAAACGCACGCACACATGTATACACGTCTACTTACAGCGAGTGTGCGACTGGCTTTTCTTGTCATTGCGTACGGCAATCTCAAATTATACTTCCATTAGGTTTTATATAACATTTGACCAGTATGACTATGGCAGCGCCCCGCGGTTTCACCAGCGTAAGTCTCGATCCCGTGGGAATAATTAATTAATAGAGAATATTATAATAAAAAGAATCCTAGGTCATCGTCTACCCACGTGCCAAATTTCATCCAAATCCCGTTCAACCGTTGTTGCGCGAAAGCGTAACAAACAAACTCAGTTTCGCATTTATAATATTAGCTAGGTTAGGATAGAGTTTCAGCTTATTGATATTTCGGCTACCAGATTAGTACACACGCACTCAAACACATACATCACACACATCAAACTGTCTTAAACTTCAGCTAGAAGCAGTTTATATTTTATGCTTTTTAGGTTTTGTTTGTACAAATGATTTTTTCAATAATTAATGAAACTTTTAAAGATTCAGATGAACAAAAATGTGCGTCCGGTAATATCACCGCACCTGTTTTTGCTAGTTGTATGGAGTTCGCCTTCTGCCCTTTCTATTCTGTGTCGCTGCGCAAATGATGTGCTGAACTGCAGACTACCCGCACTTTTGTACTTATTTAGTTTGTAGTTTTATATGTTCGGGGTAATGGGGCGAGTGTTCTTAGGGGGTAGAATGTGTATTTCATATGTAGGAAAGTAGGTAGGAGTTGTCTTGTAGAAGCGTATGTTTGTAAATGATATATAAAATCATAATTTTTTGGAATAGGAATTTAGAAGAGCTTTCAATGGGAAACTATAGTTCAGTTATAAGCAGGGTATAGATAGGGGTATTTTATTTTGATACATTTTACACCAATTTTGATTAATACAAAAGTTAGGTTAGGTTAGGTTTCCCCTTTGGCTACGTTTTTAGGCCTAAAGTGCTTGATCGAAATTGGTTTATTTAGGTAACACGTGTAGGTAAAAAGATACGTCGTACGGCGGATTTTCATTCTGGAAAATGGAAGTTTGATTCATGTCTTTATTAGGAAAATATTATATGAGATGATTATTTGTAATACACATAACATCACGCCCTTTTTTTCCCGAAGGGTAAGGCAGAGGTGTACCTATGTATGATTTTAATAATTAAACATTTTTGGAACATCTAAAAGGGCACGTCTCATAAAGCTCATTCAAAAATTTTACCCATGCATTAAAGCAAAATGTTATATACATAATTATCTATAAAAAAAAAATTGCTTAAATTTGTTTAATTTTCTTGTAATTAAGTGAGATGGAGCCTATAAATAAAAGTTAAACTAAATTTAACTCTGTTACATCTTTGCCTGAACCGTTATTGCAAAAAAACTTTTATTAATATCTTGCGCTAGTACAATATGTTTAATTTTGTTGAATAGCGCATTTAAATATTTAATTAAGTAATTTAATGAAAAAAAACTGCTGTTAATATTTTTGCATGAAGTAAAATTTAAAAACAAACGTAATTTTATTTTTATGGAAATTTCCGTAGACGAAAATGTTATTTTTTTTGACCTACTTGTGATACCTAATCTCTTCGACAAACATTCCATACAAACATATCTGTTAATATTTTTTTCTTGCACGAAAAATTGAAATTAGATGTTTTCTTAAAAAAACGTACACGCGGGGGTGAACTTTTCGTGGTATACAGTTTAACATACTCCCTTGACCCTATACGTTAAATGAAAAAAATCGCTGTTTTAAATGAATGCAAAGTTAGCCTAAAATTTGGCGTATCTTCCCCAGGCTAAAAACAAATTTTTCGATCGCAAAGCACTCTCTATTGCTTCGCATTATAAGTCGTGCAATAATATAGAACCTAAATGTAATATCTAATGATACGAGAATTTGAAAAATCTGGAATATTTATCGACTTTCGTTGCTATCGCAATTTACTAGGGGTTAATTTTCCAGAAACAAGCAAATTATTCCCTTTCTTCCCATGCCCCATTATAAACAATAACAACACCCTGTACCTCAACAAAAGCACACACTAAATTATCAAAATGATCTACAGGGCGTGCCCTATTACTATAGTTCCCAGCAATATTATATTACTAATTGTTAAGAGCACTTGCCATAAATACGGCTTACGGCCCATCCCCCATAACACTATGGTTTAATTTACCATCGTTATTACGTGTTGCGAAGGTACAGTCGACCTCGTTTATCGTTTACCACACCAGGGTTAAATTTCACTGACACGTGATATACCGTCTGGCCGTCACATAGACAAATATACATGACCATCATCATCATACACAGCCCAACTTCCACCTACTGCCGAGCATAAGCCTCTCTTTTCTGGTGCCATTCTCCATGTCCCTGTGCCAGCCTCATCCAGGTTCTACCCGTGATGCTAACTATGTCGTCCACCCATCTCGCCGCCGGACGGACGACACTTCCTCTTCCAGTCCTTGGACGCCACTCAGTCACTGCCTTACTTCCTTTGTCATCACTACGCCTTGCTAGGTGTTCTGCCCAACTCCATTCGAGTTCCATAAATCACACGACAAATATACAACGAATAATAATAAAAATCTCACCGTGAGTACTGAGTTGAAGTAAGCTTGAAGTAAACTGTAAATAATGTCAATCCCTAGTATCAAGTCGAAAAACAGCTCACTTCACACAGAATAGATCAACGTTTGCCATCAGTTTGTAAACATCTAAGTTGTAATCTGTGGAAAATGTATTGGTTACTATTTATTAGATTTATTGCTAAGTTATTTATTCTTCTGTTTGTTTTCCTTTACAAAAAAATAAAATAAACGTGTTTATTTGTTTATGTAAGAGATTGACAGTTTCAACCTTATAGAAGTTTTAGTAGTCTTAAGTTTTAGTAGTAGTAGAAGTATTAGAAGTCAATTGAATGGGAATTGTTGTCAAAAGTGGTAGAGTAATTAATACGTTGACTATACACATGATGACACAGCAAGCTATAATTTCCAGTATAAGATGACCTCGTATTGTGAAGGCTTTCTTGACGATAAGAGGTCAGCATATACTGCAAATGTATTATAGCCAGATGTGCTGTCGTGTGTACATCTAATGGGTATGAACGGTGTAAGTGAAAATTTATGTTTTGGGGGTAGTTGTGAATTTAGTGGCATACTTATGAGATAATGTACCTAGTTAAGTAGGTGTATTGTGTTGCTTATAAGTACGATGAAGTAATTAATTGAAAGTTACTAATAATATGTACTTTAAGTTCATTGCAAGTTTGGGCCTGTCTTAGACAGACCAGGAAATTGCGTATTACGAGTATTTGAAAAATCTAGTTTTTTCTTGTGTACTGAATAAATCTGGCCAAAAATAGACCAACTGACATGGGGAAACAGGCTAATTTATGGATTTGTGTCATTCTATCATCACAGCTTTAACGCAATACAATTTCTTCCATAAAAATAAATAAAATTGTGACAATAATTTATTTAGAGAAAATTGAAAAATACCGAAAGGATTTTATGAAACTCAGTGACAATTTCGAGCTCAAATAGAGAGCGAATTTACTCCAATTCAATACGAAGCTGAATATTCAGAAGCGTCGATATTGCACTACTAACGAATACATAAATATTTCTATATTTTCTATTTACGAAGGGACCTAAAAAAATTATATGAATATTTAATTTTTGATAGCAATACTGGGATATTCTTATGACTACCAACAAAGATAATTTGCACTTATGTAGGTGTTATTTATGACTGTGGCTCGATAATATCAAGACTTCAAACATTACCCCCTAGTTTTTGAAAGCATATACGTTTTAATAGTCTCGTATTTTTACTATAAACAGATTTCAGGTAAATTCTTGAACTTAAAAACGTTCAAGTTCAAGTCGCTATCATAACTCGGCGGCAATCAATATAAAAAATGTAGATTGAGACTGAGACACAGATGGATACAGATGGGACACTTCGCAGTTTAGATATGAAGCTACAAGTACGCGGTGGGCCCGTCTAGCTGGGCCAATTCAGTGAGTGTAACGTAGTCAGAGGATCTAAGAGTTACGTGATAGATAGAGGCAACTTCTAGGTGAAGGCGGGCCCGTCTTGCTGGGCCAATTCAGTGAGTGTAACGAAGTCAGAAGATCTAAGAGTTACGTGATAGATAGAGGCAACTTCTAGGTGAAGGCGGGCCCGTCTTGCTGGGCCAATTCAGTAAGTGTAACGTAGTCGGAAGATCTAAGAGTTACGTGATAGATAGAGGCAACTTCTAGGTGAAGGCGGGCCCGTCTTGCTGGGCCAATTCAGTGAGTGTAACGCAGTCAGAAGATCTAAGAGCGCGATCGAAAGAGGGGCAACTTCTAGGTAAATATAACTGTAGGTATTTAACGCTGTGCGACCTGAATTGCACTTTATTGTGTCGTAGCAAGAGTCACCTTTTATTTAAATGAGTTTGCGGAGTTTCCCATCTGTGCTAATCTATTACTGAGATTAGAATCCGAACGTTCTTAAAAGTACGCCCCTCAGATACTTGACTAAGCTTTCAGAAACCGGGTGATAGAGAATTAAGCTTCGTGCAGACTAGCGCGACGCGACAGCGCGGCGCAACAACGGTTATTTTGATACCGTGAAGTTTTCTTGGAAATTCTATTGTTCGAGTCGCGTCGCGTCGTCCTGTCGCGCTGGTCTGCACGAGCCTTTAGAAAACAAATACAATGATAAAAATACCTACTAAACGCAGAGGCTGCATTGGGCACTTAAGAGCGTGCATTCTGAAAGTGTGCAACATCGCAAATAGCTGTTAAATATTTCGCTGTTATGATTAATTTTGCAATATTACTGTATGAAAATATCACTAACTAGTGAACTAAAATATTGATTATGAAATGCAATAATTAATATCGTAACATATTTAGTTTAATATGTAAAAGTAGTATTAGGAAACTTTCCAAAAGCCCTTTTTTACACCTAAAGGCTTGTGCAGACCAGCGCGACTTGTCGCGCGACGCGACACCGGTTATTGTTATACTGTGAAGTTTTCTTAGAAATTGTATTGTTCGTGTCGCGTCGCGCGACATGTCGCGCTGTTCTGCACAATCCTTAAAACGGTTACAACATCAAATTCAGTGTAATTAATTTTTATCGTTTTATTTCCGTTAATAATGGGAATTTTTTTTTTGGTGATCACAAAATAGTTGGAGATTTTCTTAATAACCAATAGCCAAAGACATTTTTCACACACGTCGTTTTAGAATATGTTAAACCAAAAACAAACATGCAAGTTACCACTTTAACGTATTATTAATCCAATACACGATAAGATCACTAGGGTTGTCACAATCGCAAATTACAAATTGGCAAGCCGGCAATTTTATTTGTGTAGCGTGCTTTTTAATTTGTCAAAGTGGTACTGACAAGGGTTGGTTATATTATAACGGACCTACAATTTCAAGCCTTTATAATCGGGAGGTTACCCTCCCGATGATAAAGGCTTGAAATTGTACACCCTTACGGGTGTAAAATTCTCATACTTTGTAATTTGTATAAATTGAGTCAAATTGTAATTTAGAACGCGCTTTTTTCTCTTGTTCCTTTTTTTGTTTGTTTTGATGTGTTCAGTGGGGTGTCCCGAAATTAATAATATGGAGGGTATCCGTAGCGTGAAATTGACGTTTCTGATTTCGGTGATATGATATTAGTCGGTGTCGAGTGACGTGAAAGTGGGAGGCTCGGGTTTCTAAACACTATCATTAGGTGCGTAAAAAAAGTTACCTCCATAAAAAGGGTTGTCAAGATGCAAAATGTTTGGACATTTTTGTTATTTTCTATAACAAAAATGTCCAACAACTATTTTCAAATAAGTATTTTGCTCACTACTCACATACACTAATCTAATCCTCGTATCTTTCGTAAAAGTTGTTTTTCTTTAATTTCTTATTCCAAGCGATATTTGTAAGTTCCCGTCAGTTTGTAAGATGAACTGGCTGGGAAACTGGCTAACTGGCTTAGGTACTTAGGTACCTATGCATATTGTACAACAACACAGTTCCCCAAATTCCTTACCTAGTTCACCCCTCCATAATAAAACACATCGTCAAAATATTCGAACTGTCATTGCGGCACAACTCCACCATAAATTACTCTCCACATATTCGACTTCATTATAACGTGTGCCAACACCTACATACATTAGACCGTTGACTTTACAATTAACAAGCTCCCATTGTTCCTACGTACGTAAAACTCCAGTAAAACAATAAAACACCGTCCCAATGTTATGATTAGAGGAGGGGATTGTAAATTTTGAGGCCGTGGATTATGCTAATAATATGAAAATCCGTCCCTTGTTCGTCGACGACAAGTGTGGCGAAACACGCGCGAGTGGTTGTCGCAACCCTAGAGGCGTGACGTCATCTTGTCGCGGCATAATTCTGTATTGACGTGTATATTTATGAAGACGGCGCGGTCTTGAGCCGAATTTTGTGGCCTGAAGCTGGGCGTTGATTTTAAATATAGAACTTGGGTACCTATTTATTTTCGACCTCGACTATAAATTAATTAAAGCAGCCATGATGGATAGGAATATATATAAATAAAACGGCTCGGTGAATATGTACAAACACTCGTCATAAAATATGCTTATTTAAATCACTATTATTGATACCAATACATGTTTTCATAATCTCGATTCAACCAAAAATGGCTTTACACAAATTCGATCATGCATGAAGCTCAATTAAGTTATATTTAGCCCAATACACATTATATTTTTGAAATCAAAATGTTGCCTCTATAATTAAATCATGAATAAACACGTTAAAATAAATACTAAATATTTATTAATAACAGGAGAGAGTGAGTGATTTTATTTAGAAATGTAACGAAGCGTTTTTACCGCTTCGCTTACCTCTCTGATCGTGAATACGCACAAATGAACGGAAAATTGAATTTATTTCACGTATTTATAAACGATTTTATTTATTTGTATCATGAATAGATAATAAATGATAAAGAAATGATTGACTGTAGCTATGTAGAGACTTTTGTGTTGAAATTACTGATGGAAATATATACAGGATGGCAGTGACATCAACGCGAAAACTAATACCATGGATTCAAGTACATGATTCTGGACTTCGCTGCGTTGAAATTTTTCGTAGGTTATTTAAAACAAAATCTGCTATTCCATACATTTAGACCGCGTAGGTAGGCACTTTTCTATGAAAAAGCAGTTTTTTTTTTATAACCGACAAAAAATTTCATCTCAGGGGTGTTCAGAATCATGTAATGGTATCAGTTTTCGCATCGATGTCCTTGCCACCCTATATTTTAGCGCTACTGTGGAGCATATTGGGTTTTTCTATCTGGAATTTCTCACTAGCAGCCCGGTGTCTGGATCTATGGCTGGTCGATGTTAGTAGTTTCATCTCCTATTCAATGGGACTTAAACATAACTAGCAAAATGTGGGTGTACTATAGGTACATCTCTGCCTAGCCCATCGGGAGATACGGGCGTGATGTTATGATGAAATATATTTTCACAGCTTAGCTGCTTGTCAAAACCATAATACCGGCCAAGCAGAGTAGCTGTGTTCCAATTTTATGGGTGCCGATGAAATTAGAGTCACACTAGACATTCCAATATGTCTTTGGTATAACAACGCATTTCTTATGCACCTGGTATTTGCAGATGACCATAAACGGAAGTTAGGTACCACTTACCATCAGGTTTGCCCTTGAGTTGTTTGCCATGCGATTGCATAAAAAATACATTATTATAATTCACTGAGGCAGAGGTCTATAGTACCCGTTTGGGAGTTATTGTACACCCTTCTTCATCATTTCGTGTGTTTAGTGACTAACTTGGTATTAAGGTTTTAAAGCCGCCCATGAGCCTCTGACTTAGCTTCACATATCGTCGAAAAAGAGTATCGTCGAGAAATATCTCTCAGGCATGCCGTTTCCTCACGATGTTTTCCTTCACCATTTTTGAAGCAAGTGATAATTATACAATACGCACATAAATCCGAAAAGTCAGAGGTTGAGGCCTTGGGTTCAAACTCGAGACCTTTTACTTGGCAGTTCGACGGTCACATTACTAGGCTATCACTGTTATTCTACACCCTCATTTCGCCCACTATGTACTAATCTGCCTAACCCTTAGAGAAACGCAGGCGTGATGGTATGTTTTTGTTGTATTTCACTTCTATCCGTCTTCAATTACCAAGTGAAGTACCAACGCTTGTTCGGGCAAAGAAAACTCCAAAACGGTAAGAGTTAATCGAACAAAATAAGTTACCGTAATTCAGTTAGATTCTACTCGTAGTTGGCAGAGTGCCACTACTCTTCACCGCGATGACCTTGAACCCTAGAGTACTATACAATAGTGGTATCTTGACTGTCTGCCGCTTTGTAAAGTGTGCGTCTTTGATAGTTTTTAATTTGGGTTCATATAGGGGGCTGTTTTAAGTGCCCATAAATAATTTCTGCCTTAGAATATTTACGACTGTTTGTGCTAGGTGACTCACGGTAAAAGTGCATTATATGGCGAGTTCACGAACTCCAGCGATGTGACTTGCGTCAAGCGACACGGGCACACACCTAATTTGATTTAATTTGACGGGGACATACCTACTTAATTTTTTCAGACTAGGTAAGGGTTTAAAAAAAAATCGCAATAAATCTCGTTATATGAAATGTGTCAAAAAATCATAAATAAATAGTTACATCACCGTGTTAAAGAATATAATGGCCATTCTCTCCGTTCCGGAGATATAAATATTACCTCCATAATTATTTTAGGCCTAAAAAAAATAAGTTGCCAATTAGCCTACCAGATTGTTAGGTGACATATTTATGCATAATATTGACTATTAGAAGATATTTCAAGCAAAAAACCGACACTTTAAAATTTAAACTCCAATGTATTCGGGAGCCTTTTTTCAATCCGCAGTGCGTCGCTCCGCAAGTCGCGTCGCGGTGACCCGTAGCATACTCTAAACACCTTCTTTCATTTGTTTTCTCAGCAGTCGCCGTTGCTAGATACGTGGCGCTTGAGCATATAGCTCGTGGCCACGGGTAATAGCTTTCTTTTGCATGAGCTGTTTTAATTTCTACTTCTCTGGTATTACCACAAACTCTGAGAATTCATGTCTCGTAAAAATATTATGACCCAGTTGACCAGATAGCTGAGCTGACCCATAAAAAAGTAGCGCTATTCATAGAGGCTATTAAAATGAACCCGATTTTAGATTGGCCATTAATCTATTATCTATTCTCGCAAAAACTCGACAGTGGTTCAGTACACTGAGGATCAAAGAAAATTGGGAAAAACCCAAAGGCACAGTCGAAAAATCTAAATTTTATCTCACGTGGTATGAAGTTGTATTAAGTGGAAAGTCTCATGCAAAACCATCCGATATTCTAGGCAAATTGAAACATAAGCATACTCTGCACTTTGATTTATAAAACATACATCCTGACGTGTCTTCCCATTGATATAATCCCCTCTATATGACGTCACTCATAAAGCGGAGTACAGACAAGTGTAATCCGTAAATAATGATGTGCTTGCAAACAACGGAAATTATTTTAAAAGAGACTCTGCATTGATGTAGGCAGTGTGCAATCGGCTTTGTTTGAGAAATGCCATGTGTTTTTATTTTTCTGTTTTAATTATATTGGAGTAGGTTTTAAGAGTATTTTTGTCCTTTAAGAGGAACCACGTTTCATAAAGAACATACGCTTGTTTGGAATTATGATTTTGTAAAGTTTGGTGGCCTAAGCCATATATTATACTTCCCTATCAAATGTTTTAAGACGAGAGGAAAATGATACGAGTGATACTTCTATTAGGTATTTTCAGAACGTTTGTATCTGGAAGATTTGTGATTATATCCTATGACGAATCCCATTAAATGAACGCTTAAAACAAAAGTTTTATTTAAAACAAACATGTAATTAAAACCCCTACCCATCTCGCCATAAATATAACACAAAATAAGGTATGCATACACTTAAAGAAAATTACACTTCTTAACTTACCATAGCTGAGTCAGTAAGCAAAACTGAGGACTTTAAGTTACCCAAGTAATATGAGCAGAATCGTTGTATAAGTATTATTTATTGCGCCAACTGTGCCGGGGTAATTATTTAGGAAGCTACCCCTACCCTATTAAGGGGGGGGGAGATATTAGAATGTGGTGTTTGCGAACCAATGAACTGCGAATATTTGCTTCGCTCCGGTATCGAATTGTTTGGTGTTAACGGGCTGTTTCCTATTCCGATTGGATGTGGATTTAGTTTGTTTTAACCTATTTCTCTCTTTTATGTTATCTTGCCGTTCATTATCCATCCCTAACCTATTTGCCAAGTTCTGATTTATTAGTTTTTTTTTCAATGATGTGAAAACGACCTAACCGACGGGGTCGAACCAACCGATGGGGTCGAAAGACCAATGCCTGCTGGGGTTGCGGGTTTGTCCGAAAGGGATATCGCGGCCCCGGCACACAGGCAACGGAAGGAACACGGGTGGGTTTTAGTCAATAAAAGTCTGACACACCCTCTCGCTCTGCCCAGAGCGGGAGAAGTCATTTGATGATTTCCAATCCTGAAAAAAAAAAAAAAACCTATACTATGAAATGATTCATATTTGTATATATGATAGATTTGTAATCACGTTCACGAAAACGGCTCTAACGATTTCGATGAAAGTTGATGTTTACGGGGACGAAAAATCGATCTAGCTAGGTCTCATATCTGGGAAAATTCGTTTTCGCCGTATTTTCACCCTAGCAGAGCTCGGTCGCCCAGGTGCATTATTATGAAAAGCCAATTAATTTATATCATCTCTATATATTTCTTTTTACTCTTGTGTTAAAAAGAAGACAGCAAAAATACTCCTGTCTAAAATTCCTTACAACTCAGGAGATAGTCTCTCAATTTCTGTTCAAGGCGACTTCTGCTTTCACGAGCCACTAGCATAGAAATAAAAACGCACCAGACATTCCAAGTATTAATTACCAAATTTAAACATGGAAATGCTCCTATAGAATTTGAATCTAGCACGATTGACAAACCAATAAAACGATTTTTTTTGACGCATCTTTGCGCGTCTATTTTGTAGAATTGCGATAAAATACAACCGTTTTTATGTCGATTTTGTATAGTGACATCTCAACACAAAAGCCATTCCCTAAATAAATATAACGTGACGCGTCATATTGCATTCAAACGCGTTATTCTGAAAAGTCAATATTGCGATGCGTTCCATTAACAAATGCATGTATGCGCGCGTTATCAGTTGGGACCAGCCGACGGGGCGCAGAGCGCAAATGACACAGTATGATGAGTATAGTAGGACTAGATTGAAAAATGTGAGAAAGGCAGTGAAATACAACAATTTTTATAAAATAACACGCCTGTAATCGACGAAGCGTTAGACAGAGGTGTGCCTATATTACACCCAATAATGTTTAAGTCCTATGAGAAATTTTAGTAATCTGTTTTATTTCTATTGTTACATAATTTTACAAATAGGTTATTGATGTCAAACAGCTGTTATCGTTACAGCGGCTCCGCGTTACAAAAAGCACAGTATCTTCAAAACAGTAGAACTTATTTCAGAGAAGTTATACTTGAATATAATAATTATGTTTCCCTTCTACCAAAATCATTTTGATCACCAGTTACCTAGAGTAGACAAAGTTACGGACACTGCGATGTGAGGCTTTAGGCTGAGATCAGAAGTTCCATAATCTAGCGGCCAAACTGTGGAGCTATTGCTAGACTCTAGCTTTTTAGTAGAAGTATTTAATTTGTTTAGGGTTAGTCAAGTGTAGGTGACAAATAATTGCGAGAATATTGGCGCAAGATCTCACAAGGGTGGACTTGGCGTTACTCGTGCTAATTAGGTATACCATAATCCTCTAAAAGAAATCTAATAAAAACACTACTTACCCCAAATTGACATACTGTTTGTTTTATGCTACATCGCGATAGTGGGTACCCCGGCGCCAAGTGCAATATCCGCTTTGACCGCGCGTTCCGCTAATTGATTCCGACTCCATTCACTACAAAACATATTGCGAGCAACATTTCAAATATTTTTTGAAGTACTGCGTCGACCAATTACTGGGTTTTTATTAAAAGTTGGTAAGGGAATTGGTATTAAGTTTATAAATAGGGATTTGATTGATAGATTGCCGTAAGTAACGAATTACAGCAGACAAGCCATAATCTAGTAAATGATATTTGGTATCCCTTTTGTTATAAAACATTTCTTTTCAAAGTATATTAGACAAAACTAGGTAAGACCTTACATGATCGTATTCTCATATTTCTGTGCTCAAACGTCTATGACATATTCGCAAAGATAGGACCTGGATTTTGTCCTGTTCGGATGACATTGTCAACCCAAAAATATAATTCATGATTGACAAGGGTTCCTTTATTTTTATTTATCTACAGTTTTTTATGCTGATCTGAAAATAGGAAAATGTGTCGAAGTGTCCTTTGATCACAACAAAAACAAAACCAGGTAACAAAATCAGGTATCGAAATGTTTTGATATAATTATCGATTCTGCGTAGGCGGGTATTATTACTGCGCCTTTCCTTGGTAATGTTGTGGCGGCATCTACAACGCCATATGCGAACTGCGTATCAACGACCTGACATCACACAAATCCTGCATCGCGCTAGCAGAGTTTACCGCGCGACGAGTATATATATGACGTCCCGACATCAATTGTTGGGCAGCTGCCCGCCAAACTCGACACACTTCCGGAGGATCCCCCCTTTTCTATAGAGGATGAGTGAACTTTAGACCCTGTTCCTCATACGTCCATAGTGTTGATTACATAACATTCGATCAATCATTTAGTAAGTATTCTAGAACTCTAGATCATATTCTAACGTGATTGGTCCTATATAGCGCAGTAGTGTGCACCTACCCGTTCAAATATCGATTAACACAAATATCCTGAAGAAGATCGGCATAATTCAGCCCCGAATCATGTACTAACATGTACATACACCCAATTGTTATCACCCAACATCTGTTGATGGCAATCGTTACAAAACTCAGTTAATTTTAATAAAAGGGATACCGGACATTCGTTCATGGTATTAATTGCTTGGAAAAACCAATTGGCGCGAGTGTTTAGGACTGTAGGCCGGGAGTCGAGTGTGCGCCTGGTATAACAATATGTGTCGATGTGTACTGTAAACTCTTTTCCTATAGCGCGTTGATTGAGCGACGTGCATTGTTGTGTACCTGGTGAACTATTTTAGCTTGTGGAGGATGCATGTAGCGTTTTTTTTGCCGTGCTGGCTTGTGTAGGCAGTATTTTTAGCTTTATGTCAGGTAGGTGTGTGAGTGAAACGTGATAATGTAGCATTCATGAAGACGCAAAACTTTTGAAAATAGATTAAAAAAATCTCTTGAAATACGTGGAATTCAGACCAGAAACTCCTAAACAAAAATGAACCACTAGTTTTCAACTCAACTCAACTGAACCATTAACACCCACCCATAAAAAATCGACAAACGCTACAACGATACACCAAAGGGACATTTTTCATAGACGACGATGTTTTTATATTTATTGCTGCGGCTCCCGGTCTAGCCAGCGACCGTTAAAATTAATATGCCTTTGAACGTTATTGCTCGAAGCTTCACAGGCTTTTTTACGAAACTGTATGCAGAGGAACTAGGAGTCTGGTTCTAGGTGTTTTATGGAACGGAATAGCTCAAAGGGATTTAAAAAGGGAAGAGAGTAATTTTATGGAACTTGGGAAAGCTATTTAAGGTTTCTATTCAATTTTCTTTGACAAATGCTGTTAGAATTTCCAATTATTTCACTTCAATTTCATTCCCTTTTCGGTCTGTACATAAAGAAGTAAAATACATTAGTATTTTTTTTTGTATATTCTAGAGTATCTGGTAGTACAATAACTGGCTCAATGCTTTAAACTCGGAACTCACTTATTATGTAGAATATCAAAACGTTTCTATATTAAATCAGCTCGTGGTAAGCTGGCTTTTCACCAAAAGTTAACCGCAGTTTCATAAGTTAACCTTCGTTAAATTAACCTCCACAATGGCCTCGCCTAAAAATAGCTGAGCCGGAAGTTGTTACTGAAAACGGTTCCTGCCCCTGCGCCCGTGAGCATTGCTTTATTTTTGAGTAGGTAGGTTTAAGATATTTTTGGATGGGTGGGCTGTTAAAGGAAATAGTTATGAGTTTGGGTTTTTCTATCGTTTTCGAGTGATTAGTGACCAACCTGGTGTCAGAGTTTTAAAGCCACTCAAGGGCCTCTGACTTGGATTCACATGTCGTCGAGAAATATCTCTCAGGCATGCCGGTTTCCTCACGATGTGATGTGTGTTTGTTTGGGTTACGTTTAAGTTATTAGCTTTTGGTTAGGGGTAGTATTTCGAAATATTTTTGTGAATGTTGAGTGACTTTGTTAATATTTTTCTTTCTGGCCCATGTTTGTTTGTTAAAGGCAACTAAGGAAGATTTTAAGACCGAAGAAAATCGGTTTTTCTCATAAAATCAATAGAGATTGATAGACGTTTTTTTTGGGTGGGAAGTTATCAAATAACTTCCCCGCTCTGGGCGGAGTGGGAGGGCGTGTCAGACTCTTACTGAACTAAAACCCACCCATGTTCCTTCAGTTACCTTTTCTTTGCCAGGGATATCACTTACGGACATTCCCGCGACCCCGGCAGGCATCGGTCTTAGCGGACCCCGTCAGTTCTGCTGACATCTCTTTGAGGCGCGCGTGGAACACAACGCGCCTTCGACCCGGGCCTGGTCCTTATCGGACAGCGAGCTACCCCTTGCTCACCGTCCGCAAGCCCGCGTCTACGGTGGCCGGGAATCGGCGAGATTGATAGTAACCTTAGTCTATAAAAAGTAGTTAAAAATAGTTTTTGTCATTTTTGATTCTCTAGTCTCCTTTATGCAAAAATCGACCTCTAAGGGTCGATTTTTCCAACTCTAGATATCTTTATTCTAGGAATAATTTTCAATTTCTGACAGTTTTTGTGTGGAAAAACTGTCAGAAAAAGAAAATAATTCCGACGTCAATTTTATTCTGCGGATCAAATATATCTGACGTTGGAAAATCAGCCCTTAAATGCAAACTCGAGAAAATACATAATGGCTTCTAAAAATTTCCACTTTCTATTTTTATTGTCCAAATACGAGCGTTTTATGTACTTCATAAATAAAATCCTCGTTTTCACAATAATAGAGCTTTAACTTTCGGATCCTTATATCCATATGTATGAGCCAATATATTTTTCCATCAAAACTTTACGAAAAAATACAAATACCAATAGAAATTCATCATTCACAGTTTCCAATACTAAAGTCATATAAAAAACGGCCATGGCAATATCCATTGCCTTCGGGGCAGTTACGTATTCAACAGATACATTATCCACACCCAAATACCAACCTTACCTTCCAACAAATAGATATCAAAATCAATTTTCCGATTTACTTCTGCAAGCCACTTCAAAACTGCAGTTTGTCGCAGAAATTTGGACTTTATGTGTACGTAATAAGGTTTATGTGTGTTTGATTGTCACAGTGACTAGATAGGAAAGGTTTGTTGACGCAATCAACGCTGGCAGGTCACAGTACGGTCAAAGGTTCCGTTGCTATTTGCTCGGCCATATACATACAAACTATAGATTGTATATATATAGTTAGTGGACGGCGTTAAAGCTGGGTATTGATTGATATTTGTGATAATTTGAATTCTTCAATCAATCTGATATAACACAGTTTTTAATATGAGAACACTGATGAGAAGGCTTTATGTAATAACCGCCTCAGTCTGTCTAGTGGTTAGACCACCTGTGTCAGACCCAGAGGTCTCGGGTTCGATTCCCAGTGGGGGCAAAAAATTCTGCTCGGTTTGGTTGGTGGTAGGAATTGTTCTAAGTCCGCCTACTTATCTAAGTCTATCGCCATACCAATAATATTAGCAGCATTGTTGTGTTTTGGCAGTTAGATGTAAGATAGCCAGTTCCTCTGTGGTTGAGGACTCCGGGTGCAGCTCGCTTCCACCTTCGGCCTGATCATCACTTACCATCAGGAGAGAAAAAACGCTTTTTTTATTTATTTTGATGAGTGAAGTAGTTTGTATTCCGTTGGGAAATCGAGGTTCTCTAAGTTCCTATTTGATAAGGATTCTGCTCTTTCTATGTTTAGATTACATTATTTTGCAGATAGGATACCTAAAGAAATGCGAATTAACACACATGTTGCTAAAATTCTGTGTGTATTATTGACATGATCTAACAAATACTTAGGCAACGCTTAGAATAGGTACCATCGAAGAAGTTCATATCTAACCAGTTTCAAAACAAAATCCCGTGAACACGATGACCATATCTGTTACCGGCCTGGTGCTATAGCCGCCGAGCGCTGCAAGCAAGAATAGTCCTTACGGTGCGGTGGTTAGATATGAACCAAATTCTATTTGTGTGCCGTGTCAGAATGATCACTCTTTATCGGTTCCTATAAACATCTTACCAATGGTATATTTTTTTATTGCCAAACTGCACATATAATTGGAGGCATGGGCATGGCAAGGAGGCATGTGCCAACGTGTGTTGGGCCACGTCAATTTTAATTGTTTTTAGTTTTGTAAAAGTTTACTAACATAGTTTTTTAAGTCATTGTTACTAATACCATATGGATTGTGTGTACTTGTATGTGTAGTCCGAATTAAAGAATATATTATTATTATATATTATTATTATAATTAGATTTATAAAATAATTTTACCTGTGATAGCTACTTCCATATGGGAAGGTCTACAATGCAAAGCTATGAGGTCTTTGCTTCATTATTGGTTTACTAGAGTCTTAATTTTAACCGATAATGATCCATAAATTATGGCAGGAATCGACCATTAGTTTTTTAAAACTTCACAATGGGTTTTATTGCAGTTTTGGACATCATTTAGAGAATTGGGTCCAAAGTGTCATCACCATCATCCTTTCAGCCGAAAGACGTCCACTGTTGGACATAGGCCTCCCTCAAGCACAACCACTTCGACCGGTACTGTGCGTCTCGTATCCAGCGGATTCCTGCGGCCTTCACAAGGTCAAAAAGTTTTGGGCCAACTTGTAGTTTATTTGTATCACACTTTAAATTTAAGTTTGACATAGCACAGAAATCTCGATATTTTGACACGTTGGCGCATCATTGCACCTGCGCGAAGCAAGGATGGGTCGCTAGTTACTGCTAAAATAACAGTTTCCACGCTCTTAAACTAATTAAAAACAATTTCAAGCAACGCAAATAACTCACACACCCACGCACACATAGTTGCACATATTGCATTATTTAGCGTAGCTTCCGCCTCTCGTAGCACCGTAGCACGCGAGCTACGCCGTAGATCTGCTACGCGCGTAGATACTATCTTTATTGTTGCGTAGACCGTGATGTATGTAGGTTGAATTCTTGTTTGAATCTAACCTAGATTCTGTAGAAAGTATTGCTATGAGATTTGTATTGGTTTTTATAAAATACAATACGTCTATTTTATTTTATAAAAACCAGTAGAAAAACTACGACGGACGGAAACGCATTAGTTTACTAAATACACGTCGTCACGTATATTTAGTAACCTAATCCGCTTAACTGTTCTTAAAGAGTCATAAAGAACCCTGTAAGAATTCCAAACTAAAATACTAAATATATTGTATTTTATAATGGATTTCCGCAAAGTCACGCCTGAGTCAATTAACTGGTTTTTGTTGGAAAAAAGGTTCATTTTCCAGATTTTTTTTCTAAACCTTTGTATAAAATTTAAAAAAAAATGTATATTGTGTGTATTTATGAGTATTCTTTAAAAGATTTTTGTAATAGCAATTTTCCGAAACAATTTACAAAACAAACATTTTATAAACGGGTAACGTTAATATGTAACATAATAAAAACAGAGCCCGATATTTGGCTTACAATAAACTCAAACAATGCTATATAAGTAAATACTTTATTAGTTTATTCTACACAATACTAAGTCTTAATCAAATTCATGTAGGATTCCAGTAAATTCACAATAAGCCTTATTTCTAGACCTATTTCTAAGAAATACAATATTTTCTAACAGAAGGAATAACGTTCAAAAGGATATTTTTGTATTTTTGTTTCTTACGCTAACGTATACATTGCAATATTTGGTTTACTTACTTTAATAAGGCCCTTTGGCTTTAATAAATTACTGTGATAGTATTACCAGGCTTTAGTTTAGACATGTTGGGAATCGCAGGCCGATTTTCGGCCACCGTAGGCGCGGGCTTGCAGACGGTGAGCAATGGGTAGCTCGTCGTCCGATAAGGATCAGGCCCAGGTCGACGGCGCGTTGTTTTCCTCGCGTGCTTCAAAGAGATGTCAGCACAACTGCTGAGGTTCGCTATGACCGATGGCTGCCGGGGTCGCGGGAAAGTTCGAAAGGGAGACTGTGGCCCCTGGCAACGTACAGGCAACTGAAGGAACACGGGTGGGTTTTAGCCAGTAAGAGTCTGACACGCCCGCCCAGAGCGGGAGAAGTTATTTGACAATTTCCCACCCAAAAAAAATAAAATAACTAAAGCAGCCGTAGAACCGATGACCGTTGGGGTAGACTTGTTCTTGAGTGGAGACCGCGAATCGGGAAACGTAAGGTAGGACGCCCTCAGGCTAGGTGGCTGGTGGTAGCTGGATGAGAGTGCCGAGAACTAAGTTGAAAGGCGTGCAATTGGAGAGGCCTACGTTCAGCAGTGGACTGCTGTAAGCAGATGATGCTGATGAAGCCATCGGCATTTTATGTCCAGGCAAATCACTGTCCATACCAAGGTTGCCTGAAAGAGATCGCGGAAAGCGATAAGGTCGCCCATTGTTTATTTTATGGCAGTTTTTATAGTTTTTTTTGCAGTGAAGAAGAAGATATAAGAATAAGAAGTTTTTCAGAAGATACGCACAACGTCAACACTCACCATAAAAAGAGGTAATGCGCTCCAGCCTTGAGAATTAAATGTTAAGTGATAACCCACATTATATGGCAATAAAAATATATTATACGTTGCCCAACATGTTTAAAACTGAAAAATCAGAAACAATATTCCAAAAAAACCGGCCAAGTGCATGTCGGACCACTCACAATGAAGGGTTCCGTAGTCGGGATGAATTTATCCCAAGAACAAACTTAACATTGTAGTTGAAAAACGTGTTCTCCCATACGGAATGTATGGGAGATCATGTTTTTCAAACTGCAAATTTAAGTTGGTTGATTATTTCTCGTTAACCTGTACAGCCTACTTAGCTCTCATAGTTTTCCTTTTAATTTCATTAAGCAACCATTTAGCTAGAAGAGGGCCACACTTGACTCTAACAAAAAAAATCAGTTATAAGCTTAATATTTTGCAAACGGATCCCTGAATCAAAACATGGTTTCAACAAACTCGCAATATTTTTGAAATACCTTTCTAACGATACCCCACAACATGGGGTAGACGAGGAAAAAAAAACATCCTCACTTTACGTGTAGGGTAGGTACCCTAAAAAAAATCTTAATTTTATGTTACCACTTTGTCGGCATGATAAGAATGTATACATATGCCGCGGACAAACAGGCGGACAGACAGACAGACAGACAGACAGACAGACGGACAGACAGACAGACGGACATGGCGAAACTATAAGGGTTCCTTGTTTACTACGGAACCCTAAAATGGCTTAATCTATACCTAATCCAAGAATGTTTCTACTCAGTAAAAGAATATTTAGAATCTAGCTTAAAATAAAGATTTTCTCTCATGTACAAAAATGCCGATCTGCCATATACAAACAATAAGATTTAGTCTATCCTATTTAACTTCCCATAAAACTATAATTATAATTTGTACTACCTGAACAGGATAACATTCATATTGCTGATTATTTGTATTAAATTCATTATCATTGACATTTAATTTTGACATAACTATAATTTCTCAATTTAATTGTACTAATATAAAATAAAATAATTAAGTACTAATAATGTTTAATGCATGCTAATTAAGGATGGTATGGGCAGGCGAATGATAATTGCAATGCTTGTAAAAGGCTGCTAAGTCATAAGTACTAACATAAGATAACACCAACATTGTGCACTTAGTTCGCAATAAACGTTTTTGACTTTGACTTTGATAGTCTTGTGGTGTGACCGTCGGATAGCCAAGTCATAGTTCTCGAGTTCGAACCCAAACCTCTGACTTTTCGGATTACTGTGCGTATTGTATAATTATCATTTGCTTAAAAAACGGTGAAGGAAAACATAGTGAGGAAGCCGGCATGCCTTTTTTTTTTTTGAGTGTGGGTAGTTATCAAATAACTTCTCCCGCTCTGGGTGGAGCGGGAGGGTGTGTCAGACTTTTACTGACTAAAACCCACCCGTGTTCCTTCCGTTGCCCTTGTGCCGGGGCCGCGATATCCCTTTCGGACAAACCAGCAACCCCAGCAGGTCCAGCATTGGTCCTTACGGACCCCGCCAGTTGGTGCTGACATCTCTTTGAGGCGCGCGTGGAACACAACGCGGCGTCGACCCGGGCCTGGTCCTTATCGGACGGTGAGCTAACCATTGCTCACCGTCCTTAAGCCCGCGCCTACGGTGGCCGGAAGTCGACTCGTGACTCTCATCGCCCGGGGCGTCTCCTGCGGCGACTAGGGGCGCGAGGGCGTGCAGCTTGCATCTCCCTCGCGCGCTCCACCTCCTCCTTCGCGAGCATAACTGCTTCGCAGAAGGAGGTGACGGCCTCCCATGCACTCTCGCTCCGAACCATGGCCCGAACCAGGGCCGGACGCGAGAGATCGCCGCCTCCGATCGCCTCCGTGAGGACAAGGTGGTGCTCCGCCCAAGCAGGGCAGACCTCCACCGTATGCTCCACCGTGTCCTCCGGGCGATCCACACAGTGGTGACAACCGGGGGTTTCCTCCCGCCTTATACGGAACAGGAACCTCCCGAAACAGCCGTGCCCGGTGAGGACCTGCGTCAGGCGGAAGGTGAGGACTCCGTGGCGCCTGTCTAGCCACTCCTCAAAGAGGGGACTTATCGCCACAATTGTGGCGTGCCCAAAGCGCATGCCTGAGAGATATTTCTCGACAGCATGTGAAACCAAGTCAGAGGCCTATGGGCAGCTTTAAAACTCTGACACCAGTTTACTCACTAACCACACGAAAAGAGGAAGATTGTAAATTTTGTAGTGTTCGACTTACTATTTGTCATGTATTTCTGTGGTGTACAATAAAATAAATATAAATAAATAAATAAATGAAGCAGCCAAGAATTAGTAATGCTTCGTTATAATATAAATAAATTGAATCACAGAAGCTGTACAAATATTTAGCTCAAAACGACAGAAACATTCATCAATTTTGATTACCTATTCAGTGTGGGGAAGTGTTTATTAGATTATAATCAAATAATACGATCAAGGCTCCTTACAAAGGTCACACAAAAAACATGACCTTATAAGACAAATTTCACATAAAAAATAACAGAATAAATACAAGATCGTTTATGAATTAATTCTGATAAATGCTACGCCGTAGCTTCGTAGCGCCTTGCTACGCGTACGCCTACGTCTGTTGCTACGTAGGATTATTTTCATAAGAGTATTATTTTTCTACTACTTTATATTTCAATACGAGACCTCATTTGTTTGATGTTTAAGTATGTTATTCCCTTTTGTAGGAATAAGGTTATTTATTCTATTTGAAATTCTTGAATGATAAGCGAGTCGTACATGAACGTTTCATATGAAGAGATTTACCATTCTGCTCAGATTTTGTCAGTTAAATAGACACAAATATTATGTCTTTTTTGATTCACGAAACCCTAAATAGCTTTTCAAAGTAAAGAATAGGGATATTGACTGGGAAAAAAATAAAAAGTATTTAGTCCGTCAGTCAGATAATAAAAAAATATTAGACACGTATTTTTTGCTTTATCATATTAATAAAAAATTACGCTTTCAATTTGGGGAGTGGAGGCTCGCTATGTCACAAGTCAGTATAAAATCTATCGGGGAGTGACGTCATGCCACATTTTAACGTATTGCCTACTCAATGTATGGCCGTAATCTTATGATTAAATAAAAAAATATAAATACGTGTCCAATTTTTTTTTTAAACTACCTGACCTACAAGAAAGTTTTTAGTCAGCATCTCTATTGCTTGCATATTGTATCGCTCTTTAAAATTATAGACAGCAAAAGCAGAACATTAACAAAAAATATGGCCTAGCATCACCTAAACGTGCCAAATCCATTACAACGAACACGAGATGGAAAGCAGCTGGCTGAAAGCTTTCCTGAATATAGCCTAGAAAGTCTTTCTTTCAGGAATAAACAGCGCTGATCGGAATTCGATTAGTAAGCGGCTCGCTCGCAGGCTATAAATGTCTCATTTGTCAAACTTTATGGTTGACCCGCCCTAGTCCGTAATGTTTCATTCCACTAAGGACCTAGATTTGGTTTTGAAGTGCTATGTAGAAGAAAGCAAAATATTGACTATAACCTAACTTCACACCTGCAATGCCCGAAGGGTAAGGCAGAGGTGTACACGCAGTACATAGAAAGAAAGAAAAGAAAGAAAATACGTTTATTTGCGGTACACATGACGCAAGGAAAGAACAAAACACGAAAATAAACAATTTGGGGGGAAATATGCGTCACATCCACGCAAAACGGCCATCGCTCAGCATAATGCTGCGACCCTATGCGAGACAGAGCCCCAGCGCTGATTTTCAGCGACAGCCGGCGTTGACATGATGACGTCAACCGGTGCAGCATATAATGAAATAACAAAATAAGACAAAAATAAAATAAATAAATACACTACTTAATTTATATAAAATATAATATTACATAGACCCAGTAGACCCCTTCGCCAGTTATGTTTAAGTCCCATGTTATAGGGCGCGAGCCTATTGCCATCAACCGGGCACAAATCTAGACTCCGGGCAGGACTGAGAAATAGACACACACTTGTATATATTGAATCCTGTGATGTTTTGTAGGATAAATAGAAAGTATGAAAGTGTTACTGCCCACCATACGTCCTTTATCTGATATGGTGAATGTTAAAGTGCACTCTCATTTCATTGATATTAAAATGAAAAGGATATGAAATACCTATAACTTAAAAGATAATTAGCCTATGTTCCCACTGCTGTGACACAGGAGTTGTCTGTAATCCACCACGTGGGCCCAGTGCTGGTTGGTAGATGTAACACGTCTTTGAATTTTTGGTCCTAGGTCATGCCCGTTTCCTCATGATGTTTTTCTTCCACGTTTTGAAAGCAGTTATGAAGAAATTGTTTACACAAAGTAAAGCGCCTAGGCGCCTGGGTTCGAACGCCGTAAGTCGAAGCTGTTACCCCTGGGCCCCCACTGCTCTATAACTTGAAGTTTTAGTAGTAGTAATTATTTATAAATAAACGTGAATGTCTCAACGCACATTAAAAAAAAAAACAGTTGTTGATCTCTTTTCATTCAAGTAATGAAGTTAATTATTCATAAACTTGGATTTTAAAATCACTTTTACACGTCAGTTTTTGAACAAACTAACTGAAGTTGACTAAAATAACCCTACAAGTCACGATTGACGAAAACCTTAACATTTAAAGTACTTATCAAAGAATATAGGTTGAGTATAAGTTTGGCCCGATGGCCCTGATTCCACATTATTGATGAGACCGGGATTACTCGATGCTGGAGTCGTTTGGTGATTGATATCACCGGTCGTTAGGACCGATTTTATGTATTTTTCCTGGAAGGATCAAGTCAGGTTCGTTTATAGCCCACCTGATGGTAATTGCTTCCGAAGGTTGAGTGTATTGAGTATGTAAGGGTGAGGAACTATTTGGTCCCTTGAACCGAATAACGTTTGGTCTTTATAGGTTAGTAGAAATACATTTGTGAAACAAAATGGGATTTTATGAATACTTAAAACATCTATGTTTGTTTTTATCTTTATCCTTTACCTTCTCTTTGAGTTTCTTCTTCTTTTTTCGTTTTTTCTTGTTCTTGATATTCAATCAGTAGTGTAAAACTATTTCAGGAACATCCACAATTTTTAAACTTAGTTACGCTAACGAAATCGAAACAGTGCATTTTGTAAACGAATATTTTGCACAGCGGAGTTGCCTAAAAATTCCGTAGAAAAAAATCCAAGGCGACTCGTCCGGACTAATCCGTGGATTTTGTTAATTTCGTGAAACGAAAATTAAAATTGCCCGAAAAAATGTCGACGTGTCGTTTTTAGAAAATTGTGTTTTGAATTTTCTCGTTATTCTAACACCCACTGAAGCTTTGTACGCCTGATTCCAAAACAAATTCAGTGAAACAGAAATAAGGTTTTATTATAAACAAAACTAAGTTAAATATTTTTAAAGCCAGGCTTACACAGTTACGTTTGTTCGCCTTTTTCATGAAACTTTGTCATAATATTCCGAAAGGGACATTAGAAAAATCATTAAAACGCGCTCATGTAAAACGAAAACATATTTTATTCAACGTAATGACATATCTATCATAATATAAAATCAATACGACCTGTCTCTGACAATCCTTTGAACGTCACTCAAAATAAACAGTAACACGTAAATGAAAAAAAATATCTATCATTCCAAATAAACAGTAAAGGGGGTATAACTACAGACCAAAAACGTTCACAAAAGGGCCTGTCAAAACCATCGAACCTTTGAAATAATGGGCGTTAGATTAACTGTACTGACGAAGAGAAATGTACTTTGTGTTACTGTCATTTATTATTTTTGTGATATATATTTTTTTTTGGCCAGATCTAATCATTGTTTGTAGCAGTGTGTTTTGGTGATGTTTGATGATTTGTTTTGGGGTCTTCATTTTAATAGTGATCATTTCGAAGTCTGTTTTGGTATTGGTAGATAAGTATAATGACCTCTGGGAGGCAACAATCATTACAAAAACGGTATAAATTAAGGTCATAGGTCTAAACGCGATGGGGTATCGTTAAAATCAAGTCATGACACAAAATATGAAAACACAAAGCAGAATTCTATTTGATTTCTGGTCTTACGAATCCTCCATAAAGAAATTAACAAAAAATAACCTGAACGGGCTACTATAAAGTCAAAACTCTGAACCTAAAAGTACCGTTATCTCATTACTTAATTTACCGAAATTAGACCAACTTTTATTAACTTATGAATTTTGATTAGATTTATTTTTCTCCCAAAGCTTCGATAGCGTGTCCTCTTTCGTATTTAATTAATTTGGCATTTAATGTAATTTATCGCGAACCCTCCCTAAGACATGCTTTTCTTGCGACGAAAAACGTAAATTTTTCAAATTAAAATGAACCCTTTTTTCTGGAGTGAAATGTGTAGTATTGACATTTTCGGTAGGTTTGGTCTTAGCAAATAAATCAGGTTTATTCTCGGAGGGAGTGTTGATGATTGCTTTAATTGCATCCCTGCATCTGTTCGTGTTTTAATTATTTTTGATGTGTTATCTTAATATTTGCTTCGGTGCGTTTGTTTGTCCCTGTCAAATTAAGATGTGGGTGTTTATTCAGTTGTTTTCTGCCAACCCTTCACGTTTTGCTGTCTACTGCTTTGATTCTGTTCTATTTATTTTATCATTCGTAGAGAATGCATAAATAATAAAGACTGGGTCTCTAAAAATATGAAAATAACGACATATCAGTTTCGGTTCGATTATTATTTTATTAGTGTTGTGATTAATATCGATACAATCTTTAAAATGAATTAATATTTCTTTAATGTTATGCTTATTATTAACAAAAAAAAACAAAGTGATATTAATATTCCGAAAATTTCACAATTTCTTTATCACGTCAAATAATTAAAAATGAAACCACTTCACTGAAGTGTAACTTACAAAAAACTAATTTCACCAACACCAATTTTTTTCAAGCCCTAATTAGGTATTTCGCTTCTTAATTAACACTTTGTCCATAAATATTAAGTTAGTTAAGTTTAACTAATTGGCTATATTGTTAGGCGAAACTTTCAATAAAATTGACCCTACCGTACCGGTGCTTATTCAGTCGGGTAACTAATAAGAAAACTTCTTTATTCAACCCTCTTTAGTTTTAAAATGTTTTATCTGTTCTACGTGCTGTGCAAATGGCTCGGTGAGCTGGCAACACCTCTTTGAAAATATTCTGAACTTCATTTTTGCAAGGAATTTTGATTATGAAAATATTTTTTGTGACGTCTGCTGTGATTCGTTTTTTAATGGTTATTAAAAATGTAGTGGATTTTTATTGGTTTACAAGGCGAGATTAAGGATAAGACGAAAGATGAATTATAATATTTTAGGCTGTTATTGAAAATATTTGGTCCTATGAATCTATGTCGTAATGGCCCAGTGGTTAAGGCCTCGCCTCTCATGCACGCGGGTTCAAATCCGGGCAAGTACCAATGTGCTTTTTCAATTCATAAGTACTTTCTGAGTTTATCTTGGACATTACTGACATCGGTGAAGGAAAATACGGTGAAGAAACCTGGAGTTATAGTTAATGTAAGTCTGAAATCGCCAACCCGTCTTGAGCAAGCGTGGTGATCAATACTCGTGCCTTCTCTGTATGAGTAGAGGCCTTTGCCCTGCAGTGGGACAGTAACAGGCTGGTATTATTATTATTATTATTAACTACATCTTAATCTCAGCGATACATTGATTTACATGGTGCTATAGCTCCAAACCAATATAATTTGACTATAAATTAACGAAGCAAATCTAAAAATAAACATCGAACGTTAAGATTTTCAAGGACTTTCATGCATATTTAAACACAAGTACTCTTGAGATTGCTTAATAAAAACTTCCGTATACGGACTAGCGATAAGAAAGCTATTTTAATATACTTTATGTTTCTGTCAGTATTTTTAAACTATTTATATATAAATAGAAAGAGGACAGAAAAAACAAATGGTTTATTCAGCACAGAAACAGTTACATACAAAAGGTAACTTACTACTTGAAACGTCTTACGGCAGTATTAATGGTGGTACATATATATGATACATAATACATACGACCAAAGATTAAATAACAAGCAAATATTGATTCTATTTTCTGATAAAAATGAAAAACAAAGCGTGCGTCTTTTTAACACACACTCCAACACGGATATGTATATCAAAACAGAGAACCAATAACTGATTCTTAGTCCCTACCTACACCATAAGGAATACGGGATAAACATATAGCGTATGTACATTTAAAAAGCAAAATATCTCGCAAACAAAAAAGAAAAGTTAATGCTCCACGCCTCGGGATCTACATACTTTCCATACTTAAAATAGGGATGTGTTGACAAATACTGTCGATGTATTTTTATAATACGTTTAAATGTTTCACGACGATTATCAAAAATTTTTAAAAAATATTTTGATTAGAACAAAATATTTCAATTATCAGCTAAAAAGAAAATGTGTTTGAAAGCAAAAAAAAAACAGCAAAAAACAACACAGTGGATTATATTTTGTTGTATGAACAGTAAAAAATACAGTTCATGTTAATGTCACCCGACTCATTTTGGATTCGTGAACGCTACTTATTGGACTTGATATTCTTAGCAAAATATTCACGTAAACAACTTAAATATTCTTAGTTCAGAACTTCTATATTGCAGAAATAAAAGCGTATAAAACTAGATGGAACATTTCAACCGAGAAAAGTTATTAACACAGTTTCTCTGTATTGGGACTTTGAAACTGTCAATTTCCTTTCGCTATCGTCTGCGCCACTATCGCTACAATAAAATTTTATTGGCTCGCTATCGCCGTCTATAAATATCGATAGTCGAACTATTATCATGAATTTATCGATACACATCAACAGCACTACACATAACCCGGAGTTAAGGTCGAATCTCAAACAAAACGCGACGCTGAATTGCCGGCAAATATGAGCTCTAACTTAGGTGGGCACCGAAATTAGATTTACGAGTTCGGGAATTTTCGGAACTCACCGGATCAGTACCGAACCTCCTGCTAGGGTACGCATTATCATATAAATGCGGAGTTGACGGAAAAATATTGCCGAGGTGTGCCGTGGCTCCACCTGTACTCAGTTGAGTAAAATAGGAACGTGAGCCAAATAATACGGTGTTTAGGTGTACGAGGAGGGTGATTCAGTTAACTGTACTGCATGAATGTTTTATTTGCGGAGCGCTGCCTTGGAAATGAGCCGTTATCATCTTTGTTTACACTTAATTCCTTTTCCTTTTTGATATCTCGATCGCTGTTTTTATATTAAGAATTTCTATTAAGAACAGAAACGTTTCGTTTTAAGCTTTTATCTTTGAGAAAATGATGTTTAGATACTCGTGCCTTCCCATTATACGTAATACTCTCTTATATACATATGTATCTCGTTTTATCGCTTCGTCGTAAAATTTAATATTTATTGTAGCGTCACAAGGAGAATATTTCTGAATAATGGAACTTGTATGAGTCATGTCTCTATTCTCGAACAATATTCCCCTACAAGTAAAGTAAAAAAATACATCTCTGCGGATTAACGAACATAAATAACATAAAAAAACTGTCCATAAGGGGAATAACAATAATATCGTTAATTATTTAAAATGGTTTAATGGCGCTCTTGGTATCAATACAAATGTTAAACTTGGTACAGTATCCTTGATTTTTTACCTTGATTTTGATTCAGTTGTAATCGATATTTTTAGTCATTTTAAATTTTGATAATTAGCGGTAGTTTCTGGGTGGCAACATTGACGTAAATTTTTTCTCATAATGTGGCGTACAGCCTCTTCAGGTGGCAGATATTTGAGTAACATTTTCATTTAATTCATTACGTTATCCCTAAAACAATCCTGCTTTTATTTTTAGCTATACACAAAATTGATGATATAGCCACAAGAATGGGAATCCAGTTTTTGTACCAAAACTTCAAGCGGGTCTTAGCAACGAACCGGTAAAACAAAAAGATAAAAACTTGCGCGTTATCGCTATCTGTCAAGCTTGAAAGCAAGTACGCCTTGAACCTGCCTTTTCTACTACAATTACTTGAGAGTTGACACTAGTCAAACTCAAACTGAAAGCATTTATTTCAAATAAACCACCACAACAATTACAGGCACTTTTGAATTGTCAAGGGGTCGGTCAGTCAGAAAGATGAAGCTGGATGCCCATTCCAAAGCGTAGTAGGTACCTATGGAGAAGAAACGGGCAAGAAACTCCTCTAGAGTCAACGTATTCGAATTTGCGCACAGATTCGCGCAAGACTTTCTCGTTCACATGTTCACATAATCATTATTAACCAAGCCACGTGCGGCACCTACGTTTTTTGTCATAAAAACAAACTGTTTGACACTAACGCTTGCCATCACAAAATTTCATTGCACCTCCATATTTCCTATTATTATTTTTTGGGACGTAACCATAACATATAAAGGCCAAAAGGGATCCTTTTATGCCAATTGTTTCGTCATAGCCTCATAATAAAAACCTTTACGGAGGTAGGGATTAATGTGGGATAGTTTCGGGGGAAATTGCAAGCGGGATCCCCCAAGATCCCCAAGGATTGTGAGGTGGGGTACCTAATAGTATTTATAATGCCAGCGTGTGGGATTAGGCAAGTACGTGAGGTTACCGCAGACCTTGTTAGCAGAATATGTGTTTATGTTGGCAAACCTATTCGGTTTTAAATGCCTTTTCTGGTTTGAATGGGTGTGTAAGGTCTTTATTAGTCTTGAATGTTTTGTCAGTTGTTTTAAAGGTCAGAGTTTAGTTAGTTGAGTTTTAATGCACATAACTTAAAGTCAAAATTCGTATAACTTACGTAATTTTGTTAATGTGTTTCTATAGTTGTGAACTGACAAAACAATCTTAGATAAATGAAGCAAAAGCTTTCGTAATTATGATGATAATATTTAATGAAAGATGTATAGCATTCTTCTTCTTGTCGATGTCAATTCAAATATTGTAGGCTCAGAATTAGCCAGTTCATCAGTTCCTGTAAAGTACAAACAACAGGACACCCTAGACACGAACTTAAGCATATATCTATATCATTATAACAGCTTTCATCTGTAACGAGCCATTAAACAGCATCACGTAATCTCATAAACCAAAACAAGTACACATATAAAAGGCATTTCAACACAACTGCCTTCAACATACACACGATTCCAACTTTCCAAATTTTATTAGAGCGGCCACCTGAATAATGCGTTTTACATCACGTACAATGAACAAAAGCTAAGTTCTAACACGCTGAAATGAAATTCACTAAGTTACGATTCAAATTGGCCAGCCGTATGCTGTAGTAGTTTCTAAACTTTTAGCTAGGAACCGGGATCATATCTAACATAATAATAACGTATAGCCTGGCGGTGCCACAGTTGCTGTGGAGTTTGGCACAATTTTATTTTTATACTGCTGCTGTTGAAAAAGGAATATATGGAAGTTTTATTTTTACTCTGGACTAGCTATGCCTACTGGTTCGATCGTGGGAAGTCATAATAGTGTGTACAAAAAATTGCCAGTTGACATGTATGACAAAGATTATGTAAATTTATTGGCAAAACATCAAAGACGTGTTTGGTATTAGTTAATTGCAGAAAAAAAAAAACACCTAAACAAGAAAACAAATAAAACATTTCACCTATTTACTCGTGACTATAGGGTCACAGATTAAGGAGTTCCACTACTCGCCAGAAGGTACATTCAGACTTCTTATCACCAATGGCTTTTTTAGGTCTTAAAGATAGAAAAACCACTTTTCTGAACCTCTTTTATACAAATGGACTGTTGAATACTGAAGTGGATATGATGGTCAACGTGCACAATAGTGAGGCCATAACAATAATATAAGTGTTAGAATAGTCTTTATTAATAAGGTATCTGCAAGGAAAGAAACCACCTTCTACTAGATGTATTTTAACATGTTCTAACATTGATAACTAGTCTAATTCGAATTGGAGCGATTAGATTAACTCGAGAGTGTTCATGAAAGTAAAATAATTCCATCACGAATTTTAGATTGGATTTTTTTTAACGCTGTAGCACATTTACTGTGAAATCATCCAACCCAGGTTAATTTAGCTAAATCGCTTACATTATTCCTCTTAATGTATGAACTAATTTAAGGGTTTGTGTTATATGTATATTATGCTCTCACCAAGATTCATTATTTTAGGAAAGGGTTTTTAGGCTTTGCACTGTACAAGAGCTTTTCTTTACACGAGTTTAGTGTTCCATATTTATGACCGTACGAGATATTAATATTTATTAAAATTAAAGTACTTTAATTAGGATGAAGTAATTTTGTGTCTAAGGTCACAACTAAGCTAATAAACAAATAAAAACGTTTTATATGGACCGCGCTGTTTCATGATTTAGAAAAGGCTGTAATAAGGGGTGCAGAATTTTATGAGCCACATTTTCTTTTATTCACGCCGGGGTAAGCTCTTGGCCTACATCTCACCTGATGGTAAGTAATGCTTACGCTGAAGATGCGAGCAAAGCGAGCTTCACCCGGATTTTCCGATCACACTGGATCTGGCTATCTTAACTCTAACTGCCGAAACACAACAATGCTGTTGACATTGCTGTTATGGTGACAAACTTATATAAGATGGTGGTAGGTAGCCAGACGGATTTGGAACAAGCCCTTCTACCAACCAAACCCAGCAGAAATTTTTGCCCCCACTGGGAATCGAGCTCGAGATCTCTGGATCTGAGACAGGTGGTCTAACCACGGAGACGGTTAATATATTGCAAAAACATGTTCCACAATAACATCGTATATAATAAGAGAACTTCACATCGTTCGTAGTTCGAACCACACATCCCAATTCATAGTTATAAAATATTGAGCAAGTTGCAGGGCGGTCGGTGATGCTTATTGAATTATATCCGTATCTGAGTCCATTGTTGTAAGTTTTAATGAATGGCCTTCCCAGTCTGAGGCTTAAGGCCTCCGCACGTGGGCCACTTTATGGGCTCAGCCTTTATTAATTTATGGCATGGGCTTAAAAATGTCGGGGTAATTTAGTGTATTTTAATCTTAATTAGAGTGAGGCACTTAGTGAAGGGACTCGCATAAAGGTTAGTTAGTACCCCTGATAAGGTGAAAATAACGGTTCTTCCGAAATAAGGTTTCTGTAGATGGTGAGATAAAGATATGAATACGTAAGAGGTCATTATGTGTGTTTTGTTTAATCTAACCCCCCTTAAAGGTGCTATATATCCTCCTTTACCTGGAGTCTTGAATTAAACCTTACTGTTGAACGCTAAAACTTAATTTATAAGTCTTTTTGTAAACTCTATTCTGCAATTTTAATGTTACAAAACCATTATAATCAATTAGTAGCGATTCCATTACTTGGAATTATTTTTGTTCCAATTCTTGTATTTTAGTTTAGTTAGTTTCCAAATTTACAAAAAAGATGCTTTAATTACTGATTAACCGAAAATGAAAATCAGTTTCGACCCAGTGACACTGTGACCATGCGTTGATGAAATGATGATATCGTCCAAAAACACATTAATCAACCAGTTTTATGCACAAACGAAGTACCGTATCGCAGTTATTAATCTACACTGTTTATTCTGATAATAAACTATACCAACATTTTCAAATATAACACATAAATACTATAATAGTCTTAATTACTTTGAACTTACATTACTTCGAGAGGAATCTGAATCTGACGATATCCTTGTTACAAGTCGACAAACAATTGTTGCTGAAATCCGAAGTTTGTCTTTTATCAAACTTAGATTAGTTGTCGATTGCTTCAGAAACAATGCGGTTTTAACTAATAGTTAAGATATTTGATGAATTAATTGCCTCAGAGTAAATTATTGGCAAAGGTATTCGCGGTTTCTCCTATTAATTAAATTGGGTAATTTGATAGAATTTATCGCAGTGATGGTCTATTTAGGCTGAAACGAACTTCGTGTTTCAATATTTCTTGTGGATTGGCGGAAATAAATTTAGTGCTTCATTATAAAAACTCTAGTCTAACCTAAATCAGACATAGACACGTTGACAGTTTTATCCAATATTCTATAATTTCATACTTTTATTTATTTATTTTATTTATTAAAACTTTATACACAAGTAAAAAAATACCGTACAAAAGTGGACTTAATGCCTGAGGCATGGCTGGCTTTTCTACCAGCCAACCTTAGGGTGATGCAGAAACAAAAAATGGCAGGTGCAACATAAGGGATTGATAACACGAAAATAAGAAATAAATAAATGCATAAGAATAAATGCAGATATATCTGATACATACATACATATAAACTGAATAAACTTTGTCAGGAGAAATAAAGATCGGTCGAGGAGAAATAACGATTAGCAGAGGAGACAACGAATCCAGCAAATCAGCGCTGGGATGTTTCTGCCAACTTCTTACGTTTATGCTCACTTGCCTTCACTTTAAAAGACAACCGACTGATTGCCGTTCGCATTCCAAAGAAAGGCCGCCTGGATAAAGAAAGAAGACTGAATGAAACCAGAACGGTGAGGAGGACATTGTAGAATAAGAATATTCGCACTGTGGGCAGAGCATAAGTATTGAATATCGGAAGTCAGGTAAGAAGCAGAAGTGGGTTTGTCGAGAATAGAGAACGACATAGACAGAGCCATCAATGCGCTGACGAATGGATAACCACTTTTTTTAAAGCAATCGTTGCGCGGATACACTTACAAAGAAGATTGGCATGGCTGGCTGACATTCTATTATATATATATTACCATTCGTTCTCAGCTCACTCTCATATGGAGTCAACGATTTTACTGACACACTGACTTTAGGTGTCAATTAATTTTCGTTAAAAGACAATGCTACAAAATGAATACCCGGAAACGGTATTTACTAATTTAATCAGCTTTTCTCACGAAATCTCGCAAAACAATGGCGACACTAAGTTTAATGAGCTTATAACAGCGAATAACGCAGATAGACAGCTACTGTCAAAATCTTTGTCAGCCATCAAACTTTTTAGACGATTTTGTTCGCAAACAGCTCGATTTTCCGCTAACACAGATGATTAATGAAAAAAGCTGGAACTCCGATGTTCTATTTACCAATACAGCAGTATTCAACCTTATTTCATAAGCCACAACTGCTGTTTTCGGATGCCGCTACCAATTTCTAGTCTTTATTGTATGTTTAGGAAATAAAAATGCCGCGATTATAGTCTCGTCTATATGTATTTTATTTATTATGTGGTTTAACACTTGTTGCTAAGTGGAATGGTGGAAAAGATAACTCAATTAATGACTGTTTACGGAAATAAAAACACTGTATCTTTCCAAATTCGTCGTCTTTATTATTAAATTGCATTGAGATGCACACAACACTAAAATAGTTAATGCCAACATGAGTTTACTCGAGAACATTGCTTGTGTTAGTGAGTAATTTTAGAAATTATTCACTTGTGGAAGGATTAGTACTTCCGGAAAACTTAGCCTATTTTTTATTATGAGTATTCATAAGTCTTAGTATATGCGCACAACGCTTAAGAGTTAATTAGTATTTAATACGATTAACATATGTATGTGTTTTTTAAATTAGGCAGTCCAAATATAAAATCACTTTGGCCCTTTGTGATCACAATCAATTGATGACTTAACAAACTAATACTTAATTATTATACTTAGAGTGTCTTACGTAGCAGCTGCTGCAAATGTATTTACTGTGTTCAAAACAAGTAAATTTCTCGCAAGATATGCAAACTTCACGCGTAGTTTTGGTGATACGTGATCGTCGGCAAATGTGGCATCGTCCGCGCGGTCCGCTCCGAGTACAAGTTGGAGGTTTATCGTTTAGATCAATTTGTAATTCAACGTCCAGTGGTAAGGGAAGGCTTAAAAACTCGTACATTTTTTGTTTTATTATCCTTGGTATAGCTTCTGCATGCATTCTCCTCTGAACCAACGGCTTTATCATGCTGAGAGCCAGTTCTGTTAAGAACTCACGGCGCACTATTCTCTCTTGCCCTTTGTTAATTGTGTATATACAGAGTGCATTTAGAGCAGCTAAGTTAAGCAGGCGAAACAATACATTCAGTGGCCATCTACGTGAGTTCCTTGTCACATCGGCCTTTGAACACATGCTCTCCACTGTTGCTATGGCCTTTTTAGTCCGATTATAATAGACCAATATTTCTGGCTTGAGTTGAGTACCAGAGTTCTTATCTATTGAACCATCGCAATGTTTCGTGGACATCAAAAGGGTAGCCTTATCTGGCTTGCAGACGTACTGAACTAAAGTGGCAACATGGCTGTATCCAAATAGCGAAGTATGTAAATTTTTCTCATTAATCGTTCTGAATATTCTTGGCACTTCTTTTTTATCTGGTCTTATTGCCCCGAGGATTGTTATCTTCTTATCAAATAATACTTCCGCGGTTTCAAGTGTAGTAAACCAGTTACTCATCGTAACATTACGATATTCTCCTTGAATAGGATCAGTCATTCTCACAACAATGTCTAACTTACGATTAGTAACTTCATAAGGCCCAGGATTATCACCCAAGTAAATTTCTAAATTGTAAGTATATGGATACTGACAATCCACTAATGCGAACATCTTGATTCCGAATTTAACGGGCTTCTTAGGCGTGTGCTGACGGAATGCACATCTTCCTTTGTAAGGTGTAATCAAGTCACCCAGATTTAATTCGTGACTGGGTGTAAAGTGTTTTTGAAAATTGTTCACCACTATTTGGAACAATACCCTGATTGGTGCCATTTTATCTTCAGTTATGCGATCAGTCGCCGGGTCGTTGAAACGGAGATTCTTCATTAAAAACCTGTATCTATTAGAACTCATCGCGAGGTAAACAGCTTCCATTCCAGTGCCTTTTTTGGAATCAAATAATTGCAAGAAGTTTTCTCTGCTAGTTTTTGCACATCCACTAAGGAAGAAAATACCCAACAGTGCATAAATTTCCACCTCATCTGTCAATTTAGCATCTCTTTCTCTAGAGAACTTTTTTTGTTCTTTTATAATACGTTCATTTGTATATTTTGCAATCATATAAATAATGCTTTCATCGAAGAATAAATCGAAGCATGCAGACTGACTTTTTCTCGATTTAGCATAATCTGTAGGTCCTGGTTGAATATTTGGAATGTAATCGCTTTGCAGCAATATTCTTGCTTCTATGGGTTGCTTCATCCACTTAGTGCCTTCAAGACCCAAATGATAATTACTGGTACTCGGTCCCTCAATCACATTAAAAACTGTTTCCCAATCCAGATCGTCGACATCTGTGTTATCCTCCGCTCCAGTGCTGTATTCACTTCCAGTACTTTCTAACTGTTCTTCGATGTGATCTACATCGTCATCAGTGCCAGCTGGTCCATCAATAAAATCTTCTTCTCTATCCTCTTCAAGCCACCTTGCTATAAGCACGTCTGACCTTTTTGCCATTGTTACCTATAACAACATCAATAAAATATTAATAATTTATGATTCAAAGACTGAAAAAGGTTTATTGAGTGAAATTAAAGATGAAAATGTTGTGAGGATACTATTTGTATAATACAATTTGTAAAACAACAACTCTATGGAGTTTTGACGAAATTGCAGTGTTCCAAAATTACCCAAAGGAGCGTCAGTTATGTCATTGTGGTCGAAACAAATTTACGTAGTTTTAGAAAATTCCTTATTACAAATATCGCATCCCAAGCTTTTATAACGAACACGCTTATCAAGTCAGAAAGTATATATCAAAATGTAAATATTCTAATTTAAAAAAAACTCCAAAACAGTCAAGAATACCCGCTTTACTAAACCGCCGTAACCTTTACACTTGAACCATAGACCAAATTCTTAGCACCAAGAATTATTCAGTCAAAAGAGTTGAAGTTTAAATAGCATTAAAACATCTCTCATACATTAAATAGATGCCGACAGATTCAATATATGTAGGTAGATACATTCAACTAAAGGAGGTGGGGAAAATCGAAGCTCCCGCCAGTCTGAGTGTATCTACAGGTCGCCATAACATGGGGTGGGGAGCCCCGCGGCCCGGGGATTCGTCAAGCCCACGGGTTCTACCGGCGTAAAAACCTCCGGAAAACAAATGCATACTTTATATTACTGGAACGCTAAATAGTCAAAAACAAAACCACAACTCAAACGCTTTGCGGCACCTCGTGTGCGCTGAAACGCGTTCGCAACAATTCGAACCCGACTCGCCACAAATTTTGTTGAGGGGGTGGGGGTAGTCAACTAATCACAATGATTGAATTTTCCGTTCAATAATTACTCACAATCCTTAATCTAAAGACAGATATAGACCAAACAGAAAATATATGAAAATATGTGTGAACATGATTAATAAGATATCAAAACATACGTGAATGGTCGCGTGGATGACACGTTGCACTTGGACCTCAATGCACTTTCTGACACAACCATACACTTCAAGCGCACGGCCGCCACTGATGCCGAATAGCCGCCCTAGTTAAATATTATTGACGAGATTTATTTATGGACGCAAAAATCAAGGTATTTTCAATTACTTTCATTGGCTTCTTGATGTTATCTACGCGACAACCGTGTGGTTGATTCTCATATGATATTTCTTTGTTAAGATTACCGTATTAAGATTTCCTCCTGGCATTCATTCTCGTGTTCGGAACTTTTTTATACCTTTTACCTGTTGTATCTATGCTAAATATTTTGATACTATATTTAAATTACTCATTTAAAGGGAAAAAAGTTAACAGCCGTCTGAACGTTACAAATCCCAGTGGGATTTTTCTGAAAGGGGCGAGTACCTGGAGGTACTTTTTTTAAAGTAAATAAAAAGGTCACCCACCTCGCCAAAGCTCTTAAGCGCATTGGAAACGAAACGAAATTTCGTTTCATGGACAAAATTCGGTCGCATCAATCGGTTTAGACAGCATGGCGGCTGGATGTGCTCTCATAGAATAAATGTTGCGTCAGATGTAGAAATCAATTAAACTTGCATAATTTTTAAAGCATAGATCTAAAAGTGATTTCCTATAAATCATTTATTTGTAAATACAAAGTTTTGCTTTGTTCTTGGACCAGGAATAAAAATGCATTAACAAATGTGAATTCTATTAAAGTAATAAGGTCAAACATGGAACATATCAAGATCTTTTATTCGTTTAACTGCCGTCTCGTCCTTGTAAGGGATTCGTGTGGGAATGTATTCAGATATATTTTATTGGCTATAGTTATGACTGTTAACTGCGAGCAGTACACTCGTCCGTGAATTAAATATAATTATATTATCAACTGTTGCATCCATTGAGGCTTCCGTATGTTTAGTAGACATAAGCGAATGAAGTTTATCTACTTGAAAGAAAATCAATAACGCCTTGATCTATTTCTCTGCATTATCCAGCAAAGGTCTGGCTTAAATATTAATCCTAAAAGCGGTTTAGATGTACGTGGTACGTGCGTCCTCAGGGAGTCCCTAACCCTAGTCGTTAGTTGTATATCTTAGCACATGCTACATGATATAAAACTTAATACTGAACGTAACATCAGGGGTAACTTACTGTCAGTTGAGAGTCTTCGTTCTCAATTCTAGTACGAACATATTAAGCAAGTTGCCGTTTTAGCACCTGTGCGGTAATGCCCACGCCATCACCCGCCATAAAATATTGACGTCCGAACTACTGCACAGTCGTCTGTCTGTCTATTCTATGACCGCGGAACCGGCAGGGCGTGCGCGGGGCGTCGGCGGGGTGGTCGCGGGGCGCGGGCGCGCGTACCTGCGCCCGGCGACTCCCGCCATGGAGGGTTTCTGTATTGATTATTTGAGGGCGTTCACTTTCGCCAGTGTTTTAATGCGAGCTATGAAAATGTTTTTATTGGCAACTTGGCAGCCCCAGCGCCAAACTGAATAAACAGACGAATAAATGTACGAAAGCTCTCGTAATGCCCGATTATTCATTTTATACCGTCTCGCTTATTTGTGGATGCGATATTTTTTCTTCGTTTTTCGTTTCGGTAATATCTGTAAAGCGCCTTATTTTGTCGAAGACCCCACAACTTCGCTTTTAAATGATTATTTCTCTTTCGTCTACTGTCATTCCTGCTTCCTATTTTATATATCAATAAATCAATTCATTTTGAGGAGAGAGAGACAAATTGTATTATTTTCCGTGATGTCTTTGTGTTGGCTGCTGATTGTTTAATTTTCCGAGTACTGCGCCAGTCTGTGTAATATTGTGTGCGCTTAGAATCGTTGAGGTCTTTGTTGTTACATACAGCTGAGTATTAGTGCTTTCAGAGCGGTTCCGCTTGGCTAAAGCAGTCTCAAGCCAAATAGTCTAATTACATTGTTGACGGCGCGTCGAGAGGGAGGAAACATTGTGAATGGCGTACTAACATTTGTGTTTTATTTATAAACCATACATGTAGTATCTACCATTAAAACCATGTTACTGTATGAAATAAATAGGAAAGATTGTTTTAATATTTGAATGAGTAGATTTCCGAAAAATGCTATCATTTTAGTTGGAACCATATTTCCAGATAATCTTAATAAATACATTATGTGTGTGGGCGGGATGATATAAACAATTTGCGGAAACTAAAATAGGTATTGTTGTTGATATTTTTTGAAGAAACGACAATCCTCTTTGCTTCGTAATATTATATACCTCAAAAGGAAAATCATCTCTAGATAATCGGTTGCTAATAATATTAGCTGTATGAATTTAGCCTCAATTTGGGAAATTGAGGACTGTTTTCGCTTCTCATACCCAAAATATTTAGTGACTACCCAACTTAATATCTCTAACTACACCGGAATAAAACTCATACCAAAATTACAGACCCATCAAAAACTTGACTTTAATATGAGCAGATGAATTTAACAGCGTTCAAGTAATAAAAGTAGATGAAATACATTTTTGATCGAACGTAGACCATGCAGACTTTCATGAAAGAGGTTCAGTTGACGCCAGTGTAAGGTCCATAAAGATACATTGACATGTAAATTTGGAACGATAAAGTCTAAAAGCTTTTCTTTGAAAGCGGATTATGGTTCTTTTTATACAGCCACCTATCTGTTTGTTCAGGTACGCCTATTGAACGTAGACCGTCTTAAGTAAGGTTTTTGGGACCTGCAATCTCGAGTGATTTATTGTGTCAATTGAGATTTTGAGGTAATGAATAGAACGGCTTATCACTTTGTGGGTGATTGAGGGGACTTTATATCTTCGCTTTAAATCGTAGGTAGGAAAAGCTTTATCTTACAAAATAGTTCCGTGAATGACAGACCAGGCCTAAACTACTGATGAAATATTTTTTTTTTGAAAAAGTTGTTGTGTTCTTGGATGTAGACTTAATCCAAAAACAGATTTTCCAAAATTCAACTAACTGTCTAGTTAGTTAATAAATATGACACGACCACCAATGACGCTGTCAAACGTGGCGATTACACTAGTGTCCCTCAGGGCCGTTTGCTGTGGCCGAGTCAGATTGTGGTGGACGATTACCGACTATTTATAAATATAGGGCTGGCACTATATATGTACTTTAAATTAATATTTGTAATGATAGAACAATGTGGAAGATTATAATTTTGGAGAACCATGTGATGTGATGAATGAATGATGAGTGAATTATCCATCATTATTAGACTTAGCATAAGGTGAGACTGTTGTCAAACTTAAGCCGCAAGCAAAGACAATTAAAGACGAAGACATTAGAGTTCTGCTCGAAAATAAATGAGTTCCCAAAAAAATAATTAATCAATATCGATTACCTTCCCATACCTACAAGTTTCTCCCACAATCTAGGTCCTCACGTACCACATAAGTGCTCATCGTTCCATATATTAAGGCATCACAAAAACTGCTTCTCTAATCGTTTATCACATTCAGTCTCGGTAGAGTACCTGAGCAGATAATTTATGTGAATATTTCGCGGAGCTATCGGTAGGAAACATTAATTTCCGGAGATGTAACGAGATCACTTCACGCACCTACACTGCCATGTTTTTTGATGGCGTATTTTCTGAGCCTTGGATGTTGGTTGAGCAAAATTTTGTGCGGAATTATATGATAATAATGTTTTTCGTAAATGTAACGTTCGTATTCAACCACAATCTGAAAACAGTGTTAGCGCAGTTTCCAGATTGTGGGTGCGTTTGAAGCGGGGGTGATAAGAAAATAAATAATGAAAAGAAAAATTTGTAAGCCTATGTGACTAGTCTTCATTACTTATGTCTTTATCATTTATTGCTTGAAATGAGTCTCTTAATTCAACATTCCACAGATAATTAATCAATACTATTCACACCACAAGCTTTTCTATCTCTGACCATTTATTCATACCCTGTTACTAAGTCTCGCTTTGCTGAAAGGAAATAAGTGTGCGGTCATTGCAAACGCGACCATTTCCCTCTCCCGTGTTATGGCGGGTTTTTTGTGTTCCACCCTCAAACGTAGGATTTCCAACTCGTCTTTTTTCATTGCTGCTACCACGCAAAGTCCTTCTCATATCACGTTAATCGGATGCAAGGCTTTAACTGAACTCAAACAGTCTAATAAACGTCACATAATTCGTCCATAAAGGGGCCTTATTTTATTACTGGCGAAGACAAAATGAGTTTTTGGGGGCAATAATAAGTTAAAAAAGCGCCCCTTTCCCTAATATCGTGCAGAGCGAGCCACTCGCAACGAGTTTTACGTGACCAGTGTCTTAATCGTCACCTTTTGTCTACTTATAGTACTGTTTGGAAGAGACGACCTATCACGAAACGGTATGAGAGAAATAATGGTCCTGAGGGTTCTGATTTTGGAATAGATAATTTTCAATTTGGAATTTTGTAAAATTTTCGGGTGGCAGTATTGTTCCTCGCTAAGAACAGGTCACTCCATTATGTAGTAATAGATAGACTACACCCACACTAAGGCCTGTGAAAACTTTTCTTTGTATTTGAAAATTAGATTTTACATTCCTGTTTTAGATATTCGTTAGGTTTAATTAATTACTACAAAGGGCAAATACCCCGTGACATTTTTCATTGGTGTAGGAACAGAACACGTAATAAGTAGATTATTAATTGCTGCGTTTCTGTTATTAACTTGTTGACAGGGTTGTTGGGACTATTTGTAGTAGTAACTTTGATTTCGTTTCTATTTTTATGTGACAGTAATTTATATTTCTTTCTTCTTATCCTATAGAGCTTCTCGGATGTATTGATACCAAAGTAATATTTATATGGTGGATGCTTCAAATGGTGTGGCCTAATTCTTTTAGCTTCATTATCTCAATTATTAAGATGTTTTCCTTTTATTCTACCTGTTACAATTTCTTAGGCCTGTTTCATTATACCCTCGAGAGCAATAATAGATATAGCGTTTTCGCTCTAAACCTTTGTTTTACGAATCATAAAATTACATAATGCTTAAGGGTCCTATCACAGATTTATACCTATAACATTATGAAAATAAATAAATTGTAAGTCCCCAAATCGTAGGGGAGTATAATGAAAACTGGTGATTTAGTGAATTCTGGGGTTACTAGTATACCGATGTCAGTAAATTTTCGTTAATGGAATTATTTCGTTTCTCTTATAGTGCTCGTTTCGGTCTAGAAATTATAGCTAGCATTTTATTTTTTGGGACTTATGGACTAAATCTATCGAAATAATGTGGAATCGAAAATTGCGTTGTGATGGTTAAAAATATCGACATCGTTCGTAAATTATATTTGATTTGAGCATTGTTAAAAACAAAATTAAGTTTACCCAAGTATTTGATAACTTTAAAAAAATCTGAAGTATTCCAATAAAAATGTTTATTAAGAAGATGATGCAGAAATGCTGACGCTTTAACGAAAATGCCCGCATCTGAAATGAGCTCAATATAAACAAAAATTTTAACAAAATTCACTTTAATTTCTTTAAAGCTGATATTTCCGAATTCTCAAAGACGGGATCTATTAAAAGCGTCGAAATTAAATTCGCCGACTTACTAGATGAGTTTAAGATTATTTATTCCCTTCCCTATTTACGCATAAACAACGTTTTGTTTTACTGTTTTTGTAACCTTTATCTTTTGACCTGTAAAGGTTATTTTTGTTTGGTTCGCTATGTTGATTAAGTTTGTAATTTACCTGTCAGGGGTCAATTCTGTTTGTGTAATGAATTCCGGTTTAAGCGCCCACTCACACAGGCTATTGGGGATCGCACGGTGATCGCAGTGACAAGGGTTTTATGATTCAAATTAGCTGTTCACATCAATACTTTTGGTGTACTCCTTGAATTGATAATTTAATACTAGTTAGAAACGTCACACAGTTCAAAACTAATTACCTCAAATGCGGGAATTTACTATTTTCTCTGAACAGAAACTTTTGGAACTGGCGTTGAAATGTTACCTACTTAAATCGTTAGTAAATAGGACTAAATGTTAAATTGTTTATGTACCAATTATTTTTAATAATATTAATTTCAGGTGGGCACGTATTTTTAAACACTTTGCGACTAGCGTTAAGACAATTTCGAGTTTCACTTGCTGATAATATCAATGTATGAGTATGACATAGTTTACCTTAGTTAAAATACTCTAATAAGCAATCACTAGAAGAAACAGGCTCATCCGTAAACAAAGACCAGATGCCTTTACGGTTTCTACTGAACCCGGCGTCTAAATATTTGCAAATATGAGGCAAGCCCAAGTTCCTATTAACATTTAAATGCTACATTATGTATTAAATGTTTTGAAACATTCTCACAGATAGTCCAGTTCGTGTAATGGGGATTTTAAGCTTAAAAGGATTATTTTAATAATGAAACAGGAGAAATTGTGGAGCGAGAACGCAATGGTAAACTTTGTTAGGGATGTTACGGCTGTGGAACATTTTGAATAACTAAGATGGAAAAATGATGTTACTAATACCAGCCTTTTACTGTCCTAATGCAGGGCAAAAGCCGCTTCTCATACAGAGAAAGCATGAGCAATATCCACCACGCTTGTAGTTGATTCAATTAAAATACAGATGAAAATCAATGGTGACCATGATTTCGTGGAATTTTTTGGTAATTGTGACATATCCTTTCAAGGTTTAATTTCACGTCGAGTATGATACGAATGACCTATTCAGCTGGCATTTTGTGTATATTTATTTAACAGCTTTTTTTATCAGTATGGGTCGTCGATGGGCTTTGCAATTCAGAAGGTATTTCCACTAAGGAAGATAAAAGAATCTTCCATATCCCTTCACATAGAATCCTCATTTAAAAACAAATGAAAATCCGGAAAAACACAAGTACACCACTTAAAATGAACCCCTACCTTCAGAAGCCGGGTAAGGGAAAAATGTCCGAGTACCCTCATCGAAAGCCCATCGGAAGGGCCACTAAACCAATCATTAAGTTAAACTCGCATGTCCAGACATTAGACGTTTCTGTCTATCCCATTACAGATAAAAGGCACTAGTGTCCCGCAGATTTCGATTGTCCCTTTCTTGGCGGGCTGTTAGGGCTGTCGAAAGTAATTTGGGGCTTACCTGTGTCTTGAAATTCGGACAGGTGGCTAATCAGGTAGCTGTGTGGTTTGTTGTGGTTAGTGCGAGTGATGAGAGGATTGGGTTTGCCGTTTAATTATTTTCTGGTAACATACGTGTAACACTACGCCTCAGTCTTGATTTATTTAGTGTACGTCGATTTTAGTTTGCATTTTGTAAACTTATAATAAATAATGTGCCCACATTTCGTTTTCGTACAGATAATTTTAAAACTTTTTACTTTATCTACTGCCTTCCTATCTACAGGCACATAAAACTTGATAATAAATATTTATTTTCTGTGTTTCTTACCTTTTCACCTAGAAGTTTGCCTATTTTGTTTTCGTCATTAACATGATAGAGGTTGATCGATGTATGAACATGGACGAAGCTTTATGTAGTTATTGGACTTTTTCTCCAAATAATTTATTTATTTAACCATTTATGTAACAAAAAGAAAAGAACAGAAAAATACGTACAAAGGTGATGCTTATTTCTAAAGAAATTTCTTCCAGCATACCTGCGATAGGACAGAGGATAAAAAGAGATGTAGACACCGTGTGTAAGAGTAGAAAGAAAGTAAAATACATAAAATCAAAACAATTCACGCAATAAAATAAAACAAATAATATGAGAATAAACTTACTTACATACATACATACAAAAAAACAAAAAAAATAATATAATACTAAGATTATATTAATAATAGTGTAATAAAAAAATATATATATATATAAATATATTTTTAAATAGAAATTTAAAAAAGAAATAAAATACAAAATAAATACCTACACAACTATGACGCTGTGGAAAGATAGTGATCTTTCACTCTTCTTTTAAATACTGCAACAGTTTGGCAGTCCCTAATGTCGGGCGGAAGTGAATTCCACAACCGCACCGCGTGCACAGTGAAGGAGTAAGAGTAGAAGTCAGATATAAAATAGAATAATAGTAGATAATTCTGAAAAACCGCAAGATAGTTTCAAGCCTCTTTCGCCAACCCTATCAAAGATAGTGTAGCCCTCCTGCCACTAGTGCCTGTCGACCATGACCCTTGCGATAGACCTCTTATATATACCTACATTGTTACTACCTTCAAGGCAGCGACAGTCTCGTATTGATTACTCTTACCCTGGACACACGGATCTGCCTCGTGTAGGTAGGAGGAATATGTAGATGAGATGTAATGATTAAGTTGTAGTGGATGGAAGATGGTGTCATAGAGTTTAAGGAGTTCTGACTATATTACATTATATTTACAACAGAGGAGGGTGTTCCTTTTGTGTAGCTTTTGCGTGTGTTTCTTTTCGTTATTATCAGCCATATTTTAACTACTGTGGGTAGTGTTGGTTATTGCGCAATAGAAAAACCGTTTACAGTTCAGATAAAATTATAATCTACTATCAAATTAATCGCACTAGCAATTCACACACTGTAGGTACACGACACGTACGAAATGCGCGACAATTGCTAAGCGTGTTCACTGCTTGACCGCCACCGATGAAGTTTGCTTAGCTTCGGCCGGTCCGAGCGTTATGTTGTAGACTGTGTCGAGCGCCGCTAGGCAGCGCTGGCGTCCCGATTAGTCAACACAGTAACGTATTTCCGACATGTATGTTCTTTTCGAGTAGATACAAGTTTCATTTACCTACATCTTAGGCCCACACGACGCGACTTACCAACGCGCTATTAACTAGTTAGTGATTGAAAATGAGATAGATTGATTGATTTAGTGAAGTAATAGTGCTGCCACATTCCACTCATAGGTGATTTGAAATTTGAAATGGTTACTTTTGAGTAGCATCGTGGACAGACGGAATTTTTGAAGCTGATAGATTCAACTTTTGTTTGAATATAATATTTGCTTTAAATAGAAATAATACGGAAAATGCTAGTCATAAAAACTTCTGTCTTATGCGTGGATGGTCTTATGATTATATTCATAGTCAAAGTTAATTGTTCTAATAAAAATCAATCTGCTTAGCCTTGTCCCAACTATGTTGGGGTCGGCTTGCAGTCTAACCGGATGCAGCTGAATACCGTATTTTACATGGAGCGACTGCCTATCTGACCTCCACAATCCAGTAACTGCGTAATACGATACCCCTTGGTAAGACTGGTTGTCAGACTTTCCGGCTTCTGACGACCCGTAACGACTGTCAAAAATCCACGAATGACAGCCAGGACCAACGGCTTAACGTGCTTTCCGAGGAATGGAGGAGTCTCGGTATGTTAAGATGGTCACCCATCCACAGACCAACCCGGGCAAGCGTAGCTTAACCTGATAGATCGAACCGTGCGGCTGTTATTAGTTAGCCACGAGCTCCTAATAATTAAACAAATGTTAAGTGTTCTAATAATTAAACATAATAATATTACTGTAGCAAAATGCTAGCTTTTACCTGTTTTCTTAAAGTTATCTTTAGAACTCCAAAAGTATAACATAATATCGTCCTAAAAAGAGACCTTTATGAAATTCACGATAGATTTTCCAGGCGTCACACCAAAAAATAATTCACATGAATCCATCAGCTATTATGAACAATAACTTGTGCGAGGCACGTTAAAATCGCGGGGCGTTTCAAAGAAAATCGGGTTTTTATTAAATATCTCCCCTTCGAATGGAAGCCGAGACGCTAGCGCTAAATAACAGGCATACCGGACGCTCAGACGCGGAAAATTTTCAAATAAATATAATAACGATGATAGAGAATGCCCAGCGAATATTGAAATTATTTGTTTTTGTTTTCAAGAGAATTTTCGCTGTAATGTCGACTGGAATGATGGTAGACAAAATCGAAAAATTCTATCTGTGTTTAGATTTTATCATATTCGTTTGACTACGAAATTTCACTGAAATCTTTATACCTTTAAAAGTCTTGAAGACTGTGATTGACAAACGCTTTCTAAACTTATCTTCTTTGAAAGCTAATTTAACTACCTGGCGCGTTGAGTGACTACTTGAAAATAATTATTACATTTTGAATTAGTTTTTCACATTGATTTCAAACATAACCTATATCCAACAAACCGTGACAGAAGACTCAACCAAAACTATTCACAACAGGAGCTTTCACTACAAATTACATCTTACAACTAACAATTTCCCTCTCCATACATACCACTAAATTTAGCGATAATCAATTCTGAACAAAGCAACTATTTGCAACAGTTACTCAAGTATTGGGAGTCTATTCATCATCAAACTTGGGGACACGACTTCGAACGTTGTCGATACCAGAAGCATCGAAAACTTTGCAGTCGTTTGTTTTAAGTTGTCTAAATTATGTACACGATTTATTCATTGTTTACAGATTTAAGACTCGTGCAGACCAGCGCGACTCAAACATTGCAATTTCTAAGTAAACTGTACGGTATAACAATTACCGGCGTTGCGTCGCGCGACAAGTCGCGCTGGTCTGCACAAGCCTTTGATCGCAGTTTGGTCGTTATTTTTGGACTAAAATTTTCTTTTATTGACAACCCGCTCTTGCTTAGGAGTTTTCTTTATTATACATAATATGTATTATAGACATCAAGCTTGCGGAATAAATTCTCTAAATGATGTTGAAGTTGCATCAAAATCTGTTGCGAAAAGCGACTTTATGTACTAGATGGCACAGTGAACTTCATACCACATGAACCAAAATTTAGATTTATCGGCTGTTATTTTCGGTTTTCTTAATTTTTATTTTTTCCTAATCCACACCAGTATTAACGCAAACAAACAAAATGAATAAATAGTAATCGGTCTAGCCATTTTTGAGTTTCTCCGTGACTAACGCACGCCAATAGATTTTTGTGATACATAGATGTGTAGATTTTGCGTTCTGTTGAAGATATTGTTTCAGAAACTTCTACAGCAGATGATATTCGAGAGCAAATGATAGAAGTTGTTCAAAACCTATATTCAAAAGTGATTCAAATGAATGTGCAACGCAACAAATATTGTTGTACCTAATTCTTATGACAATCTTTAATTCAACAAGTAATATCATGTGACGTAAAGGACATGTGTCTAGAAAAGTAAAACATATTTTGGCACTTTACATATTTCCCGAAAAGGTTAAACAAGAAAGTCTGAATCTACTATAATCTCACAAAGTTGACCCAAATGTTACAACGCTACAGTGATAAATAGAACGAACAGTAATTCTCGAATACAATTCTAAAGTTAGATCCGTCATTCATTCTTGAATTATAAAAGTTAGGCAATCTTCCACTTGTGCTCAAAATTTTAAATCATTTCCAAGCAGTGGCGCACATGATGCTGATTAAAACGACCCTGTTTGAATCCCCTTCGGCGATTTCTTTGTTTTATTCCTAACGCTAATTTTGTATCACAAAAGTTCTACGTGAACGCGTACTTAGAGTTGTACCAAGTTAAAAGTAGAAGCGACGATAGATTTCGTGTTAAATCGCTCTATGACAGAAGCTTTAAGCTTTTTATTTTTACTGCTTTTTTCATATTTTTACTGCTTTTGAGATATTCTTTAGTTGAAAAACTTCAATTATAGAGCGATTTGGGGTTCATACACACACGTCAGTTACGTCAACGTCATTTTCAGGAACGTGTGTGAACAGACAGTCAGTCAGTCAGTCATAGCAACACCTGTTTCGTTCGAACCGATACAAGTTCTGACATCGACATCTGACATCGGTGACGTGACGACGAGTGAGACGCGCCGGTAGTGACATGACTGATGTGTGTAGCCAACGTCATAAAACTTCTACGTAACTATATTTTTCGCGTGACTGCTCGGCTACTAGACATTGGGCATGAAACCTAAGTCACTTTATAATTGAAGTTTCTCAACTAAATAATGTCTCAAAAGTAGTAAACATTTGAAAGACTAGTAAAACTCAACTTAATAACAAAAAACACTTAGCTATTAGAAGAGGAAGAGACAAATAATTTAAGATTTCTGATAAACAATAAAGCTACCCTGCATAATATATTGCTATGTAAAGTTAAAACTAAAATCAAAACTTACACCAGCACGTATTTAGACTCCAATCATAGCGCGTAGCAGATAAGCAACACATAAATAAAACAACACTGTATAATTTAGCTGTAAGTTTCCCGAATAGACTAAAATAAAATTGGCGGTTAGGATCTGAAATAAAATAAATAAAATCATCAGCGGTTTTTGGCCTCCAACCTCGTGTAACGTAGACCTCAACATAAAGTCGAGTACAGACAATAAGGAAGACGGTGGGAGGTGTTGTCCCTAGGCGCCCCCTCCTCCCTTTGATAATTTATTATTGAAACCTCGTCTCCATTCTTTTCTTTTGTAATATTGTCTTTCGTTTCTTATTTGTTCCGTGGTACTAATTTGTTTGTTATTTTTTTTTCTTGATCGGCTCCTCTTTTGTTCTGGGTCTAATGAAGTGTATTTGGAAGGTTCGTGCAACGTTCGGCTAAATTAACGTTCGATTCGATTGTAATTGGATGGGTTTTCGTCAGGTTTAGTGGTGGGGAAGTTTGATGAGCCGAGTGACGGGCGGTGGTGGATCGTACGAGTATCGTCAGTGTTCTGGATGGTTTGATTTTCGGTCTTTCGTAATTCGGGAAGTATTTATTTGCTTGGCATTTTATGTTCAAGTAGAGCGAGAACACGATATTCTGCTTTTACAATTGAATGAAGAAAAAATTACATATATCTTCATCCTTCAATTGCAATAACTCTAATAGGAGGTGGGCTTTTAACTCTTTCACCCAAAAAAATCACATAAAGCAACCTCATATTATTTTTTATCTTTAACAAACACGTGCAAAAACAACTAAAAAAATAGACGGAATATTTTCTATTCTCATAATGTGAAAATTGTGTTTTCTTTATATCTCCGTCGTTCAGACAGCCTACGGATTTAGGTATCATCTCCGTACGCAGTGCCGAGGTTACACCAAATTGGGAAAACTAAGACGTTGGCAACATGCCAGACAGACGGATATTACGTGTCTTAATACACACTAATATAATAAGGATGGTCGGATATTGAAGGATAAAGACAAAGAAAATTGGAACAATGGATAGGTATGTTTGTTATTTATGTGTGAGATAAATACAAATAAGGTACCTACTTAATTAAATGTCACTATACTAAATAAGCTTCAAACACTCAAACGTGAGCTTAGTTTACGTGCGATTAAAGGACATTAACAATATTGTAATGAATGAAAAAAGTTACAATCTACGAAAATAGATAGTTAATTGATTCTGGGGTGACCTTGCGGAAATCCATTATAAAATACAATAGACGTAGATATATTTAGTAACCTATTCCGCTTAACTAATCCTAGAGTCATAAAAGCCCTGTAAGAAACCGACACGTGTTTCACCTCTCAACGAGGCATCTTCAGGATGACGATTGACTTTGGGCACGCCACAATTGTGGCGATAAGTCCCCTCTTTGAGGAGTGGCTAGAGAGGCGCCACGGCTTCCTCACCTCCGCCTGACGCAGGTCCTCACCGGACACGGCTGTTTCGGGAGGTTCCTGTTCCGTATAAGGCGGGAGGAAATCGATCGGCGGCGGCGATCTCTCGCGTCCGCCCCTGGTTCAGACCATGGTTTGGAGCAAGAGTGCATGGGAGGCCGTCACCTCCTTCTGCGAAGCAGTTATGCTCGCGCAGGAGGAGGCGGAGCGCGCGAGGGAGATGCAAGCTGCATGCCCTCACGCCCCTAGTCGCCACAGGAGACGCCCCGAGCGTCGGGAGTCACGAGCCGACTTCCGGCCACCGTAGGCGCGGGCTTGCGGACGGTGAGCAATGGGTAGCTTGCCGTCCGATAAGGACCAGGCCCGGGTCGACGGCGCGTTGTGTTCCACGCGCGCCGTAAAGAGATGTCAGCACCAACTGGCGGGATCCGCAAGGGCCATTGCCTGCTGGGGTATCGGGTTTGTCCGAAAGGGATATCGCGGCCCCGGCACACAGGCAACGGAAGGAACACGGGTGGGTTTTAGTCAGTAAAAGCCTGACACACCCTCCCGCTCCGCCCAGAGCGGGAGAAGTTATTTAGTAATTTCCCACCCTCAAAAAAAAAAAAAAAAAGGATGACGATTGACTTGTCGCGAATCTGAACACGGTATGTTGCCACGCCGAGCGCCTATTTAGAGATAGTTAAGCGAATTAGGTTACTAATCATATCTACGACTATAGTATTCTACGAAAGAAGGCGAAAAATGTTCCGGCCCAAATTTTTATTGTAATGATTTTGAAAATCAAATCTTTTTATATCTGTAAGACATTACTCAGTAAAAAGTTCACTAACCCCCATATTCGTCTTTTAGTATTAATACTACAACTCCTTTACTAAGTCGTGTGCATAAACTTGACTTAATTCAGTAGTTCGTCACTGTTGTCCGTAAATAAAATGTAAACAGACCGTTGCACCACAATATTTTGCTGAAACATTTCATTAAAGTCGAAATGACTCCAATCTGTGGATCTTTTGTTAAAAACAAGTAGTTTGGTACAAACAAGCTGAAGTTAATTTCGATCGGAGCGTGGCGCTGACGAATTTTTTTAATAAAAACATCACCTGCTCTGCATTTAGCAACACAGGGACGGAATTAGGTGAAGTGTGACGGCGAGAATTTTTTGTATGCTTAATTTTCCTTATCCTAATAGGATTATTTTTAAAGAAGGAAACATTTGGACTTTTTGGAAGATTATTTCGAAGTAAAACATGTTAGTCTGATATAAAATACATAAAATTAGCACGTGTTTTAGGAAAAATATGAAGCTTTTGTTTGTAAATCAAGATACATTTAATCAATAAGGCTTAAACAAAATATTTCAACTCGTACATAGTTATATTTTAGTTTTTGATTGATTGTGGACATGTTGATGTTATGCAACTAAACAAAGACTGAAAATGTCCTGAATTTATTAATTTCTCAACAACAATCGAACCACCGCATACTGTCCCATGAGCGTCATAACATTAATTGTTGACTTTCACAGTAGACCGAACAGCATACATCAATGTACTAATAATATTGCATCGTAATTACCAATCAGCCTACCAATTGTGTAATTATACCGCTATACCCTCGGGGTTCTAGCAAGGGAGCACTATATGTAGCCTATACTAGGTGTACAGAACTATGCCACCTTGAAAAGAAAACAATAAATTGATAAACTTAAATAAAATAATAATAATAACATAGCATAACATCACGCCTGTATTTTCCAAAGGGTAAGGAAGAGGTGTACCTATCTATTAGTACAACCCACATTAGCCAGTTAAGTTTTTTAAGTCCCATTTAATAGGTGGCGAGCCTGTTGCCATCAACCAGGCACAAATCTAGACTCCGGCCTGCTACTGATAAACTTAAATTTAATAATAATAATTGATAACTACTATAGCCAATCAGCTATGACTATGGCTTGGAGATTCAAAGTTCTACTTTTACACTATTTACGTTAAACGTAATTTAAGGATATTTGAGGAGCTCGTGGCTAAGTAATAACTGCCGCACGGGTCGATCCATCAGTTTAAGCTACACTTGCCGGGGTTGGTCTGTAGATGGGTGGCCATCTTTACATACCGACACTCCTCCGTGCCTCGGAAAGCACGTTAAGCCGTTGGCCCCGGCTGTCATTCATGACAACCAGTCTTAGCAAGGGGTATCGTATTACCCAGTTACTGGGTTGTGGAGGTCAGATAGGCAGTCGCTCCATGTAAAATACTGGTATTCAGCTGAATCCGGTTAGACTGGAAGCCGATCCCAATAAAGTTGGGAAAAGGCTAGGCAGATTGATTGTAATTTAAGGATATTTATGCAAAGCCTAGTATTTTTTAAATAAAAAAGTTGATTCTCTTTATATTATGTTCAATAAAACACTAATTAGGTAATTCACTGTTTTATTTCGTGGATAGCATAAGCACTAGGTAGCCTTACACTTATATGATATTATTCCACATGTGGGGTACTTGTACAAATCTTATTAGTCAAGAAGATTTCCAAGTACCTACATTTAAAGATACACAACATACCTTTCCCTCAAGTATGCATGAACATTGTAAAAAGATAATTAAAATATAAACAAAACATAAACATAAAGTATCATAATCTTCTCAATTCACCAAATATAACGATTAAGTAAACAGGGACAAAAGCAATCCTAAACACATGACATTACACCAAATAGTTACTATGGCTAGGCCTGGCATATGGTGACTTTGCATAAGAAGAAACTTTGTATTTCAGTTTACCACCTGGATAAGTGGTCTCTGCCCCACTAGGTATCCCAAGCATCTCGGCCCATTCCTCCGAGCTAGGAATTTGGATTATTTGTTCATTTTCCTGACTAGACTCTTCCACCTGCTCCTGTATTCTTTCTTCCTTTTCCTCATCCGATTCCTTATCCTTCTTCTCCTCCTCTCCTGTTGTTGAGCTTAATGGCTTCTTTTGAATCAGTTGGTCAATATGTCTGCTTACAACATTCCCATTGTCTGATGTAACCTGATAGCTAGACGGGCCATCCTTACTTGTTATAGTGCCTGATAACCAACGTGGCCCTCTTCCATAATTTCTGTACATCACGCATTGACCAATGTCCGTTTCTCTGTGTTTCCTTTGTGCGTTCTTGGTAATTTGTTTCTCGACTCTCATGTGCTGTTTATTGACTGGATGAATACTGTCTAATAAAGTCCTTAACCGTCTGTTCATTAACATTTCTGAAGGGCTTTTGCCTGTTCCTGAACATGGCGTTACACGCAGTCCCAGTAACATGTTAGGTACCTTCACGTCCCATGACACATCATCCATTTTGCGTAGCTTGTCCTTAACTGTCTGCACCATTCGTTCAGCCAATCCATTTGTAGCAGGATGGTAAGGTGCTGTAGTAATATGCTTAATTTTATTAGACTCCAGAAATTGTTTCATTTCAGCTGAAACAAATGCTGTTCCATTGTCTGAAACCAATGTCTCACATAATCCGTGTGTAGCAAATAGCATTCTTAGATGCCGAACCACAGTTTCTGTAGTCGTGCTACTTACTACAAATACTTCAGGCCATCGTGAATATGAGTCCACAATTATCAAAAAGACTTTATTTTGGTATGGACCAGCAAAATCAATATTTATGCGAGACCAAGGTCTTGTCGGTACTATCCAGTCGCAACTTGTCTTGGGAGGCATGTGCCTATTTTCGAGACACTTGGTGCAATTGTTCACCAATGCCTCAATGTCGTTGTTTAATTCCGGCCACCACACATAGCTTCTGGCCAAAGCTTTTGTTTGAACTATACCACTGTGTGCCCTATGTAAAGCACGTAAAATATCTTTCCGTAGCGGTGGTGGTACCACCACGCGACAACCCAGCAGGATACAACCTTCATGTAAAGAAAGTTCAGTACGATGTAACCAATAACTGTGCAAAGCTTCCTCTGTGACTTTAGCTGGCCAACCAGATAACACGTAATGCATGACTCGTGATAAAGTCTTATCTGTTTTTGTGAGCAGCTCGATCTGATTAACATCAACTGGAAAGTCTTCGGGAGCCTCTGCCATCAATAAAATATCACAAAGCTGCTGTTCAGGTTCCTCTGGCACCGGTTGTGGCCAGCGACTGAGACCATCTGCATTTCCTATTTGTTTACCAGGTTTATACATTATATGATAACTATGTGAAGTCAAAACGATAGCGATTCTAGTTAATCGGGGCGATATAATATTGGGTATTGGCTTCTTAGGATCAAAAATACTGACCAGTGGCTTGTGATCCGTTACTATTGTAAAAGTTCTTCCCATAAGATAGTTATGAAATTTTTGAATCCCGAACATGATTGCTGTAGCTTCTTTATCAAGCTGAGAGTATTTACGCTCGTGTGAATGTAATGTTCTAGAAGTCATAGCGATTGGTCGTTCTTGCCCATCCTGCATCACATGAGACAATACTGCGCCTACACCATACTCAGAGCTATCGCACGTTAGTACTACGGGTTTATTTAAATCATAGTGAACTAAAGTAATGTCTGACGATAGTAACCGTTTCGCTGCGTCGAAACTTTCTCGTTCGCGTTCTGTCCACTGCCACTTGCGAGACTTATCAAGCAACCTATGGAGCGGTTCGAGGACAGTAGCTTTGTGAGGTACAAACCTCTCATAAAAATTGTACAACCCTAAAAAAGCCTGTAGCTGCTGAACACTCTGTGGTTCTGGAGTTTTGACAATCGATTCCACTTTGCTAGGAGCTGGATGAATGCCGTCGGCGTCAATAACAAAACCCAGAAACTCTACACGTTCTTTAGCAACCTTACACTTACCTGCATTCAGTCGCAGGCCAGCTTTTTGTATGCGTTCTAGTACAGCATCCAATCGTTGACTCATATCTGTCAGGGTATGCCCACTTATAATAATGTCATCAATTAGTACTGCGACGCCTGAAATACCTGCCAGTAAAGATGTCATCAACCTTTGAAAAATGCCTGGACATGCTTTTACTCCGAACGCCAGCCTGTGAACAGTGTAAAGACCTTTACATGTATTTAATGTTAACAGTTTAGCCGTGTCTTCATCCACAACGACTTGTGTATATGCTCGCTCTAAATCTAACGTAGTGAAATACCTTCCTCCAGCAATTGTAGCAAATACCTCATTAGCAGTTGGCATAGGGTAACTGTCAGACTCGGTAGCCTGATTCACCGTGCTGCGATAATCTCCACACAGGCGAATCTCGCCTGTTTTCTTAACAATGGGCACGACTGGTGTTGCCCACTGTGAGTAAGAAACAGGGCGTAGTACCCCCTCAGTCATCAATCGATCTATTTCCTTTTCCACTCTTTTCTTAATTGCGAATGGAACTGGGCGAGCTTTAAGAAACCTAGGAGTAGCGTCCGGTTTTAAATGTATTGTCACCGGTTCGCCTCGGTAAGTACCAAGACCCTCTTTGAAAACTTCAGAGTGTTTTTTTAACATTTCATTAGTCATTGATATGCCAGTACTAGACACAAAATGAATACAAACTTTTATATTAAGAGCGGAAAACCAATCACGACCAATTAAATTGGGGCCTGAGCCTCTAGCTACAATAATCGGTAAAACACACTTAATGTTTCTAAAGTTTACGTGCACTACTGTCTGACCGAGCACATTAACCGGAGTCGCCGTCCAGGTACGTAGACTGTTCTGTGCGGCCCGCAGTTCAGGGTGCGGCTGTGCGTTGCGCAGGCCTCTCCACGTACGCTCGTTCACAATTGAAAAACCAGCACCGGAGTCCACCTGCATAGTCACTGACATCCCATTCAGAAGAACCTTAACATCATAAGCCGGCACCCGCAGTTGACTACTATCGAAGTTGTATATGCCATTCAACTGAACATGTGACTCATCCTCTTCTGTGAAATTGACTTTACTGTTCGAGGCTTTCTTCTTTGCAATGCAAACCTTTTCTATATGTCCTACCTTCTTGCAGTATCGACAAGTAACCTTGGCAAAACGACATTCTCCAGCATGGCGATCACCGCAACGGTAGCAATGTTTCATGTTTGTTTGCACTGCATTGATATCCATGGGTTCAGGAGCTGCCAGCATGGTCGTTGATGTGCTCGCCGTCGTATCGAATCCGCTTGCGACCTTGCTGGTGCTTCCATTGAAATTTTGTATCATGCGAACATCTCTTACCGCATTCTCGGAAGACAACATAGCTTCAACAACATTGTCATAACTAAGTTTATCTCTTTTCAATAAATCATATTGCAGTCTATGATCTTTCATTCCACACACGAGTCTGTCACGTAACATACGTTCTAAATCCGAAAAATTACAATCAGAACTAATCTTCCTCAGCTGAGCAATATATTCCGATGCTGATTCGCTTTGTTGTTGGTCACATTTATAGAATTTAAATGACACTGATATTTCGTTAGGTTTAGGGCTATAATGTTTCGTTAAAACGTTCACGATGTCCGTAAATGAGATATCACTGGCTTTTTTAGGTGTAATTAACGCAAGAAGCGTATCAAACACTTTCGATCCACACACTGTGTAAAAGTTTGCTCTTTTACTTAAGTCCTCCACAACACCATTTGCTTCAAAGCAAAATGTTAGCCTGTCTATGTAATTGTTCCAATTGTCTATTTGAGGATCAAATTCCGAAAACTTCACTGCTCTACACTCCATTCTTAAAAGTTTATTCCTCGTCGCCACTATTATGTTCAATAAAACACTAATTAGGTAATTCACTGTTTTATTTCGTGGATAGCATAAGCACTAGGTAGCCTTACACTTATATGATATTATTCCACATGTGGGGTACTTGTACAAATCTTATTAGTCAAGAAGATTTCCAAGTACCTACATTTAAAGATACACAACACTTTAGATATATCACTTGAAGCCACGGCTGGCAATAAAATTAAACAAAAACCTGGAACGTTTTACCATGAATTTATAAGGCATAAAGGAGGCTGACCAAATAAATCTGAACTCGAGAAAAAAATATTACTTGCAAAAAATCTTACGAATATCCGACCCTGTACAGATGTTTGTATGTAGATGAAAATGCTGCCTCAAAGAAGAAAAATGCAGAAGTACCACTATAACAAGAAGCGTGACACAACATTTTGCAACAAAGAATGAGGTAGGTAGGTTAGGTGTATTAATTGCCGTGTCTGGCAACACCAACCAAATGTCTGTTTTTTTAAATCCTGTTTTGATTCATAAAAAAAAAAAAAAAAAAAAATAATAAGGCATTCCATATTGATTAAATATATGGAGTCACAAATTGTCAATGGTTTCTCTCAGGTCTTTATTCCGCATTTCAAATGTTTCTTTTGCTCAAAGAATTGACCGCAAATGTTCAATACTACTCGTACAATCCTTGATCGACTGCTGAAATGAATAAACGTGAAATAATTATGCTATAGGTAACTACTGCTTTTGGCTTATTGAAAAGTATTTTTATAAGTCCATAATATGGGCGCGTGTTGCAGGGAAACACGAAACCTGGCCAATGCGTTACCATAGACTTAAGTGGGCCTTTTGTTCAATGTATTTAGCGTGGCCAGGCCAGGGAGACAGGTTGCGCTGTTCCGTGAGGGGCGCAACAATGTGCCTCGTTTGATAAATTGCGATATTGTTACGAAATGCCTCCCTGTCACATGCCCAGGCACACCTGACCCCCAGTTTTTATCGCTAACCAAACGGCGGCAGGTCAACACATTTTGGACTGTCTACCGGGTTTTTTTGTCAAGTCAACATATTCTGCCGGCGTAATTTGGACTGGTTCATTGGATTGTGTTAGGTTGTTGCTTTTGACGTGAATCCTGTGTTGAAAATAAGGTAGTTGTGGGTTCAGTGTTGTAAAATAGTGCGTTGATAAACCTTGTTGTTCTTTATTAAACCTGTATCTATACAGGGTGGCAGGGACATCGACGCGAAAACTGTTACCATGGATTCAGTACGTGATACTGAACCCCCCAGAGTTAAAAAATTTAGTCGGTTATCAAAAAAAAAATCAGCCGTTCCATACATTTTGACCGCGTAGGTATTGGACTTTTTTATGAAACAGCAGATTTTTTTTAAATAACCGGCAAATAGTTTCAAAGCAGAGGGGTTCAGAATCATGTAGGTACTGAGCCCATGGTAAAAGTGTACGCCTCGATGTGCTTGCCACCCTGTATAAAGCCGCACACTATATCATAGAAAGCTTAGTCAGGCAATGAACTATTAAAATAGGAAATCCTACTATAATTTCCACATATTCAACCAACTTTCTTTCCAGATAATTAGGTACTCTCCCCCTTCCACATACACCCTACATAAATATCTAAAAGCACAGATAAGGAGGTCCCATTCATTTCCCGAATGTAACTCGGCGTAACATTCATTTGGTAATGAGCACACGTGCAAGTCACCGGCCGGTCATTCCGCCTGCTAACCATCAGTTAGGCGGCCGACAGTTTTGTATAACTAATTGCGATTTTGAAAGGGATGTTTTTAATATACTTGGGATGTTAGGGGTGTTGGGTTTTTAAATATTTTCTAAGTCGTGTAAGCGTTTCGTTAGCTCCGGTTTCTACTTAATTAAAAAATCTTTCTTAAACATAGATTGTAGGTACTTATTTATTTATTTAACAGTTTATGTACACACATATAAACATACCAAGAAGAAAGGAAAAGAAAAATACGTACAAAGGTGATGCTTATTTCTAAAGAAATCTCTTCCAGCATACCTGCGATAGGAAAGTAGATAAAGAGATGTAGACAACGTGTGTAAGAGTAGAAGAGAAAATAATATCAAATAAAAACACTTAATTATTCACTAATTTCATTATTCACAAATTTAACTCAATTAAATAATAATAATAAATAATAATATTATTGTTACTTTTTTAAAAAAAATATGTCACCTTCTTGTGATATTTTTGGAGAGGGGCTGTTAATTCTATTAATTGATTTTCAGCGTTCAATTTATTTAACGATACCAATAAATGTAATTAGTTATGCTGACCTAAACCAAATTTGAGTAGCTGTAAATTCCTTTCAATATGTCAGGATCAAGGTAATGATCAAGGATCAGGACCCGAAGAACTCATACAGAACTATAGAAAGAATTACGAAGAAGTTCTTATAGCAAGTAATTGGAATTGCCCGATGTTATACAAAAGAAAAATCGTACATCTTCGATCAGAACTTGGCGTATGTACCTCATAGTTTTACATACAGACATACGGAAAATGTCATAACTTGCAATTTAATAAGTGAACTGCGACCGCAGCGCGTGCCGGATTATGCGCGTAATTTCAATATGAGCCGCGGTTCGCCGCCACTATGGACGGCTGGACGACGGATTGTGGACGGACGGATATAGGACTGTACCGTCGGCATACAACGCAAAATGCCACTGAAATATTATATAAAGATAATATTCAATCCGAAATTAACTTATCGAAAGTAAAATGTAAACCAGGGAAGCTAGCATTTAATTTTTAACAAGCTTAAATTTAAAAACCTCCGACACAAACATTTCCTCATTTCTCTTTCCTACTCCATCACCAAACCCTGTTCACCATCTATCTATAACCAATTCATTGAGACCATTCCAATGAGCCCAAACACGATACCTGTGCTGTAAGTCGGTAAGTGAGCTAGGTATCCTGCAAATTCCGGGTGATGTGCAGCATCAGTTCCAGAATATTATGTTCTTCTAATATCATTGAAGTAGCAGAATACCTAATTTCAAATCGATCAGCCCTGTGGAAGATGCTCACATCCATTCATCAACTAGAAAAGAGCTGATAATCTTCAAACGGCTGAACCGATTTTGAAAAAATATGTCTAAGAACCATCGCTAGCAAACCTGCTTTCAAATTTAAAATAAACCGCATTCTTATCGGTTCACCCGCTTAAGAGCTACGGTGCCACAGACAGACACACACACACACATAGCGGTCAAACTTATAACACCCCCTATTTTTGCGTCCGGGGCTAAAAATAATTGACGTCATTCGGAAAGCTGTCTGTCGGTCAGGGAAAAGTAAATAAATGATAAATGAGAAAGAGAAGTGGAAGTAGAGTAGCTAGGTTTTTAATCTGCAATAAAAAGCTTTTTATTGCATTTCTGAAACATGTTTATTTACATAAATAAGTATTAACAGCACATCATTTGCTCAACATTAAGGAACGAATGCTGCAACAAAAAAAAAAAAAAAATAGGTGCACGGGTCAATCAACCAGGTTAAGCTAAACCGTTGGTCCCGGCTGTCATTTGTGGATCTTTGACAGTCGTTACGGGTCTTCAGAAACCCGTAAGCCTGAAAACCAGTCTTACCAAGGGGTATCGTATTACTCAGCAACTGTGTTGTGGAGGTCAGATAGGCAGTCGCTCCATGTAAAAAGTATTCAGCTGCATCCGGTTAGACTGAAAATCGACCCCAATATTGGAAAAAGGCTAGGCAAATAGATTGAGTAAAAAATACTGAACCAGCTTACTGGATCTTATGAACCTTGCGTAAATTTTTATATACAATGATCATAAAATATTGCCACAGATCAAGTATATTTGATGATTGTCAACCTGTAATTGATGTACCCTTGCCCAACAAACACAAATAAATAATTTTCAATTCGAACTTTATTTGCCACCAGTACACTGCCGATAGCATCGCAAGCCGTAGCGATTGCATCGTTAATGTTTAGCCCTAATTGTGTGTTTGTGTGTGCGTATGTGAGTCTAGCTATGTTACTGTACTGCATGGCTTTGAGAGTTAATGGGAAAGGCAATCAGTAAATTGAATGAGGGTTACTAGTTTTAGTCTAGAAACGTTTGGCTTTAAGCCTTGTGCAGACTGGCGTGACACGACGGCGTGACGCGACTCTAACTAAATAATTTCTACGACTTGACCGTAGAACAATTATCGTTGTAGCGTTGCTCGCGTCGCGCCTGTCTGCACGAAGCTTTAAGACTGAGAAAATATTTTTATGACGTTTATGTCCGTTTTCACCATCACCACCACCACAACTAAGTGACACCTAAATACATTCCTAAATAAAAGTGCACTGTTTGATTTTCGACGCTAGACTTTAGTGCTAAAAGTTGAAAATCCAACAGAACAGCTCTTTCATTTAGGGATTGATTTAGGTGTCACTTAGTTGTCGGTGAAAACAGGCATAAGGCTCATCGTTCGGACTAACCGCATAGGGCAGTATAATTTACTTTTAAAGACTGAAAAAAAAAAATATCCATCGATATTGAAATTATGTTCTTTCATTAGCACCTGGCTATTGTTTCAGTTAATGAACCAACTAAGATTTTCGTTAATAAAGCTTCTATTCCAAATTTTAGCTCGAGTAATATGAAAACTAACCAAGTAAGTATAAACTACTTAGGTACCAAGATCAGCCAATCAAGTTGAGGGGGATGCTCCAACGGTGGTACGTTGTACTTACAATTTGACACTGACCTGTAAATTGCTAAAAACAATTAAGAAAATTTTAATTTCGCGGGCTACACTTTCGCCTTAACTTTGTTATTTTTTTTAATATTTATTTATTTATATATACTTTATTGTACACCAGATTATAATTACATAAAGAAAAAGTAATACACTACAAAATATACAATTGGCGGCCTTATCGCTTACTGCAATCTCTTCCAGGCAACCTTGGAATGGACAGTGATTCTCTGGACATAAAATGGGGCTGTCTTTCGTACAAATAAAAGGGTGTAGGGTAGGTTTGGTGTAATACTATTTTTTTTTTTAACTTACGACCATCATCTGTCACAATTCCGGCGCATCAATTACATTCAAGTGACCTACCTGATCAGCAAACAGACTGGACATTCGATCTGATGCCGTACGAGTGTCCCCAATTATTTAGTTCACGCGTCGCTTGCCGCGTGCCTATGCTAACGCGGGTAATTCCACCCTTGTATAGTGTTACTTACGGAAGGTGGAACTATTTTGGGTAATTCTGTCACATCCGACTTTTTAATTTAAATTTAATAAAAGACGCTTGGGGAAAGCCTATGTTCAGCCGTGGACATATTTCGGCTGAAATGGTGTAGTAGAGAAATAAAGACTGTCAAATTCGAAACTACAATTTTCTGTCATGTCAATCAGTTTTAAATTAGCCATTCGGTGCAGAATATACGAAATTCCTTATAGAAAGGACTTAGAGGAAGTAACCCTTCTTTGCAGACTGGTGTAAAGTAACAGAATATTTTATTTAAATAATTCAATATTATTTTATTTAAATAATTCAAAATTATTTTATTTAAATAATGCTCAGAATCAGCATCAAAATTAAATAAGACAGCCTTCAAAACCCCCGCTCTCCACAACTTCCTAGAGTTCTAGCTGGGAAAAAGAATTAACGCAACTCCCCAGCATCAATACGAGGTAACTACTCAAACAAACCAAATAAATTAATGCCCTCACTAAAAATAATCTAGCTAGAACTGCGCACAAAATGAGCGAAAACAATCTATCCACACATTCGTTCTTTCTCTTACGTAATCAAGATATCATTGTGTCTAAGATAAAATAACACGAACTACACAGAACACAGCAAAGAAATAAAGACAGGCCACGAAAATATTCCGGCCTCTGGTTAATTTCCTTCAAGGGTGGAACTTCGGACTGTGGACAGCGAGTCTTTGCTAGTGATGTGCCTTCTCCGGGATTCTGAGGACGTTTTTCTTGGACCCGGAAATAGCGAGAACAAATTGTATTAATGGAATTTTTTGTCATGATGTTAGCAGATAATTTTACTAATTTGTGCCTTTATAACTTAACTTTGTAACCCTGTAAGTAGGAAGCTAATTGTAAGTAATAGCTGGTCAATTGCGTACAAGCTTGCGCTCGCGTAACGAATCATTTTGCTCGGCGACTAACGATTTGTAAAAGGAAATAATTATAGATTATATTGACACTATCGTATAAAATGTTTTAAGTCAAAACGCTTGAAGTAATAAGACAACACTGATTGTTGTATCGACCGTGACTTTAGAATTTGTCATTATCATAAATTCAAGGCTGTTAAATGCTGTTTTTTTCCATGGTTTTTGTGTATGTTGATTTTAAAATTTAATTTTGACACTTAACTTACTTTAGTATTTCCTGCTGCAAAACAAACCGGATAAACAAAATTCAAAATTCCTTATAAAACAAGCCAAATTCCGGTCCCAGTCCCGTATATTATCGTCAGACGTACATCACTATTCCCACCCGTACAACAAATTGGGGCAAAGTTTGCGGTCTTCATTTCCTGGCCGCAACCATTGCGCCACTGCCGACCAGATGAAAGGATTTTCATTACTTTTTTCGACCACTCTTTTTGTGGGCAGAATTGATAGTGGCTGCCTATCTAGTTTTCTGTTACAGCCGTTTCGCCTATCTACATATTTGTGGTTCGAAATTGGAGATTGGTGCTCGTTTTGTTTGCTTTGCGTTTGAAATGTTTTAGGCAGTGGAATATATCTGCCATATATAATATGGAACTGCTCTGGTTACCATAGACTAAACAGATTCGTCATCAGTATTTATTAAGTGAGTTGCTTATATGAAATTAAATGATGCCTACTGGCTTTATACGTATATGCTTTTCTTCAAGTAACTTCCTTGTTACACGTTTTGTCATGAAAGTAAAAATTTGTATTTTATTTCATTTGAAATATCCGGGATCAGGTGAAAATCAAATGCTGAGTCCGTTCAGGACAAGATTGTCCACGATTCGCGTGTCATTGGAAGGGTTTTTGTTGCTATTTAATTAATAAACACTCCGTCATGACAATTATATATGCTCCTACCATATTTCACTTTCGTGCCTCTCTCTACCTGTATGAAAAGTCTAATTTTATTTACGACCAACGTAATTAATCTTCGCACCTCAACTCCAACCCTAAAACGCAACAGCCATGACGATAAGAAGCAAATTCACTTACATTTTTCAACAGGCCATATTAATGAAAGCAATATGTCTTCGTACGATGAACAGAGCCCAACGAAGCGTATATTTTTTAACTGCATGTCCTACTTGTAACGTGAAGCGATGAAATATATCAAGCGCTGGAATTATTTATTGGAAAGTCGTGAGCGTTTACATGGTTAAGAGTGGTGTTAAAAGGGGTTTTAAATAAATGTTTATTATGTAAAAATTTGGATTTTTAGGCTGGCTGGCGGATTTTTATTACGCGTGGAATAATTTTCCCATAGGTAAAATTATGGTAATGTTTAACACAATATTACATTGAAAATATTTTACAATTATGGTAATGTTTAACATAATATTTTACAATGAAAATATTTTACTATTATGGTAATGTTTAACATAATATTACATTGAACATATTTTACAATTATGGTAATGTTTAACATAATATTACATTGAAAATATATATTTTTTAAGTAATAGGTAAACTGGGGGTGTTAACCAAATATATCATATAATATAATTATGTACCATGTGTGCACGTTTTTTTTTAACTGTCACGTTAATCTGCCTTGCACCTATGAAAATGGGTTGAAAATAGATAATTTATTATCGATGACTACATTGGTTTGGAGCTTAATATTTTTTTTTTTTGACATTAAAAAGTACATACAAAGTTTATCATGAAAATTAGATATCAAAACAATTCAAGCACAAAGCATTAATTTCAATAAAAAGTTTTTATTCGGAAGGTGGGCAATGTCGCAAATAGATGTTAAATATTTCACTGTTTTGATTAATTTGGCAATATTTCTGTGTGGAAATAAGAAATGTGGCTAACTAGTGAACTAGAATATTGATTATGAAATGCAATAATTAATATCGTAACACCGAATATTTAGTTTTAGATGTAAAAAAACTATTTGGAAACTTTCCAAATGCGTTTTTACACTTAAAATGGGTACAACATCAAATTCAATGTTATAATTGCAATTCATTATTAATATTCTAGTTCGCTAGCTAGCCACATTTCTTATTTGTATTCAGTAATATTGCTATAAGAATCAAAACAGGTAAATATTTGACAGTTATTTGCGACGTTGCCAACTTTTAGGATAAACCCTCTTAAACCATTTACAGGCACTTTTGAATTGTCTCATGACTCAGTCAAAGATGAAACTAGTTGCCCATTCCAAAGCGTAGTAGGTTCCTATAGAGAAAAACGGGAAATAAACTCCACGGACACTAAAATTCTTTTACGGAATATTTTCATCGCTATAGCATAGACATACAACACTGCAACATTGAACAATAGGCGTTTGCACCGACCGGCGCGGCGTCCGCGCTCGGCACGTGCTGTCCATCGGACCGTGGTTCCGTACTACAACAGTTGTGAGTGTGACGTAATAGGAAATATTTCTGTGGGTTCCTACGAGTGAAACATGTTGTGGTTATGCGGGTGCAGGTGGTGAAATACCATCATGTACTTTTTATGGTATGTATTAAGTATGTTTATTAAAGATGGACAGTTTTCATCACGCAAATGACGAGAATCCTATACTATTAAACGAGCAATATTTGTATAAACGAGTATATTTATATATTTGTGATCATGTTCTCGAAAACGGCTCTAACGATTTCGATGAAAGTTGCAATATAGGGGTTTACGGGGGTGAAAACTCGATCTTGCTAAGTCTCATATTTGGGTAAATTAGTTTTCTCTATATTTTTACCCGAGCAGAGCTCGGTCGCTCAAAGTTTAGAACAAGATGGCTACCTTAGAATAATGACATGGCGGCATGGAATTAGTAAGTACCAAAATGAAAATGATTTCAAATCGACTGCTTAATGGGATTGGTTATCCCCATGCGTTACCGAATAGAGGATACTTGTAATATTTTCGGGTTTTTGAATGCGGTATCATTCTGGTCTCAGACTACACGAAAACCTTGCAATATACCTTATAGTCTATACGTATCTTTTAAAACTCAATTAATAATAATATCAAATAATATCAATTAATAATAAATAATATCATTAAAAAAAAACAAAATAATAAAATAAAAAAAACAAATCATCATCATCATTAATATCATATATATGAGCTGCTGGCGTTCCTGCAGCAGAAGCTGGATGTGATGGACGAGGTGGCCGCTGTCCAGATATGCGGAACGAGCTTCAGCGAGGATGACATAGCTGCTGCCAAGCTGTTGTTGTAGTGTGCTGAACAAGCGCGACCAGATGGTGTCCCGCCGGCGTGACGGGACTAAGAGGAGCCTGCAAGATATAATCACGCTGTTCAAGGAGACCGACCCTGACGACGTGCCGACATTTGTGGTGAAAGAGCTACACAAGCTTCCTCCCGTCACCTGCGACCACGTCGATGTAACGAGCCTTCTAAAGGACACTGTCTTTCTGAAGGCCCGCCTCGCGGATGTGCTAACGAAATTAGATGCATCCCAAAACACCGTCACTGATTTGCGTAAGGAAGTTAGCGATTTGCGCAACATTGTGGCGGTAATTAGGTCACCTATTGATGCGTTAAACGTCAACACATGTCGCGGAGCCGGCCTCGATATATCGTCGTCGAATTCCGCGTCAGCAGTTTCGTCCCCAGTGCATCCGTCGATTGCTGAGCTTGCAGAGCGTTCCGCCGGCGCGCCCCGCAGCCCTGCGCTCGTCACCGCGGCTCCTCCGCACAGCGCCGCCCGCGCCCCTTGCCCCGTCCCGCTGCCAGTGTCTGCAGCCCTGGCAAAATCCCTGCAAAGGAATTTCGCTAGCGTCACCGCGAGTGCCCCTGGCGCTCTAGCAACGCCTATTAAGCCCATACCAGAAAAGGCGCTGAATAGGGCTGATAATGAGGACGGTTTTGTGACGGTGCAAAGGAGGAAGCGTCGATCAGCATTGACGAACAAGAACCGCTGCGGCAAAGCTCCTACGGGCCCCGAAGTAAGCCTGAGTGCCGCGAAGCCGAACACACCGGTGTACATCTCCCGCCTGCATTACACCACTAAGACGAAGGACATCGTGGAGTACGTGCGCCAAAAGACGAGGTACAAGCCGAGGGTGCAGATACTAGAATCGCACCGGAACGTCAACTTCAAGGCGTTCGTCGTGCGTGTACCGAACTGTTATCTGCCCATCGTAATGGAAGAAGACTTTTGGCCGCAGGACGTGGTGTTCCGTCGCTTCCGAGGACAAGTTCCACACGACAGCACAAATTCAACCTAGTGCAAAGTGAAATGCTACTAACATAGTCTAAGCCTTATTTATTAACAAGTTTTTGCTTTTATTAAAATACTAGCTTTTGCCCGCGACTTCGTCCGCGTAGAAGTCGAAAATGGTTCTAATAGGATATTTTATTGGTTTTTTACGTCATTAGTTTTGTTATTACAAATAAATTATTATGTAAAAATGTTTGAATACCTTTAAAATATAACAATCTTTATGTATTGGGATTTAAAGTTTAAATAAACATGAAAATAAAATAATACTTTGTTATATTTTATGAACACGAAGCTCGGCCTTTGATCTGATGAAATTTACACGGGGGTATTATCTTTTTACAACGAAATCGAAATACTACACCTACCGCAGTATTTATTTGTAAACAATATTTTTGTTTTTCCTTCGTGTGCTAGAATCACCAGGTTACTCTGTGCGCTTACTCTGGAGCATGCTACATACAACTGGCCGTGGGAGAAGCAGCTTCCCTCAAGTCTACTCCCGCTACCTTAAGAGTTTGACCTTGACGTTTTTTAATGTTCATTGCGAAGCAGACTTTGATAGGAAATTGCACTCTCTTGAATTCGAAGGGCTAATTTGATGGTGTTAGGGGAATCCTAGGAATAAATGCAGACCTCTGTAAAGCTTAGAAACCTTCAAATGCGGTACTAATAGCTATATATCGTATAGTACGGTGACTTTAGAGACATTCCAATTTTAAAGAGTATTTAAATTGCAAGCAACAAGCCTTTATGTGAGTTCAACCTTTTTTTAATAAAATCGGATTGACTTTTCAAACATGTCATTGTGTCAATAAAATGTATTAAAAACACTAAGGAGTATTGATATCAACTTCGAAGCAAATCACTCCCAAAATAAGTTGCTACCCGGTAAACAGGTCTTCCATTAATTCTGTTAAAGAATGTTTATGCAAAATTTGAAGTAGATTGGACCAAGAAATCACGTTGTCCCATACAAACTTTGCCCGTCTTTTCACCCCCTTAGGGGTAGAATTTCGAAAAATCCTTTTTTATCGGATGCCTACGTCATACAAAGAACACACCCTCCAAGTTTCAGGTCTCTGCGATCAGTGGTTTAGGCTGTGCGTTGATCCGTCAGTCAGTCATTCAGGACAAAGCATTTTATATGTATAGATGTACTCGTATGCTTAGGTTAAGGTATTTATCTATGGGCCTATGTCGCCTGAAATAAATGGTATTATTATTATTATTATATCACCCTATTATTGTCCCACTGCAGGGCAAAGGCCTCTTCTCATTGATCACCATGCTTGCTCAAGACGGGTTGGCGATTGCAGACTTATATTGACTATAAAGTCCAGGTTTCCTCACGATGTTTTCCTTCACCGATGTCAGTAATGTCCAAGATAAACTCAGAAAAGTACATATGAATTGAAAAAGTCACATTGGTACTTGCCCGGATTTGAACCCACAACCTCGTACATGAGAGGCGAGGCCTTAACCACTGGGCCATCATGACATCAATCAATTACATCATCAATTAATTACATTATAAAATTTCTTCCACGTAAGCTCACATAACAAGCGATACACAAAAAATCTGAGCGTCGTAGGCAGCAAGCTTATTAACTTGTTCCATCACAATAATTTGTTTGAATAAATTATTTTTAATTTATTCAAGCACGCGTCAGTTACTACTGTCGGCGCTTCCAAAGCGCGTGCGCATGTTTTTAAATTACGTAAAGAAACTGCAGAAATACCACTTTTTGAACTCTCGAGAAAATAGTCACACAAAAGACGTAACGCTTCTTTCTTTCGCGTGTGGTTGGTGTCAGAGTTTTTATGCCACCCATGGGCCTCTGACTTGGCTTCACATGCCGTCGAGAAATATTTCTCAGGCATTTCATTCATCAGTTTCCTCACGATGATTTCCTTCACCGTTTTTTAAGTTATTGATAATTAAAGATTAAGATCAGATAAGAAAACAATACGCACATGAATCAACTGATTCCATTTATCTGCTAAGCAAGCCATGTCATTGTGGAATGGCTGTTGAGGATGCACTGGACGTATGCTTTGGACTTTTTATATATCACAGTTTTTACCATTTTTTTAATGACTAATTACAGGTTAGATACATTGAAGCCAATTACATCTACCTTTACTTAATTATATCTACTTAGGTACGGCGAGTACTTACCTAAAAGTAAAAGTTCAACACCGCGACTGAATTATATTAGTTGATCTTCTGTTTATATTTTACTTTTTTGTTACTGCGCAGACGCAGTGGCCATGGCCGTAGCCTCATTTGCACATCAATGCGTGTAGGTTAACGCACCATTTAATTACCTGAATTAATTAACCTTTTGTTATTTTTTTTTAGTTTATTCTTAAATGTATTGTGGTGGCCACTCATAATGGGAAATGTGATTGACCCTTAGTATAATGTTGTACTTACTCAGTGCATTACCAAATGCACAGGTACAATCCTAACTTAATCCTAACTATTATTATACAATGTCGCCCATGGTGCCCGCCTGTATTTTTCGGAATATTCATGAAAAATTATCGAAAATTATGTTTCTTTTATTTTTATTTTTTATTTTTTTAGTAGCGTTTGCCATATTTCCTATGTTATTGGCTCGATTTGAATTCTGTTTATTATTTCTAAAAGCTTATGAGTTATTTTATCGGATTAGCTAATATTTTTTAATAAAATTTGTCGACTATGAAAAAAAATCGGAGGTGTAGACTTTTTTTCTAAAAAAGAAACAATATTTATTTTAAAAAACACAAGTGTAAGTCATTAAAATCATAGCGGCACATAAAAAAAAAAAATATATACGAATAAAATTAAAAAAGAAAAGAAAAAGATAGACTCCTTTTTAAGTTAATTTTCGATAATTTGTCATCAATATTCAGAAAAATACAGGCGGGCGCACACCCATGGGCGATATTGTATATTTGTTTTATGTGTTTGTTTATTTGTTTGTTACGCTTTCACGTCTTAACTACTCAACCGATCAACATGAAATTTTGCATACACGTTGTCAGGAGAACAGAAAAGCATATAGGGTAACTTTCATTCAAATACTGTTCCTGCGAGATAGAAAAATGAATGACAAAATCTACAGTAACGTGAGTGAAGCCGCGGGCAAAAGCTATTTAAAGATAAAGACAAACACAAATCATAACTACAAAAAAAAACAACTTCTACGAATTAGGCTGTAGAAATATGAGCGATATTAATTTTTTTCAACATTCCATTAGGTAATACAAAAACAGCATTGCTACACAAATTAATACTTAGTTTCAAAGAACCCGAATTAAGTACATTTTCAACAATAATCATGAATATTAACCTCAAAATCGCGTGCCTGAAAGCTGGTCGCATTTTTGCAGAAATAAAAAATATAGTCGCAATTAAAACAAAAATAGAAAAGGAGGGAAGTCGGCCGCAGGTAATTAGGCTTGCTTTCTGTGAGAACGGCACACGTAGCAAGTTTTGCGGTACACTGGCGGCCGATAAAGCGTATGGAGGTAACTTCAAATGGGGGGTGGATTTGTGGTGGAGCTAGAAAAGTTTTAAAAGTAGTATACACGTATGTTTTTGTTGGCGAGGTATATTCATCATCTCAGCCGTATGATGTGTTCCTGCGGTTTTGGTGGCAAAATAAACTTGTCGTTTACCAAAAATGCTCGTTAAAGCACAAAATAACAAGTCATAGATAGCCTTATTATCTATGAAATAATAAAGAATGAACCGTAATAAAATAACAATTGTCATTATGTAAATAAATAATAAATCATATTAATATTAATTGAACCTTTTCCTCTTACACAAATGTTTTAAATATTTTCGTATATTTAGGTACTCTTCATGAGATCGTTTAAAAACCCGCATCCATATTCATAATTTCAACTTAAATACATCGACAATTTTAGTCCGACCAAAATTACCAAGCGACCACTTAACAGCGCCGCCACTGTAAATGTTACAGTAAGATTTTTCCCTTATCTCACCCGTAGTAGCGGTAACGATGCGAAAGTTTTCAACTAGATACCCTCGTTACTGCTCCTTGGACGTTTGTAACGAGACTTTTTTCTTTTAACGAATTTCCCTGGACGCAGTTTTGTGTATACTTTCTTCGTACACGACTTGTAATAGTTTGGACGATTAACAAGCTCAACTTGACGGCTTACTCTAAGCGGATTATCTATAAGTGTGTCCAAGTAATTTTGGTCGCGTGTGTAATATGATTTTTTATTTAATCTTATTAGGATCGTGTGGACTTAAATTTTAATCATAAGTGGCCGGATCCAGTTTTCCACAAGTGCGATATTTTATTACAGCTTTCAAGGCTTTGGTTTGTTAATTAATTAATTTTAACAAAGTTTGTGGGGATACAGATAAATTCAAAATTAAGTTGTATATACAGGGTGTTTGGCAGAAGGTTGAACATACGAAAATGGCGGATCTGTGGGGCCGTCTACTACGTGTCTAGGTCCAATAACAAGACCCAGGCCACAAGGTTTTTTTTTAATGATTTTTTAAATTTATTTTTCGGAATTTATCGTTGCCAAAACTTCAAACGTCAATCATTTCATTTAAAAACAACAAAACTGGCAACATTTTATTTTTATTTTCATCTAAAGTAACTGTAGAATCTTATAAAACTCGTATTTGACGCAGATGATTGCTAGAAAAGTAAGTACGAGCCCTTAAACTACAAACAAATAAAAAATAAATACCGAAAGCCCGACTTTGAACTGCGTTCAAAAAAAAAACTTACAGTGATAGAGCAGTTCTAATTTTAGGAAAACATCTTTGGTTCATGCCCAATCTAACGGTATGCAATAAGCTCAATTTATTTTAAAACAACTAGAACAATTCGCCAATTTTAACTGTCTGGGACTTTTTTCACCAAAAGGATTGCGAAGGAAATTTGCGAAAAGTGAAATTAATTAATATACGAAACAATTTTTTTTTTAAATAAAAGGTTCTAGAATTATTCTAGAAAAAAAAAAATTGCCAGTTTTGTTATTTTAAATGAAATTATTGACGTTTGAAATTTGAGCAACCACGAATTTCCTTTAAATTTAAAAATATCATTTAAAAAAATCCTTGTGGCCTGGGTCTTGTTATTGGACCTAGACACGTAGTAGACGGCCCCACGGATCCGCCATTTTCGTATGTTCAACGTTCTGCCGAACACCCTGTATGTTCGCAACAAAACGTAGGTACAGTACCTATAATTTTTACAAAACTTATGCTTGATCACTTGCTTCTGTTTCAACCAGTAAATATGACTTTGCTACGCCATTGGCTTATCTTTTCTTATAATTCTTCTTGAAACATAATTAATTTATCTGTCAAAGCTTCCGCCCGCGTGATTCCCTTATACATTATATATATATATATAGATAATATACCATTATACTGGTGAAATAATTTTTTAAATCGATTCAGAAGTTTTTGAGTTTATTCATTACAAACAAAAAACATATTTTTTTTTTCTTTATAATATTAGTGTGGATTGCTTCATTTTATTTTATTCTAGGTACAGCGTCTTCACATAATCATAATATTAATACGCAAAAACGTTGTACCCCTGTTTACTACTCGTTACTGTGCGTTCGGCCCTTGGCATGCAGCACGTCGTGTCCGGGTTCGCAACTAGTCAATCGTCATCCTGAGGATGCCTCATCGGGAGGTGAAACACATGTCGATTTCTTACAGGGTTTTTTATGACTCTTTAAGAACAGTTAAGCGGATTAGGTTACCTACTAAATATACGTCGTCTCTCGAAACTCCACTTAACACCACAAAACGCTATTCATCCTCACATTAGCATATCATCGCGCCATGTTCAATTAGAACTTGCACAAAAGGTGCTCATCCTAGGGTTCCGTACGTACTAAGTTTATATCCGGCTTTTAATTGTTGTGCTCAAACGGTTAAACATAGGTGTGAAGTGAGAGTTAACGAGTTGAATTAGTTTGCAGGAGTAGTTGAGCTGTAGTGTACCTTGTAGTTCGTTGAGGATTGAATGTGAATGAATGTAAATGATAAATGATTTTATTTTTGTAAGTAAGTTTTACTCACTTTTACATGTTAAACATATTTTATAACTAGATGAGGTCGGCGTTTCCTATCTGGCTACTCTAAAAAAAGGTCAAATCAAACTCAGTGGTCACAGTCTCTTTTAAAGTCCAGACATAATCTTTGTTAAATCTTGCGTAGGTTGGTGTCTGAAAAAAATTTTTGAGGAACGAACAACGCAGATTGAGTGAACCTGTCCAGTCAGCACACCTACAGGTTACACTCATACTTACACTCACTCATACACACATTAGATTTTATTACATTAATGTAAATTTATTTAGTTTTAGCATAAAAATCATACGTTTTGCTTTTTATGGAACACGTCTTGCTATGGAAGAGCGGACTCTCCTAATACAGGTGGCACTATCTGCCTAATAGGAGGATCCGATCCAAAAAATTTGTTTATACCTATACTTGTTGTACCAATAAGCAATTTTTATTTTATTTATTTATTTTGTGTTGATTAAAATATGATGCGCGATTATAACATATTCTCTAAGTTAGATTTGTTCCATAAAAACTTTTCTATAAGATTGTTCTTATGGTAAAAATCTCACTTTGAGAGATGTATCAATGATTCCAATGATTATAATTCTTGGTCATGTCGTGATGGCCCAATGTTTAAGGCCTCGCCTCTCATGCACGAGGTTGTGGGTTCAATCCCGGGCAAGTACCAATGTGACTTTTTCAATTCATATGTACTTTCTGAGTTTGTCTTGGATATTACTGACATCCGAGAGGACACCTGGACTTATAGTTAATATAATTCTGAAATTGCCATCCCGTCTTGAGCAAGCGTGATGATCTACGCTCGTGCCTTCTCTGTATGAGAAGAGGCCTTTGCCCTGCAGTGGGACAGTAACAGGCTGGATATACGAAATACGAATACGTGAATAAGTCTTGATTAATTACTACGATAATTTCCGCAAGTATGTATGGTCGGTCCTATTCAGACGATACTCACTTTGTATGTGATTAAGATACCTGGAGAAGACTACCCGGTATCATCCTTGGGACTTATCCCATCTAGAATTTGACAGTCACTTTTTAAGTTGTGACTTAAACGGTCAAAAACAAAACAGTCGGAAACGAAAACGTCTGGGAAGAGTTTAATCAGCTTCCAGTCTTACTTTATTTAATGGAATATCAGTATAGTGTTCTCGTACTAATATTGGACAAACTCTTTACACAAACACACACATACAATACAATATCTCACACAGTGCGCCTCTAATTAGTAGTCCCCAGTCAAAGACACGCGGCGCTGGATTAAACACAGCTAATAAACTAACACAACGGTTGGATTTATGTTTAAGTGGAATTGAGACTGTATTTTCTTGTTATTTTGAAAAAAAAAAACAACTCAGCTGTTATTATCCTATCAAAGTACAACTTCGTTTTTGCAGTACACTGCCGGATATTACAAAGTTCCTTCTCACGTATGATATACGAGTATATTACGTAATATTATTATTTATTTTATTTTATTTGACTTTTTAAGTCAAGTTATTTTAATTTAATTTTAATTTATTGTTGACAAAATCTACTCATCACAATGTTTTTTTTTATGAGTTGTATTGCAATATGTGGTTAGCTAGTGACCTCGACAATTGATCATATTATTTATTGTTATTAGTAATTAACTGTTTGTTTATTTATTTTGCTTCGATGGTCCTAGTTTATCATTTATAACTTCCAGTTACAACTATATGTAAGCGGGCACGCCCTTTATGCCTGGAGGCTTTTTATTTAGATATTAAGTTCTGTTTACGTTTAGTTTTTTATTTCGGCCTGACTATACTTCTCGATGATTTTGTTTGGTATATTGGCGTGTGCTAGCTAACATATGGTTAATAATTTAAATTATGTTTCGTGTTGCGTAATGTAAATTATTTTGAATACTATTATATAGTTTTTTTTTTTTTTTGTTCTTCTAACTGAACAGACAGCTGTGCTGCTGGGGAGTTTGTTGCGCCACTTCTTCTTCCCAGCTAATACACTAGGAAATGGTGAAGGGTGGGCGTTTTGGGGGACTTTCATATGTAATTTTGACGTTCGAAAAGTGCTGATTCTCAGCCTAGTTTGAATAAATTACTTTTGATTTTGATTTGATTTTATAAGACAAAAACGCAGCCGCCATCTTGGATTTACATTTCGACCTCACTATTGACTTTAGCACCCTCGAAAACTATGAAAACAACAACCATGACAAAAGAATTTTAAATTTTCGCAGCCGCCTTCTTGGATTTTCATTTTGACCAAGTTCTGACGAATTAGAACTTCGTTCCAAAAATTGCTGATTACTAACAATGTAAATTAATCGTTCCTTCATTAGCTATGTTCATTAGTTATTAACAATCAACGGTTTTTCTTTTTGTCGTCGGTGCATAGCAATTTTGATCATTAGGAGACATCGATTACCCGTATATTTATTTACTAATAAGTTCTAACGAAATTTAACAAACCCTTCACTAAGTAACATAAATTAGGTATTATCTTTTAACTGCAAATAGCATTGAATACTATAATAGGGTAGGTACAAATGAAGTATTTGTTGTAAAAACGTTAAGTATCGGATAGCGTTGCTTACTGTGACGCACGTTTCGTCTGTAGCGATGCTCACGATGTTGTCGTTGTCCACTGTTATCAACAGTAAGACAGGTAACACAAATATTTACAGGATTACGACTTGTTTGACGCAAGTGTCGTATTAGTGGCTTTGGGTGTTTGCGGGCGCGGTATAAAATTAGCACAGAATATAATGCTAATAGGCACATTAAAATAATGAAAAATAGACTGGACTTCGCTAGGTTTCGTAGTATAACAGTGTCCTTACTCAGCGAGGTTTTAACGATTTCATCTCATACAGAATTCTTTGGAAGGTCCTCGTAAAACTACCAATAAAATACGAAAACACTCTGAACATCTAGTACCGAAATAAATATTATCTTTCGTAGTGGCTCTTTCATTGATAACATAACATAATATCATGCTTGTAATTCCCTGAAGGGTTAGGCAGTGATGTACCTTAGAATACCCACATTTCGCCAGGTCTCTTCAAATGATGATGTTCCTCAGCTTTCTTTAAATGATGTCGACAAAAAAACGGTGTGTCGACAACAGTGGAAACACGCAACCCAATTGGACGGTCGTTAGCGTTTTCAAAAGTCCTGCCGATGGTTCCCGATCCGATCTCGTGGATAGTTCCCGGTTGTTCGGTTCATTGCACCCGTGGGAAGCGAGCGATTTGCGTTCTTACTGGACTTCAAAGAACTTGAGTCTAGGTCTAAGATGTTCCTAGGTCCATAGTGTAGGCTAGGGAATGAGGGGTTGAGCACGTTCGGTGGAGTGTGCTGAAGTTGCCACGAACTTTGATTGGATTTTCATTTTAAATTATTTTTGGAGCGACACATATTTTTTTTTGAATTTTCAACGTGAGGGCTTTTCGTGTGCTTCCAGTATTACGTTTACAAGTTAGGACTTTGTAGAAAAGTGCTTGTTTTTCTTCAAATTCTAAATTGAAAGTCTTGTGAAACATACCTGCTTATTCTTACATGATGATTGACAGTATAAATAGTACTTACGTACTTACTTAGTAAGTACTATTTTATAACCATCTCAATCAAGGTAATGTTTACTATACCAGACGAGGGTTCCAACAATGTAAAACAAGATAACAATACAATTTAGAAGAGTAACGGTGGAGTTTCTTATCCATTCTTCTCCATACGAAAACTACCTTTTGGAAGGGACGACTAGTTGTAAATTTTGACGTTCAAAAGTATCTTTTATGTGCCTTTTTGAAATAAATTATTTGACTTTGATATTTTAAACTACAATCCTATCAAAACGAAGTTTCCACAATAAACAACACTAAGTACGATCACTAACAAAAGTCTAACACAAAAAACAATATTATTTCTATTGAGCAGAAATCGTGAGCCGACCATGTTTGGTACAAACACAACAGGCTTTAATTAAAACATCGCGTTAGCCGACCCTTGTGTCCAATCAGGGGTGGTCGAAAAGTTGCCCACTCATCGACGGGCCAATATCGACAATGTCCATTAGAGGTACCGCTATGAATAGGGTTGGTGCGTGTGATTTTGTTTTAGTTCATTTTATTAATAAAATGATGAAGATTTTTGTCTTTATCTTGAATATAATGAATTTAATATTCAACAAATAATGGTAGAGGAAAAAATAAGAAAAATATAATTATGAATTCGGTGTTACTGATGAGAACAACTTGTTTAAAGGGGAATTCGAGACGCTCACATATTACTGAACCACTAGAAATCGCTCAGTGTGTTAGAATTATTCATTATTTAAATTAATATATATCTGCCGTTTTGAATGGAGTAATAAAAAGACCAAGGAAATATATGTCACACGCAAAAATAACGTAATTTCTTCAACATAGACAACCCTAATACCACGACCAATCCAGATAATGACGTATGAAATGCACGTTAATAGTTAACGCATTGTGCGGGCGAGTGTACGAGCCCAAGAGTCTTAGATCTATAGTAGTTTCACATTGTTATCAGGAATTTATATTAAAATATGCGGGAAACGATTTATCTCTAATTATACATGGTGGATGAAATCATGAGAGTCATTTTTCTACGACCCTTCGTTGAGGGAAATGTGACACGTAATCTTGATAGGAATGTTAGGGTTTTGAGAAGGTGTGTAATATTTTTCGGGGTGAGCAGAAGTGGTACTAATGCATTTAAAATTAAAAAGTGAAATACATTGATTTGGCTATTGCTCGAAGAAGCGAATTAAGAGCGTTTATAAAGAAAGTGGGCAACATCGCAAATAGCTATCAAATATTTCGCTTTTTTGTTTAATTTGGCAATATTAGTGTATGGAAATAAGAAATATGGATAACTCTGGAACTAGTCAACTAAAATATTGATTAAGAAATGCAATAATTAATATCGTAACATCGAATATTTTGTTTTAATAATAATAATAATAATAATATCAGCCTGTTACTGGCCCACTGCAGGGCAAAGGCCTCTTCTCATACAGAGAAGGCACGAGCATTGATCACCACAATTGCTCAAGACGGGTTGGCGATTTCAAACTTATATTAACTACAAGTCCAGGTTTCCTCACGGCGTTTTTCCTTCACCGATGTCAGTAATGTCCAAGACAAACTCAGAAAGTACATATGAATTGAAAATGTCACATTGGTACTTGCCCGGATTTGAACCCACAACCTCGTGCATGAAAGGCGAGGCCTTAACCACTGGGCCATCACGACATATCATTGTTTTAGATATAAAAAAAGTATTTTTCCTTTTTTACACCTAAAACGATTACAACATCAAATTCAGTGCAATTGCCATTCATTATTAATATTCTAGTTCACTAGTTAGTGATATTTCATATTTCTATGCAGTAATATTGTCAAATTAATCAAAACAAGTAATTATGTGACAGCTATTTGCGACGTTGGGAACTTTTTGTATGAACGATCTAAGCTAAGCATGCAAGCAATGCAAATGCGGGGACTAAAAATAAAAATATTAACTTCGTCTGGTTCGTAAGCCAATCAGAATGACATGAAATGAAGTAAGTAATATTGTAGGACAGTAACGGATTTGACGTAACCGTAGTAAAATACGTATGTTAAAAAAATAAGAAAATTCAAACAACTGACCATTTTCTTTCTCGTTGTCAACAGGGCCAGGCGAAACGCGAACAATCTCTGGAGGACCTGAGACAGCACATCCACAAGTTTTACATCCCCCTCGCCAGGGAGTTCATCGTTTTGTTCCCAGAAGGAGGCTTCTTGCACAAGCGACGGGAGGTCAGTCAGAGGTAAGGACATTCTTATAAAATGTTCATAAAGTTTTTGTATCTTGCCCTCGAAATAAAACGTCTAGACACAATGAAAAAAACCCAAGGGAAAAATGAATTCATTATTGAACCGCCCATACTGACTGAATGACTCGTGGGCCATGATGAAAGAACTATGAGACAGACTGTAAACACTTGTTCAGTTAAAAAGTTAGTGATTCGATACTTACGTGCACAAGAGAATAAAAAGCGATACCTGTGCTTCAATCACCTTTTATAACATCCTGAGGGAAAAGTTCCGTGTGGTGTCGGACGTAAAGAATAGTACCAACCCATTGCTTCTCGTGGGTGTCGTAAAAGGTGACTAAAGGACCCACTAGAGAATGGTCAGCAGCGTTCTCTATGTATTTTAACACCATACTGCGATCGCCAACCCGCCTGCCAAGCGTAGCGATTATGGCAACCCCCCACCATTTGGGGGAGGCCTATGTCCAGCAGTGGACGTCTTTTCGGCTGAAATAATGAGGGAAAAGCTGACCTTTTCGGTTTTAGAAACCACAAGGAAGGAGCTTTGTCAATTTGTTTTCGCTCTCTTTACAGCTTAAGGAGTCCCCAGAAAAATATGTAATTCTCCTTAATTCTCAGGTTTGCAGAAAAGAATAACTTACCGAAATTGGAATACGTATCGCTTCCGCGTGCTGGTGCTATGAAGGTCATTATGGAAGAAGTGGGGCCCCTCAGAGACCAGGGTGCTAGTACTTCTAAAGAGGACTCGAAAAAAGGTGAGTTGCATTGCACAGAATGAAACTTTGACGTGGGTCTAGTGGTCATAAGTGCTACTGCCTTCCACGAGGTCATGGGTTCGATACCCAAGTCGGGCAAAGTGTTATTAGGTTTTTCTATCAGGAATTTCTTAGTGGAAGGCCGGGGCTGGATTTGTGCCCGGTTGACAGAAATAGGCTCGCCCTCTATTACATGGGACTTATACATTACATTACACAAAATGTGGGTGTTCTGGAGATACACCTCTGCCTTTCGGGATCACACGTGTGATTATATGTTATGGTTAGTGAAATGGGTTTCTCGTCTGTTAGACGGATTTGCGATTGTAGTGTGTTCGTCTCTGCATCTCCCAAAGTTACTGGTAGAAAATGCCCGAGGCATTGAGTACGCGAGTGCTAGAGTCCGCTTGCGGACTCAACCAACCCATACAGAGGTACTAGGATAAATAAATAGCAACAATTCTTATTGTTTTCTAGTTTTCATATTAATTATCATAATTTTAGCCGAAAATCGTCCACTGCTGGACATAGGCGTCCCTCAAGCGTCGCCACTTCGACGGGTTCAGTGCTTACCACATCCAGGGGATTCCGGCGACCTTAACCAGGTCATCGATCCACCTTGTGAAGGGCCTACGCGCACTAAGCCTTCCGGTATGCGGTTGTTACACTAGAACCATTCGGCCCCATTAGCCATACATCCCTACGAGCAATTTCCCCGTCTACTAAGCTGCCACTTACACGCACTCTCTTAACATAGTCAATTCTTCTTGGGCAAGTCGGTTACCATGGTTATCCTGCGGGTTTCTCTATTTCTGATTGGATCACGCAGGGAAACTCTGAAAATAGCCCTCTTTGCTTTTTGGATGCCTTCTAATCAGGCGACCACGTTTCAGCGCTAAGTTCAAAGACTTTCGTCTTGAGGCAGACCTACCTAACTGGCGATGGCGGACAGTTTGTCCTAGGTAAACATAATCGTCAACAACTTCCAGTGTAGTTCCACTCTGTCAGCTCTCTAGAGATCATCGAGCATTGTATTTTGGTTCTCCATGGACTGTGAAAGTAGTCATACAAACATTTCTGCACTTGGATGTTACATAGATAGACAATCACAAATCAAAAAAAATACACAAAATAAAATGTATTTATTACCGGATGCGTTAAGTAATAAACAATTTAAATACTTATTTACATTCTACAGACGACAACTTCAACCAGAACAACACCAACAACAAACTGATCGTAGAATCCTCAGTTGGTGACAGCATCGAATGGATCCTGGACGTCACCATCGCCTATCCTGACCGGATCCCGCTGCATCTTCAGGACGTGGTATGCGGGATTCGGCCTTCTTGTGCCACCCATCTGCATTATAGGCTGTACCCTAGTACTGATGTAAGTGGACAATCATTACCTAATTATTTTTAAGCTGGACATATTTTTTGGATTTAGAACCAGAGACAGAGAGGGCGGACGGCCATTGGTTAATTATTTCTGAAAAAAAAATCTTACATAAGAATAAAGAATAAAAATAATATCAGAAAGAGAGAGAGAGAGCAAAGGTCTATTGGTTGAAAATTGTCTTACATAAGGATAAAGACTACAGTGCAATGGATAAAGAAAAACTGTATTCTCAAGATTTAGAAAAAATATACTAAAATTAATCTCTTTATTTTTAACTGATGCTATTTGAAACTAGTTCAAAGTTAAAAATCCTGGCGATAAAACCTTTTTTCATTTCTTCTCTCAAATTAATCATCACGCTCTACTTCACCCTGAATTCGACGCCGAACTATTTAAAAAATTTGCATAAAAAGCTTTATTGGCGACTCCGAAATGTGCCATTATTTCGGCCTTTAAAAGAACCTTTTTGATTACCCTGAAAAGGTCATTTCTAAAGCTTCATTATGCTAGCCTGTAAATGACCTGTGTGGAACATAAGCTTTTAATATACTGTTACAAAAAACGGTCGGAGTGAGGTTTTGCCATAGTGACTATACGTAGCAGATGGATTAGTGATCGCGTTATGTTGTTACTATGGCAACTTCTTCAACAGTATTTTAAAATACCTTTAAAACGTGTAAAAAATCTTTTTTAAACACTCAATGACGTAAGAATTGTGTACTAGAAAAAAATTACTGACACGAATACAGCTGTTGCAAGCTACAGTAAAACACATCATTCATTTCAATTTTACGAATGTATTTGGTTATATGACTTTACAAGTTATTGCGTTTTCGTAAAGACCATTTTCACCTAAAGCAGTAATAAAGCTTGGTGATTTTAATTCAGTTCGGATGGTGATCGGTTTTACGAATTTTGCCGATGCTACATCTAAATTGTGTCGTACTGTACCTATTTGTAAAATTTCATAGCGATCAGTTTAAGACGGACATATTTACCTTCGCATTTTATAATCTCAGTATGGATACTACCAGAAACCTATCTCCTCTACGCAGGTACCAGCTGACACCGAAGGCATGACCCAATGGCTATACGACAGGTTCATCGAAAAGGACCAGATGTTAGAAGAATTCTACCGCACCGGCCGGTTCCCCACCAAAGGCAGCGGGCCCCACCTAGCCAGGGTCGTCAGACAAGACAACCTTAGATACCTGATCCTTCATACCTTCTTTATAGCCTCTACTTACTTACAAATTGCGGTGGCAAGAGCCATCTGCAACTATTTTTGGTAACGGAATATTTCTGGGGCCAGACGTGATTTTTTTAGTACCATGACCAGCGTTGTCATTTGTTTTATTTTCGTGTTTGATGGTTGGAGTTTCTTGTGTTGTGTCAATTATTTGTTTTTCCCTATTCAAATATGTCAATCTTGAGGTTTCTGGATTCTTCCTTTCAATTTCAATAATGATTATGCGAGTCAGATCTTGTGAATTAGAGATTAAGTTCTGGAGATATTTTACTAGTGAATCAACAGTGGTCATATTAATTCTTATAGTTATAAGTCTTGAGTTGTCACATGAGATTTCCAATATTGTGTAAGTTAACTTTTACCAAACTTATTGGACTGATTTGTAGCCATGAGACCGGGTAAATCCTGTCCTTTTATCTTAGTATTTGGAATTCCATTCATCAAGCAACTTCTACATAATAAAATAATATTGTATCAAATAGGTTAATAAATACTCTCCTTACATCTGGTGCACCCTATTATAGTAGAAACTATAGTAATCGTATATCATTATGGTATATCATATTTTGACAACAACACTTCAGTACATCACGTCTGGTCTGCAAAAAACTATGTTGTAACAAAATAAAGGTTTTGGATACTGGCTGCTAAATAAAATAGAATTATTATTTAGAGATGGCGCTATATATGTCTAAAAGAGAGCAAGTGTCATGCTGTCACCTGTGTCGAATGCCACAGTTAAACCTTCTACCCTTATCAGTACTTTTAATAATAAATTTCTAACACTATCCACCCAAGAATGAATATATCTTTACTAAACATAAAATTCCTCGCAACATTATTAATTCGAACGGTCGATGGTTTCTTTTTTGTATAATTGTCTTCGGAATTACTTTTGACAACAATTCCCAGTTATTTGAACCTTCACTAAGTCTTCCTTACTACACTACATTCAACCTCAACACTCTAGTGTTAAAAGCGTGCATTAAAAAAATTGGCAACGTTGCAAATAGCTGTTAAATATTTACCTTTTTTTAATATGAGCGTTCATCCAAAAAGTTGGCAACATCGCAAATAGCTGTCAAATATTTACGTGTTTTTATTAATTTGTTAAAATGGAAATATTAGAGTATGGAAATATAAAATATCGCTCTATAGTGAACTAAAATATTAAAAATTAATTGCAATTTGATTGAACACTGAATTTGTTGTTGTAATCGTTTTAGGTGTAAAAAGAGAACATCTAAAACCAAATATTCAGGTTACTATATTAATTATTGAATTTCATTAACAATATTTTAGTTGACTAGTTCAGAATGCACGCTTTTAAAGTAATTACGAGTTCGATTATACAAAATCCTGTTAAACTAGTCATTCAAATATTTTTGTTGCGTTTTTCGCCATATTCGTTTATTGAATTATTCGTTTTTGTATGGACAGTGGGAATTATAATAGTACACCGCGAACTAGTCTAGTGTACTTATCTCTAACAAAAGCATGAGCTAAGTTAGAACGAATAAGGACCATAGTTGTAATAAGATTTTTCTGCGAACCGTATCGGTTCTGCTCTTAATCCAACGAAAACTGACAAGCAGTAGGTAGGTTCTCTAATCATATATTCCCAAATATTTTAACAGTCAATATCCAAACTCGAATTTGCCCTCATTTTACGGAGGTGCAAGGCGGAAGTACATTTTTTAATTTTAATTTACTTTTACTTTAGAATTTATTAAGTTTTTTTTTTAGTTTTAATTTGTGCGTTTGAGGTTACCTCGAGTTTGACATATCGAGTCATAGCTCGATTGTTTCGTGCCCAGGGTACACTTAATTAAGACCAATAAGCACTTTCTTTTAGTGAGAAACTACATACGCTCAATACTTTAAATTAATTGGAAAATAAACGACCTTGGAAAATCGAATTTCCAATCGATTTAAACGTAGAACCGATCGTATGTGACACGGATATGTGTTAATCAAAGCGTGCTGTGACATACAAGTCAATATATAAGTAAAAAAAATCTTAGCATAGTAATTGTGCTTCGCAATGAACCAAATTTCAATCCCTTGTGACAATAAAAAAGAAAAAATAGACGAGTTTTTATCCCTTACATTTATCACGTTTCACGTTCTACTTTATCAGATCCAGTCGCTTCAAAGTTTGAATTTAAAAAAATCTAATTTTATACGAAGAATTCTCGAGTCAATCGTGGTGAGAATTTTAAATAAATTTGAAATAGCGAACGATGTTCGTGGTTGGCGTTTGGAAAAGAAAAAAAACCGGATTGAAAATTCTTTAAAAAAATATTTACGAACTTTCCGTCAAACGTAAATACGACTATGGAAATCAGTGTGATTTTTCTTTCCGGAAATGTTGTATTCATAATTTGTAGCTTGATCCTTGATTTGAACATAATATTACATTTTATTATTTCTTTTATTTTTCAAACGTCGAAGTCCGAACAACGTGCCAGGTACCTTTGTCAATGTCTAAATTAGGAATAAGTCGGTGTAGAATGAATAACAATAGCGTATAAGAATCACGTTTTTGTTCTAACAGAAAATGTGGGCATCGTTCCTTTTAGTTCATAGCTACTGTACAGGTTTAATCAACATGTATATCTAAGTGAAATTATGTGTTTCGTGGTAAAATTAAAATATATAAATTAATGAATATGCCAAAACATATTTGCCGTAAGTGCCTAGGCTTATATTTGGTGTAGTTTATCATTGTAAAAATAAAAAAAAATGTACATACCTTCTTAAATGTCACACAAGAATGTAATTGATAGTAATTATCTTGATAATGTACTTTAAAATTAAATATGAAAAGATTATTTTGAAAGCCAAATTTTAAGAAATAGGATGAGTTCATACTAAAGGCAACAATTTGGATATTTTTCACTGTAATTAAAAATAATATGAAGCACGCTACACGTAATAATTAAAGCAAATATTTTTTATCCCAATATGAAAATAGTTAAATTGTAGATAGACATGAATTGATCATATCTAACCAAGTTCCTTTCTCATGTCCAAATGTGTGCCTTTTGCAATTAGCCAACTTTTTTTCGAACATTTTGTCCATAATTGAGCGTTGAAAAACGAATTATTTGTAATTCATTAATTATATCAAGAAAGGTTGGTAAAACCCGTTATTTCTTTATTGAAATGTATTTTTATAATTCTAAACCAAATAAGTAAGTATCATTGTGACCATATCAACATGTGATTATTTTTTCTTAGAATTGATAAATAAATTGTGATTGCTACCTTAAATACTGTAAATTTTCAGCCTAATTGTTTATGAACTTTATCTGGATATAAATCTTGTATACTCAACTTAAAAACACTGAATGCACGTTAAAATTTTCTGATATTTACACGAACACTTTTTTATTGAAATAAAACTAGGTTATTGGATTTGTCGTAGGTACATTTATTTGATAGTAGCTGGTTTAAAATATCAGTTTTCTCCCCTTGAACATGCAAATAATATAGTCGATCTACATATGAAACGCACTTGTAATAATAATCCTCGAATTAATTTTATTTCATTGCGCACTTCTGTTTCAACATATCCGCACGCGTCTAAAGCAGATGGCTAAACGCGCATTTTCTTCAAGTATTATGTTTTAAATATAACGTATTTATTGCATTTAACTATCTAATAGTTTTCTACACGATATAAACTCCGGAAATATGTTTTTACGAACATTAATTTCCCTAAAAACGTGTGGTCTTAAGGATGTAATAATATTTTTTATTTTAGTATCTTCGTCAACGATCCTTTTTGTTAGTAGTAAATAAATATCCTCTTAATGTAAATAAAAGGATTGAAGGTTTTTCTTCTATAATTTCTTAACAAAGTGATGTTTGAAGCCTAGTCGTGTGTCGATGATTTCTATATTACCTTTGTTATTTTTTATTTGCTGCCAGCGTAATACTTTTATAGAAGTTCTAATGCAACAAACATACAAATCTGTAGTTTCTAAAAAGTATATTTCAAACTGAAAGGATGTTGTGGAGAAATGATATCTCCGATTTTCAGTTTATTCAGTACACGGAAAAAGTAATTTTAGCTAAATAAGTAGTTGTCATTTTACATTTAATGGCGATTCAGACACATTGACAAATAATGTGGCTTGTATTGAAAGTATATGTTTGTATTATACGAAATTAACATCACTGCACTAACATTGTTGTAAATTAATGTATCCTTTGGGAGTTCCCCTATCTGTTGATACGGATCCGATGAACCTGGTATTACCTAACTAATTGATAATGATACCTTCATTTTGAGAAGTTAAGAGCGTTCATCCAAAAAGTTGGCAACGTCGCAAATTGCTGTCAAATATTTACCTGTTTTGATTAATTTGTCAATATTACTGTATGGAATTAAGGAATAAGGCTAACTAGTGAACTAGAATATTAATAATGAATTGCAATTATTGCACTGAATTTGATGTTGTAATCGTTTTAGGTGTAAAGAAGGCATTTGGAAACTTTCCAAATACTTTTTTTACATCTAAAACTGAATATTCGGTGTTACGAAATTAATGATTGCATTTCATAATCAATATTTTAGTTCACTAGTTCGCCACATTTCATATTTCCATACAGTAATATAGCCAAATTAATTAAAACAGCGAAATATTTGACAGCTATTTGCGACGTTGCCAACTTTTAGGATAAGCGCTATTAAGACTGTTTTTTTTTTAGTTCGCTACCATAGACATAGAGAATGAACTGAGCGTTCCATATTCAGTTATCCACTGATTAAAGATGCAAAAGTACAAGAGAGACAAAGCGAATTCGCGGACAGTAGTCGTCACTTTAGTAGTACCATAGGTATTGGCCGCACTTTGGGAGGTTAACGCTCAGTCCAATTCTCTATGTCTATACCTACAAAATAAATAGGAGAATCCTTAGTTTACAGTCGTATTGGTTTATGGTAGATTTCGTATGATCCGGGTCGATTACTATGGGTAATTCCATAATTGGAATATTAACAAGGATGTGTAATTAATTGTTCCCAAAGCGAGATTCGAGTGATTTTAATGTAAGGTTTTTTTTTAGCAAAAAAAATTTTTTCTTTTGCCAATAATTAATTATATTTGTAGTAAGTACATATTCGAAATTATTTCGATTTCCAAAATTAAGGTGTTGTTTAGTAATTATTGTAGTTTGGGAAACTTGGGTCAATGTGATTTTTTTTTTAGAATACATGTTGTTGTTTCTTTTTTTTAACGAGTTAAGTTTGTTTTTTAGTTAAGGTAAGGCGAGTAACAAAATTTTGTGATGCTTTTCGTGTTATAATTTTACTTTAAGTTTTTTTTTTTTTGCTTGATTCTGCCGAACTTTGTTTTTTTTTTGTTTATACTTATAACATTTTTATTTCTTAAAAGGTAGAAGTTGTAAAAATGGCGACAGTCCTTAACATGAGTGAGATAGAATTTATGCTGAGACATGTATCTTGAGATAATAAAATAAGAGCATGATTTTATTATTGACGTATACGAAAACATCAGCAATTATTATACGTTTGTAAAATAATTACAAGAGACTAAAATGTCTCATGAGCTAAAATTTCCGGTTGGAAAAATCGCCTTTGGTTCTGATTTCCATAGTCGTATTAAACACGAATTATTTTCCAAAGTCGTCGATTTTTTTCTGCCGGAAATTTTCGACTGTGCGTTTCTTTATGATGAATTGTCGGAAGCGAATCAGTGTAATGAATTCTAACTGTACCGAATTATATCTATCTATTGGTCTTAACTATGTGATTTGTATAAATGTCATTAAAACTAACTGTCGGTGGTCCCCGTCGAACAATATCGAGAATTTATTTTCTTAACTTTAATAAAAATATGAGTTTTTTTACAAATGAAAGAGTGAGTGTGTCATTTATTGTATAAATATATAATTTAGGGCATATTTTCATTTAAAGCAAATCCTTCATCGTAATTTTCACATTATTTCGATGTGATGGGTTTGAGTTAGCGATAAAATGTATTTTTAATGATATTATAATTTTCATCCATACTGACACATATACATATAATTATTTTTATAATTTCATTTCAAACTCAAACAATGTGATAAATAGAACTGATTGTATGTAGAAGACCCAAATAAAATAATTTTAAAAACATTATTTTAAGATTCATCATACCATATATATATACTAGATAATTTGATGAGTTCGGCTAAAAAGGTCAGTGTCCCTTTATCATAATTCACCAACACTTTTATAAAATATTATTTTAGTACTGCCGGCTATTAATAGTTATAACCTTTTTAGTAAGATTCCTCTCAAGCTGTCTTTCGACCAGGGATTTGCGAAGATGTATGTATATCGAATAATGTGTATGAAATCCACCAATAAGATCGTATCATTTTCCTAGCTTAGCAAATCTTAGCTCTAGTGGAGTGATCCCATTGGTAGATTTCACACACCACTACGCAAGTATGCACATCCTTTGTAGGGTCCTCCTATCCGGAGGCTGGATTTCACAAGCCTACCTTAAGCACCTCGTCCACGATTCAAGCTTCACGTAGACCGTTCTGTTATAGGCTATTTCTCACACATAAAACCAGGGGATCACCCTAGTAAGGCATCACGGAGCTTTACGTCGGTGCTAAATTAAACTCCAATTATAAACTCCTATCTTTACAAAAACACGTGAAACTAGGACCTATATTGAAAGGTAAATTAGCACGTGCTTTGGCTTGGTAATTATTCTGCTCTATCTGTCACTTTTAGTTTGACAGTTGTGTGACAATGACAGGAATAAGTGAAAATACGTGCTTAATAATGTTTATTAATCTCGGCCAATATCCTGTATGAGGAATAGGTAGAGACGTGATGACACACTCACAATTCTCCAATTATGTTTTTAAGTTATAAGTATGGAACAAAATAGCCTTTTTTTGTCTCGATATTGTTTAACATAGGCCACCAAATGAGCAGAATGCTTAGCTCGCTGTACATAATATACTTACGGACAATGATCCACGGTTTGTCAGTAAACACGTTTGTGGCACTCCATCTGTCGTTTTTTTTATTTTTACCTTACCTTTTTACCAAAGAGGCCAGAAATAGGCCTGTGCTATTGTATCTTCAAGAAGGTGTCGTCGATGCTAACCGTCAACTTAGCCTATCACAGTCTACTGTTGGACATAGGCATCTCCAAGGCTGCACCACAACACCCTGTCCTCCTTCTTCCGCATCCAGTCTGTCCCTCTGTGCCATCGGGCACGTCGTGGGTCCATCTAGCTGGGCGGTGAAGGCGTCCTAGACTACGCTTACCGATAAGCCATCTCCAACCTAACCTAAATAATATTCAAAGTAAGTCAGAATTATTACTATCACCAACTTTTAAAAGCCGATCATTTTTTTTGGTACTTTGGTTAACTAAATTATAAAAGAGATTTGGAAGAAAATTCACTGATCAAGGACTTTGACAACAACCAAATTATTCAGTCGAAATCGTTTTTTTTTTTTCAAAATCGTAACTAATATTGTATATGCGAGTTTGTTTGTTTGTTATGTTGCGGTCGCATCTGCGTTTATCGTGACGAAGCTTCGCACTGTGATACGATACACGCAGATGCGGCCAACCATTATCGGTTATCGTCGCGATAGTTCAGGCTGAGTAGCACTAATCGCCCGGGTGGCAGTACATAATAAGCGTGGTGCGTGGTCGGACTAGCGTTGTTCATTTCGACTGTTTCGGACTGCGTAGACGCTCTGTCGAAATAATTGAGAGCCATCTTGGATTATTGCACGATAACTCGTTAAAATTATGAAGCCGCTAATGTGACCACCGCATTAACGCGATAACTTTTTAGCGAGCAAAACATACGACGCATCGGCACGCATTGCTTTGGCACGACAGACTCAGATACGGCTGCAGCATTACGCTTTGAAGCTAAAACGGCTAAACGGATTTGGAGGCACATAGGGAAACCTTGACCCGGGTTAGGACATATGATACTTTTTATCCCGATAGTCCCACGGGACCGAGAGTTATGTGAGTAAAACCGCTGGTACCCGTATAAAAATGAAAAGCAGACTTTAATAAAATAAAACCGAATCGGAAATCAGCTTAAAAATGTTCAACATCCTTCTAATAATTTTCACCCCGTTAGGGAAAACAGCATTACCTACTTACTTAAATAATTTTCTTTATTTTCTCTCAACAATGACAAACAAAACCTCACAACAATAACTTTAAGAAACAATACTGCTTATACTCCAACATTATAAGGTGTGAAATATAACAGCGAACGACTATTACCATTCATGACCCTTTACGTAATCTTTTACCAATTTCCTTTGACCCCTCGACGCTGCTCGAGACCCCCAATTTTGGTACCAAGACTTTATAGCTGAGCGGGGGTGAGTGGTTCAAGTTAAGTTGGTTACTCAACCACCCTCGTCAGAAGAAGAGAATTAAGTTGAGTTTTGGAGCCATGTTTCGGTTTTCCTGTGATTAAGACAGCCTTAATGTTGATCTTGAATTTTCTGGGTAAAAACGTGCCTATTTTTTGTGAAAATGGTTTATCAAGACGTTAATGGAATGTAAGTACCTACCAATACTTCTGAATACTACCTACTGGATTAGCAGTGTTAGATAAGCCTTCCAATAACCATAGGCCCAGTATCTCGGACGAGAATGATCGCAAAATTAATGTGGAAAATTGTCATCCGCGCGTAAACTTACCTACTATTATTGGTTGAATGATTTTAGCCTCTCCCCACAGGCGCGTGTTTATCGGTCGATAATAAGTAGGTATAATAACGCAAGCGATATTACGATAATGCGTCCCGACCTTGCACACAGCTAAGTTTTTATCGTCCGATAATTCTAACGTCTGAGTGTAACCTACACTACAGGCCCCCCGCCCGCACTACACACCATTTTTTAACGCTGGTACACATCTGCATTAATAACGTCAGTAAGATCGTATGCGTCCTAATACAAATTGTACTTACTGAAAACAGATAACGCTTGCGTTATTATCGACCGATAAAAACACGCCGGAGAGGCTTTATCAACAGCCAATCGCAGCACTTTCAGAGTGCCTGATATTTTGCCACATTAATTTTGCGATCGTTTTCTTTCGAGAAACTACTTAACCCATACCGTCTTATTTCAAAACGAGTTCTAGCTATAGTCCCAATTTAATCCATCGAGCTAGTTTTTGTATTCCGACGTAAGTAAGCAGTTTTTGCCTTTGTCGGAATAAAGTTCGAAATTCAAAAACATCTTGATGGTTTAAATCGGGTTCTAAAGATAAACCTTATTTTATAATAAGGCCGAATGTGTGTTACTAATTACCTACCATGCTATGTTAGCAATCTTTTAACGACCAGACAAGATAAGGCATCTAGAATATAATTTCTGCCGCCACAGACACGAAAGAAGAATCCCCTTTAAGAGGCCGTGCACGAAATCGATTGATTCTGATACATTTTCTTCATTAGTTGTGAGAAAGGGAATAACAATTTAAACAAAACTAGTTGTGATTTCAAAATTCGAGTTCTATGTTTTGCATGTGAAAGCGATTTTTCATATAAGTTTAGTAAGTATTCATGCAAAATCACACATATTCGCAACAAATTTTCCAAAAAATTACGCGAGACTGTTTGATAACTTTTTACAAGAAACTACTTTTGATTTGAACATTTAAAAATATCAGCAACATCGTTATGGTCTTTGTTTGGATGTCGCTCAACCACTTTTTTCTGTCGAGCAATATCTTTTTTTTTCTGTAAAGTATTTTTTCCTATTATTTAGCAAACCATATTTAAAAAAAAAATAAAAATCAATCACTAGTCTTCAGCTATCCTTAAAATAAAATCAAAATTTTATTTGATGACTTTACAATATCTTCATTAAGATTATCATTAATAATAACCATATTTTCGAGAGCGCAAAAGTGATGTAACTATTAACAGGTGCTGTGACTGGCACGAATGGTTTAGCATCACGAAAACTTTATTTTTATACTTACACAGACTTAATGTTTCAAGCGCGAATTTTAAATCACCAGTGTCTAATCATAATCTACATAAGATACCAAGTGTTACAGCGTGCACAGCGATAAAAAATTCGCGCGATTTTTAATCGCAGTGCGGGTTAGGCCGGCGTGAAAGCCAACCTACCTACCTACTCAATAATATAATTTATTTTCTTTCCGAAAATTCCACCGAAAACCGTGGGAGAATAAGCAGCTTATTTCTCTCCTCCCACACGCCTTCAGATCACAAAACCATTTCAGCTCCTCACCTTAATCAAAAATACGTAGCCGCGTCAACAATTTTTATTACACAGTACGTTCTTTTTATCGAAACGAGAGAAAATAAACATCTAAATAATAACATCTCTGGGATATAATCGAATATCGAAGTACTTCCACCAGTCTGAAAGAGGGGAAGCTGAAAATCGTTCCTTCCCGCCTGTAAATAACATTTTTAGGGTTGCGCCGTAAAATAGACGTCGTCTGAACACGTGTTGTCGTATGGGTTCCGTGGCATGGATGTAGGAGAACTAGATGTTCTTCTAAATGAGATGTTATGAAACCTGTCTAGGGCTTAAAAGGTTACATTTTGATGTTATTGTGTCTTTATTATGGAACTATGTAGAAAAACTATAACTAAGTATAGAATACTATATTTTCAAGAAAGTGTGCAATGACAGTAGGTAAGCATACTGTAGTAATCTATTAGTTAATAGTGAATAAATTCATGGTAATAGTATTTAATAATAATAGTAATAAAATAAGAATGTATGATAAGGATAACTTAATAAAAAATTTGCAGGCTTGCTTGAAGGCAGAATACAATGATTAGGTTATGAGATCTCACCTGTACCAAAACAATATATTTCTAGCAAATAAACAATTGATTTGATTTGATTAACTAGATATTTAATAGCAAAAAAAAGCTTCAAATTAATTATTATTAATTTTGGTTTTACACATTCTTTGAAATTTTTAAAACAAGCATAACCTCTAATTTTTCTACGCGTCTGAGAGAATCTCTTCAAGTCCTTCAACATCCGTGTCCTCAGTCCATTTTATGAGCCTGTCTGCAGCGACAGCCGGGTCTGTATTGATAAAAAGAAAACACCATTTATGTTTTATGTTGCCGCAAAATGCTTCTCATACTGTGTATTGCAATAAACAGTCGTATAAAGGGATATGAAAGAAGGTATTAAGTTGCTACGTATTATGTGCATATTGAATAATTTAAAAATAAGTACATATAACAATGTGTTTATGATCGTAGCTACAAATAAAAAACACGCCTCTTTCCTCTTCAGGGCTTACCTATACAATATTATAAATGCGAAAGTGAGTTTGTTTTTTTGTTACGCTTTACATCTTGTGGCGCCATCTACATCGCCACATGCGAACTACGCATCAATGACCTGACGTCACACAAAATTCTGACCTCACACATCGCGCAATTAGAGTTTACCGTGCCAACGACATTTATAACGATATCCGACATCAATCGTTGGGCAGTTGCCCGCCAGACACGACACCCGTCTGGTCGGAAGATCAGTGAACTTTACACCCTGTTCCTCATGCGTCTAAATTGGTGACGCCGACGTGATGCACGTCAATGTAGCCTTCGTGCAACTACTTCAGCATGACGTCATCATCATCGTCACTCCCGCAAGATTTCGTGAGGCGACTCGCACAGCCAGCCAGCACCCACGGCTTCAACGGGTATCCGCACCAGCATGCAGCGAACGCCCATTCCTGGTCATCACTCACAGCCTCATCAGCAACCTTGACATAGCACCAGCACTTTCGGCCAGTTTCACAAGCAGAGCCCATTCTACCTTCTCCTGGTCGACGCCAACAGTCAGCCACAACCCGGCGCTGTACCACATCCGACTCACTGGATCACCATCTTATCTAAGTATGACGCCATAACAACAATGTTAACAGCATTGTTGTGTTTCGGCAGTTAGAGGTAAGATAGCCAGTTCCTCTGTGGTTGAGAATTCCGGGTTAAACTCGCTTTCACCTTCGGCCTGATCATCACTTACCATTAAGTGAGATGCAGGCCAAGAGCTACAACGCTGCGAAAAAAAAAAATACTAACCGATCATAATGAAATTTTGGCTTATTGGTGCTTCACGCGAAATCGATTTCTGGACTTGACAATTGGCCTACAAATAAATTAACTTCGTACGAATCGCCTCAAGAAAAAATAATATTATTTATAAGTGTCGATTCGGACGAATCACCGATAAGCCGAAATTTTACATACACGGTGTCAGGAGTACGGAAAAGGACATAGGGTACCTTTCATCCAGAAAAAAGTTCTGTTCCCGAGGGCAAGTTCAACTTGCTATAGGGAATGACGTACCTACCTAAATTATTATGGTTTTAATGTAAGGTTTAAGAAAATCGTGATAAATTATTTGGATTTGCACCCATATCGTAAGTCCGTTTGAAGGAACTCACTCGACTCAGGAGGCCATGACAACCGCCTCAGAAAAGACCTTAAAGTTGTATTCTAAGTCATAAGATACTACAAGCCAAAGACGGCAAACGATAAAATATAAATGCTATTCAAAGTAAACAGAGGTATCAATTCAAAATAACAATTTAAATTGTGTAGGATTTAAGCAAACAAACGCGATAAATGCCAATAAAAACAAAAATATCTAACAAAATTTTCTTTATCTCTGCCTATATTAAAACTCTTCTCTTTAATATATCCAAAAATAAATTCTGTCTACAAAATAAGCTTCATTATTTTTTCTCCAAACTTGTTTATTCAAACTGGAGTGGCAATACTGTCTGCAGGTGTACTTAACAACCAATATGTTTTGAGTTACTACATAATATTGTTGTAGGGCTCTTCAAAGCAGACGGCCCTATATTGTGTCTTAAGCTGATATCAGACGCTTTGCTCGAGTGAATGTTCATTAGGGCTCGGCTCCGTATGTCCGTATAGGATCACTCGTGTGTCTGTCTGTCTGTCCGTCTGTCACAGCCAATTTGCTCCGAATCTAATGGACCGATTAAGTTGAAATTTGGTGCACATATCAATTTCTGTGACCCAAACACGGACGTGTAACGTAAATAAATGAATTTTGAGTATGGGGTCACTTTTGGGAGACAATTAAAAAAAGCTCACTGTACCGTATGACATATCGATTAATCAAATGAAAGGGCTCACTGTGAGTGTCTCAAGTATATTTTTTTAATGAAAATTTACCGACCCCCCCTTATGTCCGAAACGACTGACCCTAAAATTATGAAAAAAAATACAGTTTATGGTTATATACTTATAGATTACATGAAAACCTATAAGAAGTCTATAATCTAAAAATAACATGGTAAATCTCCCAATATAGTACGTACAAACTTACATTTGTAGTCAGAATGTATGGGAGAACATGTTATTCAACTTCAATGTTAAATTTGTTCTTGGGATTAATTCATTCCAACTACGGAACCCTTCATTGTGTGTGGTCCGACACGCATTTGGTCGGTTTTTTTTTTGTTTCATGTTCACACGACGCCAACAAAATTACATAGGAATCGATCATTCGGTAGGTAAGTGACAGAATCGGACCGCCGAAATCCAACATCATTGGATGGGTTCACTAATGAATTCATTTTCCACTTTTGATTCATTTCGTGTTCAAATATTTCACGAGTGAAAGACGCCGAATGAAATAAAAAAATTAAAAAAGTGTAGCGTCTGATGTCTGCTTTAGACGGTGTACAAGGTATATTTGGAAGCTGGCTTGAAAGTCGTGTAGGTGTATCTGAGTAGGAGAAAATAATATGAGAAATTATATGAAAGATCTTGAGACTGGGTTTTAAGTAGCTATTTTAAAGGGGATTTAAAGTAGCTAGGTAACCTACCTATTGTTAACATCTTCAAAATTCTGTACACTTAGTTCGCAATAAAGAATTTGAATTTGAATTTGAAAAACTAAACCGTAAAGGAATCCAGGTGGTCAATCCAGGTGGTTCCATTAATTGGCAGCAGCATTTCAATATTAGAGGTTTTTTTGGGGGTTACAAGCGTGTTTTCGGAATGAAAAATGAAAATCAATCAAGAAAAATAAAACTAAAGTCGTCGTTATTTTATATTTGAAGAGGAAATACTTCCATACGTGCTGTTAGCCATTTTTTTTAATTCCCGTCCATTTTTTTTTTAAATATTTTCCTGTCACGTCCATACAAAAACTTTTTTTAACTTTCAAAAGAAGAACATAAAAGTAAACACAGACATCCCATCCCAATAGAAAGCGTCCGTCCATACAATAATGTCACAAAAATCCCAACATCCCTAAATTCAAGTCAAAAACACGTTTTTAACAAAAAGGAGAAAATCTTGAAAAGCGACTTGCTTTCAGAAGATTAACCGGAAGTGGCGTACTTTGTGTAGTTGACGCCCCCCGCCGCTAGGTGGCGCCGGAAATGAATGTCTGTTTGTCTTCCTCTATCACCTGAATTTTCTTTTATGCGCGTTTTTTTAGAATTTTGTGTATTTTCTGTTTGATCATGGGGTTTTTCCTGGTAGACTGAAATGGATTTGGATTGGATGATTAGTTTGGAAGTCAGTGTGTGTCATATTCAATAAATTGGTGAGTCAAATGCTGAACATGGGTCTACCAATAATAATTACGCTTGGCAGAAGGAACAATAATTATTTGGTTTTTCACACCATCAGGAATATTACCGAGAAAGCAATCGAACTGCCTAGCCCTTTCCCAACTATGTTGGGGTCAGCTTCCAGTCTAACCGGATGCAGCTGAATACCAGTATTTTACATGGAGCGACTACCTATCTGACGTCCACAACCCATTGGGTAATACGTTACCCCTTGGTAAGACTGGTTGTCAGACTTTCGGGCTTATGACTACCCGTAACGACTGTCAAAGATCAACGGGTTAACGTGCTTTCTGAGGCATGGAGGAGTCTTGGTATGTAAAGATAGTCACCCATCCACGGACCAACCCCGGCAAGCGTAGCTTAACCTGATGGATCGACCCGTGCGGCTGTCATTACATAGTCATGAGCTCCTTTTGAATACCAGAAAACGATGATACAAAATGACACGTAGGTAATACTTGTTCCACAGACGAAAGAATTGAGTTGATGACATGTATGACGTCTGATAAAAGAAAAAAATATCATCCTTATCAGTGATGGTCAAGGAGCTCCGTAACCATAACCGAAACTATCGGATATCCGAAATTAAAATCTATCCTTAACCGTAACCGAATCCGCTATAAAGGTTTCGGATAAAATCGGATATGGGCGGAGTCTAAATGAGACACGATAAGACAGGTTTTTCTGCCCGGCAGAGCCAACACACTAGACGCACGCGTCACTTGCATGTTTGTTTTATTTGTTATTTGTGTTTTACTGCTACAATTAAATAAAGAGAATGAAAATACATTTATTTAGCACAGACTAAAAGGCACACAACTCAAAATGTAAAATAAAAACCTGATATCTATAACCGAAACTATCCGAAACTAACGGATAATCAATAATAATTTCATATCCGTAACCGGTAATAAGTTAACCGGTTATATTTTACAGGATATTATTTATATATCCGTATCCGTATCCAGATCCGAAATTTCATATCCATAGCACCACTAATCCAAATATTACTTTAAAAATTTATAGTAGGTATACCCTCACCTAGGTAGTTACTTATCTGCCCCTAGTTGATCTGCACTACCAGCTAACATCCTAAACCTTCTATTCATAACAGTCCCTTTTTCCACATAACCCAAAAAAAAAATGAAAAATTACAAAAGAACTCCAGTTCACTGAAACTTCAGTTCCAAAAAATAAAAAAGCTACCATTTTCACATTTCAAAGCATGGTATAAAAAGCCATTGAAATTGCTCAATGCATCGGAAAGACTTCGATAACCACACTATGATGGGGTCGAAGAAGGGTGTCCACCCTAGCCCCGACATATGGACACGCCGTGCATAAACCCGTTAACCACGCGACGGTGAAAAATTGCAGGATAATGTCGATTTGAATATTTTGGTTTCGTGGTTCCGTGGATTTATTTTATTTATGGGAGCCTAGGAGAAATTAATGGCAAAATAATTCATGGGTAACATACAAAAGTCGAAAGATTATACATAAGAAATTGGTGTAACAGGCTAAAATTATAAGAGTTAGAAGCTAGCTTTTCTGTCTGTTCATAATGAAAACGTTTCACTTTTATTTCACAGGTAAGCAAGGTCATCAGTTTTGTTGTTTGCTAAACGGCTCTTAGGTACTACTTTTTACTTTTTTTACTTTTACAAAAAAAAAAAAAAAAAAAAAAAAAAAAAAAAAAAAAAAAAAAAAAAAGGTACTACTTTTTGAACAAATTAAGTGATAAATTTTGTTACTGATTTACTGATATTTAGATAAGTACAACTTAAATCTAAAACTGTCAATAAACATTGTAAAAATTTTAGAATTACAATTTTGTACTAGTACGTATAACGCCTGTTTACATAAACTGTTACGAGTATTATTGAAATGAAATGAAATTGTTTATTCTGTAAATAGGATATCGGAATCACTTTTACACGTCATATAAAAAATATTAAAAATAAGCTAGGTGTGGTCGGTGTTTCCTACCTGACTACTCTGAGAAGAAAGGTCGAAACATACTCAGAGGTCGCAGTCTCTTTTAAAGTCCAGACATCATCTTGGTCAAGCCATGTGAGGACCATGTAGATTAGTGTTTGAAATGGTTTTTTGAGGAAAGAACCACGCAGATTTGAGTGGACCTGTCCAGTCATTGATCATTCCAGTCATGAATCATTGATGCTAGGTGTATGGTATATGGAACTTGTTTTCTTTAAAATATTTGTATGCCAGTCAATGGCGAGACATGTAGACCCTATCATTAAGATCGTTATTGTACCACGTTATAATGCAAGTAAATATATTCTATTCTATTCTGGTTAATAAAAGTGTGTGCCTAAAATCATCTTGGTAACAGAAGTTTGTGATTTATTGTTATGACTTTCATCATCAGCCTATTAGAATATTCCCACAGCCTGGACACAGGCCGCCTCTCTTCGAGAGGGAGTGGGGAGTAATCTACCACGCAAGCCCCGTGCGGGTTGGTAGATGTCACATATCTTCGATTTTTTGGTTCTAGGATATGCTGGTTTCCTCACGATGTTTTCCTACACCGTTTTGAGAGCAGTGGTGATGAAATTATTTACACAAACTAAAGCGCCTGCCTGGGTTCGAACCACGACCTCACCTCGTAAGTCAAGGTCGTTACCACTGGACCACCACTGCTGTTATGACTTTAAAACAGAATTATTAAGCTCTATTAATTATATAACCATTACAGAATGGAAATTAGGGCTGTTTCTTAAATTCACGTGGGCTGCCTCTATAACATATTTAATACAACAGCAGTTTTATAAATACATTTTGGAAATGTCTTTCAATACCTCACTCAATCTCCATTAATTCGTTTATAAGACGGTTCTGTTGGTCCTCCTGGGACACCGCCATGACAATATATTACCTGAGGATGGTTTTAAAAATGTTAAGTAATTTTAAACTTTTGTATTTGAACGATAGGTGTTTGTTTTGTGGTTGTAAGTTTTGTGGTGGTAAGGTTATTATATGTACGAGTTTATGCTATGGTTTGAAAATTTGAAATAGGTATTTAGCAAGTTTTCGGAGATGTTTGAAGTTCCAGATCAACCTTTTATCATCAGGTATTGTGCGCTTTTATCATTTCTAACGTGGCGATACTATTGCGAGCGTCCACGTCACGGCATCACGATAAAATAGAGAAGAAAAATGTATGGAAATTTCCGTCCATGATAACGTTATAACGTGCATTTTCGCTAAGAACAGGTTTTGCTTGGACAGTTGTTGTATTTTTTTTTTTGTTGTTTTTGTTATTAGTTCATCTGATTACTAGTTTATTTATTTATTTAGAAGTATAAAAATTATGTATTATATAGGTATGTTGAAACTGTTTGTAGGTACTCTCCGTCACTTGTCCTTAAGGGTTCATTAGAAAACCAGCGTCAGACAGCATTTGTCTGGAATTAATGCTGAAATTAACCTTTTTGGCGAAGCCGTGAGGCACACTTATTGTTAAAATAGTACTATCAATTTTACTTTGTTTGTATTTTGTGTTTCACGAACTGTGTCCAAATAAACGTTTTCTTTCTTTTTTCTTTTTCATATATTTCCATACGTTTTAAAATATTATATATATTATATTCTTGAATAAATGTTAAAAATAATATTCTACAAAAATATTGTGTTAAAGATATTTAAAAAAAAAACAGAAATTGAGCAGGTTCCAAAAAATACCCAGTAACTAAACTACAGCACCAGCTATTGCAATACGGAACCCTTTTAGCACGTCACGCCTCATCACGGTTCACGTCATCGGCATTCAATTAGCCACGGGCGATACTGCGATACCCTAAACAGGGGTGTTACGTCACGGCTCGCCATTGACTGGTTTGTGTATTATTGAATATCTGGATTTGCATTGGGTGTTTACGCGGTAGAGAGGTTTTGACCGCTCAGGTACGATATAATGCGTTACAGTGAAAATGAAAAGAATAAACTTTTTTACAAAAAATTTAGCCAACGCAAAAAAAAAACTGAAAACAGAAAAATTAAAAATAACCTTTTAGTGTAACTAAGCTCCTAAACTAATTTAAGTAACAAATTTTGAGGCGGCGGCTAACAAACAAATTCATTATATACCTTAAAGCGTAAAATGGCTTGATGGTGTATTTGGCGGCGCCCCAAAATATGTCACTATTAGTTTAGGAGCTTAGTTACACTAAAAGGATTTTTTTTTATTTTTCTCTTTTCAGTTTTTTTTGCGTTGGCAAAATTTTTTTTTTGCGTCGGTATAATGTTTTGTAAAAAAGTTTGTTTTATTTTTCGCTTTTAAGTTACCATTTATTGTTTTTCTCAAGTAAGGGATTCCTCAACAGCCAATCACCAACCGTTCGGAGAGATATAGAAAAACCATAGCCAAAATTTCACATAGTCCGAACAATAGCGTTTCGTCTTATATTCGACTTCGACCCGAAACAATAACTTTCAATTAAAATTAATTTCCTACTCTTCACTCAAAAACAAATAAGAATTTATTCTGCCCCTACTGCCTTTAAAGATAAAAGTAATCCAACATACCTGATACATACATAATGAAAGCAGGTAAGGCCACTCGATCCTCGTGCCCAAAATCATCCAATCACGGGTACCTATCAATTAAATTAAGTCCTAAACAAGCAGAGAATCAGGCAAATCGTTAGGTTGGCTTAGAAGTAGGGATGTGCAATGTGGGACATACCGGGGTATTAGAATTGTACTTTGATTTTCATGTTCTGGTTAGATAAGATTTTCCGGGTGGATGTAGAGGCATGGTTTATCTTTTGGGTCCTGTATAATCAAGCAGATATTTATTTGCTTTTCGGGACCGCTAATCATGTTAGATTGATGTGTGTTTTCACTAGCAATTTATTAGGTTCCTTCGGTCGGGTTTCTTCAGCATTTTGTTTTTTTTTTTGCAATTGCTATCTACTTTTTGATGACACAACTCAACACATGTGCGTCAAAACATTAGTAGTAATAATCATACCTAGGTTCTCATAGGTACTTGTAAAGAGCATGCTAGTTTTAACATGCTCATAAGCTTGTTTTTTGGAGCATGTGTGTTAATAGCTTAACACACAAAATCACTATAATATATTGTGTTCCAAAAGTATCAGATAAAATAGATATTATTGAAGCTAACTCAATAATATGGGACCACCTTTGAAGTATGACTTCCCAAACAAAAAAGAATCATTTAAATCAATTCATAATTGGCGGAGTAATCGCGTAACAAAAACAAAAAAACAAACAGAATTGAGAACCTAGTCTTTTTTGAAGTTGGTTAAAAAGTGTATACAGGTCCTGCAATCTATCATTAAAGGGAATTAGTAACACAAGCATCTGTATTTAGAAAAGGTTTCGATTCCATTATCTCACCTTGCTTATCTAATATTATTAAAAGGTAATTGAAAAATCATCAAAACAAATGTTAGTTATACAATTACTCTATTGTCAAATTAAGTTAACATCTTTAAGGCGATTTAAAATTAGAATTTCGGGTTTAGCTGTTCAAATAATTAAATCAAAACACTCATTTTGTAAGTAGCACCACAAATGGGCATCCTCAGGTACGTTCTGATCAATTTGTTTACATTTTCATCAAATACGTTTGGAACAGACCACACTTAGTTGCACACTGTTGTATGCTAGTTTTCACTACAGACTTAAACCGGGACATATCTCAATCCCGCGAATAACATCACTAGTGTTGTTAGTACTTGTCCGCTACAGTTTGCCAATCCCGTACAATTGGGGTTTATCTTTGCGGCGACTTAATTGGTGCGCCATGTTTGTTCGAAAGATTTGCGTATGGTTAAAATATAGTTGTTTTGGCCTATTATATATAGTGTTAATGTTGCCACTTCAAAGTGGATATTTTAGTGTATTTTATAGCCTATTCAGTGAAAGGGAAGTGGACGGCTCTTTGGGTTCGTTCGTTATTGAATTTTTTCGAGTGATGGTAGAAAAATGGTTTGCATTTTGACCAGCAAAGTGATTCTATAAAAAAACATAATTACATAACTTTGATTTCGGAAGTCGGCGTCTTTGGTTTTGAGTTTTCGGTTTTGTGCCACCGACTTTTATAGAGTTATTTTTCACTTTGTAGTGCTGTATTTGGAAGTTGGTTGTTTATTTTTATTGAGTTTTGATTTTCACTTTTTAGTTCTGGTACTTACCCCACACAAATTCGAATACCGCTACCTGTTATGTCAATAACAGTGACAGGAACTTATTATAACACCATCCACATAGACTACACTAAACTAACGTGGTTCATCACAGTCCCAGAGTTCAATCTGTCTTTCCATACAACAATTTGCCAATGGACTTCAGAAGCATACCTATACAGCATAAACGTATTTAAAAACAAATTAAAGACATATTTATTGAGGAAGGGCTATTACAGTATTTATGAGTTTATAGATGACAAACGGCATTCACAAATGATAGATTTGTGAATTATTATTATGAATATGTGTGTTGTATTTTTACTGTTTATGACTTTTTTCTTGTCTTTCTTTTTATACTGGGAAATTATTTTTTAAAGTTGAATGGAATGTTGGTGATTATTTAATTTATTGTTACTGAATTATTGACATAAAATTATTTTTAGTATTAGTGATATTGATATATTTTAAATGCGTCATTCATTTTAAATATGAATGTTATGTTTATGCTTTTTTTTTATTATTTTACTTATTATCACTGTAATATTTCCAACATAATGTATTTTTTTTTTAAATAAATGACTTATGACTAAGTGGGACACATATGTATTGTTGGAGCTAACTCAAAAATTACCCAAGCAAAGTTAATAAAATTAAATATAAGAGACCACCTCTGAAGCTATCTCTGACCTACCAAATAAAATAAGAATTATCAAAATCAATTCATATTTGGCGGAGTAATCGGGTAACAAAAACACAAAAAAAAAATACAATCTGTTGAATTGAGAAAATTATCCTTTTTGAAGTCAATTAAAAGGAAATTCAGTAAGTCTGATAGGTTAGTTGATGTAGTTGTCGAAAGCGCGACTGCATAGAGTAGGATCGGGTCGCTTCTCGAGTCAGGCAAATCATAAATGGGGTTTTTTCATTAGGAATTCTCAGTAGTTCGGAGTCTGGATTTCTGCCCGATTAATAACTAAATGCTCTCCCTCAATGTTAACAAACATTTTTTTCCGTCAGGTAGGTTATGTTGTTGTAGGTTGTGTACACTACACATTCCATTCGCTGAAATGCCTTCAGTGCTTCTTGCCCTTTAGTACCAAAATCTCCCTTGCTCAAACTCTCATACAGCCCATCATTGACTACGCTGATGCCTGTTATTTGGATGCCACCGAGGAGCTTTTAAATAAACTTGAACGTTTGCAAAACATCTGTATTCGTTTTGTTTTTAACCTTAAAAAGTATGACCACATTTCTAACTTTCGCAAGATACTCAAGTGGCTTCCTATTCGACTTCGCAGGAACTCTCGGATATTGTGTCTGCTATTTAACATCCTTCACAACCCGAGAACGCCATCCTATCTGCGCGAACGCTTTTCCTACGCCCGTCCTTCTGATGCACCTTGCAGGTCGCATCTTAGAAATCTCCTTAAATCCCCTCCCCACTCAACCGACTTCTACTCCTACTCCTTCAGCGTGCACGCGGTTCGGTTGTGGAATTCACTTCCGCCTGACATTAGGGACTGCCAAACTGTTGCAGTTTTTAAAAGAAGAGTGAAAGAACACTATCTGTCCACTTCGTCATAGTTGCATATTTTGCATTTATTATTTTATACTACATTATAATTAAGTATATATATTTTAGGGTTATTTATTTTAGAAGTATGTATGTAAGTTTATTCTCATATTGTATGTTTATAGTTAAATTAGCGAATAATTAAGTGTTTTTATTTTATGTATATTATTTTCTCTTCTAATCTTACACACGTTGTCTACATCTCTTTAACTACTTTCCTATCGCAGGTATGCTGGAAGAGATTTCTTTAGAAATAAGCATCACCTTTGTACGTTTTTTTTCTGTTCCTTTCTTCTTGTCTATTTATAATGTGTGTACACAAACTGTTAAATAAATAAATAAATAAATAATAAAAAAATATTGGACACGTAATTTTTTTTTCTTTTACTTAAGTAATCAAAAGATTACCCACGGCAATACATTGAGTTAAAATATGGCATGACGTCACGCCCCGGTTGATTTTATACTGACTTGTGACATATTGACCCCCACTCCCCAACTTGAATGCGTTTTATCTAAACCATTTTTTATTAATAAGATAAAGCAAAAAATACGTGTCTAATGTTTTTTTATTATCTGACTGACAGATTTTTTTTTTTTTTTCCCCGATTTATGTTCCCTATACTGCCTACCCCTGTTGAAATATTTACCCCAGGCGTCATAATATATTGTAATTGTCCCCGAAATGTATGGTGAAATAACCCTAACTACAATTTAACATAAAGTAGTTAGTTCAGATCTCAATCTAGTAACACAAAGCGATCACTCTGCCTACCCTGCACAGTGCAGGTGTGAAGGTGACGCAAAGCTTTGTGCCGGGCCCCAATAGCCCTGAGTACACTAGATAGGGCGCCCGAAATAGACTGAGTACCGTTTAGATAGGCTAGTTACTTGTACCAGATACCGGATAGTAGGAATATTGTTGTAAGTTTAATAGCGATGATGTTTCGTCTTCGTCCTGTCACTATTAGCTGCTGAAACTGGGCATTGTTATGGAGGCTTGTCTTTGTTTCGCTCTTTTCCGGATATACTGCAGTCATTAAAAGCGTTTATTCTGAAAGTGGACAACGTCGCAAGATGATATCAAAAATAGATGTCAAAAATTTCGTTGTTTTGATTAATTTGCCAATATTACTGTATGGAGAAATGAAATGTGGCTAACTAGCGAACTAGACTATTAATAATAAATTGCAATTATAACACTGAATTTGATGTTGTAACCGTTTTAGGTGTAAAAAAGGCATTGGAAATCTTTCAAATAGTTTTTTTACATCTGAAAAATGTTGCGATATTAATTTCATAAGCAATATTTTAGTTCACTAGTTAGCCACATTTCTTACAGTAATATTGCCAAATTAATCAAAACAGTTAAATATTTGACAGCCATTTGCGACGTTGCCAACTTTTAGGTTAAGCGCTCCATCTCGCATAATTTGACTTAAAACTGCATAAAATGCAACGTCTCCCTGTCTCCCTGTCAGTGAGCGCACTTATACCACGAAAACCACGTATCCAATTTACGCGGTTGAATTTCGACTGGAACAGTGGATACGAGTGGTCATACAATAAAACAAAGGTAACTTTATCTGGCATTATAATTCACCACGCATTTCATTTATGTGTATTCTTTACGAAAACGGACCTAAGATGTATGCCGCCATCTTGTCGTTTGTGTAAGGATAAAATTATTGTAGAATTATTTAATTAATAAATATTAAGATTAATTATTAATATAGATTTAATATTATATTTTAAATATTACAGTATATAATTAAGCACGCCATTAGAGACTTATCTTGCGCACACTCTGGCCTGTCTCCTATCTCTCCGAGTACAAACGTTCCAACACAGCACAGTTCATCAAAGTGATTATTAGAAACAGTTATATAGGTAGGTAAACTCTAAACCCTCTCTGTTCAAAAACTTTTGTTATATAGAATGAGCACTTACATATTAATATGTATTAGGTTCATCGATTTCCATGGGAGGTGGGGAGTTATCAGGCAGACTGTCATGTCATGTCGTTTAATAACAGGTGGTGAATATTATCATCCATAATCATTAAGAGAGCATTTGTGGTCTAGTGGAGACCGCCGCGACTAGCGAGTTTTCGGTTACATACGTTCGAACCCTAACAGGCTCTTTATTTTGTGTAAATTATTTCATCACCACTGCTCTCAAAACGGTGAAGGAAAACGTCGTGAGGAAACTGGCATGTCCGGGACCGAAAAAATCGAAGACGTGAGATCTACCAACCTGCACTGGGCCCGCGTGGTAGATTACAACCCACTCCCTCTCGAAGAGAGGAGGCCTGAGTCCCAGCAGTGAGAACGTTATAGGCTCTTTATTATATTATTACCTGGGCGACCGAGCTCTGCTCTGGTGAAAATAGAGAATGCACAAACTCAAACTCAAAGCATTTATTTCAATTAAACCATTTACAGGCACTTTTGAATTGTCAAGGAATCGGTCAGTCAGAAATATGAAGCTAGTTGCCCATTCCAAAGCGTAGTAGGTACCTATGGATAAGAATGGACAAGAAACTCCACGGACACTCTTTTAAATAAATTGTTACACATTATTGGTTACATCATTTCATGTTGATTAAACATGTGAGAACAATGTAGAAAGACGTGCACGTTAGTAACGTCCGTAATAAAACGATAAAACAAAGAACAATTCAAAAATTATAATCTGCCATGGCAGTTAAGAGTTGACCAGTCCCAACTGACGGCGCTCGCTCACGAACATGACGCATGGATCAGCTCCATTCAGCTCAACCATTTTGAAGGGAGCTAAATGATCCAACACACGCGCCACCATCAGCGAGACATCTGAGTGAGCATGACATACTCACAGCTGCCAGGGCACATTCAAGTCAATAAAAGACGTATTACCCGGTAAATGTTAGCTCTTTAGTACATAGTACTCACACCTGTGCTCTGCAATTATATTATACAAAGGAAATTGATTTTATACAATGCAAAGATGGTCTTAAAATTTTCAGCAGCTCCAACAGTATTTTCAAATGTTAATAAAATAGTTGTGGTTAGCAGGTGTAGCAGGACTGAAATTGAGCAAAGCATTTTTATCAGCGATGTAATCCCCCTAACTTATAATATGTCTGCCTGCATAGTGTGCGTTTTATACAAGATTTGAATTTCGTCTCATTCAGTTGAAGTATGTGGAGAGGAATTTTATCGTAACATTTTAAACAGTATCCCATGAAAGATGAGTCCACTTTAGCCAGTCTGAAACCTGGTTGAACTAATAGGTCCTCATTTAATAGTATAGGATAGTGCTGCCATGATAGTAGGTACTTATGAATTCCATGCTGCCATGTCATTATTCAAAGGTAGCCATCTTGTTCTAAACTTTATGAAGAAAAGGTAAGAAAAAATACGGAGAAGTCGAATTTTCCCAGATATGAAACCTAAGAGAGAAAGATCGAGTTTTTGCCCCCGTAAACTCCTATATTGCAACTTTCATCGAAATCGTTAGAGCCGCGTTATTAGTAGGTGTAGCGTGCACACGGTCCCGTGGCGATGATGGCTCTGGCAGTCGGCGCGGCGCGGCGGCACGACGGAGCGGCGCGGGGTCGCCGGGTGTGCGTCGATTGCTCGTTTAAAAGTATAAGATATACATATGATCATTAAAAACTTGTAAAAATCAACTGCTTGTGTAAAGCCTTACAAACTTAATAAGGAGTGACACATTGGGCCAGCTGTATGACGATTGGTGGCAGCTTTTTAATTCCTATAAGATACTGACCAATCTGGGGTTCGTGAGATGCTAAAGATTGTCCACCCTGAAATGACGCGCCCCAGTACTGCAATTACGCACACGGTACCTTATGCAGATATCAGAGTGGACAAGCTATACCGTAAAAGTATCCCTAACAATACAGTTACCAAATTCAATTTCAAAATATTTTATTTCACATAAACTTACATGGGCACTTATGAAACGTTAGAAGCTAGGTGCACGGTTCCAATTGGTCGTTTCCTATGGAGAAGAGCCGGCAAGAAACTCCACCGTTACTCTTTTAAAAATAATTGGCCTTTACAATATTTTCAAATAACCGTATTAATAGGTATGGGAGGACAGTGTAGGTCTTTCAACATGTGTCAGATACTTAACAAAATAGAAGATGGTCAATAAATCTACAGTCCACTAAGCCTACAGCGTTCTCAAATTCACAAAATAGAAAAGAATCTATATAAAATATAAATAAATTAATAAAAATAAAAACCTATTTAAAACGAAATAACATGATTACTATCACAACTGTAAGAAATCTAAATAATTATCATGTACACAAAATCCACTAATAAAGTGTTGAAATTAAATTGTAGGTATATAATGTCATGGTTTCCGCAAGGGGCGCTCTACGGTGGATGCCATCATGCGCGTTCGAGCCCTCACGACGGGGGATGCTGTTGCCCGGGGTGGGGTAGTCTTGGCGGTGTCTCTTGACATCGCCAATGCCTTCAATACCCTGCCTTGGAGTTGCATTAGGGAGGCACTCCGGTATCACCGGATGCCGACCTACCTCTGTCGAGTGGTCGAGGCCTATTTGACGGACAGGGCCGTCATCTACCCCGGTCACCACGGAGAGTGGAACCGGCGAGAGATGTCGTGCGGTGTCCCACAGGGATCGGTCCTGGGACCGCATCTGTGGGACATCGGCTACGACTGGGTGCTGCGCGCCGACCTCCCTAGCGGCGTCAGCGTGGTTTGCTACGCTGACGACACGCTGGTCCTGGTGCAGGGGAGGTCGCATGAGGCGGCGGCCGAACTAGCGACACGTTGGGTTGCGACAATCGTCGAAAGGATCCGGCAACTGGGACTCGAGGTGGCCTTGCACAAGTCCGAGGCCATGTGTTTCTATGGTCCTCGGAACGCGCCACTGTCGGGTTCCCAGATTACGGCGGGAGGGGTTCACATCGGTGTCGAGTCGACGATGAAGTACCTGGGACTCGTCCTCGACAGCCGGTGGAACTTCGTGGAGCACTTCCGACGTTTGGCTCCCAAACTGGATAGGGCTGGGGCTGCTTTGAAGCGGCTCCTGCCCAACCTGGGGGGTCCAAACGCCTCCTGCCGGAGGCTTTACGCGGGGGTCGTGCGGTCCATGGCCCTTTACGGGGCACCGGTGTGGGCGCGTTCATTGAAGCTGCGACCGGCCCGGCGGTTGAACGCGTCCCAAAGGGTCATGGCCATCAGGCTGGTCCGGGGATACCGCACGGTCTCCCGTGAGGCGGCGAGCCTCCTTGCCGGACTACCGCCATGGGATCTGGAGGCGAAAGTCCTCGCGCACATGTGGGAGTTGCGCGAGGAGGCGAAACGCCGGGGTCTAACTCCGCTGCCGCGAGAAATCACGGCACAGCGGACAGAGCTCCGGCGGGATCTCATGGCGGCATGGAGTGTGCGATTGTCGCAACCCAGCGCTGGGCACGCCACAATTGCGGCGATAAGTCCCCTCTTTGAGGAGTGGCTTGAGAGGCGCCATGGCGTCCTCACCTTCCGCCTGACGCAGGTCCTCACCGGACACGGTTGTTTCGGGAGGTTCCTGTTCCGCGTAGGGCGGGAGGAAACGCCCGGGTGTCACCACTGTGTGGATCGCCCGGAGGACACGGTGGAGCATACGGTGGAGGTCTGCCCGGCTTGGGCGGAGCACCGCCGTGTCCTCACGGAGGCGATCGGCGGCGGCGATCTCTCGCGTCCGGCCCTGGTTCAGGCCATGGTTCGGAGCGAGAGTGCATGGGAGGCCGTCACCTCCTTCTGCGAAGCAGTTATGCTCGCGAAGGAGGAGGCGGAGCGCGCGAGGGAGATGCAAGCTGCACGCCCTCGCGGCCCTAGTCGCCGCAGGAGACGCCCCGGGCGTCGGGAGTCCAGAGCCGACTTCCGGCCACCGTAGGCGCGGGCTTGCGGACGGTGAGCAATGGGCAGCTCGCCGTCCGATAAGGACCAGGCCCGTGTCGACGGCGCGTTGTGTTCCACGCGCGCCTCAAAGAGATGTCAGCACCAACCGACGGGGTCGAAAGACCAATGCCTGCTGGGGTTGCGGGTTTGTCCGAAAGGGATAACGCGGCCCCGGCACACAGGCAACGGAAGGAACACGGGTGGGTTTTAGTCAGTAAAAGTCTGACACACCCTCTCGCTCTGCCCAGAGCGGGAGTAGTCATTTGATGATTTCCCACCCTCAAAAAAAAAAAAAAAAAAAAAAAAAAAAAAAAAAAAAAAAAAAAAAAAAAAAAAAAAAAAAAAAGGTATATAATGTCAAATATTAGGATGATTATGTCAAGGTACGGTGGACCTCATTCACGCTAGAGTGCTGTGCTCGAAACCGAAACTGCTCGTTGGGAATAAGGCCTTTGGTCTTGGCGTAATCTTACGAATTTTTAAGAAGATTTAGGTTAGCAGTTCTTCCGTCTGTATTTAGCTTCACCAGTCCACTCAAAAATAACCGAATCCTCCCTTTAACTACACCAGAACCCAAACTTTTCTTATTACACTTGTCTTTCCAACAATTTTTGCAACATGTCCCGACCTGTTTGCGTTACGTCACGGGAACGTGTCACGAATACAGACGATGCTCGTTAACACTTGTTTGAGCGTCATTAACGCCTGATCTCGAAGAAATTCGCAATAAACTGATAGTTCGCACGAACTTATGATAAGTTCGAGACTGGGATCGTAGGAATTGTACCTAGATAAAGGACTTGGAGAAAGTTAAAGTAGACTTTGGGATGGTGAAAAAATCCTGTAATTAACTTTTGAAGAACTCCAGGATTTAGGTTTTGGGGTATTCACCAGGAAATCGTGATATGGGTTTCGGATCAGTTTTTAAAGAAACCTTAATTCGGATTGAGGATAAACCCTGTAGGTAATTGTTACGATTTCCTGGTGAAGAACCTTTTACCGTGAGTGTATAATTTTAATCAATAATACATTAGTCTATAAGTCACAAAATAGCAAGAAGGTGGCAATATTACAAAATTACTGTTTTGGGCTAGAGTTTGGTCATGCGGTTTTGGGGTAGGGTTTGGTCACGGCCGTTTTTGGGGAACTATCTTATGTAATTTTGACGTTCGAAAAGTGCTGATTCTCAGCCTAGTTTGAATTAATCACTTTTGAATTTTAAGGGACTTTTGAATGTGACAAATTTATCAAACAATTACAGAATAGAAACATTATCACGACAAGTGCTGTTTAAAGAAGCAGGAAATATCTATGAAAGAAATTTGTTAAACTGTCGGATTGTCTGATTTTTATCTGTCAGCTATGCCTTTCAGTTTTATTAAATAGGGCCCTGATGACCAAACTAGGTAAGTGTTTTAGGGGTATGAGGAACAGGGTGTAAAGTTCACTCATCCCCCATAGAAAAGGGAGGATCCTCCGACCAGACGGGTGTGATGTCTGGTGGGCAACTGCCCTGAGGTTGAAGTCGGGAAGCTTGTATATATGTTCATCGCGCGGTAAACTCTAATTGCGCGATGCAGGACTTGTGTGACGTCAGGATGTTGTGTGACGTCAGAGGTCTTTGATGCGTAGTTCGCATGTAGCGATGTAGATGCCGCTACATCACTCCCCTCCGGAGACCGGAGGTCGATAGTGGGCTGAGTCTTAATCTTGCGATGCTTCACAGTGCCAGCTGTGGTTCCAGTGAGTCGGAACCGGGTGCCGCATAGTTCGCGGTGAGTCGGAACTGTCTGCGGTGATTCCCCAGTGAGTCGGGGTGGCGCTACGTCTTGATCCATTGGGTCGGATATAGTACAGCGCCGGGTTGTGGCTGAGGGTGATGACCAGGAATGCGCGTTCGCTGCATGCTGGTGGTCAGGATACCCGTTGAAGCCGTGTGTGCTGACTGGCTGTGTGACTCGCCTCACGAAAGCTTGCGGGAGTGATGATGATGATGACGTCACGCTGAAGTAGTTGCACGAAGGCTGCGTTGACGTTCATATTCGGGGTCACCAATTTAGGTATGAGGAACAGGGTGTAAAGTTCACTCATCCCCCATAGAAAAGGGAGGATCCTCCGACCAGACGGGTGTCGTGTCTGGTGGGCAACTGCCCTGAGATTGAAGTCGGGAAGCTTGTATATATGTTCATCGCGCGGTAAACTCTAATTGCGCGATGCAGGATTTGTGTGACGTCAGGATGTTGTGTGACGTCAGGATGTTGTGTGACGTCAGGTCTTTGATGCGTAGTTCGCATGTAGCGATGTAGATGCCGCTACAGTGTTATTAAAATATATCTGTATCTATACGAATAATCTTCTTCTTTTCGTGTGGTTAGTGACTATCCTGGTGTCACAGCCTTCACATGCCGTCGAGAAATATCTCTCAGTCATTCCGGTTTCCTCACGATGTCTTATCCGATAAGTCAGAGGTGTATGCCTTGGGTTCGAACTCGAGACCTATGACTTGGCAGTCCGACGGTCACACCAATACGCTATCACTGCTCAACATGATAGCTGAAGAGTTTGTTTTTTTTTGTTTGTTTGTTTGAACGCGCTAATCTCTGGAACTACCAGTTGGATTTGTATTTTTTTTTTCATATGATAGCCCGATTCTTGAGGAAGGCTATATTTAATATCACGCTAGGACCCGTAGGAGTCGAGCAAAAACAAAAAAAGTCAGAAAGAACGCTAAGCGAAAACGAAGTAATGGCGTGGGTAGGCGATGCAATGCGATGCGACGGGGTGTATCAGGTAAGTGGAATAAGAAATTTCACGCGGACAGCCTCGGGTAGATGCTAGTCGGCGCTCGGTCCCTGAGCGGTTAAAAAATGTTACATTTCGTTAATGAAGCCTTGGGCGTAGGACTAGACTGCTTTGTGTGGGATTCAAATGTAACTTGAGGTCAGAAAGAAAGAAAGAAAGAAAGAAGAAAGAAAGAAAATACATTTATTTAGCACAGACACGCACACAAAAGGCACACAACACAACATATTATACTATAAACAAAAATCAAATTAAAAAAGAATGAAAACAAATAAAGTGTAAATTGCGTTTTATGATACTAGCAGGAAAGTGTGCCTTGCGGCTGCGCCAAATAGGCCTAGTTCAGCAAAAATGCCAGACAACTAGTGCCTGACGCTGGTTTTCAACTAGACCTGAAGTGTGAGGTGACGGATGTAAATCAGTTACATACTGCAATGTGTATATGTATACTTAAATATAATAAATTTGTGTAAGATAATAATTGTTGTTTGCATGTATCGAACGAACATTTTGAGTGACCAAAAGATTTATAACCTACCCTCGAAACATTTTAGATAATCGAGGTCTAAACTTTGTAATACCCCCAACCCTATGCAATTTTTAAGTGTTTAGTTTTAATATTCTCATGTAAGTGAATAGTGTTATTCTTATGAGAATAAATGATCTTAAACCAGAATAATAATGAAAGCCGCGGATTTGACAAAAGCAACATCAATCCCCGGGCCGAGGACACAGGGGACCGAGTGTGAGAATGAGAAAGAATCATTCCCACCAAAGCATCTGTACAACAGCAGATATTTACATTCTCGTGCAATATTACGGTTACTGTCAACAGAGACACGGCAAGGTACATAAACATCATATAATTGATACATTTAGTGTGACCATATCCAGCTTTCGTTGCGCATCTATGAGGTACTGCCGTAAGCGTCGTCTGAAAGCGCCTATCGTGTTAATAGCTCTAATCGGTGGTGGCAGGTTGTTCCATACTTTGGAGGCCGCATAACGAAAGGTGCCTCTAAAAGCGGCTGTACCCTGAGACTGAGTCGACAGTTGTTGCGAGCATTGCCTTCTTCCGCATTCCCGTGTACTCGTAACCCAACTTAGTTTGTTGTATAAGTAGTCCGGTTTCTGATATCTAACTACACCGAACAGAAGGCAAGCCAAGTGTAGTTTGCGTCTGGACTTCATTTTTAGTGTAAAATGCTTGTTTAAGAAAGGTGTTACATGGCTTCTGTGAGGAATATTATAACAAAACCGAGCGCAAGCGTTTTGTACCCTTTGGATGAGGCGGTCTGTACGAGCCAATAAGCGCGGGCCGTACACTGTGTCAGCGTAGTTCAACCTAGACAGAACAAGGGTTTCCACAAGCTGTTCCCGTAATGTTTCTGACAAGTAAGGCCTAATCTTGTACAGAACCTTCAGGCGGTAAAAGCAATTTCTCACCGAGTCGGCTACGTGCTTTTCGAAACGAAGGTCTCTATCCAAAATAAGACCAAGATTTCGGGCTTCATAGACTCTGTCAATTGGCTCGCCCATTAACTCCAGGTGAAACGTTGCGGGTAGCTTAGCTAGTTGCTGTCTTGTGCCAAATACCATGTATTTAGTTTTGGTTGGGTTTAGCGATAGGCAATTCTCTTCGGACCAGGCGGCGATTCTACGAAGGTCATCGTTTAGACCTTTGATGGCACCATCGTACTCATCTGGTCTAAAGGATATGTAAAGTTGGACGTCGTCGGCGTATATGTGGTACTTGCACCTCTGGAGGCATTTAATTATATCTGCACAGTACAAAATAAACATAATTGGGCCTAATATAGATCCCTGTGGAACCCCTCTGTCAATGGAAGTAAGAGTAGATGTAAGGGCAGTGCCGTCTCCCAGACGTAGATCCACAAGTTGTTTTCTATCACTAAGGTAGCTGCGGAACCATTGCGTTGCGCTGGGGTCAAATCCGTAATAAATTAATTTTGACAGTAATAACGGGATATGAATTGTGTCAAATGCCCGGGAAAAATCTAGCAAGACCAGCAATGAACACATTCCTTTATCTTGGGCTGATAATAGATTATCAGTCACATCTAGTAAGGCAGTCGCAGTACTTCGCTGTTTTCTAAAACCAGACTGTAAGTCCGGTAACAAGTTATATTGTTCTATAAATTGCGTTAATTGCTGGCTGACGATCTTCTCCAACACCTTAGACAGACACGGTAAAATGCTAATGGGGCGTAGGTCTTTTACTTCAGTTGGATTGGCATTTTTTGGTAAGGGCCTAACGGAAGCAATTTTCCATTGGTCAGGGAAAGTGGACGTCACTATTGAGCAGTTTATAATGTCAGTAACAGTACTTAGTGCATACGGCAGAGTCATATTTAGCATGTCAAGGGTAATGTTGTCGTAACCCTCGGCGTTACTTTTAAGGTTGGAGATAATACGAGAGATTTCATTCTGTTCCACAGGATGGATTGTGAAATTAGCTTCACCATGTCTATGGTTCTCAAAATACGTCATAAGTGTCATGCATGCTATGGGGTTTCCGGGAACTATCAAAAAAGTACTATTAATAAGATCTGGATCCGTAAAATGCGACGGAAGGTCTTGTCTAGGTTTATAGGGTGATAAAGTGGATTTAAGATTTTTCCATAGTAATTTAGGGTTTTTTATTTTATTGTTTACGTTATGCTTGAAGTACGCAACTTTTTCGTTGTACAAAGAACTTAACACTAAGGACTTTAACTGTTTGTAGTATTCCCTTTTAGAATCTGATTTCGATTTCCTGGAGCAAGTTAAAGCATTGTCCCGTAAGCGCATCATGAGTTTAATCGTATCGGTAATCCACGGATAAGACTTTTCCTTGACAGTAAATGTTTTGATTGGTGCGTGAACATCGAAAAGTAAAATTATTTGGGAGCTAAATACATGCACCATGTCATTTACATTGTCAAGCGCGGAAATACTTTCTAGACATAAAAGCAACAAGTCCATATTGAAACTATCCATGCATACATTTTTAAGTGGCCTAAATTTTACTACGTATGGTTTAAACTTATCGCGTTTAACGTGAAATTCCCCAACTATAATAGAATGACCGTTAAGTGAACCAAAACATTCCACTGACGTGTATCTTGCTCTTAGGTCGGTACACAGGAGATCGATGAGAGTTTCACTGGAGGCTGTGAAATGAGTAGGAGAAGTGACCAATTGAGCAAGACTTAGGCTATTTAGAAACTCGTTCGTTTTTTTCGTCTTTATGCAGTCGGTATCCAGCAAGTTAACATTAAAATCACCTAGTAATATGCAATGGTCACAATTTCCCAGTGAGCTAAGCGAATCCGTTATGGCGTCCAGGAAAAGAACAAGGTCAAGCCATGGTGGCCGGTACGCTGTACCTATAGCAACTTTTTTACCGTTAATTGAGAGCTTTAGCCACATTTGTTCGACCGATTCGAACCTGGGATCGACCGCGCTTGTCCAAGTTCGCGCGCTCAGCCCCCGCCGCAGATAAAAGCCGACGCCCCCACCACGACCCGAGCGCACACTCGCTGGCCGCGGCGTGTGAGCGGTGCTACACTATAACACAAGCCGCTCACACAAACACGACTGCTTATCCCTCAATCCGCAAACGGCTAGATCTGTGAGCGGGGCGAGGGAAAGCTACATTTCTACCTGTGGGTGCGTCGAGTCGGCATCTCTGTCGCTGGTCGTCTTCGTTGGGCCTCCCCCAGGCAACTGGGGGTCTCACCTGGCGGGGACAGACCGCCGGGATGCCGTGAAGAAGCGACACTATAGGAATATAGTGTCCTACGCCTACAGAAAATTCATAGCAACCATTCACACAGACGCACTTTGCCTGCGTCATTTCTACAGGCCGTTCGAGGCAAACAGACCGAGGGGCCCGTATTAGCGGGCCACCGTGTTGCTTCCGCGGGCGAAGGGCGAAGCCCTGACCCCGCTCGCCACGCCCCCTTGCGGGGGCGTCGCGACATCTGAATCGCCGCGGCGTGTGACGCAGACGGTAGCCCGGCACCACCGGAGCACGCCCCTCCTCGCCCGGTCGCAACCAAGTTTCGTTAATAGCCATAACGTCAAAACAATGCCTGTCGAGTGCGCCAATCAGGTTGTCATGACCTGTACCCAATGAACCAGCATTAAGAAAACCAACTTTAAGAAACTTTTCTCCTTTAGACATCATTTTCATAAAGTAAAATAATTCCGTCAATTAGTAATATCAATTTTTTCAGTGCACATTCAATAGTTTTAATTCCCATTTCAGATAATATTATTAATTTTAGTCCAATTGTAAATAAGTAAATAATGAATACAATAAAATAACACAAAAGTTTTATACTATATGTAAAAAATAGTTTTGTAAGTAATAGGTTTGTAAATAGTAGGTTTGTAAAATTAAATGGTTGTTTTGTAATAAATAGGTAGGTAAATAATAATTTTGTAAATAATAGGTTTGTAAATAGTAGATTATTAAATAGTAGGTTTGTAAAATTAAATAGTAGTTTTGTAATAAATAGGTGTAGATAGAAATGTGTAGTGTTATAAAACTGGTTTACGTATAGTTGACTGAGGTGCGCCGCAAAACACACACCTACCAGTACCAAAGATAACAGATAGTAGCAATACAAACGCTGCGCCTTTGAGATGCTAACACTTACTATAAATAAACTTACTTTAAAAATCCGCGTGATAGTAGAAGAAAGTATGACCTTAACTAGACAGTAAATAATCTGAATAACAAAACAAAAAAAAACAAACAAAAAAGACGTAATATTAAGGTGTGCTATTGCCGCCGATTCCCGGTGCCGCCGCCGCCGCCGCGGGTCCAAAAGTGCGCTGCAGGTCAGCCTCACAGCGGATGCGGCAAGTGGCGTCTCCGGGTTTGTACCGGGCGAGAATGCGGCCTCGTTTTGCCCATACGAACTGCCAACTGAGGCGACTGCCGGCCTCACGAGCGCTCCGAAACAACTCTCTGTTCACTTTCGTAAGGCGCTCGTTCACGTAAAAGCGCGTTACGGGGCCTTGCATGTCCAGGTCAGCAGTAGTCATGCCGCGTCGCACTCGCGCAGCTTCTAGCAGCTCGTCACGAAGGTCGCGGCGTGCGAGGCGCACGACGAGGAAGCGGGGGCGGGTCTCCACCGGCGCCGTTGCCTGCGTCGCGTTTATGCGTCTACCTTCCACACGCTCGGCACTCACTATATCGCGCGCTTTGATTTTGACGCCTATCTTTGACGCAACCAACATCGCCGTGTGAGCCGGATTTTCCCCATAGTTCTCGGGTATGTTCGAGATCTGGATATCATTTGACAGTAGCTCCTGATCTCGGTCGTTAATATCGCTCCGCAGTTGCGATATTAAATCATTTACCTCCGAAGGTACTTGGGGCTGAGTGTGTTTATGCTCTAACACAGCCACTCTCTCCTCCAGATGACTCATCCTGTCATTAGTCCCGTTAAGAGAGGATCTTAGCTCGGCCAGATCATCGCGGAGAAGCTGGAATTCATTCCGCACCGTCTTTAAAAAATCCTCCTTAAATATGCTTAGCTCAGCTCTGAGGATGACTAGGTTGAGCTCCTGTGAGGCATCTACGGCTGTGCTGCTGTCCATCAGGTTAGCGTGGCTTTCCTCGTGTGCAACTGGCACTGGTGTACGCGCCCTAACTGGCGTTTCAGCCCGGTTATCCCTGACCAGGTTTTTATTGCACTCAGGACAGTGCCATGGGGTCGCTAAAGGGCCGGTATTCTGTAGACCTACGCACGCACGATGGTACCAAGACCTACACTTGTTGCAAGTTGCGGCATCTGTCGACGACAGAAACTTGCCACAGCCACCGCACTTAGCCATGATGAACTAGTTGATTAATGCGTAGGTAATCGATCTGCTCAAGTAGTTTATCGAGAAGGCAACAGATGGCGCTTTTTGAGAAAAACGTTTATGGCAGTTTCCACGGTGTGTATGGTACAGATAGACACCATAAGCTGAGCGCAGTATCAGTGTAAAGGTGCGCACACACTAAAGTTTGGTCACAGATTGTTTCCCGTTCACTAACAAAACACTGTTTATTTTCCTTCGGGTGTCAGGTATTTTAATATTTCCCGGGATCGATAAAACGTTTTTAGAGTTAATTATTTTTAACACAGCACTTAATACACTGAAAATTGTTGTTACTTGTAAGTTGCACATATACATGTAATTCCACAATAAAGTTTTGCAAAACAAATTTGTACTTTTATTTATTTCGCGAGAAGTAAACACAGAGCTTATGACTGATTGACATCCGTGACGTCAGTCCTCAGTCAGCGACGTATAGCAGTGATAGCCTAGTGGTGTGACAGTCGGACTGCTGCATAGGTCTCAAGTTCAAACCCAAGGCACCTCTGAGTTTTCGAATTCATGTGCATCCTACTATCCTAATATTATAAATGTGGAAGTTTGTATGTTTGGATGTTTGTTACTCAATCACGCAAAAACGGCTGAACGGATTTGGATGAAAATTGGTACACAGATAGATTATAACCTGGATTAACACATAGGATACTTTTTATCCCGGTAGAACGTTCCCAAGGGACACTAAAATTTCGACCTCCACGCGGGCGAAATCGCGAGCGAAACCTAGTATTGTATAATTATCACTTGCTTCAAACACGGTGAAGGGAAACATCGTGAGGAAACCGGCATGCCTGAGAGATATTTCTCGACGACATGTGAAGCCAAGTCAGAGGCCCATGGGCGGCTTTAAAACTGCCACCAGGTTAGTCACTAACCACACGAAAAGAAGAAGTGACTTGAGTTTTTTGTTTAAGACTCTTGGTGTAGTCAGCGACAATAGTTGATGAACACTTCAGTTTTTTAATAACATAAACATCACTCCTGCTTTCCCCGAAGGATTAAGCAGATGTGTACCTTCATGTAGTATTTACACCCACATTTTGCCAGTTATATTTAAGTCCCGTGTAATAGGGGGTGAACCTATTGCCATCAACCGGACGCAAATACGGCACAAATAAAGTTCAGTTCAGTTTCAGTTTTTTATATCTATAGCTTATATCTGAGCTAAATATTTAATTAAAATCAAAGCAAAAGTATTTCTTTTTTGAATATTAACTCTTAGTTATTATATAAAATGCTGAAACACAATGTATTGAATAAGTTTGTGTCAATAGGGATGTAGAGAAAAAAAAAATGTCCCTCAGGTAGATTATTAAAAAATATTGGACACGTTTTTTTTTTTTTTGTTAAGTCAGAAGATTACGGTAATACATTGAGTAGGCAATACGTTAAAATGTGGCATGACGTCACTCCCCGGTAGATTATATATTGACTTGTGACATAGCGAGCCCCAACTCCCCAAGTTTTATGTAAACCATTTTTTATTAATATTATGATAAAGCAAAAAATACGTGTCTAATGTTTTTTTTTATTATCTGACTGATGGACTAAATAGTTTTTTTTTACCCAGTCGACATCTCTATTTAGATGACGTGTAAAACTAGCAGTGTTAATTGATTTTTGTTGCTGACCGTAGCTCGTAGTAGCTCTTTCCTTCAGTGTATAATTTTAGAAAATTTACAGTTTATGTCTAGATCCCACTCATGATTATCTCTTAAATCTTTGATAAAACCAAGCCCGTTATCCTCCAGTGCCAGTCCTCGCATAAGGACGTCAACAGACTGAGAAGGGTCCAGACATTAGACATGTGCTACTAACAATATTATGTTGTGCTGTAACAAGGTTATCTGCGGTAAGGAGGCTACTTGGGTTATAAAGTAGTAAGCGATGTTTTGGTGTTTCATCGGTACTTGTTAAGAGTAAAAATTACGGGGGCTTCTATTTTTTTTTTTAAACGTAAAAGCTCTTGGCTTTCGTCACACCTGATGGTAAGTGATGATCTCAAGGTTTCGGAATTCTCAACCATAGAGGAACCGGCTATCTTACCTCTAACTGCGACTGAAAGATGGTGGTAGCTAGCCAGGCGGACTTAGAACAAGCCCTACCACCAACCAAACCGAGCAGAATTTGTCTCATCATTTCAGCCGAAAGACGTCCACTGCTGGAAATAGGCCAAGCTTCGACCGGTATTGTGCTTCCCGCATCCAGCGGATTCCTGCGGCCTTCACAAGATCATCGGTCCACCTTTTGGGACGCCGATTCCAATCAGCAACCAACTAGTGGTCTCTACCACACCCTTAAATTTGACCTCACCTTTCTGATACACCATTTATAGAATAGCATTTGGGATTACTTACCTATGTATTTACAGGCATTTCGACAACAGCAGCAGTAACTATTCATGATACAGAGGCTTCGTATAAACATTTTGAATCAGACCTCCTATCCACTTACAATATATAACAGTGTTACCAACGATGTCTTTGATATTCTACCTCAAATGAAGGTATACCGATAACCAATCAAACGCAATACCATAATATAATTAATACAAATTGATTAACAAACATGCTCACAACCAATATTCAGTACTTATACCTTTCTTTGTTCAACATCAAAGCAGAACTGAGATTAAAGCAATAATTAACAATGACATCTGTATACCAATCTCACCTTTATCACAAACCCACAAAGACGACAATTCCGTAAACACAGGCAATTGTATAATCATTTTCATAGTGCTTATAGGAAATCACGCATGTTACTTTGACAAAATAGTTGAAGCGGTAAACTACAGGAAATTGATCCTTTTTGAATCGTGTTAAGGTTGGAAGCGACGGCAAATTTGATTTGATGGTCGTATGGTAGTCATTTAATGATGTCGTGAACGGCGTGCTTTGATCTCTTTTATGGTGTGTGGTGTAAGGGAAAAGAGACTTTAAGTACTTTACCTAAAGATTTTCCTATGAATAAGTCTCTCTTCATAGGAAAATCTTTAGGTTCGTCAGTTAATTTTCCATATTTATTGTTTACATGGCATACCTACTTATTCAATAACGCAAGAAAGTGATGTGAAATTGTAAACCACGTTGGAATCCACGATCGACGAATCCATTTTATCGATTGTAGTAGTATAGGTGTCGAGTTCGAACCCAAGGCACACCTCTAACTTTTCGGATTCAAGTGCGTATTGTATAATTATCACTTGCTTCAAAAAGGGTGAAGGAAAACATCGTAAGGAAACTGGCATGCCTGAGTGATATTTCTCGTCGGTATGTGAAGCCAAGCCAGAGGTCGATGGACGGCATAAACTCTGATACCAGGTTAGTCACTAACCACTCGGAAAAGAAAGATGAAGAAGAAGGTAGCACCCCAAATGTCACCCACACAAACAAAGGTCATGTAAAAGCATAGACTTGAATAAACTTGGTCGCCTACCAATTTTTTTGGCAACGCTGCGTATTGAAATAAATAACGTTATTATTTCATTATATCGATAATAACATTAATAACGAAATGTTGATAACGGAATATTGTATATTAGTATCGTTATAGCCAAGGAATTCATTTTGTTACGATCCTGGTAGAACGGAGAATGGTACAAATTATCGTTACCGGAACAACACGTAACGTTAATTGAGTAACGTTTCAATTCCCTGTGTAAAAGTCCTGTAGAGTGCGAAAATGACCAGCTAAATGAAGGAAATCAAATAACATCACGGCTGTAATCCCCGAAGGATTAGGCAGAAGTGTACTTAGAGTACACCCACATTTCGCCAGTTATGTTTTAGTCCCGAGCCTATTGCCACCAACCGGGCACAATAAATACACACTAAGTTCAATGTGGTTCAGGTTCCATGTGTTGCCGGATGTAAAGAATAGTACCATCCCATTTCTTCCCGTGGGTGTGGGAATCGCTAGAGGATGGGGAGCAGCGTTCTCTATGCATTTTAACACCATACTGCGATAGCCAACCCGCCTGCCAAGCATGGCGATTATGGCAAACCCCCCATTTGGGGGATACGGAAAGCATGCTATGTCCTAACCCAGGACATGGTTTATCCAAACCCACGGCTGCTGCTGAGAAGCAAGCTGAGTTAAAATGTCCCCAAAAGAATGGTTGGATATTCGAACATCCTCCCCTGATTTTTTATTTATCTTTTATATTAATTCTTACATTTTGAAAATGTGATAACGTTGTAGGCTTAATAGACTGTAGATTTATAGATCATTTTCTATTTTGTTAAGTACCTGGTACCTACTTGTTGATAGGCCTACACTGTCCTCCAATATCTATTAATACTGTAATTTGGAAACATTGTACCTAAAAGCCATTTATTTTTAAAATAGTGACCGTGGATTTTCATGCCGGCTCTTTTCCATAGGAACCGACCAATTGGAACCGTGCATCTAGCTTCTGACATTTCATAAATGCCCGAGTGTAGGTAAAAAACTGTAAATAAAATATTGATTTTATTTTATTTCAATAGATCCTCCTGTAACTTCTACTGCCTTGCACCATACATCCTTCCCATGGCAAAACTTATCCGCTACCAATAGTTGCGGCCTATCAAAGGGGCGCAACTTCGGCTAACTCCGGCAACTTTCGTAAACTGCCGACTCCGTAACGAGATTTTTTTCAGATTAGTTCGGTTTCGTTTAATAATGAATAGGTCTAATCAGAAAGCGAACTTTTTTAATTTGCCGAAAGTTTCGTATAGTATTCACAGGGTTTTAATAAAATGATCTTACGTCAAAGATGTCATTTCAAGTGAGATGACTTTAGATATTGGTTTTCGAACAGGTTTTTGAAGCTTAAATAACTAACGTTCAGCGGTTTTCCGATATTTAATACCTACATCTAGGTCCCATAAAATAGATAGGTACATCATCGGCGTATTTTCCTTTCATGAAACATGATTAATTATATTGTAAATATTTTATAAAATAAACCCCCAGAAATACATATAAATTTGCATTTCTTCCACAAAATAGTAAGGTAAAAAATTACATGTTATATAGTGCAATTTCAGTCACTACTAATAACGAATGACCATCCATCGGCCAAGCCTTTTCCCAACTATGTTTGGGTCGGCTTCCAGTCTAACCGGATGCAGCTGCGTACCAGTATTACATGAAACGACTGCCTATCTGACCTCCACAACCCAGTTACTGGGTAATACGATACCCCTTGGTAAGAGACTGGTTGTCAGACTTTCGGGCTTCTGACGACTCGTAACGACTGTAAAAGTTCCACGAATGACAGCCGGGTCCACCGGCTTAACGTGCTTTCCGAGGCACGGATGAGTCTCGGTATGTAAAGACGGCCACCCATCCATGGACCAACCCCGGCAAGCGTAGCTTAACCTGACGGATCGACCCGTGCGGCTTTATTACTTAGCCACGAGCTCCTCAACAACGAATGACCATTTAGTATATTGCATACATCACTTATAACGGGTGTATACCCACAACCAAGCCGAGCGAGTGACTTGTTCTTTCCGTTCTTATAATAATTTTAATAATTTTTGTACTGAACCATGGCATAACCTTCTGGTTACGGAGATATTGAATGTTACACGCTTTTTTTTTTTTTTGAGGGTGGGTAATTATCAAATAACTTCTCCCGCTCTGGAGCGGGAGGGCGTGTCAGACTTTTACTGACTGAAACCCACCCGTGTTCCTTCCGTTGCCTGAGTGCCGGGGCCGCGATATCCCTTTCGGACTGACTCGCAACCCTGGCAGGCATTGGCCCTTACGGACCCCGTCAGTTGGTGCTGACATCTCTTTGAGGCGCGCGTGGAACACAACGCGCCGTCGACCCGGGCCTGGTCCTAATCGGACGGCGAGCTACCCGAATGTTACACCCTGTATATGTCTTTTATTTGTCTTAGGTTACATTAGCCACATCAAAGCACATGCTCGTGACATGTAGTCGTCAGAAACAAAAACAGTCACCATAGCCGAAATTGACATGGGACGTATTATTATTGAGTTGTATTATTATTTATTGAGCAGTGATAGCCTATTGGCGTGACCGTCGGACTGCCAAGTGATAGATCTCGAGTTCGAACCCAAGGCACGCACCTCTGACTTTTCAGAATCATGTGCGTATGAGTTGATTAAAAAACGGCGAAGAAAAACATCGCGAGGAAACTGGCATGAGAGATATTTCTCGACGGCTTGTGAAGCCAAGTCAGAGGCCCATGGCTGGCTTTAAAACTCTGACGCCAGGTTAGTCACTAACCACACGAAAACAAGAAGAAGAAGACATATTATTACTAAATCACAGTCTACAGACTTATCTCAACAGATTTAGATAACAACAAATTTGTTTTATAAACAAGACCCGAGTCAAATCTGCCGAATGACTTCAGAAAATTGCTTAAAAACCAAGCACAGGAATGCACACCAGGGTTACTCACCCTAGGCTACTTGTCTGCAAAAGATGGAATCCTCAAGTGTCGCCTGAGACCTGATGCAATCTATATGCAAATATGCGTTCTATCCAATTAGAAATGACTTATTTTGTACGCAGTGGCAGAAAAAAACGCGGCGTTTTTAGGGTTCCGTAGTAAACAAGGAAAGCTTATAGTTTCGCCATGTCCGTCTATATGTCTGTCTGGCTGTCTGTCCGTCTGGCTGTCCGCGGCTTAGCTCAGAGACGGTTAGTACTAAAAAGCTGTAATTTGGCATATGTGTACATATAAATCATGCTAACAAAGTGGTAAAATAAAATCATGATTTTTATTTATTTATTTAATTTTAGGGTACCTCCCCTGCACGTAAAGTGGGAATGAAAAGAATTTTTGGATTCAGGGATCCGTTTGCGAAATATTAAGCTTTTAACTGAATTTTTTTGTTAGAGTCAAGTGTCCCTCCCCCCCCCCTTCTAGCTAAATGGTTGTACTTGGAGTTGTGAAAAAATTCACAGCAGTAGAATATATAACGAAATTAAAAGGAAAACTATGAGAGCTAAGTAGGCGGTGCAGGTTAACGAGAAATAATCGACCAACTTAAATACGTGTTCTCCCATACATTCCGTATGGGAGAACACGTTTTTCAACTACAATCTTCAGTTTGTTCTTGGGATAAATTCATCCCAACTACGAAACCCTTCATTGTGCGTGGTCCGACACGCATTTGGCCGATTTTTATGTCTATTTTTGGAAATGGAACGGTTGTTTCTTCAATAATACATTCCTGATTATTTAATACGTTGCTTGTTTCATTAACTGCATTTAACATACATACTACCGTCAGCGCGCGATAGCTAGTCACCACCTAAGGTATGTGGGTGATGAGTCCGAGGAGGGCGCCATTGAAATAATTTGCAGACTAAGTTACCTTGGCCTTTGTCTAGCGCCCCCGTCTTACCGCTCACATACCTACCTCAAGCGGTGACAAGCAGTCGCGCATGGACTATAATTAGTAAGTAACTTAAATTTTATTTTAGAACATGTAGTAAAAGTTAACCCTACCAAAAACATAAATGGGTAGGTACGTACAACGTACAAGTCAATAAATAAGCTAACTTCCTAGCAAGATTTATTTATTAAAATCTATTGTAATTTTATTCGTAGTTCACTTACCTGATCTTTTATTCGAAACATAATACCACACTCACCGGCAGTAAATGTGGCCCAATCCCTAAACGTGAATTTGTGAAAAACTAAATCTATTCTTTTGGATTTTTTATACATCCAAAAAAAAAATAGGTTTAATTTGTACAGAAATTAGCCTCATAAAGTGTCTTAATTATAGTGAGTTAATGTGGGTTAGGATATGTGCATGTATGTTAAATAAAGATATATTATTTGAAAATGAAAATGAACTGCCGGTGAGTGTGTATTTGCTCATTATAATGCACGAAATCTTCAGAAAACATCACTATCAATTTCCAAACCAAAACTTATAATGATGTCCAATAAAATATCCGAACATATCCGAACCGAGCTGTTCCAAACCCGAGTGCGTATCCCAACTTTCCGAGTCCCACTCGTAACGAATAGATTATTGCATTGTCGCGTCATTTGCATCCGGTAACACCTATTTGCTTACGGGATTTCTTAATAAAGGAATATGGGGTTCGAGAGCCGGGTATGTTAATGGAATCTGGTCAAAGTGTTGATGCTAGTAATGTCTTGAGAGGGGAGGAAGACTTAAATTAAAATCGTGGGATTTTTGTTCTCTGTCTTGTTCTAATAGTGTCTTGAAAAGTGGCTATGTAGGTGTTACATAGAGAAGTTTGGTATGTTGCGGTCTGAAAACCTTCGCTATAGAAACTATTTTTGAGGGTAGCTTAGAGTTTAAACTATGTATGAGTAAAATCGCTTATTTTAAACGACGGCAACGTATGGCAAAGTAAAAACCTCTTCTGATAGAGAAAAGGTAGGTATTTAAGTAAATGAACGAAAATCAACTTACGAATTCTTAAATTAATTCCGGCGATCATCAAAGGAAGGATCCTTGAATATTTTCAGTATTTCGTAAGGCAAATCTCCGTTCTCTAATTTAAATGTACCACAGTGTCCGGCCACGCTTAGTCGGATCCTACAAATTGGATATAGTCCTTTTTATGAACCGTACCGTTTTCCGAAGCGGTTTCCACCGGATGAAGGTGGAATTTTTCGTTTAGGGTCGCTGTACGTGAGGTTTTGTAAGTGCAGCTTTTCTTAATCTTCTATAACTACCTACTTTGAGCTTAATAGCAACACGTGTTTTTAAAGCAGAGTAGACCTCAAAGGACATAATAGATACTTTAAAATTCTTTACATTTCAACACTACATTAAAATTAGGAAAAGCTGGCATTGAATTATTGCAGTGATGCCATTTGTTTGTCCTGGCGCAGAACAAATATAATTATTGCAATTTAAGAATGATTCCCCCCCTCCCCCGCCCTTTATTTCTTGGGACTTAAACACAACAGGCGAAATGTGAGTGTACCACACCATCTGCCTAGCCCTTCGGGGATTATAACCGTGATGTTATTTTATGTGTGTCAGAAAAAGCCTTAAAACATCCTATCATATTCTTTTCTTCCACACATAAACAATTAGGAATTAAAAGCTGACTTCAAGAATATGTGAAATACCAAAGCGCCGTATAAATGCTTCGCCTGTAAAAATCCTTAACCCAAATCGTATTCAGTAGTCAAGTGCACGAGCCTCAGCGTACCCGAAGTGCGTCTAATTCGGATAAATTCGTACTGTTTCGGTTAATTTAACCGGTTTGAGCCCATCCCTATGATATTTTGTTTCACTGCTCAGCTGCGGAATTTGGACAGATGGGTTTGATTCGAGTTCACTTCAGTAGAGTTTTTTGTTTGAATAATTTAATATGCAAATTTGTACTTTTCTTTTGTTGTTTTAAATATTTGTTGGCCTTTTTGGATGACTACGCCATTTAGTTTAAAAAAGGAACATTAGTGTCGTGTAGCCATTGTCCCATATGCTGTTAGCACCGATCCAAAAAAATCAGCGACATTACCCAAAGTGTTGCGAGGCCGCAGCGCTTTTATGATTTTCTGAACAAGGGAATCAAGTAAAAAGTCAGCAAAAGTTGGTAATAAGGCTAACACGGTCAAGTTAAATTATTACAAACTACAACTATAGTGAAGCTGTCTAGGGTTGATGGCTATCAATAGCTGACCAAGATAAAAAAAATCGCTTACTTTAATTTGAGCCTGTTGTGCGACAGATTTTAGAACCCCTCAAGAAAACTTTTGGTATACTGACAAAATATGCCTAAACTTCTCAAGTGTCTATAAATAGATATATTTATTACTTCCCCAATCCTGAAACTATTCCTTCATGTCTTTATCTTTTCGAATCTCCGGAATTGCTTACCACAAGAGATTCCAAACGAGGCTTATCATGGCGTATTTTTTCGAGCGATCACCTGCTGAGCGGTGAGACGAGCGTAATCGCGAATAAGCGCGCGATCGAGCGAAGTGAGCGGAGTGAACCACAGTGGGAGACAAAAGTGCTTTGTGGAGGTAGATATACTGGATGGGGTACAAAGATGTTGTAGAAGAGTAAAGAGCTTTTAGACAGAAAGGAATCATTCCTATTCCTTTTGTAATTAAACTTCTTTTCTTCAGTTACCACCGAAAATTAAAATAATTTAAGAGTTCTCAAAGACAAAAAAAAACAGGAAAAGTCTGACCCGAACTCAGATTCTTTGTAAAATTAACGTGATTACGTGTGGAGGAGTACATGTAAATGCGATGACTTTATTCATTTGAAATATTAGATAATCTCAACAGACATTGCGATAGGATAATGGCACCCTACTAAACAACTTTATTTATTTATTTATTCTGTAGTACACAACACATACATTTATATATACGTTAAATGATGCAAACATAAACTCACTAGGGTTTTACCGTGCAACATAATCCGACTACATAATTCAGAGAATAAAAAAAACATAATTAAAATTAAACAACAAACAAATTACTACGGGTATAAGCTAAATGGTAATCTATTACTGTAAAATAAAAGTGGTGGAGAAAAGAAACGTGTTTGTTTCTTAACAGTATGTTACTTAGTAAATTTTCCTATTTTTTGTTTGTGTATTATTTTTACTCCTTTAACCAGGTAAGTATGAGAAGATTTAATTTAACGAAAAATGCCAAGGACATTCCAGTTATTTTTTATATCCATGTGTTCCTTGTGGGTTGGATCGGAAATCACTTGGTCGACATTTGTGTCTTGAGTGTCGCGCGATATACCCTCGAGTGCCACCTCAGTGTCTTCACGCATTTCTAGGTTTAAAGAGGTAGCAGAATAGAAGGTTTTATTTGATTTGCCTGAAGACTTTGTAATAGATTTCTTGGTATTCTGTGTATTGAACAGATTATTTTCGTTTGTTTTCACACATGGCTGTTTTATTTAATTGCTGCTGCGCCTTGCGGTTTCACTCGTATAAGTCTCAATCCCGTGGGAATATCGGGATAAAAAGTATTTTATGCCCTAACCTAGGTCATGGTCTACTCATGTGCAAAATTTCATCCAAATCTGTTCAACCGTTAAAAAAAATACACTTAAAACTTGAAATCCCGAAACTGACTTTTTAGAGCATAACGCGTTTTCGTTACGTGACGATTTCTACCAGTCAACTCCAACCGCAAGTCACGTTATAGAAATTAGCGGTTCTGAACGCTTAGGGATAATTTGTTTTACAATTAGAGAAAACCGATCAGACCCCAGATCATACCCCGCGCTTACCCAAACTTTATGTATCAAATTGACACGCTACGTCAATTCGCCGTGTTTATAGCCGTTTCATTGAACTGTCTAAGAATGACAGTTGGGATTTGAATATACAGACAATTTAAGTTGGTAGTCAATTTGATAACCGTCGTTACGGACCGTCAGAAGCCCGAAAGTCTGACAACCAATCTTACCAAAGGAGTATCATATTATTATTACCCAGTAACTGGGTTGTGGAGTTCAGATAGGCAGCCGCTCCATGTAAAATACTGGTATTCAGCTGCATCATGTTAGACTGGAACCCGACCTCAGCATAGTTTGGAAAAGCCTAGGCAGATGATGAGCCAATTTGATAAACAATTAATTTTCCTGACGTTCTTAAATATTCTTATATTCCTTAATAGTAGCCTCTAACGTATCTTTTAACGTAATCCAGAATTCATATATAGTTAAAGAGTTTTGAGGCTAATTGTACTCAATTAGCCTCAAAAAAAGGTATACATCGACAAGAATTCATTTGATTGTCAGTAATATGGAACACGAAATGCTCATTGGAAATTTGCCCAATTCAAAAAAAAAAAAAAACAAGTCATTTATTCAAACTAGGCTGAGAATCAGCACTTTTCGAACGTCAATTACATAAGACAGTCCCCCAAAACGCCCACCCTTCACCACTTCCTAGTGCATTAGCTGGGAAGAAGAAGTGGCGCAACAAACTCCCCAGCAGCACAGCTGTCTGTTCAGTTAGAAGAACAAATAAAAAGATTCTATATAATACGAGTAGTATTCAAAATAATTTACATTACGCAACACAAAACATAATTTAAATTATTAGCCATATGTTAGCTAGCACACGCCAATATACCAGACAAAATCATCGAGAACAGCTACGCTCAGGCAGAATTAAAAAATTAAACATAAACAGAACTTAATATCTAAATAAAACCCTCCAGGCATAAAGGGCGTGCCCGCTTACATATACGTACAGTTGTAACTGGAAGTTATAAATGATAAACTAGGACCATCGAGGTAAAATAAATAAACAAAACAGTTAAACTAATAACAATAAATAATATGATCAATTGTCGAGGTCACTAGCTAACCACATAATGCAGTACAACTCATAAAAAAAAACATTGTGATGAGTAGATTATGTCAACAATAGATTAAATTTAAATAAGTTGACTTATAAAGTCAAATAAAATAAACAATTATTTATAAAAACTCATATAACTTGTCAGTAGGTAAGCTGGAGAAACAACATAAACATTGTCTTGAGTTAATCACAGCGACCAACTATTCTTATCATTTAAGTAATCATTGATAGAATAGTATGCTGTATGATTTTACTTTCGTTTTAAACGCATCAAAAGGCAAATCTACCAAAGAAGAGGATAGCTTGTTATAAAAAGTTATACCAAGCTCAACAAATGAGTTATGAACCTTATGAAGCCGGTGAAAGGGAGCTCGTAGTTTGTCCTTATTTCTAGTGTTAACATTGTGAAAATCATTGTTTTTAGAGTATTAGTGTATATTTTGCCTAATATATAAGATATTGGCGAAGATGAATTGGGATGCCACCGTGAAGATACCAATATCTTTGAAAAAATCTCTCAGAGAAACTCTGGCACCTAGCTGGTAAATAGCTCGAACAGCTCGTTTTTGAAGCACAAATATATTTTGAATATCAGCAGCTTTGCCCCACAGCAGAAGACCGTAGGACATAACGCTATGAAAATAACTAAAATAGACTAAACGAGCTGTATCGACGTCAGTGTATCGTCTTACTTTCCTGACGGCGTAGGCGGCCGAACTGAGCCTTCCCGGTAGGCTCGATATACGAGTATGTAGGCCCCACTGAAGTTTGGTATCTACTGTTATGCCCAGAAAAACTGCCGAATTTACGGAATCAAGCACCTCTTTATCTATGACGATGTTGGGACCTAGATTTCTAACATTAGGTAAGGCGAACTTTACCAAATATGTTGCTGCGTCCTGCTACGCCGTCGATGCAGCTGTACGTATCCCGTCTGCATCACTCCACGATGACTGAAGACATCGTGGAATACATCAGAACTAAGACCAAGTGGACCTTGAGAGTAGAGAAGTTGGAGTCACGCCATAACATAAACTTCAAGTCGTTTGTGGTGCGGGTTCCAACTCAGTACCTGGAAATCTTCATGAAAGAAGAGTTTTGGCCGAAAGGTGTGGCGTACCGACGATTTCGTGGAAGGTTACGCGACACCACGCAGCGAAACACGACACCGACACAGTCATCACTTCGTGTACAATAATGATTTATAAAAATATAATGTATGTTTAGGTTAATGTATTTATTAATGGGCCTGCGTCGACTGAATTAAATGGATTATTATTATTATTATTTTCGGTTCTTTAAGTTTCTTCTCATTTAAGAGAGTTTAAGAAACTTTACACACGGGTCGGGACCAAGTATGTAAGGCGAAATTTAGATAGAAAAGGTGGATGACAATGTTGAAGAAGTCAGGAACTTTCGGGTGATGCGACAGGTGTTAAGAATGGTAGCTTTTTGGAGCATGTAAAGTGCGTGAGAAGGCATCTGTAGGGTGTTAAGACTTTGTATGAGAGATTTTGGTATCATACCAGTAGATGAAAGGACGATCGGGACAATATGAACAGTTTGTCCTTTCCATTGGGTTTTAATTTCTATGGCGAGATCTTGATACTTACTGAGCTTTTCGGATATGGTGGTTTGAATATTGTGTGAGTTAGGTATTGCTATGTCTATCAGATAAACTGTTTTATTGGTTTTGTCGTGAACGGTAATGTCAGGTCTATTGTAATGAATAGTTTTTTATTATTTACACATTTCGTTTTCTTAGCATTGAGAACTAGGTTATTTGTAGTAAACCAATCCGTAACTATTGAGAGTGTACTGCTTACATCGTCAAAATCTTGTCTATTCCTGTCTACTTTAAAAATAAGAGAGGTATCATCTGCAAACACTACAACTTCACAGATATCCTTTAAATATAATGGTAAATCATTGATATACACTAAGAACAAGAATGGACCCAGTATTCAACCTTGAGGTACACCTAGCTGAACTGGTAGCCCGGAAGATTTCACACCATTAACATCTACACATTGGGACCTATTATGTAAATAAGAATTTATAACGTTGAGAGCTTCGTTTTGCACACCGTAATGACGCAATTTACGCAAAAGCGTGTCATGGTGCACGCAATCAAAGGCTTTGGAGAGATCACAGAAAACCCCAATAGCATTTTACGAGTTCTCCCATGCGTTAAACATGTGTTTCAGCAGAGCAACACCCGCATCTGTAGTCGAACGACCTTTTGTGAAGCCATATTGTTCATTATGAAGGAGGCTATTTAAATTAAAATGTCTTAGCAACTGCTTGAGTATTAACTTTTCAAATATTTTGCTAAATGCTGGTAAGATAGAAATAGGCCTGAAATTGCCAACGTCATTTTTATTACCTGATTTAAATAATGGTATGACTTTACTATTCTTCATGAGATCAGGAAAAGTTCCTAAATCGACACATTTATTAAAATTAACTGCTAGATAGGGGGCTACGATGTTTATTATATTACTTAAAAGTTTAATGGAGATGCCCCAGTAATCACCTGTGTTTTTAGACTTGAGTGTGTTAAAAACATTAACTACATCACGAGGCGATACATGTCCGAAGCTAAATAAGCGACTATTTTTAGACTCACTACTAAGAAAAAGGTTTTCAGCTTGTCATGCTACGTGTCATTATGTTTTGTGGCTACACGCTGATAAGCAGTGATAACCTAGCGGTATGACCGTCGAACTGCCAAGACCTCTGACTTTTCGGATTCATGTGCGTATTATATAATTATCACTTGCTTCAAAAACGGTGAAGGAAAACATCGTGAGGAAACCGGCATGCCTGAGAGATGTTTCTCGACGGCATGTTAAAGCCAATTCAGATTCCCATGGGCGGCTTTAAAACTCTGATACCAGGTTAGTCACCAACCACACGAAAAAAGAAGAACAAGACACACTGATACAATACTAAAGACCAATTTATTGTTGTTATTCAAATAAATTCTTATCAAGGTACCTGTACTTACGGATGTCAAAATTTTACGTCCAATCTGAAAGGTATCCTGTAGACTCTCCGACATAAACCTTTATAGGCACCTCTTAAAATTCCCTTTAAAAGATACAAGATAAGCAAAGAATGTTCAATTTCAACTGTTTATCGACTTTGCTAGATGACTGTGAGTTATTTAAAACGTTTAGTAATTAAACGAGAAGTTTTGTATCAGTTTGGGGGCGAAACAATGAACAAGCTTTAATTAAATAAGTCTTGTATTGGAAAATTTACAATTGTTGATTTAGTTTGATTGAAAACAAGATGGCTGTCAGTTTCTTTGTCTAATAAACATTAAAAAGAAAATGTATAAAATGGTTAGTTCTTAAACATGCTTGGAAATTCGAGCATCATTTTGACAACCTTTTTTGAGATAAATCGAAATTACTGTGCTGGTCGAATACATGCAAGCGCCCGGCCGGCAATGTTTTTATGAAAATCCATAATTACATCTGTCCTGTTTAGCGGCTGAATAAAATACTATTGAAAACTCATAACTGTCGTGTTATTTGTAAATGGAACGAACTTTTTAGTTCAACACATGGCAACCAAGGAGGTAACTTATCAAAGATTTTATTTAAATTTCGATTTGGCTTGCAAATACTTAGTAAAAAAGAAACAAATTAACATATTGACGCGTGAAAAATTATCGTTGTTCGTCATTGAGTCTGGAATTTATAATTGATATAGGCATTTAGTTTGAATTTCCGCGCATTATTTGAAAAAAGTAGGAACTATACAAGCTTTGGCCGCAACCGGGCACTGATGGACTCACGTATGTGTGCCTCGGCTTCCATCGTTCATCAATGTCCTTGTTGCAGGCCGCGACAGTAATCTAAACTAATATTTTATAGACTTTGTGGGTTTTTTTCTATTATTTTATTTGACTGAGGATCGATCAGTTAGGTGAATAAAAGTTAAAATCGCTAAAATAAGGGAAAAATCTTAAAAAATTCAAAATTCAAAAGTCATTTATTCAAACTAGGCTGAGAATCAGCACTTTTCGAACGTCAACTACATAACACAGTCCCCCAAAACGCCCACCCTTCACCACTTCCTAGTGCATTAGCTGGGAAGAAGAAGTGGCGCAACAAACTCCCCAGCAGCACAGCTGTCTGTTCAGTTAGAAGAACAACAAAAAAATGATTCTATATATATTCAAAATAATTTACATTACGCAACAAAACATTATTTAAATTATTAGCCATATGTTAGCTAGCACACGCCAATATACCAGACAAAATCATCGAGGACAGCTATGCTCAGGCAGAATTAATAAAAAAAAATAAAAAAATATCACTTCACTTTGTTGTCACTCAGTTACCAACATTTGGTAATGAAACAGGCCTTTAACAATAATTTATTATAAAACTGACGAAATTGTTTCCTGAACCTTTGATGTTTCATTAAAATAATATTGGTTCGGTGCCAAGTAGAAAGGGTTTGCTTCTGAATAAATGGAGCTAATAATAATTCATTGATCCTTTCCTTGTGCGAAGGAAATCTATTGTGAAAATTGTTCTTAATCAAAATTTTAAATTAGCTACAGGAAGTATTTGATTGAATTTGATTTTCCGGGTATTGTAAGAAGTCGGACAAAAGATTACATTTTATACAAAGCCAGAGTCAACTACTTTTTTAAATTAGCGCCTGCTTCGTACGATTTTTATGACTTGACAAAATATCGAGATTTCTTAGGTAAACGTAACTTTAATATTCACGTAATAAACACAAACCTTCCGGAATAAATACTCTAGCCGATGGTGAAAACCTCATCAAAATCTGTTGCGTGGTTTAGAAGAACAACGTGGACATATAGACAAACGCGAAAAGCGACTGTTTTATAATATGTATACATCATTTATACTTACTACAGCTTTTCCCCGCGGATTCGCCCGCGATGAGGTCGCAAATTATTCCACGGGAACATACTACCGGGCTAAAAAGAATAATATGTTCTAACGTAGGCCATGATCTATCAGTGTGCCAAAACTCCACCCAAGTGTATTGAGTTACGACTTTCGCATTTATAATATTAATAATAGTTATGAACGTATGGCTAACGAACGTCAACTTAATATTAACTTAGTATTTTGTGCCACCAAAGGACAGTCTGTTGCATCCAAGATAAAATTCAATAAGTTCATATTGGTCCTTAGGAAATTTTTTTTTGCCACCTATCTTTTCAACTCTGCTATTATTTTCTGTAACCTGCGTCAAATAAAGTTACTTTCTTTCTTTTCTTTTAAGTTACAAAAAAAAAAAAAAAATCTTTAATATTGTAGTTCTTTCCCTTTTCAACTATCATCATATGCTTTTACGTTCGACTAATTTGCAGCAGGTAGAGTAAATTAGACGCTACGCTAAAGTTGTACCCACCTCATAACTGTAGAGTCGTGACGTACGTAGAGTTGCACAAACTGTGAGTCTGTGACAGCGCGTAATATAATTAATAGAGTTTGTGCGCCTTCGCTACGCCCCCGGTTGCTTCGATGTATACCCGCTGGTGGGTTCGTATTGGGACCTCTTGGTTTATACAGTATGTTGACTAACGAAGGGCGTTCCCGTTAACCCGCAGTAGTACAGCGCGCTTTTTTTTTTTTTTTTTTTTAATTATGAACTCAAAAAATATTAAATTGATACTACGTAAATAAAAGAAACACTCTGTATACCCGCACTTGTTGGACTTTTCTTTCCACGTTAAGAGAAAAGTGCACGTGTAGTGTTTTTTAAATATGTTTGTGAATATTTTGGTATAAAAAAAGTATAAATAAATATGGTAATTTCTTTTTTTGCATGCATGCATGCTATACTATTGCGGGTTATCGGGGACACCCTTCTTTAGTTAAGATACTGTATGTCAGCTTATGTACATATTGATATCTTTGGAGTTTTGTTGTTCAGCAAGCAAAAACAAAGTCGCTGAAATTATGATAGTGGACATAAAGACAATAATTATGGTTGTATGCTCTCGTAAGCTCAATTTGTGTCATGATCGTAATTTATCTACCTTAATTTCTTAGTACATACTCTTTCTTTTTCTGCTGCGCCGGTTGACGTCATGTCGTCAACGCCGGCTGTCGCTGAAAACCAGCGCTGGGGCTCTGTCTCGCATAGGGTCGCAGCATTATGTTGAGCGATGGCCGTTTTGCGTGGACGCATATTTTCCCCCAAATTGTTATTTTCGTGTTTTGTTCTTTCTTTGCGTCATGTTTTTCGCAAATAAACGTATTATCTTTCTTTCCTTTCTTTCTTTTTTCTGTTCTATCCTATCAAGTCTCATAACAACGTAATTTCATTCAAAACATCATAACTGGCCTCTGCGAGTTGGCTTTGGGCCCTCGTACGCCTTACAAAGGTCCGGCACCCCAGGGTCCCGAGAAATGTCAAAGACAAGTCGGTTCTTATAATACTTAGATACTATAGTAATCCTTCCTGAAGCAAAGTTACCTCTTACCTCCAACTTGTTAAGAAAAAGTAGAAATATAAAGTGATTATTAATTTCCCTGTATCATCATAGAAAGCAGAACTCAAACTCAAAGCATTTATTTTAATTAAACTAATTACGCACTTTTGAATTGTCAAATAGCCGACTATTTGTCAATTCAAAAGTGCCTGTAATTGGTTTAGTAGTATATCAGAAAGTTGAAGCTAGTTGCCCATTCCAACACGTAGATCTCTATGTAGAAGAACGGGCAAGAAACTCCAAGGACATTCGTTTAAATATATTATGTCGGAAATACGTAACAAAGTTCACTAATCGGGGCGCCAGCACCGTCTAGCGGCGTTCGACAGAGTCTACAATATAACGCTCGGACCAGCCGGAGTAAAGCAAACTTCATTGGTGGCGGTCAAGCAGTGAAGACGTTTAGAAACTGTCCCGAGTTTCGAATAGTTGTGTCGTGTATCTACAGTGTGTGAAATGCTAGTGTGATTAATGTGATTGTGAATTATATGTTGATCTGAACTGCAAACGGTTTTTCTATTGCGTAATAACCAACTCTACCCATAATACGCCCACAGAAGTTAAAACATGGCTGATAATAACGAAGAGACACATACCATCCTCCGTTATAAAGATATTACAAAACCCAGGGTGCATTATTCTTGTTGCGTCTATATGTTCAGTAACTAGCAAATGCAATACCATATAATTTTCACACTCACAATTTTCTTTTTGTTAAGATTGTTACCCCACCGACACTACTTTCCTTATCAGTTCAAAGTCCCCAAAAGGCCGATTCAACGCAATAAACAAAAAGGTAATTGTCGCTTAACATCCCCATCGGCTATCGACAGGTATTAGCCGTTCACCGCGATCGGCTAAATTACGTCATTAGTACAAATCGGCTAATTTTCGGCGAGAACTTATTGTTATGGGTTGGTAACAGTGGTGTTAAATTGCTTGATTAGGATGGAATTGTTATAGAAAGAAAATTCTATGTGGCTTTCTTTAGAAAGTCTTTTTTTATTATTTGTCTTTTTTTTGCATTTTTATTCTGTTTTGTCGTCCAATGGCCAATTTCCTAGTTTACAAAAATCATAGTATGTTGTTTTTATCATTTATTTTTTCCTTTTTCCTTGCACTCGTTCATAACTGGTACAGTCCGAATAACAATCTTTATACAAAAAATCAAGAAGATATTGCTGAACCTGGAAGCATTAATAAAAAATACGATGTTTATTCCGGTCAAATCAGAAGACTAAAGTGGAACTCACCACCCCTCATGTACAAAATGACAAACTTCGCAAAGCGTCAGCAAATAGGTATTTGTTGACTGAATTTGGAAGTGAGTTCCGAAGATCTGTTGGCCAACAAGTTGGATGATAAGTTAGTTGGACTTGTTAGACCTGGCTGTGATCGACTACGATTATTCGTATAATTGGATAACTGTGGACGAATGGGAGAACGTGCTGTGGATTTGTAGTTACGGTGTTAGTAACCAAAAAATCGGCCAAGTGCGTATAGGACCACGGTCAGTGAAGGGTTCCGTAGTCGGCATGTATCTTGCCACTTACACATTATTGATTTTATCGGCAGGAATAAAAGTTCGTATAATTAGTTTGTTTCGGTAAATAAATATAAGTTTTTCTTGGTTCTATGACCACAGAGTATGAAGGTCATCACACCTATAATCCCCAAAGGGTTAGGTAGATGTGTACCAACACTACACCCACATTTCGCCACTTATGTTTAAGTCCCATGTAAAAGGGGGTGAGCCTATTGCCATCAACCGGGCACAAATACAGACTCCGGGCTGCTACTGAGAAATTCCTAAATGGAAAACCCAATACCCTCACTTTTCAGGTCCAGTTGAAAGCTAGCGTCAGGCACTTACGCTAGACGGGTGTCGTGTCTGGCGGGCAACTGCCCAGAGGTTGAAGTCGGGAAGCTTTTATATATGTTTATCGCGCGGTAAACTCTAATTGCGCGATGCAGGATTTGTGTGACGTCAGGATGTTGTGTGACGTCAGGTCTTTGATGCGTAGTTCGCATGTAGCGATGTAGATGCCGCTACACAGTTGTCACCCAGTGAGGCACACTTTCATGCTAATTTCTTACCTCGTACTTTACACTTCTTACTTGTTTTTTTTTCTAGATAGGTACTGTAATTTTGGTGGTAAATAAATGTGTTTTCATTTTCTCTTTCTTTCTTTTCTATAACACTTTGCCTGACCTCGGAAACGCACCCAGGACCTTGTTATAGGTAAGTACTTACGTATTTATTGTTTCGGTGACTTTGAAAATTTTAATAATAAAAATATATTTCAAAAATAATTTCGAATCAAAATGTTCCTCCTCACGTTCCTACATCCAACTTCACATTAATCGATTAAGACAATTTTATTAGAAACTCAGTGAGAGCAAAGTGCTCTTTCCGGGGTCCTCAAAAACCGGGACCAGCGCGTTATACAGGGGTGAACAAGTACGTTAATTCCCGAAATAACTTGTCGACACAACCACTCCCTTTGCGCTGGAGTTACCACGCTTCAAATTATTTCGGATAAATAAGTGAAAGTATTTTCATTAAAATCTAATGTACGAGTAGCTAAGTATTTTTTTATTTTGAATTATAACGAAAGATGTTAAACAAACCATTGAAGAAAATGCTGATAAGACGTTTGAATAGTTGATTAGGTATTATTATTTTATATTATATTACAGAATGGAACAACAATTACATGGAAGTTGAGCCTCAGTTCACCACATATCGTACCTAAGTCAAATCCGTTGGTGGATATACGAAAGTTACTTTTACTGTCAAAAATTGGATGTCTTGTTTTCAACTTTTGCACAATTTTAGCGAATCTATACAGTACGCGACCTCTGAGTAGGTAGGAAAAGTCCGGAAAATTGATTGTTAAGCATATTAATTCAAACTACCAACTTATGCACATTGTCCGCATCTTCAAATCACAACTATCATTATTTGACAGTTGTATCAAATGGCTATAACACGGCAAAGTGACGTAGAGTTATTTGGTTTGCTTGCTTTTCTAGTCACACTAAAGATGTTTTGTTTTTCCGGAATTCCGCGGACCAGTTCGTGTATTAAACCAGCGTCAGTGTATCTACCCTATCCGCGACTAAGTTTCAATTAAGCCTTCCCCTCTCTCATTCGTCGCTCCACCTAAGCCTTACGCGGCAGGCGCCTACAAATAGATTACAGGATTTATACCACGATTGTTTAGACTAGAAGATAAATTTCGATAGAAGCCCTTTGTTTTAAAGGGAAAGATAGTATTAAAAGTTGATTAGAAAGTTTTTTGGTGTTGTGTTGGGGTGTTGTTGATGCGTTAAGCGTTAATTAAAGAATAACATTGATGGTTAAACCCTCACTGATAAAGGAATTAATATGATGCTAAGAGCATCTTTTGCCCTGATTTTGCTTTTTACAAATATTCGTGCGTTTGTGATAACCACGTATTCTTTAGAAATGTTCCCAAACAGAAAAAATGTTAATGTTAATGAATATTTTCGAGTTTAGTGCCATCAAAAATTCAGAAAGAATTATTATCTCAGTTATGCAAATATAAGTTAACTAGTTATTTTTATAAAACCGGCCAAGTAGCCCCCTTTAATTTTTAGCTTTATTTATTTTGATTATTTTTTATTATAGCAGCAATAAAAATAGACAATCTGTGAAAACAACTATCTGCCTATTACGGTTCATGAGATACAGCCCGCTGACAGACAGGCGGACAGCAGAGGCTAAGTAATAATAGGGTTCTGTTTGGCACCCTTCGCGTACGGTACCCTAAAAACCTGATTAACCTATTTCATAAATTTCCCACATCATCGATTTTATTTTGCGATCGTCTGCCAGACGTTATTCCACATAAAGATAGGAAAATTAATGGTTAAGCAAATAAAACAGGGGTATCGTATTACCCAGCAACTGGGTTGTGGAGGTCAGATAGGCGGTCGCTCCACGTAAAATACTGGTAGGCAGCTACATCCGGGTAGACTGTAAGCCGACCCTAACATAGTTGGGAAAAGGCTAGGTAAATTATGAACATTATGAATAAATACTTAACAGCGAAACTAAAGACTCCAGTCTTTACCCACAAACCGAGTAAGCGCGGTAAACAAAGTCTCCCGTAAGCCTAGTTTTATTAGAGTGTCTAGACTGGATCCTTATTGGATCCCGCTCGAAGGTAGGCCTCGAACGAGCTTATAACCAATTGTATTAAGTGTGGGTATTACGTGGAGGGTCGAGTTGGAAAGGGTATTTTTTATTAAAATTTTAACGTAAAAGTTCGTAGCCGACTGCAGACAGCAGTAGTAGGCGACGTGAGTACACGACTGGTTTCTATGTATTTCTATGAAATACCTTCCGTTGCTAGTGGTATCTCATAAAAAAAAACAAAATTCAAAAATCATTTATTCAAACTAGGCTGAGAATCAGCACTTCGAACGTCAAAATTACATAAGACAGTCCCTCAAAACGCCCACCCTTCACCACTTCCTAGTGCATTAGCTGGGAAGAAGAAGTGGTGCAACAAACTCCCCAGCAGCACAGCTGTCTGTTCAGTTAGAAAAAAAAAACTAAATAATAGTATACAAAATAATTTACATTACGCAACACAAAACGTAAAGAATAGTACCATCCCATTTCTTCCCGTGGGTGTTGTAAAAGGCGAGGGACTCACTAGAGAATGGTCAGCAGCGTTCTCTATGCATTTTAACACCATACTGCGATCGCCAACCCGGCCATGCGTGGCGATTATGGCAAACAATCGGGGAGGCCTATGTCCAGCAGTCGACGTCTTTCGGCTGAACTAATGATTACGTCATTTACATTTTTTGAGCAAACAAATTTTTCAAACTTAAAGAAGCCATGGATCAAAATCCAAAATCCCCTTAGAACTGAATTGCCTGAATTGCCATTCAAAGTGTGTTACGTAATTATGGTGCAGGGCAGTCAAATATGATCTATAGTCTTATTACCTTCTAGTTAGCTAACTGTTTCTTCATAGGAAGCAAAACAATAACAACTCATCATGTTTCACCTCCTACAATATTATATTCAAAGTTTCGGCAATATTTACAAGTGGGTCCATAACAACTTATGACTAAATAAAAATAGCAAAATTATATATTATATTCTAACTTAACTAAAACTATTCAAAAACTAAAATATAGCATCGTAAAATTCATCCGCATCGCTGTCGACTGGTAATGTACCCAAGAGACTGGCCGCATTGCCACGTTGTATGGCAATGCTTCGCCTCTGCCCAAAGTAAAAACCAGCTCTTGGGTCACGGGAAGTGTCAAATAGCCGTTTTGAAATTTCATTAAACAGGCCATGAACACTCGGACCCCACTGTACTGGCTGCCCAGCTGTACTGTATATTAAGATGCGAGATCCTTAGAAAGCTTCTACCTGATACTGTTCAGAACTACCTCTCCATTTAACAATGAAAGCCTAACTCCTGCACCTCTTTGTACAATAGCGGTGCCCGAACATCGAAACCTTATCGCATCATGCAATATTCTCTAAAATCTCTTCGTAAATGCAGGCAAAAGCAAAATATAGTTACCTCGGCAAAGCCTCCGTGAAAGGCAACTAATTCAATGCGACCCTTGCTGTCCACGGTCACAATATCAAAATCCTATTACAAGAGAGAGGATATTAGGATGAAACCGAGAATTTAACGATAATTCGACGATGATTTAACGATCATTTTAAATAACATAACATCATACCTTGTTTCCCCGAACCGTACCGCAGAGGGTCTACCTGTAGTTCACACACATTTCGCCAGTTATGTCCCATATAGTAGGGGGCGAGTCTCTTGCCCTCAACCGGGCGCAAATCTAGACTCCAGGCTGCCACTGAGAAATTCCAGATGGAAAAACCCAATACCACTTTAGCGACCCGTGAATCGAGCCCAGGACCTCATCCTCGGGGTGCTAGGACAGGAAACCTCCCCGTGTGCCTGGGGGCTGGAGTTCCCTTACGGATGCGTCCGGGGGGAAGGCCAGCCTCCGGGACGGTGCACCCTGGGGTGCGGGCAATGTCTCCCCATTAGGTACTGCGTGCCTAAGGGGTCTCGTTGCCCGTATGCCAATATCCTGTCGGAGGAGTGAACGCTCTAACGTGTGCTCGTTAAGAGCACACGTTGAGCAGCGTTCTGGTGGGAGCGGGCTCGGCGTGCACTAATCCTGCCGTCGGGCAGGCAGGAGGAAGTCTTTTCTCTTGCCACCGTTGGTCTCGTAGCCCCGAAGAGTGTCAAGGTCATGTCTCTGGCATTTGACGGGGGTCGAGGGTCTTGGCTTAACCGCCCGGGCCGCGAGGTAGAAAACCTCTATAAAAAATCACCCCAAACCTCCAAGCGGCGGCGCACCGTGAGGGAGGTTGATAGCTTGACTAATGGGTAGCTTAATTAGTCACTAGTGCGAACCACTATTTTTTGGTTGGTTGGATATATTTTTTACTTGTGGGATCTAAAATGGAATTTTTTTTGAAAGAAAACCCAAGAATCGAAGTCGTGCCAATTTTATTGGCGGAGGACCCGCTTGCCGGCGACGGCAACAAGAGTCGAGGAGACTCCTGTCCCTCCGGGGACCAAGCTAGGTCCGATCGGGACACTGGACGCGGGCGTTTCTGGGGGAAACGCTCGCGTGACGAGAAGATGGACCGCGCAGGATCGGCGGGACAATCCTCAAGCGAGGAAAGCCTGCCGGTCGCTAAAACGCCTACGGTTAGGAGAGGCCGAGGCAGCGCGGTGACCTCGAAACTAGGGCGTGGCAATCGGGGTCGCATCAAGCGGCCCGATACCCCCCCAGGAATCGGCGGGGATAGCGACCCCGAGGTCTCGTCCGGGGCCTCAACCGAGGAGTCGGAAGGGGTCACCGTCCCGAATAAGGTCACGACGGCACGGGCTGGCGCTGCTGCGAACCGTGCCAAGGGAGGAGTGGTGTCCGACGAGGCCGCCAAAGTCGCCGCTGGGGGCTCCAATTCGGAGCGAGCGGCCAGGTTTGCGGAGGTCGTAGCGGCCGCGATCAGGACTGTGGCCTTAAAAAAGCTGCAGTCCTCGAAAGAGAAGGCCATACCTGCGGCCACGGCCTCCATTATGGCGGCAGCGGAGGCCTTTCTCCATCTTGGGCCTCCGTTAGACGGTATGTCGGAAATGCGGGCGGAGGTCGCCCGCTTGACAGCCGCCACGGAGCTTCTCCAAAAGGAGAATGAGGAGCTCCGAGCAAACCTGGCCGGGCTCCGTGGAGCCGGCCCCCGCGTTGTTCTGCAGCGCGGAGCGGTGCAAGGGCAGGGCCCGCCCTTGCCGGCGGAGGACCGGGTTTTGGCCCTGGTGCGGAAGGAGCTGGCTGCTTTCAACAGCCGGTTCTCCGTACTGGAGGCCGTGGTCCTGCGCCCTCCATTAGCGGCGAGCCAGCCGGCCTCGGGCCAGCGGAAGGTGGCATCTTATGCCACCACCGCAGCTGCCGTGGCCAAACCAGGTCCGTCAGGGCAGACCAGGGGTGGGGCTGCTACACAGGCAGCGAGGGCCCCGGCCAAGGCGGTGGGGGCCCCGGCCTCGGCCCTGGCAGCGGGAGCTCCACCCCAGGTGGCGAAACGGCCGCCTCTGCCTCCTAAATCTCCCCAGGCTGACGCCGAGTGGCAAATAGCCGGGGAGAAGAAGAAGGCGGGCAAGGCCAAAAGGGCGGCCAAAAAGAAGGCGAGGCGGCAGCGGCGCAAGGAGCAAAGCGTCGCGGCTAGGCTCCGCGCCCCGAAGTCCGCAGCTGTAGTGATAACACTACAGCCGGAAGCGGAGAAGAAGGGCGTGTCCTACCGCGACGTGCTCTCCAAGATTGGGGCGGCGGTGGACCTTAACGAGATAGGTGCCGCTCAGGGCATCCGGGTAAGGGTCACCGCGACCGGGGCCCGGATGCTGGAGCTCCCCGGAGCGGCCAGTGGCCCGGCCGCTGACGCCCTAGCTGAAAAGCTTAGGGCGTCCTTAAATGCGGACGAGGCCCGAGTGTCCAGGCCCACGAAGTGCGTAGAAATGCGCATCTCGGGCCTGGACGACTCAGTGGCGGAGGAACAGGTGGTGGCCGCTGTCGTCAGGACTGGGGGGTGCTCTGCCGAGCAGGTTAGGGCAGGCACCATCCGTCCTGGCTTCACGGGGATGCGAGCCGTAACGGTGAGCTGCCCCGTGTCGGCGGCCAGGAAAATCGCCGGGGAGGGCCAAAGGTTATTGGTGGGCTGGGTATCCGCGCAGGTCAAACTGCTCGAACCCAAACCTCTGAGGTGCTTCCGCTGCCATGTGGGCAACCACGTGGGAGCTAAATGCACCTCGGAGGTGGACCGCAGCGATCACTGCTATCGCTGTGGTCAGCCCGGTCACAAGGCCGGCTCTTGCGAAGCCACGCCGCACTGCGCCGTATGTGCGGCGGCTGGCAAGCCGGCCGAGCACCGGATTGGGAGCAAGGCCTGCGTCCAACCCGCCAAAGGCAAAGCCAAGGGCAAGCCCTCTGCCACCGCTGTCACCGCCACGGCCGCCGCTACCGCTACTACTGCCACCGCCGCTGCCGCTTCCACCGTCGTCGCCGCCACCGCCGTTGACGCCGTGGCAGGGCCCTCACGCGGGGCTCGGGGGGGGGCTAAAATGGACTGCTAATAGGTCCATTACGCCTCCTCCAGGCGAACATCAACCACTGCGCCGCAGCTCAGGATCTGTTGCTCCAGAGCATGGCGCAGTGGTCGATTAACATCGCCGTGGTCGCTGAGCCGTACTTTGTCCCGCCCAGGGATGACTGGGTGGAGGACCTGAGCGGCTCAGTGACCATAATTTCGTCGGCCGCCGCCGGTACCCCGTCCCTCGAGGCCGTCAAGAGGGGACCGGGTTGCGTGGCAGCACGGTTCGGGGAGATTGTCGTGGTAGGAGCGTACTTCTCCCCGAACCGAACTCTCGCCGAGTTCCACAACTCCCTTGGGGAGTTGAGAGTCGTCGTCGTCGGGTACCATCCCCTCCCCGTGATCGTCCTCGGGGACTTCAATGCCAAGAACGTGGCTTGGGGTTCCCGGTTAACGGACACACGGGGCAGGATGGTGGAGGACTGGGCTCTGGAGTCGGGCCTGGTCGTCCTAAACCGGGGTTCTGTCCCCACGTGCGTGCGGATGCGGGGCGAGTCAGTGGTGGACATTTCGTTCGCCAGCCCCGCTCTGTCGCCGCGTGTCATTGACTGGCGCGTCATGGAGGGGGTGGAGACCTATTCCGATCACCGGTACATCCGGTTTGACGTCTCCGCCCAGACCTCGGGCACGCCGGTCAGACAGACCCCGAGTGGTCCGCGGTGGGCGCTGAAGCAGCTGGACCGGGAGCTCCTCCTGGAAGCCTCGATCGTGCAGGCCTGGGTGTCATCACCGGACAGGCCTGCCGACATAAACGACGAGGCGGAGTGGTTCCGGGAGGCCATGTCCGAAATTTGTGACGTGGCAATGCCCCGGGTCCAGCCCGGACGTGCTCAGCGCCAGGTGTACTGGTGGTCGCGTGAGCTGACCGCTTTACGCGCGGCGTGCGTTGCTGCGCGCCACCTGTACGCCAGGCACCGCAGGCTCCGTATCCGCCCGCCGGATACGGAAGCCATTGAGGCGGAGCTGTACGCAGGATACAGAGCGGCGAAGACCGCCCTCCAAGCGGGGATCGAGCGGGCCAGAGGACTGGCCCGCGAGGAGTCGCTGGAGACTCTGAACAGAGATCCGTGGGGACGCCCATACAAATGGGTGAGAGATAAACTCCGCCCATGGGCTCCCCCGCTGACGCAGAGTCTCCGGCCCCAGCTCGTGGAGGACGTGGTGAGCGCTCTGTTCCCCTCGCGAGGGGAACATACTCCCCCGCCCATGGCTCCGCCTCCTGCGGTGCCCGATGCGGACCACACCAGGGACGACGACGACGATACTCCGGAGGTGACCGAGGTAGATCTGAGAGTGGCGGTACGTAGGCTGAGTGCCAAAAATACCGCCCCAGGACCCGACGGCTTACCTGGAAAAGCCTGGGTTCTGGCCTTAGAGGCTCTCGGGCCTCGACTTCGGGGGCTCCTAAGCGCATGCTTGGAGAGGGGCCAGTTCCCACTTCGTTGGAAGACGGGGAAACTGGTCCTCATCAAGAAGCCGGGGCGCCCGGCGGACTCTCCGTCCGCTTACCGGCCCATCGTGCTGCTCGATGAGGTGGGCAAGCTCTTTGAAAGAGTAATTGCAGACCGCCTTGTCGGGCAGCTGGTGCGAGTGGGGCCGGATTTGGCGGAGAGCCAGTATGGTTTCCGCAAGGGGCGCTCTACGGTGGATGCCATCATGCGCGTTCGAGCCCTCACGACGGGGGATGCTGTTGCCCGGGGTGGGGTAGTCTTGGCGGTGTCTCTTGACATCGCCAATGCCTTCAATACCCTGCCCTGGAGTTGCATTAGGGAGGCACTCCGGTATCACCGGATGCCGACCTACCTCTGTCGAGTGGTCGAGGCCTATTTGACGGACAGGGCCGTCATCTACCCCGGTCACCACGGAGAGTGGAACCGGCGAGAGATGTCGTGCGGTGTCCCACAGGGATCGGTCCTGGGGCCGCATCTGTGGGACATCGGCTACGACTGGGTGCTGCGCGCCGACCTCCCTAGCGGCGTCAGCGTGGTTTGCTACGCTGACGACACGCTGGTCCTGGTGCAGGGGAGGTCGCATGAGGCGGCGGCCGAACTAGCGACACGTTGGGTTGCGACAATCGTCGAAAGGATCCGGCAACTGGGACTCGAGGTGGCCTTGCACAAGTCCGAGGCCATGTGTTTCTATGGTCCTCGGAACGCGCCACTGTCGGGTTCCCAGATTACGGCGGGAGGGGTTCACATCGGTGTCGAGTCGACGATGAAGTACCTGGGACTCGTCCTCGACAGCCGGTGGAACTTCGTGGAGCACTTCCGACGTTTGGCTCCCAAACTGGATAGGGCTGGGGCTGCTTTGAAGCGGCTCCTGCCCAACCTGGGGGGTCCAAACGCCTCCTGCCGGAGGCTTTACGCGGGGGTCGTGCGGTCCATGGCCCTTTACGGGGCACCGGTGTGGGCGCGTTCATTGAGGCTGCGACCGGCCCGGCGGTTGAACGCGTCCCAAAGGGTCATGGCCATCAGGCTGGTCCGGGGATACCGCACGGTCTCCCGTGAGGCGGCGAGCCTCCTTGCCGGACTACCGCCATGGGATCTGGAGGCGAAAGTCCTCGCGCACATGTGGGAGTTGCGCGAGGAGGCGAAATGCCGGGGTGTAACTCCGCTGCCGCGAGAAATCACGGCACAGCGGACAGAGCTCCGGCGGGATCTCATGGCGGCATGGAGAGTACGATTGTCGCAACCCAGCGCTGGGCACGCCACAATTGCGGCGATAAGTCCCCTCTTTGAGGAGTGGCTTGAGAGGCGCCATGGCGTCCTCACCTTCCGCCTGACGCAGGTCCTCACCGGACACGGTTGTTTCGGGAGGTTCCTGTTCCGCGTAAGGCGGGAGGAAACGCCCGGGTGTCACCACTGTGTGGATCGCCCGGAGGACACGGTGGAGCATACGGTGGAGGTCTGCCCGGCTTGGGCGGAGCACCGCCGTGTCCTCACGGAGGCGATCGGCGGCGACGATCTCTCGCGTCCGGCCCTGGTTCAGGCCATGGTTCGGAGCGAGAGTGCATGGGAGGCCGTCACCTCCTTCTGCGAAGCAGTTATGCTCGCGAAGGAGGAGGCGGAGCGCGCGAGGGAGATGCAAGCTGCACGCCCTCGCGGCCCTAGTCGCCGCAGGAGACGCCCCGGGCGTCGGGAGTCCAGAGCCGACTTCCGGCCACCGTAGGCGCGGGCTTGCGGACGGTGAGCAATGGGCAGCTCGCCGTCCGATAAGGACCAGGCCCGTGTCGACGGCGCGTTGTGTTCCACGCGCGCCTCAAAGAGATGTCAGCACCAACCGACGGGGTCGAAAGACCAATGCCTGCTGGGGTTGCGGGTTTGTCCGAAAGGGATAACGTGGCCCCGGCACACAGGCAACGGAAGGAACACGGGTGGGTTTTAGTCAGTAAAAGTCTGACACACCCTCTCGCTCTGCCCAGAGCGGGAGAAGTCATTTGATGATTTCCCATCCAAAAAAAAAAAAAAAAAAAAAAAAGGACCTCATCCTCAGCAGTAGCGCTTCAAGCACTAGATCAACGAGGCAGTAATTATGACGATAATTTTAAATGCTGTAAAATGTCACACAACAACATTAAAAGCAGCGACAACACGTATTTCGGGCCCTATCAGAATACCAGCGCTGCGATATTTATTTTTAAATGTCGCAGCATCATGCTGAGATGCCTTTTAGCTTCGTACAGGACTTTCTGGTTTTATTTTAATTTAAAAAAAAAAAAAAATGTGAATTCCTGTGCGAGTCTCAATAAATACCTTTTCTTTCTTTCTTTCCTATTTCCGATTGATGGCAATAGGCTCGCCCCCGATAACATGGGACTTAAATATAACTGAGGAAATGTCGGTTTACTAAAGGTATAACTTCTGCCTATCATTTCGGAGATTAACGGCTTGATGTTATGTTATGTATTATGTTTGTTACAGAACCGCAATAAACTCGTTCCTCTCAATAAGACTCCGTACCGAGTACAAAACTCGCTAGAAGTAGTACAAAGCCGCCAGCCTACCATTGTATGGGATCCAATATCGGATCGACGGACACATACATGGCCTAGTAATACTAGAACTTGCATTATCCGGAAAGAAGGAAGGAAATATTATAGAAAATATTGTAGGTACTAATAAAATGCGGGTTTCTGGGTAGATATTAGTACCTTATAATAGTAGTTTATGAAACTATTGCATAATCAGGGGTATTAAAATACGAGTGTGTTTATAAACCGAGCTAGCGAGGTTTTTAATAGTATCACACCAGTCTTTTAATACCTAGTTTTGTGCAGTTTCATACACTACTTTATATACTCTCATACATTGGGATTGAACCTACTAAAATAATACAAGATCAAGAATAAACAAATCCCACGAAATTCAGTACAACTTCATGTATGAATGTCGCCTGCACCCAGCACATCATCGCGCATGCGCTAGAGCGGTGCTGCTGTCCCCCGCTGACGTTCCATTGCAAAAGTTGATGAAAACTCCTTGATGATATTAACTTCTTGGATTTGCCATGTATCGTAATAGAAAAAAAAATTGTTATATAGCATTATTTTGTTAGAGAAAAAGTGTTATAATATGATTCCATTTTTAAATTTCGGTATTGTGTTTTTAAAGTATGTCAATATAAACTCGTTTTGAAGTTTATAATTCGAATATTACGATATGGGAGTAGATAAAAATGTTTATGTAGGTAGTTTAACTTGGAAATTACTGACATCGGTGAAGAAAAACCGTTAGGAAACCTAAAGTACCATTCCGTACTCAACCATACAGCAACTACACAGGCACGCCACAATTGTGGCGATAAGTCCCCTCTTTGAGGAGTGGCTTGAGAGGCGCCACGGCGTCCTCACCTTCCGCCTGACGCAGGTCCTCACCGGACACGGCTGTTTCGGGAGGTTCCTGTTCCGCATAAGGCGGGAGGAAACGCCCGGGTGTCACCACTGTGAGGATCACCCGGAGGACACGGTGGTGCATACGGTGGAGGTCTGCCCTGCTTGGGCGGAGCACCACCGTGTCCTCACGGAGGCGATCGGCGGCGGCGATCTCTCGCGTCCGGCCCTGGTTCAGGCCACGGTTCGGAGCGAGAGTGCATGGGAGGTCGTCACCTCCTTCTGCGAAGCAGTTATGTTCGCGAAAGAGGAGGCGGAACGCGCGAGGGAGATGCAAGCTGCACGCCCTCGCGGCCCTAGTCACCGCAGGAGACGCCCCGGGCGTCGGGAGTCGAGAGCCGACTTCCGGCCACCGTAGGCGCGGGCTTGCGGACGGTGAGCAATGGGCAGCTCGCCGTCCGATAAGGACCAGGCCTTTGTCGACGGCGTGTTGTGTTCCACGCGCGCCTCAAAGAGATGTCAGCACCAACCGACGGGGTCGAAAGACCAATGCCTGCTGGGGTTGCGGGTTTGTCCGAAAGGGATAACGCGGCCCCGGCACACAGGCAACGGAAGGAACACGGGTGGGTTTTAGTCAGTAAAAGTCTGACACACCCTCTCGCTCTGCCCAGAGCGGGAGAAGTCATTTGATGATTTCCCATCCAAAAAAAAAAAAAAAAAAAAAGGACCTCATCCTCAGCAGTAGCGCTTCAAGCACTAGATCAACGAGGCAGTAATTATGACGATAATTTTAAATGCTGTAAAATGTCACACAACAACATTAAAAGCAGCGACAACACGTATTTCGGGCCCTATCAGAATACCAGCGCTGCGATATTTATTTTTAAATGTCGCAGCATCATGCTGAGATGCCTTTTAGCTTCGTACAGGACTTTCTGGTTTTATTTTAATTTAAAAAAAAAAAAAAATGTGAATTCCTGTGCGAGTCTCAATAAATACCTTTTCTTTCTTTCTTTCCTATTTCCGATTGATGGCAATAGGCTCGCCCCCGATAACATGGGACTTAAATATAACTGAGGAAATGTCGGTTTACTAAAGGTATAACTTCTGCCTATCATTTCGGAGATTAACGGCTTGATGTTATGTTATGTATTATGTTTGTTACAGAACCGCAATAAACTCGTTCCTCTCAATAAGACTCCGTACCGAGTACAAAACTCGCTAGAAGTAGTACAAAGCCGCCAGCCTACCATTGTATGGGATCCAATATCGGATCGACGGACACATACATGGCCTAGTAATACTAGAACTTGCATTATCCGGAAAGAAGGAAGGAAATATTATAGAAAATATTGTAGGTACTAATAAAATGCGGGTTTCTGGGTAGATATTAGTACCTTATAATAGTAGTTTATGAAACTATTGCATAATCAGGGGTATTAAAATACGAGTGTGTTTATAAACCGAGCTAGCGAGGTTTTTAATAGTATCACACCAGTCTTTTAATACCTAGTTTTGTGCAGTTTCATACACTACTTTATATACTCTCATACATTGGGATTGAACCTACTAAAATAATACAAGATCAAGAATAAACAAATCCCACGAAATTCAGTACAACTTCATGTATGAATGTCGCCTGCACCCAGCACATCATCGCGCATGCGCTAGAGCGGTGCTGCTGTCCCCCGCTGACGTTCCATTGCAAAAGTTGATGAAAACTCCTTGATGATATTAACTTCTTGGATTTGCCATGTATCGTAATAGAAAAAAAAATTGTTATATAGCATTATTTTGTTAGAGAAAAAGTGTTATAATATGATTCCATTTTTAAATTTCGGTATTGTGTTTTTAAAGTATGTCAATATAAACTCGTTTTGAAGTTTATAATTCGAATATTACGATATGGGAGTAGATAAAAATGTTTATGTAGGTAGTTTAACTTGAAAATTACTGACATCGGTGAAGAAAAACCGTTAGGAAACCTAAAGTACCATTCCGTACTCAACCATACAGCAACTACACAGGCACGCCACAATTGTGGCGATAAGTCCCCTCTTTGAGGAGTGGCTTGAGAGGCGCCACGGCGTCCTCACCTTCCGCCTGACGCAGGTCCTCACCGGACACGGCTGTTTCGGGAGGTTCCTGTTCCGCATAAGGCGGGAGGAAACGCCCGGGTGTCACCACTGTGAGGATCACCCGGAGGACACGGTGGTGCATACGGTGGAGGTCTGCCCTGCTTGGGCGGAGCACCACCGTGTCCTCACGGAGGCGATCGGCGGCGGCGATCTCTCGCGTCCGGCCCTGGTTCAGGCCACGGTTCGGAGCGAGAGTGCATGGGAGGTCGTCACCTCCTTCTGCGAAGCAGTTATGTTCGCGAAAGAGGAGGCGGAACGCGCGAGGGAGATGCAAGCTGCACGCCCTCGCGGCCCTAGTCACCGCAGGAGACGCCCCGGGCGTCGGGAGTCGAGAGCCGACTTCCGGCCACCGTAGGCGCGGGCTTGCGGACGGTGAGCAATGGGCAGCTCGCCGTCCGATAAGGACCAGGCCTTTGTCGACGGCGTGTTGTGTTCCACGCGCGCCTCAAAGAGATGTCAGCACCAACTGACGGGGTCGAAAGACCAATGCCTGCTGGGGTTGCGTGTTTGTCCGAAAGGGATATCGCGGCCCCGGCACACAGGCAACGGAAGGAACACGGGTGGGTTTTAGTAAGTAAAAGTCTGACATACCCTCTCGCTCTGCCCAGAGCGGGAGAAGTCATTTGATGATTTCCCATCCTCAAAAAAAAAAAAAAGGCGGCAGCAGCCTGTATTCTAGTCGGTAGATTTAAGATAGAAAAACGTGTTATCGCTCGAGCGTTGGCGGCACTACTGTTCTGCGGTAGGGCTACACGTGTCGCCCGTCACTCGCCAGTAGCTGCCAACGACGTGTCGCTAGCTACGGAAGGCATTTCATAGAAATTCATACAAACCAGTCGTGTCGTGGCGACACGTTCGCCTGCAGTTGCCTCCTGCGGTCGGGTACGGAATGGTACCTATATAATTAATATAAGTCTGAAATCGCCAACCCGTCTTGAGCAAGCGTGGTGATCAATGCTCGTGCCTTCTCTGTATGAGAAGAGGCTGTTGCCCTGCAGTGGGACAGTAACAGGCTGGTATTATAAAGGGACGATATATTTTTTTAAGCTTATTTGCTATTTTTTAACAGACTTCCAAAAAGGAGGAGGTTATATGTTCGTCGCGTATGTATGTCCGCCGATTTCTCCGTCAATTGTGAACCAATTTTGTTTTTTTTTTTTTTATGAAAGTTATGCTCTCAAGTTGGTCCCATATAAATTTTATTAACTCTGCTTGGATAGTTTTTGAGTAAGCTTCAATAATACGTATTTTTCCCACTTAGTATATGTGGATGATATGATGATTTCGAATTTGTGTGGGGTAGGTACCACAACCAAAAAGTGAAAAATGAAGTGGCAAAAAACGAAAATTCAAAACCAAAGACACCGACTTCCGAAATTAAAGTTATCTTTCACTTAGTACTGTTTTTGGAAGTCAGTTGTTTTTTTTTTTGTAAAAAGTTTTTATAATAAACCGCCTTTTTAACGGCCGAACCCAATGACTGTCAATAACCTATCTATCATCAGTTTTGGCATACTGGAGATAGAAATACCTATCTATCTATAGTTTTAACATCCCAATAAGTGACAATAGGTTATTGGGTTCGGCCTTAAGAGACTCAACTTGATGTTTTGTCTTTCTTGTCTCATCAACTTTTGTTTTTCCGTGATATTTAAGTCCACAACCAGTAGTTACAAGCAGTCAGAAGCCCAAAAGTCGGAAAACCAGTCTTACCAAGGGATATCGTGTTATCCAGTAACTGGTTTTTGGAGGCTAGATGGGCCGTCGGTTCATGTAAAATACTGGTATTCGGCTGCATCCGGTTAGACTGGAAGCCAACCCCAACATAGTTGAAAAAAGGCTAGGCAGATTGATTGAATTCCTCAACCTCTATAACACTCCATTATTAGAAAACTAAATACAAATCCAAAAAACTTTATTTGCTTTCTGCATGGCCTGGGTATAACTAACACCATTGAAAGATCATGAAACCCTGCTAACTCAGCAAAAGAAAAACAAAACAAAACTACATGATCGTGTAAACCAATATTCTAATTCGAATATTTTATCCGTAAAACAGCGAATGATATTCGATATGACTTGTTTTGTTTTCTGAATCCCTCTGGTATAGAAACTTTAGATCGACTGGGATTATCCGATGTCGTACTCTGGACTTTATCTTATGAAACAAACAACGTTACTGGGCTTCGTTGGTTCAATCTTACTGATAAAGATTGGTGCTTATCCAGTCCAATTTGTTGTTTTATATAGTTCATCTAGTTTAATAGTAGATACAAGTGCGGCTACACGACGCCGGAGCCGCACCGGCGCAAGACCGCATTGTGTACATACGAATGAATATCGTGCACGCAACGCACTGCCATGCCGCGCGCCGCGTATATTTTTTTTTTATTCTGAGTGTTCTGAACTTTTTTCATCTTGTGTTCTGGCTCGTGCGTCATGTACAGGAAGCTTCAATGTTTACTTGTATCTACTATTAACATTTATAGAACTCTATAGGTAAGTATAGGTAGGGTGGGGGTCTGGTGGTTGTGTTTAAACCACCAAATAACTGGAATTAAATTGGTTCCTAAAAATTGGAGTCAATCTTTAGTTTTTATTCAGTACATTATACCTACTAAGTATTTTTCTCTTTCAACACCTCACAAATGAATAATAATTTTAGTTTGGGAATGTTTTATTTTCGGACGTGAATGTAGGTCTAAAAATAAAACATTCTCCAACTAAAATTATTATTCAAGGTAGCAACACTGCCCTTGATGGATCGTCGTCACCCGTATCGAGCATTCTATCTTCATAAATTGTTCAAAACGCAATCAATCTGAGCACAACCTTATTTATTGTACTAGTGATAAAACAAATGTTTCAAGTTGGTTGTTTTGTAGCAAAAGGCCTCGACCCCTGGTGTTTAGTTCTTTGTTTTTATTGCTTTGTTTGACTTTGTTCAACTAAAATTATCAATTATTATTTCCTTTATTTAATTACTAGCTGCACCCAGCGGTTTCACCCGCATTAGTCTCGATCCCGTGGGCATATCGGGATAAAAAGTATCTTATGTCCTAACCCAGGTTTTATTTTACCTATGTGCCAAATTTCATCCAAGTCCGTTCAGACGTCTTAGCGTGAAAGCGGAATAAACAAACAAATAAACTCACTTTCGCATTTATAATATTAGTAGGGATATTAAATATTAAGTTAGGATTAGGATTTACATCATCATCATTTCAGCCGAAAGAAGTCCACTGCTGGACATAGGCCTCCCCCAAATGGGGGGGTTTGCCATAATCTCCACGCTTGGCAGGCGGGTTGGCGATCGCAGTATGGTGTTAAAATACATAGAGAACGCTGCTGCCCATTCTCTAGTAAGTCCCTTAGTAGCCTTTTACGACACCCACGGGAAGAAATAGGATGGTATTATTCTTTACGTCCGACACTACACGGACCTCCGACACTACACGGACCTCCGGCACTACACGGACCTCCGGCAGAACACGGACCAGGATTTACATAAATAAATTATATTTTTAAATCCTACCTAATATTATAAACGCGAAAGTGAGTTTGTTTGTTACGCTTTCCCGGTTAAACGGCTGAACAGATTTGGAAGAAATTTGGCACATGGGTAGACCATGACCTGAATTAGGACATAGGATATGCGATTTAAACCGTGGGGTGCAGCTAGTATTAGAATAAAAATAATTTTAAAATAAAAAAAATTGTAGCCCACCGGTACCGGGAACAGGGTACAAGCTACCGGCGGTCAGGGCTCCAGAGAGAGAAACCTCCTAACAATGCGAGCCGTGTTAAGGAGTACCGCTTTCTGAATGAAACCCTTAATCTAGCTGCCCAACGAGAGCCTCCTTAGGTGTTCGTCGAGTTATTATTATCAATATTTTGGCGCTTAAATTATATCGGGTGTCAAAATACCCTTAATGAAGCCGAGAATCATTTTTTCTTCCCGTTACTGTGGTATTTTTTTAGTACTGGACCTAGGAACCTTCTGGTTACGGAGATATTGTAAGTGAAAGTTCTAACCTTTTTTACGAAAACTAAAATTTCAATCGTAGATTTGCCCTGCCGCGTCAAAAGATGGTCGCGTTTCGTTTTGACACCTCTGAGACAGACAGTGTCGCAGAGACTTGATTTGGTTGTCATGGAAGCGCCGTAATGTGTGAGCTCGCTCCTCTCATTATGGACGATTTTTCGTGCGACTTAGTACAGTGAGGGCAAATCTACCATTGAAATCTTTGACGAAAACAAGTTTTAATTGTTGTAACTTAACTTTAAATACTCCCACGATTCCTGTACCGTTGCATGCACCAATACGCACAATGTGTTGCGTGCGGTGCGTTACATTGCGACCGTAAACAGCGAGTTTTTTACACCAAAAATAGGATTTTTATTTTTGGTGTAAAAAAACTCGCTGTTTCCCCGCAATTATTTTTGCACAAAATTGTATAATTTGATGTACAGAATGCGTAGATGACGGTTTTGTGATGACTCTTTTTAACCTCCACGCAAAAAGATGGGTGTTATAAGTTTGACCGCTGTGTGTGTCTCTCTGTGGCACCGTAACTCTTAAACTGGTGAAGCGATTTGAATACGGTTTTTTATTTAAAAGCAGGTTTTTTAGCGATGGTTCTTAGACATAATAATAATAATAATATCAGCTTATTATTGTCCCACTGCAGGGCAAAGGCCTCTTCTCATACAGAGAAGGCACGAGCATTGATCACCACAATTGCTCAAGACGGGTTGGCGATTTCAAACTTATATTAACTACAAGTCCAGGTTTCCTCACGGTGTTTTTCCTTCACCGATGTCAGTAATGTCCAAGATAAACTCAGAATGTACATATGAATTGAAAAAGTCACATTGGTACTTGCCCGGATTTGAACCCACAACCTCGTACATGAGAGGCGAGGCCTTAACCACTGGGCCATCATGACATCCTCATCATTGTCATTCATCTAGACATGTTTTATAAAAATCGGTAGAGCCGTTTCAAGGTCATCAGCTCTTTTGTGTTAGCTGCGGTAGGGATCTTAGACGCATAATGGGTATTTACTTTACTTTCATGTATGTGACCTAAAATTTGAAACACCCATGATGATATATAACTATGCAAGATTATGGAATTCGTGGTCTGATGCTGCAGCCAGAATATCCAGCACACTAGTATACTTACTCTTGAAAAAAAAAATAGTAGATATGTCGTGTTTGGATTCGTTTTGATCAGTATTTAATTCTACATACTATGCAATGGTGGCAACACGATGAGGTGACGCTGCAGCCAGAATATCCCGCTCAAAAGAAAAAATTATAGCAGTTTGTGATTTTTTTAATGTACGTTTTTCTTTTCTGCGTTGGGGCTTTTTAAATCGTTATTGTACCTTGTATAATATATAAACACTTATTACTAACACCAGAAAACTGGAAAATGGGAATCAATTTCCCATTTTCCAGCTTTTAGCAACAAAAAAGGAACCTTTTACAAAACCTGCAAAATCTGCTCTGCTCGTAATCCCGAACAACTTACACGAATATAATACTTTTCTTACGTATAGAGAAACTCTCAGCCTTTATATTAGATCACAAAGAATCTTATACAAAAATATTAGGTACATCTAGACTGGAACACAATACGTCGTCTCTCAGAGCAAACAAAGGAAAACTTAGAAGAAAAAAACTGTAAAAAGAAAAATTTCACCAAAAGTTCTTTTAGCATAAGAAACTTAACTAAGCCTTACAAAAAGTAGACGTAAAAAATGTTATGAAAAACGAATGATTTATAATAGGCCTCCTTAAAAATTTACGAAACCAAGACACCGATTTATTACATCCGAGCATAGGAACTAGTACTGCTTAGAACTGGCAAAAACAAAATGATCCCAGAAAGCTATTTTGAACAACATCAAAGTCAAAGTCAAATAATGTATTTCAATAAGGCACCTAAAAAGCACTTTTGAACACACCACACCACTGTTAAACCCGCGATGGTTTTTGTGGTGTGTTTAACCAAATGTCTGTTTTTTTGTTCTAGTTTTGATTAATAAATAAAAAAAAAAAAAAAAAAAAACGTGATTATTTACAAAAAATAGAATTGATTCTAGTCGTCCCTTCCAAAAAGTAGTTTTCGTATGGAGAAGAATGGGCAAGAAACTCCACCATTACTCTATTAAAATATTTTTAATATAATTATATGTGTAGACAACAAATAGGTAAAAATAATTAAACATTAAGCAATGACAGATAAATTAATGATGTGATAAATACATGGTCATCATGGTGCTCACATATTTACAAGCATTGCAAAGTTTTTTTACGACATTCCTAAAATGTCAACAAGTAATACTTATAAGTTAGTGTGAGTTCAAGTAATCACAGAATGAAAAATCAATGATCCACTTGTAACTCGCTCCATAGCTTAGTTGCCTTGCTCACATCTATGTCAATATTAAGGAGTGCCATATCAGCCCTACTCAAAATTTTTGTTTAAAAAATCTAGCTGCTCGTGGCAGGCGTCACCCGAGAACTGTCACTCTGAACGTCACATTTTTTTATTGATTTTTTTTTAACCAAAATACTGTTAAATTTTACGAGTTTTCTGCTAGATTTTTCTAAAATCCTGAGCCTGACAATTACGAATTTTAAATCCATATCTCTTAAAAAGTGGTTTAGTACATAGCAGCCTCAGAATTTTTAAATATGCATGGAATATCTCATCAATAGTTAGCAATTTTGTGAAAGGCCTCTTTTTTTAATTATATAATTTTGACTTGCCAAATATTTGAAAGAAGCCCAGGCACCTCTAACACATTCTAAACGCAAAGTTTTATTTTTCCTACCCTCCTAATTTAAACGTCTCTTAATATAAATCCCCTCATGAATTTGTTTTCGAAGGAAATATTTGTGTATTTTCTTTCTGGATAAATATAATGATATTAAATATCACGACATCAAATATTTTACTCGTATATTCGGTATTGGTATGGAAAATATTTAGTCAAATGGGTAGTAATTAGATTTATAAATTTATATAAATAAAAATAATTGCTGTTCGTTGGTAAGTAACTGGAGAACGTCTAGACCGATTTGGCTATATTTTGTTTTAAAATGTTCGTAACAGTCCGATTGAAGTTTTTATACAAAGAAAATTTGGAAAAGTCTGAAAAAACTGAAATAATTTTTTTTTTAATGGGAATTTAGTATGAACTCAACTTTATTGTAATTTTGACATTCATGAAATTAAAAAATACAATAGATGACGTATATTTAGTAACCTAATCCGCTTAACTGTTATTAAAGAGTCATATAGAACCCTGTCGAGAGCAAAATCTCTGCGACGCTTGACTTCTCCACACGTCGGGTCCGGGATCACAACAAGTCAATCGCCATTCTGAGGATGCCTCGTTGAGAGGTGAAACACGTGTCAATTTTTTACAGGGTTATATGACTCTTTAAGAATAGTAAAGCAGATTAGGTTACTAAATATACGTCGTCTATTGTATTTTATAATGGATTTCCGCAAAGTCACGCTTGAATCAATTAACTATTCATGAAATTTTTGAAACGTCTGTCTAGAGTCACCTTCATAATATTTACGGGTTAGCAAGAAGCTCTTTCTACTAACCTTAGAAAGAAACAGATTTCAGTTTTTGTCAGGTTGAGTCACACAATTTCCATGTTTTTTAACACCTTCATCATTTACCAATTAGAAAGTTTTCTTTGCAGGTAATCCTAGTGTAGTCGCTCGAGCAAATAACATATGTGTTTAAACAAATAACCTCTGTCTAGCCTTTTCCCAACTATGTTGGGATCGGCTTCAACGGCTACCGGATGCAGCTGAACACCAGTGTTTTTACATGGAACCAAGTTACTGGGTAACAAGATACCTCTTGGTAAGACTGGTTGTCAGATTTTCGGACTTCATAACAACTGTCAAAGAGCCACGAATGACAGCCGTGACCAACGGCTTAGTATGCTTTTGCCTCGGTATGTGAAGATAGTCACCCATCCACGGACCGACCGTGGCAAGCGTAGTTTAACCTGATCGATTGACCCGTGCGGCTTTTATTACTTAGCATGAGCTGCCATCAGCATGTTTTTAAACACAATATAAATAAAAATATTTTCACCTACTCATTTGTCTTATTATAGCAGAGAAGAGGCTGAATAAATAGTATAACAGCCTTGTAAAGCATTGTCTCTTATTTCATCCTCTTTTTGAAGCTTACATAATTCTGCCAGGCAATGAACTAAAAACAAGGGTTTTACTTCATAATGTTATGAATATAATTTATTTACTTTCTTCCAAGACCTTTTCGGAGAAAACTTGGTACGAAACATTTACATTTTTGTTACAGAAATAATACCTAAATAATACATCAAGGCTCCAAGGAATAAGCAGGGTTACACCACCCACATTTTTGTATAAACAGTTCGAAGGAACATCGGCCAGAAAAAGGCCACCGACAATGTAGACGGTCGCTAAGATTGATATGAAACATAGGCAAGGTACTGTAATTATTAGGAGGGAAGTTGAAGTTTAATTGCACTGCACATAAAGTATAAAATCACTTCACACTTAGCATTACAATTAATTGGTCTTATTTTGAAAGGTCAATAAGACCAAGTATCATATTAAGAGCCATATTAGACTATCAATTAATATGATCAGAGATTACGAGTCATTTTAATATGAAGAATGTATGACGGTGTAATAACTACATATGATTGTATTTATCATTTATGTAGTTATTATATTATTATTGTATTGTCTATGATCGTAGTTAAGGGATCCTATTTGACAGCAAGCGTACAATTATGATTATAACTATCTAACCTCAAAAATGGCTAAATCAAAGACGGCTAAGGTGTGATTTCACCAATGAAACTGAACCCGATCAGCATTTCTAAAACGCGTTCAAGAACTGTCAGTGTCAAAATTGTTATGGAATTATTGTACACTGACAGCTCTTGAACGCGTTTAGATGTGCTGAACGCGTTCAATTTCATTGGTGAAATCCGCACTAAATCGTTGTCCATCTTTATTAAGCATGACGTTTAATGATCATAAGTGTAATATGTTAAAATGAAGAACAGTATCATTGAACTATGATCATAGAATTTGACAGATATGAAATCATATTTGTATGATAAATATAACTATGATAGTGTAATTGGGGTCTAAGTCACATCTAAGATAGATGAAATACTCATCGTTCCCTTAATACTGCCACGAGATCAGCCACCCTGAAAGGTACAGGAGGTTGAAAACAAGAGAAGAAATTAAAATTCATCCGCAGGTGTCGTGTGAAAAGTTGCCGCGGAGTTCAGGATCTGCGTTAGATACTGTGACGAGCCTTGAAGACGTATTCTGGAGGATATTGTTAGAATTATAAAATAAACAATATTATAAAAACCATGACATCACATAACATAACATCACATAACGTCACATAACATCACATAACATCACATAACATAACATCACATAACATCACATAACATCACGTGACATCACATAACATCACACCTTGTTTCCCAGAAGGGCTGGGCAGAGGTGTACCTATAGTATACCCACATTTTGCCAGTTAGTCCCATGTAATAGGGAGCGAGCCTATTGCTATCAACTGGGCACAAATCCAGACTCCGGGCTGCTACTGAGAAATTCCAGATAAAAAAACACAATAACACTTTACCCAACCTGGGAATCGAACCCAGAACCGCATGTATTAAAATTATAATACCAGCCTATTATTGTTCCACTGCAGGGCATTTCAAAGGCTTCTCCTCTTATAACGAAGACATTGATCACCACACTTGCTCAAGTAGAATAATTAATTAGAAAAATAAATCATGTTGGGTTGAGGTGAGTCCGAAGTAAACCTGCTACCCCGTTTGATCTACAGGGTCAAAATAAATCAGCTAGCGAAACTTAAGAGACGTGATGGGTTTAGATATTTAAACACAATAAAACGATACAAAATATAATTGAATGATTTTTTTGTGAGTTAACAAAATCAGTTTATTTTTATCGTGTCTAGATATCGATACCCAACAAGTTTGTGAAATAAACACAAAAAAAAAACGAATTATAATAAATAATGTTTTCTCAAAACAAATAATAGTAAAATAAAATACTATCAAAATTGAAAAATGTCTCAATTTTTTATAAATCGATTCAGAAGTCATCACAGCGGCATCGCTTCACCTCTCCAGAATATCGCCCGCCACAGCTTGCGCGAACTTGTGTAATTTTGACAAGTTTAAAATTTTCCTCCTCCTCCCCCTGAGCCTGTCATTCTTCGGAACTCCACGTGAATTAGATGATGTTTTTAGGGGACAAGTTTTGAATTAAATATTGTTCGGATTTGCAATATCTTAAATAACTTCAGTTGAAGGAATGTCGCCATTTGCTTGTTGCCTACAAAAATCGGCCATTTTGTAATTTTGTGTCAGGACAGTACCATTCCGTACCCGACCGCACGAGGCAACTGCAGGCGACGTGTCGCCGCGACACGACTGGTTTCTATGATCCATGAAATACCTTCTGTAGCTAGCGACACTTCATTGGCAGATACGGGCGATCGACAGGCGACACGTGTAGCCCGACCGAAGACCAATAGTGCCGCCAACGCTCTAGCAATAACACGTTTTTCTATCTTCTATCTACCGACTGGAATACGGGCTGCTGCCGCCTGCGGTCGGGTTCGGAATCATGACTGCAGCGACTGAAAATAATTAAAAATGAAGCAATGACATGATGCCGAGACGGCTTGCCGCGGCATGACTCCGCGACAAGCCGCCGCGTCGCTGCAGTTGCCGCCTGCGATCGGGTACGGAATGGTACCTTTATGCAGTATCCATAGAACTTCAGAATCACCAAAGCTTGGTTTTTTCTTCAGTGCTGTAGTTTTTTCAGTGTTTTGTCGTGGATTTTTCTTCCCTGTAAAACGCGATTCTGTCTTGCATTTGTCTTCGCTTACCACGATAGTAAAAGACAGCATCAGGTAGCAGCATATTTCACTAAACATAACTGGCACGATGAAGACAAAAAAATATACACTGACTTATTAATTGTAAAATTTTAGGAAAATCGTCTACTTTTATAATGTTTGTAAATATGTGGGAACAGAGAGAGAATTACTTATATGATAGATACATGTCTATCATATAAATAATTAATTTGTCTGTCGTTGCTTCATTTTTAATTCTTTTTAACTATTGTGGTATAGTATTTTTTTTAGGTGCATCGTCTTCACATAACAATGTTCCTACATATACAAAATATTGTAAAACACTTTAAAAGAGTAACGATGGAGTTTCTTGCCCATTCTTCTCCATACAAAAACTACCTTTTGGAAGGGGCGACTAGAATCAATTTAATTTTTTGTATATTTTGACGTTCAAAAGTGCCTTACAAGGGCCTATTTGAAATAAATGATTTGACTTTGTCTTTGATATTGCAAGATTTAATTCAACTTAGTTTGACAGGTTCAATTTTCTTTCATCCCTTTCTTTTTACATCTGCAAGAAAAAGACAGCAATACTTGAAGCTCAGTAGGGTAATATTCACTTTTCTCTCACCATATCTGCATTGTACCAGCAATAAGGAAAAAGGGTACAATTCAAAATGTAACACTATACATATCAAGCTACTCTTGGGATAACATAGAAATTTGAATTCAGGTACACTCGGAATTCTACTGGTCCCCGGAGAGTGAAGCTTGAAGAAGGATGCTGTAACAAAAATCTCGAGAATTTCATATAGGTATTTTGTTCTGAATGGTTTAAAAATTTTCAAGGATTCATTTTTTGTAACTGCTGGAATAAGGTGCCAACTTAGTGCAAACCTTGGGTAAAAAGTAGTTTTCAGAGGTTCTGGAGTAGCGACCGCGTACCGGAAGACGTAGCGTTGGAAGGCCCAAGCTGGACCGATGACCTGGTGAAGGCCGCAGGAATCCGCTGGATGCGAGAATCACAGAACCGGTCGAAGTGCCTGTGCTTGGGGGAGGCCTGTCCAGCAGTGGACGTCTTTCGGCTGAAATGATAAGGTGCGTTTCGAATATTTTGTGCTGAGTTGTTGCGACTTTAATTTATAATATGAATAGAATTATAGATTTTGGTTCCAAGTTTTCCACAGAAGTACGTTTTACCATCCTTCACAGAAATGAGAAAATGAGAATTCCTCTGTGAGCGTAGAATAAAAGTCTTGACAGGTTATTTTTAGCCCCACAGCATATTTATTTCCACATTACATCTTCCCTAAATATAAACCCGACACGTTCCTTTACAAAAAGGGTTGCCATTATGCGAGAAAATATTTTTCTTCCAACTTTAGGGTGAAAGCTCCAATTCTCGTCCGTTCGTACCTAATTGTCGTTTTTACCCTACACGTCACGTGTTGACGGAAGTGATATTAATTTAGGGTTCCGTAGGGTGGGTAAACAATTGACCGCTTGGTGTATTATTGTTATTTTCCCTTTGGACCCTTTTTCGAGGATTTTGCGTCTTTATTTTGAAGGTAAATCGTTCCGTGTCAACATTGATCAATTGTTGAGCGTGAAGCATTGTTTGTGGGACAAAGGACGTAATATTAATGTCACGGGTATATAATACACATAATGTATGGGTTGATTAATACCTTATGATGTGGGTTGCAAATCTGTAATAGCTTAGAAAGACAGATGGAGTGGTGCAGTAGGGTCTTAGGTGGGTCAGTCTTATAATATCTTAAGACATGTCTCGATATGTATGCGACTGGCATTTAAGGCGACTACAGGACCTAAACGTGCCCAAACGCAAGTTTTATAATGCCTAAAAGTATACGATCCACTGCAGTAAACAAAATCAGAAAAATAAATGATATTCTTCAGGATATATGCTAGGAAGATAGTGTGTTGAAAACATAATAGAACTAATTTGATATGTAAGAAATCATATTAATGTACATGCAATCATTCTGATTTTTTGTCAGATTAATGTCAACATATTAGCGTACCTAATAGTGTTTAATTCTGTTTGTTCAATCAATAGATTTTTTGTAAATCGATTATATTATTGTTTTATATATTGCAATAAATTACCTGAGACGTGTCACCGCCTTCTCTTTCTTTTCTATGCAGTCCGACAGTGACAGCGCTTTATTCTACGTTAAAATCTTATCTTGCGAATTACAAAATATGTGAACACATTTTGTCATAAAACTCCAATTACAAAAACACACTGAAATTAAACAACGCCAGATCCCAGTATTTCAGCATCATTTATAATTGGAAACACGACTTCCTAACAACCATTACGAACACAAAATGTATAATAACACACCTCCAACAATCGAAAAAGTATTCGGGAGGCGCGAACGTCACCTCATTCCTGACAGCGCGGGGATCCTGCAAACTTTTTGATTAATTACATTTCGCTCGTCGTAGAAATATTGCCACATTCCAGGTAGAAGTTATGCGAAAGGTTGCAGAATTAACAACGAGTAGAGGGGTTGAAGAAATGAAGATATTCTTGAGTTACAGTCCGGCCGATGAGAGAATGCGTTCCCGACACCTGTCAGCTGAGTACAAAAGAATACGTGTTTTACGAATTTAAACTTTGTTGGTTCCTAATCTTGTCCAACTGACAGATGTCAGTAACGCTTTCTCTCGATGGCAGGAATATAAGTAAGATAAGTTTTATGTTACTTAAAAAAACGTTTGTTCTAAAACTAATGGAATTTCGTAAAATATGCTTTAGCAAAGCTATTTTCGAACAGGAACTTTTTTTGTTGGGTGGGAATTTATCAAATAACTTCTCCCGCTGCGGGCGTAGCGGGAAGGCGTGTCAGTCTGGACCCTGGCAGGCGTCGGTCCTAACGGACCCCGTCACTTGACCCCGTACTGACATCTCTGTGAGGCGCGCGTGGAACACAACGCACCGTCGACCCGGGCCTGGTCCTTATCGGACGGCGAGCTATCCATTGCTCACCGTCCGTGTAACAGGATTAACAAACTAAAAAAAAAAAAAAAAAAAACTCAACAATCGCCAAAATTGCCAACTAGGCGTTGGCAAATACAAAACATCTCTTCTTTACCATTAAAGCTGTAGGTAGTTTGATCTTTTTTTTTGTGAGTTAACTGAACTTTCAGTCAAAAATATTTGGCATTGGTTGATTTGCTGTCCTTTAAAATACGGACTGGTGGAAAGACACGATCTTTTATCGCTTTAATTTCATTGTTTTTAAGAGCTATTTAATATATTTTATTTCCTTTATTTCATCTATTTACATATAATTTACATTTTTAAATATTTTCATAAAAAGAAAACGGAAAACAAAAACATTTAAAAATATAAAAAATAGTAGCCCACCGGTATCGGGAACAGGGTCCAAGCTACCGGTGGTCAGGGCTCCTGAGAGAGGAATCTCCTGACGATACGCGCCGTGTCTAGAAGCACCGCTTTCTGGATCAAGCCCTTGATCCAGCTGCCTAACGAGAGCCTCCTTAGGTGTTGGTCGAGGCTCTTGGCTATAATGCCATTGGCAGTCACGACTATCGGCACAATGACTGCTGTATCCACTTCCCACATGTCGACAACCTCGCGGGCCAGGTCGAGATACTTGATCTGTTTATCTTTTTCAGCTTTCACGAGGTTCTCGTCATGCGGGACCGCTATATCAACAATCATTGTGCGACGCTCTAATCGATCTATCACCACTATATCTGGCTTATTGGCAACAATAGTCCTGTCAGTGATGATAGATCGATCCCAATACAACGTGATATTGTCATTTTCGAGAACTGGGTCGGGCACATATCTATAGTATGGTACTTCCGGTTTCACAAGACTGTATTTCAGAGCAAGTTGCTGGTGGATAATCCTGGCCACAAGGTTGTGCCTATGCAAGTAGTCTCCGTTAGCCAGACGAGAACAGCCAGAGATAATGTGTCGGATTGATTCCCCCGGACGGTGGCATGCCCGACAGATGTCAACCGTGCCGTCCTTCACAATATATTTCCGGTAGTTATTCGTCATCATAACTTCATCCATAATCGCAAAGACAAAACCTTCGGTTTCCCCAAAGAGATCACCGAATCGCAGCCAGGATACGGACGCTAGTAGGTCTACATCGGGCCCATGTAAGGCCCGGTAAAAACGCCCGTGAAGCTCTTTGCTCTGCCATACCTCCCTGCGGTCATTAGTATCTAATACTATAGGTTTGCGCCAGTTCTCGTTAGCCAAGGATAGCGGGGTAAGGCCCTTGTCCACTGAGACCACATCTCGGTGCATCCCCACGTCGGCTTCTAGGAAGTATTCCCTGAGACTGCATACCTCACGGTTGTGCAGGGTCTTAGCATTTAAGAAGCCTCGACCTCCACACTTCCGCGGGATATACAGTCTCATCACCGATGAACGTGGGTGATGCATCCGATTTATAGTCAGCAGTGTGCGGACCCTCCTATCCAGGGCGTCAAGTTCCGTCTGGGTCCATTTGAGTATGCCGAAAGAGTACATCAAAACCGGCATGACCCAACCGTTGAAGGCGCGCACCTTGTTTCCGCCTGATAAAAGACTATTTAATACTTTATTCAGGCGGCCAAAGAAGCGCTCCTTCAGCGATTGCTTCATGTCAGCAGCGTTGATACCTAACGCTTCCGACATACCCAAATACTTGTAGGTTTCGATTGAGGAGAGGGATCTTAGGTGTATGGAGTCCGAGAGTTGGGTTCCCCCGGATTCCACAATCCCCCCTCGCTTTACATGCATGACCGCACATTTGTCCACACCAAATTCCATCCTGATGGCACTACTGAAAGTTTCGGTTACCTTCAGTAGCTCCACCAGTTGCAAATTGTTGGGGGCAAAGAGTTTCAAGTCATCCATGTAAAGGAGGTGAGATATAACCTGACCACCTCTCCTTAATCGATAGCCTAGTCCTGAGTCCTCCAGCAGTGTGCTAAGAGGATTCAAGGCCAGGCAGAACCAAAGTGGACTCAAACTGTCGCCCTGAAATATACCTCGCTCGATCCTTATCGGCTCGCTATTCCTCTGGATATGTCGACATCCTGGATAGCGAAGAACCGTCCTCCATTGCCCCATACATGACATCAGGAAGGTGCGTAGAGTTGCATCTACTTTATACAACTCCAGCACCCTCATGAGCCATGTATGGGGCACCGAGTCATAGGCCTTCTTATAATCTATCCAACATGTCGACAGATCCCTTCGGGAACGACGAACCTGTTGGCTAATGGCCATATCAATGAGGAGCAGCTCCTTAGTACCGCGGGACCCGTTCCTACATCCATTTTGAGAGGCAGACATGATGCAGTTGGTGTCTATATGTTTGTTAATTTTAGCTCTCAAAATGGATGTAAAAACTTTATAGACCGTCGGTAAACAGGTGATCGGCCTATAATTTTTGGGTTCCGCAGTACTACCTGTTTTATGGAGCAGGTGGGTTATTCCTGTCATTAGGAACTGGGGCAGCGACCCTGATTCTAAGGCTGACTGGAACTGGGATGCCAATCGGGCGTGCGACCTCTGGAACCATTTTATCCAAAAGTTGTGCAGCCCGTCCGGCCCTGGAGATTTCCAGTTAGGCAACGGACGGACTGCACAAGCTACATCTTGGGGGCTGATGGTAAGTGCCCCCATTTCTGGTATTCCCTCGCACGCCCGCTCGATCTTCCTAGTCCAATCTCCTTCGGTGTGATTGACAGGCGCCGACCAGATGCTTCGCCAGAACGAACACATGGCGTCATCATCCGGCAGGCGCGTGTCAGTCACACCTTGATCTAGTCGCTCCCAAGCCCTGTAAACCCACCTTTCATCGCTCTGGAATGTGCGATTCTGAGTGTACCGCTCAACTCTCCGCCTGTATCGTCGAATACGGTTTGCCCAAGCACAGACCTTCTGCTTCAGGAGGTCGATACGCTCTGTGACGCGGGTCAGATAATCTCGAGAGCTAATATCAGTACCCGAGAACGCCCGCCTCACAAAGCGCATCACTCTAGGGCGAGTATTGCCCTCCCTGAAGCAGATTAGCTTGCCGATGAGCACTCTAGCCTCACCGATACGACGCTCAATTCTGCACTGCCAAGCTGGTACAGCTGGTTTTGGTCGTGGAGCTCTGTCACTGTTGGGAAATTTAACATGAGCTACACGACATGCCGCTACAGCTGCACAGTACAAGATCGAGTGGGTATCGGCGAGGTCTTTGCTGGCCTCAAAACAATTTGACAGCAGCGAGTCTAGAGTACACACCAGCGCCTTGTTTTTCTTGTGCATGGGCAAACGAGGTAAACGTGGTCTAAGTTCAGGTGGAGTGGAGCGGTACTCACGGAAAGCATCCTCCAAAGCGCTCCTCAAACGTACATTGCATTGGGAACTCACAGATATAACCCCGTCATCATCCTCTTCACCAACGTGGTCGGGTCGCGGTGTAGCACTGGGTGAATTTTGTAGTTGCACCGCGACCAGTGGCGAGGCAGGCGTTACACGGTTATTCTGTGATTCGACGCGTAGTCGATCAAGTACGGCGTCATCCAGCATATGGTTACGCTGGATGACCCGCACCTGATCCGACAGTCGTTGGGCCGACACGTTGACAGCTGGCTCAAGTACCTGAAACAGAGAGAGCATCCGACCACGGTACGCAGTCAAGTTACTTCCTCCCTCTGTAGCCCCAAAGTATGCGCGCATGACATTTTCATTGACAGTTTGTGTCCATCTCATGCGCCGCACACTTCCACCGGGAGCGGGGACCCTATCAGAGGCCGGTGGGCCTCGGGGTCCTAAACTGGCCGGTGGTCGGCCTCTTCCGCGACGTGCTGGTGGTGGTGACGTCGGCGGCGAGAAGTATTCGTCGCTCGAGCTCGACGCAACTGCAGCGGCCGGTATCACTGGACTCTCGTCTGGAGCAGGATCCGGCAACTGCGAGGCGGAGCTGAGCGACGAACCCGAAGATGTTGGGTGTGTGTCTTGTAGCAGTCGTCGTGCCCGACTTCGCGTCAGCATTGCACTGTTCTCCGTCTACAGTTTTTATTCTTACATCCTGGTATGTGTTTCGGTTTTGCTGCCAATTTTAGTTTCTTCAGGAATGAGATGGTAGGAACACATAGCACAACATTGTGTCATATTTAATGTGTAAAAATCAAAGAAATCGGTAAAAATACTAAAAATATAAGACGGAGAAAAAAATTCATGACAGTCGGCTTGACAGTCATATATTTTATTATTATTAAAAATCGAATTATTAGGAGCTCTTCCCTTTTAGCTTGCCGTCCGATAAGGACCAGGTTGTGTCCCACGCGCGCCTCAAAGAGATGTCAGCACAACTGACGGGGATCGCTAGGCATTGGGCCTGCCGGGGTCCGAAGGGGATACCGTGGCCCCTGGCAATGTACAGGCAATTGAAGGAACACGGGTGGGTTTTGGGAGTCTGACACGCCCTCCCGCTCCGCCCAGAGCAGGAGAAGTTATTTGATAATTTCCCAAGCTAAAAAAGGAGCTTTTCCCTTTAATTGTTTTTTTTTCCTTTGGGTACGTGTACATAATATATATATTTAAGTTTTAGAATGTATATTATATTAAAAAATTGTCTTAAATAAAATTGAAGTTACAAATCCCAAAAAAAATATGTGTTCATTTTAAATACCAAAAAGCCTTTTCTAAACCTTCTTCATTCTAAGTGTAAAGTATGGAACGCGACTTTCAAGTTTATTACCTGACATGTTTGAAATACCGGTTTTATTGTAGGGGAAGGGAGGCCGGAACGTGTCGGGAAGATTTTTTATGTATTTACGTTATGTAATGGACTCAAAGTCGGTGGGAAATGCTAAGGAGTTTACAATCGTTCGGTGTTGTTAATGTTCCATTCGTGTACCTGGCTGTAGAATAGTCAATCTTATAACATTGGTGTTTAGGTCGCTTGTTGCTTCTATGGCATTTGTCTTGGTAGCCAGAGGTATCTACATAATTTCTGCAGCTGTTATTATATCCTCATGCAGCCTAAAAACTGGAAAGTGCTAGAAATACTAAAAGCAAAGATTTGCAGCCAGTTTCCTTATACAGGATCAAATTAAATTAACTAGCGAAACTCCGCAGACGTGATGGGTATTCACAAAAAAGATTTGGTGAATTTTTTGGTGTCAATATCCACCTCAGGTAATAGTTAATTGATTCAGGCGTGACCTTGCGGAAATCCGTTATAAAATACTATATTCGTATATATATTTAGTAACCTATTCCGCTTAAGTATTCCTAAATAGTCATAAAAACCTTGTAAGAAATCGCCACGTGTTTCATCTTTCATCCTGAGGATGCCTCGTTGAGGGTATCCTCAGGATGACGATTGATATTTCGCGACCCGAAACAAACCTAAACGCGGCGTGTTGGCACGCCGAGTGCCAGACGCAGAGGGGGTTGAAGAGGGGTCGCTGCATCCGGCGCTCGGTGTGGCAACACGCCGTGTTTGTTAAGCGGAATAGGTTACTAAATATATCTACGTGTATAGTACCTCTGGTAATGTTATTACCTGAAGCATGAGTTGAGAAAATCAGTTTTCTTTTATTCTATAATGTGCTGATATCGATACCCATCACGTCTGCGGAGTTTTGCTATCTAATTTAATTTGACCCTGTATAGAAGATAGGATAAAGCTCCTTCCTATACTTTTGTTCACTAGCTCTTACGACACTGACATCAGAGGCCCTAGCACGAATGCGCGGAATAATTCAAACGATTTATCAATTGAAAATAGGTACTACTACCCTGTATCCATCTAAGATATGAATGAAATCGTAAACTTTGGAGTACACATGCTATTAAAAAGCATGCTTATTGTTAGCAAGTAGCATGCTTATTACTAACTTACTCTTAATATTATTTACATATTTTTTTAATATGACGGGTAAAAGTGAATCCAATATCCTATTTACAGAATTAACAAAATAAAAAATTATGAAAGAATAGAGCGAGGAGTACGACGGTAATGACAAAATTATATCTGCACGTGTATTAAAATGGTTACCTCTCATCAATCCATTTGTCTAATTTTATTCTCTACAAAGCTCAACCGGGCTATCCTTTTTAATCCGTTCGGACATAGAAATAAAAGCTGTACAATAAAAGTGTTTCATCAAAAACGTTTTTAATGGACAAAACAGCGGTATTCCATTAAAAACTAAAGGTTTTATACAAAACAATTTCAAGTCACTCGGGTTGTGTTATCAAAATGGCGGACGCCTAACATTACACATGAAGTGACAGCTCTGATAGGAAAATGGTTTTATGATACTAGTCGTGGGAAATAAACGATTTATTATTACGTAAATGGTAAAAATGATAACTGGTTGCTAACTTAATTGTATTTTTTTTTTGATAAATGGCGTTGATTTTACATTCTGTGATTACTTTCTCACACACTGACTTATGAATTGTAGAAATTTTAGGAAAGTCGTCTACTTTTACAATGTTTGTAAATACGATGCACCCTGTTTCCATCACATAATTAGTTTATCTGTCGTTGCTTCATTTTCAATTCTTTTTACCTATTTTGGTATAGTAATTTTATTCTAGGTGCATCGTCTTCACATATAAGTATATAAGTAAAACTATTTTCTTAATGTCCCTCGGCAAAATTCGTGTTTCGTCAGTCGTCGGATTTCTATCAGTTGCCCGTTGCACTTGGTGCTTAAACGTATTGACTCCTACCGCTGCACACACGTTGCCGTCAACCATAATTACTGTCACTCTGTATTAAAAAACAAAAGCTTTTGTCACTTGAAGCTTGAGACCTTGAAACTAAATTTTTCGGGCATAGCACTTGTTCATTACGTGACAATTCCTACTAGTCAACTCCTGCCGCGTTTTTAAGGTAAAGGCAGTATACGAGCCATCAACAAAGTATTTTTTTTATTGATGCCAGGATTGATGGCGGTACTATTTATTTTCACTGATGGTAACACTGATATTTTTATGTCAATGATAAGTGGTTGCATTGACAGATTTGTTTTTTTTTTTATCGCCAAAATCATAAAAATATATCCTTATAACTGAACTCTCGTTTTCCTACCATTTCCGATTTTCTCTACCTTATAAAGGGTTAAATAACTTCGTTCCAATAACTTAGGTATTATTGAATTAAAGATTTATTTGTAGTGTTAATTTGAATTAATCCCTATTGGATTAATTCAAATTAACAGTAATACTTTTTTCCTAATCCACACGAAAGTGGGAAATTTTTTAACAGATGAAAAGTTACTACTCTCTCTCCCTCGTTCTCTTCCAGAGAACAAAGGAGATTCCAGTCTCGGCTTGTTATAATCAAAGATTTCAATCGTAGATTTGCCCTGCCGCGTCAAAAGATGGTCGCGTTTCTGTTTCGTTTTGACACCTCTGAGACAGACAGTGTCGCAGAGACTTGACTTGGTTGTCATGGAAACGCCATTGTTAATATGTGAGCTCGCTCCTCTCATTATGGACGATTTTTCGAGCGATTAAGTACAATAAGGGCAAATCTACGATTTAAATCTTTGGTTATAACTAGGTATGACACAATCCAGCAGATAACACAGCACTGTAACATTTACAATTGGATCTAAACTCCTATCTCTGCACAGTTTTGATATAGATAGAGGCTATTAATTCGTCGATCAGACGACGGTCACAACTTCAGACTACTCCCTTCCCACTGCTACCTGGTATTGATGTCACGGATATTGCTGTGCGTGGAAGTGACAGGCTATATAGAGCTTTGATACTGAATCAACGTTATCGAACATCGTTTTCAGTGTACAATATTCCATAACAATTTTGACACTGACAGCTCTTGAACGCGTTTAGAAATGCGGATTGCGTTCAGTTTCATTGGTGAAATCAGCCCTTAATGTACTATCAAACAAGTTCATATCTAACCAGTTTCAAAACAAAATCCCGTGAACACGATGATCACATCTGTTACCGGCCCGGTTCTATAGCTGCTGAGCGCTGCAAGCAAGAATAGTCCTTACGGTGTTTAGATATGACCTTCTTCGATGGTATTTTCTGCCATGCATTGGAGGTAGATTTGTATTTATTTTGCCTTTTTTTCGTGGGTTTCATGAAGAAATTATGAAGTCGAGGAAATACGCAGCATTTTTAAATGGTCGTTTGATGTCGTTGTCTGTAAGAACCAACCTGCAACCCAATTGCGTAACACACTCTCAATCGAAATTCGAAGGATTTTGAAATAAATCCCAAATTCATTGCTTCTTAATTTGTGGAAATTTCGTATGATCGACAATGTAAATAACGCAATGAATGTTGTTGATTTGTCTAAATTATTGGTATTTTCATTGCAAGTGTGTCACGCAATAAGGTAGCTTTGCTCCGCTTTAGACTGATTTTATACATAACTAGCTGCGCCCCGCGGTTTTACCCGCAAAAGTCTCGATCCCATAAGAATATCGGGATAAAAAGTAACCTATATCCTAACCCAGATCATGGTCTACCAATGTGCCAAATTTCATCCAAATCCGTTCTGCCATTTTAGCGTGAAAGTGTAACGAACAAATAAACACACAAAAAAAATCACTTTCGCATTTATATTATTAGTTAGGATAGTGACCCGCCCCTACTTCACATGGGTTTTACGACTTGACCAAAACTCGTGGTTTCTTTATTATATGTATGTAAGTGCCCAGGTACTTGGTATTGAACCAAGTACCTGGGCGACCGAGCTCTGCTCGGGTGAAAATTGAGAAAACGAATTGTATCCTACCTACATCGATTTTTCACCCCCGTCAACTCCTGCAACTTTCATCGAAATCATAGGAACTGTTTTCGAGAACGTGTTTACAAATATATATACAGAGTGGCAGGGTCATCGACGCGAAATGTTTCCATGGATTCAGTACATGATTTTGAACCCCCTGCGTTGAAATTTTTCGTCGGTAATTTAAAAAAATCTGCTATTCTATATATTTTGACCACGTAGGTATTGCACTTTTCTATGAAATAGCAGATATTTTTTTTAAATAACAGACGAAAAATTTCAACGCCAGGGTTCTGCCGTGCTATTCTGTAAACATCTCACCGTGAAAACTTGCGTGAAGTGAGCTTGAAGTGACGTGACCTCACTCTTCACGGTAAGAATTTTACAGAATGGATCGACAGGTGGAATTACAGCTCACTTTAAACTCATTTCATCTAACTTTTCACGGTGCTGCAATTCCACCTGATGCAAGGATTGACACTGTTGACAGCTCACTTCACGCTCACTTCACCTAAGTTCTCACGGTGAGTTTTTTACAGAATAGCACTACTGAATTATGTACTGAATCCATGGTAACAGGTTTCACGTCGATGTCCTTGCCACCCTGTATATACAAATATTGCTCATTTAATAGTATAGGAACCTACCGGCATAAATTTTCTGAATAATGGAGAAAACCGCTTCATCCGTTTCGTAGTTCAGAAGAACAACGAGATCATACAGACAGACACGAAAAGTGACATTAATTTATAATACGTATAGATAGATATAGAGAAGATAACCTATGAATTACCTTAGGAACCTCTGTTTCCATTAGCTATCATCATCACCAGCCCATAGCAGTCCACTGCTGGATATAGGCCTCTAAAAATGCACGCCATTCAGCTCAATTCTCGGCAACTCTCATCCAGCCGCTACCACCCACCCTGCGAAGATTGTCGCTCCACCTAGCCTGAGGACGTCCTACCTTAAGTTTGCCGATTCGCGGTCTCCACTCATGAACACGTCTACTCCAACGGTCATCGGTTCTACGGCTAATATGGCCAGCCCATTGCCACTTCATCTTGCTTATTCTGTTAGATATATCGACAGCTTTGGTTCTCTGCCGGATCACCTCGTTCCGGATTCGATTCCTCAGAGAGACTCCAAGTATAGCTCATTCCATAGCTTGCTCAGCAACCTTGATGAATTAGCATTAGCTATGACCTAATGCTAATTTTCAGTAGCAGTAGACGAATGAATAGAATAGGTATTATGAACCTACTTACTTTGTTTGATACACAATCACTTATATTTTCTTGGTATAATCAACCTGTCCATTTTAATCAACCGATAGGCACTTGTATTGTGCCATTTTTAATTATCGCTGGTTGGGCAAAAATCAATAGAATGCGTGAGCCTTGTTTAATTAAGTGCCAATCAACGTGGTGAAATGTCACTACTATCATCAGAGTGGGATGACATTTCAATTATAGTCTGTAACTTGATATCCATAATAATATTTTATTTGGGAATGGGGAGTTTGTCGACCGTCTGACTGTTTTTGGTTAGTATTCGAAGCTACAAATTCCATTTAAATTCGATAACAGCATGCCTACGTAAAAAACTAAGGCCTTACTTACAAGAAATGCAGATTTTATACTGAGTTAATCTCTATATTCAAATTAAGTCTGAATCCGAAACCTTAGAACCTGGAATCTAGAATCACATTCTGGAAGACTCCAAACAACTCAATGGCGCGTAGCTTCCATCTCTTTCTTATTTAGCCAGTTAATAAAGGATAGCAATACTTCAAGCTGCTTTCAGATAACGTCTAAGATTTGTCTCATCTAGTATAAATACATCCCAAATACGAATCGGGGACAAAGTTATTTCAATTATAATGCAATTAAAATCTAATTTTGTGGGTTGTTAAACTTTGTACGATGGATTCAAATTAAATTACACCCCGACCAATATGTTGGGATATTTGTACATTATATAGGCCTATGTATGTGACCAAACTAAGCATATTAGGTCAGCTTGGGACATTATTTAGAACTGACAAAATCGATCAATGGTATCACTTTTGACGACGGATTCAAATTAAATTACACCCCGAACAATATGTTGGGTTATTTTTACATTAGGTAGGGCTATATATGTGACTTAGTACGCATATTAAGTGAGCTCGGGGTATGAAAATGTATAAATGAAAAACTTGATCAAAGGTATCACTTTTTCAGATGAGGGGAGAAAACCATTTTGGTTTCATATTTCCACTTTCTACAAAAAATTCTTAGATGTATTTTAAACTTTATAGTTCTGTATAAAACCCTCCCAATCAGCCTTGGAAATCAATCGTAAATTATCGCTGCAATATCAACTATCAACGTTCCTGCTGAATAATCTTACACAATTTTTTTGTATTCTACGACAATATTTCTGCATACAAGCAGCTGGTATTTACATAATACAAGACCGAAGAATATAGTCCAATGTTAAAGACATAATTCAAGCAAGTTCTTCGTAGTCCTAAAAACTCTTAAACCAACATAAACTCCGCTTAATCTAAGTAGATTAACTACAGACTTCACATCGTGAATCACAATTTTAAACCAAATAAAAAAAGATAGGAGCCGACTGAAGCACTTTCCTTAAGAGTCTGCGTTTAATCTCAGCACTGACTTGTGCTAAATTGGTGACATCAATCCGTGTGATTACTGTGCTAAAGCTTGTACTGCTTTACTGTATGTTTTAGAAGATCTTATCTCCAGTATTCAGTGCAGTTGTATGATTAAGGTACTTCGTTTAATAAGTCGGATGGCTGTATCTTTAAGTAAAGTGATTTGGGACTGTATCAAAAAATGCTAAGGTTCAAGTCTCTTAAGTGACGTTTTATCTCTCGTAAAAGTGTTTGTAAACACGTAAACGTCTTGTGAACTTTTATCTAAACTAATTCTAATCCTAACTATTATTACAAATGTGAAAGTTTGTATGTTTGGATGTTTGTTACTTAATCACGCAAAAACGGCTCAACGGATTTTCATTGAATTCGGCACACAGATAGTTTATAACCTGGAATAACATATAGGATACTTTTTATCCCGAAAGTACGTTTCCATGGGATAATTTCTGACCTCCACGGGGGCGAAGCCGCGGGCGAAAGCTAGTTATTATTATATATATTATTACAAAGTAAAGAGAAAAGATTTGATTTTGTGTATTTTTGTTTGTTACGCTCTCACGCTAAAACGGCTAAAGGGATTTGGATAAAATTTGACACATAGGTAGACCGTGACCTGGGTTAGGACATAAGATACTTTTTATCCCGATATTCCCACGGACTCGAGACGTATGCGGGCGAAACGTACGGGTGCAGCCAGTCTGCTATAATTACGCGTTTAATACGCGTAATTCATGTATTAGTTATGAGGATTATTCCTGATTAACATAATTAACCTAATTAAAAATATAATGAGATAAACAATTCCCAATGTACTAAATTCACATATTAAATTCATATATTTTGAAATATATCATATTCACAGCTAATATTGACTTATCTTAACATTCTAGTCTCAGACGCTATGTTTTTGTAGTTAAGTTAAAGAGATGAATTTTCATCATTTGTTAGTAAAAAAAAAATCTGATCTATAATTTTTTTAAAGGCATTTAAGACAAGGTTTTAAAACACCCCACCAGATGTTTAGCGGTTAGTTCCACACGTGCAAAGGGTTGAAGTTGAAAACTCTCCTGCTGTGCCAATAGTTCTCATTTAAACTTCCAAATATGTGAAAATCTCTTCAATTTGACTGCAAGACCTTAATTATTATCAGGTCTTCGAAAAGCCAGCTAGCTTCAATTTAGTTTCTTATACAAACTTAGTGGTTATGCAATAATAATTAATCAAATCAACATTTTCCAATTACGAATTTGCGGATATTTCCACAGCACGAAACAACGTTAGGCCCTTTTTCTAACACACATGTTTTTGTTGCTAAACTAAACTACGGTTTATACGCCGTATGTAGGCATGTTAGTCAGTGTTATATGGATCATTATGGAAGCTTGTTGACAGACACGTTTTTGACGTGACAACGTCTTATAAATTGGTTTGCCGGGTGACACTTCAAGAAACTGCGTTACGCTCCGCTCACGTTATGCGCTCACAATGAGAGCGAGTGAGAGGCACGCGTCCCTTCCACTCGGGCATGGTTAGCCCGCCTAAGAGCGAGAGAGACAGACATAAAAAGTGAAAGGCACGCGTCCCTTCATTTGTTCCTACTATACGAATGAATATTCACATTAAAATTATTTTACCACTCAAAGTCGTTGTCACGTAAAACTTTCGCCCGTATACCGACTTTACAGGCAACCAATTTTTTTTCTACGGCGCGGTTTGTAAACCGTACCGTAAAGAAACCGTGCCGTGTACAAAGGGCCTAATTGTTCTCATCTCCATTGAAATAACAATTATTAAAGTCACTACTTTTAATAAAACAATAGAAAAGGAGCCCATTCCCCAATTTCTAAAATCAACTAAAGAGGGACCATTCAGAATTTAGATGTTTACTTATTTCTATACAGCGTGTATCAGAAATGTCTGGTCATATTTAAGGGTGTGGTACAGACCAACAAACTGAACAATTTTCTTCAAGGGACCACCACAGTAATCGCAAAAAAATTACCAACCGTTTCACATTGCTGTTCGTAATTGGCGTTTTTTACTGTATTTTATTCGGCTATACAGTGTAGAAGTCCGAATAACTCGAACACACGGTCCACACATCGTCATGAATAGCGAATATGCAGAATATAAAAAAAAAAATTGCTATCATTTTGCTCATCTGAACGCAAAGATGGACGTGTTGACGGCAGCAGTGAGTTATTATTTTCTCTGTGTTAATTACCAATACATGTTATGCGTACATAAAACACCGCACTCTACTGAGCAAGCCATGTGTGGACGGTAAACGAATTTATTTTGTATATTCGCAATCCATTGATATGTGACCAAAAACTAACAACCGGCGGATACGAGTGTTCGTGTATTTGCGTATTCGTCGTATTCGTGAAAAATAGGCGAATAGAGTAACTTCAAATCGTCGTATTTGGACAAAAAAGACGAATACGCGAACACGAATAGCGATGTGAAGTGCCACCATTACAAAACTTCAATACCTACTCGACACAAATGTATGGAACGACTGATAATTTTTTCTCGATTATGCCTGCAGCGCGTGAGTCGACGACGGAACGGAATGTTGCCATTTTAAATATTATATTTATATAAAAACTCAGGTCTAAGTATATGTGTATTTATTTTAATTTGTTACTTCATTATAATGCTGCACTGGTTGACGACATCACGTCAACGCCGGCTGTCGCTGAAAACTAGCGCTGGTGCTCTGTCTCGCATAAGGTCGCAGCATTATGCTGAGCGATGGCGGTTTTGAGTAGATGTGACGCATATTTTCCCCCAACTAGTTCATTTCGCGTATGTGTTGTTTCTTTGCGTCATGTTTACCGTAAATAAACGTATTTTCTTTCTTTACCTTGGTCCAATAGAGAAAGTTGTTCAGTGTGATCGTTACCACATCCTTAAATATGACCACATATTTCTGATACACCCTGTATACGTACAGAAACGGAAAAGGTATATTTCGTATTAAAACTCGAGACTTTCAGTGGCCATGATAGCAAAGAACCCCAAAATAAAGGGGTGGAAATTCTACCCCCTAACACGTAAAGTTATCCCTCGCGAGTTGTAAAACTACCCTTTCTTATTCGAGCACTGCCTGGGGATATAGCCTAGAGCCTAGGGGAGGTCTGTCATAGAACAGTTAGTGCGGGTTATGTTGCAGATGTGACTTTAAAAAATCCTATGTGGTTTATTTTGTTGTGAAAAGCGTCGACTGCTGAAAAACTTGAAATAATACGGTCTAACACTTACAGTCTGAGTCTGCAGAGTCTGAGCTAAGCCGCGGACAGACAGACAGACGGGCATGGCGAAACAATAAGGATTCCTTATTTACAACGGAAACCTAAAAACGAGCAATATTTGTAATCACGTTCTCGAAAACGGCTCTAACGATTTCGATGAAAGTTGCAATATAGGGGTTTACGGGGTCTCTTTTCGGGGAAAATTCGATTTCTACGTACTCGTATTTATAGAAAGTACTTACTATCATGGCAGCGTGGATTTTGTATTGTACTATACATGGAATTAGTGTGAACTAACTTAATCCAGGTAGGATTAAGTTAGTTATAGTACAGATAAAACAAAATCGCACTTTAGGTATGAGTAAACTGGTAGAAATCGTCACGTAATGAAAAAGCGTTATGCCCGAAAAAGTCAGTTTGAAGTGTCAAAGTTTTTGTTTTCGTTTGACACTTGAAACTTGCGACCATACTTTAGGTGGCTCTGCATTAATACAATAATACACAGCGAAACTTCATTCCAACCGGGTGTCCCATGACACCTCCCAACTTTTATTTTCACAGCTCTAGTTTTCCCTAGAAATATTCTTAAGATTAGTTTTTTTTTTAAGTGCGATTTTTTTTATCTAACTTAATCCTACCTCTCAGAGGCATCTTACTAATATCTACAAACGCACTTGCCTCCTGGCTAATCGATAGTCGTACGTCGCATCCGGCACTCTTTACGGCCTATTTGCAATGGACGAGTTTTATATCCACCCTGTATCCTTATTTCCAGTATTTTTTATTCTTTATATTATCATCACCTTGTATTACGCCAGCTATCCGTGACGTCATTATGATGTCACGTCTTTAGTTTATGGATGTTGTGCTGCATAGGAAGATGTTATTGAATCGATAATGTATTTGAAAATGGGGCAATTTTGCCATCTCCCTAAAAGGGGAGCTTTCTGTATATTATTTAAGTCTAGGTACAGTATTTTTGTTTAAAATACTGTTAATTCAAATGACTCTTTTACTCATATGTACCGGCTATGAAGTTACCGATATGATTTAGTTCGAGCCAAAGCCATAATTAATCATTTTTACACGGAACTTATTTATTTCGTATGATCATCAACATCATCATAAACCTAGACTTTTCTCCCAACTATAGTTTCCGACGCAGATGAATCATAGAAGCATCTACATAAGTAAAAAAATAACCAGCATTATTTTAAACTTATGAAACTCTTAAATATAGTCCATAAATAATTATTAAAAGCAGAAAGGTATTCCGCAGATCTGTCTCAATTGTTAGCGCAGTCGCGCGCTCGTTTCTTGTGAAGGCCCGAGGTGTGAGATCGCACTCCTTCGGTGTTCCTCGCCACATAAGGGAAAGAATAATGAATCACTTTTTCCCCTGCGTCCGTAACAAAATTCGAATTCCCGATAAGGGACTCGGATAGATACAGTCGGTGTTTTAATCTAAAATGGGATTTATTAAGAGAATAAAGAGCATTTTAGTAGCTTATATTTGTGGAAATCCATACCGTTTTTCGATCGAAGATTGCATGCTGAAACTTTTATTTCTATTTACGTATGGCTTTTGACATCGTATCTTATTCCAACTTGCCAGTTTTATTTTATACCTTGATAATATCCAACAAAAAAGCAAGAAAGCAAGAAAGCGCTCCGACTGTAAGAAGAGTGAATATATTTTTACGTATTTTTTAGTAGCTGATAGCTGTAAATTGGCGGTCTTCGGCCGAATCTAGCAGGATGCGTACGTTTATAGTACATACTAACACTACTAAGCCACATATTTTGTCACTCAGAAAATAAGTAATGTTTGGGCGCCCTGGGAACTTGCTCTAAAACTCCCTGTGTGAGATAACAAACACATACTCGGTACCAGCCTTGTTACGCTACCGTATGCTAATTTAAATAGTAACAACCCAACTTTAGAATCAAACTGGCGAACTATTGAACCGACTCAATAACGACATCCGAACAAAGTTTGTCACAGAACAATGCAGAAGCGACACAATGCCCAATTACTGAACGCAGCACGCAGAAACGGCAGTTCATTCATGTGAGAGCTTGTTAGACGCTCGTCTATGTCTAGCTTACGGGAGAGTTCCACTGGTGCGTTTTTTTAGATCAGCGAGCGACTGGCTGATAAGCTGGAAATTCGTGTTGGGTGTCAAAAATATTTACATTAGTTTTTATTTTCAATGTTACGTTAAAAGTTGCTTACAGTCACACTGGCGCGCTTTTTTATATAGGCGGTTGACTAATAAGCTGGGAATTCGTGTGGATGTCAAAAATAATAAGTAACTTATTGTTTTCAATGTTACCTTAAAAGTTACCTACTAGTATTCGAATGCTGAGATTAGCTAGCAATCTTCCACCAATACTGGATATTTGTTTGGTATTTCCTTCTATAACTTCAAATTCCTATTCTAATGTGGTTTCCAGGATAGCTGAATAATTTTCCCGGAACACGCTGAGCTTAATTTTCTCGGCACACACGATTGGCAGAGGAAGATTCTGGCCCTCAGGGGTTGCAGTTGAAGAATTTCACCTTACTTCTTTAATTCCATTTTCAGTTTAGTTTAGTTTTTTTTTGTAATTTGGTTTTAGTTTTCTCCATAAAGATTTTTTTATTAAATGTAAAATATAAATTAATATTTTCACATGGCCGATACATACAGATGTTCGAATTCACAGTTTTAAGGTAATGACCTAGTCAATACTACCTACTTTAATAAATAAAAAACCAATAAAATACCTACCTACTTTTCCATGGCAAGATACACCACAACGCCCAAAGCCGATGACCCAAAGCTGTCCTCTGCATAACTTTGAACTATTTGACAATACGAGTACAACAATAGCTGGTTTCAACAACAGCTTCGAATACCTAGACATTCTGTCAATAATCCGTCTCAGCGCAACGGACCCTTAACTAAAGATGAGAGAGGGGTGACCACCTGTGCGGGGGGAGGCCAGACGTCAGTTATCGATTATTCGAGAGTGAATACAGAGAACTTGTTCGGGACCCGGGAGCATTTCCTTTACAATATTCACCATACAAAATATACACCTTAATTCTCTCAAAACAAGGTCGCTTTCCCTTTGACGAAACTCATAAATCACTCGTGCTCATCCATGTGTCTATAATGACGCTTCAATCTGTCAAATTAGAACTTAAAATTGACAGTTCCAAGGTCGAATTTGGCTTGGCAAGTCACGTCGCTTCGTATTACGGAATCAATTTACGTTTATGAAAATTTTTCAGAGTACGATTCTATGTAATATTATGGTTTGCTCCGGAATTAAGGTTGAAGGAGATTTTTGTATGATAATGAACGTGTGTTCGTATACTTTAAATATATGCGGATGGGTGTTTGATGTGTGTATTGTTGAAAAGGATGTTATAAAAAAATATTTAGGTATTAATTACATGAATGTATTCGATGGAATCCAATTGATGTTCGATTTATCTGCTCAAGTTTGCTGAACACGTCGGGAATTTTTTTTCCTGGTGGCCTATTTATTGGATAATAATGCGTATTTATCATCTGTTATACAAGGTGTCTTATTCTTAGCGTATCGATGGCAATGTGAATGGAGTAGACCTAGCATTCGGATAATTAGTGATGTAATTTAGCAAGAGCTAATAATTATAAAAAAGTATTTAAAATCTAATAAAAACAACATGGATTTATTAGAGTTTCTCCGCGCAATTGCAATTCACACAAAATATTAAAATGTAAAAAATGAATGTGAAAAAATGTGTGTGTGTGTGTGTGTGTGTGTGTGTGTAATGTGTGTGTATGTGTGTGTATGTGTTGTAATGTAATGTTTTTTATTATAAAAGATAATAATTAAAGATTAAAATGTGGTTTATTAGTAAATTTTGTGTTTTTCTTGTATTCTATATAAAAAGTATTCAGTATATTGATATTTCGATGGAATGAATATGCGATGCGTTGAACGCTCGATCAAACAAACATTCGATATTTTGAACACTCGATGTATTGAGTGTACGATATATTGAATGTTCGATTTGTTAACCATTCGAGTTTAAGAACGTTCGAGTATTTAGATGTTCGATTTATAGTGGTCGATCAATTGATATTCGATTATTTGGCATTCGATTTGGAATAGTACAACCTGTGTAAACTATTCATAATTATTATAAATGAACTGTTAAAAGTTCTAAATGCAAAATTATAAAATCAAAAATTCCCCAATTTCAGCTGACTCGAAAATAGACAATGCCTTTATTTCCCTACAATTTGGTGAATAAAAAAGGGTTATTAATTATAAAGACAATGGGAATACATCAGTCGTTGTCTACTCTCCGTATTTCACAATGAGGTTTTTACCCCTTTTCCCTTCAGTCCATGTAGGTACAGATGTTTTGAAAGGCTTAGGACACACGGTTATTCAAATATAAAAATAAAATTACTGCTGTCTAACATAATTGTTTTTATCACTTTTTGCCCAAAATGGCTTTTGTCTAGTGTGTCTTTAGAGGTATGAGGAACAGGGTGTAAAGTTCACTCATCGTCTATCGAAAAGGGAGGATCCTCCGAGCAGACGGGTGCCGTGTTTGGCGGGCAACTGCCCAACGATTGATGTCGGATAGTCTTATATGTTTCGTTCGCGCGGTAAACTCTAATTTCGCGATGCAGGAGTTGTGTGACGTCAGGTCTTTGATGCGTAGTTCGCATGTGGCGATGTAGATGCCGCCACATGTTCTTTGGCACTTTCACCCATATAATTGCCTGCCAAAACAAAAACAATATTTCATGTCCTCAGACCAAATAAAAAGCAGTGATGTGAGGCCGGTTTAAAACATGTCTGCACCTTAGAGAAGTGTAGTTTGATTGTAAATGGTTGTAAATGTGTGCGTGTGAGCGTGTATGCACAGAGCGGCGGTGTAGTCTTGGCATGCTTCACTGTATTGTTCGCAGCGCCATGCCTTATTTTTTATTTGGTCTCTAGCGGGAGGCAGCACTTATGAAACCACTCAAAACTGAACTGGTCATTTAAATATTATCTTCCCTTTCATGCAGCCCAGCCCTAATTTGGAATGTTTTTTATTCAGCGCAGAAAACAAGAGCAGTGAATTGATAACGTCACGGTATTGAAACGGGTCGGTCAGTAAGAAAGTTACTTGTTCACTCGTCCAGAACTAGTGATAAAGGACTTGTTAGTACTTTGTGTTTGTTTTCTATCTTTTAGAAACCTTTTTTTTTTTGGAGTAGTGATATCCAAGTTGTGTGATCGTCAGACTGCCAAGTCATAGGCCCGATTTTTCGGATTCATGTGCGTATTACTATATATGTATTATATCACTTGCTTCAAAAACGGTGAAGGAAAACATCGTGAGGAAATCGGCATGCCTGAGAGATATTTCTCGACGGCATGTGAAGCCAAGTCAGAGGCCCATGGGCGGCTTTAAAACTCTGACACCAGGTTAGTCACTAACCACACGAAAAGAAGAAGAAGGAACCTTTTTAAGGCCGTTTTTAGGGAGAATTTGTAAGATCGCGCAGTAAGCCTCTTGGCTACAATCTAATTGTAAGTACTATAACATAACACCCTTTTTTTTTTTTTTTGAGGGTGGGAAATCATCAAATGACTTCTCCCGCTCTGGGCAGAGCGAGAGGGTGTGTCAGACTTTTACTGACTAAAACCCACCCATGTTCCTTCCGTTGCCTGAGTGCCGGGACCGCGATATCCCTTTCGGACAAACCCGCAACCCCAGCAGGCATTGGTCTTTCGACTCCGTCAGTTGGTGCTGACATCTCTTTGAGGCGCCGTGGAACACAACGCGCCGTCGACACGGGCCTGGTCCTTATCGGACGGCGAGCTGCCCATTGCTCACCGTCCGCAAGCCCGCGCCTGCGGTGGCCGGAAGTCGGTTCTTGACTCCCGACGCCCAGGGCGTCTCCTTCGGCGATTAGGGCCGCGAGAGCGTGCAGCTTGCTTCTCCCTCGCGCGCTCCGCCTCCTCCTTCGCGAACATAACTGCTTCGCAGAAGGAGGTGACGGCCGCCCATGCACTCTCGCTCCAAACCATGGCTTGAACCAGGGCCGGACGCGAGAGATCGCCGCTGCCGATCGCCTCCGTGAGGACACGGCGGTGCTCCGCCCAAGCCGGGCAGACCTCCACCGTATGCTCCACCGTGACCTCCGGGCGATCCACACAGTGGTGACATCCGGGCGTTTCCTCCCGCCTTATGCGGAACAGGAACCTCCCGAAACAGCCGTGTCCGGTGAGGACCTGCGTCAGGCGGAAGGTGAGGACGCCGTGGCGCCTCTCAAGCCACTCCTCAAAGAGGGGATTTATCGCCACAATTGTGGCGTGCCCAGCGCTGGGTTGCGACAATCGCACTCTCCATGCCGCCATGAGATCCCGCCGGAGCTCTGTCCGCTGTGCCGTGATTTGTCGCGGCAGCGGAATAACATATAACATAACACCCTGGACTTTAAAACATATACAGCATAAATGTTTTTTAAAACAAATTAAAGACATATTTATTGAGGAAGGGCTATTACAGTTTTGATGAGTTTATAGATGACAAACGACATCCGTAAATGATAGATTTGTGAATTATTATTATGTATTTTTGTGTTGCATTGTTATTGTTTATTACTATTTTCTTTTCTTTCTTTTAATACTGGGAAATGAATTTGATAAGTTGAATGGAGTTGGTGATTATTTAATTATTTGTTACTGAATTATTGACATAAAATTATTTTTAGTATTGGTGATATTGATATATTTTAAATGCGTAATGAATTTTAAATATGAATATTATGTTTATGCTTTTTTTATTTTACTTATCATGATGTAATATTTTTGTCATGAAATAAATGGCTTATGACTTATGACATCACGCCTGTAATTCCCGAAGGGTTAGGCAGAAGTGTGCCTATAATACACCCACATTTCGCCAGTTATGTTTAAGTCCCATGTAATAGGGGGCGAGCCTGAGAACTGAGAAGTTCCTGATGATAAAACCCAATAACACTTTGCCCGACCCGGGAATCGAACCCAGGACCTCATGCCAGGCGCGGTCCCATGGGGGGGGGGGGTCCTGGGGGTCATGAAATGGTCGACAAAACAAGTCATTCTTAGGGCTTTTGGAATTATCAAAAGAAAGTCTAACGTATCCGAGAGTGTGCAAAATTTTTGAGCTTGCTTTGCTCGCTCCTCATTTTCGTAGTTGCCTTTCCTGTATAAGACGACAATGCACCGAACTCTTATTTCTGTTTGAAAATGTAAATCAAATCCTAACATATCCGAGACGAGGTATTAAAATTATCGAGTCAGCTTCGCTCGTTCTCTCACCCGACATAATCTTCTGTCCTAATACTTATTATTTATCGAAAAGCTAGCAACCAATTTGGCAGCATCTCATAATTTAATCGAACCCGAGAAAATTCAGATTGTGGAATCCTTAAAAATACTAAATACCCAACTATTTACGACCGACTTGGATGTAAAAATGCGGTACTGGGGCGCGTCATTTCAGAGTAGACAAGCAATAGCGCTCGCCGGCCACTACTGCGATACCGCTCGTTTCGCTTGCTCGGCTCGCACGCGGTTTGTCACTGTTTTATCCCGACCGTTTGGTCGGGGTACCCTAGCTTAGTTATTGCGACCAACTGTGAGAAAATATCAGAAAGAAGGAAGAAGGTTCAGAAGCATATTTAAAAAGTGAGCATCATTAGAAAGGTCAAAAAGTTTTTAGAGCAACAATATAATAAATGAGTTCCGAAGAATTTCCCTAATATTCCTCGGCACTCATGGTGACCCCCCCAAAATCTAAGGCTGCGACCGCGTCTGCCTCATGCTCAGCAGTAGAGCTTGCCACAGCTATACCAACGAGCCCGTCAATCTAATTGTATGTTTTTACAAAAATATATTTTTTGTACTTTATTCTTTTCATTCAGGCTTAATTCTTTTGAGCCAAATAAATTCGGTACAGCTAGGTAACTGGTAAAGAACGTTTGAAAAATAAATGAAGATAAATTACATAGGCTATATCTTTTAGGCTATATCTTTTAGGGTATATCAAAGATATACCTGTGCTAGGAGGAGAAGATCATAGTATTTATTAGTCCAAAGGATGATTTCAGAAACACATGAAGATCACAGTAAATATAAGTCCAAAATGATGATACAGTTGGTCCTCCTATAGATTTATTCATCCTTCAGAGTAACATCAAAGAGTCAATAATTATTTTCCGATAACTCCACTTTGAATAAAACAATAAGTATCCAATCAAAGTAAGTATAAAACCTTCCATTATGACGAAAAACTTAATCAATTCGTCAGATTGAAGCCTGAATACCAATTTTATTAATTGAAAAATGTCGTCTGCCGTGAAATTGCCACTGCTACTTGCAAACTATTAAATAACCGTCATGGTATCAGTACCGGTATCGGTACCGGTATTATTGACTGTGAGTGCCATTGATGTCAATCACGATATCGTAATACGAGGGGACGATTGTAATTTAAATGGGAATCGGCGAAGTGATAAAGGGGTATGAATTGACGATTGATTATTTAAAATTAATCTCAAAGAAAATTTTAATAAATTGATAAAGCCTGTGGATGAAACTACGGGCATAATTAAGTATATGAAAACCTGGCCCATAGGGACTATTAGAGCTCCCGCAGACATACAATTGTACGTTGGCCAACCATAGTAACTTACTAAGATTCAGATACAGATTTAGTTGGACAAGATGTTCGGGCTAGCATATGTCACTATACCTACTGGTATACTCTGCGATTTAGTCGGCCAACTTATAATTGTAAAACTGCGGTCTCTCTTAGACCTGCTCTCTAATTAAGTAGGTAACATATTTTCGTAAACGATTACGACTAATCTATTTCATTTTGACAGTTCAACAAAATTCATTGGGATAATTACGTTGTTGGGAAGATTTTTTTTTCGATCTTTTGAACCAATGAATTAGCTATATGTTTCAAAACGATTCAGATTCTGATTGGTCGTGTATTACGCAATTAGGGTACTGTTTTGTTTTAGTTTGTAATTTATTATTTATTTATTTATTTAAACTTTTCACACTCAAAAAAGTACAAAGGCGGACTTAATGCCTTAGGCATTCTCTACCAGTCAACCAAGGGTGGTGAAGAGATTAGATGGCAGGTAATAATTGGTGGTAATTCTTTTTTTTCTCAGTTTTATTATTATAATTTTACTTGTTGCTAGATGTTGCTTTAATTAAGTATATAAATGTCGGTTACACCTGTAATTGATATAACTATACATCAGAACCTATAACTTTTCACAGTTACTACTAGTTCACAAAATTCAGAACATACAATATTTCAACTAAGTAGTAGTAGGTAAACAGTCGGTCGATTCAGTAAAAATATTAACGTGAAGCTTAGGTGAAGTGAGCGCGTGAAGTGAGCTGTCACTGCCACAGAATCGACCGGCAGGATGCTAGGGATTAACATTATTGACAGCTCAATTCACGCTCACTTCACCTAAGTTCCACGGTGATATGTTTACAGAATCGAACGGCAGATTGGTGAGCAGTGGTGGTCCAGTGGTAACGGTCGCGAACACTGACAGTTGATTTACTTTGTGTAAATTACTTCATCACCACTGCTCTCAAAACGGTGACGGAAAATATCGTGAGGAAACCGGCATGTCCTAGAACCAAAAATTCGAAGACATGACTGTGATATCTACCAACCCGCACTAGGCCCGCTCGGTGGATTACGGCCAACATAGTTGGGAAAAGGCTAGGCAGATTGATTGATTCCCTCTCACAGAGAGGAGGCCTGTGTCCCAGCAGTGGGAATATTAAAGCCTGATTATGTAGTACATAGATTTTAGGATAACACAGGTCTCTTTTATTTACAGCTTTTATTTTCAACCAAAACGCAGTTTACCAAACTTCTTCACCAACAACCGTTACCATAATCAACAATTAACATTTATACGAAATGTTCCGCCTTCATTAGCGAATAAAAAAATATGATTATGTTACTAATAATTTAATTAATTCCCTCCTCAAGTTTTATAATTAAGCTTAATGTGAAGGGGCTGCCATGAACATGTAGCAACCTACCTATATAAGTATATATCTACAGACATTTTAAGAGCCACTCGCTATAGAAGACCCCTGTACTGGAAAAGTGTTATGAAATTAATTTCAGTAATTCAGTAAATGGAAGGCCAAGCTAGGGTGGTTACATTAGTACTGGTAGATAATGTAATTATTTCGTTAGATATTTTCTTATTTAATTTGTTAATGTACTCGTTGTAGGAAAACTTAGTTGCGACCCGAGTAATTATATTTTTGTATATTGTCTACTTACTTACATTGTTATGGCTCTTACGTACATTGATATATATCTTCTATGTTCCTATTAGGTTACTTATAGGTAATTTTTTTTTTTTTTACTAGCTTACGCTGTCCCACTTCTGGGCAAAGGCCTTCCTCCACTCCTTCCATCGTTCGCGATCTCGCGCGTCCTGTCCTCCTTCCAGTTTTGACGGAACCTATCCAGTTCGTCCCGCCATCTCCTACGTGGTCTGCCGCGACACCGCCTCACTGTCTCAGGGCACCAGTTCTGTGCTATTTGGGCCCACAGTTTGTGGCAGACATATCCTGCCCAGTCCCATTTAAGTTGGGCAGCCTTTTGAGCCACGTCAGCTATTCTTGTTTTGGAGCGCAGTATTGAGTTTCGAACACGATCCGTTAATTTAACTCCTAGTATACTGCGCTCCATTGCTCGTTGGCACACCTTGAGTTTGGACTTCTGGATGTTAGTCAAAGACCAAGTTTGTGCACCATAGGATAAGACGGGAAGAATACACATGTCCATGAGGCTGCGTTTCAGTGCCATTGGCAACTCACCTTTGAATAGTTCCTTCATGGACTTACATAATGTTTTATAAATAAAAAGCAATCTTGATTCAATGTTTTATTTATAATAATAATAATTATAATAATTGAAGAATTACAGGCAAACATTGTTTTTTATTGTAAAGAAGAGATTTGATTATCTGAACTTGTATCGTTATATTAAAGCACACTTGAAGACATCGCCATCTGGTGAAGCGGATTGCAACTGAATGGTTGCGAACTTTTGCAAGTGCTATAAGAGTTCAATTGTCTATCAACAGATGGCACAATTTGCGGCAAATTTTTCGTAACAAAAAAATGAGAATGCAAAATGGATTTAAATATAGTTTTGGATGCAAATTATTTAATTGAAACTTAACTGTAGTGAGTTGATTGTTTAAAATCTCGCGGCGAAATCATGCGACGCATTCACATAGTTGGTAAGACAGTATAATATCTACCTATATTCTATTAATTAAATGAGCAATATTTGTATCTTGTAATCACGTTCTCGAAAACAGCTCTAACGATTTCGATGAAAGTTGCAATATAGGGGCGTGGCGAAAAATCGATCTAGCTAGGTCCCATATCTGGGAAAATTTGTTTTCTCTATTTACACAGTCTCAGGAATGTGATACAACGTTGGTATACCCGGACGATATGTTTATCTATTTTCACCCGAGCATAGCTCGGACGACCCGGTACTACCTAAATAAAACGTGCTATACATACAAAGTAAAATCATTTTTATTTTCTAATAGTTTTGTAGCTTACCTAAGAATACAAATCAATCTTATTTGGCATTTTTTAAACTGAAAAGAAAAAAAAAACTTTTATCACAATCCGATACAGCGTGGTGTGATAATGAGGATAGGGAAAAATCTCGAAATGAGGAAATTGTGGAAATTAATACTTCAATCAATAGTAACAGCCGATCGCAGTCCACTGTTGGAAATAGGCCTCTCCCGGGCTGCGCCACAACACCCTGACCTCCGCCTGCCACATCCAGTTGGTCGCAGTCACCTTTTAAAGGTCGTCGGGTCATCTAGCTGCTAGGCGTGCCACACTATGACAGTACGCTTGCCGATACGCGATCTCCTCTCCAGTATTATTGCGTATTAGCTATTGCGTATCTCTGGACTCGTCTGACCACTGGCCATCGGTCCTTCGACAAACATGGCTAGCCCACTGCCATTTCAGCTTACTTACTCTGCAACTTATGTCGGTAACTTCGATAGTTAATCTTTAGCAATTCATTTAAATTTAAATTAAGAGGAGGTTCATTTCATAACTTGACTATTCCACTTTTTAAGTTTTTTCAGTATTTGAGAAAATAGTTTTTTTTAGGCATGCAGCTATGTATTTAGTGCTATATTTTGTTGAATTATTATATACAACTTGAATAGCCATTGTTTTGACCAGGTTTTAAAAATCAAGCAATATTCTATTTTGAATAAATAAAAAAATAATAATGAAATAATCTAGTTTTAGCTCAGCTTTGTTGTAATAATTATGTTTTGCTAAGTGCTCTAGATGAATAATTTCAAGCCATTTGAAGCCACGTCATAAAAATAAAAACTGCACAGAAGAAAAATGTACCTATGGACTTAGAAACTTAACTGACAGAAAAATATAGCGGGAAAAAAATGGATTAAACTACTTACTTTTCATGAAATCATGCGTTCTTTTTCTCTGCTGGATCACGTTTTGGCAAACTTTTGTTTTCGCTGCATGTAAATTTCAATGTAACGAACCAAATAAAAGATTGTGTTCTGTCGAAAGTTTGAAAAGAACCTCCTCAATTAATGTACATAACTGAATAAAGACATTGAAGTTTCTGTAGTAGCCGGATCTGGGATACAAAGTAGGTACCTTATTGTTATTATGTGCCATAATTTAAGGAGTTTGGGGTTCCCTTCGTCCCGATTCTGGGTTAATCTAAACTTTTTATGGTTCTCTGGGAAAAGGGCATTGAAGAGGTTTTATTTAAGAGCCTAACTAATCTATATAATAAAAAACCAGTCAAGTGCTAGCACGAAAAGTTCCGTACCGTATTAAGATCTAAGAAGTACTTACTTTAATTATTACTTACTGTAAGTAATAGGAATACACAATCAGTGAAAATTTCAACAGTCTAACTATTATGGATCATGGGACAGCCCGCTGACCAACAGACGGACGAACTTCTCAATTTATTCTTAAAGTAAAATACAAGCGGTCGTTGACCCCAAAAGAATCATAACTTTTTTTTTTTTTATCGTGTTTAGAATACCCGTTATGTCTGCGGAGTTTCGCTAGCTAGTTTAATTTGATCCTGTAAAGTTTAGTCAGTATATTCTGTGGTTGCAGCGTTCTCCACTCGGATACTAACCTGTCAAGTTTGGTGATTACCTTTAAGAATATCACAATATCATCGTCATTACTGACGGCTCATTCCTTTACCACATAACATCAATATTTCATCTTTAAATCATCCATGTCCAAGTGATATATGATTACCAGTTTTCTTTAGTTGACTCTTAAATAACTTTTCCTTAAGCATTCTCTGTAATTAAGTATTATTATCTCTGGTTCCCATACTGATTAAAGCTAAGGATGCCTCTTTTAAATCATAAAGACTTATGAGCGCATTGAGCTTCTGGCGCTAGTGAATGGGATGGGCGGAAAAAAGAATGGGCGGTTCACGCGCAAATTTAAGTATTTCCTTTGTATTATTAAAACGATTACACATTTTGAAAATTTAAAACGTATACGTTATAGAAAACATGTAGTTTTGTTATTATAAAAAAAAAACAGGCCAAGTGCGTGTCGGACCACGCACAATGAAGGGTTCCGTAGTTGGGATGAATTTATCCCATTAAGAACAGACTTAACATTGTAGTTGAAAATCATTTTCTCCTATACATTCTTTCATTCTCGCGAAACTATAAGGGTTCTTTGTTTACTACGGTACCCTAAAAACTGATGACCTTCCGTGAAGTATTTACGCCATACTAAGGGTTTATTTTGTTTTTTAAGGATTACTTTGTTTTTTTTTTTCTATCAAGGAAACTACAAGTAATCGTGTACCTATGTGTAAGATTTATAGATGTGAATCCCTATACATCTAACATATTAATTGCATCACTAAGGCAAGGGATCAAACTAATGCAATTATTTCGCAATAGGGATGTTGACTGGAAAAATAAAAACTATTTAGTCCGTCAGTCAGATAATAAAAAAAATATTAGGCACGTATTTTTTGCTTTATCAAATTAATAAAAAATATTTTTAGCTTGATCAAATTAATAAAAAATGGTTTAGATAAAACGCATTAAATTTTAGGAGTGGAGGCTCGCTACGTCACAAGTGAGTATAAAATCTAGTGGCCAGTGACGTCATGCCACATTTTAACGCATTGCCTACTCAATGTACTGCCGTAATCTTTTGATTACGTAAAAAAAGAAAAAAACATGTCTAATATTTTTTAAATCTAAATGATGGATAAAAAAAAATTTCAACATCCATATTACGCATCGTTCCGTCGGTGCGCTCTTAAGACGAATTTAAATTACGAAACTTAGTTATTCATTGATAGTTTCACGTGTAAATAGATAATTATTTACACGTGAAAGTATCAATGAATAACTATGTTTGTGCAACTAGTTTCGTGATGTAGATCCGGCTTTAAATAGAACTAAAATTTTGTAATTTCTGTGTGCGAACTTTTTCTTGAGCTCCAATGAGAGTTTGTGTGAGTTTTTGGAAGATTTTATTATTTTAAATGTTTTGACTGTATGTTTTCACCTGAACGCTATAAACTTCTAAGAAAGTCACTTTAAACCAACAACGCTTTCCATTGGCCTCTGAACTACACAAAAATCGTGGCAATTCCGACGTATAGCAGCCCTGAGCCTATCCCTTAAAAAAAATACTACGGCGAAATTGTCTATGGTTAATCTCATGCAGCATGATTATCAAAGAGGCCCTTTAGATATAAAGTTCTTAATCTTACAACAATAAACAATGTTTTACTTTTACCTTTTAATCTAGCATGTTCACCATTCAAGAATGTACACAAACCTTTAAACAGTAAAGTTTATTTCCGTTTGGCATACGCAATGAACCATAAGTTGCAAGTTGGAAGTAAAAGTCATTCAAAAGGGAACTTACGGTTGTATTAACTAAGGTTGATTTTTGTTTTTAAAGTAAGATAAACTCAAGCAGTGGTTTGTTGACTGTGCAGAGAATCATTGCGCTATCGCTCGTAGTGATGCGCTGACGTGAGCTTCAATTGTTTTTTTTCTTAAATATAACGTCGAGTGTGTTTTTAAATATCGAGTTTCAATTTTTAAGGTTTTGTTGTGGATTTTTCTGAGTTTTCGTGTGAGTATTCCTTATTTAAAATTTTTGATTTTTTTATAGGTACGGTTTTTCGCAAAAATGAATTTGGAATGAAATCGCAAGTGTAACACGTTTAAATACGATTCATTTTATTATTTACAATTTTTAGCTAACAATAAGATAGCGCGATCTTTTCTTTTGAAAAGTGTGATTTTGGCGTAGCTATTAATTTACTTAAAAAAATATCAGGTCTAACCGAGTGCTTTGCTGAAACTACGATGGTAAAATTATGATTTTTCTAGGATTGTGTAATGGCTATTGTTTAAATAAGCTACGTAAAACCATAGAGCATAGATAAAAAAAATCATACGTTAAAACAAACGGTTTGGACAATCATACATAAACATACCAAGTTTAAGTCATAAAATCAAGTTAACTTCATTTTTAAGTAAAGGATTTCAACAATTTTATCATTATCTTTTACATGTATCTACAATTTTCTAACTAATAACGTCTATCCCTAATGGAAGGGTCATTGTTATACAGTCAATAAATTAATTAATTTAAAAAAAAAAACTTAAATTACTTAGTCATATATAAAAAAAAATCAACACAACCCCCAAAAAATCAATTTCCCAGTCAGAGAAAAACAAATAAACAATTGAAAAAACAAAATCATACTTTAGATGTAAACCGTGTCGGGTAAACTGTGGCAGAACAATTACATTCTCAATTGCAGTCATTAGTAGATTACGATCAAGTGTGCAGTCGTATGGAACCAACGTCAACTGCACAACTCATATGGATAGGGAATTTTGATATAATAATATTTCCGCACTAAAAACTGTTGCTTTTTCTGGGCAAAAAGACCACTGTCACTTTCCAAAATGGTCGGAATTGAGATTGGTGTTTCAGATATATTGGCAGGCAAAAAGTAAAGTTTTATTGTGTGTTCAGCATTGTCTTATATATACAGAACCAATTTTTTGTCTGTTCAGCCATAAGTAATTATTTATCAATAAGGTTTTATATAAAATGATAGGGAACTAGGTATGAGATTATAGCACAATCAAGCTTTTCGTGTTGCAGATGTGTTAAATCACTTTTCAACAGGTTTGCCTATCCGAAACGAAACAAACTTTTTTTACATTTTTATCACAACATTGTAATTGCCGTAAGTGTATTATGAGCCCAAGTATACAAGTATTTAATAATTGTGGATTGTCAACAGAATTTTGATGAAAACTACTGTAGATACGTCGTAAATGCCTTACCTATTGTATTTTATAATGCATTTCCACAAAGTCACTCGCCTGAGTCAATTAACTACTGTAGATAAATTAAATACTTAATCAAACCGCATTCACTGTTATTTTATACACCACAATATACGCACTTCCCCGTATTCCATCAAATTTGCAGCCGCTTATGGTTTCCGACAGACAATTTATTACTTAAGGCGCGGACTTACTACGATTTTAAACGCTACAGCTGCACTCACACAACCGCGTCTGCACGCTATACGGTAGCCCGACGACTAAAGTATGACCGCAATATCAATTTTCCCAATTACAGAGCATTAAATAAGGTTGAAAATTTTATAAATATTTGGGTTGACGATGTGAGTAAGCTGCGAATGGGCATTTATTTTACGGCTTTTATTTAGATTATTCGGAATATACACATTAAATTAAATAATTGTCTGGTTAAAGTTATAAAATAACGTTTAACTATTGAACTCTTAAAAAAAAAAATTTTGCTATCCCTGAAAATACAGAGATGTTCGACGCCAAAGTTTATTTTGGTGAAGTATTTTTTATTTGGAATATCAAACAATTTTCTACTATTCTATTCAGTAATTTTTTTTCTTTAAATCCTTCTCTGTCCACTGTATTTTTTGCGTCGCATATTTTTATTGCTTTACGTCATACTCGACTATCTAAGAAACCAGTTTTTTGTGAATATTGAGGTAACACCGCGCCTTAAAGAAATGTTTTATAATTTGGATCTGCCGGAAAAGACTATCATGCAATATATGACAACTGTAAGATAGTCGAGGAAGAGATGATGAGGTCCAGCAAGAAAGACATGACGAGGTCCAGCAGGGTCAAATGTGCAAGCCCCAGCCTGGCAATCTAGGAAAAAGAAAAAAGGTTTTTTTTTTTAATACGCTAGTTTTGCTTATCGTTATAAAAAAAAAAAAACCTTTTCCATTTTACTGTTTATCTGAGCCGAGGGCTAGGTTAGTGCTATCTTTGGTAACAAGTTAGATATTTTTCATAAAAACATCACACCTGTGTTTCTCGAAGGGTTAGGCAGAGGTGTACCAATACTACACCCAATTTTGCCAGTTATGCTTAGATATTTTAATGAAAATAATATTTTTAACATGAACATTTAAATAAAGCCCACTGGACTGTCTATGTATATAATAGGAACGCGTGAATGCGCCAATTATAACGACAAGACTGGAACTGTCTTGTTAGCTCAGCAAGGTATTCTTGGGTACTGTACCAATGGTGACAGGTAGCTAGGCATTTGACCAATAATTGCTGTCAATTATTGGCCAAATGGCTGCCGCAACTGCAAAGACAAAAACATGTACGGTCTTTGAAGTTGCTTCCGGGGAAAGAGAACCATGATTAGCAAATTGAATAATTTAACCAATTAACTTGTAACTGTTAAATTATTTTTAATTGATTTCAAAATATAAATTAAACATGAAATCGTACCATCAGAAACTGATTAAAGTCAACAATTATCAATTCAATCAATCTATTCACGCCTTCACAACTCAGAAATGTGTATATCAAGTCGAATCTTCGGATTAAAATGAGAAATATATAATATCTGATGGGAAACTACGGTGAAGCAAGTTGTAGTGATATGCAAATTTTGTATGAGAATTTATTATTGGAAAACCTGTCATTATATTGTGTGAAATTGCTTTTTCTTATGAAGAACGACGTAATGGCTTTGGATAATAGTTAGCTCCCGGTCTATGTAACAGCTTGATGCTAAAGAACATGAATAAAAAGTGATTTATGTTAGATGTCTCAATTTTATTAACACACAGTGATCTTATCTTTTGATTTAATTTAATGGCATATGCAGTAGAAGTTGCAAGGTATGAAAATTGCAGAACTACAAATTTGAACGTATGGTGTTCGTTATTTTAATGAAGAGCACGTTTTTATAGACAAAGGGTCTGTTTTTTCTAAAACAGACAAACGGAAATCATCTTATTTCTGTGTCACATGTGCAATGCATGCATAGTTTTCAAGAAGTGGTCCTTCGAGCCGGATATTTTTTTAACGAAATTTTGAAATAAATCATTGTTCAATTTCACTTTAGGTTTCCTTCTTACATCTGTTTCATGTTTTTGTTCGTAAATATACAGACTGACCCGTATCGTATCGAGTTGACACCGACTACGGTCAGTCACGACACGGTAGCAGTACTGTGCTCGATTTGATCACGATTTTCCATGAATAAATGGACTGATAGTATTCAATCCTTATTTTAGAGTGAAAATCGTCTTTTATTATCTAGGTAGCTGCCACTGGATACATTTTAAAGACTAAATTATTATATTATGAGAATGTCAACTCAGATGCATGGTTGTGTTTTTGTACCTACTTCAAAAAGAGGTAAACAAATCTGAGCAAATAGTGCCTGTCAGCCGATTGAATTGTACAACCATGTAGGGAGGTAAGTTTATTAACTTGCTTGTCTAAACTCATATAATAAGAAAGGGAAGAGATTAGATTTTTTGTATGTTTGTTTGTAATGGATAAACTCAAAAAATAATTAACCGTTTAAAAAAATCTTTCACCTAATAGAAAGCTATATTATCAGCAAGTAATATAGACTGTATTTTTTTGTATATTGTGGTGTCTTAGGACTTCCACGTGAAAAAAGTTTTGGTTAGAATCTAGTAAGAAATAAATTGGAAATGAATTGAATTTCAGCTTCAGATTCACACAATTTCAGATTCTCAAGCACATAACTACTCTTTTCGACACAGAAGTAACTCCCATTTCAAGACAAAACCCACTTCGAAAATGACTTTAATACACCCTGGAAAAATGTAAGTGCATCTGAATGCCCGGGGTATTGTCCCTAGAAAGTGGCCTGCAAGTGGGCCACTGCACTTGACTTAGAATAAATTATTTATGTTTATAGCGCAATAGTGACTCGATAGCCTGGAGGCTAAAGCGAGTGTTTATCTTTATGATATTTCTGATAAACGCGACTGTAGTACCTAATTCTTAGTAGAGAGAGCATGGGAATGTATAACTTGTGGTGGTGCATCACTTATCACCTCTTTGGATGCTCTCATTTTTGAAAATGGAATTTTTAGTAGTTGCGACTTTGACATGAACATTTAAAGAAAGCCCATTGGACTGTGTGTGTGACTGGTGTGTGTATTTATGTTGTGAATATTTATGTTCACAACATAAATATTATCGTAAAATCTTGGTGCGCTTACAAGTAGAGAACATCGTAGAAGATGTTTCGAATCTATCGCCAAAAGTACTAGAGAAAAGAAATACAAAATGCTAACGCGCCGCTTAACAGATTTAATTTTTTCGACTTAAATAGAACAAAATTATAAGTCCGAATTAAAAATATAACAATAACTAGAACGATTTTTCTTATTTACAAAAATGTGCCTTACGGAATCCATGCCGTACAACTTTCCAGCATTCCCAATCTACCGTTATGACGTTGTAGTGTTTTGCTATATAAAAACTAGATTTGACTGCCTCGTTAGTTTAGTGGTCCCAAGTACTGAGCGTGAGATTCCCAGGTCGGGTAGTGTTATTGTTTCCATCAGGAATTTCTCAGTAGCAGCCCGGAGTCTGGATTTGAGCCCGGTTCATGGCAATAGATTCGTCCCCTATTACATGAGGCGAAATGCGGATGTACACTTTACTATAGGTACGTCTCTGCCTATCTCTTCAGGGATAGCAGGCACAATGTTATGTTTATGTAAACCTTATCGCGTGATAGTAAGCGTAAGAGATTTAATACAAAAAAATGTATCATCAATTTAGAATATCATACCTATCAAAATTTGAATCTTATCAGGAGCAATGCCACTATTGCAGTGTGCAGTAATATTTCATACATATGCATTGCGGAATATGCGTGATGTTTTCCTTTCAATTACAAATTAACATCAACCGCAGTTAGTTACGTAATTTATTTGATTACACCGATCTGACTGAACAAGGGATAAAAAAAAATTGTATCAATTTTGTTCTAGTCACGCAAATGTCAAATTAATGCATTGCCGCCACAAAACAACAGATGTTATTGTCTTAGGGTGCGTTTCCACTGAACCTGAGACGAGCGGAAACCTGCAGGAATCGACCAATCACAATGGTTGAAATCCTCATCGCCTCTCTCGTCTAGTCTGTGGCCCGTAAGGGTCGCCTTATAGCTGTGTCCACAGCTCTAGCCAAGTGCACTGTTAAATATTATCCGCGACGAAAAGTGATCAATCTTTTGCTTCCTAATTAGAAAAAGAGACGCGCGTTGTGCGAGTAGTACAGTCATGGTAAATCTGAACAGACTATAGTGTTTTAGAAAATTCAGATAGACAAGTCACCCGGGGCAAATGTATTCAACTATTATCTACCTATTTGAGCCCACAAAAAACTGAATAGGTACAATAGGCCCGTGGATCACCTGTACAATATTCTGTTCAGGTTTTTTATCAAATAAATGTAAAGAATTACTTTCGTTATTGATTTATCTATATAAGCTAAGTAAAAAGGTGTAAATCGTTATTTTAATAGGTATTGTGTCACGCAAGTGAACATTCTGATTAGCTCGTAAGTGAAAGTAAATACTAATAATAACGCCACCTACCCAATTAGCAGAAAAATAACAACTTTGATCCTAAACCAACACTTTGAGTCTGAACAAAAAGCCGTTAATTTAAAACTTCCCACAGAAACAATAAGCCGTCTTGATGCTCATACAATCGATAACCTCCTTGGGAACATGACCTATTCCCATACGGCATTAAATCAGTACAGTATAATGTAAATACTCTAAGTATCGAAGATAAAAACTGGAAAAAATGATGTCTTTTACAGTAGTCTAATTGCACTCTAGTTAAGTCAGTTTGGGATTCAATTATAATTAACTGATATACACTCACACCCTGACACCTCAACATAGTAAAGCTAGGCAAATGATTAGCTGATTCCAAAAGTCACTGCTTTTCATTCAGTACGTAATAATTAATTTAAATTAGAAATAATTAAGACTGATCCCTTTCATCTTATTTTCAAACATCTCAGTGGGTCTGACGATAATAATTCATTGCAAAAAGTTGTAGGTAAAGAAAAAAAATTGGTTGGTAACTAAGTGCAAAAATCTCCATAACGTAAATCACCTTACAGATAAAAGTAATTACAAATACTCGTAAATCCACGGATGCCCTTACATGACAAGATTACTGATGATTATGAAGATCGTTTACCATAAAATGATATACCTCGTTAGCCTAACGAGACGGCAAGTCACTCGACATCAGCTGTCTGTAATTATGATGCACAATTTAACATGGAACTCTTCGTTGAAAAGATTAAAGGTTATGATGAAAATATTGAAAAGAAATAATTGATGAGCGATTAGAATGTAAAAGATGTATCTTCAACGCGTAGAAATGCGTAGTTTTCGGGGAGAAAAAGTGCTCTCATGTGTTGATGCTCATTCAGAATGCTTTCTATGTCTGTATCTTTAACCCAAATCAGTTCACCCGTAGAATACTTAGTGTTTTCTAGACTCAAAGTATTCTCAGTCAATCACCACAGGCAAGTTGAATGGTAAGATATCTTCCAGTTTTTGGAAGAGATCTTGTCACGATTTATGTACTTTGGGTACTGTCCATGACTGCCTTGTTGCTTAGGACGAGCAAAACTAAACATGCCTTAAGAAATCCTAGTTACCCTAGGAACCAAATGTCAAATGTCAGCTTCTTCTCCCTAGCCCATAAACTTGCCACATCATGGGTGAAGGTCAGGCGCAAGTACTCGCAAATCAGCGAATCACTTTTACTCGTCACGAATTACGCGATATTTTTGGAAAATCATCATAGGTACAAAAATCGTGACTAAAGACAACAAAGTGAGAACATGATTGTATTTGACCTAAATTTCTAGTTACTCGTGCGTTTATAAAAATAAGGATAATATATGTAAAATAAATAAGTCAATGTTAATGATGAGAATAACGAGATTCGAGGTCTGTCAAGCATATTATGAATGATTTTGGGTATTTAAGCAATCATAAGTAGTGCCTACTTAAACCGACTTGCTGACGATTCGGACAGTGTTGGAATTCGAATCATAAGGGCGGGTGACGATGATAACTAGTGGCAACACGCAATACAGTACACACATGTTTTACTAATTCTATGTTTCGGCTTGTGAACATAGCCGTCATGTTCGTGAACGGGCGCCGTCAGTAGGGACTGGTCTTTTCTTATCTGCCACGGCTTATTTTAATTTTGAATTGTTGTTGTTTTTGTCTTTTTATTGCGGACGATTTTAACGTGCACGTCTTTCTACATTGTTCTCACATGTATCATTTCAACATGAATGATGAAACCAATATTCTGATTTAAAAGAATGTCCGTGGAGTTTCTTGCTTGTTCTTCTCCATAGGAACCTACTACGCTTTGGAATGGGCAACTAACTTCATGCTTCTGAGTGACCGATCCTTGATAGTTCAAAAGTACCTGTAATTGGTTTATTTGAAATAAATGCATTGAGTTTGAGTTTGAGCCCGATTGCTGTAGTAAATCTTAATTGGATCATAAAATTGGATTACGAACTCTTTTAAGGCTTTTTTCAATTAATCAACTGTTAAAGCGAAAAACTTGTTAATCTGCGTGGTAAGCATCTCTGTCTATTAAAATTATGGCTTGGGAATCTAATCAAATTCCTGCATAGTCATAGTCAATGGCTTTTGATATTTCATCTTTGATTTCCAAGTCTATACTTGTTCACTCGATCAAGTCATCGTATCTATCTGTAAAAATATTTAAAAGCTTAAATTCTTTCTTTAGCTTCATGGGATTTAGTCTTTAGAAACTAAAGACTAAATCCCATGAAGTAAGACTAAGTACCTTCAGTGTATTTTTATACTGTTTTATATTTTTGGGCCTCCGGACCAAATTTTAGATTCTTGAGCGTTCTGCACTAATTCACAGCACACGACAATCCATCTCTTATGATGAGGGACAAATTAAAGTCATTACATTACACTATTTACTCTAAAACTACTTCTACTATAAATGATGATATTCACCCAAATACCATCATTATTTTTATTGAATTACAGTTTCATTTTGTAAAGCATCATCTTACAAAAACGTTAGTTTTCAAACAACGTAAATGCTTCATTATGTTCTAAGTAATTATGGTTCCCACATTCATCTTATAGAAAATGGTAGATAACGGAAAGTGTGGATTTAAAAATACAAACATTGTATGGTATTCTTTGTAGATATGTTGATTTATATGAGAAATAAAAGGAGTGCTTGCAATTCTAGCTACCAACGCAACCGAGAGATAGATATATATACTCTTTAATATATACACTACACATACATCTGCATATACAGACATTTTTTTTTTTTACATAGCGTGACAGCTGGCGGTCTTATCGCTTAAAGCGATCTTGTAGAGACAACCTTTGAGAGAATGCATTAAGAAGAAAAACGAAATTTAAATAAATGGCAATATATATGTGCCGTATTCCTGCAGAACAGTGGTGTATATCGTAGGTTCGAACACTGATAAAATCAAAATCAAATCAAATCTTTATTTGTGAACATAAGTACAAAAAGATGTTATTTATACATTTTAGATGATCTGTATGTTCGGCCAATAATCGGCATACAAATATAATATTGGTAAGCAGGTTATTTTTACTATCATAATGAAAACGCTGGACGCTAGATAGACGCTTTACTTTGTGTAAATTATTTCATCGCCACTGCTCTCAAAACGGTGAAGGAAAACATCGTGAGGAAACCGGCTGGCATGTCGTAGAACCAAAAATTTGAAAACGTGTGACATCTACCAACCCGTACTGGGCCCGCGTGGTGGATAACAGCCCGCTCCCTTTCACAGAGGCTGAATATGCTAAGCCTGTATTAAAGGACCAAATAATCTGAAATCATTCAAGTGTTGCCAAGAAAGGTTGAAACATTTAATAAAAGTAGTTTCTTATTTTAGCCGTAGTTTAATTCCCGGAATAAGTCGATAGGATTTGCTTTTTCATGACATCTTTGGATGCATTGAGAAACTCATCCGGCATTAAGTAGATTTTGTCCCAGCACAAATTAAATCTATATTTGCAGTCACCATAATTTCCACCTAAGCCATTGAGAATGAGCTTCACAACCAGTTTCAATGAAAACTCAGAGAAATACTGCTTTTCTGCGAATTAGCCTAACAATGTTCCAGTAAGAAATTACTGTTAGCTTACTATTATTTAAAGCCTATTACTTGTAATTCATGAGGCAAGCTATTTAACTATGCTACGTGCTATTTGACTACGTGCGTACTTTCTTTGTGAGAAAGCAGTAGAAATATTTGAATGTGACTCGATATAGTTAAGATTTTTGGGAATGATAATTTGAATTTTTTAGGGTTCCGTAGTAAACAAGGAACCCTTATAGTTTCGCCATGTTCGTCTATCTCTCCGCGGCTTAGCTCAGAGACGGTTAGTACTAGAAAGCTGTAATTTGGCAAAAACATACATATTAAATAATGCCAATAAAGTGGTAAAATAAAATCAAGAAAAAAAATTTTTTTGGGCTGCCTCCACTACACGTAAAGTGGGGATGTTTATTTTTCTCGTCTATCCCACGTTGTGGAGTATCGTTAGAAAGGTCGTTCAAAAATATTGTGAGTTCCTTAAAACCATTTTTGGATTCAGGAATCCGTTTGCGAAATATTAAGCTTTTAACAGAAATTTTTTGTAAGAGTCATTGTTCTGCCCTCCTGCCAGCTAAATGGTTGTACTTGGATTTGTGAAGAAATTCACAGCAGTAGTATATATAACGAAATTAAAAAGAAAACTATCAGAGCTAAGTAGGCTCTACATGTTAACGAGTAATAATCAACCAACTTAAATTTGCGGTTTTAAAAACATGATCTCCCATACATTCCGTATGGGAGAACATGTTTTTCAACTACAATGTTAAGTTTGTTCTTGGGATAGATTCATCCCAACTACGGAACCCTTCATTATGCGTGGTCCGACACGTAGTTGGCCGGTTTTTTTTTTAGAAACTGTTTGTCAAGACATTATTGTGAAATGTTAGCCCATTTGTGACATTAGTTCTTTGTTCAGCTTATTGAATTCTTGTCTCTTGATTTTTAGTAGAATATGCCTGGCCATCAGCGGCTTCAAGTTCATTTCGTTAGCATCTTGCGGTCAAAATGAGAGTGTGATTCTAGAACTCTGCAAATTTCCATCGTTTAACTAAGTATATTGTTGCAAATCACCATTACAGACACAACATTTAACCACCTACTGGCATTTTTCCTGAACTGGGCCTTTTTGGCGCAGCCGTGAGGCACCTTCCCCTGCTAATTTCTTACATCGCACTTTATAATTTTTATTTTATATTTTTTATCTGCTGTACAATTATATTGTGTGCCTTTTAGTCTGTGCTAAATAAATGTATTTTCTTTCTTTCTTTCTTTCTACTGAGTCGCTGACAGAACGATCATGAGGCCGTTGTAAGTTCAAATACCTGCCCCTTTGAACTTTTACAAGAGCTCTACCCACTATTGTTTCTACAATATATTTTATGTCTATAGTTACAATAATATTAGTTACATCCATTCTTAACTTTGTCAGACATCGATTTGTTCTCAACACCATTACCTATCGATGCAATCTTTACATATGACGTAAACATCATAATCGAAAGAAAGTGAAACCTGTCTAGCTGTTACTAGCATTAAACTGTTACTAATAACAAACAATACTTTTATTGCAGATTCCGTTGATGAAGCAAAAACTATAAGAAACTAGAAACTTTATGATGGCGGATAAACCGTATCAAGATTGGAACAAACTGGTATGAAGGGATGTGAAACAAGATTACATCTTTGAGAAACCGCAGATCAAGAGCGCTTGAGGAAGTTGTGGGCGGAAATACTTAGAAGAGGACGACCGCCAAAAATCGAAAGTGAGAATAATAAAAAGAGAACACAATATTTGGAAACGTTATGGTTGATTGTATGAATTGATGCCAATAACGACGAATAAAATTTGCATGAGGACTGTAAAGTTTTATATTAAAGAGAAATATTTTATTGCATTGGAAATCCATCTTTATAATTGTATGCAGTTGTGTACAAAGTGCGTCAACAAGAGAATTGCACTTTCAGTATTCACCGCTCAAGTGTTTACTTGCACTAATTCGCAACGCTGGTAATCAAAGATTGATGGAAGAAAGGAAAATCGTTTATCTTTATTGGAATCAGTCTTTGTTTCCAACACAGTTGCAGCACATGAACAAAATATAACCCACTGATTTATTAGAGAAAGCAAATAATGTTGAAAATAGAAATTCTACCGAAGAAGTCAAAGACAGTCAGCTCTCTAGATTATTAAGTCATCAAAGACATCAGCTTGTTAAGTAATTGAGTATCATCACAATGAAAAGATAACACAACGCAATTGATACTTGCATATAAACCTATTATATGCCTAACAAAATTGTAATTTGCGGTTGAAAATCTCTAATAGCTTTTTGTTCCGACGAAAATTGTGAAGATTGCAGACGAGACAATTGGATTAGCAACGGTAAATGTAATATTGCACGCTGTAACCTTTACAAAGGTTATAAGAAATGATGATATTATGAATCGTAATAAAAGAAATACTTTTGCTGGTGGAGAGAGAATCAGTGTTATGGAACAAAGGAAAGTGATACAAATTATTGAAGAAAAGGAGTGAACGAGCACAGGTAGGCACGGCGCTGGACTAATGAATTTGGCAGGTGAGTTTTTTTATTATTATAGCTAAGTACTGTAAAAAGTTGTCCATGCTGGAGCATTTAAAAGTTAAAACATTGACGTGTGAAGGAATGTTTGAATAGATTGTGGAAAAAGTTGTGCTCTTGAAAAAAGGCTCCATATTTTATAAGCACATGAATTATAATATACACCTCATAAAACGAAAGTAAAGCATAGAGCCGGTTGAAGTGGCGATGATTGGAGGAGACATATGTTCAGCAGTGGACGTCCTTCGGTTGAAATGATGATGATGATGAAAATAAAAGTAGAATCAACAATAGGCAACTACAAACATTTCTGGTAGGCAATTGACAATTTACTGGTAGCCATTAAATCAATAAAATCGACGGAACCCGTAAATTCAAAGTACGATTTAATGTTTATATGCATTGTTGATGTAATTTTATAGTAAAGTGCTGAAGCAATTTCGATATAACGACTGCCATTGTCATTTAACGAGGCGCATAGGTGAGAGCTATGTCATGATTTTCTCACGATGACGATGTTTTCTTATAAAAAATTGCCATAACAAATATCTTAATATGTATTTTATTTGCTATAAATATTCATGTCTGCATGCGTGCAAAGTTATATCAACCATAAACTTATTGGAAGCAAGTTTGATCAATTACAATTTAACTAGTTTTAACCGTGACTCCAACCGCATAATGCCGTATTTTTGCGTGATTAATCAAAAGTTAAATAATAAACTTGTTTATGATTTCATACACGCAAATTGATTCAAAACAAGTTTAAATGATTGATGTAAAGATTCGCGTAATAGTTTCATAATAATAAAATATCTTACTGCTCTTTGTAGCAGCTTTTGCAGAAAGAACTGGTACGAAAGTGCATTTTTTGAAAAAGCAGCTTCAAACTGCTAGTAGGTATGGATGAAAGACAATACCCTTTTTAAGGCATACTGCAGAGCACTGTATTCAGGAGCCGTGTGGTTTATATATACCCAAAAGGCTTACAATGCTCTGCGTATCCAATATAATAACGCATTCAGGGTATTGGTGCGATTGCCGCGATTTTGTAGTGCCTCGGCAATATTTGCAGACGCACGCACTGATGGCTTTGATGCACTGTGGCGTAAGAAATCTGACTCGCTACTCTGCAGGCTGCGTGGCAGTCCCAACACCATCCTGAAATCAATAGCCACCCGGGCAGACAGCCCGCTAGTGTGGGCGCTTGCAAACCGGACCCGTTCTGTTTTAGTTATTAAGTACTAACATAGGCTAAGCCATTTTGTTACTATCACTATAGACCATTGTAGTCTGAATAACTAAAGATAAATAAATAAATACAAAGATCAGCCCCATGATCTTCCACAAAATTGTAAAATTATCACTATGTGTTGATTTTTCCGGGCAATCTTTCGTATATGTCATAATTTGATCTTGGCCATCAATCCTTTTTAGGGTTCCGTATCCGAAGGGTGCCAAAGGGAACCCTATCACTAAGCATCCGCTGTCCGTCTGTCTGTCAGCGGGCTGTATCTCATGAACCGTCATAGGTAGACAGTTGAAATTTTTACAGATTGTGTATTTCTATTGCCGCTATAGCAACAAATAATATGAAGTAAAAAATTAAAGGAGTCCCCATACAAGAAACGTGTTTTTTTCGGCGCTTTTTAAAATGGTGGTACGGAACCTTGTGGTCGGTTTTTGCTCGTAAACTTCTTAATACCATATGGGTCATACTGGGTTCCACTCTAGTGATAAACTAATAGGCTGATCTTTAAGTGGTAGGTTAGTGCTAGTACCTCACAACTTGCGGTTTATGAGACAAATTAATGGAGTGAGACCTCTCATAGGTACAAAGAAAAAGCAATCTTCTTTCGGATTATCATAATTGGTGATTTCTAGCGGCGGGTGCAGTAACAGTCCTGCTGGGGTTGCAGGTTTGTCCGAAAGGGATATCGCGGCCCCGGCACACGGGCAACGGGAGGAGCACGGGTGAGTTTTAGTCAGTAAAAGTCTGACACGCCCTCTCGCTCTGCCCGAAGAGCGGGAGAAGTCATTTGATGATTTCCCACTCTCAAAAAAAAAAAAAAAAGGTGCAGTAAACAGTGCCATAAAAACTTTTTCTTGTACATACTTACTTTGATCTGTTTTCACTTACTAAGCTTGTTTGTTAATATTTATTTCCAAGAAAATCAAGGTTTATGTCAATAACTTCTTAAAACAATGCCAGTGAAATTCAAGAGAAAATTAATTCATAACTCACATTTTTTAAATAGAAATCACTGTAGGTAGAGGTTAAACGTACCTAGGTAATTAATATTCATGAAAAGATAACTCGTAATCTACAAACTGTTAAATGACTATTAATAGTAACGGGATAAACAACTGCAGTGATTTGCAAAGTACATGAAAACGTTTTTGTTTTCTATATTTATCAATCTTATAACTTCCGAGCTTCAGTGTGCGTATTATCTGTATGCAGGATGACTTGCAGTTGTACTGTCAAGGGAGGTTTGAATAAATACCTGACGCAATCGACAAATTAAACAGGGATTTGATAACCATAAAAAACTGGTTTGATAGATTTGGCTTAGCAGTAAACCCTAATAAAATATGTCAGGTGATCATCATCGGAAGTTCTCAGAGTATGAGTAAGGTGGACGGTATAACCTTGCCACCAGTTCTCTTCAATGGTACGGTCGTCCCATTTAGTACTGATGTGAAGGACCTAGGCTTGCACATGGATAGTACTCTGAACTGGCGTACTCAAGTCGCGAGGGTCAGCCAGAAGGTTACTGGAACGCTGCGGGCTCTGCACCGACTGTAAAATTTACTACCAACAAGTACGAAGACAATGCTTGTGCAGTCTTTGATTTTCCCAATCATCGATTATGGTGTTGTGTTCTACTATGATCTGAATGTAGATCTCCTCGACAAACTTGGCCGTCTTCTCAATAGCTGCATTCGATTCGTTTTTAATCTGTGTTACACATGATCATGTCCCTGCGCATCGGTCGCTTCGTGGTTAAGTGTTTGCCCACACGCCAGCGCATAGGGCAAAGGGCGCTGACAACCTTGTTTTCATTTCTTGACTCTCCTACTTCTCCTAGTTATCTAGGAGTCTATCTATCCACTTTCAGTACATTGCGTTCTTTAATGTTCCACTCACCGCACAGACTTGATTCAGTCTTCCTTCTTCATACAGTCTATCTCTCTGTGGAATGCACTCCCCCATGAAATCAGGAAGGCAACCAATTGATTATCCTTTAAAGTTTAAGTTCGCGAGTACATTCGTAAGAAACTGGCAGTATCATTACAACTTTAATTGTTTTCCCATTGTTTGACGTCTAAACGAGTCGTGTTAATGATTTGGAAAAAATAATATGTTAAATTAGAGCATTTTCTTAATAACTTAATATAGGAATATTTTAGATTATGTTTTATTACACAGTGAGATTAAAAAGGTATATCTAAGGCGGAAATAAAACTGAGAATCACGCAAAATCTATCAAGCGTATTTTTCTGAAACCTTAACCATTTTAAAGATATTTGAATTATTGATACTTTAGTATTCATCTTTTATTAAAATATATTTTGTTTTATGTATAATAAATTAGTGATGCGCCTAATTTGGGACAGCGCTGCTTGATGCGCGAGTCCTATTACTGGCTGGACGTACGACGCGTTGCGTAAGCTCAGTACAGAACACGCAAGCTAACCACTCAAGGTCACGGGCAGATATCTGCGTCTTTTGTAGAAGCCGTTGTTTGCAAGTGTATTCTATGATGTCAATTCAATCAACACACCATACGGTTAGAATATTTGAAACCTCTTGTAACAAAGGGACCACCAACACTAACTAAAAAGTTTTTACACGAGTTTCTCTAATCTATCTGTTACTTTTTCAAAAAACAAAGGTTTACTTACTATTATCGGTAGCCAAACCTTGGAAGTACCCGCGAGACAAAAAGAGCTGCAAACACTTTTTGTTTGGAGTACTTTATAAATTTGGTGTAGACAAAAACTCGTTGATAGACAGCGGAAGAAAGTAGTTGCAGTGATTCAATTTAAATTAGAGTCAGGAAACTATGCATTAGTGAACCATAATTAGTTAGTTGGAGAGCATTATCCCAAATCAATCATACATAACATATAATTCAGTTTTACAAAATCTGATAAAAATCCTAACATTTTTAACATAATCTGAACTTTGTCACCAGAAAGTGACATACGCCATATTTATCTACATCGTGAATTCGCGAAATTATAAAGTAAAGAGTACAAAAATGTAACACCGCATATTTCCAACGAAAGCTTAAAAACATTACGTGTGTGGACTATAAAACTTTATGAAGAAGGTACGAAATAAAAATATTCTGTGAACGTATTATTTCCATACTTATTGGCATTCTTGTCTTCACCTTTGCCTAACGGGTCCATAATATGTAAGTCAGTTCAGTTATTATATATACACATGGGACATATTCCATTTATTTTGTAGAAAGATACACTTACTTCTCTTTCTCTCTCCATTCATCTCTTTGTGGGGGAACGCTTATACGTCACAAATCAAAGCATTGTTATCTTAAATTCAGCCGTGCCAAACCCGTTTTTGTACAGATTACGCTTACAGAATCAGCCTTTAACTTTCCCACTGCTGGGACACAGGCCTCCTCTCTGTGAGATTACGCTTAAACACTATTAAATCCTACCAAAATTTCAAAAATATCTGGCGGCTAATTTTCGAGTTCTAAGGTGGCTCCTCAATTCAGACGTCTGAAGAGGAGTCACTTTAGACGTTCTGTAACTTTTTATGGGTTTTACTACAAATTCAAGGATCGGGCCTAGAAAATCGGATAAATTTATTTACAAGCGTTTTTTTTTGCGTTTAAATATGAGACATGGCTCCTCAATCCATATATCATACTGCACCAGTTATCCAAATGGATACGACGCAAATGCCCAGTGAGATTTTGTTTTCAAACCTTCATTATGACTGTGCTCACCATCCAATAGTATCTATAGGACATAAATAACCTGGCACCACCTATTCGATCAATTAACACGATCGTTACATTTAGAAGACGTCCACGGAAGTACATCATAGATGCGCAACGGGACCTAGACATGATTAATTTGAATATTTCATTGATAAGAATCCATAATATATATACTCGTAGTTATCTATTTATTTATTAACGACAGTGCATTGCTTCTTCTGCAACCATGCCATTTTATTTCTGTTCTTAAACAACACCCCTCAAGTGTTATGACATTAAAAACGTTTAATTATGTTATATTTAGCTCTCCACCTACGCCAACGTTAAAGGTATGTAAATAGATATACAATTCACAAGTTACTTAGTTTTCACTTCTATCGGCAGTGCCCAAAGACTGCCCCGCATGTTTTGTCTGTTGTTTTGTTTTTGTGTGATTATTGCGTGCCATAACCAGGGTCAAATAAATTTATTTTCTTTCTTTATTTAAAAGGACAAAATGTCGTGATGGTAATTAAATTATGCATAATTGAAACAACCGACGTCCTTCCACTGGCTAGAGAAAGTAAGTGTTTTATTTTGCAGCTCATTACAAATTCTAACGTTGTAGGTACCACTCTCACTGGAGTTGTCATGCACTTAGACTTGACTTCTATAAATATAAAACGTCACGCGTTGAGGCTCAAAGATCATAAACGGTCATCATGTCGGCTTCGTCACAGTCATCAAACAACAGCTGATGACAATCAAAGTCTTACTAAAAATAATTTTCGGCACTTGGAAACAAAATTTAAAAATAGTTTAGGAATTATTCAATCAAAGCTTAGAAATTTCACTGAAACCGAAAGCTACTCAAACTAAAATTGTGTGCCTATCAAGTAAAATAGGATGTGAATGAGGTAATAATTATGACGTAATATATGGACTCCTACAACAAGAACTGGTCCTTAGCAGCTATAAATGGAGAGAAATAGAAAGAGAGTAGGGAGGCCTATGCCCTGCAGATGGACATCACAGGCTTCTAATAATAATAAAGGCTTCGCCAAATAGAACGCGTACTTAGCGCGCGTAAGAGCGTTAGCCTGACGCCGCGCTAACGTAACGTGCGTAACGCACTGCTAGCGCTGTGTTTGACAGTAAACGTATGTCATAGTACAACACAATTCGGCACTATAGCGCAGCGTCAGGCTAGCGCTCTATCGCGCGCTAAGTTCGCGTTCTATTTGGCAAAGCCTAAATAGTACACGTAAAACATTACAGCCTACACGAATTATCCTCTTCAAAGTTACCTCTGAGAATTCTCTTTTCTAAGTCACGTTTCCAACTAGTTTATCGATTTCATCTGTCTGTACTTCAGTCAATGGTAGTCAACATTATTCCCAGAGACGTTTGCAAAGCTTGCTGTTTATGTCAAGTCTACCATAGAATGAGTGAACAAGAAAATTGGTCAAGTAAATGTTTACAATCTACTGCCAATTGCTGACATGTTAATTGTTAAAACTCCTGCAGCATGACTGCCATGACTGGTCAATGGGGTTATTGTCGTAAACACGATTCTTGGCAGGTGGGTTGCTGATCGTGATTTGGTATTAGCAGACAAAATCCAACCATTTGACAAATCTCCTCACCCACAGGATTGGGTAATTTCTGTAAGAAATTAATCTGTCTAAATCACTGATGATAATGATAAACCAGTGCTAAAAGCAGATCTCAGTTGAAATAAACAATTATTTCAAAGAACAAAAAGTTTGAGTACCACTACTCTAGAACCTTTGTGAGTAAATAGTTAGAAGTTAGTACCAACAGATGGTATCTCTCACGATTCTGCAGACACGTCCAATAACTGTCGCTCTAATTAAGAGATTATCTCGTCGTAACGAGCATGGGGTTATGAAGAGTGATTGTGTTGAAAGGGGGAGCAAGGACTGCGGGTCTAGGTAACTTGGTGACTTAAAAGTAAGATTTTGATAATCGGCATTTAATAATACCCAAAGGCAAGATAATTATACCATGTAATCACACAGGGCCGTGGTATTCGGAATACTAGCAAAAAAATCCAAACAAACTAAAAAGTATATTTTACCTATAAATTATAGAGTTGCATAAGCTTGGATAAAAGAAAAACAACTTTACCTAGGTATTTGATTATCTTTACTAATTTTACTAGACTGCTGTTCATCTCAGAATATTTTATATTGCTGTAACGATTTATGGCAATCTAGTTTTCTATGTCTCCCACACCTACAGTAAAGTACTTTGGGAAATGTAGACGACAGTTCCATCTGTTAGTAAACAGACGTACTACCAAGCGTGGAGTGGAGAGGTAGTAAACGTGAAACTTAATGTTTTGAATTCTTAATAGATGGCGCTTTGCTCAACTTGAACTTAGTACTTTAACGTTTCAACGCCAGATGTCGTTATTTCAGGTTTAAACGGAGACTGGGTAGATTTCTGTCTATTCCTGCTTGAAAATAATTTTATTTATTATACAATTTTCTAAAATCACGTTTGTATTTATGGTGGTTTTATTGGACGCTCACTCATTGAGTTCACTTAAAATATAATTATGATACTGAAATACCTACTTAAAGTTTTTTTTCCCTTAAATTTGGTATGGTATGGATGGATACGGCCTTGTTTCATCTGGTTTAAAGAATAGGCTACTTATTTCTCATCTGAGGGGATAGAAATAAGTGTAAATCGATAGGATGGGGAGCAGCGGCTTTATCAAATATTAAGGGCGAACTTCACCAATGAAACTGAATGCGTTCAGCACGCATAAACCGCGTTTAAGAGCTGTCAGTGTCAAAATTGTTGAATATTGACATTGACACCTCTTTAACGCGGTTTAGATGCTGATTGCGTTCACTTTCAATGGTGAATACCGCACTTAATGTGTACCTATTCCACACGTCATCCCTATTACAGTTTGTAGTGTGTGTTTGTTGCCAAATCAGAAGGCCAATAAAATTCCCGTTATTAGAAACGTTTAAAATCTAGTCACAACTAATCTCAATGAAAAACACTATTAAAAACTTTAAAAAAATGTAGATAAATCAGAAGTATCATGGGCGTACCGGATTTTTTGACCCAGAGGGGGGACAAATCATAAATTTCTTAAGCCGGGTCCCTTGCACATGTTTTCCCTTAGTCATTACTACTTTACACGAAACATGAGGTAGGTGTGTGTATAGGAAAAACCCGCAGGAGTTCCTGCTTTATAGGTAGTCAAATTAAATAAACTTGCTTGCTGCGTTCGCGTATTTTGTATGATACAGGACGACGACGGCCGTGCTGCGCGGTTTTTTCTAAAATTAATGCATAATATATTGTAATTGTAGAGTAATGTGTCTCTAAAATAACTTTTACCGACCGAATACAGTAGTTACTTAGACATAAAAAACTGGCCAAGTGCGTGTCGGACCACGCACAATTAAGGGTTCCGTAGTTGGGATGAATTTATTCCAAGAACGAACTTAAGATTGTAGTTGAAAAACATGTTCCTCCCTTATGGAATGTATGGGAGATCATGTTTTTCAAACCGCAAATTTAAGTTGGTTGATTATTTCTCGTTAACCTGTACAGCCTCCTTAGCTCTCTTAGTTTTCCTTTTAATTTCGTTATATATACTACTGCTGTGAATTTTTTCACAAGTCCAAGAACAACCATTTAGCTAGAGGGGGGTCACACTTGACTCTAACAAAAAATTTCAGTTAAAAGCTTAATATTTCGCAAACGGATCCCTGAATCCAAAAATGGTTTTGTTTATGTTGACAAACTCACAACATTTTTAAAAGACCTTTCTAACGATACCCCACAACATGGGGTAGATGAGGAAAAAAAAACATCCCCACTTTACGTGTAGGGCAGGTACCCCAAAAAAATATTATTTTCTTGATTTAATTTTATCGCTTTGTCGGCATGATTAATATGTATACATATGCCAAATTACAGCTTTCTTGTACGAACCGTCTCTGAGCCAAGCCGTGGACAGACAGACGGACAGACAGACAGACAGACAGACGGACATGGCGAAACTATAAGGGTTCCTTGTTTACTACGGAACCCTAAAAATTCAGGGGGGCGGGGGTCGGAGCAACAGCAGAATGAGATTGAGATTAGAATGATCTTTAAACTACGGGAATTAGGTACCCATCTGAGGTCAAAAACGCAATGAGATTATTTTGAAACCAGGTAAAAATAATGCAAAACATCATAATGGTTTGATATAACTGATCGACTCCTCGACAATCCAAAAGTGCCAGTACCGACCTAAATGATTTAATTGAAATAAATGCTTTGATTTTGACTGTAGGGGTCTGCGGCTAGTTGGCCGTTGCGGCCAAGAGGTCGATTCGTATCGGTTTCTATAGTTTACCTGGTCGCTGCGACTAGTGGTCGTAGTCGTGGCCATCTAGTGCGGGAGCTCCCTTAGCTGAGATCTTTTTGGAAAGATAATTTTACTATAACTGAATCGCTTTAACGTGGCATTAGCGGTCATTGCCCTTTCCCTAATATGTCTCCGTAGGAACCCAAACAATAAACTATGTAAGGTTTTTCGTTATTGCAACATGTTGAAGATGTTCAGGACGTTAACGGACTTTATTTCAGTTTTTGAAATAAAGAATGCTAGAAAGGAATTTAGGTGGGTCGATGACCGCTATTGGTACTTTAAAGCGATTCGGGTATAGTAATGAATACTCCCCACTAATTACACCATGAATGAAATGTAAATATTGGTGTCTTATACTAAGGTACTAGCAGCTAATGAGTCGAAGTAGGTCGTATGCTAAACACCCCGCGTTCGTCTGCTTTCCAAGCCGTTCAATCACCTTGTCCCTCATTTTAAACGTATGTTTATCCATTCCATGTATCTTCCTCTATCTATAGAAGTAGAATTAAAGACAAGCAAACCACGTGTCACCATTTCAAGAGATGACGGAAGACTAAGGCTAATATTGTAATTAAATATTAATAATAGTGTTGACCATGACAAGATTTTGTAGGCCTGCTACCTCTTTGTCAGAGATGTGGACAAAGCACACACGCGCGGAGCACAGTTACAGTTGATGCGTTAACATAGTGGATACCAATCTTAATAATTGTAGAAACTTTGATAACCATGTGTGTTGATATAAGGAAAGGGAGTGAATGATAACGTGACGGCTGACAGGAGAAAATAGAAGAGAAAAACATATTGCGCTCACACCAAGTACATACAAAGGGTGTACAGGCGTGTACACACGAACGAACAATAACGTGGTGAACATGAAAATTGAACACTTTGTTCTGAAATTAAATGAAATTGTTTATTCTGTAAATAGGATATCGGAATCACTTTTACACGTCATATGAAACATATTAAAAATAAGCTTAGTGAGGTCGGTGTTTCATAACTGACTACTCTGAGAAGAAAGACCGAAACAAACTAAGAGGTCGCAGTCTCTTTTAAAGTCCAGGCATAATCTTGGTCAAGCCATGTGAGGACCATGTAGATTAGTGTCTGAAATGGTCTTTTGAGGAAAGAACCACACAGATTTGAGTGGACCTGTCCAGTCAGGGCAAGCATTTATCAGTAATCGTGGAGCGGTTCGCATGTTACGCACATGCGAACCGCTCCCCCCGCCTCCACCCGCTAATAAACATCAAACACTGTGTTCGTCAAAAACGATCGTGGCGATCCAATTTCATCGTGCTGTGTGGACGGTGTTCGGAGAATTTTGATGCAACATTGCGAACATTGGCGAATCCATAGCTACTAAAGGGCGGAGTGGTTAAGCGTGAAAACAAGTCGAACTGTGTTCGTGTTCTCTTCACTCATTTACATCCACACGTACGAACCAAGTTTTGTTCCTTCGTGCATACACGTAATAACAAGGGATATAATAAGAAATGAATACAAGAGGAAGTCTGAAAGTGGCACCGGTGACTGAAGACTTGTGCGGAAATCGGTTGTTTTGAGTATGAATGTCAATGGCTATAAGAGCAGGGGAAAACAAAAGAAACGATGGATGGACTTTGTGAAAGATGATATGGCTAGAAACGGGGGTGACTAGTTAGTCTTCCTTAGTCTTCATAGTTTTCAACTATGGAAGAAAGACGACACGGTTGGCGCAGTAGATGAGCGATCGACTGCTGGGCAACGTGTCGCGGGTTCGATCCCCGCACGGAACAAATATTTGTATGATCTGCAAGTAGTTGTTCCGTGTCTTGGTGTTAGTGTATGTGAGTTTCTATGTTTGTAAACGCACCCACGATACAGGAAGAAATTCTTAGTGTGGGGCAACGTTTAAAAAAGAAAAAAGAAAAAGGGACGTAATATTGCTCCAACTCCAAATAAATTCAGATAAGGGCAGGAGATTTAAAATTACTTACCAAGTAACAATGGACAATGAAAATGACCATGTAACAAGGGACAAAGACAGACCACGGTCGTCGTTTAGGCAGATGAAAGCCTGTAAAATTTCATAGAAGTACCTACTTCCACGTAAACTAAGGGGTTTATACGTTGCTTAAAGTTAGTAACTGACTAACTGAGTCAATCAATCTGCCTAGCCTTTTCCCAACTATGTTGGGGTCGGCTCCCAGTCTAGCAGTTGAATATATATATTTTACATCGAGCGACTGCCTATCTGACCTCCACAACCCAGTTACTGGGTAACACGATATCCCTTGGTAAGACTGTTTGTCAGACTTTTAGGCATCTGACTTCCTGTAACGACTGTCAAAAATCTACGAATGACAGCCGGGACCAACGGCTTAAAGTGCCAAGGCATGGAGGGGTCTGAATATGTAATGGATGGACCCATCCACGAACCGACCGCGGCAAGCGTAGCGTTAGCAACTAATTTATTACATAAATTGTTTGACCTTTAAATGTCTGTTAACTTTATGCAACGTTTCTAAATAAAGAAGAAAGAGTCTAGCGGAGAGCCAGTAGAAATCGTTAGTACCAAACTAATTCGGCTAAAGAAGTGATGTCTGCATGGACTCCCTTCAACTAGCAATCAAACATTTGGTAGGCATAGTGGCGTTTCCTTCTCTTCCTTGGCTCTTTCTTAGTGGAAGATAAAACCTAATACAGCTAGTTGGACTCCGTTCCGTTCAGCTACATAGACATATAGTACACCCACATTTCGCCAGTCATGTTTAAGTCCCATGTAATAGGGGGCGAGCCTATTGCCATTAACCGGGCATAAATCCAGACTCTGGGCTGCTACTGAGAAATACCAGATAGAAAAACCCAATAACACTCTGCCTAACCTGGGAATCGAACCCAAGACCTTATCCTCAGTAGTAGCGGTTGCGTTCATCACCGCTAAGCTATTTCTCGATAATTACTCTTTTGCAGTGAAAGCCGGGTTGAAGAAGCAAAACAATATGTGATGTTTGATTCCAATTTGCTTTAAACGCTCTGTTCCGTGTGATGCCGGACGTAAAAAATATAATATAATCAACCCATTTCTTCCCGTGGGTGTCGTAAAAGAAGACTAAGGGACTTACTAGAGAATTGGCAGCAGCGTTCTCTATGTATTTTAACACCATACTGCGATTGCCAACCCGCCTGCGAAGCGTGGCAATTATGGCAAACCCCCCATTTGGGGGAGGTCTATGTCCAGGAGTGGACGTCTTTCAGCTAAAATGGATGGATGGCTCTGATCTGTTCGACATCTGTCTTGCTTTTTCCCAATTATATTGGGGTCTGCTTCCAGTCTAACCGGATGCAGCTAAATACCAGTATTTTACATGGAGCGAATGCCTATCTGACTTCCAAAGCCTAGTTGCTACCCCTTGGTAAGTCTGGTTGTCAGACTTTTGAGCTTCTAACTACCTGTAACGACTGTCAAAGATCTACAAATGACAGCTCTGGTCTGTTATGGAAATAGAAACGATTACGACTTGCTTAATTTTAAGTAGAGTATACAAAGGAATACATTCACCATGATTGATTATGCACTCGCGGTTAACTTAGCTACATTAAATTTGTTTGCCATTTTAACTTGACGTATGCCATTCTATTTGTTTTCAATATTGATTTACGGAAGTACTTATATTTAAGTTCGGAACTTGTCTTATGTAATACGGATATGTAGGTAAACTACGGCGATGACAATTATTGAAAAAACTTGCAATGCTTAGGGTTTTTTTTTAGCACACCGCGGAAGCTCTTGGCCTGCATCTCACCTGATGGTAAGTGATGATCAGGCCGAAGGTGGAAGCGAGCTTCGCCCGGAATTCTTAACTATAGAGGAGGTCCTCTGTGAGTCTGTGTGGTAAGCACATAACAATGCTTTTAACATTGTTGTTATGGCGACAGACTTAGCTACGGTGGTGGTGGTGGTGGTGGCGGTGGTGGTGGTGGTGGTAGTGGTGGTGGACGGTGGTAGCTAGCCACGCGAACTTAGAATAAGCCCTACCACCAACCAAACCGAGCAGAAAATTTTGCCCCCACTGAGAATCGAACCCGGGACCTCCGGGTTTGAGACAGGTGGTCTAACCACTATACCACAGAGGCGGTTAATCTGGCTATCAATTGAAGGTAGGTGTATAGAATAGAATTCTCCTTATTATGTTCCATAAAAGAACTTCATATCTAACCACCCGTAAGGACTATTCTTGCTTGCAGCGCTCGGCGGCTGTAGCACCGGGCCGGTAACAGATGTGGTCATCGTGTTCATGGGATATTGTTTTTAAACTGGTTAGATATGAACTTCTGCGATGGTTCACCATAAAAACTGATCAACAGATATAAATAATTATTGAAATTTTACTTAGGGCGACACAATAGGCGGTGTTACCACTAAAAGCGATCTTTTAAATACAACCATTGGATGGATTAAGAGAGAAGCAGAAAGGAGGGAAGATGTGTCTGTGTGCGTATAGCATCCTTCAGCTCATATTGTCGAGGTATCAAGGTTTTTGTTAAACCTTATCACCTTGCTCAATATATCTTGAAATCTATCACTACTCTTGCATTTGCAAATATCATTTTCTGCAGTGTCTGCTGTATGGCTCATATTAGTTTGATTTACACGTGTCCATTTCATCTGATATGTCTCCTATGTGTTAGCCCATGCCCCTTAACTTTCGCTGTTTCTTCAACTGAGTTTACTCTATTGACTATTAAATTAATAATGCATCAATTTTGATTGAAAACGTATCCATCAACAGAAACCAGTCGTATGTCCTGGCTGAAGAATCCTTCCTTTGCATTTGAAGGCATGATAACCCGTACCATAATACTGATGACCCCGCCAAGAAGGTTTTAACAGCTTACTGAGTTGTTTTGAAGTAACTCACAGCCCATAGCCTGTACTTGTGTCATTAACCAAGCATCCAAAGAATTCAAAGCTCCATCCATCCATCGACATTGTTGACATTTTAGGAAAACAGTAAATTCATTTACATACTTAACCTAATCGAGGCCGCATTTTTTGGACTTCTAATATCTTCCGAAGGGAACGGAATCTAGTTTACCTGTGTCGACACAGTTCTTGTTGGAATTCACGGTGTCTCGTGTGTCCCACTAGGGGAAGTGGCACGACATACCGTTATGCATCTTCGGCCGTCAGTCTATCGGTATACACGGTGGTACCCGGGCGTATCGCAACGGGTAATCGCGAGTTAACGTTTAGTTCGTTGCAAGTATTAATTAACGGTAAGTTAACTCTTTTTTTGTGATGCGGTGCGTTCAGCCGTTTTTGTTGGATTGCGTTCTGAATTTGAAATTTCTGTACGAATGCGTGCTTTTCTTTTTTTGAATTTATGGCATGTTTAGAGCATTCTTTTGTTTTAATTTTTCTTGACCAAAAATGACCTCTTCTTACTTTCCCTCCAAATGTTAATAAAATTTCCTTTTTTTTCATAATTTTGATCGTAAAATGAGGTAATTAGGTTGTTATGATTCTCTAACCGATGAGCTAGCAACCTGTTACCCGTAGGCTGGTGCATTCTTGCGGCCAAGTGCGTCCAACGTCGCGTCGCGGCTAAATTATGGGATACTTTTTATTTAATAGACCTGAATAGAATCACCTAACCACCATTTAATATTACCTCGTAGGGTTGCGGTTAAAAAGCTTTCAAGACTATGTTTTACGTGCACTTAAAGTACGGAAAGAATATTTAAGTTTAGCGGTAAAGAGTTGCATACCTACCTACATTCAGATTGAATTAACAATGACAATCTGTTTTTAAAGAGAAAACTTATATTTTTAATGATCTATTAGAACTTTTTAAACCGGTTTTTTTTTATTGCGACTATTTTTAAGATGTTCCTGTATCTTTACTTCATTTTATTGTAAACTAGCTTTTACCCTCGGCTTCGCCCGCGGTTATGTCGGAAAATATCTCACGAGAACGTGCTACTGGGATTAAAACTAACCTGTATGTTACTACTATACAACAAAACTATTGGTTTACGTGACGGACGCCAGTAAAGCTCGAGATTGGCATGATTTTTTTCGACATCTTTCGTCGACACAAAACCGTAATGAATTATACAACTAACACTTCCTCATGAATCACTCCGTCCATTGGTGAAACACGTATGAGAATCCGATCAGTAGTTTATGAGTTTATCGCGTTCAGACAGACAGACACGGCGGAGACTTTGTTTTATAATAATATATGCAGTGATGAGAAGAATTTTTCGCTTTGACAAATATAATTGATATACTTATATATCAAGAAAACTGTTTCTAAAAAACATAGAATTGCTCACCCAATTAAGATTAAAAGAGCGAAAGGTAAATGATACCTTCGATGGTGACTGAAAAATAAAAAGACAACCCAATCAGGTCAAAGGAGCTAAAGGACTACAAACAATGCGTGAAATACGTCACTGAAATATGCCAAACAATGCATTCGTGCGTGTGTTCACTAATTTATAGTTATTTGCTAACTCACATGCACTTGCTAAATTCTTGACATTGTGTCGGAGAGAGCATAGAGTTATACAATTTGTAGAATTCCAATAGTGAAAAATATGACATATACAGCAAGGGTGCCCAAAAAAAGGAAAATTAAATTCAAGGAGGACCCGAGGACTTACGAGTACTGGGGTTAAGTATTTGAAAAAAGAAAAGAAAATCTAGACTACTGCAGCTGTAGGTTTATCATACAGTGGACTTACAAAATGATTAAACTATTATTTTTACTTAGGCGTGACATTATTTTATTGATGTCAAAATAAGCTTAAGGAAAATGTAATCGTTTTATTGATTGTAGTGGTCGGCCATAATTCATTTAAATGTCATGATTCTAAGGCAGCCATCTTGTATCAAACGCATGGTAGTGAGTGTAATGTTTTTTTTTTTTCTAATATATATTATATAAAAATATTAGCTTTCTGCACTCCTTCTCCATATAAACTTTAACTGTGCCAAATTTCATACTCCTCCGTCCGCGTAATTTTCATAAAAAGGGGTACAAAGTTTTTGCTTCACGTATTAATATAATTATTTATGGTATAACTTTAACACAATAATATGGACTCTATATGATGGAAATAAATAGACAGCAACTTTAAAATAAATGTATATTTTTCGAGGGTGATTTTGATGATAGTGACGATCCCTAAAGGGGCAAAAAGTATCAGTATCTAGCTTTTATAATGATTGAAACATAAATTGTTTGCTTGACAGGAAAATTGTTGTTGGTTGGCAGTGGTTAGGTATTCATTAATTGTTGCCTTGCTGGAGCTATTCGAATATGGCCCGAAAATGCAATATAAAACATATGTGAGGTAATATATAGTTACGATAATCATGCACTAGAGGCGTCGGAGCATTAGATTAGGTAAAATGTTTAGGTACTAGAAATGGAAGAATATTATGAAATACTGTCGCTTCCTTTGTTGTCATGTAAACAGTAACAACCGGACACAACAATGATCAAATTGGTATTTGTTTTATCTTACATTTGATGAGTAAGTATCCCAATTCAGAAGTTGGAGAAATATTTATAATTAACACTAAGGTTAATTATAATCAGTGTCATCAACATATTTTATAATATTTTGTCTCTTTTGTTGATGACATCGTATACCTATACTGCGTTTGCATTTCATTTGCCAAACATGTAAACAAACACGAGTTTTAGGAAAACAACTGTAATGCCTACACATAAGGTTCAGTTTGCGCTACAACTTCATATTTTTTATGACTTTTTCAACAGTACTCGTCTTTCTAAAATCAACTTTATTTACACTGGCATAAAGTTGATGTTTGTCTAAGTGGAAAATTCGGGTTTGTTTACATCTTTGGCAAATAAATAGCAAACGCAGATTACATTGTTCACTTCGCAGGCCACAAATATTCACAAAAACGTCAGTAAAAAGTAGAAAAATCCATATTTAAACAAATTATCGATGCCAGTTATCTTTAAAAACAAGACTCTTAACATTTCACTAACCTCCTTAAAACAATGACATCTTGACCACTTACTGACAGTGTTTATATACAAAATAATATAACAAAGAGAGAAAGTGCCTCAGTCATCTACGCTTTGAAGGCTGTGTTATATTTTGTTTGAGATGTAAACATTAGCTGTACTCACACTAAACTTGTCGTCTTGTCTTCTTAGAAATGGGACTTGGTATTCCAGTTTATTTGACCTTAGATGTTGGGCATTGTGGCTTGTTTACATAACTACTCTTTGTTCCATGTATAAAAGAGGTTACGGTTTATCAAAGATTGGGTTTAATCGCTGTTTATACACTTCTTCCTTTCAGGGAATGATCTAGGACGAGTTAAAAAAAAAGAATCAACCACTTTGTGAACTTTCGTCATTTCGACTTCTTACTTAGGGGTCTGCCCCTCATGAGGAGTTGGCTTTAGAAAGTAACCGATTTACGGTACTAAACGAGACTAAAGGCCATAATGCATTCCCAGATCAAAAAGGTTTTTGATAATATTGAAATATTTTTACTGGCCACAATACACCACGACCAATAAATAGGTGCTGTCAAAATGTCCAACGAGTTTTTGTTGGACATTTTGACATTTTGATTTTGACCTATTATGAGTCCACTATATTGAGAAAAAGTCCATTAGCAATCATCATTTAACTGCCAATAGACTTATGTTTTCGTCTTAATATTATATGTATGTATAAGCATTATTACTTATCTCTGTCTCGGTGTAATGTTTCCCTACACTGAATCAAGGCTACTTTCGCTCAAAGATTATTGCGTTTTAAGGGCACTTTCATTTGGTACGAGTTATCCTTATTTCATTATAGGTAGGTATAACGCTTTCTCCTTCCATCCGGGAGAGATTTGGTACTTTTATTATTGTAGTTAATCTCAATGCACTTGTTTTAATGGCTTTAAGTTACTCTCATTTAGATTATGGTATAGTGTCTAAGTGTCTAGAAGCTAAAATTCTTTTAAATACACCTTCTTTTAACTGCTAAATTTTATCTCTATGCGCCACTATTTAGTTTTGTTCAAGTTTTACAACGTCATTAATACTAGATACTGATTACGATCAATCACGTCGTTTGTGACATATTTTACGTGATCTGCTTTACAGTATAGCTACCGAACTACTAAATTCTAAAGATGATGTATCTATGGTATGTATGAGCTATGGTAGCTTCACGTGAAACCAGAAAATAGTCGATTATCATGGATAAAATAATCGGTCATGCACTTGCTACTCGGCACGCGACTAGACCAATTTGGCAAAAAATCTGTAGAGTAGCATAAAAAAATAATAATTTCACAGTCAAGTTTAAAAGTCAACTGTGAGAAGTAGGTTTTTGTGGTAGGTTCTTACAGTTAAATGATGAGATAAAACAGTGACATTATTTATTCATTAGTGTCAATTCGCAAAGTGCCGACAAATCTCGCTTTCTTCACTAACATTAAAACATTATAATAATTATGGAAGTGAAGATTACAGAAATAAAACCACGAAAGCTTGGCACACGATAAAATGTATTATGAGGTTGCCGAAATTGTTTGGAAATTCACATAATCATTTAGATTTAGGGCTTCTGACTGCGAATTAGGGCTATCACAGATATTTGCTGCAAGGCAAAGTATCTATAATAAATAAAAATAAAAGTATCTATAATAAAATTAGCCTCGTTCATTGAAGAATCGACGGCCGTAAGGCAACTGATGCAAATGTCTTAGTGAATTCTTCCTCTGACGGCTAGTCACGATATTATTGAGATTAAAGCAAAGATGATAATGATGATCAGCATAAAAGTGAAACAGGCTTCGTGAACAAAAGTAATTCAATTTATCAATTTTAAAACATAAAAAGACAGATGTGTGTCAGTCATTGTGACCGTTAAAGTCCCGTTGTGTTCGTGAGCGAAGTGGCACACTTAGCCTTAAATGAATGGTTTTTGTACCATAACAAGCAAAGGATGGCTTTCTTCGCACTGTTTGAGAAAGGGAAATGAGTTTGAGGTGATGCTCCTGTAATTTTTTGTGGAAGTCCGATGTTCACCTCTTTGGTTTTGTGGTTCGATTCGATAATACAGAATACTGCTGTTACTCTTGAGGTAGCTTCTGTTAAAGAAGATACGTTTCAAAGCATGCATTATGACGGTTGATGTTATTATGATTTCATTAAATTCACTGTTGTGATTATGTTTCAAATCATCCTTTCTATCAACAGGTTAATTCTGATTTGGCTTTAGATTCCACAATCACGCTTAGTACTTAGTACAGAATATACATTCATTGGCTGATGACTTATCATTCTCATAATCATCATTTCTATCATCATCCATTTGAATTTTTTTGTTATTTGTTTGTCTTTGCTGTCCTGTGCTATGTTGCTCCAATTTTATTGTGTCTTTGTCAGTCTATGAGGAAATTATATATTTGACATTTAACCATTACGTCAACTTTGCTTTACGTAGGACCCATCACTTAATCCACAAAAGAAGCAATTTTGTACCATAAAAATATACAGTTTAACTCTGTATCATGCAATATAGGGCGGTCACGGAAATGGAGGCCTAATAGACAATGTCACGATCTAATAAACCAAAAAAACATATGGTACCGACAGCAAAAATAACACTTTTGATATCACATAAGACACCTCCTCAATTTGTTAAAAAAATACTTAATGCTACAGATGTAAGGTAGGAAATCGATTGTATACTTTTCGTGCGTTGTGAAGCGCAAAGTGACATAAATTGGAAAGTGTTTCCGCCTACGATGGACCAACCATGGCATAGCATTGCACACAAATTATCGTGTATTGATACAAACCTTTTATTATGGTATGTATGTGTTGGGTTATTGCACTGCTGCTGTCAGTTCTTTGTGCATCAAAAGCTCCCAGTAAAGGTTCCGTACTGGAAAAACGCCAACTTGTTTACTTAAAATATTATGGATTTTGAAAAATCTGCTTCACTGGGAATCTAGGTGCAGTAATGAAAGCAAGTTGAATATTTAATCACATTAGATGCTCCAAATGCTTTTTATTTAATTTTAATATTATCACAAGTGATCATGCGAAAGCTACCTTTACATAGTCCAGGTTCATGATCACATATCGGCCACTGCACAATTTTACACGTGGCTGTCAAGGGGATTATCAAAGGACGGATAAATTAGTAGTTAATCAATCGTAAATAACGTAGATGAATAGTATCCAAATAAGGTAGAAAGTATTTAGCATGATTTCAGACTAGCAGAACCAAACCAAAAAGAATCACGATTAACTAATGGTACCGCAAAGTACCTAGTTCCAATAACGCAAATGCTATTCACGATGCATGAAACAAAATCAAAGTCACGGTTACTTATTTCTTTCTCTTAAAAAAGAAGAATGCAAAAAATTCGGTCAGTCATGACCAGAATCAAGAACGCGAATTTGTACCATTTTATTGTATGTGCCTACTGACTTCATTGAGCTTCATTACAATTTGACGATAAATCTGCTGATAAAAGGGCACTTAGTCATTGGAAATATAAGTAATTTTAAATTAAAATGACTTGATATTATAGAGAATGATAAAGGTTTGATAGTACAAAAGCTAAGTTTTATCCCACAACAAGTATCTTCGGATTACTTTCTGGGAAGCCTCGGCAACTTAATTGTATAGATTTAAGATAATAAACACATTTTTTTTTTTTTTTTTTAAGTACGTTTTCAGTTGGTGTCAGAGCGATGTATGGAGAAGTGTTTGCGAATTATTTAGAGATTGGTACATTTGTTGAAGATTTGAATGCGGATCACAATATCCCGACATAAGACAGGTATCTTAGACGCCATGAGGTAAATGGAGTGACAATCGGTATACAAGTCCGCCATGCACTGCTGAATATTAATTAAGAATCGACTATTAAAAGAGGTAATGAAGAAGAAGACCTCACCGCTGTAATTAAATCTATACCGTTCATTACCTAATGCTACCCTTCGAAAGCAGGCAATCTCTCCAAGTAAAAACGAGTAGAAGTAGAAATGGGAACGCGTGCCAGCGCGCGTCAGTTATATCATTAACATAATAATTGTGCGCAACTCGGCTGGGTGGGGTGCAAGATAGGTGAGGAAGCGGTGTTTAAGCATGTTCTAGATCTCAAGCACGAGAAGATAGATAGAATACTCTATAATGTACATAAGAATTAGAAGATGTATATTAAGTATATCGATGGGTTACGGATTCGGTTTCTACTCTTTCGTCGCCAGTAATCGCTAGTCGTCCTTATTGAGGAACATGAACCACAAATTCGGAACGTTAGTGACTTCCCAGCCAAGATGATGATTCAAATGTTGACAGTCGATTTATATTTCTTTCCGTTCTGGAAAACAAAAATCATGAAGTTTACAATCAGGTAAGATAAAATATAGTTTCTCACTCTTATAGTACAGTCTGTAATGTTTCCGATCATCATCTTCCTGCCCTTGTCCGATATATTCACAAAATGTCGTTATAATAAAATAAAAAATCTATTTCTTCTGCACAGATCAGATCCGGATACTCAACGTTGTTGATGCATCTTTGCTCCATCTCTAAACGTCATTGCGTGATACCCAACCCAACACTTCCGAAATCAGATAAACATAAACGTGAAAGGTTGTCCTAGAAACTAGCTAACTATCTAGATATGCATTAGTTCAAACATAGCTATTTACTCACCGTGTACAATCTGCTAGATAGATTACATTAAACAAGTTTAAAGTAGGACTGATGAACTTGTAGTAGATGCAGGTTGCTGCAGGAACTTTCAATTTTGATTATTTTATGACATGCATGATTTCTTCTTCATTGAAATGACGGTTTGCAACGGAAATACAAACTTATTCACAGGGTCCAATTGCTGTAATTTATGTTCAGCAAATGCACCAAATAAACAAGCACAAGTCTGCATCAAAGATTTCGTTGGATAATTATTAGTATTTATTATTAGTAGATATACATAGTTTTTGATGCGAAAAAGATGAGACATTCATAATATCACAAAAGCAAAATAAGCATCACCTTTGTACGTTTTTTTCTGTTCCTTTCTTTACATAAAATGATCTAGTCGAAATCATATCTAGAAACCCCCATATATATATTGGTGTTATTATATTATTTCTAGGAACAGATCACACAAATTAAATGTTGTTTAAAATCTTCTTCTTTTTGTGTGGTTAGTGACTAACCTGATGTCAGAGTTGTTTTAAAACCGCCCATAAGGCCTCTGACTTAGCTTCACATGCCTTCGAGAAATGCCTCTCAGGCATACCGGTTTCCTGCTGGGGTTGCGGGTTTGTCCGAAAGGGATATCGCGGCCCCGGCACATAGGCAACGGAAGGAACATGGGTGGGTTTTAGTCAGTAAAAGTCTGACACACCCTCTCGCTTTGCCCAGAGCGGGAGAAGTCATTTGATGATTTCCCACCCCAGGAGAAAAAAAAAAAAAGGCCTACCGGTTTCCTCACGATATCCTTCACCGTTTTTGAAACAAGTAATAATTATACAATACGCATATGAATCCGAAAAGTCAGAGGTGCGTGCCTTGGGTTTGAATTCGAGACGAAAAACCGATGGTGCCAAAAGACCGTCGGACTGCCAAGTCCTATGACTTGTTAGTCCGACGGACCACCGGTATCACTGTTGCTTAAAATATATCTTACGCCATTTCTTTTAACTTGGCCCTCAATGTCAACGTACTATACAAGTTGCAATTAAGTAGTTGAATGTTACGGTCAAGTACGATCAACACGACAGCTTAGTAGCGGAAAGTGGGAGGCTGCGGATGCATATATGCTTAACTGGAAACTTTTATCTTTATGGTTTTACTGTTTGAAGTAATGGGTTATGCAGATATTGCGATAAAGTCATCACAATCAAGGAAATCTTCATAATATGAGATTTTCTCTGGGGATATAAAGAGGGAATTACTATAGTTTCTGAGGCTGGAGATTATAGTATGAAGATCAAGATACCATAGATATACATAGTTTTTGATGCGAGAAAGATGAGATATACATAGTTTTTGATGCGAGAATGATGAGACATTCATAATATCTTGTAGTCATATCCCAGGCTTCAAATCATACAGTTTCTTGGAGTGGGTACAAAATGATTTTTCCATTTGATCCTTTGTTCAAAGATAACCGATTAATGATCTGTCATAGTTTTAAACTCTATTTCTATATCGACTCTTCTATCTATCTAGATTGAAAATCTAATGATTAGATAAATATTGAGAGCATTGTGCGCTACCGGCGAAACGAACGTTGCCGTGTAGATCACAGCAGCTATGCGGTTAACATTACCAAACTATTCCTTAAACCGTTTCACATAGCTTTCTGTGTGATACCTTAATATCCGGCGGCAGGCATTGTGGGTATAATACCAGGAAATCATAAAGGCTTCAAGTTAACTTGTTCCGTAGAAAGTAAAGGAAAATTTTCTGAGTGCGTCATCATAAGTGAAATGAACATAATTTTTATGGCTACTGAGGATTTTAATGGATTGAAATTGTGTCAGTGTTACAATGACGTTCAAGGTTTTTTGAATAAGAGTGTCTTCGAACCAGTGTTTATTTTTACAAAGTCAAAAATGTTGAACATAATATAGACAAATCTTTCGAGAAGAGAGTATTTTAAATATTTTTGTAGCGATATGTAGCGGATAAGTAATTATACCAATTTTTTTACTAAGAGGGTTTAGTAATATGTAAAATAATGAATTATATGACTATTGTTGTCATTGTTTTAGGGTGCCTTACCAGCAATACCAACATATTCATGAATATTTAAAAAAAATATAAGCAAAGCACAATTTCTAGTGTTTAGTCTAATTTCTAAAACTTTGCAAAAAACCACGAAGACATTACCCTCATTTTCTACCATTTAAGCAAACGTTATGGCCATTGAACTTAATACACGTCCTTCTTAGGTTTTCTATGCATTAAAAATAATTAATGTCACATAATCAAGATTTGAAACGTAACGGACAAACGGGAACTTTAAAAACTGGACAAGTGGGTCAAAAATGTGTCGAGTATGGTAGTCGAAACTAGTTGGTCATGGTCACACGGTCAATGACCTTATGTGTTGTCTCTTTCCACCGTGAAACTGTAGTTTTTGAGTTTTGAAGTACAGGTGCTAGAGCCTTAAGATTATGCAATTTGATAGAAATAGAGTGAAGAGTTCGATAAAAGAAAAAGAAAGAAAGAAAATAAATTTATTAGCACTAAACGACAAGGAATAGGAAGGTAGGATTCAAAATTACAGTTTAAAGAAATCTAAATATGATAGATTGATCAAGTTCTAATTCTTTGAACAAAAAGGAATGTTCCTAAAATAATTGGGAGCAATCATATTATACATAAAGATGTTCTCAAAAAACCAGGAACCTCTTCAAGAAGATGATTTACCTACCTAGGAAGGAAGCTAGAAAATAAACTGATACCATCTTCTATGGTCGTTAAATGGATAGATCTGTGCAGTTCATAATTATTAAGTTTTATGCGATAATATTAATTATAATTGCCAGAGAGCGCAGGGAAACTGCACTTCAACTATAAAGTGCCTCACATAACTTTAAGATCATTTTCTATTAAATTACAGCCTTTGATTATACTAGTTCAGTTAATTACAGGTTTAATATATAATTAAAGAAAGTTTTCTTGTCGTTAAGTTGTAAGTACCTATATATTAAATCAGCAGTACTAGAATCAGATATCGCTTATCTACTTTTATGATTTTTTCATGAATTATGTTTAATTTTAATAATTGTACTTCTTTCTATATGATATTTTTATCTTTACTTTGTTTCTTGTTTTGTAAATTTACTGGGACTTTACGTGTTAATTTATATTTAAATCTGTTATGTTGTGCATGTATATTATAAATAAATAACATAAGGATAAAAAAAAAAAAAAATATCCTACCTCGTTAGAATATCCAAAACTGCCAAAATTCTTCGAAAACATTTTGATGATTTTATAAGTAAACTTCATGTAGATACCAACTTTGGCAGAAGGGCTATTATCACCTTAATATAAAGTAAACATATCGGTATTTTTGCGTATGTTCAATGATGACGTCTGTTGACTTAACTCCATAGTACGCATGTGCGAATTGTGTTTTTTACACATTCCGAACTACCAGAGGATATAAAATAGTGTTCCTTCATACATATTTTTGTTGTCATCTAACTCAATGTGTTTTGAGATATCATCTCATTTTAATAGAATTTCTTGTTTAAGAGCTACATTTTCTATTATAAGCCTTTTTTTGGCTATATTCATTTCTTTGCGAAAATCAAGAATTTCTTCTACATTAGCTTTATAATCATGTTTGATTTTGAATGCTATTCCATCATTGGTATCAGTTCTATCCTCATAAACCGGTACTAATGTTTGTCTAGGTCAATACCTAAGGAGTTAATCTCGAGAAAGTAGTATTCTAAGAATCGGCACCTGTGTTATGCCTGTTTAATGTGAGTCATCAGTCAGTCAGTCATAAAGAAAGAAGTCGAAACAAAACAAGAATAAATTACTTTAAAAACCACAAATCATGGCTTCTTTTTTCTTTGTTTTATACTTTTACTTATAATTGAATAGAAACCACAAATACTTTTTTGAAAAAATATAAAATACTTGCGGTTTTACCAAGTTGAATATGATTAATTTTGTGACTAAACAGCCTTGCCCATTTCTTCTTTCCTCATTGGGTTTGTATCTTTTATAGGTATCTATACCAAAGCAGTAATTTTGTGAACATAACAGGCTTAGGTGCTGTGGCTTCCTAACCCAATTAATTTCGTAGATTTTAAAGAACCGCAAAATTGTTCCTACTGTGCTTACTTATTGCACGTTTTTCTTTCAAACTGTAGTGTCATCAATTTTCATTTTCTCCAAGAATCAATCATCTTTTTCCTCTTTTTATCATTAATATCCAGGCATTAGCTTTATATTATATAAGTCTACAGCCAACAGCCTTGACCGATATTATGGCAGGCATAACGGTACCCTCAGATTAACGATGGGTTAACGGATCTTTTTTTAGTTTTATACTATGTTCCACCGGTTTTTGAACTTGTTTGTTTATTTTTATACCGAATGGAAATCGGAATGTTGGACATTTGGGTCATTGGACTTTACTTTGACTTACTTGTTTTGCGTCCTTGTACTAGGTCATGAGCAAATAGTTTAATACTTAATTATGAAGGGGTTCTTGCCCCTTCATAATTAAGTAATAGCAGTTTTGTATAATTGGTTACACATCACGATTGTTAATTTTATGATATTATATAATCATATTTTAAAGTAAAGCTTTAAATCATAGTTATTTTGATATTAGCAAGAACCTCTCTGTTCCATATTACAACCAAATTAGCCGTAAATCTGTTGCTTTATTTTCAGTAACAACAACCATACCTACTCGATACTATGTTTGTTCTTCACACTTTTACCACTTTACCGTGGCTACAACGTTTACTGTTATTTTGTGTCATTATCACTAACAATTACTTTTCTTCTTTACAGGTAAAGTTCGCGACAAACACGATGACGAGAAGAAAAAGTGTGTGTTCAATGTGGACTTTAGTTGTATTAGTAGTTATAGTTTGTCCGTCTGTTTATTCGCGACCTCAAGAAGAGCTCTTAGTTTCTGCCGCAATTAAGGCGCAGAATGAAAAATCTACGCTTCCACCAATAAGGTATATATTTAGTAATAAAAGTTTGAATAGTTTTAAGATAACACCTAAAGTCATTAGTTCTGTTAATGAATCCGAAGTAAATATCAACAAACCTAGTAATGTATATTTTAATGTATCTATCATTAACGAAGTACGAGTAGATAACCCTTTTGTTAACATTTCCAATAGAGACTTAGAACCAAGTAACGTAAATAACAGAACAAGTCGTTTGTTTCGAACCAATTCACACGGAGCAAAAAAGAAATACAAACCGAAACCAGTAAAAAATAAAAGTGAAGAAGATTCTTACGATAGAAAGAAACCTGCAATTAGGAAAGTAATCACTAAATGGCGGGATAAAACAAAACTAAACGACTTAAATTTTTCCTACGAAACTAGCACTTTAGATACCGATACAAAGGGTACGACAAAGTTTAGTAATATTCGTCCAAATGACGACAGTAGTACAGAAAGTTCTAGTGAAATAAATTCTAAAAGATACACAAGGCCTCCTCCAAATGACATCTATGATCAGTATTATAATGACAATAATATGTACAATAACCAACGCCCACAATATCCATATTCAGATGAAACCCAAGCTTACTCCCCTAACATTCAGGTAATACATACTCGTCCACGTCCAACCAGACCTCCATACTACCACACTAATATTCCGACTCCAACACCAATTATTACAAACTTAGGCTACCCAAAACCCTGGACTCAGCAAGTTACTCGAAAAACCACAACACAACGACCAATGTATAACACAAGACCTACAAATTATGAATACCACAATAATGGTCAGAATTATGGAGGAAATACTTACGAAGTTTCTACTTTTGAACCAACTAATTCTTATACTGACAGAATTGTTATAAGACCTCAAGAATATAGTCCATCTGCTGAAGACTGTCCTACTATTTATCTAACTTTGAATAACACTTTTCAAGGTCAAGCTAAAGAGGCTTGTCCAGATTTAAACATTGCAGTAAACACAAATGTAATAAATAAGAATGTTGTTATAGAATCAGAGGAGGAAGAGAGCGAGAGTTTATTTCCTGGAGGCTTCGGATTAGGTTTAGGAGATGACTCAGGGGCCGATTCATCAAAAGACGAAGATTATTTCGAATCCGAGGAAAATCAAGAGCAGGACGATGAAAGTGCGTCAGTTGAAGGCACAGAATTGGCCAACTATCATTCTGCAAATAGTGTAATTAAACCCGAATCTGCTGAAGCGGGTGGCTTTGGAGCTGCGTCTTCACCAAACTCTGCTATAATTTCCCCAGGTGGATCAGGAGGCTCAGATGATGATATATTTAGCTTTTCATCGCTAGTAGATTTTTTCCGACCAGCATTAGATGCATTAGGTTGGTTAACAACTATAAACCCTTTGAGTATTGGTCTCTTTCCTTTACTGTTAGCCCCTCTAGGATTATTATTTGCGGGGTCAGGCTTTGCAGCTCTATTCGCTCCATGGTTTTTACCATATGCAAGAGAAGCTCCTAAGGTAATACATATTTATAAACCTGAATGGCGGTGGGATGATGATTTAAAAACCTGGCATTTGCATTCTTTCCCAAATAATAGGAGACTGATTCCTGAAATGGGAAGAGCAAGTAAGGAGAATAAAGAGCAAGGAGGCGTTAAATCTACTTTATTTTTCAAATTGAAGGAATGGATGAAAAATCTAACAAATAAGCTGAGAGAAGATCAAAATCGTCAGATAGTTTTGAACGGTCGTAAAACAAAAAGGAAAAAACGAGAAGCATGGACTCGACGACTTAAGTTTTCTTAAATGATCAAAAACGAAAACATAAATTGATCGCCTTTTATTAGAAATCAATAATACTCGCTATAATTTGAGGATGACTCTGTTTATCCAGGTGCACCGACTATCAGTATTTCTTTTTTTTTTTTCATAATCGATGTATTTTATTTCACATAAACCTATATGGGCACATACGAAACATCAGAAGCTAGGTGCACGGTTCCTATGGAGAAGACCCGCAAGAAACTCCATGTTTACAGTGTTAATAGGTATGGGAGGACAGTTTTAAGTGTGTCTTTACATATATTTTTAATGTAACAAGAAAACGTAAAAATCGGTTGATTTTGAAGCTTTTTCCTTTATCTAAATCTCAGACTAAGGTGATAGTCAGCTTTTGAAGTGCTAACAAACCGCCAAACATTATGCTATAAAGATTTCTGAGTTTTTGTAAAATAATTTTAAATATCCTGAAAACTGTGCAATAAATTAACTAATGACTTTAGATGTTGATACTTTTGAACGTAGACAATACTTGACGATCACTCTCTGTGTCAATATACACATTCAGTATATTTTGGCACGTACAGCTATTAAGGAACTAAATCATGGTGCTGATAGTATATTATTATCCTGTTGTTTTTGTTTGCAACAAGTGCTCCATGATTTTATAGTGTTAAATGTGCATCTACTGTTTGTAATGCGTGAGAAGAAGAATCACAATGTCCGTCACTACTATGAGACCTATGTAGGTAACTGAATAGTTTATCAAAATAAGGAGTAATTTTATTAAGCCATTCATAAAAAAAATCTGTCAGCAGAAAGTTATAAATGATAATGACATAAAAAAATACATTAATATGTATTTATTAAATTATTTTAGCATGAACAGTTTGATTTATTTTCAATTGGCTTATTGGTGATTCGCCCGAAACGGGCGAATCGACACTTTTAAATACGGCGGCGGCGATGGCGGCCTCAGCTGCTGGCTGTACCTCGTGGCCGCACTAATCTGGTAAATGAGGCGCCTCTGACGTGGGCGCTTCGCACCCTTAACCTTGAAGCAGAGGAGATAGACATTTTTGCTTGTACACTGAGTGAATTCACAACGATTACATTGTATGTAATAAGTTTTAGAAAATAAGTTGAAATCGATTGAAATCTTTGGTTGTTATTATTAAGTTTGCTTTACTATTGCATTGGGTTGTACCTGTAATAATAGTTGTAAGTGATTATATAAATAAATAAATAAAACTAAAAATTTTGAGGCGATTCGCACGAAGCTAATTTATTTGTAGGCGAATCGTCTCGAACAAGAGAGATATCATTTGTTGTGCTGAAAATGTTAGGTATATCTTACGCCATCTATTAACTAAGTTGAGAAACGAGATAGTAAAAGATTCATATCTAATATGATAGATGGCGCTAAACCACAAAAGCGCCGAAGATGCGATCTTCGACGAATAACAGTATTATTATATTCGTTTAATTTATTAAGTTTTATTAGCCACTAACATATTTTAAGAAATATTAATCATAACTATTTATTTTAGTTTTAGAGTCTCATCAATTTCTGTCCTGGGCCCTCTTTACTTTAAGTTTTTTTTAATATTAGTAATATATTGATCTAAGTCTGAGGGTACTGTTATGTAAGTAACATTCTTTAAGTAAAGTGTCCTTTATTGACCCATAATGGGTGTTAAATTAATATTTACCTAACGCACCAATGATTTGAATGTTCTTTATTAAATAACAGATCTACACTGCTGTTAAAAAATGTATATTTGTGTTATTTTCAATAATAATTATGTAGGTATACAAAAATAATTTTAGACTAACTTATTAAAATGAAATTATTTATATTTCAATAAAACGCTGTAGAAACATGTTTGTTTTTTATTTTTATGTTTTTGTAAATGGGTTAAATTTTGTCAGAAATATTCAGCTTTCCAAGTTACTTTAACAGCAATAATAAAAATCTAAGTAACTTCCCTTCACAATATTTCTACAAGAGAGCAAACATTACAAGCCAAGGGTATTGCAATGACAATGTCTTACAAAACTGTTTGTGAATAAAATCTCGACAGCTTGGGCCTACAGTTGAGTGAAAATTATATAAGTACGTAATTATTATCACGGCACGCTTTTACCTAATTAAAGAAACGTGATCATAATTACAAGTAAAGTATATCATACCGATAAAATACCTATCAAAGGAAGTCCTTCAATAGGTTTTTATAGGTTATTGCTATGCGATATTCAAAATTCAACATGACTTCTTATTGAATTTTAACTTACGAATAATAAAAGTCAGGAAGCGTAATTGTGATCAAAATCTACATTGACAAAATAGGGATGATTACAAAAAAAAAATTTTTTAACCCGTCTTTGAGATTATAAAAAAATATTGGCCACGTATTTTTTCTTTTTTTACGTAATCTAAAGATTACGGCGATACAAAGAGGTAAAATGTGCCATGATGTCTTTTTTTTTTTTTTTTTTTTTTTATAGGGCATCTCGTAGCTGACCTCTGAGGTCATGACTACTTAACCGGTCAATCCTGTGGTTGCCTTAAGCTTCTACACTTAAAGCCTCCAGCCAGGGGCAAAACTATGCTAATTAAAACTAGGCGAACGCTCGCTAAGGGCACCCCCTGTGGGGTACGAACCTCGGCTTAGGGCGTTCGCTGGGGGGAGGACAGCAAGAGGGACAGGCTGGATCAAGAGTATTTCATTATTATTAGTCGGGGAATTTAAAGCTACAGGCTCAGCATCGACGCGGGCTGGCGCATCTTCGAGCAAGGGTCGGGGGGGAGTGCCATGATGTCACGAGTATGTACATTTTATACGTACTAGTGACGTCGCTACCCCCACTCCCCAACTTAAAATGCGTTTTATCTAAGTACTTTTGTATTTGTATGATAAAGCAAAAAATACGTGTCTAATATTTTTTTATTATCTGATTGACGGACTAATTAGAATTTCTTTTTTTTTGTACCCAGGCATCATTCCTATTATCTCGAGTATTCGAGCGAAAGAACACACATGCAAACAAGCCTATGAGCTGCTGCACTCGCGTAATGCGTTGCATTCCGGCAAGCGCGGTGATTGGTTCTCGGCAGGACAGATAATGGTAATTGGTTCGAGCGCCTGCTGTTGTCCGAGATGCGTGGACGATGTTATGCACTATGTGTGAGAGGATAAGTCATAATACAAATGATTGTATTTTTGCACTATTCATATTAATTAGATTCATTCGTTGTAATTTAACTAAATCTTTCTTGAATATACTAATTATTTAAAAGTTTGAGATTCTAGTATTTTATTAATTAAAAGTTGCTCAATGTGTTGTACTCGTATTGTGTCGTAAGCATCTAAAATTAAGAAGTTTTTTAATCAGTTTAAGGCTTTTACCTACGAATCATACAGTGATTAGTCGCGTCAATGTCAGACCAGGAGATGCGTGGATGGTGTTATGAAAATTACTAAGGTTGTTTTCGTGTTTACTTTTTACCCGACTGCCCCAGAAGGAGGGTAATGTTTTTCGAGAGTATGTATGTCTATTTCTTTGGCACGGTCTGTAGCTCAAACGGCTTGATAGATTTCATATGAGGTGCCGTTAGATTCGTCTTAATTGTGGTAGTGACATAGGTAAGCTTTATAAATAATATTTATATATTGCATCTGCAAAATACAAAAAAAAAAGGGAGGGAGAGGATTTTTTTAAATAAATTACATTAATTATTGGTATCAAATAAAAGCATAATTTTAATACTACAAATAAAGATAAAATAGATCAACCATTTTCAGATTTCAGATTATTTATTTTATCGTTTTAGCTTTCCGTTAATACAAATGTACATATCGTCAAATCTAAAGTGTATGCTGCATAATCTACTGCTTTCGCTAGGCATCCAATCAAATTCGATTCTTTCCAAACGAACCGCAGTTACTTACCCATTTTTTCGCTGTACTTAATTTTTCGGGAATCTGTGACATTTCATATAATATTATACAAATGCATATTATAATTTTTCCTTTAAAACTAAAAACAAAAACCTCCAAGTTCAAGTGAAATTTCAAAACGTGTAAAATAAGTTTTCATGTTGCGTTCCTCTTGCATAACACTTTCGAGAGTCGCAAGTATAGGATTTCATAAAAATTATTTCTTCACATACATTTTATTCAAATTCTTTCAATAACTTTAAATTAAATTTTCAAATTCTTTAAATACACATAAGTCATTTATTCAAAATAGGCTGAGAATCAGCACTTTTCGAACGTCAAAATTACATAAGACAGTCCTCCAAAAACGCCCGACCTTCACCACTTCCTAGTGCTTAGCTGGGAAGAAGACAATTACAGGACACTTTAAGTAGTGTAAGGTTGTTAACATTATTTTGAACGATAAAGACGTGTTTTTTCTGTTTTATTTTTAATTTCAGATTCATTGGTTTATTTGATCGAAATCTGTTAACATATTTTTTATCTCATTACAGGGACCTCCCGCAAAGTACTGAAGCAGTCAAGGCTGAGCAACCATCAACCCCCACGCCAGAAAACTCTTCCCGAGATGTCAAATCAAAGACTCCGATACGAGAATCTATGGAAATGGTCGCCATCCAACTCCTTGACAAACCCAATACCACAGTTGAAACATCCGTCATTGCAGATACCAGAATACCACCCAAACTTAAAACTCAAGTCAGACATAGAATAAAAACAAGAAACGAGAATGGCGAAGAACTTGAAAACGCACATCCTGGAGTTGCTGTTCCTATGACAATGGATGAATTGGAGACAGAGAACAAAATAAGCGATATGCCTAGCGAATCTTCGACATCTAATGAAGGTATTTCCACTTGGATCTCTTTAAGTAATTCAGTTAAAGAAAATTCAACTACTGATTCTTCAAGAATAGAAGAAATCACGAAGAAACCTAAGCCTGCAGTATCAAAAAACAAGCCAAAACGACCTCAGAATAATAAAATAGCCAAACGTCCCATAATTGGTAGCACAAACAAGGCTGATTTAGTGGCCAGTGGATCTGCTATCAGTGAGAATGTTTACAATAAGATTAAGGATACAGTACTGTCTAATGTGCAAAAGAATAAGAACACATCAGTTCGTCCTAGCACTACGACGTCCACTACTACTACCACAACAACAACTGAAGCACCAACAACGAAAAAAGAAACGAAACCCCCAGTTTCAACACCAGTGATCACAGTCACTTCTAAACCAAAGAAGAAGAACAAGAATAAACAGAAAGCTAGCACTACTTTAGCACCTCCTGTCATCAACGAATCTGCATTACTTCCTACAGAAGCAAAGGAACAAGAAATTGAACTAGAAGTTAGTACACCAGCAACCACTACCAAGAAGCCAAAGAGAAGTTCAACTAGAAAGAAGAATAAGACAAAAAAACGAAAGACGTCCACGCCTAAACCGAGCACAGATGTCGCTGTATCTGATGTTAAAACGACAAATAAAACTAAATCAAATAAAAATAGTAAGAAACCAGCAGCAGCTCCTACCGGCGCTATTACAACCCAGATTTACAACTACTTGTCTAGAGAAGTGATGCCATCAGTCGGGGTAGGTATGTTAGGCCTTGCTAGTTTGGTGGGTATTGCTGGATACTTCTTATATCCGTTCGCAACTCCAGTGCGCAGAACCTTTGAGGTTGATAAGAGCGATGACATATACAGAAATAATGCTGAAGAGTATGCTAACGACGGTAACGGACAAGCTGAGGAAGAAATGCTAGGAACTGTGCTAGCTGGAATGCCGGCTCATGCTAAACAGAAGTTGAACCCTTACGCTGGCCAAACTGCTCACATCAACCGGTATCCAGTGAAGAAGGACCAAGATATTAGGTACAGACAAGTTGCAACTGGCTACAAACCTAACACAAATTATGGTAAAATACATTACGCTCAACAAAAGACAGGTATAGCTCACGCTGCTGTGTATTCCAAGCCAATTAATTATAGCCCTCAGTATGAGACAAGACACGCTTACACTACAGAAGGGAAATATAACTATGAGAAACCTCAGCAACCAAATTATACTCCGTACCCTGCCGTAGAGCCTATATACGCTGCACCACAAACCGGCCCAACAGGGCTGTCAGGTTATGGGAATGATAATTCAAACTCGGTAGTCTACGGTGTAAAACCAGCGGCAGAATCTGACTTTAAACCTGTATACCCTTTTGAAGGCCAGTTTTTTAGTGAAACAACAAGCAGCTCTGTCACATATCCACCAACTTCAATGTATTTAGGTTCTAATAATGATGAGCAAAATCAGGAAGATAAAATATATGATGATAATCCAAGCGGCAGTGACGCAAGTTCAGAATCTGGAGATAACAAATTTGTAGTTGGTAATGTGCCAAAGGAACTTGTAGATTCAGCTACACCAGCAGTTGTACCCGAACATGGACCTAGAAAGTTAAGAAAAAGGCGTAGTATTTCCGGTTCATTAGAGGAGCTTTTAGCTGAAAAAGAGAATAATAAAGACATATTTATAAGTAACGAGATTGATGACATTTATAACATGAATAGCCCGATAAGAAATCTTGCTCCTATTAGTACTGATGACGTGACAGTATTACCTAAAGATATTACTACAGTTTACGCAGTATCTGAACCCGCTAAGGATGTCAAATCAACTGAAGCTCCGACGACCGCGAGAATCGAAGTTGTTGAAAGTGTCTCAACAATCCCGATAAACAGCAAAAATGAGAAAACAACGGAAACAGAAATGTCAAACGATATGGAAACAACAACTAAAACTTTTAAAGTCTACGAAGTATTCCCTTCAAGCAATACTGATGTGACTGAGCGAAATAGTCCGATTAACTCTCCAACGAGTACTGTAAGTAACATGATGACGGAAACGACTACAGATTTGAAATCTGACACTACATCGACTATGCCTACTTCATTTCCTGTGACGACTGACAAGCCAGCTGCAACTTCAAAGCCGTGGAATGATCCTGAGATTGTAACCTATCCTCCATTAAACCAGCAAGGTGGATTCTTCACCTTCCTACAAAGACTTGTTGATTTTAAGTTTAGGCTAGGACTTGGCATCCTTCAGACCACAGTTGATGCTTTAAATAGGTTCAGAAACGATACAATGCAGAAAGTGGCAAATGCATCACGCACGCACACGCACACAGGATAGATTTTAAATTATTTTAAAGATTCTTACCAATGATGAGTGTGTTTTCAATCCATTGATGTGATTATTTGTCATTCAAAGTGTTTTTTTTTGTTATTTTATACTAGCACATTTGAATGTTAGAAAAATATTAGATGGAAACGGATAATATAATATGTTTAATTTCATGGTACTCATTTATTATTATTATTGTTTTGTCAAATTGTAAAAGACGATTTATATCAATAGATACGAATACTTAGACTGAATAATACTCAACTAATTGTTTCATTTTTTTTAAAAAGATTTATAATTATATACTATTTAAAGGTATTGTCATTGATGTCCACAATTTTATATTGCATTTAGAATAATTGAATTTTCAATATCGAATTATTATTATTTAGATAATGTTAATATTTAAGTTTACTTTAAGTACAGGGAATATAATATTATATTTATTATATTAATATAAATATTAATAATAATAAAAAATAAAATTATAATTTCAGAATGCTATCCTCGGTACCTATCTATAATTGAGGGAAGCCTACTGAATTTATATTGTGATAAAAAAATATTAGTATTTCTATTAGGCATTAAAGTATAAAAATGTACGTTAAACGCTCGTAACTATTTTTAGATGAGACCGTCAACAACACAGTATTAAAGTTTTACACAGGCTAGAAAAACCAGTGTCACAAGTAGAGCGCGCTGGATTATTCGTGATACCTATAATAGTTATTTTTTGAAAAAAAAAACAGTTTTCTTGGGAATAAAGAGCAGATCATAACAAAAAAAAAGGTATACGTTTAAATTCTGATACTTTAAAAATATGTAAGTATTGTATGTATGATTGTAGTGTCCTATCATTTTGGCACGAAGAAACAAAAAAAAGATAATAATTAGGTAGACTTTAGGTAATAATATTTAGTGTCTACCTTATATTAATAGAAGAAAAAAAAGGTATATTAAAACAATTGTGTACTTAAATAGTAATCACTTATTTTTATACAAAAATTCTGTGTAAATATTGAAATAAAGACTTTTTTTTGTAAATGTTGGCGTTTTTTTTATTAAGACCTGATTGACATAATAGTAACGTGTGAATTTGATAAACTATTTAGGGGGTTGACTATTGCTTTGATTTATAAAACAATGTAATGAACTAACAACATCGTGGTAATTAATGAACATTCGTCTAATAACAAGACATTGACGAATAAATTGCTATTATAAACAAATAGCTAAATAAAAAGCTTTCGTTAACCAATGGGAGTTTTTTTCAGTACCAATGTGTCCTTTTACAGTAACTTTAGCTCTGACTGCAACTCACAGAATTATGGTTACCAACCTTACCTATAGCATACACAATAGCGATAAAAATAATGATCGCTGTGATGCAAAAACAGAGGTAAAATAAAGGCATGTATTTAATAGCATTTTAAGTTTGATGAAAACAGCTATTTCATTCGATTTATTTTAAAGCTAAACATTTTAAAGTATCAAACATTATTTTAAAAGTGCGTTTATATGTATATTCCCCTAAAATATTTGAAAGGACTCAGGAAAACTCAAGGAAAAGATAAAAAACAAAAGACATTATGTTTGATATTTTCGTAAAAACGCCATCTATACTTAGATTTTGATACTAGCTTACAAACTGTCTTCGTAGTTACCCCTGTTGCATCAAATGTCAACTCATAGAGGACGCTTATCATGATTTCTGCCTGTGTCTTTTTATTTTTGTCCGTTTTATTTGTAACTTTTCGAATATTCTCTAAATTAATAGGATAATAAATACAAAAACCTATCTGAAAGCTAGGTTTTTTCCTTAATTAAAAACTTTCAGAATTAATTATAATTTAAATTAATTTAAATCTCATCTCAGTGGCAATTAATGTAATATTATTCCACAAATCCCCATTGACAATCCCCATCAATGAGGATTAATGAAGTTTCTTGTCCACAAATCCCCATCAGTGGAGATTTGTGAACTCTTGTCCACAAAAATAAAAAAAATACAAACAACATATAATTTATGAATCACGTGTATGTGTGTGTATGCGTGTGTGTATTTCTTACGGAGGTAAGGAAACATTGTTTATTTTTATAATCAAACAAATTAAAGTAATGGCTAAAACTTTACTACCTACAAATATAATCTTTTAGAGATCAACATTTAAATTACTTTAAGTTATTTGATTATAAAAATAATCAATGAGTCACCTCCGTAAGCAATAAAGACTTCGTGATTCTTATATAATAATTATGTTATTTGTATTTTATTTTTAAACCAATGGGGATTTGTGGAGAAGAAGTCAACTTCAGTTTCAATTGTCAATAGGGATTACTGGAATAACCCTTATTGTGAAATTACCTACAATAAACAATTATAACTTATTTGACAGATTAAGGGCGGATTTCACCAATGAAATTGAACGCCTTCAGTACATCTAAACGCGTTCAAGAGATGTCAGTGTCAAAATTGTTAAGCAATATTGTACACTGATAGCTCTCGAACGCGTTTAGATGTACCTACTGAAAGCGTTCAATTTCATTGGTGAAATCCGCACTAAGACTGAGATTACAGTCCGCTCCACCACAGAAGTCCGGAAAATTCTGGAACTACATTTTTTAAATGCTTTTTGTTGCAATGACATAGACACCAGCACCGCGTCTGTCGGACTTGAGTGATGGCGCGGATTTTGGAATGCGAACGTTTTTAAAAATACGGGGGGATGTTTTAGGTACACCGTGAATGTCATAATGCCGTCGTATTATTAAAAAGCCTGTCTAATACCTAAACTATCAAACTCAAGAAGATGACGGCATCATTCTATATAGTCTGTTCCAAAAGTATGTGACATCTACCAACCCGCACTGGGCCCGCGTGGTAAATTACGGCCCGCATGGTAGACTACGGCCCTTGTGGTAGATTACGGCCCGCGTGGTAGATTACGGCCCGCATGGTAGATTATGGCCCGTGTGGTAGATTACGGCTCGCATGGTAGATTATGGCCCGCGTGGCAGCGGCCCGCGTGGTAGATTACGGCACGCTCCCCCTTACCTAGAGGAGGCCCGTGTCCCAGCCAGTGGGAACAATATAGGCTGATTTTGCACCAAGCATGACATATGATTTAGTGATGGCAATTTGGCTACCTATTAGAGAATGCAGCTGTCATTTATTATTACGTAACTATCTAATACGTCAGGTGTTTTTACATCAACCATGGGAATAAAAGAACAGCATGTGTTTTGCGATGCCAGAACAACGCGGGTACCTCAAGAACTATACATATAGGTTGGTTGGATAGAATATTATCTGGTTTCTGTGATTAATTTTGCGGTAGATAATAATAGTTGCTAGCGGTTGCGGCATACCGCCGCAGACACTATAGTTATAACAGATAATTATCAGATAGTATATATTATGTTGTAATTAGTTTGAAGTTGATTACTGAAAATCTACATGTTTACTATGTGTTACAAGTCTTGATTTAAATCCCCGCGTAGAATTCATGTATTTAGGCTAAAACCCGTTGTGAAAACGACGGTGAAGATTAAAAAGTACGCACAGGTGATTTTTTTAACGCGCGACGTTTATTTATCGTGCAGTGGATTTTCAACTCTGTTACGACCTTTCAAAATACCTGAATAATGTTACAAATAAGAAGAAAATAAGTTACATTTTGATGTCCCCTAAAACGAATTGATAATAAAAGTCAGCTTACACAGTTACAGCAATAGTAAAGTTACCCGGAGTTAACAGTTTAATGATAAACCTTCACCCTGCGGTCACTGGCAGGGTTAACTAAAAGGGTTAAACGTTTAGTATTACTATTACGACTTTGTTTACGGTTTTATGGGAATTGACTTTATTATGTTGAGGTAATTGAAACATAAACCACAATGTGTTTACAAAAAACCTTTTAAAGTTTGTAGAAAATGTAAGATTAAGACATGGCGATAATATCCAAGATTACATTTTTTTTACACATATCATTAACAAAATATGACATCACGCCTCTCTTCCAAACCTTAACGTCTTCACACACTTTCAAGATAAAAAATATATATAATTATCTTCGATATATCGCTCACCGTACAATTTAATGGACCAGTGAAGATAATGTAATATATTTTACCTTATAGAATTATTACAGGATTTTTAAGCACTATAATATATATGTCGGAAATACGTTACTTAGTTGACTAATCGGAGCGCCAGCGCTGCCTAGTGGTGCTCGACAGAGTCACAACATAACGCTCGTACCAGCCGGAGCTAAGCAGAGTTCATCGGTCACCACGCGATGAACTCTGCTTAGCTCCGGTCAAGCAGTGAACAAGTTTAGAAACTGCCGTGCATTCCGAATAATTTTTTCGTGTACCTACAGTGTGTGAATTGCTAGTGTGATTAATTTGATCATCAATTACAATTAGATCTGAATTGCAAACGCTTCTTCTATTGCGCAATAACCAACATTGCCCAAAGGGGTCATTGAGGCTAGGGGCCATTTGTATTTGGTGCTTGTCATTTAGAGGGGGATAAAAAAATCCTTGTGGTCTGGGTCTTGTTATTGGACCTAAACACGTAGTAGACGGCCCCACGGATCCACCATTTTTGTATGTTCAACCTTCTGCCGAACATTCTGTATATTATCTTCAATGTGTGTGATGAGCTTTAGGCAGAGTACCTAATAGTACAACCACATTTCGCCAGTTATGTTGTAGCAGCCCGGAGTCTGGATTTATGCCCGGTTGATGGCAATAGGCTCGCCCCCTGTTACGTAAGATTTATGCATAACTGTCGAAATACTGGCGTGATTGTACCATCGAAGAAGTTCATATCTATGCACCGTAAGGACTATTTCTGCTTGCAGTGCTCGGCCGCCATAGAACCGGGGTGGTAACAGATGTGGTCATCGCGTTCACGGGATTTTGTTTTCAAATTGCTTAGATATGAAATTCTTCGATGGTACATACGAGTATGTTAAGTTAAGTCAGTTTTAATTAGAACTAATTTGACAACCGCTATTTGATTCTTTATAATTTTTTTTTTGCATTTTCTGGAAGTAGTGAATAGCTAAAAATTTCTAGATAATTGAAACGTGAGAGTTTCAAGAAAATCATCATCAGCTGCCTAGCTATTTCCCAACTATTTTGGGGTCGGCTTCCAGTCTAACCGAATGCAGCTGAATACTTGTATTTTACATGGAGTGACTGCCTATCTGACCTCCCCAACCCAGATAAGGTTAACACGATACGCGTTGGTAAGAGTGGTTGTCAGACTTTCGGGCTCCTGACTAGTCGTTACGACTGGAACCAACGGGTATACGTGAATTTTAATGAAATCATTTAGGTAATAAGTGAAAATGTTGTACATACAATATACGTATTTACGTACCCAAAAATGTTGTGTCAGTGTTCTAAGCCATATTAATGCGACCCTTGTGGTCAGATTAACACGTCCGCTGCCTCGTGCGGTCATTATGACCTACGCGTGACTTGTACCCAACCCTAAATCGCATTCTTTCGTATTTCGTCGGTATTTAGAGGTTAATATGGTGTTCTAAGGGAAAAGCTGTTTGTAGTTGTGTAAGGTCAACAATTTTTATTAAAAACAAAAATCTGCTACGACAAACTCTTTGAAACCACTAACTGAATTCATGTGGGTTTCACGAGAAATTATTTGAAAGGATTTAAAAAGAAAAGATCAGACACACTTACTTTAAATATTCATGTTGAAATAGCTGTTCTTTATCGGCAATCTACGTTTAAATCTACCTAGAAACAGTTAATTCATTCCAAAAGGAAAACTTTTAATTATCACCAAAAATAAACCTGACAAAACACACCGTATCTTTCAACTAGAAAATCAGTTTGAAGCGAGGCATTTGTAACAAACTTCCTCAGTTTTAGATTAGGAATACCTTTGTCCCGTGATGCTTTCGTATTTAAATCGAGAGCAAATCATTCTGTAGTTGTGCTCACGAACAATAGCCCTTAATTTATTCCGTTGGGTTAATTTCGTATACAATTTTGTTACCCAGGCTTTGGCGCGCAGCGTTGCGGTTTTTAGTACGGAAATTTGATAAGTATGAAAGGGATGGCCAGCGATAGTTTATGGGACATCTAGAGGGTCGACTCATTTTGTTTTGTTATTTGTTGGTATTGAATGGTTCGAAATTTAAAGGGTCAGAATAATTTGTTTTTGGAATTAGATGAGTTAGGTGGCGCTTTATCCCCAAACGAGGATATACCCTGGGCCTATATTAAGTCTACAGGTGTCTAAACAGTTACGTCAATTGGTGGAAATTTGAAAAAAAAAAACTAAGGGTGACGAAAGTTAGAACGGCAGAATCATATTTAACTTTCTCTTCTTTATGAATTTTTTCGCAAACCATGTTTTTGGGTTTGATGTTTTTTCATTACTGTCGGAATTATAAATGGGTCTAAGCCATTAAAACCAATGCAAATAAATAATTATTAAATGAGTATGAATCATTTTAATTTAATTTAAAATATCACAAACTGTCATTCATTTGTTTAACCCATCACATACCAACGAGTAAATTGTCAATACCAATACCTACCTTAAAAATGTATTACACCTAATTATTATGTTTATGCACGAATGAGTGATCATTCGCGCATAAACTTAATAATCGTGTTCCATAATATTTTATTGTGTTATTAATTAAAATCGGCGCGCTAGGGTTAATGTAGTGTGACCAACACAAAAGGATCAGTGACCAACGTGCAGAGAGCTGTGGGACAAATAAAATTTATTAGAAATTGTGGTCACTGTTTGTGGCTATTGTTTAGGTTGGCAATGTGTGGTGAATTTTTATTTTTAAATTGTCATAGAATTTTGTTTTTTTTTGTAGATTAATGCTGTTGCTGAGTATTGATGTTTGTCGGTATTTGGAAAAGTAATCCGGGCCCATATTATGAAGTATGAATGCCATCAGGAGACGACTGTCACTTATCACTTGCTTCAAAAACGGTAAAGGAAAACATCGTAAGGGAATATAGAAGTTAAACAGCTTTTTTTTTTTGGTTGGGAAATTATCAAATAACTTCTCCCGCTCTAGGTGGAGCGTGAGGGCGTGTCAGACTCTTACTGACTAAAACCCACCCGTGTTCCTTCAGTTGTCTGTACGCCAGGGGCCACGGTATCCCTTTCGGACTTTCCCGCGACAAGTTATATAGAGATATTTCTCGACGGCATGTGAAGACAAGTCGGAGGCCCATGGGTGGCTGTAAAACTCTGATACCAGTTTAGTCACTAACCACGCGAAAAGAAGAAGATACACCACCAGACCAGACCAGAGCGAGAGAGATATATGACTGATAGCACCATCCCTTTTTTGGACTGGCATCATGATGGCATTAATACTTCATGATACGGTTCCAGCTCTTCTTTAATTTTGTTTCCATAATAATGAATGAAACAGTTGAGGAAAGAGTCCGAGTTTGGTCCCTTTGTCAAATATCTGAATACTTCAAAACATAATTAAGTTTAAATATTTCACGACGCCAATTAGGCGCCAATCTTTGAAAGGTTACGAATTTATTTATATCACGATCATCCCTTCCAGTCTCAACTTCGTCCCAAAAATAATGAATAAAAATAAAGCAGTCAATGACCCATCACCGATAACTGCACATCATCACTTTTGCACACAACACACACAATGTGACTCACTTTCCACGTTATACATCATTAAATCAACAAATTACGTGGTAACAACTCTTTGAAAAACACCATAGAAAGATTTCGATCGGGAAGGGATGGGTGCTAAATAAAATAAAATGAGGATATTATCGAATCGTACCCGCTGTGTGTAATGTGCCGTGAGGAGGGTACGGGTTTCGAGTGGGGTGGAGTCGCAGTGCGTCACAAAAATGTTATTTGGCGTTTGTAAACTAGCTTTTAGTTTTTTTTATCTTTGGATTTTATATTTAGATGAGATATCATGTCTTTTGGGGGAGGAGAATATTATTATAATGTAAAAATCGAGTCACCTCAAATATTTTAAAAGTACTGTTGACCCGCGGACAATAAAAATGAACACACTATTTTAATGTATTTTCATAAACCCTATGTAAAGAAATCGAAATAGTGATGAAGAAATTAAAACATTTTTGTACCTTTGCAAAAAACTTATGTCGAAATTATCTAGCACACTTATTTTCAAAAGTTCCAGAAGTTTGTGCTCCCATTGGTTACAAACGTTTACTCCTTAAATATTATCTATTAGCAACGCCCCGCGGTTTCACCCGCATTAATCTCGATCCCGTGAGAATATCGGGATAAAAAATATTCTATGTGTTAATCCAAGTTATAAACTATCTGTTTGCCAAATTTCATCCAAATCCGTTCAGTAGTTTTTGCGTGAAAGAGTAACAAACATCCATACATTCATATATACTCACAAAATTTCGCGTTTATAATATTAAGTAGGATTCCCTTGCAAAGATAGTCACTGTTTTTTTCTGAAACCCTTATTTCTTTATACATGCCACTAGAACCGAAAAATATACAGTTACAAAACAATTAATTACTAATAAAATTCCACCCCACTCCTCGTTCTCATACGCAAAACTGTCACTCTCATAAATCTATACTCGTCGATACGTCTCGTTGACAATCCGCGGTCACGTCGCGGTCGTGTCGCCCCCCTCTCGTACCCCTCATCTCGTGTCCTTCCTAACTCATACAATGCGAGTTATGAGCCGTGATGTGATCGTGGACGTCACTATGCGTGTGAGTTTTTCTGTTTTGTTTAGTTAGATTTATGTCTGCAAGTAATTGAATTGCAATGGGATTGTGAACAGTTTGCTAACGAGTTTTGTGTTAAGTGGTCTGTAAAGGGGAGTATTGTGTAAATAAAATTAAAGTACTTTCGACTTGTTGTTCTGGGTTTAATAAACCATTGGTAGTACTTAAACGATGGCTGTGTTAAATTGAAAATATTGATAGCTACCTTTTTTATAGTGGGAAATGATCAAATAACTTTTCCCGCTCTAGGCGGAGCGAGAGGGCGTGTCAGACTCTTACTGACTAAAACCCACCCGTGTTCCTTCAGTTGCATGTACGTTGCCAGGGGCCACGGCATCCCTTTTGGACTTTTTCGCGACTCGGCAGGTATCGGTCCGAGCAGACCCCTTCTGTAGTGCTGACATCTCTTTGAGGCACGCGTGAAACACAACGCGCCGTCGGCCCGGGCCTGGGGGCCTACTCCCTAAGCGAAATCCGTGCGTCCGTCCGTCTCCTGCGGCGGCTAGGGGCGTGAGGGCGCAAAATTTGGCTGTCCTTCACGCGTTCCGCCTTCTCCTTCGCGAGCATTACTGCTTCGCAAAAGGAGGTGACGGCTTCACACGCCTTCTCGCTCCGTACCATGGCCTAGACCAGGGCCGGACGCAACATATAACTGTCGCCGATCGCCCCCACAAGGAAACGGCTGTGCCCCGCCCAAGCCGGACAGACCTCCACCGTATGCTGTCCTGTCCTCCGGGCGATCCACACAGAGGTGACACCCAGGCGTTTCCTCTCGCCTTATGCGAACAGGAACCTACCGAAACAACCGTGTCCGGTGAGGACCTGCGTCAGGCGGAAGGTGATCGATAGGTACCTGTCAGTAGAATTGGTAACATTGACTTCCTAAACTAACTAATCATGGATTTTCTTGCAGGTCTTCTCCAAAAGAATCTAAACTTCTGAAAGCGATGTAAAGAGTAGAGAATACCTAAGTTATTATGGCTGACTTTGTGCCTTTTATATTGCACTTAATTTAATAAATAAATTAATTGGCAAAGGACTTTCTGACAGACTGAATTTTTGACAATCAAGTAAGAAAGTTTCAAAGGGTTCTGTAATGGCTATGTTGACAAAGAGCGTGGAACATAAACTGCAACAAGTAAAACTATATTTAAATTTAAAAAGCCTCCGACACAAACATTTCCTCATTTCTCTTTCCTACTCGATCACTAGACCCAGTTCATCATCTATCTATAACCATTCCAATAAGCCCTAAACACGATACCTGTGCTGTAAGTTGGTAAGGGAGTTGGGTATCCTGAAAATTCCAGGTCATGCTGTAGCAAATTATTTCAAGGTTATGTTCGAATGTTCTTCTAATATCAAATGACAGAATACCAAATTTCAAATCGCTCAAACCTGTGGGAGATGCTTGCGTCCATTCATCAACTAGAAAAGAGCTGATAATCTTCAAACGGCTGAACCGATTTTGATAAAACCTGCTTTCAAATTTTTAAAAACCGCTTTCAACGGTTTATCCGTTTCTGAGCTACGGTGCCACAGATAGACACACCCCTCTTTTTGCGTCGGGGGTTAATAAAATTGACTGGGGTGCACTAGTCGATGGCTCGAACCGCTGGTAGGCGTGACTAATATGCATGATAATGAGATTGATATTATTTTTATTTCTTTAGTTATATATTTATTAATTAATTTAGTGAAATAAACGATGATTTGTAACGAAAACGAGCGCCTAAAATTTAATGAACAGACCTTTGGGCGTATAGATATTATGAAAAAACTACTGGATACTCAAAATAAAATTATTTGAATTTTTGAATAAATTATCTATCCCTGTACGGTTTCTATGTTGCCATTTTTTTACTGTTGAAATATGGAAGTTTCGACGCTCATAATCTTCTAAACTAATATTTTTTTCCCGGTTCTGCTTCTATAAAAGGCTAGATAATGACAATACAAATTGATATAATTTTTAGTTTTGAAACCACACCATCAAACCGACGAGTAATCACCATACTACATTTATAAAGAAGAATGACCGACTAGCGTACCATTACTAAAACAAAATTACAACAGCCTTGTTAAAATATAATTATACAATTATTAATTATAATAATTTTTTAAATTCCATTTTGATTTATAGAAAATATATTTTTAATGGTTCAGATAATATTATTTTTACTAATGTTTTTATTTATAAAGATTAAATTTATTTTGTAATATCAGATATATAATATCTTGTGATATTATATCTTATGAAAACTTAGGTGAAGACAATATTGACATCTCACTTCAAGCTTACTTCACATAAGACTTCACCACGAGATATTTACAGAATACAACTTCACATAAATCATAAATAGAAACGCATAAATACAAGCGTTCTTTTATCTTGTATGTTTCTCTCATGTTATTACGTCATACCGGAACGCATTTCGCCGGGACCTACACAAGGCAGGAATTGTACGGGCTTCTTATAGTGCCAGCGGCAGGCTGCGAGGACATGACTTGTAAATAGAAGGCACTTTTATAATTTTACTTGGATGTTTGTGAGGTAGCTGTTTCGAAGAATTGCGTAGTGGAAATTCAAAGATGCGATGAAACATTTGTTCAACAGGATGGGAAAAACAAAATCACAAAAAGAAAAGCAACTTTTGTGAATATTTTTGTATATTTTTGTTTTTTCTGTATTGTTTATTTTTTATGTTTGTTTGTAATAACTTTTGTTTTAGGATAAGTTTTCAATTTTCATTTTATGGGTGCTAATGCCTGAAACAAACGATTAATAAAAAAATAAATAAAAAGAATATTATTATTTTGGAAAAACTGCAATTATATTGACTACTTTCATGCATGAAAATATCCCATATTTTGTATCACAGATTTTTTTAAAGGTTTGCCATATTAATCAAAACAGCAAAATATTTGACATCAAATCGCCCAGTTGCCCACTTTCAGAATGCACGCTCTTAATTCTTTTTTAATTTGAAACAGCAAACGTTTTACAACCTTCTACTTCCACATGACTTGCAAAATTGTTTTTTAATATTGCTCATGGTATGACAACTCGTATCAATTAATCCTTTATTACACAAGCGATCCCATTCGGTATCGGACGTGGGATTAACTGTTAAAAACTCGTTAAGAACATTGAGAATGTAATGTGTTTCATCATTTTCTTTTAGAGATCCTTTGGTGATAACAAATAAGGTGTCTTCAAACAAAAATCAATCCCGCACATCATGATCACCTTCTTAAAATATCCCGAGATGAAAATATAAAATTCTGGAACAGAAATCATCCCATTTCATCCGTAATAATGTTGTATAAACCATTTTAATATCTGTTTAGGAACCTACCTATACAAGCGAAAAGATACTAAATCACATTAAAAATCGCGGACACATTTTAATAACAGCACAACACCAAATGACAAGAACAAAGATTACCTACCTTACATTGCCCCAAAAAATACGGAACCTTTATGAAAATACCTATTTTTTTTCTATTTTCTGAACAAAGGGTTTTCCACCGCGGGGATTAGAGTAGGTATTTTTTGTTAAAACCCCCGCCTCCTACACAATTTATGATGACAATACGAGATGAGAAAAATATTATTATCATTTTATTTTGTGTTATTAATAGAGGTTGTATGATTCGGTTTTTATTACAGGAAAGCTGAAATTTGTTGCCATACAAAGCCGATACAGTTTTTTGTTTTTTGATTCGATTTTGTGCCTATAATTTATCAGGCATTGTCTGTGCAAATGTATAAAATGTTAGTTAGTAGTACACTGTCCTGTAGTTTTGTGTAATACTAAACCAGCGTATACTAATTAAAAGCTTACAAGCTAATATTATATATTACAAGCAAATAGAAGCTTTGTAGAAAAGCTTCTATTCGAATTCTACTGTCTATAAAATAAAATAAAATTGTTATTAAAACTAAAACCCAACTACGACAAAAAGTCATCTAGAGAGGTTCATATAAACAAGACATCACAGACAGAAAAATAAAAAATGCGGAGTCGCACGTGCTAGGGAACAAATCAAACATATTACGTGAGACTCCGGATTTTTTATTTTAATGTGTTATTTATTATTTATACCTTTTAAGATGACTTTTTGTCGTAGTTGGATTTAAGCTTTATAACTTTAATTTTTATTTAAATTAATTGGGGTTATAATATTATACACGATTAATTTTAAATCGTTCTGGAGCCGAAACACAGTGACTCCAGACGATTAATAGGTACTATTAGCATTGTTATTGCTTTTTTAAGACATCTAATATAGAAGTTAGAAATTTATCACTTTTATTCTGTCATTCGAGTTAAATCTTAGTAGCGCTTCCACTATTTCATTCATAAACGCAAGATCGTACGCGATCCTCTCGGTGATGACGTAGCGCGGCACAGCTGTGCGTGTGCGAGTCTGGCTGCAAGTAAGTACCTGCAACTAGGTATTTCATTTCTGGTACGATAGGTTGGTGTAAGTTCATTCACCTCGTTATCTCTCGTTTATATCGGAAGCACGGCACGGTGTTTACCACTATCACATCTCCTCGTAAACGAGAGAAACTAATTGAAATTTCATTCACCACTCTCGCATCACGAAATTACTAGTACTCGTACCTTTTCAACTAGACACGACGAGTACGCTTGGGAGTTGTATTTAAGGCCTTGAATCGAGTGTCGACCAATCGAGCTAATAGGTACTTAATAAGCATACCTACCTACCATATTTATGATAAATAAAAAGAATACTGCCTAAATCAATGTTTATGCGACGGCTTCTACAAAGGTAGGCAATGTAAACAGAAAAAATGAATCGTTTTATATGTCCAATAGAGTTCATTATAAGATGGTGGTGCCCTTTTCTATGAAAATATTGGACCGAATTAAGACCTTATTTTTATACACTTAACCGCGGAATTCGGTTGTGCATCCTTTTGAAGTCCGGTCGGACACTTCTCAGAATAATTTTAGTAAACTGCGTACCTACTTACCTTATACCTAATTTGGTGAAATTTCTATTTGATACCGTTTACGGTTAAGAAATAAAGTGTGAATTCGCTTTTCGTATTTTTATTTGTGTACCTATTTATCTATTGCGTATGTGTTTTTATGCTGTCTGATCGATGAATGGATTTTTCAATGGGTACGGTTCGCAAGTGTTGCCGTTCGTCGATACGTTTTACACACATAAGCATTCATCGCAGTTACTTCGAGTTCTCATTATTTCACAAAAAAAAACAATAAATTAGATTTTTCTTGTTTTTTTTAAATTGTAATTTATTGAAAATAATAGTCCCAATCGTTTTGAGTTCGATGATCGAGTTTATGGCTTTTCGTTCCAGAACGAGCTAAAATTAACCGTGTATATATTTTTGAAATTTACTAATTAAGCCTTTTCATTTGATACCCAATACGGCATCATTTTTTTTTGTTCATGTTTATGTCCTCTAGAGGGCGCCATATTCATATAACGTAACGTCACATAACCTAACCAGCGGACGCTCATTTTTCAAGTTATGATGAATAGTTTAGAAGTTATGAGGTAACAGATGAACATACATACCGTTCAAAATTATAACTCTCCGTTTTGCTTTGCCGTAGTCGGGTAAAAAGGACCGTGAATTTTGACAGTAGGTACAGAACGTAAAAATAAGTTGAGGCAGGTTACTTAAAAGGTTACGATCGATGATGATGGATGATACATCAAACGATTTGTCATGGGTCTCTCTGACAGGACGTGGGAATATAGAAATATAGAAATGTTTGCTGTTCCGGTCTAGTTTTCGCCTGCAGCATAATCAACCTATAATGTACACTGTTGGGCATAGGCCTCCTTTCTTCGAGAGGGAGTGGGCTGTAATCAACCACGCGGGCCCAGTGCAGGTTGGAGATGTCACACGTCTTCGAATTTTTGATTCTAGGACATGCTGATTTCCTCACGATGTTTTACTTCACCGTTTTCAGAGCAGTGATGATGTACACAAAAGCAGTGATGATGTCGCCTGTGTTAGTTGGCCTCCTCATTTTACTTCGGCAATATAAATGTATTTTTTTTTTTTGTTTTTTTTTGTTTGTTTTTTTTTTTTCGTCGCGCGACAAGTCGCGCTGGTCTGCACAAGCCTTAAATCTATAATTTACAATAAGTAATACAAACCCAAGATATGTAATAAAGTTAAATTAAACCACTGCTTGTGGCTACGTATATAATTTTCTACTTTAACTCAATCGTCCGTCATCTCAATGAAAACTCAAACTCAAAGCATTTATTTCAATTAGACCATTTACAGGCACTTTTGAACTGTCAAGGAGTCGCTCAGTCAAAAATATGAAGCTAGTTGCCCATTCCAAAGCGTAGTAGGTACCTATGGAGAAGAACAGGCAAGAAACTACATGGACATTCATTTAAATTATATTGTTACAGAATATTTGTAACATCAATATTGTTAAATCTATAAGTAATTAAAAATGTGGACGGTGTCAAATAGACGTGCACGTTAAAAACGTCCAGAAAACAGCAAAAAGAAATAATAAAACAACAATTAAACTAAATATATTAAAAAAATAAGCCGCAGCTAAAAGATAACCAGTTTCAAGTTCCAACTGACGGCGCCGGTTCACAAACATGACACATGGATCAGCAACCAGCAATGTACCCGATACTGACAAAGGTATATAGATCTTAAATTCATTCTCTGACAGAAGTGACAGCCAACACACAGCCCAAACCGCAGGATCTAGAAGAATTCAATTTTGCACAAGGGTTCTATAGATAATGAAAGTGCGCACTATGGAAGGGTTTTATAAATTCACCCCCTAAATGGGACATGAATGTTTGTATGGAAGTTCGTCTGTTTTGCAAACTCATTCGTTGAAATAGCCAGCGAGTTCAACATCCAGCGCTGGTTGTTCTAAGGAGTAGTGTTTAATGTGTAGTTTTCGGGTAATGGTTATTGGACGAGTATTGTAAGTAGACTTTAAGTTCTCGTGCGAAGTATTGGTACCTACTATTGGTTGTGTATAATCAAAGGTTGGTGACATTAACCGTTCCTGTGTCGTAATAAACTGAAAAATCCAAAAACGCACGACACACAGCGCTCATTATTTTTTTTTTTTAAACTGTTTATTATTAATATCAATTAAACGACATTGGATTAAACAGCCATTTTTAATACGAAACCAGGGGAAGCAAATCTAAAGTGTCAAGTCCAAAATGTGACCAACGACGTGCGGTCGACTGTACGAGCTAGTATGCGTACTTAAAGCTCGACGACCTTTTTGCCTTTTTTTTTGTTTGATTATTCTAACCTATAAAGTAGTTGTGTCCACATGTTTAATACTGACAAGGTTCGGTTGTTTTCTAGTGACTTTGCAAAACGATAAGTATCTGCCTTGCAAGATTACTACGATACACGAACATAATTTAGTTTTCACTTTGGTAAGTCAATATCAGCCGGTCGATTTTGACAGCAGTCGAGTGTATTATTCATTTTAGTTATTCATCCGGGGAAGTCTAGAAAACTGCCGATCTATTCTGTACAAATCTCACGGTAAAAACATAGGTAAAAGAAATAAAGAAAGAATAACGTTTGTTTGGACACAGTTTGTGAAAGGTGAAGAGAAAAGGTGAAGTGACCTTGAAATGAGCTGCCATTCTATAGGACACTATCACACACACTATCGACAGCTCACAACTTTGATGAACAACTAAAATCATTCTTATATTATAAACGCGAAAGCTTGTGAGGATGAATGGATGGATGTTTGTTACTTTTTTACGTAAAAGCTACTGAACGGATTTGGATGAAATTTGGCACACAGATAGTTTATAACCTGGATTAACACATAGGATTTTTATCCTGATATTCCCACGCGGGGCGCTGCTAGTGAATAATACACTGGACTGCCGAAAAGTGTTTACCTTGAATAGCAATTTGTCATCACACAACATTCAAAATGTGAACGTCATACGAATATTTCCACATCAACCGCACACGAAATAGGTCTAAATATTTATTCTTCTGGAGTCGTGAGACTCGCTTTAGGGAATATTGAAGTAATGGACAGCTAGTAGGCAACGAGATGCCATAAACACTATTCTCTAAGGAACAGAGACGGTAGTCACACATAAAATATAGACTGAAGATGAATAAACAAGGAGTGAACTTGGTCGTGTAATAAAAGGTACCTTTGTGAATTGGTGACGCCAATATGATGGAGAGAACATTAGGAACAAGCGATATAGGCCGATGAACCATCTTAATTATTGAGTTACGGAACTATACGTAATATAACTAAATACAATGTCGCCCATGGGCATGTGACCGGATATTTTTCTGAATATTGATGAAAAATTATTAATATTCAATTATTATTTTTCAGTAGCGTTTGCCATATCTCCGATGTTAATGGCTAGATTTGGATTCTGCTTATTATTTATAAAAGCTTATGAGCTTTTTTATCGAATTAACTAACATTTTTTATTAAAGTATTTACTAAAGTATATATTTTTACTATGAAAAAAAAACGGAGGTGAAGACTTTAAAAAAATAAAAAAACACTATTTGTTTTTAAAAAAACACAAATATAAGTCCATAAAATATTAGGGCGATTAAAAAAAAAAAAAAGAAGTCGAAAACAAAAAGATAGACCCCCTTTTAAAATTAATTTTCGATAATTTTTCATGAATACTCAGAAAAATACGGGCGGTCACATGCCCATGGCCGGTATTGTATATATATAACCGATAACTCGGAACAGAAGTAAAATTAAAATAATATTAACTCTGTTAACTAAGCTGTTATACAGGGTCATATTAAATTCGGTAGCAAAACTCCGAAGACGTGACAGGTACCTATGGTTATCGATACAAGACAAAAAAATAAAAAAATAAACGATGTTTTTTTGGGGCCGACTAACTCTCGTGGTTTTTTTAGGTACCTACTTGAAGTATGAGTAGGGAAATTCTGTTTTTTTTCGGTATTATCGTGTTTAAAAAATACGATAGACGTAGATATATTTAGTTACCTATTCCGCTTAGCTATTCCTAAAGAGTCATAAAAAACCCCTGTAATAAATCGACACATGTTTCACCTCTCAAGGAGGCATCCTCAGGATGACGATTGACTTGTCACGGACCCGAAGTCGAGCACGTCTGTGCAGTTTACATAAAGAAAACTGATTTTTAAACTGATATTACAAGTGACTACACTACGGTTGATGATCCCAAATGTTTTGTTTGATCCAGTTTTTGTTTAGATATTATCGCGTCGGCGGGTTTTCGCTAGTCAATTCAATTTGACCCTACATAAAATGCTGAAATACAATGCATCTGATGGCGCAGCAAGTGGTGTCGTCTAATTTTGTTACGAAGTTACTGGAATCACCGAAAAGGTCAGATAAGAGTGACACTGGCTTGTGACAGTCACTCTTACAGAGCGTCGCATCATCGGAGCGTGGCGGCTCTCTTCTGATAACAGAAGATGAGGTCAGGAGAGCCGCTGTCGTACAACTTCCACGACAAACTGCTATATTCCGGCATAATCCTGATGATTTTCAAGCTGTTGAACCACTAATAGGATGACCGCTTCTGGTAAAGGCTACCCTGCGCTGTTAAATCGAATAATTTGGTGTCAATTAAAATGATGTGTAAAATTAGCAGTGCTAATAAACTTTTGTCACTGACCGTCCTTTTTAATAAATTTCAAACTTGACTAGCCATATTTATGTCATTACTTTGCAAGGTTAGCATAGTATAGCTGATCCAATAAGAATTAATATCTTGAAATCAGCAAAGAAAATAACCCAGTTATTTTTAAAAGTTTGAATGGAAAACGCATAAGGTCACTTTCAGATAAGGCGGCAATAAATTGCTGCGAGTTAGCATCGAGTTTGCACAGTTAGATCGATCCGTTCAACGCAAGCGAACCCTTATCTCGGTTGACGTGTCTTTAAGTAGGCCCTTAAATTGCCCTTTTGGGAGTTGACCGATCACGTGTCCTGATGTCGGGATGTTTAGTTTCGGAATTCAGCTTATTACTTGTACTCATTATTGAGAGATGAAATGTGACGTTTTGTTAATTAGGATGACTGTGGTCTTTGAGAAAACAAGTTTTGTTATTGTATTGAAATTCTTTTGTTACCTAAGCTACGATTTCCTTTAAGAGCGGTGGCCACCACATAACGACTGCAGTGACGGCCGTCATGAAAACGATGGTACCGGGGTTGAACCTTACGGTGCCAAAAAACGCTCTCTAGAAAAATAGGATTTCTAGCATGTCGTTAGACACACTAAGTTTATTTCATAAATAACTAGCTTTACTGAAGAACCAATTAATATATCAAACTTAAAGCATTTATTTCAATTAAAGCAATTACAGGCACTTTTGAATTATCAAAGAGTCGGTCAGTTAGTCAGAAAGTTGAAGCTAGTTGCCCATTCCAAAACGTAGATCTATCATGCAAACAGTTAGGTGATTTCAATCTACATATATATCTGAGGTGCGTTTTGTCATGCTCATTAATATTTATGATTAGAAAATACCAACCAAAACATTGATCAAATACAATATTCATGAAAATTCAAGGCATTCCAATATTACAACAGCACGCACATTTTGATGTATTCAACCAAAACTATCGTATTTGGCAACCGTCTGAGTTCGACTGATATCTCATCAGCATTTCATTTGTCTTAAGTCAGTTAGAATTACCATTTCGCTGGGAACAAGGTCTGGCTAACTTGACTGTCAGAATGAGCAATGTGTGTTGAAACATTTACTGCTATGCTAGTGATAATGAAGCTCTATTAATTCAACTAGATTCTGCTTTTGCAGAGGTCAGAATGTTTGTATAAACAATCCATAACCGTGTTATAAAATCTTAATGTTTGGTGCAGAAATAAGTTTTACTGCAATGGGTATAGTCACCGTTCTAAGGATACTATTGAATTAACTTAGTTAGCAATGAAATACATTTTGTTGCAACAATTTGATGGAAGTGCTCATTGCAATAATAAGTCAATTCCAATTGTATGCTTAAATAAAATAATGGTACCTAGGCGACTTTTTTTTACATACCTGCCAAACTGCGTGACAGTTTGTCGGCAAAATAAGCGCTCGTCTTAAATCATTTGGTATAAACTATCTAATGAAATGTCTAAGTAGGTAGATACACATAGTTTTAATGGACACAAGAATATTTCAGTTCTACGAGAATAGTCTGTTCAGTGTCGGTGAACCGATTAATTATATCCACACAAACTATTGCCAAAATTGCATTTATACATTCAATGAAAACTAATTATTCCAGACATGTTATTATGTATTAATCCTATACTATTAAATGAGCAATATTTGTATATACAGGTTGGCAGGGACAGCGATGCGAAAACTGATATCATGGATTCAGTACATGAATCTGAACTCCTCTACGTTGAAATTTTTGTCGGTTATTTTTTTTTTTTATCAGTTGTGCCATACATTTTGACCGTGTAGGTATCGCACTTTTCTATAAAACAGCAGATTTTTTTTTTAATAACCGACGAATAGTTTCAACACAGGGATGTTCAGTTGAGAAGTTATTCAAAAATTTCCCACCAAAAAAAAAATTTGGGTGTTCAGAATCATGTACTCAATCCATGGTAAAAGTTTTTGCGTCGATGTCCCTGACACCTGTATATATTTGTAAATACGTTTTCGAAAACAGTTCCAACGATTTCGAGGGGTTTACGGGGGCGAAAACTTGATCTAGCTAGGTTTCATATCTGGAAAAAATCGTTTTCTCCGTATTTTCACCCGAGCAGAGCTCGGTCTCACAAAGTTTACAACAAAATGGCTACCTTAGAATAATGACATGGCAGCATGGAATTAGTATGAACTATACATGGAATTAGTATGAACTATACATGGAATTAGTATGAACTATCCTATACTATTAAATGAGCATTCTCTATTTTCACCCGAGCAGAGCTCGGTCGCTCAGGTACTATAAAAATAATTTACATGCCCTAAACTGGCATAATATGGATTGCCAAGCATCAACTCTAATATCTGTTAAGACCTGTATTTTCCGCAAATAAATGATTCTTTATGCTAAGCCTCATGTACGAATCTCCATTAAGACTGACGTAAAGATAAGCAGAAACGAAAATGCTCTCGAATCACTTGTAGACAATAAACCTGTATAAAATTCGTATTCAGGGATCGTCGGCCTCGTCGAATCATAGATGTGCTATCAAAATTGACAGACAGAAAGATTAGTATTCTTTCTTCGTTTTACGAGTAGCTATTTGACGTCGGATTCAACTGATTATTCCCAGATATCGTAACGCAGGCGTGACACTCGGTTCGAGCGAGTTCCGAGGGGAAAAATGTAACAAAAGAAAAGGAGATTTATACTGGCCCTATTACAAATTAAGGATCTTAAAAGCTCCAATGAAATGGATCTTTTTTAGAGTAAATATTTGAAAATACGCTCGCTTTTCAAATTTTGTTTTTGTCTTAGAGGAAATGCTGCGCTGAAAGTTTAAGTATTGTTGGTCTTTTTTGTTACTTTCTGTTACTTTTTTGCGCCGTTTTGTAAACACAGTACTAATTAATTGTATAGTGAATTCAGAACCTGTTGAATGACGTAAACACCATTTCACAATGCATTTAAGCCCATCCTTGATTGACATACAGAACCTTATAATATAAAGTCCTACAAAACTCAAACATTAGTTGGCTATGTATTATCTACGTATACGAGTACATAACCGTTATCATTCTGTTTCAGCTGTTGGTTCTCCTGAACTCAAATAAATAAACATTACTTATATTATTATACTGCCTCGTTGATTTAGTGGTCGCAAGCGCTACCGGTGACCATGAGGTCCTGGGTTCGATTCCCGGGTCGGGAAAAGTGTTATTGGGTTTACCTATCTGCAATTTCTCAGTGGCAATCTGGATTTCTGCCCGGTTGATGGCAATAGGATCGCCCCTTATTATGACTCAAATATAACTGGCGAAATGTGGGTGTTCTATTAGGTACACCTCTGCCCAACCCTTCGGCGTATACATGTGTGATGTTAATGTGTTACTGTTCCATTCTGCTTTAAAAGCACTCATTATTTCAAAACTATTTAAATTTCAATCATAATTCAGAGAACTTTTGCGCTGTTAATTTTCTCCCGCTTTATAGTTCCCCGTATTCCATCATTTTCGTAGCCGATTAACAACGAATTTAACTAACGAAAAGGGACACTCATTATATCCATTCAAATTATAATTCCGTTCAGTTGAGCACGAAATAATTTATTCAAAATTTTAATATGACGTAGCCACAATGCTAGCAATAACAGGGGCCATTCTGTACAATCCCCCATTTGATGTTATTTAGCAAAACGCTTGGGAATACGTAATGCGAGTTGGTATGAGTACCTAGTTAAGCACAATTAAGTTGGCAACATTAACCGTTCTGAAGTAAGGTATGATAACGATCTCAGCTAACAACGATGAAAATACAGTCGCAAATTTCAAGTATGCAAACTGCCTAAGAAAGATATCGTTGTGAATTCACCGGAATTAAATTGGCAGAAATTGCTATTGTATTTTTCCTTGGGCGCCGACGCATGCCAAATGCTGTTTGCGTAAAGTGTCTCCCACTTATATCGTATGAGAATGAGCGTAATAATGTTTTACAAAATCTTCGTCAAGGGATTCACTTTGTAGAAACAATATTAGACTGTAGCAATGTAGGCCATTTATAGCATTAAATGTTTTCTAGAAAGGACTGGCAATGTTGATATTGTCCAGAAGGTCGATCTAATTCTGAAATTAGTTTGTGGCAAACTTTAGATGATTATTATTTTAGGTGGCTAAAATAGCTTGATGAGGTTTTTAGTTTCTAATTATGATTGAGGCAGACAAAACAAATTACTTAGAAAGTTTCACTAGAATAGGGATGTTGACAAAAAAAAATATTTTTGTGCGCTAGGTAGATTATTAAAAAATATTGGACACGTATTTTTATTTTTTTTACGTAATGAAAAGATTATGGCAATACATTGAGTAGGCAATGCTTTAAAATGTGGCATGACGTCACTGGCCGGTAGATTTTATACTGACTTGTGACGTAGCGAGCCCCCACTCCCCAACTTTAATGCGTTTTATCTAAACTATTTTTTATTAATATGATAAAGCAAAAAATACGTGTCTAATATTTTTTAATTATCTAACTAACAGACTAAATAGTTTTTGTTTTTTCCCAGTCAACATCCCTATTATCAGAAGCACTGGTGATAATCCAGCATTTATTTCAAAAACAAAATCTTTATATTCCAAAAGAATATTAGCAAGGTAGACTTTGGCATAAACAAACACAATATGAGGGTAATTCGTTATTTTTATTTATCTCTGATTATCCCGGTTAAGACAAAGGGTAATAGGAAACAGGGGAAATGTATTTACGAAAAATATGTTCAGTGGTTTAATAAAAATTGTTGGTTTTACTGGTAGAATTAGCAGTTTGTTTTGCACGGTGTTGCGTAGCTTTAGATACTGTTTCATCCCCTACACATTTGAAGGGTGGTATTTGATTGTGTTTGTTCTTTTTTTTAGTTGCCTTTTGCTGCTTTTCCATTTATCTTTTGTAGAAAAACAGCTAATTCTCATTTGCAGATTTTAGATTTTATTTTGCTATTCCACAATATTATTCTTGTTATATAAATAAAAAGGTTATGATTTTAATGAACTGTAGTTTTATTCAGCAAAAATACACATAGCAATGTAACAATTAGATAGCCATATTAATTGGAACCAAAACAAAATACAAATTGGTAGTGTTGTCAACATACATATTACATTGTATTTTTTACTTTATTGCCAACAATTATTTTCAACCGAAATAAGCAATAAGCTGTTAGTCATCTTTTTTTTATTCTTTATTAAAAATAACTAGGTTCTTAATCAGCGGATATATTTTATTAATCTGTTTCTTTCGCAATATTTAATAACACTTGGTACTAAATAAAATAAATAACTAACTATAAATTAATAAATAATTACAATCTAGCCTATCAGACTAATACACTTTTTTTTTTTTTTAATTTGATATTTGAAATAAATACTTGGAATAGTATGCATTTTATTTAACACAAGGCTGTTCCACTTTCTTAGAGTTTGATATAATTATATAAACACTTTGTTTATGTGTGTCATTGTCACTATTATTTTAACTTTCAGTCCACAAAAAAATATTTTTGGGTTCGTTTTCTATGGGGTCTTCAAGGAAGACGTGTTTGAAAATAGTGCTGAGCTTTAAAATATACTCTTTGTCTACCTATATTTTTTTAACACATCCTATATTCTATTTCGTCGTATCGATGATTCTTTTTATCTGTTTTAAATTATTGAGTATGTCCGGAACGAGCCGGAAAGATAACATATTTAAAAAACAAAAACAATAAATATAAAAAAAAAAAACAAATCAAATTCAATTAGGTATTTTTTTTTTTCGACTACTCCAATCTTGCAAATAATATGTGCGAAACTGTAAAATGTAACGTCCTTAAAAGCTCGTATACATTGGGATTAATCGCAGAGGTAGATAGTCTACGATATTTTTTTGTTGTGTAATAGTATGTAAAGTCGATTTGTAACGATGAGGGTGGCATAATCTGTCTATATTAAAACTCTCTTTAAATAAAAAAAATAAAAAAACCTAGACCAGAATTCGGTCACTTCGACAGCGTTGGCCTCGCGTCTTCCATAACACACATATCTATTGAATTACCGTTTCATAGTATACGTAGTTTAGTTGTTTTCAATATAACTTGTTGTAGTATAATACAGGGTGGCAGGGACATCAACGCGAACACCCCTGTGTTGAAATTTTTCGTCGGTTATTAAAAAAAAATCTGCTGTTCCATACATTTTGACCGCACAGAATTTTTTTTTATAACCGACAATTTTTTTTCGTCGGGGATTCATTTGAAAGAAAAGAAAGAAAAAAGAAAGAAAGAAAATACATTTATTTAGCACAGACACGCACACAAAACACCACACGCACATTTCAGAATCATGTACTGAATCCATGGTAAAAGTTTTCGCGTCGATGTCCCTGCCACCCTGTATAGTTGTTGTCATGTTCAACTCAAGTATTAAGTGACATGTAGTTGTGTATGTAGACAATAATGATCACGTACATAAGGACGTGTCGGTTATAATTAATTTAATTGAGGAATTAGTATGTGTGTACACACGTGGCAGTTATCGTCCATTTAACTTTATGAGATGCGATAATTTCTGAAACGACGCCACCAAGAGCTAAAAAGAATTTATGTAACCACAAAAGACCTAAACAGTAAAAATGATATAGAGATTACTTGCGACAGGGAGTCGAATGAGAGAGATCGACAGTGTTCATCTTCTTTAAGAATATTTTGATAAATTGTTCTTCTGATAGGCTTTTGTTTTTGTTTTATTGTTCATGGATTTACTATAAAGCCGTAAAGCTTCAATTTTGTTTCATTACAAGTTCACACGACACTGACAAAATTACATAGGAATAAACGTTCATCTGCTCCTTTTATTTCATTTTTAGGGTTCCGTACCTCAAAATCAAAAAACGGAAGCCTTATTGGATCACTCGTGTGTCCGTCTGTCTGTCCGTCTTAAGTTGAAATTTGGTACACATATGCATTTCTGTGATCCATACACTGACGTGTAACGCAAATAAATTAATTTACATTATGGGGGGCATAAGAAAATAAAAAGTTTTGCAAACTGTACCGTGTGACATTTTAAACGAGAGGGCTTCTTGCGAGGATCAGATTATTTGTTTTTGTTATTTTAAAATAATTACAGATATTTAAGAAAATAGATGAATATTGACTATTCCCTACCTTTAATTCCGAAACTACTAAGCCTAAAATTTTGAAAAAAATGCAGAGATTGGTCCTTTACTCATAGATTACAGGAAACCCTATAGGAACTCTATGCTATTAAAATAACAACAAATCTTTCAATGTTGTGTGTACAAAATTACATTTGCAGTTGGAATGTATGGGAGAACATGCTTTTCAACTACAATGTTAAGTTTGTATTTGGGATAAATTTATCCCAACTACGGAACCCTTAATGTGCGTGGTCTAACACGCACAATTTTTTTTTTTTTTTGGGTGTGGGAAATCATCAAATGACTTCTCCCGCTCTGGGCGGAGCGAGAGGGCGTGTCAGACTTTTACTGACTAAAACCCACCCGTGTTCCTTCCGTTGCCCGTGTGCCGGGGCCGCGATATCCCTTTCGGACAAACCCGCAACCCCAGCAGGCATTGCGTCCTTACGGACCCCGTCAGTTGGTGCTGACATCTCTTTGAGGCGCGCGTGGAACACAACGCGCCGTCGACCCGGGCCTGGTCCTTATCGGACGGCGAGCTACCCATTGCTCACCGTCCGCAAGCCCGCGTCTACGGTGGCCGGAAGTCAGCTCGTGACTCCCGACGCCCGGGGCGTCTCCTGCGGCGACTAGGGGCGCGAGGGCGTGCCACTTGCATCTCCCTCGCGCGCTCCGCCTCCTCCTTCGCGAGCATAACCATGCACTCTCGCTCCGAACCATGGCCTGAACCAGACGCCGGACGCCAGACGCCGGACGCAAGAGATCGCCGCCACCGATCGCCTCCGTGAGGACACGGCGGTGCTCCGCCCAAGCCGGGCAGACCTCCACCGTATGCTCCACCGTGTCCTCCGGGCGATCCACACAGTGGTGACACCCGGGCGTTTCCTCCCGCCTTATACGGAACAGGAACCTCCCGAAACAGCAGTGTCCGGTGAGGACCTGCGTCAGGCGGAAGGTGAGGACGCCGTGGCGCCTCTCTAGCCACTCCTCAAAGAGGGGACTTATCGCCACAATTGTGGCGTGCCCAGTCTAACACGCACTTGGCAGGTTTTTTCGATGATTCGGTAGGCGAGTGTAAGATGCCGAGTGCAGAAATTCCACAACATTAGATCGGTTCACAAATGAATTTATTTTTCACTTTTGATTCATTTGGTGTTAAGTTTCAATTCGAATGAACCATTTCGAATGAAAGGAAAAATGAACAAAAAGTGATAGTGTCTGATATCGGTTTAACTAATTACCTATTTTCGTTTAATTGGCTATTAAAAGGTTGAAATCATAAAGTTTTATACTGAAATCAAAACGATAGCTGTTTTATATAGCTCAGCGTAGTTACCTATCCATCAGATTTCAGAACCATCAAAGAAAACCCCCATTTAAAATTTCTTTACTTTTCTATTTTTCTCAACCGTGATTATATCCACCACTATTCTCGTTCGAAAGCTCTTTTAATATCCGCAACTATTATATTTACAGCCTCTGACCCTTTGATCACATAATCGGTCCCGTGTCACTCTGAGCGATGGAAAATTATTTTTCACTCCAGCAACACTTGATCCTTTACCGGGTCGTGGTGATGTGGGATTTTATTGAAAAAATCTAGGCAAATTTTATTTATAGCCGGTTTTATTATGGCATCAATATTCTTGAGTTGACGTGTTTTGGTTTTTGTCTTGTTGGGGTTATGCAACTGACAATTTCCTGTAGCTTTTGTTTGTAGCTAGAGTTTTTATTGATATAGAATTAATACCGATTGATGTTATTTCGTTGTGTTGTTAGTCTAGGTCATGAGGTCTTGGTTGAGGTTCTCGGGTTGGGAAAAGTGTTATTGGGTTTTTCCATCAGGAAATTCTCAGTAACAGCCCGGAGTCTGGAGTTGTGCCCGGTTGATGGCAATAGGCTCGCCCCCTATTACATGGGACTTAACATAACTGGCGAAATGTGGGTGTACTAAATGAACACCTCTGTCTAGCCTTACGACGAATACAGTCGTGATGATATGTTTATTACCAGCATGTTAAAAAAGATTTTTTTAGAAAAGGTCTTTAGTTATTTTCCATTATAAATAATGATATTATGAAATCAAACGGTTTTAATTTCGCCAACACAACATAAAACAAGCTTACTGCTATAATACTACATTAACCAACCCTTCCTGACATCCCTTTCAAAGTATCCTGCAACTTCATTCGCATAATTTCATTTCCACCCTTATCATTACAAAACAACTTTCCGGAACAATATTTAAGAGTAAATCCCTAGCTTTTACGTCTTCTTATAGAACGATTTAACAAATAAAAAGCTTTGATTGGCTAGCAAGGAGACAAAGAGACGCCCTTCTAATTTTACCCTCATTTTTCCTCAACTGAATACTGGCAACACTGGCTTGTCAATTACGAGGCTTTATTCCCGTTAACCCAGTCTCAAGTCCTAGTGGATCGAAAACATTTGAACATCTATAAGTTTATTGGAAAGGAAACTGGTTAATAAAGATTTGATATAAAAGGTTTTGGCATTTTTGAAGTGTTGAGTTTTTAAATTTTTTGAATTGACTTTATTTAATAGGGATGAAATAAATTGGTGTTTTTGGGCAGCATCATTCGAAGGTAAGAATACAAAACCTAACTGAAGCTAAAATAATATCTAAGAGATGAAGCAATGATTGAAGAAGAAGTCCTAGGTCATCCGTCTTTTATTGACTTGAATGTGCCCTGGCGGTTGTGAGTATGCCATGCTCACTCAGATGTCTCGCTGATGGTGGCGCGTGTGTTGGATCATTTAACTCCCTTCAAAATGGTTGAGCTGAATGGTGCTAATCCATGCGTCATGTTCGTGAACGGGTGCCGTCAGTTGGGACTGGTCAACTCTTAGCTGCCCTGACTGATTAAAATTTTTGAATTGTTTTTTTTTTCTTTTTATTACGGACGCTTGTAACGTGTACGTCTTTCTACATTGTTCTCACATGTTTAGTTTGAACATGAATGATGTAACCAATATTTTGAAACAATTTATTTAAAAGAGTGTCCGTGAAGTTTCTTGCCCGTTCTTCTCCATAGGTACCTACTATGCTTTGGAATGGGCAACTAGCTTCATACTCGTATTTCTGACTGACCGGTTCCTTGACAATTCAAAAGTGCCTGTAAATGGTTTAATTGAAATGAATGCTTTGAGTTTGAGTTTGATCATATTTGTTGCAGAAGTGGTCCATAAGAAAAGGTCAGCTTAAAGGTAAACCTTACTTTAAACTATATCGTACATAATATGAGCAACATAATTCCAATAAGACAATATACTAGTACCAGTAGATATAAAACAGTAGCATCGCATTATATGTCAAGCCAGGTCATTACGACCATATACACCAGGGACTTTTTACTGTAGCGTACTAAGAGGAAAAGCACTGTTTCTTATCATGCTAGATTTTCTATTAGGGCTTCCTTTGGAATTATATTTTGCAAAGTGATTTTTACTAAACGGTCAATTTGACCTATAACAGCCTTGAATATTCTACATCTATTCACTACACGCAAAGAAAATTTTGAAATATTGGAACAAAAAGATAACATTTCGAAAAGAAACTGATTTGAAGGTGACTATGTGTTAGTTTTCTATAGAGTAGGTAAGAAAATCTTTGATATTGAAATGAAACTACCAGGAACACATAGACGTCAGAATGGATAGTCGAATAAGAATAGTAAATCATCCATATAGCGTAATACCAATGGAAATCACAGTTATCCACATAGACACGTAAGCAATATTTAAAACTTCCCTCCATATAAACTTTGGCTTCGAATAGCGAATGTCACCAATTTGGGAGCTAAAACGTCACAGTCGGGATATCCCGATCAGAATTGCAAATGTGAGAGTAAATTCACAAAGAATACACGAAAATTATGCGGGATCCGGTCAGGGCTGGTTTTATTCGTGTAACATACGGAACTCTGGGCGTCAGGGGTCGGGATGTAAATTTATTGAAAGGTACTCATTACCGCTTTTAGCTAATGAGTAAAGTGATATTTTAAATACAGATTCGTGTAGCGTGAGCGGTGATTCGTTTTCATTTACTTCTTCATTCATGTCTTTTATGGGCATGAGAAACATATTTGCTACCTGCTTCGTATTACCTTCGAATGTATCTCTAATTTAATTGAAAGCACCTAAATTGAAGATAAACATAACGCAAAGAAAGAACACAAACTCAAAAAAAAAACAAGTTGGGGGACAATATGCGTTACATCCACGCAAAACAACAATTGCTCAGCATAATGCTGCGACCCTATGGAAGACAGAGCCCCAGCGCTGATTTTCAGTGACAGCCGGCGTTAACGTGATAACGTAATATATATGAAATAAATATAGATATAATTATGAAATAAAAAACAAAATAAATATATAAAACTTAATTATAAATGTTTATATAAATATAATGAGTTGTAGCCTCATTTTTCTGTTTATTCCTCGGTTGCTGTTCAAAAGGTTGTCGCAATATTCACAAAAGCTAATCTTGCTAAGCCTACCACAGACGTCAGCATAATACCTACTAAAGGCTGGCCTCGAAAAATGTAATAAGTTCCCGCCGAAAAGTAATTAAATCCCACAGAGCCATTCAAACCTAACAATATAAACAAGGCTTTCGAGAAAAATGAATCAACCACTCTTCCCAATATTGCTAATTTTGCAAGACCTATAACATGTCCCAACCTTTCCTACATTTTGTTCGAATGATTGACCTCTGGTGTACAATTTTCAGTACTTGTTATACTGGTTGTTAGCTCGGCACTGTCAATGGTACTCGTCCATACCATATTAATTTTAACCGTTATTACAATATTTTGAGTCAAGTGTTTGCTTGATGCTCATTTTGATTTTGCCCGTTTTGTAATATCAAATACATTATGTTTGCTTGTTTATCTGTTGATTAATATTGACGTTACATTTCATCAAACAACATTTTAGCATTTACCTGGTCCTCTTTATTTTTATCTCATTGTGGTCATTTAAAAATTCTACTACCGCCGGCCTGCGTGAGGGATGATGCTCAAGTATGTCTACTGTGCCCGAAGCGGTTAGTCCCACTGCGATCGTATTTCTCGGGGCAAGAGTAAGAACCACCATTGTCTTGATGCCCTTGGTCGCTTTTTTAGGGTTCAGAAGTCAACAAGGAATCCTTATAGTTTCGCCATGTCCGTCTGTCTGTCCATCTATCTGTGTCCGCGGCTTAGATCAGAGACTCTTAGTACTAGAAAACTGTAATTTGGCATGGGTATACAATTAAACATACTCGTACATATTAAACACGCTGTCAAAGTGGTAAAATAAAATCATGTTTTTTTTTTTGTTTTTTTTCTCTTCTGTCCCATCGTGTGCTGTGTCTTTTGAAAGTTCGTTCAAAAATATTGTGAGTGTGTCAAAACCATTTTTGCATTCAGGGATTCGTTTGCGAAATATAAAGCTTTAAAGTGCAAATTTTTGTTAGGTTCAAGTTCCCCCCCCTCTGCCAGCTAAATGGTTGGATTTGGTTATGTGTTTTGGAGTAATAATCAACCAACTTACGTTTGCGGTTGCAAAAACATGTTCTCCCATAAATTCCGTATTGGAGAACATGTTTTTCAACTACAAAGTTAAGTTTCTTCTTGCGATAAATTCATCCTAACTACGAAACCCTTCATTATGCGTGGTTCGATATGCACTTGGCCGGTTTTTTTTAAATATATACAAATCCAATGCTGTTTTTCAGTACTTTCAATTCCTAATAAATAACATACAGATGATCACAAGCGATGTAAGAGAACTTAGTTCCCATCAATACATTTGTTGACAAACACTAAGTATAGCATGTTAGTGACGACCTCGCAATTTTGTGCTGATGGCTCTTACAAAACTTTGAACAGTCAATATATTCCGTAATTGGTGGAGCGTGCGTATGCGATAAATATTGATATTTAGCAAATATAGAGGTCGGTAATTTATACTTGTACCTAATGTAGACAGAGAAAATGTAATATAGGAAAGTGGCATTTGCGTAATTTATGAATGCGCAAAACATAATCATAATACGTGTAGGTAAGAATTATCTATGACCAGGTAAAGATGTGTGGGATATCCAGCTTTGTTGCAGTATTGTGAGGAACTATTAGCTGTGTCAGCGACTTTATTTAAGCATGAGTTCAGGTCGTGGCACAGATTAATACAGACGGGACATTCCGCAAAATCATTTAAACAAAAAGCGACTCTTGCCACGACACAATAAAGTGCAATTCAGATCACACAGCGCTAATCACCTAAAGTTATATTCACCTAGAAGTTGCTTCTCTTTCTATCGCGTGACTCTTAGATTTTCTGACCACGTTACACTCACTGAATTGGCCCAGCAAGATGGGCCTGTCATGTACTTGTAGCTTCATACCCAAACTGTGGAGCGTCCCTTGTGTTAAAATAATTAACCTGCCATTTAGATCAGTAGTTGACCTAACTGCATACGGAATGCTAGAGACACTTCAATTAAAGTTTCCACTCTTGAAACGCCTGATGGGTCAGAAAACAGATAGAAACATTATAACAACAAACAAGTGAACAAATAAGTCAGCAGTGCCCTATTCCGGCCAGATATAACATAATACGGCCACTAACTTTGCTATTTCAGTAATCGTCAAGACAAATGTAAGGCATTCGTCTTGTGATATCGTAGCACAATGTTTTATCTAGAGAGAAGAAATATGAAGTATTGCTGAGTTTTTGGGGTAGACAGAAGTGCTCATTTGTGATGGTTCGTTAGGTTGGTTTTGTCGTGTTAGGGTAATTTTTCGAGTGTTTTGACGGTCATTGTAACATTAGTTCAGTTTTGAATGTTATAAATTTTAATGTGCCAAACAAAAAGGAGATTGACATACAAGAAACGCAGCTTATATTTAGTGGGTAAAGATATAAATATGTCTGGGTGGAATGTCTATCTAGTTATATTTATACAATGTCGCCCATGGGCATGTGACCGCCCGTATTTTTTTGAATATTCATGACAAATTATCGATAATAAACTTAAAAAGGGGGGTCTATCTTTAATTGTTTTTTTTTCATTTTTTCTTATTTTTTTTTTCAGTATCCCGCTATAATTTTATGTATAATTAACATAATTTCACTTATGTTTTTTAAAATAAATACTGTTTTTTTGAAAAAAAAAATCTTCACCTCCGTTTTTTTTTTCATAGTCGAAAAATTTTACGAAAATTTTTTAGTTAATCCGATAAAATAACTCGTAAGCTATTAGAAATAATAAACAGAATACAAATCGAGCCAATAACATAGAAGATATGACAAACGCTACTAAAAACATAAAAAATTGAATAACATGAAAAATATTAAAGATAGACCCCCCCTTTTAAAGTTACTTTTCTATAATTTTTCATGAATATTCAGAAAAATACGGGCGGTCACATGCCCATGGGCGACATTGTATATTAAAATTTTATCTCAACGAGTTCACAACTTTGAAGCTGTGAACTCGTCGAAAAACAAACAATGCGTCCAACTTTTAGCCGCTAAATGAACGCACACTAGACAAGCACAATGACAGCACAAGAAAGTGGCGTGAGTGTAAGACGTAGCTGTCATACACACTAGCACAACAAAGTTGGCTTGTTTGTTTTACTTCATTTACAGCGCGACATTCTATCCAGACATGTATAAATAATCAAAACTAGTTGGTAAATGATGATCGTTCCGGACAATGGTGGCACTGCGAATAGCAGGGGTGGCCTAGTTCTTACGAGTTGTAAGCCGTTGGTTCGAACCCAGACAGGCGCTTTACTTTATGTAAATTATTTCATCACAACTGCTCTCAAAACGGTGAAAGAAAACATCGTGAGGAAACCGGCATGTCCTAGAACTAAAAATTCGAAGACATGTACATATACCAACCGGCACTGGGCCCGCATAGTGGTGGATTACGGCCTCCTTCCTCTCAGCGAGAGGTGGCCTGTGTCTTAGTAGTGGGAACAATAAGGCTGATTATGCCGTAAGACATGTTGCGCCACCCCAAATATTGGGATTAGGATTGGAGAATGATGATGATGATCGTGATGATGACAGTCCATAATTAATATGAGAACCATGTTAGTTTTGGACTTAAAATCTGACGTGAAATTCTAAAATGCTGTCTGCTTTAATAAGTTGGAGTTAGTAATCTTGGATCACCCTTTCTTTTTTTTTTTGCGGGAAATTATCAAATAGCACCTCCTGCTCTGCGCGAAGTGGGAGGGCGTGTCAGACTTTTACAGACTAAAACCCACCCGTGTTCCTTCCGTCGCCTGTGTGCCGGGGCCGCGATAGCCCTTTCGGACAAACTCGCAACCCTGGCAGGCATTAGCCCTAATGGTGCTGACATCTTTTTTAGGCGCGCGTGGAACACAACGCGCCGTCGACCCGGGCCTGGTCCTTATCGGACGGCGAGCTACCCATTGCTCACCATCCGCATGCTCGCGCCTACGGTGGCCGGAAGTCGGCTTGCGACACCCGACGCCCGGATTACTGCTTCACAGAAGGAAGTGATGGCCTCCCATGCACTCTCGCTCCGAACCATGGCCTGAACCAGGGCCAGAAGCGAGAGATCGCCGCCGACCAAGCCGGGCAGACCTCCACCGTATGCTCCACCGTGTCCTCCAGGTGATCCACACTGTGGTGACACCCGGGCGTTTCCTCCCGCCTTATGTGGAACAGGAACCTCCTGAAAGAACCGTGTCCGATGCGGACCTGCGTCAGGCGGAAGGTGAGAACCTGCGTTAGGCGGAAGGTGAGGACGCCGTGGCGCCTATATAGCCACTCCTCAAAGAGAGGAGTTATCGCCACAATTGTGGCGTGCCCAATCTTGCATAACTCTGAGCCATGATTACTAAAAGTGATAAAATTATTCCAAAATTATAAAAGAAAGTGAGTGTGAATTGAGTTCATTGTCGAAATACATACCCAGTCTACAAATTCAGAATGAGTGACATCATCATAAGTCTGGGTTCCGGTGATATGAACAAATTGAGTTACTTCCACGACACACTTATGAAACAACTACTAACTAAGGTCTTACATAAGAGATAAGTTATTTCGTATACTTATTAATATTTTCTTGAAGTCTTTCTTAAGAATCGGAGGAAAATGAATTTTCTTAAACATTTATCATTTCCGAGTAATGGATTATCTTAATATAAGCTGTCAATATCAATGAAAGAGAGTTATTTACCAAATAAAAATTGACGAAAGTATGAAGAAGAGATTATTCCAATTTTCTTTACCGAAAATCTGTTTTTTTTTTGTCACTAACTGACAGGCTTGGGAAAAAACGTTTTTTATTTTTATTTTATGAAACGAACAGTTCAAAATGTTCTAAACAAGAGTTTCACTATATTCAAATAATGGGAATCCCCAAAATTGTTGCGGGGGTTTCGACAGGCGACGAAGTATGTAAAACTATTTAACCTTTTTAATTTATATTAGAGTTATTCCGAGTCATAAACATTTATAACTTTTCGTTTATTTGCATTCACTCGCTATTCAAATTTGATTTAAAACCATGTTTTCTTTCTTAATACGTTTAAAACCTTGTTTGAAATTTGTTTTAAACTGTGACTTTTTAACACTTAATAAAAAACATTGTTTTATTTCAAACTTTAAAATACGTGTTTTAAAACAACTTGTTTGTTTTATGCCAACCCTGCTAACTGAATGCTCTGTAAAATGCAGACAAAACAGTTACAAACAATGTTATTATTTACTATGATCAGATAAAGAACATGCATCACAAAGAGGTGTTTATAGTAATCTAGCCATTTGCAATCTAGGAGTAATTTAACTTCAATAGTGCAACGACTAGGGTTCAAATGTACAACCTTTGGATTGCTAGTTCGAGTCCTACCCTCTGAAACATAGGCTGATAAAAAACTTTGTTAGTTATCGTACACTAATTATAACTCTCTTCTATATTCCCCTTGTTAATTACATACTATAAGCCCTGCGAGACTAGAATAAATAATGTTCATAATTTCAAAATGGTTTTTTTATAGTTCGTTTTTACAACCATTTCGTGGTACACTAAAAACATTTTTACGTGGTTTCTCATAGAAAAGTACAGTCAAGGCTTTGGACCCATGTCAAAGAGCTCTGACGTCACAGCTTAGTCCCAAATGAATTAGCTATTTCGATGTTCCAGTACACAAACAACTTGTAAATTAAGAGCGATGATCTTAAGAACTATTTTTATATTTTTCTGAAAGGAATGTTTTGTGAATGTGATGCGATTTCTCACATAGTATGTTTAGAAGTACGTTCGAGAAGCATGTGATATAGTCATTAAATTACTAAAATTCTGAATTCAAAAATTCAAAGGTCATTTCTTCAAACTAGGCTGAGAATCAATAAGACAGTCATCGTAGCTTTAGCTGAGAAGAAGAAGTGGCGCAACAAACTCCCCAGCAGCACAGAGCTGTCTGTTCAGTTGGAAAAACTTGATTCTATACAATAGTACTGTTATATAAAAACTGTGATAAAATAACATCCTTCAGATATTCTGGAGATGATTAATAATAAGTTTGACAGCGTAAGATGTTAGTAAAATGAAAAGGTTTTTGAAGAGTAACCTGTAATTTTAAATGGAAATTAAATATACCTCCTAAATATACTCTGACACATCGCTGAAAATTTAATAAACGTCTGAGATGAATATTTGAGAAACATTTTTGCAAATAGTTTGCTCAACACACAATGTGCGCTTTTATAGTTACTAACGTTACGATATTGTCGTCTACGTCCACGTCATGGCATTACGATAACATAGGCAAGTAAAATGTGTGGAAATGTAAGTAAACACTTAAATTTCCGTCTACAATAACGATAAAACGTGCACGTATATCCGTACAGTATATGGAGGTGGACGTGAACGGCCACGATAATATCGTCACGTTATTATAATATTATAAATGCGAAAGTGAGTTTATTTGTTTGTTTGTTACGCTTTCACGCTAAAACGGCTGATCCGATTTGGATGAGATTTTTGGCACATGTGTAGACCATGATAGGATAGGACATACTAGCCTGATACTGTCCCACTGCAGGGCAAAGGCCTCATACAAAGAAGGCACGAGCATTGATCACCAGGCTTGCTCAAGACGGGTTGGTGATTTCAGACTTATATTAACTGTAAATCCAGGTTTCCTGACGGTGGTTTCCTTCATCGATGTCAGTAATGTCCAAGATAAACTCAGAAAGTACATATGAATTGAAAAAGACACATTGGTACTTGCCCGGATTTGAACCCACAACCTCGTGCATGAGAGGCGAGGCTTTAACCACTGCGCCATCACGACATCTAGATAGGACATAAGATACTTTTTATTCCGGTAGTACGTTCCCGTGGGTTATTTTCCGACATACACGCGGGCAAAGCCGCTGGCAAAAGCTAGTAAATTATAAAAGCGATTTATATAAAAATATCTTAGAACTCATTTTTCTAAACGGCAATTGACCATTCTACCATATTTATTTGTCCAAAGCACACGAAACGGATGCTCCTATATTGCCAACTAATTTAATATACAAACCCCGATCGCTACCCTTGAAATCTCGGGACCCTAACATTGGCGAACCCTCCACGACCCTGCTAACTTAGCCTCGAGGCCAAACACCTGTCAATATTTTTACAATTTTACAAACTTTCAACGCAATATATTCTTATAAAGTTCAGAGTGAATTTTGATAAACTAAATTTGATTTCAGTCGACGTTGAGCAAGCAAGGGTAAAATAAGCTTAATTTGATGAAAGTATGTCAGATGCAAGTCATTTTGGAGCTGCGAGGCAGTCGAGGGAATGTGTGCATAATATTTTATCCTGGGAGTTTATAAGTAGCAAGTACGTTTAGCGAAAATGTGTATTTGTTTGGTCCTTAGAGTCTGATGTTATTGGAACATTGTTGATAAATTGTTTGGGATCATGACTCCAAAGAATTGATTGATATAAATGACATGTTACTCTGATATGTTTGCCAAAATCACATGAAATGATAGTTAGAACAAGTTCGGCCATTGTTTCTCTGTCTGCAGTTTTTATCCGAGTGCTGTGAATCTCTAAAGGAGGGTAATGTTTTTTTGAATAGCAAATAAAGATAGTGCTGCTGTCTATCTTTTTATAAGCTTCGCTAAATACACTCTTCTTTTCTTAGGATATCTAAGTTTAGTAATAGACGATTTTGTACAAGCCATTAATAAAAAGTACCTGGGCGACGAAAATAGAGAAAACGAATTTTCCTAGAAATGAAATCTAACTACTCGTAGATCGATTTTTCGCCCCCGTCAACCCCTATATTGCTACTTTCATCGAAATCGTTAGAGACGTTTTCGAGAACGTGATTGCAAATATTTATACAGATAGGTATTGCTCATGTATAGTTTCATTGAAATCATTAAAACCGTTTTCGAGAATGTGATTACAAATATTTATTCATTTAATAGTAGATATTCGATGATGATCTGTACTGGCAGTTTTCCAAAAACCGATGGGGTTGGCTGCTGTCGCTAATATAAATTGTAAGTACCTATCAGAAAACTTCTCACATGCTGTTGCCACTGAACCAAAACCGACCAAAAGGCCCGTTTGTCATTTGCTCTTATCGCTCCATTGCGGGATCTGACTTCAAGATCACATTTACAAATTAATTTTCTCCCTACATACCCTTGACGCAATTGACATAAGATTGAAAATCTCTTCAGCGACCGTAAAAATAGAGTGGTATTACAGACCCCAGGACAAAGGACTGATCATGTGTTTAATGTTAAACGGTGTAAGGGTCATTTTCGATTGTGTTAAAAGTAAATAAATTTGGTAGCCGTAAGTGGTCGTCCGCTGACAGATGACGACCCTGCGAAGCTCTTTCTTGTTTTCTTGGTCCCTTAACTCGATTTAGGTAAATGAAAGCTTTGACTCGAGTCATCTGTTAGAAAGAGATGGAGGCATACACGAGAACAGGACAGACATTTCAACCCTTGAAAAGTAATTGTAGGAGACTGAAGTTTGTCAAACTTATGAAGGGTTAGATTTGGTTTTTTATTTATATTTTTTATCAGAGTTTTGTTCAATAATAATTGGCTTCTTTCGTGTTTTTTTTTTAAATATTTGGTGTTGATTTTGAACCAGCATTCAATAAATAAACCTGATAGTTAAATATTATGCGAGTTTCAAATGAAATGAGATCAAACAATATAAATATAACTAAAAAAATACAATAGACGACGTATATTTAGTAACCTAATCCACTTAACTGTTCTTAAAGAGTCATAAAGAACCCTGTGAGAAATTCGCGTAAATTTTGTAAAAAAATTAACAATCATCAAGTGTAAGAAAGAAAGAAAACGTTTATTTGTACACAGTTCGTGCAACAAAAAATACAAACAAAGTAAAATTGATAAACAGAACAAAAAATAACCATCATCATCTGCCTAGCCTTTTCCCAAATATGTTGGGGTCAGCTTCCAGTCTGATCGGATGCAGCTGAATACCAGTATTTTACATGGAGCGACTGCCTATCTGTCCTCCACAACCTAGTTACTAGGTAACACGATACCCCTTGGTAAGACTGGTTGTCAGACTTTTGGGCTTCTAACTACCCGTAACGTAACGACTGTCAAAGGTCTACAAATTACCACCGGGACCAACGGGTTAAAATGCTATCCGAAGCACGGAGGGGTCTCGGTATGTAAAGATGCTCACCCATCCACGGACCAACCGCGGCAAGCGTAGCTTAACCTGATCGATCAACCCATGCGGCTGTTATTACTTAGCCACAAGCTCCTCTAAAAAAAAACAAACGACTTCCAAAAATAAACATCACAAAGTGAAAAATAACTTTAATTTCGGGAGCCTGGGGGAAAAAAATAAACTTTTTTTTTCTGCTCCTGAGGGTCGTCGCGCGATGTTAAAATGATAGCTTCCTTATATTATATTACTCAAGAATTGCGCTATCAATTAATTCAAAAAGAAGTTTTCTAATCCAACTGGTAGTTACAGAGATTAATTAGTGCGTTGAAATAAAAAAAAATAAACAAACTCTTCAGCTTCATTATATTAGTATTATAATAGATATTTTCACTACATCCACTACAATAGGCAATCATTAGTAAAGAAACGGCCTTAAATTAATATTTTATAATAAAACTTCGTACTGATCCTAAGCAAACTCAACAATATCGTATCACAACCGAATTTTGCAAGCGGACCTCAAGAAATCCAATTCTGAATATGCAGACACATTAAAATTGATAGCAGTCTAAAATTTCTATCGGAATAATATGCTACGAAATTCAAACCGCATTGATTCTTTCGATGCATGGAGGTTTTTATACTTAACGACCATGTGACTATACTCGTAGTACCTATTCTCTAGTTCCTAGTTCCTAGCATCGATTTATATCGGTTCCTAGGCCCTGTTTGTCATTATCCCAAGTTACGTTTCAATTTAATTTCTCTGATAGGTAGGTTTAAATAAATTCTGATCCATTGTTTAGGGTTCTGACCTAAAAGAAACCTTTATATGATCTTTTTTTTTTCCGTCCGTCACAGAGTTTTTTTTCCGAGATCTATGAAAATAATGTAAGAATTTGAATTTTAGCTTAAAGTTTCGAGGACACGCGAACCCATCGCCAGTCAAAGACCAACATTTTTCTTGCAGACATTTTTCTCATCGACTGTAAAACGGACCCAAAAATTCATGTTCGTTATTCCCAGAAACTGTAAAAAATTCGATGTTTACCAATTTCTCGTGTGACGAAAAGACGAGATGAGGTTATCAGAATAATTTAATCTGTTACCGGATACGTTTTTACGCTTAAACTGTCTGTATGTGACTATACTCTATTTGAAATAAGATTAGACCTTTAACAAACCTTTTTTACCGTCCGTTCAACCGATTCTGACTTGTATCCGTAGGCAAGGATGGCATTAAAAGCAAAAAATGGTTACAATACTAACTGTTTACTACAGCTGCCATTTGTCATGCCACCAACGCAATGGAAGTCAAAATCGGTTTAACGCACTGTAAAAAAGATTTAGTTAAATGTCTAATATTATTTCAAATGGATTAGTAAACCCAGACGTATACTTAAAAAAACAATCAATAATGTACGTATGCCAACTTACCTATGTTGCAGAGTAAGCATTGAATTTTTCTTTGTATTCTTGTGGTCTTTTAACCAGTGTAAATTATCTACAAGACCTGCAAAACGCCTCCCCCAAAAGCTGTCAGACCACAATTTCCTCTTGCGAGCAACTATCTTTTTCCGTTTCCGTTCTTCTAACTGACCAGACAGCTGTAATTCTGGGGAGTTTGTTGCGCCACTTCTTCTTCCCAGCTAATGCACTAGGAAGTGGTGAAGGGTGGGCGTTTTGGGGGACTGTCTTATTTAATTGACGTTCGAAAAGTGCTGATTCTCAGCCTAGTTTGAATAAATGACTTTTGAATTTGAATTTGAACTTTCCAATATTGGTATTTTTTTCTACTTAAAAGCTACCGCTCTCTCCGGAGTAGCAACTTTCAGCTCTCTCTAACGAGGGCTTGCTCCTTGATCTCTTATAATAGAACATCGTTATTTCATTTCTTCTTTATTTAAGCCAGTTTGTTAGGGTTCCGTAAGTCCGAATGAAAAAACCAGCCAATTGCGTGTTGGACCACGCACAATAAAGGGTTCCGTAGTTAGGATGAATTTGCCCAAAAACAAACTCAACATTGTAGTTGAAAAACATTTTGTCCCGTACATTTCAACGGCAAACGTAAGTTTTTACGCACAATATTGGGAGATTTACCATGTCATTTTAAAACCATAGACTTCTTATAGGGTTTCCTGTGATCTATGAGTAAAGTCTGTCCGTCTATCACAGCCAATTTGTTCCGAATCTAATGAACTGATCAAGTTGAAATTTATTTTTCAAGTACAATGGTAACTTTGTTCTTGGGATACATTCATCCCAACTATACGTATTACTTTATACTTTATTGTGCATGGTCCAACACGCACTTAGCCGGGTTTTTTATTACAGCTACCACCCGGTTTCTGATTAAGAATTTGAAGTCGAGAACTTATCAAACTCTGCTACTTAATTAAAACATTATTTAAAGTGATTCTTTTAATGTAGCCTGCGAAATTCAAGACGTGTTTCGTTTTTTGCAAAGAAATTTTAAACTTTGCGAGTTTTCTCCTTTTATGTAATCCTTAAGTAGACTTCGATAAGTTATCTGCTTTAAATCTGCTTTAAAATATAAATTGTCAATTTTAAAATTGGGTGTAAGGCCGTTTCTCCACCGCCACCATCAACGGGACGTCAACAAGGACGAGATGACGGTGCCGAAGTACCGATACATACATTTACTATGGCCGTGTGTCCACGGCACGTCCGTCATCCGAGCGTCGGGGTCCCAGCCCCCGATTTTTCGAGTAGTTCCGCGCGACCGCTAGAACTGGGCCCGAGATTGTGCCGCCAATACAGACACATTTGAACAAGATCAAACGTGTTTTGTATTGGCGGCAAAATCTCGTCCACACACTACCGTCGCACAGGCGCCGTTCGCCCCGCTTTTGTTTTAACTATTTTCTTATTAATCTCGATTCTCGTTGACATCCTGAACACTGTAAGGGCCGAGTCACACCGGAATGGCAGCGGCCGGCAGCGACGCGGCGAGCACTTTCAGTGTGAAATAATTTTAAACTTTATCTACATACTTAAAATACCATATGTAATGATGTATCGCTTGAAAAGGTCGCGAGGCCGCCCCCGGTGTCACGAGCGGCCGCGCCACGCGCGTCTTGTCGGTGGTTCTACCCGCGACTGCCAGCGGCAACGTGAGGCCTCTCGCGGCACCACGGGTGGCCGCGCGTATGTAATGTAGAAACTAAACTAGTCAGGAGGAGACTAGGCACGTGGGATCTGGAGGTCGCGCGAGGCCGCCAGCGGCGACGCCGGGGGCCGCTGGCAGCCGGTAGTGTGACTCAGTCTATCCTTGCTACACATTCTTTCTTTGTTTTTTACGAATAAGTAGCTTTCAGTCTCGCTTCCCGAAATAATATTTTACAATGCATTTGCTCGAAAAGAGCGTTTTCCAAGCAGTCATTTTGTGCGGGAAGTGTTACTTTTTTTCACTAGTGCTTTTTACTTTTCTGTTTTTTTAAATTTTTGAAGCCGTCGTCAGCCCGTCTCGTCTCAGAGATGTTATTATTTGAGATTTTTTTTTCACAAATTAGTATTTACAAATCAGATGATGATGTTGACGATGGCGATGATTATGACGATGGTCAAAATCAAAAAGTCGAAGTCAAAGTCTAAGCCTAAGTCTAAGTCGAAGTCGAAGTCGAAGTCGAAGTCGAAGCCAAAAGTCAAAGTCATGAATTTTGTTTTTATCATCTATACGACTGCCGTAAGGCTCGCTCGTATTTTTTTTTTCCTCGCACAATGCATAGTAAAACGTTGTATGATACACGTGCGTAAGATGATTTTCGGAAATCACCTACCTTCCGCACTAAATAACTTTTTTTAATATCGTATCGTGGAATCTAAAAGTCTTTCCTCATCGTATCATGGTAAACCAATATAAGAGGCCAGGGGTACGATCATCCCCTCTTAGTTGCTAAGCTGAGCATTTTCGATGTCGCATTATATCGATGGAGGGTTATTCTCCAAATTGTCAGAGATGTGATCAATATTTATTGAATGTACGGAAAAGAAGGTAGTCGGAGATTATTTTGTTTTGTTGTCATTGTGAGGAGGATTAGTAAGCTGTTGAAAGGAAGTGTCGATTATTATTATGTATTTTTTGTATCTGGAACAGAGTAAGTTACTGTAATAAAGTCAACCAGTTTAAGTAGACATGAGGGCCTCGACAATGTGACATTCTATCAGCGATAATAATGATGGGAAGTCAACAACGTGGTGCCACGTCAAGCGCCGAACGCAGCGTGAGCCACACTGCACTTGACGTGGTAACACGTCGTGTCCGGGTTCGCAATAAGTCAATCGTCATCCTGAGAATACCTCGTTGAGAGGTGAAACACGTGAATTTCTTAGAGGGTTCTTTATGACTCTTTAAGAATAGTTAAGCGGATTAGGTCACGAAATATACGTCGTCTATTGTATTTTATCATGGATTTCCGCAAAGTCACACCTAAGTCAATTAACTATCTTGAATTAAGCTTATTTCAATTCAATACAGTGATTATTGATTTAACCATACTCGTTTTAATATTGCTATTGAAAGTAATTGTAGAAATACGAAATACTTTGAAAGCCCTTAGCACTTGTCAAAGCCCTCTTAGGAAACCGGCATGAGGAATCCTTCTCGTTCGTCCTCTACTGCCGGTAATCGTGAGGAAAGCGGCATGTCCTATAACCAAAAGTTCGAAGAAATGTCACATCTACCAACACGCCATTGGGCCCGCGAGGTGGATTACGGCCCACTCCCTCTCAGCGAGAGGCATTACGGCCCACTCCCTCTCAGCGAGAGGCTTTCATCATAGGTTGATTATGCAGAGGCCGTCTTGAAACCAGTAAAAAAAAAAGATATGTACTGTACCTATGGTACGTGCGTTAAAAGTTAATCACGTTGTTAAATAATGTAGACTTTCAGTTGCCTGTCCATCTTTTATCTAACCGGCGATAGTGACCCTTTTTCGAGAGACTTGTGGAATACTAAACAGTTTTAGCTGTCTATTTAAATGTCGCATTTTGTTTTTGATCTTTTACTGGGTAAAACCTTTTCTAATATTGCGAAAGAGAATTGGAAAGGGAAAATATTTCATCAATGAATCTTAACGGGAGGGGCACTCCTAAACCTGTCTTACCGTGTTAAAGAGCTGTCAGTGTTATCATTGTTACGGAATATTGACACTGAGAGCTTTTGAACGCGATTTAGATAGGTTTCGAAGCACTGATCGCGCTCAGCATAGGGTCGCAGCTTTATGCTGAGCGATGGCCGTTTTGCGTGGATGTGACGCATGTTTTCCCCCAAACTGTTTATTTTCGTGTTTTATTCTTACCTTGCGTCATGTGTACCGCAAATAAACGTATTTTCTTTCTTTCTTTCTTTCTTTCTCAGCTCCATTGATGAAAATTGACCTAAGAATGTTTATAAACTTTTCTGGTGAACATTTAGTTAAACCCAGGGTTTCTCACGGTCTCTTTTATGAGGTTGACTACAGCTAAAGCGTGGTCACTGTCGGATTGCATAGAAAAGAAAGAGAAGCGCGATGAAACAACGCTGGTAATTTATTATATAATATAATTTAAGAGCGTGTATTCTGAAGGTGGGCAACGTTGCAAATAGATGTCAAATATTTCACTGTTTTGATTAATTTAGCAATATTACTGAATAGAAATAAGAAATGTGGCTAACTAGCAAACTATAATATTAATAATGAATTGCAATAATAACATTGAATTTGATGTTGTACCCATTTTAGGTGTAAATAACGCATTTGGAAAGTTTCTAAATAGTTTTTTTACATCTCAAACTAAACATTCGGTGTTACGATATTAATTATTGCATTTCATAATCAATATTCTAGTTCGCTGGTTAGCCACATTTTTTATTTCCACACAGTAATATTGCTAAATTAGTCAAAACAGTGAAATATTTGACATCTATTTGTGACGTTGCCCACCTTCAAAAATGCTCTTAATTATTTACAAAAATCTATTGTTTGGACTAAAAAATAAAACTATTACGATAATAATGTTGCTTGTAGGATAATCTGACAAAAAAAATATTGAATTATATTAATATGGTTTTAATCCGTTAAAAGAAATAATTTGAGGTATCTTCGTGGTTTTTTTCTATCATATAAAATTAGTTGTATTATGTTTCAAAACACTATCTAACTAGCATATGTCCAGAAGAATATCATATATTTTTATGATTTTGTTTACTGCAGTGGATCACATACCTTTAGACATTATAAAACTTTTGCTTAGGTCCTGTACTCCCCTTAAAGTCTAAACATTAACTTGGTCAGATCATGTGAGTACCATACAGGTAAGCGTCTGAGATGGTATTTTGAGGAATGATATCCCAGAAAGCATTGTGACATTGAAACAGATATAATAAGTTATGAAGACTACAATAATCGGAATATTACTCTCTTTTCTGCCTACTTCAGCGAATATATTAAGACGTAAGTATATGTAGGTATGTACTTACTAACGATAGTTAATGGAAAGGATCCCAATACGTCAGTATCTTTCACTCATCCTATCAGGAAATATGTTTTGCATCACTTGATCAATATCGGCAGACGAAGCGAAAATACAGAATGTTAAGGATAGTTTATTACCTACATGCTTTTGTCTTATTCCTCTTTACTTATTGTTCGGTAAGGAATTGTTTGTTATAAGTATGAGTTACTGATACTTTGTTATTATGAGTAACGGTTGGAAGAAGAGTAACAGAAGAAAAAAAAAACAGAAAATATTTTTTTGTAAATATACCTGTACCTTTTCTCTTAAAACGATGATGGAAAACATTGTGAGGAAACCGGCTAGTTCTGAACCGAAAATTCAAAGACATTGTGTCATCCACCAAGCTGCACTGAACCCGCGTGGTAAATTACGGCCCACTTTCTCTCTCAGAGATGAGGCATGTGCCCCAGGAGTGGGATCGGATAGGCAAATTATGCAGTACCTGTAAAAAAATACAAGGGTCCGTTCACATCGAGACGTGACGTGACGCGACGATGCTTGAAGAGGCCAGTGGTTTCGCGCTGCGCAGTGCGGCGCCGTGAGACGCATCGCAACGTCGCGAGGCGCATCGTGAAGTCGCTGGCAGCGCCACGCCTCACTGTGGATTGAAAAAAGGCTCTCGGAAACACTGGAGCTTAACTTTTAAAGTGTCGATTTTTTGCTTGAAATGGCAATAGCCAATATTATGCATAAATATATCATAGGAGGCATCTGGTAGGCAGATTGCAAACTTATTTTTTTTTGCAAAAAAAAAAAAATGACGCTAATATATACGTATACATCTCCGGAACGGAGAGAATAGTCTTTTTAACCTTGGTGATGTAACTATTTATTTATGATTTTTTGACGTACTTCATTTTTTCAGATTACTTACTTTTTCCGGAGATATAAATATTAGCTCCATACATATTTTTTGCAAAAAAGATAAGTTGCCAATTTGTCTACAGATTGTATCCTACGACATATTTATGCATAATATTGGCTATTAGAAGATATTTCAAGCAAAAAGTCGAAACTTTAAAATTTAAGCTCCAATGTCTTCGGAACCCTTTTTCGATCCATAGTGCGCCTCCCTGCGCAACGAGGCACAGCACGACGCGCGGCGCAGCGCAACTTGTCTACGTTCACCGCGAGCTCCTGCCCCGCTAGCTAATAGTAGAGACAAGTCGCGACGACAGCTTCAGGCTGCGCCTCGCGGTGTCGAGCTGCGTCACGTGGCTTAGTGAGGCGCAGCGCGCGACGCCGCTGTTGTAAGCCACGCCTACCGCCGAAACAGCGCTGCGGCGTGATGCGTAGCGCGGCGCCGCGAGTCACCCCGAGGCGCAAAGCGGCGTAGCGCGACACCGCGGGATATTTTCGAATTATCTCAATTAATTGTGTATCTTTTTGTGTAGTAAATAAAGTTATATTTTGTATCACTATCTTCAAAAGTGCCCGCAGTGTCGCATGACGACACGCTCGGTGTGAACTGACCCTTACTCGCTGCAAATGATGGCAAACAATTTTTAAATTCACTTCCAATTCTCTCTTTCAGCAGCCTACAAAAGAAGAAACAAATGATATTAATTGCTGAAATCAGAAAAGGTTTTAACAAAAAACTTACGTCACTCAGGCAAAATAGTTTACCTTACTACGCCAGCAATGATTTTGCTATGAACCTGAATTCCTAGAGGACCATTCAGGATACTATCAAAGTAATTTTTAATGTATTGTCGTACATACGCATTCCAATATATCGAAGATTTCTGAGAAATTATTCATAAAATGTGCTTTTTCATGTTGTGATACTCTATTTTGTATTCTGAGATAAATCGACACAATGCGGATATGAAGCTGCAAGACTGCAGTCTATGTTCAAAGAGATTATAACTATAATACATATCTACTACATACTACTATGCTACAAATGTACATACCAAAAATATATAAAACTGAAGTATCTGCTTGTAATTTCAAAATAACAGCTTTTTACTAAATGCATATGAAAGTATATTTTAAGTACGGTACCTACTTTTTTAAAATATCTGTCTATCTGTTTGGTCCGGGTAATCTCCGAAACGGCTGCTGGACCGATTTTGACGAGACTTTCACTTCAGAAAAATAATTAGGGTCCACGCGGACGAAGCCGCGGGCCGCAGCTTGTAATAATATTTTCTAAAATATGAAACATGCAACAGCTTTTATTGGGACAACAACAAGTATCGTCAGCTTGTGTGGTGTATAGCTTGTCTACTCTGAAATGACGTGCACGGTAATTTGGATTTCTATGTCATGCGGTAATGGTCACCGCATTACCCATAGAAACCCGTATTACCATCTAGGTGAATACAGTACTGGGCGTGTCATTTCAGAGTGGACAAGCATTGGCTATGAATGATAGGCAAAGGAATGATGCGATAAGGCAACAGTGTGGTTTAAAAGATGTAGTGACAACTTTTTTAAAGAGTACCTATGCTTAGATGGTTTGGTCACGTTGAAAGGATGAATGAAAGGCGACTGACAAAAGGTATTTACAAAGTAGACGTTAGTAGAAACGCCGGGAGGAACTCCCTAGAAGGACAAAGTTTAAAAAAGCTTTTAAAGCCATAAATATCCAAGCCTTAATTCAATAATTTTGTCTGTTGTCTTTTATGGTTATTATTTTATTATTATTTTTAATGTTTTTATTATTAATTGGTTTTGTATTTCATTTAATTTCCATTTCTGATATCATGTTGTATGTTGTAATTTATTCATTATTATATTATCGCTTTGTCAAACTTAATGTTGTACCTAGATTATAAGAGAATGATGTGGTCTCTTATAACTAGAAGCGCACACTGTATTTGTCCCTATTCCTAGATTGTAAACTTGCATGTAATTGTGTAGCCTCTGTTGGAGATCCAATAAATAATTAAATAAGGACATTACAGTGACACTATTGCTGATGTTCTTAAGAACAAGTGTGTGACGAGTATTAACATTAAATAGCTTCTGATTTTTCTAAAGGTGCTGATAAACTTGAGCATTCACTTGTAACAGAACATCGAGCATTCGCCGTTTTTAAATTTGTCGAACTGAACAACGAACAGAGCCAACCATAGAGCCAATTCTAGCGAACGCTCTAGTCAACAGCGACAGGGGTGCGGGAGGCATAGAGGGACGGCGGCGGTGGAGCGACAGACTGGCTCGGGTCGGCAAAAATAAATAAAAATTGTTTGTAAGTCTTTCTACTAACAATATTATGGGTCAAATGTGTCTGAAATAAAAACTTTTTTTTTCTTTTTTCTTATTCATTTTTTTATTATCTGCTCATAAAATCAAGGCTGTTTCATTTGTAAAAGAAACAAATGTATCTTTTCACCGTAATCTCAGACAGATTAGGGATTTCATCTTTTTGACTTACCCCCGGTTTCTGAATAAAGGATTTTGTCAATCTCTACCTTTATAATTACTTAAGGTCAAACCCCGTGTTTTTTTTTTATATCTTAGGGATTTAGAACTTCGCGGGCTACATTGAAGGAATCAATTTAAAAATAAGTAAAGTCTCGACTTTATCTTGACCTTACTGACTGTAGGTGAAAAAAATCATTGTGAGGAAACCTGGACCTATAGTTTTGAGCAAGCGTGGTGATCAATGCTCATGCCTTCTCTGAATGAGAAGAGGCTTTTACCGTGCAGTAGGACAATAATAGACGGTATTAAGAGATGATATTAATGTAAAAGTAGAATTTGACCTTACTGACTTGTAGGTGAAAAAAATCATTGTGAGGAAACCTGGACCTATAGTTTTGAGCAAGCGTGGTGATCAATGCTCGTGCCTTCTCTGAATGAGAAGAGGCTTTTACCGTGCAGTAGGACAATAATAGACGGTATTAAGAGATGATATTAATGTAAAAGTAGAATTTGACCTTACTGACTTGTAGGTGAAAAAAATCATTGTGAGGAAACCTGGACCTATAGTTTTGAGCAAGCGTGGTGATCAATGCTCGTGCCTTCTCTGAATAACAGACAAATTTTAAATGACAGACAGTTGTGTACCTATGTTTAAGTCCCTAAAAGTGTTGACATTTCCCGCATTATATATTTTAGAAATAGCCATTTTTGTGAGAAAGCATAAGAATTACTTTCTAACAGTATCAGAAACTAGAATAAGGCCTGTTAGAAGCCAATATAGGAACCTATTGCAAAATGGTAATTACAATACAGCTTTACTTACGAAAAGTGTTTTTGGCATGGGTCCTACCATTTATAACAAAATACCGAATATTATTAAAAATCACCCAATCCAAATGTTTAAAAAGAAACTGACAGCCCTATTACTTGATAAGTGTTATTATTCAATTAATGATTTTTTAAATGACCCTACTCTTTAGATGTAATTATTGACATTGTATTTTTTATTTTATTTTTTATTATTATTCGCATTAACCTAGTTTTAAATTCTATAATTTGCATGCCTAATTGGTAGATTGTACAAGGATCTCAACATTTTGTAAACACCTTTATTTATGTACCTACTTTCAAAGCAAATAAATGATTATTATTTACCGTGCAGTAGGACAATAATAGACGGTATTAAGAGATGATATTAATGTAAAAGTAGAATTTGACATGTTCTTAATTCAGAAACCCGGTTTTATATTCACTCGGTTGCCGTAACGACACCCATTACCACAAAGAACGTTTGTTTTACCTATGGTGGCATTTACATCCCCACATGCGAATTACGGATCACACTGACGTCACGCGAAATCCCGCATCGCGCAAGCAGAGTTTACCGCGCGATCAGCATATATGTAACTTTCCGACTTCAATAGGGATGTTGACTGGGAAAAAAAATCTATGTAGTCCGACAGTCAGATAATAAAAAAATATAAGACACGTATTTTTTGCTTTATCATAATAATAAAAAAACTGGCCAATTGCGAGTTGGACTCGCACACGAAGGGTTCTGTACCACCGTACAATATTTAGCAAATATGACGTATTCAAAAAAAAACTACTTACTAGATCTCGTTCAAACCAATTTTCGGTGGAAGTTTACATCATATACAATGTACATCATATATTTTTTTTAGTTTTATCATTCTCTTATCTTAGAAGTTACAGGGGACACACATTTTACCACTTTGGAAGTGTCTCTCGCGCAAACTATTCAGTTTAGAAAAAAATTATATTAGAAACCTCAATATCATTTTTGAAGACCTATCCATAGATACCCCACACGTATGGGTTTGATGAAAAAAAAAATGAGTTTCAGTTCTAAGTATGGGGAACCCCCAAAATTTATTGTTTTTTTTCTATTTATGGATGCAAATCTTAATGCGGTTCACAGAATACATCTACTTACCAAGTTTCAACAGTATAGTTCTTATAGTTTCGTAAAAAAAGTGGCTGTGACATACGGACGGACAGACAGACAGACATAACGAATCCATAAGGGTTCCGTTTTTTGCCATTTGGCTACGGAACCCTAAAAATGGTTTAGATAAAATGCATTAAAGTTGGGGAGTGGGGGGAAGTCCCCTGTAGATGTTACACTGACTTGTGACGTAGTGAGTCACAAGTCAGTATAAAATCTTCAGGGACGTGACGTCATGCCACATTTTAACTCAATATCCTGTCGTAATCTTTTGATTACGTAAGAAAAGAAAAATTACGCGTCCAATATTATTTAATAATCTACCTGACAGACAAAAATAATTTGAGTCAACATCCGTACTGTCGGGCAGTTGTCCACTAGACACGACACCCGTCTGGTCGGAGGATCGTCCCTTTTCAATGGAGGATGAGCGAACTTTACTCCCTGTTCCTCATACCTCTATATACTTAAGTTACTTAAGTATTTTGGTACCTACAATATCTATCGTGGCGTTCTGTACGTTCTCCCTACCCTCAAGCGGAAAATGGCGTCAGTATATATATGAGTATGTAATATCTATCAAACTAATATGGACTCGGTTCACCAATTATGAACATAATCGATTAGAGTATAATACAGATGTGTTCTGAGAAACTAATCTTACACGTGCCTTCATTACAAACTAATTAGAGATAAGCAAGCTATTAATAATAACTAAAAACTAACATGTCACACCACTTTGTCACATATTAGAGGTTTGAAAGTCCTTACCAAAGCTTCAAAAGTTAAAACTTACGATGGCACAACCCTAGTATATTTTAGAAGCAACTTGATACGGGAAACTCGACCTTATACCTAACACATTTAGAACAAATCATTTCAAATTCGAATGCATTATTCAATTTGTCGGACTAATTCAAATACCGGTTTTACTTTGCCGTCCAAAACTTGAATCTGCATTAAATTTTATACCTTACGTTCATCGAAATAAGAGTGTAGTAAAATTTGTTAAGCTTCAAAATAAGTTGGCCTAAGCATTAACTATGGGCGCTCAGTGAGATCCGTTTTGAAACCCAATTTGCATGTAAATTCATCGAAGTCGGTTCAGATTAACTTTAGGATAGGAGTTATTGAACGCACTCCAGGGTTTGGCTTGAAGCAAATTTTATTTTGGTACTTCAGAGGTACGTGTCTTTCAGTAATTTCATTTGTAAAAGAACAACCCGGCCTTGCCACTCAAGTTTTAGTACCGAATGAAGGCTCCTATTGACAGACGCGACGCGACGACGCCGACGGTTTGACGCGACGACAACGGTTCGACGCAATTCTGGTAGAACAATTTCCATGAAGTTTTCATAGAAATTGTTCTACTAAAGGCGCGTCGCGCCTGTCTGCGGAGCCCTAAGGTATTCATTTTGATTACATGAACATCGAAAAATAGGCATAGGTTTTAGTTTTTTTTTAGTCAATTTGCGTACGTAACAACTTATTTCCCTGACTTTACCCATTAGTGATTTTAATGTTTGGCAAAAAAAAAAAAATTGATATAGGCTCCTCCTTTTGGAAGTCGGTTAAAAAACAGTCTCAGGGGAAAGCTATTTTATTGGTGTGTGTCTAAGCACGGTATAAGATTCATTGGGATTAAAGAAAATTTACGTCGCAATATCAGATCCAGATCAAATTTTTAGCTTCGTGCAGACTAGCGCGACGCGGCAACGGTTATTATTATACGTATACCGAGAAGTTTTCTTAGACATTGTATTGTTCGAGTCGCGTCGCGCGGTCGCGTGCTAGTCTGCACGAAGCTTTATCCAGCTACGGCGAAGCAAAAGGAGGGTTAAACCGGTATTTATGTATGTATGTTCATCTGTGACCTCATAACTTCTAAACTACTGATCATAATTTGACAAATGAGGTATCGTTTAAAGCGTCTTCATTCTCCGGTGGTTTTAGGCTATATTACTTCACATTGAATTCAATATGGCGCCCTCTAGAGGATATAAAGCCATGAACAAAAAAAAAACCGGTAAAGTCAGGGAAATTAATTGTTAAGCAAATTGTCTACCAACTTAAATTATCCGTATATTCACATCACAACTATCATTCTCAGTTATATGAAATGGCTGTAACACGGCAAATTAACATAGGGTGTCTGCTTTGTCTGGCTGTACAAAAAATCTAAAAGTCTTACTATCTTGAAGTTCCCTATTCTGCCCTGCTAAGTCGAAAGGCGCTTTCTCAATCGGAGTAAGTTTTGAGAATATTTACTTTTTGTAAATTGTTTGTTTTGCTCCTTCAAAAACAATAATTTTTAAAGATGACGTATTTTTGACCATAGATATTATAGACATACCCAAATTATCCATCAATTGTACTATTATACCAATTTTGTGAGTAACGCTATTTTGATTAAAAATATAGGCTTCATTTAGATACTGCTCTTCGCCTTAATGTGCTCATCGAACGTTCCATACAAAAAGATAATTAACTACTTTAGTAGTTTGTAATAAAACTTCATTAAATATTTTTTTTACAATCTAATTATTCGCAGAAGCAAATTACAAAACAATAATTAAAGCAAAGATTTACTTTCTATGAATTCAAATTAATCAAAAGTTGGCAGTCTCCGCCAAAAATACATCTTAAATTAGCCGGTATTATAAAATGGAAAGAAATTTTAGAATATTTTTTTTCCGTACCTCAAAAGGAAAAACGGAAAACCCTTATAAGATCACTCGTGTGTCTGTCTGTACGTCTGTCACAGCCAATTTGCTCCGAATCTACTGGACCAATTTAGTTGAAATTTGGTTAACGTATTTAATATCTGTGACCCAAACACGGACGTGTAACGTAAATAAATGAATTTTTAATATTTCGGGGGCAAATTGTAAATTTATAAAAAAAGTTTTGTAAACCTTTTGACAAATCAATAATGGAAGTACTTGTTGTGAGGATCTCATATATATTTGTTTATAGTTTTAAAATAAATACTATTAAAGATATTTAAGAACATTGATGAAAATAGACCATTCACCCTCTTATCTCCGAAACTAAAACGCACGAAATTACGCCTAAAATTTTGAAAAAAATGGTTATTTACTCATAGAATGCGCAGGGAAACCCAGGTCGTAACAGCATGGTAAATCTCTCAATATTGTGCGTACAAACTTACATTTGCAGTTGGAATGTATGGGAGAACATGCTTTTCAACTACAATGTTAAGTTTGTTTTTGGGATAAAATCATCCAACTACGCAACCTTTCATTGTGCGAGGTCCAACACGCAATTGGCCGGTTTTTTAGTTGGGTTTGGAAGTTTGTCTAGGAAATAATCGTTATGTTTATCTTCATATTTTATTACGAAACGCTCTATTGTGAACTATAGCCGTATCTCAAATCTTAGCGAACAAATAATACCCACATTTACTTAGCGCAAAAGCGCTAGCTCCGCGCAACTAGTTCGAAAGATGATCTTACCGCTTATTGCTTTAGAAATTTAATAAAGTTGTTATCAACAATTTTTAAGCGTTTCTAGCCTATGTTAATATACGGCTATTTGGCTTCATAAAAACGACACGCCGCCAAATATCTTATTATTTTAGGAAAAATTGAGATAAAAAAAAACTTGTTACTGGTTTTTTTAAATGTGGTAAGTTAGATAGCGCTATTTGGCTTAAACCATTCGATTCGACATTGTTATACTGCCCTGCTAAGCCGAAAGGCGTTATCTCAATCGGAATAAGTATTGAGAAAATTGAGTTTTTGTAAATTGTAAATTTAAAAAAAACATAAGGATAAAATAAACTTCTAAGTGTTTTTTTTTATGGTTTACGTTAGATAGGGTTATTTGGCTTATACCATTAGATGCGAAATTGTTATAGCTATTATATATATATATATATTATTATGGTATAAAAAAAAAACTAAAAGGCCGTATCTCAGAGATACCGCCTTTCGGCTTAGCACGGCAGTATAGCTATTGATGGTATAAAAAAACTAAAAGGGCGTATCTCAGAAATAGCGCCTATCGGCTTAGCAGGGTTTAATCAGTGTTTCTACCTAAAATTTTGTTCTAAATTGAGCAACTATTGATGTTAATTTGTACATGATTTATTTATTTTCCAGTTCAGTACAGCAGTAAGCAAAACTCACGCATGTCCCTTCTAAAAATAAGCCACCAACATGATAGCGTTCGTCCAATGTTTTGCCAATCCTGGCCACGCTATTTGCTTAGGACATCAAACGTTGCCAAACATTTGTTTTTCATTTCAAATATTTGTTTCGACTGTCACTATTTGTGTATCGCATATTGTTTTCTGCTGTTTATCTTCATTATAGATGCTGTTTCGAAGTGCGCTGTTGTTGTGGTACAGGTTAATTGTAGTAGTATTGTTTTTGGGACGAAGGATTAAATTGAACGGGCTTTTTGGACTGAAGGACCAATTAACGGAAAGTGCTAAAAAATACAAACTCAACATCAAAAGATTATTTAATCTAAGTTTACCTAGAAATTGTACTTTAAGGGCGGATTTCACCAATTAAACTGGACGCGATCAGCACATCTTAACAGCGTTCAAGAGCTGCCAGTGTCATAATTGTTGTGGAATATTGACACTGACAGCTCTTAAACGCGGTTTAGATAAAATAATAATATAATTGCTCAGAGATAAATTCAATATTTTCCGCTTTCCTGTTTCCAATTTTCTTAAATTCTTTTCATTTGGAATGATGAAAACAATAAGGGAATTAAGTTAAATATTATTATTCAAGTGTTTGTATGTCTTTGAAAATAAAAAGCTTACGATGACGAATTAAAACATCACAAACGTAATTAATCATACAAATTAACATGTACTTAACAAGAACGCCCAATTCCCCTTCTGTCCAATGTTTGCGCAGTGACAGGGCTTTCAAAGGAGCAGTCAAAACGACACAAAACCCATCCAAAAACAACCTTATTCTAATTGAGCTAAAGTGCAAAATCAAATAACATTACACTCAAAGCATTGCCTCGTAATTTGCCAGCGGCAGAGATCAAAGTTAATAAATTAAACCACTTATAAATATATGCCTGTATATGGAGATTTTGATCTCCAAAACTATTGAATTGATTTTAATTAGGTTATCCTTTGATATCGCGTGTTAAGGTACTCATTAAGTTAGTAAGAGGGTAAGAGAAATTAGTTCGTATGATAGATTTATTTCTTACATTTAATTGAAAGCTTTGATAAATAGGGGTTAATGACTAGGCAAAAGTTATTATTAAATAACTAATGGTAGGTATGTTATTGGCAATACACATGTAAAATGGTAGCTGGCTTTGAAATTATTTATTTTTTATGATCTCTCGGAATCTAAAATGTCACGGATAATGCTAAACTACTTTGATTGTTATTACAAATATTGGTAGGTGTGTAAAACAGGAATATTTCGGACGTGTTGGCATTTAATTGAGACTTCAGTGTAGAAGGGATTGACTCTACAAATCTGAAAAGGAACTACAATGCTGAACGATGGCCGTTTTACGTGGAAGTGACGCATACTTCTCCCTACTTGTTCTTTTAAGTTCTCAAAGAGGAACCAAAATTTGGTTTATTTAAAAAGTTGTTAACGCTGATGTTCTAAAAATCAAGCAAAATTCCATTAATTGATGAAATACTTCGATCGAAACTACGTATACATTGTGTGTTATGCAGGTACATCACATAACTACTATCTAACAGTCACGCTCATGGTCTCCAAAGGATTAGTTAGAGTTGAACTGTCGCAGCCAGCAGTTCTAGATAATAGTATTAGGTCTGACGTCATTTATGAAGCTATTGAGTTAGCATGGTTATAAATGAATAATGTTGGTACATACAATGCTATACAGCTTTGAAAAGAATTCATCCAGGGAAATACTTCCATTGCTCTTAGTAGGAGTTTGTCCGACGAAGTAATAGGATCGTTATTGTTTTGGCAGTCTAGCTGTGTTCTAGCATAACCCTTAACCGCTTATAAATATATGCCTTTATATGGAGATTTTGATCTCCGAAACTATTGAATTGATTTTAATTAGGTTATTCTTTGATGTCGCGTGTTAAGGTACTCATTAAGTTAGTTAGGGGTTAAGAGAAATTAGTTCGTATGATAGAGTTATTTCTAACATTTAATGGAAAGCTTTGATAAATAGGGGTTAATGACTACGCAACAGTTATTATTAAATAACTAATGTTAGGTATATTATTGGCAATAAACATGTAAAATGGTAGCTAGTTTTGACATTATTTTGTGGTTGAGCTTTCGGAATCAAAAATGTCACGGATAATGCTAAACTATTTTGTTTGTTTTTGTGTTAGTGGAGTGGTTGAGGGTTATTTCCTAATCCATGTTAAGCAGTCTTTACATCCTGGCTCCTGAAAACAGAAAAAGGTACCGATACCCAGTGCGAATGTGGTACTCCCGACCAAACCATGTACCAGTGTCCAAAGTGTGCAAGGATAAACTGCACTTCTGAGGACCTAAAACAAAGTTACCGCAATTGGCGTGGCACCAACTCAATCAATCAATCTGCTTAGCCTTTTTCCAACTATGTTTGGATCGGCTTCCAGTCTTCCAGTAACTGGGTAATACGATACCCTTGGGAAGACTGGTTAACAGACTTTCGGGCTTCTGACGACCCGTCACGGCTGTCAAAGATCAACGAATAACAGTCGGGGCCAACGGGTTAACGTTCTTTCCGAGGCACGGAGGAGACTCGGAATGTAAAGATGGTCACCCATCCACGGATCAACCTGATGAATTGACCCGAGCGGCCGTTATTAATTAGCCACGAGCTCTTCGCCAACCCAACTAATTTAACAAAATAATTATATATATTTACCATCGACTCGAAAAGATGAACAGAAGTGATTGAAAATTTTTAATTTGGCTTATTTTCATTAAGGTGTAGATATTTTTTTATGTAATAAAAAAGTTTAAAGTACCCTTTTCAAAGTGTTTTGGAACTAATTCAGGTTCTATTTTTATACTACACGCGCAACGGTTCATTTATCTCTAAAGGGTTATTAACACAGGCTAGGTATTACATACAGCGCCTCTAAACAAAGGTTTTCGTTACTTTTGTTTTTGTTATTTCTTATCTTACATTAGCCCGTGGCTTCACCCGCGTGGACCCAATTTTTTTTTTTAAAGTAGCCTCAATTACTCCTTATAACATCAGCTATTTGTAAGTGAAGCTCCCGTCAAAATCGGTCCAGACGTTTTGGAGATAAGCCGGAAAAAACAGGCATGTTAAACCTTTTTATTTGTATAAGCCGTATATACTGTCATATACATTTAGTTCTGAGTCAGTAACAACTTAGTCCTAGTCAATATACTTGTCTAGGTCCCTGGACAATTTTTGTATGAATACGTTGAACAGAAAAAGGTCGAAAACACACAAGTTAAGGAAATTTATTGACACTACAAACTTCAAGTAAGCTCCAAGTAAGTAGTACATCTTCTAGATCCCTGTGGTGTATAAGTCAGTCTTCAGAACAGAGTTTTAGCCGGCAGGAGTTGTTTCAACGGTACGGGGAAGCTCGACCTAAACCAATTTTCCTGGTTTAGTCATATTTAATATGGTACAAAATTAAATAAATAAAAATTATATAATACCAGCCTATTATTATCCCATGGCAGGGCAATGACCTGTCCTCATATAGAGAAGGCACGTGCATTGATAACAATACAAAAAAAAAAAACGCGAAAATTATATTAAAGATTACTTGCATGTTAGCATAACTCGACAATATTAGTGAACAGCAGATTTTTTTAGTTTGGTCCCCTATTAAAAGTTGTTCATAATATGTATGAGTACAGTGACGTTTAAGAGGTTTTCAGTTATTTCAATATCACCTTGTATAATTTATAACATAGTCATTAGTAATATACGTAGTCATATTTTGGTCCTTTGTCCCATTTTTTTACAGCTGTTTTCATTGACCTTGTACCATAGGACCAGCTTAATCCAAACTAAGTGTTAAAACTGAGGTTTTCTCCCTACGCAACCTCCCTTCAATATTATTAATCACCCCTTTAAATTGCCAACTACTAAGTTTTAGTAAAACTGTCAGCAGCAGATGACACAGCGATATCTAGTAGGTTTTAAGACGCTTAGTTTGACAATAAATGATAATATTTATAGAAGTTTAGAAATCAATTCACGGGGCTCGTGGCTAATTAATAAGATAAGATAAGATAAGATAACATTTATTTGTTCAAAACATAAGTATACACACACTCATTGCATGCAAGATGTTACATTAAATTATAGCACAGTCATGTTTTGCCTTAACGGCGTACAAATATAAACAGATAGGTTATTTTTATTAATAGGATATAAACCGCAAATACTTATTTATTTTGTCCATTATTCAAATCCATTAACATAACAAATTAAAACTGCAGCAATCAAATTATAATAATAATACTACAGAATAGTGTCATAAGCTCGTCTTCGAAATGTATATAATAAAACAAAATTAGCCAGTCAAGAGTCAAAGTAATTAAGAATAAAAAATATACATATTATTCAGATTAGTCGACACAGTAGACACACTAGTCAGATTTATTTATTTAATATTATACAATGTCAATAGCGAAACACAAAGAAGAACCAAAAAATAAAAAAAAATAATAATAATATTAAAATAAAAAATAAAACTATATAAATACTTTGTCTATTAAAAACTCGGAAATTCTATAATAGGCTTTTTGAATTAGAAAGTTCTTAATTTTTTTCTTAAATAAGTTAACATTTAATTCTTTAATGTGTGGCGGAATCTGATTAAATATATTTGGCGCCATGCAGAACACACTTTTATGCATCAGTGCTGTATTGGACTGTCTTCCACATAATATACTATAATCCCGTCGACTTCGGGTATTCGTATCGGATAGCTTCTTAAAAAGCTTTGGGTTTGTTTTAACGAAGACCGCAACCTCATAAATGTATAATGACGGGAGTGTTAATATTTTATTATTGATAAAATATGGCTTACACGTATCAGTACTTATTAGTCCAAACATCGCTCTGAGACACCTTTTCTGTAACTTAAAGATTAGTTCTCTATTACACGAGTTGCCCCAAAAAATAACCCCGTATCTTAAGATTGAGCCTACGATGCCATGATATGCAGTGAACAAAGCGTCGGTACCTAAGATCGAAGACAGTTTATAAAGAGCATAAGCAGATTTGCTTATTCTTTTGCTTAATTCCTCTGTGTGCACTTTCCAATCCAGCCTTTGATCTATGTTTAAACCTAAAAATTTGGTAGTAGCTATGCTTTCAACCATTTTGCTGCCGTGTTCTATTATCGTATTAGATGCCTTTGGTCGTTGACTGAACAGCATTAGTTTTGTTTTATCAATATTTATCCTTTTTTTTTTTTTTTTTTTTTTTTCAGTATGGTAAATCATCAAATAACTTCTCCCGCTCTGGGCAGAGCGAGAGGGTGTGTCAGACTTTTACTGACTAAAACTCACCCGTGTTCCTTCCGTTGCCTGTGTGCTGGGGCCGCGATATCCCTTTCGGACAAACCCGCAACCCCAGCAGGATCAATATTTATCCTAAGGCTATTATTATCTAGCCATGTGATTACTGATTGGATGGTTTTGTTAATTTCATTTTCTAATTGTAACTCGTTAGTGTTATTAATAGTTACTGTGCTGTCGTCGGCAAATAGTGACATATGATGAATGTTTACCTTTGGTAAATCGTTGATATAAATTAAAAATAACAGGGGACCTAGCACGCGGGGGAATAACAGCCGTACGGGTCCATTGGAAGTTAAGCTACGCTTGCCGCGGTCGGTTCGTGGATGCGTATCCATTACATATAGATACCCATCAGTGCAGCGGAAACTACGTTAAGCCGTTGGTCCCGGCTGTCATTCGTTGTTCTTTGACAGTAGTTACGGGTAGTCAGAATCCCAGAAGTCTGGCAACCAGCATTCCAAAGGGTATCGTGTCATGGTTATGGAGGTCAGATAAGCAGTCGCTCCATGTAAAATACTGGTATTCAGCTGCATCCGTTTAGACTGGAAGCAGACCCCAATATAGTTAAGCAACGTTTATAAAGTAAATGGGTTGTGGAGGTTAAATAGGCAGTCGCCACATAATATACTGGATTCAGCTGCATCTGCTATCTAACCGCAGCTGATTACCAGTATTTTCATTAGATGGAAGCCGACTCCAACATAATTGGCAAAAGACTAGGTAGATTGAGTTTAGAAATCATTTGTTTTTGATGGCAGGTATTAATGTTTTCATTGGTTAAGCCTAATTTAGAAAAAGAAGAAATTACAACGGTGTCTGTCGGCTTACAACGCGCAAGCGCAGCCGTGCGTGGACGCGTGTAACAACTAACTGGTGTGGCTCGGGGGCCCGCGCTCGGGCGTTTGGCAGGCGGAGTCACCACTGTCTTGCCACACCGCTTGTTCACTGCCGACAGCGCGCGGCGATGTTGAGAGGAGCGGTCTCAACACATCTCCATGCTATGTGTACTTATACAATCTAAGCTTTACTAGTTACTGTAGTTTCATAAAATTCTTCAATATACATTCATCATAGTGAACCGAAACACACTTTTATTTTAAAAATAAAAGACAAAAGCACTCACATTTTCAAGACAAAATATTTTTAATCCCCACACAGTATTAAGGGGTAACGTAATACGTTAATACGTAATAATAAAAGATTATTCGCGTAATATACGCTGTAGCAATGCCGAGGTGAGTTTCTGAGGTTTCGGGTTTCTTTCTTAGAACGATCTTGGGGTAAGGCGAAGAGATATTTCATGAGTGAAGATTTAAAAAAAATAAAAAAGCGACTAAAGTTAGGCCAATTCATTCAGGAGGATTACCTCAAGCCGAATCCCTCAATATTTGCGTTAGTGGATACTACGATCACCAATCTGTCCTGTTGAGACAATTATGAAGTAGTTACAGAAAGACTTATCGCAGTCTGCTGGAAAGGCCATATGCCCTAAAAAATAGATTTACTGTTATGAAATGGCACCGCATCTCACTCAAACATAGAAATCATACAGAGGTTTCAAAATAAAGCTCTGCGTATGATAACCAACGCGCCCTGGTTTGTACCCAACGAACTACTACACCGTGACCTACGAATGTCCACTGTGAAGCAGGAAATCGTACGCCATACTAAGTCCTATAAAGAACGAATCCAACAACACCCAAATACTCTGGCTCGGTCACTTATGGAGAATCACAACAAAGCGCGACGATTAAAGCGCAAAATACCTCAAGACCTAATCCAATCACAGTAAATATAACTACTGTTTAAACAATGAGGATATGACACAGGTCACATACTGAGCAAGCCAGCGATAGCACCAACTAACATACTTCTGAATGTCCCATGAAGGAGACAGATTGTAGTAAAAAATAAAATAAAAAAACTATTATGAAATAGGTTGTGCTTGGCAGTTTCTTAAACTTCTGAGACAAGAACAAAACCTACAGCGGAAAAGAAATAACTTTATTCACATTACCTACATTTTATAAATTCCTCATCTGCCATGTATACAGATACAGACATAAGCTAGCGAAATTCAAATTTTCTTACGTTTTACTGACCTGCAGATAATTTAACCAAAGTGGTCTTAGACCACGGATACAAAGTCAGCGGGCGCGGGGCGGCGGCGACAGTGGAGCGGGGAGCAGCGCGTTTCAATGCATAGATTTATATGGAACTGGCCTACAAGGCGATGCGCACTAGTCGAAACGCGCTACGCGCCGCGCCTCCGCCGCTGACCCGCGCCCGCTGACTTCGTGTCCGTAGCCTTAGGTATTCAATACACACACGCTCCCCCTTAACAAAATCCCCCTATAAAAGATCCCATGTAATATTTTGTAGGTGTTACTACATATTGAATAAGCGACTGTTGATGCAACTGCTTAGCCCCGCGGCTTTATCCGCCATTTATTTATCTTTTGTCCTTGTATGCAGTTCATGTTTTAATAAGGATAGCAGAACACATTGTTTATTTGGTTTCCCTTTTGGGTAGTAATGAAAGATATGTCGTGGTGCCATGCCTTAAGGGATGCGTCTAAGGTCAATATAATATTTGTTTTAGGGAAATTGTCGAACGCAATGTGAGTTGGTCTCGTAGATATGATTCGAATTTTGTAGGAAGGGTAGAGTGAACGTAGAAAGATATAAACTGAGTAGTGACTGTAGAGAGAAACGTATGTCTAGAGGTAAAAGATAAGTTGGTTTAAATACAGTTTGAAAGCCAAGAAAATCTTTAAATAAATAGCTCTAATTGTAATTAAAGCATGTGACATTTGATGCAGCAGCAAAGGGGAAAATTATATTAATGCATTCTACTATTTATCAATAATTCATGGTTGTCATGGTACCTCCATGGTTGTCGTTGTAGACAATGATAAATAAAAAATTAATCGCTTATCATAGATAATTCCCCAGAGAAGTGAACTTCGCAAAAAAGTACATTCAGATCTTGTCAAAAAGTGCGTTTAATGTTTTCCCATTGATTTTTCTGTTTTTCCAAAACCGATGAAATGTACGGAAGCACTGCTGTAGTTTGTTTAGGACGTGGCCACCACAAACGAAGTGGTACACGCTGATTTTGCACTTTTATTTTGAGCTTTATTTCTTTGTGTTCATCTGTGATGTAGGATGCTGAACTAGCTCCTGTTGGTTAGTTTCAGAAATAACTTAGATAGGTACTGTTATCATCAGTCCTTTTGTCTATGTTATTTTACTATACTTGACAACGGTATAATGATAATCTTTTATGCAGGTTTGTTAGTGAAGCTTCAGTACAGGTTACTTAACACTGAATAAATAGACAAACGTTTGCGATATCCACGTTAACACTAACTGAGAAAGAGAGTTTTGATAAAGAACACAGAAGCCTGATGTAGACATCATGCCGACCGGAGCAGCAGCGACGACTGGGGAGCGCCAGCAGAGCAACAGGACGTCTGCTCCTCTGCTGGCGCTCCTCCAATCGTCGAGTCAGCGTGAAGGTGCCGCTTTTTTGGCCACAGGAGCCAGCATTTTGGTTCGCCCAGTTCACGATCGCATCACCGCCGACATCAATCGTAGAGCAGTTACCCGCCAGACACGACAACCGTCTGGTCGGAGAATCCTCCCTATTCTATAGAGGATGAGTGAAATTTACACCCTGTTCCTCATACCTCTAAATTGGTGACCCCGGCGTGATCATCATACCTACGTCTACAAGGGATTAGTCTATTATTTGGTTATCAAATAATCATTATAGAAAATGCACGTTATCAAGCTAATAACAATCTATTGCAAAAAATCGTTCACAAAACACAGAATTTTCAGAACCCACCGGAAAATTATTATATCAAAGAATCACGTCTGCAAAAAAAAAACACGATCACTGAAATCCACCCCACAGATAAGAATAACGTTATCATACAAGTACAAAAATCAAAGTCCCAAAATTCATGCATCGTTTATAATACTCGTATTAGTCGCACGTGCAGTCACGTGCTTACCCCCGAAATTCTTAAGCGTGCTATTAAAAGTTGGATAGCAATTTATTTTTCTGCCTCTATGAACCCCCAAGTTTTAACGATGCACGTACGTTCGGTATGTAGCTGCGTTGCTGGCTGTACTGTATCAACTAAAAGTTTTGGATAAAAGGTGAATTTTCTGTAATGCAGAGAGCATTGAATTTTTTTATTTTATTTGGTATTTACTCGCAAGGTTTCGACATACTCATTTTCCTAATTTTCTATACTATAACATTTAATTAAATTCGTTTTTCGTGTCTGTCTGTGTGTTCGCGTTATTCTTCTTAACTACACAACGGATTTTGGCGTGGGTTTCGCCAACATTCTGAGAATTTATTACGGAAGGTTTGTTTATACATAATAATAATATTGCTCCTGACACCGGCGGACCTCAATCTATTTTATATTTTTAAATGTTTTTTTTATATATCTTTTTATTGTGAAAATGATAAAAAAATGTAATTATGAATTAAAGAAAATAAATAAACGAAATAATAATACCCTCCTGTTACTGTCCCACTGCAGGGCAAAGGCCTCTTCTCATACAGAGAAGGCACGCGAATTAACCATGAGTTTATTCATATTACATTAATATTAAAACTTAAATGCAGAAATGTCGATGTTTTTTTAAGTACCGTGCGAAGCAGGTCACTAGTATAAAGAAATATTGATTGCACGTTGATGAACTTAATATTATTCTTGATTTTAATCTCATGCTAAATGCTGAGCTCAAATGACTCAAATAGAAGCATTGACTTGTTAGAATTTCTAAACTAGAAAATGAAGGTTAATAATAATCAGTTCTAGGTTCCTAAGTCCTACAAAATGTTGGCATGAGCTACAGATATTTATTTCGTGTCCAAATATTGGAGCAATTGGAATAACACTCTAATAATGTTTTGAAAATACTTAGGGGTATCGTTTCTTGGAATACTACCACGTTAACATCGACAGCTAATTTAATTAAAACTCTAATAATGTCTCGGAAATACGTACCTAGCGGCGTCGTTTGCTAAAATACAATAAAGATCCGCCAGCCAAATAAATAAGCACAAAAAATGTAACCACTTTCAACGATTAAATCGTAAAAATGCCACTTCAACTGTTGCGAGCACTAAATAACACATTCCCTAGCTGACTCACTCAAAGCTAATTCACTCATCACCACTCCCTCCTAAATGAAACGTTAATTTAAACTAGAATCCAGTTCACTTGTTCGAATTTTCCGTACGAAAAAACATACTGAGTGATCTTCTTTGGGCGCCGCCGTGAGCAATTTGGACACATTTAGTCTGAGTATTGAAACAAACTAAATAGGTACCGGGCAAAGACGGGGGCTATTCGATAAATTGGAAGAATAATTCATTTTTCCAGTCGAATGCGCATGAAAGAGGACAGTGCGTTGCTCTCGAACTTTTTGGATTTTACGAATGTGAAATTGGTTTGGAGTCGTAGTAGTTATGGTTTTTATTATTATCCTCTTTTTCTTTTTTTTATCCTCAACGGTGAAGCTCTTGGCCTGCATCTCATTTAAAGGTAAGTCATGATCATGTCGAAGATGGTAGCGAGCTTCACACGGAATCCGCAACCACAGAGAAACTGGCTATCTTATCTCTAACTGCTGAAACACAACAATGCTGTTAACATAGTTGTTATGGCGACAGACTTAGATAAGATGGTGGTTGCTCGCCAGGCGGACTTAGAAAAAGCCCGAGCACCAACCAAACCAAGCCAAAAAAATTGCCCCCACTGGGAATCAAACTCGGGACCTCTGAGGCTGAGATAGGTGGTCTAACCACGACACCACAGAGGCGACTATTATCGGTGCCTGTTAGAATTTCCGTACATACAGCTGCCTTTATGAGAACTTCTGTAATTGGCAGACTTAAATGATGGTAGCGAGTCACTTGACTGTTTGTTTGTTATTTTTTGTGTGCTAGTTAGTTTTTGTATATTTTATTTACCAGGCTCCTGGTCCGAAGGTTTTGTCATACTTTTATAATAATAATAATACCAGCCTGTTACTGTCCCACTGCAGGGCAAAGGCCTATTCTCATACAGAGAAGGCACGAGCATTGATCACCACGCTTGCTCAAGACGGGATGGCGATTTCAGACTTATATTAACTATAAATCCAGGTTTCCTCACGATGTTTTCCTTCACCGGTGTCAGTAATGTCCAAGATAAACTCAGAAAGTACATATGAATTGAAAAAGTCACATTGGTACTTGCCCGGATTTGAACCCACAACCTCGTGCATTAGAGAAGAGGCCTTAACCGCTGGGCCATCACGACTTTTATAATATATATGAAATAATATGAATATTAATTGCATAACGCAACAGAAAAAATATTCGTCAGTTAATATTTGGGTAACAAACAAGATAGAAGAAGAAAGGAGTCAACTATATAGCCAAAGAAAAACCACATAAGCTTAATCAATAAATTACCCAAGTAAGCAAATAAATAATACGTAAGTAAAAAAAAAATAAGATAGTTTATTAAAAATACTCAATCTAAATCACACTAAATGCGAATTCTAGAGAAAAAACATTCAACGTTGCCATCCTCAATAAATTTCCGTATGTTTCAACTGAAACGGCGCTGGCTCCTTATTTTGTGTAAATTATTTACATCAAAATCATCACCACTGCTCTCAAAACGGTGAAGAAAAACATCGTGAGGAAACCGGCATGTTCAAGAACCAAACATTCGAAGATACGTGACAGCTATCAACTGCACTGTGCCCACGTGGTGGATTACGGCCCACTCCGTTTTTGCGTTCTCTTCATATCGGAATACAATGGAAAATCCGTGCTGTGTTTGATCTACTTCGTATTAGTTTTGTTGAGTTTTTTGTTACGTTTCTACTATCAATCCAACGAGTATGCAATTGGATTGGTATTGTTCATCGTTCGAGGGCTTTTAGCCAATTGCCAGGGTCTCTTAGTTAGTAAGAGAGTGTGTCCTGTTTGTTGTTGTCAATTGTTTTTGCTATCAATTTCATAACAATGTTTTAAGTAGAAGCGCAAACTGAATTTTATGTGATGTGACAAAAACATAATTTGTTTACATTCTTAATGTTATGATTTGTTTACGTTGGAATTGTCATGAGGCCTATAATAGGTATTATTTATTACAAGAGTGTAATTGGTAACAGCAATTTGATTACTTTGATGAATGAACTCACCAGATTGAACTTTGGTAGTTAGTTTAACATTGTGAAGTCCCAATCTATGTCTATCTACACACCAGTGCTGACGATCGCTGAGTGGACTCACTATTACTAATTATGCATCAAATAGAGTACAAAAAAAAACTTAGAAAAAGTATTTTCTACTTATATTACCGAGGACGCTTGTGATTGACCCTGGATTTATTCACTACTAACTTCCGCCCGCGACTTGGTCCTCGTGTTATGTCAATAAAAAGTAGTCTATGGTTTCCATGCATTCAAAGTATCCCCATATCAAATTTTATCAAAATCGTTTCAGCCGTTTAACCGTGAAAGCGTAATAAACAAACAAACTCCAATTCGCGTTTGAAATTTTAGTAAGGATTCATTTTTATTTATTAATTCTCTATGCTCTCATAAAGCTTCAAAGGAGATGGTAGGTAAATGGTAACAGCCACCGGTTGATCGAAGGTAAAGTTACGCTTGCCGCGGTCGGTTTTTGGATGGGTGACCATCCTTACATATCGAAACCCCATTGTACCTCAGAAAGAACGTTTTTTTTTTTCAGGTTGGGAAATCATCAAATGACTTCTCCCGCTCTGGGCAGAGCGAGAGGGTGAGTCAGACTTTTACTGACTAAAACCCACCCGTGTTCCTTCCGTGGCCTGTGTGCCGGGGCCGCGTTATCCCGTTCGGACAAACCCGCAACCCCAGCAGGAAAGCAGGAACGTTAAGCCGGTGGCTGTCATTCGTAGATCTTTCGACAATCATTACGGGTAGCCAAAAGTCCAAAAGTCTGACAATCAGTCTTACCAAGGGGTAGAGTGTTACCCAGTAACTGGGTTGTAGAAGTCAGATAGTTGCTCGCTCCATGTAAAATACTATTCAGCTTCATCCGGTTAGACCGGAAGCTGACTGCTGGGCTGTTGGGAAAGCCTAGGCAGATGATGATGAACTCTCTATATTCTCATAAAGTTTAAAAAATATCCTGTATTACTGACACAACACATTCGGGTTGACGTCGGTGTATCGCGTTTTCTCGTTTTTTCACTCGCCCAACACGAAAAGCCATGAAAATGCAACTGTATGGAAACATTCGATTTTCCAAGGAAACATTTTTGAAAAGGGTTATGTGGGGGAAGTGAGTTTTGAGGTGTTCCGAGTCAATGGTGTAGCAACTTGGTGTTATTTATGCTGTGATATACCCTTAAACGGCAACAAGATAAGGTCACACATGAATGGGTGATTATTGGTATATTATGCAATGAAAATGTAACTAAAACAAATACTGGTATATTATGCAATATTTATTAACTTTAAAAATATACAGTACAGCTTTATTGTTGTTTTTTTAATGAAATATTTTCAGTAAATCGTAGCAGTGATAGCCTAGTGGTGTGACCGTCAGACTGCCAAGTCAGAGGTCTTGAGTTCGAACCCAAGGCACGCACCTCTGACTTTTCGGATTTACGTGCGTATTGTATAATTATAACTTGCTTCAAAAACGGTGAAGGAAAACATCGTGAGGAAACCGGCATGCCAGAGAGATATTTCCTGACAGCTTGTGAAGTCAAGTCTGACACCAGGTTAGTCACTAACCACACGAAGAGAAGTAAAGTGTAGTTACCTAGTTAATCAATATTGTGTTTAAAATATTACAGTTTCTAAACTTCTATATTCCGCCAGCACATTGTTAGCCATGCCATTTGAGGCTGTTAGATAACTTTTGTAAATAAAGCTTTTGTTACTACCACGGAAAAAACACGAGAAATTCCAACAACATAGTAAGATATTCGCGAGAATATACATAAAACCACCCAAAGATTCTAGTGTAATGGAATTGCCAAAGTAACCGTCATATTACTTACCTACTTAATAAAAAAACGTAAAAATTTCCGAATATTACGTAATTTAATAAGGTGCCCGATATAGAAACGGAGAGAGGAAATGGTGCCACCAGCTCGACTCAAAGTCAATTTTTATTAAAGTCGTCAGAACGACTCGACTTGTGGCAAAAAGGTCATAATCTTGACGTTAAAATCATCGAAGTTGCCAGTTTAAAGTGAACTTAATGGAACCCCTGAAATTATATTTTTCTGTGAATATTTTTAGGGTTCTCTTCGATCATTTTAATTACAGATAAATTATCGAATTTTGGATTGAATAGAACGTTGATTGTTTTTAAACATTAACGTTCGACATAATCGTTTACGTGAAGAAGGCCCAATATACCTATATTCTGCTGGGGTTGCGGGTTTGTCCGAAAGGGATATCGCGGCCCCGGCACACAGGCAACGGAAGGAACACATGGGTTTTAGTCAGTAAAAGTCTGACACACCCTCTCGCTCTGCCCAGAGCGGGAGAAGTCGTTTGATGATTTCGCATCCTCAAAAAAAAAAAAAAATATACCTATATTGTAATGTTATGTTTATGTATTCAGTTATAATACGATGAACAAGTAGTGGCTATAGACTTTTTCCAGAAGACATAAGAACCGCCGTTACGGTCAATTAAACTTACTATCAAGATCTAAGAAACTAAAACTGTAAACGGAATTAAAAGATTTTTGTAGTGTCTTACGATGCAGAAGATAGTTCAAAATAAAGATATTTTTAAAATTATTTTTTATAAAAATTTCTTCTTTCACGCTTTTTTCACTTTCTTCGTAACAAAATAAAACTCTACATCCAATAACTTTATTTATTACATATGTGTAATAAATAAAGTTATTGTATTGTGTTTCATTTTGTTGGAGATCCTAAACAGATCAAGAAAGAACTAAACTAAATCTGTACAGAAAAAAATAGATAGTCATGGTAGCATGTCATGCCGACAGAAGTGAAATCTTAAAACTGGTATTAGCGCCATCTATATTCCCTAGTACAGCACTACGGTGTGAACATGTCGGTGACGCGAATCCATAAGTTTACCCCCTACCAAAAATTTCTCAATGCACCTAAAGAAGTATTTACTTCAAAAAATGTGAAATAAATATATAACCCAAATTTAAACAAACAAAATATCCTACAGAACCACTCCTTAGGAACAGGCCAATATAGCTGCCAGCAAAGTTTTTAATAAATTCAGTCAAAGCTTTCCCTGACATAATCTCAGACCTTACAAACGTCAATCCTAGTGAAATGATACTCTTCTTTTTATCAGACTCCCCAATTTACGAAGACCTACCATTTTAGAAGAAATGTCGCGAATTCTCAAAATTTGTACGAACGCGGAGCTCTTTAAAACTGGACATAAGTGAAAATTGAATTTCCTCAGAGTTTGAATATAACTTTGATGAGATAAAATTGACATGTTCTGTTTAAAGATGGATGTGTATTTTTTTTTACTTTTTATTGCCAAGATATTACAGTAGTATTTTCGTATAAATGTTTTGAAATACTGATATTCAGTTGCATCCGGTTAGACTGGAAGCCGACCCCAATAGAGTTGGGAAATGGCTGGGCAGATGTTATAAGCACCGTGCCCATGGGCTACATTTGTAAAATATTGTTTCAGCAACATATATGCTACATTTCACTGAATTTCTTTAAATAAATAAAATAAGAATATTTATCCATTCAAAGGAGGTTGTGGCTAAGTAATAACAGCCGTACGGGTCGACCAATTGGGTGAAGCTACGCTTGGGTTAGTCCGTGGATGGGTGACCATTTTAACATACCGAATCTCCTCCTTGCCTCGTAAAGCACGTTAAACCGTTGGTCCCGGCAGTCATTTGTGGATCTTTGACAGTCGTTACGGGTAGCAGAAAACCCAAAAGACTGACAACCAATCTTACCAAGAGGTATCGTATTACCCAGTTACTATGTTGTGGAGGTCAGATAGGCAATCGCTCTGTGTAAAATACTGGTATTCAGCTGCATCCGGTTAGACTAGAAGCCGATCCCAACATAGTTGAGAAAAGGCAAGGCAGATTGATTATATGATATATACCAATTCAATTTACTCCTTTAGACTGTTTTCTCCAACCAAACTACCTCTAAGTAACGTTCATTCTCACAAATTAAAGAACACATAACACTTGATCATGTTTCTCAAAGTAATTGAACTAATCAAGACATGAGAGATACGATTCAACCGAGCGATCGCAAACACCCTGCCACACGTGACGTCATCAAATTGTTACAATTAACAAACTCCAAAGCTATTTAATTACAACATTCTCTCCACTCCACGCATCTAATTATAAACCCTACCGCATTCATTATAAAGTATAAATTGCTTTGCGGATATGACATCTGTGACGTAAAGTATACGTCGTACATTGAAAGGAAATTATTTTTCCGAATCGTTTCACACGCGTTTGCGTAGTGATGGGGGAACGTCGTCAGTCATTTATCTATCGATGGTTGTAATTTTTGGCAGTTTTCCCCTCTGAGATAAAAATGTATCCTGGGAAAATTCAAAAGAACGACTTATTCATTGTAAGTTGTGGTAATAAAAATCACAGAACGAATCTTCTACATATTCATTCGATCTACTTCAAAGTTCTAAGAACGATGCGTAGGCTCGCAGTAATTCATCGTATTTGCTACGAAACGGCGTAGCTAATTAGCTACGTCGTCGTAGCAAATTAGCTACGTCGTAGCAAAGCTGCGATGTGGTACCTACTCAATATTCAAATACCAATTGAAGAATTCTTGGTACTCGTATCATACTGTCTTCAGAATTTTGACAAAATACATACACTGCTACAACGATCTTTTGGCACTCGAATAACGTTGACTGTTGGTAAACATTAGTGCAATTGTTATCTGAAAGTGAGCAGTGGTGCTCAGTGGAACGTCGTATGAGTTGTAGATCGCAGGTTTGAACACAGGCAGGCACTTTTTGTAAACTATTTCGTCACCACTGATCTCAAAACGGTGAAAGAAAACATAGTGAGGAAACTAGCCATGTCCTAGAACTAAAACATCGAAGGTATGTGACATCCACCAACCCGCACTGGGCCCGCGTGGTGGATTACTTCTCACTTCTTCTCACAGAAAGGAGGCCTGGGTCCCAGCAGTGGGAACATTATAGCTTGTCTAAGTTATGTGAAATGTGACTTGAGATATATTCACCTTCTTCTTCTTTTCGTGTGGTTAGTGACTAACCTGGTGTCAGAGTTTTAAAGCCGCCCATGGGCCTCTGACTTGGCTTCAGATGTCATCGAAAAATATCTCTCAGGTATGCCAGTTTCCTCACGATGTTTGCCTTCACCATTTTTGAAGCAAGTGATAATTATACAATACGCATATGAACCCGAAAAGTCAGAGGTGCGTGGCTTGGGTTCGAACTCGAGACCTTTGAGATATATTCATAAAACAAGATGGCAGCGTTAGTCCTGATTTTGGCCACGCGCCGAAATAACCTTTTAGCGCTGTATTGGCACGACACTGAGCCTTTCTGTTTATCTTACTTGTCTATTTATTATTAAACAGTGAATTAAATACTCGAACCAGAAAGGCGTAAAGAGCTCTTTCTCAAGTTATTTCATGAAAGTGATACAAAAGTTGGAAGACGTTGAAATCGACTCTCATTATCACAAGTTTGAAATTTCCATTTTCCTTGATGAATTAGCCCATTACTTAAAATGAAGCCAGTATTAAAGAAAGTTGTGAATTGATCCGATCATATAATTGAATACATTAATCCTAGGGAGCTTTATTGCCAACTTCGATTTAACACTTGCACTGCGTCATATAAATATGTTTTTTTTTTGTAGAGTTTATTTAGTTTTAGCTTCGCCCCGCGGTTTTACCCGCATAAGTCTCGATCCTGTAAAAATATATTCAAATCGATCGAGCCATTTTCGAAATTTTGCGATACTAACGCACGGCAATTGATTTTTATATACTCGTATAAGAATAAGAAGTAGATAACTAGATTAATTGTGGCATTAGATTACTTACTTACTTTTGACTTAAATATTATTTGCTTTTACTTGTCATTCTCCAGCCCTTTTTTTTTTTGGGGGTGGGATATTATCAAATAACTTCTCCCGCCCTGCGCGAAGCGGGAGGGCGTGTCAGACTTTTACTGACTAAAACCCACCCGTGTTCCTTCCGTTGCCTGTGTGCCGGGACCACGATATCCCTTTCGGACAAACTCGCAACCCTGGCAGGCATTGGCCCTAACGGACCCCGTCAGTTGGTGCTGACATCCCTTTGAGGCGCGGGTAGAACACAACGTGCCGTCGACATGGGCCTGGTCCTTATCAGACGGCGAGCTGCCCATCGCTCACCGTCCGCAAGCCCGCGCCTATGGTGGTCGGAAGTCGGCTTGCGACTCCCGACGTCCGGGGCGTCTCCTGCGGCGACAAGGGGCGCGAGGGCGCGAATCTTGCCTCTCCCTCACGCGTTCCGCCTCCTCCTTCGGGAGCTTTACTGCTTCGCAGAAGGAAGTGACGGCCTCCCATGCACTCTCGCTCCGGACCATGGCCTGAAGCAGGGCCGGACGGGAGAGATCGCCGCCGCCGATCGCCTCCGTGGGGACATGGCGGTGCTCCGCCCAAGCCAGGCACACCTCCACCGTATGCTCCACCGTGTCCTCGGGGCGATCCACACAGTGGTGACACCCGGGCGTTTCCTCCCGCCTTATGCGGAACAGGAACCTCCCGAAACAGATAAAGGTTCAAGAGGTACTTGTTGCACAGAAAAAATGCATCCGAGCTATTTGTAAAATAAAACAAACAGTATCATGCAAGCCACATTTTCAAAAACTAAATATTTTAACGTTACCATCTCTTTATATTTATGAGGCCTGTATTTTTGTAAAACAAAACATGAATTTATATAGATTTGTAGAAAGTAAACGTCGCTCACAAAAATTGCAGGTGTTAGCAACTAAAACCAAATTTCATAGCAAAAGCTTTTATGCAATGGCTCAAAAACTGTATAATAAGTTACCAGGACAAGTTATCTCATGTATGAACATTAATGAATTTAAAGGGAATCTTTTCAAACTGTTAAATAATAAGGTGTATTATTCTGTTGACGAGTATTTAAATGACAAATTTTAATTAGTCTGTTTTATCATAAATGTGACATACTGAATGATTTTGATTATTGATTTGAATTTAATTATTAGTGACATAATTTTTTCATTTTGTATTGTTTGGCCCTTTTACTTTATTTAACTGACATATTTTTAACAATTTAATCTAAATTTGACATACTTAATCTATATTTTTTGTGATATCACCTACTTTGAAATAGTTATGTTTTATGCATGTAAAACCTGTTAAAATTTTGTATGCCTTTTGGCGGAGCACAGCTCGGATCTTATTATTTATGAAGACATCTACTGTATGTACCCTGTGTTCACGAAATAAATGAATTTGAATTTGAATTTGAAACAATCATGCCGGTGAGGACCTGCGTCAGGCGGAAGGTGAGGACGCCGTGGCGCCTTTCTAGCCACTCCTCAAAGAGGGGTCATTCTCCAGCCTTTTTTTTTTTTTTTTTTTTTTTTTTGGATGGGAAATCATCAAATGACTTCTCCCGCTCTGGGCAGAGCGAGAGGGTGTGTCAGACTTTTACTGACTAAAACCCACCCGTGTTCCTTCCGTTGCCTGTGTGCCGGGGCCACGTTATCCCTTTCGGACAAACCCGCAACCCCAGCAGGCATTGGTCTTTCGACCCCGTCGGTTGGTGCTGACATCTCTTTGAGGCGCGCGTGGAACACAACGCGCCGTCGACACGGGCCTGGTCCTTATCGGACGGCGAGCTGCCCATTGCTCACCGTCCGCAAGCCCGCGCCTACGGTGGCCGGAAGTCGGCTCTTGACTCCCGACGCCCGGGGCGTCTCCTGCGGCGACTAGGGCCGCGAGGGCGTGCAGCTTGCATCTCCCTCGCGCGCTCCGCCTCCTCCTTCGCGAGCATAACTACTTCGCAGAAGGAGGTGACGGCCTCCCATGCACTCTCGCTCCGAACCATGGCCTGAACCAGGGCCGGACGCGAGAGATCGCCGCCGCCGATCGCCTCCGTGAGGACACGGCGGTGCTCCGCCCAAGCCGGGCAGACCTCCACCGTATGCTCCACCGTGTCCTCCGGGCGATCCACACAGTGGTGACACCCGGGCGTTTCCTCCCGCCTTACGCGGAACAGGAACCTCCCGAAACAACCGTGTCCGGTGAGGACCTGCGTCAGGCGGAAGGTGAGGACGCCATGGCGCCTCTCAAGCCACTCCTCAAAGAGGGGACTTATCGCCGCAATTGTGGCGTGCCCAGCGCTGGGTTGCGACAATCGCACACTCCATGCCGCCATGAGAACCCGCCGGAGCTCTGTCCGCTGTGCCGTGATTTCTCGCGGCAGCGGAGTTACACCCCGGCGTTTCGCCTCCTCGCGCAACTCCCACATGTGCGCGAGGACTTTCGCCTCCAGATCCCATGGCGGTAGTCCGGCAAGGAGGCTCGCCGCCTCACGGGAGACCGTGCGGTATCCCCGGACCAGCCTGATGGCCATGACCCTTTGGGACGCGTTCAACCGCCGGGCCGGTCGCAGCCTCAATGAACGCGCCCACACCGGTGCCCCGTAAAGGGCCATGGACCGCACGACCCCCGCGTAAAGCCTCCGGCAGGAGGCGTTTGGACCCCCCAGGTTGGGCAGGAGCCGCTTCAAAGCAGCCCCAGCCCTATCCAGTTTGGGAGCCAAACGTCGGAAGTGCTCCACGAAGTTCCACCGGCTGTCGAGGACGAGTCCCAGGTACTTCATCGTCGACTCGACACCGATGTGAACCCCTCCCGCCGTAATCTGGGAACCCGACAGTGGCGCGTTCCGAGGACCATAGAAACACATGGCCTCGGACTTGTGCAAGGCCACCTCGAGTCCCAGTTGCCGGATCCTTTCGACGATTGTCGCAACCCAACGTGTCGCTAGTTCGGCCGCCGCCTCATGCGACCTCCCCTGCACCAGGACCAGCGTGTCGTCAGCGTAGCAAACCACGCTGACGCCGCTAGGGAGGTCGGCGCGCAGCACCCAGTCGTAGCCGATGTCCCACAGATGCGGCCCCAGGACCGATCCCTGTGGGACACCGCACGACATCTCTCGCCGGTTCCACTCTCCGTGGTGACCGGGGTAGATGACGGCCCTGTCCGTCAAATAGGCCTCGACCACTCGACAGAGGTAGGTCGGCATCCGGTGATACCGGAGTGCCTCCCTAATGCAACTCCAGGGCAGGGTATTGAAGGCATTGGCGATGTCAAGAGACACCGCCAAGACTACCCCACCCCGGGCAACAGCATCCCCCGTCGTGAGGGCTCGAACGCGCATGATGGCATCCACCGTAGAGCGCCCCTTGCGGAAACCATACTGGCTCTCCGCCAAATCCGGCCCCACTCGCACCAGCTGCCCGACAAGGCGGTCTGCAATTACTCTTTCAAAGAGCTTGCCCACCTCATCGAGCAGCACGATGGGCCGGTAAGCGGACGGAGAGTCCGCCGGGCGCCCCGGCTTCTTGATGAGGACCAGTTTCCCCGTCTTCCAACGAAGTGGGAACTGGCCCCTCTCCAAGCATGCGCTTAGGAGCCCCCGAAGTCGAGGCCCGAGAGCCTCTAAGGCCAGAACCCAGGCTTTTCCAGGTAAGCCGTCGGGTCCTGGGGCGGTATTTTTGGCACTCAGCCTACGTACCGCCACTCTCAGATCTACCTCGGTCACCTCCGGAGTATCGTCGTCGTCGTCCCTGGTGTGGTCCGCATCGGGCACCGCAGGAGGCGGAGCCATGGGCGGGGGAGTATGTTCCCCTCGCGAGGGGAACAGAGCGCTCACCACGTCCTCCACAAGCTGGGGCCGGAGACTCTGCGTCAGCGGGGGAGCCCATGGGCGGAGCTTATCTCTCACCCATTTGTATGGGCGTCCCCACGGATCTCTGTTCAGAGTCTCCAGCGACTCCTCGCGGGCCAGTCCTCTGGCCCGCTCGATCCCCGCTTGGAGGGCGGTCTTCGCCGCTCTGTATCCTGCGTACAGCTCCGCCTCGATGGCTTCCGTATCCGGCGGGCGGATACGGAGCCTGCGGTGCCTGGCGTACAGGTGGCGCGCAGCAACGCACGCCGCGCGTAAAGCGGTCAGCTCACGCGACCACCAGTACACCTGGCGCTGAGCACGTCCGGGCTGGACCCGGGGCATTGCCACGTCACAAATTTCGGACATGGCCTCCCGGAACCACTCCGCCTCGTCGTTTATGTCGGCAGGCCTGTCCGGTGATGACACCCAGGCCTGCACGATCGAGGCTTCCAGGAGGAGCTCCCGGTCCAGCTGCTTCAGCGCCCATCGCGGACCACTCGGGGTCTGTCTGACCGGCGTGCCCGAGGTCTGGGCGGAGACGTCAAACCGGATGTACCGGTGATCGGAATAGGTCTCCACCCCCACCATGACGCGCCAGTCAATGACACGCGGCGACAGAGCGGGGCTGGCGAACGAAATGTCCACCACTGACTCGCCCCGCATCCGCACGCACGTGGGTACAGAACCCCGATTTAGGACGACCAGGCCCGACTCCAGAGCCCAGTCCTCCACCATCCTGCCCCGTGTGTCCGTTAACCGGGAACCCCAAGCCACGTTCTTGGCATTGAAGTCCCCGAGGACGATCACGGGGAGGGGATGGTACCCGACGACGACGACTCTCAACTCCCCAAGGGAGTTGTGGAACTCGGCGAGAGTTCGGTTCGGGGAGAAGTACGCTCCTACCACGACAATCTCCCCGAACCGTGCTGCCACGCAACCCGGTCCCCTCTTGACGGCCTCGAGGGACGGGGTACCGGCGGCGGCCGACGAAATTATGGTCACTGAGCCGCTCAGGTCCTCCACCCAGTCATCCCTGGGCGGGACAAAGTACGGCTCAGCGACCACGGCGATGTTAATCGACCACTGCGCCATGCTCTGGAGCAACAGATCCTGAGCTGCGGCGCAGTGGTTGATGTTCGCCTGGAGGAGGCGTAATGGACCTATTGGCAGTCCATTTTAGCCCCCCCCGATCCCCGCGTGAGGACCCTGCCACGGCGTCAACGGCGGTGGTGGCGACGACGGTGGAAGCGGCAGCGGCGGTGGCAGTAGTAGCGGCGGCCGCGGCGGTGACAGCGGTGGCGGAGGGCTTGCCCCTGGCTTTGCCTTTGGCGGGTTGGACGCAGGCCTTGCTCCCAATCCGGTGCTCGGCCGGCTTGCCAGCCGCCGCACATACGGTGCAGTGCGGCGTGGCTTTGCAAGAGCCGGCCTTGTGACCGGGCTGACCACAGCGATAGCAGTGATCGCTGCGGTCCACCTCCGAGGTGCATTTAGCCCCCACGTGGTTACCCACATGGCAGCGGAAGCACCTCAGAGGTTTGGGTTCGAGCAGTTTGACCTGCGCGGATACCCAGCCCACCAATAACCTTTGGCCCTCCCCGGCGATTTTCCTGGCCGCCGACACGGGGCAGCTCACCGTTACGGCTCGCATCCCCGTGAAGCCAGGACGGATGGTGCCTGCCCTAACCTGCTCGGCAGAGCACCCCCCAGTCCTGACGACAGCGGCCACCACCTGTTCCTCCGCCACTGAGTCGTCCAGGCCCGAGATGCGCATGTCCACGCACTTGGTGGGCCTGGACACTCGGGCCTCGTCCGCATTTAAGGACGCCCTGAGCTTTTCAGCCAGGGCGTCAGCGGCCGGGCCACTGGCCACTCCGGGGAGCTCCAGCATCCGGGCCCCAGTCGCAGTGACCCTTACCCGGATGCCCTGAGTGGCGCCGATCTCTTTCAGATCCACCGCCGCCCCAACCTTGGAGAGCACGTCACGATAGGACACGCCCTTCTTCTCCGCTTCTGGCTGTAGTGTAATCACTACAGCTGCGGACTTCGGGGCGCGGAGCCTAGCCGCGACGCTTTGCTCCTTGCGCCGCTGCCGCCTCGCCTTCTTTTTGGCCGCCCTTTTGGCCTTGCCCGCCTTCTTCTTCTCCCCGGCTATTTGCCACTCGGCGTCAGCCTGGGGAGATTTAGGAGGCAGGGGCGGCCGTTTCGCCACCTGGGGCGGAGCTCCCGCTGCCAGGGCCGAGGCCGGGGCCCCCACCACCTTGGCCGGGGCCCTCGCTGCCTGTGTAGCAGCCCCACCCCTGGTCTGCCCTGAAGGACCTGGTTTGGCCACGGCAGCTGCGGTGGCATAAGATGCCGCCTTCCGCTGGCCCGAGGCCGGCTGGCTCGCCGCTAATGGAGGACGCAGGACCACGGCCTCCAGTACGGAGAACCGGCTGTTGAAAGCAGCCAGCTCCTTCCGCACCAGGGCCAAAACCCGGTCCTCCGCCGGCAAGGGCGGGCCCTGCCCTTGCACCGCTCCGCGCTGTAAAACGACGCGGGGTCCGGCTCCACGGAGCCCGGCCAGGTCTGCTCGGAGCTCCTCATTCTCCTTTTGGAGAAGCTCCGTGGCGGCCGTCAAGCGGGCGACCTCCGCCCGCATTTCCGGAATACCGTCTAACGGAGGCCCAAGATGGAGAAAGGCCTCTGCTGCCGCCATAATGGAGGCCGTGGCCGCAGGTATGGCCTTCTCTTTCGAGGACTGCAGCTTTTTTAAGGCCACAGTCCTGATCGCGGCCGCTACGACCTCCGCAAACCTGGCCGCTCGCTCCGAATTGGAGCCCCCAGCGGCGACTTTGGCGGCCTCATCGGACACCACTCCTCCCTTGGCACGGTTCGCAGCGGCGCCAGCCCGTGCCGTCGTGCCCTTTCGAGGGATGGTGACCCCCTCCGGCTCCTCGCTTGAGGCCCCGGACGAGACCTCAGAGTCGCTCTCCCCGCCGATTCCTGGGGGGGTATCGGGCCGCTTGATGCGACCCCGATTGCCACGCCCTGGTTTCGAGGTCACCGACACGCGACCTCGGCCTCTCCTTACCGTCGGCACCTTAGCGACCGGCAGGCATTCCTCGCCCGAGGATTGTCCCGCCGATCCTGCGCGGTCCGACTTCTCGTCACGCGACTTCTCCTCGCGCGAGCGTTTCCCCCAGAAACGCCCGCGTCCCGTGTCCTGGTCGGACCTAGTTTGGTCCCCGGAGGGACAGGAGTCTCCTCGACTCTTGTTGCCGTCGCCGGCAAGCGGGTCCTCCGCCAATAAAATTGGCACGACTTCCATTGTAGGGTTTTGTTTTAAAAATTGATCCATTTTTGATCCCACGAGTAAAAAATATATCCAACCAACCAACCAAAAAATAGTGGTTCGCACTAGTGACTAATTAAGCTACCCATTAGTCAAGCTATCAACCTCCCTCACGGTGCGCCGCCGCTTGGAGGTTTGGGGTGATTTTTTATATAGGTTTTCTACCTCGCGGCCCGGGCGGTTAAGCCAAGACCCTCGACCCCCGTCAAATGCCAGAGACATGACCTTGACACTCTTCGGGGCTACGAGACCAACGGTGGCAAGAGAAAAGACTTCCTCCTGCCTGCCCGACGGCAGGGTTAGTGCACGCCGAGCCCGCTCCCACCAGAACGCTGCTCAACGTGTGCTCTTAACGAGCACACGTTAGAGCGTTCACTCCTCCGACAGGATATTGGCATACGGGCAACGAGACCCCTTAGGCACGCAGTACCTAATGGGGAGACATTGCCCGCACCCCAGGGTGCACCGACCCGGAGACTGGCCTTCCCCCCGGACGCATCCGTAAGGGAACTCCAGCCCCCAGGCACACGGGGAGGTTTCCTGTCCTAGCACCCCGTCATTCTCCAGCCTGTATTCGGATTTATTTATTTGGAAACGGTGCAGCGTTTTATTTATCTCTTTACCTGCTGTCAATTTCGTGATAAATTTATTTTTGCTATATTATTATTTTTCACCATTAATCCAGCTTTTAAACTGACGAGAATTAGACAAACTATTGTAAAATTAAAATTCAGAAAATTATGCCTTTCGTTTCAGACAATATTTTACTTTTAATATAGGTACAAATTTGCCTACAAACAGTTAATTACGACGGATTCTACGTATACATAGGAAACAATAATACCAGTATGGAGCTATCATCAACACTGCGTCATTCATATCATTTAACAATTCCGCATAATACCGTACAATAATATCGGTAACACAATCGATTCAGACATTAATCGATTTATGTCATTCGATTCCGACGCACGTCCCTACCGCGAGTGCCGGAGGCAATAGTGTTGGAATGAACAATGTTTTATAGCATTTTTATGAGATTTTTATCCTATAAGTGGGATCGCATTTCGTGAAGGGGTACTTGAGAAATTCCTTTTTACATGTTGTATTTTTTTTTAAAGTCGTATTTTACGACTGCAAAGATTTTTATGACGGGTCGTATTTTAAATTCGGTGTGTCATTACATAAAGGAGACAAATGGGGAATGGTGGTAGGGATTCGTGTTGGTATTTTCAATAAGCGATTGGTATCAGTTTTATGAAGCGACGGTTTATTACTTCTTGTTCCTCTTGGTCAATGGATTGAGAGATGATTTAATTAAAAAACCGGCCAAGTACGTGTCGGACCACGCACAATGAAGCGTTCCACAGTTGGAATGAATTTATCCCGAAAACATACTTAACATTGTAGTTGAAAAGCATGTTTTCCCTTACATCGATATACGTCACGGTCAATTCTCCAACTGCAAATATAAGGTCGTAATTGCAAAAAAAACATATATTTTGTGTGATAAAACTACAAATTAACGATTTTCGAACTTTACTTGTGCTCTAAGACCTTGCCAAATTTCTTGATTCTAGGTCAACGGGAAGTACCATAAAGGATTTTATTTATTTGCGAGTATCAAAATATGTCGTATGAATGGCCGGATTTTTATATTGCGGTGACTTAAAAGCTTGATTTTTTAGAGCTCCAAAGAACCGTAACCGTATTTGATGTTAATTTCAACTTGATACCTTCAAGCGTTCCTGAAAAAAAAAATATTACGGATCCGTTTTTTTCCTTTTTAGGTAAAGAACCCTAAATTTTTTAGTTTTTGGTGACGTTACACTTGAGGTTGTTTGTTTGAAATATATTCGTATTTATTGTTTTTATCATAAACACTGTTACCACGTTTAAGTTTAATTTTGTGGAAGATTGTATGACTTATCTTTACAATTACTACATATTTTGTTTTTATAATTTATAGTATCAACAAAAAATCATAAAACTGACTATGATACATCTGATTAATTCATCCATCAAGCTTGCGAAGCGAGCTTCTCTCGTTTTTACAAAATATTCAATAAACGTTTACCAAAGTAACAAACCATCTCCTTCAATTCCAAACAGCACAAACGATAATCCAATCCCCATAATATTGGACTTACAAAAACAAACAATAGCTGCACTCGATAAATCTAAATAACATTAAAAATTCATGCCTACCAACCGAGAAGATCCTTTCGCAAAACACCAGAAATATTCTTCACTGGAACCTATTGAATTAATTTTGTTCTGTTGATTGTAAAATGAAAATGGTTAAATCTGCAATGCAAATGTCGTAGAATGATGTGCCGATTCGGAAACGGTCGACATTCGAAACGTGAAACGTTAACAACGTTATCGAGAACACTGGGAGCGAAAAATGTTGGGGGATGTGTTATTGTGGAACTGAGAGTGATCTGCAAATACATAGGGTCATCTGAAGACCCCTTAGGCAATACTGCTTTTTACTGTTCTGTAGTGAACAAGGAACCCTTATAGTTTCGCCATGTCCGTCTGTCTGTCTGTCTGTCTGTCCGTCTGTCTGTACGCGGCTTAGCTCAGAGACGGTTAGTACTAGAAAGCTGTAATTTGGCATATGTAGGGTAGCTCCCCTACACGTAAAGTGGGGATGTTTTTTTTTCCTCATCTACCCCATGTTGTGGCGTATCGTAAGAAAGGTCTTTCAAAAATATTGTGAGTTTGTCGAGACCATTTTTGGATTTAGGGGTCCGTTTGCGAAATATTAAGCTTTTAACTGAGTTTTTGGTTAGAGTCAAGTGCCCCCCCCCCCTTCTAGCTAAATGGTTGTACTTGTTTAATATTAATTTATTCCACGATGTTATACATATGTTATGATATGTTTATAAGTAACACCTGCCAAATGGATATTGTACGAATCTCTGCTAAAATAAACATTAAAACCAATTCTAAGTTAAAACAAAGACTATGGCTCTGTTGGCCAACACACCGTATATGAATACATAATGGTTACTCACACAACCACAGATTCAACATTCAATTACCAGTTAATTCGGCGTTCAGATAAAGTACATTTGGTTAACCCCACTACACTTTAGTAGATCAGCCAATTAATCTTTCCATGATGCATGAACTTTGGAAATTGTTCGAAGTCCAGATATGAAGACGAAGGATATAAATATGTCTAATCCTAATAGACATACTTCACGGCCATTGGTCAATAGACAGCAATTTGAAAGCATTCGTTATTTCAAGCATTTTCAAGCCCCGTTGTTACGGATACTCTTTTTCAATGTCAAGTTACACATTGAAATTGCGAAATCGACTTTAAATCTTAGAATGACGAAAAAAATAGAAAAGAAACTTGAAGAGAAAGAAGACCTGAAAAGACAAATCGTAGTCATGAGAGAAGGCCCGGAAAGACATTCCGTGGGTGAGTATAAACAGTGGTACGCATCAATGCTCAGTCTTTCCTAATTTGAGAAAGAAATAAATAAGGAGAAATAAAATACATTCATTTAGCGCAGACTAAAAGGGACGCAATTTATTACACAGCAGATAAAAAAATAGCATATAAATCAATTAAAAAGTGTAAAGTGCAATGTAAGAAATTGGGAGGAAACTGTGCCTCACGAATGCGCCAAAAAGGCCCAGTTCAGCAAAAATGCCAGATAACTATAATTGCCTGACGCTGGTTTTGAACTAGACCTGAAGTGTGAGGATTGGACCAGAATTATGAGGAGAGAAATAATCTGACTTGTCCGGCAATGTCACAGTTTGCGTTGTTCAATTTTTTTTCGTTTTTCATTTGTCCTTGCTTGATTCCACAATCCATGAACCAGACAATTAATTTTCCTATGATTATCGATATCCGAAATTTTTAAACGTAACTTTATTTTGTCCGAAATTCGTATGCAATGGAGCGAACAATGAGTTTTATTGTGTTACAAGTAATGTAATGTCGTTGATGCATAAAAGTTTAAAGCAAATAATTTACTTTTATTTCATTTCATGGAAGGGAATCGAGGATTTTAAACGGGCTACTTGTCATTCTGGGAAAGTTGTAATGAGGTCTGTACAAAATGGTCCATATAGGTCACGGTATATCGGCCATTAATTATTTACATTTACAAATGGACTATAAACGCAATAAGCTGTAGTGAATTTTCATTATTCCTCTCGTTTTCGCTGATTCAGTGGAAATCAATGTACTTTTTTCATTATGGGGGTACGGTCATCCCGGGAGAAAGGCAGCAGAAAGTACTTTTCCTTCCACATCATTCTGCAGTTATCATGATTCTTTTTGCCTATTTTTGAAGCCATAGACTCCCCGGAGTTAACATATAATATATTATAATTGGTGTCACATTAGTCGTTGGTTGAATTCATCATTTCAGCCAAAAGACATCCTTTGCTGGACATAGGCCTACCCCATGCACCGCCACTACAACCGTTTCAGTGCTTCCCGCATCCAACGGTTTCCTGTGGCCTTCATAAGGTCAGCGGTCCACCTTGGGGGAAGCCTTCCAACGCTACGTCTTCCAGTACGCAGTCGCCACTCCAGAACCTTTCTATCCCATTGGCCATCTGCTCTGTAAGCAATGTGCCCTGCCCACTGCCACTTAGGTTATGGCAATTTTTCGTTTGGTTGAATTTATGAATGCTTAACAGTAAGCACAATTTTTCACAGCGAAAAAAGACTTATCTGAGTTACCAGAAACCGGAGTTACTACTTATGTATGAAACAAACAATACAAGTACTTTTGTTTACTAACAAATTGCTTAAAACACAAGGAGTTAATCCTCAAGTCAGAGTGTTAACTTGTCTGAAGGGTGTTACGGTAAGGTCTTGCATCTTAATCCAATTTAGGCGACATATTGCTGCCGCAAGTAGCCCGGGGCTGTGTCTACAAACTTGGTGGTAGGAGCTCACTTTGCAAGGAAAATAAGGGGTGTGTAGCTAAGAGTGTATGTGTGGATATTATGAAGTTTAGAGTTCAGCAGTGAATGGGGGTGTAAAATGGTGTTGAAATGTTTTTAGATGATGATGAACATATGATAATCATGAAAATAAATTTGATAGTCGTTATGGTTTTACATCACCACATTGCATACCGAGACTCCTCTGTGCTTCAGAAAGCACGTTGGACCCGGCCGTCATTCAAGGATCTTTGACAGTCGTTACGGGTCGTCAGAAGCCCGAAAGTCTGATAACCAGTCTTACCAAGGGGTATCGTATTACCCAGTTACTGAGTTGTGGAGGTCAGATAGGCAGTCGCTCCATGTACGGTGCATGTGCTCCATACTGATATTCAGCTGCATCCGGTTAGACTGGAAGCTGACCCCAACATAGATGGGAAAAGGCTAGGCACATTGATGGGTTTACATCATGGTGGTCAGTTCCGAAAAAGGATGCTTGAATGACCTGAAACATGATTCAAATAATAATGTTTCAGGTCATTTAAGTTCTGGTCACTTTTACTCCAATCCAATCTCTTATAGAGAATGTTTGATATTCATGCTTTTTCACATTTTTTGGGCCTTTTTAATATATCCATCCAGGTGTTTTTTCAGTGTTGAATTTTAACATAATGCTGCATTTTTTATTATTAAAACTACATATGTTCCTTGTTAAAAACTAAAAGATCAAGAGATCACGTTAACTGTATATTTAAAATGTACCAGAATAAGGCTGCTGCAAACGTCAGGTTTGAGATCAGTTATTTTACATAGCCTCCTCCAAAGATTGGTTTATTTAGGCCCACCATTGTCTATTCAGCGAATTTCCTATCTTTATTCATTGTTTTACAAGTTTACAATATTAATACGCAATGAATTTTGTTTCCATTGTAAATGATGATTTATTCTGAAACTGTCTTCGTGTAATGGGCCTGAGTAGGGTTACCTTTGAACTGAACCCCTCACTAGACCTTCAGAGTAGGCTGATGTCGGCAAATTTTTTGTTAGTTTAAAGTTATTTGATAGTTTTTTGATGGTCGGGTCTTGTTTTCATTGATTTATTTAACAGTTTTTATACAAATATATAAACAGACAAGAAGAAAGGAACAGAAAAATACATACAAAGGTATGCTTATTTCCTGCTGGGGTTGCGGGTTTGTCCGAAAGGGATATCGCGGCCCCGGCACACAGGCAACGGAAGGAACATGGGTGGGTTTTAGTCAGTAAAAGTCTGACACACCCTCTCGCTCTGCCCAGAGCGGGAGAAGTCATTTGATGATTTCGCACGCTCAAAAAAATAAAAAAATCTGCGATAGGAAAGTAGATAAAGAGATGAAGACAACGTGTGTGAGAGTAGAAGTGAAAACAAAATATATAAAATAAAAACATACTTTTCACTCATTCAAATAACTAGGTATAAACATAAAATATGAGAATACATACTCGTACTTATAAAATAAATATCACTAAGACTTAATTATAATGTAGTATAAAATAATAAACAGTTAATATGCAAAAAAAAAAAAAAAAAAACAACTTTATGCTGTCTGTCGTGTATTTAGGAAGAAAAATAAGAATATAATAAAATAGAATATTCTTTATTATGTACACCATAAAAAATACAGATATAAATGTAGACATTTTCCATAGGGTGACACAATGGGCGGTCTTGTCTTTATATAGACAACCTTTGGATGGATTAAAGTAAGAAGGAGAGACAAAACTGCAGGTAGTCAGTGGTGTACCATTTACATAGACAATAAATACATACATTCATAAAGCATACCTATATATATATATATATATATAATAATAAACATGAAACAAGATCAAGGAACTATATGTAATGATGATGTTTAAGGAGAGAGGAAGTGTTTTTTTACCAGAATTTTAAAAGTGGACAAAGATTGAGCACGCCTTATCGACACGGGTAAGGCATTCCATAACCGTACTGCTTGAACTGTAAAAGACTTGTCATAAAAGCTAGTGGAATGCATCGGCATCTCTAGTCTCAAGTTTTCCGATGACCTCAGATATCTATTATGTGTGTCATGAAGGAACTTGAAACGTTTAATAAGCGACAAATTAGGGGTCAAACTCTGACTGCAGTCAAAGGACTTTGAAAGGTTTGCGAACTATCACTTAACAATGACTTAAGCTCCATTTACACGATGCAAGTTTGTTGACTGTGGAATACAATAAAATTATAGCAGATAACTACTTGCATCGGCTAAACACTATTTAGATTTGTGTGCATTTTTTTGTTGCTTCAACTTATGGTATGTCACAGGCAATTTGGTAAATTCCATGGTGTAAAAGAAAGATATTAAATGTAAAAAAACAAGTTTTATCTCTCTGGAATAGTAAACTATCAACTTTGCGATTGGTACAATTATGAACGATTAACCAGACGAGGTTTTTTTCAATGACCTGTGCACTTTGCGCAGACAATCTACCAAACTTGTTGACTGCCAAATCTCTCTGCAACGGCATAGCACATTTGCGTATAGCTCGACAGGAGAAGAAAAACTATATTACCTACAAACCACGGGTAATAAATCCCATCAACTATTTACACATTATATCGATCCTCCAAACAATCTCTAATTGGCATCACTAACAAACCTGAGACACACACCTAACACCAAACCGCACCACAAATATCTCCTATATAAGTAGGTATAAACTAGTGAATCCATAGGAAAACACACGAAACGTCTCTACTTAACTGATTAAACATCAACATTGAAGTGTTTCCGAATTAATTGTCGTGTTCTTTGCAAGGCTGTCGGTATTAGCAATTCAAATATGACGGAGGCTCGTCTTGTTCAAAGTTGTCGTGGCACGGATTTCGTGATGCGCCCGTGTTGATTGCTTGTTAGTACGTATTGTTGGGGTGTTGGTGTTGTGAGTGAGGGTCTTAATTTTCTTTGACATTTTTTAAGGTGAATGTAGGGGTAAGTAGCCCGCGGATTTTTTTTTCTGTTTTTGGTATTTGGCAGCTCAAAATCAGGTATATGGTAAACAAAATAAGATTTTCCATAGGAATTAAGTGTATTTACAGAATAATAATACATACATACATAAACTCACGCCTTCTGCCCATGGGGGTTTGCAGAAAGTACAGAACCCCACCTGATACGATCCGTTTTTTTTTTTTTTTGAGGATGGGAAATCATCAAATGACTTCTCCCGCTCTGGGCGGAGCGAGAGGGCGTGTCAAACTTTTACTGACTAAAACCCAACCGCGTTCCTTCCGTTGCCCGTGTGCCGGGGCCGCGATATCCCTTTTGGACAAACCCGCAGCCCCAGCAGGCACCTGCTACGATCCTTACATACTCCTTTTACATCAGTCACGCTCATACATCTGGTCGCACGCCGCCGCCGCCGGTATAACAATAAATAATTAATTTCAGGAATACCACATAAAAAAACTACACAACATTTCAAAAAAAAAACAATAAATTTGAAAATATGTGGCTAAGGGGGGTTGTTCCGTGGATGGGTGACCATCTTTACATACCGAGACTCCTCCGTGCCTCGAAAAGCACGTTGAGCCGTTGGTCTCGACTGTCAATCGTGGATCTTTGACAGTCGTTACGGGTCGTCAGAACCCCGAAAGTCTGGGGTTACCAAGGGATATCTTATTACTCAGTTACTGAGTTGTGGAGGTCAGATAGGCAGTCGCTCCATGTAAAATACTGGTATTCAGCTGCATCCAGTAAGGACTGAAGCCGACTCCAACATAGTTGGGAAAAGGCTAGGTAGGTTGATTGAAACTGATAATATGAATTTATTATGCCATGTACGAAAAAAATGTTTATGTCGTATGTGTCCCTTAATATTCCATTGTCAGATTTTTCGGTTCATAAAAGAAACCTTTGACTTCCTCATGACTGCGAAAAATTTATACAGTTATAAGAAACCATAAATACAGGTCTCTAAGTAAACAAAATGCGCGAAAAAATGACAGAAATGGAACAAGAATATCTTTAAAAAATATATAGGAATCCTAATAAAGGCTGTCAAAACCGAAGATTATTATTTAATACTGTATAGGCGGACACGATATGAAATCGATGTTACCGCCCTTAAAATAACTTAAGGATGCCCAAAATAACTAAGCACCTGGTTCCCCTGAGGATTGCCGAAGTTAAGAATGTTTTTACCGATAAAAAATAAATTCAATTATATTTTGTCGCGTATAATGTGCTCAGTCGTATGACCTTCAACTTTACAGACTTTCTTAGACAGTACGCACACCAGAGTCAGAATAGTAGGTATTGTCTTTAAACATTTTGGCTTTGTGTCGGGTAGGCTAGACTATTTAGTACGCCTACATTTCGTCAGAAATATTTTAAGTCCTATGAATTAGAATTCTCTTAATTATGCTCGGTTAATAGCTATGCCGAGCACATAATTTTAGACTCCGGGCTACTACTGAGAAATGTCTAATTTAAAAGAATTATGCAATATCACTTTGGATGGCTAAAGCTCTTTACATTAGCAATAAAATAAAATCAGCTGATGATAAAATAAAAACTACCTGGCAAATAATAAATAATGAAACCGGTAGGAAAAAACAGCGTAATACTGAATTTAACTTACAGACTACACATGGCCCTATCAACTCAGATGTAGAAGTAGCTCAGGAATTTGAAAACTTTTTTGCTAATATTCCCCTTAAAACTACGGAAACTTTAAATTCCTCATCCACGCTTTCTGCTGCCTTACTTAGGAAAAATGTAAAGTCATGCCCTTTGGAGCTGAGGTTTCAGCATACAAACCCCCAGGCTGTTATAAAAGCTTTTAAAGATCTTAAAATTAAATCAACAGAAGATCTATGGGGAATGTCTGTAAAAGTCTGTAGATCTATCATCGAAACCATTGCGCCTTATTTAGCTTTCATATTTAACATCAGTGTAGACCAAGGAGTCTTTCCGGATCTCATGAAATACAGTAAAGTAATTCCTTTGTTCAAATCCGGTGATAGTAAGGAACCCAATAATTATAGGCCTGTGTCAATTCTGCCAGTTCTCAGCAAGGTGTTTGAAAGGTTGATGCTCAATCAAATGTTACGTCACTTTAATAAGAATTCCATCTTTCATGAACAACAGTACGGTTTCACCAAAGGGCGTTGTACCACTGACGCTGGTGTCACCCTCATAAAGAACATTTTTAACGCCAAGAAGGAAGAAGCACATGATGCCATTGGAATCTTTTGCGACCTCTCGAAGGCGTTCGATTGCGTAGACCATGAAACACTTCTGCTGAAACTTGAGCACTATGGGATTAGGAATACAGCTCTTGATTTACTAAGATCATACCTGAAAGATAGAAAAGTTAAAATTCAAGTAAACGGCGTAAACTCATTGGGGTCTGAAATGGCAATGGGCGTTCCTCAGGGTTCGATATTGGGTCCATTCCTCTTTTTAGTTTATATTAATGATTTACCACAATTACTTCAAAATCAACCTAAGATGTTGTTATTTGCAGATGACACATCGTTGATATTTAAAATAAACCGACGGTCACAAAATCTTGACGACGTTAACAGCTCTATTCTTCAAGTCCAAGATTGGTTTACGGTAAATAATTTGGTACTAAATAAAAAAAAAACCAAATGCATTAGATTTAAATTACCTAATGTTAGAAGTAGCGAATGTGACATCATATTGAATGGAGAAAAACTAGAATTTATTAATCAAACCGTTTTCCTAGGAATCACGCTAGACGAGAAATTACAATGGGGACCTCATATAACAATTCTTGCGGGGCGGCTAAGCTCGGCCGCTTATGCTGTTAGAAAGATACGACAGTTAACAGATGTAGAAACCGCGCGTCTGGTCTATTTTAGCTACTTCCACAGTATTATGTCGTATGGCATTTTACTGTGGGGTCGGGCTGCTGACATTGAATCCATCTTTATTTTACAAAAGAGAGCTGTCAGAGCCATTTATAATCTACGTCGTCGCGAATCTCTCAGGGAACTATTTAAAAAGATTAATATTATGACGGTACCTTGCCAATTCATTTATGAAAATATTATGTATGTAAGAAAAAATCTACATATCTTTAATAAAATAAGCGATAGACATAATTTTAATACTAGAAATAAAGATAAAATAGATCAACCATTTTTCAGATTATCTAAAGTACATACATCTTTTATGGGGTACTGTGTTAAATGTTACAATAAAATACCTTGTGATATATTACAATTAAATGAAAGAAAATTTAAAACTCATATTAAAAGTACACTCTGTAAACAAGCATATTACAAATTAGAGGATTATATCCAAGATAAGAATGCTTGGAAACATGCTGGTCCTGCTCCATAGGACAATTTAGAGTCTAGACAAAATCAAACTGGTTGCTTATTAAATTATGTATTTGTTATTTTTTATAACACTGATTTTACATTCTGTGATTTCTTGAACTCACACACTGACTTATTAGTATTACTTGTTAAAATGTTAGGAATATCGTATAATTTTACAATGTTTGTAAATATGTGAGCACCATGTATCTGTCACATATTTAATTTATCTGTAATTGCTTTATTTTTCATTCTTTTTTACCTATCGCGGTATAGTAATCTTATTCTAGATGCATCGTCTTCACATATAATTATATAATTAATGTATGCAAAATATTGTGAAAACATTTTAAAAGAGTAACGGTGGAGTTTCTTGCCCATTCTTCTCCATACGAAAACTACCTTTTGGAAGGGGCGACTAGAATCAATTCTATTTTTTGTAAACTTGACGTTCATAAGTGCCTTTTAAGTGCCTAATTGAAATAAATTGTTTGACTTTGACTTTGACTTTGACTTTGGACTGCGTAATTATTATTTTTTCTAAGGTGGGAATTTATCAAATAACTTCTCCCGCTCTGGTCGGTGCGGGAGGGCGTGTCAGACTCTTACTGACTAAAACCCACCCGTGTTCCTTCAGTGTTGCCTGTACGTTGCCAGGGGCTACGGTATCCCTTTCGGACTTACCCGCGACCCCGGCAGGTATCGGTCCTAGCCCCCCTTCTGTTGTGCTAACATCTCTTTGAGGCGCGCGTGGAACACAACGCGCCGTCGACCCGGGCCTGGTCCTTATCGGACGGCGAGCTACCCATTGCTCACCGCCCGACTTTGAAATGCCTGGGATTCGACACCAAAATCCGCAGTCGCTTGCGAACCCTACATTAATGAGGCAGTCAACAAGATTATCATTATTTAACGAAACCCTCTTAACATCACTTAAAAATCCGCCTACTCTTGAATCTAAGATACATGAAAATAAGTGCCCAGAAAAAAAGATTTATTTCAGGTTCACGACCGGTCTTAAGCTATTTGTAGGCTGAAGCAGGGTTTTATTCGTACGGTCTTACCCACACATTTAGGACGAATATAATCATGGATTTAGATGCCCTTTCGTTTAAGTGCTCCGGATAGCTCTTCGTCACAGAAAGGTACAACTAACTCTAGAAAATTGCCAGATTGCAAAAACGTAAAAAAAAGTTCCTTAGATGTTTATTAATGCATGAAATAATTAAAATTTTGGTAACTTCAAAATAAGGATAATTATGTTACAAATTACAATAAATTTGATAGACAATATAAAATAATTACAAAGTATACTTAAATTCATTGTATTCTGTATGTAAAATGACTCGCGGATGAATAGTATCGAAGTGCTATTAAAATTGAAAAGTAAGAAAAAATCTTACCTAATTTTTTTTTCTTGTCTTGACCTGGGTATCGTTCCTATCACCGCAATCTCGGTAGGTAACCTGTTTTTGTTTGTAGCTTCAGTTAAAATCTTTTTTTTTTCTATACAACAGAATTATTTTTACATTAAACCTCTTTTATATCTACACCCTTTCAGGAAGATCTAGCTCGAATGGTCGTTTTAAAAGGAAAGTCTTGGTTTACCCGCATCCGCACTTAACCTGTTTATTATTCAAACTTTCGAATGTATATTTTACTTTGTAATGTAGTTTACGATGCGCCGTAGTTACAGTAGTAACTCGCTACAGCTTTGTAGGCTTGGCTACGGTTACATTACCTACGGTCTACGCCGTAGGTAATGCTACGCCGTAGCAAGTGCTACGCAGTAGCTTAGTTAAACCGGGGTGTGAACAATTTATTAAATTGCGAAATTAAAAATACCCCGATCAACACAAATTTACCTTACGATGCGATTATACTTTTCTGGCATTTTTACTGAACTGGGCCTTTTTGACGCAGCCGTGAGGCACACTCCCCTGCAAATTTTTCAAATCGCATTTTACACTTTTTATTTGATTTTTTAATTTTTTATCTGCTGTTTATATTACGTGCTTTTTAGTCTGTGTTAAATAAATATATTTTCTTTCTTTTCAATTTGCACGAAAATTTTAGTATGTAACATCATCATCATCATTTCAGGCGAAAGACCGGGTGCTGTGCTGTATGTTCTTTTTTGCGTTGGGGGTTTAATTTTTTATTTTTATTAAGTTAGTCATAATTTTCAGGTATGTATGTCTAAACCTTATTCAAGAGTGTACTAGTGTGCTGGATATCCTGGCTGCAGCATAATACCAAGACTTCCATAATCTTCCATAGTTAGTTATACAGCATACATGTCTCAAATTGTAGGTCACACACATGTTTGAAAGTAAAATAAATACCCATTAAGTATGTGTCTTAGATCCGAACCACAGCTAACACAAAAAAAAAACTGATGACCTTGAAACGGCTGAACCGATTTTGATAAAACATGTCTAAGAACCATCGCTAAAACTTGCTTACAAATAAAAAAAACCGCATTCAAATCGGTTCACCCGTTTAAGAGCTACGGTGCCACAGACAGACACACAGACAGACAGACACACAGATAACGGTCAAACTTATAACACCCCTCTTTTTGCGTCGGGGGTTAAAATGCTTTAGTTTAATCGTGACGTCGGGGATTGCCCCGTTGGCCTATGAGGTCCTGGGTTCAATATCCATACCATGTCCTAACCCAGGTCTTGGTCTATCTGTGTGCCAAATTTTGTCCAAATGTGTTCAGCCGTTAAATCCTTAACAGGTAACAGACAGGCAGACAGACAGAGTTACGTTCGTGTTTATAATATTAAGTTAGATATTCGGATAGAATTAGTAATGTTAGTATATATTCCACGTTTATCTTAATTCCAGGAAACGTCTTCAATCACTTCTTCAAAACACAAGGATAGATTAGCTGATACTTCCCACAAACTTCGTTGTTACTATACTTGGGCAAAATCTAAAGTCCACTTTCCTATGGCTTATTCTAGCTTAGTAATTGGATACTTGACTAGACTCTTCCCCCGACTTGTAAGCCAGATAGCGTTCTATAAAACTGATATGTGACGTATTTTGATATGTATCCGTCGTTTGAAGGATTGCATTTGAAAGGGATTTAGGATTTGAATAGGATATTATCAACGACTTGTTTGACTTCATCCATTATTATTTTCTCAACTTGAGTTATGGTGTTGTTTTAAACATTTATAGCCTATTTCATCTCCGATAACCTCCTGTTAACTTGTCTGGCACATTAATTCATTTTATGATTTCTGTAAAAAAATATTGTTCCGTACCCTAAAGGTGCCAAACGGAACCCTATTACTAAGCCTCCGCTGTCCGTCCGTCCGTACGTCCTTTCGTCCGTCTGTTTGTCAGCGGGCTGTATCTCATGAACCGTAATAGGTAGACAGTTGAAATTCAATCACAGGTTGTGTATTTCTATCGCCGCTATAACAACAAAAAATAAAAAAAAAACAAAATAAAGTTAATAATTCCCCATACCAGAAACGTGTTTTTTTTTCGGCGTTTGTTGTGCGATCTATGGTACGGAACCCTTCGTGAGTTCGACGAGCATTTGGCCGGTTTTTAATTTATCTGGCTAAAATTGGTTATCTTGATTCTGTGAAACGTACCTATAGTAACAAATCTATGTGGCTTATTTCCAGTAGGCTGCATTATTATGATTTTTTTTCAGGAAACTTGTAGGTGGTACATGTAATATTTTGATTGCCAATAAGGCATTTTGTTCATGTGTTATGCATTAGTACAAAGCATTGTCGATTTATTGCGAAATGAAAACATTTTTACTAGTTAAATATAATGTAATGGATTTTATAGTGTACTACTATATGTACACCTCTGTCGAACCTGCCCTTTTTTATGTCACTTGTCTGTTACATTAGACTTCTTGGTAAATAAAAGTATTAGAAAATAATACCATTCAGTTGCCTTCCTTGTTATACAATAGCAAGACACGTGTCTAGTGTTTCCATAACATTTCGATTCGGGAGCTACGTCTGTGCCGACGCGAATAAATGCAGGTACATCGTGTTATGTACTTCCTTGTTAGGGGAGTAATACACGGGATGGGTTGTATTGGTGACGAAATGTTGGAGATGTTGTAGTGATGAACATTCGTGTAGTCATTGGAAAAGAAAAATAATTAGATTAATTTAAAAAGTCATGCTTTCGTCTTATTGCATTGCAGGGCTCGGAAACGTTATTTAAAATAACGTTTCTAACAGTTCTCGTTCTTCTTAGTACAACATTTTGTTCGGAACGAAAACGAAATGAGAACGTTTTGAAAAACCGGTTGTTTCCGCAGGATGCAGCCGCAGAAAGATGTTCGTCCTGCGGACGATGCGACGAGCATGAACTTGTTTAGTTAAATTGTACCTTATCTTCATTTCATTAAATCATTGATTCCAAAGCGGTTGCCGGTTACGTATTGATTAGAGCTGTGTTGTGAGTTTCCTATCGATCAACCCAAAAATGGTTAAAAACGGGTTCATTAACTGAGAACGATTTAAATTTTGTTCTTCTTCAAAAACGTTTCAGTAACGTTCCGTTCGAAAATAACCGAAACAAATCGTTCTTTAGGTTTTTAAGACGAAACCGTTTCGCAAAATATACCGTCATCCGAGCCCTGTAGCATTGTTGATCTTACTTAAGTACCTACCTAACATTGTGTCTCTGTATATAAATGTGCCTAGAAATAATTTATTTCACTATAATGTATAGTTTAAGTAGTTTTTTTTTTTATCGTCCCAATACATTTACCTTGCGGTATGCAACATTTTCGGGGGTTTGAATTTATTACCATTCTAACAATATTCCAAGTAGGTGCGTTACTCTAAGCATAAACAAATCTATAAAATAACATAAATTGACGAAAACATTACATAAACAGAATTACAATATCTATTAAATGAGATTTAACTAATGCGTACTATGCAAGGTAATAATTTAGGAATGCTTTTCTGTTTAAGACTTCTGTGTGAGTGTTTATTGTCGCTTGCCCACTCTACTAATTAAACTACATTACTTAATAATACCAGTGCACATAACACCATTTGCAAACGTACGTAAGCCACACACAAAACATTATTCAACATTAACAATGTTGTGTGCATGTTGAACCGTCTATGAAGGCACTAAGCCACTCGCACGTATGCACAATTCAGTAGGTGTAAGCTCCCTTTGAATACGCGTCGAGTTTACTTGTTCCCTGGCTACTTAGGCTGCGGTGTGACGATATTTCTTTGTCGTGGTCGGGTGTTGAAGTTGTGCTGTGAGGTGCTATAAGGTTTAGGTCTTTTTAAACTATCATGGTTGAAAGTCGTGGTGAGCCAATTCTGTTTAAGTAAGAATTTACTGGCTTGTAAAACATACTAAGCTTTATGGACAATTTAAATAGATTAGAATAAAAGAGTAGATATTTATTTCCAGGTAATTTAATTTATAGATAGATAGATAACGGAAACCGAATTGATGACCAAATGTGACGAATCTGGGAATGCCATCTTAGTTTTTCAACAGATGACTATCAATGGACGTCTGCTTATCGGAGGCATCCCAGGTACGCTATAGTAATATTAGCGACAACGTTGGAAGGTTTTTATTTTATTTTTTTGTATAATGCTAATATTAATTTATTTTGAATTTTGTTTACTAATTGTATTTTATGTTTAGTTTTCATAAGTTTTTTCTATAATAGGCATACATAGCCATAGTATTATTTGTGGATTTTAATTGTGTTTTTTTTATTATGTATAGTATTATGTTATTCATCTGTTAATTTTTTATGTATGTACTGCTGTTGGGGTATGTATAAATCCAGCCTCTGTAATTCCCATTTCGCGCTCCTAAAAATATTATTGAACACTCTTATACAATGTGAGTCCATAAAATCATAGACATAGAAAAAAAATAAAAATAAGATAGACCACCCCTTTTAAAGATAGTTTTAGATAATTTTTCATAAATATTCAGAAAAAATACGGTCGGTCACATGCCCATGGGCGACATTGTATACTGACTGAGCCTCTTTTTGTGAAATTCAAATAATTTACATTTTGGGGTTTCTAAAAATACTAAATAGTCAAGTAATTGCGAGCAACTTCGATGTAATGTATGCGCTTGGTCTCAATTTTATCCTAACCTAACCCATTCGGCTCGCGCGTGGTTGGTCACAGTTCCAACCGAACCCAACCCGTTTGGTCGAGGAAACCTAGCTTAGTTAGTGCAATCAACTTAAAGAGAACAGCCAAATATTTTCCTTAATTAATGTTCATCACATCTCGACAGAAATATAAAATTATGGTGGTAATATTTCCCCAAACGAAGATTTAATTTAATTTGTCTTTTACGATACTCGGCTCATCTTCAAAACTTGTACATTATCCAGTAGATTAAATCCAATAAACGTAAAATATGGCATTTCTATTTGAAGCCTCAGCCCGTTTGAAATTAATTACGAATGAGTGGTTTTCGAATAAATAATCCGAAAATTATAATTTCAACTTCTCCGAAATCTATTTGGAACCGGTCTTGGTCAATAATTATTACTGAATTAATTATGCGCTGTTGCCATGTTGCTTATTTTAATATACGTATATACTATGTGGGAATCGAATAACTGGACGACTTTTGGTCACGAAATATGATATTTTAGCTGAAGGTAGAACACGGTATATGGCCTATGAGTGATTCGTTGGTCTAGTCAAGTCTAGTGGTCGCAAACGCTACTGCTGAGCATGATGTTTCGATTCTCAAGTCGAGCAAATTGTGACTGGGTTTTTCCATCTGGAATTTCTCAGTAACAGCCCAGAGTCTGTATTTGTGACCGGTTGATGGCAATAGGCTCACCCCCTATTACATGGGACTTAAATATAAATTGTGAATTGTGGGAATATTGGCGTGATGTTATGTTATGTTATGATTTCGATGACGTGTCATCTATGCATTTGTTGACATTAGCAAGGTAACAGAACTGTATGCAGGCGTTTCAAAACCTTTTAGGTACACTCGCAACAATATTTAGTTACAAGCTCTGCTGCGGAAAATAAGCGTGTACCATTTGATTTAGCTACGCTTAATTTTAAACTTGTTACGTTCGTTTAAAAAAAAATACATTATTTCTTTATATTTTTAATGAAGCTTTAAGATCTAAAGTATTCCAAGAAAAGCTTATGATCCACTCCGCTTAAGACGAAACATCTTCAACAAAGTTTACCTCAAAACACTCTGAACATTATGCTCTTACCGAAGCAAATAAAAGTGGCTATTTATTTAACAGATTCGCACAACTTTTGGCAGATACTTATTATTCCGCCACGTCAGTAGGATTACTTCTCATTTTTTCACATAATATTGCCCTGAAAGTTTGTGTGGTCATAATAAAAAGAGAAAAGAAGTCGAATGTAAAGGCTTGCTGAATTTTATTAAAATGCAACTCGTATTTTTTTTGTTTATTATTTGTTCATTTCAATAGCCCAACAGCAGCTTTATTTAAATATAAATACTTATGAAATGACTTAACAGGAAATTACTTATGTTACATGTTAATAAATAATATGTAGGTACACGTGTCTCCGTTTTCTGTTTTGAGACCGAAGAAATCTAGTCCATAGAAATAATAAAAAAATGTCACTATCTAAGGTCAATATCAGTTGGCTCAGCTTCACCAACTATCAAACTATCAAAACTTTTCCCATAAAATTTTACTAGGTTCCTCAATAAAATATTTCCTTTATTTTCGTAAGGCAAAAAATATACCAATTTCGTTCGTTTTCAAATCGTTCGCCATCCTGGTAAAATGTTAAGTTACAGTTGAATTATTTATTAGCCTATTAGGCTAGATTATAATCCATTACTAAGAACTTTAGTTCAAATTAACACAGTAAACAAAAAAAAAAAATATCCTTCGCTGTCCGAAGCACCTACTACTTGTACCCAAGCTCCCACACCCCACAAGACGAATATTCATTATAAACGCCTTTTACCGAATTAAATAATAAATGCTTGTAATATGTCAGAGTTCACGTAAATAGGGTATCGGTGGGATTGAACGTAAGATCTCTCTGACGTCAGTCCCACGAAATAGCCTTTCCGCTATTGCCGTTTGCTAAGTAAGATAACTGACCATTCATTGATCATCAAAATACATTAGCTAACATAACAGTTTTTGTCGAATAATAAATAATAATAAGTGGACTTGTGAACCGGATTAAGAATACGTACAATCCGTTTCATCACTAAAATAACTGATGTCACTCGGAAAGCTGCCCCGGTTACATGGAATTTGGTTGGACACATCTGCCGCATGTCAGACGATCAATGGGCCAAACATACGACCCAGTGGCTCCCGCTGAATGGCAGACGACATCGCGGCAGGCCCAGATGGAGATGGCTGGATGAGTTGGACTCCTTTAATAAAGATTGGTCCTTGGTAGCTTTGGACTGAGAGGTGGAATGAGAGTAGGGAGGCCTTTGCCCGGTAGTGGTATCATAATGGCTAACAAAATAACAAAACACATAAAGTTAGTCATATACTTAACAATGATTGTACAAATGGAGGATAAAATCAGTTGAACAGCTGGCTCCTGAACTAAGCAAAGAGATACTTGTACCTCTTAAACACCCGGTTCTCCATCTTACCCCTCCGCCTTTTCAATATCTATGCTGTGGTGCAACTTCAAATAGATTTTTGTTCTACATTGTGTTAGTATGCATTGACTTCCTGTTAATATTATATGTAGTAAATATAAAACTACTAACTTCTGATTGTCAAAATGACACCTTCGAAATACATTTGTATAACGTCTGATTGGATTTGCGAGACTGTTAATTACTATTGTCTATAATTATGTACAAGTGTGAAACCAAAATTTTCTATTTCGTTAAGTACCTGGTACTTGCTGAAAGGCCTACACTGTCCTTCTACCTAGTGACACTGTTATTTGAAAATATTGTAAAACCTAATTATTTTTAAAAGAGTAACCGTGGAGTTTCTTGTCGTTTCTTTTCCATAGGAAAAGACCAATTGGAACCGTGCACCTAGTTTCTGACGTTTCATAAGTGCCCATGTAGGTATATGTGAAATAAAATATTTTTAATTTTTAATTTGAATTTGACATTTACGAAAGTGTATTTTTATATTCACTTTACTGTCTGTTCACTTTATCTTTGTTTTATTGTAACCAATAAGTATATTCCTCTCGGAGGAAATGGGGACGCATACGTTCCTATAAGTAACCTGTGATGAACCAAGTTGATTGATCGACAGCAGTCTCAACAAGAAAATATGAACTTCACCTACTGTTAACACTCCCAAGGTATATTCCCTTTGCGACAATTATTTTTTTCCTACGAACTGACGTTTGACGGAGGCCCTATTAAAAGTTGTTGGCAACTTGAGTCCATTCGTAATAAGTCAAACGTAGGGAGAAGTGTGTCAAAGTTAATGATGGAATTCACAGACTTGCACGTCAGGAAAAAGTTATATCGTAATATTATTTGATAGGTTTGACGAAGTTTAAATTGGAAAAGTATTTTTTTGGGTGAGATGATAAAAAGGTGTGAGGGTAAAATTAGGTATAACATAACATCACATATCTAGCATGTATCTATAGTACACACATATTTTGCCAGTCATGTTTTTTAAGTCCCATGTAATAGGGGGCGAGCCATCAACCGGGCTCAAATCCCAGAGGACTGCTACTGAGAAATTGCAGATGGAAAAACCCAAAAACACTTTCTCTTTACCCGGGAATCGAGCCCAAGATCCATGCTCAGCAGTAGCGCTTGTGACCACTAGACTGTTATATGTGTTTAGTATAGCAGTGATAGCCTAGTAGCGTGACCGTTGTACTGCCAAGTCAAAGGTCTCGAGTTCGAACCCAAGGCACGCACCTCTGACGTTTCGGATTAGTGTGCGTATTGTATTATCACTTGCTTCAAAAATGGTTGAGAAAAACATCTTAAGGAAACCGGTACACCTGAGAAGTATTGCTTGACGGTATGTGAAGCCAAGTTAGGTTAGTCACTAACCACACGAAAAATTTAAAATAATTTATTTAGTTCAATAATTGCTTACGGACATTGTTAATAAAGAATCCAAATTTACCTTGTTCTAATAGACTAATAATATCTGTGCACCTCTGCCTAACCCTTTGGGATATACAGGCGTGATGTTGTGTTTTGATGACATTATGTAAATAGACCAACTTGTATGAAAGATTGGATCAAATATGAACTGTCTCATAATTAAATATAGAATTTAATTTTTTGATTCAAATGTTTAAATGAATTCATGTTCTTTATTTTATATTTTGAAAATATATTTTATTAATATTTTTTTTTTTTTTGTAATATTAATTTATTATTTAAATTTCTTCCATTAGAACAGATTATAAGAAGAGTTCTAAAACGTTTAATCGGCTACGTAGATTTGAATCGAGCCAATCTTTAGTCGGATAGAATTTTGATTAACGCTAAATTATTTAATTGCTATGCATTCAGGGAGGGTTGCTAGTGATAAAATACTTTGAAATTATGGAAATAAATTGTAATAATGTGTGACTCAGTACCTAGATAATTGGCAAAAGAATACAATAAGTACCTACTAGGTTTTACCCACGACTTCGTCTGCAATCCAGGATGAAAAGTAGCCTAAGTCCTTCTTCGGGTCCTGGTTTACCCATGTGTCATCCAAATCCGTTCAGCCCTCTTATCGTGAAAGCGTAACAATCAAAAAAACAAACTCACTTTTACTTTTATAATATTACTAGCTTACGCCCGCGGCTCCGTCAGCGTTAAGTTCAATGGAGACAAATTTTGATATAATAATTACGTAACTTGAAATTGAGGTTTTTTGTTTATGCGAATATTTTCGTAATTTTTATGTCAAATGAAAGGATTATGTGTAAAATCATTTATTCCGTTTGAATTATATAAAACGGTCCACGAGTTTTAGAGATATTGATGACTTTGTATAATAAAAATATGTCAAAACCAGTTTTTATGAGATTAATGTTCTAGAAAGTTTTTAGTATGTAAAGATATGGTAAATATTGTTATGTAAATTGATGAAGGAATACATAAGCTATATTCTGTAAAATTGTAACGATCCAACTTAGGAAACAGGTAGGAACAGAGCTCCAAAGAGCAAGACCTAAGAGGAAAATGTTATTAAAATGGTCCAGAAATCAGAGGTCTCTTTACGGTAACTTAGGCTTAACGAATTTTGTATAAAAGGGGAAATTGAGCTGGAACGATACAAATCCGCTGATAATAATAATAATCCAAGTTTGATCCAGCCAGTCCCATCTTGCTGTCCTCCCCCCAGCGACGCCCTAAGCCGAGGTACGTACCCCCCAGGGGGTGCTCTTAGCGAGCGTTCGCCTAGTTTAACAGTTATATTTACGTCCTAGCTGGAGAATTAAGTTATTAGCTTAAGGCAGCCACAGCTAAGCCCGGTTAAGCAGCTACGATCTACTCAGAGGTCAACTGCGAGAAGCCATAAAAAAAAAGAAAATACCGGAACGATACAGTCGGATTCCAGCTCTCAACAAGAAACATCTCAAAAAAATAAACAGGAAGAAATTGAAGAAATCTTTTATTTGAACAAATCCCAACACAAAACAGTCCACTTCAGTTGTTTTGAAATACCGGTTTGAATCTTAATAAAACAACCTAAAGATTCTGCTATAATTTCTGACCTCCTATAAAACATTCCCAGCAGAATATTGTTTCGATATATACAACTTCTACGTAGGTACTTTCTCCTTTTTTTCATAAGTCGCCTAAGTAAGCCTTTTACTTATCACGCAACAAAATTACATCAACAAAACTTTCACACAAATTACAGCCAACAATTTTGTACCACGAAACGTTGTTAACCACTCAAAGAATAACGCCAAACGCGATACACTCGGCATCCGACCATCGTCCATATAACACAACTTAAATGAATTCGGTCCAAACACATCGAATCTGTCCTAAATCAATAAAATAACATCATCTAACCTCAGAGTAAACAAACAAATCACTTTTCTGACGAAAAACACTTATTTTTTAACGAATCGCCATTCGTTAGGATTGCTTCGTAAATCCTTGCGTTTCGGTTAAAAAGACGCAATCTTTTGGTCTCCTATTTTATTTTGATCGTGGATTTTAGAATGTGGATTAGTAGTTTTTGAAGTAATATTTTTTACGAGATTTCTTTTTTTACGAGAGGAGCTCGTGGCTAAGTAATAACAGCCTCACGGGTCGATCTATCAGGTTAAGCTACGCTTGCCTGGTTGGTCCGTGGATGCGTGACCATCTTTACATACAGATACTCTTCCGTGCCTCGGAAAGTACGTTATGGCGTTGGTCCCGGCTGTCGTTCGTGGATCTTTGAAAGTCGTTACGGGTAGTCAGAAGACCGAAAGTCTGACAACCAGTCTTACCAAGGGGTATCGTATTACCCAGTTACTGTGTTGTTGAGGTCAGATAGGCAGTCGCTCCATGTAAAATACTGGTATTCAGCTGCATCCGGTTAGACTGGAAACAGACCCAAATATAATTGGGAAAAGGCTAGGCAGTAGTACTTTTTACGAGATTTATTTGTTTGAGTGGTTTAATGCGACTTGCAAATGACAGGCCTGATAAAATCAGGTTCCTAGACTTGCTCAGATAGGTTTTTTTTCGTACAACCTCCACTATCGATAACTTAGAACCTAGAAACGTACAATTACAATTAAACTAGGTTTTAGTCTTCATAATTACCGTCTATGGCATCTCTCCCCATATGACATGCAACATAGAGAGTAGATATTAAGAGCGTTTATCCTAAAAGTTGGCAACGTCGCAGATAGCTATCAAATATTTACTTGTTTCGATTAATTTGGCAATATTACTATATGTAAATATGAAATATGGCTAACTAGTGAACTAAAATATTGATTATGAAATGCAATAATTAATATCATTATTTTTAGATGTAAAAAATGTATTTGGAAACTTTTCAAATGCCTTTTTTACAGCTAAAACGGTTACAACATCAAATTCAGTGTTATAATTGCATTCCATTATTAATATTCTAGTTCCCTAGTTAGCCACATTTCATATTTCCATACAGTAGTATTGCCAAATTAATCAAAATAGCGAAATATTTGACATCTATTTTAGCCGTTGCCAACTTTCAGAAGAAACGTTTTTAAAGAATAATCACGAGATTTCTTTTTTTTTTCTTGTCCACACGCTTCGTTCAACGGAAACCCACGATACCAAAGGTTTACCTTCAAACCGAGTTTTTGTACACGAAGATTACGAAAAATTTCATGAATATTAAAAAAAAGAAGCGTATTGGAGGCCGGGATTATGATTGAACGAATACTTGATTAGTGATTGCTGATTCTGCGAAAATAAAATAAAATCTATTCGAGCCGAAAATTATGTGGTGAAAATAAGGAGATGGCGTGCTGTGTTTCTCGATTCTAAAGACCGGGTTTAATGAAAGAGTTCCAATGGAAAATGTACGTAACGTCGAATTTTTATTATGGAATTTTCTGGTCTTTCTATTACCGACTGAATGGTTAAAGGGTGAGCGCGTAATGAAGCATTAGATTACTTTTGTGTTCGAATAAAATTGATGTATCATCACTCGATTTTGAAGTAACGTTTCGTATTTCTTCTTTAATTAATGCTGCTTTCATAATCTATAGATTGATGAATAAATCTGTTGATAGCTTTTTTTAAAGGGGAGGTGTTCATACAGTGTCACGTCATGACATTTAGTTTTTCAGAAAGGTTTAGTTCCAACTTTGGCTGTGAGCTGTGAAGTGTAGAATTAAGTATCTCAAAGGATTTATTATTTTCATTGTATTTATTACCAACGCACAATCAAAATCACAAAAGGAAAAGGATTTTAAAGTATCTAGTTTTAAAACTACTAAAATACTGTATATAAAAGTTTTATTAAAATTTTTATCATTTATTTTAAGTAGGCCATTAAAATGTACTTCTGATCGTCAAATATTACAAGACAATAGAACTGATTCTAGGTAGGGTCTAAAAGGTAGTTTCGTATGGCGAAACACGCTAGGAACAAAGAACGAATATTAGCTAATATGCAACCCAGAAAATACATACCAAAAGTTCACTCAAACAGAACACATAAAACTTCAGAACGTATTTACGCATGTATCACAAAGCTCTCTAGAATCCCTTATTTATCAGGATTGGCCAAGGAATTAATTAATGAGGCATCTACAAAGGCCGTTTGGGGACCCTGCGAACCTCCCTTTAGCCCTTTTGAACCTATAAGAATTCCACCCCAGAGAACTATAAAAGAGATATACCTTCTTTAGGAGAGTTTTAAAAGTAATTGACTATCGAACCGCAGTGTTCTTTTTACGAAAACAAGACTATTTGTGTAAGTTTTTTTTTGTTTTTTAAATGGCTTTTAACTATCTATTCAGTATTTAGTTAATCCATTTTATTTTGTCTAAATATTTTAATGTAAAATTTTAATCGTATTTCAAATTTATAGCCAAACAAATGATTAACTTTCTAATTATAATTAATTGATTTTATTTTGTCTCAATATTTTAATATAAAATTTTTAATCGTGTTTCAAATTTATAGCCAAACAAATGAATATTTAAGTTTTTAATGACAAAAGTAATTGAAGCGTATAAAAAAGAAAAATTCAGATATTTATGATTAAAATAACTGAAGCGTATCAAAACGTGATTCTCACTACTTACATTTATTTGTAATGCAAATAGAGTTATTTATCGTTACATTATTAAAGTACTTTACACGATAAATATTCGCAGTGGGATTTAAATACGAATTTAGGTATCTAAGTAATTTTAGTAATGTATTTACTAACTAACACAATATTATAACACAACGTAGTCCCGACGGGAAAGACAGAGTTGTGAACAACCACATTTGGCGAATTATGTTTTAGTCCCATGAGTATGCATAATACGAGTAAATTCAAGACTCCCAAACTGCTACTGAGAAAGGCCTAATAACGTTGCCAGACAATTAATAATAATAAATATATTTTTTAAATTATGAAAACGTATGTACAATCACAAATGCAATAAAATAGCTACAAAACACATTGTTGTTTTTAGTAGGAGCCATGCAAATATACGAATTTTGTATGGCCATAATATTTTGTGGCTGTTGGTGTTATTTGTAACACTGTTCCGTATTTACCCGACTACGGCAAAGCCAAAAGGAAGGGTTATAATTTTAGCGTCTATGTCTGTATGTATGTAAGTATGTATGTTTGTAACTAAGTATGTTTCACCATAGCGCCTAAACTACTGAACCGATTTTGATGAATGAGGTATCAATCGATTTGTAATAATGCTAGTCCTGGTGACATAGGCTATATAAATTCTCGTATATTTAATATGGTGGACTTTACACGTAAAGGAGATTGTTCTGCATCCATACATCTTTCGCCCCAGAACTAAAAGCAAAGGAAAATTACTTTGCGTGTTCTAAATTACAAGTAGGTATATGCCCATGAAGACAAACTTTAATGACGGACAACTTCCAGAAAGCAATTATTTAAAAAGAAAACAACGGTTTTGAGGTTATATTTAGTAAGAAACAATCGCAACTGCCTGTCACTAATGTTATGGTGGATCCACACAGCCCGGCGGCATGCGCTGGCGGCCTAGCCGCCGGCTTTGCGTGTGACAATTGCAACAAAACCGGCGGCAATTTTGCCGGCAAGGACGCCGCACCGCGCGGCTGCAGGGGAACAGATATCGTCTATTTTTATCTCCAGTGTCTGCGTACAACTCACTTCACCGATAGTCACAAGATAACTGGAGTCGCTTGCCAGCTTTGCTTGTGGTTAACCCGCCGGCAGTGCCGTGTGGATCCACCATAATTTCTAGCCTGTATGTGGCTAGACTGACAGTTGAGATGATTGACATGGACAAGGATTAGGGATGCCCATACATTAAATCCGGATCGATATATTTTAAACTAAATCGATACCGTTCAGTACCCAGCGTGCTAGCCTATTTGAAATATTACGATGCATCTCACCTAGAGGGCGTGAATGGTGTGCCATACCTCGTATTCGTGATTCGTGAAAATACGATTTTGCAATAACCTCATGGTTGTTTGTGCACTGCTTCGTTTTCGTGTTTTTATATTCGTGAATTTCTCACATGACATCGAGACAGTTTTTACGGATCGTAGTAGCCGTCATGCTAAATAAAGGGCGTTTTGTGCACTTATGTTCTATTCGTATTCGTGAAAACACGAATACGAATCGAATATGATTGAGCGCGAAATGCTACATACATTATGAACGAGATCTCTGCCTACGCAATGTTTTTAGTGAATACTAGAATCTCGAATCCGTGCACGCGGACTCTGGTATTCGATTCGTATTCGTGTTTTTTAAAACGGATCATGAAAAATTCCCCAAAACGAATTTTTGACTCGTTTTTATGCTGTTCGTAAAAAACACGAATATGAATCGAATACGAGGTAGTACACAAACGCCCTTACGTGTAGTAATTGTATAGAAAGAGATAAGTAATTTTAAAGAATGCATGGATTAGGATATGAAAATCGGTTTTGTTGTTGAATAGGGATAATGACTAAAAATTTTTTTTTAGTCCGTCTTTGAGATTATAAAAACATATTGGACATATTTTTTTTATTTTTTTACGTAATCTAAAGATTACGGCGATACATTGAGGTAAAATGTACCATGACGTCACGAGTATATATATTTTATACTTACTAGTGACGTATCGACCCCCACTCCCCAACTTAAAATGCGTTTTATCTAAGTAATTTTTTATTACTATGATAAAGCAAAAAATACGTGTCTAATATTTTTTTTATTATCTGACTGACGGACTAATTAGAATTTCATTTTTTTTACCCAGGCAGGCATGTATGGTACCAAAAAAAACGTCGCACAAATCACTACAGCAGCGTCATACCCTAGAGCGAAAAAGGTTAGAAAGGAAAGTACGTAAGGATGCGTATGACATCCATGAGCAGTTGGTAAACTCAATTAATCTCGCTCTCGATGCTTCTCTCTCGACTTATGTTTTGGTCAAATAATTATATTATCTTATCTTATCAATGTGTGTGAAATGAAAGATTGGGCATCACTAATTGTCATGTCAAATCTCAAATCTTATTGTCAAAGATGGCAGCATTTTTGATTTGTGATGTCGTAAATCGTTGAAGCACTTTTAATTGTTCAATACAGAACGCAGAATGTCCGTTTCATACAGATATTCGCAATTAGTATAATAAAATATACTTATAATTATTATGTACGTCAGATGTTTGTTGGTCCTCGGGCCATTTTCGACGATGTCCTTTCTGAACACGAAATAAAAATTATTGAGATAATCATGACATGTTTGGTATCAAAACAAAGGTCTTAACAAGCACATATATATATATATATATATATCACTAGCTTCTCTTCACTTCGTCCGCGGATTATAATTTAGTAGGTATTCCTGGCACCTACATGGTATACGACATGCGACCGCGGCTTTACCTTGACCATTTTTGTAGCTATATCTTGATTTCTGTCTGAAATATTTTCTTGTTTCATACTTTTTAGATCACGGAGGAGCTCGTGGCTAAGTAATAACTGCCTCACGGGTCGATACATCAGGTTAAGCTACGCTTGCCAGGGTTGGTCTGTGGATGGGTGATCATCTTGACATATCGAGACTCCTCCGTGCTTCGGAGAGCACGTTAAGTCTTTAGGGGTATCGTATTACCCAGTTACTGGGTTATGGAGGTCAGATAGGCAGTCACTCCATGTAAAATACTGGTATTCAGCTGCATCAGGTTACACTGGAAGCCGACCCCAATATAGTTGGGAAAAGGCTAGGCAGATTGATTGTATTTTTTAGATCACTTTTATTTTTCCGTAGTCGGGTTACAGTTTTTTAAGATTAGTGTTTTCTTATTTCCTCTAGTTTGACTAACAAAATGGGTGTCTAGTTTTTTGTTTGATTTGTGGAAAATGTATACTTTTGTCTTTGAGAGATTATTTACCAGATAATTTGTGTTCGCAATTTATTTGTTAAACATGTAAACAAACACGAGTTTTAGGAAAAACAACTGTAATGCGTTGGCATTACAAGGGCAAGTGTTTGCGCAAACTGAACCTTGTGTGTTGACACAAGGTTCAGTTTGCGCTACAACTTCATATTTTTGATGACTTTTTTAACAGTACTAGTCAGCCTAAAATCAACTTTATTTTCACTAGCATATAGTTGATGTTTGCTTAAGTGGAAATAACATCAATTGGAAACAAGGATTTAAATAGACCTTAGACTTGGGAATCAAACTGTGCCCACGCTCAATAGTTGACCAAAGTAACTAAAACAATAATTTTACTAAATCGAATAAATGAGTCTTGATCTTACCAGATTGTTAAGACGGCTCTTGCGGTACTCAGACATGAAAAAGTCAAATTACTTCTTTAAAGGACTTTATTAACAACTATTTTATAATTCTCATCCTGGGTTCGATTCCCGGGTCGGGTGAAGTGTTATTGTATTTTTCCTTCTGGAATTTCTCAATAGCAGCCTAAAGTATGAATTCGTGCCCGGTTAATGGCAATAGGGTGGCCCCCTATTACATGGGACTTAAACATAACTGGCGAAATGTGGGTGTACTATAGGTGGACCTCTGCCAAACCCTTGGAGGAATACAGCCGTAATGTTATGATAGATAATAAATTAGTTTGGGATTTTACTACATTGTTTAAACGGCTCGTGAGGTACTCACACGTGGAAAAGCGCAAGCTAATTCTTTACAGGATTTGATTAACAACTATTTTATAATTATATACAATTTAACCAAAATTTTCATAATTTAACACAAACCCTTGCCACTTTTCTCATTAAAAAGTACTAGGTTAGCAGCTGTGTGAAGGTCAAATATAATTACAAAATGTTTAGCGCTAGAACACTAACACAGTTTTGTAGCGCGCGCAAAGTTACAAACTTCCCACTATGTGTTGAACTAACGTAATTTAATTTATATCGTTGTAATTCATGAATTCCTGGTAGATATATATATGGGTGGTAGTGAACATTAGCTTCCTGTATATATTATCTCTTAAATTAATTTAATTAACTGACTGCTTCAGAGGTAGTAGCGTATTGTTTTTGGTTTATGATTTTACGGTTATCCTATCCTATACAATTAAACGAGCAATATTTGTATATAAATATATATAAATATTTATAATCACGTTCTCGAAAACGGCTCCAAAGATGTCGATGAAAGTTGCAGTATAGGGGTTTTCGCGGGCGAAAAATCGTTCTAGCTAGGTCTTCTAACTGGAAAAAATTGTTTTCTCCATATTTTCACCCGAGCAGAGCTCGGTCGCCCAAAGTTTTCAACGAGTACTAGGCTACTTTACATGGCAGCATGTATTTAGTTTGTACTATACATGGAATTATTATGTACTATCCCATACTATTTTTTTATTTTTTTTAAAGAAAGTAAATATACTGTTCTTTAGAGTGAGACTAGTGCCCATCAATAAATGATTTTGCATAAATCAATGACGTGTAACATACTATTAAAGTTCTATGTCAAAATCTAAGTAGGTACCTGTCTATCCGAAAATTTCGCGTCACGAAATTCCCTTGCACATAGTTACAGACAAAAACTAGACACAACTTAGGCCGGCCTACACTAGACATACCTACACTATCTACTAACCTGGGAATTCAAAATATCGAAGGTGTTGTCTTCGATATTTTGAGCCATACAAAAGGCCGGCCACATATAGACGGAATTCCGCTTCGGAATTTCGAATCGGAGAAAATTTCGAACGGAGAACTAATGAACATGTATGATGGATCCTTGATTTTGTATGTACCTATTTGCTGCCTTCGAAATTACGAATTGATATTTTGAAACGGAATTCTGTATGTATGTATGTGGCTGGCATCAATGTAGCTTGCATAGAGGTCGCAATTTTGATTGAAACAGTTAATTCTAATACACTTATGAAACTATGATATTTTTTATCAATAAATACAGCTTGAGTCCTCATTCATTTGTTTTAGAAAAGGGTCTGTTCATCGTAAACGTCAACAGCTAGACATGGGTCCCCTAATAAACGGCGGTTGTCGAAACACCACACTGTGTGGCAGAAAGTACTTACTATTTGCAGACAGGAGCATACTACTGCCTATCCTCTTGTCACATTTTATGACTCTCAAGGGCAGAGGGGGTCGCTTATTCCTTGTAGAAGATCACACGGTTCGGTAACCACACTCCATCACATCAATTATGGTCCCCACGAGTAGTGATACTTAAATGTAAGTCCGGCGCACCCTGGACAGTCAACGAAATGAAATGAAATTATTCATTCTATAAAGAGGATATCGGAATCAGTTTATTCTGTCAATATGATATCGGATTCACTTTTACACGTCATATTAAAAAAAACAAAAGCTGGATGAGGTCAGTGTTTCATATCTGACTACTCTGAGAAGAAAGGCCGAAACAAACTCAGAGGTCACAGTCTCTTTTAAAGTCCAGACATAATCTTGGTCAAGCCATATGAGGACCATGTAGATTAATGTCTGAAATAGTTTTTTGAGCAAAGAACCACACAGATTTGAGTGGACCTGTCCAGTCAGTGCAAGCATTTGTCAGTAATCGTGGAGCTCAACTCGGAACTTAAAGAGCTCAACGACTCCGCTATCAACTTGCTGGCTAATATCTCGACATTAGACGTTCTCATATTTCATTTTATCCGACCAATATATTGTCTGTACTTTAATAGAGACTGTGACCTCTGAGTTTATTTCGACCTTTCTTCTCAGAGTAGTCGGATAGGAAACGCTGACCTCATCAAGTTATTATATTTAGATTGACGTGTAAAAGTGTTTGGACAAACTTCCTTACGCTCGGGTCATGGCCCGAGTGCGCGTCTCCGTTTTAAGGAAATTTCTTTCCGACTGGTTGACAATTCACGTAACCAGAGGGCTGGCTCGTTCCTTGGCCAAAAAATTAGCATTACCATTCAACGTGGCAATGTTGCCAGTCTTCTGGGCATGTTTCCGGATGACAGCGATGCGGACGAATATTTCGACGATTAAGTGTTGTTTTGTTTTTGTTTTTATTTATATAGTTTCTTAGTTAGTAATTTAATTTATTATCTAGTGTAAGTAAATAGTTGTATTAAAAATTGTAAAAGAAATAAATATTATGATTTATGACTTAAATAAATAATATCATTTATCATTTGTGCTAATTAATACCTAGGGCCGCTGTCTGTCTGCCATCTTGAAACGATTGACCGAAAACGATATTTTAAATTCGATTAACGCTAAACCTATTCAATCATTTATGGTGCATGTGAGAGCGAGTCCCACTCAATAAACGTACTGCATACCTAATTCAAGTCAAGTCGAAGTTCGATATTTATTATTATTCCCTTACAATTTATAGGCGCCTAGTACAATGGTTCTCCGTAGACTATTATCTTGAAGTACGAACCGTTTACGAGAAGTATTGCCATATTAGCTAGACCTAGGCGGGTAGATTGGCTATCGTTGTTTCATATGGGTTTTAGAAGCTATTGATCTGCGGTAAAGTCTTTTGACAGTAAAACTTGAGGAATAAGATGAGTGAGAAAATGTTGTTATTCGTTTCCCTGTCTATACAATGTCGGCCATGGGCATGTGCCCGCCCGTATTTTTCTGAATATTCATGAAAAATTATCGAAAATTAACTTTAAAGAAGTCTATCTTTAAGGTTTTCCATTTTTTTTTTAATAGCATTTGCCATATATCATATGTTTTTGGCTCGATTTAGATTTTGTTTATTATTTCTAAAAGCTTATGAGTTATTTTATCGGATTAACTTATATTTTTTATTAAAAATTGTCGACTATGAAAAAAAACGGAACTTTTTTTTTTTTAAACAGTATTTGTTTGAAAAATCACAAGTGTAAGTCATTATAGCGGGATATTGAAACAAAATAAAAAATAGACCGCCCTTTTTAAGTTAATTTTCGATAATTTGTCATGAATATTCAGAAAAATCCGGGCGGGCACATGCCCATGGGCGACATTGTATAAACTCAGGACAGTAAAAAGTATATTTCTTTATTCTAAAAAAACATTAAGATTTATTAAAGTTATCATAATTTTAGGGGATTTATAGTTTGCTTTTCAAAAAAGATCGTCCCCGCTCCTGTTACAACACTGTACAACTAACAAGATTCTAATTAATTGCATAAACATCACCTTAACGTTTACAACAGCTATTAAACAACAGTAACAATTCCTATAAACAACCGAAACAGCCCCTAAATAGCCTTTCTTAAAAAACTTTACAATTAAACCATTAAAAAATTTAATATAGCTTTACCAGTTCGAACAGTTCGCTATCAAAACTTTTTAACTCTTAAAGCCTGGTAGTTAATGCATAAGTTTTGTCTCGCCAGATGGCAGCACTCGAGGAAGGGATGTCTGTCGATATATACCTACCGAAAAGTAGCATGTTTGGTACAACCCCAGTTCCACACTAGACGCGGTCGGGAGAGGTCGTGCGGTCAATTTGGAGCGTTCCGATTTTCGCGAGTTTACTATTTTATTTTTCAGTTGATGAAATGTTTTTTGTGTGTGAATTCTGATGGATGGTTTGGATGAAGTTCTTTGAGGTAAGTCAATTTGTTTTTTTTTTTAACGTGTATGTGTGTTTGAGAAAAGTTTTCAAGAACTTTCGTGCGTTTTTTGGGGTGAGATAAAGAGTTTTGAGACATTAATTCTACGAAGAAACTTTTATTATGGCGATGTTTAAAAACGTACGTTTTTATCAAGACGATATTTAACATAATTTTATTGTCAGTTGAAGTCTAAACTTTGACCTTTAAATAACATGATACGATAACGTATAATTCCTTACCTTCATGATAACTTGCCGTAAAAATGTTGGAAACTATAAAAGAGAGACTCTTTAAAAGTAAGCGAACAAATGAGTACTATTAGCATATTTTAATGTAAGTAGTTGTACTGTCTCTTCTGGTTTTGCATTTATTTAATGCTCAACTTAATGCGTTATGGTAATGTGCTCGTGTCTTTGAGTTTTAAGTACATACCTACTTACCTCTTTGTTAATTTTATTTAAAAAAAAGTCTAGTGTACCTGTACTTTAGAGTGAACATAAACAGAGCAGGATCTAGGAGTTATTGATCATAGTCGTATTGAGCATACTGTCGTATAGTTATTTATGAATTAGACTTATAAATTATTTTTTACGGTCTTTATTTATTTATTTAACGCATATAAACAGACAAGAAGAAAATAACAGAAAAATACGTACAAAGATGATGCTTATTTCTAAAGAAATTTCATAACAATTCTTAATAGTTTATAGTTAAAATATTCACATGTATGTAGATATCGTGATATGAGAAGAATAATATTTTGTCACATGGAATGAAAAACACTTAAGTCAATTAAAATTTATCCTGCCCTCCGTTTTTCACTCAGAGCTAAGTAGGTAGCAGTGTGTAGCTACGTTAGAGAACACATATCAAATTACCCAATTAGACGTAGTTGAAGTTGGATGTCTTGTTCTTAATTGTCACTATAATTAAAAATATTGTTCTAATTGTGATAAATTATGTTGTTCTAGTGATAAAGACAAATGATTTTATCATTTGTCCAAACACTTTTTCACGACAATCAATTTTTTTTAACTAGATGAGGTCGACCTTTCATAACTGACTACTCTGAGAAGAAAGGCCGAAACAAACTCAGAGGTCAGTCTCTTTTAAAAAGTCCAGACATAATCTTGGTTAGACCATGTGAAGCGTTAACTTACGACTTCTGATCAAAGGGTCACATTCTGCAGCAAATATTGTGATGATTTTACATTAGGTTGGTACTACAATTGTTGTTCTTCTTCTTGTTGTCTATATTTAGCTCCAACTACAAGACGTAGGTTACTAGGACAAAGCTATTCATGTAGTAACATAAATTCCATCTCTTTCACGTGTATTCGCTGAGTGATGAAATTCCTTGTGTAGAAAGCTCAACTTTTCCCCTAGAGCACACAAATTGATTTACTAATATTTTAAAGAGATAAAACACATTTTGAGCGTTCATTCAAAAAGTTGGCAATGTCGCAAATAGCTGTCAAATATTTACCTGCTTTGATTAATTTAGAAATATGAAATGTGGCTAACTAGTAAACTAAAATATTGATTATAAATGCAATAAATAATATCGTAACACAGAGTATTTAGCTTTAAGTATTTGGAAACTTTCCAAATATCTTTTTTACACCTAAAACGGTTACAACATCAAATTCAGTGTTATAATTGCAACGCATTATTTTATTTCGCCAGTTAGCCAATATTGCCAAATTAATCAAAACAGCGAAATATTTGACATCTATTTGCGACGTTGTTTTAGGTAAAAGTTATTTTTCAACAAAATAATCTGTTCCACAAACAGTCAACGAGGCCTCCCATATTCTGCCATACTTCTCAATCAATAGATTAAAATAAATCAATCTGCCTAGCCTTTTCCCAATTAGGTTGGGGTCGGCTTCTAGTGTTACCGGATGCAGCTGAATGCCAGTATTTTACATGGAGCTACTGCCTATCTGACCTCCACAGCCCAGTCACTGGGTAACACGGCAGCCCTTTGTAGATGTAGTCCACTGGTACCAGTAGATGAAAATAACATGGCTTTAAATTATTTCTAGGAAATAAACGAAAGGAAGACTGAAAAAGCAATATCCCTAATGAAATTGTCCTAGCTTATGCCGAGAAACATGAATACAAGCGCACTATTCTATAAAAAATCATTGAAAACAAGCCCTAAAAAGCAGTCTTGAATCACAAAGAAAATTTTTGTGTTTCAAGACTGCTTTTTAGGGTTCCGTACCCAAAGAGAAGAGAAGGGAACCCTATTAATAAGCCTCCGCTGTCCGTCTGTCTGTCAGCAGGCTGTATCTCATGAACAGTAATAGGTATACAGTTGACATTTTCATAGATTTCTATTGCCGCTATATCAACAAATAAAAATAAAAATTAAAGGGGAGCCCCATAACAGGAACCTATTTTCGGCGTTTTTTTGCTAAATATTAAACGGTGGTACGGAATCCTTCGTATTCGCGTCCGACCCGCACTTGGCCGGTTTTTTTCCGGATCCCTTTTCACAAACCTAATTTCGGTTTAGTTTCTGTTGAGAAGGGTGAGAGTAATTAAAATCATTGAAGAATATGTTCAGCGCCCTAAGATTTTTTGTTATCAATCGTTAAGGCATAAGGCAGCCCATAGTATGTACTCTTTACCGGCGAGTTTCTTGCCGACTCTTCTTCATAGGAAACGACCAATTGGGACCTTGCACCTAGCTTCTGACGTTTCATAAGTGCCCATGTAGGTTTATGTGAAATAAAAAAAATAAAAATTTGTTAATACTCAAAAGGAAGGTAATATTTTTAAATACATATTTATTTAAAACACAACATAACATTACACCTGTAATCCCGAAGAGGTTAGGCAGGTGAGGCAGTTACTTGCAGTACACCCACATTTCACCAGTTATGTTTATGTTCCATGTAAAAGGTCCTCCATCAACTGGGCATGTGTTCAAACTCTGGGCCACTACTTTCAAAAAATTCAAATTCAAAATTCAAAAGTCATTTATTCAAACTAGGCTGAGAATCAGCACTTTTCGAACGTCAAAATTACATAAGACAGTCCCCCAAAACGCCCACCCTTCACCACTTCCTAGTGCATTAGCTGGGAAGAAGAAGTGGCGCAACAAACTCCCCAGAAAAATTCATCATGATAAAACTAAACTACTATTAAAAGCAACACACATAACATTACTTCACGCCTTGTTGTCGCTAAAGGGTTGGGCAGAAGTGTACCTAGTACACCCACATTTTGAGCGTTGATTCTGAAACTGTCGCAAATAGATGTCAAATATTTCGCTATATTGATTAATTTGGCAATATTACTGTATGGAAATTGAAACTAGGGAGCTAGAATATTAATAATGAATTGCAAATTTTGACACTGAATTTGATGTTGTAACCATTTTAGGTGTAAAAAAGGCATTGGAAAGTTTCCAAATACTTTTTTTACATCTAAAACTAAATATTTGGTGTTACGAAATTGATTATTGCTTTTATAATCAATATTTTCGGTCACTAGTTAGCCACATTTCATATTTCCATACAGTATTATTGCCAAATTAATCAAAACACGTAAATATTTGAAAGCTCTTTTTTAGGATAATAAACCCTTTTAAGTCCCATGTAATAGGGGGCGACTCTATTGTTATTAAAACTTGGTTTTAAAACTTATCTAAAGATCTATGAATATTGATTAGTCCCTTCAATAGATAAGTTATGGAAGGATTGCTCTTAAGTCTAACTTAACTTTATCAAAACTGTGATATCTGCAAACACAATGTCGCTAACTAGTTACTAACGAACTTGCATTGATAACAGTTGCAGCCAATCATAAGTTGTTACATCTCTTGGAATTGACGTATTTGACTAACTAACTTACTTAGCTAACTTATTTAGATGCTGTACTGTGACTTGGTTTTAAGGAAAATGTCAAACCTAGTCTTCTTAGTCGAGTACTTCATTATTGAAGGTTGTGTCCCTGAAAGGCCTTCTTAGCTTGATGTATGATGTTAATTAAAGACTACGTTGAAGACAAGGAAGTTTGGCAATAATTCCTTCTGCACATGGCCCTCCCTGGTACATCATTAACGGCATATTATGTAAGAGTCTATTAACCGCTCCCAAATTACTATGTTTTTTTTTACATTCTTCCTTGACATAATCATACTAATATTTGACATTATATACCTATAATTTAATTTCAACACTTTTTTAGTGGCTTTTGTGTACATGATAATTATTCAGATTTATTACAGTTGTAATAGTAATCATGTCATTTCGTTTAAAATAGGTTTTTATTTTTATTAATTTATTCATATTTTATATAGATTCTTTTCTATTTTGTGAATGTGAGAACGCTGTAGGCTTAGTGGACTGTAGATTTATTGACCATCTTCTATTTTGTTAAGTACCTGGTATCTATTGAAAGACCTACACTGTCCCATACCTATTAATACTGTTATTTGAAAATATTGCAAATGCCAATTATTTTTAAAGGAGAAACCGTGGAGTTTCTTGCCGTTTCTTCTCCATAGGAAACGACCAATTGGAACCCTGCACCTAGCTTCTGACGTTTCATAAGTGCCCATGTAGGTTTATGTGAAATAAAATATTTGATATTGGTTCTTCCACTACGACTTCTTCAATTCTCGACTTCTCTCCAGTCTGTGGTCTTCCTCTGTAGTCCAAGACCTGTATCGAAGATTTTTCGTAAATCCTCGATCTAGCTCTTGGACTATACATAAAAAATTGAACTCATTATATCTTCTAAACTAAGGACCCGACTTAATTTGTAACCTGGCGAAAAATTGCGACTAATTAGCGACAAAATTTGGGAGAAAACAGATCTTCGCTAGGTGCCCTTAGCTTTTGAAATTCAATTGGGCCAAGCTGGGGAGATGGTCCCCAGATCAGCCACCTTATAACTTTTGTACCGGTGTCCGACAAATTCTGATATGTGGCGACAAATTTCGACTAATTAGCCACAATCTTTTTGTGTTATCAAAATAAAAATCCTTGATGGTGGCCATGCCAGTGTCACTCATACGTTTACTTGATCTGACCAGCGGCGGTTAGGTGATCGGTCACGAGATCTTTTCCCATCGACTTACCCATCACCGCCAACTTTTCAAGGTTATCTGCAGCTAAGCATGAGCAATCATACGCACTCCAGTTGCGCACAATTAATGCAGCTAAAGCAAGCGCGTCGCGCTCAAGCAAAAACTCATGCCCTTCCAGGTTGCTTGTACACTGTGTAGCCTATAGGGAAGTTGTGCACGCTTGCACAGAATTATTGTTCATGCAGGCTTTGTATGCTTGCAGTTACGTGTGTGTACCCTTCTTAACTCATACACATGCATGCTTGTGCATGCATTCATTCTTTTTCTCTGAAGGCATACAGTGAAACAATCATACTCGTATATGGATAAATGTCAAAACGTGAATGTAAAACACCTCTGTTAACCACTTTGAAAGGAGGCGTAATGACTCCAACAGTCGATTCACGACGGATGGCAGAAATCTGTCTGTATCTGAATCGAGGACTTGTTTTCTTCCACCATTGTTATTTCGATCTTCAATATAAAAGATTTGCCTTAGATTGGTGTCGATGCACCTAAAATAGGGCTGCCGATGTTGACCGACCGTTAAGACTCTTCTAGTAAAAAGTAGGTTGTCACTGTAGTTTTAACCTTAATCGTACTGAATTGCTTAGTAGAGCGGCTATGCTAAGACAGTTTAGGTATAAAGTTTTTTAAATTAAATTAATTTTACACAGGTTGGCGATTTAAGAAAGAAATAAAGAAAATATTTTATTTACACGCACAGGAAATACAAACAGTAATAAAAAAACTAAAAAGGAGCACCTAAAAATAACAAAAAAAAAAGAATTTGAATAATACTATTAACGACCTGTGCGAGGCCAAAAAGGCTTGATCTCAGCATAATTATGTTGCGAAATTTAAGAATTAATATCGCAGGATTTTGTCACCCTGGAGTTGCATTAGGGAGGCACTCCGGTATCACCGGATGCCGACCTACCTCTGTCGAGTGGTCGAGGCCTATTTGATGGACAGGGCCGTCATCTACCCCGGTCACCACGTAGAGTGGAACCGGCGAGAGATGTCGTGCGGTGTCCCACAGGGATCGGTCTTGAGGCCGTATCTGTGGGACATCGGCTACGACTGGGTGCTGCGCGCCGACCTCCCTAGCGGCGTCAGCGTGGTTTGCTACGCTGACGACACGCTGGTCCTGGTGCAGGGGAGGTCGCATGAGGCGGCGGCCGAACTAGCGACACGTTGGGTTGCGACAATCGTCGAAAGGATCCGGCAACTGGGACTCGAGGTGGCCTTGCACAAGTCCGAGGCCATGTGTTTCTATGGTCCTCGGAACGCGCCACTGTCGGGTTCCCAGATTACGGCGGGAGGGGTTCACATCGGTGTCGAGTCGACGATGAAATACCTGGGACTCGTCCTCGACAGCCGGTGGAACTTCGTGGAGCACTTCCGACGTTTGGCTCCCAAACTGGATAGGGCTGGGGCTGCTTTGAAGCGGCTCCTGCCCAACCTGGGGGGTCCAAACGCCTCCTGCCGGAGGCTTTACGCGGGGGTCGTGCGGTCCATGGCCCTTTACGGGGCACCGGTGTGGGCGTGTTCGTTGAGGCTGCGACCGGCCCGGCGGTTGAACGCGTCCCAAAGGGTCATGGCCATCAGGCTGGTCCGGGGATACCGCACGGTCTCCCGTGAGGCGGCGAGCCTCCTTGCCGGACTACCGCCATGGGATCTGGAGGGGAAAGTCCTCGCGCACATGTGGGAGTTGCGCGAGGAGGCGAAACGCCGGGGTGTAACTCCGCTGCCGCGAGAAATCACGGCACAGCGGACAGAGCTCCGGCGGGATCTCATGGCGGCATGGAGTGTGCGATTGTCGCAACCCAGCGCTGGGCACGCCACAATTGCGGCGATAAGTCCCCTCTTTGAGGAGTGGCTTGAGAGGCGCCATGGCGTCCTCACCTTCCGCCTGACGCAGGTCCTCACCGGACACGGTTGTTTTGGGAGGTTCCCGTTCCGCGTAAGGCGGGAGGAAACGCCCGGGTGTCACCACTGTGTGGATCGCCCGGAGGACACGGTGGAGCATACGGTGGAGGTCTGCCCGGCTTGGGCAGCACCGCCGTGTCCTCACGGAGGTGATCGGCGGCGGCGATCTCTCGCGTCCGGCCCTGGTTCAGGCCATGGTTCGGAGCGAGAGTGCATGGGAGGCCGTCACCTCCTTCTGCGAAGCAGTTATGTTCGCGAAGGAGGAGGCGGAGCGCGCGAGGGAGATGCAAGCTGCACGCCCTCGCGGCCCTAGTCGCCGCAGGAGACGCCCCGGGCGTCAGGAGTCGAGAGCCGACTTCCGGCCACCGTAGGCGCGGGCTTGCGGACGGTGAGCAATGGGCAGCTCGCCGTCCGATAAGGACCAGGCCCGTGTCGACGGCGCGTTGTGTTCCACGCGCGCCTCAAAGAGATGTCAGCACCAACCGACGGGGTCGAAAGACCAATGCCTGCTGGGGTTGCGGGTTTGTCCGAAAGGGATAACGCGGCCCCGGCACACAGGCAACGGAAGGAACACGGGTGGGTTTTAGTCAGTAAAAGTCTGACACACCCTCTCGCTCTGTCCAGAGCGGGAGAAGTCATTTGATGATTTCCCATCCTCAAAAAAAAAAAAAAAGGATTTTGTCACCTGCATTCCACCTGTCATACTAAGCGACTTTCGCTATGAAACTCTTACCGGATTCTTTAAAAAAAAAAGTAGATGCATCGAATTAGTCTGTTTAACTGTTGTATAGGATTTTTTTTTTTACCCCGAGTTGGATACGAGTTTCATAGCGAAAGTTGTTTAGTTATAGCTACTCAAAGCAATAATTGTATTTGGGGACTCTTTTTTTTCATAAGAATTAGGTTTCAGATTCAAAACCTGGCGTTTATATTAATCTTTTCATGTCACCGATTATGTTTTTTCTTGGTAGGTATTCGGTTAATTAATTCGGTGAAGGAATCGTTTTTGAGGAAACTTAGAATGATGGTACGTCCACTTTGATCGCGCGGTGAAGCGCGGTGGTTTATGCTCATTACTTCCCTGTATGATATCATTAGGACAACTTTTTTTTTATTAACTTTATTTTGTCGTTAAAACTATACGGTTTAAGACTGCGGTGGCTGCCACTTAGCGTCCGCAATTTACCGTCCAATGACGTCACTGAAACTTTATTTATGAAAGTAAGTTGGAGTGTTTCCTTAAAGAGTGTTTTTTGACTTCGTAAAGTCAAACCTCGGTGCCATCATTTGATAGCTGCACTGCGTCCACCCCTCTTCTAGGAAACCATGGCTGTAGCGACTATCCCACCCTTCAACTTCTTAAAAACAGAATAAAAATCTTTGATTTATAAGATACAAACTGAACCAGTAGAAAGAAAGTAAGAACGAAAGAAATAAAGATAGAAAGAAAGAAAATACATTTATTTGACCCAGGCTAATTAAGGCACACAATATTGACACAAGAACAAAAATAAAAACAAAAAAAACTTAAAACAATATAATGTACCTCACGGCCAAATAGCCAAATAGGCCCAGTTCAGCATAAATGCCAGCTAACTAGTGCCTGACGCTGATTTTCAACTGAACCTTATGTTATGAGGACGTCTTACTGATGTAAATCAGTTTTATAGTGTGTATATAAATAATAAATAAATAGATATGCGTAGCTAATGATACTAAAATAGACTTGATATAATTAAGTTTAAGAATAATTAAAGATGTATACAGTGGTGTTTAACAAAATAATTAAAATGGTATGGTTGCACAACAAACAATGGACTGTCGTCAATAAATAATAGACAACTTTATCATAATAAAATTCATATTAATGAAACATTCAGATTGATCATGTCCAGCTTCCGTTGCGCATCCACGAGATACTGCCGTAGGCGTCTTCTAAATGTGTCGATAGGAATAGTTTACTTTTTTATTTATAATGCCATAATAATTAGAGAGAAATATGGTAATTATTTTATATCAATCTGCCTAGCCTTTTCCCAACTATATTGGGGTCGGCTTCCAGTCTAAATGGATGCAGCTGGATACCAGTATTTTACGTGGAGAGACTGCCAATCTGACCTCCACAACCCAGTAACTGGGTAATACGATACCCCTAGGTAAGACTGGTTGTCAGAATTTCGGGCTTCTGACGACCCTTAACGACTGTCAAAGATCCACGAATACAGCTGGGGCCAACAGCTTAACGTGCTATCCGAGGCACGGAGGAGTCTCGGTATGTAGAGATGGTCACCCATCCACAGTTCAACCCCGGCAAGCGTAGCTTAACGTGATGGATCGACCCGTGCGCCAGTTATTACTTAGCCACGAGCTCCTCAAATTAATTAATTTAATTTTGTAATTAGTTAATAATAACCATATCTCACTCTAAACAATAGTATGATAATTACAAAATTTAATTTGTTATCCATATCACTTAACTAGAATTCAGTTGAAGTCTATTATCTTAACATAACTTCTGTTAAGTTCTAATAAGATAAATAATAGTCATAGATTGAAGGACTAACTAATTTACATAGTTTTGTACTAGTTCAAAGATGTATAAATAGACCAACGAACTTAAATGGGTAAGAAGGAAGGTATAATAACTTATTTTTCCAAGCAATCACAATTTCAGTTGCGAAAAAGAATTTACTAATTTTGTTCGTCTTGCTTAGCTCCATCCTGTACCCTAAATGCCTAGGTAGCACACGATCAATCTCAATCTGAATAATTTTGAAGGATATTGCTATTCCATAGCTTCATATTTATTTCTTTAGTTTTTTATTTATTTATTTACTATATTACATTTGTTTTACAGGTGTTTCGAAAAATCTTCTCAACAACGTAAATAATGCAATGAATGTTGTTGAACTGTCAAAATGAAACAGACTGTGCACTTCATAGTGCCTATGGCCAAAAGTCAGTGACCGACAACAAAACGGTTGAAGAAAAAAAAAAAAAACAAGTTGGGTGTCTAATAGTTGCCATTAACCACTTTTAGAGCAGCGGTGGCCAAGTTGACCCGACTAGTTTGTTAGTCATGGGTTCGAACCCAGAGGCAGGCGCTCTCAAAACTGTGAAGGAAAATATCGTGTGGAAACCGGCATGACCTAGAATCCAAAATATGAACATATGTGACATCTCCCAACCCGCACTGGGCCCACGTGGTAGATTACAGCCCACTCCCTCTCGAGAGGACTAGCAGTCCGATAATTATAGGGTGATTATGCTAACCAATTTCGTGGCTAAGTAATAACTGCCGCACGGGTCGATCCGTCAGGTTAAGCTACGCTTGCCAGGGTTGGTCTGTCGATGGGTGACCATCTTAATATACCGAGACTCCTTCGTGCCTAGAAAGCATGTTAAGCCGTTGGTCCCGGCTGTCAGTCGTGGATCTTTGACAGTCGTTACGGGTTGTCAGAAGCCCGTAAGTCTGACAACCAGTCTAACCAAGGGGTATCGTATTATCCAGTTACTGGGTTGTGTAGGTCAGATAGGCAGTCGCTCCATGTAAATACTGGTATTCAGCCGCATTCGGTTAGACTGGACAGCCGACCCAAATATAGTTGGGAAAAGGTTAGGCAGATTGACCTTCAGAATTCAGCATGTAATATAGCCAAGTGATAGAGTAAAAAATTGGTCCTTTTTATGTTATTTGTTTTACTAAAAACTCTTATACGGTTCGCTTTATCACAAAAGGTAATCTCAAATAAAGAATGTAAGAGAAACTAATACTAATACCTTTTTTCCTTGAAATAGTTCCAAGTTTTTATCCTTTGTAGGATAAATAATGCCTCCGGAGATACAACCGAGTCCTTTCAAACCAGTTTTATCAAAGACCTAACTAGTGAAGAAAACTAATAATGCCATTATTATAGAAAAACTTACATTACTCTCTATATTTCAAAGGTTTATTATGAGTATGAGGGATATGGTATACGACTTTTTGTTTTTTTAATAATTATTTATAAGATCTATATGTCGCAATAAGATGGTTGAAGCCGAGATATAGTTATTTCCCTAGGGGTATATAGCTATGTATATACCGTAGTTATATGAAAGCGGTTCATAACTGTCGGAGTGCCCTAATTTTGTTACTGCTACCTATTTTGACGTAGCGCTCGCCGGTCGCTACTACCGCGGCACCGCTCGCTTCGCTTGCTCGGCTCGAGCGTATTTGGTCACAATTCTAACCTAACCTATTTGGTCGGAGTGCCCTAATAGTAAGACAGTTATGAACTGTGCTTTCGTATAACTATATCTCGGCTCCAACCATCTTACTGCAACATATATACGTTGATTAAATATAGAAATGAAGATGGAAAGTCACGTAGGTATTAGATACTAAATAAAATAATAAAAATTACGATAAAATTATTGTTTACTAGAATACGGCACTAACAAGAAATACTAGATACGTTCTTTCCCAGAAAAAAATCCGTTCAGAACATGCCCCATTTGTTTATTGATTTGAAAATTGAATTTCTCCTATTTCCTTTTATATATATATTTTCTTTGTACTTTTTCAACAGTAGTCAATTACCCTATTGACTTTACATAGACGACACGAGCCGTTCACCGAATTGTATTACCAATGCACATCAGACACACGACACGACAAAACTCGAAACGAAGTCAATTAAATATCCCAAACTGCATTTGTCAGAAGAATCGAAAATTCTCCGCCCCTTACAGAAACGTGCTATAGAAAAAAATGGACCCCTGCTAAGCCATTTTCACACAGGACTTCAACAATTCACGCTCGCTAATCTGGCCTTATAAAAGAATCTCGAAGGGTCTTTTACCCTAAAATCCCTTTTATTTTATTAACGAGGAAGTTGGGGACACTGTAGTTATTCGATTTGGAATCTTAGGTAGGCCATTGTTTTCGGGATAGGTTTTTTTTTGGAACGTGTATTTTTATTATGTTGTCGAGGAAAATAATGAAGTCTTTAGGAATTTGGTTCAGCGTTAAGTGAATACATTAAGATTGTAATAATGGTTTCGATGTTTTCCTTGAAAATAAGCTTAGATGTTTATATTTATTAAATCCCTCATGCAGTTTTCAATTTCAATTAATTTCTGAGAAGATAATTAGTTTTGCTGTCATACCGGCTGAAATTTTTTACCGTCTCGAGAATAATATGGTGTGTTGTGTAAGTGGAACATAAGCCATACCCGGGAATATTTGCTTAGTAGCATTGACCACGTGGGCGGGCGGGGATGCGCGAGCGGCTTGTGCGCCTGCGAAAGGATATCAAAGAGGCTGACGGCATGGGCGGCATGACTACCTATAGGCCACTAAGGAAATGCATTTAGTAGGGCGCGTATGGTTTGAATATCGATATTGATATTAGTTTTTAAAAAAAACTGTGTCATAGGCTTCTACTCCGTTCACCCACCATGCGGTATAAATAGATGAACCTTGTTACTGAGAATTTCCGCAAAAAAATCCCTTTGACCTTAGAACTTGACCCAGGTCCCCACATAAAGCTATAAATAGACTTCTCAAGCTTTTAAAGTCATTAATATTTATCAAGGAGTGTTAATTTACTTATGCTTACTCTTGTTATCCCAAGGGGATCATAAGTCTTAGTAATAATTGCTACAAATGATCTTAGGGATAATCTTATAATCTCTGTGCTTTGAAGCCGGGTTGGTGACTAACTATGTTGCAATGAGTGCTGTGTGTGCCTAGGTATTATACTTATGACATAAAGAAACAATGGAAGAAACAAATATTAAAATAAATTGTAATTAGATAAAATAATAAGCATACAAAGTAAGTACTCCTACCTAACTGCTGATAATTAATACGTTATTATACTTTAATTAAATTAAAATTATTTTATTTCATGGACATGATAAAATAACCTACTTAATTAAATTATCCAATACACAAATTACAAATCGGTAAACAAAAAAAAAAACAAAATTTGATTACAAATAATTCCTTACCCCACAGATGAATTTGTAATTGTAAAATTACAAATTCATTCAGATTTACAATATATCCGACATTTTCAATAAACACAACAACGAACTGCAAATACCAATAGGGAAAATACCTATCTTCTTCTTCAGGCTCGTACAGAGCAGCGCGACTTGTCGCGCGACGCGACACCGGCTATTGTTATACTGTGAAGTTTTCTTAGGAATTGTATTGTTCGTGTCGCGTCGCGCGACAAGTCGCGCTGGTCTGCACAAGCCTTTCTTCGTTTTGTTATATATAAAATGTATGTTTGTTTGTTCGTATTTTATACGCTGCTATACCATCAATCCAATTGCGATAAAACTTTATCAACTTATTGCTAGCACTTGCGCTAAGGTCATAGGCATAAAAAAAAATTACACGCCGACAGAGTCGCGGGCAGAAGCTAGGTTTAATAAAATTCTCGAACAATATTACAACATAATAATTACTGGTAACCAAGTACGGTACGATGCGTCAGTGGTTACTATGAAAAAAATACTTGATGCCCATTCTTGTATCCGTGTACACCCGATTACACCCTTCAGGTCGCTCGCTAACTGTGAGTATAAAATAAAATTAATAAACATAATTATCGACGGTTTTTTGTATGTAAGTGTTTGTTATTTACATGATGTACAGTACATACCACGTAATACGTATTATTAGTTTGACGGCGCGTCTAAAGGTTTTGCGACGGCAAACTTACACAGTTGATTTTAGAACAAATTTGACAGCTGTCAACTTGACGTAGGTAACCGCGGGTATTGCGCGGCCCACCAAAATGGAAAAGAAATAAAGATCAAGGAAATCGATCGAAAAGCTTTATTTATTACGACTGCAATAATGGTGATCATTGTGACTACCCTGTGAGTGAGTTGATTGATATGCGCTCGCGCATCACGTACTCGTGGAACGTCGTTCGGGCAGGCCAGGCGCACTCCACATTTAATGAGAGAGGCAACTTCTAGGTGAATATAACTGTAAGTAGTTAGCACTGTGCTACCTGAATTGCACTTCATTGTGTCGTAGCAAGAGTCGCTATTCATTTAAATGATTTTGCGCAGTGCATCATCTGTACTTGTTCCATTATGTATTCTGTGACATTAGTCTAATGTGATCAGAGACATTTACTTACAACCGCTCGCCCGCATAATTGATAATAGGACCTCTTCTGATAAAGACGACGTATTACGTCTTTAAGATTATATTATTATCATAAAGTACCGACAGTAACGAAATTAACTGATGGCTATTTAACACTCAAAATGTTGTAAATATAGAATAATCTATAATTAAAAGGGACAATACAATAATTTTATTTTAAATGAAGGTTGGATCTGCGTGGTAATTGGGTAACACACTAACGGTAGCAATGACTTTAATTTTGACAGTTTAACAACATTCATTCCGTTATTTACGTTGTTGAGCACACAAATTTTCGAACATATGAAGCAATGCATCAGTAATATCGTTCAAAATCATTCTATTTATAATTGAAAGTCTCGAAATATAAGGGAAATTGCTGTATTGAATCACTATATTACTTAGTTACAAGAAATGGTAAAAAATTGTTACTTGATGGTAAAATGGTAATGGTAATTGTGTTGAGTCGTGGTGTCTCTAATGAGATCTGTACCATAATTGAGTAATACACGATCAATCAGAATCTGAATCGTTTTGAAACAGATTGCCAATCCATTGCTTCATAAGTTCGAAAAAAAAATGTGCTCAACAACGTAAATAACGCAATGAATATGGTTGAACTGTCAGAATGAAAAAGATTATTCGTAATCATTTACGAAAATGTATTTCGTAATTAGATAGCTGAACGCGAACAGGCCCGTATTTTGGTGAACGAGCGAATGTGCATATCTGCTTTCGACGCAATTATGTATATTCGCTGAATGTTCGAATTAAAACTCGAACACGTTGTTCTTGTTCCTTCTTTGAGAAAGTTACAAGCTGATATATAAATGCTCATCAAAATCTTACCCCACTTAATTAACACAAAATAGCCATATTAAACCAAGCTGTGGTAACAAAGATTTCATTAAACAAACTTTCATACTTTCTGAAAGCACTTAGTGATTTTTTTAAACTCAAATCTCGTTGAATATTAAAACAATGGTTAATCTGCTAGTTAAACTTATTAAAGTTAAAGAAAAAAAGTTGCCAGTTTGTTCGATGATTAAATCACTGTTTGTAAAGTAAAATATTATTTTTATTGTAGTTGTTGAATTGAGCAATGGCGGTGGTTAAATAGACTTGACCTTTTAAAAGTGTGTTTTATAACTTTGACATAAGGTTTTAATTGAAACTAGCTTTTGCGCGCGACTTCGCTCGCGTCTATGTTGGAGATTAAAAGTACCCTTCATCCAAATCCATTCTGCGTTAGTCCGAAAAATATATCCAAAATAACAGAAAAACTAACAAAAACTAACATATTTTCGGCATCACAGTCGTTCAACACATGTAACACTTACTTTTTTTCAAATATTTTCAATGTACAGTTTTGACTTCGTTACTATTTTTATAATAAATGTAAATATGATTTACGCGTCTCAATAGATAGGTAAGTACAGTGTGACAGCGTGCAGCATAGGAGTGTGTTTCCCGGTTCGCGTAAAGCCAATTCCTGTATAGGTATGAGCCAACTCTGGATGGTGCTGAATAGTACACAGACATTGTCCTGCATAATTTTGAAAACAATCATACAAATCTGTTCGAGCCAGCACCTATGTTGATTGGTTTTTACCGCACAGACTTGGCCGTCTTATGTTTGCATAAGAGGGCAAAAAAAGACAATCGTATTCGCTCTCGATACCGCAACATGATTGTCCCTTAAATAAAGTAAGGCGTCTAGGAATAAATCGGTGCCGAATATGGAGTGAGTTAGAGCGAGACAAGTGTATTGCATCATAGTTTACCTTCGTTTGTTATTATTCAAATTTTCGCAAAAACCTTAGTGATACCCTAGGGATACTGCGAAAACACGGCTAATTAGACAAGTAAATTGGAAGTAGCGCTCGCCGGCCGCTGCCGCGGCACCCCTCGTAGCGCCCGCTCGGCTCGCGCGCGGGTGGTCACAGTTGTAACCTAACCTAACCTATTTCACCCAGTTCAATATGACGAATCACAAAATATGCCTGCGACTAGATAATTAGACAATTAGGTTAGAATTGTGACCAACCGCGCGCGAGCCAAGTGAGTGAAGCGAGCGGAGCTGCGACAGCGGCCGGCGAGCGCTACTTCCAAGTTGCTCGCAGAAATGTTTTCACCATTGTCTAATTATCCGTGTTTTCGCAATATTCCTAGTGTTTTTGCGAAAATTCGAATTATCACTCATCCTACGACATATAATATCAGAAAGGAAATAATATTTTAAGTAACCATAAGTTAATTCGTAACAGATTTGTCCATTAGAAAATTCATAACATCTTTAATAACGGGGACGCATAATATCGCGACTCAACGCCTAGAGCGCTGGTTCATACACAGATATTGGCTTCACGCGCCCGGTTCACGGCATCGAGTTAGCCACTTACGACTCGACTTGCGTCAAACGACACGTGTGCGGCACTTGTTTCTTGCGCGTGAATGTCGTCGCTCGACAAGTCGCGTCTTATTTATAAGCGATCGTCGGGAAACCGGAAAGCACCTTCTGTCGGTGCGACCACGTGGTCATTTTACCGAACGGAAAGTGACAAATGCAAAGATCGCTTTTAAATAGCACACGGCCTAAGGTCAAGCGGTAAAGCTAATTTCTTAGAATTTGCGGAGTTTACTTGTCGTATTTTTCCTCTTTAGTTGTACGTGAAATACGAAAGTTAATTAAAATGTTTGCGTTAAGTCTTAGATCTTTTCATCTAACTAATTAAATGTCGCTTAGAACAGTATTTTAATAAAATTATTATTTTCTCGTTTATTAGATGTTCAGCTCTATAGGTTTTATTTAAAATAAATATTGTGGGAATAGTGAACATTTTCAGTAAATAGTCTCATTATACTCTCACGAGGATACTCTCATACTTCGCTATTCATCTTTTTCTGCTGACTTTTCCGGCCAATTAGTCAAGAAAGGTCATCGCGCCAGCGTTTCTTAGGCCTGCCTCGGTGACGACGCCCCCATGTCGTCAATTTTAAACTTACATATGTATAATAAATAAATCTCGAGGTTTTATCAAGACGTGAAACCGTGCGGAGCAGGGGCGGATCGCTAGTATTCAATCAATCAATCCTATCGTAGTTCACTGCTGATCTGCCTCGAAAGTTCAAACATTCATCAGATCAAGCGGACTTTATCAATGATTGACGTAATTTCAAAGCGTTACTGAGCTTTGTTTTAGTGAGGTCAACACAATTAGCTCCCGTGGACACTGGTAAGCTAATATTTATCCTCTCTAAATACTATGGGTGGTTGTGTAGTACGAGTTTGGCGGCATGAGGAACAGGGTGTAAAGTTCACTCATCCACCATAGAAAAGGGAGGATCCTCCGACCAGACGGGTGTGATGTCTGGCGGGCAACTGCCCAGAGGTTGAAGTTGGGAAGCTTATATATATGTTTATCGCGCGGTAAACTCTAATTGCGCGATGCAGGATTTGTGTGACGTCAGAATGTTGTGTGACGTCAGGTCTATGATGCGTAGTTTGCATGTAGCGATGTAGATGCCGCTACACGAGTATTGGTAGGCTATTGTTTTCCCATATAACTGTAACCGAGATCATCACTTCAACTGAAAGACGTCCACTAGTAGCGATAGGACACACCCAAGCACCGCCAATTCGACCGGTTTTGTGCTTCCCGCATCCAGTAGATTCCTGCGGCCTTCACAAGGTCATCGGTACACCTTGTAGGAGGCCTTCCAACGCTACATCTTCCGATACGCGGTCGCCATCCCAGAACCTTTCGACCCAATCGGCCATCTGTTCTGCGAGCAATGTACCCTGCCCACTGCCACTTATGTTTGGCAAATCTTCGATCTTGATCGACTAATGTCTTGTCACGAAAGTCTTAAATGACGAATTCTTGATCTGGAATCAAGGGATTATAATCAGTGATCAAATGTGGAGAACAAATTTCAATAAAATTATAAAGGAGTATTTTATTTATCATTGCACAAGCCGTGCGTACCATGAGATTTCCCGTCGGCATAAATTGCGATCTTCCATACATATTTTAATCCATTGGTGTAGAAGTTCGATTTTTTTCTTTAAAAATACTTTCATAGTGCTCTTCTTCGTTACATAGAGAACTCTTGTGCTCAAGCTTTTAAACTCAGCGGATTAGGCTGTGTGTTGTCTTCGGTCAGCTGGACCATTTTAAGTCGTAAAAATAAAACTAAAAGATTCGGCTTTACTCCGTGACTGTACAAATAATGAAATTGGACAGTGGGTCCAGTCGAGTTATTCAAATTGTGATTGGGTTGAATGATCCCGCTCCAGTTGACCAAAGACTCGTGTGTTGTCTGTCAGTGCATTTAAGATTGAAAGACTCGATAGAATGTTGATAGATAAGATAAGAAAGAAATATATTGTCAAATAATTTTCCGAAGGCTTTAAAAAATTACAAAGTTATTGACTGTAGTTTCATACAGACGAACTACGAAACTACTCATTTATAGTATAGGAAGTCCACTGCTGGTAATTTAGGTAGGTATCTCTTTCAAGTGAAACTCATGATCTCAGTGATGGAAAAGTCAAAAATGTATTGGATTGACATAAGCTACCCATAAGGGGCTTGTGGCTAAGTATAGATCGAGGATAAGCTACGGTTGCCGCGGTTGGTCCGTGGATGGGTGACGATGTTTACTTACCAAGAGCTCTCCGTGCCCCGGAACGCACATGATGCCGTTGGTCGCGGCTGTCATTTGTAAATCTGTGACAGTTGTTACGGGTCGCCAGAATGCCGAAAGTCTGACAACCAGTCTTATCAAGAGATTATCTTATCCAATAATTGGTTTGTAGAGGTCAGATAGGCAGTCGCTCCATGTAATATACTGGTATTTGACTGCATCCGGTTAGACTGGAAGCCGATCCCAACATGTTGGGAAAAGGCTAGGCACATGAAAATCTATCGAAAAGCTTATGTCAATCTCGTTGAAAATCGTGGTAGAAATACGAAACGCTATGAAAGTGACTGTAACTTGTCCTTGCGATAAATTCATCCCAACTACGGAACCCTTCATTGTGTGTGGTCCGGCACGCACTTAGCCGGTTTTTGTTACATCAAATCCGTTTATCAAAGCTGCGTGCGTAGTAAGCGCCATCAGAACTTGAAGACATTCCTTTTGTATGTTAGGTACTTATTTGAAAATTATACCAAACACGTGTAAACTAGAAATGCGCCTCAAGACCGAAATGTTTTTTCACAAATTTGTTTAGGGTTCCGTAGTAACAAGGAACCTTTATAGTTTCGCCATGTCCGTCTGTTTGCGGCTTAGCTTAGACACGGTGAGTACTAGAAAGCTGTAATTGGGCATGGGTTTAAATATTATTCACGCCAACGAAGTGGTAAAATAAAATAAAGGAAAAAAATCTATATCCAATTTTTTTTTTCTCGGTATATATCTTTAGAAAGGTCGTTCAAAAATATGAAAACCATTTTTGAATTCAGGGATCGTTTCGCGAAATATTAAGCTTTAAAGTGCTAATTTTTGTTAGAGTCAAGTATCCCCCCCCTGCCAGCTAAATGGTTGGTTTTGGATATGTGAAAAAATTCACGGCAGTAGTATATATAACGAAATTAAAAGAAAAACTATCAGAGCTAAGTAGGCTTTACAGGTTAACGAGTAATAATCGACCAACTTAAATTTGCCGTTGCAAAATTATGTTCTCCCATAAGGAACGTATGGGAGAACATGTTTTTCAACTACAAAGTTAAGTTTGTCCTTGCGATAAATTCATTCCAACTACGGAACCCTTTATTGTGTGTGGTCCGGCACGCACTTGGCCGGTTTTTTTTACATCAAAGCTGCGTGCGTAGTAAGCGCCATTATTCGAAAAAAAATCCCTGTTGTGTGAGAGAAGTGAGACTTGACTTTTATGTTTTCCTGTTCAAACGTGTTCTGGGTAATCAAAGTGCTGAATACCTATACGATAGGTAAAATATAGTAAATAAATACATACGGTTACACTTTGTTTTTACTGGAACAGAAAAGGTTCATTTATTACTATATGGAAGCGACGGGTGTATTTTCTTCAACTGTGATAAAACTTGTAAAACACTCTAAGAAGAAATACCTATACATTACCGAACGTCCAAATTGGAAAAGGATTTTATCGAAGTCATTTACTCAAGACAAAAATATATTAACTTTGCTCCGTTTGATTGCTAAAAACAGCATAAATATTACGAAACGCATTATAAACTATGGTGCATTAAAAACCAGTCAAGTACGAGTTGGACTAGCATACGTAGGGTTCCGTACCGCCGTAAAATAATTAGTAACAAAACGCCGCGCGCCGACAAAAACGTTTTTTTATATATCCCCTTAAAATTTTAACTTTATTTTTATTATTTGTTGTTATACCGCCAATAGAAATACACAATATGTGAAAATTTCAACTGTCTATTTATTACAGTTCATGAGGTACAGTGGGCTGACAGACAGACAGACAGACGGACGGACAGCGGGCGCTTAGTAATACGGTTTCGTTTGGCACCCTTCGGTACGGAACCCTAAAAAGTGTGCGCTCAACATTTTCCCAAAACACCCCTGACTTCACGAAAACATGTACACTCGCCGCGAAAACTAATTTACGTAATAAATTTAATTCTGTCACCCTTATCTTGGCGAGTAAAACTTTTGTACTGATAAAAAAATGAAATTAAAAACGATAAATCTTGTTGGTAACGTCACATCTTGTTGGAGCAAATAATGTTAAGTTAGCATGTCACTCGGTTTGTGACTTGTGACTTACTTAAGCTTACTTTTATTGAGCAACGGTTTTAGAACGTCCCTATTACTTCCCCGTATGGATTAGTGACAGTATTTTCTTCGTTTTGTTCTTCTTTAATATTTGAAAGCTTTCTTGGAAGGAATCTTGTCAATTTATGAATATTAATTTGGTCATGAGATGGACCAAATCCAGGAATTTGGTCAAACCATTTGGATTTCTTTGATTTAGAAAACTTTTTAACAAATGAAATTGAGATTCAATTTGTGAAAAAGTTTTACACAATATTTATGGATGACAATAGCCGTCGTTAGTTTTTATTGAGTTGTGGCGGCATCTACATCGCCACATGCAAACTACACATCAAAGACGTGACGTCACACAAAAATTCTGACGTCACACAGATCCTGCAACGCGCAATTAGAGTTTACCGCGCGAACGAAATATGCATCACTATCCAACATTAATCGTTGGGCAGTTGCCCGCCAGACATGACACTCGTCTAGTTTTCAATTTACAGCCTGTTTCTCATGCCTCTAAAGAGCAATGCATCATACATAAAGTCGTCAATATAAGACAGGAATTTAATTTGTGACAAAATACACTTACTTTTAATATTGCCTGAACAGCACAATACCTACGAAATAATAATACCTTCCTATTAATGAATTATATTTCGCTGACAGCTGTGACAGCTGTGTGTGTGCGGTTTTAACAAGTTAATTACATTACATTCATTAATTAATAATCACTATGTAATATTTAATAATGTCATTAAGAGAACCGAAATAAAAACCAATGTTTATTAAATTCGCGGTTTTCGTTTTGAAATAAATATAATAATATTCCCCGTAATTGTAAAACAAGTGGCCAAAACCGATTCATACAAACAATAAATTGAAAGGTATTCAGACAGACAACATCATTCAGATCTGATTACCTACTTTCTCTTTGAATCGGGAAACAAGGTAAATTCTCAAATGGGAAAAAATTCAAATTAAACAATTGAACAAACACGGCCAATCAAAAACGCAATACGTTTTCAACTTAACCCGTCCTCCGCGCGCCGCGACCGCAAAAACATTTCGGCGTCGAACTCTTTTGAAATTTCAAACCGGCCAAAAACAAAGGAGCTAATTTGTCCATTCGAACAAAAACGGAAGGCTGACGAGGGGGAAAAAAACAACAGAAATCTTTTCCATTCTTCATTCGAGGAAGTGACAAATGCCCTGAGACGGGGGATGGCAAATGGCGCGAAATTAAAGCCTAATTTTTAAAAGTTGCGAAAAAAAATGTGTTTTTTTCCCTAGCCGTGAATCGCGTTCATCTTAATTAGGCCACTCGGAGTGCTAATTCATCGTTTATGCTCGGTTATGTTAATGTTAAATGCTTAAGTGTAAGATTGGGGTGTAAAGATGTGACCCCAGCTTTGTATTATGACCGACATTAAAGTTTATGAGTCTTACGATAGATGACGCTCGAGTGCCCTGTAAAATCAGGTGTGATATGGACTGTTATTTTGATGGGAGTTTATATTTTACTACGTTTCAACGGCCATTCGGGATGATAGAATACATTAACAGTTTATTAGGGAACCTTTAAAAATAATTGTGTGCGGTAAATCTTCTTCGGGAATATTAAAATTGGTAGTGACGGGATATTGATTGGTGGCCCTGAGCTGAGGCTGGTGCGCAATATTTCACTTTTACATTCAAGAGTGATTGCAATTTTAGATGGGCATAACTCATACATCTATTAATCTCTCTAGCTAATCTTCAGTGGTCGAGAAGAAACTCCACCACAATAAGTCATTGGTGTTAGATTTTAACTTACGACCTCAATCGTTACGGCCATTAATCAACGTCTTTGGCTTGAGGATATTGTCGCTGAAGTTTGAATAGTTTTACTTTGTCTGATATCGCTTAATGTCCTACTATTTTTTTCACGTCAATCAAACTAAAAAGTTTAGAGGATAATACTTTGTCTTATTCTTCAACTAACTGATACCTTTGACTTTGTTCGCAAACAAACTTCTATCACTGGGGTAGTTTTCTTCCTTAATGCACGGCAGTGCACCTGCGAAGTCCTCCCCGAAGGGTTTGGCAGAGGTGTTCCTATAATAGTACACCCACATTTGGCCAGTTTGTTTAAATCCCATGTAATAGGGAGCGAACCTATTGCCATCAATCGGGCACAAATCAAGATTCCGGGCTTCTACTAATAAAATCCTAATGGAAAAAACCCAATAACACTATCCGATCTGGGAATTGAATCCAAGATGCTCAGCAGTAGCGTTTGCAACCACTATAATATAACGAGGCAGTCACCTGCACACACCTGTATGGAAGATTATTTGCTTGTCTAGTATCTGCAGTGGTGTTTATCAACCACCAATAAGATAGTCAAGTAACTGTTCTATTTATAAAGGTAGAAATAGAAAGATAAAATAAAACCTCTGTACAATTTCCTAGAAATACTGGATAACGTAAATCCAAGGTCAAGTGAAATGGGATCGTTTGTAGTCCACAGTAATAGCCCCCAAATGGGTTAAGTTGCATTCTTGGAAAAATTGTATTACGCCTCGGCATTTAGAGGGTTAAGTTGCGGCATTTCGTAGCGGCTTTATTGTCGACTGTTCATTGTAATTTTGCCTTGTTTTAGGTGTGTAATTACGCAAATTTTTCATCTATATTATTTAAAAGAGAGAGTAATGTTTTCGGCTCAGTAACAAATTAAACATTATATTATACAAGTGTATTTTTTTCTTTTTTTTTTTAAACGTTGCCCCACATTAATAATTTCTTCTTGTATCGTGGGTGCGTTTACAAACATGGAAACTCACATACACTAATACCCAGACCCAGAACAACTACTTGCAGATCATACAAATATTTGTTCCGTGCGGGGATCGAACCCGCGACACGTTGCGCAGCAGTCGATCGCTCAGCCACTGCGCCAACCGTGTCGTCAAAGTGTATCTACTTTTTTTTCACTAGTTCGCTCTAATTATTTTCTATTCTAGTAGTCTATCAACTACTTGGTATCACCTAAGCCGCTTGTTACAATACTCTCGAGGAAGAATGGAAGAACCTTTTAGCCCCTTTAGTTAGGGAGCCATTGTTTCATTTCTTTGAGATCCAATTAATTTCTAATTGGTTAACCAAAGTTAACCATTCACCGGTTAACATTCTATACAAATAAATAAGTCCAATTTAATATACACCAGTTAGTTCATTCTCTATTTGCATTCTGCTAAAAATAAAATTGTTTTCACTGCTCGAATGACTTCAATTTAGATTGATGTTTGGACGACTGAATATAAATTCAATTAACTAACCAATTAATTGATTAACACTGGCTGTTAAATGTAGCCGTTTATTTTTTATTTACGTTGAAAGGTGCGACTGTTTGAGCTGGCTATTCGAGGTGTTTTATTTTACAACTGTTTGCAAAGTTGTGAACCAAGTGATTGCAATTATTAGTTACCTAGTACCTGTTGTCCTTTTTAGGGTTCCGTACCTAAAAAGGAAAAAACTGAAGTATTATAGGATCACTTTGTTGTCCGTCTGCCCGTCCGTCTGTCTGTCTGTCAAGACCCTCTGTCTCAGGAACGCGTGGAGGTATCAAGTTGAAATTAATATCAAATACGTGGGTCTGTGGTCCCCTGGAGAGAGGTCCAGGGGACCACAGACCCACGTATTTGATATTAATTTTTAGCATGATTCTAGAGAGAAACATGCTTCTAAGTTAACGCGATAAAAAAATACAGCCGATTATGCGACATATTTTGATACTCGCAAATAAATCACAACATACAGGGTACTTCCCGTTGACCTAGAATCATGAAATTTGGCAAGAAGCAAGGTCTAAAAACACAAGTAAAGGAAAAAGTCCGAAAATCTTTAATTTGTGATTTTATCACATATTCTTTTTACAACCCGATTACAAACCTGCTTTTGCAGTTGAAGAATTGACCGTATCGTATATTGATGTATTGGAGAACATGTTTTTCAACTACAAAATTAACTTTAAAAAATAAAAATAAAAAATAGACTTGGTTTTTTGGATAAATTCATCCCAACTACGGAACTCTTCATTTTGCGTAGTCCGACATGCACTTGGCCGGTTTTTTCGCTTAATTCAACCACCAATTTGACTTTTTAGTAAGAGGGTGTTCTGACAAATACCTACGAATAAATCTGTAGTAATTCTTTAGTGCAGGCTCGCCTTATTACATGGGATTCAAACAAAACTGGTGAAATGTAGGTATACCAATAGGTAGGTATATCTCTGCCTAACCCTTCGGGGCACACAGGCGTGATGTTATATGTAATTCTTTAGTAATGTAGGCTTCAGTTTTCAGTCACATTAACGATGTTTTTATGAAGCAAAAAGTTTAAAGGCTTGTGCAGACCAGCGCGACTTGTCGCGCGACGCGACACGAACAATACAATTTCTAAGAAAACTTCACAGTATAACAATAAATGGTGTTGCGCTGGTCTGTACAAGCCTTAAAGCGGGATAAAGTTCCGCTTATAGTTTTCGTCACCATCCGAGTATCCGTTGTAAAAAAGTCTGTAAATATAATTACTTATTGCCTAACTGCCATGGTACGTCACTATCAACACTTTCCATATAAACCAAACATGTCACCGTTTACTTACACTATTAAACAAATCACATATAGAGGCGGCTTTGAAGGCGGTCCGTGACGGAAGTTGCGCGCTCAACGCAATTTCCAGCGTCACGAGTTATATTAGTACTGGCGACTCTATACGCTGTAGTTTCGGTGATTCCGTGTTGTGCTCAAGACAGTGAAGATTGGAAATGAGATAGGGTTGCGTTTGCCCTGCAGAGGTACAACACAAGCTGTAAATAAATAATCCTGGAAAAAATGGTAATCCTAGTGGACGAACATACAACCTGGGGGACAAAGTACAGATAGTGCAAACCACGGAGTGAATTTTAGTGGAGTGGGGCGCATCTTCGTGGCTGGCACCATCTAAATATTACACTTTACCGAATCTTAAATAAAATATAAGTAAAAATCTTTTTAAGTAACTAGCTTTTAATGAACTAAAACGTCCTAAATAAAACTTACGTAAACATAGAACATTAATATTATCTTAAAATCTTGAGGGTTATCTTCAAGTTTAGTGTAAGAAGGACGTTTACGCCTCAAGCATTTGCATCGTATTTTTTCAAAATATCTCGGTAGTAATGTAAGTATGCCAAGTTTCGGCTCAATCGGATGCCAGGAAGTGCTTGAAAAATGGATGACAATTGGAGTAACCAGAAACTTATACGTACAGAGCAAGCTAATATAAAGCTTGTAAAAAGATTACAAAATTCTAAATTAAAGTCAAATCAGTTATTCCAATTAGACCATTAACAGGCACTTTTCACATTAATAGCCACAAGTCTAAACAGTTTTCCCCAGTTAACGTTCTAAATTAACACCAGAGCGCCAACACGGTCTATTTTTCATTAATTCCCAGATCCCGAGTGGTAATTTATCGTTCCCAGCACCATTTCTTTTTTTATTTAACTTTTTTAGAGGACTTGCACCGAGATAATTAATATTTAGTACTCCAAGAGCTTTCTAAGCTGTCTTGGAGAAGAAATTTTATGGAAATCCAATGTATATTTCACTTAAACATTTTTCAGTGCAAGCGATTTATGTTAGTTCATTTGAATAGAAGAAATTCTTAAATTACTTTACTAGCGTTTTTTAAAGTTTTGCATAATTCCTTTACTCTTTACTTAAAATATTTCAGCTCAATGAAAATTAATAGCAAACATTTGTAGAACACAGCTCTGTTTCTTTGGTCTTAAAAATCTGCCTAATATCGTATGAAAACTGGCTTAGGTTTACGTGTTTATGTCTCAACTCAGTCTGCCGCAATTTGCTATGTCGATACATAGCAAATTATCAAATCGAATAATAAAACATCTTAACTAATACCATAAATGCGATAGTTAGTTTGTTTGTTTGTTTGTTACGCTTTCACGCTTAACTGGCTCTGGAACAGATGTGGATGAAAGGACCACGCCCATATTAAAATAAACAGGCCCGGCGCAAAAAAAAAAAACATATTTTAGATTAAAATGAATATAGATATTCTCAGTCGTCATCTTTGCCGAATTCGGCGCCCATTAAAGTTGCGTAGCCGCTCAAGGTAAATAATGCAACTACACTAGGCAAATAAAATCCTACTTAATGTGATAAACGCGAAAGTTTGGGAGTATCAATGGATGTATGGATGTTTGTTACTCTTTCATGGATGTATGGATGTTTCTTATTCTTTCACGCAAAAACTACTGAACGGATTTAGATGAAATTTGACACACAGATAGTTTATAACCTGTATTATTACATAGGATACTTTTTATCCCTATATTCCCGCGGGATCGAGATTTATGCGGGTGAAACCGCGGGGCGCTGCTAGTATAATATTATATGCAACTACAGTGTCGGGGTTTTTTTTACCATTCTCCTTTGGCAAATGGGTATACCATGACCATGGGTTGGGACATAGGATACTTTTTATCCCGGTAGTATGTTTCCGTGGGATAATTTCCGACCTCTACGCGGGCGAAGCTGCGGGCAAAAGCTAGTTAACAATTATATCTCTGTCTTCGAATATTAAAGTTACAACAATAAATACCACTATTTATTTATTTATCAAGCAAGGCACACCAACGACATATTTACAAGGATAGTAAGAAAGGTAATCACGAGTTTTCAATACCTACTGTGTTAATAAACAACATTCTTATTAAAAGGTGAAAAGCTATTCAAATCAACAGTATTTACAAAGAAAATTAAATATTCCATCTCTTTCAGTTTCACTTTCAATAAACTTTCTTCAACGTTCAACCCGTCTTCAGATTTATAATACAAAGATTATTTTCTTTAACAACTGACGACTAAGAAGGGTTTCTTACTTTTTTTATCTCGGCTCTTTTCCGCTGCGTTGACTTTGGAACCAAGACTACACTAGATTCTGATTAAAACAGGTTTTTAATTAAAACAACCCCTCAAGTTAGCAGTATCGGTTGGACTAAAGTTCTAAGTGAAAAAGTTTAAGAGATACCTGGAAGTCATGTCCGGGAGTTTGAACGGAGTGATTTGATGAAGAGTATTTTTTTGGGCACTTAGGGAAAAGTTGGATAGGGATTCAGCGGTATATTTCTTAAGTGAGAAAGGTTAATTTGTTTAGATTTCTGTATATAATTTTATGGGGTTTGTTTCATCCAGATATGAATATTTCATGTCGTTAACTTTAGTGGTTATAAAAAGACTGTTTCGTAATTAGCTTGGGCAATGTTGTGCTCATTTTGATTGATAATCATCTCACAGATCAATATTTTTTGTTAATTTGTGCAAATATATAATAAACATGTCTTTCAAATTTTTGGTTCAAGGACGTTTTTAGAGCAGTGGTGATGAAATAATTTACAAAAAGTAAAGCGCCTGTCTGGGTTCGAACCTACAACTTGTAAGTGCAGGCCATTACCAATCGCACTGTGAAACATGTGACATCTACCAACCCGCACTGGGATCGCGTGGTGTATTACGACCCACTCTCTCTCAGCGAGAGGAAGCCTGAGTCCCAGCAGTGCGAATATTACGGACTGATTTTATATTTTATGTATATAATAAACACATTAGAGGTTTCAATAATTATCATACAATTTCAGGTGAAATACAATGCGATAATGATTTATGATTACATTTTAGAATGTCAAGATTGAATATTACATAGTCATGATTGAGACTATCTAATATTATTTGTCAACAAAAATATCTGTCAGAGCAAGATTTTAAAAGACGAGATAAAAATATAAGTCAGCAAAATATAAAAGCTGAAAGCTGTATTGTTTACCCAATTGTATGAAATCAAACGCAATTCGCATTTTCATTGTTATTTGATGATAATCAATTTTCAATGTTTCAAACCCAATGAAATGTCACGATTTCAAAGCAATATTTTATTTCAAACGATTCCAGTATCATCTAGTATTAAACTATTCTGAGGTCTACACTTCGACGGTCAAGGGTGAGTAACAGCGGCCATCAAATGTAAAATTATACGGGTCTAAGTGCAGACCTCAATAAAACTGGACTTGTATGATTTTGGCAAATGTGAAGGCTGAGCCAGGAATGGTTTAGAAGGAACTAGAGGAATAATACTGTATACCTATATATAGTTGTTATGAAAGATCTTGGACCTGATTAATGTGATATCTTCTTTTATTTATTGGCAGCTTCCTTTTTTTCCAATAACATGAAAGAAAAAACAGGTATTCATTAGGTATAATATTGCTTCTATTATAGTTCTTTGTCAATAATGAAATTCACAATTCTCCTCCTTCCACAATTCCAATCCAAAGCTACATTTGGATTTTAAATGTGCTTTGGATTGGAATTGTGGAAAATAACAAATTTAATAAAAAAACAAACTAGTAAATTACCTAAGTTGGAAGACAATTACCGAAGTGCGCAAATGCACATCGAAGTTTACTTGAAATAAACTTGCTTTATAAAACTTCAAACTCCATCATTTTAATTAAACCATTCGGCAATAATGGTGTTTCCTTCTCGCTCGAACCTTTTTTCGTTCGGATCATAAAATTCTTCTTCATTTTGGGGTCAGAACAAAATGATTAAATTTCACGTTTCATCTAACCCCTAAATTACACGTTCAAACTTGGAAAAAGTGTCTAAATACCCCAAACTTGGGCTGAAACCCTCCGGCAGTTATGACTGTTTCAAAACTCTTATTTACGTTGTTAATTTATTTAGGGAAGTGAATATATTAAAAATCTAAAGGATATTAATATTTGGAGTTTTAAGATAATGATATTATTATTGTTGTAAGAGATTTTAGTTGGTCTTACTTTTTGTTTGAATTGTTTTTGGGTCACTACGACCCACGTTTGAGAAGTTTGTAAATACAGCGAAGTTGTAGTATACCAAGTTTGATATTGATTTGTTAGTTTTAAGTTTACACTTCCAGTTACTAAGGAAGAAATAAACATTCAATCTGTGCTTATTTTAACGAGTAAAATGTTGTTTAACCAGTATTTTCTTGCCAAGGAAAGTCTTAATTAGATCTTACAGTCTCGGTACTTATTAAAACTGTGTTATATTTAGAATGGAATACTCTTTATTATGTATTACCAATATAAATGAGAATGTAGAAACTTTTTATACGGTGACAAAATGGCGGTCCTATCGCTACTAGCGATCTTTTAAAGACAACCTTCTGATGGATTAAACGGAGAAGGAGAGACAATACTACGAGTATTTCGTCTTTAACGATATATACGTACTTACACTATGTAGCTACTAAAATCCTTTGTATCCGCATCCACCTTGACTCAATCTTAAGACCTCGCACACCACACCTCAATATCATTATTTCGGACCCTCGAGCCCCTCAAATTCACTTCCCTTGTTATTCGAGCAGGTAAAGTAGTAGTTGACCACATGGGAGCTGTGGCTATTGAGCCATTATACCTTTGCTGATAGATAGGAATTATTAATGTGAGCCAAAACCGATGATGGGTGGTTGGTTGTCGAAAAGTAGTTCAGGGTTGGAGTGGATATAGAGTAGCGGGGAGTGGGTAATCGAAGAGCATCCATTAGATATATTGATATGAAAGTGATAATCGGGTTTATCAAAGCCCGTTTATTATACTAATGCACTGTTCGATTTTTTTCGCTCGGCTCAGCGCAGATTTTTCAAAATCACAAAGTGTGCTTTGCAGTGTGGTTTTATTTAACATTCAGAGGGCGCTTAGTGTTAGTAAAGTCGGGCATTATGCTTCTGGAGGGAAGTTTTAATCATTTCATCGGCCAATCACAGGAGTTTAACTGAAATTCAGAACTCTCTCCGATATATTTTCCTAAACGTATGGCTTACACGTCGAATCAGACCTAAACAATATTGTAAGAGTTATTTTCAACTATCTGTTTTATTGTTGTACCCAGAATTCCCGCGAAAGTTTGCTTCATATTCTTCATGGCATCTCTATAGGCCAATATGCGAATAACAAAAAATATTTGACCTAGGTCTTATTGGGGAGGCGTGTAAATTGAGTCGCAGTTACAACAACATACATACGAGTAGATGCTATACTTTAATAACTCAACGTTCAATTACAATGAAACATACAGGGCTGTATGAGTGAGTTTCCTACACTCATATTCACGAAACAACAACAAAACAACTCACAACATAAATTAAACTAACATAACAAGACTGTGACATCCAAGCAGTCTTTAATTAATTTAACGGTAACTGCCGTACCATCTAGTACTGTCGCGATAATATCAATTTAAGGGGCCGTACAGACTTGGACCTAAGCCGCTCTTAATGTGTCAGATGTGGTTTTGGCGTAATGCTCAAGACGTGATATAAGGCAATGGGCAGACAATGGAGGGTTCCGTGGCTTAATAGGTTCGGCTTGAGAATGTAGGGGTTCGGAGATCAAGTAATAAAGGGTTGATGTGAGTTTCGAGCTTTGGATGAATTCAGAATATTGTGTGTGTATGCAAAATTGTGTTAAATATTTTTGTTGTTCACGTACACGTATTTTTGCTGGCGCTTTTTTTGCTGCCGCTGCCGCGCTGATTATACCTTTGTTCTTTCCGAAAGTGTATGCACTGGAAATATCTGTCAATCAATTCTAGTTGTTAGTAGTATTCTAGTTGATAATCCCTAGCAGCAAGTGGAATGACAGCTCACTTGGCCTTTTTTTTTTTTTTTTTTTTTTTTTTTTTTTTTTTTTTTTTTCCCACTCTGGGCAGAGCGAGAGGGTGTGTCAGACTTTTACTGACTAAAACCCACCCGTGTTCCTTCCGTTGCCTGTGTGCCGGGGCCGCGTTATCCCTTTCGGAAAAACCCGCAACCCCAGCAGGCATTGGTCTTTAGACCCCGTCGGTTGGTGCTGACATCTCTTTGTGGCGCGCGTGGAACACAACGCGCCGTCGACACGGGCCTGGTCCTTATCGGACGGCGAGCTGCCCATTGCTCACCGTCCGCAAGCCCGCGCCTACGGTGGCCGGAAGTCGGCTCTGGACTCCCGACGCCCGGGGCGTCTCCTGCGGCGACTAGGGCCGCGAGGGCGTGCAGCTTGCATCTCCCTCGCGCGCTCCGCCTCCTCCTTCGCGAGCATAACTGCTTCGCAGAAGGAGGTGACGGCCTCCCATGCACTCCGCTCAAGCTCACTTGGCCTAAGTTTTCACTATGAGATTTTTACAGAATGGACCGGTTGGCGTTACCTATTAAATTCAGTCAAAGATAGCGTCACCTTTTTAATTTAGCGAAAAAATATCTGACGTTCTTCGTCACCCATTAGTAATTAATACATAGGTTTTAATAATTAGGTACCATCACCAATATTTTTTACCTTTCTATTCCATTACCAAGAGTTGAGTGAACGTACTTCAAACATCGATTTCTGACATTAAAGTTATTTTTCACTTTGTAGTGTCTGGAAGGTATTTGTTATTTTTTTGTAAGAAAGTTTTTTTAATGTTACCTAATTCACATAACGTGTAGGTACGTATTTTTGACACTGACTGTATGATTGCCCTATGTGTATGTACTGTGAAATTAAAATCCACATAAACAGGCACTTATGAAATGTCAGAAGCTAGGTGCACGGTTCCAATTGGTCGTTTCCTATAGAGAAAAGTCGGCAAGAAACTCTACGGTAACTCAAATAGGTTTTACAATGTTTTCAAATTATGGTGGTAATAGGTATGGGAGGACAGTGTAGTCCTGTCAACAAGTACCCTGGTACTTGTTGACAGAATACTTAACAAAATAGAAAATTATCTATAAATCTACGGTCTGTTAATATCTAGTGTTGTTATTGCAGTCAAAGACTAATATATTTTACAGACAATAATCTAACCTTTCAAAATGACTTAGCTTCGTCACCCAAAAACGAATGAATCAAAAGGTTTTAATATAATTACCATCACCGATATTTTTACCTTTCTATTCCGTTACCAAGAGTTGAGCGTACTTCATAATTTATAAATGTAAGGGTCCTAATTAATTAGCGATTGCAATCCCACTAAGTTGTTTCAATGAAATATTACCCTATTAGAGTAATGACTTATTTTGTACAGTTCGGCTGAATCGAGGGATATTTTAATTAAATTATTTCTTCTGTAATTGTGGTGTGTTTATAATTTATTAGATTAGATATGATATTATTAGGTGACTTTGAAACAACATGAATTCGCACAGCTGGGCAATGTTGACTTCGAAAACAAGATGAAAATATCGAAGTTTTTGGTTGACAACTTTATCCAAATGTGGTTGTGGTGTATTGGCCTAGTTTCTGATCGTAAAGTTAGCAGTCTTGCGTTGAAGAAAAAGGATTACCAGTTTTATTATTTACGTAACAAAATATCTTCATGAAAACGACGGGTAAACGTGGATAGTTTGGGTTAGTATAAATACTTGAGAGCTGCCTGCGAAAATGTGTGTACTTAAACCCACGTCTTCAATTACACGTGAATATTAAAGCGTATTTCTAAGAAAATCTGCTCGATAAATCAATATAATTCCACCCCCACCTTAAAATCTTTGTACTCAAAATAAATCACTTAATACGACACTCCAAAAATCCCACCTCACATTATTATTCGTAGGGCAAATACAAATTCGATCCTGTCCCATCTCTTTAGTCTGTCTCGACATTCTATTAAACGTACTCCAAACACATTTGCCTTTTTCGTCGAGGAAATTGGTTCCTCGGCTTATCTCGAAGAAAAACCTATTTTGTATGGCACTCTTGGTTTATGCGTGTAAGTAATTTAATGTAACTTTTAGAAGGGAATTCGTCACACGCTGAATTCTTTAAGTCTCTTTCCAATTGTAAATTGAGAAGCTATTTTCGAATTTAGACTGCGGAGGTGTTTTTTTTATTACTCCTTAAAGTTTTGTGCCACTTCTATAGGTGGCATTTTATAGGGTTGCTCGCTTTAGAAAATTTTATATTGTCATAAAATATGACGCAGCAATTCTTAAAAATATCCTTTTTATACCTATGTAAGATACCCATCGGATCGCAGTACATTTGCTCAATATTTCAATATTCTATAAACATCGTGGACACTAAGTAACTCGTCATTTTTACCTAAGCTTTATGACTTGTGCCGAAAGATGAAAGAGAAAACTCGTAAATACTCACATAAAAGTACGTTTGCCTTTGCTAGATAAACAGGTTGACTGACTCATATAAAAATGAATGTGTACTTAAAATATATTAAGAAAAAGACGCTGTTTAGACGGGTAGTAAATTATATTGCCCAAACAGCAGCTAGTATTATCTTTGTCTCTGACATCAACGGCATTTTGGCGGTGATGGCTCCGAGATACTTAAAGTATAAAATATATCTAGAAGTGTAACGATGTCGTAAGGAATTAACAAAAAAATATAACGGTAAAGAACAGTCAATTCAAAGAGCCCGCGCAATTCAAATTTTCTTACGTTTTTTGCAACTTGCAGGTCAGTATCAGGTTGTAAGTTGATCTAAATGTGAAATGATTCGCGGTCATACCAAATAATCGAATTAATCGATTAATTCGATTAATTGGTAAATCGTAAAAATCATCAATGCAACTAAGTTCATATTACCCATTATATATATATATAATCATTTTCATGAAATCATGACATTTGAGGCCAATTCTAACTTAAGAAGTTGTATTGCTGATTCTTATTCTGTAAAGCTATATTTGTTACAGTCGCCAATCATATTTTGATCAACATACAATCTGAGACTCACCTGTAAACTGAAAATTTAAATCTCGCGGGCTACCTTATCGCATCCCCCTAAATGCTTCAAAATTAATAAAAACAAAGATCCAAATAGCAATCCAGTAGCAATTGTGTCGCTTTCTTTAATATGGAAAAATAAACTTATCCGTTGAAGTGCACCTCGCTGTACCACTTCAGGGACAGTAAAGGAAGGGGATATGGCGGACACTTTTTAAGGTTGAAATATTCGAATTTTCACGCATGCTAAGCATGCGTGAAAACTTACTTAGACTTATCCTTAAAGAAATGAAAGTAACAATCATCATCAATATTATTATTATATTCCTGCCTTATTTTACTTTCTTAACCCCCACCATACAAACATATAGTTGAAAACACGATCAACTTCGGAAATAACTTATGAAATAAAGTGCATATATTATAACGCATGCCATTAAATTCAGACGGTGTCTAGATTTTATTGGAACTATATTCTCCTTCGGATTCTGTTTGTGTGAACGGAAGTCTCTTGGAGAATGAAGTCCAATTTTACAGCTCAGATACATACATATATCGTAGATCATACATTCTGGGATCGTACAACTTTACTGAATTAGTTTGAAGTTTGACTTGTAAACTTGAATGAATTTTGACTTATACAATAAAATGCTATACGCGAAAAAAGCACTTTCTCTTTGTTATTAAACTTAAATATCTAGATGTTTTTGACACAGATAATAAAATTCTGAACGCGAAAAACGCACTTTTTCTTTGTTATTTAACTTAATTAATTAAGTTAAAAACGCACTTTTTCTTTGTTATTTAACTTAATTAATTAAGTTAAATAACAAAGAAAAAGTGCGTTTTTCGCGTTCAGAATTTTATTGTCTATGTCAAAAACATGCAGATAATTATCTGCATGTTTTTGACATAGACAATAAAATTCTGAACGCGAAAAACGCACTTTTTCTTTGTTTCTAAACTTAATTATCTAGATCTTTAAAGCCCGAATCGTTTCTTTATAAAATAGAAAGGATATTTCACATTCAGTGCAAAAGATTCTCATAATACCTACGCATCTACAATGATTATTTTTATCTAAAAAGATATCCACATTACGTTCTTTCTTCAGACTAACGATAATAAAACGTGCTTTAGCAAGGGTCCGCTCATATTGCTACGCTACGATATTAATCCCTTCGTTTGTTATCAAACCCACGGGTGTTTTCGTCTAACCCAAGTAGGTACATAGAAGACTGTTTTCATATATCCCTTACAATAAACAGAGACCAACCCTATTATCATTTTATATAGATATAGGTACGTAGGTACAGTCACCAATATAATATCGTCACGTAGTTTCAAAACATCGAATATAACAAACATAAATATAATAATGTTTTCTCACACGTACCGAATATAATATACTTGATCACGTATAACGCTTGCTGTAGGTACGTTTTTATTTTTATTGGCAAATAAACTTAAACATTTTTCACCACTGCGAAAATGCTCTGAATGTCAACTGAGTGCGAATAAGTAGAATGGCTCTAAAAACGGTGATACGAAAATGAAAGGAATATAAACGTACAAACAACATGATATTGATAATATCAAGATATGTGACCTCGGGCAAGCTTATAGGCGACTTACATTAGCATCAAACAGAATGTTTTCACTTTTGGTTTCTTTGTATTCGTTTGTCTGAAAAAGATGAAGGGTTATGTCGAACTCTCACCGACATGTTTATAGACTATAAATCTTGCCAAACAATATACTTACTACCGTTAAAAATATTGATTTCAATCTCTTCATAGCCTTCAAATTGCTTAGACGATATGAAATTTTTATGTTATCCTTTATAACCTCGATAAATCTAGTCCAATCCCATAAAAATTCAATATTCAGCAGCTGACGCCGTAACCAAGTATTGATCTAAACTTTCTAATACCGCCATCTACTAGAACGTGCCTACAGCCTAAATCAAATCGAGAATCAAAGCGTTGCTCCGATCGCTCAATCATTCGCTTCAGTCAGAATCCTTTAGCGGTAAACTAAATACATAGCATATATAAGTCTCCTCAAAGGTCTCAGGCGTGTAACCAGCCTAGCAATAGATACATCTAGGCTTTAAACACAAAGTTAGCGAGATATAGAAGTAAGCCCTCCCAGGAGCGACTATGTCACGCCCCAAAACAGTATGTGGAAACGAACAAATCACATTTCCACATTGTATTAAATAAAATAGGGAAAGACGTGGCTAGGAAAGTAGCGATTAGGGTTCGTTGTGATTGGAGTCTAGAGAGTTGGCTGGACTATATTGCGCTTTGTGTTGTACAAAATAAAGGTAAATTGTTCGATAAGAAAATTGCTGGAGACAAAGTTAATTTTGCCACATAGAATTATTTTACCATCATACAAGTGTTATTAGTATGGGCACAATAATATATAATAAAATAACTAACAAAATTAAAAATGACATAAAACAAAACTTTAAAAAGAAACTGACAGCATTATCAATTGTAAAATTCAGTGAATGACTTTCTAAATGACACTGACTGTACTGAATAATATAATGTAATTTTTGTCGCACCTAATTATGACATTGTTTCAATTTACTTAATTTCATTCCTATTGTATTCTCAATTATTTAAATCATTTTTTTATTATATGAATGTACCATGCCGACTATTGTTGAACTATAATACCTCAAAAATAATTTAGCTATGTCATCACTGCAATTCAATTATTAGTTGACTAATTTTATAATAATGTTGCATGCCTATTATAAGGTAGATTGTACAAGGATCACCCATATCATAACTGTTACATCTTATTTACTGTGCAGGTACAGTCTATATATGCAAATAAATGTTTACTTTACTTTACTTTACAGCTTATTACACGATTAGCCATCCAGTACATTGGCATAGCAGACCATGATTCGTTAAAGAAAAAAAAAAAACTCTTTACTATACTCTGAAATCTATATTAGGGAAAGTCCGCGTAAAAAATCTCATCCTGCTAATAAAAGCACGAAAAGAACCTTTCAACCGACTCATAACCCGAAGCACATCTCTGATTTCATTCCTGTGATAGCATTCATGAATTACAATCGGATTTCGTTCACTCTATTAGTCCCCCACCTCGCTCATTTTCCGGCCCTAGAGCAAAACTAGCAAGCGCCGTAACTTATGTTATATATATTGACAAGTATAGTTGTGAAATCGGGCTTACTACGTACACGCTACTGATTGGAAGTAAAATAAGCGTGTGAATGTGCCCGCAGGGGATTGTGGGAACTTCATATTAGTATTGTCAGGGAATGAGGCAGAAGTTTATTGTGCTGTATCTGTAGTTGATTAGGAGAGACAATAAGACTAGGTTTTGTTGACCTAGAACTGGGAGGATATGTGTTTATAAACAAATAATTGACTATTATAATTATTTCTCATAAATGCATAACTTTACGAGCAGTTGCATGGTACTATTTCGTTCATTCATCTTTGTGTTATATCGCAAATGGTCTTAGTCTTGATACATAAAGTTGATTTTTGTAAGAGAAGATTATAATATTGGACCTGAAGTGAAAAGCGTTTTAAGTGACCAAGTAGTATATTAATTACACCGGAAATTGCACTTATAACATCGTCTAAATAGATGCACTTATAACATCGTCTAAATAGAAAAATCATTCAAAAGACGTTTTTCAACTGAATAAAAATGAAAGAAAGCGCTAGATTTTATCGGCTGTTCATTTTCCGCCCAGGTTGTAAGAATCACGAGGTAAATGGATTGCTAGTACGCTTACAGACGACGAGGTAGCTAGCTGTCACAATATCTCTATCTGGCAATAAGTTACACATGGCTCCAAATCGTTTTAAAAGATTTCGAACATCAAGATCTTGGCTGTACGGAATAGAAAAACGGAAGACCGTATTTGATCCCAAAAATACATCGTGAAATTGCTTAGAATATTTGACGAAGGTCTTGATTTTGAAGGTTCTTACTTTTTGCTTAACCCCTTTGAAATGTTTTCTTTAAAGTCATTTATTTTGTTATCATTATTTGCATGTAGAATTCTAAAATAGGCATATGAACTTAGAAAAAGAGCTATGCGGACAAATACCTTGTTGCTCACAAGGTATTTGTCCGCATTACACTTTTTCATGAGTAGATATATCGAAATCCATTAGTCCTGTAGCATCTAAGACGTTGACTACCGATGTGATCGCTGAGACGTTTAATTGAAATCCGTTGAATTGTTGTGGTGAGCCCATACCCTGTGCAAGCATAATTAGGTCAGTGGGGGTCAATCGCAGGAGTACAAATATGTACCTACGACGATGCACCAAGTAACCTAAGAAAAATATTATGCCTAAGGACAACAGTTTATTACTATTTCCATTTGTTCCTTAATACCAAAGAAAATGAATTTCCGATAACCGACGGATATTGATGCAATTTCATATATTTGTTAAAGTAATTATATTTTCGAGCCGTTTAGGGTTAAAACCCCTGGGCCTTGGGGTACGAGTGCTCATGGCCTCTTTAATGAAATCTCAAACGGCTATTTGACACTTCCCGTGACCCAAGGGCTGGTTTTTACCTTGGCCAGAGACTAAGCATTGCCATACAACGTGGCAATACGGCCAGTCTCTTGGGTACACTACCAGTCGACAGCGATGCGGAGGAATTTATCGAGGCCATATTTTAGTTTGTGAACAGATTTAGTTAAGTTAGGTTATAATTTCATTATTTTTATTTATTAATTAGTTATAAGCTATTATGGCCCCATACATTTATATCGCATTAATAAAAAATATTACGATTTAAAACAAAAACCTTATAGAGTTCAAATGTTGTTTAATTTAGCTGAAGCTAATTGATACTGATAAAAGTTATACGCAGATTTATGATCTTGAGATTTTGTGTGATCCCCAATCTTATAGAGCAATCTACAATCAGATGCCCTAAGAATAACTCACAATATATATATATATATTCCACTTTACTGCCACAATATTATTCAAGTCACATTCAACATTTATGACAATACAGCAGTTCTGCTCTTAAAGCAAAAAAAAGTAAAACTTTCAAAACAAACATAAACACATAAAAACATTTCTTTAGAGGAAAAAAGCTTTGCGAAACAAGTAAAAATGTGCCGAAGAAGGACAAAATTTAAGTTAGCACAACTTGTTCCCATTGTTGTCCCCGACTTCCATTCAGTTCAAGAGAATGTGTCGAACTATGCTCCCAGGTTTGTTTGTCTCTTAGTATTAGTATTTAGAAAGTTCAGTATTAACTACTTGTTGGCCTTTGAGAGGGACCTTGTTTTTTGAGTTCCATTCGTTCAAAGATTTTTCATTATGTCTGGTTCGATTTGGGTTAGAAGGTTGATCATTTTTGCTTTATTTTCGACTTTTATTAATTCAAATGTTCTTTCTAGTGAAGGAGAAATCCTTTTAATTAAAAACTCGGAAATAGTCAAAATTCAAGTTATTTACAATTATTATTTTCTTAAAAGTAATGTTAGGTAGGTAGATTGTCTGGAGGCGAAAGTCCTCGCGCACATGTGGGAGTTGCGCGAGGAGGTGAAACGCCGGGGGGTAACTCCGCTGCTGCGAGAAATCACGGCACAGCGGACAGAGCTCCGGCGGGATCTTATGGCGGCATGGAAAGTGCGATTGTCGCAACCCAGCGCTGGGCACGCCACAATTGTGGCGATAAGTCCCCTCTTTGAGGAGTGGCTAGAAAGGCGCCACGGCGTCCTCACCTTCCGCCTGACGCAGGTCCTCACCGAACACGGCTGTTTCGGGAGGTTCCTGTTCCGCATAAGGCGGGAGGAAACGCCCGGGTGTCACCACTGTGTGGATCGCCCGGAGGACACGGTGGAGCATACGGTGGGGATCTGCCCGGCTTGGGCAGAGCACCGCCGTGTCCTCACGGAGGCGATCGCCGGCGACGATCTCTCGCGTCCGGCCCTGGTTCAGGCCATGGTTCGCAGCGAGAGTGCATGGGAGGCCGTCACCTCCTTTTGCGAAGCAGTTATACTCGCGAAGGAGGAGGCGGAGCACGCGAGGGAGATGCAAGATGCGCGCCCTCGCACCCCTAGTCGCCGCAGGAGACGCCCCGGGCGCGGGCTTGCGGGCGGTGAGCAATGGGTAGCTCGCCGTCCGATAAGGACCAGGCCCGGGTCGACGGCGCGTTGTGTTCCACGCGCGCCTCAAAGAGATGTCAGCACCAACTGACGAGGTCCGTAAGGACCAATGCCGGCCATGCTGGGGTTGCGGGTTTGTCCGAAAGGGATATTGCGGCCCCAGCACACAGGCAACGGAAGGAACACGGGTGGGTTTTAGGCAGTAAAAGTCTGACACACCCTCCCGCTACGCCGGGAGAAGTTATTTGATCATTTCCCACCATCAGAAAAAAAAAAAAAATAGGTAGATTGTGTATTCACTTATGGTTGATGATGTATCAGCTTTACGTATATTATCACTGAAAATAAGCTTCTAAAAATGTAAATATAATAGCAAATACAATAATAACAGTATTCTACAACTAACCCCTTACTTGCCGTAAATGTAATGTACTCTAATACAGAAAAGTACCAAATACAATTTCACTGCAGTAAGTTGCCGAATGCAGAAAACGTTTTCGAAGAAGGCGGAGAGAGAAAAGTAGGCTAGGCGCCCTAGAAGCTTTTACAACAAAGAACTAAGGAAACAATTTAGTTACTTTTTATACCAAACTTTTTGATACAACTTGGTCTCTTGCTACTTTTGTAACACGTTCGGGAAAGAGGTCAAGATGAAATGGTCGTTTTGAATTAGGTAGTGGAATTTTATTGGCATTTTTTAATATAAGGTTATTTCCTGCCAAGTCTACAAGGAAAGACTCGGGCAAAAATGTAATTACTTTCAGATCTGACAGAAGAGTTGACAGTTGATAATTTAAGAGATTTTTTTTTTCTTTGAATGGATGTTGAAATAATAACAAAGCAGGAAAATCCAACAAAAAAAAAGACAACGAGATAAGACTTATACGTAGCTCACGTAAGAGATCCAATTTACAACTCAGAGTTAAATAAAAGGCAAACTCAACCCCAATAGGATTATCGAGTGCGAGTGATTAATCCAATTACTTTACGCGAAGAAAGAGCTCCCAAACTTCATTTTGTTTCGTTAGAATCGAATCAAATCAACATTTTCGCAATACGAACGACTGGGGTTTGGTTCTGGTGTTGAAGTAAACGTGCGATTTTGTGCTACCACTGGATTGTCGAATGCAATCTTTATGATTTAATTTATCACTCAAAATATTACTAAAATTAAAATTTGTTGATTGATCGACACTAACGAGAAAACGGTGTTTTTTAATGAAAAAATTTAGACGGTGTATTTGTTTTATACAACTGGCTACTCCTATTTATCCTTCTATATATCAAACATCTTTTACAATATCTACGGGAAAATAATTTTGTAAAGCCTTTTTATTTTGGCTTTTAAAAGTTATCCGAAATATATCTCCGACTAATCGCCAGTGTACACCTGTACCCCAAGTTACGTAGGAAGTTTCTATACGAATCAGAAAAATCCTTTCCGCCCGAACGCGCGTTGTTTTCCCCTCGATTTCCATTCACTCTTACAGTCCGGAACGTAGAATCCGGATTTGTGCGCACTCGTACAAATGATTTTTATAGAATTTTAAACTTATCTCACTTCTCCTTGTTGGATCCGACTAGAATTTAGTGCTGCAAAAATTTAGCTTTTGTATAGAACGCGCAATTTTGTTTTTGTTCAAATTTGACATGGAGCTGTTCGAATGTTTTGTTCGAGTGCGTTTGGCGAATGAGAAAAAAAGTCTCTGTTTTCACACACAGTTTTAGTTACACCAGATATATTTTGTGCCAGGCCATTAGCCATGTATCCTATGATTTAGCATCTTGTGGCCACATTATTTTGCTCGATCTTAACGGGCTTATAATTCATAGCCTCCATTTAAAATCTGGGTAGGTAAGGTCGGTACCTTTAGGTTATAATTTCAGTAACCAGTAAAGAAACGGTCAATTGAATTATAGGTACTTAACATAAAACGAACAGAGCCTTCAGCTATGAATAATACAGCAATAAATACGCAATTAACTTTTTCTGCTACCGCCCATAATTGATTGGACATGAAGATAACGAGATTCAGCGCTCCATTTTCTTGTTAACCAGAATCAAAAGATTTTCCTCATCCAAAGAACTGCTTGGGAGTAAAAAAAAAAGCTTAATTTACATATTTTATTGTGACTGTGGAATTGAAAGAGAAATGTGGGAAATTGTATCAAGTGGTTCTGGATTTGCAACATTTATTATTTATTATCTGTGGTTTCTGCAGCTGTGTAGTTCCCAGGTGCAATAAATATTGCTTTACTCTTTTTGTTTAAGTTTTAGTAAGTAGTAAGTAAGGCGTGTATTAAAATCCTCTTGATTATAAACCTTATTTCAACTGAAATTGTTATTATAAACTCAAGTTTTTTATTCAACGTTATAAGTACGTATTTGGAAAATCGGCTGAGCTGTACTGGTACCTAACTTCTTATGTATTTATTATAATCCTAACTATATTATATATGCAAAAGTGAGTATTTTTGTTTGTTACGCTTTCACGCTAAAACGGCAGAACAGATTTAGATGCAATTTCGCACATGGGTAGAACATGACCTAGGTTAGGATATAAAGACTTTTTATCCCGATATTCTCACGGGATTGAGACTTATGTGAAATCGCGGGCTCAGCTAGTGTTTTGTATATGAAAAATCTCTTGTATTTTTCAGCTGCAGCAATCTGAAAAGTATCTCTAACATTAAAACTAAAAACAAGAGATAGAAAGTCTTAAGATATCTAAAACACCCGCAAAACTTCTGCCGATACATCTCAAGATACACAAAACGTATTTTTCCTCACTTCGCGCCAATACACTGTGTACTAGACGCATCTCAACTTTAAATTTACTTTATACGTAGTGCAGAACTTTGGCGTTCCCCTGCATACGTACTCTACTCCTGTCTGTTGAATAAAAAACTTAGTTCCGTGTTCGCGGGTTTTGCTCTTGTTTCCGAACAAATATTTGTTTAGTAATAGGCATTGGAAAGAAATAGGTTTCAGTTGGGCTCTTCGCACTTTTAACTTTGTTAGAAAGTTTCAACGTTATCGTGCTATTATAAAAAGGATTTGCTTTAAGTTTGTAAGCGATTTTTGTATTTCCTAATGTGTTCATTTACTACCGGTATTATTTTTGTTAAGATTGTCACTTCTGAATAGTTTTTTAACAAAAAAAAAAATCTTAGTCTAGCATTACTGATTAGGATAATTAGTATCATGGAGATATTGAAGGTATTTCTAGTTTCATCTTCTTTGTTTTCTATGGGCCAAAACAAGAGATACGCACTATTATTACAGCACTATTAAATAGATACCTAATCATTAACTACAGTAATAGGATCATTTGCTAATATATTAATCCGGGCTATTAATCGTAGGTTTAACTATAACAGACCGCACTAAACTTTACATCAGTCACTACCTAAGTAATTTACACTACTTAGCATAACGGAATCTTAACCATTACGGCCTTCTTCGAACCCAAATTTATCAAGAACCTTCCTTCTCTAAATCCCCAAAATGATGTTTGACATTTCCTTCAAAATGTGAACCGAAATTGGATTCAGTTTTCATACATCACGGGGGCGCTCCCCGAAATTTAATTTCCCCCTTAAACGCAAAAATTATAACGTGATAAATTCCATTCATAAAAAGGCGAGGGTAAGCCCTGAAATCCCTTCCGTGGATCAGATGTAACAATAGGGATATTTCCTGAAGGAAACGGAAGGTGGGCCAGACGTTCCTGCGAATATCTTTGTGCGAAACAATATTCGTGCTACGTCTCTTATTGTTTTCGTATTTCGAAATGGCAGCCTTCGGACAGCTAGGTTAGTGATTCTTGGGTAGCAAGTTATTGTGATCCTTACACCGGGTTTGGGAATTGAGAATTTGAAATTGAGAACTTGTCTAGCATCTACTAGCCGTTCACTTCGAGTTAGCCGTCGTCGACCGTCAAAAATGACGGCACAACTATAACGAACGTTGAAAAAAAAAATATATATATAAAAATAATTTAAAACAGTTTGTGATAAAAGCATGGAGGAAGTATTAATAAGTCAAAGGTGGTTAACAGACTGGCGGTGCGGGGGAGCGCGGGGGAGGTAATGGCCAACTCGAAGTGAACGGCTAGTACTTTAGTCAATGTAGTACGCGATATTCATAGATTTTCGTGGGCCGTTCACCAATAAATTAAGATTATTGTATACTATTTTGGCAGAAAAATGTGATAATTTTAGAGTTCATTGTTAGGGTTCGATAATTTCTAACTTCGAATTATCAATTCAGAAACTGGGTGTTTTTATTTCGATTGGTGTTTATTTGCTTAAAATATTAAACAAACAATACAGTATTAAAAAAAAAACAACTGCTTTTCATTTTAAAAGGTTCGGTAAAAAAAAACCGGACTAGTGCAAGTGGAACTCGCATGGTGAGTGTTCCATACGATTAATTTATTTTCGTTACACGTCCGTGGTTAGGTCACAGAAATTCATATGTGTACCAAATTCCAACTAAGTTGGTCCAGTTGATTCGTTTTTCACTTGGACGTACGGAACCCTAAAAATAACAACATTCAGATTTAAAACGAGGAAGGGTTTGGAGAATTTAAATGCGAAGCTTTGATCTCGTGGTTTTTTGATGTTTTATACAAAATAATTAATCGGAAAAATCTAAGCCCACACCTGTAATTTTTTTATTTTATGTAGCCGACGTAATTAACATTTATGGGCGGAACAAACAACTTTCAATTCCATGAACGGAAAACATTTTACGAAATGAAATTAATAAACGTTAAAAGCATACATCGGTATTAAAGCAGCATTTCGCAAAAAAACATAATTATAAAGATTCATATTACAATTTGCATAATATAAAACAAGGGAATTAAAGTTCTTTGACACAGTAACCACATCGAAGTGCCGTCAAAATTGTTGATAAATATTAAATTACATTTTTAATATTCAATTAACCAATTATGGGCAGATTTTTCAATAGTCAGAAAACTTTTGAATAAAGATTGCGATTTGACAGCTTTTGTACACATATAAAAATATGTCAAACTGGCATAATACACTCCCGGACTCCAAAATAGAACAACATTGTAATCCCATGTAAAGTATAAAGGCCTAAAACAACAAAATACGGATGAGTCAAAGCAAAAGTTTTCATGCAGTATTGAAGCCGAAATACTGGTCATTATTTTTTGGCGAAATCATTGTTCCAAATTTGAATTCACGACCATAAAAAAATGTACAGATGTTTATACAAAAAAGGCAGGGTGGTTCGACTTAGGAGTCCGGGGCTGTATTTTATTCTTTAAATAAAAGTTATGTGACTAGAGAAAAACTTGTCTAAAAAATATGTCGCGAGGTTCTTCTTTAGACAATTACGTTGTTAATGTTTTCTGTATTTATTGGTTTATACAAATTTCCATCCTTAAGCAAATCGGCCTTCGTCTAAAACTTAGTTCTTTGGAGGACGCTGCGATTGATTCAATAATCCATTCCACTCTCGAAAAGCAAAGAAATACAAATCAAGCTGCAAATTAAACATGATAAAAAGAGCCTCAATTTTCCTATGAAACCAGCCGATTCTTTACAGGAGCTGTTTGAAAATTCTCTCTATATGCTAATAAATAAATTAACCTCGGCAAGAATTGATTCGACGTCTGGGTAATGTCGCGACGAACAAAAAGGCGATGGAGAATGGAAAAGCAATTATCGGTTGAGTCTTCCCTCACAGGGTTTTCAATAAACGCGTTGACTTTCATAAATAAACTAACTGTATAGATTTTTTGTCTTTTGGTGAAGGATTGTTGGTGTTGTTATAGGATTTCTATATTTCAATTGTAACGAAATTGTCGGCTTCAAGAACTTTCTTACCTATTTTATCGATTTAAACTTCGAATTTAGATCTTATTTAGAGAACAGTTATTCTGACTTTGTTGTCTGTTCCGGATTTATTACGATAATTTCAAGTATTTCTTGATTTAAATTCTCTAGCGTTTGGTAGGATTGATTGGAATTTTACTTTTTGATGGGTTAGTTAATTGAAAGTTTATGATCTATCAGTTGAATCTTTGAATTTTATTTTAATTTAATTTTTTCTAATAATTGAGTCTGTTTTTCATGTGTATTTATTATTGTTTGGTGAATATTATCATGTGCATCTATATGAATATGCCACGTTTAGTAATCAATCCCACTATGACTATCAGCCATTAGTCTGCCAAGTTCACTCCTTTGACTACTTTATTGGCCGTTAGCTTAGTTGGTGAACGCGTACTCCCATATATTCTCATCCCGATTGGCGATCAAACTTAACTATCGGGTGATAAAAAGCCAGCAATACGGTGTAGCTATTAAACTAGACGGAACTATACTTATATAGAAGAGTTTGCCTTGAAGCAAAAATATAATATATATGAACATTATTTAAGTGCCAAATCCAGATAACATTAAAACGAATCTTCTAATCACATTTCTATTTCTATCCCGTACAAATTCATTAACCTGTCTTCAGATCTCGAAACAGGACCAAACGTATCTTTTGAGAGAGAGAAAAATTGACCTTCAATTAAAACTTTCACGCTCCAAGCTAGCGCTTAATTAAGGAGCAAAGAAAAGGTTCAAAGACGCAAATACTCTGACCTTTAAACAGTGCCGTGGGGAGCGTTTCAAAGTATAAAAGGCGTTTAAAAGAGAGTCATTAATCAAAACAGCGGAGGAAATGTGTCCAGGCTCCCGAACTGTGAGCCTTCTCGTGATTTCTGTTTCGGGATTTAATCTTGAGAGGGCTTTGCTAAAGGAGTGCACTCGGCGTGAATCAACGGACCTGAAATATTCAAGTTTCTTTTTGGTTTTTTAGGACAAGCTCAATCCATTAAAAACACGATGAAGTTTTTAGAATTGTTTGAATAGTTATTTAGATAAGAAGCATAAAATATACTTGTAGTAGTAAAAAAAAAACACTATCCTATATTATTAAACGAGCAATATTTGTTTATATATATTTTGTAATCACGTTCTGGAAAACGCCTTTAACGATTTCGATGAAAGTTGCACTACAGGAGTTTACGGGGGCGACAAATCGACCTAGCTAGGTCTCATATCTGGGAAAATTCGTTTTCTCCGTATTTTCACGACGATGCATCTATAATAAAATAACTACACCTACCACAACATGTAAAAATTATTAAAAATGAAGCAATGACTGATAAACTAATTATGTGATAGATACATGGTGCTTACATATTTACAATTTACAATTAATAAGTCAGTGGGACGAAGTAATCACAGAATGTTTACATTCATGTCATAAAATAAAAAAATATAAATTATACAATTAATTTAGCAACCAGTTTGATTTGTTTAGACTCTAAATTGTCCTATCTATGGAGCAGGACCAGTTTCCAAGCATTCTTATCTTGGAAAGTAGTTATGGTACCTACGCCTCATAAATTCGTATGTATTCGTACAACTACTTGCAATGTGGCAGGAAGTAATTATATTAGCATAAAAATACTCATCAGAACTTGGCGAAATTTATATGCAACCAATCTGAATGTACACATTCAGATGGGTTTCATATAAATTTCGCCATCCTCTCGTTCATCCTTCCTTCCATCCATCATCCTTTCCTTCTTTTCGGTATCCTTTGAACTAAATAAATAATTTTCCAAATCGGTTTAAGTTCTGATGTACCTAACAAACATTTAAAAAAATACAACCGAATTGAGAACCTCCGCCTTTTTTTAGCCTTTCCTTTCTAACCGTCAAAAACACAAAAATTTCACCATTTTATCTCAGTACTCGAATTACTCAACACCTATTATTTCGACGGCCTCTACGTTAATTCTGTACTCACAGCACCAGCTTTAAGATTCTCGCTAACAATACGGAGCTAAACCGCCAAGATCCCAGAAAAAACATTTGTGAATTCTTCACGAGGATTCCCATTCAATAGGAGGTCCGTAGAATTTTTGCTAAAAGAAAAAAAAATCTTAAGATGAGGACCGTTTGTGTTTTAAGTCGTTATTCGAGTGGAGCTGAAAATATTTTTTTTATTTTTTGGATTCCTTATTTTATTCAAAAGGTTTTAATCTGATTTTTAAAGGATACGATACGGTTGGATAAAGTTCGTCTTGCAAATGCGAGAAGTGATATCTTTTTGGCGTTAATAATGAATCTGGGCTCTTATACTGGAATAAAAACTTAAACCGGTTTCATTCCAATCTTAGTTTTTCATAATTTGATTACACTTAGGATCTGTAAAAATCCAGTAAAATGTTTGATAAAATTTTAGAATAAACAAAATTATTTTCAGTTTCCAAGAATCGTGGTTTTTAAATTCACAATAAAACACCCAAGACCAATCCCACTTTGCACTTGAACAGAAATGGCAAAGATAAAATAATTCAGTCGGGATTTACCTCCATTCGGTTGCCCATACAATATCGATACCATTGATTTTATTATACACTCCCAAAAACGTCATTAGCAAGGAAAAAAAATCCATAATGAAACTGAAATTAAATTGCTAAGTGACGAGTTTTGTGCACCCTCCCGAATTAATAGAGTTGGTTCGAAAACTTTTTTATAGTTTCGACTTTTATTATTGGTAAATTGAGAAGTTGTATTCTATAATTTGCTGAATTTCGTTGTTGACGCAAAACACCAAATGTTATAGTATTTAAAATAATGGTTTTGAGTTCAACTTGATTGTGGTGTTTACTTACTAAATTATTTGTAGTTTTATGTATATTCAATGATTATACTTAAAACGATGAGCCTAAAAATCTTCCTTATTTCTGAGCAACCTCATTATAATAAAGATGAAGAAACATCAAGAATATTTCAACGGATGGCGCTTGAGCTCACGACCTCTCCTCCCATTCTAACGTATCAACTATTGCGCTACCGCCGCTTTTATTATTAACTCTGCATAAGATAAATTAATTATTGTGTTACTAATGTTCCGTTAATCAATCTAATAAGCGAAATGTATTGATAAGCGAGGTTCTGACAATAGGTTTGGGATCATATATTAATTCAATTTGAAGAAGGATCAACGCTTCAAGTCAACAAAGTGTTATTTTGTCTACATAATTGAAAGGATTATGTACGAAATATAATCTGTTCCTAATAAATAAATAAATAAATAATAAATAAATCATTTATTTTGGACCAAACACTTGCATACATTTTATACACCTGCCAAACTGCGTGACAGTTTGTCGGCAGGATTAATATATGCCTGGGTGAGTTTTTTTATGGAGATCACTAACTGTTAGAGAAACGAATATTTATTTTGATGTTAGTAAATGGAACCTCCTGTTTCTAACGACCAACAACTTGTTTCCAGGAGATATAATATTGCCAAAAATGTAAAAACTCCCGAAACAAACGTTTCCTCATTTCTCTTTCCTACTCCATCACCAGACCCTGTTCATTATCTATCCATAACCTATTCATTAAAACCGTTCCAAAGAGCCCAATCACGGTACCTGTGCTGTAAGTTGGAAAGGGAGTTGGGTATGCTGCAAATTTCAGGTGATGCTGCAGCATCAGTTCAAGGTTCAGGTTCTTCTAATGTCAGTGAAGTAACAGAGTACCAAATTTCAAATCGATCAGACCTGTGGAAGACGTCGCACACATCCATTCATCAACTTGAAAAGAGCTGATAATCTACAAACAGCTGAACCGATTTTAATAAAACGTGTCTAAGAACCATCGCTAGAAAACCTGCTTTCAAATCGGTTCACCCGTTTAAGAGCTACGGTGCCACAGACAGCCACGCAGACAGATACTCATAGCGGTCAAACTTATAACACCCCTCTTTTTGCATCGGGGGTTAAAAATAGTAATTGTCTTACTGATACATGTTACTTTTTATTAAGTGGTTCAACAATTCTGGTGAAAAAATGATGATAAAATTCTGACATATGTATTTTCCATTCCATTATAGTATAAGTCTTATCATTATTATATGGGTCGAGATTCCACACAGCCACAAAGTAGTCGCCTAAGATGTTTTACATCTGACAATTTGGCTGCCACAACCAACCTCTCAGAAAATGGGTTGGAACCATCTGGCGACCAACTCTATCATCGCGCGTGCTCATTGGTCAAATTAAATAGCGCGCGCTTCTCCGGCTAACTTTTACATATATCCGTCCCTTTTCACGAAATCACTCCCACAGATTGCAAGAAAGCGGGTGGAAAGATGTTATACATAAAAAGTACTGTTTTTAAGAAGAGTTACTTAGATTAAGACAATGAACCATGTAGACTAAAGCCAGTGACATACTCGTATTTTGTAGTACATATGACTAGCATCGGTCTTCGCGAAACCGATGCCATCCATTCTCCTATAAATAAAGCTATATATAGAAACTCCTTGTTCAATTACTAATGCAAATCTTATCACAACAATACAGTTGATATATTATCCTTGGAATTTAATTATAGACGCCACGCCATTGCTGTATCTGTATATATGTAGGTAAGTAAGTTGGTACATAATAATGAAGCTAGTATAAGTTATATTTGAATTAATTGTGCTAGTAAGATGGCTTCACGCGTAAGATGACACGCGTGAGGAAGCATCCGGTAAGGGTCTTTTCCTAGTGGTGTTAATTAAAGTTGGTTCGTAATATATATTTCTATAGAAAATATATGGCGTAATGAAGGCAGTTGTTCATTGCTATAGTATCGGCATATTATAGGCCCTTATTAGTTTTATTTAATAAGAGAATTGTTATATTTTACTTGATTAGTTTCCTAAATTCTGTTTCCCAGTCTAGTTCGTTTCCAAGAAAGAGTAAGAGCTTCTATATCTTCCTCCAAATATTTCTTTTTACCAAGCTAAGAACGGAAAATTCGGTCAAGATTTAAAGTTTTCTCATTATTGTACACACACACTTACATAAATTATCCGTATATTAAAATTTCAACCGTCAAAAATGGCAGTTGTGATTTGAATCAATAAAAATATTTCACCGACATGTTAATCATTAGCATAATATTCAGGTAGGTGTTTTTAAAACTATTTATGTAAGATCGAAAATAAAGGATTTGGCTACCTAAATTATTAGCAATCATTATTATTAATATTTATGGCAAACATGTCGAACCTGTATTTTATTTTATGTTATCCTGCATGAACGTATTTATTCTTGAACGTGTAAAAATGTAAGAGCAAATAAATATAGTATCTTATTTTATCTCAACTGTAAATACAGGAAATACTTAATTCTTCACCATATTTTCCTTCACCGTAAGTCAGATTATTTATCTTCCTGTTACCCTTACTTACGACTTAGTAACAAATTACAGGATAGCATTGAATATAACTAGTCCAAACTTAGTACATAAATACGTAGTTTACACGAACGCTATACTTTATTCCTATACTTGGGTTAGCTAACACTGATACTCGAGTTTGAACCTAAGTTAAGACCTAAAGTTTCTTGACAACACGAGGTCGTAAACATATGGTCTAAGATTGTTGAATAAGGTCCGTAACTAACTCCTGATATAATTGATTACTATATTGGGCAAACATGGCACATTTTTTATTCTAAAAGTTTTGACCCTATATTCCAGCCACTGAGAGAATGCGTTTCTGGCAGCAGTCACACACACCTGTCAGTGAGACAAATAAAGTTTATAGTATTCGTAAAACAAGTATTCTTTTTTACTCACCTGACAGGTGTCAGGAATGCATTCTCTCATCGACCGGAGTGTAACGTACAATCGTTCATCTCTGTTCTGACGGAAATGTGCCATGTTCAATTCTCCTGACTTTGTCGTTTAGTGGGGAGATGGGCGGACGAAATAGCCTGGCGATGCCATCGCGGGTAGAACCTGGATGAGGCAGGAGCATGGGGTTGGCACAAGAAAAAAGGGGCCTATGCCCAGCAGTGGGGTAAAGTCGGCCTGTGGATGATGCTGATGATGGTGATGTCGGTTAGCAGTATTAGTTTATAGTACATATATCATATGAGACTCAATCAATCGTAGGCCACTGCTGGACATAGGCCTCTCCCAGGCTCCGCATCCAGTCTATCCCAGCCAACTTTTTAAGGTAATCGGTCCATCTAGCTGAGGGGCGTCACACAATATGCTTGCCGATACGTGGTCTCCACTCTAGGACGCGTCTGCTCCATCGGCCATTGGTCCTTCGACAAACATGGCCAGCCCACTGCCACTTCAGCTTGCAACTCTGCAGGACTCTACGATGAACATAATTATACTGTGACATGTCTATAAAACACTACCACGATGTAAAAGAATTCCTATCATACGGCAAGGTTTGTAAAAAGTCCAATCGAGACCCCGTTCCAAAAAACTACGAAATATGGTCCAAAACCGACGGTCATACAAACAAAATACTAAGGAAAACTGATTGAAGTCATTAATTGGTTACGTACAGAGATGATTAATCAAGCAGATATATATGTATACTGCTTTAAATCAGTAAAGATAATTATTAAAACCAATTTCTAAGTGAAAGCACACATGGCTAAAAGTAATTATATCACGATATAATTATGAAGGGTACCTATATACTAGGGTAATTAAAGCTCAGAACAAAATAATGTGATTAGATAATTATAATTAATTATTAAAACGAAACTCTCCACAACAGTAATTAGGAAATAATATTTCATAAGTATAGCCTTATATTAACATATTTATCTTGTGAATTCAATGTTTTAGTAAACCCGAATTAAATACTTTAAATAAATGGGGTTTAGACATGTTTAATGCAAATTAAGTAATATTTTTTTAAGTCAAAACTTCTTTAGCCACGTTGAGCGATTTTTGGTAGGGGATAAACTTATGGATTCGCGTCACCGACATGTTCGCGTCGTAGTGCTGTAATATGGAATATAGATGGCGCTAATACCAGTTTTAAAGTTTTACTTTTTTTTATAAACGTTACTTAACCATGAATGGTTTGACGTTTAAACGTCTCTTAATTTTAAGTAACGTTAGTGAATAAACCCTCAAGCATGTCAATACTCTACCGGTAATTTGATTCATCCGGTATTTTGTTATCACTTTCACTCAGCTTCGGCGCCTTTCATGTGGACATAAAAAAACAATCAATAATTATCTACAGTATAATCTCCTTTATTTCATTACATACATATAAATTACATTTTTAAATATTGGAACTTAAAACATTTAAAAATATAAAAAATAGTAGTCCACCGGTATCGGGAACAGGGTTCAAGGTACCGGCGGTCAGGGCTCCAGAGAGAGGAACCTCCTGACAATTCGAGCCGTGTCCAGGAGCAACGCATTCTGTATCAAGCCCTTATTGCTGCCCAACGAGAGCCTCCTTAGGTGTTGGTCGAGGTTCTTAGCAATTATAGTATAGTATTACAGTACAATTATTCTTAGCATTATTTTACAGTTGCTTTTCCCAACACCGGAAATAACAATGATATAGGTAATATTAAATTCCATGAACGAATAATAAAAGCTAACGGACAATACTTCAGTATTGTCCCGGAATTAATTCCATTAGCTATAATTCCTTTCAATATATAAGCGTAATAGAAACATTTTAGGGTGCGGCCACACTGCGAGCAATAGCGCGTTTAGAGTTACTGGTTACGAGAACAGTCATAGTAACGTGTAATGAGATTTACAAAGCTCACAAGTTCCGATGATCAGCGCATTTTATTCTATTTATTCATATCATCCGACAGACGGCCGCCGCTGCCAACACAGCTCTACCCAAAAGATTATCAAAGAATGGTTCTGCTTTGGGCGTAAAATCAAAAGTAATTTAGTAATTTTTGAGTTTTGTGGGTAGGTGCAAAAAAGTTAACACGCAACTTCGTAAATCTATTTTAATTAAAATTATTATTAAGTATTTTTGCTTGCTTTCGAGTTTAATATTTATTGCATACACTATTAAAAAAGTAGCACTTACATTTGCGGAACAATCCATGTAACGCTAGCACAAACTACACCACCTGCCAGCTTCTCACTAATACTCGTCACTACAAGTTTAAACACTTCACTATGGCATCGCAACTGGATGATATCCAATCAGCTCAGAAGAACCTCGAGGAGTGCTTCCTTAAGAAGATGGGCGAGCTTGAGGCACAGATTCAATGTGCTGGACCCGCAAAAGACACCGTAGCAAAGATCGCTGAGGAGTTCCGGTCATTCCGAGAGCTTATGTTCGGTGTGCTAGGACTTCTTAGGAAGCAAATTGGGGAGTGCTCTAGAGCAGTTGATGGACTGGAGACAAGATCTCGTCGGAAAGCTCTCATTTTCACTGGGTTTGCTGAAGCAGACAAAGAGGATTGCAGGGCTCTTGTGTTGGATGTTCTGAAGAATAAACTGGCTGTGCCTGACATCACTGCATCTTCCATCAAAGCGTGTCACAGACTTGGAACATCAAGCAAGGGACCAACAACTAGCAGACCTATATTGGTAAGGTTCTCTAATTTTGACCTGAAATCTGCTGTTTGGAAGGCAAAGTCTGCACTGAAGGGCTCCACAGTTACAGTCAAGGAGTTCTTGACCAGGTCTAGGCAAACTGTATTCAGCAGGGCGCGCCTGCACTTCGGGATGCCGGCATGCTGGACTCAGGACGGGGTTATTGTCATCAGATCCCCCGACGGAACGCGGCATAAGATTTGTTCTTTGGACGAACTCAATCCGTTGTTGGCTAAATACCCAAAGAAAACCGGGGAATCATCTGTTGGTTCTGGAGGCAAGCCTGATGGTGGAATGCGTAAAACTTAAGTGTTTGCAACCCATTGGTGTTTATGTTTCTTTATCTAATCACTTTTTATTTATTTTTTGTGCTTGGACGTCAGTTCACGTAAATATTTTGCTATCGTACACGTTCTACCTGCATACTATTTCTTATTTTCACTTCTTATGTTCTGTTGGTAATTTGCATGTGTTTAATTGTTTGTGTTAGTAAAATGTTATGTTTCGTCATTAGTTGTCACTGACACCTGTCAATCTTGAATTTGCCTAAATTCTGACGTCCCATTTTCTTGTACCGTGTTTGTGTTGCATTTCATAAATCGCGTTCCGTTTTTAGTCACGTAACTTTGTCATGTATCGTTTTTTTTTTTTCCATGCTTTTTATAATATTTTGTGTTTATTTTGGTGATTCTTGTTCCTTATTGATGTTTTTTTTTCTGGTTTTGTTAATACTACTGTACAGGGATCTTTTGGCGCTTGATTTTCTTTGTCGATTTTGGAATGCAGGACGCCTTAGTTCCGATTTTGGCCACGTGCCAAAAGATCCATGTACAACTATACTGGTGTTGCTGGTGGGTGGTGCACAGATATTGGTGTTGCACCTAAAGCATATTTAATAGTTTATTTGCTTACTTATCAGTTATTTATTTTATTTTTATTTATATTTTATGTTTTCCGATGATGATTCTTTTCACTCTGCCATTGATTCCTCTAGCTCATCCGCTAATGCAAGTTTTAGCTCCTTGACTGACACCCTTGGTGACTTTGTGCGTCGGAACTTCAGTCAACAGAAGGGTCATTTGTTTAATGTCTGCCATATAAATGCGCAAAGTGTCCCAAGTCACTACAGTGATCTGTTGGACACCTTTACCGACGCCCATGCCCATGCCGTTCTGGTTTCTGAGAGCTGGCTCAAACCTCATCTTCTCTCCACCACCTACTCTCTCCCAGGTTTCACTCTTATCCGCAATGATAGAATTGGAAAGGGAGGGGGTGGTGTAGCGATCTATCTTCGTAGCGATTTCCCTTTCAAAATCATTGCCTCATCTCCCTCACAATACCATGCTTCCGCTGAATACCTCTTTTTGGAGGTCTACCTCAAAGGGGCCAAGGTCCTTCTTGGTGTTGTCTATTGTCCACCCGCCGTTGACTATTTTTCTGAACTTGAATTGGCGCTGGAATCCGTAGGGTCAGAGTATGCACATTGCGTCATCATGGGCGATTTCAACACTGACCTTGCTCACCACAATCCCCGATCCCGTAAACTTCTTCACATCATTGAGTCCGTTAGTCTCAATATACTTTCGCTGCAACCTACCCATTTTAATATCTCTGGCGATGACACTTGGCTGGACCTAATCCTTACATCCACTCCCTCCCTTGTTTCCTCTCATGGTCAGTGTCATGCTCCTGGTTTTTCCCATCATGACCTCATTTTCCTCTCGTATGTCCTAAAACCGCCTAAACCCGTCCCAAAAGTTCTGCACATGCGGTGTTTTGCGCGCATGGACGTTGAGAAGCTCCGTCAGGATGCGTCGGATCTCAGTTGGGAACACCTGGCAGCGGCGACAGCTGTAGACGAAAAACTGCGCATTTTCGATCGGACGGTCCTTGCTCTCTACGACAAACACGCCCCTGTTAAGATGATTAAACTTCGGCGTCCTCCTGCTCCTTGGATGACGACAGGGGTTCGCATGGCGATGAGGCGCAGAGATCGGGCCTTTCGTAAATTTAAAAAGGATCGTAGTGAAGAAAATCGGAACTTTTTCAAAGCTGCTAGAAATCGGTGTAATCAGATGATACGCAACGCTAAACGCCGCCATATTCTCGAGAATATATCTTCTTCTTCACCTGCCGATATCTGGAAGTTCCTTGGTACTCTTGGTATTGGCAGACCACGTCATGTGAATTTTCCTAATACAATTGGCCTTGATGATATCAACCGTCACTTCACAACCACTTGTCATTTGGATTCCCAAATGTTGTCCCAGACGGTCGACTACATTACTGGCCTAGCTAGTCCCATCATAGAACCATTTCGCTTCTCTCCGGTCACCTTGGACGAAATTAAAAAGATCATCCTGTCCATAAAATCCAAGGCTGTGGGTTATGACGGCATCAGTCGTAGTATGGTCGTTTGGATCCTGGATAGCCTTCTCGCTCCAATTACCCATATCATCAACTTTTCGCTTGATTCCGGACAATTCCCATCCCCGTGGCGTATGGCCTATGTACGCCCACTCCCTAAAATTTCAAATCCCTCCCTACCTAGTCACTTTCGTCCCATTTCCATTCTCCCGTTCCTGTCTAAAGTGCTTGAGGCCTGCGTACACAAGCAGTTTACGGGGTTTGTTCACCGGAACAACCTTGTTAGCTCTTTTCAGTCTGGATTCAGGCCTGGGCACAGTACAGCCTCCGCTCTCCTTAAAGTGACTGGGGATGTTAGAGAAGCGATGGAGGATACCAAGGTTACCGTTTTGGTATTAATTGATTTCTCCAACGCCTTTAACGCCGTCAGCCACGATATTCTCCTTTCTATCCTTTCTCATCTTATGGTTTCGTCCGAGGCTCTGAAATGGTTCTCGTCTTATCTTCGTGGACGTCAGCAGTCGGTTCGCGTTGATGAGAGCTCATCGAGTTGGCGCGACCTGGATGCTGGTGTTCCACAAGGCGGTATTCTTTCTCCATTATTATTCTCCATCTTCATTAATTTTATAACTCACTGCCTTCGGTGTTCGTATCATCTTTATGCCGATGATCTTCAATTATATACAGCTGAGCGGGTAGAGAGTTTGTCGGACGCTATAGCAGATGTAAACCGAGATTTAGATGCTATCAAGAAGTGGTCTGATAGTTTTGGGGTGTCAGTAAACCCCTCAAAGTGTCAGGCCATTATAATTGGAAGCTCGCGCATGATGGGTAGGGTGGCACTTAGCTCTCTTCCTCCTCTAATTTTTAATAATACCGTCATACCTATTAGCCCTACGGTGAAAGATCTCGGTTTGCATATTGACTCGACACTTAGCTGGCAACGCCAAGTCTCTAATGTTAGTCAAAGGGTCAACGGTACTCTGCGGTCGCTGTATCGTCTGAGAAACTTTTTGCCTGCTAAGACGAAGACTATGCTTGTGCAGACTTTGATTTTCCCTATCGTCGACTATGGTGACGTGTGCTACTTTGACTTGAATGCGGTTTTGCTGGATAAGCTCGACAGACTGCTCAACAACTGTATCCGGTTCATTTTCAACCTTAGAAAATATGACCATGTGTCTAGCTATAGGTCTGAGCTCAAATGGATGTCCATTCGTCAAAGGAGAAGTTTGCGCGCTTTGACCACGCTTTTCTCCCTTCTCAACTCTCCCACTCCTCCTTCTTATCTTGTGTCTCACTTCCAATATCTATGTTCTTCACACACTAAGAATCTGCGTTCTTCTAACAATCTTCTCCTACTCTGTCCTTCTCATACTTCTGACTTTGTTCATTCTTCCTTTCATATTCAGTCCATTCTTCTTTGGAATGCGCTTCCTCTTGATATCAGGACGGCCACCAGTCGGTATGCATTAAAGCGGAAATTGCGGAGTTATTTTCAAAATAAATAGAGTAGAGTCATCTCAACACCTCTCTCCCTTGAATTCGTATATATGTATATATATATAATATGGGTATATATTATAGTAAATATGTATGTATGTGTATGTAGTTTGTACTGTTGTACCTATTTTAGTTATAATGAATTAGAATACTTTTTTTTTAATTTATCCTTGTTCCTCTCATATAGAGCACCTGCCATCTAATCTCTTCACCACCCTTGGTTGACTGGTAGAGAATGCCTAAGGCATTAAGTCCGCCTTTGTACTTTTTTGAGTGTGAAAAGTTTAAATAAATAAATAAATAAATAATTTATTCAAACTAGGCTGAGAATGAGCACTTTTCGAACGTCAAAATTACATAAGACAGTAGAGACGCCCGCCCTTCACCACTTCCTAGTGCTTCAGCTGGGAAGAATAATTGACGCAAAAAAACTCCCCAGCAGCACAGCTGTCTGTTTAGTTAGAATACATCGGATACCACCCACAATATTTACCAGGTCTTTGGTAGGCCTGATGTGAAGTCCAAGCGCCTTCCGTTGTCGCCACTCGGGGACTTTTAGACCTTAACAGACAAACATTCTGTTGGTAGTGTATCCCACCCACTTTTCGATTTGCTTTAAACATTTGGTTCGGTATGCCATTTTCACAACCTTGTGAATTTTGACTTTCTAAATTGTAAATGTTGCCTATGTAATAGGTATACCAGCATTATTATTTTAATATTGTTTTCTGATTTTTTTTTGTATGTACAGCTGTTGGTGTAGTAATAATATAAATAAATAATCCTCGCAGTGTGAACGTATCTTTATAAAAAAATAGACATAAATACTGAAGCCTGATCCTATTTACGTAATTCAGGATACACGTAAACATGTTTTGGCAACATAAAGTTAATAAATTACTCATGTTCGGTGACGTACCCCTGTCCGTATAGTTCCGACTGGAAATTGTATGGATCACTTACGAAAAGGCAGAAAGACTTTTGTGGACTTGCGTACCTACTGTTCATAATGATATCTAAGTATTTGTAAGGAGTTTCGTTTCTAAGAATGTCGATGATAACGACAAGGATTTTCTCAACGGAAGGTTTCGTGTTAGATAATTGAAACTTAATTTACTTGTTATATAATTCTTATTAATTTTAGATTAACGAAACGTAATACGTAACGAATAACTTTGTATTACTGTGTCTTTTTTTGTTACGTGCGTCTTGTTTATTCAGAATAAACAATATTTTTTTCAATATTAATGGTCACTTTCGATCTTTATCTGATTAACCAAACTGTACGATTTTTTTTTGCGATGAGGTGCACCTATAATAAATTACTGCCGCGGCCTGCAAAAGGGGCATTGATGTACGACCATACGTGAGTACATCAATGCCTGGTTACGGCCAAGGCTGGTATAGTACTTTCTCAAATTATGTGCGGAAATTCAAACTAAGCAAATTAATTATCAATTCCAGAATCAATGACGAACAACGATAATTTTTCACGCGCCAATTATGTTCATTTGTTTTTTTTTTTTTAACAGCGTTTATATTTGCAAGCCAAATTGAATTTTAAATAAAATCTTTGATAATTTACCTCTTTAGTTGCCATGTGTCGAAGCAAATAGTTCGTTCCATTATTAAATTACACGACTGATGAGTTTTCAGTCTTCTTCTTTTCGGGTGGTTAGTGACTAACGTGGTGTCAGAGTTTTAAAGCCGCCCATGGGCTTCTGACTTGACTTCACATACCGTCGAGATATATCTCTCAGGTGTTTTCCTTCACAGTTTTTGAAGCAAGTGAATAATTATATAATATGCACATGAATCCGAAAAGTTAGAGGTCCGTGCCTTGGATTCGAAGTCGAGACCTATCTCGGCTTACATAGCGCGGCTTCTTATTGCGGCTTTTTGGCGGTTTTCATAGTTATTTATTCGGCTGCTGAAAGTTGACAGATATGGATTTTCATACTAACATTGCCGACCGCCTGCTCCCATAGTAATGAATTTGACCAGCTCAGCATTTTCGTTTTATTTTGAAGAAGGTTGTCAAACTCGAAATTGCTCAGGTTCGGTTCGGACAAGTGCTGTTGAAATCAGTGAGTCTGAGTGGAATACCTTGAATTTCCAAGCATGTTTGAGAAAAAGTTTTTACTAGTCATGCATTAACAGACACAGCGAGAAAACCTAATCCAAAAACAGCTCCTTTTTCCCCTATCTCATTCTAATTTCATATACACGTAAAATATAGCAATAGCAGTCACGTTTCACAAAAATTCGGGCCAATATATCAAATATCCAACCAATCGATATTAATAGGGAAATTCCATTTGTCTATTATCAAATATTTATGTCTACTTTGATAATAAGCTCGTGGATAGAGAATCTGATCTTCCCACAAATTTCTCTAGGGGGTTTATAGATAAAGGTGAACCGATATTGGAACACAAAACATGTTTTATTATAAATTTCGTGAACTATATTATAGTTTGTGGTAAATATATTGCTTTATTAATAGTGTATCGTTTAATATTAAGCGAGATATAACGCAAATTACGATCAGTATCTTTGCAAAAACATTGGGATCTTGAAATTAAAAACCTTCTCGTACAGTTCGTTTTTAAATCCTAAGGACTAATTTGACAGGCGCAAATGTCAAACTACAAACACTTGAAATGTCAAATTATCTCTGGGATTTAAAAAACGAACTTTAGTTTAGAAATGGGCATTTCTTATAACTACTAGCGGTACCGTTTGGAGATCGAAATTAATCGCGATCTCCGAAATAAATACGTGACTAAAACCATAAACTTTAAAACATTAGGGGTAGGTTAAATATAAGTTTCACAAAGGTCCGTTTGTTTAGTGTTGTTGACAGCAGTGAAATTGGCGTAATTTTCAAGTTTATGGGAGGGATTGGTGACAGATTCTGTCTATACAGGCAAACATTTCTTAATATTATCATCTATACAATTTTTGACCGACTTCCAAAAAGGAGGAGGATCCAAGTTCGACTTAATGTAAGTATTTTTTTAAATGTATTTTCATCGAGATTTTCGTCAATAATACATATTTTTCCCAATTAGTGTATGACTCTACGTGGATGTTGTTATAATAAGTTTCTGTCACTGTTAATTACATAGCAGGTATTCGAATTTGTGTGGGGTAGGTGCCACAACAAAAAAGTGAAAAATAAATCCTTTTTCGGTGGCAAAAAACGAAAATTCAAATTAGCTTAAGACAGAAAATACTCCTTAAATAAACCTTACACCTAAACTCCCGCTGACACCTTAAAACAAAGCGTGAAATACACGATCAACGTTTTAATTTTAAAAGTTGTCCCGTTACGTCGCCATTTTAATATATTAATATACAGAATGAATTTCAGCAAAATGTGTATTTAATTAAACTTAGGCGGGGAACACCTGCCTCTGTTCAAAACATCTATTACGTCTTTATTCGTTCTTATTGGTGTGACATACTGCATATAAAGCGTCTTTAAGTTTTTTGGGCTTTGTTTTTCTTTGTCTTCGTTTTCAGAGTCGATGGTTGGATTTAAAGGTCGCTCACCATGGTCTAGGCTGTTGTTAGGTCCTTCTTTCTCCTTGTGAAGGCTATTATATTCAAATGCTTGAGATTGACTTATCACAATACTGATTTTTACTTACTTATATTCCCCAGTTTCCATTCCATTCCATCCAACCGTTTTTTTAATATTATAAACAAATCTATTTCCCTATTCTCCCCACAGTGTCCGTAAAACGGAATTCTTCCGCCAGATATGAATACGATAACACACAACTCCACACAGCTTCGCATGGATAAAAGATTCAATCTAATACTGTCATAAGAATGAAACGACGGAAGCTTTAAATTCCTCACCCGATGTTTCAATAGATTTATTAAAAGCGAATGTTCCAGGCTGCCCGGTTGAATTTCAATTTAAACATATAAACCCTATGATAGTTATAAAAGCTTTTCGGCAAATTAAAATCAAATTGACCGAAGATCTATGGGGATTATCTATCAAAGTTTGTACATCCATAATCGAGACTATAGCACCATACTTAGCTTTAATATTTAATTTGTGCGTGGATCAAGGAGTCTTCCCTGATTTAATGAAATACAGTAAGGTTATACCCCTTTTTAAATCTGGGGACAGTAAAGACACTAACAATTATAGACCAGTATCCGTGCTGCCGGTATTCAGCAAGGTGTTCGAAAAGGTAATGCTCAATCAAATGCTTAATCATTTTAACACCAACCAAATCTTACACGATCAGCAATATGGGTTCACCAAAGGACGTTGTACGACTGACGCCGGTGTAACCTTATTAAAACACATATTTACAGCGTGGGAGGGGGCCCAAGACGCCATAGGAATTTTTTGTGACCTCTCAAAAGCATTTGACTGCGTAAATCATGAAACCTTACTCTTGAAACTTGAGCATTACGGTCTAGGTAAACTTGCGCTCAGTTTGCTAAAATCTTATTTAAATGATAGACAACAGCAAGTCCAAATTAATGGGGTCAATTCACTCGGTCTAAAAGTAAAAATGGGTGTACCACAAGGCTCGATATTGGGTCCTTTCCTCTTTTTAGTATATGTAAATGACCTACCCCATTTATTAAAAAACCAACCACAAATTGTGTTATTTGCTGACGATACTTCTCTAATTTTTAAGATAAATAGACGTGCATCAAATCTTGACGACGTAAATAACGCCCTACTGCAGGTCCAAAATTGGTTCACTGCTAATAATTTAGTATTAAATGGGAAAAAAACTAAATGCATTAGATTTGCTTTACCGAATGTTAAAAGTAGTGATTGTGACATAGTATTGAATGGGGAGAAATTGGAATTCATCGATAAAACTGTTTTCTTGGGGATCACGCTCGACTCCAAGCTGCAATGGGGTCCTCATTTAACATCTCTTGCAGGACGCCTAAGTTCAGCAGCATATGCTGTGAGAAAAATCCGTCAATTTACTGATGTAGATACCGCGAGGCTGGTCTATTTTAGTTATTTTCATAGTATTATGTCTTACGGTATTTTACTATGGGGACGGGCTGCAGATATCGACTCTATTTTTATTCTGCAGAAAAGAGCCATCAGAGCAATATATGGCCTCCGCAGACGCGATTCTCTAAGGGAACTGTTTAAAGATATTAATATCATGACGGTACCTTGTCAATATATCTATGAAAACATCATGTACGTTAGGAAAAATCTAAGTCTTTTCAGTAAAAGAGGTGATAGACACAATTATAGGACTAGAAATAGGGACCAATTGATTCAACCGGGTTTCAGACTGGCTAAAGTAGACTCATCCTTCATGGGGTACTGTTTGAAATGTTACAATAAAATACCTCCCCACATACTCCAATTGAACGAAACGAAATTTAAATCTTGTATAAAACGCACACTATGCTGCCAAGCATATTATAAGTTGGGGGATTACATCGACGACAAAAATGCTTGGCTCAGCGCTGGTCCAGCTCCACAAGGGCGCATAAACTAATTGATTAGCATTCAAAATATTGTTGCAGCTGCTGAAGATTGTAAAACTATCTTTAGATTGTATAAATTCAATCTCTTAGTATTATATAATTGCATAGCACATGTGTGAGCACTATGTCCCTACTTTACAGTTACCATTTACTGGGTACGTCTTTCATTGACTTGAGTTTGCCCTGGCGGTTGTGAGTATGTCATGCTCACTCAAATGTCTCGCTGGTGGTGGCGTGTGTGTTGGATCGTTAAGTTCCCTTCAAAATGGTTGAGCTAAATGGTGCTGATGCATGCGTCATGTTCGTGAACGGGCGCCGTCAGTGGGGACTGGTCATCTCTTAGCTGCCACGGCTTATTTGAATTTATTTTAATTTTTTAAATGTTTTTGATTTTATTTTTATTACTGACGCTTTTAACGTGCACGTCTTTTTACATTGTTCTCACATGTATAATTACAAAAATAGATGATGTAACCAATATTTTGTGAAAATATTCTGATTGAAAAGAGTGTCCGTGGAGTTTCTTGCCCGTTCTTCTCCATAGGAACCTACTACGCGTTGGAATGGGCAACTAGCTTCATATTTCTGACTGACCGACCCCTTGACAATTCAAAAGTACCTGTAATTGGTTTATTTGAAATAAATGCTTTGAGTTGAGTTGAGTTGAGTTTGAGAATCAAAACTAAAAAAAAAAATTGGGCGATGAAATAACGCGGTGAATGTAACAAATTCTTCCGATTACCATTAATATCTAAACTTTTTACCCACCATAATATTTGCACAAATAATTGATTTGGTTTGGGTTTCAATGGGAACGAAGACGACCAATTGTAACACCGTATGTATGGTATGTACTTTTTAAGTTTTAAAAGTAATTGTAGTTTATTATAAAATGGAAGGTAGCAGAACGAAATAATTAAGCAATTTTAAAATACATTTATTTATTTATTTATACTTTTTTGTACTAGAAAATACATAGCATCCATTTCCTCAAAAGAAAATAATTTCTGTAATGTTTGTACAAACACATTTACACGTCAATAATACTTAAAAAAAAAAACAGCCAAGTGCGTGTGATCACGCACAAAAAACAATATTTTTCATGATTTTATTTTGCCACACGGCGTGATTATTATGTATAGCCATGCCAAATTACAGCTTTCTAGTACTAACAGTCCCTGAGCTAAGCAGCAGACAGACAGACGAACTCAAACTCAAACTCAAAGCATTTATTTCAATTAAACCATTTACAGGCACTTTTGAATTGTCAAGTCAGAAATATGAAGCTAGTTGCCCATTCCAAAGCGTAGTAGGTACCTATGGAGAAGAACGGGCAAGAAACTCCACGGACACTCTTTTAAATAAATTGTTACAAAATATTGGTTACATCATTCATGTTGAAATTAAACATATGAGAACAATGTAGAAAGACGTTAGAAGCGTCCGTAATAAAAACTTAAAACAAGGAACAATTCAAAAATTTAAATCAGCCAAGGCAGCTAAGAGTTGACCAGTCCCAACTGACGGCGCCCGTTCACGAACATGACGCATGGATTAGCACTATTCAGCTCAACCATTTTGAAGGGAGCTAAACGATCCAACACACGCGCCACCATCAGCGAGACATTAGAGTGAACATGACATACTCACAGCCGCCAGGGCACATTCAAGTCAATAAAAGACGTATTACCCGGTAAATGTTAGCTCATTAGTACATAGTACTCACACCTGTGCTCTGAAATTATATAATACAAAGGAAATTGATTTTATACAATGCAAAAATGGTCTTAAACTCTTCGGCAGCTCCAACTGTTTTTTCAAATGTTAATCAAATAGTTGTGGTTGTGGAGCAGGACCAGCATTGAGCCAAGCATTTTTATCAGCGATGTAATCGCCCAACTTATAATATTCCTGCCTGCATAGTGTGCGTTTAATACAAGATTTGAATTTCGTCTCATTCAGTTGAAGTATGTGGGGAGGAATTTTGTTGTAACATTTTAAATAGTATCGCATGAACGATGAGTCCACTTTAGCCTGTCTGAAACCTGGTTGAACTAATAGGTCCCTATTTCTTGTACTATAATTATGTCTATCACCTCTTTTACTAAAAAGATGTACATATTTTTCTTACGTACATGATAATTTCATAGATATATTGACAAGGTACCGTCATGATGTTAATATCCTTAAACAGTTCCCTTAGAGAGTCACGCCTGCGGAGATAATATGTGGCTCTGATCGCTCTTTTCTGCAGAATAAAAATAGACTCGATGTCTGCAGCCCATCCCCACAGTAAAATACCGCAAGACATGATACTATGAAATTAACTAAAATAGACCAGCCTCGCGGTATCTACATCAGTAAATTGACGGATTTTTCTGACAGCATAATGCTGCTGAACTTAAACGTCCTGCAAGAGATGTTAAATGAGGACCCCATTGTAACCTTGAGTCGAGCGTGATCCCTTAGAAAACAGTTTTATCGACGAATTCTATTTTCTCTTGATTCAATACTATCTCACAATCACTACTCTTGACATTTGATAAAGAAAATTTTATGCACTTAGTTTTTTTTACATTTAATACTAAATTATTAGCAGTGAACCAACTTTGGACCTGCAGTAGGGCGTTATTTACGTCGTCAAAATTTGTAGCACGTCTATCTACCTTAAAAATTAGGGAAGTATCGTCAGCAAATAACACCATTTGTGGTTGATTTTTTAATAAATGGAGTAGATCATTGATATAAACTAAAAAGAGGAATGGACCCAATATCGAGCCTTGTGGCACACCCATTTTTACTTTTAAACCTAGTGAATTGATACCGTTTCTTTGGACTTTCTGCTGTCTATCATTTAAATAAGATTTTACTAAATTGAGTGCAAGTTTTCCAAGTCCGTAATGCTCAAGTTTCAAGAGTAAGGTTTCGTGATCAACGCAATCAAATGCCTTGGAGCGGTCACAAAAGATTCCTATGGCGTCTTGGGCTTCTTCCCACGCGCTAAAAATGTGTCTTAATAAGGTTACACCGGCGTCAGTCGTACAACGTCCTTTGGTGAACCCATATTGCTGATCGTGTAAGATTTGGTTGGTGTTAAAATGATTAAGCATTTGATTGAGCATTACCTTTTCGAACACCTTGCTGAATACCGGCAGCACGGATACTGGTCTATAATTGTTAGTGTCTTTACTGTCCCCAGATTTAAAAAGGGGTATAACCTTACTGTATTTCATTAAATCCGGGAAGACTCCTTGGTCCACACATAAATTAAATATTAAGGCTAAGTAAGGCGCTATGGTCTCAATTATGGAAGTACAAACTTTAATGGACATTCCCCAAAGATCTTCGGTTAATTTAATCTTAATTTGCTTAAAAAGCAAAAAGCAAGCTTATCTGTCTTAAAAATGGCTGCTAGTTCGAGCCATAATACATTTGTTAAGAATAAGCATAGATTTATAGCGGGGTGGAATGAACATGTGAAAGAGGTTCATGCGCGGGCGCGGCTTGGGTTTCAAAGGTGGATCTTACATGGAAAACCTGTGTCGGGGGATGTATATCAGGAAATGAAAATGTCGAGACATAGATTTAAAACTAAGTTGAAGTGGTGTCAGAACAATAGAAGCCAGATAAAAATGGATATCATTGCAACCCTTCACGAAGAAAATAAATTGTGTTCTTTTTGGAAGCAAACCAACTCTTTGAATCCTTGGCCGAGCCTGCCATCGAACGTTGATGGCTTATCACATAGCAGTGATATAGCCAACATGTTCATGAACCACTTTAAAGTCGCTCCGCATATAAGAAATGCATCTAGGCGAGGCATTCGGACCCCGTGTGAAGGTGATCCTCATGTAAGATTTTACGTGAAAGATGTAAAATATGCTTTAAAAAGTATGAAACGAGGCAGGTCACCAGGACACGACGGTTTGAGTGTTGAGCATTTAAGGTCCGCTGGTGTACATTTACCTAGGTTACTCACCAATTTTTGTGTGGGTCACTCTTATCTGCCTGACGATCTCGTAAAAACTATTGTAGTTCCTATAGTTAAAAATAAGACAGGTGATTCATCCGACAAAAACAATTATAGGCCTACAGTCGTACAGTCATTGGCAAAGTGAGACCACCACATGACGTCTTCCGTGTGTAGTCAGAATTGTGCTTTTTGTTCCTGTTCGTTTCATTATTGATAATTTTTCAAACCGTCTGTATTTTATTGTCTGCTGACTTAACCTTGTTGCTAATGTTTAAGGTTTTAGCTGTCTTACAAGTGTTCTTAAACGTTCTAGAGTAAGTAGCAACATACTTATTAAAAGTTTCCGTGTTAATATAAGGTTTAAGGCCATACAGCTCGAACAGTCTATCCCTACTTTTCCTGAGTCCTTTAGTTGCCCAGTCACTAAATAAAAACTTAGGGCTGATAGTTTTTGTGTTCTTCTTAAAATAATTATTGAACTCGGTCTGGACTAACGAAAAGAATTCTTCATACAAAATATTAGCTTTGTTCATTGTAAGGTCCTGATTATTTAACTTACAAACTAAAGTGCTATTCAATTTATTTAAATTAACTGCTGTTATTGGTCTGAATTGTATCTGCACTTTTGTTATTGGTATGTTGGACTCAAAAGTTACAGATTGACCACTGTGATCTGAAGGGAGATAATTAACTATGGCTTTATCTAAATAGTCGCAACAACAAATCACATTATCAATACATGTAGCAGTAGTCGTAGTTACTCGGGTTGGTTCTACAAACACATTTGACAAATTGAATGATTTGAACAAATTTAAAAATCTACTGGTATTTGAATTATTTTCTAAAATATTCACTTTAAAGTCACCACAGATAATTACTGATTTATTACCAGTTGCAAGTTTTGCCAAAACATCTTCCATTACCGACTCAAATATAGAGTAGTTTTGATAATTTGGGGGTCTGTCATGACGAAACATGACGAAACGGACATGACGAAACTATAAGAGTTCCTTGCTGACTACGGAACCCTAACTAGTTGAGGTTGGCATATTCTATCCAACTACTCTGAGAAGACAGGCCGAAACAAACTCAGAGGTCAGTCTCTTTTGAAGTCCAGACGTAATCTGGGTCAGATCATGAGAAGACCAAGTAGAATGGTGTCCGTAATGGTCGTTTGAGGAAAGAACCACAAAGATTGAATGGACCAGTCCAGTTAGTGCACCTACTTGTCAGTAATCGTGCAGCTCAACTCAAAACTTCAGGAGCTCCACGATCCGACGCACAATACCAAAGAAAGTACATTTGAGTAGGCCGCATCAATTAATGAAACTGCCAAACCATGATTAAAACAAACTGAAATAAAAAAAAAAAACAATTATCCACATAGACGGTGCAAGTAAGCAAACATTAATCTAAAATAGCCTAACTTTTTTATTCTTTAATTCTACAGTATTGAAGTATAAAAAATATGGCTGTATTCAATTAGTTTAGCCTATTGTTACCCAAGGAAAGAAAAGAAAATAACGACTCATTCTTACTTCCATAAAACTATACAAACAAATATCAAAACATCGACCTACAATCTAGCGATGACCTAGCCTCATTCCACTGTTCTAGGCATCGCTTTGAACGGAGTGCGGGCTCTAGGTACAAACACAAACCTATACTTTGACCTACCTAGACTTGGTACCTAGGTATTCTCTCAGTTATTCAAGAGATGGTAGGAATGACGAGAAATGCCTATTTTATACCTGAATACGCAGCGAAGAGCGAGCGATTGGATGATAAATTTAATATTTTATACAGGTAGTCAGATAGTTGAATACACAGTCAAAGACGACCCCTTTTTTTCTGTGGGATATTATCAAATAACTTCTCCCACTCTGGGTGGAGCTAGGGCGCGTAGACTCTCACTGACTAAAACCCACCAGTGTTCCTTCAGTTGCCTGTGTGTTGCCAGGGGCCATGGTATCTCTTTGAGGCGCGCGTGGAATACAACGCGCCGTCGCACAGTGGATCGTCCCCATACAAGAGGTCGGACATAGAATTAAAAATTGAAAAAGTATTTAATTGAAAAAAATGAAATATACAGTTGCATTACTCTATTATGGAACTACAAAAAATGTTACTACAATTTTTTTATTTGACCAGTACTTTATGAGCAATTCGATGAAAGCTGTTATTTTTCTATGGAAATGGTCACAAAAATGTCTGTATCTCATGATTCCCTCCTTGTTTCGATTTGCGGTTTTCACTACTGTTATTTACCCATTTTATGCCACATTTTCTTCAAGGACACATGGTGCCCCCAGCGACCCCCTTCCAAGATATTTTGCTTTTAGTAACTATACTTTTTATTGTATAACTGATGAAATGGAGGTACATTAAGTATATTCATTACTGAGAATAAGTCATCCCTAAGTAGTTCCTTAAATAACAGGTGCATTTGCGATTACTTTAATGACTTATGAACGAGTCCTTAAGTAAAGATTACCAGTACTTGCTTAATCTAATTAGTTATTGTAATTACTATGTTAACAGCCCTTAATCTCTGCATTGTGATTGTCTAATGTCATCATTAGCTTATCAAATTCATTGCTAGTTGCCTACTTGCTGCCCTATATATTTGAGTGTGTTTAGCAAATGTAATTCAGTTGTAATTATAACTTCTATCAAGTGTTGTCATTATGGCTTTCCGTGGGTTTTCTACTTATCTAGATCTTTACGTTGCTCTTCGTAATCATAAAGATCTTCGTGACTATGACAATTTATTTAACACATTGAAGTCGAGTACTAACGTCCAGTTAAGTGAAAGTGATGTGACGGATCTCAAGAACTGGTGTCGACGATTTTGCTATAGGGTTTACACCAAATGGGTGCAATCAAGAAGGACAGTCGACAGGTTCATTAACAAGAACGGAGAGTGGTTAAATTCCGATATCGTCTGGCCAGATTGCGTTAAAGAAAATGTTGTTGACACTGAAGAAGCAAATGAAAATGAGGCAGAAGAGGTAGTCAGTCCATCAAAATCAGATGCATCAACTTCAACATATACATCTCCCCGCAAACGCTTTGAAGATTTATCGACTAGACACAAAAGAAGACGTGTTAATGAAAATGTTGCTAGTTGCAGTCGTTCGGATGAGCTTTTGCATACTGTTGAAAGTATACTTAAGTCTGCCGGAAAAAATGATATGGCCAGAATAATGAAAAATTTGCTGGAAAATCCTGAACACGTCTCAACAGTTTTAAATGTCCTGGAAACTAAGCAGAATCCTTCGCTTCGTGAAGTTCCTACTCACAAAGCACTTGCTCTTTACGTTTACTTGCAGTTATCCAAGTGGCGTTACATCACACTTCGGGACTTTAGTTTAAAAGAAGGTCATGCGAAATACCCAAGCTACTACTTGTTAGTTAAAGAAAAGCTTAAATGCTACCCGGCAAAAGAAGACATAACTGTGACTGAAACTTCCGCAAAGATACGGATCCAAGCCCTCCTTGATCTCACAGTTAGGAGGCTGATCGATTAACTTGAATCAAATTTTGATGCTGGTGAACCACTTGTGCTTCACAGTAAATGGGGTTTTGATGGAGCTTCAAGTCAAAGCATTTACCATCAAACGACAACAACAAGTGAACAAGACTTGTCCAGTCTTATGGCAAGTCTTGTACCGCTTAAGTTAGTGACTTCTAGTGGAAGTATAGTGTGGCAGAATGATCGGCCATCGTCAACCACATATTGCCCGATTTCATTTACATTTATGAAAGAAACGGAAGCGAATGTTAAGGCTGAAATGGAAATATTTGAGACCGAGATTCGTGAACTGAACCCGACTGATTGCGGCAATGCTACTGTTACTCACAATCTATGGCTAACCATGATTGATGGTAAGGTACATTCAATCATATCTGGTACATCGGCAGCAGTGTGTGATTTGTGCAAAGCTCGCCCAAGCGAAATGAATAACTTGGAAGAAGTGAGAGCTAAACCCGTGAATACAGATTTATACAAGCATGGATTTAGTTCATTGCATGCTTGGATTCGGTCTATGGTCTATGGAGTGTTTATTACACATTGCTTACAGAATGGACATAACATCATGGCAAGCAAAAGGTGACGAAAATAAAAAAAAAGTTAATGATAAGAAAGAAGCCATTCAAGAAGCTTTCCGAAGAAGCACAGGCTTACTTCTAGACGTTGTTAAGCAGGGTAGTGGCAATACAAACACTGGAAATGCTGCAAGAAGGTTTTTTGCAAACCCTGAAACGACTGCGGAAATTACTAAATTAGACGTTAATTTAATTAGAAGACTCGCCGTTATTTTGCAATGCATTTCCTCAGGCGAAAAAATTCAAGTCCAAAAATTAAAATTATATTGTGATGAAACAGCAAATTTATTCGTGGAATTATATCCATGGTATAACATGCCAGCAAGTTTACACAAATTGCTGATTCATGGATCACAGATAGTGGACCACTTATCAGTAGTACCTATAGGTTTTTTGTCTGAAGAAGCATCTGAAGCAAGAAACAAGGATTTTTGTAAATTTAGAGAATATCATACACGAAAGCATAGTAGCATCGCCACTAATGAAGACATTCTTCATAATCTGCTATTATCTTCCGATCCTCTTCTCACCAGCTTACGACCGAAGATGACAAATAAAGCCAAAAAGTCTTCATTTAGTGAACTAGACGATTTACTCATAGTTGATCAGAGTGAATTGGAGTTCATTGATGTTTCAACTGATACACTTGCTGCATGTAGTGACGTTGAAGAAGATGATGACGATAATAGTGATCATGATGTCGTTATTGATGAAGATGAAGAAAATATAGTTTAAGTCTTATAGTACCTAATATTATTATTAACAAGCAGTTTCTTTGTTAATTTCTTGTTTTTGTGTATTTTTTTGTGTTTATGGCAACAGAAGCGTTCATAAGTCATTAAAGTAATCGCAAATGCACCTGTTATTTAAGGAACTACTTAGGGATGACTTATTCTCAGTAATGAATATACTTAATGTACCTCCATTTCATCAGTTATACAATAAAAAGTATAGTTACTAAAAGCAAAATATCTCGGAAGGGGGTCGCTGGGGGCACCATGTGTCCTTGAAGAAAATGTGGCATAAAATGGGTAAATAACAGTAGTGAAAACCGCAAATCGAAACAAGGAGGGAATCATGAGATACAGACATTTTTGTCACCATTTCCATAGAAAAATAACAGCTTTCATCGAATTGCTCATAAAGTACTGGTCAAATAAAAAAATTGTAGTAACATTTTTTGTAGTTCCATAATAGAGTAATGCAACTGTATATTTCATTTTTTTCAATTAAATACTTTTTCAATTTTTAATTCTATGTCCGACCTCTTGTATGGGGACGATCCACTGTGCGTCGACCCGGGCCTGGTCCTTATCGAACGGCGACCTACAGCAAAGTGACCCCTTACGTCAAGTTGTCATTTCATTTAAATCTGTCAAAAAGTGACGTTTGTGATTTGAATGTATGGACAAGTTGACAGTATTAAATTTACTTCTCAATTAGTTTCCCTTTACTAACTTTAGTACCTTTGTAAAGGTAGAAAATACCGAGAAAAACTCACAACAGCAACGTTTTGCGATGTATTTTTTTTGCTTCAAACTTGTGTTCGTGTGCTCGCAAACGCTTTGACCCGATTTTCTGTTTCTCTGCCATTTTTGCTTTTCCTCCTGTTTCGTCCTAAAATAAAATCAAGTTTTTGATGATTTATATAAAATTGCAAATAATTATTCTATCTCATCAAGGCAAAGCTATTTACATGACTGTTACTTCTCGCTCTCAACTAACACAAACCTACACATACGTAATATTTTAAGCTCGGTACATAACTGCGGGCACCACGGATCAACACAGAACCGCAATCATTTTGAGCGCTGTTATCTTTGTGTTTTACTTATGCATACAAACATAGGAATAGTTCCTGTTTCATTCATGCATTCTTTGACAATTATTGTCTTGTGAATTGTGGGTTTTGAATAGGGAATAGGAAAAAATGGAACCCTTATAGGATCACTCGTGTGTCTGTCTGTCTGTCTGTCTATCACAGCAATTTTCTCCGAATGTAATGGACCAATTAAGTTATTTGGTACACATCAATTTCTGGGATGAATTTTGAAAATAGTCACTTTTCTATGGTCTTTAAATAACATGGTAAATCTCCCAATATTGTGCATACAAAGTTACTTTTGTAGTTGGAATTTATGGGAGAACATGTTGTTCAACTACAATGTTAAGTTTGTCCTCGGGATAAATTCATCCCAAGTACGGAACGTGTGGCCCGACACGCTCTTGGCCGGTTTTTTAGGCTAGGTTTATATTTTAATCATCATGTTCATAACGACCTTTCAATAACCACCCATGCTCTTGCTTTGAAATCACTATCATCATGTTCGCAAAATGTTAAAACTTTCATCCCAAGGTTTAAAGCAGTTCTCTTTGTCATTTTTAGGAGAAAGGCGCGGTTTGGGGACTCTGTTGTCTTCTAAATGCAATCTCTTAGTCACCTTTCACGACACACCGTTAAGTAGTAAGCAACTAATCTTTACCGGGAAATAGAAACAAAGGCACCCCAAAGATGCACGCCACAATTGTGGCGATAAGTCCCCTCTTTGAGGAGTGGCTAGAGAGGCGCCACGGCGTTCTCACCTTCCGCCTGACGCAGGTCCTCACCGAACACGGCTGTTTCGGGAGGTTCCTGTTCCATATAAGGCGGGAGGAAACGCCCGGGTGTCACCACTGTGTGGATCGCCCGGAGGACACGGTGGAGCATACGGTGGAGGTCTGCCCTGCTTGGGCGGAGCACCGCCGTGTCCTCACGGAGGCGATCGGCGGCGGCGATCTTTCGCGTCCGGCCCTGCTTCAGGCCATGGTCCGGAGCGAGAGTGCATGGGAGGCCGTCACTTCCTTCTGCGAAGCAGTAATGCTCGCGAAGGAGGAGGCGGAGCGTGCGAGGAAGAGGCAAGATTCACCCCCTGGCGCCCCTAGTCGCCACAGGAGACGCCCCGGGCGTCGGGAGTCGCGAGCCGACTTCCGGCCACCGTAGACGCGGGCTTGCGGACGGTGAGCAATGGGTAGCTCGCCATCCGATTAGGACCACGCCCGGGTCGACGGCGCGTTGTGTTCCACGCGCGCCTTAATGAGATGTCACCACCAACTGACAGGGGCCATAAGGACCAATGCCTGCCAGGGTTGCGAGTTTGTCCGAATGGGATATCGCGGCCCCGGCACACGGGCAACAGAAGAAACACGGGTGGGTTTTAGTCAGTAAAAGTCTGACACACCCTCCCGCTTCGCCCAGAGCGGGAGAAGTTATTTGATAATTTCCCACCCACAACAAAAAAAAAAAGGCACCCCAAAGATAAATCTGCCAGCAATTTCATAAAGCACGCTTGCTGGAAGCTCACATCAGAGTCACTATATAATAGACCGTCTGCAAGCACTGAAAACCCGCCCAAGCAATTCTCAAAGCGTTCAGAATCTGAAAACTATTCACATATTATTACTAATTCTGTGCACACACCGCCTGTCGTTTATTTAAATGTACTCTGCTAGGAAGTCAGGCGTGTGACTTAATTCCGGAATTCTGTACCACGCTTTACAGCGTTGAGCATGTAGTTACATCAAGAATCTTTAAAGAAATATTGACAAAAAAATTATTTGATTTTTAAACTAGCATAAGAAGCCTATCATTTTCCAACTGCTGGGATACTGGCCTTCTTTCTGTGAGGAGTGGCCGGTGGACATCCACCATGCGGGCTGGCGGATGAGACATGTCTTCGAATTTTTGTTCTAGGACATGCCAGTTTCCTCACGATGTTTTCCTTTACCTTTTTGAGAGCAGTGGTGATGAAATAATTTACACAAAGTAAAATACCTGTCAGTGTTCGAACCTACAAGGCGTAAGTCGCGGCCGTCACCACTGAGGCACCACTGCTCCATCAATCAAATAGCCAATGTCTTTTGGTATATATATAGGTTGGCTGGCTAACTGGACCACGACTATCAAAGTGTAGCTCAGGAGATTAACTCAAATTCTGCCGATTACTATTTTGATATCGGCAGTTTTAGGTACGAGTTTGCAATCTATTTTTATGTAGTTAATTAATTTATCACGACATCCTTCCTTACTTATTATAAAACAAAGTCCCCCGCCGCGTCTGTCTGTCTGAACGCGATGAACTCAAAAACTACCAAACGGATTTTCATACGAGTTTCACCAATGAATGGAGTGATTCATGACTAAGGTTTAGGTAAAAAATTCATTAAAATTTTGTGTAAATTGGCTGAAATATGACAATGATTGTTGAAGAGGTCGGAAACGTCATGCCGAGTGCAAGCGCTGCGTAAAAATATAGTCATATTACTCTATTTTTAAACAATGTATTACGGAATTAAACATTGTTTACCTTTTAATCCTGGTGGTACGTACCCGTGGGATATTTTCGGACATAAATGCGGACGAAGCTGCGGACAAAAGGTAGTATATTTATAAATGTTAAGTTCTACTGGAACGTCAATATCTGTTTAAACCAGTAAAATCGTATGTTTAGGAATGGCTTTTTTATATCAATTTTCTTTGTGATTTTCAAGTGAATTAGTAGCTTCTATACGACCCTATTGTATGGGTCTATTAGGGGCACCCATTTTGAAAATTTGAAGTTAGGCTTATACAAAAGTGACATCTTATTGAACATTACAGCACATTTTACCATAGTACTCGTATGTTCTCTTCAATGCTCCTTCATGAAAAGTTTTTCCATCTTTTAGGTACTTTAACCGCAAATGCTTTTACTAATACTGGTGTTGAGTGCCGGTGGTGTCGAGACAATGAGATAAGAAGTAAACTCTAGAACAGGAGTCACCAAATGGCAGACCGGATCCGGACCGCCGACCTATTTTGTGCGGACGGTAAATAACTAAAACTTATTCTAAAAATAATAAATTAAAAATATTAATAATTTAGTTTAGCCCGCGCTTTATACACTTCAAACGGATAATAAATTCAACGTAAAAAATAACAAAAAAACAAACACAAAAACACAACAGCGCAACAAACTCCCCAGTAGCACAGCTATCTGTTCAGTTGGAAAAACCGGATTCTATACAATTCCCGATTATATATAATAAATTAATAATGCGTCTAATTTGGGACAGCGCTCCTTGATGGGCGAGTCTTATTACTGGCTGGACACACGACGCGTTGCGTGAGCTCAGTACAAAACACGCAAGCTAACCTCTACTCTAACTCAAGGTCACTGACATATATCTGCGGTTTAAGACGTATGCGAAAGCTTCCAAGAATATATTAATGATTTCAGTGTAACCTCAAATCGGTATTCATATTATAAGTGCTTTCTTATTGAACTTCGAGATGGTACGTTCCATTATTTCGAAGATGAGCACAAATTTACCGAAATTATTGAATCGAATTCCAACTAAATAATAAGTAGGTGTAAGTAGCTTAACAGTGTTCTTGCTATCCTACTGTCTAGGTACCCCTTTTTATATTGCTGGCTATTTATATTTATTAATAGAATATTAACTTATTATAAAAACTATTTTACTAAATAAAACAACCGACTTCCAAAAAACTACTACAGTCGGTGGCAAAAAACGAAAATACCAAACGACCATTTCCGAAATTAAAGTTATTTTACAGATTTTGCTATCCCGTTAGATTCGGGACTCAAACGGAAGCCTTAATCATAAACTGACCACTTGGCGAGTTTAAAGAAACCTGAGTATGTGGTTCCAACTTAGAAAGTATTTCTGTTGTAAAGTCAAGGTAATTTATTGTTAAATAAATTGACTATTGACTTTGACAAAATTGTCCGCCGACTCAAATCACAAATAGCATTCTTTGACAGTTCTATGAAATGGCCATAGCAAAATTGAGGTGGGATGTCAATTTGCGTAACACTTAATTAAACTAACTGCACCAGGTAGTTACCGCTTTACATCAAATTGACTATCTGCCAGTTCCTTCACACTCTAAAAAGAATCAACTACAAAATAATAATAATAATAATAATACCAGCCTGTTACTGTCCCATTGCAGGACAAAGGCCTCTTCTCATACAGAGAAGGCACGAGCATTGATCACCACGCTTGCTCAAGACGGGTTGGTGATTTCAGACTTATATTAAATATAAGTCCAGGTTTCCTCTCGATGTTTTCCTTCACCGATGTCAGTAATGTCCAAGATAAACTCAGAAAGACAACTCAAAATAATAATAAACCAACAAAAATTTCACAACAGAACTCCACACAATACACATGACCACGCCACAACTTTCGCTATCCAATACCGTTTTCACAGCGCAAGCTTCAAATAAATCGAATATAAAAAGCATAATGGACCGTTAAGTATAAATACGACACGTCCCGCCCACAAACGTATCGGGATATGGGCGAATTTGATATCGTATTTGGAACTTTGAGTAACTTTATGACAGAAATGGTATGGAATATCTACATTTGAGTAATAGGCTTATTTTTTGTATGGAATGAAAAAATAATGACATATTTATCTATAACTATATCTATGTCTACTAATAATAAAGCTGAACTACTACTAACAGCTTTCACGTGGACGAAGTCGCGAGCAGAAGCTGGTTATAAATTGTATTGAATTCAAATATTACTCGACTACACTGCCTTTTTAAGGTACCATTCTATTCCCGACCGCAGCAGGCAACTGCTGGTGACATGTATCCGCGACACCACTGGTTTCTATGAATATCTATGAAATACCTTCCGTTGCTAGGGGACACGTCGTTGGCAGCTACGGGCGAGCGACTGGCGACACGTGAAGCCCGACCGCAGACCAGTAGTGCCGCCAATGCTCGAGCGATAACACGTTTTTCTATCTTCTATCTACCGACTGGAATACGGGCTGCTGCTGCTTTGGTCGGGTTCAGAATCAAGACTGCAGTGACATGATGCCGAAAGGTGTCGCCGCGATATGCCGCCGCGACACGTCGCCTGCAGTTGTCGCCTGCGGTCGGGTACGGAGTGGTACCTTTAATCACAAGCTCGACAGCTAATATCCTGCGTTCTGTCCCTGGGCCGGGTTAATTATCATTCATAGATCCTATCTATTTAAAAATTCTTAATAGCGAACCGGAGTTCTCAATCCTGCCTGGTAAACTCAGTAGAATGTTTTTTTTATTTTTATAAAATCGTATTTTTATTACCAACTAGCTATTCGTGCCCGGCGTTGCCCGGATGAATTTCATGTATCTATGTCCAGTGGTTTGGGTTGTGCGTTGCCTGTCAGTCTCAATTTCCGACGTAACCAGTGGATAAAAAAAAAAACTTCATACAAACCTTATCCTGACAGTTACAAACACCACAAAAAAAACTGCCAAATCGGTCGAGCCGTTCTCAAGTGATGACCTTTCATAATACATACAATGTAACTTTTTTTTTTGTTTTTTTTGTAAGTTTTGATCTTTTTATTTCAATAATATTTGATTATACATTATCTAAACTATATACAACAAACTATTATGTACAAGTATGTATAGGAGAAAAAAGAGCTCATTGGGCATCAAAAACAATGTGCCAATTCATTTTTATTTATGTAGATGTATACTGTTTGGGAAAGAACCTTGTATATGTTACGTTTTACAAAATGAAGTATTTGGTTGACCTGTATTGATTTTATGAAACATTTAATTTTTTCCTAACACCTTCTAATTCACCCTTGACACCAAATTATCTTTATAAAAAAATACACTTGATCCACCAAAAACCTCCACACTAAAATGCTTTTAAAGCGTAATCTCCTGAGTTTCCCCGTAACAAAGAGGATTCGCGGCTTAGTGGAACGGCTCTGACCGTGTGGTACTGTGCTCAACGTTTGGGAACAAGCCTCGGTTTCCTTTAATAATTATGTATTTTAATGTATGGACTGGGTTGGTTTTTGGTCCCGATGTGCATTTGGAAATCAAAGGAGGATACGGGATAATGCTTTTAATCCGTCAGTATTGTTTGTAGATATTGGTCCTTATGTACTAATATTAGCTCAGTTTTATTATTGTTATGTACTCATACACTACTGACAAGCAAAAATGAGACCTTATGGCCAGCAGTACTGATAGTGCCAGTGTGTAGGTGATGTCTGAATGGACAGACAGAGAAAAAAAAAACATCACTGGACGCGATCAGCATTCAAGTTTGGTTCCATTGGTGAAATTCACAAACTGTAATAAAACTAATAAAATACCAGCCTCACAAAGAAATAAAAATCTCATTACCATATCGATCTCTCAGCAGCGAACTCTAATAGATTTTAAATTCAAAATTAAACTCACCTGACCGAACGCTTGAGCCATTAAACCTAATTCCTATCACGTAATGACAGAAACCTAACCTTGGGGTCTAGGAATCTGAGGATCGTGGGCATCCCGAACATTTGCCTCATTAACGCCGACCCTTTCGCCACAGACCTATATTGGCTGCTTTACTGTTAGACGGATAGGTAGATTGTGATTTTAGATCAGTTTTGTTCATAAACTGTTCAAGTTGGAATTCATTTTTGGAACGAAGTTCTTTAACGCGGCTTGCGGTAAACTGGCAGAAATCGTCACGTCATGCCTGGTAAAGTCAGTTTCAAGTGTCAAAAGATTATGTTTTTGTTTTTTAATACAGAGCCATCTAGTATACGTTTTTAGCTTGCCAAAATCTTGACAGCTGTATTAATTCATAATATCCTATACTATTAAATGACCAATATTTGTAAGCTATATATAAATATATTTGTAATCACGTTCTCGAAAACGGCTCTATCGATTTCGATGAAAGTTGCACTATAGGGAGGGATAGGGTTTACGGGGTGAAAAATCGATCTAGCTGGGTCTCATATCTTGGGAAATTACGTTTCTCTATTTTCACAGCCTCGGCTATGTAATACAACGTTGGTATACCTGGACGATTATGTTTATGTTTTTTCACCCGAACATTGCTCGGTCGACCGGCTATATATTTACGCAACGTATTTTCGTAAACGCTTACAACTAATCTGTTTTATTTTGACAGTTGAAAAATATTCATTGCGTTATTTACGTTGTCGAGCAGATTATTTCGAACTTATGCAATGGTTTAGCAATCTGTTTCAAAACGATTCAGATTCTGATTTATCGTGTATTAAAAAGAAAGAAAAGAAAGAAAAGAAGAAAAATAAAGAAAAGAAAAAGAAAGGAAATAAATTAATTTGATTCAGGCATACAATACAATATTCACAAAAAAACTGAAAAAATAAAGATAACTTAAAACACTACCCGTGACCCAAGGGCTGGTTTTTACCTTGGGCAGAGGCTAAGCATTGCCATACAACGTGGCAATGCGGCCAGTCTCTTGGGTACACTACCAGTCGACAGCGATGCGGATGAATTTTTCGATGCTATATTTTAGTTTGTAAATAGTTTTAGTTAAGTTAGTATATAATTTTGCTACTTTTATTAATTAATTAGTTATAAATTGTTTGTACCCATTTAAATATAAAAAAAACAAAAAAAAACACTACTACCTACCACCTTCCCCCAATCATCTCCTACTCCTTTACTTTTTATTACGCAATTAGAGTACAGGTACTATAACGAAAGGAACTTAGTCCCAACCGGGTGTCTCACGACACCTACCGACATCTCAACAACAATACGACAATCATTATGATTTCCTTATCTAACTACATTTTCAGAGTAGATAAAACTGACATAGCATACATAACATAACGCTTGACATCCCTGAAGGGCTACGCAGCGGTGTATCTATAGTACACCCACAAAACAACAACTAATTCAGCATATCACTCAATATCTAACCAATACTCGATAAAGACTAAGTTCATGAGTCTTCCTCAGGTTGATGACATTATCTATTCAAAGTAATATCTCTAAAGTACCAATACAGTATAAGTACACTTTGAATTCTTTTCAGTGAGTAATGCAAAACTAGCATGAAGATTTTATCTCCCGAAGTGACTGTAGCCCCTAACTGGGTCAACAGACGTATCGGAACGTATCCCGAAAGTATTTTCAGCTTAAAACTTATAATGTAGGTAGCTGTAGTCCCACTAGGAAGTCGCTATACAAATGGTCGCTGCCGAATGTACTGTACCAACCAATTTCTCTCTATGCGCTCTTACATTTTGTTGGAAAAGAGTAGCTAAAACAGCTTTATTTTTATTCCTGAACGATGAATTTCGTAAAGTAAATAAAATCTTTTTTATTTTTAGCAGTAAATTATTTTTGATAACCCATTTCTTCGCCAGCAGTTGTTTCTAGTAAATTTCAAAAGCAGGAGTAGCTACAGATGTTTATTTTCCTTTCATTTGAAACCATGAAAGAAAATTATAAGTAAATAAATAAATACAGACTTATTTCTGAGAAAATAATGCATTGTGAGGAGTATTTTCTTCATAAAGGCTTGTGCAGACCAGCGCGACTTGTCGCGCGACGCGACACGAACAATACAATTTCTAAGAAAACTTCACAGTATAACAATAACCGGTGTCGCGTCGCGCGACAAGTCGCGCTGGTCTGCACAAGCCTTAATCCGTCGAAGTTTAATCGGGGGATTACCTACTACAAAACCCATACTTATTTCTTCCGCTATTCAATGTCATCTTAATCTTGATTAAAAGGTTTGGACTCTGGTGAAACTACTCGTTCAATGCACCTTAAAGTTTATTTGTGGTTCTCGGTAATGGGAACCTCGTTCAATTAATAGCGAAAATTGCACACAATATTGACTCAGTCACCTCTGCTATAATTTCTTTTGACTTTCTTTCTTTCTTTTTCGTGTGGTTAGAGACTGACCTGGTTCAGAGTTTTAAAGCCGCCCATGTTCCTCTGACTTGGCTTCACGTGGCGTCGAGAAATATCTCTCAGGCATGCTGATTTCCTCACGATGTTTTCCGTCACCGTTTTTGAAGCAAGTGATAACTATACAATACACACATGAATCTGAAAAGTCAGAGATGCGTGCCTTGGGCTAGAACTCAACGACGTCTCGACGGTCACACCACTAGGCTATCACTGCTGACTGCTTAGTTAATACTTTTACTACGTCATCAGCTACTCTCATATAGTTCATGCAGATCAAACAATCTGCCTAGCTTTTCCCAACTATGTTAAGGTTGACTTCCAGTCTAACAGGATGCTGCTGAATACTAGTATCTTACAAGGAGTGACTACCTATTTGACCTCCACATCCTATTTACTGGGTAACACGATATTCATTGGTAAGACTGGTTGTCAGATTTTGGGCTTCTGACTACCCGCAACCAGTGGACCAACAACGGCTTTCCATGTCACGATCGTGCAGATAAGAGAGATAATAAAATCAAGATATTATCTTTTGAATATTGAACGTATTGCAGTTGTAGATAAAAGCAATTTTGCTAAACTGATTTGCCAGTTCCGTCATCTTCAAAAACAAAAGAACGTCTTCCACAGATTTGAGCAAGATTAACAATGACGCTTTCAAAGATTCAAAGCATATCTTTTATCGACATTTTGAATTAACCCTTTCCGTAACACCCGAATAAAACCCATAAATAGCTTAAGAAAACTCTGTCAATCCTTACTCAAATATATTAGGTATCTTTCTCGAAAAGTTTTTAAGTGTTGAAAAGAAAAGAACCTAAGGGATGGTGCAAACTTAGACAGTTTAAGTAGCTGGTGTGCTTGAGATAAGGCCCACTGGATGTGGCCAGGACGTAGATAGTGGTTGAGTTATGAAGGGTCAAGACTTACAAGGATGCTCGAAGAACTCAATATGGCTTCCTGATAATGATTTTGAGATTTTTTTTTGTAGTCGGGGTCGTTGTTGTGATTTTGTGGGAAAATAAAACATGAATAGAATGGATGGGAACAGGGTCTCGAAAATTGATGGCATCGCGAAAATGTTAGGAACTTTTAAGCATCTAAAGTAAGTACCGTTTGAACATAAATCAAAGCAAACTTTTGTCGGCATTATTTTAGATTATGATTCATACTTAGAATATAATTACGTATGACTTTGAAAACAGAAACGAGAACACCTGTCAGAACTTGACTTAACAAATCAAGATTCAACGAAGTTTCCCAGTCTCTTCCAGGCATTTTACGCCCATATCAGTGGTAACGCCTACTTAATTATGTACTAACCCAACTTTACTTTTATCGCGAGATAAAACCTGGTTAGTTACAGCTCTGTGACTTATTTAAAAGGGTTTCGATGAAATTTTGCACTGTTTCACCCAGAACGATTTTTTTACTCGCCGAAAGTTTGTCTCGAGGGTGAAAATGTATTATCAAATTATGCTTGTTTAAATTGTTGTGATTCGCGGTGTTTGTGGGTTATGGATATGGAATAAGTTTTTGTAGCCTACACTTTGCTGTTGGTAGTGTACTGAAATAGTTATTTGTGCAACAAGGGAGCAAAGTTGGTGTTTGCTGCAAGTGTTGATTTTGAATCCCGAGCAAGCGAAGGATTCTATCATTGAATCACGACCGTAGCGCGTGATTTTAGGTTAGAATCCTGAGCACAGCGAGGGATTCAAAGACACGAGATACAAATAACTTTGATCTCGTGTAACACATACAATTTTCGAGAACATATTACTTAAAGTTAAAAAATACAACGTGGTAACAATTGTACCACATGCATATTTGTAAAACAAACAATATCAAAATATTTTAAGTTAAAAGTAAAAATATTATAATTACATTTAAAACCAATACATGATTTGTAATTTTACGGTTATATTGTGTATCCGAACGTTTTATTGTCTGTTTCTTTTTTAGGCCTACTAGGTATGGAATTCGAAAATCCAACTTTGAATCGACTTGTTTCGATCTATCACTTTTTTCGTATCGAAGTGACAGAGCAAAGTGAAGTTCAATCTTTCCAATTTTTTAGTAGACCCAGCACTGTTCACAGTATTTAAAAAATAACTTTTAACAATCGAATTTTGCTCACTGTCTTTATACAGCAAAATCTGTTTGTTTGAGGTGCTAAGGTGAAAAGTGTTTTATTGAGCACTTTTCAGTATTTTATTTTCTCACGAGACGGCAGTCAATTTGTTACTAACATTACCTAATGCTCGCTATTTAGGCGTAGACTATTATTACTTATTATAGTAACATGTAAGCATTCAGAATTGATTAGATTTTTGTAAGGTCATAATTTATAAACTAATGAAAAACCGATGTTATTATTCGCAAAATGCAAGCCCTCAGAAATGGACTCAATTAAAAAAAGAACTGGCCAAGTACGTGTCGGACCACGCACACTGAAGGGTTCCGTAGTTGGCATGAATTTATCCCAAAAACAAACATAACATTTTAGTTGAAAAAAAAATCTGCCATATATTGTTATACGTCACGGTCAATTTTTTGACTGCAATGAATGTAAGTTTGCAAACGCGTTTTTTTTTTAATGTGCTAAAAAAAAACAAAACAAACTACAAATTAACGATTTTCGAACTTTTTCCTTTACTTGTGTTGTAGTAGACCTTGGTTCTTGCAAAATTTCATGATTCTAGGTCAACTTGTGTGTCAAATGTGTGTGTGGGTTTTGATTTATTTGCGAGTATCAAAATATATTATGTCGCATAAATAGCCGTATTTTTTTATTGCGTTAACTTAGAAACTTGATTTTTTTACAGCTCCAAGGGACGGTTTACCTACGTATTTGATATTAATTTCAATTTGATACCTCTGAGAAAAGGGGTCTTGACAGACAGACAGACAGACAGACGGACAACGAAGTGTTCCTATAAGGGTTCCGTTTTTTCCATAACAGGTACGGAATCCTAAACTCAATTAAGTACCTTATAATTCCGGATCCAACCAGCGAATACCTTCACGCGAGCTCATACTTACGACAAAAAATCAAATTGCTCTAATAAAAGCCTCCATAAATCAATTTTATATGAAAAGCCAGGCATTTTTAAAATTACAAACCTTGCTTTGTAATGACGTAATTATCGGCACTACCACGATTTGTCGCAGCTTTTGATTATAAAACATAGTTTGCATGTGTGTGTTTTCTATTACAGCGTGTATCAGAAATGTGTGGTCATATTTAACAGAGTGGTAGAAAGATGAAGAAAGAAAATACATCTATTTAGCACAGACTAAAAGGCACACAACACTATACAACATACTATACTACAAGTAAAACATAAATTTGAAAAAGGAAACAAATAAAAAATGTAAAGTAAGAAATTTACAGGAAAATGTGCTTCGCGGCTACGCTCAATAAGCCCAGTTCAGCAAAAATGCGAGACACTTGAAAACCAGCGTCAGGCACTCAACACAGGGCACATCAACTGGACCAGAAGTGTGGGGTAACGGATGTAAATCCGACTGCAATGTGCATGATAAAATAAACTAGTGTAAGGTAATGGGTACAGACCATCAAAATGAAAACTTTCTCCATGGGACGAACATCGTAATGGTGAATAAAATATCAACTCTCCCATACATTTTGGGTCGAGTAGGTATTGCAGTTGTGTATGGGAGAGCTGATTATTTTTTTGCGATTAATATGTTGAAAATTGGAGTAAATTATTAAACATGACCTCACATTTCTGATACAAGCTGTATAGCTTATTATAAAGTATTGCAGGTGGTTTGTCTCATAACGGAATGGGAAATTTATTAATTTCACGGAATTAAACAAAATATGGCGCGTTTGTTTTGGTATAATAATATAAATTCCGTGTAATAGTTAATTTAATTAATTATTGTTTGGTTAAAAGCTTTTAAACTCGGGCCATGTCATGTGTCAAAAAAAACCGGCCAAGTGCGTGTCGGATTACACACAATGAAGGATTCCGTAGTTGGGATGAATTTATTCCAAGAACAAACTTAACATTGTAGTTGAAAAACATTTTCTCCCATACATTCCAACTGCAAATCTAACTTTATACGGACAATATTGAGAGATTTACCATGTTATTTTAAGACCATAGACGTCTTATAGGTTTTCTAGGCTCTAGTTTCGGAGGTAGTACATTTTCATCAAATTTCTAAAATATTTTTAAAAAGTATTCATTTTAAAAGTATGAAAAAAAAATTAGATCCTCGCAATAAATAATCGCCCTTTCATTTGATATGTCACACGTTACAGTTTGCAAAACTTTATTTTCTTCTGTGCCCCCAAAAATGTTCAAAATTCATTTAGTAAGTAAATGAATTTTGAATATTTTGTTACACGTCCGTGTTTGGGTCATAGAAATACATATGTGTACTAAATTTCAACTTAATCAGTCCATTTGATTCGGAGCAAATTGGCTGTGAGGGACGGACAGACAGACAGACACACGATTGAACCTATATGGGCTCTGTTTTTTCCTTTTGAGGTACGGAACCCTAAAAAATTACAGTTTGCATTCAATAGCAATATGTTTATTACTTCTGAGCCTACCTTCATTTTCTCCATTTATACGGACTTGCATGATACTTTTCAGTCGTTAAGCAGTGTATCAATTTCATCCTGCTGTCCCTTTCTGCTACGCGACCTTCTCCAATATTTTGCTAAGATTGTTCCTCTGTGGATATGTAATTGGCAATGATACGCTAAAGACGTTCGTGTTAACTGAAAACAAGAACGTTCCCTAAGACATAATCTGCCTAGCCTTTTCTCAACTACATTAGGGTCAGCTTCCAGTCTAACCGGATGCAGCTGACTACCAGAATTTTATACGGAGCGACTGCCTATCTAACCCCCACAAGCCAGTTAGTGTTCAATACTATACCCCTTGGTAAGACTGATTGTCACTTGTAACGACTGTCAAAGATATCAATTCGAATGAAACTCGGGACCAATGGTTTAACGTGCTTTCCGAGGCAAGTAGGGATCTTAGTATGTAAAGATGGTCACCAATCCACAGACTGACCGCGGCCAGCGTAGCTTAACCTGGTCGATCGACACGTGCGGCTGTTATTACTTAGCCATGAACCCCCTTCCTAGGATATAAAAACACAAATGTTAAATATTTTAACAACAATACACGAGTAAGCTCATTAACTTGTTAATAATTGAAGACTTATTTACTAAAGCGGAGCTGAAACAACGGATTAATTTGTGTCATGAAATTTTGAGTTAAGTCCGACCACAATTTGCTAGCAATTGATAGTATATCAGAGCTTAGGTATCACAACAATGTCCCTACATTTCTATTATGTATGTTGTAATTCTAGCTTCATAAATTTTGTGGGTTAGAAAGCCTAATTGATCAGTAAAATTCAATATTCAACAGAGCTGTCTTAGAATCCACCCTATGTATATAGGGTGGATTCTAAGACAGCTCTGTCAAATTACAAATTAGAATTATTATCAAATTACACACCATATAGCAGGGGTCGCAAAGCGTTCGATTGAGACGTCGGCGCAAAAAAAAAAAGTTTAATATACCTGGAAATAGGCTCGCCCCCTATTACAAGGGACCTAAAACATAACTGGCAAAATGCAGGTGCACTATAGGTACACCTCTGCGCAACCCTTTCGGGAAACAAGGCGTGATGTTATGTTGTGTTTAACATACCGAGTAATAATATTTTTATATTATGTAAAAAATAGGTAGAACAGACCGCGCAACCAACTACTTCGCGCATCTTGTATCATTTTTCAATCGCCGTTCCATCACGTCATTTATCCTCTCTTCCATGCAGTAGCTCAGACGCAGTGCTCACACTACTGTAAATAAGTAGTTTCTAAGAATAATGTTAAATTTTATGTTTTACTTCATAATAAAATCAAAATCACTCAACGCGCCTGAAGAAGTTTTCACTTTAAAAAAACTACAAAACTGTTGTGCTTTCATTGAAAATTTCAAGAAGTATGTGATTGTCAGACCGCATAGAGTTTCGTCAGTAAACAGTAGATCTTGGGGCTAACCAAGTTGGCAAAGATGGTATATAGGTACTGTACATAAAATAAAATTACGCTATAGTAACACCCACATTTTGCCAGTTATGTTTAAGTCCCATGTAATACCCCGGCGAGCCTTTTGCCATCAACCGGCCACAAATTCGGACTCCGGGTTGCTACTGAAAAATTGCTGAGGGGAAAATCCAATAATTTAACACTTGGCCTGACCTGGTAATCGAACCCAGGATTTCATGCTCAGCAGTAGTGCCTGCGACCACTACACCAACGAGGCAGTCAATAATGTAATTAAACTCAATTAAAGTTCATTAATATTGTGGTCTAGAAAGTCTAATTGATCAGTTAAATTCAATAGTGTATAAGGGTAAATTCTGAGACAATCCTGTCTCAAAATCCACCCCATATACACAATCAAATTTATTTGAGTTCTCTCATTAAAATAAAAGAAACCGTTTTTTTTTTCTTCAAAATAGTAATGCGCCCAATATCGTAGAAAACGGTAGCATTTTTAATTTTGTTCTAGTAACCCTAAACCCTTCTGTCATATTTTTTTAACTTTTCATCGACTTTTCTTGCATTGCTTTGCTTGTGTTGCAGTTTTTACGATGCAAACGCATCCCGTATAATAATTTCGTCAAATTCCGAGTACAAATGTTATGAAATAATTTAAAAAAAATATCATAACTACATTTCAGAACCCTTTAAAAAGAGTTTGCATTCACAGAGATTTATGTCCAAACATGAAAAATCATAAAAGATATTAAATTTTTAGGTAAATTACATGAACACTTTATAAATACCTACTAGTGATCGACCAGCGGTCCAAATTCGATCATAATTAATTAAAATTTAAAGTTGTTTAGTACATAGTAATTCCATGCTGCCATGTCATTGTTCTAAGGTCAGGTAAAGCCATATTTAAGCGTGTCAAATACATGGTAGTGTGTGTAATGATTTTTTTCTAATGCATATTATATAAAAATGTAGGTTTCTGCACTCCTTCTCCATATGAAATTTAACTGTGCCAGACATACTCTTGCGACGCGTCCGCAGGAGTATGTCTGGAGTAATTTGGTAAAAAGGGGTGCAAAATTTTTGCTTCACTTAATAATACATATTATTATATCGATAGAATACATTACTGTCGCAGCCATCAATTAGGGCATTGATGGCCGATCGTGAAAATGTGGGCCGAGGCGAAGCGGAGGCAAACATACGTGAGTCCATGAATGTACTTTTCTCAAACAATGCTCGGAAATTCAAACTACGTATAAGTAAATTAATTATACGAGTATATTCCAGAATCAATGACAAACAAAGAAATTTTTTTATGTTCATTTGTTTCTTCTTTATTTTAAACAGCTCTATATTTGCTAAGCTAGTTCGAAATTTAAATAAAATCCTTGATAAGTTTCCTGCTTGGTTGCCATGGATCGAAGTAAAAAGTTAGTTCCGTTTTTAAATAACACGACAGTTATGAGTTTTCATAGTAATTTATTTGGCCGATAAACACGACAGATTTTAATAGTAACATTGCCGGCCGCCCACTCGCTTGTTTTTTACCAGTACAGCAATTTCGATTTATCTCGAAGAAGATTGTCAAAATAATGTCCGAATTTCCAAGCATGTTTGAGATAAATAAAATAGGATCTATACCTACTAAAGGTACGGGGCGTTCTATTTTGATCCCAAAAAACTAATATAAAAGTTTAATACCGGCTCACAACAAAAATGGCGCTCGCATTCCATTTTAGACTTTTTTATTGCTGATAGCTAAAACAGCATGTCGATTCTGTAAAAATATCACCGTGAAAACTTGCGTGGAGTGAGCTGTCAGTGAAAACTCACTGATGCTAGGGATTGACCAAGCATTACATTTACAATCGTAATCGAGATTTAAATTATATTTTTTATGCTAATTCTATTGGACATTTTTTATTAAGTATTCTAAAGCTAGTATCTAAATGTCTAAACATTACATTATATACCCCCCTATATAGTAATGTTTAGTAAAATAACAAAGCAGATATCCAATCAGAAACTCAATTTTGTTTTATTCTATTTTGTTCCTAGACTAGTCCCTTAATATATATTATAGCCTGAGACGCGACGCGTTACGCACGTAGGTACCTACCAACAATAAATAAAATAGAACATACCTACATAGGTATTTACACGTTGCTGCTACTTAAGTATTAAAGAAAATGCTCATCGACATAGTTTGTTATTATGAACCCATTGTTAACTTATATTATAAACGCAATCGAGTGTTAATAGTGTGTAATTTAACCCCACACAAACTATGTGGGAACCTACCTAAACGATGTAAGTAGTCATATAGATAAAAAGATGTGTATATTATTTGTACCTACCTACCGAATATTTTATTGGAGATAACCTACCTACGCGTTGAATAAAATCATATTCATCAAATCATTACAAAATTCTTATGTTCAACAGCTGACACTCTTGCAGCGCGCGCACACCGAATCACTTCACCACGTTGAAGCGGTAAGAATCGCGCTTGCGCGCTAGGTAGACACTATCACATTGAGATTTTTTTTACTTACTACGTACCTACATACTTATTTAACTTGTAACGCGTCACGTACTTGCGTACTAAATACCAACGTCCAATAAGTACCTACAATGTTTTATTCATCATCATCATATATAACCCAAGTAAAACTGACACTTGTAGCGCGCGCACATCACATCACCGAAGTGTTGTCACCGAGGAAATAACGCGCGTTACCATGGTGACCACCCGCGTGATCACTTCACCCGATTCTCAAAGAATCGGATGAAGTGATCACTTCGCGCAGGCGCGCCGCTGAGGAAATAACACGCGTTACCATGGTGACCACCCGCGTGATCACTTCACCCGATTCTTAAAGAATCGGATGAAGTGATCACTTCGCGCAGGCGCGCCGCTGAGGAAATAACACGCGTTACCATGGTGATCACGCCGCGCAGGCGCGCTGTTACGCACTTTGTTTTATTGCTGCTTATTGCTGTACTTATTGGTACCTACTTATTAAATTTTATTTTATATATGTTCTGACTGCACATGCGTGACGCGTTACATACCTACAGGTTAAATAAGTAGTATGTAACTAGTACATTTAAAAAAAACTAGTTTAATTATTGAAAACAAAATGTATCTAGGCAATAAACTGACTTTTTAAATGTACAAAACGGTATGATTTAGACATTGAATTATCTAAAAGTATTGAAATAAATAGGTACTCATTATTGACTCTGAATACGTATAGGCTTAAGGACATGGCCGTCAAAGAGGGGAAAAAAAAATAAAGTGCGTAACAACGCGCCTGCGCGGCGTGATCACTTCATCCGATTCTTTAAGAATCGGGTGAAGTGATCACGCGGGTGGTCACCGTGGTAAGGCGTGTTATTTCCTCGGCGACAACACTTCGGTGATGTGATGTGCGCGCGCTACAAGTGTCAGTTTTACTTGGGTTATATATAATGATGATGAATAAAACATTGTATCTAGGTACTTATTGGACGTTGGTATTTGGTACGCAAGTACGTGACGCGTTACAAGTTGAATAAGTATTTAGGTACGTAGTAAGTAAAAAAAAACCTCAATGTGATAGTGTCTACCTAGCGCGCAAGCGCAATTCTTACCGCTTCAACGTGGTGAAGTGATTCGGTGTGCGCGCGCTGCAAGAGTGTCAGCTGTTGAACTTAAGAAGGATTTGATGAATATGATTTTATTCAACGCGTAGGTAGGTTATCTCCAATAAAATATTCGGTAGGTAGGTACAAATAATATACACATATTTTTATCTATATGACTACTTACATCGTTTAGGTAGGTTCCCACATAGTTTGTGTGGGGTTAAATTACACACTATTAACACTCGATTGCGTTTATAATTTAAGTTAACAATGGGTTCATAATAACAAACTATGTCGATGAGCATTTTCTTTAGTACTTAAGTAGCAGCAACGTGTAGATACCTATGTAGGTACGTTCTATTTTATTTATTGTTGGTAGGTACCTACGTGCGTAACGCGTCGCGCCTCATGCTGTTTATATTAAGGGACTAGTCTAGGAACAAAATAGAATAAAACAAAATTGAGTTTCTGATTGGATATCTGTTTTGCTATTTTATTAAAACCCCCCCTATATAATAATTTTAGACATTTAAATACTAGCTTTAGAATACTTAATATAAAATTATCAATAGAATTAACAAAAAAAATATAATTTAAATCTCGATTACGTTTGTAAATGTAATGCTTGGTCATCCCTAGTATCGGATGGGGTGACACTGACAGCTCACTGCACGAACACTTCCCCTAAGTTTTCACGGTGAGATGGTTACAGAATAGCACAGCTGGATATGAAACCAAAGTACGCACCGACTCATGTGAAACAATGAAAAAAAATATATACAATACCTATACAAAATGGTGTCGTGTCGTGTATTAACGAGAATCTATTTTATTGTATATTCGTGTTGACGACACGGTTGGCGCAGTGGCTGAGCGATCGACGTCTGCGCAACGTGTCGCGGGTTCGATCCCCGCACGGAACAAATATTTGTATGATCTGCAAGTAGTTGTTCCGGGTCTGGGTGTTAGTGTATGTGAGTTTCTATGTTTGTAAACGCACCCACGATACAAGAAGAAATTCTTAGTGTGGGGCAACGTGTTAAAAAAAAAAATATATATATATTGTGGGAAAAATTGTGATTTTTTTATTACAGTAGTGTCCACACTTGGAAATTTTGTTGGAGGATAAATTAGTCCTTAATCTAATAATTAAATCAGTCTCATCTAACTTTAGGCTACTAGGGCTTGATCATCATCATCATTTCAGCCGAAAGACGTCCACTGTGGACATAGGCCTCCCCCAAGTACCGCCACTTCGACCGAATCTGTGCTCGCATCCAGCAGATTCCTGCGGTCTTCACAAGGTCATTGGTCCACTTTTGGGAGGCCTTCCAATGCTACGTCATTAGGTACGCGGTCGCCAGGAGTAGATAGCCCTATTTGATTAAATTCGAATCCACTTTTTTCAGGCGTTTAAGCTTACATAAAATTTAACTTAAAAAAAGCTATTTATATCGCGAAAACATAAATAAACCAATATGGAGTAACACATGACTATTCTATTACATTCGAAAAAATATAACAGTAAATACAGATATCAAAAAGTTTTACGAGAATACGGGAATGTATGAAAATGAATTCGTTTAATATCTGGCTATTTATAATATTATTACTTTTTTAAACGAGATATTCTGGCGACTCGCGTTACTGCTACATCTTAAGTAGGTATTTTCTTCACTTGGGTTTTTGTGCTCAAAATTCTCAACATTATATTTTTTTGCACTGAAGAAGATCATGAGATTCAATGGTTTTGTTTAATAAAAGATTTAAAGAATTCTTTATATAAATTGAAAAAAAAAATAACAATTCTGGGCTGTTTATTACCTTCAAAATAGTCATATCAGGTAACAGAATTTGAAGAGAATTTCAGTATTTATAAATGATAAATGATAAATGATTTTATTTCTGTAAGTAGGTTTGGACAAAACGCTTTTACACATCAATCATTTTTTTTTTTAAACTAGATGAGGTCGGCGTTTCCTATCTGACTACTCCGAGAAGAAAGGCCGAAACAAACTCAGAGGTCACAGTCTCTTTTAAAGTCCAGACATAATCTTGGTCAGATCATGTAGATTGGTGTCTGAGATGGTCTTTTGAGGAAAGAACCACACAGATTGAGAGGACCTGTCCAGTTGGTGCACGCATTTTTCAGTAATCGTGTAGCTCAACTCAGAACTTTGGAGTTCAACGACTCGACGAACAATACCAAAGAAAGGACATTTGGGTGCCAGATTATCATTGAAAATAACTGAGGAAAAAAAATAAAAAATAATATGATCCACATAGTCCCCACGTTCACAATAATATAAAAATAAATATATTATACTTCACAACGTAAATATTCATATCGTGGTACATATGATTTTAAAAATAAAAAAATAAAAATTCTGACTGTAAAAAAACAACAATATACTTAACATCGTTACATCGTTGAGGCTGGCGTGTATGAAAATATGTAGGTCCTATATATAATATTCATAAACACTGTAGCTATGAAGATAACCTCATATATTATGAATCTCCCTTCTTGATTATATTTGGGTACAATTTCATGCACTATTTGATATACGCGTGTGTTATTCCGGTTCAACTGTATTCTAGGCCTTCCAATCTATTTGCAATTTCAATCGAAGTCTTCCAAAGATTTGTTGATTTCGGCCGGTTTTGTGGGTCAAAGTAAATAAGATTTATTTTGTTGTGACGTATCTCGTTGCTGGTTTTGTTAGAGCTTCTAACAATATTTTACACAAATCTGAAAATGTGTGTCGTGTTTCAGTAAAACAATATTCAATTTTACGCCGTTTATTTTGCATTCAATATCTAGAGTAAAGTCAATATATTGATAAGAGAATATTGCAAAAGGTTCTTGTTTTTAGGGTTACAGCAGGCAGCCGACTGCAAAATAAAGTTAGGTATCAGCTATCACTCAGAATGTGACATCAGGGAAATAAATTGATCATGGGTAACCAGCCGTTCGGAGATTTCATTCTTTCGTTCGAACAAACCAATAGCACTCGGACCCGACGGCCCGAGGGTTTCAACTCCAAACGGCTCGAAAATATAATTAACGATAAGGATATTTATACTTTCGCAGTTTGAGGGCTGGCTTTTACCTTGGTCAGGGGCTAAGAATTGCCATACAACGTGGCAATGCCGCCAGTCTCTCGGGTAGGTACTATCGCGGACGCTGGCGCCTGACCACTTTTCGACCTTATTAATAAGGTCGAAAAGTGGTCAGGAGCCAGCGTCCGCAATGGTATATTACCAGTCGACCGTGAAGCGGAGGAATTTTTCGACACCATATTTTAGTTTATTTAGAGTTTAAGTTTATAATATTTTAATTTTAATAGTTTGTTAGTTAATTTAGTTAGTACTTTAAGAAGTTTATCCAGTGTATATTAATAGTTTTATTCTCTTTATTGTTCAAAGTTTTTTTTTTTTTTTTCATCAAATTGTCCGTGTATTCAAATCACAACTGTCAGTCATCGACAGTTGTATGAAATGGTTTTAACACGCAAAATTGACGTAGTACATCAATTTGATAAACAATTAATTTCCCTAACCGTACAGAACATTCATTTTCTAATCTACATCATTATTTGAAACGCGTCGTCCTGAACTTTTAATGCATAACTGGCACTTAAACTTTTGGTTTGCCAAAGTAATAAATGCTTGCAGAGCTAAATTCAAGCAGGTTATATCAAAATAACAGCAGCATGTAATTTAATCAATTATTCTTCTTTTTACTATCTTAAAACTCCACGGCAATCTGTTCATCTCAGTTACTGGCAGCATTGAAGCTTAGCAGCCCTGGGGAATGCTTGCGAAGGAGCAAGCAATGAATTTAATCACAAGACGGAATTCTTTTGTTTTTAATAGGCGAACGTCTCGAGATTCTAATAGTAAAAGGCATTTTAATTGAAGCTACGTGAAAATCAATTGTATTCAGATGAAGTCTGTTATTTTAAATAGATTAGGTATATAGCTTTAATTGGTTTACTAAAATATGTTTTGAATAGGATTTTATGAGTACTAAAGCTCCTTGTGAAAGGCTTTATTTGTCTGGAGATTTTTGTTTTTGTTTGTTTGGCTTTGTTTGTCTGTCTTTGTTTACAGTTATTATAGCTATTTGTGACCTCAGTATTGTTAAGTTTCGAATTGAAGTCTTTGAATTGGTAAAATCATAGGCTACTTCAATTTATTTTCTTTTAAGATTATCCTTGGATGACGAGCAACATTCAAATTGATGTGGATTTGCCCTCGAATTACGCACAGTGAACTAACTCAGGCCAAATAAACATTCTCAGTTGCGTTCAATACTAATGAAGTAACGAATCAGTTGTAACCACATAATTTAAAAGAGTGTCCGTGGAGTTTCTTGCCGGTTCTTCTCCATAGGTACCTACTACGCTTTGGAATGAACGTTAGCTTCATATTTCTGACTGACTCCTTGACAATTCAATAGTGCCTGAAAATGGTTTAATTGAAAGAAATACTGTGAGTTTTCGTTCATTTTTGCCTTCTATATACCTACCCATAGCAAAGCAATCTAGTTTATTAGTATATTCCAAGCTTATAAACTCCTTACCAAATCTATCGTATGCCATTTGTTTCTGGATTCACAAATTTAACTTTCCTATTGTGTTGAACTTGCATATGCATTTCGCCATTTAATTCATTTCCAACTGCTATAAAAGTAGAGATGCAGTTATTATTGAAGAGAATTTCAACTAGTTTATAGTTCGAAATTGACATAAAACTGAAAACAGTTCCGGAAAAGAGTTTATGTCTTCATAAAACAACTGTTTTCCAGATGCAGATAGATGCTTCCGGGGCAATAAAAGAACGCAATAAAACTAGGCTTCCATTCAATCTGTTCAAGTGTATGCATACGTTTTGAGTCATATTTATTACTACATTTTTTCAGCGGCTTCGCCCGTCTGGAGGTCAGAAATTATTTCACGGGAACGTACTACCGGGATTGAAAGTAGGTACCTTATGTGTTAATCCAGGTTATAAACTATCTGTTTGCTTAATTTCATCTAAATCCGTTAAGCCGTTTTTGCGTGATTGAGTAACAAACACACAAACATACAAACTTCCACATTTATAATAATATATACTAGCTGCCCGCCCCGGCTTCGCACGGGTAGCACTAAGTACTTATCTACGGCGCACCTACCTATCTACCTACCCTAACTACATACCTACCTACCTAAATACTTACTTACCTACCCTACCTAAGGGTTGTACGTATTTTTTAATGCCGAATGATAAAAAAAAAAAAAAAAAAAAAATTGGGGTGGACTACCCTTATCACTTAGGGGTATGAAAAATACGTATACGTCCTATTTTTAGACCCACTGAATATACAGACAAAATTTCATAAGAATCGGTCAAGCCGTTTCGGAGGAGTTTTGTTCCAAACAGTGTGACACGAGAATTTTATAAATTAGATATACATATATTACTAGTGATAGTGATTTTATTAGTGTTTTATAATATTACGGATTTCACTATGGGTACACGAGATCACTATAGGTTCTTGAGTAAGTTATGTATCACTCCAGTAGTGAGCATCATCTAGCACACCAGCCTTCATTGTGTTTGTCATTGTTGTTTTACAGTTTATAAATTGTTCCTGTTAGTTATTTCCGGATGAAAAAATTATGTAGTAGTTCCATGTAGGTCGATGTAACGAATTCGCAACAACCTGCTCATCTGTGGTAGCAAAAAGCGACTATTGGTTAGTTATGACAGTATGTATAAGAAATATAAATTTATCAAAAAAAAAAAAAAAATTTAGTTATATATTTATATTACAATTTATTACGGTAGTGACCATCACAAATCTGCATACCAAATGAGGTCATTGATAATTTTACCTTTGTTCAATTAGATAATGTAGGAGGGTATTGAATGGCCTATAGCCGAAATAATTTAAAATAAATAAAATACTGAATAACATCACAGGCATCATATGACACACAATTAAATATTTCATTTGCGCCATATTAAAAGATAATTATATAAAACCCTCAACAATATCCATTAAAACTATTAAATCCAGACCAGGGCCATCATCACAATATTCAGAGTTAAAAGAGAGGTACCTACATAATTGCCCTGAAACGCATACAGGACAGAAATACTAGAGGCAAAAAAATTTATACGTGCACGTTATACTCGACATTTAATGGTTTTAATGTGAACTTTTATATTTTTAAACGTACTTGTGGTATGAAAAGCTTTGGAGTATAAAACTACTCCATTTGAGGGGCCCGTACCATTAAAATATTCAGCAATGGAATTTGGTTTAGAAATTGCGACGTTCTACCTTGCCTTTTTGATACTTTTTAAGATGTCTCAGCGAAATGTGATCTTGTAATGGTTTTGGTAACATACAATTTAATATATATGAAAATAATTTGAGAGGTATCATTAAAAAATGAGGATCACTTTGTTTATTTTCTTGATTAGCAGTTTGTTCTTTGATTCTGTTTAGTACCTATTAAGTTTTTGTTCAGGAATCGAGTTTAATATCTTAAAATAAAATCTTCTTTCTGAAGATTCTTCTTTCTTCTTTTTTTTATTCTAATGTTTCTTTTATGAGATAAAAGCCTTGTTGTATTGTCATTATAAAATAAAACATTTTAGCGTACTTTGTGTTACTGAAATTACACTCATAGATCAGAAATTACCTTGGCAAGAGAAAAAGAATCGCATGTAAAAACTCTAAACATTCCTGTTAAAAATCAAATTTGTGAAGTCCAAAAGTGCACGCATCATAAAGCTCATTCAAAAACAGAAAAATTTGTACACCAAAAATAAGTTTTTTATTAATATCGACTTTTATACGACAAACAAACACGCATTTTTAATACGAAATCTGAGGAAGCAAGTCTAAAGTGAATAAAAAAACAAATATCTCGATATGTGGAGTATTTCAGACGATATCGTGACCACACACGGACGTCCATAGTTTTTTTTTTTTTAAATCAGTTTTTTCTTTATATTTTACGCAATAAATGTTAATTTGTTATTATAATTGTGTAAAAAGCATAGTTTTTCTACATTTATCAGTGTACGAGATTTAAAATATGTGCGATATGAATACCTTTATAACAGGTAATCAAAGTTCAAGACAGCACTTGTTTTTGGCAAGTTGTGAGTAATGTACTACCTCAAACGCTTCGCGTTATGAGGGGTGTAAAAGTAAAAATTTACATGAGAAAGTATCTATAGCGCTGGCTTTAATATCAACTATTTAAAGGCTTGTGCAGACCAGCGCGACTTGTCGCGCGACGCGACTCAAACAATGCAATTTGTAAGAAAACTGTACGGTATAACAATAACCGGCGTCGCGCTGGTCTGCACAAGCCTTAAGAGGCTATCGATGGCAAATATATTCCATACAGTTAGTTTACATAGAAGCTTTATATTTTCTTCAGGCAGTATTCCCTAAAGTTAAAATACATTACCCCATCTGCTGTGAATATTAAAGCCGTATTCATTCAACGAATAATGCTAAAAACAGTGCGTTGAAGGTACCTGCTCACGTTTAAACAGAAAATGTTTCTGTTCCACCAAAAAATACGGTAATTATGTGCACTCGACTCAACGAGCGTATGCAGGTTTTTTGCAACAAAAAAAACTTTATTTTTTGTTACTTCCATCCAGTTGTTCGCAGAATGTGGGTTACCCGTTTTGCATACGCTGTTAAGAAAGCTTTAAATAAATGTGTAGTGTAAGTTTTGGCTTTAGAGATTTTCTTACGTATGAGATAAGCTGTGGTTAACGCCATTTTGAAAATATACTAATACCATATTTCTTTGTCGTGTAGTTGGTGACTAACCTGGTGTCAGAGTTTTTTTGCCACCCATGAGCGTCTGTCTTGGGTTCATCGAGAAATATCTCTCAGGCATGCCGGTTTCCTCACGATGTTTTCCTTCACCGTTTTTGAAGCAAGTGATAGTTATACAATAAGCACATAAATCCGAAAACTTAGAGGAATCTTGGGTTCAAACTCGATTGGAATATTTTCTTACAAATTCCTTTGTCCATTTTCATCATCAGCCATTGGGATAATTTGCAACCCAGGATCAAACCATAGCTGCAATGAACAAAAATAATTGATTAATTATCATATTTGGGAAATAAAAAAAAAAAATCTCAGTTTAATATTCTCATGCCTTTAGTCTTTAGAGAACTAATCACTACCCTGGTTTGCTTCATCAAGGCAGTTATTTTCCATTTAATATGAACTTCAGCCAAATTAATAAAAAGTAATTGTGAACACTACTATAAATTGCCACTGAAATAGACAGTCCTCATTCCTAATAAGACCTCATATCAAGTCTGGTCCCATTCAAAACCTTGAGCGATGCGATTTGCGACGCGACTCGCGTCAAGCGACACGCGCGCGCCTCACCTGCATCCCAATTGCAAACTTTCTTTCACAGTCCGACGGATTTTTAAAGAAATTCCTAAGCTTAAAATAAGAAACTGCTTCATACGTTTGAAAAATTCGTCGGCTCGATAACGTCAATAACGCAATGAATGTTGTTGAATTGTCATAATGAAAGGCATTGCAATTGTTAGTGTAATCGCTTTTGCGTGTTTCTCGTGGCCACGGGGTATGGTTGCGTTCTAATCTATACTAATAAAATAATCATTATTATTATAAATTGATACGTGAAGCAAAAACTTTGCATCCCATTTTACGAAAATTACGCGGACGGAGGAGTATGAAATTTGGCACAGTTAAAGTTTATATGGAGAAAGAGGACAGAAAGAAAATATTTTTATATAATACTAGCTGCCCACCCCGGCTTCGCACGGGTAGCACTAAGTACTTATCTACGGCGCACTTAACAGTAGCGGCAGTGGCAATCGCGGGCAGTAGTTATGGTATTAAATCCATGGGCTGTAAGTACCGTGACGTGTGACGTTGTAGCGCTATAAGTACCGGCTGTAGGCGTTTATGGCCTGATATGGCGATATAAATTAATTCAACGCCTACTAAGAGGTAACCCTTGAAGTCCCTAATAGTTATGAGTTTTGAGACCTTCAGTGTTAATCGTTTAGTGGTCTTTTAAGACTTCCACGGTAAATGGGAAACTGAATTTAGATATTGAATAAGAAACAAATCATCTTGAGCAAAGTACAGGTAGATTAATTGTTCATTAAATTGACACACTACGATATTTTGCAATATTATAATGATGCCAGGTATATTGACAATGATTTGAAAATACAGTTAGTAGTCAATTTTCTAAACAATTAATTTACCTGATTGTGCTAATGTGACCGATGGTTTGTATTTTTTATCATTATTTTGTTGCTTTTTGTTTGGGGCTTGTGGCTAAGTAATAACAGCCGCACGGATCGATTCATCAGGTTAAGCTACGTTTGCCGGGGTAGGTCCGTGGATGGGAGACCATCTTTACATACCGAGACTCCTTCGTGCCTCAGAGGGCACGTTAAGCCGGTTGTCCTGGCCGTCATTTGTGAATCTTTGACAGTCGTTACGGGTCGTCAGAAGTCCGAAAGTCTGACAACCAGTCTTACCAAGGGGTAAAAAGTATGTAACTTTGATTTGATCCTTCTAACTTTACTAAACCAAGCATTCATCATAATCTGCCTAGCCTTTTTTCAACTATGTTAGGGTCGGCTTCCAGTCTAATCGGATACAACTGAATACCAGTATTTTACATGGAGCGACTGCCTCCACCGTGCCTGACCTCCACAACCTAGTTACTAGGTAACACGATACCCCTTGGTAAGTCTGGTTGTCAGACTTTTGGGCTTCTAACTACCCGTAACGACTGTCAAAGATCTACAAATGACAGCCGGGACCAACGGCTTAACGTGTTTTAGGGTCTTGGTATGTACAGATGGTTACTCATCCACGAACCAACCGCGGCAAGCGTAGCTTAACCTGATTGATCGACCCGTGCGGCTGTTATTACTTAGCCACAATCTAACTTGTGCGAACCTAAATTGTGTTAACGCATTAATTATGAATCTGCCTAAACTAAAATTCAAAATCAAAATATTACGTAGACTAATGGCACAATATAAATTTATACTGTACTAGTTAATAATCACTTAGCAAATGATGTAACAATAATTTTCCCTTTAACAAGATTAGGGATCAATAAATCAGAATTTAATATAATTATGGAATTTACAAACAGCTTATAGACGATAAATTTATTTACAGCCTCTCTCGTTGGTCTAGTGGCCGCAAGCGCTACTGCTGGCAATGTTGAGGTCACTGGTTCAATTCCCACTTCTGTTAGAGCCTGTGCACACGATGTCTTGTGGTGTCGCTGCGGCGTCCTATATAAAAATATCCATGGTATATCACACGGTGCGTCCGGCATCGCACCCCACGTACACCTGACTTGTAGCCCGCGAGACGAGGCGGGGAGGGGTATACGCGTTGCGACGCCGGAGCGGCACCGCTCAGTTGTTTGTGCGTTGCCATGGTCTAATAAAACAAGGTCTGGCATTCCGGGACCAACACATGCTTACGTCACTATCCAGTTGCCACTTTATTGCAACAAAACACGATTAAGGAAAGATTTTCAGAAACCAAAGCTTTGATTGTCGTTTCGTGTGTCTAATCAAACGAAACAATTCAATTTAAACATAAACCAATGTAATTGTTAATTAAAACCTCATTGTTTTATCGGATTTGCACAGGTAATAAAGGTGGTTGGAGAGTTATCATTACAAACTTCTGGTAACACAGATGTGATGACGTAGACATGTGTCGCCCACGTGACCACTGTGTTTCGGAATGCCATACCTGGCGAAGTATATTATTATACCATGTGCGTTGCCAAAAACATAGATGTTTGACAGATGACAAATTACGCGCTTTACAGCGCGGGGCTGCTGCGGCGTAACAGCGTTACGGCGCCGCAGCGTCCGTGTAACCGCTAATACGGCGAAATCTTTGCGGTGCAGCGCCGCAACGCATCGTGTGCATAGGCTCTTCGAGAGAAGGTATAAAACCAATTTTTTGGCGCTCAAATGACGTTGACGCTGTTGGTAAACATTAGTGCAATATACCTATTGAAAAAACAAGATGGCGGCGTTAGTTTGGATTTTGGCCACGCGCCAAAAAATCCTTGTACAGCTATAATAGTTATTGTTACATCTAACGGAAGATAAACCCTACGACACGTGATGCTATGATAAAGAAATCTTCTCTCCTTAACCGCTAAGATTATATTAAAAAACAACAATAAACGACATTACCAACTAAACTACATAATGCCATCAAAAGCCTACAGATTATCAACTAGAACCTGTCAGTTTCTGTTGCAATCTTGATACAAAGGCTCGGGCTTAGCAGTGTACCAACAAAGTTGATGTTGACATCGTCGGGAGTTCTGCTTGCTCTGCTAAGCCAGCTTCAAATTCAAACTAAAACTTGGCAATTAAAATGCTCTTACCTTAAATTAAAATCTTTAATGCTGGTGATGGAAGATTTGATGAGTAATTTCATTATGACGGTGTAGCAGCTGCTGCATAATAACATTAAAATCAGACGTAATATACACTGATTACACATTTAGACGTTGAGGTGCATACACCAGTTTGATATATATTCGTAGTACTACTACGCGACCCGCCCCTGTGACACAACATCGAGATTTCTTAAATAACTATAGGTTAAATATTAATGTAATATAAGTACTCAAAAACCTTCTGAAATACATTCTATAGATTATGTTGGAAACCTCATAAAATCCGTTGCGTGTTTTAGAAGAACAACGCGGACATACAGAAAACGCGAAAAGTAACTTAATTTTATATTATTTTATTCTAGGTGCATCGTCTTCACATACAATTATATATTTAATGTATAGAAAATATAGTAAAACATTTTAAAAGAGTAACGGTGGAGTTTCTTGCCCATTCTTCTCCATACGAAAACTACCTTTTGGAAGGGACGACTAGAATATTTTATTTTTTAAATTTTGACGTTCAAAAGTGCCTTTCATGTGCCTTATTTAAAATATATTATTTGACTTTGAATAAATTTGGGTGTTATGGTCGTACACAAATTTATCATAAAATGTCACAAATGCAATAATATAAATAAGAGAGATATAAGAGCCTCTTCTCATACAGAAAAGGCACGAGCATTGATCACCACGCTTGCACAAGACGGGTTGGTGATTACAGACTTACATTAACTATAGGTCCAGGTTTCCTCACGATGTTTTCCTTCACCGATGTTGTTAGTAATGTCCAAGATAAAGTCAGAATGTACATATGAATTGAAAGTCACATTGGTACTTACCTGGATTTGAACCCTAACCTCGTGTATGAGAGGCTGGGCCATCACATTAAATATTAATGCAATAATAATAATGATGATTGATTTATAACCTCAAAACAATACACTGTCATCAATATTTACAACTTAAACTAAAGTATTCCTGACTTGAACAAACGTCAAAGATAATAAAAGAGCGGATGGTATTTTATATTTATTTTCAATAAAGTCTCGAACATCGTCTTGAAAAGCAAGAGTTAATTCATTTTAGTACTGTCGTAACAGTAAAATGTTCTAAAGGAATTGACTAACAATCTGACTCAGGCTAAACTAGAGCAATTTTGAATTTATTAATACACCCACACAGATTTTAGTAGCGCTTATATTTTTATGAACTTAAATTAAGCCGAGTACACACCAGATCCAAGAAACGTAACGTTCGAGCGAATGCCCGATGGTGTTTTAGGGGTGTAGGTCACCACAGTGTGTTCGTAGAAATGTTAATTTATTTATTTATTTATAAATACTTTATTGTACACCACAAAAATAAATAACCATAAATAAATGAAACACAAAAAATATAGCAGCCTTATCGCTTTCTGCGATCTCTTCCAGGTGACCTTGAACTGGACAGTAAAACCTGGACATAAAAAGGGTGTGTCGCTGGTGCAAATAATTATACTAAAATAGATACATATAATATAAATAATAATATGCAAAATTTTCGTGGCGTGTAAGCATTTACTCGTAACATTCCTTTCTGTTTTGCTTTCTATTCAGAGTAGTATATTTTTCCTATGCTATTTGCTGCAACGAATGTTACACACATTCGCTCGCTCCTCGGATTGATCTCATCAAAGCGACCTTGTATTCTAGTGACTTTATCGAAAAAATATTTGCACGTATTGTAGGACTATTGTTCTCGTTGAGTGTAAACGGCGATAGAATAATTGTAGGCAACAAAAAATTCTAAACTCAGTCAAGAAAAAAATCTTGCTCTGGTTCTTTGTCCGTTTGGTCTAAACTCACATTTACAAGTAAATGCTCAAATTCTAAATTCTAAAGTCATTTATTCAAACGAGGCTGAGAATCAGCAGTTTTCGAACGTCAAAAAACTGCTCAAACAAATGTGTAGGTTAACCTTTATGTTGATGATGTTATGAAAAATTTAAAGTACTTAAATGTAATGAAGTTTATTCTGATATTTTTCATCATACTCACGATCATGATTAAATTCCGTTCTAGGAAAGTAAGAAGTTATTATCTCGCTCAAGTTGTGTAGGTAAACAGAGTAGGAAATTTGTTACGGTACTCTTGTTTTATGAAACCTTTATTTGACGTTAATTATATTCAAAGAGTAGATAATATTAATTTATAAGTTGATTTGATAGTGAAAGGGAAGTATTCAAGAAGATAGTTTATCACAACAGCATAGAACATTATTATTTAATTTTAGAGTAATCAGGTGATGTTTGAGTTATTGGGTTTTTCCATCTGGAATTTCTCAGTAGCAGGAGTCTGGATTTGTGCCCGGTTGATGGCAAAAGGCTCGCCGGGGTATTACATGGGACTTAAACATAACTGGCAAAATGTGGGTGTTACTATAGCGTAATTTTATTAAGTGGTTTGGGTATACTATAGGTACTCCTCTGGCTAATCCTTCAAGGATAACAGTCGTGATGTTATCTTATGTTGAAGATCTTCTTCTAATCAATTGTTGATATTTGCTATGAAGTCTTCCAAGTCCATATTTCTCTAAAACTGGGCAAAGGCCTCCCTATTTTCTTTCTACCTTCCTATCCAGAGCTGCCTAGGACCAGAACGTGGGAATAGTAACGTGGTAGAACCAAAACTCCTTAATTATCAAACGTAGGATGAGCTTGACTCCTTTAATAAGGAATTAAAGGAGTCAAGCTCATCACACGTTTGGTAATTAAGGGGTATTAAATCTATTTTCACTAGAATGTAATTCCAACCAGATTATGAATACCAAAAAGAAACGTCTTTAGAATAATGCCATTTGAATCTAGATCTTCAATAGGTACTGGTATAGATACCATTAGTTTTTACAGCATTGATACACCCAAAGGTGTACTAGTTTCTTTACAATTCCGTATCCAATTGTTATAGTTCCGATACTAGACATTACCATTTTCCTCATTGTCCTTGTTATACTGTTATCTACCTAACTTATCCGAATTTGCATCTTTAAGTTTCAGACAGGAAGGTTGAAATTCAATCAGCAGTAGTTTTTAGGTGTTACAGTGGTCTAGTAGTGGAATAAAGAATATGAAATCAGTTGAAAAAATCCTCGTCGTTTAATTTAGAAAAGATGTCTGGTTTTATTTTTAGAGCTGTTTTTATGCTATCCGGCTCGGCCAGCCAATTTTCCGTCTGTCTTATGTATATAACAGTTCTTATTGTTGATCTACGAATGAATATTTAATTATTTATTCGCTGAATAAGAATTTCATTTTTGTTGGTATTTTAACGTAAGTTATATCGTTGGAGATTTTGTACAGAATAATTCAATTAATATAAAGATCTAACATACAGGTAATAAACCAATAGTTTTAAGGTATGATTCTGAAAAACCCTGCAGGTGGCCGTGCTGCCGCGTCTCTGTTCCTCATACATTTTCTATAGGTTTATATTTGATTACATTCCAAACATGGCAGTAATGCTGCGCAACATTGGTGCGACGGCACTGCTGCGCGGTAGTGTCGCTCTGCCGCCGCGGCAGACCAGTATTGCGGTGTTAGCGATAACATGTGAATGTTGACAACTGTTGATAAGTAAACCACAAACAGCAGTGCTGCGCAGCGATGCTCCAAATCACGCGGCAGCCAGCACTGCCGCGTGTAGCGTTGTTCGGAATCATACCTTCACACTGATTGGTGCATTGATTGAATTCGATTATTAAACCACAAATTCCTAATCACGCACGACCTAATTATGCTGTAATGAGATTAGAAATTCAAGAGATGTTAACATCACTACGATCAATTTTGAATGCCTAATTTTAAGTAGTGGATAAGTAGTTGTATATTAGATTAGTAGTGTAATTCTATCTCTGGAGAGCGAGCCAGGTAACTAATCTCATCCCACGCTTAATTTATTAAGATAAGATCCATCAAAAATTCCGCCCACATTAATTAGTTATAATCAAAATATTTCTTTAAAATGAAACTTGCAAAGCCCAGGCGGACAATTACATAATTCTTCACAAAATAAAAATCAATACAACAGAACCAATTATCGAAAGTAAAGCGTCCGGTGACGATGACAAAGAACAAAAGAGTTAAATAACCATTGGCTTTCACGTAGAATACCGGAATACCAGCGTGGTGTTCGTTGTCACAAAGGTGGGAATTTGTGGGTGCATACGGCTACAGAATGTTAGCGGGCACGTGGCGATTATCTAGCTAAGGAGTATACTCCGAAATTCTAAGTGGGTGAGCAAACTTATCAGGTTGGCACTGCACTAGAATTCCTGAGTCTTGGGTTATGTTATGTTGATACTGTTAACGTTCTTGTTCGCTGTTGAGTTTGGAATTTAGACGAGGTTATTTTATATTGATGTTTGTTGTGGCGTCTTTTGTTTTTGGCTTTGAATCGATTTTCTCGATTATTTTTACTTATTCTTTTTATATGCGGAAAATAAATTCGAATGTCAGAAAGGTAATGAGGAAGGAAAGGAACTCCTGATCTGATTCCGAAACTTCTGTCAGTAATTGGAAGCTACAGTATTTCCGAGTGCCATGTATATTTATTTTATGTTGAAACACGACATTTTATGCGGACGAAGTCGCGAGCTGAAGCAAGTTTTTTTATATAGAACTTAAGTAAAAACTAGTAGATAAAACAATAAACACTAACAAACATCTTGTGCTCCCACACAATGTGTCCAAAACAGAACAGTTTCAGAAAATAGATGACCCTGCCTAAGTTCGTCGCAAACACAAGTTCCTAGACCAATTCTAGCCTCCAGAGTTTTCTAATCAAAATTATTAGCACGTTTTTGGCACAGTTTTGGGTCAAGTGGTGCTATTGAAGGCCGGACTAAATTTTCTGAACACAGATCCAGTTTTACGAGTTTAACGTATATGTTTTGGTACATATCAAATTCAATTGAAGTGTGTAATACTACTGATGCGTGGAATATCTGTAAAATGATAGTAATTAAGAAAATTACATATTTAAGAATGGAAAAAATATGTATATTTAAGAACGTAATATTATTGGTGGTAAGGTGACTGATCTTTACGTGACATTGTCAGTGACACCAAGGCGTTGCTGGCCTTCTTTGAGCAGTTGGGGAGGCTCGAATAACCGGTTTTCCCACCCGTACGCAAAATATGCGCTTTGACGTAGAGTGGCGGATACCAGTTCATATTACCTATTACCTACCTAAGGTGACTGATCATATTTTTATAAATTCTAAGTGTTAAAATCAAAATGGATTTTTGAATGAGCGAATATGAAACAAACATCGATATGGAATAAATTTTAATCTTTGTGAAATTTTATCTATGGAGCAAATTCAGGTTGAAAATAGTTTTTGTACCTGACAAGGTACAAAACTATTATTTGACACCCAACCTTAACACATAATATTTTAAAACGAAAATAAAGAACATGAATATTCACAAATTCCTGCCAAAATATTCCACGTCAGCTTGAACTAGGCGTTGGACTAATCGAAATTGGACTTGTGACGGTTGTCACAAGTCCAATTTCGGGTAGTTTTCACATTGAAAATAGTAGTCTTTTTCAGCCAATATAGGCCTCAAAGAAAATACTGTCGAAGTATTGAATGAAGAGGGTTAAACATGTGGGTGACGTCTTTTTAATGGTGAGCTGTCTTTAAAGTCGAATGGCTCAAGAGATGGGTCAGTAACGACGTGTTTAAGGACTACGGGTAAAAAGGCTATCGATGGACGTGATATAAATGTAAGTGAAAAAGATTTGCGAATCACTAAGTAATAATAAGTAGGCAGTAATAAATATCATCGACCCATCTTCTTGATGGTCTTCCTCGCTTTCTTTTTCCCTTGGATCTTTCTCATACTACGCCATGACTTGCCCATATAGCGTAGCATAGAGCGACTCGTATACAAAGATATAGCGGGAGACAATGCCAAACAAAAGCGAGAGATAGAAAACAACTCATTCAAATTAAACAAAATCTCAATGTAATTTATTTATTTATTTATTTTTAAACTTAATATTAAATACCATCTTAAAATATTGCAATAGATTTCAAGAGAAGACATAATTATGTAATTAAAATTGATAATTTATTAAGTTAACTTTGTTGCATGCTAATAATATTCTAAAACTGCAGGGAAAAATTAGAAAAATAAAAGGCTTATTTATTCATTTATTATTCATAAGGAATAAATGTAACCTTTACAAAGTTACTAATGTTACAGTTACAACACGGCACGCCCTTTATGCCTGGAGGCTTTTATTTAGATATTAAGTTCTGTTTACGTTTAGTTTTTTTATTTTTGCCTGAGTATAGTTCTCGATGATGATATTTAGTATATTGGCGTGTGCTAGCTAACATATGGCTTAAAATTTAAATTATGTTTTTGTTGCGTAATGTAAATTATGTTGAATACTATTATAGCATCATTTTTTTTGTTCTTCTAACAGGACAGACAGCTGTGTTGCTGGGGAGTTTGTTGCGCCACTTCTTCTTCCCAGCTAATGCACTAGGAAGTGGTGAAGGGTGGGCATTTTGGGGGACTGTCTTATGTAATTTTGACGTTCGAAAAGTGCTGATTCTCAGCCTAGTTTGAATAAATTACTTTTGAATTTTGAATGAAGAGCGTAATGTATAGTCGATTTTTTAAATAATAAAACTATCCTACTAAGATTTATAGTATTCCAGATCGAATTTCGGTCCTGGCGACCAATCTCAGCGGAGACTAGCCATCGACGTGGGAGGTATTATATAACAGTATAGTAATTTTAAGAATAAAGCATAATTATTGTTTCGGATAGGTTCACGTAAAAACGACATTGCAGACAATAAAATGACCACCAAACAATACTGATAGTACAGTCGTAGCCGCGAGTAAAAATTTAAAAATATTTCGTTACTGTAGTGACCTTGTAGTGTAGTGACCGAAAAACCATAGCACCGAAACCGCTGTAGGTCAATTAAACTGACTCACGTCATGTTCCGCTAGTCGCATCCGATTTGAGTAGCGGAATGACGCAAGTCAGTTCAATAATTGTAATAATTAATAAACCATAGCCCGCAGTAGTTCAATTATTGAACTACTGCGGTTTTGCTACTATGGTTTCACCGCGGAGGTGTGCTACCGACGTACAAGATATCAGATCGACCGCCCGCGCTATTATTTTCTTTTTACTCTGCTCCTAAGGGTCGAAACGTGATATTAAATATCCTTCCTCAAGAATTTGGCTATATTTTATAGCCAAATATAGCAAAAACATTTTTATTTAATCCGATTTATAATTCTAGAGATTAGCGCTTTCAAACAAAAAAAAACAAACTCTTCGGCTTCATTATATTAGTATAGAGTGGTATAGATCTATATGGAATGAAATAAAATCTCATAGAAAAACTTTTAAGAACTTCCATGGCTCTCACACTAGAATAATTTTCCTTTCAAAATCTTTCCAACTCCGTCCACACTATGTTGCTCCGGCTCTGAGGTTCTATCAAATTTATTCCCTCTATTACAACTGAGCACAAGTTCCTTTTTAAAAGTTTCTTACAATTTTTTTCACCAACCATATTCTTTGTGAATACAATGAGCTAATGTATAGTTCTGTTAAAGTTTCTAGTATATGTACAAGTTTCAGAAACTTGACTTTGGTTTGCCTGTACGACTGTCTTCTTTGTTGAAAATGTGACCCAATTTCTTTTGTTATTTTAAAGGTTCGTCTGTTGTTATATCTTTATCTTCATGATTCATTTATTAGAAGTCTATCTGATCGGATCAACGTTTTAGTTTGATATTTCGAAATACCGTTCGGCTTACGGATTTTCGCGTGAAGAGCTCATGATTGAGATCTTCGTTCGAAATGTCGGGAATTTTCGGCATATCGTCTGGAGTGTCAAGTCCCATAAATCTATAAATAAATTGCTGTGACTGAATAAATTTCGTACTATTGATTATGGCTTACCCTTTTTAAGCTATTTGTGTAACATTACCATTAGAATAATACATTGTTAATTTAGCCTTGTTTATAAATTTTAACAAAAAAGAAGCATTCTAGAAAGTCTTCTTCTAGGAGTTCTTCAAACCATCACCAAAAATACATTTCAAAACAAAAACAAAAATATTTATACGATCCTACTGAAGTTGTCTTAACAAAAATTGAATTCTAACAAGATGTCTATTAGTTGAGTAAATATTCCCAATAATTTAGTGTAAAAGATATCTTTTGAATTAAAACGTCCCTCGAGTTTTACTTATTTCAATAAACAATTCAAAATCTGGGGTCCTTGATGTCTCTTGAAATAATTTATTTGTCAGTTAATTGTAGCTTTTGTAATCTAAAATCTTTTAAGTATAAATGTACTTTGGAATTCAATTATGATAAGGTGAAAAAACTTTGTTGTGAAGTTAAAAGGATTTAAAATATATCATAAATGTGTAAGTAGGTATATTCGAAGCGTAATTGCTTTACCAATTGTGACAACAATTCCCAATAAATTAAAACTTCACTCAGGTTCATCATCATCATCATTCCAGCCAAAAGACGTCCACTGCTGGACATAGGCCTCCCCAAGTACCGCCACTTCGACCGGTTCTGTGCTTCTCCCATCCAGCTGATTCCTTCGCGTCAGCTGAGGCCTTTCAACGCTACGTCTTCCGGTACGCGGTCACCATTCCAGACCCTTTCGGCCCTATCGGCCATCTGTTCTGCGAGTAATGTCCTGCCCACTGCCACTTAAGTTTAGCAATTCTTCGGACTATGTCGGTTACATCTTCATTTATCTCTCTTCATTTCTGATTTGATCACGTAAGGAAACTCCAAGCATAAGTAGGCTTCACTAAGGTTGAAACTTTGAAACTGTCACATATACAAAAAGACCCTTAGGGCCTTTCACAACAACAACAGTCTATCAGCGAATACAATGATGGAAATATCAATAATGACGTATTGGATTGGCATAAACTATCGAATGAATTATGTCAATCCTGTTGAAAATCGTTGTAGATACCTACACAAAATGCTTTGAAAGCGATTGCTACTTGTCACACACTTGTCTGTCGTTATATGACATGCAAGTGGCATCTACCCTTAGGGTAGTGTAGAATTTACGAGGTCGATTATACCTAAGCAGAAATTAATAAAAAAATTATAAGCTATGTACATCAGTATTCTAAATTTAATATAACCTCTTTCTGTCCATAATCTAAAATTTCTCTATGCCTCTGTTGTCGGAAAACTCAATTCTGAGAGCTCGCGTTTGTGCATAAAAATGCCTTTGATCAGAAACATGTAGGTATGAATATTATGTGTATAAAATAAGGTGAATATAATATTTATCTCAACAGTTAAGCTAGTCTGGCGGCATCTACATCGCTACATGCGAATTAAGCATCAAAGATTTGAAGTCACACAACGTCCTGACGACACACAAATCCTGCATAGCGCAATTAGTTTACCGCGGAATCGACATATATACAAGCTTCCGAGTTCAACCAGTGGGCAGTTGCCCGCCACACATGACACCCGTCCGGTCCGAGGATCCTCCCTTTTCTAAAGAAGATGAGTGAACTTTACACCCCGTTCCTCATACCTCTAAAATAGTAATGTCACACACGCAGTGACTTTAGTCGCTGGCGATTCCAAAATTTCATATTTGCATAACATAATACGTTATGTTATTACGTATTTTGACATCGCTTGCGTCAAATCTGCTGTCAAAATCTGTATGTGGACGTGAGGCAACTAAAGTTGTCTAAAGTCGACTTAAATCTTTGTGTGTGTCTCTGTACCTAGCATATCATAAACGAATTTTAAATCATACCGACACACAGTTTATTTGACCAGCCTTACCAAGGGGTATCGTGTTACCCAGTTACGTACTGGACTGTGGAGGTCAGATAAGCAGTAGGGTAAAATACTGGTATTCAGCTGCATCGGGTTAGACTGGAAGCCGACTCCAACATAGTTGGGAAAAAGCTATGCAGATGACACAATTTATTCGACGTCACGTCTTTTAGGTACTTTGTTTTAACTTACTGACAGTCAAATTCCACGTAGGTACCTACCGTTTTAGTCTACGCACAATTGTATAAGTTTTAATTAAACTGAAGAAATAATATATAATTTCTTTATCTTTCAGGTATGTGCCAGCACAAGATGTTTTAATATACGGGCAGAAGTTTTGTCGTTTGAAGGTAACAAGCCAATTATATTGTAAGCCGAGCTTATGTTAGTTTGGTCTGGCTCGAGAACCCAGATGTTGAGTTGCTTGAGGTTTTGGTATTTTAATACGAGTACATTACCTACTTTATTTTGTTTGTTCTTACTTAATCATTTATGAGTATTCTTTGGAGAACGGAAAGTATATGAAATTGAATTAAACCTTTTTTTGGCTTACTATTATTGGTTTTTATTTAATCTGAAGTTTACTCAAAGTCTATCTTCTTCAATCGGTTCTTCATTATTGAGGATCGTGGTCACTGAACACCTTTAAGCGGACAATCTGCCTCCAACGGCTCCTGTCCAAAGTTGCCATCACCACACTGAAAATTTCTTGAGGAAGTAGCTTCTTTTACTTGGTCGTACCATCATTTTGGCGGCTGGCCTCATGCTCTCTTTCCTTCGGTATTGGCAACTCTGACCAGTTTCTCAAAACTGCTAGCTTACTCACAGAAAAAAAAGAAAAATAATGAAAGGGCCATGTTAGAGATTTCTTTTCCGCCCTTGAGCCTGTGACCAGCAAAAGCGTTGACCTTGCGTAGTCGCTGCCTAAATTGATACGCTCTGTGCATTAAATTTGCTAGCGTTGTGTTACCGTGATTGTATTGAAATTAATTCACGTTGAACAGGCGTTGTTGTAGCGGTTACGCGGTGCTTACGCAATATCAACGCTTTCACTTTCGCGATAAAAGCTCAATAGCAGAGAAGAAATCTTTCAACCTGCGTGACACACGTTTGACACCTGTACTGGATATACACTCAGTGTGAAGATACTCTTTAATATTATGTGAAAATTAAAAATAAATAACCCAACACAGAAGTATATAAAGCCATGTCGCGACTACCTCCATCATTTTGTTCACAACCGTATGAGATTCCCCTAATTTCCAGAATCGGATAGACTTACACAAATCCGTTGAGACGGTATTCCTTTAGACAATTAGCTTTGCCTCGTGAACAAATGGCGAGCGTTGGGATATAGCGGCACAGTCTGTTTTATCCACATTCTAAGCTTTGATGCCCGTTCATTTCCTCCGTTTTTAAGTTCTGTTTTGGACAATGAGGAGTTTATAGACGTATTTTTGGCCATTAGTGTAGTCCAAGCGATTGACGAAACGATCCGAATAAGAACCTGGATAAACTTCTCTTGAATATGGACAACTTTTACTATGGGTCCAACAAAAAAAAAAAACTGCTGTTCTGTTAATGATAAAATGATGAATAGGCTCGCCCTCTATTACATGAGACTTAAACATAAATGGCGAAATGTGGATTTACTTTAGGTAAACCTCTATTTAACCGGTCGGGGAAACATGACGTGATGGTATGTTCATTGTGTTTGTTGTGTTTATTTATTTACAAACCTTTGTAACTACAAACAATTTTAAAAGTTTTTTTTTTAACTTTATGATATCTGTATTTAATAGCTACTATTCGAAAAAGAAACGTAAAAAAGTAAGAGGTCACAGTATCTTTTACAGTCCAGACATTGTCTTGGACGATCATGTGAGGACCATGCAGATTAGCGTCTGAGATGGTCTTTTGAGGGAAGAACTAGACAGATTTGAGTGGACCTGTCTAGTCTTTGCACGCATGAGTCAGTATTTTAATGATGCTCAACTCTGAACTAAGATAGGTAAATCGTTTATTTGGCGCACACAAAACACAAAGCACAACGTACAACACGATAAAATAATATCAAATTATATGAATATTAACAAAGTGCCATTAAACAAAATATGACATAATTTGAAGACAATATTGTCTATGACACATTTTATGAAATAACAAACATACAAAGTGCCGTGTGCATCTCAAGGTGAAGTCCAAATGAGAGTCCGTCTATGCATGTTCCAGTCAGTAAATATACTAAATGATTCAATTGATTCAGGCGTGACTGCGGAAATCCAGAAATACAATATACGTAGATATATTTAGTAACCTATTCCTAAAGAGTCATCCACCAATCTATCCGCCATCATCCGGCGCTCGGCGTGGCAACACGCCGTGTTCGTGTTCGTGACAAGTCAATCGTCATCCTTAGGATGCCTCGTTGAGAGGTAAAACACGTGTCGATTTCTTACAGGGTTTTTTATGATTCTTTAGGAATAGATATGTGGAATAGGTTACTAAATATATCTACGTCTATTCTATTTTATACTAAAGGAGCTCAACGATTCGACGAACAATACCAACGAAAGGACATTGGTATTGGTATTGTACAATGTACTTTCTTTGCATTGAACTATAGTTTTTTTTTTATATTTCAGATTTGGTTCCATAGTCAAACTTGTTTCTGCAGTTTATATTGTAACCATTCATGAGTAGCTGTACAGTGTTCTGTAAAAAATACCAGGTAATTTGTTTGCATCTCACATAGGTACATAACGTTGAAGTTATTTAAGACTAGCTGACCCAACAGACGTTGTCTTGTCCAAATTTCAATGAAAAAAGGGTTGCTCAGTTTTCTCGATTTTGAAAACGACCTAATTCGGACTACTCCGAATATGTTAAATAAAAATTTGCCAATTTGGTCCAACCATCGTCAAGTGATGCACTTAAAAAGGTCATTTCATTGTTGTTTATATAATAATAATATTATATTCTGTTTAATTTACTGATTAATCACGTAACACAATAATATGTGAAAGCGTATCTCATATCATAAATTAAATGAAAATATTGACATATAAACGGACATCTTGTTACATCTCGATTTATAATCCTAGTAGACGAAGCCATAAGTAGAGTAATATTCCATTTATAAAATGGAAGTTTCTGATTAGAATGACGACATTGTATGTTAAGGACCAAATCAAAATAAAAAATGGGACACAAGTATCTGTGATTCTTGTAGGACTTGTGATTTATGGTGTCAAATAATTCATAAACTCTAACAGTAGTATATTATGTTAATCAATCATATAGGAAAATTCATTTATTATTATCTATTACTACATACTAACTAATATTATAAATGCGAAAGTGAGTTTGTTTGTTTGTTATGCTTTCACGCTAAAACCGCTGAATGAGTTTTGATAAAATTTGGCATATGGGTAGAACATGACCTGGAGAATATAGGCTACCTTTCATCATGTATCGCAGACGAAGTCGCGGGTAACAGCTATCATTATAAAAAAAATAAGTCGCTTTTCGTATGTGTCTATTCTAAACGCGTTATTCTTCTAAACTCTAGAGCGGATTTTGATATGATTTTCACCATCATTTAGAGATTTTTTTCCGTAAGGTTTATTTGTTCAAATTAAAAGTAGTAAAGAAATCTCGATGCTTTGTAGTCTTCAAAACCGTGCGAAGTAGGCATTGGTCGCCAGTTTTTAGATAAAAGTTACTTTGAGATACATGTTTACATAGAAAATACGAACAAACTTATCAATCATACATTAGGTAAGTCTCACTACAATCATATTATTTGCTCCATCCATATTACAATAGACGAAGAAGAAAACATATTAATATATTCCATAAATAATAATTATTCCTTACTAATCTATATCGTGTTTCAGTGTTCGATTAGATTAATGTTAAGCTCGCTGCGTGGGTATTATTCGTAATTCAGAATACATAAATTGTCTGTCTTACTTTGATTCTATGAGGGTTACTAATGTAGCTAATATTAATTGAAGACTACAGGTTACTGTAGTGCTAATTTCGGATTATGTGTCTGGTTGCAGCAAATCATTTTTAGAAGTATTGTACATGAAGTATTGTATTATTTACATACCAGCGACCCGCTCCTGTTTCGCACGGTTTTTACGACTTGACAAAACATCGAGATTTCTTAGGTAAACGTAGCTTTAAGCTTTAACGTATTAAACACATGAACCCCCTAAATGAATTCCCTAAACGATGGTAAAAAGGTCATCAAAATCTGTTGCGTGGTTTAGAAGAACAACGTGGACATACAGACAAACGTGATCAGCGACTTTGTTTTAAAATATGTATATAGATACTGTGTCACTATTAAATTGATAAAACCTAATGTTAATTTCGCCAAAGGGCGCCGATGACGTCATATCTGTGAACGACCGAGGCGCATCCCGACAGCGTGACGTTTGTATGGGCCCAGACTTTTCCGTGCCGCTGGTCCTTGACGGAATACGCGAACTGTCACTCATTTGGTGCTGCAGATCCCTAAGCGGTGCGGTTGAGCTTTCCAAATTTTTTTTTGAATTCCCGAAATGTTAAAATATACACATAATTTCATGGCAAGTAAATCTATCATGGGAACGTCTATTATACTCAATCTTCTTCTTCTTCTAAGCAAACCGATGTTTGCAGCAAAAAGAAAACAAAAGAATTCAGTAACCCTTACTTAACTTGAATTACTAACCCGTCCCTAGTAGAAAGAATTGAATCCTTTCAAATACGGACGGTTCTAGTCAAAAAACGTCTTAAAAATAAAGCTGGCTGTAGATAATTGTTCACCTGTGTCCCTTAAGCGATACTTCTCCGATTTCGCCTCCCGCTCGTGCCGAAGACATTACGCCCGACCCAACAAATTGCGTTATAGCTAAATTAGATTCTCTCTGAGCCCCTAGGGTCTCTATAATCCATATAAAGCCATGTTCTAACCGACCATGAGTGGATTTCAGTTTGCAAATTTATACGTTCCGTGTAATTAAATATAATATAATGTAAATCTTCTTTCCGGAAGCCAAACATTTCAGAAAACATGAACACATTTTCCATCTCCACAATGAATGACGGAATGAAATAATTCAATATTCAGTGGATGAATTGGAGTATTGGATGGCTTTTATTGAAATTACATTTAAATACAATACTGTGGTTAGGGCCCACCTATGGAACAATAGTGCAGATGACAGATGTTGTAATATGGCTGGCTTTACGAGTCGTGTAAAGTAAATAATAAAAATATTTGTATTTTCAGAATCTGTCTAATGAATTTAATAACAATGCCACTCAACTATCATTAACATTTATACGAGTAATAAATGTATGAAACTATACTAGATTTTGCCAGCAACCGTGATATTTCTTGTTTAACTTTTAACATAAAATATACCATACCATATAAAATACCAAGCAATACCATGGCATATATAATATACCATATAGATACAATTCCAAAAGACATAGACATTGATGCAATGAATACTCATTTTACTGCTTCGTCCAATTTTGATAGGACAATAAAGTTGAATACACTGAATTATCTTTCTTCACTTCCGACTCCCAGTTATTCTCCATTTGTTTTTAGTCAGTTCTCCGCATGTGATGTTAAGAAAAGCATACTATCGATTACTTCCAATGCGGTAGGAAGTGACTGTATCAGCCGTAATATGTTAGTCCCTGTGCTGGATGTTATCCTTCCCGTCATTTGTCATATCCTCAATTTTTCTGCATCTAGTGGTGTCTTTCCATACTCATGGAAAGATGCTCAAATAATTCCTTTACCTAAAAAGTCTAAACCCACATCCTTTTCTGAATACCGTCCAATATCCGTCCTACCATTCCTATCCAAAGTCCTTGAACGGTTAATTCACAATCAAATAAGCACTTTCCTCGCTAAAAATAATCTCCTCAACCCCTTCCAGTCTGGCTTCCGTCCTGGTCATAGCACCACCACAGCGCTTCTGAATATTACGGATGATATAAGGTCAGCCATGGAGAACGGTAATCTAACGGTCTTAGCTTTATTAGATTTCAGTAATGCTTTTAATACTGTTGATTTTGATATTTTGCTTGGCATTTTATGCTCTCTTAACATATCTCCATCGGTAATTGACTGGTTTCGTACTTACCTGTTCGGTCGCCGGCAACGTATTTGCATAGGAGAGACGTTGTCTTCCTGGAGTAATACTTCTGCCGGTGTACCTCAGGGTGGCGTTCTATCCCCTTTACTTTTCGCAGTTTTTATTAACTCAATCTCCGAAGAACTTATTTCTTTCTACCATCTTTATGCAGATGATTTACAAATTTACTCGCGAGCTCCTCTTGGTAATCTGTCCGAGGCTATTTTATCTATTAATCGTGATCTGGCCCGTATATGCGACTGGAGTAAGAGATACGGACTTATGGTCAACCCCATAAAGACACAGGTTGTGGTGGTGGGGAGTTCTAGGACGGTCTCAAAGATCGACTGGACAACTCTTCCCCAAGTTTCTTTTGACAATTCAATTGTTCCCTTCAGTGAGAAAGTTAAAAACTTGGGGATATTCATTGATAGGAACTTTTCTTGGACTGCCCAGCTACAGGAAGTGAGCCGCAAACTATTTGCATCCGCTGCATCTTTGAAGAGATTACGTAATTTTCTACCGACTGCCACCAAGATTGCGCTTGCCCAATCGCTTTTTCTACCCATCCTTGATTATGCTGATGCCAGCTATCTTGACCTTACCCAAGACCAACTTGATAAGCTTGAGCGGCTTCAAAATGTTTGTATAAGGTTCATATTCGGTTTGCGCAAATATGATCATGTTTCCGAATATCGTGTGAAGCTCAAGTGGTTACCAATTCGCTTTCGCCGGAATGTTCATATTCTTTCCCTTTTGTATAATGTGCTTTTTTCCCCTTCCACCCCTCTCTATCTCAAGGAACGTTTCCAGTTTCTTTGTGACTCCCACACGAAATTTTTAAGGTCATCAGATAACTTGAAGCTTAGAATGCCTATACATTCCACAACTTTCTTCGACAAATCCTTCACTGTCCAGGCTGCTCGTTTATGGAATGCATTGCCAGTTGAAATAAAGCGTGCGCAATCATTACCTGTGTTTAAGAGGCTCGTGAAGGAACATTACTTGTCGTTGTAATCTTGTTCTCATAACTGTAATTATCTATAGTGTTCATTTTTTTTTTTTTTTTTTTTTTTTTTTTTTTTTTTTTTTTTCGCTGCTTATACGTTTATATTTAGTATGTATGTATTTATGTATCTATTATTTAGGATATGTATTTATCTATGTATCTATTCTAGTATATTGTATACTTATAATTTGCACCAACGACAGCCCCATTTTATGTCCAGGTAAATCACTGTCCATTCTAAGGTTGCCTGGAAGAGATCGCGGAAAGCGATAAGGCCGCCCATTGTATATTTTGTAGTGTTTGATTAAGTATTTTTTTTGTTATGTATTTTTGTGGTGTACAATAAAGTATATATAAATATAAATATAAATAAATAAATACCATAACATTTGGCAATATTGAAGTTTCCCCTTACTGATGCAGAATCGGATCAGTAGTTTCGAAGATTACTCCCTACATACAAACTCACTTACCTTTTTATAGTATAAGTATAAACTAGCTGCGCCCTGAGGTTCCCCCCGCATAAGTCTCAATCCCGTAGGAATATCGAGATAAAAAGTATCCTATGTGTTAATCCAGGCTATAAACAATCTGTGTGCCAAATTTCATCCAAATCCGTTCAGTGGTTTTTGCGTGTAAGAGTAACAAACATCCATCCATCCATATTTCCATCTATCCTCACAAACTTTCGCGTTTATAATATTATATATATAATATTTAATTATATATATATATATGTACGTATAATATAATAAAAAGTAGGATGTAGGATTGGAATAACAAAATGCTTAAAGAACTGAACCTCTTTTACTAATTTTAACTAACTCACACTTAAACGTAACAATACACCAAAGCAATTTGCGAATTTCAAGTCCTGACGTAACAGTACACATAAATTTTGTTGTTGTGTCTAAACAAGGCAATTCTGCGTTCTGACATTAATTTAAACGCATTCATAACCATTTTACTTAGACCTCCCGAATTTGGCTAAGATATAATTAATGCTTAAACTAACTGCGCGGGTAAACCAACTTCACGCATTGTTTGTTGTTTGACTTATTTTCTTATAAAGTGTGGCAACTGTGGGAAGTGTTTAAATAGGTTCTAGCTATTCTGTTTCACCATCGAGTGTACTTGTAGTACTAACAGCCATCTCAGTGGGAATATGTACATTTTCTTATTCTAGGAAACGTTTTAAATTCCGTTTTACTAAAAATTCTAATCAGATAAAAAGATCTAAATGATAATTCTGTTGAAGTGAAACGAAATTTTCTAGATCAAACAAGAATAAAAATGTCTGATGTTTTTCCGCTTGGAATAGTCCATTAACATCGTAATATAAATACGCCTTGAATCCAAATCCTTGTTTAACTATCCCCAAACAAAATCTTTAATTTCTAAATCAAGAGCCTGTTTATTCAGAAACCCTTCCACCTAGAGTAATTCAAACGAATGGATTCTATTCCAAAATAAACATTCGCCAATTATCTTTGCAAACTAGATGTCAACGTGGCATTATTTTGACATTTGGAACGTAGCTGAAGTAATACGAAATCCTTGTCTCTTGGCTAAATAAATATGGTCTAGCTAAATTCCACCTGAGTTAAGAACTTCGGGATAATTTTAATTCGTGGCAGCTCTCAGAAGATATTCGTCTGCGGTTTTTGCTTATACTATGCTTGTCTTGATTAGTGTGAAACTGTTTTGAGTTATTCCGAATTTGGAAGTTAATTAATACGGTTAGAGAAAGCTGACTTGAGATTTATTATTATTTTTTGGTGAATGAATTGTGCTGTTAGTGCTTTTAATTAGGCACAGTTGAGTGAGTGGCTTTGTAGGAAATACTATTGTGCATAGAAATTTAAGAAGACCGCCATGCGACGAAGGCAAAAAATTGGAGCAGCCAAATTCTATAGTAGTAAAACGATTGGTTGGAAAAAAATTGATATGTTTGTCAAATACCTTCACTTTCATTGTTATAAGGACGTCCATACATCATAGCGATGTATTTTGCAAATAAACTGGAATTATCGGCTAACGACCTGCAAAACTAAAGCTTAAAATCGCAATCATGAATGTCATATTACTGTCAAATGCTTTACGGTTTGTGCTCTTTACAGTTCAACGATAATCTCTAGAGTCCGCGTCACCACTGAACTCCGGCGGAAAATTGTGGAACCGCATTTTTTTTAATGCAATGACATAGACACTAGGGTCACGTCTATCGGACTTGAGTGGTGGCGCGGACTCTAGTTAGCTATTACATTTATAGCAGACTAGCTGCGAGTTTGTTCGCTTAAAATTTCTTGTTTTTAACCCCCGACGCAAAAAGACCCCGTGTTATAAGGTTCACGTTATGTGTGTGTGTTTATCTGTGGCACCGTAGCTCTTAAAGGGGTCCACCGATTTGAATGTAGTGCAATCTTTTTTTTTATTTGAAAGCGGGTTCTCTAGAGATGGTTTTTAGATATGTTTTATCAAGCTGTTTGAAGATTATCAGATCTTTTCTAGTTGATGAATGAGAGCGTCTTCCATAGGTCTGATCGATTTCAAATGTGGTATTCTGTTACTTCAATGATATTAGAAGAACCTAGTAACCTTGAACGCTGCATCATCTGGAATTTGCAGGATAGCGAACTCCCTTACCAACTTACAGCACAGGTATAGTGTTTGGGCTCATTGGAATGGTCTCAATGAATTGGTTACAGATAGATGATGAACAGGGTCTGGTGATAGAGTAGGAAAGAGAAATGGGGAAATGTTTGTGTCGATTTTTTGCCTCCGTAAACTCCTATTTTGCATCTTTCATCGTTAGAGCCGTTTTCGAGAACGTGATTAAAAATAATACAAAAATTACTCATTTAATAGTGATAGGATAGTTTAAACAGATATAATCTATGCAACAATGCGTAAGCGGAGCGCGTCTCTGGTGCGCAGGGTGCACGGCAGCCCCAAAAGCGTGCTGATGATGATAGCTGACCGGCTCGACTGTCCTTACTGGTTTAATTAGCAACAGACATTCAATGTTTGTGTCTCCAGTGATACCTCAAGACGTAATAAGAGTGATCCAGTCATTAAAAAATACAAACAGCGTTGGGTATGATAGTATAGCTACAAAAGTAGTAAAACTCGTATCGTATAATATTGCCTCACACTTAAGTCATATTATAAATTTGTGCATTCGCTCTGGAGTATTCCCGAATGGTCCAAAAACGGTAATCGTAAAACCGCTTTTCAAAAAACACGATAAAGAAAGTTTATTTAATTATAGACCCATTGCCCTACTTCCTATATTTTCTAAAATCATCGAAAAGATTATATATGAATCAATTAACAAGTTTTTATGTAAATATAATATATTATGTGATGAACAAAAAGGGTTTAGGAAGAACAAAGGTATAAATATTGCTATTTACGACTTGCTTAGTATAATAATAGGAAATGTTGATAAAAAATTGCCAATTTGCGCAATCCTGACTGATATGACAAAAGCTTTCGATTGTGTCAATCATGTAACCCTGATTGATAAGCTTCATATGTATGGGATAAGAGAAAACGTACTTAATCTCATTAAATCATATTAAAGTGACCGTATACAATACACAGAAATATCTAAAATCTGCACAAAAACTAGGCGTGAAAAGAAATACATATCCGAAGCAAGAGTAATCAGACATGGTGTACCTCAGGGTGAAGTTCTTAGCTCACTTCTATTCTTGCTATACATAAATGACTTACCACACCATATTGAGCACCGCATTAATTAAATGTAAAGACATAATTAAATACGAACATGACATAAATTATACTCTTAAAGACATTGTAAATTGGCTTGACGAAAATAATTTAGTAATTAACCTGCAAAAAACAAACGTAATGGATTTTTATCAACGCACAACAGTATCAAATGTAAAAATAGAACGTAATAACTGTAATATAGACCAAGTACAAGTTGCAAAATTTTTAAGTATACTGATAGACAGTCAGTTGACTTGAAAACCTCAAGCAGAAGAGGTTTATAAAAAATTTAGCGTATCCGCGTATGTCTTCTACAATCTAGCGAAAAAGGTCAACATCTCCACAACAGTAGTTGCATACCATGGTCTAGTCGCGTCCATTTTAAGATGCGGAATAATCTTTTGGGGAAATTGTACTCTACGAGAGCAGGTGTTCAAGGCCCAAAAACTTTGCTTAAGGCCAATACTTAATAAGAAAGCGACAGATAGTTGCGTCCCTGTGTTTAAGACCCTCAAACTATTAACTATCGCGGCTATGTACACTTTAGAAATCGCAATTTTCGTTAAAAGTTACATTAACCTTTTCACTGTATAAATATCTACAAAATGTTGAGAGTTGTTATAAACGATACGTATTACGTAGCCAGAGCAGTCCGTCCGTTACCGAATTGAAAATCACCGGGACCGGACGGACTGCACAACTTTTGGTTAAAATGGCTGACTAGTTCGCACACTCGCCTAGCATCTCAATTCCAGTCATCCGTGGAGTCTGGGTCGCTACTACAGTCTCTAACAACAGGCGTTACCCACCTGCTTCATAAGTCAGGTAGTCCTGCGGAACCCAAGAATTATAGACCGATCACATGTTTGTCGACGGTCTATAAACTTCTTACATCCATTTTGAGAGCGAATATCAACACACACATTGACAGTAATTCAATTATGTCTGCCTCTCAAAATGGATGTAGGAATGGGTCCCGTGGTACTAAGGAGCTACTCCTCATCGACATGGCCATAAGCCAACAGGTTCATCGATCCCGCAAGGATTTGTCGGCATGCTGGATAGACTATAAGAAGGCCTACGACTCGGTGCCACATACATGGCTCATGAGAGTGCTGTTTTTTTTTTTTTTTTTTAAAGACGTTGCTCGACACTAAGAATTTCTTCTTGTATCGTGGGTGCGTTTATAAACATAGAAACTCACATACACTAACACCCAGACCCGGAACAACTACTTGCAGATCATACAAATATTTGTTCCGTGCGGGGATCGAACCCGCGACACGTTGCGCAGCAGTCGTACAAGATAGATGTAACTCTGCGCACCTTCCTAATGTCGTGTATAATGGGGCAATGGAGGACGGTCCTTTGCTATCCAGGATGTCGACAGATCCAGGGGAATGATGAGCCTGTATGGATTAAACGGGGAATATTTCAGGGCGACAGTTTGAGTCCACTTTGGTTCTGCTTAGCCCTGAATCCTCTAAGCACAGCAGGATTCAGGTCTGGGCTATCGGTTAAGGAGAGGTGGTCAGGTCATATCTCACCTCCTCTACATGGATGACTTGAAACTCTTTGCCCCCAACAAATTGCGACTGATGGAGCTACTGAAGGTAACTGAAACATTCAGTAGCGCCATCAGGATGGAATTTGGTGTGGACAAATGTTCAGTCATGCATGTGTTAGATAATTCATTTTAAGATTGTTATAATATTAGAATATTGTTTGTTGGATAATGGCATCTGTCATATTTACAAAGCTTGGGACCAACGTAGAAGTACTTAATTTGACTAGGTATTGTTTTTACAGAAAAGAACACTCTTAACTTGTAAAAACCATTTAGATGTTATTACTATAAATGTTGACGTAATATTTAATGATACTTGTATTTTATCTTTGATTTTATATTGCTATTTTAATAAAATAAGTTGTTTTAAACTATTGACACAAAACTTTCAGTTAATGTTGATATTCTATTGAATTATACCTAAGAATAACAAATCGGCTGTTATTAAATTGCTTTATTACTTTATAATGTTTTAAAACGGTTTCACTACATAATATTTGTTTATTATTGTATTTGAGGTTATTAAGCCTTAGTATGACATCTGTGATTTATTTAAAATGGCGTTAGATGTTTGACATAAAAAGGATTGTAATGACGTTATCGACTCAGTTGCTCGGTGGATGTTGAGTTGGTTGGTTCTAGTGCCGTTGTTGTATGGAATAGACCGACCAGGTGTCACGTAAGTTAAGTAATTTGATATTATACCGTAATTATTGCTTATTATGATTATGTTGTTGTGTATGATACCTTATTGTCAGTATTGCTGATGTGTTAAATTGAATAATGGAATATTCCTATTCTTTTCCTTGTTATTTTATAATATTGCTTTTATTTTGAGCAATGGTCCAAGACATACAATTAACTGTTTTTGAGATAACGATAATTTATAGAAATGTAAGAAATGTGTTGATAGAATACTGTCATACTGTTTCCATGGAGTTTCTTGTCCTTCTTCTCCATGAAGACCTAGTTATGCGAACGGACAACGGAAGCTTTCTGATTAAACAATGAAAAGTCTAATTAAATAAATGTATAGCCTTGTCTTTCTGTGCTTTACTTCATACGATCCTTTCCCTACAAAACATATTCAACAGAACTTACATACACAGTGATCATTCCGACTTTTAAAACTTGCTAAATTAGGTAATACTTATACATACACTTATAGTGCTTACTGCCTCTTCTAACACATGTAAAGCAAGGGGAGATTATGGAATCCGAGGGAACTCAACTCTCGGACTCCATACACCTTAGATCCCTCTCCTCATCTGAAAGCTATAAGTATTTGGGTATGTCGGAAGCGCTAGGCATCAACGTTACTGACATGAAGCAATCGTTGAAGGAACGCTTCTTTGGTCGCGTGAAGAAGGTATTAATTCGTCTTCTTTCGGGCGGAAACAAGGTGCGCGCCTTTAACGGTTGGGTCATGCCGGTTTTGATGTTCTCTTTCGGCATACTCAAATGGACTCAGACCGAACTCGACGCCCTGGACAGAAGGGTCCGTACACTCCTGACCGCAAACCGGATGCATCACCCACGTTCATCGGTGATGAGACTGTACATCCCGCGGAAGTGCGGGGGTCGAGGCTTTTTAAACGCTAAGACCCTCCACAACCGTGAGGTGTGCAGCCTCAGGGATTATTTTTTAAAATCCGAAGTGGGTATGCACCGTGATGTGGTCGCAGTGGACAAGGGACTCACCCCGCTTTCCATGGCTAAAGAGAACTGGCGCAAACCTGTAGTACTTACTACAGATGACCGCAAGGAGGTATGGCAGAACAAGGAGCTTCACGGGCGCTAGTATCGGGCTCTTCATGAGCCCGGTGTAGATTTCTTAGCGTCCGTATCCTGGCTACGTTTCGGTGACCTTTTCGGGGAAACTGAAGGTGTCTGTGCAATTATGGACGAAGTTATCTTGACGAATAACTACCGGAGACATATTATGAAGGACGGGACGGTTGACGTGTGTCGGGCATGCCATCGTCCGGGTGAGTCCATCAGACATATTATCTCTGGTTGTTCGCGTCTGGCTAACGGCGAGTACTTACACAGGCATAACCAAGTGGCCAGGATTATTCACCAGCAACTTGCTTTGAAATATAAACTTATTGACTCTGAGGTACCGTATTATAAGTATGTGCCCGACCCAGTTCTCGAAAATGACCATGTCACGTTGTACTGGGATCGATCTATCATTACTGACAGGACTATTGTTGCCAATAAGCCTGATATAGTGGTGATAGATCGATCAGCGCGCCGCGCAGTGATAGTCGATGTTACCATTCCGCATGACGAGATCCTCGTGAAAGCTGAGAAAGAGAAACAAATAAAATATCTCGACTTAGCACACGATGTGGTTGACATGTGGAATGTGAGCTCGGCTATCATTGTACCGATTGTCGTAACGGCCAATAGCCTGATGGCCGAAAGCCTCGACCAACATCTCTCGAGGCTGTCGTTAGGCGGTTGGATCAAGGGCCTGATTCAGAAGGCAGTACTCCTCGATACGGCTCGCATTGTGAGGAGGTTCCTGTCTCTGTAGCCCTAATCACCGGTAGCTTGGACCCTGCTCCCGACACCGGTAGAACACTATTTTTTATATTTTTAAATGTTTTTTATATAGTTTTTAAGAAATATTTAAAAATGTATTTTATATGTTAAAAAGTTAAATAAAGGAAATAATAATACTGCTTTACAAAAAAAAGTGTTATTAGTATGGGTAATAATATATAATAAAATACCTAACATAATTAAAAATGACACAATACAAAAATTTAAAAAGAAACTGACAGGATTATTAATTATAAAATGCTATTATTCTGTGAATGACTTTCTAAATGACATTGACTTGAGTACTGATTAATTTAATGTAATTTAATTTGACAAACCTATTTATGACATTGTTCAAATTTATTTAATTTTATGCCTATTGTATTCTAGATTATTTATTTTTTATTATATGAATGTACCATGCCGACTATTGTTGAACTGTAATATCTCAAAAATTATTTAACTATGTCGTCACTGCAATTTAATTATTAATTCACTAATTTTATAATAATGTTGCATGCCTATTATAAGGTAGATTGCACAAGGATCAACCACCAAACTGTCACATCTTATTTGCTGTACCTGCAATCTATGCAAATAAATATTTACTTTACTTTACTTTACTTACATACGACGCTGCAGTGACTTGCACATCACCTACAGTCGTCGGCCATTAATGTGTTAGTGTACTGTGGTTTTTGTATTGTATTGTAATGTAATGTATTGTTTGGTGTATGTGTATTGTATTGAATATTGTATGAGTCATTGTAACTCGAATGAATAATAATAATAATTTCTAAATAGTTGTTAATCGATGTTTTAAAATCACCTAATGGCCCAGTGCTTACGACCACGGTGATAAGTGTGAAGTCTGATGTCCCTGACGTCGATTTCCAACTCGTTCATAAGGTTATTGAGGTTCTTCTATAGTTACTAAAACTTTCAATAGCAGCCTGTCTAGATTTCTACTCCGTGTAATAACCACCTCTTTTACTTGGGACTGATATTCAGTTTAATGAAGATCTGTTATTTATTACACCTACCTGATTTGATTTTACTTTAGCCTTGATTGTGTCATATTGTAGGAGAAAAGCCTCTCTTTTCTTCTTCCTCTTATCCATATTTTTTCCTATCAGGCTCAATTTCATATACAAGAGATGTGTTATGTTATTTTCTTCAACAGTTTTATTTATTTTCTCTTTATCTACAGTACATTCTACTCTTGGATCCCATCCAGCACTATATTTCTCATCCCTACCTCCATGAACATTCGCTGTTGGTACTTAGCCGTTACAGACGACATTTATGACTGGACCAGCTGATACCTTGAGAACGGAATGTGAGCTTGGTACACTAACCGACTTAGTAAGATAATTCATGTCCATAACTATGCTAACTACTCAGCCGGTGTCTTGGAAATTAGCATGAATTTCGGAGAAAAGCGAGTGTAATTATTATAAAGGATCTAGTCTAGCAGGTAGCTCTAGCTAGACCTATTAACATAATTATTAAGATACATACAACTTGATTATTTGAATAGTTCTTGACTTATTCTATTAAAAAAATATGTTTTTAAAACCTCTGTGCTAAGCTTGAAACCTTTATACTGTACCCTAGTTCATAACCAATTGCTATTCTGAATTATAGAGGTTTATTAATGCAGTGTACAAAAGCTACTAATTTTAGTAGGTTTTTTTTTGGCAAGCCTTTTATTTTTCGGTATTTTTTAGATTGAAGTATATTTTTACTAGATTAAAAGTTTGTTTATTTAAGCATTGTAGCGGGAATTGTTCCCGCGTATAGTGCCGTATCATTTTCCACAAAATAAAATTGAGCTCCCAACATATTTTTTGTTACAAACTGGATCATCAATTTATAGAATACATTGAAACGTTTGCCCCTCAAACAAAACCAATAATTAGCCTAAAATGTTAACATGGTAAAAAAAATATTTTATTAATTACTAAATTCAATACAGCCAGGTGTTTGCCTGCCAGAATAAATAATAAACTGAATAACAGAACCCTTCATAATTAACGAAACTTTAACGATGTTGGCAATGGACTCAACAGAAAAAAAGGGATAAAAAACTTATTTGAATTGGTCTATGCAAATTCTCTTGGTGGAATTTACCTTCGTTTTATTCCCGTCGTTTAACTTTAAACTTTATAAAGAAGAGTATAAAGTTGGTTTTGATTTGTGCAAGATGATGGCTTAGTGGTGTTTGCATAAATTGTGCGATTAGCGCTGTTGACTAATAGTTATCCTGGTTAAGATGGGTGACAGTTTACGTCGCACAGTTATTTTAGTTCTAGCTTGTTGTATAGTTTTGTCTAAACGGGGATTATTTTCAGAGTCATGGATGGCAGTTGGAGATACAACACTAATGTCCTCTGCATTAGCTCAAATGTAATGAAAGTTTCTGGATGATTTAATTCCGAATCTGGTTTTAGTTGCTATTTCTAACGTATATTTGCGATACAATAAGAAATAAAGAATAATAATATTTATCAGACATGAGTTGAAATAGGTCTGATTAACCCGTTTATGTTAATTATAAGAATTTTGTATTATTAGCCTAAGTCGAAACAAAAGCAAAAGGAGTATATAAGGATCGTAACAGTTGACATTCTGTATTTTCTACCTACCTCCATGTATGAATATATGTATGTATTATTATATTTCACATTCCTATACACTGACAAGCAATATAACAAAGGCACCTGCAAAGTGCCAAAAAAATCTAAATATCTCGTAAAACACACAAGTTAGCTACATGAAGTAAAAATAAACTTGAATATAATTTTTTAGACGTTTTTTATGCGCTATTAAGTGTTGCTTTTTACTTCAAGAAGGTATGTTGCGTGGTTTCGGAAATATTTCATGATAAGTTAGTGGCTTTTTTATTATATTGCTCGTCAGTGGACTTTCGGGTTTTGTGGTCTACTTGGTCCAACGTTATCTACAACAATTAGTGGTTTTAAAAGGCCTTTATTTTAGGAGATGCAACATAACAGCCCAGATTACATCTTGCTAAAATGCTATTATTAAGGAGGATGCAAATGATGATACTAATAATTACATTCTATGTAGCGAAAAATTATGTGAAATTGACAAACGCTCGTAATTACGGCTCGAAAGTGCTATGGAACTTTCTTAATTTTACTGGCTAAGTTGAGTTTCATAATAAAATTGAGCCGCTGGATTATAAGGACCGAGTATGGCTTTAAAGTTATCACTTTTGTTCGAACTGCATTCTGTACATGGAACAATGGTGGCCCAATGGTAATTGCTCCGACTAGCCCCTTGCCAACAGTTTATTCCCGTTGTCCCCGTATGCCATATCCCCGTCACGGGGACAGCGGGACGTGATTTAATTTATTTCCCGTTGTCCCCATAACGTACATTTGGCTAACGGGGACAACGGGAAGTAAACCTTTTTTAAATCGAAACAGCTAGGTTAGGTTAGGTTAGAACTGTGACCACACAACGCACGAGCCGAGCGAGCGAAGCGAGCGGTGCCGCGGCAGCGGCCGGCGAGTGCCAGAAACATATTTTTGAATGTAAAACCAAACCACGGGGACAACGGGAAGTATTATTAAATATTTAATTGAAGTACCGCTGTCCCCGTAGGACGGGGACACGGCGTACGGGGACAACGGGAATAAACGCTCACGAGGACTTAAGGGTGCACTAGTCGACGCCTCGAACTCGATGGTGGGCGTGTATGTTAATATTAATTAATTATTTAGTTTGATTAATTTAGTATTTATTTATCCAATTTTTATTTATTTAGTGAAATAGATGATTATTTATAACGAAAGCGATCGCGTGAAATTTCATGAATAGACCTTTGGGAGTATAGATATTATGGAAAAACTACTAGATGTATTTACTTAAAATAAAATTATTTGAACTTTTAAATAAATTATCTATCGTACGGTTTCTATTTTGATATTTTTACTACATAAGTTATTTATTTACACCCAAAGTCGAGTTAAAATTAGTGTCGAAGTATGGAAGTTTCGACGCCCATAACTTCCAAACCAATCATTTTTTCCAATTCTGCTTACTGCTTACTTACTGCTTACTGCATACCGGGCTAGATAATGACAAGACAAATTGATATAATTTTTAGTTACACCATCAAACAGACGAGGAATCACCATACTACGTCTGTATGGAAGGATGACCGACTAGCGTACCCTTAAGGCCTGGGCCACGACATAGGGCGGTGTGTCTTGCGGGGTGTAAGATCGTGAGAAAAATGGCTTCAAAGAAACGAAAATAAAATAAAATTTATGGAAGATAATAAAATGACATGTAACATCTACCCACTTCCACTGGGTCCGCGTGGATGAAGTACAGCCCACTCCGTCTCACAGAGAGGAGGCCTGAGCTCAACAGTGGGAACATCATAGGCTGATTATTTTATGTAGTATAAGTATCTGTTGTTAAAACAAGTAGAATATTTCAACAATGGCCTTACTCTGAGGGATGATAGAACATGATTGATTGTGAACGCTGTTAGTAATTTGCTTTCCCTAATTAACTGTCAAGTACCTACGTGTAAACATGATCTTTCTTTTGAGTAGATTTTAGTGTAGAAAGAAAAAAAGGGAAAATTAATGTTTTTAATACAACGGTACTAGATTTTTGTGGGTCTTGTTTTACTCAATTTTTTTACTGCTAAGCTTTTCATTGCTCTGGTTTAATAGAACTGCCTGTTCTTTTAAACGAGAGCAATCAACGGAGTTCTATTAAATGAGAGCAATCAACTGCTTAACAGCCAAAATTTTAGGTAAATTAGGGTCAAAGAAAAGTAAAATTAAATGTTTTTAATACAATGCTACTGGATTTTTGATGGCCTTGTTTTACACAAAAAAATTACTGCTAAGCAACTGATTGCTCTCGTTTAATAGAACAGGGAACCTGTCAACAACCTTTATAAAACTGCACGTCTTCTATCTAACTCTTCATAAACAGGCATTATTTATTTGCCACGTTTCATATTCCCATAGATGCCTCCTATCAATCTCAAACTGTACCCCTAAACTGGAAAAGAAGCGAAAGATTTTAATAATTCACTTCCAATATCTATCAAAGAACAAAACATTCCACTGTACCCTCAGGCAAAAAACTCCGTACCGGTTCAGAGCGGTTGTATCCAGTAAATTCCGGATCATTCTAGAACTCTAGCCCATATTTTGTGCGCAGCGCGCCGACATCGCTTCGCAGTAGCGAAATTTAATTCCCGAGGTTCTTGTGCTTAGTTTAAAGCGTACGTAGCACTGTAGACGTAAGATCTGTTGTGTGGGTCTTAGAGAAATAGGTCACTTATATTTGAGGGCATTTGGATACTATACATTTTGCCCAGTAATAATTTTGTCTACCTGTCGTCTCGGTAATTCTCCAGGGCTCTTTGAAATAGTGGGCATAGGGTTATTTGTCACAGTTCCAAGATACCGGTACCTTACGTAATTTTGCGGGAGTATTAATAGCATTATTTATACAATAACTAACCTTTGAGTTCTAAATACAGCATTATTATAATCTTATTTGACCTTGAGATCAGAGAATGTTACTTGGAGAAAATCAAGGAAATTGTCACTTAGCTAATGGTTTTGGACAGGACCCAGTTGCGCAATCTTCAGATTACTATATTAATGGATGTTTTGTAAGACGGTTTTACATAAAGGTAAAATGTAGGTTATTATGGAAGAGGTCCTTATGGTAGTGATGCAGTTAACGAGTAAATATACCTACAAAACATACATACATAAACTCACGCCTTCTTGCCACGGGGGTAGGTAGAAAGTACAGTACGTCACCTGCTACAATCCTTACACTCCGTAGTGTACCTACAATAGAGCACCAACAAGAAAAAAAAAAGATGTTTATATTACAACTATTTTCTTAATGTGCCTGAGCAAACTTCGTGTTTCGTCAGTCGTCGGATTTCTATCAGTTGCCCTTTGTACTTGGTAATTATGGTTGACGGCAACGCGGGCGTAGCGGTAGGAATCAATACGTACAAGCACCAAGTGCAACGGGCAACTGATAGAAATCTGACGACTCACGAAACACGAAGTTTGCCGAGGGACATTAAGAAAATAGTTGTACTGTACTTGATACTTGACATTTCTATAGACAAAGAAGAAGTGGAAGTGTATTTTTTGTAAAATTTACATAATTAAAAGCCGGCTGACATAAAGATTTTAAACATTGTGACGAAATGTTGCAAATTGCAACACGTAACAAGAACTAAAATAAAACGTAACGTAATATAATAAAACCATTAATAAAAATTAAAGCATTTAACCAACACGATACTGTTACTCGTGACCACGGAACAACGTGGGCTACATTTTATTCAGGAAAATGTATGGATCCCTTGGGTATAAAGAAAGGTCGCTTCGGATACCCACTGGAGACCTGTGAACCAAATACTGCAACCAACCAAGCCTAGCCTGAAGTGTTTTGAAGAATACGAAATTGTTTTTCACTTTTCGCTATTCCGCATTCGCTATTTAATTTCCAAAAATGTAAACATATATGTGCTTTTGGAAAAGTAGCTTTATGACCTATATATATATAGTTCAGTTTGCGCTACAACTTCAACAATTTAAACGACTTTTCAATTATACTTGTCATTGTGAAATAGACATATTTTACTTACACAAATATAAACTACGAACGACATATGAAAATATACGTAAGAAGTTGGCAGAAACATCTCAGCGCTGATTTGCTGGATTCGTGTTCTCCTCTGCTGGTTGTTATTTCTCCTCTACCGATCGTTATTTCTATTGATAAAGTTTATTCTGTTTATAATTATGTATGTATGTATATATATATATCTATGTATTTATTCTAGTATTTTATAGTCATTTTCGTGCTGTCAATGGTGCAACATAAGGGATGTTGCACCTGCCGTGTTTCTTCTCTGCATCACCCTAACGTTGACCGATAGAAAACGCCTCAGGCATTAACTCCGCCTTTGTACTGTATTTATTTTACTTGTGCCTAAAGTTTTAATAAATAAATATTTATGCGGAAATAACGTCAATAGGACACAAGGATTTGAATATGGCATAAGTTAATTAGTGGAACAACGGCGGTATGAAAAGTTTGGACGTTAAAATTCATGAAATAAAGCAGGAAGGGGATAAATATTTTTTTGTGAAGAATTAATAGGGATATAATTTATTAACCTTGCTGAAGCAAAACATTGTTTTGGTTTTTGTAAAAAGAGTTTTAGTCAGTGACTATTGTCAGTTTTTGTAAGACATGACTTTGTAAACTAGGTATTCGGTCTTAGTATGAGCAGACGTCAAAATACTTAATAAATATTTGTTGTACAAGGTTATTAAGACACTAGCCATCCCCCAGGTATTACCGGTGTCAAGGCTGTCTGTATCAGATAGGTTGTCTGCCACTGTAAGCCAAACTTGTAATTAAATACTCCGATAATAATTGGTTGCTTATTTTTGGCAACTTAAGAAAATTACAGTTGCAGGCTTCTAAAGAAAAAAACAATTTGTTTATGCATGCTGATAAAAAAACTCAAGTCAAGGTTACTCTTTACATTTTGATGCATCCTGATTATTCTCTTTCCCCGTATTACGCAGCACTGCGATATAAAAAAGCATTTCGGCAAAAAAATTGAATACTTCCACTCCTTACACCTGCGTCCATGGTCCCAATTCCGTCTCTTTCTACCAAGCTACGTTAGAGAGAGACGAAAATTTATTTATATCACTGATATAGCAAGAGAAATTTTAAACGACCAAGTGCTTTTTTTGTTTCTTTCACTCATTAAGTAGAGTAATAAAAAATAAATACGGTCTGTATTTTAGTTATATTACGATTTTGTAATGAAAGAAAAACATTATAAAACAATACGGCTTATTACTTTACAGTGCCGGAGTAAAAATGGAAGAAAGTAAAATGGGTTACTCTGGCTCACTGAGAATGGTCGAACATTAGTTGTTGTTTGTAATTATTGTTACTGCTGACCTAGCTTTTAAGAGTATAGATTTTTATTTCAAAGTGAAAAATTTATAAGAATTTTCTTGGTTTGCAACAGCAACTGTAGTACTGTAGGTAATATAATTTCCTCAATAAGTCACTATCATAAAAAAAAATCCATGCTTGGATTAAAAAAAAAAAGAGTTTTCTTGGTCAAGTATCATACTGACTGACCTTAAGCCGAACTAACATTAAGATACCAGTTGCGTAAACTAAGTTATTCATTGAATGTTCCACATGTAAATAGATAATTATTTACACGTGAAACTATCAATGAATAACTAAGTTTGCGCAACTACATAGTTTCGTAATATAAATTCGGCTTTATGTTAAGCGACAAGCTCTCCCTGTAACCGCTACAATATCTCGTCGACCACGTCAACCTGGGATGTGCCCTACATACACTATTACAGCCATTTGCGTTACCAACAGTCAATGTTGAACATACTCATGTACACTGCTACAAGGGCCTATTGGCGCGTGAATGATGTTCACAGGGGGGCGCTGTTGGTAAACATTTGAGGATTTGGTTTTGGTGATAAAATTATGAAGAAACTGTTAATTAATTATTTCAAAGCCTTACTAAAAAAGAAGGTGATTAAGACAAGTCCAAAAAAACCGGCCAAGTGCGAGTCGGACCACGCATAATGAAGGGTTTCGTAGTTGGGATGAATTTATCCCTAGAACAAACAATGTAGTTAAAAAAGATGTTCTCCCATACGGAATGTATGGGAGAACATGTTTTTCAAACTGCAAATTTAAGTTGGTTGATTATTTCTCGATAACCTGTACAGCCTACTTAGCTCTAATAGTTTTCCTTTTAATTTCGTTATATATACTACTGCTGTGAATTTTTTCACAAGTCCAAGTACAACCATTTAGCTAGAAGTTGGGGGGGGTGGCACTTGACTCTAACAAAAAAATTCAGTTAAAAGCTTAATATTTCGCAAATGGATCCCTGAATCCAAAAAACTCACAATATTTTTGAAAGACTTTTCTAACGATACCCCACAATATGGGGTAGATGAGGAAAAAAAAGAACATCCCACTTTACGTGTAGGGGAGGTACCCTAAAAAATATTTTTTTTCTTGATTTTATTTTACCACTTTATCGGCATGATTAATATGTATACATGTGTCAAATTACAGCTTCCTAGTACTAACCGTCTCTGAGCTAAGCCGCGGACAGACAGACGGACATACAGACGGACAGACAGACAGACAGACAGACGGACATGGCGAAACTATAAGGGTTCCTTGTTTACTATGGAACCCTAAAAAAGACGATAATATAAATGAAGAAATGTAAATGTAAGACGAATATATTGAAACAATCATCCCAACTCAGTAAAACAACACAATATCATTATTTTGCTAAAACAAAAGAAATCCAACACACTATTTTTCCTTCCATTTAAAGAACAACATGATGCCCATTGTCTTATCTTCCTTTATATTAAAAGAAAAGTCTCTATTCTGAATAAAAACCTCCCCTTTTAATACCGGTACAATATTCTTATCTCCTTTGCACTCCGGTGTAATACAAAACCCAAGGCTTATTCTTCAGAAAATTCCCGCCCTGGGACAGTCTAGAACGGCGCAGTTTAAGGCTAAATTCAAAAAAATATAACCAATAAGAACAAAACTTGGAGCATTCATAAAATTTTCTGTTGCCACTTATGCGCTTATATAAAGGACTTGAAATAAATGGTATTTTCATCGCACTGTATTGTACAGGCTGTTTTTCGCTTGGACGAAGTAATAGGAGTTTCAAATTTGCACTTGACTCTTTCTTTTTATACGTGTCTCTTTCGTTCATGTGAAAATTAATGCAATTTTGCTTTGTAGTTTTTGTTACTCGAACTTTTGAGTCTTCCGTGTAAATATTTTATGAATTACTCGGAGCTTCGTACGCCTGAACGTATTTTTTTTTTTATAAATTTTTTAAGGAAAATAATACAGACCCCAGCAATAACTTAAATTAGTTTGGCGAAATGCGTCAAATAAGAAGAGAAGAGAAAAAGAAGACGGTAATAAACGTAGAATGACAAAATAATAAAATACGAGTACAGCGCACTTAACTTAAGTGTAGCAGTTAATCAAAATATATTGGTACTGAATATTCACACAGTTATACCCTCTAGAGTCCAATTTAAATTTTACCCAACTATAAACTAACTGAATATAATAAATGTCATTTATATTTCTGGGGAGTGCTAATCTTCAAATCCCACCTAGGACTATTAACTTATCCTGAGTAAGTATATAAGCTTTGGAACCCTTCAAATCCCAATTTGTAGGTAAGTACTGTCAAACTAATTTCCCTAAGATATTTGTCTGCTCCTACGTCTTATGAAGTAATAGGAACTTTGGGTTTGAACAATATGCGGTGTCAGCTGCGTGGGAAGTATTTCCTCTCTCTTTATATTACCTTTCTTTGGTGCTGAGGTTCTATTTTTTATCTTCATAATCAAAGCTTATACAAGTAACATTAGGCGAGTTGACTGTAGCATTTTCTGCAAAAAATATTGGGATTATCATAAATTTGAGAAAAATCTTGAACAGTCAAGTCAGGGTAATTAATGCTTATCAAATTGACACTAGCAGTGGTAGCCCAGTGGTAACGGCCTCGACTTACGAGTTCGTGAGTTCGAACTAAATCAGGCACTTTACTTTGTGTAAATAAATTCATCAGCACTGCTCTTAAAACGGTGAAGGAAAACATCGTGAGGAAACCGGCATGTCCTAGAACCAAAAATTCGAAGACATGTGACATCTACCAACCCGCAATGGGTCCGCGTGGTAGATTACAGCCCACTCCCTCTCACAGAGAGGAGGCTACGCTGATTATAAAATTTACACACTACGCCAATTTTTCGTGTTCTACTAATTTATACAACTGAGGGGCTTGTGGCTAAGTAATAACAGCCGGAAGGGTAAAGGCTTGTGTAGACCAGCGCGACTTGTCGCGCGACGCGACACCGGTTTTTGTGGTACTGTGAAGTTTTCTTAGAATTTGTATTGTTCGTGTCGCGTCGCGCGACAAGTCGCGCTGGCCTGCACAAGCCTTTAATCGTTCAGGTTAAACTATGCCTACCGCGGTTGGTTCGTGGATGTGTGACCATCTTTACATGTCTGTCATTCGTTGATCTTTGCCAGTCGTTACGGGTCGTCAGAAGCCGAGGGATCGTATTTACCCAGTAACTGGATTGTGGAGGTCAGATAGGCAGTCGCTCTATGTGAAATACTGGTATTCAGCTGAATCCGGTTAGACTGGAAGGCGACCCCAACATAGTTAGGAAAAGGCAGGGAGGTGATGAGATGATGAGTTATTTATACGACTGTCATAGAATGATTTGAATTTAAGGACAATTTAAATGGGTAGTAAATTTGCTAAAGAATTAATCCCTCTTACCGTACAAACAGTGTTAGCGCCAGTCATGTATTGGGGAGAGTTTCATAAAATAGCATTAGAAGGTATAAAAAATATGGTAAAGTTTATTTATTTAATCATGGTCTGGCAGTTTGAGTAATTTATGCGGCCTACCCAAATGTTCTTTCACTGGTATCGTTTGTCGAATCGTTGAGCTCTTTATGTTCTGAGTTGAGCTCCACGACTACTGACAAATGCTTACACTAACTGGACTGGTTCACTCAATTTATGTGTCTCAAAAAACCATTTCAGACTACATGGTCCTCACATGATCTGACCAAGATTATTTCTGATCTTTAAAGAGACTGTGACCTCTGAGTTTGTTTCGGCCTTTCTTCACAGAGTAGTCAGATAGGAAACGCCGACCTTATCTAGTTTTTAAAATATTATTGACGTGTAAAAGTGTTTGAACAAAATTATTTACAGAAAATAAAATCATATCATATCATATGAAATTATAGAAACAACAATACCCTTAAATACTCCAAAAAAATATTTAAACTGAGCCTACGAATTGCACTAGCTTAACAACCAAAACGTTAAATCATTCCAACAGAACCGTTGAGCCGAATAATCCTTGCTATATGAGTGCTTGAGAATCCACTGTGTCACTGAAATTCCGCTTTTATGCCTATATAAATAAGAGCTCCACTTGCACACGTTAGGTTCATGGTTATGAAATGCCTTGTGCTATTTTGCTTCGGCGAGAGGTTACGGATTAAATTCCGTGTTGGCGCAAGTTTTCGGAGATTTTGGTGTTATTATCAATGCATGCTAGTACTCGTAACTGTCTATATAAAAATCTCGTCGGGAAAATTTTGGTGAACTGAGCTTGAACTAAGCTGTCAATCTCAAAAAAATCGAATTATGAGTTAGAAAGACAACTCACTTCAAACTCACTTCTCCTATGTTTTCACTGTGAGAGTTTTACAAAATATACCGGCTGTTTCGAGAATTAATAAAACTTTAACTTGAATTGACATTTTATGCGGATTCAATCCAATTAGATACAGGAATATGTTGAAAATTTAAAACCGTTTTGAATGACGTATATCGGGATGGCTTTATTTCGATATTGATTGATGAATCACTATTTGATGGATAAGGTAACGGATAGGGTGATGGACGTTGGAGAGTGCTAAATGTGGGAAATGTTGTTGAAACTTTTAAAGTTCCAAATGAATGAATCTACGCAGTTTATGGCAATAGGCTAACCTCCTATTACATGGGACTTAAACATAACTGGCGAAATATGGGTGTACCTACTGTTGGTACAACCCTGCCTAACCCTTCGGGAAATACAGCTGTGATGTTATGTGTTATGAATGAATCTCTGGGTAAAAGGTTCAATAAATGATCCTTATTGATAACAATATCTTGAGGTCACTCTTTAGGCACATTCCATATCGTATAAAGCAAAAAATATACCAGCAGTAGGAATAGTAACAAATACAAAAGCATCCTATCTGGTCCATTTTTCTTCAGAGTATGTAGCCAAAAATAACTACGGGTGTTTAAATGAAAAATATTTCGGTAACTGTAAAACAAAAACAGTTTCTGTTTAGTTGCCAAGTCGTAGCTTTGTCTACTTGGCCAAGATACGGACATTCGACCTTCTTCGGTTCAGTGGGTCAATGTTTTTATTCACTACCCGCAGGCTGTAGCCCTATAAATACCTACTGTTAAGATAAAAATGAAACAAAAAAATTAACAAATGCCTTTAAAAAAATTGAATTCACATTTTATTTTAGTCATGGTTTTGGTGGTATTCTTTTGTTTTCAGTCTAAAATTTTCATTGTAAAAGGCTTTTTAGAAACTCAGAATGTTTTAGTATCTTTATTAATAGTCTAGCATCTCGTAGAATATAAAAGTTTCTGAAAACCTTTATTCTTTAACTGCAACTTAAATACATCAAATTCAAATTCAAATTCAAATTCATTTATTTGCCAGAATGTAGGTTTACAAATGTATGATCTTAAAACTATAATGGCCCCTTTACATTCTACCATTACTTATGGTGTGCAAATCTTTAATTTTAACCTATACAATTACATTCCTTTAGTTATAAGGTCCAATAAAAACAGAAAATAAAATAAAATTATAGACAGTAACAACAGATAACAAATAATGTCTCATGCCACAATAAGTATTTAAGGAACAAATTAATTAATAGATGTCAAATTATACCTATAATCTATATTAGTTCAGCAGATCTATAAAGTTTAATAAAAATGTCAGATAATAAATATAAATGTCATTATAAATTGTAATTGATAATGTCATAAATAGTATAATGTCACAGTGGTAATATATTAAAATTTGAACATTAATAAATTATTATAAGGTATATTATCATTCCAGTTACTCCAATTACCAATATCATTTATCTTAGTTCCCTTCTCCGCAATCTGACATGTATTCATTAAGATTGTAAAAGCATTTTACTTTTAACCATTGTGTTAACTTTTTTTTAAACATTGTCAAAGGTAAATCTTTAAAAGCGTCCGGTAATTTGTTATAAACCTTTACCGCATGTATGTACGAGTTCCTCTTAAACAATTCGAGCCTGCATTGCGGTAAACAGAGCTCATGTTTAAATTTATTTTTATTTCTAAGATTCATTCATAGGACATCAGCATCATTATATTTAAAAAGTGTTTCTACATTTAAATTACAACATTTGATTCATTTGATTTCATACGTCTCTGTTTGTTTACTTAATGTTTCCTTCAATTTATTCAAAAGTGCTCGAGAGACATTTGTCCCCGCTCCCTCTCATAACTCAGGCAGCGCAAGATGAGTTGCCCTAGCAAAGCTGTGCTGTTTCGCAGATTACCGCTGTTCAGAACAATCGTAATGTCACAATTCAGAGCCGCGGTATTTTTTATTAATCAAAATACTGCTCGCATTAAATTGAGTGCATTTCATGTGCTGCCTGGGGTTTTTAACTTTATTTCTTTATTTTTATTAAGCCAGGATTTACTGGTTTTACATTTTTCATGAGTGATTTATTTTTCGACGTGCCCATGGAATAAAAATTGATGGTCGGTTAAAGTATTATGTATTTTGTATGTATACAGTACATCTGTGGTACTGTGTGAAATTAATAGGAGCATTCGCGTTCCTTCTGAAAAAAAAAATCTGGAAAATAACTACCACTGTTTTTTGGTCAGCAATGTTGCTGTGTTTCAGTTTGAGTGTAAGTAAAATTACAGTAGATACAGTCTTTTCAATTTTATCTAAGGTATAATAACACGTTGGCTTGTCGTAGAAGAGATTAAGGAATTAGCACTAATGTGCTCAATAGCACACGCAGATACAGTCTCGTCATAATTCCATAAGTATTCACCGTTAAGAAGACTTTTATGAGCCATGCTGTAGCTACACAGCTTCGCCTTTTTCTCAAAATTCGCGTCGTGTTAACACCGCTCCACAAAGCACAAAAGAAAAAAAATGCAATAAATAAAAGGAAAACGCAGAACAAAAAACGTTGCCATATTCAAAAGCTGGTATAAAAACATCAACGTAACGCTTGTAATATGATTAACATAATCTCGTAGCGGTGACTCACAAACTCTTAGATACATCCTATATATACGAGTAAGAGAAAATGATATATCGTAAAAGTTTCACCAAACACATCACGCTGTATAATGTGCTTGCTTATTTTCTGTTCTTGCATTTTCGTTCCTAACTTTTAATACGTTATGTTTGTTCTTCACGTGAGACCTTTGGATTTCTTTAGTGTCATTCCCTGTTTTGTTGTTTGATATAGTTTTTTGTATTTCCTTTACCTTATTAGATGAAGAAACTATAGGGATAACTTCAATCAAGCTGTGAAAGGTCTCTTGATATTTTCCAACTGGAGAGGCAACTTCTGCTATTTCTCTAAACTTCTCATGAGCTATAAACATTGCTTATTTAATAAATCTGACCCTATTCTCTATAAAAAATGCTAAATAGTAGACATACATAAAGGAAAATTCCAATATTAGGTACATTATTATGCGCAGATGGCCTCACTTACATGTATAATGCATGTATCTCCAGGCGATGCTGCCATACGAAGAATACTTTGTCAAGCTTCAAAAATATGAAAATAGATACTTACATATACTGTAGGGAAAGATTCAGTGAGCCCTAACCACATGACTCTTTCGTCTTCAGTTGACACGCTTACGTTCAAGAATTCCAAAAAAAACTGTCTTTGCCGTCGCACAGTGCAAAAACGGAATATCCGATTAAAAAACGCATCTGTAAGTCTAGCATAGTCAGCTTCACTCCCAACCGTGCTGATTGGTTAATCTAGTCTCGTACAGCTCATACCAATATGAGAGAACAAGAGGAACACAGTTCAGTCATGTAAAACAGAAGTGGTAAAGTTAGTCGAAATAATAAATTCAACCGAAGAACGATCATCACCAAAAAAGATCTTTCAATTGAAAAGCTATGTGATTTTCGTCATGTGCCTTTTTGAAACCAAAACAATGACGACGATTCCGAAAGCATCCAACCACCTAATTGGATCAAAAAGCCTTAAACTGTACAAAAAGGTTTTGGGTTTACCACGTTCTTTGTTCCTTTCAATTTCAATGAGGCCTAGCTTAGCAAAAATCGTTTTATTCCTTCACTTTTACTGACGCATCGATTTCTAACACTTATAGTTCTACTTCGTGAATAACACACGATTCTCCGTTATTTTTCTTGTGGAAACTTTCTGGCATATTATTTTTCAATATCACGTGTATTGAGTTCGTAAGTTTTCTGTTATATTTGAATTTTCTTTATTGTTTTCTTATAAATGAGTTGCTTAGGGCTATTGATACTTTATTGGCTTTGTTTTTACGGGATCTTTCTGGTTTGGGTAGGAGAGTTAAAATAATAAAAGCTCAAGCAAAGAAATAATATGATTTAACTTCAGCTCAGCAATTGATTAAAAATCATTTATATATTATGATGTTTGATCAATTTCTAAATTAAATGATAATAATTTTTATATTTATATTAGTTTTGTGAGGTCTGTTGCTAATAATTTCATAACTGTGTATGCTGTTATTTTACTTTTTATATTTTGGATGTTCGAACTTATAATTTGGTCAAAGTAAATTTTATTTATTAAAAGGCACCGCCTATGTTTTGAATCGTTCTCATGCTCATAAATTATATTAGCGCTTCTGCTGAGCAAGAGGTCTAGGATTCGATTCGCAGGTCAGGCATAGTATTATTGGATTCTCTATATGAAATTTCTTACTAGCAGCCCGGAGTCTGGATTTGTGCCCGGTTGAAGGCTATAAGCTCACCCCTATTACATGGGACTTAAACATAACTGGCAATATGTGGGTGAACTATAAGTACATCTCTGCCCAATCTGTCGAGGAAACAAGGTGTGATATTACGTTATAATACATTTTCTTAAAATTACTTCTCTTCCCAAAAACACCTTGTAAAACTTCCAAACCACATTATACACAAAGTAAATCCATAAACACACCAGCCGAGTGTACTACACAATCTCACATGTTTACCGCATTCAGTATACGTTACATAATCTTATCCTGAAGTGTAACCGTAGCCTTAACTTTTAGTTCTGGATTTATTTCACAAAGTTTGGCAAAAAGTGTTGAATAGGGATTCGTAATGGGGGACTCAGACGGCGAGTGAGTGGTGTTAAAATTAAATGTGATGTTTGTGAGGAAAATAGAGGTACTGAAATCGTTGTGGAAGCAATGTTATGGTTATTTAATGAATTGGTGTGTCACGGAAATGGGACTTGATGTTAAGAAAATATACAAGTCTAAACTTATCAGATTTGGTAATCGTGTATGATGCTTCAAAAATTAATTACGTATAGCATTTTGTATATAAGACAGTATATCTTAAGTATTTAAATCCCAAAAATAAATGTATACAATGTCGCCCATGGGTATGTCGTGCCCGTATTTTTCTGAATATTCATGAAAAATTATGGAAAATTAACTTTAAACTTTCATCTTTAATACTTTCACGTTATTCAATTTTTATTTTTTTTAGTAGCGTTTGCATATATCTCCTATGTTTTGGGCTCGATTTGAATTCTGTTTATTATTTCTACAAGCTTATGAGTTATTTTATCGGATTAACTAACATTGTTTAAAATTTGTAGACTATGAAAAAAAAACGGAGGTGATGATATTTTTTTCTACATAAAATCAGTAGGTATTTATTTTACTCGTAAAAAGCACAAGCGTAAGTCCATAAAATCATAGCGGGAAATTGAAAAAAAAAAAGGAAAAAATTAAAGATAGACCCCCACTTTTAGGGTTCCGTAGTAAACAAGGAACCCTTATAGTTTCGCCATGTCCGTCTGTCTGTCTGTCTGTCTGTCCATCTGTCTGTCCGCGGCTTAGCTCAGAGACGGCTAGTATTAGAAAGCTGTAATTTGACATACGTATACATATTAACCATGCCGACAAAGTGGTAAAATAAAATCAAGAATAAAAAATTTTAAGGGTACCTCCCCTACACGTAGTGGGGATGTTTATTTTTTCCTCATCTACTCCATGTTTTGGGGTATCGTTAGAAAGGTCTTTCAAAAATATTGTAAGTTTGTTGGAACCATTTTTGGATTCAGGGATCCGTTTGCGAAATATTAAGCTTTTAACTGTAATTTTTTGTTAGAGTCAAGTCCCCCCCTCTCTTCTAGCTAAATGGTTGTATTTGGACTTGTGAAGAAATTCACAGCAGTAGTATATATAACGAAATTAAAAGGAAAACTATGAGAGCTAAGTAGGCTGTACAGGTTAACGAGAAATAATCAACCAACTTAAATTTTCAGTTTGAAAAACATGATCTCCCATACATTCCGTATGGGAGAACACGTTTTTCAACTACAATGTTAAGTTTGTTCTCGGGATAAATTCATCCCAACTACGGAACCCTTCATTGTGCGTGGTCCGACACGCACTTGGCCGGTTTTTTAAGTTAATTTACGATAATTTGTCATGATTATTCAGAAAAATACGGGCGGGCACATGCCATGGGCAACATTGTATATTTTATTTCATTCACTTTTGTCCGAGTTTTAGTAAACAACAATTCTTCTATTTCTATTTTTCTATAACAAATATAGCATGAATTTGGATTTCTCGAATGAATTTAATTAAATCATACTAAATCATATTCACGTAATACATATATTAAACATTGTTCATCAACCGTGTAGAATTGTTTAAATTGCATCATCACTATATCTTTAATGTTGAACCTACCGCTGAATTAGTACGAATGCATGCATTTGAATATTTGAATTAACAATATTCCAAAGGTTGGTAACTAAATCTGGTTGAATAGTAATTTCATGTTTGATGTGGGTATTAATAACCAACCCAATACCGTATTTTGTAAAAGTTACTCTATTGACATAAATAAAAATACACCAAAATAATACTAAAACGCTTTTAAATGGATTTTCCAGAACGGACCAACAGCATTCGGGGATTCTTTTTTGCCAGCTACGTCATTGTTACAGACTAAAATCGAACTGACTGCCACGTTGTTCTAGTGGTCGCACTACTGCTGAGCATGAGGTCCTGGGTTCGATTCCCAGGTCGGGCAAAGTATTATTGGGTTTTGTCAATAGGAAATTCTCAGTAGCAACTTCGAACTCTAAAATTGTGCCCGGTTGATGGCAATAGGCTACACCCGCTACGCCCCTACATGGGACTTAAAATATAACTGGCGAAATGTGGGTGTACTACAGGTACACCTCTACCCAACCCTTCGGGAAAAGAAAGCGTGATGTTATGATGTCTAAAAACGAAAAGAGACCGTCGACGTCCACTGTGAAACTATCCCTTTTCCCACAGTGTTAATGTGAGAAATAATAATATTCTTGTAAAGAGAAAGTACTTTACCAAACTGATTGATGAATTGGTCCCGTATTGACTATTAACAAACAAACAATAAATTCATCTTCATAACTTCGGTTCCTGGGAAGCAATATTGTTAAAGGTACTTAATAATGACCAACGGAGGAAACATGAAAGAGAAAACTCAGTAGATACAATAATAAAATACCGTTAGGAAAATGTCAGATAGGCAATTATTCTTACTCATTTGTCAAGATGACATGGTCATTGATAAATTAATAAGGATTAGATAGTACCGATGGTAATAATAAAGTTATACTTATTATCTACTCTTTCATTAGAATACTGAATATACGAGTATGACATAAAATATGGAAGACAAAGAACTATTACGTTTAAGCTTAATCTCAAAGCAATACTCAGAAAAAGAAAAATAAAAGGAGCTAAATTCAAATAACCTGAATATTAAAACAACGATAAAGACCAGCTGGGTCTTCGTACATAAATATCAATACAACATACGAACAGTGATAAGTAGCTACTTGGCAACCAACACATAGGCCGTAAACTATGGAAGCGATATAGATTTCTGGTGCCAAGACCACCTATTATGTTGACATTCAACCATTATCTGCTTAACCATAATGGAATACCATTCCTGACCACACGATACTGCGAAAGTTCCTGAAAGTAGAGAATATGAAAAGATAAGTGTGCCAATCAACTCCCGTAATAAGATACCTTGAATGAATTACAATAAACCCAACACTCGAGTAGGAAAAAAATGGTTCATATATTTTCAAAGGGCTCAACAAAGGAGTTAGTTATCAGTCAATGATGATAGTGATACCTACAGAGAAAAGATTGTAAAAACTGAAGACGTAGATTTCATCTACAGATTTCAAATGGAACTACAAGAGAGACAAGATCTGAATAAAGCAAGTAAAACAACAAGTGTTGTAAAAGTAAAGTACTTATAAGTGCTTTGTAAGGAAATATAGTTTGAGCCAACTTAAAAGAATAATTTGACGGTATTTATATTAAAACGCGTAGTCTGTACCCTACCTTTTGCAGAGAGAAAGCGAGAAACACATAACTCTACTTGACGGAATACTAACAAACGCAATTTTTCATCTCTCATATTATTTTTCCAGTTACATATTATTCTTTTGAATGTATATAGAAACTGGATGTGACAAGAGCATAGGTTTGCTTGATGTTTTGAGATCTTAAAATTAAATTAGATGGATTGAAAGTGCTTGGATTTGTCGCGACCATGGTATCAGTATTTCAAGGGTTGTGCTTGCGCTGCCGACTTCTCAGCTAGAGGCCTTTATTGTCATGCTGGAAGATTGTGGCACTTTAATTAATTATTTTGATCGTTACTGTATTGGTGGGGCACCAGATCATGTCATATCTTCCCAAAGATTTCTCAATTATTAGAAAAAATAACGAGCGAGCCGTACAGTAGTCGCATATGATGTGTAACATCTGACATCTCAACAGTACCAATCTGTCGGAAATTGGGTTGGTACCATCTGACGGCCAACTCTAGCACCACGCGCGCTCATTGGCCAAAACAAATAGCGCGCGCTTCCCCGGCTTCCTGTTACACACTTCCGTCCCTTTTAACGAAATGATTCCAACAGATTGCAGGAATGCGAGAGGAAAGATGTGACACATCAAAAATGGTACAATTAATAATTTCGTCTTAAAATAATCGAACAATCTCTTTCCCTACTTTCTCAGACCACATCAGCCAATTTGCCAGCTGATCCATTATTAATACCCAATCTGTTCCGCAAGGTGGCGCTCTCCTCATTAACATAAATCACGTTGAGACTTGATACCGCGGCTCCAAGCCAGTTTATGAACTGTATTGTGCTGTGTCTGTGAGGTGTAAATTAACTCGGCTTTGCATAGGTATTACAGGGATTTTGTTTTTAATACCTTTAGGATTTAGGAGATAAATATAAAAACTCTCAAGGCTGTGTTGCTTAAATCGCTAGACACTGTCATGACCATTATGACCAAGGTGATCATTAGATACCTTAAAGTAAGAGGCTTTATTAAACAGGCTCAATAATAAGATTATAAGAAAACTGATTGGTGAAATTCGAAGAGTTATGTAAACTTGTTTTAAAGGTTGCGATATTATTAACTAAGAACACAAAATTATTCATAAATATGAACCATATACATAAATTCATCACATTAAGAAACATAAAAGCAGTCTTCCAAAGGCAATTCAAGTAAAATGTCGTCAAGATATTGGCATATTGGCTTAATGAAGTAGTACCTAAAGTGATTGCAAAGCATCAATCGCTTTTCTCAGAATATATAGGCAAAGGAAGTAAGTAAAGTGCTTTTCTCAGTAGTCATTCTTGAGGTTGTATATGAAACCCATGTTGTAGAATTCACAGAAATGATAAAGAGTCTTAATAGAAACCTTGTTCGACAAAAAAAGTTAACAGACGCAAGTTTTCCTTATTTTATATTTATTCATTTTCTTTATGAAATAATAGCATTAGAGTTCTGAGAACATACTCATTAAACTCAATGTTCTTTCAACTTCAATGGTTTTATTTTTGTTTATGTGTTTTGCACATGACTCATTGTTATTTATGTCGTGATAGCCTCATGCTTAAGGCCTCGTGGTTGCACGAGGATTTGGGTTATGTACCAATGTGACTTTTTTAAAAGCTTTAATTTCGTATGAACTTTCTGAGTTTATCTTGGACATTACTGATAGGAAAAATATCGTGAGGAAACCTGGACTTTAACTAAATCTGAAATCGCCAGCCTGTCTTGAGCAAGCGTGGTGATCAATGATCGTGTCTTCTCTGTATGAGAAGAGGCCTTTGCCCTGCAGTGGGACACTAATAGGCTGGTATTATTATTTATTTTATTTTTTAAATATAATTTAGCTTGGAACGGGTTAAATCAAACGAGTGGTATATACGCGGTAATCGCACTAGTTCATTCGAGAGCCCGATGCTTGGCTAGTACCCGTTCGAGTCCCGAGCGTCAATCACTTTTATAATGCATTTTCATAGTCTGTCCTCGTCGTGTCTATAATTCATGCCCAAGCTACCGAGGGACCAACGATGTAACTTTTCTTCTATAGAGTATTGCATGACTTATTTTTTACTTACTGGAATGGAAATAGATCGACACATTTTCAAATAATATCGAGAATGGAGTAAGCAATAGAATGTTCTAGTAAAATTGCCACCACTCAAACGTCCATTCTATTACTGTTACTAAAATTTTCATATTAATAAAATGTTTTTTTTTACAGCTTTTTATGTAAAATCATCACAATCTTCTCCGTATCTCAAGCTACTAAAAACCTCAGTAAAATAGGGTAGTTAGGTGCTCCAATGCTTCTGCAACACGTATCTCATGAATTTCAATAAAAACTAAATTGAGCAGTCGTTTGCTTCAATGCATCTTTTACTTATATCTCACGCTTGATAATATGCTTGAAAAGGACTGTGATTACACTTCATTGAGCAATTTCATACAAGCAAAAGTTTTAGAGAATTTTATTTTTTTTGTTAAAATTGCTGTTGGCCGAAAATTCTGAAGCTTTTGATAAACGATTTAGATAATTCCATTTTCTCAAATATGCTTCGAAATTCGAGCATTATTTTGACAACCTTCTTCGAGATAAATCTAAAATGCTGTACTGCATGCAATGTTAGTATAAAAATCCACATCTGTCATGTTTAGTGGCTGAATAAATTACTATGAAAACTCATATCTGTCATGTTATTTAAAAATGGAAAAAACTCTTTACTTCGACACATGGCAACCAAAGAGGGTACCAAAGATTATTTAAATTTCGATTTGACTTGCAAATAGAACTGGCAGAAATGTACTATCGTGGTAACAAATCAGTGTAAGTTGGCCTCTTATTCTATTGAAACTCTGTACTACGCCAGGCCATCGCAAGGTCAACGTGTTACCACACCTACTGTACAATAACACTTAAACTATATTTAGGAGATCTATGTCAAAGATCCACGCATAAAAGCCGAGACCAATAGCTAAACGTGCTTTCCGAGGCACGGAGGAGTTTCGGTATTTAAAGAGTCACCCAACCACGGACCAACTCCGGCAAGCGTAGCTTAACCTGATGGATCGAATTGATACCAAAACCTCTAATTAACATCAGCTAAGAACTAAGAATATTCTTTCCTAATTTATATAATCTCACTCAGTTTTATGAATATACAGCAGAGTATTTGATAGACATTACTAAGTATTTCAGGAGAGGATATACACATAGACGGATTTGGCTGCTCAATCATGCGATAATAACACCTATATCACTAATGAAAGAGCAGTCTATTCTGAGAAATCTATATTAATACAGGATACGGCTAGCAATACACCTTGATTGGAAATTCGTGACCCGATATTGATAGAAGGACTTGGACTACCTAGGAATACTTCACTACTTGATACCTCTAAAGCTACGGTTTCCTGGAAGAGCGGTGGCAGCCACAGTGTCCGCAATTTACCGGCGAATGACGTCACTGAAACATTATTTTTTAAAGTAAGTTGGTGTGTTTTCCTAGAGAACATTTTTTTACCCTTAAAGTTAAACCCCGTCATCATTTTCATGACAGCCGTCACTGTGGCGGTTTGCTCCCTTAGCAAACCGTAGTTTTAGATATAAAGTTGCATACATCACCCTGCAATGTCATACTAAGTAATATTTTCCATTCCATACCAGACAAAAATAAAATTTGGTATTGCGATCGTACAAAATATATCATAAATGTAATAAATGCAATAATAATAATAATAAACGATGATTGATTTATAACCTCAAAACAATACACTGTCATCAATATTGACAATTAAGAGGGCCCTCCCCGGTCCGTCTATCGTCAATGCATGGTCGAAAAGCTTGTTGTTTCATCGAGCGCAAGTGAGAACTGCTAACAAACAAGCGAGAACGCCATAACATTGTACGAAAAATTGTGTGTAAAAATTTGTATCAGGAAATACGTGTTTTTCAGTAAACCTTACAAGTTTATGTTTTTATTTTTTATATTTAGAATTTCCATTACTTGTGCGAGGTTTCTATGCATGTTTTCTTTACTTTTACCAATTATGAGTATATTATGACCGGCCAAAGTTCGGGTAAAATTTGTGCAAAAAAGCAGATTTTTGGAGGCTTATAACTGAATTTGTTTCTCCATTATTTATTGTTTGCTTTCATAGAAACCTAGATATAGTGCACAAGATACAAATTACTTTAAAAATTTCGAAGAAAGATGTGTTACAACGCCATAATCACGTACGAGCGTTTGTATGAAAAGTATGACGGGTTGGCCGCTCTTAAAACCATTAGTATTCCGTCATTGCAGACATTATGTGGCGGCCACTGCTTCTAGGAAGCCATAGCGTGAACTATCATTGCTTAAATTGCCAATGTAAAAAATAAAGCAAAAAGGTATCATATGGACGAAAAATCAAAGTGTTTTACCAACAGAGCGATGAATATAATCGTTTTATAGAATGAAAGGTAACTGCTGCCCATCCTAATGATATAACACCCTCGGTTACCTTTTATTAGATCCACGGGACGAGAGGCCTATTTATTGCCCGTAACGACACGACACATGTGATTATAGAGATAAACCCATGTCATAAATATTTGTAATGACTTGTTCTGCACGATTTTATTGTGACATGAGGAAACTCCTTCTTGACGTATCGCTATTACTCCTACAACTTGTGTTTCCTCAGTCGATTTTACGACACCTCTGAACGTCAGTACAGTCAAAGCTGTCGTCGATTCAATATTCTTTTCCCGAAAAACATTTCTCTGACATTTTCTACCTACTTACATTTTAGACCCTACTCTCGTATTTCCAAAAGGATCATTACTATCGTGCAAAACGCTACTATAACGCAAACTAACCTTTTAGAAAGCGTGGAAATACATGTAAAAATTCTCTCTAGCCTTTAACACGTCATGTTACTCCAGTGCTAATATATGAGTCTGCCTTTAAGTTTATTTTACTAGAAAAATTCGCTAAGTAACGGTGTGCGAAAATAACTTTGAGATTCAACGCCGAAGACTGTGATTTTGTTCTTGGAATCTGTATATGAACTGATGATATTGGCGTTGAAGAGAGTTTTTGAAAGATTTTCGATGTGAAAAATAAAATGATAAAACATTCTGCTCATATTTCTAGTAACTGATAACCGCTTCTGATTTTCTTACTGATATTGTATTTCGTACTGTTAGGGAGATGAACTCAAAGCACTTTCCACTAAGGGGTAACTAGGAAACCACGATTATTACTCTGAATTCTAAGATTATTTATTGTGAGCGAAAAATTCTTCGAAGCCTCTGAATGAAAACAGATTCAAATGAATAAATACAAATGTGGTCTCCAAGAGGGGAAACGTTGTAACTACTCGTATTTCGTCTTCTAATATAAAATTCATAGAATTATATATAAAAATGCGGAATTTTCAAATTACCTTCCCTTATTATATTTTTCTTTAGGCCCCAGTTCCGCCCGAAATTAAAATAAATTATGTAACTTTGAAAGTACGTACTTTTGAAACGTAACATTTTGAAGGCCACGTTCTTGCTACCACGTTCGCGTTTGCTTGGGAGTTTACTAAAGTGGTGTTAAGGTGGAATGAAAGATGATAAGGCTAGATAGGAGGTCATTACCGAGATGATGACTAATAGAGAAGTATGGAAGAAAACACATGTTTTGCTGACCAAAGAAATTGGGGTAAGAGAATTATGCTGATGGAATGAAGGAAACAAATAGAATTCTATAAAAAAAAATATTTTTCATCATCATTTTCCTGTCGTAATCCTAATTTATTTATTTATTTGGGGTCTGCATTGGAGGAGCTCGTGGCTAAGTAATAAACAGCCGCACGGGTCGATCCATTAGGTTAAGCTACTCTTCCCGGGGTTGGTCCGTGGATAGGTGACCGTCTTTACATACCGTGGCTCTTCCGTGCCTCGGAAAGCACGTAAAACCGTTTAACTGGGTCGTCAGAAGCCCGAAAGTCTGACAGCCAGTCTTACATTAGAGTATCGTATTATTCTGTTACTGGGTTGTGGAGATCAAATAGGCAGTCGTTCCATGTAAAATACTGGTATGAATCCGGTTAGACTGGAAGCTGAAGAAGCCAACATAATCGGGAAAAGGCATGCAGATTGATTGTATTTGTGGTCTGCACATCATGTTTTCTTCTTCCATAAAGCTGTATCAGCCGCCCTATAAGCACCTATACGGGTAGCAGTAGGTATCTTATTAGTTTGTATAAGATTATCAGCTGTTAGGCTATGAAGTAAATTAAACTGTTTTAAAGTAAAAGTCAAATAATTTATTGGCACTTGAAAACACCTTTGAAAGTCAAATTTACAAAAAAAACTAGTCACCCCTTCCAAAAGGTACTTTTTGTATGGAGAAGTATGGGCAAGAAACTCCACCGTTACTCTTTTAAAATGTTGTACAATATTTTGTATAAATATTAATTATATTTGTTTTTTATTCTGTAAGTAGGATATTTAAATCAGTTTTATACATCATATAAAAAAAAAAATTGCTAGATGGAGTCATAATTTTCTATCTAAGTACCCCTGAGAAGAAATAGTGAGATAAACTCACGGGTCATGTAGGTAGTTATATTTTCAGGCGATATAATTTTCTGTAGTTACTGCCATTGGAAGGAGGCGGGAATTAATGTGTGTGTGTATAACTATGTAATCAACGACACCAAAGGATACTTATGTCTATACGAAAACCATACATTTTATCCTTAAACTCGTGTTTAGTTTAATTAAGTATAACGATTTTCATTACAGGGTTTCTCCTTATTCAGAGTTAACGAACCAAATTCTATGGAAATGGGATTTTCCTTTTGAAGGTTTAAGATGTGTTTGATAAAATTTGCTTTTACATCATCCTTGAAAGGCAAAAGGAGATCAACGGCTTACTACAGTATAAGCCTTGATAACATATTCAGCATTTACCTACTATAGCTTTATTTTTGTCTTCTACTAGCTGAGCTACCTACCTACCCTATCTACCTTACCTACCTACCTACACCTACCTACCTGCACCTACCTACCTACACCTACCTACCTACCTACACCTACCTACCTACCTACCAAAATCTACCTACCCTACCTACACCTACCTACCTACACCTACCTACACCTACCTACCTACACCTACCTACCTACACCTACCTACCTACACCTACCTACCAACAGCTACGTACCTACACCTACCTACACCTACCTGCCTACACCTACCTACCTACACCTACCTACCTACACCTACCTACCTACACCTACCTACCTACACCTGCCTACCTACACCTGCCTACCTACACCTACCTACCTACACCTACCTACCTACACCTACCTACCTACACCTGCCTACCTACACCTGCCTACCTACACCTACCTACCTACACCTACCTACCTACACCTACCTACCTACACCTACCTACCTACACCTACCTACCTACACCTGCCTACCTACACCTGCCTACCTACACCTACCTACCTACACCTACCTACCTACACCTACCTACCTACACCTACCTACCAACACCTACCTACCCTACCTACACCTACCTATCTTACAAACCTTGTCCTGAGAATATCGAACACAACAAAAAAAGTGTAGAGAGAAGCAGCCGTTCTCAAGTTATGGCGTGACCAAGGGAAATAGGGATTCTTTTTTATATATACACCGTGACATTTTAGTCATCTTACAAAAGCAGCCCACTTCATGTATCCAATGACTACATTCTTAAAAAAATGTTTAACTATTTTTTTGTTGCTCCTAGAAGTATTTTATATCGGGTACATTAAGTGGCCGTTTGTAAGTCGGCGTACTATGTCTGCCTAACCCTCTAGGGAATAAGGTGTGATAGGTATTATTCTTATTTATTATTAGATATTGTTATGTCTTATATTCTTTCGTTCGTCATTTAGGCCCGCTTGCACCACAAATAACTAAATGTGTTTAGCTCTAAACTTAATATATTAAAAGCTTCTGCCAGCGACTTTGTCCGCGTAAAATTTCTTGTTCCCCGTCCCACCTCGTCGTATCGCACCCTCCCCCCGCTCTATTTCTTCGTTTTCGCTTAGCGTTCTTTCTGACTCTTTTTCTTTTTACTCGTCTCCTAAGGGTCGTAGCGTGATGTTAAATAGCCTATAATCTTTTGCAAGAATTAGGCTTTCAAATGCAAATAGCAATTTTTTAATCCGTTTAAATGGTAGTTGCCGAGATTAGCGCGTTCAAACAAACAAACAATCAAAGTAAACAAACTCTTCAGCTTGATTATTAGTATAGATTGAAACTGATATCTCAAAAAAAAAAAAAACACTTCTAGAGAAAACATTAACAGGTTTAAAACAATATTATGTGCCAACAATATCACGGCTTTGCTTGCCATATACAAAAAAAATAGAATAATATATTATTTAAACATGATTCTGTCGCTGTTATCTTCAAACGATTCTTAGAGATACAGTGATGATTTAAATACGTTTAGCAGTAAACATATTTAACGATGTGCGTGTGGTGTAAGCGAGCTTTAAAGGTGCAAAATAACCAAAACTTGATTAAGTTTTCTAAGCGATTCAAAGCTCCAAACATGGGTGAGTGAAAACCAGCCGTTCTCAGACACGCAATGTATTTTGCCAATCAAAGGACACAGACGGCACTAAGCCAGGTCTAACGAACCAAACAGTATGGAAATTTGGCCTGCCTTTGAGGCCTCGTTTACACATTTTGAAAACAAAATGAGTATCAAGTCGTATTATTCCGTTTTCCTTGAGATGTTGGCTTTCGTTTCAACTTTTTTTGAATTATCGTTTTTGTTTCCATGTTATTGCACCAGTTTTGGTGCCAAAAACGACTTTTTTATTGGATAAGTATCTTGGGAGGCGTCCGGTTTTTAATCAATTTTATTTTATTTGTGTTTGGTATCTTTTGGGTCTCGGCTGAACATAATAATATTTTAAGGTTTCGAGGACATGGAATAAGTAGGATAAATAACCCATTTTCTTTCGTCTCAATGTTAAATTGGGTCAATTTGGGCGGTGTACCTGCATAGATGATCTTGTAAAAAATCAGGAAGAAAATGTCACACAAAATAATGAGGAAAAATATTAAGCAAGAAGGAAGCTCTATTCCTAAAATAAGTATGTAATTCAACTGCCTTTAATTCTCGGATTATATCCATTCTTATCTACTTGGAAACACCCCAACAAAAAAGATTTCGTTATTATTATTATAGCTTATTATTTTTTCATTGAAAAATAACCTACTTAGATACGACAGCAATAAATTACTTTATGTTACACACCAGAGGTTACTATCGGTCTCCAGTCGAGACAAATTATACAAAACGATACAATAATAAGAGGTCAAGGTTGAGGAAAATGAAAGGACAAAGAGACAATTGTAAGAAAAATGGAGACATTTTTTTTCTGTCATTATTTTCGCCAGAATGATTTCTGTTCGAACAAAAGAATTCGCTGGATTTATGATTTTGGTGCTTGAAAATCTGTCTGGATAGTTTCAAGTAGACTATTGCGTTGAGTGCGAAGTTATCCCTTTTTTTCCTCGTATAAATTGTTTGTTTTAGTCGCGCTTGGTTAAGTACGCCATTGTTCTTGGTCAGTGCAAAGAACTAACCGATTCATAGTTAAATATCAATTGTATTTTTCTCAAACATGGTTGGAAATTCGAACATTATTTTGACAACCTTCTTCTAGCTAAATCGAATTTGCTGTACTGTGTAATCGTCAAAAACAAGCGGCCGGCAATGTTACTATGAAAATCCATATCTGTCGTGTTTAGCGGCCAAATAAATTACTGTGAAAACTCATATCTGCCGTGTTATTTAAACATGGAATTAACTTTTTACTTCAACACATGGCAACCGAGGAGGTAACTTATCGAATATTTTATTAAAATTTCGAACTGGCTGAACAAATAGAGCTGTTTAATGTAAAGAAGAAACAAATAAATATATCAGCGCGTGAAAGTTTTTCTTTGTTCGTCATTGATTCTAGAATTTATAATTAATTTACTTAGTTTAAATTTCCGCGCATTGTTTGAGAAAAGTACTTACTAAGTAAGACATTGATGGACTCACGTATGTGTGCCTCGGCTTCGCCTCGGCCCACATTTTCATGATGGTTCATGAATGCCCTAATTGCTGGCTGCGACATTAATGTACTATTTCATCAAATAATATTTTATATCACAGAGGTTTTGTATTCTAATCTGAAAGGATTTGGTGGTCAGTAAACGTTTAAATTTTAACAATAAAGATAAACCTCATAGCTTAAAAACGTAAAACCGTGTTGTATCTAATATTTAGAATAGAATTTATATTTAGGATCCCGCAAGCAACCGCAGAATATAAATTTTTAACGTGTTAAGAACTGTGATAAATAGCGGCACTTGGCACCTGGCACTAGACATAAACTATCTGCGCCACGTGGATGCAACGAGTTTCTAGCATTCACCACAATTACCTACATATTATACCTTCCTATTTGGTAGTAAATGTACCTTTACAATCTTGAAAGAGTATTTTTTTTTACTTTCGGGACTATTAGAAATCCATGTTTTGTAAACAGGTTAAGATATTTTGTAGGTCATTTGACGAAAATATTAGAGACTGTACTACAATTATAATTAAGTACAGTCGCCGTCGGATATATTGTAGCAGACAAGGTGACCAAATATTTCTGAACAATTTAAAATGTCAATAAGTTCCAAACACTACAAGTTACCATTAATATCTGAACATTCATTACTTTATTAATATCTGAGCAGATGCTTGTCAATAATTTCTACACAAACAACTAATCAAAAATATCTGAACACTTACAACGTCAAGTGTATCTACGCAGACGAATACTGAGCTTACCTAATTCGTTACTGCATGGTATAAAGGACGAACCAGAAACAAACGCTAACAACCGTGGTATAAATACGATGAAAAGGGAATCAAAATTCTATAGAAAATCATTTGTATAGGACAACTGATATGTTAATGTCAAACTATTGAAAGAAAATAGATCTTGATTTTGTAATGAAATTAAAAATTATTGTCAAAAATTGACAACATAGATAAAATATTTGTATTTTTAACCAACTTCCAAAAGGAGGGGTTTTCAGTTCGGATGTTTATATGTATATATAATTGTTTTTTGTGTATATTCGGGCTTAACTCCATCTTAAAGGGACGGATTTGCAAATTTCTTTTTTTGTTTGAAAGGGTATACTTCCGAGGTGGTCCCATTGTCATCAGGTCAGGATCTGATGATGGGATCCAGAAGATATGGAGGGACTCTTCAAATATTATAGGCACACCAATAGCGATTTTCTTATTTTTAATAGTAACTCGTGCAATTACTCTCGGAAAGCAATTTATGCTCGTCACAATGCATACGAAGAAGTGGAGCTGATGGTGAAGTGCCAAGAGAACTCCTCATCGATTAACGTCCCTGCAATGGGAAAAGCAATAGTTTTTTAAAAGGTGATGAGCAGTTGACATAAAGCTATTGCAACTTAGATACATTAGAAACTGACTCACTAGAAAGCGAGAAATAAAACTTATATGCAAAAAAAAAAAACAACTGGCTTCGAAAAAAACACGAACCTTAAAACCACCCTATCTGTGTAGATACACTTGACGTTATACGTGTTCAGATATTTTTGACTAGTTATGTGTATATAAATTATTGACAAGCATCTGCTCAGATATTAATGAAGTAATGAATGTTCAGATATTAATGGTAACTTGTAGTGTATGGAACATATTGACATTTTAAATTGTTCAGAAGTATTTGATCACCTTGTCTGCTACAATATATCCGACGGCGACTGTACCTGTTCGACCGAGCTCTGCTTGGGTGAAAATAGAGAATGCTCATTTAATAGTATAGGATAGTTCATACTAATTCCATGTATAGTACATACTAATTCCATGCTGGCATGACAGTAGGTACTTACTGATTCCATGCTGCCATGATAGTAAGGACTTACTAATTACATGCTGCCATGATAGTAGGGACTTACTAATTCCATGCTGTCACGTCATTATTCTAAGGTAGCCATCTTGTTTAAAACTTTGGGCGATCGAGCTCTGTTCGGGTGAAAATACGGAGAAAACGAATTTTCCCAGATATGAGACCTTGCTAGATATATTTTCGCCCCCGTACACCCATATATTGCATCTTTCATCGAAATCTTTAGGGCCGTTTTCGAAAACGAGATTACAAATATATGTATATATATATATTTATATACAAACTAGCTGCCCGTCCCGGCTTCGCACGGGTAGCACTATGTACTTATCTACGGTGCAACTACCTACCCTACCTACCCTACCTACCCTACCTACCCTACCTACCCTACCTACCCTACCTACCCTACCTACCCTACCTACCCTACCTACCCTACCAACCCTACCTACCCTACCTACCCTACCTACCCTACCTACCCTACCTACCCTACCTACCCTACCTACCCTACCTACCCTACCTACCCTACCTACCCTACCTACCCTACCTACCTACCCTACCTACCTACCCTACCTACCTACCTACCTACCTACCCTACCTACCTACCTACCCACCCTACCTACCTACCTACCCTACCTACCTACCTACCTACCCTACCTACCTACCTACACTACCTACCTACCTACCCTACCTAGGTTGGTAGGATAGGTAGGTAGGTAGGTAGGGTAGGTACCCTACCTACCTACCTACCTATCCTACCAACCTACCTACCTACCTTAGGGGTATGAAAAATAGATGTTGGCCGATTCTCAGACCTACTCAATATGCTCACAAAATTTCATGAGAATCGGTCAAGCCGTTTCGGAGGAGTACGGGAACGAACATTGTGACACGAGAATTTTATATATAAGATATTACTCATTTAATATAGGATTAATTGTTAACTAGCAATAGGGTACCTAGCTAATTTTTGAATGGAACATAAGTCTAAGTCAAGAGCCGATCACGCGGCAATACCGTGAGTCATGCCTTCCGAAAGCTAGTACCTATAAAAGTCTCCAATATCATTTTTATGTTGCAGTTTCTTTCAAAAATAAACAACAAAGTACTTATCGATATCCTTGCTATCCTTACTTAGTAACACTTATCCATATTATTTTAATTTAATATTTTAAATGAGGAAGTAACTTCGACTGTATGTCTGCGTGTTACCTTTGCACGCCTTAATGGGTGAACAGATTTGGATGAAGTTTGGCTCACGGATAGATCATCACCTGGCTTAGGACTTAGGATATTTGTTACTCCGGTAGTACGTTCTCCACCTAAAACCTAGTTTGTTATAATGCTCTTCGCTAAGTAATTTCAAACACAGATCTATTTAAAATTTGAACACACCGCCTAGACGTGTGGACTGTGGGTACTGCATGTTACCGCACCGAGTTCCGACTGAAACTCGGTAATTTGTTTCAGTCTTGTTCCGACATGGAATTCTGCGCTAGCGAAGTAATATAGTAAAATCACTTACTATACTTCTTTCTGTTGCTATCCCATTTATACACGGGTTTCGGTTTAATCCAGTTGTATTGGTAAAGTTTTAGTGCAGATGAAAACAGAACAATGATGCAGGATCAGGTGTGTTTTAGTTACGGTCAGAGTATATTTATGAAAAATTTTATACTACCCAGCAAATTCGTCTGCTTATACTTTGTATTTCATCATGTTTAGGGTTCCATACCTTAAAAGGAAAAAACGGATCCCTTATAGGATCACTCGTGTCTGTCTATCCGTCTGTCACAGCCAATTTGCTCCGAATTCAATGGACCGATTATGTTGAAATTTGGTAGTAAAGGTATTTATATCTGTGACCCAATACGGACGTGTAACGTAAATAAATGAATTTTAAATATCCCCATATTCCACTGTCCTTTTTAAGAGGAAAATAAGAAAATTAAAAAACAAAAAAAATAGTAGTCATATATTTTTAATTTTTTTATTAATACTTTTAAAGCTATTCAAGAAATAAAAAATTGACCATTCCCCCCTTATCATCGAAACATCGACAAAAAAAATACTGAGAATGGTTCTTTACTCATAGATTTTAGGGAAACCTATAAGAAGTCTATGGTCTTAAAATAACATGAAAAATCTCTCAACATTGTGCGTACAAAGTTACATTTGCAGTTGGATTTTATGGAAGAACATGTTTTTCAACTACAGTGTTACATTTGTTCTTGGGATAAATTCATCCTAACTACGGAACCCACCTTGTGCGTAGTCCGACACGCACGTGGCCGGTTTTTTTGATACAAATATCCAAGAATAAAAGTAGCTTATGCCGTTCTCAAAACCGTTTAAAACAATCGGTTCAGTGGTTATAGCTTGAAAGGGTAACAGACAGGCAGGCAGGATTACTTCTGCATTTATTTAAGTATGGATATTACTAGCTTTTGTCCTCGGCTTCGCCCGCATGGAGGTTGGAAACTATCCCATAGGTTATGTGCTAAAGAAATGTGCAAACAGCTTTTGAAAAATTCTGCTACTCTTTATAAGACGCTCGTCGTGTCAAAAAAAACAAAAGAAACCGTAAATCAAGTGCAGAAATTGAAAATAACATTATGAAAGACTTTGAAACACTGAGCAACGCAAGTTCTGAGTAACATTGTGGTTTCATAACCCCCTTTGATGTAATAACTGTGACTCAGTGAGCGCCACAGAAATGCAGATGCAAGTGCCAATCGCAGTGAAGGATAACTGACAGTCGATTATGTTCCGGTTCTCTAACAAGAAATCCGTACATAGGTACAAGGTACGGTCACGGATGCCCGGTTCCAATATTCGATGACATATCGTTTGTAACACTATTGATATTGCGTTTCAAATGAAATAAACCATCAAATGCAGGAAGTGAGTAAACAGCATAATTTTAAGATTTTATGCTGACTAAAGAGCAGTCGGTTTATTCAAATCCTTGGATTATGTCATAATTATCTAAAAGCAAAATGTAAAACTAAATAAATTATCATAATTATCAGGAACTTTTAAAATAACAATCTTTCCTAAGTGTATATATAAAAGGCGAAATCTTCTTAGTAAAATAAAATAATTGAGTTAGAAAGTTTATGATGTTTTGAAAAACAAACTGTCTGTTCGCATCAGTTGACAAAAAACAAACAAACAAGACATTGTTGTGTCACAAAGTGTCTACAACGATCGATAAATTGGGGAGAGTCTGTCGCGGTAAACATTGTCACTCTTTGCCTAGAAGACGTGGGAGTTGTGGAAACTTTGAATAAAGGATTCGGGGTTAGGATAAGCTTTTTGTTTCATATTCTTTCACCTAATTTGAGAATTTTAGTACCTACCTAAATTTTAGAATTGTTGTTTATTATTATGTTACTAGAGATCGGATATTCGGATGCATATTTATCTAAAGTTGTGGTGTTGGCTATTATGGAATGCACTTTTGCATCGATCGCAAAAATCTCGCGATTCCAGAATTGATAAATTTTGACTATAGAAATGCTAGCTAATGTTGTAAAGAAGGTTGCCAAATAGGCATAGCACATAGCGACAAACAACTCGGTGTCTTGAGTTTCGTTAGAAAATGTTTACAGTAAGTATAATTATATTTTTTTTATTAACACCGCAAAAGTAACTTTCATAAAAAGGCTGATAAGTCGTTTCCATACCATGCTATTAGTTGTGCATTCTCGGATTTTATTGAATTCCGGGATTAATATTAACATGATTTTTTATCAAGCCATGATTTCTTAGCCAAAAATTAACTTTAGGTAAATATGCATCCGAATATCCGATCTCTAGTTATGACCTAATTTCTAAAATAGGTACGATGCATAACTTTTTCTAGCGTAACGACAGTGGAATACAAAATACACTCTTAAAACGAGCAACTCTTAAATTTTTTTGTACAACAAGGCCAGGATTTCAGCTTCAAAACTGATCAAAACTTTTTCTTTGACTCATCATGGTTTTCATGTTTTAAACCTTTATGCCTTACATGAAAATGCACGGTCGCTCAATTTAGGAGTCCGGGAATGTATTAACTTTGATAGCCTGTGACTAAATCGAACCAACAAGATTAAGTTAGTAAATAAAAACAAGCTAAAAAGGAACTGAACAAAAATACTCCCACTGTGCCCGCTAGTAGCCGTGTTGATGCTGAATTGACGGCGCGTAGACGCGCCTACGCGTCGTCAACGCGGCATCAACACAGCTCCAACTAACGCCAGATGCGTAACACTTAGTCCTGGAACAATCCACAATAGCACTGCCTGCATTTAATCCGGATCATTTAAATCCACAATACAACTGAATACTTCATCACTTGAACACCCAATATGTATAATTAATTACCTCTTGGGTTGTACGGGCGATCTGTTAGGATTAGTTTCCCAACAGTTTGTCAATGTCAGCTGCAAGTTACCAACTAACTTAAACTAGTATCGCGGTGATTTCTGACGTCAAACGTAATGCTCGTCATCGTTGGTATATAGGGCACTTGAATTGTTGATGTTTTAGACTAATTAGTATGTTTGTGTTGTGGTAAATATGTGGCGTTTTTGGGTAGTTTGTCAAGGGCAAACGTTGTATTAGAAGTTTTTTTCTTCAGTTTTTGGGTGGTAAACATTCTGAAGGTTAAGCTGATGATAAGTGGTTACTTACACTAATTTATAATAAGATTTGCTGCGTCCCGCGGTTTCACCAGCATAAGTCTCAAACCTGTGGAAATATCGGGATAAAAATATTTTATGTCTTAACTCAGGTCATAGTCTACCCATGTGCCAAATTTCACCCTAATCCGTTCAGCCGTTTTAGCGTGAAAGCGTAACAAACAAACAAACTCACATTCACATTAAATAATAATAATATATATATTTAAAATAATATATATAATATTTATAATAATGTAAACAATTATCAGGATGTTTTAATTTTTTATATTCTAAGATTTAAAAATATAATTTATAAGTATTTAAAATGAAATAAATGACAAAAATACAATTATAATATAATAATATTTATATTATGATTATATTATAATATATATTTCCTTTATTTCATATAATACAAATAATTTACATTTTTAAATATTTTTATAAAAACAAAAGGGATAAGAAAAACATAAAAAAATATATATATATTATAGTTAGGATACTTTAGAAAGACATCGCAGAATATGTTGCCATTACAGAGACAAAACCAAAATATCTCATTTATTCGTCTTATTCGAATCTTCTTTCGTATGATGCGTCAACGAGTACACATAAGCTTCAAATTAGAACACAGCAACAGTGAAATTATTTTCCTAAGTAAGCACTTTCATAAAAGGCTATACTACTCCAAAGACTAATATTCAAATAATTTTGTTAAACGTGTTTGATGTTTTAGCACTCCTAAAACAATACAAACCAAAATTATTCATCAGCTGTCACTACAGACAATTTTAATATTTCTACATTCCTTGTTAAACGAAAACCATCTTCGAGGATGACCTCCAGTTTTCTTTTCATCTCTTAAAGAAACTTAAAAGTGTTTAGCGTTTCATTTTAAAAGAGACGCAATAATATTCCTCATAAAGCTGAGTTCCAACAGCTATAGTTTTTATTAACTTTGAATTTTCACTTTCTTTAGCTTATTCATCAAAATTCAATTTCATTGTAATAACTTATTTACAGTTAACTAAGTTCTGAGTAAAATATTGCTGAAACTGAAATTATTTAGTAATATAAAGTCTATTTTAGTTTCGAACTCATTTTAGAAAATTTCAAATAGAGGCAAATATACTTTTTGCCGATCTTGTAAATAATTCTATCGAAAGAGTAAAAATAAGGGAAAAAATAATCAGTCCTTTTGTTACACTTTCCGGAATCTTTTCAAATTTTTTCGTTTCGGTTAAATGTGAATTTACTACATACTTGAATTACTGCATCAAGGCATTATTTTCCAAAATCAGCAACCCGAAATCGCCTTACAAATTAATATAACATACTAATTAACCATTTTCCGTACCCAAAAGTACAAAATTTTGCCTTTTCAGGCATCCAAGTACCCACTACGAAAACAAAACACGAATTATATTCCACAACACAATACATTACCTCTTTTCTTTAGAATAACACAATTACGCTGATGCGCGATACGCGCGATGAATATCAAAAGTATTGGAAATTTCTCGAAGCCCTTCGTTTTAATAACACCCATTTGAGGGCTCGTTCGACCCAAAAGGATTTTGTTTATAGCCCATTAATGAATTTCGTTCAAGAATCATTGCGAACAGACCTTTCATACCTTAATTTGTAAAGGTATTGGATATTAAGCGGTGATCGTCTTTTGTATGCCGGGGCCGGTATTGTTTGTGGTAAGCGGATCCATAGCTAAGTTTTGCTTAAGCAAACGACTTTTCGGGACGTACGTATTACGTGGAAATGGGTTTTGAATTTTTACTGATTGCTTATCGTTATATTTGTATGGGGTATCGGTTTTTATTGTACAGGTAAATGCTGAAATAGATGTAGGATAAATATTAAGTGGATTTTTTACAGAAAATTTATATCCGAATCCTTTTAGAGTATGCGTGACGCGAAAAATAAAACAGTACCGGAGTTTGTGAGCCCGAGAGGCAATTTAGAAAAATGAGGTGATTTATGTAACAAATTGACATGATTTAAAACTAAAAAAAAACAATAATTTAAAAGACGCATGGGCCATTAAATTAACTTAAGTTGAAAAGCATGAATATAAACAAAAATCTCACACGCAATCACACAATGTATTCAAAACCGGGATCTGATGAAAACCATCAGACGAATCCGTTTGCAATTCACAAAAAAATCCCCTATCGAAACCTCACATCTAATGGAATATGATGCAGTGATTCCGGACTTTCCCTTCGCGTCAAAACCAGGCTATGATGGATGATCGGTCCATTCATAATGTTATTAGTTCAATTGTAACGTGAGGGTAGATGAATTAATTTGTGGAGTCCGTTTATGTGGATGACGTGGTCGTTTTTAGATAAAATTATACTTTGATTTTATTTAATTGTTGTAGCTTCATCTGCCTGGTTTGTGCTAGATTTTTATTATTTTGGGAAACTGGAATTAAATAGAGAGAGTACCTACCTATAAAATTGAAAAGTTTTCACTAATAATATGTAATAGTGACATTCTGTAGATAAATAAGGAATAAATGATACAACGTCAGTAGAGTAAAACAACCTTTGGAGTAAAATAAAATCAACTCAGTTTATTGAAAACATGTTGTACAGAGGTTGGATTACGATTATAAGTTTCAAACATGTACCCTGTAAGGGCCTTGCAAAACAACATTAGCTACAACGTAACTCTTCCACGTGTTTACGAAACAGATATCATGAAACTGGCTCATGACCTAATTTCAAACAAATACATGGAAATAAAACCAAGTCATACTAATCCACCCTATCATAATAAAAACAATTGAGCCCTTAACAGAGGACACTCAAAGGCTGTTAAGTTCTAAGGTACTTAAACTGTACTTAACAGTAATTTTCACTGTCCATTTAGAAGTTTTGAATTGTTAATAACTCTCCATTTACACTGTTCTGTAAATCACTGTTTAGCTGTTGTGGATGGAAGTTATAGTAATAATTGTCTTATCATGAAGAAGAAACAACAAAATAAATACTTCCCACCGTAAACCCACTAAAATACCTACTATTCTACTACCACTTTAGGCAAGATTCACAGATCGCACTTTGACTTTTCTTTAAGCGTTGCATACGAATATGAACACCATTCGGTTAACGTTCATATTCGTGCGTGACGCTTGCACACGCTTGCTTATAATAAGGTTCATAATATAACATAACACAACATCTCGCCTGTGATCCTAGAAGCGTTAGGCAGAAGTGTATCTAATAAGATTCATATGCGTATGAAACGGATAATCAATAGCAAATTGCATTTTTTTATATTTTTGACCCCGTGTATGATTTTAATAATATTAAAATTATTGTACTAATGTTTCTATATTTTTTGTAGAACACTTAACAATATTGACTTACGTTTTAGTTTTAATATTCTCAGTAAGTAAATTATTGTATAATGAGAAAAAAGTTATTTCACTCCTCATAGCGGGATTAAATCAATTGCTCTGCAATCGCTCTAAACGGACTTATTAGAAGCTAATTGCTACGTAACTTAATTCCGATATCCATTCAGTTAACGAGAATCATAATCTGATCCCGGGACAATTAATAAATTCCTCTTAATAATATTATATAAAAGTACAGGTAGTGCCATCCACGAAGACGCGGCTTACTCTTCTTACTAATCGCTTACTTACAGTACAAGTATGCAACATACCGCTAGTGTTTTAGTATTGTCGTGTTTACTAATTACCCACTCATAGGTAATGAGTGTGTGTCGACAATAATAAAACATTAGCAGATGTTGTGATGTTGTGTGTGTTGTGATGAGCGTATGTTGTGTGTATCTAGCTAATCGCTAAGAACAGGTTTTGCTTTGACAGTTCTTGTTGTTTCCGTTTTTTTTTTTTTTAGTTGTATTTGTAATTCTTTTCTTTTATTTGTTTACTAGTTTATTTATTTATTTAGAAGTATAATAATTATGTATTAGGTATGTTGAAACTGTTTGTACTCCCCGTCACTTGTCCATAAGAGTTCATTAGAAAACCAGCGTCAGACAGCATTTGTCTGGCATTAATGCTGAAATTAACCTTTTTGGCGCAGCCGTGAGGCACACACTTATTGCCAAAAGATTACTTCCACTTTTAGTTTGTTTGTATTTTGTGTTTCACGAACTGTGTCCAAATAAACGTTTTCTTTCTTTTTATGTTAATTTATAATTCTAGTTATTGATTTTCATCGTTTTCAATTTCTAATTCCGAATCAAATTGTCACGTTAATCTCTCTGGTTTTCATTACTTTAATATTAATTACAGGAAGCATAGGAAGCATCGGCAATGGTTTTTTAGGAGCAATATTAATTTATCCCAAATAAAACGTAAATAATAAATGAAATATAAATAACGTACATTACTATAACATCATGAAAACCCCGAAGGTTTAGGCAGAGATGAAAAAAAATAGATTATACGATGATACCTCTTTTATAACGAGTTAATAAACAAATATTTTTATCCCTTTCAGCTCATATTTGTTCAATCCTCTAAATCTAATAACCTTGTACGCACATTTTTGTTTATCCAATAAAGTTAAACAAGTAGGTCAGATACGGTTTAGATTAAATAAGGTACTCGTCCAAGTATCTCTTGTACACTATTACCTCTTATATCTGAACTCGAGCGTTATTAAAACATCTTCAAGGCTTTGCTTACCGAGAAGGATGACATTTTATTAAATGAAAAATAAAAAGAACTGATGGATATCGTGGTCATTCTTTGTTGTATTTTTAGGGTTCCATACCCAAAGGGTGCCATGGGACACTATTACTGAGGCTCCGCTATCCGCCCGTCCGTCATTTTTTTTACCGTAATAGGTAGACACCTGAAATTTTCGCAGCGTGTATACTACTATGCCACTAATACAACAAATCCTACTTAGTATTATAAATGTGAAAGTTTGTTTGTTTGGATGTTTTTTACTCAATCACGTAAAAACGGCTCAACGGATTTAGATGAATTTTGGCACACAGATAGTTTATAACCTGGAATAACACATAGGATACTTTTTATCCCTGTAGTACGTTCCCGCGGGATAATTTCCAACCTCCACGATTAACCTCCAATATTTAGTGTTAAATATTGTACGGTGGTACGGAACCCTTTGTGTGCGAGTCGGACTCGCACTTGGCCGCTTTTTTTTCTATCACTTTCTTCATACCTAGCTATACGCATTTTTCTATTTGTGTGTGGACTGTTTTCCGGCTTTCCCCTAAAGCTGAAAAAAAAGCTATTGTTGTCATTCATAGAATTTTGCTTATTCTGTAACAAAGTTCATTACTCTATTGCATCTTTTGAGTAAATTGATATCATGCAGCTCAGAATAATTTATTTTTATTTTACTTCTAGTTTTATCTTCTACAATGTCATCATCTGCCTAGCCTTTTTCCAAATATGTTGGGGTCGGCTTCCAGTCTAACCGGATGTAGCTGAATACCAGTATTTTACATGGAGCGACTGCCTATCTGATCTCAACAACCCAGTTACTGGGTAATACGATACCCCTTGGTAAGATTGCTTGTCAGACTTTAGGGCTTCTGACGACATGTAACGACTGTCAAAGATCCACCAATAATAGCCAGGACAACGGCTTAACGTGCTTTCCGAGGCACAGAGGGGTCTTGGTATGTAAAAATGGTTACCCATTCATGGACCAACCGCGGCAAACGTAGCTTAACCTGATCAATCGACCCATGCGGCTGTTATTACTTAGCCACAAGCCTCCCCTCTCATCATCATCATAATTTCAGCCCAAAGACGTCTACTGCTGGACATAGGCCTCCCCATAATGGCCCCGGTTTGCCATATTCGCCACGCTTGGCAGGCAGGTTGGCGATCGCAGTATGGTGTTAAAATGCATAGAGAAAGCTGCTGCCCATTCTCTAGCAAGTCCCTTATTCGCCTTTTACGACACCCACGGGGAGAAATGAGATGGTACTATTCTTTACGTCCGGCACCACACGGAAGCCTCCCCTCTATCTTCTCCAATGTAAACTATATATTTCACCGCTATTCACAACTTCAAATTAACAATCCGCGGAACATTACACCTCTATCAAGTCTTATCTATTTAAACGACATCACATTTAAAGAATCATAGTAGCATTAATTTACAAAACTGTCCCCAGCAAACTATGAGGCAAGTCCAATCATCTGACCGTTAACTTTCCTTTTATGTTAATTTATAATGAAACGAAGTCAGCCTGACTGCAGAACTTTCTTAATATAATATTCCAAAAGTCAAACAGTAGAGGGTTTGCCGTTTATAATTTTAGGCAACGATAGCTTTGCCCTTTCTATTCGTTAAGTTCTACATCAATTTGATATTTGTTTTGTAATGTCAAAACCGTAGATTGAGGGTTTACTATTATTGGGAACGGAATTTTGTTGACCCCCCACGTCCTTTTTATCAACGAACAATATATCGTATTCTATCTCAAGAAGAAAGGGCTTGCCTTGCAGTGGGACAACAAAGTCTAACAATAAAACAATAAATAAATAATAATCTCAATATGTGGTACTTTATATAGTTTTCAATGAAAATTGGAAACTCTTCAATCAAATTCATACAATTCACTGATTTAAGCGAAACAAAGGCTGGAATAATTAATCTTGCCTTAATTATCAACTGTTGAATAAACAATTATTTTATAATCATTGGCAGTCAGTGGGTGAAATTTTTGAGTACTTTTTACGTATTTCTGAAATGACCTGGGTTGAATTACTCTTCATTCTGAGTTTATTTCGGCCTTTCGTCTCAGAGTAGTCAGATAGTGATTCCGATATCCTATTTATAAACAATTTCATTTCATTCCTACCTTTTTGATCAGCAATCCTCAGATTATTGTTGCTCGTCTAGCTATTTTGCAAAGGTGAATACCACGAGAAACTTTTTAACAGCTTGATTTGTGTCAATTAACGTGAATTCCTCAAACCTCAAAGATTTTCAAGCTATTTTCCTTTGGAGGGGTAAATATTTTAGTATCAAGCTATGTTTTAATAATGCTATTTTACGAAATTGATTTAATCATTATGGTGGTATAATGAGATTTCTGTAAATATTTTACAGATTCTTTTATTTTTAATTATTAAAAACGCACCTAACTCTAGATTATTTAGTGTAGATTTTATATTGCGGCTAAGAAATCGATCACTCGATTGATATCGTGCAGTAACAAAACAACTGTAAAAAAACAAATAGGCAAAGAGAAATCGAAAGAGGACCCTTCCCTAAAGTAGCTACAGCTATCAAACAATAGATTTTCCTTTGTATCCAAAACAAATTACATTAACATACAACCGATAATACCATTCAGTCAGGTCCATGGCCGACCTCGTCGATAATCCGGAAGCCCTCAAAGCCCATTATGGTTTTGTAACCTTTGTTATAAACATTGAACAAACAAGGTCGCAAATGTCACTTCTAATAAATCAAAGGGAAAAGGGGGAACTGATGAATTTTATTACTTACAGCATTTTAACTTTCAATTTCTTAAACAAATTGTTTAATAGGAAAGGAATTGCGAATCGCTTCTTTGGGTGATTGGTTTAAATGAAAGATAGTATAGTGTAGATGTAGCTACTTTCAGTTCCTGTTTTAAGTTTTTACGAGACGAAGACGGTAAAAAACTTGTAACATTGTTAATGTTTTTGCGTTGTAAAAATAACACATACTTATTTAGTCCATTTTTTGTCACCCCTGACATTTATAGGGAGTTCCAAAAAATCAAATAAACAAATGTCAAATACATCACTTATTTACCGGAAAATATGCACATTGATAATGTGGTCAAGGTTCACAAAAACATTAAATAAAAATATATAAAAAAAAACAATCCAGAAGTACACTCGCTCGCTCGTATACTAGCTGTCTTCTTTAAATAGAACCACGGATCTAATTTGTTGTAGGGATCCTTGCAAGATCAATCAATCACGGAGACAAAGTGCGGACTCTGTCGACACTGGCGAAGTTTCGCCGATTTTAGTCGATTAGCCAGTTTCGGGAAGCGCGAATGGTTAAGCGGGTCGCTTGACGGATTGTTATTTAAGGAGCAGCGCTGTTGTTCGGTTTCATTGTTCTGTTTTTTTTCTTGTATTGGTTGAAGGATATCAAAACTGTATGAGCCCCCATTTTATTCACTGTTATAATATTTCCCTTAAAAATAATAAGTTATTCACATATATCAATTTTTAGCTTCTTACAGTTGACTGTAAAAAGGTGATTTGATATATGAATGTATTATTATATAATGATATAGGATCTGCTTATTCCAATAGTAACAGCACAGGAAAAGCAGCTATTGAAGGCAAACTTCCAACGATCAATTAGTTTTTACAATGACGACTGCAATCCAGAGGCATCTCGTTGTCGAATCCTGGTTGTATTGTTAGGTCTACGTCTGCTTAAAGTTATAGTTCAGTGTCTAGTTCTAAAATGTGATATATAAATAACTGCAAAGTTTCTCATTTCAAATTTTCTTTATCATCTGTATACGAACAAATATCAATTTCATGACAGTGCAAGACCTACTATGGCAAAAGCTGGTCATAAAATAAAGCAAAAGACATTGTAAAATATTTGATTTAGAGTGCCATACAATATAAAGCAATATAGGTTTTGATGAAACAGAAAGTAGGTATATCCAGCAATAAACAACGCGACGCTGAAATTGATTAATCTGTCATTTTAAATGTAAACAAATCCACTAGAGACAGTACGAGAATTAATGACAATTCTATTCAAATAGATAACGAAAATATAAATACAACAGACGAACACGAAGTTGTAGAACGATCAATTTGTTCGCACAATCATGTGCAATCGAGAAGCATCGACGTTGAAACTCCACGGCGGTATTGTTCGCTCGACGATTGTGCGAAGTTGTCTCCGTGTGCGCAAAGGGAAGTTTTAGTTGGCCCACGTAGTTCTAACGCCTTATCTATACCGTATAGGAGCATCTTCTATGTTCAGGTGCCTATGTCATGAGTTGTGTGAAATCGTGATTATTGTTTTGTTTAATTCACTGTTAAGATTGTTATCATCTGTTTCAGATTTATTATTAGTTATTACTATCTTCATTGCATTTACTTCTGGATTCACTATAATTTTTCTCTGACATTCTTTTAATTAAAACAAGAGTAACTTTATAAAGACTTTTAATTTAGTTGCTGTGAGAAAAGCTGCTGTTTATACTATACTATTAAATGAGCAATATTTGTATATATATATATTTATTTGTAATCACGTTCTCGAAAACGGCTCTAACGATTTCAATGAAAGTTGCAATATTTAGGTTTACAGGGGCGAAAAATCGATCTAGCTAGGTCTCATATCTGGGAAAAATCGTTTTGTCCGTATTTTCACCCGAACAGAGCCCGGTCGCCCAAAGTTTAGAACAAGATGGCTACCTTAGAATAACATGACATGGCAGCATGGAATTAGTAAATACCTATTATCATGGCAGCATGGAATTAAATTAATTAAATGAGCATTCTCTATTTTCACCAGAGCAGAGCTCGGTCGCCCAGGTACTAAATTATTATTAGCTTTCGCATCAACTTAATCAACTCTTATAATTTAAAGACTACGACCATTATATTTCATTCTTAACATTTCCCGCCAAACTTTAAAGATAATTGAAACCCCCAGTACACAAAGCGTAATAAAAACAAAAACTCGAAGTTTGTAGAATTACTCAACGTTTCCAGCCAGGCTTATACAGATGTCGAGAGCTTACCCTTAACCCTTCCAGTTGACGAATTGTACGAGTTAAGATTAAGACAACTGCCTCCTCATGCTAAGCAGCGGGACAAATTCGCACCAACTAAGATATTCTTGGCTGTAATTAAAGGATGAAACTCAAAATGTATGTCGTTAAATTTGAATTGCTTCATTTTGTTGCTGACTTACAGACCCTCGTTGGATGTAAATATAAGGTCTGGCCTCCTTGTGTTTTCATTGCCTCGAAATCATCTGGTAAGGCTTTTTCATCTGTAGAATTTATTAGGGTTTCTGGATAGCAGAGTAGAAATGAAAAGTGAATGGTATTTATTATAAGAACCTTTTTGGAACCTTATTTTTAGTTTTTTATTATACGAAAATATTTCAGTACATTTGTTTAGGTCCTTGGAAAATTCAATCATAGTTTTTATAAGTTTGTGAAATTGGTAAACGGTTTTCAACACAATCGGGCATGGGCAAAGGCACATTAACTTTAGATTTATTTCTTATTTGTTTCATGGATAATGCCTACCTTTTGTTTAAATAATCTTACTCATATTTTCACTTCTAAACGCCCCTTTTCAAGAAAACAAACAAAAACATCTCAAAACGGACCATACTTTTAAAATGCAGGCAACGGAGCGTTTCCTCTAAGTGTTAAACATTCTTAGCAGGTTATTCGCAAGTGTAGTTAACGTGCTAACGCGACTTGAATACCTGCTTGTTTCCGTACAATTCAGGCACAATTTACAGTGGGGGTGTCGCAGAAATAAGCAAAATTAATGTAAATGGTAACAAGGATGAAACATGTGCATTTAATTTAAGTTTGGAGTGTTTTTTGAGAGATTTTTTGTGTAGTGTTTGAGTTGAAGAGCATTTGATGTCAGTGTGAAGCTGACTGAAAGTTTTTATGGAAATGTGGAACTTTGCTGCCGGGATTAATAATTTATTGGAAACACAGACACACACTGAGAGAATATCGTGGACTGAGGCATCTGCTAAAAAGATTGTAGAAGTGTAACGGAGGAATAGAGCATTATAAGGGTATATAAACTGGGCCCAGTTGATATAACTCAGACACTACTTTAAAAAAAAACTCCACAGAACTCATAATAACGACGAACTCCAATAAAACAGCATCAAAAACCATGGTAAAACTTCAAAACGCAAACCCCAATTTGTACATTGAAATACAAAATTTCAAACAGATTTACACAACACTCGGATTCAAATACATTCGCGCCACAGTAGCCATTTATCTCTGCTATTAGCTAACTAGTTTGAGAGTTACTAGCGAGCGTACAGATGAATTGCGAACGTACAAAGTTGGTCTGCCATTCTCCAATATCGTTAATTGAGTTGCTTCAGTATTAGTAAAGTAATATTGAATGGCAAAAAGTTTTGGTTTAGCAAATGTAATTACAGGGTGATTTTGAAAAATAAGTTTGAAAATTGTAGCTTTTGTCGTAGAAGAATTTGTAAATAGTAACAAAGAACACTGAACGCAGCCGAAATAGGAATGAAGGAAAATTATGTATCGTTACATCCCTAATAAATATCAATAATTGTCTACAAATAAAGTACCTAACATGGTTGCAAGAATTTCATGACGCAATCGTCAATAAGTTAAAGTTATTGTAAAAGAAAAATCTTATTCCCGAATTTTTCGTTTGAGCACGGAGAGGCAACAAAACCATGGCCACCTGAATGATGACCACTACATACACAGGCTGTGTGACACATGAATGCCTATAGTATGATTATGACCTACGAGCGTTGAAATTTTTCGTCAGTTATTAAAAATAAATCAGCTGCGTGGTTTTTTATATTTTGTTAGATGAAGTAAACAGTGCGCAGGGTCCTTATCATATTTTAAACTAGCTTCCACCAGCGTCTTCGCCTGCATGATATCTTTATAAATTATAGCCTATGTTATTAAGTGATACTATAGCATTCTACTGGTCAAATCATTTTTTAATTCGGTCTAGTAGTTTTTGAGTTTATTCATTACACACAAGAATACAAATTAATCTTTTCTAGTTACCTATAATATTAGTGTTGATGACTAAAGTGGTACATGAATAAGTTTTAATTAAGGCTGGTTAAGTCGGCGTATAGTTGCACAGTAATCATGATGTCATTTGAGTTAGCATACGTACACCGCGCGATCAGTCTATTTTTACCCGACTATGGCGAAGCAAAAAGCAGGGTTATGATTTTGACCGGTATTTATGTATGTTCATCTGTTACCTCATAACTTCCAAAACACTGATCATAATTTGACAAATGAGGTATCGTTAGAAGCGTCTTGATCGTCGTATAGCCTATGTGATGTTATATTAAATTCAATATGGCGCTCTCTAGAGGGCATAAAGTCGTGAACATTTTTTTTTTAATTATCCCTTGTTTGGTATCAAATGATAGATAGGGTTTGACGAGCACATTATAAATAAATATGTTAAAATTGTTAAAAACAAGCACTAGTGACACTGCTATGTACGGCGCGGCTGTAAAATTAATACCTACATGTTATACAATAAAACCTAAACAAAAAAAATATTAAAGCAGCTCTGCAAATACTTTATTACGAAATTATTACTCCGAAATAATTTAAATAAAAAGTAAGTTCAAAAACTAAAACCCGACTACTGAAAAATCACGCTCCTAAAAGTATGAAACAAGAAAATATTTCAGACAGAAATCCAGACATAGGTACAAAAATGGGCAAGGTAGGAAGGAAGCCGTGGTCACCTGTACACCTACAAAATTATAATGGCATGTGACGACGGATTTATCTCGACCATTTTTGTACCTATGTCTGGATTTATGTCTGAAATATTTTCTTGTTTCACACTTTTAAGAGCGTGATTTTTTAGTAGGCTGTTTTCATTTTTTTGACCAGACCAGACCAGTTTTGTGATTTTTTACTGAAATAATTTTTGTAATACCTAATTGCAATTAGTAAATTATAACTAACTAGCTGCGCCCCGCGGTTTCACCCGCATCAGTTTCAATCCCGTGGGAATATCGGGATAAAAAGTATCCTATGTCCTAAACCCAGGTCATGATCTACCGATGTGCCAGGTCCGATCAGCCGTGTTAGCATGAAAGCGTAACAAACAAACATACAAAAAATAAAATCTTTTCTTTTTATAATTATAATAATAATATTAGTTTTGACAAAGTAATTTGCGTAACTGTCATCATTTACTCATGATTATGTCGTTGAGTTAAAAATACAGGGTGACCTCGAATTGGTAATACAAAATACTTGATTCTGATTCAGTTCATTGCTAATAGTGTATTACATTAACTCAGTTGTTAAAGTTAACTTTCCTTAATTATCTTAAATTTTCTAACAAAACATAATAATCAAAATAATGTCCCAGTCCCAAGTGTGGTTAACCTACATGACGTCGTGCTTGTCTAACTCTGTCAGCTCTATCACACCAATGACGGACTCTTACGAGGCTGGATTCACGAATTTGGCCGAACTCTGTTGACCAATAAGGCGGGCGTTGCTACAGTTACGTAATAACATAAACGGTTAACCAATGAAAGACCTGAATTTTTCCGGAAGCTGATGTTGCTATGGTTACACGTTACAACAAATTCGGTGAACCAATGACTAACCGCTCTTTTTCCGGAAGCTGACGTTGCTATGGTTACCTTATAACAAAAACTAACGTCAACTGGCAACTATGGCACATTTAATGACAGACTATTTTCATTTTGTAAAAGATAAGTTAAAGTTGCTCGACGATATGGCCGTTTATCGGCCAATTATCGTGATCGTGACTAGAAAAGATCTCGCTTCCGTCCGATAAATTATGACAAGACAAGTGACAATTTACTAATCAACATACCGACGATTTTATCATAAATAATGTGTCAGATCAGATAATGAACCAAGAGGAAAGTATTCACTTGAAATACTTTAATCCTCTTTGATTTTAAACGTAGTGATAGGATAACCAATTTAAGCCAAAAAAATGGGATAATTAGGAAACTTAAAAAAAAGTACTTCTGATTAAAATTTTAGCGAGATCTAGCAGAAGCAATTGGTTCAGGGAAGTTCTATGTATTACTTTGATTTTGTATCACCAATTAGAGGTCACCCTGTATATCTCATAAGCTTTGAAAGGTGAATCGCTAGCATCATAAAGTGCCTTAATTATAATGAGTTAAAATGTAGCTTAGGTTGAGAGCATTTCGTTAAATATTCCGATGTTCCGATTGAAACATATTTGAAAATGATTTGAGTTAGTGAGCGATGGTGATGGTATGATAATGTTCTTTTGTTCTGTCGAGTGACAAATAATATTGGGTTTCAAAGCAAATATATAATCACAGAGACAATAGGTACTTATCGTCGGAACTCTGAAAAGTCATAAGTTCGTATCCGAAGCTACAATACGTACGTACAATACGTTTTTGTGTCTCCCAATCTGTTTCTAGGATCTAATATAGAACTTTTCAAACATAAAATATTGCTCGAGTTCTATGTAATAAGAGTCCGTGGATATATTTGACAGAAGAGTTTAATTTAAATTGACATTAATCTACTTCTATATATGAGGACCTTGTTCCTTATATGACCTTACCAAGATTATGTCAGGACCTTAAAAGAGACTGTGGTCTCTGAGTTTGTTTCGGTCTTTCTTCTCAGAGTAGTCGGATAGGAAACACCAAACTCATCTAGTTATAAACATAATTTATTTGTGACGTGTAAATGTGTTTTAGTTTAACAATTCACGGGATATCATCGTTGTTGGTTGTCACTGGCAGGCAAACAATAACAATTTATCACATCGTAATTAATAAGGACTGTTCAAGCTACAATCCAATCATGCGAAACATTTTCTTCTTCAATGGAATCGTCTCAATCTGTGTTGTCTTATTCATATTAAATAGCACCAAAAAGATCAAAAGCATTGAGTTTTCTTTGTAAACAGTGAATCATAAATATTCCCTTGTATAAAGCGTTACTTTATGAATATATACGAGTAAATATACTATCCTACAGTAAATTCATTGCAACAATTTAATTCAAAGCACAGTTTTAAATACAGTATTTCACTGTTTACTCCTTTTACAAACTGCTGTGCAAACAAAAAGTTAAACTGTGCTCTTTATTCTTTCTCTGTTTCTGTAATCTGTTGCTTACGATTGGACTACCTTAATTTTGAACCTAATTACTTGTTGTCTCTAAGGAAATGTCTGTAGGAAATGTCTGTTTGTTGTGAACATTGAGCTGTATCTATATTATACAAGGTTCTTTATTCTTCTTTTCGAGTTGATTGCAAAGGTAAAAATATTATTATTATATTAGATGAATTGGGCCCAGTAGAAGGCCACACCAATCACGGCATCAGTGGCGTTATTTAGGTTCTCAGAAGTTCAGGTTTCTGGAAACATTGGACACTCCAACAAATGAAATATGTTTTGTTAAGGAGCACCGTATTGGTTTGGTTGGGTTAATAATACCCCAAGATTCTTTAAAAATGGGTGAATTCATAGAAGGTTTTAAGACTCCGTTTTGCTAGCAGCGGGGTTCTTTTACATACATTTATTCCTGTGTAAGCAAGCAGGTTTCTGAGTCGCCTTAGAAGCTTTGTTCAGCAAAATCGTCTTTGGTTTACAAATTGACTCAAACGGCATGTTTGTGTAACATTTTTAGGAAAATTGGATGCATATTTTTTTGATTACGTAAGTACCTACTTAAATTAAGCCTGGTACAAACGAGACATATTGTTATTATTTATCCTATCCTGTAGGTACTATTAAATGAGCAATTTTTGTATATATATATATTTGTAACCACGCTCTTGAAAACGGCTCTAGCGATTTCAATGAAAGTTGCAATATAGGGGTTTACGGGGGCGAAAAATCGATCTAGGAAAATCATATCCGGGTAAAATTCGTTTTCTTTGTATTTTCACTCGAGCAGAGCTCAATTGCCCAAAGTTCAGAACAAGATGGCTACCTTAGAATAATGACATGGCAGCATGGAACTAGTAAGTACCTACCATCATGGCAGCACGGAATTAGTATGAACTATCCTGTACTGTATTCTCTATTTTCATCAGAGCAGAGCTCGGTCGCCCAGGTATTTTATTTAATATTTCATACACTCTAACGAAATATTTGGGAACAAAGAAAAACCGACGTAGCATTGTTTCATTAATAAAAATAAAACCATTTTATATTCTGTCAAAATTAACAAAACTTCTATGTATCTTATTTACCAAAACACCTAGGAATGAAAATCGTGATCTCGTTCAGAGGCCATAATGAAAACTTGTCTTCATAAAAGAGAAACGAAAACGTCATTGCCAAAATTATGAAACAACCTACCCCACTTTAATGTTGGTTTCAAAAGAAGAAACTCCAAACGTCCAAGTTTTTATTGTCATAATTGGACCCCAGATTACTCTCTTTCGGCGAAAAAAGGAAAACGTAAAACGATTAAAGATTATTAAAATGAAAAAAGTGTTTTGGGTTATTTTCATGTTTATTAATTTAATTTGAAGTTTATGAGTATTTCTGAGTTGGATGAAACTTGGATGCTTCTAATTTGATTGTGAGGGTGGAAGATTTGAGAAGGATCAAAAGTTTGTAAGAAATCGTTGGAGTAATAAACACGTAATATCAAGTTAAGTTATCTTTTATTTTCATACATTTTCTTTTCCATCTTATTGCCTAGTCTCAAAACTTCTTGATGTTAAGATCTTTCACAAAACACTTCTTCAGCTTTCAATAAATTTTCTCCCCTTTTACACAAAAAGCCGACTTTTATTATCTTTGTAGTTTTCATAAACATCATAAAATAGACCTTCATAAAAAAAAATCTTAAGTTAGGTCACAAACAATACCTACAAAACGTAACTCGCATTTTGAATTATATTTCTGTTCAATATAAATCATATTTTGCTTCGGAGCATTCATAAAACCGGCGGAAAAACAAAGCTAGCTACAGATTTATAGGAATTTGTTTTGGATAGAATGTTATGTGATTCAATATAATAGCCTTGTTTACTTTCGCACTGCGAATGTTAGTACAAATCGAGTTATAGCCCGTAATAAGTTTACGAGAAAAAAAAAAAAAGTCGTGTCGTGTCGTAAAATATGCGGGTGTATTTTGTTTACCAAAGCTCGTGCCTGGGGCATAAATGGTTGAACAGAAGTTCGTTTTGAGTTTGAAACTTGTGAAGTGTCTTGAATGTTTAGTTATAGCGATAATATTGTTACTAACATGTACGCCTAGAGATTCTGAGATCAAATAATTAGCTATATATATATATATATCTATATATTTTTAACCTAAACGGGGAAGCCGTTGGCCTGCAACTCACCTGATGATGCGACATTTATTTCGATTTAAGTGCGTATTCTTGATACAGCATGTTTTCTGTGATAATTTAGTGAGCGATAATTTTTTCGCGATTAACAACCTGTTCAGGAAAAAAAGTGCACCAAACGTCGATGTTTAAGAAAAAAATTGTAGAAAAAAAGTTTGTTTTAATTTTATTTTCGCTATTACCATGCTGTTTGCCAAAATGTTTTTTACATAATCCTTTCTTCGTTTGATATAGATCCATCAAATAGCTTTGTTGCGATCATTTCTTTACTAGTTTTCTATCTATTTCAGTATAATTAAAGAAAAATATTAATTAAGAGTATGTATCAACAACTATCTCCATGGCATGGAGATAGTTGTTCGGTTTGATGGTTTGTACTACATCATTAAATATGACCACACTTTTCTGATACATACTCTTAATTAATATTTTTCTTTAATTATACTGAAATAGATAGAAAACTAGTAAAGAAATGATCGCAACAAAGCTATTTGATGGATCTATATCAAACGAAGAAAGGATTATGTAAAAAACATTTTTCTTTGCAATCGGATTTGAGAGAAAAGGGTAGGCACGGGATGATTACATTATTATTATAATTTTATCCGAAAGGTATCCACTGCTGCACATAGGCCTACCCAAGCGCCTCATCGCCCGGTTCTGTGCTTCTCCATCCAATGGATTCTCACGGCCTTCAGCAATTCATCGGTTAACCTGGCCAGTCAACGTTGCGCCTTCCGGTACGCTATCACCTGCAGAACCTTTCAGCCCCATCGCCCATTCGTTCTGGGATCAATGTCCACTGCCGTTTAAGTTTACTTAGCGCCGCTCGCTTTGCTCGCTCGGCTCGCGCGCAGCTGGTCACATTTCTGACCTAACCTAACGCTAAAGTTAAAAAGAGGCACATTTGTTTAAAAAAAGCATGCAACAATAGAATGTCGTTAGAAGGTGAGGGGCTCATGGCTAAAGAATAATAGTCGCACGGGTCAATCGATCAGGTAAGGTAATCGGTAAGGTAATATACGCTTGCCGGGGTTGGTCCGTGATTTGTTTTTTTTTTTTCAACATTAGAAGGTCAATAAGCTTTTAGGTTTAACTTAATATTTCCTTTTCAAAAACACCTATGATGCGGCTTAAGAGAAATCCTCATAACTCAAAATCCTCAACACGCAGTTTATATAACTAAAGGCCTTTGTCCCATACTAAATCTATTACAGCCGATATTATTATTATCTTACAACATCGTTAGCCATTTCTTACACCACGGGGAGTCTCCAACAACCTTGACCAAGGCAATTTGTTCTCTATAAGTTATTGCTTTGTGTAACTAAGTTATAAAATACGAGGATAAATGTAGGGTCGTTAATACAAGAAGGAGATCAGTGTTAAATCTAAGTTTTTTATTAAACTCTAAAACGCTGGAGGCATTGAACTTTAAGGGTAAGTACTGCATGGGATAAGCTCATCAGAATTATCTCTGATTCTTGATAACCACCAATGTATCATATCTAGCTGGACATAGGCCCAACTAAAGATAAACCAAACGTCATCTACGAATGTGTTTTGCCCACAAAAGTAATGTTTTTTACGACATACAAAAACGCTTTTCGTGTTTGTCTGTGTAACTGCGTTGTTCTTCAAAACTACTGAACTGGTTTTGATACGGTTTTCACCATTATTTAGATAATTGATTCCGGAATGTTTATGTGCATAATACGTCAGGTTAAAACTAATACAGGGTGGCAGGGACATCGACGCGAAAACGTTTGCCATGGATTCAGTAACTTCAGATTCTTAAACGCAGGACGAATAATTTCAACGCAGGGGGCGTTGAAATTATTCGTCGGTTATGTAAAAAAGAAAACAGCTGTTCCATACATTTTGACCGCGTAGGTATTGCAATTTTCTATGAAACAACAGATTTTCAGATACAGTTACAACATTTAGTTCAGAATCATGTACTGAATCCATGGTAACAGTTTTCGCATCGATGTCCCTGCTACCCTGTATAATAATGTATCGTGCGAAGCATAGGTGTGCCGCTAGTGTGTATAAAGTCCTCAATATCAAACGTCACATGGGCCTGCAAATCATATACAATTACAAATATAGAACATATATTTTAAATAGCAATACAGGAAACTATTATTATATCAAATACAAGTTAATGTCCAATGTCTTAAAAAATACTCACTTTTGAATTGTCAAGGAGTCGGTCGGTCAAAAAGATTAAGTTAGTTGCCCATTCCAAAATGTAGTAGGTTCCTAGTAATCACAGTCAAGAAACCCCACGAAAATTCTTTTAAATCAAACTTTTCTCTTTTCTTTTAACTGCTGGTAGTTTTTGAAAGAGATGTGGATACCTATATAAACACGGAATAGTTAAGACATGTAAAGATTTAAAATAACGACGACAGCCACACATAGATCTTATCCATCTGTTTTGCATTCAAATATAAGTTCCTTATAATCAGACTAACTTTAGTCTAATTACGAGCATATCAATTTTGTTCTATCATTAATTAAGACATTCTGTATCCAAAAGCGAAATCAGAATACATTTTCAAACAGAAAAGAGGCGTAGGTAGGTACAAAGCTAAGACATTTTAGACATTTGTAATTTGTGTGTGTTTAAGAATGTGTGGGAGGGAATTCCCAGCCGATTTTTAATCTTCATACAACCTTTAGTATAATGCGCAAAACCAAATATAAAAATCTGATAACAGTCTAGACTATCTTACTCGTAAGATCTTACGCAATAAACATTATTATGTCATGTAGAAACATGAAACTTTCAATAACTCTGTGATTACTGGGATACAATAAAATCGAGAATTCTTGTCACGCACCAATAAATAGACTTTAGTTAAAGTTCCAGAACATTCTGGGCCAAAATCGTTTATCCGTGTTTAGGAGTTCTAAACGATATTATATTCCATTTCTTTGGAGAATACTGTTTATCAGGATTGGTAAATATTATTTGATTTTGGATCTAAATGGAGAATTTTGTAGTTTACTTTTTGTAAAAAGTTGTATTGAAACACACACACAGATAGCACACAGAGGAGCTTGTGGCTAAGTAGTAACAGCCGCACGGGTCGATCCATCAGGTTAAGCTACGCTTGCCGGGGTTAGAACGTGGATGGGTGACCATCTTTACATACCGAGACTCCTCCGTTCCTCGGAAAGCACGTTAAGCTGTTGGTCCCGGCTGTCATTTGTGGATATTTAACAGTCGTTACGGGTCGTCAGAAGCCCAAAAGTCAGACAACCAGTCTTACCAAGAGCTATCGTATTACCCAGTTACTGGGTTTTGGAGGTCAGATAGGCAGTCGCTCCATGTAAAATACTGGTATTCAAGCTGCATTCGGTTAGACTGAAAGCCGACCCCAACATAGTTGGGAAAAGGCTAGGCAGATTGATTGAAACAGAAATATGTCGTTCTCAATTTAATATTATTAAGCCATTACCAGAGAATGCATTTCATAAAATTTAAGTAAAACATAGATCATGGTGAAAAGCAGTGTGGCCCAGTGGTATCGGTCCCGACTTACGAGTTGCAGGTCGTGGGTTCGAACCCAAACAGGCGCTTTACTTTGTGTAATTTATTTCATCACCACTGCTCTCAAAACGGTGAAGGAAAACATCGTGAAGAAACCGGCATGTCCTAGAACCAAAAATTCGAAGACATGTGTCATTCACTCCCCTCATAGAGAAGAGGCCTGTGCCCCACCTGTGGGAAAATTTAAGGCTGATTATGGTATTGATCATGAACTGTCCTCGGTAGTACGTTACTACGTAGTGGTTCTGTCATGTTTGGTTAATATTTATCGACCAAAAGTATTGCTTTTTGTGGGCTCTTTAATAGCTGCTACACACTATGTGCCGTAGTGCCGTGGCTATACCGCCGGTACTGCCGCCGGGCAAGCCGCGGCGCACCCGGCCCTGCCGCACAAAGCCGCACAAAGGATCGCAAAGAAAATGAAGGCGCAAAAGCCGGGGGTACGCGCCGCGCGGCAAAAGCCAGGCCATGCCACCGGCATAGTGTGTAGGAGCCATAAGGAAAGCCCAAACCATATTTTATTCCGCAAGAAAAAAAGAAAACCTGCAATAACGCAATAAAAAAAAATAGCATTACATTATTTACTCACTGGAGAAATTCTCAGAAACCCCAAACACGAAAGGATAATTAAAAAAGATCGCTTTACATCTAAAATCGAGGCGAGTACCCAAATCTGGACAATCCAACCGAGAGTGCACACTCCCGCGAAAACCATCGCTTTAATTTTAAATGTAAAGTATCTAATATTAGACATTCTGTAGCAAAGACGCTTCAGCCCTAAATATATTCCCGAAAATATCAGCACATTAAAAAATGGACTTTGTTTTATGGACTTTAAGGTTCAATTTAAGTTTCAATGTTAAGGGGTTGAGAAGACCGGGTGATTATGTAAATAATGCTGTAATGACGTCATCATGGGTCATGTCGTTTGCCTTGATGCGAGGAAGCGATATAATAAAATCTGAAATGTGTTCGTTCTGGAATTTCAAGTGATAAACATTAATATTGTAGAACAGCGTTGATTCTATAAGGACTGATAAGGTAACTTTAGTGGACAATAACTAACGATTTACTGAAGAAAATTTCCTCCTAAATGTCAGTCATTGTTGATAATGGTCGGCAGATCAGCGACATTGTAAAGGGACCTAAAGTTTTATTACACAGTTTTTGGAATGTGAGAAAAATAGTAAGAATGTAATTACGCGACTAATTTTCTCGGAGGCAGTAGGTTTTAAATTCAATGAGCTTGGAAATGGTTGTCAGTTACTGTAAAGCCAACTGTACTGTAAGATGTTAATAAAGTTAGTCAGAAATGTACAATTACTGCGTGCTGTGTAGGGGGAACTTCTATTTTCTATTCCATTCTATTTTCGATTTAATTTTTTATTCTCTTCTATTTTTTATTAAAATTTCCATTATATTCTATTTTTTAAAATTATGATTTCCATTCTATTCTATTTTTTATTATAATTTCCATTCTATTCTATTTTTTATTATAATTTCCATTCTATTAGATTTTTTATTATAATTTTCATTCTATTTTCTATTCAGTCCTTGAAAAAATAATCAGCCAAAGAATAATCAGTCAAAAAAATAGTGTACTATTTTTGATACTGTTTCATTTTCTTGGGAGAAGTTATATCTACCAAGCTATCTCTCTTTCTACCTTGGGTAGGTAGCAATGTAGATCTAATTTTATCATAATCGGTAAGCCGAATACGTATAGATAGGTACCACACAGGAAAAAAATCTGGCTTATAGGTTTGATATTTTTTCAATTGCGTACCCTATATAGATTAATATGGGCATTATGTAATTTATAAAAAACTTGATCTCCTCCTTTACCAATAATAATGGGACTGAAATGTAATTGGCGAAATGTAGTGTAGGGAATGGTGTGTTGTATCACTTAGCTCCCTTCAAAATGGTTGAGCTGAATGGTGCTAATCCATGCGTCATGTTCGTGAACGGGCGCCGTCAGTTGGGACTGGTCAACTCTTAGCTGCCTTGGTTATATTTTTTTTTTTATTGTTCTTTGTTCTATATTTTTATTACGGACGCTTCTGACATGCACGTCTTTCTACATTGTTCTCACATGTATAATTTCAACATGAATGATGTTACCAATATTTTGTATCAATTTTTTATTTATTTAAAAGAGTGTCCGTGGAGTTTCTTGCCCGTTCTTCTCGATAGGTATCTACTTCGCTTTGGAATGGGCAACTAGCTTCATATTTCTGACTGACCGGTTCCTTAACAATTCAAAAGTGCCTGTAAATGGTTTAATTGAAAAAAATGCTTTGAGTTTGAGTTTGGGTAAGGTAATTCGCACTTGACCTACACCTCTGTTTATCCCTTAGCGAAATACAGGCGTGGTTTTAAGTAAGTTAACTGCCTCGTTTGTCTAGTGGTTGCAAGAGCTACTGCTGACCATGAGGTCCTGGGTTCGATTCCCAAGTCGGGCAGTGCTTTTGAGTTTTTCCTTCAGGAATTTCTCAGTAGCAGCCCGGAGTTTAGATTTGTGCCCGGTTGGTGGCAATAGGCTCGCCCGTATTACATGGGACTTAATCATAACTGGCGAAATGTGGGTGTACTATAGGTACAACTCTGTCCAACGCTTCGGGGAAACAAGGCCTGATGTTATGTATGTAAATATAACTGGCAAAATTGGGTATAACTATTATTATTAGCACCTAACCTACACCTCTATTTTACCCTGAGGGGAATACATGTCACGATGTTATGTAAAGCTTGGATTTTCTAGGAAAGTAGTTCTGTCATTGTTATATTAATACGTGAAGCAAAAACTTTGTACCCCTTTTTACGAAAATTACGCGGACGGAGGAGTGTGAAATTTGGCGCAGTTAAAGTTTATATGGAGAAGGAGTTTAGAAAGCTAATATTTTTATATAATTAATATACATTAAATTAATAAAAAAAAACATTACACACACTACCATGGGTTTGACACACGATGGCTACCTTAATCATGACATGGCAGCATGGAATTAGTATGTACTATACAACTTAAAATTTAAATTAATTATGGTCGAATTTCGACCTCTTGGCGACCTCTAGTATAAATAACTAGTTGAGCCACGCGGTTTGTACCGCGTCTCGATATCGTGGGAATATCGGAATAAAAAGTATTTTATGTCCTAACCCAGGTCATGGTTTACCCATGTCCCAAATCTGTTTCATCCAAATCCGTTTAGCCGTTTTAGCGTGAAACCGTAGCAAACAAACAAACTCACTTTCGCATTAATAATATTACAGTGATAATATAGCATTCTACTGGTGAAAGAATGTTTAAAATCGTTCCAGTGGTTTTTGAGTTTATTCATTATAAACAGAAATAAAATATTTGTAAGTGTAAATAAAACGGCCGTCATGAAAATCTGTCATTTTCACCAATATTTGACGTACCGGTGTCAAAAAACGCTCTGTAATTGGACAGCCTTTATTGTCTTACCGTTCATCGCTTTTGTCGGAAGCTAAAGCTTAAAGGCGCACCGAGTTTTTTCCGCTAATAAATGGGATAGAGCGGGATAAAGAATGGGAGGTTCGCGCGATAATTTAAGTATTTCTTTTGTATTATTAAAACAAATACTCATTTTGAAAATGTAAAATGTTACCGTTACCGAAAACATGTTGTTTTGTTACTATTAAAAAACTGATGACCTTCCGTGATTGAGGGTTTATGCTGTTTCTTAGAGATTACTTTGGATTTTTTTCAATAGAGGAAACTACAAGTAATCGTGTTTCTAAAGTGAATGATATAATCCGGTATAATCCGGTAGTCCATACAATGCCTAGGCAATGTATAGAATACGAAATGTATGAAATATTATTTATTTTATACTTTGCCTAGGCATTTTATACAGTACCGAATGCGCAACCGGCAATGTGTGAAAATAAATAAGAATACTTTATTTTTTATTTTTTATTATTCTATTTTGAGTATGCAGTAAACCTACTTCTTATTTTTACAGAATTGATTTGTTTCCCAAGTTTTCAATACATATTACCTGATTATTTATAAGAAAATTAGTTTATGTTGCTTAAGCCAGAAGAATTTTAAGTTTAACGTTAATTTTACTGTGATTTTACTATAGTTATCGAAAGGTACTAAGTTCCTTTAAAAAAAAAATTGATTGAGTATATAAAATAAATATTAGGAGTAAAAAGTGTCTTAAAGGTAGTTCCTAAGAATAAACAAATATTTTTGAGCGTAGGTAATTATTCTTATTCTTCTGCAAAAATAAATTATTATATTACCTACCTTTTTTATAAAGATTATTTTTAATGAGTATCTGTCTACCTTTTTTATGAAGATTATTTTTAATGAGTACTTATTAATTTTGAGCAAACATGAGCTGTTTTATTTGTCTGTCATTTTATAGATAAGTACTAAAGAGGAGACTTACATCTGACCAATTTGGAAACAAAATATACGTGTCGAATTGAGAACCTCCCCCATTATTTTTGTCGGTTAAAAATCATGTGCACACGATGAACACATCTCTTAGCAAGTATTACTGTAGCGACCGTGTGTTGCAAGCAAGATAGTCCTTACGGTATATAGATGTTCGTTTCTCTCATGGTACTTACATAACATTGATAATTATAGACCAAATCTACTTACTTTACACATTGCCGGTAAACCAGCAGGTATTCTATACAATCCCTGGGAAATGTATACATTACCTAGGCAAAGTATGTAACGGACAATAATATTCATAATATTTCATACATTGCCTGGACGCCTCAGGTATTCTATACATTGCCTAGGTATTGTATAGAATACCTGAATTATACAGATTACCGGTAACATATAGAGTGAATCTTTAAATATCTAACATATTAATTGCCCGACTAAAGTTTAAGTAATATCGATGCAGCAAGGTTTCAAACGAATGCAATTATTTTGTAAAAACTTGATCGATCCATTATTTGACATTTAAAACCGCACACTTTCACACTCTCCAATCTCACTTCCTCATTCACCATTTTTCATAGCAACAAGATTAATTAAAAAATCATCATTCTTCGCTGATGTTTTATTAATTCGATATTTCGTAATGGTAGCGTCGAGTCAACAGTAGCTTCCATACAATGAATCATCAAAATGCCATGATTGATGTATCCTATAAATAAATTATCTTTTCAACTTGCTGGTGTTTAGTCGTGTCGTTATAAGGGTCATGTTTTTTGGGCGTTTCAATTTTATCAGTGGTACTGACAATTTATTAGAGCTGTTTTAGGGTTCCGTACCCAAATGGTGCCAACTGGACCCTATTACCCAAGTTCGTTCGTCCGTCTGTCTCTCACAGGGCTGTAACTTTGAACCGTAATAGGTAGACACTTGAAATTTTGCCGCTATTACAACAAATAATAAAAATAAAATAAAGTTATAAAAATCGGGAGGTGTAGTGGGACACCCGGTAGTTCCTTTCGCTGTATACTATATATTAATACAGAGCCATTTTCTATAAGTTTTTAGCTTGTTAAAAGCTTTTGACACTTGACAGTAACTTTTTCGGGCATAACACTTTTCGTTACGTGATGATTTCTACCAGTTTAAACCTCAAGCGACGTTAAAGAACTTTGTTGCGAAAAAATATACGGCGTTTTTTGTCCGATCTTAATAATGGCAATAGTGGCAGCGGTAGTACGGAATCTTTCGTGTGCGAGTTCCACTCGCACTTGGTCGCTTTTTAGCTTTCTAGATTTTTTGCCATTGTTTTGCTTAAAGGACTTCGCATGTATTAGTACATTCGTAGGTGGTGATCGTATGATCTTCTTCCATTCACACTTTTCTGTATAGTATATATTGTCAAAAAATGTAATGAAATGTGATCAAAATATTTGATCATCACATCTAATTCAAGTTACATGTCAGAAAAGGGGTGAATGTGGCAATAGCTGCACCGTGCAATATTTATAACGGTTTCAAAAAACAGATGCTAACAATCTTGCACGGGCTAAGCCAAAACTTTTTCATATAAAAAAAACACTATAAAAAGCCATAACTCATAGCACTTTGACGTTTACAACGCACTCATAGCGCCAATTTCTACAATACGAGCTCAGTTATCGGTCCGTGGGGAGCGAACCACAACTTGTTACGAATAAAATGGCCATCAAGAACCGAACAGCTGATATAAAGGGCTGAACAATGAAATTTTTGTGAGTTGTTAAAAATATGGTCGCCAAGTGAGGATAAACCACAAATTTTCTCCCTGTGGGATCTTGTAATAGGACTTAGGGTGGGATGAGTGAGAACTGATGTTAAGGTTTCCGATTTATTATGTCTATTGTGACTTGTATAAATAATGTTCTTTTGTAATATTAGTAATGAAAATTGCTTTAAGGTAGATCCGCAATGGCAGATCGCGAAATTAAAATTTTCTTACGTTTTTTCTGCAGTTTGCAGGTCAGTGTCAGGTTGTAGTATCAGAACAAGTTTCTTATGGGAAAGTTCTTACAGAACAAATATAACTTAAAAGGATGTTTTAATGGTTCTTATGATTATTGTTCTGTAACTACATTTTGTTATGGTCGCAAATTATATTTTGATCGAGATACAACCTGACATAGACCTACAGGTCTATGTAATTGTAAAAAACATAAGAAAAAAAATATTTTGGCGGGCTACCAATGCAGATCCTCCTGTGGAGCAATTTTTAATACTACTAACGTTACACAAAAGAAAATTATTTGTACTAGTCACAACATTTTTTTTTATATGACGCCTAAGTGTGTTTCCGAAACTGTATATGCTGTAAATAGGAATTTACAGCATAAACAATTTCATTTCATTTCATCTATCAGAATCTAGTTTTTAGTACGATTTCATAGCTGTCACTCTTTTGAATCAGAATTTAATAAAAGAGGCCTCCAAAATAGCCGGAGAATGTAATAAATTATCATGTAATTCATAACTGCTTAGAAACCATTTATCTGTTAAAAAATTGCCGAAATATTACCGACTGCTAATTGTTGTATTATTACGCTTTAAATACTTAATTCAAAATCGATTATGTACAGAAACGAATTAATCTTCGTTACTCTGAGTAGCCGTTTTTATACCGTGAAATTAGCTATAATAGATTTTCATGAAACTTTTTGACGAATACTAATCATGGTCCGGTTTGTTAAATTAAAAGGATTGATCATTTACACTTTTTAGGTTTCAGTTTAAGCATGGCATAAACCTTATAATAAGGCACTGGTGATGCTGGTAGCACCACCAGTGTCTGAGAAAAAAAGATGAAGAAAGAATTCCTAACAGCCAACGTAAAATAAAAAGAAGCATACTTTGCCTAAAACTATCAGATAAGGTTAAAAACATGAACATCAGGAAAAATACAGAAATAATAGATGTAAAGAAAATAGCAAGATGAAGTGGCATTGGGCAGGATACATTTGGGTGTATATTTTAGACGTAATTTGTTATTGTTATTTTCATAGTTTAGTATGGATAATAATTTATTTACCGACATAGATAATTCATTTTTAACTGTGTCAAAGACATGTGACGTTGAGGATTGCAGACAATATCTTTCCGATTGTAAAAAGTCACTAACCGTATTGACCCAAAATATTCGTAGTATTTATAAGAACATAGATAGCTTTAAAATTTTCCTTCATAGACTTAATTTTGATTGTGATATAATGGTACTAACCGAGTGCCGGCTAGCTAACCGCATCGATAACCTCCCAGTTATACCTGGTTACAACTTATTGCATACCACAAGAAACCACAATCAAAATGATGGGGTGGTAGTCTTTGCTAAGGAATCGTTAAAGGTAACAGTCCAGGAACCTACGCCACAAGACTGTATGATTAATTGCTTAGTTATCAAAATTGGTACAACCACAGCGATAATCGCTATGTATAGGTCCCCTTCCGTTAGAAACTTGGATTCTTTTCACAATTCCTTAAACCAAATTTTACAAGGGCTAAGCTCGGTTAAGAATGTTATACTAACAGGTGATTTAAACATAAATATTGGCTCCGAAAACTGCGATGCAGGGACCCAAGATTATCTTAATATCTGCTCATACCATAGTTTTCAACCCGCTCACATATTACCTACTCATCAGAGCGGTTCCTGTCTCGATCATATGATGATTAAATCCAGCCTATCATATATTACGCTTGTTACTAACGCAACAATTACTGACCATCATGCTGTCCTACTTAAATTAAATTTAACGCTACCTAGGCAAAATCGTCCCCAGACCAAAAGCAAATTAAACACAAATAAACTCGAATATGATTTACGCAATCTTGATCTTAGCCTAGTTTACAATACTGCTGACGCTAATTTGGCTTTATCGTACTTTATAAAACATGTCCAGCAAGCAATTTTACGTAACACGATAGTTTCTACAGTGAATAAGAAACTCTATAATATTAAACCTTGGATTACACCTGGACTAATTCGGTGTATAAGACACAGAGATAAACTTCATCAGAGAACTAAGAGATACCCTGATAATCAAATAATTCAAACCACTTATAAAAGATACAGGAACTTCTGCAACAATCTCCTAAAGAATTTAAAAAATAATTACGATAAAAATGAATTAAATAGAGCAGGCAACAATAGCAAGCAACTTTGGAAACATATTAAAAACGTCACCAATATGTCTAAACAGCGTGAATCAAATTCGAGTTTACTGCTTACTAATCCTTCACGACACTTGTCAGCTAACAACGTAAATAACTTCTTTGTCAATATTGGGAAAACTCTTGCTGAACAGACTCCGAAACATTATTATTGTGACCAACCATCTTTCCAAAAATCTAGCAATAGCTGTAACCTGAAATCTTTTGCTATGCTGGACACTGACGAAGTCGAAATAGCCCGAATAATTTCTGGACTAAAAGATGATTGTGCAGTTGGATGGGATAATATAAGCAATAAGATCCTTAAACACTTTAAGCATATTTTGGTACCTCCCTTAACGCATATATACCGAATCTGTCTATCCAAAGGAATTTTCCCTAGCTGTCTTAAAAAGGCAGTTGTAATACCCGTCTTTAAATCTGGTTGTAAAGACTTAGTAAACAATTATAGGCCAATATCGATACTCCCCTCATTATCAAAAATATTAGAGAAAATTATAAATAGTAGATTAATTAACTATGTAGAAAAAAAAAATTTCTTATCCCCTGCGCAATTTGGATTTAGAGCCAAATTATCCACAGCCGATGCGGTGCATAGCCTGACCGATTATATTTCAGAAGAACTCGGCAAAGGTAACCAGACCTTAGGAATCTTCCTTGATTTAGCCAAGGCCTTCGACACGGTGTCTGTTTCTGTTCTTCTAAACAAATTAGAGGCCATAGGAATAAGGGGAACACCGCTGAAACTATTTGCGGACTACTTAGATGACCGATATCAATGTGTTAGAATAGATAATATCACGAGCGATGAGCAGAAAAGTACTGGTTTTGGTGTTCCCCAGGGAAGTATTCTGGGCCCTACGCTATTCCTGATTTATATTAACGATTTGTGTAATCTGAATCTTAAAAACGGCAAAATTATATCTTACGCTGACGACACGGCATTAATATTTACCGCAAAAACCAGCAGCGAAGTGTACGAAATTGCTCAACTAGGTTTTAATACTGTGACTAATTGGCTTCAAAGCAATTTACTAACCTTAAATGCTGACAAGACAAAATATATTCACTTCTCCATGCGCAAGCCTCACCTTAACATTACTAACGCTCATCTATATGCCCATAAATGTGGAAACCGTTCAGTCAACATGTGTAATTGCCCTTTTATCCTCAAAACGAGCAGCATAAAATACCTCGGGGTAATAATGGACGACACACTGTCTTTCAAAAAACATATTGAAAGTCTAGTTAAAAGAGTGCGCAAATTAATATATGTTTTCAAAAAATTGCGAACGTTTGCAGATTCAAAATTAATCACTCAAGTTTATTTGGCCCTATGTCAATCTATTATTCAATACTGCATCTCTTCATGGGGTGGCGCACCGAAAACCTATCTACTTCCTCTTGAAAGAGCTCAGAGAGCAATTTTAAAGGTAGCAAACTTCCATCCCTTTTTCTTTCCCACAAATCTGCTATATAAATCCTGCAACGTGCTGACTGTTCGCCAAATTTTCATTATGCACTTAGTATTAAAACAGCACACCATGCTTTCCTACACTGCTGACAATAATAACAAGAGACGGAATGATATAATATGCACATCAAATGCAACCTCAAAACATGTCTTTGTAGAGAGATTTTTTACATTCTTAGGCCCATTTTTGTACAACAGATTAAATAGAAAACTAAGTATGTATAACTTAAATTACTTTAGCTGTAAAAAAATTATAGTTGAATATTTACTAACCATAGATTATGCGCAGACAGAAGATCTACTTGTTGTCTGCAAATAGATCCGCTAACATGATATTTTACTTTTATTTACCTAATTTTAATTTAGTTTATCCTTTATACTCATTGTTAATTTATTACATTAAGTATTTATGCTCTTCGTAGCCTGAAACACAGGTTCAACCTAGTTCAGGCAAATAAGCAACTGTGCTCTATTTTAATGATTAAGTTACTTATTGTAAATGTGCCCCTTTTTATAAATAAACGATTTTTATATTTATTTTATATTTATTTTATTTATAGGTCAAGTGGACAAAACGTTTAACAGAATGGGTACCAAAAGACAGGGAAAAGAAAAAACGGAGACCAAGTCAAAGATGGAGAGATATCTTCAACCAGACATGTGGACCCTTATGGATGCGAGACGCGCGGCAAAGAGATGTAGGTCTGGAAAGGTTTAGAAGAGGCCTATGCTATAGAAGCGACTTCTACTAAAATAAATAAAATTAACTCAACTTAACTTATACGTATATACATACATAATTATACATAATCTTATACATACCTATACTGTTATAAACTAGATTTATTATTTCAAGTTTGATTAGTAGTAGTAAATAAAGGCTATTTTATTTTGTTTCTTTATTATTACTGTCAGCTTAGCAATACAGTGAAGGCACGAGCATTGTACGCTACGAGCTTCTGCCGGCGACTTCGTTCGCATGGAAGTCGGAAGACATACAATACTACCAGTTACAACTATATGTAAGCGGGCACGCCCTTTATGCCTGGAGGCTTTTTTTTTTTTTTTTTTTTTTTTTTTTTTAAAAACGTTGCCCCACACTAAGAATTTCTTCTTGTATCGTGGGTGCGTTTACAAACATAGAAACTCACATACACTAACACCCAGACCCGGAACAACTACTTGCAGATCATACAAATATTTGTTCCGTGCGGGGATCGAACCCGCGACACGTTACGCAGCAGTCGATCGCTCAGCCACTGCGTCAACCGTGCCGTCGTATTTAGATATTAAGTTCTGTTTACGTTTAGTTTTTATTTCTGTTCTCGATGATTTTGTGTGGTATATTGGCGTGTGCTAGCTAACATATGGCTAATAATTTAAATTATGTTTTGTGTTGCGTAATGTAAATTATTTTGAATACTATTATATAGAATCATTTTTTTTTGTTCTTCTAACTGAACAGACAGCTGTGCTGCTGGGGAGTTCGTTGCGCTACTTCTTCTCCCCAGCTAATGCACTAGGAAGTAGTGAAGGGTGGGCGTTTTGGGCGTGTCTTATGTAATTTTGACGTTCGAAAAGTGCTGATTCTCAGCCTAGTTTGAATAAATGACTTTTGAATATACTAAAATAACAGCTATATTTTTATAAAACTCGCTCGGCCCCCGACCCAGCGTGTCGTATCGCATCGCCCGCCCGTGCTATAACTTCGTTTTCGCTTTGCGTTCTTTCGACTATTTTGTCTTTTTGCTCGGTTTATAAGGGTTGCGCATATCAAAGGCAAAATATTTTTTCAAGTCCAACTGGTAGTTCCAGAGATAAGATAAGATAATGCGTAAGCAAACTCTACAGCTTTATTATGTCAGTCTAGTACCTGGGTGACCGAGCTACTCCGATCCATGCTGCCACGATAGTAGGTTCTTACTAATTCCATGCTGCCATGATAGTAGGTACTTACTAATTCCATGCTGCCATGTCATTATTCTTGTTCTAAACTTTGGGCCACGGAGCTCAGCTTGGGTGAAAATACAGAAAAAAAAATCCCAGATATGAGACCTAGCTAGATTGATTTTTCGCCCCCGTAAACCTCTATATTGCAACTTTCATCGAAATCGTTAGAGCCGTTTTCGAGAACGTGATTTCAAATAAATTATAAATAGGATATATAGGATAAGTCCAAATTTCTTTCACCGATGTCAGTAATTTCCAAGATAAACCAAACAATACTACAATATTTTCAGTAAACAAAATCCAATCGAGATTTCAAAATCACGATTGGATTCTTCAACCAGACATGCACAATGTCAGTTATTTCTAACCCAGGTTTTATCTAAGGCAAAGAAGATCCTTCAAGTGGCAGACAGGCTTTTCCTAGTCGAAAGAATAGACAAAATGACAGATTCACAATCACAAGCTGTCATTTTGTCTATTCTTCCGTTGACAAAACCCTTGGTGGTCATGCTACGCGTGCAAATCTAGGCTAGTCATACGCTTACAAAGTTTTTAATAAAAGGACCTTGTGACAGTATTTTATTGCGATACAAAGAATCCAAATGTTGATAGAATAAAGTTCTACGTTTTATCTTTTAGTACTAGATCAACGTCGAAGAATCGAGTAGAAGCTCCCTTCAATTTAATTTAACGTAGAAATGCACCAACAAGAAAACTCGGAAAACTTTACACAGCTAGAGTTCCATTACTTTTTTTCACTCCATAATTACTTGCCCCATCCGAACAAACTTGACAATGTATTCAAAAATTATACCTTGTAGCCTGAAACACTGTAACACGCAGACAATGGTACACAAAACAAAGTCACAATACCCCTCTGTTAAGTAGGTGCCTTCCCAAGTAATTTTCTCACTGAAGATAAACTTAGTGATGTCATCGCTTTATTTCTTTTCATTGTATCTGAACCCTTTGTAAAGGGTGTGACAGTAAGTCTATTGTTACCTTTGTGTGAGGTTTATGATGTGCAACTTCTGTCGGCTGACGCTTCTCTGTATTGCTTTGTATTGTCCAAATTAAATTTCGGTCTGTGTCAAAGGATTTTACTCTACAAGATCCTGTTTTATTTATTTTATTAAATTGGGAGGTGTCGTAGGACAACCGGTTGGAGTGTAGTTCCTTTCGCTGTATTTAATGTATTCAGACAGAGCCATTTAGTATACGTTTTTAGCTTCAAAAGAAATTTTACTAAATGGCTTTGTCACATGTAACTTGAAACTGGCTTTTTCAGGCAAAACGCTTTGTCGATCTATTATGACAACAACAACACGTTTTTACAACAACTCCTAACCCGCGTTAAAGAATTTTGTTCTAAAAACTGCTTCTGAAATTTTAGAGAAGCTCACAAATATTTTAAGTAGATTCAAATGAAAAAGATTTGATACTAAAATACATTTTTTTGCTCTAAAAATGAATTTTTCGTTCGATTTTCGTAACAACCAACGAATATAATTTCCATTTTAAAAGTAACAGCAGGGTTTAGTAACAAATCTAGATATTTTATTCAGTGTTGAAATCTGTAAGTCCATTATGAATTTAGGAGCGAAATAGTCGAACTTTTTCTTGTTTTTTTTTTCCAATCCATTTAATTTTTATTACTACGAGTATGTTCTTGAATTTATGTTTTTCTTTACCTAATAGGTACCTAGAAAGGCAATCTATAAAACTGTTTCAATTTGTCACATAAAAGACACAATTTAAAGTTTACTGCTTCAATTGACTATAATAAAACTAAATTGGTCGAAAAAGATAAAAAAATTAAATTGCTTTTTATCTTGAGACACACTTTCAACTTTAAACGTCTGACATTTTCATAACTAAAAAACAAATTTTCAAAGAAAATTACAACTGGTAGGTAAGAAACTGGCTACCTACGTGACTATATTGTGTCACTTTCTCTGTTAAGTCCATCCAAAAATTGTCTGTAAAAGATCATTTTAATGACATAAGACTCCGTTGTTGAGCTGCTTAAGTTCTGAGTTGAGCTCCACGATTACTGACAAATGCTTGCACAGACTGGACAGGTCCACTCAAATCTGTGTGATTATTTCTCAAAAGACCATTTCTGACACTAATCTACATGGTCCTCATAAGGCTTGACCAAGTTTATGTCTGGACTTTAAAAGAGACTGCGACCTCTGAGTTTGTTTCGGCCTTTCTTCTCAGAGTAGTCAGATAGGAAACACCGACCTCATCTAGCTTATTTTTAATATTCGTTTATATGACGTGTAAAAGTGATTCCTGTATCCTATTTACAGAATAAACAATTTCATTTCATTTCATTTCATTTCATTCCATTGTACCATTTGAGTTTTGACAGGCGTTACGTATAGTCAGAAGCCAAAAAGTCTGACCACCAGTCGTACCAAGAGGTAACATGTTACCCAGTAACTGGGTTGTGGAAGTCAGATAGGGAGTCGCTCCATGTAAAATACTGGTATTCAGCTGCATCTGGATAGACTGGAAGCCGACCTCAACATAGCTAGGAAAACAGCAGCAGTGGGCGGGCAGATTGATTGACATTCTGTAGCAAAAATAGAAGTTAGAATGGGTCCAAATTCAATTCTATTGAACGATTGCTTTGTATTCTCCCCAAATGTGTAGGTAAGCGTTTTAGCTCGGTCTGTGCAGTTAACAAGAATGTTAGTTTTGTCTACTAGTGCACCACTCTCTGTAAGTACTCCTTTACCATGTCCTTATTTAAATTCTCTTGGGATATCTTCATTGTTTAGCTTCAACATAAATATTATTAAGTTGAATTACGTTTTAGAGTTCCTTACCCGACGGGTGCCAAACAGAACTCTATTACTAAGCCTCTGCTGTCCGTCCATCTGTATGTCAGTGGGCTACATCTCATGAACCTTAATAGGTAAACAGTTGAAATGATTATAGACTGTGTATTTCTATTGCCGCTTTATCAACATATTAAAATTTATTCATTAAAGGATATCCTAGAAACTTGATTTTTTTGGCGTTTTTTGCTCGACCTTAATACTATACGGAACCCTTTGTGTGCGATTTCGACTCACAGTTGGCCAGTTTTTTGTTTATTATTTTTCTTTTTTATCATGATTTAATGTCAACACTCCTCACGTCCGTGGAGTTTCTTTAATAAATTTTATTCAATGCTATATGGACTTGGCGTTGGACTTGTCTTTAGGCTGCTCTCAAAACGGTGAAGGAAAACATCGTGAGGAAACCAGCATGTCGTAGGACCAAAAATTCGAAGACATGTGGCATCTACCAACCAGCACTGGGCCCGCGTCGTGGATTACGGCCCATTCCCTCTCACAGAGGGGGGCCTGTGTCCCAGCTGTGGGAAATTTATTATATTTATATTTATAAATAATAATAAACATTTAAAAAATTGAGTTAGGTGCAGTTCGAGCCCGCGCGCGCCGCAGAGTTTCGTGAAAACGTGTGGTGAAATAGTAACTTCTCTAACGATGTTATTTAATATAAATACAACAAATTACAAAAAAATATTTTTATTTCATTCCTAATGATGCAAGCTTTCTTCGATTGTGATATTTTTCAGTTCTGAGTAGATTTACGGCCGATATGAGACGACATCTTAAATTTGCAACAGATTTTCTTACGATTTCTGATACTGCCGTTGATATTTTATTTGCTCCATAATAGTTTTTTTAGGCTCATTACGTTCTCTATGATGCAAACTTTGTTTGATTGGGACTTTTTCCATTTCTGAGTATATTTACAACCGGAATGAAACGATATATGAAATTATTTTACTATTGTTAACTTCATAATATGCATTTTTAACCCTATTTTGCTAAATATTTTGTTTTACTCTTTAGGTCCTGGTAGTCCTTTGTACATTCTCGGCAACGACACTAGAATCACAGTTCTAGCTGAACACGTTTTTGCACTATACGAATTGGAATTTTGACATGTAGTTAAAAATAGAGGGTCACGCGCATTTGCCTGCCCTCGCCATGTGATCTCACAGGAAAATTATACCCAGCCTTAATTTTTTTATAAATATGACCTATCTTTTCCGTGCTCCGCCTCCACTCTAGCATGAAAAGTCTAGACTTTTCACGCTAGAGTAATGGTGTAACTACTAGTAGTTATTAGCAGTTGAAATCTTTTGCCGGTCAGAAATATTGAACTTACTAACAGTACTCTGAGCAAGCCGGGGTCGTGGGAAAGCCCGAAAGAGATACCGAGGCCCCTAGCAATGAACAGGTAACTGAAGAAACACGGGTGGGTTTTAGTCAGTAAGAGTCTGACACGCCCTCCCACTCCGCCCAGAGTGGGAGAGGTTATTTGATAATTACCCACCCAAAAAAAAGAAAAAAAAGCTATCAATGCTTACTAATTTTATATGTAAAGCGGAAGTAACTCCGTCTGTATGTCTGCCTGATACCTTTTCACGCCTTAACGGCTGAACAGGTTTGGATGAAGCTTGGCTCACGGACGTACGTAAAAAAAAAGGAATCCGAGCAAAAAGACATTTAAAAAAATATACTGATCTAAAAATACTTCTTTTGTAATATGTGTAATAACGTGAGAATATTTCTCAGATATAAGCATTATAACAGTCATGAAAACGGACAAGTTGCTCAAGGATTTGAATTCGTTTGAAACCCTAAACTTCTGTTGACAAAGGTTTGGGGTTAGAGGTTGATTACAATCTGTGTGGTCAACTTGTATTTGTTGGGATCGACGGCTCATTTGCTTGCAATCAAAACCTCGTAAGGACTAATGATGAAACTATTAAACGATTTTTGATATTGTCGCTTTAATTTTTTGCCGTCGAGACGTTTAAGGAATTAAGATCTGAAGCAAATCAATCTACCTAGCCTTTTCCCAAATATGTTGGGGTCGGCTTCCAGTCTAACCGGATGCAGCTGAATACCAGTATTTTACATGGAGCGACTGCTTATCTGGCCTCCACAACCCAGTAACTGAGTAATGCGATACCCTTTGGTAAGACTGGTGTCAGACTTTCGGGCTTCTGACGACTCGTAAGGACTGTCAAAGATCCACGAATGACAGCCGGGACCAACGGTTTAACGTGCTTTCGGAGGCACGGAGGATTCCCGGTATGTAAAGATAGTCAGCCATCCACTGACCAACCCCGGCAAGCGTAGCTTAACCAGATGGATCGTCCAGTGCGGCTGTTATTACTTAGCCACGAGCTCCTAAGATCTGAAGCAAATATATTTCATAAATAATTGAAGTTATAACGCCACCTTTTGGGATCCTTACTGTTTACCTCGTTTACGTCCATACATCTGGTCATACACGCACGCCAGTTGCGAGTACTACGCACCTGACCTTTCTGAAGAACATCACCAATAAGGTCAGTAGGGCTCCTAGGGCGTCCCCTACCGGCGTTTCCACTCACATCTGCCTTGTAAATACCTTTTGTTAGTCGCCTTTCATTCATCCTCTCAACATGACCAAACCTAACCTTTCTGTAGAACATGTTGGTCACTTTACGTATGTGTATTGCTGAAGATCTATATACGTACTAAAGGTCAGTAAAAGTTTAAAGAATGCAGAGATGAAACACGTATCATGTATAACATGATAAATTAAACGATGAAACATGAAAATTGAATTAATTTTACTTGTCGTTTTTCGTGTTGTATTAAAGACTTGTCAGACTGCAACTTAACATCACGTCAGAACATCAAAGCTACAACGTGGAATATTTTCTCAATATTTCACGTTGGAGCTTTGATCTCATATACCGCATTTTTCCATTCCCTTAAGAATCTGCTTTACAAAATTCACGACAAAATAAATACATTATACAAATTCTGGAATTCAACTGCCAAAATTCATAACCCTTTACATGACATGTATTTAAACATCGCTGTTACCTATAGCTTCACGACGTAACGTTGTAAGGAGGGGAGATCGCAGAAACAGATACAGTAATGCGTCCCCCATTAAGCTAAATGGCGTCCCTTAGGAAACAAAAGGGAACTTTCAAATGTGCGAATAAACTCAAGTTTCAACCGTACTGTTGAATAGGAATGCAACACAAAAGGTGAAATGTTTCGAGTGACTTGCCAGTGATGTATTAGCTATGGAAGCACTCATTTTTGCTGAGAAAGTCTAAGAATGATATAAAGTTCCGACTGTGTCTTGAGAGTTTTTGTCTTTTGTTTGATCTTGACTCCTAAGTTAATTACTTGCTGAAGAGGCTTAGTTATCATTAAGGGTGTATCAATCCGTCTGGCTCTGGTTTTGGAATACGATGGGTACCTACAGATATGTATTTCTGACTTATCTTTTGCTGCGTGACGTATTTATTAATTCTTCTACTGAAAATAACCACAATTCTTAATTTCCGATTATGCCAAGAGTGGTGTAGAGGTTCCATCGGTCTCTGAAATCCTAATCAAGGATGCGATAACCTGATTTTCTGTGTAATCCCATGTTATCCGTTGTGATTGGAAACCAACCTTTGTCGACACCCTAGCGCCATCCCGTCTTCCAATTACGGTGGGCAGTGCTGGAGCGGTTGCTGCAGGAGCAGAAAATATAACAATCTTATTGGAAGCTATATGTTTTAGCCGTTTGGGGTTGAAAGACTATGGCCAAGCTACGAGTGGTCATCCAGTGTTTCGGGACATCGCCAAGCGTTTGGTCGACTCTTCACGTGACTGTGAAGACACGTGAGAGGGCTGGCCTATATTTAGCCCAAAGAATCACTTTGGATGGCAACGCTGCCAGCCTATTGCACTTTTCCCATTGACAGCGATGCGGACGAATGTTTTGATGCCCAATTAGTGTATATATTTTATTGTTAGCTTGGTTTATTATTTTAAATATAAGTAACAACTCCAATACCAAAATAACAACCACTTATTACATTTGTAGTGATGAGAATTGCTAACAGATTTAATTAAATAAACCTTGAGACGATTGTATAAAATTATAATTATTAATAGCTTCTACCCGCGACTTCGGCCGCGTTAAATTCTTTGTTTTAAAATATATTCTATACACTCGACAATACTGTAGCTTCCCACTAGTGAAAGCATTTTCGAAATTCAATCAGTAGTTCCGAAGATTACCCCTCACATACAAACTCACAAATACTTCTTTATAATGAATGTCAACTTCCGCGCGTTACGCAAGAACTTGAAAATGGCTCGACCGATTGAAACAAGATAAGTTGTCGTGTGAGCGCCGGCGAAGGTACCTAACAAAAAAAATGCAACGCATGCTGGGCATTAGCTAGTATTAGTATAGATAGAGGCTGAAAAATGCTAAGGGCGTCGTGTTATTTCAAACCATGAACTAGAAAGAACCGTACGTTTTATCCAACAATCGCGATTTCCTAGCAGGAAACTGTAGAAACAAAAATAAAAGCGAGATATAGTAAATCAGTTGTTTTTTTTGCTCAACTTATAAAGAGTTCGAAAGACTTCTAAGGCAAAGCTTTGCTTCTTGGAAAAATAAAACCAGATCTTACCTATATTATTTTTTGCTTCGACATTTTCCGAACCAACATTTATTTACAGGCAATAAAAAGCATGAAAGGATTATAACGCTCGAAAACTAAATAGTTACCAGTAATAACTTTAGAGCACAATATATCATAAATTCACGCATATAATCCCTCAAGAGTTAGGCAGAAGTGTATCTGTAGTACACCCACATTTCGTCAGTTATGTTTAAGTCCCATGTAATAGGGGAGGAGCCTATTACCATCAACCGGGCACAGAATCAGAGTCCGGGCTGCTACTGAGAAATTCCTGATGGAAACTGGTCGTTAAAATCCCCCATTCAGGCTTCGTGAATGAAACATACGTCTTGATTACTATCGAGTCTTCGTATGTAATTACAATCGATTAATATACATTATTTTTTTTACAAATATTATAAGAAGTTCCCTAGTGTATATATGCTCCGCGACCATAACAAATAAACAAAAGAAAAAACCTTATTTTCCATTTCTGGTATCGGATTTGTGACAGCTTGTCGATTAACACTAAAGACACACACACATACTGTTCTTTTAGTCGAATTACTTTCATTTTGGCAGCAAACAAGTTTTATTAGAGGCAGGCCTAAGAAACTGGCATGACAATTTGGAGTTATTCTTGATTGATTGGCTCGAGAAGTCAAAACACACAGAAAATTGGATAAGTGAATCCTTTGCCCATTATTGGAACAAAATAGTTTGACAAAAAAAACAAGTTTTATCATATTTTGCAATTTTTTAATCATTGTTTTTGGCTTTGACTTTCAACCTGCATGAATATAGCTGTCCATAAACAAAACAATGCTGCAGTTGTAGGTACAAAATATACGACAGAGCTTCCAATCAGTGAAATTCTCGAGAGTTCCACAGTTAAAACTGGAATACTGGGAAATTCAGAAACCGAAATGAAGCCAGTTTCTGTTTGTTCCCTATATTGAAGGAAAAACCTATTGTTATTAGTATTTTTGAAATTTCGGTCTGAACCATTGAACAAAGGTTTTGATTTGCTGATTTTTTATTTTCTCCAATGGACGACGAAAATGTTTAACTCGGATGATTGATTCGGAGATTACAACAAATTAAAAACATTTTTTTTTTCGTGTTTTATAATCATCCATTCACTATCATAATTTAAATTGTATATACCATCTGCTGTATAAGGTTTCCCTACACTTATTGATATTGTTACGGGGCCATCATTTCAGCCGAAAGACGTCCACTGCTGGACATAGGTCTCCCCCAAATGGGGGGTTTGCCATAATCGCCACGCTTGGCAGGTGCGTTGGCGATCGCAGTATGGTGTTAAAATGAATAGAGAACGCTGCTGCCCATTCTCTAGTAAGTCCCTTAGTCGCCTCTTACGACACCCACGAAAATAAATGGGATGGTACTATTCTTTGCGTCCGGCACGACAAGGAACGGTTGTTACGGGGCGATTCCATTTAATTGTTTTTTTTTTTATTGTTCTTTGTTTCTATCTTTTATTACGGCCGCTTTTAACGTGCACGTCTTTCTACATTGTTCTCATATGTATAATTTCAACATGAATGATGTAACCTATATTTTGTAACAAATTTTTCATTTAAAAGAGTATCTGTGAAGTTTCTTGCCCGTTCTCCTCCATAGGTACCTACTACGCTTTGGAATGGGTAACTAGCTTCATATTTCTGACTGACCGACTCTTTGATAATTCAAAAGAGTAAATGGGTTAATTGAAATAAATGCTTTGAGTTTGAGTTTGATTGGGATGATGAAATAAAACCGATCGCCTTGAATTTTCGTTAAACACTATTTGTTGAAATATATTTTTACATTATTATTTGCAATATTAGGTAGGCTCCATACATTCTGCACACACAGCATACAAATTTGAATGCTGTGTGTGTAAAATGTATGGCGTGTAAGCGGTAAAGTAATATACGACTCTGTAAATGCTGAGTGTTCTATTCTATTTACTTACTTTTCCCATTTATTTTCTCTTTTACCTACAATCTATATAATCAATCAGTTTAGAACAATCTTTGAAATCCTGGCAATGTGACCAAGGACTCAGTATGATCCTTATCAGGAACTTAAGAGAACCTACTGAGATTAGAATCTGTGGCACTTGAGGAACTTTTGTGTTTGCAAACCATCCAAAGTTTTATCATGAGCATAAATATTTTTTCTTTGTGAATACGAGTAGACTTTTCGTCGCGGGAAAATGAGTCCGTTTGACCGTCTTATTTAAGAGTTCGTGCCATAAGATACTTATAATAGGGATGATGCCTAAAAACATTTTTTGTTGTCCGTTATGTAGATTATAAAAAAATATAGGACACGTATTTTTTTTCTTTTTTACGTAATCAAAAGATTATGGCGATACATTGCGTAAAATGTGGCATGATGTCACGCCTATGTAGATTTTATACTTAGTTGTGATGTAGCGAGTCCCACTCCCCAACTTTAATGCATTTTATATCAAAGTCATTTTTTATTAAAATGTTATAGCAAAAAATACGTGTCCAATATTCTTTATTATCTGACTGACGCACTGTGGATCGACTTATAACGACATACTTCTTATAACGAGATTCAAAGCGGTAAAAAATGCATTAAATTGAAAAATCAAATACGTCAAAACATCATAAATAAATAGTTACATCTGTGTATGCAACACATTACACATTATTGTGGACATTATGGTTATTCTCTCTGTTCCGGAGATGAACGCATTAGCTCCATAAACTTATTTTTCAAAAAAAAAAAATATATATATGTACGTATGCTCGATATTGGCTATTAGAAGCCATTTCAAGCAAAAAAACCTTCACTTTAAAATTTAAGCACCTATGTCGTGGAGAGCCTTTTCTCGATCCACTATGTGGTGACGGACTGAATTGAATTTATTTTTTTTACCCAGGCTATACCTATCATCCCGGATCATACCTATACCTATATCATACCCATATACTATTATTGTTCCACTGCTGGGTAAAAGCCACAAGCTTCTTAGTTAGATGATGGCAATAGGCCTGATACATGGACATACCGAACTGACGAAATGTGGGTGTACTATGCGGCACTATTCAAATCAAACACCATTCATTTACCCCACTCGTAATAATAATCGTTATGTCCTAACAATAACACACAAATAGAGTGATTGTATTTTAGAGATCGGATTTATACGCACTACACTAAATTTAATCTAAACAAATCCTTTGATACTCCGGTAGAGTTAAAAGATTATATCAGCTTTTCATTTATCATATCCATTTAATACTGCTGTGGAAAATAAATACTAAAATTACTAGGATGAATACTGGAAATATTTGAAAAATTAGATAAGATTATCAGTAGTCATACCATTGTGCTGCTAATATTGCTGTTATTATTGTTCTGCTGTTGTTATTGTGAGTATGACCTTATTGGTGATGTTCTTCAGAAAGGTCAGGTGCGTAGTACTCGCAAACAGCGTGTGTGTATGGCCAGATGTTTGAACGTAAACGAAGCACAAGGAGGTCTTCTGTAGTTTCTGCCCATCCCCTGGGAAGGAGGCTTATATTTATGTATGTACTGCTGTTGTTACAGAAGGACTCGTAAGCCAAACGTATTTTACAGCTGTAACGGGCTGCAGCGCAACGCATTTTCATACAAAAAAGTGTGGTGCGGCCCGCCGTAGTGTGCTTTCGTTCATAGAAATATATCAATAGTAAATAAATATAAATAAAATATATAATATAAATATAATAAATATATAATAATAATATCACAATATCGATGAAGGATTGTCTCAATGCGTTACTTTACGTGCAACCATCAATGAGTTATGGTACTTAAGACGCAGATTTATGCCAGCGACCTTGAGGGGTTAGCTTGCGTGTACTGTACTGAGCTCATGCAACGTGTCGTACGTCCAACCAGTAATAGGACTCGCCCATCCAAGAGCGCTGTCCCAAATTAAACATATTATGAATTTATTATACACATAAAATAAAAGGTATTTTAATAAAACACGTATACTAATAGATCAGTAATTAAATTATGTTACAAAATGGTGAAGGTTTCAGAAAAATACACTTGATACATTTTGTCTGATTCTCAGTTTTTGATTATGGCTCCTACACATAATGCCGGCGGCATGGTCGCTGGCTTTTGCCGAGCGGCACGTGCCCCCGGCTTTTGCGCTTCTATTTCCTTTGCGATCCATTGTGCGGCAGTGCCAGGCGCGCCGCAACTTACCCTGCCCTGCTGTGATTTTGATTGTGTGTAGCAGCCATTAGACGTAACTTTACAAATTAATTTCTCTATGTTATATAAACATAATCTAAAATATTCACATATTAAAAAAATGCTCTGATTTAACATATATTTTTTCCAAATCATTAACACTACTCGTTTAGACGTGATCTTGAGTATAAAACCATTAAAAGTCGGTTATCGTTGTCTTAAGACTTCGCAGAGGCACTACTTATCTTAGTGATCGCCAATTGTTTTTACCGCTACCTCAGAGTATTATCATTTGCTGCCAGCAAGAGGCTAGAATAAGACCCACAAGATATTCAAGAGATTAATCATAATCAGCTTTTTAATTTGTAAATAAGGGCAATTTTATCTTCCTCAAAAGACGCTAACTTGCCCTAAGCAGGAAGTAAGCACTTGAATTAAAAACTCCCTCAAACAAATCAGGTGCCTTATTTCCCACGATATACTTGAAGAGTAACTGCAAAGCGATTTAATAGTACCCGAACTGTATTCAACATTTTGCAATTATTCAGGAACCTTGCAACAGAACTCCTTTGCACTTATGAGCCCCTAGTAACCTGGTCTTATAAAATATGAACGCATTCTTAGTAAATTTCCTTTGCTCCGTTTTATAGGAGAAACATCCTTATTAAGGCACTGCACAGACTGCACAAAATATTCTTGTCTATCATAGACAGATGAATCATAGTCTATCTAATATAAAGTAGTGATTCTCTGTATATATGTCCATAGTTTCAATGTTTATAGAAATGCAAGAAGAATGCGATTTTTTTTCTAAAGATTAATTAAGATCAGGTGGCAAACGATATTTTTTGCTGACCCCTCCGAAAATTGGCGTAGCATGATAAAATGGGTTAATTTTCATATTTCGTGGTGGTTGTGTTTAATAGATACTCCCTTCTTTTTAATTTATAAAGCTCGTATTGAAGATAATATTTGCAGCATAACTAAATAGGGTTGTTAAAAAAAAATGCTAACTCATAATTTGTAAAGAAAATCTTAAGTTATCAAATTATCATGCATTAACAGGACGTCAATCGTTGTTTACCAGTTCTTACTTACAGATTTGGATTTATATTAGCCAACTAACACATTTCTTTTAAAGTAGGTACACTATGTTCACAACCATACAAACACGTGGCTATATACCCCACAATAAAATTCATCTCCAAAAATTTCTGCTCGTGACAAAAGACAGAGTTTCTAGTAATAACACAACTGAAGACATCTGACGACAGCGGCTGATTAAGTCCTGTACAGTCGCTGGCAGCAGTGATTAATGAAACGGGACGTACAGTGAAGGACAGATGTGTTAATTAGATTAACACATCCAGACGTTGTCAGTTCGAGATTTCTGCGCGACTGTACTGAGCCAGGGATAATATATGTTGTATTAATTCTTAGGAGGAATCAAGAATGAATGGTTCTTTTGTCGGGGGTAAATTAAGTAATCAGATGTGTTGTGTTGTATGTGATAAATTGATGTTAGGTACGGAAAAGGCACGTCCTATACGACCTTGTCTGCTAGATTGAATTGTATTAATGGAAATATATTTCTGAATATAGAATGATTGAAACATTTATTTTAGTACATTTTTAGTTATGTAAACCTATTTCCAATGGCAGAATAAGAACTTCTGAATTTTTCGACTTGATTTAAGATGATTTTTTCATTGGAAAGTCAGTAATTAGATACATAATTTATAAAGGGGGGCACGGACATCGACGCAAACACTGTTACCATGGATTCAGTATGTGATTCTAAACGCTAATGCTTTAAAATTTTCGTCGGTTATTAAAAAAAAAAAACAACCAACGAAAAATTGAACCTTCAAATTATCGAGTGGTTGGACTGAGACAGTTGACGTGCTACGACATCGTAGCGGACGTAGCTTAATTATTACCTGGAGCCAAAACTATATTACGAAATTAGTGACATGAAATGACATGACATGTTGTCAGTAAATTCGTAATGTAATTTTGGCATTAAGCTGTGGTTTCCTAAAACTGCGGCGAAAGCCACATAGCTTCCGCAATTTTCCGTCGAATGACTTCTGTGAATGATCTGAAACTATGACACAGACACTAAAGGCATAGACAAATAACTGATGCTACGTCGGGTGCAGACACACGGGCTACATATATTTTACTTTTTATTGTAGTTTAATTACATTTTATTTTTTAAATATTTATTTCTGTATTTATCTATCCGTGAAATCACTGCAGGCCCTATCGGAATACCAGCGCAGCGACATTTAAAAATAAATGTCGCAGCGCTGGCATTCTGATTGGTCATCGTGCTGAGATAGGAGCCTTTTGGCCTCGTACAGGACTTTCTGCTTCTATTTTCATTTTACTTTGTTTTTTATTTGTTTAGTGTGTTTTTAGTTTAATTTGTGATTTCTAGTGCGAGTCACATGTGACATTTATTTTTAAATGTCGCAGCGCTGGCATTCCGATTGGTCATCATGCTGAGATAGGAGCCTTTTGGCCTCGTACAGGACTTTCTGCTTCTATTTTCATTTTATTTTGTTTTTTATTTGTTTAGTGTGTTTTTAGATTAATTTGTGATTTCTTGTGCGAGTCTCAATAAATACCTTTTCTTTCTTTTTTTCGTTATGTATTTCCTTAAAGAGCGTTTTTTGACACGTTGAAAAAAAAACCCCGGTACCATCAGTTTCATGACAGCCGTCACTACAGCCGATATTTGGTGGCCCGCTCTTCAAAGAAACCGTAGCTTTACCGGCTACAATAAGCAATTTCCGCTCTAATAACCCTACAGGAATCCCATTTACATAAAAATTATCTTAAAAATACTTACTAACATTTCATTCTCAAAGGAAAGCCATTAAAAACAAGCAAATTAATATTAAAACCGACACGACTGTTTGAAAGCCGATATTGATGACGTTAATCGTCAACATTTCAACACTAAAGGAGATATACGATCTTCCATAAAATAACAAACGTCTATTTTATTACACCGCCAATACAAAGAGTGGCAGTTAAGTCTTTCTAATAGCCTGTAATTCGTTTAACTGCTGACGGAGAGTTTGCTAAATAGGTTGATGGTGAAAGGAGAAATTGCTGCGGTTGCGCTTTTGTTGTTTGTATGTACAGACCTCACAATGGCCCTTATTAAAAGGCTAAAAGTCACCCAAAAGCGAGGATAAAAGCTAAATTTTTGTCAGATTTTTAACTCAAAACTCTGGGATCAAATTTTAGTGCGTGGTTTACAAAAACTTAAAATAAAGATTGCAACTTTGAGATAATGCCTATTTCGTAACAGTATGGGTTCAAAACTATTATCAATACTGAGACTCAAAACTTTTATTGCATTCCACATGTAGGTATTCTTAGGTGATAAACTAATAATTAGATCATATGCATAACACAGCAAAATAAGTGAGCTAGGAGAGGAAGCATTTCTTAATTATACATTATATCATTACATAGTTAGCAAACTACTATAGTATATTAATGATGTAGGTATTTTATGAGATAAACTAATATCTTTAATACAAAATATAAACAGGTCAAGGGATTTTTTATATTTAATAAATAAAATAAAATTTAAAGTCTCAGGAACTTAAGTTATGACTTTATAAGTCTATCACTTAGGTATTCGTTCACCGAGTAGTAGCTTTTATTTAGCAAGAATTATTGTCAAAGTTTTTTTTATATATTCATTTTCTCTTTTTTTATTGGTGCAGATAGTTTATTATATACTTAATTTAATGGAAATTACGTAGGGACTCAATATAGTAGGAGAAAATTCCTTTTAAAAATTGCAAATTGTATCCATACTTATTAGTGCTCGTGACTGTACACTAGTTACTGTTTTATATTTTTTTGTTTTTTTATTAAAGGGTGTACCTAAATACAAACTGACCTTTGTTTAATATTGCTCCAAAACATGTCAGAATTTCTTCAATTTCGCTCAGTATCAAAGCCCTTCCAATTACCACATGAATGAATACGATATCTATTATTATCGGTCATTAATTCAGTCTGTCTATTGTTCAAGTTTCGTGTCATGTTATTATCTAGGCTTAGGTAATACAAACTAGTCTAGAATTCCCCTCTGAGAGAATTAGATATTATCTTTTGGTAGCTCGTTAACGGTAAAATAGATTTCTAAATGGGTGTAATATTCTGCTTACATTGACTGTATCTCGTCGGATATATTTTGGAACGTAATTACTTGCTATTTGCATTTAGGTACCCTATAGTTAAGACTGTGTAGGTATGAGTAGTAACTTTGTATGTACAAATTCAAAATTCAAATTCAAAAGAAATTTATTCAAACTAGGCTGAGAATCAGCACTTTTCGAACGTCAAAATTACATAAGACAGTCCCCCAAAACGCCCACCCTTCACCACTTCCTAGTGCATTAGCTGGGAAGAAGAAGTGGCGCAACAAACTCCCCAGCAGCACAGCTGTCAGTTCAGTTAGAAGAACAAAAACAAAAAGATTCTATATAATGGTATTCAAAATAATTTACATTACGCAACACAAAACATAATTTAAATGATTAGCCATATGTTAGCTAGCACACGCCAATATACCACACAAAATCATCAAGAACTATACTCAGGCAGAAATAAAAACTAAACGTAAACAGAACTTAATATCTAAATAAAAGCCTCCAGGCATAAAGGGCGTGCCCGCTTACATATAGTTGTAACTGGAAGTTACAAATAGTCTAACCAATTTATAAAATTTATATGAGGCACAAAAACAAAATTATTCAAGAATATTAATTTTAAACTATGTACATACTTTTATTTGATCACACATCGAAGGATTTATACATTTTATAAAACAGCTCAAAATAATGGAAATATAAAATGAAGATCGCAAAGTAAATTAAAATCTATGTTCTTAAAACAGTAGTTTTACTAGATTTTATGAACAACACGGCTTTCTAATCAAGTCGATTAAAAATACAATGTACGTGTTTAAAATTTTAATCAAATTAAAGTTTTCAAGTGTCGACTAAACCATTTTTAGAACTTACTGAAAACCGTTTATTATCAGCCTGGTTTACTTATAAACTGAAGAAGCTTTACTTTTAAATTCAGAACACTTGATTGAATATGAATTTTAGAATTATTTAATTTGTGTTGATGTTGTATTTTTACCGACTTTTATTGTATTTATTTGTTTATCATTTAATGATTTCTAATACCTATGGGTTATGTGATACCTTATTTTTTTTTGTTTTTTATTGAATTTAGCTATAGGTAGAATAAATAAAAATATTAACGCTTTAGAGTTATTACTTTTTAAGTGTACTAATAAAATATTTTCTTTCTTTGCAGTTACTGAACACTTTGCTATCGGTAAGCAGTACCTATATTATTTACCCGACTGTCCCAGAAGGAGGGTATTTTTTTTCGAGAGTAATGTATATTTATTTATTTATTTAACACTTTAAGCACACAAATGTAAAGAGGCGGACTTAATGCCATAGGAATTTTCTACCAGTCAACCTTTGGGTGATGGAGAGACAAACAGTGGTAGGTGCAATATCGAAAATTGTGTTTTTTTAAAATATTTTAATGTATTTCTTTTTTGGCACGCTATGTAGCCTAAACGCCTTGATGGATTTTAACATATCGTTTACACGTAAAATATCATAACATGACGTTAGATTTATCTAAATTGTTGGAGTGACATAGGCTATATAATATTTATATAACGCAAGATTTTTTTTTAACGTCTCGAAAAAAATTGGGCACCTATAATAGGTGAATGGAGTAGAAGCCTATGGAACAGTTTTTTTTTTTTTAAACCATAAAAAATATCGAAATTAAAATCATACGCACCCTACTAAATGCGCGAAATTTATCAATGAATTCGTAGCTTTCCTTAGCGGCCGATAGGTAGTCGCCGCACTTGCCGTCGGCCTCTTTGATATCCTTTCGCAGGCGCACAAGCCGCTCGCGTATCGCCGCCCGCCCGCGTGGTCAATGCTACTAAGCAAACATTCCCGGGTATGGCTTCTGTTCCACTTACACATCACACCATATTAAGGCTTGTGCAGACCAGCGCGACTCAAACAATGAAATTTCTAAGAAAACTGTACGTTATAACAATAACCGGCGTCGCGTCGCGCGACAAGTCGCGCTGGTCTGCACAAGCCTTTATTCTCGAGACGATAAAAAATTTCAGCCGGTATTGTTTCTGCAAATACAAAAAAGAAAGAGGGAAACGTTTAAAACAAATTACAACAATATAATGCTAGGAATGAGTCAATACCAAATGTCTATAACTATATAAATATATCCATATCTATACTAATATTATAAACTAAGTAAGTAAGTGGTAAGTTTGTAAGTTTGTATGTAGGGGGTAATCTCTGGAACGAATGATCCAATTCTAAAAAATCACTGGTAGACAGCTGCATTATTCCTGAGTGCAATAGGCTATAAATTATTTTTATAACATGTATATTAACCGAGCTATCACAACTTTTGTCTAGCAAGTCGGAAAGAAATTCCTCATAAAACAGAATTATTTGCATGCGCTGCCTAAACAGTTGCTTAAAATTGAAAATAATGTATGGCAACCTGGTTTGTCTTTATTATTTCTACAAAAAAGTCCGCGACACCATGTTTCTATCTTCAATATTTTATCTTTTATACTTCTACTTTACTACTTTTATTGTTAAAAAAAGTATTTTTTCGACATACTTAAGTTTGGATGATTATTTAAACAACAAAATATGAATCCTTATCAAAATAAAATTCATGATCACAAGAACATCATAGAGATAAGATTTGCCATTTACAGTATGCCAATTGGTCATTTAGTTTCGGAGATAATACAAAATTACTAAAACGCTAAATGTGCGCGTTATACGTTTTATACATTTACCCATAGATGGCATTCTACAATTACGTAATTTTTCTGAATCGCTGTAAACTATTTTTCATATCCCTAAGTAGTATGTAGGTAGGTAGGTACGGTATGTAGTAGGTAGGTAGGTAGGTAGGTAGGTAGAGTAGGTAGGTAAGTAGGTAGGTAAGTAGGTAGGTAAGTAGGTAGGTAGGTAGGTGTGTAGGTACGGTACGTAGGTAGGTAGGTGCGCCGCGCCGTAGATAAGTACTTAGTGCTACCCGTGCGAAGCCGGGGTGGGCAGCTATATATAAATAAAACTAAAAAGGTTGAAATAAAGCAAATGATTAAATGAAGCCCGACACCAAGCGTTATAATCTATAGTTTTTTTTTACTATAATGTTCCCTTTTATTTATAAATGTTGCTAAAAGATATGTAATGATCAGTGATCGGAGTAGGTAGATTGATTTTTAGTACTTGTATCATAAATGCACACAGAAAGAATAACATGGATAAGCCATTTTTCCGGAAAGTAATTCCGGTATTTCCGGATTCAATTAAATATTGTTAATGTTGGTAGTGATATTATTACTACTCAATTCAAAATTTAAAGGAAGGTATCAAAACTAAATTAATTCATTATTTATCTGTTGAATAATAAAAAATAGGAAGAATAATAAAGAATAAAATTGCTCATTTTATTACAATTCCTACCTTTTTTTTGAGGATGGCAAATCATCAAATGACTCCTTCCACTCTGGCAGAATACAATTCCTACATAAGTTCCGGTTTTTTTTTAATAATCCACCAATTCCGGAGGAATGTCCATAGTAATATATACGTTTCGGATCAATGACCCCAGTTCAATCTACCTACTCCGATCACTGGTAATGATTAACGTATACCTTGTCCACACATTTTGTAACGTGTAAGACGTGCGATTTACGCGTGCATTCTGAAAGTGGGCAACGGCGCAAATAGATGTCAAATATTTCGCTGTTTTGATTAATTTGGCAATTCAAAAGTCATTTATTCAAACTAGGCTGAGAATCAGCACTTTTCGAACGTCAAAACTACATAAGACAGTCCCCCAAAACGCCCACCCTTCACCACTTCCTAGTGCATTAGCTGGGAAGAAGAAATGTCGCAACAAACTCCCCAGCAGCAAATTACTGTATGGAAATATGAAATGTAGAGTGACCTAAAATATTGAATATGAAATGCAATAATTAATATTGTAACACCAAATATTTCGTTTTAGATGTAAAAACAGTGTTTGAAAACTTTCCAAATAGCTTTTTTTACATCTAAAACGGTTACAACATCAAATTCAGTGTTATCATTGCAATTCATTCAAAATCAAATTCAAATTAAAATATTTTATTTCACATAAAACTACATGGGCACTTATGGAACGTCAGAAGCTAGGTGCACGGTTCCAATTGGCCGTTTCCTATGGAGAAGAACCGGCAAGAAACTCCACGGTTACTCTTTTAAAAATAATTGTTTTTTACAATAATTCAAATAACAGTATTAAGGTATGGGAGGACAGTGTAGGTCTTTCAACAAGTACCAGGTACTTAACAAAATAGAAGATGGTCAATAAATCTACAGTCCACTAAGCCTACAGCGTTCTCACATTCACAAAATAGAAAAAAGAAATCTAAGTATATAAAATATGAATAAATTAATAAAAATAAAAACCTATTTTAAACGAAATGACATGATTACTATTTCAACTGTAACAAATCTAAATAATTATCATGTACACAAAAGCCACAAATAAAGTGTTGAAATTAAACTGTAGGTATATAATGTCAAATATTAGGATGATTATGTCAAGGAAGAATGTAAAAAAAAAACATGGTAATTTGGGAGCAGTTAATAGACTCTTACATCCGTACGCAAAATACGCGCTTAGTCGTGGAGTTGCGGATACCAGCCCGTATTACCTATTACCTAGACTCTTACATAACATGCTGATAATGATGTACCAGGGAAGCCACATGTGCAGAAGGAATTATTGACAAACTTCCTTGTCTTCAACGAAGTCTTTAATTTTATAATATGCTTTCTTAATAAGGACACGTTTGATGTGGGTTTTGAACTTCCCGTCACTAAATTCCGTAACCGACTTTGGTAACTTGTTATAAAAGCAGATACTGTTTATAAGAAATGACTTGCTTGTTTTAGTTAATCTAAATTTGGGTATCACAATTTCATGTATATTACGTGTATTTATATTATGGAAAATGCTTCTTATTTTGAAAAGTCCGAAGTTTTTGCGGACATACATAATACTTTCTAAGATATAAAGTGAAGGCAGAGTCAGTATTTTAATTTCTTTGAATTTGTTTCTAAGGGACTCGCGAGGACCCATTTTATAGATAGAGCGGATTGCCCTCTTTTGTAAAATGAAAATTGAATCTACTTCAGCTGCCGATCCCCACAGCAGAACGCCATAAGACATAATACTGTGGAAATAAGCAAAGTATAATATTATTAACCATTATCAACATTCTAGTTCACTAGTTAGCGAAATTTCAAATTTCCATACAGTAATATTGCCAAAATAATTAAAACAGGTAAAACACTCAACATCACAGAACTTTAAGCAAAGTTTATAAATCAATCAATCTGCCTAGCCTTTTCCCAACTATGTTGGGGTTGGCTTCCAGTCTAACCAGATGCAGCTGAATACCAGTATTTTACATGGAGCAACTGCCTATCTGACCTCCACAACCCTGTAACTGGGTAATACGATACCATTTGGTAAGACTGGTGTCAGACTTTCGGGCTTCTGACGACTCTTAACGACTGTCAAAGATCCACGAATGACAACCGGGACCAACGGCTTAACGTGCTTTCCGAGGCATGGAAGAGTCTCAGTATGTAAAGATGGTCACCTATCCACGGACCAACCCCGACAAGCGTAGCCTAACCTGATGGATCGACCCATGCGGCTGTTATTACTTAGCCACGAGCTCCTCTAAATAAAGGGGCATATTTATGTTACTGTTACTATTAGCCTGCATCATCACACTTCTGGGCAATAGCTTCTCCCCATGACCGGTTCTTATGATCCAGGGCTAATGTGGACCATTGGTCTGGTATGAATAAATGCGCAAGGAACTCTGTCTGTCTGTGTGCTATCTTCAACAGTTGAACAGTTTTGGATGAAATTTGGCACAAATAGACTATGGGGCCAGGGCCCTACCACCACCTCTAAAGCGGTATTATTTTAATCTTACTTCAATGGGGGAAAGAGATGAAGCTCTACAGGACGTATGGCTTCATCTCTTTCCCCCACTGAAGTAAGATTAAAATTATACTGCTTTAGAGGTGGTGGACCCCCTTTTTTTTTGATAATGGGAAATCATCAAATGACTTCTCCCGCTCTGGGCGGAGCGAGAGGGCGTGTCAGACTTTTACTGACTAAAACCCACCCGTGTTCCTTCCGTTGCCCGTGTGCCGGGGCTGCGATATCCCTTTCGGACAAACCCGCAACCCCAGCAGGATAAACCCGCATCTACAGCAGGTGGTGGGCCTCCTGGGTTAGGATATTAGATACTTTATATCCGAGTTGTACGTTCCCGTGGGATTATTTCCGTCCTCCACTCGAAGCCGCGGGCATAAGCTAGTCTTATAATATACATCAAAAATAAAACGTATATACAATTCTAATTGCCGGTATCATCTCAAAATTAATTTATTAAAGACGTTCTACATTTCGTATAATCATGTCAGTCTGAATCCCTATTCAATAATTTATTCAACTTATCTCGTATTCAATTACATTACTCTCAAATGGAATTGAACAGTCAATCTAAATGAAAGCTCGGTAATCAAGTTAAGACAAGTATTCTTTTTATCTAAGTATTTTGGAACAGGTTCAAACCTGGAACGTGATATAATAATATATCGATATTTTTTAGCTACTTGATGTTGTTTAAAAATAACATTTATTAAATACTGCCTACTTTGATGTTCTGAGGGCAAAATGGTGTCTATTTAATTGGTAAATTACTTTATCCTTAATTATCGTGAAGAAACCAGCATATCTTAGAACCAAAACAAATTAAGACATGTGACATCTACCACGCTTTTGCCGATAGTTATGTGTCTCGGCAATTATAATATTATCATTGGAATATTATTATTTTTGACATTTCTTGGGACCTCCTTTCTCCGAGCACATGTATTATTATTATTATTGGCTGATTATTCTATAGGGAATCCTTGAAGTATTTTTTTCCAGACACTAATAGCGATGCTTATATATCAAAAAGTTACGTTTGTTTTTCTTTACCACAAAATCTAGACGTATTGTCAAAGAAAATTCAAGGACTGTATTTGTTACTAGCAGAAACGGCGCCGTAAATAGTCAACAAAAATAAATATATTCATATTTTGTCGCCTCGAAAACCTTCTTATAGTAAACAACTGGATATATATTTAGGTTTTCCAAAAAAATAAAACTCTTTTTACCCGACTGCCCTAGAAGGAGGGTAATGTTTTTCAAGAGTATGAATGTATGTATATTTCTTTGACACTCTGTAGCCTAACCGGCTTGATAGATTGTAACTTATGAGGTGTTGTTAGATTCGTCTTAATTGAGGGAGTGTGAAAAAAGAGGGGAAGGTTAAAACAAAATTACAACAATTTTGATAGTTCAATTTAATTCAAAATATTTTATTTCACATAAACCTACAAGGGCACTTATGAAACTTCAGAAGCTAGGTGCACGGTTCCAATTGGTCGTTTTCTATGGAGAAGAGCCGGCAATAAACTCCACGGTTACTCTTTTAAAAGCAAATGGTTTTTACAGTGTTAAAAGGTATGAGAGGACAGTGTAGGCCTATCAAAAAGCGCCACGTACATAGCAAAACATAATGGTCCACAGTGGTTATAGTCTGTTAAGCCTACAACGTTCTCACATTCACAAAGTTTTGAAGAAAAGAATCTATATTAAATAAAAATAAAATACTAAAAATAAAGACGTATTTATACCAAATGACATGATTACCTCTACAGTTGTAACAAATCATAGCGGTATTTAATAAAAGTCAATTCCAAATATTTATATATATATTAATAAAACTAAAAGCTTGAAATAATATTACGCTAAATAATGCAGAACTACTCAAATGTATGCGGATTGAATGAGGAATGAGTTACAAATGAAATATTAGGAGGGGAGGTCGGGGAGCAAGAAATTTCAGAGGGACGAAGTCTCGGGCATATGCTACTAATTTAATATTTTTTACCCACATAATATTGATGAAAACCTAATAGACGACATTTTGGGAACCCTTTTTTTTTTTTTTTTTCAGGATGGGAAATCATCAAATGACTTCTCCCGCTCTGGGCAGAGCGAGAGGGCGTGTCAGACTTTTACTGACTAAAACCCACCCGTGTTCCTTCCGTTGCCTGTGTGCCGGGGCCGCGTTATCCCTTTCGGACAAACCCGCAACCCCAGCAGGCATTGGTCTTTCGACCCCGTCGGTTGGTGCTGACATGTCTTTGAGGCGCGCGTGGAACACAACGCGCCGTCGACACGGGCCTGGTCCTTCTCGGACGGCGAGCTGCCCATTGCTCACCGTCCGCAAGCCCGCGCCTACGGTGGCCGGAAGTCGGCTCTCGACTCCCGGGGCGTCTCCTGCGGCGACTAGGGCCGCGAGGGCGTGCAGCTTGCATCTCCCTCGCGCGCTCCGCCTCCTCCTTCGCGAGCATAACTGCTTCGCAGAAGGAGGCGACGGCCCCCCATGCACTCTCGCTCCGAACCATGGCCTGAACCAGGGCCGGACGCGAGAGATCGCCGCCGCCGATCACCTCCGTGAGGACACGGCGGTGCTCCGCCCAAGCCGGGCAGACCTCCACCGTATGCTCCACCGTGTCCTCCGGGCGATCCACACAGTGGTGACACCCGGGCGTTTCCTCCCGCCTTACGCGGAACAGGAACCTCCCGAAACAACCGTGTCCGGTGAGGACCTGCGTCAGGCGGAAGGTGAGGACGCCATGGCGCCTCTCAAGCCACTCCTCAAAGAGGGGACTTATCGCCGCAATTGTGGCGTGCCCAGCGCTGGGTTGCGACAATCGCACACTCCATGCCGCCATGAGATCCCGCCGGAGCTCTGTCCGCTGTGCCGTGATTTCTCGCGGCAGCGGAGTTACACCCCGGCGTTTCGCCTCCTCGCGCAACTCCCACATGTGCGCGAGGACTTTCGCCTCCAGATCCCATGGCGGTAGTCCGGCAAGGAGGCTCGCCGCCTCTCGGGAGACCGTGCGGTATCCCCGGACCAGCCCGATGGCCATGACCCTTTGGGACGCGTTCAACCACCGGGCCGGTCGCAGCCTTAATGAACGCGCCCACACCGGTGCCCCGTAAAGGGCCAATTTTGGGAACCCTGAAATACTTTTATTATTTTTGATATGAAAAGAAATCTGCACATTGCAGTCTTCTTTGGTTCCACGGAAAGCGAAATGTAAATAATTCACATTACATTATTTACGTCTGAAGTTCAATGAATACATAACAATCAAATTGTAGTACACAAACTAATATAATAAATACGAAAGTAATTCTGTCTGTGTGTTAAACTTTTCACGGCTTAAAGCTGAACGGATTGGCACACAGGTGCCCCCGGTAGTATGTTCCCGAGGGATAATTTTCAACCTCCACGCGGGTGAAGCCGAGGGCAAAATCTTGCCAGAAATAAATTAAAAGATAACGATAGTAAGAAAAAAAAACTTTCATATTGAGCTTAAAACCCAGCGAGCTTTGATATTATCTGATATAAGCTATATATGAGCCGTTGATAAGCAAGGTAAGATTCCCAAAGACGAATTAGATACGGCACCCATTCTTTAAACACACAATTATAATGGCTTTATAATTATATGTTTAGAGTTTTCTCAGTAGAAGCGGGTTTCGAATTTCTATAGCAAAAAAATACGTTTTGAATCTACGTTTTTCAAATTCAGATTATTTATATAATACGGAAAAAAAAGCACTAATAACTTAATAAACAAATTTATCTAGTGAGAAAAAAAAAGTTTTGGTCATAAAGGTGGATCATCTCTTCAAGAATTATAGAAATTATGATAATCTGTTATTTATATTTTGCGTCTCCTTGGTAGAAATAGTTTACGTTAGAAAATGGTAATACGATACAAAGAAAAACGTAAAGGTATTAAAATCGATACGCGTAAACTTAAAAAAAATCATAAGACTAGATTCAGATATTGCCTAATCTGTTCAAGAAAACGAGTGGAATAATCGTCGCACTGTCCTTATAAGTAATACAACAAAACTCAAACCTCGATCAAATATTAAATCAAACGCCCACGTTCACTCTCACCCCATCCAATATAATATGAACGAAATTGCGTCGAGGACTGAAACGGGGAGAAATTGAGACAGATTTCAAGAAGTAAAATCATTTAAGGACGGCGTCGAGAACGGAAATCCGTCATACATTGGAGAACTCACAAAAGTATATAATTAGATTTTTAGGGGTCGACAACGCGGCATTTCTTTTTCAAACGAAATTCGCTCCTTCTCAAATGTATGAGCTTGTTTTCACTTAGACATTGTGTATGCTTATTTTATTTCTTCTTGAGAATAAAAGCTCTTGTGAGTTTCTTTATAGAATTGAATCAATATGGCTTAGAAGAAATTACTTTTTGTTCACCTTTTTTGTAAGGAGTGGGTTTATTATTGTCTGTTTTAGAATTTTAGATATTGGAACGTTGATTGTTATCAACAACAGTTCTATTTTGTGATTATTCGTCTTCGAATTGAATTTTCTTATTTTCATCTTTCGAGATGTTTAGATTACATTAGGAAAGCATTTCTACACAATAACATTGTTACCATTTGATATCACTAACAACGAGGTCTATGCGTTGTTATTTTTAGTCCAATTAGGACTAAAAACAACAACACAGAATATTCTAGACAACATTGTATTAACATTAAGTCTCGATCTGGTTAGTACAAAGGTCAAATGATATAACATGAAGTCTGAGACACAAAATGTAGTGATTCCATTATTTCGTTAATTGTGTCGTGTAGTCCCACTAATGGGCAACCGTCTGGTTTTGTGGGACAGTGACATAATACTTGGACCTAGTCCAAATCTTTCTACTAGCGCTGTTTTGTACGACATATTCTATGCTATAATAAATCAAGTTTATTTAAAGTAGCTAAGCAACGAAATTAATTTTAAATTGTATTATTTTGGAGATAGAAGTTGTTTAAGTGATTATAATCTTGAAATTGGTTATTAGTAGCTAGATATTATAGAAGATGGAGAGCTAATTTTGAAAGGTACTTGTTAGAAACTATAGGCATGTTCAGACTTTTAGACTTTGATAACATCAAAGTCAAAGACACCTCGGGTAACATTTTCTACGTTTTCTTTTGAGTTAAGCTGTTCGGTACCCATTAAAGTCATTAATAATCATTAGGACAGCGTTCTTCAATAAAAACCAGATTTTTATGAATAAAAAAATCAATCTGCCTAGCCTTTTCCCAACTATGTTGGGGTCAGCTTCCAGTCTAACCAGATGCAGCTGAATACCAGTATTTCACATGGAGTGACTGCCTATCTGACCTCCACAACCCAGTAACTGGGTAATATGATCCCCTTGGTAAGACTCATTGTCAAGCTTTGGGCCTTCTGACGACCCGTAACGACTGTCAAAGTTCCACGAATGATGGCCGGGCTTAACAAGGTTTCCGAGGCATGAAGCAGTCGCGATATGAAAATATTTTTATAACTAAATTGACGCTAAATATAACAATATCATCCACACACTAACCTCTTTTTCAACGTCCCAATGAGCCCTTTTTGAGACAAGTACCGACACCAACACATTTATTCTTATAAAAATCTCAACAATTCTCCTCGCCTAATTTCCGTCGAGTATTAGAACGGGAGGGCACTTACTGAGAGAGAAAAAAGATATTGCTAAGGAAAATGGCAGGTCATAAATAAGGGCAAGTGGCACACTTCGCGCTTCGAAATCTGACGGTACTAGAACACTAAATAGATGAAACAGAAGGATTGCTCTATACAACGAGCTGAAATACACGCACATAAAGAGTCGCTTCATGGAGTGCAAGTGCACTCGCGACTGGCAATCCCTTCAGACCTTCGTACGTACGCGGCTATGTGTGCATGCGCATGTTTTCGCTTGTTGATTGGAGCCAACCTTCTGTACTTGTGTATTTTGTGACAGGGGTTAAGGTTGAGTGTATGATTGCGGATATGAAAAATGGAAGCTTGGAACTTTTTTGTGTGCGTGTTCGGTGCAGGCGTGTGCTGTTCGAGACTATTTTCTTATAAGATTTGAGATTTTCTCTTCTCATTTTTTTGTGATTTTGTGAGTTTTGATCTACAGTATTATTTCTTTGACACAAAATATACTATCATCAGTTTCCTTTTGGGACTAAAATATAATTGACAAAAACAGTAGGTATTAATATAGATAGAGTATTATTGTTATAAATTGTGACTGGTGTAGAGAAATAAGGATGCCATTAGGCAGTTTGTTAATGAGATGATCAAAAATGTCAACTACATTTAAAGTAGGTACTTTAGTAAATAATGTCGAAACCAAAAAAAGTATAGATAATCTACAAAACCTAAAAAAAACTAGACGATCATTCTGTTAGTCAAACCAGAGCAAATAAAAACGGAATAATGTTACAAATAACACCAAAGACTTTACCAACAGCCACAAAACATTATGGCCATACAAAACTTCGTATATTTGCATCGCACTTACTAAAAACAACTATGAAACCAAGTCAACAGCCTAAGTAGTGTCATATTTATTTTCGCTCCCACTACAAACGTCACATTGTTTTGAAGGAAGTCTCACTTATACAAAAAAGGGTAATATAATAAACAGTAACATAAACATCTTCAAGTGTCTCTCAACCTTAGAGAATAATGTATTTCTTTGTTGGCGAGAAATAGATAAAATAACGTCAAAGTTTGTTCTTGTCGTAGATAACGTTCTAGTTTTGCGAAGAACTGTTTAGTATGGCTTTGTAACTATTGTAGAGAAGGACAAGTAGTGTCTAGACTTTTTCACCCTTACATAATATAGCATAATTAGCCTATTACAGTGTTCTCACTAGTGGGAAACAGGCCTCCTCTTGCTGAGAGGGAGTGGGCTGTAATCACATGTTCTTGAATGGGAAAGGGTGGTAGATGTCACATGTTTTCGAACTTTTGGTTCTAGGACATGCCGGTTTCCTCACGATGTTTTCCTTCTCCGATTTGGGAGCAGTAGTGATGAAATAATGTACACAAAGTAAAGCGCTTGTTATATAAACGTTGCTAGAGCTTTTAGGGGATTTTCCATCTGAAATTGCTCAGTAACAGCCCGGAGTCTGAATTTGTGCTCGCCTCCTGTTACATGGGACTTAAACGTAACTGTGCGAAATGTGGATGGACTGTATACCTCTGCCTAACCCTTAAAAAAATACATACAGGCGTGATGTTTTGTTATATGTAAAGCTAGGGTTTCCTATGACTGTCATGGCCGCCACATAGCGTCCGCACGGTGAATGACGTCACTGTAACGTGAGATCGTTTTTTGATACCGTACAGTCAAATTCTAGTGCCATCATTTTCATGACAGCCGTCACCGCGGCCGTTATGTGGCGGCCACCGCTTTTCTAGTTCCCTAGAAAAGCGGTGGCTGCCACATAACCGCTGCGAAGCTTGTCTTTACTCTAAAGCTATACGGTTCCCCGTAGCTTTAGAGTAAAGACAAGCTTCAATGTCAAAAAATTATAGTTACACCATCTTTAATATTTATTTATTTATTTAACAGTCTACATATGTTCACACATATAAACAGAAAAAAGAAAGGAACATAAAAAAATACGTACAAAGGTGATGCTTATTTCTAAAGAAATCTAATTACTTAATTAACTTTAAGCAACGATTAAAAGTATGGGGTTTCAGTGGTTATTGTTATAAGATATATTACTAGGGCTAAGCAATAATTTGATGGAAAATAACTTTAAATAATTTTGAAGTTTTTTATTCATTCTTTAACATAGGAATCCATGCTTTGGAACTGGTAACTTTATTACTTGCTGACATTGGTCTTACGGACTTAACTACCATTAGCTTAAAAGTATTGGAAAACTGACTTAGGTACTGCTATAACTTCGTATTTAAAATTGTCTTGCACTTTTTATAAATCCTTGCCGTAAACCTTTTAAAACGTTGTTTTATTGGTTCGCAATCTCATAAGGCGAACCTCAAAGAACATTGATTTTCCTGTACATTCAATAATTTTTCATAACCAAATCTGCAAGAATTCAATATTTTCCTTTGATAACGGTCCCAATGTTAAAGGAGCCCTTAACATCAAAACAGTCAATTTATCTGCGTTGATTTATGAGTCTAAATTAATAAAGGTACCATGAAACACTTTAATCGCGAAAGTCAGTAATTTATAGATAATTATTAAACCCACAACAAAACCAAATGGTAGACCAAATCAAAAACTCAGATCATAATAAGAATTAAGTACACCCATTGAAACATGGTGTGGCTTAGAGCCAATAAATGAAATCGATTTGATAAAAGAATCGATCTTTAAAATTGACTTATAAATAAAAAACTGAAACCTGCCTAGGTTTTTCCATATGTTGTGGTCGGCTTTCAGTATATTTCTTAACAACAATACAGCACATTATTTCACTGCAAAATATACAAGGCGAAAAATACCAATTAATTCCACACACGTAACACTAAAAACATTTGGTTGGTTCCCGAAAGAAGTTACGCCAATAAAAACAGGGGTTGCGAAACCCTACTCGCTGCATACATATTCCGGTTCAATCCTGGACGAACAACAAAGAGCCTAGACCAAAGTTCTACACGAGAATTGCAATCGACACCGCTCGTGTTGGAATGGTTAAAAATCGATTCTGCCGTTGACACTTTTTAATTTGAATTTCCTCTTTTTTGGCACCAAAAAATTTTGACTGCGTTTTGTTTCGTTGAAACACCGCGAAGCGGACAAACGTTTTTGATTTGTCGTTTATTTGAGGATAGATGCTATACGCGGCTTTCGTTCCATCGTTGTTCTATGAAAAAATATGTGGCTAAAAACCTGCGCCAATCCTTCACTGCGCGTGGGTTAGTTTTGATAGCGACGTATAATAGGGCCTTTGAGATTTGAGCTTTGTATTGTTGATCCTCCGTTTCCACCATTGGAAATGTCTGCCATTGTACGACGTACAATCACAGCCAATATTGTGCACAAAGCCGTACGTAGATACTGTAACTCAAAATACAATTGAAATAGGTAGTAATCCATTAACGTTCAAGTGCGTCATATATAAACTGTTACGAGTAATGACAATGCGTCAGTTTTGGCATTGGAAATTCGCGTCAACCTTAGCAAGTATATCTAATGCTTTTATATCCGCAGTATTATTATTTCCACCTAAATTGTAATAAATATTTATAACATTTTCAAAGTTCCCTCTTGCATTCTTTACGCTTTGTTGTCCTGCTTTCTCGAGGAGATCGTTAGCTGTATCCCGCATATTTTTTCTTGAGATTAAAATTTTCAGTGAGCCTCAACAGCTCAATTCCGAGCGAAATTATTACTTGAGCTTCATTTTCTGGGTTCATTACTTGTTCTTACTGCCAAAGTTTTATGCTAAAGTATGAAGTATTCCAATTCCGGTGTAATAATGGGCGCGTAACATCTTGTTCTTATTATTTTTGGAACAGATAGATTAATATATTATCATAATCAGGCTATTATATTCCCACTGCTGGGATATGGGACTCGTCTCTGTGAGAGGGAGTGGGCCGTAATCCACCACGCGGGCCCGGTGCGGGTTGGCGGCTTATGTAGCTTAAATATGGAAGTTGTTGATAAAAATATTGCTTATGGGTTTAGTATTCTAGAATATTGACACACTACATCTAGTATTGGATATGGGAATGGTATAACTTTACAACCAACAGTAATAGAAATTAGTCAACATATTATTCAGCAGCAGATCAATTTCATGAAGCACAATCAGTGGTAATAGTGTATATTGTCTACGTTTGATATTGGTATAGTCAAAGCCCAAATCTTAAAATAGATACTTTAGCAAAGCGAGAACAAATAAACACCGGCACGACAGCATGAAATAAGCCCAATAGATTACGATCTCTTGGCATACAAACAGCCATGTAACTTGTTTTTGTACATTAATATTGTAACAACTTATGCGGATAACAAGATACTAGTACTTTCTATTTTTTCCACTCCGTGATCAACGAGAAAAAATCGACTTACAACCTCGATAATATCAATCCTTTTTTATAGGAACATTACAATATTTCCATCCTTATATTTTATGATTATTTTTAGATATAACTTTTTCATATAAAATGTTATTGCTCTTGTAATCACATCGCAATGATTGAGAGCTATTTGTTGGAAACGGAGTGATGTAAGGAGATTAACAACGAAAGTTTTGCTATTAATAACTTTATGGCTTTCATTAATGTTATTCGCTTTTAGCAGTATTTTTGCAGTTACTTTAACGACGTAATGGCTAATAGATTTATTGGTGACGACGCGACGACAGACTATGTTATTTATAAGTGTGATTTTCGATATAAAATATGTCTATAAGACTATAAATAAGGTGGAGAGAAACTTGAGGGAATAATATTTTTGTCGCAAAGTTTGCGTAAATTCATGTTGTATTTTGGGTAGCTTCGGTTTGGTTGATCTTCTGTTAGTTATTTTGACTACGAACTCTATGAGCTTGTTGCAAAGCCCCGGGATGAGTTCCGAAAAACTTATTTAATTGATTAAAAAAAACTTATTTAATAAGTTCTAATTTATTAAGATTGTGAAAATTGGATCTCATAATTATCATAGTACTTTTGTTACGCATTTATTGATGACTTTACATTATTGTGTTTAAAATTTAAACACATTCCAGTTAAGTACTTTTCTACCCATATTTGCAAATAAATTATTTTAATTCGAATTCGTGTATTTAATTATTTTGAAATTGTGAAACAAGTCCTTAGAGTTATTATTTTCCAGCTGCCAGATAAGGCACCAAAAAACATGTTGTTAACAAAAAAATCGTGACTAAAATCTACTAAGAAGTATCTACATAAAATATATCTGGCTTGAGGTGTGACGTCACAGCTGTCGCACCGATATTTCATTCTTGCCACAACGTCACGTCAGTTACTTAAATTCTTAGGATACAACACAGATTTTCTTGTTCCGAGGCGCTGAAACGTATTTTTCTTACTTGCGGTTTTATACTATCCTTTCAAAGGTTTCCCACAATAAAATGACACTCTCATATATTCCATTTTTATGACGGCTATTAGAAAAGTATGAAACAAAACACACGTTCCACCGACCCCAAATAGATTGGGAATAAGGGCAGGAGAATAATTATCCCTTTCAGTGGTGTCCACCACAGACTTCGGAGATAAGTAGGGGGAATAGTCAATTTTCATCAAATTTCTTAAATAAACGTATTTATTTTAAAATTGTAAAAATAAATATTTGAGATCCTCACAACAAGCCCCTTCATTTGATATGTCACAAGGTACTTACAGTTTACAAAACTATTTTTTTTTTTAAATTTACCAATTTGCCCCCGAAAAGTGACCCCCATATTCAAAATTCATTTATTTATGTTACACGTCCGTGTTTGGGTCACAGAAATTGATATGTGTACCAAATTTCAACTAAATTGGTCCAGTAGATTCGGAGCTGTCACAGACGGACAGACATACAGACAGCCAGCCAGCCAGCCAGCCAAACAGACAGACACATGAGTGAATCTATAAACCTTTCACAACTTTAATTTCGCCTAAATTACTGGCTTTAGGCATTTCGAGACATGTCCTTTCTTTGATATTGTTCGTCGAGTCGTTGAGCTCCTTAAGTTCTGAGTTGAGCTACACGATTATTAACTAGTAGTTCTGTGAACAGTAGAACTCGCGAGTATATACTTTTTTGCAACTATTAATATACTACTCAAGTTATTTAAACCGGGATAGTCACCATGTTTTTTTATTTAAAAACATTGTAAATATCTCGTTTTAAATAACTTTAGTAGTGAAAATAACCATGTCCGTTTAAAATTCTTTATTTATTATATCTATCCAACTTAAAAAAAAACCCGATTGGCGACTGTAGGTTACTAAAAAGTGTATGGTGGCAAAAAGATAATAGAGCTATTCTGCTTATCACGCCGAAGATCTTCACCAATTTTTTATGAGACCAATTTAAAGTTACCACCTTTCAAATAAAAGAGAACCATCGAAATCGGATCTCATAAGGCGGACATATCCAGTAGTTCCCTTTTGGAGGAAGTACCCGGAGGTTTCAGTCAAAAATCCAAAGACAAAAGAATCTACATAGTTGTAAAACCTCTACATCAAGTTTTGTTCAGATAGGTTGTAAAATACGACCTGTAGAGGTGTACCGACAGACACACGAAAGTAAATTTTGAAAAACTTGAAGAAGAGACGCTTCGCTGGCTCGGTCAATAAATGCGTGCACTGACTGGACAGGTCCATTTAAATCTGTGTAGTTCTCTGCTCAAAAAAGATCATTTCAGACACTAACTCACTATACGTACATGGTCCTCATATGCTTATTAGATAAGTGTCTAAACTGGTCAGAACCAAGATTATTTCTGGACTTTAATAGATACTTGTCCTATGAGTTTATTTCGGTGTTTCTTCTCAGAGTACTCAGATATCCAATAGGAAATACCGACCTTATCTAGTATTTAAAAAATAGTGTTTGTACAAACCTACTTACAAAAATAAAATCATTTATATGAAACTTCCCTTTAGTCATAAAACTTTAACAGAACACATTTTCAATATCCATTAGAACTATGTAAACTACCCGATCCTAGTTCTAACATTTCTCTCCATCAACCCTGATACTACTAATACTACATTCTCTGAGTGCTGAATAATGTAAACGATTTGTACCAGCTTAATAGCCAAAATACCTATGTCACGTTATAAGGGACGCGATAAACGCCAAATACAGGGTTTTCGAAGCTTTCATGGACAAATCATTAATATTAATGATGCTAAGAAATGTTCCCTTCCGTATTCCATCAAATACCTGAACAGGTGATACTGTTGTGAGCGTTTCCGGGGTAATATTTTATTTCATTACTTTTTTTTTGCCTTTTTTTGGCGATTTTTTGTAGAGCGAACGTTTTTTTCGTTTAAGTATACAACAAAAATATTATAACTTGTTTGTAGAATTTGAACCTGGGGAAGCGCAATTTCCATAATTTTATGAGAATTTGATGTTTTGACATTGCCGCTTGACTTTCCAATCCCATTTTTTGTGTAATTTGATAAAATGATTTCGTTGTTTTGTCTTGCAAGTTTGGATGAGAAATATGGACAAGCACCATTTTCTTTATCAGGGCTACGATTTTTTTTTTTTACTGTATGTCAGTCAGTGGGTTTGCTAAGCAAACATTTAACATCTTTCATAGTCTTCTCTTATTCATCAACATCGTCCATCTCCAGCTTTTACCTTAATTCATTTGAAGTTAGCGCAGCATGTCTACCTCTTCCATACGTTTCAATTTCATCAACAATCCCACAAAAATAATTAATAAACTAAACTATTCCCTCCATGTCTGTAAACAAGTTCTCAATGCAAAAACTTCAAAGTTGAAATACGTCATTCAATCAATCATGGCGGGCGCAACGGTTGCTACTGACACGCAGTTTGCTAACAGGTAACAAATTGTTGCTGCACAAAAAATGTTACCACCTGTATTTTGTTACGGGATTTTATTTTAATGTACTGGTTTTTTTGTATTGGATTTTCGTTTTTGTCTTTACTAAGCTTGTGTAAGTGGGTGGTGTCAACGAAACTAAATTTTCGAAGGGGCACATATAATCAATTCTGGTTTCTTATAAATGTTGACCTTCAAAAGTGCCTTTTATTGGCCTAGGTACTTGAAATAAATGATTTGACTTTGACTTCAAAACGTTTGTGATAAAATCATCTCGTCTGGCATGTCCAGCGAATGCAATGATTCCAGAAAATTTACCTGCAACAATGAAAACTTAAATCCTGTAATATTTACCGCTAAAGTTTTAATTATTATTCCGATTCTATTTAATACGCCATTCATTTTGAACCACACTCATAACTGTTACACCAGAAGATTAATATTTCATTAACATTTCCCTATTGGAAATGTTAATGAAATATTAATCTTCTAATAATCTACATAATATTCACCAAACATTCGATCAATAACTTCGACATGATAGTAAAAAAGCGGTCGATGTGAATGCGACTGCACCCATTATTCCCGAAAACAAAATAAACTTTTGTATGAATGAACAAAAAACAGTAAAACGTCGACTCATGAATGTGGACGAATGGAACGGAGTATAGGAGAGTAAAATTGTACCGAGAGCAAATTTTTCGCCCGGCCAACCGTATAGGATGTGGGGAATGGATAGCAAAACTTGTGCTCGTGTGTGTACGGGTATTCGTACTATTGAAACAAATCTTCTCATTTCAAATTGAGATCTAAATGACGTAATGTCTTTTGAAAGTGGAACGTTAAAATTTGGTATACAGTAACCACTTTGAAGTCCAGTGGCCCGATTACGAGGTTGTTGAACTAGATGTGATCGAATTAGTTGTGGACTCCAGCTATGAATAGGTCACTCTATTGGTAAGAAAAGGGATTAGGTTAGGTTAGGGATAGATTACTTATGTAGGCGATGATCATGATCAAGTCTATAAATATCAAATTGATTAAACCTGGAGAAAGAATAACGTTTACTCAAAGACGTCTAAGAATTCTTCAAGTATTTGTAGTGGCACAAAAATAATAAACATTGTTTTAGATAAAATGGGGTTCACCCACGCTATAATCCTGTACACACACCTGTGTAATACTCCTGAAAATGAAATGATACCTACAGGTAACCTGAAAACTGATCGTGAAGCTATAGTGGGTGTAAAACTTTTACTGTCCGACCATCCGTAACCCTGTTATATAGATATACCACGGAATAATTCGATTCTCTCGACCGGTGCGTCGACGGGTGAATGTATCGTTAAAGCTGAATATCTTTGTGACCTGTACTCGGGAATTTAAAGTAATACGATATACATTGCTGTTTATGCTAGGAATAATGCTGTGGATATCATTGTGATGAGTGAAATGGAATGTAAAATATAATTTGTACAGAGGTCGTTGTGTTTGTGTTTAGGATAGTTGGAGAGGTAAATATTTGCATTCGATAAATCGTAATTAATGGTAAAGTTTTCAATAATATCCACTGATACTATTATAATTTATTGTATATTGTTACTTTTAAAATAATGTTGAAGTTAATGAGTATTGGTGAACTAGGTACGGCATATTTAAAAAAAAATATGTACAAAACTTTCGGATCTTTCACAAGTGTTCTTAGATCAAAACTCAAACACAAAGCCTTTATTTCAATTAAACCATTTACAGGCACTTTTGAATTGTCAGGGAATCGGTCAGTCAGAAATATGAAGCTAGTTGCCCATTCCAAAGCGTAGTAGGTACCTATGAAGAAGAACGGGCAAGAAACTTCACGGACACTCTTTTACATAAAAAAATTGTTACAAAATAAACACAAAGAACAATATAGAAAGACGTGCACGTCAAAAGCGTCCGTTATAAAAAGATATATACAAAGAACAATACAAAAATTAAATTAAATTAAAATAAGCAATGGCAGCTAAGAGATCACCAGTCCCAACGGACGGCCAGATACTGGAATAAATCAGTATTTTATGTCCATCTTGCATTAAGTATCCAAACCCTAAGATAGCTACTTTCTTATTCATATTTTCAAGTTTAAATTGAACCGTAGCTGCCGCTAAGTTTATTTTCTCTAACTATCATGCTGCTACTATATTATTAACTTTCAACTACGGAACTCCCAGTCCATGCTAAAGAAAAACTTCAACGACTTTATAAGTTTTAACCCATTTAAGAAAAAAAAACTATATTTATATTCTCCTTTTTAAAACCAGGGATATAAAAGTCATTTTGCATGTACATCGCTCGTAAATCACTGAACTAGCTTTAATGGGAGTTTTTAAATTACAATACTTCCTCCTAGTGACCGAGGAAGATTCTTTGACGTGATTCCTTCCTTGAATTTGTAGGGGAATTAGTTTTAGTTCATGCTTTACTTTTAATGCTTTTCATTATGGTGACAAAGCAAATCGGTACCGTCAACTGCTTCGCTACTTCGCCTGGTATCCTATGTTTGCCTATAATGAAAAAGACGTAATATCTTTTTCATTTTACTTTTGTATGACGATCGAAACTTAAAGCTCTCTATAAAAAAGTCAAAGTTTTGATTGCCATACAAGTCAAATGAAAAATATATTACAGATCTTTCATTATAGGCAAACATGGACGCTAGGCGAAGTTAAGGCAGTTCACCAGTATTAAGAAAGATCCTGAAAGCGCTCGTGGGATGGGTTGGATAGATGTGCTATATGGAATGGCAATCAATTGCGTTTAAACATCGATTTCGGAAATTTGAGAAACGAAAAGTTGGAATAAATAATGTGGATACAATAATATTATTTTAACCAACTTTCATATACTAGATCAATAGATAACCCGATGAAGACAACCAGAGCAAACTAGATGTAGAATGTGGAAAATTGATTATTAAGTACTTTAATCTTTAGAATATGCTTATTTCTTGCAGTGGACTAGGTAAGTTGATTGAACTCTGTTAGATATTATAACTCAATCTGCCTAGCCTTTTCCCAACTGTGTTGGGGTCGGCTTCAAGTCTAACCGGATGCAGCTGAATACCAGTATTTTACATTGAGCGACTGCCTATTTGATCTCTACAACCCAGTTACTAAGCAACATGAAACCCTTTGTTAAGACTGGTTGTCAAACAGTAGGTCGTCTAGTTGGGCTTCTAACTACCCGTAGCGACCGTCAAAGATCTACGATTGACAGCCGGGACTAAATGCTTCACGAGCTTTCCGAGGCACGGTGTGGTCTCGATATGTAATGGATGGTCACCCATCCACGAACCAACCGCGGCAAGCGTAGCTTAACCTTCAATCGACCCTTGCGGTGGTTATTATTAAAGTCACGAGCCCCTCCTCCCCTGTTAGATATTATATTATTTAAGTATAAGGCAACCAAGTTACTGAAAATGATTTTTCGAGATACTGACTCTTAACTTTGATATGAACTCAAGATCTCCCCTACTTAACTCTTGTTCCCTGACAATTTAGATGACAAACCCGACGGCCAGAATTTTTTTCCTCATTCATATTTCAACATAGAAACGGTAGTCTGAGGTGGTTCATAAATAAAAGGGGTAGTCAAATAACACACGTCAAGGCATCCATCTTTTCCGTATGAAAAAAAACCAATAAACTAGAGTACCTATTCTATCAGCAGATGAAACTGTACTATAGGAAAATATGTTTCGAAGTTTGTTTATGTTTTTGCGATGTTTCTTCGTGTTGAGGTTATCGACTTTATTTATGTTTTCAAAGGTAAATAACTTACTTAATATAAGTTGCGATGCTGCTGAGTGAGACATTCTGAGTTGATCCCATCGCATCGTTGATCCATTTTCGCGCTTACACACTTTAAGTTAAAAAAGATGGCTATTGAATCTTTAAAATAGTCTTTGTATTTTTTGCAGTTAAATATATATAATTATATATTTTTTTGCTATGTATCTTCTGGACAATGGGGTATATATAAATAAATAGCCATGTTTTACCTATTATTCCAAAATTCGTATGAGTACTGCTTAAACGCACGCATTAAACTAAGTACCTATCTAGTAAACATTATTTCGCGGACATTTCTGTGGGTTACACGTTTACCTAGTTGTTAAGTTATTCTGTCACACTTTATTTGTAATGTGTAACTGTTTAAGGTCCCAATAAAGTATAATAAATAAATTAAATAAATTACAAGCGCAGGTTAGTGTTGACGAGACAATTTCACATAATTTAGGTTTAAATAATTATATAAATATCTGCATAAAATAATAATTATCATCATCTGCGTAGCCTTTTCCCAACTATATTGGGGTCAGCTTCCAGTCTAACGGAGCGACTAAACTGCATAAAATATCAAAATTAAAATAGATACCGCCACTGCTAGTGCTCCTTGTGAAACAGTTCTTTCGTGAGGTGACGTCCCTAGGTCCGTCCGTCATCCCTTTACAACCATTTCCAGTCAGGTAAACGGGTGACTTTATTTGAAAACTTGTTAATAAAAAGCGGACAAAAATGTGACTTCCCGATGAAAGCGGATATTTCAGCACTACCATTTTACGCAAACGTTGTAGTCGCAATATCCGTTTTATTGTGATGTATCTGTATATCACTATCATTTTATTGTGATGTATCTGTATATCACTATCATTTTATTGTGATGTATCTGTATATCACTATCATTTTATTACGGGAAAAGTGATGACGAAATGCGTCCCGGTATCGTTTACAATGCTCTCGACATTTTTATGAGCGAATAAATACTTACACTGCGAGTAATCCTATTAGTTTTGACAATTTACTGTGTGGTGTAATTATTTCATTCATAATATTGTAGGTACTGCTCTGTTATTTCACATTGTATTACATCGATATTTTGCCAATACTACGAGATTTAGCCTTGCTTAAAATAATAAGCTTCTTATGTCCAATCAGCTACGTACATATATTATGTAAAAAAAAATATTCCAATGCTTGAATGCCCTTAATCTTTTGATGGGTAACTTTCTGACGAACGGAACTAAAGCCATAACCACTGATATACACTGAACTCGTTTATTTAAACTAGCAAACTGAAAATCAACACATTTTGTATGCATGTAAAATTACATACAACAGTCATCCGAAATCCCACCACCCTTCACCACTTCCTAGTGATTTAGCTGGGAAGAAGAATTGGCGCAACAAACTCCCCAGCAGCACAGCTGTGCTAAGCTAAGCTGTGAAAAGACAGCTGTGTTTTAACTTAAAAGAACTAGCAAAAGCAATAGGATGAGTGAGTTGGTTCATATTCATATTCATATTCATTTATTTGCGTTCCACAAGGTAAAACAAGATGTTAACAAAAGGCTTAGAGCTAAGAGCCGTTGTAGACCCAGTCAGGGCACAGCAAAGAAAGGTTGGTTGAAGTAACGTAAGGTAGAATTGCTTACCATTTACAAATGGATCGTGTCAGGTTTTATCTAACAACAACGGCTTTGAACAAAGACAAGAAGCTATTTTATACAAAGATCTGCAGTCAGAGAAAGGAAGCCATTCAAATTCTGCTTATCCCATAAGACGTGAAAAAATTATTATAAAATAGTACCTATGCGTCTTATAACTATTACGTTTCAGTAATCTTCTTACGATTAATAACATATGTTATGCATTAAGTTTTAATAAATTACTTTTAAAGATTAAACACATATTGAGAGATAGAGTTATTTCATGAAACGTAGGATTGAGTTACCATTTCCTGAGTAATATATTTTACTAGCTGCGCCCGCGGTTTTACCCGCGAAAGTCTCGATCTCGTGGGAATATCGGGATAAAAAGTATTTTATATATTAACCCAGATCATGATCTACCATGTACCAAATTTCATCCAAATCCGTTAAGCCTTTTTAGCGTGAAAGCGTAACAAACAAACTCACTACATTTATAATATTATACATAAGATTATTTTCACGTATAAAATGCTATCCTGATTTATTCAAAAGTAAATATACCTACCTACATCACTTTGAATGGTAAAAGAGTCTCCATCGTAAACATTAATTTAAAACAAGCAAATAAAAGCGTATTAAAAACCACCAAACATACGAGACCAATTGCAATAAAATTAAAATAGTACCAGCGACGTAAATCCCGTAATAGCACAATATAAACTTTAAAACTCGTATAAAACTCCAGTAAAAAGCAGTAACTAGACTGTCTAGTAAATAACTATTTATAGTACAGGTAATGGGTGATGGTAATACTGCAATCCCACTACCAAAATCTCACAATGGGTCGGCAATTACATCGTTTGAACGTTGGACCGATCGCTCTATTCGTGCCGCGTTTAGTTTGGAGGATAGTTGGATAAGTTGCCTGACATAATACTGTTTATTTACTTATTTACAGCGAAATATACTTAAATACAAGCTAACAGTAATCTATATAATATTATGCACAAGTATATAAAAAAAGGCGAAGAGATCATTGCGCATCAAAACATTCGTCCGCATCACTGTCAGTAGAAAAAAGTGCCCAAAAGGCTGGCAGCATTGCCAATTGGATGACCGAAAATAGGCCAGCTTTCTGATTATGTGAAGATTCAACCGCTGGGCTATGTCCCGAAATACTAGATTAGCGCTCGAACCCCACGGCCTCAGTGTTTCAAACCCAAACAGCTCAAACATACTCGTATAACCCAATGAACTTGTTTTATTTGTGTCGTTTGAGTCTGTTGTCGCATGTGATTTTTTCAGCTCGATTAAACATTGAATTAAGTATTGGTTAATTTTACATTGATAGCCTAGTTTTACTGAATCTGTACGATTCAGTAAAACATCCACGAACGATACGTCTTATATCCTTACACGTCATAAATGACGATTAGCACTCATTCTCAAATAAACATATCGTGTGCGGGTCGGGGGACGAAGGAATGAAGTTCCTCTCACGTATGATAAAAAAATTAAATAATTGCAGCCCCCATCTTGGATTTTCATTTTTACTTCACTATCGGCTTTAGCACCCTCGAAAACCTTGAAAACGATACCCATGATGCAACATTTGAAAATTTTCGTCGATGCTATCTTGAATTTAAATTTGACCAAATTCACACTTTCTCTCTTTAGAAAGAGAGAATGTCGCATGAAGGTGGAACATAACGCTTTTTCGTTACGTGACGATATCTAACAGTTTACTCCTACCGCAAGCCGCGTTAAAGAACCTCGTTAAAAGAAAAAAAAAAAACTTGTAGAAATTAATCCATCTATCCCCATTACCTTGCTAGGCCTCGTCTATGTCACAAAGGAATCCTCAATGCCTAAACACAGCCAGAATCGAACAATTGGAACATACGAAATCAAATTGCTCGTCCACTATCCAATCTAAACGGGCGTGGGCTAGTGGTTACAGCTAGGTGAACAGATTGATCTGCACTCAGCAATTTTCCCACAATTCCATGTTAGTGACTTTGTCATTTCACATCGCCTAGCCTCTAAAACTAAATTTAAGAGGGGTCTGAGAATTTAAAGCAAGCTTCAAGCTTTTAAGATGTTATAGAAACATCTTAAAAGCTTGTTTGATACTTTATTGGCGTAATATTTGTTCGAGTTTTTGAATATTGTTAAGTACGGCTTGCATACAAAATATTAATAATGTTTACTTCCAAATAATTATAGTTCTATATCGTGATGTACTTTTCAACGTAAAATACAACCAATCTAACAACCCAATCACCAACAAACCAATCTTATAACAATGGGCGATGGAAAATGATAGCAAGAGGGTTGACACGTTGTTAACCAAAAAAACACAGCTGCATTGCTTCATATTGTGACCATACTGCAACTTCGACCAGAGTACGTCAATGCAATTGAAATAAGTATGACGATAGCACAGGAGTGCTCACCCCTATCAAAAGCATCTTTCCTTTTTATAGTTTTACAATATTGCGTCGTACGCCGACGCAACATTGTAAAACTCTATTTATAGTTGATTAATTACTGTCTTTTGATGTCCGTTAAACTCGTTGCTCTCGCCTTTTCTTATTATTTACATTCCAAGAAAAACTGTAGGAAAATCTCTTTTACCGAGTTGAAAGGATTTTCCTTTTCTTTAGCGGGGGCAATTCGTCGATAACAGTTGCAGCCATGTGCCACATAACGTATTGGTCTTAAGATTGTAATAGTACACGCGATAAAGATCTGCTTGCGCTGCGTGACCTAGTTACCTATTTCCTGAATTGTTTTAACGATTTTAGGGAAATAATGACATGATATTAAACGTACGCTTACGTATAGACCAGATATCGTAAGATATAACATCACGTACATATGTTCCCCAAAGCGTTAAGTAGAGATGTACTTATGTTATGTTTGTGTAGTGTTAGTGTCAGTTATGTTTAAATCGCACGTAATATGGGGTGAGCCTCCAAGCTGCTTTTGATTTAAAATATCCGTGGGTACCATGAAAGGGGAATAAAACAGGACGATGAGTAGACAACCTTCATTGGGTTTATTGCATGGTACATGTACATTTACCATTAGTTGTTATTGGATTACTGGTTGCATCATCCTACTGCTGGGCAAAGGTGTTTTGTCATGGCTTCCAGCTCTTTCGGTCCAATGCTAATGTGGACTGGTTGTTTTTTTTGTCAAATTTTTCGCATCATTAGTTGATTCATCATCATTATTGGCAGCCTTGTTCCACCCACTGCTAAGTAAAGGCCTCCTTCCTTTTGTATACACGGCTACACGTCAAGCTATACATTGCCAGTATAAGCTGACCTCGCATTGTACGGAAATCCTATAGAATGCGAGATCTGTTTATACTGGAAAGTATAGCCGTGTGTACCATGTCTTGATTGATATCTTTTAAATAATTCACTGTAGATAATTACATCTTTTTCGTAGGCCTTGTTACCAATCACAGACTGAGTATTAATAATTAGGTAAGTGTTGATTCAACATATTGATATCAGCGTTTCACGCTTTTTTGTACTCTGTCATCGTCATTCATCATTTCAGCCAAAACATCATAACATAGGCCAATGTCCAGCAGTGGATGTCTTTTGCATAGAACCGGTCGAATTGGTGGCACTTGGGTAGCCAAGTACTGCCATTTCGACCGGTTCTGTGCGTCCCACATCCAGCGGATTCCTGCGGCCTTCACAAGGTTATCGGTTCACCTTGTAGGAGGCTTGCCAACACTACGTCTTACGGTACGCGGTCGCCACTGCAGAACCTTTCGGTCCCAGTGGCCATCTGTTCTGCGAGCAATGTGCCCCGCCCACTGCCAGTAAAGTTTGGCAATTCTGTGCTTGTATTATGAAACAAAATCTAAAAATAAATTAGCTTTGTGTTACAAATTCAATAAACTTCATAACATTTTGATCAAAGCAATGTTTTGTCAATTTATTATTTTATTATTACGAAAAAAATATATTGCCCATAGCTACGAATCTCACACACGGAATACATCAAAGTTATATACGACTATTTTTAAAATAACAATCAGCGTAAAAGCTTGTTTTATAAGTAGATAGGTATGCTATTAATACTAATACTAATGCGAATACAACAATTACATATTACACAGCGCGCCATCGACCCGGGTCTGGTCCTTATCGGACGGCGCGCTACCCATTGCTCACCGTACGCAAGCCCGTGCCTATGGTGGCCGGGAATCGGCCTGCGATTTCCGCCACCCAGGGCGTCTCCTGGGGCGACTAGGAGCGCGAGGACGCGAATCTTGCCTCCTCCATTGCAAGCATTATTGCTTCGCAGAACGAGGTGACGGCTTCCCATGCCCTCTTGCTCCATACCATGGCCTGGACCAAGACCGGACGCGAGAGATCACCGCCGCCGATCGCCTCCACGAGGACACGGCGGTATCAGCCGCCGGGCAGACCTTCGCCGTATGCTCCACCGTGTCCTCCGAGTGATCCACACAATCTAAAGTCTCGAATGTGTCTCAGTTGGTTCTCTCCTATTACATAGGTGTTCAACATAACTGGTGAAATGTGGATGTACTAAGCTCCTTCGCGTTTGCCTTTGGGGAATGCAGACGTGATGTTATATTTATTGTTTACTATCGAAATAAAAGGTATTCTATGTCCTGACTTAGGTCACTATCTACCCATGTGCCATGTGCAAATTACGTCCAAATCCGTTCAGCCGTTTTAGCGTGAAAGCGTAACAAACAAACAAACTCACTTTCGCATTTATAATAATGTTCCTTTCTCGGAATTACTTATTATAACGGAACTTTATCTATCAGTTCAATGTATGTAGGTACCTCTTAAGTTCATTGTTTTCCACGTGTTGAAGATTTTCTTGAAAGAAATACGAAGAAAACAAGAAGTTTCGACTAAGTTTAATTGAGTAATTAGTTTACTTTACATTATTTTTCTTTTTATCTTTTTTTGTAGTTTGGGTATGTTTTTATAAGTATAATTTGTGTCTCAAGAAAATTTGAAGCTAGTTATTATTAGCTTATACGTAATATTCTGCAATGGAAGAGCTGATGTTGGTTCTTAACTGCCATAAGAGATCAAATGTCTAGCCATTTCCCAACTATCTTAGGGTCGACTTCTAGTCTAACTAGAAGCAGCTGAAATCCCCGTATTTTATCTGCCGTGACCGGCTATCTGACCTCCTGAACCCAGTTACTGGGTTTTACGGAACCCCTGGCGGAGCTATTCGGGGTTTTACTGTCATGAGGGATTTCTTATAGGCCTTTGTCATTGTGAGCTATCAAAATACTCAACATCATTATCATCATTTCAGCCGAAAGAAGACTCCACTGCTGGTTATAAGCCTCCCCCAAGCACCGCCACTTCGACGCCGCTTCTCGAATCCAGCTGATTCCTGCGGCCTTTACATGGTCATCGGTGCTCCTTGTGGGAGGCCTTCCATCGCTACGGTTTCCGTTCTCCTCTACAGAACCATTCCACCCCATCGGCTATCTGTTCTGCGCGCAATGTACCCGGCCCACTGCCACTTAGGCTGTCTGTCCACTGGAGCGGAGCCAATGGAATTGCATAAAACCTCCGCTCTGCTTCAGTGGACAGGGATTTGCAAACTAGTTGAAAAATTCATACATAACCGGGAAGCGGAGCGGGATACGGAGCGGAGAAGTGGAGCGGGGAATTATTACTCGTCGCGTGAACTCGATCTAGTTCCGCAACACCGCTCCGCTACCTCGCTCCGCACACTCCGTAACTCCATTCCGCTACCTCGCTCCGCATCAATGGACAGACACTGTCCGCAACTCCGCTCTATTCCGCTGCCATTCTCCTCTCCGCTTCCTCGCTCCGCTTCAATGGACAGGCAGGGAAGTTTGGCATTTTTTCGGGTTATGTCGGTTACCTTGGTTTTCATGCGGACCTCTTCATTTCTGATTCGATCAAGCAGGGCAACTCCAAGCATAGCCCCTTCCATTGTCCTTTGGGTGACTTTTAGTCTTCCAATGAGGCCCATTAAAGATGATGATCCATCAAAATACTAAGTAAGATTTAAAATGTATTTTTGAAAATCTCGCACTAAAATTCGTTCCCACAGTTTTGAGTTAAAAATCTGACAAAAATCTAGCTTTTATCTTCGCCACAGCAGAATAAAAACATCAGCACCGAAATAAATTGAATAAAATCCACGTCAAACAGCTAGTTTGAAAACAACGTGTAAAATTTATTCATGAGCAACCACCGTTGGAACTTGCACTCAAAGTACTGAATCTGAATGTCGCGGAAGGTACTACGTGATGCTTCCGTTTCAGTGTTGGCACTTCCGGTGGTACTATTGTGGCGAAGTCATGCAGTGAGAACTGAGGTGATAACGAGTCGAGAAGTGTTATTTTCGTCTTGTTCTTTTCGTTGGTTATTCAAAGAATAGGGATGATGACTTAAAATGTTTTTTGTCAGTCAGATAGATTATAAAAAAATATTGGACACATATTCCATTTTTTTTTACATTAAACTTAAATGTGGCATGACGTCACGGTCACTACGTGCTAGACTTTATATTGAAAAGAGGAGCGGGGGCTCACTCAGGGCTCGGAAACATTATTAATATATATAATTATTATTAAAACGTTTCTAACAGTTCTCGTTCTTCTTTTAACAACATTTTGTTCGGAACGAAAACGAAATGAAAACATTTTCAAAAACCGGTTAATTGCGCAGGACGCAGCCGCGCACGGTGCGTGCGCTGACTAGCAAGAGCTTGTTTAGTTAAATTGTACCTTATCTTCATTTCATTACCTCATTGATTCCGATGCGCTGCCCGCTTACGTATTGATTAGGGTTGTGTTGTGATTTTTCCTATCGATCAACCCAAAAATGGTTAAAAACGGTTAAAAAAGTTTTATTAACCGAGAATGATTTAAATGTTCATCTTCAAAAACGTTTTAATAACGCTCCGTTCGAACGTAACCGAAACAAATTGTTCCTTATGTTTTTAAGACGAAACCGTTTCGAAAAATATACCTTCATCTGAGCCCTGGGCTCGCTACGCCACAAGTAGCGACCCCTCACTCCCCAACTGTAATGCGTATTATCTAAGTATTTTTTTATTAATATGATAAAGCAAAAAATACGTGTCCCATATTTTTTTATTATCTGACTGACGGACTAAATAGAATTTCTTTTTTTTACCCAGGCGTCATCCCTATTCTTAATGCTAAAAGTCGAATTTAATACCATATAATTGTTTTTAATTTGTCTATAGTAGTATATTACTGCTTAATTTACTAACATACCTGATTTATCTTCTACATATTTGTTTGCCATCACTGCATGGCGAAATGTGTCTCTGCTCAGACTATTGTATGTAACATCTCTCGCACTTGTCACATTTTAAGCAAATAAATGATTATGATTTGATTTGATTTGAAGTTTTGATAGAACAGAAGAGAGAGAGAAAGATTAGGCCTAGTTATACCTAAACCATTGTAGGGTTTGATTTTGAAGGGTCCTGTTGAAATTACTGAGGTCAAAGTCAAAGTCAATCATTTATTTCAATAAGGCACATAAAAGGCACCTTTGAACGTCAAAATTTACAGAAAAATATAATTGATTCTAGTTGCCCCTTGCATAAGGTAGTTTTGTATGTAGAAAAATGGGCAAGAAACTCCACCATTACTCTTTTCAAAATGTTTAACAATATTTTCGATAAATTATACATATACTCATAAAAGCATAATTATGTGAAGATGATGCACTTAAAATATAATTACTACATCACATTAGGTAAAAAGAATTTAAAATGACACAAATGCAGATGAATTAATCATGTGATAGATACATGGTGCTCACATATTTACTGTGTATGGGTTACCGCTCGAAAAAAAAAAATGAATTTCCATACAAACTTTTACACCCTGTTTTACCACTTTAGGAGTTGAATTTCTAAAATCCTTCCTCAGTCAGTGCTCCCCTTATTAATTAAAGGAACTGTTGTGCAAAATTTCATGCCTCAGATCTAGCGGTTTAGGATGTGCGTTGACTGCCAGTGAATGCATTTAAGACTTTTATTAAGTGGATTAAGCTTTTATTGAGAACTTTGTGAAGGCTGATGATTGAAGGTAATGTACATGAAGAGCATGATTTAGGTGGACGATCGCTATCAACGGCAGGACCCGGTAACGGATAGTATAAAATAGACTTGGAAAAATAAAACACGAGCGAACCTTACAGTAATCGCAAATGATGTGTAAAATCTGACAGCCTTGGCAATAAGTAACATTAAAGGGGCGGGGCCTCATCTAGGTCGTATCTGACGGCCAAATCTAGCACCGCGCGCGGTCATTGGTCAAATCAAATAGCGCGCGCTCTTCCTGTTACACACTTCCATCCCTTTTCACGAAATCACTCCCACAGATTGCAGGAAAGCGAGGGTAATAAGAAAAATAATAATTTTTATTTGTTCAAAAATACACAGACATAAATAATATGGTGATACACTATAATACACTTAATTCTACGATCAGATATTGAAACATCTGTGTCTGAACTAGATATAAAATATCTGTATTTCAGACATCAGCGCTCGTCCCCTGTTGAATGCAAAACTTAAAAATTAAATTTGTGTGACCTCAATACACATTTATAACACATTCGATGAAGTATAAAATGAAATAATCTTAAAATAAAAGGAAGTAACAAATGTAGGAGAACAAAAATTAGATGTAAAGTGATGAGGAAGAATGTTACATATCAAAAACTGAACGTATGTCAGAAGGACTATCGTTATGAATCGATTTGTAGTCACATTCAAAATGTTAGACCGGTAATGAAGTTAAACAAAATAATTACAGCAAATTAGTCGGGTTTTGGACATAAAAAAGTCGTTGTTAATGTTCCTAATTCTAACATACTACAGGAAATATTATTAGTGTAGCTTTTAAACTCGCTTGTGTGATAATTAGGAACATTTTGGTACAATTACGGTAATGGAAATTTATGGTCAGAGTGTAATTTGTACATGACATTGTTAATTATGCGAAGTGATATAGTCTGGTCTAATATAACAACCTACGTATTATAATAAGGCTTGAATTACTACAGTAATAGTAAAAAAAAACACTGTTTGCGAAATAATAACATTCCGAGCGGCACACATTTGTGAAAAGGCAATCTGTTTTAAACTTTTAGGTAAAAATAATTTGTATGTAATGTGTGTGTGTCTACATCAGTTAATAATATTTAAAGGATTATGTTTTTGTACCTACTTTTATGAAAGTTAGAGTGGCAACATATCGTTTTACCCAGTTACTGGGTTGTGGAGGTCAGATAGGTAGTCGCTCCTTATAATAAAATACTCGTATTCAGCTGCATTCAGTTAGACTGGAAGCCGACCCCAACATTGTGGGGAAAACGCTAGACAGATGATGAAAGTCAGAGTGGCAATAAGGTTTGTTAAAGTTAATTTTAAACTGTTACTAAAATTGCTACTAACCTTGCAAAGGTCTGCTACTTCACAAGATATTGCATGTCTATAACGTGGTAAAAGATACTCTTGGACATTTTACACATTATTTTACGTTTAAAATACAACATGCATTAAAAAAAAAATGCAATTTTTCGACTTGACCGTTGACCCAATTCGTTTGCTGTATTGGTTTAAATTCAGTTTTGCACGACTCATAATGCGAAGCATTAGAGAGTGCTTTGCGATCGAAAAATTTGTTTTGCCTTCTTTCTGCAACTGTTGTGTTTGCACTCCAGCTAGTACACAGACCTTGCTTAATTTATATACCATTGTAATATAATTATTTTCGTCGGTTCCTTACATTTTGACCGCGTAGGTATTGCAGTTTTCTATAAAACAGCTGATATTTTTGTTAATAAAAAAGAAAAAGAATCATGCACCGAATCCATGGTAACAGGCTTTGGGTCGATGTCCCGGACACCTGTATATGTAAATCCGAAAGTGAGTTTTTTTATTGTTACGCTTTCACGCTAAAACGGCTGAACGGATTTGAATGAAATTTGGCACATGGGTATTCCATGAACTGGAATAGGACATAGAATACTTTTTATCCCGGTAGTATGTTCCCGTGGGACTTCAGAGATGCACGCGGGCGAAGCCGCTGGCAAAAGCTAGTATATATATAGATTTGACTAAGACAAACAATCATTACTCACATAAAACTCACAACCACACTCTAATCCCATAGTAACTCTCACGTTGAGTGTTGCTCGAATTAGAGACACTCATATTTCCACTTTTCCTCGGCACTCCTTTCCTGTTGGACTTCCCAGTGCAGCCTGCTAAAACTTTCAGAAAATTAAACCGTTTTTCAGGCGACGGCGACGTTTTTCAGACTCCTTCTGAGTGCAGTGTCGAGAGCAAACGGCGAAGTACATCCGGACCCTTTCATAATTACTCGCGAGTAATTTTTACTGGAATAAGATGTGGGTACTTGAAGGATTAGGATGAATGTTTTATGCGTTTTTTTATGTAAGTAGGTACAGTTTAAACAGACATAACATCACACCTGTTTTCCCCGAACGTTAAGGCAGAATTGCACATAAAGTAAACCCACATTCCACCGGTTATGTTTCAGTCCCATGTAATAGGGGGCGAGCTTATTGCCATCAACCGGGCATAAATCCAGACTCCGGGCTGCTACTGAGAAATCCCAGATAGAAAAACTCAATAACACTTTCCTCGACCTGGGAATCGAACTCAAGACCTCATACTCAGCCGTAGCGCTTGCAACCACTATACCAACGAGGCAGTATAGTTTAAATTTTAAAGTAATAGATGAATAATTTATAGGTTCTCGTTAAGATGGTATCTCGATAAAAGTAGTGGACGTCAAATTGAGAGCCATTAACCAGTAAACAAGAGGTTGTCGTCAAACTTACTTAATAAATATAGATAAATAAACTTGGAACAGATCAGACTTGATCTTAAAAAAATAACATTATAAGTTATAAACATAGAAGTTTATACAAAAATCTCACTAGCTTGCTGTCTGAATTAAAATCAGAATAGCTGCTAACTAAGTTAAAAACTATTTACTGTCTTTACTGCATACCCTAGTAACAACTGATAGAGGACTCCATAAGACAATCTTTTTCTTAATAAAATGTTTTTGATTTATATTATTAAGTTTATAAACACTAATAAATAAAATGTTCCCCATTGACTTATGACTTGCATCGGAGTAAGCAACAAAATTGGAAACTTTCTTTTTATTTGTTCCGGTGTATATCAGAACATGATAAATTCTTGTCTTATTTCGCTGAAGATTGTGTTAGTGTACATTTAAGAAAATTTTATCGAATACTTGTGTTCAAATAACTAACATTTTTTGGTTTTGTTTGAAAGCTGAAGCAAAATAACAAAGCATTTTTTTTGTTTCAAATTAAGGATAAATATTGCCTGTAATGAATTATTTTATTATTAAATGTTCCATCCATAATTCTAATTTTAAACTTTATTTATTAAAGGATTTCTCCATAAATCCGCTTTCAATACAAATATAAAGTGGAAATTTTATTAAAATCAATCGGAGACCAACAGTTAATTATAAAACAACAACATTTATTTTTGTTGTTCTTGTTTTGAAGTTAATATAATCAATAGCCGAGAGCACCAGGATTCGGAAGCGAAACTTTGTTATTGAACATTGAAATTTCTCTCGTATTCAAACAAACAAACTTCTAGAGATATTGGAAATACAATTTGGAAATTAATAAAAGCAATTGTTTGTTTAATTGTCGCTTATATTAATTTGTTAAAAATTTCTTCTTTTGATTTATACTTAAAACTTTAAAACTTTCGATTCATAGACAGACTTAAATACTTAAAGAAGATTTAAATACCGGTATTTCAATTTGAAAGATTTGGTTTTCGATTCCAAGACAAACGAGAATGTTTAGTGGAAAACTTTCTTTGTATTGGAAAATGATAAGAAAATAATACAACGTTTTTAAAAACAAAACGATTTTTCGAACCTACGAGTATACATTGACTTAATCAAAACTAAATGTAAAACTTTTTATTTACTTTTTTCCTACATATTTTTTATATATTTTACAACAAAATTTTAAGTATACTTAATAATTTTTTTAAATAAAAGTAATTTTGAATGTCAATGGATATTGGATAGTTTATATCAGTAAGTAGCCTTTACACAGTTCATGAAAACCTCAAGAAAACACCCCAGGAAAATCTCCCCCAATTGGAACAACTACTTTACCAAAAACTTCAGAAACAGGAAACTAATAATAATCACGATATTTTGTCTTAATCTGTTCCAAAGAAAAATAAAGCAGAGCTTCCCCTTCAGACAATAACTCCACTATTCTGCAGTCCGTAACAAAAGTCGTTTGTTCGAGATACCGCCTACGGTGACGTCACGGTAATGGCCGCAGTAAATTTAACGCCGAACGCTATGTCACTACGGCCTCTAAGTCATAAGTGCCAGACTGTTGCCAACTTACTGCGGTTTACATTTTGAAATATATATTTATGGGCTTTTAGTGACACTGTTTTGGTATCTGTACCTACGCGTGTAGGCACATAAGTACCGGAGTCGTGGAGCAGTGGCATTTTTTGCCGGATGGCGATTTTTTATACATACGAATGACTCCCAAAACAAAATTATACCTTGTTTCTCCGAAGGGATAAGCATAGGTGTACCTATCTTACACCCACATTTCACCAGTTATGTCTAAGTCTCATGTAATATGGGGTAAAACTATTGCCATCAATCGAACACAAATTCAGACTCCATGCTGTTACTGAGAAATTCTCAATGGAAAAAACTCAATAAAATTTACACTTACCGACTTAAAAATCGAGCCCAGGATCTTACTTTTGCCACATTAATGATATATCGAAATTATTTTGAAAACTTTTACGTGTGTCAGACTTGTGATTTGCATATTTTAGATTTCTTACGCACTGTTTTGAGTGTGTACTATAATTCTCAATTGCTGTGTCATTTCAGCCTCTAAGTGGCAGACTATTTGCCAACTTATTGCGGTTTACATTTTGAGAAAGAAAAGGAAGTAAGTAGGATCAATTGCGCCTAATATGATGCATAAAATTAAAAATAAAGAAACCACACAAGGAAAAACAAATCTGCCGGCATTGACTTGATGACGTCGGCTGGTGCAGCATATATAGAATTCAGATTAAACCTAAACAAACAAATTAAAAAATAAATAAATGAAATATCATATTATTTCGTTGTGCTCTAATTGACGCCCGCGGAGTGGCACAACAGAAAAAATTGTGCTATCTGAGCTTACAACTGTCACAGGGAAGAGACTTTTTGAGAAACCTTCAAGGTCGATTAGGGTGTTTTAACATAATAAATAGCGTTATAATAATGAATTATTAATATTCTAGTTTATTCTAAAAATAGCAGTCAAAACATTTACCTGTTTTGATTAATTTGGCAATATTACTGTATGGAAATATGAAATATGGCTAACTAGCGAACTAGAATGTTAATAATGAATTGAAATGATAAATTTCATAAATTCATACAGTATTATTGCCAAATTAATCAAAACAGGTAAATATTTGACAGCTATTTGCGACGGTGCCAACATTTGGGATAATCCCTCTCAAAGGTCCTGCTAATTTTAAATACAATCTTGACATTTATATAATACTCGTAATAACTTGATTAACCATCTTGTCAGTGTTACACAAGTTACGCAATGGATTTTCAGCATGTGATGATGGATTGATGTCATTGATTAGAACAATCTGATCAATAGCATGGCAATAGGCTCGCCCCCTATTACGTGAGGCTTAAACATAACTGGTGTAATTTTGGTGTATTAAATGTATACCTCTGCCCAACCCTAGAGGGAAAATAGGCGTGATGTTATGTAACTTTGATTAACTATCTTGTCAGTGTTACGCAAATTACGTAACAGATTTTCAGCAAGTGATAATTGATGAATTGTTTAGAGTTGTTGTTGTGTTTGTGAGTATTGTGTTTCATGTAAAATATGTAAAACTACATTCTAACAAATAAATAAATTCTGGTTCTCATTTTGTGGTGTGAAAAGGGTATAAGTCTTCTCACAAATTGCCTTATTATGGCCGAGGAAGTATCTGCCGCCACAACCTTCAGGATGCTATTGTGACTGCCTCTTATTCTGCTCAGGCTGTGAGATGCTATGTGATGATGGCATGACATCCATCGGTATGTTTTACCGCGAACATTTCTGAGGCACTGCAATAACGAGGCAGTCGCAACAGCATCCTAGAAACGTATATTGGGAAGCGTAGAACATCCAGCGACCTTTTCTAGTAGTTGACCCAAAGATTACCGGTGTAAAAGCTCTGACAGTCTATATATTAATACGTGAAGCAAAAACTTTGTACTCCTTTTTACGAAAATTACGCGGACGAAGGAGTATGAAATTTGGCACAGTTTAAGTTTATATGGAGAAGAAGTGCAGAAAGCTAATATTTTTATATAATATACATTAGAAATAAATTAAATTAATAAATGAACATTACACACACTACCATGCGTTTGACACAAGATGGCTGCCTTAGAATCATGACATTTAAATGAATTATGGTTGAATTTCGACCACTGGGCGCCCACTAGTAAGCTTCAAAAAGTGTAATCTTAACTTTATCCCGAGCAAATCTTCGTGCCAACATACCCCTAATACTAATAATACACTACGATCTACTTTATTAAATGCTCCTAAATTATATTCATCTCATTGAATATCCCAAAAAATTGAAACTGTGATAAGGAATCTTCTACTCAATACGAAACTTTTCTATCTAATAAAAATAAAAGAGGGTATTGTGGTATTCAAACCAAAAACTCTTCATGCCTTTATTAGTCATTTGAAGTTTTCCCCTGAATATGTCCAGACATAATAGTTCTAGTACTGAATAGCATACTTGAACCAACTCCGATATATCTTTATGAAAAAAGTTTGAAGAATTTCCCAAGAAGAATACTGAAAGTTTCCTTTTGTGAAACTTTACTGTTTAGGTTATAAATGTTCGACATTATTAGATTTTGATGAACGACTTAGATCATGACAATCTGCCATAGTGTTTTCGTCTTGTCAATGGCACGACAGTTGATTAAATTTTGTTGACCCAAAACTTTTTTACTTGCACGGCATCGACCGGACCGGTCACTAAGGGTGCATTTTTGTAGCACATGGGCCAGATCCATGCCATAGGCTACCATGGGTGGTCATGCTATGAGTGCCATAGTATGACCGCTGAAAAAAAAAAGCAAAGCTTGTGATTGCCACAAGAATATGGTTGTCCATATAAGTTGTGGTCCTTGACGGACTTCTAATTAGGCGATTTAGAATTAGAAAATTGGGATAAATTCGTTTTTATCTCTTCCATGAAAAAGCAAAAACAAATAAAAATGAATTGAAACTCTACTACTAAAACTCACTTATAAGATGTTAAGTAATATTTTGTTTATGAGAAACTGGTGCCTAAACTAGACCGAAGCCTATCATTTGGGAACAACAATTTATGCTGAATATTCTACTTTGATTGTGTTGTGTTTGTACGAGCTCAAACTATACCTACACCCAATACATACGCAGTTCTTAATCAAACAATACAAATTCCAGAGTAACAATGTCAGAACATTTGGTGGTTTTTACACCTCTGTTTAGTATAGTCTAACGTTTGTGTATAATACATCATAAAGTCGAAATGTCAGGCAGCGTCGTATCTTGCTTTACAACCTTATAACCTCACAATATTTGTTTGCATACTCGTATGTACGTAGCTTTAGGTACTTGGCTTCTATGGCCAAAGTATGAATAATTTATTTATAGGTTCTGACTACCGTTCTTCTTATGTTAATAAATCTTCGCTTTCCGTGGAAGTGTCCAGACCATGTTCAGACAAATATGTATGAGCTGTGTCACAAAAACAACACGCATTTATAAAATAAATCCTGAGAGATAACTTTTGAACAACTCAGACAGGAAACAAACGACACTCATGTAGAAAAATATTATAATAATATCATCTTAATCACCGTCACAAGTCCAACATACATACGTAAGAAAAAGCTTGTTTTTCTTACCTATTTTGGGGTCAGCTTCTAGTCTTAACTGAATGCAGCTGAATAATTGTATTTTACTTAGAGCGTCTGCTCATCTGATTTTCAAAACCGAGTTACCGGGTAATAGACTGAAAGCTGACCCCAACATAGGTAAGAAAAACAAGCTTCTTCTTACCTATGTTGGGGTCAGCTTCCATTCTTAACTGAATGCAGCTAAATACTAGTATTTTACTTAGAGCGACGGCCCATTTGATTTCTAAAACCTAGTTACCAGGTAACACAATAGGTACGTACCCTTTTTTAAAATTGGTTGTCAGATAATATGATCCGAAACGTGAAAGTGACAATTTTTTTTTATCATGAATAAAATTGTTACTGGTAATAATATATCAGGTACTTAATTTGCTTTAAGCATTGTGTACGCTGCATGTCGTCATAATGTTAAAAGTTGAAGAAAATGCAAACATTTTCACATAACGTTATAACTCGATCGCTTATAACGTGGACCATACATACACTGCACTAAAAGTTAGTTGTTGACATATCCTGAGTTTAATACATACCTGTTTTATGTTAGTTACAACAGCACTAACCGATTTAAGACATAAGTTTTAGATTTGATGAAGGAGTCGTGAAATTGGTATGTAGTTTAAGTTTTAAGTTCCAAGAGTTACTTTTATGAAGGAGTTTGCGGAAGCACGAGTATGATTTAGAGGTTTATGTTTCTACCTCTAGTCTTTAGTTTTAACAGCAGATAGTTGAAAGCCTGCAGAATTGACCATGATTTTGTAGGTACGTTGAGGCATTTAGCATCGATAGCGACCTCGTAAGTAGCTAGAATTTTCCCCGTATGAGCTTTATACTCGTATAGTAACGAGGAAAGACAAATATTTAATTTGTATGTTGAATTTTCTAACTTAGTTCGATTAAAATGAACAAAATTTTTGTACATATATTTCTTAACAATTCCAAAAAAATCACAATAAACCTGGGCTTATTTATAAACATTATCACTTTCAACCCATAAACAACTCAACCTGAACTCCATAAATCGCGAAATATGCTCCGCGAAAAACAGAACATATTTTTTTATAATTTATTTGGCAACCGCGCGAGTCAAATTTCCGGGGTCGCCCGGAACCGGTATCCTTTAACCCTCTGACAGATGTCTTCATTTCAAACTGACCCTCCTATGGTCTTTTAAACCGACACCAATGATGCTCTCGGATAAACGAGAACCCGAATCTGAGTGCGTGTTATTTGTAAAAATTTTGACGCCTGTTAGCCATTTCGTGATGGTGTTTTCTCTAAAGAAGCTGTTGTAAACAACGTGTACAGTATTTCGGGCTTTTGAAGATATAAAAGTATCTTAAAAAAGGTATCTGTCCTCTTAAAACTGTCCCTGCTGCAGGTACAAGTTTCCCAGTGACCGGTACTATGCACTTACCGCGCGATTAGCATATATATAACTTCCCGACATTTATCATTGGGCTGTTGAACAACAGACACGACACCCGTCTGGTCGGAGGAACCTCCCTTTTCTACGAAGTATGAGTAAACTTTACACCCTGTTCCTCATGCCGCTATGGATCTCTTGTTATTAACACGTTGGACGATACTACCCATTCACTTAACATAGTTTATGCCGTAATATCACGGTATTTAAAATTGGTGGAATAAGCTCTTCTTTGCCACAAGGAACAAATTTGCGGTTCGAAAGAATATTGCACCATGGTATCATTATACACGCAAGGCAATAAAACATGTCGCGTGTAAGTATGTAATGGCTTCATGATGCGAATTTTAGTGTATTTCCCAGCATGGGACATCCATTATCTGGAATAAATGGTTCACAAACCTATAATTGCGAGCTCTTATTTTGAGAACACAATATCAATCACACAACAGAATCTTTGCAAAGAAGTAACTTATTCATTAATATCATAATAACTATATTGGTATATGGATTTGAACATTAAAAGTCAGGTAATGTCATAAAAATATTGACCAAATGAAAACAAGCTTTTTGGGTTCACATAGGAAACGTTTCTGCAAATGTTGGAAAAAAATATTGTTCAATTTCAAAAGTAAATTATCGGATACATTTCATCATAAAAGCCGTAAAACCATCGAATGGGACACTCGTCGGAAAACAAAAACAAAAAAAAAATGCATATAACACAAAAATCTATTTTCCGAATTTCGTTTTACACAAAATAGCATAAATACTCGTACGTGTGCGGGGTTTACTCCGGTGACGCAACAACAATTTATTGGGCAATTTGTTCGCACAGTAAGTCAGCTGCGAATGATAACGCCTCCACTAAAGATTGATTGTAATATAAATACAAATTGTTTCCGCTCCACTGGGAACTCGAGTGAAATGTTTAAAAAATCGCTGCATTTCCTTACAGGAGTGGGTTGCAATTTTTCGTGAGATAAGCTTGCGACCCAGTTTTAAAGCTGGATGAAAAGCTATTTTTCTCAGCTTGTAACGTCGGGATGGGTAAATAGGCCAAGACCTATGGCCTGAGTGTAATGTACTCAGGACGGACGGTTTACTAACTCAATTCAATTTGGTTGTTAATAAATTCTTCTGAACAGCTATGTGAGTGATTATTTTCATAGCTTGTTTTTATTTATTACTAGCTGCCTGCACCGGCTTCGCACTGGTATCACTAAGTTCTTATCTACGGCGCACCTACCTATCTCCCTACCCTACCTACCAACATACAAACCTACCTACCTACCTACCTACCTACCTACCTATCCTAAGAATCTTGTCCTTAGAATAACGAACACAACAAAAAAAAGAATTATTCTATTAAACCGTTCTCAAGATATGGTGTGATCAGAAAAATAGGGATACATTTTTATAAGGCTTAGATAGATTTTTTATACTAGTCTTACCAAGGGGTATCGTATTACCCAGAAACTGGGTTGTGGAGGTCAGATAGGCAGTCGCTCCATGTAAAATACTGTATTCAGCTGCATCCGGTTAGACTGAAAGCCGACCCCAACATAGGCTAGGCAGAGGTTGATAGTTTTGTGGACTGTCTCAGTATAGCTTTGCTTTATCATCTTGTAGCCCCATTTAATTTAATTTCAGTGCTGTTCTATCTCATCCTAGGAATATTATACACCACGATAAATTGTTCGATGGTTAGTCCTTATCTGCTTAACACGCTTTCAATCACAATCTATATCTATATATATAAAAAATAATCCCTATTTCCCTTGGTCACGGCATCACGCGTGAACCGCTGGACCAATTTCGCTAATTCTTTTTTTGTTGTGTTTGTTATTGTTAGGAAAAGGTTCTTAGGATAGGTAGGTGAAGGTAGGGTAGGTAGGTAGGGAGGTATGTAGGTAGGGTAGGTAGGTAGGTATGCAAGTAGGTAGGAATGTAAGTAGGATAGGTAGGTAGGTAGGTAGGTATGTAGGTAGGTAGGTATGCAAGTAGGTAGGAATGTAAGTAGTAGGTAGGTATTGTAGGTAGGATAGGTAGGTAGGTAGGATAGGTAGGTAAGCAGGTAGGTACGTATGTATGTGGGTAGGTAGGTAGGTAGGTATGCAGGTAGGTGTAGGGAGGTATAGGCAGGTGTAGGTAGATGTAGGTATGTAGGTAGGTAGCTAGAGTAGGTATGTAGGTAGCTAGAGAAGATAGGCAGGTGCGCGCTAGATAAGTACTTAGTGCAACCCGTGTGAAGCTGGGGCGGGCAGCTAATAATCTAATAAAATCCTAAATAATTTGAAGAAAATTGCTAATTCATTGTTTCATTGTTTGAACAACGTAAATTACGCAATAGATTTTGTTAAACCGACAAAATTAAAGGCGTAAGTGTGTTATGCAATTACCCCGAAGTTTAAAGGCAATTCGAAAATGTGTAAAAAAAACTCCAGTGATAACATTATTGTTTCCTGATTCTCACCAGAAAACAAAATGGCCTCATTCAACTTTAAATAAGCATAAAACAGAATTAAACCAGGTTTTCAGAGCAAGTATACAACATGTAAGTACAATGTATGCTCACAGACTTTCCACATTACCTCTAACATAGAGCACATTTAACTGCTGCAACTATAATCAGTGGATTCAATGTTAGCCATGGACGTCCGAATGGACCAACATTAGTTTTACGGGCCCACAAAGGTGTTGGTAGCAGGTACAGTTAGAATTGTAGAACATTATGTATATGCATGTGGGAATTCAGCGCTGAAGGTGATTTGCGTTTTTTGCAGAAAAAAGCTTTAATTTTATCGTGAGTGTGCTCTTGAAGGATTGGTTATGTCTTTTTCAGTTCTTATTTAGCCGGGTTCTTATTTAGTCACAAGCTACACTTGTGTGTCTGCTAGAAGTACCTTAGAATTTTGAAGATCAGTAAGTATGTCAGTGACAAAATGAACTTTAACCTGCAATCGTTCTTAAACTACAACTTCAAATTGAATGAAATTTGGAAATATACCTAGTTATACTAAGCCCCCTTGGTCACTAAAAATTCAGGCTTGTAGCTTTATCCACAACGAAGTTACAGGGGTCAAAAATGTCCTGAATGGCTTCGACAAAAGATGGTACGGTTTTTTTATTTTTGAGTTGTGCCTTTGTTTGTTTTGTTCGACTTGGCGGGGGCACTGCCATGCCTAGATATTGAGATATTTTCTTGATTTATTTTTTGACAGATTGAGTGCGCAAACAGCTATTATTTTTGCAGAATAATTATTAAATGAAATATATATGATAGGAAAGAAAGACGGCTTTTTGCAAGTAAAAGTTAAAGATACCAGACCTAGCTTCTGTTCCTTGTAATTATTTACCTTGGACTCAATTATAATGACAATGACAAATCGAAAGCAGAAAGTTTTACCTTGAAAAGAACAAACTATCGACAATCGTGATTCAGAACAATGCCGTTTACTTATAATATATTAAATCAAGTTAATTTTAGTAAGGAAACCGGCATGCCTGAGAGATATTTCTCAATGGCATGTGAAGCCAAGTCAGAGGCCCATGGGCGGCTTTAAAACTCTGACACCAGGTTATATGAAGAACACGAAAAGAAGAAGAGTTGCCGACAAATAAAAAAAATGAAATGTTGCAAGTACATGATGTTTGAAATAAATATCGTTTGACATAAGACGAATGTGTGGACCTTCAGATTGGATAAGCACGGTGGTATAGACAAAAGCAGAGCGGGCGTGGTAGCGATTGAAAAGAAAGATGATTAAATACTCTTAATGATTTGAAAGGGGAGCAGTGCTCTGAAAACGGTGAAGGAACACATCGTGAGGAAACATGCAATCCGATAACCAAAAACTCAAAGATATATGACATCTTCCAACCTGCACTGGGCCAGCGTGGTAGATTACAGCCCACTACCTCTCGAAGAGAGGGAATGGGCTGTATTGCAGCGGTGGGAACATTATATGCTGATTATGCAATGATTTGAATGTAATGAAATAACTAGTTGTGGTTGTATGTTGTTTAACAAAGTATTTAATCATTTTCTTTTTACTTACTATATTTTCTCTGTATTTAAATTTTCACAGACAAAAAGAACACAAAGTAAAATTTATAGACTGGGGATAATTAAATTAATTAATAATAATTAATTAATTAATTAATTAAAAAATAATAATTAATTAATTTAATAATAAAAAAATTAATTAATTAATTAATTTATTTTTTAAATTTTTTAATTTTTTTTTAAAAAATAAATAAATAATAATAATAAATAATTAATGTCATTGGTGTTTTTTTTTTTTTCATTTTCTTATACACTGGACCCTAGAAACGATGTATGGATTGTATGAAAGACCATATGGCTAGAAAGGGGCGACTAATAGAGAAGTACTTATGGAAGAAAAATACATGTTGTGCTGACCCCAAGAATGATGATGATAACGCTGAACCATAGAATCCTTTTCACGAATTTAGCATAACACGTAGATTTTAATCTCTAAATTATGGTACAATGGCCTTATGACTTTCTGTACCACGTTAAAGGCTTGTGCAGACCAGCGCGACTTGTCGCGCGACGCGACATGAACAATACAATTCCTAAGAAAACTTCACAGTATAACAATAACCGGTGTCGCGTCGCGCGACAAGTCGCGCTGGTCTGCACAAGCCTTAAAGCGAGCTTAGAATAAATACTTCATCAAATCGCGCCCGCTCATTCCTATGCCCGATAACTAACAGGAGTAAATATTCGTATTCTCATAGTTTACGTAGCAATCCCGACTAGTTGTATTTACTGTAACAAAATAAAAGATTATTACATTATACGCTGTGTCTACTCAAATATAAATGTGTACTTTATCTTATTTGTATTTAATGGAAGAAATCAATTTAATATTTTTCGAACACATTAACTGTTCTTCAACATTTTTATTTTTTTTATGTTTTGCTGGTACAAATAGTGTATGGCGGAATATAATCGCCAACACGCAGTCAGCAAGCGTGGTGCTTCATTCCTTCTCGATTTGAGTAGAGGTTTTCACTTTGCACTGGGAAACTTCATCATTCTCCGACCCTTATACCAATTTATTCTGGGTCAACGTAACATGTTCCTTTCTTCCATATTTATCTATTAGTCGTCATCTTGATAGTCACCTCCCTTCTAGTCATAAATCATCCTCTACACAGTCCATCCATCGTTTCTTTGATCTTCCCCTACTCTTATCCCCATCGACATTCATACTCAAAACTTTCCTCACGACATTTTCCTCATTCCTCCGCATCACATGCCCATGACAACCGATTTCTAAACAACTTTTCAGTCACAGATGCCACTTTCAGAATTCCTCATAAGTACTCATTTCTTATTCTATCCATTCGTGTAACACCACACATCCGTCATAGCATTTTCATCTCAGCTGCATGCAATTGCCTTTCATGCATCCTTTTTGTGGCTTAACATTCTTATCCAAAGACAGCAGGTCTAACCATTGATTTATATATCTTCCCCTTAAGTTTAAGGGGAATGCGGGAATCGCAGATTGTTCCCGTGACCTGCCCCCATTTCATCCACAGGGAAACTTACAGGATAATATTATTATTCGCACATTTCACGGCTATCTTCATATTCCACTCAATAAACTTTGTATCTCTTCCATTCCGATACCAAAACAAAAAATTAAATAGTTTAACCAGTACATAAAGCTGATATAACAACTTAAAATATTCCCTTTAGCGAATCTGTAGGCGCGTTCACATGGCGTGAAAATGTGGACATGTTGGCCAAAAAATAAAAATATTTTTAACAAAACAATTCCGGAGTGAAATTGGACATTTTCGCTTTTACCCCGTTTGTTCCGGTAACCGCTTTTGCATCGCAACAAAGATTTAAAATAATATTGAATTTTTACTGGAACAGGTTGCTATAATGACTTGTAACTTGGTTTCGTGGACGGTTTAGGATTTGCCTGTTGGTAAAAGTTTTTGTGAAAGCTACTAAGTCCGCGGTTTTAAATCACCTTGAACAAAATGTGTCTGGATTCAAAAAGATTTTTTCTGATACAGAGTAGGCGAGCTTATAGTATAATTATAAATTATTAATATACTTACTAACGATAAACTCTAGGTCACTTATTTATGAATTTATGACTCGCAGTTAGCCCAGTTACCTACAAGGGCTATTCTCGTTTTACTCGTGACACAGGAGCATTAAAATAGTAGAATAGGTTAACAAAGTGAACTACCGATCGATATAAGCATCGATGGTCAACTACTTTATTAACTTAGCTTTACTTTGAATCAATCTACTTAGCCCTTACCCAACTATGTTTGGGTCGGCTTCCAGTCTAACCGGATGCAGCTGTGGTTTGTAAGGAGCGACTACCTATCTGGCCTCCACAACCCAGTTACTGGGTAACACGATACGCCTTGGTAACTTAGGCTTACTTACATTCATTTAAAATTGAATATCATCATAATGCATCGTCCAATAGCGGAAGGATTATGATACTTTTACAAATAAATTTCAAACTTAGGTATGTTCATTTTGGGCACGCCACAATTGTGGTGATAAATCCCCTCTTTGAGGAGTGGCTAAAGAGGCGCCACGGCGTCCTTACCTTCCGCCTGACGCGGGTCCTCACCGGACACGGCTGTTTCGGGAGGTTCCTGTTCCGTATAAGGCGGGAGGAAACGCCCGGGTGTCACCACTGTGTGGATCGCCCGAAGGACACGGTGGAGCATACGGTGGAGGTCGGCCCTGCTTGGGCAGAGCACCGCCGTGTCCTCACGGAGGCGATTGGTGGCGGCGATCTCTCGCGTCCGGCCCTGGTTCAGGCCATGGTCCGGAGCGAGAGTGCATGGGAGGCCGTCACTTCCTTCTGCGAAGCAGTAATGCTCGCGAAGGAGGCGGCGGAGCGCGCGAGGAAGAGGCAAGATTCGCGCCCTCGCGGCCGTAGTCACCGCAGGAGACGCCCCGGGCGTCGGGAGTTGCGAGCCGACTTCCGGCCACCGTACGCGCCGGCTTGCGGACGGTGAGCAATGGGTAGCTCGCCGTTCGATTAGGACCAGGCCCGGGTCGTTGTGTTCCACGCGCGCCTCAAAGAGATGTCAGCACCAACTGACGAGGTCCGTAAGGACCAATGCCTGCCGGGGTTGCGAGTTTATGCGAAAGGGATATCGCGGCCCCGGCACACGGGCAACGGAAGGAACACGGGTGGGTTTTAGTCAGTAAAAGTCTCCGCTCCGCCCAGAGCGGGAGAAGTTATTCGATAATTTCCCACCATCAAAAAAAAAAAAGGTATGTTCATTTGAATTAAATGGAGCCGACCATTTGCATTTATAAAATCTTGAAAAATAGAAGGCAGTTTTCTTTATTATTTTATTGTTAAATTAGGACTGCCTCGTTTATCTAGTGGGCGCAAGCGCCACTGCTGAGCATGAGGTCCTGGGTTCGATTCCCAGGTCGGGCAAATTGTTATTGGGTTTTTCTATCTATTTCTCAGTAGCAGCCCGGAGCCTGAATTTGTGCCCGATTGATGACAATAGGTTGGCCTCTTATTAGATAGGATTTAAACATAACTGGCGAAATATGGGTGTATACTCTTAATTGGTACACCTCTGCTCATTCCTTCGGGGAAACAAGGTGTGACGTAAGATTAAAATGATAGGTTAAAGAAATATATAAAAAAAATAAAATATGGGCAGCCTGTAATTTCTTTTCCATAAATCGCACATTAAATATTTAACCACATACCAGGCGATTTCGATTAACTTGCCGTCATACAGGAGGGAGGTCTCGTAAAAACGTGTTCAACAACCTGAAATATTAAATGCACGCGGTTAATTGGCTGAAACTTTACTGCTGATGTTCAGATATGGACGTTGTTATAGACACATACGCTGACTTGTGTTTTACGTAATAATATGCACCGTTTATAACGGTTTTATTAAAGTTTCAAGAATTAAGTGAGTTTTCTTGTGAATTGCTCAAGACGAGGCTTCGAGGTATAAAAGATGTGGTACAGATAATAAATATTGCTACAGTTTTTTGATTATTTATTTCATTATTCATCATCATTGCAGCCGAAAGACGTCCACTGCTGGACACAGGCCTGCCAAACGGGGGGGTTTGCCATAATCGCCACACTTGTCAGGCGGGTTGGCGATCGCAGTATGGTGTTAAAATGCATAGAGAACACTGCTGCCCATTCTCTAGTAAGTCCCTTAGTCGCCTTTTACGACACCCACAGGAAGAAATGGGATGGTACTATTCTTTACGTCTCGCACCACACGGATATTTATTTAAGTTAACTAAAATAAAAAATCACTAATCAATGTCACAAAACTGTACAATCGGTATTGCTGTACTGACCTGTAAAAATGACTACTGAAACTATTTTTTTTGTTAACTATTACTAAGCGAGGCATCGAAGCATACTGTTCATCTTACCGTAATGGAGATACCGCAATCCGATTGATACTAATTCCAGGTAAGCCTAATCTGCCGTGTCGGCTTGAAGTGGGCTGTAATCTACCACGCGCCAGTGCGGGTTGGTAGATGTTACAGTCATGTCTTCAAATTTTCGTATTTTACACATAACAAAGTTATAAGTGTTTCGTTTTTGCCATATGACTGTGGAATCCTAAAAAAATTACAGCACAACATAACTTAGATGTAGCATCGGGAAAATAAAGCCTTCAAAATCATCAATCTTTAATATTGCTTTAGGTGAAAATTATCTTTACGAAAACGCAATAATTTGTAAAGTCATTTAGCCAAATACATTCATAAAATTGCAATGAATTAATGAAAATCCTCAAAAGGCTTCATCTGAGTTGTGTCGTACTGTACATTATTTTAAATTAATAAAAATTTCCTCACATTTTTAATACATACTGCACACAATACATAATGATAAAAGGCTATAGAAAAGTCTCTGTGATTAAAAATTAATGTATTTTCAAGCTTGCAGGTGGATTATAAAAGAACTGTAAATTATTTTTTACTGCCGAGTGCTGCTATTCATATAAAATGGACGTTATTATAGACATATAAAGTTTAACCAAATATATTAAGTTAAAGGTTAACCTACTTACTGTTTCTGATTTAGTTTTAATTTTTTTTTATTTATGAGATTTTTTTTTGTTGCAAAACGTATTGAAAAAAGTCAAAAGGCTTTGGATGATGATAATTTAGGACCGCCGGTGGAGCAGACGAGTCCTGGAGTGGAGCCCGCGTATCGGCAAGCGTAGTCTGGGATGACCTATGACCTTAAAAAGGTGGCTGGGACGGACTGGATGTAAGGATGTGAAGGCGGAGGATTAGAGTGATGTGGTGCAGCTTGGGAGAGTCCTTTGTCCAGCAGTGGACTGCGATAGGCTTAGATGATCTATTAATGATGACCTTTATATTCAATAAAATAAAATAACACAAAAAAGTTTCAGCAACATCGGCCGGATGACTTGTCTACTATGAAAATACAGGTAAAACATCTCTGCCTAAAAACATATTTCTGGATACCCTGAACTTCAGGGTATCCAGAAATATGTTTTTAAACCACAAAATATTAAGTGAAACTTGTTGTAGTTGATGTGAATCCTTTTTAGGGTTCCATACCCGAAGGGTGCCAAAGGAACCTTTTTATTAAGCCTCCGCTGTCTGTCCGTCCGTCTGTCTGTCAGCGGGATGTATCTCATGAAACATAATAGGTAGATAGTTGAAAATTTCACAGATTATGTATTTCTATTGCCGCTATAACAACAAATAAGAAAAATAGAATAAAATTTAAACTTAAAGAGGGGTCTCCATACAATACACTTTTGATTTTGAAAAATTAATTCTAATGTTGGCATGTGGGGTATCATTGTCTAGAACTCATCGATTAGAGAACAAATATAATTTTTATTTTATTTATCTTCAAAAATTATGAAATTGGGGGCCGTAAAAGTTGTCAGTTTTATACCATTTTTGTACGAGCTCTATCTCAACAACTAAACAAATTGGGAATTTGGAACTCTTGTATATTATATACTATATACTGTATATAATCAACAAATACCAAATATGCCAATTCACGGGTGATTTTCTGCATTTGCAAAAGTAACTTTGTAATTCATAATAATCATTGTAATTTTGTAATTAAAATTGAAGATGTGATATAATAATATTCTTCGTTTGGTATTTTCATTTATTTGCTAAAGAATGTACGGTAGTACGGAACCCTTCGTGTGCGAGTCCGACTCGCACTTGGCTGGTTTTATTGTCTATATAAAAATCATCTTCCTGACTTCAACATAAAAATGGCTATATCTCTAAATCTGGCTATTATTTTTTGATGCGCTCATATAGACTTTTAATCAGCATATTACAGGCTTGTACCAAAATTTCTGCTAAATTCGCCGAACGGTTTTTTCGAAACATTTTGTGCGGGATCCAAAATATGGATGTCATAAACGAGGACTGTACTTCGGTGGCAGCGTTACAAAATAATGCCACGTAGTCAAAACGAAGACATAAAGAGTCCCTTTATACCCTTTTTAGGGTTCCGTAGTAAACAAGAAACCCTTATAGTTTCGCCATGTCCGTCTGTCTGTCCGCAGCTTAGCTCAGAGACAGATAGCTATAATTTGGCATGGGTATAAATATTAATCACACCAACAAAAATACACACATAAAAACAGCGAAAACAATTTTTTTTAGGGTACCATACACGTAAAGTGGGGATGTTTATTTTTTTCTTGGCTGTTCCATGGTGTGGGGTGTCGTTGGAAAGGTCGTTCAAAAATATTGTGGGTGTGTGAAAATCATTTTTCAATTCAACAATCCGTTTGCGAAATAATAAGCTTTAAAGCGCTACTTTCTGTTAGAGTCATGTGTGTGTGTGTCCCCCCCCCTGCCAGCTAAATAGTTGCACGCTCTTGGATTTGTGAAAAACTTCACAGCAGTAGTATTTACATAACGAATTTAAAAGGAAAACTGTGACAGCTAAGTAGGCTTTACAGGTTAACGAGTAATAATAGAACAACTTAAAGTATTTTAAAAAACATGATCTTGCTTAAATACTTTTCAACTACAATGTTAAGTTTGATCTTGAGATATATTCATCCCAACTACGGAACCCTTCATTGTGCGTGGTTCGACACGCACTAGGCTGGTTTTTACTTTTGAATTCTGTTTGTTCATAACGTGGATATTTATTACAAAAATCTGATTTTTAAATCAATTTTAACATCATATATTCTAGACATTATCAAAGAAGCATTTCCATCGCTTACTTACAGTTGCTTTTTCCGAGGCATAAATCATGTAAGCAAGGCAGCGTAGCCTGAATTTTGCCCGAACATATAATAATACAAGCATTTGCCCGCAGTTCCGTTCGCGTGACCGCTATTCTAATAGAATTGTTGGCGGTTAGTTTAAGCAAGTTTGTACTTTATAGCCATCTTTAAATCGTCGTTATTGCTGTATTTGAGTAATTACTGTAGTTGTTAAGAGTTGTTAATGTTTTAAAGTGTGACAGTTCAAATTATGTCTTTATTTGAAGTTTTCATAATTCATAATCAGCCAACTGCTAAGGACACAGGCCTCCTCCCTATGAAAGGCAGTGGGCTCTAATCTACCACGCAGGCCCAGTGCGGGTTGGTAGATGTCACATGTCTTCGAATTTTTGATTCTAGGACATGCCGGATTCCCCACGATGTTCTCTTCCACCGTTTTGAGAGCAGTGGTGATGAATTTATTTACACAAAGTAAAGCGCCTGCTTGGGTTCGAATCCACGACCACAACTCGTAAGTCGGAGCTGTTACCACTGGGCCACCACTGCTCCTCTTGGTATTTGTAAGATAAGTTACTGAGTAATGAGCCCATTTTTTTCTTAATGCGTTGGTGAAGCTCTATCTGAAAATTCCACACAGAATTAAGTGTCTTTTACTTGACCATGAATTACATACGAAGTTTTAGTTATTAAATAAATAAAATATAGGTGAAAATCTTTTAAAAAACAATCTTTAATCAAGCTTTTAATGAACTAAAGAAGTTATATATAAGTATGCCAACTTTTAGCTCAGTAGGATACCAGGAAGGGCTTGAAAAATGGATGACAAAGCAAGTAACTGGAATCACATACGAACGAAGCCAACTAATATAAAGTTTGTAAAAACAAAATGAACACACAGCACCACGCCCGTAATCCCCGAAGGGCTAGGCAGAAGTGTATCTAAAGATAGTACACCCACATTTCGGCAGTTATGTTTAAGTTAAAATCAAAATACTCGTTATACGTAAATTAAAATATCGTGGTTAATTAATAACAGCCGCATGGGTAAATCTATACGGTTAAACTACGCTTGCCCGGGTTGGTCCGTGGATGGGTGACCATCTTGACTCCTGCGTGCCTCGGAAAGCACATTAAGCCGTTGGTCCCGGCTGTAATTCGGGTCGATCGGACGATGTTTAAACAGTGGTTACGAGTCGTCAGAAGCCCGAAGTCTGACTACCAGTGTCACCAAGGGGTATTATATTACCCAGTTATTGTGTTGTGGAGGTCAGAAAGGCAGTCGCTCCATGTAAAATACCGGTTAGACTGGAAGTCGACCCCAACATAGTTGCGAAAAGAAAGAAAAATATTAAGGTTGCGTTGTGTTTCTTCGAAACTAAAACACACCCTATCATCAGTATCCAAAAGCCAAACAAATAGTAGGTAAATCAATATGATAGATACACGCCAGCTGGTACATATTGGTATTCCATACGCGGCGTTCACGCACTACGCCAAATGTCAGCCATCCACCGTTTATACTACACATCGTGGTTTACTACAATGATGGCCTATCGCGAGGTTAGGGCTGTCAAAAATTAGTTTGAATCTATAATTATCCATACGCACGGAAGAAACCGAGCATTAAAAGGAGAATTAATTTAAAAACATGTTTGTTTAGAAAGATTGGTCCTAAACATCGTCTTTATAAATTCCTTTCTTCAATAAATTTTGAAACCGATCATGCATAGAATGGTTGTTGGTATAAATATTTTAACCCATTTATTTATAATCGTTGCTTCATCATTCATCATCAAATGCTGCTGGACAAAGGCCTCCCTCAAGCACCGCACTTAAACCGGTTCTGTGCTTCCCGCATCCAACAGATTTCTGCGGCCTTCACAAGGTCATCGCTCCACCTTGTGGGAGGCCTTCCAACGCTACGTCTTCCGGTGCGCAGTCACCACTCCAGAACCTTTCGGCTCTTTTGGGCATCTGTTCTGCGAGCAATATGCCCCTGCCCATTGTCACTTAAGTTTGGCAATTATTCTGGCTATTTCACGTAAGGAAACTCCAAGCATAGCCCTCGCCCTTGAAACGTTGCTTAAAGTTAAGTAATGATTAGTTACTGTCCCATACCACACATTTTTGACGTTGAAACGTCTCTTATCTGTACGCAAAGATAAATAAACCCCTTAATTCTTAAGTCAGGCCGAGTGCCAACCTTTCAGGCGTTTTCTTTTATGCCTGTAATTAGTTGCCAGAGATGACCTTCTCAGTCTGACTAAACTAACCATTATATTGTTTAGTCTCCTTCGTCTTTAGAGAACCTCAATTGTTCTTCTGTCATGACCATCACCTGATAAACATTTACATCAATAAGTAGACTTCTTCATAAATCTTACCTACCAACCCTGAACACATCGCCGATATACCGCGGGTCGATTTAAATATTCCGCGCGTTGACGCCTCATTGGGCGAGTTGACATGAATGCGCGTCGGATACGCATTGTGGCGCGTTCCATATTGTAATTGAGAAGTTAATCGGCTATCTGGAAGGATTTAATCGTGTATCCGCCGCAATTTTTGTCATGTGTTACGAAGCGATGGAAATATTTTCACATTACTTATTTACGGAGTGCGGGAACGGAATTTATTTTTTGAGAACGTTTAAGAGTAGACGGAATTTATTGTGAAGGGTGGGAGGCCAACTTTATCGCAGTTTGATAAAGAGAGCTTCTTTCTTGTCAGATAAATATAAATAAATATGTTTCCTCATTATTTTTGCACTATTTATCGACCAGCCTGATTTCCCTGTTAATCTACCTCCTTCTCTTATATCAGGATAAGCTAATAGGCCGCGTCCTAACCGCCAGCGACTGTCGCACGTGCATGCAATCGTCGCGCTCATTTATATAACAATGACGTAGTCGCGCGAACAGCGCAGTCGCGTAAGTGCGTCATTATTCAGGTAAACGATCACTTAATTGACAAATTGGCGCGACAGTCGCTTTCAGGAGACAGGGATAAGGGAATAGGTCAAGCCGTAGTGAAATGACAAGTTTGAAATTGACATTACTCACGGCTAGTGAGCTCTATGATGTGTTCCAAAAGTATCGAATCTTCTTCTTCTGTTCGTGTGGTTAGTGACTAACCTGGTGTAAAAGTTTTAAAGCCGCCCATGGGCCTCTGACTTGGCATGCCGTCGAGAAATATCTCTCAGGCATCCTCACGATGTTTCTCTTCACCTTTTTTGAAGCAGTGATGATATACAATACGCATATTTTATGAATCCGAAAAGTCTGAGAAAAAAATGTAAACAAATACCAATTATCAGATGAAAATGTAAACAAATAGGTCAGAAAATGTACCTGTGGATACCAATTTGTAGTGCAACATACAAATTGAGTGCTTTTATTTGAATACTTAAACCGGAAATTCTAAATTTTAAATCACCTGATATTTTTGTATTTGATGATGAGGTTTTATTTTAATACCTCAATTTTCGTCGATGATATTTTTTCAAATAAAAGTTAAAAAACAAACAATAATCATTTGAAAACCTGGTGAGATAACTGGTGAACCTTCTAAATACAGTTGAATGTTACCAATTTTTTCGTGAATGATTGCTTAAGGGCTTATATCGCGGAACCGGCACACAGGCAAAAGAAGGAACACGGGTGGGTTTTAGTCAGTAAAAGTCGAACCAGAGCGGGAGAGGTTATTTGATAATTTCCAATCCTCTAAAAAAAACAAGGGCTTAACCTGAACAGGGTGTTTACACTTATAATAGATACTTTTGAATCAGACCATAAGTTGTAGTTGTCATGTGTAGCCCGCGCGCTACTGCTAGTCACCGAGTCAGGTAAGTGAGACGGGGGAGGGCGCCATTGACAAAATTGGCACACTGAGTTAGCTTAGCTACCTTGGCTCCCCCGTCTCATTGCTCACATACCTCTAGTGGTGACCAGCGCCAGTCGCGCACGGACTACAGCACAATATAACTTTATTTGGTTAAACTTCATCAGATGAAACAAACTTTGTTTAAATTTATTGTACATAGAATAAAATTGTTTATACAAACCCTACAGCGTTAAAACGCGCATATTTTTGCTTTTATTTTGTTGAGCAAACGTTGTAGTTTTAATGGAGAGCGCTTCAATTTTGAAGCGCTCATAGCTCATAGCTCAAGCTTAAATATTGCTTAAAAAAATAAAGCTAGAAGTGTTGTCTGTGTATTTACTTTAGAGATTCTGCTGTTTGTGTGTAGGTTTGAATAAAATGTAGGTTGAATAACATGATTGTATTCTTCGGAAGGGTAGTTAGAGATCCTAATAACTATATGTTCTCTCTTTTTTTTTGACGTAGCGGTCAAAGTAAAAATTACAAACTATCACCAAGCATGGTCAATGGTATTGCAGTTAGTTGCGTACATTATACTGACATTATTACACATCATCTTAGTGTCATCCTTCAGTTTCATGGGTGGGAAAAATATCAATAATAATACTATTGATATTTTTTATAAAATATTAATGTCTTATGTCATAATATTATTTTTCATAACAGCAGATACCTAGCATAAACTTCATTTCGCAGAAAATCGTTTGGCATGCACTCATTTATCATACATTCAAAACTCATAATCTCACCTGCTCCTCAGGTCGCTGGCCGCCTCGCCCCTCTGCGCCTACGCGGGCTGTTTTAATTTAAGGATAAAAATACTATTTTATAGAAATGGTTAATAAATTATTCAAAATAAAAAAACTGCCATCTTAAAAGTATGCCGTTGTAAATTCGGACATAAATATAATTCGGTCAAAAAATAATTATATTATTATTTAAATAATTTTTATACCCTTAAAATATTCATTTCAAGTTTATGGCAAGTTTGTTATGCCAAATAAATTTCGGAGCATCAAGATTCTGCCAGAGATACCCTTATTACCTACCTACCTAGCAACAAAATGATCACAAAATATAAAATGTGGTAAATATGTACAGCTGTCCACTCATGTAATCCCTTAGTCGCCTTAGCAGAGAAGCTTTCGCCAAGTACATCGCGACAACTCGAGTGGCAAAATACAATATTTTCACCGCAGGACGATTCTTAGAGTACAACTGTAACAGGAAATCTTGTTACATAATCAGCCGATGTATAATGTTCGCACTACTGGGACTCAAGCCTCTGTCTTCAGTGCGGGTTGGTAGATGCCACATGTCTTCGAATTTTTGATTCTAGGACATGCCGGTTTTCCTTCACCCTTTTTGAGAGCAGTGGTAATGAAATGAACTCCACAAATTTAAAGAAAAAGAAAGAAAGAAAGAAAATACATTTATTTAGCACAGACACGCACACAAAAGGCACACAACGCAACATATTATACTATAAACAAAAATCAAATTAAAATAAGAATGAAAACAAATAAAGTGTAAATTGCGTTTTATGATACTAGCAGGAAAGTGTGCCTTGCGGCTGCGCCAAATAGGCCTAGTTCAGCAAAAATGCCAGACAACTAGTGCCTGACCCTGGTTTTCAACTAGACCTGAATTTAAATGCCTGTCTGGCTAACCCATGACATACAACTCGTTAGTCGGGAGAACCACTCCAGTAGAAAAATACAATATTTTTCACCGTAGGAAAATTCCTAGAACTGTGCCACTGAAACGGAAGCTTTTTGTTATGTCCATACGCAATTATGTGAGAGAAACTTAATGTATTTTTTACTGGGAACATGTTTATCACGGGAAAACACTACTTAATCCGCCATTACGACAGATGACGAGGGTTGTGAGTGCAGGGACGGACTGTGGACTTTGATTGAAAGGACTTAAATGTATCGACGTGATTTTTCATATTTTAAATGCTTTTCAAGGCTCGTGATTTAAGGGGCGGAAACGCTTTGAAACTTTTCGGAGACGATTGTATTTTTGTGAATGTTGTTAAGTTTTTTTCCGAAATACATAACCGATCTGTTTGCTAAGACTGGTTATTATAAGATGACTTTCATAGATTATTAGATTTTTTTGCTGGGAAAACACTTTCTACGCTTGACTTTTACTACCTACCTCAAATAATAAAAACTGGCCAAGCGCGTGTCGGACCACGCACAATATAGGGTTCCGTAGTTGGGATGAATTTATCCCAAGAACAAACTTAACATTGTAGTTGAAAAACGTGTTCTCCCGTACATACCGAATGTATGGGAGATCATGTTTTTCAAACTGCAAATTTAAGTTATTTAATTATTTCTCGTTAACCTGTACAGCCTACTTAGCTCTCATAGTTTTCCTTTTAATTTCGTTATATATACTACTGCTGCGAATTTTTTCACAAGTCCAAGTACAACCATTTAGCTAAAAGAGACTTGACTCTAACAAAAAAAATCAGTTAAAAGCTTAATATTTCGTAAATGGATCCCTGAATCCAAAAATGGTTGTGACGAACTCACAATATTTTTGAAAGATCTTTCTAGCAATATCCCACAACATGAGGTAGATGAGGAAAAAAAAAAACATTCCTACTTTTAGTGTAGGGAAGGTACCCTAAAAAAATATGTTTTTCTTGATTTTATTTTACCACTTTATTGGCATGATTAATATGTATACATATACCAAATTGCAGCTTTCTAGAACTAACCGTCTCTGAGCTAAGCCGCGGACAGACAGACGGACAGACAGACAGACAGACGGACATGGCGAAACTATAAGGGTTCCTTGTTTACTACGAAACTCTAAAAATGAGGGTGCATTAACTGTTATAACTTGAAATGTAAAGCTATTCTACTGTATACGTTTTTTTCTTTAACCGAATCTGCTTGTTTATAATATTCTTTCTTACCTAGGTCACCATATTTAAATATTTTTTCTTTTGTTACAGGGTGCACTACACTCCAAGCAGTTCAAAGCCAGTTCCAATTAGCAGTAAGTTTCGAGTCCTATTCAATACCTAGTACTAGCAATATGCAGTTTATTTTGCTTATATTCAACAGAACCACAACATGCACGTAATAGGAACTTGTACCTATTGTTAAAATAATATTATATTCCTGGTACCTCCGAGCCGAATATGATTTTGCGTACACTAAATTGAAATGGAAACAGTATGGAATTGAATCAACCCACTGCACACTGGCATGAAAGTCACCAACTACAATACAGTGTAATAAAAACATACATCTGGATCTGTCAACTGCAAACTATTGACTGATATATTAGTGATGTATTATTATAACGGTTCTTGTTAACATCTTGAGTGTCGACCATGATCTAATGTAGGTATCTACAAATAAAGTAGTAGTATTGGATACGGTACGCATTGTGAAGAGATTTGTCTCTGTAAAAATCTGACCGGGGTCGATACCGGTAATTAAAGTCGTTATTTATATACTCCTCCAGACTGCATTTCGGCCATGGCGTCCAATCTCAACGGAGACCAGCCTTCAGCGCGGGAGATATTATAGTGCACAAGTGTGTGCGCAGACACAGATGGACTCTCTCTTCCCTCACTCTCATAGTCCGATGGGACAGCAATCCTACCGGAGAGAGATCAGGCGCAGGACTAACGGTTTAATCTGCTTGACTGCTGACCGTGGGGCCCTGGGTTCAATTTCCGGGTCGGGCAAAGTGTTATTGGGTTTTTCATTCGGAATTTCTTGGTAACAGCCCGGAATTTGAAAGTGGGTGGTCTGATAGCTCCGTGCCTCGTTATTTATAATAATGTAACTAAATAATATGGCATGTCATGTTTATGAATTTTCTTTATCTTATACAAAAAATACGAAAAGGTTGTTAACAAGAAAGAAAATGTAATAAACAGACAGTAATTTTACATTCTACACAATTAAGTTTGTACATCATAATGTTCTGTTATGGTTTATTTTGATACTTGTTGTATTTGTTGAATATTGTCATGCAAACTTGCTTTAGTAATAGAGTTTTTAACAAAAGTACTCACATGCATTGCTAACATAAGATTAATTCGGATGCAGAAAGCAGGACCATTTCATTCCGAGACTAACATCTTGGCAAGCTCGATAACTGCGAGATTAAGAGCTTATCTCGTCCCTGGAGGTGGTTGTACGTATTGTGCTCGACACAGGTAAGGATAAGCCAATTATTGCACTGCACCGTCCAATTTCCTGGAAGTACAGTGGCAGCCCTATCTTGCGAGAGGTATTAATGCAAGAGGTTTTGTTTCTCTGTACAGTCGACAAATGAAGTAGGTATACAGGCTAATAAATAAATAAGTAAAATTATTTATTTCAGAACTTTTATGCATATTGTTTTTTGTAATAATCTTGCAGCGATATTAGTAAGTACACCTTAGAAAACACACACAGAAAAACATTTCTCTTAACTGCACCTAAGACTACGTAAAAATTAACATATTCTCACGTCACTGTCAATATTCACTGTCATTTTAATATCCCATGAGTCATAGAGACTATTTAACTTTTTTAAGAAAAAATAAGAATTAATTTCTATCATAGCTATACAAAAAATGATCGGATATTTCACTTCCAAATGAATTAGGAATATTGATCAATCATGAATTATTCCCTTGCCATTCAAATGACTAAAAATATTCCGGATTATGGAACAATATTTCAACGGAAGTGTTGCTTAGCGTGGGTCAAAGATAAATGGCAAAAAATGCTTTAGATTTTAAGACAATCTGTAAAAATATTTTACTGGTAAGGGAATAATCAATCCAATCAATCAATTATATTATTTAAAACAATTTGGGAGTGAGCCGTTCGTCATACCATTCCGTACCGTTTCCACCGTACCATATCGTTGTTGTGCTGTAACGTAACAACACAACTTCGTTCCGTGTCCACTTACTACAGAAAAAAACAAAATAACTACAAAGTCAAAACACTCAACAAAAGCGTCATAACATTTAACCCAATACCTACAATGGACTTAAAGACCTCTACAAGTCTCGACCCAAGTGCGGCCCTGTCCGGCTGTGCATTTAGCTCGCAAGTGTATAAAAGCGAACATACATCACGCAGCTAACTGGGCCTGACAAGCTCGAGGTGACTTGCTACAACTTGTTTATTTTTCTTCCATTTACTTGTCAGCATGTACATGCATGTCCTGCGATAGGTTTTTTTTTAAAGTGTCCGTCGGAATTTATGAGACGTGTCATTTTCGAATGTTACCTCGGTCCTACGTGCATGTTTTCGTAGTGTTTTGAACATAACATCACGCCTTGTTTTCCCAAAGGGTTAGGCAGAGGTGTACCCATAGTAGATACACCCACATTTCGCCAGTTATGTTTAAGTCCCATGTAATAGAGGGCGGGCCCTATTGCCATCAACCGGGTACAAATCCAGACTCCGGGCTGGTACTGAGAAATTCCTAATGGAAAAATCCAATATAATTTTGCCCGATCTGGGATTCGAACCCAGGATCTCATGCTCAGCAGTTGCGCTTGCAACCACTAGACGAACTAGGCAGTCTGTAGTGTGAAATGTTTTCAAATGACTGAATAACTTGTAAGCGCGAGACGTGCACTGATCATCGACTCTTCTTACTTAATATCCATAATACTTATATAATTATAATAATTACTAGCTGCGCCCCACGGATTCACCCACATTCACACACATTTTTTATTTATTTATTTATTTATAGGAGAACTAACAGCTATAACAAATGGATAACAGTTGTTTTCGAAACGGAGCCAATTACAGGTTCTCACGGTTAAAACAGAAAAAGTAGTAGAAACCTTAGGAGCTCTAACAATCACGATAAATAAGATTGGGTAAGTATATATATATATAAAAGGTACAATGAGCAACAACAAACAAACAACCGAGGCACGGAGGATTCTCGGTATGTAAAGATAGTCACCCATCCACTGACCAACCCCGGCAAGCGTAGCTTAACCTGATGGATCGATCAGTGCGGCTGTTGTTACTTAGCCACGAGCTCCTCCGGTAGTACATTTCCATGGGGTAATAATTATCTGAGCTCCACATGGCCCGTGGACAAAAGCTATTTATGTATAAATGATTGTGAAAACACTAATATTTAGACTACATAATTATACTGTACATACAATTTTCTTGCCGTGAAAAACTACGGTTTATACGCCGTGTGTAGGCGCGGTCGTCAGTGTTCTATGGATCACTATGGAAGCTTATTGATAGACATGTTTTTCAACGCCGCGGTTCATACGCTGTACCGTAGAGGAACCGTGCCGTGTACAACAGCCTTTACTGTGTATAATCCTATACTATTAAACGAGCAATATTTTTATATACGTATATTATTTTTCTGTTATCGCGTTTTCGAAAACGGCTCTAACTATTTACGGGGTTTACGGGGGCGAAAAAATGATTTAGCTAGGTCATAACTGAGAAAATTAATTTTCTCCGTATTTTCACCCGAGCATAGTTCGGTCGCCCAAAGTTTAAAACAAGGTGGCTACCTTAAAAGAATGACATGGCAGCATGGAATTAATAAGTACCTACTATCATGGCAGCATGGAATTAGTAACTATCTACTATCATGGCAGCATGGAATTAGTAAGTACTTACTGTCATGGCAGCATGGAATTAGTAAGTACCTACTATCATGGCAGGAATTATGTACTATTTATGGAATTATTTATTTATTCATTTAAAAACACATACCTACAACTATCATCACAGCCTTACCTAATACAATAGTGTAGTTATAGTTATAATAGCTAAATTAATTAATTAGTATGAACTATCCTATGCTATTCAACGAGCATTCTCTATTTTCACCCGAGCAGAGCTCGGTCGATCAGGTACTATTGGAATTATGAGTTATGGAATCATGAAGTCATATTCGCAGATGTACGTTCAGTGTACTCTTGGACCTAGGTTTTACTACCCTGCTGAGTTAACAAAATGTGATTGAAATAATCTCTTTCATTCTTTCACTGTGGTAGGATTCTATTAGGCCACATACTAAGAGCTGCGACACCCATTCCTTTACACACTAGTTGTTATATCATATTATGGTCGTACACTAAAGTCTATCTACTTTGGTGAAGCATGCGACAGAGAGTGTGAAAATGTAGAATCTACGATGTAGTTTTCCTTTACATGTGGACCGATGCCAATACACTTGATGTCTCGCCGTTCGGGTTTCTGCTTAGCTGGCGAGAAAGGGAATCTAGATACATACAATGTTTACATACCATTTTAAAGACCATTGTAGGTAAGATAGGATGTTTTAATGTTATTTTTATTTATTAATTTAGGTTATATTTTATATTCGTAATATCATTTTAATTCTGAATAAAAGTTAGTCAATTATAACAATATTGTGTAGTTCCACTCAGAATAGTAAATTATTTAAATGTGCCTCGTAAATCTTTGAATAGATATTATATCCACATGTTTTTGTCACACAAATATTTTACTACCGTAACTTTCTCTTTCGTTTAGCTTTTTCCCGTTTTCAGTTACTGGCTCGATCTAACTAGGGGTGTTCCTAACTAGCAATTTAGACCATCCGAATTCCAGCCACGATTTAATTACCAGATAAACAACACCTAGAACCGGCAGCAATAACAATACCAGTAGTAGCTATGCAATTCGAAAAGCCCATATTTTCCATCTTCCCCACGATATAGCAAGCAATTTTAAGGTATGGCAGGTTTAGTGCTACGGTAATCTTTAAATCTAATCTAACGTTATTAATATTGCCCCAAGCTCATTTCCTTAATGGCTTATTATGGCGCTCGAAGCGATTATATCTTGCGAAGTTAATTACAACTGCATTGTTGAGTGGTGTTTTAATAGTGCCAATTTTATTTCACGTTCTGATCCATTTTGCGATAGCATGGGCGTGACGGTGGGGCTAAGCTACAGTGGCTCAGATCAATTGTAATGTGGGGTGAAGCAGTCCGTGGATGGCTAATCTTCTCTCAAATTCTTTCTTCATAAAACAACATACTCCGTGTCTTCAATAAACTCAGCCTGTCACAGTCCACTGCTGGACATGGGCCTCTCCCAGGCTCGCCACAGCACCCTGCCCTCCGCCTTTCGCATCCAGTCTGTCCCAGCCCCCTTTTTTAGTTCATCGGTTTATCTAACTAGGTTGGGTTCCACACTGCGCTTGCAGATACGCGGTCCCAAGTCCAGGACTCTGACAGTCTGAGTCTTGAAGAGTACTAATTACAATCACCATCGAGTATTATTTGAAACTCTATGACAGTCATAACGAGAATTATAACTCCAAACGCTTAAACCAGTTAAATTAGTTAAATCGTCACTTTTACTCACCTCCACTAACTTTTCACTGGGCAGTCATAAATTAAAGGACGTGCATGGCGGAGTGAATTTCTAAATGACTCCGTAAATGTGTATACCACTGAAAGCCGGCAAAGAAATAAAATAGGCTAAGTGGCAATTAGTATAATGCTTACATACAACACGTACAAAAGACTTCGAAAAATAAACTTAAATACTTTGAAAACTAAAATAAAAACTCATACAGGACTCTTTGATAAATACAATTTTATGTAACGTAGCATAATTAACTAAACATTCTCCTACACAAACAGTCCCATTTAACTTGAGTTCATTGCGTATATAAACCTATCGCTGGAGGCAGTCGCTCTTCAACTGATTGTAAAGGTATGGACATAGTGACAGCGGTGAGCGAATGTCGTGAGAAAACCAAGGGATAGTTCCCGTATTTTTAGATCGTTTGCATTCTAATCTCGGTCTGTCAATACCTTTATTTAAGTTTTTGTGATTGATTTTCGCCGAGATGAGATTGTGACAACACTGCGTCCATTGTAACTTGTCCCGTGATGCGATTGGTAGCACTGTTCTGTCAATCATCATTTTGAACTCTATTAGTATTGAAACTAAGCTTGACAAGCAATGGTGCCAACATGACGATAAGGGACTAGTATAATGAACGGTCTATAGGTTAAGAACATTTTTAATCACAGGAATTGGCCTTTTGGACTATGGTACACGATGATGGTGGTATGGAACATGAGACATTGAAGCATCGTCTCTGGAGTGATAACGCAAGTGTGGTGCCCAAAATATCTTCAGTTTTCCATATGCAGCAGTGACCCCGCTTCATCAGGTAGTCCATATGTTTGTTAGCAACCTATCTATTTAATAATAATCTTAAATTCATTCATTCATTCTTTCATTTACTGACAGGCAACGAACAGCCTAAACCGCTGTCTAGAAATATAAAATTTCGCACGAGAGTTCCTTAAACAATGAAAGTGAGCATTAAGGCGCCACTAAATGCGTGGCCTTGAGTGGTCAGCTTGCGTGTTCTGTACTGAGCTCACGCAATGAGTTGTACGTCCAGCCAGTAATAGGACTCACCCATCAAGGAGGGCTGTCCCATATTAGACGCCTTATTTTATTATACATAAAACAAAAAATATTTTAATAAAACGCGTATATTAAAAGAGAAATAATTAAATTATCTTTAAAATGGTGAAGGTTTCAGGAAAATACGCTTGATACTTTTTACGTGATTCTCCGTTTTTTATCCGCGTCAGACATAACTTTACAAATTAATGACACTATGTAATATAAACATAATCTCAAATACTCAGGATAAGTTATTAAGAAAATGCTCTAATTTAACATATATTTTTTTCCAAATCATTAGCCTTACTCGTTTAGACGTGATTTTCTTTTTATTAAATAAATAAAAGTCGGTTATTGTCGCCTTAAGGAAGAATTTCTATGTATGTATAAGAGGACACCTTTGTTCTGCAATGAGAGTTACGGTCTGTATTATTATTATATTTGTATTCTCCTTGCACATTAAACTATGAAAACAAAGAAAAATCCACAATATTTAGAGTCGACGTATAAATTATTTTGACCCGTTTAAAGCAGAAGCCTTTGATAAATTGTAATCGTTACTTACACCCCGCCACCTTAAGGCACCGGCCCCACTGCAAACGAGAAAGCGACTAGCTATCAACGATTTTTCTCGCTCAAGAAACGTTCAAAAGATTGTTGGTCCCGTGTAAATAAAAGAGATATATAATGAATAGTCGATCTGACTGTTCACACCTCCAGGGAGTACTCGTTTGTTGCAACGACAAGAGCTATCAAAGAGAGTACTCGCTCAGCGTCTCGTGCTTGCCTGGCAGGGGAGGCTCACGCTTGGTGCATACGAATATCGTCGCCGTCGCGTATTCGCTGCTCGCCAGCTTTTAGGGTTCCGTACCTTAAAAGGAAAAACGGAGCCCTTATAGGATCACTCGTTTGTCCGTCTGGCTCGCTGGCTGGGTGTCTGTCCGTCTGTCACAGCCAATTTGCTCCGAAAAATATTTACCATTCCCCCCTTATCTCCGAAATTACTGAGACAAAAATTTGAAAAAAAAAAAAATGCAGTTAATGGTTCTTTACTCATAGATTACAGGAAAACTTATAAGAAGTCTATGGTCTTAAAAAACCTTCATTGTGTGTGGTCCGAGACGCACTTGGTTGGATTTTGTAGTTGCTAGCTCTTCTCGCTTCTCGTTAATCGTCGGCGCTGGGACAGATGCCTAAGGGGCCAAGGAAGAGTTTAAATATCTTCCAGTGCAATTGCGAACTGGGTCAGTTGAGTTCGTAATTACAAAGCGTCCACACGAATATATTAGTTTAAAATTAACATGTATAATTACATGACCTCAGATTTGGTATTCATTTTAGGGTTCAAATAACAAGATTTCTGAATGTTATTTTAAATCTGTGTTATTTTCGATTATAAATACAAGGTGGGTGGTTTCATGGAGGTGATTGACGGTGGCGATCTCTCGCGTCCGGCCCTGGTTAAGGCCATGGTTCGGAGCGAGATTGCATGGGAAACCGTCACTTCCTTCTGCAAAGCAGTAATGCTCGCGAAGGAGGAGGCGGAACGCGTGAGGGAGAGGCAATATTCGCGCCCTCGCGCCCCTAGTCGCCGCAGGAGACACCCCGGGCGTTAGGAGTCGCAAGCCGATTTCTGGCCACCGTAGACGTGGGCTTGTGGGCGGTGAGCGATAAGTATCTCGCCGTCCGATAAGGACCAAGCCCGAATCGACGGCACGTTGTGTTCCACGCGCGCCTCAAAGAGATGTCAGCACCAACTGACGGGCTCCGTTAGGGCCAATGCCTGCCAGGGTTGCAAGTTTGTCCGCAAGGGATATCGTGGCACACGTGAACACGGGTGGGGTTTAGTCAGTAAAAGTCTGACGCTCCCGAGAAGTTATATGACAATATGCCACACACAAAAAAAAAACGTGAGAGGTTTTCAGTGCTTAAATATTTTGGATAACTTAAAATTTAGCTTCACACATGGATATAGCCTATATTGTTCCCACTGCTGGGACACAGGCCTCCTCTCTTCGAGTGGGCTGTAATATATCACGCGGGCCCAGTGCGGGTTGGTAGAGGTCACATGACTTCGAATTTTTGGTTCTAGGACATGCCGGTTTCCTCACGATGTTTATCTACACCATTTTGAGAGCAGTGGTGATGACATTATTTGCAAAAAGTAAAGCGCCTGCCTTGGTTCGAACCCATGACCTACAACTCGTAAGTCGGGCCGTTACCACCACTGCTCTCCCACTGGATCAAAACTACTCTCTCACAAGAGAAGAAAAGGCTAATTTTATTATTACTTATATTGGGTCTGGCGGAAGAGGAACTTTGCCATATCCGAAACAGAAAGAGTTCGAATACTCCAAATATAATCCATACTAATATTATAAATGTCTATCTGTTACCCTTTCACGGTTGAACGGACTTGAATGTTGTCAAACGACCTTGGCATAGAACATTAAAAAAAAAATTTTTGTTAGCCATTATTGTCGCACTGCCGGGCAAAGGCCTCGCTACTCTTTTTCCAGCTCTCTCTCTCCAGAGCTGCCTAGGGCCAGTTCTTGAGCCGCGATGTCGTCTGCCATTAAGTGGGACCCACTGGATCGTCTGATATGCAGCAGATGTGTCCAGCCTAATTACATTTAAGCGTGGTAGCTTTCCGAGTGACAACAATTATTTTAGTGATGGAATGGATTGTTGTATCCTTAACTCAGTCCACAAGTATAATACCAAAAATACTCCGTTCCGTAGCTGTCTGGCAAACTGGTTAGGACATAGGATACTTTTAATCCCGATAGTACGGTAGTGAGATAATTTCTGACAAACATGGAGCAAAGTCGCGGGTAAAAGCTAGTAATAAATAAATAGTTAATAAGAAGGTGCTATTGCATAAGACCGCATGGTTAACTGACACGAAATGGACCGACTAAGTATTGTATAAGCAGCATTTATTTTTTGCTGGCCTTCGCCTTTCCTCGCCTTGGCAAACGCTTCCTCCACTCCTTCCATTTTTCTCGAGCCCGCGCGGGCTGCGGGATGCGCAGTTCCAGTTTTGACGGAACCTATCCAGCTCGTCCCGCCATCTCCTACGTGGTCGACTGGGACCCCGCCTCTCTGTCTCAGGGCACCAGTTCTTAGCTATTTGGGCCCACAGTTTGTCCAGCATCCGGCGGAGATGTACTGCCCTGTCCCATTTTAAGTTGGGCAGCTTTTTGAGCCACGTCAGCTATATTTGGTTTGGAACTCAGTTTTGTGTTTCGAATACGATCCGTAATTTTAACGCCTAGTATACTGCGCTCCATTGCTCGTTGGCAGACCTTGAGTTTGGACTTTTGGATGTTAGTCAACCATGTTGGTAGTTTGTGCACCATATTAACAGAAAAGAAAAAATATGGTGGTGGTATGGTGTTGAGTTAATAACAAATAATAGGTGTTTTTATAACTTAACTATGTACATAATATAATATCCTGCATAATAAATATTTCAATTAAATCTTTGACAGTAATCGGATTTAGGACATAGTAAACTGACGCTACAGCTAATAAATAATGATATAACCGAGGACGCTTCTGCATTAATTAAAATTATTTATGAAATTTTGTGTTTTATTAAGCTGGTTGCAGCTGAATATTTCAAATCTCAAACTTGTACGGTAATATTTGAAACTTGGAAAATGCAATTTGGATAATCCCTTTTCCTCTGCTCCCAGAGGATTGAAGGCAACTGAAAAAATATGCTTAAAAGCGTCTATATAATTTGCTGTGATCACTACACTGTTTGCTAAAACTTGTAATTTTTAGGGTTCCGTACCCGAAGGGTGCCAAACGGAACCTATTACTAAGCCTCCGCTGTCTGTCCGCGGGCTGTATCTCATGAACCGTAATAGGTAGACTGTTGAAATTTATATAGATTGTGTATTTCTATTGCCGGTTTAACAACTAATAATAATAAAAAATAAAGTGAATAATTAAAGAGGTCCCCATACAAGAAACGTGTTTTTTTCCGGTGATGTTTTGCTCGATCTAATACGGTACAGAACCCTTCGTGTGCGAGACCGACTCGCACTTGACCGGTTTTTCTTTTTGCTAGTTTGTCTTATGTCTGTGTTGAATAAATATAATTATGTTTCTTTCTTGTCGTTCAATATGACGGATAATTATAATAGAAAATAAATAAAATCTGATCGTTTGTTAGTACAAACGATCAAATATTATTTAATGCACGACTCATAATGCGAAGCATTAGAATAAAAACCGGCCAAGTGCGTGTCGGACCACGCACAATGAAGGTTAGGATAAATTTATCCCAAAAACAAATTAAGGTTTAGTATTATTATTTTTAGTTCGTTTTTGAGTTGATTGAATGAAAGGTAAATTGCAGGTTTTTGCCATTTGGCTACGGAATCCTAAAAATCAATTAATTGAGACAACTTTTTTTTAATAGATTGATGAAAAAAAAACATACCCGCTTTACGTGTAGGGGAGGTATCCCCTACACGTAAAGTGGGTATGTTTTTTTTTTCCCTAAAAAAAATATTGTTCATGATTTTGTTTTACCACTTTGTCGGCATGATTAATATGTACACATATGCCAAATTACAGCTTTCTAGTACTAACCGTCTCTGAGCTAAGCCGCGGACAGACAGACGGATAGACGGACAGACAGACAGACGAACATGGCGAAACTATAAGGGTTCCTTGTTTACTACGGAACCCTAAAAACTGACGAATGTAATATCTGTTTAATATATTTCCAACTTCGATCCTCTTCCGTTGCCTAGCAACCAACAAAGCAAACCTAAACAGTCTTTGACAGTACCTACCTACGTAAAAATTGCAAGGTGAGTAATTTTACCCAGATTTATGGGTAATGAGCGTTATGAGACGTGCACATATATATTTTCTTTTTGTCGAAATTAACTTATAAAATATGTCACTGCTCATTAAATTTGACTCTTTATTAATCCAAACCGTCGATTTGTCTTTTAACAACATAAAAATATTTGTCTAAGAAATGGAGATAAACAACGCAACAACCTCTGTAATTACAGCGAACATATAAAAACAGTATAAATAAGAGACGAACACGCGCGTCACTACCTGAGTATTTGTGTAAAGTTCGAGATACAGTGAGTGCGGAAGAAATTTTTTTGAAGAAATTCACTAGATGGGAAAATGTCCAGAAAAAATCCTCTGGACAGGATAAAAACAGATTTTAAGACAATAAACAGAATATAATTATTTAAATAATATGTGTTAAAAACTTAGCTTCTATTTAACTTAACTTAAAAACACTTATAAGTAGGTAATTTAAACAATATGTGGATTATAATATTTTTTTGATCAATATTTAATTTTTAATCTGAATGCTTCTAGCAACCAATATGAATATGAACCAATTAGCTGTAGATAATAAATCTCTTGAGATTTATTATCTACAGCTAATTGGTTCATTACTTTGTTTGTCAACAATACCTACACAATTAAAAATGCAAAAGCGTGACCAATGTGAACGCCTGCGAATTTAAAAGTAAAAATAATAATTTAACTAGGTTAAACCAGATTTAATAAAAAGTTACCACAAAACAGCTTCGTTAGCCACGTTGAAAATATTAATAAACAAAAATGAAAATACAACCTGTATATTTGAATAAAGTTTGCGACATAACTGGTGCAAATGAGTGAAAAAGTGCTAATTGTTTTATTAATTTACCTGGAAACGACTACGTGTTAGTACAATGTAGCGAGCGCAAAAATGTACAAAATTAATTGCGGGATGTTTCGTTTAGTCAGGTTTTAATTACAGTACAGTTTTAAGGAATATTTCTATATAATTTTTATATGTTTTTTTTCGTATGATTATTTCCCCTCCTTTGTTTTAAGCCTGTACATAATAATATTATTATTATTTTAAGACTGGTAGCTTTTTAAATTAAGTAAATATTATCTTGGAAATTGAAATACAGAAATATATTTAAGGAATTAAGTTGTGGTGACATTTCTGACTGATCTAAGTAAATTATTGATATTCTTCTTCTTCTTTTCGTGTTGACGGTACTTTGGTTGATTATTATTACATTATTTGAGTCCACGTTGACTGCGGCATCAGTGGCATTCTTTAGATCTATAATAATTTCTATGGGGAAAACCTTCGCCCAGCAATGAAAAATTATTTCAATCAAATAGGTACTGTCATCTTTTCGGGTTGAGTTAATACATTGTATGCAATAATAAATTGAGGAACATTTAATGAATAGCCCAGTTTATTAAAAATAATATAATATATTTCGAATGGAAGAATCTGAAACTAATATTAAAGAGAACTTGCATCGAACATTGGTTAAAAGGAAATGAAGCTTTGGGTAAAGTTCTCGTACGATTGTCTACATTTTCTTTGGACTGAAGAAAAAACCTTACAAAGTCATTCTTTAAATTACTCAGTTTTCAAAGTTTAGTTTATCGGAAGAAGTTTGAACTTCAAATAGAAAAGGAAAGAAATCCTTTTTAGTTAATATTGTTGCTTGCACTATCGAGCGTAAGTTTGTTACTGAAGATGTTGCTAAAGGAAAGAAAAACCGAAGCCGGTATTGTTCTTTTATAATTTGACTTTGTTACCTTACCTTAGATTCTGAACCAACCTAATATCAGTACGATGACTCATATAACAAAGATTTTTTAAGATATTACAGATGAACGAAAAAAGGAATGATTGATTATTACATAAGCATAGATTTTGGAGTGATGACGTGAAAATGCTTAAATCATCTTAAAATATGTGATGTTTCAGTTAAATTTAAAGGAACCATTGTTTCAAAATTCAAAAGTGATTTATTCAAACTAGGCTGAGAATCAGCACTTTTCGAACGTCAAAATCACATAAGACATTCCCCAAAATGCCGACCCTTTACCACTTCCTAGTGCGTTAGCTGGGAAGAAGAAGTAGCGTAATAAATTCCCCAGCAGCACAGCTATCTGTTCAGTTAGAAAAAAAAAATATTCTATATAATAGTATGCAAAATAATAAGGGCGTGCCCGCTTATATATAGCTATATATAGCTGTAACTGGAAGTTATGGATTATGTTATTCATCATCTGGCTAGCCTTTTCCAAACATTTTACGGTCGGCTTTCAGTCTAACCGGATGCAGCTGAATACCCGTAGCAGTTTTACATGAAACGACTGGCTATCTGACCTCCAAAACCAAGTTACTGGGTGATACGATACCCTTTGGTAAGACTGCTTGTCAGACTTTCGGCCTTTTGACGTCCCGTAATGACTGTAAAAGATCCTCGAATGAAGCCAGCACCGACGGCTTAGCGTGCTTTCCGAGGCAAGGCCCCTCCATGCCTCGGAAAGCAGTACCTCGGTAAGTAAAGATGGTCACCTATCCACTGACCAACCGAGGCAAGGGTAGCTTAACCTGAAAGTTGTTGTTGTTGTCGGCTGTTATTACTCAGCCACAAGCCCCTATTGTTACGTCGTTAGTCTCCCATATTGTTTACGTGATTAGCAAACGTTAACAATTTTTTTAAACACGTTTCGATATTTCATAGAATTTTCTATCCATCCACATCGTTAAAACATTCTTGCAACTTGTCTGCATGTGCTTGTCTACATCTGTGTTGTCCCGGACTGTGACGTGTAAACGCCACATAATCCCGTCAGTTTTCCATTCCACCTGACCAAAAAAAACATTATTCAACGTATTCAACGTCCTTTGTTTTCGCAACTAACAAATGCAAAGCCACATGTAAATTTCGCCCGTGCATCTAAAGTAAGGACGGACAAATTCTCTCAGTGTGCGCCAACCCGAATCTGTGTTTCTGCAAACTCATCGCGGGAACAAATGGGACCTTTAGACGCGACCAGGAGAGACACTCGTTGCAAATGAGACTTCTTTCATACCTTTGTTGGAAAGCTTATTTACTTAACGTGTCTCACTGTTGTGGAGTCATTTTGTGGATTAACTACCTAGGACTCCTTGGAACTTGCTTGGTTTAGATGTTGTGGAGATGTTTGGGTTAGGATAAGACTGAGTGGAAAGGAAAGTTACGAGGATTTAGTTGTTACTTCTGGATAGTTTGGTATTTAGTTTTATTTTATGTGACTCAAGGAACACCGAGAATTTTGGCTTTGTATCCATTACGTACTTTTGATGTGTAACATCTTTCCTCTCGCTTTCTTGCAATCTGGAGGAGTGAATTCGCGAAAAGGGACGGAAGTGTGTAACAGGAAGCCGCAGAAGAGCGCACTATTTGATTTGACCAATGAGCGCGCGCGGTGCTAGAGTTCACCATCAGATGGTACCAACCTATTTTCCGAGAGGTTGGTATTTTCAGCCAAGATGTCAGATGTTACACACCATAAGTGACTACTGTAAGCCATCATACGCACTAGCGGTTAACCGCCGGGGCGGCTAGACGCTTATTATTTTTGAATTAAAAACTTCTTTAGGCGCTTTGAGCAGTTTTTGGGTGAATAAAAATCATAGAACTCGCGTCATCGTCACCGAACGTTTTCCATGAGCTATATGTACGAGTATATTGTGTATATATGTGTACTTTTTGGGTGAACAAAAAGCGTGAAACTCGCGTCATCGTCACCGCACGCTTCCCACGAGCTATATGAAGGTATACTGTTTATATACATATATTGATAATAATAATAAAAATAATAATCTAATAATGTAATAGCTCGACGATACAATTCACAAGTTACTTAGTTTTCACTTCTATCGGCAGTCCCCAAAGACAGCGCCGCATGTTTTTTTTTAAATGTTCAATCGCTATTTATTACTATGCAACCGCTTATGGTTGTACGCACATCAACCGCGGCGGTTAGCCGCGCGGTTAACCGCTAGTGCATATGAGGGCTAAGGCTCGTTTTTTATTTATGGACTAATTATCCTGAAATTATTCTATATTATATTCCGTATACGTTTTAAATAATATCCTTAATAAACTTACAGTAGTTGCTTTCTTACTTCAATTCCGAAGCAAAAAAAAGTCTGCACAGCACTATGTATATGTAATAACCTTATTCTGTGATCACCAATCACTTGCCAACCATGATGGTTATAGCCTTACGCTCTCAGGATCATTAATTATTATTTATTACAGTATGAAAGGTTAACGCAAGCCGGAAAATGCGTCGAACTAGGCATTTTCCGGGTGACATGGTCTGTGTATGTATGAGAAAACTGTTCTATGTAGAGAGAGTCATTAATTACCTACGTTAATTTTGGTACACGTACTGGAACCTATACTATTCCCACGTAAGTAATTTAGAGGAGACTTTTGCCCGACAGTGGACAGTATAGGTATAAAAAGTAGCATATAAAAGAAAACAATAGAATATGGGACCATTTTGATGCTGACTTTTCAGATAATGATCACTAGGTTTTTGTCTTGGTAAGCATACTTTCTATAAATAGGTAATAGTAATCAGATTATCAAATACAAAGTCGTCCATGGGCATGTGCCCGTCCGAATTTTTCTGAATATTCATGAAAAATTATGGAAAATTAACTTAGAATTTTTCATTTTTTTTTTTTTTTTTTGTGGCGTTTGCCATATTTCCTATATGGCTCGATCTGGATTCTGTTTATTATTTCTAAAAGTGTATAAATTATTTTATCGGATCAACTAACACGTTTTAATAAACTTTGTCGACTATAAAAAAAAACGGAGTTGAAGACATTTTTTTCCTAAAAAAAAAACCAGTATTTATTAAAAAAAGACGATAAAATCCATTAAAATCGTAGCAGGATATTGAAAAAAAAAAAAAGACCCCTAGTTTTAGGTTAATTTTCGATAATTTGTCATGAATATTCAGAAAAATACGGGCGGGCACATGCCCATGGGCAACATTGTATAGTAATAGTCACTTACTGCCCTTTATTATGGCCCCATGCAATATTAAAATAGCTCATGGTTCCTCAAGATATTTAGTTTTAGTCATGTTAATGAAAGCCAATGTAACCAACAGTCACCAAGACATTTTCAAGAAAAATACCTCCAAAAAGCAACCACATACACCAAATTCAAACCACAAATAATGATGTACAAAGTAATTACGGACCCCATTTTCTGCTTCCAGTTTCCGTTCACCATATCTCGCCATAACAAATGTCTTCGGCCCTAATTTCTTTTAATAGTATGTGCCACAAACTTGCCCTCCTCATGCTGCAAATAGAACACGACATTAATCTTATGCTTACGATATAAAAACGAGGAAAACTAGGTGAAATAATATGTTATTTTATATACAGTCCCCTATTTTTGTGAACGTTAAAATTGTTTGTATGTTGGATAGATGCGGTTTGCTAGTTTGGAACTTCAAAAACAACCATGCCTTATGAGGAACCTTTATGGTAAAGTAAACTCGTAAACTCTAAGGCGACTCACTAAACAACGAAAATGAAGGAACAGGAAGTTTAAGCTGAAGATTGATTTAACAAAAGTTAATAAAGACGTAGTTAACTGATTACTAAGCCAAAAGTTTTGGGATACCAGTACGATACGATTCGCAAATAATTTTTAAGAAAATCCAAAAGAAATTGCCTACACATTAAATCCTTTATTATTTTATCGTATATTAAAAATTAAAAATATAACTAGGTTAGATTTGATTGAAAAAAAAAAAGTCGGGAGGTGTCGTGGAACACCCTGTTGGAACAAAGTTCCTTTCGCTGTATATTATGTATTAGTACAGAGCCATTTAGTATAAGTTTTTAGCTCCTAATAACTTAACTAGATGGCATTAAAAACAAAACAAAAACTTTTGTTACGAGACGACTTCTACCAGTTAACTCCTACTAAAGAACGTCGTTCCAAAAACATACCAACACAAAAGAACATCGATAAACACTGTACTTAAAAACCAGGATTCGAAAAACAATAACCATTACCTTTCCTTTACCAACGGACACAGCAGTATCCCAGATTACCACAACACAACCATTCAAAGCATGACGTTTCAACGTAAATTTATTCCCTCGCAATTTCCGTGACGTCACTAGCTGAAACTGAAACGCGTCGGACCAACACTGAGTCGCTAAATAGATAAGTACAGAAGGTCGGCTCCATAAATCGAGTGAAAACGCACGCATACATAGACTCGCTTCACGTACAGCGAGAGTAAGTGCATTCGCGACTGGAATACGACCGAGATAGACCAATTTCGTGTGTCAATGTGTGCGTGCGCCTGTTTTCCTTTCACTATATGAAGCCTTCTGTATCTATCTATATTGTGACTGAGTTGTGCATCTCGTTACCGTATCGAATATTCGATACCGGTACCATTCGATTCTAGGGATCGAATCGAAACGATGAATCGTTTTGAGTTAGCTGTAAATGTGTCTATTTGGGAAGTGTGAAATGATTTACGATATTCTCTATGGAGATTGAGGTGGTTGTGTTCTGGAGCTACCAAGCTCTGACTGATAATAATGTTCTATTCAAAGTTGAGGCATTTCGTGGTTAACCGTGCAACGGTGTTTTACGAAATCTAGGAAGAAAACAGTTTTAGAATAAGCAATCTTAATTTAGCCCCCAAGATACGATAAGTTCATACAAAATACATGGCAAAAATAAAATACGTAGTTTGAAAATCGTTCTTCAAAGTCAATCGGGTAAAAATATCGACGCTGACGTTTTTTAACAAATTATCATTTTCTACCTCTTTCTTTTATACCTGCTACATATGGAAAGCAGTACCAGTCGGTCTATTCTAAAAAAATGTCATCGTGGATTGACATTTATTGGCAGCTCACTTCACCTAAGTTTTCACGATGAGAAATTTTACCTAGTTAATTGACTGAGGCGTGACTGTGCGGAAATCCATTATAAAATACAAAACACGACGTATATTTAGTAACCTAGTCAGCTTAACTGTTCTTAAAGATTCATAAAGAACCGTGTAAGAAATCGACACGTGTTTCACCTCTCAACGAGGCGACCTCAGGATGACGGTTGACTTGTTGCGAACCCGGACACGATGTGTTGCCACGTCAAGCGGCCGAACGCAATGTGAGCCACGCCGCCCGACAACCCTGATGCCTCGTTGAGAGGTGAAACACGTGTAGATTTCTTACATGGTTTGTTCTCTATGATTCTTTAAGAACAGTTCAGCGGACTAGGTTACTAAATATACGTCGGCCATTCTATTTATTTAAAATTTTACCTAATCAAATCTAGGTGGTGCCAAACAGATAGCTTAACATTTTCTGAATACAGAAATCGGGTAAAAATACCTATACTGAAGTTTTTTACAAATTATCTTTTTCTACCTTTTTCTTTTTATGCCTGTTATTTATGGGAGCAATACCTATACCTAATACAATATTGTCGGTGCCCAACAGATAATAGAAAGCAATGAACAGAACCCTCTGTATTTTCTTGTATTCCGGATCAGTAACAATTAAGTGAATGTAACCTCAAAACACACGAACACTGTCAAAACAAGAACATAAAATAAGCTCACGGTTCGATGTTCAGAGTTAACGTGTTGTATTGTAAAATTGTATCGAGTGTTGGTCTGTATATTGAAGATATTAGTATTAGGCTGCCTGTGCATTGAAGCGGAGCGAGGCAGCGGAGAGGAGAATGGCAGCGGAGTGGAGTGGAGTGGCGGACAGTGTCTGTCCATTGATGCGGAGCGAGGTAGCGGAGCGAAGATACGGACTGTGCGGAGCGAGGTAGCGGCGTGGTGTTGTGTGACCATCTTTACATACCGAGAGACCTCCGTGCTTCGGAAAGTACGTTAAGTCGTTGGTCCCGGCTATCATTCGTGGATTTTTGACAGTCATTACGGGTCGTTTACTGGTATTTCGCTGCATCCGGTTAGACTGGAAGCCGACCCCAACATAGTTGGGAAAAGTCTCTCGGTAGTCACTATCTTCCTAGCCTTTTATCATCTTTCACACATTACATCCATCTTTTCTTTGGTCCTCCCCTATTCTTATAGCCATATACATTCCTTAGAAGTAAGTGAGTCCCTACAAGGAAATATAGTGACCTTATTGCTGATGTTTTTCAGAAAGGTCAGGTGCATAGTACTCGCGTGCGTGAATGATGAGATATTTAGAGGCATGAGGAACAGGGTGTAAAGTTCACTCATCCACCATAGAAAAGGGAGGATCCTCCGACCAGACGGGTGTCGTGTCTGGCGGGCAACTGCCCAGATGTTGAAGTTGGGAGATTGTATATAATGTCCATCGCGCGGTAAACTCTAATTGCGCGATGCAGGATTTGTATGACGTCATGATGTTGTGTGACGTCAGGTCTTTGATGCGTAGTTCGCATGTGGCGATGTAGATATTGCTACAGATATATGAATCTAACCGAAGCAAAAGGAGTATGTAAGAATCGTAGCAGGTGGCGTGGTGGGTTTTGTAGCTCCTGCCTACCCAAATAGGAAAAAGACGCGAGTTTATGTGTGTATGTATAAGTCAGATTGTGTGGCTTTGGGCCAAATGGTAAACGTACGGACTTTCACTCTATGTAACTTCGGTCAAGCAATTCTGTGAGGTCGGAGGGAATTCTACCGAGTCGATTTACTTTCTTATATTCAATTTACAGGTAAAAGAGAAAGGGAGAGAAAGACAGAGACAGAGTCTAATGATGTTCTAGATTGTAATAATTACGTAGTTCGGTATTGGAATAAGACCAGGATGAGGATAGTTAAAAACTATCCAAAATTGTTTAGGACAGAACTGTCAGTGGATATATTCCAACCGATTATGTAGCTGTGTCAAGTTAAGCTTGATTTATAAGTTACGCATACATGAGTTGAAGCAACAAATAAAAGTTTCACCGTTGAAATATTGTTTAGACGATGCAATTAATTTGTTGCTTCAATTTTATTGTATCTATGCCAGAGGTAAGAAACTTGCATCGTGTAAATGGGGTTTATAATAACCTACCCAAATGCTTTCCTAAACATGTAATTGCTAATGCAGTACTTGAAATCATGTTTTCTTTTAGTGTGAAACTGTCAATATGCCCGCATCCACGTCGTACTACCAAGTTTCAACCAAATAAATGATAATACATTTTAATAGTGGTGTGATCGTCGGACTGCCAAGTCTGTGTCTAGTTCGAACCCAAGGCACGCACCTGTGACTTTTCGGATTCATGTGCGTACTCTATAATTACCACTTGCTTCAAAAAGGGTGAAGGAAAACATCGTGAGGAACTCTGCATGCCTTTTTTTTTTTTTTTTTTCAGGGTGGGAAATCATCAAATGACTTCTCCCGCTCTGGGCAGAGCGAGAGGGTGTGTCAGACTTTTACTGACTAAAACCCACCTGTGTTCCTTCCGTTGCTTGTGTGCCGGGGCCGCGATATCCCTTTCGGACAAACCCGTAACCCCAGCAGGCATTGGTCTTTCGACCCCGTCGGTTGGTGCTGACATCTCTTTGAGGCGCGCGTGGAACACAACGCGCCGTCGACACGGGCCTGGTCCTTATCGGACGGCGAGCTGCCCATTGCTCACCGTCCGCAAGCCCGCGCCTACGGTGGCCGGAAGTCGGCTCTTGACTCCCGACGCCCGGGGCGTCTCCTGCGGCGACTAGGGCCGCGAGGGCGTGCAGCTTGCATCTCCCTCGCGCGCTCCGCCTCCTCCTTCGCAAACGTAACTGCTTCGCAGAAGGAGGTGATGGCCTCCCATGCACTCTCGCTCCGAACCATGGCCTGAACCAGGGCCGGACGCGAGAGATCGCCGCCGCCGATCGCCTCCGTGAGGACACGGCGGTGCTCCGCCCAAGCCGGGCAGACCTCCACCATATGCTCCACCGTGTCCTCCGGAAACCTGCATGCCTGAGAGATAATTCTCGACGGCATGTGAAGCCAACTCAGAGGCCCATGGGTGGCTTTAAAACTCTGACACCAGGTTAGCCACTAACCACACGAAAATAAGAAGATCAAATAAATGGGAACAAAGTCACGGTAAAACATAAGTCTTGTTCATAAAGTCGACAGAAACAACAGTAATATGTACGTTTACCGATGGCGACCTTTTTACCACCTTTTTATAGCATATTACGAATCTACTTGGGACCAAACGAAATGGATATTACTTTTGGGCCTTACGACGTTGTAGAAATATTCGCCCCATCTGTAATAATTTGCCGTCAGCTTCTGAGCCTTATCAAGTCGAGTAAATCTGCTGACAAATCACACAATATTCAGAACTAATATTAGTACGTTACTTTCTACTAATGTAATGTTTTAATTTAATTTCTTGTTTTTTTTTTAATCTTTTTATTACGGACGCTTTTAACTTTCTACATCGTTGTCACATATATAATTTCAACTTGAATGACGTAATCATATTTTAATTTATAAGAGTGTCCGTGGAGTTTCTTGCCAATTCTTCTCCATAGGTACCTACTACGCTTTGGAATGGGCAACTAGCTTCATATTTCTGCCTGACCAACCCCTTGACAATTCAAAAGTGCCTGTAATTGGTAATTTGAAATAAATGCTTTGAGTTTTGTAACTAATAACAATGTATCATTGAGATATATTGTTAGTATACACACCAACACCACACCCACTTAAACATACATCATCACACACACGCGCACACACCCTCACACCATCCCACACACACGCACACACATACACACGCACATTTATGCACAGTTATTGCATACCAAAAGAACTAGTGTGCATCTTTAATTTCTTTTATCTTACCATGTTTTAAATTAATTTATTGCATATGAAATGTACCACAAACGGAGGAATACACTGGCTCATGTAACACAGGTTGCTACCTAGCTCAGGAGCCAGGGTTTCAAAAAAGTATGTTACACCTGTATTTTGTGTCAATAAAGAATTTGTTATTATTTCCTTTACGTATATTTCATTTACATATAATTTACATTTTTAAATATTTTTATAAAAAGAAAACGGAAAACAAAAAAAAATAAAAATATAAAAAAAATATTATTATTATTATTAGGTACAATCACAAGCATTTATACTTTACACTTACGCAAAATTCAAATCCGTTTTTCTCGATATATAAGAATTCCCGTAGTAAGTAATCCCGTAGAAGTGGCAAAGTTTTGGGCCAACAAATTCTGAATTACTGTCGAGCCAGCGTCATAAAAACGAAGAAGATTGAACCTAATCTATACAATACATACGATACCAATAAATTAAATTGAAGTGTCTGTTTTTAATGTCAAAATAACAGTTTTTTACTAAATGCAATGAAAGTATATTCTGTACTTTTAACAAAAAAATAATTATTAAACCAAAAAAAAAATTATGTTTGTCTATCTGTCTGTTTGTTCCGGCAAACCTCCGAAACAGCTGGAGCGATTTTGACGAGACTTTCACTTGCAGATAGCTGATGTTATAAGAAGTACTGTTTTTATTTTAATAACGGGATTAGGGTCCACGCGGTTAGGTAGTACCGCGTGGACCCTAACCCCGCGGGTGGGTGGGTTTTACCCCGCGTGGACCCTGGTGTTATATTCTTAACACCATAAAATATCTATCAATTATTTAAGAAAAAAAATATTTTGAATGTTGCTCTGAGTAAAAGTATTTATTCTCCTGATTGTACTTAAGAATTGACTACTAGCTTCTAAAACGGAAGAAAATGAGAATGAATGGTTTAATATTTGTGCTTTTATTCTTATAATATGTATATATAAAGACCACCCATCTTACACTGCGATTTCATAACATTGTCTTGAATATTTAAACCATGAAAAAGTATTTATTGAGACTCGCATAGGAAATCACAAATTAAAAAATCAAAGTAAAATAAAAAAAAGCAGAAAATCATGCGCGAGGTCAAAAGGCTATCTCAGCATGATGCTGCGACATTCAAAAATAAATAGCAGTAAACAAATAGCAGCGCTGGTATTCTGATAGGAGCTAGAGTGATGTCACGGATGGATAGATACAGAAATAAATACTAAATAAAATATAATAAAAACAAAATAGGTGTGTGAAATACATTAAAAGTAAAATATATGTAACACGCGTGTCTGCACCTGACATAACATCAGTTACGTATCTATGCCTTCAATGTCTGTGGTACTCTGGCATCGTTGTGACAAGTAAAGAGGCACAGACGCCTATTTAATGCTACAAAGTACAGTAAATAGTAGAATGAAAAGTGTTTTGTGGTTGTCAGTTAACAGCATTTGGAGAAATACAGATAAACCAATGTAATTCATTTTTGAGACGAAATGATTACAATAATTATAACCTACCTGCAAAGGTGAAAAAAATATAATGTGGAAATCGATACTTAGTCAGAAATCGGTCTGAGGTAGTAATCAAACGTGATCCTTTTACTGTAAGAGAACAGCAGCAGAATTACATAACACACTTTCAATAACAATCCGAAGGATTTCGAAGGAAATTCCTAATACATTGCTTCATATGATTGAAAATTTTGTCTGCTGAACAACATAAATAATGCAATGAATGTTTTTGAACCATCAAAATGAATGGCGTTGCCCATTGTAAGTACACATAAATACATACAAAACTCTCACCTTTTTCTTATGGAGATAGAACGCCACTTCTTACCATCCTTACATACTCCTTTTGCTTTGCTGTAAGTGTGTTACGCAACAGGGAGGTAGACGGGGGAAAAAAAAAAACTGCTCAATCGGTTGAAAATATCTGGTTCAAAATTGAGTAGGAAGATTCCGCCACAACATACATACATACATTGCAGGTTAAATAAAATCTTTTAAAATAACTGTTTAGTCCGTCAGTCAGATAGTAAAAAAATATTATACACGTGTTTTTTGCTTTATCATATTAATAAAAAATGGTTTAGTTATAACGCATTAAAGTTACTAGTGGGGGCTCGCTTCGTCACAATTCAGTATAAAATCTACAAGAGAGTTAGGTACGTCATGCCACATTTTAACTCAATGTATTGCCGTAATCTTTTGATTATGGCAATACATTGAGGTAAAATGTGTCTGCTACAATGAAGAAAAAATTAACACGTGTCCAATATTTTTTTTAAATCTGAGGGTATTTTTTTTTTTGTTATAATCCCTATTACCTCGCAGGCCTGCTAATGTTATTATTCGGGTCCTATCAGAATAGCAGCGCTGCGATGTTTTTTTTTTTTAAATGACGCAGCATCATGCTGAGATGCCTTATCATGCACAGGACTTCCTGCTTTAAATTTAAATTTTACTTTGATTTTTATTGTTTTTTCTTGTTTATTTATCTTTAGTGTGTTTTTAGTTTAATTTGTGATTCCCTGTGCGAGTCTAAATAAATGCTTTTTTTTATTTTATTCAAAATAAAATTAATCAAAATTCAAAATTCAAAAGTCATTTATTCAAAATAGGCTGAGAATCAGTACTTTTCAAACGTCAAAATTACATAAGACAGTCCTCCAAAAACGCCCACCCTTCACCACTTCCTAGTGCTTAGCTGGGAAGAAGAAGTGGCGCAACAAACTCCCCAGCAGCACAGCTGTCTGTTCAGTTAGAAAACTTGATTCTATACAATAGCAGTTACGCAAAACAATTTACATTATGCAACGTAAAACATTACAACTCATTAAAAAAATCCTTAAGACCCAACCAATTGATTTCAATAAACCTATAAATACGTATATCGGTCTATTGAATCGCTTCAAGCTGAACTCAAAGGTAAGGTAGGCGGAAACACCGACAAGATCTAGCAAGCGTCTCTGGTCACAAATTACGTGATAGTTACTCCACTCTCCAATCAGGTCTATTGGCTGCCTTTGTGGTGGGTAGGGACGCCACACGACTAACTTTGAAGGATACCTATTCTTGTTTCCACTGGTATATTATAATGTACAGTATAACTATTTTCTTAAGGAGGAGGTCGTGGCTAAGTAATAACAGCCGCATGGGTCGATCCATCTGGTTAAGCTACGCTTGCCGGGGTTGTTCCGTGGATGGGTGACCATCTTTACAAACCAAGACTCCTCCGTGCCCCGGAAAGCACGTTAAGCCGTTGGTCCCGGCTGTCATTCGTGGATCTTTGACAGTCGTTCGTCAGTCGTAAGAATCCCGAAAGTCAGACACCAGTCTTACCAAGGAGTATCGTATTACCCAGTTACTGGGTTGTGGAGGTCAGATAGGCAGTCATTCCATGTAAAATACTGGTATTCAGCTGCATCCGGTTAGACTGGAAGCCGACCCAAACATAGGTGGGAAAAGGCTAGGCAGATTGATTGACAACTATTTTCTTAATGACCCTCGGCAAACTTCGTGTTTCCTCAGTCGTCGGATTTCTATCAATTGCCCTTTGCACTTGGTATTTATACATATTGACTTCTACCACTGCACCCGCGTTGCCGTCAACCATAATTACCAAGTGCAAAGGGCAACTGGTATAAATCCGACGACTGACGAAACACGAAGTTTTCCGACGGACATTAAGAAAATTGTTTTACTGTACATAGATAATATTCGTCCTCGATATACGCCACGTTTATCTAGTGGTCGCAAGCGTAACTGCTGAGCATGAGGTTCTGGGTTCGATTCCCGATTCGGACAACGCGTTATTCAGTTTTTCTATGTGGAATTTCTCAGCAGTCGGAGTCTGAATTTGTGCCCGGTTGATGGCAATAGGTTTGCCCCGTGTCACATGGGACTGAAACATAACTGGCGAAATGTGGATGTACTAGAGCTACACCTCTGCCTAACCCTTCGGGGCATACAAGCGTTATGTTATGTAATACATATTTTTAAACCACAAATGTACTAGCAAACTTCAGTTGTTTAATGAAACAAAATCAACCGATGCTGTATAAGATACAATGAATATACTGTGACTGCACGTTTCAAATAACTTATAATACTAATAGAATATATAGTCGAACACATGTAGCGAAGCCGCGGGTACTACTAGTATGTATATCCTATAATTTTAGGATGTGTAAATATTACTGAGTTTTGAACAAAATATTAAAAGACGACTAGAAAAATAGATTGAGCCTTATAAAGCTTTAGAGGCATGATGTAAAATGAGGTACAGGGTGTAAAATTCACTCATCCTCAATAGAAAAGGGAAGAACCTCAATTTTAATTAAAGATAGTCCCCCCTTTTAACTTAATTTTCGATAATTTGTCATGAATATTCAGAAAAATACGGGCGGGCACACACCCATGGGCAATATTGTATAATGTCGATCGCGCGGTAAACTCAAATTGCACGATACAGGATTCGTGTGACGTCAGGATTTTGTGTGACGGTGCCCCAAATACCGATGTATCAGAAAGGTGTGTTATATTTAAGGTTGTGGTACAAGTATCAAACTGACCAACTTTCTTCATAGGAGCAACATCATAATCCCGGAAATATATCAGGTATCCTCTACAAAACTTCAATACTTGACTCAAATCTATGGGCAGCAATTTTTGTTCAGTTTGATGATCAAACATTTCTGATACAGACTGTAGAAGAGCCTAATCTTCATCCGCTCCGGTTAGTTATAGAGTGAATTGAACTTTGATATCAAAGTTCTGTTCTTTTCATTGAGCATTTTCTTCCAATTGTTCCTTCTAATTTGGAAATTAAAAAAATTGAAATGGAAAATTAAATCGAGTAACCAGAGACTGAAAATACCAGGATTGTCCTTCACAATATCAAAACCTTGTTACTGTTCTCACAACACGGCGTTAAGGAAGGCAGAATTTACCCAATATCCAGATTGAGGTCCAACCTTTCAATAGCGTTAGTGTCGGAAATTCAGAATTAAAGGCTTGGTTATCTATAACATCTATACTATTAATAAAGCTGAAGAGTTTTTTTTTTGTTTGTTAGTTTGTTTGGGTGGGTGGCCATCTTTCCATACCAAGATCCCTCAGTGCCTCAGAAAGCACTTTAAGCCGTTGGTCTTGACTGTCATTCGTGGATCTTTGACAGTCGTTACGGGTCGTCAGAAGACCGAAAGTCTGACAACCAGTCTTACCTAGCGGTATCGTATTACCCAGTAACTGGGTTGTGGAAGTCAGATAAGCAGTCGCTCCATGTAAAATACTGGTATTCAGCTGCATCTGGTTAGACTGGAAGCCGACCCCAACATAGCTGTTCATTGATCTGCCAACGCCATCCAGCGAAGGTGGCGTGATGTTCTAACCGGCCGGAATGCGGCGCTGACGGTGGCGCCATCCTCGGCGGGCGGTACCGCCGCCAAACGTGCTCAGTGACGTAAAGTGCGTGCGAACAATTGACATGTTGTCATGGTGGAAGGAACAGTGGAAGTAGTTAAAGAAATTAGTGTCTCATCAAAATATTGTAATAGCTCTTGTTAAACGTTAAAATCTAAAATACAGTCTACTTATAATTGCAGTACTAGTCTTTATTCGTTGTCCTCCACCCTCACACACACTCGTCGCAATACTACACGAGTTAAACAAAACCAATAAGGGACGCCTAACAGCCATCTTAGTTCATGCTTCAAGGAAGTCGCAGGGCTTATCAAGGTGCCCTAACAATAGCTGAGAAAAGTATACGTAGATTATGATGATATTTGTTTGAACGAGCTAATCTTTGCAACTACCAGTCGGATTTAAAATATATTTTTGCATTAGATAACCCAATTCGTTGAGTCGGGGTTACATAAAATTCCACGCGGACAAAGTCGCGGGCAGAAGTTAATACTTTAATAATAGGAACCGCAATGGCGTTTACATCCTTTATTGGTTGTTACAGACGTAAGTGAAGTTTTTTTTTAGATATGAGTGAAATTGATTGAGTTGAAGCTGAGTGTTACGTGAGGGTTCCGGCAAAGAATAAATAGTTAACGAAAATGATTTTATCTAAATCTGACTTATTTTGTCTTATTCTGTTTAATTTTAATTTAAGCAATTTTTTATTTTTTTTAAATTGCAATAATAATTCTTATATTGATAGATAACTTGTATGTGTGACGCAAACTGTGAATATAAGTTTAAGCCTTTAATGCCCCACTGCTGGGTACAGGCCTGCCCTTTTTCCTTTCAAATTTCTCACTGTGGGATTTCTGGCCATGTTGGCCCCGCAAATATGTTTAGATTTTTACACCACCTTTACCGCGGTCTACCTCAACGGCGATGTCCTTCCCCCTCAGGCGTCCAGGAGTAACGATCGATCGAAGTTGGTTATTAATAAATAAATATAATTAAAAAAGAACGAGCGAGCCTTACAGTAGTCGCATAAGATGTGTAACATCTGACATCTCACCTTGGTAATAAGCAACATTAAAGGGGCGGGGCCTCGTCAAGGTCGTTTTCCAAAGCCAATTCTAGCACCGCGCACGCTCATTGGTCAAATCAAATAGTGCACTCTTCCCCGGCTTCCTGTGACACACTTCCGTCTCTTTTCACAAAATCACTCCCACAGATTTTATTATTTCGATCTTTTTAGATTTTGATTGCAGGAAAGCGAGAGGAAAGATGTTACACATAAAAAAACTTGTGTCTCTCCGTGGGTGTTAAAAGAAAGACATAAATAAATAAAGAAAGAAAGAAAGAAAATACATTTATTTAACACAGACTAAAAAGCACACAAATTATACAGCAGATAAAAAAAAACAAAAAGTTACTGGGCTAGCAACACAACTGCGTTACCTCTGGAATTCTGAAGTTGTCTGTAGGTGTAGTTAACACCGTAGGTTGCCAGAATGTTTGCCATAACCTTAGAAATTATCGATTGTTGGCACAACCATGAGTTAGATTGTACTAAAAGTTGTACAATCTAACTTATGGTTGTGCCAACAATCGATAAAACGTACTTAATGTATAGAGGTAAGGCTAACCACTCAAGGCAAGCACACATTGACGATGCAATAACACGGAAGGCGGGCGACCATACACTGTCCATGTAACATATTGAGCGTGTTACTGACGTGTTAATCAGATGTTAGATACTAAGTTAATGCCTGTTTACATTGTATGCACTAGTCACATCCAACGCAAATGTACTATATAGCCGGCGGTCGATACTTTGAGCGGTGTCACTGAACTGCACCACGGATTCAGATGCGGCTTTCACCATCATATCGAGAATTTATTCCGCTAGTGTTAAATGCATAATGAATGAATTAAACTTATATTATAATCTCGATGCTTTTGTAAGTCGTAAAAATCGTGTAAAGCAGGGGCAAAAAAAAGGGGTAAAGGGGGGCACTAGCATAGTTAAAATCATTATAATTCTAATATTTATCGTGGCAAACACCAGAAACCACGTCATTATCACTTGTTTCAATTCCCTCACTTCGTATAAAGCCTAAAACGTGATTGCAACCAATATCTGACGTCACTATCCTATTGAGCAGTGACGTCAGATATTGGTTGTTCTACGTCGGCTAGATAATCCAGAGTGTTGGCTGGCAGTACATGCGCCGGGATTTGATGGCCAAGAAACAGTGTCGGGCCGAAACAAGTGAATTGTTGCGAGTTTACGCGGGCAGGATGGACTGTGATGATGGAGGAAAATGTTTTGTTCGGCAGTGGAGGTGGCAAAGTTGGAGATTAATTTAGTTTAGTTTGGTTTGTGTGATGTTTGCTACTACAGTGACCTCGTAGCTTTGCGTTTCTGGTATATTTGTAGAAGAATTACTCTGTGTGAAATCTTTTATGAATTATATAGGTAAAAAAAAGAAAGTTTCAAAAAATAGTAAAGTCTGGATTTTTTTTTATTTTCATGATTTGCTTTTCCTGAGAAAAATACATTTATCGTAGAATGACTTGACTACGCTTTACGAAGGATTTTTTTTTCTAAGCAACTTTAAATTGGTTTACGATAAAATATAGGTACTAAGCTAATTAAAAGGCTTTGTCCTATCGTAATAGTTGTTCTCAATGATGAGTACAATGACCCCCTGTCAGGTTTCTTTATTTAATATAACAATCACAGAAATTTACAGAGGTGGGCATTTTCTATCAATCAACATTTGGGTGATGCAGAGACAAACAATGATAAGTGCAGTTACGAAAAATTTTGGGAATTGAGGAATAAATATTTATTTCAATATAAAGATACACTTATACCTATAGTAAAATATTAATTTAGTATATATACCGAATTATATATAAATTAAAGCTACTTAAGTAAATAAGACAAACAATGGGAAAACGGTGTGATAGTACTTCCAGCTAGGTTTAGTATAAACAAAAACTAAGCTTTTTTTATAAGTATTTAGTATATACCTATGAATTTTTATTATAAGAAATGCTAAAGATTAACCGCCGTCAAGCCGTTGGTCCCGATTGTCATTCACAGTCATCTTTGAGTCGTTATGGGTAGTTTGAAGCCCAAAAGTCTGACAACCATATATATGTATGAATAGTTGTACCCCACATACCACACGATACCCATTAATAAGTCAAGGGTTATTGTGTTACCCTGGAACTGGGTTGTGGAGTTCAGTTCGCAGATGGCAGTCGCTCCATGTAAAATACTGGTATTCAGCTACAGTTAGACTGGAAGCCAACACCAACATAGTTGGGAAAAAGCTAGGCAGATTGATTGAAACGCAAAAGATTAATTCACCGTGCACCTATTCACCACCGTTCGATTCTGTAAAAATATCACCGTGAAACTTAGGTGAAGTGAGCGTGAAGTGAGCTGTCAATAGTGTTAATCCCTAGCATTCTGCCGGTCGATCCTGTGGCAGTGACAGCTCACTTCACGCTCACTTCACCTAAGTTTCACGGTGATATTTTTACTCAACTCACTCCCGACTGAACGTGAAATCATAATTCAATCAACAGCAATATACCAGGTAGGTACCTAATATGTAGAGTCTAAAATAATCACCGTGTCGGAAAATCAGGTAGGTAGCGACGAGCCAATATTGCTTGCTTTGTAGTCTGCTAGGTAATCCCAGCGAGCATTGTTCGTGACTATTAGGTAATTTAATGCTCAAAGCATTATTTCAAAATGGTTTGAATATATTCATAAAACGAAAATTCGTTTCGAATCTATTTCTAGATTATTCTAGACTTGAGATAGTCTGTCAGACTAAAAATTTTGGTAATTTTTGAAAGTCTATTAATAATTACTTTAATTTATTGAATGTCTAAATGAAGGGCAAACGCCTGTTATTGTCCAGAGAGCATCAATTCAATTACTTCGCTTTCATCACTGGGCGATGGAGAGTTGTAACCAATTATAAGCGTTGGGATAACATGATTAAAATAAGCCATATTTTATGGTAGATCCTTAATGTGGGCTCGAACTATGAAATTATTCTTTTTTTCTAAAATATTTGAAAACCTAATTCAGAAGTCAGAACTATAGTTTATTAGAACTTGATCATTATCACAAATCTAAATCGCACAATCGCTAATCGTACTAAGGAATTGCGAATTTGTAGATAGTATGAAATTGTCGGTTCAAGCGCCCCAATACGGCAACCGCGATGTCGCAACGCTAAGTAATTACTTATTGTAAGGATGGATACAATGCTTCATTGTACCACCTTCGAGATCGGATTCGAAATTACAATCCAAATCTACCTATGTATAGTCACATTAATTGCGTCTGCTACCAATAATAGGCTGCAGAACATTAGTTCTGCTACTACAGACGGTATGCAGCTGCATAGACCTCATATTATGAGGTCTATCCAGCTGCATACCTTTTTCAGCATTCAGCCGTCGTCAGCCCGTCTCGTCTTAGAGATTTTATTATTTGAGAAAAGTTTTTCACAAATTTGTATTTACAAATCAGATGATGATGATGATGATGACGATGATTATGACGTTGATCAAAATCAAAAAGTCAAAGTCAAAAGTCAAAGTCATGAATTTTGTCTTTATCATTTATATACGTTGTCGTATGATAGATGTTACACATCACAGGCGATTGCCGTAAGGCTCGCTCGTTTTTTTTTTTATTTCCTCGCACAATGCTTAGTAAAAAAAGTCAAAGTCAAAGTCAAAGTCAAACAATTTATTTCAATTAGGCACATAAAAGGCACTTATGAACGTCAAGTTTACAAAAAATAGAATTGATTCTAGTCGCCCCTTCCAAAAGGTAGTTTTCGTATGGAGAAGAATGGGCAAGAAACTCCACCGTTACTCTTTTAAAATGTTTTTTAAAATGTTTTTACAATATTTTGCATACATTAATTATATAATTATATGTGAAGACGATGCATCTAGAATAAGATTACTATACCGCGATAGGTAAAAAATAATGAAAAATAAAGCAATTACAGATAAATTAAATATGTGACAGATACATGGTGCTCACATATTTACAAACATTGTAAAATTATACGATATTCCTAACATTTTAACAAGTAATACTAATAAGTCAGTGTGTGAGTTCAAGAAATCACAGAATGTAAAATCGTTGTATGATACACGTGCGTAAGACGATTTCCGACTCGTGCCGACTTATACACTCGTCGGAAATCACCTACCATCCGCACTTATAGCATAAATAACTATTATCTATTTCATAACGTAATATTCGAATTATAAACTTTCAAAACAAGTTTGTATTGACATACTTTTTAAACACAATACCGAAATTTAAAAATAGAATCATATACTTTATCTACTCTCATATCTTAATATTCGAATTATAAACTTCAAAACAAGTTTGTATTGACATACTTTTTATACACAATACCGAAATTTAAAAATAGAATCATATTCAATCTGCCTAGCCTTTTCCCAACTATGTTGGGGTCGGCTTCCAGTCTAACCGGATGCAGCTGAATACCCGTATTTAACATGGAGCGACTGCCTATCTGACCTCCACAACCCTGTAACTGGGTAATACGATACCCCTTGGTAAGACTGGTGTCAGACTTTCGGGCTTCTGACGACTCGTAACGACTGTCAAAGATCCACGAATGACAGCCGGGACCAACGGCTTAACGTGCTTTCCGAGGTACGGAGGATTCTCGGTATGTAAAGATGGTCACCCATCCACTGACCAACCCCGGCAAGCGTAGCTTAACCTGATGGATCGACCAGTGCGGGTGTTGTTACTTAGACACGAGCTCCTCAAAAATAGAATCATATTATAACACTTTTTCTCTAACAAAATAATGCTATAAAACATTTTTTTTTTATAACGATACAGGACAAATCAATAATCTATCTAGATATCAACAAGTTAATATCACCAAGGATTTTCCATCTATTTTTGTAGTGGGACGTTAGCGGGGGACAGCAGCGCCGCTCTAGCGCATGCGCAGTGATGTGCTAGGTGCAGGCGCCATTCATACGTGAAGTTGTACCTAATTTCGTGGGTTTTTTTTTTCTCGATCTTTATCTTTGATCTTTTATTTAGTAGGTCCAATCCAAATGTATGAGAGTATATAAAGTAGTGTATGAAGCTGCACATATCTAGCTTATGTGCAGTTTCATACACTACTTTCATAAGCTACTATTATCAAACCTATTAAAGCATTGTATACCTAATACCTCCCACATCTATACATACATAATACATATACTCATGTCTTTTTCCTATTGGAGGTACCGGTTAGGCAGAAACTACACAACGCCATCTGCTACGATTCTCACATACATCTTTTGTTTCATTTACGCTCATACAAAAACATCTGGTCATACACGTCCGCCGCCGGTTGCGAGTACTACACTCGTGACCTTTCTGAATAAGTTCATTATATATCCTACCACTTATCAATTCACTCAAAATCATTCAATACAGCATGCCGCTTTAATGGCGACATTATTTTAACATACTTAGACGGTTTCGAATTTTCGTTTTATGAAGATATTTTAATTTTAATTTCATTAAACGTTATTATTTATCGATTAATTTTCAATTTTCTAAAATAGCAAATAAAATATGTTGGAGCAGCCTGTACTTAAAGAACTGTAGCGCAGAGGTCATTTTACTCTCATAAAACATCGCATCGCGAAATTAAAATGAATGACGTTGAAAGAGTTGGTGAATTTAAGGAAAGCGAGAGCCTTATGTCGGCATGCAACTGAAAATTTTAATTTTGAATTTAGTTTTATGATTACTGGTCACTAGCCGTGCCCGTGTGTTAAATTAATTTCGTTATTCTAGCGGCTTGTTGTATAGGACCTACATTGACCACACACTGACCCAGTTACTTCAAAATAACGAACAACAAAATTCTTTCTAGCCATCAGAAGGCAAAGCATCTACCTTACATATACCACTTCCTTCCACCCATAGTTCAAAAGACAGGTAGCAAAAAGGTTAGCATGAAAATGCACTCCGGCCGAGCTCCACTCAACGGTAGATAATAGCCGTTCCAAAATTATATATTATACTTTGTCGGCGGTTCTATAACGTTCAGATGCAACGTTATACCTTGTGTTTGGTAGCATAACAGACAAGCAGTTACGCCCTTTTGAATTTACCGCGACGACAATATGAATTATTCTTAAAACGAGAGAAATAGATTGGCATGTATTTAATCGAATCTCAACGAATAGGTACCAATTATGCTTTTCTAAAAATATTATTGAACACTAAATTATAATAAATGCGTCTCTTTTTGTAAATCTAAATAATAGGAATTATTTGGGGTCCTAAAAATACTAAATAGCCAAGTAACTGCGACAAACTAAGATGTAGCGCTCGCCGGCCACTGCCGCGGCACCGCTCGTTTCCCTCGCTCAGCTCGCGTCGCTTGAAACGACATAGTCCTGCCTAGCTCCGAGCCATTCGTCGAACACTGGTCGGATCGCGTCAATGGTAGTGAGGCCGGCGATAGGGTGCAGAACCCTACCCCGCCATTCCGTCACCACCCAACAGGCAAAAACATGTGCTTAGTCGAGACGACGTTTCTGTTTCAGCTCATAGTTCAATAATAAGTAAACGTTTACTCAACGCGATTCGGCTAATAATGCTATGAAAGTCGTGTTACTGTCGAATAAGGAAGATAATTGTGGAATAATTATCGGATAAAAGCAAAGTTGGACCAAATTAGAGTAGCAATAGCCTTCCATCGACATCCATCCCACCAGCAACTGTCTGCCGTCTGCAACCTTGTTTGCAGCCACTATCGGGCATCGCACCCCAACCGTGCCGAGTTTCGCAAGTCTGCACGCTCGCAGGCGGACACCTGCCGTTTCGAGTTCCTTCGGGGTCACAGAGTCGTCCAGTCCATCAATGTGCAATTCAGCAGTTTTAGTGGGCCATGGATACCCAGGCATCCTCTGGTTTGAGGACTTCCCGTATTTTGATTTCAGCCGGGGGGAGGCGCGTCTTCACAGACTCCAGTTAGGCATTCACCATGCTCACATACTGCAGTGTGCATATTCAGGCAACTCTCTGAATTTCGTGGTCTGACAGGGCAAGTGCAGCTGGTGGAGCAGGTGCTGGGGCCAATGAAGGCGTGGCAGGAGGAGGGCCGGTAACTGCGGGAGCTGCCTGCCGCTTCCAGTCATTCCTCTGAGCGGCAAACTCCCGCTTAAGGTTGTCCAGCTCAGATCGAAGACTGCTGTTCTCCTTCCACAACTTCGCCGTCTCCTCCGAGGTCGTGCGATCCACCGCCTCTCTAATCCATTCTGCCACCTCTTTAAAGGCGCGTGTATAGAAGATTGCAACCAAGTCCGGCAATCTGAAGGGCTCTTCTTCAGATTGTCGGACTTGGTAGCAACCTTCAGGACAGCATCAGGTGGTTGAGAGTTACTGCCTTTAAACTCTCTCCTGCAGCCTGAGCAGACGCTCTTGGGGCTGACGGGCCATTTTGACAACCTCGTCAGCCACGACCGCTCTACTTTGAGCGCGCTTCGCGGCGTTGGCCGTCGCCCTCGTGCCCACAAGTGAGACGGTGATCCCTCCCGGCTCCTCGGTTGAGACCTCGAATGAAACTCCGGAGTCGCTCTCCTCGCCGATTTCCGGCGTATCATGCCGCTTGAAGCGACTCCGAACGAATCAGGAAAAGCAAGTCTAAAGTGAATAAAACAAAAATTATCTCGAGTGGAGTATTTCGGACGTTATCAAGACACACATACACACGGATGTTCAGAAATTGTTTTTTTCAATCAGTTATAATAATACGCAATAAATGTTAATTAATTATTATAATTGTGTTAAAAGTATTGTTTTGCTACATATCACTGTACTCATATTAATGTATAACTACGATATGCATATACAAGAGACAATCAAAGTTGAAGAGAGATGCTACGACCTGTAACTACGTTGTTGAAGTTTCAGCCGATATACGTAAAGCCCTAATCCTTCAATCAAGGCTTTTTATAAATTGGACATCCTGTCTTGTCAGGGAGTAAAGTCCCTGACAAGACAGGATGTCCAATTTATAATTGTATTGGTAACAAGGTGTTATAAATGCCAACAATATGGCCATGCAGCAAAAACTTGCCGAGAGATCATTACTACGTGTGGTCACTGTGGTGATGCAGGCCATTCGATGTCCGAATGTGCGAAGAAGGCCGACATTCCAAAATGAGCAACTTGCTCACGCTTTAAAAAGCCCAGTGATCACAAAATGGGAGACGCTGAATGTCCCGCTAGGAAAATAGCAGAATCCAGATACATTAACTCCATCGATTATGAGGGCACCTAGTGCGTCATATCGCTTGTTGCTGACTCAACAATATCCCTGGCCACTGCACTGTCCTACTTACCTTCGATTTGTCGCTGTGTAAGCACATTAGCCGACCACTTCAAAAATCTAACGTAGCCTTGAAGGAGGTTTATGCATTATTTGTCTCAACCTAGTTAATAATATTGCAAACACAATCATAATCGTGTAACTAAGTGCTAACTACTATGTATTTTCCGTAAATAATATATACAATATATTGTATATTGTGTATTTTTCCCTTAATTATTAGTATTTAAGTAGATTATAACATAATAAATTAACTATGTCACTATTCTTAATTTAATATTGTTTAAGAAATCATTTGTCCAAATAGTAATTGTAAGAGCTCATGCCGCCTGTGATACAGGTTTATCCTAGTACAGGCATCATACTTTGTAATACCAACATTATTTCTAAGATTTATACTGTATTTTACCAATTATTTTTTTTGAATAAATTTTATTAAATGTTATTAAAATGTTAAAGTTCAAGACAGTATTTGTTTTTGACAAGTTGAGAGTAATGCACTACCTCAAACGCTTTGCGGTGCGCATTGGTTAAGATATGTGAGGACTACGCTGCCACCCATGGGTTACCTTATAATGTGAATAAGTTGGAGCTCATGGTCTTTAACGCTGTTGGCAATAAGTGTTCCGAAAATGTACCACCTATTAAAATTTATAATGTCTCGATTCGTCTGGTACACCAGTTCAAATACCTTGGACATTTCGTTGCTGACGACCTGAGAGACAATGCCGATGTTGAGCGGGAACGCAGGGAACTGGCGGTGCGCGCGTAAATTTTGGCTCGTAGGTTCGCGTGATGTACAGATGCGGGCTGTTGAGACTGCCACGTTATTGCAGTGCTTCTGCAATGTTTTAGATAAGATAAGATAAGATATTCTTTATTTGTCTAAACATGGTATACATACAAGAGCATGCAAGATTAAAATCAATTGTTTAAGTCCAGTCATGTTTAGCCGTAAGTATCGGCGTACAAATATTTCTATAATATTGAAAACTATTATTCTTTTTATTGACAACTAAAAAATTATAAAATTTCACAAAAAGAAAGAAAGTTATGAGTTATATTATTATAAAATTTCACAAAAAGAAAGAAAGGTACCCAGAATTGCAAATACAAAATTTTTAACTTAGAGACCTGTTAATTCGAAATTATTATTATATCATCATGTCAACATTCAGATTGAAAAAATAAATCACAAATACAAGAACAATGTCAAAGTTTAAAAATGTATGTCAAATTTGAAAGATACATGTCAAAATTACAACCCAAGTCCAAATTAACAGATTTATGTCGATTTTACAATGTTGATTGCTAAATTACAATGTGAACGTCTAGTTCATCTCAAATTACAAGACGAATGTCAAAATTACAGGAAAAAAGAAAAAAAAAAAAATAAAAAAAAAAATAAAAAAAAAAAAACTAAAAAACTTTTTCGGCTAGAAATTCGGAGACACTGTAATATGCTTTATGCAAAAGGAACAGTTTTAATTGACGCTTGAATGCATTCCTATTTAACTCTTTCCATCGTTTAGGCAGGATATTAAATATAGTGGGAGCCATGCAGACGATACTCTTGCGCATGAGTGCTGTTTTTGCTGGATAGATGCGAAGAATAGTCGCATCTCTTCTGTTACGCGGTACGGCGTCCTCTAGACGTGGGAACAGTTTGGGGTTAGTTTTAACAAACATTGCGGTTTCGAGAATATACATACAGGGAAGTGTTAATATTTTGTACTTTTTAAAATATGGTTTACATGTATCAACCGTTTTTAACCCAAACATAGATCTAATACATCTCTTTTGAGCCTTGAATGCCGTGTTAACGTCGGTAGAATTTCCCCAGAATGTAATGCCGTATCTTAGGTGAGACGCAGCTAAGCCATGGTAAGCTGCAATCAAGGTGTCTACATTCACAACTGCAGCTAGAGAGTGCAATGCAAATGCAGAACTACAAATTTTTTTGCAAAGGTTCTCTATATGCGATTTCCAGTCAAGCCTTTTATCAATCATTAGTCCAAGGAATTTCGTACCATTTACGCTTTCAATTGTTTTATTCGTTATATTTATGTCCATGTTTTCTACAGTCGAACGTTGACTAAAATGTATGATTTTAGTTTTATCTAGATTAATTTTTAAATTATTATTATTTAACCACTTTATTATTGATGTCAGAGTATTGTGAATGTCAAGTTTATATTGGATCATGTCACTGTTATTATTAGAAATTGTCACCGTGCTATCATCCGCAAACAAAGTCATAGGATGTGAAATTGATGTAGGTAAGTCATTAATATATAGTGTAAAAAGCGGAGGTCCCAAAACACTTCCTTGTGGAACACCAAAGGTAGTGAGACGTTCCTCTGATAAGTAAATCTCTTCCTTTTTGGTATTAGTATTAATTCTAGTGATTTCGGTCATTTGCTTTCTATTGCTTAAATAAGATTCAAATAAATTAAGTACATTACCTCTAATACCATACGCGTCAAGTTTTCTAATTAAAATGTCATGTTTTACATAGTCAAATGCTTGAGTCATATCGCAGAAGATAGCACATACATGTGTTTTTTTATCTACTCTTGTCAATACGGTGTATAGAAAGTCATAGATGGCCATACTTATAGTCTTATTTTCGCGAAATCCTTTTTGCTCATTACATAGTATATTATTTTTTTCTATATAACCGTTTAATTCCTTTTGAATGAATTTCTCAAATATTTTAGAGAAGATAGGTATCAGAGAAATAGGCCTGTAGTATTCCATCAGCTCTCTGTCTTCTTTCTTAAATAATGGTTTAACGATAGCCATCTTTAGTGCGTCAGGAAACTTGCCAGCCATAATACTGAGATTAATGATGTGAGACAAATGGTGGCTTATTTCAGATGCTACTGATTTGATTATTTTAGTTGAGATACCATCGTAACCCACGCTATTAGTGTTTTTCAAACCCATAATGATTTTATGTGCCTGTTGTGGTGTACAGGGTGCCATAAACATTGAGTTTTTGCTATTAACGATGGGTGTTGTAGTTTTATGACTAGTCTGTATTGGTTGTATTTTATTGATAAAATAGTTATTAAACTCATTTGCAATTTGTTTCGCGTCCGTTATCTTGTCGTTATTGATTTTAATTTTTGAAATATAATTTTTAGGTACATATTAAATTTTCCTCGATTTATTATTTGCCAGGCAGTTTTACATTTATTGTCTGATATTTTAATTCTGTAGTTGTTTTGTGAACGCTGTGTCAGAGTGATGATTTTTCTAAATAACTTAGAGTAATTTTTAAAGCGAGTTCTATTTAGTTTACTCGGATTTAATCTGTAGGTCCACAGAAGTTGCCGTTTTTTTTTCTCGAGCCAAAGTAGATAGCTTCTCAACTGTAGTGCGGAAAGAATGCAGCTCTTCTCACAATGTTGCGGAGCAGTAGCAACAGGCTCCTGAAAGCTATTGCTGATGGGCCTGACGAAAGCCCCATAATGAGGCATCTTATTAAAAGCACCCTATCTGTAGTAGTAGTAATTTAAGTACAAACATAGCAAATTAGTTAAATTGTTTACTAACATCTAGAATTGTACGTATTTTTGTAATTGGATCTAGTTGTCTGTTGATTAATAAATATAAATAATTTAAAAAAAAAATACTTTTAACATGAGTTTTAAATTTTCATTCATTTAATTGTACAAACACAGAAGTATTTTTTAAGTTGTTTAATAAAACCGTTAATAAGTACCTACATTTCTGTTAATTATTGGATTGACCACATAATGACTTTATTTAGTAAACAAAGCTGAAGTTACGAATTAGTTAGAGTTACATTAATACATAAATTATACGAATCAGAATTATCTTTCAGTTTTCGTATTGTATCGTCGAAACCGTTTTTCTCCATTAGTTCATGTACATGCGGATCAAGTATGGCTGTAAGAAAACGGTCACTTGGAAGTAATTCGTACATTTTCGCGGCAAATTTAATATGAGATACAACCCTGGACGCCTGTTCGTGATCAACTTGTTGCACAAGGTTAAAGTTATGTTCAAAAATGTCTTGAATACACAAATCTGTGTTTAAATCAATTGGATTAATGTTGTCTCTTGTTACATTTCTTTTATACATAACCAACTCTTCAGGAACACTTTCAATATTCAAAAAAACACTTTTGAGGAGAGGACGTCCAGTAAACGGCGAAACAACATAGTTCACAAAATCAAATTCGCTGTAGTATTGAAAGAACCCGCCCAATAGTTGGTATAAGTTCACTGTGTTTGTGGACGTTGATCTGTAAGGTATCTCGTTGAAACTCATGTCCCAGTAGTCGATGATATGGCTCTTTGACTCTCTTTGCAACTCGTAAATGGAAGGCGCCAAATGCTTTTGTTGCAAATAAAACACTGTCAATATGTACCACGCATAGTTTCGTAGTTTGTCAAGTGTGCCATGGCCAGCGAGGTGCTGGACTTTGGCCCAAAACTTGATCATTCTCCCAAGAGGCAGGAAGCGGACGTCTAGGTTGAAGTAGTAACGGAAAAGTTTACTATTTACAACACCCCCAGAATGTGCATATGTCACGTCACAGTGTCTTTGTGTGGGAATGTGATAGAAAGCTATAAATGGATTTGGAACTTTTGTATTGATCATCGCTTGTGCATACAGGGCCGGATGCTGCTGCAACAACTCTATCGTCTCTTGCAGAGCGGGTAGGTTCGCTGATCTGTTGAAATTTGGTATTCGGACGTAGCAGTCAACATCACTCCCTTTCATGGCTAACCCACTGGTAAGCGATCCAAAGAGGATTACTTCAAAATCTGTAACAATGGCAATTCATTGAATTTTTTTCATACGTAGTTATAATAATAATAATAAACATTTATTTCTGACCAGGTCCGTATTCTTGTTAGTAACAATATACTTAAAAACTAATGTTAGTACTCATCACAACACAGATTAAACTGAGACATGAAGCCGCACCCATCTCTGCAGCATGGGGACTCCCCCCGATCTGCAAATACACACAGTATAGAGTTGGAACTACCACGAACGCGAGTGAGTAGGGAGGCACATCTTTTCCTTATGACAGCGGCAAATCCATCAACCCGCGTCTCAGCAAACATCCCTGACGCACTACAACGCCATGGCAGCCCCGACAGTACCATGAGTGCATTATTGTATTGGACATGCAGGTCGCTGTATGCCTGCTGCGAATAACTGACCCGCAGGCTGCAGGTGTAAAAAGATTGGCAATATGCTTTAAAAAGCGTGATCTTAACCGCTTTCGTACACCGTGCAAACCTGCGGGCCAGCATGTTGCAACGGACAGCCAGCGACCTGCGTTCCCTTTCATGTTCACATTATCACTTAAATCATCGGTGACCCAAATATTTTTTAGACACCCTGCACAGTGGAGTGCCATAAAGTGACACATTCGGAAATGCTGGGTAATAAAAACCACTTGCTTTGAAGAGCATTAGTTCACCCTTCCCAACATTACTATACTTGAGCCCATGAGTCACCGCATATGATTCACAAATAGACACTAGCACACATGACACTAACACTACACTACACACACTACTGACACACTACACTACTGTCATGACACTATTTGATGGACTCAACAACACCATGTGGTCTGCGTAACTAAGGTTGGTAACCGACCATGGTGCTGCTGAGCTCAACGATCAGCTAGTTTAAGTACAGGTTGAACAAGCGAGGTGAGCTTAATCCCCCCTGCCTCACTCCGCATTTCAACCGGTACACACTCGCCAAAGAACCGTTCCACCTCACACAATTGCATTAATATACCAAAACTTAAATATGGACATAACTTCCGTAGGTAAGGAAATTTCAGACAGCAACTTATCCCACAACACGTCATAACTGACAAGATCGAATGCCTTCGATAGGTCAAAAAAACAGGCAAAGACAGGCGTGTTTATATCCTTAAGTTATTCAGTTCGATGTCCTAAAGCACCTCAGGTATAAAGTTTCAAAAGTAAATTTTTTAACACCTTAAATACCTTGATTTATTTATTAGTCATTTATTGCAGACATATTCCATATATGTGTTACTAACATTTTTTTAAAGATCTATGTTAGTAGGTACATGACGAAAGTAAGCTCTAAGGAAGGATTTTTTAAATTCGTCCTCTAAATGGATCCGATGAAATATAGGATGGAAGTTTGTATGGAAGTTCGCCTTTTTTGCCGAGGAGAAATAGGTACTTATATACCATGGGGCACACGGCTTGTTTAGCAATAAATGTGCACAGAATATACCTATATTTCTTTGAGTCCAGCGGGGTAATTGCGTTAGACACAGAAGGAATGGCTTTCATTTTGACAGTTAACATCATTAATTGCGTTATTTACCTTGCTGAGCAGACAAATTTTTCGAACATACCTATGAAGCAATGGATTAGCAATATCCTTCAAAATCATTCAGATTGAAAGTGTGTTACGCAATTAGGTGATTGCGTAACGGTGGTATTGATGAACTAAAATACTAAAATAGGACGATTATGGCTAACTGAATTGTGCCTTTCCACTGCTTGCTTAGCGTGGCTTGCGTGTCGTTCAACAGTCGAGATATGTTCACGTAGTCTTGCGAAGTCAGCGCCTGTCTATCCAGCACGTGCTGCAGCTGAGATTTGAAGTCTCCTGCCAGACATAACTGCTCCGCCAGCCCGCCGATACCGACGCATAGGATTAAGACTGCCGTAACTGCTTTATGGTTAGAAAAAAGAATCAGGATTTGCTGTGCCCGACAGGGTCCACTTACTGTCTTTGTAATACCTGTGGTAGATTTAAAGGCACATTGTGAAATGCAAAAAATAAGTAGATACTTATATTGCGTAGTGCACCTAGTTATGGTCTAGTGGCAGTGATGATTAATCATTTCCTACATGTAAATCATTGTATCATGGTGGTCACCATACCGTGACGTCGCTCGCCACCGTCGCGTCCATAATTGTGTAGGCGGCTGACGTGGCGACGACGGTTGAAGTTATTTCTGTGCTACTCGTCCGTAAGAACTTTTAGTTACAATAAGAACTTTTAGTTACAATAAGAACTTTTAGTTACAATAAGAACTTTTAGTTACAATAAGAACTTTTAGTTACAATGAGAACTTTTAGTTACAATGAGAACTTTTAGTTACAATAAGAACTTTTAGTTACAATAAGAACTTTTAGTTACAATAAGAACTTTTAGTTACAATAAGAACTTTTAGTTACAATAAGAACTTTTAGTTACAATGAGAACTTTTAGTTACAATGAGAACTTTTAGTTACAATAAGAACTTTTAGTTACAATAAGAACTTTTAACTTTTAGTTACAATACGAACTTTTAGTTACAAGTTCCAATATTATGATAGTTCTACGATGTTAAATCATTATTTTTCCAATAGAGCACTGATATGCACGAATACAAACACGTTTTTATTAATGACTAGCTTTTTCCCGCGGCTTCGCCCGCGTGTATGTCGGAAAATCTCCCACGAGACCGTACTACCGGGATCACATACCTAATAGCCGAGGAAATGGCATAGTTATTTTGTTACACGTAATTTAGAATCTGTGGTATGTTCATTCACCATTTAGTATTTGTTTAAATTATATAATATCAAGGTAATGAATACCGTCGAAATAACTTCACAAAAAACAATTACATTTTTATCAAATTCTGAAACATAAAAGTGGTTACTGTGGGTGAACCCCTTAGAAGATAGACATATGTTATCCCGAACTTTTTTTTTGATCTTTTTAAGATGTACACGAGGTTTGCGCTGTGCCCGGCATGATTGTTTCCGATATCTTCAGTAATATTACACCTCATCTAGTTTTTAAAATATTATTTACAGTATTCATAAAAACGTAAAAATAGGTTGTAGGTAGGTAAATAATAAAACATAAAAAAAGTTAAATTAATATAATATGATCCGCCACAGACTCAAAAGTAAGAAAATTAATTTTAAATTTTCTTGAAGGATATGGATAGGTATCCATGGCCAAACGTTGAGATGAAACACATATATCACACAACTTTTTTTTTGGGTGGGAAATGATCAAATAACTTCCCCCGCTCTGGGCGGAGCGGGAGGGTGTGACAGACTTTTACTGACCCACCCGTGTTCCTTCCGTAGCCTGTGTGCCGGGGCCGCGATATCCCTTTTGGACAAACTCACAAATACTCGTATGTCACACTACTAAAGTATAGGTACAGATAATATTACAATGCATCACAAGTTCACAACTGTTCTACTCACCTCGTAATCGTAAATAATACATTTCTAATAGCATATAATCGGCCAGGTATCCTGTTTTAGTATCATCGGTAGCGTTAAGAATGTTCCAAAATGTGAACACACGACTTCACACTCTAGACACTGATTCAAGAACTGCAAGTTTTATTACTAATATAGCTACCTATATACTTTTATATTAGGTAGGCAAATAACATTGAACATATTCAATATTATATATTCATTCACTTTAAGGGTTCAATACCTCAAATGATTGGGTCCGCCTAATGTGGATAGATTTTGCAGTTGGTAGACTGACTAAGTACTATCAAACTGCCCTATCAGTTTGGCAAAAGATAAGAACAACATAATCCATTGTTCATATATTTGAAAAAAACATCTGCTAGTCAATACGCATATTTTTGCACTGAAAATTAAGACAAATATTTACGAACAATAAATCACATTAAACTAAGTTTTTTTCTTGTTATATAATTAGTATAATTACACCAAAAACAAAACACGGACATGGCAGTGGCAGATATAAATTATATCTTAATAAAATATTCGACGTTTATTTAAAAAAGGCACTGCTTTAAACAGGCAGTTATAAATAGCAGTTTTGCTAAGTTAAAAATTATAAATGGCACGTTTAATAACTAGTTCAGCAGTTAAAACTAAGCAGTAAAGTAAAAAAAAATTGAGTAATAAAAAAATAATGAAATGGATCAGTGAATATATAATTGAGCAGGAAAATAATTAAATGTGCGGTAAAAATTATTGAACGAGCGGTTACGTGTGGGCAGTAATAAATCGGAATTTGTCGGTAAGAAATCGCATTCTAAGCAATTCTATAAACAATGAGGTGGTAAAGTAGTTTTCGAGATATAGCGGTGTGACGGATGGAACACAAATGATTCACCAACAATAGAGTGGATCTCTATTCTTAGAATCTATTTTTAGAATTGACATTGTGTGATAAAATAACCGACAAATTGATTTTTTATTACTGTCGTAGTTGGGTTTTAGCTTATCTTATCTACCACCAACCCTTATTCTTTAATAGCAATATTAGTACTGTAGCTAGGTAGGTAAGTACGTTAGGTAGGGTAGGTAGGGCGGGTAGGTTAGGTTAGGTTAGGTAGGGTGGGTAGGGTAGGTAGGGTAGGTAGGGTAGGTAGGGTAGGTAGGGTAGGTAGGGTAGGTAGGGTAGGTAGGGTAGGTAGGGTAGGTAGGGTAGGTAGGGTAGGTAGGGTAGGTAGGGTAGGTAGGGTAGGTAGGGTAGGTAGGGTAGGTAGGGTAGGTAGGGTAGGTAGGGTAGGTAGGGTAGGTAGGGTAGGTAGGGTAGGTAGGGTAGGTAGGGTAGGTAGGGTAGGTAGGGTAGGTAGGGTAGGTAGGGTAGGTAGGGTAGGTAGATAAATAATATAGGCAGGTGCACCGTAGATAAGTACTTAGTGAACGTGAGGACTACATATAAACGCGAAAGTTTGTGAGTATGGATGGATGTATGGATGTTTGTTACTCTTTCACGCAAAAACTACTGAACGGATTTGGATGAAATTTGGCACACGAATAGTTTATAACCTGGATTAACACATAGGGATACGTTTTATCCCGGAACTACATTCCCGTGGGATAAATGACTTATGCGGGTGAAACCGCGGGGTACTGCTAGTCATTAACTACTCACTAAACTTTGAACCTTCCTGTTTGGGAATTTATATTATTATACGTGGGTGCATTGTATGCTAATAGTTTATAAAATAGCTTGAACGTTTAACTTTTATTACCTAATCTGGCCACTGACCTTCCCGAACTTCAATGACTTTCGAAACTACAACTAATTTTATACGAATTTTAATTTGGCTTAAGAATCGGAAATTTGAACAACAATACTATACTAAGTTACTAGGGACGGGTCTGTAACTTAACTTCGAGAGTCATTTGTTCGATTAATGGAAAGTCGACTGAACGATTGTTCGAATATTTATTAATCGGTGGACTGCTCTTTCGAATGAGTTTTAATTATTATATTGTTTAATAATAGAAATTAAAAAATTAAAAAAAGATTTTTCGTCACATATTATTTCATACATAATCGAGGAAATCAAACACTTTTAAGATATCGTACGGTCTTCCCGTAGATTAAGAAACATGGAATTTGGTGAAAAGGAAGATAATAAAGCACAAATGAAGGGAAAATTGTTTATTATAAAAAAAACCATTTACGTTATGATTTCGCACAAAATTAAGGTACTGAATCAAAAACCTTTTCGGTAGATTAGGGTTCTTTAACGCCATGAGAACTCCACTAATAATCCAAACATAAAATAATAATCACTAATCATATAATTAAACAATTTAAACGTTGTTTTATTTTTTAAAGTGACAAATGTAAGCCATTGTGCTCATGAAGTCAAGCCTTTTCAACAAATTTCATGTTTCTAAATCTACGGGAAGAACGTACAATATCTTAAAAGTGTTTGATTTCCTCGATTATGTAAGAAATAATATGTGACGAAAAATCTTTTTTTTTTAAATTTTAGATCAATTATTAAACAATATAATAATTAAAACTCATTCGAAAGAGCAGTTCATCGATTAATAAATATTCGATGAATCGTTCAGTCGAAGTAGCGTTTGGCGATAAAAGGTTGTTTCGCAATAAAGTCCATTCGAACAATCGTCCAGTCGACTTTCCATTAATCGAACAAATGACTCTCGAAGTTAAGTTACGGACCCACTAGAGACAGCCCAAAAACAGCGCAACTTACCTGCTACCTCGTTATTATACAACCTAACCTAACCTAACCCGTTTGGTCGGGGTATCCTATAAGCTTAGTTACCGCGACCAACCGTGAAAAAGTTAAAAGAGGAGCAATTAAATATTTCCCATATAGAACTGCAACAAAATTTGGCAGAAAAAAAGCCTTTTAAGAAATTGGTTAAAAATAAGCGCTAAGACTTTAAAATTACTTCTCGTTTCGAAAAACCACGAAAAAATTGGTCCATAAAAATTAAATAAACCATCTTAGCCATTCCTTTATTTAATATATTGGTACGCCGACTACATCAAGTACATACAAAACCTTCCTATACAAGGTGGATACGACGATACCTAATGACGTTACCAGTCTAAATACATATATATTCAACCAAATATATCCAATAGTTCAGACACTATAACTAGTTAAAGATTACATCGCTAGTACATATTTACTTAGTTTAAAAAAATTACTTTCTTTTTTTATTTTTTATTTTTTCGATGTTAGGATTTATTTCATAGTTTTAAAATACTCATATGCATTAGTATTGCCAGTGTTTTCATTTATTGTGGTATTGTCTTCTCCACATTGTATTAAACAAAATAGTTATTGGGTAATCATATCGGTTTAACCCTTGCATAAACGCAAGGGCTTAACCAATATTCCATATCTTGCAAAGACACGTTGATTGACAGCTCCGATATTACAAGCTTTGTTGTCATTTCCATCATGCAGCGATGCACAACGTATAAACGGGCAAGCAATCAATGGGGGGCAAATACGAGGAAGCGTTTTACTTATACAAATAATAATGACTCGACCAGTCGTTCTCAGAGTGTCCGATCGAAAGATGCTGATCCATCTTATATGGATTTCTATTTATTAATTACAATAACTTTCAATATTAAAAAAGTACCCTTTTAAAATCACATCTTTTGCCATTACTAAAATGTATTTAGTTTGTTTAAATCACGCATGTGAAACGAATGAAGGAAAAAAATTTGCTGTATCAATTAAAAATTTTCAATAAGCGTAAAATGTCGTTTAAACATTATTGCAACCATGTTGCAACTAAGAATCGATACAACAAACATTAATTAAAGTACCGATACATCACTGGTCTCTTTTCTCTCAACAAAAGAACCGATACAATAGACGGAGAAAAAAAACAATTTAGCAACGTCCAACAAACAGCAATGAATATTGCCGCGATAATTCAAAGTGCCGTAATTTCCGTGCCGTCAGTTTCATGCGAGTAGATCTAGGTCCAAACGTATACCAGTCAACCCTACCGAACGGATTGGAAACGATCGAGACAGCCCTCCCGCTCTGACAATGTAGCGATAGAATGAGATAGACGTATTATTGTTGTTACGTTTGAACGGTAGTAGGATGACATCGACTAGCCATTGAGCTCCGGACAAGACTGGATTTGACGGTTTGTGGTTTCAATCGAACGGGCCGGGATGTTTTAATGACTACGAGGTGCGTTGTTTTTTAATGCAGTGCAGTTTAATAGTACTGTTGAGTACAAAACATGTAAGTTTGTGTTAATTAAAAAGCGGTTTTTCGAATAGTGCCACAGAATCATCTTCCTACAAGCTTTATGGCAATATATTTTATACAAAGAAAGTTCCTAAATTACTATTAAATAAGGGATTTTGAAGGTAAGTTTTTTCCTTATTTTTTAACGCAGATGCAATAACAGACTAAAATAAACGAAAATATCCAAAAAAACTTTTACCTCAACTTCATTAATTCATAATCCGAATTTTCCCTTAGGCCCATAATGACATAAAAATAAAAAAGAGAAAGTAGGGTTCCACCGCTAGGTTTATTAGGGCCCGAGATTTAAGGGCCAGTTAGGGCGCTTGTTATTCGGGACCTCTTTCATAGTTCAGATTTGAACGAGTCCTTGAGAGTGATGTGTTTGAGGAAGAGTGCCCTTGGTATTTGATACCGAAACTTACAGGATATTCGTAAATGGTATATTTTTAATAAACAATTTTTTATTCATCCTTGGGTATTTAGGGTACGACTTTTTTTTCACGTTGACCTATATACTTTCTGTACCGGTCGTAGGTGCGGTCACAAATACGAATCTCACAAGTAGGAAGAGTAAAGTACAATACTTATCTTCAAAATTTGACTTACATTCAGATTCCAGAACGCCAATTCTCGTATTCAAAAATGTTCAAATTCAAGAACGCTAATTCTCGTATTCAAAAATGTTCAAATTCAAGAACGCCAATTCTCGTATTCAAAAATGTTCAAATTCCAGAACGCCAATTCTCGTATTAAAAAATGTACAAATTCAAGAACGCCAATTCTTGTATTCAAAAATGTTCAAATTCAAGTCCTAATCTCATCTCAGCGACTATCAATATCAAAATCTTATCAAAATGTACGTATATGTCTATTGACTTATTATAAAATAAAGTAATTTTATACTGACAGATTAGAATACAAACATTCTTAAAAATACGGGAATTGCCTCTCAGATTTCTATGTGATGACGAGGCGCTTGTGGCTAAGTAATAACAGCCGCACAGGTCAATCCATCAGGTTAAGCTACACTTTCCGGGGTTGGTCTGTGGATGGTTGACCATCTTTACATACCTAGAGTTCTCCATGCTTCGGAAAGTACGTTAAGCCGTTGGTCACGGCTATCATTAGTGGATCTTTGACGTCGTCACAAGCCCGAAAGTCTGACAACCAGTCTTACCAAGGGGTATCGTATTACCCAGTTACTGGGTTGTGGAGGTCAGATAGGGAGTCGCTGCATGTAAAATACTGGTATTCAGCTGCATCCAGTTATACTGGAAGCCAACCCCAACATAGTTGGGAAAAGGCTAGGCAGATTGATTTAATTTCTATGTGATTACAGCCCACTCTTTCACAGCAAGGAGTCCTGATTCCCAGAAGTTGGAACATTAATAGACGGATTAAACTATGATATTATTTTAGTATCAGGTATGCTGAACAATAATAATTCCATGGAGGATTCGAACACGCAATCACATTACCAACCGAGCCGTCAAAATCAATCCATGTTCCGTTATTTAATTATTACATTTAAATAGGAAACTTGAGTATCCGTTGTCTGTGGAAACTCATAATAATAGGACTGTAAAGTACAATGTGGCATTGTCTGCCATTTGACACTTTATATCCTGGTTTAATATCACATTGTTTACGTATACAACGTTGCTCATGGTTTACATACGTACCTAGCGGTAATAGGTACATAATGAGTTTCGGAGTATAAACAGGTAATTATTGCCTTGTTATCGGGTTTAGTGTAATGTTACCACCGGGACATTACGGATGATGCCTGGGTAAAAAAAATGAAATTCTAATTAATCCGTCAGTCAGATAATAAAAAAATATTAGACACGTATTTTTTGCTTTATCATATTAATGAAAGATTACTTAGATAAAACGCATTTTAAGTTGGGGAGTGGGGGTCGCTACGTCACTAGTACGTATAAAATCTACATACTCGTGACGTCATGGCACATGTTACCTCAATGTATCGCCGTAATCTTTAGATTACTTAAAAAAAGAAAAAATACGTGTCCAATATTTTTTATAATCTCAAAGACGGACTAAAAAAAATTTGTTAGTCGTCGTCCCTTTTCTGGTGGACCACCGGGACATTCTGGTGCTGGTTATAGCACAGATTTGTATCTATTTATTTTATTTTCTGTAATAATACTTTTCCGGCGAAAGAGGTGGCGAGACGACCTAGATGCGTACCGCCAGGGCAGGTTCGAGGTGGCGTGGAAAGAAAAAGGTTCTTAATATTATTTTAATAATGTTGCATTTTCTTTAAACAACAACTAATTATCGATTTACATTTTGATTGCAAGAAATGCTCTTTTTTCGAATAGTTTCAGAATACAGAAATAAATTAAAGAATATATGAAACGAACGTGAGCATGAACGAGATGAAACAGTTACAAGACAGACACAACAATATGGATATTGACTAGGGAAAAAAAAACTATTTACTCCATCAGTCAGATAATAATAACATTTTAGACACGTAATTTTTGCTGATATAAATAAAAAATGGTTTAGATAAAACGCATTAAAGTTGCGGAGTCGAGGCTCGCTAAGTCACACATCAGTATGAAATCTACCGGGGAGTGACGTCATGCCACATTTTAATGTAATGCCGTACTATTTTGATTACGTATTTACGAAATAAAAAATACGTGTACAATATTGTTTAATAATCTACCTGACGGACAAAAGCAAATTTTTCGACAACGTCTCTATTATTGTAAAATCTAAAAAGACAAAACTCATAATACAGACTTTACCATCACGTGTGACGCCCAGTTCCTATAAATAGCCCAAATCTTGGTAATAAGCCAAAGGATAAGGAAGCAGCAATGACAGTAAATAAATATAATAAATACTTAAAGTTTTTCACGTAATACTGTCGACAAACTTTCCACAAGCCCCAATTTCGGGGAGGGTTTTCTCAAACAGCAGATAGGTCCATTTGCGAACAGTTTTAGTTGTTTCAAAATAGATAAATTGGGTACTAAAAAGTTAAAAGCTAACTTTTCAATGTATAGAAGTTTGTTGAAAGCTATTTGTTAGGTACTAAACATTTCTAAAAGGTATTGTTTAGTAAATGGAGTAAGTCAAGGTTCAGTTAATTCTCCTTGCTTATTACAGTTTACTAGAGGGTTAAACGTATTTGAATATTGTTGTTTATAATATCATCAGTCTGTATAATTTTGAGACAGCGGTCTTTTCTGATATGGGGAAGGAACTAGCATTTATCCTCACACACACACACCATTATGTGTCGATTCAGACGATTAAGTCCACGTTCCTCACGATTTTCTCTTCAATCTAGCGGTTAAGTTAATGTTGTCTTGATTACCTAATATAAAGATTTTTGTCAGGTGTGGTGATTTTCACACTGCGATAATATCATCACGTTTGGAAAAGCCATTAGTAAAGAAGTATTGGTAACGTTACCAACATTGATGAGACGATACTTTTTATAATCAGCCACCGACATACATAGATACACTGACGAGCAATATGCTCTTAAGCCACTAATTTATCATGAAATATTTCCGAAACCACGCAAGATAGCTTCTTGAAGTAAAAAGCAACATTCAAGTGTATTTAAGAGCGTATAAAAACACATATGAAACGATTTCTAGTTTTTTTTCACCTCATGTAGCTAACTAGTGTGGTTTAGGAGATATTTGGATTTTTTGGCACTTTGCAAGTGGCTTTTCTGATGATAGAGTGTAATATTGGCCAGAATCTAAACGACAAAGAAAACGTAGCCCGTAGTACATTAATACAAATACACACAGGTTAGAGTACTACCAACTGTATTAAGAAAACCCCTAAACGCTACAAACCGCCGTACATCATTGTTAAGTACGTCATAAAATATACGTATATATTCAACCCACTTCACGTTATAGTAAGTGCGCAAATTTTTTAACCAAACGTATCCTACGTGGAACCGGGAAAACGGATTCCTTGTGTTTACGGCTTTTTCTTTTAAGAGGTTTTTCTGGTAGTGTTATCTCCGTGCAATAGTGCTGGTTTCAGTCCAAACTATAGTGGCTCCGAAGGTGCATGCAAACGCGTAAAGTTTGATGGCTTAAAAGATGCAGCGGAAAAGTATTGCAAGGAAGTAGGAAAGCTTTTACTGGTACTGGCGAGTGTGCGCTTATTAAGTATAGTATTTTTATCTCAAGAAGCGTCGAGCGCTTTTCTTGTGTTAACCAAGTATACAAACACGCTGTGAATGTGTGCGTGAAGACGAGTAGCGTTAGCACATAACACACACACATACACACATCCTTGCAAATGTATTTAATTGTCCTTGGCGAAAAAATAAACACACAGTTAAATCCAGGTGATACTATGATTTAACTGTCTGTTTGACACGCACACATACACACACGCACACATGCACACACGCACCCTCGCACACATGCACACACGCACCCTCGCACACATACACACACGCACATATTCACACAAACACCCTTCCGATTTCGCCATCGTCTCGGACGGTATCGAGAGCTCCTGCGCTTACACCCACATTCACAGCGTGTTTGTACACTTATGGAAACCACAAGTAAAGCGCGCGTTGCTACATGAGATAAAAAGACTATACTTTTTTTTTTTTTTTTTGAGGGTGGGAAATCATCAAATGACTTCTCCCGCTCCCGCTCCCGCTGGGCAGAGCGAGAGGGTGTGTCAGACTTTTACTGACTGAAACCCACCCATGTTCCTTCCGTTGCCTGTGTGCCGGGGCCGCGATATCCCTTTCGGACAAACCCGCAACCCCAGCAGTACTTCACGTATTCTTGGTGGTTTTGGTACGGCATGAATGTAAAATATTATCTTAGGTCCTATGAAGTGTCCAGATTTCTCCATACGTTACTAACTTTAATTTCTTCAATCAGTGCTCAGTGGTAAATTTGAATGTCGTCTTTGCCTAGTCACTTAATTTTCCGATGCTATTTCTATCAATTTATACCAGGCAAGGGTCGAGAAATGCACGCCATTTTTGCTATCTACCCTAAAACAATTAACCTCCTTTCATTTCGAGATAAAAAAACAGATCTTCGTTCGTCTTTTGTCTACCCATTCGCTTTTGTTTTATATTTACGAGTAAACCGCTCTTCATCGCCGAAAACAACCAATAAACTACACAGAAAGAATTTTCCTCATACGGCGTTATGTCAAAAGTTTTTGCCTATGTTTTTGTTGAAAGCACCGAACCAAGAGAGATATATGCCAGTTTTATCATTCCCCCACCTGAAGATGACCACAGAGGATGCAAAAAAACCTTATTTTGGTCGGAATTAAGTTACCAAAGTTGGCCGGAAAACTTCGTCGTACCTTATTAAGGGACCAGAACGTATGACGCACATATTTATTCAATGTTATTTAATAACTTTGCAACTTTCTAATATCACATATTCTTGGAGAAAATATCTCGTTACTAACAAAATATTTTTTTCGTCTCTCTCCAAAGTCGCGTAATATGTTCTAGACTTAGATTATGTTATGAAGGATCACTGAGTGCTTTCAGGAATTTCTTTGATGAATATTTGTTTACTTCTTCTGATGGAAATTCTTGGGAATAAAATTGTAGATGAACGATATAATCATTAAACTTTAGTTTAGTTAAGGGAATTCTGAAAGATTTTACTATGAATATTAGAACCTTGTTTATGAAAAGCAGTGTGGTATTTCGGGGGAATTTTTATTATTTGCTTATTTGCTAGTTTAGCGTCATGTTTCGCTATGACGGCACTTCCAACTAATTTTATTCATCATAATTTTATATTACCACTGTTTCGGCATTTCTTCTTAGGGATCAGTCAGCTAGGACATGCCGGCGCCATCTAGTTTTACAATATTGACCAAAATATAGACTTGTAAAAGTGTTTTAAAAAATCTACTTACAAGAATAAACATTTCATTTCAAAGATTTACCTCTTTATACACCTAAAATACTCCTTGCCATCTAGCTTTATCAAAAAGGCTCTTACAAGATCTACCATAAAAACTCAACAATATCGCTTTGCCCCGCACTAATTCTTGAGTATGCCACAAACCTAAAAGAGGTTTGATTGGGTAAAATATTGAAAAACTTTCCGATTCTTTTTGTGGAAGCTTGTGTCTCTTAAGTAGATTCTACTGAGGGTTCAGGATTTTATTAGCTCAGCTTCGTCAACAACCTACAAACAGTTTTAGAGAAGTAAGTTCGGTAAAATTGAGTTATGTAACTAAGTTATTTTGCAGACCGGAATAGCCGCATATTTTGCGAATCCTTAAAATTATGATGGACACTAAAATTAAGTCTTTTTAAGGTATTTATTTTCATTGAGAGACTTTGGATATCGATTTGACGGAGGATATGTGTCTCTTTCGTTATTATCAGCTATATTTTAACTACTGTGGACGTACTGTAGGTAGTGATGGTTATTGCGCAACAGAAAAACCATTTGTAGTTCAGATCAAATTATAATTTACGATCACATTAATCACACTAGCATTACACACACTGTAGATACACAACTATTCAAAACGCGCGACAGTTTCTAAACCTCTTCACTGCTTGACCGCCACCGATAAACCTGCTTAGCTCCGGCCGGTCCGAGCGTTATTCTGGAGACTCTGTCGAGTGCCACTAGGTAGCGCTGGCGTCCCGATTAGTCAACTAAGTAACGTATTTCCGACATATTAATGCCACCAAATAAGGTAAGTATACACAAGAAATTACCGGGACATGTAATTTTTTGTTCTGGTATGGTCACTTATCTGCGATATCTATAGGCAGCGGTGACAACATAACATCAGATGGCCTTTCTTGTTATTCACTCAAAATAAGTCACGGTACTACCACTGTTGTTTACCTAGGTAATAGGTACGGGTTAGTATCTGCAACTCAACATTAATGCGCGTATCTTGCGTACGAGTTAAATTCTCGCTAGATACAATATCACAAATCACACCCTACCTTATACTAAACTACCCACCTTTAACTTACCACAATCAACTACCAACTGTTCCAATTGTCCCAACTCTCGAACAACAACCCCCAAGTTTCTTATAATCACTCTTTTCCAGTTTCATGCCTTTAGAATTCCCATCTGATATATAGTCGTTCTAATTCGGACGCTTGGCAGCACTCCAGGCCGCTATACCTACGTTTAACGTAGCGCCGCAAACTTTAATATTTGTCACTGGAAGATATATTGAAGTTTATGGCGGATATATTAAGCAAGGAGGTTGGATACGGTGATTTGTTTTTTTGTTCATGTTGTTGGAGGCTTGTTAAAATAGTTATTAAAATAGATGTTTAATAATGCTAGCGACCCGCCCCCCTTCTTCGCACGGTTTTTATAATTTAGCAAAACAGGCAGATTTCTTCATTATGTTATGTAAGTTAAATAATAATGTATAAACCTTCCGGAATAAATTCTCTAACGTCTAAATGATGGTGAAAATCGTATCAAAATCTGTTGCGTATTCAGAGAAGAACAACGCGGTGACACAAAAAGAGACGAAAAGTGACTTTAATTTATAATACTCCAATTTTCCTATTACTACAGATTAATACGAGTACTATTGCCTAAAGAAAAGGCCTCTTCTCATACAAGTTGGGTTACTGTAACTTGCATGAGAAAAGGCCTTTAGGAGGCTTTAGTAGTGATAGACACAATTTGTCTCTTATCATCAACTTATTTTCAACTACCTGCAACATTGCTGCATTATTTGGAATATGGTATTAAAATAACGCTTTAAATGTCCATTTCGTTTTGTTTTTACCACCACAAACCTTAATATTTGTCACGGGGAGATAAATATTAAAGTTTATCGCGGATTTAGTAAGCAAGAAGTTTGGATACGGTGATTTTGTTTTTGTATAGCTGGTTCGAAACTAGGTATAAATTTTATAATATTTCATTGTTTTATTCCCATTGCAAGAAATTGCATTTTTTTAAATGCATATGCATATTTATTAGCCTCACTGCCCACTGCTACTACCTGTTCCCACTGCTAGGACACAGGCATTCTCTCTTTGAGAGGGAGTGATCCACCAGGGCTCAAGTGCGGGTTATTAGAGTTAAAGTGAATGTAAGTAAGTTCTTGGGGCTCACAATAGATAAAAAATTAAACTGGAAACCACATTTAGAGGAGTTAATCAAGCGACTGAGTAAATCCGCCTATATGCTCTACAAAATCGGTCCTGTTCTATGTGTAGATGCCAAGCTTACGGCGTATCATGGCATAGTTGGTAATTTTCAAAGATTTGGTGTTATTTTCTGGGGGAACTCAACCCTCAAAGAGTTAATATTCAGGTCACAAAAGAGATGCATTAGAGCCATGTTCGGTCTAAAAACAACCGACTCATGCAAGCAATTCTTTCTCTAAAATTCTTTCATTCTATATCTTTGAAATTGCGGTGTTCGTAAAATCAAACCAGCATTTGTTTAAAAAACTATCCGATTTGGATAATCGGAACCGGCGCGATAAATATAAGCACAGATTGCGTGTGAGACCATCCAATACGGCACTAATGCGTAAAAGTGTTTTCTGTATGGCACCACGTATATTTAACCATCTACCACAAGCACTCAGAGATATAACTGTAACTAATTTATTTAAGAAAAAACTAAAAGAGTATTTGGCAGCCAAATGTTTCTATAGTATTGCTGAGTTTCTAATGGAGAAGACATAATAATTCGGGCGAGTTAGCTAGTTTGGTTCTGTTAATTATTGTAAGCACTTTTTTTTTTTACTTGTACTGTACTTGTGAATTTAATTTTATTGTAATTGTTAACAAATTAATTTCAGTTTATTGTATTTTTTTAATGTATAATAATATTTCATTGTAATTAATAATTTTAATTAATTTAAATAACTATTTAAATTGTTATTATAATACATATTTGTACGCCGTTAAGGTAAAACATGACTGTGATTCTTTCTGCAATGTACATAACATCTTGCATGCTTTGTGTGTGCATACTCATGTTTCGGACAAATCAATAATTCATTAAAAATTCATTCATTCATTCATTCAAAGATGTCACATGTCTTCGAATTTTTGGTTCCAAGTTATACCAGTTTCCTCACGATGTTTTCCTTCGCCAATACGGATACAGGTTTTGATGCGAATAGCCCAAAACAAAAAGGTTTTTGCAAACTATCACCATATCTATTTCTGCCGCCTGGCAGAAATGATGATTTTACCCTAGCCCGTAAAAAGAAAGGCACTTGCGACTTTCAACTTGTTCTCTAAGGTCAAGAACGCTTCGGTGACTGGTATTCTTTCCATTACAGCCATCGGAGCCGGTTTACCAAAACGAATAAAAATACCATTAAGTTGATGGATTCAGAAAATACTAAGTAATTTGAATAAATACGGCCAAAGCAATAAAACAAAAGTTCCTGGTCGTGTTCTACTTTTCTACAATTTGACCTTGGATTCATTGCTGTGGTAGAAAATGGACTACTATGGATGCTTTTCGCGTGCACGTCTCTCTACATTAATCTCACATTTATAACTTCTCTCTACATCGTTTTTACATTTATATTATTTCAAAATGACTGATGTAAACTATATCAGCACTCTTTTAAATCAAAATATTGTAGCAAATACAATATTTTGAATTAAAATATTGTATTTGATACAATATTTTGAATAAAAATATTGTATTTGATACAATATTTTGAATTAAAATATTGTATTTGATACAATATTTTGATTTAAAAGAATGCTGATATAGTTTACATCAGTCATTTTGAAATTATCGCGCCGGTTGCGATTATCCAAATCGGATAGTTTTTTTGGTGTTTCTTGCCCGTTCTTCTCCATAGGAAACTACTATGCTTTGGAATGGGCAACTAGCTCCATCTTATTGACTGACCGACTCCTTGAACAGATTGCCTAATTTGGTTTAATTGCTTTGAATTTGAATGAGTTTTTTTAATGACAATAATATTGTTTGGTTCGATCTTTATCAAAAAGGTCAGGCAGCAGTCTTGGCAACAGTCCGAGAAAAATGCCGCAACAACGAAGATTGACATAGCACCTTATTTATCTGTGTTATATTTATATTTATAACACATGTAAGACCCACGAGTGGCTATTGTTGAATCCGTGACAAATTGCACGTGTTATTTCGTTTGTTCAGACGGCTTTCGGCCAAAAAAACTAAGATATATTCGACACTATTCATAATAGTGACACAGAAATCCGGCGACCAAGTAAAGGCTCGTTTACACGAAGCGAGTTTCTTGGCTGGGGAGAGGCGATAATGTCCATGCAAGTCTCGTTGGCGAGACTGGAAAAGTAATTATCGAAATTGTATGCTTAGATACAATCTAATCTAACTAGCCTGTATTATTCCACTGCAGGGCAAAGGCTTCCCTCTCCTTTTTCCGCACAATTATGTCTATTGCTAGTGTCGGCCAGTCCTTTCGGTAGGAATCAAGCTCGTCCCACCATCTTCGTCTCGGCGTGCCGCGATGTCGTCGTGCGTTTAGTGGGACCCAATCGGTCAACCCATTTTTCATCTGGCATACGGCAGGCATGTTTGGCCCAGTCCCAATTAAGCTTAGTGACTTTATGGGTAACGTCCGTGATCTTGGTTTCGGCGCGCAGTGTAATGTTCCTTAAACGGTCCGAGGACAATTGACTTTGCATGTATTTGTCTATAATTTTTATGGTATACATAATAAAGAGTATCCTATCTTTATTCCTATCTACGTACAGTTACAGTAGTCAGATTTTCTAGACTCAATTCAATGTTTTAACAAGACGAATGCTTCAAATTTTCAAAGGCAAGACGATTCTTGCTTTCATTATGCGAGTATCGTTCGTTATTGCTGTTTACATAAGTCTTATTATTTTCTAACTCGTTTTGAAAACCGCCTATCCAAGGCAAGAAAACTCTCCTCATGTGAATGAGCCTTAACGTTATGTAACAAAAATGTCCACGACACAGATTTTAAGTAAAGAAATAAAGGAATCTTTTTATTATTTGATATCTTTTGTTTTTAGTGGCTGTTGTGGCTGGGTAATAAATAGTAGAGCTTTTGAAGATATGTTTTAGTTAAAGTTGTGCGGTTGTTTTCTTCACTTGAGATAATTTTATTGGTCGTTGGCGCAAAACACTGGTTATGATCAATTTAGTTTTTTGTATAGCACTCTTTATTTATACAATCTGATTTACAACTTTTTTGAAGGCAGGAGGGCTTGTGGCTAAGTAATAACTGCCGCACGGTTCGAGCGATTGGTCCTGGAGAACTAGATAAAACTAAAAACATTTAAGTCGAAAGATTACATCCACATGATATGTTGTTTATTTATTTGCTCACATTCAATTTATTTTCGCAATTAACAATAAAATGTCATCGAAAACTTCACTAAAGCCCATTTTCACAATTACTAAGTGACAATTAAATGAATCCCTAAATGAAAGTGCACTGTTGGATTTTCAACGCTAGGCTCAGCGCTCAGAGTTGAAAATTGAACAGTGCACTTTTATTTAGGGAATAATTTAAGTGTCACTTAGTTGTCGGTGAAAACGGCATAAGCATGGGATTTAATAAACACAAAGAAATTACGTGTAGAAATCAGATTTAATATAAAGTCAATGAAATTGATTGTTAAGCAAATGGACAACGAACTTAAATTTTCCGTGTATTCAAATCACGAATCATTCTTTGGCGAACGACGAATTTACGTAGTGTGTCAATTTGATAAACAATTACAATTCTTCAAATAATTTCTCTCAATTTACAAAATATCCCCATAATTAAAACCCCAACTTTACAAACCGCGACAAATTAACAACTGAAAGAATTTTTGTCACACAAGTGGTACCTACAAGAAGCTCCCTCAGTTACCCTTTGTGTGAGAGCTACGACATGACAGTGACAAGTAGACTCGACTTAATACCACACTACAGCGTTTTGCTTGTCTCGCGGGTTGTTCGTGTAATAAAGGGTTCGTGGTGTTTATATTTTGGTCAGATTATTAAGTAATGTCATATTTTAGGGTTTTGTGGATTAAAGTTATGTGGAAAGCTACGGTTTCTGTGGAAAGTTACGGTTTCGTCTTGTGACGACAAGTTTGAGATCTTGGGTTCGATCTCAAGATGAGTTATTTATTTTTACAGAAACACAAAGCTTCTTTTTTGTTTATTAATTATTATTATTACTTATGGAGGCTTGGCGTTAAAAATTCTTCTATTAACACCTAGTTACACAAACACAAACATTACCTAATGCCCCATCAATGGTTCATTAATTCTAATGATTTCTTTAATGTAATCACAGAAACATTAATACGAGTCTAATGTTGCTTTCTGGAACAAGTTAATGGAAGCTTAGTATTTAAAAATTAAAATTATAGTTTAAAAAAAACTAAACAACACGCTTTTTACACGAACTAAAAATGATAAAATAATTAAATTGACTTGTATCCAATGATTAAATCAAAAAGCGTGAAGCGCTTTTTATTGGTGTATACTTTAAATTTATTTAAACAAAGCGCTCTACGTTTTTTGATTTAATCATTGGATACAAGTCAATTTAATTATTTTATCATTTTTAGTTCGTGTAAAAAGCGTGTTGTTTAGTTTTTTTTAAACTACAATTTTATTTTTACTTTTTAGTCTAGTATATTCTTCATTTAGTTAATAACTCTAAAGTCAACGAAGTTATGACTTGACCGGTTTACTAGTTAAGTAGCCACTATCTACAAATCTACTATCCACCTCTTGGCTCCATTATCAGACCCTCGACACCAAATGCAACATATTGAACTCGTCAAACCGAGTCATATGAGTTCAAACTCGAGGGGTTTACTAGAAGTCGCTGAAGAGTTCCACTATCCACCTCCTGGCTCCATCATCAGATCAGTTCCAAGATACTAAATTATTGTATTGTCATCGTTTCTTGATACGTGTGCAAATTTTCAAGTTATTCGAACGTCTTGAAGCTGGTGAAAATTACGTTGAAAGATTCCGTTACATAGATAGATAGACTTTATACAGTACCTATCAATTTAATGTCAGTGCCTATCTTCCGGCTTCATCATCAGACCTTGAAACCTAATCGTGGTCAAAGTTCATTACAAGACTTTTCTAAGAAATCCAAAACAGATATGATATAATTTCCATCATGAAGTTCCAGTTCATATCTTCCAGCTCCATCATCAGATCAGTTCGACAGTACCATATTATTATATTGTCATCAGAACTACGTACAGCTGTCAATTTTCATCATGCTACGACCCTTGGAAGATGGTTAAATTAGTTACCTTAGATTCCATTACATAGTTACATACAGGTCGACTTAATAAAAGCGTGTTACTGATACTCGTATAATCGTTTCTGCAATTGGCTGTAAGTTAGGCAAAATGTGATTGAAAATCTGACATTTCTGTCACCGCAAGGTCGTAAGTGGTTTATTTGACATCGTGATTAAAAGAAATGGGAAATATTTAAGAGATTCTCAAAAAAAAATGCACAGTTTTTTAATAACTGAGCCATTTTGAGAGTTTGTGGCCTTTTCCCACAGTTGGTCGCAGAAACTAAGCAATCATACTGCAACTAAACAGGTTAGGTTAAGTTGGAACAGTAACCAACCACGCGCGAACCAATTCGGTTCGCGCGTGTGGCAGTAACTTAGCTAAAGCACCCCGACCAATTTGGTCACAGTTACTTGGCTATTTAGTATTTTTAGGACCCCAAAATGGAAATTGTTTGAGGTACACAAAAAGAGGCGCTATCATTATATTAGAGTGTTCAATAATAACCCTAGAAAAGCAAAATGCATGGAAATTATTTGAGGTTCAATATAAATACATGCCAAAAGAAATCCCCATAGTACCAGGTACATCAACCAGGTTCAAAGTAGCTTCTTTACCATTCATTAAAATGAATGGATAAAACCTACGAACAACACATCAAAGAGGTATGTTGAAAGCACATGCACTTTACTTCAACACCGCTTAGAGTTTGCTTAGTCCGTGAAACAGCCATGCCTTACTTAACGTTACTAACTTACGCGTTGTTTGATTTAAAAAGGACTTATAGCGTCCACTTTTGACTGTGAAAATGGGCCCGTAAATTTTAACTCTAGATACTCTGATTGACTGACAAAACTGAAATTTGGAGTCGAAATAAAAATAGCCTAGTTACCGAGAAACTCTCACCAAGGACCATTAAACCCGCACTAAACCGCTGCCCTGGCTTCGCACTAAGTACTTATCTACGGCGCACCTACCTATCTACCTACCTTACCTACCTATATACATACATGCCTACCTATACCTACCTACAAACCTACCTACCTACCTAAATACCTACCTACCTACCCATCCTACCTACATACCTACCTACGTACTAACATACCGACCTACCTTCCTACCCTACCTTCACCTTCCTATCCTTAGAACTTTGTCATAAGCATAACGAATACAACAAAAAAAGAATTACCCAATTTGGTACAGCCGTTCTCAAGTTATGGCGTGACCAGAAAAATAGGGATATTATTTTATATAAATACAGAAAATTAAAAAAACGTCGATTGTAGCTGGCACCTATTAATGATCCGATGTATTGAAAGTAGTAATTATTGCAGTAAGGAGAAGAAATAACTAATTCCCAGTTCAAATTCAAACTCAAAGCATTTATATCACATATCATAACATAAAATCACGCCTTGTGTACCTATAGTACACCTCAAACTCAAACTCAAAGCATTTATTTCAATTAAACCATTTACAAGCACTTTTGAATTGTCAAATAGTCGGTCAGTTAGTCAAAAAATTTAAGCTAGTTGCCCATTCCAAAACGTAGATTTTTATGGAGAAGAACGGGCAAAAAACTCCAAGGAAACTCTTTTAAATACAGAAAATTACAAAATCTTGGGTACATTATTCTTGTTGCTTATATATGTGAGAACAATGTACAAACAATAATCAAAACAATTCAAAATATAAGATTAAAAATAAGTCCTGGCAGATAAGAGATGACCAGTCACAACTGATAGCGCCCGCACCCATTTTTCGCCAGTAATGTTCAAGTCCCATGTAATAGGGTGAGCCTATAGCCATCAACCGGGCACAAATCCCAACTCCGGGCTGCTTCTAAGAAATTCCAGATTAAAAAACCCATTAACACTTGGCCCGACCTGGGACTCGAACCCAGTACCTGATGCTCAGCAGTAGCGCTTGAGACCACTGGACCAACAGCAGTCATTTATGTTAATTAAAACATTTACATACACTTATGAGTTGTTAAGGTATACTAGACAAATAGCCTAGTGGGCTATTGGGCTATAAATTTGATGGCAGTCGTATTTGACAGATCAAATGGTTATGTAGTCTAGTGTTTGCCTTGGGGGTCTAATTACGGATTAACAGATACATTGCCCAAGATATCGCTACTGTTCTAGACAGGGTAGTAATAACAATATGTCACTATGTGTATGTAGGTAAAATGGTTGTCGATACGTAAATATCGATTGAATACTCTAAATAAGGTCTTATTATATAATATATAAGGTCTTATTAGCATCATGTACTCGTAAACTATTCAATGCCGCCCATGGGAATGTGACCACCCGTATTTTTCTGAATATTCATGAAAAATTTACTTTAGAACTATCTTTTTTTTTTCAAAGTCATGATTGTCTTTTTCTTTTTTTCAAAGTCTTATAACTTTATGGACTTACACTTGTGTTTTTTAAATAAATACTGTTTTTTTGTCGACTAATTTTAATATAAAATGTTAGTTAATCCGATAAAATTTCTCATAAGCTTTTATAAATAATAAAGAGAATCCAAATCGAGCTACTCAAAAAATTAAAAAATGAATTATATGAAAATATCCAGAAAAATACGGGCGATCAAATGCCCATGGGCGACATTGTATAATATAGGTTCTGGATTGGCGACTGCATACCGGAAGACTTAGCGTTGGAAGGCCTATGAGGTGGACCGATGACCTGGTGATGGCCGCAGGAATCCGCTGGATGCGGGAAGCACAGAACCGGTCGAAGGGGCGGTGCTTGGGGGAGGCCTATGTCCAGCAGTGGACGTCTTTCAGCTGAAATGATGATGTTACTATATAAAAGTTTTAGTATTGTAGAAAATAATTGTCCCTCATTGGTAATCCCAAAATTAATAACAAAAACAAAAAAAAAATATGAGAAAGAATGCAGTGTGTGTGTTAAGGTTTAAAAAGTCACCTTATTAATTTATTTATTGCACCTTTCAGGCATGTAACAACCATTTTTCTAACCCTACACAAACTGTCCACCAACGCTATCAAAGAAAATCAACAGTATATTACGGCCATTCTTTACTTACCCCCCCCCAGCCTTGTAAACATGTACCTACGTCCTACGTCAAGCCACAAAATAGATGGATACAGAAGGTCAGCCTCGTACAACGAGCTCAAACAGGCACACGCACACATAGACGCGTGCACCACAATCTCAAATGAATTGCAGTCGTAAGTGCTCTTGCACTCACTGTACACTATACTCGTACAGTCACGAGCACAAATATATTCGCTTAAAGTATTGGAAGTGTTGTAAGAAGTTTTATGGTGTTGCGAACTTAGTATTTTCGAAACCATAGTTATTATGAAATGACCAGATTTATGAACGCAAACGAAGCAAAAGGAGTATGTAAGGATCGTATCAGGTAGCGTTCTGTAGTTTCTAGCTACTCCCATGGGAACGAGGCGTGACTTTTATGTATATTACGAAATAGGTATTTCTCAAAGTTGCACTCGTTATTTCTCGGGAAAAATGCGTTTGCAATTTGCATAGCCTATAATATTCCCACTGCTGGGATACAGGCCTCCTCTCGGTGAGAGGGTGTGGACCCTAATACAGTGCATGTAGGTAAATGTCACATGACTTCGATTTTTTGTTTGTATATGCCGGCTTCCTCACGATGTTTTCTTTCAAGGCAGCAGTGGAGATGAAATTATTTACAAAAAAGTAAAGCACCTGTCTGGGTTCGCACATACGACATAAAACTCGTAAGTGGCGGCCGTTACCACTGGGTTACCTCTGCTCCAGGTTTTGAGTAAGAGTAAGGTATTTATACTCGTGATTGTACGTGAAGCGTGTCTATGTGTACGTGCGTTTTCGCCCCGTTAATCGAGTTGATCTTCTGTATCTATCTATACTGTGGTCAAGGCTTACTGCTAAATATTTGTTCATTGCCGACTTGTTTTCGTACTAATACCTGTACGATGTAGAATTAGTAACAGCTGTTTGGTCAATGGGTGTAACAAGGATGTGTATGTGTGTGAGTCATTCCCTTGTAGGGAACGACTCAAACCTTATGAATTATGTATTTAGAAGAAAGCGTCATAGTCCATAGTACGTCACCTACAAACAGTAAGTTTTACATTGCGTGAATTCTTGTATTTGTTGTGATAAGGGGATTAATTAGTGAGCAAGGTTTAATTGGTTGTTTCGGCACAAAAAAACGAGTGTTTTATGCGTCTATTTTAGCCTGATGTCCAATCAACTTTCGTTGAACTCCACCAACACCTGTCTGGATAAAGGGCAGCTTCAAAATAGAAAACTTAAAAAATAAAATGAATCTCCAAGGACACCTCTAAACAGCCCCTTTTTTAGACAGCCTGTCAACATAAGCCTACCCTTGTTACTTGTTGTTATAGTTTTCATGATTGTGCTTTTCGTATTTTCATAAAATAGAAAAAAACTGTGCCACGTAGTTATCTTATTTAAAAAACAGAGTAAATTATTTTATTTGGGATATCCACAATCAAAGAGGTACATTTAAAACTGAAAAATAAAGAAAACACAAAAACCTATACTAATACGTATTCACTTTAAACATAACTTTTAATTTATTTATACCTGACTAACATATTCTTAGGGTTCATTGTTGCCTAATCAAATAAATAAATAAATTATACGTATTAACAAAGAAAATTGGCAAAATATTAGGTTGTGTATTCACTAGCGTGTTAGGGTTCATTTGCTCTAACCGTAATCTACCATGTAGTAAGGGGTTGGGCAAACAGGCTGACGGGCTCAGGAACGTACCTGACGGCAAGTTCCTGCCACCGCCTAAATAGACATCTACCTACTTATGTACCAAGTTGTGCCCAAACAGGGTGTGCCGAATTACCAACCTTAAGGACCAAGGTGGAATATCTTAAATATATATTTATGTAGTGTAGGTACGTCAGCAATGCTTGATGACGGAAACAGGTAGCGACTGTGCGGTTCCACGTAAAGTAGGGAAATTAATTTTTAACCAAAGTGCCTATCATTTGTCCATAGGTATATTCAAATCACAACTGTCATTCTTTGACTGTTTTGTGGCGGCATCTATAACGCCACATGCAAACTACGCATCAACGACCTGACGTCACAAAAAAATCTGCATCGCGCAAGCATAGTTTATCGCGCGATCATCATTTATATAACTTTCCGACATCAATCATCACGCTGTTGCCCGCCAGACACGACACCCGTCTGGTCGGAGGATCCTCCCTTTTCTATATAGAGGATGCACTCATCCTCTGCAACTTTACACCCTGTTCCTCATATCTCTATAGTTTTATAAAATGAATAGGTATAACACGACAAGTTGACGAGGTTGTCAATCTGCTAAATAATTGATTTCTCTGACTGTACTTTACCAGACGATCTCTTTCACAAAGATCTCTAAGAACTTTTTGTTGATTTTATCTATTTTACCTGTTATGTAAGTAAATATCTTTTCAGGAAAATAATACTCAATAAAATAACTCGCTGTTTGGGCAAAATTAAATAAGTAATATTGCTTCGTTCTGCGAAAAGTCTTCGCAATAATACCTTTCAATAATCAATCCACTGCTAGGAATAAGTCGTATTCTTCTTATATTAATACTAAAAAAGGCCTTTTGTCCAATAAAAAAAAAAATTGCACGCGCCCCAGAAATTCTATCCACGACAATATTTTTCATAATACCTATAGGTAACCAATGACGACAACATTAAGATATACAGGTATATTTTGCCCAACATTTATTACCAACAATCTCTATTGAGTACACGGCTTAATAATTATATATCTATACATAATATAAATTAAAATCGCTTTCACTGTCTGTTTGCTCGCGTTGTTCTTATAAACTATACAACGCATTTTGATGAGTTTTCACCATCATTTGCCTTTTCACCAGCAGTTCGAACCTAAGGCACGCATCTCTGACTTTTCGGATTCATGTGCATGTTGTATAATTAACACGAGCTTCTAAAACGGTGAGGTAGAACATCGTCAGGAAACCGGCATGCCTGAGAGATATTTATCGACGACATGTGAAGCGAAGTCAGAGGTCCATGAGCAGCATAAAATTCTGACACCTAACCTGGTGTCAGAATTTTTGTCACTAACCACACGAAAAATAAGAACCACCATTTAAAAAATGTACTCCTCAAGGTTTATAAGTATAATACATTTTTATTAAACTTCAATTTAATAAAGATATCTCGATGTTTTATCAAGTCGTAAAAGCCGTGCGAAACAGGGGGAGGTCGCCAGTACAATAATAAAGTAAAAGTTACGATCTTAAACAGCATGACTTTATTGATAATATTAATTTGTTTATGAAGTTATAAAAAGTATTATGTCAAGTAAATGGACGTGGATAGTTCGGGTCTTATGTTAAAACAACAAAACTAGGTATGTAAAGTATGTTGTAACTCAGTATCGAATAATTTCATCTACGTGGGTCTTAAAAAGGATCCGACACCGACAATATGGTTATATGGACCGTTTGTAAAAATACAAGCTTATAAAGCTTTGAAATAGAGCTTTAAATATATACACATACACGTATTGTAAGTGCTTTGTTTCCAGTAACATAAATATTATCAAAACAATAGGGTTCGGGGCGAAGATAAGGATTTCGTAAATTGTTTATCAAAGAATCCCTTTCTTTACCTATCTCGGGACCCAGGGGTCGGTCCTTTGGAAGCCGTACGAGGATCCGAAACCAACTCGCAGAGGCCTCTTAAACAATTTTAAATGGAATAAGGCACCAACCGACGATTATCCCTATCATGCACTATGCAAGTACACTCAGGACAACCCCCGGTTGATACAGGACTATGGCAGAACATGGAAACAACACATATTGAGCTATGGGTTTGGTCAGTCACCGCCCAAACAGATTATGCTGAATGTCAAGTTGATAATGTTCACAAAAACTTAAGTTGATAACTTAAAATCATAATATCACGACGTCAGGCAGAGCCTTACCTACTGTACATAGTTGATAGGAGAAAATACTAAATTGTTTCTTGAAAAAATATACAAAAAGTTTCAGTGAATGGCACTCGGGCATGAATGTCTTTAATACTTTTTTTAACAAAAATTAAATGATTTAATAAATTTTACATGAACTTAATAAACAGCTTTTTCTAAGAAATCATGTAACGTGGAAGTCGGCGTTTTGCATGTTTAAAGTGCAAACGTAACTAAGAAACCAAATAAATAAGTCCTACAGATCGAATGCAGTAACACGTGCGTCGATACGGTTGGCGCAGTGGCTGAGCGATCGACTGCTGCGCAACGTGTTCGATCCCCGCACGGAACAAATATTTGTATGATCTGCAAGTATACGTAGTTGTTCCGGGTCTGGGTGTTAGTGTATGTGACTTTCTATGTTTGTAAACGCACCCACGAATACAAGAAGAAATTCTTAGTGTGGGGCAAAGTTATAAAAAAAAATAAAAAAATAGTAAGCTCATAAGTTACACTTAATTACTTACCCCCGTCTATATTTAGAGTTAATTACTTTATACGAAAAGAACTTCAGCACACGTAGCATCACTTCAATAGAAACGGGTTTTGTCGACGGAAGAATAGACAAAATAACAGATTCACAATCACAATCTGTCATTTTGTCTGTTCTTCCGTCGAAAAAACCCGATTCCACGTTGTTCATACTATTACGCGTGCAGTGGCACTAAACTAGGGATTACAATAAAATAAATTGGTTTGTAATGTTATTGAAATCAAATTCAATGTACCTATATCATGCGAGAATGCTCATTAAATAGTATATGATAGTTCATACTAATTCCATGCTGCCATGATAGTTCATACTAATTCAAAGCTGCCATGTCATTATTCTAAGATAGCCATCTTGTTCTAAACTTCGGGTGACCGAGCTCTGCTCGGGTGAAAATACGGAGAAAACAAATTTTCCCGAAAATGAGACCTAGCTTGATCGATTTTTTGTTCGTGTCCGTAAGCCCGTACTAAAAACTCCGTAAGTCGTTAGAGCCGTTTTCGAGAACGTGATTAAAAAGTGATGGGTATGGGATATATTTTTATATTCTCAGGAGTCAGCTTTGAAACTAACTTTTCAACGTTTTCATTTACGTTTATTTTTAAGTAATGGTATTTAATTTAATGTTAAAAGTATTTTATTACCTTTTTTTTCTATCTATAGTCTGATAGTAAAAAAACATCTTCAAACATACCTACCACGTTCATTATTCTTTTGTTAAAAACATCTACAGTTTTCTCTCCCCAAAACACCGATTCAGTACATTTTCACTTCATAACCAGAATCATAAATGAGAAAATATTGTCTCACTAAAAACAAACGTATCCTATGCTAGATCGTAATCACAAATCAGCAGCCCTCGTAATTTAGAAGCCTAGGCCCTCCTAATATTTGGCTTGCTTACCGACACAATTTTTGCCTCCCTCTTTTATTATTATGGACTCAGGTCAAAGTATATTGTATTCTCCGCACATTTTGCTTAGCCATCGCAATATAAAAAGTGGTCAAGTGCGTGTTGGACATTTGTTTAGGGTTTTGTAGTTACAAATAAACAGAATGACGTGACTCGAATCTTTCTATGTTTTTATTCACTACGAAGCTAAAGTTGAATTAACACACGCAATATAGATAGTTTCAAAATTTGTCAAACCGAGATAAACAGAAACTCCATTCTATAAAAAAAACACTGGGTTTTTTTTTTGTTTTAATTTTTCTGCGATTAAGTTTCTTGAAAATACTTATCAACAATACAATAATTTTACAATATAATTCAAACAATGATGAAGTCACTTTCAAAGTATGAATTGATAACAATTCACAGATCGGTTCACAATTTATAAACGGATCGGCAACATTTGTACCACGAAAGTAGGCCCACGCACACCATTTGGCTACGGAATCCAAAAAACAGGGGTAAATATGACACGAGGGGATGATAAACTGCCTTGTATCATTCTCGCCTCGATGATTTCTGAATGAAACTCGCATGAACCCACGACAGGGCGTTAAAAGAACATGACACGAAGCTTTTGAATAAAAAATTTGATGTCTCTTTAGAATATTGCTTATAATATAAAATAATAACTGTTGATACTTCGTGAGTTTCCTTGATAAGATAGATGTGTTTTTGTCACTTTCTCTACCCGATTTTGAGGATTGTATTTAGTTCAGAGTGATCAAATCTTTTTGAATACAATAATTGAATTGAATTAAGTAAATACATTCGTAAGTATTGTTCACATGTAGATGAAAGAAAATACAAGCCTTACAGTAGTCGAATTATGATGTGTAACATCTGACATCTCACCTTGGTAATAAGCAACATTAAGTTAATAAGGAACATTAAAGGAGCGAGGCTTCGTCAAGGTCGTTTCAGACGGCGAACTCTAGCACCGCGCGCGCTCATTGGTCAAATCAAATGGCACGCGCTTCTCTGGTTTCCAGTTACACACTTCCGTCCCTTTTCACGAAATTTATCCCACAGATTTTTAGGGTATTTATTATGTTCTGTACACAGATTGCCGGAAATTGAGGGGAAAGATGTTACACATCAAAAAGAAAGAAAAATGGAACGAAATACAGGGATCTGGTCTAGAACTAAGAATCGTAGTAGATACCTACGTAGTGTATTGCCAAGCATGTAATAGGGTTTAATTATGAGTGTGGCCCAAACATCCCTAGATAGAAAGATGTGGAAAGATAGTACGGAGGCTCTTGCCCTGCAGTGGGAAAATTGAGGCTATTAGTAATAATAATTGTGGGTGTAGTAGATGACGACTGAAGGATTCTGTCAGTCAAGAAAATTGGCAGCAATGCAAAGTCAGGGGCATTCATTTTACAAATCGACCACCGACTTAAATTGTCTGTAAATTCAATCCCATCAAAAACATATAGCACACACACATTACTTGCTATAAAGGCTAAAACACTTAATGTGTACATTTGAAGGTTGTGTGTCTGCTAGAAGTACCTTAAAATTTGCTGATCGGTGAGTATGTCATTGACAAAATTAATGAACTTATACCTGCAATAGTTCTTAAACTACAGGATCAAATTGAATGTAATTTGGGAATATCCCTAGGTGTACTAAGTCCTCTTGGTCACTGAAAATTCAGGCTTCTACCTTAATCCACGGTGAAGTTACAGGAGTTCGAAAATATTCCTGAATGGCTTCGAGAAACGATGTGCCTGTGTTTGTTGGATGTGCTCGACTTGGCGAGGACACTGCCATGCCCCCCGATGTTCAAACAACTGTCAATATACATGCTGCAGCTGGCTATTACACGGCAAATTGACGTAGCGTGTCAATCTCTAGTTACACATTTTTAATTGGCTAATACCTTTATACATTTTATCATGGCACGCGTGTTTATAAGAAGAGAGAAGAAGAGCCCTTTCTGCCAAGCATGGTGATTTTGGCAAGGACAGTTACATTCCTTTCACAGTTATATTACCTCTGGTCTTGCATCACTGTCAAAGTGACCTTTACGGTCGTTGCAATAAGGTTGCTGCTTGGGTTGCTGTCAGGAAAAAGAAAAAGAAAACTAAAACCCAACTACGAAAAAAACGCCAACTAAAAAGGTATAAGCAAGATAATATAGTATCAAAATAAAATTGGTTTTGGTTTTCGTATAACCGGAGTCAGACGTAATCTGTGTGAGTCATGTTTTAATTACATGACATTTCCTGTGGAATAACATGACGCTTTCAACAATACCTGATTTCTCAAAATACGACCAGTGGTTTAGGAGTTATAAGGGAACAGATGAACATATGCACATACATATATAGCCTGTTAAAATGATCCTCCTTTGGCTTTGCAGTAGTCGGGTAATAACTAAGAACGTTTCGTGGAATATAATAATAATATTTATGTGAAAGGTCTGTAAGAACGAGTGCAAGTGACATGTGACAAGATGGTTCGTCGGTTTCAAGTAATAATGTGAACCTGCTTACTTCAGTCAACTAGGAGTAAATAAAAATGTTAGATTACGAATAATAATTTAGTACCTGGGCGACCGAGCTCTGCTCTGGTGAAAATAGAGAATGCTCATTTAATAGTATAGGAAAGTTCATACTAATTCCATGCTGCCATGATAGTAGGTACTTACTAATTCCATGCTGCCATGATATTCGTTACTGACTAATTCTACGCTGCTATGTCATTATTCTATGGCAGCCATCTTGTCCTAAACTTTGGACGACCAAGCTTTCCTAGGGTGAAAATACGGAGAAAAAGAATTTTCCCAGATATGAGACCTAATTAGATGGATTTTTCGTCTCCGTAAACCACCAATATTGCAACTTTCATCGAAATCGTTAGAGCTGTTTTCCAGAACTTGACTACAAATATATCCTACTAATATTATAAACGCGAAAGTTTGTGAGGATGTATGGATGTTTGTTACTCTTTCACGCAAAAACTGCTGAACGGATTTGGATGAAATTTGGCACTTTTTATCCCGATATTACTACGGGATCGAGACTTATGCGGGTGAAACCGCGGGGCGTTGGTAGTATTATATATAATTTGCATTTCTCATTTAATACTAGGTTTAAGATTAGGTTATCATCCTTCCAAAATATTTAGTTTCTTCTTTTGCTTTCAATAATTGGTGTACCAAAAACAATTATTGTTTTTTTTATTAATATATTCTATATAATATAATATGTAAATTGAATATAGAAAGATGATGTTCGTGGGTTGTTAAGCACCAGATAACTAAGAAGATAATTAATAAACATCCAAAAAACTAAAATTGCGACATACATGTATAAACTCACCGTGAGTTTATGTAAAAGTGCAACAGAGGTACACAGTAAAAATGAATGAATGAGCAGTGTAGTTATTTATTTTATTTTTTGACTAATAACACAATTAAAATCATTCATAGGTAGGAAAATTTGCTAATTACAAGCTTCCACATGTATTTTATCAATAGACCATACATACAAGATAGCTTATTAATTTCGTGAAATATTCCTTACTATCCAACTATCGAAAAAACACCGAAATAAATCACTTGGAAGAATTTTCGGGAACATTAATCATAGCTCCACTCTATAACAGCTGTAAGGCCCAAAAGGTAACGCCATATCCACCGCCTTGTCCCTTGACCATGAGCTAAACTGCTCAAGTATCGGTAACTATCTGGTCCGCACCATTTTCTCCTTAAGCCCCGCGTCCTCAGTAAAAATATATCGCTTGCACGATACGAGATAGGAAGGTTCCGAATTTTGCCGCTGGGCAGCAAAACGGTGTTCTGTTTTGTAGAGATTTGCTTGTTACTGTGCAAGTGGGAATGTTTTGGTATTAGGTTGGTGTAAATATTGAGAGCTGTTTAGGGAAATTAACACAAATACTCCGAGTAGACCGGAAAAATACTACAGGTATTCATAGTGAGTCCAGAAAGTCAGTGAGTTTCTTGCCCGTTCTGCTCCATAAGAACCTACTACGCTTTGAAATGGGCTAATTCATCTTTCTGACTGATAGACTCCTTGATAATGAGCATGAAAATAAATGGTTTGAGTTTGCGTTCCTGTGGCCGAAATGAGCTAGATGACATCATCATCATCAAAACAAACATAGGTTAAATTTATTTAAAAATCAGTCGAACCTTGCTATAGTATCGCTGGCGCAAAACACACTGCCTCGCAGTCAAAATCACTCAAGGCTCATTAATGTGTCACTGGTTTAAAATAATCCTTCACGTAGCTGCATCTGCCTACAGTCCTACATATAATTATATCGGCCTCGTCAAGCATTTAATTGTTGATGGAGTGTGTTCTGCCCCAATCAGCAAGAGATCAGTTGATTGGTGCTCAAATTACTGAGTGAAACATTACGTGACGTGTGAACGAGGATTTTAACAGCGTGTTGGTCAGATTTTTACTGACTATGGCCCGTCTACTGACCCAGTACAATCCATATTATTATTATCCTAACTATATATCCTATAGGTACTAATATACGAGCAATATTTGTATATATATTATATATATTTATTTGAAACGAAGTTCTCGAAAACGGTTCCAACGATTTTGATGAAAGTTGCAATATAGGGGTTTATGGGGGTGAAAAATCGTTTTAGCTAGGTCTCATATCTGAGAAATATCGTTTTCCCCGTATTTTCACGCGACCAGAGCTCGGTCGCTCAAAGTTTAGAACAAGATGGCTACCTTAGAATAATGACATGGCAGCAAGGAATTAGTAAGTACCAGCTATCATGGCAGCATGGAATTAGTAAGTACCTACTATTATGGCAGCATGGAATTAGTAAGTACCTAATATCAAGGCAGCATGACATTGGTATGTACTATACATGGAATTAGTATGAACTATCCTATATTATTAAATGAGCAATTTCTATTTTCACGCAAGCAGAGCTCGGTCGACCAGGTACTTATATTATAAATGTGAAAGTGAGTTGTTTGTTTATTCATTTGTAACGCTTTCACGTTAAAACGGCTACACCGGTTTGGATGAAATTTGGCACACGGGTAGAACCATGACCTGGATTAGGACAAAGGTAATATAATAATACTTCTTTATACCGGTAGTACGTTCTTGTGGGATTATTTCCAAACTTCAAACGGGCTGCGAGCAAAAGCTAGTGAGTATAGCTATAAAAAAGGACTGTCATACAAGTACACGTGCCGACGAACTTATTCTTAACCTGGATAATATTATCCCATTAGTTACGCCACTTATTCTACGTAAAACAACGACGAAACACACCGACCAACTCACACATACCTTAAAAAACGCACCGACCAACTCACACATACCTTAAAAACACACCGACCAACTCACACATACCTTAAAAACACACCGACCAACTCACACATACCTTAAAAAACACACCGACCAACTCACAGATACCTTAAAAAACACACCGACCAACTCACACATATCTTAAAAAACACACCGACCAACTCACAGATACCTTAAAAAACACACCGACCAACTCACACATACCTTAAAAAAATTGAGCAAATGCTGGCTGCCTTAGAAAAAGCCTCAGAGTTGTATAAATATTGTACTAAGGCAATTCATCAAGGATAGTATAAAATATCGATTCAATAACTTTGGGGCGAGACTATTGAAAATAACCGGAGATAATCCGACACTCCGGGTTTTTACAGCTAAGAGTATTTGTAGGAAAGCTTATCACGCCAGATCTGAGGATGATCAGGATCCCTTGTAAATCTTGGTAATGATGACGGTATTTCTTTGTGATTAGCAGGAGTCTAAGGTCGAATTCTATAAACTATACGTGCTTTGACCTAGACTTGTTCCCGTCTCTAATTTGCACTTGTAGTTTGACAGTTGTGCGACAGAAACAGTAATAACGCTTAGCCAAGGTGCGAGCTAAGAAACTTTTGTAGATCTCGGATAAGGGGCAATAATAATAAACATGTTACAACCCGATTTTTGTAACTGTACGCCTGTCAACGTCAAAGTATTACAGTGTATGTGGTTTAAATAATAACAATAACAACTTAACAAATAATAAGACAGACCTTTGGAGACGGCACGAGTTGTGTAGACCGTATTATAAGGCGTCATCGGGGCACTAGAGGAGGTAACCAGGTGAGTGAATTCAATCCTACCTACGACTTTGACAGCTCAAATTGCACAGTTATAAAAATCGAGATATATCATCATGCCTTAATTTCCTGGCTGGTTAGCGTATAATATATCCATGAACAGGGGCGAGCCGATTGCTATAAACTTAATATGTATTTCAAACGCATTAAAAAAAAACAGTAGGTAGCACTTTGTTTCACCGGATCAAATCTAACACTCCTCGCTCTGCTATTGCACTTGCAACCACTAAACCAAGACAGATAGCTGCAATGTTAAACACAAATTTTATCAATAAACGAAATAATAATCTACACTAAAAATAAATCATAAACCGTAAAAAGCCAAAATAGACCATAATTTTTACACACGCTCATACATTTCCGAATCAATTTTCTAGTACCCTTTGATGGGTGATCAACATCAAACAATCTGAACCTCACACATTTCTGCCAGTTCAATGTTCTGCCGATCAGATAAACCGATTTCACGCATTCTCGTTCGGTACCGGTCGGCCGAAAATGTCGGGAATAAGGGTGACGTCATAATGCAGTGTTGGCCTATTTGAGATATCGGTTTTTACTGCAAGTAACTGCAAGTACTTATGAATTTAATTTGGGTTCTCGTTTATTTTGTTTATGTTGTTGTATTTTTGATTTATATTTAAAAATACAAATTGCTGGAGTTCCAGGCTAAGTAATACCAGCCGCAAAGTTCGATCCATCAGGGGTATAGTTTTGGTCGGCACGGATGCGTTAACAGTACACGACCGGTAATCTACACTTGCCGCGGTTGATCTGTGGATGGGTGACCATCTTTACATACCGAGACTCCTCCGTGCCTCGGAAAGCACGTTAAGCCTTTAGTCCGGGCTGTCATCCGTGAATCTTTGACAGTCGTTACGGGTCGTCAGAAGTCCGAAAGTCTGACAACCAGTCTTACCAAGGGGTATCGTATTACCCAGTTACTGGGTTGTGGAGGTCGGATAGGCTGTGGCTCCATGTGAGATACTAGTATTCAGCTGCAGCCGGTTAGACTGGAAGCCGACCCCAATATAGTTGGGAAAAGTCTAGGCAGATTTAATACAAATTAGTAATCTGCCTTATTTGCGCCTGCTTCGCGCGGTTTTTACGACTTGACAATCATCGAGATTTCTTTATTATTTATGCATGTTTGATATTAAATTATTATAAACAAAAACCTTTTGGAATAAATACTTTAAATGATGGTGAAAACCGCATCAAAATCCAATTTGCAGTTTAGAGAACAAGCTGTCGCAAAGACATGTACGAAAAGCGACTTTGTTTTATACTTTGTAACAGATAAAGATGAGTCTGAACCCGTTAGAGTAATATCGAAACAAGGACATAGGATATGAGTAAAATCATTAATTAGATACATAATAGTAAATCAGAACTTAATACTTGGACGAGTCTGTATTTCCATCTAATCCCACCTAATCAACCCGACAGTATCCAACTAAGTATCTTCTAAGTTCTAGGAAAGCGTGCTTCATCACTACATGAAATCAGCATGTTTCATATATTACTATTAGATTCAGTATAATCCATTTTGTAGCTACGAGTATACCTTATAAGTACATTATCAGGATCAATTTTTTTTATACATATTTGGATAGCTCATGGCTCTTAAGAGGTGTCATAAAGAATATGAATAAAAAATCTCGACTAATCAATAAGTAAAAAGTTATGCAACAACGCGAAATTTCGCGGGTATTCTGGTGTAAAAACATCGTGAACAGTGCTATATCTCCCCTCGGTATAATCTTCTTCATCCCTACGAATTTATAGGGGGCTCCTTTTCAAAATAATTCGATATAATTTCTTACCGTATAATACTAAGTATAATAGTTTACGACAATCTGAAGGTACCCTTAGGTAGGGTCTTTGAGGATTATCCTACTGGAGCTAAGATTTCTTTGAAGTTAGTGAGGCCTTATGTGGTGGCAATGATGTTGGAAAGATAAGAGGTGTGAATACTTAAGACTGTTTAAGAATAGGTTCTTTAGTGCTTTGATTGTAAGTGCAATTTCATTTACAAGTCGAATTTCCGTTCTACAATCAACTAATCTCGATATGAAAGATATTTTTGGAAAAAAAATACACAATTTATTTACTTATTTCCTATTCCTGGAAGTCGATATCATTTACCTTTTATCAAATCTCATAACAAGTGATTTCAGTGATTATCAAGTATTGATTGATTGATGCCAACAGATTTATTTGACAACTAATCCAATTTAATATCGAATCGAAACTCGATTTCTCCAAAGATGATGTTGAGAGACACCAAGTATTTTAATATTGGAATAACCGGGTCTCATTCTCTCTTCCTCTGTTTCAATTTAGACGTTAATAATAGTCTCCAAGCACCAACTCCATAGGAACATACGATCAACATAGTGTGGCGGCATCTATAACGCCACTACGAATTACGCATCACACTGACGTCACACAAAATCCTGCAGCACGGAAGCAGAGTTTTCCGCACGACGAGTATATATACAACGTGCCGACATCAATCGTCGGGCAGTTGCCTACCAGACACAACACCCGTCTGGTCGGAGGATCCTCCCTTTTCTATGGAGGATGACTGAACTTTACACACTGTTCCTCATGCCTAGTAATCAACCTAGAAAAACCACATCTTTTCCTTACGAACTCTCTGTTGAACTGTCTTCACACTTCGAAACCTTATATACCGAGTATTACTCGTATATTGTAAAGTAGTCTGGTATATATCCTACTCCTATAGTCCCATCGGCTCTTACACTTCGCCTGTCGATACATCTTAGAAACTTAGTAATTAACTGTTGGTGAATACGTATTTAGTTACACGCATCTGTAACTCTGTTTGTTAGTAAACTAGGTATGCCCTTAGCTTCCATCGCATGAACATAAGATGTTAATTAGAAATTAAAACAGATATATCTTTAATTAGATACATCAATTAAACACGCTTTTCGTGTTTTTCTTTGTAACAGCGTTGTTTCCAAACTACGCAACGGATTGAATTACAAAATGTATTTTGGATGGTTTATGTGAATTGCATTTATATTAAACGTACTAATACTAAAGAAATCTCAATTTTTTGTCAAACCTAAAACCCCGTGAAGCAGGGGCGGCTTGCTAGTATCGGATAAATTGATCTCGAGTCGAAAGTACACTATTGAACTTGTTGTTCTCGTAATTATGTGGTGGAACCCACTACTAATTTTCAAATTAGTAGGCTCGATAATTCTAAAGATTTCTTTATCAGACAACAGTCACAGCAAAAAAGTTTTTTTGTGTCTTGCATATTCAATGCTTAAACAATTTCATTTCAACAAGATTGTATTCATCCATTTTGTTTTCCCAAAACTTGTCCACATAAAACAAGCTTGCGTAGGTTGTTATGGCTGGTCCTGGCTAGACAAAAATAAACCTTATGCACAGAATAGTCACAAACACACAGGAAATTACCTAATCTGCACATTAAGAGAAACATAATAAATAATTATGATATACGTAGGTAAGTAGATTTATCTCCCTCTTTTCCTTAAGGGGTAACTAAGTAACTTTGAATGTTAGAAACATGGGTTTGTATAAAAGTTTTAAAGGGAAGGAAGAGCAGTGAATAGTGTTTCGTGGGAGTTAGGTTCGCTTTGCTGAATCTAAGACAGTGCGAAGTTTGTATTTGGGGGACCCATTTGGGGATTAAAACGTATCGTAACTATGTAGGTATGTTGTATTGCAGGTAGATTGTTCCGGAGAGAGGTTTATTGTTATCGAAATAAGTGGCGATACTTGTTTTACAATTGGGCAAGGTTTGGGTTGAAACAAAATGTTTCCTAAACCACAAAATCGTACAGCCGATATTGAGTATAACTCTTATAGGTATCAACATAACATCATGCCTAAACTTCCCGAAGTGTTAGGCAGGTGTACCTATAATACACTCACATTCACACTCTTTTAACATTGCTTATTTAAGCGTATACTAAGGCGCGGGATATACACAAGTGGCGAGGGGCGTGGGCGAGGCGCGGGCGTGGCGACGGTGTGGCCCGGGCGTTGCGCTGCCCGTTTCATATTTCATACAAAATGTGTAGGAACGACGTGGCGCGGAACATACACAAGAGGCGCGGTGTGGAAGACGCGACAGTGCGGCGTGGACATTGTGTGTATGTTCCGCGCCACGTTCCTATAAATTTTGTATGGAATATGAAACGGGCGGCGCAAAGCCCACGCCATCTGTCGCCACGCCCACGCCACTCGCCATTTGTGTATGTCCCGCGCCTGAGACTGTAATGTTCTCCTACAGGTGCTACTCATTTCAGTTTTTATTCATTTTGGTTCAATGAGAGAAGATAGACTTTTTCCAAATTCAAAGTTTCTCCAAGTAGTTCAGAATCACGAGTCTAGTTTTCAAATATAAAAAAATATGAAATCGAAAGTTTTTGTGACCTATTGTATCATCGTCATCATTATTATCTGCCTAGCGTTTTCTCAACTATGTTGGGGTCAGCTTCCTTCTAGTCTAACCGGATGCAGTTGGACACCGGCCATAATAATATGCAGTGACTTCCTCCATGTTAAATATACTATGACTCCACAACCCAGTTACTTGGTAACACGATACCCCTTGGTATTACATCTCGTTTAAAGACATTTAAGTATTGACATTACAGAAAGCCGTAGATCTTGAAACCTTCACACAAACCTATATTTTCGATGTCTCAATATAACGAAATCGAGACATTCCGTACAATCATGCATAAACTATCTCTATTCAAATTCCCGGGATACTCAAGACAAATAACATTTAGTAAATACACGAGTGTAGCTGTTTTGTCAATCGCTGAAATAAAAAGCTTTTTACTAGTAGGCTTCGGTTCGTCTGTAAGCGTGGAGGTATTTGCAATTTTATTTTCTTCCGATCTGACTGCAAGAAGGGTGTTTTGATGTTTACCTGTAATATAACACCACGCCCATAATCGGCGAAGGGTTCGGCAGAGATGTACCTATATAACACCGACATTTCGCTTTTATGTTTAAGTCCCATGTAATAGGGGGCGAGCCTATTGCCATCAGCCGGGCTCAAAGGCTTCGGGCTGCTACTGAGATATCTCTAATGGAAAAACCCAGTCACACTTATCCAACCTGGGAATCGAACCCAGGACCTCATGCTCAGCAGTAGCGCTTGCGACCACAAGACCAATGGGGCAGTCAAACATCATGGTTTCCTGTAACTAGTAATAATAATAAAAATGTCCCACATTTCATTAAAAGTGTCTAACAGTCCTCTGCGAGTTGGTTCCGGCCTCTCGTACGCCTACCAAACGGCCTCCAGGGTACGTAGATATCTCAAAGACATTTAAAAAGGAATCTTAACTAATTATTATTACGTGAAGCAAAAACTTTGTACCCATTTTTACGAAAATTACGCGGACGGAGGAGTATGAAATTTGGCACAGTTAAAGTTTATATGGAGGAAGCTAATATTCTTATATAATATAATAAACATTAGAAATAAATTAAATTAATAACAAAAATAGTGCACACACTACCATGCGTTAGACTCAAGATGGCTACCTTAGAATCATGACATTTAAATAAATTATGGTCGAATTTCGACCTCCGGGCGACCACTAGTATTATAAAATGTGAAAGTGAGATTGTTTGTTTGTTATGCTTTCACTATAAAACGCCTGAACGGTTTTGGATAAAATTTGGCACATGGGTAGACCATGACCTGGAAAATGACATAGGTTAAAGGCTTGTGCAGACCAGCGCGACTTGCCGCGCGACGCGACACCGGTTTATTGTTATACTGTGAAGTTTTCTTAGAAATTTTATTGTTCGTGTCGCGTCGCGCGACAAGTCGCGCCTGGTCTGCACACGCCTTAACTTTTATCCCTATATTCCCATGAGATCGAGACTTATGAGGGAGAAACCGTGGGGCGCAGCAAGTAATAAATACGAGTAGTTTATTGATCCAATAACCTCACATTACACACAATAGCAAAACAAATTAACATTTCAATTACATAATAAATGCGCTATCATGTCTTGTGTACAAAATTGTTGTATGTTTTAAGCTGTGAGTAATTATCAGTGATCGGAGTAGGTAGATTGATTTTTAGTACTTGTATCATAAATGCACACAGAAAGAATAACATGGATAAGCCATTTTTCCGGAAAGTAATTCCGGTATTTCCGGATTCAATTAAATATTGTTAATGTTGGTAGTGATATTATTACTAGTGGTATTATTATTAGTGGTAGTCGTTGGGTTTTGTCAAATCGTGACAAAAAAAAAAATAGGAAGAATAATAAAGAATAAAATTGCTCATTTTATTACAATTCCTACCTTTTTTTTGAGGATGGCAAATCATCAAATGACTCCTTCCACTCTGGCAGAATACAATTCCTACATAAGTTCCGGTTTTTTTTTAATAATCCACCAACTCCGGAGGAATGTCCATAGTAATATATACGTTTCGGATCAATGACCCCAGTTCAATCTACCTACTCCGATCATTGGTAATTATAGTTGAAACCTTTAACTCTTAAACTAGGCAAGGAATGCTTGTATGTTGGGAGAAACAAAGTTAGTTAGTTCTATTATCAATCCTTCCTTCTTACGAGTATATAATAAATCTAGCGACCCGCAACTACTTTGAATGGTTTTGCTACTTGGGATCATGATCTGGATTTATTTATTATTTGTTAGTTCAATATTAATAATTATTAAATACAGCTGCGGCCCGCGGTTTATCCCTCATAAGTCTTGATCCCGTGGGAATATCGAGATAAAAAGTATTTGTATCCTAACTTAAGTCATGGTCTACCCATGTGCCATATATCATCCAATTCCGTTCAGCCGTTTTAGCATGAAAGCGTAACAAACAAACATACAAAAAAAAAACAAATCTTTTCTCTCAAATTTTTTAGTTTTTTCTTTAATATTAGTTTCATCATCATCATCTTCATTTCAGCCGAAAGACATCCACTACTGGACATAGGCCTCCCCCAAATGGGGGGGTGGCCATTAACGCCACGCTTGGCAGGCGGATTGGCGATCGCGTTATGGTATTAAAATGCATAGAGAACGCTGCTGTCCATTCTCTAGTAAGTCCCTTACTCGCCTTTTACGACACCCACGGGAAGAAATGGGATGGTACAATTTTTTACGTCCGGCACCACACGAAATATTAGTTTAGATAGGTATAAATCTTCCGAAAGAAATTCTCTAAATTATGGTAAAAATCGTATCAAAATCCATTGTGTTGTTAAGATGAACTAATCGGACACAAGAATACGACAAGCGACTTTGTTCTATACTATGTAATCTAAAGTAATAATAATAATATTTATACTCGTAATAATATTATATAATATAATTTGTATGTTTGTTTATTTGTTACGCTTTCACGGTAAAACGGCTGAACGGATTTGGATGAGATTTGGCACATGGATAGACCACAGCCTGGGTTAGGATATAGAATACTTTTTATCCCAAAATTCCTACGGGATCAAGACTTATGCGGGCGAAACCGCGAAGCACAGCTAGTAGATATATATATGAGTCTGAACCTGGTAATTTCGAAACATGGACATGAGTAAAAGCGTACCTACGTAATCATCATAAACATGTTTCATAAACAATTTAATTGGGTAAGTTACTCCTAAAGTCACGTAAAGAAAATTTACGCAATTCTTACTCTGGTTAACAAGTAACTTGTTTGTGCTAACTTCTTAATATCAGGGTGAGCAAAAATTATATTCGTCTTCTTCAAAATACCGTCTGAGATCAATTTAATTCCTTAAAGATCTAAACAATATTTACTTATAGCCAACTTTAATTAGAAAACGCCTACATTGCCTGGCTTCTGAACAAATATTGTTCTAGTGTAGTAATATTCTACCATGTACGTCTTAAAATGAACTGAAGACTAAGCCGCGTACAGACATTGCGAGGTTTGCGAGGCTTGCGAGACACCGCAAATGGTTTGCCACGTATGCCTCAGGTTGAATGGATGGGGTGCACACTGAGAGCATTCGTCACTGCGGTGAATTGATTTGGCCATTTGGTGATTCTTTGAGCCTGTGACATACGTGGCAAGCCATTCGCAGCGCATGCCTCGTCTGTACGTGACTTAACTTGGTGCGCTGTTTAGTGTCCGTTTCTAGATAATAGAAATAAAGGTTTCTTAGTTTGGTTTCTAAACTTAGAATAGGATATCCCAACCCTGAATGCTGAATATTTTATTGCAGGCCTGAGTGTGTGAACTGAAGGTCTGATGGTTGGTCAAAGGAAAGTCTCTGGATTCGGGCAGCCGGGGACGTTTGTCGGCTGATAATAGTATGATGTTTTTCCAAAGTGATAGATAGTCTGTTAAGTTTAAACTAGCAATATTTGTATTACAGTATTTAAAAAAATGGCTAGTATAATAGCAGCATATTATTAGTATGTACTATTGAATGGCATTAGTATGAACTACCATAAACTATTAAAAGAGCATTCTATATTTTGAGCACGGCTCGGTCCACCAGGTACAAATTTTTATACACTTTAAGGTATGCCTTTTCTAACATTTCTATGTCTCATAATCTCTGTCATCACAATCTTTATTTCTAAAATTATCTGTATGTCATATTTTCCGATTCTCGCCACCAAATGCAAGTATCATTCTCATACAAAATCTCCTTATTGTAATACTCCACGCCCCTCGCTCTCAGTTCGACCAATTTCCATGCAATAAAAATCCCATTCTTATCCAAGAAAGAAATATTTTTCTCAATAATAAAACGGGAATAAAACGGACTTACACTAAAAAGAAATTCCGCTATCATAAACCAGGCAGTGGGGTACTTACCTATCTATTTACACGACCATTATATATAGACATATGTAACATGGTACGGTCGTGAACATAAGAAAAGAATATAGAGCTCAAGTTACAGTGGCTTTGGTTTTTGGTTTTCCGTAAGAAACCACATATTTTACTACGGTAATTACTCCGTATACTTACAGAAAAAGGCCAAAGGCTATTGGGCGGAATCTGGGTAAGCGATGTTTGGTAAAGTTATTACCCATACAGGTATTATTTAAGTCTAATATGAATAGGCAATATTTTATGTTTTTCGGATACACATAAAGCAATTGGCTTTTTTCTTGCAAACAGGAAGGTTTCAAATCGCATCGGTATAAACACACACAACAACAATAGCATGTAATTAAGCAGATTTACCCGCCTACCTATTAGCCCCCCGTTATTTTGTATACTTTATTGTACACCACAAAAATACATAAAAAAAGAATAAATCAAACACAACCAAATATACAGTGGGCGGCCTTATCGCTTTCTGCGATCTCTGCCAGGCAACCTTGGAATGGACAGAGATTTGCCTGGACATAAAATGCGGCTATCGTTAGTGCAAATAATAAGTATACAATATACTGAAATAGATTCATAGATATATACATATCCTAAATGTCCTGTCCTGTCTGAAACACAAGCTTAAAAAATTTGGGTGAACTTTCAAATGTAGGTAGGTATACCAATTTGAAAGCTATTTTCTTTTACGCCTGTTAATAAAATATGACTTCATTTATATACATCAAACATTATTCAAGGCTGAACCCGTTCAAAGTCTAGTCGATCCATCTACCTATCCCTACATTTACGGTCGCTTCAAAATTTAATTCACTAAATTGCCTCTCAGGTGATACATAGTAAGGTATCTAAATGTTTACATTTACGAGTATGTCTGAGTAGGAGACAATGTAAGTTGTCTAGATTTAGGAACCTACCTATCTAGTTCACCGAGGACTTTGACAAACCCTAGTATGTTGGAGGATAAAGTTCTAGAATTACTTCTTGGAAAGATAAATTATTTTTGATAAGGGTGTTGGGTTTTTTATTTTTTATAATTTTGGTTGTACGATGTCATCATTTGCCTAGCCCTTTTGCCACCTATTGTGCAGTCAGCTTTCAGTCTAACCGGAACCGCTTATCAGACCTCTACAACCCAGTCGGCAGTATTGCTGTCCGATGTACAGAATATTTATTTTTCAGTTTAGATGACACAAAGCCTTCATTATGACGTACTAGTACTCATTGCAGATTATCTTATTATTCAAATTCAGTAAAGACTGCATTTTCCTCCTTAAAATACAATCGCCAATGATACCTAACAATTTCAACCTTCTTCTTTTCGTGTGGTTAGTGACTAACCTGGTGTCACAGTTTTAAAGCCGCCCATGGGCACTTGGCTTCACAAGCCGTCGAGAAATATCTCTCAGGCATGCTGTTTCCTTACGATGTTTTCCTTCACCCTTTTTAAAGCAAGTGATTATTATAAAATTCAATTTCAATGAAATCTCTTCCGAGTAAAATCATTGTATGTTGCTTACTTAGGAGAGGACTAGCAGTGGTTATTCACGGAATTAGGTAATCTCTAGATTCGGTATAATTAACCGAATAGAGATCTACAACGTTATTCAAAGCCACACATAACATCGTAATCCCTGATAGGTTTGGCAGAGGTATTTATGATACACCCACATTTCGTCAGTTATGTTTAAGTCTCAATTAATAGGGGGCGGGCCTATTGCCAGCAACCGGGCAAAAATAGAGATTCCGGGCCGTTTCTAAGAAATTCCTCAGTACTAGCAACATTCAATAAATATCTAGAACTATGTACGTTATTATTATATCCACGATCCGATATCGAGTTGTCAGTTCTATAGAGGATTGACAGTATGTTGTATCAAAAATATCATGGCTGATACTTCAGGGAAACGAGATCTCCAATAGTAGGTATGTATTTCAGATACACTAACTTTTATTTTATCTTACCAAATGTTATCTAAAATTTACTTATTTTTAAATGTTATTCACATTTATAGTAGTGCCTAATGAAGAACGAGCAACAAATTTATAACTACCGTGACTTTTTAAATTCTAAGACCGAGATTAATAAATGTTATTATTTATTGTTGGTATGTGGCAACTAGCTTCAACTTTCTGACTAACTGACGCGACTAGTTGACAATTCAAAAGTACCTGTAAATGGTTTAATTGAAATAAATGCTTTGAGTTTGAGTTTGAGTTAGTTAGCTCTTCCTTTGGCTCAGCATATTCCTATCACTGTTGCACAACTATCAAACTACAAGTGCAATATAGAGAGGGAAACATATCTAAAGCTTGATTTACACGGTGTGATTAAATTGCCTGTAGTATATCAAATTGAAGCGACAATAAAAATTTGCATCGTATTTAGGTATAGTGTTTAAACGATGCAAGTCAAGAGGGGTTTGTGGCGAATAAATAAAACCCGCACGGATGGATCGATCAGCTTAAGCTACGGTTGCCGCAATTGGGCGGTGGATGGGTGACCATCTTTGCATACCAGATAGGCTATCATTCGTAGATAGTCAAAAGCCCAACAAGTCTGACAACCAGTCTTACCTAGGGGTATCGTGTTACCCAGTAACTGAATTGTGGAGGCCAGATAGGCAGTCGCTCGATGTAAAATACTGGTATTCAGCTGCATCTGGTTAAACTGGAAGCCAACCCCAACATAGGCTAAACAGATGAGATGACGATGCAAGTCTGTTGCTACTTCAGTTTTATTGTATGCCAAAGGCAAAAAACTTGCTTGATATACATGTCGTATACGTATGAGGAACAGGGTGTAAAGTTTACTCATCCTCTTTAGAAAAGGAAGGATCCTCCGACCAGTCGGGTGTCTTGCGGGCGACTGCCCAACGATTGATGTCGGATAGTCTTACATGTCGTTCGCGCGGTAAACTCTAATTGCACGATGCAGTATTTGTGTGACATCAGGATTTTGTGCGACGGCAGGTCTTTGATGCGTAGTTCACACGTGGCAATGTAGATGCCGCCACATCACTCTCCTCCTGAGACCGGAGGTAGCTAAAGAGCCACAGGACATTTTTAGTAAACATTATCACACAAATGTTGTTCACACAATTTATGTATGTAGAACATAACATCACGACAATATATCCTGAAGGGTTAGGCAGAGGAGCACCTATAGTACACCCACATTAATTCGCCAGTTTCGTTTAAGTCCCATATAAAAGGGAACGAGCCTATTGCCATCAAACGGGCACAAATCCAGACTCCGGGTTGCTACTGAGAAATTCCGGATAGAAAAACCCAATAACACTTTGCCCGATCCGGGAATCGAACCAACGACCTCATGCTCAGCAGTAGCGCTTGCAACCACTAGACCAACAAAGTAGTTGGTATTGTTGATGTATGTAAAATGACATCAACGACCAAAAGGTATACAAATACCTACAAACATACAATGTATAAGACTTTAACAAAACAGCTTGTATCAGCATTCAAACTTGGCGAGGTGTCACCTACAAAATCTCTTGGCACACATACAACGTTTAAAACCCGGACAAACCGACCAAAAACGTTTTTATTTTCGTTTTAAATGTACTGAAACTAATAGAAAGTGGAACCTGTATTAGAACATTCGTATGCTGATTGGGTACTTTGACTAAAAAGTAGGGTATCAGCTGCCTGTGTTACTAAATGGCACTTTTTAGTACCATTGTGTACTACTTAACTGTCTTTTGTACTATTACGGAGCTCATTCGATTGTTCTGTATTCGTTTGAACTCTTTTAAGAGAATTTTGCAAACGATTTTAGGATGTACTTGACATTGTTTCGTTAGCATTTTTATTGTATTTTGTTTAGTTTTACTTTCATTTGCCTTTGTGATGAAAATGTGTAGTTGTATAATTTTAGTGGCATTGATAGACCTAGTTCACAAAACTGGGAACTCCAAACAAAATAAGACTTGTATGCAATTCAGTCTATAATAAAACACAAACGCCAAAACAGACTCAATATTGGAAGCTTTGTAGGTAAAGGTTTTACCTACAAAGCTATGTTAAAAAAAAACTTATTTTGGCAAGCAAAACGATTGTTCACGGAGATATGAAACAGGTATTACAGGATCAAAATTGTGAACAGCTTCCATCAAAAGGTAATTCCCAAAACGGTAGCGCGTAGTCCACCGATAATCTGCTACGGACGCGTAGCCACCGTAGCAACTACAGCTACGCCGTAGCCACAGCGTAGTCCGATTTCATACTACACATTAATTTCTATCTCAATATCGGATCTGAAATCATAGAACCATATCTAATGAAAACAGGTATTTCAATTCCGAAATAATGTCGTTGTAGTCGGAAATTTAACAAAATATTTATTAAATGGATCCATAATTATTCAACAGTACTGACAAGCTTCATTTCATCGAGGTATTACCATTTATTTCAATAAAATAAACATTCATCCATAAATCCAATTAAATAGGATAAAACCGGCTATTATTAAATACGATTACGGATTATCATGAATGAAACAACGCATTTTAACGCAAAAAAACTCAATGGATACTGGATAGCTACCTGTATTTCATTTACAGTTAATAGCGAAACCTGTATACTGTTTACAGTAAAATCACGAGAGATAAAAGTATTTATTCATATCGCACGAAAAGGTAATTTATATTTTATTTGAAATGCGTCAATGATATTACGTTACGGAATTTCAATGAGCCAGTTCAAAATACGAACGGTTTAAATTGAGAAATAATTTAGAACATCAAATTACCTTCAATTTGCTGCTAATTACTTACACCATAATAGTGGCATTATATTATCAAATTCGTACTAAAACCTTAACATTCAGAGGTTTCCTATCATCGGATATCCAATTTTAGCAACATAATATCGTGGTTTCCCTTGCTAAGCTTAAATTTTGCGCATCAAAATGCTCTCGCAAGCAATAACATTATTTATTCACGCGTTGTTAAAGTCCAAAATCCTATGCATCACTCATTCACGGGCCGAAATATTTCTAATAGGTAGGCATAAAGCTTTGAGGCGACCGACGCGTTTTGGTCTAAATATATATTATGCTTAATAAATCATATTTATGAGGAAATTTTGCGTGTAACTGTTTTAGAGTAATCATGAAGTGTAAATGTGTTGTGCGAGTTATTAGTTAAGTTGTAAGTACTAGGAACTGGGATTAGATTGTAAGTTAGTGTGTGATTGATGTAGAACTAAGTTTAGTCTGTGTGGAGGATGTGAGATAGTTTAGAGTTTCGAGGAGATGATATTATAATCTCTAGTGATGTGTGACAGAGGGGTATCGTATTACCCAGTAGGTAACCGGATTGTGGAGGTCAGTTAGGCAGTCGCTCCATGTAAAATAATGGTATTCAGCTGCATCCGGTTAGACTGGAAGCCGCCCCTAACATTGTTGGGAAAAGGGTAGTCAGATGAGGATGTGCGTGATAGAGGATAGCTAAAAAAGGGTAAAGCTGGAATACGTTTATATGGTATCTTTACTTGCAGTTCTGGCTGTCAATGATTTGACAGTTCACTGATGGCGAGGACAGCGGCTGACATAAAATAATGAGTGCATGCCAGTACATTACTTGCCACGTCTTCTTTGCTTAAAGGATCAGCTTATTAGCCATGGCGAAGAAGCGATCTTTAGAGCATTTTTTAAATATTTTATTTTTATCACCCCTATCTTCAATCCTCTGCCACTGCCACCCCCATCTTCGTTAGATGTCTCACGCCTAAGATTTACCAAAAAGTTATTATTAGGAACATTATTATGAATTTTACCTTTCATAAAACTTTCGCTAAATAATGCTACTTAAATTTTTAATACAAGAAAAAACATCAGTGGGATTCTCGGGTGAATCTGCAGCATAAAAACGCTTAGACCCCCAAAACATATTGAACAGACGTACCATAAAATAATAATCAGCAAAAACTTCCGACTACCCTCAGTAATTTTCAATATGGCGATGCAACATTTACGAAGCATATCAAGACATCGCCCCCAATCATCCCCAGTTTGAAATCTTACGGCGGGGGTGTAAAACATAACCGTTATTATTACCCATGTCGGACGAAGAATAAGGGGTGAATTGAAGAGGCCCACTTGGGGTTGTAGAGGCGTGATGTTTTACTAATCTCAGATACACCCCGACTTGAAAGAATAATTTATTTTATTTTAACCGAATTGCTCCTTATGTGGGTTTATTTACAGACCCAAATGTTACATGAATAAAATATCAATAGACGACAAAAATGTTCCCGTGAGAACTGTGACCATTGTCACAAAAATGCCAAATGCTGAGCCGATAGTCGATCTAAACCATTTAAAATAGGTATTGTCTTTAGTGAGTAAGTTGCTGGGTAACGGTATGTCCAATAAACCCCTGCCCTAGACAATCAGTCTTGCTTCCACCGTTCTGACTGGCTTATTTATTACCTCGGCATAACCTACATACTCTTGTAGTGCGTTCCGATTGAAGAGCAGAAGACCTGAAATATTTAATGTTCATGCAAAGCAACATTGCTATATGCCACATCAGCCATGCATTGATGAATCAATATAATATTATAAATGTGAAAGTAGCTCCGTCTGTCTGTCTGTTACTTTTTCATACCTTAAACACTGAACCGATCATTATGAACTATACAGATAGGTAGCCTGGGACCTGGGGAAGGACATAGCGTAATTTTTATCCTGGATATTTTTATAAAAAAATATGAAATGCAAAATGCACGCAGATAAAGTCACGGGCAACTGTTAATGACACGGGACATCCACCAACACGCACTGGGCCCGCGTGGTAGATTACAGCCCACTCCCTCTCACAGAGCGGAGGCCTGGGACCCAGCAGTGGGAATCCGCCCATTGTATATTTTGTAGTATTTGATTATTATTTTTTTATATGAATTTTTGTGGTGTATAATAAAGTATATATAATAAATACATAAATAACTCATACAGGCTAATTATGATGAATTAACTGTTACTTTAAACTAATATTATAAAGAGAAAAGATTATAATTTTTGTATTTTTCTATGTCTGTTTGTTACATTATTGCGCTAAAACGGCTGAACGGATTTGGATGAAATTTGCACATAGGTACACCATGGCCTAGGCAGTAGCTTATTTTAATAGTCCCGCGGGATTGTTACTTACGCGGGTAAAACCGTGGGGCACACCTAGTGTTTAATAAAAACACAAGAAGTACACTTACCACATCCAGTCATTGTCACATCAATGCATGTACAAAATTGTTTACCTCACTCGAAACAACGTGCTCAGCTCTCTCAAGGGATGTTTTAGGTGTTCCTCATATAACACCGATGGGTGAATCACAATGAGCCATAGCCGAGTGAAAAATTTATAAGCCCTTTTAGCAATATTTTTTTTTTGTTCTTTGAAAAACAACCCCTGTACGTTCTTTTGAGGTTTATGGCGAATTGTAAAAGGTATTTTATAGAGGTGTTTGTAAGAGGTATTTTGGTAGAGAATTGATGCTTTTGTGGTTGAGTGATTACTTATTCGTTGATCGGCAGGAATGTTGTATTTAGATCAAATTAATTTCTTTGTTTTGACTTACTTAATAGCTTCTGTTCTTTTATGAGTACCTAGTTTTTTTTACATTGACACATCGAATATAATTATTATTATTTTCTTATTAGGGGTAGGTACTCTCGCGGAAAACTCCGAAAAGTGGATACCGTGGCCCCTGGCAATGTACAGGCAACTGAAGGAACACGGGTGGGTTTTAGACAGTAAGAGTCTGACACGCCCTCCCGCTCCAACCAGAGCGGGAGAAGTTCTTTGAGAATATCCCAGCCTCAAAAAAAAAAAAGGGGGTAGGTACTAAAACCTGAAATTATAATTAAAATATTTTGATAATCCATATTCGCTGCATATATTGTAACGGCTAGGGCGCGCAGGGTAGGCTCCGCAGGCCGTTAACTGATAGGTAGGTAATTAGGTAGAAAATAATTGAAATAGCTGGATAGATTATTACATATAATTTAGATAGGTAGTGTAGTAGTCACACTCGGCTAGGTCGTGGGTAAGGTCACTGAACACTTGAGCACCCGCACACTTATTATAGGAAGGTACCGTCCTTGGCAATACGTGGCAGACGTGGGGGCCTGTTCAGCACAGGCAGTAGCAGCGTAAGCAGTAGGCCGGACGGCCTTCGTAAGACCGTTGGTAGTCAGTTCAGGCTCCGCAGGTAGCTTGCGGCGGTAGACTGCAGGTAGGGCAGGCCTTCGTAAGACCAGGTAGCGTGGCGTAGCGCAGGATTGGGTAAGAGGTCCAGCCCTCAGCCCGTACGAAGAGCCCCTAGATTCGGGGCACATCGTTTTAATTAGAGGATTATCCGCTAGTATAGCTTGCAACCAGCTATACTAGCGGATAATCCTCTAATTCGATCAAATCTAGAGTATCTATAGCAAACCAGTGTTGTACCACGTTTTTAGCGATGTGGTTGGGAACTTACTAGTTGTGATATTTTAGCATCACTCCACTATTTACAGTTGAGAACGCTCACGACGCTACAGTATACTGAAATAATATGAATAAAAAATTAATAAATAGAGAAACAACTTCAGAAGGTTTCCATTTTAAACTGAACGTTTTTATCAAAGATTTTAATATGCAACTGAATATTTCTGAACAGCTTTTGGTGTTCAGCTCACTGTGAATATTAAAGCTAATATTAATATGGTTCATACAAAATAAACACCCTGTGAAAGCTCTTCAGATACACATGATAAAGATAAATTTATAAATAAAATGTCTCTTGCGAACGACCTTAAAAGCATACTTTATTTTTTAAATTAAAGCATTAATTTTTTTAATTAAATTATTTAATAAAAATATTCAACTTTGTTTCTTTTTTTGCAGATTTATTACCAACCTTGAGGAGCGTGGATACTAAATAGGTAAGAGTCAACTAGAACATTATTATAATAACGTGTCCTATAGAAAATTTCGTTTTATTACTCGTAAAAAAAATACATTGTATCACACACACAAAATTTATAACTGTTGTGTGCTACTGTATACCTATTGTTATTTTTCATTTTAAGTTTTTTGCTATAGAGCAAGTTTAATAATTAATTAAAATCATTACATCAATAACTGTGGTTCACATACATTGCAGTAATCTAACTACACAACCGCAGTACAAGATGACAACATTAAACATTCTCATGCAATTGAGCTCCCTGTGATACTATGTTTAACTAACGTAGCAAATGGGCAAGTCCTAAGTCATCATGTGTATGTAACTAGTTGGCAACCATGTCATTTGTTTTTTTTTTTTTTTAGATTCTCTTATATTTTGTGAACGTTTAGTTTTTTAAGTAGGCCTACACTGTCTTCTCATACCAATTAACATTGTCATTTGAAAATATTTTAAAAGAAAATTATTTTTAAAAGAGTAACCGTGGAGTTTCTTGCCGGCTCTTCTCAATAGGAAACAACCAATTGGAACTGTGCACCTAGCTTCTGACGTTTCATAATTGCCCATGTAGGTTTATGTGAAATAAAATATTTTGATATCGATTTTAACAAAATTCTCCGTCTTCAATATTTCCAATATCCACCTAAAATATTAAAATAATTTACTCACATCCTACCATTAAACAATTACACAGTAACTGCTCCATTTTGGCTACCATGTCCCTCGTATTATCCTTCACAGTAATAGCAGTTTCTAATATAAAATTGATTTCGGCTGAGCGAGCAACGTTCAAACCTTCTGATTTTGGACGTCATCCAACGCCAATACTGCACGCGTCGACTTTTTCCGTTCGTGACACACATTTTTATGACGATTCCTGACATCGTGGAATTTTCTGGAATTTGCTTATCATATTTTTGTGGTATCTTTAGGTCATAAAAGATCAGAGGGGCAATTTTTAAGAAAGTTCGCATTTTAATCTCAGTTGAGACTGATCAGTCAATAATACCTCGGCCTTACTTACATTTATGACATGTTTTTGACATTAACTGTCGCTAAGATCAGATTGCGATTAGATTGTCAACGTTTTTAATCACGGAAATTGGGCTTCTTGGCGATTCAGTGTCGTATCACAAACAAAGTATTTTTTTAAACCAACAGAAAAAAATTAACTGTCCATCTTTTTGTTTCCTATTAAAAATCTCACATGCTCAATGTCTCTTGACCGCGACTATAATCTCTGTAGGCCTTATGTAAGGTTACGTAGAAGCCAACTGTTCCAATATTGCCGTTTTCAGTACATTCAGAAAATTTTAAAAACATCCTTATATTGCAGAATCTTGTGACGCATTGTTTTTTACCGTTTCGAGAACTTTTTAATCAATCTGCTTTCCTTTCCTTATCCCATCTATGTTGGAGTCGGCTTCCAGTCTAACCCGATGCAGCTGAACACCAGTATTTTACATGGAGGGACTGCCCATCTGACCTCCACAACCCATAGTTACTGGGTAAGAAAATATCCCTTGGTAAGACTGGTTGTCAGACTTTCGGATAACTCGGGGTTTCAAGAACCTTTGTCAACAGTAATTTCTCATTCAAGCCCCTAGCTATTTTAAGTGACTGACTGACTCTTACTTGTCATTCAACACGCGTGTCTATGCGTATACAAAATATATACACGTAGACAGAAAATAAGAAAAAATATCATGCTGCACCCTTCAACCCTTGAACCATGTTTCTCACTTCATATTTCATCGGTTCCCTTGATATACGTAACGACATTACTGTCCAATCTTCATGTTTATTTATTAGGGTTTAGCCTACCAACTATTTGTTCGTAAGTATACATACATTTTGATTTTGATAGGTTGACATAAATTTAGTTTATGGTTTGTTTGGTGTTTCCATTCGATTGTTGGTTTTGTAAACAGTCGTCTGTTATACGATTGAAATTCAATTACATTTTTATGGGCGGTTCATGTTAATTTTGAGCAAACAAACGGCGAGTATAAATATACAAGATGGCGGAGAGTCTTGATTCGGTCGAAGCATCTTGGTACCATAACAGCTTAAGAAACGCTCCCGAATGTGGAAAATAATAGAATCTATGTTTACATTATGATGACAATTTATTATGGTTCACTGCCGGTATTCTTCTTTCTGTGTTTTTAAATGTATTTTTTCTGATAAGCAACTTATAAGTCAGTGACTCATATCGAGAAAACATTAAAATATAATATTAGAAATTAGAATCGGTACTTAGTGCAGCAACTGAAGGTTAGGTTAGTTAGTTATTTATAATGTGTCCGGACAACTACGAATCTTCTTAGTGGTGTGACGTAAGACCTACATAACACATGCGTAGATACAATTCATCGACATATTAGCTGTCTTTTCTATTACCCGAAAAAATTGCTCCCATTTAGTTACCATGTTGCACGTTGCAGCATGATTGACGAAGCGAAAGTCTTGGAGTGAAATGTAGATCACTTCCTCTCTCTCTCTCTCGGACTTTACCGCAGTACTTTAGGTAGATACTTTCTGAAACAATATTTAAATAGTAACATCACATAATATCACGACTTTTTTCCCTGAAGGGTCAGACAGGGTTCTACCTAGTGCATCTCGCTAGTTATGTTTAAGTTCCATGTAATAGAGGACAAGCCTATTGCTATTAACTGGGCACAAATTCAGACTCTGGGTTGCTACTGAAAAAATTCTAATAACCCAATAACACTTATTGCCCGACCTGGGTGTCGAACCCAGGTTCCAGCTCAGCAGTAGCGCTTGCGACCAATGAGTTTAGATAATTGATAAATATAGAATTACAAATTACAAAATAAAACGAGAAATTCAATTTTATTCGTTTGGTTAAAGAAAGGTTATTACGAATAAAACGACAACAACAACAACAACAACGACAACAACAACGTTCTCACAAATAAATAAAGAACAAATTAAGAAATTATTGCCTCTAGCAACATTACCTGTAAGAGCGTTTATACAGAAAGTAACGTTGCAAATAGCTGTAAAATATTCGCTTTTTTTATTCATTTGGCAAAATAAGTATGAAATTATTCATAATTTCATATAGTAATTTTGCCAAATTAAATTAAAAAAATTAGTTCAATATGGCTAAATAGTGAACTAAAATATTGATTGTGAAATGCAATAATTAATATCGTAACACCGAATATTTAGTTTTGTAGTTAGATGAAAAAAAAAGTATCTGATAGCTTTCCAAATGACTTTATTACACCTAAAACGGTTACAATATCAAATTCATTGTTATAATAATTGCAATTCATTATTCATATTCTAGTTCACTAGTTAGCTATATTTCTTATTTCCATACAGTAATATTGCCAAATTAATCAAAACAGGTAAATATTTGACAGCTATTTGCGACATTGCCAACTTTTTGGATCTAGCTCTTAAAGCAAAATTACTAAAAGAACTTCTTACAAAAAACAGTTAAAGAAAACGAGTATAAAAACAATGTGAAGCCTAAAATACATTATAAAGTCTACCGCCATTATATAAACAGCACTGTAAGTATCAATGGATATCATTTCCCGGGGCAAACATGGCCTGTATTGCTTTGATCTTCACTTCACTGCGAGCTATAATTACGGGGAACATGGATGCGGTAGGGACAATGTTTTGAAACGATCATGTTAAAAACAAAAGAAATATACTCGTAGATCAGCACTCCAATTGCATAGCACACTCACAAGCCGAAGAACTTTATGTTTTAAAAGTTCATCTGCACATCAATGTAAATAAACCAATCAATGTTGTTGAATTGACAAAATTAAAGACATTGCAATTGTATGTGTGTTATGCAATTACCCCGCAGGGTTTATATTTATTGTAAATCCAATAAAATTGATTACCAAAGCAATACTAGAGAAAATATCGTCACAAATACAAACATGGCTAATAGTAAACTCACTTTTCAATCAATTAATGTTGTTTGCCGTAAAGGTTTACCCGTTATCTATGTAACTACAGTAGAAGTAAATAAACGGTTTTATTTTTAAGCGAAATTTCGCTAAAGGTGACTTTAAAAGTCGACTCTGCCATCTTTTTAACCGGAGAAAACAACAAAATATCTTACCTAAAGGTGAGTGTTGACGCTGTCGACACCGCGGACGTTTGCCTTACAATAACTGAAATAATCATGACTTGAAGAATTAAAAGCAACCCAGATGTTACAATGACATAATTTCATCATAGGAAATCAGGCAACCATTCGTGAGGAAACCCGCATGTCCTCGAAGAAAATCGAAAACATTGTGGCAAAATGAAAATCAAAAGTCATTTTGTTCAAACTAGGCTGAGAATCAGCACTTTATAAACGTCAAAATGACATAAGAATCCAAAATCCTCAGCTGCACAGCTGTCCGTTAAGTTAAAAGAACTTGATTCTTCTGAGTTAACAAACAGCTTGGCATCCACCAGCCCGTCGCACTGGACCTAATGTGGTGGATAACTACCCACTTTCTCTTAGAGATGGCGAGCCCAACAGTGGGTAGGTAATGCCAATTAAGAATGTTTTTATGAAGATATTAAAGTTACCATACAAAAAAAAAAATTCACAATACAATGCAACATCCAAAAACATACGTTTCCTCATTCAACAACGTTTCTTATTCAACACACCGCAGATGAGATGAGTCGGGAAATTGAAAACTAATATCAGATGAAAGTTTTCATCGTGTTTGGTGTGTAAAGCGGCGCAAACAATACTCAATGAATACAAATTGATCCCATCGGGTATTTTAGTACCGATAGAGACTATTTTTGTACAGTAGAAACATTTTGTAGGTACTATTTTTCGCGTGGCCTTTATAAAATAGAGATGCAAATTGGTTGTTTTATGTATGTTGCCAACATTGTGCTAATGTTTCCGATACTATTTTATCCACCGGTTTTTTTATAACTTCGACAAGCAGTCTGTAAATAGGTGGTTTTAATGTGTCGAATCTTGAGTTCAATTTAAACACGTTTTATTCAACTCAGCTGCATCCGGTAAGACTGGAAGCCAACCCCAACATAGTTGAGTAGAGGCTATGCAGATGATGATGGTGATGATTCAAATTGAGTTTTTTTTTTGTACACCTGAGAGTTTGATGAGAAAGGAACAACATTATTACGTCACACACAGAAGTTGTCGACGAAATATAAACGTAAAACATGTTTTTCTGAGATCTTTTTAATTATATTTTGCGAGACTGTTGTTAGGTGCCTTATTATATACGAGCCCTTGAGTTGGGCACGGTTTTTAAATGAGATGTTTGCAATAATAACGTGCTTTATATTCTAAAGCTCGTGACACACCTTAATTTAAAACTCCAATTTCAGCGTAAAATTATATAACACACGCTTCAAAGTAATTGCCTCTTTACAAGTGATTTTCATCACAAAGTCCCGAGTTTTTCTTAAACAAAAACATTATAAAATGCAGTTTGCAATTACCTGTACTAGAATTAACAACGCTTTTGCATGTCAATAGTTTTTTAACAAAGACTTTTTAGATTCTTACACTTTTTCCCTTTCGTGCGCTGGGCGTTTTCACTTACCTAATTGCGCCTTTAAAAGTTAATATTCCTTGATAAGAAATCCAGCGTTGCAGAGAACATGGTGGTTCACGCTATGGGAGGTGAGCAATTTGTTTTGTTTTGCATATGAAACACTTTATAAAAATAGAAATGCCTTCATGTGAGATGGCTTTATGACCAAAATAATTGTACATAAACTGAGTGTCGAAATTTCTGAATTAACTTATTTCTACGAATTTCTAACGCAGTTCTAATTTTGTGCGGAGATGGGAAAGACTGGCTTGAATGTATTTATACATAATTTAATAATAATGTCAGTTCAAAGCAAAATGACACTCGGGACAGTTATCTATTTTGACGTTAATTGGCTCGCTACATTCTTGGAATATTTGAAATGTAAAAAAAAAAAGGAAAAATACATTTATTTTTCCATTTATTTATATTTATTTACATTTAGTCCGTCAGTCAGATAATAAAAAAATATTAGACACGTATTTTTTGCTTTATCAAATTAATAAAAAATGGTTTAGATAAAACGCATTAAAGTTGGGGAGTGGGGTCTCGCTACGTCACAAGTCAGTATACAATCTACCGGCCAGTGAAGTCATGCTACATTTTAATGCATTGCCTACTCAATGTATTGCCGTAATCTTTTGACTACGTAAAAAAAGAAAAAATACTTGTACGTTTTTATAATCTACCTGACGGACAATTTATTTTTTTGTCAACATCCCTATTGTTTAAAGTTTATAACAAAGTACTTACGCTGGCTTTATTTGCGGTCTATACTTGTACCATCAATTCCAGTAGAACAAACAACACAAAAATATGAGCTGCACTACATTAATCGATAATGCTATTATTTACACTTTCATGGTTTTGTTTGTATTGCAGTAGAGCAACCTGCGCTCACAATTATCTATATAATATTATATACATACGTTCCGGCTAATCTCCGAAAGGGCTGGACTGATTTTGACGAGACTTTCACTGGCAGATTCCTGATGTTATAAGGAGTAACTTAGGCTACTTTTATTTTAGAAACAGAATTAAGGTCCACGCGAATGCAGCCGCGGACGACAGCTATTTGTTATACTAACCTAACGCTTTTCATGTGAAACGGAGAATATTACAGGTTTAGTTAAGTACCTGGTACTTGTTGTTATATCTATTAAGGGCTCGCCAAATAGAACGCGTACTTAGCGCGCGTTGGAGCGCTAGCCTGACGCCGCGCTATAGCGCCGGATTGTGTTGCACTATGTCGTACGTTTACTGTCAAACAGACCGCGCCGGCGCGCGGCGCTAGCAACGCCGCGACACTAGCGTTGCGTGCTGTACTGTACTTAGCGCTCTAAAGCGCTAGCGTGCGTTAGAGCGCTAAAGGCTAAAGGCTTCGCCAAACAGAACGCTTACTTAGCAGTAACCGTTCTGTTTGGCGAAGCCTTTAACATTGTAATCTGAAAACATTGTACAGACAATTATTTTTAAAAGAGTAACCATGGAGTTTCTTGCCTGATCTTCAGGTTCTACTCCATAGGAAACGACCACTTGGAACCGTGCACCTAGCTTCTGACGTTTCATAAGTGCCCATGTAGGTTTATGTTAAATAACATATTTTGAATTTGAATTGATTTTTTAGAGATCTCAATAGATGTGAGACTGAGACATTTGACAACAGTTTCGTGGCAAATGTGCAGGAATATATGATAATACCAGCCTGTTACTGTCCCACTGCAGGGCAAAGGCCACTTCTCATACAGAGAAGGCACGAGCATTGATCACCACGCTTACTCAAGACGGGTTGGTGATTTCAAAGTCCAGGTTTCCTCACGGTGTTTTCCTTAACCGACGTCAGTAATATCCAAGATAAACTTAGAAAGTACATATGAATTGAAAAAGTCACATTGGTACCTACTTGCCCGGAATTGAACCCACAACCTCGTGCATGAGAGGTGAGGCCTTAACCACTGGGCCATCACGACACATGTGCAGGAATGGATCCGCAATAATCCTCCGAAAAGCACTCCCCAGGCATTGGAAGCACTGAGCACTTATCTCTATACGTCTATACGGCCAGATGTAGTTGTCCATCTTACTGATATAATCCCTGAGTGCATTACGTGGGGCTGAAGGGGGCTAAAAGAGTAAAAGCCACGCTCAAAAATAAATAATGATGCATTAGCGTAGAATTACTTAAGAGTTGGCAGTATTTTTTAACATTTGTTTCTTCGATACAAAAGTAAGGGTAGGTACCCTTTTTTTCCCACATTGGTGAAGCTCTTGGCCTGCATTTCACCTAATGGTAAGTGATGATCAGGCCGCAGATGGAAGCGATCTTCAACCGGAATCCCCAACCATAGAGGAACTGGCTATTTTACCTCCAACTGCTGAAACACAACAAAGCTGCTGTTAATATTGTTGTTACGGCGACAAACTTAGATGGTCAGGCGGACTTAGAAGAAGCCCACTCACCAACCAAACAGAGCAGAAAATTTTGCCCACTGGGAATCGAACCCAGGACCTCTGGGTCTGAGACAGGTGGTCTAACCACTACACCACAGATGCGATTAAAACCCACGAGTATATATTGTTAAAATTATGGGTTCGTTTTCGAATATATCTTGTATTAAATAAAAATTATTGACAAATGAACATTAAGAGCGTTTATTCTGAAGGTGGGCAACGTCGCAAATATATGTAAAATATTTCACTGTTTTGATTAGTTTAGCAATATTACTGTGTGGAAATAAAAAATGTGGCTAACTAGTGAACTAGAATATTTATTATGAAATGCAATAATTAATATCGTAACACCGAATGTTTAGTTTTAGATGTAAAAAAAACTATTTGGAAATTTTCCAAATGCGTTTTGTACACCTAAAATGGCTGCAACACCAAATTCAAAGTTATAATTTCAATTCATTATTAATATTCTAGTTTGCTAGTTAGCCACATTTTTTATTTCCACACAGTAGGTAATATTGCTATAAGAATTAAAACAGGTAAATATTTGACAGTTATTTGCGACGTTGCCAACTTTTAGGATAAACCCTCTTAACGCGAGCGAAGCCACGGGAAAAACTGGTAAATAATATTTTATACCAAAGTTATTTATTATAGCTTTGGTGTAAAATATTTTTATAAAATATACATAATAAAACTCAATACTAAACTATTAAGGGCTAGTTAAAATTGAAGTATACTTTAAAACTTAATTAATAACTTAATCGTTTCTTCTTTTAATCTCCTAGTTTTTACAGTTTTATCTTATTTTAATGTTTTTATTAGACGTCAAAATTGGATTTTTTTAATCTGTTTTGAGCAACGAAGAGCACTGAGTAGAAAAACATAATAAATTTCGAGATTCTTGTTTATAGATATTAAGAATTTGTTATTAGGATAGGAATTCAAACGGCCTGAAGGTGGCCGGTATAAAAGGTCAAATATTTAAAAAAATCTCTTGTTTTTTCTTACCGTTAATTAATCTTGGTCACCACTGACTGACCAACATCGTGGGGAAACCTTGGTCTCATTCCTCTCCTCCTCCTTTTGGTTCCTCCTCTGAATGAGAAGAGATATTGGCCCTGCCGTGCCCTGAATTTCCAAAATTAACTTCCATACCAAATTAATAAATTATTCCTCAAGCAATTATTTGCCTCTAGTTTGCCTAAGCGAAATTCATCTCTTGAAATAACAGAAAAGCGTTTATTAAGCTTACATTTTAATTAAATCTAGGTTCGTGACAAGACATTTAGTTGGAGAGAAGATGAAATATCTTGACGAAGATGACATAAAGTGGTTTGCGAAGAGTAGTTAAATCAGATTTCAAATTAGATTGCTGCGAAGCAGACTGTTTACAAGTTCAAGTAATGTTAATGTTGTTGCTAATAGATAGGTATAGCTTTATTTTCATGGTTTGAGATAAGGAACTGAAAAGCTCAGAAATCAAGACTCACGTTTATTTGTTTTTAAATTATTAAGGTCACTGTTGTATAGCTACTGCATATGCCAACCATTTATAATTATATTTTTATGTTAGTAAAATTGCTATCTATGTTTGATTTGTATTGACTTAATTAGAGTATAATAGTCTAACTGCATCATTTTCTTAGTAGCTGCTGCCCATTACGCCCTTTGCAGTAACAGCTGTTAAGCTTAAAAAACTTTCAAACATCTCTATCCTATTTAAACTACATATTTCCACCTACTCGCCGAATTATTCAAACGCAACATCGCTACGAAGGTACCAGGGTGACATAAAACTAAGGAGAGCGACGTGAACCCACTGAGGGCCTTCGTAACCTGACCGAGCTAAACGAAACTATTTCCCTGTGTTACTTAAAGAGCGTCGTAAAGTCGAACTATGAGTCCCACGGGAAGTTCTGCGGTCCCCTCGAATTTGGTAGCGAGTTCTCTAGGCTTGATGTAGGTTTACAATGTTAGAAAGAAATGGAAAATTAAATTATATAAAAGTTATGCTTGATCATATTTTGAAAATGCCCACAACATTAATTTATGAACCTTTTAAACAATCTGCGACAAAAGCCAGTAAAAAAAAAACGAATGCTAGATTAAACATAGTTATTTCTATAGTTAGTTAGATAGTCATTTAATTTAGTACCTAGTGTAAATAGTAAGCTGTGTAATAATTGTATACAGGGTGGCAGGGCCATCGACGTGAAAACTGATACCATGGATTTGGTACAAATTTCTGAACCCCCCTGCGTCGAAATTTTTCGTCGGTTATTTAAGAAAAAATCTGCTGTACCATACATTTTGTCCGAGTAGGTATTGCACTTTTCTATGGAACGGCAGATTTTTTCTTAAATAACCGACGAAAAATTTCGACGCAGGGGGGTTCAAAATCATGTAGTGAATCCATGGTATCAGATTTCGCGTCGATGTCCCTGCCACCCTGTATAGGCAAGTTATGTTCAAGCCTTTCATTAATTTGTATTATGTTGCATTTTCTTTTATTGAAGTTAATTAAATTTTACTTTGTGTTGGTTAATAAGCAATTAAGCATGCTGACCAATGCATTTTTTCTTAAAATTAACCTATAATTTGTGTTTAGATAAGCAGTAATACCTTTCATAATTATTTTATAAAATGTTGAGTGTAATAACCTGTTGGTGTTCTTTAATAAAGAAATAAATTTTAATGTAAATAATAAAATAAAATTTTCAACGCGATCAAAGAGTGTGTACTATTACACTTTTTGATCACGTTGAAAACACGGCGACACAGTAAAATTGTCTTTATTTAACCTTTGTTGGTTAAATTGACACTTTATTTAACATGGGTCATGTGCCTAACCAGTACCTTCTTTTAGAAAACATTTGGTTATTTACAAAGACAAAGACATATATTCGTCGGATATGGTACGTACAAGTTGGTTAGGTATGTTCAAGACACATCCACCGCTAAAAGCGGCATACGAATATTTACATTTACATGATCATAAAAACCTAACTTATTACTACATAAACTCTAATAACAATACAAAAAACTAAGACTATAGAAATAAAGATCTATTAAAATATAAAAATAAGATAAAACACCACAGCAACAATATTTGTAGGTATTATAAAACTAAATAAATCTATAATGTATTACCCTTATATTCAAAAAAATCTTTCAGTGTATAAACATTATTTTCAATGCATTTGCTCGAAAAGAGCGTTTTTCAAGCAGTCAATTTGTGCGGAAAGTGTCACTTTTTTCACTAGTGCTTTTTATTTTTCTGTTTTTTTTGTAAAATTTGAAGCCGTCGTCAGCCCATTTCAGACATTTTATTATTTTAGAAAAGTTTTACAAATCAGATGATGATGATAACGATGGCGATGGCGATGGCGATGGAGATGACGATGGTGATGACGATGGCAATGGCAATGGCGATGATTATGACGACAGTCAAATCAAAAAGTCAAAGACGAAGACGAAGTTGTCGAAGTCGAAGTCGAAACTCAAAGTCATGAATGTTGTTTTTATCATTTATATACGTCGTCATAAATGTTGGATGTTACACATCATAGGCGACTACCGTAAGGCTAGCTCGTTTTTTTTTTTATTTCCTCGCAATGCATAGTAAAACGTTGTATGATACACGTGCGTAAGATGATTTCCGACTCGTGTCGACTTATACACTCGTCTGAAATCACCTACCTTCCGCACTTGTAGCATAAATAACTATTATCTACTCTCTTAACGTAATATTAGAATTATCAACTTCAAAACGAGTTTATATTGATATACTTTATAAACACAATACCGAAATTTAAAAATAGAATCATATTATAACACTTTTTCTCTAACAAAATAATGTTATAAAACATTTTTTTTTTCTATTACGATACAATGCAAATCCAAGAAGTTAATATCACCAAGGAGTTTCCATAAACTTTTGTAATGGAACGTTAGCGAGGGACAGCAGCACCGTTCTAGCGCATGCGCGGTGATATGCTGGGTACAGGCGCCATTTTTACATGAAGTTGTACTAAATTTTGTGGGATTTTTTAAATCTTGATCTTTAACTTTGATCTTTTATTTAGTAGGTTCAGTCCCAATGTATGAGAGTAGATAAAGTAGTGTATGAAACTGCACATGACTAGATATTAAAATACTCGTGTGATACTATATTTAAACACACACTCATATTTTAATACCCCTCTTTATATGCAACAGTTTCACAAACTACTATTGGAGAAGCCATGATTTTAGATTTCTTTTGTAGTAATTAAATGGTAGTTCTCTTATTACTTTTGGAATATGGTTGTAAATTTTTATGGTTTAAGGTAGCTGTTTCTGTAGTACATCATCATTTTATCGATATTGTTTGTAAAGGACTTCAATAAGAATAACAAAGATAACAGTAAAGTCTAAAACAATTATATTTGAATAAAAAAATAGAAATCTTCAGCAATCAAAAACTACTCAAGTGTCAAGTTATTTTAGTTTCAAGCTCTTGAAACTAAAATAACAGTTTCAGTAATAATGAAAGCACCAATTACGAAGAATACCATAAGTAAGCACAATTTCGCAAAATCAATCATGAACTTAAATTCGTCTCAATATCTTAACAAGAGAGACTTTAATTTATTATAAGGGGGTGCCTATACTTGCGACATATCGCATTGCGTTTTTGAGAGCCCTACCGCGAGTTTTTTGAGTAGTATCGCGGCTAAGTCATCATATAGGAGTCTACTGCTGGACATAGCCATTACATTTGATCCTTGGCAACTCTTATCTAGCTACTGGAAACAGTTAGGTAATATGACACATATCAAAGGAGAATGAAAACATCGTGAGAAAACCGATGCCTGAGAGATATTTTTCGACGGCATGTGAGGCCCATGGGCGGCATAAAGACTTTGACACCAGGTTAGTCACTAACCACACGAAAAAAAAAGAAGAAAGAACACACTGAGCAACTTTTAAATATGTTTTTTTTAAATTGATAGCCCAGTGGCAATCAACGTCAATAATACATGACGTTAGACGGTTGTAAAAATTTGTATCGTGAAGTCGTGCCGTGCCTGTGTGACTTCAGCCTAATGATCAAAATTCTCGTAACTGCATTATATTTTCTTGATTTAAATCTAATATTTTCTTCAACAGATGAGATTGAATTGTGTTTACATTTAGAATGAGATTCCACTTAGATCTATGTACATTAACATGACATGAGATGTAGTTACAAGATGTAATAAAAATCTAAATTGATTCCATTAATGTACTCTTGTTATTTCAAAGTGAATAATGTACTACCAACAACATTACCATTTTGATAAAAAAATATCAACCAATGTTCTTCGGATCAAGTTTCCAATTTTTTATTGTTTTTAATATTTTAGTGCCAACGTGGTCGGTCACAATGGACCTCATTAGATGGCTGAAAGTCACCCAAAGGGCAATGGTGAGGGCTATGCTTGGAGCTTCCCTACGTAATCGAATCGGAAACGAAGAGATTCGTAGGAGAACCAAGGTAACCGACATAACCCGAAAAATTGCCAAACTTAACTGGCAGTGGGAACGGACATTGCTCGAAGAACAGATGACCAATGGGGCCGGAAGTTTCTGGAGTGGCGATCGGGTACGGGAAGATGTAGCATTTAAAGGTCTTGCACAAGGTGGACCGACCTTGTGAAGGCCGCAAGAACCCGGTGGACGCAAGCCCAGAATCGGTCGAAATGGCGATGCTAGGGGGAGCCCTATGTCCAGCAGTGAACGTCTTTCGGCAGAAATGATGATGATGATGCTCTAGTGGTCGCAAGCACTTACTGCCCTCATGAGGCCCTGGGTTACATTCCCAGGTAGGGCAAACGAACGAATTTACGAATTTCTCAGTTGCAGCCCGAAGTCTGGATTTGTGCCCGGTTGATGTTAATAGGCTCGCCCTATTACACGGAACTTGAACATAACTGGCGAAATATGGGTGTACTACAGGTACATCTCTGCCTAACCCTTCGGGCATTTCAGGCGTGGTGATATTATGGTATTAATTTCTCCCTGGTGAAGAGGATCATAAGAATTCGCAATCGCATAAAAAATCACATTTATTTCTTGTACACATGTCCGCCTTCCAATTTTGAGGGATACAAATAAAAAAATACATGAAAAAAATGTACAAAACTCTGTTGACCTCGGAAGGTAAAATAAAAGCTGAGAAATATAAGCTGATACATTATCTGAATCAGAAATTCTATTAAGCACCCAGGTGCGGATCGTAAAGGGTTACTTAATATCCCTTATATATTACATCTATTTTGGGTTGACTTTTGGTAAGGTAGGAACTTACTTAGCTGACCAGTAATAATTTCAATTAAATTCTGTACACATTGCAAATTAAATGACCAGCAAGGAAAGGGTTAAATTTAATCCGACGGTCTGTTTGAAACCAAAGCTTACCTTTTGGTGGTGATGCATCGAATAAGGAAATGTAGACTGTGCCTAATTTGAATACTTTATTTTTAGTGCAAATTGATTTTCTGACTCATTTTTCTAGTGTTCATAAACGCTACTGTTGAGTACGAGGTTTTGGGTTCGAAACCCAAGTCGGCAAAAGTATTATTTGGGTTTTTCCCATCTGCAATTTCTCTTATGAGCGTTTATCCTAAAACTTGGCCACGTCACAAATAGCTGTCAAATATTTACCCGTTTTGATTAATTTGGTAATAGTACTGTTTGGGAATATGAAATGCGGTTAACTAGCGAACTAAAATATTGATTATGAAATGCAATCATTAATATCCTAACAGCGAATATTTAGTTTTAGATGTAAGAAAAGTATTTAGAAACTTTCCAAATGCCTTTTTACACCTAAAACCGCTACCACATCCAATTCGCTGATATAATTACAATTCATTATTAATGTTCTAGTTCGCTAGTTAGCTACATTTCATATTTCCGTACAGTAATATCGAAATATTTGACATCTATTTGCGACGTTGCCCACTTTCTGAATAAACGCTCTTAATTGTATAGTTTAAACCAAGTTAAATATCTCTTTTAAGTGCATTTCCAAATAACGTGCCATTTAATGCCAGCGTGTAGGCAGTGGATGCAACAATGCCAGTCCCTCCAAGTATCTGGACGCGTGCAATCATACAAAACTTGCACACACATTTGCACGGAATCTATTGACTTCACTGTCCGTCAGTTACGTGTATAAATCTTCTGCTCTATGCTTATAAAATTAAAACTTCTGTCTTTCAAATCCACTGCATTAAACCAAAATAATTGCTATAATTTTGAAAATTTTACAGTATTCACCTACCAAATCCTATCAAACTCATCTTGACTTCAAAATTAACCATCTCACTTCATACCTCCCCCTTCACTCAGCACAAACAATACAGTTCTCGCGCAGTTGCTTCTAAACAGGGAGGATCAAATTATCCTTTAAGAAAAGCTGTCAAGGTTCCTTAATGAATAAATGATGCAGAAACTTTAGAGATTCAATGTTTTGATTCTATTTAATTTTGTATTGGCATTGTCTTTTCCAATGAGTAGAGTACTATTAATAAAATTTGTATTATTACGTTTTTCATTGATTTGTGTTCAGTTACCTTTACCTACGTTACCTACGTTTTTGAGTTTTCATAATGTTTGAAAACGTCTTCCTTTGCTCTTCATTGAATTCTCAACAGTAGTGCATTAGTGAAAATCTAGATATTAATTCGCTACCTCCGTTTAGGTATTTTTTTTTTTCAATTAACTCTGTGTAAACATAAACAAACAATGTTCTTAAAATATGAGTTCTTCTCTTTTCGTATCGACGGTACATCCATTATTTTGTTTGGGCCCAGTACGTGGCCAGTAGATCTAGTTCTAATATGAACTAAATTAACATAAACGTTATTCACCCGGTTTTATAAAAGACTAAAATAAATCTCAATATAAACAAGACTCCCTCTAATAGTAAAGCACTACTTACTTAATTTTAATATGACATTTTCTCATCACAAAAATCCGCAAGACCACAAACAAGACTCATTAAGAACTTTTAGTGCAGTACCTACCAACATTTTATCTACGCCCTAAATGTTCCTTCTACAAGAATACAAAAGTCACAAAAGTTACCTACCCAAAATAAAAGACTAGTGCTCGTAAATCGAGACCCCAAACAGCCACAACATAAGAGATATTAAATAACAGCGCCCGATCCACACCTCGGGAGCCTGATTGAATTTCTGGGCGCATGATTTATCGGACATAAATACGGTTCCATCGGTATCCGTGGACGCCTGATCATGCAGTTTTGTGGCCGCCATTTTGTTTATTGAGTTCCGGAAAATTTGTAGACGTTTTGTTTTAGTTTATTATCAAAGGACACGTGGCAAAATGATAGGTAACAGTCGCACGGGTCGATTGATGGTTACGTTACGCTTGCCGCAGTCGTTTTGTAGATAGGTGACCACCCACATTACATATCGGGACTCCTCCGTGACGTGTTTGTTTGTGTGGGACGTGGTATATTTAGAAGACAAGTAACTAAGGAAACATAATAAGCTCAAAGGAACGTCATAAGAAAATCGTTCATCCGTATTCAAAGAACAATAAAATAAATATTATACTTTCGCTTTGTCAAACTTAATGTAACCTAGATTATAAGAGAATGATGTGGTCTCCTATAATTAGAAGCGCACACTGTATTTGTCCCTGTTCTTAGATTGTAAACTTGCATGAAATTGCTTAGCCTCTGTTGGAGATCCAATAAATAAATAAAAACAATAATCGTAAAAATATTCTTCCGGATTATTCATTGGTTTGCACTCATACTGAAGTTAACCTCCCGCTGTGGTATTTTAAAAGGATAGCTAAAGGGTGAAGGTGGTTGCTACACACGTTACTGCAAGCTCGAGAAACCACAAACACGTTCAAGCAAGCATATTGTCACGCTTGCAGTTACGTATAAAGTCACCCTAAGGACTAAGGGGGCCAACATTCTGAATGAGTATAATCAATCAATAACGTTCTCACTAGAGGAGGCCTATGTCCAAAGCATAGGCCTCCTCTCTGTGAGAGTAACTCTGTGATGTGAGAGTGTATCAGACACTGCCCATGGTGCTTCGGATTTATTAAATACATTCACATGATGCCACGCTTGTTTTTTTCCGAAGGGTTAGGTTGAGTTATGCCTAAGTACACATAGCACACAAAAATATTTAAACATCGTCACTCAAAGAGTTTCTTCAGCTTAAAATGAGCAAAATTTTAATCTATCTTTACATTATTCACCAACCACAGACCAAAAAACCCACTCGACAATCTGGCACACATTTGAACGCTCAACTGCCAACCACCAGCTACCAGCAACCAACAAGTTAATGCAGTAAAAACTGCGTCTCAAGTACTGAACTCAGTAATAACTTTTTGATGGACATCCAAGTATGATCACGCGGCCCAACTGTCCCCTTTGGCAGCGTCCAGAACATGCGTTGCCAAAAAGGTTTTTAGTAGTATAATCCAGCTATGATTTATTTGCTGTAAAACGTGGGTAGATAAAGTGGTTGTTAGTTTTGGAGGCCGTCTTGGGAGTATTTTTGTTTGAGGAATGTCTGGGATGTATGAAGAATTTTTTGAGCCTTGGTTTCTTCCGTTTTTGTTTTTGTCTTTATTGCTATGTTTTATGATATTGATGGTAACTGTCTCTTAGCATTCAAGAAGTCACCGAATATCTGTTGTGAGTTCCTGACGTTTCAACTTGCATTTTTGCGTTCACCTTTTAATTCGTACAAGATTTGTCTAAATAGCATGAGCGAGCTCTATCTCATGCAACAGTACCTATCCTGTTTACTTTGTTTCATCATCAACAAACCAATTCCAATACACCAACCAACCTTTCGACCCCAAAATAGTTTCCTTTATTAACCTATAACAATAAAATCGCTATCAACACCTAATAATCCCTAATAAATTTATATCTTCCCATCGAGGCTTGATATTTCAGCCACGTGACAGAATTGCGGCCATACTACATGATATTGGCAACGCAGGTCACGTCGCCTGCCAAACACTAGTTAGGAACTGCGATGACGCTGCACAATCAATTGTATCAATACGTAGTGATGTCTGTTATATAATTTGGTCTTTGAAGTGGTTTTTGTGAAGATTAAGAATATTCTATAAATATCCTTTTTTTGGTATTGTTCGTCGAGTCGTTGAGCTCCTTAAGTTTTGAGTTGAGCTACACGATCGCTGGCAAATGCGTGCACTGACTGGTACCTAACCTTCCTCTAAAGACCGTTTCAGACACTATCCTCACATAATCTTATCAAGATAATGTCTGGGCTTTAAAAGATACTGTGACCTCTGTGTTTGTTTTGGTGTTCCTTCTCAAAGCCGATATTGTGTTTAATATCGGCTTCATCGACCTCATCTAGTTTTAAAATATTATTGACATGTAAAAGTGTTTGTAGAAATCTGCTTACAGAGATAAAAATCATTTGTCATCGTTATCACACATCGTATAGCTTACTGTTTATGGAATTTTCACAATGGTCATAATATATTCGGTTTATCATCCTTTCTTTTGTAAAGTCAGTGTTCATTTTGTGGCATGGCATGACATGGCATTTTGACGAGCATTACTATTTTTTATTCAATGTTTGTATCTATTATTTATGTTAGTTATTTGGAAAAAAACCTAGTGTACTCTTTTTTATATTGCTTAGCGTTGATCGAACTGAATCTTTCAGATTAAAACCTGTCATAATAATAATTCCTCCACCCATCGAAACTATTAAATTACAATTTCACATTTCAGTATTACAATTCCACCGCATTTATTAAAACCGATACAACACCGGATACCAATTCCTGTTCACGTTCTAAAATATAACACAACGAGTACCTTTGTAATTGAACATTAATTACTGCCCACACTGACCGCCACATTCGTGGATCTCAGTTCAATGTTTCACAACGAATTACTGTCAGCGTTTGTACATCATCAGAATTATTGCTGTTGAGCTAAAAGGTATTTCCTGCTAATTAATTTCCATGGAATTAATTGGAGGTAGTTTGATGTCCAATTTTGGATATTAGGAACTAGATACCAGAGAGTATAATTGTTATCTAGGATATGCGTTGTGTTATTATGCAATTATGGTTTGATTGATCAAATTAATTGAAAGCGTTTAATGTTTCAACGTTTCTAAATTGTTATTCTGAATTATCGGAATATTAAAATTGGTTTCGTTGGCTTTTGTATTAGATGATCAGACAGGAGACATTATAATTTCCACTTTGATGACTGACGTAAGGTTTCGGGCAAAATGCGAGCTAGAGTGCGCGCCACAAAAGAAGATCGGCGGAAAATTGTGGAACTACATTTTTTTATATACAAGTACAATGTGATGCAATGATATAGACACTAGCGCCGCGTCAAATGGACTTCAGGGGTGGCGTGGACTCGTTAAAATTGCTTCTGTTGACGTTGATCAACAGTACTGTGGTATGACCAGCAACAAACTGCAATCACCATGGATTGTGGCCGTTAAAAGACTGATTAAAGTTATGATGTTGATTTATACTACGTTGTAAGTACAATCACAACATAAGTCAATTATCACTTTATTTTTCTAAATCTTAATCAATCAATCTGCCTAGGTTTTTCCCAACTACGTATATATTGGGGTCGGCATCCAGTCTAACCGGATGCAGCTGGATACCAGTATTTTACAAGGAGCGACTGCCTACCTGACCTCCACAACCCAGTAACTGGGTCATACGATACCCATTGGTAAGACTGGTTATCAGACTTTCGGGCTTCTGACGACCTGTAACGACTGTCAAAGATCCACGAATGACAGCCGGGGCCAACAGCTTAACGTGTTATCCGAGGCACGGAGGAGTCTCGGTATGTAAAGATGGTCACAGACCAATCCCGGCAAGCGTAGCTTAATCTGATGGATCGACCCGTGCGGCAGTTATTACTTAGCCACGAGCTCCTCCAAATGTTTCAAAATCTTAATAAACTAACAAAATTAAAATAAAAAAGTAAAAATAAACTAACAAAAATCGATTAACACTTTAATTTTCTAAATCTTAATAAACGAGCAAAATATTTTAATGATATCGAAACAGATGTAAAGTTTGAAGAATATTAACAGCTCAAAGCCATTATAAAATGCTTAAAAGCTGATTATTGGATCATTTTGTATTATAGAGGCATGAGGAACAGGGTGTAAAGTTCACTCATTCTCTATAGAAATGGGAGGATCATCCAACCTGACGGGTGTCATGTCTGGTGGGCAACTGCCCAACGTTAGATGTCCGGAAGTTAGTATATGTTGCGCGGTAAACTCTGCTTGCAGGATTTTGTGTGCCGTCATGTTTTTGATACGTAGTTCACATGTGGATGCCGCCACAGTATTAATTTATTTATGATGTGTTAAAGTTACAGTGTTAATCGGCTTTTGTTGCCTACCTAATACTGACTGCAAGCTAGAAAGAAAAACACTAGTAGAAACTTAAAAACGGCATGAGATCTTAGAAGGCTTGAATATTACAGCTAAAATAACAAAACTTTCTTATTAAAATTACAAGAACAACAATTAACTTCCAAATTAGTAGAATCCAAAGTTTCTGGGTACCCAGAGGCATAAAATACCCATATTTTTGACACTTGACCACAAATGTAACTAGTTGAACCAGTTCTATCAAACTGTTGTACGAGTTAACGAGGTGGTTGCTATTGACGACTCTGGTTCGCAGCCAAATAAGTTTGGAGCCGAACCTATTATGTGATTACACTGTGAGCATAATTACTCACACTTGTGATGAGTTTTGGCAATTTTTCATAAATTTTATGGACGATAGGAGCGATCTGGCTGGAGCGTGGGTTTGATTTTGAAAAAAGTTATTTCGAAAACTGGGGCCAGGACGGCTATTTTCAATGATTGGTGATGGTATGACACTCATAATACTAAGACAACGCCATTGAAATTGTGTCAAAAGAAAAAAAAAACTAAATAATAGGAACATACGACTTGTCGTAATGTACGAGTTTACCACATACGATATCAGTGGCACGCCATTGGAAAATTATAATGACGCAATAGGGAAGTTCACAAAAAAGTGTTGTTTGTCCGTCAGGTAGATAAAAAAAATGGATATTATTTTTATTAATTTCTCAATATTTACATTAACTAGAAACACTTTCAAAACTAACAGACTTAAAATAATAATAACAATATGTACAAGTATATAAGAAAGGGGTGGGGGGGGACAATCATAGGGCATCAAAAAATTCGTCCGCATCGCTGTCAACAGGAAAAGTGCCCAAAAGGCTGGCAGCATTGCCACGTTGTATGGCAATGCAACGATGATTATTATTAGAATGTTTCTCTGGCCGAAGAATAGGCCAGCCTTCTGGTCACATGAAGAGTCGACCAACCGCTGTGAGATGTCTTGAAAGACTAAGTGGGCACTCGGACCCCATGGCTCTAGTGTTTCGACCCCAAACGGCTCAAATATATAAGTCCCAATAACATTGGAGTATTTGCGCCGTTTGAGGTTTTCCGCACCTGCAGCAGCAGCCCCAGCACAGCCCACCGTGCTAGGAAGATGGCATGGCGCAAGGGTTTCGACACACGTTGCATCTCACACCAAAGGCCTACCTAAGGTAGGTAGGCCTTTGGTATGCCAAGGCATTATGATAAAAATAAAATATTGGACAAGTATTTTTTCTTTTTTTACGTAATCAAAAGATTAGGGCAATACATTGAGTAGGCAATGCGTTAAAATGTAGCATGACGTCACCGGCCGGTAGATTTTATACTGACTTATGACGTAGCGAGCCCCCACTCCCCGACTTTAATGCGTTTTATCTAAACCAATTTTTATTAATTTGATAACGCAAAAAATACGTGTTTATTTTTTTTTTATTATCTGACTGACGGACTACATAGTTTTTATTTTTTTTCCCAGTCAACATCCCTATTGCGTTAGCAAGCTTGAAAATTTTTCAGCGCATTTCTCAGAGTGCCTGAAAATATGGAAAAGTATTTCCCCTAGAAACATAACACGACAACTACATTAGAATTTTATATTTCGTCTTGTTTGGAGATTGCTGCGTCGCTACGTCTTTCTAGTTTGAAGAGCGCGTGATTTTGGCTGTTATTTTGGGTATCTATTATATTTTATAACCATGACATTCAAAGACTATTATTCATTTGACTATCCATTCTAAATAACTAGTTTAAATAATGGAAGGCACAGCGTGACTGAGTTACGCTGAATGCAGGCAGCGCTCGCCAGTTACGTGGTGATTCATGGATCGATTGAACTCCTTATCAACAACATATAGGCCTCTCCCAGGCTGCGCCACAACAGCTTTTGCTCCGCCTTCCGCATTCAGTCTGTCCCAGCCACCTTTTTAAGGTTGTCGGTTTACGTAGCTGGGGGGCGTCCCACCCTATGCTTGCCGTTACGCAGTCTCCACTCCAGGGCTCCTCTGCCTTATATTGATGATGAAAGAAATGATAATGAGTTATATAATCGGCCTCACTCTTTCCGCAGAGAATTCTACTATTTTGCTTCGTTGGTCTAGTCGCAAGCACGACTGCTGAGTGTGAGGTCCTGGGTTCGATTCCCAGGTCGGGCAAAGCGGTACTAAGTTTTTCGATTAGGAATTTTCCCAGTTTCCTGGAGTCTGGATTTGTATCCGGTTGATGGCCATAGCCTCACCCTCTATTACATGGAACATAACTGGCTAAATGTGGGTGTACTATATACGTCTGCCCAATCGTTCGGGGAATACAGTCGTGATGTTATGTTGTTGCTATGTTTATTATTTGTCCACATTTCTTCCTTGTTTTTGCTAATCCTCTATGATTTTCCCTAACAACGTTTTTTAATCACACTTTAACAAGATCGCCGACAAAAGTTTACCACTCCCATAGTAAGCGCAATCAATCATCACTTTCGTCATTTACGTGATAACGTCAATTTAATTATCGTACGATAATCCTTAGGGGCAGCTCGGATGAGAATAGATTATAACACAATAGATGGACGGGTATTATGCTGTCGTGAACGGATATTTTTGTGATTAGATGAAGGTTATGAGTGTGTTTTGGTATTATGGTGGCATTATGGCCCGAACTCCATCAAAGAGGAGTCAAGACGAGAGGAGAGGAGAGTGGAGATATGTTTAAAGCAACCAATAAAATTTCTTTATCCACACATCTCGCTTCAACTCAGCTTCACTTGATACTACTGAGCGGAGATGATACCACTTATATTTGTATAGTGCAATCGAAGTGAAGATGTAAGCTGTGCCTCAGAAACTGGAGACGGCGCGCAGCGGAGATGCGAAGAGATGTGAGCGGGATGCAGTGAGCGGTTAACATCGAACGCTCTCCGCACGTATCACAATTATCAAATAACTTCTCCCGCTCTGGGTGAAGCGGGAGGGTGTGTCAGACTTTTACTGACTAAAACCCACCCGTGTTCCTTCCGTTGCCCGTGTGCCGGGGCTGCGATATCCCTTTCTGACAAACTCGCAACCCTGGCAGGGGACACCATAGTTGAAAAACATTTCTTCTCATCTCCGCTTCGGACATTTCCGCACATCTTCGCTTTAGTGGAGTCCGGGCCTATATCAACCATTTTATTGATACACACTAGAAATTTATAATAAAGAATCCATAGAGAATCTAGTGGTGCAGGGCAGAGTGGAAGGTAGGTTCACTGATGAGGTGAAATAAGATCCGCGGCTGGAGGTTCTGTTAATGAATGTGTCAGACTGTTATTTAACAGACCCAAATGGAGAGAGATCGTGAGGCGAGCAATGACTACTGAGAGATGAGATTGGACACAGTACATCCTGACCACGACCGTTCTGTCAAGAGCGAAGCGAAGAAGAAGAGACATGTATAAACATTTCACTAATATTATAAATAGGTAAATTTATTTGTTCGTGAAAGGTATTCTATGGAAGTACCGAACCGATTGCAAAAATTCTGTCACTGATGGAAAGCTACTCTATTGCCTAGTGCCATAGGATTTAGAGAATTAGGCAGTCTGCGCCTGAACCGTTTCTTCTACATGGACAATGTTGCGGGCAGAAGCTAGTTGTAAATAAATGCTGTCTGTGTACGATTAGTTCTCCCATAATATTTTTTTTAATATTGTAAAACAGACTGATTTAGGTTGGCGATCACATATTACAATATTTAAAAAAAATGTGACTTTTGATGATAAGTGTTTCACGATGCATGGGCAGAGCTGGTTTCAAATGTCCACAGAGATTGCATTTTGCAATGACAAGATTTGCCAATACGTTGCAAACCCTATTTATTTATTTCAGTTTTCATGCACAACATTACAGAATAGAATCCCAAAGTGTTGTACAGAACAATTTACAAACTAAAAAAAGGTAGGTACCACAACTAAAAAGTGAAAAATAATTTTGATTTCGGAAGTCTTTGTTGGAGTTTGTCTTTGGTTTATAATTTTCGATTTTTGCCATTTTTACTTCCGAAATTAAAGTAATTTGTTACTTTGTTTATTTTTGTAAAAAGTTTGTATTTTTCACTTTTTAGCTGTGGTACCTACCCCACACAAATTTGAATACCACTACTCGCTATGTAAATAGAAAAATCAGTGACGGGAAGTTATAACATCATCCACACACAAATGAAAACAGAATTTTCAGAATCGGTCCACAATTGCCGAAAAAGTCGATCAACGAATATTTAAAAAAAAAAACAAACCTCCTCCTTTTTGGACTTCGGTTAAAAAGTGACACACATTCAGGTAGGTTAATACCAAAATTGACAAATAAAATAACACTTGTATAATAAATAAACTGCAATCAAGAGAGAGAAAAAAAAATGCGTGAGTCTTAATATTTCATGCACCAAAAAATTTATTCATAATCCGATAACCAGGACGCACAGTAGTGCTTGCAACAGTAATAAATTATAATGGTTGTATTCTCCCAGACATTTCCTGAAGAAGCTCTACTGTAACCGTAAGCCCTATGGCTATAGAGGTTTATGTATAGCAGGTAGGTACTTAAATACTTACGTATTATTTCCTAACCACCTTGCGCCTTGTCAATCAAAACTTTCGGTGTTACTCATGACAGACAGGCAGACATTGCGAAGATTGCATTTGGTTCTAAACATGTCAGGGGAAAATGAAGGAAATCCGCTCTTCATACATTTTGATAGGCATTGTTACAAGTATCATCATTATTTTAGCCCAAAACATTCAACAGAAGTAGATATTATTGTGTATGTTTGGAAGACATAAAAGTATAGGCTGCCAATGACTTATATAGGATACACTCAACAATCCATTTCATAAGCTTGGATAAGATCAAAATCACAAAATACCACACCCTTTGCGGAATTAATAAGATTGTCAAAATCAGCACTGCAACAAGAACCTCAAAGCTACAAATCTAATAATAAATCCTCATTATATTAACTTATGAAACCCAAAAATACGTTCATAAATTTCTATAGCTTCCCTCGTAATATTGCCAAAAGTAATTAGGCTACATTTAGGGGCTTACCTTTGAAGGCGCCTATCTTGGGTCACCTGATGTGATTGACGACAACCTTAGCGAATTAGACCAGTAATTAGGGGACATGGCTTCTTTTGATGATAACCTTGACTGATAAGGGAGGCGAAATTAGATTGGATTTTTATGGGACATTTTATTTTATATGGCAACCGAAGGTTGAGATTTCCTGTTTTGAATGATTATGTTGATTCTGTTCGAGTAACATGGTAATGATCTTTAAGTAGGTAAGACGTACTGCAATGATCCCAAATAAATTGGGATGATGGCACGAGGATGATGATACAGTAGGTGACATGCTTACATGTGCAAGTAATCAATCAAAATCAAAAGTCATTTATTAAAACAAGGCTGAGAATCAGAAATTTTCGAACGTCAAAATTAAACACGACAGTCCCCCAAAACGCTCGTCTTTCATCACTTCCTAGTGCTTTAGCTGAGAAGAAGATGTGGCTCAACAAACTCCCCAGCAGCACAAATTTCTGTTCAGTTAGAAAAACTTGTAGGTAGTACAAGTTTTTGTATCTGAACAGAAAGCTGTACTACTTAATATAATAATGTTATATAATCGAGGTAATATTTTGTATCAAGGTAAATGAAGCCAGTGTTCCCAATTCGATTTAAGGTCGCTGCATACGTAACGTGTTTTAACCCGGATGAACGGTATGACAATTTTTGGAAACATCGTTTCATAGAAAATGTATTCGAAAGTGCATACGTCACGGGTGCACGGACGGATCAGTGACGTAGTACCCAAGGGACGGGAAAAATATCTTCGGTGACGATGTTTAGCACGTCTCGCCCCGCGCGCGCCACGTCCCGTGCGTGGTTCCGCTGTGTATACACAGTCGCTCCGGTCGCTCCGGAGTTGTTTGTTGAGGAGACTAGTTAGTTTCGCGTCAATGTCGCGATGCCGTCCGTGTTTTTTATAACACCACGTTTCGTCTCCGCCCTGCCCACGTTCTAACGCCGCTGCCCAGTATGCAGTGACCTTAACTCTGTGAAGAAACAAGAAGATCTCTTTTTTTTTACGTCCTGACATTTCGAAAATCAAGAGATTGTGGGAATATTATTGGTTAATCAGGGTCTAAAAATACTGACTATGTAGGGTGTCTGTTATATTCTATGCCTAACCTACGCATAACTATCATTTGCTGCTGTTTGATCTCCCCAAATCAATACATAACACTTCTTTGTGTGATTTCAAAAATATGCCAGACACAGTTTTGCTTTATGTTAGGGTGTGCTTTGTGTCGATGCTGTTGTGTACTAAAAATAGAAAAATCTAAGAATGTTTGAAAGTCAGGTATGTACCTGCGTCAGACTCGGTGGTTTATTATATTTTAACTACGCAATTACTACGTATTGGAACTACGCAAGACATCACGTCCCACAAATCCTACATCGCGCAAGTGAAGTTTACAGCCTGACAACAACCATCGGGTAGTAGTCACAATAACCGTCTGGTAGGAGTACTATTCTTTTACAATGGAAGATAGTCCTCCGTTTCCACCCTGTTCTTGTAAAATAAAATAATGCCTCTAAAATAATTATGTAAGGATTTTCTGACCAATTACTAACAGATTAACCTGTCTATTTTCACTCCCACTTTTCAAGGAATAATACTCATAAAAGCATAAGCGACAAATCGGGATTAAGTTTGACAGATCCCTAATCTATTGCGGAAGCGCCCCTCACTCGCCTGCTTCCTTAAGATAACTCTCGCTACAGTGAATAGCAATTCGTTTGATGAGTTTCTTTATGCTCTTATTTTGATGGAGTTTGTTGTTATGGGAAATTTGTTGTTTTACAAAAATTCTTCCTAAGCGTATACAGTTTAGTCAGAGCTCAGAGCTGTTGCTATGACAAAGTTTCACACTGCAGGTTAACATGTTCATAAAGATTGTTTCTGGGAAATTATATTCAAGTAATGCATGCATATCTTAAGATCTCAATACAGTAATTGAAAATTTGAGATAAATGCTCTGATAAAAATTTAAAGTTATAAAATTAAAACCCAGCTACGACAAAAAAATAAAAATCTGGAGTCACACGTGTTAGGCGTAAATCGTGTGACTTCGAATTTTTAATTTGTCTGTCTGTGATGTCTTGTTTATACCTTTTTAGATTTTATCGTATTTGGGTTTTTGTTTTATAAGTTTTATTTGTATTTAATTTATTTGAGATTATAATAATAGATACATTTTTGAGATGTGCTAATTAAGATCTTTAATTTGATACCCAAAATGGCTTTTTTTTTTGGTTCATGACTTTATGTCTTCTAGAGGGTGCTATATTCTACGTTAGGTTGTTATGTCACATAGCCTATAACCAGCGGACAATCAAGACGCTTATAACGAAACATCATTTGTCAAATTATGATGAGCAGTTTAGAAGTTATGAGGGAACAGATTAACATAGATACATACATACTTATACATACATTCCGGTCAAAATCATAACCCTCCTTTTTGCTTCGCCGTAGTCGGGTAAAAATAAAGATAGCCTACTAACGGTACAAAATGCATTTATTTATTTTATCCTAGATGTTGTTACCCTAACACCCGTGACCGCATAAACGACACAGCTGACCTCATTTTAAGAACAATCGCGAAAAATGTCAACCGTTCCATACAAAACTTCATTATCTACTCGACCCAAATCGTATAGGATGGTTGAATTTTCTCGCGATTACGATTTTGGTTCCATGGAGAAAGTTGCTCAATTTGGTGGTACCCTTAGATATGACAACACTTTTCTGATACATGCAGCTGTAGAAAATATAAAACGTTGTGGTCGCTCTGCCTACGACACGACCAGTCACACACGCTCTGTGTGGTAGAATAGCGTTCGATGGCACGGCTTGCGCAGTAACTGAGAGATTAGCTTCTACGTCACAGGCGCACGTACATACACTGCACGATTTCCATACGAAACAAATATTTGTATGGCCCACAGATAGTTGTTCCGGGTCTGTATATATGAGATTCGTGTTTGTAAACGTACCCATGACAAACATTTACTGAGTGACACCATTTTTTGGGTCTTTTCCAGCCTGCCGACCTATTTTGTAAACATCTCAGTGAAAACTTATGTGGAGTGATATACATCACCACAGATACATCATCTGTAACGGATGATATTAGTGTAGGCATTAAATTGTAGTAGCCTTAACAGGCGTTCTGAAAAGGGACTTAAAATATTAAGGTATTTTTGCAACGGCTACCTGTAAATGTTGGGAAAAGTGATACGATAATAAACTAATAATCTTCTGGCTATGTTAGTTTAGGTTGTTCCTATGTTAATATTCTATAGAAAACCAGAAGGCACGTGTATGTAAAAAAATCGGCCTAGTGCGTGTCAGACCACGCACAATGGAGGGTTCCGTAGTTTGGATGACTTTATCCCGAATTGTAGTTGAAAAACAGGTTCTCCCATACATCGATTTAAGCCACAGTCAATTCTTCAATTGCAAAATGTAAGTTTGTAATCGCAAAAATTGTTTTTAAACTACAAATTAGCAATTTTCGGACTTTTTCCTTTACTTGTGCTGTGAGACCTTGCTGCTGCCAAATTTCATGATTCTAGGTCAACGGAAAGTACCCTGTAGGTTTTGATTGATTTGCGAGTATCAAAATATGTCACATAAATGGCCGTATTTTTTTATTTTGTTGACTTAGAAGCTTGTTTTTTTTTGAGCTCTGAGGAACCTTAGATTTACGTATTTAATATTAATTTCAACTTGATACGTCCATGCGTTCCTGAGAAATAGGGTCTTGACAGACTCTGACAGACGGACAACGAAGTGATCCTATTAGGGTTCCGTTAAGGTTCTGGCTCCCCACAATTGTGGCGATAAGTCCCCTCTTTGAGGAGTGGCTAGTGAGGCACCACGGCGTCCTCACCTTCCGCCTGATGCAGGTCCTCACCTGACACGGCTGTTTCGGGAGGTTCTTGTTCCGTATAAGGCGGGAGGAAACGCCCGGGTGTCGCCACTGTGTGGATCGCCCGGAGGACACGGTGGAGCATACGGTGGAGGTCTGCCCTGCTTGGGCGGAGCACCGCCGTGTCCTCACGGAGGCGATCGCCGGCGGCGATCTCTTGCGTCCGGCCCTGGTTCAGGCCATGGTCCGGAGCGAGAGTGCATGGGAGGCCGTCACTTCCTTCTGCGAAGCAGTAATGCTCGCGGAGGAGGTGGAGCGCGCGAGGGAGAGGTAAGATTCGCGCCCTCGTGCCCCTAGTCGCCGCAGGAGACGCCCCGGGCGTCGGGAGTCTCGAGCCGACTTCCGGCCACCGTAGACGTGGGCTTGCGGACGATGAGCAATGGGTAGCTCGCCGTCCGAAGGGGTTTGTCGCGGGGAGGTCTTCGCAGGCAACTGGTACGACATGTGCATCTGCATGGTATCTCGAGCCTTTCTAGCGCTCTTCTATGTGAGCGAGTTGGCGCGCGGCTTGCAGCGCGAGAAGTGGCGCTCCACCCACTTGAGCATGGCGAGCACCGAGTCTGTGGACGACAGGCGCCGCTCTGCCGATGTCTTTGTGATGGCCGATGACGCGATGCGGAATGTAGCTGCCATACCATTCAGGGCCTGGAAGATAATTTCACTATCAGATATGGTGCATATAAATTGGTTGGTAAGAACCAGGCCCGGGTCGCCGGCGCGTTGTGTTCCACGCGCGCCTCAAAGAGATGTCAGCACCAACTGACGGGGTCCGTAAGGGGCAATGCCTGGCAGGGTTGCGAGTTTGTCCGAAAGGGATATCGCGGCCCCGGCACACAGGCAACGGAAGGAACACGGGTGGGTTTTAGTCAGTAAAAGTCGGACACGCGCTCCCGCTCCACCCAGAGCGGGAGAAGTTATTTGATAATATCATACGCTTAAAAAAAAAAGTTCAGTGACCATTTCCACTACTTCTCTATAGTTTATTAACTCCTAAAATGGTATTTTTAGTAAACCTGAAAAAGCAAAAAAAAATATTCTCGAAAATCTCACAGCACTTTATTGAAAATACCTGAAAGATTTCAGGGAGCAAAACCTACAATTGAGAACAAAATGAAAGTACTCAAAATCTGCTCTGAATTTTCCCGAAATACTGGCTGTAAACTAAATCTGGTGTAGTTATTTCAGTAATTTGTTACTGAAATAACTAAAATTCTGTTATAAACGGACTGGACGGTTCACGGATTTCTCTACAATTTACTGCAAATACCTAAATTTTTTTGAAAACCTTATTGTCATTTTATTTCATTATCTTGCATACAGATTTGTCTGTTATTTAGATTATTTAAAATTATATTATGGCAACAGTAATGAAAACGTTTTGTTTATGAACAAAGGTATGTTTAGCAATTTTACATTCCAGAGTTGGAAAGCTTTCGAATTTAAAAGCTCTAAAATTAAGTGCGTAGGTAAAAGCTGATAAAAACTTTGAAGATTTTTCTACTAAACAAAACTCAATCAAAACTTTGTTTGGTAAAGTAATATTTGCAAATTATAAACATGATTTTTTTGTAAGTACTTTGAAAGGACTCTCACGACTTCATCAAACTTATAATATCAACAAAATAAAATCTTATAGGCCTCATCCTCATATAAGCTGTACCACTTTTGATAACAATTCCCACTAAAGGAGGATGGGCGTTTTGATATTCGAAAGTAATAAAAACCAATCAAAATAATTAATATACAGTTTTAAAGTTCTAATTATATTAAACAATAGTTGTTAAGGAGGGTAGTCTCACTTCGCTGTCCGTTCAGAGATATACAACTTTTAACATTAACATTTTTGTATGAATCATAACATTTGCTTAGATTTCTAATTGTTACAGTTTTGATTATAATTCAAACTGCCTACCTTTTCCCAATTATGTTGGGGTCGACTTCCAGTCTAACCGGATGCAGCTGAATACCAGTATTTTACATGGAGCGACTGCGTATCTGACCTCCACAACCCAGTAACTGGGTAATACATATCGATTATATCATATCTCAAAACACTTTCCTATAATTTAAAATCATTCTGAACGGTAACATAGGTAAGACACTTTATTTGCACCAACAGAATGAAAAATACCTCCACCGATAACCCTACCTATTCATTCACAAAACAATGCCACAAGTGGTCCATTTCTTCCGATTTTCCCCATAAAAGTTGCAGAATCAACGTGTAATCGTTGTACCCTAAATGCACCCAGGAGGCGAGATGGAACAAAAGTGGCGCCACCCGTTCCTCCCCTTTCATAGATCTTGATAAAAACAAACGTAAAGGTTCCCACTTGATAGAAGAGATTTATTACTGAAAATCTCTGGAGACGAACAGATATATTCTTTTGAGCATACAAATTTAAGTCTGGATTGTTTCACACCGACGTGACCCGGAATGAGTAGTGAAGAGCTATAAATCTTACGAGATGATTAAAAAAAGAAAAATATTATGTTTCAGAATATTTTCTTGAACATTTTCTTAACTACAAACATTTTATTAACCTACATGAAAATCTTGTCAACCACAAACACACAGACTCCTAACAGATTGTTTGTGGGTCATACAAATATTGGTTGCGTGTGGGAATCGATCCTTTAGCGAAAAGCCAATCGCTCAGTTTCTACACCAATTGAGCTGGCGTACATTGAAAAAACAAAGATAGATTCTGGCACCAAGTTTTTACAGCTCGTGTTGACATTATGTTACAGTTATTTATTTATGTACCTACATTAATATCTGAAGATAAATAAAGGAAATGTGACTTGCATTAAGGAATATGCAGATAGGCGTGACGCGACTCTAATAAAACAATTTGTAAGAAAACTTTGCGGTAGAACAATTACCAGTGTCGCGCCAGTCTGCACGAGCCCATAAGTCCGTCTATATACCACTATTGCATATGTAATTTAAATATTTTAATAAAAAATTAAACAAAAAAAAATTGGTAGTCATGCGGACTCACTGCTTACAGAAGTCAAAACTTAAAATGGCCATCTATATTCTACAGTGCCGTGGAGAGCTAGATCTCTCTATTGCTGGTGAATCATTTGGGTTAGATTAGGATAAAACAGTGATAAAAATAAAAAATTTGCGATTTTATAAATATATCATATTATTATATGACTTACCCCTCTCTCTCTCTCTCCGTCTCTCCCTTTTTCTCTCGCTCTCTTTCTTTCTTTCTCTCTCTCTTTCTCCCTCTCCCTCTTTCCCTTTCTCTCGATCTCTTTCTTGCTCTCTCTTTCTCCTTCTAAATCTCTTTCCCTTCCTCTCTATCTCTCTCTCTTTATCCCTCTCTCTTTCTTCCACTCTCTTTTTCTACCTCTCACTCTCTCTTTCTCCGTGTCTCTTTCTCTCTCACTACGGCGCGAGCATGTCGGTAACGTGAATCCATAAGTTTACCCCCTACCAAAATATGCTCAACGCGCCTGAAGAAGTTTTCACTTTAAGTTTTCGGTCGGCACGGGTGCGTTAACAGTACGTGACCGGTTAAATGTTAACAGTTTTTTTATTGTTCACCTTCTTTTTTGCCATATGCATTTATTTTCTTGCTTCTACTCGCAGCTATAAACTTAACCTACTGAGCATTGATTTGTATCGTTCTCTCCCTAAGGGTATTGGAACGTAAACCACAGTTAGTAACTATCCCACACAATGTTCCTATTTCCTACTATTTCCGACCTAGCTTTTATCTGTCTGCAACATTTGTGAGTCAACTAGGGAAATTGATAGCTACCTACTGCCTAGGTCCCTCCGGGTGAAAGCGGTTGAGACGATAAAGTTATTTACCACTAGGTTTTCCGTTGGTGCTTTTCTAGCTAAGAGAGGAGAATAAAGTAGAAAGAAAAGAAAGAAAGTAAGAAAGAAAAATTGCTTATTCTGCACAAACAAAACGCACATAAAAAAGCAAAAAGACAAAATACACACATACAAAAGCAGCCAAAGGCCCTGTATTTAACCATTAAATAAAATTTCAAAAATAAAAATAATGTTGTTCATTGGTTGATGTCAAGGTCACGGACCAAAGACTATATTAACTCTTAGCCCTCTTGTGTCATTGGCAAATGACAACATAAACATAACAAAAGCAAAATGCTAAATGCAGAGATATCTACTTTTGTAACAAATATTATGAAAAATAATGCTGTGCGTCACATCTGTGCAAGAACAGGTTATTGCTCAGCGAAATGCAACAGCGCTGGTTTTCAGCAATTACCACCAAATACCTACCTATATATATTTTTCTTAACTAGTATTGGTCAATGGTTCATAGATCTTTGACAGTCGTTAAGTGTAGTCAGAAGCCCAAAAGTCTGACAACCAGTCCTACGAAGGGGTATCGTGTTACCAAGTAACTGAGTTCTGGAGGGCAGATAGGCAGTCGCTCCATGTAAAATACTGGTATTCAGCTGCATCCTGTTCGACTGCAAGCCGATTCCAACATAGTGGGAAAAATGCGAGGCAGATTGATTGACTATTGATCATGGTTATTATGGCTCCCTTTCTACCTAAGTGAGAGGCAACTTAGGGTCATCATAATCTTATAACTTATAACTTTAACTTATTTAAAAAATATTTATATAGAGATAAGATTTGATTTTTTGTATGTTTGTTTGTGATGAATAAACTCAAAAACTACTGGACCAATTTAAAAAAAAAAACACCAATATAATGCTATATCATCACTGAGTACAGGCTATAATTTATATCTCAATATTTCTACGGGATCCAGACTTGTGCGGCTGAAACAGCGGGGCGCAGCTAGTAAAGAAATACGAGTAATATTGTGATCCTATGAATTACGTAAGGAATTGCGCAATTTTTCGTAAAGAAAAGTAGTGGAAACATTTACTTATAGCTCTTTTTATTAGGTTAATGTAATTAATGTGACTAATGTTACAATTTCATTTCTTTTAGTGTTATTATTACATCTAACCAGCAAAAAGGATAGTTTTGCAAGTAAATGGATAATTTATTGCTTTTACACTGTCACCTATTATATTCTCGCTAGACTGAGGATATCCATGAGGATTTCTACTCGAAAATGAACTACTACTTCACTTAACTTATGAATGTGTAGGTAGCATTGATGTAAATCAAAGATACGCCTTACTGCATCAAAAGATGACCGCATTTGTGCTTAAGTTGTCGTCTGTCACACAATGACGTAGAGAATTGTCGCTGTACCGTCAGCATACTCGTTTTAAAAAGGGTACTTAATTTTAAAACGAGGTTGTTTTGAAATAATAAAATGTTTGTTTTTAATGTGGTAAATGATATTATAATTGAATTGAATTTAAAAGCAGAAGCGGTAGAGTTTATTAACAGGCTGATTAAAAAAATCAAGAAAAATATTGAATGGAACTTTGCCACACCCTCGCGACATAGGAAAATGGTACGATAACAGTTCGGGTGATCTTGGCTTTAATAAGCAAGCGCTAAAGGTTTTAGAAAAAAAATAAAAATTGTGATCAGCGAATATTCTGCACGTTAATTGCTGACGAGATGGCTCTTCGCCACCAAACTACGTGGACTGGAAAGAAGACTGCAGGCGTCGTAGATTTCGGTGCTGGCTCGGCAAAATCGTGCGAAATAGCGACTCAGGCGTATTTTTTAATATTAGTATGCATGAACGAAAGCTGGAAAATCCCAGTGGCATATTTTTAGGTAACGGACTATCAGCTGAAACTCGGGCTAATTTATTGAAAACATGTGTGAGTGAATGCTACCATGTGGGGGTTGATATTGTTGTAACTTTATTAAATTTAACGTTTTATTAAACTGTTTATGTACCTATAATTTTGTATTCGAAAACATAGTTGCAAAAAAAAGTTAATCTAAAAAAAAATACATTAATAAAATCCGGCTTTTAAAATATTTTAAAATTATAATGTAACCTCCATACTTCCTAAATTCTTTTAAACTTTTTTTGTGAACGCTACACTACCCTATCTTTCGTTGTCATGGGAACGAATTTTTTGTTATATTTTATGTCATCATCCGTCGTAATATTTATTTTTGAAATCGTAATAAATTTGAAAAAAAAATACTTACGCATGAAAAGTAGTAGCTTTAGCTTTGTTTGTATTTTTGGAGTTGTTGGTACATTTACTGAAGGTACAACAAGGCATCTTTGTACAGCTGTGTGTATTAAAAACGAGAAAGTTACTCCGATGTGTCACGAACTATGACGAATGAGGAAATGATGTTCGAAAGGAGCGAATTCGCTCATTTCAGAAGTGACACTTTTCGCGCGACGTAAGTATGGTGAGGGCGTATCTTTGATTTACATCAATGGTAGGTAGTATAATCTAGTCAAAGTAAATGTAACCTAATGTACTCTAAGTAAAGTTGTAGGTAATTCCGTCTAATCTCTTAAGACTAAACGGATTATTATGGGGTACGCTACGAGCTCCCTCTGTATACACTGCGGTGTCGGTGGGGGTCTAAAGTGAAGATGAAATCTAAATCTAAACAGGGATTTTGATACGACATACAAAAAAAAAAAAACCTACTATGTTTTTTGAAAGATTGGTTGCTTATGAATTTGGATGTTTTGTAATCAAACATGCCTTAACGGCTAAATGGGTATGGATGAAATTTGGTGCATGGTTAAATTATGTTATGGATTAACATTAGGGTAATTTTTATTATCCCGGTAATACGCTCAGGTTATTTTGGAAATAATGTCATTTTCTAATCTCCATGAGGGTGAAGCAGCTAGCAAAAGCTAGTCTACTAGTAAAGGAACCCGTACGATTTCTGGCTGATTATTATTTAATTTCAAGAACCAGAAAATGTAATTAAAGTCTAGAACTTTCCTTGAGTGACTGACAATAATTTAATGAGAATTCTTGTCTGTTGAAATAACAGAAATATATTTTTATGAGATCAGAGATTATGTTATTGAGTAAAAAATAAACTTTTATAAGCTTACTTTGATTTACCCTCCGGCAAAGGCTTCCTTCCCTCGGAAAAACTTTTCATCAATTAGAAGATTATATAAAAAAAAAACTCAAACATGCTTGGAAATTCGAGCATTATTTTGACAACCTTCTTTGAGATAAATCGAAAATATTGTATCGGTCGAATACATGAGAGCGCCCGGCCGGCAATTTTTGTATGAAAATCCGTATCTGTCGTGTTTAGCGGCCGAATAAATTACTATGAAAACTCATATCTGTCGTGTTATTTAACAATGGAACGAACTTTTGACTTTAACACATGGCAACCAAGGAGGTAACTTATCAAAGTAGTAAAGTAAAGAAGAACAAAACAAATGAACTTAATGGCGCGTGAAAAATTATCGTTGTTCGTCATTGCTCCTGCAATTTAGAATTAATTTACTTAGTTTGAATTTCTGCGCATTATTTTAGAAAAGTACCATACAAGCCTTGGCCGTAACCAGGCATTGATGGACTCATGTATGTGTTCTTCGGCTTCGCTTCGGCCCACATTTTCATGATCGTCCATCAATGCCCTTGTTGCAGGCCGCGACAGTAAAGTACTATTCCGCATTCCAAAGAATAATTACGTCCAAGCTACGACACACTCCGGTGTAATAACATCCACGATAGAAAAAAAAGAGTTCACTCGAACCGTTTGCACAACGAACGTCGACGTTTGCTTTGAAATTCAAATTTTCAAACGCATGTTTCATAAAGCGCGCTTATCTGTATTCTCTTTGCATAACTCTGTCGTGTTCAACTAGAAATATTCTGCTTTTAACGTTATTACTTTATGTTCAAACAATCACTACGGGGAAGTTCAGATTTGTTCAGTTGGAAGCAATTTTTAACGTTAGTTTTTTTGCGAATACACTAAGTTTTCAAAAAGCTAAGCAACACAAAAAAAACACAAAAATCGCAAGTGCAATTCGGACTCACACACGAAGGGTTCTGTGCGATATTAAGATCGAGCAGAAAACGCCGAAAATTAATTAATAACTTAATTGAATTTTTATTATTTGTTGATATAGCGGCAATAGAAATACACAATCTGTGAAAATTTCAACTATCTACTTATTATGCTGTTCATGAGATACAGCCCACAGACAGACAGATGGACTGACGGACAGCGTATTAAAGGCTCCGAAATAGGTTTCCGTTTGGCACACTACGGGTACGGAACTATAAAAACACATTAGCTGATAGACTGCCCAGCTCACGTTAAGTGGTTAACGCGTATGATTGACTATTGTAATTTCAGTCAGCCAAGCCAATATGACAGCTGTCAATATGACTTTGACAGTTCGATATTTAAATGCAAGAATCTTTTGGTACTCGAATGACATTGGCAGGGGGTAAACATTTGTGTAGATAATTGTTTTGTGAAATGTACTGAAACAAAACAAGATGGCGGCGTTAGTTTCAATTACGGTCACACACCAAAATATCTTTGTTGTAACTATAATTAAGTTTTGTTTTGATTAACCTTCCAAACACCAGTGTTAGCTGTTGTAAGGCCAGGCCACACCGAGTACGACGTACGGTCAGAAACGTGTAGTAGGTACCATCGTAGAAGTTCATATCTAACCATCGTAAAGACTATTCCTGATTGCAGCGCTCGGCGACTATAGAACCGGGTCGGTAACAGATATGGTCATTGTGTTTACGGGATTTTGTTTTGAAACTGGTTAGATATGAACTTCTTTGATTACATGCGGTGACCAGAAGGACTTGTAATATATCAAACTCTGTGTGAGATGTCACAGCAAAGGAACCGTAAACACACTGTAAATTGCCACTGCCTTTGAAGTGAAATCTCACATTGTGGAAGTTATTACGGATAATGTTTATTCAAATAAATATTGTTTTTTTTTACAAGTAGAGTGCTTAATTTGAACTTAAAGTACACAAAAGTAGTAGCATTTGAGGCCGAACTAGGCATAACCTGTATTTCAGCCTTCAACGCCGATCCCCCTTTTTTTTTTTTTTTTTTTTCAGGATGGGAAATCATCAAATGACTTCTCCCGCTCTGGGCAGAGCGAGAGGGTGTGTCAGACTTTTACTGACTAAAACCCATCCGTGTTCCTTCCGTTGCCTGTGTGCCGGGGCCGCGATATCCCTTTCGGACAAACTCGCAACCCCAGCAGGCATTGGTCTTTCGACCCCGTCGGTTGGTGCTGACATCTCTTTGAGGCGCGCGTGGAACACAACGCGCCGTCGACACGGGCCTGGTCCTTATCGGACGGCGAGCTGCCCATTACTCACCGTCCGTAGACCCGCACCTACGGTGGCCGGAAGTCGGCTCTCGACTCCCGACGCCCGGGGCGTCTCCTGCGGTGACTAGGGCCGCGAGGGCGTGCAGCTTGCATCTCCCTCGCGCGCTCCACCTCCTCTTTTACGAACATAACTGCTTCGCAGAAGGAAGTGACGGCCTCCCATGCACTCTCGCTCCGAACCATGGCTTGAACCAGGGCCGGACGCGAGCGGTCACCGCCGCCGATCGCCTCCGTGAGGACACGGCGGTGCTCCGCCCAAGCCGGGCAGACCTCCACCGTATGCTCCACCGTGTCCTCCGGGCGATCCACACAGTGGTGACACCCGGGTGTTTCCTCCCGCCTTACGCGGAACAGGAACCTCCCGAAACAACCGTGTCCGGTGAGGACCTGCGTCAGGCGGAAGGTGAGGATGCCATGGCGCCTCTCAAGCCACTCCTCAAAGAGGGGACTTATCACCGCAATTGTGGCGTGCCCAGACGCCGATCCCCCTGAGTTACAAAATAAGTATTTTTATGATGATATTGCAATGATCCCATGTATGAATGTACGTATCAAAATTCAACTTATAAAATATAATTTAGAAAAAAAGATTACAATATTAAAAAAGGTCACATTAAGGCTTGTGCAGACCAGCGCGACTTGTCGCGCGACGCGACACCGGTTATTGTTATCCTGTGAAGTTTTCTTAGAAATTGTATTGTTCGTGTCGCGTCGCGCGACAAGTCGCGCTGGTCTGCACAAGCCTTTATTGGTGTGTAACCAGACCTCTCTTTATGTGTGAGAGGGTATGTAAGATTACGGAGCATGACTGTTTTGGTATTTTTGTAATAGATTACTTAGTTTAATTTTAATAATTCAACAAGAACTTGGGTCTTTAATTGTTTATCTAAGTATCTGAAGCAAATTTTCTATCTCCTCTCACGTGAGTTTCATAAGTACTGCACGTTATGCACTTCCACTTTATTTTGTGTACTTCGGCATCGTAAGGAGTACTTTTACTTTTTTTTTGTAAAATAAAGCGAAAATTAGTAACAAATAAAAGTTATGAAAACTTAAACCCAACTTCGAAAAAAAAGGAAATTAAAAGGTAGAAACAAGAAATCACAGACAGATAAATTTAAAATCCGTAGTCACACGAGTTAGGACATAAAACGAACAGATTACATGTGACTCCGGATTTTTATTTTGTCTTTTTTATTCCTTTTTAGTTAATTTTTTGTCGTATTTGGATTTTTATAACTTTTTTTTTTTGGTTCTTAATATACATAATGAATTTTTGAGACGAGGGCAGCTACTTTAACCGTTGTAGCTCCAGGAAAACGGTCTGAGGAGACTGTCCTTAACTTTTTGAGACATTTTGATCTGCATTTACAGATGTTGGTAAAAAATGACTGTATTTTTAAGACGACGACGGCAAGAAAATAAGTAGTTTTACAAAAACTTTTTTTGATGCCAATCGATCTTGTTTCATACAAGGATCAAAAAACTCTATCGGACCAACTAGTTCGAAATTTGAAATAAAAATTTTTTCTTCATTTATAGGCCAGCCTATCCATCGTAAAAAGTAGGTTGGAATCTCATTTCCTACGAAATGTATGGGAAATGTTTTTTGCGATTTCTAACTTTTCTAGTACTCAAACCTCAGTTGGTCCGATATAGCTTTTTGATCCTTATAAGAAACAGGATCGATTGGCATTAAAATAAGTTTTTGTGAAAACTGCCCATTTTCTAGCTGACTGTAATTTTTTTTCAAAATCTGTAAATGCAGTTAGATCAAAATGTCTCAAAAAGTTAAGGACAGTCTCCTAAGAACGTTTCCCTGAAGCTACAACAGTTAAGGTAGCTGCCCTTACTGCCCCAAAAATCCATCCTGTATATATTTTTTAAATGTGCTAATTAAGCTCTTTCATTCGATACCCAACATCATTAATATAGTTAATGTGATGTCGCCTATACTAGCGGACAATTGAGACGCTGCCAACGATACCTCATTTGTCTAATTATAATGAGTAGTTAAGAAGTTATGAGGTAACAGATGAACATACATACATACACACCGGTCAAAATCATAAATCTCCTTTTTGCTTCGCCGTAGTCGGGTAAAAATAACACTCACTTCGGTGTTTTATTTCGAAAGGTAATAATATCCAATTGAAGATTCTCTTGAACTTATTTAAAATCACTTAGAGCGCTTTCTATTTTCCAGATCTACTTAAATATTTCGACATATCAATATTACCTTCTTCGACCTCGGGTAGGTTCCTCAATTAGCAAATCATAACAAGAACCAACTAATACCTACATTAATCATTTCTAATTGAACCTCGATTTGTTATCAATTATAACGCAAATCGATCCCAATTCAATTGACTGAACTAGCGTTCCTGTGCTCCCATAATTGAACCAATCGAGTCGCGGTATGAAAGTGAATTACTCAAAAATTATATAGCAGTGGTGTAGATATAATAGCCTACGACGTGATTAAAATACGAAACTATTATTTTAGGGGTTGCAAGCGAAAGGGAAAAGTATTATATTCCTTAAAACATGAATCGAGAGTCAGTAGGGAAGTTGAATTAATTGCGGTTAGTAATAATTCTCGCCAATACATGAATGATATTTGCTGTCTTATGTATGTAACAATAGGGGGAAAAAAAGTATTTAGTTCGTCAGTTAGATAATAAAGAAATATTAGACACGTATTTTTTGCTATATCATATTAATCAAAAATGACTTGGATAAAACGCATTAAAGTTGGAGTTAGCTCGCAACATCACAATTCAATATAAAATCTACCGGAGAGTGACGTCACACCACATTTTAACTCAATGTATTGCCGTAATCTTTTGATTGCGTAAAAAAAGAAAAAATACGTGTCCAATATTATTTAATCTATCAGAATGAAAAAAAATTGTCGACATCCTTTGTCTCAGTCAATGTTAATATAACAAGAACGTCTCAACAACAACTACGCTACAAATTAGAAATTATAGCGGTATTGGCTTTGAGAGAAGCGACATACAACACACTACATCACGCCTTCTTTCCACGAAATGTTGGGCAGATGTGTACCTATAGTAAACCCAAATTCACCAGCTATGTTTTAGTGCTGTAATAAGACTCCGGGCTGCTACTGAGAAATAAGTCATAAGTCATAAGTCATAAGTCATTTATTTCATAACAATATGGAAACATTGTGTTGAAAATAATATAAAAATAACAAATTGCAATGAAATTAAATTAAAAATAACAATTAATACGTTGAAAATATAAAACAGTACATGGCAATTAAATTACATTAAAATTACAATAATAACAAAATATAAAGAATTACAGTGAAATCAGATTAAAATTACATAACATAAAACATTATAATTAAATCAGATTAAAATATTTAGAAATGTCAATAAATAAAAACACTAATAGTCAATTGAGAATTCAAATACAATAAGATTATAAATAATAAATGTCAAATTAAATTAAATCAAATACAACTTTACAATAATATTACAATGTCAAATGTCTTCCATGAATTCATTGATACCATAATAGCCTTTCCTCAATAAATGGGCCCTCAATTTATTTTTAAATAAGTTGACACTGTAAATACTTTTCAATTCTATGGGCAACTTATTATATAAAATTACTGATTGATATCGTGGGCTGTGATGCACAACTTGCAATTTCGGTTGAATGTTGTTGGGCACATCTTTCCTACGTGTACTAGCTCTAGTAATTCTCTGCTCAGCGTTCTCAATTTTGTTCAAGTTTTTAACAAAGCTAGTCAGTAAAACCAATATATAGAGGCATGGCACTGTTAAAATATTTAGTCTTATGAAATGCTCTCTACATGATTCCGTCACGAAATTCCAGACACTAATCTCAAAATTAAATCTAACTCTTCTGGAAAAACCCAAAAAGATGGTACCTAAGTTAACCAATACCCGAAGTAGATCACCAGAGATGATATAACATTTACGTGCCAAAAATACCTACTACCCTTCAATTGCCAACATATCCAAAAATGCTACATTCGCATTTACACCCTTTTCCGATCGTTAGCATTCAGTGAACGAAGCCGCTGTAAATTTCCGAGTTATTAGAATTATATCGGTCCCCAATAAAGGATTATTAAGTGTCCTTTCGCCTCGTTCGGGGTAATAGAAAAACGATGTACTGATTGCAAGATTTTGTTCGGTGTTTATGGGATATATTTGGGTCTTTTGTTATACCATTATGGGAACTATTGGTTTGGGTTTATTAGTTTCCTGGTTTGCAAATAAAAGATTTTTACTGAACATGAACGGCTCACTTTTAAAATATATTTTTATTTATTTCAGATCAAGATCCATAAGTTGTTAGTACAGGTCTTAACGTAATGTTAGTAAAAAAACTACACTCTATATACAAAATTGAAACGACTGACATCTACGTGTATAGCCGTATCCAGTGAGCCAGCATGGGGCTGTCCCACCTATCACACAATGTACTCAGGATGCTGTGGAAGCTAGCACGTATTCTACCGAGAATGGAAGCGCACCGTTTCCGGATAATGGCATGAAAACCATCAACCCTGGCTTCGGTGAACATCCCGGAAGCACTACAAAAGCGTGGTAGACCCAACAGCTTCCTGAAAGCATTGTTATACTGGACACGTAGGGCGTTGTATGCCCTCAGCGTATACCTGACCCACAAACTGCACGTGTAAAAAGACTAGCAGTTTGCTCTGAAAAGGGTTATTTTGACTAGCGTCGTACAACGTGCAGATCAGCATATTACCTCGGACAGCCATCGCCCTGACTTCCCTTTCTATGTCCAGGTCATCATTCAGGCATGAGTGACCCAGTGACCCAGTTACTTAAATTTTGTTACTCTAGATAACGGAGTATTATTTATGGTCACATCTGGCACGTTAGTGTAACATTTGGTGCCCGCCTTGAATATCAATAATTCACATTTTTTTGTATTGTACTTGAGTCCCTGAGTGACTGCGTAGTCTTCACACAGCTTAACAAGACGCCTGAGTGCGCTTATTGATGGAGTCAGCAGCACCATGTCGTCAGCGTAACTCATATTGCTAGCGCAAACTCCGTCAATGTGACAGCCTGTACGGGTGCTGCTGAGTTCAACAATCAGCTGATTAATATAAAGGTTAAAGAGACGAAGTGAGGTAAAAAGCTTTGATGAGAAGAATTTAATTAGTCTTTCTCAGAAATTAAAATAAATTGATATTCTAACTCCAAATATATTATTTCACATACACTTTAAGGTACATGGACACTTATGAAACGTCAGAAGCTAGGTGTACGGTACCAATTGGTTGTTTCCTATGGAGAAGAGCCGGCAAGAAACTCCAGAAACACATGTTCGCGACATATAGAAGGAATAGATATTTGGCCAGCAGCAGTGGGACCGTAATTTTTTTTTTTATATAAAAGACACATAGATGCTCACATTGGTTCTGGCTATTTTGAGAACGTAGTATACCTGGGTAGGTATAACTGCGTCCATAAATTCTCTCTTGACGTTATCCCAAAGTTAAATGTTACGTATATGACCAAGAAAACATACACAATTTCCCATAATCAATCAGGCCGCCCATTTGATTGGACCCTATCAACTACAGTTTTCCCTCTAACTAGCCATGGCATTGACTCACCAAATCATCATGACAAACAACATTTACAACGATCTTAATCAAATTATGCTTACCAAATCATAGGTACCGTTTGTGTTGACCACCCTGATGCGGCAGCCTTAAGGACCGAAATGCTAACCAGATCGGCTTTCGAAGGACTAAAACGTTGACTTATGGGGCGGTCAATGATGTTGCTGGGTTATTTCAGGTGGGAGTTTAAAAGGAAAACCACAGGGATGAGCACAAAACTTATATATTCCTCTATTCTTTTACACACACATACACACACAATATACAGAAATAGAAGAATAAAATAATTACGCCTTAAACACTAAGAGACTAATATTTATAGAACAGACTTTAGATCTGACTAAGCTAGAACGCGATGGTGTTCAGAGGTACTAATAACTGAACACGTATTACTTTATAAAAGGTTGAGAGACGACTGAACTGTACTCGTATTGCCTTATGAAAGGATGAGAGACGACTGAACTGACAAATACACAAGTGGGTTTTATTTATAGTAGTGACACACACTATCACACAGTGTGTGTGTCTCTACTTACACAACTTTTTCATCGCCCACTTACGTCAGTGTGTTTGTATTTGAGGGGATTCCACGTTCGCGGGGAATGCGGGGTACTAACATATTTGGGCGTTCCGGGGGAACTGAAACGTATGAAGGGGACTCAACTGCGCAGTAGAAGTTGCACATAACATTGTTTACGTTAGTGAACAAAGGAATTTACTTAATTCTCGACATAGTGACTCGATTTCCTTATGTGAAATAGGTATACAGGTGGGAAATGATCTATCTAGCGTTATAGTCTACTTTAAAATATAGTACTATGTAAGGATAAAATATTACAGAGCTTTTTAGTTAGTATATAAGGGTATATAAGGCTTTTTTACATGGAATAGTCATAATTTCAGTTACACTACCCTTTTTAGCAAGAATCATGTCTGTAATCAATACTTTTATCTTACATGCTATGTTGACAATGATTTTATGATTTAAACTCGCACTACTGTGCTTCCCTTACATTCCACCCCCTGTAACAGGGTTCAGCCGCATTACATCCTGGTCTGTGGGAAGCACAATAATCTTCGCTACGGGTCGACGCAGGACCCCATTTATGATTTTTACATCAACTACACGGATGATTCGATCATTACCGTGGTATACAGTTTTAATTAGACCTTTTGTCCACGCACTTCGTTCTTTATTATTGTCCGCTATTATCACTACATCACCAACACATACATTTGGTACATTGTTTGTCCACTTTTCACGACGTTGTAACGTTGGGAGATATTCCTGCAGCCAGCGTCGCCAGAACATGTCAGCGAGCGCATTCACGCGCCGCCATTGCCGTCGGGAATCGATGTCCTCGGTGTCACTCGATGCGAACGGCGTACTCCCGGACGCAGTCCCCAGGAGTAGATGATTCGGGGTTAAAACCACAGGCTGGTTGTGGTCATTGTAGACGTAGCTTAGCGGCCGGCTATTTATGATTAGCTCGGCTTCGGTGAGAAGGGTGTAGAGGACCTCCTCACGGGGGGCACGCTCCTTGAGCGTGCTTCGAAGTGCGTTCTTGACAGATCTCACCAGGCGCTCCCAGCAGCCACCCATATGTGTGGCTGCCGGGGGATTGAAGTGCCACTCGATGCCTCGGTTGGTGGCCTCGGTCTTGATCTGACCTTGATCAAGGTCTTTCAGGGCCGCTCGTAGCTCGGAGTTGGCACCGATGAAGTTTGTACCTTGATCCGAGTACAGGTGGGCTGGTTGCCCACGGCGCGCAATGAGGCGCCGCAAGGCTAATATGGCGGAGTCGGCGCTCAAGGAGGCGGCCAACTCTAGGTGCACGGCGCGCGTGGTGAGGCAGGTGAATAAAGCACCCCACCTCTTCTCGCGACGCCGCCCAATGGTCACTTCCATCGGGCCGAAGTAGTCGACGCCCACTCTAGTGAAGGCTCTTCTCGAAGTCTCCACCCTGGCGAGTGGTAGGTCGCCCATTTTTGGTGGGGCGGGCCTAGCTCTGCAGATGCGACAGAGCTGGCAACCGGCGACCACCGATTTTACGGAGGTTCTCACCTTTGTGATCCAATACTCTCGTAGATTGTTCACGACGGTCTCGTGATTGGCGTGTAAAGCGATCGCATGGTAATGCGCGCTCAGCTTTCTTGTCAGAGGGTGACGTCCCTCCAGGATAATTGGGTGCTTTTCACCGAATGTAAGCACCTCGCAAGCACTTAGACGTCCTCTCACCCGAAGAAACCCACCGTCAGTGACCATGGGATCTAGGGCCTTGATGCTGCTATTGTTAGGCACAGGCAGCCCTTTAAGAATGGCGGTCCGCTCGCTGCTGTAGCTATCTTCTTGACACAACTTTATTAGATGATTGTGAGCTTCTTCTAAGTCGAGCCGCTGTAGCTCAGCTGTTGTCCGCCGCTTCCGACATTGGCCCACAAAAATGAGGACGCGTGCCATGACGCGCTGTATACGCCCCCACGAAGAGTAGCGCTCGTACTGCAGGAGTGGCGCCACCGGCGATGCGGTTGCGTGTACCCGCTGGATGCGCTCGAGGTCCTTCTCCGCAACATCAGTCTCGTGACTTGCTGGCCACTGCTCCTGTGGATCACGAAGAAAAGAGGGGCCCGACAGCCACGCTGCGTGGTTATCGGGCCAAGACAATCTGGTCGCCGTGTCAGCAGGGTTGTCCTCCGAGGGTACCCAGCGCCAGTTGCCTCGGTCTGATAATTTATCTATCTCAGCTAATCTATGTGAAATAAACCTTTGAAATTCATGTGCCTCAGAATTTATCCATTTGAGGACTGTTTTGCTATCAGTCCAATAAAACTTTTTGGATATCATTAGCCCTAACGCTTTCTCTGTCGTGTCTGCTAATCGACAGGCTAATAAAGCTGTTTGCAACTCTAACCGGGGAATAGAAATTACCTCGTCGTGTTTATCTTGTAATGGCTCGTCCCACTGGATTCCTGGTTTCCAAATTTTCTGCATTAATATGCGTGATTGAATTACGCATGGATACAGGAAACCCAGTGGGTCATAAATGGACATAATCGTACTTAGAAATTGTCTCTTAGTGGGCACTAGACTTCCATTTATAATATTATGTTCTGGAAGTCGCTTAAACGACAGATCAAAACCTAAGTTATCTTCTCTAGGTGCCCATATTAGGCCTAGTGTTCTCTCCACTGTGCCTATGCCTTTCTCGAGAGCTACCTTTTCAGGCATGTCTGTTTTGAGCTTGTCCCTCAGTTCTGATGAGTTGGTTACCCACCCCCGTATAATCAATCCACCGGAGGCGTGTATTCTAGTAACCTCTATCAGTTTGTTAGCTTCATCATCGGAACAGGTACTATCTAGATAATCATCCATATAGTTGTTAGGTAAATGTATCTTATCATGTTTCCACAATAACCCGACTTCCCGCTGTGATCCGTCGGGCACACGGTGACTAGTATTATCTAATACGTCTAACGCTCTTTCAATGTCTTTATGTTTACGAGCGTTCTGTAAAATGCCTATAGCCTCTAGCTCAAACTGAGACTTTACTAGGTCATGCAAATCAGGAAGGGAGACTGTCGTGCAATTTACTGTTTCAATATTGCTTTTAATGTCAAACGGTCCATGTATGACCCATCCTAATTTAGTAAGTGAGGCAACTGGCTTACCGGATTTCCCGTGGCGGATGTCCTGGCCGACGAGTAGCTCCCAGTTGTCCTGCCCGAGCAGCAGCAGCGGCTTGGCACCCCTCATCTCCGCGCAACCCAAGTCGCGGAGGTGAGCGTTGTCGCGAAGCATCGAGGCGGACACTGTTTGTGTCGGCATGTTCATGTTCACCATAGTACGACACTTAATGTTATGGCACTGCCCGTTTGGACCTTTTATTTGAACTTGAACCGCTCGCGACGTTAAGTCCGTGACCCCGTGGCCACCTGCGGTCTTCAACGTTAGGGGTATACGAGGACCCGCTAAGTTGGTAGCGATTTCACTGTCTATTAAAGATACGGTCGCGCCGTCGTCTAATAATGCATAGCTTTGTTTATTGTCACCGTTATTATCACTGATTGTTACAGGGATTATTTTTAACAATGCTGTAGCCCGCCATTCACCAATATTTGTTACGCTTTCAATCTTATCTGTTTCACACGCTTTGTATTCTTTCTTTTGTTTATCGGCGTGTAATAACAGGTGGTGCGCGTAACCGCATTTCTCACACTTATTTGCGCGGCAGAATCTTTTGGGATGTTTACTAACTAAACATTTAAAACACGTATTTTTTTCTTTAATAGTGTCCCAACGCTGTTGTACACTAAGTTTTTTAAAACTTTCGCATTCTTCTATTGTATGTTCCTGCCGGCAGATAACGCATTCTTTAGGTACGGTATGTTCATCACTTTGTGTGTTTATCCTTTGTGCTGGCGGTGGCCTATTGATAAAGGAACGCGCGGTATTCATTTGTCGTGTTTGACTGATGACTTGCTTCTTCACAGGGGATTTGAATGTACTAGACTCTATCATACTTGGTTGTACGTAATACGACGTCGAGCGCGTTAATTGAATTAAGAAGTGTGATAATATTTCTAAGTTAGGTGAGATTCTTAAATCCACCCCCTGTGAGATATCTATTCCCATAGCAAAGTCACCGTACTGCGCGCGTTGTATCGGTGTAAGTTTATTTAAAAGTTCGCTTACTAGTTGCGGATTATTTATATAACCGTCAGCGCGAATGTTTTTAAGTAGAGACACACAATTCCTTACTGTTGAAGAAATCTTTCTTAGCTCGCGGCCGCTCTCTGTTACTTTAGGTAGGTCCCTAACTTTCTTTATTGCGCATTGTAAAATTAGGGTTGGATGCCCAAACTCTTCTTCAAGCGCACGCATGATATCGGAGGGATCCGTACCTGAGCGTAACAAATCCTCTACTGAGGTCTTTGCCTCTCCATGCAATGATGTCTTAAGCCGTGCTAGATTTTCGTGTGTTCTAAAATTATACAATTCTGATGTATCCCAATACATATTTCTATAAGAAATCCATTCGGCTGGGTCTCCGCTAAAGTGTGGCAATTCGTATGCCTGTCTGGGTACCGGTCGCGGTCGTGCCATACTAGTGATTGCCTCCGCCAGTCTATCAATTTTCCTGTCCCTGTCGCCTGATGCCTCTCGCCGTCTTTCTTTTTCATCCACTCCGTGGTATGTCTGCTGCCTTGTATCCGACTCGAGAATCGATACTCGAGGTACATTGGCGGCCGGGGTGGTAAAGACGGGATAGCTACGAGGCAGACTGAACCTTATACTTTCGGTAGAGACTGGCGTATACATCTGCGTCGTAGGTACCGTTAGGTTAGGTAACGGTACTGACGTAGAAGCTCTTACATGCGACACATTATTGTTATTAGGCATGATCGGTACACAGTATATATTAGAGTCACGATTGAGACTACTTACGTTTAGTCCCTGTGTGACTTCTGGTTGGTGACGCGCGGCCATATCCACAGGCGCGCGTGTCATAGGCGGGGTACACAGCCCTGTATCAACTTGAGTTACTTGGGGCTTCGTGTCTATCCACTGTTCCACGCGTTGTGCTGTACCCTCGTCTGACTTTGAGTCGTCGCTCTCGGCAGCCGCTTCTATCTCTGCAATGTCGGCCTCCATTCTTTTCTTGAGGAGGTTTTCCTTGAGTTGTACTAATTCGCGTTCAGCTTCATATTCTATTCGCTTTTTTATGTATTCGACGCTCTTGTGGCTAGTATTGGATGAGGCTCTGTTTCGCGGCGACGTATGGCGACCTTGTAATAATATCTGGCCTCCCTGGGGTCCCTCTGACGTACTTCTTACACTGTAGTCGATTACTCGACCACCCGTCAGTGGGATGTTGAGGGCAGACGTTGATGCCACAGTCGGTGCGACAGACGGCGAACCCGGTGCCTTTTCAGACTGCAACCCGGAGTCCGATACTAACTCACTGCGACGCACACTCATTTCTTCAGCCAATCTTCTTAGTTTGCTGCGTGTAATAATGGTGCTCCTCTGACTCATGGTTACTTGTTAACCTGATCCGGCTCTCGAAGGACCAAAATGTTGACCACCCTGATGCGGCAGCCTTAAGGACCGAAATGCTAACCAGATCGGCTTTCGAAGGACTAAAACGTTGACTTATGGGGCGGTCAATGATGTTGCTGGGTTATTCCAGGTGGGAGTTTAAAAGGAAAACCACAGGGATGAGCACAAAACTTATATATTCCTCTATTCTTTTACACACACATACACACACAATATACAGAAATAGAAGAATAAAATAATTACGCCTTAAACACTAAGAGACTAATATTTATAGAACAGACTTTAGATCTGACTAAGCTAGAACGCGATGGTGTTCAGAGGTACTAATAACTTTACTCGTATTGCCTTATGAAAGGTTGAGAGACGACTGAACTAACGAATACACAATTGGGTTTTATTTATAGTAGTGACACACACTATCACACAGTGTGTGTGTCTCTACTTACACAACTTTTTCATCGCCTACTTACGTCAGTGTGTTTGTATTTGAGGGGATTCCACGTTCGCGGGGAATGCGGGGTACTAACATATTTGGGCGTTCCGGGGGAACTGAAACGTATGAAGGGGACTCAACTGCGCAGTAGAAGTTGCACATAACATTGTTTACGTTAGTGAACAAAGGAATTTACTTAATTCTCGACATAGTGACTCGATTTCCTTATGTGAAATAGGTATACAGGTGGGAAATGATCTATCTAGCGTTATAGTCTACTTTAAAATATAGTACTATGTAAGGATAAAATATTACAGAGCTTTTTAGTTAGTATATAAGGGTATATAAGGCTTTTTTACATGGAATAGTCATAATTTCAGTTACACTACCCTTTTTAGCAAGAATCATGTCTGTAATCAATACTTTTATCTTATATGCTATGTCGACAATGATTTTATGATTTAAACTCGCACTACTGTGCTTCCCTTACAGTTTGGATGAACATTTCAGTGACGTCACACACTATCACCCATTAATAATTTGAAACTCATTTGGATTATGTTGGTTTCATGAATTAAATTACATTTTGAAAGCGCCTGTAAGCTCTCTGAGGGATTAGTGTAGCTTGTAATTCGATGCTTTAGCTTCGTTGAGAGGTAGACTTGATTGGAGTTTGTTTGAAAGAGATAGTTCTGCTTTAGGATGGTTTCTTATTCTGAGTTTTGATTATGAGGAGGTTCTACCTGAGTTTTAAAAAAGCTTAAGCTTCAAACATACTCAAAGGGTAAACGAAAACTTACCTTAGTGAAAATTAAAGTATGTCACAGCTAAATGGAATTGACATGGAATGGACTGGAAAAGATGTAAAACCATATTGTGTTGCAGATTGGGTAAGGCATATGTCTAGTCTTACAATGACTGTAACAAGATGTATTCATTGCTACGATATTTCAATTATAAAAAAAAAAAACTTGAGGTATTCAGAAATATAATCATCAAACAAAGCATTCAATTTAATCCGAGACCTTAAACACTTTTATGTAACTAAATCCCTTTGTTTTGTAAATACTTCCATTACTTAATTACGAAGCCATGAAGATGACAAAAGAAAGCAAATAAAAAATATGAAACGAAATTTTGTAAAAGCTGGGATTAGGATGTCTCTATAATGAACAGACTTTTTAAGCACCTATTAATTAAATAGCTATTCATCGTAATATTAAGTAGCCCTGCTGTTCGGAAAAAGTAGGCCACCGAAAAGGTTGCTCTCTTTCTTCTCTGTGAATATTATCATATTTTCAACGCTTTGAACACGGATTAAAAATATTGAGATAGTCAATAATATGGAATTCATGCTTAAATAACTATATTTTTAATTTAATTATGAATTATGAATTCTGTAGGTATTTATATGATCTCTAACGAGTTATCATATCTAACTTACACCTCATAATGATATGCAAACCAAATACAAAGACACAGTTATCTATTTATAAGCAAAACAAATTCAAGCTATTCTGAACAAACACGATGTCCTAACGTAATCACTCTCGCTTGTTACAGATGACAATGGAGAGACGAATCGCCGGTGTAATCTACATATTGATCACTTTCGCTCTCGTTAATGAAATGTCAATAAACGTGTACGCCAGGGACAACAACAAAAGGCGCACCAAAGAGAAAAGCGGCGGCTTCCAAAAGAATATTTGCGATATCACAGACAGAGATTCAAAAGTTCACTGCTACTGCGAAAATACTAGGGAGCCAAGGAATGCGACCAAAGCGGAATGTTGGGTGTTCAACGGCGGAATACCGCGCGACGACCTCATCTGGCAGAGTTTTGCGTCCCAACCAATTTTGCAAACTTTGTCTTTTAATGTCAGAGTCGATGGCGCTTTAGGCTATATACCCACAAAGGCCCTATTCTATTTGCAACGCTTGAGGTCAATCAATATAAAATATGGCAACATCGTCGATGTAACTCCTTTCGCTTTCGCCAACTTAACTAATCTAAAAGAAGCAAGCTTATCCCAAAATCAAATCGAAAATCTACAGCAGTACTCATTCGCTCACCTACCGAACATAACAACTCTAAATTTAGAAGAAAACATGATTATAGATATCGATGCCGAAGCCTTTTATGACCTGCCTAAACTGCAGAAGTTGGTGTTCACCAAGAATAATATAACTACGATCAGAAACGGCACTTTCCAGCACACGTTCAATTTACTGGAATTGGATTTGAATAAGAACAACATTTACTATTTGAACCGACGGACATTCGACGGATTGGCGAATCTGAGGAAATTGGATCTGAGAAAGAACCGAATACAAAATTTGACGGAATTCACGTTTGCCGAGCTGTGGAATCTACAAGAATTACTGTTGGGCAAAAATGATTTGCGGTACATATCGGAGAGGGCATTCGACGGACTGTCTCAACTGCGAAAGTTGTCCCTTGATGACAATAAACTGGCGTCGCTCCCATCGGGCCTGTTCGAAGGGGTGAGGGGTCTCAGCTCCCTGGACTTGCGCTCCAACGAACTGCACGCGTTAACTTTTGACAATATCAAGCCAATATTGGACAACTTAAAACCGCAGAACAGCAATCTACTACTCGAAGGTAATAATGAATATATAATACTTCCTCGTGTTGAGTTTCATGAACTTAAAACACTCGATGAATATTAAACGTGTTGAAACTGAGACGTTATTATTAACTTTAACACACTTGGAAAGTTTGGCCTTTTATGATGCCTATGGGTGTTCTTAGTTGGGTTGGAATGGGCCAGATAGAAGTGGAAAATGTTGTATAATCCGTTTCATTCCTAAATTAATTGTAAATTAGTTTAAACTTGCCAACCCTAGGCTGTTGCGTAAAAGTTTTAGTTTTAATGTCCATTGTCCAGTGTGCTTTCATCTATTTAATAGGAACTTAATTTAATATTTCTAACGAAACATTATTGTTTCTTTTACAGAGAACAACTTCGTATGTGACTGCAGATTAAAATGGATGCATTCACTGCGAAACGAGACAAAAAGTCAAAACACAAAAGAGTCCCTAGACGGCGTAACGTGCAAAATGGATCCTCCCATCGTGAGTTCCGCTTACAACAAAATGCCTGACGCTATGGACAACAAACTGGATTACAATCAAGACATACTCCACGCCGGCCTGACCATCGAAACGCTGAACGACAAAATGAACGTAACGGAAAAGAAGACATTACCAGGCGACCTATCTAATGACGACGGTAATGAAATATCCAAAAAGGGTGTTAAAAGGACTGTTTTGAAAATCCCTGCTGAAACCCTTCCGTGCCCGAGGGAAGCTATAAAAACAACTGAGATACCAGCTTATATAGTAGACCCTGTTATACCAATACAGAATGAAATGAAAACTTATAGATTCCATGAAACGAATTCGGGTTATATGAATTTGAGGTCTAGTTTTGTCTTTGTAGTATTATGGAGTATCTGTTTTAGATTTTTCTTTACTTAAGTAAGTAACGTATCTAGTCGTTAAAGTAAGTGAGATACAGACTATTAAGCCGGCGATTGATGGCTGCGCACGGGTATAATGACTAACACTTTGCTAAGTCCTGTATGAGATAAACATGGGAGATTTACGAGTGTGGAATAGAAACGTAATCTGTTAAGATGTAAGAACATTGATTGTTGGAATAACAAAGGTGACGCAAAAGGTAAGTGATGTTGTTTGAAAAACAGGGTCAATTTCTTTGGGATATGTATGGAATTATGAATTCAAATAGTGAAATAAATTGGGGTGTAAATATTATCTCATATTTTTTATCAAAGTTCTTAAAATGTTTCGTCATTATAGAAATAATTGCACTATTAACGAATGCAGTAAATAATACAACAGACATAACACAAGATAGTGGATTCGCTTCTAGCATTGCTCATTCTAGTACTATTAGTTAGTGATTAAGGTTGCAGACTTTCTTTGTCAGCGGTACTTGGTTAAACCCTCAGAACTTAAATATAATGTAATCAAGCAAGAAAATTAACTCAACGTAGAAGAAACAAGCAGCTAATTTAAAAGACTGTAAAATATATAAAAAAGGCTAGAAAGTAAATTATAGCAGCAATATAAAAATAGAGCAACCTAATAGTATATCCGTATGCAGCAATCAAAAGCCAATCATTTCACGTATACACATAGGCCACGTTTCATTGCAGGTGTTTGATTTCTATGAGCACACAATATATAAAGCAATCAATGAAGTGATTATATCCACAGTATGAATGTTGTAAATTATAATATACTGTTAAGTAGATGTAATGTATAAAGCTCTGTTTTAACGCACTCGAATTTTCACTCATTATACATTAATTTACGGGGAGAGGTGTGAGCATGCTTAATGTATTATTGTAATCTTGGTGTTAATTTGGTTTCAGAGTTTATCGCTTCGGGAAAACTTTTCATGGGGAGGCAATAAACAGTTTAATTGGAAATTCATTTGATTTTAAACGATTAACTTATATCGATACTGCTCATGTGTATCGATTTGAAACTGTGATTGGCTATGATCACAACGATATTCGATATTTTCAATATTTGTAACGCTAAAGTTTATTGCTTAGCTACGATAAAAAAAAAACAAAGAATATTGTATACAATTTCAAATAAAGTATCTCTTTAATTTCATTTTGGTACTAAAGTTAATGGTTCTAGATAACTACACCCAAATGATTTTCAAAAGAGATTTATACTGAACAATATTACTTTTTAGATCTCCAGGGAGCTAGTCGTATTAGACTACGTTGCTGTAGCAGGCGAACAGAAAAATAAGTCTATAAGCTAAAAGACGTTAAGTAGTTATTTTGGAAAATGTAGGCAAATAGACAAACTTTTCAGTACTTTACTAAACCATGGTTAAAAAAAAAGTAAAATAAAAAAATTCGTGAAAGAAAATTTGAACTTAACTCCCTTGGAAAAATGTGAACACCATCGGTTTTAGATTTTTTAGTTCCAAAAATGAACAAAAAGAAACTACGTATGTCTGTTTACTCACATTTCTCTTAACTACCTAGGAATTTAGCCAAAAACGACTAATTCTAAATGCCTGCGACATTGATTCTATGACGGTAGATACCGCGACTGCAGCATAAGCTAATATTAATTCTATTATCGTAGGCGAAGATAAGCTTCAGCTAACATAATAGCATTATGGAATTACCAATGGAGTATGTGCAATAGAACATTACAGAAGGTTTAGTTCTACAAACTCTAAAGTAGTTTTTTGAAAGTAAGAGAATACTTCTTCAAGTTTACGCAGCTTATAACGAAAATGTTTGTTGTTGTTATTTATCAATGGGTATTGCGTTTATGCTAGAACTAGTTTTAATAACATCTAAACTTAAACAAGTGAAATTATATTAAAGTTTAAAAAACTCCCATTACAAATATTTCCTCGTTTCTCTTTCCTACTCCATCACCAGACTCTGTTGATCATCTATCTATAACCTATTCATTGAGGCCATTCCAATGAGCCGAAACAAGATCTACCTGTGCTGTAAGTTGGTAAAGGAGTTGGGTATCCTGCAAATTCCAGGTGATTCTGAAGTATCAGTTCAAGGTTACTATGCTCTTTTAATATCATTGAAGTAACAGAATACCAAATTTCAAATCGATCAGACCTGTGAAAGACGCTCACATCCATTCATCAACTAGAAAAGAGCTGATAATCTTCAAATCGCTGAACTGATTTTGATAAAACATATCTAAGAACGATCGCTAGAAAACCTGCTTTCAAATAAAAAAAACTGCATTCAAATCGTTTAAGAGCTGCAGTGCCACAGACAGACACACATAGCAGCTAAACTTACAATAACACCCCTATTTTTGCGTCGTGGGTTAAAAATAGTACTTACCCAATAAAGTAACATGAGGCCAACACCTAATATGGCGTCGGCCGCGCTAGTCTCGTATATCGTTGGCTAAACTCAACCGAACGAACCAAACATATGATTACCCTACTTCAAGTGACATCGGTGGCGGTGCTTGGGGGAAGCCTATGTCCAGCAGTGTACGTCTTACGGCTGAAATGATGATGATGATGAACTAATATCGTCCGATGTCGTCCGATAACTAACTGAACGAACCAAACGTTATGTAAAAGAAAGTGAATGACTTTCTTTTACATAATGTTTAGTTCGGTAGCCGACATTAGCCGACGATGTAAAAGTATACTATAGTTCGGCTGATGACGGATTAGGTGTACGCGAGCCGTTTCAATTGGATCCACGTATCATTATAGCCATTTCTATACATTTGTCGAGACACTAGTTTAGTTTCAATTAGGCTTACGTGGATAACCAAACTACCTAACATTTAAAATGGACGATGAAGACATTTTAGCAGTGACCTTTGTGGTACTGAACTATGAATACTGTGCGGTCATTCACATGTGGATAGACGCTTATATCATCCATTCACATTTTGCATATATCTATATTATCCTTGGCACATTGAATGCACCGCATCGCGGAACTATAACGGTCGCTGCCACATGCAGGTAGACTTCCAACGAATTCTATTTCTGTGTGAATACACCAAAATCAAAAGTGGGTTTGTCTTACAGAAGGTACATATACCGGATCAGGGTAATTCATTGTTTATTAATTTGACTACCAATTTATTTTGTCCGTTATTTAAAAACAGATTGTCATTATTTGACAGTTGTAGGAAATGATTATCACACGCCAATTTGCGTAATTGAAAAATAATTGGTTTCCCTAACTTTAAACACGAGCAGTGCTGGCCCAGTGGTAACGGCCGCGACTTACGAGTTGTAGATTGTAGGTTCGAACCCTGACAGGCGCTTTACTTTGTGTAAATTATTTCATGCTCTTAAAACGGTGAAGGAAGGCATCGTGTAGAAATGTCCTATAACGATAAATTCGAAGATATTTGACATCTACCAACCCGCAATGTGCCCGCGTGGTGAATTAGGACCACTCTCTCAATATAATATGCCGATTATGCTAAACATGAGCAAGCCGCTGTAATATTTTAACTATTTGACATAGAAAAGGTTTCCTGATCAGGATTCCATTTCATAAAATAACTGGCTGGCTGTAAGTGCCGGGGCTTACTTGCAAATAACTGGCTGGCTGTAAGTGTCGGGGCTTACTTGCCAATGTGGTATAAAAAAGTGCTATGATTTATATTAAATTAGAATCCTTGAAGAAAATCTTAATCCTTCTAATTAGAAAATAAAAGTCTTTTTCGCTGACTCGACAAAAACAAAGTCATTTCCAACGAAAATAGCTACTTACATAAGATAATGAAGAAAAACATTATGGCTGTATAATCCCATATCTAAATTAAGGTTTTAAGTTACTGTTATTTTACTATCATGGTCTATAGCCGAATATCTTGAGGGGAGCTACAACAAGAGCGAGAGGGACAACCCTATACAAACATGTACAGGACAGAAAGAGAGGAAAAACCGAATGCAAGAGGCAAATTGGTTTTATGTCGCAAATAAAACAAAGACCCCTTACTAGTGATTAAATTTTAGTACTGGCTTTAGGTTCCTTTATATCGGATTAGCTTTGAGGAAAAAATAAGAAAAGACATAATGGTAATTAGAGGGAATGGTACTGATGCTGTTTAGAAAATTTTGCGAATTACTTTCTTAGATCCTAGTATAATACATTTACAGCTTCAATATTATTAGGATTTTAAATTCTTATTAGACAGTATTTTATTTAATGTTTGTATCAGCGTTATAATATGTTAGTTATATTGGAATATGACGGGTTTTGAATACGGCTGTATAACTAAACATAAATAATTATGATATTTTATGAGGAGGACGAACGACATTTACCAAATGCCGTTCAATCTCATAATATTTTCCCATTCATTATGTAGTGTATTTTTTATCTATTACTTGTACCTACATACATTTTTTTCTAGTCATTTACCAACTTATAACAATTTTATTGCAAGGTATTTTATTTTATATACTGTGTTAAAGGTGCTTCACGGATTTATCCACGTGCACGTTTCAAGAATGTCCGAAATGTTTCACACCTCTAATCAAGTGCAGCGGGGTAATTGTAACACACTTACAGTAGTAATGCCATTCGAGTTGACTGTTCAACAACATTCATTGCGTTATTTACATTGTCGAGCACACGATAAACCTTGCAGCAATGAGAGGAATTTCGTTCAGCATCCTTTGTATTGTGATTTAATATGAGTTTCGTAATTTGGATGCAGATCATGATCATGCGGCAATCTCGTAAGTCAACCTGTCTATCTTGGGCACCCCTGAAACATCACGTGTAAAACCGTAAAAACCATATTAAATATTGAAGTCATGCTCACACCCCTTATTCTAAGATCTCATGTACGTTCATCTATTGTGTATAACGTTGTATAAAGTATTTTGACAAGGCATTTTTTGTATGAATAAAAAATAATGGTGTAATTTTTTTTTTTTACCTGTTTCTCTTTATTTCTCCCCTTACTAATATTTTATGTACAGGCAAAGCTAGGCGTGTAATGGAGGATAGATATTGCAATAGAAGGTTCAATTCCCTCGTTCGCACATAACTTGTGATTAAGTACAAGTTGCTAGAATGATATGAACTAGACTCTGAGAAAACGTAAGTTTGTAATTATGAAAAAAAAAAATACCAGCCAAATAACAAAAAATGCAGATTGCAGATTGCAGATTTGAGATTGTACTTGCGTGCAAGCAAGCATAGTGAACTGCAGCTTAAAATTATATACCTATGTAGGTACTCATATTTTTTTTCAATCACTTTGTGTAAGTTCTTGTCTTTCATCTCACCTGATGGTAAGTGATGATCAGGCCGAAGGTGGAAGCGAGCTTCACCCGGAATCCTCAACCACAGAGGAACTGGCTATCTTACCTCCTAAAGGGGCCTTAGGTCACGCCCACGGCGACTTTTTGTAGCGATGCTGTCGCGCGTTTTGTAAACGCGCTTCTGCATCGCTACGATAGTACGATAGCGCGTCGAGGTCGCGGGCGAGGGGAGGCGCATTAACCGTAGAGGGTTATGCTTGGAGTTTCCCTACGTGATCGAATGATGACAGAAATGAAGAGATATACCCGAGAGGTACGCGAAATAGCCCGAAGTATTGCTAAACTTAAGTGGCAGTGGGGAGTGTACATTGCTCGCAGAACAGATGGCCAATAGAGCCGAAAGGTTCTGGAGTGGCGACCGTGTACCGGAACACGTAGCGTTGCAAGGCCCCCCACAAGGTCGACGATGACCTTGTGAAGGCCGTAGGAATCCGCTGGATGCGAGGAGCACAAAACCGGTCGAAATGGCGGTGCTTGGGGAAGCAATGTCCAGCAGTGGACGTCTTTCGGCTAAAATGATGATGATGATGGACTTGCGTCCTCGCTTGTAACAAACACGCCAACAATAAAGTCTCCCAGCAAAATGACCAAAATGTCACGCATAATGTGGACGCGGATTATACCATTTCGCTTAGCGAACATGATTGACTGCCTCCTTCATCTATTGGTCACACAAGCACTACTGCTGAGCATGAGGTCCTGGGTTCAATTCCCAGGTTGGACAAAGTTTTATTGCGTTTATCCATCTGAAAAATTTAAAATGGATTGAAACTCTTCAGGAAAGGTGTGATGTTATCTTATGTTACTTAGAGAACCTCCGAACTAGTCCAAACAAAGCGAAAATGTGGCGATGGTTCGAGATTCAGATCATATTTTTACTATCGTACTTACAGCCGAGTTGTCATATCGTAGACAGCATTAAGAGAGGTAAATTATTTTAACTCGCGAGGACCCATTCTAGACCGCGCGGATTAACCTCTTTTGTAAAATGAAAATTGAATCTACGTCAGCTTGCGATCCACACAGCAGAACGCCATAAGACATAATACTGTGAAAATAAGCAAAGTATGCACGATGCAGTAGCGACACTAAGCAGCATACGACGAAAATAATCTGCGTCTGGTTACGCTACCTACGACACAACAAATCGGCTATAAGAACGATATTATACTCGTAAATGTACGATCTGTGTCTACTGCGCTCGTTGCCAGTTTGTTTGGAATCTTTCGGAGGTTTGCTAAGTAAATAGCTAAAAACACCGTTCACCTTTTGCGTAACATTTTGGTCACTTTGTTGGGTGAGTTGTTGGCGTGTTTGTTACAAGTGGGGACGCAGCTTTAGACAAACTTATAAGGTAAAGTTTCATAAGTCTGAAAGCTAGTTATTCATATATTATGGAGAGCTGTGCAAACTAAATTGTTTGTACTAGGACTGGGTTCACCACGACGACAGTTTGACTAACTTTGATTTAAACTGGAGCTAATTTTTTATTAACTTAGTGTAACGTTACGTTTAGTTCTGTGCAACTAAACGTAAGTCACGTTAATTAAATAAAAGTAATATATAAAATGACAGAGAGGTTATGAGGCCCAGAACGGCTTTGCATGACGTGAGATTCTCGGGATCAGCGGGATCAGGATAAGGCAGACTGACAGGTAGGTAGGCAGGTAGGAAGGCAGCCAGGCAGCAGGAAGTGTGGAGGAACCGGGCTGTGGCGTCACACGCCGAGCATGTTCGTTTATCCCTGTTGAGTGGACAGGAGATTTTGAGATACTTGACGGGAGGGGCGCGTCTGCATCACACGTGACGTTGGATGCCTGTCCCGGACGGTAACGTCGCCTGGCGTCACGCTGCTTGACGTCGGAGGCCGTGGTGTGGGCGTGCTGTTTATTTGTGGCGTCTTACGCCACGTATTTTGAAATAGAGGAGAGTGGAGGTTTCCTACAGGGATAGGCGAGGGGTTGGACAAATGATACTCAGTATAGCACAGACAGCAAACACTCTCAATGTTTATTATTAGAAATCACTATATATTGAAAATTAGGTTACACAGAACGTTACATACACACGCTAGTTACACTGAACTGATCCGGCTAAAATTCGAGTACTAAGATAACTTTGTTTCAATAAATAGACTCAAGGGGCAAAAACAAAGACTTTACCAAAACCTAAGATAAAACTGAAAATCTTGAAGGCCGCTTTTATCGTTCGTTGTCAAAACATTAAATTCTGTAAGCATATGTTATACATTTCAAACATATATCAAGTTATTTCTTATTTGAATGATGGGCAGAACTAATAAAATCGGTTTACATAGGGAAAATCCTACACCTGCCTTTATTGCGAAGGTTACAGGGTAGTCACCAGCTTTATATGGGGTCCAGAAGAAGTTAAACTGTGAATCCATGGAACGTTATGTCTATGGTTTAGAAAAGTAAATTAGACAGATGACAGCTTATAATAAAATGTCAGGTTATTTAATAAACTAAGATCTTTTTTTGTAAAAAAAAAATTACAAAAAAAATTTTGAATGCTACAACAATCAGAGATAATTAAAAGTTTGCTTTTCAGAGGTAACAGTGATATAAAATATATAAAAAGTGAGTGATATGAGTCTTAGGATTTCAATAGGTAAATAGGTCAAAAGATTGTTTCTTTAGTATAATAACATATAAATAGACTAAATAATGTGGTTCTGCACGACACAATACCACATTAGGTTCACACTTTTGCAAAATTTCCAGGCTTTTTTATAAATTTTAGGAGAACTTGCTCATTAAGAAAAACTTACTTTAAAAAAACCTTCACTCCATATCTCAATATGGAGTGAAGGCTCCTTTTTAAGTGCTTTCCAACATAGGTAATGAGGGAGAAAAAATTGGAAACAGAAGCTGTATTCATAGCTAATTGGAACTAATGCTAGGCAGAAATCAGAAAACGAAGATTTTTTTTACTCTTACTATTAACTTTACAGAAGTGCTATTGCAGAAATAATACACATTAGGTAACAGATTTACACCCGTGATCTTCTCGTGTGAATTGTATGAGGCGACCAAAGCTTACTTTTGTCATATTTTTAAACTTCATTATGTAAAAAAGAATAAGGATGTTGACTGGGGTAAAAAAGAAGTACTTAGTCCGTCAGTCAGATAATTAAAAAAAATTATACGCGTATTTTTTACTTGTATCATAATAATAAAAAATGGTTTGGATAAAACGCATTAAAGTTGGGAAATAAATAATAATAATAATAAAATTTATTCAAGTATAAAGTAAAATTATGATTTAGATTAATTACAATCGAGGAAAATTAAATTCTAACTGTAATGTAGACCTGCCTGATCTAGGTTTATGAAAAACCTGTGTTTCAGGCTATTAATTTACATCAAACATTTAAAAAGAAGACATGATATTTTCAATGACTTAAAGAGTAACTATATATTTGGGTATATTATTTTAAAACTAGATTATTTAATATATATTATGTTTACATAAATTAACAAATAGTATACTTTAGTAAATGTATTTTTCTTATTGTAGATTGTAACAAATCGACAAAATATTGTAGAGAAACATTTTTTTTTTTTTTTTTTTTTTTTTTTTTTTTTAATAATAATAATATATTTATTCACAAATAAATTTGAATCGCGAATCGTAAACGGGGTTAAAATTAATACCGGGTAAGTCGGTTTCAAGACTCGTCATATTGAGTTTAGTAAAGCTGCGCATGCAGTTATTTCTAGGTGAGGATATTTGTAATGTTAGTAAAACAGCCTGATGATCGGTTAGTGACGAATTAGTAACTAATGTTTTGGATGGACTTTTCGATTTTATAAGGATATGCTCTAGACAAGAGCTGCTCTAGTAGGTAGGGTGATAGTAGTCCATGAAATGAGCAGATATTGAGGTAATCTATGTGAATGAGAATCGATTTTTTCGGCAGCAATGTTTATGTTGATATCATCTATCAATATGATATTTTTAAAGGAAGATAATTTTCCTAAGTTACTGTTAAGCGAGTCCAAAAAACCATCAATACTTTGGGATGAAGGCCTATAAATAGCCATAACTACTGTATCAGGAATAATTTTAATTAATAAGCAGTTGCAGTCTAGAAAATGGGGTTCATCTACTAATGTTCTTAAATTATTTTTAATATAAACCACTATGCCACCATTCTGGTTGAATGTTCTAACGCTTTTGTGAAGATTAAAGCCATCGAGAGATGGTATATTGGCCGTTTGTTTGGATAACCAACATTCTGTTAGAACGATAATGTCGCAGCCTATATCAAGATTTTGTAACAAAACTTGGAAACCATTAAAATTTCGGGTTATACTGCGTATATTTTGTGTAAGTAGAGTCAATGTTTTATATCCAGTATAGACTAGGTTTTTGCACTCCTCAACATTACAGATTTTAGCTTCAGACACGGAAAACCCATCTAAGCTAAGATTGGTCATAAAAAAAGTAAAAATATATGTAGAAGTTAACCTACTATCTATGTACTGAATTAACTAGGTAGTCGGCGGCGCTCCTAGGCGCCTTCATAGTGAATGGAATTAATATAATTGTCTTCTGCATATTTACGTGCTGGGCAATTTAAATCACCAGTGGATGATCATCTTTCCTCTTGAAGCGTTTGCAGGTCGCACATTGAGGCGGAGAACCTTTATTATTGCAGTCCTTGAAATAATATCCTGTTTCGCCACAGAGGTTACAGGTAGGGCTCATTTCTCTGCAAAATTTGGCTGCGTGTCCGAACTGCTGGCAGTTAAAACACCAGGTCACAATAGTGAAATCTCGCACTGGACATGATGTCCAATTCATAAAAATTCGGCCTTGGTCAATCATAATTTTCCTGATATTAGCAGGAACTTCCAATATATAATTACAAGTAGGACGATTTTTTTTTTCACGAGTAATGTTCAGCAATTTATCTGTCAAGTTTTGGATGTAAATGCAATCAAATACCTCTTTTTCAGTCAGGGCTACGGGGCCACCAATGACAGCAATCCTAGGACGGCGTTTGGATGGTTCTTCAACTGTAAGGCCTGAGGCAACTAGCTTCTGTGAGCTTTTTAATTTATTAATGTCGTCTATGCTATCCGTCCTAATGATGACACCTCCGTTTCTAATTTTCCAACATGGAACATGGAGTTTTAATTCCTCTGGCTAGATAAATTTTTGTACCAACGACTTGGTTTCGTCACTGGTTTTGGTTTTATTGCTGGGATATATAGCGACCGAACTGAGATTTGCTGGGCGAATAAATTTATCAGAGCCTGTCTTCACCATGTTAGCATATGGAGTACTTTCGGGTTCGGTTCGGCTCATCTTCGTTTCCACGACTTCTTTGAACTGGCAAAGGGATTCCGCAACATTCTGCTGCACTTGAAGGTACTGGATGGTTGTGTGCGCCTGAATGGACTTCTGCTTCAGGGATTGGTACAGCACGGCCATCTGAGACGTCCCATGGTTGACTTTTCATCAGAGATTGGTGACACGGAGTTTTTGGTCGGAATTCATTTTTCCGTCCGTCAAAATTGAGCAAGTTTCGTTCAAAATTGTGTCGATGGACCCAAGCTATCTCTGAAGCTCCGCCGTAGAGACGACTTCAGTCGGTTATTCGTTCTCCGTGGCTGCTGGCGGCGCTGGTTCCCTTGTTTGGTTTTGATGGGCAGGCGATGGTGTCGGTGGGGGACAAATCGTACCAATTGACTGCGGCCGAAGGGGCTATCTCCGGGGTTAGACATACTACTGACACCGCAAACGTTGATTGTCTATAAACTATTTAGTTCATCTTTCACAACAAAAAAGTTCTTAGTCACACTCGTCACTTACACAATAAACTGACTCCACAAATTATTGCAATAACATTATTCGTAATTACTTAAATCAAAATCGTTATAATCTAACATAGTGTAATAGGGGGTCCAAAACCCCCGGGTGTTGACTGTACAATTTAATCCAAAATAGGCTTGGTAGTGTCGTTAATTGTAAACGACACTACGGGTAGTGCGGCTGGTAGTGTCCTCGCCAACAAAGGAAGACGAACAAAATAATGTCATCACGATTTCAACCAATGTCGTCCGTTGCTAGACATATCTCTCTAAGCTAAAAATAACAATTATCCCTAACCTAACCTTCTTGTGTATTGTGGTCTTCTTGAGTTTATATATCTGGGAAAAAAAACTAAAATGTAAAGTACTGCTGTTTATTTTATTTCATTCCTTTATACTTAATAACATTATTTTATTAAGGATTAAACCAGGAGACAGTAACGTTGTATTTTTATTTTATACCTACTCAGACAAAGTTACCTATCTATCACAAAATCCAGTGAGTGATAGCTTAGGGGTGTGACTGTCGGACGGCCAAGTCATAGGTCTCGAGTTCGAACCCAAGGCACGCACTTGACACGAGACTTTTCGAATTCATGTGCGTATTGTATAATTATCGTATCGTATATTGAAAAAGAAAGAAGACGAAAAGATAAAAGACAACATGGAAACTATACTACAAACTCGACACAACACACCCCTATTTCATTTCAGCAAACCCTAAACCATGTCCCAGCCAAGCAAATCACGTTTTAAAGCACGAAATTAAGCCAAGCCCATAAATTACATTCGAGACCCGAGAAGATTTCAAGGGATTTGTGAATTAACTCCGTATAAGGGTTTAGATAGTCGTATTATTCGGAATAAATGAGCTGTAAATGTACGCGTCGGTAAATGCATTTGATAGGGACGGTTATAGATTGTGTTTGTGCGAAACAGGTTTGTGATCTATGGGGTGTAGCGAGAGAAGTATTGATTGGACCTATTCCAACGTGCTTGCTAATAATAATTCAAACAAGTATCTTACGATAACACATTCACTTTTTTGACTTAGACTTTAATTTCAGTATAAGAGTAATTCTATTGCAAATTCCTTCATTTATGACGAAGGAGCTGTTGCTGTTTTATTCATAAAATTACACAACCCTGATATAAAATGACCCCAGGTTCACACTCTCCAGGACGCAAGACGAGGTGAAGCGAGCGCGATAGTGTAGATGGAGCCCTTGTCGTCTCTCACCTTGCATCGCGCGCGCTCCGCTCGGTAACTGTTTTTTGACCGGAGTCAAAGGACGCAAGGGGCGAGGCGTGATGGGCAACTGAATAAAACGAGAGGGTGGATACTAGCACTCGTGTAGACTCCGCTTGCCACGGCTCGTGCAAGGGACTGCACGAGGAGCACTCGCGAGAGTGAAAACCCGGGGTTAGAGATGATGCCTCACCTCGTACCTAACTTGCACTTTTTTCAATAGCACTTGTGGTATCAAAACCTTTACGGGAGCCATTAGCAACGTCAACATGACTAAATTATATTCAAAACCAAATTTGGGATCATCTACAAAATGAAGAGGGGGGGGACTGAACTCAAGATAAAACACAAATATTCCAAAAAAGGATAACAAAACAAACATCCAAAAAGGATACATTTTGGAAGCATTAAAACAAAATTATACAATTAATCTACTTATTTATCGAAGTCATAAACGGCCGACCGATACTCGTCCAGTTTATTATGGCACAACCCATGACCGGTAAACGGAAGTCCTTTTGATATGTTTATTTGATTAATATGCAAGTACACGCTGGATGTTTAACTCATATTTGATTTGGGGTGAGTTTATAAATAAAGGGATTGATTTTTTCAATGTTGTTTTAGGCCGTTTGCTTTAGAAATAATTTTTTTTTTTCTTCATGTAAACAGTATATGCCTACATTATAAAGAAATAGTAAGTAAGGCCACGAAGCTACTCAGAAGTAATGTGTTACAAACTCAGATCACCAATGAGTATTTTTGAATTGTTCTTTGTTTTATCTTTTTATTACGGACGCTTCTAACGTGCACGTCTTTCCACATTGTTCACACATATATATTTTGAACATGAATGATTTAACCAATATTTTGAAACATTTTTTTTATTTATAAGAGTGTCCGTGGAGTTTCTTGCCCGTTCTTCTCCATAGGTAACTACTACGCTTTGGAATGGGTAACTAGCTTCATATTTCTGACTGGCCGATTCAAAATCTTCGAATAGTAAAATAATATAGGTATATAGGTACATCTAACCAGCAGACCACGAGAGCTCAGCATACATAAGTAGGCCAACTGGGTGTTGGACTACCTAAATAGCAATAAATAATAAAATGAGCCATTCTCGATACAAGAGAAAGAGATAATCATTAATTTTCCCGGTTTCAAACTGGGTACCACGATACCCATCAGTAATACCGGTTGTCATACTTTCGGGCTTCTTACGACCCGTAACGACAATCCACGAGGCAGCCAGGACCAAAGCATTAACGTGCTTTCCGACAATGGCACTCAAAATAATCACTTGAGCTCATCCGAAAACACAGCTAACCCATTTATCCAGCTCAAACAAAAGATTTAGTCAGTGTACAAGCAGCGACCGAGCACTGCGGTCGCTAACTAGCAAAGTTGCGAACTGCGCTAGCACCGCAGTGTCAAGGAGACGTGTTTATGGGACCGCAAATTTGGTGCCTCCACCTTGAACGACTTCTAATGTAATTCCAATATTTGTGGTGTTGACTTCCTTGAGTTATTTCAAATGATGCTGCATGTATTTGTTTGAAAAATTGAAGAACTTTACTTATTCCATAGCTGTCTACGGCTTAAGTACGCACGTGTACTTAGTTTCGCTCTGTATGAAAACGTAGGTGGAATCAGCCACTATGACCCACGACCATGCTGCGTATCATAGCTGCGTACGGATGTGTGTCAGAGAAACAAATATACCGCGTAGTTACCATGCGTAAACTTTCCGTGCTTATCCTACGCAGCATGGAGTGCGTTCTTTAACCACGGAAGTTTTGAATACAGCATTATATATGTGCATAAACGGCACGTTTGAACATCGAAATGTACAAGAGATAGTTTCGTATCGTTCTAAGGATGGAATAGAAATTTCAGTGGGCACCTAAACTCACCATGGCGACCACTAAGCCCGGGTCTTCTGGGAACTTTTGAGTTCTTTGAATCTTGTGGTCCCTACGGTTTGGGTATTTGGGCAAAGAGCACGTGAGCTAATTCGAAGAAAGCATTTCATTTTAGATGAGATCAGAATAATAACCCAAAAACTTAACTTTAGTGAAAAACTATAACAACTAATTATAGCATAATAAACCTATAATGTTCCCACTGCTGGGAGACAGGCCTCCTTTCTGTGGGAGGGAGTAGGCCATAATCCACCACGCGGGCCCAGTGCGGGTTGGCGGATGCTACATGTCTTTGAATTTTTGGTTCTAGGACATATTTGGTCACGATGTTTTCCTTCACCGTTTTTTGAGAACAGAGATGATGTTTTTTTTTACACAAAATTAAAGTCCCATCGTCCGATCGAACCCTTCAACTCGTAAGTCACGACCGTTACCACTGGGCCACCACTGTTCCACTACACAACAACAACTACAGCAGATGCTAATTTGATTGTTTACAAGTGCCAAAACTATTTATAGTAGGCACAAGTGCTACGAAGGGTTAAAACAATAAAAAAAATATCAAATTCATGTCTTTTATTTAACTCTATCCCCTAAACACTAAAACAATATCCTATATTATAAATGCGGAAATGAGTCTGTTTGTTACGCTTTTACGCTAAAATGGCTGAACGGATTTGGATGAAATTTGGCGCGTAGGTAGATCATGACCTGTGTTAGGACATAGAATTTTTATCCCAATATTCCTACACGATCGAGACTTATGCGGGTAAAACCGCGGGGTGCAGCTAGTAAATAATAATAAAAGCTCTCACGAAAAACCCGACTGATATACCACCCAATTTTATCAAATCCTCATAAAATTACAATTAAAAATTATCCCTAATAGAATCTCTACCCTTGCCGGTTTTCAATGACACTGAGGTAGGGTATGTAATGTATCCCCTACTTAATTTAAACACTATCAGGATAATCTAAACAATGTAATGAGACTATTTGTAATCCAGGCGGAGGAACCCCTAAAATAAAATTTATTAGTTCGGTTTAATACACAACACACCCCTATTTCATTTCAGCAAACCCTAAACCATGTCCCAGTCAAGCAAATCACGTTTTAAAGCACGAAATTAAGCCAAGCCCATAAATTACATTCGAGACCCGAGAAGATTTCAAGGGATTTGTGAATTAACTCCGTATAAGGGTTTAGATAGTCGTATTATTCGGAATAAATGAGCTGTAAATGTACGCGTCGGTAAATGCATTTGATAGGGACGGTTATAGATTGTGTTTGTGCGAAACAGGTTTGTGATCTATGGGGTGTAGCGAGAGAAGTATTGATTGGACCTATTCCAACGTGCTTGCTAATAATAATTCAAACAAGTATCTTACGATAACACATTCACTTTTTTGACTTAGACTTTAATTTCAGTATAAGAGTAATTCTATTGCAAATTCCTTCATTTATGACGAAGGAGCTGTTGCTGTTTTATTCATAAAATTACACAACCCTGATATAAAATGACCCCAGGTTCACACTCTCCAGGACGCAAGACGAGGTGAAGCGAGCGCGATAGTGTAGATGGAGCCCTTGTCGTCTCTCACCTTGCATCGCGCGCGCTCCGCTCGGTAACTGTTTTTTGACCGGAGTCAAAGGACGCAAGGGGCGAGGCGTGATGGGCAACTGAATAAAACGAGAGGGTGGATACTAGCACTCGTGTAGACTCCGCTTGCCACGGCTCGTGCAAGGGACTGCACGAGGAGCACTCGCGAGAGTGAAAACCCGGGGTTAGAGATGATGCCTCACCTCGTACCTAACTTGCACTTTTTTCAATAGCACTTGTGGTATCAAAACCTTTACGGGAGCCATTAGCAACGTCAACATGACTAAATTATATTCAAAACCAAATTTGGGATCATCTACAAAATGAAGAGGGGGGGGACTGAACTCAAGATAAAACACAAATATTCCAAAAAAGGATAACAAAACAAACATCCAAAAAGGATACATTTTGGAAGCATTAAAACAAAATTATACAATTAATCTACTTATTTATCGAAGTCATAAACGGCCGACCGATACTCGTCCAGTTTATTATGGCACAACCCATGACCGGTAAACGGAAGTCCTTTTGATATGTTTATTTGATTAATATGCAAGTACACGCTGGATGTTTAACTCATATTTGATTTGGGGTGAGTTTATAAATAAAGGGATTGATTTTTTCAATGTTGTTTTAGGCCGTTTGCTTTAGAAATAATTTTTTTTTTTCTTCATGTAAACAGTATATGCCTACATTATAAAGAAATAGTAAGTAAGGCCACGAAGCTACTCAGAAGTAATGTGTTACAAACTCAGATCACCAATGAGTATTTTTGAATTGTTCTTTGTTTTATCTTTTTATTACGGACGCTTCTAACGTGCACGTCTTTCCACATTGTTCACACATATATATTTTGAACATGAATGATTTAACCAATATTTTGAAACATTTTTTTTATTTATAAGAGTGTCCGTGGAGTTTCTTGCCCGTTCTTCTCCATAGGTAACTACTACGCTTTGGAATGGGTAACTAGCTTCATATTTCTGACTGGCCGATTCAAAATCTTCGAATAGTAAAATAATATAGGTATATAGGTACATCTAACCAGCAGACCACGAGAGCTCAGCATACATAAGTAGGCCAACTGGGTGTTGGACTACCTAAATAGCAATAAATAATAAAATGAGCCATTCTCGATACAAGAGAAAGAGATAATCATTAATTTTCCCGGTTTCAAACTGGGTACCACGATACCCATCAGTAATACCGGTTGTCATACTTTCGGGCTTCTTACGACCCGTAACGACAATCCACGAGGCAGCCAGGACCAAAGCATTAACGTGCTTTCCGACAATGGCACTCAAAATAATCACTTGAGCTCATCCGAAAACACAGCTAACCCATTTATCCAGCTCAAACAAAAGATTTAGTCAGTGTACAAGCAGCGACCGAGCACTGCGGTCGCTAACTAGCAAAGTTGCGAACTGCGCTAGCACCGCAGTGTCAAGGAGACGTGTTTATGGGACCGCAAATTTGGTGCCTCCACCTTGAACGACTTCTAATGTAATTCCAATATTTGTGGTGTTGACTTCCTTGAGTTATTTCAAATGATGCTGCATGTATTTGTTTGAAAAATTGAAGAACTTTACTTATTCCATAGCTGTCTACGGCTTAAGTACGCACGTGTACTTAGTTTCGCTCTGTATGAAAACGTAGGTGGAATCAGCCACTATGACCCACGACCATGCTGCGTATCATAGCTGCGTACGGATGTGTGTCAGAGAAACAAATATACCGCGTAGTTACCATGCGTAAACTTTCCGTGCTTATCCTACGCAGCATGGAGTGCGTTCTTTAACCACGGAAGTTTTGAATACAGCATTATATATGTGCATAAACGGCACGTTTGAACATCGAAATGTACAAGAGATAGTTTCGTATCGTTCTAAGGATGGAATAGAAATTTCAGTGGGCACCTAAACTCACCATGGCGACCACTAAGCCCGGGTCTTCTGGGAACTTTTGAGTTCTTTGAATCTTGTGGTCCCTACGGTTTGGGTATTTGGGCAAAGAGCACGTGAGCTAATTCGAAGAAAGCATTTCATTTTAGATGAGATCAGAATAATAACCCAAAAACTTAACTTTAGTGAAAAACTATAACAACTAATTATAGCATAATAAACCTATAATGTTCCCACTGCTGGGAGACAGGCCTCCTTTCTGTGGGAGGGAGTAGGCCATAATCCACCACGCGGGCCCAGTGCGGGTTGGCGGATGCTACATGTCTTTGAATTTTTGGTTCTAGGACATATTTGGTCACGATGTTTTCCTTCACCGTTTTTTGAGAACAGAGATGATGTTTTTTTTTACACAAAATTAAAGTCCCATCGTCCGATCGAACCCTTCAACTCGTAAGTCACGACCGTTACCACTGGGCCACCACTGTTCCACTACACAACAACAACTACAGCAGATGCTAATTTGATTGTTTACAAGTGCCAAAACTATTTATAGTAGGCACAAGTGCTACGAAGGGTTAAAACAATAAAAAAAATATCAAATTCATGTCTTTTATTTAACTCTATCCCCTAAACACTAAAACAATATCCTATATTATAAATGCGGAAATGAGTCTGTTTGTTACGCTTTTACGCTAAAATGGCTGAACGGATTTGGATGAAATTTGGCGCGTAGGTAGATCATGACCTGTGTTAGGACATAGAATTTTTATCCCAATATTCCTACACGATCGAGACTTATGCGGGTAAAACCGCGGGGTGCAGCTAGTAAATAATAATAAAAGCTCTCACGAAAAACCCGACTGATATACCACCCAATTTTATCAAATCCTCATAAAATTACAATTAAAAATTATCCCTAATAGAATCTCTACCCTTGCCGGTTTTCAATGACACTGAGGTAGGGTATGTAATGTATCCCCTACTTAATTTAAACACTATCAGGATAATCTAAACAATGTAATGAGACTATTTGTAATCCAGGCGGAGGAACCCCTAAAATAAAATTTATTAGTTCGGTTTAATGAGATTTAGAGTGTAAGGGACGTAGACGTAGGGATGCTTAAGGAAGCTTCAATGATAAGCTGTTTTGAAGATTTTGGATCCATTCAAGTACGCGAAGAGTTTAAAGTAAGTAATGTATGATTTGAGTAAGTAATTTAGGTCTAAGGCCCCGAAGCAGTGGCAAAAATAACGATTATTTTCGTTTTTTTGTTGTATAAAAATAGCTCAAGCTTTAGATACAAAATGAAGCAGTTCGCTGGGATAGCAGAAGGAATGACCGTTCATACACGCATACGATACGCATATGATAGAGGGACTGAAGAACTGGCTGCCATACAGTAGGTGTTTAATATGCACCTTGAAAGAAGTGATGATTAATAAAGACGTATTATTGACGCAGTATGACGTTAAAGGTACCATTCTGTACCCGACCGCAGGCGACATGTCGCGACGTCATTTCGCGGTGACACATCGCAGCGTAATGTTGTTGCGTCATGTTGCTCCAGTCATGATTCCGAACCCGACCGCAGGCGGTAGCAGCCCGTATTCAAGTCGGTAGATAGAAGATCCGTGTATTCCGTGTGATGCCGGACGTAAAAATAGTACCAACCCCTTTCTTCCCGTGGGTGTCGTAAAAGGCGACTAAGGGACTTACTAGAGAATGGGCAGCAGCGTTCTCTTTGTATTTTAACACCATTCTGCGGTCGCCAATCCGTCTGCTAAGCGTGGCGATTATGGCGAACCCCTCCATTTGGGGGAGGCCTATGTCCAGCAGTGGACGTCTTTCGGCTGAAATGATGATGAATGATGATAGAAGATAGAAAAACCTGTTATCGCTCGAGCGTTGGCGGCACTACTGGTTTGCGATAGGGCTATACGTGTCGCCTGTCACTCGCCCGTAGCTGCCAACGACGACGTGTCGCAAGGCAAGGTATTTCACAGAAATTCATAGAAACCAGTCGTGTCGCGGCGACACGTCGCCTGCAGTTGCCTCCTGCGGTCGGGTACGGAACGGTACCTTAATAGTGCACGAAAACAGTACCCAATCTCTTAATATTTAAGGCGCTATAGGTATCTAGGTACAGCCAGACAAACTAATTGGTAAGTGAATTTACATATACTCTACGTCAATTTGCCTCAAATTAACGTAGGATATAACCATGGTTTAGGGATGGAGTTATAACCATTTTATACAAAAGTCAAAGAATGACTGTAGTGATTTGAAAATAGAGACAATTTAAATCGGTAGTCTGATTGCTTAACAATTAATAACCTTAACAGTAAAGTCAGACACCTACAAATACTGTAAACTCGATAACTGAATAAACGATTTGTTCATTCACGTGTCCATGATAGAGAAATTGCTGAGCCAAACTTCAGTATATTAGTTTGTTGTGCTTTGGCCGACTCAATCAACTCTGACCCAGTCTCACAAAGCAATGGTATTTTATTGAAGTACCTAGATATGTTGTAAGCTTTGACTATGAAATTTTACTTAACCCTTTAGTAACCACAATAATACATTAGGTAGGTATCATTGGGTAATAATTTAGAACGAATCTTATCATAAAATATAAATATCAATGTTACAAAATAGCATTTGGTGAGAGTTTTCAACAATATGCAAACCAAAGCTCTTATTAGTTCCAGACATGACTACGAGATGGCGCTACTAGTACGAAAGGGAAGCAGAGAAATTGTTCAAGCAAATGACTGGCAAATTATGTTTAATTTGTTAACAGATGTCTCCAGTATTTTCACGAGCCAATGGTTTAGACTAAATTTTTGTCCTTTAATGGTGTGCGATTTAAAGTTTTGAGGAATTTTTCCTGTAAAATTAAATAAGAATAAGTATATTTTATTCAACATAAAATAAAATCTAAAAATGTAAAAAATGCGTAAATAATGTACAGAAAGTTCTTTATGATGAGTGCATAGATCTGCCTTTAATTTCGGCGTGCAAATTTGACATAATTATGTAAAATAACATCCATCTGTATATCCCGAAAGGTAAGACGAAGGTGTTTTGTAATACCCACATTACCGACGTACGAGAATAGCAGGGCGCCATGTATTTTAATGCAAGCCTGTTAAGGAAACATTAACCGACTTTTAATGATTTTATACTGAAGATCACGTCTAAACGAGTAGTGTTAAAGATTTGGAAAAAAATTAAAATAATTAGAGCATTTTCTTAATAACTATATCTGTGAAATATTTAAGATTATGTTTATACTACATAGTGTAATTTACTTGTAAAGTTATGTTTAACGCGGTTAAAGAACTGAGAATCACGCAAAAACTATCAAGCGTATTTTTCTAAAACGTTCACTATTTTAAAGATATTTTAAGTATTTGTCTTTTAGTATACGTGTTTTATTAAAATACCCTTTGTTTTATGTATATGTCGGCGGATGGTATGAGTCTCTCTCGTTATCAGGCATATTTTAACTACTGTGGGCGTACTATGGGTAGTGTTGGTTATTGCGCAATAGAAAAACCGTTGCAGTTCAGATCAAATTATAATTTACAATCACAAATAATCACACACGGCTAAGATGGAAACCGATTACTTTCGAAACGCGGTGAAGTCGGTCGTATGTCGGACACACCCGCTCGGCTTGACGTCCGTTCGAAAAGTGACGTTTGTTTCAAACGGCGCCCGTTGCTTGTCAAACCGTAGGGTTGCCAACACACAAATCGAATACACCCAAGTCGATATCGATTATCAACTTGACGTTCCGATTTTGCTCTCTGCGACACGGCCATCTTGACACGTCACACGTCCCAGTGTGATGAGCCTGAAAAGAGCAAATTCCATCTGCAATATCAAAGCATATCTACTCGGCCTATCCTGACTAAACGAGTCAGGCCAGGGCTTCAACAAACTCTCATAATAATTCAAAGTTTATTCTCAAATAATTAAGCTTACATCATTACTAGGGATAATTACAAACTACTTCTAACTATAAACTGACCACTGACCATTATTCACTCAACCACATACTTCAAGAAATTAACGAAGACTCTACTTGCTCTATAATCACTCGTATCGACTCTATCGATCACGGTCGTCTCTATCGCCTAATTCGAGCAACAGGACTCATGCCACTTTCGCAAAGTGACGATCTCTCAAAAGCGGTCGTCGCTATTGCCTAATTCGAGCAATAGGACTCATGCCACCTTTGCAAGGTGACGATATCTCAGAACCGGTCGCCACCATCGCCTAAATCGAGCGATAGCAGCTCATGCCACTTTCACAAAGTGACGATAACCTTGCCACCCTCACCAAGTGACGATCACCACGTTGCCTCCCCAGAGCAAACAAATCACAACTTAGTTACTTGATTGAATAGTGGTCAATGGGCTCACACTTTCCTCTACATCACTAGTCTCCGAGTCTACAGACATTTCATGGTCGGGCATCTTTCTCAACCGATCGTGCGCGTACTTATAAGTGCGCTTAGAATTTAAAGCTTTCAACGTATAGCGGTCACCATCCAAAACTTCCGCTACCTTAAGCAGACCTCTGAACTTCTGATCTAACTCAATCAGATTTCGTTTTTTTTTGTTTTCTAATAACACGAAAGCGTTAACTCAAAATTTTGTTTTAGCTATCAAATCGAGCCTTGTCATATTCCTCACTACTTTTAATATTCTCCATCGCAATCTCGCGGACTTCATCTATGTCGACTTCGTCATTAGTGTCCTATCATAATATTACTTTGCAAATAACTGTCGGGAAGCACATCACAAATTCAAAACAAACAAAACCTCATGTTGGTGTTCGCTCATCGTTACGCTACATAAGATTTGTTCTGTGCTGAATACACGTGTCTGACCAATACCAGTCAACGCAACAACGTTATTAACTCATTTGCCACTTAATTTGGCTGCACAACTCTCCATTACTAATGAGCATTCAGCAGCAGAATCGTAAACAAAACAATACAGCTCACCTTTTTGTTCTAACGTCCAGGGTAGTTGGACGACGCCAACATCCACTCGTTGGTCACTGCTTGCAGCACGTGCTCCACCATCCGATTGGCTGCCACAGCATGTTCGTGCAACGAGCCGTGATGTGTGCTGGTTTCCCACACTTGAAACACACGAAGGGCTTCGCTGACTGCTGTGGGGCTGCTTGGCTGGATACTCAAGACGTCGTAGATCTTCCTCTGCTCCATTTGGAACTGCTGACGATCCTGGTACTGCCTCTCGTCCAGTCTCCACAGAATAAAAGAAAAAGAAAAGAAAGAAAAGTGTTTATTCTGCACAAACTAAACGCACATTACAAAAAAATACAAATTGCAATACCCCTTTACAAATTTGCCAAAAGAAAAACACAAAAGTTTGACAAATTTTGTCTATAGCTTGCCCTTCAGGGCCAGAGGCTAAAGACAATTTACAATAATTGCGTAATGTGTTGCGACATAACAAATGAAAACAAACAATCAAACCTACAAAATACCGATTGCAAAGTGGATTGGTTTGTGGAGTTTCTTGCCCGTTCTTCTCCATAGGAACCTACTACGCGTTGGGATGGGCAATTAGCTTCATATTTCTGTCTGAACGACCCCTTGACAATTCAAAAGTACCTGTAATTGGTTTATTTGAAATAAACGCTTTGAATTTGAGTTTGGAAAAATAACAAATAACATAGCTTTGAGACGCTCTCACTCTCGTTCCAGCTTCTTCTTCTCGCATAGACTCAAAGAAGTAGGACTCCGGTGAAGACTGCGACTTCTACTTCGAAGACGCCTTGCATTGCCGCCGCTACGCAGTCTCCATCTGGCTTCAGCTGTGTCGCGCAATTTCCTCAATTGGCGTTGATAGGCGCCGCGAGCTAGTCCCTTGATCGCGTGGCATGGTTCGAAATTCATGAAACAGAAATTTAAAAAATGGGTTAGAATTGTCAAACTAAACAAAACTACACAAAAAACGTTATGAAACGTTATGTTATGTTTTGCAGGGTATTTCGCAAATATCTCAGAAACGCTGCGTCTGAGCTCAAAAACATCCAAATTTTATTACCCTTTTATAAACCTTTTAGAAAGGGCTAAGAATACTAAATTCACAAAAAAAAACTTGTTTTTCTGTCCTACCCTCGAATTATTTTGTTCAAAAACACGGCACGCCAACAACGGTGACTTTAGTGATTTCATTTTGCGCCTGAACCAACACGAATCCCAATTCTGATGTCGGCGGATGGTATGAGTCTCTCTCGTTATCAGGCATATTTTAACTACTGTGGGCGTACTATGGGTAGTGTTGGTTATTGCGCAATAGAAAAACCGTTGCAGTTCAGATCAAATTATAATTTACAATCACAAATAATCACACACGGCTAAGATGGAAACCGATTACTTTCGAAACGCGGTGAAGTCGGTCGTATGTCGGACACACCCGCTCGGCTCGACGTCCGTTCGAAAAGTGACGTTTGTTTCAAACGGCGCCCGTTGCTTGTCAAACCGTAGGGTTGCCAACACACAAATCGAATACACCCAAGTCGATATCGATTATCAACTTGACGTTCCGATTTTGCTCTCTGCGACATATAATAAATTAATAATGCGTCTAATTTGAGACAGCGCTCCTTGATTGGCGAGTCCTATTACTGGCTGGACGTACGACGCGTTGCGTGATCTCAGTACAGAACCCGCAGGCTAACCAATCAAGGCCACTGGCATATAGCTGCGTCTTAACCAAAAATCTAGACATCAGATTACTACTGCGAATTTTTCAATGGAAATAACCCAATTACTTTGTAGAGGCTGTTGTTAATAGGTATTCGAAACACGTCAAAAAATATCCATAATATCCAATATAAATAATATTCCAACTTTTGGGCAACTGTCCCACTGCACGGTAAAGGCTACTTCTCATACAGAGAAGGCACGAGCATTGACCACCTGCACGCTTGCTCAGTACGGGTTGGCGATTTCAGACTTATTATATAATATATAATATAATATATATATATATAATACCTATTTTATTTTAATGGAACCAGCTTTCCTCACAATGGTTTCCTTCACTGATGTCAGGTAATGGCCAAGATAACCTCAGAAGTACATATTAATTGAAAAAGTGTCATTGATACTTGTCCGGATTTGAACCCACAAACTTTCTCAGACTTAAATCGCTTTAATTTAATAAAAACAAACATTGTGGATTGAATCAAAATTAACGGAACACAAAATGTATAGCTGAGTGTTTGAGCGCACAATCTAGATATGCGGGAGACTGGATGCGGACACAGTTGAGCGCTTTGCTTTTAGTGATGGGATGTATTAACTCTATCGATATCGACATCGACAGGCATTCAATTAGGTAGCCCTTTTTTTTTTTTTGGATGGGAAATCATCAAATGATCTGAAATCCTCCCGCTCTGGGCAGAGCGAGAGGGTGTGTCAGACTTTTACTGACTAAAACCCACCCGTGTTCCTTCCATTGCCTGTGTGCCGGGGCCGCGTTATCCCTTTCGGACAAACCCGCAACCCCAGCAGGCATTGGTCTTTCGACCCCGTCGGTTGGTGCTGACATCTCTTTGAGGCGCGCGTGGAACACAACGCGCCGTCGACCCGGGCCTGGTCCTTATCGGACGGCGAGCTACCCATTGCTCGCCATCCGCATGCTCGCGCCTACGGTGGCCGGAAGTCGGCTTGCGACACCCGACGCCCGGATCTCCTCATGTATACTTGAGAAAAAGGGGACAGTGAATTAGTTTGTCTGCAACTAAACGTTTTTTTTTCACTTTACAGCGTTAGTTATGAATGGTGCTGTGGCTTTCTTTTCCTTATTCTCTATTTTAATATAAGGTTTTTTAATACAATTTTCGGAGAATGCATTATTTTATGTCGTTATAATTTTGTGCATGAAGAATAAAATTGGAGATAAAAAAAGAATAAAACAAAAACTTGTTGTATTAATATCTACCACTAATAAGATTAAGGTAATAAAAATATTGATAAACTCTTTAATAATCTAATCCTGTGAAAAAGTAATGGATATAAAATTACCAAAAGTATGAGTTCAAAATCATGAATTTGAAAAAAGAATGTATTTGATTGCCAAACAATGAAACTAAATTGAATTTTGATACAAAATAATCGTAGTGCTTTAGTGTCGGCTAATATTTACTTATCGACTAGTGTTGTTGGTGTTTGATTTTCTACTTCCAATTGAATTTTCAATAACCTTCAATCAATATTTTCTCATAATGCCTCTATAGTATTATCGATATTCATATTTCTAGGGTTACCTGAAATATCTAGCTCAAAACCTAATCAAATTATCACAGAATAGCACATGTCACACGTATCGATAGGTTACGCTTGACGGCGCATGGCGTAAATAATCAGTCCTGCACATAATTCAATAATCGACAATTGACGGGTGCAACACTAATCAGAGAATCTACGCCAAACGCCTCTGTGGAGACCTACAACATTATCCTTGCTATTAACATCAACCTTAGCTTGTTCATTTTAAAGGTGGTTTTTAAATATTTTGTAATTCGTTAACTTTGTGAAATCAGTCGTATATAGGAGACAAGTGAAGTAGATTTGGGTTGGCGAGCGTTTGGTGACTTTGATCTATATACATATTGATATATTCATAGGATTATCGTGGCTTTCAAGTAGGGTCCCAATTTTATACTTTTATCTTCAAGCTGCCTTTTGGAAGTTTGGTAAAAATTGTTTTTCTGCCAGATCTAGAAACAAAATAATAAGCCGTTTTTCGTCTCATACAGTTATTACTTCAGTTTATTTTTATATAAAATCTGCAATACTACCTCTCAACTCATCCATGCAATCCAAGGGTCGAACGGCAAAAGAGGGGACAACAATTTATAGTATTTGTGCGATACTAGACAGCTAATAAAATTCAAGTCAAAATGCAAGTTTACTTGGAATCATTTATTTGAATAAAACTTTTGTTCTTTTTTACGAAAAGTAATAAATACAATACAGTCTACGCCCTCAGTATATGGTAGCCATGTATATACCTTAAAATGTCACTACAAAATCAGCTCGCACTGGAGATTTTTATACGATTTTTATTTATTTATTTATTTATTTATTTTATTATTTATGTACACACAGTAAAATACATACAGATACGACACAATTATAATTTGTTCATTTGTTTTTTTGTTTGTGTTGTTTATTTTTGTTCTTTTTTTTTCTTAAATTCGTGATGGCCTAGTGATTAAGGTCTCGCCTCTCATATACGAGGTTAGGTTCAAATCCGGGCAAGTACCAATGTGACTTTTGCAATTAAAATGTAGGTAATTTCTGAGTTTATTTTGGCCATTACTGACATCGGTGCAGGGAAAACATCGTGAGGAAACCTTAACATATGCAATGCCGCCTATGGGCTTTCTGAATATTCATGAAAAATTATAGAAAAATTGCTTTAAAAGAGGGGTCTATCTTTAATATTTTTCATTAGTATTAGTAGCGTTTGTGACCTTGATTTACATTTTTTTCCAAATCTCCGATGTTATTGGCTCTATTTGGATTCTGTTTATTATTTCTAAAAACTAAATAAGCTTTTCAGAAATTTCATAAACATGCAGGTGGTCACAAGCTAAGGGCGGCATTGTATAAGTCTCAAATCGACCTGTCTTTAGGAAGCGTGGTGATCAATGCTCGAGCCTTCTCTGTGTGAAAGGCCATTGCCCTGCAGTGGGAGAATACATTATAGGCTGCTATTGCTATTATTATATTTTTCCACAACCATAATTGCTTCACAATTCAAAGAAATACAGCAAATCCTCCCCTAAACCCTAATTTACTAAGAAAAACATAACATCTACTGAATTTCAGTAATAGCGCCAATTTGTGCGATACTCCTCCCGCCTGTTTATTGCTTGCCTTTATTTTGTTAAGCCTCAGGGGGAAGTTGATACTTATTGCTCTGTATGTTTGTATGTACGAGCTTGTCTTGGGATGGTTTTGCATTTTTTGTTTTTAGTCTCGGAATTTTGGATTTGGCAATGTGTTCGGTCTGATGAGACGATGTATTGGTAGTCTAGTGATAAAATAGCTTTATCGTTGATTTTTTAAATTCTAGTATTCTAGTTTTGGATTGATACTTCTCATTTTTTTTTACATTTTTTGTATCACCAAAACAGTGTGAGATACCCGAGTTAATTACCAACATAAAAAACTTTTTTCAGTTATTTAAGTAATTGCGTCATTACTGCAATAAAATAGTTTTCACGGCAACAACAAGGACAAGACGACGCGTAGCGGTGAGGTGATCTCGTAGTTAGTTGCTACGCCTGGCTTACGTTGTAGCCGCGTAGCACCTTCGTTCCTCCCAGCTTCATCTTTTAGTGGATTTTTTCCTATTCTTTTTGTATTTTTAGGGTTCCGCACCTCAAAAGGAAAACACAGAACCCTTATAGGATCACTCGTGTGTCTGTGTGTCTGGCTGGCTGGCATGCCGGCTAGGTGCCAGGCTGGCTGTGTCTGTCCGTTTGTCACAGCCAATTTGCTCTGAATCTACTGGACCTATTTAGTTAAAATTAGGTACACAAATGAATTTCTGTGACTGAAATACGGACGTGTAACATAGATAAATTAATTTTGAATATGGGGGTCACTTTATAGAGGCAAATAGTTTTTTTTTTTTAAGTATGTTTTGCAAACTGTACCGCGTGATTATATCAAATAAAAGGGCTTGTTTGAGGTTCGCAATTTAAAAAACAGAAACATAAATTATAAATACTTTTAAAGATATTTAAGATAATAGATGATAATTGACCATCCGTTATCGTGACGTTCCTTATCTCCAAAACTACGGAGCCTAAAATTATGAAAAAAATACAGAGAATAATTCTATACTCATACATTACAGGAAAAGCTACGGTTTTGAAATAACATGGTAAATCTCTCAATATTGTGCATACAAAGTTACATTTATTTTGCAGTCGGAATGTATGGGACAACATTTTTTTCAACGACAATATTAAGTTTGTTCTTGGGATAAACTCATCCCAATAACGGAATCCTTCATTGTGCGTGGTCCGACACGCACATGGGCGGTTTTTTTTTTAAATATTCTACTGCTATGTTTATAATGCAATTTGTTTAAGATAAATGTACAAGATGTGTATGTAATGTAGGTATTTACAAGGCAGATTTGAGTGGAAACGCCGGGATGGGACGCCCTGAAAGGAGGACATTCTTCATAAAGGTCAGCTGCGAAGTAATCACTGTCGGCGTGCGTGTATGACCAGATGTATAAAGGCTTGTGCAGACCAGGGCGACTTGTCGCGCGACGCGACGCCGGTTATTGTTATACCGTACAGTTTTCTTACAAATTGCATTGTTTGAGTCGCGTCGCGCGACAAGTCGCGCTGGTCTGCACAAGCCTTAACCGTAAACGAATCAAAAGGAGTATGTAAGGATCGTAGGCATATGGCTTTCTGTAGCTCCACCATGAGTTTAAACAGCCAAAGCTTGCTGGCGTTTCCGTAAATGATATACAATGTCACCCATGGGCATGTGACCGCCCGTATTTTTCTGAATATTCGTGACAAACTATCGAAAATAAACTTAAAAAGGGGGGTCTATCTTTAATTATTTTTATGATTTTTAAATTTTTTCTTATATTTTTTTTTTATTTTTTTTCAGTATCCCGCTATGATTTTATAGATTTACACTTGTGTTTTTTAAAATAAATACTGTTTTTTTTTTGGAAAAAAAAATCTTCACCTCCGTTTTTTTTCATAACCGACAAATTTTATTAAAAAAATGTAGTTAATCCGATAAAATAACTCATAAGCTATTAGAAATAATAAACAGAATCCAAATCGAGCCAATAACATAGAAGATGGCAAACGCTACAAAAAACACAAAAAATTTAATAACATGAAAAATATTAAAGATAGACACCCCTTTACCCCTTTTAAAGTTAATTTTTGATATTTTTTCATGAATATTCAGAAAAATACGAGCAGTCACATGCCCATGGGCGACATTGTATATGAAATTGTTAAAACTATTCTAAACGCAACCTTCTTTTTTGTGATATCTGTCTTTTGACTCTGACAGATGTCCCCTTCCGTCCGTCAAGACTTTGTACGACTTTGTATTTATTTAGTTTCAATAATAAATCCCATAGTAATCTCTACAAACCTTTCTTTTTCTGCCCAAATATCCAACATGGTAGCAGAGCGTGGTTACTGACACTCGAAAGCGCTCGTATTTTTTGGACAGATTGACAAAAAAAAAAAAAATCGTAGAATCACGCCATCGGATTTTATTTGAAAATGGCTTCTTCATCACAATACATGAATTCCATTGAGAAACTCAAGGGGTCAGAAAATTATTCAACTTGGAAGTTCTCGATGCGAATGCTGTTGATCCATGAAGAACTATGGGAATTTTTTCGGAATGACGTGAACGATGATAAACAAAAGAAGGCAGAAAAGGCGTTGGCACGAATTGCCCTATCAGTTCAACCAGCAGTAATTTCATACATTCACTCGGCAAAAACTGCTTACGAAGCATGGAATAACCTGAAGAAGGCGTACGAAGGTCGGGGATTGTGTAGAAGACTAGGTCTTCTCAGAAGTTTGTTTGGCACAAAACTGTGTGATACCAGCTCGATGGAGGATTACCTCAACAAAATTAAGGAAGCCTCACATCAGTTGAGTGAAACTGAGTCACCTCTAGATGATGAATTCGTAGCTGTTATAATGTTGAGTGGCCTAACTGAAGACTTTGATTCGCTGATTATGGCCATTGAAAATACTGGTACAAAATTATGTACTGAACGTGTCTCGGTCAAACTATTGGAAGAGACACGGAGACGAGAGGACAAGCAGGATAGTATAACCGCACTGATCACTCGGAAGCAACCCAAATGTTTCAAGTGCAAGCGTATTGGCCATTTCTTGAAGAATTGTCCTGATAAACAAACTACAGGGCAACCTGCAGCAGAAAAGGAGACACAGAGTCACAGTCATGGTCGATATAGGAACAAGCCGAAGACTAAACCAAAGGACAAGACTCTTGTCGCTGCTGTTTCTGTAAAGGTGAATAGTGATGTGTGGTATATTGATTCCGGAGCCACAAACCATATGTGCAATAATGGAAAGCTAATGGTAAACAACAGTTCTAATAAAACTGTTGAAGTGAGTATTGCAAATGGAGCAAAATTATTGACTGCTGGTATAGGACAAGTTAAAGTTCAATTAAAAAGGGTGTAAAGACAATAAGTGATGCATATTATGTACCTAATTTAAGCACAAATTTATTGTCTGTCAGCGCTATGACCAAAAAGGGTTATATAAGTAAAGTTACTTTTGACAGTAGTTCATCTACTGTTTATGACGGTTCTGATGTTTTAGCTTCTGGTACTCATGTTAATGGTGTGTATCAACTTGACACTGTGTCAGACAATGGCTGTGCTGAGGATAAGAAAAATACGTCAGGGGCAGCAGCAGCGGTAGCGGGCTCGACATCCCAAGAAACGTGGCACAGACGTCTAGGTCACCTCAACTCAAGAAGTATGAAGCTTCTACAGTCAGGTATGGCAATTGGTATTAATTATAGTGCGTCTGAATATAGACAGTGCATACCATGCATTGAAGGTAAGCAATCTAGATTGCCTTTCCCCAAGAAATCGTATACTAGAGCTACAGATGTGTTGGGTTTAGTGCATACAGACCTGTGTGGCCCTATTCAGACTCCATCTTTAAGTGGTGCTAAGTATGTGTTGAGTTTCATTGATGACTATACAAGAAAACATTTTGCTTATTTTCTGAAAACCAAAGATGAGACCTTTAGGTATTTTCAGCAATTTAAGGTTTTTGTAGAAAATTAAACTGGAAACAAGTTAAAAATACTTAGAAGTGATAAAGGAGGAGAATATATGAGTTCAAATTTTCAGAATTTCCTCACGATTAATGGAATTAAACATCAGAAAACTATACCCGATTCTCCACAGCAAAATGGTGTTGCTGAACGCTCTAACAGAACTATCATGGAAAAGGTCAGGTGTGTGCTGCGAGATGCTGGACTCGGCATGGAATTCTGGGCTGAAGCAATAAATACTGCTGTCTATCTGAAAAACTGGAGTCCTACCAAAGCAGTTCCCGGTACAACTCCAGAAGAAAAATGGAGCGGAGTAAAGGTAAAACGTGACCATTTACGAATTTTTGGTTGTATTGCTTATGTCATGGTGAAAAATAGAAAGAAACTTGATATAAAAAGTAAACCATACATATTTGTGGGATATAATGAAGAATCTAAAGGATATAGACTCATTAATCCGGATAATCCTAGGAATTGTGTTAATTCTCGTGATGTTGTTTTCATAGAAAATAAATTTTATAAGGCAGACATGTCACATTATGAAGAAGGTGATCAAAAGCTGCTTGTTGATATTAGTTTGAATCATAATGTAATTCAACCATTGGAATCGCCCATTGTGAGTTCTGAAATATCTGATGACATAAGAATATCACAGAATAAGCACGATCACACTAGATGATTCCGACAGTAAAAGAACAAGTGATGAATCAGATGAACGCTTGGATCCAACTTACCTTCCAGAAGAAGATTCTGAGACAGAGTCTCCAGAAGACTGCAGCTATGATGATGCTTCTGAGTCTCATCTCATGACCAACTTCGTGACTATAATGGAATACAATGATCCTGATGAACCTCAAACTGCAGCCGAGGCATTAAATGGACCAGAATCTGATAGTTGGCGTAAGGCGATGACTGATGAGTATAATTCTTTTATTAAAAATAAATTCTGGACTCTGACAGAACGAGAACAGCATCATAAGCCTGTGTCGTGCAAGGGGCTATATAAGAAAACATATGGAGTAAATGGTTAGAATTGTTCAGCGCCCCTAGCGGTCACAGAAAGAATTCAAATTTGTACCATGAGCACTATAGATTTTGATGGGTAAGATACCTTACGTAATCTATCCGATACTCACTAAAGTTTTTCAGTTGTCAACATAAAAAACGGCACCATGAGTCGCTTATTTGATTGTCGAAAAATACGCTTGCGTTAGTAGTTAAGTAGCTCACTAGCATTTTGAGATGTGAAGGTGAATTTTATATCTGTTTTTGAGTCTATTACAGTCAAAATAATGTCTGGAAGAGCTTATTTTGCATGGAATATGTTAATGGCCGCTGAATTTGAAGACCAACGCTGGAACATCATGAGTTTCCTTATTTCATTTTAAATTTAAGTCAGAAACGCCGCGAAACACTCAACGTCAACGAAATTAAATAGACAACAGTGACATATTATTAAATATCATAAATACGAGTAAGTAGTCTACTAAGGTACACTTGCGCGTTCATGGGCTAACTCAGGGTTAATCCAAAGATAATTATTGGTTTAACCCTGAGTTAGCTGTTAATTCCGAGTTAGCTATTAACGCGCAAGTGGGCCTAACCGCCAACCTCTCTATTTAAAGTCGGATTATTTCGTGATTTAGACTCTCATGACATTTTTAGCATAGCGATACCACTACATTTTCAGCATTGAGTCGTTATCTCTTCTTATTACTAAGAAAGAAAGAAAACAAAACATAACAGTGAAGTTAGCTAGACGACACGATCTATCGAGCTTACCTTAGCGACTGCGTAAGACTCCGTAAGACTCATGGTGACAAGCATAATTAAAATCTATTATAACTCCACGTTAATACGCTAGCTAGTAATTTTTCGATGACATCACATGTTAGACGTACTGTCGTTTCTGCTCACCCTCATTTATCCAACTGTCACTTTGAATGGTGGTGTGTTAAACCGTGTTCTTCAGTTTAAATATCTAGGGCACATTGTAGCGGAGGATTTGAGGGACAATCTAGATGTAGACCGGGAGCGAAGAGCATTAGCAGTGCGATGTAATATGCTGATTCGAAGGTTCTCACGCTGCACGGATGCGGTTAAAATAACACTTTTTAAGGCATATTGTCAAGTTTTTTACTCGTGTAGCCTCTGGACTAGTTGCACTCAAAAAGCTGTTAATGATCTTCGTGTTCAGTACAACAATGCATTCAGGATGCTGTTGGGGCTGCCACGCTTTTGTAGTGCCTCGGGTATGTTCGCGGATGCTCAAACTGACGGCTTCGCTGCGATCAGACGCAAGCGTGCTGCATCCCTGTTGCGCAGAGTGCGTGCCAGCTCCAACTGTCTCCTGGTGGTCATTGCTAGCAAACTGGATTGCCCTATCATTTCCTATTTAAGCCAGCTGCATAATCCTAGTAATGGTTAATTGTTTTATTTTTATTTTTTATTGTTTATAAATCCTACTAACTTAGTTTGTAAGTAAATTGTTACTAACGTTATGAGTCCATGTTACTTGAAAATAAAAATTTTATTATTATTATTATTATTATCTAAGTATGTGTAGATTTACAACAGTAACATTGGCGCTTGGAACAACCCGAGCCAAAATAAAAACATTAAAATGCGAACTTCAGTAAACACAAGATACAAAATGTTGAACCCACATTATGAAACCCTAATAGAGTGTAGTAACAGGTAGATAGGGACCTACGGGAACCATCGCGACCCTTTTCTCCTAACAGCTTTTATGGCATACATGGAAATATATAAATTAAGCCTATTATTTTGGACAATGGGTTAATAATACGTAACAACACGTTTAGGACGTAATCGTTCTTCATAGAAAAACCAAAAAAACAAATTAAAACGTTGGACTTATAATTTTCGTACAAAATTATTTTTAACGTAGGTTGACAATGAATTTGTACAAACTTATTTTACGGTTCACTCAATCCATTTAGCGCTAAACGAAATAAAAATAATATCGTATTATTTCTGTCATTAATTTGATGATGACACAGACAAAATGAGGTTTTGAATAGGTACATTTACAGTTAAAAGTGGTTTGGTTGCACATTTACATTTCATTGTTACGGACAAAATATTTTTTACAGTGATCACATAAAAACACAAGCGAACGGAAAATCGGATCAAGCCCAAAGGCACTTTGTTTTAAAAAAGGCAGTAAACCAATAAAAGAAAATCAAAATGATATTAATATGCCTACCGCCTGAGGCTCGTCCGGATGTATTACGAGCAAGTGAAAATTATGCTTTTACAGCTTTAAATTCGTTTTTATCGCTTCCCCTGCAAGCGTTTTTATTTTTACTTTAATTTGCTGCAAAATTACAGTGTAAATTGTTTAAATAAGGGTGTGAGGCAGGCTTCAAAATTGCTTCATCACGGATGAAAAACTTGGTGGCGTTTATAAAATTAAAATCAGATTATTACCTCGTGACTAAATGATGTCACCAAAACATGCTGACTTCAAAAGAGTATTTTGGATACATAGGCCGAGATCAATAAACGTTACCTACATGTCTTTTTTATTTCTTTTTTTGAGTATTTTGGTGATGATTTTTTGGGGGGGAAATTATCAAATAACTTCTCCCGCTCTGGATGGAGCGAGAGGGTGTGTCAGACTTTTACTGACTAAAACCCACCCGCGGCCGCGATATCCCTTTCGGACAAACCCGCAACCCCAGCAGGCGTTAGTCCTTACGGACCCCGTCAGTTGGTGCTGACATCCCTTTGAGGCGCGCGTGGAACACAACGCGCCATCGACCCGGCCCTGGTCTTTATCGGACGGCGAGCTGCCCATTGCTCACCGTCCGCAAGCCCGCGCCTACGGTGGCCGGAAGTCGGCTTGCGACTCCCGACGCCCGGGGCGTCTCCTGCGGCGACTAGCAGCGCGAGGGTCACTCATCCACAGACCAACCTGGTACTTGTTGATAGGCCTACACTGTCCTCTCATACCTTTTAACACTGTAATTTGAAAACATTGTAAAAACCATTTACTTTTAAAAGAGTAACCGGGGAGTTTCTTGCCGGCTCTTCTCCATAGGAAACGGCCAATTGGAACCGTGCACCTAGCTTCTGACGTTCCATAAGTGCTCTTGTAGGTTTATGTAAAATAATAATAATTATTAATTTTTTTTAAAGCCGAAGTGGGTATGCGCCGTGATGTGGTCGCAGTGGACAAGGGACTCACCCCGCTTTCCATGGCTAAAGAGAACTGGCGCAAACCTGTAGTACTTACTACAGATGACCGCAAGGAGGTATGGCAGAGCAAGGAGCTTCACGGGCGCTACTATCGGGCTCTTCATGAGCCCGGTGTAGATTTCCTAGCGTCCGTATCCTGGCTACGTTTCGGTGACCTTTTCGGGGAAACTGAAGGTTTTGTCTGTGCAATTATGGACGAAGTTATCTTGACGAATAACTACCGGAGACATATTATGAAGGACGGGACGATTGACGTGTGTCGGGCATGCCATCGTCCGGGTGAGTCCATCAGACATATTATCTCTGGTTGTTCGCGTCTGGCTAACGGCGAGTACTTACACAGGCATAACCAAGTGGCCAGGATTACCCAGCAACTTGCTTTGAAATATAAACTTGTTGACTCTGAGGTACCGTATTATAAGTATGTGCCCAACCTAGTTCTCGAAAATGACCATGTCACGTTGTACTGGGATCGATCTATCATTACTGACAGGACTATTGTAGCCAATAAGCCTGATATAGTGGTGATAGATCGATCAGCGCGCCGCACAATGATAGTCGATGTTACCATTCCGCATGACGAGAACCTCGTGAAAGCTGAGAAAGAGAAACAAATAAAATATCTCGACTTAGCACACGAGGTTGTTGACATGTGGAATGTGAGCTCGGCTATCATTGTACCGATTGTCGTAACGGCCAATGGCCTGATGGCCGAAAGCCTCGACCAACATCTCTCGAGGCTGTCGTTAGGCGGTTGGATCAAGGGCCTGATTCAGAAGGCAGTACTCTGCAGCCCTAACCACCGGTAGCTTGGACCCTGCTCCCGACACCGGCGGAACACTATTTTTTTTATTTTTAAATGTTTTTTACATAGTTTTTAAGAAATATTTAAAAATGTATTTTATATGTTAAAAATTTAAATAAAGGAAATAATATCATCAGCCTGTTACTGTCCCACTGCAGGGCAACGGCCTCTTCTCATACAGAGAAGGCACGAGCATTGATCACAACGCTTGCTCAAGACGGGTTGGTGATTTCAGACTTATATTAACTATAAGTACAGGTTTCCTCCCGATGTTTTCCTTCACCGATGTCAGTAATGTCCAAGACGAACTCAGAATTATTTTTCAAATATTTTGTGTTTTTTTTTTTTTTTTTGCAAGCGTAGCTTAGTCTGATGGATCGACCCGTGCGGCTGTTATTACTTAGCCACGAGCTCCTTTTTTTAAAGAAGAAGGTTTTTTTAAGTAAGCTCAGATGGTTTGGTCATGTTGAAAGGATGAATGAAAGGCGACTAACAAAAGATATTTACAAGGCACCACTGCCTTGTCATCTGTTGCCCTAGAAGGTCAAATAGTGCAACCTTTTTGGTGATGTTCTTCAGAAAGTTACTCGCAACCGACGTGCGTGTATGACTGATGTATGGACGTAAACGAGGGAAAAACGAGTATGTAAGGATCGTAGCAGGTGGCGAACTGTAGTTTCTACCTACCCCATTGGAAGGAGGAGTTAGTTTATGTACTTCACACTCTTTTCGGTACGTCATTACAAATTCAGTCAACCTCGAGCCAACCCGAGCGCAAAGCCTAAACACGATAGTAGGCCACTTATGCACAAGTCGTCCCGAACGACCAATATCAATGTGAGGGTACTGAATACGGAACGAGCTATTATTCTCACAAAATGCTCGAATGTTTAGACAATTTGACTGTTTACTTTTATGTCTCGATTGTGTGTTCATATTATTTAATCTGTGTACTGTGGGTTGGGGGTTGGTCGGTTTCGTTGTGTGGTAGTGGTTACTGGGTAAAGAAAGTAGCGTGAAATATTAATAGCTAGTTGGTTGAGATCTTTAAGAGCGTCTCGAGATTGCAATGGGGCGCCCACATTAGAGCTCTTTCAGGTAAATTAAGTTCAGCTGCATATGCAGTAAGAAAAATAAGGCAGTTGACTGATGTAGCCACAGCTAGGTTAGTATACTCGTATTTTGCTTATTTCCACAGTATTATGTCTTATGGCGTTCTGCTGTGGGGATCGGCAGCTGATGTAGATTTAATTTTCATTTTACAAAAAAGGGCAATTCCCGCGATCTATCAAATGTGTCCTCGTGAGTCCCTTAGAGAAAAATTCAAAGAAATTGATATACTTACTCAGCCTTCGCTTTATATATTAGAAAGTATTTTGTATGTTCGCAAAAACTTAGGACTTATCAAAATAAGAAGCGATTTCCATAATAAACATAAAATTGTGATACCCAAATTTAGATTAACTAAAACTAGTAAGTCATTTGTTATAAACAGTATTCGCTTTTACAACAAGTTGCCAAAGTCAGTTACAGAACTTAGCGATGGAAAGTTCAAAAACCACATCAAACGTGTCCGTATCAAAAAAGCATATTATAAGATTAAAGACTACGTTGAAGACACTGAAGTTTGGCAATAATTCCTTCTGCACATTGTCTTCCCTGATCAACGACACAACTATGTAAATGTCTATTAACTGCTCCCAAATTACGATAATTATTTTATTTTACCTTTTTTTTACATTCTTGACATAATCTTTTTATTATTTGACATTATATACTTACAATATTCTAAGTATTTTTATTTTTTATTTTTTATTAAATTTGGTTTGTGACACCTTTTTTTTTTTTTTTTTAGGATGGGAAATCATCAAATGACTTCTCCCGCTCTGGGCAGAGCGAGAGGGTGTGTCAGACTTTTACTGACTAAAACCCACCCGTGTTCCTTCCGTTGCCTGTGTGCCGGGGCCGCGTTATCCCTTTCGGACAAACCCGCAACCCCAGCAGGCATTGGTCTTTCGACCCCGTCGGTTGGTGCTGACATCTCTTTGAGGCGCGCGTGGAACACAACGCGCCGTCGACACGGGCCTGGTCCTTATCGGACGGCGAGCTGCCCATTGCTCACCGTCCGCAAGCCCGCGCCTACGGTGGCCGGAAGTCGGCTCTCGACTCCCGACGCCCGGGGCGTCTCCTGCGGCGACTAGGGCCGCGAGGGCGTGCAGCTTGCATCTCCCTCGCGCGCCCCGCCTCCTCCTTTGCGAACATAACTGCTTCGCAGAAGGAGGTGACGGCCTCCCATGCACTCTCGCTCCGAACCATGGCCTGAACCAGGGCCGGACGCGAGAGATCGCCGCCGCCGATCGCCTCCGTGAGGACACGGCGGTGCTCTGCCCAAGCGGGGCAGACCTCCACCGTATGCTCCACCGTGTCCTCCGGGCGATCCACACAGTGGTGACACCCGAGCGTTTCCTCCCGCCTTACGCGGAACAGGAACCTCCCGAAACAACCGTGTCCGATGAGGACCTGCGTCAGGCGGAAGGTGAGGACGCCATGGCACCTCTCAAGCCACTCCTCAAAGAGGGGACTTATCGCCGCAAGTGTGGCGTGCCCAGCGCTGGGTTGCGACAATCGCACACTCCATGCCGCCATGAGATCCCGCCGGAGCTCTGTCCGCTGTGCCGTGATTTCTCGCGGCAGCGGAGTTACACCCCGGCGTTTCGCCTCCTCGCGCAATTCCCACATGTGCGCGAGGACTTTCGTCTCCAGATCCCATGGCGGTAGTCCGGCAAGGAGGCTCGCCGCCTCACGGGAGACCGTGCGGTATCCCCGGACCAGCCTGATGGCCATGACCCTTTGGGACGCGTTCAACCGCCGGGCCGGTCGCAGCCTCAATGAACGTGCCCACACCGGTGCCCCGTAAAGGGCCATGGACCGCACGACCCCCGCGTAAAGCCTCCGGCAGGAGGCGTTTGGACCCCCCAGGTTGGGCAGGAGCCGCTTCAAAGCAGCCCCAGCCCTATCCAGTTTGGGAGCCAAACGTCGGAAGTGCTCCACGAAGTTCCACCGGCTGTTTGTGACACCTGTAGTGGCAATCATGTCATTTGGTTTTTATTAATCTTTTATGTAGTTTCTTTTCTTTAAAATTTTGTGAATGTGAGAACGTTGTAGGCTTAACAACATACTGTAGATCTGTGGACCATTTTATATTTTGCTAAGTACCTGGTACTTGTTGATAGGCCTACACTGTCCTCTCATATCCTTTAACAAAGTAATTTGAAAACATTGTAAAAACCATTTACTTTTAAAAGAGTAACCGTGGAGTTTCTTGCCGGCTCTTCTCCATAGGAAACGACCAATTGGAACCGTGCACCTAGCTTCTGACGTTTCATAAGTGCCCATGTAGGTTTATGTGAAATAAAATATTTTGATTTGATTTTATGATTAATTTGGCAATATTACTGTATGGAAATAAGAAATATGGCTAACCAGCGAACTAGACTATTAATTATGAAATTCAATAATTAGAATTTAGATGCAAAAAAAAGTATTTGGAAATATTCCAAATGCCTTTTTTACACCTTAAACGGGTACAACATCAAATTTAATGATTGAATTGCTATTAATTATTAATTTTCTAGTTCGCTACTTAGCCACATTTCATATTTCCACACAGTAATATTGCCAAATTAATCAAAACAGGAAAAAAAATTACAGCTATTTGCGCCGTGTCCAACTTTTAGGATAAACGCTCATAGCATTTTTTTTAAGTTTGAAAGTGGCGCCAGTGACATGATTCATTTGTCTTGATGTAGTTCAGGAGGATTGAAATGTATGTGACTGAAATAGTGATTAATATAATGTTGATGTATGGAGAGGGCGAGGATGAAAAAAAGGTGGATGGATTGTGTAAGGGATGATTTATATAAAATAAAAACGAGCGAGCCTTACAGTAGTCGCTTATGATCTGACACCTCACCTTCCTAATAAGCAACATTAAGGTAATAAGTAACATTAAAGGGGCGAAGCCTCATCAAGGTCGTTTCTGACGGCCAACTCCACGCACCGCGCACGCTCAATGGTCAAATCAAATAGCGCGAGTTTCCCCATCTTCATGTGACACACTTCCGTCCCTTTTTACGAAATCACTCCCAAAGATTTACCACCCAACCACAGGAAAGCAAGACGAAAGATACACATCAAAAAGAAGTGATAATGATGATTGCACTTGGCGGTTTTTAATCAAATTAAAAAACTTGTTGCGCCGGCCCCAAATGTCATGGGACATGTGCAGGCCGATGATGGTCTTTGTCACAGTTGTCATTGATCACCAGCTATGTTGGTAGTGGATGACAAAAATGATGGCAGGTAGCTTTTGATAGTTAATTTCAACAATTTATGGAAGAGACGTTGACTCAGCAGAGCAGGACAGTATTTTTAAAAACTAAGGACGGAATTGGGGTTTGCCGTCATTTAGGAAATTACAGCAAACATTTTTATCCGGTTCACAAATAAAGAAGTAAAAAGTAATTTTTCAAACGTAAATCCAAGGATAAATTTAAGTTATTGCTCTTACTTAAACCACAACATAATCCTAACATTACTTATAGCACAATATTACGAGTTTCTATCATAAAGCATATTAGTCCTTGTATTCGTAAGCGAAAAAGTATATTTTTCTCTGTGTACCCTCATAAAATACAAGAGGCTAATAATCTCTATTTATTCAACCTTCCCAGGGGTTCGAGTTGACCATAAGTTTGTAGATAACTGACTAACGAGATAACTTTCTTACGATGTAATGCCTGGTATATACTAATCTGTAGGGCGAGGTGAGGATGTAGAAAAAATGGAGGAGAGCTATGTTTTTCAAGTTATGTATGTACCATTCGATTCTATTCGATTTGACATGATATACCTACTACCTACCTACTTTTTATTGTATTTCACACTGAAATTTCTTTATTTTTGTTATTAGATAGAATTAGATGATTATTTGCATTCATTAAAGGCGAAAACAAATGTGTAGGCTTTTTTTTATTCCTTTTATTTTTGGTTTTATTACCAGTACAAGCTTTTAGTACTTACGACGTTCTTAGTTCGTGGAAGAAGTCATCTTCCGTCGCACGTTGCGGGAACTTCAAGCATATTTTTGTTTCACAAATCAGTCGCTGTCGCTCTGTTGAGACGAGAGGACTGCGGTAGTTGTAGTATTTCGATTTCGTTGTAAAAAGATAATACACCCGTGTAATTTTCGCCAGATCAAAAGCCGACCTTCGTGTTCATAAAATATAAAATTTTATTTTATTTTCATGTTTATTTAACCTTTAAATCCCTACACTATAATAAAGATTGTTAAATTTTATAAGTATTCAAACATTTTATCATAATAATATATATTATATATGTTATAACAAAATTAATAACGTAAAAAACCACAGACTTCTACGCGGTCGAAGTCGCGGGCAAAAGCTAGTAAAAATATAAAATTCAATGTTGACATTTGAAAACTCAAGATGACATACATTTTATTTGACAGATTTATGACTGTTAAAGTACAACTAGCGCCATTGTCCTTTATTTCGGTCAATTTTCTTGCGGAAAAAATTTACAACATAGCCAACTAGGCAATTCCACGTTTATTTGAAAGTTTGCGTTGGAAATTTTTAATCTATTACGATTAGCTCAAGATCCAAATTTGTTTACCCCACTTTTTTTGACAAACTTCTTATAAGGTAACGCTTAGACGAACCATTTCGAGCGACTTTTGACCATCCCCTAAATCAGGTTGAAACCCCAAAAGCATTATGGGTTATTAGTATATTATTATATCCTTTATTTCATCTACATACATATCATTTAAATTTTTAAATATTTTTATAAAAACATTAAAAAATAGTAGCCCAAAAGGTATCGGGAGCAGGGTCCTAGCTACCGGTGGTCAAGGTTCGTGTATTATCTATGCTCCTGAGAGAGGAACCTCCTAACGATACACTTCATGTCCAGAAGCCCTTGAAGCCCTTGAAGCCCTTTCTGGATCTTGATCCAACAGCCTAACGAGAGCCTCCTCAGATGTTGGTCGAAGCTCTTAGCAATTATGCCATTGGCCGTCACGACTATCAGATTATTTTTCCAAAACACAAACAGCTTAAAACCTCGAAACAAAAATTTGACAGAAAAAGAGATAATTTTGACATTATGTCTATAGTAACAAATAGCATTTTCTCAAACATGCTTGGAAATTTGCACATTCATTCGAGCGCCGGCAATATCTGGCGTGTTTAGCGGGTAAATAAATTACTATGAAAAGTCATATCTCGACACCAGCAATGAATACAACGCTAACTTGAAAAAGTCGATTTTACACCAGACGCATTTCAAAGAAAAAATGTGATAACTTTTTTATTAATAAAGATAATTAATTGTTTTTTTTTGTGTAGGTAGTCAGTTCACTTGACAATACAAAAAATGTCGTTATTTAATTTCTTTATTAATTGTTAGTTTTGAAATTAACCCGAGTTAGCCGTGTATACACAAAAAAAACGATAAATGAATGTGCAATAAATTACACCAACTCATAGTTAGCGTAGCGTACATTTAAACGAAATGCCAAAAGGTGAGAATGCTAAAACATAACATTAAATTCATTTTAATTGTCAAACTATATCTAAAATAATAAACATAAATTCTTTACAATATTATTAATTACAAAAAATCAATACTAAAAGCTTAAACCGCCATGTAATAGTACTAAGTAAGAATGTGCTTACTCTCAGCTAAGTCGTGTCTTTTTTGTTACGAACATTCACGAACGGAATACACTAGGCTAACTAGAAATAGCGTAATGTATGTCGCGCGATTGCAAAAATTACATTCACTTAGCGTTATGTAAAATTTGGAACTTCGTTATTTTTTGGAATTTCTATATAATTGTTTTGGTACTAATTGAAAGTCCATACCATAAATAATTTAGCATTCAAAACGTAAATTGCCCAATATTCAAGTTAGCGTAGTGTAAATTGCTGGTGTCGAATCTGTCGTGTCATTTAAAAATGGAACGAACTTTTGTTGGTTGGTTGCGCCATGGTAACCAAGGAGGCAATTTATCAAAGATTTTATTTAAATTTCGATTTGGCTTGCAAATAGAGGTGTTTAAAGTAAAGAAGAAATAAATTAACATAATTGGCCGTTTAAAATTATCGTTGTTCGTCACTGATTCTGGAATTTATAATTAATTCACTTAGTTTTAGTTTCCGCGCATTGTTTGAGAAAAGTACTATACTGATGGACTCATGTATGTGTGCCTCGGTTTTGCCTCGGCCCACATTTTCATTTAGAATCGCCACGTTAGTCATTTAATTCTTCATGTTTTGTACCCATTTCATTGACGTAGTTTTATTACTTCTATCATATACACACGCAGATACACACTTTCACTGGAAATGGGGTCCTTACTGAAGCGATCGAGAAAACATTTTCAATGTTAAAATTAAAAACTCGCAAATCTATCGATTGGGGTAACAAAATAAAGGGTTTTATTACCACCAGTTTTATTGTCACCAGGAATATTTAAAAAAAAAACGAATTGACTGTTTTTTTGGGCCAAAAGGTATGTTTCAAAAAAAATACTTTGAAACCTATCGAGTGGGGTATCAAAATGATGGGGTTTATTGGCACTGGGTATACACGTATTAAAAAAAAAACGAAATGGCAGATATTTGGCGAAAAGATCTCCCAAACCTATCACCTATCGAGTGGTTTTAAAAGGTGATTACAAAAATATTAACAAACAATTTGTTAAAATGTAATTTGGAATGAGAAATGGTTAAAAAAAATCCTAACTAAAAAGCGTAAAATAAAAAAAAGTTCATTTTTTTAAGACAGAAATAGATCATCTTAATTCCATCTTTTTTAAAGTTTACTTTGTACGTAGTCGGGTTTTTGTTCTTTTTTATTTACCTACTTTTTTTGATCATAAAGGTTTTCGGTGGGGATTGCTTCTACTCGCGCTTCGCTTCAAACTTAGCGTACAGTATATGCAAAATAAACAGATATTTTTAGTTTTACCTATTCAAGAACTGCATTGAAAATAAGGGAAATGGGCAATGATCATATTTCGTTAAATATTGTAATTGAAAAACCATTTCGACGAATAGGGTTGCTGATCACTGCGGTCCAACAAATATTCTAAGTTTATTGATATTTTTGTTCAATCATGTTCATCCTTAATAATTATGATCCTTATGATGTTATCATTCTAAAAGGCTGGTTTTCCTCAAAGTAAACATGGGAAGGTAAGTGATACGATTAGTTACATAGTATTTGCTTCGATATCGTCAAAAAAGCAAGTTTATTGAGTTTATTTTCATCATGACTGATAATATAGTACGTAGTATAATATTTTGATAATGATCCGCTCGCATTTGCGCATTTTTCGAATCAATGCCTATAACTGACTAATAAACATCAGATATATAATTATAAGATAACAATTATGTTCAGAGGTAAATAAAAACGTTTAAAATAGTAGCCCACCAACATCAGTAACAGATTCACGGATATACAACAATGTAATATATGGAATAATATACCTACTTGAATACAGCGATCATACTTAGGTAAATTTAATAGAGCCGTTTCATCTGATTATTTTGCGTATACTTAGTACAGAAAATTCAAATTCGAATTCTATACCTAGCTAGATAAACGCCGGGCGAAAAGTTTCTGCCGGCGGGAATGGATTGTGTTTCGTTTTCGTCGTGTTTGATCAGAGGGGTAGGTAAGGGTTGCGCGAGTGAAATTTGATTTTTTGCTGGCTTTATGCGCCCTCTTAATTTTTAATTTGACCTTGTTTTTTCTTTATGTTTAGTGTGTTTTTAGTTTAATTTGTGATTTCCTGTGTGACTCTCAATAAATACTTTTTCTTTCTTTGTTTCTTTCTTACTAGCTTCCGCCAGCGGCTTCGTCCGCGTGATATCTTTATAAATTAAAGCCTATGTTAGTCAGAAAAAGATTTTTTTTAATCGGTTCCGTAGTTTTTGAGTTTATTAATTATAAACAAAAATACAAATCTTTTAACAATGAGTATCTTAAGCTATAATTTATAAAGATATCACACGGGCAAAACCGCTAGCGAAACCTAGCCTTTTATATAGATTCTTTTATATTTTGTGAATGTGAGAATGTTGTAGACATAGTAGACTGTATATTTGTACAAAATTACCTACCTATTTTGTTAAGTACCTGGTACTTTTTGACAGGCCTACACTGTCCTCTCATACCTATTAACAGTGTAATTTGAAAACATTTTAGAAACCATTTATTTTTAAAAGAGTAACCGTGGAGTATCTTGGCGGGTGTTCTCCATAGGAAACGACCATTGGAACCGTGCACCTAGCTTCTGTCGTTTCATAAGTGTCCATGTACGATTAGGTATATGTCAAATAAAATATTTGGAGTTTTATTCATATCCTTTTTTTGCCCAAATATATTTAAATACCCTGTAAGTAATTAATAACTTACAGGGTTTTAGCATACCTACGCAAGTTTGTGACGGAATCTTAATCAGCATAGCATTTTGGTTTTCGCTAATACTGTTTTTGTGCTAGCAAGACAACTAACCCGTCAATAAGTTATGTGGATGAAGTTCGGGGCTGAGCATGATATTTTTCTATGTTCTGTAATGATGAGCATCTCTTCCAATCTCCGCTTTATTTTCCGCGAGATTTCCAGCCAGTCATTTCATTTCATTTCATTTATTTATTCATCAACAAATAACATTGTGTTGAAGATTACATATTAAATAAAATGATCACATCAAGAAACAATACATTTAAAAGGCTAATTAATTTCAATAAATTTCAAATATGTCAACAAATAAATACAATGTCAAATTAATAACAGGTATAATGTCAAATTCAATGGGTACAACTATAACAAGGTCCTAGGAGCGTAGTGTTCAAGTCAAAAGATAATTTAATTTAAGCTTGTCCACTGCTATTATTTTATGTGACTATTTTTGTTATTATTTGACATAAATTCTGATACCGAGTATAAACATTTTCCTAACAAGAAGGCTTTTAATTTAATTTTAAATGAGTGTGAGCTATAAATTAATAATTTTAAATCAGTCGGTAACCTATTAAATAACTCTACTGCTAGGTATCTGGAACAATGCTTAGCTATGTTTAAATTTGGTGCCATTTTGTGTTTAAATTCCTTTCTTCTTGTGCTTTCTCTTATGTTACGTTCCTCTTGTGATTCATACTCATGAATATACTTAGCAAAGTGATTTAGGATAACTAATATATATAAAGTTGATATATCTATATATATAGACTTGAGTCCATCGGTCTTAGGGTGTATCTATCTGTTATTTAGACTAATTCTGATCTGCCTTTTCCTAACTATGTTGGAATCGGACTCCAGTCCAACAGGATTCAGCGGAAAACCAGTATTTTACATAGATCAACTGCTTGTGTGACCTCTACAACCCAGTTACTGGGTAACACAAATACCCCATGGCAAAACTGATTGTCAGGCTATTGACTAACCGTAACGCCTGTAAAAGATCTACGAATGACAGCCGGGGCCAACTGCTTAACGTGCCGTATGTAAATAATGGATGGTCACCATGAATCATCCGTGGACCGACCTCGGGAACCGTTGCTTGACCTTGAAGATCGACTCTAGAATAATATCCAATTTAATACATATACCACATCCACGACCAACCACATCCATTGATGTCGAATCAAACAAGTTGAACGAAACATGGTGCTCGGCGTAAATTCATCAATCGTTCCGGATACCGAGTTAATTAGGAAATAAATGGAATACGTGAGACTTTTGGAATATCTTTAGTTTCTGGCTAGTTCGTATAGTTTCAGGGAGTGGCAGTTTTTCGGGTAAATGGGGTGACAAGATGGCGGAATAATTTTGTTAAGATTATGTTCTTGGAATGATAAGTAATCCTTGTTTCGTTTTAAATTTGATATTGTAGGAAATCATTATTGTACTCTTTACAGACTTTGACTTGATGCTCTTAAAGTTGTGTTTTTCTATAATACATAAATTTAGTTTTCTTTATGAGGGCGTATAAAGCAAGCAAAAAATCAAATGTCACCCGCGCAACCCTAGCCTACCCCCTCTCATCAAACACGACGAAAACAAAACACAATCCATTCCCGCCGGCAGAAACTTTTCGCTAGCCTAGCTAGGTATAGAATTCGAATTTGCATTTTCTGTAGTAAGTAAACATAACAATTATTTACACATTAACATGATCAAACTCTGACGACACAGCTGTTTTGCGACCTTAGAAAAATTACCCTACATTAAAGTAACCTATATATAGCATTGTATATTTTTAGATCAATATGGTTGTAATGCAAATAAACTATAGTTATAAAATAATACAATTGAACAAATGGTCTGGACAGAAATATTCAAGAGTAATAAAGCATTGTAGCCATTCAAGAACTTAATTTGCACAGCTGTTACTATTAAGAAACTTCTTTTATTTATACGTTACGATACGACTCTGAATAAAATCATAGGTTTCCATTACGGTACTTTAATACTCAAGTGTATGTTTATCAAAATATAAAAATATAAATATGTCGTGATGGCCCAGTGGTTAAGGCCTCGCCGCTCATGCAGGTGGTTATGGGTTCAAATCCGGGCAAGTACCAATGTGATTTTTTCTATTCATACGTACTTTCTGAGTTTACCTTGGAAAGTACTGACATCGATGAAGGAAAACATAGTGACGAAACCTGGACTTATAGTTAATATAAGTCTGAAATCGCCATCCCGTCTTGAGCAAGCGTGGTGATCAATACTCGTGCCTTCTCTGTATGAGAAGAGGCCTTTGCCCTGCAGTGGGACAGTAACAGGCTGGTATTATTATTATTATTATTAAATATTGAGCGTATTATTGATTTGGCACATTGCTCGCAGAACAGATGGCCGATGGGGCTGAAAGGTTCTGGAGTGGCGACCGCGTACTGGAAGACATAGCGTTGGAAGGCCTCCCACAAGGTGGGCCGATGACCTGGTGAAAGAAGCATCCGCTGGATGCAAGAAGCACAGAACCGGTCGAAGTGGCGGTGCACAAAATGATGATGAAACGTATTTTTTGTCCATCTACGAGTAATTAGAAAGTATTTGTCCAATATGTAAACACATAATAGGTATCAGTGGTCTATAATTTACAGTTTTGTTTAGAACAGAGGAGTGTTTATTCCTTGCTTTACTATATTTTGATCCTTCAATTGGCGGAGTACCTTCTTTAGAACGGTTTTTTTATTCAGCCTATTTTAAACCACAAGTACCGAGCAGCTTTACGGCAACCAAAACAAATCAATAACATATTATGATAATCGTTGCGAGAAATCGCGACGTATAAAGCTGTTCCGAAGACGCAGCTGCGGTGAGAACGTGTAATAGTGCAAGAGGTGCCAGCAAAACAGAAACAAGGAAATAGGTTGTAGGTACCATGTCCAATACCCGAGTATGTTGTACAAAAAAATATTCAAGTCGAAAAATTATTTCAGAAAATTTATAGTATGATGTATTTATTTATTTAACAGTTTATGTAGGTACACACATATAATAATAATATAATAATATAATAATATGTTTATTTGCATAAAACATGGTATAAAGGGGTGTTAAATAATACTATATAGCACAAACATGTTTAGCTAGGTTAACAAAGCATGCAAAATACTTAAAATTAAGCAAGTAGACAAGGAGCCATCAATAGTGAATAGAACATCAAAATTTTTTGTCAACAAATTCCTTTAAGCTATAAAAACTATGTTCGAGCATCCATTTGTAAAATTGAACTTTAAACAATTTTGAATGTAAGTTTTTAAATTGCCTCGGTATTTTATTATACATGCGCACACACATTGCTAGGCAGTTTTTATTATACTTAGTTAGGCGAGGCAGATCATTCAACACAAGTTTATACGGATCTCGTCTGTTCCGAGGATTGACATCATTTGCAGTCTTAAATAATTGTTTATTTTTCATTACAAACATACATATTTCGTAAATATAAAGTGACGGTAACGGTAACAAACCAAGTCTCCTAAATATTGGTTGACATGAGTCATCAGGTTTTAGTCCACAAATTGATCTCATGCACTTTTTTTGAGCGATGAATACTCTTTGGAAGTCGGTGCTGTTGCCCCATATTACAATCCCATAACGTAGTAATGATTCAACGTATGCACGGTAAGATATTACAGCAGTTTTTACGTTAGTTACATTTTTGACTTGTTTAAGTGCATATACAAATCTATTTATTTTAGTGCTAATATTATCTGTGTTCTTTCCAATTTATATCTTTATCTATTATTACACCCAAAAATCTTGTATGCGTTACTTCTTTGATTTTATCAATATTAAGTTTTATGTCATTTTTGTGATTATTAGATTGATTAAATTGAATGTAAACTGATTTATCTAAATTTATCTTTAAATGATTAATGTCAAGCCAATGAAGTAATTTGTTAATTGTATTATTAATGTCAAACTCATGGTCTAAAATGGTATTATGTTTTTTATTAGATGTCACTATAATGGATATGTCGTCGGCAAATAATATGCATTTATGGTCAGTTATTTTTGTGATGTCATTAATATAAATGAGGAACAATATTGGGCCCAGCACGCTTCCTTGTGGAACGCCACATTTGTTATATTTATATTCCGATGAGTAGGATATTATGTCATTATTTTCGTTCTTTTTATTGATAACGACACATTGTTTTCTATTACTTAAGTAAGACGATAACCATTGGAGTGCTGGTCCTCTAATCCCATTAGCTTCTAGCTTTTGCAGTAATGTGTCGTGTGAAACCAGATCGAATGCTTTCGACAGATCAAAAAAGAGACCAGTAGTCATAAAATTATTGTTAATATTTGAAAGTACAGCTTGCATTAGAGAAAAAATTGCCAACGATGTGGATTTGTTCTTCTGGAATCCAAATTGTTTGTCACTAATAATGTTGAATCTATTACAGAAACTAACTAATCGTTTGTACATACATTTCTCATAAACTTTAGACAAAATGGGTATTAAAGTAATAGGTCGGTAATTATTTATATCATATTTGTCTCCTTTCTTGAATAAGGGCTTAACTAGGGACATTTTCAATTTATCTGGAAAGGTTCCATGGGAAAAAGATATATTTATTAAATGAGTGAGAATGCCAGTCAGTTCATCACTACATGCTTTTATGATTTTTGTATTCATTTCGTCATAACCCTCCGACTTGGTGTTAGACAGAGACATTATTTCCTGTCGTACCTCGTTGAGCAGCATTGGTCTAAGGAACATCGAGTTGGCACATGCATTTTTGCAGGGGTTTTGATGTGAGGTTTTACCTCCTTGTGTATGCGTTACATTAACATAATGATTATTAAATTCTGTGGCCATTTGTACAGGGTCTGTAATTATAGAATCATTTAATTTTATATACTCTATGTTGTCTTTGTAAGAGTTATTATTTATTTCATTTTTGATGACAGTCCATGTGGCTTTACATTTGTTATCTTGGGAATGAATATATTTTATGTTAGTGTTCTTTTTGGAGCTATAAATGCATTTCTTTAACAGCCTAGAGTAATTATTATATTTATTTTTATTATCTATATTTTTGTTTCTGTAGTACTGATAACGTAGTTTCCGTTTAATTTTGCAACTTTGTCTCAAACCTTTACTTATCCATGTTTGTGTGTGTTTTTTAATGCTACTGACTTTCACTCTTAATTTAGGAAAACAGAGATCATAAAATAGACACAACAGTTCATGAAAGTCATTGAATGCACAGTTTGGGTTAGTATTTAAATAAATATCGGACCAAGAAAGATTTTGCAGGCATTCCTTGAATTTCCTGATGTTATCCAAATTATAGTCCCTTTTATAAATGTAGCATACAGTTGATTTTTGTGGTTTCTGTTTAATTGGGAAGCTTAACATTTGCGCTGTCTCATGATCTGAAAGATACAGGGGTAGTACGGTGGCAGTTGCATTTGTAATGTTGCTTAGGATATGGTCAATACAAGTCAATTTGCGAGTAGGAACATTGATGTGGATTTTTAAATTATAATTGTTGGACAAGTCTTGCAATCTGTTCGTGATGTTACCTTTTTTAAGTGTATTAATATTAAAATCACCGGCTAAAACAATATTTATTTTATATCTGTATCTATTTAATAAATCGTGTAAACGATTATGCAATTTTGTCAAAAACTGATTCGGATCAGATTGCGGCGTTCTATATACACATATAACTACTAATTTATTACTTGTTATTTCCAAACCGCAAGCTTCAAACGTGTTTAGGGTTGCATAGTTTTTCACAAATGACAAGTCTTTGTAGCATAAACCTTTTTTCACCAATATACAAGTGCCACCTCTTTGTTTATCTCTACAGAAGTTAGTGGCCATTTCATAGTTGTATATTTTCACATAGTTTTCGTTCCCTTTTTTTACAAATGTTTCAGAGAGGCATATTAAATCTGGTTCATTGCTTGCTTCTTTTAATTCCTGCAGAGTAATTTCTAAAACTTCTTTTTTAGATAGTAAACTGGCAATATTTTGATGAAATATTCTAAAGTGGTGAGTTTTGTTAGTATGAGGTTCGAAAAAACGAGTCACGTTTGTTTAATACCGGAAAGTAATAGGGTATAGTCCCTCTTTGCTCCTTTACGTTGTGCTGCTGAGGGGAATTATATAAGTTGGGTGTTGGGTTCTTAATACGACTAAAGTAATAAGGAATAGTCCCTTTTTTGGGTTCATTTACAGAAATGCTTAATTCGAAACTTGATTTGTTACTCGCTATTCTCTTACGAATTTCACTAGGATTTAAATACACATCATTATAATCACAACAATCTATAACATAATTTATCGACTTACACACATCGGACAGTTTCGAGGAGGTTTGATTAACGAAATGGCATTTTTTATACTTATTACATAAGTTTTTTATGGAATAGTTTAACTTGCGGACATTAAGGTGCACGTTGTTGACGACATTTAATACAATAACAGTCTTATTTAAAAATGTATTTAAAATATTTTGCAATTGAGAAATCACTAGGTTTGGATTGCGATCATTTTCACCTACACATATCACAAGTTTGTCTTCAGTTGTCAATTTGGTATTTCTACAGTTTGCTATTATTTCATTACTAGGCGCATTTGGTTTTGTTTCAGCGACGACGAGTCTATATTTATTATATTGTGTGTTTACTCTTGAGTGGGAGATGGCCGCCGCAAGCCCGACGCACCCCTGGCCACCGAAGATGAATATCTTCCTTTGGGGGACCATATTATACCCGTCTGCAGCAGAAGTCTGAGCAGTGGTGACGTTTATAGTATCCCGCTTTACTTCATGACGAGCAGCAGGTTGCCAGACATTAGTGCAAGGACTTTGAATCAGTACCGTTATACGTTCCGTGAGGGCTGCTATTTCCAGCTGTGCAATGTTTAATTGTTGCTGTAGGGTGACAATCTCTTCTTCCAAGGCAGGCACATTTACGTAGTCATTGGTTTCTACTTGAACAGATTGTAATGATAACGGTAAAGGAGATGGTGTAGAAGGCATGTTGTGTTGATATGCCTGAGATTGTCTCTTTTTCTTCGAGCTTGTTGCTGGACTTGTAAATAAGGAGGGCGACTGGCATAAAGATTTTAATGCTTTGTTTTCTGCAGTTAATTTATTTATTTGCTTTTGAAGATCAGTGTTTTCTAGTAATATGTTACCCAATTCATTTTCTGTACTTTCGAGTTTTAATGTAAGCTGAGCAATTATCTCTTTCATTTCTGATGCCAGTACGAAGTCAGACACAGTTCCATCAACACTCATTGACAATTTATTAGGAGTAAATGATTCAAAAGATGTTTCACAATCGGATAGTATGTGGGAGTCAAGTAAATCTGTCGTATTTTGAACTGAAGATCGACGTTTTAACGCACCTCCGTGTTCAACACTTTTAGTACTCTGTGGTTGTTCTGTAGACGAGTTTCTTTTTAATGAAGTAATCGTTTTTTTTCTAACGGTAATATTGGTTGAACAGTCTGTATTGGCGTATTTTTTACTTCTAATGCATACCTTACATCTCCACTTTTTTTTGGCTTCTGCGTCCTTTAGGCGATATGTTTGTTCCGGGTAACCATCGCAGTTCAATTCATAGCGGTTATCACAGGCAGAACACAAAGCAGTACTTTTTATATTTACCATTTTTTTACATTTATGGCATGTTACTAGTGCTGCCATCTTGCAATGATTTTCTGTAGAATTTGATGACATTAGGTTGTCCTTATAATGTTTACTAGCTTACCCGGCAAACGTTGTTTTGTTTGTTTTATATAATTATAAGATACAATCCAAATATGAATTTTGGAATTTACGAAAAGTGATCTTGTGTCACTGAGGATCGAACTCGCGATCACACGTGTGAGGCTAGTTAAACTACAAAAGATGATCGGTGTTAGCCACTCAGCTAACTGGACTTGAGGAAACGCGTCGAATTTATTGACCAGTTGCCGACAATATTTTTTCTTCGATTAGGTAAATCAGTTAACTGTGATGCGACGGTTTAAATTTAAATCACTGCGTGAGTCACTTTTTCACTTTGTCTTTGTTAATGAGAAATTCTTCCACACTTATTTTGGTTAACTTGGATCGCAATATTGAATTATTTGCAAACTTATGTTTATTCAGTTTGTTATTGTTTGTTGTTGGTTTATAATTGTCTTTTAAATCGACATTTATTGTGTCAAAGTATATATGTATTAACTGCACAGTTTGTGTATGAAATCCGTGGATAACACTGTCACTTATGTATTAGGTGATGTTTTAATGGTTCACTTAGATTTTATTCACTTATAAGCACTAATACTATTTTTAACAATTTTTAATAACAGAGTGTTTGGTTTTTACTTCAAGCTAGACTCAGCGCTCATCTCATATAAACAGACCAAGAAGAAAGGAAAAGAAAATACGTACAAAGGTGATGCTTATTTCTAAAGAAATCTCTTCCTGCATAACTGCGATAGGAAAGTAGTTAAAGAGATGTAGACAACGTGTGTAAGAGTAGAAGAGAAAATAAAATACATGAAATAAAAACACCTAATATCACTAATGTAACTATAAACATACAATATGAGAATTAACTTACATACATACTTCTTAAATAAATATCACTGAAATATATATATTTAATTATAGTGTAGTATAAAATAATAAATACTTAATATGCAACTATGGCGAAGTGGAAAGATATTGTTCTTTTACTCTTCTTTTAAAAACTGCAACAGTTTGGCAGTCCCTAATGTCAAGCGGAAGTGAATTCCACAACCAAACCGCGTGCACGCTGAAGGAGTAGGAGTAAGAAGTCGGTTGAGTGGGGAGGGGATTTAAGGAGATTTCTAAGATGCGACCTGCAAGGTGCATCAAAAGGACGGGCGTAGGAAAAGCGTTTTAGGGTTGTGAAGGATGTTAAATCGCAGACACAATATCCGAGAGTTCCTGTGAACTCGAATAGGGAGCCACTTCAGTATCTTGCGAAAGTTAGAAACATGGTCATACTTTTTAAGGTTAAAAACATAACGAATACAGATTCATGTATACTGTATGGGCCTTGCACAAAAACACTCTTAGGGCCGAGTCACACCGGTATGGCAGCGGCCCCCGGCATCGCCGTTGGCGGCCGCTGGTGGCCTTGCGCGACCTCCAGATCCCACGCGCCTAGTCTCCTCTTGACTAGTTTACTTTCTACATTACATACGCGCGGCCGCCCGCGGTGCCGCGAGTGACCTCGCGTCGCCGCTGGCAGCCGCGGGCAGAACCACCGACAAGATGCGCGTGGCGCGCGGCCGCTCGCGTCACCGCGGGCGGTCTCGCGACCTTTTCAAGCTTTTCAAGCGATATTGGTCTTTTAAGTATGTAGATAAAGTTTAAAATTATTCACAATGAAAGTGCTCGCCGCGTCGCTGCCGGCCGCTGCCATTCCGGTGTGACCCGATGCTTAAGAGTCGATATGAAATAATAGGCAATTTCTTCTATCAGTTCTCCTACGCACATACAAACATAAACTGATGCGTTTTTCTCATGGCGGTAGGCATAAACTACAGAACACCACCTGCTACCATCCTTACATACTCGTTTTGATTAATTTACGTTATACACGCACGCCAGTTGCGAGTACTACGCATTTGATCTTTTCTGAAGAATATCAATAAGGTCGATATATGACTTCCTGAAAATGCTTTTGGGAACAATCAGAATTTTTCCAAGGTCATTGCCGAAGCTGCAGTAATGGGGTTCGATTCCCATACAGAACAGTATTTGTAATTGTTTCTCGTCTGGGTGTTAATTTATTCGGGACTAGGTTTTTCCCGTGGCTTCGCCCGCGTGGACAACGGAAATAATCCCACGGGAACGTACTACCGGGATTAAAAGTACCCTTTGTATTAATTCAAGATATAAACTATCTTTGTACTAAATTTCATCCAAATCTGTTCAGCCGTTTTTGCGTCAATCCGGAGCATATATCCAGATAAATAGAAAAACGGAAAAAAAAACTAAAAACTATATTTTCGACATCAGATTTCGGCATCCGATTCGTTTCCACACCTCGAAGCAATTATTTGTTTCCAAAAATATTCAATGTACTGTTTTGACTTTGTTACTATTTTATTATAATTATTATTTATGTTTAGATTATAGATATAGATTTGTGTCGTTAAAAGTATACACGTACCTCATACTAAAAGAGAAAACACATACTCGTAAGTGAGGCGTTTCTTTTTAAATAACTTGAGTAAACTTTTTGTTTTGCTTCTAACAACAAATTCTCATAACCATTCCGCAAGCACAGTTAATATTTTACCTTAAGAAAAAGTTCATGGAACAACAGCACCTCAAAGTTAGTTTTTAATTAACAAACGGGGTTCATTTAATAGTTCTTAGCTGGATAGTTAAACACGCATAAGATTTAATCAGCACTTATTAACTTTTCTCGTGTTAATTACAAATCCAAAGGGCGACGGTTGCAGTCGTAGTTAAACTGTATAGCCAAGTTAACTGGAAGTTATAACGATAGTTTGGCGTAAAGTGTAAGAGGTAGCGAAAAATATTTTCGCGAGGAAATGCACATATTAAAAATACACTTAAGGTTGTGTAAAGCGGCTACTGCCGGCCAGCCTTGCCGCTGGGCAAGCCGCGTTGCGCCCGGTTTGCCGCACAAAGGAGCCTCTAAACAAAGGAGTGCCGTTCGGCAAAATCCGGCGGTCCGGGACGCCGGCACTGTGTGGTGTGTAGTAGTTTTAAGTTTGTGCAGCGTACATTATCAACAGTTAATCATATCCTCCAGACTAAGCTTTTAAAGTGCTTACAAGTCCTATACGGCCGAAAAAAATGGTAAGACAAAAAAGTTAAGGTAACGAGAAAAGGAAGCCTTAACCCGAAAAAAAAAACTTTTATTTTTTTTATTTAAACTTCTCGCACACAATAAGGTACCAAGGCGGACTTAATGCCATATGTAAGTATTCTCTACCGTTCAACTAAGGGTGGTGAAGAGATAAGATGGCAGGTGCTCCGATTGAGAGAAGATAATACTAATAAAAAATATTAAAAAGATAACAATGAGTTATAAATAAAACAGGTACACAAGTGCATAAATAGGTTATAAACTTTGAGAGAGGATTTTCATAATTTCACATGGTCAAGGTCAAATTGACAAATCATGGTCGATGTATTTCTTAAGAAAATGATAAACATTTATTAAAATAGAATGGAATACATAATGTTTGAGATTGGTCGATGATATCCAAATAAGCGGTGTTTACTTAAGTCATCATTATCTTTTCAGCCGAAAGACGTCCACTGCTAGACATAGGCCTCCCCGAAGCACCGTCACTTCGACAGGTTCTGTGCTCCCCGCATCCAGCGGATTCCCGCAGACTTTACAAGGTCATCGGTCCATCTTGTGGGAGGTCTTCCAACGCTACGTCTTCCAGTACGCGATCGCTCCAGATCCAGAACCTTTCGGCCCCATCGGCCTTCTGTTCTACAAGCAATGTGTCTTGCCCACTGCCACTTTAGTTTGACAATTCTTCGGGCTATGTCGGTTACCTTGTTTACTTCAGTACCTTTAGAGGCATGAGGAACTGGGTGTAAAGTTCACTCATTCTGTATAAAAAAGGGAGGATCCTTCGATCAGATGGGTGTCTTGCCTGTTGGGTAAGTACCAACTACGGGCAAGTTATATATATGCTGATTGCTCGGTAAACTCCGTTTGCGCGATGCAGTATTTTGTGTTACGTCAGGTCTTTGATGCGTTGCGAGGGAGATGCAAGCTGCACGCCCTCGCGGCCCTAGTCGCCGCAGGAGACGCCCCGGGCGTCGGACGGTGAGCAATGGGCAACTCGCCGTCCGATAAGGACCAGGCCCGTGTCGACGGTGCGTTGTGTTCCACGCGCGCCTCAAAGAGATGTCAGCACCAACCGACGGGGTCGAAAGACCAATGCCTGCTGGGGTTGCGGGTTTGTCCGAAAGGGATATCGCGGCCCCGGCACACAGGCAACGGAAGGAACACTGGTGGGTTTTAGTCAGTAAAAATCTGTCACACCCTCTCGCTCTGCCCAGAGCAAAAGAGAAGAGAAGAAGAGAGAGAGAGAGAGAGAAGTCATTTGATGATTTCCCATCCTGAAAAAAAAAAAAAAGGTCTTTGATGCGTAGTTCGCATGTGGCGATGTAGATGGCTGCCATATACGTATAAGTTAACTTACCCTATTAAAATGGACCCTCGGTATATGTTGTTACTTGCACCACTCGCATACCGTTGGGTGAGAGCAGCCATTAAGTCTGTTATGGGATGGGTAAACGATTTTTTTTTCTTGTTCCCGTACTAGCCACTAAGCGGGGTGCTGGTGCTGGTTTTTTCAAAACAGTTAATAGCCTTCTGGATAGTAGGGTTTTTTTTTTAAAGCTATTACGTTGAATTTTGCAGCGGAAAATATAACGTGTATACAACTGGTCTGTTATTTAAAGGTTTTTAATTGTTTTTTTAGTGCTTTTGTAGTTTAGAGGTTTTGAAATTTAATTAAAGCGATATTAGAATCTAATTTCGTTTGGTTTGCGGCTAAGAATGATTGTTGCTAGCATTGCACGCGTAGCATGACCACAGTAGAATCGAAGACAAAATGACAGATTGAAGAAAGATTTCTACGACCCGATGTCAAATATAAAAAGAAATATCACTGTGTTGATTCTAAGACCATCTTTGCATTGTATACAATCAATCTACTATGTATTATATAATTGCAGATCACAGGTGTGACAACTATGTACTAAAGAGCTACCATTTACCAGGTTATATGTCTTTTATTGATTTGAATGTGCGGCTGTGAGTATGTAATGCCCAATCAGATGTCTCGCTGATGGTGGCGCGTGTGTTGAATCATTTAGCTCCCTTCAAAATGGTTGAGCTGAGTGATGCTGATCCTTGCGTCATGTTCGTGAATGGGTGCTGTCAGTTGGGACTGGTCAACTCTTAGCTGCCATGGAGATTTAAATTTTTGAATTGTTTATTTATTTAATTTATTTTAACCATTTATGTACACACATATATACAGACAAAAAGAAAAGAACAGAAAAATACGTACAAAGGTGATGCTTGTTTCTAAAGGAATCTCTTCCAGCATACCTGCGATAGGACAGAGGATAAAAGAGATGTAGACACCGTGTGTAAGAGTAGAGAGAAAGTAAAATACATTGATGATTCATTCATTTACATTTATTTGTATTTGTTCTTTGTTTTATCTTTTTATTACGGACGCTTCTAACCTGCACGTCTTTCTACATTGTTCTCGCCCAAAAAGCATCGCTAACAAAGCAAATATAATCATGTAATTTATTGCCTGTTTCACAATCTCTGGAAAATATCCGATTAACATACGAGGTTTTTTTTATGCTCCTCTGGGTAGCTCTTGGCCTGTATTTCACCTGCTATCTAATTACGCAACACATTTTCGATTTGCAATTGAGTCAAATTGGTTTCGTTTGACTAGAATCGCTTTCAAAAGTTGTAAATTGAAAGCAATTCTAGTCAAACGAAACCAATTTGACTCAATTGAAAATCGAAAATGTCTTGCGTAATTAGATAGCTGATGGTAAGTGATGGTCAGGCCAGCCATAGAAGAACTGTCTATCTTACCTCTAACTGCCGAAACAACAATGCTGTTAACATTGTTGTTATGGAGACAGACTTACATAAAATGGTGGTAGCTAGCGAAGCGGACCATGAACCAAATCATGATGATCTTTCATACAGAATCTGTTCCTTTTTTTTGGTTATTATGTAGTACCTTAATTTTATTTCTTAAGATTTGCACAGTATGACTGTACCTACTAAAAACATCTTAGCAAGAATTCATTGAGTTGTTCCAAGACTACGGGTTTTCTGGTACTGCCATGTTTTCTTGTACCCACTTTTCAACAAGATAGTTAGTTCTTCGTCGGAGTTTCAACTTGTAACGTTGACGAGGTTATCAGCGAACAAACTGCGAAGTGTTGCGTACATGTTTCGTGAACGTTATTCGTTGCGAGATTGTTAAAAGTTTTGCTCGAATATAATACGAGCTGGTTGTGATGTAAGATTTTAGTTGGAGCATCTTGAAAGAAAGATTGTTGAAGTACGTAATATTTTTTTAGACATTGATGTTCTCACAAAACTACCAAAGTTATGTTATTACGGTGATGAAGCAGGAAGAGTATGTAAGGATCGGAGCAAGTGCCATTCCATAGTTTCTGCCCGTCCCTATGCAAAAAAAGAGCGAGTTTGTATATGTGTTACTGATGTGAAAGGAAGGGCGAAATATTACTGCATGGATTTCAGTGTACAATAAGAAAGTCATCATCATCATAATTGCAGCCAAAAGACGTCCACTGCTGAACATAGGCCTCCCCCAAGTACCACCACTTTGACCGGTTCTGTGCTACCCACATCCAGCGGATTCCTGCGGACTTCACAAGGTCATTGGTCCATCTTGTAGGAGGTCTTCCAACACTTCGTCGTCGGGTACGCGGTCGCCACTCCAGAACCTTTCGGCCCCATCGGCCATCTGTTCTACGAGCAATGTGCCCTGCCCATTGCCACTTAAGTTTGGTAATGCTTTGGGCTATGTCAGTCTCCTACGTGATCGAATCAGAAATTAAGAGATCCGTAAGAGAACCTAGGTAAACTCCAAGAGGAAACAAGAGGAAACTCCAAGCATAGCCCTTTTCATTGCCCTTTTGGTGACTTTTAGCCTTCTGGTAAGGCCCATTGGGAGCGAATAAGAAAGTATGGAGTAAATAATAACCATCGATATGCTAAAAAGTAGGTAGCCAATAATTTCATAAAAACTTTTTTACAAAAAGCAACAACCGACTTCCAAAAAAACACTACAAAGTGAAAAATAACTTAAATTTCGGAAGTCGGTGGCAAATAACGAAAATACAAAACCAAAGATACCGACTTCCGAAATTTAAGTTATTTTTCACTTTGTTCTCTTTCAAAAGGTTTGTATTTCTCGCTTTTCAGTGGGTCAGTTTGTAATTTATCAAAATTACAATAGCCTAAAGTCAACTGCTCATCACATTTTAAACATTACCCACCTTTTAAAATACTGGTTTTCTAGACGCAGGGACGTTAATCGTTGAGGAGTTCTCCTGGTACCATCAGCTACACTTTTCCATATGCATTGTGTGGAGCATACATTGCTTGGCAACCATATTAAAGTAATCAAATCGCAACCCGTGAATTACTTATTATTGAGTAGTTCCGGTGGCCATCTGTGGTCTTCATCATTAGTTCCACTTCACCAAATGGTGCTTTCCAAGATCAACTGCACGAGTTACTATAAAAAATATACAAATCGCTATAGGTGTGCCTATAATATTTGAAGGGTTCCCTCGGTTTCTCCAGGATCCCATCATCAGATCCTAAATTGATGACAACGGGATAACCCTTTAAAACAAAAACAGAATTTTGCAAATTTGTCTATACATGACGGAGTTAAGCCTGAACATACATAAATAAACGAAGAAGTCGGTTGAAAACAAGAAATAATCTTACTACTGTAAATTTCTCTCGTCCAGACAACAGTTTGTAAGAAAATAATAACAAGGCATTATAATTTGAATGATAATACCTACTGGTGATTAAAAGCGACGTTTTTAAAATCAGGGTATAACAGTTAGGGAGAACCCACAGATCCCGGACGCGAGAGAATACTAAGAAAAAAACGTTTATAAAAGTGACTTGCTGCATACGGTTACGTAGTGCGACGAACTATTTTGCTTTCGAGCAATTTGTTTGAGCCAAAAGTATAAAACAGATGTAGTATTTTTCCGTTTATGGGGACTACAGGACCTAAACGTACCTAAATGCAAGTTTTATAATGCCTTAAAGTATATGATCCACTGCAGTAAACAAAATCAGAAAAATATATAATATTCTTTGGGATATATGCTAACAAGATAGTGTGTTGAAAACATAATAAAACTAATTTGATACGATAGAAATAAATCACGAAGATACCTTAAATAATTTATTTTAAGAGCGTTTATCCTCAAAGTAGGCAACGTCGCAAATAGCTGTCAAAAATTTACCTGTTTACTGTATAGAAATAAGAAATATGCCTAACTAGTGAACTAGAATATGAACAATGAATTGAAATTATAACATTGAATTCTATATTGTAACCGTTTTAGGTGCAAAAAAGGCATTTGGAAAGTTTCCAAATACTTTTCTTACATCTAGAACTAAATACTTGGTGTTACGATATTAATTATTGCCTTTCATAATCAATATTCTAGTTCGCTAGTTAGCCACATTTCTTATTTCCATACAGTAACATTGTCCAATTAATCAAAACAGCGAAATATTTGACATCTATTCGCGACGTTGCCCAATTTCAGAATAAACGCTCATAACGCTTAAAGATCATATTAATATACGAGTACATGCAATCATTCTGATTTTTGTCAGATTATTCTACAAGCAACTTATTACTGTAATAGTGTTTAAATTTTTAGTCCAATCAATAGATTCTTTGTAAATAGATGATTACTTCATATTTTACAATTAATCACCTGAGTTGTATCGTCGCGTTTCTCTATCTTTTCTATGCAGTCCGACAGTGACCGCACTTTAGCTGCTGTAAGCCTCTTAATACTTTCAAAATTTAATTGTTTTTTGATGAGTGTCTTGATTTAAATCGACTCAAATAATTCAAGCGTAGCTTATAAGCATGTGTGTCTCAGTAATCAATGGCTTTGACCTTTTAAATATTAATGCATTAATCTGAAATGCATTCCAACTGAATGACTGGGTATTCAAAAACTAGGCTTAATAATACTTCAGTGGTAACAGCCGCGACTAAGGAGTGGGTCGTAGGTCTTTACTTTGTGTAAATTATTTCAACACCACTGCTCTCAAAACGGTGAAGGGAAACATCGTGAGGAAACCGGCATGTCCTAGAACCGAAAATTCGAAAATATTATGTGACTTCAACCAATACTTACTGGGCCCGCGTGGTGGCCCAGCCCATTCCCTCTCACCGATAGGAGGCCTACTAGGCTGTGTTCTGGAACACAGCCTAGCTCAGTTAGAACATTTTATGCTTATTATGTTCTGTATGCTTATGCTTTTTTATTCTTCATTCTACGCACCCTTATGTTTCACCCCTAAAGAATTGAGATATAATCTCCTCGAAACGGTCAACCGGATATACGTTAATCCGGCGACTGTTCTTTAACTCGAACGGGGCGGAGTTAAAACTGTTTACGCAACCAGATAATGACGGTATTTCCTGCCTGCCGGATTTCACGGTTGAATGAATAATAACAATAAGTTGTTGTCTATACTTTCTAGCATTTAAAATACGATCATATCAGTTATTTAGATGTTTTGTATATGTGTGTGAACTTGCGACGGATCTACTAAATTAGATGTCCTCTGGCACACTCTTAATTTTCGCCATCGTAAATTATAATATACAGGCTGGATTTTTGAGATGGGGCTGTAAGGACAGCTACCTTTACCGTTGTGGCTAGAATAAAATGGTCCTAAGAGACTGTCCTTAACTTTGTGAGACATTTTAATATGCATTCACAGATTTTGAAAAAAACGTACACAGTCAGCAAGAAAATGGGCTGTTTTCACAAAAACTTTTTTTTGATGCCAATCGATCCTGTTTCTTATAAGAATCAAAAAACTCTATCGGACCAACTGAGGTTTGTTGAGTACTAGAAAAGTCAGAAATCGCAAAAAACTGCTCCCATACATTTAAATAAATCCTATGTCCTAATCCAGGTCATGATCTACCCATGTGCCAAATTTCATCCAAATCTGTTTAGCCGTTTTAGCGTGAAAGCGTAACAAACAAACAAACAAATAAGCAAACAGACACATTCGCATTTATAATAGTAAAGTTAGAATGTATAGTATAGTATATCTAGTTGATTTAATTTTGAAATGGCGTCATCTTGGTCACCAGCCTCGCTGAAATTATGGCTTTTGCAAATAATTCTACTTATAATTCTGTAATTTTTCTATAATGAGGCATAACATTCGGCCCCTGCCACTGCTCCTCATGCTGCCGGCAATAATCCCCTAAATACTGACGTACAGTTCGTGTCAAATAACTTTTCCACTCTGAAGTTAGATTGCGCATGCGCGCTGGCATGCAAGCCACTGTTACAAAAGGAAGATTGACTAATGCGCAGTCATTTGTAGCCTACTTCAGAGCGGCTAAGTTATTTGACGCGAACTGTAGCAGGATCGAGAGAAGTATCGTGTATACATTCTCGCCTTACCCACTTCCTTGCCTACTTCCCTGCTTACTGCCGTGGAAGTGATCTGAGTGTAAATCGGGTACATACCATATTAAGTAGTAAGTTTTAGTTTTAGTTGACATTGTCAAAAGTCAAATAACGTCGTAACTAAAGTATGCAGACATAACTATAAACCCGTTTTATATCGCAATTACATAAGCTATATATTAAAAAATAACTCCAGCTTAGGAAAACTACTATCATTGGAACACCAAATTTCACTCAAAGGTATAATAAAGTTGAAAACTTTAGTGTACATAAAATTGTAATTTTAAAGTCTTTATAACTTGTAACTGGGGAGTTCAACAGCCACGTTTACGGCTATGAATAAACCTTCTTTGGTCCCACAGGTGTCATAATGCCTTAGTATTAGGTGAATGTGAAACCAGCATCATAATATGCCTTTACACAACTATGTATGTTGAGGTGGTTCCATTTGAACCAAATGTAACAAGACAGACCGACTTCAACTGAATGAGACGAAATTCAAATCTTGTATAAAACGCACACTATGCAGGCAGGAATATTATAAGTTTAAGCAGGGATTACATCGCTGATAAAAATGCTTGGCTCAATGCTGGTCCTGCTCCACAACCACAATTATTTGATTAACATTTGAAAGTACTGGTGGAGGTGCTAAAGATTTTAAGACCATCTTTGCATTGTATGAAATCAATTTCCTATGTATTATATAATTTCAGAGCACAGGTGTGAGTACTATATACTAAAGAGCTAAAATTTACCAGGTAAATGCGTCTTTTATGGACTTGAATGTGCCCAGTAGGCCTAACATGACACACGCGACAGTTGACAACACGGTTGGCGCAGTGGCTGAGCGATCGACTGCTGCGCAACGGGTCGCGGGTTTGATCCCCGCATGGAACAAATATTTGTATGATCTGCAAGTAGTTGTTCCGGGTGTGGGTGTTAGTGTATGTGAGTTTCTATGTTTGTAAACGCACCCACGATACAGGAAGAAATTCTTAGTGTGGGGCAAGGTTTTAAAAAAAAAATAAAAATACTCACTTTGGCGTGAGCGCTTTTATCGTTTTCTGACAGCGCTGCCATACAAAATAGTCGACTTGTTCTGTCAAACTTGGTGTTTTTTCGACAAACCCTAACATGACACCTTAGTTATCTCAATTTTTTACAACTCAACACGAGATAATCTGTGATTTTTCTGTCATTTTGCCGTATTTACTCGTCTTCGATATTGACGACGAGAAGAGTACACAAAATAATGATACAAAAAAAAAACTCCCAAATAGCATGGCAGTTTCACACTTATTTTATTTTAGTTATATTTTTTTTACAATACGAGTATATTAATAATGAAAACACTTAGTTTTAAATTACTATTTATATTGGAATGACATGTTTCATATGGAATTTTTCGCTTTTTGTATGGAAAAAAAATAATAATATTACTATTATGAATGGGTTTTATAAAGGGGGTCGAAACTTTCATTATTTTTGCGTTAGGACACACCATTTTCCAGATATAAGCAAAGGAAATGAAAAAATGGATACAGTACTGTTTTTGCATCTTCGAAGTGTTGGTGTGAATTTTGGTTCATGACAACTCATTTTAATCAACACCTTTTTAATAATAAGTCAGAGTTAGATAAACAATCAACATTTTAGGTGAAAAACGTCAAATTCAGAATAGCAAAATTTCCATTTTCACAAAATTAATAGTTCAGTACCATATTAGTGGGAAAACGTCGTTTGACAAGAATAAACAAATTTTCGTGATTTTTTGTCTAGTGTAGAGGCACTTGTGACAAAAGAATCGGCACCATTGAATGAATGAAACGGAATCTCAAGTCGATGTTGCTATCATAAAAATGATTTGTTTTTAATAATTTGCAACATCGGTTTCTCGTCGCGAGATATAGAAGTGTCAAAGTGCCTTTTTCGAGTTTACTAGTCGTTTACGGTCATTTTAAGGATTAAAATGACGTCAGAATCGTAGACAAATTTCGACAAAACGAGAAAAAGAGCGTTCTCGCGCTTGTCATGTTAGCTATACTAGCGGCTGTGAGTATGTCATGCTCACTCAGATATCTCGCTGATGGTGCTGCGTGTGTTGGATCATTTAGCTCCCTTCAAAATGGTTTAGCTGAATGGTGCTAATCCATGCGTCATGTTCGTGAACGGGCGCCGTCAGTTGGGACCGGTCAACTCTTAGCTGCCTTGGCTGATTTAAATTTTTGAATTGTTCTTTGTTTTATATTTTTATTACTGACACTTCTAACGTGCACGTCTTGCTACATTGTTCTCACATGTTTAATTTCAACATGAATGATGTAACCGATATTCTGTAACAATTTATTTAAAAGAGTGTCCGTGGAGTTTCTTGCCCGTTCTTCTCTTAGCTTCATATTTCTGACTGACCGATTCCTTGATAGTTCAAAAGTGCCTGTAAATGGTTTAATTGAAATAAATGCTTTGAGTTTGAGATATTCAACGACATTTTGTAAGTCTTTTTGACCTTATTTTTACCGAAAAGCATCACATATTGAACAATTTATACACAAAAAATGCATTGAATTTTACCTGCATTTATTAATATTATTTCAAAATCGTAAAATAAAAATTAAAAACGTATGAAATAATCCAGTAAGTACAAATTAATTATTGTGATAAGTATACTGATAAAGGCATCAATTAAGCTGTTCTTATCTAAGTAGAGATCTGCCACGCCTTAAGAATAAGTTCTGCTCCACGTTCAGCGATCATTGAAACGGCGGCGTTGATGTTGGCGCTGACTGGCGCCGGAATGACACTTGCATCGACCACTCTCAAGCTATTTACGCCTTTTACTCGCATGCTATTGTCAACGACCGAACCCATAGCACATGTGCCTGCAAATTGCCACAATGAACTAGACATACCCAATGCATAGCACTCCCAGAATTCATTACCAGACTTGCCAGAGCAAAGTCCCATATCAACCAGCGTCGCATTCACACTTCTGAAGTATGTCGTGTTTAATACTGAAGCGAAATCCATCAAGCATTCACCCATCCGCTTCAAGTCAGATTTATCGCTATACATTCCGGTGTACACCAGCGGATTGGCAGTATGTTCAGCGCTTGCAAGTAACACCTGACCTCGAGACTTCGGCCTCAACAAATTAGGTACAGCAAAAAACGTCGTCTTGCCAATACCTGCTGCGTAAAATCTATTACAGATGTCGTCAGAGTATTTGAAAACGTTGACACAGACCTGAAGCAGTGCGGGCGAGTCGTGTGGAATAACTAGGTTGATACTCTGGTAGTCAGGATAAGTCTGTGATTTATTAAGCGCCACGTACCCAGTTGTCATTGGCAACGGAAAATTGTATGGGTTCACAGGTGGAATGGGTTCATCGCTTGCTTCCATCTGCATTAATAATACGGCTGTGAAGTGATCCATTAAGTTTTGGCCAACAGGCAAGTCGGCGACCACCGGGATTCCAAGAGACTTGAGGTGTTTCTTAGGTCCTATACCAGACAACATCAACAGTTTCGGGCTGTTGATTCCACCTGCTGACACAATCACTTCCTTTTTCGCATACAGTTCGTATGACTCACCACTAGATGTTGTTACTTGTACACCGAGAGCAGCGCCGTTTTTAATCAAAACCTTTGTGGCTGTAGTAGATGTTGCAAGGCAGAGATTGGAGCGTAACTTCACTGGTCCTAGGTAGGCGATCGCGTTACTCTGACGACCTCCATCACCGATTGTAAACAGAGGCTCAGTGTAGCCAATAAATAAATCCTCTGATGTTATATCATCTACAACCCTATGCCCGAGCTGTTTAAAAGCTTCCAAATAGTTAATATTGCTATAGCTTTTTTGTCTAGTAATTTTTAACAAACCGTCTGTACCGTGGAGGTTGGCATAAGGTGAATCTAGCAACCCTGGATCGGTCAAATTTTCTAACTTTTTAAAGTAAGGCAGAACATTTGTATAGTTCCAGTTATCATCATTTAAAATCTTTGCCCATTGGTTGTAGTCATTGAAGGCTCCTTGTACATATAGCATGTGGTTGCTTGCACTGGTGCCTCCAACCATTTTGCTTTGCTGTAGTTCCACGTGGGAGTTTTGTAGGTTCTGTGCTGTGTAGTTGTCATTCACTGATGTTAAGTTGTAATCGTAGATCGAGCTCGGAAGCACCGTGAATGTGCCTGGCATCTGCGAAGGATTAGAGCATATGAACAATAAAATTATTCGAAATACATTACGTAGGACCGAATTAACTACGGTAGAAGTACAAGATCGTCGACATTGTCGACACGGTTGGCGCAGTGGCTGAGCGATCGTCTGCTGCGCAACGTGTCGTGGGTTCGATCCCCGCACGGAACAAATATTTGTATGATCTGCAAGTAGTTGTTCCGGGTCTGGGTGTTAGTGTATGTGAGTTTCTATGTTTGTAAACGCACCCACGATACAAGAAGAAATTCTTAGTGTGGGGCAACGTTTTAAAAAACAAAAAAAAAAAAAAAAAAAGATCGAATTAACTTTTTTTCTGGACTAAAGTATTTTTTAAACGTTTTAGAAAACTGCTCCAAGATTTAATAAAGGTAGGTGATTTAATTAATTTTGGCTAGAAAGATGACGCCTACTGATAAATGTAGAAGTATGGACGAAGATGCGCCGACTTCAAATAAATTGAGATACAGGCATGAAAATTATAATGATTTAAAAACTTACTTCTGACTCGAGTGGTGCATAAGGTCCTTGTTCGATCAGCAAAACGTTAACGCTGCTGTTAGCTGAGAGTCTGTATGCCAGAACTGATCCCGCTGCGCCGCCTCCCACGATAATGAAGTCATAGGAAGTCGCATCTGTGGAGTGCAAGAGTTTCTCGTGAATATATTGACAAAATTTAAGATAGCATTAAGTAGACTTAATGCTATCTTAATATTTTGAGAGATTGTGACCAGTGAGTTTGTCTCGGTGTTTCTTCTCAGAGTAGTCCCATAAGAAATACCAAATTACTACTAAGTGTTTGTTTATACCTACTTACAGAAATAAATATAAATTATCATTTATCATTTGCAACTTTGTAATTGTTTTCTATTAAAGATTCAAAATTGTACATCACGTCATTTAGAGACGATTGTGAACTTAATCACGAGATTTATAAAATTAAATATAAAAGAAATTAAAGATAAAATTGGTACAGAGAATGAATGAATGACATGCAAAGTTGGTAACATATACTTAAAATGACACCAGTTATCTCAGAAGGTTTATGGAGTCACGCATTTCGCCAGTTATGTTCGAGTATCAGTATTAATTGTCCAGTCATTTAATTGTGAAGGTGAAAAAGCAGTTGCCCGATTTCAAGGCAGCAGAGCAGACCTTGAAATTGTTGGAGAAAACTAGACAGAAAATGATCATAAACTTACTCGTGAGGGCACAATCAGTTGGATAGCGCCAATCTGTGAGTGCCAAGGAACTGACCACCGTCAGCGCCATCTGTACGGTCTGGATTTCAGACAGAGCTACAGCTGCAGCTGACATTTTACTGAAAAAACACTCAAGACGTTTAGTGCTAAACGAATTCAAAGCATCGTTATGTTTCTGTCAAACAGAAGACAGAATGATGTTTTAAATATGGCTATAATCCTTTATTGCATTAAAAATAGGGGCCCATCGGTATCCGGGACAAGGTTGCCCTTGGAAGGAAGCCCTTGACCCAGCCGCGCAATGAGAGCGGCTGGTCTTTCTTTTCCCGACCCTCCTGATCCGGATACTCACTCCCTCACCATTACAGGTCGAGAGCTGGTCACAGCCGTCTGCTCCTTCCGGAGCGGGTCCGCCGGCGGCCTCGACGGCCTGAGTTCTCAGCATCTTAAGGACCTTATTTGTTCAGGCGCCGGGACAGCTGGTGAGTTGCTCTTGAAGGAGCTTACGGCTCTGATCAACCTCATGCTCTCTGGCAAGGTGAACGAGTCCGTCATAGACGTTTTATACGGGGCCAATCTATGCGCCCTGCGTAAGAAGGATGGTGGCATTCGTCCCATTGCCGTGGGCTCTACTTACCGTCGTATGGCAGCCAAGATTTGTTGTAAATTTTATGGTGAGGCCGTTTCGGAAAAATTCCAGCCCCTGCAGCTAGGTTATGGCTCCAAAGGGGGCTGTGAGGCTGCCGTACACGCCTTGTCGACCTACCTAAATTCTGGTAAAGGGGAGGTCATCCTGAAAGTTGACATAAAGAATGCCTTCAATTCTGTTAATAGGGACATCTTGCTGGCAGAAACTAAAAAAGAAATACCCCAAATCTATAGTTTCCTTTGGCAATGTTACAGACACCCTTCTAAATTACTGTATCGAGACAACCTTTTGGAATCTGCTGTTGGCTGCCAACAAGGTGACCCCCTCGGGCCAGTGATTTTTAGTTTAGCCATTCACCCAATTATTCGACAGCTAAATTCCAAATTTAACGTTTGGTATCTTGATGATGGAACCTTGGGAGGCGATGTAGAAACTGTTTTAAATGACCTAAAATTCCTTAAAAACGAACTTCATTCCATTGGCCTTGATCTCAACCTTTCGAAATGTGAACTATATCTAGCGGACAGTACTGACAGACAACTGACACTCCCCAAATTTAATGCAGTAGCTCCAGAAATCAAAATTATTGAAAAAAGCTCTCTTCGTCTCCTTGGGTCTCCAATCTTCGAGAATTCCTTTCCCGTTTTTATTGAGGAAAAAATACAAAATTTCAACGATGTTTCGGAAAGATTGTTACAAATTAATATGCATTCGGCCATCACCCTAATTCGTTACTGCTGTTTCGGCCCTAAATTAATATATTTTCTTCGCGCTTCCCATTTATGGAAGCATACTCCCCTTTTAGAAAAAATGGACCAAATTATCAGACACACATTAACTTCAATTCTAAATGTGGCCATGGACGACCGAGCTTGGGCGCAAGCTACTCTTCCCATCCGTATGGGAGGCCTCGGCGTCCGCAAAATTTCTAGTATTAGTTTACCGGCTTTCATATCCTCGGTTCACGGCACTGAAAAATTAATCAGGAAAATTCTAGCCTCCACACTGATTGATTTTGATGTGCCGTGCTTCACCGAGGCTATGGATGCCTGGAGACTCGCTTGCCCGAAAACAGATCTACCCGATCATCCATCTTCCCAAAGACGGTGGGATGAGCCGCTCTGCAGAGTAGTACAGAACAATTTACTCAATACGTCTACTACCACTGTGGAGCGTGCGCGCTTGCTGGCTGTGGGTAAGTGGGAATCGGGTCTGTGGCTTCACGCACTACCGTCGTCAAACATAGGCACTCTGTTCGACGACAATACCTTCCGCCTCGCTGCTTCCCTACGACTAGGAGCTCCTTGTTGTTCTCCTCATCGCTGTCACTGTGGCGAAGTTGTCAACAGTCTCGGACATCACGGCCTGTCTTGCAGCCGAAGTGCAGGTCGCTTAGCGCGGCACGCGAACATTAACGACATCATCCGACGAGCTCTTGTCACCGCCGGCGTTCCAGCTATATCAGAACCCAATGGCTTGGCACGCGACGATGGCAAGAGACCGGACGGTATGTCTTTATCTCCATGGAAGGTGGGTAGGCCTTTAGTGTGGGATGCAACCTGTGTCGACACTCTTGCGCCATCCCATCTTCCTGGCTCGGCGTGCTGTGCTGGTGCTGCTGCTGCGGCTGCAGAAAACCTCAAGCGGCGTAAGTATAATAACCTTACAGGTAATTATATTTTCGAGCCGTTTGGGGTCGAAACCCTCGGGCCGTGGGGTCCGAGTGCTCATGGCCTGTTTAATTCAAAACGGCTATTTGACACTTCCCGTGACCCAAGAGCTGGTTTTTACTTTGGGCAGAGGCTAAGCATTGCCATACAACGTGGCAATGCGGCCAGTCTCTTGGGTACATTACCAGTCGACAGCGATGCGGATGAATTTTACGATGCTGTATTTTAGTTTTTGAATAGTTTTAGTTAAGTTAGAATATAATATATAATTTTGCTATTTTTATTTAGTCATAAGTTGTTATGGACCCACTTGTAAATATTACCCTTACGTCAGTTAGTTTTTAAATATGTGGGGTTAGAGATCTTGATTTGGTGTTGCTACAGAAGTCCGTATGATAAAAAAATTGCAAGTCTTATAACTCATTTAGAAAAAAATGTTAGAACATTTTATTAACAAGATGTGCATTATATGTGGTGACTTCTCGCTGATGATGACATTGTGATCTATGTCACTCTATCATCTGCCATTGTGATCAATAAAAATAATTAATGTGTTTTATTGATCACAATGGCTTGACAGACCATGGTCATGGTGAACTTTTCTGCAATGTAGTTCTTGAAAATTATTCTTTAATAATTATTTTATACATAAAATACAACCAACAATTAAGGCGGGAACAAACTCAACGACATTAATTCTTGGCAGAGCACAATATATGTTTATAGCTCCTTCTACGCCCTATGACATACTAATTATTATTATGAAACTAAATTCAAATTCAAATTCAAAATAATTTATTTCACATAAACCTACAAGGGCACTTATGAAACGTCAGAAGCTAGGTGCACGGTTCCAATTGGTCGTTTCCTATGGAGAAGAGCCGGCAAGAAACTCCACGGTCACTCTTTTAAAAGTAAATGGTTTTTACAATGTCTTCAAATTACAGTGTTAAAAGGTAAGAGAGGACAGTGTAGGCCTAGCAACAAGTACCAGGTACTTAGCAAAATATAAAATGGTCCACAGATCTACAGTATGTTAAGCCTACAACGTTCTCACATTCACAAAATTTTAAAGAATTAAACTATATAAAAGATTAATAAAAATAAAGACTCATTTATTGCCACTACAGCTGTAACAAACCAAATTGAATAAAAAAATAAAATATATATATACTTAGAATATTGTAAGTATATAATGTCAAATAATAAAAAGATTATGTCAAGGAAGTATGTAAAAATATAAATAAAGGTAAAATAAAATAATTATCGTAATTTGGGAGCAGTTAATAGACATTTACATAGTTATGCCGTTGATCAGGTACCAGGGAAGCCACATGTGCAGAAGGAATTATTGCCAAACTTCCTTGTCTTCAACGTAGTCTTTAATCTTATAATATGCTTTTTTGATAAGGACACGTTTGATGTGGGTTTTGAACTTTCCATCGCTAAGTTCTCTAACTGACTTTGGCAATTTGTTGGAAAAGCGAATACTGTTTATAACAAATGACATCCTAGTTTTAATTAATCTAAATTTGGGTATCACAATTTCATGTTTACTACGTGTATTTATATTATGGAAATCGCTTCTTATTTTGAAAAGTCCTAAGTTTTTGCGAACATACAAAATACTTTCTAATATATAAAGAGAAGGCTGAGTAAGTATATCAATTTCTTTGAATTTTTCTTGTCTCTAAGGGACTCACGAGGACCCATTTTATAGATCGCGCGAATTGCCCTCCTTTGTAAAATGAAAATTGAATCTATATCAGCTGCCGATCCCCACAGCAGAACGCCATAAGACATAATACTGTGGAAATAAGCCAAGTATACTAACCTAGCTATGGCTACATCAGTCAGTTGCCTTATTTTCTAACTGCATATGCAGCTGAACTCAATTTACCTGAAAGAGCTCTAATGTGGGCGCCCCATTGCAATCTCGAATCTAAGGTTATTCCTAGAAATACAGTTTCCCTAGTAGCATCTAGTTTCTTGCGATCTAGTTTTAAATTTAGACCTACTTGAGGTACACTTGGTAAAGAGAACTTAAGACATTTGGTTTTGTTCGCATTAAGTAAAAAAATATTAGCTGCGAACCATTTAGAAAGAACTGCCAGACTATTGTTGACATGTAAGACGTCCGTATCTTTTCTATCTATTTAAAAAATAAGAGAAGTGTCATCAGCGAATAGAATTATATCTGATAAGTTGGCCATTATGTAAAGAAGATCATTAATATAAACTAGAAATATGAAAGGGCCAAGAATTGATCTTTGAGGCACGCTCATCTTGCAAACCGCCTTGTCGGGCAGCTCGACTCGCACGAGTTGCCCGACAAGGCGGTCTTGGGGCCGGATTTGGCGGAGAGCCAGTATGGTTTCCACAAGGGGCGCTCTACGGTGGATGCCATCATGCGAGTTCGAGCCCTCACGATGGGGGATGCTGTGACCCGGAGTGGGTTCGTCTTGGCTGTGTCTCTTGACATCGCCAATGCCTTCAATACCCTGCCCTGGAGTTGCATTAGGGAGGCACTCCGGTATCACCGGATGCCGACCTACCTCTGTCGAGTGGTCGAGGCCTATTTGACGGAAAGGGCCGTCATCTACCCCGATCACCACGGAGAGCGGAACTGGCGAGAGATGTCGTGCAGTGTCTCACAGGGATCGGTCCTTGGGCCGCATTTGTGGGACATTGGCTACGACTGGGTGCTGCGCGTCGACCTCCCCAGCGGTGTCAGCGTGGTTTGCTACGCTGACGACACGCTGGTCCTGGTGCAGGGGAGGTCACATGAGGCGGCGGCTGAACTAGCGACACGTTGGGTTGCGACAATCGTCGAAAGGATCCGGCAACTGGGACTCGAGGTGGCCTTGCACAAGTCCGAGGCCAGGTGTTTCTATGGTCCTCGGAACGCGCCACTGTCGGGTTCTCAGATAACGGCGGGAGGGGTTCACATCGGTGTCGAGTCGATGAAGTACCTGAGACTCGTGCTCGACAGCCGGTGGAACTTCGTGGAGCACTTCCGATGTTTGGCTCCCAAACTAGATAGGGCTGGGGCAGCTTTGTAGCGGCTTCTGCCCAACCTAGGGGGTCCAAACGCCTCCTGCCGGAGGCTTTACGCGGGGGTCATGCAGTCCATGGCCCTTTACGGGGCACCGGTGGCCCAGTGGTTGAACGCGTCCCAAAGGGTCATGGCCATTAGGCTGGTCCGAGGATACCGCACGGTCTCCCGTGAGGCGGCGAGCCTCCTTGCCGGACTACCGCCATGGGATCTGGAGGCAAAAGTCCTCGCGCACATGTGGGAGTGTCGCGAGGAGGCGAAACGCCGGGGCGTAACTCCGCTGCCGCGAGAAATCACGGCACAACGGACAGAGCTCCGGCGGGATCTCATGGCGGCATGGAGACTGCGATTGTCGCAACCCTGCGCTGGGCACGCCACAATTGCGGCGATAAGTCCCCTCTCCCGTTTGAGGAGTGGCTTGTGAGGCGCCATGGCGTCCTCACCTTCCGCCTGACACAGGTGCATGTGAGTGCATGGGAGGCCGTCACCTCCTTCTGCGAAACAGTTATGCTCGCGAAGGAGGAGGTGGAGCGCGCGAGGGAGATGCCAGATGCGCGCTCTCGCGCTCCTTGTCGCCGCAGGAGACGCCCCGGGCGTCGGGAGTCGCGAGGCGACTTCCGGCCACCGTAGGCGCGGGCTTGCGGACGGTGAGCAATGGGTAGCTCGCCGTCCGATAAGGACCAGGCCCGGGTCGACGGCGCGTTGTGTTCCACGCACGCCTCAAAGAGATGCCAGCACCAACTGGCGAGGTCCGTAAGGACCAATCCCTGCTGGGGTTGCGGGTTTGTCCAAAAGGGATATCGTGGCCCCAGCACACGGGCAACGGAAGGAACACGGGTGGGTTTTAGTCAGTAAAAGTCTGACAAACTGTCTGACTAAAAAAATATAAAAACAATGTGTTCGAATTTATAGAAGAGTTATTCAGCAAACCAAGTAAAAGGTCATAAATAATTTAAATACCGCTACAAATATAACAAAACAGACGTGGATACTTGTAAATGAATGAACTAAGAAAACAACAAATAGGCAATGTACAAATTGAATCCTAAAAGTGAACAATAAAATGATAACTGGCCCCCAGCAGGTCGCAATTCAGTTCATTCACAGTTTTGTGTTCAAATCGTCACTCGCTAGCAATGAAAAAGAAAGGGCTATGACTTTTCTATTAGAAAGAACAAAAAGGGTAGATTTAGGGTATAATCTTGCCGGAGGCTTTACGCGGGGGTCGTGCGGTCCATGGCCCTTTACGGGGCACCGGTGTGGGCACGTTCACTGAGGCTGCGACCGGCCCAGCGGTTGAACGCGTCCCAAAGGGTCATGGCCATCAGGCTGGTCCGGAGATACCACACGGTCTCCCGAGAGGCGGCGAGCCTCCTTGCCGGATTACCGCCATAGGATCTGGAGGCGAAAGTCCTCGTGCACATGTAGGAGTTGCGCGAGGAGGCGAAACGCCGGGGTGTAACTCCGCTGCCGCGAGAGATCACGGCACAGCGGACAAAGCTCCGGCGGGATCTCATGGCGGCATGGAGTGTGCGATTGTCGCAACCCAGCGCTGGGCACGCCACAATTGCGGCGATAAGTCCCCTCTTTGAGGAGTGGCTTGAGAGGCGCCATGGCGTCCTCACCTTCCGCCTGACGCAGGTCCTCACCGGACACGGTTGTTTTGGGAGGTTCCTGTTCCGAATAAGGCGGGAGGAAACGCCCGGGTGTCACCACTGTGTGTATCGCCCGGAGGACACGGTGGAGCATACGGTGGAGGTCTGCCCGGCTTGGGCGGAGCACCACCGTGTCCTCACGGAGGCGATCGGCGGCGGCGATCTCTCGCGTCCGGCCCTGGTTCAGGCCATGGTTCGGAGCGAGAGCGCATGGGAGGCCGTCACCTCCTTCTGCGAAGCAGTTATGCTCGCGAAGGAGGAGGCGGGGCGCGCGAGGGAGATGCAAGCTGCACGTCCTCGCGGCCTTAGTCGCCGCAGGAGACGCCCCGGGCATCGGGAGTCAAGAGCCGACTTCCGGCCACCGTAGGCGCGGGCCTGCGGACGGTGAGCAATGGGCAGCTCGCCGTCCGATAAGGACCAGGCCTGTGTTCCACGGCGCGTTGTGTTCCACGCGCGCTTCAAAGAGATGTCAGCACCAACCGACGGGGTCGAAGACCAATGCCTGCTGGGGTTGCGGGTTTGTCCGAAAGGGATATTGCGGCCCCGGCACACAGGCAACGGAAGGAACACGGGTGGGTTTTAGTCAGTAAAAGTCTGACACACCCTCTCGCTCTGCCCAGAGCGGGAGAAGTCATTTGATTATTTCAACTACTGAAAAAAAAAAAAAAAAAAAAGGGTATAACCTTCTGGACACACCATCGGAAATTACAAAGATTAAGTAAAATGGCCAATAAAAAATCTTGTAATTTTGATGACTTACCGATATCGATTTTGAAGGAGAGACTCTTTGGCTTGTTGGGATGAATTTATCCCAAGACATTGTAGTTGAAAAACATGATCTCCCATACATTCCTTAAGGGAAGGAATGTATGGGAGATCATGTTTTTCAAACTGCAAATTTAAGTTAGTCGATTATTTCTCGTTAACCTATACAGCCTACTTAGCTCTCATGGTTTTCCTTTTAGTTTTGTTATATATACTACTGCTGTGAATTTTTTCACAAGTCCAAGTACAACCATTTAGCTAGAGAAGGGGGGGACACACACTTGACTCTAACCAAAAAAATTCAGTTAAAAGCTTAATATTTCGCAAACGGATCCCTGAATCTAAAAATGATACTGACTAAACTAAACTAAACTGTGGGGTATCGTTAGAAAGACCTTTCTAACGATACCCCACAACATGGGCTAGATGACGGAAAAAAAACATCCCCACGTTACGTGCAGACGAGGTAACCTAAAAAAAAATTTTTTTCTTGATTTTATTTTACCACTTTGTCGGCATGATTAATATACTATACATATGCCAAATTACAGCTTTCTAGTATTAACCGTATCTGAGCTAAGCCATGGACAGACAGACGGACAGGCAAACAGACAGACAGACAGACATACGGACATGGCGAAACTATAAGGGTTCCTTGTTTACTACGGAACCCTAAAAAGAATCGATGAAAGTAATCATGAAGTTATATACACCCTAGAATTACAAATATAAAGCGCGGTGTGCCCCAAAGCTCTATTTTAGGACCAATACTATTTATATAATTTAAAAATGACTTGCTTAACTTCATATACTATGTTCAGCCTGATGTAAAACTTGTTGTTTTTGCAGAAGCTACAAATGTAATCATTGGGACGAATGACTTAAAAGAATTGACCAAAAATGTAATTAAAGCCTACAAAATCTCTGCAATTGGTTTACAGCCAATAACCATTTGGTAAATATAAGAAAGAATAACATTATTTTATTTAAGACTACAACTTGCCATAATGACAATTTAGATGTAGGTACAAATCAAAGGAAACAAGATTGAATTAGTGGACATAGTCAATTTTTTTGGGATTAACATAGATGTGCATTTAAATTGTAAACAGGAGCTAGCTGCTATTGGCACTTCAATTTCATCAGTATGCTATGCACTCTGGAGCCTTGGAGATATGTTGGATCTTAAGCAACTAAAGGCTATATATTACGCGCTGGTAGAATCTAGATTAAGATAAAGCATAATGCTTTGGGGTAACAGCTACAGTAATTATAACTGTCAGAAAGCGTTTATTTTACAGAAACGTGAAATAAGGACCATAGTAAGGATCTCGCAAAGAGATTCAAGTAGAGAGCACTTTCAATAATTAGACATTTTAACTTTACCAAGTTTTTATACAATGTCACCCATGGGCATGTGATCGCCCGTATTTTTCTGAATATTTATGACAAATTATTCAAAATTAACTTAAAAAGACCCCCCCCCAGTCTATCTTTAATTTTTTCATTTCTTTTTTTTTTCAAACCATTCCTTTTTTCTTTCTGTACAGATCCTGCCGTTGAAAATAATATAAATATCGATAAATATTTTTCCACGAATACGAATACGTATGAGTAGGTATTTCCTTTTATTTCGTGCTACAAAAATAATATAAAATTTAAATCAAAATACTTTATTGTTTCTTTATTAGTACTATCTAAACTTTTTAATAGTGAAAATGCTAACAGATAGTATTGTAGAACAATGGAAACTGAAAATGTCCCGTAACTCTTTCAATATGTAAATAAGTTTTTCAAATAACTTCCTTTATCCATATAGGGCTTCGTTATGCATATCTTACAACAAAAGTTCTAACAACTAAGTAATATGCTGCACGAGTATTTATGTTTTTACTTTGCCATATGCGAAATATTGAATTTAAGTTTATAATTTTTCGCCTACATATTCGTAATAATATACTCTGCTACCATACAAAAGTTTAAACATATACATACATATTATGTGCTATGCCTTTTCTTTAATAAATAAAATACAATTTGGGTATTGCGGGGCGCGGATTCGTGCGGCGCGGTGCCACTCCGCTCCAAACGTATTGAATGAGGCGCAAAATCATTTCTTAATTATAGCACAATTTTTTTAAATCAGATTCATCCATAATACCACAGGGCACTCATAGCCCAAAAAAAATGTGAACGATCAATTTTCAGTCTTAAGTGGAAAGACTCTTGTAAACCTGTATTTAATAAGCAAAAGCTGCTTGGCTTCCCGTCTTTAAATGTATTTGAAACCTGCAAATTTGTAAGAAACAATTACTCACTTTTTGAAAAAGATGAAAAGGCTATGTTAAAGAGGAAAATAGTACAAAAGCCACTAGTTGTCCCGCGTAATAGACAAAAAATATGCAACAAAAATTGTTATATGGCGGTGAAAATATATAACCACTTAGCCGAAGAATTTAGAAGTGCTACAGATTTGGAATTTATTAGAAAGCTATGTAACTGGTTGTGTGAGAGATGTTTTTATTCCATCAATGAATATTTTGAGTGTAAAATGTAAAACTTATTTATTCAAATGATTAGGTATGACATCTAATATTGACATTACTTAAATAATATCGAAACATTTTCATTATTCTTGCTATTTTTTTATTGACATGACATCATTATTATTGATCGCTATTTTAATATAAATTATTGTTTTAAATGAATAGTATTGTATGTATTTAATTTTAAGATGTAAAATCTGAATATTTGCACGGCTGAAATGCCGAATATAGTGAAACCCTTAGATCTTAAGAATTTATGTTAGCTACCTATATTCTTGCAAATAAATATATTCATTTATTACTACATTCACTCTCTATCGAACTGTCTAGCACTGTCGAACTGTCTGTATAGCGAGAATATTTTTTTTTAGAATTATCGAAGTACATATCATATTGTTCTGGGTAGTGGACTAATTAGGCTTTTAAATGTATTGTTTCTTCATGTGATAATTTTATTTAATATGTACTGTTCAACACAATGTTATTTGTTAATGAATAAATAAGTGAAATGAAAATGAAATTGATTCTGGAATTTGTTATTAATTTACTTAGTTTGAATTTCCGTGCATTTTTCGAGAAAAGTACCTACTATTTAAGCCTTGGCTGGGACCAGGCATTGATGGACTCAGGTATGTGTGCCTCGGCTTCGCCTCGGCTCACATTTTCGCGCTCGTCCATCAATGCCCCTATTGCAGGCCGTGACAGTAATGTATTTATTTGCAAAACAAATATAATAAAACTTACTGCTTGTTTTGCTGTCTGACGTCTAGATAACATTACATTACCACAGAAACACAACTATTTATATAACAATTTTGAAGGTAGGGTAAAGACGGTGAGGCTTTGTATTAGATTACTCCTAGATAATAAAGTATCTTTATATAGATATTATAGCTATCGTGATATTAGATAAAATATCAAATAAAACAATAAGCCACACCCCTACAAAGATAAACATTTACAACGAAATTAAATTGTTTTATAATTGATTAATATCTGGCTCCATCAGATAAGTAGCTCTGGCTCAGTCAGTCTTTCATCTACCCTTTTTTATCAGTCAATGTTACAAAAAATGCATTCACCTACATTTTAGGAATTATTTTATTGCAGCATATACAGAAGGAAACTCTTTTATGTGAATCCTAAGAAGAAGCCAACAATAAAAAAAAAACAATTTCACGCAAGATGAAATTTTATTATTTTCAAACAGTATTATTACTAAAGAGTATAAAATAATTAACAGTAAAAAAAAATAGGTAGTTCAAATAAAACAAAATTGTATCTAATAATATTGTAAAAAGAACTGCAAATGTTTTTTGAATGTTGGTCGTAACATTATCGTGATCTATTCTCCAACTATGAATGCCGCACCGCGCTCGGCTATCATTGTGACGGCGGCATTGATGTTGCCCCTCACTATAGTAGGCATCACGCTCGCGTCAACTACGCGCAGGTTACTCAAGCCCTTCACTGACATTTCGTTGTCTGTGACTTTGCCCATCGCACACGTACTCGAATAATGCCACATAGTTGCAGACATTTCTAACGCATAACAGTTCCAAAATTCAGAGCCATTTAGACCCGAGCATAGTCCGGTATCGACCAGCATTGCATTATTTTCTATAAAATACGTTGTGTTCAGTATCTCGGAAAAGTTCACCAAGGAATCAGTCATCAGAGACAAGTCATCATCATTTGAGTATGTACCAGTGTACACGAGCGGTGCCACGGTGGGATCAGTACTAGCTAGCGTAACATTACCGCAAGATTTTGGCATCATCAAATTAACCAACGCAAGTAGCAATTTCGCCCCAACGTTAGCTGCGGCGAATTTGTTGCAAATGTCAGCAGAATACTTGAAGCAATTGGCGCAAAGCTGCAACATTCCGGACGAATCGTGAGGGAAAAGGAGATTCATGGACTGGTAGTCTGGATATAGCTGTGATGAATTGAGCGCAGCAGAAACAGTAGTTGTTGGTACAGGGAATTCATGTGGGTTAGACGCAGGAGTGTCAGATGTATCCGAGCCCATTTTAATTGCAACTACGTTGGTGGTGTGGTCCATGAGGTTTTGGCCAACAGGCAAGTCAACGACCACCGGAATTCCAAGAGTCTCGAGGTGTTCCCTAGGTCCAATACCAGACAACATTAGCAGATGGGGGCTGTGTATCGCACCGGCAGAAACAATCACTTCCTTGTTCGCGTTCACCTCCAAAGTCGTACCGCTAGAGGTGTTCACTTGCACACCAACGGCTGTGCTATTCTCGATCAAAATCTTAGTGGCTGTGGTAGACAGCGCTACGCACAAGTTTGAGCGGTTCTTAGCGCAAGCCAAGTAGCCAATCGAGCTACTCTGACGCACATTATCGTCTATAAAGAACAAAGGGTTGGTTGCACCGAGGGTTGAAGTATCCGACGTTGTGTCATTTACAATAGGGTGTCCGGCCTCCTCTAACGCGTCTAAAATATCTTGGTTCTCAATTGCTATCTGTCGCTTTATCTTAAGCATGCCATCGGTACCATGGAGGTTGGCGTAGTAGGAGTTTGCACGCAAACCTACGTCAGTCAAATTTTCAAATTTTTTGAAGTACGGTAGAACGTTTTCGTATGACCAACTATCATCACCCAAAATTGACGCCCAGTTGTTATAGTCATGTGGATCTCCTTGTACATATATCAAATGATTGATATTGCTGCCACCACCAAGCATTTTTCCTTGCGTTAGGCTGACTTTCTTGTCCTGCAGGTTCTGTGCTGTATATGAGTCATCGACAGACGATGTGTCGTAGTCATAAAACATCAACGGCATTGGCGTAAACAATCCAGCATACTGTGAAGACAAATGACAATAAAGGTTTTTATTTTATTGAACGCTATATAAACTTGCATTAATAACTTTATAGTTATAGAGTTAATTTGAATTGAAGAGGCATTTTAGGTAACTACCTAAAACGCCTCTTCAATTCAAATTAACTTGTTTTCAATGCAGAACGCTGTACACAACTGTGTACAGCGTTCTGCATTGAAAACGATAGATTTTACATTAGTTTAAAGACGAAGAACGAATCCGACGTAGCGGATCCTCTACAAGCCAAACTTGATGTATCTAATGAAAAAGGTACCTCGGACTCTAAGGTTGGGTAGCCCCCGGCTTCGATTAACAGAACTTTGTTGCTGCTGTTAGTTGAAAGTCTGTACGCAAGAACACAACCTGCAGTGCCACCACCAACGATAACGTAGTCATATGTAGAACCATCTGTAAATTAGGAATAGAATAATTAGATTTCGTCAGCAGACTGATTTATTCCTTACATGAAGCAAAAGGAGTGTCATATCTAGAAGGATCTCTGTCTACCCCATGGGAGGAACGCGTAAAATTTGGCACTTGGGTAGTCCATAACATGGATTGGGACATAGGATACTTTTTATCCCGACATTCCCACGGGATCAAGACTTATGTGGGTGAAACCGCGGGGTGCAGCTAGTAAGACGTACTATTTTGGAGACGATTGTTTGTTTTTCTTGAATCGGTATTGGTGTCACGAGGAAAATTTATAAGGATCTTCAAGACTATGTAACCTAAGAATTATTGTGTTGAGAAGGCCATAACTAATCTCTGAACTTTCGACATTTGTGCGGCAAGATATCGGTATATGTTATTGTAAGTAATTGTATGGTAATGTTATTGTGTAATTCGGCAAAATTAACCCAATAATTGCTTCAAACAATTTTTTTCAAGAGAGTGCAAACAGCTTACTAGGTTTTTTATAGTTAATTGTTTTGTTAACGTGCGTTACATTAACTAGATAATTAACCAATACCAATACAATTGATTTTTTTATCGTTGATTTTTGTTAAAAATTGAACCCAGGTGTTTTTACATTTTGACGGTAAGTACTATTTTGTATCGTCAAAATGTAAAGACACCTCAAAATAAAATTAATCTTTACTTTCCATAACATGAAAGTAAAGATAATTTTTATTTGTAGGTACTTTACTTTTATATGGGGTGGGTCGAATTTCTCAGTTTCAATCGCTCCTTGTATAGTAAAAAATCTTTACATCCATCAGTGGTAGTGCCTATAGTTAAAAACAAGACTGGAGAAAATTCCGACAAGTGCAACTACCGCCTGATATCATTAGCTATATCTATATCTAAGGTGCTTGATGGCCTGCTCGAGAAACAGCTTAAAGAACACCTAAATTTAAACGATGCACAGTTCGGTTTTAGACCAGGACTTTCGACAGAATGTGCGGTTATGTCTCTCAAGCAGACTGTCAGGTATTACACAGATAGGAGCACAGGAGATAGGTGTATGCAGCCTTTGTTGACCTTTCCAGGGCATTTGACCTGGTTCGGTACGATATTCTCTGGCGTACATTGAAAGATACAGGTGTGCCGGGCGAGTTAATTAATATTTTTAAATATTGGTATGACCACCAAACTAATCAGGGCAAATGGCTTGGCGAACTTTCGGACGAGTACAGGTTGGAGTGTGGAGTGAGACAGGGGGGCTTAATATCTCCTTCACTTTTCAACTTGTACGTGAACGGGCTGATTGCCGAGCTGAGCGACATCGGAGTAGGATGCTCGACCGATGGTCACTGTATCAACAGTATTAGTTATGCGGATGATATGGTGTTGCTCAGCCCATCAATAGCTGCGCTCAGAAAGCTGATAGGTGTGTGTGAGGAGTATGCGAAGGTAAATGGTCTCCTGTACGATGTACAGAAAAGCGTGCTTCTGGTATTTCAAGCCAGGGGTCGTAAACTGGGGGATGTGGCACCTGTGCTGCTTAATGCTGTGGCTCTTCGAACAGTGAGTGTGTTTAAATACCTCGGCCATGTGGTCACCGAGGATTTGAAAGACGATAGGGACATAGAAAGGGAGAGAAGAGCGATGGCGGTCCGCTGTAACATGTTGGCACGCAGATTTGCGAGGTGTAGTTCAGAGGTAAAGATCACTCCGTTTAAAGCATTCTGCCAAACTCTCTACACCTGCAATCTGTGGTTTAACTACACGCAGCGGGCCATCAACACTCTCCGAGTACAGTATAATAACGCGTTCAGGGTGCTGGTGGGGCTGCCGCGCTACTGTAGTGCGTCTGCGATGTTTGTGCACGCGAACACAGACGGCTTTCACACTGTGCTGCGGCGCCGCAATGCCTCACTGATGTTCCGCACGCGTGGGAGCGCCAACACCATCCTGAGCGTGCTCAGCCATAAGCTGGACAGCCCCCTTCTGGGACACTGGGTTCAAGCACAAGTGCGAGTGCCCGGAGCCCCAGTGGGCGGCAAATACTTAAATTCATTAATTTAAAAAAATAGTTTGTGTTTCTACTAATAATAATAATAATTTTTCTACTAACAATATTATGGGCCAAATGTGTCTGAAATAAAAACATTTTATTTTTATTTTATTTATTTATTTATTATGAATGACGCGGCCGATCTCATTACTATTCGGAAAGGTTTTTGGGTTGTTAAGAACTTACTTGTAAAGGTACAATTAGGTGGGTAACGATAAGATGTAAGCGCCAGTGTAGATAAAACAACCAATGCGGAGTGCACTGTGTCTATGGCAGCTAAAGTTTCAGCCGTAGCGTTCGTCATGACTGAAACAAAAGAAACGCAGTGATAAGTCCCATAGTTCCAAGTTATTGCCGTTTTTAGGAATCCGCACCCAGAGTTTAATACTCAAGACCCCTTTACCTTGAGCATGGTACTGAGCCTGCCTGAGACAGAAAACTTCTTCAGCATCGAACAGACAAACAGTCTGCAACTTATTCAAACAAAAACAAAATTTAAAAGTCTTTTATTCAAACTAGGCTGAGAATCAGCACTTTCCGAACGTCAAAATTACATAAGACAGTCCCCCAAAAACGCCCACCCTTCACCACTTCCTAGTGCTTAAGTTGGGAAGAAGAAGTGGCGCATCAAACTCCCCAGCAGCACAGCTGTCTGTTCAGTTGGAAAAACTTGATTCTATTTAATAGTACTTATGCAAAAATAATTTTCGTTACCATAAAGTGCCATGCAACTCATAAAATAAAAACAGCTCTGCCTAACCCTTCACGAAATACAGGCATTATAAAAAATATGGAAATACGCATATATTTATGTGAGTATGCGTATGTATCATAAAATTGATAGGTAATTTAGAAATAAATAATTTATGCCAGCAACATCTTATTTTTTACTATCACTAGAATTAAGTTGTCCACTAATAGAATTAGATCCTGTACGAGTGTTACTTGAACTAAAATGATATGATAAAATCATAATAAATAACAAAAAACTTGCCAAATGCCTCGACTACATTTTATATGATATTTAAGGTTTCGGTCGGCCCGGGTACATTAAAATAGTCTGTGACCGGTTAACACTACATATTTTTTAACAGCAAAAAAACAGATAAAATACGTTTCTTGTATGGGGAACCCCCTTTAATTTTTAACTTTACATATTTTCATTAAATACTTGTTCTTATCGGCAATAAAATACACAATCTGTGCAAATTTCAACTGTCTACCTGTTACGATTCATGAGATACAGCCCGCTGACAGACAGACGGACGGACAGCGGAGGCTTAGTGTTTCGTTTCGCAGAGACCTGAGAAGTATCTTAGGACCCAACGGCTGCATAATGGTGTTCTAAGGAGTTTTTTAAGATGAGACTAGTATTCAGAATTTGTCTGTAAGGTTGACATCTAATCTGTCTTCGAATGTTGGCATAGCCCATGGGTTGTAAAGACCAGATGGTGATAATTTCAGGGTTAAACACAAAACAATTAAAAAAGTACTATGACGAGTAATTGAAAATAACTGAGATTAGGAAATTCAGGAAATAAAAAGATCAGTAAGGTGCTTACTTGATGTATCTGCTCACTGCTGAAGACCAGAAATGATGATGTCGATTGATAATCATGGCTCAGTATTTATACCAAAAAAAATTGGAAGAGACGTCTAAACAAATACTTTTATAGGTGTTCAATTAAAAAACAGTATGTTAATTTTATTGATCTAAATGATAATTCAGGATATAATTGTTTATACAGTTGTGGTACTTCGCGTTATTGTCATTGTTATTCGTATGTCATTAACAAAGTAAACGATATTTTTGTATTTAAATAACAAAAAGTTAAAAGTTAAGTTATTTAAATAAATAAATAAAAAGTTTATTCATGCATATATGCAGGCAGGTGTTCTATGTTTGCTTCATCTTAATTGCTCTTATAATAAGCGTTGTTATTTGTTCACGTCTGGTTGTTCGATTAAAATTCACTAGGTACCGTCAAATTTTTTCAAGTTTTTGCTGTCGTTATAGTCAAAGGTTAAAGAAATATTCATTCATATTTTATAATCTTTAATCCTTCAAAATATAGACGTGGACAATTTTTATTTTTTTACAGTATTAAAAAATTACCTATCTTTACAACTTTGTCGCAAGATGTACCTTCTGACAAACTTAAGTCACAAAAAATATCAATTAACAATTAATTCTTCTGTCATATCCAAACAAAGAAATCCCTTCGTATATTCATAGTCCTATTGTTAATATACAATATTGTGACCCTTAACTTTCCTATATTCACCCCGAGCGTGCTCTAAGTGTAACTTTGTAGCCGACCAAGCGTGGTCCGCTAATGGTCCAACTAATTTATTAATTCATAGCCCCGATCTGGGCTAAGCTTTTGTTCCGCGAAGATATGCTCAGTTTAATTATATTCAGTGTTAATATTGTGAGTCGCTTTTAGGATTCCGTAGCACACAAGGAACCCTTATAGTTTCACCATGTCAGTCTGTCTGTCTGTCCATCTGTCTGTCCGCGGCTTAGCTCAGAGACAGTTAGTACTAGAAAGCTGTAATTTGGCATATGTACCTATACATATTAATTATGCCGACAAAATGGTAAAATAAAATCAAGAAAACTATTTTTTTTTAGTGTACCTCCCCTACACGTACAGTGGGGATGTTAGTTTTTTTTCTCGTCTACCCTATGTTGTGGGGTATCGTTAAAAGGGTCGTTAAAAAAAATATTGTGAGTTTGTCACAACCATTATTGGATTCAGGGATTCGTTTGCGAAATATTAAGCTCTTAACTGAAATTTTTTGTTAGAGTCAAGTGTACCTCCCCTTTTTTCGGAGCGAGAGGGTGTGTCAGACTTTTACTGACTAAAACCCACCCATGTTCCTTCCGTTGCCTGTGTGCCGGGGCCGCGATATCTCTTTCGGACAAACCCGCAACCCCAGCAGGCATTGGTCTTTCGACCCCGTCAGTTGGTGTTGACATCTCTTTGAGGCGCGCGTAGAACACAACGCGTCGTCGACACGGGCCTGGTCCTTATCGGACGGCGAGCTGCCCATTGCTCACCATCCGCAAGCCCGCGCCAACGGTGGCCGGAAGTCAGCTGTCGACTCCCGACGCCCGGGGCGTCTCCTGCGGCGACTAGGGCCGCGAGGGCGTGCAGCTTGCATCTCCCTCGCGCGCTCTGCCTCCTCCTTCGAGAACATAACTGCTTCGCAGAAGGAGGTGACGGCCTCTCATGCACTCTCGCTCCGAAACATGGCTTGAACCAGGGCCGGACGCGAGAGATCGCCGCCGCCGATCGCCTCCGTGAGGACACGGCGGTGCTCTGCCCATGCCGGGCAGACCTTCACCGTGTCCTCCGGGCGATCCACACAGTGGTGACACCCGGGCGTTTTCTCCCGCCTTATGCGGAACAGGAACCTCCCGAAACAGCCGTGTCCAGTGAGGACCTGCGTCAGGCGGAAGGTGAGGACGCCGTGGCGCCTCTCAAGCCACTCCTCAAAGAGGGGACTTATCGCCACAATTGTGGCGTGCCCAGCGCTGGGTTGCGACAATCGCACTCTCCATGCCGCCATGAGATCCCGCCGGAGCTCTGTCCGCTGTGCCGTGATTTTTTGCGGCAGCGGAGTTACACCCCGGCGTTTCACCTCCTCGCGCAACTCCCATATGTGCGCGAGGACTTTTGCCATCAGATCCCATGGCGGTAGTCCGGCAAGGAGGCTCGGCTACTCACGGGAGACCGTGCGGTATCCCCGGACCAGCCTAATGGCCATGACCCTTTGGGATGCGTTCAACAGCTGGGCTGGTCGCAGCCTCAATGAACGCGTCCACACCGGTGCGCCGTAAAGGGCCATGGACCGCACGATCCCCGCGCAGAGCCTCCGGCAGGAGGCGTTTGGACCCCAGATTGGGCAGAAGCCGTTTCAGAGCAGCCCCAGCCCTCTCCAGTTTGGGAGCCAAACGTCGGAAGTGCTCCACGAAGTTCCACCTTCTGTCAAGGACGAGTCCCAGAGGTACGTCATCGTCGACTCGACACCGATGTGAACCCCTCCCGCCGTGATCTGGGAACCCGACAGAAGTGTCCCTCCCCTGCCAGCCTTATGGTTGTACTTGGATTTGTGAAAAAAATCACAGCAGTAGTATATATAACGAAATTAAAAAGAAAACTATCAGAACTGAGTAGGCTGTACAGGTTAACGAGTAATAATCAACCAGCTTACTATACGGAATGTATGGGAGATCATGTTTTTCAACTGCAATGTTAAGTTTGTTCTTGGGATAAATTCATCCCAACTACGGAACCCTTCATTGTGCGTGGTCCGACATGCACCTGGCCGGTTTTATTATTTGGTTGATTTTAGAGCAAACAATAAAAATGAATAAATACATCTATAACAATTGTTGGTTGGCTTTCCAAATAGATTTTGCTAAGTTTTGCAAAATCTATTTGTTAGATCAATCCAACCAACCAACCAACTAAACAACCAAGCAACCAAACAAAACAACAATGCCAATGTACCAAGACCAATGTATTTTTAAGATTGATAGTCATTTTAATAATACGAGGTAAGGAGCTAGGTACCTAGTCGAAATGCTTAAAACAATATTGCGACAGTCGGTAACAGTCTAATGAATGTCACTAAAATGCCAGAAAAGTTTAACTATTGCTTTTCTACTGCCCTTATCCCAATTTATTTGGGGTCGAAGCAACATATATTTTTATTCCATACTTCTCTATCTCGTCGTCATTGCGGTAGTCACCCCCTTTCTAACCATATTATCATCTTTCACACAGTCCATCCATGGTTTTTTGGTCCTCCTGTACTCTAATAGCCATCTTATAATTATCTATGGAACCGAAAAACCTATGAGGATCCAGCTAGATAAAAGAAAATATCTCTTAGCACTTACACTGCATTTTATTTTATCTGTGTGTGAAGGCGATTTACAACTCCACTTACTTCTTGGAAAGCTTTCATAGAACCAGATTTTCAAGCCACTACTCAAATACAAATTCATAATCTTAAGTTCAACAAAATCGAAATTCAAAATCCCAAATGTTTGCCAACTGAGACCGTCGCCATTCCTACTGACAATTATTTTCGTGCTTTGGCACCAGATCTCAGAGTGGCTACTGATTTATATGTTGGTTTTCCAATTAGTCCTGGTTAGTAGTTTTATTTATCGGGGCTAGTAGGGTAAAATTGGGGGACCTGGATCACTTGATCCAGGCCACCCCAATTTTATAACTTTAACACTCATATTAGTTTTATTTGTAGCTTTGCCTATTCATTCATTCATTACATCATTCGAACTAATGTAAGGAGCTCATCGTGCTCACTTTTAAGTGAAAGATATTGCGTACTTTGAAAGGGAGATTTTACTCAATCTTGCTCTGCTCCGTTAGTATGGTTTGATGAACTAGTATTCAATATTTTCTGATCAGTCATATCTTGAGTAAATATTATCTCACCACTGACATTCTTGAAAATAAGTTTTAAATGCCTTCCAAATCAAATTTCTCTCATCAAACCATTTTCTGATCAGTCATATCTTGAGTAAATATTATCTCGCCACTAGCATTCTTGAAAATAAGTTTAGAAATGCCTTCCAAATCAAATTTCTCTGAACGAACTATGATGGTAATATCAATTTAGTATCTCTCGTGATGAAGTAAATATTTGCATTATTTATTACTTAGTTATATAATTAAGATCGATCTATCACCCTGCAATGCTAAGTCTATGCGATGGAGATGCGTGTATTCATTATATAATCGTTTCCATTCACAGCATTCAAATAAAAACATTTAGGATAATGTATAGCATGTTGCATCCAAGGATCGTCATAAATCTCCCAATCTTCTATAATACCCCCGCATGAGAAACATGCTGCTTTATCATTAATACTATTTCCACAATAAAAGAATCCTGCTTCAACCATTTCCATCACTAATCTTTTATTTTTATTAATCGCCCCCCAGTAATAATAAAATGAAAATTCACGCATTTTACATTTGTTATACATGTCATATCGGGGATTGTATTGAATAGAAGACATGTTCTATTTATTCTGGATGCTGATAATTATAAACGTATAATGAGTTAGTTCCGCTGTTGTTAGTAACTTATATGATTGAACAGGATTGGGAGGGGATAGAAAAATATATTTTACCTTAATATAGAAATTAAACAAGAAAATGTTTATTTTTAAATTTTATTTTCAAGGCACCACTTATTTAAATACAATACATTTTTTAAAGCACATACAGAGTCATGATAAATACAATTATATACATCTTGAGAATATTTATATTGATCGTACAAACTTATCAAACTAGAACAACCTTTATCTTCTAAATTGAATATATCACTATTACTATTTGTTAAAATATGCTTTAACCACAAAACTTTTTCTGAACCTTTGACGTAGATACACTTATCTCTTAAAATATCTATAATTAAAGTCTGATAATTGGAATAGGACACAAATCCTTCATCCCAATATATCCTTCTATTACGTTCAAGCCAACTAACTTGCTTTTTTTCTGATTTCGTTAAATTGTTAAATGGAAATGGTGGCTTAATTAAAAACACTTGTATTGTTTTATTATGCAATATAGCGATTTATTTTATTATAAATTCATTTGCTTCTGTTTTAAAGCCTTGAATATCTACAATAGTAATCATGATAACCTGCGCACAATGTTACTGAGAGGTTTGTATTCCACAAGTCGATCGTTTATAATCAAACAATAAGCACTCGTCTTATCTGGTATTATTGTAGAACATTCAATTTCCAGCCTCACGTCCACAGGACCTGTTTTTAGGCTATCGTTTTGTCTTGAGCAGTCTAAGATAAAGAGGGGAGCTTTTTCTTTGAACTCCTTTAGGTCAAGCAATGGATCTACTGGACAGTTGTAATACGACTGACGAAATTTTACAAACATTTCGTATAATATATTGTATTTGTTCTCAGAAAATTTTAAACTCAAAGGTTCATATGGATAATATTGTGAATTCAAAAAGAGCGTTACGTTAGCTACTTCACAATGATCGAATACTGAACTATCTTTAGTTTTATTATTTTTCCTATTTGTTTGTAAGCAAAAAATTACATATCTAGGCTTTTCCAATTGTGAAGCAGTTTTAACTGACCAAGAATGCTTTGTAGTTTTAGGCAGTAATGGATACTCATATAAATCCCAATTTCTAAAAGCCATCTGAATAGGTTTATCTCGTTCTAAATGTTTTAAAAGTGTTAGTCGTTCTCGATCTGATACTTTTATTTGCGGCACTCTCCATTGAACTCTATGTATATCTATTTGAAAATGAGCGACATCATCAGTAAGAATAACGCTATTTATGTTACTGTTGCTTCTATTCAATATAAGTTCATGTTTGCAATTTATTACAATTTTATTGTAATCCTCTGCAAATCCTAAAACCTTATTTAGTGGTATCACGGCACTAAAATTACCATCACTTTGAAATCCCTCTAAATTCCAACCCCATAATGCAGCAACTTTATTTTCTGCTTCATTTAATGAGATGTATGATTTTATTGTTGACGTTATTCCCGAGTTTTTTATGCGGTCTATTTCAATACCATTTATTTCGTATCTGATGTCTTGAAATAAATACAAAACAGGGTTATTAGTGAATGTAACAGTTTTCTTGATCGGATTCCCATCTTTACCGAGGAGCTTTGCTTGTCCTTCGACATAAATTGAACTGGCTGATGGTAACACGTATATGTCCTGCTGGTGGATGGGGATTCTGATTTCATCGTTTTCTCTAAAGCTGTTATTGTAGGGATTGTACGAATGGACTTCGTAACTTTCGATCGAAGTGTCGAAGTGTGGTGATTCAGTAATCTGTAGTATATTCATACTTTAAACCCTAGGGCTTTAAGAAAATCTATATTTGCTTTAGTCAATTTCTTAACTCTTTTCTTACGTCTTTGCACCTTAGCAATCTTAGAAGAACTAAGATGTTTTTCATTGACTTGGGTGTTTTTATAATGAACTATCATTTTGTTTTTCTTAAATGAAGACGTAGCTGAATATGTTCTTCTTCAAAGTTAATACAGTGACCAAATTGATCTACAATTTTAACAGATATAGAAGAAATTATATTTTTGTTAACTGGAAAGTAAATAACATTTTGCGGTATTTCCATACACCGATGACCTGGATGAGTATCAGTCACAAGTTCGTGAATAAAGTGAGTTGGTAACCCGTTCCAGTACGAACCGTGAACAAGATCACATTCGATGCTGATCACAGACAGACTACTGTTAATACTGGAAATATTTGATCTTGAATTTAGTACTGAAAAGTATAGCAAACCGCACTCGTATTGATCTGATAAATGCAGTGGTGGTTGAAAGTATGTAACCAATTCCGGTTTATTTCCAGAGATGGTAACCGTAGTAGACATGCTTGTATACTGGACTCTTTTGTAAGATTCTGTTTATTTTATTCCTTTACTATACCAAAAATTCTTCAAAAAGTTTAAATAAAGATGTCCACAATTGAAAGGGTGATTGCGCTGAATGTTATCATAATTATAGTGAACTTCGGAACCCACATATTTTATAAATTCTTTGGGAGGCTTAAGATTTCCATAACTGTCAAAATACTCAATATATTCATTGTATTTTGCATAGGCTACCCAATGAGAACCAGGATTTTTAGAGCTATCTTAATTAATAACTCCACATTCTTTTTTAAAAGGGTGTTTAGGGAGCTCATCTCTCATAAAGACACCTCTGAAATACGGAATATTATTTCCATACTTCAAAATGTCCAAATTATTCAAGGCTCGTTTGGGTAGCCGATATTTTAGTTTTTTTCTTGGGATACGAAAATTCCGAGCCCATCTTTATGTGGTTTAAGGTGTAGTCCTTTTCCGATGCAAAGAGCCCCCATCTTTTCATTGTGTCTCTTCGACTCAGCATACAACTTTTTTGCCATTTTGAATTCATTTATAGTTTTAGCAATACCAGCTGCACCACCAGCTAAGGCTCCCGCTGCAGATAATCCCGCAAAAATAGGAATCAAGGGTAATACTCCACCAGATTTTGGTATAGGAATAATACGGGGAAGTTGAATGGATGCATCACTAGCTAATTCTCTGACAGCGGCCATAGCTAATTTTATTGCTACTTTTTTACATTTTGGTTTTAATTTTTTCATATGTCTTTTAGTTTTGTTAATAACATTTTTAAATTTGTTTTTCAACCCTTTTCCAGGTGTAATTTTTGAAGAACATTTTTTGTTACTTTTTTTTAGGCCAGAACCAGTTTTAATTTTTGTTGACATAACGCTGCTTACTAAACGTGCCGCCAGTTTTTCACCTACACTCGCATCCGGGGCGACTGCTCGCTCTTTTACCATATTTAACAAAACTAAATCTGCCTTGTGACGATCTTTTAAGTTTGAAGACTTATTATAGGCAATATCGTGTTCTTTGCAATATTCGTCTAATTTATTGATACCTTTATCTCCACGTGTAAGCCTTTTAAGTAATTTAGTGCCAGGCCCGCAATAATTGTATCCTGGTAAATGTAATTCAAATGGTAAATTATTTATAAGCCAATTGAGAAGACTGCTCTGTCCAATTCCCATCATAAGACTGATGCATCATGAGTTGAACATTTAATAAATATTCGTTTTATCAATCCAACTGTTTTCAGAAGATGACAAACCTAACCATTTTACTAAAACCTTATTTCCTTTACTTCTAAGAACTTTCTCAACTAGATATAAATTGGGATGTTTTGTCTTTTGCAGCTCTTGTACATAAAATGCACCTAAAATTGGTTGACCTCTGATTACATCTTCAATTAAGTAGGTAATAGGAGTTGTACTTTGTATTTTTCGAATTTTAAATATTTCTGTCGACCAGTTGGGAGTATACCCCTTTTCAAATGTTCCTTTGTATTTACTAATACGTACATAATCACCCGCTTTGAACTTGCTTTTTATATTAATGGTTTTTACCAACCTGAAATACCTCTTTAATAAGTGTGTTTTATTAGTATTGTCCACGTTTGCCGGGATTTCATCAATTGTCCGATGATAGGTGTGATTGTATTTATAGATTACATTGTTAAGGGTATTATCTATCCAGTTATAGTCACCTTTTAAACTAAATTCCTTATACAGTTTAGATTTGAACGTTCTGATAAATCGCTCAACTATTGATGCCTTTTTTGTTGAGAAGGTTGAATAATGTTTATACAATAAGATTTCATAAGTTTTTGAAATTTATTGTTATAAAATTCTGTTCCATTATCCGTTTGCAGATTTTTGGGGACACGTCCTTTATCCAACAAAATCTTGAAAGAGTTGCATACATCATCTTTGGTCTTACTTTTCAAAGGAAAGGACCAAGCGTATTTCGAAAATGTATCAATAACAGTAAGAATAAATCTGTAATTTTTATTTTCTTTAGAAATTGATTGCATATCAATTAAGTCTGCTTGCCAAAGGTCATCTATATCGCTTGCCAATGGTCATCATAATAACATGTCCTCGTGGAAAGTTTACCCTCGCATTTTTACGAATTTCGTTTACCACATCGGCTTTACTCATATTCAAAACATTTATAAGTGAATCCAGCAATGATACTGAATGAAAACCATGTTATTATTACTATTTATTCTTTAATTATGTCAGCTTCTTTTAATTCTTCAATTATCGATAGTATTTCATTATCATGGTTTGTATTGCCAGCATCTTTTGAAGCAACTAATAGTTTCAATCTCTCAACTAATTCGTTAGGATCATCCCAATATACTAAGTCAGTATTTTTTTTATATTTCTTTAACATTTGTAAGTATCCCCCCAGTTTAGTGTGAATATTATCGCTTGACGTTTCGGAAAACAATGGTGTTTGAATGTGTTCTGGTGTGATTGACTTGCTTGTTTAGCTGCTACCTTTTGGGTCTTTTAATGGGTATTTAGGTTAAATAAAAGAACTAGTTGCTGTTACAATGGTCGTTAGCGAATGTGTATTTTTTAATTTTATACAGCGATCGAGGGAAAAAGGATAGGAACAAACGGGCCAATCACAACAAGCCATCACGTCATTTAGCTGCGCTGTGATTGGCTTACGATGAAGCGACCGAATTCCGTTTGGATATTCATCCCAAACATGCCCGCGGCCTTGAAAGCATCAGCTTACAATTGAAATTTCCATTTACTCATCTTCGACCAGAGGGCAGATCTTCGTGTATGGCCGTCTCACGATGCCTGATGATGTCTGAATGTCTGCTACTCGTGAGATACCATCGTTGCCAGGTATCGTCTTCATGATCCGACCTAATTGCCATTTCAGCGGCGGAAGGTTGATATCTTTAATAATGACAAGCGTGTCAGGTTTTAGGTCTGCCATATTTTTCCTCCATTTGGTTCTAGTTTGTAGCTCCGAGATGTATTCCTTGGCCCAGCGTGACCAGAACTGCTGCCGGATCTGTTCCACTCTCTGGTAGCGAGTCAATCTATGAACGGACTTGTCTCGCAGGTCATCTTCACAGACTGGTGCGGTGAGTGGTCGTCCGATCAAAAAGTGTCCAGGGCTGAGGGGAAGGTAGTCTCGAGGATCCGAAGACAAGGGAGTCATTGGTCGAGAGTTCAACATCGCTTCGATTTGACATAACACTGTAGTGAGTTCCTCGAAGGCTAAGTGAGCGTTGCCCACTACTCGGCGAAGATGGTACTTGCATGACTTGACCCCAGCTTCCCACAAGCCACCGAAATGCGGGGAATAAGGGGGAATAAAAGAAAATTGAATTTGTTGAACGCTTGCGTAATCAATAATATCTTTTCTACATTTTAATAAAAACTGAGCAAAATCATTACTTAAGCCTACAAAATTGCGTCCATTGTCCGAAAATATTTCTGACGGCTTCCCGCGCCGTGAAATGAAACGCTTAAGCGCAAGTAAGTATGCATCAGAAGAGAGGTCACTAACTAATTCCAAGTGGACTGCGCGCGTCGTGAAACAGATAAACAGACAAATGTATGATTTAATTAGTTTCGCGCCTCTGCCTTTTCGGTTTTGTATGAACACCGGCCCTGCGTAGTCTACACCTGTGCGAATGAAAGGAAAACTAGCGGTTACCCGTTCTTTAGGTAGGTTGCCCATGAGTGGGGTTAATGTTTTACCTCGAATGCGCTTACAGATGACACATTGTTGCGTCACCTTCTTAGCTAGGTTTCTACCAGACAGTGGCCACCAATTCTCACGCAAACGATAAAGTAACGCTTGAAGTCCGCAGTGCATAGATTGGTTGTGTTCGTGCCTAAACAATAGAAGTGTAAAGTGATGTACAGAAGACAAAAGAATCGGGTGTTTTTTACTATAATCAAAGTCGGGCGAGTTCTTTATCCTACCTCCCACTCTAATTATATTATCACTATCTAGAAACAAATTTAAACTCGCAAGACTAACGCTTGACTTGATATCTTTTCCATTTTTTAGTAAACTATACTCAACTGGAAATGATTCCATTTGTGATAATCGTGCAAGTGTACTAATGGCATGTCTTAACTCAATAACAGTGATCGTACCTGTCAGCTGATTTGTTTTGTTGAGCGCACAGCTGTTGTGAATAAAGCGTAGTACATAGGCAGCAACATGACTCATGCGATTAAAATGCGAAAACCTATTGAATGGAAAAAATGTTTCGAGTGTAGTATTTTTTGTTAATAATGACTTTATAACATTTGCTTTGAGTTCAGGTAACTCTTTAGGCGAGATGTCATTAACATTTCTATCAAAGTCAAGGCCGTGCATAAAGTTAGGGCCTTCCCACCATAATGTGGATGAAGCCAAGTCTTCAAGACTCACACCACGCGAAACGAGGTCAGCAGGGTTATCTTTTCCACTTACATGTCGCCAAGAAAACACACTCGTAAGTTCGTTTATTTCAGCAACTCGGTTTTGCACAAAAGTTTTAAGCAAATTAGGTGCCATGCGTAACCAACCTAACACGATAGTCGAGTCGGTCCAAAATGTGACGTCATCAAATTTACGAGTAAGTGAACTGTTAATCCTGTCAAACAGCCTAGCACCCAGCAACGCACCGCACAGTTCCAGACGCGGTATACTAACGGGTTTCAATGGAGCCACTCTACCCTTCGAAATAAGCAATTTCACTGTCACCTCACTAATACCTACACTACGTACATAAGCGCACGCGCCATATGCAGTTTGTGACGCGTCTGTAAAAATGTGTAACTCAGTCCGAGTAGAATCACATTGGAAGCCGTGTCGCGGAACTTTGATGGTGTGAAGATAAGAAAGACTGTCAACAAACCGGTTCCATGTTCGCACGACATCAGTGGGAAGCGGATCATCCCAATCTAATTTTAATAGCCAAAGTTTTTGCAATAATACCTTGCCGATGACAACAGAAGGGCTCAACAATCCCAATGGATCATATATCTGAGAAACAGTTGACAGAATTATGCGTTTAGTAACAGGATTGACGCTGTTTTGAAATTGCGTATGGAAATTAAACTCGTCCGCGATGCTACACCAACCTATACCTAATGTTCTACATTGACTATTATCACCTAAATTTAAGTCACGAAATATACTGTGATCAGACTGTGACTTCGTTGAAGCTGATGTACCGTCGAGTTCAAAGTTAAAGGTCCATTTGCGGAGCGGAAAGCAGCCGGACTTAAGAATGTCTGATGTACGTTTGCATATGTCAAGTAGTTTGACCTTGTCGTCACACGAGGTCAGAAGGTCATCTACGTAAAAATCGTCAGTTATGACCCTTTTTACCTCGGGATCCGTACAGTCAGCTCCTAATTGCTTAAGACACCTAACACTGAGAAAGGGCGCCGACGCTGTGCCGTATGTTACGGTGCTCAGCTGATAGAACTCGAGCTGTTTTGTCGGATCGTCACGCCACATAATAAGTTGCAAGTCACGTTGAGAGGGATCAACAAGGACTTGACGGTACATCTTCTCGCAATCTGCAATTGCAGTGAATTTAAATTGTCTGAACCGTAGCAAAATACCCAGCAAGTCTCCCTGAATAGGAGGTCCTACAAGCTGGATATCGTTGAGAGATTTGCCGTTACTAGTCGCAGCACTGGCGTCGAATACTACACGAAGCTTCGTAGTCGTGCTGTGTTCTCGAAAAACACCGTGATGCGGCATAAAATAGTAAGGACTCGTGTAAGAATCAACCCGAGTCATGTGACCCAAGTTGATATATTCGTGTATAAAATCAGTGTATAACTTCTTATAGCTAATAGGTGCGCGTAATAACCTATTCTCTAAGGACAAAAAACGCCGCTTTGCCTGGGGAAATGATTCACCCAAAGCGTCGGGTGACTCTTTGAGAGGAATGTGAACACAAAATCGTCCATCTTTATTGCGCGTAGTGGTTGTGATGAAAGACTGTTCACAGACCTGCTCATCGTCTGTGTGTGTATTCCGAAGCTTGGGTAACTCCTCCAACTCCCAGAACTGACGTAGCTGATTGTCCATAGATTGAGTGAAGTTACATTGGACATGCCTATTATTATGATGTGTATTATTAATAGGACCCGATATTATCCAACCTAATTTCGTGTTCTGTAAGAACGGACCGTTCGGTAAACGCATCTTGCCATCGATAAGCAAGTCCCAAAATCGATCCGCGCCTATTAAAACATCTATCTTTTGCGGCCCTAAAAATCGCGTATTTGCCAGCTGCAGGTGTTCAGGAATCCTAAACTGTGTGCTTTGTACCTGCATAGCAGGCAATGTGGCCGTTATTTCAGATAGAATGAAACATTTAATGTGAATTGAGTAGGAATTAATACGTGATTTGATTTCTAGATCACACGTTTGTGTACAATGTGATACCGAATTACCTACTCCTCGTATTTCATGAGTGGACTGTATTAGTGGAATATCTAACAATTCGCAAAACGAATTTGTAATAAAGCAGCTCTGACTACCGCTGTCGAGTAATACACATGCGACATGATAATTATTATGTTTATCAGGAATCTCAACTAATGCAGTAGATAAGAGAACCGGTTGCACGTCTATGCATTGCGTATGTGTGTGTGTATCAGTGTGAACATTGCTAACTTGAATGAATTGATTTACGTTATTGGGATCATGTATTGTCTCACAGACGCGTGGTGGGGGCGCGCATTGTGCGCTAGCCACTGCCGCTGCCGCCGCAGTCGTCGTACCTGTCACGGTACAGCTAGATTGGCTGGAATCATTAGGATGAATAAGTGAATTATGTTTCATGTTACATTGTTTACAAGGTCCCCACAAGCAACCGTCTAAAGTGTGTCCGGAGCGCAAGCAATTCTCACACAAGTTGTTATCTTTGACAACCTTTAATTTGCTTAGTAAGTTCATATTAATGAATTGTGTACAAGTGTAAATTGGGTGTTTACCTTTGCATACCACGCACAATCTACGCGCTTTACGGCCTGCTGTTGACGGTGGGTTACTTGAGGAAACATTACAGTGTGCTATATTACCTCTGATATTTTTTGTTTCTGTCTTATGGTGATCTTTTGTGTGTGATATTGATAATGCTAATGTTTCCAACAAATCAGCCTTACTTTTAAGGAAGTTAATCAAACTGTCCACCTTCAATTTAGTTCTAGGAGGGGTGTTTGCCAACAATAAACCTCTATGTTGTTCCCACTCCCGTTCTGTGGTTATATCGAGCTTAGAGACAACTATATATATTATAAGCGTATCCCAGGTATCTGTTGGCTCATCAAGGGTTTTTAAAGCGCGTAAATTGTTTATGATTGTATCTATAAGATTTCTAATTAGTGAAGGTGACTCTTTCAATGGTTGTATTAAGAACAATGCTTTTAGGTGACTATTCACTAATAACCTATCATTATCGTACCTATTTAGGAGTAATTCCCATGCCACAGAGTAGTTAGCTGCAGAAATCTGTAGCGCGTTTACAACTGATTCGGCACTTCCTTTGAGCGAAGACTTTAGATAATGGAATTTTTGAATTTTACTAATCTCAGTCGAATTGTGCACCAAAGATATAAACGTGTCCCTATATTCGAGCCAGTGTTCATACACGCCGTCGAACGTAGGCAACATGATGGTTGGTAATTTAACTGACACTGGCCTGTTTATATGCTGACACGGTTTGGAACAATCAGTGACCTCTTCACTGACGCTAAGAATGGATTCAGCTCGGGCAATAGTATTATAGTAGCCGTCTTCGAACTGTTGGCGCTGATCTAACTGATCATCTATATCACTATCGGAAACTAGTTCTTCAAGTTTTGATTGTATTTCATTAAATTCACTAAATAAAATCTCAGCACCCTTTACACGTAATTTTAAATCTATTTTTAACTCACTAGATATTGTTGTTACACTGATAGTATTTATATAATTAGAAAGTTTAGTCAACCTACCCTTAACGATACCACGTTTCCTAACCAAATCGCGCATGATTTGCTCAGTTTTTTCATCACTAATAGTTCTATAGGGGGACCTATCACGTATTTTGCTAGGACCCTTCCCTTCATCAGCCATTAATGGCATCCCGGTGGCCCGTGAAAAATGGAGTACTCACGTGCAAAGTGACTGCGTGTGAAAACGGCTTGTGCTAGTAGTGACACGATCAGACAATGTGTCGCTCTGCGCAATGGGCAACCCTCACCAACACCCTCACTGGAATCAGATCACAAAACGGTATTACACTTATGAACTCAGCAGCTCTTGAAAACTGGAACTTGATAAACGCACCGTATGTCCGCTTGTTCTTCCAAAATCTTCGATTGTCCTTTCACATCAATAAGATTGAAGGCCCTTGCGTAATTATGCTGCTGAATCTGCGCTTCTAATTGTAATTTTGCTCGTCTTTATGTGTCTGCGTGGTCGTAGCAGCTTGGCAGTCCAAAGGTCGCTTGACTCGACGATTTGGCTTTGATGCTTCAAATCCTCGAAATATGGCTCTGAAGGTCCAAATATGTTTGAATGTGTTCTGGTGTGATTGACTTGCTTGTTTAGCTGCTACCTTTTGGGTCTTTTAATGGGTATTTAGGTTAAATAAAAGAACTAGTTGCTGTTACAATGGTCGTTAGCGAATGTGTATTTTTTAATTTTATACAGCGATCGAGGGAAAAAGGATAGGAACAAACGGGCCAATCACAACAAGCCATCACGTCATTTAGCTGCGCTGTGATTGGCTTACGATGAAGCGACCGAATTCCGTTTGGATATTCATCCCAAACAAATGGTCTGATTATTTCACGATATTTTATTCCTTTATCACCTTTTATTTGACCTCTAGGATTGAAGTCTCTTTTATGAACATTTGTATAATGCAATATATCTTTGTAGACAAGTTTATCTTTACAGGATATTAGTTTTAAATCAGGTTTTTTTCGAAGTAAAAGTTCTTTCAGACCAGGAGTTAAATTGTATGATTTATCACCGATTTTAATCAAAATTACACTATCGTTATTCAAACTGTCAATTTTAGAAAATGATACTACTGAATTTCCAATCAATAAAGTTTTGTTTTCACCTCTTATTCCAAACGGTATATTTACACCATCATAAATATTATAGATATCCTGACCCTCTAATGAAATTTCTAAATCATCTAGTAATTCCATTTGAGGAGACTTTTTAACAGTCGTAACAGTCCTCAAACTTTGTAGATGAGCTAGTATTAATTTCATCCAATTCAGTATCTCCAGAATTAGTGAGTATTGTATTTTCTAAATGTTTTATTTTTTCCATAGATAAATTCGAATCAGCTAGAGTTTTAAGAGGGTCTGTGACAGGTTTTAGCATTTTATCGAGTGACAAGTTCATAAAGTGTTCCTGATCCTTCATTTGTTTTATTTTATTCTTTATAGAGTCTACAGACTTCATTAATTCTATCTTAATATTTTTCTCCATGTTATATTATAGCAACTGCGTTCAGCTAAAGAACAAATTATACTGAATTTGATTTTGCATGTTAATTACTTATATGTACATCATATATATATATATATATATATATATATATATAGTCAGTCAAATTTAAAAAACATATCAAAATTTTGTCTGTACCTTCCGTTATTTAAAGACGATTCTTTATTAATAAGTAGAAAATTATAAGGTGTACTCCAAACAGTTTGACAAATATTTCTAAACTCTTTCCATTGTAAATCAAAAGTAACATGCTCTTCATAAATATGTTTTAAATTCACATCATCTTGTTTGAATATAATAAGAAAATTAGCATTGTCTCGTAACAATTGCTTAGGAATTTTAGAATAGGTTTGAGATAAATAGAAACAATCTATTTGTTTATGCCTACCCATACAGAAATAATTGCGGATATTTACTTGATTTTCACACGCAACATAATCAAAAATAAATACAGAATTTGTTAAAGCTTCACTCGGGGAAATGACATCTTTATCATCATTGATCTTGAAAAAGTTAATCTGTGGCACACTTTTTAATACTTCGGTCAAGAAACGGTATTTTGGTTGAAAAGAAGTTTTAGAGTAAAGATAAAGATTTTTAAATTTGAGCCCATTTTCATGTAGCAGTAAACTAATCATAACATTCGTTTTACCACAGTTTGATGGGCCACATATTATACAGCGAATGGTATTTGGTAATAAAGAGCTATGTCTGATGTGGTGAACCGAGTCACTTAATCTTATATTATTAACATTGAGAGATATGGGTTGTTTGATCAACTTCATCATGTATATTAATCTAATTACCGTCTAACGTTCACTTATATACTCGTTACTACATGAACTTTATCATAGAACAAGTTTGAACTTAAATTTGATGATAATGATGATGATGATGATGATAACGTTAAGGACGTTGAATACGTTTGAATAAAAGCCCATTGTTTGAGACATATTATTTTATTATAAGTTCATCGTAATAGTAGCAGTACTCGTACATACCTTATTCTAAAATAATTATCATACATCATTTCTATACAATACACTATTATTTATTCTTATTTTAGTATTTTTAAAAATATTTAAAAATTAATATAATTTAGGATAGTCGTTGTCAATATGTGGATTACATAATAAGTGGTGGTCAATTGAAACGTAATAAGATCAATAAAAAGTTTAGCGAACACTGGTTTAAATCATCGCATCACAATACCCCCAAGGCAAGGTGTGAATGTGATCTGAAAGTATCTGAACTTTGTCATCGTTTCTATTTAATACTTGTTTACTAACTTGTTGTGAGTACAATATATGTTTGATAGACCTTATCATATTCATTTTAAACGATTGACTTTTATCTAATAATAAAGAGTCATTATAATCTGTGAGTTTTAAATGCTTAGTGACAGACTTAGACATACCTTTCGCTTTTGTTATCTTTGTCTTCAAACTGTTAATACAATAGAGTTTTGCTCTTAAGCCCGTAAATTCTGAAATCACATCACCACCCATTTCATCTTTAAATAGGCCAGGGATTTTTGAGTTGATTCTGGGTATGCTATATTGATTATCTATTGGGAAATTACTAGTATCAAATTGTGTTATATTATCACACATATCATAATAAAAGTCGTCTGTATGAATTAAATAAAGTAAACTGTCCGTATCAGTATAACATAGTTCAACGCAGTCTCCATATTTTTTTTTTATAAAATCATAGTGAAACTGATAAAGGTGTTGTTTTGCGTACTCTAAAACTGTAAATCCGATGTAAATAGGTCGATCTAGTATTATTTTATCTCGATTCAACTGTATAGCTACGAGATCCTCTGCAAATATTGATACACTTTTAAAATTAGGTTTTGAAATCAATTTTTGTGCACAAAGCTTTTTATTTGTTAAGTTTTCCTTATCATCCCATTTGGTAACGAGTTTTATATCTACTTGTTTTCTTCTATTTTCTATAGTTTTACCGAATATCGCATTATTCAGAAGTTTAAAAAAATCTTTTTCAAATGAAGTTTTAGATATGATACGCAAATTGGTATTAAGGTCTATATATTCTTTTAAAAAGTTATTTTGCCTGAATGTAAGGATGCGGTGAATTTTTTTTAAAACAAGCCCATTTTTAATGCATTGTTTTAAATGTACGTAATGGATGACATAATGAAATTTATCATATAGATTAGCAATTAATTTTGCTGTTTTCCCTCCTGGCGGTATAAATTTATCTGCAGCAAATGGTAAATCTTTATGTTGATCATGAATACAATCCGGGTAAGATAAATCTACTTCCAAGATAAAACCATATAAGTTATCATCGGATATATGTAAAACATTAAAGTTGTCGATTTCATGCCGACTTAAAAATCTGAACTCTGAAACAGGCAACTTTTTAGTCATTGCATAACCATAAAGATTATTGCAATCCAGATATATTAAATACCTGGTGGGTTTTGAGTTATTATAATGAGGTAAATATTTGTTATTTGCTTCAGCATGACGGAGGAAGCATTGTGCTAAACCCCCGCGTATACCTTTTTCAAGAAATGTATAAATTTCTAAGTTGCTAATGAGCTCTAATTCAACATTAGTGTAAAGAAGCATTGCATCCCAGCTTAAACTAGGTGTAGTCACATAGTGAACAGGATCTAGTTTGTAAAAATGTAAACTTGTCTCTCTAAACTTTTCAAATATGTCACATAACAATAAAACATCACATTTCAAATACAAATCATTGTACTCACCCAGTGTTTTTATATTAAAATTATTCCAAATATCTTGAGCATGAGCATATTCATCATCTGATATAGATTCCATAGTTAAACTATTATAAAAACTAGCTTTTGAAGGTAGTTGGCTTTCATCAAATTTTGACCAGTCGTCCATATAATCATATGGATAAATGCTTTTCTTACATAATAACTTAAGTTTGCTTTTATCCGAAAACTCTCTAGACAAATTGACAAAATCGTTCTCCGAAAGACTTTTGCTTAAAGAATCTAGGCTTGAGCTAAGAAAATGAATTGAATCTATGAATTTTATCTGTATTGAGCGAGCACCTTTTGTTGTTTTAATTATCTTAGTTATAGTCAGATATTTTTCTTTAGTTTTTGGTATTATTTTAATTGAGCCTTCATATTTAGCCAACTCTCTAATAAATATATGCGAGTCATAACCACTTAGATTATGAAATAACACCGGTATGAATGGACACACTCTGTATATCAAATTACAATTCGAATGAGCTGCTCCTCTGTACTCGGCAGTAATATGATCATGATCATGGACTTTATCTCCAGACAATGTTTGATTACATATATGACACAAAGTTGCATTTTCATATTCTAGTTTTTGGTTATGTGTCAAAGGTTTCATTGATAAATGAGTAGACATCATTTTGTTTAATCGCTTAACATCTTTTACTAAACGTTTAATAAAGACTTCGACACAATCTTTACCTCTGTATGTAACGTACTTGTTAAGTTTGTTGTTATGAGAACAACATATGTAATATGCAAAACTTGACGGTTTATGTATTTTTAGTGTTGTAGTATTTTTTGTACTATTTTCATTACAATTTATTAACAAACTTTCAAAATCAGCATATATAACAAAATTTATTTTAAGTTTTCTTTCATAGTGGTTAAATTTCACTATGGTATGTTTTTCTGGTAGTATAGTCAGAACTTTAGAACAAGAGTGATTAACGTATTTATATTTATTTGTAAAAAATTGTAAACGTGAATCACATAAAAAAACTTTACCATGATGATTAGTAACCTGACGTCGTACTAATCGAATGAGATCTTTTATTAAGCAGTAATGACCTTTACTGTTCCGTTCAATATATAATAAATTAATATGATTCTCTTTTTTCTTAATTGTCATATATAGAGGTCCAATAATGGTGCATTTGCTGTCTAAGCCATATACGCTAATGCTTATTCTAGGATTAATCAATTCAAAAAGTTTAATATCATTGTGTGAAGGAGGTAATAACATTCCTTGTATATTGAGAACTTCGCTATAATGTGGATAGGATGTCGTTCTGCACACATTTTGTGCACAAGGAAATAATGCCGCTACGACACACCATAAGAAACAACATTCATCATTATTTCGTAAATTCAAACAACTTTTAGTATTTTTTATTATTGAGGGTAAGTCAATATACGTGCCGCCTCTCATAGGACAATATTTACTTATATTCATTTCAATATGACTTAATGAAAGGTATGTCCATCCTGACTGTACATGTTCAAATTCAGACATTTTCTGCATCAAGACATGTATTTTATTTGAAAAAAACTCATTTATGCATATATTTTTATAGATGATGTCGTATTTAGTGTTAAAAGATTTCACCTCGATTTGTTCGTGGTCAGATTTTATCAGGAGAAACTTAGCATATAGCTCAAAATTAACTTTTATACAGTCATACGTTTTTAGTATCATAGATATTAATTTATCAATATTTGGATGTACAGAATTCAGGATCGCTTCAGGGGTGAGGTACTCGTCATCCTGACCTGTACGTGTAGTACATGTCTGACTTTCACTCGGGATCGCCTCGCAGGTGAGGTGATCCTCATCTTGACTTAAGTTCAGACGAAAAGTTACGATTCTATTTTTAAATGCAGTTGCCACAATAAAAATATTTTTAAATTCAGTACTCAGTAAGCTATTTGTCTTATGAACATTAGTTCTTTTATGATATGCATACTGATTCCGTGGTATTTCAGTTTTGCATTTGGTACAAGTTATAATTGTACTCATAGGTCTTCTGTGGTCTCTGAACTGAACAACTGTGAAATAAAACAATAGGTATAAGTAATATTTTTATTATTTTAGTGATTAGAAATTTACATAACTAAGCTACATGTATGAAACAAAATATAGAAAAATTAAAAGTTAGTGATTAGTTTAATAAGAGTTATTAATAAGAGTAGCGGGGCAGTTGCGGAAATCTTTATCTACTGAGGATGTAAACGCTTTAAGGTGACGCCAAATCTCAGTATCTCCATCAACTCTTGTTTTTACAGTAACTATAGAGTGACGCCACCTGTTGACTGGTGGTATGTCTGCGATCTCTTTAGAGTTATAAATCTTTAGTTCTACGAAGTACGGCCCTGTTTTTGTTTCGCATATTTTCCTAGCATAGCCTTTAGCAACCCTCTTTGTGAAATAGGAATAAAGTGGGGGTGATGTTTTACCACTCGATGTCGATCCTTTCTCTTCCTCCTCATCACTTTCACTACCGAACAGGTCCCGCGCCGTCAACTTATTACCAGCTATCGGAACCGGGTTTATTCGAGGTTTCTTCGATCCGGAGGCCTTAGATCCATCAGCTGTTTTAGACCGCTTGCTTGTGGACGGTTTCTGTTGCTTTGACTGCGGGGTCATATCACATTCATCATCGGAAGAAAATAATTGAGGCATAGAAATTGACTTGGACCTGAAACAATGTATAAATAATATTAGAATTAAACTGATAGTGAACTAAGTCTATTATGTTGTCATGAAATTCAAAATATTACATACAGTACACACAAGGAACATCTTATTTGCAAATTAAACATTTCTATTATATTCTCATTACTTATACATCATAAGCAGTGATAGCCTAGTGATAAGTATGACTACTGGAGTGTCAAGTTAAAAGTCTCGAGTTAGAATCCAAAGCATGCAGTTCTGATTGATACATTAGAAGCTATTTAGAATGAAAGTTATGTTTGTATAATTGTTATTCATTTATTAATTCATTCAATAATTTATTCATTCGTTAAATCATTGTGTCATTCATAAATTCAATTATTCATTTATTCAATCGTTCAATCATTCTGTCATTCATGAACTCAATCATTCATTAATTGAATCGCTCAATCATCCTGCCTTTCATTAATTCAATCATACATTAATTAAATAATACATTAAATCAAACATTCATTAATTAATAGACTAAACTTGGTATTGACACAATACATAGACATCTAATACAATAAGTAATAATAATAATAATTAATTATGTTTTACTTACATTCTGAAGTATTTTTCTGATCCTGGTTGAAGCGTCTAGGTGGTGATTCTTCCCGTCGAGAGAGCGATTATTGATTTTGTCTTGCATCGACACGGTTTATATACACCAAAATTATGACGTTTTACCACCAAATATGTCATCCAGAAAATAAATGCTTATACAACAAAACAAGATATCTAATTTGTCAACGAACTTGATATACTATGCAAATACCACGCCTGCACTCGTTCTAATTACTTATCATATCTAAGTTTATTTTCATATAAAAATCTTCAACGAACAAACAAATTCGCTGACTGCATAATCGATATAGTGACTTACCTTTAGCATCAAGTAATAGTAGAGCCCTGTCAGCATTTTATCCAAATGAACTTGATATACTATGCAAATACCATGCCTGTACTCGTTCTAATTACTTGTCATACCTAAGTTTCTTTCATATAAAAATCTTCAACAAACAAACAAATTCGCTAACTGCATAGTCGATATAGAGACTTACCTTTAACATCAAGTAATAGTAGAGCCCTGTCAGCATTTCATCCAAATATGATAAAGAAATATTAAGGTCATGCTACACTGTCAGCAATATTTTATTTTAATCATGTGTTATTGTATTAAATTAGTATAGAATAATTTCGGATGGTTAGTGTAAACGTATCCTAAGTGTAACATACTAATAATTGCCTATGGTTTTGCTCCACAATACATACAAAAATTAAATGTTTTTATTTTGTTTAGAGAAAAATATCTGCTAATTTGACTATGAAAAACAAAGCCATGAGTTAACCCGTAGGTATCCACTAGTCATAAGAATATTCTTATATAAATCGGGATAAAAAAGATACAACTTCACTTTAGTTCTTTACTTCTTTTAGTGTGCTACTGATAAATAGTAATTCTACAATGTCGGTAAGTGCCCAATATTTTTTTTTAATACTTTGAATGATGTTATAGTCTTAATGATACCAGTACTACAACAATCATGTGTCCTGTTTCAGATACCAAGCTGGGTTTATTCACCAACTTCACCACCACTAATAATGGATCCTGATGTGGTTGATAGAGCCATCAATTATTTGGATATGGAAGAACGACACCGAACCCCGCCTACTCTAAATACAACTAATGATAACAAGAAAGAGTTATTAAGTTTTTACAAAACAATTTCCATCGGTGGTGCTAAAGTTATACGGATCGAAATATACGACGCAAACCAATTTGCAAATAATTCTATGTGCCAGTGCAGTGCGGAAATATGTGTTCAGCATATTGTGAAGGACATTAACAATGATAACATTTACTTACGTGTCAAAGACTTGCTACCATATTTAAATAATAGTTTTTATCAATCCTTGTAAAGAAAACTGGATGGAACATTCATAATTATGTTAATTCAATCATATTGTTTCTATTAATTGTAAAGTAACATGAACTAATAAATAATTGCTTATATATTACAAGAAAATTGTAGTTTCATTTCAGTAGCTTAGAGTCTAAACTTATAATTTAAAATTCTACTTTGCATATCATTAAAAATAAGAATTGCTGTTTAAGCAAACATTGGGTAATAAATAAGTTATAAATGTCAAGTAGCAACAATGCTCGCTCACAGTCATGAGATCATAGCTGCATTGAACAGATCAAGTGTCTAATTTTTATCTTACACATAAAAGTGATCGCGATGAGCTCCTCATAATATTAGTTTGAATGAATGTGGCAGGTATCGTATGACTGTTTGGTATTTAGTGTTGATTTGCTACTAAAGTGTTTAATAATCATACTTACATTGATGTAATGAATGAATGAATGAATAGTCAAACCTATAAATAAAACTTAATATGAGTGTAATAATTGTAAAATTGGGTGATCTGGATCAAGTGATCCAGGTCCCCCAATTTTACCCTACTGGGGCTCTTTTCACTATCCGCACTTTTGGCGACACTGTGTGTGGCTTTTACACGGTACGGTTTAGTATCGAATAAGAGAAACGACTAAGGAAAAATTATATCAATTTTTTGCAAACTTGAATGCTCGATATGATTTGTTGTGTTTTTTTCTGTTTATTCCGAACCCGAACAATTATTCTTCATTGTTATTGATAAGTATACTCAAAATATTATATATTATATTTGGCGCATCCGCGAGGCACACTTTCCTGTAAAACACAAATTTAACACTTTTTATTTGTTTCCTTTCTATTGATTTTTTTTGTGTTGTATTGTGTGACTTTTTGTTTGTGCTCTTGTACTTTCTTTCTTTCTAAATCGGATTATTTGCATTAGGTAGATGTATACTTTTAAGAAACTGGGGTACTTGTGATTTTATTATGTATAATTGATTCTGCAGTTCGGATCGATAGATGAATAAACTATTTATTCAGTGCACACAAAACAAGGTGACAATATACAAAAAAAAAAATATTTTAATTAAAGAAAGTGACACTATGGACTGACACAGTTCAAATCAAACGAATATACAAAGTGCAGTGCGTCTCAAGGTTACACCAAATGTCCAGCTTAGCATGTGTCAGACAATATATATAATATATAAAATATAAATAAATACAAAATATACCTGACGGTAATATTCCGCTGGAACCTTGCAGCGGTAAACGGCCTTCGAGCAGACGAGATAAATATGCGAAAATTGTGAAGAAGTGTTTCGTGCGGAGTGAAATTATGTTAGTATACCTTTTTTTTTTTTTTTTTTTTTTTGAGGGTGGGAAATCATCAAATGACTTCTCCCGCTCTGGGCAGAGCGAGAGGGTGTGTCAGACTTTTACTGACTAAAACCCACCCGTGTTCTTTCCGTTGCCTGTGTGCCGGGGCCGCGTTATCCCTTTCGGACAAACCCGCAACCCCAGCAGGCATTGGTCTTTCGACCCGGTCGGTTGGTGCTGACATCTCTTTGAGGCGCGCGTGGAACACAACGCGCCGTCGACACGGGCCTGGTCCTTATCGGACGGCGAGCTGCCCATTGCTCACCGTCCGCAAGCCCGCGCCTACGGTGGCCGGAAGTCGGCTCTGGACTCCCGACGCCCGGGGCGTCTCCTGCGGCGACTAGGGCCGCGAGGGCGTGCAGCTTGCATCTCCCTCGCGCGCTCCGCCTCCTCCTTCGCGAGCATAACTGCTTCGCAGAAGGAGGTGACGGCCTCCCATGCACTCTCGCTCCGAACCATGGCCTGAACCAGGGCCGGACGCGAGAGATCGCCGCCGCCGATCGCCTCCGTGAGGACACGGCGGTGCTCCGCCCAAGCTGGGCAGACCTGCACCGTATGCTCCACCGTGTCCTCCGGGCGATCCACACAGTGGTGACACCCGGGCGTTTCCTCCCGCCTTACGCGGAACAGGAACCTCCCGAAACAACCGTGTCCGGTGAGGACCTGCGTCAGGCGGAAGGTGAGGACGCCATGGCGCCTCTCAAGCCACTCCTCAAAGAGGGGACTTATCGCCGCAATTGTGGCGTGCCCAGCGCTGGGTTGCGACAATCGTACACTCCATGCCGCCATGAGATCCCGCCGGAGCTCTGTCCGCTGTGCCGTGATTTCTCGCGGCAGCGGAGTTACAGCCCGGCGTTTCGCCTCCTCGCGCAACTCCCACATGTGCGCGAGGACTTTCGCCTCCAGATCCCATGGCGGTAGTCCGGCAAGGAGGCTCGCCGCCTCACGGGAGACCGTGCGGTATCCCCGGACCAGCCTGATGGCCATGACCCTTTGGGACGCGTTCAACCGCCGGGCCGGTCGCAGCCTCAATAAACGCGCCCACACCGGTGCCCCGTAAAGGGCCATGGACCGCACGACCCCCGCGTAAAGCCTCCGGCAGGAGGCGTTTGGACCCCCCAGGTTGGGCAGGAGCCGCTTCAAAGCAGCCCCAGCCCTATCCAGTTTGGGAGCCAAACGTCGGAAGTGCTCCACGAAGTTCCACCGGCTGTCGAGGACGAGTCCCAGGTACTTCATCGTCGACTCGACACCGATGTGAACCCCTCCCGCCGTAATCTGGGAACCCGACAGTGGCGCGTTCCGAGGACCATAGAAACACATGGCCTCGGACTTGTGCAAGGCCACCTCGAGTCCCAGTTGCCGGATCCTTTCGACGATTGTCGCAACCCAACGTGTCGCTAATTCGGCCGCCGCCTCATGCGACCTCCCCTGCACCAGGACCAGCGTGTCGTCAGCGTAGCAAACCACGCTGACGCCGCTAGGGAGGTCGGCGCGCAGCACCCAGTCGTAGCCGATGTCCCACAGATGCGGCCCCAGGACCGATCCCTGTGGGACACCGCACGACATCTCTCGCCGGTTCCACTCACCGTGGTGACCGGGGTAGATGACGGCCCTGTCCGTCAGATAGGCCTCGACCACTCGACAGAGGTAGGTCGGCATCCGGTGGTACCGGAGTGCCTCCCTAATGCAACTCCAGGGCAGGGTATTGAAGGCATTGGCGATGTCAAGAGACACCGCCAAGACTACCCCACCCTGGGCAACAGCATCCCCCGTCGTGAGGGCTCGAACGCGCATGATGGCATCCACCGTAGAGCGCCCCTTGCGGAAACCATACTGGCTCTCCGCCAAATCCGGCCCCAAGACCGCCTTGTCGGGCAACTCGTGCGAGTCGAGCTGCCCGACAAGGCGGTCTGCAAGATGAGCGTGCCTCAAGGATCAATTCTTGGCCCTTTCATATTTCTAGTTTATATTAATGACCTTCTTTACATAATGGCCAACTTATCAGATATAACCGCACCAGCTCCCTGACAAGGCGGTCTGCAATTACCCTAAGGCTGGCAGGGGAGGGACACTTCTGTCGGGTTCCCAGATCACGGCGGGAGGGGTTCACATCGGTGTCGAGTCGACGATGACGTACCTGGGACTCGTCCTCGACAGCCGGTGGAACTTCGTGGAGCACTTCCGACGTTTGGCTCCCAAACTGGATAGGGCTGGGGCTGCTTTGAAGCGGCTTCTGCCCAACCTAGGGGGTCCAAACGCCTCCTGCCTGAGGCTTTACGCGGGGGTCATGCAGTCCATGGCCCTTTACGGAGCACCGGTGTGGGCGCGTTCATTGAGGCTGCGACCGGCCCAGCGGTTGAACGCGTCCCAAAGGGTCATGGCCATTAGGCTGGTCCGAGGATACCGCACGGTCTCCCGTGAGGCGGCGAGCCTCCTTGCCGGACTACCGCCATGGGATCTGGAGGCAAAAGTCCTCGCGCACATGTGGGAGTGTCACGAGGAGGCGAAACGCCGGGGCGTAACTCCGCTGCCGCGAGAAATCACGGCACAACGGACAGAGCTCCGGCGGGATCTCATGGCGGCATGGAGACTGTGATTGTCGCAACCCAGCGCTGGGCACGCCACAATTGCGGCGATAAGTCCCCTCTCCCGTTTGAGAAGTGGCTTGAGAGGCGCCATGGCGTCCTTACCTTCCGCCTGACACAGGTGCATGTGAGTGATCCCTGAATCTAAAAAGGATACTGACTAACTCACAATATTTTTTAAAGACCTTTCTAACGATACCCCACAACATGGGGTAGATGACGGAAAAAAAAACATCCCCACTTTACGTGTAGGGGAGGTAACCTAAAAAAAAAATTTTTTTCTTGATTTTATTTTACCACTATGTCGGCATGATTAATATACTATACATATGCCAAATTACAGCTTTCTAGTACTAACCGTATCTGAGCTAAGCCGTGGACAGACAGACGGACAGGCAAACAGACAGACAGACAGACATACGGACATGGCGAAACTATAAGGGGGGAACCCTGTTTACTACGGAACCCTAAAAAGAATTGATGAAAGTAATCATGAAGTCATATACACCCTAAAATTACAAATATAAAGCGCGGTGTGCCCCAAAGCTCCATTTTAGGACCAATACTATTTATTTTATTTAAAAATGACTTGCTTAACTTCATGTACTATGTTCAGCCTGATGTAAAACTTGTTGTTTTTGCAGATGCTACAAATGTAATCATTGGGATGAATGAGTTAAAATAATTGACCAAAAATCTAAATAAAAGCCTACAAAATCTCTGCAATTACTAGTTAGCAATTGCAATTAGTAGTTTACATCCAATAACCATTTGGTAAATACAAGAAAGAATAACATTATTTTATTTAAGACTACAACTCACCATAATGACAATTTAGATGTACAAATCAAAGGAAACAAGATTGAATTAGTGGACATAGTCAATTTTTTTGGCATTAACATAGATGTGCATTTAAATTGGAAACAGGAGCTGGCTGCTATTGGCACTTCAATTTCATCAGCATGCTATGCACTCTGGAGCCTTAGAGATATGTTGGATCTAAGGCAACTAAAGGCTATATATTACGCGCTGGTAGAATCTAGATTAAGATACAGCATAATGCTTTGGGGTAACAGCTACAGTAATTATAACTGTCAGAAAGCGTTTATTTTACAGAAACGTGAAATAAGGACCATAGTAAGGATCTCGCAAAGAGATTCAAGTAGAGAGCACTTTCAATAATTAGACATTTTAACATTACCAAGTTTTTATACAATGTCACCCATGGGCATGTGATCGCCCGTATTTTTCTGAATATTTATGACAAATTATTCAAAATTAACTTAAAAAGACCCCCCCCCGGTCTATCTTTAATTTTTTCATTTCTTTTTTTTTTCAAACCATTCCTTTTTTCTTTCTGTACAGATCCTGCCGTTGAAAATAATATAAATATCGATAAATATTTTTCCACGAATACGAATACGTATGAGTAGGTATTTCCTATTATTTCGTGCTACAAAAATAATATAAAATTTAAATCAAAATACTTTATTGTTTCTTTATTAGTACTATCTAAACTTTTTAATAGTGAAAATGCTAACAGATAGTATTGTAGAACAATGGAAACTGAAAATGTCCCATAACTCTTTCAATATGTAAATAAGTTTTTCAAATAACTTCCTTTATCCATATAGGGCTTCGTTATGCATATCTTACAACAAAAGTTCTAACAACTAAGTAATATGCTGCACGAGTATTTATGTTTTTACTTTGCCATATGCGAAATATTGAATTTAAGTTTATAATTTTTCGCCTACATATTCGTAATAATATACTCTGCTACCATACAAAAGTTTAAACATATACATACATATGTGCTATGCCTTTTCTTTAATAAATAAAATACAATTTGGGTATTGCGGGGCGCGGATTCGTGCGGCGCGGTGCCACTCCGCTCCGAACGTATTGAATGAGGCGCAAAATCATTTCTTAATTATAGCACAATTTTTTTAAATCAGATTCATCCATAATACCCACAGGGCACTCATAGCCCCAAAAAAAGTGTGTACGATCAATTTTCAGTCTTAAGTGGACAGACTCTTGTAAACCTGTATTTAATAAGCAAAAGCTGCTTGGCTTCCCGTCTTTAAATGTATTTGAAACCTGCAAATTTGTAAGAAACAATTACTCACTTTTTGAAGAGAAAAATAGTACAAAAGCCACTAGTCGTCCCGCGTAATAGACAAAAAATATGCAACAAAAATTGTTATACCATGGCGGTGAAAATATATAACCACTTAGCCGAAGAATTTAAAAGTGCTACAGATTTGGAATTTAATAGAAATCTATGTAACTGGTTGTGTGAGAGATGTTTTTATTCCATCAATGAATATTTTGAGTGTAAAATGTAAAACTTATTTATTCAAATTATTAGGTATGACATCTAATATTGACATTACTTAAATAATATCGAAACATTTTCATTATTCTTGCTATTTTTTTATTGACATGACGTCATTATTATTGATCGCTATTTTAATATAAATTATTGTTTTAAATGAATAGTATTGTATGTATTTAATTTTAAGATGTAAAATCTGAATATTTGCACGGCTGAAATGCCGAATATAGTGAAACCCATAGATCTTAAGAATTGATGTTAGCTACCTATATTCTTGCAAATAAATATATTCATTTATTACTACATTCACTCTCTATCGAACTGTCTAACACTGTCGAACTGTCTGTATAGCGAAAATAAAAATCTTTAGAATTATCGAAGTACATATCATATTGTTCTGGGTACTGGACTAATTAGGCTTTTAAATGTATTGTTTCAGCATGTGATAATTTTATTTAATATGTACTGTTCAACACAATGTTATTTGTTAATGAATAAATAAATGAAATGAAAATGAAATTGATTCTGGAATTTGTTATTAATTTACTTAGTTTGAATTTCCGTGCATTTTTCAAGAAAAGTACCTACTATTTAAGCCTTGGCTGGGACCAGGCATTGATGGACTCAGGTATGTGTGCCTCGGCTTCGCCTCGGCTCACATTTTCGCGCTCGTCCTTCAATGCCCCTATTGCAGGCCGTGACAGTAATGTATTTATTTGCAAAACAAATATAATAAAACTTACTGCTTGTTTTGCTGTCTGACGTCTAGATAACATTACATTACCACAGAAACACAACTATTTATATAACAATTTTGAAGGTAGGGTAAAGACGGTGAGCCTTTGTATTAGATTACTCCTAGATAATAAAGTATCTTTATATAGATATTATAGCTATCGTGATATTAGATAAAATATCAAATAAAACAATAAGCCACACCCCTACAAAGATAAACATTTACAACGAAATTAAATTGTTTTATAATTGATTAATATCTGGCTCCATCAGATAAGTAGCTCTGGCTCAGTCAGTCTTTCATCTACCCTTTTTTATCAGTCAATGTTACAAAAAATGCATTCACCTACATTTTAGGAATTATTTTATTGCAGCATATACAGAAGGAAACTCTTTTATGTGAATCCTAAGAAGAAGCCAACAATTAAAAAAAAACAATTTCACTCAAGATGAAATTTTATTATTTTCAAAAAGTATTATTACTAAAGAGTATAAAATAATTGACAGTAAAAAAAAATAAGTAGTTCAAATAAAACAAAATTGTATCTAATAATATTGTAAAAAGAACTGCAAATGTTTTTTGAATGTTGGTCGTAACATTATCGTGATCTATTCTCCAACTATGAATGCCGCACCGCGCTCGGCTATCATTGTGACGGCGGCATTGATGTTGCCACTCACTATAGTAGGCATCACGCTCGCGTCAACTACGCGCAGGTTACTCACGCCCTTCACTGACATTTCGTTGTCTGTGACTTTGCCCATCGCACACGTACCCGAATAATGCCACATAGTTGCAGACATTTCTAACGCATAACAGTTCCAAAATTCAGAGCCATTTAGACCCGAGCATAGTCCGGTATCGACCAGCATTGCATTATTTTCTATAAAATACGTTGTGTTCAGTATCTCGGAAAAGTTCACCAAGGAATCAGTCATCAGAGACAAGTCATCACCATTTGAGTATGTACCAGTGTACACGAGCGGTGCGACGGTGGGATCAGTACTAGCTAGCGTAACATTACCGCAAGATTTTGGCATCATCAAATTAACCACCGCAAGTAGCAATTTCGCCCCAACGTTAGCTGCGGCGAATTTGTTGCAAATGTCAGCAGAATACTTGAAGCAATTGGCGCAAAGCTGCAACATTCCGGACGAATCGTGAGGGAAAAGGAGATTAATGGACTGGTAGTCTGGATATAGCTGTGATGAATTCAACGCAGCATAAACAGTAGTTGTTGGTACAGGGAATTCATGTGGGTTAGACGCAGGAGTGTCAGATGTATCCGAGCCCATTTTAATTGCAACTACGTTGGCGGCGTGGTCCATGAGGTTTTGGCCAACAGGCAAGTCAACGACCACCGGAATTCCAAGAGTCTCGAGGTGTTCCCTAGGTCCAATACCAGACAACATTAGCAGATGGGGGCTGTGTATCGCACCGGCAGAAACAATCACTTCCTTGTTCGCGAACACCTCCAAAGTCGTACCGCTAGAGGTGTTCACTTGCACACCAACGGCTGTGCTATTCTCGATCAAAATCTTAGTGGCTGTGGTAGACAGCGCTACGCACAAGTTTGAGCGGTTCTTAGCGCAAGCCAAGTAGCCAATCGAGCTACTCTGACGCACATTATCGTCTATAAAGAACAAAGGGTTGGTTGCACCGAGGGTTGAAGTATCCGACGTTGTATCATTTACAGTAGGGTGTCCGGCCTCCTCTAACGCGTCTAAAATATCTTGGCTCTCAATTGCTATCTGTCGCTTTATCTTAAGCATGCCATCGGTACCATGGAGGTTGGCGTAGTAGGAGTTTGAACGCAAACCTACGTCAGTCAAATTTTCAAATTTTTTGAAGTACGGTAGAACGTTTTCGTATGACCAACTATCATCACCCAAAATTGACGCCCAGTTGTTATAGTCATGTGGATCTCCTTGTACATATATCATATGATTGATATTGCTGCCACCACCAAGCATTTTTCCTTGCGTTAGGCTGACTTTGTTGTCCTGCAGGTTCTGTGCTGTATATGAGTCATCGACAGACGATGTGTCGTAGTCATAAAACATCAACGGCATTGGCGTAAACAATCCAGCATACTGTGAAGACAAATGACAATGAAGGTTTTTATTTTATTGAACACTATATAAACTTGCATTAATAACTTTATAGTTATAGAGTTAATTTGAATTGAAGAGGCGTTTTAGGTAGTCGTGTACAACGTTACGCATTGAGAACAATAGATTTTGCATTAGGTAGTTTAAAGACAAAGTAAAATAATATGTAGAAGAGGTTAAACGTAGCGAATCCTCTACAAACCAAACTTGTTGTATCTAATGAAAAACGTACCTCGGACTCTAAGGTTGGATAGCCACCGGCTTCGATTAACAGAACTTTGTTGCTGCTGTTGGTTGAAAGCCTGTACGCAAGAACACACCCTGCAGTGCCACCACCCACGATAATGTAGTCATATGTAGAACCATCTGGAAATAAGAAATAGAATAATTCGATTTCGTCAGCAGACTGATTTATTGCTTACATGATTCAAAAGAAGTGTCATATCTATAAGGATATCTGTCTACCCCATGGGAAGGACGCGTGAGTTTATGTATATACCGATGTATGAAACAAAATAAATAAGCTGATTGGATAAATCCTAGTGTTCAGCAATTCGAGTTAGTTTGTTTGTTACGCTTTAACGTTAAAACGGCTGAACGGATATTAATGAAATTTGGCACTTGGGTAGACCATGACTTGCATTGGGACATAGAATACTTTTTATCCCGATATTCCCACGGGATCAAGACTTATGTGGGTGAAATCGCGGGGTGCAGCTAGTAAGACTTTCTATTTTGGAGACGATTGTTTGTTTTTCTTGAATCAGTATTGGTGCCACGAAAAAAATTTACAAGGATCTTCAAGACGATGTAACCTAAGAATTATTGTGTTGAGAAGGCCATAACTAATCTCTAACCTTTCGACATTTGAGCGGCAAGATATCGGTATACTTCAATTATAATGTTATTGTGTAATTCAGCTGTCCTATATCGAAACCCAGTAATTGCTTCAAACTATTTTGTTCAATAGAGTGCAAACAGCTTACTAGTTTTTTTATGGTAAACTGTCTTGTTATTATGCGTTACATTAACTAGACAATTAACCAATACCAATACAATTGGTTTTTTTTAAAGATTTTATTTAACTAGCAATGTACGAGTATGTATGTATGTATGTTTGTTCGCGTGGAATCTTGCTACTCAATTTTGAAGCAGATATCTTCAACCGATTGAGCTGAAATTTTGTGTACTCGTTTAATTTGGATGACAATACACGATAAGTTGTGTGACGTCATTCTAAATCCAATATCGCGAAACATTCAAGATGGCGGAATAGTTATTTTTTATGCACTTCTGCAGTATGGGTATCAAATGAAAGCGCTTGTTGAGAGTAACTCGAAAAATAATGAGACGCCATTCTAAATCCAATATGGTGGAACATCCAAGATGGCGGAATAGTTATTTTTTATGCACTTCTGCAATATGAGTATCAAATGAAAGGACTTGTTGAGAGTAACTCAAAAAATAATGTGACGACATTCTAAATCGAATATGGCGGAACATCCAAGATGGCGGAATAGTTATTTTTTATGCATTTCTGCAATATAGGTATCAAATGAAAGGGCTTGCCGAGAATAATTAGAAATAACTAAAAAGTAAAATATAAATTGATAGCAAAAACACCTTAAAAAAAAGCTTTTATTTAAATGCTCTAAAAAGAAGAAAATAAAATGTTCTTTTAAAATTTTAACTATCAACTTATAACCTCATTATACACAATTTATATGATAATAAAAATAAAAAAAATGATTTTAATTTTATGGTATTGGTACACTTACTAGTTCCATTAAAGTCTTCGTTATTGTTAAAAATTTATTCCAGGTGTTTTTACATTTTGACGGTACTATCATGTACCGTCAAAATGTAAAGACACCTCAAAATAAAATTCGTCAAAATAAAAAATCTCTACATCCATTAAGAATGACACGGCCGATCTCATCACTATTCAGAAAGGTTTTTGGGTTGTTAAGAACTTACTTGTAAAGGTACAATTAGGTGGGTAACGATAAGATGTAAGCGCCAGTGTAGATAAAACAACCAATGCGGAGTGCACTGTATCTATGGCAGCTAAAGTTTCAGCCGTAGCGTTCGTCATGACTGAAACAAAAGAAACGCAGTGATAAGTCCCATAGTCCCAAGTTATTGCCGTTTTTAGGAATCCGCACCCAGAGTTTAATACTCAAGGTCCCTTTACCTTGAGCATGGTACTGAGCCTGCCTGACACAGAAAACTTCTTCAGAATCGAACAGACAAACAGTCTGCAACTTATTCAATAAAAACAAAATTTTAAAGTCATTTATTCAAACTAGGCTGAGAATCAGCACTTTTCGAACGTCAAAATTACATAAGACAGTCCCCCAAAAACGCCCACCCTTCACCACTTCCTAGTGCTTAAATTGGAAAGAAGAAGTGACGCATCAAACTCCCCAGTAGCAGCTGTCTGTTCAGTTGGAAAAACTTGATTCTATTTAATAGTACTTATGCAAAATAATTTTCATTACCATAAAGTGCCATACTCGTACAACTCATAAAATAAAAACAGCTCTGCCTAACCCTTCACGAAATATAGGCATCATGATATGTATGTGAGTATGCGTATGTATCATAAAATTTATAGGTAATTTAGAAATAAATTATTTATGCCAGCAACATCTTATTTTTTACTATAACTAGAATTAAGTTGTTCACTAACAAAGTTGAATCTGTATTACTGGAACTAAAATTATATGATAAAATCATAATAAATAACAAAAAAACTTGCCAAATGCCTCGACTATATTATTTTATGCGATATTTAACACTAAATATTTTTTTACAGCAAAAAAACAGATAAAATACGTTTCTAGTATGGGGAACCCACTTTAATTTTTAACATTATTTCTTTTCATTAAGTACTTGTTCTTATAGTGGCAATAGAAATACACAGTCTGTGAAAATTTCAACTGTCTACCTGTTAGATACAGCCCGCTGACAGACAGACGGACGGACAGCGGAGGCTTAATAGGGTTTCGTTTCGCAGAGACCTGGTAAGTATCTCAGAACCCAACGGCTGCATAATGGTGTTCTAAGGAGTTTTTTTAGATGAGACTAGTATTCAGAATTTGGCTGTAAGGTTGACATCTAATCTGTCTCCGAATGCTGGCATAGCCCATGGGTTGTAAAGATCAGATGGTGATCATTTCCGGGTTAAACACAAAACAATAAAAAAAGTAATAAGACGAGTAATTGAAAATAAGTGACGTTAGAAAATTCAGGAAATAAAAAAGATCAGTAAGGTACTTACTTGAAGTATCTGCTCACTGCTGAAGACCAGAAATGAAGATGTCGTTTGATAATCATGGCTCAGTATTTATACTAAAATAATTGGAAGATACATCTAAACAAATACTTATTCAGGTGTTCAATCAAAATTCAGTATGCAAATTTTATTGATAAATAAAATCAAAGTGATCATAACAATTTTAGAATAATTTAGAATATAGTTGGTTATACAGCTGTGGTACTTTGCGTTATTGTCATTGTTATTCGAATTTCATTTACAAAGTAAACAAGATTTTTGTATATAAATGACGAAAAGTTTATTAATTCATATACGAGGGTGACACTGAAAGTTCTTAGAAAATCAAAAACTGTACAAACTAGCAATTTATTAGTTTTATTATATCTTTTCAAAATAGTGTCCGTTTACATACATACATCGCTGCATCCGATGGATCCACTGAGAAAACCACTTTGCCCACTCATCCTTAGGGATCTCTACGACGGCATTTTGAAACGCAGCCACTATTTTTTTTTTTTCTACAACGTTGCCCCACACTAAGAATTTCTTCCTGTATCGTGGGTGCGTTTACAAACATAGAAACTCACATACACTCACACCCAGACCCGGAATAACTACTTGCAGATCATACAAATATTTGTTCCGTGCGGGGATCGAACCCGCAACCCGTTGCGCAGCAGTCGATCGCTCAACCACTGCGCCAACCGTGTCGTTCACTGCTACCTCGGCTTCCGTACAACGTTTTCCTTTAAGTTTTTCTTTTATTTTCGGGAATAAATAAAAATCGCAAAGTGCGAGGTATATACAGCGGGTGACCCAGTAATTCCACGTCTGACGTCGCCAAGTAGTCGATTGTTTGCTTGGCGGTGTGCGATGAGGCGTTGTCGTGGTGAAGGAGGATCCTTCCGTTTCTCTCGAACTTTTTCCAAGACAAGTGGCAAACAATTATCAGTGTACCACTCTTCAGTAACTGTTTTTCGATCCTCTAAAACTATTGTTGCGTAATGACCTATCCTTCCGAAGAACGAGGCCACCATCTTTTTGACCCACGCAACTGCTGGCAACTGCTCGGAAGGAAACACCCAGACAGCAGACTGTGTCTTAGTTTCAGGATCATAACAATAAATCCAGCTTTTGTCACCCGTAAGTATGTCGAACACAGCATTTGAGTCACCTCCGTTAAATCTTTGAACCATTTCACGACACCAATCAACACGACGGAGTTTTTGGGCCTCTGTCAAATTATGAGGTATCTACAACGGAAAAAGCTTCCTGACCGCTCAATGTTCATGGAGAATTTTGTGCACTTAAGTCATACCGATGCCTAAGCTTGTCCAAATCTGCTGATAAGTCATTCTTTTGTCAGTCTCTATCATACGCCGCACAACACTGATGTTATCATCAGTCGTCACCGTAGAAGGCCGTCCCTCACGCAGATCATCGGTGAGATTAGTGCGACCACGTTTAAGGGTCATACTCAGACAAAGTGTACATTTGGTATATTTTCTTGTCCCGCTACTTCATATTAAAGTAAGTATCTAATATTATAATATGTTTTCTTTTTTCCCCTCCTTATTGTTATATTAGTATATTAATATGAAGATTTTCTGGTATTTTAACTTTAATTTTCATTAGAAGAGTATATTTTTTGAGTGTCAAAAGATTGTTATAAATATCATCATACATTTTTTTTGTGTCCCAATGACCATTACACATTTTCAGAGATTAATTGTTACAAATATTCATCACTTTACTTAACATTGACTGTGACTATATTATTCTTGATGAATCAAGTAACTAAATAGGACCAATTTTATTCGTAAATCATTTATAGAAAAAAATATTTTAATTAAACTAATGTTGTCCCAAAATTACGAAGTTTTGTTACTCAGGGTTAGTAACACGCAATAAAATTTTAAACGCAATTATTTAAAGTGGTATAAATAATTTTTCCTATTCCGGGAACACTATTACTTACGTAAAAATCAATGTCGCGGCAGCCATGATGTTTTCGCCGAATTCGTGAAGTCAAGACGTGTATCAAGTGAATATTTACAAAAAAATACCTCAGGGTGATAAACGACTATTATAGTGGTAAGTTTATTATATTTTTTGTTTACTTACTATGATTTTTTGTTATTTTTTGTATCATCTTAACGAATACGCTCACTGTTTGCGTGGTAAACACGTGGTTTACGTAAAAATATTTTTAGAGGTTATAATTTCTCAGATTTTATTCTCATTTTCGTTATATTGCGTTACGTTACGAAACTGAGAAATTGTTAAGCTTAGTTCACATAAACAAAAAGTACGTAACTATAATTACCGGCCCGTAAGTTGGCCTAAGATTTTGTAGTGGAGGAAGTTCGCGCACACACAATTTCATACATTGTTACATGCGCGAACTTCCTCTACTAATAATACGTTCTCGTAATAATAATATTGAAAACTCGTTTTGATTTTTTTAAATTGATAATTTTTCGTTTGCTAATTTTATTATCGATGTTTATCCTATTACCATCTTACTAATAAACACAGAATACTCGTAAAGTTATTCCATGTTTAAACCTATGAAAATGTATGGTTCTTCCTTTACTATTCCTGGTATAACTTTATTCCGTGTTTATTAGTAAGGGGGTACTTAGAAGTTATTTTTTAATCTAAATAAGACTGATAAGCCAAATATAATCACGTGTTTTATTTGCCCAATCCATGTGTACTATACCTTATGACATCAGTTTCGTGACGGAGATTCTCAGTATCGTTACCTATCAGTTTAGTAACAAATTTAAAATGTACACTTTTTCTGAGTATGACCCTTAAACTTATTAAACCAGTTGTAAACAGTGGCACGAGATGGGGCTTCATCGTGAAAGGCCAATCGAAGTCTATTATAACTTTCTTGTTGACTTAAATGACATCGAAAGTCATAAAAATCATTGTACGAAAATTTCCTCGCGTTAAATTCATGCTGAAGTGACACAGACAGTTTTCAATTTGCCGCCAAATCGTAAACAAATGACAAATGAATAAAATACAAACACAATATATATTGGCAAAGAGTTCCATTTTCAAAATTTGAACTTATTTTTTGCAGACTTCAAAAAAAGAAGGTTATCAATTCGACATGTATGTATCTAATATTATTATTGGAACTGCAAGATATTCACATACGATAATCTGTTACGGCTTCCAAACAAATATACAAAATTTTATATGTGTATGTATGTTTGTATGTATGTTTGTCCTCACATATCTCCGAAACTATTAATGGAATTGTGAGCATTCGTTTTTTATTGGCTTACATTTACTTCAACTTAGGGTACAGTGCAAGGAAGTGCAGTCATCAAAATCGATTCAGTCGTTTTCAAGATATGGACTAATACTTGTAAGTGCGACGGCCTGGCTTATTGATACGTGCTACGGGTGGTGTCATCCGGGGCGTAACTCCGCTGCCGCGAGAAATCACGGCACAGCGGACAAAGCTTCGGCGGGATCTCATAGCATCATGGAGAGTGCGGTTGTCGCAACCCCGTGCTGGGCATGCCACAATTGCGGCGATAAGTCCCCTCTTTGAGGAGTGACGTGAGAGGCGCCACGGCGTCCTCACTCCGGCCACTGAGGCGATCGGCGGCAGTGATCTCTCGCGTCCGGCCCTGGTCCAAGCCATGGTATGGAGCGAGAGGGCGTGGGAAGCCGTCACCTCCTTCTGCGAAGCATTTATGCTCGCGAAGGAGGAGGCGGAGTGCGAGAGGGAGATGCAAGATGCGCGCCCTCGCGCCCCTAGTCGCCGCAAGAGACGCCCCGGGCGTCGGGAGTCGCGAGCCGACTTCCGGCCACCGTAGGCGCGGGCTTGCGGATGGTGAGCAATGGGTAGCTCACCGTTCGATAAGGACCAGGCCCGGGTCGACGGCGCGTTGTGTTCCACGTGCGCCTCAAAGAGATGTCAGCACCAACCGACGGGGTCGAAAGACCAATGCCTGCTGGGGTGGCGGGTTTGTCCGAAAGGGATATCGCGGCCCCGGCACACGGGCAACGGAAGGAACACGGGTGGGTTTTAGTCAGTAAAAGTCTGACACGCCCTCTCGCTCCACCCAGAGCGGGAGAAGTTATTTGATGACAACCAACCTTCAAAAAAAAAAAAAAAAAGACCGGTTAAGCCTAATCTGATCCACTACTGAGCTAAGGTACGATGCCGTGCCCCATCTGACTGATTATCTAGCACAAGAACTTGATAATGGTAACCACACAGTAGGAATCTTCCTAGACCTCGCCAAAGCTTTTGACACGGTTTCTATTCCTATTCTGTTGCACAAGCTTGAAGCCATAGGTATCAGAGGCACCCAGCTGAAAATATTTAAGAACTATCTAGAAGACTGTACCCAATGTGTAAGGATTGGTAATGTTCTCAGCGATAGTAAAAAAAACACGTCCTTCGGAGTTCCCCAAGGAAGTATTTTAGGGCCTACACTATTTTTGATGTACATAAAAGATCTTTGCAACCTAAATCTAGATCACGGCGAAATTGTTCCTTATGCTGATGACACTGCCACTATTTTCAGCTGGCTCAGAAAAAAATGTCCACAAACTTGCGCAACAGGAGTTCAATATTGTTAATAAATGGCTTCAACTCAATTCACTAACACTAAATGCAAATAAGACAAATTACATTAAGTTTTCGATGCGCAAGCAAACATATATAAATCTTGTGAAGTATTAACAGTTCGACAGCTATTTATAATGGATATTGTATTAAAACAACACAGAGCTCTACCCTACAGCACTGCATATACTAATAAAAGACGTAAAGATATACATAGTTTGTCCACAAAATACAACAAAACATGCTTTTGTATCCAAATTTTACCTATACCTCGGTCCTCTTCTCTATAATAGACTAAACCCGAAAGCAAACATTTATTCCCTGAACTACATAAATTGTAAGAGAATTCTCAAGGATGCTCTCCAAAGTATGTCTTACGAAGATACAGAGAATTTACTAACTGTGCTAAAGTGAAAAATGTCACCTACGTTAAGTATAAGTACTTATATCAAATTTAGAAAGTAAGAGTTAAGCTCCTCAACATGTAATTAGTGATCTATTGTCAACCTATTGTTTATTTATTTATTTTATAAGTCTATTTTAGCTCCTCTCGCCTAAAACACAGGATTACCTAGTTCAGGCACGTAAGTCTTAGGAATATAATTTACATTTGCATTTGCATTTGCAAAACTACACTAATTTTTATGCCTTGTAATTTTTTGAATAAATATTATTATTATTATTTCCTTTATTTAAAATTTTAACATATAAAATACATTTTTAAATATTTCTTAAAAAATATATAAAAAACATTTAAAAATATAAAAATAGTGTTCCGCCGGTGTCGGGAGCAGGGTCCAAGCTACCGGTGGTTAGGGCTGCAAGACAGGAACCTCCTCACAATGCGAGCCGTATCGAGGAGTACTGCCTTCTGGATCAGGCCCTTGATCCAACCGCCTAACGAGAGCCTCGAGAGATGTTGGTCGAGGCTTTCGGCTATCAGGCCATTGGCCGTTACGAAAATCGGCACAATGATAGCCGAGCTCTCATTCCACATGTCAATAACCTCGTGTGCTAAGTCGAGATATTTGATCTGTTTCTCTTTCTCAGCCTTCACGAGGTTCTCGTCATGCGGAATGGTAACATCGACTATCACTGCGCGGCGCACTGGTCGGTCTATCACCACTATATCAGGCTTATTGGCTACAATAGTCCTGTCAGTAATGATAGAACGATCCCAGTATAACGTGACATGGTCATTTTCGAGAACTTGGTCGGGCACATACTTGTAATACGGTACCTCAGAGTCAACAAGTTTATATTTCAAAGCAATTTGCTGGTGAATAATCCTGGCCACTTGGTTGTGCCTGTGTAAGTACTCGCCGTTAGCCAGACGCGAACAACCAGAGATAATATGTCTGATGGACTCACCCGGACGATGGCATGCCCGACACACGTCAACCGTCCCGTCCTTCATAATATGCCTCCGGTAGTTATTCGTCAAGATAACTTCGTCCATAATTGCACAAACAAAACCTTCAGTTTCCCCGAAAAGGTCACCGAAACGTAGCCAGGATACGGACGCTAAGAAATCTACACCAGGCTCATGAAGAGCCCGATAGTAGCGCCCGTGAAGCTCCTTGCTCTGCCATACCTTCTTGCGGTCATCTGTAGTAAGTATTAAAAGTTTGCGCCAGTTCTCTTTAGCCATGGAGAGTGGGGTGAGTCCCTTGTCCACTGTGACCACATCCTGATGCATACCCACTTCGGCTTTAAAAAAATAATCCCTGAGGCTGCACACCTCGCGGTTGTGGAGGGTCTTAGCGTTTAAAAAGCCTCGACCCCCGCACTTCCGCGGGATGTACAGTCTCATCACCGGTGAACGTGGGTGATGCATCCGGTTTGCGGTCAGGAGTGTACGGACCCTTCTGTCCAGGGCGTCGAGTTCGGTCTGAATCCATTTGAGTATGCCGAAAGAGTACATCAAAACCGGCATGACCCAACCGTTGTAGGCACGCACCTTGTTTCCGCCCGAAAGAAGACTAATTAAAACCTTTTTCAGGCGACCAAAGAAGCGCTCCTTCAACGATTGCTTCATGTCAGCAACGTTGATGCCTAACGCTTCCGACATACCCAAATACTTATAGCTTTCGGCTGAGGAGAGGGATCTAAGGTGTATGGAGTCCGAGAGTTGAGTTCCCTCGGATTCCATAATCTCCCCTCGCTTTACATGCATGACTGCACATTTGTCCACACCAAATTCCATCCCGATGGCGCTACTGAATGTTTCAGTTACCTTCAGTAGCTCCATCAGTCGCAATTTGTTGGGGGCAAAGAGTTTCAAGTCATCCATGTAGAGGAGGTGAGATATGACCTGACCACCTCTCCTTAACCGATAGCCCAAACCTGAATCCTCTAGCAGTGTGCTTAGAGGATTCAGGGCTAAGCAGAACCAAAGTGGACTCAAACTGTCGCCCTGAAATATTCCCCGTTTAATCCATACAGGCTCATCATTCCCCTGGATCTGTTGACATCCTGGGTAGCGAAGGACCGTCCTCCATTGCCCCATACACGACATCAGGAAGGTGCGCAGAATTGCGTCTATCTTGTACAATTCCAGCACCCTCATGAGCCATGTGTGTGGCATCGAGTCGTAGGCCTTCTTATAGTCTATCCAGCATGTCGACAGATCCTTGCGGGATCGACGAACTTGTTGGCATATGGCCATGTCGATGAGGAGTAGCTCCTTAGTACCGCGGGACCCATTCCTACATCCATTTTGAGAGGCCGACATAATTGAATTAATGTCAATGTGTGTGTTAATTTTCACTCTCAAAATGGATGTTAGAAGTTTATAGACCGTCGACAAACGGATCGAACGGATGTGATCGGTCTAAAATTCTTGGGTTCCGCAGGACTACCTGACTTATGGAGCAGGTGGGTAACGCCTGTTATTAGAAACTGTGGTAGCGACCCAGACTCCAGGGATGACTGAAATTGGGATGCTAGGCGAGTGTGTGAACTAATCAGCCATTTTAACCAAAAGTTGTGCAGTCCGTCCGGTCCCGGTGATTTCCAGTTCGGTAACGGACGGACTGCTCTGGCTACGTCTAATGGCGTGATTAGTACAGCTTCCATTTCTGGAATAGTTTCAGACACTCGCTCGACATCCTGCATCCAGCCAGCCTCAGCGTGACAGAGAGGCACCGACCAGATGCTGCGCCAGAATGTACTGGTGGCGGCATCATTCGGGCGGCTCACGTCCGTCACATTTTGTTCGGGTCGCTCCCAAGCTTTATTATTATTATTATTAAAGGCTATCCCCAAATCCTTCCAAACATCCTTTTCCAGGGCCACCTCCATCCAACCCTTGCGGTACGCGTCTAGATCGCGCCGCCTCTTCCTGGGCCAGCCTTGGAGGCGCCGTCCGTGCTCAGGCACCCACGGTGTGGAGACTGCTGCTCAACGATCACTATAAATGCGGCTGACAAGACCCGCCCGATCCCATTTCGGAGCATAGCGTAGTGTTACTTATTCTGGCAGTTCGTTTTACGCCCAGAATGCTGCGCTCCATTGCTCTTTGGTAAACCCCAAGGCGAAACTTTTGCGACTCGGTGAGCGACCATGTCTGAGCACCGTAGGTTAGGACAGGCAGAATACACATATCGATGAGTTTTCATCGGTAGATTGATTGCCCTGCCCTTCTTTAGCGTCTTCATGGACCAGTAGCTTTTCTAGGCATTTTCGATGCGGCGATTAATTTCCTTGTCTTGCCTGTTTTTGAAAGAAACTAACTGGCCCAAGAAGGTGTACTCATCGACATAATGTATTTCCTGCCCGTCTACGTCGACCCTACGCTACGTTGGTCATGGCTTTTGTTTTAGACCGATTCATCGCGAGTCCAACCTTGAGGCTGACCGTGCTAAGATTTTGAAGCATAGTCTGTAGTTCCAGAGCTATGGGGGCAAAAAGGACTATGCCATCGGTAAATCGGAGGTTTGTCAACCTTCTGCTGCTGACTTCAATGGCCTTGATCACCATGGCTACCAATGTTCTAAATATCTCCTCGAGAGTGCTTATGAATAATTTCGGGGAGAGCGGGTCACCCTGCTTAACACCATTTTGTATCCTAAACGAAGGTCCTGCAGAACTCAGTTTGATGTCTGCGCTGCTGTTGTGGTATAGATTTCTGTTCCAATTCTTAGTTTTCTAATGATTTGAATATTTCGGAGTATTTGATGCTATCGAATGCCTTCAATCTGCGAAGGCTAAATAGAGTAGTTTATTATATTCTGAATATTCTTCTAGTAGTTGGTTGCTGGCACATGGGTTCTGGAACTTTTGCTGATTGTAATTTGGTGTTAAAGAGGTTTGCAAGGCAGGGCAACAAAGTGGTAGAGCCGATTTTGAGCAGTTCTGTAGTGATTTCATCTTCCCCAGGACTTCTATCATTTTGCATTGTAGTGAGTGCTTTGTACACTTCATACCATTTATTGGGGGAATGGAATCTGAAGGATTGTATTCGATAGTGACATCGGGTGGTGAGTGATCGGAATATAATAATCTATTCAAAATTCAAAACTCATTTATTGAGACTAGGCTGAGAATCAACACTTTTCGAACGTCAAGATTAAATAAGACAGTCCCCCAAAACGCCACCTGCCATCCAGGCATAAAGGGCGTGCCCGCTTACATATAGTTGTAACTGGAAGTTATAAATGATAAACTACGACCATCGAGATAAAATAAATAAAACAAACAGTTAACAATAAATAATATGATCAATTGTCGAGGTCACTAGCTTACCACATATTGCAATACAACTTATTAAAAAAAAACATTGTAATGAGTAGATTATGTCAACAATAAATTAAAATAAAATTAAAATAGCTTGACTTATAAAGTCAAATAAAAGAAAAAACAATTAGGTATATAAACTCATATAACTTGTTAGTAGGTAATCTGGAGAAAGAACATAAACATTGTCTTGAGTTAATCATAGCGATCAACAATTATTATCATTTAAGTAGTCGTTGATAAAATAGTATGCCTTTGAACAAAAAAGCTTGCTTGCAAGCTTGGATTTTACTTTCGTTTTAAATGCATTAAAAGGCAAATCTAGAAAAGAAGAGGGTAGCTTGTTATAAAAGGTTATACCAAGCCCAACAAATGAGTTATGAACCTTATGAAACCGGTGAAAGGGAGCTCGTATTTTGTCCTTATTTCTAGTGTTAACATTGTGAAAATCACTGTTTTTAGTGTATAACCCAACAAGCAAAATAATCCTGGAATGCGATTTTATAATGCTACGTGGACTTATAAAACTCCGATGATAGTTTTGGTGGTTGCTACTGCGCTTTTAACAGCATAAATACATGCTGTTTTTACTCAAGTGCGTTTAATCCTATAATTTGTACTTAAATCGGTAAATAGGATCATATTTCCTGACAAATATAGGATCAAGACTCCTATAAAAGCATGAAACAAGAGTAATTGCACTCAGGAGTAATTACTCCGGTAACTCAGACTTATATGCGCCTATAAGATAACATCTGCGGACCATTTAAATCTTAATACTCCTGTAGGAGCATGTACCAGGAAGATATACACTGAGGAGCAATTACTCTTGTTATTTTTACTTATAACCTCATATAAGCTAATATTTTATGATCAATTAAAGTTAAATTACTGTAAATCATTTATGTATCTGGTTTGGTTTTACATAAACTTAAAAGTAAGTGTTAAATGAATTACATAGCCACGTTTTAAAAATAATAAATCACCAAGATTATAAAAAAAAAAAAAAAAAAAAACATTTCACAAACAATCCTCTTAAGAAGCCACTTTTGCTTGTTAACGACCAGTAAAGGCGAAAACGCGCTTTATATCGTTTTGCAAATTCTATTGTAGGATTTGATTTGAATCGATTTTCATCTGGGCATTGCAGAACCCTAATCGGTAACAATGGCGAATCTTTTTCGGTTTTGAGATAACCCAATATAGAACCAATACAGTTATATTGGTACTATGTCACTCTTGGAAATGCTAAAAAGACTTATTTCAGCACTATGTCATACTTGGAAATGCTCACCAAGAAAATGGCAGCTGCCTTCATAATATTTATTTAATATTAATTAATACTAAAATGTAAATAAGCAAATTTCAAAAGGCGCTTTAATTTTTTTATCAAAACCATGATAGATTTCATAGAAAATTCACATTCCCCTACGAATAAGCTATAAGACCAACAATTTGACAACAATAAGATTTTGTTTTTCTACTAAGGTTGACATTAATACATTCTGATTCATATAGGTAAATACTTCCCCTCAAGATGTTAATAAATATTTTTTTCAGAGCACAACAATTGATACACTCACTTCGACTGTTCACTATATATTATAGAAGCATTTCTAGGCGCGTATTAATCTCATTTTTGACTATAACTTACTTATATTGAGATTTACAGGAGTAATTGCATTGACGTAACTCAATTACAGGAGCAATATAGGCGTATATGGAACTTCAGCGGTCTAATATAAATACGTTATAAGTAAAAGTAGACTTATAAAGTGGGCCCTTTTCGAGACTTATATGCAGATATAAGTCTCATATAGTCCTCGATAAATGATGGTTCTAGGATAGTTTAAAAACCACTTTTTGCTAGTTGGGAAGTGTATATTTTGCCTAATATATAAGATGTTGGCGAAGATGAATTGAGACGCCACCGTGAGGATACCAATATTTTTGAAAAAATCTCTCAGAGAAACTCTGGCACCTAACTGGTAAATAGCTCGAACAGCTCGTTTTTTAAGGACAAATATATTTTGAATATCAGCAACTTTGCCCCATAGCAGAAGACCGTAGGACATAACGCTATGAAAATAACTAAAATAGACTAACCGAGCTGTATCGACGTCAGTGTATTGTCTTACTTTCCTGACGGCGTAGGCAGCCGAACTGAGCCTTCCCGCTAGGCTCGATATATGTGGGCCCCACTGAAGTTTGGCATCTACTGTTATGCCCAGAAAAACTGCCGAGTTTACAGATCCAAGCACCTCTTTATCTAAGACGATGTTGGGTCCTAGATTTCTAACATTTGGTAGGGTGAACTTTACACATTTCGTTTTCTTGGCATTGAGAACTAGGTTATTTGTCGTAAACCAATCCGTAACCATTGAGAGTGCACTGTTTACATCGTCAAAATCTTGTCTATTCCTGTCTACTTTAAAAATAAGAGAGATATCATCTGCAAAAATTACAACTTCACAGATAACCTTTAAATAGAATGGTAAGTCATTGATATACACTAAGAACAAGAATGGACCCAGTATTGAGCCTTGAGATATACCTAACTGAACTGGTAGACCGGAAGATTTCACACCATTAACATCTACACATTGGGACCTATTATGTAAATAAGAATTTATAACGTTGAGTGCTTCGTTTTGAACACCGTAATGACGTAGTTTACGCAAAAGCGTGTTATGGTGCACGCAATCAAAGGCTTTGGAGAGATCACAGAAAACCCACATAGCATTTTGCAAGTTCTCCCATGCGTTAAATATGTGTTTCAGCAGAGCAACACCCGCATCTGTAGTCGAACGACCTTTTGTAAAGCCATATTGGTCAAACATAACACCTGAACATCATAGTTCTCTATAAACAAACTTAACTCTAGCTCTTTGCCGGACAGACCCTGCATATTTTGATGAACAACATTCAAAATATGCGGCTCACCCGTTGTCGCACCTAATAGTTTAAACTACAAGGCGTATCAAAATTAGTGTTAGTACCACTACTAACAGTAATCGATGGTACACTACAAGTACCAGTGTCACTGTGTATATTGTATGCTAAAAGAGTAGCAATTTGTCTCCTACAACTAGGTAGCAAGTACATAGTATAATTTTTCAGTTTGTAATCAGCAATAAATTTATTACAATCAAAGTATAAAATAGCATTATTGTGACGACAAGTCCTATTATAAATTAACATATTTAATTTATAAATGTGCCTATTTTTCTCATTAGACAAATATTAGAATAAGGCAAGGCACAGAAAATAAATTTACAATTATTGGTCTCATTGAGATTTAACATCAAATGGACACATTCAATTATGTCCTTTTTTCTGAAATTAAAACTATCCCCATAAAATAATTTATCAGTGGAACCGGGGTTTATTTTTGTCGGTTTAATATTATTAATTAATTGGCTAATACGGGCACCGGGTGAACAATTATTAATTACATATTGTTGCGAACACTGATTAAATATGCTACCAAAACCTTGACCAAATTTGTCAGAGAATACATAAGTTGTGTTAGTAAAATTATGAATTCTATTGTCATCCAAACAACTACCTACAGGCTGAGCCACAGAGGGTGAAGGTGGAACCAGTTGAGGTTGGGGCTCATGGGAGCAGGCACAGCTAAATGAGAGGTTATTTGTCAGAGACTCATACCTCTCCGCATTATACTTGACCAGTCGGTCGATTCTGTAAAAATATTAACGTGAAGCTTAGGTGAAGAGAGCGTCAAGTGAGCTGTCACTGCCACAGAATCGACCGCCAGGATGCTAGGGATTAACACTATTGACAGCTCACTTCACGCTCACTTCATCTAAGTTTCACGGTGATATTTTTACAGAATCGAACGGCAGGTCTGCCAACTCATTAGCCTCCTGCAAACGCTTACTTAGGTCTTGTTGATATAGAAATGGGTTGCTATTTCCTTGATTTTGTGTCTGCTGTAATGCTTTATGCCATCATTATCTATCAAACTGTTAATCCAACTTTTTCCCTTTGTGACTCCTTGTTTTAAAACTCTTAGGGATCTATGATTTTCTAAGGCTGTTTAACCAAATGTGTATTAAGATTTCTCAAATCTTTACTAATGCTGCTTTTAACTCCTTCATCTATTGTTCTGTATTCTGTTGTGACACTACTTTATTGGTTCGTTTTTCTATCAAATCAATACCAGCTGTTAGTTTATTTATATTTCTGGGTTTGTTTTTTATGGTTTTACAAGTATTGGTTATTCCGGTGACTATTGTATTGTATTGTTCTTCTGAGTCTGTTTCATCAACTTTCAGTTCTTCAAAATAGTTTAATAATAGGTTGTTATATTCATAATTGTTAATAAGTGTTTCTTAAGAAAGTCTTTTAGTTTGTTTCATAAACAATTTGGCTCGGTGAAGTTTAGTCTGATTTTTGCACGGATTGGTCTATGGTCTGAGCTGTATATGAGTCTATTAATGACGCTAATATTTCGAATGATACTCGTAAATCATAGTCGATTTCATAACGCGTGAAGCCGTCAGGTGACATCCAAGTCCATCGTCGTTGTGGTTTCTTAAAAAAATCTATAGGCTATGTGCATGCTCTGTTCAAAGGCGAACTCTATTATGTCACAGACATTTCTCTTTAATTTTTGGACAGTGTGGCCGTGCAGAACAATAAATACGAACTACAACGTATTTTAAATCTCGAGAATGCAATATTGAAGTATCATCATCATCATTTCAGCCAGATGAATGTCTACTGTCCATTGCTGGACATATTATGCTTCCCCCAAACACATATATTTTTAAATTCATATAATATTTAAAATATATACAGGATGTTAAAGAAATTGCGTGCCATAGCTTAGGGTAGGTTCAGCATCGATAAAGGAACCCAGGAAAGAAAAGTTGCAAGATCAACCTAATTTAGTACCTACTAACTTAAAATAGCAATTTTGACGTACCTAGTTACCTATCCTTCACCTGGCGTTATCGAAGTGTTTGGGCGTAGGTATTTCATTGCGTTCGATAGTACAAGGTAACTCTAGGAAATTATTAATTAGCATTTAAACAAAATAAAAACTTATTTTAAGCAATTTTTTAATAAATTCTAAACGATTGCTATTTTATTAGGTTTTTTGGTCATTAGGTTCATCTTCAGATAATTTTCGGTTTTTTTAAACGTTTTTTAAAGGTATTTATTTTTTACGGGTTCCTTTATAGACTCTGAACTCACCTTAAAGCTATGGCACACAATTTCTTTAACGTCCTGTATATATTTTAAATATTACGGTTTGCTTTAATTTTTTTAGCTTTCTAGTACTAAGAGTGTCTGAGCTAAGCCCTGGACAGACGGACAGATGGATATGGCGAAACTATATCCTTGTTGAATACGGAAACCTAAAACGAACAAAAGAGAACACAACAATAATATAAAATTGTGAACTTCATTTATGCGGTTTCAATTATTAGATACGCCAAGCGATCATACTACTATCCTGTTAATATTAAATGTGAAAGTTTGTATTTTTGTGTGTTACTCAATCACGCAAAACGGCTGAATGGATTTGGATGAAATTTGGCACTCAGATAGTTTATAACCTGGATCTTTTATCTCGGTAGTACCCGTAGGAGAACACAATAAAATATAAGATTTTGAACTGTTTAAATGATTAAATACACCACGCGAACATTTAAAATATATTGATATTTCAGATATTTATCTTTACCTATTAAACAGCACACACTTTCTACAAAAACTAATCTATGTGACTGACATTTTTTTTAAATTTTTGAACTGTGTGGCCGTGCAGTACACTAAACACGTACTATAACGTATACAATATTGTAGTAATTTTTTTTTTTAATGTTACTGTTTGCTTTAATGTGTTTAATTTTGTTGCAATTAAGTGAAATAGACCCTATAAATAAAAGTTAAATAAAATTTAAATCTGTTCAATTACCTTTACCACTATTGCAAAAAAACTTTGATTAATATCTTGCGCTAGTACAATATGTTTAATTTTGTTCGATAGCGCATTAATATATTAAATTAGGTAATTTAATGTAAAAAAAACCGCTGTTAATATTTTTGCTTGAAATACAATTAAAAAAAATCGTAGTTTTTGTTTTATCGAATTTTCCGTGGACGAAAATGCTGTAAAAATATATTGGTTTTACCAATTATATTATATTGTAACCAAAATTTTCCTGCTAACTATTTTGTCTCAATTTTTATTCATTGAGACAAAATAGTTAACAGGAAAATATGCAGTCCATGTTCTTTTGACACATTTTGGTATGTTTACTTCACCTTAATTGCTCTTTTAATAAGGGTTGTTGTTTATTCACGTCTGGTTGCTCGATTAAAATTCACCGTCAAATTGTTTCAAGTTTTGGCTGTCGTTATTGTCAAAAGTTCCAGAAATATTCATTCATATTTTATCATCTTCAATCCTTCAAAATAAAGACTGACAATATTTTTTTTTTTACTGTATTGAATTAGCTATGTTTACAACTTTGTTGCAAGATATTCCTTCTGATAAACTTAGGTCACAAAAAATATCAATTAACAATTAATTCTTCTGTCTTATCCAAACGAAGAAATCCCTTCGTATATTCATAGTCCTGTTGATATTATATAATTAATTATTATATTATACAATATTGTGACCCTTAACTTTCCTATATTCAGCCCGAGCGTGCTCTAAGTGTAACTTTGTGGCCGGCCAAGCGTGGTCCGCAAATGGTCCAACTAATTTATTTATTTATAGCCCCGATCTGGGCCAAGCTTTTGTTCGGCGAAGATATGCTCAGTTTAATTATATTCAGTGTTAATATTGTGAGTCGTTTTTATTTTGTTGATTTTAGAGCAAACAATAAAAATTAATAAATACAACTATAACAATGTTGGTTGGTTTTTCAAATTGATTTTGCTAAGTTTTGCAAAATCTATTATCTAACCTTCTCTATTAGTCGTCATTGCGGTAGTCACCCCCTTTCTAGCCATATGTTCATCTTTCACACAGTCCATCCATGGGTTTTTGGTCTTCCTGTACTTTAATATCATATATATCATATCGTATATCTTACTTAACTTGAGACTAGAGATGCCGATGCATTCCACCAACTTTTATGACAAATCTTTTACAGTTCAAGCAGTACGGTTATGGAATGCCTTACCCGTGTCGATAAGGCGTGCTCAATCTTTGTCCACTTTTAAAATTCTGGTGAAAAAAGACTTCCTCTTTCCTTAAACATCATCATTACATACAGTTCCTTATTCTTGTTTCATGTTTATTATTTTATATATATCTATGTATATATATGTATATATTTATGTGGTTAAGTTTATTCTTTATGTATTTATTGTGTATGTAAATAGTACACCACTGACTACCTGCAGTATTATCTCTCCTTCTCCCTTTAATCCATCCAAAGGTTGTCTGTAAAAGATCGCTTTTAACGATAAGACCGCCCATTGTGTCACCCTATGTAAAATTTCTAAATTTATTTCTGTAATTTGTATGGTGTGCATAATAAAGAATATTCTATCTATCTATCTTATAATTATCTATGGAACCGAAAAACCTATGAGGATCCAGCTAGATAAAAGAAAATATCTCTTATCACTTACACTACATTTAATTTTATCTGTGGGTGAAGACGATTTACAGCTCCACTTACTTCCTGGAAAGCTTTCATAGAACCAGATTTTCAAGCCACTACTCAAACACAAATTCATAATTTTAAGTTCAACAAAATCTAAATTCAAAATCCCAAATGTTTGCCAACTGAGACCGTCGCCATTCCTACTGACAATTATTTTCGTGCTTTGGCACCAGATCTCAGAGTGGCTACTGATTTATATGTTGGTTTTCCAATTAGTCCTGGTTAGTAGTTTTATTTATCGGGGCTCTTTTCATTATCCGCACTTTTGGCGACACTGTGTGTGGCTTTTACACGGTACGGTTTAGTATCGAATAAGAGAAACGACTAAGGAAAAATAATATCAAATTTTTGCAAACTTGAATGCTCGATATGATTTGTTGTGTTTTTTTCTGTTTATTCCGAACCCGAACAATTATTCTTCATTGTTATTGATAAGTATACTCAAAATATTATATATTATATTTGGCGCATCCGCGAGGCACACTTTCCTGTAAAACACTAATTTAACACTTTTTATTTGTTTCCTTTCTATTGATTTTTTTTGTGTTGTGCTGTGTGACTTTTTCTTTATAAATCGGATTATTTGCATTAGGTAGATGTATACTTTTAAGAAACTGAGGTACTTGTGATTTTATTATGTATAATTGATTCTGCAGTTCGGATCGATAGATGAATAAACTATTTATTCAGTGCACACAAAACAAGGTGACAATATACAAAAAAAAAAATATTTTAATTAAAGAAAGTGACACTATGGACTGACACAGTTAAAATCAAACGAATATACAAAGTGCAGTGCGTCTCAAGGTTACACCAAATGTCCAGCTTAGCATGTGTCAGACAAATATACCTGACGGTAATATTCCGCTGGAACCTTGCAGCGGTAAACGGCCTTCGAGCAGACGAGATAAATATGCGAAAATTGTGAAGAAGTGTTTCGTGCGGAGTGAAATTATGTTAGTATACCTGCCGTTTAAATGATGTATTCTACAGTAAAGTTTTCGATCAAACGAAATGTAATAAATGTGTACAGTAAATTCAAGAACAAGCTCAATCGCCAATCCGACACGACCAAAGTCGTTGTGTGTAAAACTCCTTATTTTCGTATCTAGAAATGTGGTCACACGTTTTACTGTTACGGTAACGTATGTGAGTTTTAATTCACAGCGAAATGCACACAAACTTTTCTGTTTTTCGACCGTGTCTAGTAAACATGGGTTCAATGGTGAAAAATGTGTAATGAGAAGTTACATTCTAAGTAACGGTGATGTCACTTGTGTCCTTAAGATGTTTCATTCTGAAACTGGGCAACGTCGTAGCTGTCAAATATTTCACTGTTTTGATTAATTCGGCAATATTACGGTATGGAAATAGTAAATATCGCTAATTAGTGACTATTTGTTTCTATGAATGACAGTTGGGATCGTCGGTTGAAAGAGCTTTAGAATTTACTTCTATATTCTATAACCATGAATACCAAATTTCATAAATGATTATCCACGTCTATGAATGCGGGAGTTACTCGTTTTTACTAGTTTCCTTTGAATGTGCATATCATTTTATCTCGACGTTTAACACAAAGGTTAGAACTCAGCTCCTACAGTGTAATAGTTGGATTTCCATTGTGCTATCGAGATATTTTGTATCTCGGGTTAAGCTACCTAGAGAAGTTGACGTGTAGTAATGTACTGTGTAGTTATCGATAATAAAATAAATATTTCGACTAAACGGTTCGGTCAGCTAAAGGTTAATAAATATTATTTTGAAAAGAACGAGAATCTATTTTGCTAAATAAAAGGCTTAATTTTAAAACTACAATAAAAATACTCCATTTATATCTGTGTCTTTGTAACCTGTTATTTACCCAAATATGTAATTCAATTTCAAAATAAACAAGGTATTATTGTCTTAATTTAAAAACTTCAATAAAAAGGCTGCATTTTTATCTGTATTAAAACCTATTATTTACCCAATTAAGTAATTCAATTTCAAAATAAACGAGACATTATTGGTTTTGAATAAGAAATTATTGAACAAAATAATAAGATGGATGATCTATTGAAACACAAAGGCGTTAAAAATTAAACTTAAAACAATAACGGCGTTATTGGTTAAATAATGAACTCCGTTTGATTGGGTACCTGCAGTTTTATTACCCTTAGGCATACTTTTCAGAATTTTCACAAGAAAAACCGAAAAATTAAGTTATAAAATATTTCGGGCAAAGCTATGCTAGCTTAGTGCTAGAATGCTAGACTTTTTGGGATTATTTTAATCAGTAAAATATTTTCTTTATCAGATTACAAGCCACACAAACGATAAAATCCAGCGCTGATTTGCTGAATTCCCTTTCTCCTCTACCTATCGTTATTTCATATTTCTCCTGACTAAGTTTATTTTGTTTATATGTATGTGTGTATGTATATATGTATTAATATTATACTGTTTCGAGTTATCTATTACCTATGTTGCACCTTCCATGTTTTGTCTCTGCATCGCCCTAAGGTTGACTGGTAGTTAATGCCTCAGGCAATACGTCCGCCTTTGTAAAGTAATACTTTACTCTTGCATAAAGTTTTAATAAATAAATAAAAAGCTTTCAAACAGAAATAGGTTTTCGTACTTAATAGATATATATTAGGCTAACAAGTTGTAATTATTTTGTTAATGCTTAATATTAAAAAAAACTCTTGAGAGGTGTCCTCCTGCTTCGAACGAAGTTCTTTCCCTTTTGCACACTTTGTTGTAAACAAAAATGTAACAGTTTTTCGATCGAGCTCTCATTCGCTTGGTGTGCAGAGTATAACGTGGGATAAAGAACTACGTCCCAAAAAAAATGATATTCATCTCAACATTCAGATTGATGATAATTATTTCCCAAGTGTTCCTCGTACTCAAAACGAAGTTAACATTATTTCACACTGGTTGGTTAATGGTTAATTTTGCAAACTTGTTGACGCACTCATTCGTGAACACGCACCTGCGTCCTCGTCCCAAACAGATGTTCTTAAATTGTTTTATGTCTTGCGCAAAATCTTATTTGGAATAATTTCCCTCGTTCTATTCGCATATTGTTGGGATTTAGACAATTTAGATGTTGCTGGTTTGGGTTGGAATTCTTATAATATTGTTCCACCACTAAAGAAAATAAATTCATTGATTCATATTTTTGACCCAGAACGTTAGCGTGCAAAATTGATAGTCCATCGACTGCGTAACTTGTTTTGTTTACTAACAAATTACTAACGTCTTTTTAAATTATTTGTGTGTAGGTACTACACACAAAAATAATTATACAACGCTACTAACGCCTTCTTGCTTAATTTTTTATGGACTGTGCCTCTCAATAAAAGACAAATTATTATTATTCAATCATAAATTTTGTTATATTAAGGCACACAATTCAAGCACACAAATATAAAAAACTTAGTTATAATAACAGTATAGTGTTGAACATAAGTACGTGCGTGATGCTGGTTTTCACTTATGTTACAGGTGCGTAGTTTAAAAAAGAGGGACGGAAGTGTGTAACAGGAAGCCGGGGAAGCGGCTGCAATTTGATTTGACCAATGATCGCGCACGGTGGTAAAGTTGGCCGTCAGAACCAACCCATTTTCCGAGAGGGTGGTACTGTTAGCCAAAATGTCAGATGTTACACATCAGATGTGACTACTGTAAGGCTCGCTCGTTTTTTTTATAACCATTTTGCTAGTACCTTGACACAATACAATTCACGCTCATAGTGTCACGTGTACCTACATTTTATTTCCCTTACGTGGTACGTAACTAAAAATAATCATCTTTAATTTAGCATCAAGCTACCATAGCGTACTCCTTTAATCTTTTAACAGCGACCAGTGCATCAAGCTGTTTTTTTATTATAAATAATTATCATTACTTAATATCTTTTCTAAATAATATCTATATTTTAAATGCCCATCACTATTCGGCTTAAAACTCCCATACTCCCATGCGCATCTTATATTCAGATAGAAGTTGGACACAAAATAACAGGTCTCGGTAGACTCGCTTTGATTTATGTAAGACCTCGTATAATAAAAGGTATTATGTTACATTAGGTACCTACCGGTCCTTTGTGATTGTCTGAATTAGGCGATAGAAAATCTGTGTTATGATGATTATTTTATTTTAGTTTGTTTAAAAAGTGAGAAAAAAGGCATGTATTCATACGTGTGATTATGCGTCTTTCAAGCATAGTGATTTTAAGATTGAATATCTATTAACCCTTCGTATTAAATAATTACTGTTATTACAGAAACCATTAAAAGGTCATTGGGTCTCGCGTGCATCCACGTTCCGCCATACGAAGGGTTAATTGAGACATGGTATATGTATTTCCAGAAAGATTCGCGACTGCACCAGCTAGGTAATCCGAACTAATATTATAAATCCGAAAGTGAGTTTATTTGTTTCTTTGTTACGCTGTCAGGCTCAAACTGCTAAACGGATTTGGATGAAATTTGGCACTTGGGTAGACCAAGAACTGGCAGGCAGTGATAGCCTAGTGGTGTGACCGTCGGACTGCCAAGTCATACGTCTCGAGTTCGAACCCAAGGCACGCACCTCTGACTTTTCGGATTCATGTGCGTACACTTATCACTTGCTTCAAAAACGGTGAAGGAAAACATCGTGAGGAAACCGGCATGTCTGCGAGATATTTCTCGACGGCATGTGAAGCCAAGTCAGAGGCCCATGGGCGGCTTTAAAATTCTGTCACCAGGTTAGTCACTAACCACACGAAAAGAAGAAGATGAACTGGAGAACGGACGACACGCAGCCTCAATCGCTGGGTCTAGAAGCATGAGAATTTGCACAAGAGTTAAATAAATAACGTAAGTGAGCAATAAGAAAGGATTTAAAAAAATGCCCTAAGAGGGTTAAATAGGGGATGAAAGTTTCAATGGAAGTTCGTCATTTTTACCGGACACACGACGTGTTTGTATTATCTATACATATAAAATGCTTTGTCCTGAATGACTGACTGACGGATTAACGAACAGCCTAAACCGCTGATCGTATGAGACCTGAAATTTGGAGGGTGTGTTTTTTGTATGACGTAGGCATCCGATAAGAAAGGATTTCCGGAAATTCTACCCCTAAGGGGGTGAAAAACCTTGGTCCAATCTACTTCAAATTTTGCATAAACATTCTTTAATAGAATTGATGTACAATGTATTTCGTATTTTATTGAAATTAATTCCCTAACGGGGTTAAATAGGGGTAGAAAGTTATTTTGGGAGTGATTTTCTTCGAAGTTGATATCAATAATCCTTAGTGCTTTTGATTTAAATTACATTTTATTTTGACACATGTTTGTAAAGTCAATCCGATTTTATTCAAAAAAGGTTGAACTCACAGAAAAGTTTTGTGCAATGCAAATACTCTTTATAATTGGAATGTCTCGAAAGTCACCGTACTATATTAGTACTGCATATGAAGGTTTCTAAGCTTTACAGAGGTCTGTATTTATTCCTAGGACTCCCCTAACACCATAAAATTACCCCTTCGAATTCAAGAGAGTGCAGTTTCCCATCAAAGTCTGCTTCGCAATGACCATAAACAAAGCTCAAGGTCATACTCTTAAGGTAGCGGGAGTAGACTTGAGGTAAAGCTGCTTTCCTCACGGCCAGTTGTATGTGGCATGCTCCAGAGTAAGCGCACAGAATAGCCTGGTGATTCTAGCACCTTTAAAAAAAAATCACCTTTAAATCCCTACACTATAATAAAGATTGTTATATTTTACTAGCTGCTCGCCCCGGCTTCGCACGGGTAGCACTAAATACTTATCTACGGCGCACCTACTTCCCTACCTACCCTACCTATGTACATACCTAGCTACCTACACCTACCTAAATTTTGTACACCTTGGGTTACACATTATTGGAGTTTTAGTAAGGATCCCTATTTTTTTTGAAAATATAATATATCCTATGTCACCCGCAACTTTCTGAGTTTATCTTGGGCACTCCTGACACGGTGGAGGAAAAACATCGCGAGGAAACCTAGACTTTTTAGTTAATATAAGTCTGAAATCGCCAACTCGTCTTGAGCAAGTGTGGTGATCAATGCTCATGCGTTCCCTGTATGAGAAGGGCCTTGGACGACAATAATAGGCTAGTATTGTAATACTTTTGTCAATCATCTAACAATTTTATCGCCAAAAACTATCCGCCCTAATAGGTACACAAAAACAAACTAACTACTAGACCAAAAATCTTTAATGACGTCACTAAATTGCAGCAAACCGGTACTTATTAAGTGTGAACGTGACAGGAACGGGCTTTCGTTAGGATCCCCACATTTTCCGATCATTAGGAAAATGTCACTGGCATTGCGAAAATAAATGAAAAAACTTTTACACTGGAGCAAGGTGCGGATAAAAGGAAAGTGTAGACGATAATATTATGAAGACTAGGAAAAGTTTTGATTAAGTGATGAACCGAAGGTGTTGGGTATGAGAAAAATATATACTCTCACGGTACAATGAAAATGTTATGTTAAGTCCCATAGGACGATAAAAGGTATGGAATTACTTAAGTATTATGCAATTATTTAAGTGGAGCGATTTTGAGAAAAGGGACGGAACTGTGTAACAGGAAGCTGGGGACGCACGCGCTATTTGATTTGACCAATGAGCGCACGTGGTGCTAAAGTTGGCCGCCAGATGGCACCAACCCATTTTAGGTATGATGTTACACATAATATGCTACTACTGTAAGGCTCGCTCGTTTTTTTCAACATAAGTTTAAACTTTAAACCTTTTTTTCTGTTTTTGGATGACAACCAAACCAACATTACTTGAACTGGTGGTGGAGTATTTCCATTAAAAAACTGGGAAATTATTTCATGTTAATATTTTGATAAGAAAACATTTAGTCATTGTTAGAATAGCTTGGCTAAAGAGATACCCATCTCCAAAACCATTTATATTTCCATTTTCTCATCTTAACATATCATAGTATGGGTTAGGCAGAGGTACCTATATAGTACACCCACGTTTAGTCAGTTATGTTTAAGTCCCATGTAATAGAGAGTGAACCTTTTGCCATCAACCGGGCACAAGACCAGACCCCGGGCTGCTACCGTGCGATTCTAGATGGAAAAACCCAATAACACTTTGACCAACCTGGTAATCGAACTCAGGACCTCAAGCTCAGCAGTAGCGCTTGTGACCACTAGACTAATAAGGCAATAAATTTTCTCAACTTAAATATTTCAAAATTCAAATCAGTTCCAAATGCCATAGACATTACACCTATCTACAACGATCCAGACTGAGGTTTAACCTGTTATTAATCTACTAATGAAGCCTATCTAGAGACCAATTCATCAAGGACATTTGCATATTCAGAGACGTTAAATGTAACGGTTTTCTAGAACACAAAGTTCAGCATTAGTAATTTATTTCAGAAATTAATATTCGTTATCAAAGTGGTCAAGGGGTTAGAAATAATTGGAGAGTATTTAAAGGACTTTCTAATTTACATGAATGACCAATTTGAGCTATTAGTTGTCGACTAGGGAAGGAGGTAGTTAGGTTTTATTAACATTGACCGACTGTATTTCGGACTGGGGAATTTTTTATCTGTTTGGTTTTTGCACGATTTCTAATTGACCATTTCACAGATAGTGGATGAAAGCCGAGAGGCTGTGGCTTTCATCCACCACGATGACGAGTTTATCGATGAATGTACAAAGTTCTTAATAAAGACGGAATCATCCCTTACTACCATAATCATTCACTAACGTAAATTTTGCGTCATGTTAATCTAAAATAAACGTATTTTCTTTCAACTTTCTTTCTTCTATTCAGGGTAAATCAAGGTGCCAGATTCTTTTATAGTCCCAACAGTACCTGATCGACCGAGCTCTGCTCGGGTCAAAATAGATAAACATATCGTCCAGGAATACCAACGTTTTATCACATTCCCATGGCTGTGAAAATAGAGAAAACGTATTTTCCCAGATATGAGACCTAGCTAGATCAATTTTTCACCCCCGTAATCCCTCGTAATGCAACTTTAATTGAAATCATTAGAGCCGTTTTCGAGAACGTGATTACAAATATTGTATATACAAATATTGCTCATTTAATAGTATACGATGAAAATTTAAAATTACTTGTGAAGAGCTAAAACATGCACACCTAATAGAAAATCGGTTTAAATCATAACAACTACAGCTAAACCACTACCCTAAACAAACCTGTAGAAAAAAAAACACGCCAATTTTTTCCACGTTTTCCAGAGGCAATTAACCGCAAACGGTCCAATTTTTTTTGGCAAAGCCGATGCCCATTGTTATCTACGAAAAATAACCGTGGATTAGTCCCTCGGTAAATTAATTAATAAAGACAAAACAATGAATGGTATCGCCTGCGTTCTGTAAGACCGTATATTAAAACGGTCCATTGTTAAGGCACTGGTATGAAATAATGCTGCCCCACACACCACCTTTGTTCGTCTGTTTATTTTTTCCCTTCCATTTTAGTTTTCTGAATGCATCGGAAATTGATGTCTTGGGTTATGACAGTTGCATTGTTGGGGGAAAGTTATGTTAAGCTGAAAGTTGGTTGGAGGTTTTTGTTCAGGCTAATGGTTCGTGGTTAGGCTGAAGGTTATGCGAATAGCTGAAATTAGCGGAGAATTTAACTGTAAAAACTTTAGAATATTGCTCATATAATAGTATAGGATATTTCAGGTTATCTTTCTTATAAATGCAATCATAAAACTGAAGGTTTGCCCCTTCAATTTATTCATTAGTGGTGTTATTGGAAAACAGCGAAAAAATTGTCCGAAGTTTTTCAAACACCAACTTTAAAAGAATTCACCAAACAGAATAATAGAACCAAAAATTAAAGCAGGACAAACTTTATCTCAACCATTCAATTCACTTTATCTTTTTCCACGGTATTAACCAGAATATTTCGCTATTTTCGTCTATCCTAACCCAAAATGTGGGCAGGAATAACTCCGGGCCGCACCACCTATAAAACATAATTAGAAAGAGGTCGTTCTAAGGGACAACTTTATAAAGTGACTTAATTTTCTTTAACTTACTAATTCCACTTTTTGTTTCCGAATTTTCATTTCATTGAAGAATTTGGAACGTTCTTTTTTATGGGAGTAATTATTTTGTGTTGGGAGGATGGAAATAAGTGGATTTGCTACGTTTATTTTGAAAGTCAGGTAAAGGATCGTTTTGAATTACAGAGAAACATGATCAAGTGGATTAAATGACTTTGAGAGGAAAGTGGAAACGGTGGCATCAAAATTTAAGCAGTGAGACGGGATGGTGAAAGTTGATGGCTGTAAAGTTGAAGAAGAAGTAAATGAAGAATACGAAGTGAATGAAGTCCAGATAAACCTGCGCAGACTGGCATGAAATGATATTATTTGCACGTGTAAATCCTAAGTGTCATTATTACCCGACTGCGGTGTTATGCTTATGTGTATGACCTTTATGTATACGTATGTATGTATGTCCGTCCCTATATCCCCTCGTAACTATTAAACGGCTGAATCGATTTTGATTAATGATATGTTGTTAGATTCGTCTTTATTGAGCGAGCGTCATTGGATATTACTTAAATTATTTTAAAAAAATGGCGGGTTTGGTGGCAAAATTAATGTTTGGAAAAAAACCTTGCAGGGTGTGTGTATATTTCGGCTGAATGTAATGTTCAAAAGGCACATTAATATGATTTTTTTTTAAATCCATTAGCAACCAATGCAAAATATTTCTTCATCAATGTGCTTATATACATAATATACAAACCAAAATACATAATTTCGTTATTTTTCAAGATATCATACATATTCAGCTAGCGTACGCTTCTGCCAATCCTCGAATGTTGCACGTAACTGATATTTTATTCAAGACTATGCGTGTTTAACGTGATATATACGAGCCGCTGCGTACTTTGTATTTACATATTCGGCAACATTTGGGAACAAAGACGGTATACAACAATTTGGGTACAAATCGAGAGGGAAACGACGATACAATGATATACTGTTATTGTTTGTGTTTGACGTTCTGTCGGCGCAAACGGGTGTGTCAAATCGTAGGCTTTATTGCGAAATGGGTTGGCTCCGCCCTAGATCTTGAGTATGGAATACGAGAACTGTGTGCTAACGTAGGATATTATTGATATTTACTACTTTAGGCGTTCTGTCTTGTGGCTAAGTAGATAAAAAAAAGTACCGTATTAATCTTCAGTTCCGATTACCTTTCAAAGCTTTCAATTGTTTTAATGTGGACGGGAATGCATTGCCTAAAAAACCAAAAGATTTACATAGTTGAATCCCATCTCCAGTTGAAAATTCAGAAAGCATTGCCTGCCAGTTTAAGGCTTGGGTCAAGGAAATAAAAGTAGTCTGAGGCAGTGAAGAGGACTATATATTTAAAAGGCTTGGGAACTTTGTAGGTACCTCTTTAATAACAAAGTATAATTTCCTACTGAAAATACAGTCCCCATTAGGATATACAAAAATATTTCCACTAATAGTTCATCACGCATCCGATAGATAACACTACGCGTATTTTGATGACAGCATCTTATCATAGATGGCGTTACTAGTCACATCTGCCTTTTTAGAACTAGTTGACTTTAAAATAGGTTATTTTAGCAGGCGGGTTGGCGATCGCAGTATGGTATTTAAAAAAGCGCGCTGGTGCCTATTCTCTAGTAAGTCCCTTAGTCGCTTTTCCTTTTACGAAATTTATGGGAAGACATATTGGTGATATTCTTTAAGTCCGGCACCACACAGAATACTTTGGACCATTCTGGTCGCTCACAATGGGCCTCATTAGAAGTCACTCAAAGGGCAATGGAGAGGCTATGCTTGGTGTTTCCCTACGTGATCAAATCAGAAATGAAGAGACACGCAGGAGAACCGGCATAGCCCGAAGAATTGCCAAACTTAAGTGGCAGGGGGGGGGGCACTTAACACGCCAAGTGCGTGTTAGACTGGCCACGCCACAATTGTGGCGATAAGTCCCCTCTTTGAGGAGAGGCTTGAGAGGCGCCACGGCGTCCTCACCTTCCGCCTGACGCAGGTCCTCACCGGACACGGCTGTTTTGGGAGGTTCCTGTTCCGCATAAGGCGGGAAGAAACGCCCGGGTGTCACCACTGTGTGGATCGCCCAGAGGACACGGTGGAGCATACGGTGGAGGTCTGCCTGGCTTGGGCGGTGCACCGCCGTGTCCTCACGGAGGCGATCGGCGGCGGCGATCTCTCGCGTCCGACCCTGGTTCAGGCCATGGTTCGGAGCGAGAGTGCATGGGAGGCCGTCACCTCCTTCTGCGAAGCAGTTATGTTCGCGAAGGAGGAGGAGGAGTGCGCGAGGGAGATGCAAGCTGCACACCCTCGCGGCCCTAGTCGCCGCAGGAGACGCCCCGGGCATCGGGAGTCGAGAGCCGACTTCCGGCCACCGTAGGCGCGGGCTTGCGGACGGTGAGCAATGGGCGGCTCGCCGTCCGATAAGGACCAGGCCCGTGTCGACGGCGCGTTGTGTTCCACGCGCGCCTCAAAGAGATGTCAGCACCAACTGACGGGATCCTTTAGGGCCAATGCCTGCCGGGGTTGAGTTGTCCGAAAAGGATATCGTGGCCCCGGCACACAGGCAACGAAAGGAACATGGGTGGGTTTTAGTCAGTAAAAGTCTGACACACCCTCTCGCTCTGCCCAGAGCGGGAGAAGTCATTTGATGATTTCCCACCCTCAAAAAACAAAAAAAAAAGGGGGCAGGGCACGTTGCTCGCAGAACAAATGGCTGATTGGGTCGAAAGATTCTAGTGTGGCGACCGCGTACCGAAAGACGTAGCGTTGGAAGGCCTCCCACAAGGTTGACCGATGACCTTGTGAAGGCCGTAGGAATCCGCTGGATGCGGGAAACAGAACCGGTCGAAGTAGTGGTGCTTGGGGGAGGCGTATGACCAGTAGTGGACGTCTTTCGGCTGAAATGATGAAAACTGGTTAAGAAATATTGACCTGTTAGTAAACCCAGTAAAATTTAATTTGGAACATTATCAGCTTCAATAACCCAGAATTCTCATCCAAACCATAGTGAAAATGCAACACAATCAACCCATAACAACGTAAGTAAATGCCTAAAACATTGTAAGTACACAACACGCCTTAAACACAACACCGACCGGTCGGTAATAAAATTATTACCGACTATAAAGTCTACTATTAAGATGCAATGGTTTAACTCTTGTTAAGCCGGAGCTGGAACGACCGTTCTATAACTTCCAATTTTGCTTGTAAACCGTTTGTTAGTGCTGGGTACACGGGAATGTAGCAGCGCGTTGGTGGAATACGCTTAATATGGACAGTTTCATGTTATGTAAAATTAAACAAATTTTTGAATATGGTGCTGAATTGAAGAACCGGGTTCACAAACTTTGAAAGAAAGAAAGAAAATACATTTATTTAGCACTTTAGGGAGCCATTGTTACTGAAATGTGAAACATATTAAAAAAAGTGCACTATCTAGGTTATGGTTTATTTTGGCCTTTTACACATTAATCTATCGTAAATACTCGTATTTAATGGTTTTTTGTATCTACTTAATAAATTCATTCACTGACAGACAATGCACCGCCTCAATCGCTGACTCTAGGAGCATGAAATTTTGTATTCCCCTTGCACTGCTTCAGGGACAAATTTGAGACCTAGTAAAACGTTTTACAAATGAAACATAGTTCTGGGTTTAAATTACAATAGGTAATCATTATGGATAGAAAAAATATAATATCAGGAAAAGTTCCGATTGTTTTACCCACTTTTTAGGGTTCCGTAGTAAACAAGGAACCCTTATAGTTTCGCCATGTCCGTCTGTCTGTCTGTCTGTCCGCGGCTTAGCTTTGAGACGGTTAGTACTAGAATTCTGTAATTTGGCATATGTATACATATTAATCATGCCGACAAAGTGGTAAAATAATTCAAGACATTTTTTTTTTTGGGGTACCTCCCCTACACGTAAAGTGGGGATGTTTTTTTTTCTCGTCCACCCATGTTGTTGGGTATCGTTAGAAAGGTCGTTCAAAAATATTGTGAGTTTTTGAAAACCATTTTTGGATTTAGGTATCCGTTTGCGAAATATTAAGCTTTTAACTGAAATGTTTGATAGAGTCAAGTGTCATCCCTGCCAGCTAAATGGTTGTACTTGGATTAAAAAAAAAAATCAAAGCAGTAGTATATATAACGAAATTAAAAGGAAAACTATCAGAGGTAAGGAGGTTGTACAGGTTAACGAGTAATATTCAACCAACTTAAATTTGCGGTTTGAAAAACATGATCTCCCATACATTTCGTATGGGAGAACATGTTTTTCAACTACAATGTTAAGTTTGTTCTTGGGATAAATTCATCCCAACTACGGAACCTTTCATTGTGCGTGGTTCGACACGCACTTGGCCGGTTTTTCATAATTTAGAATTCTGAGGCCCAAAAGTTTAAAATGCGTAAATTGACAATTTATTAAGTTTAATACAACAGAACTGTTAGATATGTTAAACATAAATTGATTAAAAATATTAATATTTAATGAGTACGTATACAGCAAGGAAGATGCACATGTGTAAAAAAAAAACAATTCAAATTATGATAAACGAATGAATAGATTCGTTTATCATAATTTGAATTGTTTTTTTTTTGTTTACATAAGTAAGTACATCCTCTTTACTAATATTATCCAACGAAAAAAAATATATATATATATTATTAACGGGAAAGTGGGACTCTGTTTGTTTGTTTGTTACGCTTTCACGCTAAAACGGCTGAACGGATTAGGATTCAATTTGGTACATGGGTATACAATGACCTGGATTAGGACATCGAATACTTTTTATCCCGATATTCCCACGGGATCGAGACTTATGCGGGTGAAACCACCGGGCGAAGCTAAAAAATATTTTTGGTAACATGGGTTTTATTTGATTTTTTCTTCTTTTTTTAATATAAAAAACACAACAAAAAATTTACGTTTACTCTTTTTTGAGTAGTCACCTTTTTCCTAAAAACTGCCAGGGGCGCATTTTATTATCATTTGCAGTCTAAATAATAAAACAAGACTTAGGGATATGTACAGCCACACGATGAAATGATAATTATCATTAAAAAATACCTTTACAAGTGGCGACACCTAAACGTAAGAACTGCTACCTGCTTGCTGATTGAATAACATTTTTGCTGTTGAAATCACAATTATCGCCTCGTTGGTGTAGTGGTTGCAAGTGCTACTGCTGAGCATGTTCTGGATTCGATTCCCAAGTCGGGAAAAATGTCATTGGGTTTTTCCAGCAGGAATTTCTCAGTAGCAGCAGTAGGCAATAAGCTCTCCCCCGCTCCGCTCCGCTCTCTGTTTATTGGTCTTAAACATAACTTAAAGGTACACCTCTGCCTAACCCTTCTGGGATAACAGGCGTGATTTTATGTTATGTTATTACAATAGGGATGATGACTAAAAATTTTTTTTTAGTCCGTCTTTCATATTATAAAAAAAATATTGGACACGTATTTTTTCTTTTTTTACGTAATTTAAAGATTACGGCGAGACATTGAGGTAAAATGTGCCATGACGTCACGAGTATGTAGATTTTATACGTACTAGTGACGTATCGACCCCCACTGGACCTGAAAATGCGTTTTATCTAAGTAAATTTGTATTAATATGATAAAGCAAAAAATACGTGTCTAATATTTTTTTTATTATCTGACTGACGGACTAATTAGAATTTCATTTTTTTTACCCAGGCATCATCCCTATTATAAAACCTATAACCTGGAATATCGTTGTCAAATCTGTGAATCACTACAAATGTCCCGTGGGCGATCACACTTACCACAGCATACGTAGGTATTAATCGAACGTACAACATTGTGCAGCGGTAAATACCGGTTGCCGTCGTTTATTGCGACTGCGACTAATTGTGCAACTGTCGCCGTCAAAATATACCGAGCGTGGTTTTACGAGTATTGTCGCAGTTTTAAAAAATTGAGTTTCAATGGGTTTTTGTTTTGTATTCGGGCTTTTTTTTTTGCTATTATTTTACTAGGTACTCGACTTGTAAAAATGTAACAATCCTAGCTGAACTTTTTATTAACATAGTTAAACATTTTTAATTTACGGATTGTTCCAGAAATTGTTTTTTTGTACCCGAAACTCGAGTATCCAGTTTCAACGGAAACCCTGTTTCTGTCACCGCTAGTTGGATGGGCACCCAATGACGATTGGTAATTTTCAATTGATTTAATTTCATGTTGATTTTCAAAATAAACATTGATTTCTGGACAGGATAGAAAGAAAGAAAGAAAGAAAATACGTTTATTTGCGGTACACATGACGCAAGGTGAGAACAAAACATGAAAATAAACAGTTTGGGGGAAAACATGCGTCACATCCACGCAAAACGGCCATCGCTCAGCATAAAGCTGCGACCCTATGCGAGACAGAGCCCCAGCGCTGGTTTTCAGCGACAGCCGGCGTTGACGTTATGACGTCAACCGGTGCAGCAGAGAAAAAAAATAAAAAATAAAATGAATAAATACAATACACAAGTCCTAAATGTTTAAAAAAAAATATAATATTTAAAATGGTAATGGTAAAAGGATCACAGTAAGTTACAATAAACAGAACACGACCAGAATACCAGAGCGGAACTTCGAATGATATTGATTGGAATTATTTCAAAGATCATGTTAGAAACGGTATTTGATACGATCTAAGGATATTAAAAAAAATCATCTATACCTAAACCGATTTAAAAGATAAAAGAACAATCTCAAGTGCATTTCAGAAACATCTCTGAAAGAATATTCATAAGAATTTCAAAGAAAAGAGTCAAGGTTTCAGGTGCAACAATTTTTACCGAGACGGTACCTAGTTCTTGTCTACGAGACATTAGCTACATACAAAGGCTTGAACTACACATGTCTGTGATATTCAAAGACGTACGCTTTGAAAAGGAATGGTGTATCAAAAATAAGGTATCAGTTCGATTTACTATTGAAATTCAAATGGAATGCTGCAGATTTGAGTTATTTGAACAACTGCTTTATTTTACTGAATTGAAGATACAAAATTGATAATCGTATTTATTTTTTAACATATAACTTATAAAGACGTACCCCGTAACGTGCCTATAGTATCCGAATTTATAAAACAGACAAAGAATCCGCATGTTGGTTTTAATGGTGCAGAAGCAAATGTCTTGTGTGATGATGTTGTTTTAACAGCTAAAGATGTATATAAATGCTGTTAGGAATAAGAGGTTTTTCATACACGTAAGTAGAGGATTTCATTCACATTTTCTAGTATTATTCCATACATAGATCCACTTAATTATTTTTTTTTTTTCTCAGAGCTGAATATCAATCTGTTTTTTTCATCAAACACCAAACGAAATGCTACAAATATCAAATGGACTAAAAGGAGTTGGTGAATTTTCTTGACTCGTTGATAAAGCTTAACTTTTATTATCGCATGAACACGATGGAGTGTCAACTCCCAAGTTTATTAGGAAAATGACGATGTATACCTAATTAAAAAAGGAATTTGTATGCAGGAGAAATTAATGCCTATTAAGATGGTTTACTAGGTACCGTACTTGGAATATTTTTTTAAACTAGTTGCGCTAAAAGTAATATACAATTCTAAATATATTTTTTCTTTTTGCTTTTCAAGGCGTGGCGGAGTTCGAATCGATAACATATTTTTTAAATATAAACCTGTTTTAGAAAAAGAATCAGATAGCCTAGAAATATAAAATATCATTACATGTGAGTTGGTATAGAAAATAATGTCATGAATATATCAAAATAGCAATTGTGTTTTAATTATGATAAATTACGTCATTATTTACAGATACAAACAGCTTTAAATCTACAAATAATAACGGCGTGGAAAAGTGTTTTAATGTCACAGAACTTATACCATAACCAGTACTAAAAAACTGTCAAAATTAGATAATTCACAAATCGGCCTTTTGAGAAGAAAACAAATTTCGACACTGAATTTATTTGCGTTGAATTTGATAAGGATGAAAAGCCATTAGAAATTGAAATTAATAAGAAACAAAACTTTGGAATATCGTATCTCTTCATCTATACTAATAATAATAATTATTATAAAGAGAAAAGATTTGTGTTTTGTGTGTTTATTTGTAATGAATAAACTCAACAACTACTACACCGATTTAAAAAATCTTTCACCAGTAGAATGCCATAATATCACTGAGTAACAGGCTATAATTTATAAAATATTACGCGGGCGAAGCCGCTGGCGAAAGCTAGTTCTTCATAACGTCATGGATCATGACAAGGTAACAAGTAATGTTTTCTGCATAACTTAGATCAATGGGTTTGAGTAGTAAGTATAAATTAATTAGCCCTGATGTTTTTTTTTCCGAAATTGAAGAACAGTTTTGACGTTTTGAGGAACAATACTTTTGTTTTGGCTATTGAGCAAAACGGGTTTGATTTCAAACCAGATGAGAAGAAACCTTTCATAATCATTACTTCCATGTCCGTTGTTGAAAATAAAATGATTCTCCTAACAAAAACTAATGAAGAAAATAATATTTCATATGTAATAGTAGAAAACAACGATAAGTTTACTTTGATACCATATGTGAGAACGGAATTAAAAACCGCTAAAAGAGTCGTATTAGTTCCTTAAAAAAGAAGAATACCTACTGTGGGTTGTTAGGTAAGCTATTCTATGATGTTTCTGTAATATATAGGAGTAGAATTATTATCATCACTGAGAAAACAGTACAAAATAAAGTTTTGTAAAGGCTTTCAAGAAAGATGTTTTTAGCAATGTTGAAATGAATACAATAATATTGTGACTCATGCCAATAAGAAAGATACTAGTAAAGCATGTATGGAAAGAATTTCCAAAATTATTGGTAACATTTATAGTGAGCGATGCCACTTTTTTTTCTTTTTTTTTTTCAGGGTGGGAAATCATCACATGACTTCTCCCGCTCTGGGCAGAGCGAGAGGGTGTGTCAGAATTTTACTGACTAAAACCCACCCGTGTTCCTTCCGTTGCCTGTGTGCCGGGGCCACGATATCCCTTTCGGACAAACCCGCAACCCCAGCAGGCATTGGTCTTTCGACCCCGTCGGTTGGTGCTGACATCTCTTTGAGGCGCGCGTGGAACACAACGCGCCGTCAACACGGGCCTGGTCCTTATCGGACAGCGAGCTGCCCATTGCTCACCGTCCACAGGCCCGCGCTTACGGTGGCCGGAAGTCGGCTCTCGACTCCCGACGCCCGGGGCGTCTCCTGCGGCGACTAGGGGTGCGAGGACGTGCAGCTTGCATCTCCCTCGCGCGCTCCGCCTCCTCCTTCGCGAACATAACTGCTTCGCAGAAGGAGGTGACGGCCTCCCATGCACTCTCGCTCCGAACCATGGCCTGAACCAGGGCCGGACGCGAGAGATCGCCGCCACCGATCGCCTCCGTGAGGACACGGCGGTGCGCCGCCCAAGCCGGGCAGACCTCCACCGTATGCTCCACCGTGTCCTCCGGGCGATCCACACAGTGGTGACACACGGGCGTTTCCTCCCGCCTTACGCGGAACAGGAACCTCCCGAAACAACCGTGTCTGGTGAGGACCCTGCGTCAGGCGGAAGGTGAGGAAGCCATGGCGCCTCTCAAGCTACTCCTCAAAGAGGGGACTTATCGCTGCAATTGTGGCGTGCCCAGAGCGATGCCACTTGAGTGATGTGTGTCACAATTAATATCCTAACTAATATTATAAATGAAAGAAAGAAAGAAAGAAACATATTTTATTTGGGACACGCTCAGGAAATACAAACAGTAAGTAATAATAAAAAATTAAAAATTAAAAAGGAGCATTTAAAAACTAACAGAATAATAACGACCTGTGCGAGACCAAAAAGGCATTTCAGCATAATGCGGCGATATTTAAAAAATAAATAAATATCACCACGCTGGTATTCTGATAGGGCCCACTGTGATGTCACGGACACGACTACGGACTTAGTTATATCCCATTATGGGATATACCAAAATAAAAAGCAATAAAAATAATAATAAAAAAGCACAAATAAAAACCAAAACTAAGTATTTAATAAATGAATCTATTCACGCCCGACGTTCCAACATCACTTGTCCATTACTAATGACAACATACTATTTATTATCTATGGTGACAAGCGAAGGCACGCGGGCGCACTGCGAATCTGCGATGCATTCGACTGTCAACTAAAGTTGTCAATCTATCTAAAAAAGAAGTAATTATTGGAATTATATAGAAATTATAATATAATATGGTTCAAAGAATGTTAAATAATAAATAATTAATACCTCTTTAACGAGAGGTATTAATAGAAATAAAACAATGGGTGAATAATATAAGATAAGGCAAGAAAGTGGTGCAAATGAATAGTGTATAGTGTCGTTGTGTTGTGTTGTGTAGTGTAAATCGAAATGCGAAAGGGAGTTTGTTTTTGTTTGTTATGCTGTCACGCTAAGACGGCTGAACGGATTTGGATGAAATTTGGCACATGGGTAGACCATGGATTAGGACATAAGATACTTTTCATCCCGATATTCCCACGGGATTGAGACTTATGCGGGTGAAACCACGGGGCGCAGCTATTAATAAGTTTTTTTATTTGTTGATTTTACGTAGACAAATATTTTCTTGTTTGTAGTTTGTTTCAGGCAATACTAAAATTGAAGCTATTGAAGAAAGTAAAACTTTAAACAGTTTTAAAGTTAACGAAGCCTGTGTAGACGAAATAAGAGATCTTTTAAATAGAACTTTCAAAATTGATTACTCAGCTGAGGAGCTCCAAAGGATTTCTATTGCAAGGTGGGATTAAATTTCTTAAGATATAAAGTATAAGAGATTAATTTCAGACTTGATTCACAGCTAAATAGTTAAGTTTATCAGAGTTCGTATACAATTTCAAACTATAATTCAAGATTTTAGCAGCACAATAATATTTTTAATTTCTTATCCAATAAAATATGTTATTGAAAGATGGTGGATTTACACTTTACTGAAGTTGCGATTCATTTCACAATAAGTGGATAAGCTATAAAATTAATGTTGTGCCAATCAATGGTCAATCGTGATGGTCATTCTTACTCATCTGTCTCGGGTCATTTGGGCTTAGTTTATTATTTGGATAGCAGCCCAGATGCATTCAAAGACCAACTCAATGCATACCTAGGAAAGTTGGCAGAATGTGAACTACAGGATTCCATCCTAACCTAACTATACAAGCTTATTTCCGGAAACGACATTGATGATCTGGACAAAGAATTATTTAATTTAGATGACTGGTCGAAAAAAAAAAACAAACTATGAAGAAACTCCAGACTAGTTACCTACCCTTTCTCATGAATAACTGAAACCAATAATAGAATCAACGTATAAAATCGATGACGGAAAACAGAGGAAATCGGCATGCTTGAGAGATATTTCTCGACGGCTTGTGAAGTCAATTCAGAGGCCTATGGGCGGCATAAAAATTCTGACACCGGGTTAGATTTAGACCACACGAAAAAGAAGATTATCTTTATACGTAATAAAATGCTTTGTCCTGAAGGACTAACTGATGGATCAACGCACAGCCTAAACTGATGATCGTAGAGACCTGAAACTTGGAGGGTGCATTCTTTGTATGACGTAGGCATCCGATAAGAAAGGATTTTTCGAAATTCTACCCTAAGGGGTTGAAAAAGGGGGGCAAAGTTTGTATGAGACAACGTGATTCCTTGGTCCAATGTACTTCAAATTTTGCAGAAACATTTCTTAACAGAATCAATGGAAGACGTGTTTCGTATTTTATTGAAATTCATCCTTTAACGGGGTTAAATAGGGGTAGAAAGTTATTTTGGGAGTGATTTGCTTCGAAGTTGATATCAATACTCCTTAGTGCTTTTGATTTAAATTACATTTTTTTTTGAATAAGCGCACAGAGTAACCTGGTGTTTCTAGCACCCGAATGAAAACAAAAATATTGTTTACAAAGAAATACTGCGGTTAATGTAGAATTTCGATTTCGTTGTAAAAAGATAATACCCCCGTGTAAGTTTCACCATATCAAAGGCCGAGCTTCTTGTTCATAAAATATAACAAAATATTATTTTATTTCACGTTTATTATTTAACCTTTAAATCTCAACACTATAATAAAGATTGTTATATTTTATAAGTATTCAAACATTTTAACATAGTAATTTATAATATGTTATAACAAAACTAATAACGTAAAAAACTAATTAAAAAATCCTATTAGAACCATTTTCGACTTCTACGCGGACGAAGTCGCGGGCAAAATCTAGTCTAAAATAGAACCTTCTCTTCAAAGCACGGTGAGTATTGGTATGACTAGTAGGGCCCCCAATGCATTATTTTTGAGGCACGACAAAACGGAGATGCAAAGTACGGATCTTAATTTAAAACATGGTCCCAGCATTGACATCGTGATATAACAGTGGATCCAAGAATACCTCGATCAACTCGACTTTTCAAAACAAAACAACGACATGGAAGATAATCCAACAAACTAACCACACATGTTGCAACAAATCGCAACTGAACTGTTGTTATTATCGTACATATTTGTAGGAACGAGCATTCCGTCTAATCCCATAGTGCTGGGGCAACTTAAAAGTAATAAATTGCTCTTCACTGTACCGCGAGTCTGCACTCCGGTGGTTTCTAGACAACGATTTGGTTGATTTTGGATATGGTAATAAAATATCCTGAATAATAAAAAAAACTTAAGAATATAATGACATACAAGGCTGAGTATAGGCTTAACATTCCATTTCGCGTTTTGTAATTTCATAGATCAAATCGTCCAATTTAATAACAGTAGAAAATTATTGAACCCTATATTCATTTTTTTTTCGCCTATTACTCCAAGGTCGTCAACCAATGCATCTACCATCATGACTCATCGGTTAGCTAAAAATTAAGTTTAAACCTGCATCCACAAGGAGTCCTCGGACAACTGAATCATGAACGAAATAAAAAAAAATTGCTCATACCGTATTCGACTAAAATGTACGTTACAAAATCCTTGTCTACTACAATGAGTTCCAACAAAGTTCTCGGCTAGCCCACTATCCAGTACCAGTTAGACCGCTTAATTGTTTTCAACTAACAACGAATTTTTGCTACCAGCAAATTGGCGGCGCGAATACTTTTCATAACTCATACTGTTGCTCGGTTGAGCTCGGATTTATCGTTGTTAACTATTACTACCTTCTGTTTGGTCTATAGGGAAGTGAATAATTGAGTTTTACAATTGCGATGGTTGCTACTTACATTATTAAAGAGCGATGTCCATTTTCCGAGGACGTGACGCATATTTTCCCGCTGGTTGCTTTTTTTCTTTATGCTTCTATAATTTAAAGAAAGAAATAAAAGGAAAAAAAAAAATGAATAAAGAAAGAAAACGTTGTTTTCCTTTGTTCCTTTTCTTTCTAGGAAAACATGGCATAATGAGTTTTGATGTCTTGGGAACTTCGGATTCTATAGTAGGTATTATATTACTGTGTCGAGATACAATATATGGCTTATTAAAACACGATTCGTTTCTATTATAAAAAAATAAAATAAGTAAGTATAAAATCTCAGTCTTCTAAATTTTACACCGTTAAAATTAGGTACTAAAATGATCTCATAGCTTCAATTAGTACAAACAGCTTAAATCGCTATACTTCGCTGCAGCCGCTGCAAACGCTAATTGTTTTCATTTCGAAACTAACTAAAACTTTTTATTTTCGACTAAGCAGAAAGCGGAATATTTTAGCGGGCGCCAAATTAGGACACTGGCATGTTTGTTTAAACGTACGGCTTTACGCAATAGAATCAAATTTATAGGACTGAAGTTAGTGTGTTTTTAGGGTTCCGTAGTATACAAGGAACCCTTATAGTTTCGCCATGTCCGTCTGTCTGTCTGTATGTCCGTCTGTCTGTCTGTCTGTCCGTCTGTCTGTCCGCGGCTTAGCTCAGAGACGGTTAGTACTAGAAAGCTGTAATTTGGCAAATGTATACATATTAATCATGCCGACAAAGTGATAAAATAAAATCAAGAAAAATATTTTTTTTTAGGGTACTTCCCCTACACGTAAAGTGGGGATGTTTTTTTTTTCCCTCATCTACCCCATGTTGTGGGGTATCGTTAGAAAGGTCTTTCAAAAATATTGTGAGTTTGTCGAATCGATTTTTGAATTCAGGGATCTGTTTGCGAAATATTAAGCTTTTAACTGATTTTTTTTGTTAGAGTCTAGTGTCCTCCCCCTTCTAGCTAAATGGTTGTACTTGGACTTGTGAAAAAAATCACAGCAGTAGTATATATAACAAAATTAAAAGAAAAACTATCAAAGCTAAGTAGGCTCTACAGGTTAACGAGTAATAATCGACCAACTTAAATTTGCGGTTTGAAAAACATGATCTCCCATACATTCCGTATGGGAGAACATGTTACACTGTTGTTACAATATTAAGTTTATTCTTGATATAAATTCATCCCAACTACGTAACCCTTTATTGTGCGTGGTCCGACACGCACTTGGCCAGTTTTTATTTAGATTCTAATAGAGCTTTGTACAAACGTAAATGGCGGCTAGGGTCGAAATGGACTGATTACGTCATCTGGGTATGCAACAGTATTATTAAAAGGACTAAAGAAAAAATAAAGAAGAAGAATTACTAAAGAAGTCTTATTATTCAGAGTGTTTCTCATTGTTAGTTACATTTAAATCATCATATTATTATTATTTATTTTTCTGGTGATTTGGTTAGAAAACCGTTCTCAACAAAAAGCTAGAATGTGTGCGGTGCTTCAGATCATGCTCTACTTTCTAGAGTGTCCAAAGTCCGCTGTCCGTTCACCTGCACCTCAGATGACCTAAAGGATGCCACTGATGCTGCAATCAACGTGGCCAAAAAATAATACAAAAACAATAACAAAGAAGAGGACCATCGACACGAAAATAATAAGAAGATTCAATTAATCCGCTTGTTCACCAAAATTATATTTTTTTATAAATTTTCGTCCCCATATACTAAAAAACCGGCCAAGTGCGAGTTGGACTCGCACACGAACGGTTCCGTACCACCATACAATATTTAGCAAATATGACTTATTAAAAAAAACGACTTAATAGATCTCGTTCAAACCAATTTTTGGTGGAAGTTTACATGGTAATGTACATCATATATTTTATTTAGAAGTGACAGGGGACACACATTTTACCACTTTGGAAGTGTCTCTCGCGAAAACTATTCAGTTTAGAAAAAAATGATATTAGAAACCTCAATATCATTTTTGAAGACCTATCCATAGATATCCCATCACACGTATGGGTTTGATGAAAAAAAAAATATTGAGTTTCAGTTCTAAGTATGGGGACCCCCAAAATTTATTGCTTTTTTTCTATTTTTGTGTGAAAATCTTAATGCGGTTCACAGAATACATCTACTTACCAAATTTCAACAGTATAATAGTTCTTATAGTTTCGGAAAAAAGTGGCTGTGACATACGGATGGACAGACACACATGACGAATTTATAAGGGTTCCTTATTTGCCATTTGGCTACGGAACCCTAAAAACGTCCATGTTTGTTTCAATTTAACAATTTAGATGAAACCTAAAATTGTTTTGTCTATCCAGTTTTTCCGCCGTTATTCATTCGGTATTTGGTTGAGCAAAATGAATTTGTTTGCACAAATTGTTTTCGGCGAACTATTGTTGCGTACCGAGCACAGTTTCAGCACCTCGTTAGCTTTGGTATAATTTTGTGTAGGTATGCTTTTGATTATGTTACTAGTTTTTAATATTGTTTCGAGTAATTAATAGTTAGTTTCATAACTTTACGAGTGATATAATAAAGTTTATTTATTGAAATTACTTATTTAAATACCTACCTACTTATATTTGTTCTACTTCCCTCAATGCTGAGGATAGCGACCACATACAACGCGTCTCCAAGTTATGCAGTCTTCTTCAGTCTGGACCACTCGGTAAATGCTGCCTCCAACAGCCTTCTTGGTCGCTTTAAAAAATAATACTTCTAAAATTGTATGTTACGAGTAGTTACGGCCTTGTTCACCATAAAGTGACTGTAGCAAAGCAAAAAGCATTAGCGGCAGGAATTAAATTAAGCTCTAAACAAACATATGATAAACAAGATATTAATAATATTAATCTCTTGTAAAGTTTCGTTAGCAATCGACGAGAAAACCAATTTTCAAAAGTAAACGCCTCAAAATATGAACATCCTTTACCCGTGCCTCGTTGTCTAACCCAAAAAAGGTCAAATCCAGCCCCAACCACTGAAACGAATCAATGTAATTACAACAACACGGTATCAGTCACTAACTAACACGGGTGTTGATCGCACAAAGCGCTGCGGTTGCTAACCACCGCTGCACCGCTGAACAGCGCTGTTACCTGACTTCCCCGTGATTACTGCAGCGGTGATAAGAGTTCTTGATTGAAGGGTGATTTATGCTGAACGTGGATTTAGTAGGTAATTAACCGGAACTAGATTAAAGTTCCAATAAAAATGGTTTAGGAAGATGAGTGACCTATTTCTACCGGAAAATATACGGAAAATTTAATACTGCTAAAAGTGAAATATTAGCCTAATTAGTTATTGGATTTTGTACCAAAGAAAGACGCTGTTATCTGTTTTTTTTTATCGGTATCCGTTTGTCTGCACAAGACTTATAGGCCAATCACTTAAAACATCATAGGTCGCATTAAATTACACGGGATGTTGTTAGGATAGATACCAATAGTGTTAAACCAAATTTACAGCTTCGAAAGACCCGTGCTAATAGCGTGGTGCTCGAAAAACCTCGAAATTTCAGGACTTCTTTCAGCTTTTGGCTTTAACATCAAAAAAGTCGGTCTATTTTTGAACAAAATTTGCTAAAATTTAAGCGCAGCCTTTGTAGGTCCAATATATAACCCTTGATACAACACTTCAAACATTGGCCATTTTTCACAAAAAGTTCAAAATAAAGAGTAACTGTCTTCCGAGCAGAATATCGACTAAAATACTTATCCTACGAGGAATGTCTTGGGAGATGAACGTGTAGAGGAGTTATTTTAATTGAATTTAAGCACGAGCGGAACTCTGTAGTACCCTCATTGTGTGGACAGCATTGGAGAAGAGCGAGGAGTATGATCACGGGAGTACGAGCAATTTATTGGGAGACTTTTTCCGTAGGATGCACATTTTAGAAGTTATAAGTAAAAAACTGAAAGAAGACCGATAATTTCTAGGATTTTCGAGCACCGCGCAGTTAACACAGGGCTTTCGAAGATGTAAACTAGATTTTATACTGTTGGTATCGATTCTAACAACATCCCAAAAAATCAGTACAGTGCAATTTTTCGCGACCTAACACGATTTTTGTGTGACTTTTTGCTGGCATATTACTTTTTGTTGAAGATCTCCGTATTTTATTTTATTTTTAATGCATTTTATTTTCGATCAAACCCTCACCAACCAACCGAGATTAAATTACTACAAACAAATCACAAACATTTATCAAAACAAATCCAACAAAGCAAAATTTACATTTGCACAAATCATTGGACCTAATCCCATAGCGCATGAATTGACTTATCAGCACACGAAAGATAAAAATGTCACCCAATGTAACATATAATAGCAGGTGTCATCCGATATAATAGAATATAATTTATATAGGTATAGGTAGGTAGTCAGTTACAAAAGGTTATAAATCTCCAACCCTTTTCATAGGAGATGGAAGTCGGAGCGAAGTACGTGCACGACATAACGGGACTGATCTTGAAGTATGAATGAGACGAGATTTAGTGGTTCATCATAGATTGTCCAAAATAATCCTAACTAATATGCTGGTAAGCCCGAAATGACCAAACGGTCAAGTTTGAGCTTGGCCTTAACGAGGCCCCGCCCCTTTTCGGACCCATTCGGAACCATTTGCATTTAAACCCCGATTTCTCGCTATATTACTATGAAACCCATATAAAATTGTAACGGTTTCGTAATCTGTATAATATTTCCTATTGTTTCTTATAAGACTTATAAGAAATATGTTTACAATAAAACGAGCACGTTTACAATAAAAAAAGTTTTGTTCTTTTAGCACCCATTTTTTTTCATTCGAGGAACATAAATATCAAAATTATGCGTACCATATGTTACGCATTGTTAAGAGATGGTTGGTTATTAGTATAATATTAAACGTACTTAGTATTTTCAACAAAACTCACCGGAGTTAAAACAAGAGTCCTGTAAACAAGAAAATGCCATTTACATTGCAGAAAGTAAGAACAGGGCTCCATGACTTGTCTTATTCATACTTAAACATACAGATAGAAGATAGCCAACGAGCGGATATTTCAGCTAAAGATGATATCATATTATTTGACGCTGCTGCTAGGATTTTAAGGATATTTTAGACGTGAATTTTACGTATTTTTGGCGTAATTTAATATTTTTTAATCGCTAAATTTTGGGTAATTTAGCCTTGAAGACAGACAGCATTACAGATGATGGTGCAGTTCAAGCAAGTGAGACAAACGCATGCTTTATCCATCTTGTCCCTGCCTTTTCTTGCCCGTTCTTCTCCATAGAGCTAGTTGCCCATTTTTCTCCATAGATATCTCTCTATGCCCGTTCTTTTCCATAGAGATCTCTATATGGAGAAGAATGGGCAAGAAAAGGCAGGGAAAAGTTGGATAAAGCATGCGTTTTGGAATGGGCAACTAGCTCTATGGAGAAGAACGGGCAAGAAAAGGCAAAGCTTCAACTTTCTGACCGACTCTTTGATAAATTCATAAGTGCCTGTAAATGGTTTAATTGAACTAAAATCGAATAAAGGTTCCTCCGAAAATAAGGTACCAAAAGTTAAAAAAACAGCGTCTCGTAAATTCATTCCACTTTCAATAACATCAACTGCCCAGTCCAGTTCGTTGATTACACATTATAAGACAGGCTGTGGAAATTTTCTATCTAACTAGACAATAAATTTTAGGTACCCCTATTGGCTCCAAGGCTTCCTTGTGGAAACCTATTAGGTGGATGATAAGGCTTAGTTCGCCGCTCCGCTTGGGAGGACAAAATAAATTTCCCGACGGCCTTAAGTACTTTCAAATCGAGATCCTCTGAACTGGTGCGATAGTACTTTTAAGTTTCGCTACTGTGAATTTTACTGTGCTATTATTTAATTCAACTATTTATTTAAATTCATCAGCTGAATTTATTACTAAAGACTTTGGCTTATTACTAAAGGCGATGTTGTTGAGATGCTTTCAAAATGGATAAGTAATAATAATGTAGTAATAAGATTATCAGTATTCAAAAAATATCAAACTACATTAAAATATTAGTTTTCACTTTTCAGTTATATTGAGCAATTCTATACAACTCTATGATTAAGAAACAACTGAACAAGCACACACATAAAAACAAAGTCTCGTCTGTTTCATTAATTTAAATACAAATGTTAACATAATTTATGTCAACCTTGATTTACATCACAGTTTCTGCTCTAATTGTAACCTACTGCTTTTAATGATGTCGCACTATGTTACTGGAAACATCAAATAAGAGAAATTGGTTTTGTCAATGCTCACAGAGCGGTAGAGCGCTATAAACCTTTAAATCAGTGTTTTTCAACGTGTGTGTCGCGACCCCTGTGGGGTCGCGAAGCCTCATAAGGAGGTCGCGAGGCCAAAGCTTTTTTTTTTTATTTTAATATTTTTTTGTTGCTTTAGATAATTCCAACATATTTTCTTTTAGGTTGATTCCCAAACTTGCCTCATCTATTAAAAACGAAATTTCTCTCCTGGGAAAACCCCCGCAGTCATAAACCTCATAAATCCATCAATAATAATCTATATATATAAAAATCAATTGCTGTTCGTTAGTCTCGCTAAAACTCGAGAACGGCTGGGCCGATTTAGCTGATTTTGGTTTTGAAATGTTTGTCGTAGTCCAGGGAAGGTTTAAACGGTGAGAAAATTAGGGTAGGTCGGGTAGGAAGGGTAGGTAGGGTAGGTAGGGTAGGAAGGGTAGGTAGGGTAGGTAAGGTAGGTAGGGTAGGTAGGGTAGGTAGGGTAGGTAGGGTAGGTAGGGTAGGTAGGGTAGGTAGGGTAGGTAGGGTAGGTAGGGTAGGTAGGGTCGGTAGGGTAGGTAGGGTAGGTAGGGTTAAGTACTACCCGTGCGAAGTCGGGCCGGGTAAAGCTAGTACGACATAAAATTTACATAAAATATAATTAGGAGGCGAGTGGAATACCCAGACCCCACAAATCAATCGTATACCTTTTGGCGATGAAATATGTCTGATAAAGATGCTTAATTATGTAATTAGCCTATACGTAATTGATATTTTTGTATTTTAATTAAATACAGATTATAAATTGTGGAGGGAGGGGATTGCGAAATTTATGTATACTTAGGGGGTCGCGCCATGAAAAAGGTTGAAAAACATTGCTTTAGAGGGATCATCGCGGTTGAATGCAGCGGAATTGCTAGCTACATAAACATTATTTAGGCACATGAGTGAATTATACTTAGGACCATTATAAGATAGTGTTCTAATTTTGGAGGTCACTCATTAAAAGCTGCTACTGTAGAATTATTAGTGTCATGGTATCATCTGAATATCATCCTATTAACAAAAATCATAAGCGGTAATGAAACAACACTGAAGGTGGAGAGGAGTCTTCAAAAATGGCGGAATAAAACATATCACCCGTGCTAAGTTCTTTTGTTTTGCTGCAATTTTTTTTCACAATAACCGAGAACCTCTTGGCCTGCATCTCTCCCGATGGTAAGTGATGATCAGGTCGAAGTTGGAAGCGAGCTTCATCCGGAATCCTCAACCACAGAGGAACTTCCTCCAACTGCCGAAACACAATAATGCTGTTAACATTGTTGTTATGGTGACAGATTGGTGATAAATGAATTTGTGCTTGCACTTTCATAACACACATACTGTTCTGTGAGTACACATCAATGTAAGTTGCAAAAAATATTGCAACGTTGACTTTTCATTGACCACACTTTAGCCTAAAACGATAGCAATACCTACCTATATTTTAATAATAATAATAATAATATACTTTATTGATACAAATCCTTACAATATGCTTAATATCTAGTAAGTTCACAATAGTTAAGGCGTACAAAAGCTGAAACCCTGACTCCTAAACTAGGAAAACCTGTGACTTAGGAGTCAGTGTTCTACTGCCACTTGGACACTATATACCTTATGGAAATTGAGAGCTGGTAAGCTGATATGATTCGAAAGGGCATATTATGATCTATTATTGTTCTAGAAAGAAAATACATATATTTGCTTACCAGAACAAAAGTTGAAAAAATTAAAATAAAAATAAAAAATGAAACTTATAAAACTTACATTTAAAGTGACATTTAAAAGTTAAATTTAAGTAGGAAATTACTGTGTGGTGAATTCTATGTATGTGTCTAGAAACGTATGATTATTTGTACTGTGTGTATGTGTGTGTGTATGTGTCTGTGTATGTGTGTGTTTGTGTGTTATGTGAGTATGATATGAGGAGCCTAAATATGTGAATATGGTGGTGTCGGGCGTAAGACGGAACAATCAAATTGTTTGCTTGGTGTACAGACTGTGTTACGTGTTTTGTATGGAATGTTGTGATTTATGAATGAGTAGTTAATAATTCCTCAGTTTGAGCGTAGTCTAAGAGGTACAACATATCTTTCAGCTTAGTCTTTGATTCGTGTTTGCTTAACTTTGCTATTTGGATGGTCTTACAAATATTTCTGAAGACAAGTGTATTTTAATAATTTATAAGACATTACTCTCAGTAAAAATATTACCGAAGTATTTTATGAGTATGTTCAACTCTATAACTTATAATCACACAGCGCACAGACACAATGTGCAATAAATCTTCCATTAACGATATATTTCATAAAAGTTTTCCCAACTTAAAATGCAGCTCACTCCGTCACGTACAAAAATTACCACCAAAAACAAAGCCAGGTCCGCTCATTGAATTTGTTTCTGATGCAGTTGATGCTACGTGTACTTTAGAGTTGGGAAAACGACATGAATTTTATTTCAACGGGGATTTTTATTAGTAGGCACACGATATGATATTTGCTAGTCAACATTCAAGACCAGCTTTTCATCATGATACTCTACTGCTATAAAGGACCAACAGGGTGTAAAGCTCACTCATCCTCCATAGAAAAGAGCGGATCCTCCGATCAGAGGTGTGTTGTGTCTGGTGGGCTACTGCCCGACGATTGATTTCGGGACGTTTTATATATGCTAGTCATGCGGTAACTCTGCTGGCGCGATTCAGGATTTTGCGTGATGTCAGTGTGATGGGAAGTTCGCATATGGCGATGTAGATGTCACCACACTGCTAATAATTTCAGCCTCTCCCATCGAATGTAGGGCCTAGTTACATTCTGGCAGCGATAATGATGATGGATAACTCAAAAATATTTTGGATTGACATAAGCTAACGAAAAGCGTATGTCAATCCTGTTGAAAGTCGTAGAAATACGAAAACCTTTGAAAGCCAGTTATCTAGGGCCTTCAAAATTGCTAGCAGTATGTCGTTATTCAATCGAGGCTTATCCACATATTGGGCAATAGACTTTAAGAGCTTTTCAATGACAGCATTATTATATTCGGTTATTCGTGCAATCTCGACGCTGTTTAAAAAAATATATTTGCGAATATCTAAAATATTCATCACAGCTATAGTACTAGAGTACAGTCACCAAAAAACTCCTTACACGATAAAACTTGACTTGTACAATACAAAGGAGACTTTGTGTCGTGTTTCGGATTAACATGGAAATTGAATCAGGTTGCACGGCGAACTTGGCCGGCACAAAGCTTTGTGACTCCAGACTTATATACGGGATTTTTTGTTTTGTTGTACACTACTGTTGGGCGCGATTGTACTGCGCTGTAGCGACGTATAATTTTGTGATTGTTGCGTGGGTTATAAATAGCACAAGTTATTTTTTTGACGAGAAGTTGTAGAAGATTTGGAAGTACCTACCAACTATGCAATTTTTCATTACCTCCTTGGTGGACGATTTGTGCACAACATACTAGATGCCATCTTAATCATCATCAATCATAGATAATAATTCAGTGCGAAAAGAGGTCACCTATCTCTTTGCTTTTGAACAAAGATTGGGAAGTGGATTTTTCTGACATGGAAATGTCCCTGTGTCCTAACCAAAAATATCGTTGGCGGGAATACGCGATCGTCGCGTTCACATCTCAGTAATTTGTTCGGAAAACCGGAAATCCACATTATGACGAAACCAGTGGGCTATGAAATAGAACGTTTTCAAGTCATGTTCAAAGGATTAAACATTGCAATGCAGTTCTAAGCTAATATCTAGGGTACCTAGTTACTTGACGTGGTTTTTCTTGAAGAGCACTCCACCAGGTTCTAGAGTAAAAACTTAATGATTTCATAAAGAAAGTTCTCGTCGGAAAATGAGTTTTGAATAGATATTGTGACCTTTTAGATTGCATTTTCATTGTAATGATGGAGCAGCAAAAAGCGCGATCCTGGGGAGATGATATACCTATCTATTCATATTCATTTATTGCGTTCCATACTGTATAACAGATCTATTTATTAGATATAAGCTTGCCCCCTATTACATGGGACTTAACATAACTGGCGAAATTTGGGTGTACTATTTGTTACACCTCTACCTGGCTTTGCAGGCGTGATATTATGAGTAATATGTTTTATTTATATTTAAATCCTTACTATCTTGATTTAGATAGCCACATTCTAGGATTTTGAACTATTCCGTAGCCGAAGGCAACGGAATCCTATTACGTATACTTAATGCCTCAGCTGTCCGTCCGTTCGTGTCTGTCAGCGGGCTGTATCTCGGGTAAGTACTAAATGATATAATTACAACATCTCTAATATTTATAAAACATAACAACTGAATTTATAATTTTATTTGATATAATGATCAGTTAATATAATAAACGATTGATATCATTTTAAAATAACGAATTTTTATAAGCATAACATACATTGAATATAAAATCGTTTGATATACCACTCAAAAGATATAAAACCTATTTAGTCTAATATAATAAAAATTTATGTTTTTTTTTGTCATTTCTTTCATAGTTGGTAACCTGAGTAGACATACATGTAACTGATGACCACGTGCCAAGATCTCCACCTACCACCCGCTTGACTTGGTGCGTTAATGGTCACTGTTCTAACCTAACCTAACCCAAATGATTCACCCACAAAAGAGGGGATCTGGGCCTCGGCGGCCGCTGCCGCGGCACGCTCGCTACGCTCGCTCGCCTTCACGCGGTAATGGTCACTGTTCTAACCTAACCTAACCCAAATGATTCACCCACAAATGAGGGGATCTGGGCCTCGGCGGCCGCTACCGCGGCACGCTCGCTACGCTCGCTCGCCTTCACGCGGTAATGGTCACTGTTCTAACCTAACCTAACCCAAATGATTCACCAAGAATAGAGGGGATCTGGCGCTCGTCGGCCGCTCCCGCCTTAGCCTTCTAACCTAACCTATCCGAATCGGATTGCTGTGAATCGGGGAACACCCCGATTCACAGCCATAATGATGGTATTAATATATATTTTAAACGAAAGACCTAATGTTTTTCGATTAAATAAACGTTATATCCAATAACGTTATACGAAATAAGTTTAAGTGTATATAAATGTTATATTTAAAGAAATTATATCAACAGTTGGTATATCACACGTTTATTACATCATGTGAACGTTATTGAAATGAAAATATACCAAATAACTTTATATGATATGAGACGGACCCGTAATAGGTAGATAGTTGAAATGTTTACAGATTGTGTATTTCTATTGCGGCTATAACAAAAAATAAAAATTGAATATAGTTAAAAATTAAAGGGGGATTCAAACACTTTTTGAAAAAGTCATTATGTAGAACTCATCGAGCAGACAACAAATATATTATTTTATTTTCAAAAAATGAAAAAATAGGGGGCCGTAGAAGTTGTTAGTTTCAGACCATTTTTGTACTAGCTCTATCGCAATGACTGAACAAGTTAGGAATTTGAAACTTCTGTACCTATATCATGTACTTACCATAATAAACTGTATTCAACCAACAAATAAAATTACTAAGGTATTTTATTTAAATAATGGCGAAATAACTTTGTATTGTATTCATAGTATCATTATGAAATACAAATTATTAATTGTTGCGATTTTTCAAATAAATTGTCCTAAGTAAAGTACATAGTGTTAAATCTTGTACGATATGGTACGGAAACCATCATGCGCAAGTCAGACTCGCACTTGGCCAGTTTTTTTCGATCTTTTTCGGATGACTCCTCGTAAACAATTTTACTTTATTTACTTTAAGGTTCACCCACAGCACATACATAGACATAGAGATAGTAAATCAGACGGTAATATTCTAATATATATACCAATTACATGTAAACACAACATTGACAACATCGACGCCAGATTATCGCTTACTTGCTAACTTAAGAATAGGTGATTACAAATATAGGTACAATTGATTAAGAAAATAGAAAAGAAAGAAAGACAAATAATTAAGTTACGAAAATAAAATTAAAATTAAGACAGAGTAAATAAGATTGGATTTGCACCATTAATCAGAAATTACGACTACAATTTTGATTGATAACTGATAAACATTTAAAGTGTTTTATCTCAAAAAGTTTCTAACACATTCACAGTATCTGTGCCCCAAATATCCAAAAACCATAACAAAAACAACTCCAATTTCAATTTACATTTTACCGCGCGAAACTGGAATACAGTCGGACAAAAGAGAAGAAGTATCGTCGAGAGATTAGAAAAATTTACGTGATCGCTGCTAAGATAATTGTTTCAAACTGGGCTAGCAAGTTCGGTCAGCTATCTCCCTGCTCCCCTGACAAGGGTGAACCGGGATTTATTTCGCCGACTGAACCAAGAATGTTTGCACAATTCAATTTTTGAGACAGCTACTATCTTATTTTGTAAACGGTCTCTGTTCTTGTTTTGTAAAATGTACTTTGTGAGATCGAAATGTTTTGCTTTATTTTTGGTACTCTAAAAATCTTAAAAGCTACATCCCATTTGAGATTGTAAAGTTTTTTGCCGTTGTTTTTAAAAGGAAGGAAAAAATTTGATGTCTTGTTTCGTATTATTCAAAGACTTTTCAATTTTACGCCTTTGAACAAAAATGTTTTAGAGGTAACTTTAAAATTTTCTCGTACGCTTATGGCCAAAAACTGGTCTGGACAGATTAGGAAAAAGTTTCGTTAAAATAAGTTTTAAGATAATAATCGCCTATGAACCTTTGTACACACGCGGTATCATTACGGTACGAATACACCGCACCTTCGAAAAAACGTAACTACCAACAAGCTTCCATAGTGATCCATACAATACTACTGGGGAGTTTGTTGCGATTCTTCTTCATCCAGCTAACGCACTAGGAAGGGCGTTTTTGGGGGACTGTCTTATGTAATTTTGACGTTCGAAAAGTGCTGATTCTCAGCCTTGTGATTCGTGCCTACACACGGAGAATAAACCGTAGTTTTTCACGGCAAGAAAAACGTGTGTGTATTAAGGGCTTAAGACCCAGATGATAGCAGACGGAGTATTTTCCTAATTACGGACAATACACGAAACTACGTTACACTTTTAGGTACCTATGCCTACGATAATTATCAACCACAACTTACCATGATACAACCCAATAACCCATTATCAAAATGTGTCTACAATATCAGTCCGACCATAAAAATGGGGCCATCATAAATAAACGAGTCTCTCTCGATGCAGAACACTGATTCAGGAGTATATAATTAAAAGCCATTGAAATATTCCAGCAGGTCAGTGGCTACACTTGGTGCATAATTAAAATGTCTGCAATCACCTACATGCGGAAATGTTTATACATAGACTGGCGGAAATGTGCACTTTGAGTGCATTGTTTGGTAAAAGTGATTGGTATAACTAACTACTTTTAATGGACACTGATATGAATTTATTATTGAGATTTTGTTTTTGTATTTGCGGGATAAAAAGTATCCTATGTCCTAACCTAGGTCTACTTGCATGCTAAATTTCATCGAAATCTGTTCAGCTGGTATGGCATGAACGGACAGAACAGACAGACTGGCGGACATAATTATTTTCGTATTTATATATTAGTATGGATAAAGGTAAAAGATTATCTGCTTTCTTATAGTATAAAGCATAATTAGCCTATATCGTTCCCACTACTGGGACACAGGCCTCCTCTCTGTGAGAGGGAGTGGGCTGTAAATCGACCACGCGGACCCAGTGCAGGTTAGTAGATGTCTTCGATTTTTTTATTCTAGGACATGCCTGTTTCCTCAAGATGTTCTTCTCCACCGTTTAGAGAGCAGTAAGAAGAATTTATTTGTTACAAAATATGCCTAATCTTATGCCTTCCTATCTACAAGCAGCTTCTTTGTCACAATCATACATTTGCAAGTTAATAGAAATAACTAAAAATCTAAGAGGGGTCGTGAACTTATCCTTACGAACAACTTTTAACTATGGGATAAAAAAAAACAGCTGGTTCCTGCATTTTGTGGTGGAAGTGCTTATACACTGAGTACCATACTCAACGTTGTCGACGGCAGTCGCCGACGAGTCGACGACGGTGACGGCTGCAGTTGCCTCTGCCATTGACGCGTGCCGCTCGTGTGTATGAACACTAAATGCAACAATAAAAGGGCTATTGATTATTTTCTCATTATATCTATGTCGGTCCCACAATAAAAGTTGTTCATTTAAGAGACTGATGAGTACCCTACATAACCCCTTTCCAGTTTTTCCAATTACACCTCTTATAAATATTAATTTAATTTAGCACTACCCTGCTCCGGGCAAGATAGCAAATGCACTTCTCACTGCAACAATAACTTGTAATTTAACGCTTTTCACGGTACAGAAGAATGTGAGATGCTAAATACTTGGCTCAGACTAAATTAAAGTCTGTCTACTAAAATATTTTACTACGGCTGTCGAGGAGAGCTCTTCTAAATTTAGAAAGGACTGGCAGTTTGTAATATCGGTTAATTGCATTCTGAAAGCTTAATCAAATTTTACTTGAGGGCACAGAAATAGTATGGCCATCATTTTTACTCATTTTTGTACAAGCTTGTACATAAAGTGTAAGGAAAACAGCATGTCCTAGACCCAAAAAATCAAAGACATGTGACATCTATCAACCCGCACTGGGCCCGCGTGGTGGATAACAGCCCACTCCTTCTCACAGAGAAGAGGCCTGTGTCCCAGCAGTGGGAAAATTATAGGCTATGTTATGTGTACACAAAAGTGTGAAATGTTATAATAATTATGTGAATTCAAGTGCGACTTTATAGATTCGTTCGACGTTCAGCTGGAAGACGTCCACTGCTGGGCATTGCCCATGCCCAGTAGTGGACGTCTTTTCTTGCTTTTTATTTCGGATTCTCGGAAATAAAAAGCAAGAAAAGATTTTCTGAGCTATAACAAATCATCATATTGTCATGTTTATAATGAGTATATTTTTTCTCTAATTAGTAAAGACATTCCTAAATTTTCCTAAAGCACGCTCAAGGGTTTCAGGATCAAAAAAAAATGAGTGAGCATTACAGTAGTTGCATATGATGTGTAACATCTGACATCTTGCCTGACCTGAGTACAAACCTCTCGGAAAATGGATTGGTACCATCTGACGGGCAACTCCAGAACCGCGCGCGCTCATCGTTCAAAACAAATAGAACATGCATCCCCGACTTCCTGTTACACACTTCCGTCCCTTTTCACGAAATCACTCCCACAGATTTCAAGAAAGCGAGAGGAAACATGTCAGACATCAAAAATGCGATCACGTAAACCTAAATATCTGCATAGATTTTTAGTGTAATTTTTCATCTCAGTAATAAATCCATTAAAGCCGATAGATGCAGCTCGATAGATTATTAAAACTAGATTGACGCCATACATGGAATGACCTGCCTCAGGCTACCCGCAGATATCAATTGGCGTTCAGCGAAGCTAAAAAATTGCAATGCACTCAGCTTTGTTTGCTTAATCCAGATTTTACTAGAAAAATGTTTGCTGAATGGAAAAAACGGGTTGGTTTCTAAAAGCTGGTAAACTGGTGATAGTGTGTGTGAAGCTAGAATCGAAAAAGTTGTTTGTGAAGAAATATTTCGTGAAATTGGAAAATATTATTAGCCGCGTTTAAAAAAAAAAAAACCTGATCTAGATATTATCTCTTTCAAGAGGTAATTTGATAACAAACGCTGAACATAAGGTACCCAAAATAAAAGCCCTTAGCGGTTGTCAATATTTTTCTTAAATAAATATATTTTCCTGATTCTCCAGAATCAGGAAAATATGCTTAGAACAAAGGTGTCTCAGATTAAATTAGTGATTAACCACAGAATAAAGTTATGATTTTTTTCATAATTTTCTTCTTTACTCAATTCTCCACATAACCCAACCCTCAATAACCAGGTAAACCCTTATACTAAAACTAATAAAATCCACAGAAATCACATAACTTTCAATCAATACGTGACTCTCGGAGAACGCAACCAAGTTACGTGCAGAACTTAGCACATTAATCTAACAAATAAGTAAGAGAACTTTCTCATGGGCTCCCCTTAACAATGTTAATTACTTACTATTTGAGTGGGAACGTATTATGGGGGAATTACGGCTATTATTATTACTATTTTTGCGTCTAACTATCATTATGAAAGTTTGTTTGTACGTGAGGATCGGATTTTATATGCTTAGATGAAGGTATACCGCATGATTTTTTTTACCGTCTCGAAAAGAAATAGGGTATAATAGGTGAACGGAGTAGAAGCCTCTGGCACAGTTTTTTTTTTTTTGAACTGTAAAAAATATCGAAATTCAAATCATACGCACCCTACTAAATGCGCGAAATTTATCAATGAATTCGTAGCTTTCCTTAGCGGCCGATAGGTAGTCACCGCACTTGCCATCGGCCTCTTTGATATCCTTTCGCAGGCACACAAGACGCTCGCGCATCCCCGCCCGCCCGGGTGGTCAATGCTACTAAGCAAATATTCCCGGGTATAGCTTCTGTTCCACTTACACAACACACCATATTATTCTCGAGACAGTAAAAACTATCACCCGGTATAGTGGGGTAATTACGTAGCACACTTAAAGTAGCAATGGCTTTCATTTTGACAGTTCAACAACATTCATTGCGTTATTTACGTTGTTGAACAGACAAATTTTTCGAACATATGAAGTAATGGATTAGCAATATCCTTCAAAATCATTCAGATTGTGATACCCAAGGTGCTCACGGGAATCCGCGGGATACGAGGAGCGGAGAACCGGTGGAAGTAGCGACGCTTAGAAGAGGCATACGTATAGAACGGAAGTTTTATGGGCGGAATGATAGTGATGATGTTGGCAGTTCGTAATAAAATAGGGTTATAGTTCAATCGTTCAATAGTGTCGTGATGGCTCAGTGGTTAAGGCCTCGCCTCTCATGCACGAGGTTGTGGGTTCAAATCCGGGCAAGTACCAATGTGACTTTTTCAATTCATATGTACTTTCTGAGTTTATCTTAGACATTACTAACATCGGTGAAGGAAAACATCGTGAGGAAATCTGGACTAATATAAGTCTGAAATCACCAGCCCATCTTGAGCAAGCGTGGTGATCAATGCTCGTGCCTTCTCTGTATGAGAAGAGGCCTTTGCCCTGCAGTGGGACAATAACAGGCTGGTATTCAATCAAATAGGACGAAAGCCTTTTCTACCTTCGTTTCTTGCTCTTTTAGGGCAACCAAGTTGACAAGATCATTATAGAGTTGATGTATATGAAAATGTTGTCACACAAAAGTGAAGTACTGAAAAAAATATTTCCCTGAATTTTATTTACAGTGGGCTAAGACATATCGATATTATACGATTTCAAAAGAAGCAAGACGTCTTTGTCCTGTAAAATATGAAAAAAAACGAAATTGTAGTCTGGACATTAATGAGACAGGTAAGAAGTGAATGTTCCAGCGAAAATTATTCTGAATTCCATACAACCCGAACGTTGGTGTGGTTATTATAAAATGGTGGACCTTGACGTTTATTAATTTTGCTGCCCACCTCACCGCTGAAGGTGGAATGTTTTAATTTAAAAGCGTTTTACCTTTTTGTTTGTTTATTTTCAGGAATAACGCTGATGGTAAGCAATGTTCATATTTATAATACGATAAAAATGATAAAACAGAACGAATTAATGTCATTATCAATAGACAATTCACAACAACTAGACTAAGATAAAATAATAGTATATAAAATAAATAAACGAAATAAAATAATAATTACAGGAAAATAAACACATTGTATAAACATATTTATTGGTTTCAATTATTTTTGCGTTCCTACTCGTACTCTTTGTTTAAATTATTTCATCACCACTTATTTCAAAATAGTAAAGAAAAACATCGAATGAACATCGGTTCATTCGATGTTTTCCTTCACTATTTTTTCCTTCACATCGGTCCTAGAACCAAACATTCAAGACATGTGACATCCACCAACACGCATTGATCACTCGTGGTGGATTACATATAACCTGGCCTCCCGCTCTCACAGAGAAAGGCCTGTGCTCCAGCATTAGTTGATTATGCTTTATGCTACTCATTCGCTTGAACCAGAATTTCGAATAGTCATCATCACCAACATCATTTTAGCTGGAAGACGGACGTCTTTCAGCTGGACTCAGGTCTTCCCCAAGCACCGCCACCTTTACCGGTTCTGTGCTTCCTACGTCCAGCGGATTCCTGCGGCCTTCACAAAGATCGAATTGCATTGGTTGGTAACTAATCTATACTTAAGAGCGGCCAACCCGTCATACTTTTCATCCAAATGCTCGTACGTGATTATGGCGTTGTAACACATCTTTCCTTGATTTTTTTTAACTAATATTTATCTTGTGCACTAGGTATATCTAGGTTTCTATGAAAGCAAAAAATAAAAAAATTGAGAAATATTTTAGTATAAGTCTCCAAAAATCTGCTTTTTTGCACAAATTTTACCCGAACTTTGGCCGGTCATAATATACTCATAATTGGTAAAAGTAAAGAAAACATCTGCATAGAAACCTGGCACATGTAATGGAAATTCTAAATATCAAACATTTTTTTTCACACACTGGTAAGGTTTACTCAAAAACACGTATTTCCTAATATAAATGTTTACACACTATTTTTCGTACAATGTTATCGCGATCTCACTTGTTTGTTAGCAGTTCTCACTTGCGTTCGATGTAACAACAAGCTTTTTGACCATGTTCGCGTTGACGATAGACCGGACCGGGAAGGGCCCTCTTAATAGCATAGTAATACCATAGGCAATTTTGTAAACCCAAATACCTTAATAGGAAACTGACACTATCCCTTCCATGATTAACAGCTTCTAGATTCTCGTCTAACCTTGAGGCAATCTTAGTGCTAACACTCAAAGTCGTATTTAAATTAGGTATATACTACAAGGACTGATGACGTCAATTAATTACTATCATTGGTACCTGTAAAGCTGCGATCCCACACGTCCCGCGTTCTCATAGGCCAGATCGACCAAGCCTGCGGGAAACGTCGCACCCGATGAGGTTACCTGTCGTCAGACGGCGCAACGCGAGGGCGCCTGTCGTGGCCTGTACGGGAGCATTTCTTCTTCTTTCTTTTTGCTTTGTTTGTCACATGTTGACCACTGAATAAAACTGCTGCGGCTGTACGCGCAGCCGTTTTAGCTCTTAGCTCTTTAGCTCTGTTTCTTTTGACATGTTGGGATAACTGCCAAAAGGCCACCCCAGGCTGACAAACGACTACTTCCTTCTGCGAAGCAGTAATGCTCGCGAAGGAGGAGGCAGAACGCGTGAGGGAGATGCGCGCCTTCGCGCTCCTAGTCGCCGCAGGAGACGCCCCGGGCGTCGGGAGTCGCAAGCCGGTTTCCGGCCACCGTAGGCGCGGGCTTGCGGACGGTGAGCGATGGGTAGCTCGCTGTCCGATTAGGACCAGGCCCAGGTCGATGGCGCGTTGTGTTCCACGCGCGCCTCAAAGAGATGTCAGCACCAACTGACGGGATCCTTTAGGGCCAATGCCTGCCGGGGTTGAGTTGTCCGAAAAGGATATCGTGGCCCCGGCACACAGGCAACGAAAGGAACATGGGTGGGTTTTAGTCAGTAAAAGTCTGACACGAAGAGCGGGAGAAGTTATTTGATAATTTCCCACCCTCAAAAAAATAAAAAGTTGACAAACGCCGTGGGAATGGTCGACACGGGCCACGAGGGGCGTTGACAAGCGTGGCAGCCATACTTCTGCTTTCTGTTTGCATTTTTTATCAGATGTTCACCATTGAATACAACTGCTGCGGCTGCACGCGCAGTCATGTGCTCCGTTTCATTTGACGTGTTGGAATAACTGCCAACAGGCCCACCAGGCCAACAAATGCCGTGCGAATGCTCGGCACGGGCCGCGACAGGCGTCGACAAGTGTGGCAACGTCTGGCATGGCCTATCAGCTAACGGGTCGTGGGACCGCAGCTTTGTAGATAGTGAAAGTCTGACGCAAAGTCAATTAAAATTCATACAAAACAATCGACTGACGACAAACAATGAATGAAACAGACATTCACGAAAAAACAAAATATTTTTGAAGAAAGTTCAATAACTTGTGTATTTGAATTTCACTTATTTTTATTAACATAACTTTGTAACAACTGTTGTAATTTAATGAACAAAATATTTTTTCTTATAATTTTTAATAATACTTTCGATTTTCATAATTTTTAGTATGTTAACAGAAGTCTGTATAAATAATAATTTAGATATAAAGCTGTACAAACTTACTTTGATTTAATAACTTTACTTTGTGTTTTTGCTTGAGATGTCAGTATCTCAGGCAAAAACACAAAGTAAAGTTATTTTCATTTATTTTAAATAACAAGGTCATTATTGGTTTCATTTTGGGAGAGGTCGGGCAAGAAAGGTCTATGCCAAAATTATTTAAATTTAAATTATTTTAAGTTACTTAATAGCTACATAAAGGATATTTATTATGAAATAATTAGATAACAATATGTATTTTAAGCAAATCTAAATCTCATTTTAACCTAACTTGGTTACTTACAAATTATCTTAGTGTTACATGAAGGTACTTAGGTATATTTTCAGTCAGGATGTTGACTGGGGAAAATAAATAAAAATCTATTTAGTCCGTCAGTCAGATAACATAAAAATATTAGACACGTATTTTTTGCTTTATCATATTAATAAAAAATTATCAAGATCAAACACATTAAAGTTGAAGAGTGGGGGCATCTGATTTAGCTAACAATTGTGACGTAGCGAGACGTCACAATTGTTAGCGAAATCAGATGCAATAACAGTGTGCCTAGAATAGTTAGCAGATATAAAGCCATGTGTGGACTTACTATGTATTACACAACATTTTATTATGGAGGGCTATGAACGGTTTCTAAATATGAGTACCTAATTATTAGCTTGCGGCACGTTACACAAGAAAGGAAAGTAAAAGAGGTGGAGCATGCATACTTGTAAGAAACGGACTTCAATATAAGGAATTGAAACAAATTACAAAAATGTCAGAAACCGGTGTTTTTGAATGTTGTGCCGTAGAATTGATTAACTATAAAATTGTAATAGCTTGTATTTATAGAGTTCCAAACGCCCATAAATTCAATGCGTTCATGGAAAAATTACTTAAATGTTTTTACGAGAACTCACTAATAAATCTTTATAAAAAATATATATTGAAATGGCAGGAGATTCCAACGTAAACATTTAAAAAAAATCTTACCAAACTTTAGATTTTGAATGTCTCTTTCTGAGTTATAATTTAAGATTATCTGTTAATCAGCCCACTAGAATAAAGAGTCAAACATCTAATAGTTAATATTGTACATAACTTTAAAAAAGCCCGTAAAGTAGAAGTACTTGAATTCGCGCTATCCGACCACTCAGCGCAATTAATAAAAATACCCGTCAAAAACTGCTGCACTCTAAGATACTGGCGTATGAATAGGCGTAATTATAAATCAGAATATATTTCAAAATTGCCTGCGTAGGTTGTCATTCGCTGAGATATACGAAACAGGGGCTCCTAACACAGCCTACAATACATTTATAGAAACATTTTCGCTTTTCTACCATTTATGCTTTCCTGAAGTATCTATAACCATACATACGGCAAATAAATCTAAGTGGGTATCACGTGGTATCACAATGTGCAGCAAAAAGAAGCGACAACTTTTATGGCAATACAGACGTGACCCAAATGAAACTAATAAATATAGCTTGACTAAATACTCTGAATTATTTAAGAAAATTATACAACTAACGCAATATGCACAGAATAATTATAAAATAAAACAATGTAGTAATAAATCTAATACCAGTTGGAAAATTATCAATAACTCCTCCTTAATACAGGCTTTTGATTGTCAGAGATAGAATTCTACCCTCTTTGTGACAACTACGAGTATTACATGTACTACAGTCTGTTTCTTATAAGTAAAGATTATTATTATTATTATTTATTATTAACTCAAAGCATAAAATACCACGAAATCTTATCATAAAAATGAAAGTAAACAGTGACATTATAACAGATCCTCAGAAAATAGCCAACGAATTTAAAAAGTATGTTATTGAAAAAGTAGTACCCCTTGTTGATTCAGGAAATCAAGTCACTTCAAAAATCCCAAATAGAGAAAAAACACTTTATATGCCCCCTTGTATACCCCAGGACGTGTTTAGAATAATCAAAGTATTGAAAAATACGAACAGCGTGGGTCTTGACGGAATATCAACAAAAATTGTTAAGTTGGTGGCTCCAGAAATGTGTACGCATCTAAGCCGTCAGATTAAAATTTAAGTATATAAGAACTGGCATATTCCCTGATGCTTTAAAAAAATAAACTGTAAAACCTATATTTAAAAAAGAAAATAGAGAATCCATGGAATTTTACAGACGTATTTCGATTATTTGTGTTGTCACCAAATTTTTTTTAAAGTATTTATATAAAGAATTAAGTGCTTATTTAGAAAAATATAATATACTAGTTAACGAACAAAAAGGATTCAGAGGAAACCGAACTATAAATATGTCTGTTTACGATTTCCTACATAAGGTTATGGCAAATGTCGATAGAACCAATCCCGTCTGCACCATATTCTGTGATGACGCGGGCGTTTGATTACGTCAGGCATGATATTTTAATAAATAAGTTTTAAGCATACGGTATAAGAGGCAATCTTCTAAAATTAATAAAAACATATCTTGATAACAGAAAACAGGTCAGGGAGATATCTAGGATAAACGTTAAAACTAAATGTGAAGAAATATTTCATTCGCGCGTACAATTAGTCAAGTATGGAGTCCCCCAGGGTAGTGTGATGTGTTCCCCAGTATTCATAGTATATATAATTGACTTACCTAAACATGTAAACCAACCAGTTACACTTTTTGCTGATGATAGCACTATCACAATTTAATGTAATACTAAAGAGAGCTACAATAACGACATTAATAATTCTCTGACAACAATAATAAATTGGATGAATAATAATAATCTAAAAATTAATCTTAATAAAACTAACGTAATGCACTTCAGTCAACGTCTATCAACTATGACTGATCTTAACGTCTAATAAAATAATAGAATTATTACAGAAGTTGACAACACTAAATTCCTTAGAGTGACAAAAAGTTAAACTGGAAAGCCCACATAGAAAAACCCAATAAAAAAAATTGAAATTCTTGTTCCGCGCTGTTCAAGCTGGTCCCAGTGCTTAACACTGAATCATTGCTCACGGCTTATCATCGTTTGGTTTCTTCACACTTAAGATACGGGATCTTTTTCTGAGGCAACTCAACCGACAAGAAGATACCCTTTAAAGCCCAAAAAAGGTGCATCAGGACTATGTTTAAGTTACAGTCAACCAAAAGTTGTAAGCTCTACTTTAAAAAATATAGAATATTAACTCTGCCCTGCCTTTACATTTTAGATATCGTCATGATTGTAAAATCAAATCAACACTTATTTCCACGTCAATCGCAACCATAGTAGACGCCAAGACAGTGTTCTCGGTCTACATAGATCGAAAACAGCATTAATGTATAAGAGTGTTTTCTATATGGCCCCTTAAATTTTTAATAAACTCCACACACACTCGGACATTAATGTCCGAGCGTGTGTGGAGTCCGTCAAGAAAAAAATAAATTATAGATACTGCTCGAAAGGAAAGCATACTAAAGTATTCTAGAATTTTTTAATGACAACATCTAATACCGTTTAGTAACCAAAATTATCAATACATCTTTGACATAATCTACATAAAGCAATATAGTAATGCGATGAAGATAATTTTAATTGAAATTTATTAAGTGTTACGTAACTATGATCTTAAATTTAATTTATTTGTTTTCAAAATTGACATTTACTATTTTATTCTTAGGTAATTTAATACTTTATCCAATAACTTTTATTACGGAAATTTTAATATTTGTACGCCACTTAGGCCAAACATGACTGATCTTAAACTATAATGTAATTTAATAACTTGCATGCTCTGTATGTGTACTCATGTTTCCACAAATAAATAATCTTGAATCTTAATCAATTCTGTATAAAATCTACCGGAGAGTGACGCCATATTTGAACTCAATGTATTGCCGTATTCTTTTGATTACGTAAAAAAAAAAATACGTGTCCAACATTTTTTATAATCTATATGACAGACAATTTTTTTTTTGTCTACATCCTTGTTCCAACATTATAGGTATCTATATCCTCAAAAACATTACTTGACGCCTGTAATTTGGTAGTAGCCATATAATTCGTTACAAATTGCCAACTGCGGTACGCAGTTCCAAGACACTTGTTGATGACACAAATGTTCCATGTTTACCCTCCACTCCGTCGTCTCTTAATATTTGTAATGTACATAATTAAATACATCCAAAACAAAGAGACTAACTAATTATAATTTATAATATTATTTAAACAATGTTACCGAAATGTTAATAATTTTATCATGCGTAATAGCATACTTAAAATATAAATTATTTTTATTAAACATATCTCAAGAAAAACAGCATCTGTACAATCACAATGAATGATGAATAATTAATGTTAATGAATTTAACATTCATTATTCTCATGAATAGCATGGCAAAATGAATTCCAAGGAAAACGCGCACTCTTATTTAACTTAAAATAAAGTTCTATCCTTGACTTTTTGTAACTTATCCCAAATTAACCTTACAAAAAGTTCACAATACGGAGACAATTTGACACATCTCGGAGCAATCAGCGTCCCATTATAATGTGAACAATGAAAAAAAAATATGAAAGTCTCATATTCACCCATTTACTGTAAACTGTACAGTCACGAGCACTGATTATGTATACACTTAGGAACTTTGAAAAGTGATTTTCTTCTAAAGTATTTATTGCAATTTTATGTTGTTACGAATATAGTATTTTTCAACCAATACTGATAAGATATAGGTCTGAGATGCAGCTGAATAACAGTATTTTACATAGAGCGACTGCATATCTGACCTCCACAAACCAGTTTCTGGGTAAAGCCCGGTCCACACGATGCTGTGCGGCTAGGTTCCTATAGGGAAGAACGGGCAAGAAACTCCACGGAAACTCTTTTAAATCAAAATATTGTTACAACATATTGGTTACATCATTCGTGTTGAAATTATACATGTGAGAACAATGTAGAAAGACGTGCACGTTAAAAGCTTCCGTTATAAAAAGATGAAAACAATTCAAAAATTAAAATAAATTAATAACCAGTCCTTACCGACGCACGGTAGGCTGATATGAAACCGTAGAGGACTTAGGAATCAAAAAAAAAAATTCATCTATTTAAAAAAAAACAAATACGCAAATGAAATCTACTAAGCATCACTAATATAATATTGTTCTATGACTTAACATTTTACCCATTATTTTCAATGCTATGAATATTTAAAGTTTTTTTTGTATGAAGAAAAACATAAATTCATGATTATCTCGTAATTCTCAAATTTTCTCCAAAAATGGATTGAAGATTTGAATAGGTCAAATTATTATCCTATTTTTGCATATAATCTGGTACTGCGATATTGTGTGATATTAGAGATATTTTTTGGAAACTGTTTTGAAAAAAAAAGTTTTACCTTGTGACATATCCAATGAAAGGGCTTACTGTAAGGATCTCAATTTTATATTTTTTATAATTTTGACATAAATAGTTTTATAGTTATTTAAGAAAATAGATGAAAATTTACAATTTTTTTCAAAATTTTAATCTTTTCCCCGAAACGACTGAGCATACAATTTTGAAAAAAAATACAGAAAGTAGTTCTATTCTTATAGATTACAGGAAAACCTATAAGAAGTCTATGGTTTTAAAACAACATGGCAAATCTCTCAAAATTGTGCGTACAAACTTACATTTCCAGTTGGAATGTATGGAAGATCATGTTTTTCAACTACAATGTTAAATTTGTTCTTGGGATAAATCATTCCAAATACGGAACCCTTCATTGTGTGTGGTCCAACACGCACTAGGCCTGTTTTTTTTTGTAGGCCTAATCCACTACAGCAAATGCCTTTATTTTGATCTGCTTTTAATTGCGAAACATGTGCATATGATAATTAGTTTGAAGACATAGTTGTTACAATATGTTCTGAACGTGTATTTTTTTATTAGGACCTATTCAGTAAAAGGTTGGGACATCGAACACGGTAAGTTCTACTTACCGTGGTCGATGTGCCAACAGATGCTTTTATTTGAGATGGAGTTACAACCTGTGTAGATGTACTGGGAAATGATTCGTCGAATTTTACCATAAAATAAAATTTGACCAAAATATTTCCGACTCTAACCACTCATAAACCTTACTTTTAAATCATTGTTCCTGACGATGAGCACGTTCCCATTTCCTAATAATATTATAACAACACCTTGCATAGAACACCTTTAATGTTTTATCATTTTCATCATTTAAACCAGATAGTTTTGACTTAATGACATTGTATAAAAAGCTATTATCTTTAATATTATCAACTTCTTTCAATTTCACAAACAAATCAATGTTGTTTACCAAATAACGAAACATTTTTACAAAATCCTCGTTATTCTTACGTTCACAAAAATCAAATAGTAGTCAATAAAGGGGTAGTCCGTATGTAATGGTGGGTAACAACGAACTGAGGTCATCGTTTGACGTTGCCTACCCTCTCGGTTTCCACCTACCTGCAAATTTACTGCCCTCTGATTGGCGCACGTCACTAAAGACTCACAAATGAAATGAAATACTTTATTGCACAAAAGGTTTTGCAGTGAATACAGTAAAAAAAGTTACACTTTACAAATGAACACTTGTATGCTACAAAAATGGTGGGGGTACTGTCCTCTTAGATAGGCTATACAATAGCCTGCAGTAATAGTGTATAAATAGTAAAAATGACTGCGCGTCTACTGATGAGAAAACCGGTTTGGCCGTATTTTAAACAAACAAATGACGCCACGGAAGTGCTGTGGAATATCGTTGCACGTACTTGCAACTAAGTCTAATTTGACTATATTTTGCAATACAATTCTAATACGTGCATCAAAATATTTTCATACAATATTGAAACTACCTATAACTTTGAAAGTATTGGGTTTATGACAAAATTCTAATAACAAAAAAGTATTGTATTAGTATGTAGATTTCAAAAATGTATACACAAATCCTTAAGTCCGTACTTCGCGATTTCAGTCCACTGTGCGACGGCGCCCGTTCACGAACATGACGCATGGATCAGCACCATTCAGCTCAAACATTTTGAAGGGAACTTAGGGAGTTTTTTTAAGTGTCATAATATTTATAACTAGTTTCTGCCCGCGACTTCGTCCGTGTGAAATTTCTTGTTCCTTCGTTTCGCCCGCTTGCGCTGCTACTTCGTTGTTGCTTAGCGTTCTTTCTAACTTTTTTACTATGCTCGGCGCCTAACGGTCATAGCGTGATGATAATCAACCTTGATTATGAAACTACTTAGTTGGATAAGGATCAATATCATGATACAAATATCATCTTTCGATTCTACCCGTGTTTTGATTGACTAATTTGAACAAAACACGGTAATTGTCACTTAACTATAATAGTTAAACATATAGCCTTGCGGACTTGTTTGTGGGTAATGATGAAATAATGTACTACACGTTCATAGGGTACTCTATGAACGTGTAGTATTATTTTATGTATCATCAATCGTTTTCGCAGCGCACGCCAAATAATGACTTTTATAGGCAATTTTTTGATACATTAGGAACTGCAATTTTCGCAGGGATCTCTTTAAAAAAAAAACATTCATGTTACTCGCTGATAATGTAGCTTGATATAGGTGAAATAATTGTTTAAATCGGTTAAGTATTTTTTGAGTTTATCCATAACAAATAAACAAACATACAAAAAAAACAAGTATTTTCTCTTTAAAATATTAGTTTAGATTATTGTGCTCGTGACTGTACATATACGGCTACATAAAGAGACATAGAGACATTCGAGATAATGATGACTGCAATTATTGCTGCCTGCTCACCCATTATGCTGGGCTCAATGGCGTGCCTATATGACTGTACGATTTTAATTTGCGCAAAAATATAATCAAAGGTTGATGATTTTAGTTTTAATTATGTAGATTGATGTTGAAAATGCGATGGTAAATTATATTTATAGTATTTGTATACATAATTATAAAAATTATAGTGGAAGTCGACTATACTATAATATATAGTAGTTTATGAAACTGTTGCATAAAGAGGGGTATTAAAATACGAGTGTGTGTTTAATAACCGAGCCGCAGGCGAGGTTTTTAATAGTATCACACGAGAGTTTTAATACCTAGTTATGTGCAGTTTCATACACTACTTTATCTACTCTCATACATTGGGATTGAACCTACTAAATAAAAGATCTAAGTTAAAGATCAAGAATACAAAATTCCCACGAAATTCAGTACAACTTCACGTATGAATGGTGCCTGCACCAGCACATCACCGCGCATGCGCTAGAGCGGTGCTGCTGTCCGCCGCTAATGTTCCATCACAAAAGTTGATGCAAACTCCTTGGTGATATTAACTTCTTGGATTCGCCCTGTATCGTAATAGAAAAAAAAATGTTTTATAACATTATTTTGTTCGAGAATAGTTATTTATGCTATAAGTGCGGAAGGTAGGTGATTTCCGACGAGTGTATAAGTCGACACGAGTCGAAAATCATCTTACGCACGTGTATCATACAACGTTTTACTATGCATTGTGCGAGGAAATAAAATAAAAAAACGAGCGAGCCTTACGGCAGTCGCCTGTGATTTATTTGAACATTTAACATACGACGACGTCTATAAATGATAAAAACAAAATTCATGACTTTGACTTTTGGCTTTGATTTTTACTTTGACTTTGACTTTGACTTTGACTTTGACTTTGACTTTGACTTCGACTTCGACTTTGTCTTTGTCTTTGTCTTCGACTTCGACTTTGACTTTGACTTTGACTTTGACTTTGACTCTTTGATTTTGACTATCGTCATAATCATTGCCATCATCATCATCTGATTTGTAAATAATAATTTGTGAAAAACTTTTCTCAAATAATAAAATCTCTGAGACGAGACGGGCTGACGACGGCCTCAAAAATTAAAAAAAACAGAAAAGTAAAAAGCACTAGTGAAAAAAGTGACACTTTCCGCACAAATTGACTGCTTGGAAAACGCTCTTTTCGAGCAGCAGTGTTATAATAGGATTCTATTTTTGAATTTCGGTATTGTGTTTATAAAGTATGTCAATATAAACTCGTTTTGAAGTTTATAATTCGAATATTACGATATGAGAGTAGATAAAACATATTATGTGGTACCCGGCAATAGTGTTGCTTTCTGTCTGAGAAAGAATTGATGAAATCGGATGATTAGTTTCGAAGATTACCTTCTTCATCTAAACATACAAACTTCATCTCTTTATAACATTATAAAGTGTAGATATATTTATTTATTTATATACTTTACAGAAAATACATAGTAAATCATAAATTTAACACTACAAAACATACAATGGGCGGCCTTATCGCTTTCTGCGATCTCTTCCAGGCACCCTTAGAATGGACAGTGATTGCGTGGACATAAAAATGGAGTAGACATTGGTGCAAAATAATAATGATATAGATACAATATATTATACATACATAGATAGATATATATAATTATATGCAATATAATAGATACATAATAAATATATAAGAATATTTATATAAGCAACGAAAATAAATGACGACTACAGATTATTACAGCTACAAGAACAAGATCACAACAACAAGTAATGTTCCTTCACGAGTCTTTTAAATACTGGTAACGATTGCGCGCGTTTTATTTGAGCTGGCAATGCATTCCACAAACGAGCTGCCTGGACAGAAAAGGATTTGTCGAAGAAAGTTGTGGAATGCATTGGCATGTTAAGCTTCAGGTTATCTGATGACCTTAATCATTTCGAATGGGAGTCACAAAGATACTGGAAACGTTTCTTAAGATAGAGAGGGGCGGAAGGGGAGAATAGCACGTTATACAAGAGACAAAATCCAAAAGTTATTTATTCAAACTAGGCTGAGAATCAGCACTTTTCGAACATCAAAATTACATAAGACAGTCCCCCAAAACGCCCACCCTTCACAACTTCCTAGTGCGTTAGCTGGGAAAAAGAAGTGGAGCAACAAACTCCCCAGCAGCATAGCTGTGTGTTCAGTTAGAAGAAAAAAAAACAGATTCTTTATAATAGTATTCAGAATAATTTACATTACGCAACACAAAACATAATTTAAATTATTAGCCATAAGTTAGCTAGCATACGCCAATATACCAAACAAAATCATCGAGAACTATACCCTAAATATATAACCTAAAACATTCGTCTTGTACCTCCTAAATTGATGCACTTATTTTTGAAGACCATCATTTTAAGACAAAGTCTCCGCCACGTCTGTTTGTTCGAACGGGATAAACTCAAAAACTACCTTACGGATTTTCATACGGTTTTCACCAATGGAGTGGTTTAGGTGTATAGGTTTTGTGTAAATTGGCTGAAATATGACGATTGTTGAAGATGTCGAAATCATGCCGAATTTACTGGCGGGCGGCGCAAAAACGCCTGAACCGATTTGAATGGGCAGTTTGTAACCTGGATTAACTCACAGGGTACTTTTATAGGGTAGTACGTTCCCGTGGAATATTTTCCGAATAGAAATAATAAATCACATGACTCCAATTTCGATCCTATTTTCCCAAAAAAAAAACATCCCACAAATACAAACAACCATCCCACAATTCACATTTCTAATACACTGAAGTGAATTCAAATATTCTTCAACGCAGATTGCATAAACACACAACCACGTACTAATACTACGCAAATTTCGTTTGTTTGAGTTGAAGTCTAGTTGCGGGTAGTAAATTAATTAATACGTAAGTACTACGTTTCTGGATCTCATATCTAACAGCGTCTGAGCGCAAAATGAATAGGTACAGAAGATTGACTCCACGCAAAGACCGAAATAGCATGCACACTATACATAAAATGAAAATGAGGGCGTCACTATCGCACTAAGGTCATTTCGAGTAGGGAATACATTGTTAAAATAAATGTGCAACAAAAAACGCTGCATGTGGGTGACTCAAATCAAAACCTACTAGCGCTTGTCGGTAAAGTACGTAGAGCCATCATCTTAAGTCTACACTATGTAAAATATTTAGTTCCAAATGTCACCACGACGTGTCTTTTATGTCGACCTGTAGACGAGCTTCACGTAAAGTGAGTGCAAGCATATTCGCGAGTGGCATTTGATTTAGATAGGCTTCTTCCAGGTTTATGAGCTTGCACGGGTGATAAGGCGTGCGTGGAATATCAAAAATATGAAACCACCGTTTGCCTCTATAATGAAGTGACTATGGCAGGCGCCTAGCGCGACGGGACTAGCAAGATCGCACGCGTAAAACCTTCCTATCCGCTCGTAATGGTCAGACCTACAGGCCTAAACAAAGATCAACAAATGCGGTACTGGCAAAACGCTACAACTCCCACAGTCGAGTCCGCAACCGCCGCGCCGTAGTAACCACGCTTTCAGACTGGACCAGCGCAATAGCCGTAGGTGTATTTACCTACGGCTATTGCGCTGGTCCAGTCTGATTGTACGTCTGTGTGTACTAGTTTTTTCAATATCGTATATTTTTCGCTCATTGTATAGAAACGGCCTTCTGTACTTATCTGTTCTGTGATCTGAGTGAGCTTCTGTTTGTTTTGAGAACATACTTGCTAGACACCGGTAATTGCTCGCCTATCGTGCGCAAGATCTTGATGTGGATAGCTTAGATGTTGTGAGACGGTAGCGTTTGATGGTATCTGCAGCTTGAATAAACTAAGACATTTCCGGAAATCATTTTCTACATATACGACAGGGTTTGTACTCTGCTATTTCTTGAATCTTCATTTGAAAAAGCATCAACGTAATTTATATTTCAATATTTCAGAAAGGTGTTGTCCAACATATAATTGCAAAAAAAATAATGAACCGTCCATTTGGACCGAGTTTGTTTGGCACAGTTGATATTTTTTTTTATGATTACGTTGCTGGTTCCATCGATAAAGTTGTTAAGTTTGATGGTCTCTACCACACCTTTAAATATGACCACATCTTTCTGATACATGCTGTAATTAAAAAGACTTAATTTTAAGGAGATTGCAGAAGATTGATACTGAAAAAGTATCGGTTACTCCACCAAAAATGTACATGACTAGCACCAATATTATATTTGGATCAAACGTCAATACAATATTTATGGCTACTTATGATATTCAAGCATATGGACTGTTTGGTTTGCTCGCGTACGAAAAAAACCTGTCAAGTGCGTGCCGAATCACGCAGAATGTCGGTCATATCAAAATTTATTTACATTGTATTTACGTAACACGTCCGTATTTGAGTCACAGAATGGTTAATTATTTATACAAGTAAATACCTTAACAAATAGTGATTAGAGCCTCCTTTTAAGCAAATAAGAATGTGTTCGGAGAATCTGCTCTTCCAATATCGTATATACGTACAACTTACTTGTTTTATTTTTGATTCAACACAGAAAATTGATATGTATACCAAATTTCAACTTAATCGGTCCATTAGATTCGAAAAAAATTGGCTGTGACAGACGGACAGATAGACAGACAGATACACGAGTGATCATATAAGGGTTACGGTTTTTCATTCGGACATTATATGAAAAAAAAAGACGAATTGCGAGTAAATCCGCAAAATATTGCTGTCCCATTCCACATTCACCCCATTAATAATTCACATCCAACAACAGAGACTGACCACTCTATTACCAACTTAATTAATAGTTACCTAAGTACAATAACACTTAAGCCAACATCCTTTGTTGGTACGCAATAAATAATATATTTACATAACAATAACGTTGACTAATCTCAACCTGTAGACACCTACTTATACGAAATTACAGCTCTAAGCTAGCCCCAAGGGATTTCAGACACGAGGATAGAATTCAATATTTTTCAGCAGGTGCTTTTTATGCCTATAAGCAGTTTGACTCTCAGAGAAATTTTTGATTTTATCTTGGAAATATGATTCTGAGAGAAAACAGCAGATATAATAAATAATAATAGTAAACTTAGCACATGGGCATTATGAATTTCTAAAAGTAATAATAGATTGTTTGAAATTCACTTCGACAAATGTTTTTTTTATTGTACTTGAACCAAACATCGAATACTACATATAAAAGTTTCAAAGAATTCAAATATTGCCACTTTTGGATAAAGCACACAGTTTAATAATTATCTATTTTATTATACCTTTTTGTATAAAACGTAACGCAAGTATTTGTTTTTTTAATTTGGTGCTAACAAAACATACCTTCAGTAAAAAAATCAAAAAAACACCTTACAAATTCCATATGGTAGAGCTGTACTAAGGTGACTAGACTAACGTGGAATCAACTAAAGCAGCTGCCCAAGTGCAAGATGGAGAAATTATGACAGCTTGTGTCGCAGCATTAGCGCTGTTGGATTTTCAACACTCGGCTCACAGTTGAAAATCCAACAGCGGGCTTTCATTAAAGCATTTATTTAGGTGTCGTCTTACGCATGTGACTAATAGATTGATGAATATAAAATATTGATGGATGGAGAGGATGAAGAAAGTCAAAGAACAGATGACTGGATTCTGTGAGGAATTATATTTTATTAGGGAGTGTGCTAATGCTTTATCCAAGCCATTGCGTATTACTTACAACCGATCGTTATCTGAGGGGTTTTTTCCGGAGATCTGAAAGGAAGCCATAGTAATACCAATTCCTAAATCGGGGGATAAGACTGATGTCTGCAATTATAGACCTATTAGTATATTGCCCACTTTGGCAAAAGTTCTCGAATCTCTTTTGTATCCAATAATTAATTGGCATATCTAAGGCTCTATTACAGAAAATCAACATGACTTTTTTTTAAATTGATCAACAACCACAAACTTGAGCAAGTTTGTTGAACGAACTCTAGCTTACATGAGTAACGGTAACGTAGTTGACGCCATCTATAGTGATTTCAGCAAAGCATTTGACAAAGTTGATCATAGCATTTTGCCACAAAAGCTCAAAATCACATTCGGTGCTCATGAGTCTCTTCTAAAATGGTTACAGTCTTACTTAATTGGTCGAACAGCAAGAGTAGTAGTAAATTGACGTCCATCCAATAACTTCACGCCCACATCTGGTGTACGACAGGGGGACATATCTGGGCCCAATATTATTTACAATGTTTGTTGATGACATTCAATATTCCATACAAAACTCTCATTTTGAAATGTATGTTGAAGATTTAAAATTTCAAAGGGTTTTAATGACAAAGAACGATGAAGTTCATTTGCAAAAGGATATTGACAGGCTCTGTGTGTGGTGCGAGTATCATATTAATGTCCTCGTAAAAAACGCAAAGGTCATTGGGCATTTTTTTCGGACATTTGACCCACGGCGTACACAAACGAAATAGGGCAAGGTATATAGATAAATGTATCTATACCCCAGTGGTATGGGTCCCATTCTTGTGGGCCATGGGAGAATTGAGAAAAAATATATTTTATTTATTATTATTAAGGCATTTTTAAAGCATTTTTGTAACGAATTAACTCAAAACTAGTAAACCGATTTCAAAAATACTTTTACCAGTCGAAAGCTATTCATCCCTAAGTGGCATTGGATAATTTCCCATGGGGAAATTCCCATGGGAAAGAAAGTAGAATGTGCTAGTTCTATCAACAGCAGTGGTCTTAAACTATTTAAGGGACGTAAAATAAAATCCAGTTCTACGTAAATAATATTTTTATTCTGTCTGATCAAAATATATTGTTATTTCATCTAAAAAGGCTGCAGGTGCATCAATTACATCTTGATGCCTGGCCCGTGATAAAAAGTAAACTAGGCTTACAACATGCGCACAGCTTCCAACAGTGCGGCGGCCGCGTATACACGAGCAGTAATACTGATCAGTGCCATTTCTTCCAATTCGTGTGGGATCTACTAAAATATACGTATAATATTGTTTACTACGGACGTGTCGCGACTGAATTCGGCCTCTTATTAGTATCTTGTTTTCGATCATTTCTTGGTGTCGGTATATTTCGATGTGGTATACTCCATTCAAACGCATGTGCTCGTGGCAATATGACCTCGCGATTCCGCCAAATGTGCGAGCGGGAGAGAGATATTTCGTAGAGCTATACAAACATTTATAGTGACTGTACGAAACGTTTCCACAATGCTAAAAGTAAAAACTTCTGTTTTATTAACAAAAGTTTATTAACTTTTTAAATGTTAAATAACTTTTTTTCCCATTGGATACTTAAAAAAATACATATTTTGAAAAGTGGAATTGAATTCTTCAATTTAAAACTGATTTGGTCTGTGTACGCGAACTTTCATAAAGTGGGTCAGAAACGCCCAATGACCTTTAATTGTACGTACATCCCAAGAACCAAATATTAAGTAAAGTATCTGAAGTTAGTTATCTGGGCATCATTATCGACTCTGAAATGAAATTTCAAACACACACTGAAACTATAATATCTAAAAGCAATAGAATGCTAGCATTTTTAAACCGTAGCACAAGAAAATTCAGTAATTTGACAGCACTGAAAAATCTTTTTTCTGCATAAGTTCGTAGTCTTATAGAATGCTGCTCCAGCGTCTGGTACCCACTACATAATATCCACATTCAACGCATCGAAAGAGTTCAAATAAAATATATAAAAAGACTCTCTTTTCAAACAGGTTTATCGAATACGGTTAAGAACTATGAAGATAGACTGAATGACTTCAAAATGAAATCTTTGCACTGGCGTCGAGATTTTGCAGGTCTATATTTCTAATAATATTAAAACGCCTCGGTCGTCAGCTAGACATAATTTTAAGCCTGTTGCTCCCTGTGGTCGCAAAACCAAGTACGGGAGTAATGCTCCCCTTTCCTATATTCTCAGAAAGTGTAACGACATTTTTCACGATTGTGACTTTGATATATTTTTAGGCAGCATCACTAAGTTTAAAAGAGCTGTGCTCAATAATATGTAATTTTTGCTCAATGTTTTTTTTTTTAAATTTTGTCTGTGTTTTTTATTATATTTTAAGTTTGTTATTTAATTCAATCTTATTTATTATTATTTATTAAAAATAAAAATACCGTAAAGATTCTTTATTTTCTTGTCTTTAAAATATTTCCCAGTGTTTAACACAAATAATTATTTACACTAGGTACTAAATACAATGACGAACTAACTATACAGAAAAATTCAAAAAGCAAACGGACACTTAGGCGTCGAAGTATTCGTCCGCATCGCTGTCATCCGGAAACGTGGCCAGACTGGCACCATTGCCACGTTTAATGACAATGCTAATTCTTTGGCCAAAGAACAAGCCAGCCCTCTGGTCACGTGAAGTGTCGACCAGACGGCGAGAAATTTCCTTAAAATGGAAACGCGCACTCGGACCCCACGACTGTAGTTACCCATAAGGTTACAGTATTTGCGCCGCTTGAGGGTCTCAGCGGCCGCAGCACCGGCTCCAACACAGCCCGCCGTGCTAGGAACATGAGATGGTGCAAGGGTGTCGACACAGATTGCGTCACATATCAGAGACCTACCCACCGTCCAAGGTAACAACGTCATGCCATCGTCACGTAACAAGCCGTCAACAAAAGGTGCGCCCAAGGGGAGACACGTAGCGAGCCGAAACGATGAGTCATCCATCATGGTGCCTATAGTGGATGACGGGAGCGCCTGAAGCCACTTGCCTGACTTCCATTCTCCCACAGCTAGCAGACGGGCACGCTCAACAGTATTAGGTGACGTATTTGCCAGGGTATTCCGTATAATACTGCAGAGCGCAACGTCCCACCGTCTCTGGGAAGAGGGGTTGTCATCCGTATCGGGACAAGTCATTTTCCAAGCGTTCAACGCATCGTTCAAACACTGTACCTCAAAATCGACCAGTGAGGAAGATAGAATCTTATTTAATTTAATTCAATAAAATTTTAAGAATAAAACATTATTTATATTAGTTCTATTTACATTATTATTCATCTTTATATTAATTATTATTGTATAGTGAGATCAGAATAAAATGCTGTGCTTACTATTATTTTAGATACATGCAATGCTATTGTATTTGTAAATGTTAAATATGTACTTTGAATGTCTTAGAGTGTATTTAGTCGGTTTGCCTAAATAAATAATTAAATATGAAAGAAAAAAGTTTTTATAAATAGTTTTATTTTTCACTTTTTAGTTGTGTACCTAACCCACAAAAATTCGAATACTACCTAATATGTAAATAACAGTGACAGGAACTTATGATTATAACATCCACATAGACTAAGCGGGAAAAATACGTACATAATAAATTATTGAACTCAAAACCTTTTGGATAGTTTTTGAGTTCAATAATATGTACAACAGTACAAAGTTAACCAAATTTACATGGGACCACCTCGGGAGTACATCCTTTCAAACAAAAAAAAAATCTAATTAGGTCCACAATTGACGGAGAAATCGGTGAAAATACACTTACAAAAAAAACATATATAAAGTCGAACATAGAACCTGCTCCTTTTTGGAAGTCGGTTAAAACTACCGTAAGGATAACAACATCAAAGGAGCGTCCCTTCTTCTAAAACAAAAGCTACCCTTTGACAATATTATGTGACCACTTGCAGTGCCCGGATCTACCTAATTAAGTGCCTGCAGTTAATGTCTCCGGGATTTATAGAGCCGCTAGGAGGCTGAACAACGACCTTTATCGCGGGAAGTGTGTGTATTTATGTAGGGACTAAATAATTGGGGAGATTGTTTGTCCAATTCAAGATGGCTGCGTAAGTAATTGATAAGCCTGGAGAATTACTTGGTGAGGTTTGGATGTTTTCTTAGAGACTTGAAATTTGATGGTGCTCCGTGGGTTGTCCTGTTTACAGTACAAAGGTAAAAGCATCACCTGGACAAGAGACAACCAGGCTATCTCTAAGCAATTCTGTCTTTTATAAGATTTATATCAGTGTACTCTGGAATACTAATGCCGCGTTTTCAATAACACCAAATAACACCCTCAATAAAAGCGCGCTGTTGGATTTTCAATGCTCGGATTAACGCCGAAAGATCGAAACCCTAAAAAAAATGTTAAAACTTATAAAAAAATCTTGCAAGAGCGAGTTGGATTTAGCTCCACCGGCCAACAACGACTTTGTTAAAAGTTTTTTTTTTTTAAGTTAAAATATTAAACTCAAAACTCAAATTCAAAGCATTTATTTCAATTAAACCATTTACAGGCACTATTTAAATGTCAAATAGTTAGTCAAAAAGTTGAAGCTAGTTGCCCATTGCAAAACGTAGATATTTATGGAGAAGAACGGGCAAGAAACTCCAAGGACACTCTTTTAAATATAGAAAATTACAAAATCCTGGGTACATTATTCTTGTTGCTTCTACATGTGAGAACAATGTACAAAAAATATCAAAACAATTCAAAATATAAGATTAAAAATAAGTCCTGGCAGATAAGAGATGACCAGTCACAACTGACGGCGCCCGTTCACGAATATGACGCGTGGATCAGCACCATCCAGCTCAACCATTTTGTAGGGAACCGAATGATCCAACACACTCACCACCATCAGCGAGACATTTAAGTGAGCATGACATAATCTCTAAACTGCCATGCTCTTTCAAGTCAACACATCATATATCATCATACATAGTACATCATACTTAATAACATTAAAAAAACGGCTCCATGGTACTCACATTTACAAAGATTTAAAAAATGCTTCTGAATTATACAAAACTATAGTTTGCAATATATTTATGAGATTAATAGAATGTTACTACCAAAAAAAAAGAAAATCATTATCCATTGGAGTATTCAACTTGTTTAATTAAATCATGAAAACACAAAGACAATGGGCTCAACAACATAAATGGAGCAGTGTGGTAACGACCGCTACTTGTTCGAACTTACGACGGTAACGGTTGTAGGTTCGAACTCAAACAGGCGCATTAATTTGTGTAAATTATTTCATCACCACTGCTCTCAAAACAGTGAAGGAAAACATCGTGACGAAACCGGCATGTCCTAGCACCAAAAATTCGAAGACATGTACATATACCAACTCGCACTGGGCCCGTGTGGTGGATTACGGCCCACTGTCTCTGCGAGAGGAGGCCGGTGTTCCAGCTGAACAAATAATTTTAGGCTGATTATGCAAAAACTATTATGCTAAAACGATGTAGGTACTTACATTCTCCAACAACTTATTGTATTCCAATCAATTCATTAAAAGGTATGAGGGAAAATACCTTAATCAAAACAATCGAATTGACTTTAAACCTCGATTTAGATTCAGTACAAAGCATAAATGACTGTTAATGAGATTATTTTTAATTTAAATATTTTAGAATAGGCAATTCAAGTAGATGCATACCACTATTTTGTTAATAATATTATTCCCGCACTTATGATTAGATATCTATTTGTTTTAAGTGGTCAAATCTTCTTGGATACACTCCCCTCTGACGGTTATGTAATTATGTCAGACTCTCACTACTTTCACTGTAAATATACAGAACGAAAAGTGATTTGTCATTGCATTTAGTTCCAAAGTACCTGGGCGACCGAGGTCTGCTCTGGTGAAAATAGAGAATACTCATTTAATGGCATAGGATAGTTCATACTAATTCCATGCTGCCATGATAGTAGGAACTTACTTAATCCATGCTGCCACGTCATTATTCTGAGGTAGCCATCTTGTTCTAAACTTACTAATTCCATGGCGGCATGGAATTGGTAAGTACCTACTATCATATAGTAGGTACTTACCAATTCCATGCCGCCATGTAATTTTTCTAAGGTTGCCATCTTGTTCTATAAATTGGGCGACCGAGCTCTGCTCGGGTGAAAATACGGAGAAAACGAATTTTCCCAGATATGGGACCTAGTTAGATCGATTTTTCGCCGCCGTTAACACTTATATTACAACTTTCATCGAAATCGTTAGAGCTGTTTTCGAGAACGTGATTACAGAATCCTATCCTGCTAATAATAGAAACGTGAAAATTTGTGAGTATGAATTGATGTATGGATGTTTGTTACTCTTTCATGCAAAAACTACTAAACGGATTTGGATGAAATTTGGCATATAGATAGTTTATAACCTAGATTAACACATAGGATACTTTTTATCCCGATATTCTTACGGAATCGAGATTTATGCGGGTGAAACCGCGGGGCGCAGCTAGTTAAATATATATTTACATGTACAAATATTGCTCATTTAATATTATAGTCGTAAAATGAAGAAGATGGGCTTACACAAATGAAAATAAAAGACAATCAACATTTAATAGAAATGACATAACATAAAATACCATCACGTCTGTATCCCCGAAGGTCTGTCTACGGTGGCCGGGAATCGGCCTGCGATTCCCGACGCCCAGGGCGTCTCCTGTGGCGGCTAGGGACGCGAGGGGGCGAAATTTGCCTCTCCCTTACGCGTTCCGCCTCCTCCTTCGCGAGCATTACTGCTTCGCAGAAGGAAGTGACGGCCTCCCATGCACTCTCGCTCCGGACCATGGCCTGAACCAGGGCCGGACGCGAGAGATCACCGCCGCCGATCGCCTCCGTGATGGAATGTGACCTGGAAATCGAATATGGGACCCTATGCTCAGCAGTAACGTTGCAACCTTTACAGCCGTTGTGCTAGTGGTTGCAAGCGCAGATATCTAAATATAGCATAGGCAGGTATTTTAATATTGGGCAAACATTAATTAGGCTCGCCCCTTATTACATGGGATTAAAAAAAACATAACTGGCGATATGAGGGTGTACTATAAGTAATCTGCCTAATGCTTCAGAGAATACTGGCGTGATGCTATGTGTGTATGTATGTTATTATTTAGCAAATTCTTTGTAGTCATTAAAATACAAAGGCTACCTACTGCCTATCCCCTGAGGTAACCTCTTAGTGACAGAACAAAGACAGAGTAATTTCAGCTATTCCATAAAGAAAATTACAAACAAGAAAATTGTCCATAAGTTCATAATTATGAGTCTCTAAAACTCATTATATGAAGTTCCATAACAATTTCAGCAAACTGTTACCCACTTCAAATTATAAACATCGTCAGTTTCCTTTTACGTCACGAATGCATTATGCATGCTTTGAGTATTACTGCGCAAAACCATAAAAGTCTCAAATTAAAAACACAGCTGGATAATCTATGTTTTATCTTTGAAGTGCACTGAACATCTGGATAAATAGGGAAGTACTATCAACTGTAAGTATATATAGGGTTATAGAGTGCGTTTTTTGAAACTGAAAGATGAGATAGAACGTACAAACCAGTAACATAATTAATCTTTAATGTTTCCACTGCTGGGACACAGGTCTCCTCTCGGTGAGAGAGAGTGGGTCGTAATCCACTGTGCGGGCCCAGTGCCGGTTGGTAGATGTTCCATGTTTTCAAATTTTTGGTTCTAGGACATGCCAGTTTCCTCACGATGTTTTCCTTCACCGTTTTGAGGGAAGTGGTGATGAAATGATTTAGAATTGATGGTCAGATTCAGACAGACATTTAATTAAGCTGTAGGATTCGGGTCCAGCTATTAAACTCCTTACTTTCGTAAAATTCTTAAGAAACAACTTAGCACAATAATATTATGGCAAGACGATTGGCAGCGATCACCAGTGCCTCTGTCAAGTTCGATGATTACTATAGTGCTAATTGTTTTCTCGTTGTTAGGAGGCCGACATTCAGCAGTAAACTAGGGACAATTCAGTTACAAACATGATATTGTGTATTTTGAATTGTCTTCTAACCTTGTCTCATTAATACTCTAAGCGCTGCCATTTAATAACATGCTTTTGCAGTCACGTGTAGCGGCGACTGTAAAACGACAGTAAAAGAGTATTGGATACGATCCTCTACGGAAGAGATCTGATCTCAAGCTTACCTGTTTCTCGGTGCATTTGTGTCGCTTCCCTTAGGAATACGAAATGGTGTATGACTGTAAAAGTTGATATCAAAGAAATAGTGTAGTACCTACCTTTACTATAGGTACGTTACAGGACGTATGGAGACAAATATATAATGTCTCTGGTGTATCTTGCCTACGCTTAAATTATTAACTTATATAATTTTTTAATAACAAAAGAAGTATTATAATTTTACAACACAGTGATAAAAATACGTGAGGTCATCAAATCGAATAATCAACAATTCAAAGAAAACATTACTATAAAAACCAACATTAACTGCCCAAGTAACTAAAACATTACGTTTATGTAAATATCTCATTACTTTCTCTATTTACACACTCCAACCTAAAAATAACCATAATTTTCAGTCTCCATCCTAACATGCTATAATATTGCGAACAGCGACATCTATCCAAATTCGGGTGAATCACTGATGCTTGTCAAAGAAAACAAAGTTATTTTATGGAAACTAGCGACCCGCTCTGTAGGGATGGCGCCGTGACAGAGTGCTACATATTATTATTCAACGTGCTTCCATTTTCATCCATTGTACGACATGTAACCCTGTACATGTCATACAATGGATGCCCTGGACGTTTAGTGACATCACTCGTGCGTGGAGGCTTTTTTAAATGTAGGTAAACCATTAGACGTTTGAAAAGCAATTTAAGTCAGTACGTTAACCTTTATACCCACAGGTTTCCTTTTATTCCGAGGCCTATAAAAAGAAAGAAAAAAAATACGTTTATTTGTGGTAAACACGACGCAAAGAAAGAGCAAAACAGGAAAATAACAATTTGGGGTAAAATATGCGTCACATCTACGCAAAATCAGACAGTGCTGCGACCCTATGCAAGACAGACCCCAGCGCTGGTTTTCAGCGGCAGCCGGAGTTGAAGTGATGACGTCAACCGGTGCAGCATATAGTGAAATAAGAAAACAAAAATAAAATAAATACAGGCATAACAGGCTACAGGTCTAGTACGAACGTATGACGTAAACGCGTAACGTAAATTCGAGAGTTACCATCTCGATCAGTTAACATCGTACATTGTCTTCAGTAGCGAGATTAAGAAAACAATTATCATTGTCAATAAAATATATTTTAATGCCACAGAACTTTTAGCCTGTCAGAAACTTTTGACAGCATTTTACCAAAAAAATTGCCATTAAGAACAATTACCTTGAAAACTTAATTGAAATTGTTCTACCAGAATCACGTCGCGCCTGTCTGCCGGAACCTTAACTCTACGAATCTACCGTTGTGTTGTTATGATTTCTATGGATATCTACTACTGAACAATGCAAAAACGTAATCTCCGTTTACAAAGCAAATCCACACTGCAGTTGCCATTTTTATAAGTCACTATTCAAATGCAGGGAGCAGTTTTGCAGCTTTTGATAACCTCATTGATGTTGATTTGTCTTGTTTTCAGTCGGTTAATCACTCCCTAGGGCCAACTTTTCAAACCTGAAATACAGAATCGAATAGCGTTTATTCCATAGATAGCATGATTCTGGATTTTTCAACAGTCAGATAGTCCGTATCTGAAGAATAAAGCCCGTAACTGAGGGCACAAAGTTAACTGTCCCTCCAAACGTCTAGCATGCAGTTAGTACTTTATTCTAGGAATAAAATAATGTTTTGACGTTTGTTTGGTTTGGGGTTTTAATGTTGTTTGCCACTGCATGTTTTCATGCTCTTGTATTGTTGAAAACATCGATATTTTGGATTCAATTGACGATATTTTTTAATATGTCTCGAAATAATTATATCACTTTTTTACGTTTTCGTGACGACATTATTTAACAATTTAAAACCACTAGGCACAACTTTTAATACCAAGTCGAAAACACAGTTAACAAACAGAAAATGTATTTGTTACTGATCATTTTTAGCTAAATACTTGCTCACTCCTATCAACTTAGCTACCAACAAAAAAGAAAAAAAAGTCGCCATAATTATCTAAACAAAAGATAAGAAATCTCAAACATACGTTTTGTTTCCATTCTTGTCTAACATGTTGAATACTATATCTATGGCTCTCGCTTGCACATGATAGTGCGAAATTAGTTAACAAAGACCACAGATAACTTTATTCTTCAGTTATTACACGATTGAATAATTGAAAATATTTATTCGCCTGATAAACAGCCAGATCATTAGTATTTTATTAATATACGCTAGATAACTATTAAACGATTTAACTGAGGATTGGAAAATCGGCCGTAGTCATTAATTTATACCTACAAGTTTAATGACTGCGTTAAACATGCTGCGAAAGTGTAAATAAAAACAAATTTAAATTTGGAGATCCGCCTATTCTCTATGACAATGTTTTTTTTTAAGAAAGAATGTGGGTAGGTATATTGCTAATTAATTTTACATCATTCCGAAAGTTGGCGACGGACGTCGCAAATACATAGCTGTGAAATATTTACCTGTTTTAATTTATTTAGCAATATTACTGTATGGCAATATGAAATATCACTAACTAGTGAACAATAATATTAATAATGAATTATAATTATAACACTCAATTTGACGTTTTCTATGTCTGCCATGAAATGATAAAATCGTTTGCCAACTTCCAAAATAACTTTGCAAGTGATAAGATTTAAAAAGTGTAGTTCGTCCAAATACCAAGTTAACTTTAGAACATCTTGCACACATTTTAAGACCGTTGGTCCTAATTGACGTTTAAAAATAGGTAGGTAGGCCAGGCCGTAACTGCTCTCAGTAAAAATACATAGGTAGTACGGAACCACACACTTTCTGATTCCCAAAAAAGGGACAACCTAATTAAATCAAAACGCAAGCAGTTGATATAAATAGAATCTTTCTAAAAAAAGTAATCAGTTCAACTTTTACCCATTACACCAACGTTTTTGCTTTTCACCGTCAATCCCCATCTTCAGTCATAGCCTTCAACAATTTAAGACACAATGGCTCCATCTCCTCAAGAAACTATGGTGGACCAGCACCTGGAGACCATTCCTCGGAGTTTGACTGGTGAAGAGTTGGTAATTAGTGGCATGTCTGGCTTGTTCCCTAAGTCAGACAGCGTTTTGGAATTCAAGGAGAATCTTTACAATGGGGTAAGAGTGGGAGGTGGAATTATTAACTTTCTGTGTCATTTTGTTTTAACACCCATTTACCTTCCGTTCTCGTTCGTTTTTCATAGATTTTCATATATTTTTAAACTTTAAATCGCCCTAGCCTCTTCCCAACTATGTTGTGATTGGTTTCTAGACTAACCAGATGCAGCTGCATGCATGCTGCTGAATATCAGTATTTTACATGGGGCGACTGCCTATCTTAAGTTTATCGTTTAAATATAGTTTTTTTGGATATATAGAATTTATTTCTCACTAGCTGACGTATAGTAGACGCAGTAAAAGTCCATGAGCCTGTAAAAAAATAATTACAGAAAGGGTAATTAAATAATTCACTGAAACGATAAATTATGCTGAGAATTTTTGTTAGGTAAGTATTTGAAAAGTTCGATTTGTGGATTTACTCCAGCCTCAGAAAACTAAAAACAATTGTACTAATGCGATCATCAATTCGTTTGCAAATCGTGGTGATTACTAGTATTGATGATCAATCTGCCTACCTTTGAGAAAAAAACGCCAAATGATCGTTATTAGGACAAGATTTTATTGTAAAATTAATCCTCAGGTGGACATGGTTTCCAACGAAAACATTCGCTGGGACATCGACCACCCAGAGATTCCCAAGCACTTCGGTATGATCACTGGAGTGGACCGGTTCGATGCTCAGTTCTTTAAAGTACATTACAAGCAAGCGCTCATAATGGACCCGATGAGCAGAAAATTGCTGGAACATGCGTATAGCGCCATTTTTGATGCAGGTTAGTATTGATCGAAACAAGCTTACTTATATTTAACTAACTTGACATTAAGTTACACTTGCATTCCCTGAATGTGTTGGTAAAGGTGTTTATCCTAACGCGTGCGTAGCGTGTTTTAGTAGCAGTGCGGTTTTTGCGATGACGTAAAAGAAAAGAAAGAAAGAAATAAAATACGTTTATTTAACACAGACTAAACACACGTAACATATTCTGAAAATAAAAAGTGCAAAGTGCGTTGTAAGAATTTTGCAGGAATGGCATGACTCACATTTTCGTCAGTTGTTATAAGGGAGAGCCCGCAAAGTGTAGTTCGCTTTATCGCGACAAAGTAGCCGTAGCTCGCAGGGGCTAATCATTATGATTAGCCCCTGTGAGCTACGGCTACTTTACCGAGAGCCTTTTGCCGTGCATTGGGCATAAATACGATAAAAACTTTATTGAGAAGTTGCATAACGAAAAAAAACCGGCCAAATGCGTATTGGACCACGCACAATGAAGGGTTCCGTCTTCCGTAGTTAGGATTAATTTATCCCAAAAACAAATTAAGGTTTAGTATTATTATTTTTATATTTGAGTTGATTGGATGAAAGGTAAATTGCAGTTTACGATTTATAACGTATTAAAAAAAAAAAACTACTAACTAGATTTCGTTCAAACTAATTTTCGGTGGAAGTTTGCATGGTAATATACATCATAAATATTTTCTTAGTTTTATCATTCTCTTATTTTAGAAGTTACAGGGGGGGACATATTTTACCACTTTGGAAGTGTCTCTCGCGCAAACTATTCAGTTTAGATCCATAGACACGTATGGGATTGATGTTTTTTTTTTTGAGTTTCAGTTCTAAGTATGGGGAACCCCAAAAATTTATTGTTTTTTTTCTATTTTTGTGTGAAAATCTTAATGCGGTTCACAGAATACATCTACTTACCAAGTTTCAACAGTATCGTTCTTATAGTTTTGGAAAAAAGTGGCTGTGACATACGGACGGACAGACAGACAGACATGACGAATCCATAAGGGTTCCGTGTTTTGCCATTTGGCTACGGAACCCTAAACATCAATAAAACTTAGCTCGACTTGGAGAACGGACCCAAGACTCCATGCTCAGAAGTCAACCTTGCTACTAATAGACAGTCCAGGCAATTTCAATCATAATTATGTTTTTTTTTGATAAACCTGGTTATTAAATATGGTATTCACGAAAAATCTGGAAAAGTTCACGATTTATTTATGTAGGCACGCAGGGTGCCTTAATATTTTTTTTCGTGTATTTAAAGAAGACCTAAATGGTAGATTGAAAATAAACAAGATGAACAAATTCAGCAAGTAAGCATAATTAGCCTATTATGTTCCCACTGCTGCGACACAGGCCACCTCTCAGTGAGAGGGAGTCGGCCGTAATCCACCACGCGGGCCCAGTGGGGGTTGGTAGATGTCATATGTCTTGGAATTGACAAGCTTTCCTCACGATGTTTTCTTTCACCGTTTTGAGAGCAGTGGTAATGAAATAATTTACAGAAAAAAGAAGCAAGAAAGAATAACGTTTATTTAGACACATTCCGTGAAACACAAAATACAAATAACAACATAAAAAGTAAAATAATATTTTAACAACAATAGTGCGTGCCTCACAGCTGCGTCAAAAGGTTCATAAAAGAATGTTCTTTTAGTAAAGTGATATCTTACTTTTGACAGGTATCAATCCAATGGAGCTTCGTGGGAAGAAAATCGGTGTCTTTATTGGAGCTGCATTCTCAGAATCGGAAAAAATTGTCATCTACGAATCCGTTCAGCGCAACGGATTTGGTATTACTGGGTAAGTTCATTTATTCTTACTAGTGGTCACCCAGAGGTCGAAATTCGACCATAATTCATTTAAATGACATGATTCTAAGGTAGTAGATATCTTGTGTCAAACGCATGGTAGTGTGTGTAATGTTTTTTTGTTAATTTAATTTATTTATAATGTATATTATACAATAATTTAAAGAAATTAAACCGACTTCTAAAGAAATTAACTCAAAATTATGAAATAAAAGAATTGAAATAATAGCTCTAACAAACAACCATGCGCGGTATGGAAGTAGGCAGATCTACAATCACTCACATAAAGGATAGCAACGGTGTGAGACAGGGAGATTGGGCCAAAATAATCGAAATATGCACACAGTAAATCTTTATATTCCGACACCAAAACTTCTCGACACACAGCTGAAGCTTACGCATGCCCAGACGATATCCCGATAATAACTGGTTTATGAAGTCCACCAAGCACTTAGAAGCATGAAATATAAAATCCTGGTGAAGACGGTATTACTACTGAATCACTCCGAATTGGAAAACAAACTTTATTACCCCACAAATGTAACCTCTTCAACTCAATTCTTCAGACAACCATATTCCCGAGTAATTTCTGTCTTTCCAATATAATCTTGCTACACAAGAAGGGAGATAAATCAGTTAATGGGAATTATCACCCTATCAGCTTAGTATCACATCTTTATAAAGTTTTTGTCAAAATGATCTAAAACCGTATAACAATATTAGACCTCCACCAACCTCCCGAACAGGCTGAATTTCGTCGAGGCTTTTCGGCTTCTGACCATCTACAGTCCCTAAACCAGGTGATTGAAAAACAGCAAGAGTTCAATCTACCTTTGTACCTGGCGTTTGTGGATTATTCGAAGGCTTTCGACAGCCTAACGCACGAAGCCATATTCTCGGCACTCAGAAAACACGAAATAGACCCACTTATATACACCTGTTACAAAAAATATAATATCACAATAGTACAGCAGCCATCCCCATAAATACCACCGGGCCATCCTTTCCAATTCAACGAGGAGTCAAGCAAGGCGACCCGCTGTCTCCAAATTCTACACAGCTACGCTGGAAGAAGTTTTCCAAAAATTTAATCCTCACTGGTGGGACAAGGGTATTGTCGTCGGAGAAAGGAGATTGACCAATCTACGTTTCACCGACGACATTGGCCTCTTTTCTTTTTCAGCAGTTGAACTAGGCCATTTGGCCTAGTTCTCGAACCTAGAGCTCGAACAACTGAGCCACGCCAGTCTTCAGGTCGGACTTAAGATGAACATGTCGAAAACAAAGCTGATGACGAACAGCACCGAACGCAACGTAGAAATTGGGGGTTGAATATGTCCATGAGTATATTTACCTCGGCCAAATAGTATCCTTCCAGGCGTGACAGAACAAGAAGTCGCTCGACGCACAGAAAACACCTGGATGAACTATTGGTCAATAAAACATCGCATGAAAGGACCACTCCCGCTTTCACTAAAACGAAAGCTCATGGACATATGCATTCTTCCCACCCTCACCTACGGAGCTCAAACATGGTCTCTTAAAAACCGTCAAAATTCCGCACTTGGAGTCTGCCAACGGGCTATGGAGCGAAGCATAATAGGCGTCAAACTCACAGACCGCATTCAGAAATCAGAAATAATTTATTTTGCATTAGGAACTCTATACTTCGTTCCAAAATACAAATAGCGGATGCTGGCCGCACAGATGCTGGACTAAAGTGGAACTAGGCTGGCAACATCTGTCGCATGTCGGAGCAGCAATATGTAAAAATCACCACTCAGTGGATCCCAAATAACAAGAAATGACTACGCTGCAGGCCCAGAAAGAGATGGCGGGATTAGCTGGACTCCTTCTTAAAGGATTGGCCTGCAATCGCAGTAGACCGGAAAAGGGGGAAGGGAGGCCTTTGCCTTGCAGTGGGACAACACAGGCTTATAATAATATGAAATAATATTTTTATATCTACACGAAATTAACCAACAAAACGAAATCAAAAGTAGGTACGTAACAAATTAGGGGCCTACAATTATTTTTGAGGTCAGTGCTAAGCATTAGCCATCGAATATATAACTTAATCATAATAGAAACGATATATCGGATACAAAACGGAGTTAAAATACATTTTACATAACAACCAAATTTTTTTAATAATAGTCGGTAAAAAAAAGCGAAGCTATAATAATAATGTGATACAAGATCACATTATTATTATAGCTTCGCTTTTAGCTCGCGTGCAAGTCGGAAATTATACCATTTTTCGAAGTCGGTAAAAAAAATTAAAATTACTTTTTTATTTCGTAATTTTTAGTTTTAAGTACTAAATCTTGAGTATTTGTTTGTAATGTAGTTTATATATTTTTTTGTAAATATTTAAAGATTTCATTGTAATTGATATACTCGTATTTTTCAAGTAAAAAAAACTAGTATAGTTTGTTTTAAATATGCTTGCCCAATGTAAAGAACGGCTCTATATGTTTAAGTAAGGCTATAGACGTGTCAAGAGAAGCAGCACTTATGGCAAATGGCCAGCAGTTTTTTTTTTTTAAGTCGGTAAAAATTTTAGCTTTCTGCACTCCTTCTCCATAATAAAAACTTTAACTGTGCCAAATTTCATACTCCTCCGTCCGCGTAATTTTCGTAAAAAAGGGTACAAAGTTTTTGTCTCACGTATTAATATACATAATAAGGCATGTATTTAATGCGGCAACTAAGTAAAATGAATACAGGTTTTAAAAAAAATTGAGTGGGTACCATATATAATGGGTTGGCAGCTAATAAGGAGTATCGTAATAAGTAATAGGTAGCATATTAATATATCAGTAATAAGCTCCGTTTTAATTTAAACTAGCATCAAGTTTTTCTTTTGGGAACAGAATTAATATCTAAGCGGAAACTTAATGGCGAAAACAAAATAGAAAATGGGCATTCATAAATAATATAAATCAGATTCTATTTAAAATTGTTTGTATGACTGTTCACTGTTCTCACCTAACCTAATCCAAATGATTCACCCACAATAGAGGGTATCTGGCGCTCGGCGGCCGCTGCCGCGGCACGCTCGCTCCGCTCGCTCGCCTTCACGCGTTAATGGTCACTGTTCTAACCTAACCTAACCCAAAAGCCACCCTACTAACATTATTAGTCGCCAAGTCATTATTTATAGCTCCTCGCCTAATATTTTATTTGACTGGTATAGTTTATTTGCTACCTAAACGCAGCTGCTAGTTTTAAGTTTTTTATAACACCTGCAATTTTGAACCTTACATAATATAATAGTCGCGAAAATATTTAATCGCTGGCAAGTTATTTTATTTGTTGCAAACATTTAGTCGACTTTTAAGTTATTAGTCACTCGGAAAATAATAAGCTATATAATAATAATAACCCCACCGCTGTATCTCTACGTTGACGTCGTGGTGGGGCTTGCGCGCTCCAAAATATGGGTATGAGTCGGTAGAGTTTACTTTGCCGGAACAGGTCTAGAATGAGCAGCCAGACCAAGAGAGATACAGAATCCCACAGGGCAGCATGTGACGAGCTGTTGGGCAGCAGCGACCCCTTGGACCGTATCTCCCAGAAGAAATCTTGTTCCTCATCTCTGGCTTGCTTTTATTGGCCGACTGGAGTGAACACTGACGAGGAACAGAGCTCCCACCTCATTCTTGCCTTAAATAGCCGGCTTGAGTGGAGATTCGCAAGAGCAAACGTGCTCTTGGAAGGAAGTATTCCTGTAAGTGCTCGTAGGGATCTTGACCATCTTCCGGGCTCTAGGATTGTTCTGAAAGCCGTGGAATACCTCTCTAGTCCTCAAGCACTTTAGGACATGTTGCCCCCCGGGTCGCAGCGTCACTATGTGCTAGCGACATTTTTCGGGGGCCCATTATTGAGTGTGCAAGTCACCCCCTGCCATTTTTTCCATGTATAAGTACATATAAAACATTGATCAGGCAGGAGCCATAGTCCTTCCATAGTTCCAGATCACCAGTCAACTTAGGCCACCCAAACCCATAGTCCAATATCTTTGATTCCATATCCTGCAATAGTCCTACACCAACCGTGGGTTGTCCTTGGGTGCACTTGCATAGTGCATACAGGGATAGTCGTCGATTGGTGCCTCATTTCATTAAAACGCCTAACGGGCCTCTATGAGTTAGGTTCGGCCCGTCGTACGCCTTCCAAAGGTCCGGGACCCCAAGGTTCCGAGAAATGTCAAAGACCAAAAAACATAATAATAATTACTTGACAATTTTATTTAAAATGTGCAGTTAAAGGAGTTTTTTTTGTTCCGTGATTAGGCCCTACGAAGATTGTGGCGTCTATTAATGAAACGCATTGCTGATTTGTTCTTTATGATCCCTAGATTACAGTGGTAGTAATAATTATAGTTTGTCTAACGGGAATACTGACAAATACGATCATAACCCAAAAATTCACTGTAAGAGCTATTGTTATTTAGTGAATAGGTTGGCTAACGGGTAGGTATTATAATTGAGTAAAATACAATGCACTGCTCAGTAGGTAATACCAGCAAGAATAGCTCTAGTGTTAGAAACTGAAGATTTGTGTTAGAAAATAAGCGTATTCTAATAAATATTATTATTGTTCTCTTTGGTGAAAATGTATTCGCACATTGCGTTGAAATCTTACTGAACAATAACACAACATCCTTCTTGAGTAAATGCTGTACCATCTTGAAGATTCCATGTTTATTATAATCCATCGACACAGGAAAACAGAAATATCAATTTCATGCAATACGAAAGAAACGGAAAAAAAACCGAATGAAGTGTTGTTGTCACTTGACACTTGACTTTCTGACAGTGTCAGTGATTTTATAACGCGTTATTCGAGTAAATAAAATTTTCGTGAGGGTTTATACTAAACGTTGGCAACGTCGCAAATAACTGTCAAATGTTGACCTGTTTTGATTCTTATAGCAATATTACTGAATAGAAATAAGAAACGTGGCTAACTAACGAACTAGAATATTAATAATGAATTGCAATTATATCATTGAATTTGATGTCGTACCCATTTTAGGTGTAAAAAACGCATTTGGAAACTTTCCAAATAGATTTTTTACATATAAAACTAAACATTCGGTGTTACGATTTACACCAATATATGAATTTTGAATACAATATTAATTATTGCATTTCATAATCAATATTCTAATTCGCTAGTTAGCCACATTTTTTATTTCCACACAGTAATATTGCCAAATAAATCAAAACAGTAAAATAATTGACATCTATTTGCGACGTTGCCCACTTTCAGAATAAACGCTCTTAAGTTAAATATCACGAATAATGCCACACTAGTTCAATATATAGATATAGATATATTTCGTGCAATAAACCGCTAAAATACTGTGATTTACAGAGTCCCAGAGTTTTATTAAGAGTGAAAATATATATTTTGTGGGTTAGTGCTGTCAGTTGATAACTTTAAATTGCTTGATTACTTTCCGAGAAACAGCACGGTGTAATTTATGGATTTTTATGAAAAATCAAGGCATTGTAGCTGTTTCAAATTCAGCCCTACAAAACCCTTTTTTTTGGTTGTTACTACGCATAAGTACTACTAAATTCTACCATATTTTCAAAAATATCCGTCGGCTAGTTTTCGAGTTCTAAGGTCCAGATGAGGTTCAGGTGTCTCAATTGAGGACCTACCTAGTAAAGTAGGTTGTAGCAAAACCCTTAAAATGTTACATGACAGGACGTGTACGTCCTGTAACTTTTTAAGGGTTTTACTACAAATTCCAGGATTGGGCCTACAAAATCGGTAAATTTACTACTAAATATTGGCAGTACCCAAGTTTTAGTATCAGACATGGCTTCTCGATCCATACGAACACGACAAAAGTTGTCTGCTGGTTAGTGGTTTATGGTGATGGTGTTGTGACTGATATTTTAATATGTTCCCGGTTTTTGTTGTTTAAGGACCTCTGAATTTTCGGATTCATGTGCGTATTGTATAATTATCACTTGCTTCAAAAACTGTGTGGAGGTGTATATTACTTCGGTACCTTTAATTTGCGAGAGATTACTGTGGTTGATCGCTACAGCTTGATCATTTTTGGGCGTTAAAAAGGCCCGTTCACACTCCTAAGAATTATCTTGGTACGGTATTCGACTGATGTTCCCGTACATCAGACGAATCAGATCTTCTAAAGTGGGCACTACTTACTCTACCAAGAGTCTCTAGTAGGGTCACCTGACCGATCTCCTCAATTAGAGTGTCTTCAACAACTATTAGAAGAACATCGGAGAACTCTTGAGCATGTGAATTCCCGCCAAGCGGAGCTCGCATGTAGATGGTCAAGCAAGTCTATGAACTCGCGACCATAGATTCGAACGTTTCAATGAAGTATTCACCTGGTCAGCCCTAGTTCCTCGCGTCCTCACAGGCTGTGTTCACCAACAGCTTCCACTGCTTTCTAATTTGCCATAATGCATTCATCCCATACGATGAAATCGCAATCCTTAAGCACGCGCCTCTTGTCAGTGTTGCGTGACATCCCACAAACAGGCTTTCTAAATCCATGGGAATCTTAAACATGGCGTGCACTGTTTTGCCACCAGGAAGCAGTGTGGCAGCGATTTCAGATGACGCTACCGCGATTACAATTTGGCATTGCCTCCTGACCTCTGTAAGGATGCTAGTGGTAGTAAATGTTTTTCTTGTTCCACCAGGAGCATCCAAGAAAAACATTTTACCCTGACTGAGCCCAACGCTTTAAAGAACGGTGTTAAAAAATGGCACTTTGCTCTGAAGTGAACATAGATACGTGGTCATCGTGGGCGATGGTACTCATTGTGTCGGCGGCGTATTCCCAATTTCCGCGGTCTTATCACTGATCGAGTATGGGTTTCCGGTAACCCATACTCTATCAGTGGATTGGTACCGATGGAAATGACCACGTATTGAAGTAAATTAAGAAAACTGTTTAAGACGTGTTCATCAGTATGCAACAAAGTTCGAAAAAGTCTTCGGATAGAGGATGCCGATATTTCTCTCACAACAAGACAGAGTTTGCGATTCCACAAAATACTAAAATGGTACCAAAACAAATGTCGCAGACGACTGCCAGTGTCATCCCTGTGTTGGTCACGGTCAAAAACGTGACGTCACAGGCTGCGCGTAATATATACTCTGGATCACCAACTATCCTCAGGAGCGCAAACGATGTTGGGCCCATCCCCGTACTGTGTGAAGTAATAACCGCTTATTATAATTTAAAAAATAGTAATCGTTTATTTTATTTTGTCGATTTTTACTAATTCTAAAATCTAGTTAATACTGCTAGGTAAATACGTAGCGACTTTAATCCAGTACAACAATTTCAATTTATCTCGAAGAAGGTAGTCAAAATAATGCTTCAATTTTCAAGCATATTTGAGAAAAGTTACTTTATTCTTCATGTATTCTTATTATTCTTAACAGGCTTGATTGAAATTCTTCCTTTTTAGCTCCACTGATTTTCAAGTGCCTTAAAGGAATAAAGTCATTTTCAATGCGCCGGAAGGTCATAGGACAGTGAGTTCTGTGGATTTTTTTCGACCTGCACATACAATCAATGCCATCTTTAAAACTATTAATTTACAACATTATTTCAGATGCAACAAAGCCATGTACGCGAACCGTATCTCCTATTGGCTGGACAGCAAAGGCCCTTCGTATGCCCTCGACGTGGCCTGTTCCAGCTCCATGGCCTGTCTAGAGCATGCATACAAGAGTATTAGCAGTGGAGTATGTGAGGCAGCCATCGTTGGTGCATGTAACCTGTGCTTGCACCCTAATGTGGCTTTGAATATGAGGAAGTAGGTTACACATTTTTTAGTCACTTTAAATCTTACACGATTTTAAATTGTTCTTTTTTTACATTAGTTTAACTTTCATTTCAAGGATGTATAGGCAACCCAAGTAGTTGAATATAGTTCATTATACGCCGTAACATAATTTTGGTCCTTCGAGCCGGATGAATAGTTTGTTAATGTTTTGATTGAAGAAATTAGGTTTTAAATCGAAATGAAATAAAGATTTGTGTTCTTGGGTTACTTTAATATTATATGTTTGTGTTTATTTGTACGAAAATAACCAACTAGTCTAGTTTCAATCTCATTGGCAACTATCAAAACCTTTAATTACTTTTAGCACAATTATTATTAAGATCAAATAAAAAAAATTCAGGTACGGCTTCCTTTGCTTGGATGGCAAGACCAAATGCTTTGACAAGCATGGAGATGGTGTCGTGAGGTCTGATGCCATTAACATCCTCTTCTTGCAGAAGGCCAAGGATGCGAAGAGGTAAATTTATATTGAAAGAATTTTAATTACTTATAATTATTTTTTTATGTTTTTATTTTAACCTTTGTATTCAGAGTTTCCTCCATGATAAATAGTTCTATTTTTGTTTATCTCAAACACTGAACTTTAAGCGATATTATTACCATTGCATTGCATTATTTTATCATCTTATCAAGTTTAGTTAAAACAATAAAGATTAATTCAGAAAGATATTCTGTAGCTCTAGTTCATGCTTTTATGTGGAACATTATGAAAACTTCACTTCTGCTTCTTTTGATATAATTAATTAATCGATACGTTTAAATGTATCGCATTAGGGTCGCAGCATTAAGCTGAGCGATGGCCGTTTTGCGTGGATGTGACGCATATTTTCCCCGAAATTGTTTATTTTCGTGTTTTGTTCCTTCCTTGCGTCATGTGTACCATTCAGTAAACTTTGTGCATCATATGTGGGTTAGGACAGGCAGGATGCACACGTCGATGAGTTTTCTTTTCAATGTTACAGGGAGATTTCCTTTCATGTGTTCTTTAAGGGCCTAGTAGGTCTGCCAAGCATTTTGAACTCGGTTTTCGACTTCCTTGTCTTGCCTATTCTTGAAAAACACTATCTAGCCCAAGCATGTAAGTAATACTCATCGACATATAGTAATATATGCTCGCCTACGTATATATATAATTATCCTATATAAATGTTTTAACTTGGGCTATTTGTTCGAAAAAGTATCTTCTCAAACCTCCCTTCATCCCATCTTCCAAAATGTTTTTTTAACTACTCGCTCTATTTTGCTATGATAAATAAATGTTCCCATTATTCAACAGGATTTACTCCGAGGTGTATCATGCGAAATCCAGTTACAGCAGTAATACGCAAGAGCAGTTCCTGCCAGTGCGACAGCCGCAAGAAATCCAGGAGTTCTTGGAAGGGTTCTATAAGGAAACAGGCGTTTCACCCCGTGATGTGGAGTATATTGAAGCTAATGCTTCGGGTTAGTTTTTTTTTTGAATATAATAGTTAGTGTCTTTAAGGTTCACCTTAGAGATATTATTCTTTTTAGCGATATTTTCTATTGGCAATTTTCACACTTGCTTTTTATATTTATTGCCTCTGGATAAGTTCCAGTAAAAAAATTGGTCTGTTTTCGAATTAATCTGGTTTTGTCGACCTCGTAATTACTTTATCACTTTTAACAAAAACTTTTTTTCTTTTTTTTTAAAAACGTTGCCCCACACTAATAATTTCTTCTTGTATCGTGGGTGCGTTTACAAACATAGAAACTCACATATACTAACACCCAGACCCGGAACAACTACTTGCAGATCATACAAATATTTGTTCCGTGCGGCGATCGAACCCGCGACACGTTGCGCAGCAGTCGATCGCTCAGCCACTGCGCCAACCGTGTCAAACTATTAAGATACAAACTATCAGACTGTCACTTTGGTCTTAAAGCGAAAATAGATCTTGACGTTTTGTAACGTGCAATTCACATTCAACCTTTGGGAAGTAAGTAGGAGGTTGACTATACATTGTGCATATCCGGAGACCTAGACTACTACTAGAACCATTATGCTTAAACACACATTTATGAATTTTCTTGACTTTGTCCAAACAGCTATCGCTGAAGCAGATGGCAATGAATTGGAAGCAATCGGAAAAGTGTTCGCAAAGGACAAAACTATCCAGGTTGGATGCGTCAAGTCTAATATGGGTCACAGCGAGCCAGCTTCCGGAGCTTGCTCGCTAATAAAGGTAATAAGATAAGATAAGATAAGATAAGATAATATTTATTTTGAAAAACATGAGTACAATATGAAGGTCTTATAATTAATATGTGGTGGCTACATGTTTTACCATTTATGGCGTACAAAAAATATTCAATGTAATTAATAATTTTTGTAGGAACTATGTTAGAATTGTTTTGCATTAAAACAAAACAGATATTATGTTATGAAAAACATAACATTTGAGCAATGTGCTTGCTGTTGAATTTTGAAGACTTCTATGATTGACACTTGACATGAGTGACAGATCCAGGTCGCAGCCACGACCCTTGCGGAATTGAAAGGTACCAAAGGAGACAGTGAAAGTACTTTTATTCTTATTATAGGTAAAATTTAAGACAGCTTTCTTCAAATCAAATGTTATGTTTTTCATAACATAATATCTGTTTTGTTTTAATGCAAAACAATTCTATTTTAGTTTGACAGCACTAAGATGGCTCTTTTTTTTTTTTGATGGTGGGAAATTATCAAATAACTTCTCCCGCATTGGGTGAAGCGGGAGGGCGTGTCAGACTTTTACTGACTAAAACCCACTCGTTTTCCTTCCATTGCCTGAGTGCCGAGGCCGCGATATCCCTTTCGGACAAACTCACAACCCTGGCAGGCATTGGCCCTTACGGACCCCGTCAGTGGTGCTGACATCTCTTTGAGGCGCGCGTGGAACACAACGCGCCGTCGACCCGGGCCTGGTCCTTATCGGATGGCGAGCTACCCATTGCCCACCGTCCGCAAGCCCGAAGGTGGCCGGAAGTCGGCTCGTGACTCCCGATGCTCGGGGCGTCTCCTCCGGTGATTAGGGGCGTGAGGGCGCGAATAGCACTAAGATGGCACTGAGTTATTTATTGAGTGAAAATGGCTATTTTGCTATTCTGAATTTGACGTTTTTCACCTAAAATTTTGATTGTAAAAACCAAACCAGACTAAACCTGGCAATTTTTAATCGCGATTAAAAAGGTGTGGGATAAAATAAGTTGTCATGAACTAAAATTCACACCAACATCTCGACTTCACGTGTTTTTTCTTTTGCTTATATCTCTAAATTAGTGTTTCCTATCGTAAAAATAATGAAAATATGGAACCCCTTTATAAAGCCCACAAACCCCTAAAGCCCAACATGTAGGTAATATTTTTTCATATTTTCCATACAAAAAGTGAAAAATTCCATATAAAACTCGTCGAGGCTGCACCATGCGCGTGTTAGATAATTCATTTTAAGATTATTATAATATTAAAATATTGTTTGTTGGACAATGGCGTCTGTCATATTTATAAAGCTTCGGACCAATGTAGAAGTACTTAATTTGACTAGGTATTGTTTTTACAGAAAAGAAACCATTTAAATGTTATTACTATAAATGTTGACGTAATATTTAATGATACTTGTAGTTTAACTTTGATTTTATATTGTTATTTTAAAATAAGTTGTTTTAAACTAGTGACACAAAGTTGTCAGTCAGTTAATGTTGATATTCTATTGAATTATATCTAAGAATACCAAATCGCCTGTTATTAAATTTCTTAATTACTTTATAATGTTTTAAAACGGTTTCACTACATAAGATTTGTTTATTATTACCTGTATTTGAGGTTATTAAGCCTTAGTATGACATCTGTGATTTCTTTGAAATGGTGGTAGATGTTTGATATAAAAAGGATTGTAATGACGTTATCGAGTACCTCTCCGACCCTGATGACCCCATAACCCTCCTCCAGGAGAGCAGTAGGGCCACTAGTACAGTACACAAGCACAGACGACGACACCCGTCCTATCGACCTCGCCGTCGAGGTCCACCGCGATCGCGACCGCGACCCCCCCGAGTAAACGATACTCCTCCCCGACCCTTGCTCGCAGATGCCTTCTTGCTGTCCTCCTGCCAGCGACGCCCTAAGCCGAGGTCCGTACCCCACAGGGGGTGCCCTTAGCGAGCGTTCGCTTAGTATAAATTTAGTATAGTTTATGCCCCTGGCTGGAGGCTTTAAGTGTAGAAGCTTAAGGCAGCCACAGGACAGCCCGGTTAAGCAGCTACGACCCCTTAGGTGGTCACCTGCGAGATGACCTAGTAAAAAAAAAAAAAAAAAAGTTATCGAGTCAGTTGCTCGGTGGATGTTGAGTTGGTTGGTTCTAGTGCCGTTGTTGTATGGAATAGACCGACCAGGTGTCACGTAAGTTAAGTAATTTGATATTGTACCGTAATTATTGCTTATTATGATTATATTGTTGTGTATGATAATTTATTGTCAATATTGCTGATGTGTTAAATTGTATAATGAAATATTCCTATTTTTTTCCTTATTATTTTATAATATTGCTTTTATTTTGAGGAATGGGCCAAGACATACAATTAACTGTTTTTGAGATAGCGATGATTTATAGAAAACTTTAAAAAATACCTGCAAGGTAGCTAAAGCCTTGTACATTAGCAACAAGATTAAATCAGCCGATGATAAAATAACGACGGTTTGGAAAATTATCAATGACGAAACAAACAGGAATCAAAGACATAATAATGATTTCACACTAGAAACTTCACGTAAGGACTAACAAAGAAGTTGCTCAAGAATTTGTAAATTTGTTTACCAGGATCCCACTTAAAACTACTGAAACCTTAAATTCCTCGTCCTCGCGTTCTATTGATTTATAAAGAGCAAACTTTTCATCCTACCCGATTGAATAAAAAATAAATTGAAGCATTTATAAACCCTATAACAGTAATAAAAACTTCCAAGCAAATCAAGATCAAATTAACCGAAGATCTATGGGGAATGTCAATCAAAGTTTGTACCTCCATTATTGAGACTATAGCGCTGTATATTTAATTGTGTGTGGATCAAGGAGTCTTGCTTGATTTAATGTAATATAGTAAGGTAATACCACTTAAACTGCTTGTCTCAACGCTGGTCTTGCTCCACAAGGGCGCATAAACTAATGAAACTTACTGTTGGAGCTGCTGAAGATTTTAAAAACTATCTTTGCATTGTATAAATTCAATCTTGTAAGATTGTATAATTACATAGCACATGTGTGAGTACTATGTACCGACTATAAAGATACCATTTAGGTACTTGGTATGTCTTTCATTGACTTGAATGTGCCTTGGCGGCTGAGAGTATGTCATGCTGACTCTAATGTCTCGCTGACGGTGGTGCGTGTGTTGGATCATTTAGCTCCCTTCAAAATGGTTGATCTGAATGGTGCTAACCCATTCGTCATGTTCGTGAACGGGCGCTGTCAGTAGGGACTGGTCATCTCTGCTATTTTTGATTTGTTTTTTTTTAATTTACGCTTTAACTTTTTTCATCGTTCTCACATGTATAACTTCAACATGAATGCTATAACCAATATTTTGTTATCATATCTTGATTTAAAAGAGTGTCTGTGGAGTTTCTTGCCCGTTGTTCTCCATAGGTACCTACTACGCTTTGGAATGGGTATCTAGCTTCATCTCTCTGAATGACCGACCCCTTGACAATTCAAAAGTGCCTGTTATAGGTTTATTTGAAATAAATGCTTTGAGTTTGAGTTGAATTTGGAGTTATTGATGCTTTGCCAAGCAGCTTTTGATGGCTTTTTGAGTTAACTTTATCATTTTTCTATAAATTGAAGAGTATTTTTCAAACGCAAGTCTATATTTTGTATTATGTTTGAATCTATATGCTCAGTCTTTGCTTTTGGCTACAGTTTTTTATTCCACGAGATATCCATTTTTTTTATTACTTTACACAGTGATCATTTTATTTGGAATACATAATTTGTACATTACTTTTTGACACTAGATGTGTCAAAAAGTATTAAAGTCTCTAGCTAAGATAATATTTTTATTTCTGAATGAGCAACATTTTCGTAAAATATAGTCTAGTCTCTCGTAAAAGATGTTGTAATTATATTTAGTTATTCTATATACACATATAATGATAATACTAGAAGATTCAATTCTATACTACAACACTCAAAAACGCCTGTCAAACATCTAATAATTCTCGATACTACAGTCCTGCTCTAACAAAAACGCAAGAGCCATCACTTTTAACATTTGCTCAGTTATACAGATTACATCTATACCATATAGTTCCATTACTACGAAGCTCTTCTTATTCTACAATCAGCAAATCCTTTTTATTCATAAGACCTGCAATGTTTTGATGGAGGATATTAAGATAATAATTATTAAAAAAAACTGAGATGTATTTTGGGCCATTTCAAATTGTTCCTTCTGGAAACAATCAACTATTGGTTGTACGGTGTTAACGTTATCTAGGTCTAGGATGAGGTCTTGCAAGTCAGATATTACGATATTGAAGCCTTTATTATTGAGATTAAGTAAGGAAGATTAAGATTCGAGTCTAAGATAAACGCATAGCTGTATGTTTGAACGTCCATATAAATTAAATTATTAAAAGTATCAATTTTCGCGCGCATTTTTTGCGGGGCTTGTCGGTTAAACATAATATTAGATTTATCCATGTATTTAAAAGAAGGTTGACCTGTAATACAATTAGTGTGATTCAATTGTAATACTTTTTCACGAATTAATTTCACTAGTTTTCTATGCTTATTTGTTTTTTTGAAATCCTCCTCACCATTAAAAAACTACGTAGTAATTAGTACTTTATCTGTGTTGATTTGACACTACTGGCGATATAGGGCTAGTACAAAGAATTTTACAAAGAACATAAACATACCTATATTCCAGAAGCGGTAGGTGTTTCTATAGTATACCTACATTTTGCAAGTCATGTTAGAATACCATGTAACCAACTTTTCTTCTAACAAAAATTACTTCTTATATGGAAACGAAACAAGGAGCAACGAAAATATCAAACATCGTGTGTTTGATTTAAAAAAAACAATCTGCTTAGCTTTTTCCCAACGTAGGGTCGACTTCCATTCTAACCGGATACAGCACAATACCAGTATTTTATATGTAGCGACTACCTATATAACCTCCACAACTAAGTTACTGGGTAATACGATACCCCGTGGTAAAACTAGTTGTCAGACTTTCGGGCTTCTGATGACCCGTAACGACTGTCTAGCTTATAACTTAATTTATTTTCATTTATTCGTATCATGATTACGGGTATCAAAAGCCTGACACAAATCGATCAAGATATTAGTGAATTGTGGAAGTGTAATTTTTACGACAGCTTAACCCCAAGGTACCCCTAGCAGATTATAAATTTCTTATTTTTTATTTACAGGTTTGTTTGGCATACCAAACTGGTATAATTCCTGCGAACCTGCACTTCAGTGAGCCACATGACAACATCTCCTCAGTACGTGAGGGCAGAGTCCAAGTAGTAACTGAGAACACTCCTTTTAATCGAGGATTTACTGCTTTGAACTCATTCTCATACAACGGAACCAACATCCATGTCCTTATGAAGGGACATTACAAGCCTAAGGTAAGGACATCTAGCACCATAGCTACGCCCAGGGGTTTTACTTGCATAAATGGATTATGTAGATCACCACCGGAATAGTGCATGGTTCTCTCTTGAACAGTATCCTGTGTCACTCAGGAATTGTATAGCTTTCTAACACTGAGACATTTTTGTGATCTAATAAGTAATTCCAGCGATCACTCTTTTTTTCTTATTGAAGATTAAAATAACCTTATTTTAGGTACAAAATTTTTGATAAGTGTTAACTAATAACGTAGATCTTAGCATTGGCGTTCCTAGTAATATAAATCTATCTTGAAATACAATTTTCTTATCGAGACTATTTCGATAAATGACAACACGTTTCATTTTGCAAAGCCTTTGAGGCGCGGAGGAAGATTAAATCTCTTTTTATCACTGGTTGATGAAAGTTATTCGATAGGAACAGAAAAATCCCTCTGTTAAATAGCAGCTGTTATGATGTATTAATAATTCTATTTTGGTATAGCTTCTTCTTGCTTGAGGTGAAGTAAATATGACAATGTTAATCATTTGTAAAAACACAATGTTAATTTTGTCTTTTAGGACCTCGATCGCTACCGCAGCAGTATTCCCCATATAGTCCTCGCATCTGGCAGACAGGATAAATGCGTGATGAGCATGATTCAAAAACTTAACAAACAGCCGATAGACGCTGAACAAATTGGTCTTCTTCATGATATACATGATAAGCCTGTTGCTGGGCATACTTGCAGAGGCTATACTATTCTTGGTGAGTAATTAAAATGTTATTTTCTGAAACATGCTTTGAAATTCGAGTAGGTATTATTTTGACAACCTCCTTCGAAACTTAAAAAAAACCCCTCCTTTGAAAATTAAATCGAACTTGCTGTACTGGTCGAATGTCGAAAACATGTACTGTACTGGTCGAAAACATGCGAGCGCCCGGCCGGCAATGTTTGTATGAAAATCCATAACTCATATTTGTCGTGTTATTTAAAAATGGAACGAACTTTTTACTTTAATACATGGCAACCAAGGACGTAACTTAACAAATAAAAATAAAATAAAACAATTTTCGGTTCAAATAGAGCTGTTTAACGTAAAGAAGAAACAAATGAACATATTGTTAATTATTATAACAAATATTAAAATTATTATCGTTGATCGTCATTGATTCTGGAATTTATAATTAATTTACTTAGTTCGAATTTCCGCGAATTAAATAATTAAAATACTAAACGAGCCTTGGCCGCCAACAGGCATTGATGTACTCACGTATGTGAGCCTCGGTTTTGCCTCAGATCACAGTTTTACGATCGTCCGTCAATGCCTTTGTTGCAGGCCGCGACAGTAATGTACTATTAATTAATATCAAACTCAAACCCAAACTCAAAGCATTTATTACAAAAAACGAATTATAGGCACTTTTGAATTGGCAAGGGTCGGTCAGTCAGAAAGATGAAGCTAGTTGCCCATTCTAAAGCGTAGTAGGTTCCTAAGGAGAAGAACGAGCAAGACACGCCGCAGACACTCTTTAAAATCAAAATATTGTTACTGGGTACATCATTTATGTTGAAATTATACATGTGGGAACAATGAAGAACAACGGGCACGTTAAAAGCGTCCGTAAGAAAAAGATAAAAACAATTCAAAATTAAAATACACCATATCCGATAAGAGATGACCAGTCCCTAAGAACGGCGCCCATTCAAGAGGATGACGCATGGATCAGCACCATTCAGCTCAACCATTTTGAAGGGAACTTAATGATCCAACAGACATGCCACCATCGTATCATATTTTGAATTGTTTGACTATTGTCTCATAATAAAATAGCCTCTAAATAGTAAATCTGCTAATAAGTATCGTTAGAATTCATGTTGTTTGCGATTATTTGACTGAAATAACATGACGACAGAATGAAATAATATGGCTTACAGAATCCAATGCAGAAGTGCGTCTACAATTCGGCCCTCTATTTCCGTATAATAATTATGGACTCAATACTACAATCAATTCCTTGTTTAGAAAGTTATTGTTTTTCTGAAAATTTAAATAAGCACCTGAATCATTCCATTGACATTTCAGATACAAACGACAAGAAAGAAACAGTGTGTTTAGCAAAGGAAGTGGAATACATAGATGGATTGGCTCGGCCAGTATGGTTCGTGTACAGCGGCATGGGATCGCAGTGGGCCACTATGGGCGCTGATCTGATGCGCATTCCCATATTTGCTGCGGCCATCGAAAAGTAAGTCTAAAATCAAATCAAAATACGAGTACATTAATCAAATTCTTAACGTAGAGATTAATAACCGAGGTTTTGAGTAGTAAAAAGTAGTCGTGGAAATTAAGTATTGCATTCGAATGTCTAATGGTTACTGAACAAGGTGGTTAAGGCAAAGTTAAGACAAAAAACCGGCCAAGTGCGAGTGGGACCGCAAACAGTGAAGGGTTCCGTTTTGTTAAATAACTTTAAAATTACAAAAACAAACGTGGTAAAACTTCGCTTTAAAGTACGTTTGTACAGGGCATAAGTCACGAATGGGTCGCAACTACATATAACTTTATTTATTTTTGTTTACTAATGTTAATCTTATCTAATAATGCAATAAAACCCATGGAGATATTTTCGGGTTAGGCTTTATATATTGCGTCACGTGAATTACCAACGTTTTTAGCCTTACAAAGACCCTTTCGAGAGCACCTCTCATTACTTTTCTCAGAACATGAGGAGTAAGCAACCATATTTCAACTCGGATGTTCGCTTTCAGCTGCTCGATTGCCGTGGGTTTATTAATGTACACCTTGTTTTTTAAATAACCCCAAATAAATCATCTGTCGCTGTTAAATCCGGGTAACGTGAGGGCCAGTGAAATGTTGAAAATCTCGAGATTAAACGCTCGCCGAAAGTCTGCGTTAAGACCGTCATCGTGGCTCGAGCTTTTTGCGCTGTGGCTCCTTGTTAGAACCACATCTCTGGACTATCGACAAGAGCTGAGCAGAAAAAAAGTCAGTCAAATTCCAAAATCTAAAGCCATCCACAGTTACAGCATTGGCGACGTCATCTTCAAAAAAATAGGGCCTTATAATCGTTTGTGGTGTTCCTGTGCACCAGACTGTACATTTGATGGGGTGTAATTCATGCTGGTTAACTCCTTCTTGGATTCGCCGTACCCCAAATTCTGCAATTTTGTTTGTTAATGAAGCCGTTAAAATGAAGATGACCTTCACTCATTATGAAAAGATCAATGAAATAATCATTTTCTCGAGCCAGTTGGTATAAAGTCAAAGTCAAAGTCAAATCATTTATTGCAAATAGGCCCTTGCAAGGCACTTTTCAACGTCAAAAAATATTATTTTGGTACGTTGGATTACGGTGAAATTATCCATGATAAATCTCCAAAATGTGTTTTATAATTTGGTAAAACAAAAGAATAGTAAATGTCAGTACAATGGACATTTTTTTTTTTTAAACCCCGTCGTGACTTTTGCGCGACCCAGTAGTTTTGTTCTCAGCAGCCAAAATATACAGAGAGTCAGGACTGGTGACTCAGGTGCAAGCCGACGTACAGTTGTCCGTGTGAGAAGCAGCTTGTCCTGAGATCGATACCCGCAGGCTTCAGCCTTCTGTGTCGGTCCCTGTAACATGTTGATAATCATCGCAAAGCATACACTCACAGGAAACTGCATGCGCTTAAACTTGCAATTGTTGGGAATTAGTGGTATACGCAGTATAAGCACTGTCTCGCCAATGCCCAAACCTGTTAGAATTTCCGACTTGATGGCGTTTCTCTTCAAAAACACGACTTTGAGCCTGGTTCCGTTACACAGCTTCGGCGGAGTTAAGTTCCGAAGAACATAATCGGGACACCGACCTTCAGCTGGATGATTTTCGCCGGAAGTCAACTTGCCATTAACGAGTTTAGAAATTCTACGGGGTAATGTCTGGCATCATCTTCCTCCACATCAGTATTAATTGAGGTGTATATCACTTCGCTCCCTTCAATTTGCGAGAGAATACTGTGGTTGATCACTGCAGCTTGGATCATTTTCGGCGTTAAAATGGAAACACGCCCAAGAATTCGTTTAGTACGGTATTCGACTAATGTCCCCGTACACCCGACGAATCAGATATTCTAAGTCTGGAACTACTCTAACAAGAGCCTCTGGTAAGATCACCTGGGCACTCTCCTCTGTGCTTTCACCAACTTTTAGAAGAACATCGGAGAATTCTTGTGCATGTGAATTCCCGCCAAGCCGAGCTTGCATGTTGATGGTCAAGCGCAGTCTATGTCTAACTCTCGACCATCGAGTCAACCTTATCAACGAAGCATTCATCTTAGACATACAGAAATGTGACACCACCCATTATGTCTTGGATCCTGCGGATGTCCTGCAGGGTTCTGTTTACAGCTTCCACTGCTATCCTATTTTCCATAATGCATTCATCCCATACGATGAAGCGCAAATCCTAAGCACGTATCCCTTGTTACTGTTGCGTACACCCCACAACCAGCGTTTCGTTGCTCTCTATATCGATGGGAATCTTAAACATGGATGACGTGCGCTGTTTTGTCACCAGCTATTTTAGAAAATCTACCCGCACTGAGATTTTAAAATCGCTAGCACAAATCTGCTGTCAAAATCTGTCTATAAAGTCAAAAATTAAGCTAGTTTTTTTCGTGTTGGTCAAGGCCTCCCCAAGTCTTCCCAGGTAGATACTCTTTTCACGTGGGCCATCTCAATAGAGAATCTTACTCAACGCTGAGACAGCAGACCAATCAAGGGATTAATACCTATGTACTATATAAACACCAGGTATAGTTAATTTATTTCGCGAAGTCAGTCTTGTCACCATAATGACGTTAAACATAAGGTTTAAATTCCAATAACTAACAGGACTTCGTGAAATAGTTTAAGCAAACCGTAAAAGGCGAGTGGCCTTCCATATGCATCTACTTATGTAACTCGTCCATGTTTGGGGCACAAAAATTTATATGTGAACCAAATTTCAACTTAATCGGTTTATTAAATTCGGAGCAAATTGGCTGTGACAGGACAGACAGACACACAGGTGATCCTATAAGGGTTCCGGTTTTTCATTCGGACATACGGAATACTAATAAAAATAGAATTACTCTAATAAAACGCACTACTTCCAGATGTCATCGAGCTCTAGAACCAAAAGGCATAGACATCACGAATATTTTGACCAATCCGGACAAAACTATCTACGACAACATTCTTCATTCGTTTGTCGGTATTGCTGCTGTACAAATTGGTCTAACTGATGTACTGAGGGAAATGGGAATCGTCCCTGACAACATTATTGGTAAGTTTGATAAACAACAAGATTATTATACTGTGCTTTCTTTTAATACACTCTAAAATAATATACATTATTCTTCTAGTATGTTTAGAGATGAAATGTAATGAAGCGATAGAGAAAAATGGAAAAAAATATGATATTTGGATATACAGAGAGTAATTCTCTATATATCCAAATATCCCATATTTTTCCACAAAATTCTAACAGTCCGTCCGGCTTCAATGATTTAGTACCTTCAAACTGTATCAATACTTTACCAGACCCAAACAAATCTAAAATCAGATTTTTCTAATGTTTCTTTTTCATCACAGGACACAGCGTGGGTGAGCTAGGATGCGCTTACGCAGACGGTTGCTTCACGGCTGAGGAGATGATTCTCTCAGCTTACAGTCGAGGACTTGTCTCTTTGCAGACGCCATTCATCCGTGGGTCCATGGCTGCTGTTGGACTTGGATTTAAGGCGGTAAGTTTTTTTTAGAACTTACGGTATATATTTATTGTGACTTAAAAATTGTGTATCCTCTATTTCGCGCTGCTTAGTCAATAAAGGTCGTCGTAGATTTAATTAAATGTCTATCTTAAGCTGTCGTCAGCCATGCATCAATGATTCATAAACCGGTTCACAGTCCAATGAACCTTATGAGGTATGTTCTATTTTTTTTACAATTGTGTCTGCATATTATTATATTCATTTTGCCACATTCCTAACTCTACTCGTACTGTTTTTAGTTTGAGTTCCTTTAGTTAATCTTTTTTTTTCTCAGGTCAAAGCCCTCTGCCCGCCAGAAATCGAAGTGGCCTGCCACAACAGCTCAGATTCCTCAACCGTATCAGGTCCAGCTGATGTGATGAAGACCTTCGTTGGTGAATTGACTGCTCGCGGTATCTTCGCCAGGGAGGTTCCATGCTCCAATATTGCGTATCATTCGAGATATATTCAGGATGCTGGTGAGACATTCACGATTGATTGAATACATTGGTAGAGATGACCTCGTAATTGCTTTACCTCCTTTGAAAACAATTCTCAGTTAGTAAAACTTTACACTTAAATGGGAATTTACAACTTATTACATAGATAAATTAGAGGGGCTTGTCGATAAGTAATAACAGCCGCACGGGTCGATCAATCAGATTAAGCTACGCTTGCCGCGGTTGGTTCGTGGATGGTTGGCCATATTTACATACAAAGACCCCTCTGTCCTTCGAAAAGCACGTTAAGCCATTGGTCCCGGTTGTCATTCGCTGATTTTTGATGGGCATTACGGCTCGTCAGAAGCCCAAACAACGTCTGACAGCCAGTCTTACCAAGGGGTACCGTATTATCCAGTAACTGAGGAGGTCAGATTGGCAGTCGCTCCATGTAAAATACTAGTATTCAGCTGCATCCGGTTAGACTAGCCGACTCTATCATAGTTGGGAAAAGCCTAGGTAGATGACATAGACAAATCAGATCTCGTCGTTTTTTTACATCCATTGTGACATTCAACCTTAGCTCATATACACGAGCGGCATGCGTCAACGGCACAGGCAATAGCCGACACGTCTGTAGCTGCCATCGACAACTTGCCACTCGTGTATTTGACCACCGTACTCAAACACACGAGCGGCGACGGCCGACGCGTTGATGGTGGCCGTTGACGGCTGCCGTCAACGCGTGTCGACGGCTGCAGTTGCCTCTGCCGTTGACGTGTGCCTCTCCTGTGTATGAGCACTTAGGGTGATACAGCAATAACGAAGTCGACTATACCTACTTACAACACTGCACTGATTCAGAAACTGTACAAGTAGCGTCAACTCCAGGAAAAGCAAACAAAGTTCTGTTTAAGAAATCAGGATTAATTAAAATGGAACTACGAGTATAAAGACGATATTATGACTATTTCATAGGTCCTGGGCTTCTAAAATACTTACGCGAAGTCATCAAAAACCCGAAGGAACGCAGCAAGAAGTGGGTGTCTACATCCGTACCTCAAGACCAGTGGAATGAGGCTGCTGCTCAGTTTTCTTCGGCTGAATACCACACCAACAACTTATTGGTAAGTAAATCCATTAATAACTGTTAAAAAACTTGTGACTTGAGGAGGTATCTTAGTTTCGATAGAGGAATGATAAAAATGTATATTAAACTAGCTTTTGCCTGCGGCTTCGCCCGCGTGGATATCGGGAAATGTTCCACGGGAACTTACTACCGGAATTACATACCTAATAGGCGAAGAAAAGGTTATTGTGCTGTGCTGTGCTGTGCCCGCCGCCTCATGGCGGCGGGCACAGCGCTAGGAGTCAATAACCACGCGCGGGTAAACTACGCGTAACAAAATAATTACGGTTGATACCATAATTATTTTTTACGCGTAGTTTTGAATCTGGGATATCTTTTAAACTACTTATTCATTTAAATGATGTGATGTCAAGGCATATTTGAATCTAAATTAATAAGTTGAATAAAGAATAATACCAGTCAAAAATGTTTCGAAAATAACAATTACATATTTACCAAATTCGGAAACATAAAAGTTGTTACTGTGGGTCATCCTTAGAAGACATGCTATCGCGGACTTTTTTGATGAACTTTTTAAGATGTACTTGTACAATCCTGTAGAACATTAATTGTTATTTCTTACGGATTACGCGGCGCATGCCAGTCAAGCTCCCAGTCAGTATGATTTTATCCGACATCTTCAACAATTATCGTCATATTTCAGCCATTTATACAAAACATTAATGAATTATACTCCTAAATTATCCTTATGAATCACTCCATCTATTGGTGAACCTCGTTTGAAAATCCGTTCGGTAGTTTTTAAGTGTATAGCATACAGGCAGACAGACAGACGCGGCGGGGGATTTTGTTTTATAATATGTAACATCTTTAAGCATCTGGCACTGTAATGTTAAAGCTTTTTTTTTTGGATTTCCTTTATTTTTATAATCACTGCACTTGTTCAATAGTTTTTCATATATTTGTTTAGGTTTTCAGAAATATTCATGATGAGTATTGTATTTGCATCAATGACAAATCTAAGGTTTCTATATTGCCGACTAACACTTTTTTATATCTTCAACAGAATTCTGTCCTCTTTGAAGAGACGTCTAAGTTAATTCCATCGAACGCCATAGTCATCGAGGTAGCGCCCCACGGTCTTCTACAAGCCATTTTGAAACGTTCACTAGCAGAATGTACTCATATACCACTCACAAGACGTGGCCACGCTGATCCCGTGAAATTCTTCCTAGAAGCTATTGGAAAGTAAGTAACTAAATGACTAAGGGAATATTTAGACACTAGTTGTTGCCCGCGTCATCTGTAATCCAGGATATAAAGTAGCCTATGCATTTCTCCAAGTCATGGTCTACCCATGTGCCAAATTTAATTCGAATCCGTTCACCCGTTTTAGCATGAATGCGTAACAAACAAACAACTGAACAAACTAATATCACGTTCGCATTTATAATACAAATATATAGTTTGGATTCATAATTATTATTAATTATTATTAGTAACGATTCAGCTAAAATCTAATTAATTGACACCTTCGAGTTTTCGATTCTAAGTAGTGTAAATTGAAGCAAAATGTTTTGTATTAATAAGAGCTAACGTTCTTAGTAATTGTTTACAATATAGCCTAATAAAGCCAAGTTAGCGTAATGGAGTAATAATTCAATTCTAATTTAATGTTTTACGAGATTGTTATTACTAAGAATAGTGTCGATTTGCACTTTTACACAAGGTCAATTTCGTAGCACTTTTTTAGTCTCATAATTGATAAAAAACACTTCATGTGCTACATTTATAGCACAGCATTTTAGCTATTTATTATTCATGCACTATTTATACACTACACTAAGGGCCGAGTCACATCGGAATGGCAGCGGCCGGCAGCGACGCGGCACTTTTAGTGTAAAATAATTTTAAATTTTATCTACATACTTAAAAGACCAGTATCGCTTGAAAAGCTTGAAAATGTCGCGAGGCCGCCCGCAGTGACGCGAGTGGCCGCGCGCCACGCGCATCTTGTCGGTGGTTCTGCCTGCGGCTGCCAACGGCGACGCGAGGCCGCTTGCGGCAACCGGAAACTAAACTAGTCAAGAGGAGACTACCGCTGCCGGCCGCTGCCATTCCAGTGTGACTCGGCCCTAACTCAAATGGTTTGGCCTACTCACTATGTCCGTGTTGTCTAGCAGCTGAATGGCCTCGACATTTACATGTCGGTGGAGTCTTTTTCATGGGCTCGTGGGAGGTCGTAATTTCTAATGTACCATGGAGCATTTACAGCATCCCTGAGTACTTTGTTTTGGAATTGTTGAATTATTTTGACGTTCCTTTGTTTTGTACAGCCCCAAAGTTGGATGCCAAACGTCCAAATTGGCATAAGAATTTGCTTGTATAATATAATTTTATTATATATTGATAGGCAGGATTTCCTTTCGAGTAACCAATACATACTTTTATAAGGTATGTTCGTGTCTTTTCTTTTTGACGTGAGATTTCCAACGCAGTTTGATGTCAAGAGTTATTATTAATTCATTTATTTCAGATAATTATAATCCATACAAAACATTACACTCAATTTTCACATTACCCTAAATTAAATAATATACATAATATTAATAATATACAATAAAATCGAAATTGTGTATATGACGTAAACAATGTGTTAGTGAGCGACCAAAACAATGCGCATCCACTTGTTTTGGATAGGGCAATCCACACGAGATACAATCATCTTCAGGAAGCCGTTGCTACAACCTCGCACACGCTGTGATCGCATGGAGTGTGTCACATGGAACCCGTCCGTTCGCGCCCCAGTAAACATACCAGATGCACTACAATAGTGAGGCAGCCGCATCAGCATCCTGAAAATGTTGTTATATTGGACACGCAGAGCATTAGCAGCCTCAGGAGTGTACTTTATCCACAAGCTGCTCGAGTAAAAGGACTGGCAATAGGCCTTAAAAAGCCTACTACTACGTCTAAGCCTTCTACTTCCCTTGAGCAGCGAGCAAACCTACGCGCAACCATGTTTCCCCTGACTGCTAATACTCTGCGCTTCCTTTCAATGTCAGCGTCATCCTGCAATTCCTGTGTCACAATGTGCCCCAGATACCTGAAACTGCTCACCACTTCTAGCGCTGCGCTATTAAGCTTAATAGGCGGAACTTAAAGTGGACCACGTTTTCCACACTAAAAAACCAGAACTTCACTCTTTTTACAGTTATATTTAAGTCCGTGTTCTTCCGCGTACGCCTCACAGATCGCCACAAGTTTACGAACTGCTCCCAGCGAAGGGCCCAGCAGTTCCATGTCGTCTGCATAACTGATATTATTGACGCTAACTCCATCCACAAAATTACCCACATTTACAGACTAAAACACACTTTTCTCCACAATATGGCAACCCCTCCGTAGGGCCTACCCCGCAACAAACCTGAAGAAGTGTCCACAGCCGACGTCCCTATTCCTTCAAAGTCATCATGTATCGCATTCAGTAAGGGTAAATCATGCGGTAACAACAACGTCTCTTGTAGTGCTATGATATCACCCATTTTACACAGACTTCCTACACCATCAATAGAACGCTTCAATGATTTACAACTAAAGGAGATAAATGTACACGATTGCTCCTGCCTTATGCCTTCAACAGAACGGGACACGCTTTCAAAATTGTAACTTGCTAACTTATTTGTATTAATCATTATTTGGTTTAACAGTTCCATTTGTCAGAATATCCACTCTGTCTTTATTACAGCGATCGAAGTTTATAAAACGATGAAAAGCTATCCCTTCAGGCCAGAAATTTCATTTCATAAACATTTCCAGTTTATGTTTAGGAATAAAAACTTTGTAGGCATCATAACCTTTCGCCATCTTCATATCCATTATTTCCAACTTAACAATAACATTACATGATATAAACGGTCACTTCCTTTGCCACATTATAAATATACATCGGAATTTGAATATCCGCCGCTTTGAACCTCAAAGGTCCCTCACAGCGTTCCCTCTGTTTCCAATAAAACGATTCCTATGTCTCCATTTTTGTACTTTGATCCATCCTTTATCACTAGGCTCGGGTTTCCAATGTCCTTCGCGCACAATATCAACAAAACGTTTGTGATTTTGTGTGATGGCATGCTGTTTATTCGGAGAGCTCTTATGTCCCACCATCTGTGTAGATACCCGAGGCACTTGCGTCGGCGTGCGCTCGGCTACGTTCGGCTATGATTGACTCGACAGCGGCTGCTGATTGGCCGATCTGCCCGCTTCAAATGTCGCTTCGACTCCGCATCTTTGGTCCGCACGTACTGGTAGAAGTGTATTACACCTATCCCCTTTACTTGACAATTTCACGGAAGGAGAATTGCACTTCTTATCCTTTTCCACACAAATGGGTGGCAATTCAACTGGACCACTGTTGGCATCTTTAAAACTGGCGCTGGCGCGAGGCGCTTCGAGACCTGATGTCTCGAAGCGCCACGTTTCGTGTTCACATTACCCGGTAAATAATTAAACAATGACGTGTTTTTAACCGACTCAAGATCCCATTTTATCTGTTGTAACCGGTCAGCGGTGGCATACAGTTCCTTTATTTGATTAATTTTGCTCTGCATCTTTAACAAGGCCTTTACTAATCTTGTTACATCAACATGGCCGAATAGAACAGGCGGAAGCTTCTGCAGGTTTCGAGCCATAAAGATCGGAATTTCCTCTAGGTCAGTTTCTTTCAATAAACAGATAATATCGCAGATAGATAGAGATTGCAGAAAGCGATAAGGCCACCCATTGTATGTTTTGTAGTGTTAAATGTATTGTTACTATGTATTTTCAAGTATATATAAATAAATAAATAATATCGTCAATGTTACGGAGCGTTTTACCGTCGCTCTTCCTTATTTTCTTCCGCTGTATTAGCATATGGCACTTGCTAGCGGTTTATAAAGTTTGGGTGGTAATCGCAGTGTTTATTAGTGAAGTCAATGTAAATTGATTTTGATTAATTCATTCAGTTTGATCTTCCACTTTTGTTCTTTGTTCACAGCTTGTTGAACTTTTTCTACTGCTTCTTTGTGGCTTGATCCGGTAGCCATAATAGTAGTGTCATCGGCAAAAATCGCTATGGTGTTGTTTTCCAGCTCTAGGATATCACATTTGTACAGCAAGTACAAGATTGGGCCTAACAGACATCCTTGTCGTACCCCAGCTTTTATAGTTTTTAGCTCGGAATATGCATCCTCTTGCCTTATTCTAAACATTCTCTTACATATATGATTCTAGAATGTCTACAAATTATGGAGTTTCGTTAATACGCGCAACAGGGAAATGGGTCTATATGATGATGCTTTATGGCATGGTTTCTCAGGCTTTACAATCAGAATGACTTCAGCAACCTTCCATGGCTTAGGTACTAAAATGTTTTAGCACGAATGCAGCATTCAGGAGTCTGGTCAGCTTTACTATAGCTTTGTGTTGGAGGTTTTTTAGAATTTCTCCTATTATGAGATCGCAACCTGGGGATTTCTTTGAGCTAATGTTGTTTTGAATTTCTCTCAGAACTTCCTTAGGAGTCACAAGTCGAAATTCACGTTGTGATAACTTTTCATTCTCAAGTATCTCCATGTTCATTTCTTATAGCCCATTTTCCGTCGCTGTTTCTGATGGGTGGTATTTTCAGAGTCGGCCTTTTTGTTTTCTTGTCGGTTTTCAAAGAGAAAAATCTATTGATTAGTCGGTGATTAGCTGCATAAGGTTAGCATTCCGACATTCATCCTCAAATTGTAGAATTTTCCTCTTTAATCGTGTAGTTAGGTTATTTAATAATGTTTTATCTCGCGGGCATCTTGTTTGGTGTCACCGCTTTCTTTTCTCAGATAGTAAATTCACAATTTCTTTGCGATAGATATGTCCCTTATATTTACGAAAAAAAAATGAAATATAAAAATAAGGTTGTACTCCTTTATTAACATATTGATGGTGATGTATGTATACGTAGGTAGAGTTCTTATGCATACTAATGATGGTGTTTTTTTTAGATTGTACTTAACAGGACTTATTCCAAAAGTGAAGGCGCTTTATCCAAGGGTAGAATTTCCAGTGGCTACAGAAACTCCACTGCTCTCGCATTTAGTCGAATGGGAACACAGTGAGAAATGGTAATTGTTTTTTATGATATTTATATTATTAGCTGATTCAGCACATGAATCGATGACAATATCATCATAAAGAAAACATTAAAGGCTTGTGCAGACCAGCGCGACTTGTCGCGCGACGCGACACGAACAATACAATTTCTAAGAAAACTTCACACTATAACAATAACCGTTGTCGCGTCGCGCGACAAGTCGCGCTGTTCTGCATAAGCCTTAAAATGGAATAAAAGAATGAAAAATGAGATTGATGAACTGAAGAAGAATTTAAATGTTTTGTACTATATAGGTACACATCGGCTTTCGGGGAAAAAAGGGCATTATGTTGTTATGTTATGAAATTATTTTTTTACTATCCAAACATACATCCAACTTAGAATAAATACATATATTTACACACATAGATAACGTAATACGAGTAAACATACAATACTATAAATATTACACATTCACATTAGGCTAATATGCTTTGGAGCAGCGAATTACTTAATCGGCGTTAAGTCATGTTTGAATGAAATATGAGTGAAATTTGAAACTGTTTTTTAGGCCTCAAGCGAAATACAACGCAAAAGATAGGATTATAACGGCAATCAGAGATTTTGTCCTATGTATCCACGACGATGACTACAAATGTTTTGTAAATTATAGAAGAAATGGTAAGTAAAATGCCTTTTTGGAAATGAAAACTAACAGATTGAAACAACAATAATGTATAGCAATTTATGAAGTAATGGTCTTAATGAAAGTTAAAGTAACAGTAGCAGAAGCCAATTTTGATAACAAAAAATATTAATCATAATAAAATGAAACTTCAACCTTTACTTATCATAAAGATACAAACAACTTTTAAAACATTCACTTGTAAGTTCATTCAGGAGCTAGTATAATTAACGAATATTATTATAACTGAGAGATAGACCTAGAAATGTATCAATTTAAAAAATTCCAGGTGTCTACGTTTTTCCCGAAGCTGCATTGTTGACTCTAGTTTGGGAGACTTTTGCGATGTTTAAAGGCGTAGACTACAGAACCATGTCAGTTGAATTTAGCAACGTGCACTTTAATGAAGAAGTTGAAATTAAAGCGGATGATCCTCTTAAACTTAGTATTATGATACATAAGGGAAACAATTATTTCGAGGTAAGTCACATTGAAGCTAAAAAAGCAACTTGACATTCACCCTAAACCTTTGAATGGTATAAGCCCGTACAATAAACATAAGATACTATAATATCATTAATAAAAAAGCAGTCAATAAATATAAAATCATTCATGACAACTATGGCGGATAAGTTTGAAGGACAGTCACTTTATAAGTAACATAATAAAGCTTCACCAAATTAAATTCCTTTTTATATAGAAAGAAAGAAAGAAAAAAAAGGAAAATATATTATTTGGGACAAGATAAAAAAATAATTAAAAAATTGCAGGTTACTCACAATCTAACATCGGTGGCTAAAGGCTATATTAAGGAAAAAGACCCTAAAGATTGTGGTGAGCGTCAATTGGAGAAGACAGAGATTAAAAATAACATTCTTCTAAATACCCAAGACATATACCAAATTCTACGCATGAAAGGTTATTCCTACGAGTAAGTATTTATAAAAAGTATTAGTCTAACCAAGTAAAATGATCATAATGTTAAAAGGCACCAAAACTAAAACTCATTTTCATTTTCAGAGGTAAATTCCAGTCGATCCATTCAATAACTTCTAACAATACAACAGCAAATATTAAACACACTGAAGAATGGATTCCACTCCTTGACTCGCTTCTACAATTCTCTGTGTTCAAGAGAGAATACGCTGGATTGTCAAAACTGAAACATTTTAACAAACTGATTATCAATACTGAAAATCACTCAAAAATTGTTCGGAAAGATATAGACGGTGAACTATGTTTGACTGCTGAGTACTATGATTTACATGATATTACAAGGTAATAAAATTTCTAAATACATCAAAGAAATTGAAACAAACAACAAAACTTACATTTTCGACACCTGATTTATTACACTCAAAACATTTGTTTCAAATACATTAATTACAGCCACTTTTGAATTTATTGTCGTGGGGTCGGTCAGTGAGAAAGATGAAGATTGTTGCCTGTTCCAAAGGGTAGTAGGTTCGTATGGACAAGAACGTGCAAGACAAGAAACTCCTCTCAAAAAATAATACCTACCTAATGCATATTTTTTTCCAGATGTGGTGGAGTAGAAATCACTGCTATGATCTATTCTGATATGCCAATTATCGAAACTGATCCTGATATCCTACAAAACCGTTGCTTTGTGCCACACTTTCTGCAAGGCAAAATTGACGTGAGTGATAACAAAAAGATTTCACTGATTGAATATATTATTTGTTAGTGATTATGTAGACCTTTATAAAAATCATCCTTTTTGTAGCTCAAGTCAGCCCTTCATGTAAACATGCAAATTGTGGCTGATAACACTACACATAATCAAATAAAAGTAACGAAACTATTTTCAACGGATTATCCAGAAATATCAAATGTCCTGGAAGAAGTAATTGATGAAATTCCATCTAAAGATTTTATACTAAATGGATCCACTAAGGATACTGTGGACACATCTACAGTTTTTGTGGTCGATAATTTGTTGGAAGATGAGTATGTAAGTAAAAATAATAATCGGCAAAAAAAATCGGTTCAATTTATAAAGAAATCAAAGTAAAATAATTATCTAAATACTTTTTTCAGAAAATGGAAACAATATTAAAAGTCTTGCCAAAATCTACATTCATTTTGGCAATAGAAAAAGATACGGCAAGAATATTATCAAAATACAAACCATTCAATATCATAACAGCTATGAGCGTCAACAATTATATGTTGGTTTTAGTGAACACGGTTGATTCTAGTGACAGTGAAAATATCACGTATATGCCAATAACTCATGATAATAAGTTTACATGGGTACCACGAGTGCAGCTGGAGCTAGAAAGGACAAGAAAACTTGTGTTGATCTCGGAAAGGCAACATTACTCTGGTCTCTTAGGTAATTTACTACAAACCCACATACCTTACTTTCTATTCAAATTCCAAATTCACTGTTGTAAATGTTAAAAATTAAAAGCAAAAAAAGCTTTTTTTTTACTTTTATTTAAATGCTGTAAAAAGAAGAAAATAAAATTTTCTTTTAAAATTTTAACTATCAACTTATAACCTCATTATACACAATTTATATGATCATAAAAGCTTGTCACGTGATTTACTTGTGTAAATAAACTATTACTTACCTATTTAATTGAGTAACTTAATTTGCTAAGTTTATTTTTTTTTAAATTTCAGTTTAATTAAATACTTATAGGTACTTACGCAAACCTCGCGACAAGATTTTATGATCATATAAATTGTGTATAATGAGGTTATAAGTTGATAGTTAAATTTGAAGAAAATTTTATTTTCTTATTTTTAGAGCATTTTAATAAAAGCTTTTTAAAAAAAATGTTTATTTTTATTTTAATTTATTTTTTACTTTTTAGTTATTTCTAATTATTCTCGGCAAGCCCTTTCTTTTGATACCCCATATTGCAGAAGTGCATAAAAAATAACTATTCCGCCATTTTAGATGGTCCGCCATATTTGATTTAGAATGACGTCACATAGCTTATCGTGTATTGTCATCCAAACTTAACGTGTATACAAAATTTTATCTCAATCGGTTAAAGATATCTGCTTCAAAATTGAGTAGCAAGATTCCACGCAAACAAAGATACGTATACATACGTACATACTTTGCAAGTTAAATAAAATGGTTTCTTTTATCAGGTATGGTGAAGAAGCTAAGAGAAGAATATGGTAATAAGATTGGGTTGGTAATATTCGATGATTATCACGTGGAAAACTTCAATACGGAATCAGAAATTATCAATCATCAACTTCAGAAAAAACTGTCACTTAATGTTTTCAAGAAGGTAAAAAATAAATAAAATGTCAATGGTGTAACAAAAATGTTCCCTTAATTGTTAATAGTAATGATAGTGTCAAAGAGTCTTTTTTCTTCCAAAGCTAAGTAATGAATTGTTTTTTTAGGGACACTGGGGTGGCTATTACAGCATACCAAATGCCAAAGATACAATTATAAGGAATGTTACCTTGACCAGTATATTGCCTGGTGATCTGAATAACTTGAAATGGGTTGAACAGCTTGAAATGCCTGCAAGCAAAACTAGAGTTCAGGTAAGAAAATATAAATGCTCAGACAACAAAGAAATCATGACATTAACTAGACTTCATCTGTTGCACTTTTACTTGGTGATGATGGCTAAAGCGATGAAGATATTATTATGTTTGGTATTTGTATATTATTAGGTATTTTAATTATGTTTTTTTTTTTCAGGTGTGCTATGTTGGACTTTCAAGTGAAGATGCTCATAATGCAGCTGGCATTTCTCTTGCACCAAACAAGGGCTTTGGGAAGGAGTTTAGTGGTATTGATAGCAAGTAAGTCATCGTCATGTTATTATAATCAGGCGGTAGGAGTAATGTCGCATCAACAGCCTTATGGCTGGATGAAATTCAGAGAATAGACGGACAGACCACGGAAGTACGTCATAAAAGAGAGGAGGCCTATTACTCAGCAGGGGTAGGCACAAGATTGCCAAAAATGATGTTGAAGACGTTTTCCAACAATAATGACTTTGTGTTTTTGGAATGAAGTTCTTTAACGCGGCTTGCAGTAGGAGTAGAAATCGTCACGCAAAAATTAAATCGTACTTGTATTTATTTATTTAACACTTTAAGCACACAAATGTACAGAGGCGGACTTAATGCCATAGGCATTTTCTACCCGTCAACCTTTGGGTGTTGCAGAGATAAACAGTGGTAGGTGCAATATCGAAAATTGTGGAATAAATATTTATTTAAATATAAGGATATACATATACCTATTAACCTATATATATAATACAATATAAATAAATACAAGAACAGATAAATACACATAAATACACGAATATACTAACACAAATATGACAAACAATGGGAAAATATTACCGTTGCTTGTATGCGACTTTCTTAATTCCAATTCACACTGTGTGTAGTCAAAATGTAAATCCAAGATACTTACGTGAAAAGGAACTTTGTTCCTCATGTAGGTCCCCCGACTGCTCACGTTATATTTTAATTTGGACTTACGAGGTCTTAATTAATTAGACGACAACATAACTGTATGCTACGTTTCTTTCAGTGGTCAAAGAGTTATGGGATTACTTCCCGAAGGTGCATTAGGCAGCTTTGTGGAAGCAGATCCAGCACTGTTATGGCCCATCCCAGAACACTGGAGCTTGGAGGACGCAGCCACCGTGCCTTTGGCTTATGTGAAAGCATACTATTGCCTGGTAAGATTATTTTTCAAGCACAGTTGGCAACAACTGTAGTGGCATCTACATCGCTACATGCAAACTACGCATCAAAGACCTGACGTCTCATAACATCCTGACGTCACACAAATCCTGCATCGCGCAATTAGAGTTTACCGCGCGATAAACATATATACAAGCTTCCCGACTTCAACCTCTGGGCAGTTGCCCGCCAGACATCACACGCGTCTGGTCGGAGGATCCTCCCTTTTCTATGGGGGATGAGTGAACTTTACACCACATCATCTAATTTTGTACATTCATGTTATCGTGTCAAGTTCTCTCTTTATACATAGTTAACTTAAGAAAACATATATTTTTCATAAAACATATATTATTTCATGTCTATTCTGCAGAACACCTTTTGTAAAATGGACACGTTTTGTGAAAAATCCGTGTTTATAAATGGCGCTGAAGAACCATTAGGCCAGGCAATTATTTCTATGGCACTTTTCCTGGGATACCCGGTGTTTGCAGCTGTAGATGATTCCCAGAAGAAAAAAATACTGCTCCATATTTTCCCACAGTTAGATGGTATGATATTTTTTTTATTTTATTTGCGAGACAGTTCTCGTTGGTGTAGTAATCCTAGCTGAGCATGAGGTCCTGGGTTCGATTTACAAGTCGGGCAAAGTCAAGTGTTATTGGGTGTATCCATCAATCATTTCTCAGCAATAGCCTGGAATTCTCGTTGCTCGGTTGATTGCAATAGGCTCGCCCTTTTTTATATGGAACATAAAAAAGAATCTGAAATGTGGATGTACGAGTTCTATAATACTAAGTACACCTTTAACTAACTCTTCGGTTAAAGCAATCGGCCTAGGCTTTTCCCAACTAAGTGGGGGTCGGCTTCTGTACATCCACCCTTAACAAACGTCACGTAAGGCCGCAATACTGTTAAGGGTGTGACAATACATGAAAATATATGATAAGTCAAAGGAACCTAATAAAACCTACAAACCTAACAGTCCCTACAACTCTAAGTCCTATGAGCCCTACAACCCAGACCTATCATATACCTAGTATGTGATAAATAAATATATAAATAAGTTCAGGATGTCTGCACGCAAGTTAAGGGTTTATGATGGAATGCCGTAATGTAAAAAAATGCATACATAATGAATAGATAGTTATTTATGCTATAAGTGCGGAATGTAGGTGATTTCCGACGAGTGTATAAGTCGACACGAGTCGAAAATCATCTTATGCACGTGTATCATACAACGTTTTACTATGCATTGTGCGAGGAAAAAAAAAAAAAAACGAGCGAGCCTTACGGCAGTCGCCTGTCATCGCCATGCAGTCGTCGTAAATGCCCATTTATGGTAGCGAATACGCATAAAACGCACTATCACACTGAGCACTGAGGCACATACAGAGTTGACAAGATACCTCAAAAAAAGTATCTAGAATACAAAATTCAAGATACCTTTAAAATAATCTATTTGAAATACAAGATCAAAATACGTATTTACTTAATACTAAGTAATACTTTTTGTTAAAATATTTTTTTAAGACATAAAATACTTTTTCAAAATTTTTAACAGAATCTATCCGGTAAAATTTGCAGGATGCTGAAAGAAAGAAAGAAAGAAAGAAAAAGTATTTATTGAGACTCGCGCAGGAAATCACACAAACTAAAAACACATTAAAGAAAAATAAATAACAAAACAACATTAAAACATACTGCAACGAAGAATACGAACATAATGTAATATTGCTCATCCCCCATAACAAATAGCGTGCTAGTTTATACCCTACAGTTTGACCAGACTTATAGGGAATATCTATGCATAATTTTAACAGAATCTGTTTAGTAGAATTTTTGTGATGCTGGAACATATAGACAAACAGACAAAAATTCTAAAAACTATATTTTCGGCATTTGAATCGATCCCAGACCTCGTAGCAATAACTTTATTTCAAAAAAATTCAATGTACCTACTGTTTTGCCTTCGCTACGATTTTATTATAGGTATGTGTAGATTTTGCGGTGTGTCCCATCTGTATTAATCTGTGCTAGACAATACAGCTTCTTGAAAAGTTTTTTTTTTTTTTTAAGCATTTATGATGGGATGCCGTAATGTAAAAAAAATGCATACATAATGAATAGATAGTTATTTATGCTATAAGTGCGGAATGTAGGTGATTTCCGACGAGTGGCAATTTTATTCACGAGCGAACGATGCGAGCGAGTGTATAAGTCGACACGAGTCGGAAATCATCTTACGCACGTGTATCATACAACGTTTTACTATGCATTGTGGGAGGAAAAAAAAAAAAAAACGAGCGAGCCTTACGGCAGTCGCCTGTGATGTGTAACATCTAACATACGACGACGTATATAAATGATAAAAACAAAATTCATGACTTTGACTTTTGGCTTTGATTTTTACTCCGACTTCCACTTCGACCTCTACTTCGACTTCGACTTCGACTTACACGAAAAGTAAAAAGCACTAGTGAAAAACTAGAACTAGAAACACTAGTATTTTACCTAACTTAGTATTTAGAAAATACTAAGGTACGAAGAGAATGTATCTAAATACAATATACAAAATAAAAAATTGATAAAGTATTTCAGATATAAGATAAAAATTCGTATTTTGTATCTTGTATCTGTACTTTAAATACTTGTATGTAAGATAAGTCACATCTCTGTCACATAATATATATGGAGTCTTGTTGATTTTGGTTTTAGTTTTTTGTTGTTTATTCACACACCATTTGATTTCGTTCACTTCTGTTTTTTTCCTCGTTTACACTGACACTTCACTTCGGTTAGTTTATATTTTAATGATAAATCGTATTTATAGTCTATAGACTTTTTTGCAACGGAGCTATCACTATTTGTGTGCGGCCCGCGGTGCGCTAACGCACGACACTGCCAACGACTTAACGTGCTATAGGTACTGTTCTATGTATTCCTGTTAAAAATCTTTCATGTTACAGAGAAAAACGTCGTCTGCTCGCGTATCGATTCTCATACCACAGTCATTATGAACTCGAATACGAAATGCTGCCCCATTGTCATAAATTGTGCCAGCGGACTGTTGCGTCATGTAAGTCTATTTTTAATCAGAAATACATTCATCTTCTTCTTCTCTTCACTTCTCTAGGGAAGGCCACGGTTATCATTTAATTATTTTTAAATTTATGTAGAACCTTGTTTTTTTTTTTGATCTGTTTTTATTAATTTGTCTACCTTCGTCTTCTTTTAGTCAGCTATGAAATGCGTACGCAATGCTGGATACTTGTTGGACGTCTGTGATGATGATATAAAAAATAACGAAGACTTTGGAATGTCTTACTTGTCTGGAGAACGAAATTACAAAGCTGTCAGGATTTCCAGCCTATTTAAACCGGAATACGCTGGAGAGAAGATGGTTGGCAAAAAAACAGTTTTTTTTATTGCTTTAGCTAAACAGTTATTCTTTTTAAATAATAATTGACTCATAATTCTTTTTTTGGTTAATATTATGTTTCCATTTCCATAAAATCGATCAAAAAGTAGCAATTTTTTTTTCAGGCTATACAATGTTTGATAGCTGAAGGTATTCAAAAGGGCATGGTGAGGCCTTTGAACCGAATAGTATATTCTGCAATGGAGGTTTCCAAGGCTTTCAGACTCTTGTCTCTCAAGAGATTTAGTGGCAAGGTCCTAATAAGAATGAAAGAATCCCAGGATTTAAGCGCTGACTTAAAGGTTACCCCAAGGTATTTATGAATTTTACTTTCTTTTCTATGACTCATCATCATCATCATCATAATTTCCAAATGGGGGGGTTTGCCATAATCGCCACGCTTGGCAGGTGCGTTGGCGATCGCAGTATGGTGTTAAAATGCATAGAGAACGCTGCTGCCCATTCTCTAGTGAGTCCCTTAGTCGTCTTTTACGACACCCACGGGAAGAAATAGGATGGTACTATAATTTACGTCCGGCACCACACAGAACATGATTATCTTTATAGAAAAAAGGAACACAAGAACATGGCAGTGATAGGTAGATAGTATCGTAAAAAAAAATCCTGTAGTGTTAAGAAAGAAAACAAATCTCATAATTCTACAGTGGAAATATGAAATAACATATAGAAACAAACCTCAGGTCAGGAGAGCAAGTTTTTTTTTTTTATCAATCTTGGTATAACTTTTTGTCTATTAAGGACAATTAAAACAGTGCGTATAATTAAGTTTCTTATATTTAGCAAATATTAAATAAAGCCTGTAGTTATACAGGTCCGTTAGATAAAATAATAATCAAAAATAGTGCCATACGTTAACGAAATTTTGGGTGAAGACTAACAGCGTATAAGGAACATTTACGAAATAAAACACTTGAACTTTTCTCAGTAAAGGAAGAGACCTTTGAGGTTATACAGGGTGGCGCATAAGTCAGGAAGTGGTCGCAACTACTTATAACTTTGTTTATTTTTGTTTACTAATTTTAATTGTTATCAGTTAGTAAAATAAAACTCGTGGAGAAATTTTCGAGTTAGGTTCTGAATTATTACGTCACGTAAATGCATTTGCGTGCAGGCCAGTAAAAGGTTGAAAATTTTGAGATTAGACGCTCGCCGAAAGTCTGCCTTATGATAGTCATTGTGACTCGAGCCGTATGCGCTGTGGCTCCATCATGTTGGAACTACATCTCTGGGCTATCGACAAGAGCGTTAAAACAAATATAAGAAGATATAAGAAAAATCTCCAAAATGTATTTTATAATTTGTTAAAACAAAAGAATAGTAAATGTCAGTGCAAATGTCATATTTTATGTTTAAAACTCCGTCGTGACTTTTGCGCCACCCAGTAGTTGTGTTGGTATGAACCCTGAAAACATTACACTCCTTTTTTGCGACTGTCGTGTAAAAAGAATTCAAATTATGAAACTTAAGTGACGTGTTGTTAAAATGTACTCGATTGTATTTAGAGGTCCAAACACAGTGCGGATAAATACTTACTTTGGGTTAAATAAAATATAAATTTCAAATCCCAACTAATATTATAAATGCAAAAGTGATTTTGTTTGTTTGTTTGTTACACTTTCAAGATAAAAAGAAAAAGCGAAAGAAATGTATCAGAATATTGATAAACATAAACCAACGAGAGAGTTTTAGGCCAAACTTTATTAAACAACACATTCTCACACCACCAGCAATATATATACTGCAAAGTTGTATAGTCGTTAGGAAAAATACGCACCTCTTCAAATCTAATACCGAGCGAAATGAAAACTGTAACCTGACGGAACAAGAATATACTAATACTGCCCATCACAAACTTAAAAGTTATCGGCAGAAGCCCATATTCAAGACTAGCTAATATATTTAATAAACTACGGGAAAGTTTAAAATCTCTACCAAATCACTAAATTTTCTCGAAACAGCTGAAATCTGTCAATAAAGAAAGGCTACTATACCGTTGAGGTATTTAAAAGCTGAAAAATTGAGAATCGATTGATCTTGTAATAATATGCTTGACGTACTTAAATGTGAAATAATAAATGACTTTGCTATATTATGCTTGCCTATTAAGACTAAAATGAATGAAATAATTAATAATAATGATTTATTCGAAATAAAATGTATTTTTTTATATAAATGTAATTAATTGTAATAATTGGAATCAATATTGTATTATGTAATTTAATCATTTGATATGAAACATTTGCAGTGCCCTTACAGGGGTGCATGTCTTAATACTGTGTCATGAAATTTTAATGCATGCCTATTATTAACCAGTGTTACATGTTAGTAAATAAATAATAAAGGAAACGGTTGAACGGATTACCTGGATTAATAAAAAGTATCCTATGTATACTTTTTATCCCGATATTCCTATGTGATCGACAATTATGCATAATAAAAATATAGTAAAAATATAAATTTGCAATGTTATATAGGACAAGTTTTTAAGAAAAAAAATGCCTTTGTAATTTTTTTGATTTAAGACACTGTTTTTAGGGTTCCGTAGTAAACAAAGAACCCTTATAGTCTCGCCATGCCCGCCTGTCTGCCTGTCTATCCGTCTGGCCGTCCGCGGCTTAGCTCAGAGACGGCTAGTACTAGAAAGCTGTAATTTATATTATACATATTAATACTGCCGACAAAGTGGTAAAATAAAATCAAGAAAACAATTTTTTTTAGGGTACCTTCCCTACACGTAAAGTGAGGACGTTTTTTTCCCCCCTAATCTACCTCATGCTGTGGGGTATCTTTAGAAAGGTCTTTCAAAAATATTTTGAGTTTGTTCAAACTATTTTTGGATCCAGCCAGTTTGCGAAATATTAAGCTTTTAACTGAATTTTTTTGTTAGATTCAAGTGTGTGTGTGTGTCCCCCCCTTCTAGATAAATGGTTGTACTTGTACTTGTGAAAAAAAATCACAGCAGTAGTATGTATAACGAAATTAAAAGGAAAACTATGAGAGCTAAGTAGGCTGTACAGGTTAACGAGATATAATCAACAAACTTAAATTTGCAGTTTGAAACACATGATCTCCCATACATTCCGTATGGGAAAACACGTTTTTCAACTACAATGTTAAGTTTATTCTTGGGATAAATTCATCCCAACTACGGAACCCTTCATTGTGCGTGGGCCGACACGCACTTGGCCGGTTTTTAATATACCTATCTAGAGAAAAAAAATCTGAATTGGACGGTTTATATATACGTGTGTATAATGTGTAACTGAATTGATTCACATTATGAAAGTAGTTTATTCAGACTCGTTTACTAAATCGAAGTATTTTTATATCCCAAAAATAATGAAAACTACGTAAATTACATTCACACTTCCACTGTACAGTCAAAACAAACCAAACTCGACAAAGTACCTACTACCCTTGACCCTTATACGTGTACGACTGTGTGCGTTCGTAGATTTGTAATGTGACCACAATTACAAAAAAAAAAAAACGAATTTAAACAATACAAATTAATCATTTCATAAATAAATAATATTTTATTCATACTAGTAAATATTTAGGTATGTATTATACACTGCTGTTACATCATAATATTCTAATTGGGGTGTTTTCTTTCAGTTAGTTTTGTGGGTATGTTTTTTTTCAGTTAGGTTTTAACGATTGTCTGGCAGTTGGAGTATTTAATGCGGCTACCGAAATGACATAACTTTGGTATCGTTGGTCGAGTCGTTCAGCTCGTTGAGCTACATGATTACTTACAAATGCCTGCACTGACTGGCCAAATCCACTAAAATCTGTGTGGTTATTTCCTCAAAAGTCCATCTCAGATACTAGTCTGCATGGTCCTCTTCTCATAATTAAGGCCTGAACAAGATTACGTCGGGAGTTTAAAAGAGACTGTCTCCTCTAAGTTTACTTCCATCTTCTCAGAGTAGTTGGATAGGAAACACAGAACTCATCTTGTTTTAAAACATTTTTGGACGTGTAAAAGTCTATTTTTTAACCAATTTGCAGAAATAAATATCTTTATTATGAATAAGCTCATATGATGGGTGTGCAGTTAACGTATTAACAATATGTTCTCTTTTCAGACTTAACTATTCATCTGAAGGCACATACATCGTTGTTTTTGATGAAAGTGAGCTTGGAATCGAAATGGCAGACAGATTAGTTCAGCGTGGTGCAAGAAACCTGGTTTTACATCTACAACCTAACTCTTTGACTGGGTATTGCTATACTAAGTTGGCGTAAGTATATATTGTTGTTTTATTGTGTATCTTTAAGTATGAATTTAAAAGAGAAGAAGTAACGAAAGTATTAACAATATATAGTTTTTATTGGAGTGGCGGAACTGGCAAATAATCTGCCTCATGATAAAAATTACCATAACTGATGGGAAGTGTCATTGGATTGCAACCGTCTGTCAAAGAAATTCTCATGGATTCATACAACCTTCTTGCAACATAGGACCTTGGAAAACGTTACAGTTAAGGAGTTCTGAGGCAAAAGATTTAAAGTTCTTATTTTTTTCTAAAAATACCTAATTATTTTATTTCTCAGGTCGTGGAAGAAACTCAACATATCAGTCAAGATGTCTTCTGAAAACTTATCAACCGATAAAGAATGTATTAATTTAATAAAAGAAGGAACAAAGATAGCACCTGTTCTAGGAATTTTCGTTGTACAGAATTACAACACTGAACCCAAAGAAGTAAATTTGGAATCCGAAAGTATGGTACAGAAATTTAATAACGCCGTTCGTATTGTTGCTAACTTAGATGTGTCTTCTAGAAATCTTTGCAGTAATTTGAAGTGAGTAGTATTTTTACAAATCAAATCTAACTTAGAATCTATTTGCAATTTTTAGCTTGGAAATGTTGTATGTGTCATAAATGTCATTACAGTCGTAACCAGCATGTCGATTCTGTAAAAATATCACCGTGAAAACTTGCGTGGAGTGAGCTGTCAGTGAAAACTCACTGATGCTAGGGATTGAGCAAGCATTACATTTACAATCGTAATCGAGATTTAAATTATATTTTTTATGCTAATTCTATTGGACATTTTTTATTAAGTATTCTAAAGCTAGTATCTAAATGTCTAAACATTACATTATATACCCCCCTATATAGTAATGTTTAGTAAAATAACAAAGCAGATATCCAATCAGAAACTCAATTTTGTTTTATTCTATTTTGTTCCTAGACTAGTCCCTTAATATATATTATAACCTGAGGCGCGACGCGTTACGCACGTAGGTACCTACCAACAATAAATAAAATAGAACGTACCTACATAGGTATTTACACGTTGCTGCTACTTAAGTACTAAAGAAAATGCTCATCGACATAGTTTGTTATTATGAACCCATTGTTTACTTATATTATAAACGCAATCGAGTGTTAATAGTGTGTAATTTAACCCCACACAAACTATGTGGGAACCTACCTAAACGATGTAAGTAGTCATATAGATAAAAAGATGTGTATATTATTTGTACCTACCTACCGAATATTTTATTGGAGATAACCTACCTACGCGTTGAATAAAATCATATTCATCAAATCATTACAAAATTCTTAAGTTCAACAGCTGACACTCTTGCAGCGCGCGCATACCGAATCACTTCACCACGTTGAAGCGGTAAGAATCGCGCTTGCGCGCTAGGTAGACACTATCACATTGAGATTTTTTTAACTTACTACGTACCTACATACTTATTTAACTTGTAACGCGTCACGTACTTGCGTACTAAATACCAACGTCCAATAAGTACCTACAATGTTTTATTCATCATCACTCACATCATCACGCGTGTGGTCACCATGGTAACGCGTGTTATTTCCTCAGCGGCGCGCCTGCGCGGCGTGATCACTTCATCCGATTCTTTAAGAATCGGGTGAAGTGATCACGCGTGTGGTCACCATGGTAACGCGTGTTATTTCCTCAGCGGCGCGCCTGCGCGAAGTGATCACTTCATCCGATTCTTTAAGAATCGGGTGAAGTGATCACGCGGGTGGTCACCATGGTAACGCGTGTTATTTCCTCAGCGGCGCGCCTGCGCGAAGTGATCACTTCATCCGATTCTTTGAGAATCGGGTGAAGTGATCACGCGGGTGGTCACCATGGTAACGCGTGTTATTTCCTCGGCGACAACACTTCGGTGATGTGATGTGCGCGCGCTGCAAGTGTCAGCTGTTGAACTTAAGAAGGATTTGATGAATATGATTTTATTCAACGCGTAGGTAGGTTATCTCCAATAAAATATTCGGTAGGTAGGTACAAATAATATACACATCTTTTTATCTATATGACTACTTACATCGTTTAGGTAGGTTCCCACATAGTTTGTGTGGGGTTAAATTACACACTATTAACACTCGATTGCGTTTATAATATAAGTTAACAATAGGTTCATAATAACAAACTATGTCGATGAGCATTTTCTTTAGTACGTAAGTAGCAGCAACGTTTAGATACCTATGTAGGTACGTTCTATTTTATTTATTGTTGTTGGTGGGTACCTACGTACGTAACGCGTCGCGCCTCAGGCTATTTATATTAAGGGACTAGTATAGGAACAAAATAGAATAAAACAAAATTGAGTTTCTGATTGGATATCTGTTTTGCTATTTTATTAAAACCCCCCCTATATAATAATGTTTAGACATTTAAATACTAGCTTTAGAATACTTAATATAAAATTGTCAATAGAATTAACATAAAAAATATAATTTAAATCTCGATTACGTTTGTAAATGTAATGCTTGGTCATCCCTAGTATCGGATGGGGTGACACTGACAGCTCACTGCACGAACACTTCCCCTAAGTTTTCACGGTGAGATGGTTACAGAATAGCACAGCAGTTCTTTATCTTAGCAATTTTCTGTTACTTAAACTGTTTAATTCTACAGCGGAAACGGTTCTAAGGTTAAGCCATTTTCATAATATTTTCCCATCCTACCTGAATTTATGAGAAACAAAACACTACCCACTAAAGTTATTACCATCGAATAAAGTAATACATACGTTATGAAGCACTTTGGTAGAAAGCTAGACATCTAATTTGGAAAAGTAATGTAGGTACAAGTACCAAAAAATAACACAATTTATTCAAGTTGATGGCCTGGCAGTAGATGTAAAACGTTATAAACATTATTTAAATGGTTTTTCACTTTTATAAAAATGTTCGCCTGTCTAGATCTTAAACTTTAGATTTTTGTTAAGATATTGAAATGTAACAATAAACTTTGTTTTTGAGCCTATCCCAAGTTTTGTTATCGTCAACTTTGAAACCAGTTTGGAGAAACTACAATTATTTTGTAATAAACTAGCGACCCTCTCATGATTCCCACGACCCGGTTTGTACGACTTGACAGACCATCGAGATTACTTTATTATATTTAATTGTAATATGAATATTTTATAAACATGGTTTATGTGTATGAAATATACTGGAATAAATTCTCTTAAAATCTAAATTATGGTGAAAACTGCATTGAAATCTATTGTGAAGTTTAGGAGACCAAGTGGTCACACAGAAAAGCGATTTTATTTTATACTAGGTAGATATAGATATCAGTGATCGAGTACAGAGTAATGTGGCAAGTAAATACATCTCTGAAGGCAATGAAATGGGATACCCTAGAATTTTCAAACAAAAGCATGTCGCTTAAAAACAAAATTATTTATTAAAAATATTCTTCAACAGGCATTTTGTGGTCTTGAACTATTCTCCAAAAAGTGCTAGCGACGAGTATGCAGTTTCTGCGATTGAGAAAATATGTGAAGCCCGCAATGAAGCGAGCTTGCCAGCCCTCGCCTTCCGCATCCATTCGATCAGTGAGGTATTCCTGTTCAAGTTATTTCAATATTTGCATTTCATTTGACGTAGCGTGAGGAACGGGTTCGGGAAAGGAAATTGGCGTGGTGTATGTGGATGTACAGAGCTTTACGTGTGTGTGGTTAGTGGTGCAGCAAGCGTCATAATCGCATTGTTTCTTGTCAATTCTCAAGTAGTAATAATAAAAATAATAAACGCGCCTTCAAGGGTTGGGTCATGCCAGTTTTGATGTATTCTTTCGGCATACTCAAATGGACTCAGACGGAACTTGACGCTCTGGATAGGAAGGTCCGTACATTGCTGACAGCTTATCGGATGCATCACCCACGATCATCAGTGATGAGACTGTAAATCCCGCGGAAGTGAGGGCTTCGAGGTTTCTTAAATGCTAAAACCCTCCACAACCGCGAGATTTGCAGTCTCAGGGAATATATGCACCGAGATGTGGTCGCAGTGGACAAGGGCCTCAACCCACTCTCCTTGGCGAAAAAAAACTGGCGCAAATCTGCAGTAGTTGATACTGATCGTAAGGAAGTCTAGCAAGGCAAAGAGCTTCACGGATGGTTTTTTCCAGGCTCTCCATGGGCCTAATGTAGACTTTTTGGCATCTGTATCCTGGCTGTGTTTCGGCGATCTCTTCGGGGAAACCGTAGGTTTTGTTTGTGTGATTATGGATGAAGTTATCATGACGAATAATTACCTGAAATACACTGTCAAGGACGGTACGGTTGACATCTGTCAGGCATGCCACCGTCCCAGTGAATAAATCAGACATAATGTTTCCGGTTGTTCTCGTCTTGCATAGACACAATCTAGTGGCTAGGATTATCCACCAGCAACTTGCCTTGCAATACAACCTTGTTGAGTCAGAAGTACCATACTACAGGTATGTGCCCGACCCAGTTCTCGAGAATGGTCACGCCACATTGTATTGGGATCGATCTATCATCACTGACAGGACTATTGTAGCTAATAAGCCTGATATTGTGGTGATAGATCGACGAGAGCGCCGTGCAATGATTGTTGATATCGCTGTCACTCACGACGAGAATCTCGTGAAAGCTGATAAAGATAAAAAAAAACAAGTATATCGACTTAGCACACGAGGTTGTCGACATGTGGGACGTGGACTGTGCAATCATTGTACCGATAATCGTAACAGTAAATGGCCTAATAGCGGAGAGCCTCGACCAACACCTCAGGAGGCTCTCATTGCGCGGCTGGGTCAAGAGCTTGATTCAGAAAGCAGTACTCCTAGTCAGGGCACCCATCGTGAGGAGGTTCCTCTCTCTAGAGCCCTGACCACCGGCACCTTGGACCCTGTTCCTGATGCCGATGGACCACTACTTTTTATTTTTATTTTTTATTTTAATAAAAATATTTATAAATGTAATTTGTATATATAAAAATGTAATAAAGAATAATAATAATCTTTATTACATATGAAGTGCTTACAAATTGTGTGTGAAGTCCCTGACCCTTGTGCTAGGTGGTTAACCTGTGTTACAAGAGCCAGTGCCCTCCCCCGGGAGTAAATACAATTGAAAACGTATGCAATAAGAAATAAAAAATAAAAATACTAAAATAATACAAAACAATAAAAAAGATTGGTGATTGTGTGTATGCGTATGTCTGTAAATTGAATTGAATGTTCAGGAAAGATTGATTGGGGTCTCGAGTAAAGGTAACTTGAATGCCTCATAGTGTAGAATTGTTGTTACGAAAGAGTTATTAGAATATTCTCTGTTTCTTCGTAACTGAGAGACAGTAGCCATGGCTTAAGGTTTAGGTCGGCACGGGTGCGTTAACAGTACGTGACCTACTCTCCTTGACCTTATGCAGGGTAAGTTTATAAATTGATAGGTCCTTGTTGGTTTTATTGTATATTTTGGAGCTTTGCGCACGATAGTGTCCTCGAGCTAGTGCGGAACGACACTGAACGGATTCACAAATAGGAAAGCCAATCCGCCGATTGGATAGATTTTTATCTAGCGGCATCGTGAAGTGTCGACGCAAGATAGTGCGGAGGACATAGAGTTTTCTTACCGTGAGTACGTGGGCTTCGGAGTACAGCTGGGCTGTGGGGTAGTCCCTTTTACGGAAATGTATAACTTTGAGGACTGCCCGCTGAGCTCGTTCCACCTTAAGCATCACGTTTGTGAAAGTCCCCCCCCCCCGACACTGGGATGCAGTAAGTAATAATCGACTCACACAGGGAACAATATACAAGCGAAGCCGTTTCAATGTCGGCCGAATGTCTGAGGTCTTTAAATAATTAAATTAGTTTGCGAAGCCGGGAGAAGGAAATCGACTGTTATTGTGAAAGTGTTGTTTTTGTTCTTTGTACGAAAGACATCTTTTATTTCGTTGCCATTTATCGGGGTGCCAAACACGTTAGCAGCACTACAATGGCGCGGAGGTTTTCCTTACTTTCTTCCCGTTTCTGGGGCACATTCCTTTTTTCAATCTTAGTGGAGTATAGTTGTCGCTCTATAATATCCACTTTTTCTTCCAGTTCATGGATATAGCGGCGGTCGGTTTCACGTTCAGACTCCAAGTTTGCCAGTTTTACTTTCAAGTCGTCATAATCCTTAGATATGAATACCATTGAATTAAGTATCCCTGCGTTCCGAGTACTAATTTCAGAGATGGAAGCCTGTAATGCCGCGAACTTCTGTTCAGACTTGGCAGTAGACGCTGATAGTAAATTTCGATTTCATCCAGACGAGGCATGCAATCACAGTCGTCTCGCTTATGCTTCAGGCGGTTTGTTATGTTACTATCTTGTCCTAAAGTCGCCAGATCAGGTGAAGATCCGGACTGAGCAAGAAGAGTACTAGTTGTAGATTGGCCCGTAGTTTCTTTTACTAATGGGGTATTCGGTGGTGTACGTTTTAGCGACATAATTAATTATTAAAAATTACCTTGAATATTTGCACTTGGGCCAGACCCTTTGATTCTCTGCTAACCGCTGTCGCTTGTAAATTATGGCAACGGTGCAATGACGTTTTTGTGGTGGGAAGGTCGTCTGACGCAGGCGCAGCGTGTAGCTCTGGCGGCGATCTCTGTGTCAGGTGTTGTGCGTCTTATCTTGCTTCTTCGCGGACTCCACGTTCACCACAATCACCGCTGTGATTATGCGCTCCTGGAACTATTGCTTATTATTTCGTCGTATTTTTGACGAATATAATAATTATTAATTAAAAAAAATTTAAGTGCACACGTCTATTCGCTTTCGTGATCCGGGAGAAAGGGAACACTCCTGATATGACACCAAACTTTAGCATTTTTTGTTTTTAGCTCTTTCCTTAGAACCTTGTATTTACATAATTAATTTTATGAGATGGTTTTATGATAAATTCAGTTATTTACATTCCTATGACGGAACTTTTTATAATTCTACTTGATTTCTGCGAATTAATGTCTCCTAGCTTCTGCTTGTAACTTCGTTCGTATGGAAGCCGTTCGATACACATTTTACTAAAATAACAGCCACATTTTTTTTAACTCAAAAACGACGATACCTTCGCCTCAGCGGCTGCCGTGAACAGTAGTGATAGTGACTCGAACAGAATCCCCTCAACACCGGCTCCAAAACCACAGCTGAAAGCAGCCGGTCGGGTCATTCACATTATCTCTCTCGGATTGCGGCCATAAGTGGTATTTATTATATGCAGTATTTGCATCTTTAGAATGTAGTAACTCCATGAGATTCGTTGTCTACATTAATCAATCATAACAAGAACTTGTTATTCAATCTTTATGCTATCGTTTGTTATGTTAAATACTCACACCCAGCACAAAATTAAGTTTGTCAACGATGTCGGGTTCGTTATTTGACTACATGCCGTTTGTAGTGTGTACTCAAAATTGACTTAATTCAAAAGTCACTACAAGTCAACGAGCAGGCGGTATTCGCTGTCGTCGGTAACGATGAACGTAGGTTCGAAGCGCGGGAGTTCGTAAACACGGCTGAAGTAGCAGTGAACTGCAAACGGTTCAAACATACACTTCGAGACGACGACGACGACAGATACGTGATGGTTGCAGAAGCAATAGTCGAGGCGCTATGTCCGTTGTTACCGGATGATATGGTCCTGAAAGTGATACGTGTCTCGATTCAAAAACATATGTCGCGGTCGCCAAAAAACTGAAGCCGCTTGGTATAAACTCCGCCTTGAGCGCCAGGGTGGTCTTACAGGCTGATAGAAAAATAACTATGGTTGTATTTGATCATTCAAGCGAATTTGGAATTAATTTGAATAGTAATTAATAGGTTTTTGTTTAAGAAAAAACGACAGTGTTAAAATAAATGCGTAGAGAGCGTATTCCTCTGAGATTTTTCATCTTACAAATATAATATATATTGATTATTAACTTATCATTCTACGTCCCCACACAATATGGCTCTCCAAGCTAGTGTTCTCTTTCAGATCCATTCCATAACAGGGATTTAGGTATACATCGAAAATATCAATTTGATATTCTAGTTTGGTTTTGCCCTACGAGACAGAACGTAATGGAACTTTTATTTTTTCAGTTCGATAACAATCTAGACAATGAAACTAAAACACGATCACAGAAACTGTCAACAGTTATGAACGCTTTGGAAACAAGTTTGAAACTAAATTACACGAATGTCGTGTCATTCGATTTGAAGAAACGGAACAATTACGATTTCTTGGAAAATGTCGCTAAAATTATCGGTAAGTCATTTTTTCATGTTAAAATAAGACAGTCGGTCTACGAAATATTGTATGGTAGCGATGATATTTTTCAACTCTGGATACTATCGTCACGATATTTTAAATTACAGCCCATCTCATCGATATTAATTCTTAGAAATATGTAAATTTTTGTAGCAATAGATTTTTATAACATAGCTAACCATATACAAAATTTATTAGATAGGTAAAATGTATTAATACCCTATGTTGGATCATCCAACACCCAGTGCGAGTGCGGTGCTTCTGATCAGACCATGCCCCATTTGCTGGAGTGTTCTAAATGCCCATTCACCTGCACCTCGGATAATCTAAAGAATGCCACAGATGCGACAATCATTGACTTGAATGTGCCCTGGCGGTTAAGAGTATGTCATGGTCACTCAAATGTCTCGCTGGTGGTGGCGTGTGTGTTAGATCATTAAGTTCCCTTCCAATTGGTTGAGCTGAATGGTGCTGATCCATGGATCATGTTTGTGAACGGGCGCCGTCAGTAGGGACCGGTCAGTGGTCATCTCTTAGCTGCCACGGCTTAATTTGATGTATTTAATTTTTTTATTTGTTGTACCATCGACACGAAAAAGAAGAAAAACCATAAGTTGTTTTAGCATTGCTCAATAAACTATCTTTATTACTTTTGACCAATTGTGTACCGCTTTGAAGTACAACAGAAGAAAATATTTTTCTAATAAAACTGGTCTTTGTATCCAGGGGTGCAACATGTTGACAATATTGGACAAAACCGTACCCTGAACGAACTTTGCCTCAATGAAACCAGCTTACAAGAAATTAAATTACTCATTAAAAGGGTGTATGATATCAACTTTTGTAATGAGAGGGTTGCACAACTAGATGTTGCGAGGTAAGTTAATAATATGAATTACAATACGTGCCACTAAAGATGAGGCTTGACACACAACGTGGTTTGACTTGCACAGTAGACGATTTATAGGTCGCTTTAGCGGTATAAGTTCTGAGCCGGGGGCGTCATCGGGGCAGCGGAAAGAGCGCGGGAGGCGCGGTCTCATCTTTCGTGGCGTGTATTGTACAATCTCTAGATTAATAATAAAATAACCTACTTTTCTATCATTAATGATTCTAATCGTTTACTTTTAGAATCGATATTTAACAACATGCGAAAGTTTTGGCTTGCGCTCATATTCAAATTCTGATTCAAATTCTTTATTCCGAACTAAGTGTATAGTATTTTGAAGATGTTAACAATAGGTAGGTTCTTAGAACTTAGTTGCCCGTTAAGGCATTGCAATTTAAATGGCTATAACTTAAAAAAAAATACCTATACATACTCAATATTACAGTTATACAGTTTACATTACATCATATTAATTATCATTATTCATACATTTTATATTATATCATACTTTTCTTATAATTTATATGAATAATGAATGCAATTAAGTTCATTGTTCTTCCTCTGTTCCTTTGTTTTTATTGTACTTTTATTAGTATCCGCATCACCCTGGTAAGCTTTGACTTACCAAACTGCATTAGGGTCAGCTGCCAATTAAACCCAGTGCGGTAGAAATGAAAAAAAAATATAAACAATTTACTTCGTGAATGCCATCTTAGGTACAACGTTCACCAAGAAAATAATCAGTCCCTTTTTCACGACACACAACCATTTTTTTTTCAGCTTAAAGAATTTCGGCACTATAAAAAAGAGAGAGAACACCAAGTTTGATGCTGGTCTAGGAGCGTTCTACACTTACACTGACGAAGACGAGTGCATGGCTACCGAACCTATGATACAAATGCCCACCAAACTTAGTAATCGTTCTGAGGTTTGTAAAATATACTAAACACAGATATATACTCGTATTATTTTACTCTTATTTGATACTATCATTGTTTTTTTTAAATTTACTTACCGAAAACTTGATTTGATTATCGGAATGGTTTCATAAGAAAACAGCGATATATCTATATTTGATATTAGAATGTTTACGAATAGCCGTTTGGGGTGAAAGCATTTAGAGAGGCTACAGCTCACCGGAAGACAGCGTGGTTAGACCCTCACAAACTGGACAAAAGAAGCGTAGGACAGGTCGATGAGGCAGTGCCGCGGGGAGCCCTAAGTCTAGCAGTGGAAGTTTTTCAACTCAATGACGATGACGATGATGATGTACTTATTTAACATTTTATTTTTAGGAAGAGCAAGAGTTAGACCCTAAAGAAACATACCTAATGCTGATACCGGGATTTGAAGGCCACCACCAAATCTTCACACGCGTCTCCGAAAGGCTCAAGGTTCAAGCCATGACCTTCCAACTAGGTCCAGACATGACTGAAGACAGTATACAGGAAATGGCTAGCAATATTATGAAGGTGAGTTTGATTTATGAAAAAACAATTGCAGATTTTTTGTACAGACAAAATTCCTAGTGGCAGAAATTGGGGAATCATAACAAAGTTGAGAAACAACTAAAATAATAATCTGATGACGCTTTCTGGCACAACTTACGTTGAATGATTTGAATTTATTAAGGCTTAGATCTTGTACGTGGTTTGGAAGTTTATTATAAAACGTCTATATTGACATCTACCTCTATCGAGCTACCTATTTTCTTAATCCTTGTTGTAGGTACTACAAATGTGTGTTTGTTCCTAGTGTTTATGTAATGGATATCACTGTATTTTTATACAATTTTATATTTTTATGGGTACATAAAATATTTTCAAAAATATACTGAGAAGGCACAGTCATTACATTAATTTCCATAAATTTATCTCTGAGAGAGTGACTCGGGCTTAATTTATAAATTTATCGAACGGCTCTTTTCTGCAAAACAAAGATAGTTTGAATGTCGGCGGCATTTCCCTACAACAGAATACCGTACGACATTACACTATGAAAATAGCTAAATTACACTAAACCGTCAGTTAAATTAAGAATTTTTCTAACAGCATATGCTGCGGAGCTTAGCTTTTTTGACAATTTATCGATTTATGGGCCCCACTGAAGCTTAGCATCCAAAGTTAAGCCTAAATTCGGAATATAGTAAAACAACATACATAACTTAACATCACGCCTGTATTTTCCCGAGGGGTTGGGCAGAGGTGCACATAAAGTATACCCACATTTTGCCAGTTATGTTTAAGTCCCATGTAATAGTGGGCGAGCCTACATATTGCCATCAATCGAGCACAAATCTAAACTCCGGGCTGCTTTTGAGAAATCCCAGATGGAAAACCCAGTACCTAATAGTAATAATAATCTTGTCCTCGTTTTTCTATATTTTGAGTTTTTTTCCTCCGGAGATTAACCATAACTTTTGTAATTTCCAGTTCATGAAAAAGAGGTTTGAGCTGAAATCTAATTTCTACCTACTGGGATACTCATTTGGCGTGGTCGTTGCATTAGAGTTGGCTGCAATGTTTGAAAAAGAGGGTATGTATTAATTTTACCTAATTTCCAACATAACCAACAGGTTTCTTTCTAAAGGAAAATAAAGAGCCTATTATAATGTTCCGATCCGCATTGGTGCCTCTGCGGCAAAATTAAAACTTCATTCAACCAATTTAATTTATTTTTGTTAATAATGTTAAAATTCCCCAGAAAATAATGTTAACATTTTTAAGACAACATTTAACAAAAGAGAAGATTTTCATAGATTGAATCCCTTGCGTCACATTACCTCCAAGTTTGTCTTTTATGAAGCACATTTTAATTTCGAAAAATCCTCTTGGTTATCTATTAAAACACTGGTTTCCTTTATTCAGCGACTGATCAATTCCGCACTCTAACTTCAATATCTGAGAGTTGAGTTTGCATCAGCAGAAAACTCAGGAAGATAATTATTTGAATTCATTTTTTCAGGTCGCGTGGGAACCGTGTACTGCTTGGACAGCAGCCCAGATGCATTAAGAGTACAGCTAGACGCTTATGTCGGCAATTTAACTGATACGGAGTTACAGAATTCCATTGTTGAACACATGTACCGTCTTATGACTGGAAGGGATAGTGAAGAACTGAAGAAGTATTTGGAGAAATCAGAGACCTGGTCTGAGAAGATTGAAGCCTGTGTGAATAGCCTAAGAGAGTTGGCTAGTTATTCGAACCAATACAAGAGATCTATCCTTCAAGCTGCGTACCGAAGGATTATGTTGGCAAGGCAGTACGAGCCCGATTTCAAGCTGGAATCCGAACTGGTTCTTATGAAAGGCATCCCTCATCCAAGAGCTAAGGCTCTGCCTGAGGACTACAACCTATCCAAGTATACCAAAAAGCCGGTGAAAGTGTTCCACATAGAATCTGACCACGCATCAGCACCTTACGATTGTAGAGTATCCAACATTGTGAATAAGTTCCTAGGTCCTGACCTGCTATCCAAATTCGAAAAAGAAGTTCTTTGCGATACATACTTAGTTGAATCTTTTAAGATGTTGTAATTTATTTTTATTGCTTTGTTATCTTTGTCATGTCCGGTCTTAAGAACATCGTGAGGGTATATTCCTTTGTATTTCAGTATGCTATCATTGAAAACCAGGATGATATTGTCACTCCATCCTCTTTTTCTCCGGAATTAGTTATTATACCAGTTTCTAAGTAAGTTTAAATACGGCCATTGATTATGATTTTAGTGTAGTAATACATTTTATTACTTTTAATAAGACTTTTATTTTTATTAATCCCCATAGCCCTTCAAAAATCTGGCCATCAATCAGCTGTTGATTGAGATTGGATCAAACTCTTGGATTTTTATAATGAATTAATTAGGTTTTTGAACCCTTAAATACCGTGCAACCATTTTAATATCGGTTATGTCTAAAACAAAGCCTTTCGCAGATTAATTTTGTTTCTAATTACTAATACCCGATTAAGGATCCACGCAGACAGGCGCTAGAGCGCCAGGGCATCGTGACTAGTGCAACAATTTCTATGAAAACTTCATGGAAATTGTTCTACCAGAATCACCTTGCGCTGTTGCGTCGTGCGCTTCCTAGTAATTATCATACGTTGTGTTATTATGATTTCTATCGATATCTACTACTGAACAATGCAATGACGTATCTCGTTTACAGAGACCCAAACTGTAGATGCCATTATTATAAGCCACTATTCTAATACTGGGAGCAGTGGTGGCACAGTGGTAATGGCCCCGACTTACAAGTAGGTCATGGGCTCGAACCCAGGCATGTACTTAACTTTTTGTACATTATTTCATCACCACTTCTCTCAAAACCGTGAAGGAAAACATTGTTAGGAAACCAGCATATCCTAGAACTAAAAATTTCCAGATATACGACTTCCATCAACTCCCACTGGGCCCGCCTGGTGGATTACGGTCCTCTCCCTCTCACAGAAAGAGGAGGCCTGTGTCCCAGCTAGTGGGAAAATTATAGGCTGAATATGCTAGGTACCTACACTGCTGAACAATGCAAACAAAATAATGCTTTATCTCCTGCCATTATTATAAGCCACTATTCTAATACTGAAAGAACTAGAACCCAGACACCTTAACTGTATATTTTGATGACGTCTTTGATGTTCAATTGTCTTGTTTTCAGTCGGTTAATCAAAAATACATAGGTAGTAAGGAACCACACACTTTTTGTTTCCCAAAAACGGGACCACCTAATTAAATAAAAACGCATGCAGAGGGTCGAACGGTGGTCTGTGTCATGTTATTTTAAAATCCATTTATCTTCAGTTTTTCATAGGTTTGCATCTTTTTCTTAACTTAAAATCTCCCCAGCCTCTTCCCAACTATGTTGGAGTCGGCTTTTAGACTAACCGGGTCAGCTGCTGAATATCAGTATTTTACATGGGGTGACTGCCTATCTTAAGTTTATCTTTTTCTGGTTAAAAAGAATTTATATCTCACCAGCAGACGCATAGTAGACGTAGTAAAAGTTCATGAGCCTGTAAAAAATAATTACAGAAAGGGTAATTAAATAATTCACTCATACAATAAATTATGCTGAGAAGTTTTGTCAGGTAAGTATTTAGTTCGATTTGTGGATGTTCTCCAGCCTCCAGAAACTAAAAACAATTGTACTAATGCAATCACCATTTCATTTGCGGATCGGGGTGATTACTGCTGCCGCGCTGTCGGTGCACCGCATCCGCGGTGATACTGACACGTCTGCGGAGCATATCGTAGGTGAGCCGTCGTCGGTCAAACGTCGGTTCAATATCAAAATCCTATCGCGGTGCTCTTCAATAAATAAGTGATAGACATAATTTTAATACTAGAAATAAATAAAAAATAGATCAACCATTTCTCAGATTATCTAAAGTACATACATCTTTTATGGGGTACTGTGTTAAATGTTACAACAAATAAACCTTGTGATATTTTATAATTAAATGAAAGAAAATTTAAAACTCATATTAAAAGTACACTTTGTAAACAAGCATATTACAAATTAGAGGATTATATCCAAGATAAGAATGCTTGGAATAGGATAATCTAGAATCTAGACAAAATCAAACTGGTTGCTAATTTAAGTTGTATAAATTATTATATTTTATTATATGACATTGATTTTACATTCTGTGATTACTTCCTCATACACTGACTTATTAATTGTAACTTTTTTTTATGGAAAATCGTCTACTTTTACAATGTTTGTAAATATGTGAGAACCATGTATCTATCACATAAGTAATTAATTTATCTGTTGTTGCTCTCTTTAAAAAAATCTTTTTAACTATATTGTGGTATAGTAATTATTTTTTTTATTTTTAGGTGCATCGTCTTCACATATAATTATATAACTAATGTACCTACATATACAAAATATTGTAAAACATTTTAAAAGAGTAACGGTGGAGTTTCTTGCCCATTCTTCTCCATAAAATTCAAAATTCAAAATTCAAAAGTCATTTATTCAAACTAGGCTGAGAATCAGCACTTTTCGAACGTCAAAATTACATAAGACAGTCCCCCAAAACGCCCACCCTTCACCACTTCCTAGTGCATTAGCTGGGAAGAAGAAGTGGCGCAACAAACTCCCCAGCAGCACAGCTGTCTGTTCAGTTAGAAGAACAAAAAAATAAGATTCTATATAATAGTATTCAAAATAATTTAGATAATTTAGATTACGCAACACAAAACATAATTTAAATTATTAGCCATATGTTAGCTAGCACACGCCAATATACCACACAACATCATCGAGAACTATACTCAGGCAGAAATAAAAACTAAACGTAAACAGAACTTATCTAAATAAAAGCCTCCAGGCATAAAGGGCGTGCCCGCTTACATATAGTTGTAACTGGAAGTTATAAATGATAAACTAGGACCATCGAGATAAAATAAATAAAACAAACAGTTAATTACTAATAACAATAACTAATATGATCAATTGTCGAGGTCACTAGCTAACCACATATTGCAATACAACTCATTAGAAAAAACATTGTAATGAGTAGATTATGTCAACAATAAATTGAAATAAAATTAAAAATAGCTTGACTTATAAAGTCGAATAAAAAAATAAAAAAATAAAAATAAAAATAAAAAAAATACAATTATATAAACTCATATAACTTGTCAGTAGGTAATCTGGAGAAAGAACATAAACATTGTCTTGAGTTAATCACAGCGACCAACTATTCTTATCATTTAAGTAGTCGTTTATAGAATAGTATGCCTTTGAACAAAGCTTGGATTTTACTTTCGTTTTAAACGCATCAAAAGGCAAATCTAGCAAAGAAGAGGGTAGCTTGTTATAAAAGGTTATACCAAGCCCAACAAATGAGTTATGAACCTTATGAAGCCGGTGAAAGGGAGCTCGTAGTTTGTCCTTATTTCTAGTGTTAACATTGTGAAAATCACTGTTTTTAGTGTATAAGTGTATATTTTGCCTAATATATAAGATGTTGGCGAAGATGAATTGGGACGCCACCGTGAGGATACCAATATCTTTGAAAAAATCTCTCAGAGAAACTCTGGCACCTAGCTGGTAAATAGCTCGAACAGCTCGATACGAAAACTACCTTTTGGAAGGGGCGACTAGAATCATTTTTTTTTTTTTGTAATTGTTGACGTTCAAAAGTGCCTTGCAATGGCCTATTTGAAATAAATGATTTGACTTTGACTTTGACTTTGACTACTAGTATTGATGATTAATCTGAAGGCACCGGTGAGAAAAGATCGCCAAATGGACGTTATTCGGACAAGATTTTATTGTAAAATTACTCCTCAGGTGGACATGCAGGTTTATAGGTAATAGGTAATATGGGCAGGTATCCGCAACTCCACGTCAAAGCGCGTATTTTGCGTACGGGTGGGAAAATCGGTTATTCGATCAACCCCAGCTCCTCAAAGAAGGCCAGCAACGCCTTGATGTCACTGACAATCTCACTTAGAGTAGGGTTATCGAATTACTATGCCCTGTATGTGGCGACCGCCAGGCAGTTTAACAGCACACGAGCTGCTATCTCGACGTCCTCCATGCAGGCTCTGCACAGCGGACCGTCTGTGACTCCTATGACAAATAGGTGTTTATTAAATGACCCATGGCCAGTTACAACTGCTGTGACTGTACGCAGCTGCTGTTTCGTTAGTCGGAGAAAATGTTTCGTGAGGCGGCCATCGATTGTAGGGAGTGCCTCCTTGGCCTGCCTGTACTCACCGTGGTTCAACCATAGTTTGTGATGTTGGTCCCTGGGTTGTTTCCTTACCAGAGTGCGTAGGAACCCGAAGGGGAGTGGCGCGATGGGTTCAGACCCCACTGGTGCCATGCTCGACTCCCTTCTGGCAAGTTCGTCGGCTGAGCCTTGCCCCGCGAACCACGGTGTCCTTTGATCCATTGAATGATTATATTATTGGGGCTAAACCTGGTTAAGGCGCTGGTGGCACTCGTATATCAACCCAGAGTTAACAGTGTGACTATTTAGCGCTTGCAGAACAGCCATGCTGTCTGAGAGTATACGTATCGAGTGGTCCTTAACTTCCGTGGCCATGATGGTTGAGGCGGCAAGAGATATCCCCATGCATTCGGCCTGGAACTCCCAATGGTGAGGCTATGTGTATGTTGAAGTCCCCCGAGAAGATTCCAGCACCTGTGCCACTATCTGTTTTGGATCCATCGGTGAAGATTCGTAGCTCTGCGGGGTGCAAACCCTCGCATCGGCGATCCTCGATTCTTTGGGTACCCGGTCATTTATGGAACTCATTATTGAGGCCCTCAAGCAACGCGGTGTGTTGTGTATCTCTCTTACCCCAGGGATTAATTGCATTAAGACGCACCGCCGCCATTGTCACTTCCTGCTGTATAAACAGGGGGAGCGGGTGCAGTCCCAGCATGGCTTCGATTGCTGCAGTCAGAGTAGTCCTCATGCAGCCCGTGGTCGCCACGCAGGCTAGTCTTTGCATGCGTTGTAGTTTGTTGGAAGCTGTTACCAGCTGAGTTCGGGGCTACTAAACCACGGCTCCGTAGGGCGTACTATCATTGGGCGGATCACTGCTGTATACAGCCACAGTATGAGTTTGAGGGATAGCCCCACTTCTTCTTCTGCAGGTTACCTACGAAAACATTCGCTGGGACATCTACCACCCAGAGATTCCTAAGCATTTCGGTATGATCACTGGAGTGGACCGGTTCGATACTCTTCGTCAAAGTACATTACAAGCAAGTGGTCATTATGGACCCGATGAGCAGAACATTGCTGGAACATGCAGAAATTAGTATTGATCGAAACGAGCTTACTTATATTTAATGAACTTGACATTAAGTTGCACTTGCATTCCTCGGAAGGGTTGGTAAAGGTCTTTAACCACCAGCGTGCCTTTAGCAGCAGTGCGTTTTTTGTGACGACGTAAAAGAAAAAAAATACATTCCGCTTACATGACACAGACAAAAGGGCACACAAAAAATAGAATAAAAAGTGCAAAGTGCATTGTTAAGGAATTTGGAGGAATGGAATGACTGTGTGCGCGTCTTGAGATGATAGATCACTCACAATAAGAGAGAGCGCGCAAAATGTAACTTTTGCTTTATCGTGACAAAGTAGCCGTAGCTCGCTGGTTAGCACCAGCGAGCTATCATAACGATTAGCCTCCGTGAGCCTTTAGCCGTGCACCGGGCACAAAATACTTTCGGCTGCTACTGAGAAGTTGCTTATCGAAAAAAATCATTAATACTTAGTTTGACTTGGAGAACGAACTCCATGCTCAGCAGTTGACCTTGCAATTTAAGACAGACCAGGCTATTTCAATCAGAATTATGTTTTTTTAGGGTTCCATAGGTAAAAACGGAACCCATATAGGATCACTTGTGTGTCTTTCTGTCTGTCCATCTGTCACAGTCAATTTGCTCCGAATCTACAACCTATATAGACCCATCAAGTTGTTTTTTTTTTTTTTTTTTTAATATTCAAAATTCATTTATTTTCGTTACACGTCCAGTCCGTCACTTTTCAGGAGCAAAGTGTAAAATGAAAAAGAAAGTTCTGCAAACTGTACTGTGTGAAATACAAATGAAAGAACTTAGTATGAGTTTTTTTTTTTTTTTGTAATTTTAAAATAAATAGTATTAAAGATATTTCATAAAATAGATGAAAATTTACCTTTCCCCGAAACTATCAAACCAAAAATAATGAGAAAAACACAGAAAATAGTTCTATACTTATAGATTACAGGAAAACCTATAAGAAGTCTACGTATAGTCTTAAAATAACATGGTAAATCTCCCAATGTTTTGCGTACAAACTTACATTTGCAGTTCGAATGTATGGGAAAACATGTTTTAGAATCACAATGTTAAGTTTGTCCTTGGGATAAATTTATCCCAACTACGGAACCCTTCATTGTGCGTGGTCCGACACACTCTTGGCCGGTTTTTTTTTATGAACATGGTTATCACGATAAATCTGAAAAAGTTCACGATTATTTATGTAGGCACTTAAAGAAGACCTAAATGGATCTACCATTTAGGTCTTCTTTAAGTGCCTACATAAAAAAAGTTTAATTATACAAGATGAACAGATTCAGCAAGTAAGTATAATAAGCATAATCAGCCTTTAATGTTCCCACTGTTGGGACACAGGCCTCCTTTATAAGGTAGGGAGTGGGCCGTAATTCACCACGTCTCCGAATTTTTGGTTCTAGGACATGCCAGTTTCCTCATGATGTTTGTGTCAGTTTCAGTCCTTTTCTGAGCTGTGGTAATGAAATTATTTACACAAGAATGTGGAATATTCTTTTAGTAAAGTGCTATCTTACTTTCGACATGTATCAACTCAATGGAGCTTCGTGGGAAGAAAATCTGTGTCTTTATTGGAGCTGCCTTCTCTGAATCGGAAAAAAATTGTTATCTACTAATTCATTCAGCGCAATGGATTTGGCATTACTGGGTAAGTTAATTTATTCTTATTTCTTGGCAATTTGATTAAAAAGCTGCAGTTAAATTCATAAGCTACAATTATTATTGTAGGGTCCATTAGTGCCTGTGACATGCAGGCACCCATTGTTTATCAAACACCATTATATAATTTAACTAGCTTTTGCCCGCGACTTCGTCCGCGTAGATGTCAAAACTGGTTCTAATAGGGTTTTTAATTGATTAGACATCAAAGTGACTATTAGTAAGATCTCGGGAAAAACGTAATCTTTTGATAGGTTCCTCTTCTGTACCACATTTGGCATACAGATTGCCATTTCGATCCACTTCAAATACAAATGGCTATATTTGACCGGCTGCAACTAACTCGCAGAAACCGCCATACCAAGCGCCAGTGTTGTAACATATCTAATGTATGTACTCTTCTTTTGTCCCATGATTATTGCTATGACGGTCCTGAGACATTAACAGCAAATTTATCCCAATTGTTAGTCACATGATGCACAATTTCATTACGAAGATCCATTGAGCGTTCTTGCTTGCCGTACAAAAAATAAGGAAGCGTACGGAAAAGGCAAGCGCCATCCCCCACTATTGGTACAATAGTAAGGTTTATTAATTTCCCATTGATGTTAACCAACTCTGCTCCCATTTAAAAAAATAGACACAGACATATTTATAAATGTAAGAAAATTGTGAATACCAATAAACACTAAATTAAACTTCTAAGAGAAATTACTACCTACTTAAATATCTATATTAAAACAAAAAGAAAACTATAATAACGACATTCCAATTTCAATGAGTATTTGCATTGCACCAAGCTTTTATGTGAGTTCAACTTTTTTTTGAATAAAATCGGATTGAGTTTTCAAACATGTGTCAAAATAAAATGTAATTTAAATCAAAAGTACTAAGGAGTATTGATATCAACATCGAAGCAAATCACTCCCAAAATTACTTTCTACCCCTATTTAACCCCGTTAGGGGATGAATTTCAATAAAATACGAATCACGTCTTCCATAAATTCTGTTAAAGAATGTTTATGCAAAATGTGAAGTAGATTGGACCAAGAAATAACGTTGTTCCATACAAACGTTGCCCCCTTTTTCACCCCTTTAGGGTAGAATTTCGGAAAATCCATTCTTATCGGATGCCAACGTCATACAAAGAATGCACCCTCCAAGTGTCAGGTCTCTGCGATCAGCGGTTTAGGCTGTGCGTTGATCCGTCAGTCAGTCATTCAAGGACAAAGCATTTTTTATGTAAGTATAGATTACGTATATAAAATTTTATAAAACATTTAAAAAGAGTAACGGTGGAGTTTCTTGCCCATTCTTCTCCATACGAAAACTACCTTTTGGAAGGGGCGACTAAAATTTTTTCATTTTTTTATTTTACTTTGACAGCGTCACAAATGTCACCATTTTAATTATGTAGACAAAAGAACTCGCGGAAAACATAATCTCTTCCTTTTTTGAGGGAGGTCGAAAGCAAAATAAAGTTTTTACCATTTCTACCAACACGATAGGACTTCAACATCATCAAAAGCTATCATCATTAATACACGCGTACACGCGCGCCTAATATAAGTAGGTAGCTCAAAAACCTTGTCTTCTTAAAGGACATCACGATTAGCATATTCTTGGCATATATTTATTAGGTAGCACTGAAGGACCACCGGTGGGTTTTAGTCAGTAAAAGTCTGACACGCCCTCCCGCTCCGTCCAGACCGGGAGAAGTTATTTGATAATTTCCCAAACAAAAAAAAGGGCCCAAAAAGGAGTAACTATCTCCTTTATAAGCTACATTTAGTATCTTAAGGTCCATTAGTGCCTGTGACATGCATGCATAAAATTCTAAATGTGCCGATTGCCTAATACGTATTTCTAGAGTTATAGATTCGCAAATAAATTAACTTCGTGCGAATCGCCTCAAGGAATAATAATATTAGTTAAAAATATCAATTCGCCACTTTCGGGCGAGTGAATTCGTGAGAATCAACCAATAACCCAAAAAAGTAACATTTCACATTTCTTCCCCCACGATAGGACTTAAACATCATGAAAAGCGATTATCGTTAATAGGAGGTAGGCACACGAGCGCCTAATGTAAGTAAGTCAACAACATTATCTTTATGAAGGACATCACGACTAGCATATTGTTTAGAGACAGGTTTTTCATTAACATCCTTCATTAATAAGTTCATTCATTCTTTGACAAGAAACAACATGAAAATAATAAGAAAACATCAAAGAAATCGTCGTTCATCTCCAAAAATCTTCATTAGATTTGTGTCCTTCTAATTAGCCTATCTTCCGGAACCCTATCACATTCTATGCGTCAAGGAAACCCAACACTGATTTAGAGAGCATACCAATTTATTTTCGTTTTCGATGGCAGTAAATTAAGCAGAACGAAGCATCGCAGGCGCCAAAACTAGGTGTAATTCTATTAGGAGTTTAATTCAATCTAGTAAATTATTTTCTAAACGAATTTTGGACGTGTTTAGCTGTTTTAACTACGTTAATGGGGAATGGACGAAAGTTGTCTGCTGGGTAGTGGTGGTATATGATGGGGTTGTGACTGATATTTTAATACGTTCACGGTTTTTATTGTTTAGGGAACTGTTCAGAATTGGAAGTAAAAAAATGGTGTGGTTTTATGTTTATTTTCTACCAGTCTATCCATCGTAAAAAGTAGGTTGGAGTCTCATTTCCTATGAAAAGTAGGGAAAAGTTGTTTTGCGATTTCTGAATTTTCAAGTACTCATACCTCAGTTGGTCTGATAAAATGTTTTGATCCTTATAAGAAACAGGATCGATTGGTATCAAAAAAAGTTTTTGTGAAAAGTGCCTATTTTCTTGCTGACTGTGCATTTTTTCCTAAATCTGTGATACAAATCAAAAAGTCAAGGACAGTCTCCTAAGACCGTTTTCTTGTAGCTATATCGGTTAAGGTAGCTGCTCTTACTGCCCCATCTCAAAAATCCATCCTGTGTACAACGCCTATGGGCATTTAAAATGTTCCTTGTAAAGTTTCCTTTAAAGTATAAAGATAAATAAATGAAAACAGAATTAGCACCTACCTACTATTTTTTTTTTTTTAACTTATTGATATATAAAAGTATGAAATAGTTCAAAGTGCTGAAATAAAATGTTTTGCAAAATGATAATATCATTAGTATTCATTAGGTGGCACATCACATGAGTTCAAATTAATATTTTTGTATCTATATTATTAATTATATTAATGAGCTTATTATTTAAATTTAAAACAAATAGTCAGCCCCTTTCATGTAGAAGAATTAGCGATTATTCAAATAAAATTAAATTTGAGAAAGCCAAATAAGTATAATGTTTAATTGGGTTCAATAGGGATGATGCCTGGGTAAAAAAAATTAAATTCTAATTAGTCCGTCAGTCAGATAATAAAAACTTATTAGACACGTATTTTTTGCTTTATCACATTAATAAAAAAATACTTATATAAAACGCATTTTAAGTTGGGGAGTGGGGGTCGATACGTCACTAGTACGTATAAAATCTACATACTCGTGACGTCATGGCACATTTTACCTCAATGTGTCGCCGTAATCTTTAGATTACGTAAAAAAAGAAAAAATACGTGTCCAATATTTTTTTATAATCTTAAAGACATTTAACACACTAAAAATTTTTTTTTGTCATCATCCCTATTGTATAAAAGCTTGTGCAGACCAGCGCGACTTGTCGCGCGACGCGACTCAAACAATGCAATTTCTAAGAAAACTGTACGGTATAACAATAACCGGCGTCGCGTCGCGCGACCAGTCGCGCTGGTCTGCACAAGCCTTAAAACTGCATATTGGATCAACGAAGGCAATAGTTATTTTAAAAGAAAGATAATTACAATTTGTATTGTGTTGAAGGAAACCAAACTTTTATTTAAAAGAAAATTGATTCAAAAAGATATCAAACATTATTCTAAACTCATTTGCCATTACTGATTCGTTCAATGCATGTTTTTATGAGGATGAAAAACATATCTTATGCAATAAAAAAACTATCGTAAGAACAACAAAAAAAAAACCTGAATTACTTACTAAAAACGATTCAGGTTTTCATCACCTAGCTAGAAGAGCAGTTACTCACCCACACGTTTGTAGATATAGTACTTAATTTGTAAAATTTATTTTTTTAAAGTGTACTACAATGCCATGTTTTTTGAGTAAATAAAGATACATTAAACTTACTAAAAATACATAAGCAATTACCTTAGTGTCCTCGCAAAAAATTTCTTGCCTCTACGAGCACTGCATATTTCTTAATTAACCTTTCATGTCCAGGTGAGCCAAGGTCAGAGGTCAGTTAGACCCCACAATTTATACGTAGATGTGGGTAGGAAGATTTACGAGGCCACCTGCGTGTGCTCTTTATCACTACCCTATTGTGGGGAAGAATATTCTTTTATCTGTATTAACCTACTTATATAGGTATAATTTTTGCCACCAAGCAGCGTTGCTATATTCCAGAATTGTTAACACTTCAGTAGACCGAAAAAAGTGGAAAAAGAGCAGGGAGGCCTTCAACCTACAGTGGACAACATAATCTTATAAAAGGCCACTTCAGGTTTGTCTCTGGGCTAACAATGCACATGTGATGCCTCTGGTACCTCAGAGGACAAACCTGCAGTCCTTCTCACTAATCACTTAAGGTGGTGTTGGTTTCCTAAGTTGTCTGAGCACAAATACGGAGTATTTTCGGAGTATTTTATTTTCTTAGGTGAAAATTACAGTTTTTCATGAAGGCCGTAAAAATATGACAGATTTCGTCATGTTAAAGAAACCCAAAGCTTTACAGTCAAGTAGACCTTTAGTTCGTCCAATTCCTATAAAATGTAAACTAAAGTAATTTAACTTCAGAGCATCAATACAGTCCTTTTGTATTCTTAAATTCATCAAACAGCACATACCCATTTATGTGCTAAACACACAATTATCAAGGGTCATCCCTCATTACTCTTTTCAACCCTTGAGACTCATTTATGAATTTTACCGCAGGGCTACAATGGCCAATAAATTCATAATATTTACGGGGCGCAATTAAATTTCTTATTTACTTAACTATACGCGTCGTTGGTCTTGGTTGAATATTATAAATCGCTAATAGATGAGTCGGTTTAGCCCCTAGCGTGTTTTGATGACCCCTTAAATCATATTAGCTTTGACTAAATTCATTTTAGAGTAAATTTATTTTAGACCAGTTTTTGCACGCTCATTTCTCGGCTAGGGTAGATTCCTTTTATAATTGAAATGATTAAATGGTTATAAATTAATTCACTTTCCCGATATAAAGGTAGAATTGCATATTATAGCAGTAGATAATAATCATTCCTTATAAATATTTCACCCACCTCTATAGCAAATAAAAAGTGTAATTTGTTCAGTTTCTGTAGTTAATCATTCGGAGTACAGTCGTTTATATACATCGCTTGCAACTACTATCCAAAAATAAAGTTCAATTAAAATAGTTATTAGATAAATGGGTTAGGTAAGGCCATGTAGATTCATATCTCCAGTCGCTCTATTAACATTTTACATTAATTTATCTTCAAACAATCTTATGATAATTTCAAAGTCAGAGCATCTTGATGGGCGGCAAACTAGGGAACTTCATTAAAACGTACATTTAACGTAATTTTGACATTTTGCCTTTAAAACACTGCCTCCACGAAAGGCCAAATTATAATTGGTCATTAAAACTACTATCAAATGTCTAATCTAGATGCCAAGATATAACTATGTTACCAGAACTTAATATGATTTTTCGCTCAGACTTTTATTCATGACGAACGTAGTGCGTGGTTGCTGCTGTTTTTTCATACGCGTTGCTAACAATATAAAAATAATTGTGTGATTAGGAAATATGAAAGCCAAGTTCCGCAGGTGTTTCTAGTTTTCTAAGTTTTTGGAAATAATATAGCTTACTTCCTATTGCCCCCGACTTTGTTCGCATACAAACTTAAAACCTCGTCTGACTTACTCAAAGATGGAGTTCCATAAAATAATTTGATTGCATCTCTTCTTCCTCCAGTGGGCGTACAGATTGGTGAAACGTTACATGAAATATAACACAAATAAGCCATCCTTACATACGCATTGCAACATGAAATGTAACACGACTAGGCTTTTTGTTACAGCTGTCATGTTTTTATATGCCTTGCTATGGGACTGTACATTGTCTGTCCGTGATGCTGATGTTGAGTCATTCATACAATAGATACTGCTTCTCAATATTTGTTGATTGTTTCTCAAGTCATAGATTTCGAGGTACTAAAGCCAGCAATTTAATGGCTAGCTTCCACTAAACATTACAGAATACTAAAACGGATGTCAATCTAACCGTGTTACGGAGGTGGCGTTCCCGACTCGACTAATTAATAAGAAAATAATTATGAATAAAGGTCGGGCCACTTGGCAATTTTGGTCGTTTATTAAAATGGTAATGAGCTGACTTGAAGTTTATAATGGGAGTTTAAATGTAGTATTTGAAGGTTAAGGGGAGTAGTGAAGATTATTAGGGTATTAGGATGGCTCGTTAAATTATTGTATGTAATGGACATGATGGTCTGGGTTTTCAAATAAATATCCAATAAATGACACTAGCCAGATCGCCATACTGACTTAAAAATCAATGATCTAGCGCACAGCCTTCTTTTGATTTAAAAAGGAACAAGTTTTGATAGTAAACCATGCTTGCTTACTGCTAGAGTGTAAGGTAAAGATGTTAAAACATTGTGAGGAATACGTATTCCTCCTTTCATTGGACAAGAAACTATCCTCGTGTAAATGAACCTTAAGACCGTAACGTGCAAGATACCTACAACAACAATAACTATAGACTAGTATTAAATTCAACAAAAATCTCATAGTCACCAGATTTTGACCCTAATGCTTAAAACATTCAGGCTACAACAAAAACATCATCACACCATTGATCCAAGAAAAAACCAATCCAAACAGAAGTGCTACTCTTCAGATATGATAACAAATCACAGCACGTTCCCTCAAGAGCGATTGAGTCGTCCAACTGATTCTAACGCACGTCCATCCCTTCATTATACTTAGTATCGTATCCTTAACCTTGGGAGTGGTCGTTACTTTGACGAATACCATCATTTGTACAGCCTTCTTGAACAATAGGAAATAGAGAGCGTAGGTCCACTTGATATGAGCCACGATAATACCAACTTTTAGGGAATATTCAGTTTGTATTCTGAAAATTATTACAGTCAGCTTCTGCCCAAATATGACGGTTATTAAGTAAGCATGACAAGTCATGACATGCAAAATTGAGAGATCCATGCACATTTTGCCATCGCATTATAAATTATAATCCTGGCCGCACTTTCCTCACTGCTGGGCTTTCCTCCACTTTTCCCACCTTCATAATTCTGATCTATTTTTCGCTAATTCATAAAAAAGACATCCAAATTTGTGGGTCCTGAAACCATAATACCATACACTTAAAAACTCTCAAACTCTCTCGAGAATAGAAGCAAAATGATATAATCTTGTCGGGAGTGTTCCTTCTGAGTCATGTTTTTAGCGACGCCTAAGGCGACTTAGCGCAGTAACTTTTTATTTTTGATGTAAAACAATAAATCTCTGATATGATCCGATCGCCTTCCATTCGAGATAGTTTCGCTTTACGATACTCGTACCTTCGCCTTTTCTCTTTCAGCTTTTATTTATTTTAGTTTTGTTTCGGAACTCGATGAGAAATAGGGTTCAAGATGAAATTGGTAACTGGATCTTTGGCTTAGAACAAAATTAGAAATCGGTTTTCTAATAAGTCTTGGTGTGCTATCACAGTATTTTATTCATATTATATTTAAAATCAATGAAGAATAAGGAGCATCCCAAAAGTAAATATTTCACGGTTCGCAACAGGGCTTTGTAAAATGTTATACAAATAATTAAATTAATTTACATAAACTTCATAGATAGACACCGACCTTACACATTACATTTCCTTCAGAATTCTCGAGCACTATAAATCGCTTACACTTAAAACTAGAGTCATTAACATAAAAACAAAAGCCAAATAGTATAATAAATAAGCCCCTATCAATAAAACCCCAAAAATACAGTGCATACATAATAAAAACAGTTCTTTAACGGAACATATTTATATTCATGATGAACACGAATGACTCTGCGATGAACAAAAGTCTATAAAACATTTACGGCGACATGCATTAACGAGACTTCCGAATGCACTGGTAAATATTTATACGTTTCGGAAAGCGTATTTACGAAACTAGTTTACGGTTGAAAGATGAAATGTTGCCTAATTTGGTTTATGGTGAAAGATTTGTACTTACACTTCTGATTACCAGTAACCAACCACTTTCAAGGTCCAGACCTTGAAAGTTGTTATATCTGGAAACTAAATTACCTAAGAAACTGGTGAACGGTCACTCAATAACAGAGCGTTTTTGACACCGATTTTCATGAGGGTCATCTTTTAGGAAACCGTAGCTTTAGTGTTGGGTCGTTTAAAAACGAGTCTTCACTTAAATGTCCTTTAAAAGTAGGTAAGTTACGGTAAGGTAAGGTAAGTTACTGGGGACAGCATGACAGCATGATGATTTTAAGGGCGACTTAAGTTGCGTTGAGTTTATGCATTCGGCCGATAGTTTCATAATGTATGACTTACGGTGGGAAAGCCAAATTTTTTCCTATGGTACGAGTGTAAGCAAGAGACCATCCATCTGGACCATCTAAGTTAATATGACACATCTACGTCTGATCCACTTCAAAACTACTTTTTATCCAATTCGCCTTTAAATTGAATGTATGTTTACATTCAATTTAATACCAGTTCTACGGTTCCAATAAAATAGTTACCATTTCAGCCACTATCAAAATATTTTGAACTAGGATCAATACATACGCTTCTCGTTTATTCGCTTCATTGAAATGTTGTTTGTTTGAAAATGTTCAATTTGGTTTTTCGTTTTGGTATACTATTTGTGTACCTTTTGCTTTGTTTGATAATTTATAGACAGCTAATATATTAAATGAATCACAATCATTTAATTTGGGTATAACACTTAAGATTTTTCTTTAGATATGAAAAATCAATTGCTGAGGGGAGCTCGTAGCTAAGTACTAACAGCCGCACGGGTCGATACATCAGGTTAAGTTACGTTTGCCAGGGTTGGTCTGTGGATGGGTGACCATCTTTACCTATCTACACTCCTCCGTGGACCGCTGGACCCGCGGTACGGTCCGAGGGAAAGCACGTTAAGCGGTCCACGGGTCCCGGCTTTCATTCGTGGATCTTTGACAGTCGTTACGGGTCGTCAGAAGCCCGAAAGTCTGACAACCAGTATTACCAAGTTCTTGTGGTATCGTATTAATACCCAGTTACTGGGTTGTGAAGGTCAGATAGGCAGTCGCTACATGTAAAATACTGGTATTCTGCTAATAGTTGTATTCGGTTAGACTGGAACTCGACCTCAATATAGTTGAGAAAAGGCTAGGCAGATATATGTGAAAAATCGATTGCTGCAATCATCAATTTGTATTGACTTTACTTAAATGCAACTAAAAAAGAAGTAAGACTTTACGTTCTGCAACTACAAACCATAAGTGGTTCTTTTCTTTTACGTCTCGCACGTGCAGTCAATGCCATCTATACAGGGTGGCAGGGACATCGACACGAAAACTTTTACCATGGATTCAGTACATGATTTTGAACCCCCCTGCGTTGAAATTTTTCGTCGGTTATTTAAAAAATAATCTGCCTTTTCATAGAAAAGTGCAATACCTACGCGGTCAACATTTATGGAACAGCAGATATTTTTTTGGTTTAGGTTGGTTAGGCTTAGGTTCAGAATCATGTACTGAATCCTTGGTGAAAGTTTTCGCGTCGATGTCCCTGTCACCCTATATAATTATCAATTTACAACATTATTTTCAGATGCAACAAAGCCATGTACGCCAACCGTATTTCCTACTGGCTGGACAGCAAAGGCCCCTCGTATATCCTCGACGTAGCCTGTTCAAGCTCCATGGCCTGTCTAGAGCATTCATACAAGAGTATTAGCAGTGGAATATATGACGCAGCCATCGTAGGTGGATGTAACCTGTGCTTGCACCCTAATGTGGCTTTGATTATGAGGAAATAAGTCTTACATTTTTTTAGTCACTTTAAATCTTACACGATTTTAAATCATTCTTTTTTCTTTGCATTGGTTTAGTTTTCTTTATAAGGACATGTAGACAACCCAAGGTAGTTGAATATAGTTATACGATGTAACATAATTTTGGTCCTTCGAGCCGGATGAATTGTTTGTAAATGTTTTGATTAAAGAAATTAGGTTTAAAATCAAAATTAAATAGAGATTTATATTCCCCGTTTCTTTGCTAATTTAAGTTTGTGTTTAATTGTCCGAAAATACCAAACAAGCTTCGATCTCATTGGCAACTATCAAAACCTTTTAGAACAATTATTAAGATCTAACTAATTTCTCTCAGGTACGGCTTCCTTTGCTTGGATGGCAAGACGAAATGTTTTGACAAGCATGGATATGGTGTCGCGAAGTCTGATGCCATTGGCATCCTCTTCTTACAGAAAGCCAAGGATGCAAAGAGAGAAATTTATATTGAAAGAATTTTAATTATATTTTATTTTTATTTTTATAGCCTACCTTTTATTCAGCGTTTCATCCATGATACATAGTTATATTTTTGTTTAACTCGAATAATGAACTTTAAGCCATATTACTGCCATATCATAATTATCATCAAGTTAAAACAATAAAGATTAATCCAGACAGATAATGATGTTTTCACATTTTGTGTCTCTTTCACTCACTTTTATGTGAAACACTATGGAAGCTTCACTTCTGCTACTTTTAATGTTATAATTAATCAATCGATACGTCTAAATAAATTGTGACAATGGACCTCGAAATGTACGGCCATTATCGGAAGTGAAACTCATTACATATTAATGAATTGATTTTGAATGATTCATTACATTGTCGTACATTTCCGTCCTGGTGAGATAATGGATGAATATATATTAGCCTACTAGCTGCTTATTATCCTCAATTAATGTTTCTAAACTAAAATAATGTATAACGAGGATTTTTTAGGTCCAAAAGATCTGCCTACCTTTGTTAGTTTTCATCTTATTCTTTGCGGATTTTTTATGTATTTTAATAATTACTGTCCATTACGCTTTTCAGCTGTTATCAGTCGAAAATTAATCACATAGGATTACCCATATCATATCTTGGTTTCTTGTTTCAGTTTTTCATAAAATGATTATTGCACTACCCAGCAATTTCTCGGGTTTATCCACACAGCATAAATTCAAAGCCACGTCTAACAGAAATAAATTATTTCTCTTATAAAATGTATTCCCTCTATATACTGTGGAACTCCTTCTACACTGAAGCGATAATGGAGCAGCGACATACACCATTTCTTACTCCGCGAGCAAGTGTTAGCGTCCACTTTTTCATTGTCAACCTTTATTTTCTATAGTAAATTTTATTTTCAAGTCTAAATTAACGTATAGTTTCTTTACTCACATCCATCTAAAAGTCAGTGGCTACCCGGTAAATATTGCTTTACCGTTAATTCTAGAAGTTGGAAGGTAGTAGTTTTCGCGGCAAGTAATAACTCGTGTTCAAGTCCAAAAGCGTTGTTATCTGTTACCGTTTTCAGGGTACTGCAGTTATTTGAGTCAGATTATTTCTTGTCAAGAGCTAGTTTTAGTAGAAAGCTTTAAATCTTTATAGTATTTGAATTGTACAGGATTTCTTTGGCACTTCTTAAGACTTTCAAAAAATCTCCACCAATACGTATTAAAATCGTGTTAAACCATAGTTACCCTTTTTATAAAGAAATTAGACTGAGGTGCCACAAAAATTATTCTTATGCCGCATATAGTAAAAAATTACATGGTCCATTAAAACGCCTTTTTTGCGTTGTCGCGGTCGTCAGTAGGTACGGTTGAAATGGTACCGTGACATGACATCCACGACAGACGACCGTGTGACTAGTTATTTGCATGTGCACCGCAGTTTTTTTTTTGGTGACCCATTTCGGCAACGTGTTTTGATAGTTTTTTTGAATAATTGATTCGAACTAGAACGTAGAGGAATGTATTGGAAAAATACAACAGCAGATCCAGTAAATAAAACGGACTGTGTGTATACAATCTCAATCACTTGGACTATTTGTTCAAAAAAGTATCTTTCAAACCTCCCTCCATCCCATCTTCAAATTGATTTTTTTAACTTCTGGCGATAATTGCTTTATAGTTGGCTTGGATAATTAAACTTTTCCATTATTCTACAGGATTTACTCTGAAGTGTATCATGCAAAGCCCAGCTACAGCAGTTATACGCAAGACCAGTTCCTGCCAATGCGACAGCCGCAAGAAATCCAGGAGTTTCTGGAAGGTTTCTATAAAGAAACAGGCGTTTCACACCGTGATGTGGAGTATATTTATATATTTATTAAAATTTATGCACAAGTAAAAATAAAATACCATACAAAGGCGGACTTAATGCCTGAGGCATTTTCTACCAGTCAACCTTAGGGTGATGCAGAGACAAAACATGGCAGGTGCAACATAAGGGATTGATAACACGAAATTAACTAAAGCATATTTTTTTTTTGCTTGTTATTTTGTTAGTATAATTGAAGTTAATGCTTTGGGTAGTTTGTTAAGTTTTTGAATCGTGCTCATCACGCATTCATCCTGTCTGCCAGATGCGAGGACTGTGTGTGGGGAATACTGCTGCGGTAGCGAACGAGGTCCTAGAAGACATAATTAACAAGGTTTTTTTTTTACAAATTATTAACATTATAATATTTGCTTCACCTTTAGCAAGAAGAAGCTATACTAAACTAGAATTATTAATATTGATCATCTCAGCTGGTAATTAACAGAAGGATTTTTCTGTTACTCTCGAATAACTTTCATCTACTATTGATAAAATTAGATTAAATGTTCCTCCGCGCCTCAAAGGCTTTGCAAAACGAGACGTGTTGACATTTATCGAAATAGTCTCGATAAGAAAATTGTTTTTTCAAGATAGATTTATTTTACTAGTAACGCCAACGCAAAGATCTACGTTACTGGTTAACACTCAACAAACTGTTTGTACCAAAAATAAGTTTATTTTAATCTTAAACAAGAAAAGAACAGTGAAAAATTTAAAAGAGAATTACCACGCAAATCTGGAATCTATCAGATTTAGATTCCAGATTTACGTTCCAAATAGCTGGAATTACTTATTCGATCACAAAAATGGCCTAGCCTTTTCCCTACTATGTTGGGGTCGGCTTCCAATCTAACTAGTTGCAGCAGCAGCTGCAGGATACCAGCATGGAGCGACTGCCTATTTGACCTCCACAACCCAGTTGCAGGGTAATACGATACCTCTTGGTAAGACTGGTTGTCAGACTTTCCGGGTTCTGTCTAAACGCTGTGACTGTCAAAATTTTACAAATGACAGCCGGTACCAACAGCTTAACTTACTTATGATGTTCTATAGGTACTATCTCATTTTAGGGTTCCGTAGTAAACAAGGAACCCTTATAGTTTCGCCATATCCGTCTATCTGTCTGTCTGTCTGTCCGTTTGTCTGTCCGCGGCTTAGGTCAGAGACGGTTATTACTAGAAAGCTGTAATTTGGCATATGTATACATATTAATCATGCCGACGAAGTGGTAAAATAAAATCAAAAAACAAAAATTTTTTTAGGGTACCTCCCTACACGTAAAATGGGGATGTCTTTTTTTTCCTCATCTACCCCATGTCGTGGGATATCAATAGAAAGGTCTTTTAAAAATATTGCGAGTTTCTCAAGACCATTTTTGGATTCAGGGATCCATTTGCGAAATATTAAGCTTTTAAATGATTTTTTTTGTTAGAGTCAGGTGTGTGTGTCCCCATTCTAGCTAAATGGTTGTGCTTGGACTTGTGAAAAAATTCACAGCAGTTGTATATATAACGAAATTAAAAGGAAAACTATGAGAGCTAGGTAGGCTGTACAGGTTAACGAGAAATAATCAACCAACTTAATTTTGCAGTTTGAAAAACATGATCTCCAATACATTCCGTGTGGGAGAACACGTTTTTCAACTACAATGTTAAGTTTGTTCTGGGGATAAATTCATCCCAACTACGGAACCCTTCATTGTGCGTAGTCCAACACGCACCTGGCCGGTTTTTTTTAATTGTCTCGTTGGTCTAGTGGGAGCAAGCGCTACTGCTGAGCATGTAGGATTCGATTCCCGGGTCGGGTAAAGTGTTATTGGGTTTTTCCTTCTGGAATTTCTCAGTAGCAGCCCGGAGTCTAGATTTGTGCCCGTTGATGGCAAAGGCGTTATTACATGGGACCTAAACATAACTGGTGAAATGTGGTGGGTGTACTATAAGTAAGATGTTATGTTATGTTTAATGTTCTATTTATTTCTGTTAAAAGTCTTTTATGGTACAGTGAAAAAGGTCGTCTGCTCGCGTATCGATTCTCATAGCTCTGTCATTATGAACTCGAATACGAAATGCTGCCCCATTGTCATTAATTGTGCCGGCTGTAGCGTCATGTAAGTATCTTTATAATTAGAAATCCATTCGTGTTTACTTCTTTGGAAGACCACAAACGAACGAACTTATTTTTTTCTAATAATATCTAATCATTTTATTCCTCAGGTCGCGGAAAAACTCAACATAACAGTCAAGATGAATGTCTTAATATACTAAAAGAAGGAACAGAGACGGCACCTGTTCCAGGAGTTTTCGTTGAACAGTATTACAACACTGAACCTAAAGAAGTAACTTTTTAATCCGAAAGTATGGTACAGAAATTTAATAACGCCGTTCGTATTGTTGCTGACTTAGACGTGTCTTCCAGAAATCTTTATTCTTCTTTTATTCTTTTTTTTTCTTTTTTTTTTTTCTTCTTTTTTTTTTTGGTAATTTGAAGTGAGTTTTATTTTTACTAATCAAATCTAACGAAATCGAATCTATTGCCAATTTTTAGCTTGGAAATGTTATGTGTGTCATAAATCTCATTACAGTCGTAACCAGTTCTTTCTCTTACTTAAACTGTTTAATTCTATAACGGAACCGGTTATAAGGTTAGGCCATTTTCAAAATATTTTCCCATCCTAACTGAATGTATGAAAAACAAAACACTACCCACTAAGGTTATTACCATTGATTATAGCAATACATACGTTATGTAGCACTTTGGCAGAAAGCTAGACATCTAATTTGGAAAAGTAATGTACCACAAAATAACACAATTTATTCATGTTGATGGACTGGTTGTAGACATAAATGTTATAAACATTATTTAAAAGGTTTTCACTTTTATAAAAATGTTCGCTGTTGAACTTATGTTTTTGATCTTAAACTGTTTGGATCTTGAACTTTAGATTTTTGTTAAGATATTGAAACGGTACGTAACTCAGAAAGCATGTTAACCCGTTGGTTTTGGTCCAAACTGTCATTCGACATTAGATCTTTGACAGTCGTTACCGGTCGTCAGAAGCCCGAAAGTCTGACAACCAGTCTTACCAAGGGGTATCGTATTACCCAGTTAATGGGTTATGGAGGTCAGATAGGCAGTCACTCCATGTAAAATACTGGTATTCAGCTGTATTCGGTTAAACTGGAAGCCGACCCCAACATAGTTGGGAAAAGGCTAGATAGATATTTTGAGCACCATAGTATTTTGCCTTTGGCTCAATCCGGATATCGCAGGGGCCACAGCACAGCGACAGCACTCCTGGAAGTAGTCGATAACATTATTGAAGCCAGAGACCAGGGCATGGGGACCATACTTGTCCCACTAGATTTTTCGCGTGCTTTGACTCTATGAATATTTCACTTCTTCTCTCCAAACTGTCTTACTATGGGTGTCGAAGCGGTTAAATGGTTTAAAAGTTACCTCAGTAATCGATCACAATTTGTCCAGGTGACTTGTGACCATAGAAATATAAATAACAGGAGAAGTGGCATGGGGGCGTGTCTGCGTCCGCGCGTTCTGATCACAATGCTCATGCCTCAGGCAAATGGCCGTCTCCGCTAACTAGTGCGCTTTCGAACGCGACCGTGATAACAGTTAAGAATACCGTGTTGTTCAGTGGTTTCTTGTAAAAATCGAAGCCAAACTAGAAACTTTATAAATCATAGAACCACTTTTCATAAATCAGCACAAGTATTTTACTATATTTGTGTTCAAAATCATGAAAAACAACAAATCGTAAATTTTTCTTGCATTGCGGAGTACGGCCGCTGTGACTTGCGACGAGTTAGTGATGTAGTTGTGCAGCTCCACTAACGTAGGCTATCGACAATAATGTCGATTGTCGTATAATTTATTAAAGTTTTTTCTTCAATCTGTCAACAGTTATAGCCTGGTTAGAAGATCGATGTGTAATCTTGTTTTATACTCATTAAAATTTTCTCTTATTGTTGTTTTTTTTTGATTTGCTTAATACATAATTTTTTTTAGCTATGTATTGTTTATTGATATCATCTTATTATATGTCATATCGTTTTTTATTTATAATTTTTTCAGGAACTTCCAAAAAAAATTATACAATAATAAATGGAAGAATCGATAACTTTCCGATTTAGTCAATCACTAGCGGATATGTAAAATAAATGGCTTTTGCACAGCACAACGATAGCGATCGATGTTTTCGTGTGAGTGAGTTGTACGGTGCATGGTAAATGCACACTGTGTTTGATGGGATAAGGTTTATAATTGATTGTGTAATAAGTTCTGATTTATAAATTGCACGTGTGAGCGGGACCTCGTATTTATTGGGTTTACTGATCGCATGTGTAGTTGTGGCTAGGAAGGAGGGATAAATCGAAGACATTGGGTTTTGATACATTTCCAACTACCGGGCATATCTCCTTCTTTCTTATATCTATGCTTGTGACACTAACGGAGTTACCATGTCTTCTGGTCCAAAGCGTGTGGACAGGGGCCGCAGCTCTTCATCCTGTACAGTCCCGACATCGCCAACTGCCTGATCAACACCAAATCCCACTTTTACGCCGAAGATCTGCATTTGTACCTTTCCTTCCGCTCCCAGGATACTGCTGAAACTGTAAGAAGAATAAATGAGGATTTAGATAGGATCTTTGTTTGGTCCAGATGGAACTCCTTGGTTTTGAACCCTAATAAGTCTAAGATAAGTCTAAGTATATTGTGATGGGATCTAGGGATTTCCTGAACAAAATGCTTGCTTGTAACCTTGACCTCGATCGCGAATAACTGAAACTTAATGTGTCGAATCCTTTTGAAGCTGTAAGTGGTGGTAAGTGCTATTTGAATTTGATTACAAATGTACCAACTGTCTTTATAGCACAAAACGGAAGTGGCAGGTCGTTCCAACAACGAGAAGCAGCGAATTTGAAACTACCACGGAAAGTAGCAGTTCTGTCCGATGAGGCCAACATGAGGTACGAAGATGCTCTAGTTTCAATTTTATTAACATCGCGCGACCAAGACAGTTTCATGTATAAATTGTCTGTTTTTTTTGTGAGAATAATACGAAAGAGTGGTGTAGCCAGGTGAAGCTTTCTGCGTGCTGACATTCTCATCAAATTACCCTTATATAAAATAAATTTAAAGCAAAAAATCCTTTTTTTAATACCCATATTTTCTAATTATTCTCGGCAAGCCCTTTCATTTGATACCCATATTGCAGAAGTGCATAAAAAATACATTTTATTATAAAACATACAAATGTTTTAGCACAAAACATATTAAGGTATTCTAGCTAGGTGCTGGCTAGAATAATAAAATCATTAATCCAATAATATAATGGCAGTTATTGGATGATTGATAGTTACATCAATGGGAGCATCGGTTTTGCATGCCTTTTGAAAGTTTGGTTAGATCCAACTTCATAACTTGTTGTTTAAAGTTTCAACCATGAATATTGAGAGCTGTAAGTTAACATTGAAAGAACCGCAGGTTGACGACCCCTTTTGGTTCTCAGAATATTTAGAAAGTGGCCGGGTCACTTCACATAAAATATAAATGGAATGGGTTTGTAAGAGGTTCAATATTGTTTTACAATTTTAAAGAAATAGGATATTTTGTTATTAATTAAGGTAACGTGTCGAGCTGTCAGACCATAAAATTGAGATTTAATGTGTTTCTAAGAACCCCGAACCGGCCCTTAAGTGACGGTTATAAAATAAATATAATAATATATTGTTATAGAGTACATGACACATAGTCACAATATTGGGAAGGTGAAAATAAATTACATAAGTTGCTGTACTTACCACTAAGGAACTATCAATGAACGAACTATCAACAAGATGATATAAATTGATCATCTTATATTCTACGCCCCCACACAATATTGCTCTCCAGTACCTACAAGTTTCAGATCCATCCTTATAATAGTGATTTAGGTAAACATCGAAAATATCAATTTGATATTCTTGTTCGTTTTTACCCTACGAGACAAGAACGTAATGGAACTTTTATTTTTTCAGTTCGATAACAATCGAGACAATGAAACTAAAACACGATCACAGAATCTGTCAACAGTTATGAACGCTTTGGAAACAAGTTTGAAACTAAATTACACGAATGTCGTGTCATTCGATTTGAAGAAATGAAACAATTACGATTTCTTGGAATAGGTCGCTAATATTATCGCTAGTTATTTTTTCTTGTTGAAGAAAGAGGGTCAATCTACGAAATATTTTATGGCAGTGATGATATTTGAACTCTAGATACATCGTCATGACATTTTACATATTGGCGTTACTGTCCTTCTCATCGGTATTAATTCTTAGAAATGTGAAAATTTTTGTAGCCATAATCTTTTTTTAACCATTGTTATAAAAAAATATTGTTTCTTTTTCTGCTATCGGAAAAAGAAACAAAATTTTGTAGATAGGTAAAATGAACACCCTATGTTGAATCATTCAACACCCTGAATGGGATTGCGGTGCTTCTGATCAGACCATGCTCCACTTGCTGGAAGTGCCCATTTACCTGCACCTCGGATAACCTAAAGAAGGCCACCGATACGGCAATCATTGACTTAAATGTGCCCTGGCGGCTGACAGTATGTCATGCTCACTCAAATGTCTCGCTAGTGGTGGCGTGTGTGATTGATCATTAAGTTCCCTTCAAAATTGTTAAGCTGAATATTGCTAATCCATGCGTCATGTTCGTGAACGGGCACCGTCAGTAGGGACTAGTCATCTCTTAGCTGCCACGGCTTAATTTGATGTATTTTAATTTTGTTTTAATAGTTTTACTACGGACGCTTTTAACGTACACGTGTTTATAAAATGTCCTCACATGAATAATATTTCAACATGAATGATGTAACCAATATTTTGTAACAATATTCAGAATTAAAACAGTGTCCGTGGAGTTTCTTGCCCGTTCTTCTCAATAGGAACCTACTAGGCTTTGGCATGGGCAACCAGCTTCATCTTTCTGACTGACCGACACCTTGACAATTCAAAAGTAACTGTAATTAGTTTATTTGAAATAAATACTTTGATTTTGAGTTTGAATCAACGTGGAAATATAAAATAATTAAAAAAAAACAACGAAGTAGAGTACCATCGAAACGAAAAACCAGAAAGACCCTGCGTTATTTTATCATTTCTCAATAAACTATCTTATTATTTTTGACCTGTTCTGTATCGCTTTGAGGTACAATACAAGAAAATATTTTATAGTAAAACTGGTCTTTGCATCCAGGGGTGCAACATGTTGACAATATTGGACAAAACCCAACCCTGAGCGAACTTTGCCGGAATGAAACCAGCTTACAAGAAATTAAATTACTTATCGAGTGTGTTTGATATCGATTTTTGTAATGAGGGGGTGGCACAACTAGATGTTGCGATGTAAGTTAATGATATGAATTACAATACATGTCATTAAAGATGATACTTGACACACAATATGGTTTGACTTGCGCAGTAAAAAGAAAGCACAAGAAAGCACTAGAAACATACCTAATGCTGATACCGGGATTTGAAGCCCACCACCAAATCTTCACAAGCGTCTCCGAAAGCTTCAAGGTTCAAGCCATGACCTTACAACTAGGTCCAAACATGACTGAAGATAGTATACAGGAACTGGCTAGCAATATTATGAAGGTGTTTGATTTATGAAAAAAGTAAAATAAGATTTTTTGTACGGACTAAATTCCTAGTGACAGTAATAGCCTAGCCTTTTCCCAACTATGTCGGGGTCGGCTTCCAGTCTAAAAAAATACTGGTATTCAGCTGCATCCGGCAGCTGAATACCAGTATTTTACATGGAGCGATTGCCTATCTGACCTCCACAACCCAGTAACTGGGTAATACGATTACCCTTTAGTATGACTGGTTGTCAGACTTTCGGGCTTCTGACGACCCGTAACGACTGTCAAAGATCCACGAATGACAACCGGGACCAATGGCTTTACGTGCTTTCCGAGTCAATCATAACAAAATTGATTGACTTAAATTGTTCTCACTTTTCCAATATCCATTGTTTACCAGAATATCGAAAACAATCCTTCCATCCTCGGAAGCGTACACGAAAAATACTTATTGCGTTTACTCTTTATATTTCCTAAAGAAAATCCAGCGTCTTGATTCATCCACCATTTCCCGTATATTTATTAAGTATTGAACGTTGTGACCTAGTATTGGGAGCCGTTCGTGCTTGCACGCGATCCGTACCTACTATCGTTCCCCAACAGTTGTCGTTCACTTTTATTATAAAAGATTGAATTAATTCAATTGATATTTCCCAACGAACAGTGATGCAGGAACTCAGTGGACCTCGTAATAAAATGGACCGTGATTGGTGAATAAATTGTGGTAGATTTTGTTTTCTTTGTTCGTCCAACTGGGACCCCAATTCGTTAAGTTATTCATCAGTTCGTTAAATATCCATTGGAATACGGAATTTTTAAATTTTGACTTCGATTGGGGGCGAAATAAAAACAGTAGGTTTAATTGCAGCGTTTCATGTACATATTGAATTGTTTACCTTTTACCGAATTTGAGGACATTTTACTTTTCCTTTGAGTTATGTTTGGGAGTTCCAGAGTATCAAACTATTAAGCAATTTCCGTTTTCAAGTATTTTATAACAAACTTTTTGGTAATTATGGTCGGAAGGACCATTCCAACGATTGTCGAAACCAAGAGGACCAAAAAATATCGTCATGTTTACTGACATTAAAACTCCACACAATAACACATTCAGCTGGTTCTTTTTGAAGTTCAAACCGGCAAGTTCCAAGTCGTCCATGTTTGTTGTGTATCAGGTATTTATTTTACTCGCCGGAGCAACGGATTGTTTTTGCTTTTGTAAACGGAACGGACGGTTTTCTTTTAAGTTTATTTGCAATTAATTTAACAATTCCTGTACGCACGATGTTTCTGCTTTGACAGGTTACTTACCTGTGTTATTAATTATTAAGCAATGTGAACGCCCTCTACAGGAAATTAGAATATTAGTTAGAATTCGTAATGGAATGATACATTTCTATATTTTGTTTTTTTTTTCTTGCAGAGATTAACCATAATGTTTGTAACTTCCAGTTCATGAAAAAGAGGTTTGAGCTGAAATCTAATTTCTACCTACTGGGATACTCAGTGGCGTGGTCGTTGCCTTAGAGTTGGCTGCAATGTTTGAAAAAGAGGGTATGTATTAATTTTACTTAATTTCCAACATAACCACCAGGTTTCTAAATAAAGGAAAATAAAGAGCCTATTAAACTGTTACGTTCCGCATTAGTGCCTCTGCGGCAAAATTAAAAACTTCCTTCAACCAATTTCAATTTATTTTTGTCGTTTCCTCAGAAAATAACGTTAAAATTATTAAGACAACATTTAGCAAAAGGGAAGACTTTTATAGATAGAATCCCTTGCGTCACATTACTTCAAAGTTTGACTTATAAAGAGCACATTTTAATTTCGAAAAATCCTCTTGCTTGTCTACTAAAACACCGGTTTCCTTTATTCAGCAACTGATCAATTCTGTACTCTAACTTCAATACCTGAGAGTTGAGTTTCCACTAGCAGAAGACTTGAAGATAATTATTTGAACTATTTTTTTCAGGTCGCGTGGGAACCGTATACGAATGGCAGCCGAAATGCATTAAGAGTACCTTATGCCGGCTATTTAACTGATACGGAGTTACAGAATTCCGTTATTGAACATATGTACCGTCTCATGACTGGATGGGATAGTGAAGAACTGAAGAAGGATTTGGAGAGATCCGAGATCTGGTCAGAGAAGATTGAAGCGTGAATAGACTACGAGAGTTGGCTAGTTATTCGAACCAATACAAGAGATCTATCCTTCAAGCTTCAAGCAACCGAAGGATCATGTTGGCGAGACCGTATGAGCCTGACTTCAAGCTAGAATCAGAATTGGATCTTATGAAGGGCATCCCTTATCCAAGAGCAGAGGCTCCGCCTGAGGACTACGACCTATCCATGTATACCAAGAAGGCGGTGAACACTTTCACTGGTTTCTTGGATCCTATGTGGAACACTTTCTACATAGAATCTGACCACGGATCAGGATCTTACACGATTGTAGAGTATCCAACATTTTGAATAAGTTCCTAGGTAGACCTGCTGTACAAATTCAAAAGGTCCTTTGCGATACATACTTAGTTGAATCTTTTAAGATGTTGTAATTTATTCCTATTGCTATTGTTATCTTTATCATGTGCGTTCTTAAGACCATTGTTAGGGGGTATATTCTTTCGTATTTTAGTATGCTATCATTGAAAACCAGGATGATATTGTCACACCATACTCTTTTTCCCTGGAATTATTTATTATCTATACCTGGCTAAGTTAGTTTAAATACGGCAATTGATTATTATTTTACTTTAATAATAAATCATAATTACTTTTATTAAGAATTTTTATTTTTATTAATTAGTCCCATAGTCCTTCAAAAATTCTGGCCATCAATCAGCCATTGATTGAGAATGGATCAAAACTTTTGGATTTTTATAATTCATTAATCAGGTTTTGGGACCCTTAAATACTGTGCAACCATTTTTATGTCTGTTATTTATGTATAAAATAAAGCCTTCCGAAGAATAATTTACTTTCTTAGTAATATTAACCGATTTAACGTTTGCCAATGTGGAAGGTTCTATTTCAGTCAAGTATTTATTTTTATTCATTACGGTGTTGTTTTTGACCTGTATCTCACCTGATGGTAAGTGATAATCAGGCCAAAGGAGGAAGCGAGCTTCACCCGGAATCCTTAACCACAGAAGAATTGGCTATCTTACCTCTAATTGCGGAAACACAACAATGCTTTTAACATTGTTATTATGGCGACAGGCATAGATAAGATGCTAGCCAGGCGGACTTAGAACAAGCCTTACCACCAACCAAACCAAGCAGATTTTTTTTACCCCCACTGGGAATTAAACCCGGGACCTATGGGTCTGAGACAGGTGGTCTAACCACTAGTCTACAGATGGGGTTATACATACATACAAGAAATACCCCTGAACTATTTGAAAGCTTAAAATCATAAACTATTGACAACGCAATTAATTGCATTGTCAATAGTTTTGTTTTTGGTTTTTTTGCAGCAAATATTTTATGGTGGAGCATGATGACACAAACTGTATGGTAAACACACATGAAAAAGAGAAAATTCCTGAATTTTCCTGAAGATTCTTTATTAAATGCCTTGTATAATACCAATTAAGACCAATTTAAGTCTCAAGAGGACCCCACGTTGCATTTTTATTAAAAATCGCAATTTTCCTTGTAACGAAATTAATTTTTAAATGTCCACGAAACCGATGAAGCTACTTTGGGGAGTAATACCTCCATTATAAAAACCGAAATTTTGATGACGGTAAAAATCCTGCAGTTTCCCTCGTAATTCTTGAGATAAGACAGGATCGACCTACTTCTGGTTACTGAGAGTAAGGTGAAATCTATCCATCCATACAATTTTATAAAAGCGAAAGTAACTCTGTCTGTCTGTCTTTCTGTTGCCCTTTCTCGCATTAATGGATGAACGAATTTGGATCGGTACACGTATGCAGCATGACCGGGCTAGGCGTAGGATACTTTTTGTCCTGATAGTAAGTTCCCGTGAAATAATTCCCGACATCCACATGGGCGAAGCCGTGGGCAAAAGCTAGTAGGTTTCTATTGACAATATATCCCAACTATGTTGCACTATGCAGTATTTTCTATTGAATATGTGTCCTAAAGTGAATGTGTACCTGAATTGCAAAAAAATTGATTGTTTTCAACCTGATTGGAATTTATTCACTTTAACGACAGACAGATACATAATATCACGCCTATATTCCCTAAAGGTTTGGGCAGAGGTACACCTGTGCCGAAACCTTACATTACATACATGTAATTATGATAATAACACCCACATTTCGCCAGTTATATGGTCTCATGTAATAGGGGGCGAGCATACTTTGCCTTCAACCGGGTAAAAATCTAGCCTCTGGCGATTGTTGGTATTTTATTTTTTCCCCGACTCGAACGACGACCCGACGGCGAAGCAAAAAGAAGGGTTATGATTTTGACCGGTATGTAAGTTCATCTGTTACCTACTACTACTACTTCTAAACTACTGATCATAATTAGACAAATGAGGTATCGTTGGAAGCGTCTTGATTGTCCGCTGGTTATATATAGCTATGTGACGTCACATAAAATTTAATATAGCGCCCAATCACATAAAGTCATGAACTAAAAAAGGTCACCCGATAAGCATTTCAATATTTTTTAAAAATTTCGAATTTCTAAAATCCACGAGCTGTGATCTTAGCGCAGATAATATCATAAAACTGGGGGAACTTGAGTAACTTTGTGGACTTATCTGTACAAGTTAAGGGCACCCAGCAGATTTATACAGGAAAACCTTTGGTGTAGAAACTTTGATCGTATTTTCTTTTATTTACTTTTTATTCAGGTATTTTGGTGAGTAACTTTAGGGGCGTAAACAAAAATATAATGATGATGAGAAACTCTTCTGTGCTCTTATTGGCACGAACAAAATGAGAAACACTGCGATGACGTGGCTCTATTAGCCAGTTAGTTAGGATAAAGAGGAGTTGACTGTCCAGAATGCGCCGGACGTACAAATATCCCAATAAATGAATGTGCTTCGGTAATCATCGTCTATATTCGAAAAATCTAATACGCGGTGATGAAATCTATTATAGAGCTCTTACAACCATGAAAGTGCTTGCTCGAAGTTACTTGTCTTTCGACCTAATTTGTACACCAGCCATGGTCAAACATGTTGAGCCAAACAAAACTGTAACACCTATAATAAGCATCATACCATGTATATTATCTACACATGTTTTTGCAAATAAATGAATCTGAACCTGAATCTTATTTTGTATTGGTAATACAAAATAAGATTCAGGTTCAGATTCATTATTTATTATTAATTCTCTCATGCATTTTAGTCATTATAGGTAAGCATAATATAGTAAAGTAATTTATTATTTCAAATAAAAGTATGTCAAACTTATCGTTACAAGGACAATCAATTCACAATTTGTCAGTTTTAAATTCCTCGACGGTATAAGTAGCCTTTCTTTATTGACAGAGATTTCAACTGTTTCGAGATTATTGAGTGATTTGTTAGGGAGTTTAAACTTTCCGGTAGTTTATTAAATATATTTGCTAGTCTTGAATAAATTCTTATAAGGTTAGTCTTATATATAGGGGTTTATGGGGGTGAAAAATCGATCTAGCTAGGTCTCATATCTGGGAAAATTCGTTTTCTGCGTATTTTCACCCGAGCAGAGCTCGGTCGCCCAAAGTTTAGAACAAGGGAACTATAGAATAATTGACAATTGACAATAATTGACAGACATGGCAGCATGGAATTAGTAAGTACCTAGTATCATGGCAGCATGGAATTAGTATGAAATATCCTATACTATTAAATGAGTATTCTCTATTTTCACCAGAGCAAAGCTCGGTCGCCTAGGTACTGATAATACTATTCTATTTTGAAAGATTCATCAAGATCTTCCAAATGACATACATGTTATTTAAATACAAAGAGGGTTTTAAAAAGAGATGCAGGTAAACGATTGATGTGAATAATTTATTATTTAGATTTCGTTTTAAGAACCCTCAAACGTTGGTGCACCTGTATCATGATTAAGACAGTCTGCTTATTTCGTAATTTCTCTATTCTATTTTAAGGTGAAAGTTAACAAAATAGAAAGAATTCATAACGTTGTTTTATGTTTAGCTGGTCAATTACCTGAATAAAATAATAAACCTGCAATCGCCAATCAGCAGTGCAGCCCCGACTAACGAATTGTAGGCCATAGAATCGTACAACAACATTGTGAGGAAGCCGGCATGTCCTAGAACCAAAAATTCGAAGACATGTGACATCTACCAACCCGCACTGGGCCCGCGTGGTAGACTACAGCCCACTCCCTCTCACCGAGTGGAGGCCTGTATCCCAGCAGTGGGAATATTAATATACTGATTATGTTATCGCCAATCTGTAATTTCTTCAGAAATAACGTTAAACCGTTGGTTTCGGCCCTTCATTCGTAGATCTTTGACCATCGTGTGACGTTAAAGGTAGTCATAAGCCCGAAAATCTGACACAACAAGTCTTACCAAGGTGTATCGTGTTATCCAGTAACTGGGTTGTTGAGGTAAAACTCAAACTCAAAGCATTCACAAACTCAAAGCATTTATTTCAATTAAACCATTTACAGCCACTTTTGAATTGTCAAGGAATCGGTCAGTCAGAAATATGAACCTAGTTGCCCATTCCAAAGCGTAGTAGGTACCTATGGAGAAGAACGGGCAAGAAACTCCACGGACACACGCTCCACGATCAGCTAGGCAGTCGCTCCATGTATAGTACTGGTATTCCGCTGCACCCGTCTAAACTGGAAACCAACCTCAACATTGTTGGGAAAAGGCTTGGTAGATTATCATTAATCAACGTGTAAGTTAACCGTGGTGATTCTAGAAGAATAAAACAGCGAAGATCTCGTCAGAAAGAGCATGGTAAAACATAAGCCTATCTGTGTGACTAGCGAATTCAGCCAAAGTTCTTTAAACGATAGGTATTTGTAGGTATACATGCATACCATCACCCCTATTTACCCGGCAAGGTTACGCAAAGGTGTACATAGTACACCCACATTTCACCAGACACGACCTTTTTTTTTTTCTTTTTTGAGGATGGGAAATCATCAAATGACTTCTCCCGCTCTGGGCGGAGCGAGAGAGCGTGTCAGACTTTTACTGACTAAATCCCACCCGCGTTCCTTCCGTTGCCTGTGTGCCGGGGCCGCGATATCCCTTTCGGACAAACCCGCAGCCCCAGCAGGCATTGGTCTTTCGACCCCGTCAGTTGGTGCTAACATCTCTTTGAGGCGCGCGTGGAACACAACGCGCCGTCGACACGGGCCTGGTCCTTATCGGTCGGCGAGCTGCCCATTGCTCACCGTCCACAAACCCGCGCCTACGGTGGCCGGAACTCGGCTCTCGACTCCCGACGCCCGGGGCGTCTCCTGCGGCGACTAGGGCCGCGAGGGCGTGCAGCTTGAATCTCCCTCGCGCGCTCCGCCTCTCCTTCGCGAACATAACTGCTTCACAGAAGGAGGTGATGGCCTCCCATGCACTCTCGCTCCGAACCATGGCCTGAACCAGGGCCGGACGCGAGAGATCGCCTCCGTGAGGACAGGGCGGTGCTCCGCCCAAGCCGGGCAGACTTCCACCGTATGCTCCACCGTGTCCTCCACCAGACTCGACCCTCCGGGCTACTATTGATAAATTCCTAAGAAACTTAATATTCTAGGCATATATTTTTTTTTTTAATTTTTTTTTTTTTTGCAAACTGCGTCCTTGGTTTGGAAGAGATAATACATAAGGTTATAAATGGACGTGAGTAGTGAAATATAATAAATCACATACCTTTATTTGTCACCTATATACATTCTTTACAAATAAATTATTCTAATTCGCCCTAGTTTCAATATTGACATGCAGAAGATAATGTCAATACTCCCATAATGATTATTGTTATTGAATATTGCACATTTTAAACGCAGAATTTACAAGGTGTTAAAATGTAAATTATCATTATTGAAACATTTATCAGTTGATAATCGCGTTTTGAGACCGTAAATAACGAACAAAAGTATATTTATTGTTTAATGAATATTCATTACATACAAGGCAGTTGGTTGTAATGTGTTTGGGTATACTATTTGTCTTGAAAGTTACATATCCTTCTTAATATTATAAATGCGAAAGTGAGTTTGTCTGTGACGCTTTATCTATACCAGAAACTATGGAGTTTCAAACATAGAGCGCACGCGCACACGTATTTTAAATAAAGTCAAAGTCAAACAATTTATTTCAATTAGGCACATAAAAGGCACTTATGAACGTCAATTTTACAAAAAATAGAATTGATTCTAGTCGCCCCTTCCAAAAGGTAGTTTTCGTATGGAGAAGAATGGGCAAGAAACTCCACCGTTACTCTTTTAAAATGTTTTTACAATATTTTGTATACATTAATTATATAATTATATGCGAAGACGATGCATCTAGAATAAGATTACTATACCACGATAGGTAAAAAAGAATGAAAAATAAAGCAATTACAGATAAATTAATTATGTGATAGATACATGGTGCTCATATATTTACAAACATTGTAAAATTATACGATATTCCTAACATTTTAACAAGTAATACTAATAAGTCAGTGTGTGAGTTCAAGAAATTACAGAATGTAAAATCAGTGTTATAAAAAATAACAAATACATAATTAAATAAGCAACCAGTTTGATTTTGTTTAGACTCTAAATTGTCCTATGGAGCAGGACCAGCATGTTTCCAAGCATTCTTATCTTGGATATAATTCTTTAATTTGTAATATGCTTGTTTACAGAGTGTACTTTTAATATGAGTTTTAAATTTTCTTTCATTTAATTGTAATATATCGCAAGGTATTTTATTGTAACATTTAACACAGTACCCATAAAAGATGTATGTACTTTAGATAATCTGAAAAATGGTTGATCTATTTTATCTTTATTTCTAGTATTAAAATTATGTCTATCACTTATTTTATTAAAAATATGTAGATTTTTTCTTACATACATATAAATAAAATATTTTCATAAATGAATTGGCAAGGTACCGTCATAATATTAATCTTTTTAAATAGTTCCCTGAGAGATTCGCGACGATGTAAATTATAAATGGCTCTGACAGCTCTCTTTTGTAAAATAAAAATGGATTCAATGTCAGCAGCCCGACCCCACTGTAAAATGCCATACGACATAATACTGTGGAAGTAGCTAAAATAGACTAAACGCGCGGTTTCTACATCTGTTAACTGCCGTATCTTTCTAACAGCATAAGCGGCCGAGCTTAGCCGGCCCCGCAAGAGATGTTATATGAGGTCCCCATTGTAATTTCTCGTCTAGCGTGATTCCTAGGAAAACCATTTGATTAATAAATTCTAGTTTTTCCCCATTCAATATGATGTCACATTCGCTACTTCTAACATTAGGTAATTTAAATCTAATGCATTTGTTATTCTATTTTCTTTATACATACCAAAAACAAACCATACACATAACAAAAACAAAGGTAAGTAGGCACTAAGAACTCGATAGTGAAACTATCAATTTCTCCCACATCTATCTTTCACAATTTACAGCTTACCATTTTAGAATTTTCCATAAACTGTTTTAGACAACGGAGTGCTATTTAAAACTGGGGTAAACCGAGTAACGTAAAAAATTCAGTCGTATTTCACTGGATCAGGTAAATGGTTCGAGAGAATGCATGAGCACATACAAAACCTTCGTACGAGGTTCTATTGAACCTGATTTAAGTGGAGTGTACGCAAACGAACAAATTCTGGGCGCGTTAAGAACGTTTATACTGAAAATGGGCAACGTCGTAAATAGCTGTCAAATATTTCGCTGTTTTGATGTGTTAATCAAAACAGCAGCCGTTCGATTTTGTAAAAATATCACCGTGAAACTTAGGTGAAGTGAGCGTGAAATGAGCTGTTAATAGTGTTAATCCCTAGCATCCTGCCGGTCGATTCTGTGGCAGTGACAGCTCACTTCACGCTCACTTCACCTAAGCTTCACGTTAATATTTTTACAGAATCGACCGACTGGTAAATATTTGTCAACAATTTGCGACGTTGCCAACTTTTTAAAGACGATGGCGGTAACTTTTGGCTTGCGAGTAGGTATGTAAATAACAAAGTAACACACGCACTATAACAATTCGCTTTCAACTATTCTCTGTATTATGACGACACATTGAGACCTTTATGACGACACATTGAGACCTTTATGACGACACATTGAGACCTTTATGCATTACCATGTCATGGAAACAGTTCATCTAAATTGCAAAAATCAGTGTTTGTTTGCTCGTATTTTATGCGCTGCCATAACATTAATCCGTAATCATAATGTTTGCACTTGTGTAAAGATGTAGGCATAGTGAGTTACACAAAATTATTCAAGTATAAAAATACAATAGTAAGTGGACTATCACTGTATGAATAATTCTAAACGTTTTGCATTATTGCAATCACCGAGTTGAAACATGAATAAAGAAATTATTTCAATGTCAGCTAAATTGAATCAGACCACCTGCACATTGAAAATGTAAAAAAAGTAAACTAAGGAATGTTGATCGGCATGAAATCAACCTATTACTAATTATTTAGACAGTTTTAGATAGGTAAAAACATTTTGAAATGGATGCGGCCACTCAAAGTGGGTTAATATTGGATTCTACTTGCCGCAGCAACAGACTGGTAAATCATAATAAATGCTCAATTTGCCGCAAAATGTAATTTTCAGTTCCAAGTGCCAAAAAAAAAAACAGTATTATAAAACAGTAGGGTCGATCGTCCACGACGCTACTTAAAAATATCGAGGTTCAAATTCAAATAACCTAGGACATAATATGTTTTGGCCAATCAGCCTTTTGGGCACTTTTCCTGTTGGCAGCTATGCAGACGAATTTTTTTATGCAATAATTATTAAAAAAAAATTGGCATAAATAAACTCGCTTGGAGCTCGTGGCTAAGTAATAACAGCTGCAAGGGTCGATACATCAGGTTAAGCTTCGCTTGCCGGGGTTGGTCCGTGGATGGGTGACCATCTTTACATACCGAGACTCCTCCGTGTCTTGTAAAGCACGTTAAGTTGTAGATTCCGGCTGTCATTCTTGGATCGTTGACAGTCGTTACTGGGCGTCAACCTGAAAGTCTGACAACCAGTCTTACCTTGGTAAGACTTATCTTACTTACTTACTTACTACTTAGACTTACTTACTTGGGTATCTTATTACCCAGTTACTGGGTTGTGGAGGTCAGATAGGCAGTCGCTCTATGTAAAATTCTTGTATTCAGCTGCATCTGGTTGGATTTGAAGCCGACCCCAACATATGTAGTTGGGAAAAGGCTAGGCAGATTGATTGATTATGTTTTCTCTATATTTAATTATTCAATGGAATATTGCCTGCTCAACTTTCAGCAAGCATTAATTTGTTAACGATGGTCAATAAAGAATGAGTAGCTGGAATGTCACTGCTCTAGTATTTCAATGGTGTCAGACGCGCGTCAAGTCGCGTCGTGTACAAATACACGACACGACTTAGTAACGCGTTATTAACTCGTTTGTTATAAATTGCGTCGTGGACAATCGGCCTTACTTTTAAAACAAAAAAACATTCATGACAATCAGAAAATCCACAACATTTTTTTACCCATAATTTCTAATTTAATTTGCAATGCAACTACTTAGAATAAGTTTAGCATAATGAGGTGTCACCGAGTTAACTTTATTTAAAAGGCGAATAATGACAGCATAGTTTTAGAACTACGCGTGAGCAGTATGGCACAGTCCGTGGTCATTGAAAGAGAGAATCCGTCGGAGGATTTCTCAAGGCCACCCCCAGGAAATGAGGTTGTTATCAGCGGAATGTCGGGATTTTTCCCGAAGTGTGAAACTACTATGGACCTCATGGAAAATCTTTATAATAAGGTTAGATTTTGTGTCAAAATAACTTACCTAATTTTGAAAATAAAGACCTTTTTAGATTGCGAGGTCCGAAAGCTGTCCCACTAATATATTTCAACATTTTAGTTGCCAGATTAAACTTCCGTGCCAGACCCACCGATACTCCGACATAATAATTATTTATATCCTGAATTTTGTGACGTAAATGATTATAATTAAATTAAGATTCAGATATTTCGTATGTGTATTCTTGTTTCTTTTTCGTGTGATTACTGACTAACCTGGGGTCAGAGTTTTAAAGCCGCCCATGGGCCTCTGACTTGGCGTCGAGAAATATCTCTCAGGCATGCCGATTTCCTGACGATGCTTTTCTTCACCGTTTTTGAAGCAAGTGATAATTATACAATATGCACATGAATCCGAAAAGTAAGAGGTGCGTACCTTGGGTGCGAACTCGAGACCTATGACTTGGCAGTCCGACGGTCACACCACTAGGCTATCACTGCCCTGAAAAGTCCTGTCTATTATAATATATATTCAACAATGCATAACGTACAGGATCCCGAAAAATAGGAACTCAAACAATACATAGGTCGTGTTCCCATAAGATTGATCTTGAGAAAATCTTTCAGGTCGACATGATCGAAGAAGTAAGCTACGACAACGTGGCACATCCCAATTTACCAAAACATCAAGGGAAAATTAAAGGCAACAATAAATTCGATGCCCAATTCTTCAGGGTCACTCATTGGCAGGCTCAATCCATGGACCCAATGTGTAGAAAAATTATGGAGTGTGCCTTTAGCGCAATTTATGATTCTGGTAAGAAAATAATAATAATTGTTATTATTATCATTTTATTATTATTATTCGGATTCCATACACCTTAGATCCCTCTCCTACACCGAAACCTACAAGTTTTTGGGTATGTCGGAAGCATTAGGCACCAATGTTGCCGACATGAAACAATCGTTGAGAGAATGCTTCTTTGGCTGCCTGAATAAAGTACTAAATAGTCTTTTATCAGGCGAAAACAAGGTGCCATCAACGTTTGGGTCATGCCGGTTTTGATATCTTTATATTTTTTGGCATACTTAAATGGACTCAGACGGAACTTGACGCTCTGGAGAGGAAGGTCTCATTGCTGACGGCATGGTATGCATGACCCACGGTTATCAATGATGATACTGTACATCCCACGGAAGTGTGGGGGTCGAGGTTTCTTAAATGCTAAGACCCTCCACAATCGCGGGATTTGCAGTCTCAGGGAATATTTCCTTCAAACCAACGTGGAAGATGAACCAAAATGTGGTCGCAGTGGACAAGGGCCTCACCCCGCTCTCCTTGGCAAAAGAGAACTGGCGCAAACCTGCAGTAATTGATACTAACGATCGTAAGTAAGTATGGCAAGGCAAAGAATTTCACGAACGATTTTTCCGGGCCCTCCATGGGCCTGATGTAGACTTTTTGGTTTCTGTATCCTGGTTGCGCTTTGGCGACCTCTTTGGGGAAACCGAAGGTTTTGCCGGTGCGATAATGAATGAAGTTATCATGACGAATAATTATCGGAAATACATTGTCAAGGCGGACCGTCCCAGTGAATCAATCCGACATATTGTTTCCGGTTGTTCTCGTCTTGCTAACGGCGAATACTTGCATAGACACAATCTAGTGGCTAGGATTATCCACCAGCAACTTGCCTTGCAGTACAATATTGTGGAGTCGGAAGTACCATACTACAAGTAAGTGGCCGACAAAGTTCTCGAGAATCTTCACGCCACATTGTATTGGCATCAATCTATCATCACTGACAGGACTATTGTAGTCAATAAGCCTGATCTAGATCTAGATCTTAGAGAATCTAGTGACAGCTAAGAAAGATAAAAAATCAAGTATACACATAGCACACGAGGTTGTGGACATGTAGGACATGGACTCTGCAATCATTGTACTTATAATCGCAACGGTTAATGGCCTAAAGCGGAGAGCCTCGACCAACACCTCAGGATGCTCTCATTGCGCGGCTGGGTAAAGGGTTTGATCCAGAAAGCAGTACTCCTAGACACGGCATGCATAGTAAGGAGGTTCCTTTATACAATTGTAATAAAGGACAATAATTATGTTGTATCTATATATATTTTACTGTGTGTACATCCTTTCCTTTCATATTATAAAATAAAGTCCCCCGCCGAGTCTGTCTGTCTGAATGCGATAAACTCAAAAACTACCGAACGAATTTTCAAACCGTTTTCACCAATAGGCGGAAGGATTCATGCGGAAGGTTTTGGTAATATATATATAGATAATTCATGAAGGGTTTGTGTAAATAGGCTGAAATATGACCTCTATTGTTGAAAATGTCGGAAAAAATCATGCCGACTAGAAGTTTTACTTACTGGCGTGGCGCATAAACCGTAAAAGATACATAAAAATTATGTCTTACGGGATGGTTTATCTTAAAATTTTCTACAAAAAAGGCTACAACGGCATATGTCTATCTTCTAAAGATGACCCACAATAACAATTTTTATTTTTCAAAATTTGATAATAATTTCATTCTTATTTCCGATGCCTGTTTTGACCGGAATAATATTAATCCTCATCCAATAAAATATGTTATTTAAATTGGGCATTTAATGTAGAAATAATATGATGCAAATTTACCTTTTCATCGTATCATTTAAATGAACAGTTTAAAAATATCACACATTCAGTATTTGATTGACGGCAACGCGGGCGCAGAGGTAGGTCAATGACCTATTCCTCGGCTATGAGGTATATACTCGTAATTCCAGTAGTACGTTCTCGTGGGATATTTTCCGACATCAACGCGGGCGGAGCCGCGGGCAAAAGCTAATAAATACATAAATAAATAAAATAAAAATTAATATATTCTACAAGAGGGACTCGTGGCTAAGTTACCTACGCTACTTCAACTGATATTATCTAGTGGCGTCCGATAACTACACGCAAATAAATTACTTTCATTACCGACTGATTATACCAATGTTTTATTTATCTACGCGTTCTTCGGCTCGTATATACGTCTGCACTCTACGAGCCGGGCGGCGCATCGTACTGACCAATGCACGCGATTTTTTCACGCCCGTCCGAACAACCGAGCGTTGAAAATACAAAACAGCGCGATAAAAATCGCGGCGGGAAAAATAGCGGCTGTGCGCACAGCTGTAGGTACCGATTTCTATTTGTTAACTTCTATGCGCGGCACACGATTTTATCCCGCCGTGATTATGTGTCTGTATGAACGTCAGCTTAAACCTTAATTTGTTTATTACTAGCACTTTGACTTAAATACCTTTCTTCCTTCATTTATTTAAGGTATCAATCCTGTCTCACTTGCTGGGACTAAGCTGGGGGTTTACATTGGAGCCTCATTTTGTGATACAGCGTCGATAAATTTGTATGATTGTTTTCAACGCAATGCCTTCATTATATCTGGGTAAGTTTGATTTGAGCACACAATTTTACAAGAATTTCAAGCCTTTATTTCAAAACATCTATTACTTTGCTTACAGATGCAGCAAAACGATGTTAGCAAACAGAATCTCCTACTGGGTCGACGGTAAAGGACCATCGTTTGGCCTCGACCAAGCCTGTGCCAGTTCTATGGCTTGTTTGGAAATAGCTTACAATAGCATCAAAGCAGGCGAATGCGAGTCTGCTCTGGTTGGAGGCTGCAATTCTTGTGTGCACCCATTATTGAGTCTCAATTTGAGAAAGTAAGTTTCTAGAAAAAGATAAATAGAAGGTGTGTGTTATGAATTCACGATAGCAGTGATAACTCATGACTGTATACACGATTAAGTGTAACCGGCCGACTGGAGCCGAGTATATCCGATTCAACGTCACCGACACGCGACGGTTCAGTGTTCAGAAAGACCAGAAACTGCGCCTAAAGTAGTTTTCACTTTTAAAAATATGAGGGCCTATGTCATGTCCTACAGCAGGGAAGGAGATGCCTTAGCCCTGCTCTAGGAAACGTAAAACGTGAAAAGTATCAGAATAATAGCTAAACATAAATGATGGTCATTACGTATGTATATTACATTTCTATTTCATACCAACAACAGCTGCAGCACACAACAGATGAAACAATGATAAAAAATTTAATCTTTTTTTTTTAAATTTCGAATGACGTGATTCTGTTTACAGTGCTGGTCATCTATGTTTGGACGGCAAAACCAAATGTTTCGACAAAAATGGAGATGGCTATGTTAGGTCAGAAGCTATGAACATTTTATTTTTGCAGAAGGCCAAAGATGCTAAGAGGTTTGTACTATTATTACATATTATTTTGAAAGTGTCCATGAATTTCTATTGGTCATATTTTATTTATAAAACTTACATGAATGATTACAGAATTTACTCCGAAATATATCACATCAAAGGAAAATTCTTCATAAGACCCGACGCAAATTTTCTGGCGCTCCGAAAATCCGAGGATATGGAGAAGTTTTTGCAAGAGTTTTATTCAGAAGTAAAAGTATGTCCCTCGCAAGTAGAATACGTTGAAGCGTTTGGATCAGGTAATAAAAAGTGACAAACATACAAGAGTGACGTTGATGTAAAATCAATAGTACAAGAAGCTGGAAAGATTTGTTAAAATAATTTGATGTTACTGGGCAAAGTCATGCGGGTCAGATCAAAGGGAATTTTTCTCAGCTTTTTGAAAGTAATTGGCAAAATAATAGAAGCATACTGATAGAAATAAAACTTAATAAAATAACATTCAATATAATTCTGGTAAAACTTAAATTTTTATTTCATGTTTAAAATGAAATTTAAATTTAAATTTAAATGAAATTTATTTAATGTATTTGTTTAAATACATTGAATATTTTTTTAATAAAATGAAATAAAAAGAATAATGAAATATCACAATATTGTTAAAGAATTGATTAGAATAAAATAAAATGTCGATGCAATTAAAATAAAAGAAAAGAGTACGGAACAAATGATAAACGTCTAAAGTAGTGAAATGAATGTTTTTTTTTTTTTTAAATACCGTTTTTCTCTTTCTTTTGCATTTTTTTTTTACTTGTGCAGGTATTGCAGAAGCTGATGGTAATGAACTCAATGCAATTGGTAACTTTTTCGCAAAGTCTAGATCCATCAATGTGGGTTCAGTCAAATCTAACATAGGTCACACTGAGGCAGCAAATGGCGTTTGTGCTGTTACTAAGGCAAGTCATTTTTAACCGATTTATCTATGTTCGTCTACATGTATTTTTTTTTCATCGATATTTTCGTTAATTGAAGACCGATTTTCATAATTCTTTTTTCATTTCGTAGAAGAAACTTGCGCGGTGGTCCCATATAAATATTATTAACTTAGCTTTGGTCGTTTTTGAGTTAACTTCGATAATACGTATCCACTTCGTGTATCTTGATAATGTTATAATACTTCCTGTCACTGTTATTTACATAGCAAGTGCAATTGGCGTGGGATAGGTACGATAACTAAAAAATAAAAAATAAAATCATATTTACAAAAAACAACAACCGACTTCTAAAAAAAGCACTTCATAATTAAAAATAACTTAATTTCAGAAGTCGCTGGCAAATACTAAAATACAGATCCAAAGACACACATGCCTTCCGAAATTAAAGTTATTTTTTGCTTTTTAGTAATTATCATTAAGATTCCTGTGAACAGTGACAATACCGATGCACTTGGTTTGATAGCAGATATATTTTATTACTTACCTTGCCTGCGGTTTCATTCACGTCTAAAATTATTTTTCTATCCCCTGAAACAGATACTGTTTTTCTGGATGTAAGGTACCCCTTTTTCTGTACCCGCGACAACGTGTATGCAAAATTTTATGATGATCGGTTGAGTAGTTAAGACGTGAAAGCGTAAGAAACAAACAAACAAACTCACTTTCGCCTTTATAATATTATTATATAATAGATATGATGATAGAAGCTCTTTTTGACCATGACATGCCAAATACGTATTGACTTTTCCAAAACTAAGAAAATGTTTGTAGATGTGTTTAGCGTACCACAAGGGCGAGTTGCCGGGTAATCTGCACTACAACGAGCCCCAGGACCACATACCTACTGTACAGGATGGAAGGATTCAAGTAGTGACTGAAAACACCCCATTTAACAGAGGGTACTCTGCAATCAATAATTATTCTTACACTGGAGCTAATTATCATGTCCTTTTGAAAGGACATTACAAAAACAAGGTAATTAATATTTTTTTGTTCATATCTATTTCTGTTATTATTTGTTTTGTTACACCAAAATAGTCGAACGTCGCTTTAAAATATTTTCATATTTCAGGACAAAAATCGCTACCAATCCAATATACCCCGTCTTATCTTACTATCGGGAAGAAATGAAAATGGCATGAATAAAGTGATGGATATCTTAACAAAACAGCCTGTAGACCCCGAACAGATTGCACTGTTTCATAATATTCACAAACAAAACTATGGAGGACACACTGGACGTAGTTATATTGTATTAGGTAAGAGTTTTGAGTGACAAGTACCATTTGAAGTCTAAAACTACAAAATCTGAACATTATATTAAATGTATTGTTTGCCTAGGGAGCGAACAACTATTTTTAAGGCAAGAGTTTTTCTTTGAATCCAGAACGCAGCGAGGGATTTAAAGTACGTCACTCGAGCTTAAAATAGCGTTGCTCCTGAGGTGAAACCTCTACTTTTTATCACCCTCTATGAGAAAAAGAAACGTGTGTGGTCCGACCCCCATCAGGAACAAAGTTCCTTCTCACGTATGATTTACGCAGCCGCCATTTTGGATTTTCATTTTGACCTCACTATCGGCTTTAGCACCCTCGAAATCTATAAAAACGACACCAATGATGAAAATTTTGAAAATTTTCGCAGCCCTCTTGTATTTTCATTTTGACCAAATTCACACTTTCTCTCTCTCTTGCCAGCCTGTTACTTGTTCATACCATGTTCGTGATTGATCTCTTTGGTGACTGAAACTTTAACCAACAATATCCACATTCCAAATTTTATGAGTGATTAAAAAGCTATTTAGTCCCTGTTTAAGAAGAATAAACTAGCTTTTTTTGAATAGATGTGACAAAAATAGGTACCTTGTTAGAGCTGCTTTTGATAGTGAGAAGTGCGGATATTTTAATAATAATATTAACCAATCTAAGCCTAACCTAACCTTTAAAAAAACCAGAGCATAGTCTGCCACATTTCTGTAACAACTCAGAATCCATCAATCAATCTTTTTTGGATGTACCTGGCAGTGGCATGGTCACAACTGCTGATTTAAGTTATTTTGAGCATAGTGACAGTCATTTCCAGCATGATCCGGTCAAGCAGGATGTGGTGTTGAGGATACTGTGCGGTCTTAAGTCGAATGCGCAGGGCTCTGACCATATTTCTCTGGAGATACTGATGTTGACACTTCCTCGAACGCTTGCAGTAGTAGTATCACCAACAGCAGCAACAGCTATCATCAACAGATCAATAGTCACCTCTTCTTTCCCTGATCTGTGATAAATTGCATTAGACCCACTAATGTGAAAGACCTCTGTCCGATAATCTTACTGCCATGCCTGTCCAAGATTTTAGAAAGGGTTGTCTCTAACCAGTTTAGGGCATATCTTGAGCACTATAGTCATTTGCCACTGGCTCAATCCGGATTTCGCAGGTACCACAGCACAGCTACAGCACTCCTGGATGTAGGAGGTAACAGTTTTGAAGCCTGAGACTAGGGCATGGGGACCCAACTAGTCCTCTTGGATTTTTTGCGTGCTTTCGACTGTTTTAATACTTAGTTTCTTCTCTCCAAGCTGTCTTACAATGGGTGATGTCAACGCGGTTAAATGGTTTGAGAGTTACCATGCCTCCTGGTCCGAACCGCGTGGACAGGGGCGTATCGCAGGGATCATTCCTTGGCCCGTTACTCTTCATCCTGTACAGTGCTGACATCACCGACTGTCTGATTAACACCAAATTCCACCTTTACGCTGATGATCTGCAGTAGTATCTCTCCATCCGCTCCCAGGATACTGCTGAAACTATAAGAAGAATAAATAAGAATTTAGAAAGAATCTCTGCTTGGTCCAGAAGAAACTCCTTGGTCCTGAACCCTAGTAAATCCAAGTATAGTGATGGGATCTAGGGATTTCCTGAAAAAATACTTGCTCGCAACCTGCACCTCAGGATTGATGGTTGTGATGTGGAAACGGTTCCGGAGGCTCGTAATCTTGGGGCTAGTATTTGACGGGCAGCTGCATTTCGAAATTCAGATTGGAGACCGTGCACAACTGCTTTTACAGCTACAAGCTCTTGTATCGTGTTCATCCCTACATAAGTGTGGATATGCGTGTCATATTGTGTGAGGCACTAATTCAGTCCGACTCGCCCTTGGCCGGTTTTTATATAGTAAATTGTGATAGCAGAGTGTTGCAGATGTTGACATAAATGATAAAAATGCCTTTCATTTTAGTAACTGGCATCGGCTGCTCTGATAAATTTTGAAGTTAATGTCATTCCTCTTTTTATTGTAGACAAGAATGAAAATAATGAAACAGTCAGCCTAGCAAGGAACTTTGAATTCTATTCTGGAACAACACGTCCTGTCTGTTTCTTATACAGTGGCATGGGATCACAATGGTGCGGTATGGGTACTGAATTGATGCGTATACCCATATTTGCTGCTGCTATTGAAAGGTAAGAAATGAGTATAGATGAACATACTTCCAAAATATATATGGGGATAAATGGATACTGGATAAAAAAATTATTCTAAAGCCTTGATATAAATTTCTAATTTCAGATGTCGTAATGTGCTAGACCCACTAGGAGTAGATATTGTCAAAATTTTGACTGATCCAGACAAAACTACATTTGACAGTATTCTGAACAGCATGGTTGGTATAAGTGCAGTACAAATTGGTTTGACTGATATACTGAAAGCGATTGAAATTGTTCCTGATTACATTATAGGTAAAACCTATTTACAGAACAAAATATTTAAGGAACCAAAATACTTAGAAGTAATTATTCGTCTATTATTTTAGGTCACAGCATGGGTGAACTAGGATGTGCTTACGCAGACGGATGCTTTACTGCTGAAGAAACTATTTTGTCTTCATATCGTAGAGGACTAGTCTCTATACAGACGCCGTTCATTAAAGGCTCAATGGCGGCTACTGGTCTTGGATATAAAGACGTAAATATTAATAATTTACTCTACATTCATTTATCATAGCATAGCATTAGCAGTATATTATATTCCCACTGCTAGGAGACAGGAGATCACTCTGTGATAGGGAGTAGGGCGTAATCCAGTACCTAGGCCCAATGCAGGTTGGTGGATGACGTCACACATATCTTCCAATTTATTCATTATTTTTTCATTGCTTCAACATGGAACCACTTTCATAAACTTGTTATATTACTTTTTATGAAAAGTGTTTAGTAATTACCACATTTTAAGTGAAATTCGTAATTATTGCAGATCCTTCCACTATGTCCACCTGAAATTGAAGTAGCTTGTCACAATAGTTTCGAATCTGCTACTGTCTCGGGACCCGCTGATCTGATGGCTCAATTTGTTGCTGACCTGAACAGTCGTGGTATCTTCGCTCGGGAAGTCGCGTGTTCTAATATCGCCTATCATTCAAAACATATTGCTGACGCTGGTAATGATTTTTTACAATTTTTTTCTCAAATTACATATAAATTGTAGCATTAATTGACTGCTTCGTTAGTTTAGTGGTGAACATGAGCTCCTGGGAGCGTAAATGCAAAGGCGGATGCAACACAGACACCCATATTCTGTACTGTAGCAGCAGTCGTACTTCGTCCGAACCCAGCTGCAACACAGCGGTTTGTAGTGCAGCCGCATTTGTTTGTATAAGGCAATGAAAAGGCGGATTCAACGCAGACACCCATAATAGTAATTAGTAGAGTAGTAGTTAGATTATAAACTGTAGAAAAACTATGAACTGGGTGAAATGGATTATTTTAAGTTAGAAATGTGACCGCAGCACCGCTCGCTACGCTCGCGCGCGAGCTGAGCGAGCGTAGCGGGCGGTGCTGCGGCAGCGGTCGGCGAGCGCTACTTCAAAGTTGCTTGCATTAAGGCAGGTGACATAGTATAAGCGCAAGGTGCGTTACGTAGCAAGCAAGTTTGATACCTGCATCCGCTTTTTTATTTACGCGTCCTGGGGTGTTAATGGGTTATACCATCTGGAATTTGTCAGTAGAAGCCCGGAGTCTGGATTTGTACACGGTCGATGGCTATAGGCTCTCCCTCTGCTACATGGGACTTATAACTGGCGAAATATGGAGGTACACCTCTACCTAATCCTTCAGGGAATACAGGCGTGATGTTATATTATGTAGCATTTTTTGAATTTACTGAAATACCAAATTGTGCCCAGCATACGGGTTTCTTTTCAGTCGTGACTGGTATGCTGGGCATATTTCAACATATCTTCTCTTGGTAATAGATGCAGTCAAATGGAAATGTAATATTTTGTCAACGTGATTGAACTTGGATAGTTCGTTATTTTGATGAAGAAACGAAAGTCAATTTGTTTTTTTCATTACAGGACCAGAGCTATTATCTCAAATGCAGGACTTGATCAAAGAACCAAAGTTACGCAGTGGGAAATGGATAGCGACATCAGTCCCACAAGAGAATTGGGACCAAGATTGTGCAAAATATGCATCCTCTGAATATTTCACAAATAATTTATTGGTAATTAATCAAATAAGTTACTTTATCTCTAGTAACATCAATTCATCATTCATCTACTACGAGAAAATGAGCTAATACTCGTACATTTGATTTTCTAGTGCCCGGTATATTTTGAAGAAAATGCCAGTTTGATACCAAAAGATGCAATTATCATAGAAATAGCACCTCACGGTCTTCTGCAAGCGATTGTCAAGAAATCTCACAAGAATTGTATTAATGTTCCATTAACGAAACGTAGTTCATCGGATCCTGTTACTCACTTTTTCGAGGCTATTGGAACGTAAGTGCCTAGTTTTAATGTATTTTGACGACAGTCAAATAATTATGATGATACGTAGGTATTATAATTTAATTATATTTGATTTTAGATTGCATCTAAATGGATTAAATTCCGCAGTTGATGTTTTATATCCTAAAGTGGAATTCCCGGTCTCTATAGAAACTTCCATGCTTTCACATCTGGTTGAATGGGAGCATAGTGTGGACTGGTAATTATAAAATGAAATATAGGTATAACCATATTTGTATGAAGAAAAATAATAAAATAAAATACTTTTTTTTTTCTACAGGGCTGAGACAGTACATAACAGAAAAGAAGTAAAAGGGACCTCAGAGCGTTATTTTGTCATATCTGTCCATGATGACGACTATAAATTCATAGAAGACCACATTAGAAATGGTACAGTAGATAACACATGACTACGATGTTTTAAGAAAATAAGACAAGTTTTCCGAAACGTTTTCATAACTCAAATTTTTCAGGTATCAATGAGTTTCCTGAAAGTGCTGCCTTAGTTTTAATTTGGGAGACTTTTGGAATGTACAAAAAAAAGCACTATAAAGATATGTCAGTAACTTTCAGTGACGTCATGTTTCATTGTCAATTAAAGCTTGAAACAGAAGATGTGACTAGACTTAGGCTTATGATACATCAAGGCTCTAATCGATTTGAGGTATCTATACATTCTTCTTCATTACTGTGGTGCACTAGATCCCTTCGGCGCGATTAGGCCTCCTTGAGTGGTGATATCTTATAAATGAACGACTTGCGCACCCTGGGCAGTCGGCCTTGCCACCTACCTAGCTGATTGGCTGACTGGCTAATTTATCCACGGTATGAGTTATTGGCAAACAGGTCGTACCGATATGAAGGAAGATACTCATTTAATTATCATATATAGAAGAGAAATAACGAATAAAAATAAAAAATATGTATTTTTCAGCTTAGCAACGAAAATGCTCTATTTGTTACTGGATTTATAACAGACGAATTTAAGAATGTACAAGACGATTTTGAAACGGAAACTTTAATTGAAGATGACGTTAATTTAAATGGAAATGATGTGTATGCACTTTTGAGTATGAGGGGATATTCTTATAAGTAAGTAGGCACAATTTAAAGTAAGACAGTGTCATACATAAATAATTTGACTGTAACATTAATCTCTTCTTATTATTTTAGAGGAGACTTCCGATCTATCCATTCGTTATTTGTAAATAATGAAGCATTGGTCAAATGGACCGGTGAGTGGGTACCATTCCTTGACTCGCTGTTACAACTGAATGCGTTAGCAAGACATCATGATGGAGTATCTGTACCAAAAATGATTCAGCAGCTAAGCATTAATGTTGAAGAGCATAAGAAGAAACAACCAATTGTATTAGACTGTGTGCCATGTTATAAAACAAAAATGTTGAAATTAAACGCTGCTTTGAGGTATTAAAGATATAAACATCATGGCAATTTGTATTCCTGTAATTAATTATATTTTGATTTACTACAGTTTTATGCTGATAATTTAAGGTGTGGAGGAATAGAATTAGACGGTGTGATCTTTGAAGACGTACCAAAACTAGAACATCAGCCAGATGTCTTACTGTCACATGAATTTATACCACATATTTCTAGAGAATATATATATGTGAGTAGAATTGAAGATAACGTTGAATGAATCTATACCAAAAACAAAACTAACATCAGATATAATTTTTTTTATTTTTTTGTAGTTCGAGACAGCTATTTCAGTTAATCTGCAATTAGTAGCAGACAACTACACAATAAGTGATAAAATAACTGTTATAGAACTTGTGATTTCATCTTCACAAAGTATATTAAATGCCATCAAAGAAATTGCAGATAAAATCCCTTCAAACATTTTTGATATACATTCAATAGAAATTGATCAGGGTAGTATTCATACACAACACGTCGCTAAAGCAAAATTGTTAGTAGTTCACAATCTGCTGAAATACCAAAAAGTAAGTACTACAGTTGAGTTTTTTATAGTTAAGACAAATTCACAAATACAAGAATCTGAAACACTTATTTTTCAGAAAATGAACTTTTTAAAGCGTATTATGAAAGAAGACACTTATGTTTTAACACTAGAACAAACTGAAAGTTTTCATAAAAATAACGTTTTTGACATGAAAATAATTACAATGATGAAAACACGCATAGGACTGTTGGTATTGTTGAAGAAAGGTGACGAACATGATAAAGAAAATGTTTTATACATGCCAATAGACCAAGATAGACAGTTTTCATGGTGGCCGCGAGTACAAATTGAATTGCAAAAAACACGAAGAGTTGTGTTAGTGTCCGAAAGGCAAGCTTACTGTGGACTGTTTGGTAAATATTCACGAAACAGGAACTAATAATGAATCTGATTTTAATAAAGAGCATATAATTATAGAACTACTATATTGTATTTTTCAGGTTTCGTCAAATATCTTCAAAGGACAGGAAGGAAACTCGGTTTAGTTGTATTAAATGACTATCACACACCTTCATTTACTCCTGATATTGATATCTATGAAGATCAGCTTCAGAAGCACCTAACGTTTAACGTTTTGCAAAAGGTAATAAAATACACAAAATATATACACTGTCGCACGTTGATCAAAATTAAATTATTGATAATATTTCTATTTGTAGGGACAATGGGGCAGTTACTATTACGTACCAAAGTCACAGTCATTCAAAGTTTCAAATGTAAGTTTAACAAGTGGCACTTTTGGAGACTTCGATAGCCTTAATTGGAGTGAAATACCTTCGTCAACACCAGAAAATTATGTAAAGGTAATCTACATCTTATTTATAGTCGTATTACAAATGAATAACGTTTTGTGAAACAGTTTTACTTTTATTTGAACTATCAACTCTAGGTTGTTTATAAATGATCAGTAATTAATTTTGATTTATTTATATGTGTCGCGCAAAATGTTTTTCCGAAACCATTTAATTTACATTATTAGTTGAACTCCTTGAGTTCTGAGTTGAGCTACATGACTAATGACAAAAGCGTGCACTGACTGGACAGGTCCACTAAAATCTATGTAGTTCTTTCCTCAAAAGACTATTCCAGACATTTATCTACATCGTCCTCATTATGATCTGACCAAGATTATGTCTGGGCTGTAACCTCTGAGTTTGTTTCGGTCTTTCTTCTCAGAGTAGTCGAATAGGAAACACCGAACCCACCTAGGTTTAAAACATAATTTATTTTTGACGTGTAAAAGTGTTTGTACAAACCTGCTTACACAAATAAAATCATTGAACATTTACATAATAATCCCAACCCAACCGAACCCCAATCGTACCCAATTCTTCGGGAAAACAAGGCGTAATAATATATGTTGTTGTTTTATTTATATAATTTGTATAATAATTATTATTTTAATTGTTTATCGACGATATTCTTAACCAACTTTCGTTGTTGACCACACCTTTATTGTTTGCCAGATAAGCTACGCAGGTCCATCGGCAAGAGACTGCCGAAAAGCTCTCGGTAATGTTAAAGACAAAACTACGTCGTTTGGTATGGACTTCAGTGGTAATAATAGCCAGTAAGTTTGCCACCATTTGTTATCGACTTCATAAAAAAGGAAGAGGTTCTCAATTCGTCAAAATCATCTATTTTTGATATCTCAAAAGCATGACCAAAGTAATACAGAGAAAAAAATTAAAAGCATAAAAACCTTTTTAAAAAACAGCTTTTTTTAAATGTTCTAAAAAGAAAAAAAAAAATTTCTTTGAAAATTTTAACTATCAACTTATAACCTCATTATACACAATTTATATGATCATAAAATCTTTATAAGTTGATTAGGACTAAGTTGAGTAGGATTGATTAGGTTATCAGTCGATAGTTAAAATTTTAAAAGAAAATTTTATTTTCTTCTTTTTAGAGTATTTAAATAAAAGCTTTTTTTTAAAAGGTTTTTTTGCTTTTAATTTATTTTTTACTTTTTAGTTATCGCTGGCTAGGTTTCTGAGTCTGTTCATCTCATTCAACGCATCATTGCTGCAAGGTCCTCACCTTGACTTGGGTGTTTGGAAGAATGCGCCACTTTTTTCAGCTTGGAGCTTACTTGTGCCTGACGAAACACAGTTCCGGGTTTGATTTTGGAGTTGTCCTTCTCCTAGACAGGTTGCAGACCCATGCTTATGACGCCCATCTCGTCAAATCACACAAGTCAAAGTTAATCAACCGATGTTACAGGCTCAAAAAATTCTACCTCAAGAATAATCGAGGTCTCTACACCAAATTTCAGGTGGATTAGATCAACGGAGCTTATAATCACCATCTTTTTTTAACCTGCATTTTTATTCTCAGCGAACCCTCTCATTTCATACCTATACTATAGGAAAGCATAAAAAACTTCAAAAGTCCGCCATATTGGATTAAGAGTGATGTCAGAATATTTTTCTAATTAATCTCGGCAAGCCCTTTCATTTGATACCCATATTACAGAAGTGCATAAAAAATAACTATTCCACCGTCTTGGATGTTCCGCATATTGGATTTAGAATAACGTCACACAGCTTATCGTGTATTGTCATCCAAACTAAACGTGTATACAAAATTTCAGCTCAATCGGTTGAAGATATCTGCTTCAAAATTGAGTAGCAAGATTCCACCAAGACAAACATACATACATACATACATACATTGCAAGTTAAATAAAAGCTTTAAAAAAATTGTGGGCTTTAAATCTAAATAAAAAAAGTCTTATTATTTATTGAACAAATAATTACAAAAACGATGTAACAATAGGACAGCTTATGTATAAAAGCAAGTTTAACCTAGAATAGGGTTTCCTAACTGTAAACCTCAGTACGATAGAGAGATTTGTAATTGAGTACAGTAATTAACTGTGTGTACATCCAAACGAATAATTACATAATATTTTAGAGGTAAAAGGGTGATGGGAATGGTAGCTGATGGTGCTCTGGGCAGCACAGTGGAGGCAGACTTATCCCTTTTGTGGCCTGTGCCACAGTCCTGGAGCCTTGAAGATGCAGCAACAGTACCACGGCCATACGTTCACGCGTACTACACCTTGGTAAGAGATAGAGTGCACAATGTTCATCTGTACGATCACCTTACGAAAACTTTGATAACTTCTGGCCTTGGACACTTTAAATTCATTACTTGTTAATGAATGTAGCTGGCTAACACTTTTGTGAAAATTTTAAGTCCTCATTTGCATCAGGTATGACAAGGCTCCAAGTATTGTATAATTATAACGATACACGTCGTGGTTACAACACTTGACCTATATGTTTTATTCCGTAGGTAATCAAGGGCAACTTGCAAAAAAACCAAACGGTATTCGTCACAGGTGGATCTGGGGCATTAGGTCAAGCTCTCATCTCAATATGCCTTAGTTTTGACTGCACTGTTTTGACAAGTGTGAGGGATACAAAAAAGAAAAGATTTTTACTTAGGCTGTTCCCAAAATTAAAAGGTAAATTATAATGTTAGTCATGATTTTTATAGTTTTCTTGCTATCCATTCGAAGACTTTTATGACATCCACCAACCTGCACTATCCCCGCGTAGTAAATTACAGCCCACTTCTTTTCTACATATTCTTCCTGTATCTCAGCAGTGGACCATTACAGGTTGATCATGATAATTATGCTAAGCTAGCTTAATCTTAGCATAATTATAATGATCCTATTTGTCTGTTTCATTATTTTACTGTATAAACTTTTGTTTTTTTTTTCAATACCATTATTTTATTTCAGAGGAATATATTATCTTGGCTCATCAAGATTTCTTCTATACTGCAATAATTAATTTAACCAAGCGAGAGAAATGTGATCTCGTGATTAATTGCTACAGTGGATTATTACGTCAAGTAAGTACTTTCTATCTATTATTTAATAGTATTTCGAACTCGAAGTAAGTATACAGAGTTACTTCGTGGTCTAAACTATAGCACTAAAAGGTTCCTTTGGCTCGTGGCCAAAATTGGAATTAACGCCGCCATCTTGTTTCTTCAGTACATTTCACAAAACAATCGCAGCTGTAAATTGCACAAATCAAACTCATAAATAAAAAATATTTTGACACTTTTGTATTGTCAAGCAATCGGTCAGTCAGAAGGACGAAGCTAGTTGTCCAGTCCTAAGCGAGGTAGGTACCTGTGGGCAAGAACGTGCAACAAACTCCACGGACACTCTTTCAAATCAAAATATTTTATGTGATGTACTATGTACATTTGTGTGTAAATGTTTACCAATAGCGCCTGTAAACTGTGTAGTGTATCATGAAATTGACCTTTCTTAAAAGAAGGGTAAATGAAAAGGTATTAGTAGTATGTTACGGTTTAAGACATAATATTTCTCATAAAAAACGATAGGTATAATATATATTAAAAAATAAATCACGAGGGCGTTGGCTAAACAATTCCTGGCCAGAATCTGATTAACAAAAAATTAAAAAATGCCTTTTTTTAACATTGTGGGATATACACCAATGGAAAGAGCTTTTTAAGAACCTTTCCTACTAACTCGACTTTTGCCAATTGTTAGTCAATTCAGAGTTAATGACCTAAATATGTGACTACTTGGCCATCTAAATTTAGGAATGATCTTGGCGCCGATTAGCCATAAGCGATTATATCAATAGATAGTGCTTTTTAAGAGAAACATTTGTTACTAGAACGAATTAATCGTTAAAGGAATGAGTGCAATTTTAGAAAAAAAGTCATATTTGTTTTTTTTATTAATCATAGTCACTGGCCAGGATTTTTTTAGCAAACCCACTCGCGATATATTTTGTAACATAGGTATTGATATAAAATACTTTCCATACATTAAACAAATGGTTGAAGGTAATCTCTAAGTCGGATCTTACGCTATATAGTTTATTTGGTATTTCTTTTATTTTTAGGCTGCGATGAAATGTGTGCGTTTCATGAGTAACTTTTTAGATGTAAGCGATGGTGATATGACGGAAAATAAAGACTTTGGGATGTTTTATCTTACGGAATGTAAATCTTACATTGCTGTCAACTTATTATCTTTATTTATGCCGAAAAATTACGGGCAGAAGAAGGTGAGCAACTTTAAAAATTTTGTTTTTATCTCATTCTGTAATAGTTTCTTTTATAGTCTTTAACACCTTTTTTGTGTGTTGCGTTAGTGTCTAAAGCAAAGTAAGCTGTAAAGGTATGATTGAAAATGAATGCTTGATTTACAATATTTTCAAGGTCCTTCAAAAAATGGTTGCTAAAGGAATTTCTGATGGAACAGTGCGACCTCTTAGTCGACTAGTATATTCTCCGTTAGAGGTATCTCGTGCATTCAAACTTGTGTCATCAGGTAGAAACAGGGGAAGAGCTTTGGTAAAGATGAATTTCACAGAAGACTTAAAGGTCAATCCAAGGTGGGTAGTGTCTATTTGCGTAATTATGAATATTTGATGATGACATTTGATTACCCGTTTGTTTAAGGTTTATTTATAGTCTTATTTCAACAGATGTTTTATTGTAAATTATTTACAGGATCAGTTTCTCAAGTGGAGTTCACATTGTAGTATGCGATAGTAGAAACGTAGGTGTGCAATTAATTGACCATTTGGTGGGGAAAGGAGCTAAAATTATAATTGTGAACATAAAATTTGGATACAATACCAATTGTTTGAATGCAAAAGCAGCGTGAGTATTATGATCATAATTTATATGTTTTTGATGAATGAACTTGAAACAATTTTTTAAAATAAAAATGTTTCAGGGCTTGGAAAAAAATTGGTGTTAAAATAAATTTCAATTCAGAAAATCTTCAAACAAAGAAAGGTTGTGAAATTTTACTAAACGCTGGTCAAAAGTTGGGTGCACTTGCTGGCATCTTTAAAGTTCAAGATGATATGGAAGAAAACAGTGGTGACACTATTGAAAAAAGTGACTTGAATGCGGTCTTTAACGAGACAGTGCTGGTTGTAAATAATTTGGACAAAACAACGAAAGTTATGTGCAGCGACTTAAGGTTCACATTTTTGTGATATTTACCTTCAATAATTATATTTTTTATACAGGTTCGAATAAAATTTGCCAACGAAACTCTGCAGACGTGATGCCACGGTATCGTTATCTAAACAAGACGAAAATAAGTTTTTTTTGGGATCAAACGACCGCTAATGATTAATTGTTAGGTACTTGAATTATAAGTCAAGAAAATCTGTTTTTTGAATTTTTGGCTTATCGAATTTAGATATGGATCACGTCTATTGATGACCCAAAAAGAAACTCATCAAAATAATTTAATTTTTGTTATGCCGCCGACATTGCGGAGTTTTGCTAGCTGATTCAATTTGAAAGTGAATGTTGCCAACTTACATTTTAATTTTAAGTCTGATTTTCTTTTTTAAAACGGTAACTACGTTTATATTTTACTATTATAATTATGGTTTTGGTACTTACTTTACTATGTTATTATATAATTTCAGTTATTTCGTTATCATTTCGGTAGCGTCACAAAATATTGGAAGTGCATATGCAACGACAGCATGTGCAAGAATTTGTGAAGCTCGTAAAGAAATTGGGCTACCAGCTCAGCTTTTACACTTTGAAGTTGCAAGGGAGGTAATTTTTATTAACTTTTAATCCACAGATAATAAAATCTAAATTTAACTAAAACTTTTTCTGAAAAATAATTAAATATTGTAGAATATCTTTATAGTTTTATTCTTAACCTTCAGATGCTTTGTTTCAGCTTCATGGAGATCATAATGATTTGTTGTCGAAATTGGAAGCACCCACCATGTCCGCCTTATTCAATGCCATGGATATTAGTTTGAAACAAAATACGAATAATGTGTTCATGTTAAATCTAACGAAAGAACCTCCATCAAACTATGTTCGGAAATTGGAAGCATTGATAGGTAAGAAAGAAAAAAATTGGCTAAACGAAGAATTAAAAATAAAACTGTAGCAGGCTTAACATACTTTTTTTTTTTTGTTTGTGGGAAATTATCAAATAACTTCTCCCACTCTGGCCGGAGCGGGAGGGTGTGTCAGACTTTTACTGACTAAAACCCACCCGTGTTCCTTCCGTTGCCTGTGTGCAGGGGCCGCGATATACCTTTCGGACAAACCCGCAACCCCAGCTGGCATTGGTCCTTACGGACCTCGCCAGTTGGTGCTGACATCTCTTTTAGGCGCGCGTGGAACACAACGTGCCGTCGACCCGGGCCTGGTCCTTATCGGACGACAAGCTACCCATTGCTCACCGTCCGCAAGCCCGCGCCTGCGGTGGTCGGAAGTCGGCTCGTGACTCCCAACGCCCGGGGCGTCCCCTGCGGCGACTAGGGGCGCGAGGACGTGCAGCTTGCATCTCCCTCACGCACTCCGCCTCCTCCTTTGCGAGTATAACTGCTTCGCAGAAGGAGGTGACGGCCTCCCATGCACTCTCGCTCCGAACCATGGCCTGAACCAGGGCCGGACGCGAGAGATCGCCGCCGCCGATCGCCTCCGTGAGGACACGGCGGTGCTCCGCCCAAGCAGGGCAAACCTCAGGCTTAACATACTTGACAATCGAAATTATAATAATACTAGCTGCCCGCCCCGGCTTCGCACGGGTAGCACTAAGTACTTATCTACGGCTACCTACCCTACCTACTCTCCCGAGTAACACATTCGCGTCTAAAAACGGACTATTAGATATCTAATAGAATTTAATTTTATTGTCTTCCTTAAGAGTAAAATTTCTCAAGTAATATTCAAGAACGCTTATAGACACAGTTTAGTAAAAGAGAGAGAGATTTTTCTAGTGTCTCACTAAACAGTTTATAGACCACAAATTTTACTAGTAGACAGTTTATAGATAAAGTTGAGACCTTTAAAGAAGTCTTTACTCGTCAAGTTTGTTAACCAAATTAACTCATGACTAACAACTTTAAGTAACATTAGTTTTTTTATTTTTTTATCGACACGGTTTGTGCAGTGGCTGAGCGATCGACTGTTGCGCAACGTGTCGCGGGTTCGATCCCCGCACGGAACAAATATTTGTATGATCTGCAAGTAGTTGTTCCGGGTCTGGGTGTTAGTGTATGTGAGTTTCTATGTTTGTAAACGCACCCACGATACAAGAAGAAATTTTTAGTGTACGGCAACGTTTTTTAAAAAACAAACAAACATTTGTAGTAGACAACGACACATAATGGCGCAGAACTTACAAGAGTTATTTGAACTTATTATTATATTGCATCATGGCGTACCAAATTTCTTATTTCGTATATAACTTGTTTTTTATCTAGTTAATAATGGGTAAACAAGCAAATCTATATGCGATTGAAATTCTATCGTCGAATATTATGTAAAACTCTCTTAAAATAAGAGCGCCCGCTGTAAATGTAAGATTTAATATTTTTTTTACCAAATATGAATATTATTTATTATATGCAAATTTTATAAATTGCATTTTAACTGTTAAAATACTCATTTTATTTAAAATATAGTAATTTAAAACATATTACATGTTTAACTAGAAATAATTGAATGATAAAAACATAAAAATAAGCATTAAAATATGTAACGAAAATCATTTGAAGCAAAAATAGACAATCAAAATGGCGTTAAGATAAAATTTACTAGAAAAACGAATTTAATAGAACAAACACTCTAGATAATTTTCTGTAGTATGGCTCTAGCTATATGACAAGAATAATTTCACTTGCTACATACTAAACTATCTAGTGAGGGAATAAACAGATTTATGAATGGTTTAAGATTACTTAGTAACTGTCATCTCTGTATTCCTTTTTATCTTCTCACAGTATTTCTAGACGTTCATCAGTGAACATGTAATTTGATGTGTTGTGAACGATGGACCATTTTATGCAGTAACAGAGCAATCTAATTAACCAATTCAAGAGGGTAAGTAAAAGATATTTCTGTTTTATATAATGACAATAATTATATAATAGTAGGTAGGTGTGTAAAATATTAATAATGCATTGTAATTATATCATTTGTACCAGTTTTAGGTCTAAAAAAGGCATTTATAAAGTTTCCAAATACTTTTTTTACATCGAAAACTAAATATTCGGTGTTACGATATTAATTATTGCATTTCATTATCAATATTCTAGTTCGCTAGTTAGCCACATTTCTTATTTACATACAATAATATTGCCAAATTAATCAAAACAACGAAATATTTGACATCTATTTGCGACGTTGCCCACTTTCAGAATAAACGCTCTTAATATGTATTGTATCATATTTCGTAAAAACTACCTTCAGAAAGTACCTATTTGAATAGGTATGCATGTTCCCTACAAACTTCTACTTAAGGTGCGCTACTGTATGCTACTGCCCGGTAGTAGTGCCGGCATTTACAAAGAAGAACTCGGATAGTTGTTTGATAGAGCGAACGATAGGTATTAAAGGATAGGTAAGTAGATATATTATAGACAAACCATTGCGTAAATAACTAAACTAACTTAACCTAAAAGTTATTTATATATAAGTACACGGTAACTATCTACTTAATTCCTAAATTATTGTTCACAGGCTACTTTGACAATTGATTAAAAATGCCTTTCAAAATTGTACAGACTCAAGAAAGTAATCGAAGTGTATTGACAGTTGTTCCAAGTAATTGGGAAAAAGACGGAGTAGGTACTGTTTTGGCCTAGAAAAATGAATGAAACAAAATTGATCCACAATGAATACTCTATACCAGGACCTGGTTGGAAAAGAATGCGCTGTAGAAATAAGAGGGTAATGCATTCTCTAGGAGAAGCAAATGCTGAATTAGAACGCATGGAACAGATTTCAGACACAGAAAATGAGTACGACAGTCCAGCGCCGACTCCGAGACCAAGAAACAAAAGTTTTTATCCGAATCGGACTGCTCACTAACATAATTTTGTGATGTTTTAGGAGACCCTGCAAATTCAGTTATATCTTCTGTCGTAGAACAATTTCCCGCGGTTTGGAGGAAGTTACTAGAGAGTTTCGATTCTGAATCTGAATTATTTAGCAACTCTTCTTCATTTTTCTTATTTTTTTAATAGTTGCCGATTTTTCGACGAAAGCCACCAGATCTTTTAATTTTTTTCACTGTCTCCATTGCATAAAACCATCCAATTCAAATATTTAATACAAATGCACTTAATTAAGCTATTTTTAGGAAAAAAACCACTAAAAACAGGTTTTCACTATCATTTGTTTAGACAAACTGAAAAATATCTATTTAAGTATTTTATCTAGACTTTAAGTTAGACAAAGATAAGAGTACCAATAGCTAAAACAGAAACATTTTCTTTATTGAAACCATCTTTAGAAAGCCCCGATCTAAAGATTAACCATGAATAGACTGTCAATAGACAGATTTGTTTTAAACCTCCAAGATTGTGTTACTTGGGCTACCTACCCTACCAACCTATCCTACCTACACCTACCTATAACCTTGTCCTAAGAAAAATGACCACAACAAAAAAATTATTGTATCCAATTTGGTGCAGCCGTTTACAAGTTATGGCGTGACCAAGGGAAATAAGGACTCATTCATAAGCCTGATTTATTAATAATATTTACAGGTGTGAAAAATATTGAAGATGTAGATGAAAATAAAACACTTAGTGAAATATGTATGGATGCAGGGAGAGTTGAAGACATTAAAAGAGGATTGAGGCCAATTACTGATTCTGTGGAAGACTTTGATAAAGTGTTGGTTGGCAGGTAACTTAAAATACATTCAAAAAACAGGAATATATATAGGCATATTATAGTATTCGAATAGACGTAAGAGTTGAAATCTTGGTCTTAACTTTAACCAATGATAAAGACAATTCCATAGAGAAAAAAATATATATAAAAAAAAAATGATTCTTTAAGTTATAATTTACAGCGTTTTGTTTCAGTTTGAAAAAAATGTGCAAAGGTTTTAAAAGAAAAAATACAAATTTCAACGCAGGCCTTGGGGCATTTTACGAATATGTAGAAAAAGACGAAAACATGGCCATAGATGCTGTAATACCAATGAATACATATTTGACTTCTTTCGAGGTAAAAATATAATTATTTTCACGTTTGAGAATGAAAATAGCAACTGTAATAAATGGTGCCTGAATAAAAATTAAGGCCTCATTTTTACATAATGAATCCACTTTAATTAAGCAGTGACACTTCATTTGTAATTTTCCAGGAAAGTGGATATCTGAGTAGGAATGAGATTCATCTGATAATGATTCCGGGCTTTGATGGACATTATCATATATTCAACTTTTTAGCTGAAAGAATCAAAATACGAGCAGCAACTTTGCAATTAGGACCAGATTTAAAATCACAAACCATATCAGAAATCGCTAAAACTTTGGCAAATGTAAGTATGTTTAAAAAAAAAATTGAGGTAGTAAATAAATTGAATTATGAAACCCAGCTGGCACAGCAATCCCCGGGCCTTGGAAGTCGCCACGGGCGTCGGGAGTCGCAAGCTGACTTCCGGCCACCGTAGGCGCGGGCTTACGGACGGTGAGCAATGGGTAGCTCGCCGTCCGATTAGGACCAGGCCCGGGTCGACGGCGCGTTGTGTTCCACGCGCGCCTCAAAGAGATGTGAGCACCAACTGACGGGGTCCGTAAGGGCTAATGCCTGCCAGGGTTGCGAGTTTGTCCGAAAGGGATATCGCGGCCCCGGTACACAGGCAATGGAAGGAACATGGGTGGGTTTTAGTCAGTAAAAGTCTGACACACCCTCCAGCTCCGCCCAGAGCGGGAGAAGTTATTTGATAATTACCCAGCATCAAAAAAAAAAAAAAAAAGCTGGCACAGCAATATTTTATCATCATATCATAGTCAAAGTTAACTCATTTTATTTCAAGTAGGTAGACCATTTGTGGTCCAGTGGTAACGGCCGCGACTCATGAGTTGTAGGTCATAGGTTCAAACACAGACAGTCGCTTTACTTTGTGTATTTCATCACCACTGCTCTCAAAAACGGCGAAAGAAAACATAGTGAAGAAACTGGTATGTCCTAGAACCAAAAATTCGAAGACATGTGACATACGCACTGGGCCCGCGTTGTAGATTACTGCTCACTCCCCGAGAAGAGCTGAGCCTGTGTTCCAGCAGTGGGAAAATTATAGGCTGATTGAGATTGATTGAGGTAGACCATCAAAAGGAACTTTGAACTTCATTTGTATGTGTACAAAAATTCGTAACGGTCGTCGATTCTTATAAGTATAAGGGCCTTTACTATTATTTTGATAGATCCAATATCCTCCGACATTCTTTACCGATTATTATAATCAGGGTAGTATTTTATAGAAATGAATGACTGAATGATTTTCACATGTAATATATTACTTTGTTTACAGCGGATCAAAGCGAATTTCGAAATCTCATCCCAATTCTACATTTTGGGATATTCATTTGGGGTAAATGTAGCTTTGGAAGTTGCCAAAATATTGGAAGCTGAAGGTACGATTCGACACGAAACGTTCAGTTATGTTTTTGAGATTTCATTTATTTTCTATGCTGTAATATTTTGTTTGCAGGAAGAACTGGAGTAGTATATTGCTTGGAAAGCAGTCCAGATGCCTTAAAAATACAATTAAAAGCCTACGCCAACAATTTGAACGACGAAAATCTAGAAAACAATATTTTAGAACATATGTACCAACTTATTAGTAGACGAGGTGACATTGAACTAAAACGGGAATTAGAACAAATTAACAGCTGGTCAGAGAAACTTGATATTTGCATCACTAAGCTAAGAAAACAAGTTCACTTTACAAGTGAGCATATAAGAAGCATGCTGCAATCAGCATATGATCGTATAATGTTAGCAAAAGAATACGAACCAGATTTTAAATTAAAATCAGAAATAGTGCTAATAAGAGGTATACCTCATCCGAAGGCGAAAAATCTTACTGATGACTACAACTTATCAAAATACACTACCAAACCAGTCAGAGTTTTTGACATAAAATCTGATCATGTGTCTGCACCTTATGATTGTAGATTACCTAATATAGTCAACAAAATGTTAGATCCAACAATATTGGAAGAATTTAAAACGCGAAATCTTTGCGAAATTTACTACAGACGAGCCAAGGAAGAACAATCAAAAATGTAAATAAAATTAAAATATATTTTTAAAATACGGTCTCTGTGTGTTTTATTTATTTTTAATCTATCAATGTAGACGTTAGATTTATAGACTATTAGAGTTATTTCTGTAATAATACTGCAACAAAAAAATACCAAGGAACCACACTATACAGTGTCCCTGGATGAAGTGCACAAACGAAAATGGGTGAAACTAGACCATTATTCATTGACAAAAAAAAATTAAAAAAATCTTTGTGCCTATTAAATTCCCCTGTATTGAAATGTAATATCTTTTTATTAATTGAGTGAATTACGGTAAAATAAAAACAATAATGATGGCTGATATTTGATATTGCACGGCAAATACAAAGAAACCCTCTAAAACACTCATCAAGTAAAAAAACACGTTTCTTTGAGAAATTTTGACATTTTTGTGTGAATTTTTCATGTTTTTTTTTTTACGTAGTAGATTTTTTTAAAACTTTTTTGCCAATTTTATTGTCGATGAATAATGGTCTAGTTTCACCCATTTTCATTTGTGCACTTTACCCAGGGACACACTGTATATTAACATAACATTACGCTTGTTTTCTTCGTAGAGCATGTCGGAGGTGTACCCAGATTTCGCCAGTTATGAAAGGAACCAAGAATATTAAGACTTTGCCTTCTGAAAGTGGGTAACGTCGCAAATAGCTTTCAAATTTTTCGCTGTTTTGATTAATTTGGCTTTTTAGTTTAAGTATGTATGAATAAGTAAGCACTAGTTAGCAATATGAAATATTGCTAACTAGTGCCATTCGCGCGTTCCCAACTTTTAGAATGAACGCTCTAAACCTGATAATAGCTGCATAGTACCTGCTTTTTTGGCAGAATGTCTGTCATTCAGCTGTTTATTATTTTTGGTACCTTCATCATTCTTGCTTCTAATTTTTTCTCAGAACAGAAATCATTTAAAAATGGCATATTTTAAAACCTTTATAATGAGGAGAAAAGAGGAGCAGAATTTCTCGTTTCCATCTTGCAATATTCGTCAGATAAGCATCGCTAGAGCTTACTGTTTGCCCCGCGTCTCCTTTCTTTTGTTTTCATTTACTTGCAGCAATATTGCCATGACATCCAACGTAACTTAACCCCCCTGATTGCCACTACACGGTCTGAATATGAAGCAAAAGTTATTTATTTCCTCCTCTAATGAGGTATCTACATTTTCTGGTCATGTTATTCAAATTGTTACATGTCTCGATTGCGAATGTTTTCACCATTCATATTTATGATGCCAAGTTTTATTGTTTTCTGTCATAAAAGGTATTATTTTTAGAGTCTCATATTGTATTTTTCGGATAGTTCGCTGTAAAATGTTCAAAGAAAGGCTTCTTATATTTTATTTTTGTTATTATTAATGAAGATGGACATAATGAAATATTGGCGTTCTGCCAATATTGGCAAGTCTGTGAATGCAAAAACAAAACGTAACTAATGAATTGTTGTTAAAATATTTACGGATCGAAGAGCCTTTATTACGGTCAATTTTGATCTCGTTATAAATTCTCAAAGAGTGTTTGTGTTATTTTCCATTGCGAACATTATAAAGCAGAGCTACTTTGTGATCAGTACCGTACTAGGTGTATATTTTACCTAATAGATTACTAGAATATGCATGGTAAATACTTGCAACACCAGAACCACCTTTACATAGAAAATCTTGTTTTATTTTGTTTGTTCAGAATATTTGTGTATGGTTTAATTTTCCAGAGCAATGTCACATAAGCTAGCTTTGTAGGAATATTAATAATTATTTTATTTATAAACGTAAGTAATCAACGCTAATGCAAAACATTTGTTATATTCCATATTGCAGAAATATTAAAACCATACAAACAAAACTATGTAAACATTCTAGTTCCGTATGAACTAGCAATTTGAGAAACGCAAAGTGGTACCTACTTTTTAATAAAGCTAGGTGCACGTATAAAAACTGCTTCATCGTAATATATTCGTCATAACTTAGAAGCTTCACACCAAACTTTACTTACATTCCCGCAATTGTTAGTGTTTGCAGGACATAGTAGATCAAATTGTTAGTTTTGAAACCATCTCATTGATTTCGTAAATCGGTGATATAATTTTAGACACATCCATTCGAGTTTCCTTAATTCTAAAATGGAAGAGCTATCCGACATACCAGAAGAATTCATAGAGCCTATTCTCCCTTGCTTGAATTTATTAAAAAATTGCTGTATCCTTCTATATTCTGCGCAAACATCTTTTTGGAAGAAATCCTGTCACCTTTCATTGAATGTGGTGTGTTTGGTAATCTACCAGATTGCGTTGACAGTGTATTTGCGTAATGTGTTTCGAGGGGAGCTCAAACTGGACGAAATGGCTTATGTAGTTAGCGTCTATGTGGTCAGTATTCAAGGTAAGTTTAAAATAACTTTCACGTCAGGAAAACTGTTACTGTCCCAGTCATGAGGACATAAAAAAAAACTTTTATTCGTTCACTGGCCACACACTGCCTTAGCCACTAAGGTCTAGAAGCATGCAATTTTGCACAAGAGTTCCTTATACAACGAAGGTGAGCCCTGAGGAAGGACTTTTGAAAATTCATAGCCTAAAGTGGTTAAATAGTGGTTGAAAGTTGGCAGAAGAGAGAGAAGAGAGAAGTAATTTTTCCCGATAATAATACCCATCGGGCGCACGGCTTGTTAACTTAAGTTTGATCAGCATAACCTTTCCACATGTCAGTACAATTGAAATGTGTGCTCAATTCATATTTTTCTCTTACGTCTCAATTCATACTTGACAATAATTAAAGTTAATGATTGATAATGTTTAAAGTGACATCCCTTTTTTTTTTTTTTTTTTGAGGTGGGAAATCATCAAATGACTTCTCCCGCTCTGGGCAGAGCGAGAGGGTGTGTCAGACTTTTACTGACTAAAACCCACCCGTGTTCCTTCCGTTGCCTGTGTGCCAGAGCCGCGATATTCCTTTCAGACAAACCCGCAACCCCAGCAGGCATTGGTTTTTCGACCCCGTCGAAGTGACATCCCTGAGTAGTATTTAGAAAGACGTATTTGAAATAAACTTATAGTATCTCAAATTATTAGAGTAACATTTATTAAGTGATAAAATTGGTATCGACAACTTTAAGTATTTTTTTAAAACTATTTTCTAGTTCTGAGTTGCGTTTGTGAGACATATACGGATATGATATACATTATTCCACGCATTTACACCTACGTCTGTATTTGCTACAGCCAAAGTTACTATGTTTGCAGCGTCACCGTTACTTACTCAATCCTTATTCTCGTACATTACTATTCAAACATCACGTCTACCTTGTTCTCACGTCAAAACTCACGAATACACAGGAGCTTCCCAATTTCCCTTACATTTTTGCCCCATATTTTCTCAGAATTCAAAGACAAAAGACGTTTGCGCCAACGTTTTATGTCAACACCTTGCATACGGAAACATGCTGTATACTTTTAACTGAACTCTGAATTTCTTAGCCATACTCAAAGCTACGATAGTGATACTTAAGAAGACGGAAATAAGGGCGATAGTCCAGCAAATGGGCAGCATGTGGAGGACAGGGGATCTCACTGAAGTACAGATTAACAAGAAGAATGCGCTACTGAAGAGACTAAAGTTTTGTTATGCAGGTGGGAACTCGCATTTTAATATACGACTTTTGTAGTAATTTTGACCAAGGGAGCTCTTAGCGACGTTGTTGGGTGTATAGCTAATTGAGATTTGTACTTAAAACTTCTTCAGGCAGGTGGTCCTACTTGAAACTAATTAGGTTGGAAAGGATTATGTTGAGTGGCATTCAAGGGCTATCAGTAATTTAGTAAGTTCCATTAAAAGTGTATAAAAAATTCTGTCTTGGACAGTATTGTACGAAATTAAGAAATTAATTACTTTAGTTTTATGAGGGAAAAAAGTTCTTTTATTTTCGTAGAAGATTTTTTTTTATTTCGTGGGCGTACTAGAAGTCTGATGAAAAGCCTAAGTACTAGCCACCATAATAAGTTAGCCACATCACAGATCGTTCACTTCGCATTTTAGGTATGAAGCTACAGGTACGCGGCAGGCTCGACTTGTCAGGCCAATTCAGTCAGTGTAACGTAGTCAGAAGATATAATAGTCACGCGATAGAAAGAGAAGCAACTTCTAGGTGAATATAACTGTAGGTAATTAGCGTTGTGCGACCTGAATTGCACTTTATTGTATCGTAGCAAGAGTCGCTTTTTATTTAAATGATTTTGCGGAGTGAACCATCTGTATTAATCTGTGGCGACATCTAATTAATTTAGAAAACAGTGCATTTGTTTCCTGAATCATTTTTTTGAACACATCTAACAGCAAAAAAAATAATCTTACTAGCATTTTTCCAATTAATTTGGTGTCGGCTTCCAGTCTAATCGAATGCAGCTGATCTTACATGGAGCGACTGCCTATCTGACCTCCACAACCCAAGTTACTGAGTAACACGACTAGACTAGACTAGTTGTCAGACTTTTGGGCTCCTGACTACCCGTAACGAATTTGAAAGATCTACGAATGACAGCTGGGACCAACGGTTTAACGTGCTTTCCGAGGGACGGAGCAGTCTCAATATGTAATGGACGGTCATCCTTCCTTAACGGACCGCGACAAGCTTAGTCTTCGACCGACCAGTGCGGCTGTTATTATATAACCACGAACCCCTCAAAATCTAACAACAAAGCTACTCAAAACAAGTATCTTCCAAAATAATGTCATTGACATCCTTGACACTGATATTCTCAGCTTCTGCATCTGTGACGGCATTGAGACGTTCATCGTTCCCGAATGTTCCATTATATTAGCAGGCAACACCCGTGACAATGTACGGGTTATGATCATCTGACGTCATAACTCACGGCTTTTGTGGAAGTTATTGGTCGCATAAAACTAGTTCTTTCATTATTCTCTAGTACAATAGTTCTTCTTGCCCTGATATGATGTTGTTATGAGTAGTCGGCAGTCTGAAAGTATGGGCTGGTGTAAGTTGAGAATGTCAGTGATATCTTGTTATTGGGTTGTGGAGGAAGGATGGCAGTTTTTGAAAAATATTGGAAGGTATTTATCTGCATTTCATTAAACTAGAAGCAATGGGTTTGCTTCTCAGTGCCAAAAAAACTTAGTGCATGGTGATGATGATAGGGTCTAATTAGATCATGCTAATGGATATGAACGAGTAAGATTTGTTGAAAATTATAGAGGAAGTACCAAATATTAAAAATTTTTATTTGATATTTAATGAGCAAAACGTGGGGAAGCTTAAGTATGGAAAATTTAGGTCTTCTAGAGATTTCTCGCGAGAGATCTGGCGCGTGACTTTTAATAACGTTACGGATTATTTTGCCTTTTACAAAAAATGCTATTAAAAAATCGTTATTCTCGATCGATCGTTATAATCGTTCGTCTCATTCCACAATTTTATTGGGCACTGTTTATGGTAATCAAAATAGTTTCAATTCTGGCAAAGCCAAAGTCATGTCTTTTTAGTCATGAAAAAGTACCCAGGTACCCCTAATAAATTGCAAAATCTCCTAATTTATATTCTTTGTCTTGTAAATTCCTTTATTAGACTACATTCCCATAGATGGCTCAAAAGCTGAGAGTAGGCGTATTAATAATATCGTTCGTAATAAAATCGGCATGTAACTCGCTGTAGACGATTTTCTTGCAATATGGAAATTGCGCACAATCTTTATTTTTCTTCCTTTATAAAACTTTACGAGTCTCGTAGTCTATGTTTATGAGCTTTCTTTTTTATTGAGATTTTTTATTAGTTTTTAATTATATTATATATTTTGGAGTGACTTTTTTACTGTCGTACACTATGATCGAAAAAAAGAATAATCGACGCTAATGCGTTGGGATTATTAACAACGTATACCTTCTTTGTTTCATTAAGTCTTCCTTTTCCTTTTAAGGGTTCCGTAGTAAACAAGGAACCCTTATAGTTTCACCATTTCCGTCTGTCTGTCTATCTGTCCGTCTATCTGTCTGTCTGTCTGTCCGTCTGTCTGTCCGTCTGTCTGTCCGCGGCTTAGCTCAGAGACGGTTGGTACTAGAAAGCTGTAATTTGGCATATGTATACATATTAATCATACCGACAAAGTGGTAACATAAAATCAAGTTTTTTTTTTATTTTTATGGTACCTCCCCTACACGTAAAGTAGGGATGTTTTTTTTTCCTCATCTACCCCATGTTGTGGGATGTCGTTAGAAATGTCTTTCAAAAATATTGTGAGTTTGTTGAAATCATTTTTGGATTCAGGGATCCGTTTGCAAAATATTAAGCTTTTAACTGATTTTTTTTGTTAGAGTCAAGTGTCCCCTCCCCCTCTTCTAGCTAAATGGTTGTACTTGGATTCGTGAAAAAATTCACAGCAGTAGTATATATAATGAAATTAAAAGGAAAACTATGAGAGCTAAGTAGGCTGTACAGGTTAACGAGAAATAATCAACCAACTTAAATTTGCAGTTTGAAAAACATAAACATGAACATTATTGAGAACCTGTTTTTCAACTACAATGTTAAGTTTGTTTTTGGGATAAATTCATCCCAACTGCGGAACCCTTCATTGTGCGTGGTCCGACACGCACTTGGCCGGTTTTTCATAATAATATCCAGCGTAAACCCAAGCGTCTACCCATACTAAATCCTTTTCAAGAATAATTACATCACAAACAACCTCCGAGACTACTCCACAAGAATTATTTTCTAACTTTATCGCAACTACCAACTGCAACTTTATTGCATGTTACGCCATTTAGTTCTTTTCTTTTCTTTGCAGTTTTCTACTGGATTAATATGATTGGATCCTGGCAATACATACTGGCTCCTTTATTGGAAACTGTTTTCCGCAAATTTATTTTACAACAGGAATGTGGGCTGTTACTCCCATTTTCGTGTAGCTTTACGTTTGATCCTACTGGGAACTGGGCAAGATATATCGGAGTATATATTTTTGAGACTTACAGCAGTAAGTGGGGCTTTATTGCTCTTGGAGAACTATTGTCCTTTAGGGACACTTGATTTATCATTGCATTGCTTTTTGTTACTAGGCCAGATTACAGATGATGTGTTTCGGTGTTTGGAGTAACGTGCAGTAATTTTTTTTTGGTGTGATTTCTTTTTAGTTCCACAACCTTATTTAGTCTGTCATATGACCTATATTTTTTTTTTAAATATAGACCATATTAAAAAAAAGACATCATTTTTTATGTATACAATAAATAAAGTTAAATATGAGGAACATAATACGAGTAATAACAAGCATTGATCACTGCCTTACCGCTTACTGTGTGTTGGTGATATCAACCTATACTCCATTGGTTTAGGTAATTAAATAAAGGTAAACAAATCGTAAAAAGGGGTTTCCTCTTTTATTTATGTGTGTTAAACTGTATGATTTATTCTAAACTCCTTTTCGTAGATGTAAATGCTTGAGCACAATTTTTTGTTAGATTTTTAATCTTCTTCTTTTCAGCTGGTTAGTGACTAACCTGGTGTCAGAATTTTAAAGCTGCCCATGGCCCTCTTACTTGGCTTCACATTCCGTCGATAAATATCTCTCACTCATGCCGGTTTCCTCACGATGTTTTCCTTCACCGTTTTTGAAGCAAGTGATAATTATACAATACGCAAGACCTATGACTTGGCAGTCCGACGGTTACACCACTAGGCTATCACTGGGGAACCGATCACTTTTCCGATTTGTTTTTGTTTGTATTTCCATTTTACCTAAAACTTTTGACCGACGTCTTTTTTGCTATATGCATTATTTGACATATTTTTAGATGATCGAAGTTTTGTGTGTCATTTGTATTATTTTACCGAACTATATTTCGCCGATTTACAAAATAACTTTTTGCTATTGCCTTTATCGGACTTTTTGCATTTGCCAAATAATTTATTTGCCATATTTTCACCTCACCGAAACGAGCCCGCGTAACCCCGCAGCACCGGAGCCATGACAGAAACAATGCTTGCTGCATGTTGCATGTCTGCTTGCATGTTGCTTGCTTGTTTGCACGCTGCATGCTTGCTTGTATGCTGCATGCCTGCTTGTACGCTGCATGCCTGCTTGCATGTTGCTTGCTTGTATACACGCTGCATGCTTGCGTGTATGCTGCATGCCTGCTTGCATGCTGCATGCCTGCTTGCATGCTGCATGCTTGCTTGTACGCTGCGTGCCTGCTTGCATGTTGCTTGCTTGTATGCACGCTGCATGTTTGCTTGTATGCTGCATGCCTGCTTCTATGCTGCATACCTGCTTGCACGCTGCATGCCTGCTTGCATACTGCATGCTTGAAGCAAGCATCCTTGTTTGCATGCTTCTTACTGGGATCACTTAAAACCACTTTTGTTCTATTTTATTAAACAGTGGATAATGAACATTGGGAAGCATAATACTTCGAACAAATGTTATTTCGGCTAAGTGTAACTTCGGTAAAATATTTTTCGACCAAATGAAACGTCGGAGTAACGAAAAAAATTTAATTGATAATAGGTCAACTGACACAGTGGCGGACGTGACTTCAATGAAGTAAAAAAAAAACGAAACGATAATAGTTGAAAAGTTTTAGATGAAATGAAATTCGGTCAAATATTTTTCGAACTTATGATAGGTAAACCCTATCACTGCTTTATTAGATTTTTATAAAAATATAATATTTTGTAATCTGTCTACTGTAAAGAACCCAAATTCTAAACGTCAACGAATTATAACGTCGAGTACAACTGAAACTTAGCATGACAACTGACGTGACATATATTTTACCTTTATTTAACTACCTAAAGCTAGCTATAGTTCATAAACAGTCGTGACCAAAACAACTTTATTTATATAATGCCATTTAACAGTTAATCAATAACGAGCAAAAAGTAGAGCACTGTATCACTCAAAAAAAAACACATCTTCAATTTTATTGCAAATAATAAAACTCTCAAAAACTTTGAAAGCTTGCTCGGAGATAGCTGTTTCTAAATCATAAAATCTTTAACAGCATTTTGAGTTGTAATAACATTTGCTGAACTAAAATTTGTTTGTGTATCAAAGCACTAAATGAATTCAAGACAAACATTTATATTGTTCTGTTCTAGAATAATTATGCAGTAGAACTGAAGGAGTTTCGACTTATTTGAATTGTGTTTGCGTTTACTCGTGTACGTGTTTGCGAATACGAGGACTTGGATCGTCAAATTACTTAGGTACCCATTACAAGGTGATGAAGCTAGGGTTTCACCGGGATTTGACTTTACGGTGTCAAAGAACGCTCTCTAAGGGTTTTCCTACAGTGACACCATAAAATAATTACGTCAAAAATCCACGCTTCAACATTCTCCTGCTATTATACCAATTTACTTGCGGTCGGCGTAACATGTCCGTTTCTTCCATACTTCTCTATTAGTCGTCATCTCAGTAGATACAGCATAGGTGTCATCTTCCACACAGTCCATCCATCGTTCCTTTGGTCTTCCCCTACTCTTATACCCATCGACATTCATACTCAAAATTTTCCTAAAGACATTTCTGCATTCCTCCGCATCACATGCTCAAACCATATTTTTTTTTAGTTTGGTAAATTATCAAATAACTTCTCCCGCTCTGGCCGGAGCGGGAGGGCGTGTCGGACTCTTACTGACTAAAACCCACCCGTGTTCCTTCAGTTGCCTGTACGTTGCCAGGGGCCATGGTATCCCGTTCGGACTTTCCCGCGACCCCGACACACACCGAACCACACTGAACTCGTCGGTATTGCCAGCAGCCGACCGGACATACGTACGACATTGACTGTACATAGCACGAATTTACTTGACATACTTTCCGGGCAAACCTTTCTCTTTCCAGGCCCATTACAGCACGTCCCGAGGTACCCTATCATACGCTTTCTCCAGATCAATGAACACCATGTGCAAAAATCCACGCTTCGTCTATAAAAAAAAAATCTGTATTTTTATAATAAATTGTTTCATTATTCGGCATATACAAAAATATCAACATTGGTTTACGTGTTCTTTACCATTAATGAAGATATAATTTTCCATGTATTTCCTTCCAAATAAATTGTTTTCATATCGTGTTCAAGCATTCACGTTATTTTAAACTTTACCTGTTCATCGCTCATACCCACAAATCCCACGAATTTTACCAAACAATTTTACCAAAACAGTATTTTAAAATTACCTGCCAAAAATTTCTATACAGCCATGCAGAAATTCATAAAATCTTATTAAAATTTCAAACACACAGTCTTAATTTGTTCCCGACTCCGGACCCCTTTTGAACTATTTTGAGAGAGGTGAAATTTCAAAAATTCCTTTCTTCCTCCGTTCTCATGTAATGAGTGAAGTGTGCCTTAAATTTTCAGTAGTCAACGGTTCCCGGAAAGCTTGATTAATCGCAGAGGACCTTTTGTGAAATTCTAGTATTTGACTTTGCTTTAAATATGTGTAGGTGTGTTACCCGATTTAAATGTCAGCAAAAATGTTCTTGGGACTATTTTGGGGTTGATGATTCAGTTTATGGCCGATTCCTGTAATTTACGAACCGTTAACGGTTAAAATGAAGACTTGTATCTTTACCAATAATGAAGCAAAGACCTCATAGCTTTACATATTAGAGACTCCCATAAGGGAAGTAGCTGTCACAGGTAAAATTTGCTTACGAATATATTTATAAGCCCAGTTTGGCAATAATAAAAACTACCATTGGTAAGCATAACGATTCGTTATGTGTTTATAGGAACCGCGCATTAAAGGGTTAAGTTTTGGTTTTTGTTGTTTGCAAAACAGCATTTTTGATGAATGAACTGAATTTAACGAATTTATGTGGAGGATGCAAGTGGTTCAGAACCTATATGAGTGATCTTCAATTTCTAGAAAATAAACGTATTTTGAAAGTGCATCAAATATCTGATTGGTCTGCACTCACTTGGTTTCACATTTTTCATTAACTATGCTGATAATTCCTCACGTTGTATTGCTTTTAATAAAATTGTTCTACAAACAAATAATTTTGAAACAACCTATTAAATGATACATGATTTACAAAAAATATTAAACGTCAATAATATTTTGAACTAGATGAGGTCGGCGTTTCTTATCCGACTACTCTGAGAAGAAAGGCCAAAACAAACTCAGAGGTCACAGTCTCTTTTAAAGTCCAGACATAATCCTAGACTGATCATCTGAAGACCATGTAGACTGGTGTCTGAAATGGTATTTTGAGGACAGAACCACACAGATTGAGTGGACTTGTTCAGACAGTGCTAGCATTTGTCAGTAATCGTACAGCTCACCTCGGAATTTAGGGAGCTCAACGATTCGACGAACAATACCAAAGAAAGGACATTTGGGTAGGCCGCATAAATGACTCTAACTGCCAGACCTTCGCCTTTCGGAAACGAAAAGAATGACCCGCGTAGCCCTCACATTCACAATAAATTAAATAATAATAATATTATACTTCACAAACTAAATATTCATGTCATTGTGGTTAAGTATAACAAAATGCAAAAAAATAAAATATTCAGTATGCAAAGTATTGGACCAAGCCTTTTTGTCCTCAATAATGAACATTTCATGATGAAGCAAAACCTGAACCAGCAGAGCCAAACTAAAAAGTTTAGTTCCCAGAATTGACGACCAATAATTCTCAATCGTATTGGAATTCTCGAAAACCTTTGTCGTATTTCTTCTATTTGGCTATGATGTTTCTTCCTGTTTGTTAAGCAAACTACACCATATCCGCTGACAAAATCCTTTCACTTTGGAAGCAATCCGGCAAAAGCATTTTTGCAGTAAAATTATTAAGGTCAAGCGACGAAGCTCTGTCGCTAACTTTATGATCTGAAAGGAGGATGCCCAAAAAAATGCCCAGCGTCGGGTAAAACAATCTTGTATGTACAATAATACATACATGGTAGATATCATGTGTATATATGAAATTAGTTTCTCTCAAAATAATCACCACAAGCGCTACAGCATGCACAAATGCTAGCGTCGAATAAAAAGTTTCCTGTTTAAAAAGAGATAGATAGTGCACCATAATTATGGTTATGTTGCACATATACCCCTATTCAAACAACGTAATGCACCTCACCTTAGCACTGAGAGTACTAATAACACTTATTTCAATAAAATTGTGACGAATGCAATGAGTGACTTTAGAATCGCAGTAGCCCTCATTAGTGCATATCGAGAACCCTACACAGACAGAAAGTTGTATTATTACGCTTACGCTAGGCATAAAGACACTATGAAACTACCAGTTAGGATTCTAGATTCTCAGTTGATCACGATAAATTATGAAAAAATACGTACGCTTTTTCACATGTCTTTTTATATACTGCTAACCAACTTTATTTACAGCAAAAGTAAGGAAAAATATCATAACCTATTATTAAGAATAAAACAATACATAGCCAATCATGGGGATAATTTTTAAAGAAAGTAATTTCATATTTTATTATCTTCAATTAATACCTTTTACCCCACATAAGATTTTTTATCGACTCTGGGTTTTTTGCCCGTACATTTTTGGGCATTCTTCTTTTATTGGACAGCGATTCTGAGCTTTTAGTTTAATTGTTGAAAAAACGCCAGCGAATTTTGAACCAACTTTTTTGCTGGGAACATTTAAAATTGAAATATTTTTTCTGTAGAGTACGAAAAACCTAATCAATTTTAGAAACAGTGAAAGGTACAGGCATCTGATAATTATTGGTCCTTGATTTCATACTAGGTAAGTATAAGTACAGTACTTTTATCTCACGAAGTGACAGTTTCCATAATAAGGTTTACAAGTGTACAAACACTCCGTGAATGTGTATGTGCGCAGGAGCTCTAGGTACCGTCCGAGACACTGGTAAAGTTGCAATGTGTGTTATGTGCTAACGCTACTCGTCTTCATTACCAATTCACAGCGTATTTGTATTCTTGGTTTATTTATTTAAACTTCTCGCACACAATAAGGTACAAAGGTGCTTTGACTTGGTTACCACAAGTAAAGAACGCGTCGCTTCGTTTATAATAGGTACTATAGTTGTAGTAAAGAAATATCACGTTGTAATATTTTGTACCTGGGCGACCGAGCTCTGCTCTGGTAAAAATAGAGAATGCTCATTTAATAGTACAGGACAGTTCATACTAATTCCATGCTGCCATGATAGTAGGTACTTACTAATTCCATGCTGTGATGTCATGTTATTCTAAGGTAGCCATCTTGTTCTAAACTTTGGCCGACCGAGCTTTCCTCGGGTGAAAATACGGAGATAACGAATATTCCCAGATAATAATATGAGACCTAGCTAGATTGACTTTTCGTCCCCGTAATCCCCTATATTGCAACTTTCATCGAAATCGTTAGAGCCGTTTTCAAGAACGTGATTACGAATATATATAATATATATATATCCAAATATTGCTCGTTTAATAGTATAGGATGTACGTATATATCCGGCGCACATTGAGTAGGTACTGCCAACTTTATTGACTATTCTATGAGCTATTTTAAGAAATGGATTCTACATTTTCAGTTAGTTCTGACTTATATGTAGTAGGTATAACTGCATAAACAGTTGTTTCAGTAACAAACCGTAAATATAGTAGCACGTAGCTTCAAACACACGTAGCTTGAAAGACGTTACGATAAAAAAAAAAAAAAAACAAAACAATTCCATCCCAAAAATCACTCTTTTTACGTTCCATTGTACATGTAGGTGGCTCTTTGCTTGGTTCACTTACCAGGTTGCTTATAAAACTGTTTTTTTGCAGTGTTCCGCATCGTATACTTTTATCTAGGAACAGAGTTCCTAATGATAACATTATGCTCTCACTTAGCAACAGAATTCACTTTACTTCAAGAAGATTTACTGAACATCAAACCAGGAAACCTTGCGCCTTTGAAGATCGTTATTGATAAGCATCAAAAATTAATAAGGTTGGTAAAGTTGAGTCCATAATACCTCAGCTCGAATTCACTCCTTATATCGCTCGCACGATACTGCTCGCAGACTGAGTATGAGCGAGACTGAGCGGCGGGGAGAAGGCTCCAAGGCGCTAATAGTTCAGGTAATTTCTTTTTACGGCGAAAATAATGGTAATTAATTTTTAAAAAAACTTTAAATCTGCTTTACAGTTAGTTTAGTTAATATGCAAAGCTTCATGATCTAATTTGAAGTATTTTTTTAATACCGGCAGTTTATCGTTCGGTTTGAGAGGGGGTAACCTTGGTTTTTTTTCTATAGAGACATTTTTATGGGATCGTGTTTTTGTCAAACATAGTACTTAACATAAATTCTTAACTTTACCATATATTTATTTCATAATTAATCGAAAATACTGCAGTATTCTCGATATAACGGAGGATCGTGCTAAGCCATTTGAGATATTATACATTTTTAAGTATTTCAAGTCTAACTACCAGTCTTACCAAGGGCTAGCCAAGCTGGTATAGCATTTTCACTGCGGATTTTTATGGGTAATGTGGTAGTCGGGCGCGTCATTTTAAAGTGGAGATGCTTTACCCAGTGTGTTGCGGAGGTCAGGATAGGCAGGCGTATCTGGTTAGACTGGAACCCGGTCCCAACATAGTTGAGAAAAGGCTAGGTAGATTGATTGATTGAAAGTTAAGTATTTAATCGAAGCATCTTGCTGAGATAGGAGCATTTTGGCCTCGCACAGGACTTTCTGCTTTTATTTTAATTTGTTTTTTTTTAATTGTTTGTTTTAGTTATGTAACTCTTCTTCATTTTTCTTATTTTTTTAATAGTTGCCGATTTTTCGACGAAAGCCACCAGATCTTTTAATTTTTTTCACTGTCTCCATTGCATAAAACCATCCAATTCAAATATTTAATACAAATGCACTTAATTAAGCTATTTTTAGGAAAAAAAACACTAAAAACAGGTTTTCACTATCATTTGTTTAGACAAACTGAAAAATATCTATTTAAGTATTTTATCTAGACTTTAAGTTAGACAAAGATAAGAGTACCAATAGCTAAAACAGAAACATTTTCTTTTTTGAAACCATCTTTAGAAAGCCCCGATCTAAAGATTAACCATGAATAGACTGTCAATAGACAGATTTGTTTTAAACCTCCAAGATTGTGTTACTTGGGCTACCTATCCTACCAACCTATCCTACCTACACCTACCTATAACCTTGTCCTAAGAAAAATGACCACAACAAAAAAATGATTGTATCCAATTTGGTGCAGCCGTTTACAAGTTATGGCGTGACCAAGGGAAATAAGGACTCATTCATAAGCCTGATTTATTAATAATATTTACAGGTGTGAAAAATATTGAAGATGTAGATGAAAATAAAACACTTAGTGAAATATGTATGGATGCAGGGAGAGTTGAAGACATTAAAAGAGGATTGAGGCCAATTACTGATTCTGTGGAAGACTTTGATAAAGTGTTGGTTGGCAGGTAACTTAAAATACATTCAAAAAACAGGAATAAGTACATATTATAGTATTCGAATAGACGTAAGAGTTGAAATCTTGGTCTTAACTTTAACCAATGATAAAGACAATTCCATAGAGAAAAAAAAATATATAAAAAAAAAATGATTCTTTAAGTTATAATTTACAGCGTTTTATTTCAGTTTGAAAAAAATGTGCAAAGGTTTTAAAAGAAAAAATACAAATTTCAACGCAGGCCTTGGGGCATTTTACGAATATGTAGAAAAAGACGAAAACATGGCCATAGCTGCTGTAATACCAATGAATACATATTTGACTTCTTTCGAGGTAAAAATATAATTATTTTCACGTTTGAGAATGAAAATAGCAACTGTAATAAATGGTGCCTCAATAAAAATTAAGGCCTCATTTTTACATAATGAATCCACTTTAATTAAGCAGTGACACTTCATTTGTAATTTTCCAGGAAAGTGGATATCTGAGTAGGAATGAGATTCATCTGATAATGATTCCGGGCTTTGATGGACATTATCATATATTCAACTTTTTAGCTGAAAGAATCAAAATACGAGCAGCAACTTTGCAATTAGGACCAGATTTAAAATCACAAACCACATCAGAAATCGCTAAAACTTTGGCAAATGTAAGTATGTTTAAAAAAAAATTGAGGTAGTAAATAAATTGAATTATGAAACCCAGCTGGCACAGCAATCCCCGGGCCTTGGAAGTCGCCACGGGCGTCGGGAGTCGCAAGCTGACTTCCGGCCACCGTAGGCGCGGGCTTACGGACGGTGAACAATGGGTAGCTCGCCGTCCGATTAGGACCAGGCCCGGGTCGACGGCGCGTTGTGTTCCACGCGCGCCTCAAAGAGATGTGAGCACCAACTGACGGGGTCCGTAAGGGCTAATGCCTGCCAGGGTTGCGAGTTTGTCCGAAAGGGATATCGCGGCCCCGGCACACGGGCAACGGAAGGAACACGGTGGGTTTTAGTCAGTAAAAGTCTGACACACCCTCCAGCTCCGCCCAGAGCGGGAGAAGTTATTTGATAATTAGCCAGCATCAAAAAAAAAAAAAAAGCTGGCACAGCAATATTTTATCATCATATCATAGTCAAAGTTAACTCATTTTATTTCAAGTAGGTAGACCATTTGTGGTCCAGTGGTAACGGCCGCGACTCATGAGTTGTAGGTCATAGGTTCAAACACAGACAGTCGCTTTACTTTGTGTATTTCATCACCGCTGCTCTCAAAAACGGCGAAAGAAAACATAGTGAAGAAACTGGCATGTCCTAGAACCAAAAATTCGAAGACATGTGACATACGCACTGGGCCCGCGTTGTAGATTACTGCTCACTCCCCGAGAAGAGCTGAGCCTGTGTTCCAGCAGTGGGAAAATTATAGGCTGATTGAGATTGATTGAGGTAGACCATCAAAAGGAACTTTGAACTTCATTTGTATGTGTACAAAAATTCGTAACGGTCGTCGATTCTTATAAGTAGAAGGGCCTTTACTATTATTTTGATAGATCCAATATCCTCCGACATTCTTTACCGATTATTATAATCAGGGTAGTATTTTATAGAAATGAATGACTGAATGATTTTCACATGTAATATATTACTATGTTTACAGCGGATCAAAGCGAATTTCGAAATCTCATCCCAATTCTACATTTTGGGATATTCATTTGGGGTAAATGTAGCTTTGGAAGTTGCCAAAATATTGGAAGCTGAAGGTACGATTCGACACGAAACGTTCAGTTATGTTTTTGAGATTTCATTTATTTTCTATGCTGTAATATTTTGTTTGCAGGAAGAACTGGAGTAGTATATTGCTTGGAAAGCAGTCCAGATGCCTTAAAAATACAATTAAAAGCCTACGCCAACAATTTGAACGACGAAAATCTAGAAAACAATATTTTAGAACATATGTACCAACTTATTAGTAGACGAGGTGACATTGAACTAAAACGGGAATTAGAACAAATTAACAGCTGGTCAGAGAAACTTGATATTTGCATCACTAAGCTAAGAAAACAAGTTCACTTTACAAGTGAGCATATAAGAAGCATGCTGCAATCAGCATATGATCGTATAATGTTAGCAAAAGAATACGAACCAGATTTTAAATTAAAATCAGAAATAGTGCTAATAAGAGGTATACCTCATCCGAAGGCGAACAATCTTACTGATGACTACAACTTATCAAAATACACTACCAAACCAGTCAGAGTTTTTGACATAAAATCTGATCATGTGTCTGCACCTTATGATTGTAGATTACCTAATATAGTCAACAAAATGTTAGATCCAACAATATTGGAAGAATTTAAAACGCGAAATCTTTGCGAAATTTACTACAGACGAGCCAAGGAAGAACAATCAAAAATGTAAATTAAATTAAAATATATTTTTAAAATACGGTCTCTGTGTGTTTTATTTATTTTGAATCTATCAATGTAGACGTTAGATTTATAGACTATTAGAGTTATTTCTGTAATAATACTGCAACAAAAAAATGGATGGATGAAGTGCACAAACGAAAATGGGTGAAACTAGACCATTATTCATTGACAAAAAAAAATTAAAAAAATCTTTGTGCCTATTAAATTCCCCTGTATTGAAATGTAATCTTTTTATTAATTGAGTGAATTACGGTAAAATAAAAACAATAATGATGGCTGATATTTGATATTGCACGGCAAATACAAAGAAACCCTCTAAAACACTCATCAAGTAAAAAAACACGTTTCTTTTCTCAATTTTGACATTTTTGTGTGAATTTTTCATGTTTTTTTTTGTGCACTTTACCCAGGGACACACTGTATATTAACATAACATTACGCTTGTTTTCTTCGTAGAGCATGTCGGAGGTGTACCCAGATTTCGCCAGTTATGAAAGGAACCAAGAATATTAAGACCGTGCCTTCTGAAAGTGGGTAACGTCGCAAATAGCTGTCAAATTTTTCGCTGTTTTGATTAATTTGGCTTTTTAGTTTAAGTATGTATGAATAAGTAAGCACTTGTTAGCAATATGAAATATTGCTAACTAGTGCCATTCGCGCGTTCCCAACTTTTAGAATGAACGCTCTAAATCTGATAATAGCTGCATAGTACCTGCTTTTTTGGCTGAATGTCTGTCATTTAGCTGTTTATTATTTTTGGTACCTTCATTATTCTTGCTTCTAATTTTTTCTCAGAACAGAAATCATTTAAAAATGGCATATTTTAAAACCTTTATAATGAGGAGAAAAGAGGAGCAGAATTTCTCGTTTCCATCTTGCAATATTCGTCAGATAAGCATCGCTAGAGCTTACTGTTTGCCCCGCGTCTCCTTTCTTTTGTTTTCATTTACTTGCAGCAATATTGCCATGACATCCAACGTAACTTAACCCCCCTGATTGCCACTACACGGTCTGAATATGTAGCAAAAGTTATTTATTTCCTCCTCTAATGAGGTATCTACATTTTCTGGTCATGTTATTCAAATTTTTACATGTCTCGATTGCGAATGTTTTCACCATTCATATTTATGATGCCAAGTTTTATTGTTTTCTGTCATAAAAGGTATTATTTTTAGAGTCTCATATTGTATTTTTCGGATAGTTCGCTGTGAAATGTTCAAAGAAAGGCTTCTTATATTTTATTTTTGTTATTATTAATGAAGATGGACATAATGAAATATTGGCGTTCTGCCAATATTGGCAAGTCTGTGAATGCAAAAACAAAACGTAACTAATGAATTGTTGTTAAAATATTTACGGATCGAAGAGCCTTTATTACGGTCAATTTTGATCTCGTTATAAATTCTCAAAGAGTGTTTGTGTTATTTTCCATTGCGAACATTATAAAGCAGAGCTACTTTGTGATCAGTACCGTACTAGGTGTATATTTTACCTAATAGATTACTAGAATATGCATGGTAAATACTTGCAACACCAGAACCACCTTTACATAGAAAATCTTGTTTTATTTTGTTTGTTCAGAATATTTTTGTATGGTTTAATTTTCCAGAGCAATGTCACATAAGCTAGCTTTGTAGGAATATTAATAATTATTTTATTTATAAACGTAAGTAATCAACGCTAATGCAAAACATTTGTTATATTCCATATTGCAGAAATATTAAAACCATACAAACAAAACTATGTAAACATTCTAGTTCCGTATGAACTAGCAATTTGAGAAACGCAAAGTGGTACCTACTTTTTAATAAAGCTAGGTGCACGTATAAAAACTGCTTCATCGTAATATATTCGTCATAACTTAGAAGCTTCACACCAAACTTTACTTACATTCCCGCAATTGTTAGTGTTTGCAGGACATAGTAGATCAAATTGTTAGTTTTGAAACCATCTCATTGATTTCGTAAATCGGTGATATAATTTTAGACACATCCATTCGAGTTTCCTTAATTCTAAAATGGAAGAGCTATCCGACATACCAGAAGAATTCATAGAGCCTATTCTCCCTTGCTTGAATTTATTAAAAAATTGCTGTATCCTTCTATATTCTGCGCAAACATCTTTTTGGAAGAAATCCTGTCACCTTTCATTGAATGTGGTGTGTTTGGTAATCTACCAGATTGCGTTGACAGTGTATTTGCGTAATGTGTTTCGAGGGGAGCTCAAACTGGACGAAATGGCTTATGTAGTTAGCGTCTATGTGGTCAGTATTCAAGGTAAGTTTAAAATAACTTTCACGTCAGGAAAACTGTTACTGTCCCAGTCATGAGGACATTAAAAAAAACTTTTATTCGTTCACTGGCCACACACTGCCTTAGCCACTAAGGTCTAGAAGCATGCAATTTTGCACAAGAGTTCCTTATACAACGAAGGTGAGCCTAAAGTGGTTAAATAGTGGTTGAAAGTTGGCAGAAGAGAGAGAAGAGAGAAGTAATTTTTCCCGATAATAATACCCATCGGGCGCACGGCTTGTTAACTTAAGTTTGATCAGCATAATCTTTCCACATGTCAGTACAATTGAAATGTGTGCTCAATTCATATTTTTCTCTTACGTCTCAATTCATACTTGACAATAATTAAAGTTAATGATTGTTAATGTTTAAAGTGACATCCTTTTTTTTTTTTTTGAGGGCGGGAAATCATCAAATGACTTCTCCCGCTCTGGGCAGAGCGAGAGGGTGTGTCAGACTTTTACTGACTAAAACCCACCCATGTTCCTTCCATTCCCTGTGTGCTGGGGCCGCGATATCCCTTTCGGACAAACCCGCAGCCCCAGCAGGAAAGTGACATCCCTGAGTACCTGTATTTAGAAAGACGTATTTGAATGAAACTTATAGTATCTCAAATTATTAGAGTAACATTTATTAAGTGGTAAAATTGGTATCGACAACTTTAAGTATTTTTTTTAAACAATTTTCAAGTTCTGAGTTGCGTTTGTGAGACATATACGAATATGATATACATTATTCCACGCATTTACACTTACGTCTGTATTTGCTACAGCCAAAGTTACTATGTTTGCAGCGTCACCATTACTTACTCAATCCTTATTCTCGTACATTACTATTCAAACATCACGTCTACCTTGTTCTCACGTCAAAACTCACGAATACACAGGAGCTTCCCAATTTCCCTTACATTTTTGCCCCATATTTTCTCAGAATTCAAAGACAAAAGACGTTTGCGCCAACGTTTTATGTCAACACCTTGCATACGGAAACATGCTGTATACTTTTAACTGAACTCTGAATTTCTTAGCCATACTCAAAGCTACGATAGTGATACTTAAGAAGAAGGAAATAAGGGCGATAGTCCAGCAAATGGGCAGCATGTGGAGGACAGGGGATCTCACTGAAGTACAGATTAACAAGAAGAATGCGCTACTGAAGAGACTAAAGTTTTGTTATGCAGGTGGGAACTCGCATTTTAATATACGACTTTTGTAGTAATTTTGACCAAGGGAGCTCTTAGCGACGTTGTTGGGTGTATAGCTAATTGAGATTTGTACTTAAAACTTCTTCAGGCAGGTGGTCCTACTTGAAACTAATTAGGTTGGAAAGGATTATGTTGAGTGGCATTCAAGGACTATCAGTAATTTAGTAAGTTCCATTAAAAGTGGATAAAAAATTCTGTCTTGGACAGTATTGTACGAAATTAAAAAAATTAATTACTTTAGTTTTATGAGGGAAAAAAGTAATTTTATTTTCGTAGAAGGTTTTTTTTTTTCGTGGGCGTACTAGAAGTCTGATGAAAGAATGATGAAAAGCCTAAGTACTAGCCGCCATAATAAGTTAGCCACATCACAGATGGTTCACTTCGCATTTTAGGTATGAAGAGGTATGAAGCTACAGGTACGCGGCAGGCTCGACTTGTCAGGCCAATTCAGTCAGTGTAACGTAGTCAGAAGATATAATAGTCACGCGATAGAAAGAGAGGCAACTTCTAGGTGAATATAACTGTAGGTAATTAGCGTTGTGCGACCTGAATTGCACTTTATTGTATCGTAGCAAGAGTCGCTTTTTATTTAAATGATTTTGCGGAGTGAACCATCTGTATTAATCTGTGGCCACATCTAATTAATTTAGAAAACAGTGCATTTGTTTCCTGAATCATTTTTTTGAACACATTTAACAGCAAAAAAAATAATCTTACTAGCATTTTTCCAATTAATTTGGTGTCGGCTTCCAGTCTTATCGAATGCAGCTGATCTTACATGGAGCGACTACCTATCTGACCTCCACAACTCAAGTTACTGAGTAACACGACTAGACTAGACTAGTTGTCAGACTTTTGGGCTTCTGACTACCCGTAACGAATTTGAAAGATCTACGAATGACAGCCGGGACCAACGGTTTAACGTGCTTTCCGAGGGACGGAGCAGTCTCAATATGTAATGGACGGTCATCCTTCCTTAACTGACCGCGGCAAGCTTAGTCTTCGACCGACCAGTGTGGCTGTTATTATATAACCACGAACCCCTCAAAATCTAACAACAAAGCTACTCAAAACAAGTATCTTCCAAAATAATGTCATTGACATCCTTGACACTGATATTCTCAGCTTCTGCATCTGTGACGGCATTGAGACGTTCATCGTTCCCGAATGTTCCATTATATTAGCAGGCAACACCAGTGACAATGTACGGGTTATGATCATCTGACGTCATAACTCACGGCTTTTGTGGAAGTTATTGGTCGCATAAAACTAGTTCTTTCATTATTCTCTAGTACAATAGTTCTTCTTGCCCTGATATGATGTTGTTATGAGTAGTCGGCAGTCTGAAAGTATGGGCTGGTGTAAGTTGAGAATGTCAGTGATGTCTTGTTATTGGGTTGTGGAGGAAGGATGGCAGTTTTTGAAAAATATTGGAAGGTATTTATCTGCATTTCATTAAACTAGAAGCAATGGGTTTGCTTCTCAGTGCCAAAAAAACTTAGTGCATGGTGATGATGATAGGGTCTAATTAGATCATGCTAATGGATATGAACGAGTAAGATTTGTTGAAAATTATAGAGGAAGTACCAAATATTAAAAAATTTTATTTGATATTTAATGAGCAAAACGTGGGGAAGCTTAAGTATGGAAAATTTAGGTCTTCTAGAGATTTCTCGCGAGAGATCTGGCGCGTGACTTTTAATAACGTTACGGATTATTTTGCCTTTTACAAAAAATGCTATTAAAAAATCGTTATTCTCGATCGATCGTTATAATCGTTCGTCTCATTCCACAATTTTATTGGGCACTGTTTATGGTAATCAAAATAGTTTCAATTCTGGCAAAGCCAAAGTCATGTCTTTTTAGTCATGAAAAAGTACCCAGGTACCCCTAATAAATTGCAAAATCTCCTAATTTATATTCTTTGTCTTGTAAATTCCTTTATTAGACTACATTCCCATAGATGGCTCAAAAGCTGAGAGTAGGCGTATTAATAATATCGTTCGTAATAAAATCGGCATGTAACTCGCTGTAGACGATTTTCTTGCAATATGGAAATTGCGCACAATCTTTATTTTTCTTCCTTTATAAAACTTTACGAGTCTCGTAGTCTATGTTTATGAGCTTTCTTTTTTATTGAGATTTTTTATTAGTTTTTAATTATATTATATATTTTGGAGTGACTTTTTTACTGTCGTACACTATGATCGAAAAAAAGAATAATCAACGCTAATGCGTTGGGATTATTAACAACGTATACCTTCTTTGTTTCATTAAGTCTTCCTTTTCCTTTTAAGGGTTCCGTAGTAAACAAGGAACCCTTATAGTTTCACCATTTCCGTCTGTCTGTCTATCTGTCCGTCTATCTGTCTGTCTGTCTGTCCGTCTGTCTGTCCGTCTGTCTGTCCGTCTGTCTGTCCGCGGCTTAGCTCAGAGACGGTTGGTACTAGAAAGCTGTAATTTGGCATATGTATACATATTAATCATACCGACAAAGTGGTAACATAAAATCAAGTTTTTTTTTATTTTTATGGTACCTCCCCTACACGTAAAGTAGGGATGTTTTTTTTTCCTCATCTACCCCATGTTGTGGGATGTCGTTAGAAATGTCTTTCAAAAATATTGTGAGTTTGTTGAAATCATTTTTGGATTCAGGGATCCGTTTGCAAAATATTAAGCTTTTAACTGATTTTTTTTGTTAGAGTCAAGTGTCCCCTCCCCCTCTTCTAGCTAAATGGTTGTACTTGGATTCGTGAAAAAATTCACAGCAATAGTATATATAACGAAATTAAAAGGAAAACTATGAGAGCTAAGTAGGCTGTACAGGTTAACGAGAAATAATCAACCAACTTAAATTTGCAGTTTGAAAAACATAAACATGAACATTATTGAGAACACGTTTTTCAACTACAATGTTAAGTTTGTTTTTGGGATAAATTCATCCCAACTGCGGAACCCTTCATTGTGCGTGGTCCGACACGCACTTGGCCGGTTTTTCATAATAATATCCAGCGTAAACCCAAGCGTCTACCCATACTAAATCCTCTTCAAGAATAATTACATCACAAACAACCTCCGAGACTACTCCACAAGAATTATTTTCTAACTTTATCGCAACTACCAACTGCAACGTTATTGCATGTTACGCCATTTAATTATTTTCTTTTCTTTGCAGTTTTCTACTGGATTAATATGATTGGATCCTGGCAATACATACTGGCTCCTTTATTGGAAACTGTTTTCCGCAAATTTATTTTACAACAGGAATGTGGGCTGTTACTCCCATTTTCGTGTAGCTTTCCGTTTGATCCTACTGGGAACTGGGCAAGATATATCGGAGTATATATTTTTGAGACTTACAGCAGTAAGTGGGGCTTTATTGCTCTTGGAGAACTATTGTCCTTTAGGGACACTTGATTTATCATTGCATTGCTTTTTGTTACTAGGCCACATTACAGACGTGATGCGTTTCGGTGTTTGGAGTAACGTGCAGTAATTTTTTTTGGTGTGATTCTTTTTAGTTCCACAACCTTATTTACTCTGTCATATGACCTATATTTTTTTTTTTAAATATAGACCATATTAAAAAAAAAGACATAATTTTTTATGTATACAATAAATAAAGTTAAATATGAGGAAGATAATAATAACAAGCATTGATCACTGCCTTACCGCTTTCTGTGTGTTGGTGATATCAACCTATACTCCATTGGTTTAGGTAATTAAATAAAGGTAAACAAATCGTAAAAAGGGGTTTCCTCTTTTATTTATGTGTGTTAAACTGTATGATTTATTCTAAACTCTTTTTCGTAGATGTAACTGCTTGAGCACAATTTTTTGTTAGATTTTTAATCTTCTTCTTTTCAGCTGGTTAGTGACTAACCTGGTGTCAGAATTTTAAAGCTGCCCATGGGCCTCTTACTTGGCTTCACATGCCGTTGAGAAATATCTCTCAGGCATGCTAGTTTGCCGACTTCTGGCCACCGTAGGCGCGGCCAATGCCTGCTGGGGTTGCGGGTTTGTCCGAAAGGGATAACGCGGCCCCGGCACACAGGCAACGGAAGGAACACGGGTGGGTTTTAGTCAGTAAAAGTCTGACACACCCTCTCGCTCTGCCCAGAGCGGGAGAAGTCATATGATGATTTCCCATCCTCAAAAAAAAAAAAAAAAAAAAAATGAGGCATGCTAGTTTCCTCACGATGTTTTCCTTCACCGTTTTTGAAGCAAGTGATAATTATATAATACGCAAGACCTATGACTTGGCAGTCCGACGGTTACACCACTAGGCTATCACTGGGGAACCAATCACTTTTCCGATTTGTTTTTGTTTGTATTTCCATTTTACCTAAAACTTTTGACCGACGTCTTTTAAATTGCTATGTGCATTATTTGACATATTTTTAGATGATCGAAGTTTTGTGTGTCATTGGTATTATTTTACCGAACTATATTTCGCCGATTTACAAAATAACTTTTTGCTATTGGCCGAAGCCTTTTTTGAACTTTTTGCATTTGCCAAATAATTTATTTGCCATATTTTCACCTCACCAAAACGAGCCCGCGTAACCCCGCAGCACCGGAGCCATGACAGAAACAATGCTTGCTGCATGTTGCATGCCTGCTTGCATGTTGCTTGCTTGTTTGCACGCTGCATGCTTGCTTGTATGCTGCATGCCTGCTTGTACGCTGCATGCCTGCTTGCATGTTGCTTGCTTGTATACACGCTGCATGCTTGCGTGTATGCTGCATGCCTGCTTGCATGCTGCATGCCTGCTTGCATGCTGCATGCTTGCTTGTACGCTGCGTGCCTGCTTGCATGTTGCTTGCTTGTATGCACGCTGCATGCTTGCTTGTATGCTGCATGCCTGAATCTACGCTGCATGCCTGCTTGCATGCTGCATGCTTGAAGCAAGCATCCTTGTTTGCATGCTTCTTACTGGGATCACTTAAAACCACTTTTGTTCTATTTTATTAAACAGTGGATAATGAACGTTGGGAAACATAATATTACGAACAAATGTTATTTCGGCTAAGTGTAACTTCGGTAAAATGTTTTTCGACCAAATGAAACGTCGGAGTAACGAAAAAAATTTAACTGATAATAGGTCAACTGATACAATGGCAGACGTGACTTCAATGAAGTAAGAAAAAAACGAAACAATAATAGTTGAAAAGTTTTAGGTGAAATCAAATTCGGTCAAATATTTTTCGAACTTATGATAGGTAACCCTATCACTGCTTTATTAGATTTTTTATAAAAATATAATATTTTGTAATATGTCTACTGTAAAGAACCCAAACTCTCAACGTCAACGAATTATAACGTCGAGTACAACTGAAACTTAGCATGACAACTGACGTGACAGATATTTTACCTTTATTTAACTACCTAAAGCTATAGTTCATAAACAGTCGTGACCAAAACAACTTTATTTATATAATGCCATTTAACAGTTAATCAATAACGAGCAAAAAATTGAGCACTCTATCACTCAAAAAAAAAAACACATCTTCAATTTTATTGCAAATAATAAAACTCTCAAAAACTTTGAAAGCTTGCTCGGAGATAGCTGTTTCTAAATCATAAAATCTTTAACAGCATTTTGAGTTGTAATAACATTTGCTGAACTAAAATTTGTTTGTGTATCAAAGCACTAAATTAATTCAAGACAAACATTTATATTGTTCTGTTCTAGAATAATTATGCAGTAGAACTGAAGGAGTTTCGACTTATTTGAATTGTGTTTGCGTTTACTCGTGTACGTGTTTGCGAATACGAGGACTTGGATCGTCAAATTACTTAGGTACCCATTACAAGGTGATGAAGCTAGGGTTTCACCGGGATTTGACTTTACGGTGTCAAAGAACGCTCTCTAAGGGTTTTCCTACAGTGACACCATAAAATAATTACGTCAAAAATCCACGCTTCAACATTCTCCTGCTATTATACCAATTTATTTGCGGTCGGCGTAACATGTCCGTTTCTTCCATACTTCTCTATTAGTCGTCATCTCAGTAGATGCAGCATAAGTATCATCTTCCACACAGTCCATCCATCGTTTCTTTGGTCTACCCCTACTCTTATACCCATCGACATTCATACTCGAAATTTTCCTAAAGACATTTCTGCATTCCTCCGCATCACATGCTCAAACCATTTTTTTTTTTAGGTTGGTAAATTATCAAATAACTTCTCCCGCTCTGGCCGGAGCGGGAGGGCGTGTCGGACTCTTACTGACTAAAACCCATCCTTCAGTTGCCTGTACGTTGCCAGGGGCCATGGTATCCCGTTCGGACTTTCCCGCGACCCCGACACACACTGAACTCGTCGGTATTGCCAGCAGCCGACCGGACATACGTACGACATTGACTGTACATAGCACGAATTTACTTTACATAGTTCCCGGGCAAACCTTTCTCTTTCCAGGCCCATTACAACACGTCCCGAGGTACCCTATCATACGCTTTCTCCAGATCAATGAACACCATGTGCAAAAATCCACGCTTCGTCTATAAAAAAAAAAATCTGTATTTTTATAATAAATTGTTTCATTATTCGGCATATACAAAAATATCAACATTGGTTTACGTGTTCTTTACCATTAATGAAGATATAATTTTCCATGTATTTCCTTCCAAATAAATTGTTTTCATATCGTGTTCAAGCATTCACGTTATTTTAAACTTTACCTGTTCATCGCTCATACCCACAAATCCCACGAATTTTACCAAACAATTTTACCAAAACAGTATTTTAAAATTACCTGCCAAAAACTTCTATACAGCCATGCAGGAATTCATAAAATCTTATTAAAATTTCAAACACACAGTCTTAATTTGTTCCCGACTCCGGACCCCTTTTGAACTATTTTGAGAGAGGTGAAATTTCAAAAATTCCTTTCTTCCTCCGTTCTCATGTAATGAGTGAAGTGTGCCTTAAATTTTCAGTAGTCAACGGTTCCCGGAAAGCTTGATTAATCGCAGAGGACCTTTTGTGAAATTCTAGTATTTGACTTTGCTTTAAATATGTGTAGGTGTGTTACCCGATTTAAATGTCAGCAAAAATGTTCTTGGGACTGTTTTGGGGTTGATGATTCAGTTTATGGCCGATTCCTGTAATTTACGAAATGAAGACTTGTATCTTTACCAATAATGAAGCAAAGACCTTTACATATTAGAGACTCCCATAAGGGAAGTAGCTGTCATAGGTAAAATTTGCTTACGAATATATTTATAAGCCCAGTTTGGCAATAATAAAAACTACCATTGGTAAGCATAACAATTCGTTATGTGTTTATAGGAACCGCGCATTAAAGGGTTAAGTTTTTGATGGTTTGCAAAACAGCATTTTTGATGAATGGTTAACGAATTTATGTGGAGGATGCAAGTGGTTCAGAACCTATAATAAAGTGAGTGATCTTCAATTTCTAGAAAATAAACGTATTTTTAAAGTGTATCAAATATCTGATTGGTCTGCACTCACTTGGATTCACATTTTTCATTAACTATGCTGATAATTCCTCACGTTGTATTGCTTTTAATAAAAAAATTCTATAAACAAATGATTTTGAAACAACCTATTAAATGATACATTATTTACAAAAAAATATTAAACGTCAATAATATTTTGAACTAGACGAGGTCGGCGTTTCTTATCCGACTACTCTGAGAAGAAAGGCCAAAACAAACTCAGAGGTCACAGTCTCTTTTAAAGTCCAGACATAATCCTAGTCAGATCATCTGAAGACCATGTAGATTGGTGTCTGAAATGGTATTTTGAGGACAGAATCACACAGATTGAGTGGACTTGTTCAGTCAGTGCTAGCATTTGTCAGTAATCGTACAGCTCACCTCGGAATTTAGGGAGCTCAACGATTCGACGAACAATACCAAAGAAAGGACATTTGGGTAGGCCGCATAAATGACTCTAACTGCCAGACCTTCGCCTTTCGGAAACGAAAAGAATGACCCGCGTAGCCCTCACATTCACAATAAATTAAATAATAATAATATTATACTTCACAAACTAAATATTCATGTCATTGTGGTTAAGTATAACAAAATGCAAAAAAATAAAATATTCAGTATGCAAAGTATTGGACCAAGCCTTTTTGTCCTCAATAATGAACATTTCATGATGAAGCAAAACCTGAACCAGCAGACCCAAACTAAAAAGTTAAGTTCCCAGAATTGACGACCAATAATTCTCAATCGTATTGAAATTCTCGAAACCTTTGCCGTATTTCTTCTATTTGGCTATGACGTTTCTTCCTGTTTTTTTAGCAAACTGCACCATATCCGCTGACAAAATCCTTTCAGTTTGGAAGCAATCCGGCAAAAGCATTTTTGCACTAAAATTATTAAGTTCAAGCGACGAAGCTCTATCCCTAACTTTGTGATCTGAAAGGAGGATGCCCAAAAAAAATGCCCAGCGTCGGGTAAAACAATCTTGTATGTACGATAATACATACATGGTAGATATCATGTGTATGTATGAAATTAGTTTCTCTCAAAATAATCACCACAAGCGCCACAGCATGCACAAATGCAAGCGTCGAATAAAAAGTTTCCTGTGGTTAAAAAGAGATAGGCAGTGCACCATAATTATGGTTATGTTGCACATATACCCCTATTCAAACAACGTAATGCACCTCACCTAAGCACTGAGAGTACTAATAACACTTATTTCAAGAAAATTGTGACGAATGCAATGAGTGACTTTAGAATCGCAGTAGCCCTTATTAGTGCATATCGAGAACCCTACACAGACAGAAAGTTGTATTATCACGCTTATGCTAGGCATAAAGACACTATGAAACTACCAGTTAGGATTCTAGATTCTCAGTTGATCACGATAAATTATGAAAAAATACGTACGCTTTTTCACATGTCTTTTTATATACTGCTAACCAACTTTATTTACAGCAAAAGTAAGGAAAAATATCATAACCTATTATTAAGAATAAAACAATACATAGCCAATCATGGGGATAATTTTTAAAGAAAGTAATTTCATATTTTATTATCTTCAATTAGTACCTTTTACCCCACATACGATTTTTTATCGACTCTGGGTTTTTTGCCCGTACATTTTTGGGCATTCTTCTTTTATTGGACAGCGATTCTGAGCTTTTCAGCGAATTTTGAACCAACTTTTTTGCTGGGAACATTTAAAATTGAAATTTTTTTTCCGTAGAGTAAGAAAAACCTAATCAATTTTAGAAACAGTGAAAGGTACAGGCATCTGATAATTTTTGGTCCTTGATTTCATACTAGGTAAGTATAAGTACAGTACTTTTATCTCACGAAGTGACAGTTTCCATAATAAGGTTTACAAGTGTACAAACACTCCGTGAATGTGTATGTGCACAGGAGCTCTAGGTACCGTCCGAGACACTGGTAAAGTTGCAATGTGTGTTATGTGCTAACGCTACTCGTCTTCATTACCAATTCACAGCGTATTTGTATTCTTGGTTTATTTATTTAAACTTCTCGCACACAATAAGGTACAAAGGTGCTTTGACTTGGTTACCACAAGTAAAGAGCGCGTCGCTTCGTTTATAATAGGTACTATAGTTGTAGTAAAGAAATATCACGTTGTAATATTTTGTACCTGGGCGCCCGAGCTCTGCTCTGGTAAAAATAGAGAATGCTCATTTAATAGTACAGGACAGTTCATACTAATTCCATGCTGTGATGTCATGTTATTCTAAGGTAGCCATCTTGTTCTAAACTTTGGCCGACCGAGCTTTCCTCGGGTGAAAATACGGAGATAACGAATATTCCCAGATAATAATATGAGACCTAGCTAGATTGACTTTTCGTCCCCGTAATCCCCTATATTGCAACTTTCATCGAAATCGTTAGAGCCGTTTTCAAGAACGTGATTACGAATATATATAATATATATATATCCAAATATTGCTCGTTTAATAGTATAGGATGTATTTTATATCCGGCGCACATTGAGTAGGTACTGCCAACTTTATTGACTATTCTATGAGCTATTTTAAGAAATGGATTCTACATTTTACGTTCAGTTAGTTCTGACTTATATGTAGTAGGTATAACTGCATAAACAGTTGTTTCAGTAAGAAACCGTAAATATAGTAGCACGTAGCTTCAAACACACGTAGCTTGAAAGATGTTACGATAAAAAAAATAAAAAAAAACTATTCCATCCCAAAAATCACTCTTTTTACATTCCATTGTACATGTATGTGGCTCTTTGCTTGTTTCACTTACCATGTTGCTTATAAAACTGTTTTTTTGCAGTGTTCCGCATCGTATACTTTTATCTAGGAACAGAGTTCCTAATGATAACATTATGCTCTCACTTAGCAACAGAATTCACTTTACTTCAAGAAGATTTACTGAACATCAAACCAAGAAACCTTGCGCCTTTGAAGATCGTTATTGATAAGCATCAAAAATTAATAAGGTTGGTAAAGTTGAGTCCATAATACCTCAGCTCAAATTCACTCCTTATATCGCTCGCACGATACTGCTCGCAGACTGAGTATGAGCGAGACTGAGCGGCGGGGAGAAGGCTCCAAGGCGCTAATAGTTCAGGTAATTTCTTTTTACGGCGAAAATAATGGTAATTAAAATAAAAAAAATAAATAAAAATCGGCTTTATAGTTAGTTTAGTTAATATGCAAAGCTTCATGATCTAATTTGAAGTATTTTTTTAATACCAGCAGTTTATTGTTCGGTTTGGAGGTAACCTTGGTTTTTTTTTCTATAGAGACATTTTTATGGGATCGTGTTTTCGTCAGACATAGTACTTAATATAAATCCTTAACTTTACCATATATTTATTTCAAAATTAATCGAAAATACTGCAGTTTTCTCGATATAACGGACGATCGTGCTAAGCCATTTGAGATATTATAGATTTTTAAGTATTTCAAGTCTAACTACCAGTCTATTCAAGGGCTAGCCACGCTGGTATAGCTTTTCCACTGCGGATTTTTATGGGTAATGTGGTAGTCGGGCGCGTCATTTCAAAGTGGAGATGCTTTACCCAGTGTGTTTTGGAAGTCAGGATTTTTTTGTTAGACTGGAACCCGGTCCCAACATAGTTGAGAAAAGGCTAGGCAGATTGATTTTTGTATAAGGTTTATATACGGTTTACGCAAATATGACCATGTATCCGAATTTCGCGTGAAGCTCAAGTGGTTACCAATTCGCCTTCGCCGGAATGCTCATATTCTTTCCCTTTTGTATAATGTCCTCTTTTCCCCTTCCACCCCTCTGTATCTCAAGAAACGTATCCAGTTTCTATGTGACTCTCACACGAAATTATTAAGATCATCAGATAACTTAAAGCTTAAAATGCCAATGCATTCCTCAACTTTCCTTGACAAATCCTTTACTGTCCAGGCTGCTCGTTTGTGGAATGCATTACCAGTTCCAATAAAGCGCGCGCAATCGTTGCCTGTGTTTAAAAGATTCATGAAAGAACATTACTTGTCGTTATGATTTTGTTCTTATCGTTAGCTGTAATAATATTCGTCATTTATTTTCGTTGCTTATATAGTTAGTATGTATGTATCTATTATATAGTACTTATCTGTGTATCCATTATAGTATATTGTACTTATATACCTTTTATTTGCACCAAAGACAGCCCCATTTTATGTCCAGAGAATCACTGTCCATTCCAAGGTTGCCTGGAAGAGATCGCAGTAAGCGATAAGGCCGCCAATTGTATATTTTGTAGTGTATTACTTTTTCTTTATGTAATTATAATCTGGTGTACAATAAAGTATATATAAATAAATAAATAAATAATTGATTGATTGAAAGGTAAGTATTTAATCGCAGCATCTTGCTGAGATAGGAGCATTTTGGCCTCGCACAGGACTTTCTGCTTTTATTTTAATTTTTTGTTTTATTTATGTTTCAATCAGTGTGTTTTAGTTTAATTTGTAATCTCCTGTGCTTGTGTCAATAAATAATTTTTCTTTCTTTCTTTAATATTTTTTGTCATGCTGTTAGCATGTGTTTATGGGGCATTATGATAAGCTAAGTTTCGTTTTTTGTTCACAGTTTAGCTCAACAATTGGACGATGTATTTAACAAAGTGATTTTTATCAATTTGACGGCTGCTAGCATTTCAATATGCTTCTTCGGGTTAAGTGCTAAGGTACGTTTTTTAATACTTAATTATTTCTAAGCGTCAATTCACACCGAGACGTGACACGAAGCGACGCTGCGCGTACTTTTGAGGATAGTGATACAATATATAACTTTATTTACTACACGAAAAGAAACACATTTAATGGAGATTATTCGAAAATGACCCGTGGCGTTGCGCTACGCCACGCTGTGCCTCGAGGTGCTCTCTGCTTCACCGGGAGGCGTGGCGTGCAAGAGTGGCGCGCGCTGCGTCTCGCGAAGCCGCGTGACGCCGCGAGGCGCAGCCTGAACCTGTCGTGGCGACTTGTCTCTTCTATTACCTGGCGGGGCGGTAGCTCACAGCGAACGTAGTCACATCTTTTACTACAACCTTTTTTTTTAGGTTTCTCATGGTGCGCTCCAAATGGTGAACAATTTTGTTGCAGTTGTCAGTTTGATATTACCGTTGTTCAATTTATGTTATTACGGGGAACGATTGAGGGAAGCTGTAAGTGTGAAACATTTCCATTCTACATTTACCTTTTTTTACATTTATTTACCTTTTTACGTTACCTAGTAGTTTATGCGAAATTTTAATACTTTACCTTAGATGAATTAATTTGATTGGTATATCTATATAATTTTTCAAAGAATTTTACTTAATTTAAGTCGGACTGGAATTTTATAGACGGAGATTGCCTGACGCTTGAATATTAATACAGATTTTTATTTGCTTTTTCAGAGTGCAGGAATGGCAGATTCAGTGTATAATAATCTATGGTATAAGGGTGACATCCGCTATCAGAAACTTCTATGGTTTATAATGAGAAGGTTAACAACGAACTAAAACTAAATTATGTAAAAAAAAAAAGTGTTAACCAAATTGTGGCAACTGTCAAAGAATATATGACAGTTGTCACATACAAATAATTTAAGTTGTTAGTTAATTTGCATAACAAGTAAAATCCCTGACATTACTTATCATACATTATACATTGGATGAATAAAATATATACAATAATTATGTATGTTTTTGTTTCAGATCTCAAAAGCCATGCTGCTTGACTTCAATGAAGTACAATCCGATTACTTTGAACACATTTACAACGGTAGGTTATTATTATATCGTTTTTAATCTTATATTTTCTAAGGCCATTTCCTCATTGGTCGGTGCGGAATCGTTTCGGTATAATATGCTCCGTATACGATACTAGACGTAGACGTAGACGATATCGCACTACTTTCATTTACAGACCTGACGTTATATTTTTGATATAATTATTGCAGTTCCTTGAAATATAGGCGCTCGGTAAGCTGTCGGTACCGAATATACTGAGCATGCTGTGAAACGCGTGACGTGAGCGGATACCGCACTGGATTTTCCTACTTTTTTTGGGTGGGAAATTATTAAATGACTTTTCCCGCTCTGGGCGGAGCGGGAGGGCGTGTCAGACTTTTACTGACTAAATATCCCTTTCGGACAGACTCGCAACCCTGGCAGTTCCTACTGAGACGCGGTAATACGAAACAATTCCGTCCCGCTCCCGCGTATACCGAGCCAACCAGGAAATGCTCATTGTAATATAGGCGCTCGGTAAGCTTTTGGTACCGAGTATACCGAGTATGCTATTCCCGCACCGCTGACGTACCGACCAGCAAAGGGCCTAAATCTGATATCACTCGATATGACGCGCTGATGTGGTTGGTAAGTTGCCCAAAATATAGTGAACTAATATACGACTATATAAATAATAAAGTTATCAACGACACAATCAACACATTAAGAACAAGAACGTTTCTCAAGGCAAAACTTTACTGTACGTAGAATACTTCATAATTTAAGTTGCTTGGTGGGTAAACTTACTTTTTTCGCTCTGCGCATAACACTTTGTCACAACACCAATTTATCTCGTCTGCTCGACGTCGTCCGTATGTCCGCAGAGATCCAGCAGAATATCAGCGTCAGGTATATTTGCCTGACACATGCTGAGCTGGACTCCCATTTGGTGCAATCTTGAGACGCACACCGCACCTTGTTTTTCCTTATTTCATTTAAACAAAGTATGTCATAATGTCACTCCATTTATTTAAGCACTTATGTTTTTATATTTTTTTATATTGGCATCTTGTTTTTATGTATATTCATGTAATTTGTTATCTTTTAATTGTGCTTTTGTGTGTCTTTTGTATGCACTGAATAAATGTTTTATTTATTTATCTATCCATCTATCTATCTAATACTGACTGCAGGACATACCTTCAGTCCTAGCACATCATCACCAGCTTACCAACCACGTTGGGGTCAGCTTTCAGTCAAACTAGTTGCAGCTGTAATACAATAGCAGTAATTTATATGGAGCGACTGCCTATCTGACCTGTACAACTCGATTATTGGGTAATACGATAGTCCTTGGTAAGACTACTCTCGAGCTTCTGACTATCCGTAACGAATGTCAAAGGTCTACAAATGCTAGCCAGGACAAACGGTTTACGCGCTTTACAAAACACGAAGAGGTTTCAAATTCTCGATTTGTATCCACAACCACCCATCCACGGACCGACCTCGGCAAGCGTAGCTTATCTTCAATCAACCCGTGTGGCTGTTTTCGGCCATGCGCCCCTCCTACAGGCATAACACGACAGCAGATAAAATCGAACTCAGTTTTATAACCCCAAGGCTTTTAAAGTAATATGCGTGAAGATACACAGGACAGTAAACATTTTGTTCACAAGCAAACATGACATTCTGATTCCATTTCCCAAGAGTACGTGTCCTATTCAAATAATATTGAAAATCTAATATCTTGTGCGAAGGGAGTTTAGTTTGAGAATAGTTGGTGTGACGTGATATTGTGGGTTCTTGGAACTATTTGCTGTGTTATTGGTATATAAAATATTATAAGCAGTCTCGTGGCTAAGTAGTAACAACCGCACTGGTCGATTTATTAGGGTAAGCTACACTTGCCGGGGTTGGTACGTAGATGGGTGACCATTTTTACATACCGAGACTCCTCCATGCCTCGGAAAGCACGTTAAGAGTTGGTCTCGGCTGCCATACGTGGATCTATAACAGTCGTTACAGGTCGTCAGAAGCCCGAAAGTCTGACAACCAGTCTTACCAAGGGGTATCGTATTACCCAGTTACTGGGTTGTAGAGGTCAGATAGGCAGTCGCTCCATGTAAAATACAGACATTCAGATGCATCCGGTTAGACTGGAAGCCGACCCCAAAATAGTTGGGAAAAGACTAGGTAGAAACAGTTTAGAAGCAGTTTGATAAAACAATTATAATTATTTCCATTTCCTACCAATCGGTTTGGGCGTGACATTTTCTTGCCAAACTAGCAGTATGCTGGCCGTTGTCTGTCAAAGTTCAGATGGCCCACGGACCTGAAAAATCTTTGAGTAAACTGGAGGACCAGGTGTTGTGACGCTTCTTGAGAGAGGCATGTGCCTAGTAGTGCATTGCGATAAGTTGATTTAAAATATATATCCTCTTTATAAGTTTACCATGTCCATCTTCCTGGAGTGTCCGTTAACATAAGCCCTTATAGGATCTTTTCGTCGTCTTTTTGTATCAGTAGGACTTGATTTGATCAAAAGTGCAAGTGACTTTTGATCAAATCAAGTCCTACTGATACAAAAAGACGACGAAAAGATCCTATAAGGGCTTATGTTATTCCCACTTCAAAAAACAGCTCATTGTTTGATGGAATCGAGCCTCCTCGCTTAGTTCCAACCCGGAACTTACTTTAAATATTTAATTCCAGGTGCTGAGCACAACTTGGTCGTACTTCTCCTTAGCTTCAAGCGTATACGAAGGTGAAAGTTGAAGAGTTTTAATTGTTTAATTTATTAGTACAGAAAGTTTTAGTAAGTAGTTGCTTTAAGTACTCGTAGAATTAGTTTGAAGTTCATAAAATTAGTGGGTAATTATTAATAAAGATTTTTCTTGGAAATAAGATGTTTTTTGTTATTATTTCCTAGCTTTTCCTTACATAAGTGTACATGGTATGTAAGGAAAAGCTTAATCATAATCCTTATTTTTTTCCTTAGATATTATAAAACGAAATTTATCTGTGTCTAATTGTGTCGGTAACCGAACAACACATATGTAGGTTTCTGAATAATATTTACGTAGCAATGTCATAACAGAGATTCAAGCAAGTCTTGCATCCTAACTAGTCCTAACTAATATTATAAATGCGGAAGTGAGTTTCTTTGTTTATTTGTTTGTTACGCTTTCACGCTAAAACGGCTAAACAGATTTGGATAAAATTTGGCACATGTATAGAAAATTACCTAGGCTACGATATGGGATACTTTTTATCCCGATGTTTTTACGGAATCGAAACATATGCGGTTGAACCGTTTTGCGTTCAAATGAAATTTGCTAGCAAAACTCCAGAGACGTGATGGATATCGATATCTAAAATGAATAAATAAAAAGCGAATTATTTTGAGGGGTCATCGACCGCAGTTAGTGCAGTCACTGGAAATTTCAGTAAAAAAATCTGTCTTTTGCTGTGTAAACTTCACAGCCGTTGAATTTTTTAAGATGAACAATCCTGTAGAACAAGCACGTAGAATCTTTTCCTAAGCTATTGGATATGCGATCATCGCTTTGCTTCCTTTTATTCCCGGTAGTACGTTCCCGTAGAATAGGTTTCGCGGGCGAAGCCGCGGACAAAAGCTAGTAAAATATGTACATAGAAAAGATAAGGTACCTATAAAAGAATACTTCACATAAACGACCATAATTCCCATCCTGTCACAAAGAGACACTTATTCCGTTAACACTACCGCCACATAATCTAATTACAACCACGCAGCACTCGCTATTTGCTCTCCTCATTCCTTTTAATTAGAACCTTTTTATTGTCAGCGTGGGGCCAATAAATTCAATTATTCAACTCGAAGCAGCGACCAGTTTTTTTCTACGTTTTTTCCCTTACAATTGGATTTCAGTTCATTGGCTTTGTAATAATTGTGCAAATTATCTGGTGTTGTAATTGGAAAAAATGATAGAGGTTTGTTGAAGGTCGTATGTTTAGGGATTATTATAATTATTATTTGGGATTTGATTTTTATTTTAACTGGTATTCCTTTTTTTTTCACCGAGGTTTTTGCACACGTGGTTTCGGTCTCACGTGTATTTCAATGTCAGTTTTTCACGACGATCATATGACTTCAAGGACAATACTTAAATCATCCATTTCATTATAGCCTAGTTTCCGAATAAAAAAATAAGTGTAGGTGATCTACGACTAGATATTTTTATTCTATTTCCATCTTTTTCTCCAGTGTGGGAAATAAAACTTCAGACACTTTCTGAAGCACTTTTATTTACGTAATAAAATCTTTAAATAACGGCACTGCTTTCACTTCCAGCGAAGCGCGTTTCATGTTGGTAACGCTCTAATCCCTAACAAGGGGAACGTATTAAACATGTACTTCAAGTATAATGATTATAGGAAGTGCGACACTACTCCAGTGTCTCACTGGAGTAGCCTTTTATACCGGCTCCATGCCCCGTACTGTGCCCCGTACCGTGCCCCGTACCGTGCCCCGTACCGTGCCCCGTACCGTGCCCCGTACCGTGCCCCGTACCGTGCCCTGTACCATGCCCTGTACCGTGCCCCGTATCTATACCTACCTGCATCGTAGAGGACAGCAACCAGACCATTGATAACGCAATTGATTTGGCCACTTTATTGCTTAATTCTTTTTGAAATTATACGCCATCATTGCCTAAAGCGGGAAAAGAGAGGAAAACGAAAAAAACATGTTACATGAATACGTACAATGTAAAAAAAAGACAAAACCGGTTAAGTGCGAGCTGCACTCGCACATGAAGGGTTGAGCACCCGAATTAAGATCGAGCAAAAAACGCCGAAGAATACACGTTTCTTTTTAATATTTTTTTTTTTGTTATAGCTGCAATAGAAATACACAATCTATGAAAATTTCAACTGTCTACTTATTACGGTATACAGGATCTACATACTAAACCAAAACCGATTACTAGAAAGACTCGATAAGCTGGTTGTATGTTATTCTTGTTCACCCTTTCAACTAAGCTATGCTTCAAATAGGTTTACTCAAACTCAAAGCATTTAGTTCACATAAACCAATTGCAGGCACTTTTGAATTGTCAAGGGGTCGGTCAGTTCGAAAGATGAACCTAGTTGCCTATTCCAAAGGGTAGTAGGTATCTATGGAGAAGAATGGACAAGAAACTCCACGGACACACTCTTTTAAATGAAAATATTATTATGTGTGTTTGTTACGGTCATTCTGTGCAAGGTTAACATATTGTTGCAACCATATTGGCGACTAGAATTGATTCTATTTTTTGTAAAATTGCCGTTCATAAGTGCGTTTTAAGTGCCTAATTGAAATAAATTGTTTGACTTTGACTTTGACTTTGTAAGATTACGTCAACTATACTATAAAGGAACTCCCAAGATTTCCGGGAACTTCTAAAAGATTTCACAAGAAAACACTCAACAATTTGCCGATTCCTAAAGATCCGAAAATTTCCTTCTATCAACATTTCAGTACAACTTTTCATATTACCTTCCTACCCTGACTTTAACAGAAAATTTTCTCCTCTAAGTTTTCTCATTAAAATATAATAAGTTTAATGGGAAATAATAGATTAACGTTCTCAACATGTTGCGAAAAAAATGGTAGGAATCTCAGCTATGTAAGTGGTGACGAAAACACACAAAGGAGGATTTTTTGCTATTTGAAATTAATTAATAAGATTATTTTACTACAATCATGTAGTGATCACCTGTTTGACCAACACTTAGGTAATTGTTTAGAGGTGAATTTTGAACATTTATAGGCAAGAATTACAAATTACCTACATGTGTCTGTGTCAAAATACATTACATTTGGCAGAATATTAGTTTTTTTATAAGAAAAAGCGTTAGTCCTTTATCGCTATACGTGTGTTAGTAGGTACCTATGTGATTTGTACCAAGATCAATAGTCTACGTGACTAGTAGGACCAGAATTTCCACAAGCATACAGAATAGATTCAACTGATAGAATTTTGATTTAGTATTTCCAGTGTGGAAGAGATCTGTGGTTATTAGTATTCTTGAATAATACTGACAATCTGAAGGTTGGATAAATTATATTTTGGTAGAGTAAGAGTTTTTAAAGCTCAGAATTGTGAAATTGTTCATGACTTAAGAAGTCAAGGTCTTCACGTTATTCTTTTGGGACAAATAAGGCCCCGTTCCCACTATGTCGTGACGACAGATTATCGTGTCGTTTAAAGCGCCGTGGCTTGTGTATTTAAATGGAGTTCATATATAGGACAACACGATTAACTGTAAAGTAACTGTAAATCCAACGATAAATTAATCATCACGACATAGTGGGAACGTGCCCGTTTTAATTTGATTGTTTTAAAATATTTATAACTTAGAACTTAAAACTGAGTTCTAAGTTATTAATATTTATTTCATTTCGATATTATTACGACTTTATATTTGAATAATTAAAACAAAGGAAAGAACGATTCCGATGTAACGAACGACCCTAGTCTGTAATTTAGTTGCAATAATCTGGCGTGATGTGCAACAAAGCGTAGGTTAGTCAAAGACACCGTAGGCGCGGGCTTGCGGACTAATAATAAGGATCAGGCCCGGATTGACAACGAGTAGTGAGCCACGCGCACCTCAAAGAGACGTCAGCACAACGGAATGGGGCCGGTAGGACCGATGCCTGCCGGGGTCACGGGAAAGTCCGAAAAGAATACCGTGGCCCCTGGTAACGTACAGGCAACTGAAGGAACACGGGTGGATTTTAGTCAGTAAGAGTCTGATGCGCCCTCCCGCTCCGCGCAGAGCGGGACAAGTTATTTGATAATTTCCCACCCTAAAATAAAAAAGGTTAGTCAAAGAACTGATCGGTATTTTGCTGAAGTTTAGTCCAAACTTCAATAGAACAAGAGGCATGAAAATTTGAAGTTATTTCTTGCAATAAGCGTGATAGTAACCAGAAACCATACGATTATCAAAACGACTATCCTACTGTTAAACAGCTCATTCCACCAGTATAGTAGGGATGACGACAATTTTTTTTTTTAGTCCGTTATTTGAGATTATAAAAAAATATTGGACACGTATTCTTTATTTTTTTACGTAATCTGAAGATTACGGCGATACATTGAGGTAAAATGTGCCATGACGTCACGAGTATGTAGATTTTATACGTACTAGTGTCGTATCGACCCCCACTCCCCAACTTAAAGTGCGTTTTATCTAAGTAATTTATTAATATCATAAAGCAAAAAATACGTGTCTAATATTTTTTTATTATCTAACTGACGGACTAATTGGTTTTTTTTTTCTACCCAGGCATCATGCCTATTACCAAACCTAAATCCCAAAATTTACTGAAATCAAAAGCTAAACGCTTGATAGCTGTAGTAATTACTTCGTTACCACATGTGGTCTAAAAAGCCTCAATTTTCGCCACCATAATATGACATCGACATCGATTTAGAAGTCGGTACATGGACTCTGGAACATTGTTTAGCAGCTGCGGTCATGACAAATTACCTACGTAGGCATCCACTGAACGAATACTGGGACGGTGTCCAAGAAGGGACGTGACCTGAAAATTATTGAGATTAATCTACTTATTGTGGTGTTTGGTGTGTGAAACCTGAGATGAGAGGTGTTGCTTTCGGAAGTTCCAGAAGAATTAGGAACAAACATGATTGGAAGACCGAGTAGTGACCACCGTAATTTCTCTTTACAATATTGACTCAATTATGCACATTAATCACACCATATAATTACATATTCGATATTATTTTTATCTGACACAAATTTATTGTATTAAAGTATGCATAAACACATTGCAGTATAAAGCTCACTTACATCCGTCACCTCACACGCCACACACACGTCCACACGTCTGACGCCGGTTTTCAACTAGACCTGAAGTCCAGTTGAAAACCAGCGTCAGACACGTTATCTGGCATTTTTCCTTAACTGCACTTTTTTGGCGCAGCTGCGAGGCACACTTTCCTGCTAATTTCTTACATCGCACTTTACACTTTTTATTTGATTTTTATTTTTTATCTGCTGTATGTTAAATGGTATGCATCTTAAAAAAAAAAAAACTTTTTAAAAACTATTCTAGAAACCTACTTGTCAGGGCAGCCGCTGCATGACTGCTTATCCCATCGACTTATAGGAAAATACTGCCTTTCATAAAAGTTACCGAGGCTCAGCTTGGAGGCTCCTTCTCAATGAAAAGTTAAATTGTCCACTTCGGACCATTATTTACCTCGTATGGTAACCGAACGAAACCGTTTCGTTACCTTTGGAGTTGATTAATACGGACAAAAAAAAGCCATGTCGGCCGAGCCCGGTGTTGGAGGGTTTCACAGTCCAACCATTTTTAGGGCCAGATCGGAACGGTTATATTACCTCATCGAGTTAAAAGTTATTACTTATTTATGTACATACAAAACACTTAAAAGAGGAAAATACATACTTAAATCACTGTCCATTCCAAGGTTGCATTGAATATTTTGCAGTGTTTGATTTATTTTTTGTTCTTATTTTTGTGGTGTAGGTACAATCAAGTATATACAAATGTAAAAAAACCCTTATCCGAAAGGGGTATGTAAGTACTGCAATAATATTACCAAAACGTAATATTTTTTATTATTATTATTGAAAATAAAATTACAATTACCCCAAAACCATAAAAAAATTGCAAACAACAGGTCAAAAGTAAGGACTTTTAGACATCCGCTAAACGACGCGGCGACGGCCGCCCGCGCCCAAAGTAATAGCCTGGTAAAATTCCTAATTGAAAAATAATGTGGCGAATTTTTTATTTATTCTTTTTCATTAAAATTTCCACATTTATTTGGAAATTTTAAGGAAAAAAAATAATATAAAATATTATATGTCGCCGCGAAGGCGTCAGTCAACCTGTAAAGATTATAACATAATCTTATGCGTAACTATTTGTTATTCATCATAAAGTGCTATACTGTTACAAGCATTAATCAAGGTATCAGTTCCTTTGAGATCAGACGCCATCTATTGCCAAGCTTGTGAACTCAGTCGATATCCTGTGATAGTCGATATCACTGGTAGTGAAATTATTAAACTAATTTCGATGTTAGAGCTAAAACTATAGTTGGAATTAAAAGGGAACATTTAATTAATGATTTTTGGGTTTTTAGTCATATTGACAAGTGGTCATTTGATAGTAAATTTGTTTATGACAAAGCGCTACCTAATGTTAAGAAGATGGCGCGATTTGCGAATATTATGATCAATAACTGAATGTAATAATTTAATACGAGAACTATATAAGTTTCAATAATAGAAAACCAACTATAAAGTACGAGTAATAAGATTATTTATCACTGCAATTTACTAATGAATACCTGTTGTTTGATTAAATTCCTTGAATGACAGGAAGTGTTGTCAAAAGTAATAAGAATGAAGGTGTAAAAAGTAATGAAGGTTCTAATTTGACTTTAATTCTGAATGACCTTTGTATTTGTGAATATTAGCATTGTTTAATTATAAAATAATTAACTGATAAGCATTTTAGCATTATTTATAAGTTTTATTGAACTAAATAAGTAATAAGATTTTGTATTGGAATACGCGACATATCCGCTGACTTAGAAAAAGGGCACAGACACAACAATGGCGTGTGTTCAACCTCTGTAACATAATGATTTTATTTTAAAAGAGTGGCTAAGGAGTTTCTTGCCCGTTCTTCTCCTTCAGTACCTACTTCGTTTTGGAATGGGCGACTAGCTTCACCAACTAACTTAAACTCAATGACTCAACTAACTTATATTAAGTGACATAGTGATAACTCAAAAGTGTAAACGTTATATTTGGAATAAATGCTTTGAGTTTGAGTTAAGAATTGTGTGTGATTGAAAATCAACTGCCTATATCTACCATCAACGAAGAATTACACCGGAGACTACTCGGACACGGCACAGAGTAGATACCCCGTCGTGTCATATACAGGCTGTTCGGCAGAAGGTTGAACATACGAAAATGGCGGATCCGCGGGACCGTCTGCTACGTGTTTAGGCCCAATAACAAGGCCCAAACCACATGGATTTTTTAAAATTATTTTTTAATTATTTTTTTCAAAATTTGTCGTTCCTGAAACTTCAAACTTCAATAATTTCATTTAAAAATAACAAAACTGGCAACATTTTATTTTTATTTTCATCTAAAGTAATTTTAGGATCTTATAGAATTCTTATTTGATGCAGGTGATTGCTAGAAAATTAAATACGAGCCCTTAAACTACAAACAAATCCAAATAAATACTATAAGCCCGACTTTGAACTGGGTTAACAATTTGGCTTTGGTTCATGCCCGTTCTAACGATATACACAATTTCTTTTAAAATAATATTATGATTTATTCATTATTACGATTTTATAAGATTCTACAGTTACTTTAGATGAAAATAAAAATAAAATGTTGCCAGTTTTGTTATTTTTAAATGAAATTATTGACGTTTGAAGTTTGAGGAACAACAAATTTTGAAAAAAAATCATTAAAAAAATCCTTGTGGCCTGGGTCTTGTTATTGGGCCTAAACACGTAGCAGACGGCCCCACGGATCCGCCATTTTCGTATGTTCAACCATCTGCCGAACACCCTGAATAATATAAAATAATAAAATAAAATAAATAATATAAAATAATATACTTTCAGTACGATATCCTCACGAATCGGACAGGGAATTTTTACATGTTGTATAAATAAATAAATAAAGATAGAAGAGAACGAAGTTACTATTTAATACAAAATAAGTAAACAGTCGTAACTAATATTAAATACTAAAGTACCTCACTAATGAAGACTTCAAGAAATCAGTTACAATCATGAAAATACTAAATAGTCTCAAACGAAAGTTCCGCAATATAATTTTGCGACATAACTCTACTTGCTCTAAATAAATAGACTAACTTCAAAGCGCCGCGCCGTGGCCAAACCGGAGAACTTTGATTTCAGCTGAAACCTCTTCAAGAACTGAAAGAAGTGGAAATTAATTTATTGCAAATAAAGAAAGTTTTGATCCGAGCGCTCTGAAGTTGTTTCTGTTTACAAAAGTGAAAACAATCAGTTGCCTAAATTTGAAAACTTAGGTTCTTGAGAATTGGTGCAGGAGCGGCTTAAAAGCGTTTATACAGAAAGTGAACAACGTCGCAAACAGCTGTCAAATATTTCGCTGTTTGATTAATTTGGTGATATTACTGTATGGAAATAAGAAACTAACCATAACTAGTGAAACTAGAAAATTAATCAAAATAGGTAAATATTTGACAGCTATTTGCGACGTTGCCAACTTTTTGAGTGAACGCTCTTAAAACCTCATTACGTATACGAAAAACTGCTAGTAATCCAAATAAATCTCGGTACGTTTATTCTGGTTTTTTATTGCAATTAGCTCAATAAATCAATTTTCTAAAATTCCATTCATTTTCATAATTAAACCTACAGGCACTATTGAATTGTCAAAACAGAAAAATGAAGCTAGTTGCCCATTCCAAAGCGTATGGACGAGTACGGGAAGGAAACTCCATGAACACTATTTTAAATCAAAGTATTGTTCTTGACTTCTTGTCTACATGAGTGTAGGTAGTAGTTAGTTCGAAGAAAGTCGTAAGTTAAGAAGAATAACAACTTGGCTAACAAGCATAATATGCGGGGGAGAATTGTAAAAAAGTTACTAGAAATTTTATGAGCAAACATTTGGTAAATAGATTGCAAAAAATCTTTATCGAATTCATTATCTCTTCCTTATACATGAATAATGTTGCTTAAAGACATTTTGGCGCGTGACTAAAATTAAAAATATTGATTTTTTTTCAAATTATGTATAAACACATGTAGTTACATAAATACTTAAAAATAATTGAAGTCTGTGTTTGTAATGTTTAAATAACAGCTTTTTACAAAATGCATATGAAATTGTTTACTAAACGGTACTTGTAAAAAAAAAAACAATTTATAAAAAAATTGTCTGTTTGTTCCGGGTAATCTCCGAAACGGCTGGACTGATTTTGACGGGACTTTCACTGGCAGACAGCGGATGTTATAAGGAGTACTATAAGTTACTTTTATTTTAGAAAAAGAACCCGGGTCCTCGAGAGCGAAGCCAGTTCAATGTCCAGTAGCTAATTCAATGTCATTAGCGCCAAAAGTTCCTTGTAGCACTCTAGGAGTTACAAGATCGACAAAGAGTGACACACAAAAATAGAAACTCACCATAGATACGTCCCACACTAGTCCAAATTTTTCGTATTTACGACTTGCTAGTGGGACGGGCTGTAAAGCGTAACGACCTGTTTTCGCTCGTTTTCAGCCTTGAACAGCGATGGTGTCAAAATTTTATGGGATATAAACGTACGTACAGCGCCAACAAACAACCAACAACAATAAGCCAACAATAAGTGGGACCATAGGCGTTGAAGCGCTGAAAACACTGCCAACTTTTATAATGGCGATGATATCTAGGTTATAAAAAATAAAAATATTTTTTTTTAGATTCTTTCACTGTGTCCGTAGAAATTCACAGGGAAAATGGGTAAAATATCTGGATGAAGACTTTTTTTTATTTTTTTTATCATATAGGAGACTTTTTTAAATATTACCTAACATGGTTTTAAACAACGGCTGTAAGTTGTTCATACAAATTTAGTCAATCTTACCACTTTTTAGACGCCATCAATGAATGAATGTCACACACGTCATTCTAAAGCTTATAGGGATAAGACGCGTGTGACTACCGACTAGCCGATCCTAATATGATTGAAAAAAAAACTAGGCAGATGGATATCTGCCTAGTTTTTTTTTCAACCATATTAGGATCGGCTTTCAGTCTAACTGGATGTAGCTGAAAACCAGTATTTTACATGGAGCGACTGCCTATTTGACCTCCACAACTAAGTTAGTGGGTAACAGGATACCCCTTGGTAAGACTGGTTGTCAGACTTGTTGGGCTTCTAACTACCCGTAACGACTGCCAAAAATCTACAAATGACACGGCCACACAGTCTAAAGGACATACTGATGAAATAAAGATAACTACAACAGACATTGACGACAAGTTACAGCGTTTAAACTCTTCATTCGACGTTCTAATCCCAACATTGTACCCGTATGTATCGACTGATGAGAATAAATAACCGCCACACTGAGTAAATATTGGCGACTCCAAATTCTCCGTTTGTTGCTAAGTTTCAAATGAAATCCTTTAAACATGGCCTGTTTATGTTCTTAGCTGACTAAGGCATACAATTGTTTTATAATAAAAAATACGAAGCATCTTTGATTTTAAACAAAGTAAACCAGCTATCATAAAATGTGTTGGTTGGTTGAATGTGCTTTATAGTAGAGGATCTGACTTAGGAACGACCTTCACCCATCTGTATAATGGATGAAAAGTATTTTAAATCAGTATGTTAGAAAATATATCGCGAGTGGGTTTGCTAAAAAAATCCTAGCTAGATTATGACAAAAAAATTAAAAATGACTTTTGTTTGTCATTGCCAGCTGTACACCAATGGAAATAATTTTTCAAGGAAAATCTTTGCCACTTACTCGACTTTTGCCTATTGTTAGTCAATTCCGAGTTAATGAACTAAATAGGTGACTACTTGGCCACCTTAGTTTAGGAATGTTCTTGGCACCCAATAGCCATAAGTGATATACCAATAGATAGTGCTTTGAGAAATGTGTTACTAAAACGGATCGTCAAACAAATTAGTGCAATTTTTAAATGTTTAATAAATTTTCAATATTAAAAAAAGAAGTAATTTTTGAATTTTTAATTATCCATGGTCTGGCCAGGATTTTTTTAGCCAACGTGGGTTGGTGCGATATACTTTTATACATACTCAATTTGATATAAAATACTTTCAATCCACTAAACAAATGGGTGAAGGTCATCTCTAGCTTGGATCTAAGACCATTAAATCTTATTGGTCCATAAACACCTTATACATAAACACAATGCCAATAAAATTAAGATATTCAAATAATATTAAAATATTGCAGGCATTTTATTAAATGAAACATAATAACAACTTAACAGGTTTATTAATTATGGCCGTATCTTAAACTCTTACTGTCCTATAGCTTGGTCAGATTTAATAATATACGAATCACAAAGATTTATCTTTTTGAATTCTTCAAGCAACGTAGCATCAAGCATTTTATTTATTATGTTAGATACTCTACAGTCATAAGGTGCTGATGCATGGGCAGATTCTATGTGGAACACTTTTACTGGCTTGTTAGTGTATTTAGACAAGTTGTAATCTTCAGGAAGATTTTCAGCTCTTGAATGTGGCAGGCCTTTTACAAGGACCACTTCAGAATTCAGCTTGAAATTGGGTTCATAGTTTCTTGCAAACATAATCCTTCTGTATGCTGATTCGAGTATAGACCACTTGTATTGTTTCGAATAGTTCCCCTGCTTCCTCATGGCATACAAGCAAGCATCAATTTTGGTTTTCCATTCTTTGATCTGTTCCAAATATTGGGCTAATTCCTCGGAAACCCCTCCAGTCATTAGCTGGTACAAGTGTTCCAAAACAACATTTTGTAGCTCTGAATCCGTCAACTCCCCTAAATGTGAATTTAGCTGTATTCTTAATGCATCTGGGCTGCTGTCCAAACAATATACAACTCCAGTGTGTCCTGTAATTTTCAAGTAGTGTAAACATGAAGATTTGAATGGAAACCAACCATTTGTAATGGAGCGCTTTGGAGAATAATTTATGAATGGAATTCATAATACCGTGTTTCAACGTCGGAGCATGAAACCGAGTACACTTATGGTAAACAAGTCGAGCAGATGGTAATCAAAGAGTTTTGGAATCAAGAACCAACATTGCATTAATATGCATTAGAATTGCTTCAGAAATACAAGTCTCTATCTTAATTAAACTAGAAAGTAATCAGTGAATTGTAACTAACTCTACTCAGTATCAAAACGTATTATTGTTAACACAATGTTATTTCATTTACAAATGAGAATTTGAGGACAGAACAGTATTGTCTTTTGTGTCGGATATTTAATTACCTTCTTTCTCCAATAAGGCAGCCAGTTCCAAAGCAACATTCACTCCAAAGGAATACCCCAGCAGATAAAACTTGGATTTGCTCTCAAACTTGGTTTTCATGAACTGAAACAATTTATAAGAATTTTTCATAAAGACGTTTCATTTCTAAAAGAAATTTGATATAACAAATAGTCTGCCATTATTATAATAGGTAAGCTCTCGGAGGTATTTTAAAAGTAAAATATTAGTAAAATTAGGTTTGAGTCGCGGCTCGGGGTAGGTAAATAAATTGTGATCTTCTTTTTTCGTCTTAAAAATTTAGCGTTTTACGAAAACTGGGGAATATTGCAAAAATGTCTAGGTATTTCATTTGGTTTACATTATTAAAATGTAATGTGGTAATGTAAAAATATTATTTGCAAATGCAATGAAAAATATTTTGCCTAAGAAGGGTTTGGTTTTGGCTGGTTCTGGTTTTAATTTCGTTTGCGCTAATTGTTTTAATCAAAACAAAAGAATGTTACGACTATTGCCCTAGTGTTTAAATACCTTTCGAACAGTAGCAGCCATTTCCGGAATACTGTTCCCTTCAATATCTGGAGCTAATTGGACGGCCACTGCTTGTACTTTGAGTCTTTCAGCCACCGAACTGAAGATTTGGTGACGGCCTTCAAAGCCAGGTATTAGCGTCAAGTACGTTTCGGTGGGGTCAAGGTCATTCTGAAAAGCATCAAATATTCGTCACAATAAAATTTTGTTCTTATCATAACGTCACACCTAGGTGTATAATAGAACATCCACATTTCGCCAGTTATGTTTTAGTCCCATGAGATAGAAGACGAGCCTATTGCCATCAACCGGGCACAAATCTAGACTCCGGACGGCTACTCAGAAATTCCAGACGGAAAAACCCAATTATAACACTTTGCCCGACCTGGGAACCGAAACAAGGACCTCATGCTCAGTAGTTGCATGTGGGACCACTCGACCAACTTGGCAGTATGAAAAGTTTATTCGTCATTATTACCAAATGGGCAAAGAAGAAATTGTTATGTTCATTATGTTTGGAAAAGGGTGGGCCGATCATCATCTATCTAGCATTTTCTCTTACTCATCTAAAATAATTTATAATCTGATTAATTTTGGAATTAAAACTTTCTGAAAATCAAAAATGGCAGCTACATATCTATCATTTTTAACCGACTTCCAAAAAGAAGGAGGTTATTTGTTCGTCGCGTATGGAGGTTTTTTTTTAAATGTATTTCCACCGATTTCTCCATCAATTGCGGACCGAATTAAAAAAAAAAAAAAATTGTATGAAAGGGTATGCTCCCAAGTTGGTCCCAAATAAATTTTATTACCTTTGCTTGGATAGTTTTTGAGTAAGGTTCAATAATACGTATTTTTCCCACTTAATATAATTATGTGGATGATATGATGATAACTTCCTGTCACTGTTATTTACATAGCAGGTAGTGGTATTCGTGGCGGAGCACCGCCGTGTCCTCACGGAGGCGATCGGCGGCGGCGATCTCTCGCGTCCGGCCCTGGTTCAGGCCATGGTTCGGAGCGAGAGTGCATGGGAGGCCGTCACCTCCTTCTGCGAAGCAGTTATGCTCGCGAAGGAGGAGGCGGAGCGCGCGAGGGAGATGCAAGCTGCACGCCCTCGCGGCCCTAGTCGCCGCAGGAGACGCCCCGGGCGTCGGGAGTCCAGAGCCGACTTCCGGCCACCGTAGGCGCGGGCTTGCGGACGGTGAGCAATGGGCAGCTCGCCGTCCGATAAGGACCAGGCCCGTGTCGACGGCGCGTTGTGTTCCACGCGCGCCTCAAAGAGATGTCAGCACCAACCGACGGGGTCGAAAGACCAATGCCTGCTGGGGTTGCGGGTTTGTCCGAAAGGGATAACGCGGCCCCGGCACACAGGCAACGGAAGGAACATGGGTGGGTTTTAGTCAGTAAAAGTCTGACACACCCTCTCGCTCTGCCCAGAGCGGGAGAAGTCATTTGATGATTTCCCACCCTCAAAAAAAAAAAAAAAAGGTAGTGGTATTCGTGTGTGAAAAAAAACACTACACAGTGAAAAATAACTTTAATTTCGGAAGTCGGATTTTTTGCCACCGACTTCCGAAATTAAAGTTATTTTTCACTTCGTAGTGTTTTTTTTTTTTGGAAGTCGGTTGTGTTTTTTTTTGTAATTTTTTTTTATTTTCACTTTTTAGTTGTGGTACCTACCCTAAGTCGGTTGTTAATAAAAAAAGTTGCCCACTTTTCTTCAACATGAGTCACATAAAATAATTCTGTATATCAACAGCGAGATTTTGCGAGGAACTTAATTATAATAAAGTTTTTTAAATGTAAGTACTGGTAGAAGAACTCTGTATTTTTTTTTTCCTTTTTCGTTCCATCGCTGTTTTTTTGAAGGTCAACTTTGTTTAGAAAAATCGTAGCGTACTCATTAGCAAAATTATACCATCGAATCTAATATCTCACCAATTATGATTTTCTGATAAACCAGTAATAGTTAAAATTTTATCTTGACTAAATTAGCCATCTTAAAAAACCGTTCTGATTTCGAAACCAGCTCCAGTAGTAATTATCATTAACATAAACTTTTTTTTGTCTCGGCGGCCTAATCTTCTTTTATATACACCGTGACATTTTAGTCGTCTTACAAAAGCAGCCCATTTCATGTATCCAATGACTACTAAACATTTGTAAAAAAAATGACATATTGTAACAATTTTTTAATTGCACCTAGAGGTATTTTATGTCGGGAACATTGAGTGGCCCTTTGTAAGACGACTAAAATGTCACGGTGTATATAATTCTTCTGTACGTGTCTTTCACCCAACTGTTCCTAAACGGCTGGACCGATTTGGATGAAATTTTGTGTGTATATTTAAGTGGGTCCCTGGATGGGTAGAAAATATAATTGGACCTGGTAAGTGGCACTGTTCGGGCAGGACAACGTCTGCCAGGGCAGGTATATAATTCTTCTGTATGGCTGGCGCTAGTGGTCGCATACGCTACTGCTGAGCATGGGACCCTGGGTCCAATTTGCAGGTCAGGCGAAGTATTATTGGGGTTTTCCTTCTGGGAATTTCTCAGTAGCTGCCCGGAGTCTGGATTTGAGCCCGGTTGATGGTAATACTCTCGCCCCCTATTACATGGGACTTAAACATAACTAGCGACTTATGAGTCTACTATACCCGGTATACCTCTGCGTAACGCTTAGAGGAAAGCTATCGTGCTATTATGTTATCATCATCCATCTTATGTTTCATGTGTGTCCATATATATCTTATTCTTTATTTCTTTTAGAAATAGAAATAGAAACCATTTATTTGCCAATAATGTAGGTATACATATGTGATGGTTATTTTGATGAGAGTCTCGATACATTTTGCCTTACGGCATGCAAAATTATTTAATACAATACATTTACTAGACAAAACACATAAACAAACATAAAAAGAAAAAAAGAAAAAGCATTCTATTCACTAAGCAACATTACTATAATTATTATAAATAGGTACCTACTCATATTATTCAAAAACGTTCTTAATTAGGTAGGCTCAAATGTCAGCAAATTAAATTTAAAAAAATGACAGAAAATTCAATTTAAAATCAACAAATTCATTTTAAAATGATAATAAATTCAATTGAACTGCAAATTTTAATTGAACTTGAAATTAATTTTAAGGCTTGTGGAGACCAGCGTGACTTGTCGCGCGACGCGACGCCGGTTATTGTTATACCGTACAGTTTTCTTAGAAATTGCATTGTTTGAGTCGCGTCGCGCGACAAGTCACGCTGGTCTGCACAAGCCTTTATTTCTTATCATTATTTTACCTCTATTCCGTTGTTGAGTAGCGTGACCATTGGTACAATCGGATGCGATGTTGCTAGGTGCTCTTCTTCATCATCAATGTGAGTATAAAATGCGCCTAAACCATTATCATTCTTTGCATGTTTTGTAGTGTCATTTCCAATGTTCTTCAAGCTGGAAGAAAACACATTGAGATGAAAAAGGAGTTAAAGAGATATCCCAATAAACGTATGCCGCGGTCGGGAATCATCGACTTTCTTGCGATGATGAGATCTAAGCGCATATCATTTTCGGTTTACCTGCACCTACCTAATATCAAGAAACAGAAAAAAGTTATGATAACAAAACCCACGTCAAGAACTAAGAAAGAGTTTTTTCATAAATTATTAAACTTAGATCATAAACAGAAGAATCCAATCAGAGACCTTATAGATATGTACCACATCTACAAAGTACCTAATAGTATTATCTCATCACTACTTAATGCACGTTGCGTAGGACCATAAAAACTTTGCTTACTCAAACCAATTTTCTGTAAAATTTTACGACTGAACACAAAAAATAGCTGAGGCTTTGTTTTTACTTTAGCCCTTATTCCAATGTAAGAATAATAGTTGTTGATACATTATGATGATGATTTATTTTATTGCAGTCATGCAAATTGAAAGAAATATCAATTAAGGTACCTTACTTGATATTTCTGTAATTCAGCTTATTGTTTTTTAGACTTAAGTCAAAGCTGTTTTTTTTTCATTTTAGTTTATATTTAAATTTTTATCTAATTTACGAAGGTTGCTTTGTAATCATTATGCGAATGTCGTGTACGTGTAATAAGTGTATGTGTCGCAGATGGATTATCTAATCCGTTGTTATAATTTAGAACTAAGGTCTTCATTCTGACGTTTCATTTCATGTTGTTTTACTTTATCTTATAATCGTTGACCAGCTACATTGATAAATGCAAAATGTTTATGATATTCTGCGAGTTAAAGTTCAGTAATTAAGGAAAATCGATAAACGTCGTTCAGTGTTTTATTTATCGGAGCTGTTTTGTAAAACAGCTAGCGGTTATGTAAAACAGCTAAATAAGCAATCCATCTGCACTATACATAATAATTATAAGAACCCATACCTGTTAACTTTTATTTTTTAATGCACAATTTATATGCTGTTGGCTTATCTATTTTAAATAAATTACATTATATGGTTGGTATTTCATATTGCTAGTGTAATAAAACGTATGTAACTTTAAGTACTTCACGCAATATTGAATTTACCCATACTTCAGTCACTATTTGTTAATCTCCAACTTTATACACATTGTGGTTGTGGCAACGCACTCAATGATTAAAACATCACAAAATAATTTTGTATTTATAGCACTCACACATCAAACATGTCAATGAGCCAATACATTAAAGTTTTACAAGCCAATAATGTATAAAATTTGGTATTTTAGTACAAAAGCACCACAACGAATTTTCGTGTAACCAAAGTAATTACTTAAAATACCAACTCACCTTTCAATATTCATGCGTTGGATCTTTTCAACTGGATAGTCTATTTTATGTAAAATTCTGATAAGAGTTTGTAATTCCATTAAGTTGACTTCATTTAGCTTCAAATCATAAACTATTGCGCCATTCGGTACATTTTCGATATTTGAAACACCTAAAATTGAAATGGATTTTATTATGCCAACGGAATAATTTATTTTCATTCCTATTTATGATTTAGACATCAAAGGGCCTAGGTCATATGAAAGAAATCAATGACTTCAAATAAACCAGATACCTTTAAAATTTAATAAATTATAAAGTAGTCTTTATTTATAGTATTTTTAATAAAATAGTTTCTACTAAAACATAAAAGTGAATGCTTTGAGATAGAAGAATACGTATACATACTTGGACTGGGAAAAAATAGGCAATATTAATAATTAAATAATTATATTAAGGTTGACTGCTACAAAATGCCTCAGGCATTAATCCGCTCGTGTACAGTGTTTATTTTACTAGTTCATTAAATTTAAATTAAGAAAAAAATACGATATATTCTATTTCTAATAAATATTATAAAGAGGTAAAATTTGTGAGTTTGTATGTAGCGGGTTATCTGCGGTACTACTGATCCGTTTCCTATTGTCAACAAGACATTTCACTTCGAGAAAGTCACGGGCTGAAGTTAGTAATTAATTTTGATCATATAGATTAAATCAAACCAATCGAATTTGAATGAACAGCAAATTATCCAAAAAGTTTCTCCAACATTCAAATTCATAATTTAAATTCCTTTCAAATTCGACCAGCAGATACTGTTAAACTTCACCGGTCTCTAAATACATGTTCAATATCCCTATTGGGTAGTATTGCCGCTCATTGCACCGCACTTACCAATACCAGATGCATTAATTCCGTTTGAAATCCCGCACAGCAAACTCATTAGGTTCCAACATTACGAGTATAGACTTTAGAATTGGGAGCGTGTTGCTATGGTAATGTAAGCAACGTTGAATGGGCTGTTTATCGATTTTGATTCATTGAACTATATAGTTGAACAGACGACGAGCAATTTTCTTTAATATATAATGTACCTACTACTGGGACACATGCCTCCTCTTTGTGAGAGTGTAAACCACCAAGTGGGCCCAGTGCGGATGTCACATGTCTTCGATTTTTTTGTTCTAGGACATGCCGTGCCGGTTTTCTCAGGATGTTTTTTGTTCACCGTTTTGAATGGTGATGAAATAATTTACGCAAAGTAAAGTGCCTGCTTGAGTTAGAACCCAGCTTTCTTTTTTAATAATACATTGTAAATAATTCATTATTTTAACCAAAAAAAATATAAAAGAGTACAAGACAGACCACAAAAACGTTTACTGATTTGTATGAGTATTCGTTAGAAGTCAAAATGAACTTCTCCTAGACATAGTTGAAGGAGATGTCCGCACGAAAGACATTAGAAAATAAGTTTATGCAGGTATAGTTAAAGACAATAATTTCTGTAAAAAAAACCTCCTTTTAAGATACGGAACCCTAAAAAACTATAACCACACACGACAGGATATTCATTACTGTAATATTGTTATAGCTATGGGGTTATAGATAAAATTGTGAGAAAAATAACTTACCAAATATTTTCGCTATTTTCAACTCGTAATTACTGGAATTTTCTTTGTTAAAATTGTAGGTCAGAACATTGTTGTATTTTAATTTCAAACTATTTTCCATTGCGTTGAAAAATGCCGTCATTGTTTGTGGCTCCAAAACTATTTTGGAATCCTTCGGTATTTTGTTCGCCTAGCAATGAAAATTGAATAATTATCATTTCTAAATAAAATAAGCAAAAGAAAGGTAAAAGAAAAAAATACGTTTATTTGCGATAAACATGACGCAAAGAAAGAACGAAAACACAACAAAGATCAAAGTGGGGGAAAATATGCATTACATCCACGCAAAACACCCATCGCTCAGCATAATGCTGCGATCCTATGCGAGACAGAGCCCACCGCAGGACAGCGACAGCCACATATACATACATACAATTTACGTATACATTTTCATCAGTGTTCATCAGTCATCACAAAACATAGTACGCTACAGTGGGATGTAACAAACGTCAGGGGGCCAAGTTTGCTAAAGCAATTGTATCGGAATAGCTGATCACTGACACCTTAATTGTTGATTTTGACAGTTTTGGTAATGTCCTAATTGAAAGACGTCATTATTAATTTCCGATGGCGTGCCAGTGACATCGCATTGAAAAAATAACACCTAATTGGTACTTTCATACATAATGACAAGTCGTAATCTCCTATTATTTTGACGTTATTTTTGACCAATTTCAGGAAATCACAATTTTTTCGCACAATTGTATTGGCGTTGCCTTTAAAGAATAACAAGAATTTATTGTTTAAGAAAATACATTCGAATGCGTTGATTCCTGGAACTCACACTAGGATTCGCTGTGTCTTGAGATCCAGGTTGCTTCCTTCCGTTTACACTTATTGCTATACATGTAATAAAATATATATACATTACAATAAATTTCCTAATTTTATATAATCTACTCGTAATCTACTAGAGACGGAATATACAATAAAAACGAATACATAAAGAATGGCCTTGGAATGGTTGTCATAATCTCCAGTCATTAAAAATAGCCGTCTTGGCCCTAAGTATTCATAAAAAGTGCCAAAAAATACTAAAACAATATTAAAGCAATCAAACTATTACAGCAGTGTGACGACTTAAACTGAGATACACTTAATGTAATTTTCAACACTTCAATAGGACCAACAGAAACAGCATAACATCGTAGACCTACTGATTGGATAAAAAAGTTGGTCCACGAGCCCTCTGAAAGTAGGTCGAAATAATAAAAGGGTGTTAACAAAAAAAGAGTATTATAGTTCTCACCCTTGTTAGAGCATCTGTTCTAATAATAAGTGCTGGGAAACCACTTTTGGACCTTGCTTGGCATATCCCATCCAATACCGAGAACGAAAACTCAGTACTGGCACTTTGTGATGTAGTTGCTAGTATGACAAAATGGCTGAAAAAATATACCAAAATTAAATTAATATTAATACATAATATAAATATCGCTGAAAGCAAACTCGAGTTAGAGAACAACACACACGAAAAGACGAAAGTGTTCCATTATGAATTCTAATGAAGCAAAAAGCGCAAGAAACACTGGACTTAGTCGTCTAAAATCGCATACGCGCAGTGAACAAGCATGGTGTTCAACACCCATATATTTATAAGCTTATGATAACAGAGGCCACCTTCAAATTTAACTCTTTACCTGGACGATTACTTAAACATAGGATATTTTATTTCAAAATTAAAATAAGCAAGAACATAAAATCGTAAACCATTTCGCTTTTAATGTTCTTTCTCTAAAATGGCTGTAGCAGCAGTAATTTATCTCCAAGAATAAAGCTTTAAATTTTACCTCAACTCATTACAATAGTTTTTAGACGTCAAGTCTAGATTTATAACAGCAGAGGCGGTCTTATTGAACATTCGAGTAAAATCTAGTGCATTCTCTTCGTTTTTATCTCCTATATCTGGGACTATGAAAATTCCTTTGATAGATCCTATCCTAGAAGCTTCTTTTAACATTTTTGTGCAGCCGTCCTGTGTTTGAAGATTCTCCGTGGATATTTTTATTGTAACGTTGTGCTTGTCCCACGATCTGGTAAAAGGAAAAATGTTATGAAACACAATATTGTTCTTTCACAACTGTTTTTCTACTAGATATTGTCAAATAACGCTGACGCAATTTATCGGGATATTTTATTTACAGTTCTGCTTTTTCGATTTTAAAATTAATCCGTCTCGTGGATTTCTCAAGATATTTACATATTTTTTATATAAATTATCAATATGTATCCCTCCAAATCCCTCCCAATCAATCCCTCAATATGTATCGTATTTTTATTATCCCTCAATAAATAAAATAAAATAAAATATGTCTTTTAATAATAATTTCAAACTACACCAAATAGATCCTCAAAAGATAAAGCTTTTGAATAACGTTATTAAGTTACCATTGATAAATTTGAGTAGGTACTCACACAAACTTAGTTTGCCAATAGCCACTGACTTTGGCCCTGGAGTGTAATACAATCTTCGTGGCTCCTTTATTGACCAAGGTGTCAGCTAGTTCGATTCCTACACCATTTTCGTCACAAACCACTATGTAGACGCCGGTTGAGCTGTAGGTCAATCTAAAATATAAAATCTAATTAAGTACATTTCTTAGAAAGGAACCTTCCAGGCTGCCGGTTAAGAGCCGATATTTTTGACATGATTATGCAGTTCATTATTAGTTTAATCTTAGGCTCTTATTGCAGAATCTAACTCAAGACTCAATCATTAATTACACACAACTAGTTTCAATCATTTAAATAGCTTTAGCTCTAGTTTTGAGTGGGGGGCTCTGTAATAGAGGGCTTAGACTCCACTCCACCGAGTACATAAAGTAAAACATCGACAAAAGAATCTAGATACAATTTTTTAACACTGATAAATTACTGGTACAATAACTGCAATGCACAGCATGTATGAAAAAAATGCTTACTTAACTCTAAACTTAAATATTATGACCTATCAACCCCGACCGCTGAAGTTCGGTTGAATTTCATTTAGATGCCATTCATACTTGGGTATGAATTACATCTGAATGAAATCACATTATTTATTGAAAATACTAAGCGATTCACAATACAATATTAAATTTTCTATCAAAAATATCGAACTGAAAGCCACAATAGCCATCATTCCATCGATCAAGAAAACATTGTAAGAAAAGTTGCAAATAAATTCTCTTTACATAAAGATGCCAAGAAATAAGTATAGCACTAAAGCAATACTCCTCATATTATGAAAGGCAGTGAGCTACAATAGACCAGTCATATTGAAGCTTACAAATAATGAAATAAATATTTTTGGAGACGCCAAATGAAAGTCGAAGGGCTGTTGACCTGTATCTTAGAAACAAAGTTAATCCTTAACGATGGGGTTGTTTTTCATTTAGATAATATTATAAGTAAGTTTATTTATTAAGTGTTTAAAAGAAATAAATCAAACCTTTAACCGTTTGCAAGAACTGTATCGTTTAATCTGAAAGTAAGTTTGATAGAATGAAAAAGATAAATTAAATAATTAAAAAATAGATGGATGAATATAACCGATTTAAAGAGTCAAAGGGTAAAGGGTAAGGGTCCCCTGACCCCTGCTACTTTGAAGAAACTCAAAAAACAGTGTATTATTTTTCCTTTAACACTTTAGCATCGCTGTTAAATACTTTATGCATCCTACGTCTATAATAACAAATAGTTTTCTTGCCAATCGTAGGTTATGTTAATTCCTATATTTAGTTAATTTTGGTACAAGACTAAGTTTTAACCACCATATGGGAAGAAGAATACAAAATCATGATAATATTGTTAAATGAAAGTATAATACAATGTCGCTCAAGGGCATGTGCCCACCCGTATTATTCTGAATATTCATGAAAATTTACTTTAAAAGAGGGGTCAATTCATTTTATTTTTCTTTTTTGGAATACCTCTATAATTTTATGGCCTTAGACTTGTGTTTTTTAAAATAAATAATGTTTTTTTTTTTTTCATAGTTGACAAATTTTAATAAAAATCATAATTAATCCGATAAAATAACTCATAAGCTTTTTAGAAATAATAAACAGAATCAAAATCCAGCCAATAACATCTTAATAATGAAATAACATGAAAAATATTAAAGATAGATCCCCCTTTTAAAGTTAATTTTCGAAAAAAAAACATGAATACTCAGAATAATATGGGCGGTCACATGCCCATGGGCGACATTGTATTATGTCAAACTAGAACAGAATGCCTGTTCAAAAACATCCTCATCGGGGTATTTATGAAATACCCCGATGATGATGTTTATGAACGTCTGGTCGCAACATGTCTGACTTACCTTGGTTCGACATCAAAGCCTTGTTTCATGATCTCAGGACTTCTCATTCTTATTAGAACTTTCCCCACGTGCTTACTTAATGAAAGGAGTCGGAATGCTCTTGAGATTTCAAAAGGCGAATATTCTACCCGACTTATTGGTCTCACTACACCATTTGCTATGCCTTCGGTTATCATTCGTTGGAGAAGCTGTAATGGAAACAAATCATTTAACCATTCAACGTGGCAATGCTGCCAGTCTTCTGGACACGTTTTCGGATGACAGCGATGTGGAGGAGTACTCCGACGCCTAATATTATTGTTTTGGTTTTGTATTTCTTTGTATAGTTAGCTAGTTAGTCATTTAATTTAGTACCTAGCGTAAATAGTTAGTTGTGTTGTATATTGTATACAGGGTAGCACATTGATGCGCAATCTGTTGCACTTTACTATGAAACAGCTGTTTTTAATTTTTTATAACCGACTAACAATTTCTACACCAGGGTGATCCAGAATCATGTACTGAATCCATGGTTGAGGTTGCCCGTCGATATCCCTGCCACCCTGTAGCCTTTTAATGTATTTCAAATAAATGTTAACTTTTTTGTAACTAATAAAACATCGTTTACTTATGATAATTAATTATGGACAACTCCATCTACCATAAATAGTAGGTAACTTAACCCTTTCACTCTCCGCAAAGCAGAACAAAATAGTGAGCCGCCGTGAATCATTGTGATAGAGGGACAGGGAAGGGTTAGAATAACACTTCACCTCCCTTGGTTGACTGCCTAAGGTATTAAGTCCGCCTTTGCAACTTTTTTGAGAGCGAAAATATTAAATAATAACGGCTTCTACGAGTTGGCTTCAGCCTTCCAAAGGTCGGCATCTCAAGGTACCGAGATAATAAATCAAAGACATTTTTAAAAAGAATAAATTATGTTTGAAACCGGAGCTCTTTTGCGATTTGGTCCTTAGTAAAATTGGCTCATAAAAATATGGCTAGGTACTCACACTTGACAACTCAAATTTTTACACTATTATTGATATGTCATTTTTTTTTTTGACTCCTGTAACACAGGTACCACCTAGCTCAGGATCAAATTAAAATGTAAGATATTTTTTTATATCAATTAAACATTTTATTATAATATTATATGTTGTATGTATATCTACACATCACACCTGTATTTCCCGAAGGGTTAGGTAGAGGTGTACCAATAGAACATCCACATTTCGGCAGTTATGTTCAAGTCCCATGTAATAGATCTGAGTAATGTATGTGTGAGGGAGTGTATGATATATATCACCGTAAGATTGTTGCTGAACCGTTTATTTATAATCTATCGGTATTATATCCTAAGATTATAAACTGTCTGGGGTTGCGGGTTTGTCCGAAAGGGTTATCGCGGCCCCGGCACACAGGCAACGGAAGGAACACGGGTGGGTTTTAGGCAGTAAAAGTCCGACATACCCTCTCGCTGTGCCCAGAGCGGGAGAAGTCATTTGATGATTTCACATCCTCAAAAAAAAAAAAAAGAAAGATCACTGTCGAAAAATTGTGAACTGGGTGAAATGGATTAAGTTAGGTGAGAATTGTGACGAACCTCGCGAGCCGAGCGAGCGATAGCGATACTCCCAAATTGCTCGCAGCTAGGCAGGCTATTTAGTATTAGTGCAAGCGGCATGCGTTAAGTCTCAAGCAAGTTTGATACCAGTTCACAATTTGTCGCTTTCGGATAGATAATAAGCTATCGAAAAATAATGCGTTAAATTTTAAATGGTTTGTTGCAGTTCACAATTTTTTGACAGTTTATAATCTAACTTCATAATTATATGGTGACATAATAATTAATCACATTCTTATCTGCACAACAAAATGTAAGTCTCATTTTAGATTAATTAAATATACCAAATGAGTGTTCTATACGAGTAGAACGATTTGATTGAAATAGATTAGTGCAAAATGCAATTTATTAGTTAATTTACACTGATGAATACTTATTACCAATGTATTTGTAGTTTTACTATAAATTATCAGTCGTATGCGTCACTAGTTCCAGTGATGTATTAATGTCACATAATTAATTGCTATTTAATATTTGTATTAAGTTGAAAGTGGTCAAATTAGGTCTGTGTTATCATAGTTTGGGAAAACCTAGGCGGATGATACTATAAAATGGGTCTGTACAAAGAATAGAGATTCAAATTCTAGTCCTTAAGTCCGTTGGCCATTTGCTTCCGATACATAAAATACCAATTTATAATATACTTATTAAAAGAAAGTAGAACATCCCTTGAAGAATTTCTGCAATAAAAATGTAATTTTTCTAACCAAGAAATCATCTTTGTTATGTCTGCCCATACAAACAGTAAAAAAATACTTTCGCTTGGCAAATACCCAGTTGGGTTGATAGATTAATTACTTGTAAAAGGTAGACGACCGTTAAGCAAAGATAACTCAAAACGAGCAAAAGGAAGGTAGGTTTTTGCTGTTTAAATAATTATATATTCCTAGCTCCCGCGGCTTCCTTCGCTTACGTGAGTTTTGTCTTCATACGTTCTATTGGCATTATATAATTAATTTATCTGTCTTCTTCCCTATTGTGATAGTATTTTTTTTAATTATACGTAAACTAATGTACCTATACAAAATAATCTAACACATTATAAAAGAGTAACGCTGAACTTGCCCATTCTTCTCCATACGAATACTACCTTTTGGAAGGGGCGACTAGAATCAATTTTTTTTTGTTGTAAATTTTGACGTCAAAAGTGCCATTTAAGGGCCTATTTGAAATAAATGCTTTGACTTTGACATTATAAGTTAATCCTCTACATCATCGCTTGATTTCGTTATCTCTTAGGCTGTTTACGTATATATAGTTGAAAATGTTACTTAAAATAGCCGTTCTTATACGTGTCACTATTGATTGCTTAGCTCCTTGAAGGTATAGCGTGATGATATTCATTTCAGAGGTTAAATCTGTATCTATCTGCAATATTATAACATTTTCTCTCGTCTAATTAAATAATTAAATCTCGCAGTAAACTGTTGAGGAATGCGGACACAATGCAATATTGCTAATCCCCCATATCGAATAGCCCGATAAAAATTATAACCTATTCGATGACCAGATCTTTAAGGAATATTTGTGCGAAATTTCAACAGAATTTATTTAGTATTTTTTTGCGCGAATCCGGAACATACATCCAGAAAAACGGACAAAAAAAAACTTTTTCCTAATCAGCGTTACATTTTCCAAAAATAGTCAATGTAGTGTTTTGACTTAGTTACTATTTCATTATATTATGTAAAGATATACCTAGATAAGACTAGATATTTATATTTAGCGCGCCATTTCGTTTTATTAAACAAAAATACGTGAGCCTAATTTTACATGGTAGCAAAATAAAAAAAATGGCAAGCTAATCAGAAGCTCAATTTTAGTAATTAAAAAACGTTCACATTCAAGTCGCAATCTGTCAAACTTGTCAAAAATGTTTGTAAATAGATTGTATTTTTGACAGACTGCGAATGAGATGCGAATGCGAATGTTCTTATTTTTTATTTTTTTTGTTACTTCCGAATGAAAGCGCCCTGTATAGTGATATACAATTTCAATAGAATTAAAATGAACTTGTATTAAGCGTTTCTTTATTAAATGTATTCTTTTCTCACTTACATAAGATACACTTTGTCATCAAACGTAGTTAATAAAATCCTGGTGATAATTTTACTTTTTATATTTAACTCTATTTTGAACGTAAACAACTTTTTACCATTTTATACAATGCGTTCCTTATGATGTCCCATAAACGTTACCCCAAAGGTTATTATTATGCTATAAGAAAAATAATACACAAAGTTCTAGAATAAATGTTCCAAAAATACATAGTTTCGAAGACAAGATATAACTAGACTCTCGATGTGTGTATCTAGGTTTTATTAAGTACGAGTAAATCAATTTCATTTACATCAATCATTCATATTTAAAGCTAAGAAAATGCGACGCTGTAATATTTTTTTCATGGACAAGAATAGCCAGTTTTTTTTTTATACTTCACGTAATGGTTTTTTACATAAATAATCGTGACTTTGTCGAATCATTTTGTATGAAAAATGAAAAACTATAAATGCTAGTTGATTTTTTGACATGGTCTCATTAATACCCTACAGGTATGGGATATCAAAAGGAACACGTTGTATAATAGTTACATTATGACATCTTTATAATATTTTGCACTCGTCAACCTGTAAGTAATTTTCTTCACTGCATCCGTTGCAGCAAAGTGAGTGGAACTTCCAGCAATGTCAGAACTAAAAGCGATGTAAGCGCTGAAAGGCGCTTATAACATGTTTTGAGTTTTGAGTTTAACATTTACAACTGTACGGTAAGTTCCTCGTGCGTCTATTAAGTATGAAACGCTTAAAAGAGAAATAGTTTTCAACATTTTAGCATTTAAAACTATCATATTATTCTCATTCGCTTTGTTAATGCAGAAGCCATAATGTTCCGTAACAAATTTAATTGCAGAGGTTGGTAGACTTTTTGACAGATTAAGGCGACGATATCCGACTTTTAATGATTCCATACTAAGATCACATCTAAACGAGTGGTGTTAATGATTTGGAATAAATATATGTTAAATAAGAGCATTTTTTTATTAACCTAATATAGGAATATTTTAGATTTTGTTTATATTACATAGTCAAATTATTTGTAAAATTTTGTCTAACGCGGATAAAAAACTGAGAATCAAGCAAAATATATTGAGCGTATTTTTCTGAAATTTTCACTATTTTAAAGATAATTTAATTATTGATCTTTTAGTATACGTGTTTTATTAAAATATTTTTTGTTTTATGTATAATAAATTATAAAGCGTCTAATTTGGGACAGCGCTGCTGATGGGCAAGTCCTATTACTAGCCCGACGTACGATGCGTTGCGTGAGCTCAGTACAGAACACGCAAGCTAACCACTCAAGTCACTGGCATATATCTACGTCTTAAGTTTGTAATTAAACACACAGTCTGTGGACTTACTGCTTAAGTTACCACGATGCAAGTCGGTTGCTTTCAACTTGGGTTTCGAAAGTTGCTGCGGTAATCATTTCAAGCAACTACAGATACAGCAAGTACTTATAAAATAGGTATAACAAATCTAAATCTAAGTATAAAAATTACTGGTTTTACGCTTAGGGAACAATTTTTTTCCTAATAGAGTATTAGGAAAAAGATTGTTCCCACTCTCACGAGCCATTTAATATATAAATGTACAAAAATATAAATAAACTAAATAAAGCATTGGAAAAAAAAAAATACCCTTAACTATGAAAACTTTGGGAGATAATGCATTAAAATAAAAAACATATTTTTTCTGTAAAATAAAAATAAAAAGTTGTTGAATTTACATTTTGCAGTCGAATTGCGCATTACCATTTTATAAGTGAGATCAACTTTTTTCTGCCTACAGACTCGAATGTATTTTTGTAATTTTAGGAAGAATAAATACGCGATTATATTCATGTGCCCGATGGGATATGCCATCAATGTAATTGACCGAATGCCATACAACCTTTCATCCCCTATTTTTTAACCGACTTCCAAAAAGGAGGAGGTTATATGTTCGTCGCGTATGTATGTTTTTTTTTTTTTTTTTAATGGATGAATTTTCAAACATATTTCCTTATTGCTCACCTTCATGAAATAAGAAAATGCAACATTTCATTTTTCTAGAACCAACAGTTTAAGCCCTGTGTTGTCTGTCACTGAATGAATGCATGCATTAAGATTGTTAGGTATATAGAAGATTAGTACAAGTTGGGGCAAAAGTAATTTCATAATGGGAATATCTATGCCATAATTTTTGCAAATGGCGTCATAACGTTATTGTGATTTGACACTTATGTTGTAGTAGACAGATGGAGAATTAGTTGACGATAATGGACCGAACCACACAGCTCAGTGACGGAGATTTTGATACACCAATTTCTGGGTCGTTTTGGGAATTTAAATTGGCCGGCCAGATCGCCACATCTGATTGCGCCAGACTTCTTCCTTTGGGGCTTTTTTGAAATCTCGTGTTTACCAACACAAACCACAAACCTTGCAAGTCTCGAAATCTAACATTGAACAGGAAATCATCAAATTGGAGGCAGATTAGTTGAAAATGCCGTAAAACGAGCACAAATATGCATCAACTCAAGAGTTACCGAGTGACCTATATAACTTTTTTGACTTAATGTCATCCATTTTACACCTTTAATCTTTCCGTGAACACATGACCTAATTTTAGTAATTTTCTATAAAATGGCAGCCAATTCACAGTATTGCCCCACCTTGTATATTATGCAAAACAAGGCTCACCTTTTTATCTTCAGCGTTTTCTGGTCTGAATATATTAGAGAAATCCACAGCCTTGTAAGATCTGTCTCCCTCTAAGAATGACATACCAATATCCTTGTTCTCGTTCATGTCATAAGCATTGAGATCTAAAAAGAAGCCGCGGAACCCGACACACTTCATTGCAGTCTGAAAATAAAAAAAACATGAATCACTGGATTTCCGAAAATATTCGTCTGGTTTGGTCGTGTTTAAAATTATCAACGTGTAATGAAATAACTATTGTTGTCAGCTTTTATCATTTCGCTACTGACTTAGAGCCCAATCAGTCTCATTGCAAAACGAGATCTAACTTATGAGCCCAAATCTTCGAGCCAGTTGTTGTTATAAAGTTATAAAGTTCTTTATACAAAATTGACAACTTAGACTCAGATTCGGAAAAAAAAATTGTATTTAGAACTTTAGCTTTGTCGGAATAAAGTTTAAACATTTGTCTAAAGAAAAAAGCTTGTTTTGGAATAAGACTGAATGTCTTTCAGTTACTTCGGACCAGGGTTAATGTGACCCAGCATAAGACAAGCACCTACCAATGTTTAAGTACAATCAGTCCATGTTTACACCTGCGGAGTAATTGTGTTACTCATATGCACGGGCAAAACCTTTCATTATGACAGTTCAACAATATTCACTGCGTTATTTACGTTGTTGAATATAAGAATTTTACAAATATATTAAGCAATGGAAAGCAATTTCCTTCAAAATCGTTTGAGCTGTGATTGATAGTGTGTTACCTATATGTGTGCTGATTAACTAATTCTCTTCACCACGAAAATGTGCTCATGCTTAGTTCATGGCTAGTAAGCGCCTTAATACTGGGCACATTTCCAAGTACTGTTTGATATTTTTTTCTAAAAAAAGGTAACCAACAGTCAATACCTCTGCTGGGATCGCCAAAGCGGGGTCATGTCTGTTTACAATTTATTAGTCTTTGATTCAAATATTTTGTTTGCTTGTTTTGTTAGTCGTTGGACGTATAACAGCTATGCCAAAATACTAGTAGGTAAAATTCAAATCAATTATATTTTGCAGATTTTCACGTTTTCCATTTTTTATTATTTAAATAACAATAATTGCAGCACTCTAGTATTTTTAGGTACGAGTTATATCCTTAAATAATATGTAGAATCCATCAAATAAAATACAACACGTGGAATTGACAAAAAATGTGTTACGAGGTGTATATTATTATTACATGAAACTATAATAAAAATATCCTCCCGAACGAATTTCGGATACGACGGCTCATCTCGACGGAGATTAGCAAAGTACGCAGGAGATATTATAGTGCACAAGTGTGTGAGCACAGTGGCACTCTTCATTTCTTTACTCTAATAGTTCAATGGGACAGGAATCTGACAAGACTGGGGAGAAATCAAACATGAACGTAGTGCTTGTCTTCTTCTTTTCGTGTGGTTAGTGACTAACCTGGTGTCAGAGTTTTAAAGCCGCCCATGGGCTTCTGACTTGACTTCACATGCCATCGAGAAATATCTCTTCGGCATGCCGGTTTCCTCGCGATGTTTTCCTTCACCGTTTTTGAAGCAAGTGATAATTGTACAATACGCACATGAATCCGAAAAGTCAGAGATGCGTGCCTTAGGTTTGAACTCGAGACCTATGACTTGGCAGTCTGACGGTCACACCACAAGACTATCACTGCTCTCGTAGTGCTTGTCTAAGCTCTTTAATTTAAATACTGAAGACTGAATAAGGGGAAGGGAAAATTGAATCTTATACAAATACATAATTAATTTACTCACCTCACGCAAAAGTCCACCGGTACAATTGATAACTAAATCACAACTTTTGTTTCTTGCGTTAGACTTAATCATATTCAGGAAGGAATCGTTCCGGGAATAGCCGATATTATTCTCTGAAACACCAAAATAGTACTTAATACCTTTACCTATAACTAACTATTTTCATATTCAAGGAAGTCAATATCAAATAACTATCCTCAGGCGAACTATAGTAATTATTTGATATTCGACAGTTGGTTTGTTTGTATGTTTACATTTAGCCGTTTGGTTCCCTGACTTAAGAGCGTTCATTTTAAAAGTTGGCAACGTCGCAAATAGCTGTCAAATATTCAACTGTTTTGATCCATTTGGCAATATGAAATATCGCTAACTGGTGACCTAAAATATTATTAATAAATTGCAATTATAACACTGAATTTTATGTTGGAAACCGTTTTAGATGTAAAAAGGGTTTCCAACTAAATATTGTATTTCATATTCAATATTTTTGTTCACTAGTTAGCGATATTTCATATTTCTATACAGTAATATTGTCAAATTAATCAAAACAGCGAACTATTTGACAGCTATTTGCGACATTGCACTTTTAGAATGCATGCTCTTAAGTCTGAATTAAACCGTGCGATTTAATTGCCAATGCGATATGATAGGTTGAAGGAACACACCCAATTCGAACCGTTTTATCAGTGTTTAGACGATGCCACTCACTATGTTTCTTCAATTTTATTGTATGTCACAGGCAAGAAACTTACATTGTGTTAATGGAGCATTACGTTCATGATCGTGTAATTCCAGAAATAACAAGACTAATACTAAAATTAAACTATAACAATAATATACAGCAAGATACTGGGTATGTTTAATTTTGCAAAATTTAATCTCTACACTCACTCCTCTTCAACCGCTCGATTTGTATAATTGTTCAAAATAACGAAGTGACATACCATCAAGCTTAGGAAACAGTCGAAGCAGCAAGTTCTTCTTTACCACATTACTGACAGTGGTAAATACGGTACAGTCTAAAGACAGGCATAAAGCTATCGCTGCTTGTCCCAGAGCACCTGCCCCGCCAGTCACGAAGACGCTTATATGTTTTGAGAGATATCCTTTCATTGCCTGTAGGAGAATAAGATTTTATTATTGACATAAATAGATACGAAATAAACGGAATTTATTGTTGAAAGTGGAGTTTATCTGCAAATCATACAGCCTCAACAATTATCTCCGGGCTGCTACCGAGAAAATCGATTTATGGTAAAACCCAATAAAACTTTTGGTAGACCTGGGAACTGTGCCCAGGAATCAAGATCGATCCAGAGCCCAGCATTCGTGGTTCCCACCACTAGACGAACGAGGCAGTCATACAGTGTATAGTACTGTCAAGTTTTTTATGAATAAGAGAGTTGGTCTTCATACCAAAATATTTCTTTGAAGTCATGGACTTCTTAAGACCGAAATTGTCCTATGAAAAGCCAAAATCTCACTTTACTGAATATGAAATAAGCAAGACGGTAGGTAAGCTGTTCTAAGACATTTGCACCACACACAATCCTACTTGAAGTCCAGCTTACCCATATTAAGAGAATAAATTATACGTCAGTCCACTGCAGGAGATAATCTCCTAAGACTGACAATATACCGACTTGAGTTTACGCATTCAGTTAACGTACCAAAACCGTACGCAAAATAAATAGGTACAGAAGGTCGGCTCCATACAACGGGCGAAAATTTTACAGGCACAAGGAGATCTCAACAATTTACTGATGGACTGTGTTCGATATGAGTCTGATAGAAAATGTGTTTGGGGTCTTGAGGTTGAACCGACTTGAGGCACATTTAATAGAATTCTGTCTCAACCAAAATGGTGATGCAAGTCTGTTCAGGATTATGGCCTTAAGTGTAATTCATAGCAGTGTGTATTTTTTTATTATTTATTTAGGATATGATGGGAATGTCATACGCATTTCGATAATAAAAGATCATAATTAAAAAATAATTAAAAAAAATAAAGGGCATCTCAAATAAAATTGTCTAAAGTTCGGTTTAGACCGAACGAGTGAATATACATTATGTCATCATGCTGGCATTTTTTTTTGTGTAACGCATTATTTTATTTGTCCACATATACTAAAATATCAAGAATATAAGCTCTTGCTCATGTTCCGGGGCCTAGTCTACGAATTTACAAATTTTACAATGGTCTCTCCATTGTAAAAATAAACTCACAAAGGCGTATGGAATTAGTATGTACTATATTGCAATGGCATTATAAAGGTTCTATGTTCGTTTGGTTTAATCCATAGACATAGAGAATTGGACTAAGCGTTAACCTCACAAAAATAACAACTCTCTAGAAAGAGACAGCGACTGTGCGGCCAATACCTGTAGTACTACTAAAGAGACAACTACTGGCCGCAAACTCACTTTGTCTCTCTCGTACTTTTCGGTCTTTAATCACTGCACTGAATACGGAACGGTTACTCTATTATGTAAGTCTATGGTTTAACCCCACGTTCAAACAAATGACAGTCGCGAGTGCGTTTGCACTCACTGTCCGTAAAGCGTGTCTATATGTGCGTGCGTTTTCGCTTGTTATAAAAGCCGACCTTCTGGACCCATCTATCTTGTGCCTCGTTTAAGAAGCATACCTACTTCTACACATATATGGCATCTTGGGAGTGAAATGAACCCATTTAAGTGAATATTTTATCAAACAGAATTCTAAGAATATTTGGAGCTTCCGACGTTCACTTTCTTCAGAGAGGTTATATGTCTTGAATGATGTTATTTTGGGCCTTTACAAAACCTAGATAATGCTTGTTAAATTTTGTGTGTGTGAGTGAGTGTTTGAAGATTGATGTTATGTTATGAAATAATATTATTTTGTGGTATAGTTTATTGTTTATTTATTCTGTTTGTTGATAACTTAGTAACAATATTTAATTATTGTTCCAATAATAATACTTCTGGTTAGCTGGACTCTTTTAAACAAGTGTACATATAAGATTTGGTAATGATCAAAAACTGTTACAAAGACGTTAATATATTCATTCCACAGCGTTTTGTTCCTCGTGTTCCTACTTACGTATATCTTTTCAATATCTAATGAACTTTGTAAGTGCTCATTGACCTTTCGTAATAGGGAAGATACTTTGACCTTTCCGACTTCTCTGTTTTAATTACTTTCAATGTTAGAATATTTCCAGTATCATTAGATAAGCAAAATATAATTTACTAGTTCTTCGGCATTTTTGTAAAAAGATCGCAAGATTTTAAACTATCTTAACAGGGAATGCAAAAATAAATATGGTTCTTACTCTTACCAAGCTATAATATGCAACAGCATACGGCAGCGGTACGGTTGCAGCATCTTGCAGACTCCAATATTCCGGAACTGGCCATAACAGAGACGAGTCTGCTTCAACAGTACTTCCTAATGCACCACCAGCAACGAGGCCCATCACTCTATCACCACTGTCGAAGCAATTAAATGTTGGTTAAGTAACTGGTTAGAGAATGGGATCCCATTCTTCTTCAAGGCGATCTACGTTTAGGAACAAGAAACTAGCTTCATCTTTCTGACTAGCTGACCGACTCAGTAGCAGGAGCAGTGTTAGCCCAGTGGTAATGGCCGTGCCTTACAAGTAGGTTGGAATCCAGAGAGGCGCTTTACTTTGTGTAAATTATCTCATCACCACTGCTCTCAAAACGGTGAAGGAACAAATCGTGACGACACGGTCCTAGAACCAAAAATTCGAAGACACCTGACGTAGACGTCATGTGTCTTCGAATTTCACTGGGCCCGCGTGGTGGATTACGGCCCACTCACCGAGAGGAGGCCTATGATCCGGCAGTGGGAACAATAAAGGCTGATTTAAACCGACTCCTTGAAAATTCAAAAGTACTTGTATATGGTTTAATTCAAATAAATACTTTAATTTTGAGTTTATGACCTGAACGTGAACCAATAATTATCAGAACGGTGTTCGTGAACAGATTCATCATCATTATTGCAGCCTTGTTCCACCCACTACTGAGGATAGGCCTCGCCCTTTTCGTGTATGGTATGTGCGAGTCTCATCCAGGTCTTTCCCGCCAGGTTTTTCCAGGTCGTCGTCCCATCTGGCTTTACATATTAGGTATGCCTAATCCGCTCTATTGACTAGGAAGTCGAAGAGGTCATCATCTTCCTAGCCATTTTCAACTATACTGGAGTCAGCTTCTAGTCTAACCGGATGCAGCTGAATACCAGTACTAAAGCTTGGTATCTATCGTATGTCTATGTATATATATGTATGTATATTTGTGGCACAATTATAGTTGCCAAGCAAAAATATATCTAACTTATAATTCAAAGTTTTTCATAATTTTCCTCCCTCATTTTGAAATTGCCTTTTAAGATATTTTATTGGGTGTTACGGGCTTTCAATAAAGAGCGCCAAGTATTTTCTAATAAGTCTTTTAAAACTTTATATACACGTAATAAAATTTTGTATAGTCAAAACTTACTCTGCGTCAATACCACTGAAATCCATGCCGAAGGACGATTTATCTACGCTGTTGTTGCTTACTGCTTTCTGAACATCTTTTAATGATATGCCAGCATAGGATACCTGCGAAATATAAATGCTGATTGTTTTATAAGGATTCATTGTAGATTTTTGTATTAACGAGTAGTAGGTACATAATTATGGACATAACATTACATAAAATCTCGACTATTTTCCCTGAAAGGGTTCTCGAAAACGGCTCTTACGATTTCAATGAAAGTCGCAATATGGGTTTACGGGGGCAAAAAATCGATCTAGCTAGGTTTCATATCAGGGAAAATTTGTGTTCTCCGTATTTTCACCCGAACAGAGCTCGGTCACCCAAAGTTTAGAACAAGATGGCTACCTTAGAATAATGACATGGCAGCACTGATTTAGTAAGTACCTACTATCATGGCAGCATGGAATTAGTATGTACTATCATGACAGTACAGAATTTGTATGAACTTATGAGTAAGAGTATTCTCTATTTTCACCAGAGCAGAGCTCGGTCGCCCAGGTACTGTGTTCCTATTTATAGATACACCGACAGTATGTCAGTTATGATTAAGTCGCATATAATATAATAGGGGCCGAGGCTATTGCCATCAACCAGTCAAAAATCCAGACTCCGGGCTGCTACAATAACACTTTTACCGTCTTGAGGGCCGACAGGACCTTATGCATGCGTTACCATTTCAACATCATCCTTTACGTATTACCAAATAGTTGTCACTGTCTGTACAGATAGTGCCATCCACGAAGACGCGGCCCACTCCGCGATTACTGTACTGTAAGCTGTACTTTAGTACGGAGCGGAGCGGATTGGGGCGTGTCTTCTTGAAGGGCAATATCTATAGCATCTGCAATACCAGATCGCCTATGCTTTTCCGGCCTTACGAAGTTGTAACGTCTCTTATGCCTGTTTCATTTCACCAGCCTTATATCTTCTTATAACAGTAAGTTGTTCAAAGTATATTAAAACTTTATAGTATCGGAAAAGGTGGTATAAATTTTTATCTGACTAAATATTGATAGTATTATTGTAAATTCGGGAAAATAATTCTTTATCAAATGCACTCCCAACGAAAACTGTTGTACTTTGACAGTTGTATGAAATGGGTAGCTATACCACGGCAAATCGACGTAGTGAGTTAATTTGATACACAATTTATTATAACAGTATGCTTACCTGAACTTTGTTATTATTGGTAACAGTAGTAGATGCTTCGACCCATGTAAGGTCATCCAAATTACCGGCTGAACCTGTCAGGGTAACGTTTCGAAGCATTGTTGACTTTGCAGATGGAGTGTAGTACAACCCTCCCCATTGGCCCTACATGAAAACAACATTTTGATGAAATTAAGAATCCAGGCGTGGTCACCGTAACACATATTCTGTGAAAATTTCAACTTAATAACTATTATTTAAAAAAAAATATACAGCCTTAAGGCAGACTGATGGTCAGACAGTTTGGACTCTAGAAATGGTTTAACAAAATAAAGCATTTAAAGCATGGTGGTAAACACATTGATGTAGTCAACAGCGTTGCGGCCACGCGGGCTCTGGGTAAATACAAGTCACTAGTAGAGCTGTAAACAAAATCGAACATACTCGGTTACTTTATCGAGACCACTCCCGTCAGGCGCCAAAAAAACTGTTATCACTATTGCGTTTACAGACGTGGATATAGATATAAAATAAAATAAAGTATAATATTATAAACATAACTCCTGAGAGGTATACACCCCACATTTCGCCAGTAATGTTCCAGTTCCACGTAATAGGGGGCGAGCCTATTGGCATCGACCGGGCACGAATATAGACTCCGGGCTACTACTGAGAAATGTTTGATGAAAAAACCCAATAACACTTTGTAGGACCTGGTAATCGAACCCATATCGAACCCAGGAACTCGTGCTCAGTAGTAGTGCTTGCGACTACTACCTACAACAAAGAGGCAATCAAATAATATTATATTCATTCTCCTTGAGGTCATTTTTAAAGCAGCCTGTGGGTAGATTACACTCAAAAATCGTACAGCGCCCTTTGCATTCTATCGCATTCGAGGTATTGATGGGGCTATTTCATTTCTGTAGTGCATCAGGTAAGTCTGCTCGTGTTGATTGTTTCTACGCTACGATGCAAAAAAAAAAAATGTTTCGCGTTTCCCTGGTGCGCAGGGTCCGGGCCAGCCCCAACAATATACTGCAGTGTATCGCAAGCAGCCTGGAGAGTTTGTGTATGAATCGCTGCTGAAAGCTTTCCACATCTGTGTTGACCGTGTAGCAGGGATTCGTTAAAAGTGTAGGTTAAGTTTACTAACATAGTTGTTAAGAAAAATTGTTACTAACATATATAATGTCTTGTTACCTTGTTAATTAAATATAAATAAATAATGGTTATATGAATTTTGATAGCAAAAACCTAAGAGTCATCAACATCTTCCCAGCCTTTTCACAACTATGTTGGGATCGGCTTCCAGTCTAACCGGATACAGTAATTTACATGGAGTGACTGCCTATCTGACCTTCACAACCCAGTTACTGGGTAATACGATACCCCTTGGCTTACCAAGGAGTATCGTATTACCCAACCAGTCTTAACTGGTTGTCAGACTTTCGGGCATTAGAGTATGTAACTAAAAACTACCCGAACAAATTCCACTCCTTACTAACCTAAAATAACTTACTTTTAGAATTAAAATCTACTAAAAGCAACACTAAATATTTTTATACTTATTTCCTATACGACAGCAGCAAAACTTATCAACATCTTTGAACTCCCATCCCATATAGCAATGTGCTAAAAGGCCAAGATTGTGCTCAAGACATATTGACAGATCGTTAGCTTGTCGCCTCCTAGCTAGCATCACGGATTCGAGACTTGCGAAGAATTATAAACAGGGTTCACTGTTTTTTACGAAAGAAACAAGCTGATAAATAAATATGTATGGCTTTATCGGCTGACTTTGAGTTCACTTGTTCATTTTCAGAAGGTTACAGAACTCATGAATATAAATCACTTTTATAATAGGACCGACTCTAAAATGTTGAAATAAATATCTCCTGTTTCATACAAAAAAGCAATATTTACCCAATTTGTATAAAACCGATTGTTTTTTCGCTATAATTAGACTCGGGCTCATCGTAAAAGTTGTTTATTTTATAATTGTTTTCACTACAAACCTTTCTTAAGATATTGATGGCAAGATGTTTCTCCAATTGGCTCTTGTATATTCCAGTGTTGGGATTGAAAGAAGGGGCATGGAAATCGTCGATTGCCACCAAGCCTATTTTGTCCACTCCATCAGTTCTCAACTTTTTGACGAAACCTAAAAAGTCAATAATATTATGTTTGCATCATAGGGTCCCTAAAAAGGCATATTAATCATATTATTCATATTAATCATCAAGTTGCACATAAAACTATGTACTTAAACAGATTTTTTGATTCAAAGATCTATACATACATTATATTAATATAGTAGTAAAATCAAAAGTGTTCATATAAAAAAAAAAAATTGCTACGAGGTCGAAACGTCGAACGAGTCTCATGCCCAAAATATAGTTTTTAGAATTTTAAGCGGATAGTTGATTGACACATACGGTACTTTATATCCCGGTAGTACATTCCCGTGCGATATTTTACGACATCCTCACGGGTGAAGCAGCGAGCAAAAGTAAGTTTTCAATAAAATTTGTGATTTTATCACTCGTCATAAGTGTGCTCTATTCTAAGAAATAGTACCGTAACGCACACTATCACTGACCGCATTATTGCTTGAATGTCTTCAAATATGAGCAAATCTATAATAAGAATATGCAATAAAATTCTTTTAGATTCTATATACGGAAATCAATATAATACCTAAAGCTCCACAGTAAGGCTGCCTTTCCGACACCAGCACCACCCGCTTCGTTTTATTGAGTTCATCATACACGCGCGGCACCCAATCCAATTTATTATCACAATTTACAGGCACATAAGTAACATCCATGAGATTCTTCCTTTTCAATAATATTAATATTTGCTTCCCATCCGACATAGAACTCACGACGTTAAAGTGGTTCATAAGTCCTTGAAGCCTCGGCACTCCCGACTCTAGTGCCAAAACGAAACTATCCTTCGGAATTTTTCGTAGCGACTCCAATTTCTGGAAAAGGAAAATGTACGACGGGATTTCATAGAAATTAAATTGTGCTGCTGTATCTGTTAATGTATTTTACTTTCAGATTATAGAACATTGAAGACTAACATAGGCGGTTTCTGGGTATCAACAATGAAATAGAATACCAAAAAGGTGTTGAACACTCGAATCTTCATGACACATTTTTTTTGTAGTGGATTCATACATGGATGAGTCCAAAAATGTGTAATGATGATTAATTGCTTTTGTAAATAAAACGTTCGATATCTTCATAAGACCAAGATTTACCTATTCAACAAACGAATTATCTCGTCGAAGAATCATCTTTGACATAAATCCACGATCAAAGTCATATTAATTCAATAAGATGGTTCTTACCTTTTTATCTCCCAACAGATCTTCAATAATAAAAAGATTTGCTTTATCTACGTCGGAATTTTGTACTAACAAAGTATCAAAATCAATATTGACATTTATAATTGAAGCCACGTCAATTGTAACATTGGGTATATAGTTCGAAATCTCTTGGATAATACAATTTATATTAGTATTTGACGTTACGATTTGGGTCGCTTTAATTCCTTTCATTGTTGTGTTTTCGGCTACGATTTGAAGTATTATTTGAAGAGCAGTTTTTAGCTGAAATAAATAAAATCATATATTTTTATTATATATAAATTTCTAATATTTAATATATATATTTTTATATATTCTAACTATCAATCAGAGTGGAATCTATTGTCTTATTGAATGTATGGAAAAATATTTTGTGTATAAACTATATTTATTATAACATTCGATAAAATTATACCTTTCGTTATTACGATATAAACGTATATTAAGTTCCATTATCCTACTTATCCTACCATAATAATATTATAAACGCGAAAGTTTGTGAGGATGGATGGATGCTTCGTAGTCTTTCACGCAAAACTACTTAACGGATTTGGATGAAATTTGGCACACAGATAGTTTATAACCTGAATACTTTATAACCCGATATTCCCACGGGATCGAAACTCATGCAAGTGAAACGGTGGTTTAAACACACACTGCTAGTTTAAACTATAAATATAAAGCATGGCAATCTATTCACCATTTACATTAAAAAAATAACTATAAAATGCAGTCATTTCAACAATATTACACAATAACTGTTATTAGTTGGTCGATATTTTTCTAATGCTGTACTGAACAGTTACGTTATTTCATATTGGTTCTAAATAATAACAAAATGTTTAGTAAAACTATTTTGCTGTTGTAAACATTTTGCTGGCTTTCATCCTAGATGCAAGGCTGCAGATTAAATCCTGCGCCAAGAACGCTCCAGCGTGATTGACATTCAATTAAGAATCTGCTTATCCTATGAGAAAATGTGAGGAAACGCTGCCTTTTAGCTTATATATTTAGCTTTCAATTTAAACGAAGCTAAAGGTTTGGCGAGGGTTTTTAATACGTCATTCATTCTGTCATTCTTAACATCCTATACTTAAACGAACAATATTTGTATATATATATTTGTAATCATGTTCTCGAAAACGATTCTAACGATTTCGATGAAAGTATCGATATAGGGGTTTACGGGGCGAAAGCTCGATTTAGCTAGGTCTCTTATCTGGGAAAATTCATTTTCTCCGTATTTTCACCCGAGCAGAGCTCGGTCGCCTAAAGTTGAGAACAAGATGGCTACCTTAGAATAATGACACGGCAGCATGGAATTAGTAAGTACCTACTATCCCGGCGGTATGGAATTAGTATGAACTATCCTATACTATTAAATGAGCATTTTCTATATACACCAGAGCAGAGCTCGGTCGCCCATCGTAAACTGACGCATTTTCCCCATGGCGACAGGCAAGTAACTCCACATGCTTTGATCCATATATAATATTTTTGCTGTGTACACGTGTATAAACTGTTTGCTGTGACTTCGTTTACATGGAGTAGGCGATCTTGTTGAAAAAAAAACTATTGCATATGTTATTCTGTTTGATCATATCACTAAACTCGATCATCCGTGTCAGCTTTGTTGGGTTTAAAAAAAAAACAACCTTTGACAAAGCGAACGCGTTAAAATATTAGTTTGGATTTAAATAAAAAGCATCGTCAATTGTTATGAAATCAAATCAGATCAATGTTTTGCTTTCCTTGCTACAAAATAGATGTTTTACTTATTAAATAATGTAAAATAGCGGAAACCTTTACATTAATATATTAACGGTTATTATTATGTGTTAATAATTAACACGTTCTTAAAGACCACACAATCATAATATATTATATTCTCCAATTTTTTTGAATTGCATACGACTTGCTGTCTTTGCATAACCCAAACGTTGACTGGTAGAAAATGCTTATCTATGGCATTTAGTCCATCTCGGAAAATTTGCGTAAGGTAAGAATTAGATGAATAAATAAAAATGTTCATTCTCCTTTTCGAATCTAATTTGTACATTCTCTTTTTAGGGCGAAACTATAACGGTTCCTTGTTTACTACGAAAGTAAACAAGGAACCGTTATAGTTTCGCCATGTCCGTCTGTCTGTCTGTCTGTCCGCGGCTTAGCTCAGAGATGGTTAGTACTAGGAAGCTGTAATTTGGCATGGGTATACATATTAATCATGCCAATAAAGTGGTAAAATAATATCAAGAAAAATAAAAAAAATTAGGGGGCTCCCACGTAAAGTGAGGATGTTATTTTTTTCTCTCGTCTATCCCATGGTGTGGGTTGTCGTTGGAAAGGTCGTTCAAAAATATTGTGGGCGTAAGAAAATCTTTTTTCAATTCAGGAATCCGTTTGCGAAATATTAAGCTTTAAAGTGCAAATTTTGTTAGAGTCAAGTGTCCCCCCCTGCCAGCTAAATGTTTGTACTTGGATTAATGAAAAAATCACGGCAATAGTATATATAACGAAGTTAAAAGAAAAACTATCACAGCTAAGTAGGCTGTACAGGTTAACGAGTAATAATCGACCAACTTAAATTTGCAGTTTGAAAACTATGATCTCCCATACATTCCGTATGGGAGAATATGTTTTCAACTACAAGGTTAAGTTTGTTCTTGGGATAAATTCATCCCAACTACGGAAACCTTCATTGTGCGTGCTCCGACATGCACTTGGCCGGTTTTTTTCAAATGTAATATATACATTCTGCTTTTCAAATCTAATGACTGATGCATTTACATCAAATTATTTGGTGAATGTTCTAAAAACGGTGAACATATAAAGAGTCTTCTGTTCAAAAATGATACTTACGTCAACTTCGTCCATTGAGTAGTGTGGATAAAACGCTCTAGTTAACAAAACTTCTGATTGTGGCTGTAATACTGGTTTATCAACAAATATTACGTTATCAAGCTCGACACCTCCACACCTGAAAAGTAAACGAATAATATAAATGTTGGTCTAGTGGTTGCAAACGCTGCTGCTGGGCATGAGGTCCTAGGTTCAATTCCCAGGTCAGGTGAAGTATTATTGGATTTTTCCATCTGGAATTTCTCAGCCATTTTTTCCTTTTTTTTCGGTGGAAAATTATCAAAAGACTTCTCCCGTTCTGGGCGGAGCAGGAGGGCGTGTCAGACTCTTACTAACTCAAACCTACCCGTGTTCATTCAGTCGCCTGTACGTTGCCAGGGGCCACGGTATCCCTTTCGGACTTTCCCGCGCGGCAGGCTCAGTAACAGCCCTTAGTCTGGATTTGTGGTAGATAGCAATGGACTAACCCTCTTTTACATGGGACTTAAACATAACTGGTGAAATGTGGTGTACTAAGCTGGACCTCTGCCTAGCCCTTCGGGGAAAACAAGCGTGATGTTATGTTATGTTTTGTGACAACTACGTATTACTGAGTTTGTTGCCCACGCATTAGGAAATGGCTTTGGTCTAGTTCCTCAAGTTAATTTTAATAAATTACGCTGTGGCTTATAAAACGAAAGTGAATCTGTTATTGAAAATTCTCGGAAAACCATTTTTGGGGCATGGCATAACAGCATACTCAGCCTATTATGTTCCCACTGCTAAGACACAGGCCTGCTCTCTTCGAGTGAGAATGGGCTGTTATCTACCACGCGGGCCCAGTGCGGATTGATAGATGTCACATGCTTTCGCATTTTGGTTCTAGAACATACCGGTTTCCTCACGATGTTTTCCTTCACCGTTTTGAGAGCAGTGGTGATGAAATTATTTACACAAAGTAAAGCGGCTGCCTGGGTGTACCATTTTTGGGGTGATTTCTCATACATATTTTGTTTCCTCAAGCATAAGAGCACTTCAAACATGTGAAAATATATCAACCCTTATTTGTTTCAAAAGTGCCTTTATTGTTTTTATTATTGTCTTTTTCGACAAAGATATATTAGTATTACTGCGTACGACTGACATTGATTTTAAATTAGGAGGCATTGTCTTTTTTAACTGAATAAATATTTTAGTATATAGCATGTTTTATTGTTACTCTCTATTCTACGCTGTGGGGCCTAGAATCTTGTCTGAATCTATGCGAATCAATGTCCTTTGCACCCTGTATGTACCGATTTACAGCAATATTTCTTGTGACTTTTATTTGTGTTTATTTAAATAATTATTATTTCAGTTGAAATCTAAAGGCTTGAACTTGACTTGCAACGTTTGTTTGTAATGTATCAGTCGAGGTGAGCTTGGTAACAAAACGGCTATACACAAGCCGTGGCGAACGCTCGCTTCAAGCACGTGGCTCAAGCACGCTCCATTTACTGTTACAAAACGGCGATAAACTAAACGTGACGAACGCTCACTTCGAGCACTTGACTCGAGCTTGCTCCATTTTTATTCAGAATGGCGGAAATATGCGCTCGCAATGCATCGAGCGGCTCGGCACGCTGCACTGACTACTGTAACGCGCTTCAAAAGAATTCACGAAAAAGCCGACAGTCGAGTGGAGGATCCGGCGCTCGCAACGACCGGCTCGGATCGCTGCTCTGGCTACTGTAACGCGTTACAAAAACTCGATACATTACAAACAATTGTTGCAAGTCAGTCTTTGCCTTAATATTTATTTTATATTATTTCGGATTCCACGAACGCATTTTGCACTTCTCAAAGCTAGTAAGATTATTAAATTAATAACTTTTACAGTTCCACTTTTCTTTAATAAAAATATTTTGTGTCTTTAAAAGCACTATATGTATAACAAACACGTTCAGATAGTAATTTGGAAAAGCATTAAAGTATTATTTAATAAGCTAGCATTTCTCTAAAAGTTTCATCTGAATCTTTTTATATTTTGTATTTATTAAATCAAATAAAATTTCGGCTGTAAAACGCACTGAGTTCAAAAACCTTTCAAATTTCAAGTGAATTAGTAAACCTATAAAAGCATTCTATATCCCAGCATCTGAAAAAATCCCTTAAATCACGTAGTACATTTTATCTAAACTAATATTATAAAATACAATAGACGGCGTATATTTAGTGACCTCATCCGTGTAACTGTTCTTAAAGTCATAAATAATCCTGTAAGAAATCGAGACGTGTTTCACCTCTCAACGAGGCTTCCTCAGGATGGCGACTGACTTGTTGCGAACCCGGACCCGACGTATGGACACGGCAAGCGTCGAGAGCAGTGGTATTTTATAATGGATTTCCGCAAAGTCACGCCTGAATCAGTTTACTAATATTACAAAGATAAAAAAAAAAAATTGTTTGTTTGTAATGAATAATCTCAAAAACGACTGAACCGATTAAAAAAATGACTACACCAGTAGAATGCTATATTATCACTGAGTAACATAGGCTATAATTTATAAAGATGTCACGCGAGCGAAGCCGCTAGCGGAAGCTAGTTACAAATATAACATCACGTGTATTTAAGAGTAGGCAGACTTGTATAACACACCGGGAACCAACAACCTGTTCATCTGTCTAAATTTGGACCCGTACTCCAATTGCGTAACACACTAACCTGATGCAATGCCTTGCATTTTGACAGTTCAAGGGCATTAATTACGTTGTCGACCAGACGAATTTTGCTATAAGGAATTGTCTTCAAAATCCTACGGATTGTGATTGAACGTGTTTTACGCAATTGGGGTACGGATCCAAATTTAGACAGATGAACAGGGCTGGTGCTTTGAAATAAAAATCTATATAATGCAACAATATTACCTCACAATTCCATGAATACTATTATATTGAGCAGCAGCACAATTAACTCCATTAATTTTAACAATATTCAATATCTGTTGATCCATGACGCTGATCCTCAATTTTCTAATAAACTTGGGTGCCGAGATCCCTTCATGGTTCCTCGATAGTGTACTGAGTTGGATCAGAGAGTCCAGGAAAGTCACCCAGTCGCTGTCACTGTTCCATTGAACGAATGCTTTTTGACGATCGACGACAGATGATTGAATGGATTGAAACCTGTCCCTGAAAAGAAAAAGAAAAACTTGGTATAGTATTTGATTACGAAACATTTTTTGTTTTATTAGTAAAGGCTTTATATCAATATTGTCTGTTGAGAATGTATAATTTATACTTTAACAACTTTTTAATGTGTAAAGCAGTGGTTTATGTTTCATTTCCCTTAACATGCTTAGAAATTCGATCACTATTTTGACAACCTTCTTCTAAATAAATCGAAAATGCTGTACTGGTCAAAGAAATCCGAGCAGGCGGCCAGGAATCTTAGTATGAAAATTCAAATCTGTCGTATTTAGCGGCCCAATAAAATTACTATGAAAACTCATGTGTCGTGTAATTTGAAAATGGAACGAACTTTTACCTCGACACAAACCCACGAAGGCGATTTAAATTCAACTTGGCTTGCGAATAGAGCTGTTTAAAGTAAAAAAGAAGAAACAAATGAAGATACGAGTATTAGCGCGTGAAAAATAAAATGATCGTTGTTCGTCATTAATTCTGGAATTTATAATTAATTTACTAAATAATAAAAAATAAAAAAATAAAATAAATAATAAAATTAAAAAAAATTAAAAATAAATAAATATAAATATAATAATAATAAATAAATCTCAAAAAAACCCAAAAATAATCTCTATCTTTAATATGATTTTATTTTTTTAATTATTTACTTTGAATTTCCGCGCATTATTTGAGAAAAGTATTACACAAGCTTTGGCCGCAACCAGGCACCGATGGACGAACGTGAAAATGTGAGCCGAGGCAAAGCCGAGGCACACATACGTGAGTCCATCAAAGCCCCTTTAGCAGGACGTGGCAGTAATATACTATTATCGCTGCAATAATTTGATTCTAGTTTTTTTTTCTCATATCTAGTTAGAAAATATTAGTCAATAGAGACAGTAATCAGTTTAAAAAGTACTTATCTCAATGTTGTCGGTCATTGACGGTTACGCTACTGAGTGAAAGTGTCAAAGTTTTAGTTTTGGAATACCGCTGCGGTATATAAATAGTGTAAAAGAACTTGAACGAAAATTTACCATTCAACTGCTATTACGCCAACCACAAACATAATAATATAAATACGTATACACATATACATATATATATCAATCTGTCTAGCCTTTTCCCAACTATGTTGGGGTAGGCTTCACGTCTAACCGGATGCAGCTGAATACCGTATTTTACATGGAGCGACTGCTTATCTGACCTCCACATCCCAGTAACATGGTAATACGATAACCCTTGGTAAGACTGGTTGTCAGACTTTTGGGCTTCTGACGACCCGTAACGACTTTCAAAGATCCACGAATGACAGCCGGGGCTAACGGCTTAACGTGTTTTCCGAGGCACGGAAGAGTCAAATTGTTACTAACATATATTATGTCTTGTTACCTTGTTAATTAAATACTCGTATAAATAAATACTGGTTATATGAATTTTGATAGCAAAAACCTAAGAGTCATCAACATCTTCCCAGCCTTTTCCCAACTATGTTGGGATCGGCTTCCAGTCTAACCGGATACCAGTAATTTACATGGAGCGACTACCTATCTGACCTTCACAACCCAGTTACTGGGTAATACGATACCCCTTGGTAAGACTGGTTGTCAGACTTTCGGGCTTGACAGCCGAGACCAACGGCTCCGTGGCAAGGTATGTAAAGATGGCCACCCATGCACAGATGAACTCCGGCAAGCGTAGCTTAACCTGATGGATCGAACCGTGCGGCTGTTATTACTTAGCCATGGGCTATATGTATACACGTCAAAATTAAGTAAAGTGTAATAATAGTATAAAAGTATACAATACGCTACATAATACAAGAACTAAATGAGAGGAGCATCAAGGTAAGTCATGCCATTGAAATAAGCCTCTTTTCAGGAGTTCATTTGATGGGTATTATTTATACCTTGTTTACATTATTTTCTTCAATTTAATGTTGCAAGTTTTATGAGGAGTAAAAGCAACGACGAAATCATGGTTTTGATGTAAATTAGCTACTCTTTTTATGTTGAAGCTGGGATTAAACTGGAATGGAGTTGGTACATTACCTGATAATGACTTGTGCAAGCAGGAAAACTGGTTTAAGTATGTCTTAGAGGTGCTAGAGTTTTTAACATATAAAAATAAAGTACCTGACTGTCGCTCTAAGTAAACCCTTTTCTAGATTTGAAAACACAGCAGCTTTTACTTGGAAATGGTATTAGACGATTAAAGCGTATTAAGGTATTCATAGATAATGTTTAATATCGCCATAGATAATCGAATAAAGTGTTCAAACATGGTTTTTAGTAGGTACTTTCAATTGCTTTTGTTTTTAAGACTACTATCACTACAAGTAAATGTAAGCATAAAAACGTGGTCTTTTTGTATAATATTAATCAATTTAAGACGCCACTAAATGCCAATGGCCTTGAATGGTTAGCTTGCATGTTCTGTTCTGAGCCCGCGCAACGCCTCATACGTCCAGCCAGTAATAAGGAATCGCCCATCAAGGAGCGCTGTCCCAAATTATACGCATTATTAATTTATACATAAAACAAACGCTATTTTAATAAAACACGTATATTCTAAGATAAACAATTAAATTGTCTTTCAAATGGTGAAGGTTTCTGGAAAATATGCTTGATAGTTTTTACGTGATTCTCAGTTTTTTATCCGCGTTAGACATAACTTTACAAATTAATTACACTATGTAATATAAACATAATCTAAAATATCCACAGATTAAGTTATTAAAAAATACTTTAATTTAACATATATTTTGTCCAAATCATTGACATTAGGTACTCGTTTAGACATGATCTTCAGTTTTATTAAATTATTTATCAACATTAAAAGTCGGTTATTGTCGCTTTAACACTTTGCAGGACACTAAACGTAATAACTATAACACTTCAATTGTGTCTCGTTCAATGTCCTTCAACTGATTAATAACTATAGGTATATGAGTACATAAAAATACTCGTACGAAAAACAGATGGTTCACTCCGCATTTTAAGTATAAAGATACAAGTACGCGGCGGGCTCATCTTGTCGTTTGGCCAATTATAATAGTTAGGCGATAGAAAAATAGGCAACTTCTAGGTGAATATAACTGTAGGTAATTAACGCTGTGCTACCTGAATTGCACTTTATTGTGTCGTGCCAAGAGTCGCTTTTTATTCAAATGATTATGCGGAGTAAACCATCATTCTGTATTCATCTGAGACGAAACTGAACGACGCGAATGTAAAAGGAAACATAACTTACTTGTAAGAATATCCTCTAGATTTAAGAATCTTATAAACATCATCGGAGGTCAATAGTATTTCTTCTTCGTCCGACTCTGTGTTTTCACTATCTTTATAGAATTTGAGAACCCTTACACTGCTCACAATGCCACTTGCAATTCGAATATCATCTTGACTGACCTAAAATTAATACACCGTTGATAAAAAAAATGAAAATACTGTGGGAACCCTAGGCTTGATAATTGGAGCAGTGATTAGTAACATGGCTACATGAAACAAAAGAGGCTTTTGCCCTGTAAAAGGGACAAAAACATGCTCTCATTTTAGATAAAAACGGTTCTATTTGATGTTATAAAAATGTGATGCTTAACTTTTCAATCTTCTTATTTTCATGTGGTTAATGATTAACCTGGTGTCAGAGTTTTAAAGCTGCCTATGGGCCTCTGAATTGGCTTCACATGCCGTTGAGAAATATCTCAAAGGCATGCCGGTTTCCTCACGATGTTTTCCTTCACCATTTTTGAAGCAAGTGATACTTATACAGTATGAATCCGAAAAGTCAGAAGTGTGTGCCTTGGGTTCGAACTCGAGACCCATGACTTGGCAGTTGGTCAACTTTTCAATAAAAATAATACAGATTGCTGATTACAACATCTAGATCAATTTTATTAATTAAAAGCAATTTATTTTAGACGGTATACTGTTACAGAAATTGGGGCTAAAACAATCCTTAATTGCTTTCAAGTTTCATAATTTAATTAAAATTTTACCGCATTGAAACCCCAGCAATCATGGTTTAGAATTTAGTTCATGTTACAACAAAGAGAATCTGATCTTTTATAATTGATACGCAGTTACTTACCTCAAATTTATTGCTGCCCCTATTAATGGCAATACAGAGTCTAAGTGGAACGTCTGGTTTCAAAACGACTTCGCTATGGAAGTGAATATCTCGAAAGACTACAGACTGGTCTTTATAGCTTTTGCCAATGTGCATCGCCAGGGTTTCCCACACGAGAACTAAGACTGCTGATTCAGGAAGAACGTTGGCACCTATAAAATAAAATGTAATTTAAAATGGCTGCGCGGCTCCCTTATAAAGTATAAATTGTAGGCGCAATCCACTTTTGCTACGTTTTTTGACATCGAAAACTACGTAGCACTGTGTCTGCGGTTGTTAAACCACAGACACAGTGCTTCAATTACTTCAATTGTAAGTACTTTAATTGTAGTACTTCTCACGAAAGAAACCGAATCGTAGAGATTAGAATTTTGACAGTATTTGTCTAACCTGAGGAACTTCCTAAGCTCCATCGTAGGGCCTCAAAACTTTCAACTCCACCATAGAGCTCATATGCCATGCCACCATATATATTGCAAGTTGACCCTCCAGGAGGTTCACTGGCATTACGTTTGCGCTAAAGTTAACCCTTGAGAAGTGTCACCGGCATTAGGCTTGAAACCGTGTTATAAACTACCGTAAAACTAAGTAAAATAATGGTTTCAGTGGTTCTTCAAATTTTTGATTGTTTTTTTTTATTTTTTTTGGAAATAGTTTTTCACCTCTGAACACGGATCTACTGACCCCAGATTTTTTTATACTTAAAAATGCTTTAATTTCAAAACCAACGCATTTATAAATAAATCTTGTTAAATTATACAACTGATTTTATTTTCACAATGTATACCTAATGCCGAGTTCGCTAAGAAAAACCTAGATTCAAAATGAGCCCCCGCGGCTCCCTACATCCCATATGCAACTCGAGTGAACCCTCCAGGAGGACTTTCGGCACTGAACGTGTTAAGTTCCATGTCATCTTTAACTTATTTTGTTTTTAGCCACATTGAAATCTATAGTCTAGCTAATCACACACAACACACACGTGTTTGTTGAACACTATAACGTGTGTGTTAACGTGTGTTTTTTTTTCGTGTATTTTTTTTCCAATTCCAAATCATCCAACAAAGACTCATTGCCCCAGAAAACTTTACCAAATCGTAAAGATTGCGCTTTTATTTCATCACGGAGCAATATCTTCTGCATTAAAGATTTTTCATAATAATATCCTGTCATACTTCTCCCAATTATTCTTCAATTTATTGCATGACTTACCGTCTCTAATATGTCCTTCTAGAAACTTGTTATCGTCATCCTGTGTAGATATTGCAACGTTGCGCTCCATCGCTGTCCGTACTTCATCCTTTTCTAGGAAAGATAGCTGTGGCCTGCAAACAGAGTATATTTCAATTTTGAATGTGTGTGAAGCAATTTGACATATTTAGTGCAGTGGAATATTAATTTGTTCTCTCTTTTGAATCTGCGGGTTGGTAAATGTACAACGTACCTCATTTACAAAGTATAATATTTACTTTCCAGACATTAAATTATTTTACTTCTCTAGTAATAAAAAAACATTCAATACATCAATGTATTTAATGTTAAATTGTTGAAAGTTAAATCTATGGAATAGATATTTAACTTCGTTGTTAAATCAATATTAATTTGAGGCCTTTTTCTGATATTGAGCTGAATAGTTACAATGGAAGGAATAATATGATTGCATTTAATCTGGATATTTTTGTCAGGGATCGACAAAAGTTATGCATCTCCTAATTGTTAACATTTCAGCGCCCTTTGTCTAATAATCATAAATACATACAAAACGCGTTGAGAGCTTGTCGTCTAAACCGGGCCTATGCGCGAACACTCGGCATGGGAAATTAGGGACACGACAGGATGTCACCGGCCTGACATGACGTCATGATAATTAAACCATAAAGCGTTTATGAGGGTGTAAAGCGAAGTTCAGGTTACACCGGAATTCGGGCTCAACCAGGACGCATAAAGTAGAGTAAAGAGTAAATATCTCTAATTCAGGTACCTAAGTTGAGGAAGGTAAACAATAAACATATTTCATGAAAAAAAATCACACGGAAGCCAGTAATCATTCGTCTTTTTCCCTGGTAGTCGTCATAAATAAATCATTTTTTTTTAAATAAAGCTATTCGCGATTTCAAAGTTGATCCCACAGTAAAAGTTATTCAATTCGATGGTCTATAGCACCTCTTAAAGTTTGTAATGTTAATTTTTTAACACCTTATCCTCTCAACTGTCGAGCCCCCGGAGCGGACCCCGGGCAACTGTCAAGCGACCTTTAGAAGGTCCCGTAATCCGACACCACTTGAGATAAAAAGACGATATCTCTAAAGTTTTGTGTGGGAGCTGTATAAAGAACTTATGTTGTTGGAATCGTTATGAAATAAGCTAACACATTAAAAATGAATAAGTACAGTTATGCCTCTTAATATATTGACAATTTTAATGTAAATGCGTCGGGAGGGGGATTTTTGCTTTTTAACGTATTTAAAAATATTTTTAAAATTAAAAAAAAATTAAATTATGTTTTTTTTTTTCTTAACATAATTGCATACTATTGAACGAGGTTATAAAAGAAAAATAAAGAATGTAAAATTGGTTTATTCGTCACAGAAACACGTGCATGCAAAAAGATAATTAGCTCGAGTAATTAGAAAAATATAGCAAAAAAATACTCGGCAGCTGCACGTCGGGACTATCTCAAGAAGGCTTCTTTTCCTCAGAATGATGCTTTGCTATGGGGGACCCACGTTTTTATTTGTCAGTTAACTACTTTCCATTTGTTTAGTTGTAAGACTTTATAATATCGACGACAATCTAAGAAGCCCGATTTGACGTTTCTCATTATACATGCCGCGATAACTTTGTATGAACGTCTACGTAAGAAATCGAAATATCAAATTCATTATCATAATGAATCACTATGTTATCCATACACTATCACAATGAGTATCATTCGTAAGCACCAAGTTTCACTTTATATTGGAAGAACGCAATCAAAAACACAAATTATTCGTTGATTCATATTCCGACAGAACGTTATTACAATGTCATGTCTTTGGGTTCGTTGCTGTAGTGTTGTGACCGTTTTTATTCATTTTTTTGGCCGAATCAACTCGATATACTGAAAAATCGATAGGTACTTTTACAAACATTACATTAAGAAAAGAGAAAAACGTATAATTACTGTATTATTAAATGTTTAAACATATAAAAACAAAATCAATCGAAAGAAAATTATAACAGAAGACTTTAGAAGAGATGTACATTCTGACAATATGATGGAAAATTAATTTATTATAATGGTAACCGACGAAGACAGTTCAACTGATGATATATAATTTTTCTGGATCATCCGAAGTGACTTTTTTTTTACAAAAGTGAATTTCTTTATTTATACGTCGTGATCATGATGATAACGTGTAATAAAAAGATATGTCTCGAGAATCAGTTTTAAGCAATGTAGGTAAATTATCGATTACAAACTTTAAGTATGATAACTCGATATGTCTCAAGAATCGGTTTTTACAGCTACCGATATTTTTTTCCCGTCACTACACACTTTTTTTGATAGGTGTCAAATCGGGCTTCTTAGATTGTCACAGGTTTAGTGAAAAAAAGCGTTTTAGGCATGACACCGCGCATTTACAATAAATTACCAGATGTCATACAAAATTTGAATGTTACACAATAAAAAATAAAATAAAAAACTTATTAATTGAATTTTTTTATTATACAATGCTGATGAATTTCTGAATTTATATAGACTTATTAATTTATTTGACTGGAGAAACAATTTTTAATTGAATATTTTGACTAATTGTAATTTATGATTATTTATTTATGCATTGACGGTAGAAATTATTTTATTGTTCTTATTTCGCATGGAACTATATTTGTACGCCTCTTGGCATAACATAGCGACGTTTAAATTTAATTTAAGAACTGTATTCAATACCTATGTTACACAAATAAAAAATGATCTTTATTATTTTATTCACAACTAGCTGTGCCCGTGGCTTAGCTTACGTGCGTAAGACTATACATATCAATGGAAACATAAAATTACTGTATATTTCAGAAATAAATTATATTTCATGATCACTTTCAGGTCCCAATGTTTCAAATTCAAGAAAGTCACGAGATACAGAGAAGGCATGAGAGTTGATCACCACGCTTGCTTAAGACGGGTTGGCGATTTCAGACTTATATTAACTACAAGTTCCGGTTTCCTCACTCATCCACCGACGACGTCAGTAATGTCCAAGATAAACTCGGAAAGTACATTATGAATTGAAAAAAGTCACATTGGTACTTGCCCGGACTTGAAACCATAACCTCGTGCACGAGAGGCCATGCCTTAACCACTGGGCCATCACGACATAAACTAACTAATGTCTTAATAAAAATATAAAATTAAATATTATTACAAAAATGTTATCAAATATCAAATACAATTCAACTTCTTACCAATCCTCACTGTGCTCCCACTCCACGAAATTCGACAAAAGCGGTGTTTCAGTAGACACTGGGAATTGTATCTTAGGATATAGAGCATCCACCCTCGGATTAACACCAGCCTCGTACAGTCTGAAATTAAATATCTTAAGAACAAGGTTGTTTCTAAAGTCTAGAGGACATAAGTACGACTTCTGTCCTTGAAAATAGAAGAAAAGATTATTTACCAAAGAATGAATGAATCAGTTTCTAGGAATTTTGTTTGAGCTGAAATCAAACTAACTTATTCGAGACAGAATCTTTGCATATTTAAAACATAATTTCCAAGGTCTAAATGTGTGAATCTTTTGATGTAACATGCATGTTAATTTTTTTTACTACTTCGCAGGATAAACCACGCAGAATTTACCAATCAGAATTATAAAAATATCAAACGACGTATCATTGTCATCCACATATAGATTGATGTACTGTAACTGTACTGTAGTACGTAGCGGCGCGGGATGGGGCGCGTCCTCGTGGATAATATTATCTATACCGTTCCCCAATATATTTGGAGTTGTGGAAGCATCATTACTTTGCCAATTCCTGCCCTAACTTTTACACTATTTCTAACTTACTTTCCAACAGCGTCCAGAAGAAACTTCACTCCATTAGTGTTGCCACGTCTAGTAAGAGGGATGTGTGTGCATTCTTTATGCGATCTCTTTAGAATGGCTTGCAGTAAACCGTGAGGAGCGATTTCGACGACGATAGCGTTATTTGGTATCATCTTTGACGTTTCTTCGAAGAGTACTGGATTCTGTTGAATGTATATATGATATATTATTATGGTCTAGCCATGTGCCAAATTTCATACAAATCTGTTCAGCTGTTTTAGCGTGAAAGCGTAACAAACAAACAAACTCACTTTCACATTTAGAATATTAGACAGGATTATTTATGTACAAACAGTAAAATACATAGAGATGCGACATAAATGTTTGTGACATTATTATATGAATACACGAGAGTTATTTCTTGGAGATCTGCTTACATTAGACATTGTTTTGCTTGGTATTTGTGAAAATGAGTATTAGTATTCATAACAAAATAAGTATTTTCAATCTCTAGTTGATTTAGAAATACCAAGAAAACATTCAAACTTACCAACAAATTGTTGGAATGGTATTCAGCTGATGAATACACAGCATTAGGTTCATCCCACCTGTCTTGAGGGACTGACGTTGATATCCATCTGTTGCTCCGTTTCTTCGGATTTTTGATAATTTCTCGTAAACGTCTTAGTAACTCAGGACCTGTTGAGGGTAAAATAATGTTTCAATTGCGACATTATCTACTATAGTCGTCGCGTTTTAGCGTGGTATTAGAGGTCATCGCCCTTTCCCTAATCATTCTCCGTAGAAACCAAAAAAATAAACTATGTATGGTTTTCGTTAATAAAACAATGTTGAAGATGACGAGACATATTGCTTCAGGACGTTAACGGACTGTATTACAGTTTTTTTAATATAAAAAGTTAGAAAATGTAGGCGGATCAATGAGTGGTATTGCCATAGTCAAACACGATTACTACAGATATAATAACTAGCTGTTGCTCGCGATTTTGTCTGCGTGTATTTTAAAGGAAATATTTTTTTAATACAATGTCTATACATATAGGGTGGCAGGGAGACATCGACGAGAAAACGATAAAAAAAAATTGCCGTTCCATACATTTTGACCACTTTTCTATGAAAGATATTTTTTTAAATAACTGACATTTATGAATCCATGGTAACAGTTCGCGTCGCTGTCCCTGCCACCTTGTATTAAATCCAGGATGAAAAGTAGCCTACGTGTTTCTCCAGGTCCCAGGCTACTTATCTGTCAAATTAACGTAAATTATCGTAAAATTATCAAAACGATCCAGAGTTTTAGGCGCGAAAAGGTAGCAGACAGACAGACAGCTACTTTCGTGTTTATAATATTAATAGTATATACAATGAATTAATTACTGTCGTTCGTTTTCATGAATAAATAAAACATCTCAAATCTAAAAGCATACCAAATAATCACATGTACTCGTGGATTTGAATACAAAACAAATAACGAACAGTACTAAAGCAAAAAAAAACAAACTTAATGCATAAAAGAGGTAATGGTTTGTAATCCGCAAATCTTACATGTAGATACTGTTCCACATACTCTAGTGCTTTTCACCTAGTATTTGTTGAGATTATTATGTGGAAAGAACATTTTCATTATAACAGGGTTTTAGAGCTTTTATGGACTGGTAAATATTTCATTATTTTATGTTGTTAGGTAGTAAACGTTAGGGTAAGAGCTGAGGAGGTGAGGAGGTGGGGGCTCTTGGCTAAATAATAACAGCTGCACGGGTCGAACGGCGGTTAAACTACGCTTGCCGAGGTCGGTCCGTGGATGGGTGACCATTCATTATATATTGAAACCCCTCCGTGCCTCGGAAAGTACGTTAAGCCGTAGGTCTCGGCTGTCATTTGCAGACAGTCGTTACGGGTAGTCAGAAGCCCGAAAGTCTGATAACCAGTCTTACTAAGGGGTATCGAATCCACTCCATGTAAAATACTGGTATTCAGCTGCATCCGGTCAGACTGAAAACCTACCCCTACTTAGTTGGGAAAAGGCTAGGTAGATGATAATGTTGTTAGGTACTAATAATTTGTAGAATAATATGGAATTTTAAATTATGCATTGGTGGTCTCGACATGATGAATTGTCTAACAATATTATTGTTATTGATCTGTGACTACGGTCATACCACACATAAATATGAGATATTTTATGGGAATAATTTTATGTATCATCTACTCGAGCTTAACTCGAGGAGCTCGTGGCTAAGTCATAACAGCCGGACGGGTCGCTTCATCATGTTAAGCTACCCTTGCCGGGGATGGTCCATGGATGAGTGACCATCTTTACATATAGAGACTCCTCCGTGCCTCGGAAAGCACGTATAGCCGTTGGTCCTTGCTGCAATTCGTGATTCTTTGACAGTCCTTACGGGTCGTCAGAAGCCCGAAAGTCTGCCAACCAGTCCTACCAAGGGGTATCGTATTACCCAGTTACTGGGTTGTGGAGGTCAGATAGGCAGTCGCTTCGTGTAAAATACTGGTATTCAGCTGCATCCGGTTAGACTGGAAGCCGACCCCAACATAGTTGAGTAAAGGCTAGGCAGATTGATCTACTCGAACTTTAAAAATTCAACATCGACAAAAAAAAAAGATTTGTTCATAATGGGTACCACCTGCTATATCCTAATGATTGCCAGTGACAAGTATAACAGTTACCACGCGTAACAAAAATATCCTCACACCGTAATTTCACTTACCACAATGTGCGATATATCTCGAATGGTACGCGATATTAGCACAAGGTACTTCTTTGGCAAATATTCCACGCTTGGTCAGTTCACCTACGAATTCCTTCATTTTTTCAGCTGGACCTGATATAGTTGAAGATTCAAAGCTGTTGTGGCAGGCTATGTCTATTTCTGGTGGACACTGATTTACAATCTGAAAAAAACCCGGTTTTTTTATTTATAGTCTACAATACATATCTGTTCGCCGTTAAGGTAAAACATGAATGGGAACCTTTCTGCAATGTACATAACATGCATTTCGGACAAATAAATGATCATTCATTCATTGCAAGTTTTAACTATTTGACAGCGTTTTTATAAAAGTTGGCAACGCTGCAAATAGCTGTTAAATATTTACCTGTTTTGATTAATTTGGCAATTTAACTGTATGGAAATATGAAATGTGGTTAACTAGTGAACTAAAATATTGATTACGAAATGCAATAATTAATATCGTAACACCGAATATTTAGTTTTAGATATAAAAAAAGTATTTGGAAACTTTCCAAATACCTTTTTTACATCTAAAACGGTTACGACATCAAATTCAATGTTATAATAATTTCAATTCATTAGTATTATTCTAGTTCGCTAGTTAACCACATTTCTCGTTCCATACAGTAATATTGCCAAATTAATCAAAACGGCGAAATATTTGACATCTATTTGCGACCCACTTTCAGAATAAACGCTCATATCAAGATGACACTATTATAGTATGACATATTTTTTGACATGAGTGATTTTATTATTTGTATTTTGAATTTTATGTATTTTGAATTTTATAAATGATGACTAACATAGTTGTAAGACCTTTTTAACTAACAATTTATGGACAAATCAATTAGTCTGAATTTATTTATTTATTATATTTAAAATACAGGGTCAAATTAAATTAGCTAGCGAAACTCCGCAAACGCGATGGATATCGATATCTAAACATGATAAAACAAAAAAGAAATTTACTTGATGAGTTTTTTTGGGGTCATCAACCGCAGGTAGTGTAGTCACTTGGCATATCAATTAAGACTTGTCGAAAACGGTTATCAAAACTTTTATTGGTAAGGTAAACCCATGTATGTAGTTTAGTTGTTGCTTTTAAACTGGTATATGAATAAACATGAAAAATAAATGATTTAATCTTTGAATAACGAAGAAAAATTATTCGTTATTTCTTTCGTTCGAATAAAAAATTTCATCATTCTTACCGCTTGATATCCGACACCAACAGCAGCCATGGATCCCTTAATAAGTTCTGTTTCTAAGCACACTTTCCCACGGCTATATGTGGACAGGATCAACTCCTCAGCCGTGAAGGTATCGTCATGGTATGCACACGCCATTTCACCCAAACTGTGACCTTTGGGAACGAAAATAAAATTAAAGGCGTATTCGATCAATTATTTATTTTTCTTTTAAACTGACTTTTAAGTGTTGGTAAATAGAAAATATACTACTTCTAGGCAAGGACTAATAGTCGATAATGCTAATGCCCATTTTCATTAATTCTAAGCGACACCTAAATGAATGCCAAAATAAAAGCCCGTCGTTAGATTTTCAATGGCCCAATGCCGACAGTTGAAATCTTAAGAGCGGCCAACCCGTCATACTTTTCATACAAACGCTCGTACGTGATTATGGCGTTGTAACACATCTTTCTTTGAAATTTGTAAAGTAATTTGTATCTTGTGCACTATATCTAGGTTTCTATGGAAGTAAAAAATAAAACATACTAGAAACAAATTCAGTATAAGCCTCCAAAAACCTGTTTTTTTGCACAAATTTTACCCGAACTTTGGCCGGTCATGATATACTCATAATTGGTAAAAGTAAAGAAAATATCTACATATAAACCTCGCACATGTAATGGAAATTCTAAATATCAAACATTTTTTTCATAAACTTGTAATGTTTACTCAAAAACACGTATTGTCTGATACAAATTTTTACACACAATTTTTCGTACAATGTTATCGCTTTCTCGCTTGTTTGTCAGCAGTTCACACTTGCGCTCAATGAAACAACAAGCTTTTCGACCATGCTCGCGTTGACGATAGACGGACCGGGAAGGGCCCTCTTAAGGCGTGTACGCACGAACGAACTTCTTACACACAGAACAACAAAATTGGATAGCCACGATCGTTTTTGACGAACACAGTGTTTGATGTTCGTTAACGGTAAGCACATGCGAGCAAATTGTTCGATGTTCATGGTCATCGAGTTCTTGTTCATTCATGCTCAACTGAACAGCTCACTTTTATTTAGGCATTAATTAAATGTCGTATTTATGAAAACAGGCATTGTAGCATTATCCTAGCCCAGCAGTGGTATATTTCCATTAATAGCGCTAAAAAGTAAATTGAGTAAAAAAAATATCCAAATGAGTCCTAGTAAGTATGTCAATGTACAGCAAAAAAACACGGAAGATCTAAGTGACAAGTTATTAATGACGTAGTGCTGGCCATGCCATGTTTAAAACGCAATACGTTATTTTATAACGATCGGTAAATTGATTTTGACGAATTGTTTTAAACTGCTGGTACTCCGCATATCCCCATTTCATTCATTCATAATATAAATCAAAGAATTGGATTCACACTAATAACGTGTAGTAAGTACTGTTTGAAATAAAACGATTTGGAGTATTAGTATAAATTATATCACTACCTCGTTTAACTAAAGAAGTTTTTTAGAAGAGGGTGAAGGCAATTACGAGTACTTACGTAATGGAATAATAAATTAGCTATATCCGTGCTTACCGACACCGATATTATGACTGCCTCATTATAGTGTAAATTAATTTTAATTTAATCTTTTTTAAGTTCATCTTAATAAACTGTCAATTTAATTATCAGCAGGCTCATCCCACGTTAATAAGACCAAATTGTAATTTACTTACCGATAATGTAATCAGGAACAATCCCCATCTCTTTAATGACATCAGTCAGTCCAATTTGTATCGCTCCGATGCCAACGAAAGCGTTTAGGATATTGTCGAATATGGTATTATCTTCTTCTGTTACAATCCGAATGAGATCTATGCCTTTTCGTTCTAGTACTTTGTGACATCTGCAATAATTGTTGTTACAAATTTAATTATGAGGCTTGTCAACAAGACCTAAGTAAGCGTATGCAGGAGGCCAATGAGTTGGCAGACCTGGTCAAGTACAATGCAGAGAGGTACGAGTCTCTGACAAATAACCTCTCTTTTAGCTGCACCTCCTCTCAGGAAACTCAGCCTGAAGTATTTACGCCCATGCCCTCAGTGGTTCAGAATGTAGGTAGCTGTATTAATAATGTTAATAATAGTAGGAATAATTTGATTAATACAACTTATGTATTTTCTGACAAATTTGGTCAAGGTTTTGGTAGAGTATTTAACCAGTGTTCACAACAATATGTTATAAATAATTGTTTACCCGGTGCCAGTATTAGCCAATTAATAAGTAGTATTAAATTGACAAAAATAAACCCCAGTTCAACTGTTATTTTATTATATGGGGATAGTTTAACTGTTAGAAAAAAGGACATAATTGAATGTGTCCATTTGATGTTACATCTTAATGAGACCAATAGTTGTAAATTTATTTTCTGTGCCTTGCCTTATTCTCAATATTTGTCTGATGAGCAAAATAGGCACATTTATAATTTAAATATGTTAATTTATAATAGGACATGTCGTCACAGTGACGCTATTTTATATTTTGATTGTAATCAATTAATTACTGATTATAAACTGACATATTATACAATGTATTTGCCACCTAGTTGTAGGAGACAAATTGCTAATCTCTTAGCATACAATATACAGTGTGACACAGGTACCTGTAGTGTACCACCGATTACTGTTAGTAGTGGTACTAACACTACTTTTGATACGCCTTATAGTTTAAACTATTAGGAGCGACAACGGGTGAGCCGCATATTTTGAATGTTGTTCATCAAAATATGCAGGGTCTGTCCAGCAAAGAGCTAGAGTTAAGTTTATTTATAGAGAACTATGATGTTCAGGTGTTATGTTTGACTGAACACTGGTTGAAAGAACATGAAGTAGTGTTTACCAATGATGATAATTTTACTGTACAAAGTGCGTTTGTAAGGAAAAGCGCCATTCGCGGTGGATCTTTCGTTCTTGTTTCAAACAAGTTGAAATGTAAACAACGTTTAGATTTAGTTAATCTTTCCATCGAGCGCACTATTGAGTTGTCTTGTGTTGAACTCGAGCGATACGTTATAATTTGCGTTTATCGACCCCCTTCTGGTGATTTTATTAGTTTCGAATCGGTAATGGAGGATTCACTCAATAGGTTAAAATCAATTAATAAAAGTATAATTTTATGTGGAGATTTTAATATTAATATTTTAGATGTTACTCCATTAAGTATTAGACTCCTTAATCTGTTTAGGTCTTATAATTTAATAAACTTGTTTTTTGAACCTACCAGGATCACAGCATCTTCTTCAACTTGTCTAGATAATATATTTAGTGATTGTGATGCCAAAAATAAAATAGTGTTAAGTGACTTAACGTCTGACCACTGTGGTTTATTAGCTAGCTTCCCCATGCCATTACATAAAAAACCGCATAAAATAGAATGCAGGCCTTATACAGCTAGTCGTTGCAATAAGTTTAAAAATAATATAGCTCATAGAATTACGCCATCTATAGTAGAACACGAGAATCCCAATGAAATCTATGGAGCCCTTTTTGATGTTGTGCAAAAAGAGTACCAATCTACTTTCAAGGCCAAAACTATTCAAATTAATGGCACCTCCGTTGGCTTTAACCAATGGGCCACTCCAGGAATTTATAAAAGTAGAGCGAGACTATACGAGTTATATGGTTTGAAAAAAATCAGGTTTGATACTCCTTTCCTAGAGCATGTAAAAAATTATTCAAAATTATTTAAAAAGGTTTGTGTTTTTGCTAAATCTAAATTTTTAAGCGATACAATTAAAAAATCCAATAATAAAGTAAAAACCACTTGGAAAATTATTAACAATGAAACGGGTAAGTCGGTTAAACAAGATAAACAACTTGAGATTATGGTCGACAATAAATTAGTTAATAAAGCAGCTGACGTAGCCGAGGCGTTTAATGAGTTTTTTGCCAACATACCTGTAACTACGACTCGCTCCTTAAATTCATCCCCGTCTAAAGCTGAAAACCTTTTGCTTAGTAGTGTATCTAAAAATAGTCCCTTATTTAGCTTCGAACATGTAACGCCTCGTGATGTAGTTAATGTTTTTAACACACTCAAGTCTAAAAACACTGGTGATTACTGGGGCATCTCCATTAAACTTTTAAGTAATATAATAGACATCGTAGCCCCCTATCTAGCTGTTACTTTTAATAAATGTGTTGATTTAGGAACTTTTCCTGACCTCATGAAGAATAGTAAAGTCATACCACTATTTAAATCAGGTAATAAAAACGACGTTGGCAATTTCAGGCCTATTTCTATCTTACCAGCATTTAGCAAAATATTTGAAAAGTTAATACTCAAGCAGTTACTTAGACATTTTAATTTAAATAGCCTCCTTCATAATGAACAATATGGCTTTACAAAAGGTCGTTCGACTACAGATGCGGGTGTTGCTCTGCTGAAACACATATTTAACGCATGGGAGAACTCGCAAAATGCTATTGGGGTTTTCTGTGACCTCTCCAAAGCCTTTGATTGCGTGCACCATGACACGCTTTTGCGTAAACTGCGTCATTACGGTGTTCAAAACGAAGCTCTCAACGTTATAAATTCTTATTTACACAATAGGTCCCAATGTGTAGATGTTAATGGTGTGAAATCTTCCGGTCTACCAGTTCAGTTAGGTATACCTCAAGGCTCAATACTAGGTCCGTTCTTGTTCTTAGTGTATATCAATGACTTACCATTCTATTTAAAGGGTATCTGTGAAGTTGTACTGTTTGCAGATGATACCTCTCTTATTTTTAAAGTAGACAGGAATAGACAAGATTTTGACGATGTAAACAGTGCACTCTCAATGGTTACGGATTGGTTTACGACAAATAACCTAGTTCTCAATGCCAAGAAAACGAAATGTGTAAAGTTCGCCCTACCAAATGTTAGAAATCTAGGACCCAACATCGTCTTAGATAAAGAGGTGCTTGAGTCTGTAAACTCGGCAGTTTTTCTGGGCATAACAGTAGATGCCAAACTTTAGTGGGGCCCACATATATCGAGCCTAGCGGGAAGGCTCAGTTCGGCCGCCTACGCCGTCAGGAAAGTAAGACAATACACTGACGTCGATACAGCTCGGTTAGTCTATTTTAGTTATTTTCATAGCGTTATGTCCTACGGTCTTCTGCTGTGGGGCAAAGCTGCTGATATTCAAAATATATTTGTCCTTCAAAAACGAGCCGTTCGAGCTATTTACCAGCTAGGTGCCAGAGTTTCTCTGAGAGATTTTTTCAAAGATATTGGTATCCTCACGGTGGCGTCCCAATTCATCTTCGCCAACATCTTATATATTAGGCAAAATATACACTTATACACTAAAAACAGTGATTTTCACAATGTTAACACTAGAAATAAGGACAAACTACGAGCTCCCTTTCACCGGCTTCATAAGGTTCATAACTCATTTGTTGGGCTTGGTATAACCTTTTATAACAAGCTACCCTCTTCTTTGCTAGATTTGCCTTTTGATGCGTTTAAAACGAAAGTAAAATCCAAGCTTTGTTCAAAGGCATACTATTCTATAAACGACTACTTAAATGATAAGAATAGTTGGTCGCTGTGATTAACTCAAGACAATGTTTATGTTCTTTCTCCAGATTACCTACTGACAAGTTATATGAGTTTATATAATTGTATTTTTTTATTTTTTTATTTGACTTTATAAGTCAAGCTATTTTTTTATTTTATTTCAATTTATTGTTTACATAATCTACTCATTACAATGTTTTTTTCTAATGAGTTGTATTGCAATATGTGGTTAGCTAGTGACCTCGACAATTGATCATATTAGTTATTGTTATTAGTAATTAACTGTTTGTTTTATTTATTTTATCTCGATGGTCCTAGTTTATCATTTATAACTTCCAGTTACAACTATATGTAAGCGGGCACGCCCTTTATGCCTGGAGGCTTTTATTTAGATAAGTTCTGTTTACGTTTAGTTTTTATTTCTGCCTGAGTATAGTTCTCGATGATGTTGTGTGTTATATTGGCGTGTGCTAGCTAACATATGGCTAATAATTTAAATTATGTTTTGTGTTGCGTAATCTAAATTATCTAAATTATTTTGAATACTATTATATAGAATCTTATTTTTTTGTTCTTCTAACTGAACAGACAGCTGTGCTGCTGGGGAGTTTGTTGCGCCACTTCTTCTTCCCAGCTAATGCACTAGGAAGTGGTGAAGGGTGGGCGTTTTGGGGGACTGTCTTATGTAATTTTGACGTTCGAAAAGTGCTGATTCTCAGCCTAGTTTGAATAAATGACTTTTGAATTTTGAATTTGAATTTTGAATTATTCACTTCTTTAAACTCCAGCTGATCTCATCTGTAAAAATCTTACAGTGAAAACTTAATTGAAGTGAACTGTCAATAGTGTCAATCCCTATCATCAGGTGGAATGCTAGCTCACTTAAGGCGACGATAACTAACTTTTAATGATTTTACGCTGCTTGTGTTTTCGCGGTGTGATTTCCACAGAATAGATCGGCTGGCCTATATATGTAACTGAGTCGGTGCCCAAGGTGGTTGCGCTGTGCCTGAGGGGTGTGGTGACATGTCATGTGAGCTCAGTCATTCGCCTGGAGACGGACGTAGACACTCCTCCCGCACTGTGCAGGTACCATCTTGATTTAACGTGGCTTACCAGTACATGGATAAATAGAGTGAAATTATTCTTTAACATAGCCAATAACATTGACATACATAAAAATATTTTACACCCCATAGGTATGTTACAGTGATACAATAATGCTAATTTTAAGAACTCTTTTACCTGTGACAAACAATAAATAAATGAAAGAAAATTTAAAAAATAAATATACACCACGTTTTCTGGAATTCTGTCCAAGTCTCTTATTTTATGTTAACTAAATCACACCGAGAGCTAAGTGAAACACTAGAGTCTTTTCGCAGTTATTTTATCCAACCAGTAACCATATCGCAAAGTGAATATAGATCACTAACATTTTGACAGAAAGTTAGTGATGCAGGTGAGGAGATAAAATAACTGTGAGACATCTGTAATTTAATTAGTGACAGGAATGGTTTCACACCCATATTACTAAAACTGACAAACAATGTAGCTTGCCTATAAGAAGATTGATTTATTTCCTCAAGATAAAATTCCTGTAATTTCCTATCGTTATAACTTCCAGGAAATTTTAAATTAAATATTACAAGTCAAAAACCTTTAGAAGAACCAGTCAAGTATTTGACCTTAATCGCTGTTCTGAGGGTAACAAAACATTAAGAAAGGGCAATCTATCATAATAAGTTGAAAGGGCTCGTAAAAATAACTTAAGTTACACTTGGAATTTGAGTCTTGTTCTTGTATCACTACAAAGTAAGCATACCAAAATCAGTTATGTTTTTACTTGATTTTATCCGGGTTTTCTTCAAGGAGTGAAAGGTATTTCACTCCTTGAAGAAACCCCGGATATAAAAGTACAAGGTGAAGACGACAATAAATTAAACTTCGTATATCTCATGACGTTTCCAGTCTGCTTACAAAAAATCTATCAATATATTCTATAGTTTAGTCACAATAACTGGAGTTCGCCTGTTGAGAAAATGCGTTCTTGACACCTCTCAGTTTCATACTAATGCATTTGTTTTTCGAATTTGATCCTTATAATTACTAGAAATTGTCCAACTGACAGGTGCCAGGAACGCATTCTCTTTAGAGTTGGACTGTTGTCAAAGATCGCAACACTCATAATTGGCCCATCACTACTACCTATTTACTTCATTTGAACAAATCACTTTTTTTTTAATTTCGGTGTTACGATTTATTTCATAGTTTCAAAATACTCCTATGCGTTAGTTTTGCCCGTGTTTTAATTTATGGCGTATTATCGTCCCCACATTGTAGAATGCCATAAAGTAGCATGAACGTGCAGTTAGCGGGAAAAGAAAATAAAATCCCACGCTCACAGACACTCACTTAAAACATTGTTCATTGGAATGGGATTCAACAGTGTTTTTTTTTATTGTTAAACCAAATGAAAATCTGCATAATTCTACATGAGATCTAAAAAAATAATCAGCTTTTTACACATGATGTAGCAATATAATACGAAGATAATGTAACGAAAACTAAGAGATGCCTTGTGAATAATAATTTTGTGTAAAGAACAAAATATAGCACCTAAAATGAAGAACGGTTTCTAAGTATTTGTTTCACTTTAATTTTTGTTAGTTTTTCATTAGGAGTATTTGAGTGTTTTCATCTCAAGACGAATTTTTTTTTCCATTTTGTTGTTAAGTGAACATTCTGTGTAATAATAAATAAACAGAGTGTTTTCGTGAAAAACGGTCGGGCATGTTCTTAGGATTACTTAGCTCAACAATCAAAATTATCAAGCAACAAGGTAAAAAGAGTCAGCCTCATAAAAAAATTAAGTACATTCGCTTTTTTAACCTATTCTTCAAGATGTTGTATTATGTTACTCTGACTTCTGCAGTTCCTCAACAGCAGTTTAACTAGTCGATCGGCTATTGACGTCCAAATCCTGATTTTTAACACTCAGTAAAGGAAGAAAGTTTGGTTAAATTTGCAACTTTGTGGGAGGAATAACTATTGATACTTTGTCGAGGAACTCAGACATTACTCATAAAAAAAATAATTTAGGCATTTCCATCCTAACCTAAACTTACCTAACCGAAAACTTCGAACTCAAATAAATTAGGCCTAGGAAAAGTGCTGACTACATTAAGTCATAATATATAGAAGTTATTATAACAATACAATATAATCATGGATCAATCAATCAATATACACAGATATTAATTTTACATTCTGTGCTTACTTTAACTCACACACGGACTTATTAGTATTAATTGACGACACAGTTGGCGCAGTGGCTGAGCGATCGACTGCTGCGCAACGTGTCGCGGGTTCGATCCCCGCACGGAACAAATATTTGTATGATCTGCAAGTAGTTGTTCCGGGTCTGGGTGTTAGTGTATGTGAGTTTCTATGTTTGTAAACGCACCCACGATACAGGAAGAAATTCTTAGTGTGGGGCAAAGTTTAAAAAAAAATGTTTAAAAAAAAATGGAATATCGTAAGGTTCTACAATGTTTGTAAATATGTGACCACCATGTATCATACATAATTAATTTATCTGTCATTGCTTAATTTTTATTTTTTAAATTTATTGTGTCTAGTCATTTTATTCTTTGTGCATCGGCTTCACATATAATTAATGTATAAAAAATATTGTAAAACAGTAACGGAAGAGTTTCTTGCCCATTCTTCTCCTTACGAAAACTACCTTTTGGAAGCGGCGACTAGAACCAATTTTTTTTTGTTTTAAATTTTGACGATCAAAAGTGTCTTCATGACATGTGCCTAATTGAAATAAATTATTTGACTTTGACATTGTTTTGACTTATAATCAAAGGAATGTATAAAAATTGTAGTAGGTGGCGTTCTATAGTTTCTGTCTACCTCCATGGGAAGAACGCGTGAGTTTATGTTACAATATAATCATAGATTTTTTAAACAAAGACATACTTGTGGATAGCAGACGCAAACGTTGGAATCCTCATCAGATCGGCTCCCATACCAGCCCATTGGGATCCCATGCCGCTATACACGAACCATAATGGACGTTTCACTCCAGGATAATAATCGACACTCTCTGCTATGCTCACAGTTTCTTGGTTTTCATTTGTGTCTAGAAAAGAAAGAAAACATTATTTACCTACAATTTAATTTCAATTCTTTATTAGTTAGTGGCTTTTGTGGACATGCTATTTATTTAAATTTGTTACAGTAAGTAATAGTAGAGGTTCCGTCCGTACCCGTTTATACCTGCCAACCCATAGCTATGCCAGTAAAAAAAAGACAACCCACTGTTTTTATATTCTTTATGCTCCATACTTTCGATTGGTATTACATTTAATAGTTAAACGAATGAGAGCAATTTAAAAAAAAAAGTAATTTTTGTTTTTTAAATTTTTTCATAGTCTGGCCATACATTTTTTAGCCACCCCACTCGCGATATATTTTGTAACATACTGTTAAAAAAATACTTTTCATCCATTAAACTTATGGGTGCAGGTCGTTCCTAGATCGGATTTTTCGGATCTTAGACTATAATGGCAATCATTTTCTTTAGTTAAAATAGTTTTTTTTATTATTTCATTTATCTTTTATATAGATTATTTTCTATTTTGTAAATGTGGGAAAGTTGTAGGCCTAGGAGACTGTAGATTTGTTGACCAGTTTCTATTTTGTTAAGTACCCAGTACTTGTTGAAAGGCCTACACTGTCGTCCAATGCCTATTAAAATAAACCCTATTAAAAATATTGTAGAAGGCAATTATTTTTAATACAGTAACCGTGTAGTTTCTTGCCACCTCTTCTCCATAGGAAACTACCAATTGAAATCGTGCATTTAGCTTCTGACGTTTCTTAAGTGCGTATTATGCGGTTTATGTGAAACAAAAATATTTTGTTTTGAAAACTGGCTTGATTATTGCAATAATAAAAGGGGACAGAAAACCTCTGCTTTAGAGCCTCTTAGAATAATCTCTAAGTGATCTTAATCTACACCGGATGACTTATTCTGTTACAGGAAGTCACGATTAGTCAAAACAAAAATGTTACGAGTACCTATATCAAAACTTAAATACAAAAACTTTTCTTGTATTCTGAAACATTGAAGGACAAAATATAAAACAAGTAAACATAGATAACGAGTAATAACGAAGTAAAAATTTTCAGCAACAGTTAAAGACTAATGATTTTAATTTGTACTCATAAAGACTTAAGAAGTTTATGCAGCCGTCATTCAAAATCTTAATTAAAATTAATCTTCGTAAAATTATCTACCGGTAACAAAAACAGGACAATTATTTATTGTTTGACAAAGAATATGGTGAAAACACACATAAAACTGTAATTTTAAGAATGGACAAACATTCCTTCTTCGCCTTTTCGCACTAAGCGTAGGCATTGAGCCTCGTTGACGGCACGTAGACGCTTCGTAAATGCGTGTGACCCTACGCTAGCCTAATGTAGACGAGATTATTCTGAAACTACGTCACGTTGACGGAGCCTAAGTGTCATCTTAGTGCCGCGTCGACGTTCTACGAAAGATTACGCTGTATAAAAATAAGCATCGTATATGAACATTTAAAAAATATCTTACCCAGAATAGCGTACCCTCGTCCGGTGTGTCCAGGTATATCGTTCTCATAAACTTTATGTAGGAGACCAACCTCCTCAGGGTCAATAGGATGACTCTTCATGATGTCCAAAATTTTTTGCACGCAAGATTCTTCTCTGCCTGAAGCTAGTACTATGTGGGGGATTTGGCATTTGTATTTTTGAAGATCCTGCAATTGAAAGTTCAATGATAAATAATTATAATTTTGTTGGCCAAGGAATCAAAACCACCAACGAGATGATGGTTCTGGATTATTGGTCTAGTAAACTAAAAATAGTTCGATTTTTCGTCACAAAATATAAAGTGATATACTTAAAATTTTAGTAATAAGCTATTATCACATTTTCGTTCTATCTTCGCACATGTTATGTCATTTTCCAGTGTAGGCGTTGACGCCGCGTAGACGTTGCGTAAATGCGTAGGTTTGAAGAATGTCTAACACCAACCAACGCCAGATGCGAAAGCAAAATGCATAATTCAACTCAATAATTTTGGGAATCAAACTTTATATTATTAAGATCAACAGATCAGCAAGGCATTCTATCGAAATGGAATACGTGCAGACTACGTGTAGACTGTCATAAAAACCTTACATTTACAGAGAATTCGAAAGCCATTCTCGTCAAATAAAGATTACAACTTTGAGTAAAAAGACGTGTTTCAAAATACTATGGTTTCGAAAATACTATGTTCGTAACACCATACAATTTGTCAGAACCAAAAAACATAAATTGAATCTAATCAAAATTAAATGCTCGTGACTGTACCAACTTCATTTCAATTGAATGAACATAACATAAACACAAAGAAACTATGGTCAAAATTACCTTCTCTTTATAATGTCCCTTCAACACAATATGGAAATTGGCACCAGTATATGAGAAATTGTTGAGAGCTGTGAATCCCCTATTAAAATCTGCATTTTCTGTGACCACATGGATCCTTCCATCTTTTACTGCTGGAATTTGATCCTGAGGGTCGTTATAATGCAGGTTGGCTGGTAGCTTACCTTTGTGGTACGCTAGACAAAGCTGAAAAATATTTAAAAACATCTTACAACATATTTAATAGCAAATGGTCTGACCATTTGTACGAGTATATTGTCCAAAGAATGTGTTGTGACGAACATTTTCAAAATAATGGAGTAGAATAAAAAAGGTTAATTATTATTGTATTACATTATTTCAACACAATTTAAGTTTGCATGCGTAATAATATATGATCATTTTCAATTGTTATTTCAATAAAATATGATAATTAAAGGCAAATTATATACAATGTTGTTCTATTTATTGAACAGACTATTTTACCTTAGATTGAATAACAAAACTAACTTCTAAACACAGTATAAAACTACTTGTATGCAAGACGATGGCAAAGAAAACACTATTTTTCTTTTCTTTATATTTGTACATATTATAATATATTGTAGTGTTAGATTGCATATTGCAATCTATCTCCAAATTCATTTAGTATTATCGAGATATTAAGATATCTTATTATTTTCCGAGTGACTAATAACTTAAAAGTCGACTAAATGTTTGCAACAAATAAAATAACTTGCCAGCGATTAAATATTTTCGCGACTATTATATTATGTAAGGTTCAAAATTAAAGGTATTATAAAAACTAAAAACTAGCAGCTGCGTTTAGGTAGCAAATAAACTATACCAGTGAAATAAAATATTAGGCGAGGAGCTATAAATAATGACTTGGCGACTAATAATGTTAGTAGGGTGGCTTTTGGGTTAGGTTAGGTTAGAACAGTGACCATTAACGCGCGAAGGCGAGCGAGCGGAGCGAGCGTACCGCGGCAGCGGCCGCCGAGCGCCAGATACCCTCTATTGTGGGTGAATCATTTGGATTAGGTTAGGTGAGAACAGTGGCCATTAACGCGCCAAGGCGAGCGGGTAGTAGGTAGAGATCTTGGCACGTGGTAAGTTGCCTAGTTTGTATTTATTCTTCATACAAACAATTTTAAATAGAATCTGATTCATATTATTTATGAATGCCCATTTTCTATTTTGTTTTCGCCATTAAGTTTCCGCTTAGATATTAATTCTGTTCCCAAAAGAAAAACTTGATGCTAGTTTAAATTAAAACGGAGCTTATTACTGATATATTAATATGCTACCTGTTACTTATTACGATACTCCTTATTAGCTGCCAACCCATTATATATGGTACCCACTCTATTTTTTTTTTAAACTATATTCATTTTACTTAGTTGCCGCATTAAATACATGCCTATTAAGATTATCAATAACAAAATATAAAACAAAGATTCTGTATTCAGATAACTGGAGCATCATACAAAAAAAACAATAATAATAATATATTTTTTGGTGTCATTGTTTCAACTGGCAACTAAGAAAAAAAAAATACATTACCTTAGTAACAGCACACACGCCAGATGCTGGTTCACTATTCCCCATATTAGACTTGACACTTCCAACTTTAACCGTCGCATCCTTAGCAAAAATATTGCCGATCGCATTCAGTTCATTTTCATCAGCTTTTGCAATTGCTGTTTAATTAAATAAATATAATCTGTATTGAATATTATTATATATACCTACCTAGTAAAATTCTGACTCAATGATAATTCAAAAGTTTTTCAAGAAGAATTTTTTGTTACTACAAGTAGCAATAGTAGATCATACAACATGATTTATTAATATTTCTAGGAATAGTCATATGAAATGTAAATCAAAAATCTAAGTATAATTTAACAAAGATATACTATTGTGATCTATGTCCTATGAATAAATAAATATACAAAATAATTATATTTGTCTCATCTGTAAAATAATTTTGTAATTAATTCAGACAAAACCATTCCGTTTACAACACACAAAACTATTTTGACACTAGTGTGTCTTCATTTTGAGTCAGAATGTGTCATCATAACCCCGTATTTAAACCAAGGTATAAAAATATGTACACGTTGTACATGTGACTACCATTTTCGTTTAAATCATGTTGTAGGAACTTGTCAAAAAGGTGAACAAAATAGTTAACAAACCATGTCTGAAACAACGTATTAATGTACTGTAATGTATTTGACATGTCTTTGACAAGACTTGTTGAAAATAAGTAGGTTCTTATCACAACTTGTTTATGGGTGTAAGCGGGGGTAAAATAAACAAAGTATATTTACCTGCACCATGAGCTTCAACATATTCAATGAACTTAGGATCCACGTCAATTTCTTTATAGAACTCATTAAGGAATTTCTCAATATCTTCAGTCTCACGATGAGGCAGGAACTGAGCATCCGGTCTCATATTGTAGTTGCCTTTTGCATGGTATACTTCGGCATATATTCTGTGTGAGAAAATTAATACATTATGATTTATGATGCTTATGCAGACTTTTGATAGGTATTGATACTGTTACATCAAGGAGTTTTCCGAAAAAACTACGGTAAACCCGACAACGTAGTACGACAAAAAAATTAATTAAGATATAAGTAAAGCCTCCCGTAATTAGGCGCGACACGGCGCTGGTGGAACAATTTCTATGAAATATTTACGGAAATTGTTCTACCGGTGTTGCGTTGCGCCTGTATGCGAGAACCTTAAGCTGGAAAAGTTTAAATATCCATAATAAGATTTGTAAAAAGACGACAAAATTATAGCTTTAAAATGTGTTATAATAATTTAGTTTAATGGCATACATTTAAAAATGTACGTATCATCATCATACGAATATATTTTAAACACGAAAACCGTTGATACATTATAAAGTGTTTGCCACCATCGTAAAAGCATTAATTAATATTCAGGAGCAAAATAATATATTATGAAAGAGAAAAAGCTCCATTTGTTAATAAAACCTGATTGGTGGATGATTACATATTTAATTGTTCTCCAGCTTTTTATTCGAAATCGCGAATTAATTTCATTCAAATTACCATTGCAAAAGAGAAATAGATCGCAAAATGATTCGAAAACGCTAAAATAACTGATTAAATAATTATTTATTTCAATAAATACCCTTAACGCTTGTTATTATTAAGAGAATAAACACAAGACACAGAATATAAAGGAGAAAATAAATCAATATCACAGAATAGTACAGAAAGCGCACTGCGCATTTTAGGTATGAAGCTACAAGTACACAGCGGGTTCGTCTTGTCGGGCCAATTCAGTGAGCGTAACGATGTCAGAAGATAAAAGAGCTATGCGATAGAAAGAGAGGCAATTTATAGGTGAATATAACTGTAGGTAATTAGCTCTGTGCAACTTGAATTGCACTTAATTGTGTCGTCGCTTTTTAACCGACTTCCAAAAGGAGGAGGTTATTAATTCGATTGCTTATATTTAAAAATATGTATGTTCGGGCATAACTCCGTCATTTATAGACGGATTTGCAAAATTTTTTTTTTGTTTGAAAGGGTATACTTCCTAAATGGTTCCATTGTCATTAGGTCAGGATCTAATGATGAAATCCTGGAGAAATCGAGGGAACTCTTCAAATATTATAGGCACACTTATAGCGATTTGGGTATTTTTTATATTATCACGTGCAGTTGTTCTTGGAAAGCACCATTTGGTGAAGTGGAACTGATGATGAAGACCACAGATGGCCACCGGAATTACTCAATAATAAGTATTTCACGGCTTGCGATTCGATTACATTAATATGAATACCAAGGAATTTATGCTCGTCACAATGTATATAGACAAGTGGAGCTGATGATGAAGTACCAGAATTCCTCAACGATTAACATCCCTGCTTCGGGAAAAACAGTATTTTGTAAAAGGTGATGAGTAGTCAACATTAGGCTATTGTAACTTAGATAAATTACAAATTGACCCACTAAAAAGCGAAAAAAAAAAACCACGGGTTTTGTATTTTCATTATTTGCCACCGACTTCCGTAATTTAAGTTATTTTTCCCTATGCAGTGTTTTTTAGGAAGTCGGTTGTTTTTTTTTTGTAAAAAGTTTTTGTTTTAAATGATTTTATGGAGTGAACCATCTGTAATAATCTGTGTCAATATTCATCCTACCTGTGTGCGTCCTCAGCTTTCTGCAAAAAGATAACATTGATTGCATCCGCTCTAACATATCCATCGGCGTTCTTGTCAAAGCATTTCGTCTTTCCATCCAAACAAAGAAGGCCAGCTCTAAAAATCAATTGAAAGTGTTAATTAGGTCAGACTGGACACTAAGGGCCACTGGCACCATAAAACACTAAACATGTTTAGCGCTAAACTTTTTTAGTAGTTTAAAACATTGTTCTGGTTTTTGTCAATAGCATTAGTGTTTAGTGATTTAAGGTGCAAAAAAAAAATCCTAAAACATAAGCTCCATATACAAGTTTCTGGAGCATTCAAGAGCAATAATCGTATCCCATAAAGCACGTTCAATTATTACCATACACGAATTGCATGCAAGTGTTTACACGCGTGCTATTTCCATAAAATGGCATACAATAATATTTCATGCAAGTTTTGCGATTCAATAGTTGCATATCCTTGTACAATAATTGATTCAAGTATTGCTCGTATTTGCGTTGCCAAAGATTTCATAAAAAAATTATTGAACGTATTCTCAAGATTTTTTTAAAACTTGTTTGAATGATAGAAAATATTCTTACCATAATTGAATACGATTTTATTGTGCGTGATGTTTACACCTATATCCGTTTTAAACAGCAACTAACGTGCCCGTATAAAGGCTTGTGCAGACCAGCGCGACTTGTCGCGCGACGCGACGCCGGTTATTGTTATACCGTACAGTTTTCTTAGAAAATGCATTGTTTGAGTCGCGTCGCGCGACAAGTCGCGCTGGTCTGTACGAGCCTTTATTGTGCGACAATTGTACGTGTTGTTTAGACGGTGCCAATTAATTGCTGCTTCAATTGTGTGGTTATGCCACAGGCAATATATATAATAACTTGCATTGTGTAAATAGAGCTTAAAGTTACAAAATTCATGTGAAATAACTAACTTTTGGAGTTCTTGTTCTGTACTTTGGGTCCTAAGCTGTTTATTGAAAAGTAATCATATCCGGATACAAAAACAAATTAATATTATTTTGAAGTCGATGACAGCATACCTTCTCATATTCAATGTTAAATTAGGATGGACTCCAAAGTTGCAACCGCCAACAATAGCTGCATCACATTCCCCAGATTTGATAGATTTGTAAGCTATCTCTAAACAAGCGGTAGAACTTGAACAGCCGTAGTCTAAACCGTAGGAAGGTCCTTTGCCATCTATCCAGTAAGAAATGCGGTTGGCTAACATAGCTTTGCTGCACCTAAAATTAATGTGACATATCAACAGGATTATCCATTTAATCATTTCCGCCGCCGCCTTTTATCAACTGTTGTGTTGGTACTTGGTGTTGCAAGGCACTATTGGGCTTATATCTTACTAGGTCACCGTGGTGGCAGATATAAGAAAGAAGGTGATGTCGCAACCATGGTCGTGCTGCCAGCAAAATATACACAGCTTAAATGGTGGGTATCTCACCAGGCGTCCAATTGGTTGCGCAACCAACCATACATTTTTTGGCAGTGCACCCATTGGTGCGCCACCATGGTGTCCTAGTGAGATATGAGCTTTAGAGATAAGAACACAAAGCACCGAATCACCGCGCGGGCAGCGAAGAAGTCTTCTAGAAACAGCATTACTTATAAAATTCGTGGTGCAAAAAAATGCGTTTAGCATAGCTTTTGCCACAGACTGCCTTAACGCCTTCAGTCTATGCGTCATTATGGTGTCATAGTACGAATAAACGGTGACACGTTGTTGGCAGTGCTTCATCTAGCAGTGACTGCCGAGGTGTCCCTGTGCTCTGTAGACACGAAGCATACGTGTGCAAATCCCGCACCCCCGACTTTTCCGCAACCATAAATTGACAGTCCGGGTGGGATCGTTCTTCTACAGGCTAAAATCTCACGATATTCTCACCATTAGGTGTTAAAAGAATAACATAACTCTTTGTTCTCCCCAAAAGGAGAGCATCAGGATATCCTCAAGAATAAGGCCAGTTACAATAGCTTCGCGATCATTTAAGGCTGAAAGCACTAACTAACTCCATATAGAAATGGAAATTCTCAACGTCATAATTTATTTTTGCAAAATAATAATGTCACTTACCCGTTTACAATGAAGTCACTGCGTTTATTTACACTAAACATTGAGAGTGCACTATTGTCAGTATAAGATGAACCAACAAACACGCCTACCCTCTTTCCTCTCAGTGACTGAGGACTTGTTCCTAGAAATTAAATTACAAAGGATTGATGTGTGTTCATGTTGAAAGCTAGTTTCTTGAAATATTCATCATGCCTGTTTCATGATGGTCCATTGCATAGCATGATTGCTGAAAGCATTTTTCTTCTTCCTGCCCTTCGGTCCATGTCGCTTGTGGTCGGCGCAACCCGTTTTCTTTTTCCATTCTCCCCTGTCAACCGTCACGCTATCATTCATTGCCTTCTTTTTCATATATCATTTCTCACACAATCCATCCATCTTTTATTTGGCCTTCGTCTCCTGCTTCATCCATCAACATTTATATTCATCACTCTTTTAGTAATCTGCGTTACCTCTCTCCTCATCACATGTCCATACTAGGCCAAACGGTTTCCTTTCAACTTTTCTGTCACTGACGCCACTTTTAAACTTTCCCTTAGATTCTACTCATTTCTTACTTTATCCATTTTCGTCACTACATCACGTCATTACATCATGCAATCTTGCTGAAAGCATTTATTATGGGACAAAATGGTTACAACAACATAACATCATGTTAAAATGTTTATTTTTATTTTTTATGTTAATCTGCAATGTCCCACTGCTGAGCCAACACCTCTCGCAGATCGTTCCAGGCGGGTTTTTTTAGAGCTACCTCGATCCAGCTCTTGCAGTACACATTAGAGAAGAAGATGAAGAGATGGATATGGTTATAATAATATTAAAAATTTAAACAGTTTATTACAGTAAAAGTCTGGATATTTTGGTTGAATGTATGAGAAAAGTAGAAGTACCTATACTTCGAGAAAAGTAGAAGTACCTATACTTCTACTTTTCTATTTTAATTTTTTAATATTATTATAACCATATTAACCTCTTCGTCTTCTTTTCTGCTGTGATGGACATACATAGGTAGAGAACACCGATCGGAAATGTTATTAAAGTAATAATATGGGCTACAATTGGGTAGAACTACGACCTTAAAAAAGTGAAAACGTGGCGGTTAAACATGGTTCAGAAAATTGTGTGAAATATAAAAAAATAAATGTACCTGAATCAAAGATTGCTCCATAAGCATGCTCCAAGAGCTTTCTTCCCATGGGCTCTAGAGCACGTGCTAGCTGGAAGGTGACCCCAAAGAATTGGGCATCAAACTTGTCTGTGCCCTTAATTTTGCCCATATGTTTGGGCACATCAGGATCATTGAGTTTCCATTTTGGTTCTTCACTAGTTACCATATCAACCTGTCCAAAGTTAATTAATTAATTAATTAATTGCATTTTTTTAGCACAAAGTCTATCCTTTTTTAAAACAATTTACATGTTCGAAATCGAAACGTCGAAATGTTCGTTTCGGTTCATAAATATAATATTTCAATTTAAGCATTAGAATTTTGATAACATTACTCTAAGCACATAATTTACAAAACTCAATAACACTAAACTATTTAATCAGTTTCAAATTTTATTCAAAATTAAAATAAAAAACAAAATGAAATAGTCATTTATTCAAATAGGCTGAAAGTCAGCACTTTTCGAACGTGAAAATTACATAAGACAGTCCCCCAGAAACGCCCGCCCTTCACCACTTCCTAGTGCTTTAGCTGGAAAGAAGAAGTGGCGCAACAAACTCTCGAGCAGTACAGCTGTCTGTACAGTTAGAAAAATTTGATTCTATACAATAGTACTTATGCAAAATAATGTACATTACGCAACACAAAACATTAAATTAAATTATTTGCCATATGTCAGCTAGCACACGCCAATGTAGGTCCACTAACGAAAATCATCGAAATCTGTACTCAAGCGAAATTATGACAAATTATTCTACTGACCTTATCATAAAGATTGTTCATAAAATCCAAAACACTATCCGAGTTTGGGAACACTCCTGAAATACCAGTGATGACCACTTCTCCACCAGATAATGGCCTTGGAACTCCTTGAGCGCTTTGGCCACCATTATCTGCAGAAGGAGCCATATTCAAATATATTTTCACGTGACTTCAGTTTGAGCTAACCAAACCCACACACGTCGTCCCTCTAAAGTGTGTTGGACTAGTCAATTGATTTATATGTACCGACTTTTTATACTTATACACAATTGCAAGGTCTAAGGCAGGAGTTACCAAATAGCGGACCGCGGTCGGCATCCAGACCTATACGCGGACCTTAAGTAAACAGTAAAATTATAACTAAAACTTAATCTAATCTAAAATAAGTTTTACTTTACAACTTTCCTCTAGGCTTCAGACACATAGTTCAAAGTAAAAAAATTATACTTTCACATTAATATCACTTACTAACTTGAGCCAGTGGATTAGCCCCCGTGATATCTTTATAAATTATAGCTTATGTTCTCAGTGACAATATAGCTTTCTACTGATGAAAGCATTTTTAAAATTGGTGCGGTAGTTTTTTTAGTTTATTCATTACAAACAAAAAAACCAAACATACAAAAAATCTAACTTTTTCTCTTTGTAATATTAGTTTAGACTTATTTTTGTTCTTAAATAAACAATAAGGTTTCTTTTCGTTTTTTGAAACTAAGTTCTTTATGGCGGCTTGGAAACTTTCAGAAATCGTCACGCTAAAAAGTGTTAATACTTGTGACTGTCTTCTTCTAATTCAAAGAGAAAGAAAGAGAAGTAAAACGCTGGCAGAAAAAACAAATGAAAAAAGTACAGTGATTACAGTGTCGTGGGATAAATTGTGCACAACGGCCCGAGTACACTGCATGTACTGCGAAAGAGAGAGAGAAAGTGTGAATTTGGTTAAAATTAAAATCCAAGAGGGTGGCTGCGGGTCGCGGGTCTGTCGGGAGCAGGGTCCTAGCTACTTGTGGTGGTTAGGACTGCAGAGACAGGAACCTCCTCATAATGCGAGCCGCATCGAGGAGTACTGCCCTCTGGATCAGACCCTTAATCCAACCGCCTAACGAGAGCCTCCAGAGATGTTGGTCGAGGCTTTCGGCTATCAGACCATTGGCCGTTACGACAATCGGCACAATGAAAGCCGAGCTCACATTCCACATGTCAACAACCTCGTGTGCTAATTCGAGATATTTTATTTGTTTCTCTTTCTCAGCTTTCACGAGGTTCCCGTCATGTGGGATGGTAACATCTACTATCATTGCGCGGCGCGCTAATCGGTCTATCACCACTACATCAGGCTTATTGGCAACAATAGTCCTTTCAGTAATGATATACCCGTACAACGTGACGTGAACGGGTCGGGCACACACATGTAGTACGGTACTTCAGAATCCACAAGTTTGTATTTCAAAGCAAGTTGCTGGTGAATAATCCTGACCACTTGGTTATGCCTGTGCAAGTACTCGCCGTTAGCCAGACGAGAACAGCCAGAGATAATATGTCTGATGAACTCACCCGGACGGTGACATGTCTGACACACATCAACCGTCCCGTCCTTCATAATATGTCTCCGGTAGTTATTCGTCAAGATAACTTCGTCCATAATTGCACAAACGAAACCTTCAGTTTTTCCGAAAAGATCACCGAAACGAAGCCAGGATACGGACGCTAGGAAATCTACACCGGGCTCATGAAGAGCCCGATAGAAGCGCCCGTGAAGCTCCTTGCTTTGCCATACCTCTTTGCGGTCATCTGTAGTAAGAACCACAGGCTTGTGCCAGTTCTTTTTAGCCATAGAGAGTGGGGTGAGCCCCTTGTCTACTGCTACCACATCACGTTGCATACCCACTTCGGCTTTAAAAAAATATTCTCTGAGGTTAAACACCAAAAAATTCAAAAATTCAAAAGTCACACCTCACGGTTGTGGAGGGTCTTCGCATTTAAGAAGCCTCGACCCCCGCACTTCCGCCGGATGTACAATCTCATACATCGGTCTGAGTCCATTTGAGTATGCCAAAAGAGTACATCAAAACTGGCATGACCCAACCGTTGAAGGCAGGCACCTTGTTTCCGCCTGAAAAAAGACTAAGTAATACCATCTTCAGGCGACCAAAGAAGCGCTCCTTCAACGATTGCTTCATGTCAGTAACGTTGATACCTAAGGCTTCCGACATACCCAAATACTTGTAGCTTTCGGATGACGACAGGGATCTAAGGTGTATGGATTCCGCGAGTTGAGTTCCCTCGGATTCCATAATCTCCCCTCGCTTTACATGCACATTTGTCCACACCAAATTCCATCCTGATGGCGCTACTGAATATGTCAGTTACCTTCAGTAGCTCCATCAGTCGCAATTTGTTGGGGGCAAAGAGTCTCAAATCATCCATGTAGAGGAGGTGAGATATGACCTGACTACCTTTCCTCAACCGCCTACCCCGCCTATTCCGCCTTGCCTAGACCTGAATCCTCCAGCAGTGTATTTAGAGGATTCAGGGCTAGGCAGAACCAAAGTGGACTCAAACTGTCGCCCTGAAATATTCCCCGTTTAATCCATACAGGCTCATCATTCCCCTGGATCTGTCGACATCCTGGATAGCGAAGAACCGTCCTCCATTGCCCCATACACGACATCAGGAAGGAAGAGTTGCATCTATCTTGTACATATTATTATTATTATCGTGACGATTTCTGAAAGTTTAAAAGACGCGTTACAGAACTTCGTTTAAAAAAAAACATACAGTTAAATTGAGAACCCCCTCCTTTTTAAAGTTGGTTAATAAGCAAGTAGGTAGGTAATAGGTACTTACTAACTTATAATTTTACGGTGCACTCATCATTCTCTTGGCCCTTATCACAATTTATTTGGGGTCGGCGTCATCTCGGTAGTCACCCCCTTCCTAGTCACATCATCTTCCACACAGTCCATCCATCATTTCTTTAGCTTTCCCCTACTCTTTTAGTGATTCACACTCAAAACGTTCCTTATTACATTTTCCACATTCCTCCGCATCACATACCCAATTGCTCATACCATAAACGATTTCCACATGTCTTTTTAGTCACCGGTGCCACGTTCAGATATTCTCTCTTCAAAAAGCTGGCTTAAAGTTATCATGTACAAAAAATGTCTCAGCTCTATTCCACCTTTGTGAGAAACTGGTGCCTGTTATAGGTTATTAGAAAAAGCTGTGATACAGGTCCCCAGGCGCCCTCCACGGCTAGAATTTGCTTTTACAGAAATACCGTTAGAGAGTCGAAGTTAAACAATATGCATAACAAAAAAAAATAAGTAAGAGTTACAACAATATGCTTAACACAAATAAAAGAAGAAGTAATAACAATAAAAACAGATTTCCTCTTATTTATTTATTTATTTATATATACTTTATTGTACACCAGATTATACATTATATAAAGAAAAAGTAATACACTACAAAATATACAATTGGCGGCCTTATCGCTTACTGCGATCTCTTCCAGGCAACCTTGGAATGGACAGTGATTCTCTGGACATAAAATGGGGCTGTCTTTGGTGCAAATAATAGGTATATAAGTACAATATACTATAATGGATACACAGATAAGTGCTTTATAATGATACATAGATACATACATACTAACTATATAAGCAACGAAAATAAATGACGAATATTATTACAGCTAACGATAAGAACAAAATCATAACGACAAGTAATGTTCTTTCACGAGTCTTTTAAACACACGCAACGATTGCGCGCGCTTTATTGGAACTGGTAATGCATTCCAAAAACGAGCAGCCTGGACAGTAAAGGATTTGTCAAGGAAAGTTGAGGAATGCATTGGCATTTTAAGATTCAAGTTATCTGATGATTTTAATAATTTCGTGTGAGAGTCACAAAGAAACTGGAAACGTTTCTTGAGATACAGAGGGGTGGTAGGGGAAAAGAGGACATTATACAAAAGGGAAAGAATATGAGCATTCCGGGGAAGGCGAATTGGTAACCACTTAAGCTTCACGCGAAATTCGGATACATGGTCATATTTTCGTAAACCGTATATAAACTTTATACAAAAATTTTGAAGCCGCTCAAGTTTATCGAGCTGGTATTGAGTAAGGTCAAAATAGCTGGTATCAGCATAATCAAGGATGGGTAGAAGAAGAGATTGTGCAAGCGCAATCTTGGTGGCGGTCGGTAGTAAATTACGTAGTATTTTCAAAGATGCAGCGGAAGCAAACAGCTTGCGGCTAACCTCCTGTAGCTGGGCAGACCAAGAGAAGTACTCTTATGTACTCATTTCATATTCTATCCATTCGAGTAACACCACACATCCCTCCTAGCATTCTCATCTCAACTGCATGCAATTGCCTTTCATTCATCCCTTTTGTGGCCTAACATTCTGATCCATACAGCAGGTCTAACCATTGTTTTATATAAATTGTATAAATTTTACAATACCAACACTATTTTGTTACAACAAAATAGATAGGCTTCGATTCTAAATGTTTACAACATTATATTGTTGTACTTACAACACAACCTGTTGCCCGTGACTTCATCTGCGAGTATTTTGTATTTCATCATTGTTTAATACCAAAGCAGGATGAAAAATCCGGCCAAGAGCGTGTCGGACCACGTAAAATGGAGGGTTCCGTAATTGAGATGAATTTATCCCAAGGACGAACTTAACATTCTCCCATCCATTCCAACTGCAACTGTAAGTTTGTACGCACAATATTGAGTGATTTCCCACGTTATTTTAAGACCAGACTTTTTATAGATTTTCCTGTAATTTATAACTTCATAACTATTTTCTGTACTTTTTTCAAAATTTTGCGCTCATTAGTTTCGGAGACAAGATGAATGGTCCATTTTGATCTATTTTCTTAAATATCTTTAAGAGTATTAGTATTAGTCATAAAAAAATCATATTTGAGATTCTCACAACAAGATATTTTATTTGATATGTTACACAGTACAGTTTTATTTTTCAATTCAGCCCGAAAAAGTGACCACATATTCATGAGTCATTTATTTTCGTTACACTTCATTTTGATTTATAATTCGTGATTACGTAAATGTTAATTAATATTTTAAATGCTACCTTGAAGTTTAAAATTGTCTAGAATTGCAAATTGCTTTTGATTTTATTTGAAAATTCCTGCTATTTGGATTTTACTTTGCCCATTCTATTCTATAAAACTCTTTTAATTTATACTTGAAATTAGTTTTTTCTCAAACATGCTTGGAAATTCGAGCATTATTTTGAACACCCTCTTCAAGTTAAAACGACATTGCTCAAGTACATGCGCGTAAGCGGCCGGAAATGTTACCATGAAAACTTTATCCACATCTGTAGTGTTTAGGGGCCTAAAATAAAACAAAAAAAACTCATAAGTAATTTAATTTAACAATGGAACTAAGTTTTTCTCTTTCGACACATGGCAGCCAAGGAGGTAACATATTAAAGATTTTATTTGAATTTGGATTTGGCATGCAAATAAAGCTATTTAAAGTAAAGAAGAAAGAAAAAAAAACATTATTAGCGCTTGAAAAACTATCATTGTTCGTCATTAATTCTGGAATTTATAATTAATTTACTTAGTTTAAATTTCAGCGCATTTTTGAGAAAAGTACTATACAAACCTTGGCTGCAACCAGGCATTGATGGACTGGCGAATTGTATAATTATCACTTGCTTCAAAAACGGTGAAGGAAAACATGGTGAGGAAACCGGCATGCCTGAGAGATATTTCTCAACGGCATGTGAAGCCAAGTCAGAGGCTCTCGGGCGGCTTTAAAACTCTGACACCAGGTTAGTCACTAACCACACGAAAAGAAGATTATGTTTTATTCCTGTAAATTAAAAAACACTTTTACACGTCAAAAAGAAATAATAATATTCAAAAATTAGATGAGGTAGGTGTTTCCTCACCGATTACTCTGAAGAGAAAAACTGAAACAAACTTAGGTCACGTCTCTTTTAAAGTCCAGACATAGTCTTGGTCAGAACATGATGACTTGCTTACTCAAAAATACATAGTCACAAACATTTTAATTGATATCTGAAATGATTTCTATTTATAATATTACAACATGGTTGACGACGAAATCCAAAGGTTAATGCAAACGACATTTGATTGACCTGTATTAAACAATATAAATTCTTTACGTATATTGGATTCATTCAACCAAAGGAACGCAATTAGACCTGTATCTGGTCAAATGGATTCATGGACTGTGATAAGAATCCATTAATATTTTAAAATGAAATAGTGGAACGAAATAGATACGGTTTATAAAATACTAGCTGCGCCCCGCGGTTCCACCCGTGTATGTTTCGATCCCGTGGGAAAATCGGGATAAACGATCCTAACCAAGGTCAGACTATGACCTTGGTTCCTATGTGCCTAATTTCATCCAAATCCGTTCAGCCGTTTTAGCGTGAATAAACAAACAAACTCACTTTCGCATTTATAATATTAGTTATGATAGCTATACTTTGACACAATACCATTTATTAAGAATACTAGATTTTTCACAGTCCCTTAAAGGTGTACAGAAAAACAAACTTCCAAGTCAACGCAATCTAAAAATACGGCAATTGATACCGCATATTTTGACACTCAAAAATAAATTAAAGCCAATAGCTAGCTAGCTTAGTGAATATGTGAAAAAAACCTGTCCGATCCGAAAGGGACACATAGGTACTGTAATAACAATACCAAAAAGTATTTTTTATATAATTACTATCAAAAATAATAAAGTTATTGCTATTTAAAATTCACATTTTTTGTACCATAATTACCCCGAATCCATAAAAAAATAGAACATTTTCAACAGGGCGGTATTTATTTCTCAAATATCGCAGCATATTATTATGCTGAGATAGGAGCCTTTTTGGCCTGGCATAGGGCGTTGTTATTATTATTATTTTTTCTTTTCATTGATTTGAAAAATTTTGTTAGTTGGAGATGCTCCATTTTAGTTTTTATTTCCTGTGCGTGTCCCAAATAAAATATTTTTCTTTCTTTCAATCTGGAATCGGAAATTCATAGGCCGTATCTTGAAGTAACAATTAGTCTTTATTGTATTTCATTCAAATCGTGCCTATCCACTGTATTAAATGTTATTTTTCCAACTAAAAAGTTTAGTTTGTCCTTAAATTCGGAATTGGAAATTCGGGCAGCCGAGCGAGCCCAGGTTTGAACCGGAACCCTCAGTGCACGAGTCCTTATCACATAATTATTATGTCTTGTTTTTATGATTTTAAATGTCTTAATTAAAACAATAATGACCATTAATATGTAACACTCTAGTGCCGCCTTTGACCACGTAATACCTACATGTTAGAAACGTTATTTTATGAGTTTCAATTGTAAAACTCATGCTCCCATGACCGTACGGCGCACTGAAAATTTCTTTATTAAAAAAAAAAACTGAGAAATGGCCAGATTCTGAACGAAATATCTGAAATCACCAAAAATGTGTATCTTGAAGGGGTATTTACCCTTAAATAAAATCCTATCGAAAACAGAATGGTATCATTTTGAAGCTCTTTAAATTATTCCTTTTATTTTATTCAATATTCGTTTTCGTTTTTGAGAAGTTTAAGATTCTTTGAAAAACGTCCCATTTTCTATTAGGACTTTTTTCAAAGAATCTTAAGCTTGAGAAGATCTTAAGACGGTTTTTTTTTTACCATTTCTCAAAAATGTGAGTCTTTTTTAATACGAAAAATAGATATACATATACAATTTCCATTAAAAAAAAATTGCTGTATTGATCCCTTTCAGTAACGCATCATTTGAAACAATTTTGATTTCTCTATCTTAATAATTGAGGACGCAATAGCCCCCGGTCGCATTTTTCTTGAAAACGAGTACACTTTTTTTTTTTTTTTTTGAGGGTGGGAAATCATCAAATGACTTCTCCCGCTCTGGGCAGAGCGAGAGGGTGTGTCAGACTTTTACTGACTAAAACCCACCCGTGTTCCTTCCGTTGCCTGTGTGCCGGGGCCGCGTTATCCCTTTCGGACAAACCCGCAACCCCAGCAGGCATTGGTCTTTCGAACCCGTCGGTTGGTGCTGACATCTCTTTGAGGCGCGCGTGGAACACAACGCGCCGTCGACACGGGCCTGGTCCTTATCGGACGGCGAGCTGCCCATTGCTCACCGTCCGCAAGCCCGCGCCTACGGTGGCCGGAAGTCGGCTCTGGACTCCCGACGCCCGGGAAAACGAGTACCCTACTGAAGCGACCGCAAAAGCATTTTCAGTGCTGAAAAAGGTGTCTCTGAAAGGGATAAACATCTACCTTGATTATAGTTCTATCGAAACCAGAATAATATTGAATTTAATTTAAAGAGCTAAAACCATTTGCAGCTCTTTAAAATAAATTTAAAAAGAGCTTCAAATGGTTAGCATTTTGAAGCTCTTTAAATATTTTTTTTTGATATTTTTGATATTCGTTTTCGTTTTTGAGAAGTTTAAGATTTTTGTGTGGTGTGTGGTTAAAAATTTATGTCCGTAATTTTTTTTTATTAGAAACTATAGTTTAGTTTTTTTTTTTGCTACATTGTATACCTTTCAGTAACGCATCTTTTTAAACAATTTTGATTTTTCTATGTTAATAACAGAGGACGCTATAGCACCCAGTCGCATTTTTCTTGAAAACGAGTACCCTACTGAAGCGATCAAAATGAATTTTCAATGCTGAAAATTATAAAATAAGTACATGTAAATTTTGGGATCAACACCCATCATTTTATTACGTTTAGGTGCTAACCTATAAGAATTTTTTTCACTAACTTTAGATTATAGTAAAACATGATTTTGTAATTCGTTTTAACAGTGTAAACAATAAAATTGTTGGTTGGCCATTAAAGAAAAATAAGTAAAATATAGATTAAATTGTTTGAGATATATGTAGTATAGTGATCTATACTAATAATAAAGTTGAAGAGTTTGTTTTTTAAATAAATAAAAATAAAAAATAAAAATAAGTTTATTTCATATAACCATTTGGCTTACATTGCATGTCGAGGAGTCTCCATTTAAGCGTATAAAGCTTTTGTTAGTTTGTTTGTCACAAGTCGGTTATGAAAAAATATTTTTTCATTTGATAGCCCAATTCTTGAGGAAGATTATAAATTATTAAACATCATGCTACGACGCTTAGGAGCCGATCAAAAAGAAATAAAAGTCAGTAACAACGCTAAGCGAAACCGAAGTAACAGCGCGAGTGGGCGATGCGATGCAACGCACTGTGAACCGAAAAAAGGCTCTCGAAGACATTGGAGTTTAAATTTTAAAGTGTCGGTTTTTCGCTTGTTTGTTCTTCTAACTGAACAGACAGCTGTGCTGCTGGGGAGTTTGTTGCGCCTCTTCTTCTTCCCAGCTAATGCACTAGGAAGTGGTGAAGGGTGGGCGTTTTGGGGGACTGTTTTATGTAATTTTGACGTTCGAAAAGTGCTGATTCTCAGCCTAGTTTGAATAAATGACTTTTGAATTTGAATTGAATTCGCTTGAAATGTCTTCTAATAGCGAATATTATGCATAAATATCTCATAGGGTACAATCTGGTAGGCAAATTGGCAACTTATCAAGAAATCATACCTAAATAGTTACATCACCGTGTGTAATGGTCTAAAGGCTATTCTTTCCGTACCAGTGCCATACTCGTAAGCATTAGCTCCATATTTTTTTTTTGCAAATATAATTTGCCAATTTGTATCCTATGATATATTTATGCATAATATTAGCTATTCAAATAGCAATTCAAGCAAAAAATCGAATATTTATAATTTAAACTTCAATGTCATCGAGAGCCTATTGTCAAAATGCGACGGGGTGGGACGGGGGAACAAGAAATTTCACACGAATGAAATCGCGGGCAGAAGCTTGTTTATAATATTAGTATGGATTAGTTAGTAGTACTTAGTATGTATGTATGTTAATAAAAATAATTTTGTTGCATCATAACGTTTATTTGCCTAAGATTTATCACACAAACAAAGTGACAGCCAGGAAGTCGGGGTAGGCTAATTGGTAACCAGAAACCAGATCAGGCCCGGGTCGATGGCGCGTTGTATCCTGGCAACGTACAGGCAACTGAAGGAACACGGGTGGGTTTTAGTTAGTAAGAGTCTGACACGCCCTCCCGCTCCGCCCAGAGCGGGAGAAGTAATGTGATAATGTCCCAACCTCAAAAAAAAAAGGCTAATTGGTAACCAGAAACCGGTTGGCACTTTGAGAATTTGTGTCATTGAAGAAATCCACATAACATAACGTCGGTATTCCCCAGAGATTAAGGCAGAGATTTACTAGTACACCCAACGCCAGTTATATTTAAGCCTTATGTAATGGGAGATGAGTCTATTGGCATCAACCAGGCACAAATTCAGACTCCGGGCTAATACTTGGAAAATTCGTGATGAAAAACCGAATAACATTAATTATTGCCCGACCTGTGAATCAAAAAAGATCGCTTTTAACTAAAAATACGTATAAAATCAAACTGATGAACTGGGCTAAGTAATAACAGCCGTACGGGTCTATCCAAGGAAAGCTACGGTCCAGCTACTTTTGCCGAGGTCGGTCCGTAGATGGGTGATCATCGGTTACATATCGAGACCCTTCTGTGCCTCGGAAAGCACGTAAATCCGTTGGTCCCAGCCATTCGTGGATCTTTGACAGTCGTTACGAGTAGTCAGAAGCCTAAAAGTCTGACAGCCACTCTCACAAAAGGTTATCGTATTACCCAGTAATTGTGTTGTGGATATCAGATAGGCAGTCGCTCCGTGTAAAATACTGCATTTGATTAATCTAGAAGCCGACCCCATCATAGTTGGGAAAGGCTTGGCAGATAATGACGATGAATTGTAATGCCAAAATTCAATTTACCTACAAGGTGTTTATTAACTTTCAGTTGACTCATACATGACATAATACGATTATTTTAATTATTATTATATACGCCTTCACAATTCAATTGTTTTGTAACTTTGTCTTTGCTCATTTGAATACAGTTACTTGACCCTGTATTGTTTCAAGTGGTTATTTTATTTTATAACTAGCTGCCCCGCTCCGGTTTCGCTCGGGTAGCACTATGTACTTATCTACTGCTTACCTACCTACCTACCCTACCTGCCTACCTACCTACCAACCACCTACCTACCTACACCTACCTACCTACATACCTACCTACCTACCTACATACCTACCTACCTACCTACCCTACCTACCTATCCTACCTACCTACATACATATCTACGAACCTATTACTCTGCTAAATTCACATTCATCAAACGCGCTAACTGTCCAACGCGCGAAGTTAAAATAGTCGATAAGTTTTTTTGTAATTTTCATATTTTCTGCTCAATTTTCTTATTTTTTCTTTCCTTAAGAACCTTCTCCTTACAATAATAAACACAACAAAAAAGAATTAGCGAAATTGGACCAGCCGTTCACGCGTGATGCCGTGACCAAGGGAAATAGGGATTCATTTTTATAAGATAAAGGTTATCGTAATTATAACTTTTTCGAATAGGGATGAAAACAAAAAAAAATGTTTTGTCCGTTCTGTATGTTATAAAAATATATTGGACATGTATATTTTCTTTTTTTATGTAATTAAAAGATTACGCCGATACAATGAGTTAAAATGTGCCACGACGTCAAGAGTATGCAGATTTTATACTTACTTGTGACGTAGCAACCTCCACTCTCCAAATAATCCGATAGATCTAAGTAATTTTTTATTAATATGATAAAGCAAAAACTACGTACCTATCTAATATTTTTTTATTATCTGACTGACGGACTAAATAGAATTTAGTTTTTTTTACCCAGGCATCATCCCTATTATGAATATATATATAAATATATATATTACAAATCCCAAAAATCTCACTTCACGAGAATTAAGAAAAACAGCCTGCAGTAGGTAAATTGCATAGAAATTGGGTTAATCATAATTGAACCCCGAGCTCCTGAGGTAGGTAAATAATGCGTAAAATTAACCCTGGCTAATTACGTGGCGTCGGAAAGCACGACACAGAACAAGAATCTTGCAGGAATGGACATGTCGTGGCCAGATCTTAGAATTGACCTTTTCATATAATGGCCAGCTAAAATGGACTATGGTCCATTTTCACGGCTCGCAAGTGGTTGGTCACCGTTCTAACCTAACCCCTAACCTATTTGGTCGTAGTGCCTCATAAGTGGCGTGAATTTTTAATTTTTGAAGCCGCCATGATGCACAACAAAAACAAAGCGACATCAACGCCTCTACCGGTAGATAATCTAACTATTTCACGATATTATCACGAATTTTTGACCATATCATGAAATAGTCGTGCGTTTAACTGTTTATATCGTCAAACGTTGAGTATCCAATGATCTGGCCAGACCACATCAAAATGTGACCAGCGGTCGATGTTCATTTCATGAAATGCACACACTATTGTTGTTAAAACATTATTTAAAAAAATAATTTTATAATTTGTATTGTGTTTAACGAGCTGTGTCCAAATAAACTTTATTCTTTCTTTCTTTCTTTTTTCTATAAATGATCAATTTTAAGATCTGGCCATAACGGACATACAAATTTAGGTGTCGAAGTCAGTAAGTTGGTGTTGAAAACTCAACGAATCCACTACATTTCGTTCGACAAATCATAAAATGGAAAAGCCTCGAAAGCCTGTAATAACACCGGCCCTATGCTCCATACTCTTTTAACTGGAACACAACAATGCAATTGGTATAGTGGTATTGATTCCCATTACGAACTCTTTTACAAAGGCTTTCGCACCGCTGTGTGTGGTACGGCGCGAGCCACGGCAAAGCCTTCCTTTGAACGAATTTTGGCGCTGTCAAAGCCAAATGCATGCATGTATACTTCGGCTTAGTTGTATGCCAAATGCATATGTTAGGTGAAAACTTGAAATATTGTTTAGATTTAGCAGATGGTGACAATATTGCTGGTGAATGAACTTGTTGCAAAAGTTTTTGTTTATCGAAACAAATTATATATTTCTCTTAGCCCTCAAGAAGTACATAGTATTTAGTAATACAATAAGGACCCACGCCTGCTTCGCACGCATGCAATGTATTGAGGTGGTGACATGTCAAAACATCGAGATCTTTGTGTTTTAACTAAGTTAGTACTTACTTTACAAGAACTATAAGTGGTCAAACAGACAGTTATGAAAAGCGAATTAATTTTATACTATCTATAATATTTCGGCTGAAATGATGATTGGACCTCCCCACACTTCAACGGGATCTGTGCTTCTCGCATCCAGCGGATTCCTCCGGTCTTCACCAGGTCATCGACCCACCTCGTGGGGAGCTTTCCAACGCTACGTCTTACGGTACGCGGTCGCCACTCCAGAACCTTTCGGCCCCATCGGCCATATGTTCTGCGAGTAATGTGCCCTGCCCACTACCACTTAAGTTTTGCAATTCTTCGGGCTATGTCAGTAATCTTGGTTCTCCTACGGCTCTCTTCATTTGTGTTCGATCACTTAGGGACACTCCAAGCATAGTCCTATAAATATAGAGAATAGAGTCTACTAAACATTCACAGTAAGAAGAAAAAAAAGTTGCGCTCGCCATCAATTACTATCATTTAAAACCACGCTTTCACAAGTACCTGTCTACTTTAATCCCAAAAAGCCTCAAGTCCCATCCAGACGCTTTATATGAATATAACAAACTCTTACTAATTGCTTAAAGCGCTTTCAGGCATTTTACAATTTATTTAGCCGCTTCATTTCAGTGGCCTTCTTTTGAAGAATTTTCGTATTTTTCTGTACTACGAAGTGGACTTAATAAATTAGTATCATTGTGGTAGGAGTTAACTTCCTGGACGAGAGATACAAAAACGTGAAACGTGTGTGAGTGTGCCTGCCTGTTTTATTTTACTCTCTATACAACCTGCCGAACTAAACAGTATAAATCTCATCATGAAAATGTGTCAATCCCTAGCATCAGATGGAATGAAAGCTCAGTGACAAGCTCACGTCACATAACAGCATGCATCCTGAAAGTGGGCAACGTCGCAAATAGCTGTTAAATTTTTTGCTGTTTTGATTAATTTGGCAATATAACTGTATGAAGAAATGAAATATCGCTATTGATTATGATACACAATAATTAATATCGTAACACCGAATGTTTAGTTTTAGATGTAAAAAAAGTTTTTGGAAGCTTTCTAAATCCTTTTTACACATAATTGCAATTCATAATCAATATTTTAGTTCACTAGTTAGCCATATTTCATATTTCCATACAGTAATATTGGCAAATTAATCAAAACAGCAAAATATTTGACATCTATTTGCGACGTTACCCACTTTCAGAATGATTTCACGATGACATTTTTGCAGAATAAATAGGTTTAATATTATTATTTTTCAACTTGAACAAATGGGAACAAATGTGATGGACCAGCAGACAGTTTTGGATGAAGAACATTGGCAATAGATATTGGTCATCTTATTACTTACCAAGTTTAGTAAGGTCAAAAATTATTAAGTTGCGAATGCCTCGCTTTTTCATACAATAACAATCGCTTAGTTATCGTCCCCATGTACACAAAATCTATTTTAGAAACCCATACAGAAGAAATACCACAGCGATAAAGCTGAAGAAAATACTTCCCTACATCTTTTATACCTTGACAAAGTTATCTTGTAACTCATTTCGCTAAAACTACATGTTTAGAAAGAATATATTGCGAGAATAACCCTGAACCTTACATACAACAAGAGAAATACAATAGATTTCTTCCGCCATTTTCTCGAATAAGAATTTATAAGATAGGATGTATTTGGACGCATATTCGGATTCTTTGGTGTCCCGAATAGGGGTTATGAGCGTTCTGGACCATTACGCCGGTAATACGTAACTTGGATGGCTTAATATAATATTTTTGGACTTGAGCTTCAGCCAGGCTTTGCTCGTCATGTGTTGAAATCATTAAACTGGTAGGAACCTACTAGTACAGGCAGCGGATGAACTTTTTGTGATGTAATTCAGATTTTATGCAACACCTTTTTGTGACTTCAATGTACGTGTATGTGTAATGTTTGCGTTATAAGTGAGTGTGTGTGTATGTTTTTGTAATGTTCTTCAATGTGTTAAAGAAATTTATTGTTTATCAAATTGATACACCACCCCAATTTACATATTATAATAATTCTATAATAAGTTTTTGAATTTACGGACAATTTAAGCTGGCTAAACAATTAATTTCCCTGAATTTATGTTATTAGGTTCCGGATATGTAGACAGTCCATTAACAGGCTCCGTTTATAAATAAAAACATAATAACGAAATAGAAACTCAAACTCAAACTCAAACTCAAAGCATTTATTTCAAATAAACCAATTACAGGTACTTTTGAATTGTCAAGGGGTCGGTCAGTCAGAAATATGAAGCTAGTTGCCCATTCCAACGCGTAGTAGGTTCCTATGGAGAAGAACGGGCAAGAAACTCCACGGACACTCTTTTCAATCAGAATATTTTCACAAAATATTGGTTACATCATCTATTTTTGTAATTATACATGTGAGAACAATGTAAAAAGACGTGCACGTTAAAAGCGTCAGTAATAAAAATAAAATCAAAAACAATAAAAAAATTAAAATAAATTCAAATAAGCCGTGGCAGCTAAGAGATGACCAGTCCCCACTGACGGCGCCCGTTCACGAACATGACGCATGCATCAGCACCATTTAGCTCAACCATTTTGAAGGGAACTTAACGATCCAACACACACGCCACCACCAGCGAGACATTTGAGTGAGCATGACATACTCACAACCGCCAGACAAATAGATACAAAAAACAAAAGGACACTTACCTTATAAAATGTATTTATTTTTATTATAGTTTTAAAATAAAAACGTACATTATAAACCATTATCAAAATTGCTCGATACTGCAAACTTTACCCACTTGAAAAAATAACAAAATAAACGTTTCAATATCTTATTTTTCCAAGTATTTTATAAAAATCGTTGGATCTATTTTCTATACTGATAAAATATATGAAATAGAGTTATAAATGGGAGGATTGTAAATGGGTTTTTTCGTTCCATTTGCTTTTAGTATAGTATTTCTGTTTCGAAGTCGGAACAATAAAAAATTATTTGTTGGTTGAAATACAGAGTATTTATTTTCGTAGATTAAATCTGATACGTAGTGTAAAATCATTGGCTGTTTTATGATGGAACAAATGTTTGTCCATGTGCCGATTACAGCATTAATTCAACGCAGCCTATCGCAGTCAACTGCTGGGCATAGGCCTCTCCAGAGCTGCGCTACATCACCCTGTCCTCCACCTTCTGCATATATTCTGTTCCAGCTACCTTTCGGTCGTCGGTCCATCTAGCTGGGGGGCGTCCCACACAAACCTTGCCGATACGCGATCTCCACTCCGGACTCATCTGCTCCACTTTTCCGTCTGCGCCATCGGTCCTTCGCCAAACATGGCCAGCCCACTGCCACTACAGCTTGTTTCCTCTGCAAGATATGTCAGTAACTCCGGTTTACTGCGTTGTTCGACGAAAAGCATAAAATTTGGTAAATGAAGTCACAACAGTCGTACTCTTTACGGTTAGAATCTGATAGAGACGGTTTTTTCTCTGATGTTGGTCTCAAGCACTTCTACTGGGCGTTCCACGGTAATATGGGCAGTGTTAAAAAAAAGCGTCAAAGTTAAATTTTCAGTAACTGCCCGGAGTTTGGATTGCCTGATTGTTTTTTACCCTATTTCCTGGGACTTATACCATAACTAGTGAAATTAAGGTTTTATACACCTCAGCCCAATCGTTTTTGGAAGCAAACTTGTCGTTTGAATAAGTCAATTTTATTTGTTCAATGCATAAACAGGAGCACTCCCACATAACACTAACTGGAGTATCTATAAGAAATCACAAGATAGCTTTCAAGTTCCTGCGTTAATTTGATTCAGAAGTTACACCTAATAGTCTAAGTTGAAGCAAGGTTTTGATTGAAATGTAGTTAAAAAGTTTCGAATCTGGTAAATTAACTTCTAATACAGGCACTTTAACTTGGAACGAGTACTTTACTGGAGTGTTGTTAAATGTCATGTGAAACCTTGGGGATTTTATAGTTATGAAATAACATAATCGGATTTGTGAGAATTTTCTCCATGAAGAAAGAAAAAGAAAGAAAATACATTTATTTAGGACAGATAAAAGACATACAATAAAACATAATTATAGTTAAGAAAAAACAAAAACGGAAACAAATAAAAAGTGTAAAATAAGAATTTAACAGGAAACTGGGCCTCACGGCTGCGCCAAATAGGCCCAGTTTAGCAAAAATGCCAGACGACTAGTGCCTGACGCTGGTTTTCAACTGGACCTGAAGTGTGAGGTTCTATGTTGCAAGGACTGCTCAAATTATGAATCCATGAAACTTTCTATGTGACAGACAGCTGCAATCCAATGAGATGTGATGAGGCAGATTATTTGCCAGTTCCGTCACTCCAATAAATCTATATATTGTTTATACTTTCGTTACTTCTTCACATTTGATTTCGTACCTAAAGACCAAAGCAAAGGAATCATACGAGCACAATAAAACAAAAACATACTTACGCCAACTTAGTATAGCAATACCCAGCCAAAGAGTTAGGTTTTATATGTAAAACCAGGTTTCTGGCACCACGCTGAACTAATCTGTCTGCCACTTCGATTCCAAGCTCGCTTTTTTAAAAACAACGATGTAGAACAAAGTATATGGCATGCTAGCTACGAGTTCACCTGCGCACAGGTGAGAATCTATCAAAAACTACTAGACCGATTTTAAAAATTCTTTTACGTGTTGGTTGAGTAAGATAGACTATAATTTATAAAGCTATCACGCGAGCGCTGGCGGAAGCTATTATTAGTGTGTTAGTTATCCGTAACGTCAACACCGGCTGTCGCTGATAATCAGCGCTGGGGCTCTGTCTTGCAGGGTCACAGCATTATGCTGAGTGATGGCCGTTTTGCGTGGATGTCACGCATATATTACCCAAACTTGTTCTTTTTAGGGTTCCTTACCAAAATGGTAAAAAGGGAACCTTATGGTGCGACTCAGGCTCTGTCCATCTGTCTGTCACAGCTGGATATCTCAAGAACTGCTAATGCTATCAACTTGAAATTTGGAATAGTTTTAGATGACGTTTGCCCAACTATTTTGCAAATAAAAAAAGAGTTTTTTTTGCAAGTGAATATACGGTTGTCTTAAAAATTCGAAGTGGGGCTACTAGGGCATGTGGGGGGTATCATAATTATGAAAGAGCGCTATTTGCACATTCTCAAAAAAAAAAAAAAAACGTTGGCCCGCACTAAGAATTTCTTCCTGTATCGTGGGTGCGTTTACAAACATAGAAACTCACATACACTAACACCCAGACCCGGAACAACTACTTGCAGATCATACAAATATTTGTTCCGTGCGGGGATTGAACCCGCGACACGTTGCGCAGCAGTCGATTGCTCAGCCACTGCACCAACCGTGTCGTCGCAATTTAGGCCGCAAGTTTTATCTCCGAAGTTTACCTAGAGAAAAATCAGAAATTATTCTATGTGATAGAAATTTATGTAAAGGTTACAGGAAAAATAAAATAAATAAAAATATAGGCCTTGCCGATGAAAATTTAAAAACATTTCACGGCTCACAATCAAAATGTCCTCCTTCGGTTACTTACTCACAGCTTTGGGTGCACAGTTGTAGTTTTTTTCTGGGCACAGAATTTGGTTTTTGGGATAAATACATCCCGGTGTGCATGGTCTGACATGCACTTGACCGGCCGTTCGATTCTGTAAAAATATCACCGTGAAACTTAGGTGAAGTGAGCGTGAAGTAAGCTGTCAATAGTGTTAATCCCTAGCATCCTGCCGGTCGATTCTGTGGCAGTGACAGCTCACTTCACGCTCACTTCACCTAAGCTTCACGTTAATATTTTTACAGAATCGACCGACAGTTCTTTTGTTTGTTTTGTTTTCTTTCTTTTCTTTACAATATTGTTGAATATAATAGAATAGCAAACTTTTTATTATGTTCACCATGCGAATTACAGGTATATAATATAATGTTGATTGTATGATACCATGTTTCATAACGGAACGGCACAAGTACAAAAACCTGTCAACTATAGAATTTATCAATATTAGGTAGGTACGGTATGGTTGTCCTTACCGATCACGTGAAGGGTAAGGCCTTTAACTCCATGTAAGTTACGGACTCAACCTACATTCGTTTGACTGTAAGTTGTCATCAAAGTTGATAACAGGTTAGGAAGATAATCATGGTATTTAATACCACTGGCAGAAATACAGTAGCAGATATAAAAACACCGGCCAAGTGCAAGTCAAACCACGCAAAATGAAGGGTTCCGTAGGTGGGATGAATTTATCCCAAGAACAAACTTAACATTGTAGTTCAAAAACATGTTCTCTGATACATTCCAACTGCAAATGTAAGTTTGTACGCACAATATTGAGTGATTTACCATGTTATTTTAAGACCATAGACTTCTTATAGGTTTTATTGTAGTTTATAAGCATAGAACTATTTTCTCTATTAAAAAAAAAAATTAAGCTCATTCGTTTAGGAGATAAAGGGGGGGGGGGGGGTAATGGTAATATTTTATCTATTTTCTTAAATATCTTTAAAAGCATTTATTTTAAAATTATAAAAATATGTATTTGATATCCTCGCAATAAGCCCTTTCATTTGATATGTCACGCGGTACAGTTTGCAAAACTTTTCATTTTCATTTATTTACGTTACACGTCCGTGTTTGGGTCACAGAAATATATATGTGTATCAACTTAATCGGTCCATTAGATTTTGAGCAAATTGGCTGTGACAGACAGACAGTGATCCTATAAGGGTTCCGTTTTTTCCTATTGAAGAACGGAACCCTAAAAATACATAATAATACTTGCTTCTGCTCGCGACTTCGTCCGCACCCCTACGCGACCCTACGTGTCACATCGTTTCGCCCGCCCGCGCTGTTACTTCGGTTTCTTTCTGAGTTTTCTGTTTTTGCTCGGCTCCTAATGCTCGTAGTGTGATGTTAAATAACCTATAATGTTCCTCAAGAATTTTTCAAATCCGTCTGACAGCTCCAGAGATTAGAGCATTCAAATAAATAAAAAAAAAACAAACTCTTCAACTTTAATAATAGTATAAATGTCAGATCTAAACATTCTTGAAAGAAAGAAAACCCACATGCTTAAATTGAAAATGGGTGTGGAACAAGCCAAGTTTTTCATTCCTCCAGCTGCATGCAAATGGTTAGGCATCACTTATGCATACACTAGTTTAAGAAGCAACGTCCGTGCCAAACATGCAGAGATCTCGTGGCACTTAGATCTATGAAAAGTTGATGTAAAATCTCATGAACATACTTAGCGTTGGATGAAGATATTTCTGTAGGATTTAGTACTATACATGTATTATACATGTTATAGGTAATTATTTTGTGAAGCTATTGTTTCTTTTTGTTTGTAGGATCAATCACCTTTATCCATTTCACGGCGTCGCGTCATGACTGTTAGCTGTCATCTGAGTCTTAATTTTTCGTAAGTATCTTGCTAATAATTTCCTCCATAATTTTTTCAGCCATTCACTTTCCTGCTTTTAACTTTTTTCGTAAGATTGTTTCCCATAACTCCATTACATTAAAAAAACAGCCTTCATATTGCCACTAATGCAACTTTCTATTAGGGTTCCATAGTAAACAAGGAAACCTTATAGTTTCGCCATGTCCGTCTGTCTGTCTGTCTGTCCGTCTGTCTGTCCGCGGCTTAGCTCAGAGACGGTTAGTACTAGAAAGCTGTAATTTGGCATATGTATACATTAATCATGCCGACAAAGTGGTAAAATAAAATCAAGAAAAAATGTGGGTGGTTTTTTTTTTTCCTCATCTACCCCATGCTGTGGGTTATAGTTAGAAAAGTCGTTCAAAAATATTGTGAGTTTGTGAAAACCATTTTTGGATTCAGGGACCCGTTTGCGAAATATTAAGCTTTTAACTGAATTTTTTTGTTAAGAGTCAAGTGTCCCCCCTTCTAGCTAAATGGTTGTACTAGGACTTATAAAAAAATTCACAGTAGTAGTATATATAACGAAATTAAAAGGAAAACTATGAGAGCTCAGTAGGCTGTACAGGTTAACGAGAAATAATCAACCAACTTAAATTTTCAGTTTGAAAACATGATCTCCCATACATTCCGTATCGGAGAAAACGTTTTTCAACTACAATATTAAGTTTGTTCTTGGGATAAATTCATCCCAACTACGGAACCCTTCATTGTGCGTGGTCCGACATGCACTTGGCCGGTTTTTTATTCCTTTTCATTTCCTTAATTTTCCCTATTTTCTTAAATCTGTGGCACAAATAGCAATTTACTGTACAGTTCACAGACGAAGCATGCTTATAAGAGCGCTCATAATATATTTCAGGATGGTACTATACTTTACAGTCTGCTTGCCATTATGCCTTTCATATTCACGTTGCAAGAACTCTTACTAGGAGCAGTTAGTGTAAGTATTTGGCTCCGTAAGCATGAATTGTCATGTTTGAGTATGTGGATGTTGTGACGTCAGTCATTTGAAAGTCATGAAAGGAAGGCTCGTGGAAATTATCTTGAATAATATCGGGGGTTAAAAGGAAATCTTTATCTAGTTTTTGCTTGAAAATCTTGAATCCTAATCCTAACTTCCTAACATATATTATAAATGTGAAAATGAGTTTGTTTGTTACGATTTCACTCTAAAACGGCTCAACAGATTTGAATGAAATTTGGCACATGGATAAACCAATAATAAATTTTAATATTTCTATGAATTTTGTAAAGGTTTTCTTATTATTTTCATAGGCACGTCATGAAGAAAACTGTAGAAATGACATGGTGTTTATCGTAACCTAACAAAATAAGCATAAATAACTAGCTCTTAATACAATTGAAATTATTATTCATCCAGCGAATCCAAGCTATGATTTCTCTCAGAAAAATAATTCTTTAGTTTTTCTCACAAGAAAATTTCAGACAGAAGATATAAATCCATGTTTTATGGATATTACTGCCATCACGAACTGTACAATTTATCGGTGTTGATTTGGAAAAAACAAATATTTTATTGAAGTAATCTGTTAAGGCTTTTATGTTTTTTTACCTACTTCGTTACAAAATAAAAGGTTCAAACCTCTGGCTATCATGGCGTAACTTTCTCCAAATTTCGAACTTATGCTAAATATACTCACAAAGTATGTAGTGTAGTATGTGTAGATACTCGTATTCTACATACAACATCAACGACTAAAACTCTCCGAAAGTTCCTTGTAAGAGCAGAATTGTCAAACAAACTTCGCAAGTATGAAGGCAGCAAAATTCACGAACATGTTATGAACATACAGTACAAAGAAGTGTTAGTGCACTGTAAAGTTTCGCTCACATAACATGTGGCTCATCAGCATCTTCGTTTCCCTAAAGCAGACATCAGACGTTTCACTTTTTGTTGATTCGGCATCTTACACTCGAAGTGCAACGCCTGAACACAAAATGAATCTTTCATTAGTGAACCGATCCAACGATGTTGGATTTCGGCATCTTTCGCTCGCCTACTGAATGATCGAAAAATGAAATGATAGGAGTAGATGAACGTGCATTGCTATGTATTTTTATTGATGTAGTGTGAACGTGAAATGAAACAAAAAAAACCGGCCAAGTCGGACTCACACACGAAGAGTTCCGTATCGTATTAAGATCGAGCAAAGATGCCGAAAAAAACACGTTTCTTGTATGGTTAATTTAAAAAAAAGTTAATTTTAATAGTTGTTATAACTATTAAAATTTACTCTTTTTTTAATTAATTAAGCGGCAGTAGAATTTCACAATCTTTAAAAATTACAACTGTTTACCTATTACGGTTCATGAGATACACCCTGTTGACAGACAGACGGACGGACGGACGCATGGACAGTGGACGCTTAGTAATAGGGTTCCGTTTGGCACCCTTTGGGTATGGAACCCTAAACATGAACATTCACTTGAGAGAAGCGTCTGATATCAGCCTAACATAAAATGTGGCTCATCAGAATTTCCCTTATATGTTGCATTTAGTGTTCGCTTGTACTTATGGCATCGAACTTCTTATGCACCGTATTATCATAAGTTCCACCGCCAATTTCGGAGCTTTGTTGCAGAAACAGAAATTATATTATCACTTAAATTATTATATTAGCAGAAGAGGAAGGCCAAAGAAAAGATGGATGTTTTGATTGAGGAACGATATGAAAGAGTAGGGAGTGAATGATAGCGTAACGGTTGACAGGGGAGAGTGGAAAAGAAAACGTGTTGCTCCGACCCCAAGTAATATGGGACAAAGGTAGGAAGATAACTTTAAAATAATATCACTCTCATTATTTGCCTCATCTACGTAACTTTTTCTTTGTTGGGGAAGTCTCCAGTCTTACCGTATACTATCTTACAAGGAATAATATCAGCAATATGCCAGAAAATAATTATTCCTCTCGGTCTTCCCGAAATGCGCATAGCATTTTCCAAATCGCCTTCTATTTATCAAAAAAATAGATCTAGTCCAACTAAATCTAGAACTATTGGAGCAATGGGAAGGTCACATTGCTCGTTGAACAATGTGCCCTGCCCATTGCATTCATTTAGGCCGATGGGACCGAAAGGTTCTGGAGTGGCGACCGCATACCGGAAGGCGTAGCGTTGCCAGGCCTCCCACAAGGTAGACCGATGACCTTGTGAAGGCCGCAGGAATTAGCTGGATGCAGGAAGCACAGAACCGGTTGACGTGGCGTTGTTTGGGGTAGGCATATGTCCAGCAGTGGACGTCTTTCGGATGAATGATGAGATGTAGTCCAGAGGGTCTAGACAAAGTGAGTATTTTATCAGCGATAAATATGACAAAAATCTCAAAAATGTATTGGATTGACAACAGAAGGTTTCTGCTGCAGAAGGATTCTCGTACTTAAAAAACGTTCACATTCTAGTCGCGTTCTGTCAAACTTGTAAAAATGATGTTATATAGATTATATTTTTGACAGATTGCGAATGTGATGGGAATGCGAACGTTCTTATAAATTACGAGAATTGCCACTCTGATCAAAAATTTTAAACTTAGAATGAAATTTTAAAAATAATAATGTCAATTTGGGATTAATCAAAATGACATAAGCTACCGAAAAGATTATGTGAATCCTGTTGAAACTCGTTGTAGAAATACGAAACCCTTGTCTAGGCCCTCAGGTCTGTATAAAAATTGATTACACTGCTCTTCCTTTACTGGCACGACCTATACAAGATCAACTATTGCTGTAAAGAAAAGATAAGCCAGTCAGCAAAGTAACAGGGTTGACGGTCGGAAAATTCCAATTGGCTCACTTCAAGAAGGGTCCATATTTAATTATAGTACGCTCGGACAAGCCAAGGATAAACATAATAGCAAAAGAATACACACAGCTACTTACTAATTTATTTGGTCAATATCTGTAGATAGTATAGAACAAAGTCGATTTTCATGTGTAGAATCTAAATATTAATTTACGAAGTGTTTGCCTATATTACTATAAGCCGGGGGGGCGCGCGAGTCCATTCCAACACGGAATGTTGCCATTTAAAATATTGTATTAGACATTTATAATTCAATTGTTTATCTATTTTATTTTTAATTATTTGAATATCTCATTGTATGTTGCACCGGTCGAGGTCATAATGTTCTTGACGGTTGTTGTCATGATATTAATAACTGCATCAAAATCCGTTCCGTTTCGTAGTTTAGAAGAAAAACGCAGTAACACGATTATTTGCATTGAAGGCACTTACTTTCTATTTATAGAGGATAGATTTTTTATTTTTATTTTAATGTAGCTATTATGACACAGATATTGGATATTTATTTATTTTAGTTTCTCATCCACAACACACCACACACACTGATGAATGTCACAACATTTTATTTGATTTTGTGAGCTTTTCATGTTTATCCTATCTTTTACTACTTACCTTTTAATTTAGTCTGTTAATTTATTAAAACGGACACACACTTCCCTGCCTTTATTATTTTAGCGTATGGCACTCGTGGGTTGCAGCTGAAAATCTGCGTCAGGTGGTAGGTACACTTTGTGTTGCCATCTGACATTTATGCTGAGCTGAGGCCCTATTGGCATTATAATCATTATTTTCTGTTTTTTTGTTTTTTTTATTTAGTTATAAGGTGTGTTTTTCTGCTGTAATGCTAATAAACGCATTTTTCTTTCTTTCTTTCTATAGAGCCATAGTCTCGGTCTTAATTTTAACTAAGATGTAGTTTTTATGTTTAGCAAACATTATGCAAAGATTCGTGCAAAATCCAATAGAACCTACTGCCGACAAATTGCTTTACAGTCTGGCAGGTGTTATGTTAATATAACAACATAAACACATAACATTGTAACATTGGATAACTTAATTTTTTTTTTTTTTAAACAGGTCTTCTAAACGACACAATGAATTTGTATGCGGTTTCACCATCATAAAGATAATTTATTTCTGAATGCTTCTATTGTGTATTAGTGTAGATTTCTGTGCTGATTAATGAATTATTAATATTTAATTTAGTTATAGCAGAGAAATATCTATGTTTTGACCCGTCGCAATTACCTGCACACGTGCGATGTCGGGTTGCTAGTAGTATCATGAAGAAAGTGAAATTAGAAGTTGCTTAGTTCTTAGCTGCCAAACTATTCACAATATCTTGTAGATTTCGAAGAAGATATCGTATACTGGAGTAAACTTTGTCATTTCCTTTGTTATCTTTCTGAATCCCCGTACAATAACACAGCAAGATACAGTCACGGGTATAAAATATGTTACTATGAACAGCTCGGCAATAATATCTGATTTCATAATTCATCTTTTAATATTCGTCAAACATTTTTGATCACAACGAGGTACCACATTCATCTGAATTAAACTGAGTAGGCAGGTAGGTGACACATTATTTTGAAGCCAATGCAATATCCTATATTTGACGTCGCTTGTCTCGGTAGATAGTTTTGGTATTCCTTCGATGTGACATATTTGTGCTGCTGTTTCTATAGATAGTGCCATCCACAAAGACGCACCCCACTCTGCGATAACTGTACTGTAAGCTGTACTTTAGTACGGAGCGGAGCGGGGCGCGTCTTCGTGAATGGCACTATCTATATAAATATCCCTTCCACAAATGATGACATATATTTGCCGTCATCTTGACGACAGATATCAATGGATGAATCATGAAGTCAGCTATCATTGCCGAGCTGTGACTTAACTTGAAAATTTTCAAGTGTACACTAAGTGTGTTGGTACCATTTATGTTTACAACTTGAAGTCTTTAGAAAAGTTTGTAGTAACCTTACTAAAATATATTTTGTACGGAATATCGTATTTTTTCAGTACGCTTAGAAAGTGAGCTAGAAAAATACATAAGTACGTGAATAAATACTAATTGACTATAAACTTGTGCGTAGTACTCACGGGTGAGTGACAGCTTAGCCCGAGTCAACTCAACCCAAATAATAATCCCAGATACTACGTCATCGAAACGTCTAAAAGAGTGGTGTGTACCGTCGGAAGGGCACGGTAAATTTTTCACAGAAATCGCCTTCTTGTTTTTTATGTTCTAGATCTATTGTAAATTTGATGTGCAAGAGTGACATAGAAAACTTTTCTATTGTCATCAGATCAAATGTGTGTCATTTTTCTTAGCAAAGGAACGCTGCTTTCTCGATGGGTTCTATTATCACGTAATGATCACAGTGAAACTAATATAGTAAGACATAACTATCCCAAATGAAGTTATAATGTTCGAAATAAGACAGCAACCAAACCTCAAACGGCGCAAATATAACAACCTTATCGGGAGCTATGTTTGAGCCGTTTGGGGTTAAAGGCACAACAGTTAGACAAACAAGTAAACAAAGTGACAGTAAATATACCAATTTCAAGAGTAAACACAGATCTCGATGCATTTATTAGAGTTGAAGCGGTCGCGAAGTTTTCTAACAGCAGCTTATAATTATTTGCTTACAATAACGGCTACAAGTGGAGCCTTTCAATCTGCCGGATATTTTTGTAACAAACTAAAAAGTTCTCTGGGTGACAAAACCATATTTATACGCCCTGTAATTTCTGAGTTCCCATTTTCAAGAAGACAGGTCATATTCGGGACGAAAAGAAATGGTTTGACTTAATGTTATACATAAGTGACTGTTTTTTTTTTTAAATAAATGTTGTATTTATTTGTATAATTTCTTAGAGTATCTACAATTTTAACGAGAAAATATAATCGATTGAAATAATAATGGAAAAGTTACGTAATTACGGAATTGGAGAACGAAATTGCGTAATTAGTTACGAAACTGATATTTCCGTAATTTTGGAAGCCCTAGTTAACACTATGGCCGTGGGGTCTGAATGCTCATCGAGTGTATCGGGACATCGTTTAGCGATTGGTCGACTCATAGTGTGACCAGAGGGCTGACTATTTTTAGGCCAAAGAATAAGCATTGCCATCCAACGTGGCAACGCTGCCATTCTTTTGGACACTTTTCCCACTGATAGCAATGCGGACGAATTTTATGAAGCCCAATGAAATCATCCCCGTTTTATTCCTTCATATACTTGTACATAATATAAATATTTTGGCATTACATTGTATATTTTAATATTCGTGACAAATGAAATGAATGCAATTTGATTTTAATCGTACTATGTTGGAGTAAAATGAAATGAAATTGTTTATTCTGTAAATAGGATATCAGAATCACTTTTACACGTCTTATTAAAAATATATTAAAAATAAGCTAGATGAGATCGGCGTTTCCTTGCTGACTACTCTGAGAAGAAAGGCTGAAACAAACTCACAGGTCGTAGTCTCTTAAAAGTCCAGACATAATCTTGGTCAGGTCATATAGAGTGTCCAAAATATCCATACGCACTTCTGCGAACCTAAAAAACGCTACAATGGCCACCTACTGGGCCCGACTCATCTAACATAACTTAAAAAAATTACTTTGGCTATCGTCTCGAAAAGAAGAAGATCGCACTTTGTAACTTTTGTGTAAGCTATACCTATTTACAAGTACCCTCTGCAATGTTTAATAAGTGAATTTTATTTTCCAACACAAATACTAAAAGGTAGCAACATAACATTACTTCTCATCCCATCGTAAAACCCACTTCTAAATCCAGGTCTCCCAGTAAGCTAGTGCAATAACTCATAAGCGAGTGGCTCAAACTAGATCAGCTGTATCCTGTCCAAGTCCTTTCATATTGCGATGAACGATTGTGTGAATTGTCGCTTAATATCCCGACTCTTGGTTGAGACTTCTCGAACGCTACCGATTTAGAGTGTTAGATGATACTTTTAAATATTGGGTGGGGTTTTCAACTGGGATCACTATGGCAGTTATATACGAATAAGGTGTTAGTTAAGGTGTGTTTTTAGTTTCCTTTAAAATGGTTGAGCTGAATGGTGCTAATCCATGCGTCAAGTTCATCAACGGGTGCCATCAGTAGGGACTGGTCATCTTTTAACTGCCACGGCTTATTTGAAAGTAATAAAAAGTTTGAATTGCTTTTTATTATTTTTTATTACGGACGCTTTTAACGTTTTCCATTGTTCTCACGTGTATAACTTCAACATGATTGATGTAACTAATATTTTGTAACCATATTTAAAAGAGTGTCCGTAGAGTTTCTTGCCCGTTCTTCTCCATAGATAACTACTTCGCTTTGGAATGGCAACTGGCTTCATCTTTCTGACTATTCAAACCCCTTGACAATTCAAAAGTGCCTGTAATTGGTTTACTTGAAATAAATGCTTTGAGTTTGAGTTTGATGTAAGATGTAAAGTGCTGCTGTAAGAGTAAGGAATTTTTGATAAAAAAAATCCATCTAGCTAGAGTTACAAACGACGTGACGACACGGTTGGCGCAGTGGCTGAGCGATCGACTGCTGCGCAACGTGTCGCGGGTTCGATCCCCGCACGGAACAAATATTTGTATGATCTGCAATTAGTTGTTCCGGGTCTGGGTGTTAGTGTATGTGAGTTTCTATGTTTGTAAACGCACCCACGATTCAAGAAGACATTCTTAGTGTGGGGCAAAGTCTAAAAAAAAAAAAAAAAAAAGAAACATATATATATATAAAATGCGTACAAAAGCGCATGAAATTGCTTTTCTGGCAAAAAAAACTTCTATAATTCTAGGTTTATTTTGCCTTTTTGTCATAAATAAAGGTACTTACGCAGAAATTGAACAAAATAATGTATGGACACCACAGTCATGTTCATAATATTTAATGTAAAGGTTATATGGCTACACAATAAAAAAAAACAACCTTTTTTTTCAAACATGCTGTATAAGGTGAATTTTCTAGATAGACGTATTTTGTGAGCAGGGTCTAGACCTTATTTCTGAAAGTTTGTAAGTCTTGTAACTGATAAACCACTTACTTTACGTTTTAGGAGTCTACCCTTATAGATTACTAGTTCTCTTCAAGTGACGCTGGTAAAATATTTACGATAGTAAATAATGTATCGCTACTAACTGGATTTCTTCTAGTTTATTTGTTAAAGTTTCCTCGCATTAGTAATTTTTATTCATCCAATAGGTACCTATCGGAAGGGCAATTTTTGTATTTTTAAGAATTTTCGCATTCTAATCTGAGGCTTAATCTGTCATAAATACCAACCAATTTACCGATATTTTGCAATTCACCGCGGAGATGAGATAGCGACTACATTTTGAAAGTTTTCATACGAGATTTGGCCTTCTGGAGGTTTGACCACTCATACTTTTAGAAAGAAATCAAGGAGGCAAAGGTTTTATTTAGAAAACTGTATAGCAAGCACAATAGATTATAACAGCATACCGTGTTTTGGAATGCAATACCTTAGGTACCCTGGTGCATTATTGCCGTTCCAGAAGCGAAGCAAAGCTGAAGTCTTATTAGCCTGCAATTTACACGGGCACCCATGCTCTTCAAACAGAAACACAGACAGGCTGCATGTCAGCAAGAAGAGGTATCATGATAGTACCTACTTTTTTTAACGAGCTCCTTATCATGGATTACTACGATATTAGTCGAAGTGAACGTAATTTAACAGACAGGCTGCATGTCAGCAAGAAGAGGTATCATGATAGTACCTACTTTTTTTAACGAGCTCCTTATCATGGATTACTACGATAGTAGTCGAAATGAATGTAATTTAATAAAAAATACACTTCTTCTCGTGCTAACAGTACTTAAATTGAATATTATTATATTGTTTGAGTCCACTAGGTGGCCTGGCCACGTTGACTGGCATCGGTGGTATTCTTTAAGTCATCAAAGGTGCTAAGTCAACAGGCGCTTAGAACACTCCGGCTAGTAGAATAAATACTGGAAATGATTTACCACTTTTATGTTTTCCTTTTAGTAAAACCAAAACAAATTAAACTAGAAGTGTGAACACTTGCAGCGTTGCACATGATGCTCGTCACGTATCTGTACGCGGTGCAAAGTTGAAAGCGCTATGACGTCACGTACGTAATTGTCGACGTACGACCGCGTATCACAACATGTTACTACTGCGATTGTCACGACATTGCGCTGTGATTGCGGGAAAGTTTTAAACATGTAAAATTGAAGTGCGGAATTATTTAAATTGTTTTTTTTGTTTCGTACTAGCTTCCGTCAGCGGCATAACATCTTTATAAATTACTAGCTGCCCGCCCCGGCTTCGCACGGGTAGCACTAAATACTTATCTACGGCCCACCAACTTACCTATCCTACCTACCTACCCTACCTACCTTCACCTAACTATCCTAAAAAACTTGTCACTTCGGGGTATGAAAAATAGATAGGTAGTAGCCGATTCTCAGATCTCCTGAATATGCATATAAAATTTCATAAAAATCGGTCAAGTCGTTTCGGAGGAGTATGGTAACTAACATTGTGACACGAGAATTTGATATATATGATAGCCTATGTTACCCAGCGATAAAATAGCATGCCATGCTGAAAGAATTTTTAAAATCGTTCTAGTAGTTTTTAAGTATATTCATTACAAACTAAAATACAACTTTTTTTCCACGAACAGCGTTGGTGATGGTTAGATAGATAGAATAAATTACACCATAACACATAACAATTAAGAACTCAAAGAGTTAGGTGGACCCTAAACGGTCAATTATATTGCAAGAATTGCGCAATGTTTTGACCATTTAGAGCTAAAGGAGGATAACGTAATTGCAAGCATGAAAAACTTGAATGAACAATCATGTTGTGCAAACGTGCTTGCGCATCTGGATGATGATTTTCCGTGGTGAACTATTTACATTATGTATACTATGCAGGCAAACCAGGACTGTAAGGCCAGAGGCTTACATCCAGCGCTCAGCGATGACATCTACGCTCATTTTATGAAAGTTAAAACACCACCATGTTTTAAGATGCATAAAATTTTCTAGTACTTAGTAAACATTTTATAAAAAGAACTGACGCCTGTTTTCATTGTTGTAAAAATTTAGAAATTCGATTACAAATAAAACAGTACTCCAAATTCCCTACGGCCGTAAATTTATAATTGAATCCAGCAAAGTTAACAATGATAACAAATAAAATCACACTCCGAAAGCACTTATAAAGCCCGTGTTTATTGTATTAGTGTTGTTTTACAAACTATTAACAGCTTCAGTCTTGTTGATTATTTTTAACTTATTCGAGTTAAATAACAGCAGCGAGTCTTCAGTACATAACGATTATTGACTTAAATACTAAGAAGCTGAGTCTGTAAAACATTCAAATTACAGATCTTCGGATAATTTCGGAGATTTGTATGATCGAAAACTTTGGACATAAAGGTGAAGCTCTAGAGAGGGATGAGCGGGTAAAAGTGAAATTAATTAAGATCAAGGTAAAATTATGTGGGTGCAGCGAGTATTTGATACGATTAAGATTCTTTGGGAATATAATTTAAGGATTGTAAAAGGTGTTTTAAAGAAAATAGTAGTATGGTAGAACATAGAATGGTAATAGTTTAAAAGTGGCTACAATCAGATTTAAGTAGCGTTTTGTATGTCAGTTATTTGCATACAATCGGGAATAATACATTAATAATTACAAAGTTCCCTTACATAAGGAATGGTGACAAATTGGCAGAGAACGCACACGCATAGCTCAAAACATTGAAGATAGAAAAACATAACAAGCTGAATTTGTGCACTAAGGAAAGTTTGTAACTTTACCACTGGTATGAGGAACTGGGTGTAAAGTTCACTCATCCTCTATAGAAAAGGGAGGATCCTCCGACCAGATGAGTGTTGAGTCTGGTGGGCAATTGTCCGACGATTGATGTCGGGAAGTTAAATATTTATGCTGATCGCGCGGGAAACACCGTTTGCGCGATGCAGGATTTCGCGTGATGTCAGTGTTTCGCGTAGTTCGCATATGGCGATGTAATATGCTGCCACTATGAGTAAAATAGAGAACTGAAGTTTGTATGCAAACTAACTCGCTGGCAGTGACAATTGAACAAACAAAAAGTACGACGAATCAAACCTAATTTTATTCCAATGAATATCGCTTTAATAAAATTAGCTTAAAGCGGGACCTATTCTTAAGGATCCTTCGGATTTATTACTAAAACTTCGTTTCGTTTCGTATTTTATTTACTTCTTAACTTCAGTTTATCGGCGCCGTAACATTTTCTTTAGAAAGTCAATTTTATTCGCCGGTATGTTACTTTAAGTTGGAGCTTGACTTCAATGGCGGTATAATTTTGCTGGATTTTGAGTAACTTCTTACAGATTAGTAAACCGGAAATCTGTAACATATATTCTGAATCGGTTATGCATGTGTGTTTTGTGCGTGACTGGGGAAATGTAGGTGTACAATCAGTATTATTTATTTATTTATTTACTTTCATCAAAACGTTTTAAAACAAACCAATTCCAATAATTAAAGACACACATAAAAGAAAAAATTATAAAGTTGAGGTTAAAACAAAAAAAGTTAATAACACTTTTTTTAATCCCTTTCGCACTAACCTAACCTAAATCTTCGGACAATGGCGATTTTAAGTTTCATTTCATCCAACATGGCGACTGTCCACCTCGACAATCCATTCGGCTAATCTGCACACATATTAATGAAGATACAGATGCGTTCTGGACGTATGAAACACGATTAGGGAGACAAGACCATGTCTCGCAGATATACCTACATGTCAGATTATGGTGGTGTGTGCTAATTCTACTGAATGACTAGTTTGTGGTTGGACAGACTACGCTTGATATTTGATCTATGATGCGAATACCCTAAATGAATGGCTTAATAAAAGCTCATCTTTGATGATTTAATTTTAAACGCTCAGCTCAATACCGAGAGTTCAAAATTCAACAAAGCAATCATATTTAGGCGGTCATTTAGGTGTTTGCTAGTTTTATTGAAAACGGGCATGAATCCTTTTGCAGTTAAGTATACTTATACTTACATAGATAACATAGCATGACGCCATAGATAATGTTATATTGTATAGATACAATATAACATTATCTATGGCGTGTGTATGTCAATATCAGCGTGGTGCATAGATCTATGCACCACGCTGATATTTAAACACTATTTGTTTCATATTTTGTTAGTATTCCTGTAGGAGTGATAAGTCTGGTAAAAATGAAACAAGGAGACAATTTTATTTAAAAATTATGATTTATTTTTCAACGTAATTTCCATCTAACTCAATGCACTTCATCCAGCGTTTCTCAAACTTTTCGATCCCTTCCGTAATGTACGACTTAGGCAACCCTTCAAAATAGGCATTGGTTTCGAGCATGATCTCCTCGTTGGAGCTAAATCTTTTTCCACCGAGACATTTTTTTAAATTCGGAAACAGAAAATAGTCGCAAGGGGCCAAATCTGGCGAATATGGTGGGTGAGATAGAAACTCATATCGCAACTCATGTAATTTGGCCATGGCAATCGCGCAGGTGTGCACTCGTGCGTTGTCTTGGTGGAAGAGGATTTTCTTCTTAGCCAAATGCGGTCGTTTTTCAGGTAAAATTTGGTTAAATTGGTCCATAATAATTATTCGCCATTGATCATTTTACCCTTCTCTAGGTAGTCAATATGGATTACCCCACGTGCGTCCCAGAAAACTGTAGCCATCACCTTATTGGCCGATAAAACTGCTTTGGCCTTCTTCGGAGCTGGTTCGCCCCTAGCAAGCCATTGTTTCGATTGTTCCTTGGTCTCTGGTGTATGGTGGTGGATCCACGTTTCGTCTACCGTTATATAACGACGCAAAAAATCAGGTTTATTCCGTTGTAACAACGCCAAACCTTCGAAGTGGTAACGCGCATGCGTTTTTGATCAATAGTCAGTAAACGCGGCACCCATCGCGCGGAGAGCTTTTTCATATCTAAATGTTAGTGTAAGATATTGCGCACACGTTCGTCTGAGATGCCTACTATCTAACTATCTCGCTCACTTATACTCTTCAGTCGTTCAACACTATGTCATGGATTTTAGCGATCATCTCTGAAGTAGTGACCTCAACTGGGCGTCCTGGGCGTTCAGCGTCACTTGTGCTTGTACGACCACACCGAAAATCCGTAAATCATTTATGAATCATTTTAATCGACGGAGCAGAGTCCCCATAATATGTATCAAGCCTTTGTTCCGTTTCCATAATAGTTTTTTGCGCAAAAAATAATGTTTAATCAACACTCGAAATTCACTTTTCTCCATCTTTGCGAAAATGCGTTCAATTGTTTTTATTTAACGGCTCTCAAAAAAAAAACTGACCGGCGGTACTGGCTGAAAATTTAAATATAGTCCCTCAAAAGAGTTGTGAACAAGGAGGTTACATGCAATTTGCGATAATTTTATTCCAAAATAGATTTTTACCAGACTTATCACTCCGCCCAGGTATTTATGTGATTTCCAAACATCGTCGTAAATGTAAACATTTTCAGAAATCTGATAGTATTGACACCGAGTTCAAATACGTATATAACTAAGTGAGTTAACTTTTATCTGCGTCGTCTGCCAGTTATTGTATGGAAAAACTGACAAAAATTCAAAATTTATTCACAAGATAAGACTTGCACTAGGTATAAAAGTTTAGTCGAATTTGACCTGAATGGCAAACAAGCGTCTAGAACACGAACACTAATTACTATCTATGAGTAATTTCTCCGAAAAGAAGACGCGCATTTGACCCTGTACGTCTTCGACCTGTACCTTCGAGTCCCGAGCGATTCGACCCTAAACTGTTCAAAGTCAAAACAAAGACAATTCTTAGAAAAAGCAAACAAAATCTTTGTATGACCCACAATACGTTTAGCGGAGGCGCTACACTAATTGTGGGTCATTGAGAATTCAATATAAGAACTGAAGGGAATATAGAGCAAAAACTATTATGGAGCGATTGCGTGTCGTCGGAACCCCCCCCGCCCACTCATTTTGTGTAATCTGTTTTTAGACTTGCCCAAAATTAAGAGATTGGTTGTAAGCATCACGTCCATGTTCCATCAAAGAAGTTCATATCTAACCACCGTACGGACTATTCTTGCTTGCAGCGCTCAGCGGCTATAGAACCAGGCCGGTAACAGATATGATCATCGTGTTCACGGGATTTTGTTTTGAAACTGGTTAGATATGAACTTCTTGGATGGTGCACTGACTGATGATGGTGTCGACATTAACACCAGAAAAGGGTTAAATACAGAGATGTAGGCTGATAGAAATACAGGAGTCGAAGACTTGATATTGACATTATTTTTTTCTCTTGAACTGGAGTATGTTTAACTTTGACATCAATTAATAAATTCGTTCCATAAAAGTCCTAATACATGAGCTCTTATTTGTTGTTGCTATCTTTTTAAAATTTAATTAATATAATATTAATTAATGTGCAGGATAAAATTAAATATTTGCACACCATATTATGTAATGGTAAAATGTAATGTGGCCATTATAGTTTTAAGATAGAGAGATAAGATACATTGTAAACTTACATTTTGGCAAATAGATGGATTTGATCTGATTTGATTTGATTCGATTTGAAATTGGGATAGCGGCAAGAGGATAATGATTATAGTTGGATCTATTATTATCAACCTTACTGTTCTTTAATTTTTATATTCATGTCAAACAAAGATTTTTTTTAAGAGATCCATTTCTTAGAATAGTTTTCACAGATATGACAAAACTAACCGGTAAGTCAGTTATAATTTGTGCCAGCAGTGATAGCCTAGTGGTGAGACCGTCAGAATGCCAAGTCCATAGGTCTCGAGTTCGAACTCAAGGCAGGTACCTCAGACTTTTCGGATTCATGTGTGTATTTTATAATTATCACTTTCTTCAAAAACGGTGAAGGAAAACATCGTGAGGAAACTGCCTGAGAGATATTTCTCGACGGCATGTGAAGCCAAGCCAGAGGCCAATGAGCGCCATTAAAACTCTGACACCAGGTTAGTCAGTAACCACTCGAAAAGAAGAGAAGATTTGTGCCATCTGCAAATCATGATAAATAACTGTGATAATGAATCAAACAGACATTTAATTAACATGGAGACAATTCTCGTAGATTCATTCGCAACGAAATAATTTGAAATACTACCTATTATTGCTATTGCTGAAGTGACAGGCACAGCTATCTGGGCCATGGAGCTACTAAACTACAGAGTAGTTGTGTTTAATATATATAAAAATTAAAAACATGCCAATGTTTTAAACACAAGTTGATATTGAAGGCTCAGAAACTATTACATATTTATTTTAAATGTTAATAATACAAAAAGAATATGGCTGTGACAAAAAGGACATATTCATGAGGCATATTATAAATCTCAAATGTGCATTTTACTAAATAATAATTATGGCTGTGAGAAGAGATAATCCAAAACAAAACTTATACAACAGCTGTAACAATGGTCACCATGACTCAAATTGTGTCTGCAGGTTGTTTGACGTAACTTGCGAGTCCTACTACAGATTCTACGAAGCTACGACATGAGTCTTCAAGGGGAACCCTAGGGTTATCACTAGTGTTCGACCAAAAATGGATTTTCAGCCGAAAACGACAAAAAAAGCTTCGGCTTTAATCTTATTTTCGGCCGAAAATAAAGCCGAAAACGAAAATGATTTAGACATAAAAAAAATATTTATATCACCGCTGTACACTGAAATCTTGTTTAATTTTTATTTACACCTAGGCAGAGAAAGACCTAATTACAGGCTTGAGGATACAAAATTTCGTGTATTTCTTGTTGTATTGATTTACCTGATAATAATTATTATTGCCAAGCTTTATGAAGTAGGCGGAATGACTATTCACAAACTTCTGACTTTCGGCTTGGCCGAAGCTTCGACTGGTTTATGGCCGAAAACGAGAATATGGCCGAATTTTGATTTTTTTGCCGAAATCGAAAACGAGAACGAAGTTTCGGTCGGTCACTAGATATCACTAAAAAATAAATTGGTACATAGACGACTAATGAAACCCATTCGGCCAAGAGTTTCTAGAACAAGTGGCATTCTATCAGCAATGACGATGTTGTAAAAGTCAAAAGTGTAAATTGGATTGACATAGGAAATTATGCTTCACCGAAAACATTGTGTCAATCCTGTTAAAAGTCGAAGAAAGAGGTAGGGACGCTATAAAAAAAAAAAAAAAACTACACCCATCGAAATCGCTTCCTAGCTTCACGCTTACTGCAGTCACCAACAAAATGTACCATCCCCGGGACAAATTGACAGCGGAAGTCTCGAGCCGGGACAGCCTTCCCCGGTGACTGATTATTGCATTTCAATATTCAATGCAAGACGAACTTACAAGTTTCCAATCAGAAATTAGTTTTGAATAGCACTCTCAGTATTGAGTTGGGAACATAGAAGTATCTTAGGTAGCTAAATTTATAATTGGTTGTTGTAATTTTTTCGTACAAATAGGTTGGATTTTATTTTCGATCATTCGGTAGGCCTCCATTCGAAAACACCATCGTTAACTGATTATGATTTTATGTTAAGATTGTCATCATCGTCCCCACCTTCGTTTGCGCTATTACTTTGGTTTCGCTTAGCGTAGACGCTAAGCGAAAGCGAAGTAATAGCGCGGGCCCCCGGAGATGTGATGTAGTGGATCGGAGGCCGAAATTTCACGCCGACGAAGTCGCAGGCAGAAGCTAGTGATAATATATTTTTATATGAGAAGAAGAGTGGGGCGATGATGACAATCTTAACGTAAAATCATAATCAGTAAGCTAGAGCTCGCTTAGGCCTCCTCTCTATGAGAGACTGAGCCGTTATCCACCACGTGGACCTAGTGCTGTTTGGTAGATGTCATATGTCTTCGAATTTTTGGTTCTAGGACATGCCTTCACCGTTTTGAGGGCAGATGGTGATAAAATATTTTACACATAGTAAAGCGGGCCACCACTGCTCTCAGCAGTCCAGTTTACAGTCCGTTCAACCAATTTTGACTTCTATTGTGTTGGTGGCATGATGAATGGCAGCGGCAGTAAACAGTTGCTATTGTTACCACTTTTTTGCTTTTAATTCCATCCATAAGGATGGCCTACGGATGGAAGTTAGAATCGGTTGAACGGACTGTAAAAAAGGTTTGTTTAAATGTCTAATCTTATTTCAAATAGAGTATAGTTCAATATATGGTGCTATTCAATCAGAAGTTAGCTTTGAATTGCACTCTCGTATTAGCTTCGGAACAAAGTGGGAATATTGCTGTAGCTAAATATGTTAGCTGTTGCAATTTCGGTCCGAAGTTTATCGGCGAATATTACAATGCGTTTAGTATATTATTGTAGTAAACTAAGCTTTAAACTGAGCTCGATTAGCGGGAAATTCGTTAACAGTTTGGATTTAACGTAGCTCATTAGGTAATTTTTCACAAAACTAGTTATGTTACTCATTGATAAACCTGAAACTATCCTGTGTATTTAGTAAGTAAATATCCAATTAATGATCGTAATGCTTGACCTTCCGCCCCTCCCCGGATATTGAAAATTAGTATATTCACAAACAATAATAAGTCAACTTAGGTTAACTGCCTTAACGGTCTAACCAACTCAATTACTGCTGATCGTAGGGTCCTGGGTTATATTCCCGTACCAGGTAATGTTATTTCGCTTTTCGTTGCTTTTGGGACTGTCACACATTACCTTATGAGAAAAATTGTGAACGTACCATCAAATAAAATGAAATTATGTTTGTTTCTGGAAGGAGATCTTTCACACGTCAGTATCATTAAATAATTTTTAAACTGAGAAAAAATGCAGAAACTAAGAGGCCATGGTCTCTTTTAAAGTCCAAACTTTATTAAGATATTATGTCTTCGTACACAAGGCTACATAAATCTTCGATACCCGACGATTTTGGTCTCTAAGTGACAACCGCAATACAAATTCGTTGCCGTTCATACACGGGCACGCGTCGCTGACACATGCATTTGTATTGCCAGAGTCACCTAGACTCCAAATCGTCGGGAATCGAATATTTGCGTAGCCTTCTGTACAATGCAGGGTCATGTCTGGAAGGGCCTTTTGAAGAAAGTGGCATTGCAGCTTTGAATTAACCTGTCCCGACAGTAACATGCATGAATCGGTCATCGTGAATGCTCAATATACACATCTGTCTAACCCTTTATGTAAAACAGGTGTGAACTTAGGTAGGAACATGAAAATATTCGTCAAAAAATGCATGTGACGTATTTCGTACACTTTTCTCGTCATCGCCCGTCAAACACACGGTTTCGCTACTCGCAGTGAGTCCTAAAAAGAAATTCAGGGATATTTAATCGAGTGTGTCAAGTGCACGGGTACCCAACGTGTACTAGATATAGTATAGACTATAGTGATACAGAGTTAAATAAAGATTGTGTTACTTTAGATAAAAGAAAAGATTAAAATGGTTTTATTCTGTAAAAATGAGACATGTTGATAATTCCTCTGAAAACGTGGGATATCTAATCATGGGGTACGAAAGTTACGATTAAATGGTTAAGCGATTGAGTTTTGCGCAACGGGGCATGGCTTATTATAATGTCTAGGTATTATTATTTAAACTACTTTTATCTACTCTCATAACGTAATATTCGAATTATAAACTTCAAAATGAGTTTATATTGGCATACTTTATAAACACAATACCGACATTTAAAAATATAATCATATTATAACACTTTTTCTCTAACAAAATAATGCTATAAAACAATTTATTTTCTATTAAGATACAGGGCTAATCCAAGAAGTTAATATCATCAAGGAGTTTCCATCATGTTTTGCAATGGAACGTTAGCGGGGGACAGTAGCATCGCTCTAGCGCATGCGCGGTGATGTGCTGGGTGCAGGCGCCATTCATACGTGAAGTTGTACTGAATTTCGTGGGAATTTTGTATTCTTGCCTTTGATGTTTTATTTAGTAGGTTCAATCCCAATGTGTGAGAGTAGATAAAGTAGTGTAAGAAACTGCACATAGCTGGGTATTAAAACACTCGTGTGATACTATTAAAAACATCGCCTGCGGCTCGGTTTTTAAACACGCACTCGTATTTTAATACCCCTCTGTATGCAACAGTTTTATAAACTACTATTGTATACTGGCAGCCCAAAATGTCCTTTCTTTCAGCCCATCCAGGTTGTCTCTAAGATATCGCCTTGTGCAGTAAGACCTCCCGTTGTAAGTACACAATTTTTTATTGTATTTTCCTTTTTGTTATAGAATTGGAATGTGCAAATATTACGACAATGAGCCACGAAGCAAAATAAATTAACAATATAGTACAAAGTTCAACCATATTTCGAAACTACGTAGTTCTTTAACGCGGCTTGCGATACGAGTGAACTGGCAGAAATCGTCACGTAACGAAACAGTGTTATGCCCGAAAAAGTCAGTTTCAAGTGTAATATTTTTTGTGTTTTTTAGATGACTGTATTCTGTATTAAAAACCAAAACCTTATAACACTTGAAACTTGAGACCATAGCTGATGGTTCTGTATTAAAGTATATGTCTCCAGTCCAGTCTTTGTACAATGCATTAGTAAGAAGTCAGCTCGAATGTAACGCAATCATATGGGCTCCGCATGAAGCTAAATATAGCCTCATGCTAGAGCGTATACAAAATAAATTTACTAGGTTTCTGTACCTAAGGTGTTATGGTGTATACCCATTTTATCCATTGATGTATCCAACTTTGTTTGTTATAGGCATGGTGGGATACAATAAATTGGAAACAAGGAGGGACATAACTCTTGCTACCTATATTTTTAAATTATTGCGTGGCAAGACTTCAAACTCAGGTATATTGAAAGAAATAAACCTGTGTGTGCCCGACAATTATGTATTGCGAAGGCGACGGCCACGTCTATTGGCGGTGCCCAGTAGTAGGACCAATCTGCTGAGTAAAGCCCCTATAACGCGTACCTTGCGTGTGCTTAATGACGTAGCAGACATCATAGATATTTTTACTTGTTCTCTGAGTGAGTTCACAAAAACCACAATGTATGTAATATGTTATAGTAAATTATAAAATTGTAATTATGGCCACACTATTGAATTAGGAAATCCCTGTAATGATAGTGATGATGAGTTAATAAATAAATAAATAAATAAATGTCAAAACCAATTGCCATGCGTTAGTCTCGCCAAAGAACAGACAAAAATTCGAAATTTTGTATCTATCTCACGTGGTACGAAGTTCACCGAGTCATCTAGTACATAATATACAGCGAAAGGAACTTCGGTCCAACATGATGTCCCACGACATCTTCCGATTTTTTTTTAGGATTAGAACAGGCTTAATAAGTAAATAATGACATTTGTCTTATTTACTATAAATGGTGATCATGGAATGATCACTATTCACGGCGCTGAGGAGCTCGTGGCTAAGTAATAACTGCCGCACGGGTCGATCCGTCAGGTTAAGCTACGCTTGGCGGGGTTGGTTTATGGATGGGTGACCATCTTTACATACCGAAACTCCTCCGTGCCTTGGAAAGCACGTTAAGCCGTTGGTCCCGGCTGTCATTCGTGGATCTTTGACAGTCGTTACGGGTCGTCAGAAGCTCGAAAGTCTGACAACCAGTCTTACTAAGGGGTATCGTATTACCCAGTTACTGGGTTGTGGAGGTCAGATAGGTCGTCGCTCCATGTAAAATACTAGTATTTAGCTGCATCCGGACTGGAACCCGACCCCAATATAGTTGGGAAAAGACTAGGCAGATTGATTGGTGATCATGGCATGAAAAAGTTTTAGAAAGTGAGGTCATAGTGACCACACTTTCTAAAACTTTTTACTGGAGCAATAATAATAGAGAAAGATTGAACCTCAATCTCAATGAATCAATAGAATAAAGCGCAAATGAAAGAAAATAAAAATAACAATGGAAAATTTAAAGTATGCCGTGAACAGACCACCTGGTTGGTGTAAATCAATCTTAGTGCACTTCAAAAACAAAGCTGAGGCTAAGCCCATGATGTACTGATACTAGAAGAGACCATTTTAAATGCTTGTTCTTTAAAAATGCGTTTTAAGGGGTCTGGGGTCTGAAGGGTGCCAAATGGAATCCTATTACTAAGCCTCCGCTGTCCGTCCGTCTGTCTGTCACCAGCGGGGTGTATCTCATGAACCGTAATAGGTAGACAGTTGAAATTTTCACAGATTATCTATTTCCATTGCCGCTATAACACCAAATAATAAAATTCAATACAAATCAAAGGGGGTGTTTTTTGCTCGATCTTAATACGATACCCTTCGTGAGCGAATCGGACTCGCAGTTGGCTGGTTTTTATGGTAATATTTAGCTGATGGGCCATCAGGGACCTGTTTGTATTATTTTCATGACAGGTACTGTTTTATAAAGCAGAAAATATATGAAAAAACTTGTAAAATTGTCGAATTGCGGCCTGTCCGTTTTATTGTATGGTTGACTTAAACATTAACCATACTAAGGACCTTGTTATATTATACGACAAAAATAGCAAAGTCAAAAATGTGACGCGTGTATAAACGAGTTTAAAGGCTCGTGCAGATTAGTGTGACTTGTCACGTGACGCGACACCGGTAATTGCTACCGTGAAGTTTCCTTAGAAACGCTTAATATGACAAAGTCCAAAAGTAATTTAAATTTTCGAACGATAATTCCAGAGGCATCCCTGTTCGTTGCCACTACTTCGCTTCAAAAAGCTCAACTTGCAGTGATCGAATTGTATTGGTAAAAAGTTGTCAAAGAACTGACGATTGGACCAGTAGAATCCAGACTTCGTCATCATCGTCAGCCATTAAGCCAGAAACGCCATTCAACTTCAATCCACACTAAACTACAAATCTACAAGTCTACTGTAGTAGACTACGAATTGACATACGTAGCGTAGGGATGCTTTCCAATCTGATTGAATTGAATAACGTTACAGAGATTGTTCTCAAAACGGTGAAGGAAAACATCGTGAGGAAACCCGCGTGTCTAGAATCAAAAATTCGAAGACAAGCCACCGCTACGAACGAGCTATCTACGAACCAGCACTGGGCCCGCGCGGTAAATTCAGCACACTCCCTCTCGAAGAAAGAAAGCCCAAGTCCCAGCAGTGGGATCATTATACTCGTAGTCTGACTATGACAGAGATTGATTGCGTATCAATAGCAAATGTAGCATCGATTTCTTGACGAATACACACTCTTGTGAAGAACCATACAATGTTCATACTGCTTTTAAATATTCTCAAAAACATGCTGGTAACAAAATCGTAATGAACTTTTTGAACAACTAGCCCACGCACTATTAAGGTGATGTCGCGTCAAAATACCTGCTTTATAATTAAGTACTTTAGTTGGTGACTTCCATTCCATGTTTTTTCACCAAAGTCTCTTTTCATGTCTCTCAGAGCCTGTGCACAAGATGCGTTGCGGCGCCACACTGCAAAGATTTCGCCGCATTGCGGACACACGGGTGCTGCGGCGCCGCGCCGCAATGCGCGTAAATTGTCTTCTGTAAAACATCAAAGTTTTTGACAATGCACAAACAATGCATACGCCACTCCCCGCCTCGTCTCTCGGGCTGCAAGTCCGGTGTACGTGCGGTGCGACGCCGGAACGTACCGAGTAGCATACCATGGATATTTGTATGTTGGACGCCGCAGCGACACTGCTCCGGCGCACAGTGGGCTAAAACGGGCCGATAAAGGACTTAGCATTTAAAAAAAAAAGTTTCTTTTTCAGAAATTTTAAATATTGTGTTGGATTTTTCTATCGATTATAAGTAATTATTTCTATGAGGGTCGTTCAGATAACTTAGTATTTTCGGAGTTATAAATATCCAAAATAATTTTTGTATGAAGCAAAAGAAAAAAATTGAAAATCTCTAAATTCTCAAATTTTCTCAAAGAATTGACTCTACGTATGCATAGTACGTATATTTGTCCTATTTTAGCGCCTATTCTCGGGTTGCGATTTTCTGCGATTTGGTCGCAATTTCAAATTTTGTTCTCTATTCCACACCACCATAGAGGTTAAGAACTAGGCGCGTTTTTTTTTATGTAGTGGTCTCCCCTTTAGGCCTAATCCACTAAGGACTAATAAAATAAATAAATAAATAAGTAAAAATCACAATCACTACTGGCCACTGCACTGTTTTAATTTAATCACTGTCAAGGGTATCCACATTAAAGAATGCAAAATTTTCGTATTCGTCATCATCAAATGTTTCCGCTTGTTCAATTACTAATAAACTTTGTGCTTCTACTGACAAAGTTTTATGTTTTCTGCGAAGTTTGTGACGTTTCGCTGAGATGAGTGGATCAGAGCTGGTCAATAAATTATTTAAAATGTCTTCATTTGTAGTTTTTCTACTGCATTTCCTGGAATGGTGTTGGCGGTACCTACGAAAGTCTTTATTTCTAGCTTCAGCAGCTTCTTCAGATAGCTGTCCAATTGGTATTAGAACAAAACTTTCAATAATAGCTGCACCATGCATAAGAACTTTATAAACACTTGAAGGCATATAATACCAGCTATATAATTCCAAATACAGTTGCATGGTCACTTGAGCATATTCGTGAAATTTCGCTGTGTCAATGTGGTAACCTGATGAAATTGCCTCTAAAATGATTGCAAATCGCCTTATTAATTCTTCACTAACACCAGTTATCTCAGCAGTCATGTTTGGATTTGCAAAAAATCTTCTAGCAGTATTTCCGTCATTCGTGGAGCCGTGCCCTTGTTTAACAACATCAATCAGAAGTCCCATTCTATTTTTAAAAGCGTCTTGTATGTCTTTCTTTCTTCTTTCCATGATGCACTTGTTGTCTCCCTTTACTGTCCATGTCTGTATCGTTCATCTGTAGGCTATATGCAGAATGCATTCCATCATTCGTATCCAGGTATGCAATGATGACAATCCGTATTTACAGAGATCTGGATCAGTCGGTTTTGATGCAATTAAGGGCAAATTATTCATCTCTGTTGGAGTGGCTTTACAAATGTCGCATCTCTGAGATGAAGTATCACATAAAATTGATGTTGCTTTTCCGTCTATCATAGTCATTAATAAAGAGTGTGAAATTTTTATTTCTCCAACTTCTGTTTTCACTAAATTTACAATCTCTTCCTCAATAGCACTTTTTTCCCGCAATATCGTTATTTTATTTTCTTTCACAAATTCGAAAAAGATTGGACGACACCAGTAAGATGAATTTGGTGAATCGTTTTGCCAGATAACTTGTTCGCCGCACACTAATTTTATTGGCACTAAACTACCCATAAATATGCTTGAATCGTCAAGTTGACTTTCTTGTTCATCGTCTGTTTGCATTTTTTGTTTGTAATTGGCTTGATTAGAAGCACCGTCAAATCCCCACTTACTGATTAGTGTAAATTCTTTACAACCACTATCTATGACGAGTGACGTCATTATTCTTGTTGTCGTTATATCCAATAGAGCTTGTAACTTTATTTTAGCTGAGGTTTCTGTCACTGTATTAGCATCTTTTGGTGGATAGCATTTCTGTTTCGCATGTTGCACTTGATAATAAGATGGAAATATATTACTGTCTTTTTCGTTAACACTTTTTCTTAAAGTATTGTATTGCCACTTGGTCAGCTTAAGTGATAAAAATAACCCTAAAGCCTCATCCGGAGAAAACACAGGTTTTGTTTCTTTAACAGATATGCACTTTTTAACTTTTTTTACATCTTGGGGATTCTTTAGTAAATGTTCTAGTATTTTAGCAACCTCCTCATTCCCATCCGCTTTCAACTGCTCAAAATATGCATATTTTATTTCGTCCGAAGATAAATGAAAGTTTTCTGCACGTCTTTTTTTCTGTTTAGGCGCTAATTCACAAAAAGGTTTTCTTGGGCTTTGTTCGGTGGAGACACCGACAGAAACTTTTGATGGTGATACATACTGAGTCAATGTACTCGGTGCTGGTTGATCTTCATTACTGCCTATTAAACACTTAATTTGTCTGGCCATATTATGTTTTCTTGTAACCATTCACTATTTTTAGTTCTGAATATATATTCTTTACGATAAGCGTTTTCCCATCTTCTATTTAAATTATAACAAAATTTTGCACAAAACAACTTTAAGGTCTTTTCGTGATCATCACTTAATTCGACTAAAAATTTAGACCTTATCTCACTACACAAACTGTCATTATTTTTAATACTGCCACTGTTTTTTAAAATAACGAAAAGATCAAGGTTTGTCACTAAATTTTCAAACATTTTCACAAATACAAAATAACAAATAAGTAAGTAATGAATGTGTGGGGGTAGTGCGTCCATTATGGTGGGTAATAGAACACTGAAGTACGTTTGAATGCAACCGAACATTCCGTAGATACCCTATCGTTGCACCAATCACGTTACGACACGTCATAACTTGTTATTGCGCTCGCGCACTCTTATCCCTTGATTCCCGGAAATAAGTCTCAAAACAAATTACGTCATACCACCTACCTATGGTGGTGGAAAATGTCGAACATTGTTTTTTTTTTAAAGAACTAAGTAGTTATTGAGGTTTTCAGGCCGTTTAGTATACATTATTTTCAATTTCAATTTAATTGGAATAAATTGCTTAACTAAAATAACATGACTCTTTATACAAATTTGATATGGCTATATCTCCGAAAGTACTCGTTAAATTAAAAAAAGTCAAAGAATAAAAACGTTTTAAATTTATGCCTAGATACCAAAAAAATACATTTGATCTCTTAAGACCCAACCTTGTAATCCCAGCCCACTGTGCGGCGGCGGCGCCGGGCAGTCACAATGCATCGTGTGCACAGACTTGTCTAGCACGTTATACTCGATGTCTCCCAGAAAACAATAAAATACATGTAAAACATAATGCAATGGTCTAATATCCACCTACACAAATAAAGAAACAAACAAAATAACACTACATTAAAAATGCCTACCTTATAAATAACTAGTAAAAACGTATTTTTTTTTCGTTAAGGAAAAGTTTTCCGCCCTTGACAGCATCCCTGACACGAGTAAGCACTTAAGGCTCTTGATGCAGCTGTAAGGGTGTTGTGTATCCTCCTACCCTTTGTTACTAGCCATTTATTTTACTGTCTTATTCGTTTTAAAAGTGTTTTCTTTATTCGCTGAAAGGAAGGCGGGAAAGGCTATGTCTTGTTTTGAGGAGTAACATATTCTTTAATTTTTTTTGGTATGAGAGTGACTTAGTTGAATATAATAAGACTTATTTATCAAATACAAACTTAGTACAGTACAAATATTTTATTAATGTCCCTCGGCAATCTTCGTGTTTCGTCAGTCATCCGATTTCTATCAGTTGCTCTTTGCACTTGGTAATTATGGTTGACGGCAACGTGGGCGCAGTGCTAGGAGTCGATACGTACAAGCACCAAGTGCAAAGGACAACTGATAGTCAGAGAGATAGATCCGACAACTGACGAAACACGAACTTTGCCGATGGATATTAAGTAAATTGTTGTATTATAACATGACACAAAATATAACCTAACCTAACCAAACAAATTGGTGATGTTCTTCAGAAAGGTCAGGTGCGTAGTACTCGCAACCGGCGAGCGTGTATGACCAGATGTATGGACGTAAACGAGACAAAAGGAGTACCTATGTAAGGATCATAGCAGGTGGTCGTGAATTTATGTATGTATTTATCAAAATGTTGGAGACAAAAGATAATAATCATGTAAGATATTGGGTAAGTATCATTGATGTAAATCATGGATACGCCCTCACCATACTTACGTCGCGCGAAAAGTGTCACTTCTGAAATGAGCGAATTCGCTCATTTCAACATCATTTCCTCATTCGTCATAGTTCGTGACACATCGGAGTAACTTTCTCGTTTTTAATACACACAGCTGTACAAAGATGCCTTGTTGTGCCTTCAGGAAATGTACCAACAACTCCAAAAATACAAACAAAGCTAAAGGTATTACTTTTCATGCGTAAGTAATTTTTTTTCAAATTTATTTCGTGTTCAAAAATAAATATTATGACGGATGATGACATATAACAAAAATTTCGTTCCCATGACAACGAACGATAGGGTAGTGTAGCGTTGACAAAAAAAGTTTAAAAGAATTTAGGAAGTATGGAGGTTACATTATAATTTTAAAATATTTTAAAAGCCGGATTTTTTTAATGTATTTGTTTTTTAGATTATCTTTTCTTTGCAACTATGTTTTCGAATACAAAATTATAGGTAAGTACATAAACAATTTAATAAAACGCGATGTGCTTCGAAAGCACATAAAGCGTGGGGTGTTTTGCCTGATCTCTCTCCACTCTTGGTTGGTTGCCATCCCGCCAGACTATGAGAGTGAGGATATGGAGATTCCTCACCTGCTCAAGCATGTCGAGGGAATCCAGGGGAAGAAGCGCGAATAAAGGCGCAGTGCAAAATTTCATCGTTCAGCCTTAACGCGTGAAAAGGTAAAAGACAGACAGATTTAAAATATTAAATAAATGTACTTTAATCACTATTTGTATTTAACTGTTAGGTTCCCACAAGAACCGGGTGTTAAAGAAAAATGGATTAAAATAATCCAAGAAGAACAAAGAGACGATGAATGGTTGCCAACCAAATACAGTCGCATTTGTTCAGCACATTTTAATGATGATATGTTCTACTTGACACAAGCTGGTCGGAGAAAATTAAAAAAAAATGTTGTACCATCTTTTAAGGTATGAATGTATGATTTAGCTAATTGCCAACATCTGTCCGTGTAGTAAGATCAATCTAGATTGATCTTTAACTTTTTAAATCTGACTGCCTCAGAAAGTTCCCTACATACTATTTTATTAATTACAGATATCATTTGTAGAACCCACATATGAAATGATGGGTTCACCACTTGAGAATGTTTATATTTCTGATAATGACTCTATATTTGATTCGCCAAGAAAAATCCACTTAAAACAACAATTAAAAAAAGAGGTTTTAAAGAAAATAAGATATAGATCTGAACTTCAAAACGAGAAGCGTAAAACGAAAATATTAAAATTAACCAATTTAAGATTAAAAGACACTTTGAAAAAGTTTACCGGGAAGAAAATAATAGCAAAAGAACATTCAGAAGAAGTGGAAAGACGAGCGGAAGAAGCACAAAAAGACTTAATTGCTCTTTTGTCCAAGAAAACTCCACGTGGCAAGATTTCACCAGCGATTAGGAAATTCTCTTTAACTTTAAATTACTATTCTCCAGCTGCATACAAGTTTGTTAGAGGAAAATTTAATAATGTTTTGCCACATCCAAGAACATTATATAAGTGGTACGGTAATAGTGAATGTCAACCAGGTTTTACCAATCAGGTATTTTCACTATTAGAAAAAAAAACTAAAGACAGACGAATTATCGCCACTCTGATAGTTGACGAGATGGCCATCAGGCAACAGACTATTTGGGCTGGCCATAAAACTGTAGGTCTTGTAGATGAAGGCTTAGGAAAAAGAAATGATATTGCCACACAAGCCTATGTTTTTATGCTAGTATCCAATACAGAAAATTGGAAAGTACCCTTAGGTTTCTTTTTTATTAATGGACTAAAAGCTGACCACAGAGCTAATTTAATAAAAATTTGTATCCAGAAATGTTATGATGCCAGAGTTGACATTATAGCCTTAACATTTGATGGGTGTGCGTCAAATATTGCTGCTGCTGAAACATTAGGATGCCAGTTGCACGATCCAGACAACTTAACAACAACTTTTTCGCATCCCTGTTGTGATAGAAAAGTTGCTGTCATATTAGATGCTAGCCATATGCTAAAACTCGTTAGAAACAGTTTTGAAAATAAAAAAATTATATTCGACTTACATAATAATAAAATTTCATGGCAATTTCTAATAAAACTTCAAAAATTACAGGAATCCGAAGGTTTTAAGTTTGCTACAAAAATTTCGAAACGGCATATTAACTTTCGAAACCAAATCATGAAAGTAAATTTGGCGGCGCAGCTTTTAAGTAGGAGTACAGCAAAAGCATTGGAACTATGTTCTCAAATGTTGACTGGGTGGAATCAGCTAGATACTAAAGCTACTATACAATTTGTAACAATTTTTGATCAATTATTCGATGTATTTAATTCAAGAACATATCAAAGTGGTTTTAAAAAACCAATATCAAGTGATAACTCACAGCAAATATTTGATTTTTTGGATGACGCTGAAAATTATATAAAAACATTAAAAATTTATGACAAAAGCAGATGTACAACAAGGAAGAGAAATATGATAAGAATTTATAAAAAAAACATCACCTCTGCAAAATGTAAAACGGGATTCATTGGTTTTCTCATTAATATCAAGAGCTTAAAACTTTTATACAGGGACTTAATCGAAGATAAAAAATGCATAAAATATATATCTACATATAGATTAAGTCAGGACCATCTGGAATTATTTTTTGCTAAAATTAGACAACATGGTGGACACAACAACAATCCAAATACACAGCAGTTTGTTGGAATATATAAAAAAATATTAAACCATCTCGAACTTAGTAGTAATTTTAGGGGTAACTGTCTTCCACTTGATAATTTTTTGATTTTGAATTGCACCTCAGCAACACCCATACACAATATCAACAGGACTTGCGTGAGTATCAGAGACGAGGAAAGTGATACGCGTACTGAAGTTATAAGTGAATACGACATAAATTGCGACATTTTGGCCGAGTCTTTAGATTCAAACTCTGGATTGACTAATATTTCGAAGCAGGTAGTTGGATACATTGCGGGTTGGGTAGCGAGAAAAATTATAAATAAAATCAAGTGTGAAAATTGCTCCGACAGTTTGATGGCTAATTCTGTTTTACACTTTCATAAATTAATTTCAATAAAAAACATGTGCGGGTTAATATTTCCGTCACAAGATTTATTCGACGTATGCCTAAAATCCGAATATGGTATCAAAGATCACTTAAAACTTAAGGGATGTCAGTATTTTACAAAGAATGAGTGGCAAAGAGTTACTAATAGTGTATTAAAGTCACTTCTTCATTCGAATATTTTTAAGAGCATAGATGAACACTCTCGTGACCAGCCAATAACCTTAAATCACAAAATTATGTTACTGAAAGCAATTATTAACTGTTACATGACTGTTCGTTTGCATTATTTGCATAAAAATACAAAAAACTTAACCAAAAGACAACAATTCAATAAACTTGTACTGTTCGATGGCCATTAAATATGTTAAGGGGTTACTATGAGGGCGACACTGAAAGTTTTTAGAACTGGCCACTTGTACACGATATAATAAAAAAATAAGTTCAAATTTTGAAAATGGAACTGTTTGCCAATATTATTGTGTATGTATTTTATTAATTTGTCATTTGTTTACGATTTGGCGGCAAATTGAAAATTGTCTGTGTCAAGTCAGCATGAATTTAACGCGAGAAAATTTTCATACCTTTTTTATGACTTTCGATGTCATTTAAGTCAACAAGAAAGTTATAATAGACTTCGATTGGCCTTTCACGATGAAGCCCCATCTCGTGCCACTGTTTACAACTGGTTTAATGAATTTAAACGTGGTCGCACTAATCTCACCGATGATCTGCGTGAGGGACGTGCTTAGTATATATGTTTTTGGCTTGGCTGGAGGCCTTATTATAGTGGATACCCGTTTTTTTGTAGTTTCACTAAATTTTTCAACAACTGCCAACGAATCTCCCTTCTTAACCCATCATAAATAAGCCTTTTGGATTCGAAGGAATTCTGAACCAGTTTAATCATGTGACAAGCATCATGATAGCTACTTCTAAATGACATACAGGATTTTTGAATGTTGTTTTTAGATGTGATGGTTGTTTTAGATCACAACCTAGTAAATTGGCTGCAGTTATGTTAGCCGCACAGCCATCAAAATTTATGGCAACAATATCAACCCCCACATGGTAGCATTCACTTAAACATGTTTTCAATAAATTTGCCCGAGTTTCAGCTGATAGTCCGTTACCTAAAAATATGCCACTGGGATTTTCCAGCTTTCGTTCATGCATACTAATATTAATACATACGCCTGAGTCGCTATTTCGCACGATTTTGCCGAGCCAGCACCGAAATTTACGACGCCTGCAGTCTTATTTCCAGTCCACGTAGTTTGGTGGCGAAGAGTCATCTCGTCAGCAATTAACGTGCAGAATATTCGCGGATAACATTTTTTTTTTTTTTTTTCTAAAACCTCTATCGCTTCCTTATTAAAGCCAAGACGACCCGAACTGTTATCGTACCATTTTCCTATGTCGCGAGGGTGTGGCAAAGATCCATTAAATATTTTTATTGTTTTTTTTTATCAGCCTGTTAATAAACTCTACCGCTTCTGCTTTCAAATTCAATTCAATTATAATATCATTGATAAAGACTAACATTTTATTATTTCAAAACAACCTTGTTTTAAAATTAAGTACCCTTTTTAAAACTAGTATGCTGACGGTACAGCGACAATTCTCTACGTCATTGTGTGACAGATGACAACTTAAGCACAAATGCGGTCATTTTTTGATGCTGAAGGCGTATCTTTGATTTACATCAATGGTAAGTATTCTGAAAAAGACACTTGCATTTTAAACTCAGCAGAATAGTTTAGGTGTTGTGGTATTCTGCCGTGCAGAACCACGATCTGTAATCTTTCTTTATGTTATTATACTAAACAAACCACCTTTTGATTTATGTACCTATTGATATTCTATGACACATGTACTTTACTCACTTTTATATTCTGTAGCATTGTTTACCTCTGTAAAGCATACTTTTAATTATCTCTTGATCGTTTTAGCATCCAAATCGAATTTATATTATTAACTTTCCCTTTTGTAAAAAACTTTAGACTTTTGACGTTTTCATCTTAAACTGTCATCTGTCGTAATTTACTTTTCTAAACCATAGACAGAACACACCATAGTTAAGTAGGTACACTCTATTTTCTCTCATAAAGTGGGAGTACACACTGAATCTTCGCAATAAGCCCGGCGGCAGATCTTAGATTTCACCTCTGTAAGCCGTTTTTATTAGTTCTGGTCATATCTAAATGAAGAAATAACTAATAATTATGTTTCTAAAATGTTTAAAATATGACACAGAACAATAAAAACGGCCTTCAATTTTTCAGTCTAGTCTTGTCTTAGCTTCAGAGAGTCGTATTTTTAGCTTGAGACGGGATTCGCTGTTTTTCTGCGTTTAAGTCTTATTTGTTGAACAATTAGCTACTCGAATATTAGTCTCATATAACTAGCATAACTAGCGTGCGCGGGTGTCCTAATCTTACTGTGTAATTTAAACTATAAATACTGAGTGGTCTATGACAATAAAGATTCTGGCTGTGTAATACTGTGTTTGATTCGCTTGGCCCTCCTGCCTAGCCCTGTAGGAGGTGCTCACTTCAAACGAACTATAATCACGCGGCGTGAAGCGCCCCGAGTACACGCACACAGAGGCCTCCGACGCTAGACGACGTTATTCACCGAGAGAGACCTCCTCCGTCACCTGTGACGCTAGCGCGGTCCTCCCGCTAGGTGAGGCGCCTCAAAGCGCCTCAGATATCTACAAACTCTCATAACCTCCTCTCCGTTCCACAGGGTGGGGTGGATCTCCAGGGTGGATAATCCTCAACCCAGCTTCCTCCACGCTGTCTGCTGCCTGCCTGCCTACCTACCTACCAGCCCACCTGTCCGACTGCCTGCCTGTTCCTGCCTCCCGCCTAGCCTGAGCCTGTCCTGTGTCCTAAACTTACCTTTGCTAATTTTAACTTTTAATTTTAATACTTCTTTTATTATAATTTAATTTGTGACTCACGTTTTCCTCCAAGGAGGTAAACGTTACGTTACAGTGTATGAATCTAGGCACGCGGCAACGTGTCAAGCCAAGTTCAAGCCAATAACTGGCGACGCAGCAGCCGTGTGTAATATTACACGAACCATTTTGAGCCACTTTTGACCCTTAATAACTCAAAATCTATTTATAATAAACACATAAAATTTGGTTTATTTATTAAAATCCATTAGACTAACTAGAAGCACCCAAAAATTAATAAATACTGCTCGAACGGTTATTGAGATATCAACGTAAAAAAATCGATATTTTGATTACTAGAAAGTTGAAATTTGGTGTCCAGCTGGGAATTGTGTGTATACAAAGGAAAACATCAGAAAACAGTAAATTTTTACGATTCGAAATATTCTTCTCTCGCGATAAAGCGTTCATACTTGCGATTGTCTCCTTCTAAATCGATAGAGAGAGAGAGATGTGTGAATTAGGTCAAAATAAAAATACAAGATGGCGGCTTCAAAATATTTCAAATTTTTCAACGTGGTTATCTATTTCAGGCTGTCTTCGAGGGTGATACAGCCAAATAATAAGATCATACTATAAAATAACTCCTTCTAAATATTTTCTCTGTCAACTAGTAGATAACCACAAAGGAGTTTCCAGTAAGTTCCAACATCATTCAACCCATCTATCCAGTTGTTCGTCACAGACTGTCCAACGAGCAGATTAATGAGCGAACGGAATGGACAGACGGACTCTGAAAAATAGCTTTTGAAAACGTTGAGGTGAAAGACAGCGAAGGAAATACCTTTTAAGATCGTAATTAAGTAGAGGATTATTTTTGCGTAAGTAAGATGAAAACAGTGAGATGTTTTTTAACATTTTCTGGGGGAAAATATCTTACTTAGTTGGATGTTATTTTTGTGAAATGAAGTTTTTTTTTTGTTTGAATTTTCCGCAACATCAAGTTTAGAAAATAGCTTCCTGAATACCAAGTACTAACTATATAAGTAAGTAAATAGTAGTACTAACTGTCTAGTTTAGGCGTTATTGGCATTATTAAAAGTGTAAAATATATTTATTAATTTATTATTTATTATTACCATTCAAACTATGTAGGTATTGTATTCCAGAAAAACAAAAATATTTCTATGTTTCGGTGATTCAAATCACATTTTTAATTTTCTATTTTTTTTTTTAATTTTTACCTTCTCGTTGACCGTATCACAAACCCAATTACCAACATTTCTATAATCCTTCTCAATTGCTATAGCTATTTTGGCCAATTAGCGATCCAAAATTTGAGATCAGATTAAATTATAATTGGAGATTAGCCTTTCAGTGGTATATGTGTGATATAACATGAATTGTGGAAATAGAAACAAAAGCCGCAGCAGCAATAGAAATGGAACAAAAATAAGTAACAAGCGTTGTTCTTCCTTTTAACGTTTGAACTAAAGCCTAAAAGCCTGAAATTGCACGTGCATTGAGACTGACCGACGAGGTTCGCTCGCTGAAACTTTAATAAAAACGTACATAAAATTGTAGCTCATGTTTTTAGAGAACATAGTTGGAAGAAAAACGTTTTGAATGACAAAATGTCGCTTATTAATTCCTCTGCTCGAGATGCTATGAAGGTTTTTTTCTTGTATCTCTGAAAAAAATTCATGTTGTGAAAAAAATATTAGTCACTCAGCGTGCATGTTTGAGATGGTGGATGACACAGTTTTTAAAAATAGCGACGGTGAGCGAAATGCCAGCTTTAAGTGAGCAAAATAAAACAATATTTCAAAACATGAGCACGGTAGTTGCACATTACATTACGCTTATTGTCGGTATCTGCTGGCACTGTTAGGTTTCATCAAAACCTTATTTATATCAACACGCTTATAGACAATAATAATATGGTTTAGTACAAGACGATGAAAGCGTTTTCCGTCGATAAAAATCCATTTTTTTTTATTAAATGAGTAAAAATATAGCACTGATCGGTATTCAAATTGATTATTATAAATAAGAGATAAAAAAAAACATCGTTTGAGTCACCAATGAAACTGGCCGCGTTCTGTACATCTAAACCACGTTCAAATTTTGCCACGTTCAACGTTGATGATACTGACAGCTCATGAACGCGGTTTAGATGGACTGATCTCATTCAGTTGTTTTCGTGCAATTGTCCCAGGGGGATAAGGGCCCGCGAAATTCAAATTTTCTTACGATTTTTGTAATCTGTAGGTCAGTGTCATGTTGTATATTGATCAAAATATGATTGGCGACCGTAACAAATGTGTTTATACAGAATTATGATCATTAGAATCATCAGTACAACTCTCTTATTTAAAATAAGTCCAAATGTCACGGTTTTGATTGAAATAGTCATTCAACAGAGAACTTAGAAAGTTGTATCGATGATTTTAATGATACTGACCTGTTAACTGTGCACAGTATGATAAATGTCTCAAAACGCGGACATCACTTTTTTATTCTTCTAATCGATAGTATGCACTGTTTTGAATGCGAGAGTAGAACTCCCATATTCGAATTCAACTTAGAACCAGAGCTATAATTTATTTAATATTTTATTCTGGTTATCCATAGAAATCAAAAGAATTGTTATAATTTATTATCTATGCAAAAGTTTTGTGTTTTAATTATAGTATGCGATAAAGCCAAATGTCTTCTAATTTTAGAAATGCAAAAATATTTTTTAGGTGGCGCGTTCGCCTTAATAAGAACAAACTCTTTGTCTTTACTTTTCTTTTCAATTTGTATTTGAAATTCTTTTTTTTTTATGCTAGCAATAAGACTTTATTCAATTAAAATATATCTTACCATCAACAATTTATTTTATATACATCTGCGAAGTGTTAAAGGACAGTAGATTTTCTCTATGGATATAATAAAAGTGTATAACTCTCATTTAACCTCAACTAATTAGTTTTAATTTTCAAACTTTGTATAAGAAAATTAAATGTTCTAGGAAGAATTTACAAATTAAGTATCTGGGAAAGATTCTCGGAAACTTACTAAACAGTAATATTGAAACTAAGCTTTATTTCTTAGTTTGTTCTTGTCGGTCAGTTTTGACAGAGATAATGTGATTACTTTATAATTATTAGGTAAGGGTCGAAGCAGATTAGACGAAGCGCAGCGCAGCGCGGTTTTCGCTGCCGAACAAATATGAACATGGCAATCATTAAAATAAGGTTGAAATTAAATAATCTTCCTCAAGCACCCGAGAGCATAAAGCGGACAGACAAAGAGTTTATTTTTTTTACTTTATTTTGGTAGCTACAAGGTTGATATTGGTTTGCCAGTGAAAATCGCGCTGCGCTGCGCTTTGCCAGGCAGACCTTTTGCTGCGTAAACCTATAATTCTTAATTGTATAAACATATTATGTACCGTGTTTCTGGCAAATAAATTGCTTTGATTTTGACTTGAAGGAAAGTAAACTGCCGATCTTGAAATTAGTAACCTAACAAGGACATTTAACTATTATTTTATTGTAACAATTATAAGAATATTACTTAGGGTGAAACTTCTCGTCATCATTCAACCCAGTGCCATTATTGTGGATATTTTTTATTTCTTTTGTCAGTTATTTTTAATAATAGTCTGGTAATTTGAGTAGTTTATGCGGCCTACCCAAATGTCCTTTCTTTGGTATTGTTCGTCGAGTTGAGCTCCACGATTACTGACAAATGCTTGCACTGACTGGACAGGTCCACTCAAATCTGTGTGGTTCTTTCCTCAAAAGACCATTTCGGACACTAATCTACATGGTCCTGATATGGCCTGACCAAGATTATGTCTCGACTTTAAAACAGACTGCGACCTCTGAGTTTGTTCTGGCCTTTCTTCTCAGATTAGTCAGATAGGAAACGCAAAACTCATCAAGCAAAGCAGCAAAAGCAAAAAGCTTTTTTTTTAAAAGGTTTTATTGCTTTTAATTTATAATCATGATTCTAAGGTAGCCATCTTATGTCAAACGCATGGTAGTGTGTGTAATGTTTATTTATTAATTTAATTTATTTCTAATGTATATTATATAAAAATATTAGCTTTCTGCACTCCCTCTCGATATGAACTTTAACTGTGCCAAATTTCATACTCCTCCCCTCCGTCCGCGTAATTTTCGTAAAAAGGGGTACAAAGTTTTTGCTTCACGTTATATAATAATAATTCTCGAATTATGTAGGTACAGCAATTTTATTATTCATTATGTTTTTTCACATGAATACAATCATAACCTTGTATCACTATCTCCACAAACTGAGCCAAGATTTAAAACGCCCTTTATAACCTTAAAAATGTATTTTCAAACTGTTTTTTAAGTTTCCGAAGTTATTTAAAACGGAACCTTTATATGATCACGTTTTATCCACATAGAAATTGATAAAATTTTAGCCTAATGTTTATGTTGCATCTTTGTTACGCGCACACAGATCGCCAGTCGAAGCCCAAACATACTTGTTTTAAATTGATTTGAGGGGTCAGTTCGATCTTATTAAACAAAAAAAAAGTTTTAATTATCATATTGTGTTTAGTAACGCTTAAAAACTCAACAAAAAGTCTTATATTGTTTCGTGTAGGGCCCTACAGGCTGTGAAAATTTAGCTAAAAAAAAAAAACTATTTACGATTTATGGTATTTTTATTTAAATTTGAGGTATTCAAAATATGTATTATAATTATTTTTCACAGGAAAATTATCGCGGTTTGCGTCACAGCTGAAAAAATAAAATTGGTGCTTACTTGCGAAGGCTGCTGATTCATTATGATCCAGTTTTTTTTTTCCTTGACACCATGTAATTTAAATGTATAGTCTTGGAGCTAGCGTAGGTTAATAGAGTAATGCCTTTTATTCGGTTTTGTAACAATATTTTGATTTAAAAGAGTGTCCGTTGGAGTTTCTTCCCCGTTCTTCCCCATAGGTAGCTTCATCTTTCTGACTGACCGACTTATTGATAATTTAAAAGTGCATGTGAGTTTGAGTTTGACCCTTAATTGTGTGAGCTCGACTCGCTTTTGGCCAGTTTCTTCTTGAACACACAATGTGTGTAACGACTGCAAACATGCTATGTCATAGCATGTTTGCAGTCATAGTCCTAAAGCAATTTTTATGAAATTGGCTTCTAACGGTTTGACTCAGCAGGTCGTAAAACGAAGGTTTATGGTCCACACATTTTATTGGTGATTTACAACTATTGTGAAACTGTGATCTGTATGTTTATAGCATTTTTTTAATAGATTTGGATTAAGCTCTATGTATGTAGTTGAGGATTTTCTTCGCAAAATGATTTCCAAACCAAACTATAGTAAATTTATTACATAATGTAGTAAAAAAACAATGAGGCAATTATAAAAAAAAAATGTATTTTTAGTTAAATGTTCGGTCCTTGAAAGTACTCGGTAGGTTTATCTATGTTCGTAGGTGTGTCCGTGACATCACAGTGGGCCCTATCAGAATACCAGCGCTGCGGTATTTATTTTTAAATATCGCCGCATTATGCTGAGATAGTGGCCTTTTTGGCCTCGCACAGGTCCTTACTTTTCTGTTTGTATTTTTTATTTTTTTTTATTTTTTATTATTACTTACTGTTTGTATTTCCTGTGCGTGTCCTAAATGAAATATTTTTCTTTCTTTCTTTTCTTTCTTACACCCATTATTGCCCCTAAACTAAACTATTTTGAGACCAAAACCAGTTAATAGAATTGATTACCTGTGTTAGTGGCCTGTGTTCCGAATAATAGATTTTATCAAACCCATTTTGATGGTCCATTAGTGTTTTAACAAAATCAAGTTTGTTTTTGCTGTAATCAATAGTACTTATTATTATCTCAGTGTGCGGACGTTTATTACACAGTATTTTTACTATGCAATTAAACATCAACAATTTTTTTTTCTTTTTACTTACGACCTTACTGCTGGCAAATTCGCGTGCCCAGTGTGGCACCAATCCACTCACGCAAAGCAAGTCGACATTGCCCTGAACGAGACGTCTCGTATTATATTGGTAGGTACGTCAGGGGTCAGGGAATGGTTTAAGACATACCTTAAACCATTCCCTGACCCCTGTCGTTCGAAGGGAAGTCACATGCGCGCTTGAAAAACGTAAGCAAGAAGCCAATTCCCGGCACCCCCTCTACGAATACAACGAGCTGGAAGAGCTTCCTCCGCTGTACACAGGCTATCCAAGACCAACCGCCAAAGGTTAGAAGAGACCTATGGGAAAGACAGCACCCGCCACCACCTGACTTCGTTCAACCCAGGAACCACCACAGGAGCATCTACCACCCGGACGTGACCTGCAGTGGCTTATACGTAAAGCAATCAATCAACTGCGGACACAAGTACGCCGCTGCGAGCACAATCAAGCAAAATGGGGCATAATAGACCCGACCGAAACCCAGTGCGAATGCGGTGCTTCTGACCAAACCATGACCCATATGTTGGAGTCTCCAAAGTGTCCACATATCTGCACATCTGAGGATCTAAGCGATGCCACTGATGCCGATTGGTATAGCCACCTACTGGGCCCTACTCGTTTAACATAATACATGTATGTACCATCGACTCGAAAAGAAGAAGAAGTCCTTTTTTTACTAGCCTACGTTGGCCCACTCCTGGGCAAAGGCCTCTCTCCACTCCTTCCATCGTTCGTGAGTCCGCGCGTTCTCCTTCCACTTTTGACGGAACCTATCCAGCTCGTCCCGCCATCTCCTACGTGGTCTGCCGTAACCCCGCCTCACTGTCTCAGGGCACCAGTTCTATGCTATTTGGGCCCACAGTTTGTCCGGCATGCGGCAGACATGTCCTGTTCAGTCCCATTTAAGTTGGGCAGCCTTTTGAGCCACGTCAGTTATTTTTGTTTTGGAGCGCAGTATTGTGTTTCGAACACGATCCGTTAATTTAACTCCTATTAAACTGCGCTCCATTGCTCGTTGGCACACCTTGAGTTTGAACTTCTGGATGTTAGTCAAAGACCAAGTTTGTGCACCATAGGATAAGACGGGAAGAATACACATACACTGTTTCAATTTACTTGTAAACAATACAATCTTCACGCTTCGTCCGTTTTATTTGTTATAATGAGTAAAATAACTTTCAGGTTTTATTGCTGGGACGATTACTTTGTTTATAAAGGAAAGAAACTTTATTCACTTATCACTGATTATACGATACTACCACTATCCTTCCTACATAAACAAAACAAAGCAATACTCACCCAGTCAAAATTGCCTAAGAATCAGCACTTTCGAAGACCAATAATACAATCTACAATCCCTAAGTAAGCTTCCCGTATATTTAGTAAATATTGATACATCCTAACTATCCCAACTAATAATAATATTATAAATGCGAAAGTGAGTTTATTTGTTTGTTACTCACGCTAAAACGGTAGAATGGATTTGTATGAAATTTGGCACATGGGTTGACCATGACCTGGATACACAAACACATAAATAAGGTTGCTTACAACATCAAATTCAATGTTATAATTGCAATTCATTAGTAAAATTTCAGTTCACTAGTTAGCTATATTTCTTATTTCCTTACAGTAATATTGCCAAATTAATTAAAACAGCGTAATATTTGACAGCTATTTGCGACGTTGTCCACTTTCAGAATGCACGCTCTTAAGAGTCTATAATACCTCAAATAGCTTAGCATGATCCTCCGTTATATAATGAAAATACTGCAGCATTCGTCTTGAAATAAATATATCGTTGAGGATTAATGGCATGTACAATTAATTAAATGTAAAATTTATAAAATTTTCTCGACAGAAAAAAAACCAAAGTTCTCCAAAACGAACAATATACCGCTGGTATTAAAACAATAGCAAAGTCCTCTAAAAAGAACTTCAATTTTGATCATGAAACTTTGCATAATAAATGAACTAACTATAAAGCAGATACTATGTTTTTTTTTAAATTATTTACTTATTATTTTCAGTGTAAAAAGTAATTAACTAAACTATCGGCGCCTTGGTGCGTTCTCCCCGCCGCCGCTCAGTCTCGTTCTCACTCAGTCCGCAAGCAGTAGTGTGTGAGCGTGTGATGAGTGATTTTGAGCTGAGATATTATGGACTCTAAGTTCATTCCGATTTGAAAGAATAACAAACATTGTGTTAGTTTTGTTAACACAGGCTCAAGGTTCATATTCATATTCATTTGCATTCATTGATCATCATCATCAGCATTCATTCATGTTTACAGATGTTATAGGTTATCTACAATGCATGGATAACATGAAAAACTATCTTGAAATATTATTTGTGTTGTAGCGTCCATATTAGCGCATCACACTTATCTATTTAAAGAAATTCATTTAAAATACAGCAGCATCAACAAAAACATTCAAAATATGCGATAACGTGACTGTATAACAAACGGCTACAATATAAAATTTACATCATATTCGAGACACCGCAAGGAACACGCTTTTTAAGCGACACATTTAAAATTCACATGAGACCCGATTAAGCGGTTAAAATAAAATACTTTTTGTGTCCCCGAGCATATTTTCACTGGATGACGCGTTCAGTAATAGCAGGGCCGGATTAGGCAAGGTTTCGTTTGACATAGGCATCGGAGGATCGTGTCGCCAAGAAAGATATAAGGTGGTTAAGAATTAGGGAACGCTATACGTGGTTTGTGTGTCAAATCGAAACCATGTGTTTAACTTTGTTTTTTTAGTAATGGGGATAAAAACATGCTCACTTCAGATGTCGATACCAATGTCGATCAGTAGTCCACGAATTTGACTGCTACCTACCACTATCTATTTTTATTTTAAACAAGCTGCTTCTCTTACGAATAATTATTTATTTCGACCCTTTGCGCAGCTGTTAATAGTATAAATATAGGGATCTATTTATTTCACAAAATATGTTATTAGAAGAAAACTATGGGAGAATACTGTGCAAGGAAAAAAGTGGAAAGCCAGGGCGTTTTCCACTAAATCTGCACTTCCACCAATGACATTACATATTTCTATTCCTTAACTCATCTTCTAATGGGTCACTCTAGAAGTTGCACACATTTGTATTGTGTAATATCCAATTTTTGATTAAACTAAACAATCAGTTTAAGAGCATGCTCCCTAAATTGTATGTTAATTTGCATTAATATTCAGAAACAATCACGCATACAATCAAAATGGAACTTTAGTATATGATTTATTGGATCTTTTTCTTTCCATTATACAAGACGGTTACGTAATTGTAACATTTTAATTCTTACTCGAAAATCATGTCTTTTTTGATTATTAAAAAAAAGATAAAGAGAAGAGAAGCCACAAGATATTTTGTCTCTAATCAATCAATGATTACTTTAGTTATAAGCGAAATAAGAATTGAGACTTACGCCAATTAGTTTCGTGCTCGAACACGATCAAAGAACGTACGCAATATGCAACTTTATTACTGTAGTGTTAGCGTTTAGCACATATCGGAGTGGCGAGGTGCATGGGGGCAGAGCTTGCGTGGAAGTTGTCTTTAAAGTGCCTGGTCTTAATGACAGTACAAATTTTACAACAGTGCTTCCATCGCGTGAATAAGATTTCAGTTTGTAACCCCATTAATAAGAAAATACGTCTATTTTATGCCAATTCTATTGAGTTGCATTTTATAATAAAACAACTTGAAGGAACTTCGACGGCATCATTAATAACGGTAGAAATTGAAAAAAATCTATTTCCTCTTAGGTTAGAAAATTATTGAAGAAGATAGACGACTTATAACAAAGCACGGGCTCAAAAAAGAAATTAAATTAACTCACAGAAAACCCCGGACCATTCGCGACACACAATAGAGCAACGATTACAGTAACTAATTCCCCATATAAAATTAAGCAATGCAAACAATTAAATATCTGTATAAGCGATAATATCCGTGCCCGTGCAAACTTCCACCTCCACAAACCACGTAAAGTCCGTCCCTGTTAGCAACACGATAACCGCGCATAATGCACGAAATTTGCACAATAATGGTGCAATAATTCAAATGTTATGGGTTATGTTTAAGTTATGTCGATGTACAGGATGTATTTGAAGCCAAGAAGTATTGTATGAGTATTAACTGATTTATAAAACGTTGTGCAAATTTTAAATCGATAGCTTGGGTTATAATTGATGATGCGGACCAAAAATATGAAAAAGAAAGTGTGTTTGGTTCTTTGCGCTGCATTTAATTCAACATAACCTTTCTAAAACGTCGGTTCATCAAGCAGCAAGCAGGATAATGTACTGACAACCAGCGCTTTGAACTCTTCAATACGCAACATCTATAACTTAAATCAGTGTATTAAGTTTATCAATAAGCAAATTCCTACAGCCTGTATAGCGCCATATATTTTGAAGCAACTGATAACAGGTCGTAATGTAAATTATTATAAACATGTGCCAAGAGTTCTGGCTCGTAATTCTTATTATATTTAGTACCTGAAATGATAGATCTTCTTGTAGCAGTTTGAAAAATAAGCTACTCTAAGTCAGTGATGGACAACCTTTTCGGCAGCAAAGCCAACTTTTGGAAGGACTATTTAACCAGTTTTAATCTGCCTAACCTTTCTATTTAGCGTTCGTGGACTTATAGCAAGGGGTTTGATTCTTAGAAGCATACTTACATTAGGAAGTCACAAAAAAACCTGGGAGTGGAAAATAAATATATAAGCATAATCCAACAAATATATGCCAACAGCACAGCAACAGCTCGAAAGAATTGGAGATCAATTTAAAATCCAGAGAGGTGTTAGACAAGGAGACCTGCTGTCGCCAAAAATATTCAATACTGTTCTGGAAAACGTCATTAGACAATTGAACTAGGACGAATGTGGCATTAATGTAAACGGAGAAAACTTATACCACCTTAGATTCGTAAACGATCTCATTCTATTTGCAGACGACCCTGTACTTCAAATCATACTTCAACAACTAGCATCGAAAAGTAAAAAAGCAGGACTATAAATAAATACGTAGAAATCAAAATAGAAGTAGAAGAAGAAGAGATCGAATATGTAAACGAGTATATATATCTGGGACAGATTATAGCTGTGAGGATCTATCGCCTAAGTAAACAGAAGAATAAATAACACTTGGTAAAGATCTCAATCTCTCTGATTAATCTCAAGAAATAATGAAAAATAAAACTACACCCGTTTCAGAAAAAAGAAAGCTATACTAAAACTTGCATTCTTCCATGTCTCACGTACGGCTGCCAGACCTGGCCATTATCACAAAAAAAAAAATCACAAGCTGTGTGTATGTCAGACAGGAATGGAGAGGAGTATGATGAATCTAAGACTACAAGATGAATAGAAAGCTACGAAAATTAGGAACATCACTAAAGTGGCGGACGTTAGATTAAAAACAAAAACACTAAAGTGGAAATGGACAGGCCATATGATGAAAGCTAAGACCGAAAAATGGACCAAAAAAGTCACAGAATGTACCCGATGTACGGAAAAAGACGTAGAGGAAGACACGTGAAAAGGTGGGAGGATGATGTTCAAAAAGTTGGCGAAAAGCAGCTTGGGACAGGAATAAGTGGAGGGATATAGAGGAGGCCTATGTCGCAAGACAGCTTGACCTGGTAGCTGATAATCAATAATGAAAGGTTAACAACCATCAGATAAAATGTTATTAGTACATATTATTACTTGTTATATATTAAGGTCAGAGGAAATAAAAGATATTTTTATTTATTTTAATCTGTCTAGCCTTTACTTGGTTGCTAGGTAACCCAAACTTTGAATAAATTCCCTCATTTCGATGTCAATAAAATAAATCATCCACATTTTTCGTAGGACTATTGTACTTAACACAAATAATTCCAAAATATGAATCTAGAGAGAATAAAATAACCACACAGTGGGTCCTAAACAGCTACAAACGGCAACGCGGTAGATCCAGGAGGAGATCGTGGGACGAAGTCGACTCTTTTCTTCAAGGGTAAAATTATAGCATTTGCAGATGTCACTGCCCTTCTCTTCAGCGCAAACTCATGACATGAAGACTATGCGCATGCTCAGACAGGCTTTGACGTTGTAGCCGTTGCGGTGGCTACATAGTAATGTTCTCACACTAAACACGGACAAAACAAATCACATTGCCTTTTCCCTAAAGTCTTACACACACACAACTCAAAAGACTCCGTTGTATTCTATAATTTCCCTCTCCTCCTCTAACCAAAATGGCAACACATGTGGCTGCACCCGCCAACAAAAAATAAACAGTGTAAAGTACCTAGGTATTATAAAAGATTATAACCTGAGATTTCATAAACACATCAACACTCTCGGCAATAGGTTGCGTAAACTGATAATTGTTTCGAAGACCCTATGACACGTGGCTGACGTCAAGCTGATGAAATCAATTTGCTTTGCCCTCGCCGCGTCCCTACTAACCTACTGTATAACGTCTTGGAGCGGTGCACCTAAATACACGCTCATATAATTAGAAAAAGCGAAAGATAGCAATTCTAAAAGTATCTTCCTTTCTACCTTTTCGATATCCCACAGCACTCTTATACATATAAAGACTCTTAAGTCCTAACTGTTCGTTAGCTGTTTTTTCTTCAAACGGCCCTAAACAGCATAGACTCCTTACCTTCAAATCCTCGCTGTTACAAAGTATTATTAGAGATGCTTTGACCCAGTGGATCGCCAAGACAAAAGAACTAACTACTATGTTCTCAAAACGTTTATTTTGTTACCTTGGCTGCTTTATTTACAATAAAATAAATAGAACGCTCCCAATTTATGATCTTACCAAAACTAAGTGTAAAATGAAGGTTAGGAACTGGCTCCAGGAGTTAAATTATGAAGCTACGGAAAAACTTCTTGCTGCCACGGTATAAATTGCTTGTTTGAAAACTAAAAATAAATTAATAAACAATACAATATAGGTTTTATACAATGTCGCCCATGCGCATGTGCCCGCCCGTATTTTTCTGAATATTCAGGACAAATTATCGAAAATGAACTTAAAAAGACTCTAACTTCTAACTTCTTCTTCTTCTTCTTCTGGGTTCTAACTTTTTTAATATTTTTTTTTCAATAGTCCGCTATGATTTTATGAACTTACGCTTGTGTTTTTTTAAATAAATACTGTTTTTTTTTAGGAAAAATTGTCTTCACCTCCTTTTTTTTTTCATAGTCGACTTTTACTAAAAAAATTTACTTAATCCGATGAAATAACTCATAAAATTTAGAAATAATAAACACAATCGAGATATGGCAAACGCTACTAAAAAAAAAATTGAATAAGATGAAAAAAAAAATATAGACCCCCCCTTTTAAAGTTAATTTTCGATAATTTTTAATGAATATTCAGAAAAATACGGGCGGGCACATGCCCATGGGCTACATTGTATAAATCAACTTTCTATCCATTCAGCCTTTCATCTTCTTATCATATTTTCTTACACACACGCCCACTCACACGCACACACATCCCCACACATCACGCCGCACACCACATACATTCACACACATACTAACCCTAGAATAAGTAATAATCATTAGTGTAATATCTCTTTTTTCTGATTTTATACAACTTACCGCATTTGTGTACGAGTGAATAATCCTTAATAAATGTACCTGCTTCCAAAGTGGTGGAGACCTGCTGTCTTGAAATAGAGGCCTTACGCCTAGCTTAGGCAGCAGTCTCCCACATAGAATAAATAAAACTATTATGTATTGTCCTATGATCATTTGAAAATGTACTTTATATATTGTAGTATGAAATAAAAATCTTATCTTAAATTTTCTTAACTCCACATACAGCAGTAGATAGGGATAAGTCGAAGGACGAAAGGGAGGCCTGTGCACTGCAGTGGGACAGAAACGGCTATAATAATAATAATGTTTAGACATTCAAGTCAGTCCTCAAATCCAGGCCATCGAATAGTAGAACAGGTATCTCAAAACGGCCGAACAGTTGGAAACATCAAAGGCAGGAAAACATCACGATTATTCAACCGAATAAACACACCACAGACAAAGTGGTGTAGCTTAAAATTTCAACGGGAACGCTGTGTCAGCCCGTAAAAGGTTCCGGGTTCGAGTCCCGATCTAGATTTAAAGAGCTGACCGGTTGAGGGTTGCAAGCAAATGTCTATGGTACATCACGTGCGAATGAATGGATGCGGCAGATTTGATTAAACTTAATAAAAAGCTGTGCGCCCGCCTGATAGAATTTCACATCGGCAACAATTACGAATTTCTATCCTCTATTTAACCCCTTCTAGGGGATGAATGAAACTTTTTTCACTATAGAATATCATTTCCTATTACATCGTTGGCATATAAGGAACTCAAGCGAAATTTCAAATTTCTAAATACAGCGGTTTAGTTTGTGCATTGTCTGCGTTATTAACAGGACAATCATTTGTGAACTCTGCTGCTAGATTATAACAAAAAAAAAACAGTAAAATATGTGTGATATAACTAAGATGGGTACCTATTTACAAAGTCTATAAAAATACGTACTAGGACGCCCTCTGGTACCCAAACCATTCCGGTTTTGTGATAACTGCGACAGTAGCTATAACTTCTTTGTTGAGTTTTATAGCACCAACTTATCTACTGTTAGACTATCTCGATCATTATAAAGTGTAGTTTTATTTCATTAAAGAGGAACAACAAACAGCTACATGTAATATCTTGTCAATCAACTCAGCCTATCGCAGTCCACTGCTGGACATAGGCCTCTCCCAGACTGCGCCCCAATACCCTGTCCTCTCCTTTCCGTATGCAGTCTGTCTCAGCCACCTTATTAAGACTCCTATTACATTTTTTAAGGAAAGTCATGATTTTGACGCTACAATTTTCAGCACCAGTAAGATATTTTAATTATTTGATTATAATAACGATAGTGCCATTCTCTTTCTTGTAAGTTACACATTTAAAATTTTCTTTTCGTGGGTTCGTAAATTTATTTTTGACGAATCTTAAATATGGTACTATCGTTACTCATAATTAAATAATTAAAATATCTTACTGCTGCTGAAAATTATAACGTCAAAAATCATTAAGATGCGTAAAAAATGTAATAGGACTATTAAGATCGTCGGTCCATCCACCGGGGGGGCATCCCACACGACGCTTAACTATACGCGGTCTCCATTCCTGGGCTCGTCTGCTCCACCGGCCATCGGTCTTTCGACAAACAGCCAGCCCACTGCAACTTCAACTTGCTTACTCTGCAAGCTATGTCGGTTACTCCGGTTCTTTTTCGGGAAACTTCATTTCTGATTTTGTCCTTCAAAGAAAGTCCGAGCATAGCTCGCTCCATAGCACGCTAAGCGACCTTGAATATGTGGACCAGTCCCACTGTCAGTATTCACATAATAATATATTTTAGTTTAGACATATCTTGCATAGTAAACGGCTATGTCCGTTTTTAGGGTTCCGTAGTAAACAAAGAACCCTTATAGTTTCGCCATGTCCGTCTGTCTGTCTGTCTGTCTGTCCGTCTGTCTGTCCGCGGCTTAGGACAGAGACGGTTAGTACTAGCAAGCTGTAATTTGGCATATGTATACTTATTAATCATGCCGACAAAGTGGTAAAATCAAGAAAAATATTTTTTTTTAGGGTAGGTAACTCCCCTACACGTAAAGTGGGGATGTTTTTTTTTCCTCATCTACCCCATGTTGTGGGGTATCGTTAGAAATGTCGTTCTAAAATATTGTAAGTTTGAGAAAACTATTTTTGGATTCAGGGATCCGTTTGCGAAATATTAAGCTATTAACAGAACATGTTTTTCAACTACAATGCTAAGTTTGTTCTTGCGATAAATTAATTCCAACTACGGAACCCTTAATTTTGCGTGGTCTAATACGCACTTAGCCGGTTTTTATAATATTATAACATTTCTGCAGTACCTACCAAAAATAATATCTAATTATCTACCACATCCAAAATCTATCTTGCGAACTTCATGCCTCAACGTCCGGCCTACGTGGATATAACAGTTTCAGCCTTTACAAGCTCCTGTATCGGGGATCGATCTACTGTGCGCATGATCAATTTACGAGTTACGACTATGTAACGTATACTCTGAAACTTTTCTGTGTAAGATGATCAGAGTTACCCCTTGTTTTGAATTTCGGGGTATCTTCGGACTTTATATTCTGGGGAACATCAGTTTTAAGGCTCCGTACTTCCGAATGAAAAACGGAAGCCATATAGGATCACACGTGTGTCTGGCTGGCTGTCTGTCTGTCCATCTCTCATCGCCAATTTGCTCCGAATCTACTGGACTAATTAAGTTGAAATTTGGTACAAATATGAATTTCTGTGACTCAAACGAGGACGTGTTTAGTTAATAAATGAATTTTGAATCAGGGTCACTTTTCGAGGGCAAATTAGAAAATAAAAATAAAAGTTTTGGAAACTGTACCTACCGTGTGACATATCAAATGGAAGAACTTGTTGTGAGGATCCTTTTTTATAATTTAAAAATAAATACTTCTAAAAATATTTAAGAAAATTGATGAAAATTGACCATTATCTCCCAAACTACTGGGTCAAAAATTTTGATAAGACAAAACATAATGATTGTTAACTTATAGATTACAGGAAAACCAAGAAGAAGTATATGGTCTTCAAATAACATAGTAAATCTCTTAATATTCTGCCTACAAACTTACATTTGGAGAAGAAAGCAAGGGAGAACATGTTTTTCAACTACAATGTAATTCTTTTTCTTGGGATAAATTCATCCCAACCATGGAATCCCAACCATGGGACCATTCATCGCGTGGTCCGACACGCACCTGGCCGGTTTTTTTTATTAATTTCTAAAAACAGTATTTTTATTGACACCTTTGGCGCATACAAATCATCATATAAGGGGTCAAATAAACACTGCAGCAAAGAAAATTGTTTATTGTAAATAAGGCACGTACTGCTAAACTAGCTTTTACCAGCGACTTCGTCAGCGTGAATTTCTGATACAAAATTTTATCCCCTCGTTTCCTATTTAGCGTCGATTTTCGAAACTCTATTATTTTAATATTTTTTTAAAAAGGATTTACCAAAGCAACTTAAATATAAACACAGCAAAATACAAAATTGTGTACAAACAATAGAAATATAAAGGTAATATAATATATGTTAAAACTCTTAAGACCTTCAGTTTTTTACGCGAATATACTGTGTCTGTTAATCCATCTTTCAAGATATATTTTCGGACGCCAATACACCATGTTATCATATATTCTTTCCAGTCAATAGCGTTTATGTCAAATTTGAAAATATCTCGATCATCTTTTGATAGACTGTTGAATAATGCAGCCGTATTTTGATCATCAAATTGCCACTCGTTGCAATTAAAGTACGACAACGCCGTTGACATGTTTTACATTTTACTGGCTAGTTTTACGAATCTGAAAAGTATAAATGCTTATATTATTTACTGGTACAAGATTTGATAAGACTTACAGACTATTGACCCGTTTCACCACTTTTACCTGTTTCATTATATTTTTGAGCTCAACATTCAAATTCAAAAGTCATTTATGGAAGTAGGCTGAGAATCAGCACTTTTCGAACGTCAAAATTACATAAGACAGTCCCTCAAAAACGCCCCTTCGCCACCTCCTAGTGCTTTAGCTAGCAAGAAGAAGTGGCGCAACAAACACCCCAGCAGCTGCAGCACAGCTGTCTGTTCAGTTACAAAAACTTGATTCTATGCAATAGGTAGGTACTATTGCATAGAATCAAGTTTTTCTGAACAGACAGCTGTGCTGCAGCTGCTGGGGTAACTTTAATTTCGGAAGTTGGTGTCTTAGGTTTTGAACTTTCGTTTTTTGTAGTGTTTTTTTTAGGAAGTCAGTTGTTTTTTTTGGTAAAAAGTTTTTATTTTTCTCTTTTTAGTTGTGGAACCTACCCCACACAAATTGAAATACCACTACCTATTATGTAAATAACAGTGACAGGAAGTTATCATCATAATTCGTCGACCGTCGTTTCAATTGAGGTAAAGGACAAAATACCCAAAATGAGTTGAGTATACAGTTTTTTTCAGAATGTTTCGATCTTTCGAATGGTGTTTAAGAAAAAATTCTAGCTGAAGAAAAATGTCCCTTACCCTACTAATTTTTGGATCCAAAATTCGAATCAGCCCCATAATAACAATGTATCTGAAAAACTATGCAATACAGCAACTTGAAATGGTGTAATTACCGCCGCCAATCCACTTCAAATAAGGTAAGGGTCTTCCCAATCAACGAATTACAATTACGGATTACTCAGTACGTCAAAAATGTGTATTTCATTTTCTGTCAACAATCTCTTTACACTGTATTTTTTTTCATAAATTTTTTCAACAAGTCCTTTACACAATTTTTCATTCATAGATTGGATCCAACGGAGAGGTCACTTTAATGTAAGCGACGGGACTACAAGATACCTAGTCAGTAAGGGACATTACTAACAAAATACGTTGGTGTAAGGGACGTCTATTTTCTTATATAGCTAACGTATTTAAATAAATGTTACACAGGTAGATAGAGCACTAAAATACAAGATTATGTGTGAAATCAGATCCGAAAAAGGTTAATAATAAAAAAAAGTTATGGTTAATTTAGTCCGAAAAAAAACTTGTCGGCCTCTCCTGAAAAATCGATTTTGTCCCTTACCTCAATTGAACCTACGGTCGACGATATCATCCACATATACTAAGTAGGAAAAATACGTATTACTGAAGCTTACTCAAAAATTATCCAAGCAAAGTTCATAAAATTTATATGGGACCAATTCGGGAGCATACCCTCTCATACAAAAAAATAATTTTCAAAATCGGCGGCCATACATTAAAAAAAAAACATTCATACGCGACGAACAAATAACCTCCTCCTTTTTGGAAGTCGGTTAAAATGTAAACAGAACTTAATAACCGAATGAACTCCTCCAGGTATAAAGGGCGTGCCCACTGTAACTCGAGGTCACAAATAATAAACTGGGACAATCGAAGTAAAAATAAAGAATATAAATAAACAGTTAATTACTAATAACAATAACAAAACTATGGTCAGCAAGACGACCAGTCAACACAAGCAGCACCATCTGTTGTGACTGTCTGTTGTTGCATAAGCTTTGAATGTAGGTGTTGTGTCATCTGAAAATAACACAAGTTTATGACTGTTCTTTATAAGGCAAGGAAGGTCATTAATATATACGAGAAATAAAAAAGGGCCAAAAATTGAGCCCTGCGGAACTGTCATAGTGACAATAGAACCCCGAGATCGCTTGCCGTTAACGTCCACTCTTTGGATCCTATTATCCAAATAAGAAGATCCAAGGCAGTGTTTCTAAAACCATAGTGATGCAATTTCCTGACAAATGTATTATGAGAAACACAATCGAAAGCCTTAGATCAGTCACAAAAAATACCTAGGGCATCATGTTCCCAGGTCTCAAAAATATGTACAAGAAGCTCTTTTTCGAATATTTTACTAAAAGTGGGAAGCACAGAATATTGTCTAAAGTTCGTGGGGTCTGATGTGCTGCCCTATTTAAACAAAGTTATTATTTTACTACCCTTCATTAAGTCAGAAATTACACTACAGTTTGTGCTAAAATAATTGCTAAAAATTTATACTTAAATACCTTCTCTTGTTTCCAAGTATGACCTTTATTCCATTTATGATATGCGCAGGGATCAGATGCAACAACCAGGAATATATCCAAAACAGAATCGGATTTTTGCAGCACCAGGCGAATCCGTATCCTAGTATCATAGGTGATGGGTAGTTTATAACATCTTTAAGCATAATATCGTAGAAATTCGCTGTGTAAAACAGTCACACAGTTAATCAAATCAAATATTGTTCTATTTACCCAAATTGAATATGGCTGGATTAGATAGTCTAATGCTTTGCAGAAAGCGACAAGGCATACAAGATGCGGAAGACGATGAACCGAGTATTGCGGTGCGACTCCTTGAACATCCTAGCTCTCAACGTTGGGCCAAAAGTTTCCGAGTCATTTCCGATTACCCTTAAAATCCTTTACTTGCTTTAGCTTAGTTTGGGTTTACCTTTAACATAAATTATTTACGGACTTTTTAAAGTCTTACCACCAGTAATATAATTTCTAGATGACGAAGTAACGACGCAGATCTTTGTTGCATTTTCGCCAGTAGCTCGTTTCCTAGCCGTTTCACATCCAGCAGCTATTATTACATTATTAACATAGTCTACCGGTACAATAGTCATGCGAGTCGAACTTTCGAAATTCGCTGCGTGCACAACACCTTTTTTTTTTTTTTTGTTCCGGGGTGGAAAATCCTCATGGATGTCCCCCGCCCTGGGGCGGGCGGAGGGGTCTGTCAGACTCTTACTGACTAAAAACCACCCCGGTGTTCCAACTCACACCTACGCCGGGGGTTGCGGGAACTTGAAATCTTCCGCAACCCCCGGCTGGTGCCGGCCCGCCACCGCGGGCGTCCTCGGGTCAGGGGGGGGAGTGAGGTGTTTGACTCCCCCCGCGACGTGTAAGAGGGGCGCGCGTGGAACACTACGCGCCGCCACCTCGGGTCCTGATGTGTGGGGGGCGACGGACGTCCCCGAGTCCGTCGCCCCTGGACCCATTTAGGGGGGCTGGAAGAGGGCGTTGTCCGCCCTCCGCCGACGCCCGGTGCGCCTGCTGCGGGCCGGGTGAGTGGACGAGATCTCCCTCTCCCTTTCCGCAGCCTCCTTCTGCGAGACGACTGTCTCGCAGTAGGAAACCACCGCGTCCCAGGACTCGCCGCTGCCGACCATCGCATTCACTAGGGCCGGCAGCGACAAGTCACTGCCTACTTCTGAGATGAGGGCACGGCGTGGCTCCTCCCAAGCGGCACACTCTGCCAGCGTATGCCGCGCCGTGTCCTCCCGGCAGTCGACGCAGTGGTGACACCGGGCGTCCGGCTCCCTGTTTATGCGACACAGGTACTTCCCGAAGCAACCATGCCCCGAGAGCACCTGCGTCACCCGAAACGACAGGGAGCCGTGCCTCCTCCCGAGCTAGCGCTCGAGCACCGGCCGGACCGCCTCGATGATGTCGAGGCCGGCGGTAGGGCGTGAGAGCCTGTCCCGCCATTCCGCCACGAAGCGAAGCTGAGACCGATGCAGCTCCATGTGTCGCTGCATCGGTCGCTCGCCCCGCGCCCTCGCTTCCTCGCGCCACCGATATGATGACGCGAGTACTTTCGCCTCCAGGTCCCAGGGCGGGGATCCGGCCAGTGCACAAGCCGCCTCGTAGGAGATCGTGCGATAACCCCTGATGACTCTGACGGCCATAGCCCTCTGCGGCTTGCACAGAACCGCAATGCTACCGGCCGTCAGGTCAGCCGCCCAGCGTGCACAACACTTAAGCCAAGTGCGGTGACCATCTGAAAAAGAAAACTAAATTTAAAATTTAATTGACAAAGCGGAGATTTACATTGTGAATCCTTTGTATTTTTAAGTCAAAGCTCTTACACACCGTATATGAAAGGCTGATTAAGTCCCCAAATAAATAATTATTCAAATATCTGATTGGCTAGCGGAAAATAGAACAACCACCTAATATACATTAAGTAATACTATTATAATTCAAAATAAAAAGCTACTGCGATTTAAAAATCACATTCTTAGTACCAAAATTACCCCAAATCCACGAAAAATTAACAAATTGTCAACATGGGTCATAAGTTATGACTTGACCCGCTAAATGACGGCCGTCCGCGCTCCATGTAATCACCCGGTAATTTATTTATTTTTTAGATTTATTTTTTTCTTATTTCCTGAAAATTACCACATCAAAAGACTCTGTACGATACCTAACAACACCCCCACGGATCGGACAGTTTTTTTTTACATGTAGTATATATACTCTCTGCTTTGTTGCCGTATCATTCTCGTGAATATGTTTTAGGACCGGTAAAGGTAGGTTTATGATATTGTTGATTGAAGGGATTTCTGCAGGACCTGCGTCGACCTGGGTATGGATTTTGTTCATTTGTTTCCTTTGAGGATAAACAGCAAAAGTTTCACTACTAATTATGCAGTCGTCAGTGAGTCTTATGACACCGGCCTTATGTAGTAGCTGTGTTGAAACTTGATGCCCACAAATAATACGTATTTTGCATTGTTGACAGCAAAAATATAGGTAATTATTTACATTGTATAATTCCAACCACTTGTCTCGGCAGGTTTCATGTTTGGTTTCTCAGTGAAGAGATTCCTTGTTCTTCAAGCAGAGGCTCCCGTCAGACTTCATGCGGTATACAGGTTTCTGTGGTGAACACAATTGAGTTGTCGCGTCCTTTTGCACGCATTGATGTATTTCGGATTCCGTCATTGGTATGTACGAATCCTTTTGAATGTTTATTGCTAACATTTCAGCAATAGGTATTCGGGTATCCACGTCATTGATTTTCGGTGTTGGTATTATTCGGTAGATCTCGAAGTTATTTCTGCTGATTAAGGGTACTTTTACCTCGATAATCAGGTATTGATAGTCATTTTCGCCTTTACTTGTAGACGATGATACAGGCAAAACAACTCTGTTTGAATGTTGGTGACGGGTAGGATTAAATCCTTAGACTATTGACCTGAGATTATGTTCAATTCATCCCAAAGCTGTTCCGGTGCGATGAGATGTAAATTCATCTTGCCGTTGTAGATGTTTGTGACAGTATCTATAAGGGTCTACTGGACGTTTATGAGATGTTGAATCAGGCTAAGTAATAGCGGACTTCACAAATTCGATGGACAGTTCTTGAGAATCCATTTCCTCCTTGAGATTGTTCGTAAACTTCTCAAGTTTTAGCCGGTGTTGGTTAAACATTTTGTACTGTTTTTCAACTACATCTTCCGACCTCTTCAGTAAATTATATTCTGCTTCGATCACGGATGTCTGATTTCTCAACAACAGTGCCAGGTGTTTCTCGTTTGCCTTGAGCAGGTCCATGTCTTCTTGATATTGTTTTGCGAATTCGTCATATAATACTCCGAACAGGGAACGCGCGATGGAATCGACACCGTTGATAAGCCCACGTTAGCTTCTCGTATTCACTCGGCCTTGCGTATTCAGCAGCATATGGTTGTAGTGTCCTATTTCGTCGGTAGAGTGTTGTAGTTGTGTTAAAATTACGTTACATTGTGTTTTCTGTTTTATTTTCTCGCAGACGTTTTCGAGATGATTGGTGAATTTACTGGATACGGCTATACCGTGCCAGTAGGGCTTGACGTCATAGTACACGATAATCTTCCACTCGCCGCGTATTAGATGCATATTGGTTACTTTGTCAAAGTATAGACCTTGTTGAATCTCGGCAATGTTTGTTGTGTTAGCGGCAGCGACAGGATTTAGCAAATACAGCAGTGCCATAACTAGTCCAATGAAGTTTATTTTTTGTTTGTTATTTTGGATCGTCGTGAACTTTGCGACTCGCTGTTTAGGTATGACTAATTTTCGTTTGTTTTTGAAGTAATTTGCTGTCCGGCAGTTTCGTCACCTTTGATAGGTAAGATGGATAGTTTTGTAATAGGTCTTTTCATTTGTCCATTTCTTGTTTTTAGTCTAACGACCCGAACATATCCATCGTTCCCAGGGTGAAGTTCTGTTATTCTCCCCATGAGCCATTTTCCGGCTGGTATATGATCATCATGAATAACCACCAGATCTCCTATCTTCAGATTTTTCCGTGGTTCCTGCCACTTTGATCTGGCTAATAATTGGCACAAGTATTCGTTCCTCCATCGCTTCCAGATTTCTACGAAGATCTTTCTTGTTAGTTCCCATCTTGTTCTTGCATCTTCCCTTGTTTCGATAACTGTCAGCCCCGGTCTACCCGATAAAAAGTGGGCAGGCGTCAGACAGTCTAGATCGTCTATGTTTTCAGTTAGTGGACACAGAGGTCTGGAGTTCAAAAAGGCCTCCAGTTTCGTTAGGATCGTGGTAAATTCCTCAAATGTTAATTTTTGTTCTCCTACTACTCTTTTTAAGTGGTGTTTTAGGCTTCTGACTGCTCGTTCCCACAATCCTCCTGCTGATGGCCAAGTGGAGGCATTAAAATGCCACTCAATCTTCATCCCTGTGATTTCCTTTTGTAGTTGATTGTTTTTGTATGTATGTTCGATTTCCTCGTATTATTCCACGAGTTGGCGGTTTGCACCGACAAAATTTGTTCCGTTGTCACTTTGTAAGTGACGAGGGGTACCTCTTCTTGCTGCCATCCTCTTTAGGGCTGCCAAGAATGCTGAACTGGTGAGATCTGATACCAGTTCAATATGCACAGCTTTGGCATATAAAGACTGCTATGTAGCCCTTCGTTGTTCTTGCTCCTCTGCCTTTGTTCATTTTAACGTCCACAAATCCAGTGTAATCTACCCCTGTATGGTAAAAGGGCGGCGCTTGATTTACTCTTGCGCTCGGTAGGTTACCCATCAGCTGGTGCTCTTTTGTTGGGTTGTTTTTGCGGCACGTCACACATTTTCTGATTTGCATCTTCGTTATTCGGTTTCCGCCGACGATCCAATATTTCTCACGTAAGTGTGATAGGGTGAGTCTCGGGCCGCCGTGAAACGTCATTCGATGAGCTTGGTCGATGAGAAGATGTGTTAATCGACTTTCGTGTGGCATGATCATCGGATGTTTCATGTTTTTGGATAGCAAGGCGTTTTTTAATCTTCCTCGGACTCGTAGTATGTCTGATGGTCAATGAACGGAGTGAGCGCTTTTATTTTACTATTAGACTGTACCGTGTTATGTTTTTGTAAATAGCAAATATCTGTGTCAAATGGTTTTGGTTGTGTTTGTTTTACGAGCACCTTCGTTGCGTTATCCAATTCTTGCAACGTCAGATATCTCGGTAGCTATCGCCGTTTCGGGTTCAATGGTCTGAGTATCCATGCGACAATGCGAATTATATGTTCGATAGAGCTGTGATTTTGCAATATTTTTTCCAAAATGCTCGGACTTTGTTTTTCGTCCCATTGTTAGTTTCCATCCCACAGTTTTTGAAATAATAGTTTCAATTTTGTTGACACGGGAGCCAGCCACCCCAGTGGGTCAAATAGTTTAGATATTTCGGCTTGTAGGCTGCGTTTGGTCTGTTTCTTGTTCACGTTCGAAATTGTGCATTGAAAGGTGAATTTATCCTCTCTTGAGTTCCAGCACAAGCCTAAAGTTTTTTGTGTATTTTCCGTTCTAAAGTTTCAGCTCTTGAATATTATAAATAGAATCTATATAATATTAGCTCTTGAATATTATATAATAAATCTGTAGACGAGGTGTTTCTGTGTTAAGAATAACCAACAGCTGTGCTATTCTGTAACCATCTCACCGTGAAAACTTAGGGGAAGTGATCGTGCAGTGAGCTGTCAGTGTCACCCCACCCGATACTAGGGATGACCAAGCATTACATTTACAATCGTAATCTAGATTTAAATTATATTTTTTATGCTAATTCTATTGATAATTTTATATTAAGTATTCTAAAGCTAGTATTTAGATGTCTAAACATTACTATATAGGGGGGGTTTTAATAAAATAGCAAAACAGATATCCAATCAGAAACTCAATTTTGTTTTATTCTATTTTGCTCCTAGACTAGTCCCTTAACATAAAAAGCCTGAGGCGCGACGCGTTACGCACGTAGGTACCTACCAACAATAAATAAAATAGAACGTACCTACATAGGTATCTACACGTTGCTGCTACTTACTGAAGAAAATGCTCATCGACATAGTCTGTTATTATGAACCCATTGTTAACTTATATTATAAACGCAATCGAGTGTTAATAGTGTGTAATTTAACCCCACACAAACTATGTGGTAACCTACCTAAACGATGTAAGTAGTCATATAGATAAAAATATGTGTATATTATTTGTACCTACCTACCGAATATTTTATTGGAGATAACCTACCTACGCGTTGAATAAAATCATATTCATCAAATCATTACAAAATTCTTAAGTTCAACAGCTGACACTCTTGCAGCGCGCACACACCGAATCACTTCACCACGTTGAAGCGGTAAGAATCGCGCTTTCGCGCTGGGTAGACACTATCACATTGAGGTTTTTTTTACTTACTACGTACCTAAATACTTATTTAACTTGTAACGCGTCACGTACTTACTTGCGTACTAAATACCAATGTCCAATAAGTACCTACAATGTTTTATTCATCATCATCATATATAACCCAAGTAAAACTGACACTTGTAGCGCGCGCACATCACATCACCGAAGTATTGTCGCCGAGGAAATAACATGCGTTACCATGGTGACAACCCGCGTGATCACTTCACCCGATTCTTAAAGAATCGGATGAAGTGATCACGCCGCGCAGGCACGCTGTTACGCACTTTGTTTTTTTTTTTCCCTCTTTGACGGCCATGTCCATAAGCCTATACGTATTCAGAGACAATGTATGTATTGTATATATAATATCTGTCCGTGGAAGCGAGTAGTCATCGGGCCGAGCCGTGTCGCCGTCGCGCCGCACCTCAGCTAAACCGATGACGCGCTGATCACGATGCCTGCGCGTGAAGACCGCGTGCAAGGTGTTGTGTTGGATTTCCAACAATAACCATAATAATTATTATGTCAATACTATCACGTACTAAAGGTAATTTTGTGTGTGTTATTTCAAAAAGATAATAATAATGATTATCAATATGTTGACAAGATCTGCCACACGCCTAGCACGCCCACCACCTCCGGACTATTCGCTCAGCTCCGCCTCGCCGCCACCGGTACCCAGCCTCACTGTGAGCGCTGTGACGACACTGGCTGCGGTAGTTGCGTCGAGCTCGAGCGACGAGTATTTCTCCCCGCCCACGACGCCACCACCTGCTCGCCGACGGAGAGAACGCCGGCCGCCGGACGGCTTAGGACCTCGAGGCCCACCGGCCTCTGATAGGGTCCCAGCTCCCGGCGGAAGTGTGCAGCGCATGAGATGGACACGATCCATTAACGAAAACGTCATGCGCTCATACTATGGGGCTACAGAGGGGGGAAACAACCTGACCGCGTACCGTGTCCGGATGCTCTCTCTTTTTCAGGTGCTTGAGCCAGCTGTCAACGTTTCGGCACAACGACTGTCGGATCAGGTGCGAGTCATCCAGCGTAATCATATGTTGGATAACGCTGTACTTGATCGCCTGCGAAATGAAATGCAGAGTAGCCCTATCATCGCTCCCCCGCCGCGGAGTGTTATTGTAGTGCCATCACAGGTCACTACAATTCAAGCTGACGAGAGGATTGATGACAGGGCTACAAACGTAAGTACCCAGTGCAATGAGGAACTGAGGAGTGCTTTGGAGGGTGCAATTCTGGAATATCGGTTCATGTCGCCCGAACTTAGACCACGTTTACCTCGTTTGCCCATGCATAACAAAAATAGAGCACTGATAGCGGTTCTGGATTCGCAGTTGTCAAACTATTTTGATGACTGCGAAGACCTCACTGATACTCATTCAATTCTGTACTGCGCGGCTGTAGCAGCATGTCGTGTAGCTCACGTCAAATTTGCTGATGCCTCTAGAGCTACACGACCGAAACCTGCTGTACCAGCTTGGCAGTGCAGGATTGAGCGCCGTATTGGTGGGGCCAGAGCGCTCATCGGCAAACTAATCTGCTTCAGGGAGGGCAATACTCGCCCCAGAGTGATGCGCTTTGTGAGACGGGCGTTCTTAGTGACTGATATCAGCCCTCAGGACTATATGGCCCGTGTCACAGAGCGCATCGACTTCCTGAAGCAGAAAGTGTATGCATGGGCGAACCGTATTCGTAGGTATAAGCGGCGAGTAGAGCGATACACTCAGAATCACACCTTCCAGAGTGATGAAAGGTGGGTTTATAGGGCTTGGGAGCGACCGGACCAAGGTGAGACAGACACGCGTCTACCGGATGATGTTGCCATGTGCTCTTTCTGGCGCAGCATCTGGTCGGTGCCTGTCAGTCACACCGAAGGTGATTGGACTCGGGAAGTCGAGCGAGCCTGCGATCCAATACCAGAAATGGGGGCTATTACCATCTGCCCCCAAGATGTAGCTCGTGCAGTTCGTCCGTTGCCTAACTGGAAATCTCCAGGGCCGGACGGGCTGCACAACTTCTGGATAAAATGGTTTATAAGGTCGCATGCTCGCTTGGCGGCTCAGTACCAGGCTGCATTGGAGTCTGGTTCGCTACCCCAGTTCTTAACGACAGGAGTTACCCACCTGCTCCATAAATCTGGTAGCACTGCGGAACCCAAAAATTATAGGCCGATCACATGTTTACCGACGGTCTATAAAGTTCTTACATCTATTTTGAGAGCTAAAATTAACAAACATATAGACACTAACTCCATCATGTCTGCCTCTCAAAATGGATGTAGGAACGGATCCCGCGGTACTAAGGAGCTACTCCTCATTGATATGGCCATTAGCCAACAGGTTCGTCGTTCCCGAAAGGATCTTTCGACATGTTGGATAGATTATAAGAAGGCCTATGACTCGGTGCCACATACATGGCTCATGAGGGTGCTGGAGTTGTATAAAGTAGATGCAACTCTGCGCACCTTCCAGATGTCGTGTATGGGGCAATGGAGGACGGTCCTTCGCTATCCAGGATGTCGAAATATCCAGAGGAATAGCGAACCGATAAGGATCGAGCGAGGCATATTTCAGGGCGATAGTTTGAGTCCGCTTTGGTTCTGTTTAGCCCTGAATCCTCTAAGCACACTGCTGGAGAATTCAGGTCTAGGCTATCGGCTGAGGAGAGGTGGTCAGGTTATATCTCACCTCCTCTACATGGATGACCTTAAACTCTTTGCCCCCAACAATTTGCAACTGATGGAGCTACTGAAAGTAACTGAAACTTTCAGTAGCGCCATCAGGATGGAATTTGGTGTGGACAAATGTGCGGTCATGCATGTAAAGCGAGGGGAGATTATGGAATCCGTGGGAACACAGCTCGCGGATTCCATAAACCTTAGAGCCCTCTCCGCATCCGAAACCTATAAGTATTTGGGTATGTCGGAAGCGTTGGGCATTAATGTTACTGACATGAAGCAATCATTGAAGGAGCGCTTCTTTGGCCGCCTGAAGAAAGTATTTAATAGTTTTCTATCAGGCGGAAATAAGGTGCGCGCCTTCAATGGTTGGGTCATGCCGGTTTTGATGTACTCTTTCGGTATACTCAAATGGACTCAGACCGAACTCGACGCTCTGGATAGGAGGGTCCGTACGCTGCTGACTGCATATCGAATGCACCACCCACGGTCATCGGTAATGAGACTGTATATCCCGCGAAAGTGTGGAGGTCGAGGTTTTTTAAACGCTAAGACCCTCCACAATCGCGAGATATGCAGTCTCAGGGAATATTTCCTAGAAGCCGACGTGGGGATGCATCGAGATGTGGTCGCTGTGGACAAGGGCCTCACCCCGCTCTCCTTGGCTAAAGAGAACTGGCGCAAGCCTGTAGTGCTTGACACTAACGATCGCAAGGAGGTATGGCAGAGTAAGGAGCTTCACGGACGCTTTTTCCGGGCCCTACATGGACCCGATGTAGATTTTCTAGCGTCCGTAGCCTGGCTGCGTTTTGGTGACCTCTTTGGGGAAACCGAAGGTTTTGTCTGTGCAATTATGGACGAAGTTATCATGACGAACAATTACCGTAGATTTATTGTGAAAGACGGCACGGTTGACATCTGTCGGGCATGCCACCGTCCGGGAGAATCAATCCGACACATTATCTCCGGTTGTTCTCGTCTAGCTAACGAAGAGTACTTTACGATTATCCACCAGCAACTTGCTCTGAAGTACAGTCTTGTGGAATCTGAAGTGCCGTACTATAGGTATGCGCCCGACCCAGTTCTCTAAAATGGAAATATCACTTTGTACTGGGATCGATCCATCATCACTGACAGGACTATTGTTGCCAATAAACCTGATATAGTGGTGGTGGATCGAGTAGAGCGGCGCACAATGATTATTGACATCACGGTCCCGCATGACGGGAACCTCGTGAAAGCCGAGAAAGATAAACAAATCAAGTATCTTGACTTGGCTCGCGAGGTTGTCGACATGTGGGATGTGGACTCAGCGATCATTGTGCCGATAGTCGTATCAGCCAATGGTTTAATTGCCAAGAGCCTCGACCAACACCTAAGGAGGCTCTCGTTGGGCAGCTGGATCAAGGGCTTGATTCAGAAAGCGGTACTTCTGGACACGGCTCGCATTGTTAGGAGGTTCCTCTCTCTGGAGCCCTGACCGCCGGTAGCTTGGACCCTGTTCCCGATACCGGTGGGCTACTATTTTTTATATTTTTAAATGTTTTAATTTTTTATATTCTAATATTTAAAAATATAATTTATAAGTATTTAAGATGTAATAAAGGAAAAGAATGATTATCAATCAATCTGCCTAGCCTTTTCCCAACTATGTTGAGGTCAGCTTTCAGTCTAACCGGATGCAGCTGAATACCAGTATTTTACATGGAGCGACTACCAATCTGACCTCCACAATCCATTTACTGGGTAAGACTGGTTATCAGAATTTCGGTTTTCTGACGACCCGTACTGACTGTCAAAGATCCAAGAATCACAGCCGGGACCAACGGCTTAACGTGCTTTCCGAGGCACGGAGGAGTCTCGGTATGTAGAGATGGTCACCCATCCATGGACCAACCCCGGCAAGAGTAGCTTAACCTGACGGATCGGCCCGTGCGGCTGTTATTACTTAGCCATGAGCTCGTCAGTGATAATGATTATAATGTTATAAAAATTGGTTTCCATTGGTGATTGGTTAGTGGCACTAATATTTTATAATTTCAAATAAAAACTGTTGCTAATGTACGATAATTTTAATTGATGTAATGTTACTGAGATAAAGAATGCAATGTTAGATAGGTATGATTCCGATCCCAGCTGGTCCCCACCTCAAAGAGATGTCAGCACCAACCGACGGGGTCGAAAGACCAATGCCTGCTGGTGTTGCGGGTTTGTCCGAAAGGGATATCGCGGCCCCGGCACACAGGCAACGGAAGAAACACGGGTGGGTTTTAGTCAGTAAAAGTCTGACACACCCTCTCGCTCTGAAGAGCGGGAAAAGTCATTTGATGATTTCCTATCCTGAAAAAAAATAAAAAATAATGTATGATTCCGAATCAGCAATTTGCGGTAGCGTAAATTAAATTAATTTGTTATATAGGTAGGTACTTATATATTATATTTATGTAATGCTGATTTTGCAATGATTGTGCAATTTTGTCGGAACCTATAATTATAGCATTAGTCAAATTGTCAATTGACTGCGCAACACTACTCCAACCAGAAGCATTAGTCACTTCAGCTTCCACTCTCTTTTCCTCTATTCTTAAGACCCGTTGTCGCTCTATATGCAGTTGGTTTTGCTGAAGCTGCAACCGTCGAGGTCTGTTGCGTGGAGTGCGTGGACTACGTCTTGGAGCTGTAATCAGTGACAGTAAAGGTTTAGTTGAGATTAATTTGTCAAATACAGTTTATTAAGATTATGCATACATCATTGAAAATCATAAAATGAAATTGTTGAGAGAATTGATGTTTAGAATATTAAATGTATGTTAGATTTGGTGAACTTACTCGACGGAGCTGGCGCTTGGTTAGTTGGTGGCTGCACAGCAGCTGAGGTGCTGGCCATGGGTTCGTCGTAAATGACTACCTCACTATTTTCTAGAGGCAGGGGCAATGGGGCTTCGGGTTCCTATAAATTAAGAAGAATAAATCATGAGCATTGTAATAATGAAATTTAAAACATGCATTAAACGCAAACTATGTAGACAAGCATAATTATTATAAGTTTAATGATTATACGTATAATAGATAAAAATGCTTGGCTTAATGCTGGTCCTGCTCCACAGCCACTTGGGCTCACAAGTTCAAAATTCTAATGTTTGGAAGAGTTGCTTCCCCTTTTTATTTTTTTCACATCACCTGCTCGACAATGTCAAATTATATGTCATGCAAAGTGTGCGTGTGTGATGCTTGTCTACATAGTGTGCGTTTAATGCATGTTTTAAATTTCTTCTCATTCAGTTGAAGAATATCGAGTGGTATTTTACTATAACATTTTACACAGTACCCCTTATAAGAAGTGTGCACTTTAGACAATCTGAAACGTGGTTGATCTAATTTGTTCCTATTTATAGTGTTAAAATTATGCCTGTCACTTATCTTACTAAAAAGATGTAGATTTTTCGGAACATACATAATGTTTTCATATATATACTGACAAGGTACCGTCATGATGTTAATTTTCTCAAACAGTTGCCTTAGAGATTCGCGTTTTCGAAGGTTATTATATGGCTCTGACAGCCCTCTTTTGCAGAATAAAGATAGAATTAATATCTGCAGCCCGTCCCCACAGCAAAATACCGTAAGTCATGATGCTATGAAAGTAACTAAAAAAGACCAGTCTCGCGGTATCCACGTCTGTTAGTTGGTGGATTTTCCAAATAGCGTAAGCGGCTGAACTTAGCCGGCCTGCAAGTGATGTTAAGTGAGGACCCCACTGTAGTTTTGAGTCATGCGTGATCTCCAGGAAAACCGTTTTTTCGACGAATTCTAGTGTCTCCCTATTCTGTAACATTTGGTAACGCGAATCTTATGCATTTAGTTTTATTCTCATTTAAAACCAAATTATTTACAGTAAACCAATTATGGACCTTAAGCATAGCGTTATTTACTTCGTCAAGGTCCTGTGCATGTCTGTTTATCTTAAAAATCAGTGATGTGTCATCAGCAAATGACACCATTTGTGGTCGGTTTTTCAATAAATGAGATATATCATTTATATATACTAAAAAGAGGAAGGGACCCAAAAACGAGCCCTGTGGTACACCCATTTTGACTTTTAAACCCAATTAATTTACACCGTTTATTTGAACATGCTGCAGTCTATCATTCAAATATGATTTCACTAAGCTAAGCGCAAGTTTACCCAGTCCGTAATGCTCAAGTTTCAAGAGCAGTGTTTCGTGATTCACGCAATCAGACGCAGATGCCTATTGCATCTTGTGCCTCTTCCCATGCGTTAAAGATGTGTTTTATTAAGGTGACACCGGCGTCGGTTGTGCAACGTCCTTTGGTGAAACCATACTGTTGATCGTGTAGGATATTATTACGATTAAAATGATGGAGCATTTGATTTAACATTACTTTTTCAAACACCTTGCTGAAAACCGGCAAGGCCGATATAGAAAGAAAGAAAGAAAATACGTTCATTTGCGGTACACATGACGCAAGGTAAGAACAAAACACGAAAATTAACAGTTTGGGGGAAAACATGCGTCACATCCACGCAAAACGGCCATCGCTCAGCATAAAGCTGCGACCCTATGCGAGACAGAGCCCCAGCGCTGGTTTTCAGCGACAGACACGACGACATATGGTCGGATTAATACGGAATACCGATAAATAAATAGTTTATGTCTAAAAACAGTATTTTTATCGACACCTATGACGCATACTAATCTTAGATAAATAATCATTTAAGGGGTAAAATAAATACTGCAACCACTTCCTGTACCAAAGTAAATTTTTTATTGTAAATAAAGCGCCTACTACTAAACTAACGCGACTTCGTCGGTGTGAATTTGGAATTTCCGATACAAAATTGTATCCCCTAGTTTCCTATTTAGCGTCGATTTTCAGAACGGTATTATTTAATTATTTTTAGATTTACAAAAGCAACATAAATACAACCACAGGCAAATACAAAATTCTATACAAACAATAAAAATATAGAGGTAATACAATAAATGTTAAAACTCTTAAGACCGTATTTTTTTTACGCGCATATACTGTGTCCGTTAATCCATCTTTCAAGATATACTTTCTGACGCCAATAGACCCTGATATCATATATTCTGTCCAGTCAATAAATTTTATGTCAAAGTTAAAAATATTTCGATCATCTTTTGAAAGACTGTTGAATAGTGCTGCCGTATTTTGATCATCAAATTGCCACTCGTTGCAAGCAAAGTACGAAAACGCCTTTGACAAGTTGTACATTTTCGTGGCTAGTTTTACGAATCTGAAAATTGAAAAAGCATATTTTTTACTCCCGTTTCACTTTTAATTGGATCTTGATATGATTTATAGACCTTTGACTTGTTTCATCACTTTAACCTGTTTTATATATTTTTGAACTCAACATTAAAATACCTTCTTTTGTTTCCGAGCATGACGGTTATCCCATCTATGATGTATGCAGGGATCAGATGCAACAACCAGGAATATATCCAAAACAGAATAGGATTTTTTGTGCACCAGGCGAATCCGTATCCTACTGACATAGGTGTAGTGTAGTTTCTAACATCTTTATGCAGAATATCGTAAATATCCCCTGTGTAAAACAGATCACAGTTAATCAAATCAAATATTGTTCTATTTAACAAATATTAACACGCCCTGGTTAGATAATCTGTTGCTTTGAAGAAAGCAACAAGGCATACAAGATGCGGAAGACAAGGTTGGGCTAAAAGTTTCGGAGTTATTTCCAATTGTCCTTAACATTCTTTACTTTGACTCTTTTTACTCATTTTTTAATTTGGGGTAATGCTACCCGCCTGCAAGAAAGATTATTATATAGATTTATTTACAGAGTTTTTAAAGTCTTACCACAACAAATAGGATTCCTAAGTGAAGCAACGACGTAGATTTTTGCTTCATTTTCGCCAATGGCTCGATTCCTAGCCGTTTCACATCCAGCAGCTATTACTACATTATTAACATAGTCTACCGGTACAAAATTCATGTTAATCGAGCTGTCTACATTCACTGTGTGCATAACACCTACGCCAAGTGCGGTGAACATCTGAAAAGGAAAAAAAAATACAATTGGATTGACGAAGCGGAGATTAACATTTGTGACTGTGTGTCATTTACTTTAAATTAATAACAATGTAATTTAACCCTTCAACAGTCAGCTGTCAAAACGCATTAAAAAAAAGTCTGATCGAGACCTTGACGTGGCCCCGCCCCATTTGGGACTGCTTGCGTTAAAACCCCGATTTCTCGCTATCTTAATACAGAATTTACTAATACGAGTAGTTAAACTGGTTTCATAGTAACTATCTATTATCCTATAACTGTAGTTATATTATTGGATTAATTATTTTATTATTCTAGCAGCTAGCTAAAATACTTTAGTATTTTCTGCGCTAAAAATTTGTTTGTTTTATAATAAAGTGTAATTTATGTAAAATTATAACTCGTCGTCGGTCTCAAAAGATTGACCATCCCTGAGATTGCATCGAGCATCTGGTAGTGATGTAGTTGGGCTCAGGCAATTTAAACGGACCCTTTTAAAACAATTGAGAAGTTGTACACAAAAACAGTCATAAACCTACTCTGCGAAACTGTGGACAGCAGGCCCAACGATCAACGTGGTTTTTTTAGGAATTTATGGGACTGAGGAATGAAGTCGGGGGACTTGGTTTTGAGTCGCGAAAGGCGACAGACATCAGAGTTCGTAGCCAGACTAGTTAATTTGAGGGAGTTGGTTTTAGACCACGGTAGGGTGCGGACGTAATATCCTAGGCTAGTTATATTAGCTGACTTGGTGAATGCCAGAGGCCATGTCCAAGTGGGCTGTCGTAAGATAGCGAGAATTATTTATTAAGTTAAATATAGTTGGGTTGAAGCTCAGATTAGACTAATGTAGTATATAACATAGTATGTGTACGTGTTTGTTGGTGCGACTGGGTGAGTCTTTTATTATAATAATTATCCTAGGCTGGTTATATAATTGACGTTCTTATAACTAAACAGAGACGTGTTGCTGGGGAGTTTGTTACGCCACTTCTTCTCCCCAGTTCAAACACTAGGAACTGGTGAAGGGCGGGCGCTTTGGGACTGTCTACAGGCTTTCAAAAGAGTTGATCCACAACTCTATGAATTAATGATTCCTGAATTATGATTCTCTATTCTATTATCTAGTACCTAAATGAAGAATTTTGTATTTTTGCCTCAGATCAATAATAGAGCTTCAAGAGAGATTATCCATAACTCCAAATAATGATTCTTAAGTTTGATTACTCAACTCTATTACCTAGTAATTCTTGAATATTTTATTCTTCATCTCAGACCAATAATTCGCTCAGACATACATGAACACGTGTCTTGCAGATATGCTTGTTGTGCAAGGGGTGAACTTCCAGGGATTTGGGTGACCACATCTATCTTATATTCAGTCCAAGGACTGATAGGTACCACGTCTCCGCATGTGTCGAGCATGATGCCGATGCAATGCTGGAACTAGCAGCTCCGTTGCTCGTACTAGGACTGTTGCACGGTTGCCGCAGGAAAAGCCGCTTCGTCACGTTTATCAGTTCGAAAGAACTGCTAGGGACAACGTCTCCAAAAGAGCGTGATGTCGACGTAATGCGTCACTTATGGAAGTGTTGCTCTGAGTATTCCGAGTGCAGATGTGAGGTATCGTGTGAGTAATGACTGACCATACCTGTTATGCTAACCTAAGGGTTACTCACAGGTTTATATTATAATTTATTTTGCAAAAAAAATTCAATCATTTATTAAATTTCTAAAACCACTTCCAATGTGATTTCATAACTATGAATTCTTAAGTCTTATTTACAATCTCATTTAATCCTTTCCTTGCCTTATTAATGGGACAAGGTATCGTACGTACTTCTTATTTGGGAATTAATTTCTTATTTCGGTGGGAGAGTGTCCAGTCCGGAGACGACCTCTACCCTCTCTGAGGGGGAACCGACTTAAACACTAATGTTAACATGATAAGGAAAAACAAAAATGTTATCAGCCTAGGGTAATTCAGGTACTGTCACACATTGTACGTAAATCCTTTTTGTTTCTAAGTCAAAGCTCTTACACACCGTTTCATAAAAGCTGATACTCCAAAACTCAGTCACACAAAATGTTCTACGGGACCTTACCATTATTAGCGAGCGACAACGACAGCGCGATCTAGCGGTGTTTCCACTGCTAGATCGCGCTGTCGTTGTCGCTACCATCGTTGTAGCGCCATCTAGTGACCTTATTGTAAAACGTTTTTGAGTATTCTGAAAATTATTGCGCGACTCATAATATGAAGCATTAGAGAGTTCTTTGCGATCGAGAAATTTGTTTTGCCTCCATTCTGTAACTGTTTTCATTGTCATTGCACAGAACCTACTTAATTTATATATACGAGTACCATTGTATAGATAATTTAATGGAGACAAATGATGTGTTTTCAAAAATGTATTTAATGCAGCAGAAAGAAAAAAAAAAACAAAATAATTAAAAAAAAAACCCGTCAATCAAGTGTGAAACCTGAAAACTTTCTGTTTTTGAATGAGCGTTATGAGGCGGATATACAGAAATCCCCAGTTTTGTGATGAGAAGGTGGTCCTAGTTGCTCCATCAATTCCTACCTAGTAGTAGTAGTAATCTAAAAGTGAGCAATTTACTTGAGAAGCTATTCGGCTCATCACGCCGAATATCCTCATCAGATCTCCACCAAATTTTTATGAGATCAACTTAAAGTTTGTAGTTCGAGCCCGCGCAGTAGAATTTCGTGAAAACTTGTGTTGAAATAATAACAAATTTCTTTGACGATGTTATTTCATATTTACTGTGAATTACGAAAATGAATGTTCATTGCATTCCTAATAATGTAAGCTTTCATCGATTGTGATATTTTAAGTTCTATGCAGATTTACAGCTGACATGAGACGACATCTTTTTACAACAGATTTTCTTACGGTTTCTGATAGTGCCGTTGCTATTGTATTTGCTCTGCACTAGATTTTTTAAGCTCACTGCATTCCTTATGATGCAAGCTTTCTTCGATCGGGTTTTTTAAATTTCTGAGCAGATTTACGGCCAATATGAGTCTTTATATGAAATTCTTTAAAGAAAAGAAAGAAAGAAAGAAAGAAAGAAAAATATTTTATTTGGGACACGCACAGGAAATACAAACAGTAAGTAATATCTCAGCATAATGCGGCGATATTTAAAAATAAATACCGCAGCGCTGGTATTCTGATAGGGCCCACTGTGATGTCACGGACCTTATTAATCTGTGTCATGGACACACCTACGGACATAGATAAATCCCATTAAGGGATAGACCAAATAATAAGGCATTAAAAATAATAAGAAATAAAATAGTACAAATAAAAACTGAAACTAAGTAATAAATAAATTAATCTATACACGCCCGACGTTCCAACATCACTTGTCCATAGTATAGACTATTTATTATCTATGGTGACAAGCGAAGGGACGCGGGCGCACTGCAAGTACTCTGTGGCTGCGAATCTGCGATGCATTCGACAGTATAAATGTTCTGTGATATATTTTATTTAACAAGAAATATCTATTCGAGATTGATAGAACTTATAATTTAGTGTGGTTCAAAGAATATAATACGCTATAACGAAAGGTATTAATAGAAATAAAATGGAGGGTGAATAATTTACGGCAAGAAAGCGGTGCAAATGAATAGTGTATACTGTATAGTGTCGTTGTGTTGTGTTGTGACTGACTGATGTGTAGTGTAAATCGGAAGAAAGAGATTCAGTCACCGAGAAAAACAAAGCGATTGAAGCAAGCTCACACTGCTAAGAATACTTAACACTCCGCTAAGGCCACTAATATCAACTGCGTGCAGTCCCCGGGTGAGTTCAGAAACTGGTTTCCTTTTGTACGCGTAACAAATGTTGCCTATAGTTAGTACTAAAAGTTCCAACTGTTTTAATAGCACGAAAAGGAGGTGGCAAGTCGTTCCAGCAACGAGAGGCAGCGAATTTAAAGCGTCCACGGAATGCCGCAGTTTTGTGTGTTGAAGCCAACAGAAGGTAAGAAGACGCTCTTGTTTTAATTTTATTTATGTCACGTGACCAGGTTAATTTCCTATAAAGATATTCTGGTTTTTTTGTGAGAATGGTGCCAAAGAGTAGGGTAGCCAGATGAAGCTTTCTGCGATCTGACATTCTCATCAAATTACCCTTAATTAAAAATGGAGTTATGTGAGATCGGGGAGGGACATTGAAACAAAATTTCGCACAAGCATTCTGTACTCGCTGGATCAGCTTTTCACTTCTTCCGAGAATGCACGCACCATACACAGTGTCAGCGTAGTTCAGTTTGGATAAAACAAGTGACTCACACAGCATGACACGCATATCCACACTTATGTAGGGCCGTACACGGTACAAAAGCTTTAACCGGTAAAAACAGTTGCGCACAGCCTCCATGATGTGTGTCTCAAAATGCAAGTGCTCGTCAAACACCACCCCAAGATTACGGGCTTCTTGCACCCTATCAATAGAACACCCGTCAATCTTCAAGTCCAGATTATAGCCTGCCATTTTATTCAGAAAATCTCTAGATCCCATGACAATGTACTTAGACTTAATTGGGTTCAGGACCAGAGAGTTTCTCACTGACCAGGTTGAAAACCTATCTAAATCCTCATTCATTCTTTTTACAGCTTCAGCAGACTGCTGAGGGCAGAATGAGAGATACATCTGCAGATCGTCAGCATATAGGTGGAATTTGGTGTTGTTCAGACAGTTCATGATGTCGGCGCTGTACAGAATGAAGAGAAGCGGGCCTAGGATCGATCCCTGTGGTACGCCGTGGTTCACCTGCTTGGGGCTGGAGGACAAAACATCTCCAAAACCATCACTTGTTACTTGGACAAACTGAAAACGGTGACTCAGGTAACTCTGAAACCATTGGACTGTTTCCGGTTGACATCCGTAGTAAGACAGCTTGGAGAGGAGAAGGGAGATATTGATTGAGTCAAAGGCACGTGAAAAATCCAGCAGCACAAGCATGGTACCCATACCCTGTTCTCTGGCTTCCAGGATATTACCAACGACATCAAGAAGAGCTGTGGCTGTGCTGTGCCCCTTAAGAAATCCTGATTGGGCCAGTGGCAAAATACCGTGCTGCTCCAGATATGCCCGTAGCTGGTTAGACACAACTTTCTCCAGAATCTTGGAGAGACAAGGTAAAAGGCTAATTGGGCGAAGATCATTCAAGCTGGCGGGATTAGATACCTTGGGGATGGGCCTAACTATAGCCAATTTCCATAGATCCGGAAAAGAGGACGAGCCTATGGATCGGTTGATGGTGGCCGTTATAGCTGCAAGGGTACGAGGAAGAGTCATCATCAGCATCTCCAGGGAGACATGGTCAGAACCCTGAGCATTGGACTTAAGACCATGTACAAGCCTCAGCACCATCTCCTCCTGGACTGGTTCAAGCTGGAAATGAGTATTACCGAATCTGTGATGTTCAAAGTAAGTCAAATCAGCATAACTGACCCTACCAGTGCCAGGCACATCCAAAAAGTGGTCATTTATTTTTTCAGGGTTGTTACAAAAATGTGGTAGACTTTGTTTTGGTTTTTTTGAAATTGCTACGGATGATTTTATATGGTTCCATAACCTATTTGGCTGTTTAATATTTTTATTTATATATGTTTTGAAATATGCACACTTTTCACTATCAAAAGCGGCCCTAACCAGGTATTTAAGCTCTTTGTATGGGTTTATATGTTGTTCAGATTTAGTGGCTTTAGACTTGGCATGGCATTTGTCACGCAACTTCATCATTTTCTTGACAGTATATGTTATCCAAGGATAAACCTTTTCTTTGATTAAAACTTTTTTAAGGGGTGCATGTAAGTCGAAGAGATTCAAAGTATACTCATTAAAAGTTGCTACCATAGAGTTCACATCCTCCATACCCTCAATATAATCCCAGTCTATCCTATTCAAATCATCATTAAATTTGTCCAGCAGTATATCCTTAAATGGCCTATAGATGATCCAGTGTGGGGAAGGTTTCTCTAATTTAAAATTGAGTTCAACAGATATAACTGCATGTTGGCCAAGCTCAGGTATATGTAATACAGAGACCCCACACACACGGGCATCAGTGCACACAACATCAATTAATGTCTCACTATGGTCTGTAAAATGGGTAGGCTCAGCAACAATTTGATTCAACTTGGAGCAAAGTAAAAAGTTGTTAAGTAATTTTGTTTTGTTCTCCAGCTGGTTTAACATGTTAATGTTGAAGTCACCAAGCAAGATGACCTTATCCGCGCCAGCAAATGATGAAAGAGAGTCGGTAATCGCATCCAGGAAGACATTCACATCAAGCCACGGCGGCCTGTATGCAGTACCGATGATAACTGAATGCGAGTTAACGTTAAGCCACATTTGCTCGACCTGCGGCGCCGGCGTGTGTGGCACGGCGCGCACGCGCACCCCGCGGCGCAGGTAGAAGCCCACGCCGCCCCCGCGCCCGCCGCGCACGCTGTGCGGGTGCGGCACGTGCCGCAGGCGGAAGCCCGGCACTGTCGGTGCGCGACCCTCCTCTCCCTGTCTGAGCCATGTCTCATTTATCGCCATGATGTCTACTGAGAGGTTCTCCATAGCAACAACGAACTCCTCATGACGCGAACCAAGTGACCCCGCATTAAACAGTCCAACTTTAAGATTTTTTGTCTTATTAATTTATGTAAATAGTGTAGTATATAGTAATAATATGTTGATTGCAGATAATATGAGAAGTGTCATGCAGTATAGAGTTCAGTACAATAATATGATATTCTTAAAGACATAGTATTAAGTTTCATTCGTAATAATATAAATTGAAGTATAATAAAAAATTGGGTTATATGCATAGCCAGCCAAATATATAAAATCCGTAAAAATAAATATAGCTTCGTAAATAAAGTAGACGTGAAGATAGAGACCTGAAGAATGGAGTAAAAGAAATGCACATAGATAATCATTGATTGAGCAGTTGGGCCACCACCAGAAGTAACCAAAGTATACCGAGACATGAAAATAACTGGCCTCGCACAAAACAACCTAAAAAAAATAAAATGTAACAAAACAGATATAAAAAGGTAAAGTTTTACAATATCATTGACTAAGTCATGGTGCCTGGCAGGAGCCACACTATTAAGCCTCCCTTTTTAGCTATTGTCAACTTCATAATTATACATTTTTACCCCTATTTCACGAAATATTTTTGTTGTATCTCTTTAGCTTCCTTTTTCACTTCTTGGACATGACACCAGAATCACCGTTCTACCTGCATACGTTTTTGCACTATATGAATTGCAATTTAGACATAATTATAGTGAAAAATACAGGGTCTCGCGGATGCCCGTGTCTTTGCGATATGACGCCATAGACAAATTATATCCTGCCTCAAAATTGTAGTGAATATGACCTATCTTCTGCGTGCCAGTACTTCGAGCAAAAAGACGTTTTCACGTCAACAAGAACCATCGAAATCGGATTTCATAAGGTGAAGGCTTTTTCATTGCCCTTTTTGGACGAATTACACTTCCAATCAAAAATCCCCGACGACAAAAAAAAAAAAACTATAACGTCGTAAAACCTGTATACCAAGTTTCGTCCATATTGGTTGTAAAATACGACCTGTAGTGGAGTACCAACAAACTGACACAGGAAAGCAAATTTTGCCAGACGTGAAGCAGAGACGCTTCACTCGCTTCTCTCGCTCGGTCAATTATAATGAAAAATATAAGAAACAACCAATTGGAACCGTGCATTTAACTTCTGACCTTTCATACATACCCCTTCAATCCTTACGGAAAAAACATATTACCACAAAGCTAACACTAGAATGTCACAATGCACTAGAACAAATAACGGTATCTAGCCGCAACACGGTGACACTGCAATGGATAAAAGGACACAGCGGATCGCTAGGTAACGACGCAGCTGACGAACTTGCTAGACGAGGATCCAGCACGGCAGTCTGTGGACCCGAGCTTATCGTACCCATCCCCTTCACCTAGATTCGAAGGTGGCTACAGGAGTTCACCCACACTCAAGCGGAGCACTGGTGGACCTCGACACCGGGCTGCAGGCAGTCCAAGGAAGCTATGCCATCCCTGGATACCGGGCTATCCCGGCGTTTACTACGCCTGGATAGGAATGGCCTGCGCCTGGTGACGGGGCCCATCACGGGCCACTGCTCGCTGAACAGACACTTCCACACAATGGGCATAATGGGCAGTCCTCTGTGCAGGGCGTGCATGGAGGCTGATGAAACCGTCGCGCACGTGCTTTTTGAATGCACAGGCGTCACCCAGATTAGTACAGAGACCCTCGGGACACCCAGATCTTACACAGATGTTCTGAACAGACCAGGAGATTTAATCAACTTCTGGAGGGAGGTGGGCTGGTTGGAATAACCACGCACAATGGTCCACTGAAGGACTAAGTGCGGAAACCAAACCCCATAACATAGAACATAGAACATATACTTGTAGGTTTAACTGTAATAAAATATTTTGATGGCTTTTAGAAACCCAACATCATCATTTCATTTTTTTTTTTTTTTTTTTTTTTTCATTTTCTTTAAAAAAAAAAAAAACGAAGACCATATTTTTTCTATTTATATGAAAATAAAATGCTGTGCGTTGGTAAGCGCATCATTTAAGAACGGCTGGACTGGTTAGGCTATTTTTTTGTAATAGTCTGAATTAGGTTTTTGTGGAAAGAAAAATTGGAAAAGTTTCGCGAAAAATGTACAAATTCGGAAAAACTGAATGTCCTTTTTTGTATCAGATTTTTGTATGAATTATTGGGATGATGGCCGTCGGGTTAGCTAGTTTTTAAAGAAATAAAATTACACTTACACCACTGGCTCCGTACATACAGGACATATCAATCCAACCTGGATTCGGTTCTTGTTTAGAAGAAAGCACTGAAACCAAATAAAAATTGTGTGTTAATTATTGTGGTTAAAAATATGTTGTACTAGTATATATAGCAACTTTAGGATTGTTGATGTAAAACACAAACAGCTGTTTGTGTGGTTACTGTTACCGTCTATTCCATATTATGTTTACACCCAGCGTGATAAATCGTGATTTGATTTTATCCTGCTTTTGGACGTAGGTGTCAAAATCTTTTTTATAGTGAGCGAGTAGAAATACGGTCATAGAAGGTTTTGGGAAACTAAATAAACAAAATAATGACGATCCGGAAAAAAATACGATTCATGCGCGTGTGAATGCCCTGTTGGGTTTTAAATCCGGCATAAAGTACGAAAATACTGGAAATTAGCATCTATAAAGCCCGTCGTACACAACACCTCGTCGTGGACGGGGCTTTCTGACGTGTTTTAACGAAGGGTAGTAACGAAGACGAGGTATGATTTTTTTTAAGTAAGCTATTACAAACATTATTCACCAATGAGTAGCCAGTATATAGCAGTAGCATTTGAATGGCGGTCCGTACATGGCTATACTAACTCGTAAATAACTAGTTTGTGATTGAGTGCGTCGTGTGTGGACACTTCTTAATGTTGAGTAACTTCGTGGTAAATAGGCGTTACATGACCGTCAGAATGTGTACGCTCAGCGAGAATGTTTATTTTCAAGATTAATGTGCACTCACCGATAGCTGGTCTAACAACACATATGGGCAGTTCCTTGCCGATAGTAGTAACCAACTCTTCGGCGATTGACTTTGCAAATGTGTATGTGTTCGGCCAGTTCTTTATCAAACTGCAATTAAAATAAAAAGAGATATGAAAATGTTCCCAAATTAATCATGGACTTCTCTTTCAAGACACTTCTGGATATATTTATTGAAAATAGACCAATAGTTACGAAGAGAAGTCAGTGGAAAAATAGGTGACGTCCGTCGGTATAATTTTATCTCTAGGCCTGGCAGATGAATTCACCAACACACACTGTGCCCGCGAAGTGGATTACGGATAACTTTATTTAAAGTTCTCGGCCCACCACACAGTACCATATCATGGCCGGGGTATGAATGCATCAGGCACGGACATAAATATGACATGGACTACTATGCCCACTAAAACGTATCAACATTGTATCATAAGTGCGTAACGGTTTAGTGCCCGAAGCATTCACATTCGTGTCATATCCATACGATTCCTATTTTCTCAACCGAGAGAACAGGAATCGTACGGATATGTATGGTTCACCTGTAGTTTCGCAGGAAGCAGACGCCTCACGAAGAGCGAGTATTTTATTTTTTGAGTTTATTAATTCCTATACCTATACGATGGCTATTAGAAAATTGTCCGTGTATGACAGGTTTAGAACGGTCATCATACGCGGTTCTAACCCATATGCTCGCCGTTGCGCCGACTTCGCGCAATGATTTTGCAACTTCACCTGACATGCACGAAGCATAACAGCACTGGCAAAATTTTCTCGCAGACAATTTTTGACGCCCCGCGCATTGCACGTGACGGTGTTAGTCTACGACGGAACGGTCTAAGTAGACATATTGTCATACTTTTCAATACAAGTAATATGTTTTTGCCTGACACGTTCCTAGCACAGTAAAGTTATGGTATGTTACGGTGTAGTGGGCAGATTCCTTCACAGAGAGGAGGCCATTGGCCCAGCAGTGGGAAAATTATAGACTAATCATGCTTTGTACTTACTAGATATGATTGATCTCTTACTAAGGAATAATCGGGAACCATGCATTTTAAAGTCACTCACCTCGGTGTAATATCATTTATTCTTCCGTCATCGACAGTCTCAGCTATTCCGATCATAGCGTTTGGATTTATAGGACTTTTGTAGAATGTTTCACAAATCGCAGAATTTTGACGGTCCGCACTAGCATGTGAGTATGCTGTTGAAACATAGACGAAAGATCTAAAGGAGAAAAAATATTTTTATAATGAGTATTGTAGAAACCTAACCGATCGGCCACAAAATATTACTAAAACTGGTTGTAACAAAGGGATACCACATGACCCTGTAACCAGGTGGTGAATACTGGTATTTAGCAGCCTCCGGATAGACTGGAAGCCGACCCCAACATAGTTGGGAAAAGGCTAGGCTATTAAATTTTCTTACCTCAAGTTTTTGCAAACCTTGGCGAGTAATAGAGTCTCCCTGGTGCCTCGTATGTTGATCAAGGTCGCCATACGAAGGGTTTCATCAAACCTTGTCGTGGCCGCGAGATGAAATACTATGTCCACCTGAATAACGTAATTAATAACCATTAAATCGACTGTGCCCTTCAATTTCATGAAAATTGACGATGTCTTATCTCCAAAACTATAGAGCTTAATAATAAAAAAAATAGAATCTAGTTCTTTAATTTTAGATTACAGGGAAACTTATAAGAAGTCTACGGTCTTAAAATAACATGGTCAATCCCTCTATATTGTGCGTACAAACTTACATTTTCATTGGAAATTTATGAAATTAAATTAATTGAATTTGTTTAATCTGTAACATATATATCGGAATCACTTTTACACATCATACCTATTTAAAAATAAACTAGATGAGGTCGACGTTTCATACCTGACTACTCTGAGAAGAAATGTCGAAACAAACTCAGAGGATGCAGTCTCTTCCAGTCCAGACATAATCTTGCTCAGGCCATGTGAGAACCATGTAGATTAGTGTCTGGAATGGTCTTTTGAGGAAAGAACCACACAAATTTGATTAGACCTATCCAGTCAGTGCAAGCATTTGTCAGTAATCGTGGATCTCAACCCAGAACTTAAGCAGCTCAACGACTCAAAGAACAATACCAAAGAAAGAACATTTGGGTAGGCCGCATGAAGCACTCAAACTGCCAGACCATTATTAAAGTTTAAAAAATTAAAACAAAATTAGTTGCTACTTACTCTAAAACTTTTAAAAATATCTGCAAAGCAGCTAAAGCTTCTTTCATTAGCAACAAGGTTAAATCGGCAGACAATAAAATAAAGACAGTTTGGAAAATTATTAACAATGAAACGAACAAGAACAAAAGACATAATACTGATTACACACTTCCCGCGGTCTCATTAGCAACAACATCGATGTTGCTCAAGAATTTGCAACTTTCTTTACTAATATTCCAATTAAAACTACATAAACTTTTAATTCCTCCCCCTTACTTACTATTGATCTATTAAGAGCGAATGTTTCAGCCTTTCCCGTGGAATTTAAATTTAAACATGTAAACCCTGTGGTCCTTGTAAAGGCTTTTAAGCAACTCAAGATCAAAATTACCGAAGATCTGTGGGGTATGTCTACTAAAATTGTCAATCAATTATTACTATTTAGCTTTAATATTTAATTTATGTGTAGATCAAGGGGTATTCCCGGATCTAATGAAGTACAGTAAAGTTATTCCACTATTCAAATATGGGGACAGCAAAGACACTAATAATTATAGACCCGTATCGGTCTTGCCGGTTTTTAGCAAGGTGTTTGAAAAAGTAATGTTAAATCAAATGCTCCATCATTTTAATCGTAATAATATCCTACACGATCAACCGTATGGTTTCACCAAAGGACGTTGCACAACCGACGCCGGTGTCACCTTATTAAAACACATCTTTAACTCATGGAAAGAGGCAGAAGATGCAATAGGAATCTTTTGTGACCTATCCAAGGCATTTGATTGCGTGAATCACGAAACACTGCTCTTGAAACTTGAGCATTACGGACTGGGTAAACTTTTTTTTTTTTTTTTTTTCAGGATGGGAAATCATCAAATGATTTCTCCCGCTCTGGGCAGAGCGAGAGGGTGTGTCAGACTTTTACTGACTAAAACCCTCCCGTGTTCCTTCCGTTGCCTGTGTGCCGGGGCCGCGTTATCCCTTTCGGACAAGAAAGAAAGAAAGAAAGAAAATACGTTTATTTGCGGTACACATGACGCAAGGTAAGAACAAAACACGAAAATAAACAGTTCCGGGGAAAACATGCGTCACATCCACGCAAAACGGCCATCGCTCAGCATAAAGCTGCGACCCTATGCGAGAAAGAGCCCCAGCGCTGGTGACAAACCCGCAACCCCAGCAGGCATTGGTCTTTCGACCCCGTCGGTTGGTGCTGACATCTCTTTGAGGCGCGCGTGGAACACAACGCGCCGTCGACACGGGCCTGGTCCTTATCGGACGGCGAGCTGCCCATTGCTCACCGTCCGCAAGCCCGCGCCTACAGTGGCCGGAAGTCGGCTCTCGACTCCCGACGCCCGGGGCGTCTCCTGCGGCGACTAGGGCCGCGAGGGCGTGCAGCTTGCATCTCCCTCGCGCGCTCCGCCTCCTCCTTCGCGAACATAACTGCTTCGCAGACGGAGGTGACGGCCTAAAATGCACTCTCGCTCCGAACCATGGCCTGAACCAGGGCCGGACGCGACAGATCGCCGCCGCCGATCGCCTCCGTGAGGACACGGCGGAGGACTGGGTAAACTTGCGCTTAGCTTAGTAAAATCATATTTGAATGATAGACTGCAGCAAGTTCAAATAAACGGTGTAAATTCATTGGGTTTAAAAGTCAAAATGGGTGTACCACAGAGCTCGATTTTGGGTCCCTTCCTCTTTTTAGTATTTATAAATGATTTACCTCATTTACTGAAAAACCGACCACAAATGGTGTTATTTGCTGATGACACATCACTGATTTTTAAGATAAACAGACATGCACAGGAGCTTGACGAAGTAAATAACGCTATGCTTAAGGTTCATAATTGGTTTACTGTAAATAATTTGGTTTTAAATGAGAAGAAAACAAAATGCATAAGATTCGCGTTACCAAATGTTAGAAGTAGTGAATGTCATATTGTACTGAATAGGGAGACACTAGAATTCGTCGAAAAAACGGTTTTCCTGGGGATCGCGCTTGACTCAAAACTACAGTGGGGTCCTCACTTAACATCACTTGCAGGCCGGCTAAGTTCAGCCGCTTACGCTGTTTGGAAAATCCGCCAACTAACAGACGTGGATACCGCGAGACTGGTCTATTTTAGTTACTTTCATAGCATCATGTCTTACGGTATTTTGCTGTAGGGACGGGCTGCAGATATTAATTCTATCTTTATTCTGCAAAAGAGGGCTGTCAGAGCCATATATAACCTCCGCAGAGGTGAATCTCTACGGGAACTGTTTAAGAAAATTAACATCATGACGTTACCTTGTCAGTATATATATGAAAACATTATGTATGTTCGGAAAAATCTACATCTTTTTAGTAAGATAAGTGACAGGCATAATTTTAACACTAGAAATAGGAACAAATTAGATCAACCACGTTTCAGATTGTCTAAAGTGCACACTTCTTTTATGGGGTACTGTGTAAAATGTTATAATAAAATACCACTCGATATTCTTGAACTGAATGAGAAGAAATTTAAAACATGCATTAAACGCACACTATGTAGACAAGCATGTTATAAGTTGGATGATTATGTCATAGATAAAAATGCTTGGCTTAATGCTGGTCCTGCTCCACAGTCACTTGGGCTCACTAGTTAAAAATTGTAATGTTTGGAAGAGTTGCTTCCCCTTTTAATTTTTCTGACATTACAAACTTAATGTTTATTTTTTATTTAAACAAGTTTTAATTGTTGAATACTCCAATGGATAATGATTTTCTTTCTTTTTGGTAGTAACATTCTATAAATAAATTTCTCAAATACATTGCAAATTAGTTTTGTATAATTTAGAAGCATTTTTAAAATTTTTGTAAATGTGAGCACCATGGGGCCGTTTGTATATTTTTTTTAAATTTATTTATATGTATGTTGACTTAAAAGATCATGGTAGCTGAGATTGTGTCATGCTCACTTAAATGTCTCGCTGATGGTGGCGAATGTGTTGGATCATTCGGTTCCCTACAAAATGGTTGAGCTGAATGGTGCTGATCCACGCGTCATGTTCGTGAACGGGCGCCGTCAGTTGTGACTGGTTATCTCTTATCTGCCATGGCTTATTTTTAATCTTATACTTTGAATTGTTTTGATTATTTTTTTGTACATTGTTCTCAAGAATAATGTACCCAGGATTTTGTAATTTTCTATATTTAAAAGAGTGCCCTTGGAGTTTCTTGCCCGTTCTTCTCCATAAAGATCTACGTTTTGGAATGGGCAACTAGCTTCAACTTTCTGACTAACTGACGCGACTATTTGACAATTCAAAAGTGCCTGTAAATGGTTTAATTGAAATAAATGCTTTGAGTTTGAGTTAAAAATGAGAAAAAAAAAAAAACGATCCACATAGTCCTCACATTCACAATATGTAATTAAAATAATATAATACTTTACAAAGTAATCAAGTCATTTTGTATTTAATATTCAACAATATCGATGTGTATATAAAACTGGTATAATTTGATGATTATACTTATTAATTAAAATGTCAAGTTTTTATGGTTTTATCACGAGGCTTAGCAAAGCGAGCAGCCCAATCCCAAGCTTTTTTGTTTTCTAAATAATCTGATATTCAAAGGTTGGTTTTAAAACAGCTTTTAAATCGTTTAATGTGTAAGTTTCGACATGAAAATGGGAAGTCTGTTGTAAAAGCGTATACACATAAACGAGTTGCCTACTCTGTGGAGACGAGTGCGATGTACAGCAAGATTGTGTTTATTCCTGGTATTTAATTTATGAATATCAGTCACTTTCTTAAAATTTTATATATTTTTGTGTACTTATAATAAGGTTTTTAAATATATGCTAGCTAACATATGGCTAATAATTTAAATTATGTTTTGTGTTGCGTAATGTAAATTATTTTGAATACTATTATATAGAATCTTTTTTTTTTGTTCTTCTAACTAAACAGACAGCTGTGCTGCTGGGGAGTTTGTTGCGCCACTTCTTCTTCCCAGCTAATGCACTAGGAAGTGGTGAAGGGTGTGTGTTTTGGGGGACTGTCTTATGTAATTTTGACATTCGAAAAGTGCTGATTCTCAGCCTAGTTTGAATAAATGACTTTTGAATTTTGATATATTATGAGCCTACAGTCAGAATATCTATTTCTTGGATTTTTTCTCGAAAGGTATCTTGGACCTAGGTTGTAAATGTATCTGACAGCCCGTTCTGTAAAACGAAGATAGTATTAATATCCGCACAGGTTCCCCAGAGAAGAATCCCGTATGACATAAAACTATGCAAATTACAATATTATACAATTCTGACTGTATCTACGTCAGTTATCTGTAAAAAGAAATGAACAACATAGGCAGCTGAACAAAGCCTTCCTGACAATTTTTCTATGTGTGGTCCCCATTGTAATTTACCGTCAATAGTTATTTCAAGAAAAACTGTCGACTCAACAGGGTCCAACTCTATTCCATTAACTTGAACATTGGGAGTTAGCTGCCTCACATTTGGCATAGAAAATTGAATGAGTTTAGTATTTTTTTCGTTCAGGAGAAAATTATTACATTAAACCTATGCACAAGTTTAAAGAGTGCATCGTTAACTTGTTTAAAGTTGACTATCTAACGCTTGATTTAAGAAATTAGGAAAGTGCCATGTGCAAATAATAAGATCTTCAGATTATCCCATTATGTGGTAACGAAAGTAATTTATAAAAACAATAAATAAGAAAGAACCTAGAATTAAACCCTGCAATCAGATCTCATGCCATTAACATCGACCCTCTGAATTTTATTGTTCAGATAAGAATTCAGAAGGTCGAGTGCCTTGTCCCTCATACCATAGTGGTACAGTTTCCTGATGAGCGTATCGGGATGTAGGCAATCGAAAGACTTCAAGTCAAGTACAAGTCGCAGAAAAAGACAAGAGCATCTAACGACTCCTCTTAGGCCTCGAATATGCTCTTCAGTAATTTCAAGCCCGCATGTGTAAGACCCTTTGTAAAAAAATGGAGTGGAATCACTTTGCTAAGTTTCATCAGATCAGGAAATACACCAGATGCAATACAAAAGTTAAAAACGATTGTTAAAGAGGGTATGTGTTTGTCGTTTAATCTGGAATGGATTTGTATCACTTGAGCGAAGCCGCGGGCAGCCGGGTTGCTTTGAGGCGGAACTCTCAGGGCGCGAGTCCTACTCACACTTGGCCGGTTTTTTTTTGTCATGTATAAGATGGTAAAAAATTAACTTTAGAAACTTTAAGAGGTGCTTTAGATCAACGAACTGAATAACTATGGACTGACTTTGAAATCGCCAAAAAAAAACAGCTGTCCCATACAGAATAGTAGGTATTAAACTTTACTGTGGAACAGCAGATTTTTTTCCGCGATTTTAAAGTTGGTTCCATACTAAAAGTTATTACAGTTCGATGGTCTTAAGTACCTCCTAAAGCTTCTAAAGTAATTTTTTTAACACCATATAAACGTCAGGGGAATTCACTCGCTACTTACCTAGCTAATGAAAATGTGAATCAGCCGTTAAGGTACGGAAGTTCTAGCCTTTATTATTTTACGCAGGCTTAACATTTATTATTTCAATTATAAGCTGTTGTAGATAATAAAAGAGACCGAGCATATAAATGATAAGAAAGCACACCCTCTTTGGTCAATAGAGCTTTTTGATAAAATTAAATAATAGGTGCCTGTATATTGTGATAATATCTTAGGTAAAGTGCGCCCAAGATAAGTCTGCGTGCGGCTAAAATTAGAACTAATCGTATGCCGCCGTATTGTCGTTTATATGAGGTCAAATTAAGTATCATAATAATCATATCATAATCAGTCTACAATGTTCCAACTGCTGGGACACAGGCAGTGGCGTGCCTAGGGGTCAAAATTATTTATTTATTATTATTTTATCATTATTGACACGACGAAGCTCTTTGAATTAATTCATATTACACAATGTATGTGCCCTTTTTAAATGAATGAACCTCTAAAAACTTTTTGCGCTTTGTTACATCCAAGTTGGTCACAGTTACTTGTCTATTTAGTACTTTTAGGACCCCTAAATAGGAGTTATCTAAGATTCACAAAAAGAAGGGCAACTAGAGCGTTCAATAATATTTTTAGGGGTAAAAAACCGGAATTACCTATTAGAGTTTGAATAAATACATGCCAATAACAATTATTGAAATATGTTTCTCGAAATACCTGTTCTGTAATAGCGTTCCAGTCTTTTTCACTTATCCCAAGTCGAAGCTCTGCCACATCCCCTGATACAGGCACGAGCTTTTCTGCGAAATTTGGTTGCTGTTCTCGCAACAAATCATACACCTGGAAATAATAGTAACAATATTCCAATACTAAAATAATTCCAGTTAGCAAGCATGATCTGTGAATTGTTTCGGGCATTTGACTGTCTTTAACATAACATTCCTGTGAAGAAATTTCTCATTTGTTGTAAATATGCAAGACTTTTCAACTAGAAGTAATGTTTATGAAAACGAAAAAAAGATCATAAAGGTCTATAGTTAGGTTCGGCATGCTTTGAGGTACTATTCTAAAGTCCCATTCACACTGTGCAAGTTTCTGAAACGTTCAAGAGCAATAATCGCATGCCATACAGCACATTAATTTTATTATTGCCATTGAAGAATCGCATGCAAGTGTTTACACTCGTGCGAGTACAATAATTGAACACAAATTTTGCGATTCAATAATTGAATGTTGCGTCTGTTGATATGAAGGCAATTATTGCAAGGCGATTATTGCATTCAAGTATGGCCTCGTCTAAACACAAAGTTGTACGTGCTTGTACCATTTTATGACGCGTTGATTCAAGCATAAGCATTGCCTGTATTTGCGCTGCCAAATATTTTATTCTATGATATTGTTATTTTAACTTACTCCGTTCGTATGTGTTTCTAGGCACTTCCCAGCATCCGAAAAAGTTGAAACTTGATATAACTATGTAACTTCGGTGACATTTCAATTAGTTACCATGGAGCTGTAGTACTTTTTAGTTCAATAGCTCATATCAAATTTAAAAGCTTGTTTAAAAATGATGTTGTACGTATATTTTTTATTTAAAAAACACATTTAAAACTCTTTGTGGGTGCTGTTTACGCCAATACCAGTTTTAACGGTTACTTGCCCGTATTGAGCAACAATTGTAAGTGTTGTTTTGACTGTGCCAGTCAATTGTTACTTCAATGTTATGGTATGCCACAGGCACAAGCATTTGCATCATTTAAATGGGGTTTAAGCCCTCGTATAATTTGGTTTTCATATTTTAGATTAACTCGAAGACAAGCAAAACCTTGAAACCAAAAAAATATAAGCTATATTTATAACTTACGGTATCCTGCAACATTTCAATCAGTCTCTTTTCTACGGATTTGCCTTTTTTGCTTCTTAGCAAGATAAATATTTTGGATACATTAGTTGCTCTGTAAAGAAATAACAACAAAATTATTTAAAAAAAGATTCACATTAATACAAAATTATTTAATTTAAAACAATATTTAAAAACGATACAAAATTAAATAAAACCGGTCAAATGCGTGTCGGACCACGCACAATGAAGAGTTCCGTAGTTGGGATGAATTTTATTTATCCCAAGAACAAACTAAACATTGTAGTTGAAAAACATGTTCTCCCATACGGAATGTATGGGAGATAATGTTTTTCAAGCCGCAAATTTAAGTTGGTTGATTATTACTCGTTAACCTGTACAGCCTTCTTAGCTCTGATAGTTTTCCTTTTAATTTCGTTATATATACTACTTATGTGAATTTTTTCACAAGTCCAAGTACAACCATTTAGCTAGAAGTGGGGGGGACACTTGACTCTAACAAAAAATTCAGTTAAAAGCTTAATATTTCGCAAATGGATCCCTGAATCTAAAAATGGTTGGAATGACCTTTCTAACGATACCCCACCACATGGGGTATACGAGAAAAAAAAACATCCCCACCTTACGTGTAGGGGAGGTACCCTAAAAAAAAATATTTTTCTTAATTTTATTTCACCACTTTGTCGGCATGATTAATATGTACCTATACATATGCCAAATTCCAGCTTTCTAGTACTAACCGCCTCTGAGCTAACCCGCGGATAGACAGACGGACAGACAGACAGACAGACAGACGGACATGGCAAAACTATAAGGGTTCCTTGTTTACTACGGAACCCTAAAACGAGATACAAAATTATAAAAAAAAGATGTACACGCCTGTTTTCCCCGTAGGGTTAGGCAGAGGTGCTGCTGGGGAGTTTGTTGCGCCACTTCTTCTTCCCAGCTAAGCACTAGGAAGTGGTGAAGGGTGGGCGTTTTTGGGGGACTGTCTTATGTAATTTTGACGTTTGAAAAGTGCTGATTCTCAGCCTATTTTGAATAAATGACTTTTGAATTTGAATTTGGTGTACCTACATAGTACCAACACTCACATTTCGCCAGTTATGTTTTTTACAAAATGTTATGTTTTATTACTGGCTTGATGGCAAAGTGTCAAAGGTATAATTGCCGCTATCTGTAGCGGCAGCTATTTTGATGATTCGGGAGTAACAACAGCGTTCCGTAAGGCGCAGCGTCCAGCAGTGGACGTCTTTTGGCTGAAATAATGATGATTATTAATATTAAGTCTATATTTACCTGAACAGTTTTTCAATGAGCTGTTTGCCGAGGAAGCCAGAACCGCCTGTTATGAACACAGTAGCGCCGCTGTAGAACTGCTGCACGGCAGAGGTTCCACGTGCTATCACTTCATTCACCGGCTTCATACGGGCAATTAACTTTGCCTCATATTCCTGAGCTGGATCCATTGTTTCAACTGCCATCGTGAGTCAGGAAAACCTGGTATAAAAATATGTTGTTTATAGAAACTAACTTAATTCCATTAGTCCTGGCTGTCCTACGTAGACTTCTTCTTCTGACTTTTTTGACAGTCATTACGGATAGTCAGAAGCCCAAAAGTCTGACAACCAGTCTTCAAGTCAAGTCAAGTCAAACAATTTATTTCAATTAGGCACATAAAAGGCACTTATGAACGTCAAGTTTACAAAAAATAGAATTGATTCTAGTCGCCCCTTCCAAAAGGTAGTTTTCGTATGGAGAAGAATGGGCAAGAAACTCCACCGTTACTCTTTTAAAATGTTTTAACAATATTTTGCATACATTAATTATATAATTATATGTGAAGACGATGCATCTAGAATAAGATTACTATACCGCGATAGGTAAAAAAGAATGAAAAATAAAGCAATTACAGATAAATTAAATATGTGACAGATACATGGTGCTCACATATTTACAAACATTGTAAAATTATACGATATTCCTAACATTTTAACAAGTAATACTAATAAGTCAGTGTGTGAGTTCAAGAAATCACAGAATGTAAAATCAGTGTTATAAAAAAATAACAAATACATAATTAAATAAGCAACCAGTTTGATTTTGTCTAGACTCTAAATTGTCCTATGGAGCAGGACCAGGGTCTTATCAATGGGCATCGTGTTACCCAGTAACTGGGTTGTGGAGTTCAGACAGGCAGTTGCTCCATGTTAAAAACTGGTATTCAGGCAAAGGGCAAAGGCTAGGCATATTGATTTTAAAACAGATAGAATTTAAAAAAAATCTGACGTGATCAATGGAATACTTGCAACCGTACTTACCTTACATTTTTTTTTAAAATAACATGTAAATAAGACTTACCCAATCAAAAACAAGATAAAAATATATTGTTACGATTAATTTTTTAAACTTAAATAGAGTAAAAGCGAAACACGTCCATAAATCAAATCACATTAAGTAATGTGCTTCTAGTATTCTAATGATTCCAGTATTTATATTCATTTTCGTACAGGTATTTCACAACAGTTTAGTTTATTCTGCAATATTTGACAAGAAAAATCCCTCTGCGATACCGCGAGCGTCCGCCAGCTTACAGGAGTATCCGCCGGTATGCCGCGGAATCCGCCGAGTAGCCATCACTCGCCCGGATTTGATTATTCCACTAGCGACTTCGTAGTCGAAAATTTGCTCGGTGCGGCCTGGCAGACTCTAGCGCATACCAGCGCATAACGGCACATACTGACGCATAACAGCTTATACCGCCGCATACCACCGTCTTCTGCCGCGGTATCCTCCAACGTGCTCTTCGTTGCTGCATAGAAAACTGCACTGCGATGCTCCAAGGTTCATCACCAGGCATTGAAATATATACCTTATTTCGATTGGATAAGTATTCAATTGATAAATTTAAAATCCTCTGCCGTCCCGTTCACCTGTCTGCGCAGGCCATTGTAGTATTGCTTTCGTTAAAAAGTTAAGGGTTTAGTTTATTTATAAGTTGTCATAATTTTTCAGATTAACCTAAAACAATTTGTGAACCAGGAACTAAAACTTCAGTTTCACCATTTACTTGTATTTGCAGACAAGCGGAATAATAAATGTATGTATTTGTCACTGTCTCTGTCTTGCTAACCCCATTTATAAGAGATAGTAATACACCGATGTTAATATGTAAATTCCTGACCTAACGAACTCAATTTTTGTTCAATAGCACGTATATAGGGAACAATGCAAAATTATAATACTAATTCACGAATTTAAAAAAATTATGTTAATCTTATTCTAGACTATTTTGGTTAAGGATATAGACTATATTATAAAGAGACTAGCTTTTTCTCGCGGCTTCGCCCGCATGGATGTCGAAAATATCCAACGGGAACGTACTACCGGGATTAAAAAATAACCTGTAGGTTTATCCAGGTTATAAACTATCTGTTTGCCAAATATTATCCAAATCTGTTCATCCGTTTTTGTGCAAATCGGAGCACACATACAAACAAACAGACCAAAATTCTAAAAACTATATTTTCGGCATCAGGCTCGAATATTCAATGTTAGGTTTGACTTCGTTACTATTTTATTTTACTTCGTCTGCGTAGAGTATAAATTCTTTTTTTCTAGATAATTATTAATTATTATAACAATAACAATATAATATATAATAGTTTTCTATCAGTCGGGAACAAAGTGCGCGCCTTCAACGGTTGGGTCATGCCGGTTTTCATGTACTCTTTCGGCATACTCAAATGGACTCAGACAGAACTCGATGCCCTGGATAGGAGGTTCCGTACGCTGTTGACTGCATATCGAATGCACCACCCACGGTCATCGGTAATGAGACTGTATATCCCGCGAAAGTGTGGAGGTCGAGGCTTTTTAAACGCTAAGACCCTCCACAATCGCGAGATATGCAGTCTCAGGGAATATTTCTTAGAAGCCGACGTGGGGATGCATCGAGATGTGGTCGCGGTAGACAAGGGTCTCACCCCGCTCTCCTTGGCTAAAGAGAACTGGCGTAAACCTGTAGTGCTTGACACTAACGATCGCAAGGGGGTATCGCAGAGTAAGGAGCTTCACGGGCGCTACTTTCGGGCCCTACATGGACCCGATGTAGATTTACTAGCGTCCGTAGCCCGGCTGCGTTTTGGTGACCTCTTTGGGAAAACTGAAGGTTTTGTCTGTGCAATTATGGACGAAGTTATGATGACGAACAATTACAGGAGTGCAGAGTGAGCATTGTGAAGGACGGGACGGTTGACATCTGTCGGGCAAGCCAACGTCCGGGAGAATCAATCCGACATATTATCTCCGGGTGTTCTCGTCTAGCTAACGAAGAGTACTTGCATAGACACAACCTTGTAGCCAGGATTATCCATCAGCAACTTGCTCTGAAATACAGTCTTGTGGAATCTCAAGTGCCGTGGTACAGGTATGCACCCGACCAAATTCTCGAAAATAGAAATATCACATTGTACTGGGATCGATCCATCATCACTGACAGGACTATTGTTGCCAATAAACCTGATATAGTGGAGGTGGATCGAGTAGAGCGGCGCACAATGATTATTGACATAATGGTTCCGCATGATGGGAACCTCGTGAAAGCCGAGAAAGATAAACAAATCAAGTATAATCAATACCTTGCTCGCGAGGTTGTTTACATGTGGGATGAGGACTCAGCGATCATTGTGCCGATAGTCGTATCAGCCAATGGTTTAATTGCCAAGAGCCTCGACCAGCACCTAAGGAGGCTCTCGTTGGGCAGCTGGATCAAGGGCTTGATACAGAGAGCGGTACTCTTGGACACGGCTCGCATTGTCAGGAGGTTCCCCTCTCTGGAGCCCTGACCCGCAGCTTGGACCCTGTTCTCGATACCGGTGGGCGATTTTTTTTTATATTTTTATATTCTAATATTTAAAAATATAATTTATATGTATAAAGTTAAATAAAGGATAATAATAAATAATAATAAAAATATTTTATTATCAGGCATCAAGGCCCATAGGGTGTCAGTATTACATCTTACTTATAAACTATATTAGTAACATGCAGGAACACAAAAAGAATCACAATCACAGTATCAAGCTTTGTTGCCAGCATGTCTTGTAGCTTTGTAAACCCCCCATTTGTAGGCCCATCCAGCCTCTCTGCAAACACCTTCAAAATGCTGTTGCTGCTTCCCCTCACTCGGGATATTACTGAAGCAACTTTCTTCCGCATTATCGCAAAGTAGTCGTCAGTGTGCGAACACACCTGACGCACTACATTAGGTGGAAGTCTCAACAGCGCCCTGAAGGCATTGTTGTATTGAATGCGCAGGGTACTGTCTGTTTTTAGGGTATGGTTATCCCAAAGGCTGCTGGTGTAAAATGTTTGGCAGTAGGCCATAAAAAGAGTTAGTTTAACGGGAACTGAACAACCATGAAACCTTCTTCATATCATATATCCCCTTACAGCCAGTGCCCTGCGGTTCCTTTCCATATCCAAGTCATCTTTTAATTCTTCAGAAACAATGTGGCCTATATATTTAAAGTGGGCAACTCTCTGCAAAAGTGAACCATTTAGCTTTACAGTAGGGACAAATGTTGGTTTTTTATTTCTACCCCGAAACACTAACAATTCACTTTTTGTAGGATTATATTTAAGCACGTGGTGTTTGGCATATCCTTCCCAAATGGAGAGTAAATTTCTAATTCCAGTGATACTCGGGCTCAGCAGCACCATGTAGTCTGCATAACTTAAGTTATTTAAACATACTCCATCTATATGGCATCCCACATGAGTGTGTTATTTATATAAATATTAAAAAGCCTCGGTGAAGTTAGACCTCCCTGCCTAACGCCGCACTCGAGTTTATACAGGTTAGACAACGCATTAGACCATTTGACGAAGTTCCTCTGCTTGTCATACCAAAAAGATAAAGTAGACACTAATGCAGTAGGAACGACCGCATCCAGAAGCTTCTCCCATAAGTCATTATAAGAAACCAGGTCGAAGGCCTTAGAAAGGTCCAGGAAACAAGCATACACAGGTGTTTTCCATATTTGACAGTATGCTTCAGCGCAAGTATAGCATTTTCAGTAGATAGCCCAGCACGAAACCCAAACTGTGTGTCATGTAACTGGGTTTACCTACCGAGGCGTGAGTCGAGCACTCTGTCAAACACTTTGGCTATCACGGTTGCCAGTGAAATAGGCCTGTAGTTTCCTTTATCTGCTATGTCCCTTGTCCGTATATTTCGAAGCAACATGACAGGAGCACCTACACGCAACATAAGTCTGTGACACGGAAAACCCGGCGGATTAAGCGAGTTTAAAAATTCTACAGGATAATTAAACGACTCGACCATATCGACCATGGTGTCAACAGACTTATAAATCAGTCTGTAGGGTACAAATTTTCAAGCTATTTGCTATGAGGGATGAGCAGTATCGCATTCTGTTCGTATCCTAACTATTCTAATCTATATCTATATCGATTCTCCCGAAGAAAGGAATGGGGTTAGTTCTCCGGGGGAGGGGCCCGTGGCTAAATAATAACAGCCGCAAAGGTCGATGGATCAGGTTAAGCTGCACTTGCCGCGGTTGGTCTGTGGATGGTTGACCGTCTTTACATAAAGAAACACGTCCGTGACTCGGAAAGTATGTTAAGCTGTTGGTCCCGGCTGTCATTCGTGGATCTTTGACAGTCATTCTTACCAAGGTGTATCGTATTACCCAGTAACTGCGTTTTGGAGGTCAGATAGGCAGTCGTCTCCTCGTCTCCATGTAAAATACTGTAAAGTTCACGTGGACAGTACACGTGGACTTATACTTTTACTTGAATACAAAATTTCGCTAATGAACAACTTCAATACAAAACTTCATCGCTCTTTTCAGACCCTTGTGGGTTGAAATTTAAAAAAAACAACGATTTACGCTGTGTTAGTTTCCAACCATAAGCCGAAATATTTGTGATTTTAACATAAAAAATAAAGAACTTTAACTAAAAACAAAATTTCATCCCCCTTTTAATCCCCTTAAGGGTTGAAATTCTAACAACACCATTGCGTTAGCTTCCAACCGTAAGCCTAGATGATTTTTCTGCGAAAATTAAGGACTTTTCAACTTCAACCCCCTTTTTAACCCTTCTTGGGTGGAATTATCAAAAACGCTGAGACACGTATAAATAAATTTTCAATCGTCAGCCTAAACACAAAATTTGAAGATCCTCACTTCAAAACTGACGGACTTTCATATAAACTTCCATCCCCTATTTTACCCCTTTAGGGGTGGAATTCCTTGGGCACGCCATAATTGTGGCGATAAGTCCCCTCTTTGAGGAGTGGCTAGAGTGGCGCCACAGCGTCCTCACCTTCCACCTGACGCAGGTCCTCACCGGACACGGCTGTTTCGGGAGGTTCCTGTTCCGTATAAGTCGGGAGAAAACGCCTGGGTGTCACCACTGTGTGGATCACCCGGAGGACACGGTGGAGCATACGGTGGAGGTCTACCCTGCTTGGGCGGAGCACCGCCATGTCCTCACGGAGGCGATCGGTGGCGGCGATCTCTCGCGTCCGGCCCTGGTTCAGGCCATGGTCCGGAACGAGAGTGCATGGGAGGCCGTCACTTCCTTCTGCAAAGCAGTAATGCTCGTGAAAGAGGAGGCGGAGCGCGCGAGAGAGAGGCAAGATTCACGCCCTCGCGCTCCTAGTCACCGCAGGAGTCGCGAGCCGACTTCCGGCTACCGCAGGCACGGGCTTGCGGACGGGGAGCAATGGGTAGCTCGCCGTCCGATTAGGACCAGGCCCGGGTCGACGGCGCGTTGTGTTCCACGCGCGCCTCAAAGAGATGTCAGCACGAACTGACGGGAAAGGCCGGAAGGGCCAATGCCTGCCGGGGTTGCGAGTTTGTCCGAAAGGGATTTCGGACGAACTCGCAACCCCGGCAGGCCCGGCACACCGGCAACGGAAGGAATACGGGAGGGTTTTAGTCAGTAAAAGTCTGCCCTCCCGCTCCGACCAGAGCGGGAGAGGTTATTTGATAATTTCCCACCATCAAAAATAAAAAAAATGGTTAGGTTCAGTATCGATAAAGGAACCCATGAAAAAAATATATATAAAAAAAATAATTGTAAGATCAACCTAATTTAGTATCTACTAACTTAAAAAATAGCTATCGTTTAGAATTATAATTATTTTTTTTTGTTTAAATGCTTTAATTACTTACTTTCATTGCGTTCGATAGTAGGTAGGTAACTCTAGGAAATTATTAATTAGCATTTAAACAAAATAAAAACATATTGTAAGCAATTTTTTAATAAATTCTAAACGATTGATATTTAATTAGTAGGTACTACATCAGGTTGATCATGCAAATTATTTTAATTTTAATATATGTTTTTTTTTTTTTTCATGTGTTTGTCCTGTTCCTTTGTCGATACTGAAACTTCTAAGCTATGGCAAGCAATTTCTTTTACTTTTTTAAAGGTATTTATTTTTTATTATTGTTATTCTTCTAAAATTCCGACCGATTTTGATGCGGTTTTGGTGTTTTTTTTGATAATTATGTAAAATTTATTCCGGAAGGATTTTTTATCTAATACTTAAATTCTCTCTTTTCTCTTCTCTAATACTCAAAAATCTTTATGTCTTGTGAAGTCATTAATTTTTCGCTTCACGTTTAACCTGAGCGCATTTTCATACAATGTGGTTCATGGTCATGTGCCCGCCCGTATTTTTCTGAATATTCATGAAAAATAATTGAATAATAACTATACAAGGGGGTTCTTTCTATCTTTAATATTTTTCATGTTATTCAATTTTTTATAAGTTATTTTATCGGATTAACTAACAGTTTTTAATCAAATTTGTCGACTATGAGAAAAAAAACATTTTGAGGTGAAGACATTTTTTATAAAAAAAACAGTATTTATTTAAAAAACCCGAGACCACGAGTCCATGAAATCATAGGGGAATGTTGAAAAAAAAATATAGAAAAAAGAAAAAAAAATTAAAGATACCCCATAGACCCTACTTTTAAAGTTAATTTGTCATGAATATTCAGAAATGGCAGCAGAAATGGGGTCCCGTAAAATATGGTTTTGGCCGTAAAACGATGTGATATGTGTGTGTGTGTGTGTGTGTGGTTGTGGGCGTACCACACTAAATTGTTAAGGAATGTTTTTTTTATTAATTTCTTTGGAAATAGGTACTTAATGTGAAGGATGTTGGATTATGCCAATATTTAGCAGAAATTTCTACTAAATATTGGTGCTATTGTTATCCGATTTGATCAACTTGTTTAGTAGCTACGTACATATACGAGGAGCCACATAAAATGTGTTGTATCAGCAAAATTATATAGTTTTTCCATTTAATTTTTACAGTACAAATTAATTCACATTTGCTATAAAATTATACAAAAAATCTGTTGTAATTGGTTGATTACTTTCCGAGAAACAGCGCCGTGAAATTTATTGATTTTTATGAAAAATCAAAGCATTGTAGCTATCTCAAATTCAGCCCTACAAAACCCATTTTTGTACAGGCTACGCATAAGTACTACTAAATCCTACAAAATTTTCAAAAATATCCGTTGGCTAGTTTTCGAGTTCTAAGGTGGCTCCTCAATTCAGACGTCTGGATTGAGGAGCCATCTTTAATGTCGTATAACTTTTTAAGGGTTTTACTACAAATTCCAGGATCCGGCCTACAAAATCGGCTAATTTACTACTAAATATTGGTAGAAGCCTCGTTCAAATATGAGACATGGCTCCTCAATCCAGACGGACACATAAAAACTACCCTAGCTCTAAAACAACTAATACGTCTAATAGATACTTATCCCCAAATGAATATTAAAGTCTTTATCCCAATATCATAATCTAAAACTGTCTAATAAAACTACATTATTTACAATATTTCAGAGATAAGGAAAATAATATGAAACACCAAGATATTTTGTCATTCATTTATATTTCTTTGCCAACACCACATTTCCTATTCCCAATTATAATATCACAATTTATTTAATATTCACATATTTGCAACAACACTAATACGTTACCTTAATTTACAGTAGATCTCCAACAAATCTATGCCAATCTACGTTTTAAACGACACAACCGTTCGTCGCACGTCGTTCTCATTTTGACATATCGAATCTTTTGGTGTTACCAGTACAATAAATTGAAACCTAACAGTAGTCATTAAAAAATTGTTTTTCTTCGTCAGATTGTTCGTTCTTTTCAAAAGAAATGAAAGAAACGATAACAAAACTGGCAGATTGTAGAAAAATTTGAAGGGTGCAATGTCAAAAACGAAGAGAAGAAATTTATGTCAGAAATTTGTGTAGATAATACAGTGCTACAGTCCTTTCACAGTTATTTTACCTCTGATTTTGCATCATTGTCAAACATACAATGATCTTAATTCTCGTTAAAATAAGGTTGCTTATAAAGAAATAGTGTTTTTATTTTGTATATAAATATGGCCCCGATATATTTTACCTCACGGTATGCAAAATTATTGGGTAGCTGCTGTCCGAGATAAAACAGCTGTAATAGGACTGTAGAAGGATCTTTTGGCGCTTTAATGAAAACTCCTTAGAATAAGGGTCTTGACAGACTGACAGACAGACGGACAACGAAGTGATCATATAGGGGTTCAGTTTTCCTTTTGAGCTACGGAACCCTAAAAACAAGATGGCGACGTTCGTTCTGATTTTGGCCACGCGCAGGGTAGGGCAGGTGAGGTAGACATAGGCCGTGAGCACATGCTGACGCAGCGACGCAGCTACACAGACACATTTGCGTCCTAGCTAGTACAAACAATCGAAGTCTGGTAATAAATACGTGACGACCTGCATGCGTCGCGCAGAAATCTGTGCCGGCACTACAACGAGATGCAGATCAGAACAAACACATTCCTGCGTGGTATGTGTCTGCGCCTCAGCGTACACAGCTCTCAGTACGTTCATGCAATACAAAATCTGCTTTGCCCTGCGCTGCGTGAACTTGCGTCAACTGCCTCTCAGCATACGCTTAGCCTAAGTCTATTCTTTATAGAGTTGAGATAGAAGTAGTAGAATTAGTACGTAGAAGTTGTAGAATACCTCCAGTAGAATATTGTAGTCATAAAACGTAAAAAGTAACCTTAGTTTTTTGCATGCCATGTCGAGTATAAGAGTCCCTGTCCTGGTGCCTCGTACGTTGATCAAGGTTGCCAGTATCGCCACATCAAGGGACTCATCAAACCCTGTCATGGCCGCCGGAGGGAATACTATGTCCACCTGAATGACGTATAATGGCCAGTCAATCAATCGACTTTGCCATCCACTTTGGTGCATCATTTAATAATAATGGACCAGCCTATTATTGTCCCACTAATGGGCAAATACCTCTTCCTATACAGGAAAGGCAAGAGCATGGTTCACTAAAGTAAGAAAGAAAAATAGGTTTATTTGTCACAGGAACACGTGTATGCAAAAAGACAAAATTAGGTACTTAATGTAATGTGAAATAATGATAACTCGAAAGCTATCAAGAATCGCGGAACTTACATGTGGTATTTTCGGATACCCATGCGGCCCTGGGCATAAGTAATCTAATTTGTTAAATGACGTCACTATTTGGACCAGCCTGTATGTCATGGCCGAATTAATACTTTTTGTGTGAGTTTTTAATGGCACCCAGATGAGATTTGACTCAATATTTGCCCTGAAGGCATCCCAGTCTATTTGCTTATTGTATAGACTTTTTGGTGTTGTACTTATTGTTGCACTTATCGTTCCTATTACAGGTGTGTGGTCAGAGCTACTGACTATTGAGACAACTTTCAACATACAAATACAAGTTTTTGAGACCCTTCAATATAAAGAAATCTAAAAGATCTGGCAATATGTTTTGGGTCTTAAGGGTCGCTTGTCCTGTACTTAGAATTTGCAGTTTGTTTTGATGGGTGTTTTCTCGTGAACTTACTTTTTTGTCCTACCAGTAGGTCTATGAGGGTATGTTATTTCAGTTCGCCCTACTGAAGAGTTGAAACCAGAATTAATCTCCTACATATAGAAATTAAACTAGGGTGGGGTGGTATCGAAGTATCAGTTTTCATACAGCTTTCATTGAAAATAATACAAAGAAAAATTACAATTTTGCATCAAAATCACATGCACAATGGTTGCAATGCATACAATGGTTTATTTTGTAAGAACACTTTAAATTTAATTTATATTTTAATAATAACATATGTAGATAAAACAAAATAATTTCTTTATCTTAATTTATCTATAAGGTTACCTGTTGTTATATCATCATGAATTAATTCTAATTGACATTTTAGAATGTAATAATCATCTCGATCTATATATCCTTCTTATGCAATATTATATTTTTCTTAGGCGCTAGTGGCTAAGTAATAACAGCCACACGGGTCAATCAATCAGGTTAAGCTAAGCTTGCCGCGGTTGGTCCGTGGATGGGTGACCATCTTTACATAGCGAGACCCCTCCGTGCCTCGGAAAGCATGTTAAACAGTTGGTCCCGGCTATCACTCGTGGAACTTTGACAGTCGTTACAGTTCGTCTGAAGCCCGAAAGTCTGACAACCAGTCTTACCAAGGGGTATCGTATTACCCAGTAACTGGACTGTGGAGGTCAGATAGGCAGTCACTCCATGTATAATTGGTACCTATTCAGCTGAATACATTTAGACTTTTAAGCCGACCCCAACATAGTTGGGAAAGGCTAGCTAGGCAGATGATGAGAATCAGTTGATGATTGTATTTCTTTTTGTATTATTTTCAATGAAAGCACTAGGACAACAGATTGAAACTGGTTTAATTTCTTTATAGGAGGTTCATTTCGGTTTCAACACTTCAGTAGGACCAACAGAATAAATATCATACCCTCGTGGACGTAGGTAGGACCACCAGTAGTGGTGGGACGAAAAAAAAACTAGGTCCACGAGAAAACATCCGTTTTGATCTATGCATAATGTTAGTTCTCTCCCTCTTGTGACAGTTAGGCGTGACCCCTAATGTATGTTTTTTGCATTCCAGTCTCCTCCAGCCAGGAAACTCTGGTCATTATTGCTTGATATGGCTGATAAGGTTCTTGATCCCTTTTAGGGTTCCGTAGTAAATTAGGTCCACTTATAGTTTCGCCATGTCCGTCTGTCTGTCTTTCTGTCCGCGGCTTAGCTCAGAGATGGTTAGTACTAGAAAGCTATAATTTGGCGTGGGTATAAATATTAATCACGCTGACAAAGTGGTAAAATAAAATCAAGTTTTTTTTTAGGTTTCCTCCCCTACAAGTAAAGTGGGGATGTTTTTTCTTTCTCGTCTATCCCATAGTGTGGGATGTCGTTGGAAAGGTCGTTCAAAAATATTGAGGGTTTGTGAAAATCATTTTTCAATTCAGGTCTCCGTTTGCGAAATATTAAGCTTTAAAGTGCTTCTTTTTGTTAGAGTCAAGCCCCCTTGACTCTAACAAAAAGTAGCACTTTAAAGCTTAATATTTCGCAAACGTACCAGCTAAATGGTTGTATTTGGATTTGTGAAAAAATTCATAGCAGTAGTATATATAACGAAGTTAAAAGGAAAACTATCACACCGAAGTAGGCTTTACAGGGTCATTACCCACTAGGCTAAATTATCGAATAATACCGCCTTGTGGGTAATGACCAACACAACACACTTGTATCATAATGTACTATTGTAGTTAGGTGTGTTTCGGAGACTAATAAAACATAAATGCGCAGTTTTATTATTGTTATGACAATATCTTGCTGAAGGTACAGAAGACCATTAACGTTCTACGTTGCAATCTTTAGGGTCGCCATTTATCGCGTAGCGTACGAGTTAAATAATATCGGATGTGAGTAACGTTGTCATATTGCCCATTTGTTTAACTAGCTTTTCAGCTTTGTTTTTTGAGTAAGACTTCTAGTTTTGATTCTTCTGTCATGTAATTACGCTACCCTTTGGCTGCTCCTGCGTATGTATTACAGTAGTACTAGTAGTAGTAGTAGTAATAGGGGGCAGCTATGAAGCTTTATATTATGGTATACTCTATCATTAATTGTTGCTGGTGAATTATTGTCACCATCATATTTTCTCATGTTCTTTGTTGCTGCGTTACTATCGGTTTTCTTCGTCATACTTATTTTGTTATTTTGGTTGTATTCTTCTTTCTTCTATTAATTCTAGAAATACTTGGCCTATATAGTTTGCGGGGTGACTGTCTAGGCATAGAGCGCTCTTAGCTCGCGCGTTACTATCTATCTTTCTTTGGAATCTTTAAGATCTTAAGCAGTTATTTTTTGTATGTCGGTATTGATGGCATCTGTTCATAAGTCTTTTGTCGGCATCAATGGTTGAGTAGTTGAGCGTTGATTTTTTTCGTGTGATTTGTGATTTTAATTGAGAATTAGTATAAAGAAGATCACTCACATATTAATGGGGAAGTTTAGGTGACTCTTAAAAAAATATTAAGTGAAACGTGTATTGCCTTGATGACGAACAAAAATGGAAGAAGAAATGACAAGCAAGTACAGATAATCCTTACATCTAATTACAAACTAATTAGCACGCAACGTTGATTTGCTCATTCTAAACGAGCAGGCTCAAACATATAATATACCTACATATTCTACTCGAGTACTAACAGTAGATCCGATAAAAAAGAAAACTGTAAACTACAATATTGTCCACAATAATATAGTCAAATTCATAAATTTTTGCTTTTTAATAATTGTGTTTACAAACATTTTATAATCGTCTAAAACTCCACATTTCCTATTCACCATCTCACTTCAAAATTTTAAATTTTAGTTGAAAGTGATATATAATTATACCAGTTTTATTTTCGTAACCATTTCTTCTAAATAAAAAAAAACAAATAAAAATAATATAATAATGTGCTTTTATTGTCACATAAACAGTCGTACAGTGGATTTTATATCAATAAAGTAAAAGTGTCAGTTATTTGGAATTTTCCATTATGAATTTTATTTCGCAATAACAACTCTGAGTTTCCGTGTGTACCCCCTCGTTTCCTCTTCAGCGTTGATTTTCGAAAAGCTATTATTTAATACTTTTAATAAATAGTGGTTTACCAAAAGAACGTAAACAAAGACAAAGCTAAACACAAAATTCTATACAAACAATATAAATATAAAGGTAATACAATATATGTTAAAACTCCCAAGACCGTATTTTTTTTACGTGCATAAACTGTATCTTTTAGTCCATCTTTCAAGATATACTTTCTGATACCAGTAAACCATGTTACCATATATTCTTTCCAGTCAATAGCTTTTATGTCAAAGTTAAAAATATCTCGATCATCTTTTGATAGACTGTTGAATAATTCTGCCGTATTTTGATCATCAAATTGCCACTCGCTGCAAAGGAAGTACGACAACGCCGTTGACATGTCGTACATTTTGGTGGCTAGTTTTACGAATCTGAAAAGTGATATTGTTATTATTTACCCTAGTTTTTACTTTTAATTTGATCTTGATAAGATTTATAGGTAGACTTTTGACCCATTTCACCACTTTTACCTGTTTTATTATATTTTTTAAGCTCAGCATTAAATACCTTCTCTCGTTTCCAAGCATGACGCTTATCCCATCTATGATGTGCGCAGGGATCATTTGCAACAACCAGGAATATATCCAAAACAGAATAGGATTTTTGGAGTACCAGGCAAATCCGTATCCTAATATCATCGGTGATGGGTAGTTTCTAACATGTTTATCCATAATAACATGGAAATCCCCTGCATAAAACAGATCACAGTTAATCAAATCACATATTGTTCTATTCAAACTTTAACATGCCCCGGTTAGATAGTCTGGTGCTTTGGAGAACGAGACAAGGCATACAATATAAGGAAGACAAAGAACCAAGTATTGTGGTGTGACTCCTTCAACATCCGAGGCGTCAACGTTGGGCCAAAAGTTACTGAGTCATTTCCGATCGTCTTTAAAATCCTTTACTTGGTTTAGTTGGGGTTAATGTTACCCGCCTGAAATAAAATTTATTTACTGACTATTTAAGGTCTTACCCCAAGTTAGAAGTTTTCTAAGTGACGAAGTAACGGCGTAGATTTTTATTTCATTTTCGCCAGTGGCTCGTTTCCTAGCCGTTTCACATCCAGCAGCTACTACTACATTATTAACATAGTCTACCGGTACTAAAGTCACGTTATTCGACATATCTACATTAATTGCGTGCATAACACCTAAGGAAACTGCGGTAAACATCTGAAAAGGATAAAGAAATTGACAATTCAATTAACGAAGCGGCGAATAGCATTGTACTTTTTTTAAGTCAAAGCTCTCCACCTGTTTCTGAAAGGCTGATTAAGTTCCCAAATATACTACATTACTATCACGGTCTGCAACAAGGGCATGGACGATCGTGAAAATGTGAGCCGAGGCACACATACGTCCCGGAGGACACGGTGGAGCATACGGTGGAGATCTGCCCGGCTTGGGCGGAGCACCGCCGTGTCCTCACGGAGGCGATCTGCGGCGACGATCTCTGGCGTCCGGCCCTGGTTCAGGCCATGGTTCGGAGCGAGAGTGCATGGGAGGCCGTCACCTCCTTCTGCAAAGCAGCTATGATCGCGAAGGAGGAGGCGGAGCGCGCTAGGGAGATGCAAGATGCGCGCCCTCGCGCCCCTAGTCGCCGCAGGAGACGCCCCGGGCGTCGGGAGTCGCGAGGTGACTTCCGGCCAACGTAGGCGCGGGCTTGCGGACGGTGAGCAATGGGTAGCTCGACGTCCGATAAGGACCAGGCCCGGGTCGACGGCGCGTTTTGTTCCACGCGCGCCTCAATGAGATGTCAGCACCAACTGGCGGGGTCCGTAAGGACCAATGCCTGCTGGGGTTGCGGGTTTGTCTGAAAGGGATATCGCGGCCCCGGCACATGGGCAACGGAAGGAACACGGGTGGGTTTTAGTCAGTATAAGTCTGTCACGCCCTATTGCTCCGCCCAGAGCGGGAGAAGTCATTTGATGATTTCCCAACCTCAAAAAAAAAAAAAGAGGCACACATACGTGAGTCCATCAATGCCTGTTGCGGCCAACGCTTGTATAGTACTTTCCTTAAATATTGCGCGGAAATTCAAACTATGTAAATTAATTATAAATTCCAGAATCAATGACGAACAAAGATATTTTTATATGCGCCATTATGTTCGTTTATTTCTTCTATTTGCAAACCATATCGAAATTAAAATAAAATCTGATTAAATCAAATTCAAGTCCTGACTGACTGATATATCAACACACAGCCTAAACCACTGGTCCTAGAGACATGAAATGTGGAGGACTGGTGATCATAAAATTAATTTACTTTATGGTACCTCCCCTACACGTAAAGTGGGGATGATTTTTTTTTCTCGTCTTTCGCATGGTATGGAGTGTCTTTGGAAAGGTCGTCAAATAATATTGTGAGTGTGCGAAAATTATTTTTGGATTCAAGGATTTGGAAAATATTAAGATTTTTTATGCAAATTTTTGTTAGAGTCAAGTGTTCCCTCCTGCCAGCTAAATGGTTGGTTCTAGTTTTTTTTAAGCCCTCGCTGTCCCACTGCTGAGTAAAGGCCTCCCCCAAATCCTTCCCAGTATCCTTTACCAGGGCCACCCCCATCTAACTCTTGCGGTACGCGTCTAGGTCTCGCCACCTCTTCCTGCGACGGCCTCGGCGGTCCCGTCCATCCTCAGACACCCAACGTGTGGAGACTGTTGTCCAATGATCACTATGCATGCGGCTGACATGACCCGCTCAATTCCTTTTTAGCTTGACAGCCTTTTCGCCTACGTCTAAGATTCTCATTTTGGAGAGTAGCGTGTTAGTCCGTTTTACGCCCAGAACGCTGCACTTCATTGCTCTTTGGCAAACCCCAAGGCGGAACTTTTGCGACTCTTTGAGCGACCAGGTCTGAGCACCGTAGGTTAGGACAGGCAGAATATACATATCGATGAGTTTTCGTTTCAGGGAAATCGGTAGATCGCCCTTCATTAGCGTCTTCATGGACCAGTAGCTATTCCAGGCATTTTCGATGCGGTGATTAAATTCCTTTTCTTGACTGTTTTTGAAAGAAACTAACTGGCGCAAGTCACCGACATAATGTATTTCCTGCCCGTCTACCTCAACCCTACACTTAGTCATGGCTTTTGTTTTAGACCGATTCATGTCCAACTTTGAGGCTTGCCGTGCTTCGTTCTTGAGGCATAGTCTGTAAGTTTCAGAGCTGTGAGGGCAAAATGTCGACCGCAAATCGGAGGTTTGTCAATGCCTTTGGTCATCCATGAGGCTGCCTGTGTTCTACATATCTCCTTGAGAGTGCTTGTAAATAATTTAGAAGAGAGCGGGTCACCCTGCTAATGATTAGAATATTTCGGAGTGGTTGATGCTGTCGAATGCCTTCGTATAATCTACAAAGGCTAAATAGAGTGTTTTATTATATTCTGAACATTTTTAGTAGTTGGTTCCAGGTCTGTAGGTGGTCAGTTGTTGAGAAGCTAGGGTGAAATCCGGCTTGTTCTGGTGGCTGAGGTTTATCCAGTTTCTCATCTATGTGATCTATGTGTGTGTGTGTGTGTATTACCTTAATAAAAGCTTTGTAAATGTGAGATGTTAAACTGATTGGACGGTAATTGCCAATGTCACTTTTGTTTTTATTTGACGTTTGGATGGCACATTGATTTCGGAATTTTTCCTGATTATGATATGGTGTTAAACAGGTTCCCAAAGTGGGGCAACAAAGTAGTAGAGCCGATTTTGAGCTCTTCAGTAGTGATTCCATCTTCCCCAGGACTTCTATCATAGTGCATTGTAGTAAGTGCTTTGTGCACTTCATAAACATTTATTGGGGGAATGGAATCTGATGGATTGTATTTGATATTGACATCGGGAATATAATAATTTATAGAAATGGGTTGTTATTTCTATGATTTTGTCTCTGCTGTAATGATTTATGCTATCATTATCTACCGAACTGTTAATCTAATTTTTTCCTTTTGTGACTCTTTGTTTTAAAACTCTTAGAGATTTCTAAGGCTGCTTTAACCAAATGTGCATTAAGATTTCTCAAATCTTTCATAATGCTCCTTTTAACTTATATATCTATTGTTCTGTATTCTGTTGTTTCTATTTCTTTATTAATTCGTTTTTCTATCAAATCAATACTATGAGTTGTTAGGTTATTTATATTTCTGGGTTTGTTATTTTTTATGGTTTTATAAGTATTGCTTATTCCGGTCACTATTGCATTGTATTATTCTTCTGTGTCTGTTTCATCAACTTTCATTTCTTCAAAATAATTTGGTAATTCTAGGTTGTAATGTTCGGAATTGTTAATAAGTGTTTCTTTAGAAAGTCTTTTGTTTTGTTTCGTAAACAATATGATTTGGTGAATTTTAAAGTCATGTCCTATTTTTGCACGGATTGATCTATTGTCTCAGCGCAGACCATAGACCAATCCGTATTTGAGTCTATTAACGATGCTAATATTTTTTTATAATATTACTGTCAGATGATAAAACGTAGTTGATTTCACTATCGTGAAGCTGTCAGGTGACATCTAAGTCCATCGTCGTTGTGGTTTCTTCGAGAAAAACCATTGGCTATCATGCATGCTCTGTCCAAAGGCGAAATCTATTATATTACAGATTATTTTTTAAATCTTGGGACTGTTTAGCCGTGCAGTGTACTGCACGTCTTTGTTGTAACAAAGATGGACTACAACGTATTTTAAATCTCGAGGATACCATATTGAAGTACGAGTATCATCATCATCATTTCAGTGGAAAGAATGTCCACTGTCCATTGCTGGACATAGGCTTCCCCCAACCACCGCCACTTCGACCCTTTCTGTGCTTCCTGCATCATTATTATATTTTTTTAATATTACGGTTTGCTTTAATGTGTTTAATTTTCTTGTAATTAATTGAGATAGAGCATATAAATAAAATTTATACAAAATTTAACTCTGTTACATTTTTACCTGAACCGCTATTGCAAAAAACTTTGATTAATATCTTACGCTAGTACAATATGTTTAATTTTGTTCGATAGCGTATTAATCTATTTAATTAGGTTATATAATAGTAAAACAACTGGTGTTAATATTTTTGCTTGAAGTACAATAATAAAAATCGTAATTTTATTTTTATCGAATTTTCCTTGGATGATAATGTTTAATTCTGTAAAAATGTATTGGTTTTACCAATTTTTTATATATTGTATCCAAAATTTTCCTGTTAAGTATTAAACGAAAAAAATATTATCAAAATCAGACCTCTCGACTGTCAAGAGGTCTATTTTTGACCCTTGCAAAATGGCCGTCAAATGAGCCCTATCTGTCAGCGTGTCTGTTTTTGACCCCATACGCTTTGACGACTGTTGCTACAGATTATTAAATAAAACTAAATAAAAGTCATGCTCAAAGTTGCACTAAAGTATAGACAATTAAACAAGGATGCCATATAATCTCACATGTCAAACATCTGACAATAGTTTGCACCGGAATGTTTATTTCTTTGCGGCCAGTGCCGATTCCGCTGACAAATATGGCGGACGCGAATGTTTACATTTAGATATTGTTGATTTTGTAAATGTTTTTGTTAAGCAATAAGCCTAAGTAGAATGTACATTTGGGGTGCTAGGACAGGAAACCTCCCCGTGTGCCTGGGGGCTGGAGTTCCCTTACGGATGCGTCCGGGGGGAAGGCCAGTCTCCGGGACGGTGCACCCTGGGGTGCGGGCAATGTCTCCCCATTAGTTACTGCGTGCCTAAGGGGTCTCGTTGCCCGTATGCCAATATCCTGTCGGAGGAGTGAACGCTCTAATGTGTGCTCGTTAAGAGCACACGTTGAGCAGCGTTCTGGTGGGAGCGGGCTCGGCGTGCACTAACCCTGCCGTCGGGCAGGCAGGAGGAAGTCTTTTCTCTTGCCACCGTTGGTCTCGTAGCCCCGAAGAGTGTCAAGGTCATGTCTCTGGCATTTGACGGGGGTCGAGGGTCTTGGCTTAACCGCCCGGGCCGTGAGGTAGAAAACCTCTATAAAAAATCACCCCAAACCTCCAAGCGGCGGCGCACCGTGAGGGAGGTTGATAGCTTGACTAATGGGTAGCTTAATTAGTCACTAGTGCGAACCACTATTTTTTGGTTGGTTGGTTGGATATATTTTTTACTCGTGGGATTAAATATGGAAAATTCATTTGAAAAAAAAAACCCAGATGACGTGCCAATATTATTGGCGGAGGAACCGCTTGCCGGCAACGGCAACAAGAGTCGAGGAGACTCCTGTCCCTCCGGGGATCGGGCTGGGTCCGAGCAGGACATGGGCAGGTTCTGGGGCAAACGCTCGCGCGGCTATAAGTCGGACCGCGCGGGATCAGCGGGTCATTCCTCGAGCGAGAGAAGCCTGCCGGTCGCTAAAGTGCCAACTGTGAGGAGAGGCCGAGGTAGCGCGGTGACCTCGAAACTGGGGCGTGGCAATCGGGGTCGCATCAAGCGGCCCGATACCCCCCCAGGAATCGGCGGGGAGAGTGACCCTGAGGTCTCGTCCGGGGCCTCAACCAAGGAGTCGGTAGGGGTCACCGTCCCAAATAAGGGCACGACGGCACGGGCTGGCGCCGCTGCGAACCGTGTCAAGGGAGGGGTGGTGTCCGACGAGGCCGCCAAAGTCGCCGCTGGGGGCTCCAATTCGGAGCGAGCGGCCAGGTTTGCGGAGGTCGTAGCGGCCGCGATAAGGACTGTGGCCTTAAAAAAGCTGCAGTCCTCGAAAGAGAAGGCCATACCTGCGGCCACGGCCTCCATTGTGGCGGCAGCGGAGGCCTTTCGCCATCTCGGGCCTCCGTCGGATGGTATGTCGGAAATGCGGGAGGAGGTCGCCCGCTTGACAGCCGCCACGGAGCTTCTCCAAAAGGAGAATAAGGAGCTCCGAGCAGACCTGGCCGGGCTCCGTGGAGCCGGCCCCCGCGTCGTTCTACAGCGCGGAGCGGTGCAAGGGCAGGGCCCGCCCTTGCCGGCGGAGGACCGGGTTTTGACCCTGGAAGGAGCTGGCTGCTATCAACAGCCGGTTCTCCCTACTGGAGGCCGTGGTCCTGCGCCCTCCATTAGCGGTGAGCCAGCCGGCCTCGGGCCAGCGGAAGGCGGCATCTTATGCCACCACCGCAGCTGCCGTGGCCAAACCAGGTCCGTCAGGGCAGACCAGGGGTGGGGCTGCTACACAGGCAGCGAGGGCCCCGGCCAAGGCGGTGGGGGCCCCGGCCTCGGCCCTGGCAGCGGGAGCTCCGCCCCAGGTGGCGAAACGGCCGCCTCTGCCTCCTAAATCTCCCCAGGCTGACGCCGAGTGGCAAATAGCCGGGGAGAAGAAGAAGGCGGGCAAGGCCAAAAGGGCAGCCAAAAAGAAGGCGAGGCGGCAGCGGCGCAAGGAGCAAAGCGTCGCGGCTAGGCTCCGCGCCCCGAAGTCCGCAGCTGTAGTGATAACACTACAGCCGGAAGCGGAGAAGAAGGGCGTGTCCTACCGCGACGTGCTCTCCAAGATTGGGGCGGTGGTGGACCTTAACGAGATAGGTGCCGCTCAGGGCATCCGGGTAAGGGTCACCGCGACTGGGGCCCGGATGCTGGAGCTCCCCGGAGCGGCCAGTGGCCCGGCCGCTGACGCCCTAGCTGAAAAGCTTAGGGCGTCCTTAAATGCGGACGAGGCCCGAGTGTCCAGGCCCACGAAGTGCGTAGAAATGCGCATCTCGGGCCTGGACGACTCAGTGGTGGAGGAACAGGTGGTGGCCGCTGTCGTCAGGACTGGGGGGTGCTCTGCCGAGCAGGTTAGGGCAGGCACCATCCGTCCTGGCTTCACGGGGATGCGAGCCGTAACGGTGAGCTGCCCCGTGTCGGCGGCCAGGAAAATCGCCGGGGAGGGCCAAAGATTATTGGTGGGCTGGGTATCCGCGCAGGTCAAACTGCTCGAACCCAAACCTCTGAGGTGCTTCCGCTGCCATGTGGGCAACCACGTGGGAGCTAAATGCACCTCGGAGGTGGACCGCAGCGATCACTGCTATCGCTGTGGTCAGCCCGGTCACAAGGCCGGCTCTTGCGAAGCCACGCCGCACTGCGCCGTATGTGCGGCGGCTGGCAAGCCGGCCGAGCACCGGATTGGGAGCAAGGCCTGCGTCCAACCCGCCAAAGGCAAAGCCAGGGGCAAGCCCTCTGCCACCGCTGTCACCGCCGCGGCCACCGCTACCGCTACTACTGCCACCGCCGCTGCCGCTTCCACCGTCGTCGCCGCCACCGCCGTTGACGCCGTGGCAGGGCCCTCACGCGGGGCTCGGGGGGGGGGCTAAAATGGACTGCCAATAGGTCCATTACGCCTCCTTCAGGCGAACGTCAACCACTGCGCCGCAGCTCAGGATCTGTTGCTCCAGAGCATGGCGCAGTGGTCGATTAAAATCGCCGTGGTCGCTGAGCCGTACTTTGTCCCGCCCAGGGATGACTGGGTGGAGGACCTGAGCGGCTCAGTGACCATAATTTCGTCGGCCGCCGCCGGTACCCCGTCCCTCGAGGCCGTCAAGAGGGGACCGGGTTGCGTGGCAGCACGGTTCGGGGAGATTGTCGTGGTAGGAGCGTACTTCTCCCCGAACCGAACTCTCGCCGAGTTCCACAACTCCCTTGGGGAGTTGAGAGTCGTCGTCGTCGGGTACCATCCCCTCCCCGTGATCGTCCTCGGGGACTTCAATGCCAAGAACGTGGCTTGGGGTTCCCGGTTAACGGACACACGGGGCAGGATGGTGGAGGACTGGGCTCTGGAGTCGGGCCTGGTCGTCCTAAGCCGGGGTTCTGCCTCCACGTGCGTGCGGATGCGGGGCGAGTCAGTGGTGGACATTTCGTTCGCCAGCCCCGCTCTGACGCCGCGTGTCATTGACTGGCGCGTCATGGAGGGGGTGGAGACCTATTCTGATCACCGGTACATCCGGTTTGACGTCTCCGCCCAGACCTCGGGCACGCCGGTCAGACAGACCCCGAGTGGTCCGCGGTGGGCGCTGAAGCAGCTGGACCGGGAGCTCCTCCTGGAAGCCTCGATCGTGCAGGCCTGGGTGTCATCACCGGACAGGCCTGCCGACATAAACGACGAGGCGGAGTGGTTCCGGGAGGCCATGTCCGAAATTTGTGACGTGGCAATGCCTCGGGTCCAGCCCGGACGTGCTCAGCGCCAGGTGTACTGGTGGTCGCGTGAGCTGACCGCTTTACGCGCGGCGTGCGTTGCTGCGCGCCACCTGTACGCCAGGCACCGCAGGCTCCGTATCCGCCCGCCGGATACGGAAGCCATTGAGGAAGAGCTGTACGCAGGATACAGAGCGGCGAAGACCGCCCTACAAGCGGGGATCGAGCGGGCCAGAGGACTGGCCCGCGAGGAGTCGCTGGAGACTCTGAACAGAGATCCGTGGGGACGCCCATACAAATGGGTGAGAGATAAGCTCCGCCCATGGGCTCCCCCGCTGACGCAGAGTCTCCAGCCCCAGCTCGTGGAGGACGTGGTGAGCGCTCTGTTCCCCTCGCGAGGGGAACATACTCCCCCGCCCATGGCTCCGCCTCCTGCGGTGCCCGATGCGGACCACACCAGGGACGACGACGACGATACTCCGGAGGTGACCGAGGTAGATCTGAGAGTGGCGGTACGTAGGCTGAGTGCCAAAAATACCGCCCCAGGACCCAACGGCTTACCTGGAAAAGCCTGGGTTCTGGCCTTAGAGGCTCACGGGCCTAGACTTCGGGGGCTCCTAAGCGCATGCTTGGAGAGGGGCCAGTTCCCACTTCGTTGGAAGACGGAAAAACTGGTCCTCATCAAGAAGCCGGGGCGCCCGGCGGACTCTCCGTCCGCTTACCAGCCCATCGTGCTGCTCGATGAGGTGGGCAAGCTCTTTGAAAGAGTAATTGCAGACCGCCTTGTCGGGCAGCTGGTGCGAGTGGGGCCGGATTTGGAGGAGAGCCAGTATGGTTTCCGCAAGGGGCGCTCTACGGTGGATGCCATCATGCGCGTTCGAGCCCTCACGACGGGGGATGCTGTTGCCCGGGGTGGGGTAGTCTTGGCGGTGTCTCTTGACATCGCCAATGCCTTCAATACCCTGCCCTGGAGTTGCATTGGGGAGGCACTCCGGTATCACCGGATGCCGACCTACCTCTGTCGAGTGGTCGAGGCCTATTTGACGGACAGGGCCGTCATCTACCCCGGTCACCACGGAGAGTGGAACCGGCGATAGATGTCGTGCGGTGTCCCACAGGGATCGGTCCTGGGGCCGCATCTGTGGGACATCGGCTACGACTGGGTGCTGCGCGCTGACCTCCCTAGCGGCGTCAGCGTGGTTTGCTACGCTGACGACACGCTGGTCCTGGTGCAGGGGAGGTCGCATGAGGCGGCGGCCGAACTAGCGACACGTTGGGTTGCGACAATCGTCGAAAGGATCCGGCAACTGGGACTCGAGGTGGCCTTGCACAAGTCCGAGGCCATGTGTTTCTATGGTCCTCGGAACGCGCCACTGTCGGGTTCCCAGATTACGGCGGGAGGGGTTCACATCGGTGTCGAGTCGACGATGAAGTACCTGGGACTCGTCCTCGACAGCCGGTGGAACTTCGTGGAGCACTTCCGACGTTTGGCTCCCAAATTGGATAGGGCTGGGGCTGCTTTGAAGCGGCTCCTGCCCAACCTGGGGGGTCCAAACGCCTCCTGCCGGAGGCTTTACGCGGGGGTCGTGCGGTCCATGGCCCTTTACGGGGCACCGGTTTGGGCGCGTTCATTGAGGCTGCGACCGGCCCGGCGGTTGAACGCGTCCCAAAGGGTCATTGCCATCAGGCTGGTCAGGGGATACCGCACGGTCTCCCGTGAGGCGGCGAGCCTCCTTGCCGGACTACCGCCATGGGATCTGGAGGCGAAAGTCCTCGCGCACATGTGGGAGTTGCGCGAGGAGGCGAAACGCCGGGGTGTAACTCCGCTGCCGCGAGAAATCACGGCACAGCGGACAGAGCTCCGGCGGGATCTCATGGCGGCATGGAGTGTGCGATTGTCGCAACCCAGCGCTGGGCACGCCACAATTGCGGCGATAAGTCCCCTCTTTGAGGAGTGGCTTGAGAGGCGCCATGGCGTCCTCACCTTCCGCCTGACGCAGGTCCTTACCGGACACGGTTGTTTCAGGAGGTTCCTGTTCCGCGTAAGGCGGGAGGAAACGCCCGGGTGTCACCACTGTGTGGATCGCCCGGAGGACACGGTGGAGCATACGGTGGAGGTCTGCCCGGCTTGGGCGGAGCACCGCCGTGTCCTCACGGAGGCGATCGGCGGCGGCGATCTCTCGCGTCCGGCCCTGGTTCAGGCCATGGTTCGGAGCGAGAGTGCATGGGAGGCCGTCACCTCCTTCTGCGAAGCAGTTATGCTCGCGAAGGAGGAGGCGGAGCGCGCGAGGGAGATGCAAGCTGCACGCCCTCGCGGCCCTAGTCGCCGCAGGAGACGCCCCGGGCGTCGGGAGTCCAGAGCCGACTTCCGGCCACCGTAGGCGCGGGCTTGCGGACGGTGAGCAATGGGCAGCTCGCCGTCCGATAAGGACCAGGCCCGTGTCGACGGCGCGTTGTGTTCCACGCGCGCCTCAAAGAGATGTCAGCACCAACCGACGGGGTCGAAAGACCAATGCCTGCTGGGGTTGCGGGTTTGTCCGAAAGGGATAACGCGGCCCCGGCACACAGGCAACGGAAGGAACACGGGTGGGTTTTAGTCAGTAAAAGTCTGACACACCCTCTCGCTCTGCCCAGAGCGGGAGAAGTCATTTGATGATTTCCCATCCTCAAAAAAATAAAAATAAAAGTAGAATGTACATTTAGAAAAATGTAACGGAGAAATATCATATATGAACATTTAGCATATGTCTAATCTAGAAAATATTTTGTACAGCCGTCATCAATTAGTTTTAACAAATTCCTTCTACCAATTTCACTTCTGCAATCACGATTCTTTTCTCATAATAATATAAAACCTGGAAAGTACTTACCACATTCAGATAGACCAAGACAGCAAATATCACAAATAAATGTCGAATTATAACGTTACGCACAAAATTGATCGCACTGAGTGAAAGAACAAAATAGCTGAATCCACAGTCACGCCATCTGTTTACAGTGTTTGTTGTGTAATGTTTCCAGTAGATAATTTTATTTCAAAGTTGGAAATAATATTGTAAAACACTGTAACCGAGATGAAGACCAGAGATGAGTAGAATATTCGACTTCCATTTAAATATGTAAATGATGTATTCATATTTTTTTTTTTTTTTTAAAGAATAATCTAGTTTAATGGATATAAACATACTAAAAAAATACTAAGTTTTTATACTAACACAATTCGATTTTTGTAAATATATTTTTAATTTTGCTTTTAGTAAAAATGGACATGGTTTTCTGTATGAAATTTCTGTGAACACAGTTTTAAAATTTGAAATATTAGTATATCTTATTTTCGCTTACGTACTGAGTATTATAAATTGTAATACTAGATACTTTTAGAATGAGGGTGAATAAAATTTGAGCTAATAATGAAATTGCAAATAAAAAATAATCGAGCTGGACGCGGAGAGGGAAGCAAATGTACAATTTTTGTGAATAACACCCACCTACGCCCGGCGAATCGAGCGAGCGCACAGCTGATAGGTAGGTACTTTCGCGCGTTCCGCTTCGCTACGCGCCGCCGGATAGCCATACAACCACTTTTAAAGTAAACATCTTTCGTTAACGATAACTTTTTTTTTTTTGTACTAAGGCGTATCAAATTGACCGGAGAAGGAACAACACAAGGAAGTCTGGAAAAATATGGGGGAGACCTTTGCCCAGCAGTGGGACAATAGAGGTAAGCAAAAAAAAAAATGACGTATCAAAATAAAAAAAAATATGTTCAATAAAACTCGTTTAAGTTTAATTTGTCAAAATTTGCGCAGTGGCAGTGGATAAAAACTTTTCCCGTATATCTTTTCAAAATAGTGTCCTTTTACATCAATACATCGCTGCATCCGATGGAACCACTGAGAAAAGCACTTGCCCAGTCGTCCTTCGACGGCATTTTGAAACGCAGCCAATGCTTCCTCGGCGTCCATAAAACGTTTTCCTCTAAGTTTATCTTTTATTTTCAGAAATAAATAAAAATCGTAAGGTGCGAGGTCAGGGCTATAGGGTGGCTGACCCAGTAATTCCACGTGTGACGTCGCCAAGTAGTCGATTGTTTGCTTGGCGGTGTGCGACGAGGCGTTGTCGTGGTGAAGGAGGATCCTACTGCGAGGTCGTTTCTCCCGAACTTTTGCCAAGACAAGTGGCAAAGAATTGTTAGTGTACCACTCTACAGTAACTGTTTATCGATCCTCTAAAACAATTGTTGCGTAATGACCTGTCCTTCCGAAGAACGAGGCAACCATCTTTTTTCCCAAGCTTCGACCTCTCTTCACTTTAGTTGGCAACTCCTCGGAAGGAAACACCCAGACAGCAGACTGTCTCTTAGTTTCAGGATCATAACAATAAATACAGCTTTCGTCACCCATATGTATGTCGAACATAGCATTTGAGTCACATCCGTTAAATCTTTGAAACATTTTACGACACCAATCAACACGACGGAGTTTTTGGGCCTCTGTCAAATTATGCGGTATTCACCGGGCACAAAGCTTTCTGACCGCTAAATGTTCAGGGAGCATTTTATGCACTTGACTCATACCGATGCCTAAGCTTGTCCGAATCTGCTAATAAGTCACTCTTTTATTAGTCTCTATCATACGCCGCACAACACTGATGCTATCTTCAGTCATCGCCGTAGAAGGCCATCCCACACGCAGATCATCGGTGAGATTAGTGCGACCACGTTTAAACTCATTAAACCAGTTGTAAACAGTGTCACAAGATGGGGCTTCATCGTGAAAGGCCAATCGAAGTCTATCACGACTTTCTTGTTGACTTAAATTAAATCGAAAGTCATACAAAATCATTGTACGGACATTTTCTAGCGTTAAATTAATGCTGACGTGACACAGACAATTTTCAATTTGCCACCAAATCGTAAACAATGACAAATGAATAAAATACATACACAATCATATTGGCAAAGAGTTCCATTTTCAAAATTTGAACGTATTTTTTTATTATATCGTTTACAAGTGGCCAGTTCTAAAAACTTTCAGTGTCGCCCTCGTATATAAGATGTTGGCGAAGATAAATTGAGATGCTACTGTGAGGATACCAAGATCTTTGAAAAATCTCTCAGAGAAACTCTGGCACCTTGCTAGTAAATTGCTCGAACAGCTTGTTTTTTTTAAGGACAAATTTAAATTGAATATAAGCTTTGCCCAACAGCAGAATATCGCAGGACATAATGCTATGCAAAAAACTAAAATAGACTAACGGAGCTGAATCAACGTTAGTATTGATACTTTCCTGATGGCGTAGGCGGCCGAACTGAGCCTTCTCGCTAGGCTGGATATATATGTGGGCCCCACTGAAGTTTGTCATCTACTGTTATGCCCACAAAAACTACCGAGTTTACAGATTTAAGCACCTCTTTATCTTAGACGATGTTGGGTCCTAGATTTCTAACATTTGGTAGAGCGAACTTTATACATTTCATTTTCCTGGCATTAAGAACTAAGTTATTTGTCGTAAACCAATCCGTAACTATTAAGAGTGCACTTTTTACATCGTCAAAATCTTGTCTATTCCTGTCTACTTTAAAAATATAGAATAGAAACCTTTTTGACATAGTTTCTGTTTAATAAATGATTTAAATTTATTGAAGCTCATTTCTTTAACATGGCTTGGGAGTTTGTTGTAAAAACGTATACTTTGGCACTTAAATGAATTACTAATTTTTTGGAGCCTAGTCCTGGGCACAATAAATAAATCTTTGTGTCTAGTATTTATGCTATGAATGTCGCTGTGTTTAGAATATAGATTAATATTATTTTTTCATAAATCAGGTTCTCATAAACATATTGAGATGCGACTGTCATTATGTTTATTTCCTTAAATTTATCCCTCAGTGAATGCCTACAACTAAGGTTATATATTGCTCGAATGGCTCGTTTCTGCAGCACAAATATAGCCTGAAAGTCGGCTGCATTTCCCCATAACAAAATGCCGTACGACATTACACTATGGAAATAACTAAAATATACTAATCGAGCTGTTTCTACATCAGTCAAATGACGGATTTTATACACCGCGTAGGCTGCAGAGCTTAGCCGCTTCGACAATTTGGTTATATGTGGGCCCCACTGCAGCTTCGAATCCAAAGTAATACCTAAGAACACAGTGGTGTCCACAAGATCCAATTCTGTCCCATTTACTAGTACATTGGTTTTCACCTGCTTAACGTTAGGTGTCAGAAATCTAATACATTTAGTCTTTTTCTCGTTTAAAAGTAAATTATTAACACTAAACCAATGCACTATTTTAGAGACAGCATTATTTACATCGTCGGTAACTGTCTGTTGTCGCTTAAGTTTAAATATAAGTGATGTGTCATCTGCAAATAACACTATTTCATGACTGTTCTTTATAATATGGTTTAAAGAGATTCTATTGATTACTAGATTACACACTGTATAATTTTGATTCAATTGCGGACATCTATATTTTATCCCTTCAGCATATAGATCCAGCGAAGAACTAAAACTTCTGGAAAGAAACCATGACTTTATTATGTTTAGTTTTAAAGTTATTTAAATTTATGCTGACGTCAGCAAAAAACTGTTTTTATTTGTACATTTCAAAATAATGATATCATTTATATAGATCAGTGTTTTATTACAGTAAAAGTACAATATCTAACTCCATACAAAGTTTAGGCATGGCATCTACGATGTACAAAGAGAAATCGTTTTTTTTTTCTATTTTCACAAAATTGCGGTTTTCTCCGTATTCCTATCGATTCTGTATCTGATTTTAATACTAAGCATGCATAATATAGTTATTAACAACACAAAATCAAAATCAAATACGTTAACAGTGGGGACTTCGGAAATATTAAATTTCTAAAGTTTCTATAGAATTTCTATGGAAATAGGGTTGTCAAATTGCATATACCTATTTACTTTATTCAAATGGTGGTTCTATGATGCATTCTATGTCTCTGGATGTAGAAGGAGCATTTACTTGTCCAATGTTAGTTTCTTTCAGTTCTGCGATGATTTGAGTGGATTCGGAAATTCTTTGTCGTTGTTCTATGTCTATATACGTATTATCATCAGAGCTAACGACAGATTCTTTTAACAGCAACTCCGAGATCAAAGATAGTCGAAAGCCAAATATTGTTTTTCTTTATAAAAACTGACTGCTTTCTGTGACAATCCTTGTACTTCTTTTCACATTTGTTTATGAATTTTGTCAGTGTATTTTGAATATTTTTTAAGCTATTCCTGATAATATCAGGAATACCTTTCGGATAAATGGCGTTCATGACAATTTCGGTTTGCTGAGTAACATCTAAATCTATTGGTCGAATTTTCGGGCCTTGCAACCGAGCATTTGATTCCAATATTTTTAAGACCTTAAGAGGAGTCAAGTTCAACGGTATATTCGTCGTATACGTAGCACGCATTGCTGTGCTAATATTTTCATTCTCAGTAGAATGATAGTCTGCCACTTGCTGACCAACATGAGGGTTGGCGCCCTCATGCCCCCCTAGCATTAAGTCCCCCGGTCGAGGCCCGGAAGGACATCCCCCCGCAGAATGGGTCAGGTTCTGCGGAGACAATGCAGTGCCATGGATCTCTAACGGCTCCATGACGCCTCAATCCCGCTTCTCCAGATATCATGTAAAGATATTGGGTTTTAGCAATGCGCTTGACGATGGCGGACCCCTTCCTAATATTATATGATGTCCTTCATCGAAGAAATTACACAAAACATGATTAAAACATCGATGATAATGTGCAACGTATAAAAGCTACCAGACGGGCCACGCGTGGACCAAAAGACATTGTAGTTAATTAGAAAGTCCTTAACGAATTAAATAGAATATGTAAAATACCCATTAATAGATTACCTTTAATTTTACATCAAGAAAGATAGTAAATTGTCAGTTAAAATTATACAAGAATAGTTATAGTAAAGTAGGTGACAACCCTAACCTCAAAAATAAAAGTTCATTAACTCAGAAGTCCCGCATTATCCACACCAGATATTTTTTTTATAATATATCATATTATAATATAAAACCGTTCATGTTAAAACAAAATGCGGATACAATGAGACTAACCTTATAAAAAGTATTTTTGATTTTTGAAAAAACTTGATTTTACCTTTTATTTACGATTATTTAAAAAAAAAAAACACTGGTAATGTTCAATACCGTCTACCAGGAGGAATTGCAATGAATAAAGGGACACAGCGGGTCACTAGGTAACGAGGCAGCTGACGAACTAGCTGGGAGAGCATCCAGCATGTAAATCTATGGACCCGAACTTATCGTACCCATCCCCTTCAACCAGCTACGCAGGTGGCTACAGGAGTCACCCACACACAAGCGGTGAACCGGTGGACCTCAACACCAGGCTACAGGCAGATCAGGGAAGCCATGCCATCCTTAGATGGCGGGCTAACCAGGCGTTTATTACGCCAGGACAGGAACGATTTGCGCCCGGTGAAGGTACACGCGCAAGGTAGCGGGACACTACTCACTAAACAAACACTTTTACACAATAGGCTTATCGGACATCCCTCTGTGCAGGGTATGCATGGAGGCTAAGAATCCGTTGCGCATGCACAGATGTCACCCAAATCAGAACAGAAACTCTCAGGACACGCAGATTCTTTGCAGATATTCTAAACAGAGCAGGAGACATAATCAGCTTCTGGAAGGAGTTGAGCTGGTTGGGATAACCACCGATGGCCGCAATGGCCCACGCACAATGGTCCACCTGTAGGACTTAGTGCGGAAGCAAACCCTCTAAAGTAGAATATTGTTCACATCATTTCTTCGGATTCATTGATTGATGCCTTTAAATCTTTAACTAAAAGCGATTTACTACTTTTAATTTCCTATCTATTTCTTTAAAAATACAAATAAAAACAATATTATAATAATATGATTATAATTGTCACACAACCAGTCGTACAATGGATGTTATATTTAAAAAAATGGTGTTCGTTATTTACGAATATCGCAATAACAGCTCGGAGTTTCCCCTCGTGTCCTCTTCAGCGTAGATTTTCGAAACGATATTAAACTAATATTTTAAAGAGATATATTTTCTTTTGTATGTTTTTTTGTTTGTAACGAATAAACTCAAAACCTACTGAACCGATTTAAAAAAAAATCACCTGTAGAATGCTATTATTATTACTGAGTAAACGTAGACTATAATTTATAAAATATCTCGCGGGTTTCCGCTGGCTGCTAGTATTTAATCATTTGTAGTTAGTGGTTTACCGAAACTACGTAAATACAGACAAAGCCAAACATAAAATTTTATACAAACAATAGAAATATAAAGGTAAAATAATATATGTTAAAACTCTCAAGACCGTATTTTTTTTACGCGCATATACTGTGTCTGTTAATCCATCTTTCAAGATATACTTTCTGATGCCAATAGTCCATGTCATAATATATTCGTTCCAGTCAATAGCTTTTATGTCAAAGTTAAAAATATCTTTATCCTCTTTTGACAGACTGTTGAAAAGTTCTGCCGTATTTTGATCATCAAATTGCCACTCGTTGCAAGCGAAGAACGACAACGCCGTTGACAAGTTGTACATTTTGGTGGCTAGTTTTACGAATCTGAAAAGGGAATATTGTTATTATTTACCCTAGTTTTTACTTTTAATTTGATCTTGATAAGATTTATAGGTAAACTTTTGACTCGTTTCACCACTTTTACCTGTTTCATTAAATTTTTTGAGCTCAACATTAAATACCTTCTATTGTTTCCAAGCATGACGCTTATCCCATCAATGATGTACGCAGGGATCAGATGCAACAACCAGGAATATATCCAAAACAGAATAGGATTTTTGGAGCACCAGGCGAATGCGTATCCTACTATCATCGGTGTTGGGTAGTTTTTAACATGTGTACCCATAATAACCTGGATATCACCTGCATAAAACAGATCACAGTTGTTAATCAATTCACATATTGTTCTATTTATCAAAGGAGACGGGCGAAATTGGGCCTAACGTTACACGAATGAAATATTTCTCAATATTTCTTGCAGTTTTTTTTTTGTAGTTAATCATGAAATATTAAGCAGTTTTATCATGAGATAAGAAATTAAAAATTTTATAGAAAAAACACTGACTTCCCTTATTTTCACATATAAACAATGTTGCCAGATAAAATAAGTAAATCGATTAATCGAATTCATAATAATACATTGATTCTTTTTATGCCAATAAGATATTAATTTCTTCTTTAGATAAGTAAAAAATCTTATTTCAAAATAAGTAATGTTTACCCAGTGCCATTTAACAACATTTCTAAACAAGTCGTAAAATTAAATCGAATGAATTGATTAAAAAATCGTTAACAAACGATCATCGTATTTTCATAAACAGGCAACATGCTCTGTGCTCATGTCAATGTCAGACAGAGCTTTGAATTTGTTTATTGGATACTTTCTGTTATATTTTCGTGTGCTGTAATTATTATTCCACGCTACGTATAAAGGATTCTGACGGTTATTACTTTAACGAACGACCCACGCATTTCTTACAAAGGACTTAGATAACGTGCCTACTCGACTTACCTCAGCCTCATCTACTGGATTTCGAAGTTTAATAGAATGAGTGATCAACGTCATCATTGTATTAACTGCGGCATACATACTTGGCGTCGTAATCCTTCTATAGGATTACACCAAATAAGCAAGGCATTCTTTCAGTTATTCAGCAATAGGTCGCACCTCAAGTGGTAGTTTATTTTATTAAAAGTTCACATTTGGCTGTACCTTACTTCATTGCATGCACTTGTCCCACTTTAGCTAAAACCGATCATATCAAATATCTAGGCGTCACGATTGACACAAACCTGAATTTCCGCAAACACATCGATGTATTATGCACCAGGGTACGTAAACTAATATACATTTTTAAAAATTTACGTAACATTGCCGACTTTAAATTAATTAGGCAGATTTATTTGGCGTTGTGTCAATCTATTATTACCTACTGCATAACCTCCTGGGGTGGGGCCGCTAAATCAATTTTACTCCACCTAGAACGCGCCCAAAGAGCAGTTTTAAAGGTTGCCACTTTACGCCCATTTAGATTTCCTACACACCAGCTTTATATGGCATGTAAGGTGCTAACAGTACGTCAAATATTTGTTTTGAATGTAGTTTTATTCCAACACACTGAACTCTATTTTAACCCAGTACCTTCAGATAAGAGAAGAAAAGATTTGGTTTGTACTAACTCCCAGACTAAACATGCTTTTGCTAATCGATTTTATTTATTTTTAGGGCCCTACTTGTATAACCAGCTTAACAGAGTGCTAAAGATTTATAGTTTAAGTTATAATAGGTGTAACTTACTAGTACAAGAATATTTGTCAAAACTCAATTACGCAGACACGGAAAAACTACTAGAAATTTTAAAATAATATCTCTATCTATCTACTCTATATTAAGTCTCTTCTTTTACCTAATTAATAACAGTGTCCAGTTTATCTACTTTAATATTATTTGTTAATTTATTTAAACATAATATATCTTAAATAATCTAGTCTTAAAAAAATATACCCAAATAAATAGTTACTCTTTAAGTCATTGAAAATATCATGTCTTCTTTTAATTTAGCTTAGTAATAAACCTATTGTTGTCTTCTTTTTAAATGTTTGATGTAAATTGATGGCCTGAAACACAGGTTTTTCATAAACCTAGATCAGGCAGGTCTACATTACAGTTAGAATTTAATTTTCCTCGATTGTAATTAATCTATATCATAATTTTACTTTATACTTATACTTGAATAAATTTTTTATTATTATTATTATTTATTATTATTCTTATATTACTATAACATCTCTCATGATTGAAACACAAGATTTACTGGATGGTTTGATCATCAATTAAAGGCATTTATTTCAAAAATGTTCTGTTAGTTAAAAGACACGCAGCCATAATCTTTACATACTGAAGGTTTTATATTAATATCAGGCATTGAGCAATTTAGTTAAGCAACAACCGAATAATTTTCATTGTATGAAAGCTTATCAATATAATAATCTTAATGTAATCACAAATATACTCCACTAATGAGTTTGGCTTGCTTCGGTTTTATAATCACTGTCTTGTTCTCACTGTTGTTTATAAATACCAGTGCTTTGCAGTGGCCAGTGCTTTATACCACAAATACAACGTTCTAGCTGAGTCTCACTACCATGTACTTATATTATTTCTTTCTGAAAACTGTAAGTAACAAACTATTGTTATGGTTGTAGGTCAACAGTTCTCATCACATTTGCCAAGGATGCAGGGATTTGTTCATAAATTCTTTGGGCATGGATGAGCAGTTTTCATCTTCAACAACTGGACATTGTGCAGTGTGTGTCAACTGTGGACGTTCAGTTTTACATGCATGATCTCATTTATTGCATACTCACACTGAACGAGAAAGAAGGATTCATACAGTTATTTGTGAATGGATCTTGCCTCTTACTGTAAGTGTTTATTGGGTTCAGTTGCTTTTATTATTTTTATACGTACTACTGTATGGTAATGTCATATAATCAGACAGTGTTAATAAACACAACTGATCAGTTTGACCTTGGTTGCAATGCTTTATATAATACAACATGACATCATTACTGTATTCTCCGAAGGGATAGGGCAGAGGAGCGTAGTACACCTGCATTCCGCACATTATATTCTTTCTCAGACAAAGGTTTATTATAAAATTATTGTTCCAGATATCAAGTAACAGAGCTCTCATATGTCACAGTTGCTTGGTGAGAGCTGATAGAAATGCCCAATACTATGTATCTGCACTATCTGGATCCTCAGCACTGCATCTGTATATAAAACAAGTGACCACGAGGAATTGACTTCACAGTCTACTTCACAGGCTAGTACACAGCCTAGTTCACAAGCTATTTCACAGTCTACACCCAGGCCGAGTGAAGCTGTAGTGTTACCTGACTATATAAGAGTTGTAGAAACCAAATCTCACTGTTTCATTGAAGGTTTCCGGCGACAAGAGAGGAATAGAGTTCCTGTCACAACTACGAAAATGTTGTTAGATCGTTATAACTGCTATATCCCAAAAAACAATAGATTATGCAATCACCATATTAATACGCAATCTTGGGATTATCTCACTGGAGCTTTAGAAAATTAAGTTAATGTGTTTACAGCGTTGCACATTCAAGACATGCTTGAATGAAAAAGTCATTCAAATGCTGGCCTTGATTTTTATCAATATCCAAAATATGGAAGACCGTTTGGTGCATCAGAGAACTATCAATATCCAATCATTCTAGCTGGCTATTAAGAGGTCAAATAAAATCAAGACATGTGAGCTCAAAAACATATTTTACGATGAATTGGATGATCAATAAATCAATAAAAGAGAAGGTGTTTTTATTTCATACTCCCCCGGCTTTTTATAATTATCTCAAACCTCTAGAATGTAGTTGGACGGCGTTTGAGTCCTCAATGTGTTAATGTACTACAATAAATTCTGTTATATTCTAGTCTACAATAAAGACTAATCATTATTTTCATAAAATATAACGTGAGAGCTTGGTGTAAGAATAATTTTAAAGAAGCAACAACGTTGTTTTTGGACTAACCAATAACACTATATTTTTTTTCTACCATGGAGCAGTCGTAAACATTTTAGTTTTTTTGAAATGGTATTAATATCTAAATTAAATAACGCAGTAATTGTTAATGTAACGTCAGGCCCAACTTTGTATGAACTTTCGCCCGTCTCCTTTAGCACGCCCCGGCTAGATAGTCTGGTGCTTTGGAGAACGAGACAAGGCATACAAGATAAGGAAGACAAAAAACCAAGTATTGTGGTGTGACTCCTGCAACATCCGAGGCGTCAACGTTGGGCCAAAAGTTACTGAGTCATTTCCGATCGTCTTTAAAATCCTTTACTTGGTTTAGCTGGGGTTAATGTTACCCGCCTGAAATAAAATTTATTTACTGACTATATAAGGTCTTACCCCAAGTTAGAAGATTTCTAAGTGACGAAGTAACGGCGTAGATTTTTATTTCATTTTCGCCAGTGGCTCGTTTCCTAGCTGTTTCACATCCAGCAGCTATTACTACATTATTAACATAGTCTGCCGGTACTAAAGTCACGTGATTCGAAGTATCTACATTCACTGCATGCATAACACCTAAGTCGATTGCGGTGATCATCTGAAAAGGATAAATAAATTGACAATTTAGACAATTTCTGGACAGCAACATGAACCTAAAGTATGACGACACTATGTTCAACAAACGCACGGGTGTAATTAATCACTCTGGAATTAAATCCATTTTTAAGGATATTTTCAAAATGACTATGGACATCAACAATCATCAAACATTGACTTTCACCAACCTGACAAACAAATGAAGACAGTAACTGAATCAGAAGACACGGGAGAGTTTTTTCTTCAATCGTATTAATACATTAATACGATTGAAGAAAAAACTCTGATCCATTTACTGTATGCATCTATCTGATTCAGTTACTGTATGCATCAAAACATTGCTGGATTGTTAAACAAATCAGACTTGTTAACTGTACAATTAGAAAACTTGGAAAATCGAGGGACAACTGTAGATGTACTGTGTTTAACAGAGCATTTCATAACATCTGGAAATGAAAGTTTATTGCACATTCCGAATTTCCACCTAACCGCTCTTTTTTCACGAAGCAAAAATCGGGGAGGAACTTGTATTCTTGTAAGGCAGGGACACCAGTACAGGGAACTACCAGATGTTGCTAAACAGTCTGTATCAGGCGTTTTTGAAATTTGTGCTATAGAATTGACATCCTATTCAATTATTGTTTTATGTGTGTATAGAGTACCAAAATATAATTACTTGACATTTTATAAAAAACCTTAACATTATATTAAAAAGAGTTTAGTGTATTATTGAATAAAAAAATAGTGTTGTGTGGTGATATTAACATTAATGTACTGTTAAGAAATAAGATTACTCTGGATTTGGAACACTTCCTACTTAATTATAACTTGACTTTAGCTCTAAACCAGCCTACTAGGCTTCAAAGTAAAACGTGCATTGATAACTTTGCACATAATCTAAGCAAAGGATGGAAAACGGAAATTATTGACCTCATGTTATCAGATCACACATCACAAATACTTAAAATACCTGTTAATAAAACGTGTCGCTTAAAATTTTGGAAAACGTTAAAAAGAAATTACTCCAAAGAGAACCTTGATAAATTTAAATCATGTATACAAAATTTATCTTTCAAAAAAGTCTACGAAAGTAATGATGTTAATGTAGCCTATAAGACCTTTATTGATATTTTCTCATTGTTTTACAATCTCTGTTTTCCAGAGAAAACAATAACTATAAACACTAACAAACAGGTTAAATGGATTTCTCATGGCATAAAAACATGTAGTAAAAGACAGAGACGTTTATTGTGGGCATACAGACTACACCCAACCAAAAATGGTAAAAGTGACTTGAAAAAATACACTACGCAGTATAAAAAAACTGTTAGACTAACTCAGAAGGCACAAAATAATTACTTTATAAACAACTCGCAAAATAAATCCAAAGCCACATGGCAGATAGTCAATAGATCTAAAACTAACCTGCCTAAAGAACAGATACTGACAATAAAAACAGGGAATTTGACTTACACAAACCCGAATGACATAGCAAACGCATTTAATGACTACTTTATAGATGACATTGAGAATAATATAATAAATGACATTAAAATAAACAATTAGTCAAATTATTTGACAATGCAATCAATGTTTATGCAGCCGGTTCTAAAATTCGATATTATTTTAGCCACAAAGACGCTTAAAAATACTAGTACTGTAGGTATTGACGGTATATCTACAAAAGTAATTAAAAAAATTAATTTTATTTTATTATTTTATTGTATTTGGGTGGCTTACAGCTATCAATACAGAAGTAACAGTGAGGTAATTGACGAAAAGCCATTTACAAGCCTCCACAGTTAGCAATAGACTATTGGTGTACAAATTTTCAAATTGAATAACAATTCATAAACTATAAATAAACACTAAGTATATTTTAAAATTAACTATTAAATTAAGTAAGTAAGTACCTGGATAGGCAAAGATGCATGCGCAACCGCTATTACAATATATCAGCAACAGTAATATAGTGTTTAGATAAAACAGTAGAAATGGATGCTAAGCTGCTTGCAAACAAATCGATTGAGGGGTGTTTATTCTTAACAATCTCGTTAAATACTTTGACTTATATAAGAATTAGTACGGTAAACTGTGCGAGCGTAAGGAGCATGAAGGAGATTTCTCAAACGAGAATGTCGAGGTGGAACATTCAGAGACAGCCTAGAAAGAAGTTCAGGACATTCAATCCTTGATTGTGCTATTTTCACTAGGAACCGTAAGTCAGATATGTTTCTCCGAGCAACAAGTGGAAGTAAGTGGAATCGAGCGCATCGTTCATTGTAACTCCGATGATGGATTTTGAATTTGTAGCCTAAGTATCTCGTGAATTTCCGTTGTATTCGTTCCAATCTGTCTGAATGCACTGCATAATTTGTATTCCAAATTTGACTCCCATAATCGAGATGACTGCGGTCATAAGCACAATACAAAACTTTCAATGTTTTCATTTTATTAAACTAACTGGCATTACGGATAATGAATCCCAGGGCTTTGGATGCTTTTTTGGCGATATGGTCGACATGACACTCGAAGGTGAGCTTACTGTCAAGCAGAATACCAAGATCTCTGGTGACATGAGTTCGAGATAAAAGCTGATCTGCAATTGAGTAGTCAAATATGATTGATAGTTTCTTCCGGGTGAAGGTGATAACTAAGAATTTCGATATGTTAAGATCTAATTTATTTATTCTACAATAGCTTACCAGTCTAGATATGTCCGCCTGTAAAAGTCTAGCGTCATTCAAACTCTTAACTGATGTAAATTTTCATGTCATCCGCAAACATTAGGTATTTAGAATGTTTGATACACTCGCCGATATCATTAATGAAGAGTACAAATAATAACGGCCCCAGCAGGGAGCCCTGTGGTACACCAGAGGGGATGATTGACCAGGAGGACATAAAGCCACTAAGGACCACTGTTTGTCTCCGATTAAGCACATAAGACGAAAACCATCTGAATAGGTCTCCCCTAATGCCCAAGTCGAAAAGTTTCCTCAGTAGAATGTCATGATCGATTCTATCGAACGCCTTGCTATAATCAGTATAAATAGCGTCCACCTAGGACCCATTATCCATGTGCTCAGTCATATAATCTGTGATAAGAACCAGGTTAGAGACTGTAGACCTTCCTTTCAGAAATCCGTGTTGATAAGGACTCAAGCTAGAAACCACACTGCTATACAACTGATTATAGACTATGCGTTCCAACACTTTGGCTAGCAAACAAAGTTTTGAAATTGGCCTATAGTTTTTAATTTTGTCTTTAGCACCCTTCTTATGGATGGGCGAGATAAAAGCAGATTTCCATAAAGAAGGCACAATACCGGCAGATATTAACCTTTGAAACAAAAGTTATACAGGTAGAGCTAGTTCCTCAGCGCACTTAACTATGAACACAGCAGATAGGGCATCGGGGCCGGCAGATTTGGTTAAGTCAAGGGATTTCAAATGTCTATGAAGAACCACTACGTCAATTTCAATTGTACTTAAATCACAGTTGGAAACACAGGTGGTCGAACTACAGTTTTGACTTGCAGAGGAAGCATCTAGAAAGGTTGTGCGAAAGTAATTAGAAAAAGGCTCACAAATCCCCCCTGAGTCACTTTTATTTTCACCATATGACATACTCGATGGGAAATTACTATTCATGCGTTTACTTTTCACATATGACCAGAACAGCTTTGGGTTAGTACCTATTGAGGACTCAATTTTAGTCATATAGGACTTATAATAAAGCTGCTCAACATCATTGGCTCTGTCGCGAAGTAATTGATAAGATAAGCGATCAGAAATATTACCGTAGACTTTAAATTTCCTATAGTATTTGAATTTTTCTTTAAGTATCTTAATGAGCGCCGAGTTATACCAAGATGGATACTTAAAGAGTTTACACAAACGCTGAGGAACGTGCTTATCTCTGATATCGAACAACGTTGAATAAAAATTCTCTACAGCTTCCTCAACAGTACTTTTCAATATTATATCGTCCCAGTCAATGCCCCGCAGGTCAGATCGAATACCTTCGTAGTTGCCTTTGTTATATTGATACTCCATGCGTGCACTGACGCTAAGTGACTGAGGTTGCACAGTTACAAGCTGAATTAACAACGCAGGGATCACCCTGCGTGTTTAGAACCCTTAACTATCGAGGACGCATATCAATGCGTCCTCGATAGTTAAGGGTTCTAAACATGCTGACACGGTGACGGGAGTATTCGCGAGGATTAGATCTAGAATTTTGCCGTGCCTATTATTAATAAGGTTAAATTGCTGCAGACTACAAAAATCAATGGTGTCAACAAAATGAGTAAACATGCTAGTTTGAGGCGCGATAGGTCTAATTCCATCATATGAAGTACTCCAAATAATGGAGCTCATATTAAAGTCTCCAAGAACAATAAATTTGTCTGTAGGGTGGTTATTTATTAAGTCCGAAAGATTGTCTAAATAAGCATGTAACTGATTAGCGAAGCTATTACCCGAATTCTGTTCACATAAATATAGAGTACATATATTAAGGCGGTAGGTATGTTTATCACAGCTGGTTCTTAATCGAATCGAAATCCAAATGTCTTCTGCACTGGATTGCCAGTCAACATTCTCAACTACAGCAAGTTCACGGCGGACCGCCACTAGTACGCCACACGGTGGATCGAAAATCGGCTGTAGAAGACATAGGATCTCGATGTCTTAAATGTTATTTTTTTTGCTGGAAATGACTTCTGCCGCTCATTACTGTTCTATAAAATGTCATATGAAGTAATTGTGTGCACAAATGGAAGAGTTATAATTTTTATAAGAAAAAAATGTATGGAGCTGACATGAAAAATGAGGATATCTCTGGAATCGCTAGGATAGCCATTATATCCTTGCACACTGTTATAGTACTATTTATTTGTGAATTTTTGACATACTTATTGTTGCGGCATATCTTGTGATTTTTTTTTTTTAAATCGTCAAAATTAAATAATAAAAATTGTTTATGATATGTACATTTTAATGCTTAAATATGGCTATACCAAGTGTAACTTACAATATTTTTTATGCTTAGACCAAAACATTCTAAGAAATCACAAAGTCGATATAATATTAAAACCAAGATAGTTAATATTTATATCCATACTCCATACACAACGCTTGAAAAAAATCATTTCAAATGAACAGAAAAACAGCTCAACATCCATCAATACATATTTGTTAGCAAGCCAGTGAATATATCTATAAAAGCAGTAAATAACACATTTCGGTAAAAGAGCAATCCGAACGTAAATACAGCGAGTATGGTCAAGCGGACTTTGGACTGAGATAAGCGAGTAGGCGCGTTCCGTATTTCTCAAACTGCTAATTAACGACACTTTCAATAATCGTTTTAGTTTTAGCGCAGTACTTTTAAGGTATAGCAAAGATGAGATGAATTTTAGTTTATGAATCTACGCCGAGATTGGGTGTTATATAAAAATAGTTTAGTGTATTTTTTGCAAGTCCCGTTCCGTTGCAACCATGAAAGTCTTGGAGGCGGCATCCCGTTTTACAAAAATCTTCATATGCTTCACCCACACAAACTGGAAATTTTGTTGCTTGGCAAGGGACTTAGTTTGTGAGAGTAACATTTTATTCTTGACAGTAAGGTGATCATTGACGAAGATCCTTCCCAAGCCAGTGACTCCAATGAGTTCGGGGAGTAGATGATCTTTGAGGGAGCGGGCAGCAGCGATGAAATCCTCTTTCGCATATCTATTCATAAAAGATACAATAATATTCTTATTGGTAGATCCGTTAGTCAGTACTCTGTGTACAAAATTCATGTGAGTCTTCATAATAGAATAGGAAACTTTATCACCGATTTTACCAACTATATCAAAGAGGTTCTCTCTATCCTTCATCGGTACTCCCTTAATTTCCACATTATTGCTGCGGAACCACTGATCAAAGTCCCGATGCCCGTCCTCAAGTTTGGCAATCGCTGACTTAGTGTGTGTTACGTCTAACTGCACCGCTTCTACTTTGGTTAGTCTGTCGTCCAACGCCAGGACCTTACCAGGAAGTTCATTGAGACTGGTTAGCTCCTGCCGTAACAATAGCACTTCAGATGCCAAGCTAGAGAGAGGAATGAGTTCCTGACGGATGCTGGATAATTCACGCATTATTGTTTCCAGGGTAACCGGCACAGGAAGAACTGGCGAAGCTGTGCTTGATAGTGATGATTGGGTACTTGCTTGACCCGCATTATTGCAATTAGCACATCTCCAAGTAGCTTGACGCTCCCCGAGTTTGCTGTAACCCTTCTCAGTAATTCCAGAACAAGGGAAGTCGAAATGGTTGCGACATGCCGAGCACTGGATTGCTTCCGTGACTTCGTCACCACACCTTCCACAGATAACCATATTTCACAGTTAGATAGCACTGAACAACAACGTTAATAATTATTATCGCGAACGACAGCTGACGACAAATGACAGACGCACGATGCGATCTCGCTTGGACGTCTTATCAGAGCAGCGTACGCTCGGGACTGAAAACTTTAACTACTAAATTTGTTACTGAGCTTATAGCACCTGTCCTAGCACATATTATTAATTTAGGTATTACCGAGGACATCTATCCCGAAAGCTTGAAAAAGTTATAATAAAACCGCTCCACGAAAAGGAAGACAAGACACATATAAAAAACTACCGGCCAATAGCCAAAATTCCTATCTTTTCCAAAATCTTTGAAAAAGTTATTTATAACTCGTTATACCAATATCTTCACAAATATAATATTTTGTGCAAAGAACAAAACGGTTTCCGGAGAAATAAAACAATTAACATAGCTATTTTCGACTTTTTAAATAATGTTATGTCTGCTGTTGATAAAAAGAGTCCCATCTGCGCTATTTACACAGACATGACTAAAGCCTTTGATTATGTTGATCACAAAATCCTTCTAGACAAATTGCATTGCTATGGAATCAGAGGGAACATTTTAAAACTACTAGAATCATATCTAAGTAATAGATTGCAATGCACTGAAATCACAAGAGTGTGCGCAAAATACAAAACTGAACGAACGTATGTGTCGAATTTCAAAAGTATAAAATATGGAGTGCCTCAAGGTAGCGTGCTTGGGCCACCTTTATTTCTCATTTACATAAATGATTTGCCAAAAGTGACACAACAACAAATGATTTTGTTTGCAGACGATAGCACTGCCATAGTTAAATGTAAGGACTTAAATACTTATCAATTTGACATTAATAATACTCTTACTGACATAATTAATTGGCTTAATATGAATAATTTAGTAATCAACCTAAAAAAAAAACAAAGTAATGCATTTCCACCAAAGAATTGAACCTCCAAAAGTTTGTGTCAATTACAATGGCAACGAAATAGCAGAAGTAAAAGTAAGTGTGTTTTTAGGTATCCATATTGACAATAACCTTCATTTGAAAGCTCATATAGAACAGCTATGTAAAAATATTAATAAATCTGCCTATGCACTTTTTCAATTGGCTAGAAAAGTAAATATAAACGCGTTACTTGTTGCCTATCATGGTCTAGTAGCCTCACTTGTACGATACGGAATTATTTTTTGGGGTAATTCCCCGGATAAGGGATTACTATTCAAGGCACAAAAAAGGTGCATTACAGCCATGTGTGGTCTGAAAACAGATGACAGCTGTGCACCGTACTTTAAATCATTAAAAATACTTACGCTACCGGCGATGTACATATTAGAAATTAGTATCTTCGTCAAAACAAATCCCAACCTTTTTGAAAAAATAACAATGGTACGAAATGTTCCAGTTCGTAGTCAGTACAAAAATTCTTTGAGTAATTATAAATGTAAAACTGCATTAGTAAAAAAAAGTGCCCTGGGTGGGTGAGTCTCGCTTGTGCTGCGTTCCGATGCGGACGCGTTTGCATTTTCTTTATTTCAGTTAGCGCGGCGTAAGCTGTCGCTCGTAATTTACTCGCCATGAGTAATGAACTAGTGGCGAATGAGCTGCTGGCATTCCTGCAGCAGAAGCTGGATGTGATGGACGAGGTGTCCGCTGTCCAGATCTGCGCAACGAACTTCAGCGAGGATGACATAGCTGCTGCCAAGCTGTTGTTGTACAGTGTGCTGAATAAGCGCGACCAGATGGTGTCCCGCCGGCGTGACGGGACTAAGACGAGCCTGCAGGACATAATCACGCTGTTCAAGGAGACCGACCCTGACGACGTGCCGACGTTTGTGGCGAAGGATCTACACAAGCTTCCTCCCGTCACCTTCGACCACGTCGATGTAACGAGCCTTCTAAAGGACATTGTCTTTTTGAAGGCCCGCCTCGCGGATGTGTTAACCAAATTAGATGCATCCCAAAACACCGTCGCTGATTTGCGTAAGGAAGTTAGCGATTTGCGCAACAGTGTGGCGGTAATTAGGTCACCAGTCGATGCGTCAAACGTCAACACATGTCGCGGAGCCGGCTTCGATATATCGTCGTCGATTTCCGCGTCAGCAGTTTTGTCGCCAGCGCATCCGTCGATTGCTGAGCTTGCAGAGCGCCCCGCCAGCGCGCCCCGCAGCTCCGCGCTCGTCACCGCAGCTCCTCCGCGTAGCGCCGCCCGCGCCCCTTGCCCCGTCCCGCTGCCAGTGTCTGCAGCCCTGGCGAAATCCCTACAAAGAAATTTCGCTAGCGTCACCGCGAGTGCCCCTGGCGCTCTAGCTGCGCCTATTAAGCCCATGCCAGAAAAGGCGCCGAATAGGGATGATAATGAGGATGGTTTCGTGACGGTGCAAAGGAGGAAGCACCGATCGCGAACGAACAAGAACCGCTGCGGTAAAGCTCCTACGGACCCCGAAGTCAGCCTGCGTGCCGCAAAGCCGAACATACCGGTGTACATCTCCCGCCTGCATAACACCACTAAGGCGGAGGACATCGTGGAGTACGTGCGCCAAAAGACGAGGTACACACCGAGGGTGCAGATACTAGAATCGCACCGGAACGTCAACTTCAAGGCGTTCGTCGTGCGTGTACCAAACTGTTATCTGCCCCTCGTCATGGAAGAAGACTTTTGGCCGCAGGACGTGGTGTTCCGTCGCTTCCGCGGACAAGTTCCACACGACAGCACAAAGGCAAGCTAGTGCAAAGTGAAGTGCTACTAACATAGTCTAAGCCTTATTTATTAACACAAGTTTTTTGCTTATATTAAAATATGTATGTTTAGGTTAAGGTATTTTTCTATGGGCCTGTGTCGCCTGAAATAAATGGTATTATTATTATTATTATTTCGAGTTCTTTCATTTTCTTCTCTTATATGAGAGTACAAAAACCTTGCACACAGGTCGGAACCAAATGTGTAAGGAGGAATTTAAATAGAGAACGTTGATGATATTGTGGAAGAAGTAAGGAACTTCCGGGTGATCCGACAGGTGTTGAGAATTGTGGCTTTTTGTATCAGGTGCAGGGTATGCGTGGGCATATGTAGAGTGTTAAGGCTTTGTGTAAGAGAATTTGGTACTATACCAGTGGATGAGAGTACTATAGGGACGATGTGAACGGTTTGTGCTTTCCACTGGGTTTTTATTTCTATGGCGAGGTCTTGATATTTGCTCAGCTTTTCAGATATTGTGGTTTGGATGTTGTGTGAGTTAGGGATAGCTATATCTATAAGGTAAACTTCTTTATTCGTTTTGTCGTGAATGGTTATATCTGGTCTCTTGAAGTGTATAGTTTTGTCTGTTATTATCGTCTGATCCCAATTATTATTATGGCTCCACGCATTTATAATAAAATTCCAGACGCCATATAAGAATTAAATTTTACAGAATTTAAGAAAAAAAAAAAAAAATCTTAATTGATAAATGTTATTATACAATTGACGAATACTTAAATGACGAATTAATTTAGAAATACTATGATTAACATTGACATTAAATAATTTTGATATTTTAATTACCTACTTTGACATATTTTTTTTTTTTTTTTGACATTTTAATAATTCTTCATAATACTTAACATAATACTCCAATTATGTCAGACCTAATCTGACATAATTGGAGTATTAAATATTATGTAATTGTTCAATTTATTTTCTAATGAATACCACAATTATGCATGATTATCAAATATTTTAGTAAATTTTAATTTGTAATCCTCAGCTAGATTGCACACAATATTTGTACGCCTACTGACATAACATAGCGCTCTGTTCACCAAACATAAGATCTGTATTTATTTACCTATGTTAACAAATAAATAAATAAAATAAATTAGTTGACGAAGCGGAGAATAACGTTGTTTTTTTTGTGTTTTTAAGTCAAAGCTCTTACAACTCGTTTCTGAAAGTCTTATTAAGTTCCCATAGTACTTTACTGTCGCGGCCTGCAACGAGGGCATTGATGGAAAAACATACATGAGCCCATCAATGCCTGGTTGCAGCCAAGGCTTGTATAGTATTCAATTTAATGTGCTGTGTTCACATAGCCTATAACAATTCATCATACAATCAAAACGCTTCTATTGGTACTTCATTTGTTAGATTATGTTGAGTACCTAGTTTAGAAGTTATGAGGGAACAGATGAACATACATACATGCATACATACATACCGGTCAAAATCATAACCCTACTTTTTGCTTCGCCGTAGTCGGGTAAAAATGCTCGAATTTCCAAGCACGTTTGAGAAAAATCGTTATTGTAATATCTGATTAACTAGCAGAAAATATAACAACCACATTATATATTCTTCAACACACTTGCTCGTAAAGTGGGCTCTTATTGAACCACTTTTAGGTTCAAAGTCAAAGTCATAGTCAAATAATTTATTTCAATTAGGCCATAAAAGGCACTTTTGAACGTCAACATTTACAAAAAAATGGAATTGATTCTAGTCTCCTCTTCCAAAAGTTAGTAGAGAAGAATGGGCAAGAAACTACACCGTTACTCTTTAAAAATCTTTTACACCATTTTGTATACATACACGTATAATTAATAGGTCCCCCCACCTATGAAATCGACGTTTGTATGGAGAATTTTAAAGAAGTTGCATTTTTCATACTAACATTTTCTTAATTTATATAACAACCATGAACACGAATGTTTTAAAACTTTTATGCACTAATGTTTAACAACTAAGTTAACGAATATGCCGCCGATTAAGTGACAAAAAAAGTTTTGGCTAAGTTAAAACAAATAGTGGTAATTTCTGCTAACAAAATGAGGAGCCATTTTTAAGATATTTTTTATGTTTATAAAACTATAAGTAATACGGTTTTTTTACTATTGGTAGTTGTCTATGATGGTCATTATTCGATATAATACCAAGCAATTGATGAATATTTTAAATCATAGAAGTGACGAGGTTCTCTATTTGTGAGAATTAAACGCCAATTTCATAGGTGAGCCCAATATTTGTTCAAAATGCAGTGTATTAAACACACGTGCTTTTTTCTTTATATTACCGCACTAATGCGCTAATGTGCGCCACAGTTAACTATTTACTAGTCGGAGTAATGAAATGGCAGCATGGAATTATTATGTACTATACTTGGAATTAGTATGAGCTATCCTATACTATTAAGAGCGTTTATTCTAAAAGTTGGCAACGTCGCAAATTGTTGTCAAATGTTTACCTGTTTTGATTAATTTGGCAATATTACTATAGGGAAATATGAAATATTGCAAACAAGGGGACTAGAATATTAATAATGAATTGCAATTATAACACTAAATATGATGTTGTAACCGATTAAATAAATATGATTTGTAAAGTTTCCAAATACTTTTTACATCTAAATATAAATTTTCGGTATCACGATATTGATTATTGTATTTCATACTCAATATTTTAGATCACTAGTTAGCCATATTTCATATTATTTTCATTCATATTGCCAAATTAATCAAAACAGCGAACTATTTGCGAAGTTGTCTACTTTTACAATGCACGCCGTTAAGTGAGCATTCTCTATTTTCAACCGATCAGAGATGTTCGCTTTTTTAATCTCATCAAGGTGACTTCATGCCTTTTTAAGCCTACTGGGTAAATAAATAAAATATGATAAATTAACATAATATTTCATCAAATTATATATTTTTCACTACATATTATCCTTAAATTGCGTATTCAAAACTTTACTTTGTGTTTATTTTATTTTTTCATATAGGTGGTTCAGCGGTTTTGCCAGTGCCTTTATTTGCACCTGCGCGTGCATCACTAGCGTAACGCGTGGAAAATACAAAACCAGCGCGCCATTATTACAATCATCAATCAAATAAAAAAAAAACAAAAAAAAATATTTGTTAACGTTTTCGTTATGTGGTTAATTATTATCAAGAATTTCGATGTAGATTTGACCCCGCCGGAAATACTAATCGAGGTACCATAGCCTTTTGCCACCAAAATCTAGAGAGAAATGCCTAGCGGCCTAAGAAACTTTCACACGGTGGAAAAACAGCAAAAATGCACAAGTTGTTGAGCTGTAGGTACGAATGAACTGGCAAATAAATACAAGCCCAGCTCGCTTTGGTGTATCTATTCCATGTTAAAAAGCACTGTTAAGATCAACAATTATATTGATATCAAAACCTACTGTAACCTTACGGCATTTCTAAAGAGACGCTCGGACGGATATATTGGTTGGAAATCTAAAGTACTGTCACCAACCGAATTTGAAAAGTTTTTAAAAGAAGTCCCGCATAGTCAGTACCTAGAAACAAAGCTAGGTCAGTTGAACTTTATAAATCTTAATGCATATCATCTCTATAATTACTTTATTTTAGCACGAGTTCTTACATTCTATTCGATCTTTTTGCAGCTTGCGTTAATATTCGGTGTTACTGGTGCGTATTGACGTCAAGAGCTTAGTGATTTTACAACAAAAGGTTGTAAAATAGTTCCACGGTGTAATGGTTCTCGTAAAAATTACTAATATTAAAAACAAGATTTCATGATCTTTTACAATCTATGGCCCGTTTTATGAAAGAGTAAAAAAATATCAAGCTCTTCGTTCAACAAATACAAAAAAATACCACTTTTTCCAAAACTTTCAAAAACGTAAATGTACAGCTCAACCTATTGGTATCAACAAATTTGGAGCAATGCCAAGAGAAATTGCAAAGTATTTAGATTTGCCCGAGGCTGATAAGTCTTACACTAGGCACCATTTTAGAAGAACTTCTGCTACACTGCTGGCTGATTCGGAAACCGATATATTAACCTTAAACCATCACGGCGAATGGCAATCTGACGTAGTCGTTGAATCTTATGTCGAAGATTCTATTCATAACAAGGCAAACATTAGTGCTAAAATAACACTTGGAATAAATTAAGAGCCGTGACAATCTACTTCGCGTGACCCTGGTTATTTAGTGCCTTCTACTCCCCCACTAATGAGCCCTTATATGTACAACATTCACCCAAGAAAATGAATATAACGAAATTATTAATAATAAGAATACCATAACACTAACTGAAAAAAAACTAATGAATACTGTTAGGTATCATTTTGAGAAATGTACTTTCAATAAGTGTTTCAATAATTAAAAGTTCATATCAATATTATGTAAGTCTGTTTTTTCCTCGCAAGTGTGTTGAAAAACGTCGTATGAAACACGTCTGAATTGATCATTGCACAACCAACTTATCGCGCTCGCCTACCGCTCACGCGAATAATACCACCTCGAGCGCGGTAATGCATAGCACACTTATATCGTAATGTACTAATAAATATCACTTGAATAATATTTTATAATGAATAATACAAAAAACGATCAATTGGAACCGTGTACCAGACTTCAAAGGAGAACCGATGACCTGGTGAAAGCCGCAGGAATCCGCTGGATGTGAGAAGCAGTGGATGTCTTTCAGCTGAAATGACGATGATGATGGAAAGAAAAACTGGAAAAGTTTCACGGAAAATTTTCAAATTCGGGAAAATATGAACGTTGGACTTTTGTATTAATTATTAAAAGGAGACCATTCACATTTCATACAACGTTAGGCCCAAAACCCAAAGTTCAAGCCAGTGACAAAAAATGTGTTACCCAGGTCGGGGAAGTCCTCCTAATCATTTTTTACTATGGCGCCGAATCTCTACGACCATTCCATCAGCTGTTTTTTAAAGTTGAAAAATTTTGTTACCTTGAAGGCATCGAACGCGTCTGGGAGGAACATTATGGAACAACATGACAGAGGCTAATTCGCCGTTCTTGTATCTTCGGTTCTACTCTTCGAGCGACCTCATACGGATCTGCCAGTTGACAAATTAAACCAGGCAGCGGTCATAGTCCGGCTCTTTTTTCAACTTGAGTAAATAAATAAATAAATATATTCTTTATTGCCATAAACAGGTTACAAAAAATTTGAGACCCAGGCTCCACAGCTAGGTTAGAGTACCTGTATTTCAGGAGCCAGAGTGTAGCCTCTTTCCCAAGGTAGTCTACGCGTTCGTTGTCCTCCAGCTATGCGTGAGCTTTTATCCAGAACAATAAAACATCTTTGCTCTGCGATAAGGCCGCGCCCACGTTAGCTCTCGCCTCCGCCAGCAGGAAGTGGAGGTGAACCTTGATTCGCCGGATGTGGAGTTTACGCAAACGCCACCACACTTCCAATCTCCCTGCCCGCAAGGGCTGGCTGGGGCACTTTTTGCCTCATACAGAGCGGCTGCTTCTGATATTTGGAGGTCGAGTGGGAGTCTCCCAGCCAGCATCAGGGATGCGTTCAGTGAAACGGTGGTGTAAGATTTGCAGAGCTTTTGAGCGAATACTCATCGGACGGTATGACCGTGAACTAAGAAGATTGGAGTGCATTTTCTACACTCCACTCTTTTTAATTGTCGGCGCCTAGAGGATTGCATCACAACCGGCTCCATTTTTTTGTAAAATGTTTTTATTTTTCACTTTTTAGTTATACCCACACAAATTCGAAAACCACTACCTGCTATGTAAATAACAGTGACAGGAAGTTATGATCATACCATCCACATATAGTAAGTGGGAAAAACACGTATTATTGAAGCTTACTCAAAAACTATCGAAGCAAAGTTAATAAAATTTATATGGGACCAATTTGGGAGGATACCCTTTCATACAAGAAAATACTTTTTGAAATCGGTCCACAATTGACGGAGAAATCGGCGGACATAAATAAAAAATTAAAAAAAACTCGCGACGAATATTTATAACCTCCTCCTATTTGGAAGTCGGTTAAAAATATAAATTACACTTACACCACTGGCTCCGTACATACAGGACATATCAACCCATCCTGGATTCGGTTCTTGTTTAGAACAAATCACTGAAACCAAATAAAAATTGTGGTTAAAATTATGTCGTACTAGTATATACGTATAGCAACTTCAGCACTATTGAAGTAAAAAACATAGAACTGTTTGTGTGGTTACTGTTACCGTCTTTTTCACATAATAATAATTATGTTTACATTCAGCATGACGAATCGCGTTTTTTTTTTTTTATAATATGTACACCTGCTTTTTGACGTAGGTGTCAATATTTTTTTATAGTGAGCGAGTAGAAATACGGTCATAGAAGTTTTTGGGCAAATAAAGAATTAGCTTCTATAAAGTCCGTCGTCCACGACGCTACATCGTGGTCGATGGGCTGTATGACGTGCTTTAACTGGCCAGTGACAGCTCGGCCCGAGTTATCTCCACCCGAACAATAATACCAAATAGGTACTACGTCACCAAAACGCCTAAAAAAGTAGTGTGTACCGTCCGCATGAAAAGTAACGACCTCTTAAAATAGTGAAGATTTTTTAAAATTTATTGTTAGAATTGAATTGATTTATAATTTTTTTATGAATAAATATTATTATTCTAAATGAAATTGAATGCTATGAACTTGTTCTGCAATACAGACTGTTTTGATTCATTTCATACTTATTCATATAACCAGAAATCAGAATTACAGTAATCGCCTTCTTGTCTTTTATGATCTAGACTATTCTAAATTTGATGTGCAAGAGTGAGATAGAAAACTTTTCTATTGTCATCAGATCCGATGTGTGTCATTTTTTTAGCAAAGGAACGCTTGTCTTTTTTAATCCAGACAATTTAAAAGACGTTGTAGATAATTGTTTTTCTGCTTTGTATGTAAATAAAAAACAAAAATATTCGGAAAACCAAATTACATTCGTAATGATTTATTTTAAAACATCGATTTTCTACCTGACCGTAGAAATCACCGTCATTGGGAGTGAAATATCTGGTATTATTATTCGGGTTGGGTTGACGCGGGCCGAGCTGTCACTGAATCACTATATCAACGGGTGGTAACGAAGACTCTTTAAAAAGTAACCAGTTACAAACTTATATCATCACCAATGGGTAGCCAGCATGTCATAGCAGTAGCATTTTAGTGGTCCGTACACGACGTGACTTACTAACGCGTTATTAACTAACGTGTGATTGGCTTCGTCATGTGTGGACATATTTGTTACATTTGAGTACCTTCGTGGAAGATGGGCCTTACATGACTGTCAGAATGTGTCTGCTATTCAGTAATGATGTTTATTTTAAGGTTAATAGGCACTCACCGATAGCTGGTCTAACAACACATATGGGCAGTTCCTTGCCGAGAGTAGTAATCAACTCTTCGGCTATTGACTTTGCAAATGTGTATGTGTTCGGCCAATTCTTTATCAAACTGTAATTTAAATAAAAAGAGATATGAAAATGTTATCGAATCAGTCATGGACGTCTCTTTCAAGACACTACTGGATTTTTTATTGAAAACAGACCAACGACAGTAACGAAGAGAAGTCAGAGGGAAAATAGCATACGTCAGTAAAATTTGTATTTACGCCTGGCGATTGAATCCACCAACCCACACTGTGCCCGCGTAATGGATTACGGCCAAGTCTCACTAAAGCTCTCTGCCCACTACACAGTACCATACCATGGCCGTGCTATGAACGTATCAGGCACGGAAAGAAAGATGACACGGACTACTATGCCCACTAGAACGTATCAACAGTGTGTCATAAGTGCGTAACGATTTTAGTGACCGCAGCATCCGCGTATCATACGCGTATCATCCGCGTATCATCCGCGTATCATCCGCGTGTCATATCCGTACGATCCCTGTTCTCTCGGTTAGTTTACCTGTGGTTTCGCGCGAGGCGGATGCGAAGTGTCTGGAAGAGCAAGTGAATACATTTCTGTTGAGACAATTATTTCCTATAGCCATACGATGGCTATTATAAAATTGTCCGTGTATAAGAGGTTTAGAACGGTCATCATTACGCGGTTATACCCGTACCCGTATGCCCATCGTTTCGCCGCCTGCGCACACCGGTTTTGCAACGTCGCGGGCCGTGCACGGGGCGTATCACTACCGGCGCGGCAGAATAATCTCGCCGACAATCTTTGACATCGAGTCGGTGTTGGTTGGTGACGGAACGGTCTACTGGCATAGTCTCATACTTTTAATACAAAGAATATTTTTGTCTGACACATTCCTAGCATAGTAAAGTTATGGTATGATACGGTGTAGTGGGCAGACTCCTTCACAGAGAGGAGGCCAGTGGCTCAGCAGTGAGAATATTATAGGCTGATTATGCTATATACTTACTAGATATGATTGATCTCTTACTAAGGAATAATCGTGAACCATTGATTTTAAAGCCACTCACTTCGGTGTCATATCATTTATTCTTCCTTCATCGACATTCTCAGCTATTCCGATCATAGCGTTGGGATTTATAGGACTTTTGTAGAATTTTTCACATACTGCAGAATTAACACGGTCCGCACAAGCATGTGAGTATGCTGTTGAAACATAGACGAAAGATCTGAAGAAAAAATATATTTTTATAATGTGTATTGTAGAAACCTAACCGACCGGCCACAAAGGACAATTAAGACTGGTTGTACCATAGGGTACAACCAGTCTTAATAGTCCTATATTACCCAGTAACTAGTTGGTGGATACTGGTATTCATCTGTCTCCAGTTTAACTGTTAGGCAAATGGTGATGATACATTTTATCGGTAGTACCAGTGTATAAGATTTAAAGCATATAGAATTTTCTTACCTCAGGTTTTTGCAAAGTTTGCCGAGTATAAGAGTCTCTCTGGTGCCTCGTATGTTGATCAAGGTCGCCATACGAAGGGATTCATCAAATCTTGTCGTGGCCGCCAGATGAAATACTATGTCCACCTGGATAACGTAATTAATAACCCTTCAATCCACCATGCCATTTAATTTAGTAAAAATTTTCGTAGTATGGCTGAACTTGGTACATTTTCCTAAACTTTGAAGCCAAACTACTAATAAACTCTGAATTGATTTGAAATCTCGGTAAAAGATACACGAATTTTAATGACATAAGTATCTAAAGATAACGGTGCGTGCTTGAAATTATGGCTGATTTAAATTTGCGTTGGTTCGGTAGCGAGTTTAATTCAAAGCCAGTTATTAAACAGCATTGTAAAAACCGGAATTTAAGCACACGAATTTTGATAATTACCGTATTATGAGTCTGGTTTTGCACCCGTACAAAGTCTTTATTAAAGTAATCGAGGACCGAATATCAGGATCACTCGACAAACAAAAGCCTCCCGAACAGGCTGGGTTTCACCGCGGCTTCTCTACTACTGATTACCTTCACTCCCTCAACCAGGTTATCCAGAAACACTCAGAATAATTCCAACGCCCACTTTATATCACCTTTGTGACCTATTCAAAAGCTTTCGATAGTTACAGGATAGAAAACAAATAACGGAAATAAGCAGAATTAATATAAGCACCAAAAGAGAAGAAATCTTTCTATCGGAGGAACGTAAAGTTATCTACGGAGTTCCGCATGAAAGTATACTAGGACCACCGCTTTTTCCAAAGGCAATCAAACACCCTATAACACTGTTTGCGGATGACAGTACAATAATTATACCTAGTAATCAAAGGGTTTTTTTTATAAAAAGGACATAAATAATACATTAAAAGAAACTATAGAATGGTTAGACAATAATAATTTAAAAATATATTTAAATAAGACTGGAATTATGCATTTTAGCCAGCACGCATTGACTCTTTCCGATCTTGACATAACATACAATGATATAAGAATTGACACAGTTAATACAACGAAGTTTCTAGGACTAACAATAGATCGCAATTTATATTGGAAGGCCCATGTAGAGACCCTGACTAAAAGAATAAGCAGTAGTGCGTACGCCTTGTACATTTTGTCACGCACTGTTAACATAGATGCGTTACTAACTGCTTACTACGGGCTAACGGAATCTGTTCTCAGATACGGTGTTATTTTTTGGGGTAACTCAACTAACAAAGAAGTTGCATTTAAAGCACAAAAGAGATGCCTCAGGGCCATGTTTAAGTTAAAAACGACCGATAGTTGTAAGCCCTATTTCATACGTTATAAAATGTTGACATTGGTATCTCTTTATATTCTGGAATCAGTAATGTTTGTTAGAAATAATAGTAATTTATTTTTGCGAATGGCAGATACATTTCCCAGAAACAGGCGTGATCGAAGTCAGCTCTGTCTGCATAGTAGTAGGACTGCACTTATGCGCAAGAGTGTTTTTTGCATGGCTCCCATTATTTATAATAAGTTACCGAAAAGTTAGAGGGAGCTTAATAATGTACAATTGAAGAAACAACTAAAGTCATTTCTAACTGACAAAGCATATTATAATAAGAGGAAATTCTGACAGAACCATTTATTTTGACATAGATTTTTAGGAATTATTTTTTGTTTACTGTTGACATTTATAATGTATTAATGTTTGCTAAATTCAAGGTAATTTAATGATATTGACTTGACTATCTACATTATTAACAATCATAATTATTCATATTTGCACGCCATAATATGTGGCAAACATATCTGAACCTGTATTTTTTTATGTTATCCTGCATGCACGTTTTCATTTCTGTATGTGTACACATGTTTCAGCAAATAAATATATCTTATCTTATCTTATCTTATCACCCATAGCTCAATTTTTAACGCCCTACAGAATCAAGACACAGATGTCACTTTAGATATTCAATCTTCCTTTGTCCCTTAAGAGAAGACTCATATTGACGTGTGCATACTTCCCATTCTTACACATGTTCTTTGACAAATCGGCAGAGGTCCACGCTCGAGGTTGCCAGACGGCTATGGAATGGAGTATTTTGGGTATCGAACTAACAGACAGGGTTAGGAATACGACCATCCGTTCCATCACAAAGATAACTGATGTCAGTTGGAAAGCTGCCACGCTAAAATGGAATTGGGCTGGACATATTTGTGGTATATCAGACGACCAATGGGCGAAACTTACGACCCAATGGCTCTCTTTTAATGGCTATAAATCCCACCTCATTCTTGCTGCACGACCTCTTCTGGCCGGCTTAAGTGGAGATTCGCAATAGCAAACGTGCTCGGAGGAAGAAAGTATTCCTTTAAGTGCTGGTAGGGATATTCATCATTGGGCTCTGGAATCCTTCTGATAGCCGTGCAATACCTCTCCACTCCTCAAGCACTTCGGAATATGTTGCCCTCTTGTCGCTACATCGCTAAGTGCTAGCGACAGTTTCCGGGGGCCCATTGTTGTGTGTGCCCGTGCAAGTCACCCCTGCCATTTCATCCTTGTATAGTTTATAACATTGGTCAGGCAAGGTACGTAGTAATTCGATAGTTCAAGGTAGCAAATCCATTATGGCCACCCAAACTTATAGCCCAATATGTTTTGTTTGCATGTTCTTCAATAGTCCTGCACAAACCGAGGGTTGTCCTTGCGTGCACTTACATAATGTATACAGGGATAATCGTCGATTGGTGCCTCGGGGTCTACTCTCTAAGTTCGTCAATGAAGATATGGGCTCGTCTGAAAGTGGTCCGAAACGTCTGATCGTACCCCCTCTCCCTAATGATTCGGATTCACGAGTTTCGAACGGAATCATAGACAATATTGTGAATATATGTTAATAATCATAAACTTGCGCAATTCCACCGGTCGATTGTGAGTTTACTTAATTTGTGGTTTTCAAGCTTAATAAACAAAACTTAATAGTGTTGTCGTTAGAAAATTACCACATTTTTAACAATTTACTTTTTAATGTGTCTTTAATTATAGAATTGAATTATTTTTGTTATTTTTGACGGGCTAGTGGCTTTATCCTGTTGATACTTTTGTTTTTTTTTAATCTTTTTGACTGAAATTTTATTTTTTTTATTTTCGTAAGTTGGCTACCGAGAAGTTTTCTGTTAGAACTGAGCATGTAAATGATAAGAAAGAATACCCTCTGTGGTCAATAGAAGTTTTTGATATAATTTAATAGTATCTGTATATTGCGAGAATATCTTAGGTACTTAGAGTGCGTGCCGCGAAAGAAGGCCGGCGGAAAATTGTGGAACTACATTTTTTTTAAGGCTTGTGCAGACCAGCGCGACTTGTCGCGCGACGCGACACGAACAATACAATTTCTAAGAAAACTTCACAGTATAACAATAACCGGTGTCGCGTCGCGCAACAAGTCGCGCTGGTCTGCACAAGCCTTTATGCAATGTGATGCAATGGCATAGACACTAGTGCCGCATCAAAAGGATTTTAGTGGTGGTGCGGACTCTAGTTGGTTATGGCTATCATCAACAAGGATGCCAAAATTCCTCTTCCACCCACTGCTGAGTATAGGCCTCTTCCCTTTTGTCCCATGCTTACCGAATATTTAACTGATCCCCTAAAAACTTATTGACCTTTTAATGATGTATACTTTTACTACTACTACTTTTTTTTTTACTTTTTAAATGAATGAACCTCTAAGAACTTTTTGCGGTTGCTACATCCAAGTTGGTCAGTTATTTGGCTATTTAGTATTTTTAGGCAAAATAGGCATTATTTAAGTTTCACAAAAAGAGAGAGCATTAATTTTAATAATATTTGTAGGAGCGCAAAATGGAAATTATTAGAGTTTTGCATAAATACATGCCAATAACAATGATTATTAAAATGTAGTTCCTGGCATACCTGTTCTGTAATAGCGTTCCAGTCTTTTTCATTTAACCCAAGTCTAAGCTCTGCCGCATCTCCTGATACAGGCACGAGTTTTTCTGCGAAATCTGGTTGTTGTTCTCGCAACAAATCATACACCTGGAAACAATAGTTACAATATTCCAGTACTGAAAATTATTTCAATAAGCAAGCATTATCTGTGAATTGTGTCAGGCATTTGACAGCATTTAACATAACAGTCATGTAAAGAAATTTCTCATTTGTTGTAAATAAGCAAGACTTATCAACTAGAAGTTAGTGTTTCTGAAAACGAAAAAAGATCTGAAAGGCCTATAGTTAGGTTCGGCATGCTTTAGGGTACTATTCTAAAGCCCAATAATAAAAAAAATCGCATGTCATAAAATACATTTAATTATTGCCATTCAAGAATCGTATGCAAGTGTTTACACTCATGCGATTATAATAATTGAACACAAGTTTTGCGATTCAATAATTGAATGTAACTTCTGTGGACTCGGAGACAATTATTGCAAGGCGATTAGTGCATTCAAGTTTTGCCGATTGAGCTGAAACTTGACACACGTGACTTCGGTGATATTTCAATTAGTTGTACCATGAACCATAAATAAAAGTATTTTTTTTTAATCCAATTTAAATATAAACATACAATATAGGAATATACTTACATACATACTTCTAAAATAAATATCACTATAATATTTAAAATTATGATGTAATTTAAAATGACTATGCAACTATGACGAAGTGGAAAGTTAGTAAATACTTTTAGTTCAATAGTATATTAAAAATACTGTTTAAAAATGTTATTTTACGTATAAGTTTATTTAATAAAAAACATTTATAAAATCTTTGTGCGTGCTTGTAATTATTGTACTTCAATCTTATGGTATGCCTTAGGCAATAAACTTACACAGTGTAAATGGGGCCTAAGCCTCTAATAATTTTGGCACGCCAAAATTGCGGTGATAAGTCCCCTCTTTGAGGAGTAGCTAAAGAGGCGCCACGGTGCCACTTTCTACCTGACGCAGGTCCTCACCGAACAGTGTTGTTACAGGAGGTTCCTATTACTGTTCCGGTGGGAGGAAACGCCCCGATGTGGAGTAAGAGGGAATGGGATGCCGAAACCTCCTTCTGCCAAGCACTAATGCTTGCGGTGGAAAAGGCGGAACGCGTGAGGGAAAGGCAAATTTCGCGCCTTCATGCCCCAAGCCGCCTCAGGAGGCGCCCTGGGCGTGGGGAATCGCAGGTCGATTCCCGGCGACCATAGGCGCGCGCTTGCGGACGGTGAGCAATCATAGTGGGTAGCTCGCCGTCCGATAAGGACCCGGGCCTGGGTCAACAGCGCGTTGTGTTCCACTCCTGCCTCAAAGAGATGTCAGGACAACTGATGGAGTCCACTAGGACCGATGCCTGGCGGGGTCGCGGGAAAGTCCAAAAGGGATACCGCGGCCTAGCATCGTACTGAAGGAACACGGGTGGGTTTTAGTCACACTCCGCCCAGAGCGGGAGAAGTTTTTTGATAATTGCCCAAACAAAAAAAAAGGCCCTAATCATTTGGTTTTCATATTTTTAGACTAACTCAAACCCAAAGAAACCTATAAAAGAAATATATAGGCAATATTTACAACTTACGGGATCCTGCAACATTTCAATCAGCCTCTGTTCTACGGTTTTGCCTTTTTTGCTTCTTAGTAAGATAAATATTTTGGATACTTTAGTCGCTCTGTAAAGTAATAATAATTAAATTATTTTAAAATTTATTTACACTTAAAACACGCCTGTTTTCCCCGTAGGGTTAGGCAGAGGTAAACCTGCATAGTACCGATACTCACATTTCGCGAGTTATGTTTTTACATTATATATATTATGTTTCATTACTGGCTTGATGGCTAAGTTTCAAGGTATAGCTGGCGCTATCTGTAGCGACAGCTATTATTATGATTCTGGAGTGTCAACCGCGTACCGCAAAGCGCAGCGTTGATAGGCCTCTTACAAGGTGGACCAATGACTTGTTGAAGGTCGCAGGGATCTACTGAATATGAGAAATCCAGCACCGCTCGATGTGTCCAGCAGTGGATGTCTTTCGGCTAAAATTATTATGATGATTATTATTATGTCTATATTTACCTGAACAGTTTCTCAATGAGCTGTTTGCCGAGGAAGCCAGAACCACCTGTTAGAAACACAGTAGCGCCGCTGTAGAACTGCTGCACGGCAGAGGTTCCACGTGCCATAACTTCATTCACCGGCTTCATTCGGCCAATTAACTTTGCCTCATATGCCTGAGCTGGATCCATTGTTTCAACCGCCATCGTGAGTCAGGAAATTCTGGTATAGAAAATTTGTTGTTTATAGAAACTCAATTCATTCTGTAGCCGTTGGTCCCGGCTATCATACGTAGACTTCTTCTTCTTCTGACATCTTTGACAGTCATTACGGATAGTTAGAAGTCCGCCCAAAAGTCTTACAACCAGTCTTGCCAACTAGGTTGGTTAACTGGGTTGTGGAGGTCAGACAAGCAGTCGCTCCATGTTAAATACAAATATTCAGCTGTATTCAGACCCCTACATAGTTGGAAAAAGGGTAGGCAGATTGATTTTGAAACAGATAGAATTAAAAATAACCGGCCAAGTGCATGTCAGACGACGCACAATGAAGGGTTCCGTAGTTGGGGTGAATTTATCCCAAGAACAAACTTAACATTGTAGTTGAAAAACATGTTCTCCCATACGGAATGTATGGGAGATCATGTTTTTCAAACTGCAAATTTATGGTTGTTGATTATTACTCGTTAACCTGTACAGCCTACTTATTACTATACTGCTGTGAATTTTTTCACAAATCAAAGTACAACCATTTAGCTGGCAGGGGGGGGGGGGGGACAATTGATTCTAACAAAATAAAATCGGTTAAAAGCTTAATATTTCGCAAAAGTATCCCTGAATCCAAAAATTGTTGTCACAAACTCACAATATTTTTGAACGACCTTTCGAACGATACCCCACGACATGGGGTAGATGAGAAAAAAAACATCCCCACTTTACGTGTAGGGGAGGTACCCTAAAAAAATTTTTTTTTTCTTGATTTTATTTTACCACTTTGTTGGCATAATTAATATGTCTACATATGCCAAATTACAGCTTTCTAGTACTAACCGTCTCTGAGCTAAGCCGCGGATAGACAGACGGACAGACAGACAGACAGACAGACGGACATGGCGAAATTATAAGGTTCCTTGTTTACAACGGAACCCTAAAAACTGACCTGGTCATTATGTATCACTTGGATTTAAAATCGTTCAACCGTAGGTACGGTTGCATGAATTTAAATCCAAGTGTTATATATTAAAAAAAAATAAAAAAATATTAAGACTTACCCAACCAAAAACAAGATATAATAATATTGTTATGATTTATTTTTTAAACTTAATTACGGGTAAAAGTGAAACACGTCCATAAATCAATTCAGAACAAGCAAAGTGCTTCTAGTATTCTAATGATGCCATTATATAATATTTATTTTCATACACGTAATTTCACAACAATTTAGTTTATTCTGCAATATTTATTTAGGTAGGTACTACATTTTTTTTTTTTTTACCGTGCTGCCTTCGTGGCGTTTCATTCGGGGTTGTATAAAATTCAGTCATAAATTTTATATTCGCATATCTATATTTTTCACAAAGAGGATTTAACATAACGTTAGAATACTGAATAACCGAATACAGAATTTCCACCCATAATTGATGTTATCATAATGATCAGCAACCCTATTTTAAAATAAATATTAGTAATTAAAAAACCTTACATGAAGGGGGCATAACCGAGTGTCTGACGAATAGCCCAACAGACTGGGACGACTTCATGACTTACCTAAATAAAAACCTTACTGCTGCTATAGCAATGAAAAACCAAAATGATGTAGAAAATGTCTGCAGATATCTCGCTAACGCCATTCAAGTGGCTTCTAACATCAACACACCCTCTCGGCCCAAAGGTTTCACAAACCCTCTCATCCACCAGACATAATGCAAAAAATTCTAGAAAAGCGCCGCTTTAGAAGAATATGGCATGGTGTCAACTCAGAAATGGCCAGAAATACGACTCCAGAAACAGCTAGACCAAACTCATGAATGACTCCTTAATGTTGCACTAGTCGATATTATACAAATATCGGAAGGGTAGTACCCGAGGCTATTACTCCACTGTTTGACATTGTACATCCAAAGTTAAACATGGTATCGTTTTGATTTTTCCAACACCTTCACGCTCAGGCACGGACACAAACACCCCTCCTGTCAGACTTGGTCCTGATACTCTACCACACACAGATTGTGTTAAGTATGTTGGCTTCCGCTTCCATAGGAGCCTAACATGGAAGCATCACATCTATACTTAAATATATATTTATATAATATTATAAAGTGGTAAAATTTGTTTACTCGTTTGTTTGTTTGTTTGTTTTTTTGTAAGTATGTAGGGTAATCTCCGGAACTAGCAGTCGGATTAAAAAAAATCTTTTTGCATTGGACAGCCCAATTCCTGAGGAAAGTTAAAGGCTCGCGGGCAGAAGCTAGTAAAAACTAAAAGGGACTAGATAGAACACAAGTTCCGCAACCTGTATAGACTCATGGAAAGAAACTCTGTGCTCTCTGTAGACAACAAATTCCTCATCTACAACTCGGTCTTAAAGCCAATATGGCCAGCAAAACGAACATACTCTGTCTGCAAAGAGTCCAAATGATATTCTAAGATCAATAAAACCGTACCTTGGTGTGTTAGGAATGGCGAAATCCACGACTATCTACAAAAGCCATCAGTAAACTTTAATTCGAGCGGTACAAAAGACAACATAAGGCACGCCTTACCTGGCATCAAAACCCACTAGCCCTAACTTCCTTACTATTATTATAAATACGAAAGTGCGTTTGTTTGTTTGTTACGCTTCCACGCTAAGAAGACTGAACGGATTTGGATGAAAATTGGCACATGGGTAGACCATGACCTAGGCTAGGACATAGGGCATATAATTTTTATCCTGATTTTCCCACGGGATTGAGATTTAGGCGGGTGAAACCACGGGGCGGAGTTAGTAATAAACAAATAAACCTTTATATTAGAGTTCTATAAATAGTTTTTTTTATTAGGCTGATTGGTGACTTCGAGTTACTTAAGAAAAATCCGCAAGCCTATCGGGTATCTGCCACAAATATATAATTATGATACAAAATAAATTATGTTTAGGAAATTTTATTTATTATTCCTTCGCAAGCGTGTTGAAAATCTTCGTTTGCTATTCGCGTGAGCGTTTGTCACAGCACAAATGCATCAAAATGCACTATTACTAAAATTATTTGTTTTAGGCAACTTACGTACGTACCGTTTTTGTTAAAAATTTAAGGGTTTTGTTTACACGTATAAACATACATAATTTTTCAGATTAACCCAAAACAACTTGTGAACCAGGAATTATAAGTTCAGTGTCACGACTTACTATGTGTCACAAATTCGCATATAAGCGGAATAATAAAGATGTATTTGTCATTGTCTCTTTCTTGCTAACGCCTTTTGTAAAGGATAGCAATACGCCAATTTTAATATATTCCTGACCTAACGAACCGAACTTTTCAATTTCACGTTTATAGTGAACAATGCTAAATTATAATAGAAAATCACGAATTTTAAGCATTTATGTTAATCTTATTGTGGACTATAATGGTAAAGGACACATTACAAAATAATAATTAATATTCTTAATTGTTTTCTCATAATAACAAACACTGTACAAAGTCAAGGTACCACTTAATAGACACTGGTGTCTGTTGTGGATAAAACCTGTATTACAGATCACCAGGCTTAACCTCCATCTTCCGTCTGACGTAGGTCCTCATCGGACACGCGTCCGGCCGTGGGGCCTACTCCCATTGCGAAATCCGTAGTTTCGGCCATCGTTACGGGCGCTTTGCTCTCCTTCTCACTTACGGTATGTCTGTAAGTGAGAGGGAGAGGGAAGTGCCCATAACGACGGCCGAAACTACGGATTGCGCAACGGGAGTAGGCCCCCAGGTCCAGGCCATGGTACGGAGCGAGAGGGTGTAGGAGGCCGTCACCTCCTTCTGTGAAGCAGTAATGCTCGTGAAGGAGGAGGCGGAACGAGTGATGGAGAGGCAAATTTCGCGCCATAGCCACCGCAGGAGACGCCCTGGGCGAGAAGAATCACAGGCCGATTCCCGGCCACCGTAGGCGCGGGCTTGCAGACGGTGAGCAATGGGCAGCTCGCCGTCCGATATAGTCACAAAAATTACAACGGATTATTAATATATTAAATAAATGTATAGTGAGAAAAAAACACCTAAATTCTAATAATAAATAGTATTTTGATTGTGGATATTTGCATGCATATTTTGGCATTTTGATAGTGCGTTATAATCCGATGTATAGTTATGACCTATTTATATATTTATTTTGGATCACATATAAAAAGTAAATACATACAATCCATGTATTATTAGTAACAAAAACTTAAAAAATATGTTAGTAAAACTTACAAACTAACCTAACAGCAACTAATAGCTACGTGGCTCCACACATGTTGGCACATGCCTCCGCATTCAGTACCTAAAGGGGATGTCCACCTGGTCGAACAATGTTTTTAGGATGCTGTTGGAGCTACCGCGCAACCGACCTATTATTGACATGTACCATCCTAAACCCATTATTGTACTGAACGCGTAGGACGTTGTAGGCCCTCTGCGTATACTTCACCCACAAGCTGCACGTGTAGAAAGTTTGGCAGTAAATTGGTAGTAAAAAAGATACACCTTCACATCCCTACCACAACGTGAAAACCTGCGGGCTAAAATATTGCACCGAACCGCCAACGCCCTATGCTCCTTGACCAAATCTGCATCATCAGATAACTCCTCCGTAACCAGATGTTGTCCTAGTTACTTAACTTGAGCCACACGCTGCAATGGTGACTGTATTAAATAAACATACAGGTTGTACTATTACAACACTATTAAATTAATAATAAACGAAACCTTATGGGTTTTAATAAAGGTTCTGTTGCATTGCAATCAATGCCTTGAAGCCACGTATTTTATGCTATTCGTTTTTGACAAACGCGGACAATAACATGAATTGTTGGTTGCAATTGTGTGAAATAATGGGAAGGTTTTGTAGGTCTTGCTTTCTAAGCGTATGGGCCAGTTACTCATTTTTACCTACATTTAAAGTGAGGATGTTATCTTTAAGCCACTTTGACACTGGTTGAACCCCTTTTGGGCGTGTTTATAAACTTTTTCCCACGTGTCACCGTAAAAAACTAATGCAGTATCTGTAGTAAAGGAACGTTACCTGGGTTGACAGGTGTCACTGTCACCACGAGAGGGCACCAGGCAGGATTAACATTGGAATTGGAAATACACGTTATTAAAAGAATATAAACAAAAACAACAACAGTTTCATTCTATATAACCAACAATACATGGCACAGCCGGTTTAAGAATATACCAAAACAAGATTATGAAGAAAGAATTTAAGATTAAGAAGATTGAGTTGAGTATACTCGTCGCACGGTAAAACCAGTGTGCTGTGTCAAGGTTGCTGATGAGGCTGAGTGTGATGGCCAGGTATTCGCGTTCGCTGGATGCTGGTGGTCAGAATATCCGTTGAAGCCACGGGTGCTGGCTGGGTATGTGACTTGCCGCTCATAAGCTTGAGGAAGTGATGATGATTGCGTCACGCTGAAGTTCTTACACAAAGGTTGCGCTGACGTTCATACTGGTGGTCACCAGCATAAAGGAATGAGAAACAGGGTGTAAGGTTCACTCATTCTCCATAGAAAAGGGAGGATTCTCCGACCAGACGGGTGTTGTGTCTGGTGGGCAACTGCCCGACGATTGATGAAGGGACGTTGCAAATACATTTTTTGACGTCGTTTTGTTCATTGTAAACTTTGTCGTTCAAAAGTGCCTTTTATGTGCATAATAGAAATAAATTATTTTTCTTTGACTTTATACTCGTCGCGCGGTAAACTCTGCTTGAGTGATACAGGATTTTGCGGGACGTCAGTGTGACGCGTAGTTCGCATTTGGCGTTGTAGATGCCGCCACAAAGGAGGCATAAAACATAAAGGAGAATGCGATCAAACGACAACCAACGAGGGCATCTCCTTGCGACAAAGAACCCGAACCTATCGTGCCTATCCCCTTCAACCAGCTACGTAGTTGGCTACAGGAATTCACTCAAACACAAGCGGAGAACTAGTGGACCTTGACACCACGCTGGAGGCAGTCCAGGGAAGCTATGTTGTCCTTAGATAGCAGGCTAACCATTTATTACACCTGGATAGGAACAGCCCACGTCAAGTAACGGGGACCATCACGGGACACTGCTCACTAAACAAACACTTCCACAAAATAGGCATAACGCACAGTACTCTGTGCCGGGCATGGATGAAGGCTGTAGAAACTGTTAAGGGAGACATCTTCTGGCCGGCGGGCTGGTTGAAATGGCCATCAAACGGCCGCCATAGCCCACGCACAATAGTCCAACCAAACCTAAACTAGTACATTGTTCACATAATTTCTTCGGTTAGTTTTAAATAACTGTTTACAAAATAATTTTAATTTTTTTTTAATTTAAGCGATATATCAGTTTTATTTTAGTAACCATTTATTAAAAAATACGATCATTCGAAAAAAAATAACAAATAAAAATAATATGATTTTATTGACAAACAACACACAAACTGTCTTAATTTTATATCAATAAAGTAGGTAATAGTGAAAGTTATTTGGAATTTTCCGTAACGAATTTCGCAATAACAACTCGGAGTTTCCGTGTTCCCCCCCTTGTTTCCTATTTAGTGTTGATGTTCGAAAAGCTATAATTTAATACTTTTATTATATAGTTGTTTACCAAAACAACGTAAATAAAGACAAAGCTAAACATAAAATTATATACAAACAATAGAAATATATAGGTAATATAATATATGTTAAAACTCTTAAAACCGTTAATTTTTTACGCGCATAAACTGTGTCCGTTAATCCATCTTTCAAGATATACTTTCTGATGCCAATAGCCCATGTTAACGTGTATTCGTTCCAGTCAATAGCTTTTATGTCAAAGTTAAAAATATCTCGATCATCTTTTGAAAGACTGTTGAATAGTGCAGCCGTATTTTGATCATCAAATTGCCACTCGTTGCAAACAAAGTACGACAACGCCGTTGACATCTTGTACATTTTGGTGGCTAGTTTTACGAATCTGAAAAGTGATAATGCTTATTATTTACCCTCGTTTTCACTTTTAATTGGGTCTTCATAAGATTTATAGACTTTTGCTCCGTTTCAATACTTTGACCTGTTTTATTATATTTTATGAGCTCAACATTAAATACCTTCTCTTTTTTCCAAGAATGACGCTTATCGCATCAATGATGTGCGCAGGGATCAGATGCAACAACCAGGAATATATCCAAAACAGAATAGGATTTTTGGAGCACAAGACGAATGCATATCCTACTATCATCGGTGTTGGGTAGTTTCTAACATCCTTATACATAATATCGTAGAAATCCCCTGTGTAAAACAGATCACAATTAATCAAATCAAATATTGTTCTACTCGTGTTGAACAAACTTTAACACGCCCCGGTTAAATAGTCTGTCACTTTGCAGGAAGCGACAAGGCATACAAAATGCTGAAGATAAAGAACCAAGTGTTGCGGTGTGACCCTTTGATCATCCGAGGCCTCAACGTTGGACCAAAATTTACCGAGTAATTTCCGATTGTCCTTAAAATCCTTTACTTGGTTTAGCTTGGTTTAGGTAAATGTTACCAATAACCTGAAAAAAAAATTATTTACTGACTTTTTAGTCTTACCCCAAATTACAGGATTTCTAAGTGACGAAGTAACGACGTAGATTTTTGTTTCATTTTCCCGTTTCCTAGCCGTTTCACATCCAGCAGCTATTACTACATTATTTACATAGTCTACCGGTATTAAAGCCACGCAACGTGAAATTTCTGCATTCACTGCGTGCATAACACCTAAGCCAACTGCGGTGAACAGCTGAAAAGGATAAATAAATTGTGAATTTTACCGTCGAAGCGGAGATCAACATTGGTAATTTTTTTGTTTTTAAGTCAACCCGTTTCTGAAAGGCTGATTAAGTCCCCAAATAAATATTTATTCAAATATCTGATTATCTAGCGGAAAATGTAACAACCACATAATATCAATTGAATAATATAGTAAAACCGGTCAAGTGGGTGTCGGACCACGCACAATGAAAGGTAAAGTAAGGTTCCGTAGTTGGGATGGATTTATCAAAAAAAAAAGCACTGTAGTTGAAAAACATGATTTCCCATACATCGATATACGCCACAATCAATTCTCCAACTGCAAATGTAAATTAGTAGTCGTTTTTTGAGCAATATTTTTTTTTAAATACTTTTCCTTAACTTGTGCTATGAAACCTTGCTTCTTTCATTCAGAGTGATTATTTCAAACATCTATGCAATAAGATGTACCTACGCAATAAAATGATGAAATAGGGAGCCGTAAAAGTTGTCAGTTTTAGAACATTTTTGTACGAACTCTATCTCGACAACTAAACAAGTTAGGAATTTGAAACTTCCGTATATCATGATACACGGAAGTTTCAACTAAGTTTTACTATATACTATGTATAATTAACAAATACTAAAAGCACCGATGGATAAGGTATTTATTTTTATATGGGTAATTTTCTGCAACTGCAAAAATAACTTTGTAATTCATAGTATCATTATGAAATACAAATTTATCTTTGCGATTTTCATAAAGATGAAAAATAATAATATTCTTCGTTTAGTATTTTCCTTTAATTGCTAAATAATGTACGGTGGTACGGAACCCTTCGTGTGCAAGTCTGACTCGCACTTGGCCGGTTTAATTTAATATAAATTACACTTACACCACTGGCTCCAAACATACAGGACATATCAACCCATCCTGGATTCGGTTCTTGTTTAGAACAAGTCACTGAAACCAAATAAAAATTGCTTATTTTAGGTTAAAACTATGTTGTACTAGTAGTATGTAAAGCAACTGCAGCATGGTTGAAGTGAAAAAACAAAAGCTGTTTGTGCGGTTACTGTTAATCTGTACCACATTAGTTATTTATGCTGCAACTGCGGAAAGTAGGTAATTTCCAAATGGTACCAAAATCATCAGAATCAAATAAAAATGGACGCTCTAGCTGTGAAACATTGCAAGGGAGATTTCGCGGATTCTGGAAGGGAACCAAAAACGAAAACTTACGCTCTGGCCTTCCTGTGAGCATCGATGGTGTGAATGAACCGACGGTGATTGCGAATCTTTTTAAGAACAGTTATTCGGTGAAGTCTCCTTTGGATACGGCGATGGAGGCGCTCGATGCTGACGTAAACCAAAAACTCGACCTAGTCCAAAGTCCACCAAAGTCTCCACCTAGATTCTAGGTGGAGACTACCTTCTGGGCGAAGGACGTTACTAAAGCCATATAAGGCCTATCTCGAGAGGTAAGTCCCCGGGTCATGACGGGCTCAGCGTAGAGCACCTACAATACAACACATTGCTAGGGTCTTGGCTAGGTTTTACTTGCTGTGCGTGAGCCATTTCTACCTACCAGCCGACTTTATAAAAACAGTCGTAGTCCTTTAGTGAAAAATAAAAATTGTGAGCTTACTGACAGAAGTAACTACAGGCCTATTTCTCTTACCACTGTAACTGCTAAAGTATTTGACAGTTGGCTTAACGAACAGTTAAATAGATCGATAACATTTTACGATAACCAGTTCGGGTTTCGTCCCCGGCTATCCACTGAAAGTGCTATAATGTGTCTTAAAGCACACCGTTTATACAACGCAGACCGTAAAACACCCATGTAAGCGTGCTTTCTTAATTTGTCCAAGGCTTTCGACCTTGTAGTGTATGACCAAGCTGTGGAAAAAGCGGAGTCAGGCAGAGCGGGTGGCTTAATATCTCCTACCCTGTTTAATTTGTATATTAATGGTTGTAGTAATGTGGCATTAACTTTATTCCTCTATAGTTGTTGCACTCAAGCACATTATCTTTGTTTTTAAAGATAGGCACTAGCAAACTGTTACACCATTCTTTAGGTATGGCTTCTTCCAACAACAACATAATGCAGAATATAGCTAACTACATCCATCCATTTACCCTTTATAACTTCCACACTTCAACTGGTATTCCGTCCAGATCTGTTGCTTTGCCATTATTCATCCCATTTACTGCTATTCTCACTTTATTCATACTAATATTTCTCACTAACCCCTTATTTATTGGTTTATACTCAAGCGCACCGTTCCAATCATTCTCCTCATTCATCAGTCTTTCGAAATAACCCTTCCACCTATCCATAATTTTCTTTTCATCCGAAAGAATGATTCCGGTTTCATTCCATAAACATTTTATCTGACAAACATCCCTCGTCTTACTCTCTTACTCTCTCTAGCTCTAGCAAGCCGGTATAGATACGTTCGGCCTGCTACACTATACAGTGTGTCATAAAGCTTGCCCTGGGCTTTTGCTCTCGCTATCGCCACAGCTTATTTGGCTTTTTTCTTTAGATCATTATACAAACCCTTTTTATCTGCTTTAAAAATAAAATAACTACGATTATCATCTTCAACACTTTGTCGTTCCTTGAACTTTATCTTCTTATCCTGCAACACATTCTGTACTTTTGTCAACCACCACCACGTATCCCTATCTATTGTAGGTACCCTTTCCTTTCGTCTCTCCCAAAACATCTTTCACTGCACTCCTAATAAACCCCGCCATCTCCTTCCAACATTAATTTACACTTCGATCATTCATCTCCCCCATACCTATCATTTAATCACCGCTGGCTCTTTAAATTTCTTCGTACAATCATTCTTTTCCAGTATATGCCATTTTATTTTAGGGGGAAGTCACTCTTTGTTTTTATTGAGTTTTATTTCGATAATAAGAAGTCTGTGCTGTGAAATTTAGTCTTCTCCCGACAGCATTTTGCAGTCTTTGATGTTCTTTAACTTGTTGCGTCGTACTAGAAAGTAATCAGTTTGCGTCTTGTGAATCTTGTGCTTATACTTTGTACGTAATTAGGTGCCCATCGTTCTTCTGAAACCAAGTATTGGCTACTGCAGGGTCAAAGGTGCTAGCAGATTGCAACAATGTCTCTCCCTCGTTATTTAGATTACCAAATCCCCATCCTCCATGCACTCTTTCATAAACCCCTTTAATTCTTCCCACATGTCCATTAAAATCACCTCTAAATTATCAATTCCTCGTGCACCGGGATATTCATCAAAACTGTGTCAAAGTCCTCCCAAAACTTCTCTTACACAATTTCATTCCATCCTACCTGCGGTGCATACACACTAATTACATTCAGCATTATATTTTCTAACATAACTTTTACAACGATCAATCTATCATTAATTCTTTTTACCTCCATCACACCTTCTTTCAAATTACTGTCTAACACTATTCTCACGCCATTTCTTTTCTCTTCATTTCCACAGTAGAAAATTCCCTTGCTTTTGTTCCTTTCCATTTTGTTTCTTATAAACACGCCACATTTATCCGTCTTCTTTTGAATACATCCGCTAACTCTCTGGTACTTCCAGTCAACGCCCCAAAATTCCAACTTGCATACCTCAATCTCACTTCCCGAGCTCTCTTCTAACGTTGCCCACGCCCGGCGTGTTGCAACAACTCTTGTCCACCAGCCGGTGCTGCCCCTGCGCGTTGCTTATGGGGTACGCTTTAGCCCTATCGCGTATCATATCGTTTTTACTCATCATGTTGCTTGAAGTTTTGGCACATTTTTACGGTCGGCCGCCAACCTAACACCAACCCTCCTTGGGAATGCGATTGTTGACGGTTTACCCGCCATCGCGCGGGTGCCCCAAAGTGCTTTATGGTGTGCACTGCTTCCTTAGTCATCTCTTTCGACACCCACGGAACGAGATGAGGTGGTCCTATTATTTCTCCGGTACCAACACGGATATTGTATCATAGGTATTAATTTTACAGCCGCGCCGTACGTAGCATGGTCTCACGTTTCCTTAGTTTTAACAATTTAAACATATTTATTTACCTAGACCGTTTATTAAATATACATATTTGTAATGTGCTTGTCAAGCCCTTTCATTTGATACCAAACATGACATATTTGTTTAGTGCATGACTTTATGTCCTCTAGAGAGCGCCATAATGAATTTAATGAAACGTCACATAAACTTTAACCAGCGGACAATCAAAACGCTTTCAACGACCTACTCAACAACGAGCTCTCATTTGTCAAATTATGATCAGTAGTTTAGAAGTTATAAGGAAAAAATATAATTGATGCGCGTGTGAATGCTCTGGTTTTAAAATCCGGTATAAAGTATGACAATACTGAGAATTAGCGTCTATAAAGCGACGACGGGCTGTTGACGTGCTTTAACGACGGGTGGTAACGAAGATAATTTTTTAAGTAACCAATTACAAACTTGCTATCACCAATGAGTAGCCAGCATGACATCATAGCACTAGCATTTGAATGGCGGTCTTTACCTACAAAACGTGACTTTATAACACGTTATTAACTATTTTATGATTGGCTGCGTCGGCGTCGTGTGCGGACCTACTTGTTACTTTTGAGTAGCGTCGTGGAAGGTGGGCCTTACATGACTGTCAGAATGTGTACGCTGTTTAGCAATTATGTTTATTTTCAAGGTTAATGTGTACCTACTCACCGATAGCTGGTCTGACAACACATATGGGCAGTTCCTTGCCGAGAGTAGTAACCAAGTCTTCGGCGATTGACTTTGCGAATGTGTATGTGTTCGGCCAATCTTTTATCAAACTGTAATTCAAACAAAAATAGATATGAAAATATTATCAAATTGCTCATGGACGTCTTTCAAAACACTACTAGAATTTTTTATTAATATATTTATCGGTCTATCTACTATTGTTAAACTGTTCAACTAATTGCAAACACAAGCCAACATAGTTACTAGCCAATTGCAAAATTATGCGATAGACACAGCATGCAAAAACAAAACATTATTACATCATAGAAAACTTAAAAACAATAGGTACCTCTACGATGGCTTTTAGAAATTTGTCCGTTTATAACGGATTTAGAACGGTCATCATACGCGGTTACAACCCGTATCCTCACCTTTTCGCCGCTTGCGCGCACCGGTTTTGCAACGTCGCGTGCCATGTTCAAAGTGTATCAGCACCGGCAAAATATATTCTCTCCGACAATTTTTGACGTTCCGTGCATGACATGCGACAGTGTTGGTCGGTGATGGAACGGTCTATTGGGCAAAATCTCATACTGTTCAATACAAAGATTTTTTTTTGCCTGACGTGTTCCTAGCACGGTATGATACGGTGTAGACTCCTTCACAGAGAGGAGGCCAGTGGCCCAGCAGTGGGAACAATGTAGGCTGATTATGCTTAATACTTACTAGATAATTAGAATGATTGATTTCTTTCTAAGAAATAGTCGGAAACCATGCATTTTAAAGCCACTCACCTTGGTGTAATATCATTTATTCTTCCTTCATCGACTGTCTCAGCTATCCCGATCATAGCGTTTGGATTTATGGGACTTTTGTAGAATTTTTCACATACTGGAGAATTTACACGATCTGCACAAGCATGTGAGTATGCTGTTGAAACATAGACGAAAGATCTGAAGAAGATTTTTTTATTTTTAATGTGTATATGACCGGCCAAAAAGGACTATTAAGACTGGTTGTACCAAAGGGGTATTATATAGGGCATCATATTACCCAGTAACTAGTTGGTGGATACTGGTATTCAGCTGCCTCCAGTTAGACTGGAAGCTGACCCCGACATAGTTATGAAATGGTTAGGCAGATGATGATGATTCATATCAGCAGTAGTGTAATAAGTTTCATAGCTTATAAAAGAAATTACCTTAGGTTTTTGCAAGCTTTGCCGAGTATAAGAGTCTCTCTGGTTCCTCGTATGTTGATCAAGGTCACCATACGAAGGGATTCATCAAACCTTGTCGTAGCCGCCAGATGAAATATTATGTCCACCTGGATAACGTAATTAAAAACCATACAAACGACCATGCCATTCAATTTGGTAAAAATTCTTGCAGGCTGGCTGAACTGAGTTTAGGAAAATGTACTAAACACTTTCCTAAACTTTGAAACCAAACAACTCATAACTGTAAATTGATTTGAAACCTAAGTAAATGATACATGAATTTAAATGAGATAAAGGAGATCACCCATTCTGGGATAACATTTTTTTTTTGAAGGCCTCAATATTATTTACATGTTTTTAAAGTACACCTATAAGGCATTATTTTTTACTAAGGCGTCAAAGTCGGGAGCAACTTGAGTCGGAGTTATACAGGTTGGATTTTCGAGATGAGCGGTAAGGGTAGGTCCCTTAACCGTTGTTGCTACAAGAAAATGGTCTTAGGAGATTGTCCTTAATTTTTTGAGATATTTTGATCTGATTTAAATTTGCGTTAGATCGGTAGCGAGTTAACTTCAAAGCCAAATATTAAACAGCATTTTAAAAACTGGAATTTTTACAGACCAATTTTGCCACTCATTGATTATTCTTCGCCATAAAAAAGGTACCAAAACAAACATCAAAAATTCAGTGCTACCAATTGCGTCACGCGTCAAGTTAAAATAAAAGCACTATCGAAATTGCGTTGCGACCGAGATGACAGACACAAATATTCATTTATAAAATCATAAAACTATCTTATCTTTTTTTTACATCCATAGATGGTCCGTAATGGTGTGTGAGCTCCAGCGGCGGCCTTTTAGTTTTTGTTTTTAGCTAAGTTGGTAGGAGTGGGCACGTAAAATTTAGCTAAAAAGGATCAGTTACAAAGGAATTTTCTGTGTGTTAACTGTGTTTTATCCTTAGCGTGTTTAATTTCCTTTCACCTTCTTACACTAATATTTGCGTGCAATTATACTAGAATCAGGTATTCGTATTCGGCGAACAGTACGATCGATATTCGGAAAGTAGTATTCGTTGCATGTGCTTCATCACTAGCTTTGCTGCATCCAAGTTGGTCACAGTTACTTGGTTATTTAGTATCTTTATAAATTTTTAAAAGGTTCACAAAAAGACTTCCTATCAAAATCCTATTAAAATGTATTTTTTTTGCTGGCATACCTGTTCTGTAATAGAGTTCCAGTCTTTTTCACTTAACCCAAGTCTAAGCTCTGCCGCATCTCCTGATACAGGCACGAGTTTTTCTGCGAAATCTGGTTTTTGTTCTCGCAACAAATCATACACCTGGAAACAATAGTTACAATATTCTAATACTGAAAATTATTCCAATAAGCAAGCATTATCTGTGACTTGTGTCAGGCTTTTGACTGTATTTAACATATAATCCTGTAAAGAAATTTTGTCATTTGTTGTAAATAAGCAAGACTTTTCAACTTGTAGTAGTGTTTAAGAAAACGAAAAAAGATATTATAAGCCTGTGTGTGTGCTATGGCGTCGGGGTCACTATTTTAGAGGTATGAGGAACGGGGTGTAAATTTCACTCATCCTCCATAGAAAAAGGAGGTTTCTCTGACTAGACGGGTATCGTATCTGGCGGGCAACTGCCCGACGACTGCGTAATCGTTTCGAGGAACTACTACTACTACTGAGGAATCGGTTTTGGAGCTTTATTGGCCCCTTGCCCGGGGAATTTTTCTGTCGGCCCACGAAATTGGGGGCCCTTCATTGGGTTCCCCTCCCCCTCCTAGGAGAGTGGGAGTGCTTTATTGCACACCTATTCGCAAGAGGGGGGAAGCTTGCCTCCGCGCTTTAGGGTGTGTTTCTGGGGTGTATCTGTGAGAGCGCCCTAAGTGCTTCACGACGCCCGTGCGACCAGGCCCCTACCGGGTGAGATCCCTAGTTCCCTAGGGAAGGCCCAACAAAGGCCGGTCTAGCAACGAGGGCGTCGGTTTTGGTTGGCGCTCCCCACAGTGGGAGTCTTTCTGTCTTCCCGCAGCGTGAACCAGATCTGGCCGGTAGCGCTGTAGGGCGCGGAGCGTTGCTGCCCGACGATTGATGTCGGATTGTCTTATAGTCGTTCACGCAGTAAACTCTAATTACGCGTTGCACGATTTGTGTGACGTCAGGATTTTTGTGTAAAGTGAGGTCTTTGATGGGTAGTTCACATGTGGCGATGTAGATGCCGCCAACGGTCCTTTAGTTAGGTTCGGCATGCTTTAGGGTACTATTCTAAAGTCCCATTCACAGGATGCAAGTTTCTGAAACGTTTAAGAGCAATAATCGCATGCCGTAAAGCACATTTCATGATTGCCATTCAAAAATCGCATGGAAGTGTTTACACTCGTGCGGTTACAATATTTGAACATAAGTTTTGCCATTCAATAATTGAATGCTGCTTCTGTGGACACGAAGGCAATTATTGCAAGCCGATTACTTCATCCAAGTATCGCCAATTGAGCTGAAAATTGACATAGGTACCCATGTAACTTCGGTGGTTTCAATTAGTTGTACCGTGAGCTGGCAGATGATGCAGCCTAAAGTTGACTAAAGGTACTCCCGCTACCAACTAAACAAGATAGCCTCGTCATGTTTGATCTCATTGGATTTGTCTTGACAAATAATGTACTATAGTCCAAGGTGAAGTGCAAGGCCTGATGACAGAGCCGGAATTCCCTTCTCAACTAAACAAGATAGCTTCGTCGTGTTTAAGAATTCTTTTGAGAAGTACTTTAGCACTGAATCGTGCCCTGGGTTTATTAGTGGAGTTGAAAGGTGGCTATAGAAATGTAAAAGTTTTTATTTACTGCTTTTAGTTCAATAGCTCATAATAAAATTTTTGTTTAAAAACAGCTTTTGTTTTTTTTTTTACCACTTAAAAAAAAATTGTGCATGCTGTTTAAAAAATACCAGTGTCGAAAGATATTGTGCTCGTATTGAGCAACATAATTATTGTACTTCAATTTTATGGTATGCCTCAGTCAATAAACTTGCACCGTTTAAATGGGGCTTAAGCCCTCTTATACTATTATGATTTTCATATTTTTAGATTAACTGGAAGACAAAGAAATATAACCAATATTTACAACTTACGGGATCTTGCAACATTTCAATCAGCCTCTGTTCTACGGATTTGCCTTTTTTACTTCTTAGCAAGATAAATATTTTAGATACTTTAGTGGCTCTGTAAAGAAATGATAATTAAATTATTGAAATAAAGATTTGCATTTAACACACGCTAGTTTCTCCCGTAGAGTTAGGCAAAGGTGTACATAGAAATATAATAGTTATGTTTTTTACATATAATTATTATGTTTTATTACTGGCGAAATCTCAAGTTATAGTTGCTATTATTATGATTCTGGAGTGTCAACTGCGTACCGCAAGGCACAGCTGTGGTAGGCCTCCTACAAGAAGGACCAATGACTTTTTGAAAGTCACCAGAATCCACTAGATACGAGAAGTCTCGGACCGGTCGATGTGTCCAGCAATGAACGTCTTTCGGCAAAAATTATGATGATGATTATTATTATTATGTCTACGAGTATATTTACCTGAACAGTTTTTCAATAAGCTGCTTGCCGAGGAAGCCAGAACCACCTGTTAGAAACACAGTAGAGCCGCTGTAGAACTGCTGCACGACAGAGGTTCCACGTGCCATCACTTCATTCACCGGCTTCATTCGGGCAATTAGCTTTGCCTCATATTCCTGGGCTGGATCCATTATTTCAACAGCCATCGTGAGTAAGGAAATGCTGGTATAGAAAATGTGTTCTTTATAGAATGTTACTTAATTATTCAGTAACTGGTTTACTTAATTGAGTTTTGAGTTTTCAGAAACGTGGTCGCTCACAATGGGTCTCATTAGAAGGCTGAAAATCGCCCAAAGTGCAATGGAGCTATGCTTGGAGATTCCCTGATGACGTGATCGAAACATAAATGAAGAGATCGGCAGAAGAACAAAGGTAACCGACATAACCCGAAGAATTGCCAAACTTATATGACAGTGGGCAGACATTGCTCGCAGAACAGACTCTGAACAGGTTCTGGAGTACATAGTACTCACACATGTGCTGTGCACATGTCTGAGTACTACGTACCGACTATAAAGCTACCATTTAGGTACTGGGTATATCTTTCATTGACATTTTATAGACTTGAATGTGCCTTGGCGGCTGAGAGTATGTCATGCTCACTCTAATGTCTCGCTGACGGTGTGTTGGATCATTTAGCTCCCTTCAAAATGGTTGAGCTGAATGGTGCTAATCCATGCGTCATATTCGTGAACGGGCGCCGTCAGTAGGGACTGGTCATCTCTTAGCTACCACGGCTTATTTTAATTTAATTGAATTTTTGTTATTTTTTTGTTACGGATGCTTTTAACGTTTTGCATCGTTCTCACATGTATAACTTCAACATGAATGATTCAACCAGTATTTTGTAACCATATCATGATTTCACAGAGTATCCGTGGAGTTTCTTGCCCGTTTTTGTCCATAAGTACCGACTGACCGACCCCTTGACAATTCAAAAGTGCCTATAATTGGTTTATTTGAAATAAATGCTTTGAGCTTGAGTTTGAGTGGCAACCGCATACTGGAAGACGAAGTGTTGGAACACCTCTCACGAGGTGGAGGTGGGGGATGCCCATGTCCAACAGTCGTAGTCTTCCGGCTGAAATGATGATGATGAAGACCTTAGCTAGTTTCTCGTTTTAAACATTAACGTAATGCTCAAAACATTTTAACACTGAATTGATTTTTTGTATTTTCAAACTTAAATAACAGCGGAAGGGTTAATTATACACTCTCATTGTACTAGTAAAAACTGTTGAGGGTGTTGGTTATTTCCCATAAGAAAATCGTATTTTTGTTTTCTGGCCGGTACTTTAGTTTTTAGGTACAAAATGTTCGAAACTTGAATGATGTCCTTTAAATAAGACTTACCCAATCAAAAACAAGATAAAATAATATTGTTACGATTTATTTTTTAAACTTATTTATGAGCAAAAGCGAAACACGTCCATAAATCAAATCAGAACAAGCAAATTGCTTCTAGTATCCTAATGATTCCAGAATTTATACTTTTTGTCATACACGTTAAGTCACGTTAAGTTTAGTTTATTCTGCAATATTTGTCTAGGCACTACATTTTTAATTTTTTAAGGTGGTTTTTCATATTGGATTGTATAAAATTCAGTCAGATTATATATATGCATATATCTATTATATTTTTTATAAATAGGATTTGACATAATGTTCGAATACTGATTTTGCAAGTTTATTTCCTCCCGAAAGTGATGTTGTCATAATAATGAGCAGCTCCAATTTCAGTTAAACAATCTTCTATGAACGGGGTGAACGTGAACGTGTCTCAATTCGCTCGCTAAAATTCGCGATCTCACTTCGCTTGCTCTTGGAGTGATAAGTCGGTTGACAGAAGCCATCGCTTTAAATTGCGTTTCACAATCTCATCACATGAGGCAAATAGCTAACAGATTTTGTTTAAAGAAATTAACCAAAAAGAGTATTCATGATATGAAAATCTTTAATGATTTACATAATTATATAGCTATCTACGTATCTCTAAACAGTATAAAACAAAGTCGTTCTTTGTATGTCTAACTGGTCAAACGACAGAGTTTTCAATAGATTTGCTCGAAAAGTACGCCACAATCAACAATACGTATATACTAGTCCGAGAAGTTTGCTTTTTTTTTAATAAACTCAACAAAGAACCTTCATGCCTTTTTACGTCTAAAAATTTTGTGAATACTTATTTGTATGTGTAAATAAATTAAATATAATAAATAACATTATATTTCATTATTTATTTTTGTCAAGAAACCTAACTTAGTGTTTTATAAATAAATAGAATTCCTTTTTTTATATTAGTTTGATTGGCGGCTTCTAGTGGTGTGTGGTGTATTAGTTAAATTAGGTAGTAGTAATTTTTTTTGCCAATGATTTACCAACACCCGTGAAAACCGAGTTTATATATATCATTGTCCGAAACTGACGGATTGTTGGGGCGAATTTCCGTAAACATCACCAACTTAATACTTGTGATCCACAAAACCATGATTTTCTTCACTTTTGTTCTGCTATATGTGATTTTAAATGTGGGGACAGCGATTCCAAAATCTTAGCAAGGGTAGATAACATCGAGTGTGTAGTTAGAAACGATTTCATTGTTTGATTTGTGTATGGGAATAACGTTCACGTGATTTAATTCTTTATTGTCAGGTGTGAACTTTACATATGAACACATGTCATGCGATTAGCACTATGTATTTTATTTACATAGATAAGTAGATGAATTTTACAGTTTTGAAATTAAGTAGGTATCCCAGAAAATAATAATGACAGATTTTCCTAATATTACTTTTGTAAAATAACAAATACACACCGTAACATCACGCCCATATTGCCCGAAGAGTTGGGCAGAGGTGCAACTATAGTACACCCTCGTAAAGTAATAGGCATCTTATAGGTATACTATGATTTGGAAAAAAACCTTATAATTAGCCAGTTTTATTTATAAACGATTTAAATACATAGCTAACACACTAAGCAATGGAACATTGTATTAATTAGGCGATGCTTGAACAATTATTTCATGTTGCCCATACTTACATACGTTCATTTTAAAAACAAAAAAAGCTCTGGAGTTTCCATAATAAACGAGAAAAAAATAGAAGGTGCGAGCGAAAACCTTGTCCACCCTTGTGCTTAGTTCTTAAACATAATAATACTATGTTATTTACCTACATTGTCTATTATTTTTACACATGTAATGATAATATCGAGTGTTCACGGGCTATTTGTAATAAGCGTAATTTTTGGAACTTTACTTGGAAAAATTTAATATTATGTTGTTTTTCTTTTCAAAATCCGCACAATTTAGTAAAGTTTAAATTATTTTAAAGCTGTTATTACCAGAAAGAAGTGTCGCTTGATACAAAATTACCTCGTAATCACTCTTATTTGGAAACAGGTTAACTGATTCAATCGCCGTAAGCTGTAAAGTAGTAGATCGGGAAAAATAATTTAAGCGAAACTAGGTGCTGATTTACAACATTTTTATCAAAATGGTAGCAGTAGGATTATACCAATCAGAACAGGAGTAATACAGGGAGACTATTTCCCCAACAATTTTTATTGCAGTACCTATTACAATGGGTCATTGGAAAACTGAACTGGGCTTAAGTCGGTTTAAATATAAAATAATCTATACATAAGTCATTTAAGATTCGCCGATGATATCGTCTTGTTGTCAGAAAATACAACAGAGTAGCAGTCAATGATAAATAAGTGACCTCCACGCCGTAACTCAACAAGTACGGCTGGAAATAAACCGCAGTAAAATCAACCTACCTACCCTACTTACCCTACCTACCCTACCTACCCTACCTACCCTACCTACCCTACCTACCCTACCTACCCTACCTACCCTACCTACCCTACCTACCCTACCTACCCTACCTACCCTACCTACCCTACCTACCCTACCTACCCTACCTACCCTACCTACCCTACCTACCCTACCTACCCTACCTACCCTACCTACCCTACCTACCCTACCTACCCTACCTACCCTACCTACCCTACCTACCCTACCTACCCTACCTACCCTACCTACCCTACCTACCCTACCTACCCTACCTACCCTACCTACCCTACCTACCCTACCTACCCTACCTACCCTACCTACCCTACCTACCCTACCTACCCTACCTACCCTACCTACCCTACCTACCCACCCTACCTACCCTACCTACCCTACCTACCCTACCTACCCTACCTACCCTACCTACCCTACCTACCCTACCTACCCTACCTACCCTACCTACCCTACCTACCCTACCTACCCTACCTACCCTACCTACCCTACCTACCCTACCTACCCTACCTACCCTACCTACCCTACCTACCCTACCTACCCTACCTACCCTACCTACCCTACCTACCCTACCTACCCTACCTACCCTACCTACCCTACCTACCCTACCTACCCTACCTACCCTACCTACCCTACCTACCCTACCTACCCTACCTACCCTACCTACCCTACCTACCCTACCTACCCTACCTACCCTACCTACCCTACCTACCCTACCTACCCTACCTACCCTACCTACCCTACCTACCCTACCTACCCTACCTACCCTACCTACCCTACCTACCCTACCTACCCTACCTACCCTACCTACCCTACCTACCCTACCTACCCTACCTACCCTACCTACCCTACCTACCCTACCTACCCTACCTACCCTACCTACCCTACCTACCCTACCTACCCTACCTACCCTACCCGGGGCGGGCATATGGTCTTTAATAAATTTTTATAAAATTTGTGTAGCATCAATCAAATCAAATTCAAACTATTATAAACAATTTGATGTTTCAAGCAGCTAAAAGTGCTCAGACCACCATGAAACCGAAACGACATACGACAAACGACATAGAAAAATCTGGAGATTCCGAATATGATTAACTCATATCTCAATATCGGCCAGGATGTCGCTTAATACAAATAGCTCACGGGCTATTTGTCTATTCGAATGGTAATTACCTACATACATTGTCTAGTATTTTTACACATAGTAATATGATAATTATCTGCATTGTCTAGTATTGGGATGCAGCAGTATTGTTATTTAAGTAGGAATAAATGCGCAATAAATACGTCAGATAATATTATGGAAAGTAATTCAATTGAAATGCAATACTTTGTCAAAGTCAAATGAAATGAATATTGGACTATTGTTTGTATGTTAGAAGATAGGTATATAATTTAATCGTACAATGTAGAAGTTTTCTAAGTAAAAGTAAGCGTAAAAGTAAGGCCCTATTATCACTACTTACGTTGGCAGGTATTAAACTGTCAGTTTTCCTTTATTGGCGTACCGTACTATGTTACTGTGTACTTGCGGCTTTTTAAAATGATGTACTAGAATGCCGCTTGCGGCACTATAACCGTGCTATAACCGATAGTGAAAGAATGCCACTTCTGAATAATAATAAAAATTAAAAACGAAGTAAATGATAATGAGCGTAGATTCCACAAGATGTTTCATTGGGCAATTCCCATATTTTTTAAAACACTGGCATTTTATTCTCAGTCGCAATTTGTCAAAAATGCCTCTAATTATCCAAAAAAAATTACAAGTTTTTCTAGCTGAGATGAGGTTTTGTGCATTTTTAATTACAAGATTCGGCCTTCTGCTTTTTGGATGCTCATTAGTACTCGCAAAAGATTTTTAAAACGGCATCCATCGGTTAAACTAAATTCGACGTTTTTTAGAGTTACCCATTGGCAAACAGCTACTTTGGACTCCATGACCAGAACAGTCATGGAAAATGCATTCGGCGCAATTTATCTCTCGGATATCTCGCAATTTAGATCTCGGACTCGGATAAGGATTACTACCTTTGGCTACTAGCATAATTATCTTCATTCAGTTCAAAGACAATCACTGCTAGGCATTGGCCCTAATGCATCGCCTTAACAACCCATCCTGGATGTGATTCTCGCGTTTACACTCGTAGCATGACGCATTCGTGATTGCTGCTCGTCTCAAAATCCAAATCAAAAGTCATTAATTCAAATTAGGTTGCGGACCAATACTTTTCGAATGTCAAAATTACTTATGACCGTCCGCCGAAACACCCACCCTTCACCACTTCCTAGTGCCTTAGCTTGTAACAAGAAGTGGCGCAATAACTCCCAAGCAGTACAGCTGTAGGTTCAGTTAGAAAAACTTGATTCTTTACTACGTAGGTATGCAAAGTAATAAATATTACGAACAGCAAATAGAATAGAAGAACATTAAATTAAATTATTTGCCATATTTTACGTCAACTAGCACACGCCAATAAAAAAATAAAAATGTAAACAAAACAATGATGGCCAATTGAGTTTTTTACTGGATTGATGACAAAGGCCCATCTTATGGACTCAACCAGGAATGTTCTAGGGCTATGGCTTGCTTGGAAGTAGCCTATAATAGTATGAAAAGAGGGGACTGTGACGCTGCCCGTTGGAAGTCATAAAACATATGTATTCAACCGGTATTATCCTTGAATATGAAGATGTAGGTACCTGTTTGTGGTACTGTGATAGAAGTATTTTAATGACGCTTTTCTATTCATTTGGCAGAGCTGGTCAAGTATGCTCGGATAGAAAATCAAGAGTTTAGATAAAAATGGGGATGGATGTATGTAAGGGCTGAAGCCATCAATCTACTCTTTTTGCAAAAGGCTAAAGATGTCGCGGATGCGAAGTAATATAGCCTATAGGTACATCCTATAGGTTATAACTAGTTAAGACGTGGCGTGAGGTGGGAGAAAGGGGAGTGGCGTGACTAACAACGTGTGCGAACGCCCGACTCACTTGGACCTGATGGTCGGAGCTAGCAGTATATTGGTGAGCGAACTTGATTTTTCTCAGTGCATTCAGATTTACCAGATATTAATTTTATATTGTTTTTCAATGTTGTCGTACGTGTGTATTGTTTTTACAGCGATCAGATTCAGAAATGATACCAAATCAGACGCGAGGCTCTATAAGGAGGTTGGCGGCCACTTTGGGGAGGGACCCCCAACATCATTGCGATGATAATTTAGATTCACTAACGGTTATTCAGTGGAAATCAGTTTGCATAATTACAGTGGTCGTTGGATCTTAATCATATCGTACCTAGGGTTATTTTTGAGACATCGGTATTTTAGGTTCAGATATTCGTCACTAAAAGGTAAATGGCGACAAAAGATACCAAAAAGTAAAAGTGTACCTACGGATTTAAAATGTTCAATTTACTTTTTATTTGTTCAAAGGATTTATACGGAGATTTATCACATCAAAGGGAAATACTTCACAAGTCCTGATGCAAATTTTTTGGCAATTCGCAACTCGGAAGATTTGAAACAATTTTTGGAAGAATTTTATGCAGAAGTAAAAGTGTATCCATCTGAAGTTGAATATGTGGAAGGTTTTTGAGTTAGGTAAATATTATGTTATTATCAAAAATGTGTCTTATAGATATGTTATATTACATAATATTCAGAGTTAATACGTTAAGTAACTTTTGCATAGTAATTTCATTGTATCTTCTTGTACAGTCAACAATGAAAACCGGTTGACACTTAAATTTCTTAAAAGTTTAAATATAAATAAATATGCACTTACTACTTAAAATTAAAATAAAACAAATACAGAGAATTCAAAATCACAGACTATGAAGCTGTGAACGGTTACTAGGTTGTTCGATTAGGTTTATTCATATCTAACAGTTGCCCGCGACTTCGTCTGCGAACCAGCATGAAAAGTTATGTCCTTTTCCAGATCATGGTCGACCCATGTGCCCAATTTCATCCAAATCCGTTTAGCCGTTTTAGTGTGAAAGCGTAACAAACAAACAAAAAAACAAACTCACTTTCACATTTATAAGTCAGGATTGATTCTTTAATTCCTTTCCAAGGATTAAAAAAATACCTGCTTCTAAAAAACAGAAAAAGTTAATATTTGCTAAAGTTTTTTTAATAACATGTCATTTAGGTATTGCTGAAGTAGATAACAACGCCTGCAATGCAATGTGACGTGTGGTGCGAGTGTGAGTGTGGTGGCAATTGGAAACTGTTTCATAAAATATCGAGCAATCAAATTTGGTTCTATTAAAACCAACAGGGGAATGCTGAAGCTGAATTAATCGATTTAGTCAAATCTATTCAAAAATACATTTAAATCGCAAATAGGCTAATAAGCTAGTAGCTCATTTAAATCGAAAATAATTGTAAACAGTTACGTAATCTAACATTAACGACGAACAAAACAACGTGTCTGAATTAAAATAAATAATATTGGCCTTTGGTGTGGGATGCAACATGTGTCGACACCCTTGCGCCATCCCATCTTTCCAGCACGGTGAACTGTGCTGGGGCGGCTACTGCGAAAATATTGTAATCTTATTGGGAGTTATTTTGTTCGAGCCGTTTGGGGTTGAAACACTAGGTCCATAGGGTCCGAGTGCTGGTCGACTCTTGACGTGACCAGAAAAGCTTAATTTTTAGCCAAAGGCAATGCTGCCAGCCTTTTGGGCAGTTTTCCTGTTGGCAGCGATGCGGGCGAATTTTTTGATGCCCTATGATTTTTTCCCCTCCTTTTTTATGTACATGTGCATATTATTATTATTATTTTATGTTCTTTTAGCATAAGTAATATGTAAATACTATGATTACATTTTATTACCAAACTGACAAGTATCTCAATACAAAAAATAATAATAATTTGGCCTTTATATTTCAGCTATCTTTGGCGTATCAAAAAAGCGAATTACCAACAAATTTGCACTATAATGAGCCATAGACTCATATTCCTGCTGTAAGAAATGGAAGAGTCCAAGAGGTAACGGAAAATAAGTTAGGCTTGGCTGCTCTTAACAGCTTCTCTACGGGAACTAACTACCACGTTTCATGTTCTTCTTAAAGCACAACATAAATACAAGGTGAGGTTTATGATATTAAAAGAAAGTTTCAAGAATTCTCCAAAGCCTAGAAGGAAAAATAGACGTCGTTTATGAACATTGTGTGGAGCAGTTGATGAATTGAAGAGTCAACCAATAGATCCTGATCAAATTGATTTGCTTCATAATATCTAGAGAATGAACTTCCCAGGTCATACAGGGCGTGGTTACACAATAGTAGGTAAATGTTAATTATGATTTCAAAATTGCTGTAATACAGAGTACTATGGTATTGGTAACTATGTCGACAATCCACTAAGGGGGTGTAAGAGAGGTCATTTACAATCAAATTACTCCTTTCATAAGGGGTCATTTGAGGGGTTTTTTGAAATTACTCGAAAACGGTTGATATTCTATACTTTTCGTCTTTTTCAAGCGATTGTAAAGAAATCACATAGCGCGTGTCATTAGAAAAATGACGGTATCTTGTCAATACATCTATGAAAACATCATGTACGTAAGGACAAATCTTAATATTTTCAGTAAAAGAGGAGACAGACACAATTATAGTACTAGAAATAGGGGCCAATTAGTTCTACCTGGTTTCAGCCTGGCTAAAGTAGACTCATCCTTCATAGGGTACTGTTTAAAATGTTACAATAAAATACCTCCCCACATACTCGAACTAAATGAAACGAAATTTAAATCTTGTATAAAACGCACACTATGCTGCCAAGCATACTATAAGTCGGGGGATTACATCGGTGACAAAAATGCTTGGCTCAACGGTTACGCTGGTCCAGCTCCACAAGGGCGCATAAACTAGTTGATTAGCATTGAAAATATTGTTGGAGCTGCTGAAGATTGCAAGAACTATCTTTGCATTGTATAAATTCAATCTCCTAGTATTGTATAATTGCATAGCACATGTGTGAGCACTGTGACCATTACCTTCTGCAAAACTACCATTTACTGGGTAGGTATGTCTTTTATTGACTTGAATGAGCCCTGGCGGCTGAGAGTATGTCATGCTCACTGAAATGTCTCGCTGGTGGTGGCGTGTGTGTTGGATCATTAAGTTCCCTTCAAAATGGTTGAGCTGAATGGTGCTGATCCATGCGTCATGTTCGTGAACGGACGCCGTCATTAGGGCCTGGTCATCTCTTAGCTGCCATGGCTTATTTTATTTTTTGAAATGTTTTTATCTTTTCATTACGGACGCTTTTAATGTGCACGTCTTTCTACATTCTTCTCACATGTATAATTTCAACATGAATGATTTAACCAATATTTTGTAAAAATACTTTGATTTAAAAAAAAAAAATATATATATAAACAATCGAATTGATAACCTCCTCCTTTTGGAAGTCGGTTAAAAAGAGTGTCCGTGGAGTTTCTTGCCCGTTCTTCTCCATAGGAACCTACTACGCGTTGGAATGGGCAACTAGCTTCATATTTCTGACTGACCGACTCCTTGACAATTCAAAAGTGCCTGTAATTGGTTTATTTTTGAAATAAATGCTTTGAGTTTGAGTTTGAGTAATTTATTATTTTTATTTTGTCTTTTTGCCTACTGGGTTACATTACTGTATACTATAATGTTTTCAATCTGTTTCAGATTTTACGAGACTGCTGGTTTAAATCCTATCATTGACCTATTGTATACCAAAGTGGAGTTCCCAGTTTCAAAAGAAACAACGCTATTGTTGCCCATTTAGTTGAATGGGACCACAGTGTTGATTGGCAATTATAATCAAATAGTTTGTATTGATTTTTGTCTAAATAAATGCTTGTCTGGCACCGCTATTTCTGTATTACTTGAGAGTCCCTTTTCTTATAAAATATTCATTAGGCCCGTTTTTTTCTTAATTTTTAATTTTTAATTATGTATCTTGCCTAGTTTGTTTTGGACATTATTCTTTTCTAACACAAAAATATACGGTATTATACTTTTCAGGCCTCAAACTTTACACGTAAACGAAACAATGAAGGACACGTCAGCACGAGACCTCATAATATCCGCTTATGGTGATAAACATACATTTATGGAAGGATTTATAAGAAATAGTAACGATTAACGAACAACGGCTCTGAATATAAAGTGTGTTACGTTCATATTTGACTAAGAAGAATCCTCTCATCTCGAAAGAAAAATCTTACCGACGACGCAACCAAAAAAATAGGACAACCCTTTATGAGGTTAAATTATGAGCTTTAATTATTATATAATTCCTTGAAACTACTGAAACAATGTAATCTTTCACTTTTCATTGCCATTAAAACTAAAATGTAACCGGAACTACAAATAATATATATTTCTATTCAGTCCTATAAAAAGCTTTGATTGACTCTAGACTATTAGGTATCTAAAATCTAGTTTGAATAAATGTAGGGTGCTTAAAAATATGAATTAGCTGGACATGGTTAGGTCAAAAATGGTCTTCGTCATTTTTTATCAAATATTTTCACGTATCAATGAAGTTCCCGAAACCGCTCTCCTAGTTTTTATTTGTGAGAAATTGGCAATGTGCAGGGGCAAATATTACAAAGATATGTCAGTTATCTTCTACTATGTTAGCTTACATTGTCAACTGAACACACGTAGAAACCGATGATATGTTGAAACTCAGGGTAGCAATTCAAGATGGCTCCACCCAATTTGAGGTACGTTTAAAGATGGCCTATTCCATACGTACACCGTGTGATCAGCTAATTTACTTAAAATATTTTTTTCTTATCATACCTACGTGCATGCAATCAGTAAATTATACTAAATAATTTGCGTAACTGTCATCATGTACCCATGATTATTGTGTGTTATGTTTAAGTTGTTAACAGTTATAAAAATATCCCTTAAGAGGGTTTATCCTAAAAGTTGGCAACGTCGCAAATAACTTTCAAATATTTACCTGTTTTGATTCTTATAGCAATATTACTGAATAGACATAAGAAATGTGGCTAACTAGCGAACAAGAATATTAATAATGAATTGCAATAATAACATTGAATTTGATGTTGTACCCATTTTAGGTATAAATAACGCATTTGGAAAGTTTCCAAATAGTTTTTTTACATTTCAAACTAAACATTCGGCGTTACGATATTAATTATTACATTTCATCATCAATATTCGCTAGTTAGCCATTTTTTTTATTTCCATACAGTAATATTGCTAAATTAATCAAAACAGTGAAATATTTGACATCTATTTGCGACGTTGCCCACCTTCAAAATAAACGCTCTTAAAAGCTTTGAAAGGTGAATCGCTAGCCTCATAAAGTGTCTTAATTATAGTGAGTTAATGTAGCTTAGGATAAGTGCATTTTCGTTCATTGTACTGATGTTAATTAAATAAAGATATTTGAAAATGAAAATGAAAGATGGCCTATTCATACCGTTTCTTCAGTCATAAACGTGGTCTTTATTTTGTTTTTAACTTGTTTTAAGTCGGATATTTGATTTTCTTGCTTACTTAATTTTCCTTTACGTTTAAAATATTCCAATGACAACCGCCGTACTACGGCAGGTGACAAGTCATAGTCTACTGACACTTGCTGTGCTACGACAGGTAGATTATGGTTCAAGTTTATTGTGATTATCTATGAAACTAAGCGTCTTATCTTTATCGTTCTTGTAGTATTGTGATCGCGAAAGACAGAGCTAGCAATAAAACATGCCATGCTATCAACATTTTAAGCATCAAAACGAATACTAGGATCCGGAAGTAATTTCTGTGTGCCATACACGGAAATTACTTCCGGATCTTGCAAAAAAATGGCGGCAATTCGCAAGTGTTGCGAATTTATATTTTGATTTCTCAAATAAATCATACAAATTGAACTGTTTTTAATAGAGAGGTAATTTAATGTAGGTTTTATTAAAATTTATAAATAATTATGAAAGAAAGAGTTTCTTTGTTTATAAAAAAAAATTGTGAGTCGGAACCATCGTGGTCAGGAGGTTTTTGATTGTGATGTTATGTGGTAATATTTAATCTAGTTGAAAATTTAAGCATTTGTAACACTTAGATAAACCCACAAACTTGCAACTTATCTCTCAACATAAACAACTTTGACATGGTTACAATAATTACAGAGCGTTGAGTGAGTCGGGTTGGCGCCGCGACATTCTATGATGCGTTTCAATTCGTTATTTGGACGTATTTTTAATGGTTTTAAAGTATAATATTGTTTTTTCTTATTGGAAGGTTAATAATCTTCATAGAAAAATGATTTTCTAATGTAAAATGTGCAGAATTTTGGTATTTATGTTCTTGAATGAGAAAAATAGGTGAAAATAACAAAACTTTTTTTTTTGTGTTAACAGGCTCGTTTTATTGTAAACCACATTCTTATAAGTCTTAAAAGAACCAATTGGAAATATTGTACAGATTACGAAACAGTTATTGTTTTATACGGGTTTCATAGTAAAATAGCGAGAAATCGGGGTTTTATCGCAAGCAAACCCAAAAGGGGCGGGGCCACGTCAAGGTCACGATCAAACTTTTTTTTAATGCATTTTGACAGCTGACTGTTGAAAGGATATATTTTCAGTGGTGTTCCAAAGAAATACTTTCATCGTATCTGGTTTCATAAAAGATTTTGCAAATAAGGTTGACATGGAAGTCACCAAAGATGATACAACTGACGATGAAGTACTAATAAGCGAAACGATTTTTTTACGATTTTACGAAGAAAGCGTATTCTTACGGGTAATAATTTATTAAATTAGCTAGTATTAATCAACGTGTTGTATTTTAAGTACATTAATACTTGTATCTTAAAGATATTTTCATACAAGACTGACAAAGTTTGGCGTTTCGTAATTTCCCAACTAGTGTTGCACCAACTTTAAGTAAGTAAGTAAGTAAGTAAGTATATTTATTTGTTTAAACATGGTATACATACATTGCATGCAAGATATTACAGTAGAAAAGAAAGTTCAAACATGTTCAGCCGCGTGACGTGGCGCACAAATTGTTGAGTGGCGTACAGTTGCTGGGTTTTAAACCGGGACTACACTTATTAAATTCAAAATGATAAAATTACTATAACAATCGTACTACATTATCAATACAATTCAATTATCAATTCTATTCAATGTCAGTTCAATTATCAATTCAATTCAATGTCAAGTTAATTATTAATTCAATTATGTCAAGTTAATTATTAATTCAATTCAATGTCAATTCAATTTAATTATCAATACATTATACAATAAAAAAAATAAAATACATAATCATCAAGAAAAATTATCCTCTTTCATAAATTCCGAAATACTATAATAAGATCTCTCTATTAATAATTTTCTCAATTTCAATTTAAGGCCAGATACATCCAATAATCTCCATGACTTGGGCAATTTATTAAATATGGTCGGAGCCATGTAATAAATGCTCTTATGCAAAAGAGCAGTTATACCGCCGCGAACACAGAGTAGAGTATTGTCACGTCTATTCCTTGGCACAGCATCAGACAAACGTTGGAATAAGTTAGGATGACTTACAGTGAACATTACCGTTTCCAAAATGTATAATGAGGGTAATGTCAATATTCTATGCTCTTTAAAATAGGGTTTGCAGCTGTCTGTTGTTTGAAGTCGAAACATCGATCTGATGCATCTTTTCTGGGCCCGAAACGCTACTTCATTGTCCGTACTATTTCCCCAGAAAATAACCCCGTATCTAAGAATGGATTCAGCCAATCCATAGTACGCAGTAATTAATGCATCTTTATTGAGAACCGCTGCTAGTTGTTTCAAAGCGTAGGCTGCACTACTTATTTTCTTACTCAGAGCTTCTATTTGGGGCTTCCAACACAACTTATCATCAATTATAAGTCCCAGAAATTTTGTTGTGTCAGTTGCATTTATATTAATATTATTATACTGGACATTATTATTGTTAGCTGTATGTGTACGTTGTCCGAAATGAATTACATTAGTCTTTTTTAAATTAATGATTAAATTATTATTATTAAGCCAATTTATGATAGATATAAGCGAATTATTAATGTCATGTTCATACGTACTTTTGTCATTACAAGCTATAGTCACAGTGCAATCGTCAGCAAAAAGTGTCATTGGGTGGTCAACAGCTTTAGGCAAGTCATTTATATATAAAGTGAACATCGGAGGGCCCACCACACTGCCTTGCGGTACTCCGTATATTACTTCTCGTTCCTCGGATCTTACAGTTATCTCACGTTTGTTGCAAATTTGACTTATTTCGGTAACCTGCTTACGTTTGTGAAGATAAGATTCAATTAGTTTTAAGACGTTACCCCTAATACCATACGCTTCAAGTTTCGCTGCTAGGGAATTGTAATGCACACAATCAAAAGCCTGTGTCATGTCGCAGAAAATGGCGCACACAGGTGTCCTCTTATCTACGTTTAACATGACATTATGTAGAAATTCATAAATAGCCAGATTTATACTTTTGTTTTTGCGAAATCCCTTTTGTTCGTCAGCTAAAATGTGATATTTTTCTAAATAATTGTTGATTTTCCCCGATATATATTTTTCGAAGACTTTGGATGACACTGGTATAATCGCAATCGGTCTGTAGTTTGACATCAATTCGTGATTTTCCTTCTTATAAAGCGGTTTTACTATAGACTTTTTTAAAGAATCAGGAAAGGTGCCTGCGCTTATACAAAGATTGATAATGAAACATAAGTGTGTAGATATTATCAATGCAACTGCTTTTAATATTTTTGTGGCAATACCATCATAGCCAACGCTGTTCGTGTTTCTAAGTTTCATTATAATATAGAATATGTCATGTGGTGTACACGGAGCCAAAAACATAGACTGTGCTCTGCTATCGATCAGTGACGTTGAGTTCGTTCCTGCGTTACTTTAGGAACTGCCTCTTTCCTTGCTTATGAAGTTGATCTTAATGCGTTGTCTCAAGTAAGGAAATTAATTTTTTTAGTGTGATGAAAGTGCAAACTGGCATTACTGTTTTGAAGTATAGCACAAAAATAAAGCTCGTTCTGAATTATCTTTTGTTTACAGAGATGACTATAAAACCATTTACACATTGAATATTACTCGTAGTACTGCATACATCAAATGGACTGAGGAATGGGCTATCTTCCTTGATACACTATTACAAATCAACGCATTCGCGAGAGATCACGATGGAGTATCTACTCCAAAGATAATGAAAAACCTAAGCATAAATGTGGATGGACGTGAAAATGATGTAACAACTGTTTTGGGTAGTGTGGAATGTTGGCTGGATGAATATACCACTTAAGTTCGGTAAGTGAATGGTGATGATACTCTAGCTAGCTTAATTTTAAACATCAATACTTACTATGAACAAAATATGTGCCAAATAATTTAAGTATCGTTGAATATTTTAGGTGTGGAAGTGTAGAAATAGATGGTGTTATCTTTAGTGATAAACCAAGATTGGACAAGCAGCCAGATGGAATAGAAACCCGGGAATTAGTAACACGAGAACTTGAAGAATCTTTCAGTGTATTGTATGAATTCATGGTATCAATTTTAAAACTACGTTTACATATACTTAAACTTTATTGAATCAAAATCCTTTGTAATTATTTTTCAGATAGAAACAGCGACTTCAATAAATCCACAAATAGTGACGGATAATGTGGTAAGTAATAAAATAAAAGTATTATTTCTTAAGAACTTCTAAACTCATCTTCGAAAACTTTATCCAATATTATCAAAGAAATCTCTGTAAATTTTCCATTAATTTCATCATTTCGATGTAAATTGTGTTGGAGTTAGCTAAAATATTGACAAACAGGATGTTATTGGCGGAACGATGTTTATTGTTCACAATTTAGTTGGAAATGAAAAGGCAAGTACCTAAAGGACCCGGCACAAAATAATTGGAAAAAAAAAATTGGTACAATATAGCCCATAAATTCTGATTCTTTTACTTAGATTTCTGCGCAAAAAAAAGGCCCGTTTTACAGATATACGAGTAGGTAGGTTTATTTAAGAAATGTAAACTATTTTATTTTTAAATGTCAAGAAGTAGGTAAGTCAATAATTAAAATAAATTATTTACAAACTATTAACACTAGGTACGAAATACAATAACTAACTACACGAATAGATACAAAAAACAAAAGGACACTTAGGCGTCGAAGTATTCGTCCGCATCGCTGTCATCCGGAAACGTGCCCAGAAGACTGGCAGCATTGCCACGTTGAATGGCAATGCTAATTCTTTGGCAAAAGAACAAGCCAGCCCTCTGGTCGCGTGAAGTGTCGACCAGTCGGCGAGAAATTTCCTTAAAAAGGACACGCGCACTCGGACCCCATGACCCGAGCGTTTCGACCCCAAACGGCTCAAAACTGTAGTTACCCATGAGGTTACAGTATTTGCGCCGCTTGAGGGTCTCAGCAGCCGCTGCAGCGGCGCCAGCACAGCCCGCCGTGCTAGGAACATGAGATGGTGCAAGGGTGTCGACACAGGTTGCGTCCCACACCAGAGGCCTACCCACCTTCCAAGGCAACAACGTCATGCCGTCTGGTCTCTTCCCATCGTCACGTACCAAGCCGTTTGGTTCTAATACTAATAGGTAGCCATTTTTATGTTGAAGTCAGGAAGATGATTTTTAGATAAAGAAAAAGCATTCACATCAACTACCTACTACATGTTTCAGTTCATATTAATTTTATGGTTTAGAAACACATTCCTGCGTCTATTTGAAGGGGTAGTCAGAGGTGTTTTACCCGTTTTTCGTATAGTGGACAATTCATAAGACCGATTTTGTTGAAACTTTGCGATCTTGTATTGAAAGTCTTTATTTTTCATGGAGTATTTTTATTTAAGATTATTTACAAGAATACATAATATTTACAAAACATATTTAAAAAAATACAATATATAAAATAGTCGCTTTACGAGTCTGTCTGTTTGACCTGTGGCCACAATAGATTTCACCATCATTTTATAGACTCTATGTATTTCGGGAAGTTTATGTGTACCTACCTATAATGCATTAATATTTTACTTAGAATTAGGTTGTAAAATGACCTATCACATAGCCGTTATCTATGCATTCCGTAAATCAAACTATGTATGTTGTATGTGTTGACCTTGCTCAAATGGGCGTTACCGCTGAGAATGCCTCACGCACCACCTCATCATAATTACGCGCGAAGCGGTCACAAAGTTTCTTTTTGCAGGGCTGCCATAGTGCCATGACTCGCGACGCTAGCATAGGTAGCCCGTGGCATATTTCAGACCAGTGGTTCAGAATATTTTTAAGTTAAAAGTTGAATGTTATAAAAAAACAAATACAATACTTGTGTAAATTTATGAACCACTATAGTGTATCTATATAAAAATATTTTTTACAAACTAAGAACTCGTTGTAATATTAATAAAACACACAGCTATAATCTGGCAAGAGTATGACTTTTCACAAAAAAAAATTGCTGTTACACGAACTTTTCGACATTAGTTTCCGTGCCCTAGATGGCGCTGTTGTCAAACAAAATTTATAAGATTTCTAAAAATGGTAATAAAAGCATAAATAAATAATTATTGAATAAAACTTTTACAGAGTAGGTTTATAATATTAGTCAGACACTTTTTGATGTAAAATAACTCAAGAATTTCCTAAAAACCAAGAAGTTATAACCAAAAATCTTACATCGCACAAGCAAATATTTTTATACGGTAAGTATTGGGTTTAAAAAATAAAAGGTATTAGGTTGATTCCGTTGTAAGTAATGTAAACAGTGTGGTAATACCACTGAATATAGATCTCTAGCACTTACTTGTTTAGTAGTACTTATTAACTAAAAGGTGAAAACGGTTTTTTTGTAAAAAACTGTTTATATTTTTTAGTTAGTTAGTACCTACTCCACACCAATTATCATCGTTTATCACTTCTTATTTGCTATTGCAATTATTGCAAACTTTTGCTTAATTTTTTTTTCATAAAGCTCTGAACAAATTTCGAATCACATCACCTTACGGCAGGCCACAGAGTAATAAAATACCTCGTATCTATCAGTAGGATCAGCTGTAGTCTACGAATAATAAAAGGAAGAAGCGTAATTGTGAACAAAATCAACGAAAAATTCAGCTCCAAACAAAACATCACTACATTCAACTACATTGACAAAATTATCTCGAGTATTCGAACGAAAGAACACACATGCAAATAAGCGAATGAGATGTGCTCGCGTAACGCGTTGCATTTCGGCAAGCGCGGTGATTGGTTCTCGGCAGGACAGATAATAGTAACTGGTTCGCGCGCCTGCTACAGTGCGAGATGCGTGGACGATGTTATGCATTATGTATGAGAGGAGAGGAGAAGTCATAATAAAAATTATTATATTTTTGCACTATCCCTATCAGTTGGATTAATTTGTTGTAATTTAACTAAACCATTCTTGAATACACTTATTTAAAAGTTTGGGTTTCTAGTTCTTGAATTACCTACTCTAAAAGTTTAATGTATTGTATGTAGAGTATTGTTGTATTGTTTATGTTTAGTATTGTCAGCATCTAAAATTAAGAAGTATTTTAATCAGTTTAAGGCTTTTTCCTACGAATAATAGAGCGATTGGTCGCGTCAATGTCAGACCGAGATGCGTGGATGTTGTTATGAAAAATAAGTAAACTTGTTTACGTGTCTACTTTTTACCCGGCGGCCCCAGAAGGATGGTATCTAATGTTTTTCAAGAGTATGTACCTATGTATGTATGTGTATTTCTTTGGCCCACTCTGTAGCCTAAACGGCTTGATGGATTGCATTCGTATTGCATAACGCTTTCCAGAGTGACAAGTTTAGGATTTCAAAATGTTTATTTACTCACTTATGAAAAGTGATTCCAGAATTCTTCATAACAAAATGCCACTTTACACCACATGAAGGCATATTTGCAGTACGTAAACAACGCAAAACATAATTAATCGTAAATACTCCGCGACGAGAACGCATCGACTCAATGCCACAGTTTTTGTTTTTGCAGCATTTTCTCGCATGAGACCGCCGGAGCCATGACAGAAACCATGCCTGTTGCATACCTCACCATACGCTTGCATGCTACATGCTTGTTTGCATGCTACATGTTGCATGCTCGCTTGCATGCTACATGTTACATGCTCACTTGCATGCTACATGTTGCATGCTTGCTGCATGCAATGTGTATGCTTGTTTTCATGCTCCTTACAGGGAAATAAAAACAAAAACTTATAAATCCTATTAATTCAAACAAAACTACACAACCAGTGAACTATCTCAAAACAAGTCTGTTGAAGAAAAAATATTGCCCGCGTTCATATATACCTAAGTCGTATCTACGTAACGCCTGAGAGAAGTTCATAGGTAGTTCAGAAATTGTAATTATACTTAAATAGTGTAATTGGCTTCGGCCGTTCTATCTAAATAAATAAACATATTATAATAGCAAAAGTTTTGCAAAACAAAGTTTAAAAAATTTATTAGGATAAATAAATAATTAGAATTTAGGACTTATAACTTTTATTGAAAACGGTTTTAAGTCTTTTGTATATATATGACAAACAAATTTAGGGCACATTGTATTAAGGGATTTAAATTTTAAGGCAAATTATATTATGTGACATTAAGTTCGGACAACAGATTAGGACAAAAAAAATTATGGCACTTTAGATTATGGATAAAAAAGTTAGGGAACACAATGGAGAACCTTGGAAATGTCGCCATATCAGTATATTGCACCTGTGCGAAGCAGGGGCAGGTTGCTAGTCTAATGTAAAACTAAAATAAGGCATCGATAAAATAAGGAAAATTTCCTTTGTATCGCTGTGGAATGGTAGCGCGTCCAAATAACTGGTATCATTTTCACGTTAAATGGCAATTGCAAGGTAAAAATCAGCTCTTTGGTCACGGTCCTTTTTAATGAAATCTCCAAACGTTTGCTTGATACTTGAGATTGAGATGAGTGAGGTTTTTATATTTACGCTAGTTGAGGTTTTCCGCTGCAGCAGGCAAAGTACATTAGGCATCTTGTATATTTTTCAACATTCTTAGTGACGGATATTTAACGTTTTCTTTGTAACGGGCGAACCCCATATACCAAAAGATTGCCTTACTTAAGCGCATGTGCCCAGAGTTCTTGCTCCAGCTTTACAAGTGGAGCAACATCCAAAGATGGGATCGTCACTACTGCCACAAACAAGATAGATACGAGTATGTTCTTCATTAAAATGCTACCTACAAATGACTTTTATTCTGATGAATCCTGGTTCACCGTAATTTCCATCTATTCAAAAAATTCGCTCATCACTTTTCGCGCTGCTTCGTCTCCTGTATGCCTAAGTGAACCGTCTTGTATATGACCGGGCGATAGATAAACCTGATAGGTTCCAAAAGTTAAATAAAAAAAGCAATATTTAAACACAGAAATAATGTTATATCCGCTGCAGTTAATCTTACCCATCGTGCTCTTCGCTGTCGGAGATTTTCAGCCTCTACTCATGTATATACAACTTTAACTTCCCCAACGCGGTTAAGCATCGCAGTTGCTAGCTGTACGTCTGCATTTGGCATTGTTATAATTCCATAATATTTATTCATTATGGCTCCAGCGATACGGAGAAAATCGCTTAAATTCTGAACATGAGACATGGTTAAGGAACTATCTATATATATATATATACGTATATAACTAACTTTTTAGATTGATCTTCCACTACCTATCGTGTTTTGGTTACAATCCGCGCCATATTAGCTTCTTCATTTTTATATTAACTTTGTCCAAGTCTCTGACCAAACTGGCAGTCTTACAGAAAACCGTAATTATTTGACCTGCGTAATTACGTAACATATTTTCGTAAAAGATTACGACTAATCTGTTTCATTTTGACAGTTCAACAACATTCATTGCGTTATTAACGTCGTTGAGCAGATTTTTTGTTTCAAAACGATTCAGATTCTGGTTGATCGTGCATTACGTATTTAGGGTACTGGTGTTCAAAGATTTTCAGTACAAAAATACAGACTATGATTATTTTGCTAAAGTTTTAGCATAACTTGATTATTATGCGACATGCGTGTAATACTACTCTGCCTCTGACAAAGCGTTACTGCTCATCGGCAGCGGGACTGGTCATCTCTTAGCTGCCACGGCTTATTTGAATTTATTTTAATTTTTTAAATGTTTTTGATTTTATTTTTATTACTGACGCTTTTAACGTGCACGTCTTTTTACATTGTTCTCACATGTATAATTACAAAAATAGATGATGTAACCAATATTTTGTGAAAATATTCTGATTGAAAAGAGTGTCCGTGGAGTTTCTTGCCCGTTCTTCTCCATAGGAACCTACTACGCGTTGGAATGGGCAACTAGCTTCATATTTCTGACTGACCGACCCCTTGACAATTCAAAAGTACCTGTAATTGGTTTATTTGAAATAAATGCTTTGAGTTTGAGTTTGAGTTTGAGTTTGAGTTAATATGAATTGGAACTTGTGATTGCTTTTTAGGGTTCCGTAGTAAACAAGGAACCCTTATAGTTTCGCCATGTCCGTCTGTCTGTCTGTCTGTCTGTCCGTCTGTCTGTCCGCGGGTTAGCTCAGACGGTTAGTACTAGACAGCTGTATTTTGGGAAATGTATACATATTAATCATGCCAACAAAGTGGTAAAATAAAATCAAGATTTTTTTTTTTTTTTAGGGTGCCTCCCCTACACGTAACGTGGCGATGTTCTTTTTTTCTTCATCTACCCCATGTTGTGGGGTACCGTTAGTAAGGTATTTCAAAAATATTGTGAATTTGTGAGAACCATTTTTGGATTCAGGGATCCGTTTGCGAAATATTAAGCTTTTAACTGAATTTTTTTGTTAGAGTCAAGGGTGCCCCCCCCCCCCCCCCTTCTAGCTAAATGGCTGTACTTGGACTTGTAAAAAAAATTACAGCAGTAGTATATATAACGAAATTAAAAGGAAAACTATGAGAGCTAAGTAGGCTGTACAGGTTAACGAGTAATAATCAACCAACTTAAATTTGCGGTTTTAAAAACATGATCTCCCATACATTCCGTATGGGAGAATATGTTTTTCAACTACAATGTTAAGTTTGTTCTTATTTTTTGTTTATCCTGTAGCAGTAACTATAACATAAAGAAATTGGTGACAGAAGACGCATATATTCTAACGTTCGAAGATTACAAATATTATCTGAAATCAAGACTACTGATTTCAAAGTCATTACTTCTGTGCCTGTAGATGGAGGGTTAGTCGCTTTGTTAAAGAAAAGAGTTGATAATGATGGAGAAAATGTTACGATGAAACATGATTTGATATTTTTTATGAGATTTACATGAGTGTCTCGAGGACGTGTGGTGTTGGTAGCTGAAAGACAACCTTACTGTGGTCTATTGGGCAAGTATTTCAAGAAACGAGAGTAGAAAAGTATTAATTCTGAAGTTATTTACATGGATCCAATACCAATGAATACATCGTTTAAAATCAGTAGCACTGCCCTGGATGCCGACTAATTAGTGAGTCTATATTCCAGTATCCATCATTGGATACTGGATGCTGGACTATATAAAAAACTAAAAAAAAAAAAAAATAAAAAAAAAAAAATAAAAAAAAAAAAAAATTTTTTTTTTACACACATGCGTACAATTTTTTTACTGTATGAAAACTAAAAATATTTACAGACAAATAATTGTAGAAATATATTATTTCAAAAAATAAAATCAGTTTATTTCAAGTAACTAAACTCTTATACAGACATTCATAAAAGGATACATACAGGATAACAAGCACAAAAAGAACACTCACAAAGTAACAATATGTGTGCTGCAGGATTGCCGGATATAAGGGCAATCCAGTCTGTTGGTGATCATCGCCAGGAGGGTGTTGGCGCTGCCCCGCAGTCTACGCACCAGAGCCGCACGCCGCTTGCGCAGCGTGAAAGCAGTCGGTGCGTGCCTCCGCGAACATGCCCGAGGCGCTGCAGTGGCTGGACAGTCCCACCACCGCCTTGAACGCTTTATTGAACTGGACGCGGAGGGCGCTGTATGCCGCACGAGTATACTTTGCCCAGAGGCTGCACGTATAGGGATGTACAAAAAGCTCTAAAGAGCGTTATTTTTACCTCCCTCGAACAAGGCACAAACCTACGCGCTATCATATTACCTGACAACGCCCTCCGCTCCCGCTCAATGCCTAAAACGCCGCCTAAAGCCGCCGCCTGTCGCTTAAAGGACGACTATTATCAACAATTTGTTTGATGAATAATCCACAGATAAAAATATCGTCACGATTCTTTCTTCACTCAAGTAAAAATAGTGACAAAAAATGGGAGGTGTGAAATTGTAATTAATTTCACCAGTGAAGCTTTACGAGAGGTAAGTAATAATTCCATACTTTTCTCGTATCCGCACGAATTGTCTAAGGATTCTGTGGTGGCAAATACAGGGTATCCCTGGAAATCGAATACCTAATCTAATCCTCGCCGTGGCCTTGATCGCTACCGAAGCTAAGGGTAGGTGGGCCGCTGGCGCCGGGCACTAGGGGCAATTTGTTATTGGTGCATGTCATTTTTGGGGGGGGTATGCCATAATAGCCACGCTTGGCAGGTGGGTTAGTGATTGCAGTATGGTATTAAAAATGCATAGAGAATGCTGCTGTCCATTCTCTAGTAGTTGCCATAGCCTTTTACGATATCCACGGGAAGAAATAGGGTTCTTTAAGTCTGGCACCACACGCAACATGCAAATTAATTAATTATAATTTGAATAATATTTTTAAATTTATGGCTGAATCGATAATTTGTTTTCTTTCTCATAATTACGCAGCTTTCACTGGTTTACTTTTTTATATAGTATCTTGGGCAACACGAAATATCATTATTTAAAAAACGAAACAAGTCTAATTTATTTCCACAAAATTCAATTTTGTTTGTAGACAAAAATTGGGACATTCCTGTCCACAAAATACCAGATATTCATCTTTCAATAACACGCCGACAATGTCCCAAAAATATTTCTACCGTCCCACATTTTCATCATATCAACTCCCAACAATAATTGTAGCGAAAATAACAAAATAAATTGAATAAAAAACGCTTTCAAAATTTCAATTTGTCCTTTATAAATATATGAGGCGTCTCCAAGCAATAATTTAAACATGAACGTCTAAAATTGGCCATAAATTATAGTGAGAGCGCAGGGCTTTTGAATGTTGAGCAGAAAAACCTTTACAAGATATTTGTTACAAATGACTAAATTCACGCCTGGCTCGTTATTATATTATTTGGGGATGAGGAAGGTCCATGATTTCATGTGAGTTATTGCTGTGTTTCATTCAAAGGAGTTTGAAATGGTTTAAACGCCTTGAACTACAAAGAAAGAGCAGAGTGTGAACCATTACACTATTGACGCAAATTTATTTCCTGCGTACGCATAAATTACAGTTATTAGTCGGAAAAGTTGACTAAAATAGGGTGTCCGTGGATTCATGCCCGTTCTTCTCCATAGTTAGGAATTTCAACGTGGAAATACGCTTTGGAATGGGCAACTAGCTTCATCTTTCTGACTGACCGACTCCTGGACCGATTCAAAAATGCCTGCAATTGGTTTAAGTGAAATAAATGCTTTGAGTTTGAGCTATGAGACCAGAAAAAACGTGGCTACATTTATTCTAGTAACCTTTCCATAAAACGAAAAAAATGCGATATCTTTATATAGATTGTTAAATAGTGACGGCACGGTAGAAACCTGCACCGAACGATTAAAAACCAGTTTTGCTGTTAGCCAGTACATATTTTTCATTATAAGCAATATCACAGGCGTGCTAATTTCGCCGGCAACTGACGGTAAATATAAAAAACTCGTGACTACAGGCACGGGGGATATCGTTTGTCATACAATTACCCAGCGCCCGCAACCTTGTTAGTCGAGTTACATAGATGTGGAGGAAATTGAAGGAACCTAAGCACAATATACAGTCACCAGCACCAATATGTATACACTTAGCAACTTTAATAAGTGTTTTTCTCCTACTGTGGTGATTGTAATTTTATGTTGCTACGAACATAGTATTTTGGAACCCACACTAATATGAAATAGGTCTTATCTCAAAGTTGCAGTCGTTATTGTATGCGAAAATCGATTTTGAATTTTGCTGGGTGGATACATATTGGTGCTCGTGACTGTACATAACAAGCGAGCGTAGTTTGGCTCATCGAGCTTTAGAAAAATCTATATGTCACAGTAAGATGGTTGAAGCCATGATATATTTATATTCCTAGGGATGTAGCTATATGCCGTAATAAAGTTTATATGAAAGCGGTTCATAACTGTCGGAGTGCCCTAATTTTGGTACTGCGACCAATTTCGACGTAGTGCTCGCTCGACTTGTGCGTAGTTGGTTACAGTTCTAATCTAACCTAACATAATTGGTCGAAGTGCCCTAATAGTCATATTCCTAGTAAGACAGTTATGAACCGCTTTCATATAACTATATTACGGTATATAGCTAATCGCTAGATATCCCTAGGGATATAACTATATCACGGCATCAACCATCTTACTGCAACTTATACAAAGAAATAAAATTGAAGTGTCTGTTTGTAATATCAAAATGACAGCTTTTTACTAAATGCATAATTATGGAAGTATGTGTCGTGTTACACGAAAACATTGATCTCATCACGCTGATTCCGTATCAAGTACTAACTATTTTTTCATAAAAAATGCTAGTTACGGTTGTCTTAGTTCGAGGGGCAGATGTGTGGTGTTACATACGGTACTTATCTTAAATAAAACAAAACAATTTTTTAAATTCTTGTGTCTGTTTGTTCCGGCTAATCTCCGAAACGGCTGGACCGGTTTTGACCGGACGTTCACTGGGAGATAGCTGACGTTATAAGGGGTAAATTAGGCAAATATTATTTAAAAAAACGAAAAAAGAATTGGGTTTCACGCGAGCGAAGCCGCGTGCAGCTGCAGCTAGTATATATAATATATACATAAACATAGTCCTCCTTATCGATTTCGATAACGATGACCCTTCGAAATCATTTCCTTCCATGTGCCCTTAGATGACTCGCTAGGCCGCGGCCGGTAACGTCGGTTTTGTAAAAATGTGTGCACTTAGTGAGGTGTAGTTTGATTGTAAATGGTTGTAAATGTGTGCGTTTGTGGGTGTATGTATGCTTAGGCGTAATTTTGGCATGCTTCACTGTATTGTTCGCAGCGGTATGCCTTGGTTTTTTATTTGATCTGAGGTCGCAACTAGCATAATAAAGTTAGAAAAATTGTCACACTGGTATGAGTGGTAAAAGACCACGCTCTAAACAGCCGATCTTCTCAACATCGGTGTGCTACTTTTCAAACGAATGGACTCAACATGCAGGTATTTTATTATATTGAAAAATATCCCAGTGTCATTACAGTTACAATTTTCCTTAACAAAATAATGCGCACACAAACGTATATTTTAAACATGAAATGGAGTTATGAAATAGAAAATTCCTGTCTTGCCTGTTTAGAAATTATTGCAGGACTTTTAAAACAAAATGTAATTATATATTTCTACAGTATTTTCGTAAAATAAATTTCTCTTCCAGTAACTGCTATGCTATCTTTGTAAGTCTGCTCTCATAAAACTTGCCTGTTTAGTTCCAACGCTAAAAACCGAGTGGTGAAATATTTTTACACGCTGCAAATTAAGTTTAAAAATTGTTTGCGTAAAGTAGGTACGTACTTTGTACCAATTTGAAGATTTGCTAGTTTATTAAGCACTGTATTGCTATACCCGATGGAGAAGTGATCGAAAGGACACAGCGGATCGCTAGGTAACGACGCAGCTGACGAGCTTGCTAGACGAGGGTCCAGCGCGGCAGTCTGTGGACCCGAACCTATCGTACCCATCCCCTTCAACCAAATACTCAGGTGGCTACAGGAGTTCACCCACACACAAGCGGGGAACCGATGGACCTCGACACCGGGCTGCAGGCAGTCCAAGGAAGCTATGCCATTTTTGGATAGTGGGCTGATCAGGCGTTTATTATGCCTGGACAGGAACGGCCTGCGCCTGGTAACGGGGACCATCACGGGACACTGCTCTCTAAACAAACACTTTCACACAATAGGCATAACGGACAGTCCTTTGTGCAGGGCGTGCCTGGAGACTGAGGAAACCATCGTGCACGTGCCCATTGAATGCACAGGCGTCACGCAGAGTAGAACAGAGGCCGTCGGGACACACACCCAGATCTTAGACAGATGTTCTGAACAGACCAGGACATTTAATCAACTTCTGGAGGGTGGGCTGCTTGGAATAACCACCAACGGCCGCTATGGCCCACGCACAATGGTCCACTGAAGGACTAGATGCGGAAACCAAAACCCATAACAACAACATAGAAGTGATCGAAAAAATTTAGGTAGGTTATAAAATAGGTTTCAATTCAATTCAGGCAGCCTTTATTAACAAACTTTATTTAAAAAAATCACTATAAACATTTTGTACATATTAAAAATCGGTAATGAGTATATTTTGCTTTACAGCATTATAAAAGATAGAGCGTTTTTTTTTTTTTTTTTTCAGGATGGGAAATCATCAAATGACTTCTCCCGCTCTGGCCAGAGCGAGAGGGTGTGTCAGACTTTTACTGACTAAAACCCACCCGTGTTCCTTCCGTTGCCTGTGTGCCGGGGCCGCGATATCTTTTTCGGACAAACCCGCAACCCCCGCAGGAGATAGAGCGTTTCAAAGAGATTAGTACAACAGTATATTCGCAGTACAAGCAACTGGACGCGACGGGACGTATAGCAAGAAATTATATGTATCCAATCACGTCACCCTTAGTAATTCGTGACCAAAAAGATATAGTATCAGATAACCCAAACGCGTATTTTTAAGAACGTTCGCATTCAAAATACAGTTTCAATCTGTTAAAAATACCTCTCTAATATTAGCTTTTCGATATTGATTATTGCCGAGATCAGATTGCGGCTAGATTTTGAACGTTTTTAATTACGAGCATATTGGTCTTCAGAAGTCTTAGCACAGTCAGCAGAGCAGATCATGATAAAGATGGCGGGAATACCCTGGCAAAGCAAACAAGTACCAAATGGTTCACGTTAGCTCGGGAAGATAGTAGTTGAAAGTTATGGGAGGATGATGGATGGCGGTGAAAAGTACAACCCATGTGAGTAAACTACAAGCCTGGCCCTGTGACGTCCCATCACAAAGATGCTATCGCTACTGAACGCACAAGGCGAACGAGGGCCCGTGCGGAGAAGCGGGAGAGGGGCCAAATTCCAGCGTGGTGTCTAGGTAATTCGCACGACGAACTAATAGAAAGAAAGCGGTTAATCCCCCCTAAGATTTTGTGAATGCCGATCATAATTAGCCTTTAACGTGGACACAGGCCTCTTCTCTGTGAGAGAGAGTGGGCTGTAATCTACCACACGGGCCCAGTGCGGGTTTGTAGATGTCACATGTCTTCGAATTTTTGGTTCTAGGACATGCCGGTTTCCTCACGATGTTTTCCTTCAGCGTTTTGAGAGCAGTGGTGATGAAATTATTTACACAAAGTAAAGCGCCTGCTTGGGTTTGGACCCGCGACCCGGCTAACGCGACAACTCGTTAGCCGGGGCTGTTACCACTGGGCCACCACTGCTCCGATTGTGATTGCCGACAACATCCAAATTAAATATTTTCAACACATTTCTCAATTGTTAAAAAAAAGATCGATCAAGCGAATCAATCTTCATAATGTTTACTTGGAAATGCGACTATTTTAAAAAGCACTCACGTTTAATACCCGTCCTACCTACCATTTACAAATTTAATCAATTGCATTAATTGCATCCTGCTGTTCTGTACGAGTAATTCTTGCATTCATCGAGTGGATAGGCGGAAATGGAAAGTCGACTTTAATGAACAAGATACAGAGTTTAAAATTGTTTGTTCGTAAACAATATACAAAAGACAATTTTATTTTAATCACTCGTATCGAACAATCGGACGACGGCACCACAGACAATGAGCTGTAATTACGCCATTCTCTTTGACAAAAACTGTTTTTTATTTTTTATTTTGAGTTGGGCAAATAGAAAATTCTTCAAGATTGTCTCCTAGGGCATACTCTTGTGTCTTACTATTTTGAGTCTTTGATCTTGATCTGGAATTGAGAGCATCAGTTCTTTATGATATGAAACGCCTTATCCACCGGAGACCTACTGATGCAGAGAGACTATCTTGCAGCTTCTTCATATTACTTGCCCTGAAGTCACAAAGACACCAGCCCGTAACTTGCACATAAATGTGTTCTGTGTGTGCTTTGCAAGTCTTAATGCCGTAACAACTTCTGATTAAATTATACAGTGCAATCTTTTGTGCCAATTTAAGGCTGCCTGTCCATTGAAGCGGAGCGAGGCAGCGGAGAGGAGAATAGCAGCGGAGTGGAGCGGAGTTGCGGACAGTGTCTATCCATTGATGCGGACCGAGGTAGCGGAACGGAGTTACGAACTGTGCGGAGTGAGCTGGCGGAGCGGTGTTGCGGACTGTGAGGAGCTAGACCGAGTTCACGTATTTTTCCGCATCGCCTCTCCGCTTCCCCGCTCCGGTTCCCCGCTCCACTTCTCCGCTCCGTTTCCCCGCTCCGTTTCCCCTCTCCGTTTCTCCGCTCCATTTCCCCGCTCCGCTTCCCTTCACATGTTATCCGCTCCGTTTCCCCGCTCCGCTTCCCGGTTTTGTATGACTTTTTAAACTAGTTCGCAAATCCCTGTCCACTGAATCGGAGCGGATATTTTTTATTTATTTTTATTTTATTTAACAGTTTATGTACACACATTATAAATAGACAAGAAAAAAGGAACAGAAAAAACGTACAAAGGTGATGCTTATTTCTAAAGAAATCTCTTCCAGCATACCTGCGATAGGAAAGTAGTTAAAGAGATGTAGACAACGTGTGTAAGATTAGAAGAGAAAATAATATACATAAAATAAAAACACTTAATTATTCGCTAATTTAACTATAAACATACAATAAGAGAATAAACTTACATACATACTTCTAAAATAAATAACCCTAAAATATATATACTTAATTATAATGTAGTATAAAATAATAAATGCAAAAAAATGCAACTATGACGAAGTGGACAGATAGTGTTCTTTCACTCTTCTTTTAAAAACTGCAACAGTTTGGCAGTCCCTAATGTCAGGCGGAAGTGAATTCCACAACCGAACCGCGTGCACGCTGAAGGAGTAGGAGTAGAAGTCGGTTGAGTGGGGAGGGGATTTAAGGAGATTTCTAAGATGCGACCTGCAAGGTGCATCAGAAGGACGGGCGTAGGAAAAGCGTTCGCGCAGATAGGATGGCGTTTTCGGGTTGTGAAGGATGTTAAATAGCAGACACAATATCCGAGAGTTCCTGCGAAGTCGAATAGGGAGCCACTTGAGTGTCTTGCGAAAGTTAGAAATGTGGTCATACTTTTAAGGTTAAAAACAAAACGAATACAGATGTTTTGCAAACGTTCAAGTTTATTTAAAAGCTCCTCGGTGGCATCCAAATAACAGGCATCAGCGTAGTCAATGAAGGGCTGTATGAGAGTTTGAGCAAGGGAGATTTTGGTACTAAAGGGCTAGAAGCACTGAAGGCATTTCAGCGAATGGAATGTGTAGTGTACTTTACGACTGACTTGACCAACATGGGCAGTCCACGATAGGTAAGAGTCCATGGTAACCCCCAGGTTTTTAACAGTAGTTGCGTATTCAATCTGAACTCCATTCAGACAGAGTGGAGACAGCGACGCAACATCGAGCCTATTCCGCATATACCTTCCGCCGATAATGATGGCCTGGGATTTCTTAGGATTGATTTGCAGTCCAAAGGACCGAGACCACTCGCTAATCAAATCCAGGTCACTGTTCATGGCAGACACTGCTGCTTCCGCATCTTGCCTTAAAAAGTGAGTGTAAAGCTGCAGATCGTCGGCATAGAGATGGAAGTGGGAAGAGATGACTCTAGTGACAGAGTTAATGAAAATAGAAAAGAGAAGAGGAGAGAGAACGCCACCCTGAGGCACACCCGCGGTAAGAGAACACCATTCAGAAGAAGACTCTTCGAGACGAACCCGCTGCGAGCGGCCTTTAAGATAGGACTCGAACCAATCAACAGTAGAAGAAGAGAAATGGAAAGAATTAAGGATTCCTAGAAGTATGTCAAAATCGACAGAGTTAAAGGCACAGCTAAAGTCCAGCAGTACAAGCAAGGTGAGAGATTTGTGGTCCATAGCCCAGCGTATTTCATCAGTAACCTTCAAAAGAGCCGTAACTGTGCTATGACCAGGTCGAAAACCAGATTGAAAAGTACTAAGAAGGTCATTTGTAGTTAGAAAGGTAGAGAGTTGCCGATGAACAATGTGCTCAAGAACTTTAGAGAGATATGGGAGGATAGAAATGGGTCGGAAATCGGACAGAGAGACCGGGTTAGGAATTTTGGGTAAGGGTATGATATGGGCTTCTTTCCAGGCCTCGGGAACAGAACTAGAAAACAAGGAGAAGTTAAAAATGTGGGTCAAGATAGGAAGTAATGTGGGGAGGATAAGGGAAACCATTCTTGAGCAAAGATTGTCATTACCAATTGCAGAGGAGGAGATAGCACAAATAGATTTTTTGACCTCACTTTCACAAACAGGACTAAGCTCAAAAGAAGGACACTGAAGCACAGGCAGACAGGAAAGTTTATTTAAAGTAGCAGATTTGACGTGCGGATCCAGCGTAACAGGGGGATGTGAGAAATGCTTGTTAAGAGCACACACGTCAGTGTCTTTACTAGAAGCAACTAGAGACTTACCAATACCGACAGTTTTCAGAAACTTCCAGACTTCAGAAGAGTTACGGTTGTCGAGAGAATTATGGAAGTAGCGTCTCTTGGCATCTCTGCACATACGACTGCAGCGATTACGCAGCACCTTAAACGCATTTAAGTTGCGATCGGAAGGACAGCGTTTTAACCTCCTTTTGGCTCTGTCCCTACTTGCCATTACGACCCTAATGGCAGGAGTAAGCCAGGGAGCCGGAACAAACTTGACTTTGACTCTTCGGATAGGGGCATGACGATCGTATAAGCTGAGTATCGTGCTGTTGAAAATATGAACCATATCGTTAATACACGAGCTCTCCAAGACATCCGTCCAGTCGATGCCACCAGCATCACGCAACAATGCCTCCAGGTCTATGCCCTTGTAGTTCCTAAGGAAAATATATTGAGGCTTACGCTTGGGAGGGCGAATGCAATTCCATTGGTTAATATTGGCACACCGCTACTCCGCTCCTCTCCTCTCCGCTCCACTGGACAGGCAGCCTTAGGCTTGTGTATTACGCACACACATACATAAACTCAAGCCATGATCCACGATCCTCACATACTCCTTACGTCATACACGCACGCCAGTTGCGAGTACTACGCGGGTGACCTTCCTGAAGAACATCACCAATAAGGTCCTTCTAGCGTATCCTCTCCCAGCGTTTCCACTCACATCTAAGGCAGATGTGAGTGGAAGTTCCTGCAAAAATTATAAATAAAAAAACTATATACATATAATAAGATGATATAAATAAACAATTCGTAGCTAAAAAAATATTTATATTAAGCAAATCAAAAAAATTCAACATTAGATATGAGAAAATTTAAATGAGTATAAAATAAGATTTCACATCGGTCTTCTAACCAGGCTATAACTGTTGACAAATTGAAGAATTAACTTTAATAGTAATATAAATTCATACGACAGTCGACAATCACAAGTTACAGCGGCCGTACTACGCGATTCAACCGCTTAAAGAACGTATCGTTTTGTGATTTTTACATTGCTAGTCCAGATACTTAGCCACATACTTTGGCAGCGGTAAAGAAGCAATGTATTCACTACAATAATAGTACATTCGCTGTGATTTATGAAAACAACAATATCATAGTAAAGGCAAGAAATATTTTACAATTTGATGTTTTGTGTAAATACCTTTAGTTGTATTCCATTCATCCTCTCAAGATGAACAAACCATCTAAGTATACTCTTTAAAATTTTTTTCACTACATCTTCTTTGAAACCGGATCGTTGCCATAGAAAATGATTTCTCAGTCTATCATGCATAGTTACACCACACATGCTTCGCTTTGCAATTGCATAGCATTTATTCTACTCTCATGCCTTTTTTGTTACACCCAACATTTACTTCCATTTTACATGCTTTAGATGATTTTTTTTTTACTAGTCCTTTATTTTGAGATTTATCGATGTAATCGTAACGATTTTTATAATGGAGGAATTACTGACTCCCAAGTCACAGGTATAAACCTAGTTTGGGAGCCAGGGGACTTATGTTTAAGAAACATCTTCTTTGTATATGATCTAAATGTAATTACTGCAACACAGTTGTCAAATTTATTAAATTAGAAATTTAGAAATATTTTACATTATCATTGTTGTCCCAGAATCTAAAAACTTTGAAATGTTAATGTTGCATTAGTATTTAAAAATAACATAGATGTTCTTGTTTTTATTCATAAGTGTATGTTTATCATTATTTGTAGATGATTGAGGTCTTGAAGTTTTATAAAATGTAGAACAAGTTGTTGCCTACGGATTCATTCGCATCGACGTACAGATGGGAAATACCATCGGGCTTAAAGAAAATATTTTTTGAAGTGAGGTCTTCAATTTTTCTTTTATTGCTTCGTTCCCAAGAAATATATCTGACAAGGAAAACGCTCTCTTTTTATCCCTTTGACAACCCCTTAACCCATTGTTAGGATGTATTCAAATGAAATTCGCGGAATCTCAACTCTGCATTGCTTGGTAGTTCCGCAAAGAAAAGTACAAACTTTCGTTTTTAAAATAGTGTCGCTCAGTTACGTCTGGAGCCAAATTGTACGTATATTACTTGAATGTTTTGACATTACCTAGTACTGTATTTTGACACTCTCTTTAAATAATAATATACATAATAATACCAGCCTATTATTGTTCTACTGCAGGGCAAAGGACTCTTCTCAAGGCAGCTTCCCATGGTGCTTGGTAGCGCAGATACATCCATCGCGGTGCGTCCAATCTGCGGCGAGTCGGTCACTTCAAAGGCGCGGCGCAAGCTTCTCTTTCACTTTGCATTTCGGAATGACAAAATTTATCCAATCGCAATGGGCTGGTCTGCGTCCGTCCGCAATATCACGGACCGAGGGAAGAGCCTTGGTGTGAGGTGCGTGGCTGTCCGCGGTCGTCAGCCGTGCGGGCTGGTCCACGTCCGTCCACAATATCACGCACCATGGGAAACCGCCATCATACAGAGAAGGCAAAAGAAGGCATTGATCACGCTCGTGCGAGACGGGTTGGTGATTTCAACCACCTATAAGTCCAGGTTTCCTCAGGATGTGTTTCTCTTTAGAAGTTAAATATTCGGTTTGGCGTTATTTTATTTAAAGATAATTTGTTTTGGTGCACATTTCTTGTTTTGATTGAAAAAGAGTAAAGGCCCGATCACGCGTACCACTAACACAACACGTGGGGTGCTAATTTGTACGAAAATGAATAGGTTATTCACACGGACCATATTTTGCCGTCAAAATCAATTGTGTGGGCGATACCGACCACATCAATACCGCTTTGCAGCCACAGCATAACCACCAGCGAGACGGTTCCCTAAAGTTCCTGGCCTACTCCATTCGAAACAATTTTTTCGTTCGTTAAGGTATAACCAAACGCAATATTATATAGCAATTTGGTTTTTCGAAAAAAACAATGTTACTCCATTTTTTGCAGTAAAAATTGAAATACCAGTGTAATTATCATGATATTGACTGGATGTATGAAACAATCATTACTTCCATTGAACAAATGATAATTACAAAGAAGCTTTTTTTTAAATACCTACCTTTTAACGGGAAGTTCTTGGCCTGCATCGCATCTGATGGTAAGTGATTATATGGAATCCTCAACTATCCTACTTCTAACTGCCGAAACAGAATAATGCTAACATTGTTGTTATGGCGATAGACTTAGCTACAATGGTGGTAGCTAGCCATGCGGACTTAGAACAAGCCCTACCACCAACCAAACAATACTACACACACACACACACGCACACACATAACAACACAACTGGCGAAATGTGTACTATGTACTAATAGGTACCTGCCTAACCCTCTGGGGTTTACAGGCGTCATATTATATGTTTGACCAAAAAGGTTATATTTCAGACTTTTTTATACACAAACAAATCTTTAAAAAATATTTCGAACATCAGGTAGTTTTGCTACAAACTACTAACGCATTTCTATACCAGTTACGACCAAAGGTTACACGGTACCGAAGCCGTAAAGACAAGTTACGGCCTAGCTTATATTGAAATATGGTTAAAGGTAGGTATTATCTATTCGACAATTTTTCTTACACGTAATAGATACCGCATTGTAAGTTTTATTGTAGGTGGAAATGTGTTTATATTGTATGAAAACTTTTTACGAGAAAAACAACCAGCTTCTAAAAAAATTAGACAAAGACTTCTTACAAAGTGGAAACAAACTTTAATTTCGGGATTTGGTGTCTTTGGTTTAGATTTTTCGTTTTTTGCCACCAACTTCCGAAACTAAAGTAATTTTTCACTTTGTAGTGTTCTTTTTTGGAAGTCGGTTAAAAATAAAGTTCATCGCCCATTATAATAGCCCCGTTCCAACACAGTAACCTCCTCGAAAAATCTAGTCGCCAACGCGCCGTAAGCAGGGCGATCGCTAGTCGCCGACGCGCCGTAAGCAAGGCGACCGCTAGTCGTCAACGCGCCTTAGGCAAGGCGACCGCTCGCTGCCGGCACGCCACCGGTGAGGTGACCGCTTGTAACAACAAGCGGTCACATCACCGGGGCGAGGCGTCACCGTGCGGACGGCGAGGCATGCATACCGCCTGCAGGGGTTTCTTCCCGGGGAGCGGGCTCCTCGCTTGAAGCGAGCTGTCAACTATTCTTTATAGCCATAGTAAAATAGACTTAAATGCATTTGACTTAAAGTCATAACTTGAATGACAAGTTATTCTCCGTGTCGGAGCCGTGTTGCTATAATGACCGATATCCTTTAAAATACTATAACTGTGTCCTAAGCCCATGGCCTTCACTGCCGGTTCATGTCAAAATAATATTTATGTAAAGGTATCATGCAATGTTTTAGCGTTTTTTTTGGCTTTCCATTTTAATATATTTAATGGTAAATATCCAATTCCTTTTAAAGCTAAACCAAACTAGCAAAATTCAAATAGGTAGCCGATAAAACGATAAATCAGCCATTTTTATAACATACAACATTAGTGATTTTGTTTTTACGTTATAAAATTACTTTCAAAAAGGCAATGCTTGAAATCATCTCAAAATCTTAGTATTCCTCTGCAAAGCCGTAATAAAGATAAGCAAAACGTGGCATTAAAAAAATCGATATCCTTCAAGATTTCGCCAAGAAGATCTAACTTTTCCACTTCAATAAGACCAGATGAACTATAACCTTAAAAATATTTAGGACCTATCCTAAAAATGTAGCAAAATATTCCTTACAAAGTTAGCTTTATCGTCTTCTGAAAGATGAGGGTAATAGGTAAAAGGAGAACGAATAAGGGCAAAGATAGTCTTGGTAAAAAACAAAAAAAGGTGCGTTCCACGTATCTTCGACGTGGTTTAACTTCCGTGGTTTGTGTGAAGCCGTGTCTCTTGCGTGTGTTTTTTCGAAACATTACACAAAAAACCTTACACATAAACATTTGTTTTCATACTCAAGCTGTCTCCTGCGCAAGTATTTTTATTAATAACACATTTTGTGTAGATGTAGTAATGAGTTCAGACGAGGAAGACGTGCTTAAAAAGTGACGAACACTATTTCTGTTACAATCCATCGTCAATTTATTACACCTTGTTCACAACTTTTTACAGGACAATATAACCTCAAAACCTGTGTTGACTGACAGTGACAGATGAGCACGGTGCGCGCGGCAATTGAAAATGAAACAAACCCTTCACCTCTTCACCCCCGCGTGGAATTTTTTCCATGCAGCTCGGAAAACAAAAACTTCGTGTTTGCGTACACAAATGTGTATGGCCACGCCTCTTTGTTTCGATGTTCTTGTGTAATGTTTCGAAAAAACGCGCAGGAGACACGGCATTTGTATGACGATTCTATTTTTACCACCTCCTAAGTAAAGATAGATCATCTTCGATCATCTTAGTGATATTTTTTTTTTTTTTTTTGTTTGTTTGTATGTATGTATGTGAGTAAGTTTATTCTCATATTATTTGTTTTATTTTATTGCGTGAATTGTTTTGATTTTATGTATTTTACTTTCTCTCTTCTCTTACACACGGTGTCTACATCTCTTTTTATCCTCTGTCCTATCGCAGGTATGCTGGAAGAGATTTCTTTAGAAATAAGCATCACCTTTGTACGTATTTTTCTGTTCCTTTCTTTTTGTCCGTATATATGTGTGTGTACATAAGTGGTTAAAATAAATAAATAAATAATAAAGATTTCTTCTCGTATTGGTACAAACTATTAATGAATAAAATTGTTTTTAAACTGACTGTTAATAAAGTATTTATCAGACTGTTCTTCCAACCCCATTTTTTATGCAACGAGAGTAGTGTCATATAAGTGGTCACCGTCTTCAACCGCATTGATTACTTACCATTAGGTGGCAATCGGCATTTTGGTTTTGTTGTCATTTGCCAATTGCAATGTCGCAAGAGTAATTACGCATTATTGTCTTTGGTCCGTGGCCTTGACATCAGCATCAACCAATGAACAACATTGTCAAACTTTTATTGGCTTTCTTTTTTAAATAAAGGTTTGGCTACTTTTGTATATGTGTATTTTATGTCTTTTATTTTTAAATGTGCGTTTTGTTTGTGCAGAATAAACAATTTTTCTTTCTTTATTTCTTTCTAAAGTACAATGGAACACCTATCTAATACAAAAAAAAAACAATTTAAGAACTCATATTTAGTTATCTAATCACAACATTACTGCTGTTAACACCCAAACGTAGTTAACCTTGCAAATCAATCGCCATCGCTATCCAAATCGCAAAATGCAAATCAAAACTATGTCCCAATAATGAGTGCAATTCACGAGTGCATTAGCCTGTAATTCGGGCCAGAACGCAGGGATTGCAGGCATTTGTGACCGGATAATGTAAACGACTTCCACAGTCCAATCCGGATTGTATTGACAACTGGAACAAGTGTTGATGACCTCGCGCAACTATGTCGAACATGTGGGCTCAGCGATTAGTGTAACAAAGTGATGGTCAATAGAATAAATTCCGTGGGTGTTATTGGTAAAAGAGTGCGTTTTTTTAACAGGACAATTACGATAGCTAATGTTTATTGTCTGTTTATAGATATTTCATTTAAAAAATCCATGTGGATTTTTTCGTGTGGACAAAAACTGATTTTCAAGAATTTTATTTTTGAATAGCTACCATTACCAGTGCCATCACATCCTCAACTTACAATGCTCTTGTTTTAGGTATATGAAAGTTGATCTTATCCAGAAACACTCGTTTGTACGTCATGCAACTAATCTCGGTTACTATATCAATCGAATACTATATCTATCAGTTACATTCAATTTTGATCTCATTTCTTCTTGACTTCGAGGTTAACCTTCATGAGTATTTTTAATTTTACTGCTTTACATTATTTATGCCAATAATTCAAAAGCATTGAATTAAAAATTGAAATATTCGCGTGTTTATTGTTGTGAATACAAATACTTTCATTCTCTTTGAGGTCGGCCGGGCGTGCCACCTGTCATGTTAAATAATGATAAATATACGAACGTGTCTACTCATGCGTGTAAATGGGTTTCGCCGAATTTCCAAATCCTGCAAACGATAATGATCTTCAAAAGTATTATGACAATAGCACTTTTTTTCCTTTTTTATGAATGTCAGAATGAGGTGACCACCGTTTGACAGAACTTTGATCTCAATCTATTCAGGAGTACCTATGCTGTTGTCTAAACTACACAAATGTTAAATGTTAACTAACACAAAAACGTTAAATGTTAACTCCGCATGGTTTATTTGTATATTATACTAGCTTTAGCTTCTACTCACGGGCTGCGATATTCTATGGTATGCGGCAATACGAGTACGTTCTATAAAAGACAGTGTTTTGTGATCCGATCAGTACTTCTAGAGATTACCTTTTACAAACAAACATTTTGTATGTTTGTTACGCGATTACTCCGTCAATTATGAATTGAGTGTGATGATTCTTTTTTGTTTGGTAGGTGATACTTCAGAAATAGTCCCATCATTTTTTTATTAACTTTTCTTGGGTAGTTTTTGAGTTAGCTTTAATAATACGTATTTTTTCTCACTTAGACTTTAAGGATGATTTAATAACAAGTTCCTGTCACTGTTATTTACATAGCAGTTGGTGGTGTTCGAATTTGTGTGGGGTAGGTACCACAACTAAAAAGTGAAAAAGAAAAATATTTTTCAAAAAAATATCCGTAAAAAGTGAAAAATAACTTTAATTTCGGAAGTCAAACTCAAAACTCAAACTCAAAGCATTTATTTCAATTAAACCATTTACAGGCACTTTTGAATTGTCAAATAGTCGCGTCAGTTAGTCAGAAAGTTGAAACTAGTTGCCCATTCCAAAACGTAGATCTTTATGGAGAAGAACGGGCAAGAAACTCCAAGGACACTCTTTTAAATATAGAAAATTACTAAATCCTGCGTACATTATTCTTGTTGCTTCTATATGTGAGAACAATGTCCAAAAAATAATCAAAACAATTCAAAATATAAGATTAAAAATAAGCCATGGCAGCTAAGAGATGACCAGTCACAACTGACGGCGCCCGTTCACGAACATGACGCGTGGATCAGCACCATCCAGCTCAACCATTTGGTAGGGAACCGAATGATCCAACACACTCGCCACCATCAGCGAGACATTTAAGTGAGCATGACGTATTCTCAACTGCCATGCTCTTTCAAGTCAACATAAATGTTATCTTAACAACATTAAAAAAAAAACGGCTCCATGGTACTCAAATTTACAAAAATTTAAAAAATGCTTCTAAATTATACAAAACTAATTTGCAATGTATTTGAGAGATTAATAGAACGTTACTACCAAAAGAAAGAAAATCATTATGCATTGTATTCAACAATTAAAACTTGTTTAAATAAAAAATAAACATTAAGTTTGTAATGTCAGAAAAAATAAAAAGGGGAAGCAACTCTTCCAAATATTAAACATTTTAGCTAGTTTTTTAGCCCAAGTGGCTGTGGAGCAGGACCAGCATTAAGCCAAGCATTTTTATCTATGATATAATCATCCAACTTATAATATGCTTGTCTACATAGTGTGCGTTTAATGCATGTTTTAAATTTCTTCAAATTCAGTTGAAGAATATCGAGTGGTATTTTATTATAACATTTTACACAGTACCCCATAAAAGAAGTGTGCACTTTAGACAATCTGAAACGTAGTTGATCTAATTTGTTCCTATTTCTAAAGTGTTAAAATTATGCCTGTGACTTATTTTACTAAAAAGATGTAGATTTTTCCGAACATACATAATTTTTTCATATATATACTGACAAGGTACCGTCATGATGTTAATTTTCTTAAACAGTTCCCTTTGAGATTCGCGTCTGCGGAGGTTATATATTCGTATGAAGTCGGTGGCAAAAAACGAAAATTTCCGAAATTAAAGTAATTTTTCACTTTTTAGTGTTTTTTTGGAAGCTGGATGTTATTTTTTTGTAAAAAGTTTCTTAGATAAAAAACTCAGATATAGAACATAAATCTCGATATTTTGACATGGCATCACATCAGTAGAATATCAACCATGCTGATTTTCACTCGTCTTTCCTTCCACTCTGATGTGTTTTTTTCGAAGATTGAGTTAACAGAGTTACCTAGTTATAAATTGTGCGTGTCCCCCTCTCTTTACAAGGTAATAAAATTGGAAACTTCGGAGACATTTTCATCGCACCCACTGGAATATGGTTGACAGAAGTGATTGATATCTTACCGCAGTGTAAAGAAAATTAATAAAGGACTGTGATTAAGAATCAAGTTTTGATGAAATAAGTAAACTTTGACAGTACAGATGACAAGCAAAAAGTATTTTGTAACGTTAAATTTTATTCTTTGCTACCTGACCCGTTCGACAGACGTTGCCCAGAAAGCCATACGTCTTCACCGGAATTCTCATATCTTATTTCAGCTCTACAGTATTCTGTTTAATCTTACAACCCCCTCTTATCTTAAAGAACGTTTCCAGTTCCTTCATGACACACATAATAGATATCTGAGGTTATCGGAAAACTTGAGACTAGAGATGCCGATGCATTCCACCAACTTTTATGACAAATCTTTTACAGTTCAAGCAGTACGGTTATGGAATGCCTTACCCGTGTCGATAAGGCGTGCTCAATCTTTGTCCACTTTTAAAATTCTGGTGAAAAAACACTTCCTCTTTCCTTAAACATCATCATTACATATAGTTCCTTATTCTTGTTTCATGTTTATTATTTTATATATATCTATGTACATACAAAACGGCTATTTGACACTTCCCGTGACCCAAGAGCTGGTTTTTACTTTGCCATACAACGTGGCAATGCGGCCAGTCTCTTGGGTACATTACCAGTCGACAGCGATGCGGATGAATTTTACGATGCTATATTTTAGTTTTTGAATAGTTTTAGTTAAGTTAGAATATAATACATAATTTTGCTATTTTTATTTAGTCATAAGTTGTTATGGACCCACTTGTAAATATTACCCTTCAGTGAATGAAAATGTACATATATGTATATATTTATGTGGTTAAGTTTATTCTTTATGTATTTATTGTGTATGTAAATGGTACACCACTGACTACCTGCAGTATTATCTCTTCTTCTCCCCTTAATCCATCCAAAGGTTGTCTGTAAAAGATCGCTTTTAGCGATAAGACCGCCCATTGTGTCACCCTATGTAAAATTTCTAAATTAATTTCTGTAATTTGTATGGTGTGCATAATAAAGAATGTTCTATCTATCTATCTAAAAAAAAGCCGCTAAGTAAGCTTAGCGGCTTTTTTTGTGTGTGAGTGGGACAGAGCCGGACATGTCTGCCGCATGTCAGATGACAAATGGGTTAAGAGAACCACCGATTAGGTCCCACTAAACGCACGACGACATTGCGGCGGGCCGAGACTAAGATGGTGGGACGAGCTTACTAACAAAAGGACTGGCCGAAACTAGCAATAGACAGAATTGTGTGAAAAAGGGAGAGGGAGGCCTTCAGAGGCGGCGTAAGGCGTAGGCGACGTGGGCTACCGCCTACGGCTTCGCGGTCTGAGGGGCCTCGCACCTCGAAGGTATTGCATTACTAAGCCGTGTACGCGACGAAAAAGTTTTACTCGTCATAAAACAATAAATATATTATTATTTAGTCTAGCAACATTTGCTGGCGTTGCGTTGCTATCCCGGGGAATTCCCGCCGGCCAGACCTGAGGATTTCCCATTCTGTTCGTTTGCGTTACTTTCAAGTTTCTCAACGGCTAGAAAGAAAGCCAATCAAAGTATCGTACGCAGTGTTACGCCTTACATATGTGTGATATTATTTTGTATTTTTGTCAGTATTTGATGTGAGAGTAAGTGCGGCTGTTTGAAAACGATTAATACTTACTTATTAAATAGATAGGTATGTTATTTCACCAAATTTAGATCTTGCCCCGCCACTGGAGGCCTTTAGCCTGCAGTGGGACAATACAGGCTAGTTAGAGTTATAGTTAGAGCTGACCCGACAGACGTGGTCCTGTTCAAACAATAATTCATACAAAATTTCTATAGAAAATGCACTTACAGTTTTCCCGAATTTTCAAATTCTCGCGAGTAAATTCCCAATGTAAAAACCTGATTTGGTCTATTACGAACATTTTAAAATTAAATTTAAAAAATCTGTTCAGCCGTTCTGAACGATGAACGTGGTGCGTTTACCAACGAATAGCATTTGATTTATATATTTTTTGAGACAGGGTGGTAAGGGTAAGTACCTTAACCGTTGTTGCTACAGGAAAACGATCTTGTCGTTAACTTTTAGTCTGTCCATCATAAAAAAAATTGTAGGAGTATCATTTCCTACGAAATGTATGGGCGAAAGTTTTTTAGCAATTCAAGACTGAGGTTTGAGTACTAGAAGATAGTACTCAAACCTCAGTTGGTCTAGCAGAGTAATCCTTATAAGAAACTGGATCGATTGGCATCAAAAAAAGTTCTGTGTGAAACTTGCCCATTTTCTTGATAGAATTCTTGTAAGATTTTTTTCAAAATCTGTCAACGAAGATCAAAATTTCTCAAAAATTTACTCTGTGATTTAAATCGTTAGATTGACCCTCACCGTATTTAAGTCTCGCGAGAAAGTGTTCATGCTGAGTTAGAAGATTTAGTTCAGACATACCGCATGGAATTAAAGATACGATTTTCAGTGCGGGTGAGCGAGCATTGTAAACGAAACGGACACGTGACCATCTTTTGACGCCGTCGGGCGAATATAACGATTAAAATAATTGTTATTATCTATATTTACAATACTGTAATAAGGAAGCCAAAATCTACTTGGGTATCTAACATTACACAATTAGTAAACGGGAAAGTTCTTAATCGCATTCACATTAACATGTTTACATTCTTATAACCGGTACCGAGATAAAGTCCCTTTGTTTTTATTCTCCTCTGAATATATTATTACATTACAAATAAATAAAATTGAAGTGTCTGTTTGTAATGTCAAAACAGCTTTTTACTAAATACAAATGAAAAGAAGAATGATGTTTATACGGTACTTATATCAACCAAAAAAAATCCGGCCAAGTGCGTGTTGGACCACGCACAATGAAGGGTTCCGTAGCTGGGATGAATTTATCCCAAGAACAAACTTAATATTGTAGTTGAAAAACATGTTCTCCCATACGGAATGTATGGGAGATCATGTTTTTCAAACCGCAAATTTAAGTTGGTTGATTATTACTCGGTAACCTGTACAGCCTACTTAACTTTTGTAGTTTTCCTTTTAATTTCGTTACATATACTACTGCTGTGAATTTTTTCACTTTTTCACAAGTCCAAGTACAAACATTTAGCTAGAAGGGGGGGGGGGGGGGGGGGGACACTTGACTCTAACAACAATTTTCAGTTAAAAGCTTAATATTTCGCAAACGGATTCCTGAATCCAAAAATGGTATTGACAAACTCACAATATTTTTTTAAATACCTTTAATACGTTTATTGAAAGACCTTTCTAACGATACCCCACAACATGGGGTAGATGAGGAAAAAAAAAACATCCCCACTTTACGTGTACGGAGGGACCCTAAAAAAAAAAAGAAAACTTAATTTTATTTTACCACGTTGTCGGCATGATTAATATGTATACATATGCCAAATTACAGCTTTCTAGTACTAACCGTCTCTGAGCTAAGCCGTGGACAGACAGACGGACAGACAGACAGACAGACAGACAGACGGACAGACAGACAGACAGACGGACATGGCGAAACTATAAGGGTTCCTTGTTTACTACGGAACCCTAAAAATATATATATTTTTTTAATTTTTGTCCGTATGTCTGCCTGTTTGTTCCGGCTAATCTCTGAAACGGCAAGACCGATTTTGACGGAACTTTCAACGGCAGATAGCTGATCTTATTATAAGGAGTAACTAAGCTCACTTTTGTTATAGAAAAAGATAAATAATTAAGGTTCACGCGGGCGAAGCCTCGGGCAGCGGCTAGTACTGTATATAGATAAGTAGGTACGCACGGCTACACATCAAGCTATAATTTTCCAGTATAAGCTGACCTCGCATTGTACTGAAATCCTATACAATGCGAGATCAGCATAACATGGAAATGTATAGCTTGATGTGTAGCCGTGTGTACTCCATCTAGGTAGTTGATTATGTTTCTAGGAAACAAGAAGCCGTTCTCTTGTAGGGGCGAAATTCAGTTTTGCTGATGCAATTTAAACTACCACTGAATTTGAGCGCTCCCTTTAATTATGTTTGTAGGTTCTATCGAATTGGTTGAAATATTGTAAAAAAATCTGCTAAGTATCTGTCACAATAAATTAATCAAAATCTTTGTGACAAATACGTCGTGATATAGGATCAGGTCATGCTTCGTGGATAAAAAATATTTTTCGTATTAAAAAGTATGGATGGTGGCGAAACTGCTAACTAGTTACTCGACAAGCTGATATAATTAGCTCAACATTTAGTTTTAAATACATGTGGCATCTCTTGTGGATAGGAATAAAGCTCTGGCCACACTGAGGCGAAACATACGTGATACGCGCCTATACGCGCGTCGGTTGTTTTAGTGATTACGATATCACGTGACTATTCGCACCAGTTTGAATACCTCCCTACAAGTTAGTTGACGCAATTGGCACGAGCGAATTTCATACCACATCCCACGCGGGATTTGTTTCTGAATTACCAGAGCCTGACATAATTTATACACAAGAAAAAGAAAAAAGAACATGCGTGGCAGGCTTTGGGGACTGCCGATAGAAGTGAAAACATATACTTATACACATTATACATATAGCTCATGGAAACGATGACGCGACTTCCATGATTTTTATTCACCCAAAAAGTGCTCAACGCGCCTAAAAAAAATTCACTTCAAAAAAGGCAACTAGGTACACAATGGTTACAATCACAGGTTCACATTATTCCTATGTGCTTCCTTGAAGTTCCTCTTACGTGCACTTTGTGAGTAGTGAGACAACCATTGCACCAGTCAGTTTTAACCTGGCTTCTTTCTTCCAAACGATCAACTCAATAACGCCACTCCATAGAAAAATGAGTTACAAACAACGACGAAAGATAAAATAAACATAAATAACAAGGGTTAAACTAATTGCGTAACTTTCATTTCCCCTTAATCAAATGGAAACATGTTGTAACTAAATAATATGTCATTATCGCAAGAAGAAAAGTTAATCTAACTTTATTTATTACTTTATTACTGAACTCTGTGTTTGGTAACGTGATAAAGCGTACGTCATGTTGAAGGTGGAGCGGTGGTGAACGAATTTTTTTATTACATATTTTTCGAGGTGGTTCAGGAAAATGTTACTTGTAAGAATTACTTTATAAAAAAAAATTGGCAGTCATGTGGATTGCCGACAGAAGTGAACACTTACAACTGGTATTAGCACCGTCTATATTTTATAGTAAAGCACTACGACGCGTCGGTAACGCGAATACATAAATTTTCACTTAAAAAATCTAATCAAGCCATGAAAATCCCTGGTCATTGATTGTAAAAAGATTTCTTAGTAATAATAATAAACTATGAGCAGTGCAGAACACTACAAGGGTCAATTAATTGGAAAGTAGAGAAGTATTTTAAAGGTCGTGAGGTGTTACACTTCTATCTCAGAAGCCTTTTTCTATCAACTAAAAGAAAGCTACTACTCATATTCTTGACTTGATCAAAGTTTTAGGATTCTCACCAATCTGCTGCAACCTCCAGACCTAGGTATATATGTATTGTCTAATTATGCAACCAACAAACTAAAGTTATATCATGATAGATTACAGCGAACATATTATTATAAAGAACCTGGGCGACTGATTTAAGCTCCGGTGAAAATAGAGATCATACTAATTCCATGTTGCCATGTCATTATTAGGGTTCCGTAGTAAACAAGGAACCCTTATAGTTTCGCCATGTCCGTCTGTCTGTCTGTCTGTTTGTCCGTCTGTCTGTCTGTTTGTCCATCTGTCTGTCCGCGGCTTAGGTCAGAGACGTTTAGTATTAGAAAGCTGTAATTTGGCATATGTATACATATTAATCATGCCGACAAAGTGGTAAAATAAAATCAAGTTTTTTTTTTTTTTAGGGTAGGTACCTCCCCTACATGTAAAGTGGGGATGTTTTTTTTTTCTCCATGTTATGGGGTATCATTAGAAACGTCTTTCAAAAATATTGTGAGTTTGTCACAACCATTTTTGGATTCAGGGATCCGTTTGCGAAATATTAAGCTTCTAACTGAATTTTTTTGTTAGAGTCAAGTGTCCCCCCCCCCCCCCCCGCCCTTCTAGCTAAATGGTTGTACTTGAACTTGTAAAAAAATTCACAGCAGTAGTATATATAACGAAATTAAAAGGAAAACTATCAGAGCTAAGAAGGCTTTACAGGTTAATGAGTAGTAACCGACCAACTTAAATTTGTGGTTTGAAAAACATCATCTCCCATACATTCCGTATGGGAGAACATGTTTTTCAACTACAATGTTAAGTTTGTTCTTGGGATAAATTCATCCCAAATACGGAACCCCTCATTGTGCGTGATCCGACACACACTTGGCCGGTTTTTCTAAGGTAGCCTTGTAGTCTTGTTCTAAACTTTGGGCGACCGAGCTCTGGTCGGGTGAAAATATTGAGAAAACGAATTTTCCCAGACATGAGCTAGATCGATTTTTCGTATCCGTAAACCCCTCTATTTCAACTTTCATCGAATTCGTTAGAACCGTTTTCGAGAACGTAATTACAAATATAATATAAATAATACCTATACTAGCCCGGGGAACTTACGCCAAATTTTAGGCTCACTTTGTATTAATTTAAAACAGCGATTTTTTTTCATTTAACGTGTAGGGTAAGGTCAAGGGAGTATATTATACTGTATACCGCGAAAAGTTCACCCCCTCGTGTACGGTTTTTTAAAGAAAATATCTAATTTCAATTTTACGTGATAGAAAAAAATATTAAAAGATGTGTTTGTATGGAGTGTTTGTCGAAGAGATTAGGTATTACAAGTAGGTCAAACAATTTAACATTTTCATCCACGGAAATTTCCATAAAAATGAAATTATGTTTTTTTTTTATTGTACTTCAAGCAAAAATATTAACAGTAGTTTTTTGCATTAAATTACTTAATTAAATATTTTAATATGCTATTCAACGAAATTAAACATATTGTACTAGCGCAAGATATTAATAAAAGTTTTTTTGCAATAACGGTTCAGGAAAAAATGTAACAGAGTTAAATCCGACCTAATTACAAGAAAATTAAACACATACAAAATTATTATAGGCTTATGAAAAAATTGCCTGAGTCTGTGATTCGACCTTGGCTTGCGAAACGTTTTCAATCTAAAACACGAGTTAAATAACATTGTAATTTTCACCGAATCTCAAGGTCGACTTGTCTTTAGCTAAGTCAATATTCTGGCACACTGATCTGGAACTTATTATTCCAGCATAAGCCGTAAAAGTAAACACACTGAAATCGTTTTCTACATACACTCTAACGAATGGTGATAAGTTTGTTATTAGGGTTCCGTACTCGAAGGTTGCCAAACGGAACTCTATTACAAAGCCTCCGCTATCCGTCTGTCTATCAGCGAGCTGTATCTCATGAACCATAATAGGTAGACAGTTGAAAATTTCACAGATTATGCATTTCTATTGCAGCTATAACAACAAATAATAACAATTAAATAAAATAATAAATTCAAGGGGGGTCTCCATACAATAAACTTTGATATTTAAAAAAAAAATAATACCATGGCATGTGGGGTTTTATTGTCTAGAGCTCACTGAGTAGAGAATAAATATAATTTTAATATTTTTATCATCAAAATGCCGTAAAAGTTGTCAGTTTTAAACCATTTTTGTACGAGCTCTATCTCAACAACTAAACAAGTTAGGAATTTGAAACGCCTGTATACCATGTACCATATACTATATATAATAATAAATAATAATAATAATACCAGCCTGTTACTGTCCCACTGCAGGGCAAAGGCCTGTTCTCATACAGAGAAGGCACGAGCATTGATCACCACGCTTGCTCAAGATAGGTAGTTAATTTCAGACATATATGTATAACTATAAGTCCAGCTTTCCTCACGATGTTTTCCTTCACCGATGTCAGTAATGTCCAAGATAAACTCAGAAAGTACACATGAATTGGAAAAGCCACATTAGTACTTGTCCGGATTTGAGCTCACAACCTCGTGCATGAGAGGCAAGGCTTTAACCACTGGGCCATCATGACACACTCACTATGTATAATCAACAAATACAAAAAACGCCGATTCATAAGGTATTTATTTAAATATGGGTGATTTTCTTCAACTGCAAAAATAACTTTGTAATTCATAGTATCATTATGAAATACAAATTTATCTTTGCGATTTTCATTTTGATGAAAAATAATAATATTCTTTTTTTAACTTTAACGGGACAGTTCTTAGCCTGCATCTCACTTGATGGTAAGTGATGACCAGGTCGAAGGTGGAAGCGAGCTTCACCTGGAATCCTGAACCACAGAGGAACTGGCTAGCTTACCTTTTACTGCCAAAACGCAACAATGCTGTTAACAATGTTGTTATGACGTCGGACTTCGAACAAACCCTACCACCAACCAAACTGACCGGTAAATTTTGTCCCCACTGGGAATTGAACCCGGGAACAACTACACCACAGAGGCGGTAAATAAAACTATCTAGTACATCGGCGGAAGTCTTTCTGCCTAAATGATGATGACGCTGTGCTGTGGATCCTCCTTAGCACTGTATCATGTTGAGTGGAAGCTTTCTTGTGACAATCAACAATCACGACGTGCTGCTGCCGACAACTTCTCTTCTGTGCTCGTGATCATAGATTTATTTTGTTTTTTTTCTTTACTATTCGAGTTTATTAAAGTTATGCACGTGTTTCTGTGACAAATAAATCTATTATATTTATTTTCATATGTTGACGATGAACCGTCTAGTACCAACAGAATTTTTAACCACTCATCGATGAAAACTTCAGTTTGATTTCATAATTATTTATCTCCAATGATCAAAAGCATATTTTCTCTACCACATTTTTGACGTAACTACCTCCTCAAGTGTCTCTTAACAACCTGTCTACAATCAAACAAGAAAAAAACCCCGAGCCAAGCAAAAGTATAATAATATTTCACTTATTTGGCTGTCAAGTAAACGGAATTAATAAATCACCCTCATTTCGAGCCCTCCGAATGAAAGTTGTAAGGAAGATGAGACAAAGGGGGCTATTTCCGATGATCTATCAAAACACTCAAGCACTGGTACAGAGGTTGACTCAAGTGCTACGAATATTGAATTATTTAAAAGATTATTTATTTATGTTAATTTCTTGTAGCGTCTGCTGGCAGGAAATTCGCACCATATCTTACTTGTGAGATATTTAATCAGGTATATCGGCAGTGATCATACCAGTAGGCATACTGCGGTAAGATTAAGTAAAGTATTTTATACTTTAACAACTAACTGTCTAAAAGGCCTGCATTATTTAGTATGCCTGTAAATCTTTCCAAATAGTGCTGACCAGAGTTGACCAAAACAGAAAACGCACTGTCGCCGTCGAGGTAGGTTCACGTCACTTTGTTTAGGATGGAACTCATGTACGCTAGTTAACCGTTGAGCCATAACCGTTTTACGCTGGTAACATATCAAAGCTGTAAGCTCAACAGAAAACTATTTTTAAATTCAGACCAAATTCTCGAAAAATGTAATATTTTAATAACAATGTTTGGTATTACCAAAAGAATTCAGTTCAATTCAAATTCCACAATCAAAACGCTTTTCCATTTTCCAATGAATGTTCAACTTCGTAGAGTTCGTAATTAAAAAAATATAAATTCTATAATAAGGACATTTTTGCTGACGGAATCGAGTTCTCATGAAAGTTGATAAAGTTAAAATGGATAATGTCACTGCAATTGCCAATATTATTTAATTAATATTGTGGGTTTAATATAGTTTTCTTTCTTTCTTTCTTATAAAAATAAGTACCTGGTTGACCGAGCTCTGCTCGGGAGAAAATAGAGAATGCTCATTTAATTGTATAGGATTGTTCATACTAATTCCATGTATAGTACATACTAATTCCATGCTGCCATAATAGTAGGTACTTACTAATTCCATACTGCTATGTCATTATTCTAAGGTAGCTATCTTGTTCTAAAATACGGAGAATACGAATTTTCCCAGATATGAGACCTAGCTACATCGATTCAACAACTATAGCAACTTTCATCGAAATCATTAGAGCCGTTTTCGAGAACAGGATTACCAATGTACAAACAAATATTGTTCATTAAATATTATAGGATAATCTGACACACAGCGATATATTGTGTATGCTTGACTATGATAATATATACTATAAAAATGTGCATAGTTCTTAACAATATTATCTAATTCAGGTGATTTTTTTTTATCAACACTATGGCTAGAAATTCACCTATTCCGGTTTCTGTTCCACAGCTTCCCAAAAACTCTGAAATTATAGGTTTTTAATTACACTCGTCTTTGTTTTTTCTCACAAATTGTTCAGGATGCCCAATCTGATTGATTTATGATTTTATTAAATTAGCAAGCAGAAGATACATGAATAAAGAACAGACCTTTACCCGCCTTTGATATAAAAACCGCTCAAAATTAATAAGCGCAAAAACTTTTTTTAAGCTTCATTTCCACACGTCATTTGTATGTGAATCATTTTCAGACCTTTCAGAGGTCCCCTTAATTTAAGCTTCTTCATTCACTCGCTAGATGGCGGTAGTCGTTAGGCTGATAAGAAAATTTAAGGTACTAAGGGACTGATACTGCGGATAAATGAGGTCGAATGATGAGCGATAGTAATCTTTCGTGAACGTAATCCTATATTCTACGAAAAACACAATGTGTATGTGTGTGTGGGTGTGTGATGAGAAATAGAAAGTACAGGAAAAATCGAGTTCTGCAAACTCCACAAAACAAAATTATTGAATGTACTTAGACATTGTTTTAAAGGAGTTGTAATGTTTTATTAGCTGAAATCATGGACGGCTCAGATCAAGATACAAGTGCTTATGCGGCATCTCTCCATAGACAATGACCCACCTTCCATCCTGCGCCGCATGTCACCTGTGCACATACGTAAGGCGTATGCTGAAACGCAGGTGATGCAGCACAGCACAGTAGAGATTTTGCAGGGTAGGGCAGGCGAGGCAGACATAGGCGCGAGCGTATGCTGCGATTCAGCTACATAAGCAAAACAAGGTCTGGCATTCCGGGAATAACACATGCTTACGTCACTATCCAGTTGCCACTCTATTGCAACAAAACACGATTAAGGAAAGATTTTCAGAAACCAAAGCTTTTAAATTGTCGTTTCGTGTGTCTAATCAAACGAAACAATTCAATTTAAACATAAACCAACGTAATTGTTAATTAAAACCTAATTGTTTTATCGGATTCGCTCAGGTAATAAAGGTGGTTGGGGAGTTATTATTACAAACTTCTGGTAGCACAGATGTGATGACGCACCTAGATTTGTGTCGCCCACGTGACCACTGTGTTTCGGAATGCCATACCTGGCGAAGTATATTATTATACCATGAGCTACACAGACACTTTCGCATTCTAGCTAAAACTGTGTCTGTTCTGCGTCTCAGCAGATCAGACATATGTCTGCGTCGCACGTGCCTACACGGCAGCGAACGCAGCTGTCAGTACATTCATGCATTACAAAAACTGCTCTGCCTGCGCTGCGTGGACCTGCGTCACCTGCATTTCAGCATACGATTCGCCTCAGAGAGCGAAGTACGCGCAGCTGAATAATTCTGGGGGAAACATGTTTGAACTGATACGCTTAGAAGATTAGCTGAATACCTATGGCAGGTATAGTTAATTGATTACCTACATTACATTCTTAATTTTATCATTTATCGTTGTATTTGGTCCTTATCGTTAATTACTTTAAAGATTTATTTACAGAATAAAATCTGATATTTCTTTCTAGAACTTAGTTAAGTTATTTGAAAATAATAACGTAACTTAATGTCAGTTTTATAATTAACAAACTCGACTAAATCTTGATACCTTAGTCTAACTAAATATTATTAGATTGCTGTTAATGTATTTACGAAGACTTCGAACTACAAAATGTTTTGAATAACTAAAATGAACTTAATTTTAGAATGTTTGAAACACAGTCACTGCTATTGATGGAGTTTTGAATATGAATAGAATACAAAAAACAAAGTTCTGCGAATCATAAATGTAGGTACCTAATATTTTATTCAATTTGTTCTGAGTAACAAGAATATTATTGGTAATAGATATCCTTATTAGAAATACTAATTTAATTAATAATCTACTTAATATATAAGATGTACTCACATTTTATAGATTAAGTATATTATTTATTACAAAGTAGGTCAATATTGGTATTAAAATATATTAGCTGGCGTGGGCGGGTTGGATGAGTGAACTTTACGCTGAGCTTAAACAAAATAAAAATCTGGCGCCTAAAATTGTTTAGGCGACAGGTCATTGCCATACAACATAGAAAATAAAAATAATCCTAAAGTAAAGCTAAAAGCTAATTGCGCGACTTCGGAAGCATTTGAAGCTGATGATAGGTGCGATTTCTTTTTTCTGTGCATTGTTTTTTTTTTGTTAGTAAAACAAAGATAATTGCCAGTGCCAGGTTAGGCACAAACTATAAACTTGGATGCCTAATGACATCGCTCCACGATAAATAAACTGCAAAATGTGTTTATGACATATTCATTACGCCCGGTCGCCCAGAGGTCGAAATTTGACCATAATTCGTTTAAATGTAATGATTCTAAGGTAGCTATGTTATGTTAAACGCATAGTAGTGTGTAATGTTTTTTTTTTTTATTAATTTAATTTATTTCTAATGTATATTATATAAAAATATATATAGCTTTCTGCACTCCTTCTCCATATAAACTTTAACTGTGCCAAATTTCATACTCCTCCATCCGCGTAATTTTCGTAAAAACGGGTACAAAGTTTCTGCTTCAAGTAAACGTATACTAATAATCGGAGGGGCTCGTGGCTAAGTAACAACAGTCGCACTGGTCGATCCATCAGGTTAAGCTACGCTTGCCGGGGTTGGTCAGTGGATGGGTGACCATCTTTACATACCGAGAATTCTCCGTGCCTCGGAAAGCACGCTAAGCCGTTGGTCCCGGCTGTCATTCGTGGATCTTTGACAGTCGTTACGAGTCGTCAGAAGCCCGAAAGTCTGACACCAGTCTTACCAAGGTGTATCGTATTACCCAGTTACTGGGTTGTGGAGGTCAGATAGGCAGTCGTTCCATGTAAAATACTAGTATTCAGCTGCATCCGGTTAGACTGGAAGCCGACCCCAACATAGTTGGGAAAAGGCTAGGCAGATTGATTGATACGTATACTAATAATCACTACTAATATACTAATATCAGATGTAATATGAGCACAGGATATATATTAATTTATTTGGTACGCCAACAGCAGTACATACATATAGAAAAATAACATAATTTAGCATAAGATAGGATAATTTCGTATCACAGCAGAAGTCAAAGCAAAGCATATAATTTTTTTTTTCTTTTGCGAACTGAGCAAAGAAAAACAAAATGACAAATTCTTACACTGAAAGTATGAAAGCTTGCGCCCCCGACTGTACCTACCTATCTATCAGAGAAAGCCAAGCCTCTAATAATGGCCCTTCTATTTTTTGTGACGTAATATCAGCAAGCCAGCGGTACGGACCGATGACGTAATTATATTAAAATTGTCTGTGAACATAAGCGAGCGTTCTCTCTGTATCGTGACGATAGGTAATCGTCGGGTTCAGTGTTGGGACATATTTTAACGAAGCTTTTCGTATAAGCCACGGTACGGTTAGCTGTCATTTACGATATTTTTTCAGTCCGACTGCCATTTTTTTCCATACATATGTACCTATTATTACCGCACTGCATTTCTGCCACACATTACAAGCACATGAAGCATTTCTGTTTTGTCTCGGGGATGGATACGCACTATTGGAGATGCTTTTACTATTACGAATGTCCATAAGCAAAAAAACCGGCCAAGTGCGTGTTGGACCACGCACAATGAAGGGTTCCGTAGTTGGGATGAATTTATACCAAGAACAAACTTAACATTGTAGTTGAAAAACATGTTTTCCCATACGGAATGTATGGCAGATCATGTTTTTCATACCGCAAATTTAAGTTGGTCGATTATTACTCGTTAACCTGTAGAGCCTACTTAGCTCTCATAGTTTTCCTTTTAATTTCGTTATATATACTACTGCTGTGAATTTTTTCACAAGTCCAAGTACAACCATTTAGCTAGAAGGGGGGAGGGCGGGAACACTTGACGCTAACAAAAAATTTCAGTTAATAATTATAAATAATAGTAATATCTTTATTTACTCAAAAACAAGGCATTGTAGTACACGTAAAATACAGTTTTACAAAATAAGTACCATATCTACAAACGTGTGGGTGAGCACTGCTCTCCTAGCTAGGTTATGAAAACCTGTGTTAAGGAGAAGCAGCCCGGTCCCCTAAGGTATAATGACGTAAAGGTTACATAGTGCTTGTGATGTTACTGTTACAATTTTGGAGTATAGAGATGGATAATATTAAAGTTTAAAGATACGTTTTATTAAAAGTAAAAATAAAATAATTTTAAGGTAAATAAATGTATGTGTGTTTGTGATTGTGCGTGTGTGTTTGTGCGTGCGTGTGTGTGTGTGCGTGTGAGTGCGTGTGTGTGTGTGTGTTTATTTTTCCATGTTGTTTATGTTAAGATTTTTTCTGTTTCGTCATATGACTTATTTTGGAGGTACGATTGCACACTCTTTCTACATTTGTAATACGGTAGTCCGTAGATTTGACACTCTTCGTTTATTTTATTATAGGTATAGGAACGGACCAAGAAAATGAAAAAATCTTTTTACAAAAATTGAGCGTACTCGCGGTAGGATACAAATCCCATCAGTTAAAATCTTAATATTTCGCAAACAGATCCCTGAATCCAAAAATCGTCTTGACAAACTCACACTCAAATATTTTGAAAGAACTTTCTAACGATACCCAACAACATGGGGTAGATGAGGAAAAAAAAAACATCCCCACTTTACGTGTAGGGCAGGTACCATAAAAAAAAAAAAAAAACTTGATTTAATTTTACCACTTTGTCGACATGGTTAATATGTATACATATGCCAAATTACAGCTTTCTAGTACTAACCGTCTCTGAGCTAAGCCGCGGACAGACAGACAGGCAGACAGACGGACATGGTGAAACTATAAGGGTTCCTTGTTTACTACGGAACCCTAAAAACCTCGAGGAAAAATTTCCAGTTGTCCCTGTGGGAACGGCAAGAAACGACAGTCGAACGATAATAAAATTGTCATGACACAATAGGAACGATGCCTTAGGGCGTTTGTCCACTACCACCGTCACCGGGAAACGAGATTATTCGAACCGGTGACGGCGACGGTAGATAAACGCCTTTACTCTGTGGGTGTCTATGTATAAATTGCTTTTGTTTCGTCAAAGAATCTGAAAGAAAGTGTCGGGTGCTTGTCATTTCTGATATTATGGAAAATAAGTGGCTGTGTATTGGCTCTTAAGTAATTGGATAGCAATTTGTCACCCTTTAATGGTTGTATTGCCTTGTTACGCAGTTTAGTTAGCCATGAATGATTGCCGTCCATGGTGTCTTGGTTTTGAAAATAAACTGGACTGAGTTTAATTATTTATAAATTGATATTATGAACTTTATTGCTTGGTTTTTTAGGGTTCTGTACCCGAAGGGTGCCAAACGGAACCCTATTACTAAGCCTCCGCTGTCCGTCCATCTGTCAGCGAGCTATATCTCATGAACCGTAATAGGTAGACAGTTGAATTTCACAGATTATGTATCTCTGTTGCCGTTATAACAACAAATAATAAAAATTAAATAAAGTTAATTTGTATTTAAGTAAGTAACGTAATTTTATTTTCCTAGCATGTGGGGTGTCATTATCTAGAGTTCATTGAGTGGAGAACAAATAAAAAAAAACATTTTTAATAATGAAGAAATAGGGACCCGTAAAAATTTTCAGTTTTAGACCATTTTTGTACGAGCTCTATCTCAACAACTAAATAAGTTCACAGAAGAAGTAAAAACTTCAGTATATCGTAAACCATATACTGCTTAAGATCAAAAAATACAAAAAACGCCGATTCACAAGGTATTTTATTTGCATGTGGATGATTTTCTGCAACTGCGAAAAATAAATTTGTAATTCATAGTATCATTATGAAATATAAATATATCTTTGCAAATTTAAGATGAAGAATAATAATATTCTTTGTTCCGTATTTTCATTTATTTGCTAAATATTGTACGGTGGTACGGAACCCTTCATGTGTGAGTCCTACTCGCACTTGGCCGGTTTTTTTATTTATTAAACCCAACTAGCATAATAAATGTTTTATTTATTTACTCATACTTTTATGTTTAACCGACTACCTGGTTGGTCTAGGGGTCGTACTACTAAGCAAGAGGTCCTAGGTTCGATGCCCACTATGCCCAGGTCAGACAAAGTGTTATTGGGTTAGCAACCCGGTGTCTAGATATGTGCTCGGTTGATGGCAATAGGGTCGCCCCTTATTATATGGGACGTGTTGTCTTTATATTATAGCATGTAAGGTGTATTCTTTGTGGGCACGCCACAATTGCGGCGATAAGTCCCCTCTTTGAGGAGAGGCTTGAGCGGCGCCATGGCGTCCTCACCTTCCGCCTGACGCAGGTCCTCACCGGACACGGTTGTTTCGGGAGGTTCCTGTTCCACATAAGGCGGGAGGAAACGCCCGGGTGTCACCACTGTGTGGATCGCCCGGAGGACACGGTGGAGCATACGGTGGAGGTCTGCCCGGCTTGGGCGGAGCACCGCCGTGTCCTCACGGAGGCGATCGGCGGCGGCGATCTCTCGCGTCCAGCCCTGGTTCAGGCCATGGTTTGGAGCGAGAATGCATGGGAGCTGGGGTTGCGGGTTTGTCCGAAAGGGATATCGCGGCCCCGGCACACAGGCAACGGAAGGAAAGCGGGTGGGTTTTAGTCAGTAAAAGTCTGACACACTCTCTCACTCTGCCCAGAGCGGGAGAAGTCATTTGATGATTTCCCATCCTCAAAAAAAAAAAAGAAGGTGCATTCTTTGTTGGAGATCCTAATAAAATAAAATAAAATATATCTTGAGAAATGGCATTTCTATATAACACTAGTCAGGCTTATTGGTTGCAGTAAAGTTTACACTAATGCATAAAATTCAAAATGTGCCAATTGCCTACGTATTTCTGGAGTTGTCGATTCACCCGTAAATAAATTAATTTCGTGTGAATCGCATCAGGAAAAAAAAACCTTGATTCGTCCATATCAGGCGAGTAAGTTCGTGTGAATAAAAAAATAAGCCACTTCTCTGCTCAACCCCTAGGGGAAACAGGCGTAATGTTATGTAATTAACACCAGGGGGGATCGGAGCAAAGCTATTAAGTACTATTATAAGTTAATTTTCTGTAACTAAGCCCAAAATAAGCTTATGAAAAGGCTTTAAATCCTAACTATCCTAATTAACATTTTAAATGCGAAAGTAAGTTTGTTTGTTACGCTTTCACGCTAAAAAAATGGCACATGGGTAGACCATGACCTGCATTAGGACGTAGGATACTTTTTATCCCAATATTTTTACAGGATCGAGAATTATTCGGGTGAAACCGTGGGGCGCAGCTACTTTGAATCAAGAAAAAACTCAAATTAAGTGTTTGACGTTAACTCGTCTCTAGTTTTATTCTATTTTATCTTGAATGAAATACTTTTCTGAGCTGTCACTTAAAAGGATGATAGATTAGTCACCTTAGGCTTTTCGTTAGGCCCTTTAGCTACTTGGACAATGGCTTTTCTTAGTTAAGATTTCTTTTCTTAGTTTGATAATTTATTTACGGTTTTGTATCTGAATATTTGTTCGTTAAAGCAATTTTATTTTTTTAAAGAATTTTTACTTTTTATAAGATTCTATATCAGCAGCGCCTCGCGGTTTCACCCGCATAAGTCGAAATCCTGTGGGAATATCGGGATAAAAAGTATTCTTTGTCCTAACCCGGGTCATGGTCTACCCATGTGCGAAATTTCATCTAAATCAGTTTAGCCGTTTTAGCGTGAAAGCGTAACAAACAAATTAACAAACTCACTTTCGCATTATAATATCGCACCTTTGGAAACAAAGCGTCACTTCTGCAATTTTTTTGCAAAAACGACTTAAATATGCAGAAGAAACCGCGATAATCGATTTTATATACACAGTAAAAACGGTGACAATCGCTTGAATAACATCGTTTTGAGGGAGGAAGGGACGTTACATTATTTCGCGTCATTGTTCCGTTTGCTTGAAACGTAACGTCTCTTTCTGTCAATAGTGTTTTGACAGCCGATATTTGTTTACTTAATTCTTGCAATATTAATGTTACTTCTAGATAAGAATCACGTTTTGTTACTAAATCTTGGTATTTGATTGCTGTAAACATAACGTCACTTCTCTTTATAAATGATATTATGGCTACGTATTGTGGAATAAAACTTTTCTTTTCATTGGAACCAAAACGTTACTTCTATGTATGTATCTTCTAATTATGTTTACAAGTAACACAATTTTTGTAATGATTAGTATTTACATTATGACAGAATGTTATTCTTTGTTTTCTTTTTCTGTAGTTTCTTTCGAAAGGTACATAATTATTTTTTCATTTTGATATCCAATTTATTCAAACACATCCATTTGTTTGAATTTCAAATAAGAAAACTTGATAATATCACCTATTTAATTTAAACATCCTCCATTTTATTAAAAAATATAGTATTTTACCGATTCTTCTTTTTTTTCTGCTTGTTTGTTGTTTTGGTTTCCAATCAAACAAAACTTTAACGTAAACCATCCTTAAACATAAAAAATAAGTACTATCATGTTTTTTTTTTATAAAGACTGCAACTTCTGCAATATAACAGTTACCGATTTGTAACAAAAAGTCACTTTTGGTAGGCTTCCCTCAGTTTATGGCTTGTTCCTCAGAAACCCCTACTTATATTTTTTTCTTAATTATCACGTTTGTCCGTGAAGAACTAATCAATTTAAGACTGTGAGAATCGCCCTAATTATCTAAAACAGTACAGAGTTATTAAAAAAATACGTTAAAAAAAAAAAAAATGGTCTTCCTGTAAAGTTGAAAAACATGCAGAAGTGACCCTTTGTTTCCAAAGGTGCGATATATATAAATACTCGTATATATAATATACATACATAGTTAGGATTTTTTGGTGTTAGCGGATTATGCACCTGTAGGCAATAAGAATATTTATTTTATCTGGGAATTGAACATACCACCAGTGACGCAACGGTAAATCGCACTGTCATTGCGCCAATCATACCATATACATATAGTTATACGTAGTATCTACAAATAATTATAAAGCCTTGTCCACATTTGAGCCCATGTTCCAACCTCTAACTTGCACCATCTGTGAGAAGCACATGATCTAATAATAATACCAGCCTGTTATTGTCCCATTGCAGGGCAAAGACCTTTGCTCATACAAAGAAGGCATGAACATTGATCACCACGCTTGCACAAGGCGATTTGGCGATTTCAGACTTAAATTTTCTACAAGTCCAGGTTTCCTCACGATGTTTAGACTCATCACCTGCACCCCGTATCGAATTTCCCCGTGACCTTGGATCGTTATAAATGTCCTCAAGTGTGGAAAACTCTTAAGGTCACACCCTAACCACAGTAGCGTAACAGTTGTGACACGCATCACGTCCTCTTAATAATAACGTCACTCTAGTCTCTAAGCGGACATATATTACACTGATTTTAGATTACATGCTGTCCCTAAAGGTTACACATACGGTTTTAGAGTCACTATCTGTCTTAGTTTTCATTATAATTGTGAATCTAGGTGTAGAATTTAATGTACCTAATGTATGATAATAAATTAAGATAGGAAATTGTCTAAAATTGCAATTTAATTATGCTAATAATATTATAAATGTAAAAGTTTTTATGTTTGTTACTTAATCACGCAAAAACGGCTAAACGGATTCGAATGTATTTTGGGTCGCCTGGATTAACACAAAAGTACGTTCCGGTGGGATATTTTCCAACATCCACCTGAGCGAAGCCGCGGGCAAAAGCTAATAATTAAATATTCGTTACCGAGTGTTTTAGTATAAACATTCGTCAAATAAACCTTAGACTATTATTCTCTTTAAACTCAAAGAAAAGTTCGCTTGCTCTCTAGAATATCTGTGTATATAGGTACATGCTCGTATATATAATTGTAATCACGTTCTCGTAAACGGCTCTAACGATTTCGATAATAACTATTTATTTGAAATAAAATGTAATAATTAAATAACTAATGTTTATTAAAATGTAATGTATTGTAATAATTAGAATCAATATTATTATTATGTACATAATTTAATCATTTGATTTGAAACATTTGCAGTGCCCTTACAGAGTGCATGTCTTAATACTGTGTCCGAAATTTTAATATATGCCTGCAATATAGGGGTTTACGAGGAAAACATCGATCTAGCTAGGTCTCATATATGGAAAAAAAAAATCTCCGTATTTTCACCCGAGCAGAGCTCGATCTCCCAAAGTTTAGAACAAGATGGCTACCTTAGAGCAATGACATGGCAGCATGAAATTTGTATGAACTATCCTATGCTATTAAATGAACATTCTCTATTTTCAGCAGAGCAAGGCTCGGTCGCCCAGGTACTATTATATAACATACACTAAGCGGCTGAGACATGACATGTTATAAATAAAATAACGCCACGTCCTTCATTTTTAGTATTTTGTTTTAAGTTAAGTGACTATCTATGTGAAGTAAAGTACATAACATAACATCACGCCTTGTTTCTCCAAAGAGAAAGGCAGAGGTGTAGGTACCAGTAGTACACCCACATTTCGCCAGTTATGTTTTTAAGTCCCATGTAATAGGGGCGAGCTTATTGCCATCAGCCGGGCACAATTCCAGGCTCCGGGCTGCTACTGAAAAAGTCCTGTTGGAAATTCCAATAATACTTTACCCGATCTGGGAATCGGACCCAGGACCTCATGCTAAGCAGTAGCTCTTGCGACCACTATACCAACGAGGCAGTCAAGTATTGTAGTAAAATAATAAATGAAATATTATATCTCATATACAGTGTCTGACCCTGATACTAACTTCGCTAAAACCTTTGGGATATCACTCGATATGATACTTTCATTTATCTCCACATTAAATCCCACGGGCGCTATACCATTTTTGTGTCAGTCCGAACTAGGTACAAAGTGTCAAAGACAACGCTCATGTTGTCTATTAGAAGATCAAAACTACGTGTCACAATATAATTATGGTATCTAATTTATGTATACAACTAAATACATACACAGCATTGTAATAGTTTTAGATCTTGCACGAATTATATTATTATTTAAATTATAGGAAAGCAGGGCACTGTTTATTAGCGTACTTGTACATTATACAAAAGAAAATGTAATATTATACATCATGTCCCACAATTAACGCACACCACCAAACACCCTAATTAGAATATTACAGTTATAAAATACAATAGGCGAGGTATATTAAGTAACCTAATCCGCTTAACTGTTCTTAAAGAGTCATAAAGAACTCTGTAAGAACGAGACACGTATTTCACCTCTCAGCGAGGCATCCTCAGGATGACGATTGACTTGTTGTGAACCCGGACCCGACGTGTTGACACGTCAAGCGTCAAGGGCAGTGTAATCAAAATTCATATAATGTTTTTTTTCTATTATGTATAAATCATTTTTTATTTATTGTGGAAGAAACTTGTGGTCACAGTCATTACAAATCTATGCACATACACAGTTGCACACGTTTATGGGTCGTAGTAGGTAGTTCGTCCATTTTTGGTTTGTTTTAACTGTACATCGGAAGTGTGACTGTAATTTACGTAGTTTTAATTATTTTTGGTATAAAAAATTACAGAAATCGATTGGTTCTAGGACATGTCGGTTTCCTCACGTTATTTCCCTAAATGATGAAATTATTTACTCAAAGTAAATGCCTGGGTTCGAAGCCACGACCAACTCGTAATTCCGGGCTGTTACCTCTGGGCCACCACTATTCTTAGGTTTATATGATAACAAGATGTGAATAAAGTCTTAAAACTAAGTAAATATCCTGCTGGGGTTGCGGTTTTGTCCGAAAGGGATATCGCGGCCCCGGCACACGGGCAACGGAAGGAACACGGCTGGGTTTTAGTCAGTAAAAGTCTGACACGCCCTGTCGCTCCGCCCAGAGCGGGAGAAGTCATTTGATGATATCCCACCATCAAAAAAATAAATAATACTAAGTAAATATGATGTGCGAAACGATTATTTTCATTTTTATAATCGTTTGAACGTTGGTTCACTCGACGTAGTCGTGCTACGTCCACGCTACGTCTTTTTGCTTTTTCACAGTTTGAACTTTTATCAGCTCACGCCAAGATGCGAAGTTCTATGATCACCGTAAACCTTTAGTGATTTCAACGAATCCTTTTATAATATAGAAACTGAGCACAAACGTCACGTTCCTCAAATTGATTACGTCAAACGTGGCTTCAGCGAAATCTGTCTCATTACGCTATGTTTCAGCCTGGCTCAGACAATGTCTTCTTAATTAAGTGATATTAGATATCACAAGTGTGCCGTGTATTCTCAGAATACGAATATCATTTCCCGGGAGTGGAATAAAGGTGATGTAGGTCGTAAGAAATTATATTAGATAGGTATTTCGTTATTTATCTTTGTCTTTTATTTTATTTGCCCCGAATGAGGTGAAATGGAGTGCTTGGAAAAATGTTTTTCTTACTTTTCATTACTAGCACCTTTGTGTTAATATGTTTTTAAACAAAGAAAAGAAAAAACCTTTTTTTATTTTTATAAAACGTACTTTATAAAGTAAACATAAAAAGCATACAAATACCTACAAGGTAGCGAAAAAAAACAACGATAATTTAAAAATTACCAAATTTTACATCATAATCTTTTGCTTGATGTCAGGACAGATCATAATTTAATGGTCACACTTAGACCAAAATAATTATAATTGTCACGTTTGTATGGTGTATTTTTTTCAAAGAAATGAAAAAAGTACACCTAGAAAAGAGTACCTACCTACAACGGGTTGTAACTTATATACTCGTACCTACATATAATATAAACTCACCCCTTTTTCACCATGGGGACAGGTAGAAACTACAGAAGCCACCTACGATCTACGATCCTTAAAGTTATATTTTTATTTTCCTATGGGTTGTATTTTATATTACCAAATAAGCGTCATCAGAAGGAAATACTAGTATTACTAGTCTTCTTTCTTATAAAAAAGTATGTTTCATAGTATTTCGCGAAAAAGCTATGAAAAACAAAGTTATATCTGCGGTGCAACCGAAAATATCTTAAATGCCAAAAAGTCTTTTAGAAATATTATAATCTTTTTAATTATGGATTCAACAATAGCTCGCACTTGTTATACATTATTTTCATTGTCCCCAGCCCTGCCTCCTGAGTGCCTCCCCTAAAAATTTTCGTAATTTCGCCACACCATTATTAAACAGTGCACAGAATATACCTTCTTTCCAAATTTCATCGCTATCCACCGACACAAGCGTCATCCGGACGGACGGAGAGACATGACGAAATTGTTAAGACTCAGTTTTTGCCATTTAGTGGTTACGGTACCCTAAAAAGAACTCATGACTCAATAATAACTGCATGGATCGATTTACGTCCGTCCGTAGATGAGTGACCATTCTTAACACATCGTGACCACTCCGTGCTGCAGAGAGCACGTTCAAACTGTCCCTGTTGTCATGCGTATACCTCAATATAGTGTATGTAATAAAAAAGAGTTGCAATAGTAGCAAAATGTAGGTGTCAGTTTTTTTGAACTCAGGCGCCTTCTATTTAGTCAGACAGATCCAGAAAATGGATAAACGCGACTATCATAAAAACTTTAACAATAAAAAACATCCGCCTTAAAAAAAAAACTACTTCAAAGTGAAAAATAACTTTAATTTCGGAAGTCGGTGCCTTTGGTTTTGAATTTTCGTTTTTTGCCACCGACTTCCGAAATTAAAGCTATTTTTCACTTTGTAGTGTTTTTTTTTAAGTCTGTTGTTTTTTTATTTTTGTAAAAAGTTTTTATTTTTCACTTTTTAGTTGTGGTATTTACCCCACACAAATTCGATTACCACTATCTGCTATGTAACGATGTCATTTAATATTTTCAACAAATTAATCCGAAAATGTTTATTGCATTCCTAATGATTGAACGCTTTCATCGATTATGATATTTTTCAGTTCTGCGCAGATTTACGGCCGATATGATTCTTTATATGAAATTATTTTGCTATTGTCAACTTCATATTAATTTTTGCCCCTATTTTACAAAATATATTTGTTGTATCTTTTTAGGTCCTGGTAGTCCTTTGTTAACTCTTCGGAACGCCATCAGAATCACCGTTCTACCTGAACACGTTTTTGCACTATACGATTTTGAATTTCGACATATAGTGAAAAATAGAGGGTCGCGCGCATGCGCCTGCTCTCGCGATATGACGTCATAGGCAAATTATATCCTGATTCAAAATTGTTATAAATATGACCTATCTGTTGCGTGTTCAACCATTACTCCAGCATCAAAAGTCTTGTATTTAGTAGCGAATGAAATCTTACATGTTTTTGATGGTCAGAAATATTGAACTTACTAACAGTACTCCGAGCGAAAAGACTTTTTCATGTCAAAATAAAACACAACCGAATTAATAACCTCCTCCTATTTGGGAAGTCGCTTAAAATCAGAGTTTATAACACAGTCAGAGAAATAATTTACTTATCAAATTGACACGCTACGTTAATTTGACGTGTTAATTAGCCATTTCATACAACTATTGAAGAATGACAGTTGATTCTAGTATACTTATAGAAAATTTTGGATGGCTGTAATTTTTTAAATAATTATTTTCCCTAACTTTACATGCCTTACGGTTCAATAAATTATTCAGTAATAATATAATTGTTGAAAATAACCGTTAATTCCATTCCATTCATAAGGGTGAATGATATATTTGAATATACGTGGCTCACATTGCAAATGATAAAATCCAGCCAAATGCGAGTCGAACTCACACACGAAGGGCTCCGTACTTGACTATCGTACAATATTAAGTAAAAAACGCCGAAAAATCACGTTTCTTGTATCAAGACCTTTTATTTTTTATTTTTTTGTTATAGATACAACAGAAAAGCCCAATATGTGAAAATTTCAAATGTCTACCTATTATGGTTTATGAGATACAGCCCGCTGACAGAGAGCGGGCGGACGGACAGCGGAGGCTTAGCAATAGGGTTCCGTTTGGCACGTTTCGGGTACGGAACCAAAATGCGCCTTTTATCGTCCTTCTTGCTAACCACAAAATACACCGTAGTTTTACTAGCTGGCAAATAAATTACTCAAAGTCAAAGTCAAAGTCAAACAATTTATTTCAATTAGGCACATAAAAGGCACTTATGAACGTCAAGTTTACAAAAAATAGAATTGATTCTAGTCGCCCCTTCCAAAAGGTAGTTTTCGTATGGAGAAGAATGAGCAAGAAACTCCACCGTTACTCTTTTAAAATGTTTTTACAATATTTTGCATACATTATTATATAATTATATGTGAAGACGATGCATCTAGAATAAGATTACTATACCGCGATAGGTAAAAAAGAATGAAAAATAAAGCAATTACAGATAAATTAAATATGTGACAGATACATGGTGCTCACATATTTACAAACATTGTAAAATTATACGATATTCCTAACATTTTAACAAGTAATACTAATAAGTCAGTGTGTGAGTTCAAGAAATCACAGAATGTAAAATCAGTGTTATAAAAAATAACAAATACATAATTAAATAAGCAACCAGTTTGATTTTGTCTAGACTCTAAATTGTCCTATGGAGCAGGACCAGCATGTTTTCAAGCATTCTTATCTTGGATATAATCCTCTAATTTGTAATATGCTTGTTTACAGAGTGTACTTTTAATATGAGTTTTAAATTTTCTTTCATTTAATTGTAATATATCACAAGGTATTTTATTGTAACTCTAAAAAAAGTCTTTTAAAAGAACATAATAATATCTTGTAGCAAGTCTACTCAAGTTTATTTTCCTAACGTGTCCATAACATTTTCATGAAAAGCCCGATTAACACGATTTCTTCTTTTCAATGGTGGTACTTAAGCTGCATAGAACGGTAACTACACTGTAAAAACTTTCGCACGCTGTTGTACACGGTATCCTGGATTACTTCGTTCTACGTCAAGAGCCTAATCCAGCCATTGAAGGGAAGCTTCTTAAGAAGGTAGTCGAAGCTGTGCTTAAAGACCTCACGATTTATTTTTAGTTTGCACACGAATTTAAAAAAAAATATATATAAAGACAATTAACTAACGTTGCCCATATCCTAAGTTTTGTTTATTGCCGGTAATCATCCCACACCAAACAAAATCTAACCTAAATTAAATATAAACAAGATCTAAAATTGTTATTCCACTCGGACACTTTATAGTAGAAAAAAAAAATTGTCGTGCCCATAGGCGTAATTAAATAAACGCGTTTATCATAATTTATGAGCGTCGTAGCGTCGACGCTACGGCGTAGCGCTACGGGCTACGCGAGTCATTTGGGAGCTGGTACGGCATGATCCGGAGACTGCGCGTCTCCCAGTGCTACGCGGGCGACTATTCCGTTCAGACGTACTCGCCGTGTTTTGTGCGTACTAATTCGGCGCGCGTTATCCGAACTACAGTTACCCACAAAGTTAAACACCGTTATCTCCTTAACCTAGTTCTTCGTGCTGCAAATGTGATTTAATAAAAAAACGGTGAGTGAAGTGTAATTTTTTATGATATTTTCTAGTGTAAAATTGTTTGAAGTGCCGATATCATATTCATATGATAAAGTATTCCCTGTTATTGTTGTAAAAGGAATCGTGCATTTGCATGGAAGATAAATTATTGGAGATGATTTTACGATTCGTTTAATCGTATTCTTTTGGTCGGTAAGCTTTGGATTTGCAAGTGACATTTTTATGTGACTTTTTCGTGTATTGTCGGAGCTTTATCTACCGGAATATAAAAATAAGGTACCAACAAAATTAAGCATCTTCTTCAGTTGACAAAGCAGGTTTTTCTGATGAGAGGCGTTCAAGTGTCCCGAATTTCAGTGACCCATGAAATCTGCTTATAGATAATTAGTGATGGACCCAAAGTTATAAATATCTAATATGATTACACGGATCTTTTTTCATGGCAAAATACTTTAAGCTAAATTAAGTTTTGTGTCCTGGGATGACATCCCGCGTCTAACACCCATATTGCTTACTTAGGTAAATTGATGTTCGTGAAATATGAGATTTTTTGAGACGGAAAATCTTCAATAAAGTCTCTAGTTTGTCACCGAGGAAGCTTGAATTTATGGCCCTAATTTTAGAAGGTTTTTGCCGTGAAATATGAACAAGCGTTTTTCTTTTTTAAGGCTTGACTTCTTTCTTTCTCGCGTGGTTAGAGACTAACCTAGCGTCACAATTTGTATGCCAACCATGAGCCTCTGACTTGGCTTCATATGCCGTTGAGAAATGCCTCTCAGGCATTCGGTTTCCTCACGATGTTTTCCATTACTGTTTTTGAAGCAAGTGACAATACGCACATGAATCCGACAAGTCAGAGAGGTGCGTGGCTTGGGTTCAAACTCGAGACTTATGACTTGGCAGTCCGACGGTCACGCCACTGGGTTGAGTTTAATCACTAGTACTAATTTTCATTATTTTTATCATCGTCTTATCTTACTTTTTCTCTAAATTACGATCTCACTTTGGTTTTAATAATTACTATATTAAAGTCACTATTAGTGACTTTAATACAGTAATTTCAAAACATCTCTTTAACACAATTTCATGCCTATTTAAGCACTTATTAGTTTTGGACTCTGAAATAACTGACGCGGGAAGAGAGGTAAAGCGAGAATATTATTTATATTGTTTTACCACAATTCTAGAGACAGTGATTGCTTTTGCTAGATTAAATACGAGACATGACTAGGATTCGGTATCTTCGTATATGTATGTGACACGACTAATGGGCGTGATTAAACCTACAAGAAGATTGAATGGACAGTCGAAATATGAAATAGGATGAACAACGACATTTACGCCTAATCACAATGCCTACATTTGTATAATACCAAATCAAATTCTACATTTAAATCGATAGATTTGCATCGAGTTCGCAACAAGGGTAGAATGTATTCTAATTTGGAAATCGGATGGACATGCCCAACGTGAAATGTTACAAATTATAAACATTATATCGTTCTAACACTATTGCAGTTGCGATAAATTGCATATTGATATTTGTTACTGAATTATGCCTTCACCTCGCAACGAACTCTTTTAGACCGGACTTGCAGCCTAATAACGGTCAGCAATTAATATATTAACCGCATCGAATATCCAAAATCAGTGCATTTATGGACTTATCTGTTTCGAGTTTTGCTTCCAGGTATACGACTTAAATATCAACAGATTATTAAAATAACAAGCGAACCGCCCCTGCTTCACACGTTTTTCCGACTTGACAAAACAGAGATTTCTTTATTATATGTAAGTTTAATGTCAATGTCAATACACATAAACCCTTCCAGAATAAATTATTTAAATAATGGTGAAAACTGCGTCAAAACCCGTTCCGTAGTTTAGAAGAACAGTGCGGTCACACAAGCACACACAAAAAGTAACTTTAATATCTAATATGTATGTATAAAAATTATGTAACGATATCATACTGGCAACAAATGAGTAAAATGAGATGGAAACATAAAAAAGCGGTAAAAAAAGTTCTACAACTTTTACTCAGCTATCTGCCCGACGCACCAGTCGTCGAGTATCGCGCACAAAAATTATTGCGGCATAACCCTTCCCAAAAACATTCAGAATGTCAGTGAAAACCCTAATAAAATCCACTTTCATACACGCTCATATCAATCTGCTTTTATCTTTATCAATCTTGTATAGATCAAAGAATTGATATAAGAATAATCTTTACTGATGTGAATTGGGAAGAAAATGGAGTTAAAGGGCAAAGTTAGAAGCTGCCGTATTATAAAATGAAATGGTAATACCAATTGTCGTTTTATTTGATTGTAACTGTTTAATAACTTATTCGTCTTTCGTATTGGAACGAGAATAGCTTGCCGTGGTGAATATATTACACGGTCAGCAAGGTTGGTTGTTAGAGGGTTCAAATTCGAGAAGAGTTGCGAGAGATAGGACTCAGCGAAAGTTATTAGAGGAGGTATTTACTAAAAGGCACACTGAACTAAGATATATTCTGTAAACTACTGAAAATACCACAATGCAAAGATGTTTAGAATAAAAAAGCCTTATTATTGACATACAATATAAAAGCGGCACTGTATGATGGTTTGTAATGTTTGCACGTGTTCATGAATCTCCGTTAATATTTACTAGTATTATTACAGATAGTATATTACCCAGTGACCGGGTTGTAGAAGTCAGATAAGCAGTCGCTCCATGTAAAAAACTGGTATCAGCTGCATCTGGTTAGAGTGGAAGCCGACCTCAACATGGTTGGGAAAAGGCTAGTTAGATGATGATGATTGTTATAAGAGCCGCAATAATGACGTACCGCCTGGAACTATAATTTATGGAATCATCATCACAATCTGCTGTTGCGGTATCAAATTTATAGTGCCGCTGGTTTAGTATAGCCAGTGCAACCGAAAGTTAGGTTTAAATAATATATATTTGTTCTAAAAAAAGACACAACGTCCTTTAAATGTGAACAATGTATCTAAGCAAAATTATAAATATGAAGTTCAATACAAATACGTCACAATCGTCACTACATCAATTAGGAAGAGTGTTTATTCGCGAAAGTTACCGATTACTACATATTTTTACATCTTATTTAGTTATACCATAGCCGGCTGTTATACTTTCCTTGGCTTGTATCTTGTTCAAATTTTCTTTTTTCTACTCACACAAATTTATTGATGTTTAGTTTTACGTTTATTAAATTGGCTTCAAGTATTCTAAAAGCGTTTTTTGAATGGTAAATTGAATACCTAAGTTTTTTGTATGACTGAAAAGCAATTGATCGGTTTTTAGAAGTTGAAAAATTAAGTAATGAAATTTCTATATCCATGTCTCTTCTCTTCTTTTTTCGTATGGTTAGTGACTGATCTGGTGTCAAAGCTTTTATGCCACCTATGGGCCTTAAACAGGGTGGCAGAGACATCGACGTGTAACTTGTTACCATTGATTCTGTACATGATTCTGGACACCCATGCGTTGAAATTTTTCGTCAGTGTTTAATGTTACTGCCAGCCTGTATATGTATGATATGGATGGCCATATTGGCCATATCACTTAAACATTTTTAGGTTATTGTGATTAAAGAACTTTCAAAGATATTTAGTCTTCTTTCATTAACTACTTGCACCAATTTTCTTAAAGATGAACTACCAAAACTCTAAGTAAACAAAGTTCTGTTTTCTGGTTTCAAAACTTGGCTCAGTCTACTATTTTAATCAAATTGTGAGAAGGATGCTAATGAAGCTAGCGGTCTCTTTGTAAAGCAGGTTTTTTCAGAACGTTTATACAGTCACTCACTTTAGCTTGCCAAATTAATTAGGAAAACATCTTGAGGAAAGTATAAAATAGGAAGTAATTTTTTTCGGATACTGCATGTTTTACACTTGCAACATAGCAGTCTTCTGTTTGTCAAAATGTACTGAAAAACTTGTTTTTGACTGTCCTAGAAGGATGGTAATGTTTTTCGAGAGCTGTAGCGTAAAAGGGTTGATGGATTTTAACAAATGAGGTGTCATTAGATTTGTCTTAATTGGAGTGACATAGGCTATATAAAATTTATACATTACATCTGCACATACAAAAAAAAGTTACAGGAAGGATTCAAAAAAAAATTACAACAATAATGGTATCAAATAAAAGCTAGAATGAGTTAATTCCAAATATTAATAAATCTTAAAATAAAGCATATGATAAAACTGTTTTGTTTGTAGAGCTCGCACTTCTAAGTGCCGGTTATCTCTTACTTGCTTCTGCCTTCGACTTTCATCCACGTGGAAGTGTACTTTACCATGGAGCATCCTATACACACGGCAATAGTGTCGTTTTCAATCAGTGAAATATTTTTTGTGATCGGATCTTTATCTCCAGAGATAACCTCTTACAAACAAACAAACAATAGGGATGTCGACTGGGGAAGAAACAAACTACTTAGTCCGTTAGTCAGATAATGAGAAAAATTAAGACACGTTTTTTTTACTTTATCAGATTTATAAAAAAAATATTTAGATAAAACGCATTAAAGTTGGGGAATGGGGGCTCGCTACGTCACAATTCAGGTATTAAAATCTACCGGATGGTGACGAAATGCCACATTTTATCTCAATGTATTGTCGTAATCTTTTGAACACGTATAAAAAGAAAAAAATAAGTGTCCATCATTTTATAGTAACACGAAACAAAAAAATTTTTTGTCAACATCTCCATTTTAATTCTTTCATGCTATCATAAAATGATTATATAAATAAAAGTCGCACTATTATGTAGATACCAAACTAACTTTATGGTACTGTGGATATGTCGGATTGCATTCGTATCCAACTCTTCCTCTTCAATTCAGAAATCATGAATCAGTATCATGCATTAACAGACCAACTACTTGTCTTTACGATATTTTAAGATCTGGCCTTTACTTAAAGGTTTAATTATATTGAAGTAAAGCATGTTGTGATCAAAAATTCAGTACCAATAAAGCTTAGTTCTAACTTGGATAAATAGGGTCTACCTTATATTTTATTTAGAATCAGGGTAGTTCTTAATACGGGTTTTCGCAAAGTTATTACTTTGCGAAAGAATCATGAATCAGATACATTGCTTGGATACTGTAGTTATATTATATGTGAGTGAAAAAATACGATATTTAGTTATTGACAACTTTACTATTATTGTTTATCGAGTGAACTGGATAATTTTACAAGTAGGTAAATATCTAATGCTAATGTCAGTTCCCGTTAAACAAAACCCTGTTTGGGTAAAATTACACACCCAGTAAAGTACAACCGATTTTAAATGTTAAAATGAGTTTTACAATTTTAATAAGTCTCTTATTTTTGTCTACTTCTTCAGGTTTATAAATGTCAAGGACTTACGATAAGAGGTTTAGAGTTTAGTAGGTACTCCTGAAATAATATTTACTAAGATAATAAAATAGTAACGAAGTCAAAAATGTACATTGAATATTTTTGAAAAAAAGTACCTAATTGCTACGAGTTACCAACAAATCTGGTGCCGAAAATATAGTTTTTAGGATTTTTGTCCGTTTAACTGTTTGTATGGATTTATGTTCCGGATTGGCGCAAAAATAGATAAACGGATTTAGATGAAATTGTGCACATATATAGTTTACAACCTGGATTATAACATAGGGCTACTTTTAATCTCGAAAGTACTTTCCCGAGGGATATATTCCGCCGTTCACGTGGGTAAAACCGCGGTCACCTAAGCTAGTATTTACTAAGAAGCGGACTTTGTACTTAATTTTGATGTAGTAGTAATACATAGTATGATGAACGAATTGAATAAAAGACGTTACTCTTTGATTTCCTAGGAAAGCGCATTCATTATAATTATAACACCGCCGTCATGAAAATCAGTAAATTTTCAACAGAATACGACAAGACGGTGTCAAAAAACGTATGAACAGCCGTTATTGTGTGGCTTTCACCGCTTTCTTAGGAAACCAAAGATTTAGTCCTACGAATATTTAGTCATATTTATGTAGTTTAAACAATCCACAAGTACACGTCATGTGGCTTTTATTCACATTGTCATAAGGATAAAATTAGAATGATTGAAGTGCAATTGAGAAATGAAACATTATAGTGCTGGCAATATATTTTGAATTTCCTGTAAGAGATATCAGCGAATATCGGCTTCTGTTGAAGCCATAAGTAACGTGCAAAGAATAGGCAAAGAAACGTTTCCTGCAATGAAATTGATTTCTAGATTTTTTCCGATATGCAGCTAAACAGTTTTTCTTTTTAGTGTCGTTTTCTATTACTGTAGAGTGAAAGCTACGATATAAAATCAATAGGCCTATTTGCTTTTATAGGTATCGTATTTTGTATCAATGTCTAGAGGGGCTCGTGGTAAAATAATGGCAGCCGTACGTGTCGATCGAAGGTTAAGCTACGCTTCCGGAGGTCGGTCTGTAGATGGGTGACCATACATTACATATCAAGACTCCTCCGTGTCTCGGAAAGCACGTTAAGCCGTTGGCATTTGTAGATAGTTGACAGCCATTACGGGTAGTCGGAAGCCCGAAAGTCTGATATCCATTCTTGTCATGGGTTATCGTATTACCCAGTAACTGGCTGGAGGAGGTTAGGCTAGAAGATGACCTCAACATAGTTCGGAAAAGGCTGGGCAGATGGTGTATCAATGTACCTACATAGTTCAGATACTGGTATTCAGGTGCATCCGGTTAGACTGGAAGCCGAACCCAAGTCAGTTGGTAAAAGGCTACATAGGTAATGTATATATACTTATTAATATTGTTAAGGTATTTACTAACCATATTATTCTTCATCAGAATAGAACTAACTTAATACTTTTTTTCTTTCTTCTTTTTTTAAAAACGTCGCCCCACACTAAGAATTTCTTCTTGTATCGTGGGTGCGTTTACAAACATAGAAACTCACATACACTAACACCCAGACCCGGAACAACTACTTGCAGATCATACAAATATTTGTTCCGTGCGGGGATCGAACCCGCGACACGTTGCGCAGCAGTCGATCGCTCAGCCACTGCGCCAACCGTGTCGTCAGGGTCTTAGGGTCTGCTTTGCCGAGGCTAGGCCTAGGCATTATCATATAATAAAGCACGATTTGAATGAAATTATGTACCGGATGGTTGAGATTCGTAGGTGGTGAAATGGGTCGCAGATGTAGGTAAAATACCTAAATAAATTATCATTCATTCATATCATTTAAAAAAGTTCGTCCTAACTTTTCATCACAAAAAATTCTTCCACCACCTAAATTCTCCGACGTACTTTATAAAACTCACCGTGCAGGGAAAAACTTCTTTGACATTTCCCTCCTTTTAAAAACTAATATTTCATTACGAAGCACGACTTTCCTAAAAGCGAGTTCAGGCTCGTCCCCTAAGGCACAGAATAGGGTACAGAAGGTTGGCAACAGCGAACGAAAATGCACGCACACATAGACACACTTCACGTACAGCGAGTGCATGTGCACTTGCGACTGGCATCAAAGATATAAATCGTTAGATTTGCCCTCACCGTACTGAGTTCACGCGAAATAGTGTCCATACGAAGAAAAGTGAGTGCATATCACGTATGGAATGGAATGTTAGATATGATTTTAAGTGTGAGTGAGACAATACTATTCAAATGTCACCGTCGACGAACGAAAAACCGGACAATCTTTTGACGCGGCCGGGCGAATATAACGATTTAAATCTTTGACTGGGATACATTTTAGATAATTATGTAGTTAAGATCACCATACGTACGTTTGTGGCGTTCCTCTTACTTAACAGACAGCTGTGCTGCTGAGGAGTGTGTTACGCCACTTCTTCTTCCTAGTTAAACTACCTACTAGAAAGTGGTAAAGGGCGGACGGTTTGATGGACTATGTTATGTAATTTTGATGTTCAAAAAGTGCTGATTCCCAGCCTAACTTGAATAAATGACTTTTGATTTGATTTGTTCGTTTGTTTTTGCTAATTGTATGAAGCCGACCTTCTGTACAGACCTATCTACTTTGTGCCTCAGTTCAGATTACTGCGATAGATAACGTGAATGGTGACGTCACACCGGATTATAATGACCGATGGCGCTCTATCCTTATCCCCGTAATTTATTTCGGTCAGGATTATTAGGAATCCGCGTTCCGGAATGCGGAAAGAATTCGACATTTTCTATTTTGGGATTTAGATTTAGTGATTACGGAAATGTCTTTGTAAAGGTCGTCTTCTAAGAATGGATTGGAAAGTATGAAACTAGGTGTTCTTTAAATTTTAGAGTAGCTGGGTCACACCCTGTATCTTCCCATGTGTGTTGTAAAAGACAACTAGATTTTTTAAAATTATGTAAGTGTTTAAAATTTAAATTTAAAACGTAGTTATTCTCGCTAAACTGTGAGTAAGTCGGTTTTCCATAATCATGAATAGATACTATCAGGTCGAACGGTTCACTATGGTTCCTAAGCGTATTAGAACAAGTAGATACAATATAGAAAAATCTTTTTGCTATATTAATTGCAGAAATCCATTTACAAGTTACTATTATATACAACTAGCTGCTCCCCGCGATTTCACCCGCATATGTCTCGATCCCGTAAGAATATCGGGATAAAAGTATCCAATGTCCTAATCCAAGTCATGATCTATCCATGCGCCAAATTTCATCCAAATCTGTTGAGCCGTTTTACCGTGAAAGCGTAACAAACAAACAAACTCACTTTCACATTTATAATATAGTTAGGATACTGATTGCCTCGTTGGCTTAGTGGTCGTAAGCGCTACTAACTGCTAGCGTGAGGTTCCGGGTTCAATTCCCGAGTCAGGGAAAGTGTTATTGGGTTTTCCCATCTAGAATTTCTCAGTAGCAGCCCGGAGTCTAGATTTATGCCCGGTTAATGACAATAGGCTTGCCATTACATTCAACTTACACATAACTGGCGAAATGTGGGTGTGGAACTCTGCCTAACCCTTCGGGGAATACAGGCTTGGTGTTACGAGTATGCTATTATAAACAATGTAATCTACCGACATTCATCATTTTATGATTCCTAGCTCATACAACAGAAATACGAGCACTACCCAAGAACTGGGTAGAACATTTGGATTATTATATTATTTAACTTAAGAGCTACGCCTTTGTCAGTGCTGCAATTTCCACTATTACTTGCCAACTTCAAAACTTCCTTATACGTCAAGACTTTTGCTAACTCTCTCATTTCGGTTCAAAGATAAATGATTAAATTAAGTGCAGTGCAGAAGACGAATATGTTTGGCAATCTTTTTTTTAACATTGTTTTTGATAGTTTGACTTTCGTTTTCATTCTGTTTATTGAGAATGTTTATATGAAGCAGATGAGCACCTTTTTCCTTGTTATTATTTAAACTAATCAACAGTTCTACACTAATATTTGTTTGCGTTATACGTGTAGGGATATTAAATATTTGAGTTTAAGACTTCGCATATTCATATTTTTCTCTTCTTGTTCTCACACACTATTAATGTCAATTTTTTTTTGTCTTTTCTCCTTTCGCACGTTTGCTGGTAGATATTTCTTAAGAAATAAGTTGTACATTTGTACTTAAAATTATAATTATGTCGTCTCTCTGTGTTTTACTGCGTGTACATAAATAGTTAAATTACTAAATAATATTATAACGAGTTCAAGTTCGTAAGTTTGTATGTAGGAGGTAATCTCTGGAAGTACTGATCCGATTTCGAAAATTCTTTCATTGGCAGAAAGCTGCACTATTGCCGAGTGCCATATTTAATAGTATTATTTACTACGCGGGCGAAGTCGCGGGTATATGTTTGTTATTTATTTATACATAACATTTAGTACTAAGTATTGTATTTATTTATTGTATTTTTGTCTTATTTTGTTCTTTCACAATATGCTGCACCGGTTTACATCATCATGTCAACGCCGGCTATCGCTGAAAACTAGCGCTGGGGCTCTGTCTCGCATAGGGTCGCAGCATTATTCTGAGCGAAGGCTGTTTTGCGTGGATGTGACCCATATGTTCCCCCAAATTGTTTATTTTCGTGTTTTGTTATTTCCTTGCGTCATGTGTACCGCAAATAAAAGTATTTTCTTTCTTTTCTTTCTTTACTGATAACAACAATTTGTGGTCGTAAACTATTGAACAAGACTGATTGTTAGTGGCCTTCGTTTTCCATAGTTTCTATTCAAAGTTTTGCTCGATTCATTCAATTTGTGAGATTTTTATTCTTGTTTGATTTCTCTAGTAATATTCTAATGAAAACGCAAAAACATTGATATTTTGTCGTCCATTACGATAGTAAAAAACTTGAGACTATCCTGTTGCGTCTCATTGAATGCAATTTGTAAGAGCGTATTGAGGAAAACGGACGTCTATGGAGATCTCAGACCGTAGGATCCAGCCCTCCCATCATTACATGAATTGTTATTATCATCCTCAATATCCTTGGAGACTTGAAAAGCCAAAATGTTAATGGTACCAAGATGGCATATAAACAAAGCTGTGTTTTTATTATTATTGTGAGTAGATCTTTTTATGACGATATGTTTTTCTTTTTAATTATTATACTTAATTGCTTAACGAAATTTTGTTCTTTTCTCAAAGATAAAATCGTTAATAATCAAACAACCAGATGATATATTCGAGAAAAAAATATTTTACAACACACTTGTTCGTAAAGTAGCTCTTATTGAACCGTTTTTAGGTTCATAATTCAGTGTATTAAAAACGCGTGCTTTTTCCTTTATATTATCGGACTAGTGCTGTAATGCCACAGATAACTAAGCAGGATTTGGTTGCGACTCGCTAAAAACAATAACATTGGACTTGCCTGGGAATTGAACGCGATATCTACGTCAGTCTGCCTAGCCTTTTCCCAACTATTTTGGGGTTGGCTTCCAGTCTAACCGGATGCAGCTGAATACCAGTATTTTACATGGAGCGACTGCCTATCTGACCTTCACAACCCAGTAACTGGGTAAGTAATACGATACCCCTTGGTAAGACTGGTGTCAGACTTTCGGGCTTCTGACGACTCGTAACGACTGTCAAAGATCCACGAATGACAGCCGGGACCAACGGCTTAACGTGCTTTCCGAGGCACGGAAGATTCTCGGTATGTAAAGATGGTCACCCATCCACTGACCAACCCCGGCAAGCGTAGCTTAACCTGATGGATAGACCAGTGCGGCTGTTGTTACTTAGCCACGAGCTCCTCCCGCGATATCTACGTGTCACTGATTAAATACGCACTAATTAGGATACACGTATTATCACACCCACTTTAACATCCTATGCGTGTTTCTTATATTTTAATTAAACTATTTTAATTAACAATAAAAGCGAAAACTGGAATAAATTTTGAATTTTTACAAAAGTCTAACAACCGTACTAAACCGTAATAAAATGACAATGACATCGATTATCTCCGAATAAATTAATTGAAAGTACCTACGTATTGACGTACCATTCGTTTTTTTTTCGGCCACGACCATTTTTCCTAATTCCATTTCAACGTGTTAAAACAAAGCTAACCTGACCGATTTTGAAACTCTGCCTAACTTAACTGCACTTATTAAAAAAATGGATACCCATGTAAACCGCACAATCGTAACCACTTACAGTAGCTCAAAAAATAACAATCAACAAAATCGTTGAGAATCACCGAGTTTGAACATAATAAACAAACGAAAAACAGAAAATATTATCATAGACACAAGATATCATCCGAAATAAACAAATGAAAACAGAGTAAAATCATGCCATTTAATTTCGTCAGTTGACTTGACAAATATCAGTATTGCAAATGGCCGCCGTCAAAACGGGCTAGAGGTTTACTTACAGTAAAATGAACATACACTTAGAAGTGCGTCTTCCAGTATTTTGCCATTTCTTTTTCCTCAAACATTTTTAATATTATAATATTTTTCCTTTTGGAGATATATCGTAGGTATCTGAATCGGATCGGTAGTTTATGAGATATGAAGGTTTTATGTTATTCGCACAGAACCTTGGGTTGAAATAAATCGTGGCACAGTTTGCTTACATAATAATCATTATAATTTTTTAAATAATTTCAATAAATATTATTGTTCCAGTAGAAATCACCCTTTTATAAAAAAAAAACTATTTCCATTTAGGGGGATTCTTGTTGGTCTCAGAAAACGCATGGCACACCTACTCAATGCCGGAAACCACTTAAAAAATAATTATGCATAAGTATATGATTTGTACGCAATTTTTACTTTTACCGTCCAATACGTACAATAATAATAATATTTCAGTATGTGTTTCCCCTCTGCAGGGAAAAAAGGCTTCTCTTTCTGCTCGATTCTGAGCCAACATAAATAAACATATCAAGAGAAAAAAATAACTAGGTACATATTCAATAAAACACAATTCACTATAATTTAATACTTTCAGACAGTGTAAAAGTACATACCTACTATGACTCCCTTGCGAATCCTGTCAGTTTTTATCACGGAATAAACAAGCCGTTCGTAGGACGTTACATGGGTATCACATTATTTACGACTCGCGTAAAACAATGGTGTCATTTACCATCACTGGAAAGCTTGTTATAACATCAATTTTCCTAATAATATTTAAATTTATGTTATAACAAGCCGGTGATGGTTTGCTATAAGATTTTTGACATTTTAAGGATGTTGTTAGTTAACTTGTAATCAATTTATTTAAAAGACAAATATAGTGAAATAGTTATCTGAAAGAACAAGAAGTGTAACAATTTCGCAATCAATTAATTTTGTTAGTAAATCTTTTTAGGGCTGGTTTGACCAACGTCAGATAATATATCTTCACTAGCTTTTGCCCGCGACTTCGTCCGCGTAAGAGTCGAAAATGGTTCTGATAGGAATTTTTATTGTTTTTTTACGTTATTAGTTTTGTTATAACATATAAATTATTATGTTAAAATGTTTGAATACTTATAAAATATAACAATCTTTATTATAGTGTTGAGATTTAAAGGTTAAATAAACATGAATTAAATAATATTTCTTTGATCTGGTGAAACCTACACGGGGGTATTATCTTTTTACAACAAAATCGAAATACTACACCTACCGCAGTATTTCTTTGTAAACAATATTTTTGTTTTTCCTTCGGCTGCTAGAAACACCAGGTTACTCTGGAGCATGCCACATACAACTGGCCGTGGGAGAAGCAGCTTTCCCTCAAGTCTACTCCCGCTACCTTAAGAGTTTTAACTTGACCTTTTTTTATGTTCATTGCGAAGCAGACTTTGATGGGAAACTGCACTCTCTTGAATTCGAAGGGGTAATTTGATGGTGTTAGGGGAATCCTAGGCATAAATACAGACCTCTGTAAAGCTTAGAAACCCTCAAATGTGTTACTAATATAGTACAGCGACTTTCGAGACATTCCAATTTTAAAGAGTACCTTTTGAGTTGCACCAAGCTTTTATGTGAGTTCAACCTTTTTTGAATAAAATCGGATTGAGTTTTCAAAGTTGTGTCAAAATAAAATGTAATTTAAATCAAAAGCACTAAGGAGTGTTGATATCAACTTCGAAGCAAATCACTCCCAAAATAACTTTTTACCACTATTTGACCCCGGTAGGGGATGAATTTCAATAAAATATGAAACATGTCTTACATCAATTCTGTTAAAGAATGTTTTTGCAAAATTTGAAGTAGATTGGACCAAGGAATCACGTTGTCCCATACAAACTTTGCCCCCCTTTTTCACCCCTTTAGAGATAGAATTTTTGAAAATCCTTTCTTATCGGATGCGTACGTCATACAAAGAACACACCCTCCAAGTTTCCGGTCTCTACAATCAGTGGTTTAGGCTGTGCGTTGATCCGTCAGTCAGTCATTCAGGACAAAGCATTTTATATGTATAGATAGAATAAAATCTGATAGTTTTTATGTTGAAAAGCCGAATGAATTTAAAATATATTTGCAGGGTAAGACTTATCCTAGATAAAAAGGTGGGTCAAATTCGCCCCGATAGTACCTACCTAATGAAAAAATATCGAGATAGATATTATTAGTATTGTACATTTATTTTTCTAAGTAGTAAATGCGTCAAGTATTTTACTATAGTATTTATTAATTAGACTGTATTTAGACGTAGATTTTTCACAGTAATTTCCCAAAGTGTCCATTTATCAACCTTAATCCAAATTGCAATACCTTGCATACATTAAGACGCTTTGCATCTTCTGAAATTGAATTCCATTAATTAATTTCACTTGACCTGTACTAACCTAGTTTTGGTAAACAAAGATCACAATCTGCTCCATCCAAAGGGTCAGAGGTGTGCTATCGAACTGTCGGTACAGGTCACCGAAGACGGATAGTGATGATTATATATTAGGCAATGCAACAGTGTGCCCAAATTGAGCTATAAATGTAGCAATATTGTACCTAATGTGTCTAATTTTATAGCTCATGTTAAATAAAAAAATTGTCGTTGGTTGTTTGAGCAGGCTTAATTTTGTTGAAGTACTATTGTTATAAACAAGCTTTTATTAGGTTTTAAAACCGCGGCTCTGGGGATAATACTAGAAAAAACATTACCCTCCGTCTGGGGCAGTCGGGTAAAAAAGACTTTAGTAAAGTATTACACTAGCCACCAATTTGTGGGCTGGCAAAGTTTTGAAACTTTTTTTTTTCCTTTTTTCTAGAAAGCCAGATGTTGTTTAATAACCACAGTTTTATTACACGTACAACATGTAGGTATATACACGTTGTGGAGTTTCTAAACAGGTCTTGGAGAATCTCTGACGGCCTCATAAAAAATAAAGTGGTACGCATCACGTAGAAAAGAAAAACGTTCGCACGCACACGGAGGTTCTAGAAATAAGTACTGGAGCTACAGCCGCGCGTTTTGGTGAGGTTTGGTACTTGAAGAATATGACAGAAATTTTATATAAAATATGAGAAAATATTTGTAAAAACGTATGTAAAATAGACAGTTTTATATTACCCTATTTTGCCATGCCGTTGGTAATTCGGTAAGCACCTGATTGAAACACTACAAGCAAATTATTATAAAAATATAATCCTACTTTTTGGCTCCCCCGCAGTTGAATAAAAGATAAATAGGTCAGTCAAACGAGCTTTTCAGAGTCCACTGGTCATAAGTCCATAGTATACTATCATCTGTGCCACACGTATGGGTCGAGTTGGTATTGAAGTTTTGTATGGGACAACTGATTTTTTTCCGCGATAATGATTTTACTCATGGAGAAAGTTATTCAGTTTGATGACCTGTACTACTGCACCCTTAAAATATGACCATATATTTCTGATACACACTGCACTACTATCCATAATCCTCACTAATTTTATAAATGCGAAAGTGAGTTTGTTTGTATGTTACGCTTTCACGCTAAAACGGCTGAAAATTTGGCAAATGGGTAGACCAAGACCTGGATTAGGACATACAATACTTTTTATCCCGATATTCCCACGGAATCGAGACTTATGCGGGTGAAACCGCGGAGTGCAGCTAGTACTTTTATAAATGTGAAAGTATTTGTCTGTTGCCTTTTCATGCCTTAACGACTGAACGGATTTTGATTTTTACAAGCAGGGATAGACCATGTCCTGGGTTAGGACATGGGATACCTTTTCACCCGGTAGAACGTTACCATGGAAAAAAATCTGACCTCCACGTGGTCGAAGCCGCGGGCAACAGTTAGTCTTCTATAATTTAGCACCACAATACTCCGCATCCACGTTTAGGCAGAGGTGTACCTATAGTACCCCACATTTTGCCAGTTATGTTTAAGTCCATGAAATAAGGGGCGAGCCTGATTCTTAATATGCAGAAAAAACATACAGCCTCCTCTTTAAAGCTACTACAAATAAGTAAGCGTCATCACAAAATGCTAAGAGATGCGTCAGTACAAGTACTATGTCAATGCAAGCAGAGTTCACTACAGTAGCACGTATGGATGGTTGGATATGAAAGGAACGACAGGCATGACGTGTGTCTGTATAAGAATGTAGTGCCTGGGGCTGTGCATTTACTGTCCCAGAAAATACAGGTAAAGTAAGAGATGTTTTCACTTGTACAGGGTTTTGGAACCTATGAAGAACTAGAATGACATAATTATATCAATCTAGGTATTGAGTAATAGACTCGTTCCCTCTGCGTTGATTAGTTTGATTCTTTCACTGTAGATTTTGAGATAGCATAGCAGTCTCATACTGCATTTGTGGTTAACCGTACGAACAGTGAGATGTTGACGTGTGAACCCAACTTTTTACTGTAAAATATTGTACTGATCGTTGCCGTGTGAAACCGGCGTTAAAGGCCATAGTCGTGTAAAATGGAGGACCCATTTTACAAGACTGACTAGCTTTTCATCTTAGGTCATTCGCAATTTACACCGCTAAACCACTGTACGGTGAAATGAAATGAAATGAAATGAAATGAAATTGTTTATTCTGTAAATAGGATATAGGAATCACTTTTACACGTCATATTAAAAATATATTAAATTTTGCTAGATGAGTTCGGCGTTTCCTATCCGACTACTCTGAGAAGAAAGGCCGAAACAAACTCAGAGGTCACAGTCTCTTTTAAAGTCCAGACATAATCTTGGTCAAGCCATATGAGGACCATGTAGATTCATGTCTGAAATGGTCTTTTGAGAAAAGAACCACACAGATTTGAGTGGACCTGTCCAGTCAGTGCAAGCATTTGTCAGTAATCGTGGAGCTCAACTCAGAACAAAAGGAGCTCAACTCGACGAACAATACCAAAGAAAGGACATTTGGGTAGGCCGCATAAACTACTCAAACTGCCAGACCATCATTAAAACTAACTGAGAGAGGATAAAAAAGGAGTAATGAGAAAAAAAAAAATTAAATTAAAAAAAATATCCACATAGTCCTCACATTCACAATAGGTAATTAAAATAATATTATACTTTGCAAAGTAATCATGTCATTTTGTTTTAATGTTTAAATAAAACTGGTATATTTTAATGATTTTACTAAATAATTCTAATGTCAAGTTTTATGGTTTTATCACAAGGTTTAGCAGAGCGAGCAGCTCAATCCCAAGCTTTTTTATCTTCTAAATAATCTGAAATTTTATAGTACCCTTTTTTACAAAGTTTGGTTTTAATACAAATTTTAAATCGTTTAATGGGTAAGTTTCGAATGTCAATGGGAAGTTTGTTGTAAAAGCGTATACATTGACCCATGAACGAGTTGCCTACTCTGTGGAGACGAGTGCGATGTACAGCAAGGTTGTGTTTATTCCTGGTATTTAAACTATGAATATCAGACATTTTCTTAAAATTTGATATATTTTTGTGTACATACATTAGGTTTTCAAAAATATATTGTGAGGCTAGAGTTAGAATATTTACTTCTTTGAATTTTCCTCGAAGGGAATCTCTCGGACCTAGGTTGTAAATGGCTCGAACAGCCCTTTTCTGTAGAACAAAGATAGTATTAATGTCCGCACAGGTTCCCCAGAGAAGGTCTTCCGAACGTCAGTTCAACATATAAACTATGAAAGCGACCCTTACTGCTACCACCTTTAACTGACTTGGTTGACTACCTACATAATTTAACGTATAAAACCTATTTGTCCTAATATATATTTTTTTTAATACAAGAAAGAATACTAAATGGCAGTGATTTATGAGATTTTTTTAAACGTGCTTGCCGTTTACCAGCACAAGACTTTCGCTAACATATTCACTAAAAGACAAGCCCTATTCCTTTCAAATAACAAAAGAAATGACCGACTAACAACAAAGTAATAGGTACGTGGAAAATTAAATTCTAAACAACCGCCCTATATCCAAGACTCATTTCCACGTAGTAAGCAATTGTTTCACTCTGTACAATTTCATAACAGCCGGAGAGAGCGTTAAGTCTACAGTTGTAGTTGCTACGTACTTGTTTTAGTTAGTAGTTTCATAGTTGCAATATATTTCGGGTTTAGGTGTATAAACTAAGCATGTTTTAGATGTTGGTAATCAGAGTAGAGGGTTGGGTGATTTTGGGACTTCATATTGTTAGTATTAATTTAATGCACTGCCAATGTACATAGCAGTAGTAACCCGGTGTGATTGTGAATTCAAAACCATGTTTTCCGTTTTGCATTTTCGTTTTCTTTGGAAAAACTATAAATATTTTACAGATAACATCATCATCATTTCAGTCGAAAGACGTCCAATGTTCGACATAAGCCCACCCCATGCGTCGTCACATCATCGCTTGAAAAACAGAAATGTCAAAATTACACACTATTGTAGTTAAAACATTATTTTCAATATTTTTTTTGTTATTTGTATTTTGTGTTTCATGACCTGTGTCCAAATAAACTTTACTTTCTTTCTTTCTCTCTAAATGGATTAGGTATCTATTTGGGTCAGTACAATACATTAACATTATGTTTTGATCCTTATTAGGTTTCTTCAAAATCCCTCTTGATATTGTTTGCTAATCTTATCCAAGATCACCAACGTACAAGACTAAAATGCTGCCTTTCCATTTATTCTAAAACTTTGAAACTCATAAAACTTTTCACTAGTTTCAAATCCCACGTGTTCTGTGATGGAAAGATAGCCAAAAGGCTATTCTTTATATTTCATACCATCCATCATTTTTTTTTTTGTTTGAAGTCTATTCGAGAATGATCTATCAATTTCTTGAGTCATAGTTTTGATTTAGAGAGCAATCATTTTATCTCTATTATTCTTATCGCCTTGCATTCTGGCAGTACTTGTACCCATATATTTATTGAATGTAGTTTTAAGTGATACAAACACACTTAGTTTTGGCACTGTTTAAGGTGTTTGCCTAGATTCGGTGAAGATATATCAGACTTATGATGACTAAATGCCCGGTTTCCGGAAAATATTACATTAAATTTTTTTATAACGATACTTCACTACTACATAAAGATACTTCCTACATAATAACCCAACCGGCATCAAGAACAGGGTCCAAATAACCGGTGGTTAGATTTGGTTAGGGTGGTAAGGGATTTAAATAAAAACTGCCTAACGATAGCATTTTCAAATGCCGGTATACTAAGTGATCTGACACGCTATCGCAAGTGATCTGGCACGCTACCCAAAAACACTGAGCTGAAATATTGAATCCTTAGATAATATTTTCTGAAAGATGGTATTATTAACATAGATAGAACATGGGTCATTGTACACCATTAACAAAAAGATGCGATACAGCATGAAAACTATTTCATTCCAACGCTAAAGCTTATGTTACCTCTTTCCTGTAGAATTTTAAATGAATCGCAGAACTTTATGAGTACTTACGTACCCAAATGGCCTTTACTTGTCATTTAAGACTAGACACGTCTAGACTCCTTCTTATTCTAGACAAGTTTTAAGAAGCACATAAAAGTATACTTTACCTTAAGCTACCTATCCATTGAACTGAAGAGGAACGGTGAAGGATAGCTAGAAAATCATTTAACCAACATAAGTGTACTAAATTCAAGAAGAAGCCACTAATTTGCTTCACTTCAGTGGACATACTACAGCAGTGGAGAAAACAGTTTTATATATTTCAACATAATGTGTCCGTTCTCTTTCTGCCTTGTCCCTTTTGCACCACGCCTTCATCTTTAGTCCATAGGCTAGTCTCTTATTAAACGCTATCGGTAACCTCTAGCGTCAATGTAACTCCACAGAGTATTTTAAAGGTGCAGTAAAGGTTTCAAGAAACCGCATCAGTACACTCCCATAGCAACTGTCGACGACGGTTATAGGAGACTCACATTATTTCCAACTGCTCTTTTCTCAGCTTACTTAACCCGCTTTATTGGACAGGCAGCCTAAATGTCGGTTCCACAAAAATACCTACCTACTTATTACAAATAGATTTCTATCTCGGTCAGTTTTTGCTACCTTGACATTGACTGATGTGTCTTTAAGGGTTCGATAGGAGAAGGTCACATTTTGCGGCGTGGAATATTTTTTATGGTCTTGTGTGTGTTTTGTTATCTACTAATGTTAGAGCTAATACAGATTGAATTTGGAGTTAGTAAAACTTAATTTGGTTTTTTGGAAATTACTTTTCTTTTTAAGACTTCGCCTGTCATGCACGTGGTTAAAAATCGGGCAAGTACCAATGTGACCTTTTTAATGTATATGTACTTTCTTAGTTTATCTTGGACATTACTGCCATCGGCGAAAAAAAAACATTGTGGAGAAACCTAAACTTATAATCAACATAGGTCTGAAATTGGCAAGCGTCTTGAGCAAGCGTGGTGATCAATGCTCGTGCCATCTCTGCATGAGAAGAGCCCTTTGCTCTGCAGTGAGACAGTAGTATGCTAGTATTATTTACCTTTATTTTAAGTGTAGAGTAGATTTAGTTAAACCCATGTGCATTAAAAAAAAAATCTTCTTGATGAATCTCATTTCGTTAAACCTTCGCAAAAAAATTCATTAATTGTGTGCACAGACCGCTAAATATCTCATTTTCATCATCAACATGATTACGAGTATATAATATATTGTATCATTGGATAATAGTGGTAGTCTGTCTGTTACGAGTGTGGCGGAGGGGAGTGATGTGGCGGCATCTACACCGCCACAAGTGAACTGTGCGTCACTCTGACGTCACGCAAAATCCTGCATCGCGCAAGCTGAGTTTATCGCACGATCAGCATATATATAACTTTCCGACACCAATTGTAGGGCAGTTGCCCACCAGACACAACACCCGTCTGATTGGAGGCTCATCCCTTTTTTATGGAGGATGAGTGAACTTTACACCCTGTTCCTCATACCTCTATACGAAAATCGCGTAATAATGAAATGTTAATCTACATTCCACGGTAACGATATAATATTCAAATCCCTCAATAATTAAATTTTATTCCAGGAACGAAACGGTTACTAAAATTGGGTCATAGTGTTACTTGTAATTTATGGGCAATTTACCTGTCAGTGTTGTTACGAAAATGCGTAATTGCTAGCATTACAACATTTAAGCACAACAGAGTACAATACATTTTAATTTAGTATAACTACTGAACTACTGGGTAGTTTGTACAGGTCGTATAGCCAGACAAAGCGATAAGTGTGCAGGCAGGTAACTACAACTTTTTGAATTGAAAACTTCGGCGCGTTAAATGATTTTTGATTGGGGAAAATCTTATGGGTTCGCGTCATCGACATGCTAATGTTAACAGTATATCTATAGCTGTATGACGTGTCGCGCTTGGCCAGCTGCAGTGAAAGCATGTTTTAGTTTTAAGTTAAACATTCTGTCGGAATTCCCCATGACTGCCTGTTTTTTTTTAAACCCAGATGTGTTGGACTGCTTAGTCAAGTTTTTGCAAGATTGTTGAGACTATCCGATTGAAAATTCTAACAAAATAATAATATGAGTTTAAGCGAGGAATCCGATATTAATATGGAATCTATTGCACTAAATGAGGCTCAAATTGCAGAAAATGGTGTCGTACCACCAAAATCGCGAGAGCGCTATTTAATTATTTACAATAATCTTATATCATGGAAGACAAGAAGAAATACTCAATCATTCTCTAAAAATGTTTTGATGGCTTATTTAAACGTGTGGAGTATAAGCCGTCCTCATTGTGGTCAATATAATATTCAATGTTAAAAAGCACTGACTTATCTGTATAATTTCTTATTTGCTATTAAAAATAATCTAATGAAAAAGTTTGTTTCATAAATATCTAGTTTATGGAAAAAAAAAAATATTAGTCTATTTTATAAAAACTTTTTCATGTACTGTTTTCTCGCAAATGTATTGAAAAACGTTCTAAGACACACGTGCTGAAATTGGTATTTACAAACTCATGACTATGGTAAGCGAAAAAACCAACTCACCGCACTAGAATCATAAATAACTATTTGACATCGTTATTCTTTGTCTTATGATATACAACGTAATAGTAATGAACGTTGCTTACAGAGTACAGTCGACCGCACAATAGTGGTGACATAATCACCCTTACTGCTTCTACTTATAAGCAAATTGCTAGAACTAATGTCCGATTGAATAAACAAAAATGTCTGTTTCTTACTTGAATAATAAACAGTTTTGTTTAAAATTAAAAGTACTATACCAATATAATTTTGGTATTTATGCTGGCTCTGGTTGCTAACGCAAATGGCGGCATTAGAAATCTAATCCAGCCCACGTGCTGGGCACGGCCTGTTTATATTGGCATTCTGATAGTCTTTATTTATGTCACAAGGACGTATAGATAATTGTAAATATCAAAATTACCAACATCTACTTCACTCAAATTCAGAACGAGGCTTCAATATTTAATTAAATTGGTTATTCCGGACATAAGCCCTATTCAATTTTATCTGCTTGTGTGGTTTCTGAAGATAAACAAAATATAAATAATGAAGTAGGTTTAACTTTGTTTATTTGTACAAACCTTTGGGACTTTGTGTAGGACTAAAAAGTGGTATTTTATGACGAGAGTACCTAGTCTAAAACATAATAAAGCGAACTCTGGAAACAAGATTATTGGTATTGACGTACATATCAGAAAAAAATAATGATATCGAATTGCTGCGTAAAAAATAAATAGTTAAAAATCCCAAATTAGTATAATAAATAAATAAGCCTTTTATTTTTCTCATTTTTCCATGCAATTATACAATATTTGTTAGCATGCAACAAAGTTAATATATTAATCAATAAATTTTTCAGTTACATAATTAAAATTTTATATATTATTTTTATTGTTGATTTGATTTTTTTTTTAAATTAATTATTACATTTAATAATATTTAATTTCAATGAGAACCCCTCTGTTGGGTAAAGGCCTGATCCATTTTTGTCCATTGTTTTCTATCCTTCGCTTTGTTGTTGGCCTTCCACGGTTTCTTTTTCCCTTAGGTCCTTCCCATACTACGGCACGACTCGTCCACCGCTCATCTTCCATTCTAGCTAGATGTCCAGCCCATCTCCACTTTAATTTCATGATACATAATTGAATTCCTAATTAGTATACCTATCCTTTATTTCTTTTTAAATACATATTGTTTATATCCTACTAAATGTGAAAGTCTGTACGTTTGTTACTCAATCACGCAATAGAGGTTGAACGGATTTGAATGAAATTTGGCACAAAGATAGTTTATGTTCTGGACTAACATAATTATAGGATACTTTTTATCACGGTAGACGTTCCCGTGGGATAAGTAATTTCCGACCACCACGCGGGCGAAGCCGCGGTCGAAAGCTGCTTTTTAAATATATTCATAAAAAATATTTTAAAAACATTAAAAATAGTAGCCCGCCGATATCGGGAACAGGGTCCAAGCTACCTATCAAGGTGGTCAGAGGTCCTATGAGAGGAATCTCCTAACGATAAGCGTCGCATCCAAAAAGTACAGCTTTCTGGATCCAGCTACCCAAAGAGAGCCTCTTCAGGTGTTGGTCGAGGATCTTGGCTATTATACCATTGCCAGTCAAGACTATCGATGATTGCTGTATCCACGTTCCACTAATTATTATTATTATTAAACGCCTCTAATGTCCCACTGCAGGGCAAAGGCCACCCTACTCTCTTTCTACTTTCTCTATTTAAAGCTGCTAAAGACCAGTTATTGTTGAAGGAGAGTCCAGCTCAAAAATCCCTCAAGCTAAAATAACGATAGAAGAGTAAATATAATTTATTGTAACCTGTTAATAAATATTTAATTGACGCGAGCGTGACTTTGCCGAAATCCATGATAAAATATAATAGACGACGTATATTTAGTTCGCTAAGTGTAGACACACCGCACTGCGTTAGGCGCTTGACGTGGCAACACGTCGTTTCCGGGTTCACAACAAGTCAATCGTCATCCTGAGGATGCCTCGTTGAGAGGTGAAACACGTGTCGATTTCTTATAGGGTTCTTTATGACTTTTTAAGAACAGTTAAGAGGATTAGGTTACTAAATATTGTTGTTATTTTTTCTGTTAATAAATAATAACTCCGTATTACTTTATAAGATTTCTATAAAGAAACAAGAAGAGATTTATAATTCCACCATAGGGATTTTCCCTAGCTACATTCGTACCACAGCTTGTAAGAATGTGGACAATATTACTGGGACGGAATTAATTGTACTGAACAACTGTCTTTTGTTATTGTATCTGAACGGCCGTGGGACATAATAGGTAAGGAAATATCACATGATTTTACGTAATATTTCCGAGAAAGATTTTAATGAAAATATTGTATCTGTTCTTAGATATATTTTTCAGTACGCATCACACATGCCGCACACTATGCGACATGTGACTGCAAAATCTGCGCATCTAGACGAAACGACAGGCTGCGGCCGACAATTTTCATATAATATAATATAATAATATGTTTGCGCAAAACCGAACTGACGGCTTCCACTCCATCATTCGCAAGAAAACCGCGTCGCTGTTGTCAAGGTTGCGGGTGAGTAGCAACAGCATTCTAAAGACTATAGCGGAGAGTATTGAATCTCCGATTATTAAACGTTTTGTGAGAAGGACAATCACTAAACATTAATTTGGGGATGTCCTTTTCACAATAATATCTATTCTGTTCTTCTCTATTGTATTGCAACTACTAACACTAGTAATAAGTTATATTATTGTTTGTTTGTTTGTTTACTGATCATAGTTTTCTGAAATAAAGAATATTAATATATAGTATTTTGTTCAAACCCTTTGTTCACTTGGCGCCGAAATGCAGAGTCGCAACAACAGGCTAGGTGAAGGCGCCCGTTCACGCTACTTGTCGCAACGTCTAGGCGCACGATGCATGCGCACACCCGATGTCAGTCGCATGCGACAGGTTAGCGTTTTGTCGTCGAGCTATCGCAATCACATGTCGCATAGTGTGCGAGGTGGTTGATAAGAGATTTTATATGAAAGGGAGAAAAAAAGTGTTTGAAATAGTGATCAAAACATGTAATTACTATAATTCGCAACGTTAACGTTTATTGCATATGAAGGCTTCTTTTTTCTACTACTAGTTGGTTCTTTCATACTTAAGAAATCATTGTCCAATACAACATGGCCCACTTGCGCTACGAAACACTAAATGCATGGAAAGTATTGAAAAAATCGTCATCTTAAACATAGCCTAATCAGCCTATAATTTGTCCACCGCTGATAATCTAATCTACCACGCGGGCCCAGTGCGTGTTGGTAAATGTCACGTGTCTTCGAAATTTTGGTTCTAGGTTTGAGAGTATTGGTGATGAAATATTTACACAAAGTAAAGCGCCTGCCTGGGTTTGAACTTCGAACCCATGACCTGCAACTCGTTAGTCGGGGTTGTTACCACAGGGCCACCATCCACACTGCTCTAAATCTTCGCTAAATGCATTAAGTGGTTTGTGGTGCAAGTGGGCCGCGTTTATTTAACACCATTTTGCTGCGCTCCTACTCAAAGAACCATGCCGTCACTGCGTGTAACTATGTGCATCGTTTAGATGCAGCCTATGGCACCAGTCCCACCGCCGGCAATTAACGAGATACGAGTAGGGCTAGCAACTAAAAACGAGTTGGCTAGCATCGAGCAGCGAGTGTGCAATAGCGATGAACTAATACTCCCTGGTACATGCTAAATCCGCGGGCACTGCATTGATGTAACCAAGACTGAACATTAATTAATTACTTTATCATGATATAAAATGACCACAATATAAATTACGAAACTTATAGACCCGTCGCAGTAAGCTGGTTGAAGCCTTGATATAGTTATATCCCGAAATAGCCAGGACTATGATACCTCTCAAAATTACTAACAAGACATTCAACTGATGTCTACGGCCGACCCCTTTTTTTTTTTTTTTGGGGGTGGGAAATTTTCAAATAACTTCTCCCGCTCTGGGCGGAGCGGGAGGGTGTGTCAGACTTTTACTGACTAAAACCCACCTATGTTCCTTCCGTTGCCCGTGTGCCGGGGCCGCGATATCCCTTTCGAACAAACTACCAACCCCGGCAGGCATTGGTCCTTACGGACCCCGTCAGTTGGTGCTGACATCTCTTTGAGGCTACGTCTGACCCCTGAAGACGATGTTCTATCTCAGATTACTATTGAGGTCTTAAGATACTATCAGGACAATAGGGATGATGAAAAAACATGTTTTTTTTTGTCCTTCTTTGAGATTACCTATAAAAAAAATATTGGACACGTATTTTTTCTTTTTTTACGTAATCTAAAGATTACGGCGATACATTGAGGTAAAGTGTGCCATGACGTCACGAGTATGTAGATTTTATACATACTTGTGACGTAGCGACCCCACTCCCCAACTTTAATGCGTTTTATCTAAGTAATTTTGTATTAATATGATAAAGCAAAAAATACGTATCTAATTTAGAATTTAATTTTTTTCTACCCAGGCGGATAATGCCTATTGATGATCGGATTAGTGACAGGGATGTTTGTAATTTAATTATGCTAGAATAGCTGAACGGATTTGAATAAAATTTGGCACAAAGATAGTTTATAATCTAGATTTACACATATAATACTTTTTATCCTGGTAGTAGTCCTATAGTATAATTTTCGACCTCTACGCTGGCGAAGCTGCGGGCAAAACCTTATTAGTCACATCATAGTTTTTTCATCAAAATACCTAATTTATTGGACGTATTTGCGACACCAACAGAAAAATCCTTATTTCATTTTGACGAATACAAACATGGAAATGGATGTTTGCCAATAATCCTAAGCCTACCTTGGCCATCCTTTTTACCTTACTGTCGATTTCAAACAGCTTACCATTATCTGGTAAAGCTGAACGTAAATATCTTATGGCCTCCTTTAACCAAAGAAGACATAAAACTAAATCTGGTATCCCAAAGATAACCGAGAAGCAATTCAAACTCCCATTACCTACTCCCGCACTCATCGCCTCATAATACCCTCAAGAAAATATCATCATTACGCTGGCTCTACGAATCAAAGTGCTACCTCTGTGATTTGCCCGTTCAGCGAATGTTACGCTTTTATTAACTCTGCAGTCAACTTTAATTGCTTACACAGTACTCGTAGGAACACGTAAAACTAGCGATTTGGCGCACCGCGTGCAATTTTCAGCGCTATATTTGCTGGAGAGTACTAATGCGGATGGCGATATAAAAATTGTTTTGCGAACAAAGAATGGGTTAATTTAGTGTGAGTATTATAGGATTACAGAAATATCTTGATAATGTTACATTTCCCTAGAGTATAATAATTTTGTTGCTATAGTAATTTGTGTAAGCGAAGATTGCTTCGGGTCTACTTATCCAGGTTAGTCTGACTCCATGTACATTCTACATGATTTATGTAATCTTCCACATAATATACCGTACCATGTAAAAGCACCATATTTTTCAGTCTTGTTAGTTTAAAACAGCCTCTTGAGCCTTCGCCACCTGTCTCAGATAGGCATATAGGTTCGACAAATTGCCACGAAATTTGTTTTTTTTTTCTGAAAAAATGAGATTTTATGTTTCCAATTCGTAGGTACTAATAATAGCGATGGTTACTCGTGATTCGCCCTAATTTACTCGACCGAAACCGGCGAATAGACACGTTTTTTTTTTTTGGCTTTTCACACGAATTTGAACGGGCAAGTTCGCATGAATTTGCCCGTTTCAGGCGAATCACTAATAAGCCATAGCGATATTTATACGTGGTATATAAAACACCTCCTTGAGAATGCGCCAGAATTAAGACCATAACAATGATTTTCATTTAACAGTATTCACAGTCTCTTAAAACCAAAATAGAAATCAGAATTAATTTTCGAAACGTTTCTGCACTACTAAATAGGTAACTCACTTCGAATTTATAATCACATTCACTTTGTAATATTCTAGCAACGTAGTACCTAGTTCGTGCTGTAAGATAAATTCATTGAACTAGACACAACGCCTGAAGCGGTCACAGTAAAATTCCAAATAACCAGAGAAACTTATGGCAAGCCACACAAATAGGTATAATATGTGTTGTTAAGGTATTTACTTGTAAAAAAAAAAACATTTTCATATTGAAAAATGAGTCTTTGAATTAAGATACAGAAAACATTTCAGTTTTACAAATAAATCTTAATTATTATTGAGCTACAAATCTAATTTAAATCTAAAAAGAAGTAAAGTTTTTTTTTTGTTTGTTTGTATGTATGTATGTAAGTAAGTAAGTTTATTCTCATATTATTTGTTTTATTTTATTGCGTGAATTGTTTTGATTTTATGTATTTTAATTTCTCTCTACTCTTACACACGGTGTCTACATCTCTTTTTATCCTCTGTCCTATCGCAGGTATGCTGGAAGAGATTTCTTTAGAAATAAGCATCACTTTTGTACGTATTTTTCTGTTCTTTTCTTTTTGTCTGTATATATAAATAATTAAAAAATTATTAACTCTTAGCTGTTACTATAATATGGAATGCTGAAATATGCATCTAATAAAAGCAACAGTGTTTACTATTTATCGATTTTTGTCGCTGATCGTACTAGCAACGTGTTTTTCGTAAAAACCGACATCAAATTAAGGCTTGTGCAGACCAGCGCGACTTGTCGCGTGACGCGACACGAACAATACAATTTCTAAGAAAACTTCACGTATAACAATAACCGGTGTCGCGTCGCGCGACAAGTCACGCTGGTCTGCACAAGCCTTTAAACTGTTTGTATTTGTCACGCACGACAACGCAAAATAACTCAACAAGTTCGGTTTGATTTCGGACGTCGGAACTGTAGGCGAGTATACGTACGACTGGGTACCAGTTACTCTGGGTAACTGTGTGAGCCCTGAGAGTATCTGAAGGCTCGGAAACGTTCGTGCGTGTTCGAACAACTCTAATTCATACAACAAATTTTGCCCGTTTCACTAATACTAAGAGACACCCAAATAAAAGGGCGGTATTGGATTTCCCACGTTCGGCTCAGCACCGAAAGTTGAAAATCTGACAGCGCGCTTTTATTTAAGCATTAATCTAAGTCTGACGACACATTAATGCCTGAATAAAAGCGCTAGTGAATAAATAATAGCATTAGTGAAAATGGGCATTAGTCTTACAATGAATCGCCTACGCAAAGTACTTTACATGACTTGTTTTGTCAAAATAATGATACTGTCATGAGGAGAGGTGGAGTAACAAGGGCCCGAATTGTTATTGTTAGACCGAAATTTGTGTTTCTTATTTCAGGTCAAGGTTTTCGAGAGCAATAGGTAAACCTAGTGCTATTATACTTATTTGGAAAGGCTGGTCCTCATTAACACCGAAAACAATTATGTTGAGAAGGAAAAAATCGTCAAGCAAATATCAGACGCTTCACTTTTTCTTCATTTGGCATTTTTCACTCAAAGTGAAACGTCTGAACATAAACTGAACCTAAAGTAAAAAAATCATTTTCTAGTGAACCGATGCAACGATGTTGGATTTCGGCACTTTCTTGCCGACCGAATGATGAAAAATACGTTTGCGGTCGATCCCCGGTCAGGATCGAAGTTCCTTCTCACGTATGAATTAAAATAAAAACAAAATTTTCCCAGCCGCGCCACCTTGGATTTACATTTTGACTTCACTATCGACTCGAAAACTGTGTAAACGACACAAATGGCAAAAAAAAAATCGCAGCCGCCATCTTGCGTTTTCATTTTGACTGCACTGTTGGCTTTAACATCCTTGAAAACCATGAAAACGATACCCATGATGAAAAATTAAAAAAAAAATCGCCGGCTTTGATTTACATTTATAGGCCACTAACGGCTTTAACTCTCGAAAATTTTTCTTGGATTTTCATTTTGACCTAATTCACACTATTGCTTGCATGCTTGCTTCGCATAGAAGGGTCATAATGCTTTTTCATTACGTGACGATTTCTACCAGTTTACTCCTGCCGCAAGCCGCGTTAAAGAACTTCGTTCATAAGATAAAATGAATTGAGTAAATGAACGTTCACTCCTAATTTTGTCAGAGCCGTAATGATACTAGCTTTTGCGCGCCGAGTTTAAATAAATCATTTTGTCTAGTTTTATGTAATTTAATCTAATTTTTGATTGTGTGTGTACTAATAAATATTGACCAATAACTTATATGTATGGTGCAAACTGTAAATATAAGTTGGTTTTATAATCCAGGTTATCAAACTATCTTTGTGTCAAATTTCATCCAAATCCGTTCAGCCGTTTTTGCGCTAATTCGGAACATACATTCAGACAAATGGAAAAAAAATCTAAAAACTATATTTTTGGCATCAGACTCGTTCCTACACCTCGTAGCAATTACTTTTTATAAAAAGTATTCAATGTATAGTTTCACTTCGTTTCTATTTTATTATAATAATATAGATAAAACATATTATTATATAACTAATTCCAATCTACCACGAATCTGGTTGATGGTCATGGTCGGCACCTTACATATGTAATGGGTTTTCATTCATATACTAAAAACTTTCACACAAAACTGACTGCCAAGTAAAATTCCTAGAAAAACTAGCGGTATTTATTCTATCCCTTTCCACAGTGCCGAAAAACAGATTTAACCTCGACAAAAGGACTTGACGTGCCCTGAATGTGACCTAAAATTTGACTAGTCCAGTGAATAATGATACTTTACTTTGACCGCCTTTATACTGAACCGAACGTATAGTAGTAACGTAACGTCGCGTTGGTCGTCGACTGTGAGCGTCAAGTTCGTCATTGTGTTTTGTTTTGTATTGAGCCACACTTGTGAACCTTCTGATTATGGAGATATTATAAAATATTAAAGATCCATATTTATGACGTTTTTAATTAAAAACAAGTTTTAATTAATCAAATCAAATCAAATCAAATCAATTTATTTGTGAAACATAGGTTTTATGATAGATGGATCTTAAGAACTAAATAGTGCGCTATGTCTTGTCAATTTTGACATACAAATATTTTTAGAGGAAACATGCGTAGTCAATTACCAACTATAAAAGAAAAAAAAAAAAAGAACAATTTACATAATTAATTAAATAGTTGGTTTACATTAAATTTCAATATTAATTAACATTATCATTTAAAAAGTCTTCAATTTTATAATAACATTTGTCAATTAGCAATAATGTGAGAGCTTTTTTAAACTTTACTTGAGGCATATTTTTAATATTGTCTGGTATTTTATTATAGATCTTTGGCGCAGTGCCAAAAAAAACTCTTTTGCATTAAAGATGTCTTGCATTTTATATTACATAACAGTGACAAATATTGAGCACGTATTGGCTTTCTTTTATTATCAGACATTTTTTCGAATAAGTGGGGGTTGCTTTTTATAAATATTGCAGATTCTAAAATATACAATGCTGGTAGTGTTAGTATTTTCAGTGATTTAAAGGATGGTACACAGCTATCAGTAGTCTTTAATCCACACATAGATCTTATACAGCGTTTTTGCATCTTAAATATAAGTTCCCTGTCAGTTGACTGCCCCCAAAATATAATTCCGTACCGAAGCACTGAAGCGACTAGTCCATGATAAGCTGTCAGTAACGTTCTGATATTTACCTTTTTAGACAATTGATAGAGTGCGTACGCAGATTTACTCAGTCTGTTACATAGGTGTTCTATATGTGGTTTCCATGTCAATTTATCGTCTACCATTATACCCAAGAACTTAGCAGTATTAACTAATTCTATTTTTTTGTTTTTATGAGTCAAATTTATAGTGGGATTTGCCCGACGTTGATGGAATTGCATGATTTTTGTTTTATCTAAATTTATTACTAAATTGTTACAGTTAAGCCAATGTATTATTTTTGTCAGTGAGTCATTAATCTCGTTTTCATAATTATTGGGATTAGTGCATTCTATTATAGCTGTGCTGTCATCGGCAAAGAGAACCATTTTTTGTTGTGTCATCTTTGGGAGGTCGTTGATATCTATTAAGAAAAGTAACGGTCCAAGCACGCTGCCCTGAGGTACGCCATACCTTAGGAGTCTTGGTTTCGATATGTAAGTGGTTTCAATTTTAGTTTTAGGACATAATCTACTAATTTCAGTACATTGGTATCTATTGCTTAAGTATGATTTTAGGAGGTCGAGGACATTACCTCTTATACCATAAGCATGTAATTTATGTATAAGTAGTGTATGATCTACATAGTCAAAAGCTTTACTCATGTCAGTGAAGATAGCACAAACAGGATTTTTATTATCAACACATGACATGACAGTGGAAAGTAAATCATATAGAGCCATATTTATTCCACATTTCTTTCGAAAGCCTTTTTGTTCCACACAAAATAAATTATATTTCTCAAAATAAGTGTAAAGCGAATTATAAATAACTTTTTCAAAAATTTTAGAAATTATAGGAATCTTAGCAATTGGTCTATAGTTTTTTGGATCAGTTTTGTCATTTTGTTTAAATACTGGCTTAATTATAACATTTTTTAGGCTATTTGGAAAAATACCGTCAGAAATACAAATATTGATAATATGTGCCAATGGAGGCGATATGATTTGTTTTACATATTTTATTACTTTGGTAGACACACCATCATAACCAACAGTATTCGTATTTTTTAAGTTATCGATAATTCTAATTATGTCAGATGCTGAAACGGGAGTCATAAATAATGATTGTGATGTCAAATTTTGAAACTTAGAATTAGGCGGATGTTTGTCAGTTTGTGGTTTATTTTCAATTATGTCAATAAAATAGTTATTTAATTCATTAGCAATGTCATTAGGGTTAGTGAAAGATAAATTGTCTCTATTTATACACATAATCTGTTCTTGCGGCAAACATATTTTTGAATTATTAATAATTTCCCAGGCAGCTTTGGATTTATTTTGGGAGGTATTAATATAGTGGTTATTTTGAGCTTTCTGGGTTAGTTTTATGATCTTTCTATAGAGGGTAGAGTATTTTTTTAGCAGTAGTTTATTATGAGATGTCGGGTTATGTCTATACCCCCAAAGTAACTTCCTTTGCTTTTGACTGCATAATTTTATCCCACGGGATATCCATTTAGTTCTCTTATTACTTTTTAGGGTGACTATTTTTTGAGGAAAACATAAATTATATAGCATTAGGAAATCTTCCATAAAACTATCGTAACATTGATTTGCATCATTGGCATTATAAACATGTGTAAAAGATAAACATTTTAGATGGGATTTAAATTTATATAAATTTTCAGTAGAAGTTTCCTGTTTGTATATTTTCCAACACCTAAGTTTACAAGTTCTTTTTGTGGGGACTTTGAGTATTTGTGCCGTATGGTCGGACAAAATCAAATCGACTATTTCAGCCTTGCATTGTTTTTTGTAGCTATATGCAAAATTATCTATACATGTTTTACTGCACAATCTTGTAGGTTTCTGGAGTGCTAGTTTAAGATTAAATTGTAATAGAAAATATTCAAATTCTAAAGTGATTTTATTTCTTTTTATGACATCAATATTAAAATCCCCTGCTAATATTATATTTTTATTTGGATTTCGACATAGTTTAAGAAGTATATTTTCTAGTTTTTCATAAAATAATGTGTGAGTGCGTTTGGGAACTCTATATATGCAAACAATGATCAATTTATGGGAAATCAGCTCAACAGCACAACACTCAAAAATACCGGATATTGACTGTTTTGCAACCTCCGGTATTTCTTTGTATTGCAGACCAGCCCTGACCAGAATACAAGTTCCTCCACGTTTTTTATTCCTAGAGAAGAAAGCAGCCGGACAGAAGTTTGGTATATGTAATAGACGTTCATAGCCCGTTTGAATAAAATGTTCTGTTAAACATATAACGTCAATACTAGTCCCAGTATTAGAAAGTTCCTCCAATTTAATTGTTAGGATATCCGATTTGTTCATCAATCCGGCTATATTTTGATGAAGAATATTAATGCTACTATAGAAAAAACTGAGAATTTGATAGTAGTTCTGGTTGACTAAGTGAGTCGTTATTATTATTTTGGGCACAATCAACATCGGAAAACACTTTATCTAGGCTACATAATGTTATGACTAATTGTTCCAAGTCTGATACAATAATATTTAATCCCTTACCATTCAGTGTGCTATGTCGGTTATAGGTGTTATACGTATAAGGCAGATTTAAATTAGAATCCAATACATACGCATACATATAAGTCTGTACATCCATATAAAGTAGGTTATTAAAGGTATCTATACGACTGTTGTACATTATGTTACGGTTTTCCATGTATTTAAAAGTGGGTAAACAAATAATAACATTTGTGTGATTTAGTGGTAATAATTTTTCACGAATAAAACTGACGAGTTCAATATAATTATGAGTTGTTCGAAAATCTTCCTCACCAATATAAATAATACAGTAGTCACACTCTGTAAACTCTCGGACCTTTGCATCAATATTATCAAGGATAAGTTCTATTCCACATTTGGGTTTACGATAATGACAGAATTCAAAATTATTTAGATAAGTTTTTTCAGCCATACTATGCAGTCTATTAGATGTTTCACCACTCAATAAAACTATTTTATGTTTAGTTGATGGCTCCAACGTGGGCGTAGTCCGTAAGGTCTGGGATGTTTTTTTGCCAGTATTTGTTGTCTGCGACTGCAATGTAGGACTTATTTCGCCTGAAGTGCATACATTGTCGGCGACATTCATTTTAATACAGTCATTTAAAGTAGTAATATCTTCCTCGACGATCGCCTTCGTTATATTTATTGTCTGCGTTTGTTTGGATTTTGTTTTAATATTCGATGATTTTTTTATTGGTGTTCTTTGTTTCTGTTTTACTGGACTACAGACGATTTCTTGAAAAAGATTATTTTTCTTCAATAGTTCTCCATTACATAACTTTAAATTATTATTTTCCAATGTTAATAACTCAATCTCATGATGTGCACTATTTAATTGTGCCTTTAAAGTATCAATTTCGTCTTTCAATATTTTTATTTGGTTGTAATCATCTTCTGATATATCCGGCATACTATTTGAGGTAGAATTCAATGTTTGTGATATAATATCACTATCCTCGTTACTTGGTTCTGATTGTCTGCGTGTACGACGGAAAGTAATATTCTCAAGGAAGTTCATTATGATAGATCGATATTAGAATTCAAAAACAGTATAAATAATTACTAATATCTTCGTTTATTATCTTCTTGATAGCCGACAACCACTTCGCAGAGGCAAATTAAATGACGGTCAAACTGTAGATAAGGATCGGCACAGATCGACACAGAACGCGATCCTTTCCAGCAGCCGTTCACTGTGCGACACAGTGTTAGGTGGGCGGAGCTTACCGCTGCGGTAGTCCGTCGCGGTGACACGCTGAGACACAGATCGACACAGAACGCGGTCCTTTCCAATTACGCGACACTGTGTTTTTTCTCAATAGTTCGTTATTCAAATTTTTAGAATTGTTTTTGTGAATAACTTAATTACCACTTATTATTTTTTAGTTCTGATTTCACAGTCACTCAAGTAGTTTTGACAGACACACCACAGTATATTTTTCTTTATCACTAGTTTGGTTTTTACGCAAAAATAGAATTTATATTCGCAGCACTCGTTTCAACCGTATTTACTTGATCGGCACTCCTCCGTCAAATCCTCACTTGACACACTCCTCCGTCATTTAATGATAAAATTATCTTAACTTTAAATACCTCCACATTGTGTACATAAGCACAATGCTTTTCGTGAGTTTCATTGCGGTCTGCCGTCATCATCACCAACCTAGCCTTTTCCCATTTATATTGCCGTCGACTGCCTATCTAACCTCCACAATCCAGATACTGGGTAATACGATACCCCTTGATAAGACTGGTTGTCAGACTTTCGGGCTTCTGAGGACCCATAACAACTGTCAAAGGTCTACAGATGACAGCCGGGACCAACGGCTTAACGTGCTTTCCGAGGCAGGGACGGGTCTTGGTTGTATGTAAAGATGGTCACCCATCCACGGACCTGTGCCGCAACTGTTATCACATAGTCAAAAGTCCCCTCTCATCATCACTGCGGTCTGCCGTCAGCAAAAATAAGTCATTTTCCAGCAATAATTATTACTCTATGTTACTTAGTTTGTCTGTCAATGTACATAATGCGAAGGCTATGTGACGGTTTTTACACCCTGTATGTTAGGTGTGTACCACTCCATACTACACGAAACTTCTAAACTTTTTTGCACACAACGCTGTCAAACTTTCGACCGACAGTCAATAGTTTGTTACAAGCTTGCAACCATCAAACATGATCATATCCCAGTTGTTCTTGTTCAAGTACTAGTCAGATTCACATCACAGATTCGCTCCAAGTAGTTTCTGCTCGTACCAAGTTTTCGCAAGTTAGGAGTCAGCTAGATGTATGTGCAAGCGACAAACACCCACACATGCGAAGAAATGTTGTAACATTTTCTATTCATACCGGATTTCTATAACTTACGTTTCGCTGTTGATATTTTAAGACTGGTGTATCTTCACAGGTTCTGCAAGATTTCGTGAGAACAATTCAACATTTTTTTCTTTGGTGAGCATTCATGACGCGATTCGTTCCATTCTCACTCTAAACATAGAAATTACTGGTACTATGTATGAATATTTGTATTTCCATGCATTTTTGAACCGGCTTTCATTAAAAAAACATCCAGCCGTTTCCTCTAGTAATTGCAAAAACTGTCATTGGTAGGATTGGGTTTGAACAAAGGAACAGAGCATTAATTGACCGCATACACGCATACATTGATATGTATTTTTCCTCACACACCCATAAACACTACATACACATGCATATACCAACGAATCAAAACAAAGAGAAACTACGTCGGTACTTCAATGTTAGTTTTAGTTCGTGTCCATATCTGGATTACAATATTGTGTCCAAAAAGAACAATGTTTGGCTGCCATTCTTTGATTCGATTTTTATGACTGAACCTGTGCCAATTCGTAAGTCGATATTGGGCCAACGTTTCTTTACGAGAACTTTACCTCGTTTGTTTTGAAGGTTATTAGTACGGTTGAGGCTGGCATTGATTTTCTTTCATATCTACCTCATGTAGTTAGGTTTTAGTGGTTTACCTATCCATAAATTGTTTATTGAACATCTCCGGTTGTTTAATTAAGACTTTTAATATGGCTTGTGCGGGTGATTTGTAAGTTTGCTGCAGAATTACAGTCCCATTGTCACCATTCTCACATATGCCTGTTTTTAGAGTCCAAAACGCTACTCGATTTAGGATTGCATTTCAATGAAACAATAATTTAATTTTATATAAAACGATCGCTTTCCGTGTCTGTCTGTATGTCCACTTAGATCTTCTTAACTATACAAAGGATTTTGTTGCGGTTTTCACTGTCATTTAGAGTATTTTTATTCCGGCAAGTTTCTGTGCATTATTCACTAATATTAATTTACTTAAAGCACAGGTCACTCAATGTTTTGACATGTCTTCATTAGTACGATAGATGGTCTACTATATAACCAACCTGGTTTCATACTGCATTTTCTTGTACTATGTATGTATACATGTATATATAAATCGGTTTGCGTAATTTGGTACTTACATTTTCTATCAAAATAACATTCGCTTTGGAAACTAAACATTGCTGCAGAGTTATGAATATAGTTACAAGCCATATTAAACATGGTACTCCCATCAAAATCGGATAATGGTACTTTTTATTGTCTTTCTTGCGTACCATATGGATGAAACGACTTGCTTGAACATACCATGAAACTGTGAATATGGCTCATTAAAGACAAATATTGCTGACGTGAATGAAATTCTAGAGATTTTTGTATGATTTCGTGTTTGAATGGTTTAATAAATTTCAGACTATATTAAAAATAAGCCCTTTTATTTTAACGCGATAATATACCACCATTCATGCACCGTGTAGGTGTATTCTAAACATTGGGGAAATAATTTTTGGGGAAACTTGTGGCCAAGTAATAACGGCCACACGGGTCAATCCATCAGGTTAAGCTACGCTTGCCAGGGTTGGTCCGTGGTTGGGTGACCATCTTTACATACCGAGACTCCTACGTGCCTCGGAAAGCACGTTAAGCCGTTGGTCCCGGCTGTCATTTGTGGATCTTTGACAGTCGTTACGAGTCGTCAGAAACCCGAAAGTCTGACAACCAGTCTTACCAAGGGGTATCTATCGTATTACCCAGTTACTAGGTTGTGGAGGTCAGATAGGCAGTCGCTCCATGTAAAATACTATAATAAGCTGTATCTGGAGGACAGGAAGCCGACCCCTACATAGTTGGGAAAAGGCTAGGCATATTGATTAGTGAAATAATTTTTGATGTCGGATGAGTAGTTTTGGAGATTACATCCTACATCTTAACTTACAAACTTTACACATATTCAGCCTAACGTCCACTGCTGAGAAACAGGCCTCCTCTCTGTGAGCGGGAGTGGGCTACAATCCACCACGAGGGCCCATTGCGGAATCGTATATGTCACACACCTGTTTCTTCACCGTTTTGGGAGCAGTACTGATGAAATAAATTACATAAACTAAAGCGCCTGCCTGGGTTCGGAGTCACGACCTACAACTCGTAAGTCGGAGTTGTTACGACTGGGTTACTACTAAAAGAAAACACAAGTTCTTGCTAATATTTTTAATCCACACAACTGTACTATTTCAAACAAACAGTTTTTATGATAGCTGCGAGCACAGACTGTCTGTGGCGCGTGAGTCGCCGACGGTACGAAATGTTACCATTTTAAATATTATATTTTATATAAACATTTAGGACTAAGTATTGTATTTATTCATTTTATTTTTTGTTGTTTCTCTATATGTTGCACCGGTTGACGACATAACGTCAACGCCGGCTGTCGCTGAAAACCAGCGCTGCGGCTCTGTCTCGCATAGGGTCGCAGCATTATGCTGAGCAATGGCCGTTTTGCGTGGATGTGACGCATATTTTCCCCCAAATTGTTTATTTTCGTGTTTTGTTCTTACCTTGCGTCATGTGTACCGCAAATAAACGTATTTTCTTTCATTTTTTTTTCTATTTCACAATCCAATGATGACTGACTCTGCACTACATTTTACCATTTAGAATGCCGTTTTCCTATCCAGAAATAACGATATTATCATAACCGTTATTTCTGAGTGTTGCCAAAGTAAAATAATACATTGAGTTGCCATAGTGACAATACGTTTAAAACATTGTTATAATAATAATTTGTACTTTGACAGTGTTGCCACGGTGGATGTTATAATTCGATATAAATGTACTTTTTATATTTTTTTTATCAAATTAATCATGACACTAGTGCACTAACTATACCTGTGAATAATATTAGTGTGGACAAATACAGTTTTCTTAACTTGGATACTTGATTACGTACCTGTGCGCGGGTTTGCTACGCATGTATGATTCAAGTTTCGTATTTTTTTTATTATAAAAAACACACGTCACTCTTAATTACTTCCAGGGTTCGTACAGTGGTTGAGCAATTGCATTCCGCGCTAAGGATCGCAGGATTAACCCTCGATTGTAACAAGCATACACACAGTACAGCCTGTATTGTACCAATTCTGGTGTTTGTGGATGTGAGATTTGTATACGTATTTGTGAACGCTTCACTCGGCAAAAAAGCAAAGAAAATGGTATTTTCAAAATTAATCTGCCTAGCCTTTTCCCAACTATGTTGGGGTTGGCTTTCAGTCTAACCGGATACGGCTAAATACCTGTATTTAACATGGAGCGACTGATTATATGACCTCCAAAATGTTTTTTTTTTTTTTAATACGACATCATTATAATTTGCCTACATAAGTATTCGGCAACATCCAAAAATTACAGAATCTATTAGTAACCATTACAGAAAAATAACTTTAATTTCGGAAGTCTGTGGCAAAAAACGAAAATTGAAATCCAAAGCCACGACTTCCGAAATTAAAGTTAGTTTTCACATTGTAGTGTTTTTTTTTGGAAGTCGTTTTATATTTTTTTTTGTAAAAAGTTTTTATTTATCACTTTTTAGTTATGGTACCTAGCCCACACAAATTCGAAAACCACTACCAGCTATGTAAATATCAGTGATAGGACGTTATCATACCAGCTTACTTATAAACTATCCAAGCAAAGTTAATAAAATTTATAAGGGACCAACTTGGGAGCATACTCTTTCATAAAAAAATAAAAAAAACGGTCCATAATTGACGGAGAAATCGGCGGAAATCAGTAAAAAAAAAAATACGCGAGGAACATATAACCTCCTCCTTTTTGGAAGTCGGTTAAAAAGGACAAACACATAGGCTTCCACTCAGCAACACAAAACGAGAAGAAAACATAAACTAACAAAAAAACCGTACCGAAACGTGCAATGTTTTCCTTCCATCCCATTGTCCTAAAACCGCATTAACACACTTCCCTAAAAAAACATATTCAATACTAGAGCATTGGTATAAAACTACTTTACATCTGTGACCATACATTGGCCTTCCCTAGGGAAATCTGCCCGTATAGTTGCAAAAGTTCGGAATATTATTCATGTAATTTATAATATGGATCTGACTGGCAACTGGCTGAAGTGGCCTGCTCGTTTATAGCCAGTTATAAAACTAGTTGATGTTCAAGAGTTCTCCTAATTACGTTGGCGGTATTTTTGTTTTAAGTATGGAGTGAAAACTCTCTAGAAGTCAGGTTATATGATCTACTGGGAGTCGATAAACAGACGGACAGCAGCTTTTAAGTTTATTAGCCTTAAAGGGATTTGCGAAGTTTTCATTTGGATAAGAACTTCTTTTATAGTTTGATGTAATATTGTTGGTTATACGTTGAGAATATTGGCTGTGTAGTGGCAGCTTTTTTGACAGTTTTTGCAGGCGATCGCTCATCCATATAATGCATTTAGAATTGTTACATTTTCTGTTACTGTAATGTTATGACAAGCTCTGAAAGATGGATAATACAATGACCGATAGATATAGATTTGCACTCCTTTGTTTTATGATATCGAAGTAGTAACCCGATAAGATACGAACCAAGTGGAAATGGGTAGTAACACGTAAAGAGATATTATTGTAGGTACTGACGATTATTGTGTCATTGTGGGCACAATTAAACAGCGCTCATGTTAACATTCACTAAAACGATAGCTATAGACAATAAACGCCTACGCATTCTCATGACACTTTACTTACCTCATTAGTTTTATTACTAGCCATTTTGCTAGGTCCTATTACGTCACCAAGTACGGATAATGGCCGACCCTCTCTTAGCGTTTGGCAATTTTTACGCTAAAATATTTTGTTTGAAAGTCATCGCCACTTAACTTGGTTAGTTTGGAACTTTGAAGGGCTTTTGAGTTGTTTTAACAATCAGAGCTTAGAGACAATTGTCCGGCAACTTTTGTTTTTGTAGGTGAGATGAATTTCAAGTTCAAAAAATAAAAGACGCATTTAAAAGTTTTCAAAGACCTGAACTGCTTTGAAAATTAACATGAAAAGACTAATTAAGGGTCTTCGCCGGCCCAGCTTGGTTATAGATGTATACCATGTTTCAATACCAGCCGGTCCCTTGCTGCTCCGGACTAACCGAAGTCCAGACCCCACAGGGCGCGCCCTTGGCGTGTTGGTGTGTAGTCGCTTATTTTATAAGTGTTATGCCTTGGCTCGAGGCCTTAAATCATTAAGGCACCCACAGGATGTTCAGTTAAGCAGTCGGCAACCACCTAGGTTGACATGCGAGATAACATTACGAAAAAAAAAAAACCTTTCTACATTGTAAGGTTTGTCACCTTGTAAGGTTAACATTGAATGTCTCCTATTGTGTCTCAGTTCCATGGAAAATTTGACACCGAATAATACAGATACAATACGAGTACACAACGTATACCTCATGTAAGTCAAATCTCATAACACAAAAGCATTTATTCCACTTATTTACCGTGGCAACTGCCTATTTTCTCTTTGACAATGCAGGTACTTTCCTTTCTCACAACTTCCCCCTCAACCCAAAATAGGATCATCATCTCGACTCAAAATATCAAATGACAGATTGAAGAAAATAAATAGAAATGGAATACTCTAGACACGAAATAATACTGGCATAAAATTAACAAATCCCCAATTATTTACTCTGCTACTTGCAAAAACGAGGTCCAGGCGTTAATGAAGTCGTTTTACGAGTCGTCGTTTCTCGATTTGTTTCGCTTGTCACCGTCTGTGATGTCACTGCTGTTTAAAACAAACGCCCTGTATAAAATAGAGTGTGGGTGTGTACTGTTAATGAACGTTTTGTTCTTAGCTTTTTCAAGGATTTTATCTTAATTTGCTTTGTTCGAAAACAATAAGAATATAGTTTTACTTAGGAACTTTATGAAACATTTAGTCAGTGTTTTAAGATACTGTTAGAATTGCCTTCGCAAAACATACATTTGGAAAGAAATACTGTAATAAAAATGGTTATTAAGGCTTCGGTGTGATCATACCTTTTATTTTTGTATATTCGTCGCCAGTGACAAAACTCCAACATATTTTTCATGCCAGCATACCTAATGGTAGGTGAGATTTAGTCCTTGACATATCCGGAGTGTTATTTTATAAATTATGAACACATTTCTCTACCGTGAGACCTTCGGGAGACTGAACTGGGTATAATAATTTTTCGTCAGCCCTAAAAGCATCAGCAGGTTAAGTAAGTACTTAAGGCAGCGAGCCAGGACAAATAAGTTACGCAAGGCATTTAAAGGCGCCTCAGGGAGGTGCGGGATAGTGATGTGCGTTAGGGTTTATCTAGTTTTTTATCGACACGTCAAATTGTAAAAGGATTGTGAATAACGAAAAATACCAAACTTTGATTTGGTAAAAAATAGGTATTTAAAAAAAAAAAAAGTTCGTAGTTCATAATAAACTATTCTCGTTCAAATTTGGTTAGCGCGAAATGCTAATTGAATGCATACAACAGTACCAGTCAGGCAAGTCGCGATGATAAAATAATTAAAAACAATGGTTCAATATGTAAATTCCATGAAAACATGAAAAACTATTTTTGATGTTAACATACATGTTTCCGGAGTCTAAAAATAATTATCAAAAACAAAAAATATATCTGTCAAAGATTAATTCTCATTTCCATTTCATGTTTAGCAATATTCGTTATAATTTTCTTTATTTGAAAGTGCTGTTGCAATATTTACTAACAGAAATTAGTGTTAGGAATATTATAACTATTTTGCAAATCGATCAGAATAGGTAGGTACGCCTGAAATAGAATAGGGATGATGCCTGGGTAAAAAAATAAAATTCTAATTAGTCCGTCAGACAGATAATAAAACAAAATTAGACACGTATTTTTTGCTTTATCATATTAATAAAAAAATACTTACGTACGATAAAACGCATTTTAAGTTGGGGTGGGTGTCGCTACGACACTAGTACGTACAAAATCTACATACTCGTGACGTCATGGCAAATTCTACCTCAATGTATCCCCGTAATCTTTAGATTACGTAAAAAAAGAAAAAACACGTGTCCAATATTTTTTATAATCTCAAAGACGGACCTAAAAAAAACTTTTTGTCATCCCTATTGTATGAATTTCAAAACATTTCTTTTTGCTTTTAAATCTCACTTTTTCTAACCACGCTCTGTGCCAAGCTAACAGTTTTTAGTATCGATATTCATAATCGATACCAACTAAGTTGATCGCAACACTAACTGTAAAGATCCCAACTTATCGGTCGAGTGTGTAACGGTAAAGGGCCAGGTAAATGGGCTCATTTAAAATTAAATTACTTCGTATACAAGTAAGTTGTTCGCTTCGAGGGTGGAATAACGAATGAAATGAAAAACAGAATGTAATCAACTTGTAATCATGTTGATCGATCCTAATTACAAGGAAATGGGAAGTATTTATAGTTACTAATAGTACTTTCTTATGGATAGGTTTTTCATTCAATATACCTAATATTGCCTCGTTGGTTTAGTGGTAGCAAGCGCTATTGCTGAGCATGAGGTCTTGGGTTTGATGCCCATATCGGGCAGTGTTATTCAGGTTTTCCCTTTTCTATTTCTCAGTAGCAGCCCGGAGTCTCGATTTATGTCCGGTTGATGGCAATATGCTCGCCCCCTATTACATGGGACTTAAACATAATTGGTGAAATGTCGTGTACCATAGGTAGATACCTCCAGAGCTCTGCCTAACCCTTTGGGAATTCAGGCGTGATGTTATGTTGTGTCTGCTTGTCTAAAAATATATACGTTAGTCGCAAAAATACGATGAAACAGCTTTCTGATGATGTGACTTTAATGAAAAAATATTACCTCTGCCTATAGGAAATTCATAAACCAATTTTTTTTTGCTTTTTTACATAGTGGTTTTGCCATCAATGTATCGATATCCCTCAGCTCATGTTTAAAGGTCATCCCATACATACTTTGGTCTTAATAAACCAGACCGTTTAAATCGTTTTTACGTCCCGATATTACTTAAACTACAGTCTTTGAACGAAAAAGAGCAGAAAAGCATGTAAACATTACGGGATAAAAGCCCGAATCATGCAGAGAATATGCTCGCTCCACATTTGAGGAATCCACTCGAAAACTAAAAGTAATAAAAGTACTGTAATGCACAGGTTGCTCGTTCTCCCAGAAAACACATAAGTTAAATTTTATATGAATAAAACTGAAATATTATGCAGGTGATATTTCAAAAGCACCCCGGCATCGTTTGACTAAGTATTTTAGACGTAATGTTTTCTTGGTTCAACTCTGGTTGTAAAAAGACTGAACATTTTATCTTTTTCGTGTCTTTAAGTGCCGTATTAGATGAGTAATGAACGAGATTATACGGTCGGAATACTAGCTTTTGCCAATGATGCTGCGCTTTTAGTGGCATATAAGTCCCAACTAGCAAAAAGTGGGTTTTAAACTATCCTAGAACCGTCATTTATCGAGGACTATATGAGACTTATATCTGCATATAAGTCTCGAAAAGGGCCCACTTTATAAGTCTACTTTTACTTATAACGTATTTATATTAGACCGCTGAAGTTCCATATACGCCTATATTGCTCCTGTAATTGAGTTACGTCAATGCAATTACTCCTGTAAATCTCAATATAAGTAAGTTATAGTCAAAAATGAGATTAATACGCGCCTAGAAATGCTTCTATAATATATTGTGAACAGTCGAAATGAGTGTATCGCTTGTTGTGCTCTGTAAAAAAATTTTTTTTAACATCTTGAGGGGAAGTATTTACCTATATGAATCAGAATGTATTAATGTCAACCTTAGTAGAAAAACAAAATCTTATTGTTGTCAAATTGTTGGTCTTATAGCTTATTCGTAGGGGAATGTGAATTTTCTGTGAAATCTATCATGGTTTTGATAAAAAAAATAAAGCGCCTTTTGAAATTTGCTTATTTACATTTTAGTATTAATTAATATTAAATAAATATTATGAAGGCAGCTGCCATTTTCTTGGTGAGCATTTCCAAGTATGACATAGTGCTAAAATAAGTCTTTTTAGCATTTCCAAGAGTGACATAGTACCAATATAAATATATTGGTTCTATATTGGGTTATCTCAAAACCGAAAAAGATTCGCCATTGTTACCGATTAAGGTTCTGCAATGCCCTGATGAAAATTGATTCAAATCAAATCCTACAATAGAATTTGCAAAACGATATAAAGCGCGTTTTCGCCTTTACTGGTCGTTACAAGCAAAAGTGGCTTCTTAAGAGTTTTAACCAGGATTGTTTGTGATTACTTAGACAATAACACTACTGTGGAATGCCTATATAAATATGTCTAGGTTTAAAACGGCATACGATAAATCTATAAAGAGAACATTTTATCTTACCGAGTGCTGTTATAATCTTGGTGATTTATTATTTTTTAAACGTGGATATGTAATTCATTTAACACTTACTTTTAAGTTTATGTAAAACCAAACCAGATACATAAATGATTTACAGTAATTTCACTTTAATTTACTTAAATTGATCATAAAATATTAGCTTATATGAGGTTATAAGTAAAAATAACAAGAGTAATTGCTCCTCAGTGTATATCTTCCTGGTACATGCTCCTACAGGAGTATTAAGATTTAAATGGTCCGCAGATATTATCTTATAGGCGCATATAAGTCTGAGTTACCGGAGTAATTACTCCTGAGTGCAATTACTCTTGTTTCATGCTTTTATAGGAGTCTTGATCCTATATTTGTCAGGAAATATGATCCTATTTACCGATTTAAGTACAAATTATAGGATTAAACGTACTTGAGTAAAAACAGCATGTATTTATGCTGTTAAAAGCGCAGTAGCAACCACCAAAACTATCATCGGAGTTTTATAAGTCCACGTAGCATTATAAAATCGCATTCCAGGATTATTTTGCTTGTTGGGGTGCAGCTTCTAAAACCAATTTTTCGCTGATACTAAAAAGCATGTGTCAGTATCAGCTTTACGAGTTGTAATTCATAAGGTAATTAAAAAAACCATTAACCTGAAATATTGTGTAACTTTGTTTGTCCGCCTGCTTACATCCTTGTGTATTGAACTTTGTCCTTACAAAGTTCAATACATAATGCTTGTTTTTCTCTTTTCATTTAAGTGTTTTTGCAGTCGGGTTTTTGTTTTTTTTTGATAATTTGCTTTATTTCAAGTTTTCTAGTTAATTTGTGTATTTGAAATTGAATCATTACTTAGCTTTTATTTGATACCAATACTGTTGTAATTTTATTATTTAAAACCTTTCTCTCCCTTTTTAGGGTTCCGTAGTAAACAAGGAACCCTTATAGTTTCGCCATGTCCGTCTGTCTGTCTGTCTGTCCGTCTGTCTGTCCGCGGGTTAGCTCACAGACGGTTAGTACTAGAAAGCTGTAATTTGGCATAATATGTATACATATTAATCATGCCAACAAAGTGGTAAAATAAAATTAAGAAAAATATTTTTTATTAGGATACCCTACACGTAAAGTTGGGATGTTTTTTTTTTCTCGTCTACCCCATGTTGTGGGATATATTTAGAAAGGTCGTTCAAAAATATTGTGAGTTTGTCAGAACCATTTTTAGATTCAGGGATCCGTTTGCGAAATATTAAGCTTTTAACTGAAATTTTTTGTTAGTCGGGTGTCCCCCCCCCCATTCTAGCTAAATAGTTGTACTTGGACTTGTGAAAAAATTCACAGCAGTAGTATGTATAACGAAATTAAAAGGAAAACTATCAAAGCTAAGTAGGCTGTACAGGTTAACGAGTAATAATCAACCAACTTAAATTTACGGTTTTCAACTACAATGTTAAATTTGTTCTTGGGATAAATTCAACCCAACTACGGAACCCTTCATTGTGCGTGGTCCGCCACGCACTTGGCCGGTTTTTTTATAGGTAATGATGAAATCAATGAATGAAAAACAATGATGCAATTGTATAAATAATAAAGACGATAGACTCGTCTTTATTATTTATACAATTGCACGATACTTCATAAAAATATATTAAACTCCATCAATTCGTTTAGGCTACAGAGGGTACTAAAGCAATAGACATATATTTTTTTATTTATTAAAACTTCATGCACAAGTAAAAAACTGTACAAAGGCGGACTTAATGCCTGAGGCATTTTCTACCAGTCAACCTTAGGGTGATGCAGAGACAAAACATAGCAGGTGCAACATAAGGGATAGATAACTTGAAAATTAATACACACTAATACATAGATACATACATACATATAAACCGAATAAACTTTGTCCGGAGAAATAACGATAGGTAGAGGAGAAAACAAAGCCAACAAATCAGCGCTGCAATGATTCCGCCAACTTTTTTCGAATATGTTCACGTGCCTTCACTTCACACATACACATAAACATACATACTCTCGAAAAATATTAGCCATTCACAAGGTTAGAAGCGCGGCTCACTGTCCAGGGTTAGTTGAATATCACCGGTACATCCGGTTTGACGTCTCCGCCCAGACCTCGGGCACGCCGGTCAGACAGACCCCGAGTGGTCCGCGGTGGGCGCTGAAGCAGCTGGACCGGGAGCTCCTCCTGGAAGCCTCGATCGTGCAGGCCTGGGTGACATCACCGGACAGGCCTGCCAACATAAACGACGAGGCGGAGTGGTTCCGGGAGGCCATGTCCGAAATTTGTGACGTGGCAATGCCCCGGGTCCAGCCCGGACGTGCTCAGCGCCAGGTGTACTGGTGGTCGCGTGAGCTGACCGCTTTACGCGCGGCGTGCGTTGCAGCGCGCCACCTGTACGCCAGGCACCGCAGGCTCCGTATCCGCCCTCCGGATACGGAAGCCATTGAGGCGGAGCTGTACGACGGGTACAGAGCGGCGAAGACCGCCCTCCGAGCGGAGATCGAGCGGGCCAGAGGAGTGGCCCGCGAGGAGTCGCTGGAGACTCTGAACAGAGATCCGTGGGGACGCCCATACAAATGGGTGAGAGATCAACTCCGCCCATGGGCTCCCCCGCTGACGCAGAGTCTCCGGCCCCAGCTCGTGGAGGACGTGGTGAGCGCTCTGTTCCCTTCGCGAGGGGAACATACTCCCCCGCCCATGGCTCCGCCTCCTGCGGTGCCCGATGCGGACCACACCATTGACGACGACGACGAATCTCCGGAGGTGACCGAGGTAGATTTGAGAGTGGCGGTACGTAGGCTGAGTGCCAAAAATACCGCCCCAGGACCCGACGGCTTACCTGGAAAAGCCTGGGTTCTGGCCTTAGAGGCTCTCGGGCCTCGACTTCGGGGGCTCCTAAGCGCATGCTTGGAGAGGGGCCAGTTCCCACTTCGTTGGAAGACGGGGAAACTGGTCCTCATCAAGAAGCCGGGGCGCCCGGCGGACTCTCCGTCCGCTTACCGGCCCATCGTGCTGCTCGATGAGGTGGGCAAGCTCTTTGAAAGAGTAATTGCAGACCGCCTTGTCGGGCAGCTGGTGCGAGTGGGGCCGGATTTGGCGGAGAGCCAGTATGGTTTCCGCAAGGGGCGCTCTACGGTGGATGCCATCATGCGCGTTCGAGCCCTCACGACGGGGGATGCTGTTGCCCGGGGTGGGGTAGTCTTGGCGGTGTCTCTTGACATCGCCAATGCCTTCAATACCCTGCCCTGGAGTTGCATTAGGGAGGCACTCCGGTATCACCGGATGCCGACCTACCTCTGTCGAGTGGTCGAGGCCTATTTGACGGACAGGGCCGTCATCTACCCCGGTCACCACGGTGAGTGGAACCGGCGAGAGATGTCGTGCGGTGTCCCACAGGGATCGGTCCTGGGGCCGCATCTGTGGGACATCGGCTACGACTGGGTGCTGCGCGCCGACCTCCCTAGCGGCGTCAGCGTGGTTTGCTACGCTGACGACACGCTCGTCCTGGTGCAGGGGAGGTCGCATGAGGCGGCGGCCGAATTAGCGACACGTTGGGTTGCGACAATCGTCGAAAGGATCCGGCAACTGGGACTCGAGGTGGCCTTGCACAAGTCCGAGGCCATGTGTTTCTATGGTCCTCGGAACGCGCCACTGTCGGGTTCCCAGATTACGGCGGGAGGGGTTCACATCGGTGTCGAGTCGACGATGAAGTACCTGGGACTCGTCCTCGACAGCCGGTGGAACTTCGTGGAGCACTTCCGACGTTTGGCTCCCAAACTGGATAGGGCTGGGGCTGCTTTGAAGCGGCTCCTGCCCAACCTGGGGGGTCCAAACGCCTCCTGCCGGAGGCTTTACGCGGGGGTCGTGCGGTCCATGGCCCTTTACGGGGCACCGGTGTGGGCGCGTTCATTGAGGCTGCGACCGGCCCGGCGGTTGAACGCGTCCCAAAGGGTCATGGCCATCAGGCTGGTCCGGGGATACCGCACGGTCTCCCGTGAGGCGGCGAGCCTCCTTGCCGGACTACCGCCATGGGATCTGGAGGCGAAAGTCCTCGCGCACATGTGGGAGTTGCGCGAGGAGGCGAAACGCCGGGGTGTAACTCCGCTGCCGCGAGAAATCACGGCACAGCGGACAGAGCTCCGGCGGGATCTCATGGCGGCATGGAGTGTGCGATTGTCGCAACCCAGCGCTGGGCACGCCACAATTGCGGCGATAAGTCCCCTCTTTGAGGAGTGGCTTGAGAGGCGCCATGGCGTCCTCACCTTCCGCCTGACGCAGGTCCTCACCGGACACGGTTGTTTCGGGAGGTTCCTGTTCCGCGTAAGGCGGGAGGAAACGCCCGGGTGTCACCACTGTGTGGATCGCCCGGAGGACACGGTGGAGCATACGGTGGAGGTCTGCCCGGCTTGGGCGGAGCACCGCCGTGTCCTCACGGAGGCGATCGGCGGCGGCGATCTCTCGCGTCCGGCCCTGGTTCAGGCCATGGTTCGGAGCGAGAGTGCATGGGAGGCCGTCACCTCCTTCTGCGAAGCAGTTATGCTCGCGAAGGAGGAGGCGGAGCGCGCGAGGGAGATGCAAGCTGCACGCCCTCGCGGCCCTAGTCGCCGCAGGAGACGCCCCGGGCGTCGGGAGTCCAGAGCCGACTTCCGGCCACCGTAGGCGCGGGCTTGCGGACGGTGAGCAATGGGCAGCTCGCCGTCCGATAAGGACCAGGCCCGTGTCGACGGCGTGTTGTGTTCCACGCGCGCCTCAAAGAGATGTCAGCACCAACCGACGGGGTCGAAAGACCAATGCCTGCTGGGGTTGCGGGTTTGTCCGAAAGGGATAACGCGGCCCCGGCACACAGGCAACGGAAGGAACACGGGTGGGTTTTAGTCAGTAAAAGTCTGACACACCCTCTCGCTCTGCCCAGAGCGGGAGAAGTCATTTGATGATTTCCCACCCTCAAAAAAAAAAAAAAAAAAAAAAAAGGGTTAGTTGAATAAACGTTTCAGTAAATACATTCAGACGTGAAGATTCGTTTATTGCGTCTCGTGCATATTTGATGACGTACACAAATAAACAGAAAACAAGTGAAAAATGAAAACGAAAATTCTGTTAAAAAAATAGTTTTTGATTACTTTTTCTTTAGGAGAGGAACAGGGTATAAAGTTCACTCATCCCCCATAGAAAAGGGAGGATCCTCCGACCAGACGGGTGTGATGTCTGGCGGGCAACTGCCCAGAGGTTGAAGTCGGGAAGCTTGTATATATGTCCATCGCGCGGTAAACTTTAATTGCGCGATGCAGGATTTGTGTGACGTCAGGATGTTGTGTGACGTCAGGTCTTTGATGCGTACTTCGCATGTAGCGATGTAGATGCCGCTACATTCAACACTATAATCGACCTAAAACTGGTTTTAGTGTAGACAGAAACCACCAGTATTTTTTTAAATCAAAAATTCGTGTAAGCATGACCACATTTTAACCCCGCGGCCTGTTTAAAAGCAATCATCGCGCGAATACACGATCGTTCGATCGAACTTTTTGTACGGTGAACATGAGCGCGTGGTCGCGCCGACAGAGGGCGCTTTTCGGTTTTCCGAACCAAACCAAAAAAGTGACATACGCACGTCACACGCGGTCGATCGTGTATTCGCGCGACTGTAGATTTTAAATAAGACATGGCCTAAAGCTATAATTTCCCCAAACCCAAAGCTACCTTAAAATGAAACCTCCAACATGAGCTCACGATGACTAAACATTTAACTTCGTAATGGTCTAAATCGACTGCAATCATTACCGATAAGATCTGAACCCGTACGTAATGTATGAGAGTCCATACGTTCGAACACACTAAAGAGTTTCCATTCGATTCTAGGAACGGGGCTAGCATTCATATTCATTCGCGTTTTATCACTTTTTCCTTTACGAGAATCCGTTTTAAGATATGGAACTTGGTTTTAGTTGAGGGGAAATGCTTGGAATTCTATTACTGGTAAAACTTCATCATATTAAGTGTTTTTGTTGAGAAGTCTATCAGTGACAGTCAAATATTTGAGAATGAGATGAAGTTGATGATGACTGGATGATGATGACTAAAGATAAACATAATCTGATGATCTTTTTATGCTCGTCTCATTATCAGGCGTAACATTTGCGAAAATTAGTCTATGTAATCAAATACAAACAAAACGAATAACAAAAATGATAACCAAGTATTTTAAATATATTGTATGTAAGTGTAATGTTACTTAATAAAAAAACTTGCATTAATTTTTTGTATGTACGAGTATATTTAAAGAAAACAAAAATTGTACAAATTTTATTTATAATTTTACTGTTGCCAATTTTTGTCTTATTTTGTTGTCGCTTGTTTAAACTTAACTAATATTATAAATGCGAAAATGAGTTTGTTTGTTTGTTTGTTGCACTTTCACGCTGAAACGGCTGAAAGGATTTGGATGAAATTTAGCACAGGAATAGACCTTGACCTGTGAAAGACCATAGGCTACTTTTCATCCTGGATCACAAACAAAGTCGCGGGCAACAGATAAAATACCAATGTCAGCACTCCAAATTCCACATCTCAACTCTAACAAATAAGGTGGTTAAAGTATAACTCCTAGCTTATTCGACAGCCTGTATAGATACACGTCATAGGCCTTCGGGTATATCATAAAGAAAATGCCTGACAATACAATATGTGTACAGAATATACGTATAATAAGGGAGGGCTTCTCATCTTTCGTGTAACCCGAGTATCACTTACCTCGGTCCCGGCCTCATGCTCATTAGACGTGTAGGTACCGAGATACAACCTCCTACACGTGGTGTGATCTCTAATAAGGTCAAATTATTTCTCAAACTTTCGATCAAATATCGGTTGGTTACGGCTTATGGTTTGATGAAGACCCCACTTTGACTTTGATTGTGGGTAAACTTTGATTAAGTTGGTAGTTCTATAGGTATAACATAGTTTTCCTAATGAATATTGAATTTTGTTTTAGTTAAATTATTGGTAGCTGAGACTAGGAGACATCTAATGAAAATATCTAAGTTTGATCTCAGACTAAATAAAAAAACAAGACAGCGCTGTCAACAGCAAAAACTGGCGCTGTCTTGATTCCTTACTAAAATCTGTCAGCGCGCTTAGTACATAATTTATAAAATGAAAATGTAAAGGGGATCCTGGTGTCCTGAACCACAGGTCACGAGCCTAGCTTAGGCACTAGTCTCCCACAATATATACTTACCTGAATTGTGTATCATTGTCGAATCTGACTAATGTAAAATGATTTATGTATATTGTGGTAAGAAAATAAAGTTGATTGATTGATTGAACAGTGACGTGAGGCCGGTTTCGTAAACATGTGTGCACTTAGTAAGGTGCAGATTGATTGTAAAGGGTTGCAAATGTGTGCGTGTGAGCGTGTATGCACAGAGCGGAGGTTATTATTGGAGGAGCGGGTGTTTTATTTTTTTACGAATCAAATATGAGTGTCATACGAAAGTTGTTTAGTATGGCGGGTAGAATCACCCTCTTGACGGATGTAGGTGACTAAATCTCCACCCTGTGTAATGCATAATTTCAGTTTTCATAATAAATATTGAATTACTCGATACACTAATTCTACATATTAATACAACATAAGCATTTTTTTTTTTTTGTTTGGGTAATTATCAAATAACTTCTCCCGCTCTGGGCGGAGCGGGAGAGCGTGTCAGACTCTTACTGACTAAAACCCACCCGTGTTCCTTCAGTTGCCTGTACGTTGCCAGGGCCCACGGTATCCCTTTCGCACTTTCCCGCGACCCCGGCTGGTAGCCTCTCGTTGTGATGACATCTCTTTGAGGCGCGCGTGGAACACAACGCGCCGTCGACCCCGACCTGGTGCTTATCGGACGACGAGTTACCTATTGCTCACCGTCCGCAAGCACGCGTTTATGGTGGCCAGGAATCGGTCTGCGATTCCCCTCGCCCAGGGCGTCTCCTGCGGCGGCTAGGGGCGTGGGGGCGCGAAATTTGCCTCTCCCTCACGCGTACACACAACGCGTACATACGATGCCTAACATTACGCCTGTATTTTTGAAAGGCGCAGGCAGAGGTGTATCATATCAAAATAATGAACTATTATTGCCCTTTCAAAATGTTCCACGTACTTATATTAGACGTTTTTCTTCAAGAATCTAGAACATAGCCGCTAGATGAGTATTGAAGATATCTGCAACTTATAGGTGCAGGACGTCAGCGTCGCCGCCTGGAACATAGGCCTATCCTCATACCGGATAAACCTGCATAGGTATACAAGCTCCTCGACCTTCGCGTCCAGCGATTACGCCCGTCCGGCACATCTGTTGGCTACAAATGCGTAAGTCATCACCATCATCATTTCAGCCGAAAGACGTCCACTGCTGGACATAGCCCCCCCCCCAAATGGGGGGGTTCGCCATAATTGCCACGCTTGGCAGGCGGGTTGGCGATCGCAGTATCGCGTTAAAATGCTTAGAGAACGCTGCCCATTCTTTAGTGAGTCCCTTAGTCGCGTTTTACGACACCCACGGGAAGAAATAGGGTAGTACTATTCTTTACGTCCGGCATCACACGGAACATGCGGAAGTAACTCTGTCTGTTTGTTTGTAACCTTGTCACGCCTAACCCACTGAACCGATCGTTATGAAAGATTGATAGCCCTGAGACCTGAAAAAGTACATAGGCAAATTTTCATCCCATTTGTCAGTGTGTTGTGAAAGTGTTATTGGATTTTTCTATGAGGAATTTCTCAGTAGAAGCTCGGAGTCTGGATTTGTGCCCGGTTGATAGCAATAGGCTCGCCCCCTATTACATGGGACTCAAAGATAACTGGTGAAATATAGGTGTACTTTACAGATAAACCTCTGCCTAACCCTTTGGGGATTACATGCATGATGTTATGTCATGTTATGTTATGTCATGTTATGTCATGTTATGTCATGTCATGTTATGTCATGTTTATGTTATGTGTATTTGTATTTTTTAAACCGCAAACGCAGATGATGCCGCGAGCAATAGGTAGTACAAAATAAATCTGCTTCCAATATTTTACTAAGTATAAATAGGGCAATATCGAAGAAGCATCGCTTCGATACTAAGAGTAAAGCAGTCACGTTTTTTCATCTCATGAATAAGAAAATTGAATAGGTAGGTATATAATCGTTTTTGAGGTACGCTCAAAATTATTGGTGTCTTTTGATAAAATGTGTCAGATATCATACGTTTTATATAAAAGGATATTGCATTAGACAACGAGAATTATGAAATTGATTCATAGGTACTGTAATTTCGCTTCATATAAACGCTGATATTTAGACAATGCGAATAGTGCGCTCGTTGCTAAGTAATAACAGCGGTACTGGTCGATCCATCGGGTTAAGGTACGCTTGCCGAGGTTGGTCCGTGGATGGGTGACCATCTTTACATACCGAGACTCCTCCGTGCCTGGGAAAGTACGTTAAGCCGTTGGTCCCGGCTATCATTCGTGGATCTTTGACAGTCGATACGGGTCGTCAGAAGCCCGAAAGTCTGACAACCAGTCTTACCAAGGGGTATCGTATTACCCAGTTACTGGGTTATGGTGTCAGATAGGCAGTCACTCCATGTAAAATACTGGTATTCAGCTGCATTCGGTTAGACTGGAAGCCGACCCCAACATAGTTGGGGAAAGGCTAGGCAGATTGAATAGTGCGCGTCGATGTAGTTCAAATGGATTGTAATGTTCTTGATTTAGGTATACTTGACACACTTCAGGGTTCCATACACGACGGGTGGCGAACGGAACCCTATTACTCAACCTCCACTGTTCGTCCGTCTGTCTGTCAGTGGGCTGTGGGCTCATGAACACTGTAATAAGTAGGCAGTTCAAATTGCCTCAGATTGTGTACTTATTTCTATTGCCGCTATAGCAACAAATAATAACAATTAAATAAAGTTAATAATTTAAGGGGTCGCCATCAAAAGCTCGCCGTCCGATAAGGACCAGGCCCGTGTCGACGGGGCGTTGTGTTCCACGCGCGCCTCAAAGAGATGTCAGCACCAACAGACGGGGTCGAAAGACCAATGCCTGCTGGGGTTGCGGGTTTGTCCGAAAGGGATATCGCGGCCCCGGCACACATGCAACGGAAGGAACACGGGTCCCACCCGTGTTCCTCTCTCGCTCTGCCCAGAGCGGGAGAAGTCATTTGATGATTCCCCATCATAAAAAAAAAAGGGTCGCCATCAAGAAACGTGTGTGTTTTTCTCGGCGTTTTTTGCTCGATCTTAATACCGTACGGAAACGAAGCCCTTCGTGTGCGAGTTCGACTTGCCGGTTTTTATCGTTTTATTTTTGTCTCTAGCAAATATGTCAATGTCATGAATACCCGTTATTTGTATGGTTACCTGTGAATTGTAAGTGACTGTACTGTTAGTGTGCTTATCCTAAATCTAACTAATATTATAAATGCGAATGTGAGTTTGTTTATTTGTTTGTTACGCTTTCACGCTAAAACGGCTGCACGGATGTGGATGAAATTTGGCACATGGATAGACCATGACCTGGGTAAGGACATAGGGCACTTTTTATTTATTCCCACGGGATCGTGACTTATGCGGGTGAAAAGTAGCCTAAATAGTTCTAAATGGATTTGCAAAGCAGTCGTAAAATTATATAGTCACCAGTTGTTAGGTACAAACTCTTGAAAATGATGTTTGTGTTGAATATGTAATACAATAATTTTATTACATTCCATAACGGGCACTTAGAGCCTACATAAAATGGAAAAATATGGCATTTTTTTAACCTTTGCTTCAAGTTTTTATAATTTTCATTTTAACTTTTTTGTTTATATGTGTCGTTTTGTTTCGAAAGGATTTAAAAAATGGCCCTTCATTCCAGATGCACATCTACTAATGCATGTTGCGCCAAACTACGTTAACACCAAGAAAAACACTTAGATATTTCTATTAGGTAATAGGTACCGGAATCAAAAGATAAAAGAAAAGAGATTCCAATCTGTATTAGAAAAACCAGCAATAAAAACGGATTTTATCTTAGAGGCTAGAATAGTGGGAGGATAAATCCAATTTCCTAAAGCTTCCTTTTTCCTGAAGAAAGTGTTCTTCAGTAGGAAATATTTACTAACAATTTTTTTCGTATTTTATTTGTTTAGATTGCATTCTTGATAGTATTGATCGTATTCTGCAAATAAAGTGCGATAAGCTTTTTATTTACCTTTTAAGTGGGCGATAAACGCACCAGCGAGTACGCGGACCTAAATAAGGCTCAACGGTCTTTTTTGCCCATTATGTCTCCCTTAGTACGCGTTATTTTAAAGTTTTTTTAGGGTTCCGTAGGAAACAAGGAACCCTTATACTTTCGCCATGTCCGTCTGTCTATCTGTCTGTCCGCGGCTTAGAGACGATGAATACTAGAAAGCTGTAATTTGGCATGGGTATACGTATTAATCACGCCGACAAAATAGTAAAATATAATTTAAAAAAATATTTTTGTACCTCCCCTACTCGTAAAGTGGGGATGATTTTTTTTCTCGCCTGTCCCATGGAGTGGGGTGTCGTTGGAACGGTCGTTCAAAATATTGTAGGTGTGTGAAAATCATTTTTCTTTTCAGCAATCCGTTTGCGAAATATTAAGCTTTAAAGTGCTTATTTTTGTTAGAGTCAAGTGCCCCCCCTGCCAGCTAAACGGTCGTACTTGGATTTGTGAAAAAATTCATAGCGGTAGTATATATAACAAAATTAAAAGTAAAACGATCACAGCCAAGTAGGCTTTACAGGTTAATATTCGACCAACTTAAATTTGCAGTCTGAAAAACATGATCTCCCATACATGCCGTATGGGAGAAGATGTTTTTTAACTACAATGTTAAGTTTGTTCTTGGGATAAATTCATCCCAACTACGGAACGTTTCATTATGCGTGGTCCGACACGCACTTGGCCGGTTTTTCCCTTTTATTTCTATTTGCAATCGGTCGTCAGACTATAAGCGAATTTGTTCCATGTCAAATGGCGTTGTGGTGGAGCAGCCCGTGCTGCGCCGCCCTCTTATAGAAGGTGGTTCCTCTTCAGCCTTTTTACCACCGCAGTCGGGCTTAACAGTTCCGTAACTAGGAGGTTTGGATGCATGGTTAGGCGTGCCTTGTGTTGTTTTTTGTATCGCTCGATTTCAGAGTTTACTGATGGCATTTGTAGATAGTCGTGGATTTCGTCGTTCCTAGCAAAGTCAAAGTCAAAGTCAAATCATTTATTTCAAATAGGCCCTTGCAAGGCACTTTTGAACGGCAAACCAAGGTGCATTTTCTATTGATCTCAGGATACCATTTTGGACTCTTTGCAGGCAGAGTATGTTGGTTTTATAAGTCGTCGAATGGACGCATAATATATTTTTGGTCTTATTAGTCTCGATTTGTAATTACAGAATACAGAAAATTAAATGAAATTGTTTATTCTGTAAATAGGATGACTATTACGTCATAAAAAAAAAAATAAGCTAGATGAGTTCGGCGTTTCATAACTGACTATTCTTATAAGAAAGCCCGAAACAAACTCAGAGGTCGCAAAAGTTGACCTGAGCTTGTATCGAACTCATCCACAACCAGAATTCACCCGTTACTGGGCTCAAACCTTTCTTTCATTGGCAACAATATTTTACGCGCATCCATACCTACGGTATGAGGAGCCACTAACTCACTGCAGAATGTTGGGTAATTTTCTGTACTCCTTTCCAGCCAAGCACCTACTTCAAAAAATATTCAGTTTGCAATTTTCTCCACTGGCTATTTCTTTCAGAATCTCAGTCGAAAACCCTTCACAAGTGACTTAACACAGTAAACTACAAACTGCCGACACCGTATTCAAATCCAAGGTGTGGTGTAACAGCCAAAGGTACCTTAGTTCCTTTGACGCGTATTCGGTGACGCGCGCTTACCCCTCAATTGATCGTTCGCATTGTGAATGCCGTCTGTCACTAAGGGGGCAACACGTCGTATTCAGGGCCTTAGGCGTTAGAGGTTCAAGCGGAATAGTTTAGGTACACAACAGGCTTAGTGAAGCTTTGTTTTTGTTCTTTATGGGTGCTGTGCTGTGTTGGGAAAATGAAATTGTTGTGCAGACGCCTGCATTGATTGGGGACCTCTTACGCAAGCAAAATATCGTAAATGTATTAAGGGATACATATTTGAACGTCGAAAATTTGAATATCTACGGTTAAAATGTCAATGTTAAAAATATCAAAAACTTAAATAGGTATCGAACGACCTTAAAACCGAAAATTCAAATAACATACTTTTATATTGTCGAATGGTTAGATAACCTACGTCCAATATATTGTTTTTACAGATTGAAACTCTTGTATTCAATTAGAGACTGAGTGTTGACTTACGTAAACAATTAGTGGATAGGCTAATTTTATCAAGACTTAACTACTGTGATACCGTGTATTGCCCATGCCTGTTGGCAAGAACAGAAAAGCTGATACAACGCATACAAAATGCATGTACACAGTTCTGTGTAAAGATACCTCGTCGAAGTCATGTTACTCCTTTTATAAATGACAATAATATTTTGAAAATGGCTGCTAGGAGAAAGTTACATATGGCTAGTTTACTATTTGGAGTAGTAACTACACAAAAACCACACTATCTTTTTGAGAAGCTAAGTTGGAGACAGAGCAAATACTAACCACGTTTTTCTACCAATCCTCTTTGTGCATCAAAGCTTAGGACCGCGGCATTCAAGGGGAGCTTCAAATACGCTGCCACGCACTGTTGGAATAACATCCCTCCACCAGTAAGAGTCCTGAGAGCAAAGAAGCATTTTATTTATATCTTATAAAAAAAAAAACATGAAGATACAGCAATCCACATGATTGTAAAACTAGTAATAATAGCTGCTCTTTTTGTACTTACCTCGAGGGTCATGGCCTCCGGGCAATGGGTATGGATTTCCAACAGTGCGAGTGGCCTGTTTGATTTCTCCCTGTTTAGGTCCGGTCTGTGTCATTGTCACGGGGGATTGGTGGTCCTCAGTTATCTGTGCCGTGTTTGCTGAGGACACACAGCATCTGAAGCTGTATTATCTTGATAATGGACAATAGGTATATAATTCAATAAAGGTCAGAGAGAATAGCAATTATTTAAGGTTGGGCTGGGATTATGTTTAATTTAGTTTAGTAATGCAATTTATGCCTATAGTAATACTTACAATTAAGATCAGGGGGCTTGGAAGGCAGTTATGTTTTGCATTCCGTATGTCGGGGGATTTTACTCCTTCATATATCAATGTATCCATGTCATCCCATTAAAATAATATCAAGGAATCCATAAATAAGACCATCAAAGTGTACCTATTAGCTTATTTACCGTTTTGACCGAAAAAGCTTGGTTGTTTTCTGCCAACCCCATACCTCGATGCCTAACGTTATGCAAATGGCCGCCACGCCATATAGGCGCAAACAAATCGCAATTCCCCTGGTGCATCTAAGAAACTATGGTGTATCAATGTAGACTTATATTATGGATTGTTAGTGTATTATCGAAATTAGTATAATTACTCAAACAACAAAAAGAAGAAAATACACCATACTGTACACCACAGAATACTATATTAAATATACTGAAACTGCACACATATAAAGTAATTACTTATTATGGTACTTACTTGTTTTATTCTCATTGTATTATGGTCTTAGTTGATGTATTATTATTATTTCTTAAATTTATGATATGCTGAAATACAGATATATATTTTTATTACTTATTGTATAATCACACTTATTTCAGTGAAAAATATTACTAACCCGATTTAATAAGTCACGCAGGGGGACGTCAATAATGTCATTCCATAGGTAATTGCTGAAAACTAGCGTTGTTGACATTGGGTTCGTCCGAATTTCACATCATTTCGCTGAGCAATGACCTGTTCTTGCACAGATGCGACGAACAACATTATTTTTCTTAATATTTGTTACAAAAGTATTTAACTCTGCAATTAGCATTTTGCTTTTGTTATGTTTTCGTTGTCATTTGTCAATGTCACAAGAGTGCTAAGAGTAATATACGTAGTCTTTGGTCCGTGGCCTTGACATCAACCAATGAACAACATTGTTTTTTTTATTTATTTATTTTATTGGTTGAATACAGCGCCTTTGACTACTTTTGTATGTGTCTATTTTATGTCTTTTTGTCTTTATATGTGCGTATTGTTTGTGCAGAATAAACAATGTTTCTTTCTTTTCTTTTTCTTTCTTTCTATATTATCTTAAATCTAATTATCTACAAAAGTGACATCAAAAGACCTAAATATCGAAGTAGATAGTATCGAATGTTAGAAAATTGCGGGGGTTACTACAATGTTACTTCTACTATTATTAGGAGAACTTAGGATGCAAGACCGAGCGAAGCGAGCTTAGAACTTGGGCACCCCGACTCGGACAGGTTAGGTTCGAAGGGGATGGCGGGGTCTAGTGAGTGAGCGAAGCGAGCGAACAAAGCCCCGTCTTAAGATGCGTCCGGTAGTTGGAGGCATGTGCCGTAAGTGCATTATATATGTCAGATGCCACAGGTTGAGGCATGCGTCACTTGAGTGGCTTACCATCCGAAGCTTACCTTGCACTATCTGGACGCACTTTTAGTAAAATTAAGTTACCATTATATATTATAGGAAGAATAGAACATTTTTATAACAGTACTATCAAGAAGTCATTGCGAGATTTGGGTACAGATCAGACAGATAACTTGTGCCAAAATATATTGTATCGGTTTATGTATGTTTTGTACGTTTTTCGAGTGAAGTCGTAGAAATACGTCTCATATGTCGGTTTACAAGATCCTTTGAATAATGACAAGGCACTTAGTACTTACTCAAGTTTCTCCATACGACACCGACAGAACAGGAACTCTATACACTATGCTTGCTCAATCGTGCTAAATAAGTAGTGCAAGAGTAGGTGTAACCAAGGCTCCGGTTGCTATCAGCCTTACGATAAGAGAAAATAAAGACAGGCAGTTTCGTTTGAGTATCTTCTACAGGGTCAAATAAAATTAGCTAGTGAAACGCTGCACACGTGATGGGTCGATACCTAAAATAATAAAAAAATCTGGCTATCCTTTTTCCAACTATGTTACGGTCGGCTTCCAGTCTAACCGGATGATGCTAAATACCAGTATTTTACATGGAGCGACTACCTATCTGACCTCCACAACCCCGTAACTATACCCCTTGGTAAGACTGGTTGTCAGTTTTTCGGGCTTCTGACGACCAGTAACGACATTCAAAGATCCATGCAGGACAGCCAAGACCAACGGCTTGACGTACTTTCCGAGGCACGGAGGAGTCTCGGTATGTAAAGATGGTCACCCATTCACGGACCAACACCGGCAAGCAACGCTTAACTAAAAAACAAAAAGATTTGATGTTTATTTTTTGGGGTTAATTAGCTCTTGTACTGTTGTTACTTGTATGTGTTAAGAAAATCAGTTTTTTTTTTTGTTGTTTGTTTTGTTTAGATATTATGAATACCCTTCAAGATTAGACAAAAAACTGTTTTTATTAAACTGATATTTCAATTGACTACATGCGGTTAGAGGAAGGGACCCGAATTTCGGATACTTTTTGATAATTGGGTAGGAAATATATTAAACGTAACTGTTCAGTAAAAAAATGTGTACGCAATCTTGATCTCTATACTATATGAACTTTAAACGCATTACACAAGACCCGTGTTAAATTATTCGCAAAATTATATACTTCAATTTATTAAGAAATTCAGGTTTTATCGATTTGCCCGCCATTTTGACAAAGAGGTCGAGAAAACGCTGCAGTGCTTCCATCTAGTTTTGTATTAACAGTAACTGGGCTGGTCGATAGATGACGTTACTTTGATAATGAGATATTGATATATCCAAAATTAGACAACCATCCGACATTCAAGACCAGTTCCCCTAATGACTCTAAAAAAAAACTCATCGTTAATTTGATGAGTTTTTTTAGGGTCATTTCATGTTTAGATATCGATGCTCGTAACGTCTGCCTAGTTTCGCTAGTTTTGGAATGTGAAAGCAATGAATTTTATACATTGCCAGTTTGTGCCCGGGTTCACCCGCGTAGATGTCGGGAAATATCCCACAGGAACGTACTACCGGGATTTAAAGTAGGTACCCTATGTGTTGATCCAGTTTTGTTTTTGTTTAATTAAGTCTATGATAATAATATTTTATAATAATTTAGCAATAATTAATTAAACCAAATAATGTATATTAATATATATTTTAATTTAGATATAAATGTGAATGAATAAAGTGAAATTAAATAGGGTAAAACTTGTAATAATGTAAGTAAATGACAATTTGTTTTTTATATGATGGAAATCTAAATGCATGAAATAGAAATAAAGGCTATTTAAATTTGAATTTGTTAATCCAGGTTATAAACTACAGAGCCGACTTCCGGCCACCGTAGGCGCGGGCTTGCGGACGGTGAGCAATGGGCAGCTCACCGTCCGATAAGGACCAGGCCCGTGTCGACGGCGCGTTGTGTTCCACGCGCGCCTCAAAGAGATGTCAGCACCAACCGACGGGGTCGAAAGACCAATGCCTGCTGTGGTTGCGGGTTTCTCCGAAAGGGATATCGCGGCCCCGGCACACAGGCAACGGAAGGAACACGGGTGGGTTTTAGTCAGTAAAAGTCTGACACACCCTCTCGCTCTGCCCAGAGCGGGAGAAGTCATTTGATGATTTGCCATACTCAAAAAAAAAAAATCGTCATATTTCTACCAATTAACACAAAACCTAAACCTTCCTCATGAATCACTCCGTTCATTGGTGACAACCCTATGATTTTTTTTCAATATTTTTTTTAATTTATCGCGTATAGACAAACAGACAGACGCGGCAGGGGACTTTTTTATAATATGTAGTGATTGTTTCATTGACAACCTTCCTCCACTGCATGAACTGAATCTTCTTCTACCTTGCACCTATTTGGTTTCCAAACTAACTATAAAATAACTTGTCTAGAACACGCCTTATATACGTATTTGATCCCGGGTGCATGGCAGCTAAATCGATACTAAAGATGAATAAGTGCACCGTTCTCTCGAGATAAAATAATGGGTTTCTTATATCGGGCTCTGTTGTTTTAAGGCCAGTGAGCTTGAGTATTTTTTTACTTGTTTTGTTTTAAGTGAGGGATTCACCAATTAAACTAAACGTGATCAGAACATCTAAACCACCTTCAAGAGCTGTCAGTGCCATCATTTGTGGAATATTGACACTGATAGTTCTTGAAGGTAGCTTAGATGTGCTGATCGTGTTCCGTTTCATTGGTGAGATTGGCATTTAGTGTGTAAAAGCCCGCCGTCCACGTCACAACTTAAAATTAACCAGTAACAAACTCATTACAATCACCAATGATTAGCCTGGATTTCTATTGCGGTGCAGTAGGTCTTAAAAAAACCAATTAATTAAACCTCCTTCCTCCTCCTCGATAGACGTAATTATAGAGATGAAAAGAGTACATTTATAGAAGTTCAAACCACGAAATTAATATTTGAAAAATACTTAGCATGGGAGCAAAGTAGTTTATGATAGGTCGTGTAGGTATGATAGTGTCTTTCGCTTTATAAATATCGCTCCCTAGTTTATAACTCTTACAAAATGACTGTATCTTAGTTCTTATTTTCAACTTTTACTCCAAAAAGTATTTAACCCTTTTCTTCTGCATCCAATAGGGTTCATAAGCGAAGTCAATGGTCCCCAAAAAAGAAAGAATTTCACAAACATTTCACACTATAAAGTAAGACCAAAATGCTCTCCCAAACCAGGACAAAGAACTTAATATCCTCTCTTAACTTACATTTGATATAACCAAACAAAGCAAAAGTCCTAGATTGAAACTTATAACTGACGAACCCATTCCAACTGTATAAAATGCTGCTTAAAATTCTGAATTAAAATAAGGCGACAAAAGAATTGTGAATGAGAAAGTACCAGTTTTGTATCTCTATAACCCGTTTTTGTCAAAACTCATGAATAAGACACGAAGGGTGCTAGTTTCCAAGGGAATTGAGTATATCATTTATGATAATTTTTTGGCTTCATGATTTTCAGGAGCTGCGACTGTGAATATTTTTCCGAATTATTTTGTACGGTGTACACCCAGATGAGTGCTAATATTATGCGACTTCATATTTTCTTAAGTTCTGGGAAATGTAAATGAGAAACAGTATTTTCTTGCACATATAAGAAAATATAGTTGAAAATATATTTATTAATGCGTGGTTATTCGTAAAACTAGCTTTGTCTTCTTCTAGCAACTTCGTCAGCATGAAATTTCTTGTGACCCCGACCCACCCCGTCGTATCGCATCGGCCATCCACGCTATTACTTCGTATTCACCCGACTTTTCTGCACGATTCATAATGCGATGCATTTGTTCGATCGAAAAATTTGTTTTACCTACTTTCTGCAACTGTTTTTATTGTTACACTCGTGCTAGTACCTATACAGAACTACCATTGTATAGATTATTTCTGTACATTTCAAAAATTGGTTTAATGCAGTAGAAACTAAAAAAACATCAAAAATAGTTTAAAAAAAAATCCCGTATATCAAGTATGAAACCTGAAAACATTGTAGCTTGCGTAAAATCGATTAATAGAGTTTTTTTTTTTATTGATTCTTTTCAGCCGTAGTAGGAACCCTATTGAAAATGGCTCTTTTATTCAAAGTAGTTTAATTATAATTAATAAAAAACTAACTAATATAACATCCATAAAACTAGACATATTTCCGACTCTCTTCCGTTGCCTAGCAACCAACAAAGCAAACCTAAATAGTCTTTGACAGTATGTAAAGGTGAGAAATTGTACCAATATTGATGGATAGATAAAGTTTTTTAAATGAGCATTAAGAGGCGAGCGCTTTTGGACTTTCCAACTATTTTTCTCTACTGCTAGTGGTCCTAGCGTGATTTTTAATAGCCAATAGCCTTCCTGAAGAATTGGGCTATCGAATACAAAATATTATTTATTAATATTTTTTCAAATCCGACGGTTAGTTCCAGAGATACCGCGCTCAAATAAACAAATAAAAAAAGAATTCTTCAGCTTTATTATTAGTATTTTCCAGATAGTATTTTCCACATAGGTATAATTAGTATAGATGAGGTTTCAGAAATACTATTAACACTTAACTTTTTCAAAAGGATAACCGTTCTATGATTTTACGTACCTTAACAATAAGTGGAGTTCCCTTGCATATTGTCACTTTACAATTTAGATCGTGAAGCAGCAGTTGCACTAGCTTAACAAAAGATTGATTAATGGGTAAAAGGTAACTGATGGTACTTGTGCATTGAGCACGCTATACTTCAAGGTGAATTGTAGAGTTTGTAGACTACCTTCAATATTGAACGTTCACGTTCACGAACGTTTCCGGACGTTCAACAATGAAGGTAGTCTACAAACTACACAACAACACAACAACAACAACTCCAACACAACAACACCACCAACAACACAACTACAACACTCCAGTACTACAACAACTCCAGCGACTAGTACCGACTAGTCACTGGAGTAGTTGACAGTTGACACTGACAGATTCTTTATTCAAACTTGTCGTTATTTCGCCGACAAAGGTGAGCTGGCTGAATGTCACGTACAAATGTAGGAAGGTCAATTATTTTATAACAACATCTCTCTATTCTGTCTTTGATTCATTTAATGTCGAAGCTAAAAAACTTAGAAATACAATTATTGATTACAACAAGTATCGTCAAAGAACAGAATTTGTTAGCAAACTAATACTTCACAATTTTTCTCTATAATTTCTCCCCTGACGCGAATAAGTCAGACCCGACAAGGAACAAATGCGATGCCTAGTAATTCTGACAACGCTTTAAAATCTTGTACTACTAATAAAATCTCTCCTAAGAAAATACAAGGAATTTTAATTCGACAGAGTAGGCTTAAAGACGGTATTATTTTAGGTCAGCTGGTAATTAGTGGGGTGCTAAAGACTTGAAGGGCCCGTAATGTTTTTGTAGGCATCCCTTGAAACCTTGAAAACATGCTTTTGCTCTCAAAGGTTCGTTCCAACCAAATGGACTACTAATTTGTTACACATAATGTACAAAATATGTGTGACGTATGTTTTAATGGGTTGGGCAAACTAGGTCAAATTAAAGCCAACGTAAGCGTAACGTAATTCTACCTTTGTTCTGAATTATGGCTTGTGTTAGATTTAGTTCTAAAATTAACATTAAATAACTTATTTTATCTAAATATTTACACTAGGTTAAATGACTATCTAACTATATACAAAAACAAAGGGACACATCGCTGTCATCCGCAAACGTGCCCAGAAGACTGGCAGCATTGCCACGTTGAATGGCAATACTGCCCGTCAGTAGGCTGATCATGCTATTGAGTATTGCGTATGAGTGAATGCGCATTGCTTAACTTTTTTGTTTCCAAATAAAAGGGAACGTATTGACACGTCAATAGTTAGACTGATACAATTTAATCTTCCCCTCTCGATAGACTTTTTAGTCAAGATATCGTGTTTCTATCATTCTATCAAACGTCGCATGAAACGTATCACAGATGTGAAGACACGACGTATGCCTTTGAGGCAATTAATTCAGCATCCGACAATATTGCAATTTGATGCGCGACGGATTGGCTTATAATAAGGATACATGTTGATTCAAAGATTGATGGGAACAATCTTCGTTAGGCGTCTACACAGCCGGCTTGATGATGTATGGTAAAGATGAGGATTTATCGGTTCAGGATTTTATGGGAAAGAGAAATTGAGAGGAAAAGAAAATGTCCCAGCAAGGTGAGACAATATTATGGCTACATATGATGTTGTTAAAACGGCTGACGATCAATTTAACTTAATTATGATTTTGAGAACTATTATTATTATATTAGTGTCCACAATATTCAGTTCTCCGCGGAAATCTTTAATTTTTGTAAAATTCGTAAAAATTAAGATAACGAGAGAATAATATTATTAATTCAAAAAAGTTGGTTACACAATTACGCACAAGGAACCAAATTTAGGAGTGATTTAAAAGCTTATTGAATTATTCATATTTTCTCATTCCGTTATGCGAGATCGTCGGTATTTTTCCTTTATACTCGTTCATACCCTGAAAATACGCTATACGATACTTGATGTTTAAAATAGGTACTCAAAAATTCTACATAATAGTTATAATGAAAATATGTTCTCTATACCCTTTTTCCTCATACGAGTACATTGTTTTTACCATGTGTAATTAAATATCAAATGTATATTTCTACGAACATAATATTATAATTTTAATGTCGGAAATCATTATTTTGGCTTCAAAAGGTACCTAATTAATTTGAAGTACTTGAACGTATTTATTACGTTAATTATTACGTACGCGTACTCGTCAAAATTTGGCTGTCAAAAATTATAATAAGGCGAACGCAGTTCTTCCAAGAATGGGATATAAGTATAGCGTGTTTATTTCAAGTCAAGGAATATCAAGTTATTTTTTGTAATTGTGGTACGCGGTGAGAATACTTTTTAACCATTTTACTAAATTAGTAATTATACTATTATATAGAATCTTTTTTTTTTGTTCTTTTAACTGAACAGACAGCTGTGCTGCTGGGGAGTTTGTTGCGCCACTTCTTCTTCCCAACTAATGCACTAGGAAGTGGTGAAGGGTGGGCGTTTTGGGGGACTGTCTTATGTAATTTTGACGTTCGAAAAGTGCTGATTCTCAGCCTAGTTTGAATAAATGACTTTTGAGTTTTGACATGAATATTATACTTTATTATGGCCTACCTGATTATAAATGATCCGGACAAGAAACGGTGCTACCGACATAGCTTGCCGAGTAAACAAGCTGAAGTTGCAGTGAGCTGACCGATGGCCGGTGGAGCAGACAAGTCCTGGAGTGGAGACCGCGTATCGGCAAGCGTAGTGTGGGAAGCCACCCCGCTTGATGGACTGACGAACTTAAAAAGGTGGCTGGGTTAGACTGGATGCAGAAGGTGGTGGACAGGGTGTTGTGGCACAGCCTGGTATAGGCCTTTTTTTCCATTCAGTTGTGTTGACATCTCTTCGAGGCGCGCGTGGAACACAACGCGCCGTTGACCTGGGCCTGGTCCTTATCGGACGGCGAGCTAGCCTGGTAGAGGCCTATGTCTCTGTATGATTTTGAGCGATAAACCTTACCCATTTTCCACGTTTTGAAGTAATTTTTACTCAGAGAAGAAACTATAAAGTCACCTATAGACCTCAAACTGGAAACCAGTGAAAAGAAATGGCAGTAGTACTTTCCTAGATAGAGTATTTTGCTACACAGTAGGTACCTACTACTGATACATAACTAAATCTTTGCCAACCTAGAATTTTATTCGACTCAAAGCCCAAAGGATTAAAAAAGGATATTATCTTGATCGAGCCCAACCTTGGTATAATCGTGAAGTTCTCCAAAGATAAGAGATTTTTTCAGGAAAAGCGTTTTAGGCCTTAACTGATTTCCCGTTCCAATGATAATTTGGTAAGGATCGAGACCTTCTTTTAATCAAGATGAAACTATATAAACATGTATATTTTCTAGGCTAGACGATTCAAATAGAATTTAATTAAGATAAATATACACCCTGTATTTTCGATAGCATAATACCTTGCTGAGTAACAAAATTTTATTATTCTATTTAAACGTGAAAAAACTAAGAAAAAAAATAATGTTCTTCCCATTATTAAAATAGTGTCCATTCGCTTATAAACGTATACTGTGTAGTTAACAAGCCCCTTACAAAAAGTAACCAATAAATCGAAAATAATAAAGTGGAAGGTCGTTCATTCGTTCACATGGGTATCCTTTGATGTTCGACGCAAAGTCGCCTGATCTCATACAACTTTTTATACCCTTAGGTTGCTATGTATATTATTAAAATTATACGAGTAGATTCAAATATTTTCTTATGTTAATTAAAGATTATCTTGTCTCCTGACGTCAAGCCTTCAAGAAATTTTAACAATAATACGACTACGTAAATGATGCTATCATAGACCAATCTACCCTACATCAAAATTACACTGTCACCAACATTCACCACGCCTTAATCTTCCTTTAGAAACTAATTTAGAACTACGTATGCTGAGTCTGACCCTCAATTATTCGAGGCGAACATCCCACCTGCTTATTAGCACTGAGGCATAAAAAGTACCGCAATGCGCCACCATTACGGAAACTTCATGTTATATTCAGTACACATAACACAAATTAAAGTTATCTTATGTTATATTAATAATGTAAGCCCCTCGTGTACCACAAATTCTTGCTTAATATGTAGTTTTAATTTTTAGATTTTGTTTGTTGTTTTCCTTGTTCGGATGTGCATTTGTAAAGATCTGATTGGGAATTAGTTGCATTTTACTACAAAAAATATTAGCAATATTAGATGAGCAGAAGCACTTTTTCCTAACTGCTATTGGATGCTAGCGGACCAGAACAGATCGTTAAGAAAATGTATGGAATAGGCTTTTATCTAACAGTACCTGGATATCTTCTGACTAACTGATAATGAACAATATCGTGCAACTTCTTGGGAGTTAATAAAAAACCGCATTCTATTCTAATAAGGGTTGTTTTTTTTTTTTAAATAGGATCGAGCAAATAAGAAAACGTAAATAAAAAAATATGTAATTTTTTATCGAGATAAATAATTAATACACCATTTTATATTTAACAGACCATGAAACAACAAAGTAATTTACACCAAGCCTCCACAATCTTGTAAGACACCGAAGAAAAGAAAACAAAAGAAATCTCAGACTAAACCAAGACATAATAAGTAATTATGCTAGCAACCTCATTAGCTCACAGTATCTCTAATCCAGGGGCTTGGTAGCCGACTAACTTAATACCAGAGATAACCAGTTCACAGCTTAACATGGGACAAAACAAGACTTTGCTGGAGTATAATTTTATTCTAGCTTACACCAGGTCAGTTTGAATGTACGGTAGTAAGAAATACTTTATAATTTCTGCATTTTTGCAGCATGCGCTCCGTTTTGTTTTAAGTTTAACTTTTTAGAGAAAACTTGCCGTGGGAATTTTATTGTAAGTGTAAAAGTGAGTACAAAGTCAAATCATTTATTTCACTCACAAGTCGATGATAATTCTAATTGTGAAAATGATCCTTTACTTTTTAATCGGACTATTACTTACAACGTACCCAAGACAAGACAATTTATAAGTTTCTACTTAGTAATAAAAATGAAATTTAACGTAGTGAGAGGACCGTAATACGTCAAATACATTTTCAGGATTAGTTGAGACGCAATTTTCAGGCAGGTAAATAAACTGAGATTGGAAAGCCCTTTTAAAGGGCGTTTATTAAGAATTTGAAATAACGATCGCAAGTAAAATAATTGTATTAAAACTAGATGCCATTAACTTTAATGCCGAATTTAAATCAAATGTCATTTATTCAAACTAGGCTCAGAATCAGCACAATTGAACGTCAAAATTACATTTGACAGTCCCCCAAAACGCCCACCCTTTAACACTTTCTAGTACTTTAGCTGGAAAGAACAAGCTTAGAGCTCAAAATGGAAGTGGATTAAAAAATAAACTACTAAGCTAGGTATGTTTCTGTTACACATCCTTGTTTTTCCTGTATCAATTTTCTGCATGAACACTCCAAAGAATTAGAGTTACCTGGACACCTTGAAGTTTTCCATAACGTTTGATTTCCTGTTATTAACTAGGTTAAATACGGTAACGCCTCCATAATAATCCCGTAACTGAACTTTAATCCGGTAACTTTGTAGCTGACTCACGTACCCAGATAACCGGTCGCGGATAAACCGAACTGTTTAGAACAAAACAGTTGTTTTGCTGGCGAATTGTAATTGGGGTTCTGTTGCACGGTTGACGGTGTACAGTTGTGGTGGGACGGTTTTGGAACATGTTCAAAGTCAAAGTCAAATCATTTATTTCAAATAGGCCCTTGCAAGGCACTTTTGAACGTCAAATATTACAAACATTTAATTGATTCTAGTCGCCCCTTCCAAAAGGTAGTTTTCGTATGGAGGAGAATGGGCAAGAAACTCCACCGTTACTCTTTTAAAATGTTTTACAATATTTTGTATATGTAGGTACATTAGTTATATAATTATATGTGAAGACGATGCATCAAAAAAAAAAAAAAAAAATTACTATACCATAATATGTAAAAAGAATTTTAAAAAGCAACATGAATTAAGATAAATTAATTACTTATGTGATAGATACATGGTTCTCACATATTTACAAACATTGTAATAGGTAGATGATTTTCCAAAAAAAGTTACAATTAATAAGTCAGTGTGTGAGGAAGTAATCACAGAATGTAAAATGTTGTGATGTTGCACGATTGATTTAATTTGCTAATTAAAAACTCGATCAAACAAATTTTCTTTCTTTCAATTGTTTTGAAGAGAACATGAAAAATTACAGGTTTTAACAAATCCATACTTAATATTACAAATGCGAAAGTAATTCTGTCAGTCTGTTACCTTTTCACGCCATATTGGCTGAACGGATTTCGATGAAATACGGCACACAGATAGACTATTACTCCAGATTTGGGACATAATTACTATAGCTTTTATTCCGGTAGTACGTTCCCATGAGAATCGATTATAAATTGGACCATATTGGGGTTGAAGGTTCTCCGTTCATGTTAGAAAGAGAGCTTTAAGAGAAATATTCAGGCTGTGACTTAAAAACGTTTTATTTGATTGTTATAGGTACGTATATTCCAGTCTCACAAAGAAGTGTCGTGTTACCCAGTAACTGGGTTGAGGAGGTCAGGTAGCCAGTCGCTCCATGTATATGGTGTTCAGCTGCATCTGGTCAGACTGGAAGCCAACCCCAACATCGCTGGAAAAAGGCTAGGTAGAAGAGAAGAGGTACGTATTCGTGAAGACTTTCAATAACTTTGATTATAAAGTGACTGAGTGCGAAGTTTTTTGCTTAATTTCTAAGAACTTTAGCCAGCATCAAACTGCGATAAGCTAAGTTGATTGGTTGGAAGTCATAGTTGACTTTCTGTGTATCGAAGGTCAGACAATGAAGCCAGAAAAATAAAACTGTGTTTAGGTCAACTTTTGTTTTGAAATTGTAAATGAAATTCCAAAAAACAGAGTAGAGAGACAGACATAAAGAAAATTTGGTCAAATTGGGAGCTATAGAATAGAATAGAATAGAATAGAATAGAATATTTATTTGCGTTAAACATGGTATACAAGGGTGTTAAATACAAATTGAGGCACAAGCATGTTTAGCTAAGATAAAACATAGCATGCAAAATTTTAAAGACATATATACTCGTACGTATATAGCTGTCATATTGAGAGCAATGTAATAGCTAATAACATTTTTTTTGAGATGGGGCAGTCTGAAATTCAGTTACCTTAATTGTTGTAGCTATAATAAAATGGTCTTAGGAGGCCGTTCTTAACTTTTTGAGACATTTTGATCTTCATGTATAGATTTAAAAAAAAAGTGGAGACGACAAAAGATAATGGCCAATTTTCGTATTGCAATGACGCCACCACATAAATCAAATTACAGATACGCTCTTTTTTTAAACTATTAAATAACTACCAGTTAATAGCTCCCAACTTTACCGTGCCCTTCTGAAACAAAAAAAATAATTGATTTTGACCCACGAAGAGGTTAGGTTAACTAACCTCTTCGTGGGATCCTAATACTGGGACTACATTGTAGCGTTATCGCGAACTTTACTTCGCGCTTTCTCTATTGCTCAGCGAGACGTCAAGCGGTGTGCGAGAGAGAGCACGTGAAGTTTAGTTCGGGATAACGCGACAATGTAGCCCCAGCATTACTAATAATAAATTATAAATGCGAAAGTGAATTTGTTTGTTTATTTGTTAGGTTGTTACGCTTTCACGCGAAAACGGATGTAATTTGGCACATGGATAGACCATGATCTACATAGGTTACGATACTTTTTATCCCGATATTCCCACGGGATCGAGACTTATGCGGGTAAAACCGCGGGATGCAGCTAGTATTATATAAAAACCCGTTGTAGATCATTACAATAACGAAGCTGTAATTTGCTCATTCCTTATACCAGCATCAATAACAAGCCCATCAGCTATCTGACAGCACATCAAGTGAACCCTCCCCCAAACTTTCTAGCCGACTCACGTACCTCAGATTCCGGTCGAACAAAAGTGTTTAGAACAACACGTTTGTATAGCGATGTATAAATAGCTGCAGTAAGTGTGAACTTTTATCAGTAATTGGTGTTCAAAATTTTCATGAAATTAGATATTTTCAAAAGTGTGCATTCATTAGAATAAAATTGCTTATTGAACTGAAAATTATGAAATTATTTGGATAAGTTTTACCAAACAAAAAATAATGTATTAATGTATTAAAAAAAACCATGGAATCGATTTTACTGAATTAATTCGCGAAACACACTGGGCGGAACCAAAATCATTTATCATAGAAGATTTTAGAATTTAACTTCTATACCATCAGTTCGTAATCACACTCAGTGCGATCCGTACGCGTCTTTAGTTAATTGGTGATAAACAAAAAACCTGTTTAGCTATCGGTTTGCGCTCGCGCCGGCCGGTATCGCGTCGCGTGTGCTGTTACGCAATTATGAACTTTGTGTTTAATGAATAGCGATGAAAATCACGATGAGGATTATGATGTAAATAGAAACACTGATACATTAGATGACCAAACACAATTCATTAACGAAATAGAAATGGATACAATAACATCAGAGGGAAAACGACCAAGAACCGAGAATAATGAAGAAGGTTGGCTAACTGTGTCAAAGAATGCTAAGAAGAAGGCAAAACATAACAAGGCTGTGTCTGTAGAATCACAAATACAAGTTACCGTAACCTCTAAGGAAAAGATTCCCAAACAATTTGCACTTGCAAAATTATTAAAACAAAATGAGATGATGGACGTTGACAAAATAAAATATATAAACCCATACAAATTGCTGGTTACATTTAGTAACCAAAGCAGTGCAGATAAATTTATGTGCTGTCCGGTATTTAGTGAACTTGGTTGGCGAATACAAAAAACATGGGAGGTTGGAATATCGTACGGCATTATTAGAGATATCGAATTGGGCTTATCTGTAGAGGAACTTATAGAACATATTTACTCTGAAAAGGAAGTTGTAATAGCTAAACGACTCAATAAAAAAGATGGAGGAGAATGGGTTCAAAGTGAAACTTTTAGAATTGGTTTTAAAGGTCCTTCCTTACCTACACACATATTGATATTTGAACTGAGAATAAGAGTAGAACCTTATACGTTTCCTGTGACACAGTGTTCTAAGTGCTGGAGATTTGGGCATGTAGCTAAAATGTGCCCAGCAAGTAAAGCATTGTGTCCAAAGTGTTGTAGCTATCATAATACTTGTGATACAACAAAATTCAAATGTGCTAACTGCTCAGGCAATCACGAGGCTATGTCGAAACATTGCCCTGTGTATAAAAAAGAGAAGCGCATTAGAGAATTGATGTCAGAATACAATTGCACGTATCAAATAGCCCTTTCAAAATATTCTGATTCCCCCTCACTCCCCACACAAGAAGTTCAACGAGCTCCAAGCCCGATCTTTGAATGTATAAATACTCGTATTCAAGCAGTTCAAAAAGGCAAGCAAGATTCAGTAGCTTCTTTTCAAGAAGTTTATATTGAAACTGTCGATGGAAATAATCCTTCAATTTCTGACAAATCAAAAAACAAAAAGAAAAATAAGAAGAAGAAGAAAGTACCTTATCAAATAGCAAGTAATGTGATGGCAGAAATTGAGACTTCGGATTCAGAAAAATCGGCAGAAGGCCTTCCTGGTCCAGCGTCGCAGTCAGAAAATATGGATCAGACACATTGGAAATCATGGTCATTTAGTGAAGTTATACGAAAGATTAAGGACTTTATTAAGGAAAGAAAAGATACCGTAGTCGCTAGTCTCAAAGCCATGATTAAGATATGTACAGACTGGTTTACCACATTTTTAACTAACCTTATGCCAGACTTATCCATGATTATTAAAATGTTTTTGGGTGATAATGGTTAACAAAACGAAAACTAGTATTGATTTAAACGTGATTCAATGGAATGCTCGTAGTCTTAAGCCTAAATTAAAATTATTTGAACAGTTATTAAGCCGGGAACATATACATGTAGCTGCAATTTGTGAAACGTGGCTTGATCGTGATACACCCTTAAAGATTAGTAACTACAATATTTTTCGTGAGGACAGGGACCTTTCTTATGGCGGAGTAGCTGTTGTGACGCACAAGTCGATTCAGGCAGTGCGCATCCCTTTGACGAATAACAACTCGGGTCTAGAAATGGTTAAAATAAAATTGTTTAACTGTGATGAAATTCAAAACATTATTGCTATTTATTGCCCGCCAGAACTTCACACAAATCAAAGAGTGTGGGATTATTTATTTTCACTTGGTAATGGGAAGACCATGATCTTGGGGGATTTTAATGGTCATCACACAAATTGGTCGCATAAAACAGACGCGAGGGGCAATCAGATTCTGGATTCCGTGATTGATTACGATTATGTTATCTTAAATGATGGTAGCCCAACGCGTCTACAAATAGTGAGTGGTAGCTTGAGACAATCTTCACCTGACATAACTATGGTGACGTCAGACATATCATTAAGATTTGACTGGAGGGTGACAAGTGAAACATTAAATAGTGATCATGTTGTCATCAAAATTTCTACTACTTTAAACTCTGACAGGTCTTTTTTCAAAAAGAAAAACTTCAAAAATGTGGATTGGAAAAAGTATACCGATTATTTACAAAATATTTTTAATTCATTTATTATAACAGACGATCCCCAAATTACTTACAATAGATTTTTGGATAATTTAAAAATGGCGTCAGATAGATTTGTTCCGGATATTAAGATATGTTTAAATCCTAGTAATAAGTTTAACCCAAAACCTTATTGGAATGGAGAACTTTCAAAGTCGGTGGCACTCCGACGTTTGGCTTTGGCGTTATTTAGGCGTAACCCACTCCTACAAATTTTATATATCTTCAAAATAAAATATAAGAATCTCAAAGAATTTTGAGATGTACTCAAAATAATTCCTGGCGGGAACTTTGTTCTTCTTTGAATGAGAACACTTCTATTAATGACCTTTGGCGAAAAATGAAATGGATAAAAGGTTATAAAACTCCCAGGAATTTTATTGATAATGATAAAGCAAGTCTTCTGCTACATAGTTTGACTCCTGATTATGTCCCTGTTTGTCAACCATTGTTTAATTCTCAAAATTCAAAATTAGATTCGCAAATAACGTTAGTAGAACTTAATAAAAGCATAAAATCCAAAGATACCTGTCCAGGAAATGATGAAATATCATTTTCTATGATTAAATATCTCTCAGATAATGCTAAATCAATATTATTATTCTTGTATAATAAATTTCTTTCCTTAGGTCTAGTACCGAATCAATGGCGAGAAATTGGTGTAATTCCTATTCCTAAGCCTGGAAGAGACAATAATATGGTATCATCACTTAGACCTATTTCACTTATTTCATGTATATGTAAAATATTCCATTCAATTATTCAAAAGAGATTAGAATGGTATTTTGAAAGTAAATGTTTGTTTGCCGATACCACTTTAGGTTTTAGAAAGTGTAGATCTTGTTTCGATAATTTAAGTCTATTAGTTACTAGGATACAAAAAGGTTTTTGTACAAATGGTGTCATGGTCGGTTGTTTCATAGACATCGATAATGCCTACAATAATGTAGATATAACCCAGCTATTGCTGACATTAGATCGGCTGGGCGTAGGAAATAGGATTTGTTTATACCTTTGGGAGTTTCTTCGTGAGAGACATTTAAATATTAAAGTAAACGATTTACGTATGGTAAGAACTACGGGAAGGGGTTTAGCACAAGGCGACCCTCTATCCCCGTTACTATTTAATGTAGCCACTATAGATTTATGTAAAAAAATTAGTTCCGATCATGTCCATGTTTCACAATATGCTGATGACTTTGTTGTCTACTCCGTTGAAGATAGTGTAGCTCAAGCTTGTTATTATTTACAGAACTCATTGAACTTACTTGCCAAACTCCTTGCTGATATCGGTTTAGAGATTTCAACAACAAAAACTAAAACTTGTATTTTTAAAAAAGGTAAAAATAATGAAATAGGCGTTCTTAAAATCAACAACTCATTCTTGCAGGTAGAAGAAAATGTAAAATATTTGGGCCTTTGGCTGGATCGTTCTCTAAGATGGGCCAAACATATAAATGAAACCCATCAAAAAACAGCAAGATTTCTCAATGTCCTTAAAGTTCTATCTGGAGCTAACTGGGGCGTTCACCCGAAACACTTAAGAATCGCTTATATTTCTCTAATACGTAGTCGTATGGACTACGCAAGCTTTCTGTATGGAGACAGTTGCCACTCAAACTTGTATAAACTCGACAAAGTCCAAAACCAAGCGATGAGGATCATCGGTAGCTTTATAAAATCTACGCCAATTCATGTCATGAGTAGTGAATTAAGTCTCCAGCCCCTATTTATTCGTAGAAACTATTTAGCCGGTAAATTTTATTTAAAGTGTAAGTCGTTGTTAAGTAGTCATACAGTTGTTAACATTCTGGACGATTTTTTACCTCAGATGCCTTTGTGGAAAAGGAAGAACAAGCCTTTACTCATTTTAAGCCATGAATACCTTAAAGACTTACGAATACACTGCAGCCAGAATTTAGAGATGTTCGGGTATCGCTCTTGGGTCAGTTACATAGATTTATCTAAAAACATTAACTTTAGCATTAACGGAGTAAATCAAACAAAAAAACGATTTCAGCCATTGGTTTTAAATGATTTATGTTGTCAATACGTAAACACAGAATACCCAAATTTTTATCAAATATTCACAGATGGTTCCAAAGAAAATAATAATTCCGGAGCGGCTTTTTATGACCCTCAACAAAATATATCTATGGGTTTTAGTATTGACACGAACGTGTCTATAATGTACCTGGAACTGTTGGCAATTAGCGAAGCTTTATCATACACTCAATCAATAAATCATAGTAAGTTTCTAATACTAACTGACTCCAAGAGTTCCTTACAACATGTGGCTCGTTGTACCTCGACAATTCGAGGAACACCGATAGCTTACACAATTATTGATCAGATTTTGAAACTTCAACAGAATTGTAAATTAGTAATACTGCAGTGGATTCCGTCTCATATCGGGATACATGGCAATGAGGTGGTAGATGTTTGTGCTAAGAGGGCCTGCATAGACGGTACTCCGTTAGATATAGTACCATATTTCGCAGATAACTTCTATCTGGTTAAAAAATATTGTCATGAACTGTGGAAAGAATTTCATGATGTGAGATCAAGAGAAAAAGGTATCTGGTACAAGACCATTCAACCTGAGCCTCTAATAATTCCGTGGATAGATAACTGTTCACTCAATAGAAAAGATATTGTTACTGCCATGAGGCTTCGATCTGGTCACATCCCATCAAGGAAGTTTACGTTCCTTATGGGTATCACACCTTCACCTAATTGCGAGAAATGTGGAATAATCGAGGACGTACATCATATCTTGATCGAGTGTGAGCGGGGCGAACGCCTTAGGAGAAATCGGTTTGATTCCCAAAATATGTTAGGAGTTGGTACTTTAAATGGTGTTTTAGCTAAGCCTATGTCGGATGAGGCTAGAACTCTCTACAATATATATTACAATCATATAAAATAATTGAATAAATTCAAAATTTGGCTATGATGGAGCGACATAGTCAGTATTGTGACAAAGCTCCTTAATAAAGAAAAAAAAAAAAAAAACTTCTATACCATCTTTGAAACAACCTTAACGACGTAAAATTCCGTAACAAACTAAGTAGCTGATTCACCAAAAGATACAGCTCTGTTTAGACTTTAGAACAACAGTACTATCGAAGCATTTTATTTCCACCCCAGTACACGCTGTAGGTACATTGTAGACAACAAACGACAGTTCCTAGCCAGTTTGAAGGCAGTAAACAATTTGTGAAGTTTACACAGTTGTAAGCTTTCACTGCGGGCACGCCTCGAGCGTACATAAACTTTGTTTTGAAAATGAAACCGGATGGGGCACTTAGAGAAAGCGCCTTATGACTCCCAGATCGATATTTTGTAAGCTATATTTTAGTTGGGGGTTTTTAAATGGGGCTGTGTCGGGGGTTTTGCATAAGTGCTGTTCTGCAATATGTATGTTAGTAGTTTCGAAGTATTATGGAAGTTGAAAACAGCGTACTCAAAGCTTTAGTACATAGTGCGTAGCTACTTATGGTTTATAGCGGTTCGACTTACGTACTGTTTTGAAAAAATAGGTAAGTTGTATTAAGAGTTTTTGAAGCGGGATTGGTGCTCTTTGTGTATACACTTATTATTTATATTTTTCTTCTTATTTTTGTTTTTTAACATGCAATCTGCAGTAAATATTTTCCAGAAAAAATAAATCATAATTGATTGTTGCAGTCATTTCTTGCAATCAGTCAACAATTTTCTTTTTATCACATATTCAAAAAGGGCTAGTTTATTCTTCGTACACAGGGACCAAAATAGCTTTTTAATCCCTAGGGACTAAAAGTGATTGGAATTTGGAATATGGGTATTGTTAGTAAAAGTTCCAATCGCCAAAGAGATTAATCACGAACATTGTATGAACAAGCAACAAAAACTTTGGAAGTCTGTGGACTCTTGCCAGTCGCAAGAGTCCACAGACTTCCAAAGTTTTTGTCATTGGTTTCGTTTTCATATTTTTCGAGGGTTAGGACCCTCGAAAACTATAAAAAAGACACCAATGACGAAAACTTTGACTCTGAGCCCATAGAGAGGTCAAAATTAAAATCAAAGATAGCGGCTGCGAAAATGTTAAAATTTTATCATGGGTGTCGTTTTTATAGTTTTCGAAGGTGCTAAAGCCGATAGTGAGGTCAAAATTTTAATCCAAGACATTGCTGAGAACATTTTGTTTTTGTTTTAAATCATACATGAGAAGGAACTTCATCCTGAAATTTGAACTTATCAAAATATTCAAAGTAACTTTTTGCCCCAAGAAGAACAAGGCAGTCATCTTTTTACTAATATTTAAATCGTTAGATTCGCCCTACCGCGTCAAAAGATAGTTGCGTTAATGTTTCAGTTTTGACAGCTCTGACACACAATGACGCAGTGACTTGAGTTGATTTTGACGGTAACGCTATTTTGGCATGACTGAGCTTACTCTTCTCAGTATGGACACTTTTTTGCGTGACTAAGAGAATCTAGAGATTTTAATCTTTGTCTTTCCACTCAAAACTTTATTCAACTCAAGATATTTCAATATTGCAGTAACGTCTGCTAATTCAAAAAACCTTCATACATGTAACCCGAACTTTCACGATCTCTCACTCACTCTATAATTCAAATACACCTCTGATATTCAGGACTCGTATTCAATTACAACTGAACACATTACAGCTTCCACAGATTTAGTCTAGAATTACCATTGTGGCGTGTAAAGGCCTTTATCCTATGTGTATGTAATTGTGTGACCTAACCGTGTTGTTGTTAGGTTCAAGGAATATGCTAGGTTAATAGGGTGGCAGGGGGACATCGACTCGCAACCTGTTACCATGGATTTTGAAACCCCCTCCGTTGAAATTTTTCGTCGGTTATTTTTTTTAAATTGGTTTTCGTACATTTAAACCATGTAGGTATTGCACTTTTATATGAAAAAGATTTAATTTTTTGATAATCGAAAATTTTCGATGACCCCGACCCCAAGGGGTCTAGAATCAAGTGCTGAATAATTCATAGTTACAGTTTGCGCGTCGATGTCCCTGCCATCCTGTATTGTGTTGACTCTATGAAACAGAACTAACCAAAAGTCACTTGTACGAAATGTTATTCATGATCCTTTGAATGTATTCACTGATAAGTAGTTTTTGAAGTAAAAACTTCTTTAGGCGCGTTAAGCGATTTTTGGTAGTGGGAAATCTTATGGGTTCGTGTAACCCATTATATCTTTAGCTATGAGTGCGCTTCGCCAGCAGTGAAATCATTTCATAGTTTTAAGTTCTCACTTCTGTCTTCTGTGCTTTTTTGCTGGCAATTTCCTTTGAATATACGAACTAAGTGTTGACTATAACTATGCTACTTTCTAAAACGGATGCTTTCCATTCATGATTTGCTGCATAATGATGTATTTGTAGAAAGATAAGCGGTAATATTTTTATATTCTTAAATCTCTCTCTTTTTTTAATCAACGCATAGTTTTAAGTAACAAAACAACCCCAACATCTAAATGTCAAAAAACATTACAAAAGCCTAACTATCACATAATTTATTCCAGCGTTGCATTCACTTATATTAAAAACTGTACCTACCAAACAAAGAGCCTTCATAAGAAATAATAAGAGCATTTCGCACAAAGCTCAGGTCTGACCTCCGTATTAGCTAGAACCCAGCGACACAAAGAGTTGTGAGGCCACGGCCTTATAAATATGTAAGACCTCTGGACTCTTGTCAAAAGCATGTTGCTTATTTACATACATAATATATTATTTTATCAATATTCGTAGAAGATCGTCTAGACGCAGGGAGCTGAACAGATCATTAGATTAGGATGAAATAGACCGGGATATTTGCTTGAACTATAGTTCGAGCAAATATTCTCACCTTTAGAAATTATATCTATAGTATACTATATGTAGATATAATTTCCAAAGGTGAGAATTCTAACGATAACGTCATTGAGATTCTCTTAGAATTCGTAAGAAAATTGATACAAGGTTGTCTATTTAAGGAGAGAATAGATAATATTTGATATAAAAGCAATGTGCTTGTTAGCATGTCATACACGTTGTATGAAAGAGTACTCAGAAATATTGCCTTGAAGATATTCACGGAATATTGTCATCTCAATAGTGTACCTAATGGAAAAGATTGAAATATATCAGATTTACCTATATTATTGATGCTTACATAGTTTTCCTTTCCAGGAAAATGTTTGCCTGCTTGTGAATCAAAGTTGTGGTTTTTGTCCTCACACACTCATAACTACAATAAAATAAGCAACCGCTGTAACACTAAAGGTCTTAACATCCACTCGTATAAAATAATGACAAAAAGTTGGCTTCTCTCCCTGTCATAAAACGACACTGAGGATATAGTGAGTTAACACCTAAATATACAAGCAAGGCATTCACACAAGACTCACACCTGCAAGTCACCACAACACGCACGCTCACACACACACTAACACACATACTTGCACACACACTACGTATAACATTATTTAGAATTATTTTATTTTGTTATTTTTTTTTTATTTTGATAGTTCGCTACCCTTGTTTACGTATGATTAACTATTTTGTCCATATTCAAACATCCTGAAATAAAATTAAAGCTAATGCAAACATGCTTCGAATAAAAATTCAAGTTCACGCAACTCAGGCCCCCAAGATACAGGCGCTGCCTAGTTTGGGGACCACTATTTTAATACTATTTTAAATAAGCTAAAAAAAAAAAAACATTCTTTTCTGAAATTTATTTTGTAACAATGGACCATTATTCCTCGTACTTGTCGTCGAATCCCAATTACAACGAGTCCAATTACTATTTCTATAGCAAAAGAAATTTAATCTGTGTTAAGGTTGTGGTCAACCAGAGCCCAGTGTACTACAGGCTTTATCTAAACATTACAAGCATATATGTTCTCATGTAGATAACGCAGTGTGTTCACAAACAACTCAATTGTGTAAATACGTTCCTGTTTGTATCTAATTTTATGACAACGTAGCCATCTTACTACAATCTATCAACTAAAACCGCGAGGCAAAATGAAGATGCTTGTTTCAACGAACTGAGCAAACAAAATAGATTTACAATGACTAAACTAAGCATTTGAAGCATCAAACAACATTTTCAATTTAAAATCGAATCAGCTCGTAAGCACTTAGTTGTTATAGCTGTAACGTTAAGTAACCACTTAGACGCCTTAAAAACACTCACAAGCGTTAACCTCTTGCACACAACAATACACTAATGACAAGCATTCCACAGAACTTTGAAAAATGTAAACTGACAAACTTCGTATTCCGGAACTTAGAATGGCCTTTGACGTTAGGCAGCTTTAAAGTTACAATGTGTTAAACGACATTATATGTCCTCATAATATACGAACTTGGACATTGTTGGGGCTATAAATTTAGTTTAGTGCCTTTATTTGCACGGGTGCTTAGCCTTTGTATGGCATTTGGGATTATGCAAAAATTATTACCCACATAAGTAATGGGGGTGGGATAAGTAGGTTGGATATTAGATCAGTTTAGGAGCCACATAAAGGGTTATGGATTACCGAAGCTTAATTCGGCGTTAATAAAATACGAATCATTGCCAGTCACCGCGGAATGAACTATTCTCATAATTTTATAGAGGTATGAGGAACAGGGAGTAAAGTTCACTCATCCTCTATAGAAAAGGGGGGATCCTTCGACCAGACGGGTGTTGTGTCTGGTGGGCAACTGCCCGACGCGAATTGTATGTATTCTGATCGCGCGGTAAACTCTACATGCGCGATGCAGGATTTCGCGTGACGTCAGCGTTCACATGTGGCGATATTGGTGCCGCCACAATGTATTATTGGTACCGATAAGCGAGAAGAAAAAGAAGTGCCAAGTCTATAAGCACTATCAAACAATAATTTTAATGATAATTTTCAGGCATTCTAGTTATTATAAAGATAGTATAGAATATTTAGAAAGCACAAAGTAAAATAATAATTGGTGCATTATAGCTACATAAACAATAAAAGCTACAAATGAAAAGTAAATTAAAAATAAACAACGTTACGGTTCTTTAATTTTTACCTGAAAAAGTGTTAACTGGATTTTCGAAATAATATTAAACCAGCTAATGACATCTCCAACAAAGCTCTCGTCCCGAATGAGGACGGAAATAGAGCGAAAAGATAAAAGAATAACACCAAAGAAGAATACATTTATCAATTTTCAAACAATACGAACACAACATTCGACTTTAAAAAGCATCAACAACAAAAAACAAAACAAGTAGAATAGACCAAAAAGTTAAAACAAAAATCAATCATTTTACCAGTATCGAAAATTCTAGATAAACTTGGTTTTATAAATCCAACGAGTGACCTAAATACGTTTGTTGCTCCTCCATTTGCTAAATTAACTAGCATTACAGTTCTTTTTCAAGTAATTCAGTTAGTTTCAAATTTTGCATTCAGAAAATTCAACGGTAGCTCTAGTTTTCTTTTCGAGCTCTTTTCAAGCCTATAAGGCTACATTCACACGTCGATTTTTTCCCCGTATACAGATTTTATCGAATAGAGTGGTGGCAGTAGAAAATAATATTAAATTGTTCACACGGAATCTATGCGTGAAAATATCGTGTTCGAGATTTTTTTTTTCCGTATACCATCCGAAGTTGCCACCGAGGAGGCCGCGTCTTGAAACGATTTTATCGAATACGACACGCACTAGGGCTTGTGTTCATGTTGTATTGGTCACACGAACAAACTTGTCTTGTCGCGCACATGCACGCAGTTATCCTTGTGACGTAACTGCGACCCTAAATAAATTGCGATAAGAGCAAGGGAAGCATAATAATAAATTATAGATTTCATAAATACGAGGGACATGTCGTGAGAAAAGTCGTTTTATTTATTTATTTCTACAAAAAATAACCAAAGAGCTAGGAAACCACGGATTGATTTTTAATGCTGCAGCCGCATCTGCGTGTACGTGCCGAAGCTTTGCCCAGTGATACGATACACGCAGATGTAACAAACCATTATCGGTTATCGTCGCGATAGTTCGGCCTGCGTAGCACTTACCCGCGTGGCGGTACATATTAAACTAAGAGAAGCCGCTAATATGACCACCTCATTAGCGCGATAACTTTTTAGTGAGCAAAACATACGAAGCTTCGGTACGCATTGCTTTGTCACGATAGACGCCGATGCGGCCGCAGCATTACAAGATTATGTTTTCTAGAAAGAGAGTGATTACTGCGATGATGGCTAATAGAGAAATACTTATAAGTAAAAAAAAGAAGCACCGACCCCAAATAAAGTAGGATATGAGCTGGATGCTTAAAAATTTATCGAATCGGATATCCAAGTTCTAATATAAAATAGTCCCATTCGAAATTATCTATTAAACGACATTTACTAGGTACTGATATTTGATAAACTCTTATATCTCATGCTAGGAAATTCAACATAAGATCACTCGCTGTAAAACTTTAAGCTCTTGGAAAATAAAATTTTAAATGTAAAAGCGTAAATAATCCGTAATTTACTGACCCCAGATTTATTACGGGAACGATTTACAATGTAAGCACTGCTTGGAGTGCTTGCAGCAATAATGTGGAGTTGAAGATCGTAATAATGCTCAAGCACTGAATGCTTGGTAAATGCCAGGTCATCGTTTACGAGAACTCGAGCCTGAGAAACTTTGTACATTCTTACAACTTGGTAAGCTGTCTGATGCAGCCTTTGGTTTGAATTTGTATTTAGTATTTATTTCAACGTCTACAAATTATCTGGTGTGCTGCGTTTGTAATTTTGTTATAAAATACAGATTTATTGGTTTTAGGCAACTTTAAAAATATGTTTAATTAGGGGGATCTTATTAAATTAATATTAGTATGTTTATTCGTAAGAATGTCAAATAGGACATGTCCTAATTGTTTTTGTTCGTTCGGAAAGAAGTTCATTGGTTTGTTGTGTTGTAAATAAAAAGCATTTTTTGGGTTCCAGATAGAATATCTTAACGATATTTTGTAGTTTGTACCTGTAGCGGCATGTACATCGCTACATGTGAACTACGCATCAAAGACCTGACGTCACACAAAATCCTGACGTCACACAAAATCCTGACGTCACACAAATCCTGCATCGCGCAATTAGAGTTTACCGCGCGATAAACATATATACAAGCTTCCCGACTTCAACCTCTGGGCAGTTGCCCGCCATACATCACACCCGTCTGGTCGGAGGATCCTCCCTTTACTATGGGGGATGAGTGAACTTTACACCCTGTTCCTCATACCCCTAAATACCTATATTTCAACCCACCAAATTTCATGAATAAAACCCCTAAGTAAATACTAAGTGGACAAAAATAATACATATAATTCTGATTCATCAAAAATAAACCAAGCAAAATCTGCTAAATCACTATTTTTATCGGTGCGCCTCTTCAGGTACATTTAAAGGTTACCAAAACATTTATACAGGCAACCTTATTCACAAAGGCATGTGTAAGTACAACCTACGTTTTCGTTTCTTTTGATTTCGAGTTGTGGGCACAAAGACAATGGCTCCGTCCCTAGAGGCTTAAATTCGTTACTTAAAGCCAATACAGACAAAGAAATGGCATGTTAGATTACGTATGTCAATATATCAAGGAAACGGTATAAAATGGGGAGGGATTTTTTGAGAACGATAAGGTTTACTCAAGAAAAGTAGGAAATGTTAATGGATGTGCGTGTGTGTGTGTGTGGATTATTGATTTAGGACTAAGGTTTCAAGAACCAACAACCTAATTATGGATTGCTCTTCATATATCCATTTACTTTTACAATTGTTGTAAACGGAAATCGGAATTTAAAAATATAAAAAAAGAAAAGAAAGAAAATACGTTTATTTGCGGTAAGCATGACGCAAAGAAATAACACAAAACAAAAATAGAACAAGTTGGGCGAAAATATGCGTCACGTCCACGCAAAACGGACATCGCTCACCATAATGCTGCGACCCTATGCGAGACAGAGCCCCAGCGCTGATTTTCAGCGACAGCCGGCGTTGACGTTATGACGTCGACCGGTGCAGCATACAATGAGATGTATTTAAGATATAAAAATAAAATAAATATACAATAATTAATCTACATGTTTATTTAAAATAGCAACATTCCATTCAGTCGGCATCGACTCGCGCGCCGCCCCCGGCTTAGAGTATATTGTGCGCGCAGCTCTCAGAAAACTATCTATAAGACGTTTTGAATGACATCTGGTTACCAAAAAATTAACATGGCGCCTTTATGTAATTTATGTATCTATTTACAATATGATATGCTGGTTAACTATTATAATGAAAATTAAATCCAAAAAAATTAAAATACTCGTAGTGTCGCCCCGTATTGAAGCGCAATATGGTGGTAATATTATCAATTATTATGTCTATACATAATTTTAATAAACTAGCTGCGCACCGCAGTTTCAACCACATAAGTCTCGATCCTGAGGAATATCGGCATAAAAGGTCATGGTCTACCCATGTGCCAAATTTCATCCAAATCCGTTTAGGCTTTTTAGCGTGAAAGCGCAAACAAACAAACTCACTTTCGCGTTTATAATATTAGTTAGGATTGAAATCGCTTTTTGTATTTGTCTCTGTGCTACCACGTTGTTCTTCTAAACTACAACATTATTTAGAGAATATATTCCGAAAGGTTTATGTATAATAAATATTACATTAATATTAAAATTACTTAAATAATTATTACAGAAGTATCCATGTTTTGTCAAGTCATAAGAACTGTGCGAAGCAGGGCGGGTCGCTAGTTTCTGATAAAATGAAGCCAACCAACCACATATCTACTACCTTATCGTATACTATTAAATTAACAATATTTATATATATATTTGTATATATACGGGGTGTCCAGGACATCGACGCGAAGCCGGTTATCATGGATTCAGTACATGATTCTGAACCCCCCTGCGTTGAAATTTTTCGTCGGTTATTAAAAAAAGAAACAGTTGCTCCATACATTTTGACCGCGTAGGTATTGCACTTTTCTATGAAATAGCAGATTTGTTTTTAATAACCGACGAAAAATTTCAACGTAGGGGGGTTCAGAATCATGTACTGAATCCATGGTAGCCGGCTTCGCGTCGATGTCCCTGCCACCCTGTATATATTTATAATCACGTTCTCGAAAATGGCTCTAAAGATTTCGATGAAAATTGCAAAAGGGGGTAGGGGTCAACGGCGGCGAAAAATCGATCAATCTAGGTCCCATATCCGGGAAAATTCGTTTTCTCCGTATTTTCATCCGAGCAAAGCTCGGTCGCCCAAAGTTTAAAACAGTATGGCTCAGATGACCTCAGAATGACAATGGCAGAACGGAATTAGTAAGTACCTATTATCATGGCAGCATGGAATTAGTAAGTATCTACTATCATGGCAGCATGGAATTAGTAAGTATCTACTATAGGCAGCATGGAATTAGTATGAACTTTCCTATATTATTCAATGAGCATTCTCTATTTTCACAAGAGCAGAGCTCGGTCGCCCAGGTACTAAACACTTAACGGAGTAAAATCTTTGATTTCTACTCAAAATAGCTCAAATAGGCCAATACCTCGAAAAACCCAATACCTATTTAGGTATTAATAGGTGCTCGGTATCAGAACAAAATAACAATGTGATTGACATGACCTAGATCTCAGAGCCGCAAAAACTTGTTTGGAGGAAACCCACACAAAGTGAAATCACTCAACAATTCCGGAACAAATATTACTAAAAGCTCCATCTCGGAATAATGACAGAGCAAAGCAATAACTTAGGTATCTAAAGTTTGAACGAGATCAATTTTTGGTCAGACAATTGACCGTTCTGTGAGGTGGATAAAAATGGACAGGATTTTATTGCTTCACGTACAATGGACACTGGCGGACTAGACGGCAGAGGAGGGTTTTTAATTTATCAATTGGATTTAATGCTTATCCAACGAAAATAAGGTATATATTGCAATGATCGCTGCCCCAGAGAAAACTACGCTGCCATATTCTGCGAGTCTCCAAGCTAGATCACCGAGCATTTAAACATATAGGTACCTTATTTCGATTAGATAAGTATTAAATTCAATTGATAAATTTAAAATCCTCTTTCCTGCCGTCCGCTAGTGTGCGCAGGCCATAATTGTCAGTTACATGTCACATAGCTGTCAAATGTGGCATGTTGTTAACGTATCAATTACATAGTTGTAGTGACTTCAAAATGGTCTCTATTCACGTCCTCTTTTTTGAAGAGACTCATTAAACTCTGCAGGTTTTTCGGAACATTATTTATTTTTCTGAAATCGATTGAAACTGAAACTCAAAGCATTTATTTCAATTGAAACAATTATAGGAACTTTTGAATTGTCAAGGACAAGGGGACATTCACAAAGATGAAGCTAGATGTCCATTCCAAATAGATTCCTTAATTACAATCATTACCTAGAAAGTAACACAAAATAGAACCAGCCCTAGATGGAATTAATGAGGACTCGTTGCTTTGGGGAATGTATTCCCCACGACATATGACACGATTTTTTTTTTGGGTAATATACTCACCTTAGACACTGGAGTGGGCGTAAATTTATATGATCTTACAAAGTTATTAAAGGAACTAACATACCTTCTACACCGCCCGAGTCGTTCAATTAAGATGTCTTTATAACAGGAAAATCTTAGTTAATCACCCTATTTGTACCCACCATATTTTCCCATAAAACCTGACAGAATACCAGTATAAAGAAGGGTTAGAAAATTCATCGCAAGCAACGTTTATCTTGTTAAGAAGCTACAGCACAATAACTTGTACAGCATTAGGTAATTTAGCAGAAGGAGAGAGAGGTCGTTCTATCTCTTTCTAACGCCTGACGTCACAACCGAGTTCATTAAAAACAGGGTGTTGATTTAGAGCAACAAGATTAAGGGAGTAATTACAGACGTGGATATAAATGCTTAAAATACACAAGTGTTTCGAGCCTTGTTTTGGAAACAATTTGATTTGATTATGTTAATCAGGATCCTTTGAGACGTTTCTTTTAACACTCCTTTTCGTTTAGGGATTTGAGAAGGTGTGGAGTCGTATTTAAAACAGTTTCGTTGAATGTTCGTTCAGTTTAATTATTTCAAGCAAAATGTTTATCTATTCTTCAAAGTTATTCGATATCCTTTAAAATAAATTTGGGAGCATGCATGCTCTTTGACATAGTAAAGAATGGATAGAAACGTTTCAGTGAACACAATGACGCCTGTTTTATGCAAGGTTCCCTGGAAAGTATTCTTAGGTCTTGTCGTCGACTTGAGTCACTTTTTTTACTACTTATTCGATGCACAATCAATCAACAGAAACAATAAACCAAAACGTTTGTTGCTCTACGTCAGTGTTGTTTAATTTGAATATCTATATATTCAGGTCCCGTAAATTCTTGCACAAATCATAACAATTTAAATCGAAAAGAAAAACGGACATAAACTTTGAACAAACACTCACTAAGTACCAAAACCCACAAAATTAGATTGGAAAACTAATCGAAAAACGCACACTCAAAAACCACACGAACTCCAACGAGCACGATTTACAGCGGACATGTCGGTGACGTCATAAACACGAGATTGAACGATCATGTCACACGGAAACAGTGACAGCGGTAGGGTTGTACGCGAGAATTAGAGTTGTCACCATATCCCCCGGCCACGTCTGCATTAATGACGCGCGGGTTTTCCGCACGGACTTCCGGATAGTAGCGGTTAATTATTACGGAGTGGTTTAGGCGCGGCTTAGTAAAACCCTATGCCTGCTTGTTAGTGATTATTGGTTATGGATAGAGTACAAATGAGCGTTAAGGCGGAGTTTCATTATGAACTGATTGGTTCTGTAATCAAGGATGAATTAGAGGCGTTCGTGTCTAGTCGTGTAATTCACACAGAGCTACTAGATAATTGTGTGGCTGTAATGATGCAGTACATGACCACTGCAGTAGATAATAGATTAGGGACTATAATAGTAAGATTTTTGTACAAAATGCAACCAATTTTCAAGTGAACTTGGACTAAACTTGCAAAGCAAGATCAAGAATTTCCAAAACGTGCTCTTTGAAAACTTGCAAAATTCACAAACTGAAACATTTAAAAAAAGCTATTCCTAGAATTTTACCAAATCAAAAAAGGCGAAGACAGAACAGTTATTACGCAGATAGAACAAGCATCAATCCAATAGTTGAATGACACTGTGACAATGACAAGGAAACAAAAGAGGATGCTGACACAGTTTCGTTGGACGCGCTATACGTCCTATAGACGTAGTTGTACGTTCTATTATATTATAGGCGTAGCTGTTCGTAGGGAATACAATCTCGATCGAACGTTTTTTCGAGATTCAATCTCGTGAGAAGACTATCTCGTGGTTGAGATCTCGAACGAGATTTCGAGGCTGAGCGCGAACATCTCTGAACATTAAAAAAAGGAAAATAAAAAGTCATTTATTTAATCAACACTTATAGAATCAGCACTTTTTTAACGTCAAAATTACATGAGACAGTCCCCCAAAACGCCCCCGCTTCACCACTTTCATAACGCAAAGATCAGCCAAGCGCAAGGAGGCAACTCGACTCCCGACGCTACCGCAAGCAGTGACATCTAAAGGAGCATGGCGAACTGTTGGTTGTTCAGGCAAGAATAATAATAATCATCAATTTGTCGAAGTCGAGGGGCTTGTGGCCATGTAATAACAGTCGCACGGGTCGATTGATCAGGTTAAGCTATGCTTGCCGTCGTAGGTCCGCGTTAGGTCCGTGGATGACCATCTTTACATACCAAGACCCATCCGTGCCTTGGAAAGCACGTTAAGCCGTTGGCCCCGGCTGGTATTTGTAGATCTTTGACAGTTGTTATGGGTCGTCAGAAGCCCGAAAGTCTGACAACCAGTCTTTCCACGGGGTATCGTGTTACCCAGTACCTGGGTTGTGGAGGTCAGATAGGCAGTCGCTCCATGTAAAATACTGATATTCAGCTGCATCCGATTAGGTTGGAAGCCGACCCCAACATAATTGAGAAAAAGCTAGGCAGATGATCAATTTGTCGAGGTCTCTAGCTAACAACGTATTGTAATTACACAACTCCTTGAAAAAACGTTGCATTTTGTAAGCATAGTGCAGTTGATTGTACGTTGATGTTTTTGTTTTGAGATACGATAATTATTTATTTATTTATAAAATGTAACACTATTAGGTACCTTGATGGAATTTTTAACTTAAAAAAACGCATTATTTCAGAAATAAAACGAAATCTCGATCTCGAAAAGGACATCTCGCCTGTTTACTGGACAAGATCTCGAATGGCCAACCTCGCTGTACGTTTTGTAGACGTAGCTGTATACGTACTTTCAATAGGCGTAGCTGTGCGTCCGATAGACGTATCAAGGGGTGGACGGGAGGACAGCAATGGGTGGATGATTAAACTGGGAATGTCCTACATCGGTGCTGGCACAAAATATGAAGAGTTTGATCCCGATTGTTTTATGCTTTTGAAACCTCTGGACGTGTTTTGAATGATTTTGCGATTTCTATTGAAAGTTGTTTACAATGATGTGTTTTATGAATTAAGTGGAGTTTTTTTATGGCTAGTTGAGGAATAACAGAAACATGCACTGATACAAGCGTTTATGTCGAAGAAAAATTATATATCTTAGGTAAAGTCAAGGAAATTGTTAGTCAAATTGACTACCAACTATAAATTGTCTGTATATTCAAATCACAACTGTCATTCTTTGAGAGTTGTAGATATGAAATGGCTATGTCACAGGCAATTTGTATTATTCCGCTTTTTACAAACGGCGTCGTCCGTTTACAAACGTTTGCTGTTTTGTAATATGCCTAAGGCAAAATGTAAATTGCCTAGGTGCTTTATAATATACCACAACATTTGATGGACAATTCAGACGCCGTTTACAAAATGCCGCGGCAAATTAAAGAATTTAGTTATCCGGCATGTAAAAAACGTAAGGTGGCCATGGAATCTGGTGCTCGGAGGACTTATGCGGAATATTATTCGTTCAAAATTGTCGGTTTTTTTTTAACTGCAACAAACAATTTACAATATAACGTATTATTTTATGATAGTTTATAATCTAACAGAAATAATACCGACAAATTCTGAACTGGTATCAAACTTGCGTGCGACGTAAGGCGCCTTGCGCTAATAATGAATAGCCTGCCTAGCTGCGAGTTGCTTGGAAGTAGTGCTCGCCGGCCGCTGCCGCGGCACGTAATTTTCCTGACTGTACACAAAAATAAAATATCTAATCTTATGTTCCATTTTTCTATCAGCACACTTTAACATGAAACCGATTTCAATACCGAAGCCAGAAGAACTTTAAATAACATGATAACATCAATTTCACACGTGCTTAATTACTGTAACAACCCGTGCCAAAAAATATCTCGTCGAAAAAGCAATGTCACATCCCGAAGTCCCTCCATATTTTCCCGAAAAACCTGCCCAAACCCGTTGTTCCGTTATTAAGTACTAAGACAGTGATTGAGCAGCGGCTATAGCTATCACTCCAAGGACTAAATAATATTGTCAAAGTGACGAGAACAATAGATGAGCTTGACATGGGGTCCGGAAAGGATGACATACGTACATAGGTATGGGGGTTGATTAGGTTGATAAAATCTATTTCCTTGTTTACGGTGAAGGCATCGTATCAAATATTGACTGTTCTATTCCTGGATACGATATCTTGGATATAAAGTTTGAAACAGTGTAACAACGTCTTTTTTGTCGCCTCGGTTGACATGTTGGTTCTACACCACTAGTTTGACTCCCACACGGAACACATATTGATATTGTATTTCTACACGGATAATTGATTTGAGTATTTATGTGTTGGAAATACGTCACTGATTTGACTAATCGGGGCGCTCACGCTGCCTTGCGGCGCTTGACAGAGTCGCTCGCTAACGCTCGACCGAAGTTAAGCAGAGTTTGTCGGTAGCGGTCAAGCTGTGAATACGTTTAGAAACGGGTTCTCGTTCCTTATAGTGACGTGTACCTACAGAGTGTGAATTGCTGGTGTGATTAATAATTTTTAATTCTATTGCGCAATAGCCGACACCACCCATATTACACCCACAGTAGTTAAAATATGGCTAAGGATAACGAAAGACACGTACCTTGTCCATCATTATACATTTAAGATTTGATTCACATCGAGCTATTGATGCAGTAGAATTGTGAAGCATGTCAAACTCAAACTATAAGCATTTATTTCAATTAAACCATTTACAGGCACTTTTGAATTGTCAAAGGAGTCAGTCAGTCAGAAAGGTGAATCTAATTGTCCATTCCAAAGCGCAGTAGGTTCCTATAGAGCAGAACGGGCAAGAAACTCCATGGACAGGGACACTCTTAAAATTATTATTCACTAGCTGCACCCCGCGGTTTCACCCGCTTAGGTTTCGACCTCATGGGAATATCGGGATAAAAACTATCTGATGTCGTATTCCAGGTCATGGTCTACCAGTGTGCCAAATTTCACCCAAATTCGTTCAGCCGTTTTTGCATGAAAGCAAAAACAACATAACAAAAAAAAAACTCACTTTCGCATTTATAATATAAGTTAGGATTTCAAAAAAGAGCCGTTGCTTGTTGCCTGAAGTTAGCCGAAGTATAGAACAATTTTATTAAAGCTTTCAGTTTTATCCGTATCTTTCATAGATACCTACACAAAAACCCCGTGTTTTTATTTGTTTTATTTATTCGTTTACAAAATCCCAAGTTTTTTAGTCACATCCATAGAATTCCCCAAGCAATCAGATACGAAAACATCAATTCTATTCAAATTAAAAACAAATGTGACGTCAGGCGCCACAATGTTTATTCGGTTGCAGGATCCAAACTGAGCCTCAAAGGATTCGGTTTGTCAATTCTACAGTAAGCTCCCTAAGCTTGCATAAATTTTAAAGGAAGCCGAAGCGAAGCAGTAGTTACTGCGACACCGAATAATTAAGATTTTTAAGCAGTCTGTAAGTTCCGTTCCTAAACTTACCGACTGTTTTTGCATGTGTGAAGCTTTTCTATGATAATTATTCAGATTTGTTACAGTTGTCATTTCGTTTAAAATTGTTTTTTATTTTTATTAATTTATTTATATTTTATATAGATTATTTTCTATTTTGTGAATGTGAGAACGCTGTGGGCTTAGTGGACTGTAGATTTGTTGACAATCTTCTATTTTGTTAAGTACCTGGTACTTGTTGAAGGACCTACACTGTCCTCCCATACCTATTAACACTGTTATTTGAAAATATTGAAAATATTGTAAAAACCAATTATTTATAAAAGAGTAACCGTGGAGTTTCTTGCCGGCTATTCTCCATAGGAAACGACCATTTGGAACCGTGCACCTAGCTTCTGATGTTTCATAACTGCTCATGTAGGTTTATGTGAAATAAAATATTTTAAATTTTGTTTTTTTTTTTTTTTGTGTCAGACAACGCGCAACCTAAACCTATGAAAATTACAAAATAATTAATAAATGTTTTGTTACAGGGTTTAGAGTTACACTATGAAATAATTCTTCCAATTTGTATCAGTATAGTGTACTATGAAATAATTCTTCCAATTTGTATCGATCGATAATTTATGCCTTAATTTTTTCTCTGTTGCCTAGAGTATTTTACAAATCAAAAACGGTGTTAAAAAAAAAGACTTCTTTGTGCGTTTATAGCTAGATAATAATTATAAAAAATATATATTTCAGAAAAAAAAAAACATTTACGGTTCACGAAAACGATTTTACAAGTACAAAATGAACTTATCAGAAAAAAGTATATCGTTCGTTGGGGCCTGTACAATTAAAAAAAAAATATATATATATTGTAACAGACACCAGAAAGTTAAGTAGGGACCATCAGAAAGTAAAGTAACGATTCGTTGCTGGATATAGGAACTGCGTTAACAGTAATAAAGTAGTGCTACCAGCAAAATAACATTGTCAGGGCGGAACAAAAGATGAGGTTGACATAGGACCGGAAGGGATGGCGTAGACTTATTATAATATATCGTGTATTGTTTACTGTATACACAACCCTTGCAAGCTTGAATGAGGTAATTGTGAAGCTGAAACAATAAAAAGGTCACCTCAATTCAATTATATCACCTTGACCTCGGTACTATTGTGTAGTACTTTATTATTTGAGCGACGCAATTCAGGGAAGGACCGAGGTCATGTGGTAACTTTTGCAAATTACCACTGGAATACCTGTAATTTGTAGGCAGAGATTACATTACATTGTTTTAGGGTATGTAAGTACATCCACCAAATGGTGGATGTACTTTTAACGGCAAAGTCATAAAACGAGTTACAAATTAAAATATGTGGGGAACTCGAACGCAAATACCAAAAGATGGCTCTATATCGCATCATATTACAGAAAAATTGGCAGTTACTTCACCATGGTTGAATAATTATGTTAGCTCATTTTAATCAGTTTTTTCTATCAAATTTACTCACTATCATTCGCTATATTTGAACTAGCTTGATTCTCGTATGCCTAAGCATGTGCTAAGCTCTGTATATATTATAGACTTATATACATAATTAATATACCCAGCAACACGCGAGAATGTCAACACAAACCAAAACGTGAGCAGAATTAACAGATAAGATCTGATTATTGCCATGTTAATTTGGGACGGAAAATAATAACATAGAATAGTGTTGATACGTCATTCTGTATTTTGGTATATTCGTGCTTCTTTATTAATAAAAGGCGAAATCTTTGACCGACAGTTTTTATGTGTTTCTTGGGCTCGTTATTTATGACCTTGATTTGAAGAAGGAATATTACTGCTTTAAGTTGAGTAATCTTTTTCCCTTTTTTCGTTCCAGCTTGCTATAAAAACTTAGTTTATTACTAAAGTTCTATCAGAAAAAAAAGATCTAGGCAAAGGTCTGGGCATATCTTTTCAGTTTTTTTTAAGTTTTGCATCACCATCTAATGTGTCAATAACGAGTCTCCTCGAAGATCGCCACGCAAGCGTTTCCTAGGCTTGCCTCGGTTCTTATTCGAGTTTATTTCCTTTACAATTTATATTTGTCATAATAAATAATGATTCCCAAAAGGCTTGGTTACTAATTTTAAACCTCAAGAAATGATACCTCTGATATTATTCAAAACTATATCCAAATTTTGAAAACACACACACATACATAAACTGACGCCTTTTTCATGGAGGTAGACAGAAACTCCATGTTGTTTTGAAAACACATTACTCAAATAAACGTCTGTCTTTTCGTATTCGGTAGTGACCAACGTCAACGATGCCACAGGGTAGGACCGGTCTCTGGGGCTACAACGGTATCCTGCCTGACATGTTAACCCAGTAGAATGCCGCCGGTTTCGTCCAGTGACACGTTTTCATGTTACGAACGCATCTGGCGTTGAAAGCCTTCGAAAAGGAAATAAATAAATGTCAAAAGGCAAAATTTGTTTAATCAAAATACTGTTGTAGACAGATTTTGGAGATGATAATAATAGTTGAATTCAATTCCATTTTCTTTTAATTCTAAATATTTGAATGGTAACTGAAATAATACACGTAAATGGTAACATAGTTAAAAAGATAAAATCCAATCTCCAATATTAAAAAAATCAAACTCTGAAACTCCGAAACTCATTATCAGACCAAACGCGACGTCAAGTGACGGTCAGCAAACAAAATCCCGTATTTACATAAACAGAAATACGGAATTTAATCTAGCATGAAGTCGTAACAGGCAAATAATCCGCATCCCCAAAAGATAACATTCCAATACTAACAGGGTTTTGCGTACGGAATTTCTATTCCTAATTAAACTTATTTGGGGCGTGACTGAAATGACATCTGTGAGTGCCAGTAGCCCAGTAATGACATTGCCGGTGCCAAATGGACACTGTTAGCGGGATAAGTCCGTATCGCGGAGGATGGCACGTTTTTGTAATCGTGTTGTGCCAATACTGGTATTATTCGCATTCCACATTGAGTTATTGATGCGTTAGATTTTATTGCGCTGAATATTTGTATAGGCGGAATGAGTTAAATGAGATTTGTGTTTGATATGTTTTATGAATTGGCTAATTGCGAAAAAAACTGTCAGTTTTCATAATTCAGTTTTTTTTTTGTTCCATTTTGATTTAAACGAAAATAAAAAACAGCTTGCAGCGAAATATTATGCCTAGTACTAGTTACATAGTACACGATGATAAGCCTTTCTAATTTAACTCTAACTCATCCCCAGATATTAATTAATTGAAACAGATTGTTTAATTAAAATTTATTTCTTCTGATTTCAGATTCAAAACATTTAAATCCTAAACTTGATATTCAATTACAAATCTTTAGGGCCATAACTCACTCAACATTGGAGCATCATGAGGAGAATTTAGTGGCACTTGTGTTGAACAAAAGTTTATGAGAAACGGCCGTATTAATTTTGGTTTAGACGTAATTATATTGAAATTAACTTGTTTGCTGATGCGGCTGTTGTACGGGTTTCAACTCTTGTTGGAGTTAGTTAGTGTGATTTTGCGGTTATAGTTTGAGAAGTGTGTCTAGGAAGCACCTTTGTAGGAGTAATATAGGTACTTAATTAGTGATAGTTCTCCTTAGAAACTGCCTGTATGTTGATGGGTGAAATGTAGGTTGAGACATTATTAAATATGAACATTTTAGAGACCCAGTTACGATTCACAGATTTCACAAATGAAACTGAACGCGATCAGCAGATCTAAACAATGTTCAAGAGCTGTCAGTGTCAATATTCCACAAAAATGTTGAACGCTGTGTAGATGTGCTGATCGTGTTAACTTTCGTTGCTGGAATTAGCACTAAATAATATTACTCGTAGATAGAGATTACTGTGTATTATATGTAGACTATTATTTTTTATACCTCTAAGTAATATGTTTACTATTTGTTCAACATCCATGTACATGTGTATAGCCTGGAAAATAAATAAATATATTTCTATCGATGAAATATATTTAGATCAACAACAAAATATCTAGGCAGAGACAAAAATAAATGCTTCTACCGAAAATTCTTCTTTGGTAACGTCTAAAATATAAATAGTATTAGTTATGTAAACAATTGTATTAAATGGTGGCAAATAGAAACTCACAATCACTCCGTCTAGACCATTTGACTATTACTGCTCCCAAAAATAACTGTTCGAATAAATGCCTTACTAAAAGAATATTCGATTTTCTATAGTTCCATCTACAAGTTCAGTTCTATTTTCAATAGGAACAAGGACAATGAAATCCTTGAAAATCCCTCAGCTAGTGTTTGTTCAAACATAGCTCTAGAGAAGTTCCCCAAATAAACTTTTAATTTAACCTTCCATTGTTTGCGTAAATTAGGCGCGTCCTCTGTTGAATTTTCCATGTTAGTTACGTTAATATTCTGCTCAATTTGAGCCACAAAGTCTTCTTTGTTATCCTTGTTGTTTTTAGTTGCAAAAAAACGTGTTTTCACTACATTTTCATGTTTTTACGCTTCTGTTTGTTGTAACCAGTTAGTTAATTTATTCTCACCACCTTTTAATTTCCGATTAATCTGGATATTAAAATTAAAGAAATATGATTCGATATATTTTTTTATTTACCTAATAGATAGTGTAGAGCCAGGTATTGTGAAACGTATCTGCTCCAAGCTGTGCAGATAGCATTATCTACACAGCTTGGAACAGATAACTTTATTCGTATACCTAGACATTTTGAATCTTAACATTATGTTACTCCACGCTGTCACACACAATATATGTTTTTATAACCAGTTTAGCCTTGTTCAGGTCGTTGATCCATTTATATCTATATAATATAACTGAGACCCTCAAGCGGCGCAAATACTGTAACCTCATGGGTAGCTACAGTTTTGAGCCGTTTGGGGTCGAAACGCTCGGGTCATGGGGTCCGAGTGCGCGTGTCCTTTTTAAGGAAATTTCTCGCCGACTGGTCGACACTTCACGCGACCAGAGGGCTGGCTTGTTCTTTGGCCAAAGAATTAGCATTGCCATTCAACGTGGCAATGCTGCCAGTCTTCTGGGCACGTTTCCGGATGACAGCGATGCGGACGAATACTTCGACGCCTAAGTGTCCTTTTGTTTTTTTGTATCTATTCGTGTAGTATTAATAGTTATTGTATTTCGTACCTAGTGTTAATAGTTTGTAAATAATTTATTACTACCACTTGTTAATAATAATTAAATATTTAATTGTATATATAGGTAAAAAATATAATATAATATTATAAATTAGAGTCGCTTTTCGTGTTTGTCTGTATGTCAGCGTTGTTCTTCTAAACCACACAACAGATTTTTATGAGGTTTCATCATTATTTAGAGAATTTATTCCGGAAGGTTTATGTGTATAATACGTTTATATAAAAAATACATATATTTAAGAAATCTCGATGTTTTGTCAAGTCGTAAAAACCGTGCGAAGCAGAAGCGGGTCGCTAGTATTACATATTAGCTCTATTTACAAGACACCCCAAAAATAAAGGAGTGTTATGTTTTTAAAATGTATTCATTCTAATGGCCAGTATTATCAAAACAGCATTCCTAAGATAATAAGGCCGCTGCTCGTACTTCAACGTAATGTCAATTTCAAGTTGCAGTCTCATCTCAGCGACAATCCATGTCAAAATTTTGTGTTTTTTTTTGTAAATTAGAGTTTTTTGACAGTTTGAGACCGGGATAAGAATTCGAACGTTCTTGAAAACACGGGAATTGCATCTCTTAAGGTGGAACTAGTTGATATTTACTCCATACAAATTTCGGGGGGGTTTTACTCCACTGTTTGACGTTGTACATCCAAAGTTAAACATGATATCGTTTTGTCGTAATATTAATTTTGTTTATGCAGAAACAAAATAGTAAAATAATAAGCCATTAAAAAGTTAGGAACCAACCAAGATTCGTTTTTCTTGCTGATTTTAACGCAACTTTGGGCAAAAATAAGTAATAAAAGTAGTGTGAAATCTCCAAAAAAAAAGTCAATACCAACACAGCTCAATTATCAGAGAATTCAAAATAAATAAATTTGGAATTGATTTATGCAGTGATTTTTTCATAAAGCTCTATTTTTCAAAGGACATTTCGTAATTTTTTACGCGCTCGTTTTACTAAAATAGTTCGGAACGGTGTTTGTGTGTGTGTGAATTAGACGTTGTGCATGTATACCAGCGTCTAAAAGCTCATCGCTGATACTATCTCTGTCGGACACGATGCCAGGTGAGACAGCGTGCTTTTTGGCTAGGCCATCCAGTGAGTTCGAGCACGTGACTAGTTCAACCTTAAGTCGTGAAGTCACAACCTTTAGCTCTGCAATCCATAGCGCTAGCCCCAGGGCTACCATAACGCTATGACACTCGCCTGAATTTCTCCACCACTATCGGCTCATTATTTCTGCCATCCTACAGTTCATCCCCTTTGTTTGTCTGCGCGAGATAATGAAGTATCCTTTGCAGATCAGATAGCGACGGAACCATTGTTGGAAACAATGGGTGACTTGTTTAAGAATTTCAAGCTAAATTTTCTTACTAAATTTTTTGGTGATTAAGATAGTAAGGAAGAAAATTTCAGTTGTTGTCCGGGAAACGGGTTTTAGTATCAAATGTTTGGTTTAATTTTATTTTTATCAGATCTATTCAAAAAGAGCTAGTTTATTCTTCGTAAACAGGGACTAAAATTGCTCTTTAATCCTTAGGGACTAAAAACGATTTGAATTTGGAATGTGGATATATTGTAAATAAATATTGTTAGTAAAAGTTCCATTAAACAAAGAAACCGATCGCGAACATTGTATGAACAAGAAACAGGCTGAAAAAAATAGTTTGTGAAAAAATAAAAACGCACGAAATGCATTCCGCCTTCGTTCGTAAGTAGTTAGTTAGCTAGTTTTATAAAAAAAATGTGTTTCTTCCTCAAGTATTAAGAATGCACTAAATACACGTAGTTACTATTGTTATTCATAAGTTGCAATTACTTATTTTCTCTCAGAGGGTGATAAAAGTAGAGTGTCCACCTTGCGAGCAAGACTATTTTAAGCTCGAGTGACGTACTTTGAATCCCTCGCTGCAATCAGGATTCTACTTAAGAATCCATCGCTAAGCTCGGGATTCTACTCTAGAATCCTTCGCTCCTTTTTGGGTTCAAAGAATCACTCTCGGCTTTAAAATTGTTGTTTGCTCCCTAGGTAAACAATCTACTATTTCACTATTTTGAATAATTTGGGCGTAATTTGAGATAAAACTAACGCGTTTTTAATTCGCCTATAACCGCTCAATTGTCGATTTGCAATAAAAAATCTATTGTGTCTCGTTAATGACAGTTAAGCTCAAAACTAGGCAAAGGCAAAAATATAGCCAGAAATGTCTGTTTAATTAATCGATCCATCTGTCGATATCGATATCACCGCGGTTTCGAAAAATTTCGTATCAGTACTAATTCACAATTAGGTACAATCAACCTCATTTGTGTGAGTTGTAACAATTTGACTTTGACAGCGCCTTCAAGTCTACCGCCCTTGCTCAGGCGGTTTTCATAGTGTAATTGTCACTACTCATGTGCGTTTGACTATAGATATGAGAAATCTATATCTATGTCGTGCCCAGATCTTAAAATTGATCAAACACAAATTGATTGAAACACAACCATTTCATGAAATGGTCGAACACTTCAGAAAATGGTTGTGTTTCATGAAATGGTCAGTTTAATTTGACCGTAATCATCGTTTAAAAGTCAACGTTTAATGATATGTCAGGCGACGTTTGGCCATATCCTATTACAGAAAGAGATCAAATTGGAAGTAGCGCGGTTACTCATAGTTCTAACCTAGCCTAACCGTATTCGGAGTCGGATTTGTAAAAATCTTTTTGGTAGCTCAATTCTAGAGGAAGGTTAGGTGCTATTAAACATCACGCTACTAGCTTTAGGAGCCAAGCAAAAAAATAAGTCGGAGAGAATGCTAAGGGAAAACGAAGTAATAGCGCGGGCAAGCGATGCGATGCGACGCGTTGGGAAGGGGAAACAAGAAATTTTATGCGGACGAAGTCGCAGGCAGAAGTTAGTACCTACTTAAATATGATTGCTTTTAAAAATCAGACCTACTCATCTCGCAGCTAAGTCAAAAGCCCTAGATAGAAACACATCTACATTTTCATTTTATTCGTTTGTGCTTCCACTTTATCCCAGCATTATGTGAATGAATTAATTTAGTCAGGATTGTATCTCTTTGTACTCTACGAGAAACAATATCAAGTGCTGCAAAGTGATTGAAAAAGGAAAGAAGTGCGTAATAGCTCGTAGTTGTTATTTATCTTTATCTTTGTGAACTTAAGTGTTTAGTTTTGCTACACCTGTGTAAGTCCTTCATCTACTATTTTCTATCTACTCTAGTAGAATGACTCACTGTGGTGTTTAGGCTAAATGATCATAGAATTGCCTCGTTGGTTTAGTTGTCGGACGCGCTACTGCTGAGCATGAGGTTTTTGAGATCGATTCCCAGGTCGGGCAAAGAGTTATTTTGTTTTTTGGAACAAAGTTCTTTAATGCGGCTTGCGGTGGCAGTAAACTGGCAGAAATTGTCACTCAAAAAAGTTTTCATTTGCAACTATTTTCCTGTAATTCACAATTTCGCTCTCTCCCGATAGAGAGAAACTGTTTGTGAGTATAAAAGTTAAAGTGAATTTTTGTTCATTTTTCGTCATAGGTGTCGTTTTCATGGTTTTCGAGAGTGCTAAAGCCGATACTGAAATCAAAATGAAAAACCAAGATGGCGGCTGTAGTTTACACAAAACAACTAAATTTATACAACTAGTTGCGTGATGTAAATTCGGTTTCATGGTTTCATTAAATTAATTGACCATTAAAGTTACAACATTAACAAATACTAGGTGAACGAAAATAATACAAACGGTATCGTCAAAATTACGCTTAATGTCAACCTTTTGAACACATGGCAAAAATCTTGACATACAAAATTTATATGAGTTGTGCGCTATGTTAAATTGATTTATCTAGCCACCTTTTCTGCTACTGGACATAATAATAGCTTGTAATTGTCACACTGCAGGGCGAATAACTTTTCTCTTATAGAGAATGAACGAACATTAATCATCGTGCTCGCTGCCTGTTGGCTGGTCACCAGACCATTATGTACTGGTTTTCTCGCAATGTTTTCCTTCAGTGCGCTTATTGTGTTCAAGATTAATTTAGAAAGTGATGTTTCAGTGACCTTTAGCTACCACTGCCTAGCTGATAACTAAACTGCCAATAAACATCGTAATTCTGGATGAATTCTAATTGATTATCTTAACAATTCAGTTTGTCGGCTATAAGTTCAGCTGATTATTTTATTCATAACAAGTTCGTAACAAACAATTTGCTAGCTTGAGTTTTTGCGGAGGCAGTGTAACTTTGTTTCTGAGTTAATCCTCATTTCCAGACTAGAGAATAAAACTTGTTTGAACGAATAAATGCTATCGTATGTCTCCTAATTCGATTACTACCGTTACTAAGAGCTGATTCACTTTGTTTTTTGCACCCATCACGATAATAAAATCGGATTTCAATAAAACGGACAACGACTTTGGTAACAAACATTATAATAAACTCGAAGTCTTTACCGAAATCACTATTGCTACTATTATAACGGTCGTTGCATAACACCCAAATGTAATAGAAGACAGAACTAAGCTGACTCAAAAATAAACATTCTTTATCTCTCGAAAATAACCTAAAAAGGCAAGACAAAGCCCCATTGCTTTTTATTTGTTATTTTCTACTACACATACTGCGGCTTATAGGTTAGATTTATCCGATTTCATAATACAAGCGTTAAACACAAATAGATATGGCCGAGTGCGCGATAAAAGTCGATACTAAAACGAGATATCGAATTCGTTTGAACTCGTATAACTTGTATATGAACGAGTCTCGAGTTTTTCGTTATAATAAATGATATGGAGTAGAGAAAGATCGGGAGGATATATTAAATAGGGCGTGTCTACTATCTTCGAATTGATTCTTGGGTGTAATCGAGAATTCCGCAGCGTGTAGTTATAAAGGGTGACAGTTTAAATACGGTAGACCTATTATGAACGCGCGCAGTAAACATAACGTAAATTCGAACGATTTCTTGATTGGAAATACTCGTTTTTCTTATATATCCTTTATTTAACGGTGAAGGAATACATCGTGAGGAAACCGGCATGCATGAGATATATTTCTTGACGGCATGTGAAGCCAAGTCAAAGCCCATAAAAACTCTGACACCAGGCTAGTCACTAACCACACGAAAAAGGAAGAAAGAATAATTTTGATTTAATTTGAAGACTTTATGGACGATATCATTTTTTTAATTTTAAACAAAAATGCTAATAGATTCGATGGTTGTGTTTTCGATACAAAAATCGTTCAAACTAACGACACATTTACTCCGTGCGTTCGTGCTGAGCCTACTGGTCTAAGCCTAGAATATTGCCTGATATTGACACTAGCAAGTAATTGGGTTGTGGAGGTCAGAAGGCAGTTGCTCCTTGTTAAATACCAACTGATGTTTAGCCTCAAACTCTAACTAGCCAATAACATAGTTAGGGAAGGCTAATAGACAGACATTAGTTTAGAATATATGTTATTGTACTTAGATACGATATTTGATTTAATTAAGGGAAGGATATCGTAGTGATCTAGACCTAACCTTGTTTTCAGGCTTATTGGTTGAATCGCACGAGTTTACTCAAAGAAGAACGAAGAAATACGTATTAGACAATCGGCACATTTTGAATTTTATGCAGTAAAGTTAGTGTACTTTTCCAATTGCCTAATACGTATTTCTCTATGGCTGATTACCCTTTCGCTTACGATGTTGAAATGAAATAAAATTTATTTGGAAGAATTATTATTGTAGTACATTACAGATGAAATAAGCTTATAAAATTAGAACGTTCAAAATTCAAAAGTCATTTATTCAAAATTGGTTGAGAATCAGCACTTTTCGAACGTCAAAATTACATAAGACAGTCCCCCAAAAACACCCACCCTTCACCACTTCCTAGTGCTTAGCTGGGAAGAAGAAGTGTGCATATACATCGTAGTTATGATCCCATGGAGAAAGTTGTTCAGCTGTATCATAAACCCTCTTTTTATATCTCTTTATTATATTTAACCATTTATGTACACACACAATAATAAATAAACAGACATGAACAAAATAACAGAAAAATAATACCTACAAAGGTAATGCTAATTCCTAAAGACGTATTTCTTTAGGTTGGTATATATTATGTATGTCAGGTATGCAAAACATGTATGTCTGTATACCTACAGGTATTATTGTTAGCACTAAATTGATTCCCGTCTAATGATACCGTGTGGGCGGATTGTAATATCCGCCCCTGTATTATGTATTAGGAATTCTATATGCCTTACATATTATACGCAAGGAACGGTTTGGTGTTGCAGAGGAATTTAATGAAACTGAATCTGTGTTTTCATGGAATATATATTTTATTGGGGCAGTTATGCTAACTAATATCCTACTACATGTTTGGATGTTTGTTACTCAGTCACGCAAAAATGGCTGACTTTCTATCCAGGTAGTACGTTCCTAGCGGCGAAAGCTAGTATTAATATTATAAATACGAAAGTGAGTTTGTTTGTTACGCTTTCACGCTAAAACGGCTGAACAGATTTTGATGAAATGTATCCCAATATTCTTACGGAATCGAGACTTTTGCGGGTGAAACCGCGAGCCGCAGCTAGTGACACATAAATAAATATTTTTTTAACCTTTACTTTGCCACTGCAGAGCAAGGCCTGTTCTCATACAGAGTTGGTGTAAATAAATTTTCTTTTTTAACATATAAATAGTAAAGCAACTTAGTTCATTAAGTGGAATATCTACATATTCTACAGAAGTGATTGGAATTCATGGTGACCTTTTAAGATCGCACTCTTAAGACAATTTCCACGCAAGCTCCGCCCTATATAAGTATCAGTAATAAAGTTGAATATTATGTGCGCTCTTTAATCGTGTTTGAGCACTAAACTAAATGGCGTAACTCTCGATTCTTATGTCGTTTGTATAACTAAAGTAATAATTGATCTAGAGGAAAACTATATTGTTGCTGGATAATAAATTATATTTTATTCGTGTGAATACGTATTTTAGATTTATATAATCTTTAAAAAAAAGACATAATTTTCGAATAAAAATTATTCCAGCGAAAATGTTACGATTACGAAGGTAACTGTATTGTAAATGGAGAGAAGAAGATATAATAAATCATATACTAAAGTTCAATTTTTATTGTATGCGTGACTGTTTCAGAATATTAATGTAAATTAACAAAAAAATTGGGGAGCTTCCTCTTAAAAATGTAACCACCTGGGTACGAAACTTGCGACCTCACGCGAATACCAGAAAATTAAGTACAGCTGGGAACTCATAATGCGTTCATTGTTTACCTAAATTAGGGCAACTATCAAATCATTGTTCAACTGTTAAATCATATCGTTAATCAAAATCGTATTTCATTTGACACATAAACACACCATGAAAGACATACATCACTAGTTTACTACATACCTATACAAGAAACTGTATAGTGAAACTTGTAATTGGATTAGCATTTTTGACAGTCATTCGTAGCAAATGGAAAATTCACTAGGGTTGAAATTATCTAACTGTCACGTTGAAGACAAGGAAGTTTGGCAATAATTCCTTCTGCACATGTGGCTTCCCGAAGACATGTGACATGTAATAACGAGGATAGCGGCCCACTCCTTCTCACAGAGAGGAGGCCTGTGTCCCAACAGTGGGAACAATAAAGGCTGATATTTATGCTTATGCATAACTATGTAAATGTCTATTTACTGCTCCCAAATTATTATATTATTTAACTTTATTTTGTATATACCTACTTGCTTGTCTATTTTCCTTGTTAATTGTATTTGTAGTATTTGACTTTATATACCTTCAATTCTAATTTTAACTCTTTATCAGTGGCTTTTGTGGATAGGATATTAATACAGATATATTACAATTGTATTTGCAATGGTGTCATTTTATTTGTTTTGTATATAGATTCTTTTAAATTTTGTGAATATGAGAACGTTATAGACTGTAAATTTATTGAACATTTTCTGTTTTGTTAAGTACCTGGTACTTGTTTACAGGCCTACACCGTCCTCCTATTAATAGTGTAATTTGAAAATATTGTAAATACTAATTATTTTTAAAAGAGTAACTGTGGAGTTTCTTGCCGGCTCTTCTCCATAAGAAACGACTACAAAATTGAAACCGTGCACCTGAAGTTTCGCAAGTACCTATGTAAGTATATGTGAAATAAAATATGTTGGTATTTTATAGACAAATAGACTAAGCCTGATTTAATATAACTGACAATGCGACATATTTGACAAAATATTACAAAGTTGTCACATTTTCACGACAGGTGCTGTTTCATAAAGCAGAAAATGTATACAAGAACCTAGTAAAATTGTCGGGTTGTCAGATAGTCGCCAGTCACCCGTCGCCTGTCGGTTTTATGAAATAGGCCCCTTATGACGTGCCAAAGTCACTTATCCTTCGAGTGATAAAGCAAATACGAGGTCGACTATACCACTACAAACGCTTCCATACAACCTAAAGCAAGTGTGCACACTAAAACACTATCACTAACTAAATATTATGGCCGTACGTGGGTCAAAAGCTCGCAATATCCCTTCCAAACTCGATATCCGGTATCCTTAGTTTATAACTAAGGCCTTAGTAATGATGCTAACGTTCGGGAAACATATTTAGATGAATTATTACTAAGGGAAAGTTTGATGTATGTATTTTAAAGTAAATTATGATATAAAGGGCGTGTTACCTTTCGTTCGATATAAGTTGGGTAACATGTGGAGGTTACGCGTGGTTTTGATATACAATATGTTGTGTCAGGGTCGATGCGAAAAGTAAATTATTTGTGTTGAGTAATGTAAATTATTTTGCATACTATTGTTTAGAATTAAGTTTTTTTCATATGAACAGACAGTGCTGCTGGGGAGTTTGTTGCGCCACTTCTTCTTCCCAGCTAAAGTACTAGGAAGTGGTGAAGGGTGGGCATTTTTGGGGGACTATCTTATGTAATTTTGACGTTCGAAAAGTGCTGATTCTCAGCCTAGTTTGAATAAATGACTTTTGATATTATGATCCTTTTTAGATTTCTTAGAAAAGGCAACAGTACGAACAAAGAGTAGTATACAGAGTAAAAAGTAAACGAGTTAGCTTAATCCCTAGACGTCATAGGTATAGACAACTAAACTTATTAAAACAAAAAATAAATTAATTTGAAGTTTTTTTTGTGTATATAAACGGTGAAGAAAAACTATGTTAGGAAACTGTCATGCCTGATAGATATTTCTAGATGGCATGTGAAGCCAAGTCAGTGGCTTTTATCCACACGAAAAGAAGAAGAATTGCAGTCACATGAAATATGAGTTAAAAAATCTGTTTTAATTTATATAAACTTCGCAAACGTGATAGCTATTGATCTCTAAATACGATAAAACATTAGAAAACAGTTATTTCAACTCATACTTCAAGTAAAAACTTTAAAAGCGGTCAATGCGACAACCTCCCAAAAAAAAAAAACTTTGTTCTTTAATTTTTATCGTGTGTATATATCGATACCCATTGCGTCTGCGGAGGTTAGATAGTTAATTTAAAATAACCCTATATAATAGTAAACTATGGACCGACCGATGTTGACCTTTGCATCTACCCAATATACTTAGTTCTTGTATTCGTGTGGTTGGTGACTAACCTGGTGTCAGACTTTTAAAGCCATCCATGGGCCTCTGACATGGCTTCACATGCCGTCGAGAAATATCTCTCAGGAATGCCGGTTTCCTCACGATGTTTTCCGTCACCGTTTTTGAAGCAAATGAAAATAATTATACGATACGTACATGAATCCAAAAAGTCAGAGGTGCGTGTCTTGGGTTCGAACTCGAGACCTATGACTTGGCGATCCGACGGTCACACCACTAGGCTGTAACTGCATGTAATATACTTAGTAATGAATAAATAAATATTATTTCTTTGTACATACAGCGAACAAAGACACAAAACACAGGCATTCAGGTGCAAGATATATCGTTTCCTAATAAAACCACAACAGCCGCATTATAATTCTAAAGATGTAAAAACTTACTAACTGACCCGCCTATCATAAACATCAACACACTCCACGTGTATCATTCCCACGAAAAGATAATTAACCTTCTAAGGTCCAAAACTTGTCTTACAGTACACACGCTTGCACAGTCTTCTCCTCAATACACGTCTAGTAAAATCCCAAACTTTAACAATGCCCTCGTGACTTTAGGCTGCTTGCTTAACATAATACCTTGGCCGTTAATTTAGGCCAAGTCGACCTTCCCACCATGTAAGGGTTAACACTTATGAAAATGTAACAAAAGACCATTGTTATCTGTTTCTTCTAAAGGGTTTGTTTGGCGATCTTAGCTAGTTGCTTTGTTGCATAATTTTTTCGTGTGCTTGTTATTTTTTATGACGAAATATAGTATGAGAATGTACTTACTTCACTTTATAAAAGAAAAAAGAAAGAAAGAAAATACGTTTATTTGCGGTAAACATGACGCAAAGAAAGAACACAAAACAAAAAAATTACAAGTTGGGGAAAATACGCGTCACATCCACGCAAAACGGCCATCGCTCAGCATGATGTTGCGAGACAGAGCCCCAGCGCTGATTTTCAGCGACAGCCGGCGTTGACGTGATGACGTCAACCGGTGCAGCATATATAGTGAAATAACACTACTATTGGAGCTTGCTCGGATACAATGTAGTATGGAGGCCGCTCTCTTTCTCATGATGGCATGAAAGCCATCAATCTGAGCCTCCATAATCATGCCGGACGCACTAAAGCATCTCGATTTGTATTTTACAACTATCATCATGGTTTATGAATTTCAACATTTTTACATGTAGATCAATTATTGTATATTTATTTTATTTTTATATATTATTTATATTTCATTGTATGCTGCACCGCTCGACGTCATAAAGTCAACGCCGCCGCCGCCTGTCGCTGAAAATCAGCGCTGGGGCTCTGTCTCGCATAGGGTCACAGCATTATGCTGAGTGATGGCCGTTTTGCGTGGATGTGACGCATATTTTCCCCCAAATTGTTTATTTTCTTGTTTTTCTTTTTTCCTTGCGTCATGTGTACCGCAAATGAACGTATTTTCTTTCCTTTTTCTAACAGCATTCTGAAAGTAATAGCGGACCGGTTAGACGGTCCTTTTGTTAGATACTGGATCGCACTCCATGTGTCAATTTGATGTCGTTTGTTATATTTTTGTGTTTTACTAACATTGTTCCTAAGTACTTACTAACACAAATATGGATGATTCTTTAATGAATAGTCTGAAATAAAGTTATTAAATTAAATTATATCTTGTCTCTTTATATTTATATGAATCACCTTTTAGTGGTTAATATTAAATGGAAACGGTACAACAACACTCATAATGTAAACTCAGAGAAAATTTACCAAATTGAGAACCAGCTCAAATTGTCCGTATGAAAAATCACAACCGTCCGTCTCATCCGGACGTCGCGTCCGTCGAAGAACTCTTTGAGAGTTGTTACAAATATATAGCTATTCCTAATAACTCTCAAAGAATGACACGGCCAAATGACGTGTGTCAATTTTTTTAAACAATTATTTCAATGCCTTACTTCACCACACATGTAAAAAAAAAAATAACAATGTTATGTGGACCAGGCCACACAAAGATTATGTTCAGTAGTAAAAATTATACTTCTTTCTTTATTTTTCATGTAGTTAGTGACTAACCTGATGTCAGAGTTTTAAAGACGCCCATGGGCCTCTGACTTGGCTTCACATGCCGTCGAGAAATGTCTCTCAGGCATGCCGGTTTCCTCACGATGTTTTCCTTCACCGTTTTTAAAGCAAGTGATAAATATACAATACGCACATGAATCCATAAACTCAGAAGTGCGTACCTTGGGTTTGAACTCGAGTCCTATGACTTCCAACGGTCACACCACTAGGCTGTCTCTGCTGTAATATTATAACTCACTGATTTCATATCACCTATTACGTAGAACTTCAACGAAATTTCGGGCAAATAAAGTTAGGTATTTGAACATCATAATTTCTTTATAGACTCACAATTCAAACTGACAAATCGTCAGCAAAGTCGTTAGTAAGACTTCTCTGCATATGGCTCGTCTTTAAACTAGTTCAAATTGAACTAATGAAGTTGATATGACGACTGTGTTCCAACTCTAATAGTAGAGAATAGAAGCGGTTTAAATGACGTTTAAAATGTAATGTTTTTTATATACTTATCGACTAATTTAATAGCAATGATAGCCTAGTTCAGGTCTAGTTGAAAACCAGCATCAGGCACCAGTTGTCTGGCATTTTTGCTGAACTAGGCCTATTTAACGCAGCCGCAAGGCACACTTTCCTGCTAATATCTTAGAACGCACTTTATCCTGCTGGGGTTGCGGGTTTGTCCGAAAGGGATATCGCGGCCCCGGCACACAGGCAACGGAAGGAACACGGGTGGGTTTTAGTCACTAAAAGTCTGACACACCCTCTCGCTCTGCCCAGAGCGGGAGAAGTCATTTGATGATTTCATCCTGAAAAAAAAAAAAAAGAACGCACTTTATACTTTTTATTTATTTTCTTTCTTTTTTAATTTAGTTTTTATTTGTAGTACAATATGTTGTGTTGTATGCCTTTTTAGTCTGTGCTAAATAAATGTATTGTCTTTCTTTTTTCTTTCCTAGTGGTGTGACCGTTGGACAGCCAAGTCTTAGGTTTCGACTTGAAACCAAGGTGCGCCCCGTATTTTCACCCGCATTAGTCTCGATCCCTTGGGAATATCGGGATAAAAGGTAGCCTATGTCTTTTTCTAGGTCATAGTCTACCCATATGCCAAATCCATTAAACGTGAAAGCGTAACAAACAAACAAACTTAGTTTCGCAATTATAGTCATCATCATTTCAGCCAAAAGACGTCCACTGCTGAACATAGGCCTCTCCCAAGCACCGCTACTTCGACCGATTCTGTGCGCATCCAGCAGATTCCTGCGGCCTTCACAAGCTCATCGGTCCATCTTGTGGAAAGCCTTCCAACGCTTCGTCTTCCGGTATGCGGTCGCAACTCCAGAACCTTTCGCCCCCATCGGCCATCTGTTCTACGAGCAATATGCCCTGCCCATTGCCACTTAAGTTCGGCAATTCTTGGGGCTATGTCGGTTACTTTGGTTCTCCTACGGATCTCTTCATTTCTCATTGGATCACGTAGGGAAACTCCAAGCATAGCCCTCTCCATTGCCTTTTGGGTGAATTTTAGCCTTCTGATAAGGCCATTGTGAGCGACCACGTTTATGTGCCATAAGATAGCACTGGCAGCACGCATTTATAGTATTATAATAATATATACTAGTATAGTAAGGATTACGCGCGCGAGGCAGCCGGCGGATGCATAAGCACTTTGAAAGAAATATTTTGGTAAATGAAATCCATCACTAGTTTAAAACATACAAACTGCACTAATGTCATTCTTAAAATATTATCTTTTTAAACACTTCAAAAAACATATTCCACTCCATATTGTCCGAACTAGCACCTGTCGTTGCCATCTATAATTTACGGTATATTTTAGTTTGTCGTGTCACCCAAGCGATGATATATAGTCCACCCGTAGGAAGCAACTTTTAGCATGAATTTTAAAGTAGAAAACTTGGTTGAATTTATATTTTCGTATATTTAGTTAAGCCAAGAATCTGAGGGAAATGAATTTGCATATTAGAAACATACTTTATGGCATTGCAAAGGTAGAGGAAGTCTGTGACTTTATTTGGCTCGGTGTTTTCCTAGCCTTTGAGATAAACTGCAAGTTGCAAGGAACTGCTTATGTAAAAGTCGCTGGTCATGAGCCCCTCTTTTTAGAACATCTTTAGAACTTAGCAAGATTATTTTTGTCAATAAAGGTATGATTCCGATCCCTACTGCACGCAGCAGTGCTGCCACAGTAGTTCTGCCATTCACTACTGGTTCCCATACATTTTTTTATAAGTTTATATAAGACTAGCTTTTTCCCGCAGCTTCGCTCGCGTGGAAGTCGGGAATTATCCCTCGATAACCTACTACTGGGATAAAAAGTATCTTTGGTGTTAATTCAGGTTATAAACTCTTAACTAAAATAAATGAAACTTAATAATGTTGAGATCACAAAACAGTTACTACTCATTAGATAGACACCAAGGGACTTGATTCCCGTGTCTAACAATTTAGGAGTAAGAATAAACGAACACTAAACTAAAATTAGCGATCTCAACATACCCTGCGGAAGATTTCATAGCAATTAAACAAGGTAATTTACATAAACCTAATAAAATTGCCGGAAAGCATCTTGCTTTGTGATAAGGAATCGTATGGTTTTCGCGGTTTTTAAACTAAATTGGACATGGAATTATAAAACATATTTCGCACAAAAAAATTCGCTACTTTGCTGGACTCGGAACTGTTTATTCATATGAATGTAAAATGAAACCAACTAAATAATTACATAAAATGTTTGGAACGCTTTTAATTTTGACTTCGAGTATACCAACGTTTGTTTTAAAACATTTTTAACAGGAATTGTGAATTAGACTATTGTCAATTCGATTGCAGATAAATTAAATTAGTGTTTTCCCACGAAATGAAATGCACAACCAATGCTCAGTCAGTTTCAAAAATAATGACTGAGCGTAGCGGCTACCTGCAACGAGTTTCTGCTGGCGTAGGCGTGACGTCCTCACACTAGCTACGCCGTAGCATCCACGTAATCGCTTTGCAAGCAAAATGTTATATTGAAAGTTTTAGAGTAGATAGATCATCGGGTATCTTCGGGTACTCTCGGGAAAGTGGTGAGAGTTAACTGAATGAGTTTTTTTAATGGTGCCCGAGGGTCGGCCATGAAACTGCCCGTACTTAAAGGCCTTTAAACCCAATACATTACTAAATGTGGGTCAAGCTGACCACAGAAACCGGAATATACATAGACTTATCTACAAACTATTTCAGAGGGCCGTAGTTAAAATTCTGTTTGTCATTTTCAGAGGATGTTGATTAATAATTAATTCTTAATCAGAGATTTTAGAGTACCCTAACTACCTTCTAATTTATTCATAAATAATGCAAAATGTGTTGTTACACAGTTGATAATGTCGACTGTAAAAGACATGAAAATACCTATGACCAGCGTTTTGTTGACGTAATTCATTAGTTGTCTTTTATGACAGGTAGAGAAGGGCAGTTTATTGCCTAAAACACGGAATGTAGCACGACACTGCGTAGGTTTAATTTTACAACAGGGTTCACGAATAATTAACATCATACCAGAAAAACAGAGGCAGTCTTAGGCTCCATTAAAGACAACATTACAGGACCATGCCTCGCCTCTAAAAACATGAGATTTTTTATTAATGTATTCTCTTTTGTTCTCGAAATAGTTTGGCTTTTGTTCCTACACAGATAAGTTTGTGTACACAAAGACGAATGGGTGTTGCTCGCGTAATCTAGTACAATAAAAATGTTTGTCGCCAGAAAAAAATGTTTCTTTTAGGTTCTGTTTTTTTTGCGTATACTGTGTTCTCGGGTATGTAAATGGTGAGAAAAATGTAACGCTGTATACTTTGGGTTGTTTTATTTGATATGTTGCTTTTGTTTTTTTTTCTTGTATCTAAGTAAATGTGTAAATTATTTCAGTTTGCACGATAGGTTTAAATTTTTTCATTTTGTCGTTCTTTAATTTATTTGAAGAGAAAAGTATAATGGACTGATTTAATAATGGCGAAGAAAATAATCAAATTTTAGTAAATGGTAGCTCGTCATTACATTTTGCCGTCAAAAGAGGTCCGTTTCTAGATGTTCGAGTTTTTAAAATTAACTAAGAGTATTTTAATAAAAATATATAAATAAATCTGATGACAAACAAACATCAAATTTCAGTGGAACAACCACCAAATTCAAACAAAAACAATACTACGGACTGTTTTCAAAATTACAAAATTTCTTGTTAAAATAACCTCTGTAATGAGGCTCAGAGAGAGGTTCACATTGAGTAATGACTGTAGCTATAGATAAAACTAAACGGTGTGTTAATGTCACGCAATAGCTGTCTCGTTTAACTTTCTATTAGAAGAAAGACGAACACATTGTAGTTTGTTTACTTTTATTTTGTTTACTTTCTATATACTGCGATCAAAACTTTAGTGCCACAAATAAAAATAGGGGAATAATTAATTCAAACTCTATTTCATCTTCTAATAATGACCGCCTTTTTTACACAATGGACCGTCTTCTCTCAATTTTGTGGTCTTTAAAAAAAGATATGTATCGTCAAAATTGGTCGCAGATAGTAGAAATAGGGCACAACACAAAAAGCCGCTCAGTGAGTTTATTAGCGTATTGATTAAATTTTTTAAGAAAGCAAAATAATATTTTTTGGGGTTTGCATATATAGATAAATAAATTTTAGAGATAGATATCACTAAATATTATAAAACTAAGTCCCCCACCGCGTCTGTTTGCCTGTCTGTCTGAACGCGATAAACTCAAAAACTACTAAACGGATTTTCATACGGTTTTCACTAATGGACGGATTGTTCATGAAAAACATGTAGGTGTATAATTCATTAAGGTTTTGTGTAAATTGGCTGAAATATGATGATGATTGTTGTAGTTGTCGGAATGCTCTACGCGGGCAAAGTCACGGGCAAAAGCTAGTGATAAATAAAATAGCAATATTACAAAATTCACTCAGCAAATTAATTCAACTGCACACGGTTAGATTGGAAGCCGACCCCAACATAGTTGGGAAAAGGCTAATGGATGATGATGGCAAAATTCACTCTACAAAATAGAAATACTCTCTGTAATGAGCCTCAAACGAGACACAAGATTCACATTGAGTAATGACTGCAGCTGTAGATAAAACTAAACGGCGTGTTAATGGCTCGCAATAGCTGTCTCATTTAGCTTTCTATTACGAGAAAGTAATCGTTATAGATGACACTTTGTACGGAATGTCTCAGGTGTTCAGGTTATTTTTTTATGTGTAACATCTTTCAAATCAAAATATAAATAAAAAAAAAATTGTTTTTAATATGTGTTAAATAAATGTATTTTCTTTCTTTCTTTTCTTTCTTTTTAATAAACAAATCTGTGGGAGTGATTTCGTGAAGAGGGACGGAAGTGTGTCACAGGAAGCTGGGAAAGCGCGCGCTATTTAATTTGACCACTGAGCACGAGCTGTGCTAGAGGTGGCCATCAGAAACGACCTTGACGAGGCGCCGCTCCTTTAATGTTGCTTATTACCAAGGTGAGATGTCAGATGTCACGCATATTTTCTCTCTCTCTCTATTGTAAGACTCGCTGGTTTTTGTTTTTTTTCTAGGATTATTTGTAATTACCGTGAAAGATTATTTTTTGTCGTAAGCAATAAATTGTTACACAAATACATACATACATAAACTAACGCCTTCTTTACATGGGGGTAGGCAGAAACTTTAGAACGCCAGGTGGCGTTCTAAAGTTGCTACGATCCTTACATCGTTACTCCTTACGTTAATATTTGAGGATTGCTAATTAGGATCACTTACTAGTTTTTCAATTTATTACTGAATAGCATAGAGTTTTTTAACTTTAACAACATTACTATAATAGTTGCAAAGTCGAAATTAAGAAATAGTTGCAAATAAATATCATAGATGAATATTATTGTATGTATTCCATACATTATGGAAAATATAATATAATAATAATAATATATATATTATAAAATTCATCTATTTTATTTATTTGCAACAATTTCTTAATTTTGATTTAGTTTCCACACAGACATAATTAATTGCAAAATTATGCAAACAGTGAAATCTTAATTTAGCAGACTAGCTTAGTGTACATTGAACTACATACATAGAAAAGTTGGATTAAAACAAAACGTTATCAACGACCCGAAGTCCGAACCTTTAACTCAATTAACGTCAACTCAAACAAAAGAATACCCTTTTTATGCCCAACCCCATTTTCAGTTCACAAAACAAATACCCATTTATAAAATACAAATTCGATATGACAATAAGGCATTCCCGTGCCATTCCTGCCACGGAAGACCACAAATTAAATCCTAGTTCACATTCCTCTCCCGCATTACATTGATTCGACAGGTAACCAAAACAGTCTTTTAAAGCATTGTGTGCTATAAATCTGTCAGCATATACCATTTCGATGCCCATTCACCGAAGCCTTTACGGACCTGAAAAGCTTTTAATGATTCTATACCAAACAGGGTCCTATTGGTGCAATCAATGAGTTTATTTCACCCCGACGACCTTTGGTTAAACAGGGTAGGGTTGAGCCTATTTTTAGCAACGTTTTGGAGGGTTGTCAGGCGAAAATATTTTATTGGGGATATTTTTTTTGGATTTTGGGTAAAAAAAATGTATTTTGTTAGTTTAAAAGATCAAAATTACCAAAAGAGTTTATTATACTCTCTACATTGTAATCAAAACAGTGAAAGCACAGAATGTTAAAAACAATATAAATAAAAATGCCATTAACAATGCCATTTGCACTTTAGAGGCATTAAAAGAAAGTAAAAATGTTGAGTTTATCTTGCCGTGTCACTACGAAGAACTAAGAGAATTGGGTCACTGTACTCGACGGAAAAGCTTGCAACACTCAAAGTTAAAACTCGCCTCGCAAGCAATAATTGCTTCACATATACTCGTACAGTGAACTGAACTCGATTTTATACACGGTTGAATCTCTGATTACAATTTCTAAACTGAAGTTTTGGAACAATTTCTTACTGCGTCCGTAGAAAATAAATTTACCGTTTTTGTGGTTCTCGCAAAACAGTTTGCCTCAGCAACTCAGATTTTTTTTGTTGGTAAGCCAGACCTAACGAATACTTTGAGCAAGGCTAAATAACAAGACAATATTGAAAATAAGTAGATAATATTTTGAGAAATTCCATATACCTATTTTTTTAATGATTTTTAGCTTTTAAAAAACAAATTCTTCGCACTCTTAAAAAGTGAAGATGCAGTCCGGAAGTTTTCGAAACAAATCGGGCCTTGAGAATGCCCCAAGAAAATACCAAACTGGTATTTTCTTCGATGGTCATAATGACCGTAATTGTTATATTTACTGCCTCGTTCTCCTCTGAAATGGCGATAAAATGGCAGATAATGATCTAATAAACAAGACATGAAGACATTCGTTTAAGTCTAATAAATTAATTTGGTTCATATTTATAGCAGACACAATTATCACGTGTCATGTTGTTAATTAGGAAGATTCTTAATTGGTCCTTCGACTGTGGTTACAGGTCAGAGAAATTGACCACACATTTTATTTCAGACGTTGCAAATCTCTCGTTTTCCGGAACATCTTAATTTCGGCCCAAAGATGTCCACTGCTCGACATAGGCCTCCACAAGCGTCACCACATCATCCGTTCCTGTGTTTCTCGGATACTTATTGTGTATTCAACTTATCTTATATGCATCGTATAAGTCTTATCCTGCGAAACAAGAAAATTGTTTTTGTAATTTTTCCGTAAAAAAACGGTAAGCCGTCAATTTTATTTCATGGATAATGGTAAAATCAGTTCTAGTAGGGTTTTAGAATCTGCTTACTACGCAATCGATTTGGATGTTTCAAAGACCTTAACATTGTAGCGGCATCTACATCGCTACATGCAAACTACGCATCAAAGACCTGACGTCACACAACATCCTGACGTCACACAAATCCTGCATCGCGCAATTAGAGTTTACCGCGCGATAAACATATATACAAGCTTCCCGACTTCAACCTCTGGGCAGTTGCCCGCCAGACACAACACCCCGACGGTCGGAGGATCCTCCCTTTTCTATGGTAGATGAGTGAACTTTACACCCTGTTCCTCATACCCCTAAAACATTACAAGTGTTGACACAGTCAACACTATACAGATGTGCTTTAATAACTACGTACCATGGTCCTCTGCCCTACCCTTTGGAGAAACAAGGTGTGCTGTTCTGTTATGTATTATGTTATCTTTGTATTTTCATTTTACAGCTTAAATAAAACAATTTTAATAAACACTAGTGAAACGAAATTCAAATAAAACTTACCAAATAGATAAGTATAGACTAAAAATAATAAACAATAATAATGACTAATAATATTACTACGACGACTAATGACGACTATGTAATAGACTGATAATTTTTAATGATATTTAATTTTTATTTTTATTTAATGATAATTATTTAATGATATTTTTTATTGATAATTTTTAATGTTTTTACTACTTCTTTTTTTTTTGTATAAGGGTATTTTGCCTGAAATAAAACACTATCAATTTTTTTATTTTTTTTATAAGTTCAAAGTATAATCCCTAATTACTCTTACACGCGCGCTATGCTTGCTGTTCCTATTCCAAATAAAATAAATAAAAGCATATTTCCCTGTCTAACTGGGCTCCAATTAATTTAAGCAAAACGCGTTTGATTAGCTGTACAAACAAAAAATTGTCGATGGACGAGTTTCCCGGAAAATCGTTCCGGTGGAAAGTTTTTTGGACTTAACTTTATTGCCTGCAGTCATTGCTTAATTGCCATTGCGTATACTGGGTCACAAGAGTCCGGGCTATGTAACCGATATTTTACTTCCACGTCTAATAAGTAACTTGAAATTGGTCTTTGAGGACGAGACATTAATTCTAATTTACGAAAAGGGCACGAGACCGTACCAAAAGGTACTGTTTAGATTTTCTACTAACTTTAAGGCTGAATTACAAAACAATGTTATAGTGAACAGACTGTTAAATAACTTTGAAGCTACAGCTTTACAAGTAATACATAGAATAAACAGTAAACTGAAACGATTATGTATTGGCTTACCATCCGATAGTAATTGATACAAGAAAATCTCTTCAAATAATTAAAATCGGAACAAATGTAAATTTAAAATAATATTAACTCTTAGCTATTGTTAGATATGCAGGTATAGGACGGACAACAGTCAAACACGCTAGTCAGTGACATCTACTACTTTACTCTACTCTCTCTCTCTACTTTAACCTATATGCACGGGTTACTTAGCCGGGTCGCAGCCGCGGTACGTTACACATACATATCTAACAGCTATTATATATAAAAAAACTGAAAAACAATGTATCGAGTACCTAATTTTGTAGTAGCAGTGTTAATTGACATTTGTCGCCAACGGTACCACTTTTTGGGGCGCATATTTGAATAAGAATAAACTTAAAAGATGCTTTAAAAGATGCTATTAGGAGTAGATACTGAATTTTGACCTCAATTGGAGGCAACACTACTATGGTATAGCCTCTTATTGAGGTTAAAAAGTTCTATTGTATGCAGGGATCAATATAAGGAACTTTAGTCCGTTGGAACATGGTTTGATTATTATCTGTTGCCGTTAGTATCAAAATAGATGCATTATATAATAAAATGTTTAAGAGCGTTCATTTTAAAAGTTGACAACGTCGCAAATAGCTGTCAAATATTTACCTGTTTTAATTAATTTGGCAATATTACCGTATCGAAATATGAAATACCCCTAACTATTGACCTAAAATATTAATAATAAATTGCAATTATAACACTGAACTTGATGTTGTAACCGTTTTAGGTGTAAGAAGAGCATTTGGAAAGTTCCCAAATACTTTTTTTACATCTAAAACTAAATATTCGTTGTTACAATAATAATTATTGCATTTCATAATAAAAAATTTGGTTCACTAGTTAGCGACATTTCATATTTCCATACAGTGATATTGCCAAATTAATCAAAACGGGTAAATATTTGACAGCTATTTGCGACGTTGCCAACTTAATCAAAACAGCGAAATATTTGACTGCAATTTGCGAGGTTGCTCACTTTCAGAATGCACACTCTTAAAATAACGTTACAAATATTGCGATAATGTACGTATTACAGCAACCAACTATCCGTCTTTTCCCACAAAGTTATTTTTACTGTTCGCTTGAACTCGCGTGGGAATATAAGCAGCAACAATAAATTTCTCTTTTATTCGAAGATCAGAATGGAAACTACGTATTAACCGAAGGCTAATCGTAAATCTTGAAGGATCTACGCGAGTTGGAAGCTGGGTTTATTTACAACTGCCCACATAGTAGATTAGACATGGAACTAATACTCTAAAATCGAAATAAGATTTGGAGAAGACGTATTAATGTATATTAGACATCTAAATGGCTGTACTGGGATACTTGAGGAAAGCTCCCCTCCATTTAAAATAAGATTAGACATTTAACTAAGCCTTTTTTACAGCCTGTTCAACCGATTTTGACTTACATTGTGTTCGTGGAATGACAAATGGCAGCTGCAGTAAACAGTTGGTATTGTAACCTCTGTTTTGGTTTTAATGCCTTCCTTATGCCTGTGGTAAAGAAGTCAGAATCGGTAGAACTGACTGTAAAAAGGTTTGTTTAAATGTCTAATCTTATTTCAAATTGGGTATAGTATGTTATTTTAAATATTGCAAAAAAAAATGCAAAATCCTTTGAATTTTTTTTAGTTTCGTAATTTTAAACATTTTGAGACTTCACGAACAATCACGACGAATCGAGGATAGGCTACTCCGTTCAATAACACAACTTTCTATTTGTATAAATTGCTTATTTTAATATGACCTACAACCAAACCACAGAAGCAAATTTACCCGACCTAAGGCACGTTTGTACGGTACCACATGAAGAATATGCTGCTATAACTTCGGCACCATATGGAAGTTTGTCTTCCTCGAGTGAGAAATGAGGGTGTATGTATGTACATACACGCCCAAAGTCAAAGTCATTCGGAAGGAAAAAATGCTATGAAGTAAAGTAAGTTGATATCTCAGATAAAGTTGCGTCTTTGAATAAGGATCAGTGGGAGAGTAAAATATTTTAGACCTAAAACTCAGTAAGGTAAAGCATATTATTGTCGAGCGACATCCTACAGAAAAAATCTCTAAATCTCAGTACCTCTTGACAGAACGTCAAAATCCTTTTACACAGTGGTTAGATATCAAAATTCGCAGAAAAGGTTTTTGTTTTCATAAGCCATCTCTGGTGTTAAAAGGCTGTGGTATTTTTCATTTAACCCTGTGCTACGAGCAATGCGGTCAAAACATTAGTTCAGTTAGATACGGAGCGATCGTTATGGGGCCCCCGCGACCCGTTAAATGTTGCCCCGCTCATGGTCCCCCTTTTTAGCATTTGAAGGGTTGACCCATTGAGGTTGACAGTCTATACATAAATTTTTACCAACGAAACAAAGGGTGATGACAATGAAGGAATTAAAATGACAATTATTTCTGTGCAGACAGTACTAACTGAACAATTTTGGACACAATTTTGTTTTTAATTGAGAAAAGATTTTTTTTTCAAAGGAATATAAAATGTTCCGACTCTGAAATAATTACTGATGAACTGCGTAGGTATCTATAAAACCTTGTTGCACTATATGATAAAGTAAATTTCAAACGATACTGCAGTATTAAGGTTAGCGCACACAAGCCACCGGCCACAACCACCGGTGGCTGTCGCCTCTTGGTTGCGGTGTTGAGTACTGCTGTAGCGGGTGGCCACTCCCGGCCACACGTGTGCGACGAATCCATACAAAACGTATAAAAAAACCATGTGAACTGCTTGTCGCTGGGCTTCGGGTGGCTATAGCTGGTGGCTCCTTTCTAAAATACACAAAACAAATGAACGCGTCAACTCGTATAGTAGTTGAAAGACCGCAATTATTTCAAACCAGCCAGTATTACAATCCAATATTACCAGGTCAGCAGCGAATATTGCTTGTTGATTTTACTTTCCGATTAATATAGCAGTTTCCAATGTGATTCCCATTCCATATTCATGACCAGAACTATGTCACACATCCTGTTTGATACACGAGTATAAAACATCGAAAACATTAATTACGTCGTTGGAAAAGCTTTTACATTGCTTTTAATATTATCTTTATAATATTGGCTTTATACTCCTAACTGTTCTTGTTTTAAAAAATTGTGCGTCAAGGAATAGATATTATAAAATCATTATGTGGGCATTCTTGGGTCTTGAAATTGTGTGGTCTAACTTTATGTAAGAAAGAAAACTTATGGTTACTACTGTCGTTTCTTGTGACCTCAGGCGATGACAGAGTGATCACGATCAGATATGGTCCTCATTTAGCAAATTACAATGTTTGTCTGCAACTTTTGTTGATTTTTATCATCACAATCACGAACATAAATTTGTCAAGGTTGATCAAGATTTAGTATTATATCTTTGAAATGTTTTCGTAATAATTGTTATTGTTTAATAATTATGATTGACAGTACAGGCTATTTCTTATTATATCGTGTTTTTTTTATTTTCCTCCTCTAATATGAAAGTTTACGACCTTACAAATGAGCCGAAACCATATTGTTTATGATTTCATTAAAAGCAAAAGTAAAAACCGTTGGGACCGTTGAACAAACTAGGCACAGCCTGTATCTTGGACACCTTTACTTTTAAATATAAAATATTTTATATTTTTGATTATTTTTAAATAAAAGTTGAAATTGGCGACCGTTATAATAGTTAGCCTCTTCGAGACTGCAAAACTAAAATTACAAAAATGAACGAATACAGTTAAAACGAAAATAATTCTTATAGATAAAACATAGTTATAAAAGGAGATAAAACTTGGTATAATGTTTTTCATTGTTTGTTTTTCTTGGACTCTTGGTGCTGCTGAATTAGTTTCAGTCCTCAATGGAAGCCTTAATCATGAACTCATAGAGCGATGAGATAGCAAATCACACCGAAAGTCAAAGTTAATTTAACCAGTAACTTTATTAATTAATTTTATATTTTTTGTTCGACCACGACCCACTTTTAAACAAAATCAGAACTATAGACACAACGTTCCTATTTTAAAACATGACTGTCTGTTGTTTCAGGTTAGTATTGGATTCCTCGCTGTAGTTCAGCAAATCAGAAACAGTGGCTGCGATTGGCACAAGGCTGCGGAAAATGGTAAAAAGAGGTTTTTATGCTTCTGTAATATGTTTGCTTACATTTTTATGTTTTGTATATTAACAGATATATAATTTTATTATTCAAATTAAGATGATAAAAGATAAAACTGTAAGTAGTGAAATACAGTTACGAGCATTTATACAATTACACAAAATCCTAATAAAATATGAAATGCAATTTTGAGAAAATACCTATTCTATTCTTATTTTTGTGCTTATATTTATATATAATTAGGTATATATTTAGTTTGTAATGGGTATATATGTATCTTTATATTTATATAAATATTTATTTCTAAATTTTTTGTAATTCCACCGTTTGCCTCTGCACAACACAAAAGTTTACTGGTACAAAATACCTATGGTAAAAGTCCGCCTCTGTAAATTTGTGTACTTAAGTATTAAATATTTAAATAAATAGAAGTCGTACGGTATGATTTCTGCAATACAATGTTCGTAACATCATAAAATGTCGGAAGAAAAATGCTTTTAAATCTTGCATAAGTGTACGGTGATGTTCGTCACTGTAAGTACCTGTTTTACAACATGTTTCACACTGGGGGTTGTTTCCTATGTTAAGATTCTTTATAATAAGCATGTTTTTCTTAGCCCATTCAAATATTTCGCAAATCAAACACCTCATTGCAATCTAGAACACGACAAAAAGTCTGTTAACACTGGAATCGTAAATCCGACTTCATCGCAGTCACATTGCCTTTAAAGCTACCAAATCGTAATTTTCAAAGTAATCCATGCCGAAGGAACATCTCATTGTTCTAATAATGACACGGAGCGGAAAGTTAAACAATGGCGAGCAAACAAAGTATACAATAAAGAGATTAAGTTTATAAACGAACTTATATCAGTATGAAATATTTTGCTTAAGTTGTCGGAATACGAGCTTGCGTTTAGAGGTATTTGCGCAACTCCGTTCTGCTTTCATTGGTACCAGGCTGGCAGAATTCTAAAGGAAGCTTTAAATGTAGTGGAAATGAGGTTTCTGAAAAGTAAATCTGTTCATGTATGTTCCCAGAGGGTTAAGTAGAGGTCTCTAATCGAGTGAGGTATTTCTCTGCTGGCAATTTAGTTTTATATATTTTTCAGAATGAAGAAGTGGGATGTTTTATAAGGTACTTCTGAGAGCAACACAAACTTCTGCAGCGTTTTTTTTTGCATGAAACACTTGTAAAGGAAATAATATTACGAAAGGGGTTTGATGTCTGTTAGCGCACCGACATTAAAACTTAGCCCTGGTTCGTATGGTTGATTTTTTCCGCGGCGATTTTTTTTCGTGCACTTGATTTTCAACGCTCTGCGCTGGGACGAGAGTGCATTCCAGCGCGTTGGATTCTCAACGCTCGTATCAAAATCGAGAGTTGAAAATCCAGTGCGCGATAAAATCCCGCCGCGATATTTTTACGTCCGTGTGAGGCTTAGGGATAGGTAGGCACGACAAATGCCGTTCGGAATAAGGTCTGAACCACACGATGCGTTGCGGCGGCGGCGCGATGGAACGATGTCGCTACGGCGTTCTACATACAAATACCCATGGCGGAAAATACCCAGGTCCGAACCACACGGTGCGTTTCGGCGTCGCACTGGACGTCCACCGGACTTGCAACTCGCGAAACGAGGCGGGGAGAGGTGTATGCGTTGCGAAGTCTCACTATGTGACCGCTAATGCGCTGAAATCTTTGCGGTGCAGCGCCGCTGCGGCGGCGTAACAACTTTTCGGCACCGCAACGACCGCATGACCGTGGCATGCGGCAAAATCTTTGCGGTGCGGTGACAAAGCTCAAGTGTTTATCCACGATGTTTTATTATAGTACCAAGATATACTTAAAATTTATTAGAAAAGTCATGACTATAACCAGCTGGTGATAAAAAACAGAAGAAGCCACCAACACTAAAACCATAAATAAAGCCACATTACATCATAAAAAGTAACAAATAACACGATATTTACCGATGTAGGCGTTTGTAGCTAAAAGTTTATATTGTTCACAGAGTTTTTACAGCCCTCGTTGTGAGGCTAAACTGCCCGTGACGATGAGCACTGTAAATATCTGGAAACATCAAGCAAAGAATTATTATAGACCATTTACTTAGGAAAACTTTTCAAAGTGGGTTTTTAAAATAAACAGGTGCTTTCTGGTAGTAACTACGTACGTAATGGTCTGAGGTTATTTTAGATATATTTATTTCCTATAATTCATTTAAAACACTTATAAATTACATTTTTAAATATTAGAATACAAAAAATATTAAAACATTTAAAAATACAAAAAATAGTAGCCCACTGGTATCGGGAACTGGATCCAAGCTACCGGCAGTCAGGGCTCCAGAGAGAGAAACCTCCTGACAATGCGAGCCGTGTCAAGGAGTACCGCTTTCTGAATCAAGCCCATGATCCAGCTGCCCAACGAGAGCCTCCTTAGGTGTTGATCGAGGCTCTTGCCAATTAAGCCATTGGCTGATACGACTATCGGCACAATGATCGTAATATTATTATTAATCCGTGATTATTTCTGTTAAGCACGGTCCTTTTAATGGCTGCTGCACTGAACGATCGAGCGGGGAATTATCATAATCACAATGATTTAAAGCTACAATTCCGTAGCCTTCATAGAAACCAGCCGTTTCGCGGCGACACGTCACCTGCAGTTGCCGCCTGCGGTTGGCTACTGAATGGTACCTTTGAGAATCCTTTTCTTATAAGGTTTAAAAGATACGTTAATATACCCTCTTTGCCTATTGCATATTCAAAGACAATCGTGTTAAGGAGTAAAATCCAGTCGTGCGTCAAAAAATCTATCATTAGGCCTTTAAACATTACAAATGCCTTTTTTAAAGTCCTTGGTTACTTCAGTCTACGCCGTAAACCAATTTTATTTTTGCCTTTTATTTTATTTACTCCATTCTGACGTAATAATTAAAGTAACGGTCGTATCGTCTGGCAGTAAATTGACAGTTTTTTGCATTCGATTTATTTTATTAGCCTTTTGTGACAGCAAACTCGTAGCATCGCAATATTGACAGTTTTGATTCACACGGCATAAACAGGTATGCATAGCGCAGTAACGTTAGCCGATAAAAAGTGCGGAAACCAATGTTGGTAATATTGGAGATCATTGCCCAGCCGTAGAATAATAATACCATCCAGTAACTGCCCTACTGCAGGGCAAAAGCCTCTTCTCATACAAATAAGGTACGAGTATTAAACACCACACCTACTCAAGGTGGATTAGCGACTTCAGACTTATATTGTTATAAGACCAGGTTTCCTCACGATATTTTCCTTCACCAATGTCCACTGCTGGATATCGGCCTCCCCAAGCAACACCACTTCGACCGGTTCTGTGCTTCCCACATCCAGCGGATTCCTGCGGCCTTCAAAAGGTCATCGGTTCACCTTGTGGGAGGCCTTCCAACGCTACGTCTTCCGGTACGTAGTCGCCACTCCAGATCCTTTCGGCCCCATCAGCTATCTATTCTGCGAACAATGCCCACTGCCACTTAAGTACATAATATGATAATATATTGACAAAATTTATTTTAGATAGCCGTAGAATGCAACAAAATGGACCAAAAAATCTAACGTACTTATGAAACACAATACATAATAGTACGCCTTTTCATATAATGTCGGCGTGCCGTGTTTCGTAACTCAAAACATGTGTCAGAAAATAGGATTCGGGAGCTTGTGCTCAAATCTCCGGTGTAATCGCGTCAATATTTCCAGTTTCGACCCTGTGATGTCATAATTCTGTAAACCGTTCGGCAAACGGTTTAGGTTGGAATTAAAAGAAAAGAAATGTGCTTTTGAGGATGGTTTTGAAAGTTGTTCAGCAAATGCTGTGGCTTGTTCTGTCAGTAAGAAATAATTAGGGAAATTACTTTTAGTAATGAGAAAAAAATGGACACATCCGGAATTAAAAGACCGTTGCAAACATGATTTAATCGCTTTGTCCATTAGGCTAGGAAGCCTTTTAAATGAAACAATAAAATAAATCCAAACTAACTACATTTAAATCGCTTCTAGTATGTACATTTATTTTAAAATAGCTACTTCTTTGAATAATGCTGAATAGACATTTCAACTGACTTAAATTTGGACGCTATTGCAATGAATACGAAATGCTTCCAAAGTGAATGCTTTATCTAAAAGGATATAACAGACAAACCACAGCTTCTTCAATCATTCTACTGTTTTTGTCAGAGCACCTGTTGATATAGGAGTTCTGCTACTTTGTATTTCACCAGGCACATTCACGTACCTACGTTATAATTTGGTACAATTATTCCGCACACACATTTTTACATCAACAACAGTAACACACACCCACAAACAAACATATCTACAGTACACACACACACACCACATCTTCACTCTACGTGTTGATTGACCGTGCAATGATCAAAAAGCAGGAGCTATTCCCGTCACGTCTATGCTAAGCTCCATAACGCTTGACGAATTTAGCGATATTACTTCTGTTCACCGCGAAAAGGAGGAAAAACTTCGTGAAAAAAACATATTTATTTTTTCATGGCTTTTCTGGTGCTTTAAGACTGGCGATAGGAGTAAAAGGCTCTCGTTTTTATGTTAGGATTGTTTATTTTTGAAGAAGTGTAGTGTGGCTTTGTGTGTGAAAGATGGTTGAGAAGTAGTGAGGTAAAAAAAAGTGAGAAAAGTACGAGTATATAGCTAATATTTATGGAACATTTCCAGCAGTGAACATTTAAGTAAATTTAAATACCATCTACATCAGAAAAGAGCGATCAGAGCCATATATTATCTCCGCAGGCGTGACTCCCTAAGGGAACTGTTTTGGGATATTAACATCATGACGGTACCTTGTCTTTAGGATATGATATGATATATCTCTGAAAACATCATGCACGTAAGAAAAAAAAAACATCTTTTTAGTAAAAGAGGTGATAGGGACAAATAGGGACCTATTTCTTGTACTATACTCGTATATACTATTTAATAATAGTTCAACCAGGTTTCAGACTGGCTAAAGTGGACTCATCTTTCATGGGATTCTGTGTAAAATGTTACAATAAAATTCCTTCCCACATATGTACTTCAACTGAATGAGACGAAATTCGAGATTTTGTATAAAACGCACACTCTGCAGGCAGGCATTATATAAGTTGGGGGATTACATCGCTGATAAAAATGCTTGGCTCGATGCTGATCCTGCTCCGCAACAACAATTATTTGAAAATATTGTTGGAGCTGCTGAATATTTTAAAACTATCTTTGCATTGTATAAAATCAATCTCCTTTGTATTATATAATTTCAGAGCACAGGTGTGAGTACTATTTACTAAAGAGCTACCATTTACCGGATACTACGGATACGTCTTTTGTTGACTTGAATGTGCCCTGGCTGTGGTATGTCATGCTCACTCAGATGTCTCGCTGATGGCGGCGCGTGTGTTGGATCATTTAGCTGTCTTCAAAATGGTTGAGCTGAATGGTGCTAATCCATGCGTCATGTTCGTGAACGGGCGCCATCAGTTGGGTGACTGGTCAACTATTAGCTGCCATGGCTGATTTTAATTTTTGAATTGTTCTTTGTTCTATCTTTTTATTACGGACGCTTCTATCGTGCACGTCTTTCTAAATTTTTTTCATATGTATAATTTCAACATGAATGATGTAACCAATATATTGTAACATTTTTTTATTTATTTAAAAGAGTGTCCGTGGAGTTTCTTGCCCGTTCTTCTTCTTAGGTACCTACTACGCTGTGGAATGGGCAACTAGCTTCATATTTCTTTTTTACCGATTCCTTGACAATTCAAAAGTACACACAGTAGGTAAATGGTTATATTGAAATAAATGGTTTGAGTTTGAGTTACATTGATTCCGTCATTGTCGCATAAAAGTTACCAAGCATCATTTTTCATCTTTCCCTAAAATGTTGACGTACACCATCCAAATAGAATAAGACCTAGGAATAAAGCTTTTGATCTAGTAAACCTTTTCACTACTGGATAAGTTTTGCTCAAGCCATATTATGAATGCGGATTTTAGGATTCCGAACTCTGAAAGGGCTGATTTCTATCTTCAAATCTACGTCTAGGAACAGACTGTTACAGTAACAGTGGGATTTTATCTTTTAATGTGCCTTTGACTGTACTAGAGGATAAGTACCTACATCTTCAAGTCTTCTTTTTCCTTTTTTTCTTGTGGTTAATGACTAACCTGGTATAAGTTTTTTTTTGCCGGCCATGGGCCTCTGACTTGGTTTCACAAGCCGTCGAGAAATATCTCTCGGGCATGCCTTTTGTATGCATGGCAAGGCATGCCCATGTTTCCTCAAGATGTTTTCAAATTTGAGTATGTTATTCTATAAAGATTTCCCGACACAAATGTAAGAAACTATTATTAGAAATTGTTCTAATCTTTCGCTAATCTGGACGCTGGCTTTTCTTAACGTTCAGAGTATTTCTGCTTACTAAGGGATTAGTCTAGGTAGAATAATCGCTTTGTGTTAGCAGAGCTAACTAAGGTTTTTGTGAGAAATAATGATTCACAAGAGTGTCTTGCAATAAAATGCAAAATTAGAATAGCCTGAAATTCACCAATTATGAAATACTAAATATGCATCCTATACTATTAAACGAACAATATTTCCTTTATTCGGTATAGGACAGATTCCAGATTGGACGGATTCGAAATTAGGCAGATTCGCTACTCGACAGTTTCCTAGATTGGGCAGATTCTTGGATTCGACGGATTAGCTATACGGCAGAAAATGAACAGTTGTGCACAAAATATACTTCGTGATCAATTTAAAGGATATCGTGACGTAGACTTAATTCACCTAGCAGAATTCACCTGGGTGCATTAAGTCTACTAAATAATATAATTTGTTCACCCAGGTGAATTTTCTGCGACGCCAAAGATATACTACCTACGTCATTAGACAATTTCAATATATTTATGAAAACTCCTTGAATAGCTGGCCGCTTTACGTCATTGTCATTTAGCCTGTACTTCAAACCTCAAACAAATGCATTGTCTTCTGTTTTCCTCTTATAATTTGATTGTGTTGTGAATTTCTTTATTATTGCACGGATAAAAATATTAAAGAAATGGATCTCGGCGGTCCCAGCACTAGTAAGGCGAACTTGAAATTTATAATGAGTGAAAGAAGAAAACCCGTAGTTATTCGTTCCGGGCATAGATACAATTTTGTAACTAAAAACAAATGTGGTACTACAAACTGGCGATCCGTTAATAAGACAGAGTATAGCACTTCTATCACATTAGATAAGACTGAACATAGAATATTTATAACGCGCCTTTATATGCAACTCCCTCTACTACGTCCGAATATAATTCCCGAAGCCAAATTCAGTATTCGAGAAGTTGCAAACCTTACTCAAGAATAAAATGCATTTAGCAAGTATTTCTAAAAAAAATGGATGGGAATATATACCGAGCATGTCTTCGCTTGCTACAAAGAAACTTTTAGAACCAACAATCCAATCGGATTGTGGCACGCGCGGTTAAAAAAAGATTTCCCATTAAGCCATCACCATATATTTTTATTCAATTACAATATTAAAATATAAATATATTATATATATATATTTTAATATATATAATATATTTAAATATATTTATATATTATTTTCCATATATTTTTATTTATATTTTTATTTTTATTAAAAAGGAATCACGTTTTCAAGACAGAAAGATAAAAAGAGAACAATTTCATTGCAAAGAGAAATAACGTGATTTCAAGATATTGAAAAAAATAATCAAGTAGATAAAATAATTACAACAGCATTGAAGAATGAGATTCGCGTAATCGATTGCTTAAAACGACTACACAAAGTAAATTTCATATTTAAAACTAAAAAATAAACATCATAAAATAATACTTAAATATTTTGTTAACGTAGCCAATTTTTGTTTTCATTGAAAGTGCATTTTATTTTTACCTTAATTTTAGGTTTATTCCTTTTAATTTTGCTTGCAATTTTATTTACAACTGTATTTCTGCCATATAGCTAATCCGTCGAATCCAAGAATCAGACCAATCTAGGAAACTGTCGAGTAGGGAATCTGCCTAATTTCGAATCTGTCCAATCCTGAATCTGTCCTATACCGAATAAAGGCAATATTTGTATATATATATATATATATATTTGTGCATCCGTGTGGTACCGGATGTAAAGAATAGTACCATACCATTTCTTCCCGTGGATGTCGTAAAAGGCAACTAAGGCACTCACTAGAGAATGGGCTGCAGCGTTCTCTATGAATTTTAACGACATACTGCAATCGCCAACCCGCTTGCCAAGCGTGGCGATTATAGCAAAATCCCCTCCGCATTTGGGGGAGGCTTATGTCCAGCAGTGGACGTCTTACGGCTGAAATGATGATATTTGTAACGAAGTTCTCGAAAACGGCTCTGACGATTTCGATGATAGTTGTAATATAGGGGTTTATGTGGTTTATAAATCGACCTAGCTAGGTTTTCACCGTATTTTCAGGAACAATTCGTTTTCACAGTATTTTCACCCGAGCAGAGCTCAGTTGCCCAAAGTATCGAACAAGATGGCTACCTTAGAATAATGACATGGCAGCATGGAATTAGTAGGTGGGTACTTACTAATTCCATGCTGCCATGACAGTAGGGTTACTGTAATGGCAGCATGGAATTAATAAGTACTTGCTATCATGGTAGTATGGCATTAGAATAGAATAGAATAATTATTTATTTGCATAGAACGTAGGTACAACAAAAAATGCAGATGTTTTATAATAATTAGAGATCCTCATACATTCTACGTTAAATTAGGCATGCAACCATTTAGTACAAGTGCTTAATAGTCTAAATATACTGTCAATATGACAATTCTTATAATACGGTCAATAAAATAAAATAAAGATTTAAAGATGTCAGGATTAATTAGGTAATTATAAAGTTTTATCATTTAGAAATTCAGAAATGGAGTAATAACATTTATGAATTAATAAGACTGACAATTTCTTTTTAAACAGTGGAATCGGCTCGTTTTTTATTCAATCGGGTGTTTTGTTAAAGATAACCGGGCACATACTTATAACACTTTTCCTTAATAATGCAGTGTTATGACCACTAACAAGTAGCATGTTTGTATACTGCCTTCTAACTGGTCGTGTTCTATTGTCAGACAATTTACTAAAAAGATGCATATTTGATTTAAAAAAAACAGCTATTTCGAAAATGTTAAGTGATGGGAATGTTAGCAAATTTAGGGACTTAAACACAGGTACGCAACTATCTGTTACTTTCATGTTACACATTGCCCTTATGCATCGTTTTTGAGCCTTGAATACCTGTTCTCTCTAGAGACTACTATTCCCCCAGAATATTATCCTGTCATTAGTATGTACTATCATGGCAGCATGGAATTAGTATGAACTATCCTATACTATTCAATGAGCATTCTATATTTTCGCCCGAGCAGCGCTCGATCGAACAGGTAGTACTAAAACATGGTAAAAATATTTGAAAATCTCAATATAAACATGTAAATTTTTGACCCAATTTGAACACACACTTACTGAGGTAATTTTATATTTCAAATTAATTACAGCTACCAGGCAAACACGTGCGCTACCTTATACCTAACAAAATAACCCATTTAAATTCTACCAATTTCGTGAAACGATAGGCTTCAACTGTTTTCATTTCATTTTGCGATTGGCATTACAAATATTACGGAAATACAAACTCTCGTTCCCCTCCATTCTATCGACCCTACATATACATACCCTTCATATCTGAAACCCTATATGAAATAACTTTCGGAAACAATTAAAATTTTACTTTCCTACCTAAAATACCGTGCATTATTACAACGAATATTTGTCCTGTTACCGCCAGAAGTGCGGTCAGAGTAAAATAAACTTTTCCCTCCATAATCATGCTAAAAAGAGAAGTTTTGTTTTTGTTACTTGTACTCGAGTGAAACAGTTAATAAAATTGATAAAATAGAACCTTCCTTATCGCTAAGTGTTCTGAAATTTTCGCTTTGGATGTACAAAAGTTATTTATTTTCGATTTACTTGATGTTATCGTAACGAAATAATCGAGGATAACTCACCACTCCAATTATCAATAATTTACTAGATCATTTTAACGCATTATCAACCAAAAATAGTTCCACTTTTGGTTCGAAAATATAAATACAAGAATGAATATCCCACATACCCAGTAATCCATAATTTAAAAGGTAATTTCAACGCATTCCCAACCCAGGATAATGCCTATTCTGGGTTGAAAATGCGAATATTCCAGCTGGAATCGCTATTCTGGCGACCAAGATAGAATGTAGACCCCTTAAAAACGACCCAGATCCGTAGCAGTGTTTACCCCGCCTAGGCCAATAAGACGACCTTTTTCCCTCATTTGCGGCCTCATGGTAATATGGATTACTTTTAGGGGTAATTTTCCCTTAAAACTTGCGGGTAAATTGAAATAGATGAAAGGGTTTTGTAATGTGGGCTTCAAAATGGGACTGTTTGCTTCCCATTTGCGCCATTATAACGCTGTGTGGTAAAATTAAGGAATATTTTGGAGATCTTTAATGTGTACAGGACGAAATTACACAAAGGACGTCGCTAGAACGGTGTACAAATGTTCGTATCACAATTAAAATTTTGTTTAAGCTTTTCTTTTTTGCGAAGGAATGCTAAAATAAACTTAGACTCGTTTTCTCTTCAAGTGTCAATTATAAAAATTGCTTGTAGATATATTTACGTTATTTTAAAATTGTCGCGTGTACTGTTGCTTTATAAGAAATAAATCTAATTTACAGAATATAAGAACCACTAAACAGAAAATTCGCAAAACGTGCTGAAAAATCAAATTCTTAATAATCAAAATGCCATCTTTGTTTGCGTAACAAGAGCTGCCTAGAAAATAAACAAGACAACATAAAGATTTATGGCCACAAAGATAAATCAGAATAAGGTGTGGTGACTAACAGATTAAAGTAATAAATATTTATTTAAACGACAATACACGATAAACAAATAAATCAGAGAGAAAAACGGTGAACTCATAGTAATATGTCATGCACTATGGGTTGTATATTAATAAAATATTTTATCCGATAAACATGGAATTTATGGTTGATCTAGTAAACACGCTGTATAAGATGGATTCGGCGCACAATGCCACATTCGCAAAATGACATATTGACGCAAAATTACACATTCGCAGAATGTCTTTTCTCAATATGCCACATAGCAAAATGACACATTCGCAAATTGTATTTTCTCGCATTTATTGCAGTGGTTAAAGCAACAATGCATGGTCCTGCAATAAACCGCTATAAAGGGTGAAACAATAAACGCTACATACTGAGAAAGTATCTTAAACTTTTTTTTGATCACTGTAATATAAAAAGTAAATATGAATAAAATATGTAAAATAGAACATTGAATCTCCGATGAGTAACTAGGGGAAGGTACTCATTAGAGATGCAAAATAAATAATTTTAAAGTATTATTTGTTTATTTTTATTTGAATTTCCTTGAATGTTCTGTTAATTTCCTCCCGGTATAATTATACACTTTGCATAATGAGATGCATTTTGTACCGTGTTTACTTCATGATAATAAATAACGGGGTCACCTGTTACCGTTCCTTTGCGTAATTTTGGAGGCGAGTAGTCATAGGGGATGTTGCAATTATTCACCTTGTACATAGCCACAGCTTGTGCAGCCTAACATTTAGAATATACAGCACTCTGTATAACACCTTCTACCGTGAGAGGTAGAAGGTGGGCAATTTGATAACACAATACCTCATAGATTAAATCTATGTTTACGTAAGGGTAACGTACAACTCTGTAACAACATGTTACAGAGATTAGTCCAACAACAATAACAACTATTTCCTTCGATAATATGGATTCTTTTCCAAATGAATGATGAAAAGATAATATAGTGAAAGAAAAACTGACATTATTACTTATTGTTAAAAAATATCGATCAGCAAAAAAATTAAGCCATAAAAAGTAGAATAAAAGTGTCAGAAAGAAACTAGGTGCAAATGAGGCTATAAAAACTAGCTAATATAAAGGATACATGCGAAACCCAACAACATAATAGATTTTAAATCCTTAACGCAATTACACTACATTACCGCGCACGAGCTCATATTTCTTAACAAACTACGGCACGACAGGAAAATAATAGCAACACAACAAGAAAAAGAAATTATTAACGACCCTTACTTAGCTGTAAAACTAAAAGAAACTTCGTCTCTGGAGGAAAAAGGCCTTTATTCGAATAGCGCGACCCGATTCGGAACTGTTTGGTATCGAAACGAATCGATTGGAAATTTTGGAATGACTAGCTTTTGTGAGCGGCTTCGCCCACGTTCATTACGGAAATTATCCTACGGGAACGTACTACCGGGATAACAATTATCCTAAGTCCTATTCCAGGTTATGGTCTACCCGTGTGCCAAATTTCATCCAAATCCGTTTAGCCGTTTTAGCGTATCAAACAAACTCACTTTCGCATTTATAATATTAGTTAGGATAAATTATTGGCTGTGAATTAAAATTCCTATTGTTTATCATCAGTTTGGTATCGAATCAATTGGAAAATTATGGAATGATAATTATTGGCAGTGAATTAAAATTCCTATTGCTTATCATCAGAAAATATATTTGATTTAAGATCAGAAAAATTTGAACCAGTATCTAGTTCAAACTTTTATAGTTTAAAAAAAAGTCTGGAATTTTATAAACTATAATTATATATACGCGTTCTTATGAACCAAACGTCAAACAGTTGACAGTTGTCAAAAATAAAAATAAAATTGAATTATCTGAAAATATCTAATTTCGAAACATCCGCGAAAAAAATACAATCATATGCGTATATATAATATATTATATTATAAACATGGCAAGAAATACATGCCAAAAATATTAAAAATACTATACAGTTTTACAAAAAACAGCGTTTATATTTGTAGGTTTATGAATACAGAGTATATTTTATCTCTTATTTCATACTGGATCTGCAGCGATAATTACTGGTGCGTTCACGTAACCTAGTTATCGGTTGCATGTTGATTATAATATCGGAAACGTGTACTGATTTTGCTCTTCATTCGTGAAAGCGTTTGCTTTGGTGGTTTGTTTATGTCTGTAAACTTTAGGAATATTTGTAGTTGTTCCGCAAATGTGTTTGCATAATTTGAATAATTATTCGTTAAAACAGAATGAATAATTATTCAAATTATTACACAGGTACGTATTGATTTTTCTTTGTCCAGCCACGAGCCAGTGGCGGATTTGCCCTAAGGCCCAGTACGCCCAGGCCTAGGGCGGCCAATCGTGACAAAAAATTCACTGATGACAACAAGAAATTACTCAAAGTACCTTATAGGTCTAGTATCATTCAAAACGTTGATGAATGATGGCGCACTGCACTGCATCGTATAACAATAATAACTTAAAACCATTTAAAAATATGTCCAAATAACTAATTGAAACGCGTCATGGAATTTCGCGGCACCAACCCGACTGAACCGATTTCGATAAAAGTTGGCAATAAAGTCAAATCATATAGTCTATATGATGGGTGCTGAAAAAAGGGCGGCTGATACTTACTACATGGCCTGGGGCCTAGGGTGGCCAAGACTGCAAATCCGCCACTGAAACGAGCACTAATATGTATACTCGTAGCAACGACGACACGGTTGGCGCAGTGGCTGAGCTGAGCTGATCGACTGCTGCGCAACGTGTCGCGGGTTCGATCCCCGCACGGAACAAATATTTTTATGATCTGCAAGTAGTTGTTCTGGGTCTGGGTGTTAGTGTATGTGAGTTTCTATGTTTGTAAACGCACCCACGATACAAGAAGAAATTCTTAGTGTGGGGCAACGTTTAAAAAAAAAATGTGATGATTGATTTAAATTTTACTGGTGATCAGACAGACTGTCGTTCCATGAAATACTGGTATTCAGCTAAATGCGGTTAGACTGGAAGCCGACCATAACATATGTAGTTGGGAAAAGGCTATTCGAATGATGATTGATAATTTAACGTTATTACGAAGATAGTATTTTGGCATTCATACTTTTATGATAGGTTTTATATCAAAGTTGCAATCTTTATTCCAAAAGAAAATCGCTTTTCAATTTTGCTAAGTGTATACAAATTGTATAGTGACTGCCTATATACACAGTTACAATAAGAAACGGAAATATTCTCGTCTTATTTTATCTCGTCTCGTATTAAAAGACGCTGTAAAGAAATGACGTAGTTTTTTGGCTCGGGTCAAAGCTGTAGACAATATGTGAGTCCTGTCACCTCTACTGGTACAGATAAAACCTTTTTTCTTAATGAAATTCAGCAAAAACTGCTTGTTTACCGTTTTCAAAATGGCTGTAATTTAGAAACGAAACAACACCCAAAAACAGTATCGTAAAACATAAAAGTGTTGACAATTTATAAAAGCACTCAGTTGTTTTTGCTCCGTCGTCGACAAATTGATAATATTATTGGATACCCTTTTTTTTTTTTTTTTTTTTTGAGGATGGGAAATCATCAAATGACTTCTCCCGCTCTGGGCAGAGCGAGAGGGTGTGTCAGACTTTTACTGACTAAAACCCACCCGTGTTCCTTCCGTTGCCTGTGTGCCGGGGCCGCGTTATCCCTTTCGGACAAACCCGCAACCCCAGCAGGCATTGGTCTTTCGACCCCGTCGGTTTGTGCTGACATCTCTTTGAGGCGCGCGTGGAATACAACGCGCCGTCGACACGGGCCTGGTCCTTATCGGACGGCGAGCTGCCCATTGCTCACCGTCCGCAAGCCCGCGCCTACGGTGGCCGGAAGTCGGCTCTGGACTCCCGACGCCCGGGGCGTCTCCTGCGGTGACTAGGGCCGCGAGGGCGTGCAGCTTGCATCTCCCTCGCGCGCTCCGCCTCCTCCTTCGCGAGCATAACTGCTTCGCAGAAGGAGGTGACGGCCTCCCATGCACTCTCGCTCCGAACCATGGCCTGAACCAGGGCCGGACGCGAGAGATCGCCGCCGCCGATCGCCTCCGTGAGGACACGGCGGTGCTCCGCCCAAGCCGGGCAGACCTCCACCGTATGCTCCACCGTGTCCTCCGGGCGATCCACACAGTGGTGACACCCGGGCGTTTCCTCCCGCCTTACGCGGAACAGGAACCTCCCGAAACAACCGTGTCCGGTGAGGACATGCGTCAGGCGGAAGGTGAGGACGCCATGGCGCCTCTCAAGCCACTCCTCAAAGAGGGGACTTATCGCCGCAATTGTGGCGTGCCCAGCGCTGGGTTGCGATAATCGCACACTCCATGCCGCCATGAGATCCCGCCGGAGCTCTGTCCGCTGTGCCGTGATTTCTCGCGGCAGCGGAGTTACACCCCGGCGTTTCGCCTCCTCGCGCAACTCCCACATGTGCGCGAGGACTTTCGCCTCCAGATCCCATGGCGGTAGTCCGGCAAGGAGGCTCGCCGCCTCACGGGAGACCGTGCGGTATCCCCGGACCAGCCTGATGGCCATGACCCTTTGGGACGCGTTCAACCGCCGGGCCTGGGGCGGTATTTTTGGCACTCAGCCTACGTACCGCCATTTATTGGATACCCTGACAAGTATATCGTGACTTCAACATTTGGTGATCGGGTTTTATTTTCACTGCAAATAAGATGTAATTATTGTTTTAATTACACTTGAAACGTTACATGGAATTGCTCTTTCTGAGAAAATTTCCATAAATAAAGCTTTTATAAAGATATATCGTGATTATATTCTATTTACAATTTTAATAGGACTGTAATGTATTATATTAATTTTAAAAACTATTAACACTAGGTACTAAATACAATAAAGATATATTATGTTACTGCTTATAAAGGTGAAAAACATCAACAACAACCAGAGAAAAATTTATGACTGTTATTCTGAGTGGGTTTCGTTCAAGGCTCCTCAAATTGTATTGTAATTTCAACATTAGAGTGATCAGGCTTTAATTCAAACCGGATCTTTAATTCCTTCCAATATTGTTAAAGTTAAAAAAATTATCAATGCCTAGCCTCTTCCCAAATATTTTGGGGTCGGCTTTCAGTCCAACCGGATGCAGCTGAATACCAGTTTTAAATGGAGCGACTGCCTATGCCTGACTTTCACAACCCAGTAACTGGGTAACACGATACCCCTTGGTAAAACTAGTTGTCAGACTTTTAGGTTTCTGACTTCCCTTAACGACTGTCAAAGACAGACCGAAAGACAGCGTGCTATCCGAGGCCCGGAGGAGTCTCGACATGTAGATGGTGATGATGGATGGGCAAGCGTAGTTGGACCTTGAATCGACCCGTGCAGCTGTTATTAATTAGACACGAGCCATCAAAAAGTTTTAAAATGTATAAAAATAAAATAATGTTTTTATGATTGACACTGGATTAGAATAAGTTTAAAGGTCCCATGCAAAATCATTGCATTAATCCTTTTTTTTATTTTTGTTTTCCTGCATGTTACTAATATAGTTTTTGAGTAAGATGTAATACTAACACCCTAAGGGCCTTGATGCCTGAAAGTAAAATATTTATTTATTAATTTTTATTTAATAACCTTATTTCATGCAATAAAACAGCCAGAAAAGGCAATCTGTCCACAGGAATCAGTATGTTGATTCCGTCATATAATTATTTCAACTGGAAGCTTATTTCTAAACTAAATCCGTCGTTTTTGTTTATTATTTCAGTACCTTTTCATAAAACGACCTAATTTTTGGATGCCTTTTACGTACATTAACGTACGAGCTTATTTTGTTGCTTTATTTTCGTACTTACATACCAAGTAAATAATTCAGGTCGCCTTACATTTCGCTGAAACGCGGCCGAGCGAAGACATTACCCTTTTCATTTGTTTTTGTTCCTCTGAATGTGAATGTTTTCGAAATTCTCCTTGTAAATACATAAATCTCAGCTCGCTTCATCCTATTCCTGTTTTTTTTCCTTTATTTTTCGTTGCAATCGTAGTGAGTGGTATTAAAAAAGTATCAAAATACAAGTGAAAAATATGACTTCAATATTTTCCTTTAGATGTTCATCGCTCGCTTGGACTCTTAACATTGAACGTAGGCATCGCACGCATTTTAATGTGTTGCACAATTCGTTTGCAGCTGTGTGAAGTTTTAATATAAAAGTTAAACGGTTTCTGCTTTAGAATTCATTGAATTTAGTTTTCCTTGCTCTGCGTAGTATTGCTTTTAGCTGGAGTTTATTATTGTTTCTATGAAAATAGGTCTTGATTTAAAATGTCTTCTTTTCAGCCTTATGTTTGTGTGTAGTGATTTCATCTTCACATTTTATAAGAACTCAGACTTCCTCAAAGGAGCCTGGAATTTAATACTATTCTTGATTACACTGTTAGGTTCTCAGAAGTAGCCCGGAGTCTTGATTTGTGTTCGGTTGCTGGCAATAGGGTCTTAAACATTACTGGCGAAATGTGAGTGTACTGTAGATACCTACACCTCTGCCTTACCCTTCGGGGAAACAAGGCTGGATACATAAGCCTTACCTAGCTACTTCTTCAACGGTATCTACGTAATTTAAAACCCCACAGCCCACGATATAAACTTCTAATCACCCAAAGACTAAGCATAAAACATGCAATAAATTAGGAATCATTATCGTATCACACATAAAATGTGAGCCTTAACAAAAAGGAGAGTAATTAATTCCCGCTCGCCCACCCGATAGGGCCGGCCATCACTTTTTACGGTTATTAGCGAAGACAAATACCCAAACTGAAAGGATTTTATCATAGTTGGAAAAACAAATGACCCAGTTCTCCGACATAAATCTATATATATCTTGGGGGATGATCGGTCAACCCACTTGCTTAGCAAAGGAACTAAAAAAAGGTTTAAAAATGGTTTTTTGAGACCTTTCTATTTTTCAGTTTTAATAAAAAACCTATGATTATGTAGCTGTTAAACTCTGTTTTAAAGAAAGGCACAACTTTCCCAAAAAAATGATTCCCCTTCAAACCTACAGTACCTGAATACAGTAGGCTGCCTTCTTTGAGGAGCTGGGGTGGACCGAATAACCGATTTTCCCACCCGTACGCAAAATACGCGCTTTGACGTGGCGTTGCGGATACCAGTCCGTATTACCTACAGTGGGGTGCTACTTACACCTAACAAACAATAAAATTGTCAGCGGATCAGTATAATAATATTTGGTTTTTACTATTTTGATACTCTTTTTAGTATTACATTAAAACAAAGTAAATAAGTACGTAGTAGTAGTATTTATTTTATTTTTGTCTTATTTCACTAAATGCTGAACCGGTTGACGTCATCACGTCAATGCCGGCTGTCGCTGAAAACCAGCGCTGGGGCTCTGTCTCGCATAGGGCCGCAGGATTATGCTGAGCGATGGCCGTTTTGCGTGGATGTGTCGCATATTTTCCCCCAAATTGTTATTTTCGTCTTCTGTTTTTTCCTTGCGGCATGTGTACCGCAAATAAACGTATTTTCTTTCTTTCTTAAAACTGGCCTACCTATTATTTCGAAAATGGTAGGAGTATTGGGTCTCCTCTACCTTTTAATCAGACGGAAGTAGTGTTTATGCCTCAAGATCAAAGGACTGATCTGTTAAATAACGTTTTTATCGTAATACACCACCGCTTTATCATTTAAGTTATACCTACTTCAGCCCTATCTTATATATAAAATTCTCGTGTCACAATGTTCGTTCCCGTACTCCTTCGAAACGGCTTGACTGATTCTCATGAAATTTTGTGAGCATATTGAGTAGGTCTGAGAATCGGCCAACATCTATTTTTCATACCCCTAAGGTAGGTAGGTAGGTAGGTAGGGTAGGTAGGTAGGTAGGGTAGGTAGGTAGGTAGGGTAGGTAGGTAGGTAGGGTAGGTAGGTAGGTAGGGTAGGTAGGTAGGTAGGGTAGGTAGGTAGGTAGGGTAGGTAGGTAGGTAGGGTAGGTAGGTAGGTAGGGTAGGTAGGTAGGTAGGTAGTTAGGTAGGTAGGGTAGGTAGGTAGGTAGGTAGGGTAGGTAGGGTAGGTAGGGTAGGTAGGGTAGGTAGGGTAGGTAGGGTAGGTAGGGTAGGTAGGGTAGATAGGGTAGGTAGGGTAGGTAGGGTAGGTAGGTAGGTAGTTGCACCGTAGATAAGTACATAGTGCTACCCGTGCGAAGCCAGGGCGGGCAGCTAGTTTTAATATAAAAAATCTTGTAAGCCCAAAACTATACTGAAATGAAGAAGCGATCTAGCAACGTTATTACAAATAGGCACAATTCCTTCCCATCGTTCGAGGCACACAAATGGCTCGCTGTACCGTAATCATAAATACTTGGTCGCCTGTTCTCATAACCAGGACATTTTCCACTCGCTTTCAGATCAAGTTGTAGGGAATTTATCGGTAGACGAAGTAATGGCTGCAATCGTGTTCGCGTAATTAACTTTGCTATAGTTTATTATTTATTCATTATTCTTCCGTGAAAGTTCGTCTATTTTCGTGGAAAGTTTTTTTAAGAAAAAGGCGGCCTTTCCTTGTTATTGGATTGGAAGGTGTAACCCTGATAAGTGTGAAAAACATCGTAAATATAATATCTTCGGTAAACTATACCATGACAAAATTGTATGCCCTTAATTATCATGTTGTTCCTACATTTATCAAAGTCAAAGTTAAATCATTTATTTCAAGAACGCCATTAAAAGGCACTTGGAATGTCAACATTTACAAGAAAACAGAATTGAATTGAATTGTCACTTCGAAATTAGACACTATGACGGGATAAAATAATAAAGGACAGCGGTTTGATAGCAGTTTGCGAACCCGATGTGATGTAGGCACAATCCTCGTTAAATAATCAGAAGAGCATTCACAATTAATTATTATTTTTTCAGTGACCAAATAACAAAATAGTATCAAAGGATAATTTTTCTGAGGTTTGTCCCAAGTCCAATGAAATTTAAAATCGATGAAAATCTATCAAGTTTATTTTTGAAAATAAAATCTTTAAATGTGTTTTTTGGAGCTGTTTGAAAACAAAACACTTAACACATCACAACAATTAAATTACAAAGAGAACAACGCAATAGCCACCAAAATCAATCGAGCTTAACTGTCTAATGTTCGGCCAGGCACGAAGGCACGCACACATATCTATCTATCATCCAATTATTAGCAGAAAGCCGCTGTTTAATCATCCTTGGCTAACTAAACTGTGATTATCGAGGCCCTTACTACTGTTGATTTAGAGATAACTTATTAACGGGTTCAGTTTTGGGTACAGATTACGGAATATTATTGTGTACTCAACTTTTGATATAAGTCTTTAGAAATTCTGTGGGAAAAAAGATATCTTGTTTTATTACACGAAAGTTCTTAGCTTCGCCTTCTCTCATTACAATTTCTATTCCTGGTTATATTTAATTTTTCTCTTAATATATCTCACAATGGATCTCTTCCATCTGGCAGACGGAATGTTCGTCATACTTACTCATTTCTTCATTATCATTCTGTCTGTGTATTTGGGGTCTTTTCTATCGTCATCTCCAACCACCCTCCAGCATACAACACCATTACTAAAATGATATTCTAACGTATCCGCACTGTGCGTGTACGTTAAGACAGGTTACGCTTACCACATCAGAGCACACGCTCGTAACCCATAACCGTCACAAACAGAAATAGACACCGTAACCGAAATTGTCATGGGAATAATATAATATCGTCATCTCAGTATTCACCCACTTGCTAACAATGTGTTGGTGATTCAGGACGCCGCAAAGTGTGAGAAGCTAGTAAAGTGAAACGTTGGTGAAATAATGTTTGGCTAACCACCGATTTTCGCTCTCGAGAAAATACGAAACAATGTAGGTGTTCTCGTAGTTTCTAAACGGGTCTCGAGTCTTTGGTACCTACACGAAATCCGTTTGTCGTTTGAAAAAGACTATTTCTTTTTTATTTAAACAAATTGATAGATAACAATATTTTGACGAGAACGTACCTACAACACAATGTTCATCTTCATTTCGATAATAACAGTAAGAAATGAGTGAAATCTATTCGAGTCTTTCGGTCAATAGTATCATGAACCCCTCTGCTAATTGGAAATAGCACGCACTGCATTTTTCACTGTAATTAACAACGCGAACCCGGTTTAAGCCAAAACTATACTGTGATTAGAACATAAACGTCATGAATAATTACTAAGCTAGATATTTACAAAATGATTTACTATGGAAAAACATCTGAGAGACACTTAACTTCGCACCAACGATAAAATACCTGTACTTTTTCACTCCAATTTCCGAAAACGAAAACCAAGTGTTATATTTCCTCAGTACCCAACAGTACCTTATATAATATTCAAGTCATAAGCAGCATATTCTGTTCAATCATTCGACCATTAGTAAGTGAAATTCGCACTAACATATAAAAATCGAATTGGGTCGAACGTCGACACACACTGGCATATGATGGATGTTTGTATAAGAGGAACGCTTCGCCATCACCCGAATAAAGTGAAGAAATATTAAAATTTATGTACAACACTTTCGCACGTTCAGAAAAACGACGTATGGAAACGTACCGAGGTCTGCCATAATATGACGGCAAGGCGAGACTAATATGAATGTCGTCCTATATTTGGCGCGTACCGAGAAATCTTTCTCGCGATTCAGGATTCAATTGAAAATGAAATAAAAGAGGAAGTGAGCGTTTCATGGAGGAAACGTTTTAATATTTGTTTTAATACGGTCTGTTAGTCTACGGATTACCGTTGTCTTCTCAGCTTTTTGATCTCCTGGTAAATTGCTACAATAAAAGAATATTGTTGTTGATATAACTACGCGTGACGAATGACTTGCATGTTTGTACGTGGATGTTGTTGATAGTAGGCAGATCAGTGTTCCTTCTTGTCTCATGATTTAACACAAGGAAAAGAGGATCGGTAAGATACAAATACATTTATTTGCCGATACTCTGTCATGATGCAGCTAAAGTATTACCTATAGAAGAAGTAGATTTTATAAACAGATCAGTCCTTAGTATATACGAACAAACGAGACGTTCTCAGGAACATCTTTATTTAGAGCCGAACGATAATTATGTTAGATCCTAATAGTGATTTCACGATTTCCCAAAACCACAACACCAGGGTGGGTGTTGTGGTTTTGGGAAATCGTGAAATCACTATAACCAACCTTAACATTTAACTACGCAAGCCTTATCAAACATCTTAAATGAAATATCGCCATCATAAATAGGCCATTGAATAACAAAACAGTACATAAAACCGAATCTAAGCCCTGATTAATTCACCGTTCCTAAATCCAAGACTTAACAGCTAAGGCGTTTAATCATAACAGTTAGGATAAGGAAGCTGATAAATGTGATAAATTCAACCGCAACATCTCTAATACCTCTTACCCGGGATGTAGTGGCGAAGCTTAAGACAAGGATAAAGATATATTTCGTATAGTTTCCCCTTAAAGACGTGAAGCTGCGAAGTAAAAAAATTATGTTACCTAAGCATTTAATGCAAAAATATCGAATAATGATGCTAATCAGCTTGATGTACTGCTTAATAAAATGATTGGATCAAATACAGAAATTATTAGCAAGGCACTAGCAATACAAAAGTAGGTTTTGTTTAAAAACAAAATCCTGAAGAGTACATTGGCAAACTAAAACTTTGCGACTAAACATATTCATAATCCCTAAAGCTTACATAAAAAAGCTCTTAAAAAATTACCAAAATTTTAAATATAACATCAAATATTTGAACTTTGTAAAACCACGTTAATTAACAAAGTCTGTGCTTTTAATACCCAGTCTGGATGACGTACAAACGATACTGTAATCAGAATATCATGAGGTTTCAGTTTAAAGCCGATTTGGGAATTAAAACATAGTTTGTTTTAGATCATTATTCTGCATTTACCATGAATTAGTAATTACATTGTCATACAGTGTCTGCGGGGGACGTAATCTTTGAATAATTGGTCTGTTGGCACTTGTATAATAATTATGAACGCGCCTAAAAGTGCATTGGCCAGTGTAAATACTGTCTGCTATTCTGCCTGTTATTTATATTGATTTTGAATTAGCAAGGTTGCCACCTAGGGAACGTAGCATTCTGGGAAGTCTCTTTTTCAATTTCATAATATTCCCTTTCCAGTAAGTTATTATCCTCTGCCAGCTAAAAGCCTTCTTGTGAGTTATTAACTTTCATTTATTAGACGCAATCTTCGTACATGATTTTTTTTAACCCGCTTCATAGTTGTCTTCGTCTTTGATTCGAAAAACGTTTTTTTTTGGTGGTAAATTATCAAATAGCTTCTCCCGCTCTGTACGGAGCGGGAGTGCATGTCAGACTCTTACTGACTAAAACCCACCCGTGTTCCTTCAGTGTTGCCTGTACGTTGCCAGGGGCCACGGTATCCCTTTCAGATTTTTCCGCGACCCCGACAGGCATCAGTCCTAGCAGACCCTATCGGTTGTGCTGACATCTCTTTGAGGCACGCGTGGAATACAACGCACCGTCGACCCAGGCCTGGTCCTTATCGGACGGCGAGCTACCCATTGCTCATCGTCCACAAGACCGCGCCTACGGTGGCCGGGAATCGGGCTGCGATTCCCGACGCCTAGGGTATCTCCTGCGGCGGCTGGGGGCGTGAAGGTGCGAATTTTGCCTCTCCCTCACGCGTACCGCCTCCTCCATCGCGACCATTATTGTTTTGCAGAAGGAGGTAATGGCTTCCCACTCCATCTCGCTCCGTACCATGACCTGGACCAGGGCTGACGCGAGAGATCACGGCCACCGATCGCCTCCACAAGGACACGGTGGTGTCCCGCCCAAGCCGGGCAGACCTCCACCGTATGCTCCACCGTGTCCTCCGGGCGATTCACACAGTGGTGCGCCTTATACGGAACAGGAACCTCCCGAAACAACCGTGTCCGGTGAGGACCTGCTTCAGGCGGAAGGTGAGGACGCCTTGGCCACAAGCCACTCTTCAAAGAGGGGACTTATCATCGGAACTGTGGCGTGCCCAGCAGTGGGTTATGAAAATCGCACTCAATCACACGAGTACTATCCGCTGGGCCGCGTTTTCTTGCGGCAGCGGAGCTACGCCCCGGCGTTTCGCCTCATCGCGCCACTACCAAATGTACGCGAGGACTTTTGCCTCCAGATCCCATGGCGGTAAATCGGCAAGGAGACTAGCCGTCTCACCGGAGACCATGCGGTATCCCCGGGCCAGCCGGATGGCCATGTACCTTTGGGACGCGTTCAACCGGCGGACTGGCCGCAGCCTCAGAGAACGCGCTCACACCGGTGCCCCGTAAAGGGACATGGACCGCACGATCCCCGCTTAGAGCCTCCGGTAGAAAGCGTATGGACCCCCTAGATCGGGCAGGAGCCGCTTCAAGATAGCCCGCACATCTGGACTAAGACCTTCCCCAAGCATCACCACAATGACCAGTCCTACGACGGTCCGGTATTCGTCATAAACATCCGCCTGCCTACCCTTTTCCCAACTATGTTGGGGTCGGCTTTCAGTCTTACTGGATGCTGCTACCAGTACAATTATACATGGAGTGACTGCCTACCTGACCTCCACAACCCAATTACTGGGTAAAACGATACCACTAAGCAAGACTGGTTGTTAGACTTTCGGGCTTCTGACTATCCGTAACTGCTATGTTCGTTGTAAACATCGTTTCTTTCATGACAAACGATTAGAAAATACAAACATAACATAAAAAGCGCTGACTGTTATTGACGCTCAATTTTATTACTCGAACAACTCAGTTATTATAAATAAAAACAAAATATTGGTGTCAGTGTTTCATACTGTCACTAGCTGTGCGCTGTTTGTTGTTGCAAATTGAACGGATAACTCGTTCACAAAACTGCATCGGCACATACTGTGGATACGGGAAAATATATCTGTCTGAACATTCCGTTTTTTTTTGTTGTTACTGGTGCCGATTCTCTTGTCACAAATGCCTCTAAACTAGACTTAAAATCAGTTTAGAATTTAGTTTATTCCTGCCAAACGACGATTTCCCATGGTGAAACAGACTAAAGTGACACAACTTAACTATATTTTAGTTTGACAGCACTAAGGTAGTACCGAGTTTTTAAATTTAGTGAAAATGGAAATTTTGCTATTCTGAATTTGACGTTAAAAGTTTGATTGGAAAAAACCAAATCAGACTAAACCTGAAAATTTTTAATCGTGATTAAAAAGGTGTGGGATAAAATAAGTTATCATGACCTAAAATTCACACCAACATCTCGACTTCACGTGCAAAAACAGTACTGTATTTATTTTTTATTTTGCTTATATCTCGAAAATGGTGCGTCCTATCGCAAAAATAATCAAAATTTCGGCCCCCTTAATAAGGCCCTTAAACCCTTAATACTCAACATGTAGGTAATATTTTTTCATACGTACAAAAAGAGAAAAAATCCATATAGAAACTTCGAGGCTACACCCGCTGTGCACCTCGGGCTCTAAAAAAATCACGGCTTAGGGCAAACCACGGGAACCACCTGGATTCGCGATTGTCAAATTCGATTTTAGTTGTGTCAAAATATTTTATTAATTTAGGGAATTTTATTTGCAGTATAGCTCTAAGATTCTCATAGCCAAAAGTAAGGAATTTTAGTGATAGTTTTGTTAGTTTAGTTCGGTGTATAAGAGAATCAGCACCACTGTACCCTGTTCACTATTTTCGTAGAATGAGATAATGATTATCAACCAACCTTTGGTTGTTAATCATACCTAATAACTTGACTAATTATTATTACAACATTACAAGATAATATTTAAATATTTTAAGTCACCCTTGTGGAAGAGAAAGTACACAAAAAATATTATTATTACAACGGTTTGTCTTAGTCTATAAAAGAAAACAAATCTAAATTTTTTATCGATAATAATATAAAAGATACATAAATTATATAATATTTTTCAAAATTATAAATTTTGTTGTTCTATTAATTGTTATCATTTTTTACTTAATTCACTTTACAAGTCAAAATTTTCACTCCATTTTCAGCAATATAAACATACATAAAATCACACCTCTAAGCCCCGAACAGGCAGAGGTGTACCTAAAGAACGCCGAAGATTCGCTAGTTCAGCAATATTATATCAAAAATAATGAACCTCACAAATGAGTAAGCAGCTTAACAGGCAATGTTATGAAAATAAAAAAGAGACCCTACATTCGGAGTTTCCAATTACTGCTTATAACGTATCCAACGTTAAAAGCAATGAAAAAAACTCCTTCGTTTAACAGCCTCTTTTTTTAAAATTACAATTCACAAAGTGCCAGCAGGAGTTATCTGTTCATTACACGTTCGTTTATAACGATCCATTATTTTTATTAAAACCCACACGTTTTCTCCAAACAATTAATTACTTCGAAAAAAAAACAGATATCGCACTTCCGATTAAAGGAATACCGAATTAAATTAAATTTTTTCCATAGCCAGAAATCAAGACGAACCAAATAAAAGCAAACAGTTCATATTTAAATAATATAATTAAAAATGCTTTCAAATCATTCATTATACATTTTCCTTCTTAATCGCTGTTGAAATCCGGTATTTGTAATTGGAAACTCCGAATGTCGGGTCTTTTTTAGGGTTCCGCAGTAAACAAGGAACCCTTATAGTTTCGCCAAGTCCGTCTGTCTGTATGTCTGTCTGTCTGTTTGTCCGTCTGTCTGTCCGCGGCTTAGCTCAGAGACGGTTAGTACTAGAAAGCTGTAATTTGGCATATGTATCCATATTAATCATGCCGACAAAGTGGTAAAATAAAATCAAGAAAAATATTTTTTTTTAGGGGAGGTACCCTACTCGTAAAGTGGGGATGTTTTTTTTTTCCTCATCTAACCCATGTTGTGGGGTATTTTTAGAAAGGTCTTTCATAAATATTGTGAGTTTGTCAGGACCATTTTTGGATTCAGGGATCTGTTTGCGAAATATTAAGCTATTAACAGATTTTTTTTTTGTTAGAGTCAAGTGCCCCCCCCCCCCCTTCTAGGTAAATGGTTGTACTTGGACTTGTGAAAAAATTCACAGCAGTAGTATATGTAACGAAATTAAAAGGAAAACTATCACAGCATAGTAGACTGTACAGGTTAACGAGTAATAATCGACCAACTTAAATTTCCAGTTTGAATAACATACATTCCTTATGGGAGAACATGTTTTTAAATTGCAATGTTAAGTGTGTTCTTGGGATAAATTCATCCCAACTACAGAATCCTTCATTGTGCGTGGTCCGACACGCACTTGGCCGTTTTTTTTTTTCATAACTTCGCCTGTTAAGCTGCTTACTCATTTGTGAGGTTCACTTACAAATTTAATACTGAGATTACGTTTTAGAAGCTACTTGTTTTTATTAGTAGGTATTTTGTGTCTTATTACGCGGAATGCAACAGTATATATTTTTATGTTTCGTCCACCCTGGTATTAAAAGATATTTGACCAAAAAGTAAACTTCTAAGTATGGTCCTCGTTGATACCAATAGGCTCGCCCTCTATTACATGGACCTTAAACGTAACTGGTGAATTGAGGGTGGGTGAACTATAGATACACCTCTTCAAGGATTACCGGCGTGAGGATATGTTATGCTATGGTCATCGTATCATAAATAGAAATGACGTCTGTAACAAACCAGAAAATAATTCTTCTTCGAAAAAATGCATGCTCGAAAGCAATAAATTTGAAAAAAAAAAAGTTTTATTAATAATAATATTTATATTACCCTTTACTTTCTAAATTTCAGCAACATTCTGTTAAAAATATCTGAACAAGAAAAAATAACATGAAAATCTTTGAGGCCCCTTTTGAAGTAAAGGGCAAAATTAAATAGCTTAATTTCCTTTGTCTTTGTTTCAGGTAGGAGGTATGCGGGCTCCGAAGGTACCCGCTACCTTGCTACTGTTGCTCTTTGCAATAGAAGCTCTAGATGCTAACAGAAGAAAACAGAAAGAGAAAGTCATACCAGCAGCGATAAACATATGTGACATCAGTGACAGAGACTCTAAAGTCCACTGCTACTGCGAATTCAGCCAAGAGATCAACGAAGCTGTGAAAACTGAATGTTGGGTCTTCAATGGAGGAATAGAAAGAACAGATCCACTATGGACAAGCTTTACTTCACAATCCAATATAGAAATACTAGCTTTCAATGTGAGAGCAGATGGAGGTCTAGACTTTGTACCATCGAAAGTACTGCGATACTTGAGAAAAGTAAAACAATTCAGCATAAAATACAGCTCAATCCACAAGATAGAGAGTTACACATTTGTCAACGTAACGTCTGTACAAGAGATGACACTTACTAAGAACCAGATCGTCCATCTTGGTAAACATGCATTTTATAACTTGCCAAACTTAACTATACTTACTTTAGATGAGAACAGAATAGTTGAGCTAGAAACTGAAGTGTTCTACGAACTACCGGCACTCCAGAAATTATATCTCACTAGTAATAATATTACCGTCATTCACGATGGAGCGTTCAAACATCTTGTCAACCTAATTGACTTAGAACTCGATAGAAATAATGTAAGCGAACTCAAGAAGGAATGTTTTTATGGACTTGCAAATCTAAAGCGATTAGATTTAAGAAGAAACAAATTATCCAAACTTAATTCCTTTACATTTACCGAACTGTGGAATCTCCAGACATTGTTATTAGATTATAATGAAATTTATATTTTGGCCCAGAGGACGTTTGATGGATTATCACAATTAAGGAAGTTGAGTTTAAGCCATAACAAACTTGTAACTTTGGCCAGCAGCCTATTTGAAGGGGTCAGGGGACTGGCCGCCTTAGACTTAAGACATAATAAATTAAAGAGGTTCACATTTGAAAACCTCCATCCAATATACGACAACATGAAGAACCAAAACAGCTACATCTACTTGGAAGGTACGTAAATTTTAATTAATTAATTTTGGGATTTTAAATATGCTTTCAATAGTAACAAGTATTGATAACACAGTTACTTAGAAATTAATTTTCACACTGACGAAGTATGATTTAACAATCGAACAAAAATCAATTAGTTTCAACAGACGGCGCTCTCAGAAATCATCATTACTCCAATTAGGGAATTAATTAACGCGTCAATTGTTACAGGCAACGAATTCCCGTGCGACTGTCATCTCGCATGGATGCATAAGCTTCGTCACGAGGCCAAAAGCGTCAAAGTGCGAACATCTCTCGAAAATTTCATTTGCAAATTCAACGCGGAGCCTTCGTTAAATTCACACTTTACTTACTTCGAAAGGAGCGTTATCGGATCAAACAATTTGTACGATAGCGATGACAAAAGTCAAATAAGAGATTATTCGGATAATCCGGATGATTTTTTTCAAGACGAAACAGACGACGCTTACGTTGATGAACCAAAAGCCGTTAAAGGTGAAAATGAGAGGACATTACTTCAGATCCCAGTGGAAACGCTACCTTGCCCTCCGGACGTCAAAAGTGTGACCGATAGAACGTACACCTACCCGTCGCAAAATGAGGCGAAAGATTATAGGAACTTAATCCAATCTTCGAAGTCGAATTCAATTGACTCGAGTATTGCCGTTTTCCTGTCAGCGTTTATGATAATAATATGGACCACGCGAATGTAAATAATAAGAGAAATGGTATGAAAGGAGAACAAAGTAAACATACTTTGTTCTCCTTTAAAGGAATATTAAAATCGTCTTGTTTGCAAAACTCTATTGTTTTTCATGATACATTTAATATGCTTACTAAGAATGTAAATAAGAACAGCCAACCACAAACAAAGATGTGCATAATTATGTAAAAAAACGATTTACGTTTTGAATTTCAAAAACCTTATGAAATTGTAAATAGTAATATAATTCTATGTAAAAAATGTGATATAAAAAAGTATAAGTATAATTATGATAGACATTATCTTGGAAAAATAAATTTTATCGGTAGGGTACTTTTCTAAAAGAAAACTTGAATTTTTCTCATCATGGAATTTCATTTATATTGTTGTGAATCTATTGAGGAACTTTATGTAAATATTTGAGATATTAAAATAAATCGGTTGTATATAATGCGAGTAATTAGTAATAAGGAGAAAAGAGAATTTGAATGTAATAATATGTAAAAAATATATAAAACGTCTTTTGCCAATGTCATTGTACCTAACGATAAAATATTCATTTATTGATAATGGACGAGACAATTGAAGCACTAGAATTTGCGAAATCTACGTACGAGACATGTAATAAATATTGGTTTATTATAAAATGGATATATATAGCTTTATCTGCAATGTGTTCATGCTTTAGTTGGCGTCTTTTTGTGGTGACTGAACACAAGGAATAATAAAAATGTAAATTATCATCACACTTCACTAGCTCTATTCTTCGCGCAGTGAGCGACGCATGCATAAACCATAGTAATATCACGTAATATTAAGAACGATTTCTTTAACCTTCACGGTCTTACACAAAGGAATAAGCAGATATGGATGTATTGTCATATATCTAAATGGATGAAAGAAAGTAAGATGTCCGTATATTCACATACTTAATTTCAACATTCTTTCATATGAATTCATCTCAAAATCTTAGAAATCTTAATAAAAAAGAAAGGTTTGTTTTAGTTACTAGGAATGGACGATAATATGACAGAAATAGAAACACTGAACTTGGTATCGTAAATCATGACGAAATAGTTATAGAGAAGATGTAGATTAGACTATCGGTAATCCTGATAAATGCACAGATGTTCCCAAGTATCTACAAACACTAAATAAATCAATAAGAGAGGGTCTCGTCCATTACCAAGTTAAGCCTTATTTCCCTTATTTAACACTATTTTGTTTGAAACCCAAGTATTTGGGCAAACAACCCAGCACTGACCGCAAACAAAGCAATTAATTGAATCACTACATACAACTCTGAGGTTGTGTTAATATTAGATATTCTGTTAATAGCACAAACATCCCCAAATGCTAATGTTTCAATCAGAATGTTTAGAGGTAAATTAAACGTTTTGTGTGCTAATTTTACCACATAATGTTTATTAATTTTGATGTTTACTTTTTGTTTACTGAATTTGTTATGAGTTTGGAGTATGTTAAAGTGAATATAGAAAAAATAATTTTGAAATGTCGCAAATGAATTTAGGTCGCAATGGACTCTGAACTATGCTTAACGAATTAAGGTTTTTAACGCAACATATTAAGTATTATTATTAAGTTTATATTATAATCATGTTCGTTGCTTCTATATTGTATTTAAATTAAAATAATAATGAATACTTACTCATTTACATTCGAAATATACACGGCACATATGTAGGTAACATGTTTGAACCACCACACCATCACAAATAGTGTTAATCAGTTATTGTTTTAGGTAACAATTATAATATTTCATTTTACATGACTAAGAAAGCGAATGTTTTGCATTATTCAAATACAAATCAGTCATTGCGTTAGGTAACATGTCAATATGTTATTAATTATATGTGAATAAAAGCTGCACGCACCTATATTTAATACATTAACATTAAATTGCGTCAACAAATTTTGCTGTTTTAATATTGTATTGCTATGTTTACATTTATTTCAATAGCGCCACTTTGCATAACATACTTAATACAGATTTATCCTTGTTATGCATCTCTGGCACTTAGGCTTATTGCGTTGTCCATTTTGCTCAAGGTAATTAGTCACGCCCTTATTAGCAAACAGGTTAATAGAATCCCGGCTGTCTGCTTGCTCGTAGGGATAACAGCATGATTGGAATCTTAATTTCAAAACGTTCCCTGTGTAATTTTTTAGAAGCGACTCGCAATGTATAAATGAAATGAAATAAAATGTTTATTCTGTAAGTAGGATAACGGAATCACTTTTACACGTCTTAAAAAGAATAAGCTAGATGGTGTTGACATTTCCTATCTCTGACTTTCCCTGAAAGGAAATAACAAAACAAATTCAGAGGTCAAAGTCTCTTTTAAAGTCAAGACGTAAACTTGGTCAGATCATGTGAGGTCCATGTAGAATGGTCTTGAGGAAAAAACCACACAGATTTGAGTGGACTTTTCCAGTCAGTGCAAGCATTTGTCAGAATCGTGTAGCTCAACTCAGAAGTACAGAGTGCTTTTATTAGACGACAAGAAAACCATATATTCAAATTATCCTAATTAATATTATAAATGCGAAATTGAGTTTCTTTGTTTGTTACGCTTTCACGCTAAAACGGCTGAACGGATTTGTATGAAATTTGCCTCATAGGCAGACCATGACATAGGTTAGGACATGACATTTTTTATCTCAATAGTATGTTCCCGTTGGATTATTTCTGACCACCACGCGGGCGAAGCCGAGGGGTAAAGTTTGTTATATTATAAATTATATTTACATCGAAAACCGGGTTGCTTTTAAAAATAGAGAGCTCGGTTCTTGGTCGTTAATAGGAAATTCGATCGAGGCTTAGAAACATTATTGCAAAGAAGTTATTTACTCTAAAATCATATTAAAAAAATATTATGCAATACATACCTATACCACGACAAGTTACCAAGAAAAAGCTTTGAAGTTTTTATTCTCATAAGTTTTTTTTAAGTTAATTACGATGTTGTTTTATGGTGAATGCTGTGTTTACCTTTAATAAGCATACAAACCTTTACGATTATTGTGTTATTGTTCTGTATGTACAGCTGTTGATGTACCAAAATAAATAAATAAGTTACTCGTAAACATATAAAAATAAGATACCGTTAAATACTATTCATTGAAACACTAACATTTCTTTGGAAGGTCGCCAATCGGATACAGTATCGAATAAGTGAAAACTGCCTTTAAGAAACCCGAAAATACATTTTGTTAAAATACAGTGTGATTTATACGAGCAACAGACAAGCTTTCGACCTCATATATCACACCTACGTTAAGTACAATAATGTTATGTGCGTTAACCTGCGTTTATTACATTAATTACAGATGATTCACCCTGCAAAATCATTTAAATAAAAAGTGACTCTTGCCATAACACAATGAAGTGTAATTCAGGTCGCACAGCGCTAATTTGTCTACAGTTATATTCACCTAAAAGTTGTCTCTCTTTCTTGCGCTCTTAAATCTTATATCTTCTGACTACGTCACTGAATTGGCCCGACAAGACGAGCCCTCCGTGTACTTGTAGCTTCATACCTAAAATTCGGAGTGCGCTTTCTGTACTCTGTTAAAGTATAAAACATGTATTTTACATTTTGTGTCTACTGCTTTCATTTATCATTTACATCTAAAACTAGTTGTATACAAATTTCTCTCAACTGGTATATAAGTGCAAACGCGGTCTTAGACCTCATATTCGTTAATATTTTATCTTTTATGATTATTCAAAATAATGGCCTCAATATAAAGATACTAGTTTGCAGGAACTACACTGAGGCCATTATTTTGAAAAATACCTAATAGTTTTGTTAACCATTATTCAGTTCTAACACACCGATCATAAAAAAACTTAGTTTTAAATAAATGGTTTTGACAAAACATTGTTTTTTGATTGTAAACCGGTAATTCAATATGATGTCCTATTTCCTACCTATTGTTAACATAATATGTGTTTACTCAAAGAATTTGAGCCATTTCTACTGACTGTAATTAATTACTTTTTGATTATTCTAAAACGCTTTTGTTTCAACTCTTGTACAACTTGAATGAATATTGTTTCATGACTCGTGGTAAAATTGGCACGGACCAAATTATATTTTTAATGAATTCAACATTTCACCCATTTTAGTCTAATTTTATAAATGAAGTGTCACTTTACCTTTGTATGATATTTTCCATTCTTATGTTAAACTAGGTTATTGATTGTACATAGTTCTTTGTAAAGTAATTTATTAATTAATACTTTATAATTTCATTAAAGGTTGATGTTGGAAAAGTCCTCGTTTTTTTAATTGAATCCTTAACACCATATGTAATAAACCCATAATATAACGACAAGCCTCTAATCTCCGTTTAGGCTTCCGCCATCAACCGAGCACAAATCCTGACTCCGGGCTGACTGAGAAATTCTTTATGGAAAAACCCAATAACACTGTAACCGACCCGGGAATCGAACCGAGGACCTCATGTAGGTACATTTACGAGCACAAGACCAACAAGATAGTCAATACTAAAACGTTCTCAAGAATTACATGACGGGAAATAGAAATTTATCATTATAGTCGAAGTCTGTTTAAACATTCCAAGAAAAACTCAACCGCATTAAATAAAGGCTCTAATGGCCAGAGTGGATGAGCTCGTGGCTTAGTAAAAACAGCCGTATGGGTCGATTCATCAGGTTAAGCTACACTTGCCGGGGTTGGTCCGTGGATGGGTGACCATCTTTACATACCGAGACTCCCCTGTGCCTCGGAAAGCACGTTAAGCCGTTGGTCCCGGCTGTCTTTCGTGGATTTTTGGCAGACGTTACGGGTCATCAGAAGACCGAAAATCTGACAACCAGTCTTACCAAGGGGTATCGTATTACCCAGTTACTGGGTTTTGTCAGACAGGCAGTCCCTCCATGTAAAATACTGGTATTCAGCTGCATCCGGTTAGACTGGAAGCAGACCCCAACGTAGTCGGGAAAGGCTAGGCAGATTGATTGACGGACAGAGTGGAACAATTTTTACGAAAACTTCACGGAAATTGTTCTACCGGTGTTACGGAAAGCCGTCGCGCCTATCTGCGGAAGTTTTAATGGAGCCTCCTCAGATCAAATAAAAACCAAGACAGCGCTGTCAACAGTGACGTGAGACGGGTTTCGTTAACATGAGTGTACTTAAATGTGTGAGCGTGTATGCACAGAGCGGAGGTGTAGTTTTGGCATGGTTCACTGTATTGTCTTGTTTTTTTATTTGGTGCCTCTTACAATCCATAGTCATGTTTTATTATCGTGTATCAAGCCCGATTCCAAATTGCATACCTACGCGATTTCCTGATTTTTGCCCAAATAGGTTGGGTTCAGATTCCAGTCTCAACGGACGGGCTACCTATTAAAACTTTACATGAAGCGAACAAATTCTGACGGCATCGGCATCCACAACCCAATTACAGGCCAATACTGTAGTGCTGTATTCTGTGAAGTTTACTTCGCAAATGGCGTACAATTTGGAAAGACTTTATTTGATTTTGAGGTAAATCACTGCAGATTTACAAATAGAACCCGTTCACTGAATTGATGCTGTAATTGATTAATAATTTAATTTTGATAATAATTTAATAATATTTTTAGCCAGTGTATAGAGTGCCGCTAGCGGCACTCGATACCTATCGGATAAAGTACTGCTAGCGGCATAATAGTGGCGCTGCCTCAGCCCGGCTAAAGTGCCTTAAGTATTGCATTGTCATTATCACTGTCAGTGAGTCACTGTCACTTGATAATTTGTTTGATTGTTAAGGTTAGTTTGCTTTAAAACACCACATTCCTAAAACATTACATTCTCTTGTGCCTAAACGGGGGTTGTGTGGTCACAGTCCTAACCTACCTTTCAACCATTTTCATTTGCTAAGCCAAGGAGTTATGGCTACACTTAAGTTTAGCCGGTTATAAATGAATGAAATTAACATTAAATAGATAACAAAGCAAATAATTAGGATTATGAATTAAATTTTTCAATTTCTTACGTTCATACAAAGTTATCGCAGCATGTATAATGAGAAACGTCAAATCGGGCTTCTTAGATTGTCGCCAGATTAGCCTCTCCTCAAAAATAAACTCATCTTTTGATATAATTATCAAAAAAAAATACGATCAATCAATACAGAAGGAAAGTTGATTAGAGAAGTTGGAATCGCCCCATAACACAAACTTCAAGTCGTTTGTGGTGCGGGTTCCAACTCAGTACCTAGAAACCTTGGTGAAAGAAGAGTTTTGGCCGAAAGGTGTGATGTACCGACGATTCCGTGGAAGGTTATGCGACACCACGCAGCGCAACACGACGCCGACACAGTCATCACTTCATGTACAATAATGATTTGTTGTAATTATAATAAAAATAAATGTATCATTAGGTTAAATTGAATAAGGCACCAACAGACGATTATCCCTGTATGCACTGTGCAAGTGCACCCAAGGACAACTCCCGGGTGCAGGACTATTGCAGAACATAGAAACAAAACATTGGACTATGAGTTTGGCTGGCTATAGTGGATTGGTTACAAAGAACTATGAAAAGACTATGGCCCCTGCCTGACCAATGATATATAATATACACGAATAAGATGGCCGGCCAAAGATGAGGGACAAGATTTCTCCCGGGAGATAGGGTCCGTGGGGTCGCTACTGCCCAACAGCTCGCCACATGCTGCCCTGCGGATTTCTATATCTCTCTTGGTCTGGCTCCTCATCTTAGACCTGTTCCGGCAAAGTGAACTCTACCGGCACAGACCCAGAGTTTGGAGCGCGTAAGCCCCACCACGACGTCAACGTAGGGATACGGCGGTGGGGTTATTATAATTTCGGACATTTACATTTTTAAATATTTCTTAAAAAAACTATGTAAAAAACATTAAAAAATCTCTAAAAAGAACATGCGCTTTTGCGAGTATCCTTCCACCCGCCGATTATATCGCCGAATACGGCTCGCCCATGCACAAACTTTCTACTTCAGGAAGTCGATGCGCTCTGTAACTCGGGGCATGTATTCTCGAGGGCTGATTCCAGTCCCCGAGAATGCCCGCCTAAGAAAGCGCATCATTCGTGGTCGTGTATTGCCCTTCGATACGTCGCTCGATCCTGCACTGCCAGGCTGGTACGGCTGGTTTTGGTCGAGAAGCTCCGTCACAGTTTGGGAACTTGACGTTAGCTAAATGACATGCCGCAACAGCCGCGCAATACAGGATCGAGTGTGTATCAATGAGGTCCTCGATGCTCTCGAGATAATTCGTAAGCTGCGAGTCCAAGGCACACACCAGCGCCCTATTTTTTTTGTGCATGGGTAGGCGTGGTAATCGGTGTCTAAGTTCGGTCGGGGTGTACCTTTACTCGCGAAACGCATCCTCTAGTGCGCTCCTCAATTGAACGTTGCACTGGCTACTTACTGTGGTAGCCCTATCATCGTTCTCTTCAACACCATGATAGAATCGCGGCGGGATTGCATCAATATTTGACGCTTGCGCCGCGATTTGTGCCGGAGTTTAGACGATGGTTGATCAGTACCTCTGAACACAGCTTATCAAGTGCGGCATCGTCCAACCTATGATTGCGTTGGATGACACGCACCTGATCCGACAGTCGTTGGGCCGAGATGTTAGCGGTTGGCTCTACGTATAGTTCTTGAAACAGAGACAGCATCCTAACACGGTACGCAGTGAGGTTAGTTCCTCCCTCTGTAGACCCGTAATATGCGCGCATGACGTGATCGTTCATAGACTGAGTCCATCTCATGCGCTGCACACAACCACCGGCACCGGGGACCCGGCTCGGGGTCGGTTGGCCCCTAAGTTCCAAGCTCCGCGGTAGCCGGCCTCTCCCCTGCCGACGTACAGGTGTTGGCAACGTCGGCTAGGAGAAATACTCGTCGCTCGAGCTCGACCCAACTACCGCGGCCGGTGTCGACGCAGCGCTCACGATTGGGCTGGGTACTGGCGGCGGCGAGGTGGAGCTGAGCGGCGAGGGGGTGGTAGGAGTGGTGAGCTGCTGATCTCGTCAACACGTTGGTGGTTTGAAATCTCTCATAATTTAATGCATATGTATCGGAAGTCCGAATTTGACAACGTCATTTTAGATTTTTGTATATTTTTTTTTGCTTTTTCATTGTAGTTGTGTTTATTGTTTACAAATATATTTGTTGTATATTCTATGGAGTTTAATTGAGCTTTTTGTATTTATATGATTTAGGGAAATAACTAATTAGGCGAATTGTGATATAAGTAAAAAAAAATACGTTGTTGACGTATCAGATCAGTGTTGCCAATATTAGCCAATGTTGCCAGAATTAATTGACGAAGGCACACAAATTAGGTATATTATGACACAGGCAATAAATTAATAACGGATAATCTACCATAATAATATCTTAGTCCCAGTAACTGGTTTTCAGAGATCAGAGTCGCTCCTAGTTAAATACTGGTATTCAGGTTAGACTGGAAGCCGACCCCAACATAGTTGGGGAAAGGTTCGGCAGATGACGAATATTGTAACACCACACACACAAAATATCGATCGGTAGCCATTGTTACTAAATTTTTTGACAGCTTGAAGTTTTTATAGCTTTTAGTAGGTGCGAATTGTAGTAAGTAATAGATGTTCTGTATTTTCAACCTAACCCCAACTAGGAAAGAGGTGAATATAATATACGTATGGAGCATCGATTTTTACGAAAGCATGGTATCGAAAAAACTACCTACCTATGCCAAACGTTACGTTACTAAATTCTTAATTATTTTCATGCTTATATTAGGTAAAGTCAGGGAAATAATTTTATCAAATTGACTACCGATTTAAATTGTCCATATATTCAAATCACAAACTGTCATTTCTTGACAGTTGTATGAAATAGCTATTTATAAAATAGCAAATTTATTAGTCTGACAAATTGATAAACAATTTTCCTGACTAAATAACTAGACCATTAAAACTTCCACACTTACTGATTTAAGCTTGAGAGTACCACATTAGCTTCTAGCTAGTTAGCTAAATTCTGAGTTGCTCTGCTTTCAGTTAGGGTCTGCGGTGGCTTATGTTAGCGCTGCCAAATCGCATCACAATGTATTCTCGTTAAACTAACCCAAGCACTCACAAACGGCGAGTAGATCTAACAATACTGGGCTTAGACTTTGAGTAAGTTTACTTCATCAAAGTCAAGAAGATGCTAGCCCTGGAAGGCTTAATCAATTTTTTGATTCATCCTCCTAGTATTTTTATGGACAATGCCATCATAAAATTAGAGTTAGACAGATCGTGATCGAATTTTTATTTTTTTAAAGATTCGATTTTTCTAATATGCTTTTTGTACTATAGTATGTAGTATGTCGTATATGTAGAAAAATGTAGTCTTTCCGAAAATCCAAAATTATTGCAAATTACCGGATTATTGGAAATTAATAAAATGTTTCGTAATTATACGAGCTATTTAGGATCATTGCAAAATACTGCGACATATACATACAAAGGATGATTTTTTTATATCCTGTAAACTTTTTGGTCATTGCAGTATGAACGCAAAATCTTTGCTTAGAAACCAAAAAAAAGAGACAAACGAGCATTGATCGCAGTGCCTGCTCACTAATTCACGATAGGTTCTCTTACCATATGTTAGATGTAGGTATCTTCAATTATATTTACAAAGAATGTAGGTACGTAAATAGGGACCCTACGAAATGTCTCTTCGCTTAAAACTAGAGTTTTAAATCGTCCATATCGTCGACCGTAGGTTCAATTGACGTAAGGGACAAAATACCCAAAATTAGTTGAGTATACAGTTTTTTCACGACTTTTCGCTCTTTCGAATGGTGTATATAAAAAAATTCTAGCTTAAGAAAAATGTCCCTTACCCTACTGTTTTTTGGATTAAAATTTCAAATCAGCCCCATGATAACAATGAATCTGAAAAACTATGCAATATAGCAACTTGAAATGGTGTAATTACTGCCGCCAATCCACTTCAAATAAGGTAAGGGTCTTCACAATCAACGAATTACCATTACATGGTTTATTTTTGAAGAAACCATAATAAAACTGACCTTATCCTAATGCCTTTGTTATCTCGAAAAATAAATATCATCCATACTTTAAATGGATTGCACGAGTTTTGACATAGATGTCCCTTACCCCAATTTTCATTGTCATACTTTAAGCAATGTCTACGTTACACCAATTTGCTCGTAAAAAGTAATGAATATTTAACCCTATTACACATTTACACACACTTCTAACTTCATAATAGAAGACAGCATGTGCTTGCACTATTACCATCCTTTCCTATCTCACAATGTCTTTCTGTGTGCGAAAGAGAGGCTGATACCAATGTGAAAGACGTAACTGAAGATTGGAATCGACCTGGCACTTCTTATGACGTAACTGAAGATTGGAATCAACCAGGCACTTCTCGTGACTATACCGTGGCTGCAGATTTACCAGGATCTTTGAATCCTGTTAGAAGTCCTGATAAGAACAAATCAAACTACAAAGTAAAAAAGCGCCCCAAGAGAAAATGTAAGAAAGTATTTAAGAGAGCGCATATTGATTTCATGTCGGATGGTGAGTTCTATTCAAATTTTCCGGAAAATGAAGATTTTTTAGCTGGTAGTTCTGACGTGTGGTCATTGAAAGAAAGCGAGGTATCTGATACATCAGTTAAATCACATACAAAAAAAAATAAACGACAACTAAACAGAAAGCAAAACCGATCTAATCAAACGAGCAAGAGAAAACCGTCAAATTATGAAAACGAAAATAGTAAAGGGCGATGCTTACGAAACGTCATCCGGGAAACTTAAAAAGTTTTCGACCTCTTTTGGAATTTAGATATTCAGCGAAAAAGATACTGGTTAGTGCACTGTGCACTAAGAGTACCAATAATCGGAAAAATACTAATTCAACTGAAAGACAATTTACATTCGATTACTATATAAATGAAGGAAAAGGATGGGGACAGATTTGTCAACAATTTTTGCTAAAGACATTTAGATATTACAATTTTTATTTAATTTTTTGTTACATACACTGTGTAATGGACAAGAAGAGGGTTTATCCCAAAAAGATGAACGAAGTAAACCAATTATTACATGAAATATGAAGAAGCTCCTGTAAATACGGCAAAGGAGTACATCGAGCCTCTTCCGTTACTACCCTCACATTACTGTAGGCATTCAAGCAATAGGCTGTATTTACCACAAGAATAGAAAAAATTCTCGTCCCTACGTCGTAACCTTTATGGAGCACAAGGATTTCATTGACTGGGACCCCGTTACAGAAAAACTGTTTCTACAAAAGACGAAGGACTTGCAAGTTACGAAAATTTCAATGGCTAAGATAAAGAAAAAAGACCTTAAAACCATTTGGACTAAACACTATGAAGGAGGAAGCGGTTGTTTATGACATCAAAATAAATGGAGAATTGGTAGCCAAAACGATAAAATGTAGAAAGAGTAACCCAGAACGTAAAACGAAAAGTGGGAATGGAGAAGGGACGGGAAAGGGTAAGGTTAAGAGTAAAAATCTGTTAGTGTGCCGTCACCACTAGCAGACTCGCCTTATATAACAGTGGACAATAATTGCATATAACAATATCGTTTGCAAAATACAAAGATCTAAAAAAATTGTACGATAATGCTATGCCTAGTAGATTTTATCAAGATGAATTATGATTATGATTGCCAATTTGAATCAAACGGACGAAGAAGATAATCTTGATGAAAAAAACCTCTGATTCTGAAGCGTTTGTTGATGTTATTTTTTTTTTTTTTTTTTAATTATCATAATGATTAAACATTGATCTCATATTGAAGGTTGATTAAGCGGTAGAAGTAAAATGGTTTATTTTAATTTGATTAACAATGCCTTATAGGCTCTATTATCGTTATTTGCAGCTACTCTTTTATTTGAATAAGAATTCAAAGTAAGTATAGGTAAAATTGTTACCATTTTTTATAATAATTTGATTATAGTAAACATTAAATGAAATAAAAATTGTTTTATTCCAACTAATAGAAATTGGCTATTAAAATGTACAACATTGCATGTAAGCGACACACAAAAAAACACACACCCGGCTGTAATACATTTTCATGTCTCTTAAATGATATTTTATAACGATTTCCAAATTTAAGATATCCGTACGTCAAAAGTGTGTACTTAATTTTCTGTCAACAATCTCTTTACACTGTATTTTTTTTCATACATTTTTTCAACAAGCCATTTACACTATTTTTGCATGAATAGATTAAATCCAACGTAGAGGTCAATTTAATGTAAGGGACGGGACTACAAGATACTTGGTCAGTAAGGGACATAAAGTTTAAATAGCAAAATTATTTAAATAAATGTACATAGGTAGATAGAGCACTAAAATACAAGATTATGTGTGAAATCAGATCCAAAAAAGGTTAATAACAAAAAAAGTTATGGGTGATTTAGTCCAAAAAAAACTTTGTCGGCCTCTCCTGAAAAATCGTATTTTGTCCCTTACCTCAATTGAACCTACGGTCGACCATATATCCATGCAACCGCAGTGAATCTCTGTGGAACTGCAGACATCTAGTTAAATATGATCAGACCACAGAAAAATCTACTGCGAAAAACTGGGTAAGTACTAGATTGCCAATTTAATTATATTAAAAACTTTTTTACAAAAAAAAACAACCTAATTACAAAAAACCGGCCAAGTGCGTGTCGGACCACGCACAATGAAGGGTTCCGTAGTTGGAATGAATTTATCCGAAGAACAAACTCAACATTGTAGTTGAAAAACATGTTCTCCCATATGGAACGTATGAGAGATCATTTGATTTCAAACTGCAAATTTAAGTTGGTCGATTATTACTCGTTAACCTGTAAAGCTTACTTAGCTGTGATAGTTTGTCTTTTAACTTGGATAAATATACTACGGGTGTGATTTTTTTCACAAATCCAAGTACAACCATTTAGCTGGCAGGGGGGACACTTGACTGTAACAAAACTTAGCACTTTAAAAGCTTAATATTTTGCAAACGGAATCCTGAATTGAAAAATGATTTTCACAAACCCACAATATTTTTTTTTTCCAACTTTGTCGGCGTGATTAATATGTACGTAACACCCATGCCAAATTTCAGCTTTCTAGTAGTAACCGTCTCTGAGCTAAGCCGCGGACAGACAGACAGACGGACATGGTGAAACTATAAGGGTTCCTTGTTTACTACGGAACCCTAAAAACATTCATACGAATATAATATTATAAACTCCTCCTGTTTTGAAGTCGGTTAAAAACAAAAAGTCTTATTAATAGAATATTGAAATACTGATTGCTCGCTTTACCTACAGACTTACTCAACCAGCAAAATTAGTAGAATATTGAAATACTGATTGCTCGCTTTACCTACTGACTTACTCAACCAGCAAAATTAATAGAATATTGAAATACTGATTGCTCGCTTTACCTACTGACTTACTCAACCAGCAAAATTAGCTTACCTACTTTACCTTACTTTACTCCTAAGTGCTCAAGTAAAGCTAAGTGCCCAGATATTAGTCTATGGGAGTTAAAATTTGTGTTGTTCTACCAACCGACGACTCTGCAGCCACTAATGCATAGCAGTAAAAAACTTATCAGACAGAAAATGGCGGCTGACAGAATTGCAGAATTTATTTCGATAATATGTTTTCAATGCGAACGCTGATTGGTGCCAAGAGACCGCTTAGCCTGTGGAAGTGTTGGCAACTAAGATGTACGGGAATTGGCGTTTAGGAAAAATAAAAGAAACTAGGATTTTGAGTTAGAAGTTCTAGATAAACGAAATAAAGTATCAAAGCAAAGGAGGTTAATTGATGTTTATCGATTTCAATGTTTATATGAATAAAATATTTCCCATCAACACACATCACAAATTCAGGTTATGTATGGGTAGTCCAATACATGGTTGTTTGTTTTTAGGGTTCCATACCTTAAAAAGAAAAAACAGAACCCTTATAGGATCACTTTTTTATCCGTCCGTCAGTCTGTCAAGACCCATTTTATCAGGACGCGTAGAGGTATCAAGTTGAAAGGAATATCAAATACGTAAACTTATGTTCAAGCAAGATGTGACAGCACAAGTAAAGTAAAAGTCCAAAAATTGATCATTTGTAGTGTTATCTTATCACATAAAAAAACTCTTTTTTTAATCTAAATTTGCAGTTGGAGAATTGACCATGACGTATATCGTTGTATGGGAAACCATGTTTTTCAACTAAAATGTTAAGTTTGTTTTTGGGACAAATTCATCCCAACTACGGAATCTTTCATTGTGCGTGATCCGACACGCACTTGGCCAGTTAGACTTAAACTAGTTAGGGTAAACAGTGGGGCACAGCTAGAAAAAAAAAATCATTTTTACTAGCTGCTCCCCACGGTTTCACCAGCATAAGTCTCGATCCCGGAGGAGTATCAGGATAAAAGGTATCCTTTGTCCTTTTTCAAGTCATAATCTACCCGTGTGTCAAATTTCATCCAAATCCGTTTAGCCGTTTTAGCGTAAAATCGTAACAAACAACAACAAGCTAACGGCGAGCTTGTGGCTAAGAGACTGCTCCATGCCTCGGAAAGCACGTAAAGCCGTTGGTCCCGGCTGTCATTTGTAGATCTTTGACAGTCTTTACGGGTCGTCAGAAGCCCGAAAGTCTGACAACCAGTATCAAAGGGTATCGTATTACCCAGTTACTGGGTTGTGGAGGTCAGATAGGCAATCGCTCCACGTAAAGTACTGGTATTTAGCTTCACCCGGTTAGACTGGAAGCCGACCTCAATGTAGTTGAGAAAAGGCTAGGCAGATTGGATTTTTTTATGGGCTAACCCATACCTCGTGATAACAAAAGAGATGCTCAACTTCAATAAATGCTCCCATTGCTGTCAATAATACAACTAAACCATCATCATCCACTTGAATACACCAAACATAATAAAGTCGTTTATTATACAATACATATTTAATGCTATACGGTACGAAAATCCAACTGAATCACCTATTTATCAACCTACATTGTGAAATTTAAATGAGGGGATCGGATTAACATGATCCGGTACTGCCATTATTTATGTACAAGAGAAGCAGCTGATGCCTAAGATCGTTAAGTTTGAAGACTTAGATGTTCGAACGAAACTTGATTCAATACTTCGTGTTTTCTCATTAGTATGCGTTGATGTCCGGCTTGGGCACAGAACTAGGAATTTTCGCGCCGGGAGCATCTAGAGATGGCAGTACCAATAAAGTTCGATGCGCTAAAAATACGTTAACCGCACAACTTTTGTTATCTTCGCCATTCAAAGCCATATAGCATAGCGGAATGCTGGCCTTTTTTTAGGGTTTCATAGTCCGAATGAAAAAACAGAACCCTTATGGGATCACTTGTGTCTGTCTGGCTGACTGGCTGGCTGTCTTTCCGTCTGTCGCAGCTAATTAGCTCCGAATTTACTGAACCAATTTAGTTGAAATTTGATACATATATAAATTTCTATGACGCAAATACCGTCCGTGTTTGGTTGTAACGTAACTTAATTAATATTTTTCTTTTCAGCAGCAAATAGAAAATTTAAAAAAAATGCAAACTGTACCGTGTGACATATCAAATGAAAAGGCTTATTGTAACGATCACATTTTATTTTACGAAATACTTTTACAGATATTTAAGAAAATAGATGAAAATCGACCATTCTGCTCAGCCCAAAATTTTGAAAAAATCACAGAAAATAGTTCTAGATTACAAGAAAACCTATAAAAAGTCTATGGTTTAAAAAAAACACAAAAAACCACCATTCAATATGAAAAACAACACAACCACACAATAATCACCCAATATTATGCGTACAAACTTACATATGCAGTTGTATTGTATGGGGGAACATGTTTTTCAACTACATGGTTTGTTCTTGGGATAAATTCATTCTAACTTCGGAATCCTTCATTGTGCTTAGTCCGACATGCACTTGGCTGGTTTTTTTATTGTGTAATGAGCCTGCTTTTGACCTCTACCTCATACCTGATGGAAAACAATGGATGGGGTCTACGATGGAACGCGCGTATCCTGAAGATGCCTGTTCACTCTTGCTTTGAAGGCTGATGGGTTATACGTGGACAAGAATACAGACGGTGGCCGGTCTATCGAAAATGACCTACTTAAACAAAGACGCATAGTATGGCAGAAAATAAAATAAAGAAAGAAGAAAGAAAGAAAGAAGAAAGAAAGAAGAAAGAAAGAAGAAAGAAAGAAAGAAAGAAAGAAAGAAAGAAAATACTTTTATTTGCGGTAAACATGACGCAAAGTAAGAATACAAAACAAAAAAAGAACAAGTTGGCGGAATATCCGTCACATCCAGGCAAAACGGCCATCTACCAACTGCTATCCATAAAAATTATCATGGACCGTATACATAATAATTATATCATACTGTATCGCTCATTATTCATTTACCATTAACCCAATTCATTTGGGGTATCAAAATTAATAAACAAAGAATGACATGACACGACACGACATGACATGTTGCTAACATAATAGGTATTTATTAATTAAATACAGGTGCAGTGCTTTACCACTTTTAACAAAAACTCCCAGTGAATCAAAACTTCAGTACAGTTAAAACTATCTAACTGCCACATTGGTCTTAAAACCAAAATAAACCAAAATGGCGCGTTTACATTAGATCAGTTTGGCCGTACGCGACTGCTACCGTTTTCGGTCACCGACTAATGTAAACTGTAATTCGGTTGGTCGTATTCTATTGCAGGCTATTTGCGGTAACTGACGAAGAATAAAAGTTGTTACAGTTGGCAGTATTCGGTCATAACTGACTTGTGGACACTTGCTGGTGGTCGGGAAGCACGCGGGCTGCTAAATTTGACTGTGACGATCGACACCGACAACTTCGGTCACCGAAGGGCTAATTCGGATAACGACTCCGGTTAAACCGAATGCGGGTGACGCATTCGGCCACCGACCTAAGTAAAAGCGCCATGACGTTCTCTGACTCGAAAGTAACATTTAACCTTAGGGTGATAATAAACCAATTACAAGGTCGACTTACCTACCTACTTACGTATAATACAAAGGCAAAAAACAAACATTACAAAAAAAAAAACAATAATAGAGATGAAAACAGTACCTTTTAAATAACAGTCAAGCTTAAATACGTTAGACTAATGAGACGATGAAATCTGTTTACGTAAAACATAAAAGGGTCCAAGGAAACCGGTTTAATACAGAACCCGTTTTCAAAGCCCCCGAAATTCCATGTGAGGACATGTTGAAAAGTTTTTACTACCCCCAAAGGACGAAACTTCAACACTGTTTTAATTAGTTCGGAGTCATTCTGACATAAAATGTAGGTGAGCACTCATCACGCTTGCCAGTGGGTACTTTATCTTCATATTGGAGTAGTTTAGTATTCGTGTTGGGATCAACTTTTTTGGAAGTTGAGGTGTGTATTTTCGTTACATAACATCACGCCTTTCCCCAAAGAGTTAGGCAGAGATGTACTCTCGCGGACAATGGCGCCTGACCAAATTTCGTCAGTTTTGTTTAAGTGCCATGTGACAGGGGCAGACCCTATTGTCATCAACCGGGCGCAAATTCAGACTCCGAGCTGCTACTGAGAAATTCCAGATGGGAAAAACCAATAACACTCTTCCCGAACCGGGAATTGAATCCAGAACTTCATGCTCAGCAGTAGCGCTTAAGACCACTAAACCAACGAGGTGAGGGTTATGTTAGCAGTAAAGGTTAGACGGTACAAGCAGGCAATTAAGGTTAGGTATGTGCTTAGTATCTCCTACGACCACTGAAAATCAGCGCTGTGCTGTGGGTCTAGCATAGCACAGCATCATGCTGAGTGGAAGCCCTCTTGTCACAGTCATGACGTGCCAGCAGCTGCCTACTATTTCTGTTTTGTACTCGTTATTGTATACGTATTGTTATTGTTTTGTTACCTACTCGAGTTTTTATTATTTTTTTATGCACGTGTTTCTGTGACGAATAAAATTATTTTTCTTTCTTTCTTTCTTTCTTTTTCTTTTACGAGGCTGCTTGTGCACTGGCCGGATCACCCCTGGGGCCTAGAAGCGAGGGCCCTCGCTTCACATTACCAGTGGCGCGAGGAGGTGCGAGCGCGGAGCGGTAGACCGATGCAGCAGGATATCGAGCTTCATGGGTCACAGCTCCGTGAGTTCCTGGTGACGCAATGGCGGGACAGGCTTCTGCACCCTACCACCTCACTACAGTCGACGCGATCCGGCCAGTGCTCGACGAATGGCTCGGGAGGAGGCACGGCTCCCTGTCGTTTCGAGTGACGCAAGTGCTTTCGGGGCATGGTTGCCTCGGGAAGTACCTGTGTCGCATAAACAGGGAGCCGGATGCTCGGTACCATCACTGCATCCACTGTCGGGAGGACTCGGCGCAGCATACAGAGCGTACCGCATGGGAGGAGCCGCGTCGTACCCTCGTATCAGAAATTGGAGCCGTTACTCGTTTGATGGTCGGGAGCACCGAGTCGTGGGATGCGGTGATCTCCTTCTGTGAAACCGTAATCTCGCAGAAGGAGGCTGCGGGAAGGGACAGGGAGATCGAAACCACTCTCCTGGTCCATAGCAAGCGGACCGGGCGTCGGCGGAGGGCGGGCAACGCCCTCTTCCAGCCCCCGTAAACAGGTCCGGAGGGACGGCGGACTCGGGGACGTTCGCCGCTCCCAATCCACAAGGACCCGAAATGGCGGTAGAATTCCACGCGCGCCCCATATGAGGTCGCGGGGAGAGTTTCACACATCGCTCCCCCGTGGGCATGAGGTGGCCCGCAAAAGCGGGCCAGCACCAGTCGGGGATCATGGAAGGTGCATAAGATCTCATGATCCCCGATCCAAGTGTGGTAAGTGAACAACGGGGTAGTTTTTAGTCAGTAGGAGTCTGACAGACCCGTTCGCCCGTCCCAGGGCGGAGGACATCCATGAGGATTTTCCACCCTGGAACAAAAATAAAAAAGGTATATTCTTAGTGGAACGAATACAGATTGCTTTAGAGTTAATTGGGAGATTTCCAAATGTAGGTATTCAGGTACAGTCAACCGAAACTCAGTGGTAACAATTTGACATTGACAGTGCCTTTAATATGTCATCGCAGTAAAGCCCCCAGTACACGCTGGATTACACATAACGCAAAATACACGCAACTCAAATGGCAAATCACGCAAAATGGCCCAGTACACGTCGGCCGAGCGACGGGCTCGCCCAAAGTGTACTGGAAGGCGTTTTTGTGGTTCAAGACGTGTTACCACTGATGTGCGGTTGACTGTACCTACAAGTTGTGTATTTTCTATTAGATATATTTTTTTATTAGACAATCATTTTAAGGGTCGGCTTGGAAATCGTGTTATGGGTGTTGGATAGGTTAGGTATATAGAAATCTTAAAGTAGTAGCCAAGAAACTACTAATTTAGGATTTCTTTCTGATTTTTATAATAACCCTATCATAAAACCCATAACATGATTTCCTATAGCCGACTCTATCTCCGACGAAAATTTACACTAATAGTCTCGGAACCGAGTTTAAAATATACTCGGAATTGTCAATGACATAAAAAATCTCATTATTTCGCATCAAATTGGGTAACGACAACGGCTTTCATTGGCAATCCCGAGTTCGATAATATTATAAAGAGAAAATTATAATTCCGAACAAAGTACGGCACCGCGTCATCACGAAAAGGCGAATATTTTGTAATTTCGAAATTAATTCTCAAAGGAGTTTACTGTTGACATATGAAAGGATTATTCTTTAAAATAATATTTATTCTTTCATAATTCATAACCTTTGTTACAGAAAGAATTTAAAAAGGTTTCCTTTTGTTTATTTTGTTTGATTCCGACTGAAAAAACTTAAATCAGTAAAAAATACTCGGTTTCGGTTTTTAATTTTTAAATCACGAAATATCCATATTTTCATTTGACTAAAGTAAGAAATAGAAATAAAATCACTGTCAGTCTTGAAACGTGTTGCTCGTTCAAAAAATATGCGAGTAAAAAAGTATGACCACAAAACATGCAAAGGGAACCTTACATCGTAACGCTCGATATCAATAATAATCCCTGTCCAAAAGATTGGCTAAAAATAGTAACTATTTATCGATATATTGAAAACTCAAACAAAATATTATCTGCTCAGCCTTTTCCCAACTCTGTTGGGGTTTCCAGTCTAACCGTATGCAGCTCAATACCAGTATTTTACATGGAACGACTACCTATCTGACCTCCACAACCTAGTTACTGGGTAATACGATACCCCTTTGGTAAGACCGGTTGTCAGACTTACGGGCTTCTGATGACCCGTAACGACTTTCAAATATTCACGAATGACAGCCGGGACCAACGGCTTAACGTGCTTTCCGAGGCAAGGAGGGGTTTTGATATGTAAAGATGGTCACCCATCCATGGATCAACAGCGGCAAGCGAAGATCTGATCAATCGACCCATACGGCTGTCATTACTTAGCCACAAGCCCCTTGATATTGTGTTTGAAAACTCAAAACAAAATATGAACACTAAAAAAATAAAACTAGGCAAAAATCCATACCTGTCCAATATACTCGAAAATAATCCTTTTCCTACAAACGACGGATTAATACAGAAAGTTTCCTAATTAAACTGACTGGAATTCAGACCGTAAGTTTTGCTTGATCTGCGCTTCGCCTCGAATTCATAATGAAACATACGTAGCGTATTGACATCGCCATAATATGTTTGTACATTATTTATGTTACGATCTCAGCCCTTTCTAGTACTCTTGGGTAGAGTATTACGAAATTACACCACAAATTTGTGACACCACAATATGTAAGGTAAATAAGGGGGAAGGTGTAGGGTCCCCAAATATTGGTGTCAGTCCCCAAATGTTGGTGTCACTGGGTTTGAGTTGGTAAATGCTTGGAATGTACTTGAGACAAAGTTGACGCGTGTTTGCCGCATAATTTGATGTCAGGTGTGACCATTAATATTCATAAAGGGAATCGGAAATTAGGATGGACAGTAATTTTACCAAGGTGTTTAAAATGATAATAGTTTCATATAATTAATCTTATTAATAATTAAATATTAATTATAAAAAATGTTTACAATATCTAACAACACCATACAATTACACATACCCATAATATTATTTACATAAATTTAATCTTATCGCATTAATTCACACAACACAATAAAATACACCATACATTCTATCATCAGTTGGTCGAAGTTGGTTGGTTGGTCTACACCGGACGATCCAGTGCGTTCCGATCGGGCGCCGCAGAAGCGCGATCCAAATACGCAATCGGTGTGGACATTTGGCACGCGATCCGAGCACACGCTGTGGAGCGCGCGGCGTAAACGTAATGATGACTTGTAAAAATCCCTTACCAACAAATTACTATGAATTAAGATACCAAGTTTTATTTACCATTTATCAGCTCCAAAAATATTATAGATAGCAAAATGAACACATCATTCATTCAATATTAATTTTACCATCACAAAGTAATAAGGCATCAAATACTCTCTCACTATTAATAATTGTTCGCGGAAGTGGTCATTTGCTCGATCAAAGACAAACGTACTTGGTTCACTTGCATAACTTTTGACTCGACCATTCAAATTGTATAATATCTGCATAGAAGTTCCCGTATATACTCGGTAGCTGGTGGTTTAACTCTTCACTGAGTTTGTTAAGTTTATTATGATATTTAGAGCAAATTATACTTGATGAAGGACTGGCTTACTTATGAGCTTTAGTCGTGAATTTAAGCGAAACATGTGAAGGGAATTGTATAAGTTACAGTTTGCAGTAGGTATGACTCGAAATTACAACGTGTAATGCTTGTTACATATTTGGCTCCTTACGGACATTGTCTTCCCTGTTCCGGGCTATTGCTAAGGTCAAAGTTTCAAAGAAAGGAAGGAATTGTGCGCACGCTTCCGTGAGCACACTAAGCTCACGACTTGTACTGTCTTTTCTTTTTAGCAAACTTCCTTCATCCATGCTATGAATGGCCATGTAGGTAAATACCGAATATAGATATATAAGTGAGGATTCTCTCATTTCTGCGTGATTTTAGAAAACAATCGGTTTTGATTGTACAATACTTGCGATTAATTCTGTAATGATATGGATATACTAATTTAAGCAAAGATTACAATCCACGCCACGAAATCTTCCAAAGCCAAATACCACGTAATTCAAGCCCGTATATCCTAGGCATTCCTACAAAACCCTTCTCAACTCTGTATTACTCTAATATCCAACAAATTCTACAGCTTTACATTTAGTACTAAAAACAAGGGCTAAATTGTGTATAAACTTTACGTTCCCTCGCAATCCACGTGTGACTTTATATATTGCGTAAACACAGCCTCTTACGTTCCATAAAATCGTAAGAGATGCGTGACGTAATACGTCATTTTATTAAACGTCGCACCAGGCGTCTCATGCCTCCTAATTTGGTTATTTTTGGCTGTTTCTTTGTGTAAATTATATTCCAGTTCCGTTGATTCCTGATTGACCCAATTCTAGAAAGTGAACGGAGTAATCCGACGTTTTGGAATGAATAGGAAAGCAATCGCGATTCAGCGAATCAGTAATGGCCTGGATAAGGAAATGAGAAATATTGTATTTCCTAAAATGTTTGTGTTGGGATACTGGAAATCAAAGAACATGAACTGGGATCAATGAAAATCTTTTCGTTTATAGATTGTTATAAAAAACAATACGAGTACTTTGGAAAAAGATACTGCTGTACCAAGTTAAAGTAATACACTTCCATATCCGTATTTTCGTAGGCTAATCATTAGTAGGTATTAAAAAACTGTTTAATACCAATGAATAGTAGCGAATGAATAGTAGATGTGCGCCACCACAGAGTACTTTTACTATACATATGTGCGCCACAGACTAAGTAGTACCAGTGCGCCCTTCGCGCGTCTCTCTGCTTGTTATACACCTGCATATATAATAGTCTATACCAGGGACTAAAGATGATCGAACGTCGGGCTTGACTCGTGAAGTCGTGAGTTGATTCTAATATTGTACGTAGTTGCGGTTTGCATTATTTTATATTGTTATTTTTATAATTTTTTATTACAGGTTATTGTTTTATTTATTTTATAATCCCCCAGTGGAATATATATACATATGTCCGTAGGTGTGTCAGTGGCAACACACACAGTGGGCCCTATCAGAATACCAGCGCTGCTGTATTTATTTTTTAAATATCGCAGCATTATACTGAGATAAGGGCCTTTTCGGCCTCGCACAGGTCGTTATTGCTATTTTTTGTTTTCGTGTATTCCAAAAATAGGTTAATATTATTCGTATTAAAATTGGGTTCCTTGTTTACAACGGAAACCTAAAAAGGAGCATCTTTTTAGGGTTCCGTAGTAAATAAGGAACCCTTAGAGTTTCGCCTGGTCCGCATCTCTGTCTGTCTGTCCGCAGCTTAGCTCAGAGACTGTTAGTACTAGAAAGCTGTTTGGCATGGGTATACATAATAATGACGCCGCCACTTTAATGCTAATTTTTGTTAGAGTCAAGTGTACTCCCACCCCCCTCTCCCTGCCAGATAAATGGTTGTACTTGTATTTGTGAAAAAATTCACAGCAGTAGTATTTATAACGAAGTTAAAAGGAAAACTATCACAGCTAAGTAGGCTGTACAGGTTAACGAGTAATAATCAACCAACTTAACATTGTAGTTTGAAATCAAATGATCTCCCATACATTCCGTATGGGAGAACATGTTTTTCAACTACAATGTTAAGTTTGTCCTTGGGATAAATTATTATTCATCGCAACTCCTGAACCTTTCATTGTTTATTTTATTTTATTATATATTACTGTTTGTATTTCCTGTGCGTGTCCCAAATAAAATACTTTTCTTTCAATGATTAGCCTACTTTTATTCTAGTTTTGAACGTATACGTGTGCAAAGAAAACACTGCAAGACGAAAAAAATATTTTACTTCTCTGGTAAAACCGCAGTTCTTTCTACGCAATTTCATTCAAAACAAAAATTTTGAGCTAGTTTTTTCAACCGAAAACTGTGAATCCGGGAAGTGCAGTCAGTCACTTTGAGCGACGTTGCTAGACACATGGCCTGACGTCCTCCCGTACATTTCCCTCCTTAAAATCTATTGCTCCTATCTCCTATGTAGGTCCCAGAATAGTTTAACTTTCCCTTACATTCTCCGATTAGCGGTTTTGGTTGGGCGCCCTAAATTTTGGTCACAGAGGAAAATCTCCTGAAACTTGTAAGCCAACTTTGCTCATTTGTTAGCTTTGATAGCAATCCGTTATTAATGGTAATCTTAGGCTTCAAGTTTTGATGTCTTTAATGTAAAAGGTACTTCGAATATACATATTCTCGCTCTTGTAATTACTTATGAGATAAAATACGCGACTGAGTACATCTGAACTTGTATTAACAGTTGTCTAATGTGTATGTATTTTATGAGCTCATGAAATCACTGTCTGACATTATTGAAAAAGTTTTGATTGACGCCTTGTCGTGTATCCGGAGAGATTCCTTTGGAAATGTTAAGGATTGTTTTGACTGTTGCTACTTTTCAAACAAAACAAATTAAATTCATTCAACGGTTCTTTCCTCATTAAGACTCCCAGTGACCTTCTCAAGGATATTTATTTGTAGATAAATAAAGACCTGTTGCTTTATAATAATGAAATACACTCCTTTGGTAGGGTTTTGTATAAAAAATAACCGTAGCACGTCCACCAAAAATGGCTTTTAGATGGAAAATGTGAGTGGCTTAGTTAGCTATTGTATTCCCAGTCGTAAGGAGTAACAAATGTCAACTAACACGAATAAGCACTTTATACTAGACTAAATGACAGAGCCTATTCATATTCCACAACGTTTCCATAAAATAAAAGATACAGTATTATTTCGACCAAAAACGTCTGCGATAATTGATATGCCCAGCGTCATGCAAAAAACATTCAATTTTACTTGTATTAGATAAGGTTATGAGCCTTGCTGATGATAGCCACTAAGACCTGCAAGCGGTGGTTAGAAATAGCGGCTTAGTTTTTGTATTTTAATGTGCAAGACAAGTAAGGTGTGAGTTTATGTATGTGTGTATTATGCCATTTCATAGTATTTAATTTTTAGTACCTTATTATTTTTCACAATAGTGTGCTGGTGCCCATGGTTATGTACTTATGTGAATGCTGGGTGTAGCAAAAAAAACCATGAAAGTAGATTAATGCTGTAGAAATGCATTCCTTGCAAAGCATGTGTGGTCTGACTATAAATGATGGGCTGAGGAATAATGTGGTAAAACAACGGTGTGAGTTAAAAAAGATGTAGTGACAAAAATAGAGTATGCTGAGATGGTTTTGTCATGTTGAGAGGATGAATGAAAGGCGACTGAAAAAAGTAAATAAAAAGCAGATTTGAGTGGAAACGCTGGGAGGGGACGCCCTAGGGGGACATATACTGACCTTATTGGTGATGTTCTTCAGAAAGGTCAGGTGTGTAGTACTCGCAACCGACGTGCGTGTATGACCAGATGTATGGACATAAACGAAGCAAAAGGAGTATGTATGGATCGTAGCAGGTGACGTTCTGTAGTTTCTGCCTATGCTGTCGAGGCAAGGAATTTTTCAAACATATAAATTAATTAGAAATTTCCTTCATAATCCTCCAAATTACGCTAACGCGAGCCGACAACAGTGAGCTAAACTAAGTTAGTTTGTAGTTAGTTTAGTTTAGCTTGCCAGTTTTTCATACATGTGGGTGGACGAACATGTATGAAAAACTGGCAAGCTAAACTAAACTCGCTAGCTTTAGAGTGTTTCGCAAAGGGGGTGCTGAACTATTGCAGAAACGAAAATAAGAATAATTAACTAGTAAATAAACCAAATCGAATCTTTTTAAACTTGTATTTTACGACGTAAACTAGCTCTGTCTTTTCCTCATTTGCTAAAGCGTACAGGACTGCAGATAGCTGTGCATCACGGCCAAGAAAGGTGTGACATACACTCTATTTTTGGGATTGGTTGCTGATAGCCTATTTAGATCGAAAAGTATCCCACGGGAACGTACTACCGGGATAAGTGTCCTAAGCCAGGTCATCAGCTATTTTATAGTACAATATAAATGTATATATGAGTGTATATAATGTGTATATGTGTGTATATATATAGTGTGATGGATGATAGATGAAGAAACTCCCACTACAAGTATAGATAGCGACGAATCTTTTAGATGATGTTTTTTTTAGCAGATACAAGAACCGTTTGGTTCAACCTATGTATGTAAACCTTAGTGGTCAATAGAAAGAAAATGCATTTACAATTTACACTTAAGTAAAAAGCTATTTCCTTTGCAACTTCTTTTATGGTTAACATTTATTTCTCACAACAGAATACACAATTTATTCTCATTCGCCTATTGAGAAACACTGGTTAAGTAATTAACAAATGTTTGTAAGGAACGAGTCTGTGTTTTCTGTACCCTTCTATTATTTTTATTTCCTAAAAAAATACACAATTTATTTATCAATGACCAATTTCCGTACATTACGTTTTTTCAAATTTAATTTTTACATATTCTCTAACCCAATATGAAAAAGGCACCTGCCGCCAAACGTTAAACATTTATTGTTTTATTTTATTTACATACAAATATAAGAAGCACGTTTATTTTATTTATTAACGTTATTTATGTTAGTTGACAAAACCAAATATCATTTTGTCGTGCCGTTTGTGGTTATAACATTTGAATTAAAGGTTTTTGTAATAACATTTTGAACGCAAACTATTCGTGGTTACGTGTTGCATAAACATGAAAAGCTATTAGGAAAATGGTGATTATAAATATTACAATGACTGGAAAATTATACATAGTATATATTCAACATAATTATGTATTTTAGAAACGAAATGAAATTAAATCGTTTATTCTGTAAATAGGATATCGGAAACACTTTTACACGTCATCTTAAAAAAAAAAAAAATAAGATAGATGAGTTCGTCGTTTCCTATCTGGCTACACTGAGAAGAGAGGCCGAATCAAACTCAGAGGTCGCAGTCTCTTTTAAAGTCCTGACATAATCACGGTCAGGTCATATGAGGACCATGTAGATTAGTGTCTGAAATGGTATTTTGGGGAAATAAACACACAGATTTAAGTGGACCTGTCCAGTCAGTGCAAGCATTTGTCAGTAATCGTGGAGCTCAACTCAGAACTTAAGACGGTTAACTGGCCACGGTTTTATAAAAAAGACGTGTAGATTATACATATAGGTTTTATGTAGTATGAGTATGTAGTATTACGTTTAGCATTCATAGTAGATAAGCAGCCCCCTTTATATAATAACGACAAGTCTTATGTAAACTCTCAACACCCAGGACTGTACCGTCCGACATTGGAAACTAAACCTACGGTTTCCTAGAAGGGCGGTGGCCACCACATAGCGTCTGTAAATAACCGGCGAATGACGTCACTAAAACGTTGCTTAGGAAAGTGAGTTGGTGTGGTTTTCTAGAAAGCGTTTTTGACACCGTAAAGACAAACCACACTGCCACCATTTTCAAGACTGCCGTCACTTCGGTCGTTACGTGGCGGCCACCGCTCTTCTAGGAAATTGCAGCTTTAGTGGATAATTAATTACCTATAATCTTCTTATATATAAAATTCTCGTGTCACAATGTTAGTTACCATACTCCTCCGAAACGGCTTGACCGATTTTTATGAAATTTTATATGCATATTCAGTAGGTCTGAGAATCGGCTACTATTTATTTTTCATACCCCTAAGGTAGGTAGGTAGGTAGGTAGGTAGGGTATGTAGGTAGGTAGGTGCGCCGTAGATAAGTACATAGTGCTACCCGTGCGAAGCCGGGGCGGGCAGCTAATGGTAATATAATTTATTATATATATAATTTACCTGTATAATTTCCCCAAAGTAATTTTGGCCAAATAGAAACAAAGGAATACTGCTTGGTGCCAGGAATTAGGGGTGGGGGCTTCTTTGCATTATTTTTGATTCAAGGAATCCTGCTTCTACAATAGTTAAATCGCCTCTGTGATCTAGTGGTTCGACGCCCTGTAAAAAATGTTTTTACTCGATTTAGTTGCTTGTAGGGCTTGTTCTGAGTCCGCCTGGCTTTCTACTACCATCTTAACATCTTATCAATGCTGTTAACATTGTCTTTATAACAACAATGTTAACAGCATTGTGTTTCGGCTGTGTTTGAGGATTCTCGGTGAAGGTCGCTTTCACCGTCGGCCTGATCATCACTTATCGTCAGGTAAGATGCGGGCCAAGAGCTACCCCGTAGTGGTAGAAATGAAAAAGTTACTGTTACTGCAGCAACAACAAAACATTTTAGAACATCATATCACGCCATAAATAAACAAACGTCGAAATCCTAAGCCCCAACAATTTTCAAAATTCAAAACGTAATATTAGTTCGTCACAATATCCATACATCGTAAAGAGATGGAAACAGGTGTCTTTAATATAGAAATATAAATCAACCACATAACAATGACCTTCCCTACAAATCTTTGTATGAAGAACAATGGATGACGTGGGGGTTGTGTCATGTATGGTGACGGGTCAAATTATGCTGGATAGTGTTGAATTTACTATAAGGGACGAAAATTAAGGGGTCTCAAAGGTTGAAGAGTGAGATTAGCTGAACGCAGATTATTGGAATTGTTCGACTTTACAGCCGAAATCCGAGCTCTTTAGTTTTGGGAACACTGTTGTTAATTTAGATTATGTGCCTTTGTTTTATGTAAATTTAACGTTGATTAAGTATTGGTAGCGTGTGTAAAGGATAGGGTTCACTGTAGTTAATTGAGCCGATATGTTAGCTGTGCCTATGTTATATATATAAAATCATTGATTAGCCTGTTACCCTGAATAGGTTTAGTCATAAATTAATCAGTCAGTCCATCCATTATATATTTCTTGCTAATTGGTTTATCTTTTCACCAACTTATAAATATATAGCTGTGCTCCGCGGTTTCACCAGCATAACTCTTGATCCCGTGGGAATATCGGGATAAAAAATATTCTAAGTCCTCACCCAGGTCATAATCTATCGCCAAATTTCATCCAAATCCGTTTTATCGTTGTAGGTAACAAACAAAAACTCTTTCGCATTTATCATATTAGTTAGGATTGCATGCATCACCACTACAAAACCAGCCGCCATATCGTTCTGCTGCCCTGATCCCAATTTATTTGAGGTCGAATCGGCATTTATTCTTCGCATCTCTATCAGCCTTATCTCCCCTCATCCTCTTTCACACTATCCATCTCATCTTTTGGTCTACAACCACAGATAAATACATACTCGTATAGTTCACTCCAAATTTTAGGTATGTATATTAAGCTACAAGTACGCGGCGGGCTCGTCTTGTCGGGCCAATTCAGTGAGTGTAACGTAGTCAGAAGATATAAGAAAGAGAGGCAACTTCTAGGTGAATATAACTGTAGGTAATTAGCGCTGTGCAACCTGAATTGCACTTTATTGTGTCGTAGCAAGAGTCGCATTTTATTCATATGATTTTGAGGAGTGAAACATCTGTATTCATCTGTGCTACAACATGCTCCGTAATCTTACACACCCTGTCAAACTCTTTCATGCACACCTCCATCACACACAAGGAGAGGTCTGTTTACACACCTATAATTATTACCTTTTTAAATATCTCTCTATACTTTTGTTTTTTTTATTTTTCTCTAAATTTTTCTTTTATAAGTTGAATAAGATACGTACATTGATACATGGGATTATTGCAATATCATAATAAAAATACTTCATATGTAACTCAGGGGGATCGGGTGGGTTTTAGTCAGTAACAGTCTGACACGCCCTCTCGCTCCGTCCAGAGCGGGAGAAGTCATTTGATGATTTCCCACCCTCGAAAACAATAAAAATAGGGGATCGGCGTTGAGGGCTGAAATACAGGTTATGCCTGCCATATGTCTTAGGCCGTGTCCTAATATATGCGATCGTCGTGTGCATGCGCGTTTTCTGCGTTCATTTTGCTAGGTGAACACGAAAACGCCGTCGCGCCGACAGAAAACGCGTTCAGATTTACCAAACAACTGAGTGTCAAATGATCGCACTGAAGGCGTATTTGCACGACGGTAACTTATATTAGGACACAGAGTTAGTTGATGATAATTTGGTTTTTAGCAATAAAGACTTATTCGCTAGTTAGCAGTGCATACCCACACTAATATGATCGATATTTCTGCCAACAACAGACTCCCTGGCTTAATTGATAAAGCCATATTGAGCTCAAACGGAAGTAATAAGTAGTATACATAGAGATTACACCTATTAGGAAATATGCTATGTACTATCTATGTTTATAGGAACTAAATGTCACGATGTTGATATTGTGAGTATGCGAACTAGTACCTGGGCGACCGAGCTCTGCTCTGGTGACAAAAGAGAATGCTCATTTAGTAGTATAGGATAGTTCATACTAATTCCATGCTGCCATTGTCATTATTCTAAGGTACCTAGCCATCTTGTTCTTAACTTTGGGCGGCCGAGCTCTGCTCGGAAACCCCTATATTGCAACTTTCATCGAAATCGTTAGCCAGTCCAATCGTTGTCCAGTGATAGCCTAGTGGTGTGATTTCTCGAAGACATGTAAAGCCAAGAGGCCCATGGGCGGCTTTAAAACTCTGACACCAGGTTAGTCACTAACTACAAGAAAAGAAGAAGATTGAAATCGTTTTGGAGAACGTGATTACCAATATACAAATATTGCTTGTTTAATAGTATGGGATATAGGATTTTCTACTATTTAGCCACTGATTTATGAGCTCTACAGACAAGTAAGTTTTTCTTACCAGTCTGAATCTAATGGTTACCTAGTCCTTCAAAAAGGTTCTCAAGCGAAGGAAGATCGATGAACCTATTTTATTAACCTACAGCTATTAGAGAATTATTGTGGACTAACTGCGCCCCACGATTTCACCAGCATCAGTGTCTATTCCGTGAAAATCGGGATTAAAGCTATCATATGTCCCTCTCCACCGCAGAATGAGTTAAATTCTGTTTTTTTAATTAATGTTATAACGCGAACAAGCAAGCCACACAAGCCGCTCGTCCAATAAGGGTGCAGCTTTTAGCTAGAATGTGCTAGAAACCGTCTGAAAAACAGACGACGCGCACTTTTTTTGACAAGCTTGGTCTGTCATCCGTCAGCTGAGGATAGTTATGATGACTTTGAAAACTATTCTTCTACAAGCAATAATTATAGCGATGCAATAGGATTATTAATAAACCAAACAAATTGGGTATTACTCGTATATAGATTTATTAGAAATCAGTCGTTTAAGGTGATGAAATTGATTACAGCTATCTAATTATGTAACATATTTTCGTAAACGATTTCGACAAATCTGTTTCATTTTGACAGTTCAACAACATTTATTGCGTTATTTACGTTGTTAAGCTATTTTTTTTTCGAACTTATGAGGCAATGGATTAGAAATCTGTTTCAAAACGATTCAGATTCTGATTGATCGTGTATTACGCAATTATGGTACAGACTGACTACAGAAAAACCAAAATAGGTACATTACTTATGTAATGTATTTTAAGACTATTTTAAACTAGCTGCGTCCCGCGGGTACATGATCGAGACTTACCCTCCCATATCGGTATCGAGATAAAAATTATTCTAGGTCCTAATCCAGGTCATGGTCTTCCCATGCGCCAAATTTCATCCTAATCTGTTCAGCCATTTTAGCGTGAAAGCGTAACAAACAAACTGACTTTCACATTTATAATATTAAATATTATGATAAAGTAGTTTATGAAACTGTTGCATGATAAGAGATTATTAAAACATAAGTGTTTGTTTTAATACCGTGTTATAAGCGAGGTTTTTAATAGTATCACACAGACAAGTAAAAATTTTAATTAAAACTTTTTTTGTTGGACGCTATAAAAATGGCACGCCCCACATATGCGTTCCATAAAAAAAAAAAAGTTGATGGAAACTGCTTGGTGATATTAACTTCTTGGATTTTCTTCTTTTTTGAAAAAAATGTAGGCATATCATACATTCCAACAGAAAATGTAAGTTTGTACGCTGAATATTGAGAGATTTGCCATGTTATTTTAAAACCATAGACTTCATATAGGTTTTCCTGTAATCTATAAATATAGAACTTAATTCTTTAATCCTTTTCAAAATTTTAGCTTCTGTAGTGCCTAAGATAAGGCAGGGGGGGTAAAATTTCATCAATTTCTTAAATAACTACAAAACTATATTATTATTTCACAATAAGCCATTTCATTTAATATATCACTCGGTACAAATTGCATTTTTTTTACTATCTTTTAAGAAAATTAATAAAAAAATAATTTATGAACGTTCCACTTCCGTATTTGGGTCATAGAAATTCATATAGGTACCAAATTTCAACTTAATCGGTCAATAGACCGATTAAGTTGAAATTTCCTGTGACAGACGAGACGGGCAGACAGACAGACACACGAGTGATCCTAAAAGGGTCCCGTTTTTCATTCAGACGTACGAAACCCTAAAAAGTGTTATAATATCATTATATTTTTAAATTTCGGAATTATGTTTATAAAGTATGTCAATATAAACTTGTTTTGAACTTTATAATTCGAATTTTACGATATGAGAGTAGATACAATTACTTTTACTCCAACCAATCGACAAACCCAAGAGCAAAAGCTAATAACATAAATAATAATATCTAACACAAAGACGAAACAAACGATCGACCCTTGCCTTTTGACGTCAAGACACTAACACTCCACACATGCCCTAATGACTACCATCAATTAAAGCATTAGTTCCCTTATAATGCTTCCCTTGTCCCATGTGAGCGTCAAACGCTATAACTTCGCGACATAAATAGATCTGACGCAATGGGACACAATGTTGCGAAATTGGAACCACAAACGGATATGTTACAATAGATACAAATTCTATTCTATCTTCGTATAAGTTTTGGTCGTTTTGTCATGATTTGTATAACGAATCTATAGAAGAGCCTTTTATGATTTTAGCTTTCATCCATAATACTAGAATTAATTTGTTGTGTTAAAATAATCGAATAACCAACTGCGTACCTATAACAATTCTCGATAGATTATTATCAATAAAAGGACAGAAAATAGTAGCCATTTTTTTCTTATTATTTATTTTAAACCAGTGTATGTATTGTTTACTCATTGAAAAAAAAACAGTACAACCTTCAAAGAAGACTTTTTCATTCTGCCACCTAAACACTGCTATTTCCACATTGTGCATCGTGTCGCATTAGTCTTCTATCTAGGACGACGGGTGTAAGAGCTACCTGTGATACCCCCTTCCTCCCCCCGCAGACACCCCCTGGTCTACCTTCCCTTCTCTTCGGAACGTCTTAAGCCTCTCCTCGCGAAGTGCCATTTGGCTTGCAGTAATCCTTTTTTGTTTAGCCGCGCCTCAGACCGTACCCTAACGTCGCTGAGCAACTACTTAAAGGGTAAACTGATATACGTAGGTACTGCTACGATCACGTTAGTGGTGTTATGGTTATGTAAAATGTGAGCATAGAATACGCCTTTACTGTTTGAACTCTTCCAAAAATGGTAAAGTGGATAAAATGGTCAACCAGCATTTCAACTTGTATGAAACTAATGAACTCGAAAACACGGAGAAGTAAACTAAACTAATTTCCCGATTCAAAGGAAGTGGTTCCGTAAATAAGTTCGAGGTAGTATTCGTAGAATCAGAGTCAGCCGAAGTGGTACTTCCACTCCGACGGAATCTTTAGCCATTTCGACGAATTAATTGACGATGCAGACAAACCTTTGAAACTTTAGATATTGTGTGAATATTTGCTTTCAGTTCGCAGATCAATTACTATTTCGAATAAGCTCGGTCTGTTTTGACTTTAACTATTAGTAGATACCTAGACGAAGTAGAAAACCGGCCAAGCAGAAGTAGGACTCGCGCATTGAGGATTCCGTTCTGCCCCTTAGTTTAGAAATTTGATAGCGGTCATAAATGTATGTATTCTATAATCAACTTACTACGAGTATCTAAACACTTTGCGCACATAAGGATTTATGTTAAGATATATTCACGTGTGTAGCTTGCTATTTCAAATACGCAAGGCCAAGGGTAAGAGGAACAGGGTGGATAGTTCCTCATACTCCATTGGATAGAGAGGATTCACCGACAAGGGTATTGTCTGTCGGATAACTGCCGGACGGCGACTGTTGTCTGCTTGTCTGCTGCGTGAAATAGGATTTACGTGACGTCAGGTGAATTGCGTAGTACGTACTACGAGACGTAATAGATACCACCACAGCCCTGTAACATTTTCTATGCCAATTTCGATGGAGCGGGATTAGCCCGGGATCGAAAGAGCTGGAAGTCAAAGGAAGAGACCTTCGCTCAGAATTAGGATGATGCAGGTAACCAGTAAATCAGTGGGGAAAGGAGATCAGCACACTATTTTATTTGATGTTTTTACTAGGACCACAGACGTACGACTATTTCACACTCAAGTTAGCTCGCGTCGTGTTTGTAAACTATTCCGACTAATGTCAATACGGAGCGTAATGGCGTTCAAACATAAAACAACCGTGTTTATTGTTTCTGTATATATTCCGTGTGAGGTTTGCTTGTTCTTTCACTGGAAACTTTCCAGTTGTTGTTTGTGGATTGGAATTGTCTGCTGACTATGGTTTATTCAGATCTACCACTCGGTTTGCTCCACTGATTAAACTGAATGTAGGTTATATTATTATAATAATTCCGGCCTATTATTGTCCCACTGCAGGGCAAAGGCCTAGAAGGCACGAGCTTTGATCACCACGCTTACTCAAGAAGGGTTGGCGATTCTAGACTTATATTTTCTCTTGTATTTACTCCGGTGTCGCGTCGCGCCGTCGCGTTGGGCTAGTCTGCATGAGGGTTGACCCGGTTCACAAGTATGATACTCAGGATACTCCATTCCATAGCTCACTGCTGATTATCAAAGATATGTGAGAACCAAACGTGAGAATGGGAAGAATACACCATGCAAATAGATAATAGATTTCACCTAGACTAAGCTACATCAGATAAATCAGAAAGTTAGTCACAAGTCAAAAACGTTTATTGCGAACTAAGTGTACATATTGGTGTTATGTTATGTTAGTACTTACGACTTAGCAGCATTTTACAAGCATTGCAATTGTCATTCGCCTGCTCTTATCATCCTAAATTAGCATGCACTGAACATTATTAGTACTTAATTATTTTAGTACAATAAAATTGAGAAATTGTAGTTATGTCAAAATTAAATGTCAATGATAATGAATTTAATACAAATAATCAGCAATATGAATGTCATCCTGTTCAGGTAGTACAAATTATAATTATAGTTTTATAGGAAGTTAAATAGGATAGACTAAATCTTATTGTTTGTATATGACAGATCGCCATTTTTGTATATGAGAGAAAATCTTTATTTTAAGCTAGATTCTAAATATTCTTTTACTGAGTAGAAACATTTTTGGAATATTGTTTCTGATTTTTCTGTTTTAAACATGTTGCGCAACTTATTATATATTTTTATTGCCATATAATAAGGTCGCAGAATAATAAAAGGAAAGTCAGGAGAATAGTGCTGCACTAATAGGGTCAAAAATGAAGAAGAATTACTAAAACTGTGATATTATGATGAAAATAGGTTCTGTAGTGTCTGCCTACCCCCAAAGAAGGCGTGAGTATATGTATGTATGAATTTAAACTGGCTTGTAGGTATAGTGGTCCCAAGTGCTGAGCATGACGTCATGGGTAAGATTCACAGTTCGGGCAAAATGTTTTTGGGTTTTTTCATAAAAAAATCTCAATAGCTACACGGAGTCTGGATTTGTGACCAGATGATGCCTGGGACTTACGCATAATTGGCGAAATGTGGAAATGTTGTGGTGGCATCTACATCGCCACATGTGAACTTCGCGTCTAAGCCCTGACGTTACACAAAATCCTGACGTCACACAAATCCTGCATCGCGCAAGTAGAGTTTACCGCGCAAACGACATATATATAACTTCCCTGGCATCAGTCGTTGGGAATTTGCCCGCCAGAAACCATACTCCCTTTTCTACAGAGGATGAGTGAACTTTAAACCCGGTTCCTCATATCTCTCAACCATTTACGATAAGGTGGACTGCCAATTTCTTTGCGACTCAATAACATAAACAGTCCGACATCAACCGTTGGGCAGTTGCCCGCCAGACACGACACCCGTCTGGTCGGAGGATCCTCCCTTTTCTATAGAGGATGAATGAACTTTACACCCCGTCCCTCATACATCTAAAGTGCTATGGTACACCTTTCCTTAACCCTTCGGGGAAAAACAGACATGATGTAATGTTATGCAAATAAAACTCAATAAAAATGTAAATGTTCAGTGATTCTAGAATTTCCCAATAATACTAATCATCAAAACAACAACAATTCCTTTACAACCCTTGATCCCAGTTAAGATGTCATTATTTCAAGATATAAAGTTACGTAAACATCGGATCATTAAAACGGGACAAGCATTTAAAAGAAGAATACATAATAATTCTTTGGCAGCAAAGTGAAAAGCTAAGTGGCTCAACAATATCGGATTACATTTCGTCAACGTTTTTGGATATTTTTTTAAGAGAGGGAAGTATTTTAAAGAAGCAAAGTTTTTTTTGGACGGTAAAATTCGCGTTGTTTTGTAAATAACGCAATTATCATTTTTTGACTAGTAATGCGGTCAGCAAAAAAGTTGAGTTTTAATAATAGGGCAATATATTCATAAAAATCTGAATTTAATCAAATAAAAATAGAACAGACAGATTCCTTACTATTACATAATATGCTGAAATGCAATATATCGAATAATTTTCAGTTTAAATCGACTTTTTGTTGCTGACTGTAAAGTAGTTACATATTATTTTAAGTTTTTTTTTTTAAAACAGTCCTCAAACATTCACTACCATACCTCCTGACTATGGGATTTCGCCGCGGTCACGACCGGCTGCAATATTAAACAAAACTGCTCGGATGAACGGTTCTACGGCCAATCTTTATTCTTGGTCGTATGTTCTGCGGCCAAGATTGCGACTAGTCGTACTACAAGGCGTGGTCGTTGCTGCGTAGTGCGCGAGATCCCTATGGGTCTTACAATAAAGTCTAAAATGAGACAACTCATCATAATCTTCATTCCTCTGTCCTAATCCCAATTTATTTTGGGTCGACGCAGTGTTCAAAAGAAAAAAATGCTATTAACTTTCGGCATGTCTGATGGCAAAAAGTTACATGGTATGCCTGGTGGGTCTGTTAGACCTGGATTTTTTACTTGTTATTTCTCAAATAATTTTTTATAAATAAGTTATTATAATGTACTAATATTTTTACTAGTGGTGTATATTAAGAGTAAAATAAAATAGAAAAATTACATATCAACAACGTTTTATTTATTTCAAAATTCAAAAGTCATTTATTCAAAATAGGCTGAGAATCAGCACTTTTCGAACGTCAAAACTACATAAGACAGTCCCCCAAAAAAGCCCGCCCTTCACCACTTCCTAGTGCTTGCTGGGAAGAAGAAATGGCGCAACAAACTCCCCAGCAGCAAGAAAACTTCACGGTATAAAAATAACCGTTGTCGCGTCGCGCTAGTCTACACGAAGCTTTAAAAGGCTTCAATACAAGATTTTCTCACTTAACTATATAATGTTTATTACAAAGCCGCGATAAGTTTGTTTTTGTTATCTCCCGTTGATACTCGTACATAGTTTCTGGCGTCCCGCGAACTTGTGCGATGTTTATTTTTGCCTTTGTTGTGGTAAGATAAGAGTCAGTACAAAGACTTCATTAGGGACACTGAAATCTTCGCGATACAAACGCCATAACCCCTTCCATTGCGCGTTTTGTTTTGTAGCCTAGTAAGGGCGTTCGTCCTCATAGCGCAATGTATGTTGAAATTGGTTACGGTGTAAAATTTCAAGCTCTTTCGTGGTGTTAAGAAACTGTGGCGGGTGCTCGAATTGAATTTCTTGGTGGAACTTTGCTTAATAGATTATTCCGTTGAAATCTATTTCCTGAAGGCTTCAAAGGTCGTCGTAATTGCTCCGTATTCTGAGTTTGTTAAGATTGGTTTGAAATTGATAATGTTTTGTAAGTTTTTTTTGGGTAATGATAGACAATGACTTCTCCTGCTCTGGGCAGAGCGAGAGGGTGTGTCAGACTTTTACTGACTAAAACCCACCCGTGTTCCTTCTGTTGCCTGTGTGCCGGGGCCGCGTTATCCCTTTCGGGCAAACCCGCAACCCCAGCAGGCATTGGTCTTTCGACCCCGTCGGTTGGTGCTGACATCTCTTTGAGGCGCGTGTGGAACACAACGCGCCGTCGACACGGGCCTGGTCCTTATCGGACGGCGAGCTGCCTATTGCTCACCGTCATATACACACCTGCTAGATATATTGATAGACACCTGCATTCATTGATGACGTGTAAGTATTTAATTTAAAATCACAATCAACGTTTTAATATAGAATCTAGTTAATTTCGAAAAAATACATAAAAGAAGTAGTTGTTGTAATAAATAATGTATTGTAACTGTATTTAAAGTATTTTGTCGAGATTGGCACACACTAAACTTTTGCAGAAATATTACATTACAACACTATTAATTTAAACCATTGATATGGTTTATAAATTTTAAAACATTCACGATAATACGTCACAATGACATACAATATTTTCTGCTCGCGTCATTTCGCCCTACATTTCATACTGTGACGTTGTGTCGCTGCTATAAATTATCAAGAAATTAATATTCACAGCAGAGTGTCTACAAATTGTGTTTGTGGATAATTTTAACGTACCTGATAAAAATTCAAACGTCGGTAATTTTATTAGGGGGAAACGACGATTTTGCTGTAAAGAGCTGTTCTTTAAAATTTGCCAAAATGTTTATTTTTCGAATGAATTATATTGGAATAATTTCAGAAAAGAACAACAATAAGCGTAGAGTATATTTTATTGTTGTTATTATTCCTGTCAAAGAACTGGCTACGATTTAGCTACGCACGTAGCATAGTGAAATGGTGTGCTACGCGCCGCTACGCCTAGTTACAAGCGATTTGTTATCTCGGAGAGTTTGTTGCGCGACTTATTCTTCCTAGCTTTCAAAGGAAGATGATCTTTCACAACTTTTGATATTCAAAAAGTGTAGACTTGAATGTTTTTAGATGTTACATAACTTTGGTTTTATTAGTCTGTGAACATGCTTGATACTGTGTTGGCTGGTAAACTATTTAACCATTCAAAAACGTCCTCTTATATGATCTAAAACTTGTAGGACTGTAATGCCCTATACTAACTAACCGCACACAGTTACCAACAATCTGATAATGTGAATATATTGCCACAGAATCAATATTCGCTCTAAGCTTCACCATGCGTGGACCACCAAACGAAATTTGCCCATAATTTACTCAACTATAAATTCACCTACATTCTACAACATCAGTACTATTGAGGCCCGTAGAGAGATCGCCAACGGCCACCAATAAATAGAATTCCCGACACATTCAGTATACACTATTTTATGTGAGGTGCACGTAAGCACAAAATAGATAAGAACAGAAGGTTGGTTCCATAACATAATATGCCGCCTTGTTTCTCCCAAGGGATAGGCAGAGGTATACGGGATCCTTTCTTTATGCATTTTATTTTTTTTCAAATATACTTGGGCATAACTGTTTTGTTTTTTTTTTTTTTGGTATATTAACACTTTGCCATATAGTTTATGCTTATATAATTATCTTGTAGGCTAATTTGTTTTGGTATAATTTTTGTTCCCATAATGTTACTAGGCGTAAAGACTATTAGCTTAATAGTGACAAGGCATAAAAATTCATATTAATAATGCAAACATATATAAGTTATTTTAACGTTTTTATTTTGCGGTTGAAATGTCAATGTTCAAAACATCGAAAACTTAAATATTGAACGACCATAAAACCGAAAATGAAAATAATGTAAGTTTATAGTGTCGAATGGTTTGATAACCTACGTGCAACATACATATCATTATGCGTAAATAAATATATGCTTTTCAATGTTATGCATGAACATTATTATGATTACTGAAATTATGCTTAAAAAATTATGCGTAAGCTTTTATGCGTTAATAATGTTATCTTTTATTCGTGAGGTTAGTGACTAACCTGGTGTCAGAGTTTTAAAGCCGCCCATGGACCTCTGACTTGGCTTTACATGCTGTCGAGAAATATCTCTGAGGCATGCCGGTTTCCTCACGATGTTTTCCTTCACCGTTTTTGAAGCAAGTGATAATTATACAATACGCACATGAATCCGAAAAGTCAGAGGTGCATGCCTTGGGTTCGAACTCAAGACTTATGACTTGGCAGCCCGACGGTCACACCACTAGGCTATCACTGCTCAATAATGTTATGCGTAAATATAATTAGTCGATGGAAAAACCCAACATAACTTTGCCGACCTGGGAATCGAAACCGGGACTTCATGCTCAGCTGTAGCGCTTGCGACCACTAGACCAACGTGGGAGTCAAACCGCAAATCGCAATCGCAAATCGCCGTCCGCACGCTTCTATATGTGCGTTTGCGCCTATTTTCACTCGATCTATGGAACCGACCTTCTGCACCCTAAATATCTTGTGACGTAAACCTGCATATTGTTTACATACACATTTTGTTTATAAAGCCCTCGATACAGACCGTATTTACTAGGAGTAGCAGCGATAGGTAAATGGAAATAGTGTCCGTAAGGATATAAGGGGACTTTAACATTTTGTCCATATGGGTATCGTGAAAGGCAACTAAGGAATATAAGAGATAAGGGTCAACTTAGACAGAAATGTAACAACATTATGATGCGAATGTATTTTAAGAACAAAATACCACGGAAGGTAATAGTTTTTAATCATAAAATATCCTAACTGCACATAGCATTTCAAACTTAAACATGAATTTTGATGTATTTTCTTTAATAGGAGATGTTTAGGGTTCCGTACCCCAAGGGTGCCAAAGCGAACCCTATTACTAAGCCTCTGCTGTCCGTCCGTCCATCCGTCTATCTGCCAGCGGGCTGTATCTCATGAACCGTAATAGATTGACAGTTGAAATGTCTACAGATTCTGTATTTCAATTGGGGCTATAACAATTTTTTTTTTTAAAGTTAATAACTAAACGGGTTCCTAGAAACATGTTTTTGCTGGATATTAATACGGTACAGAATCGTTCGTGTGTGAGTCTAACTCGCACTAGGCCAGTTTTTTTTATATAACCATTTTATTTACATCTCTTGATGTTGAAGACAGTGAAGTGTAACGATATCATATGTATGCTCCTTTACTTTAGTAAGTACACTCCTTTACGACTGAGCGTGTATGCTGAGTTGCACTATACCTCACATGCATTTATTCTATGCTTATGCATGCATTCAATAAATAGTACTTAACAGATGTGGTTGTTTCCTTTGAAACCACACCTTAGGAACCCCAACATTACAACAGTTTTACTTCGTAAAAACTCTATATGGATGTCATTCAACCCCTTCTATATACAGGGTTATTGGTAAAACACCAACAACCTCTTAACCTTAACCAACCTCTTATGGGACCAACGCTGAAATAGTGAAAAAAAAATCAGCTGTTCCCTACATTTCGACGAGCTATGCGAACATAAATGTAGGGAACAGCTGATTATTTTTGTGATTTCAGGTTTGGTCTCATAGTAAAAGTTGTTCATAATGATGAGTACAATGACCCTTAAAAGGTTGTTGGTGTTTTACCAATAACCCTGTATAAAGGTAAGCGATAGTGATCCCCGTTCAATAAAACTGAAGCTTTATAAGAAATACAAAACTCTATATAAAATAGAGTACCCCAGGTCATAACAACAGCGCTGTTGGTCAAGCTTCAAAGATTTCTAAAGCACCTAACATGAACACAGGCAGCAAATTGTTTTAGAGCGCCGTTTTGTTTGTGCAACACTCGAGCTATCTCGAGCTATCTAGAGGCGTGCTCCGAGAGGCTACACTCGAGCTCGCAGCACAGATATTGCTTTATTTTTTCAACTACAAACGCCAGGATTTTTTGTTAAACGTTTTAATATCCTGTCTTCTATGAGATTTCTTTCAATAGAACTACATGCTCTAAATCGTCTTTTGTTGTGGCTTTTGTTCTATAGGTCTCAGTTTTCTTTTCTGTTTCAGAGTGCATTTAATACCTTAGTTTATTATTAAGACAAAAATGAACTTTCTAGTATTTTTCGTAGCATGAATCATGAATGATGTCATTTTATAAATCGTGGTATCAAAGTTCACACAAGTAAAAACAGTGTAAATACAAAAAAAAATATACGAAAAACAGCTTACATTTAAAAAAGAATCTCGTATGTATATCGTGCTTAATTATTGACATTTAAATATTTTCGAAAAAAGAATATAATCAACTGCGTGAATAATTTTTTTTTTGCAATTCGCTCATTAAAGACGGATTTTGTAAATAAAATTCTACCAAACGCCAATAAGTTACTTATTACGAAAACTGTTCAATCAAAATGTGTTTTATAAAGAGTTTTTTTATCAGAAATTGTATCGGTAATTCCGAAAAATCTCGATTTACTGAATGATATAAGATTTAATTAACTATAGCATAGTATACAATTAGCGGCAAATGCTGAGCCAAATTAGAAAAAAATAAATGTTGCTTTATGCTTTTATAGGCCGACTAGCTTTTGCCAGCGGCTTCGCCCGCGTGGATGTCGAAAAATATCCAAAAGGAACGTACTACCTGGATTAAAATATAACATATAGGTTAATCCAGGTTATAAACTATCTGTATGCCAAATATCATCCAAATTCGTTCATCCGTTTATGTGCAAACCTGAACATACATACAAACAAACAGACCAAAATTCTAAAAACTATGTTTCCGGCATCAGAGTCGAATATTCAATGTAAGGTTTGACTTCGTTACTATTTTATTTTACTTCGTCTGCGTAGAGTATAAATTCTTTTTTTCTAGATAATTATGAATTATTATAACAATAACAATATAGAGCTTTGTTCATGGCTAATTCCTCCTTCAGAGGCTAAGTCCTCAACTATGTGTGATATTTGAGGAATACTGTCAAGAAATACCTACTGTAAAGGACCGGTATCTACCTAAATCCTTCCCAGTATTTCTCTATATACAATGTTTTTCACTAATTCGGAAGCGGGCACTAAAACAACCAGGCTAGTTGGAGATCTAACACGTGAGTAAGCCACATACAATTTGGCCGTGGGAGAAATAGTCTTGCCGCAAATCAACTCCAGCAAATTTCAGAGTTTGTTCCTGTGACTTATTAACAGTCATCGCGAAACAAACCTTGATTGGGAACTAAAATCTTTTAAATTCAAACGGAAGGTCATTTGGGATCAATGGTATACGCGGCACGAAGACTGTTTCTCCTCTGGCAGATCCAGTTAGTATTTTGGCCTCAACAACATTGCATAGATGTTCCCTATACTATGTGTGGTCAGTCTGTAGGGTACAAATTATCACGCTATTTGCTATGAGGGATGAGCAGTATCGCATTCTGTTCGTATCCTTCCTATCCTAATCTATATCCATATCGATTCTCCTGGAGAAGGGGATGGGGAGTTTTCCGGGGGAGGGGCCCGTGGCTAAATAATAACAGCCGCACAGGTCGATCGATCAGGTTAAGCTACACTTGCCGCAGTTGGTCTGTGGATGGGTGACCATCTATACATACAAAAACCCATCCGTACCTCGGAAAGCACGTTAAGCCGTTGGTCCCGGCTGTAATTCGTGGATCTTTGACAGTCGTTGCGGGAAGTCAGAAGCCCGAAAGTCTGACAACCATTCTAACCAAGGGGTATTGTATTACCCAGTTACTGCGTTGTGGAGGTCACATAGGCAGTCACTCTATGTAAAATACTGTAAAGTTAGAAACAGTAAACGTGTACTTATATTATTTTTACTTGAATACAAAATTCAGCGAATGAACAACTTAAAGACAAAACTTCATCACCCTTTACAGACCCTTATGAAGACTAAAACCCATCCGTGTTCCTTCAGTTTCCTGTACGTTGCCAGAGGCCACGGTATCTCTTTCGGACTTTCCCGCGACCCCGGCAGGCATCGGTCCTAGCGGACCCCTTCCGTTGTGCTGACATCTCTTTTAGGCGCGCGTGAAACGCAACGCGCCCTCGACCCAGGCCTGGTCCTTATCGGACGGCGAGCTACTCATTGCTCACAGTTCGCAAGCCCGCGCCTACGGTGGCCGGGAATCGGCCTACGATTCCCAACGCCCAGGGCGTCTCCTGCGGCAGCTAGAGGGCCTGAGGGCGCGACATTTACCTCTCCCTCACGCGCTCCGCCTCCTCCTTCGCGAGCATTACTGCTTCGCAGAAGGAGTTGAAGGCTTGCCACGCCCTCTCTCTCCAAACCATGGCCTGTTCCAGGGCCGGACGCGAGAGATCACTGTCACCGATCGCCTCCACAAGGACACAGCGGTGCCCCGCCCAAGCCTCCACCGTATGCTCCTCCGTATCCTCCGGGCGATCCACACAGTGTTGATACCCGGGCGTTTCCTCCCGCCTTATGCGGAACAGGAACCTCCCGAAACAACCGTGTCCGGTGAGGACCTCCGTCAGGCGGAAGGTGAGGACGCCGTGGTGCCTCTCTAGCCACTCCTCAAAGAGAGGACTTATTGCCTCAATTGTGGCGTGCTCAGCAGTGGGTTGCGACAGTCGCACTTTCCATGACGCCGGACCCTTGTGGGTTGAAATTAAAAAAAAAACAACGATTTATTTTGTGTTAGTTTCCAACCATAGGCCGAAATATTAGTCATTGTAACTTAAAAAATAAAGAACTTTAATTAAAAACAAAATTTCAACCCCTTTTCATCCCCTTAAGGGTTGAAATTCTAACAACACCGTTGCGTTAGCTTCCTACCATAAGCCTATAAAGTAAACTTTTTAACTTCATCCCCCTTTTTAACGTTTTGGGGATGGAATTATCAAAAACGCTGAGACACGTATAAATTAATTTTCAATAGTCAGCCTAAACACAGAATTTGAAGATCCTAACTTTAAAACTGACGGACTTTCATATAAACTTCCATCCCCTATTTTACCCCTTTAGGGATTCCCAAAAATCCTTTCTTAGTGGATACTTACTCTTCACAAAGAACACACCTTCTAAGTTTCATGTCTCTAGGTTCAGCGGTTTGGGCTGTGTGTTGATATATCACTCAGTCAGTCAGTCAGTATACCATTTTATATATATAGATTATAAAATTTTCTTCATTAACATAGCAGCGTAGATATTGATTTGTTTTAAGTCAAAAGCAGAACGTTTTGTTTACTAAATTGTAGATGTTATTTTTTTTTTATTACAAAACGTTAACCATACTTACATAAAACTCACACTTTCTTCCCATTGGGAACCGTAAAGGTACCGATAAAATAATTGTTCATTTGCTTGGTTGGTTTTTATAATCAGTAAAGCACGGCATGCTAATAATAATAGGGAAAAAGGAGTTTTTAAGGCCGTGCCCTGTTTTCCTCAATTCCAAAACTGAAACCTTTCCCCCCAAATTTCTTGTTACTTTACCTGTGCTTAACTTGATTATTAAGCTATTATCATCTCAAACAGAGCGTTTGTCAGAAATTTTCATATGCAAAATAATATAATGTAACCACAATTACAAATTAAATCTCCCCAAGTATAATATCCAATCTCGGTCTACATTTTTATTGAGTTAATGGAAAACGAAGCTCTTGTTGAAGAAACTAAGCTTTAACAAAAGTAGGACGGTTATTAAAAAATCTGTCCAACAAGCCAAGATTGATATGATAAGGAAAATGTCCTTTTTGTCGGTTTGTTGGTTGGTGATGTTTACAAAGAGTGTTATCTCTTGAAACAATGTGATCGTCGGATTTGAGTGACGAAGGAGTTATTTTTTCGTTATTTTTTTTAATTTTCTATTATTTTTTCCGTTCTGTTAGCACTATTAAATATGTATTTTGAATGACAAGAACGAAGATAAACAACGCACACTGTATGTATTATTTATCTTCAAGACTTAGACGTCGTAATAATAACCGTTTTAATCCCCAAATTCCTTATTGCATTAATCAAAGCAGTCCTACAATGTTCACTGCTGAACACGAGCCTTCTAAATTGCATTGCCTCTGCGAAACTAGGCTGTGACTGGCAAACGGACAGATACGACGTTGATCCCATACAAGTGGCCCGTTCCATCATAATATTTGATACGGAACTCTGAAAACAGCAAAACATTCTGTAGCAAAGCGGAGAACCAACATTCATATCGGAGTGCCCCCAGATTACACCGCCGATGTCGGTCGCGTCTTACAAATGTTCTAGACGAGACTTATTTATTTTTATATTGCCTGTAATTGTTTTCTTGACTTTGTTATTTTTAACAAAAACTTGGCTGTGGTGATTTAATGCAGAATAAATGACTTAGTCCCATGCTGGGCGCCAACCTCTTAATGGCCCCCAGCTGGGATTTAAAAATTGGAAATGGATTTTCAACTCCTTTTAGCTACGTGCTTGGATAGATCAGCGAACCTATGAGGGAACGCAGAAGGAATTTTGCTACCTTCAAATTGATCGGTTAGTCTCCGGTACGTAACTGCGCAATAATGCAATTATATGGAGCATAAAATTTACTAGTATTCCCCCCCATTTTCCTTAATGGTCTCTTATTGCTCACGGTTAATGCCAAACAGCTAATGTCCTCTGTGTGCCATTTATAAATAAATCAGCATACAAGCACCCTAATTTCAAAAACAAAGCTTATAATTTCCCTACCCAACATAAAATCCTTTTTTACGTATTACGGACAATTTATTTTAAAAATGCGAAGAGACTGCAAGCCGTCGCACCGTGGTTGATATTTAACTCTACAATAAATTCGCTTACCCAAGTATTAACCTAATTAAATCGGGTGACCCATTGTACCCGCAATGCACTCAACGGTTACCAATTTTTTGGATTCAAGCCAAAGTCAGTTTACTCGATCGTAATAACTTTAAGAGTACCTCCAAATAAATATTTTCAATATTTTTGCCGCAATGTATTTGCTTCGGTTACTTAATGGTCGGGCGATATTGCTTCTGTATTCTGTAAAGAAATATTGGATGTGCACTTTCGGAAATTTTGATAATGTGTGTTCAAAATTAAAGAAAGTTCATGTAAAATTGAGATTTATATTAAAACTAGCGACCCGCCCCTGCTTCGCAAGGTTTTGACGACTAGACAAGACATTGTGACTTCTTTATTATACATAATTATGTTAGTTTAATATTAATATAATGTACACATAAACAGAAATAAATTCTCTAAATAATGACGAAAATTGTATTAAAAGTCGTTGTGTTGAGAAGAATAATGCGGTTACACAGACAGACATGAAAAGCGATTTTAGTTTATAATTCTATTTTATGTTAATTGATTTCTTTGTTGTTACTGAAAGCTGAAAGCAAGAGGATAACCAGCATCATCCTACTGTCTACTGCAGACAATTTTATGAGTAGACTCCACTCATAAAATTGTCTGCGAAAGAGATGATTGTATCAATTTTGCTTGTTGACCTTTCAATGAAAGGATAATTTGGAAGCTCATGTTCATAATGGAAGGTTAATAACTAGAAAATTATGGTTTCTCACAAATAATAATATTATCGGAGCTCGCAAATTTCTGTCATAATAATATGACTTATGTGCCGAAAAGTATTTATCTTCGTCTAAAAATATCTGTTTTTATTTTCACCATTAAAAACGGAATGGATGTTATGCCATTACATTATTTGTATTCTCTTTTTTCACGTAATGTTGTTTTCTTGTTCTAGTTTTGTATATAAAATAAATAAGTAAAAGAAAAGAAGGAAAGGTAAAGTATTTTTTACTCGCACAGGAAATTACAAATTAACCTAAAAACAAACTAAACATAAATAAAAAGGAAAAAAACAAAGTAAAATGGAGAACGAGGCCAAAAGGCTCCTATCTCAGACATTTAAAAATAAAAATGTCACAGCGCTGGTATTCTGATGGGGCCCGCAGTGATATCACGGATAGATAGGTACAGAATTATACACTAAACAAAAAAATAAAATTAGGTGTGTGAAATACAATAAAAAGTAAAATGTATGTAGTCCGCGTGTCTGCAGCCGACGTAACGTCAAATAAATATTATACTGACACTAACATTTTCCAATCCAATTTCTCCAAATAATCTCCCGAAAAGTACTTATTATTTGTATTGCGGAAGTTTTAAAAACTACTTTGCGGTCGTAGCCACCCTTCTTTTTTATTTTTTTACAGATCCACGGGTCACCACTGTCGGGAGTAGGCTCTAAGCTACCGGTGCTTAGGGCTCCAGAGACAGGAGACTACTATCTATCTATATATATACTTCGTATATAAAAATCAATTGCTGTTCGTTTGTCTCGCTAAAACTCGAGAACGGCTTGGCCGATTTAGCTGATTTAGGTTTTGAAATGTTTGTCATAGTCCAGGAAAGGTTTAAATGGGGAGAAAATTAGGGCAAGTAGGGTAGGTAGGGTAGATAGGGTAGGTAGGGTAGGTAGGTAGGGTTTAGTGCTACTCGTGCAAAGCCGGGGCGGGTAAAGCTAGTATCAGGATATTATTGTAACAATTGTTTCAGAAAACTATATTTTAAATGTTGAACTTTATTATTATTAATATACAGCAGTAGCTTAGCATGGACAGAAGCCCATGGTAGCTGTTAATATAAAGCCCCAAGTCACAAGAGTAGAATGATTGATAACATGGCAGTGTTTTACTTTTACTAAACAAAGTATAACAGCTATTACTGGTATGACAGCCAAGGCACGCTTTTAATGAAATTCTTCCGCATTGTAAAATCTTCTTTAAGTTTTGTTGTAGATCTAGTAAAATCAACCATAAGAAGATTCAGCTCCCTTGTTTATAGCTAAGTTCATCACGACTTTGTATGGCATTCGACTATTCAACTTAAATATCTTGCCTTAAAATGAAGTAAAAACGGCCGTCATATCCTATAAAAGTAACCCATCAAGTTCATAAACCGTGTCTCCATTACGGCGGGTTATAAACCCCAATCCATATCTCACATCACAACACTCCGTATAACCTTATAAAAACTCAGGAAGCGTTCGATTTGACGTTTCCACAGGCTATGAAAAAGTGGATTGATGCTATCAATATCCATCATGTGGCAACTAAATTAAATTGCCGTTACGTCCGAAACGAAATCCCCTGAGGCCGCCTCTGTCATCACCCTGTCTCTACAGCGGGTCGTTTTATTAAAACTGCAAAAACGGACAGTCGCAAACAAGGGTTAAGTACGAAATGATGGCTTTATGTGCGATGGTTCCAGTACTGTTACGCCGGATTACGCCCCAAAGCGTCAAATATTGACTTTTACCGCCAGTTATTGGTACCTTCAATGGGAAATAAGGTCGTAATGGTCACGGATTTTGGGACAAGTTAAATAAATTTTGATGGTAACGTAAAATGTTTTTTGCAGCTATGTTTTTAGAGGAGGTAATCGTTTGAATTCTGTCACGTGTTTACAGAAAGGGTTAACCCTTTCTATTCGGTAATTACAGAAACAATTAAAAAGTCATCGTGTCTCGCGTGGGTAATCGACCTAAAAGTAGCAAAAGAACAAAACATTTTCTTGGGTTGTTTTATCGATCAACCTGAACCGTTCGACAGTGACAAAAATCTGCAACTAGAAAAAATCCGAACCGTTATAAACGAAAACATCCTACAGACACTTCCATTTGCTCTAGAGTACGGAATTCATAATAAAAATCACTGCATGTGACACTCCTGACCCTAAAACGAATTCGATGACACGCCATTTGTCCGTTTCGGTTCACTGCAGATAGATTTGATAGCATTAGATTTAGTTCCACGTTTACTACTGCCGTATCTGGTTAGTTCCTGATTCGATCTGTTATATGCAAACGATAGTGACGATGATTGATGATTTGCACTTTTACTATGTCCAATTGCCTTGGTGCTAGGGCTTGTTCTAAGTCCGCCTAAGTTTGATGCCATAACAACAATGTTAACAGTATAGTTGTGTTTTGGCAGTTAGAGGTAAGACAGCCAGTTTCTCTGTAGTTGAGGATTCCAGGTGACGCTCGCTTCCACCTACGGCCTGATCATCACTTACTATCAGTTGAGATGCAGGCCATGAGATTCAAGGTTGTAGCAAAAAAAAAACAAAACTGGTAGTAGGCAGCCATATTTGAAAAAATAAAGATTAAAATTAGGGTTATGATATACATATCAATTCCCTTCAAGTTGAAATCATTATGACTATGAAAGTTTCCATTCAGGTTGGTCTTTTGGTACTTAAAAGAAATACTAGTCAGTTCGGAAGCAAATAACAAGCTATCAAATAGGTATAAGCATTAATGTTATCGGTATAATAATTATTACAAGATTCAATTAAAAATACACTATTCACGAGTTTCTATACTATAGACTAGCTGCGTCCCGCGGTTTCACCCGCATAAGTCTCAATCCCATGGGGATATCGGGATGAAAAGTCCTATGTCCTAACCTCGGTCATGGTCTACCCAAGTGCCTAATTTCATCCAAATCTGTTTAGCCGTTTTAGCGTGAAAGCGTAACAAACAACCTCACTTTCACATTTATAATATTAGTTAGGAAGTTGGGCTTTTCTTCTGATCGTAAAAATATATAGATGTATTATTAAGAACTAACGTTGAAATGCCAAAGAAAAATTCAAACAGACTATAAGGAGGTTTTATGCTGCCGTAGGTTAAAAAAAACAATGCTGAATTAGGCTTTTCAAGACATTCATTGTGTTATTTAAGATGATTATGGTCCAGTCCACTTCAAAGGTGGCACAAGTAATGAATACACCGATACTCACCCCCGAAAACCATTAACTTCCTTTCTGCATAGCAAGTCTGGCAAAAATAAAATTTACATCCCCATTAAAGGGAGTATGCTAAACACACGGGTATGTGTATTCTTATTTTTATACGGCTATTTCGATGTTTTACGCAGTGTGCACCGGAAAAAGTGTAGGCAAATTCACTCTCTTTAAGTTCACGCAAAATAAGATCATCGGAATAATTTATGAAGTTGTTATTATGGGGAAAGCGAAAGGGTAGTCCGCGAAATTCAAATTTTCTTACGTTTTTGAAATTTGCAAGTCAGTATATGGTATGTTTGTTCGTCTGAATATGATTCGCGGCCTTAACAAATATTTATATAAAGAATATTTAATTAACATTTATTTATATAATTACAAAAATCATCAACACAACTGTCAAAGATATAATACCCTAATGAATTACTATTTCATGAAATCATGACATTTGAGGCCAGTTCTACCTTAAGGAGTTGTTATTACTGATTCTAATGATTATAAATCTGAAGATCCAAATCTGAAAAGCCATAATTATGTGTTACGGTCGCGAATCATATTTTAATCAACATACAACCCAAAACGTACCCCCATTAACGGGGAGGTAGCCCGCCAAATTCAAATTTTCTAAAATAGACTTTAGAAGTTTGAAATACGAATATCGTACGAGGACCATTCTGGTTAGCAGGACATGGTATCATATCTCTCATCTAAATAAGTACACGCCCTTCGAACCTAGATCAAGACGCCAATTATTAGATTATAAGATGTCAACTTCAGTAATTATTTTTGTTTGCGTTAGCGTCGCCAAAACCTACATGGACGCTTAATTCTTAAAACTATTCGTTTCGGTTGAAGATATAAAATTGATCCTACTGTCCAAGTTTATGAGGATGGATTAATGGATGTTTGTTACTCTTTCAAGCAAAAACTACTGAATGGATTTGTATGAAACTTGGCACACAGATAGTTTATAACCTGGACTAACACACAGAATACTTTTTATCCCGATATTCTTACGGGATCGTGACTTATGCGGGCAAAACCGCGGAGCGCTGTTAGTAAAATTAAATGCTTTTTTTTTTGGAGACCTGCAGTCTATTTAACGTTTCAAAAGTTTGTTCTACAGTTTACAAAACATAGTCAGCAAAAAAGAGGATCTTTTTTTTTGGACTATTTTTGTAAACTGTAGAAACATTACAAATGAAAATAAACATAAGTACCTACCTAAAGTTTTCCGATACCTGTATATCGTATTCGGCCCAGTATTAGAGCTACTTGACTCTTCTTTTGCGCATGACTATAATCTATTATTAACGAAATTATGGAATGTCGTGATAAAAAGATAAGAAAGCCAATCAAAAAGGCTGATTTAACCGGGTTACCTGGCCAGTGTACTCTGAACGTACTTAAGTATCACCCCTCGAAGAGTATCTTCCATGAAATATTTGCCTAAATACTGTACTTTTCCCATTTTTTTCCTTTCAAAAAGCGTAAAATTCTTATAAAAGCTGAATACAATTTTATCCTTGAACCGCTCCGAAAATCGATTAAAAACTTTTCATAAAAGGATTAAACTGAGATTGGGGATATTTAAGCGAATTCAAATAACTTACGTCAGATTTAATATCGTTTGTTTTTATTCCGACGCTTTTTATTACTTTGGGATGAGCAGAAGTTTAAAACAATATTAGAGAATCGATAATTTATATCGAAGTGTTAAAAGAAGCATAATACTTTCTGGCTTTCAACAAATTATGTCCATCTGGCAAGCCTTTCCCCAACTATGTTGGAGTCGGCTTCCAGTATTACCGGATGCAGCTGAATACCAGTATTTTATATGGAGTGACTGCTTATCTGACCTCCGCAAACCAGTAACTGTGTAATACGATACCCCTTGGTAAGACTGGTTGTCAGACTTTTGGGCTTCTGACGTCCCATAACGACAGTCAACGATCCACGTAGGACCAACAGCTTAACGTGCTTTTCGAGGCACGAAGGAGTCCCGGTATAATGTAAAGATGTTTAACCATCCACGGACCAAACCAGGCAAGCGTAGTTTAACCTGGTGGATCAACCCGTGCGACTGTTATTACTTAGCCACGAGCTCCTTTCGTCTATATGTAACATCCTAAAAGCATTGAGGAAACTATGAACATGAATAGTAAAGATTTGCTAAGTTGGTGGTTTCCTAGTTTACATTAAAGGAAAAATAAAAATACAAAAGAAAAAAGCAACCTTTTGAATGCTTTTAAAAACAGGCATTACCATTTCAATGCCCTTTTACAGACCACTTATTTAAATAGAAAATGTTTCTCTAACAGTATTCTTTAGGGGTGCATTGGTAATCCACAGGAGACTCGTATGAGCGATGGATACAGACAGTGGACTAAAACCAACCTGGTTACGTTCTCAGAAACTTATTTATTGGTCTTTACGACCTTCCCCTCTTAGGAGATGGATAGAAAATAACTGAAACACTCACAACGTTTGTGATCCCTGTAGAGTAAGGTATTGGACTTGGTATATCTCCGATCTTAAAGGTACTTCATCGGTTTTACTTTTAGAGGTTACTCTAAAAAACCTTTTTTCACGAAGTTTTCTAACCATATTCTATATCTATCATATAACCATATATGCATAAGATAATTATTGCCGCGCATCTTACAGAGTAAGCTAGTTGATATACTCGTTCGTATTTTTTTTGTTTCTTATGTTTCAGTAATTTTTACATGTAAGCCAGTTAGTTAGCAGTCGTTTATTTCAGTTTTTATTTATATTTTAAGTGAAACCAATAAAATCATAGCTACTTTCTTGATTTTTCAAGTGACCGCCGTAGTTCAATGTAAAGTGCCAGCCATTGATATAATTCTTTTTTTATTTCAATATTCAGCAGCGCTTTGTTTCAGTTTAACACCCAGATCAGTATCAGGCCACCGAAGGCATATTTCCTCGTTTTATACGATCATGAATTTCCATATTCTGCTCGTACCCTTGAACCCCCTAGTTTACGACAGGGTTCTACACATACATATATGTATTTATGTATGTATGTACGTAGGTATGTATGTAGGTATTTTTATGAGACATCGTGCTCATTCGCTTTTATGCGTTTCAGACGAGACAATATTTATTATTAAATTGTTTTTTATGAACTTTGGTGGGTTAGGGGTTCGCCATCTTGTCCATATTCTTGTCATATTTGTTTTTACTAAAGCTTTCATCATACAACTTCTTCCTTCAAAACTTAATACAAGTAATAGTAGTCCATGAAGGCATATTACGTAAAATTAATTGGTCAATAAAGTTCCTCGTGGTTTTAAGGATTATTCTGTAAACATTTATAAATCTAAGGTAACTGCAGTAATTTTAGGCAAATGTACTCAGTGAAATTTGACCATGTATGACTTATGTACCAGACTATAATATTATTGATTGACTTCACTTTAATTTCTGTTTTGTTTTATTGACATTATTTTGTTTATATTGATATTTTAATTTATATAAGGTAGACTGTAGCCAATCTGATTAATTTATGTGCAACATCTTATACCTGTCCCTACAGTCATAGCGAATACAGTTCTAATTCTGATTCCTTAGCAGTAAAAAGTAATAAATAATAGTAAAAAGGTAGGTATTTTCTGGGTTATTTTTTTAAAGTTACTACTAAACTACTATTATATTATGGCATATGATAAATAAATTCCATTTGGTTAATGGATCGATTAAGAAAAAAAAAAATGAAAATTAAATTTCACTGAGTTTCTTCTTTAAACCTCTAAGAGATCACTGACCTCTTGAAGAGTAGGGACAATAATATGATCATCCCCATATACTTCGAAATATCTAAACTCGATATTATAATTATTTATCTACCTATAACATTTCCATTTCGTCACTAATAAAATTGTTGTCAAAGTGGTTTGAAAACAATTCCGCCATTAATTTTATGTAATCTAATTCTGCTTTGTACAAAGTTGTTGTTAATTTTAATCTAAACTGAAGATTAAAATATATTTTACAGTGTTAAGTATTGTTAACTTTGACATTTTGAACTAAAGTTCAAGGGTTCGAGGGCGGGGGAATGTTATCAGGGGTACACAGAGTGACGATGAGGTTATAATATTAATTATACATTACTGCCGCGGTCTGTAATGACTGCGTTGCTGGCAGCGCTGATGATGGCCGCAAGCGCAGCTCCTGGCCAATACAGCGTGGTCAGCATTGCAGCCCTTGGTGGACATGCTGGAATAAAGGCCGAAACCGAAGGTCGAGGCTTTTATAGCCCGGACAGCAAGGGCTGCAATGATGACCAAGCTTGAAGCCGAGAGCGTAGCTCCACTCGAGGCCATCACAGCGTGGCCAGCAACGCAGTCATTGCAGACCAAGGCTTGTATAGTGTATAATAATATATTTTATTCTTGAGTTTTTTTTTTTCCAACAGAAAATAATAAAAAAGCAAATTGTCAAGAATAAAATATGGAAATATTAATTGTGTTTATTTTCCATGATACGTCAGCACACATTACATACCCACACAAAACTAAAGCAAACTTTAAAAAAATCCAGAAAGCACTTTCCAACATGCGCGAAAACAGATGAATCTACCCTCAAACAAATCTTGCTCACAAAATGCATAGTGGACTAAATATTCCATCGCTTCCCGGTACGACTTCACCAATTCCGTTTCGTTCCATACGAGTTAAAACTTTTTGTATACCTTCATCAAAAGCATATTTTAAAATTGCTCTCAAAGGATGGGAAAAGAAAAAAATTGTTACAGAAACTTTTCGTGCGAAATCAGGGTTTCTAATGGTTCTGATATTAAATGTAGAACTAACGAGGTTAATCCATAAGTAAAATATTAATAAAAATAAAATATCGCGGTATTGCGAACGGGATAAATCAAACGGAAAAAAAATAGTTTTTAAAAGGAGATCTATCAACTATAATGAAGTCGTTGGTCTTTCTCCGAGCGAACTCCGTTCAAAAAATAATCTTGTCACAAAATAGTCTCGATCATTTTGAGGATTTTGATAATTTTAAACAACAATTTTTATAAGGTTTCCAGTAACAGAAACCTTAAAAAAAAACGTGTTTGGTCGGGGGAAACCCGTCAGGAACGAAGTTCCTTCTAACGTATGATTTAAAGCAAAAACAAAAATTTTGCAGCTTTATCTCGCACTATCGGTTTTAGCACCCTCGAAAACCATGAAAACAATACCCATGATGAAAAATGTGAAAATTTTCAGAGCCACTATCTTTTTTTTTTTTTGAGGGTGGGAAATTATCAAATAACTTCTCCCGCTCTGGGTGGAGCGAGAGGGTGTGTCAGACTTTTACTGACTAAAACCCACCCGTGTTCCTTCCGTTGCCTGTGTGCCGGGGCCGCGATATCCCTTTCGGACAAACTCGCAACCCTGGCAGGCATTGGCCCTTATGGACCCCGTCAGTTGGTGCTGACATCTCTTTGACGCGCGTGGAACACAACGCGCCGTCGACCCGAGCCTGGTCCTAATCGGACGGTAAGCTACCTATTGCTCACCGTCCGTAGGCCCACGCCTACGGTGGCCGGAAGTCGGCTCGCGACTCCCGACGCCCGAGGCGTCTCCTGCGGCGACTAGGGGCGCGAGGGCGCGAATCTTGCCTCTCCCTCGCGCGCTCCGCCTCCGCCTTCGCAAGCATTACTGCTTCGCAGAATGAAGAGAGTCGCCATCTTGGATTTACATTTTGACGTCACTATCGGCTTTAGCACCCTCGAAAACTATGAAAACGACACATTTGTCGATTTTTTTTTATATGTTCAAAACAGGTTAACGATGCCCTGCGTCATGACATAGAATACTTTTTATCCCGTTATTCGTTCACTTTGTATTGTTTCAGACACCAACGTGTGGAAAGCCGCAAGAAAAGGGTTTTCTTCGTCTATCATTTCTACTCACACAAAATTGCAAACATTTAAAATGGCACAACCCCGAAACCCTTTGACAATTAAGGTCTCCAGTACGTAATAATTACGAGAAACCAAATAGAGCCGAATTGTTGCTGGTTGTCATAGCAACCATATTTAAAACAACTATTAATATCAATTAGCGTAATAAGTGCTTCATTGATTTAATACCTACGTCTTCTAGAAATCATTGTCTGATCAATTTCGAGGTATTTGTATGAGGTTAGGAGCAACGAGTATTGACTAATTGGATGTGAGAGACTGAATTAGTGAATGGTTGGAAATGAGGTTATTACTTGTGTAGGTATGTACCCATATTGTTGATCATTATTTCTGAATTTGCTTAAACTATCAATGTGGTAACAACAACACGGGTGTAGTGTTCTGGCTATGGGTTTTGCCTATCAACCAACTGGCTATAGTGACTAAACTATTGGATATACAGTATGTTAACTAACTAAGGCCCACTTGCGTGTTAACAGCTAACTCGCAGTTAACAGCTAACTTAGGGTTAATCCAATAATTCTCTTTGGATTAACCGTGAGTTAACTCTTAACTCCGAGTTATTTAGCTAACCCGTGAACGCGCAAGTGGGCCTAATGGCAATATTATTAACCCACAATAATATAGCGTCCTATACATGCAAAAAAAAAATTGCAATTCAAAAAGTTCTGTGAATATTTCATGACAATAAAAAAAAAAATTTGCTTGGTAATTTTTTTTTTGCATTTGGTCGCTTTATTATTGCAAGTTAATGGGCACACCCTTCGTTATTTAACATACTGTATATGATAAAGTAATTGTATGGAGACTAGGAACGTCATCAGATAAAGTTTAAATTATTGTCGTATTGTTGTGTCCACATTGTCTTACAGAATGGCGATTTAGTCACCTACATCCGGCAAGGGGTTGATTCTAGATTCTACCTATCATAATAAAAACTTTCGCTATGAAATTCATATCCGTTACTACAACACTAGTACAACAACAGTTAGTAGACAAACTATTTCGATGTATATATGAAAATATTGTTTTACGAATCGAATATGGATTTCATAGGAAAAGTTGTCCAATATAGGACGGGTAGAATTTTCCGCATTGACGAATGCAGGTAACTAAATCGCCACTATCAAATTGCTAGATTTTATATACAACTAAGAGTTGGGATGCAACTTTTATTTACTTATTTTTATTTATGTAACTTTATTACCTTATTTACTTATTATCTCGGCTCAGTAATCACCAATAATAGCTGCGAAATAGAAATTCGAAGACGAATTGGCATGGTTAAAACAGCGATGACTCAACTGGACAAAATATGGAAAAACAAAAATATCACCAATCGGACAAAGAAAAACCTGGTCCGCACACTTGTCTTCTCCATCTTTCTCTATTGGGCAGAGACTTGGATGATCAAATCTGCCAACAGGCAAAGAATTGAAGCATTTGAAATGTGTTGCTGTTGCCGCCTATTAAGGATACCATGGACAGCCCACTGCACAAATGTCTCGATCCTGAACAACTAAAATTAGAGAAAGCACAACAGCTGTCTTCAACCTGCCTGCAACGTTTCGTGAATACTTCGGCCACATTGCTCGCAGAGATAACAACAATATGGAACAACTAATGGTGACTGGGAAAATAGAGGATAAAAGACCTAGAAGCCTTAGCCCAAAAAGGTGGTCGGATCAAATATCCGAGCATTTGAGGATACCTATCAGCGACGCACTCCACCAGGCCACTGACCGTAATAGATGGAAAAAGACCGTTGAAAATTTGATACAGTAGCCAGGGTATGCTTTACGTAAAGAAGAGCACCATCCTATTTCTTCCCGAGGGTGTCGTAAAAGATGACTAAGGAACTTATTACAGAATATTCAGCAGCTTTCGCTACGCAATTTAACACAATACTGCGATCGCCAGCGCATCTGCCAAGCGTGGCGACTATGGCAACCCCTCCCCCTACCAGCGGGGGGGCGGGCTATGTCTAGCAGTTGACGTCTTTTAGCTGAAATGATGATAATAATTATCGAACCAAATAGCCCGCCTAGATCCAAGGCCTGTTAAAAGACAGCCGCCAATGGCTCTGGTTGCAAACTCACATGCTCATCGAGAAACGTAGCTAGCTTCAATCTGCCTAGTCTTTGCCCAACCATGTTGAGATCAGCTTCCTGTCTAACCAGATGCAGCAGACCAGTATTTTACATAGGGCGACTGCCTATCTGACCTCCACAATCCAGTTACTGGGTAATACGATACCCCTTGGTAAGACTGGTTGGACTTTCAGACTTCTGACGACCCGTATGGACTGTCAAAGATGACCACGGATGACAGCCGGAACCATCGGCTAAAGGTAATTTCCGCGGCACGGAGGGGTCTCGGTATGTAAAGATGGTCACCCATCCAATGACCAATCCCGAGAAGCGTAGCTGAACCTGATGGATGTGCAGCTGTTATTACTTAGCCACGTGCACCTAGTAACGTAACCAGCTTGAATGATAATTAAAATGTTGAAAAATATTGTTTATTGCCAGAATTGCAAATTCTTAACTTTTTGCAAATTTTGCAAGCTTCATACTTTCATAATCACCAATAAGGCGAAAACCAACCTTGCGTCCTGTCCCTAAGAGTTTTTGCTCTTTGACCTTCAACTGCTAACTCCCACTATTATTTTCCTATGACCCTTATCGCAGAGGTCACCTTAAAACTTTTGAACACATAAATTCGTACTCTATGGATCATTAAACAGTAGATGAATTTATGTATCATGAAAATCGAATTCCCATTAAATAGTCTTCGTAAAAAGATGTATTCACGCTGATCCGAACTTTCATCTATTCAATGCCCGCGAGGTTTTTAACTTCTATTGTCATAAAATTTTCGGTTCGACGGTTACTAAGTCACCGTGTCGTGAGAAGGTTAAACTTTTGACATGATATCCATTCAGAATTCTGACAGTTGTAATGAATATCATGTCATTTGGTTGAAATAGGTATTTTATTTAATGTATATTATTTTGTGTTTTATTACAGGCACATTTGTAAGTAACCTAATTACATTATCTAATGTGCCTGTGTGTCTAATGTGCCTAGCCTAGAGTTACTAGTTACAGGCACACAAAAACGACTTGAGACATGACTGAAATTTTTAGGATTAGGACAATATTGGCATACTTATATCATGGCTTCCAAACTTCTAAACGAAGCGAAAGGAAGCTAAGTTCGTTTAGTTTTCTTCCGCGTCTTTTCATACTTCCGTTTTCGTTTCGATTATTACGTGGTGTGAACCAAAGTATGAAAAGACGCGGAAGAAAGCTAAACGAACTTAGGTTCGTTCCCAGTGTGGACTGCGCTTTACCCACAGCGATGTAACCAGTCACTCTAGTCAAACTGATGGCCAAATGGCATCTATTTCTTAACGTCTAATGATTCCCACTTTGCAGTCTTAATTTTTTTATTGAACACTAATACAATTTTTGCACCTCTTTTTGTGAACCCTAAGTAATTCCTATTTAAAAATACCAAATAGCTAAGTCATCATCATCATCATCCTCATCATTTCAACCGAAAGACGTCCACTGCTGGACATAGGCCATAGACATAGAACCGGTTGAAGTAGCGGTGCTTGGGGGAGCCCAAGCACCGCCACTTCAACCGGTTCTGTGCTTCCCGGATCCAGCGGATTCCTGCGGCCTTCAGAAGGTTATCGGTCCACCTTGTGGGAGGCCTTCCAACGCTACGTCTTCTGGTACAGTAATAGCCAAGTAACTGCGACCCACTCGGATTTAGCGCTCGCCGGCTACTGTCCCAGCACAAAGTGTTCATTAGAAGCACAACAAGTTTTTAGAGGTTCATTAATTTTAAAAACGTGTGTGGCTAGAGGAACTCCGTCAGGAACGAAGTACCTTCACACGTATGATTTAAAAGAAAAACAAAATTTTGAGATGGCGGCTGCCAAGCAAGATGGCCTTGGATCTACATTTTGACCTCACTGCTTTAGCACCCTTGAAAACTATGATAACGACACCCATGACGAAAAATTTGTGGATTTTCGTTTTGACCAAAGAAGACAGTCGCAAGTATGAACGCTTTTGCGCGTGAATATGAATGATGTTTTACTTTGAAATTTGACTCCTACCGCACGTCGTGTTTAAACACTTCGTTCCGAAAAAGGGTAGGTCAAAAAGTTATTACAGGATCAATTAAATATTTCCCAAATTTCTCTCATGATCAAGTGTTGGACCAGTCGAAGAAGTCTCCGAAGTGATCCCGCAGTAAGTAAACCCGTATCTTTCTGTCTGCCTCTTTCTCTTTATTCATTAACATTGGGTACCCTTATTTGTGTATCTAGTCAAAAGCTTATAAAACTTGCTATCAAACTTTCATTACGCTGTTTATGATATCTACTCTATTTTAATTTTCAGCTCTAAACGAGAGTGTTTCTGTTAGTAAATATTGGTTCATACTCCTATAAATACTACTTTAGCAGTTGGCTTGTTATTAAAAGAGAAGTGGAATTAACCGTTTATAAAACATAGCATAAGCAAAATATAATGTAGTTGCAATATGAATAGTATGCACAATGTCGATAAAATTACAAATCAAATCAAAAATATTTATTTTTTAAATATGGTAATACATTTTACATTAATTTTGGTTTCAGCATAACCTGCCAGGATATGACGTGCAAATACATTTCATGTCAGTGACAAAGGCATTATGATTATTCCAAATTTACATGATAGGTCCTACCGACTTAGTCTCTAAATATTATAAATCTCTGAATCCAAATATAATTATATAATAATGTATCTAATAAGCAAGTGCATGCACATACAAGCATTTGGCCAGCGTATACGTTTCATTGACCGAAGACATGGTCTAGCGAGAAGAACGCATGTCCTATGGGGTGAGAATAGCGACGTATATAGGTAATAGGCATATAGGACTGAAGCCCTCTCCTATCACTGACTCATTTAGAAAAGCATTTACGTTTTCTCATTCGGGACCTACAACCTCCAAACAGCCAGAAAAAAACTTCAAACAGACCATCTTCCATCGAGAGTTCCAAAATCGTGATTATTTTGAACTCCTAGCTGGAAACCAATTGTCAATTATTTTTTGGTGAAACAAATTATTATTATTATTATTTATTAATTAAGCGCTAAAGCAGATTGGGGCGCAGACCAACGCCCATTGCAAGCGGCCCGCACCGCATTTCTTTTATAAAAATGCGTTGCGCTAAAATTTGCTCTTGGCTTAGGAGTTTCAACATCCCAGACTTGGGCCAAAAATTAGCATCTCAACGAACTAGTGTCCTGGCTCCTCGCCACGTTCAAGATTTTCCATACAAAATTAGATCCACGGTTGTTTCTGGTGAGAAAAACAATACTATCTTGCTTTGCGAAGTGAACCGGATTACTTGACTGGGATTAGAGAAAATGCGAACTTTCTAAGGAATTACTGGGTTTTGAAAAACTTAGCTTTCCTGAAAAAAAAAAAAAAAACATTATTATAATTAAAATTTTCTTATAATCAGTAGGTAAGAATTATACTTAATGGAACCCCAGAATAACCTTTTGTCTGAACATGATATACAGTACGTAAACGAGACAAAATGAGTATGTAAGGATCTTACCAGGTGGCGTTCTGTCTGCTTACCCCCATCGGGAGAAGGCGTGAGTTTATGTATGTATGTATGATATACAGTGGCCTACGTAAGTACTGTAGAGATTTTAGCCTGCATGGTTTTCTCATGCAACCTCCACGGGTATTAAGTTGATGTTATAAAAAATATTCCATATTTAGAACGATAGAAGAAGATTAGACGGTCAGTCCGGAGGGCAGACGGCCCTCGTCATGATGTGGAACAGGTGTTCCATGAATAGGGATGGTGACAAAAAAATTTTTTTAGTCCGTCTTGGAGATTATTAAAAATATTGGACACGTATTTTTTCTTTTTTTACGTAATCTAAAGATTACGGCGATACATTGAGGTAAAATGTGCCATGACGTCACGAGTATGTAGATTTTATACATACTAGTGACGTGGCGACCCCCACTCTCCAACTTAAACACGTTTTATCTAAGTAATTTTGTATAAATATGATAAAGCAAAAATAAGTGTCTAATATTGTTTTATTATCTGTCTAACGGACTAATTAGAATTTAATTTTTTTTTACCCAGGCAGCATCAGCCCGGAGATTGAAAGTTGGTGGTATGATACCCCCGGACCCCCGTCCCTCGGAAAGCACGTTAAGCCGTTGGTCCTACGCCTGATCTCTCTGCTGTCGTGTTGGTTTGCCGTCCCATCGGACTATGAGAGTGAGGGAAGAGAGGGTGCACCTGTGTTTGCGCGCACACTTGTGCACTATAATATCTCCCACGCCGATGGCTAGTCTCCGTTGAGATTGGCCGCTGTGGCCGAAATACGGTCTGGAGGACTATATTAGTTAGGATTAGGATGACAGGGTTTTAAGGCTAACGCCTAACGACTAACCTAATTTCAACTTTTTACTGAATGGAAGTCACAAACACGATTTTTTAAGTAGGTATTTTTATCATTCGTGGTCCCCCGTTATCTAACACAACCGTAACTTTTACAATAAACTCCCAAACATCTTAAAAATATGACAGTGGAAGGACGGGGGCTAACTTCTTCTGTCATGTTCTTTACGAATTAATGTCACAAACACACTCAATCAAATTTATTAGAAAACTCGCAGCAAGAACGAGGGACGCTTATTTTTAGTGACTGTCTGTTACTTTGATGAAGGAAACAAGTCTTGGGGGCATCAAGAAATTTCTTATTTGACATTTGTCATACGTCTTGTCATAAACTGTTCCATTATTGAATCACCCACGTAGAAAACTTGGCTCAAACATGTCGAGATACTTTTAAGTTTGACATATATTAGTCAGTAATAAGTAAAAGCTTTAATAAACATTTATTTTGCCTCACACGTGTTCACGAGGGCCTCGTGACTAAATAATATCAACAGCGTGGGTCGATTGAAGGTTAAGCGACGCTTGCTGAGGTCGGTCCGAGGATGGGAGACCATCCATTACATAGCGAGACGCCTCCCTCCGTGCCTTGGAAAGCACATTAATCCATTGGTCCTGGCTGTAATTCGTAGATCTTTGACAGTAGCCAAAAAGGCTGACAACCAGTCTTACATGGGTATAGTTTTACCCAGTTATTGGGTTGTGGAGGTCAGATAGGCAGTCGCTCCATGTAAAATACTGGTATTCAGCTGCTGCCGGTTAGACTGAAAGCCGACCCCAAATAGTTGGGAAAAGGCTAGGCAGAGAGATTGGTAATACAACATTATTTCTGTCCAGTCTGTATGACAATATAGGGTCAATACAGATTGGACACTATTGCAGGTCAAGAACCTTGCCTTTCCGTTAGATGGGGTACTATCTTTTATAACTGTTATTTAAGCATTAGGGAGGTTATTATGATGCCGGCTGTCGCTGAAAACCAGCGCTGGGGCTCTGTCTTGCATAGGGTTGCAGCTTTATGCTGAGCGATGGCCGTTATTCGTGGATGTGACGCATATTTTTCCCCAAATTGTTTATTTTCGTGTTTTGTTCTTACTTTGCGTCATATGTACCGCAAATAAACGTATTTTCTTTCTTTTCTTTATCAGTTCAAAAAATTTACGAGCTGTCATTTAATTTTTTGGCGGTTGGTAAATTAATGTGACAGTAAAATATGAACAGTAATAACAAGCAAATTGGTCGGTTATTTCATTCTACAATGTCAGCCTGCAAAAAAGGCAAAGCCAGAGGATGACACGTGTGCACACGTAAAACAAAGTAAACTGAAATTTGCCAAATTGACATTAATAAATTCTAGTCTACATACAAGAAAGCATGGATCTAAGTTTAATTTCTGTACCTTGCCAATATCTTACCTATTTTTTTATCTATTTGTTTTCTAATTTAATCTCTAAGGGCTATAAACTCTCAATTTCATATTCTGAATTGAATATATAATTAGATTCGAGATATAATTTTTTTCTGCGTGTTTGCAAACATTTTTAAATTTAGTTTTAAATATAAACTTTGATTACACATTCTATTGCAATGTGAAATTTTGATGTTACGTGTATTTTTCCTATGTAAACTATAATTATATCATGCGTCGCGCTAGTGAGAACAATACATAGGGTGCTATTATCAACAATGTCATTATGAAATTATGTACAGGGTGGGCTTTTGAATTAAAATTCAAGCTATGAAGTTTATTTAGAAGACTCCACTCCTTGATATTACTGAATTAGTGCGAAGACTAAAAGCTTTTCCGTCTTATTCCAAGACACGGTCATTAGTATTAGGTTTAGTACCATGACTAAATGAAATGTTATTATAAAACAAAGTTTATCACTAGTTCCAGAACTATCGATGGCACTAAAGTTAGTCCGCCGAGTCCCCTTTATATTAATATTATATATTAATATCAACATTTCGAGAAACAGAACGTTGCTTCAAATAAAGCATGCGTGAACGAATGATAGAATGCCATTTTTAGGGTTCCGTAGCCAAATGGCAAAAAACGGAACCCTTATAGATTCGTCATGTCTGTCTGTCTGTCTGTTCGTCCGTATGTCACAGCCACTTTTTTCCGAAACTATAAGAGCTATACTGTTGAAACTTGGTAAGTAGATGTATTCTGTGAACCGCATTAAGATTTTCACACAAAAATAGAAAAAAACAATAAATTTTGCGGGTTCTCCATACTTAACTGAAAGTCAATTATTATTTTTTTCATCAAACCCATACGTGTGGTATTTATGGACAGGTCTTTAAAAATGATATTGAGGTTTCTAATATATTTTTTTTTTAACTGAATAGTTTGCGCGAGAGACACTTCTAAAGTGGTAAAATGTGTCCCCCCCCCTGTAACTTCTAAAATAAGAGAATGATAAAACTAAAAAAATAATATGATGTACATTATCATGTAAACTTCCACCGAAAATTAGTTTGAACGAGATCTAGTAAGTAGTTTTTTTTTAATACGTCATATTTGCTAAATATTGTACGGTGGTACGAAACCCTTCGTGTGCGAGTCCAACTCGCACTTGGCCTCGAATATTCTTCGTTTTGTAATCGGAACACATTTTGAGCCTGGTACTAGCTTTATTACTGTAACAATCCTAGACCTTTTATTCTTGGTTTAAGCCATTACTTATATTTACATGACATATTGACCAATTGTGATACTTTAGAAAAGGAAAAAAAAAAAACTAGTAAACACCGTGTCGACATACAGCTATAAATTCCAATTATTATATGTCGTGAGTCTATATATATAAAAATGAATCCCTTTTTCCCTTGTTCACGGCATCAGGCGTGAACGGGTACGCAAGTAGGTAGGGATGTAGGTAGGTAAGTAGGTAGGTATGTAGGTTGGTATGTAGGGAGATAGGTAGGTAGTGTAGGTAGGTGCGCCGTAGATAAAGTACTTAGTGCTACCCATGCGAAGCCGTGGCGGGCAGCTATGTAGTTTAAGATAGATTTTTATGCCTGACACGGGATTTGAAATAATTACATAATATTCATAAGTAATTCCCTTCTTACATAGAAAGTGATCGACGTAAGTCAGTCATACCGTTTCTGCTCCTATGGGCATCATAAAAGATGTTTGCGCTGTAAAAAAATAACAGTCTATACACATAAATATTATCAATCTACTACATGACTCACTTCCGAGGATAAATGAGGAAATGAGAACTTGTATATACTTACATAAAACTCCATCTAGCAAGTACGGATCACATTTGAAATAAATAAATGTTTACCGTAATATCTAAAGTCTATTGTACTTTTGGTAAGGTAAACATTAAAATTTTCATCTTAATTAACCAATTCGGCAGGTCTAAGAATTTCAGCCGGGACCAACGGCTTAGCGTGCTTTCCGAGGCACGGACGGGTCTCGATATGTAATGGAAGGTCACCCATCCATGAACTGACCGCGGCAAACGTATCTTAACCCGTGATCGACCTGTGCGGCTTAGCCACGAGCTTACTTACCAATATCATTTACAAAATAATGAATATAGGCACAATAAAGTCATTGTTTTCAAAACTTTAATAATAAAAAATTTACCAGATAGAATAAAAACATTTCTACGGGCTATAAATTGAAATGTTAGTATGGACATGGCAGGTTGTTTGATAAAAAAAAAAATCTCTATGGAAAGTGATTGGTTTTCAGCAACCATATTGGATTTCCAATTTGTTTAACTAACCCGTTGTAGCAGTAAGAGCAACAAAACTGTATAAATTATATGGAAATCAGCTCAACTTTTCAACAATTTTGAATATTTAGGGTTAATTAATAGACATATAGAAAACTAATTGGAAGTGCCTTTTATATAAAGTTTATGAAAATGTTAACTAATATGGACTTTCATTCATTATGTTAATTTATCTATCACATATCAGAAACCATAATGTTTAGGGTGCCGTAGTAAACAAGGAACCCTTATATTTTCGCCATGTTCGTCTGTCTGTCTGTATGTCCGCGGCTTAGCTCAGAAACTGCTAGTACTGGAAAGCTGTAATTTGGCATGGGTATACATATTAATAACGCCCACAAAGTGGTAAAATAAAAACAAGAAAAAAATCAATCATTCCTATGGTGTGGGGTGTCGTTGGAAAGGTCGTTCAAAAATATTGTGGGTTTCTGGAAGCCATTTTTATATTTAGGGATCCGTTTGCGAAATATTAATCTTTAAAGTGCTAATTTTCGTAAGAGCATATTGTCTCCCTTTGCCAGCTAAATGATTGTACTTGGATTTATGAAAAAAAATACAGCAGTAGTATATATAACGAAGTTAAAAGTAAAACTATCACAGCTAAGTAAACTTTACAGGTTAACGAGTAATAATCGACCAACTTAAATTGGCAGTATGAAAAAAAAATCTCCCATACGGAATGTCTGGGAGATTTTTTTTTTTCAACTACAATGTTAAGTTTGTTTTTGGGATAAATTCATCCTAACTACGGAACCCTTCATTGTGCTTGGTCCGACACGCACTTGGCCGGTTTTTATTTATTTATGATACATCTGGTACAATGGTTGGTCAAGTTTATAGTTTAAAGAGCGTTATAATCAGCCAATTAAGAGCGTTTATACAGAAATATTAAGAGCGTTTATACAGAAATATTAAGAGCGTTTATACAGAAAGTGGGCAACGTCGCAGATAGCTGTCAAATATTTCGCTGTTTTGATTAATTTGGCAATATAGAAATAAGATGCAATAATTACTATCGTTACACCGAATATTTAGTTATACATGTAAAAAAAGTATTTGAAAACGTTCCAAATGCCTTTTTTACACCTAAAACGAATATATTCGGTCAACCATTGCAATTCTAATATTCTAGTTCACTAGTTAGCCATATCTATTATTTCTATAAAGTAATATTGACGTAAATTTGTCAAAACAGGTAAATATTTGTCAGCTATTTGCAATGTTGAAAATTTGTTGGAGAATGCTCTTAAAGGCATACAATATTAAATCATTACAATATGAAGTGCTAGTGCTGCGTGTACTATGTAATTTTTATTTGATTTAGGCACTGATTTAAAGCGGCAGTTGTTTATTGTAGTTTTGGTAAATTACAAAATGTTTTTTTAATAACAAGTTTAGCAGTTAAAACTGAGTTTGGAACGAAATAAAAATGTGTCATAACTTATGACTCATTTTTATTTAGTTTACTGCTCGCAACAAAAATGTAGAAATCAATTCAATTTCAAATGTTATTTAATTATTCGGTTATAATTCACTTTGCGTTCAAAATAATCCAACATGAAACACAAATAAAGACAAATATTACAAAATGACGATATGTAAGTACAAATATTATTATTAAAATCCATGCCATTCAAATAATATTAGGTTTTTTTTCTTAACACACCAATATATGAGTAATGAAGTAAGCAATTAAGCAGTAAAATTACTCAACGGCCAGTTACGTGTGGGCTGCTAACAAATCGGAATTAGTCGATAAGAAATCTAACTTGGAAGTAGCACTGGCACCGCTCGCTTCACGTCTTCGGCTCGCGCGCTGTTGACAGTTCTAACCTAACCTTTCCCATTTAGTCGGGCCAAATGGGAAAGGGTTAGGTGTCCGGCCAATTTGGGTCGAGCGTGGTTGGTCACAGTTCCAACCTAACCTATGAACTGCCGAACTATTTATACTGGCCATTCATTATACACTAATTGAGTATTTTTTTTACTGATATTGTAGGATGAAATAAACGATAATTTTTTATATTTTTTTTCATGTTTTACTGTCATACTAATTTACCAACCGCCGAAAAATTAAATTAGTTCCCGTTAATTATTCCAACTGATTTATACACTCCCTAATGTTTAAATAGCAGTTGTAAACATTATAACCCTTTGATTTGTGCAGAAGATAATAAAAAAACGCAACAAGAAACAAAAATAATGATAGCCTGACATCTATCAGCCAATACAATAATAATAATAATATCAGCTTATTATCATCCCACTGCAGGCCCAAGGCCCTTTCTTTTTCTTTTCTTTTTTTCTTTCCAAAAACCTACAATAATAAGTATTTTTGTAATTGGATCTAGTTTTCTGTAGAATAAATGAATTATAATAATATATTTACTATATAAAAAGAAGGCATGAGAAATTATCACTACGCTTGCTCAAGGCGGATCTATGAACCAAAAACATTAGCAAAAAAGTACTATGTAAAACACAGGCCTAAAATATTTGCCAATACATATTGTATAAACCCAATCAACTATCTAAACACTCAAAAGCCCAGCTCAGCTCTCGACTCAGACTTAAAATCCAATAAATTAAAAGTGTATTTTCAAAGTGCATGATAAAAGTCTCCTCGAGTGATATTATTTAAGCTGGCTGTTACGTTCGCCGTACCTTCAGTTAGGCAGTCAATCGTGCTACAAAACCTCCTTTACTAATATTTTGACCATCATCAGTCTACAGTAGCCCACTGCTGGACCTAGTGTTGGGTAACTCAGCACAGTGCTAGCACAGTTGTACCGTCTAATCAGTCAGTCACCAGTTGTAGTCGTACCGGCTAGTATGGCCGGCCCATTGCCACTTCAGCTTGCTTATTCTATGAGCTATACCACCATAACATAAGCATAAATACCTCATGCCGACACGACAGGATAATCTCAATCAAGCCACATTATACTCCCTTCACAAAAACCCCCGCACGTACTAATTATCAGCTATCCGTAAAACCGTCTTACATAACAAATCAATACTTTGTTATTTCCACTTCGTTTCAAATAGAAATGCCAATTCATCATTCACGAGTGCGGTACTTTGGACCCAGAGCTCGGCTCCATTAGGTGGTTTCTCGAAATTGATGGTAAATTTGAAACAGACTGATATTCGATATCATTCCGTGTTTATATTGATAAAATGAGTACGAAATTTTGTAAAGGTGAGAGAGACTCTTTAAATATTTTTGAGTGGTGTACGAATTTTGTTATTTAATTAGTGTTTTTTTTAATATGCTTGTTAAGTTGGGGGTTGCAAAAGTGAGGAAATAAAATGAAGCAGCACCTATAAGTATTAACGGACAGTACAAGTATTAACAGACAGTACAGACAGACACAAGTACTATTGACAGACACGGAGGGTGCAGTGGGTGAGCGATCGACTGCTGCGCAACGTGTCGCGGGTTCGATCCCCGCACGGAACAAATATTTGTATGATCTGCAAGGAGTTGTGCCGAATCTGGGTGTTAGTGTATGTGAGTTTCTATGTTTGTAAACGCACCCACGATACAGGAAGAAATTCTTAGTGTGGGCCAACATTTAAAAAAAAATGAAAAAGAGATTATAAGGTTTTCGAATCCGGTTTCGTGACTAACTCGTCGTGTGTAAAAATAAACTATTAAAGAAAATTTGGTTCTTATTGTACACTGTCAATTCAAAACCCTCGTGTATTTTCTTTGTATTATCATCTTATCCAGGTCTTCCAAAAATTTTCATTGTGTCTCTTACAAAATGATCATGAAATTCGCCCAATCGTGTCCTGTACAAAATTGGGTAAATTGAATCTTAGGGTGATGTGATTACGACATCCAAATGTACCGAATGCTCCAATTCAAATTTCTATTGCGAATAATTTCAGATTGAATAGGGGATTTGTCGAAAAACGATTCGTGGGGATTTTATTATTCGTAAATCGGGACTTGAAGGTCTTATTATGGCGACTACGTACGTTTAACAATTGGATTTTAATACCTACCGTCATTCACTTTCCAACAATGTGTATTTGTAGGAAAGTGAATGACGTATAAATGCAGAGCAATTAATTACTTGTCTTTTGTATGGTTGCTGGGTTGACCTTGCTGGGAATGGACAGTATTTTCCTTGAGTAATACCTGTTTGCGGGTTTTCTTGAAAATAATTATAAGTACACCCAACTGGCATTAAAGGAGGCATTCATTCTTTTTTATTAACGTTTTTAATTTTAAATAATATTTACTCAGTTATACACCTTAATTTTGTAATTATCACCACAATATTTCACTATGCACACCATCAAAATACAAGTATATACGTATAGCATTTTATATTTACAACAAAAAGAGTAGTTTTTGACTCAAACAGCACTGTACAAAAGAGGCAAAGGTTGCGAACGCGTATGTAACTACAACTTTTTATTATTTTGTTTATTCTGAAAGTGGGCAACGTCGCAAATAGATGTCAAATATTTCCTGAGAGGAGCTCGTGGCTAAGTAACAACAGCCGCACTGGTCGATCCATCAGGTTAAGTTACGCTTGCCGGGGTTGGTCAGTGGATGGGTGACCATCTTTACATACCGAGAATCCTCCGTGCCTCGGAAAGCACGTTAAGCCGTTGGTCCCGGCTGTCATACGTGAATCTTTGACAGTCGTTACGAGTCGTCAGAAGCCCGAAAGTCTGACACCAGTCTTACCAAGGGGTATCGTATTACCCAGTTACTGGGTTGTGGAGGTCAGATAGGCGGTCGCTCCATGTAAAATACTGGTATTCAGCTGCATCCGGTTAGACTGGAAGCCAACCCCAACATACTTGGGAAAAGGCTAGGTAGATTGATAGATTGATGTAAAAAAGTATTTGGTTTTTTTTTACACCTAAAACGGCTACAACATCAAATTCAGTGTTATAATTGCAATTCATTATTAATATTCTAGTTTGCTAGTGAGACATATTTCTTATTTAATGCGTCCTTAACTGAAGCAAATGCCAGAATTTCTCAGTTTTTCGAACACCGAGTAGCACAAGATTTTCAGGGTTGCAAACTGGGGACCGCACCTCCCAGAGCGGGAGAAGTTATTTGATAATATAACAAACAAAAATAAAAAAACATGTGTGCAATTCGCACGTGGTAGAAGTGAAACCTTCAAAAATTTTGAGTTTACGATAATGAGACGAATGTAAAATTTCGGGAAGAGGACTATGCCTTGGTAAACACGAGTGAAGGGGGTACGAAGCAGACCAGCACAAAGAAAACCACGAATATAAGAAACACTGTATAATGCTTCCTATCTCATTTTCTCCCACGTTAAATCTTATGAATTTATGTGGCTGCCTCTTTTTCGTGTCATCGACGTTCAAATCACAACGATGCTAAAGAAGTTTTCACTTTAAAAAAACAGGGGACCTAACAACATATTTTATCGACCCTTAAGTTCTAACACCGCGGATGTCAAATACATAATTTTTCAGGACAAAAAAAGCTTTTTCATTTCTGTACAACACTGATACAAATTTGACTTCCGCGGTGTTAGAACTTAAGAGCGGCCAACCCGTCATAATTTTCATACAAACGCTCGTACGTGATTATGGCGTTGTAACACATCTTTCTTTGAAATGTTTAAAGTAATTTGTATCTTGTGCACTATATCTAGGTTTATATGAAAGCAAAAAATAAAAAAAATCGAGTAACAAATTCAGTATAAGCTCCAAAAATCTGCCATTTTGCACAAATTTTACCCGAACTTTGCCCGGTCATAATATACTTATAATTGGTAAAAGTAAAGAAAACATCTGCATAGAAACCTCGCACATGTAATAGAAATTCTAAATATCAAACATTTTTTTCATAAACTTGTAAGGTTTACTCAAAAACACGAATTTCCTGATACAAATTTTTACAAACAATTTTTGTACAATGTTATCGCGTTCTCGCTTGTTTGTTAGCAGTTCTCATTTGCGCTCGATGAAATTACAAGCTTTTCGGCCATGCTCGCGTTGACGATAGACGGACCGGGAAGGGCCCTCTTAAGCGACGTTATACAAAAATCGTAGCTATGCGCGTTTGCGATGTTTGATGTTGCTATCAATGACTGGGCTACAGCACACATTAGATATGGAATTCCTAAAAAAATTAACTACTGCTGAGCATGAGGTCCTAGATTCGATTCCCAGGTCAGGGAAAGTTTTATTGAGTTTTGCCAACTGGAATTTCTCAGTATCATTCCGGAGTCTGGATTTGTGACCGGTTGATGGCAATAGTCTTGCCCCGATTAGATAAGACTAAAACATAACTGGCGAAATGTGGGTGTACTATAGGTATATCTCTGCCTAACCCTTTGGGGAAACAAGGCGTGGTGTTGTGTGGTACTTATATTCCTCCAGGCACGGTTTAAACCCTCAATAGGCGTTAATCAAACTCAAAATTATACAAAAGACAAACAGCCTTCTTGATTACTTCATCAAAATCTGTCTAAACCAATATTAAAACCCGGACAATTAGCAGGAATAGCGACAGTTACACGAGGATTGCCGCCATTTTGTAGCACAGAGGAAATTATTCTAGAAGTTGAAGTTATTTCGTTCCTAATATTTTACCTTGTAATTAAATCCTGGGCGGTTTCCAAGCACTAAGTCGAGCTGAGCTGTTACATATATATATATATTATTACGTTATTTGCCTGGTATATTTCTGACATTCAAATTGCGCAGACGTCAAAATGGTATATAAATATATTTGCCAATCTTTAGTGGTTAGAATTTGCACATCAGTAAAATGAAAATGTTAGATAAAACCACTGGACGAAAGTTGAACAAAACAAACCACTTGCCTGTCATTGATTTAGGCGCAGAATGCCCAATTCTCAAAATGGCGTTGTCGCCAATGAAACTGAACGCTATCAACACATAAACGGGTTCCCTCTATCTGGCAGAATTTTGATGCTCCGAAATTTATTTGGCATAACACACTTTGCATAATCTTCTTTAAACGAATATTTTAAAGGCATAAAAAATATTTAAACTAGTTATTGTTTGGCCGAATGTTTATATGTCCGACTTTACAATGGCATACTTTTAAGATGGCAGATTTTTATTTGGCATAATTACCTATGGCAAAGTTAAAATTCCGCATAATTTCGTTTAGCATAACGTTTATTTAGAGTGACGATTATTTGGTACAATTTCACTTGGCATACTATGAAGATGGCAGTATTTGGAATCATTTTACTAGGCATATTGTTATTTCTATAAAATAGCATTTTTAACCTTAAATAAAAAATTGATATTGTCTTAAAAAGTCAATACTTTGTGCTATAAAAGGTAGTGACAGAAACGAATCGCTGCTACACCGACTTAACGTAGTCTTGTCTGCCCTACCCCTAGAGTGTAATTTAAGCCCGCGTAGGCGTGGAGGGGCGAGGCGGGCCGCGAGCTGAGCAGCAGGTGGTGAGCGTTAAAACCATCTGCGACGATAAGCTCGCGTGGGACCGCCGGAGCCCCGCAGCGCCGGAGCCGTGACAGAAACCATGCCTGCTGCATGTTGCATGCTGGCTTGCTTGCTGCATGCATGGTGTATGCTTGTTTGCATGCTGCATGCTTGCTTGCATGCTGCATAATGTGATAGATGAGTCTGCCAATTATTATAATAATAATAATATAATAATAATATTGTTTATTGTTTAACTAGGACTAGATTACATGACAAGGTATTAAATAAAGCACAAGCATAAAGTTTCTTTAATCTAGTTAGTGGGTGCCGTACTGTTCACCTAGATAGATTACAAAATAACCTGTGTTAAGGAGAAACAGTTCCGAGCCCCGTCGCAAGTGGTTGACTTAAATATATAAGCACGTGTTGACTATGATTATTATATTTAAATCGTAATCATTACAGCAAGCTACAAAATGTAATAAGAAATTAGAGTTATTAAACAATTTAAAAAGAAAAAAAATAACAAAAAAAACTAAATAAATAAATAAATAAATAAAAATACAAATTTTTGAAAAGACATTATTAAGAATAAGAAAAGTTCAGTATATTAGTGTGGTGAGTATTTTGTAAGTGTGCTCATCATCACGAGATTATAGATATGAAATGTATGCCAAAAGATGATTCTAACTGTAAACTTTCTAACATATGATAGTTCTGCCTTTTAAAGATTATCGATATTAAATGTACGCCAAAAGACGACTCTGACTGTGGACTTTCTGCGATATGATGGTTCTACTTTTTAATAATTATTGATATGAAATTTATGCCAAAAGATGATTCTGACTTACAAAATTATGAGTTTTTACTGTATGATAAATGAGTGTATGCCAAACGATTTCCTGCGAAATGAAGTTTATGCTATCCGCTGTTATGCAAAATAATATTATGACATAAAAAATTCTGCTATAAAAGGTGGACCCCACATAAACCACGTATAAGAGGTGTCAGTGTAATTATTTTCTTTTGAATATTGACACTGACAGCTCTTGAACTTTGTTAAGATGCACTGATCACGTTCAGTTTCATTGGTGAAATTCGCACTAAGTCTTAAATGGACTAATTCTCAATATTCTCAAAATGCCTAATTCTATAAACGACTAATTCGCAAAACGGCCACTTCTATGAATATCTAATTCTCGAAAAGGCAAATTACTGACGAAAATAACAAAAAGAGAATTTAATCGTTAATAAATATATTGTGTATAGAAATTACAAATCAAATAATGACGTTTTTTTTTAAACAGAACTAGCCCGTGGCATTCAAGTTTTCTTACGTTTAGTCAGTATTAGGTCGTATGCTGAACAAACTATGATTCGCGATTGAAACAATGTTTACCGAATCATAGTATAATGGTGCTTTCGACTTAAACTAGCTGGTGGAAGGTAATTTTCGTCAAAAATGTACTAACAGTTATTTCACCACTTTTTAATTTGGTCAACAATTTTTTTTTTTTTTATCATAAATTATGTCTTATATTTTTTATCATATTTTTTTTTGGTTCTTAACCAGGGTTTTTTTTAAATTTCTGAATTTAAATGGTGAGCTTCTTTCATAAGTTTCTGAATAAAAAAATTCACTTAGGTACCTAATCATTTCAAACTCATTTTAAATAAACCAATTACAGGCACTTTTGAATTATCAAGTCAGTCAGAAAAATAGAGCACGTTGCCCATTCCAAAGCGTAGTACGTACGTACGTATTGGACAAGACAGGGCAGGGACACTTTTTTAAATCAAAATATGGTTACAAACATTGGTTATATTCTTGTTAAAATGATACATGTGAGAACGATGCAAAACGTTAAAAGCGTCAGTAATAAAAATAAAATAAAATAAAATCAGCCATAGCAGTCAATAGATGACCAGTCCCTACTGATGGCGCACGTTTACGAGCCTGACGCATGGATTACCACTACTCCACCATTTTGAAGGGAGCTAAATGATCCAACACACGCGCCACCATCAGCGAGACATGTGAGTGAGCATGACATATTCTTAGCTGCCAGGGCACATTCAAGTCAATGAAAGACCCCCCCTGTTAAAGTTAATTTTAGATAATTTTTCATGAATATTCATTAAAATACGGGCGGTCACATACCCATGGGCGACATTGTACAGTATTGGGTCCCCACCTATGAAATTGGCGTTTTTTTCTCACAAATACAGAACCTCGTCACTTCTATGATTTAAAATATTCATCAATTGCTTGGTATTATATCGTATAATGACCATCATAGACAACTATCAATAGTAAAAAAACCTTATTACTAATAGTTTTATAAACATAAAAAATACCTTAAAAATGACTCCTCATTTTTTAGCAAATTACCACTATTTGTTTTAACTTAGCCAAAACTTATTTTTGTCGCTTAATCTAAGTGGCATATTCGTTAACTTAGTTTTTAAACATTCGTGCATAAAAGTTTTAAAACATTCGTGTTCATGGTTGTTATATAAATTAAGAAAATGTTAGTATTAAAAATGCAACTTCTTTAAATTCTACAAACAAAACGCTGATTTCATATGGGACCTATTATTAACGATGAAATTCTCTTTTTATTATTTTCTTAATTGCGATTTTGAGAATTGGGCATTCTGCACCTAAATCCTGTCGATTTGATGATCGTTCATTGAATGAATACACGCAGCGCAGGAGATATAGACCAGCTAGCTAATTACGCAACACATTTTTGTAAACAATTATGACTAATCCGTTTCATTTTGACAGTTCAACAACATTCATTGCGTTATTTACGTTGTTGAGCAGATTTTTTTTCTAACTTGTGAAGCTATGAATTAGCAATCTGTTTCAAAACGATTTAGATTGTGATTGATCGTGTATTACGCAATTAGGGTACAGAGATACTATTAAGAGAGACAGACTAATGAGTAAAATGAACAATAATAGTTATATCAAACAAGAAAAAAAGATGCCTAGTGCAAGTCAGCCTCGCACACGAAGGGTTCCGTACCACCGTACAATAGGGTAGTCCACTTAAAGTTTTAACTTTGTATTATTTGTTGTTATAGCGGCTACTGTTGTACAAACTCTTTGGAAATTTCAAGTGTCTACCTATTACAGTTCAAAAGATACAGCCCTATGGCATACAGAGGGATGCACAGCGGGGCCTTAGTAATAGGGTCCCATTGGCACCCTTTGGGTACGGAACCCTAAAAACCACTGATGGAAAGTTGAACAAAACGCACACGTGATTGTCGTTTAGGTACTTACCATTAGTTGATTTGATCTTCGTTTCATTGAACAACTACACGCGATACCGGGAATCGGCGGCGGCGGGCGGCGGCGGCACCGGGAATCGGCGGCAATAGCACACCTTAATATTACGTCTTTTTTGTTTGTTTTTTTTTGTTTTGTTATTCAGATTATTTACTGTCTAGTTAAGGTCATACTTTCTTCTACTATCACGCGGATTTTTAAAGTAAGTTTATTTATAGTAAGTGTTAGCATCTCAAAGGCGCAGCGTTTGTATTGCTACTATCTGTTATCTTTGGTACTGGTAGGTGTGTGTTTTGCGGCGCACCTCAGTCAACTATACGTAAACCAGTTTTATAACACTACACATTTCTATCTACACCTATTTATTACAAAACTACTATTTAATTTTACAAACCTACTATTTAATAATCTACTATTTACAAACCTATTATTTACAAAATTATTATTTACCTACCTATTTATTACAAAACAACCATTTAATTTTACAAACCTACTATTTACAAACCTATTACTTACAAAACTATTATTTACATATAGTATAAAACTTTTGTGTTATTTTATTGTATTCATTATTTACTTATTTACAATTGGACTAAAATTAATAATATTATCTGAAATGGGAATTAAAACTATTGAATGTGCACTGAAAAAATTGATATTACTAATTGACGGAATTATTTTACTTTATGAAAATGATGTCTAAAGGAGAAAAGTTTCTTAAAGTTGGTTTTCTTAATGCTGGTTCATTGGGTACAGGTCATGACAACCTGATTGGCGCACTCGACAGGCATTGTTTTGACGTTATGGCTATTAACGAAACTTGGTTGCGACCGGGCGAGGAGGGGCGTGCTCCGGTGGTGCCGGGCTACCGTCTGCGTCACACGCCGCGGCCAGCGAGTGTGCGCTCGGGTCGTGGTGGGGGCGTCGGCTTTTATCTGCGGCGGGGGCTGAGCGCGCGAACTTGGACAAGCGCGGTCGATCCCAGGTTCGAATCGGTCGAACAAATGTGGCTAAAGCTCTCAATTAACGGTAAAACAGTTGCTATAGGTACAGCGTACCGGCCACCATGGCTTGACCTTGTTCTTTTCCTGGACGCCATAACGGATTCGCTTAGCTCACTGGGAAATTGTGACCATTGCATATTACTAGGTGATTTTAATGTTAACTTGCTGGATACCGACTGCATAAAGACGAAAAAAACGAACGAGTTTCTAAATAGCCTAAGTCTTGCTCAATTGGTCACTTCTCCTACTCATTTCACAGCCTCCAGTGAAACTCTCATCGATCTCCTGTGTACCGACCTAAGAGCAAGATACACGTCAGTGGAATGTTTTGGTTCACTTAACGGTCATTCTATTATAGTTGGGGAATTTCACGTTAAACGCGATAAGTTTAAACCATACGTAGTAAAATTTAGGCCACTTAAAAATGTATGCATGGATAGTTTCAATATGGACTTGTTGCTTTTATGTCTAGAAAGTATTTCCGCGCTTGACAATGTAAATGACATGGTGCATGTATTTAGCTCCCAAATAATTTTACTTTTCGATGTTCACGCACCAATCAAAACATTTACTGTCAAGGAAAAGTCTTATCCGTGGATTACCGATACGATTAAACTCATGATGCGCTTACGGGACAATGCTTTAACTTGCTCCAGGAAATCGAAATCAGATTCTAAAAGGGAATACTACAAACAGTTAAAGTCCTTAGTGTTAAGTTCTTTGTACAACGAAAAAGTTGCGTACTTCAAGCATAACGTAAACAATAAAATAAAAAACCCTAAATTACTATGGAAAAATCTTAAATCCACTTTATCACCCTATAAACCTAGACAAGACCTTCCGTCGCATTTTACGGATCCAGATCTTATTAATAGTACTTTTTTGATAGTTCCCGGAAGCCCCATAGCATGCATGACACTTATGACGTATTTTGAGAACCATAGACATGGTGAAGCTAATTTCACAATCCATCCTGTGGAACAGAATGAAATCTCTCGTATTATCTCCAACCTTAAAAGTAACGCCGAGGGTTACGACAACATTACCCTTGACATGCTAAATATGACTCTGCCGTATGCACTAAGTACTGTTACTGACATTATAAACTGCTCAATAGTGACGTCCACTTTCCCTGACCAATGGAAAATTGCTTCCGTTAGGCCCTTACCAAAAAATGCCAATCCAACTGAAGTAAAAGACCTACGCCCCATTAGCATTTTACCGTGTCTGTCTAAGGTGTTGGAGAAGATCGTCAGCCAGCAATTAACGCAATTTATAGAACAATATAACTTGTTACCGGACTTACAGTCTGGTTTTAGAAAACAGCGAAGTACTGCGACTGCCTTACTAGATGTGACTGATAATCTATTATCAGCCCAAGATAAAGGAATGTGTTCATTGCTGGTCTTGCTAGATTTTTCCCGGGCATTTGACACAATACATATCCCGTTATTACTGTCAAAATTAATTTATTACGGATTTGACCCCAGCGCAACGCAATGGTTCCGCAGCTACCTTAGTGATAGAAAACAACTTGTGGATCTACGTCTGGGAGACGGCACTGCCCTTACATCTACTCTTACTTCCATTGACAGAGGGGTTCCACAGGGATCTATATTAGGCCCAATTATGTTTATTTTGTACTGTGCAGATATAATTAAATGCCTCCAGAGGTGCAAGTACCACATATACGCCGACGACGTCCAACTTTACATATCCTTTAGACCAGATGAGTACGATGGTGCCATCAAAGGTCTAAACGATGACCTTCGTAGAATCGCCGCCTGGTCCGAAGAGAATTGCCTATCGCTAAACCCAACCAAAACTAAATACATGGTATTTGGCACAAGACAGCAACTAGCTAAGCTACCCGCAACGTTTCACCTGGAGTTAATGGGCGAGCCAATTGACAGAGTCTATGAAGCCCGAAATCTTGGTCTTATTTTGGATAGAGACCTTCGTTTCGAAAAGCACGTAGCCGACTCGGTGAGAAATTGCTTTTACCGCCTGAAGGTTCTGTACAAGATTAGGCCTTACTTGTCAGAAACATTACGGGAACAGCTTGTGGAAACCCTTGTTCTGTCTAGGTTGAACTACGCTGACACAGTGTACGGCCCGCGCTTATTGGCTCGTACAGACCGCCTCATCCAAAGGGTACAAAACGCTTGCGCTCGGTTTTGTTATAATATTCCTCGCAGAAGCCATGTAACACCTTTCTTAAACAAGCATTTTACACTAAAAATGAAGTCCAGACGCAAACTACACTTGGCTTGCCTTCTGTTCGGTGTAGTTAGATATCAGAAACCGGACTACTTATACAACAAACTAAGTTGGGTTACGAGTAGACGGGAATGCGGAAGAAGGCAATGCTCGCAACAACTGTCGACTCAGTCTCAGGGTACAGCCGCTTTTAGAGGCACCTTTCGTTATGCGGCCTCCAAAGTATGGAACAACCTGCCACCACCGATTAGAGCTATTAACACGATAGGCGCTTTCAGACGACGCTTACGGCAGTACCTCATAGATGCGCAACGAAAGCTGGATATGGTCACACTAAATGTATCAATTATATGATGTTTATGTACCTTGCCGTGTCTCTGTTGACAGTAACCGTAATATTGCACGAGAATGTAAATATCTGCTGTTGTACAGATGCTTTGGTGGGAATGATTCTTTCTCATTCTCACACTCGGTCCCCTGTGTCCTCGGCCCGGGGATTGATGTTGCTTTTGTCAAATCCGCGGCTTTCATTGTTATTCTGGTTTAAGATCATTTATTCTCATAAGAATAACACTATTCACTTACATGAGAATATTAAAACTAAACACTTAAAAATTGCATAGGGTTGGGGGTATTACAAAGTTTAGACCTCGATTATCTAAAATGTTTCGAGGGTAGGTTATAAATCTTTTGGTCACTCAAAATGTTCGTTCGATACATGCAAACAACAATTATTATCTTACACAAATTTATTATATTTAAGTATACATATACACATTGCAGTATGTAACTGATTTACATCCGTCACCTCACACTTCAGGTCTAGTTGAAAACCAGCGTCAGGCACTAGTTGTCTGGCATTTTTGCTGAACTAGGCCTATTTGGCGCAGCCGCAAGGCACACTTTCCTGCTAGTATCATAAAACGCAATTTACACTTTATTTGTTTTCATTCTTTTTTAATTTGATTTTTGTTTATAGTATAATATGTTGTGTTGTGTGCCTTTTGTGTGCGTGTGTCTGTGCTAAATAAATGTATTTTATTTCTTTCTTTCTTTCTTTCTTTCGATAAAGGAAATATGAACCAATAAGAGATAAGAGAAACGGACCAGCGCGTAAAAGGGATAATTAGAGTAGTAAATAACAAGAAAAAAACAAATTTCTAATAATATTCCGAGCTGGTTATCGGACCAGGACCACAAGTTCCATTTATCGTTACATTACTTGATTAAAACCTAAGCTGCTTCCACTGACTCAAAATTAATACTGCGACTATGAAATACTACTCAAATATCAGAATTAATTAACTTATTTGGAAGACGTGGCCATCCGCTGGGGAAAATTTAATCCTGATGGTTTTTATTTATCAGAAAAAATCATTTCAATTTTATTTATTATAAAAGGGAAATATGGAACTGTGGGCCAGTATAAACATGATGGGTGGATGAGATTAAAGCTCTGGTCAAACTGGGGCGAATACTGCGCGGGAAGTGGGACGATATTCACTCGCAAAGATTGTGTCAACTAACTTGTATGTAAGTAGTTAATCGACTCAGGGATGACGCATGACTTAGCGCAAATCCATTATAAAATACAATTAAACAACGTATATTTAGTAACATAACTGTCCCTAAAGAACCCTGTAAGAAATCGACACGTGTTTCACCTCTCAATGAGGCATCCTCAGGATGACGATTGACCTGTTGTGAACCCGGACACGATGGGTTGCCATGCCAAGCGCCGAACGCAGTGTGTGTGTGTTCGGCCTTGAACAGTCCTTAAAGATGGACGGTTAACTTTAGATGACTTCTTCAGGAATCAGTGAAAAGAAGGCTGGTGATCTTTTTGCATTAGGCGCATCAAGAAAAACCTCTGGTTTTCTTACCTTAAAACAATCAAAGTACAACCAATTCAAATAATTTTACTCTCAACAGCATCCCACTTGAAATGCATAGACTACACAATACCTAGATTCATTTAAAAATCATTGCAAAAGTGGTTTGGCATCGACAATTTGTTGGTCTTTGTACATGCGCTGCTATAAATCTCTTCGCTACATGGCAGTGGGATCCACCGACTGCAATACATGTTTTATTTATTCAGAAACATTCTACTACATAAATGTTTTTAGTATTTCCATTTTTCATTTGACGAGTGAAGGCTTGAGCTAAAACTGTGTGAGTTGATCAATGTGTTAAGTTAAGCTGCGTTTGCCGCGGTTATTCAAGGGATGAAGCCGTTATTTACATAACGGAAACTGTGCCTCGAAAAACGCATTTTTTTCGCGCACAGTTCGTGGTTTCCGAGGCAGTGAACTGAACAGACAGCTGTGCTGCTGGGGAATTTGTTGCGCCACTTCTTCTTCCCAGCTAAGCACTAGGAAGTGGTGAAGGGCGGACGTTTTTGGGGGACTGTCTTATGTAATTTTTACATTCGAAAAGTGCTGATTCTCAGCCAATTTTGAATAAATGACTTTTGAATTTTGAATGCATAGTCAGAAGTCACAAGTATTTAAAACCAGTCTACTTTTATTAGAAGTATTTTTATTCGAAAGGAAGTCTGATTGAGGCAGGAGGTCCACAAAAAAAAGGAATGTAACTTCAATGCCATGCCAGAATCATTCATACATCATTATTATATACGTACGTAGAAGAAGCAAGATCACGCTGAACGTTCCGCAATTTACGGGATTTTGAGCATTGAGTCCTCAATGGTGTTTAGAATAGAATAGATAAGAATACTTTTATTTCAGACAGAGTCCATAGGGTACATAGGCCTAGTAACAGTACTACTAAACCATCTAGAAAATTAATATTTAAACATAAATATGAGATCCAAACAAAATACTTTTCAAACTTTTTCAGGTCATTTTAGGAAATGAAAAACATTCAATATGGGACCAATGCTGAAGTATGAAAAAAAAAACCGGCCAAGTGCGTGTCAGACGCAACACTGAAGGGTTCCGTAGTTGCGATGTATTTAACCCAAGAACAAACTTTACATTGTAGCTGAAAAACATGTTCTGGGAATACGGAATGAATGGGGATCATGTTTTTCAAACTGCAAATTTAAGTTGGTTGATTATTACTCGTTAACCTGTACAGCCTGCTTAGGTCTGATAGTTTTTCTTTTAATTTCGTTATATACAGGGTAATACAGGGTAATTTTTCGACGAAAAATTTCAACGCAGCGGGGTTCAGAATCATGTACTGAATACATGGTAGCCGGCTTCGCGTCGATGTCCCTGACACCCCGTATACTCCTGCTGTGATTTTTTTCACAAATCCCAGTACAACCATTTAAACAACAATTTAAACCATTTAAACGGATCCCTGAATAGAAAAATGGTTATCACAAACTCACAATATTTTGGAACGACACCCCACACCATGGTATAGATGAGAAGAAAAAAACATCCCCACTATACGTGTAGGGGAGGTATTTACCATAAAAAAATGTTTTTCTTGATTTTATTTTTACCACTTTGTCGGCGTGATTAATATGTATATATATGCCAAATTACAGCTTTCTAGTAGTAACCGTCTATGAGCTAAGCCGCGGACAGACAGACAGACGGACATGGCAAAACTATAAGGGTTCCTTGTTTACTACGGAACCCTAAAAAGGCTGTTCCGTAGATTTTGATCGAATCACAGTATTGCAAAGTAAACGACCTTATACTATGTATAATGGGAAACAAAAAAGTAATAGACTCCTATCGAATTCATTGCTTAGTTAGACTTCTACACTATATTAATTACCGACACAAGTTTATTTTTAAATTATGGTGTTGTAATGGTGCAACAATAATATGGGCATGCAATCCCCTACATAGAATAGAATACTCTTTGATAAGTACACCGTACGAATTACGGATATAAATCTTGATATTTTACATAGAGTGACACAATGGGCGATATTATCGCTAAAAGCGATATTTTAAAGACAATCTTTGGGTGGATTTAAAGGGAGCGGGAGAGACAAATACTGCAGCTATTCTGTGGTGTACCATTTACATCTAAATATATAAAAATGAATCCCTATTTCTCTTGGTCACGCCAAAACTTGCGAACGGCTGTACCAAATTGGATAATTCTTTTTTTGTTGTGTTTGTTATTCACAGGACAAGGTATAGTATGGGTAGGTGTAGGTACGTACCTACTTACATACCTACCTACCTTTTCTACATACGTACGTATTTTCATACCTACCTACCTACGTAGGTATGTAGGTGGGATAGGTAGGTAGGTAGGTATGTAAGTAGGTACGTATATAGGTAGGGTAGTTATGTAGGTAGGTAGGTAGGTAGGTATGTAAGTATGTAAGTATGTTGGTATGTAGGAAGGGTAGGTAGGTACTTAGGTACGTAGGTAGGGTTGGTAGGTAGCCGTAGAAAAGTACTTAGTGCTACCCGTGCGAAACCGGAGCGGGCAGCTAGTATACACATAATGAAAAAGTTTATACTAAAAATTATTACTACAGCTAATTACCACGCTCTGTAAGCGAATGATATTATTAGGTAGTGGAGGCTGCTTTTCAATATAATAACACTTTAATTACCGACTATATATTTACGATATATTAAAATATTTGCTGTTTGTAAATAAATTGCGCCGGAGAATAAAATGTAATTGTCTGCAACTATTTTTTTCATGTCAATAATATCGTTATGGTATTCCATATGCATAAAACATGTTTATATTATTACATAAACATGCTTTATGCTTATCAATATTTATTATTATCCGCTTGGTTGTTAACAGTCCAAGGGGCGCGGGGCGGTTGCTTGTTCAAGTGGTTCGGAGTTTTATATATTGTACATAATTAACGCATTTTCTTCTTTATTTTAGTAACGAATTATGATCGATGGAGCTGGGTCGTTGGGTTTTGCGACTTGATTATTTTTTTAAGTGAAATTTCATAAGTGCCGGCGATTCGATGCTTGGACGAGAATTGACAGTTAAATTTCAAGAACGCGTCACGTTTATGCACATTTCGTTACATGAGAGAGAAGAAAGATAAACTCTCTCTCTCTCTGTCTCTCATACTTAATCTCTCCAATCTTTATTTTTCAGATGTTTCACATCACATGTACGGTGCTGTACGCGCATTTTTTTAAAATGTTTTTCGTTATTCTTTTCCAAGTTTTAAAATCTAGCTGGAATGCATGATATACAGTCGCGGTCTGAAAATGCTTACCACCACGCTTAGGTTTATAATTGCATGCCCACATCTATGTCACAAGGTCGATGTTAAAGGATTTGATTAGTTATAGAATATAGATTATTTGTATTGACACGTTGTCTATGTAGGATAAGTATAGAAAACCTTTTTTAGAAAACGGTGAAATATTAACTGGAGCCATTGGCCCTCGGCAGCTCTGGACAGAGAGAGGTAAAAAGAAAGAAGGGAGGTAGGAAGCCCTTTTGCCAAAAAAAACATTCTGGCATTTATAGACATAAAATAAACCAAGCGAGGTCGAACTTATTAAGGGTCGTACAGATTGGCGTGACAGTCACGCGACTCGATTCTGTGATATTATATTCGTAGAACAATTTCTATGAAAACGCGTGAGACATTACACACAGCAGCAACCTGTCGCGCCGCGACACAGAAAATACTCTCTTGTGTCGCGTCGCTAACGCGATGCGTTATCGCGGTGATATCGACGCGAGAAGCCATATAAAATGTTCCTTTGGTGACGCACTGTTGTGGCGCGCCAGTGTGAAGTGTTGCATGGCGATAATATTGCAGACACGCGACGCGACATGACGCGTGACAAGTCGCGCCAGTCTATATAAGCCTTACGAAAAACTCAAAATAGGAAGAAATAATCATATAGAAATTCAAAACATTTTTATTTTTAAAAATAATATATATTTTGAAATTCTAACAACAGTTTATTATTTTAATAACTAGTAGGTATAGCATTCATCTGCAGATATGACGGCACATAGTCTAGTTGGTGTGAAGCCGTGCGTGCTCTTCGTAATATCGAACCATATCAGTTATTTGCTCGGTGGTTAGTATCAGCCGTCGTCCTGAACTGCTTCTATGATCAGTTATTTACCGTTCTTAGCCATGTCACCGCATCCAAAATCTCACGGTGAATCGAGATATATATAGTTCTCGCGATAAAGCACTAATATTCAAGCCATCTTCATGAAGAAGTAATATTTCAGCCCTCTGTTGGAGGGGTAAACTTGCCATTTTATTTCAATCTTGAATCAATATTTGTTATTTTTTACACACATAAACGTATAAATTTACACTTAATATTTTTGATAAATGTCATCAATTATGACAATGAGTCAACTTTTAAATTAAGAAATAGTTTCATCATCAAAAAGTAATTAATATTCTTTTTGTTAGAATAGATGCTTCACAACTATTAAAAAGTAACAAGTATCTAGTTATAGCATTTGAGACTTTGCTGCACACAGTGTGTTACAGAACCTAATTTGAAAACTGATAAACATTTTTAGACCACTGTACGTAGGTGTGCAATTCGAAAAAGTGTTTTTTAAACCTGTGTAGGTACAGTCAACCGCACAGCAGTGGTAACAGTTTGACATTGACAGCGCCCTTATGTCGTGGCAGTAGGAGGGATTTTCGTAGTGGTATTGTTACCAGTGTGGGCGGCCACTGACGCAATACGATTTGTATTTTATGACTTTTCATGACTTCCATAAAGTTATGACTTCGTTAACTTAACACTTACCTAACCATAATTATAAAAAAAAATATCCAATATTAATATATAATAATATAATTATGATTAGGTAAGTGTTAAGTTAACGAAGTCATAACTTTATGGAAGTCATGAAAAGTCATAAAATACAAATCGTGTTGCCGAATCGCCGTCGTTTGACTACCAGGACTAAAAGTACCCCATGTGTTAATCTAGGTTATAAACTATCTGTCTATTCCTCCCCACATACTTAACTGAATGAGACGAAATTCAAATCTTGTATAAATGGATTACATCGCAAATAAAAATGCTTGTCCTGCACCACAACCACAACTATTTGATTAACATTTGAAAATACTGTTGGAGCTGCTGAAGATTTTAAGACCATCTTTACATTGTATAAAATCAATCTCCTTTGTATTATATAATTGCCGAGCACAGGTGTGATTACTATGTACTAAAGAGCGACCATTTACCGGGTAATACGTCTTTTATTGACTTGAATGTGCCCTGGCGGCTGTGAGTATATCATGCTCACTCAGATGTCTCGCTGATGGTGGCGCGTGTGTTGGATCATTTAGCTGCCTTCAAAATTGTTGAGCTGAATGGTGCTAATCCATGCGTCATGTTCGTGAACGGGCGCCGTCAGTTGGGTGACTGGTCAACTATTAGCTGCCATGGCTGATTTAAATTTTTGAATTGTTCTTTGTTCTATCTTTTTATTACGGACGCTTCTATCGTGCACGTCTTTCTACATTGTTTTCATATGTATAATTTCAACACAAATGATGTAACCAGTATATTGTATTTTTTTTTTTCTTTTTGAGTTTCTTGCCCGTTCTTCTCCATAGGTACCTACTACGCTTTAGAATGGGCAACTAGCATCATATTTCTGACTGACTGATTCCTTGAAAATTCAAAAGTTCCCGTAAATGAATTAATTGAAATAAATGTTTTGAGTTTGAGTTTTGTGTCAAACTTCATCCAAATCTGTTAAGCCTTCTTGCTCCAATCGGGAACATACACCCAGACAAACGTACAAAAATTCTTCGTTAGTATTTTATTATACAAAGAAAAGAAAGAAAGAAAATTCGTTTATTTGCGGTAAACATGTGTTCTTTTTTTTATACAAAAATTAACATATTGAGGGTTGTGCATACCAACATATATAAACTCACGCCTTCTTCCCATGGGGGTAAGCAGAAACTACAGAACGCCACCTGCTGCGATCCTTACATATTTATTTTGCCTCGTTTATGTTCTTACGTCTCCTTAATGGTGATGTTGTTCAGAAAGAACAGGTGCGTAGTACTCGCAACCAACGGCGTGCGTGTATCCATGTGACCAGATGTATTTTATTATAATTGTATAGATATAGGTTTCACAGTTGTACGAAAACATATATTATCCTTTAAAACTTGAATTTAAGAAGAAAGTTTTTGTTTCTCAAGCTACTCTCTGTTTATCAATAGCACCCGCCCCTGCTTCGCATGGTTTATACGACTTGACAAAACCAAAACATCGAGATTCCTTTATTCAGAATACCAGCGCTGCGACATTTATTATTAAATTTCGCAGCATTATGCTGAGATAGGAGCCTTTTGGCCCCGTACAGGACTTTCTGCTTTTATTAAATTTTTTACTATTATTTTATTTTTATTGTTTTTTATTCTATTTATGTTTCAATTTGTGTTTTTAGTTTAATTTGAGATCTCCTGTGCTTGTCTCAATAAATACTTTTTCTTTCTTTTCTTTTATTATTATGTTAGTTAAATATAAATGTATTAAACACATCAACCTTCCGGAATAAATTCTCAAAAAAATTATGGTGAAACCCACATCAAAATCCGTTTCGCAGTTTAGAAGAACAACGCGATATCATAGACAAACACGAAAAACAACGAAAAAATGACATATACAATGAGCTATGACACATAACTATTCAATAAAATCTACAAACCCTGGTTGACGCTTCTCGTGACCCAAGGGCTGGCTTTTACCTTGGCCAGAGGCTAAGCATTGCCATACAACGTAGCAATGCAGCCAGTCTCTTGGGTACATTACCAGTCGACAGCGATGCGCAGGAATTTATCGACGACATATTACCTATAGTTTCTTAATAGGTTTAGTTCGCTTAGTATATTATATTTTAATTTTAATAATTTGTTAGTTAATTTATTAGGTATAAGAAGTTTATCCAATGTATTATATTTTTTTCGTATCCTAGACAGAAGTAGACACGAAGTATATAAAACATCAGACTCACAAAAACTTTGCGAAGTCAGGTGAATATTTCTATTAAGATCGTCTCAGGTCAACTTTTACTTTGAAAGAGCGTTTACTTTCGCAAATTGGTATGAAAACGATAAGAATCTAAATGGATTCAGTTAATTAAATCTTTTTTTTTAATCTGTGATCTTTAGACATGTCTAAGGTAAAAGGATTTTTTTAAAGGAATAAGCGGAACAAGTCTTGAAATAAAGAATTAGTTAGTCCTTAGTATTAATGTCTTTAGTGACTAAATGAAATATGTAAAGGCTAAAATGCCATGATTTATCGTACTACGTCTTCATGGATTAATTGTGAAAGAACCAAACTGATGCAAAGAGATATTACTCCGATGCAAGCAATCAAGTAAAATTGCCTATACATACTATTGTCTACGCAAACGGTTGAAATATGAGGTACATTGACATCCTGTGCCTGGCTTCGATATCATCAAATAAACAAAAACACAAACAATAAAAATCATTCCCCTCAAAATAACAACACACATACTTCAAAAATCTCCACTCAGCCCTCGGTTCAAGCAACAGATTTACAACCCTTTGTTGCTAAAAAATAAAGAACAATTTCCCTCTTATCAGTGCGGCGATACCGAGAGAATTAACGTGGCCTACGTGACTGTGGTCTCAAAGACCGAATTATACAATTTTTTTCCTCAAAAACCCGGGACTTGTATTTGCGAAGCAAACTGACTGCCCATATCTGATTCGATAGGCTTTTCAATGATATGAACAAACAAGGCTTTTTGGGACCGAATTTGTGGAGCGATTTTATGTGTAATATTGTCTCGTTTGAGTTTTTGGGAATCTTCGCATGTAGGACAAACGATTTTATTACTTTTCATAGGTTTAGTAGGTAGTAGTATTTTTTATTTATTCAGCAGTTTATGGATACAAATACAAGCAGTAATTTGTATGAAGTATGAATCCACAACAAGAAAGGAACAGAAAAATACTTACGAAAGTGCTCGTTGTAATGTAGGGATCTGGTTATGTTTCGGGTGGATGCACTGGCGTCACCGAATTTAAAAAAAATCAAGAATTAAAAGTAAAAGAAGAATATATGAGGGAAGTGAAGACGGATAAAATATTTGATGCCATGATTGATTAGATTACAGTCTAGAAGAAGTATGGGCTAGAGCGCCAAATATTATGGTGCAAGTAGCCACAAAAGTAGAACAGACGAAATGTGCTAGTAGGACAAACGGTTCTTGGATGTAATCGTACCACTATATCAGAGACTAGCTGCACCCCACGATTTCACCCGCATAAATCTCGATCTCGTGGGAATATCGAGATAGTATTCTATGTCCTAATCCAGGTCATGATCTACCCATGTGCCAAATTTCATCCAAATCCGTTCAGCCGTTTTAGCGTGAAAGCGTAACAAATAAACATACAAAAAATTTAATCTTTTCACTTTATAATATTTGTTTAGAAAATGCTCTACGCACGAATGTAAAAAGTACCGCGGCATTAGTCTTTCGAGTGTTGTCGGCAAACTGTATGCGAAGATTTTAATAAATAGAGTGATAAGAGTGACACATGAGAAAATATGGAATGTGCAGGCGAGATTTAGAGAGGGAATGGGCTGTATGGATCAGATCTTCTCCCTTAAGTGCATAGCCGAAAAACATCTGGCAAAAGAAAGTTAACTGTTCTTTCGTTGACTTGGAGAAAACTTATGACAGTGTGTGGAGGGAACAACTGTGAACTGGTGCTTGTTACGGGCACTGACATTTTTATACAAGGATTCCAGTGCGTGTGTGCCTGGTTCTGCATCTCGAGGTGTGTTAGACAGGGTTGTGTAGCATCATGTGGTTCTTCAACTTGTTCATGGATAGCTGTGTGATAGATTTGAAAAAGGGGGAGTGCCGATTGAGGATGAATGAGTTGCCTTCTGTACGCAGATGATCAAGTTCTACTTGGATCGTCAGCGGAACAGTTGCAAGACATGGTGATTGTGATGGATAAAGCATATAAGATGAAAGGGTAGAATATAAATGTGAATAAGACGAAGGTCATGGTGTTTGAAAGAGACGATAATGTATCGGTGTGTATTGTGAAAATTTTGGGGAGTCTGTTTACAAGGCATGGACAGATTGATAAAGATGTGGAAAGGAGAGTAAATGCGAGAAATAAACTAAATAGTGCTATTACGTACATGTGATTGTGACCAACCAGTTGCTGTTCAAAAAGGTGCCTGGTGGATACGCTTATAAATGGAAGTGAATGTTGGGTGTGGCAAAAGAACTTGTATGAAAGTAGAATAAAAGCTGTGGAAATGCGTTCCTTGCGAAGCATGTGTTGTGACTATGAATGATAGGCTGATGAATAATGTTATAAGGTTTAAAAGAAGATGTAGTGACAAAAATTGAAAACAGTATGATGGTTTGGTCGTGTTGGGAGGATGTATGAAAGGCGACTAACAAAAGGTATTTCAACGCAGATGTGAGTGGAAACGCCGGAGACACCCTATTTTTATTTTGATTGTGGGAAATCATCAAATGACTTCTCCCGCTCTGCGCGGAGCGAGAGGGCGTGTCAGACTTTTACTGACTAAAACCCACCCGTGTTCCTTCCGTTGCCCGTGTGCCGGGGCCGCGATTTCCCTTTCGGACAAACCCGCAACCCCAGCAGGGCCGGAGACGCCCCAAGAAGACATATAGTGACTTTACTGGTGATGTTCTTCAGAAAGGTCAGGTGTGTAGTACTCGCAACCGGCGTGCGTGTAGGACCAGATGTATGGACGTAAACAAAGTAAAAAAAGTATGTAAGGATCGTAGCAGATGACGTTCTGTAGTTTCTGCTTTCCCCCGTGGGAAGAAGGCTTGAGTGTATGTATGTTGATACCTACCTAGGTACGCAATTTTCACGCTTTATCAAACAAGTCTAAAATTTTAATTTTAATAAAAAAATTATTATATTATGTTGAGGTAAATATTTGTGTGAAATTGAATTAATTATTCTGTTATGCCTGAATACTGATGCAAAACAAATTATTATAATTAAATGAAACTACAAAAACTGTTGCAAAATAAATTTTGTATGTAAAAGCTGGATTACTTTGCATTATAATATCGTTGATTACAGTATCGTAATTACAAAATAATAATGTCCATTTGTTGTCTTGCTATCGTGTTATTTTTTCCCATTCTTTCTCTGAAAAACATGGTTTTGTGTTCCAGTTCTTAAGAAACAACTAAATAAAAAATATTTTTCTTCCACAAATAACACTTATTAACTATAACTTAAAAACGGAAAAAAATAATTATGATGTAGGACAATGTTGGAGACTGGTGCCTAAACTAAGCCGTGACTTGTATTTCAGGACACCAGGGACCCCTAGAGGCAAAAATATCATCAAAAACATTACAATAGAAAATTCTTAACGAAAGTTACATTTTCATGTTCTATGGGCAAACTATATGTTGGAAGAAAATAATAATAAAATCTTAAATTTGTATGAAGTGTAGTGGAGTTCAAGGTGCATGTGGGGTGTAGTGTGGGTGAGGGTGTGATGTGTTTTTTGTTTGTCTGTTTGTGTGTAGTGTTGAGAGGGTGAGAGGGTATGTGAATGGGTTCATGTTCAACTAGACGAATGGTTCCCATTACGTTTTTATGACTAGTAACTCTTCTGTTTTTATGTAGTTCAATTTTAGTAGCCAGTTAGTCAATATAAGTTTACATTTAGATTTATTGTAATTAAAAATAAAGTAACAAGTCTTATGAATTTAAATGAATATGCGTAGATGATGGCGGCATTAATATTGATTAGTAGAGAATTAGAAATGAACTAAGTTCTAGATAAGTACCTACCTGTACCTTTTGAAAGTTATTGTATCAGTTTGAAGTCTGATGCAGAATATTAGGATAGGCAGGAATAAGTCTCCAAATCAATTTATTCATCATTGATATTTAAATCTGGTTGACCAATCTAAGCAAAGTCAAAGACCGTGCCAAAATACGTGTCGGAAACAGTTTGTGGCAGCATCTGCAGTCGCCACATGCGAACTACGCATCAAAGACCTGGCGTCACACAACATTCTGACGTCACACAAATCCTGCATCGCGCAATTAGAGTTTACCGCGCGATAGACATATATACAATCTACCAACTTCAACCTCTGGGCAGTTGCCCGCCAGACACGACACCCATCTGGTCGGAGGATCCACCCTTTTCTACGGGGGATGAGTGAACTTTACACCCTGTTCTTCATACCCCTAAAAGTTCATTGATGTCAAAGTTCTAACAAATATCCCCCAAAGGCTCCTCAAATATGTATGATGTGTAATGAAAGTTTCCTCTCGCTTTACTGAAATCAAAATCTAAATAAAAAAAAATCTGAAGTAGTGAATTCGTGAAAAGAGAAGGAAGTGTGTCACAGGAAGCCGGGAAAGCGCGCGCTATTTGATTTGACCAATGAGCGAGCGCGGTGCTGGTGCTGGCCGTCAGAAACGACCTTATTACCTTAATGTTGCTTATTACTAAGGTGAGATATCAGATGTCACACATCATATGCGACTACCGTAAGGCCCGGTTGTTTTTTTACTGGTAAAAAAGAACTTTATTTAAAAACACACTTTTAATACAACTGCTTTTAAAGTCTGAGACCGTAATAAGCAAAGTGATACCAGTTGTTTCCCCTTCAAAAGACACCACCTGCGCGTCACCCCTTCAATTATTCAAAGAATCTTTCTCTTACATTTTGGATAATGAAATTTTAATGATTTTTCTGTCTTAAGTCAGCACTTATAAGGCTGGGTGGATGATTAATTTTTTATGTCGCACGAAATTTGGCTGCCACGGCGTACAACTTACGCATCGTGACGAAAATAATTTAGGGTGAAAAATAAAAGAAAATAGCTGACGAGTTATCTAGTTATGCTGCCACGGAGTTACAGGAAATGAATGGCGAATGGTGAAAAAAGATTTTATTCATATTCATACTCATTTATTTACATTCCACAAGGTTAAAGAAGATGTTAACAAAAGGCTTAGAGCTAAGAGCCATTGTAGACCCTGTCAGGGCACAGCAAAAAATATTTTTAGATACATTACTTACAAGTTAAAAATCTAAGTCGTAGAAAGTTAAAAATAAACATAAAATAAAATTGTACATAAAAACTTAATAATTACATTCGTATAAAAGTCAACAACAATAACATAAATAAATCTATTATCAATAAGAAGGTACCCATTTTTCTTAAAATACTATTATTACATTTAGATAAACAAATAATAAATAAATAAATAATAATAAAGTTTATTAATCAAAAAGTAACAATACAATTTAGCCAAATTCGGTGAGCCACAAACTAAGCATCGCTTGTATCTTGTGGCTCAGGAGTGCGATTAACAATATTACGGTTATTAAACCGGGGGTATTATTAAAGACAAGATTAGAGAAAAAAAAATAAAAAATGTCAAATTCTAGACATAAATTCAAGAAAAGTAAAAGTAGTTTACATTTTGTTTTGGACTTGTGTAATTATGTGAGGTTTAAGTGGGTGTGATGGTGTGTGTGAAGGTGTGTGTGTGTGGTGCAGGTTCTATATCAAGGCTTCGGTGTCGTCGTATGACAATATTAGAAGAGCTGAAGTTAGGATTTTCTTATACATAGGTTGTGGTTGAGCAGTCTCTTAGGTCGCAGATTTAACTAACTTTATTGTAGGTGTTGGGAAAGGAGAAATAGGTACAACGTCGAGCTAGTTCGGATTTGGCGTCTGGAATGGATACTCTGAAGACACGTTTGTTTATTATTTCGCTGTAGTCAGGCCGTTTTTTTTATTTTAGCGTGGTATTTAAGAGTTGCTTGGAGTATAAAAATTTGTCGTACTCTGAGGACTTCAAACTCACGGTAGATAAGGTCTGTAGGAAATCCGAAAGGTTTTTTAAGTGCAACCTTGATTAGTGCCCGTTCGCGCGCAGTGCGCTCTCTCTAGTGCTATAAATGTGCTTTTGCCAGCGCGTCTACATATACAGATACAGTATTGTATGATCGACTGACATAGTGTAAACCAACAAGCATAGTGTAGACCATTCGCAAAATATCGATAGGGTAGGGTAGGGTAGTTTTCGTACTCTGGAAGAAAGGGCATAAATGTGGGCTTTGTACGTTAAGTTGTTGTCTATGGTTATTCCGAGATATTTAATTGTGTCAGTACGTTCAAGTATTTTGCATGTGCAATTATGGTGAGGGCGTTATTCCGTATATGTGAGCAAGTGTGTATTTTTAGAGACATTGTTTGAGAGGGGCTGGAAGTACTAGTTTTGGAAAAGGCAATGTATTTGCTTTTGCTGACATTTAAGGTCAGTAAATTTGTGTCGAAGGAGAGCGCTATCTGAGCGAGGCCTTGTTCTGCCAGATGGGACACCTGCTCCCAAGTCTTATCATGAAAAACAATGGCTGTATCGTCGGCGTAGGAGATCACTTCAGCGTTACCTATAGGGAGATTTACTACGTCGTTTATGTACAGCGTGAACGGCGTTGGGCCGAGAGTACTGCCCTGCGGAACACCAAACGTGATAGGGAGCAAGCTGCTTTGAAGACTGCCTATTTTGGAGTATTGGTACCTAGATGTCAAGTAGCTACGGAACCATTCTAAAGGTATACCTCTTACACCCGATGTCTCTTATTTCTTTAGAAGAAGCCCGGGTGAAACGGTGTTGAATGCTTTTGCCAAATCAAGAAAAACACCGACACAGCATTCTCCATTTTCAATGTGGTGGGAAACTTGATTAGTCAAGAGTGACACCGCGTCTTCAGTGGACCTTCCTTGGCGGAACCCAAATAGTCTGTCTGAGACAAGGTTGTTTTTGTCTAGAAAATTTACCAGTCTCTTATTAACAATTTTCTCCAGAATTTTTCAGACTATGCTCAACAGAGCGATGGGCCTGTAGTTTTCAGGCATATCTTTGGGACCGCTTTTGTAGATAGGGGATACTGCAGAAAATTTCCAGGAGTCAGGAAAGATACCTGATTCGCATATTTAATTTGAGTCTATCAAATTAAATATGTGCGTAATTGGTTTGATTAGGCTTTCTCGGCAGTTTATTAGAAGTGGAACTATTAGTTGATCTGGGCCCGGCGCGCTGTCTATTTTCAGGTTTTGTAGTAGGTTAGAGACTTCTTCTTCATCGGTCGGGTTCAGATACAAAGATTGTGAGATAGAGCTCGATGTTTTGTGAGATTCTATTAATGATTGGTGAGTGGTTGCAAGTTTGTCAAGTATCTTAGCAGCGTGTTTTCCCCTACAGAGACAAAATGCTGATTGCAGTTATCAAGGGATGTTGTTGGAGAGATACTGGATGCAATTAAATGCGTTGAAGTATTTCGACAAGTATTGTTCTTACATATGTCTTTTATTGCCGTCCATAGTTTTTAGGGTTGTTCTTGTTGGTTTCAATTTCTTGTCTGTTGTGCAATGTTCTAAGATTGCGAAGGAGTGTGTGAACGAAGTTCCTGTACCTAGTGTAGATTAATTGTTTTGTTTTTTTCATTAGGGTTGACTTTGCAGTCAAGGTGAAGTTTGTCACGTTGCCTCATGCACCTAATTAAACTAGGAGTAACCCGGGGTTGAATGTTTCGGCGGCGGCGATCTCTCGCGTCCGGCCCTGGTTCAGGCCATGGTTCGGAGCGAGAGTGCATGGGAGACCGTCAGCTCCTTCTGCGAAGCAGTTATGTTCGCGAAGGAGGAGGCGGAGCGCGCGAGGGAGATGCAAGCTGCACGCCCTCGCGGCCCTAGTCGCCGCAGGAGACGCCCCGGGCGTCGGGAGTCCAGAGCCGACTTCCGGCCACCGTAGGCGCGGGCTTGCGGACGGTGAGCAATGGGCAGCTCGCCGTCCGATAAGGACCAGGCCCGTATCGACGGCGCGTTGTGTTCCACGCGCGCCTCAAAGAGATGTCAGCACCAACCGACGGGGTCGAAAGACCAATGCCTGCTGGGGTTGCGGATTTGTCCGAAAGGGATAACGCGGCCCCGGCACACAGGCAACGGAAGGAACACGGGTGGGTTTTAGTCAGTAAAAGTCTGACACACCCTCTCGCTCTGCCCAGAGCGGGAGAAGTCATTTGATGATTTCACACCCTCAAAAAAAAAAAAAAAAAAAAAAAAAGGGTTGAATGTTAACCATTCTGCGACTTATTTTAACATTTTGTGTGTGGTTTTTAGTAGCACGTGAGAGAGTGTCGTTGAAGTAGTTTAGTGCAGTACCTATTAACACAAGATGAACCAATAACTGGATCCCAGTTGGTTTGATTGATCTCAGCAGCTACGGCAGCCCAATCAACTTGACTCTCCAGCGTTTACTGTTTTTGGGGATTTCTGGTTTAATAGGGACGCTGCACAGGGCTAGGTCTTGATCAGTAATAGATAAGATACGTACGAGACCAAAAGGAATTGCACGTGATTTTACAAATATGTGGTCAATACAAGCTCCACATCTTGTTGGGAGAGTTATAGCGGGGTTTAAACCGTGTGCCACCATGAGGCACGCGTAGTTAGCTACTTGGCTATTACTTAGATCGTTTAAATTTAGGTTGATGTCGCCGGTCACAATGAGGGTGTGTTGGTTTTTGAGATCAAAAAGGGTGGAGTCAAGGGAGTTAAGGAAGCGCTCTGCGTTTGTGAAAGAGGGCGACCGATAAATGGCCAAGAGACTGAAATCGTTGTTTGTTTTTATTAAGATACTATCAGCGTCAATAAGGTTTGATTCTGCGGAAGTAATACTGCAGCTCCAGGCCATTCTTTTGTAAACAACAATACCTCAATTTTTGTTTACTTGATTTGTTGTCCTGTAATAAAATATAGAAAACTGGTCGCAAAATCTGACACAATTGTGGCACTGTCAAATAGTGAACGATGTTTGAACTTCATTTTAAAAAAATACATTTAATTTCGCTTAGATATAATTACTCAAAGACAATCTGTATTTCGGTACCTACACATGGACTTAAAAAAAATACAAATAATTTTAATATTGAAATCTGTCGGTGACCCACTAAACTCATCACATTATTATAATTACAGGAACTACGGATATATTATTACTGTAATTTTATCCCTGGTTTATGGTGTCGCATAATCTTTCAAATAATAATTATGTTAAACGCTGTCACTGTGGGATTATTAATTTTAGTTAATTTTCAATAATACAAATACCTACCAGTATAAATACGGGCATGTAAAGAATATGTATTTATCCATTCTTCTAAGTAGGTATGGCCTCTTTTAAACTGAAATGAAATGAAATTGTTTATTCTGTAAATAGGGTATAGGAATCACTTTTACACGTCATATTAAAAAAATATTAAAATTTTGCAGATGCACAGTCTCTTTTAAAGTCCAGACATAATCTAGGTCAAGCCATATGAGGACCATGTAGATTAGTGTCTGAAATAGTCTTTTGAGAAAAGAACCACACAGATTTGAGTGGACCGGTCCAGTCAATGCAACCATTTGTCAGTAATCGTGGAGCTCAACTCAGAACATAAGGAGTTCAACTCAACGAACAATAACAAAGAAAGGACATTTGGGTAGGCCGCATAAACTACTCAAACCGCCAGACCATTATTAAAACTAACTGAGAAAGGAAAAAAAATATGAGAAAAAAAAAAAACATAATCCTCACATTCACAATAGGTAATTAAAAAATATAATTCTTTACAAAGTAATCATGTCATTTAGAATCTCATCGCCAGTTAACTAATGTTACGATATCCATTTACTTTTTACTGTATCTTTCAAAGGGCACAAGTCATTGACTTAGCCTCCTTTCTGGCAGATAAGACAATATTAAATTAAACAATCAAGTAATAAGTTTAAGTTTCCTAGCTTCGAAGTATTTGGAATAGCCTACTTCTCTTGTTGGGGTAACAGGGGCAATGTTTTGGGGTTTAATTAGTCCCACAGAAGATCTGTTGGGTCGCGATAAGCAATTTTACGTTTATTTGTCAAACGGGACGGTCTGGTCAAATATCCTTCGTATAATATAGCAGCAGTTGGGATGAATTCCCTTTGGTTATATTAGGGGTGAATTAGGCGACTTATTGTGTATATTTCAGTTTGTTTTGACAATCTTACAAAACAAAAAACCATTTGGTCCTTTGATCCAAAAAGGCCTTGCTGCAAAATCTCGTAGAAATCATAACAACATATACGGTTTTTCAAGATTTAGTCTCACTTACACCACAAATCACTAAATGCATTTAGCACTAAACGAATTTAAATGTTCGTTCGTTTATGCGTTCTATTTCTGTGTGTATGCGGGCCTTGCGTTGTTTATATTTTTATATTCACTTTCACCATAAGACACACACACAAATAACACACACACAACACACACACAAATAAACACGAATAATCCAAATGTCAAATAAATAAATTGTAAATTCTGATTTCTGCATTATGGTCTGTCTTGTTAATTTTAGTTTAAAAAACACATAAGAATTGCAGACAGAACAACTGTCCTCAATTCTTTAGTGAAACTGAAGTATGGGCTTGTACCACCCCTAATACAAGTTATTTTATAACTTAAGAGTGATGGTTGCAACACCTACCTGCGAAAGTCAAAGTCGAAGTCGAAGACGAAGTCAAAGTCGAAGTCGAAGTCGAAGTCGAAGTCGAAGTCGAAGTCGAGGTCGAAGTAGAAGTCGAAGTTGAAGTCGAAGTCGAAGTCAAAGTAGAAGTCGAAGTCGAAGTCGAAGTCGAGGTCGAGGTCGAAGTCGAAGTCGAGGTCGAGGTCAAGGTCGAAGTCGAAGTCGAAGTCAAAATCAAAGTCAAAAGTCAAAGTCATGAATTTTGTTTTTATCATTTATATACGTCGTGGTATGTTAGATGTTACACATCGCAGGCGACTGCCGTAAGGCTCGCTCGTTTTTTTTTTTTTTTCCTCGCACAATGCATAGTAAAACGTTGTATGATACACGTGCGTAAGATGATTTCCGCACTTATAGCATAAATAACTATTTCATAATAAATCGTGGTGGGTTTACAACTGTTTTGAAATAATACTTCTCTACCGGAAAATAATGTCGCTTTCCTATAAGTTCCGCAGGAGAAGACGGAAAGGCTTAAGCTTAGTCTGGAATTATACATTCATTAACATCGCAGTCTTTTGTTTTGACAGCTACCAAGATATAACAACACAATTTCTTGAACTGCAAACTATTTTCATGCTGTTGTAAGACCTATACTGGTTTCATCATCGGTATAGTGTTAGTGCAATTGTTTGCTACATAAATGTTAGTTTGAGTTGGGCAGGATTCTTTGGGTCTACGGCAAAAATACTCTCAAAATAATTCTATAGCAGGTTCTATGAAATTCATTACTTTATTAGGTGATTAAAATTAATTTCTTGTAAAAAGCTGAAAAGTTTGGGTCCTTGCGATCTAAAGGACTACACTCTGCATTATTGAACCTACCTAATACAAGGGTGAGAAATGATTTGGCTCACCCGTTCTGTATTTATAAAATACTGATATCCAGCTGTATCTCGTTAGTCTGGAACCGACTCTGTGTAGACATTGATCGTAACGTAGTAAGGAAAAATAATAACCATTACGAGTATATTTATCGGAATCCAATTAGTATGTAATATCAGAAATTCAAAGGTGTACGTAAGTTTGGAGCAATATTTTTTATCTGTACTTATGTTGATTAGTTTCCAAGAATTCGTGTTTTCTTTGGCCACTTTAGGCTGCCAAATTCTTTTTCTAGGAAAGATTAAAATTTTATCCAAAGATGGATCAACTCCGCTCTAGAAATTATTTATTTAAAATTAAACCGTACTGTCGAGAGTATTCAGGATAAGCCATCGCCATCTTTAATATTATGCTAACTGAGCAGAACGATAAATAGTATTTCATTAAAGCAAAGCAAACTTGCTTCAAAGGCGTTACAGTACAACTGTACGAGAATACAGAAATGTCACAGAATATGTAAATAATGGAGACGGCATCCATTTAAAGTAATAAGTTAGCTGTCCTGTCGCAGTCTACTGCTGGAGATAGGCCTATTCCAGGCTGCGCCACAACACTCTTCCGAATCTTGTCTGACCCAGCCACCTTTTTAAGTTCGTCAGTTTATCTAGCTCGGAATCGTCCCACACTACGCTTACCGATATGCGGACTCCACTCCAAGACTTGTCTGCTCCAATGGCCATAGAAAAGGAGAAATGGGACTCACTTTCATACAAATGAGACTGAAGAGCCGCGTTGATAGTCGAAGTTGGAGTGACAACTAAGTGCCATTCATTACAAATATAATAACCCTCTGACCGTTAATTGCAGCGGTCATTGTTATGACCATAATTCCACATAATAGACTGGTGATGATAATACCTATATAGTTGGTCTTCGTCTTTTCGCCTTTTCTTCTATTCATATAATTACGTACTACCTAGCCATAGACGTAGTTGTTATTTTTTCATATATTGTAAATCGTATCCTTATGTATCTAACAAAAACCAAGTTATTACTTTACGGCTTTTTGAAAGGTGTCTGTTTAATAAAAAAAAAAAATTTTGCCACCGAAATTAAAGTTATTTTTCACTTTGTAGTGTTTTTTTTGGAAGTCGGTTGTTTTTTTTAGTTGTGGTACCTACCTCACACAAATTCGAATTCCACTAGCTGTTATGTAAATAACAGTGACAGAAACATTACATCATCCACATAGACTAAGTGGGAAAAATACGTATTATTGAAGCTAACTCAAAAACTATCCAAGCAAAGTTAATCAAATTTATATGGGACCTCTGAAGTATGACCTATCAAACAAAAAATAATCATGAAAATCAATTCACAATTGGCGGAGTAATCTAGTAATACACAGACAAACAAAAAAACAAACTAATTAAGAACCTCCTCCTTTTTGAAGTCGGTTAAAAATAATAATACAATGAAATCTGTTGCTGTTTTAAGGCGTTTGGTGTATATTTTTTTTTATTTCACCCTTTTATTTTTCTCACAGTTCAAATTTATTATTCAAATTAATAAGCGCGGAGCCGCCGCGCCCCTTCTAGATGAAGTTTTCAACACTGACGTCTACTTAAAAGTTTAAAGGCTAAAACTATTAACCATAGTAAAATCATCATCACAAATATTATTATTATATTTTAGAAAAGCATGCCAACCCCCTCACATATATCCAAACTCTCATAACAACACCGTAAGTAGATGTAGGTAATTATCCAAATCCTTCTTGTAAAGTACATTAACAGGATTCCTCCTTTGCATATCCTTCTACCTTCTGTAATCCTGGTACTTCCAGTGTACATTGGACAGCTGTAGTCTCTGTTTCGTGAAAGATAGATTGTCGCAAAATTCAAATAGTATGCTAGAAAACATGCTCGCGTGTATCCAAACTCTCATAACAACACCTAAGTAAGTAGGTATCATTATCCAAATCCATGTCGACAAATACATGAAGAGGATTACTCTTTTGCATATCCTTCTAGCTTCTGTAATCCTGGTGCTAGCACTGCACATTGGATAGCTGCAGTCTGTGTTTTGTAAAGGATCATTTGGAAGGAGACTCAAGGAGGATTATCCCGGTACAGTTCATTCAGTTCACGAAGATTTTTGAAGCTATGAAGAGACGTATCTGTGTTTTAATCTTGGGACGCTTCTAAAATTTATTATATGTAGAAGAATGAACTGTTGAGAGCAGGGCAATAAGGTTTAGATTTAAATTTTTGTTTTTATTTAAATTTTTATTTTATTTTGCTCAGTTATAATAATTTTGCTAAAAAAAGAGAATAGCTAATTGAACTAACTAGGTAAAAGGAAAAGCTTGTCAGGTAGGCAGGTACCAGAAAAAATCCTACCATCCCGAAAACAAAAATGCGAAATGAATAAAACAAACGTAATTTAAAGCCTAATTCTTTTTTGCTCAGGCCTTTTAAGCATCTAATACCGTTTTACCTGTACCTAATGAGTTTCATGAAACGAGGTCAGTTTTGAGCTCCGAACGAAATGAGAGGCAAAACTAAGTCTTATCTGCTAAAGCTCCATTGAATTGAGTTTTCTCTACTGAGCCATTGATAATTTTGTTAATTTTGAACGTAAAATGAAGTTATCAACTTTTAATTTTTAATGTGTGGACTGGGCCTACTAATTCGTTGGAGAACGAGTATGCTAACCATTACTTGAATTGAAAAATTAAGGTTTAAAGGTTATCTTTCTGCGGATATCATTTATTAGCGACTAAGCTTGGCAACTGAGTGAACAAAATAAATAAATATAGGAGTGCAGACCAAAATAAAACTTGATGATAACATTTTAACATTGTTCATTAAAACCAATGAAAAGAACATCTTCAAACACCTTTTTCACGTTTAATTGTTCGCCATTTACCTCCTAGGTTTGCAGATCACTCGTACTTTTACTTTTTTGATACAAGTAATGCCGCACTCACACAACATGATGTGTTCAAAAACATTATTAACCCCCGATGCAAAAAGAGGGGTGCGGTTTGTTCTTAGACATGTTTTATCGAAATCGGTTCAGCCGTATGAAGATTATCAGCTCTTTTCTAGTTGATGAATGGATATGAGCGTCTTCCACAGGTCTGATTGATTGGAAATTTGGTATTCTGTTACTTCAATGATATTAGAAGAACATGGTAGTGGTATTCTGTTACAACATATAACGTACTTTGAACTGATGCAGCAGCATCAGAATTTGCAGGATACCCCCCTACTCCAACCAACTCCAGGATAACAACTTCCAGCACAGGTATCGTGTTTGGGCTCATTGGAATGGGCTCAATGAATAAGTTATAGATAGATGATGAACAGGGTCTGGTGATGGAGTAGGAAATAAAAATAAGGAAATGTTTGTGTCCGGAGGTTTTTTAAATTTTAATATGATTTCACTTGTTTTTAATTTGTTTAAATAAGTGTAATACCACTGATGCTGCAAGCAACATGGCCACCTACTGGGCTCAAACAATCTAGTTATATACATGTAATAAAATCAAAACAGTAGTGAATATTTTTGAAAAATAGTAATTGCTACGAGATGGTGTCTGATTTCGAAAATATAGTTTTCAGATTTTTTCGTTTGTCTGATTATCTGGATTGGCGCAAAAATGGCTGAATGGATTTGGATAGAATTTAGCACACATATAGTTTATAACCTAGATTAACACATTGGGATTTAATCCCGGCAGTACGGCCCGTGGTTCCAGGTTATGTCTTACGATAACCATGCGGGCGAAACCGCTGGCAAAAGCTAGTATAATAATAATCAACCAAAGTGAATAGAGTTAATTTAACTAAAGAAAGTACTAGAAACACCATTAAACTGTACCCACAAACAAAACACCTATCAACCAACTCTAAATAGTTTACCAAAAACTTTAAGTTCTCGCAAATAATCTAACTACGTACATTATAACGCCGACAGTGCTACATTTTGACTGTTCAATTCTCCTCCGATCTCATTACAACTTCGCACAGTTTGTTTAATTGGCTACCCACTACACGGAATTGAGCCACCTGATCCAATTTAAATTGACCTCCCCCTCCCCTTTAACAACCCCTCACCAAAGATGGATAAGGGGGAAACGCGAAAAATAAAGAGTTCTCAATTAATTGGTTATTTAAATGCAACAGTGTCGGTATAGCTTTTGCAAGTGTAATTGTTGTTTTCAGTGGTTTTCAGCGCATGAAATTGTTGTATGGCTGATGTGAATAATGGCTTTACTGCGTTTGCTGTGGTTTTTGAATGATATTAATATAGAAATGTGGAATCAGCGCCAAATGTTGGTATTAGAACGTAATTTGACCGTGAATCAAATTAGAAATGTTGAGGTTTTGCGTGGCATTAATCTAATGTGTTTTATAATTAAAATTATAATCAACTATATTATTCTGTTAATGTATGTATTTCGATACCTTGTTTGTATTTCCATGCCCCTTTCTTTCCTAATAGTAGCCTTGAAATGGTCCTTTGAAAACCAGACTGGTCTTTTTTTCACCTAATCAATTCAGTACCTACACTTAGGATGTTGTTGACTAATAAAATCTCCTATTAAGGACACTCTTCAAGTTATTTGAACTTGTCTATTTAAGCCCATTACATAACTTGCAGGTACGTACGTGGTTTCGTGTGAGATTTTTTTCTAACTGAACAGACAGCTATGCTGCTGGGGAGTTTGTTGCGCCACTTCTTCTTCCCAGCTAAAGCACTAGAAAGTGGTGAAGGGCGGGTGTTTTGGGGTACTGTCTCATGTTATTTTGACGTTCGGAAAGTGCTAGTTTTCAATCTAGTTTGAATAAATGACTTTTAATTTTGATGACCTTGTAGGAATTTATAATGTGTAATAACATGTAGGACTAAAGCTAACAACTTACAGTTACTTCTTGAAAGATCCTATATGCAATACCATTTTCGGCAATCTGTGACCAAACTGAAGTTTCTTTTGGTGCTTTAAATTGAAATTTTATAAGCATTTTTCGTAAATGCCTGCTGTGACAGCCTCGTCTGTGAAATCGGATGTAATTTTGCCCAATACCGCCCAGTCTGGCTGCTGCCCTGTTACGAGCCGGTAGTAGGCTGCCCCTATATTAAATAATTGAACCACAGCTTACCGTGATGATGGGTTGCAGATGGAGCGTATGTCTGCAATGGATTTTTATAGAGCTGCAAAACAGACAATTTAAATATAGGCGTGTTTGTTTCTGTTATTGGTATCTATCCACCTGTATATATTTTACTTCGTGGTGTCTACTAAGTAATTATTGCTGTTTTCTAACATTATTATTTACTAGCTTCCATCAGCGGCTTTACCCGTTTGATATCTTTATAAATTATAGCCTATGTTTCTCAGTGATAATATAGCATTCTACTGATGAAAGATTTTTTTAATCGAGCTATTAGTTTTTGAGTTTATTAATTACAAACAAAAATACAAATATTTTCTCTATAGAATATTAGTGTGATAAACTGGTAAAAGGCCCATCCACTAAAGTCTGTTGAAATGGAAACTTATCCATAACCTATAAATTTAAGATGATCCATTTATGATGAAAATATAAATATTTCTTTGCTCTTAAACTAACCACACAATAGTTGTACGATCTCAGAGCTCATATTTTAAGAAATACTGGCTAAAATATAAGCAATTTTGTTAATTTTTGTACTGAACCTAAGCGTTACATGAATACATAGAAAACATCGACTATTCACACTGTTTCTTACCAAAATATTTTCAGAGCCTAATTTTCTTAGCCGTAGCCTGCCTATTCACAAAAAAAAACTTGTAATTAACCTTTACAACCTCTCTTTTATATACTGTAACATATTTTCATTACCACCTTTCAATAACCGTCAAAGCTCAATAGTTTAATAATTACCTAGTAATTAATGGTAAGAGGTTTTTGCGCTGTCAGTACATTACCTACTCGCATTGAAAGCTCCGCACGATATTTTAATGACACTGGTATTAATTACTGTTTCAACCGAAAACGTCGGTACCAATTCATTAGGATTCTGATCATTTAATCGTATTTTTTGAGTGTTATATTTCCATTAATTTGTTGAATTATTTTTGGTAACAATTTATTAATTTATTTTATTTTATTATTTATGTACGCATATTAAAATAGATACAACTACTACATAATCATAATTATGAGTACAAAGGATTTAATTTTATTTATTTATTTAATTCAGACAGTCGTCCATATTTTTGTTAGGAGCTTTAGAATTATATTAGTAACCAAATTGAAATACACACCACAATCATACTATTATAACTAAAATTAAATAATATCAGAAGTACTGATTCTTTTTTTGAATTGCATTTTTGAGTCAAAGATAATTATGATTTCAGGGCCTTTGAGGTGCGCAATGCATCGGTTATATTTTAATATCTCCCTCATCATTTTTCCTTTCAGCTGAAATACATCCACAGAACCGGTCGAGGTGGCGATACCATTTCGACTGGTTCTGTGCTTCGTCCGTGTGCTCGCTTCCAGCGGATTCCTACGGTTTTTACAAGGTCATGGGTCCACCTTTTGGGAAGCCTTCCAAGGTTTTGTCTTACTGTACGTGGTTCACACTCCAGATATTTTCGGCCGAATTCGCCATCTGTTCTGCGAGCAATGCACCCTGCTCACTGCTACTTGAGTTTGGCAATTCTTCGGGTCTCCTGCAGATCTCTTTATTTCTGATTCGATCAAGGGAAACTCCAAGCATAGCCATAATTATCATCCTATCGATTTAATATTGTCAACCCATGTTAAATGAAAAAAAAAACAATTGGAACAACCGAATCGGAGCGTTGCTGCGCTTCAGTTCATTCACGCCAATTGTTTCTTTTCGAATGTCCAAAAATTATTTTGAAAACTACTTTTATTTCCAACAAATAAAAACTGTAAATAATTACAGTTGTCATTTCACACAGGTATACAGTCAGCAATGGCGCTCTTCTAAAACTCTATGGGCCAAACGGTGGTCGTCAATATGGCTTTTTAGAAGACCGCCATTTCAGGTACAAGCTAAAACATACATACAAAATAAAAAGCTCACCTTCTCCCCATGGAGATAGGCAGAAACTACAGAACGCCACCTGCAAAGTTCATAACATACATATGTAAGGAACTTTGCAGGTGGCGTTCTGTAGTTTTGGCAGTAGTTAGTGTTGGCAGACTATAACAAGTGTTGCCATTACATAATGGCAACACTTGTTATAGTCTGCCAATACCTGGCCACACGGGCACTTCCCTTTCCGCCCAGATCCCTTGATGGATAAGAACTACGGTTGTAACTATGTAAGAATTTAGAAAATAAGTAATAAACCCTGAATACCTCAAACCCATCTTTTATTTACAATACGAACAACAATAGATGGCGCAGCCGGTTTAAGGACCAAGATATAAACAACAAAAATAACATTAAAAGAAATAGATAGAAAAAAATCCCATGCGAGAGACGCCGACGGGCACATGCCAGAAGTCACAGAACAAGAAGAAAAGAAGCTCGTAACGATGGCAAAAATAAAATTCAGGATCCACTATTACTAAATTCCATAGAAGATCTAAGGCCAAAATGGAAAAAAATTCAAGCAACAATTCCCGGCATTTCTAGCGGCAGCCGGTTTCAATAGGCTATCTGAAACAAGGACGGCGGCCATTTTAATAAATTGTATTCTCCAAGAAGGACACGAGTTATATTACAACTTATTGAAAAAGGATGAAGACTCCACAGCAGTTAAATATGACATGGTAATCAGAGAATTTGATAAATATTTCGAGCCCAATCAAAATGAGTTAATCAATGCTGTCAACTTTCATAGAAGACAACAGGAAAAGTTGGAAACTTTTGATATGCGATACATATCAAAATGGTTAGAGATAAAACACTTAACCAGTAAGTCTGCTATAGGGATTATAAATACATAAAAAGATTTATTTTTATGTTTTGGCATACCGTCAGAAGAAGTAATGGCTCATGTACCCTTTGACTTATATCAGTGTAAAAAAATTATACAAGAATGGATTATAATGTATTAAGATTTAGATCCAGTTATTCCAGTCCAAGGTAAGGCAATCGAATGGTATGGCAGAGCGGAGAGTGCAAACAGGAAAGTAAATGCTTACTAAATGTTATGAAGATATAACAGAATTGAGTATTGCTCCCTTACTGTATAGAGCATCACCAGTATCAGATACGCAACTTTCACCATCACAATATTGATGATGAACAGAAATTCAAACACAAAATTGCCAGCAACCTTCAACATCTGACACCAAAATTAAATAATAATGTAGAATCAGAGTTTGCGAAAAGTAGAATTAGAAATGAAAGGAACTATAATAGGATAGTATAAAAAACCACTACTAACTAAAAACACTTTGAAATTGATCAAACATTTGGTTTAAGAAAGATCCACAAATAAATAAATGGAATAAAGGTAAAATAGTTAGGAATAATAAATTTAGGTCACATGACGTGAAAGACAGTAACGGTTACCTTATATAAGAACATCATTATCATATTCGACCTCAGTGACTCGCTGGGAACTCGAACGACTAAATGAGCAGTTCAGTGGCATGTGTTCTAATTGTGTTAGAATATTATTAGCTTAGCATGTAAGTTTAACCTCTAAGGGACCGGCGTAATAGTAGTAATAGTTTTAGAATTAAGTTTTGCATGTAAGATTGTATTGTTTTAAGTTTCTTTGTTAAAAAGAGAATGATGTAATGGTATACTTGTTATACCAACACACACGTGACGTGTTGTTGTCTGCCAACACTAAGAAATAGCTGGCCATATGGGCACTTCTCTTTCTGCCCAGATCCCTTGACGGATAAGCACTACGGTTGCAAATAAGAATTCAGAGAATAAGTAATGAACCCTGAATACCTCAAACCCATCTTTTATTAACAATACGAACAACAATACAACATACTCCTCTTGCTTCGTTTACGTCATCTGGTCATATACGCAGTTGCGAGTATTACGCACCTGATCTTTCTGAAGAACATCACCAACAAGGTGACATATGGCGGCGTTATATTCGGTGTTTCCACTCACATCTGCCTTGTTACCTTTTGTTAGTCGCATTTCACAAGTTAAAATGTTGAGGTATTTTTACCACTCTATATATTCCCTACAGTGATTGCCCCGACTTGGGGCGTGTCTATGGGCGGGACACCACTCAAAACATTAGGAAGCATCCCAGACGATGATGGAAAATATGTATTAAGCTGTGAGTAACAACATCCGTAGTTATTTATGTTTATTACATGACTAAAATGTAGCCCTACTGACTATATTTATCTCGAATGTACGAGTATCACAGGATTTTCGAGGTTTGAGGCATTAAGGGAAAAAGTCGTAAAAAGTGTTTTTGATACTACCGATCACGTAATAGTTTCACAGTAAAGTAAAGGTTTTGTTTTGAGTTGGAGAACAACATATTTATTAATAAAAAGTTAACAAATCAGCTAAAAAAACTAAGCTGGAAGATTGCGTGATTGCTTTTTTACGCTCGTCGAAGAGTGTTAACCATGTTTCAAAAAATGCTAGATAGAACACTAGTAAATAATTTTATTTGAAGAACACTTCACGCACTAACTACTTTTGCGAATTACAATACCCAATACAATGTAATAATTATGTTCTTCTGTATGACCAAGGTATGAACGTAATCAAGGTAGAAGCAAATGGAGTATTAAGGATCGTAGCAGGTATCGTTCTATAGTTTCTGCCTACCCCCATGAGAACAAGGCGTGAATTTATGTATTTTTGTATGTATAAATTAATATTGAGTAGTAGTATAGTCCGCACCATCACTCAAGTCCGACATACGTGGTGCTAGTGTCTATGTCATTGCATCAAATTGCATTAAAAAAATGTAGTTCCACAAATTTTCCGCCGGACTTCAGTGGTGGCGCGGACTCTAGGTAAATGTCCGTCAAGAAATGCTCAGTAATGTATCTAAGTCTAAGCGTATGCTGAGACGCAGGTGACGCAGCACAGCACAGTACGTTGCGGGGTAGGGAAGGCGAGGCGGACATAGGCCGCGAGCATATGCTGCGACGCAGCTACACAGACACATTCGCGTCCTAGCTAGTACAAAGAATAGACGGCTGTGCTTCGTTACCTGCATTTCAGCAAAAAAACAAGTGAAGACCCGCACGCGTCGCGCAGAAATCTGAGCCGGCTCTATAACAAAACGCAGAGCAGAACGGACACATGTCTGCGTTGCACGTGCCTAAGCCGCAGCGTACGCAGCTGTCAGTACGTTCATGCATAACAAAAACTGATATGCCCTGAGCTGCGTGGACCTGCGTCACCTGCAGTTCAGTATACGCTTAGCCTAAGGGTGTAAGCACCACACCCTACTAGGGTGACCAGTCAACAAGTCATCCAGGGACACCACAAACAAACTCCACTGTGACGCAAAGTTCGTAAAGTCTCAGCACTATTAGCTGAAACTGACATGCCTCACTTCAGGTTCGTAGTGGGTAACTTCGAGATCGATATGTTGTTTACTTTGTCGCTGTTTGTTTTGATCTAATAATGTGATGCTGATGTGGGGAAAATGATGTGGTAAGAATAAACTGTGTGCGACAAATAAATCAACTTTTGCTCAGCATGTTTTTAGAAGGCTTAGTAAAAGAAAAAAAACCGGTCAGACCACGCACAATGAGGGATTCCGTAGTTGAGATGAACTTATCCCAAGAACAAACTTAGCATTGTAGTTGAAAAACATGTTCTCCCATGCATTCCAACTGCAAATTTAAGTTTGTACGCACAATAATGGGAAATTCACCATGTTTAAGACCATAGACTTCTTATATGCTTTCCTGTAATCTATAATAATAGAACTATTTTCTGTATATTTTTTAAACTTTTATGCTCAGTACTTTCGGAGATAAAAGGGGTAATGGTAAATTTTATATAGAACCTCACAACAAGCCCTTTCATTTGATACGTCACACGGTACATCTTGCAAAACTTTTTTTTTAAATTTTCCCATATTCAAAATTCATTTATTTACGTTACACGTCCCTGTTTGGGTCAAAGAAACTCATATGTGTACCAAATTTCAACTAACTCGGTCCAGTAGATTCGGAGTAAATTGGCTGTGATAGACGGAGAGACAGACACTCAGCCAGCCAGCCAGACACATGAGTGATCCTATAAGGGTTTCGTTTTTACCCAAAATGCATAACGTCTGGGTATAGTATGCTCATACTATTTCAAAGGAACTACGATGCTGAACAGCGCCTAGGCACTAGATGACGCCACAGAATCTTGCATCATGCAAACGCAAAGAATAGATTACGTGTAATTGCGGTTTGTCAAGCAAAATCATGTTGCCTTATTGCACACAAAGGAGGTTCCTGATGACCACACACTACATTACACATAATTTTCCAATAAATATTTAGGTACAAAAACCTATAAGCAACTTCTTACTGCACGTAGTTTTAGTTTTAACGCAGCTGCCGAATTTAATTCATCCTAATCATCTGCCTTTTCCCAAGTATAATGAGGTCGGCTTCCAGTCTAACCCAGATGCAGCTGATACCTATCTGACCTCCACAACCCAGTTACTGAGTAACACGATACTCCTTGGTAAGACTGGTTGTCAGACTTTCATGCTTCTGGCGATCTGTAACGTCTGTCAAAAATTCTCGAATGACAGCCGGGACCAACCGCCGAATACAGAATTTAACTATGTGATAGCTATTAAAAACTCTATAGTTTTTCTCCAGTCTTACTAGGAAAATCACATGAGAACATGCTATAATCGCTAAGTGGTATAGTTATGTATGTAACGCATACCGTAACACAGTAAAGCAAAAGAAAGTTAATCATGAACGCATGCATGACTGTTAATGAAAGTACCATCGTTTCCACATGCGATGCCCAACCGAGCGGCACGGAGTAGTGCAACTGAGAAAATATACCGATTGACCGTTATGTAGTTATAATATTTATTATGAATACTTGAATGCAGTTATTAGTCTTAATTATGAATTAGGAATTTATGGTAATTAGTAGTATTCATTTTTTTTTTTAGTCTTGAAACGGGATCACCCGATAATATGTACTGTAATACTATACTCGTACATGTACGATGAAACTATACAATAGTCATGAATAAGCATATCTGACTATCTTCCAATCAATATGCCTAGCCTTTTCCCAACTATGTTGGAATCGGCTTCCAGTCTTACCGAATGCAGCTGAATACCAGTATTTTACATCGAGCGATTGCCTGACTGATAATCTGACTTCCACAAACACCCAGAAACATCATCACATCATTTCACCAGAGTCCGCGCCACCACTCCAGTAGACGCGGCGCTAGTGTTTATGAAGTTGCATCCAATTGCATTTTTTTTAAATGTAGTTCCACAATTTTCCGCTGGACTTCATTGGTGGCGCGGTCTGTATATTCCAACCTTCTACAAATACTGACGTGAATGGAAACTAGTTTTTCCCATCTCGGCAATTAACGTCTTTAATCTAACCTTAGCTGGTTGTATAGACTGTTTCGAAAGATGTTTTTTTGGGAAAAACTGGTCATTTTATGAGACACAGTGCAACACGCGTACCATGGCCACTTTTATCTCTATGCCACGTAGAATAGTCATAATTATAGCTGTAAAAAGGTCTTTTGGTACGCGGCTGAAATCGGAACTAACGCCTCCATCTTTTTTTTCAAGAATTTTCAAAAAACTATGGTGATAAAAACTGCCACTTGCTCATTTCAGATATCGCCACCATCCAGCGTCTAGGAATTTGACAGCTAGCTGTCACTATCCATTTTTTTTTTGAAAACTAGTGACTTCTTTTACGCATAATTAATTATTATGCCCGTGGGAGAAAACTCTCAGAAAAAATATTGGGAAACTGATATTTCGTCCAGACTTGTACTTTATCCTTTTAAACCAAAAGAAAAATTCGTAGGTATACAGGTGCTGCTTCCAAGATAACTATGTAAGTCTGTTTTCATTACCAACAGGCACTTGTGGTGTGATTTATGTAAATTACTCGTATAGTAAACATGTGTGTGTGTTTATATTAGTTAAATGCTAGCATCTCTAAAGTTTTTCAGTAAGGAAGATCATTTTCGAGTTGGTTTTCAAGTCTGATCTGGTTATTCTTGTCGTCCCCTCAAAAAAAGAACTAAGAGTTAAGAAATAAAATAACCTATAAATTATAAAATTATTCATATTTTATTTACTTTTTCACTACAGATGCTTTTTTACCAGTAACGCTTCCCTTTTTTTAGCTCGCCTTTTAATAGTACTACACTCCAAGTCGCATACATATTTATCTAGTTTTCGTTTAATTTGCGATCGATACAAAAGTAAACATAAACAAAACAATGGCAGTTTGTAAACAGTGAACAGTGCTTCACCTATGACCAGCTTTCAGTTTTTAACCCTATTGCAGATTTTTTTTACCAACAGCGCCCGCATGTCATCGAGCGCCAAAAAATCCTTGTCTTAGTCCAGTTGAAATCCTTTGCTAAACACATTCATAACTGGATTTCCATCCCAATCAATTCCCATCGTACAATTATCTACAGACGTGGTACAGACAGCAGATTATGAGATATCTCCGGTATTAATTAATCAGGTTTCAATAATATCACTCGTATCGAGGGTAATGGTCGGTCTGACAGCATCTCGTTAGCTTCTAGATTAAGCTGCGTAGACAACACCGGTGTACAAAGTAGGTAAGTACGTGTACATATCAAGCTATACATTTCCAGTATAAGCTGACCTCTTCTTGTACGAAAATCCTATACAATGCGAGATCAGCTGTGTCTACAATGGAGGCCTAATTAAATGGGTGCATGTTTAGACTTTTGGCTATTGGATTTTGCGAAGTTATTTTTTTTTTTTTGAGAAACGAGATAGATGATAGATGTGAGTACTTTTTTTAAAGATACCGTGACCTTTAAGTTAGTATCGGCATTTTTTCTCAGAAATCGGTCGGCAAGTAAATGCTGGAAATCAAAACATTGACTTATAAACGTGTCATGTGTTGTGTTGTTTAGTGGGTGTCTTATAGAAAAAAATAATATTACATAATTTAATTTTATGATGAGGTTCACGAGTGAAGTTGACTGTCCATAATATCTATAATTGACTCCACTGCAAAGAAAACAGACGAAAGAGGCTTGTGTATTAACACAAGCTTCTTTTCTGTGAGATTGAGTGACCTGAATTCACCACAAGGGTCCAATGCAGGTTGGTGGATTTTACATATCGTCGAATTGTTAGTTTTGGGACAATGTTTTCAGAGCTGTTTTTGTGAAATACATTGCAAAAGTAAATTGTATGCCTGCTTGGGTGTCTGCAATATATTTTTACCAATTCCATGCAAACGGAGTCGGGGGCAACCAGTATTATAATTCCTCTCTGCGTAGGTGTTATAAATTACCCTCATATTGTCGTAAATTATAATTATTCAGTCAAGTAGACGTTGTAAAAAGAATGTAAAACCCTTGTTAAACCTTGTCGAAACACAGTACCCGTGTTATTCTGAAAGATAATGCGAGAATTAGCAGTCCTTTCAAAATTATGAAAGGCCTAAAATTATTCTAGACGGGTTTTAGTTTTTTGTAGACTGTGACGTTCATTCTTGTTACGCAACAGTTATGCCAGAGATACGCAGGGTAGACGTTGTATCTCATGTCCTTCTCTCTATGCACTTATACCAAAAAAAAAAAAACTTAATGATGTGGCTCCAATGTTGACGTGATTGTGACGTTCTGATGAACTAAATACGAAAAAGTCATAATTATAATTATTTGTTAACATGGGTACAATAAAATAATTGCTATAAAAAAATTACAAGCGCGCTATGTTATACCAGAAGACCTACAAATATTCATGGATGTCATTGATACAAAAATTGATAACATAATTACATTAATCAAACGATATTAATTGATTTTCTCTAAAAGAAAAAATAAGAAAAACATACATGTTAAAAAGAAAAATAAGTTTACTTCGTCAATATTCACAAAAAGTTTTAAAAAAGAGAGAGAAAAATGTAACGAAGGAAAAAAATTGAGGATGATTTTTTGCGAATCTGCTGTCTGTCCTCACATTTCGGAGTAACCTCGGGTTAGTCGAAGTACGGACACAAGACAACAAAAAAAAAACAACTATCAAAATAGTCGAAAAAGTTTTGCAGAACGTTTCACGAAATAATATCAGAATTGTGCTCAACATTTTTTCTCGACTCGTTGTCTTGTTTTTGAAATTGGTGAAAACAAATCCAATTCCCGAGTTGGATGTTGGATTCAAATCAATAGCGAGTGGGAATTCAATTTGTAAGTCTTTCGTAGGCAGATGCGAATAGTTTCTAGGAGTTTATGGAATTTTAAAGGTAGAAATCTGCGGTAAACTGACTATATCAGCTGTTCACTGTTCAAACTCAAACTCAAAGCATTTATTTCAAATAAACCAATTACAGGTACTTTTGAATTGTCAAGGGGTCGGTCAGTCAGAAATATGAAGCTAGTTGCCCATTCCAAAGCGTAGTAGGTTCCTATGGAGAAGAACGGGCAAGAAACTCCACGGACACTCTTTTCAATCAGAATATTTTTACAAAATATTGGTTACATCATACATTTTGTAAATATACATGTGAGAACAATTTAAAAATACGTGCACGTTAAAAGCGTCAGTAATAAAAATAAAATCAAAAACAATTCAAAAATTAAAATACATTCAAATAAGCCGTGGCAGCTAAGAGATGACCACTCCCCACTGACGGCGCCCGTTCACGAACATGACGCATGCATCAGCACCATTTTGAAGGGAACTTAATGATCCAACACACACGCCACCACCAGCGAGACATTTGAGTGAGCATGACGTACTCACAACCGCCAGGGCACACTCAAGTCAATGAAAGACGTACCCAGTAAATGGTAACTGTAAAGTAGGGACATAGTGCTCACACATGTGCTATGCAATTATATAATACTAAGAGATTGAATTTTTACAATCTAAAGATAGTTTTACAATCTTCAGCAGCTGCAACAATATTTTGAATGCTAATCAATTAGTTTATGCGCCCTTGTGGAGCTGGACCAGCGCTGAGCGAAGCAGTTTTGTCGTCAATGTAATCCCCCAACTTATAATATGCTTGGCAGCATAGTATGCGTTTTATACAAGATTTAAATTTCGTTTCATTCAATTGGAGTATGTGGGGAGGTATTTTATTGTAACATTTCAAACAGTACCCCATGAAGGATGATTCAGACTGACTGAGTGTTCAGACTTAAATCAGCTGCTGAAAGTCACAGCGGGCCCTATCAGAATACCAGCGCTGCGGTAATGTTTTTGAATATCGCAGCATTATGCTGAAATAGGAGCCTTTTTGGCCTCGCACAGTTCGACATTTTTATTTTATTTCTTAATATTTTAATTTTGTTAGTTTTAGTTTTAATTTTAGCTCCTTTTGTTAACGGTTTGTATTTTCTGTGCGCGTCCCAAATAAAATCGTTTTCTTTCTTTATTTAAAGTAGAAGATCTACTTGTTTACGCGACAATGGAAGAGGAAGGATATTGACTTTAACAGTATAAAGTATAAAACACAAACAAACATATTATGTGTGTTTGCGTTTTTATGTTCTATCATAGCTAAGAACTACTGATTGGATATTGTAAAATGACGCGGCGATTGTTTTTTTTTATGAGAGTCGAGATTAGGTAGGTATTTTTTTTGAAAAACGTGTTACCAAAATCAAAAAGGTATAGACTTATTATAGTTGGCCCCTTGAATGCGCAATAAAGTCGCATAGAAGACTCTTAATGTTAAATTGCATAAAATTAATGAAAAATAAGGGACAAGCACTTACAAAATTATAATAGACAGCTCCAATTACATTAAAACTCAGCACGCATTGGTAACAACAAAGATAATACACAGTAACATTAATAAAGGCAGAACCATCTGCGGTTAGCAATACTCGTTCACGTTAATGAAAACTAAAAGCACAAAAGCACAAATATGAATTTAAGTCGATTGGAAAATTCGTTTGCTCCATGGAGCGGATTGTTAATTTTCGTACTAACGTATTTATACAACTGTATCGGAAAATTAATGGCACTAGTGTACTCATAAAATATGTCGTTTGATGGTTCTATGGAAAATAAATAACTACCAATTTTATTTAAATACTCGACTCACATGCCAATATCGTCTATATATTTTTTTATAAAGTATACAAAATTAAATTAAAATATTATATAAATTCAATATACATATTATTATTATAACTCATATGACGAGTAATTAGAGATGTAGGGAAGAAGTAGACACGTTGCGCTGACTCCAAATATATTAAAATAAGGGCAGGAGAATAAGATATTTCCATAGGTACAATATAACAAGCCTAGAATTGATTATACCCTCTTTATTCTGATTTGATGGACGCCAGTAGTGTTCAGCTACCGTTTCCTAGACGAGCGGTGGTCGCGACATAACGACCGAAGTGTGGGCTGTTATGAAATGATGGGAGCGGGTATTGACTTTAAGGTGTCAAAAAACGCTCTCTATGAAAACACACCTACTTACTTTCATAAATAACGTATCAGTGACTTCATTCACCGGTAAATTGCAGACGCTATGTGACGATATGTGGGGTATTTAGAAAGCTACATCCATACTATCGATACTAATCCATATTAGTATTATAAATAAAGAAAGAAAGAAAAATAAGTTTATTTGTCACAGAAACACGTGCATACAAAAAGATAATTAACTCGAGTAACAGAATAATAAAATACAATATATCTTATTATAATCATGAGCATAAAACAGAAATAGTCGGCAGCTGCTGACACGTCATGACTGTGACAAGATGGCTTCCACGCAGCATGATGCTGTGCTATGGGGGACCCACAGCTCAACGCTGATATTAAATGGTCACCCGCTAAATGCGAAACCAGTGTAAGATTTCTAGGGTTCACCATGGACAAATACCTAGACTGGAAAGGACACGTTGACGGAGTCTGCAAGAGAGTTAACACTTTCGTATATGTCCTAAACAGACTAAGAACTACGTCTAACCAAAGTACGGTATTGTTGGCATACCATGGCCATGTAGCTTCCGTGCTACGATACGGGTTAATACTATGGGGAAACTCAACAGACTCCCAGCGGGCGTTTCTCTCCCAAAAACGATGCATAAGAGCAATTGTTGGTATTCCTCCTTATGAGTCATGTAAACCTCACTTTAATAAACTCAAGATATTACCCCTGCCGAGTATGTACATTTTTGAAGTTTGTGTGTTCGTAAAGTCCAATCCTAATCTATTTGTAAGAGCTCGTGATATTTATACACGGGATAATGTCTACCCTCGTAACTCCAGACATGGTCAGCGACTAGTGTTAGATTTTGCACCAAAGACTGCGGTGTTCAAAAAAAATTGCTCAGCTATGTGCGTTTAAATTTATAATAGGTTACAAACAGACATTCAAAATCTCCCCCTACCAAAATTTAAGAAAAAGCTTAAAGAGCTACTGCTTAAAAAAATGATTTACTCGGTAAATGAATGGCTACAGGAATAAGGAAAATATTATATATATAAATATTTTAAATAATGTGTGTTGTGTATTATTAATTCAACGTAGAAATGACTGAGTTTTATTGGCATTTGACAATGTATTTTACCAGGCACATAATTATTTTATTGACATTATATAAGACTATGAATTTCGGAGACACGTATTGGCTAAGACCACGGGCTAAGACTAACCATTATTTATATTTCTTTATTCCTTTTTACTTTTAAGAAAACGATTCACATGCCATACCACAGGCTAAATAGAATTATAAGACCAAATAATGTAACATGGAAACCACCGATTGTATTTACTCTATCTATACGTGAATAAATGAATTTGAATTTGAATTTGAAAGAAACCTTATCTCGGTAGTAAATTCCCGTGGGATAGGCAAAACCAAATGTAACAATTAAAAAAAAAACCTTGCTCAAAAGATAGGAAGCTACATTGAAAAGGAAAAAGATTAACTTCTTACTTCTGAGAACCCAACTCGTATATCATACAAGTCTCATAATAATGCACTGGATGCAGCAAGAACTTGTCGACTCTAAACAAATTTGAACAAGTTTGACGACAAGGCTCGCGACGTTGCTACCACGCCAAACTTACTCGTGTGCCGTCATTATGCATTTTTGCTATTCCGTATATTGAGAAGTTTAGACCTGTGTACAGTATTTCCAGTGTGTTGCCCGATTTCTATAACTTATAGTTGTAGAAATCGGGCAACAAACTGGAAATTGGCGGACGTTATTTATCATTATCATCATATCCGCCGAAAGACGTCCACTGCTGGGCATGGCCACTTTGACCGTTTCCGTGCTTCTCGCATCCAGAGGATTACTGCGGCATTCACGAGGTTATCGGTCCACCTTGTGGAAGGCCATCTGTTCTGCAAACATTATTAGTTTTACATTAATACGTTTTGATTTATTTGCGAGTATCAAAATATGTTGCATAATTGGCCTTTACTTAGAAACTTGATTTTTTTTAGAGCTCCAAGGAATCGTAGACCTACGTATACGATATTAATTTCAACTTGATGCCTAGACGCGTCCCGGAGAAAAAGGTCTTGACAAACAGAAAGACGGACGGATGGACAGAAAACGAAGTGATCCTTTATGGGTTTCGTTTTTTCCTTTTGAGGTATGGAACCCTAAAAACAATCGCTTATGAACACGTTTCAACTTAAACTTGCCCCCGTTTTACAAAAACGCTAGGGTCGGCCTTGGAACAATTTTGTCGACCCACTCTACTAAATGGTTACTTATTTGGTTTACAAATGATTATTATGCAATTGTCTCAGCATCACAACATCCGGGCGGCCCTACAGAAAAAGGTGAACGCCATAAAATCTTCATATCATCAGGGAAGCAATACAAAACCCTAGGCCGAAATCCTGCAATAAATATAAGAATATATATTATTGTAATGGCTAGCTCTAACAGTTTAGGATGGGCCTACAGAAATCGATGAAAAACTCCGCGATGCGGCTTCTCAGGCCGAGGCTATTTACATAACTGGGGATCGGGGAAAGGTCACAAATGGCCCGGACCATTCATCATTCTAACGTCACTCAATTTTGTTAGCATTATATGTAAATAACGCTATATCCTTCTGAGAAACTAACGTTTACGTAACCTATATCAATTTGGTTACGCTTCGAATGAAATGGACATCTTTATGTAGAACCCTTTTGCGAGCCCACTAACGGAAATAGACTAGTAAGTTTACGTTCGCAGCTCCTTTTCTGGGATAAAATTACTTTTAAGCGTATTTTTATCCTTTGGCTCTTATGCTTTGAAATAAATGTTGATAGCTCAGTCAATATTCTTGGTCGTAAGGTATTTCGTACCTATGCCGAAAAACGCCTACTAAAAACCTACTTGATACATGATGTTGCCCATTATTTATACGAGTATTAAGTCATGCATTGTGTATTTATTTTGTTGGAGCTCCTCAATAAAAACGGGACGTTCGAAAAATGAAGCCTGTAAAAAAGATTATTGTTACAAAATAAGAAAAATATTTTATAGGAAATACAAAAAGCAAAAAGAAAGTAGCATTTAAAACTAAATTTAACAAATTTTTCGAAAAATAAAACAACTAAATAATAAAGACCTGTGTGAGGCCAAAAAAGCTCCGCTCCTATCTCAACAGAATGTTGAATATTTAAAAAATAAATACCCCAGCGCTGGTATCCTGATACGGCCTGAAAATGTAATAAACACTGTTTCTTTTTATACACTCCCAAGTTTTGGGCTAAGTATTTTTCAGGTGTAGGCCTGAATTCTCTTTATTTGTCTACTGCGCTGGTAGCCCATATAATATTTTATTTAAAATCATCCAAACGCAATTTCCTTGAGTTACGCTTGTTCCCGATATCCTATTATATTAATAAGGGTTTATTAATAAAATACGGAAATAATAACCATAAAAGTATCGACTTTTAAACTTTTCTCAGAATATATTAATTTAACGGATATTGAGTTTACCCACTTGGGTACTCGTGGTACTGTATATAAATTAAATCATGCTGATTTCTAAACCTACTCAATAGTATGATTCTTATCTAAAAAAGACTCATTTTTAATGAAATTATGCTTATGCTTAATGATATGATTCGTTCAAGATTGGTTTCTTCATGTATTCCCCTCGGAAATACGATTATCCCGAACGAAAAAGACCGAGGAACAGTAGTAGGTAGGTACATACATCCATATATTAATGTGTTTCATTTGATTCAATTATGTCCGAAGTGACTTGTGCCTTTCGGATTTGGCATATTATTATGGCTTTGATCCTTCTTTTATACTAAGGTACTGATCTATATTTACAGCCATTCCTTTTAAAAATATATCAGGTTTAGGCTCATAATCGATTTTCGGTGTTTTTTAACCAGCAGGGTTTCATCCGTAAATGTGCAACAGAATTAGCGTGATGTTCGTGAATGGGCGCCGTCAGTTGAGACTGGTCATCTCTCATCAAATCTCCCAGGGCTTATTTTTAATTTTATATTTCGAATTGTTTTTAATATTTTTTTATGGTTCTCACTTATAGAAGCAAGAAGAATAATATGCCCAGGATTTTCTAATATCTTGATTTAAAAGAGTATCCTTGGAGTTTCTTCCTCGTTCCTTTTCATGGATATCTACATTTTGAACTGGTCTACTAGCTTCAACTTTCTGACTAACTGACCGACTCTTTGATCATTCAAAAGTGCGTGAAAATGGTTTAATTGTTTTTATTTTTTATTTCGAGTTTTTTTTTTTAGTTTGATAATTTTAATAGCTTAGCATAGACAAGATGTATACAAAAGGGCACGTAGAAAAACTACATAAATGATGGACATAGACATTTTTTAGATCAAAAATATGAATAGTAACTTGCGGTGATTGTGGTTGAGGTGTGAGGAGGACATAAGCATAATTATGTTTCAACCCCTTTACACATTGTCCTTCTGTTCTGTCCGTACGTTCAAGATACAAGACGCAAAAATGATATGCTTTACATTGAGAACAACAGGCATAGGGGGGCCTTCAAGTTAAATAATGTATAAAGGGCTAAACAAAGTCAATGTCAAACAACTTATTTCAATTAGGCACATAAAAGGCACTTTTAAACGTCAATTTTACAAAAAATAGAATTCATTCTAGTCGCCCCTTCCAAAAGGTAGTTTTCGTATGAAGAAGAATGGGCAAGAAACTCCACCGTTACTCTTTTAAAATGTTTTTTACAATATTTTGCATCCATTAATTACACAATTATATGTGAAGACGATGCATCTAGAATAAGATTACTATACCACGATAGGTAAAAAGAATGAAAAATTTAGCAATCACAGATAAATTAATTATGTGATAGATACATGGTGCTCACATATTTACAAACATTGTAAAATTATACGATATTCCTAACATTTTAAGAAGTAATACTAATAAGTCAGTGTGTGAGTTCAAGTAATCATAGAATGTAAAATCAGTGTTATAATTTTTTTTATTGAAAAACAGTTAAATTAGCAACCAGTTTGATTTTGTCTAACAAGAAACAGATTCGTAAAAACATGATTAATATGTTTTAACATTCCAACCTATACAGCAATTATTTCTACAGTTCATAAACCGCACGTACAACGTAAATGTATTTCCATAATACCCTCCTTTGTTCACTGGCACAGCAATATATTCTATGACGTCATCCCTAGTTTGAGTGACATAGTGCTCGTCCAGATAAAACGGTTTCACGCGAGAATAGAATCGCGCGTATGCACTGGTATCAGTCGGTAATCCTCATGCGATGCGAACTGGAATATTAAACTAGTAGGTTGTAGTATGTGCACGTTTGTGTTGAATATCTGCACGTCATCTGACTGTGAACGTTGCGTTGTCGTTTGTTTGGCTATTAGAAAATTTGGAGTAACAGTAGTAGACCGTTGGAAATACTATCATCTATATCTGCCACCAAACATTAGCACCGTGTTCCCGGTTTTTTTTAATCCGCCACGGCATGGTTAGTGGCCTGCATATCACCTGATGATAAGTGATGATCAGACCGGAGGTGGAAGCGAGCATCACCCGGATCCTCAACCGGAATTTCTGTCCCTTATAGTAAATTCTACACTATCCAGCATAATTTGACCCGTCACCATATATGACACAACCCTTACGTCATCCAATATTCTTCATACAAAGATTTGAAGGGAAGGTGATTGTAAATTGGTTGATTTATATTTCTATAATAAAGACACCTGTTTCCATATCTTTACGATGCAAGGATATTGTAACGAACTAATACTACGTTCTGAATTTTGAAAATTATTAGCATAGTATTTAGATGTTTGTTTATTTATAGCGTGATATGATGGACTGCAATGTTTTGTTGTTGCTGCAGTAACAGTAACTTTTTAACGTTTGACCACTACGGGGTAGCTCTTGGCCTGTATCTCACCTGACGGTAAGTGATGATCAGGCCGAAGATGGAAGCGAGTTCCACCCGGAATCCTCAACCACAGAGGAACTGGCTATCTTATCTCTAACTGCCGAAACACAACAATGCTGTTAACACTGTTGTTATGGCGACAGACTTCCCTGGCACCCCAGAAGCCCTGCCACCAACCAAACCGAGCAGAAAATTGCGCTCCCACTGGAAATCGAACCACCTCTGAGTCTGAGACAGGTGGTCTAACCACACCACAGAAGCGGTTAAAAGTTAAGTTTAACCAAAATCTGGTTTGGACACATACTCTTGAAGGTCATATCCTATTTCCATCAGCCATTACAATATCGAAAGAGACGAAAGAAGAGCTATTTCATTTACTGCAAATAATGATATTCTTTAGTGCATATTTCCAGTTTGCTCGCTTTGCATTAACACCAGAGACCACAGTGAGTGATCTGACCGCAATTTTGCAGTGCAGCAGGATCTCTCTATTTTCTTCTACCGTATTTATTAAAGCGTAAGGCTACTGACGTGGTACGTCGTCGTATGAACGACTGTCTCCTATACGTGCTAAAATCGAATCGCATAGTCACCGTCTGAACGTAGCCTTACAGTGCAGTATTGCGTAGTATTAACGTTATTGCTAGAGTACTCTTATGACCTATTTATGACCTATTTACTACGAATAGGAACTGCTTCAATTGTTAATCGTGATTATCTACTTGGGTGAGCGTGACTAGACTAGTAAATATTCATTTACTCTTCAGAAGAATAAACGCTGTTCAACAATGAGAAGTAGGACCAGGTTGTGCTGATCACCTGAAATGAGACAGTAATTAGTATGCTACCGGCTTTAAGGAAAAAAATATTCAGTAGTTGATTATCAACAAAACAATTTAATTTATAAGATTGAATGCCTCGTTGGTCTATTGGTCGTAAGCACTAACTGCTGATCATGAGGTTCTGGGTTTTTATTCCTAGGTCAGGCAAAGTGTTATTGGGTTTTCTGTCGGGAATTTCTCAGTACCATCCCGTTTGATGGCAATACGATCGTTTGATGGAAATGTGGGTGTACTACCGGTAGATACACTTCGGGGAAAATGGACGTGATGTTATGTTACCATTAATGATAAGATTTTTTTTTCCTCTGTTCTACGTAAAATCTGTAACTTACCTTGGTAAACATCTTCATGGACACTACAGTATATCTCAGAGACGTTAGACAACACGGTTTTTGGGATCTGAAATAGAAACAAAATAAATGATATTTCCTCTTTCAACGTCACAGAAGTGTCACCTTTGACACCGAAAATAATATTACATGTTTTTTTCCTTTTTATACAAAACAACTTGATTATATAGCGTGTATCAGAAAGGTGTGGTTATATTTAAGGGTGTGGTATAGAGCGTCAAACTGAACAACATTCATCATGACACCAACATCGTCATCACCAACATCACCCTTAATCATCCAGAAATATGACCACACCTTTCTGACACATACTGTAAACACCATCAACACCACAGATTAGTACAAATGGTTTCCTCCGCAAAATCATTTAAATAAAAAGCGACTCTTGCTACGACACAATATAGTGCAATTCAGGTCGCCGGGAAGTGCGGGATATACAATCTCATCACCGATGACCGTGGGTGATGCATCCGGTTTGCGGTCAGCAGTGTACGGGCGGTCCTATCCAGGGCGTCAAGTTCAGTCCAAATCCATTTGAGTATGTCGAAAGAGTACATCAAAACCGACATGACCCAACCGTTGAAGGCAGGCACCTTGTTTCCGCCTGAAAGAAGACTAATTAATGACTTATTCAGCGACCAAAGAAGCGCTCCTTCAGCTATTGCTTCATGTCAACAACGTTGATGCCTTAAGCTTCCGACATACCCAAATACTTATAGCTTTAGGATGCTCCTCATCCGATCTAAGGTGTATGTAGTCCGAGAGTTGAGTTCAGACCTAATAACCAACAGTTATATTCACTTAGAAGTTGCCTCTCTTTCTATCGCGTAACTCTTATACCTTCTGACTACGTTACGCCCACTGAATTCGACAAGTCGAGTCCGCCGCATACCTACTTGTAAGTTTATTCCTAAAATGCGGCGTGAAACATCTGTATTAATTCATCTGTGGTAGGGCTAGAGTAGGACCTTTTTCTGATCCAATGAAGGAACAAGCATCGATCACCACGCTTGTTCACAGAACCCCACTCAAGATTCAAGCATTACTTAAAACTACTTTCAACCAATCAAATGGCTTTAAACTAGTTTAAAGTAACCCTTGAGTCTTGAGTGAGTTTCTGTAATACGCGCCAAGTTTTGGCGTTTTGAAATCATGACTCTGCTTCTGGTTTCTTCGTGTTTTTGTTCGTTTTATCGTAATTCGGTTCCGTTAAAATATTAACACAGCATCATCACTAGAGATCGGATATTCGGATGCATATAATAATAGTTCCATAATTTAATTTTTGGCTAAGAAAATTAAATTATGGAACTGGCTTCTTAATATATCTTAATATAAATCCCGGAATTCAATAAAAACCGGGAATGCATAAATAATCGAATACGTGGTATGGAAACATCTTATCAGCCCTCTTATGAAGGTTACTTCGGTGTTAACATAAAAAAACATATACCTACTGTAAACATTTTTTAACGAAACTCAAGGCACTGAGTTGTCTATCGTTATGTGCTATGCCAATTTGGCAACCAATCACAATATTAGCTAGCATTTTTATAGTCAAAAAGTACAAAATTTTTCAATTCCGTAATCGCGAGATTTTTGCGATCGATACAAAAGTACATTCCATATTAGCCAACACCTGAACGTAAGTAAATATAAAGTCGATTCTATAATCAGAAATCTAAATTTGTCGATCCCGAAATACCGGGATCTTTTCGATACAAAAGTGGTTTCCATAATAGCAAACACCTCAACTTTTGGTAAATATGCATCCTAATCTTCGATCAATAATGCACTAGATTCCCGGTAAGCGCTTCAAAAACGGAACGAAAAATAAGAGCACAGATTCGGTTGTGGTCTTATTTCAAATTAGTATGGTCCAATCATAGCCAACGTTAAGACGTCAAAATGCCGCAGTGCGTGTTCAAAAAATTTGTAAATGACCACCGTAACATCAAGATTTTGGAAGGAATATGTTTTTTTCGGTAAGTTTATTATCAGTAAGTATTTTTCATAAAATAAAAACAAAATTAAATAGTAAATATAAATCAATTAGCAAATATTATGATTGTTTGACCAATGTTTGTGACAACGCACCAACTATTGTAACAAACATCGACTGTTCTGGAACAGGGAACGCATAGTGTAGTATTGTTATTTTATATTTTATTTCTGTTTGTAGATTTTTTAGCGACCGATTTCGCTATGCAGAACGGGTATCTATTGTCGCGAAAGAATGAGGAGAAGAAATATATAAGCCTTATAAAATTCGACAATTTGTTCGATTAATTTTAATAGATTGGACATAACTGGAAACACGCAAAGGCGTAGATTACTAAAAACAGTAACAATAAATTTTTTTGAACTTATTTTAAAATTACTTTTAATTCTCAAGCGACATGACATTATATTTGTTTCTCCGACGACAGAAAGATTTGACTTTACTATTGTAATTAAACTTTATGTTTTACACTCAAACATAAAGTTAAACACTGAATTTGTTAGTATTGTTTTTTTTCCTATATTTCATAGAAAGAAATATAAATGTACTTATAAAGTGTGTACAAACGTGACCACTTGAGCGACGTATCTTTGTTCCTGATAAGTATCTAGTACGTAGTGATCGAACGTACGAGTATAAACAAAAAAATAGTCATATACATATTTAAGTCATTTAACAGTTCGACTCCACTCATTCCTTGTCCAAGCGGCGAGTCTCAGTTGTTTTTTATTGTTTTTATTAGCACTTTATAATTCGAACTTTAAAACAAGCGTGTAAGGTTGAATTTGTTTTCATGTATGTTTGAATTTATTGCTTTTTGTACATAGCTTTGTGAATACAACTTTAAGCATTGCATTTAAGGTTGAATTTACATTAATGTATATTTATTTAAACTAGAATTACGTAAACACAATTGGCGACAGTTTTAAGAGAACTTTTGTATGGGATAGTGTATCTAGTGCATTATTGATCGAAGATCCGAATATCCGATCTCTGATCATCACTCTTTCACCGACCAGAAATAAATTGGGATACAGGCAGAGGTGCAACATGTATTTTTCTTCCATATTCTCTATTAGTCGTCATCTCGGTACCTCACCCCTTTTCTAGCCATATCATCCTCCACACAGTCCATCCATCGCTTCTTTGGTCTTCCCCTACTCTTATAGCTATCCGCATTCATACTCAAGACTTTACACACGACATTTTCCACATGCCACAAAAGCACACATCATCTGTCTAGCCTTTTTCCAACTATGTCGGGATCGGATTCCAATCTAACCGGATGCAGCTAAATACTAGTATTTTACATGGAGCGACTGTCTATCTGACCTCCACAACCTAGTTACTAGATAACACGATACCCCTTGGTAAGACTGGACAGACTTTTGGTCTTTAACCTGCTTTCCGAGGCACGGAGGAGTTTTGGTATGTAAAGATAGTCACATACCCATCCACGGACCAACCGCGGCAAGCGTAGCTTAACCTGATTGATCGACCCGTGCGGCTGTTATTCCTTAGCCATAAGCCCCTCACACAAATCATTCAAATCAATCCATCTACATCAGTCTGAGAATCCAACACCAAAACATATATTAAATATTTAATTTGCGTCCATTTTTATATTTTATCGTATGATAATTAAATTATTAACAGTAGGTACTCTCTTGAAAATATGTTAAAGTAAACATAATATTTTCATCACATTGGATTATTTTACTAGTACTATTAAAATAAGATTATGTGATCAAAACTGAAAGCTTTATACAACCTTTTGTAATAGTAGTATTACAGATTTCTATTATAGAACAGCGTTCTGAAAGCTAAGCGGATTTATTTGTTGAAAGGTAAATGTAGCATAAAATAATCCATGAAATAATACTGTATTAAGGTTATAAACGTGGTGTTCTGATATATAAAAACTAACAGAATCTACTAGTACTCAAGTCAAAACCTCTTTTCTATAATTATCGAAAAACCAGACGTGGTTCATCTTACATCTGAGGTACCAATTAATTGTACTTGAAAAATGATTCACATCGCGTACTAAGCAAAACGAAAATGGAAGTATGAAAAGACGCAGAGGAAAGCTAAACGAACTTAGCTTCGTTTCATTCCTAGTGTGGCCTGCGCTTTAAATTAGGCACTTATGAGCCGCGTTTACATATACTGAAAGTGGGCAACGTCGCAAATAGTTGTCAAATATTTCACTGTTTTGATTAATTTGGCAATGTAACTGTATGGAAATAAGAAAAATGACTAACTAGTGAACTAAAATATTTATTACGAAATGCAATAATTAATATCGTAACACCGAATAATTTGGTTTTAGATTTTTTTAAAGTATTTGGAAACTTTCCCAATTCTTTTTAAACCTAAAACGGTTACAACATCAAATTCAGTGTTATAATTACAATTCATTATTAATATTCTAGTTCACCAGTTAGCTTTATTTTTTATTTCCATAATATTACCAAATTAATAAAAACAGGTAAATATTTGACAGCTATTTGCGATGTTGCCAACTTTTTGGATGAACGCTCATAAGATGAGTGATAAATGAAAAATGATTTTATTTCTGTAAGTAGGTTTATACAAACACTTTTACAAGTCAATCATATTTAAAAAATTAGATGAGGTCAGCGATTCCTATCTGACTACTCTGAGAAGAAAGGCAGAAACAAACTCAGAGGTCAGTCTCTTTTAAAGTCCAGACATAATCTTGATCAGCTCATGTAGATAGTTGTCTGAAATGGTCTTTTGAGAAAAGAACGACACAGATTTAAGTATGAGATTTGATATCACTTACATTTTGATGATAAGGAATATAGCAATTTTGTATTGTTTTCCACTTTTGTACCACAAGTTGTCATACGCCGTGTCGCCTATACTGGAACTCTGAAAAATATACATATAAACACTTAATATTGATTCACATATCTACTTTGACTTGAATAATTTTACTTTTCCTCGTAAATGTAGTGGTCGCAAGCGCTACAGCTGCTGAGCATGTGGTCCTGGGTTCGATTTCCAGGTCGAGAAAAGTGTTGGGTTTTCCATTAGGAGTTCTCAGTAGCAGCCTGGAGTCTGGATTTCTGACCGGTTGATGGCAATAGGCTTTCCCCTTATTACATGGGACTTGAACATAATTGGCGAATTGTGGGTGTGGTCACCTCTGCATAATCCTTCTAGGAAAATAGATGTGAGTTTATCTTTTTTTTTTTTAAGACGTAATGCATTTCCATCCCTGATATCAAATCAGAAATATATCATGTGATGTATTTTGCCACATTAACTTTCAAAACAGCACTGAATGGTGCAAAAATACAGGCAATTATAGTCTAGTGTAAAGTGGGCCCAGCACGAACGCGTGGAGTACCTAGACGCAACGTAAATTCAAACGATTTCAAAATTGAAAATACTCGTTTCGTGAAACTCCGCAGATGTCATGAGTATCGATACTAATCCCGTCGCGTCACGAAAAAAAATAAAAACGTAAATTATGTTTTTTTTTTATTTTGGGTCATCGAGCGCTGGTAATGTTGTTACCTGAAGTAAGAGTTAAGTAAATCTGTTTTAATTTTATTTTATCGTGTATAGATATCGATACTCACACACATACTCATCACGTCTGTGAAGTTTATCAAAGTTCACTCTACCTGCGGTTGATGAATACTTCTTTTTCGTTTGATCATGTGTAGATATCGATACTTGTCACGTCTGCGGAGTTTCGCTAGCTAATTTAATTTGACACTGTATCTATGGATGATACTAATTGTGACTGTTACTAAAATTAAAATTATGACTTTTAAAAAAACTGTAACGAAAATGCTATATGATCGTTGGATTTTCGTTCCAATTTACGTTACGTTAACCGCCTCTGTGGTCTCGTGGTTAGACCACCTGCCTCAGACCCAGAGGTCCTGGGTTCAATTCCCAGTTGGGGCAAAAGTTTCTGCTCGGTTTGGTTGGTGGTAGAACCTGTTCTAAGTCCGCCTGGCTAGCTACCACCGTCTTATCGAAGTCTGTCGCCATAACATCAACATTGATGCAGTAGCATTGTTGTGTTTCGGCAGTTAGCGGTAAGATAGCCGGATCCCCTGTGGTTGAGGATTCCGGGTGATTTTCTGTGAAGCTCGCTTCCACGCACGCTTCGGTCTGATCATCATTTACCATCAGGTGAGATGCAACCCAAGAGCTTCCCAGTAGTGGGAAAAAAAGGCATTTATGTCGCGCGGTCGTTCTAGGGCCTCTTGACTTATTAATTATTTTCCATTTGATAACACAGTTCATATTTTTATAAAATAAAGAACGCATTTTCAATTTTACAATGCATTGCATTTTTTTAAATAGCACAGTCGCTCGCCATTTACCACGCTGTTATGAAAAACCAAACTTTACCTGCTTCAGAACCCCGGCTTCGCAAGCAACCACTCTAAAAGCGTCGCATTAATTAATAACACTTTACTTAATAAGTATTAAAAGTTTTACCGCTCCTGTTAGTAGCTCGGCGTAGTAACATAAATACAAAACGGTCAACATGGACGAAGAAATCCCTATATAGCTGACCAACATGTAGCCAGGACCGCGGCCGAACTGGAGAACAAAAGAGAAACACAGAAGGCTTACTAAATACAATAATAAGCATTTCTTAAGGCTGGTTTCACAGGGGCTCCCGGAACGGAGACACACGTGAGGCGGTAGAACATTATTTCACAGGGACATGGATTGGTCCGTACGCGACCTACTCCGGGTAGAGCCCGTACAACGTATCGTACTACTCCCTAGTTTCAGACCACTGCGGACGCTACCCGAACGGGTCTATCGTGTACGGATGGCCCGTACGGGTCCTCCAAACAGCTGTGAAACCAGCCAAAATGAATTTGAAGAAAAATAGTAACTGATAACTGGGTATTTACAGTCGTTTCACAGTTATTTTAGCTCTAATAGTAGCAACCCAATAGCAACCTTACTTTAATAAGAAGAGAGATCATTGTGATTTTGACAGAATTGTCAATGGCTGCACCCTTATAGCAAACAACTGTGAAATGATGTAGTATTAACACAAAAATCTGATGAGGCAATTATTCATAGCTAAAGTAACCTTCTTAATTAGTGGGAAGAAACTTACATAAATATTTTTGGTATGTAATTTGATTATAATTCTTCTTCTTTACGTATGGTTAGTGACTAACCTGGTATCAGTGTTTTAAAGCCGCCAATGGGCTTCTGACTTGGCTTCACATGCCGTCGAGAATTATCTCTCAGGCATGCCGGTTTCCTCACTATGTTTTCCTTCACCGTTTTTGAAGCAAGTGATAATTATACAATACGCCCACGAATCCGAATAATCAGAGGTCCTTGGGTTCGAACTCGATTGACTTGACTTGACTTGATTATCATTGAAATTAAGGATTTTTTTTAGGATGTGTTTTCTTCGTGGAAAGGTATTTCTCAGTAAAACTGTATTATTGGAGAAATAATTTAGGAGTGAAACTGCTGTATTTTTTTTTGTTGTGTCATATTTCACTGTGGAGATACCCAGCTTTTGTGGAGTTTGTTAAACATTTTATTTGAGCTCAATTGTTTGGGGATGTTCTTTCACTGTTTTGAGAAAAGAACGTTGAGCATGAAGCACAAATTGAATGCGATGTACTACACAAAGTAAAGAACTTTTAATAAAGTGCAGATTCTACCGACGGCCCCATTTTTTACCGACTTTCAGCACGAATTGGGTAACCGATTCAACTTTTCTGTAATTCAGGCGGCTCTTTTTAATAAAATTATTGTGGAATCTCAATTTACATACAAACGATTTGAATTACGCTGCGGTCCGCCGCGGCCTGCAAAATTTCGGAATGTTTTCCGTTAGTTCTTAATGGGAATATGAAATTGCAAATATCGAAAACGTTGAAAGCGATCCTGCATCCTAATTGTATAACACGCGATCAATCATAATCTGAATAATTTTGAAGGATATTTAATCCATTGTTTCATATGTTCTAAAAATATGTCTGCTCAACAACGTAAATAACGTAATGAATATTGTTGAACTGTCAAAATGAAAGCCATTGCTACTGTAAGTGTGTAACGCAATTACTCCAACGATTTGACTTTGAAGGAAAAAGAAAATCATTAAAAAGTGAAGCGTCTGATATCCGCTTAACTAAATTTTTTGTTTCATATATGTTCGAAAAATTTGTCTGCTCAACAACTTAAATAACGCAATGAATGTTGTTGAACTGTCAAAATGAAAGCTATTTCTACTGTAAGTATGTAACGCAATAGCCCCGACGGTTTCACTCTGAAGGAAAAAGAAAATCATTAAAAAGTGAAGCGTCTGATATCTGCTCTAAATTTTTTGTTTCATATATGTTCGAAAAATTTGTCAGCTTAACAACGTAAATAACGCAATGAATGTTGTTGAACTGTCAAAATGAAAGCCATTGCTACTGTAAGTGTGTTACGCAATTACCCCGACGTTTTCACTTTGAAGGTAACAGAAAATCATTAAAAAGTGAAGCGTCTGACATCTGCTTAACTAAATGTTTTCTTTCAAATGTTCGAAAAATTTGTCTGCTCAACAACGTTAATAACGCAATGAATGTTGTTGAACTGTCAAAATGAAACAGATTTTGGTTGATCGTGTGTTACGATTAGTGTGCGGAACGATAAAAACAATAAAAGCGACCCTGCACCCTAATTCGGATAGCTCAATGACTATTTCATAATTATAATTTTGTAGTCCTAGTTTCCATCACCATCAGTCGGAAATATACCTTTAAAATACAATTTTTGTTTCTTAGCAAGTTTTCTGAACCTTGCGCTGCTGTTCTGAAGCTCAATTTATAAGGCAGGTACTTATAACACACCACACAAAGCAATAACTCACCTGCAACATGAAGCGAAAAGCACACGTCGTGATCCCAACAAACAATAGATCTATGAATACCATCCCGTTGAAAACGTTATCCAACTGTCGGGATAACCTGTCAACAAATAAAATACGTGTTTTATTTATGGCCGCCCCTATGTCGGCTTTGATGGCGAACAAGGGGTTAGAACGGGAAACAGTTTAGGTGGCAACAAAACATATTCTTGGGACAGGTGTATTTTGATGAAATATGAGTGGAGAACAGGTTAACGTAAATACAGCATTGTTAGATTTCGCAAGTGCTAGGCAGTGTAGTTTTCAGACGACCTTTGATGCCTTAGATTTTTATTAAAACACATGATGAAAGTGGTAACCTCCTAGTAACAACACACCGAGTGATTGGACATCTACAGGCCGATACTCGTACTTAAAAAACATTTACATTCTTGACGCATTCTGTCAAACTTGTAAAAAATGTTGGTAAATTGATTGTATTTTTGACAGATTGCGAATGAGATTAGAATGCGAACGTTCTTAAAAATTACGGGAATTGCCCTTATGATGTTGCGTCCGCTTCCCAGAAACAAAATAGAAATGTCAAATGTGGCTGTAATAACAGTGGTAGCAATAATCTGAGGGGCAATTCCCGTCATTTTTAAGCATTCGCATCTCATTCGCAATCTGCCACAAATACAATAAATTTACCAACATTTTTGACAGATTGCGATTAGAATGTTTTATTGTTTTACAAATTTTATTGTAACTTACAACTATTAATTTGTAAACACAATATTGTCATCGAAATTTACAGGCGTTTTCTACATGTGTAAATGTTTATTAAACAGCGTTTACAATTGTGATAATTGTAAGCTATTTACTTGTAACTTTCTTACATATTTGTAAGGTTTATTAAACAGCACATGTGGTAAAACTTAACAAATATGTGACTTTTTTACAAAATTGTAGGATTGTAACGTTAACCAAACAGGGCCCTAGATGAACTTAACATTCTCACAAGTCACATCAGTGCCTGCTAATGTGACTTGTGAGCATTTCAAGTTCATCCAGAGAGAGATTCTGACAAGTACCTACCTACTTTTAAAACCAAAGCAGTTTTTTTTTGAACCAGCAAACTAGTTTCATGACAGATTGAAGTGGGTCCATAAGCATCCTGGTCACAAAGAAATTTTTGTGTTCCGTGAAAAGAACCAAAAGAGGGGCGAAATTTTTCTCACACACCATAAAATAGGAAAAAGTAGGATCACTAATATTACATAGGCCATTGGTCTCGCAGGGTATGGACATCGTTATAGCGGAAAAACTTCCGATAGTGTTGGCACAAGACCAGAAAAAGTGGCAGCCATAATAGAGATAGATTGGATAGGTTTGGCTGAAGTTGTCAAGAAAACTTATATGTGGTCCAGAACTCTAAATAGGGCTACTTATGTATTCTAAGTAAGAAAGACACTTTCATTGAATAATTTTATGAGTAAAATCAATCCATTTACCAGTACTTGGTGGTGACAGAAATAGATAGCGCAATTTTACGGTTATATTACCGAGTTTGGTACGTATCATTTATCATCTTGTGATTAAATACCTACGGTACTTACGAGAGCAATTTCCATTATTTTTCACACTTTTGAAAGAGAGACAAAAAAGTTTTTTTTTCTTGTAAATCCTTCAAAAGGCCGTTTCGGAGATTAGCTGGAACAAACAGACGTTTGTTCCAGCTAATCTCCAAAACGGCTGGACCGATTTTGACAGGACTTTCGCTGGCAGATAGCGGGTGTCATAAGGAGTAACTTTGATTTTAGAATTAGAAAAATAATTAAGGTCCACGCGGGCGAAGCCGCGGGCAGTAGCTAGTTTAAAATAAACCGTGTTGGAAAGCGAAATAAAACATGTTACTTATGTAACTGGTAAAGCTACATGTGTAGCTAGGTAAAAATCATAATAAATGAATACTGAACACTTTAGGGAGTTCTCTAAAGAATGTAGAACTCATGCGGTTTTCTAAGGCTAAGCGTATGCTGAGACGCAGGTGACGCAGCTCCACGCAGAGCAGTTTTTGTAATGAATGAATGTACTGAAAGCTGCGTACGTTGCGGCATAGGCACGTGCGACGCAGACATGTGCCTGTTCTGCTCTGCGTCTCCTTGTTGAGCCGGCACAGATTTCTGTCCAACGTGTCCTTCATTTGTTTTTTTGCTAGATAGATAGATAGATAGATAAAACATTTATTCAGTGCATACAAAAGACACACAAATGCACAATTAAAAGATAACAAATTACGTGAATATACATAAAAACAAGATGCCAATACACAAAAAATAAAAACATAAGTACCTAAAGAAATGGAGTGACATTATGACATACTTTGTCTAAATGAAATAAGGAAAAACAAGGTGCGGTGTGCGTCTCAAGGTTCCACCAAATGGAAGTCCAGCTCAGCATGTGTCAGGCAAATATACCTGACGCTGATATTCTGCTCCCTGCAGTGATATACGGCCGTCGAGCAGACGAGATAAATTGGTGTTGTGACAAAGTGATATGCGCAGAGTGAAAAAAGTAAGTATACCCGCAATTTAAATTATTGCTGAGACGCAGATAACGGCCTTTTTCTGCCTCGCCTTCCCTACCCCACAAAATCTATACTGTGCTGTGCTGCGTCACCTGCGTCTCAGCATACGCTTAGCCTTATGGTTTGGTATATCATTGTTTTTTTTTTCATGTTTCTTGCAACAAGATCCATTTACATATTACTAAAATAGTGCTTAAAACTATGTTAGTTCACACATAAACGCATACAATGTTTGAAGAATGGACAGTCATACCTGTCCGCTATCACACTCGGGATGCCGTTGCTACTCACACGCACTTTGTGCATCAGTGACGCCGCTTTGATTGCTACAAACGCCTGACAAAAGGATTTAAATAACAACATCTTTACCTCTCTAGTGCAGCGGGCAAACTTGCGAGCCAGCCTATTAGCCCTGACCGTCAACGTTCTGCGTTCTCTTTCCATGTCACATTCGTCGTTCAATGAGCCCGTGACTATACGCCCCCGATACATATTTTAATTCTCAGACTTCGAAGTTCAGTCTTACATAGCATAAGAGGTGGAACTAATATATATACGTAATTATTACTCACGACCTACTCACCTAAGCAATTTCTGGTGTCTTCTCACAAACGATTCCATGCTTGGACCTTCATTATCATCAGAACCTACATCATAACTTCTTTCTTGATGCGGCTCTGGCTTCACCTCAGCTAGATCACCTCTTAGCATCAGAAATTCTATTCCCAATAGCGCACAAGACGTTGTCATCATCAATGCGGCTCCTATGTACATAGCGACAATGAGGGCAACTGAAAGATAAACGAAAATTCAAACACAAAAACTCAAACTTAAAGCATTTATGTCAATTAATCCAATTACAAGTACTTTTAAATTGTCAAGGGGTCGGTCAGTCAGAAAGATGAAGCTAGTTGATTGATAATGGTATAGGAACCCTACCTCATTGCTCAAAATACAAAAGTCATTTATTCAAAAATAGGCTGAGAATCAGGACTTTTCGAACGTCAAAATTACATAAGACAGTCCCCCAAAACGCCCACCCTTCACCACTTCCTAGTACTTTAGCTGGGAAGAAGAAGTGGCGCAACAAACTCCCCAGCAGCATTGCTGTGCTGCTGTGCTGTGCTGTGTGTGTTCAGTTAGTCAAGTTGGCAAGTGCTACTAAGATGATGCTGGTTTTGATATCCAGGTCCGTCAAAGGGTTATTGGGTTTGTACATCAGGTATTTCTCAGTAGCAGCCCGGAGTTTGGATTTGTGCCCGGTTGATGGCAATAGGCATGCCCTCTATTACATGGAATTTAAACATGACTGGTGTTATGTGGGTGTAATATACTGGTACAGTTCTGCTTCTAAAGGAATACAGACATGATGTACTGTGTGTAGGAACCTACCCTGAGCCTTGAAAAGTAATGCAAGAAAAGGATGCAAGTCATAACGAGTTCAGAATCAAGGACCATCCATAAATTAAAAAAAAAAAACACGGCAATGAGCGAATTGCACTCGCCCTCCAAAGGCTGGCAGTAAAAATATTTACCATTTGCAATATTAAATTTTAATTTTTTTCGCGATCGTCAAACTATGTTGCAAAGGTTTTGTTGATTATTAAAAAACTTTGCCAATTAGAGACATAATTTTATTTTTCCTTTAATATTTACATGAACTTCTATCAACTAGACTTATTTAAAAATTTTTGCTTGCTAAACTTCGGAGATAAGGGTGGGAATGATATTTTTACAGAATTGTTTCATCTTATGCCAAAAACAATGTGCTATAAATGAAAATAAAAATGTGATTTGGGATGTGCATGTATACAGCTTTTGACGTAGTTACCCCTCTTTAAAATATCAACCCCCATTTCGGCCCCTATTGCAATCAAATTTAATTATTTTTTTTCTATTTTTTCTCTTACTGTGTAACTGAACAAGTATTGTTTATGACTATTCCAAATCTAAACTCAATACTATTAGTAGTCCCAGCTGTGACTGACAGACGGATAAAGTCGCACCATAAGGGTTCCTTTTTATCTTTTTTAGTACGGAACCCAAAAAATACCTTTATACTCGTAATACTTAACTTTAGAGTCGTACCAGTAAAATAATATCTTTTCATAGGCAAACTTCAGTAATTTGTTCGTAATATTATTCAAGACACAAAGACTCCAAAATTACAAAACTTAGTGTATGACACGTTATAACTTGTACAAACAGTTCGTTGGAAAGGAATAGGTAATATTTCATAAAACTAAGCTTCATTAAACATTTCAACTTACTTGAATACCACTGGAAAATATATACTAGGATATAAATCGTCCAATTCTTAGTTGGGTTGAACGGGTAGCTCGAAGCGAAAGGTAGAAGTAGCTCGCCGTCCTGTTTTAATATAAATCTCCGGAACAAAGTTTCAACTAACGGTGATAGCAAGTATGCAACCGCACCGCACACGTATGCCCAGAAGAGAGCTGAAAATATTAGTGCATGTAAATTGTTTGGGTTATAAAAACAAATTAAGGAACTAAATTTTATGTTCTTTGGATTTTTTTAAATTAACGGAGGAATTTGTTGCTAAGTAATAACAGTCGCATGGGTCGATCCATCAGGTTAAGCTACGCTTGCCTGGGTTGGTCCGTGGATGGGTGACCATCTTTACATACCGTGACTCCTCCGTGCCTCGGAAAGCACGTGAAGCTGTTGGTCCCGGGTATCATTCGTGGATCTTTGACAGTCGTTACGAGAACACTTTTGAACGTCAAAATTAAAAAAAAATAATGATTCTAGTCGCCACTTCCAAAAGGTAGTTTTCTATGAAGATGAATGGGAAAGAAACTCCACCGTCAATCTTTTAAAATGTTTTACAATATTTTTTATAGGAACAGATATCACTTTCCAAAAGCCTGTTGACAAATCAATGCGTTGTCAAATTAATCTCATCTCATTTTATTAGTATTGGGGTTTGTTTTAATAGTCTAACTAATTTTTTTAAATTAATTATCTGACTATAATTTGACCGCGACTTTGTTCGCGTGAAATTTCATGTTTTAACATAGAGTATATTATTATGCTATGGCACTCGGCAATACTGTAGCTTCCCAATAGTAAAAGAATGTCCGGAATCGGATCAGTAGTTTTGAAAATTACCCTTTAAGTACAAACTCACAAATTTGACCTCTTTATAATATTATTACTAGCTGTTGCCCATGACTTTGTCGGCGATCCAGGATGAAAAGCAGCCTATCTCCTTCCCCGGGTCATGGTCTACCCATGTGCCAAATTTCATACAAATCGGTTCAGGCGTTTTAGCGTGAAAGCGTAACAAACACTTTCGCATTTATAATATTAGTTAGGATTATAATTATTTTCTTTATTTCTTTTTACATACATTTTATTTTATTGTTTATGTATTTTCATTAAAAATCAATAAATAAAAAAATTAAAATAGTAGCCCACCGTTATCGGGAACAGAGTCCAAGCTACCGGTGGTCAGGGATCCTGAGAGAGACACCTCTTAACGATACGCGCCGTGTCCAGAAGTACTGCTTTCTGGATCAAGCCCTTGATCCAGCTGCCCAACGAGAGCTTCCTCACGTGTTGGTAGAGGCTCTTGGCTATTATGCCATTGGCCGTCACGACTATCGGCACAATGATTGCTGTATCCTCATTCCACATGTCGACAACCTCGCGAGCCTTATAACTATTATAGTACCTATACAATTGGCAACAGATTTTCTAATTAGAGACCTAATCAAGGTTTCTGTGACAAGTTACAACAACCCGTTACAAGTCACAATAACATCATGTGCTTAAAATCTAATTTTCATGCAATAGGGATGTTGGCAAAAATTAGTTTTTTGTCCGTCAGGTAGATTATTAAAAAATATTGGACACGTATTTTAAATTTTTTAACGTAATTAAAATATTACGGTAATACATTGCGTTAAAATGTGTCATGACGACATTCCCCTGTAGATTGTATACGACTTGTGACACTCCCCAATTTTAATGCGTTTTATCTAAACCATTTTTTATTATAAAGCAAAAAATACGTGTCTAATATTTTTTTATTATCTGACTGACGGACATTTTTTTTTTCTCCAGTCAACATCCCCACTTTAACCGATGGTTTTGTATAATAGTAAAATAATCACCTCTGTTAATGAAATTGAGTCGCCAAAGCTGTGTATCCTTCTCTTGTTTCTGGCTCATGGTAAACTTCACCCTCCATAGAGAACCAAGCTCTTTTATAAATGCAGATACTTGCCTTGTCTTTGGTACCAAAATTATGAATTTCAAGATGGCTGAAAATTTTTGTGAAGTTTCGTTGAATTAAAAATGTAAAGTAAAAGTAAAAAGGTTATTCACTTCAGAAAAATACGATGCACTATAAAAAACAAAAATTAGAACACAATAAAAAAACAAAGACAAAAAGAAACTTTTTAAATAGTACCTACCTACAACATAACTTAGCCATTTATAAAAAAAAACATCGTTAAACAGAAAAGTGTATTTATTTCAAGAATATTCACCAAGACAGTATGTATAAATAAATGAATTTCCTGAAAAATTATTTGTTCAAGCGCTTCACTCGAGTAAATGCTTATTAATTTCATTCCACGTTCACACGACACCGATAAAATTACATAGGAATAAGAGATCAGAGAGCTATGGAGCTATGGAATTCTTGGTATTGAAACTTGTGGACCGGATTAAGAATACAACAATTCCATCACTAAAGTAACTGATGTCACTCGGAAAGCTGCCACGCTTAAATGGAATTGAGCTGGATACATCTACCACATGTCAGACGATCAATGGGCCTAACTTACGACCCAGTGGGTTCCGCTTAATGGCAGACGACATCGCGGCAGGCCCAGACGGAGATGGCGGGTTGAGCTGGACTTCTTTAATAAAGATTGATCCTTGGCAGCTCTGGACAACAAGAGGTGGATAGACAGTAGGGAGGCCTTTGCCAGTGGGACAATGACGGCTAAAAAAATAAGTAAAAGATACTACTACTACTCATTTCACTAATGAAATTATTTTCAGTTTGGATATACAATGTGGCCCATGGGGTTCTCTATTATGTTCCCTAACTTTTTTATCCATAATCTAAAGTGCCATAACTTTTTTATCATTTGTCCAAATGATAACTTGCCCAAACTAAATGTCACATAATATAATTTGCCATAAAATTGAAATCACTAAATACAATATGTTCTAAATTTGTTTGTCATAAATATTACAATCAATAATATACAAAAGACTTAAAACCGTTTTTAATAAAAGTTATAAGTCCTAAATTCAAATTATTTATTTATCCTAACAATGTTTTTAAAACTTTGTATTACAAAGCTTTTACCATGTATTTATATATTTAGATAGAACGGCCGAAGCCAATTACACTATTTAAACATAATTACAATTTATGAACTCCCTATGAACTTCGCTCAGGCGTTACGTAGATACGACTTAGGTATTTAAAAACACGGGACATATTTTTTCTTCAACCGACTTGTTTTGAGATAGTTCAATTGTTGTGTAGTTTTGTTTGAAGCAGCAGGAGAAATACGTTTTTGTTTTTATTTCCCTGTAAAAAGCATGAAAACTAGCATGCAACATGTAGCATGCAAGCGAGCATGCAACATGTAGCATGCAAGCAAGCATGTACACACGGCTACACATCAAGCTATACATTTCCAGTTTATGCTGATCTCGCATTGTATAGGATTTTCGTACAATGCGAGGTCAGCTTATACTGGAAATGTACAACTTGATGTGTAGCCGTGTGTACCATGCAAGCTGCATGCAACATGTAGCAGGCATGGTTTCTGCTCCTCAACTCGCGGGCCGCCTAGCCTTTTTTGCACATGTTTTAGGACTAAATTTTATTATAAATGAACATTCGAAATAACACACATTATTCCGTAATTCAATACTTAGAGCATATGACTTTATTTCATGCAAAATTAGGAGATTCAATTATACATATATTTCATACAAAATTTCGAATTTTTGAACATTATGGTTACTAAAGTTTATAGCAAACGTGTTATGGATAATGATTTTCGGACAAACAATTTTCGGTGAAGAAAATTTTCATGAATATTCAGAACAATACGGGCGGTCATATGCCCATGGGCGACATTGTATTTTGTGTTGAGACACAATATACTATCAATCACAATATGAATGATTTTGAAGGATTTTGCTAACAACATAAATAACGCAATGAATGTTGTTAAACTGTCAAAATGAAAGCCATTGCTACTGTAAGTGTGTTATGTAAATACCACGATGGTTTCATTTTGCAGAAAAAAGAAAATTCGATAAAAAGTGAAGCGTCTGATAACTGATTATCCTAAAATCAAATTCAAGAATTAGGTAATATTAGACTTTCATCCAACTTTGTGTAGAAGGTTAAGTCATAGGTATATATATTCTGTAACGTTGTGCATGAAAACTTAAATAAAAAAAATTTAAAAGTGGTGCACAGCAACATACCATGGATACTTATCAAAATAGAAGGTATCAAACGAGAAAATTGTGTCAAATCCTGTCCCGTCAACACTTCGGGCATGTGAAGGCTCAACGCCAAACCATGGATGAAAATAGTTCCAATTATGTAGGAGTGACGCCAGTATTTCTTGAGGAATGGCTGATCGTCTACTAAATACCTGTCAGTAAGAAAATAACCTTAATAAATAGGTCATTCTAAAGATTTTTTTCGCATTAAAGCTTCAACAGACCGTAAGTCCAGCCGATCTACTCGTATTATGTAAATATCACCAAAGTCACCTTTAAACGGTGAGATTTTTAACGAAACCCGAATAAACGGCAGGAGTTGAATATAGAAAAATACGCAATACACTCGATACTTTTTTTTTTTTTTAGGATGGGAAATCATCAAATGACTTCTCCCGCTCTGGGCGGAGCGAGAGGGCGTGTCAGACTTTTACTGACTAAAACCCACCCATGTTCCTTCCGTTGCCTGTGTGCCGGGGCCGCGATATCCCTTTCGGACAAACCCGCAGCCCCAGCAGGCATTGGTCTTTCGACCGTCAGTTGGTGCTGACATCTTTTTGAGGCGCGCGTGGAACACAACGCGCCGTCGACCCGGGCCTGCTGGTCCTTATCGGACGGCGAGCTGCCCATTGCTCACCGTCCGCAAGCCTGCGCCTACGGTGGCCGGAAGTCGGCTCTCGACTCCCGACGCCCGGGACTACACTCTATACTTAAAAAAACATCATCTATACAGAAATATTAAAACTAGCATATATATAATTTTTATGCACTAAAAGTGTATTACTTTTAATCGACCTCGAATAGTTTATTATTATTATGTGATTATTATTATATTAATACGTGAAGCAAAAACTTTGTATCCCTTTTTACGAAAATTACGCGGTAGGAGGAGTATAAAATTTGGCACAGTTAAAGTTTATATGGAGAAGGAGTGCAGAAAGCCAATATTTTTATATAATATACATTAAATTAATAAAAAAAAACATTACACACTAACCATGCGTTTGACTCAAGATGGCTACCTTAAAATCATGACATGGCAGCATGGAATTAGTATGTACAACATACAACAATATACAACATACAATTTAAATGAATTATGGTCGACTTCTGGGCGACCACTACTTATTATAATTTATCATTAAAATATTATAATTTCTTATGAAAGAAAGAAAATACATTTATTTAACACAGACTAAAAAGTACACAATTTATACAGCTGATAAAAAATAAAAATCTAATAAAAAGTGTCAAATGAGATGTAAGAAATTAGCAGGAAGGAATTAGATGATTTGCCGTGTGGAAGCGTTTATTACAACCAATTTACAGAATTAAAATATTATTAAAGTATATGGCAGCAGCAGCCCGGAGAACGGATTTGTGTCCGGTTTATGGCAATAGACTCGCCCCCTATCACAGGGGACTTAACACAACTGTCGAAATGTGGGTGTACTATAAGTACACTTCTGGCTAACCCCTCGGCGTAACGATTACAGGCGTGATCTTATGTTATTTTTTATAAACACATTCATTTATTGTAAATCTCCCAAAATTGTAGATCCCCGAAATGATCAATAGGGACGATGCCTGGGTAAAAAAATGAAAGTCTAATTAGTCCGTCAGTCAGATAATAAAAAAATATTAGACACGTTTTTTTGCTTTATCATATTAATAAAAAAATACTTAGATAACACTCATTTTAAGTTGGGGAGTGGGGGTCGATACGTCACTAGTACGTATAAAATCTACATACTCGTGACGTCATGGCACATTTTACCTCAATGTATCGCCGTAGTCTTTAGATTACGTAAAAAAGAAAAAATACGTGTCCAATATTTTTTTATAATCTCAAAGACGGACAATTTTTTTTTTGTCATTATCCCTATTACAATTGTAGTAATATTGTCAATAGCTTCACTTGCAGATAGGAATCAATTTGGGCATCAATCACGTAAAAAATTATGAAATGATCAGTGAAACATTTCCCATAAACGAGGTCATCCCTTGACGCAGTCAGGCGATTTAGATCTTTGCTTATCAGTTATCAGCCCTCACGATATTTTGTTGTTTAAGATCAACATCTAAAATTAGATACAGTAGATGTGTAGGTACAAAATGGTGGTTTTTTTGAGAAAATATGTACCGACCTGATATTAAAAATCTTCAACGTATAAAGACTAGTTTGTAACGCTTTTGCGAAGTCTTCAGGGATGTCTTTGAGAGCCTCCATCTTCTAAGGTTGTAGTTGATCGAGTGCTGTTTTTAAAATGATATGTTTTTCCCTAGAGCATTCGTTTGTTTGCTTACAAATCAAATTATTGGATAGCTTTCGATGACTCGTGTTATTACTTTTAGAGTTCCTTGTGAAATCTTTTTTCGATATATGTATGTAGGTACTGATTTTATAAACTTTTGTTTTATTATTATGTAAAGTTGGACATTTTCTGATTACTATTACCTAACAAGTTAAAAACTGCGAGACAACAACAAACAAATATTTAAAGATGAGCAGTATCTACTCGTACATTTAGGTACAATTTACATTATTATTGGCAACGTCGCAAATAGCTTTCAATATTTACCTGTTTTGATTAATTTGGCAATATTAATGTATGGAATTAAATTATATGGCTAACTAATGAACTAGAATATTAATAATGAATTGTAATTATAACACTGAATTTAATGTTGTAACGGTTTTAGGTGTAACAAACTTAACATTGTAGTTGAAAAACATGTTCATCATACGGAATGTATGGGAGATCATGTTTTTCAAACCGTACTTTTAAGATGGTTGATTATTACTCGTTAACCTGTACAGCCTACTTAGCTCTGATAGTTTTCCTTTTAATTTCGTTATATATACTACTGCTGTGAATTTTTCCACAAGTCCAAATACAACCATTTAGCTAGAAGGGGGGGGGACACTTGACTATAACAAAAAAAATCAGTTAAAAGCTTAATATTTGGCAAACAGATCCTTGAATCTAAAAATGGTTTTACCAAACTCACAATATTTTTGAACGACCTTTCTAACGATACCCCACGACATGGGGTAGATGAGAAAAAAAAAAACATCCCCACTTTACGTGTAGCGGAGGTAAAAAATAATAATTTTATTTTACCACTTTGTCGGCATGATTAATATGTACGTATATATACGTACGTACATATGCCAAATTACAGCTTTCTAGTACTAACCGTCTTTGAGCTAACCCGCGGACAGACAGACGGACAGACAGACAGACAGACAGACGGACATGGCGAAACTATAAGGGTTCCTCGTTTACTACGGAACCCTAAAAAAGCATTTTGAAAGTTTCCGAATACTTTTTTTTACATCTAGAACTAAATATTCAGTGCTACGATATTAATTATTGCATTTCATAATCAATGTTCACTAGTAAGCCATATTTCATATTACCATACAGTAAATATTGCCAAATTAATCAAAACTACGAAATATTTTTTGCGATGTTGCCCACTTTCAGGATGCACGCTCATAAGCGTCACTTTTCATGTTAAAAATAAATCAACTTCATAATCATTTATTTATTTATACAACATAAAAGAAACAAAATTGAACTTAGGTCGTAGCCTATTTAAAAGCGACTATCGCGCGAACATGCGATCGTCGCGTTCCTGTGTCACTTTTTGTTCGCTGAATCTGAACGCGTGGTCGCGCCGTAAGAGGGCGCTTTCCAGTTTTCCGAACAAAAGTGACCTAATGAACGCGATGATCGCTTTTAAATAGAACGCGTGGTTAAGCGTTTTTTACCAGTCAACCAAGGGTGGTGAAGAGATAACATGGCAGTTGCATTGTTTTGACTCGATTTTTATAACTGCGCGCTTGGAGCAGTCAAAATCGTAAGTTGTTAGAAATTCAACCTCCCGGTTACCTCCTCTGTGCCCATCTCGCCTCTTAATAAAGTCTACACAACGTTTGTACCGTTTTTGGAAATAGGGAAATTTTCACAATAAAATATAAAATCCCCCACAAGTTAATGTGCGGTAAGTAATGGTAATACTGCACTTTAATTAGGCATATAAATGTTTTTTTTTTCATAGCTTTTGCAGTATAATCAATTTGTATAGGGTTGAATAAAACTGTACTTTAATAAGATTTATCTTTAATCATCTAGAACACACACTACTATTTTAAGTGACACAAAATATAGTAAAATACTGCAGTTTAGTTAGGAAACAGAGAAAAATCTTGTGCAGTATTAATTTTACTGCGGCTTAGCTGGTAAACATTAAATATTTTAATAGATCTGTGAAATTTTTGCTGTTACTTGATCTGAAAAAAAAAAAACCAGTAGCAGCGCGACAAAAAAAAAATCTACTGATAACTAATAAAATGGGGATTCACAATATATATTTAAGTCAAAACCGACCAAATGTCTATTACTGCACTTTAGGCTCAGGTGGGCAGAACTCTAGTCGTCTCCACAGTTCAGTTCTGTCTTATTATTAGTTAGGTCGTTATTGTTATTATTTAATTAAAGCACATAAATTTTAATATTTTGACGTTGACAGGCGCACAGTAATAAACATCGAGTCACAGTGTGTTGTTTTAAAAGATATCTTAAATTAAAGTAAAAATGTATACAAGTTCATAATAGGTTAAAGTACACAAATATATAATAAATTAAATAAGTCATTGGCTTAAATATTCTAACATACGAAAAGGTGCTAATGTAATGGCTTTGCTTAAGATTTTTGTCAATGGCCAAGAACGAAAATAAAATTAAAAGTAATAAAATGCGGCGATTAATCGGAAACTTGCGGAACCATGGATCCATTTTAATGACTCACTCCAGTACATATTCGCTTATAATGTTGTTCTGGAAAAATTTGCACCATATAATTTTACTAGCCATCCAGTGGGTGAACATTACTTTCTATTACCTTCGTGTCCTGGCCATATTATTTGTGTTGGACGTGTAATCTGCGAAATTACGTATAAGCACTAGACTATGAAGGTTTTATGTACAGTTATTTTGTTTTATGCACTGAACTGTAATCAAAGTAAACGGCGATTTTGTAATTATTGTGTGTTTTATCGAATTGAAGGGTGAATCAATGTTTTGTATTTCTTTGTTTATCTTTTTATTATCATTTTTTTATTATTCACGATTGACCCAGATTTCCTTCTTTTTTTTAGAAGAAAAGTGCTTTGTGTGCTAGAATTACCTCGTTTCGTGGGTGCGTTCACACCCAAAATACACAACTTGCAAAAAAAATAAACACGATTCTACTTTTTTAAAGCTCAAAAATGTTTGATTCAAGACCAGTAGCGTTAAAGTCCATAGATCAGTCATCGTGGATTTTATGCTCATAAAGCAGTATTTCCATAATATGCAAAAAAAACCTTTTTATTCTGCTTACAGAATGAAAAAAGAGACATTCTATGTCCAATGGATGTGAACGAAGAGCGCCGGACATGACAAACGGCAGCAATGTATTTACGATACAAAATATATGATTCCAGATCAGTTGTTGTTGAAATATTGTGGAGAATCCGCTATTGGCACTGGCAAATGCTCACTTTGAGGCATTTTCAGGACTTTTGTACTTATATTTCGTTTTATTTCGGCAATTGCCTTTATATTTAGGCTGTTATGTTTAAAGGTTGAATATTGGGATACTAAACCGGGGGAAGACTTATTATTTATTAATTCTGAGTTTGAAGACTACGATGTTCGGCAATAGATTTCGCTGTGCACAAAAGGATTGCAAACTTAAAATTGTTCGTGTATTAAAATCACAACTGTCACATTTTGACACTTGTATGAAATTACTATTACAGATATAGTTTTAAATAATACATCTATGACTATAACACGGCAAATTGACGGTCGTGATTGCCCAAGGACTTAGGTAAAACTCAAATCATTATAAGTCGTCAATTCTGTCGACTATTTGTTTGTTTCCGTGTGGTGCCGGACGTAAAGAATAGTACCATCCCATTACTTCCCGTGGGTGTTGTAAAAGGCGACTAAAGGACTCACTAGAGAATGGGCAGCAGCATTCTCTATGCAATTTTAACACCATACTGAGATCGCCAACGCGCCTGCCAAGCGTGGAGATTATGGCAAACCCCCCCATTTGGGGGAGGCTTGTGTCCAGCAGTGGACGTCTTTCTGCTGAAATGATGATGATGATTTATTTGTGTCTGACCACTTCTTCACACGCATCCACACACACACACACACACTCACACACCATCCACATTCACAACTTTAATACATATCATAAACCTTAGGCAAATATTGTAGTAACCGCATCAGGTTCTCTAATTAGTAAGACCTAGGACACATTCAAGCAGTGAACATTAGGCCTCCCGCGCTCTGGGCGACTATGACCGCGAAAATGGTCGCTGCGACCAATGTTTTAAGTTACGATTATATTAGTAAAGCTTTGGTCGCCTTACTGACTATACGACTACGGAACGTAGGTATTGTTATATCACTATGTTCATTTAACTTACATTTATTAAGTAACCAGCGACCCGTCCCTGCTTTACACCGTTTTTATTTTAACAAAACATAACGATTTCTTTATTATTTACTATTATAGGTTTAGTATTATACACATTAACCTTCCAGAATATTCTCTAAATAATGGTCAACCGCATCGAAATCCGTTGCGAAGTTTTGCAAAACATCGCGGTCACACAGACAGACAAGAATAGCGACTTTAATTTATAATAATGTACAGATATAGATTACGAGGAGCTCCTGGCTAAATAATAACTGCCGCACGGGTCGATCCGTCAGGTTAAGCTACGCTTGCCGAGCTTGATCTATGGACAGGTGACCGGTTACTTACCGAGACTCCTCCATGCCTCGGAAAGCACGTTAAGCCGTTGCTTCCGGCTGTCATTCGTGGATCTTTGACAGTCGTTACGGGTCGTCAGAAGCCCGAAAGCCTGACAGCCAGTCTTACCAAGGGGTTGTGGAGGTCAGATTGGCAGTCGCTCCATGTAAAATACTGGTATTCACCTGCATCCGGTTAGACAGGAAGCTGACCCCAATATAGTGTACCGTGGGCAGTAGTTGTCACTTTTCATGGTACCTAGCTAAATGAGAACTAATTTTGCCCCTCCAAGCTGATAGTTTTTTTAAATGGTAGTGAGTCCCTTACTACAATAATACATTACCGAGAATAAATCATTTATTTATGTGCAAAGTCCAAAAACAATTCATCTTCTCGAATTTAACACCAATTCTTCAGAAATTCGCTGCTAAAATAAGAGTAATTTATTGGGCCCGGTGTACGTCACCGAAATCCATTATGAAAATAATGGTTCCTGAGTACGGGATGCCCTACCTCCGATGTCCGCTTCGATTAGTTGATCAACAACAAAGCCGGTCTCTGGTTCGACTAAATTTTACGTAAGTTTTGGTCTGGTGGTGATAATGTGTAAAGATTAATATCAATAATTATGTTGTGTTCTCAGGTTGTACCATTCTACGAGATACGATATTATTATGTATTTTGGTTAGTATATTGGCGTGTGCATATGGCTAATTATTTAAATTATGTTTAGTGTTGCGTAATGAATTTTATTTTGCATACTATTAAATATGTAGAATCATTTTTTGTTCTAACCGAACAGACAGTTATGCTGCTGCAGAGTTTGTTGCGCCACTTCTTCTTCCCAGCTAACGCACTAGGAAGTGGTGAAGGGTGGGCGTTTTGGGGGACTGTCTTATGTAACTTTGACGTTCGAAAAGTGCTGATTCTCAGCCTAATTTCAATAAATGACTTTTGAATTTTGAATTTTGAGATGATGCTACCGGGCGTCCTTCAGTATAGGTAGTGAAGACTACAGTTTTTCAAACAGAGTTGTGGAGATCAATGAAATTTTGACCAGTGATTATATAGACGAGATTGCAGAAGACGAGTTTTTCTATTTAGGTAGCAGCCTTTTTTTTGTGTGGGAAATTATCAAATAACTTCTCCCGCTGTGGGCGTGTCAGATTCTAGCCTGTACGTTGCTAGGGGCCACGGTATCCCTTTCGAACTTTCCGGTGACCCCGGCAGACATCGGTCCTAACGGACCCCGTCAGTTGTGCTGACATATCTCTGAGGCGCGCGTGGAACACAACGCGCCGTCGAACCGGGCCTGGCCCTTATCGGACGGCGAGCAACCCATTGCTCACCGTCCGCAAGCCCGCGCCTACGGTGGCCGGAAGTCGGCTCGCGACTCCCGACGCCCGGGGCGTCTCCTGCGATGACTAGGGGCGTGAGGGTGCGAATCTTGCTTCTCCCTTGCGCACTCCGCCTCCTCCTTCGCGATCATTACTGCTTCGCAGAAAGAAGTGACGGCCTCCCATGCACTCTCGCTCTGGACCATGGCCTGAACCAGGGCCGGAAGCGAGAGATCGCCGCCGCCGATCGCCTCCGTGAGGACACGGCGGTAGACTGCCCAAGCAAGGCAGACCTCCACCGTATCCTTCACCATGTCCTCCGGGCGATCCACACAGTCGTGACACCTGGGCGCTTCCTCCCGCCTTATACGGAACAGGAACCTCCCGAAATAGCCGTGTCCAGTGAGGACTTGCGTCAGGCGGAACTCGAAGAGGAAGAAGACTCAAAGAGGGGACTTATCGCCTTTGAGGAAAACAGGCGTGGTGTTATGTAACTAGCTTAGGCTAGTAAATTATAAATATACTAAATGAAATAAAATGATAATGAATAAGTCCCTTAATTGGATAAATTCAAAGTTCGGTTTCATCGGCACCTTTAAATTTATTACCTCTGAGTGTAAATACTTGTCAATAACGAAATTAATAGCGAATCAAAACAATTAACCGAGTATCCAAAGTTTAGACAGAAACGGTTAACTTTTCATCTATTCAAAAACTTTTCTTTAAGTTATTATTGACGTTTTCTCATCACGGACAAAATGGCGCTGCGAAAACAATACCCGGATTTCGCATCAATGGCGAAATGGGACGGAATTATGGTTCATAAGTCTTCCAGGCTTATAAAGCAGTCTTTTGTACTGAAAATAATATGAATAAAAATAAAATCCGACTCAAAAAAGAATAGAACAATGTTCAGTTCGAATGTTTGATATGTATGAGGTTTATTCTTATTTATTTTTATGTCGTATATTGAAACATATTCAATCAACGATACATACACATAAGCTCACGCCTTCGTCCCATAGGGCAGTGGTCGGCAGAGTCGTAGTTATTAGTCAATAGAGCCAAATATCAATACTATAACGACTAAGATTTATTATGAGAGCCAATCCTTTCTGTGCGTCCAAACTGTCTTAATACACTTTTCTTTTTAATCCTTAAAGCTCCCATCCTCTTTCCCTCCACAACACTTCCTAAAATTAATTTGCTTAGAAGTAGGATGCCTTCACCATCATCATATCGGCTAGTAATAATATGATGTAGGCATCTTCTACTAATTAACATGTTAACTTGAGAAAGGGACAGTGTATGAAAAATTTTCGATGAATGAAAATCTCTCTCTTCTGATGATTTGTGATGTTAATTTTTATTGAAAATACGTCGGAAATAAATCTTTTAAATATAGTTTGAATTTCGAATAGAACTTGATATCTTGCTTAAGATCGAAACCCCGACCCCCGCGCGTGTCTAAACTCGTACTCATCGATCGTCATTCATCATTTGTTCAGAGCCGCACTCTACAGGGCATACCACCGATATGCCACATGGAGGGAAAGTACCTTGAATATTGTAGATGGAACATTTTACTGAAAGAAGACATTATTTGAATTTAAAAAGCAATTTAAACTGCATTCATAGATATTTAAATAATTACATGGTTGAACCGGGAATCGAACCCGTTACATGAGAAAAATAATCACCCTGTAGCTTTATCATACCGATCGAAAGGATAATTTTTTGCTAAATAACATAATGTCACAAATAAAAGGAAGACCATGAATTTTAACATATGATGTGAAATTTTGTTCAGCGAAATAATCAAGAGAGTGCGACTGTGACTATGTGTCATTTACTCTAATTTAGTAACAATATATTATTATATTTATTTTAAAACCGTCACTTAAGGGCTGATTCGGGGTTCTTAAGAACACATTAAATCTCAATTTTATGGGTTGACAGCTCGACACGTTACCCTAATTAATAACAAGATATCCTATTTCTTTAAAATGTTAAAACAATATTGAACCTCTTACAAACCCATTCCATTTATATTTTATGGGAAGCGACCCGTGGCCACTTTCTACAAATATTCTGAGAACCAAAATGGGCTCAGGCAGTTTAGACGAATTGTAAAAGCAGCCATAAGTCTATTCTGCGAAACTGTCGGAATCGGTGCTATATAATCAACATGCGGCTCTCAAAGCTAGTGCGAACAAGGTTGCACTTACATGAATATAATGTAAGGTAAAGAAACCAACAAACAAATAGAAAACTAGAGAATTAACTAAAGAATAACTTATGAACCATTCCAAAGGCATGCAAAGCCGATGTCTCCATTGATTTAACTATCTATTGATAGTGATAGTATGATAATGATAGTGGATTAATTGTTTTATTATTCTGGCGGCTACCTGGAACACTTGAATAGGTTTCGTGCTAAGAACATAATTGTATGTTTTATTTAATACAATATAATATAAATTGTAGCTTTAACTTTTCCATCGCAAAAGATTGATATTTCCTGGACCCAAAGCAACAAACAGTAATATAACCACATCTGGAGATCGTAAATGTCACGATACCCGACCTATTCGGGCCACTCAGAAACAATTCAGAGATTTTAAGTCTTTGTTGCAAAAACTTGTAAAGAGGCTGAGAGTTCCATGTGCGGCATGGAATATTTTGGGAATTTGGGACACGGAGATTGCTAGACAAGAAAGGCAGTTGGTTTTGAGTCGCTAAAGAGGACAGACATGCGAGACATCAGAGTTCGTAGCCAGGGGAGTTAAGTTAGGAGGGTTGGTTTGAGACCACGGTAGGGTGTGGACGTAATATTAGGCCATGTCCAAGTGGGCTGTCGCAAGATAGCGAGTATTATTTATTAAGTTAAACATAGTTGGGTTGAAGCCGAGATTAGACTAATGTAGTATTTAACGAAGTACGAGTATGAGTGTGTGTTTGTTGGTGCGACTGGGTGAGTATTTAATTATAATAATTATCCTAGGCTGGTAATATAATTGATGTTCTTGTAACTAAACAGACAGAGACGTGTTGCTGGGGAGTTTGTTGCGCCACTTCTTCTCCCCAGTTCAAACACTAGGAAGTGGTGAAGGGCGGGCGCTTTGGGACTGTCTTTAGGCTTCCAAAAGAGTTGATCCACAACTCTATTAATTAATTATTCTTGAATTATGATTCTCTACTCTATTATCTAGTACCTAAATGTAGATTTTTGTATTCTTTGCCTCAGATCAATAATAGGTCTTTAAGAGAGATTATCTATAACTCTAAATAATGATTCTTGAGTTTAATTACTCAACTCTATTACCTAGTAATTCTTGAATATTGTATTATATATCTCAGACCAATAATTCGGTCAGACTGATATGAACACGTGGCTTACAGATATGCTTGTGTGCAAAGAGTGACTTTCCAGGGGTTTGGGTGACCACATCTATTTTATATTCAGTCCAAGGACTGATAGGTACCATGTCTCCAAAAGAGCATGATGCCGACGCAATGCTCGAACTAGCCGCTCTGTTGCTTGTACACGGACAGTCGCACTGAGCCGCAGGGAAAGCCGCTTCGTCACGTTGTTCAGTTCGAAAGAACTGCTAGGGACCACGTCTCCAAAAGAGCGTGATGCCGACGCAATGCGTCACTTATGGAAGTGTTTCTCTGAGTACTCCGAGTGCAAATGTGAGGTATCGTGTGAGTAATGACTGACCAAATACCTGTTACGCTAACGTAAGGGTTACTCACAGGTTTATATAATAATATACTTTGCATCCCTCAATTATTTACTACATTTCTAGAACCACATCCAATGTAATTTCATAACTATGAATTCTTAAGTCTTATTTACAATCTCATTCAATCCTTTCCTTGTAGTGGAACAAGGTATCGGACTTCTTCTTATGGGAATTCATTTATTTCTTATAACGGTGGGAGAGTGACCAGTCCGGAGACGAGCTCTACAGGGCCGTACGGGGTGGAGTGCGGCCCTTCCCCCTAAGGGGGAACCGATCCAAACACTAATATTAACACAATTAGGGAAAAACGAAAATTTTATCAGCCTAGGGTAATTCAGGTACTGTCACACGACTTTGTATTAAACAGGAAGGGACTCATTTTGAGCATTTGATAAATTGATTAATATTGTATAAAAATGTTAAAATTCATGGCCTTTTATTTTTGACACTATGTTATTTAGCATAAAATAATTCTTATGATGAAGCCTCAAATAATGTATTCTTTCAGTGAAATTGTCCATCTACAATATTCAAGGTACTGTCCCTCCATGTGGCATATCCGTGGGACGCCCCGTATATGCCAAAGAGCCGCATGCGGCTCGCGAGTTTCACGACCACTGCCCTAGGGGTATGCAGAAACTACAGAACGCCAGTTGCTACGATATTTTCATACTCCTTTTCTTCGTTTACGATCACACGCCGGTTGCGAGTACTACGCACGTGACCTTTCTGTCACAACACCTTAATAACACCACTAATAACTCACTTTCACTATTTATGTCCTTCTCAAACTGCCTCGCCTTTACAACTATGTTGGGGTCGGCTTCCAGTCTAACCGGATGCAACTGCCTATTTGACCTCCACAACCCAGCAACTGGGTAATACGATTCCCCTTGGAAGACTGTTTGTCAGACTTTCGGGCTTCTGACAACCTGTAACGACTGTCAAAGATCCACGAATGACAGCCGAGACCGACGCCTTAAGGTGCTTTCCGAGACACGGAGGAGTCTCGGTATGTAAAGATGGTCAGCCATCCACGGACCAATCCCGGCAAGCGTAGCTTTACCTGATGGATCAACCCGTGCGGATGTTACTACTTAGCCACAAGCTCCTCATTTATGTCCTTCTTTTATAATATTATTCAAATAATTACTAGACATACTTCTCCGTTTTTCATGGTATATGTGTTATGGTATAACGTGAAGTTAACTAAAACAATTTCTCTACTTTTCCCTTCTCGTTCTTTATGCAGTTATAAAATCATTACTCTTGCCATGGTGATAAGGTTCATCAAAAGTAGCAAAGTTTGAAACTGGGTTGATTGACACTTGAGCTTCGATGAAATTAAAATAAAAACTTATTGAGGATGCCTGTCCTTCATTCATCATTGGCATCCTGTTCTACTCACTTAACTGCTGAATTTATGCCTCCTTCCTCCTGAAAATGCCTGGTCTTACTATGGTCTAAATCGCCAACGTGGAGTTTCTTGCCGGCTCTTCTCAATAGGAAACGACCAATAGGAACATAGCTTCTGACGTTTCATAAGTGCCCACGTAGGTTTATGTGAAATAAAATATTTTAATTTTGATTTTGAACGTGCAGTGAGAAAATATTATGGTCTTAATATTCGTTACTTCTTAGGCATTTTTCCAACATTAAGGCAATAACAGCTGGGGACTATTACTGCTGTATATTTCTCCAACAAAAAAACAATTATGCAAATTGTATTTTTATAACTGTTAATATGAATGAACAAAAACTGTAACAACTGCGACTGGATTACTAGCTTAAAGCACCGTAAATTTTAATATTAATAGCCCCACTTTAATAGGTAAAGGGCTTTAAGTTTGAATTTATTAAAGCCATTATGTATAATTTATAATGCTCAACCAATGAGTTTTGAAATAATCCGTATTTTGCACAAAAATGTAATACTGACCTAGTCTAGATTGGGTAATAAACATCTGTAAACAATTGTTTTGTTTCACGTTAGCATAATAGTATAATCAGTCTATAATATTCCCACTACTGGGACACAGGCTGGGAGTGGGCCATAATCCACCACGCGGGCCCAGTGCGGGTTGGTACCATACCGTATCGTAGTTTCACGTTATGGGTTGCTTATTAGAGTTCCGTACCCGAAGGGTGAAAAATGAAGCCTATTACTAAGCCTCCGCTGTCCGTCCGCCCGTCTGTCTGTCAGCGGGCTGTATCTCATGAACCGTAATACGTAGACAGTTGAAATTTTTACAGATTGTGAATTTCTATCACTGCTATGTCGAAAAATAATTAAAATTAAATAAAGTAAATAATTAAATTATTGGGCTGGACGCCTATCAGACGACCAATGGATCCCTCTCAATCCCAAGCGACATCGTGGCAGGCCCAGACGGAGATGGCCAGATGAGCTGGATTCCTTCAACAAGAACTGGTCCTTTGCAGCTTTAAACAGAGACAAGTGGAAAGAGAGTAGGGAGGCCCATGCCCTACAGTGGGACAACACAGGTTTTTAATAATAATAAAAATAATACCCCCTTACATGAAATGCTCGATCTTAATACGGATATGGAAACCTTTGTTGCGAGTCCAACTCGCACTTGGCCGGTTTTTACTAATAGACCTATCAATCTCTCCAGTTAAGCTACATAATTATTGTAATAGGACTAGTAAAAATTTTGAATATTTGGAAGAGTTGCTTCCCCTTTTATTTTTATTTTTCGGACATTACGAACTTAATGTTCTTTTATTTATTTTTATTTAACCAAGTTTTAATTGTTGAATACTCCAATAGATAATAATGATTTTCTTTCTTTTTGGTAGTAAAATTCTATTAATCTCTCAAATACATTGCAAACTATAGTTTTTTTATAATTTAGAAGCATTTTTTCAAATTTTGTAAATATGAGTACCATGGAGCCGTTTATTATGTTATTATGATGTATGTTGACTTGAAAGAGCATGGCAGTTGAGAGTATGTCTTGCTCACTTAAATGGTTCGCTGATGGTGGCGACTGTGTTGGATAATTCGGTTCCCTACAAAATGGTTAAGCTGGATGGTGCTGATCCACGCGTCATGTCCGTGAACCGGCACCGGCAGTTGAGACTGTCATCTCTTATCTGCCAGGGCTTATTTTTTTATCTTATATTTAAAATTGTTTTGATATTTTTTTGTATATTGTTCTCACTTAAAGAAGCAACATGAATAATGTACCCAGGATTCTGTAATATCTATATTTAAAAGAGTGTTCTTGGAGTTTCTTGCCCGTTCTTCTCCATAGAGGTCTACGTTTTGGAATGGGCAACTAGCTTCAACTTTCTGACAACTGATCGACTAATTGACGAATTCAGAAGTGCCTGTAAACGGTTTAATTGAAATAATTGCTTTGAGTTTGAGTTCACTGAATTAGCCCACCGCGTACTTGTAGCGTCATACCTAAAATGCAGAGTGCGCCTTCTTTACTATTATCTGAACACAAAATGAGTCTAAAGTGAAAAATGTATTCATTTACTCCAATCCAATGATGTTGGATATTGGCATTCGGCATCTCCTACTTGCGCTCCGAATGATAGAAAAACGAAATAAAAGGAGCAGATGAACTTCGATTCCTATGTAATTTTGTCGATTTCGTGTGAAGGTGGAATAAAACAAAAATGAAATTTCGATATCAGACGGGCTCGTGTGAAGCGTCTGACATCGGCTTAAGAGTTCAGCCGTCACTCTAGGTAATCAGCCAAGCTGCCTTTTAACTTTATCTCGATATGAACTAATAAATATTATATACTAGTTTATCTAGTACTGATACGAGAAAAAAAAAGGTAGTCACTCCGAAGGAATCCTTAAAAAAACCCTTTTTACAGCGAATAAACTGCGCCGTAGAAAAGACGTCTGTCAACAAGCTTCCATAGTGATTCATACAACACTGACGACCGTGCCAACACACGGTGAATACACCGCAGTTTTTCATGGCAAGAAAAATGTGTGTGTACAAAGAGTCTAAAGGTTTACAACTGAAAGAAAAAGGCTGAAAAGGTTTCAAGAAAAACCAAAAATTACATTAAAAGTTTATACATAATCTCGTAATTTCGATAAACAACCTTTTACCTATACTAATCTGTATTCATAAACGAAACTTCAACACGTAAGCCGATCAACAAATTTTGTTGCGTAACCTGTAGCAAAGCATTTAACAAGATAACCAAAACATAGGTACTTTAATAATGAAGTGTTTGAATTAACTAAACCGACAGCTGTGCTGCTGGGGAGTTTGTTGCGCCACTTTCTCTCTTTCATTTCACTTTCTTTCTTGAAAGTACGATGACTTGACGATTAGTCTTTGTGTATTTGAAACTGAAACTTGAAGGCGGTCTGAAACCGATGAATGAATTGAGAGTAATTGTTTTTTTTTCAGTCGAAATTTTAAAAGTTCTCTATTCGAATGTTTTTTCGGGTATTTTTATGGATTTCGCTTGCAATATTACCTAAGCAATTGTATTTTTTTTTTTAATGCCACTACTCGTTTGTTTCACCAATTTTCATTAAATTACCTTATAGACCCTATCTGATCAATCTGAAACAGGTCCTTAGAAGGCTTAATTTGCTGTCAAAGTCACGCATCTAACCCTCGGTGAGCAGGATGATTTTTTAATTTGATTTGACTTTTTTTTACTTGCATACGCTAAACAATTACAAGGGCCAGATAGGGTCAACATATTGACGAGATAGTAAACCTAAATAATGTTAATTTTATATCTAAACCATCTGAAATTTTAGTACGAACTAAACCTAATATTGACCTATAAAACTTATCTAACCCTACACTACTTTAGACTGTACTTAAACTGTAGACACGTAAAACTAGTGAAATTGTTAGTGCTCGACCGAACCTTCGTTTTCGTTTTCGGCCAAATAATCATGATTCGGCCATAATTTCGTTTTCGGCCATAAACCAGCCGAAGCTTCGGCCGAGCCGAAAATTTGCTGTTCGGGACATATCGCGAGTCATTCGGCCTACTTCGTAAAGCTCGGCCATATTAGGTGAATAATAGTACAAAAACAAACACTCATAAGAAATCACTCCCACAGATTTCCAATTCCACAGGGTGCAGGAAAGTGTGAGGAAAGATGTTACACATCAAGGCAAACAAGAGTTCGGTGTACAGCGAAAATATTACTATTTTTAATGTATCAATAATTTTCATTTTCGGCTGATAATAAGACAAAAGCCGAAGCTTCTTTTCCGTTTTCGTTTTCGGCTGAAAATTCATTTTCGGTCGGACACTCTCACATTACTATTTCAAATAGTAAAGTAATAATGACTCTAGTGAAGTCTCAATTGACTTGAGTCTAGACTAAACCATTTACTTTATGGAGCTTGTTTGTATGTGGTTGTGATCAGCGAAATACAGAATAGGTATCATTTATCGGAAAATCGCTTGATGGATAATTCAAGGAAACCGGTATTTGTAATTGAAATATTTAATTATTAGATTAGACTAGAAGATGATATCATAGCGGTCGGATATCAAAACTCCAGCGCTGCGGTATTTATTTTTTAAATATTGAAGCGTTATGCTGAGATAGGAGCGCACTATAGAAAAATAACAAATATATAAGGACCACAATTATATTATAAACGCACAATTGTGAGGTCTTTGTTTATATTATGCATTCCATAATCTCAAGAACTTCCAAAACTAGTTAAAATGGGAGTGAAATTTGGAATAAATAACAAAATATCGAGATAAACCTGCCTTTCCATAAATTCTATCATCTAACTAAATTGCTCGGGACTCGCACGTAGTCTAGATTCCAACTAAAATAAAAATAAAATCTATAAATTACACATGAAAGGAGAATGCTTGGGTTTTCTCTAGCAACCTAATTGCGTAACACAAGATCACAATCTGTTGTATCTGTGTGATAGTTCAACAACATTCATTACGTTATTTACATTGTTGAGCAGACAAACTTTTGGAACATACGAAGCAATGGATTAGCAATATCCTTCAAAATGATTCAGATTATGATTGATCATGTGTTGGTATCTTTTTTTAAATGTGTTTAAATGCTTCTTTTTAAAATCAAATCAAACCAAATTATTTATTTTTGCAGAAAACGCTGTGACAATGGTGAAAATAAATGTAAGTACATTTTTCAAGTGATTCTACCGTAAGGCATGCAAAATGTATACAATCATGGTTTATCAAAACCAAGATTGACATTGAAATATATAAAATTAGATAATATATCTTAATATATTAAATTAATGGGATGTCCTTCTTAAAGTTATATTAATAGAGATTAATTATTTATTTATCTATACATATAAAATGTTTTGTCCTGAATGACTGACTGACGGATCAACGCACAGCCTAAACCGCTGATCGTAGAGACCTGACACTTGGAATGTGTTCTTTGTATGACGTAGGCATCCGCTAAGAAAGGATTTTTCAAAATTCTACCCCTAAGGGGGTGAAAAAGGTGGCCAAAGTTTGTATGGGACAGCGTGATTCCTTGGTCCAATCTACTTCAAATTTTGCATAAACATTCTTTAACAGAATTAATGGAAGACCTGTTTCGTAGTTTATTGAAATTCATCCCCTAACGGGGTTAAATAGAGGTAGAAAGTTATTTTGGGAGTAATTTGCTTCGAAGTTGATATCAATACTCTTTAGTGCTTTTGATTTAAATTACATTTTATTTTGACACATGTTTGAAAAGTCAATCCGATTTTATTCAAAAAAAATTGAACTCGCATAAAGGCTTGGTGCTTGCAATGCAAATACGCTTTAAAATTGGAATGTCTCGAAAGTCACCGTACTATACATACATATTAGTACCGCATTTGAAGGTTTCTAAGCTGTACAGATGCCTGTATTTATTTCTAGGATTCCCCTAACACCATCAAATTACCCCGTCGAATTCAAGAGAGTGCAGTTTCCCATCAAAGTATGCTTCGCAATGACTATACACAAAGCTCAAGGTCAAACTCTTAAGGTATCGGGAGTAGGCTTGAAAGCTGCTTCTCCCACGGCCAGTTGTATGTGTCATAGCTCCAGAGTAAGCTCCAGAGTAAGCGCACAAAGTAGCCTGGTGATTCTAGGACCCGAAAAAAAAAAAAAAAAAAAAATTACAAAAAGAAATACTGCGGTAGGTGTAGTATGTCGATTTCGTTGTAAAAAGATAACACTCCCGTGTAACTTTCGCCAGATCAAAGGCCGAGCTTCGTGCTCATATTTTTTTTTCAGGTTTATTTAATCTTTATATCCCTACACTATAATAAAGATTGTTATATTCTATAATTATTCAAACATTTTAACATAATAATTTATATGTTATAACAAAATTAATTTCGTAAAAAACCAATAAAAAATCCTATTACAACCATTTTCGACTTCTACGCGGACGAAGTTACGGGCAAAAGCTAGTTAATAATAAAATGATTACTTAATTGATTTCAAATCAAATATTTTTCTTTCCTTCTACAACATTATGTATTTTTCATCGCTTAATAATCTAATCTACGCTTAATAATGTAGACAAATTACTTTAATGTTATGCAGAGACTTTTTCCTAGAAATAATCTGTAACAAAACAATCATTTTGTGTTTACTTAAATGATTGTTTTCTTATAGATTATTTCCCTAACCTTGCCTGTCAATGTCGATTCGCCGTCCTATTTGCTAAGACTTCTTTCTTTTGCGGTTTCAAACGTCCAGTAGAAGTAAAATTAATATTGGTGCCAATTCTCTTGTACACCGAACTAAACTAACTAAACTACGAGTATCACTAAAATTTCTTACTTTTGGCTATGAGAATCATAGAGCTATTCTGCAAATAAAATTTTCTAAACTAAAAATTAATTTTGACACAACTAAAAAAGAATTTGACAATCGCGAATCCATGTGGTACCCGTGGTTTGCCCTAAACCGTGATTTTGTTAGAGCCGGAGGCGCGCAGGCGGTGCCGCCGCGACGTGTTTTATATGGAATTTTTCACTTGCCAACATGTCCAGGTTTAGGGGTTTAAGGATTTCACAAAGGGGGTCGAAATTTTCATTATTTTTGCGATAGGACGCACCATTTTCGAGATATAAGCAAAAAAAAATAAAAAATGCAGTACTGTTTTTGCATGTGAAGTCGAGATGTTGGTGTGAAGTTTATGTTCATGACAACTTATTTTATACCACACCTTTTTAATCGCGATTAAAAATTGTTACGTTTAGTCTGGTTTGGTATTTTACAATCAAAATTTTAGGTGAAAAATGTCAAATTCAGAATAGCAAAATTGGCATTTTCACTAAACTAAAAACTCAGTACTATCTTAGTGCTGTCAAACTAAAATATAGTTAAGTTGTGTCACTTTAGTCTATTTCAGAATGGGAAATCGTCGTTTGACAGGAGTAAACTAAATTTTTGTGATTTTTAGTCTAGTTTAGAGGCATTTGTGACAAGAGAATCGGCACCATTGAAGAGGTTTGTAGAAGCAGGAAATAACGACCGAATTTAAAACTCACAGAAACGAAGGACAATCCCGTCCCTAATGACATTTATACAAAAACTTCGGTGCTAAACACAATAATACAAAATGTTGTCGCTACAATTTTTGAAGGAAATATTCCAACTTTGTGCGTATGTATGTTTATTTAATTTAACGTGACAAGCTGTCTCCTACATGATGAGGGTACTAACAACAAAACCTTTGGAAAATATCTGAATGTCCGTTCAAAATTCGGATATTGCGACATCAAATATCATTTTGTAATGCATGAGTTTTAATGGGGAAAATGCTGGGTTTTGATGGTTTTTTTTTTCTTGTAAGTGACGTCAAACGAAATTATGTAAAATTAATGGTTGAGTTAAAATTTTCTTACGACAGATTTTTTTTTTTTTTTTGTTATTCTGATAAGAGGCGAATGTGAGTTATAAATAATTATGACTCGAACCAACAATTGTAAGTAAGTAATTTTATTTTTTATTTTTGGTTTTATTATATTCTATCTTAAACAATGTAAAGAATGTGCATTGTTTTATACATAAAGTTCTCCATGATAAAAAATCAATTCCTTATTCATTATTCAACTATTGCTTTATTATTTTTTTCTTACATTTATAACTTTCACATTTACCCTTTAAAAAGCCCAGCACTAATAAACTAAGAACCTTACAGTGGCTACATCACCCGCAAATCTTCCAACACAATTTATTAGTAAACGAGGTAAATCTATTACGGTGTTGCCAGCTCAGCTGTGGTAAATGGATTACTTCAAGCTTCGCCAGACGATAAAGCAGTACTAAACTACTTATTACTTGATCACACGCTGCGGTTACCTAGATAAACACCTTTTTATATTATTATAAGATTATTTTTATTACTGAAAGTAATCTAATCCAAGAGTTGGTTATTTTTATGAGCTAATATATCAATACAATAATGTTTTTATGATGGTGAAACGGTGATGGTGATGAATGTTTGAATGAATGAGGTGTTGCGACTGCCTCGTTTTTACAGTGCATCAGAAATGTTCGCGGTAAATCATACTGATGGATTTCATGCCATCATCCGCAAAAAAATGGCCTTACTCCGGAGCAGATTATGATGCAGTCACAATAGTAGCCTGAAGGCTGTGGCGGCAGACACTTCTTTCACCATAAAAAGGCAATTTGTGCGAAGACTTATACCATAGTTAGACCATTACCATTTCTCGTTGTGTGTAGATGTTGGGTGGTCTTCAGACAAACTCTTCTTTAGTTTAAGTTACTAACAGTAGTGCAAACATGTTACTTATAATTTATGGATCTTACTGTGTTATCCGAAATAAAATGATTTTATTTATTATTTAATCAATATTTTCCAAATAGCAACACATACTTGTTAAACGAATTAACAGTTAGTTATATAACTAACCTTAACTAAATTAACCAAACACATTAAATAAAAATAAAATAAAATAAACACTATACTATCCTACCATAACTAAAACTAACAGTAAACTAAAATATGGAATCGAAAAATTCCTCCACATCGCTGTCGACTGGTAATGTAGGTACCTAATAGACTGGCAGTTTTGCCACGTCGTACAGCAATGCTAATTTCTGGCCAAGGTAATAGCCAGCTACGGGAAGTACCAAAGAACTGAAATAATTCTGAAAATAGTTCGTTTTAAATTACTGAGAAGATTAATTTTCGTGATGCTTTTGTTATGTTATTCAAATTCAAAAATCATTAATTTCAATCCATTTCATCATTTAATGATCATATTATGATAAATTAAAATTCCAATCACAATAAATATATATAAAAATAATTAATTAAATGGGTCATGGGATCCGAGTGCGCGTGTCCTTTTTAAGGAAATTTCTCGCCGACTGGTCGACACTTCACGCGACCAGAGGGCTGGCTTGTTCTTTGGCCAAAGAATTAGCATTGCCATTCAACGTGGCAATGCTGCCAGTCTTCTGGGCACGTTTCCGGATGACAGCGATGCGGACGAATACTTCGACGCCTAAGTGTCCTTTTGTTTTTTGTATCTATTCGTGTAGTTAGTTATTGTATTTCGTACCTAGTGTTAATAGTTTGTAAATAATTTATTTTATTTTCTTATAACTATAAAACTATTTATGATAAATATGAGACTTGGAGTGTAGCACTATTAATTAAATAATATATAAAATTAAAATATTATCATAAATAAAATCAAAATTATTAATAATACGCCTGCCTCTCAGTGATTTGTTTGTTTGTTATTACATTAATCATATTATTATAACAATGGTTAGTGTACTGACAATCAAACCTGTTCGCAACAATATTATGCTTGATTGGCCTCGTTAGATGGCTGCGTAAAAATTCGTACTGCTCGAGTCTGACTGATCGAGTATCGTCTGTTGAGAATTTTATTTCTGTTAAAATTAATACAGTCTGTTTGTCGTGGTTCTGTGGTTAAATATTATTGTGAGCATTTAAGAACAAGATTCGATTTTGATGAAGTAAGATAAATGAACCGTAAATTGTAGGCCAAAATATTTAAGGACTATGTAGCTAGGTACGCTTCGTAGACTCAATAGGGATGATGCCTGGGTAAAATAAATGAAATTCTAATTAGTCCGTCAGTCAGATAATAAAAAAAATATTAGACACGTATTTTTTTCTTTATCATATTAATAAAAAAATACTTAGATAAAACGCATTTTAAGTAGGGGAGTGGGGGTCGATACGTCACTAGTACGTATAAAATCTTCATAGTCGTGACGTCATGGGACATTTTACCTCAATGTGTCGCCGTCATCTTTAGATTACGTAAAGAAAGAAAAAATACGTGTCCAATATTTTTTTATAATCTCAAAGACGGACTAAAAAAAAATTTTTAGTCATCATCCCTATTGCACACAGTCTTTCGTCATGTCGTGTTTCCGAACATCGTTACAGAGCGTGCAGCTATCGTTGCGCGCTTGTATGATTTTTTCTCTATGTCGGGTTACCTACATAGAGAAAAAACCGGTTGCAGATCGTCAACTGTCACTCAAAAATTGTTATTTTTACAATTGCATTGATTTGTTAATTTATAACCTTGTAATCATAGTAATACAAAATAGGCAATTATTTTCTTGGTTGTAACAGCTCTATATCAGATCTCTTTACTGCGCGTTCGTATGTCTGAAAATGATTGCCGAAACGCATACTTTTCCAGGGAGATTTATGTATGTATGTAATTATGACTTCTTTTGAAAACAAAACATTTGGCTCGCTTGGGACTTTGGCAATACTGTGTCATTTGACTTTGTTCGCAGCGTACTTGTCGCTAAATGCATTCGTTTGTTTCGTGACTCCTTGAGGACGTTAGAATAAAATGCAGTACAGTTTTAGATATTTTTTTGTGCTTCCTTCTCACAAAGACTTGGTTTCATTTCTTATGTAAAGATTTGAAATTGACAAAAAATCGTGGTAATACCATTAGTGTGACATCACTTCAAAAATGACACACTAATGGTATAATTACTAGTACCTACTATACTTTTTTATCGGCCACCTACTATTAATTAGATAACAAAAAGTCGTTTTTTTGTCAATCTCAAATCTTTTGTATGGCTCATATGGGGAAAGTTAGGTGTCGCCAATAATGTCCGCCATGACGCTGAACGTCTCTGTCCTTAATCTGTCAGTCTGTTTTTAATCTCAAACTCAAATTTATTAAACGAATTACAGATATCTACCGTTGTATTGTCAAGCAGTCGGTCAGACAGAAAGATGAAGCAAGTTACCCATTCCAAAGCGTAGGTAATAAGTTCCTACTGAAAAAAACGGGCGAGAAACTACATGGACACATTTAAATCCTATACGTAACGCGTTTATCAAATTGGATTCCACATAAAATAAAAGCCAGCATTATCGTTTAATACAGAGCCTATAGTACAGGCATGTGGTCAAGAGCTCTTGTATAAAGGCAGGTGGATCCTTCAACGGTAAATTGATTTTGAAACTAGAATCCGATAGCTCTTTCCAACTTAGAGGGAGTTCGAGAGGGCTACCCGCCGTTATTTCTTTTGAGCCCTCTTTTTGAAGAGAGATTTGTTTTGCGCTAACCCTTTTTTTCGTATTGTGATTTCTTTGGTGGTAATAGGCATGATTGGAAGTTGTTAAAAGGTTGTGTGAATTTCCGATAAGTTGGAAAAATAAATGAACTGTGTAGATTAGTTCTAGTAGGGTTGTAACTGCTTATACTCCATTTATTATATTAAAAAAAGGCCTTCCTTTCTTTTTTCCACTCCTCTCTGTCTTGAGCTAGTGTGGACCAATCTCGTCTGTATTATTGTAACATCAGGCAAATAACGGTTATCACTCTTTCGTTTTTATTATATTAATACGTGAAGCAAAAACTTTGTAACCCTTTTCACGAAAATTACGCGGATGGAGGTGTATGAAATTTGGCAAAGTTAAACTTTATATGGAGAAGGAGTGCAGAAAGCTACTATTTTTATATAATATACATTAGAAATAAATAAAATTAATAAAAAACACATTACCATGCGTTTGATACAAGATGGGTACCTTAGCATCATGAATAAATGAATTATGGTCGAATTTCGACCTCTGGGCGACCACTAATTTCGTTAAAAACGTATTTAGCCCGGGGAAGTTACGCCGAATTTTAGGCTAACTTTGCATTTATTTAAAACAGCGATTTTTTCCATTTAACGTGTAGGGCATGGTCACGGGAGTATGTTAAACTGTATACCGCGAAAAGTTCACCCCCGCGTGTAAGTTTTTTTTAAAGAAAACATCTAATTTCAATTTTACGTGGTAGAAAAAAATATTAACAGATATGTTTGTATGGAGTGTTTGTCGAAGAAATTAGGTATCACAAGTAGGTAAAAAAAAAAAACATTTTCGTCCACTGAAATTTTCAAAAAAAATAATATTAATATCTTAGTAGTGTCGTGATAGCCGTAGCTTAAGGCCTCGCCTCTCATGCACGAGGTTGTGGGTTCAAATCCGGGCAAGTACCAATGTGACTTTTTCAATTCATATGTACTTTCTGAGTTTATCTTGGACATTACCTACTGACATCAGTGAAGGAAAACATCGTGAGGAAACCTGGACTAATATAAGCCTGAAATCATCAACCCGTCTTAAGCAAGCGTGGTGATCAATGCTCGTGCCTTCTCCATATGAGAAGAGGCCTTTGCCCTGCAGTGAGACAATAACAGGCTGGTATTATTATTATTATCTTGCGCTAGTACAATATGTTTAATTTTCTTGAATAGCGTATTAAAATATTTAATTAAGTAATTTAATGCAAAAAAGCTGCTGTTAATGTTTTTGCTTGGAGTACAATAAAATTCATAATTTTATTTTTATAAAACTTTCCGTGCAGGTAAAAATGTTTAATTATGAAATAATATTAGTTTTACGAATTTTTTACATAATATAACCAAAATTTTCCTGTTAACTATTTTGTCTCAATTTTTATTCACAAAAATGCATTTTTGTTTTTTTTTTTTACCTTGATGCGGTCCTGGAAAATGTTTAAGTTTTAAATATTATTTGAAGAGCTAAGTTCAAAAACACGATTCGGGAAAAAAATCTCTGTTAGGATTTAGTGCAGGGTTCAAACCTAATTTCCCCGGCCTAATTACAAACTTCGTTATTTCGCGATAAGTACAAACTAATGTAATCTATTTACCATTTAAATTAAAAATATAATTCAAGAGTGCAGTCATTTCAACAATATTACATAATAATTGTCGGTATTTAACCGCTATTTTTGTAATGCTTTGCATATAAATGGAGAATAGGTTGAGACAATTGAGAATAGTTTAGCTTCGTTCCCTGGACGTTACTGCAAAATCTTGAATTCGATTTAACAAACGCCTTTTTTATTCCCAGTGTACAATTAAGTTCCCAAGAGTTTAAACAGCATGTTGAGAAAAAAAAAAATATTTCACGGTCTCATAGTCACGGTAAACTGAAATATCTTTCAGTTATGCAAAGACAATAGCCATAGGTTTTATTTGAATGACTCCATTGTTCATATACGCAAGTACTATAAACGATTGAAATATGAATCTCAGTAATTTTTTACATGTTTGTGACATTGTTAGTCGATGAGGTGAGATTGCGACCCGATTTTGAAAGTTTTTAATTACGGGCATTGGCGTTCAGAACGCACGTACCTGCACGATCACCACAATCCTTAATTTTACACTCAGTCAGGCGAAACATGTCTCAGGATTTTGAAAACTACCCCGTTATCATTTAAGTTTACACCTATGAATAACGGTCTTAGTAAGGAAGTACCGATCATGCTACTTCGTTTCGAGTCGATAGTTAATGTACAATGAGTTGAGCCCAGTAAAATACTAATGTACTCCTACCATGGCATCATGTAGCTAACTACCGATCACATCACCCTTTCCAAAGCGTCAGCTGGCAACTTCAACCAACTCCTATACCCACGTGAACAACCAACTAAAACCCTATTAATACAGCCAAGATAGAAAGGCTCTCCGACACAAGATGGTATGACAGCAGTTTCCGAAACTTTGATTACAACGTGACAGGCGCGTTCAAAGTTCCGATAGATTCCACCAGTGAGACGTCGCCATATCTGATTAGCTTGTGAACTTGTTACAGTTTGCCACTACTACTGGTGTAGTTGCTTTCGGGTGTAAAGGTTATGAAGATGAGCGGGAATGACTTTAAATCGGACGGACAGCTGTATTAGCAACTTCGTTGTGCTAGTCCTGACGGATGCATTAATTTGGTAGGTGTCCGCTTTTCTAAGAATCTGATATATCTTGGCTACTTTTGGTTGACCACTACAACCGACGTTCTCTGTCTACTCCACAAGATTTGAGTATTTTTAACTATTCCTCGTAAAAGGGGAATCATATTTATCGTCTTGCAAATTTGCAATACATTTTTGACGTTTTTTTTTTCTGAGAGGTTTTTAACAAGAGCCGCTAGAAAAGCCTAATTTTCAGACTCTGTTCATCTGAATCTTATGTTGTGAGTGACAGGTAGCCAGTTTTTATAGATTGAAATTATAGGCGTGACAATAGAGATATTAATAAGCTGCTGGCCGTTTTGCAATGATTACTAATTACATTACATCCCTATCGTTATCAAAAAAACTTGAACGACAATATTCATTATTCAAACAAACCGCAGTAACTAAGGGTCAACCTAACCTCAAATACTGGGCCACGAGCCACCGGCTTGCAGGTCGAAGTGTTTCCGGGTGAATAGTCACATTATTTACATAATCCCAGGATTTCATACTCCTGGTCCCGGCGGAATATACGCCAGATCGACCGAACGCTAAAACCCTCTTGTGTTTGTACTAATTATGTTGAAATAATAGTGATGAATATTTTAAATTGGGTAGGTGTGTATGTTAAAAGTTAAATATTTTTCCGTAGTTTGTCTTTATTGAAGAAGTTTGTATATACTGAATAATAATATAGTGGAGTAGCTTAATTATATGTTATGTTTGGTTTTCTCATTAACATCTCTGTAATTATCTTATATTTCTGTGTAAATTAATCAATAAATAAAATCTAGAGTAATGTGGTTTCAATCCAAAGAGTTGAACGATCGAACGTTGGTTCATGATTTCAATCTCTTGCGTGTATCGTTCGTGTTGAAGCTTAAGTACTTTGTCTCATGCAGTGATATACTCGTACATATTTGAGTAACCATGGATCGTTAGTTAGTAAAGAAATCATCATCATTAAAATCATTTTCGAACGCAATGATCACATCACGTATTTTAAATGGCACCATTCCATACTTGGTTTATTCATCGTCAATTTTCCCTGTTAAATCCTAAACAATAAAGGAAAACGTAGTCACCATTTCTATAGCCCGTTCAATTTGTTTCGCTTTGATTCTCGTTCGTTGAGTAAACAATATGGCGGAGAGAGTTGCCCCTTCGTTATTCGCAGCACGTATTTGTTGCGAGGAAAGCAAACTGATCGCCAATATCGCATTTCAAGGTTCCATATCAAATCTTTACAAGGCTCGACAAACTATAAGTACAAAATACAAAAAGTTTTATTGACAAAGGAAAAGTTGATGACATAAGTGATCTTACATAGATACAATTAAGTTTATACATCAGTAGTAGTAAGTATTGCTGTCTCTTACTAACAGGGCAAACAAAAAAGGGACCGATGAAATTTGGAGCAGGAAAGTTAGTTGATATGTTAACCTTTTTCCTGAGGTGGTCTCCAAACCAACCAAATTCAAAGTTTGAGTGAAAATACATGAAATGACCGAGTTTTAAGGCTGGTGATTGGAGAGGCCTATGCCCAGCAGTCCACAATTTAAGGAGCAGGATGAACGAAGCCATCTTTGAAATTTCACACTCCATTGCTACCATAAATTAATGATCTGTAAAATGTCTAAATGACATGTGTATAACAATATTTTTAATTTCTCGCCGACTGGTCGACACTTCACGCGACCAGAGGGCTGGCTTGTTCTTTGGCCAAAGAATTAGCATTGCCATTCAACGTGGCAATGCTGCCAGCCTTCTGGGCACGTTTCCGGATGACAGCGATGCGGACGAATACTTCGACGCCTAAGTGTCCTTTTGTTTTTTGTATCAATTCGTGTAGTTAGTTATTGTATTTCGTACCTAGTGTTAATAGTTTGTAAATAATGTATTACTACCATAATATATTTACTTTATTTGACCCAGTAAAATCCCGTACAATAGCTGTATTTAGATTTCCTCTTTTTCTCGGAATTTATTCTAGCCTCGTTGCAAGTTTGCGAAGTTTCACTGTGGAACCTCACATTTATTTTTATAGTATCCGTTGCACATGCAATTTCAGAATCGAAGATGTTTATCAAAGGTTACAAATATGTCGTCTCACATTGTTACTGCATACGAACGTGCTTGTTTACTTTTTATCTTGCTTCTTTGTTTTTGTTTTTGTTTACAGAATTCTGGAATGAAGAGGCTGTTCGTTGCCTTTGTATTTAAAATCATTTTAACTATCCGTACATTAGCTTAATGTCATCATATCGCTAATAGCGCTAGCACTATGATGTCAATAAGTTAATCTTATTACAAAGATCATAGTTTCAGATAGTTAATTGACTCAGGCGTGACTTTGCGGAAATCCATTATAAAATACAATAGACGACGTATATTTAGTAACCTAATCTGCTTGTTTGATCTTAAAGAGTCATAAAGAACCCTGTAAGAAACGCACGTCAAGCGCCGAATGCAGTGTAAGCATTCGGCGCTTGACGTGGCAACACATCGTGTTCGGGTTCACAACAAATTAATCATCATTCTGATGATGCCTCGTTGAGAGGTGAAACACGTGTCGATTTATAACAGGGTTCTATATGACTCTTTAAGAACAGATAAGCGGATTAGGTTACTAAATATACGTCGTCTATTGTATTTTATAATGGATTTCCGCAAAGTCACACCTGAGTCAATTAACTATCTGAAACTATGATCTTTGTAATAAGATTAACTTATTGACATCATAGCGCTAGCGCTATTTGCGCTTATTGTAGCGATATGATGACAAGCGGATTAGGTTACTAAATATACGTCATCTATTGTATACGTATTTTATCATAGTTTCAATAAATGGCACAGAAATGATTGAAGACATAAATTAAATTCGGGCCACAAAATTATGTTTTTTTTTTAAGTCTGAACCAAAACAGTAAGGATACCACTAAGGTTAAAACAGCATTTGAGGGATACCAAATGCGATGCCCGCAATTGTTACAGGCACAATCTAAAGGGAGAGAGAAGAGGAAATATACCTAAGGGACCCACAGAAAGGTGTTTTAGGGACAAATTCGACATCTAAATTGTCGGCTTTCAGTACCGTATGGTGAACGATTTTGTATTGTGGCAAATCGCTCGAGAATACTCGGACTGTTTGGCAACCACAATGCTGAGAATGGTGGCATGGTTCGAATCTTCTTGAACGTGCCTTTGACGATTTTGGCCAATCTGAAGTATCATATTCAGTTACAATTTTGGTGATATTTCTAGTTACATGTGCTGGACGTCATTCAACTGGCAGAATTGTCGTTTGTGGCTGTTGTAGATTTTGAACTATGGAATTAGAAATATGTCGTCGAAAGCACGTAGTTTCTTTTGTGACCTCGAAAAGTGCAAGGTCACTTCAAAATAATGAGACTTCTTTTGAATACTCGTTTTGGTTTTCAGAATGAAATGAAATGAAAAACATTTTTATTACAGTAAAAGATTACGACGGCATTATAAATTGAATGCGCCTGAAGACAAAATTCCTAAATCATAATAGACTAGCCTTTTTAGGGTTCCGTACTCAACAAGGAACGCTTAAAGTTTCGCTTTGTCCGTCTGTCCGTCTGCCTGTTTGTCTGTCCAGGGCTTACCTTAGAGATTCTTAGTAATAGACAGCTGTAATTTGGCATGGTTATACATATTAATTACGCTGACAAAGTGGTAAAATAAAATCATGAAAACATTTTTATATGGTACCTTTCCGTACACCTAGTGGAGATTTATTTTTCCTTGTCGATCCCATGGTTGGTTCCCATTGGAAAGCTCGTTTGTAATATTGTGAGTGAAAACTATTTTTGGATTCAGGGCTCCGTTTGCGAAATATTAAGCTTTAGTAAGTGAAATTTTTTGTTAGAGTCCAGTGTCCCCTCTTCCTGCCAGCTAAATGGTTGGTTTTGGATATGTGGAAAAAATCATGACAGTAGTATATAAATACGAAATTAAAAGAAAAACTATTACAATTAATTATGAGTACTAATCTACCAACTTACATTTGCAGTTGCAAAAACATGCTATACCATACATTCCGTATGGGAGAAGATGTTTTTCAACTACAATGCTAAGTTTGTTCTGGGGATAAATTCATCCAAAGTCAAAGTCAAAGTCAAACAATTTATTTCAATTAGGCACATAAAACTTACACTTGGCACTTATGAACGTCAAGTTTACAAAAAATAGAATTGATTCTAGTCGCCCCTTCCAAAAGGTAGTTTTCGTATGGAGAAGAATGGGCAAGAAACTCCACCGTTACTCTTTTAAAATGTTTTTACAATATTTTGCATACATTAATTATATAATTATATGTGAAGACGATGCATCTAGAATAAGATTACTATACCGCGATAGGTAAAAAAGAATGAAAAATAAAGCAATTACAGATAAATTAAATATGTGACAGATACATGGTGCTCACATATTTACAAACATTGTAAAATTATACGATATTCCTAACATTTTAACAAGTAATACTAATAAGTCAGTGTGTGAGTTCATCCCAACTACGGAACCCTTCATTGTGCGTGTCCCAACACGCACTGGGCCGGTTTTTGTTCCAACTATGTTTGGGTCGGCTACCAGTCACATACAGTAACCGAATGCAGCTGAAAATGTCTAAATACTGAAAAAGCTAAATTGCTCCATGATATACTTAATTCCTCCATTTAAATATCAAAGTGATCTCTTTAACTAAACGTGGTGAGTTCCACTAGTAGTTTAACTATCCTAGGACATGAGAACGTACTTGTGGGCGTGAAATACACTTTGAAATAACATGTAAGCGAGCTCGTGCGAACAGCTGCGAATTATGCCAAGTGTTCATAATTTTGTTTGGCTGACGACGCGGATCGTGGTAACTGGAGGGATAAAATGACAGGTTTCAAGTATGCACAAAATGTACCTATTAATGGTTTAGAGGTATGAGGAACAGGGTGTAAAGTTCACTCATCCTCTATAGAAAAGGGAGGATCCTCCGACCAGACGGGTGTCCTGTCTAGCGGGCAACTGCCTGATGGTTGATGTCGGATAGTCTTAGATATGTCGTTCGCGTGGTAAACTCTAATTGCGCGATGCTGGATCTGTGTGACATCAGGATTGTGTTGTCGTCAGGTCTTTGATGCATTGTTCGCATGTGGCGGTATAGATGCCGCCACAACGGTATAGATTTTTATAATATTTTTTTTTTGTTTTTGTCATGTAAGAAATACAGACTGCCTCCTTAGTCTAATGGTCGCAAGCGCTACTACTAACCATGACGTACTGAGTTCGGTTCCCAGGTCGGGTAAATTGTTATTGGGTTTTTCCATCAGTAATTTCGCAGTAGCTGCCTGGAGTCTGGATTTATGCCCTGTTGATGGCAATAGGTTCGCCCCTTATTACATGGGACATAAAGATAATTGGCGAAATGTGGGTGTTACGATAGATACACCACTGTGAGCTCTTCGCGGATTCCAGTCGTGATGTTATGTTATGTAAAAAAATACAGATGGATGAACTGTATGAAAGATGATATGACTTCAAAGGCAGTGACTACCGAGATGACAAATAATAGAGAAGTATGGAAGGAAAATACATGTTGCGCCAACCTCAAATAAATTGGGATAAGGGGTGGACAATTTTTATGAAATAAGTACTTGTAAGTCACTCTTTGCGGCCTGCAAGCAGCTTTGCTGTGTTCTGGATTAAAGGGTACAAGTCACATTCCACCTCTGATAATACTATTATGGCGGCATCTATATTGCCACATGCGAAATACGCATCAAAAACGTTACGTCTCACAAATCCTGCATCGCGCAATTAGAGTTTACCGTGCGAACACCATATATATAACTTCCCTGACATCAGTCGTTGGGCATTTGCCCGCCAGAAACCATACTCCCTTTTATAAGACCTCCCTTTTCTATAGAAGATGAGTGAACCTTACACCCTGTTCCTCATACCCCTAAACCATAAGTCATCATTTACCATAAGGTGGACTGCCAACTTCTTTTCGACTCAATAACATAAAAAACAGTGAGGAGACTGAGCATCTCCACTTTTGAGTAAGTGTATAGTTCCATGAGATTATGTATAGACCAGTGGTGGCCCAGTGGTGTAGTCCGCAAGTTACGAGTCTTAGATTCGAACCCTGACAGCCGCTTTTTACTTTGTGTAAATTATTTTATCACCACTGCTCTCAAAACGGGGAAAACATCGTGAGGAAACCGGCATGTCCTAGAACCAAAAATTCGAAGCCATGTGACATCTACCTCCATCTCCAACAAGCACTGGGCCTGCGTGGTGGATTATGGCCCCCTGCTTCTTACAAAGAGGAGGCCTATGTCCCAGCAGTAAGAAAATTGTGGTTAGCTTGGCTCGCCCATAGCCAGTGATTACCATCACCTATAAACACCAGAAAAACCGAGACTATTGAGCTGCCGACCTTAGAGAAACATTTGAAATGGCTACTAACTTCAAATGCCATTTCACTTACAAAACCGTTATAACCGTTTGCTGTGCTACTCTTCCTCTTCATTGCTACAAATTATCTGCATCAGTTTCACAAGTGACGGGTGGCAACGAATTGGGGACGTTATAGCTGTGTGCTGTGCTACTCTTCCTCTTCATTGCTACAAATTATCTGCATCAGTTTCACAAGTGACGGGTGGCAACGAATTGGGGACGTTATAGCCGTGTGCTGTGCTACTCTTCCTCTTCATTGCTACAAATTATCTGCATCAGTTTCACAAGTGACGGGTGGCAACGAATTGGGGACGTTATAGCTGTGTGCTGTGCTACTCTTCCTCTTCATTGCTACAAATTATCTGCATCAGTTTCACAAGTGACGGGTGGCAACGAATTGGGGACGTTATAGCCGTGTGCTGTGCTACGCTTCCTCTTCTTTGCTACAAATTATCTGCATCAGTTTCACAAGTGACGGGTGGCAATGAATTGGGGACGTTATAGCTGTGTGCTGTGCTACTCTTCCTCTTCATTGCTACAAATTATTTGCATCAGTTTCACAAGTGACGGGTGGCAACGAATTGGGGACGTTATAGCCGTGTGCTGTGCACCTCATCCTCTTCATTTCTACAAATTATCTGCATCAATTTCACAAGTGACGGGTTGCAACGAATTGGGGTATTCAATTGATTCCGGGACATTGATAAAGGCTTGTGCTCGGTTCGCAGAATACATTCATTTGACATGATTTGAACGAACGAGAGTACCGTACTTACGCAGAACACCGTAATGGTCTGGTTTAGTTCGACGAATTTATAGATATACAAAATAATGCCAGGAATAGAGTCAATTATAATATTCGTAGTTATAACGTTGAATATTTAGTTCAGAGAAAACTTATTGAGGTGGTTTAAACCTAAATAAGTTTTCTCTGAACTAAATAACTGGGCAAGAAACGGTAGAATAACGCTTATTCATAACATAATAATGAGAAAAAAAAAACAGATAGATGTTCATACTAAAACTAGCTTTTACCATACTTAGTGAATTAGTTTTAAGGAACTGTGTTTTTCAATAATATTAATTTCGAAAGTAACTAAGGGTTATGTAACAAACATTCAATAAAAAAACCGTTGTGATGGGACCGGGGACGAACGAAGTTACTTTCGGTTTTGCACACTTGACTGATGAGAGCTAGACCGAAAAAGTGTAAAATTTTTACGTCATGACACTTTTTTAACGTAACTTTCAAACGTAATTGATCAAAATGTTACACTTTTTTCAGTAAGTGTGCAAAGCATGTGTGAGCCGTGCGATAAGGAACTTCGTTTCAAAAAGTTATAAAATCTTTCTCGGCAAATAATCTACACTGGGTTGCTTTAGGTCCTACAGCATCCTTCACCAATCCAAGCCAAATGTGGTGATTGTAGTATACCTCAAAACTGTTGTTATAGTCACATAACAACTATATTTTATTGCAACGATTTTGGAAGGACTAACTCACAATAAATTCTCAGCAGTGAACAGTTAACTACTCGAAATTACGTTTTAAGAAATTCGCCACCGTATTCTACACGTCAACAAATATGGTTGAACATCTACATCATGAAATAAACCGTTCTCTCAACAATACGATTTAGATGAAACATTTACCAGACGTGTGACCAAATTAAAAGCATGTCATGTAACATCACTGGAGGCTTCCATTCTGTCCGGAGCTCGTTATTGAGGCTGTCGACTATACACTGCGGTTATTTCGGCTATGTTCAGCGCACCGACATTACCGTTCGTTTCGTGAGGGGCGTCGGTTTTATTTATTGAAAATATTTGGTCAGTTTTTCAATACTCGGATAAGCTGTTGCAGATTAAATAAATACATAATCAACTACGGCTCGATATTTCTCTGGAAATTCAGTAGGATGAGAATTTGCCAGTTTAAAAAAAAAAACTTTTAAATTAGGTATGACTTGACAAAAAGCTAGTTGCAAAAATAATTCACTCGTCGATTGCCTTTAGGAAAATATAGGACTTAAGTGGCATTTATTAGGCCCGGCACGAGGAGTAGACTTTTCTAGTATAACATTATTGCCTATTTGAGAATCATGATTTGGGAACTAATTAATTTCCTACAGGATCACTCGTGTGTCTGTCTATCTGTCGGTCCGCCAATTTGCACTTTTCACAGCCTTTTTTCTCCGAATCTAATGGACCATGTTTTTCAACTGCAATTTTAAGTTTGTTCTTGGGATAACTCCGGAACCCTTCATTGTGCGTAGTCCGACACGCACGTGGCCGGTTTTTTTTAAATAAATTCTCGAAAATTGAACACAAGACTCAAGAATTAATCGTGTAGATAAAATAATATAAATGTATAGCAAACCACCGCGTCGCATCGCATCTCATCGCCGCGCTATTACTTCGTTTTGGCATGTCGTTCTTTCACACTTTTTTTCTTTTGCTCGGCTCCTAAGGGTTGTAACGTGATGTTACATAGTCTTTCTCAGGAATGAGGCTATCCAATGCAAAAAAGATTCAAATCTGACGGGTAGTTCCGGAGATTTCCCCTTATAAACAAACAAATTTTACCTCTATATAATATTACGTATATTTATATGCTGCCATACTTACTATATTAGCATTTCATTAGATGTCGAGATTAGCTTTCCAACAGGTTTCTACTTTGCTCGTTTATCTAAATAAAAGTCTGATATTAAACCCTGCTGTAAAACTGTGTACATAGACGTTACGAAAACCAATCTAGGCACTAAACCATTTTCTTTATTCAGCAGATCGTTCTCAAGATCTTTAAGGAGTATTCGACTTGAGGTTTTAGTACCTAGCAGTAATTGTGACTTTAATAGGTAATTAGGTTAGATCATTGTCCACAGTAATCTTGTTCTACAAATGCTTTGACATTTCAGTGTAACGAGGACATTACTCAGGTTTAACAACTTTTTCGCTTAAACTAAATAACCTACTCGTACAAGCAGAAAACTAGATAAATAGATAGTTTTGTTATACTTCGAGTATCAGTTGCTGAAGCGCATGCATTGAAGTGCATCGCATTGTTTGACGTAGGCATCAGGATTCGGAAAGAAGATTAGGCGATTTGGTAGGTGACATTGACGTTTGTTTAAATTTTATAACATAGGTACTATTATAAAAACATTTCTCTAAATTACTGATTTCGCCTTAGTGCTCGGTGACACGTCGCCGTCGCCGCGCCGCGTAACCATGTGGACTGAGCTGCCGCCGCGCCGCAACCGCGCCGCTTGATTTTGCCATAACACTCTACAATCCGCGGTGACGATGACGGCGCGACAGCGGCGCGGCGGCAATGCGGCAGCGGGATGGCAGCGTTGCATATACACAGCGAGGCACGGCGACGGCGTCGGGTCGCTGAGCACTAATACGGGATATTCCCGTTCAGATGACACGTATTCCCTTTGAAAATATGGTTAAGTAACTGCTGTATTCCCGTTCGTTCCACTGCCGTCGTCCCACTGGTGTGACGAACGGGAATTAAATAAAATTACTAAATTATTCCCGTTCGTCCCACTGATTATCTTAGTGTGACGAACGGGAAGGGAATACACGAAGAAACTAACTGAGTGATTCATAATCACAGAGTAAATATACAGTCATAAAGTGATCAACAAATCGGAAGTACATGCTTCTCTGATTTAAATCCGTAAGACGTCCTCGTAACATAAGGTCCAGTTGAAAACCATCGTAATGCATTAGTTGGCTGGCATTTATATATTTTTATTGTATTATATTGATAACTGGGCCTTTTTGGCGCAGCCGTGAGGCACACAATACTATTTTAAGTTTTTTTTGGGTTTTTTTTTGCGTGAATATTGGGTGCCTTTATTACCTGGGTCAAACAAATTTATTTCCTTTCTTTCTTTTTTCTTTCATAGTATACTTAAATAGGTACTTATCATGTACTTCCGATTATTCCTCTGATACATAGGTATGCATCAGAGTACACCTAAATTAAAGAAAGTAAAAACCAGCTCGCATTTAAATAAGTAGATATTTAATTATAAAAACTACAAAATGGCTCCTTATAAAATAAAATTTAACTTAAACCACCATCCATACTGATATCGCTACAAAACGTATTAGTCCGCTTTTGAATTTCATTTGGCGATGCATATTATAATTTTATTGTCCACATTCCACCGATTCATTTCACCGTGAAATATTCCAAAGATGAGTTCGAAACAAGCATTAGAAATTGTTGTGCCGTGAATGCTCTAAATGTTCAGTGTGGTATTAAGTAAATTGATCACATTTGCCTCACTTATTTGGGTAATCGAAGCACAGGTCACTTATGGAATGCTGTTACATCACAAGACTCAATAATAAGTATAATTAAGTAATGTCCGAGTTCTTTGAATTTTCACTCGTTATGCACCCAATATTTCTAATCATTCTAACAGCCATTAAGTGTTACAAAAGTCACATAATATTACCCCACCTTTTCATAATTACTTTACAAAAATACTTGGCTTTCTCTAACACTAACCAAAAGACTAGAACTCATAAATATTACAATTCATCCCAAAATTATTCACTCACGGAACTGTGACAGGTAAAAACATTTGAGGATCACCTAATTTTGGCTCAAAACGAATGTTCACTTTAGTGTCGCCGTCACCGACTTCTAAGAAACTGTTCCAGTCGAGCATCCAATAGAAGCCATTTTTCCTTGGAGGCGGCAGTTCTGCGTCCCCTGGTACTGCTGGGGCGGCTCCTCCAAAGGAATCTTCCAAGTCAGCTATGGAAGCTCCTGAGTCGTCTGGTGATACCGCGGAATCGCTAACAGCGTTGGTTTTTGGTTCTTCAGTGGTAGTTGTAGTGGAGGAGGTTGTTTCTGCTGCTGCAGTAGTAGACTCTTCAGCTTGTCTTTTACTCTGATCATTATTCGTATTTACTTGTTCATTGACAGGATTGATGCCTTTATTCAACGGTATCACTTTCACAGAATCGTAGTCTATGGGGTCATAATTTGGTTTAGAAACTGATTTAGTTCTCCTGACTGGCATGTCATATGGAAGGCTGATCTCTTTTTTTTCTGATGATGATGTGTCCAATTCAAATGGCAATTCGGGGCGGAGAGGTTCATATAAGAAGTTGTTTGGAGACAAAGAATATGTTCCATCTTTTTTGGTTTTCGAGTCACTGCCAGGTGATATCAGATCGTATGTAAGTAATATGTTTTCTGGTAATTGAACTGTGCCGTCTATTACTTTAGGAGGTGGTAACGGTTTGAAACCTTCAAGAGGCAGAAGGAAATGATCTTGTCCAGGTTTTCCTTTTAGACCATGAGCATCCAGAAAAGCTTGCAGCTCTTCAGGGAAATTGTCTATCAACTTATCTGGTAAGGTATAACTTGGTTTCACTGTTTTTTGGTAAGATTTGGATGTTTTAGGTTTCGGAGTAGTGCTTGGTAATGCAACTACTTCAGTTCGTGGTGGTCTAGTATACAATTCCTGTAGCGAGGATCCATCGCGTGGGGTGTAGGGTAGAACCACCATCAATGTAGGTTCACCTTTCTTTGTAGTCGTTTCAATAATCGTAGGGGCTGATGGTGATACTTTTACATCTCTGTTACCATCAACAGTGTTATCTTTTACTTTCAGTTTTTGAGGATTTATCTCGTTATCGATTGTACTATATGGCGTCGTTGCTTTTTCTTTCTTGTCTTCTATGGATTCTTTAGATGCTGAAGTTGATGACTTCGCATCTTCAGCTCGTATATCGTTAAGTAATTGCATAATTTCATCTTTAGTCAGTCTTGGTAAAAGCTGATTTGTTTGTAGTATGTTTTGGACTTGTTTTACGGTCTTCTCCACGTCCAGTGCGGCCCCAGAGACTGTTGCCAAGGCTGCAAAAAGGCAGCACCAAAAAAGCTTCATTTTCTGTAACCAAAAAAAAAAACGAATTGAAGTATCTAGTTTTAAATATCGAATGCAAAACATTAAAAAGGTTTGGGATAAAATTGGGATCAAATATCGGTGTTCTTTGACAGAAGATAGGTCATTGCTTTTTGTTTTGAAAAAACGATAGGACGAAGTAACGAGCTCCAATTACAACCAACATCTGACCCAAACATTTTACTTTTTAGGTGTTTATTGCAAGGCCGAAAACTCAGTAAGACTACTCAAATTGAACAGATAACAGAATTTAATCTTATTTTCCTATTTTGCAGCAGCAAAAAGACGAGTTAATCAGATAAATATTCATACTTAAATTCCCACCAATCCCCAACAAGTAAATAAAGTATACGGGCGACTGTATAAGCAGTGGCGGAGTTATCTCTGTAATTACAGTTTGAGTTACACAGCAGAACCATAATCGTAATTCCCAAAGTTTAGCAGGCCAAGATATCGGGAAGTTGTTATCGTTTCAAAAGTTTCGGCTCTCGGATCACTTATAAGACGCTCCACTCACATTTGCGTTGTATGAGAAAAATGTTATGATCTTTTATAAGTAATGATCGCATAAACTGTGCGTTTATGTGGAAAATGGTCTTTAGGTAGGGTCTTGGGAAGTTTTATTGCCATTTGCTTCTTGTTTGTTAATTTTTACATTACTTAGTTCATTATACTTAATGACGTTAGTGACTCTGTTTAAAGGTACTTTGTTAACAATAATAGGTACCATTTTGTTTTTTTAAGGGTAGGTTTTAAAGCTCCTAGTTACCTTGGCTTTTTTGGTTCAAGTTTTAAAAATTCCGCTCATACCACCGTCCGGAAAAATGTTTTATGTCCATACTAAATCACTTCTTGTGATTCAACCAATTCTTTTAATTGTTTTTTAGGATAAAAAATTCAAATAAAGTTTAGATCCAAAGATACAATCCCTTTAAGTTTAAATCGCAGTCCCAAATGACATTCAAAGATTGCTCTCTGAGATAAAAGATCGTCAAGAGCACGATTGTGCAAATCGGAACCTGGTCTTAATAGGCTTAAAGTATGTAAAAGTAAAGTGTCATCGTTATATACTTTGGAAGAGACGTTGATAAGAATCACGTTTAGTTACTGATTTGGAAAGGAAACTCTATGGTATCGACATTTCAATAGGGGAAACTTTGTATTAATTCTGTCTTTCCTATATACTAGTAGCAACACAACTAACATATGTCAACCAAGTCAAATTCTCATTGAAACACTCTACATTTTAAAATTTTTAGAACGATGTTTTTTAATGCGGGTTACGGTAAGATTAAACTGGCAGACATTGCCAGGTAAGGAAAGATCATTATGTGTCCATGTTTTTTAATACAGAGCCATCTAGTACATGTAGTAGCATGCTATATAGTAGTATGGATTAAGTTTTTAGCAAGCAAAAAACTTATAGTAGATGGCTTTGTATTATAGAAAAAAAACCTTTGACACTTGAATCTTGAGACCATACTAGGCTCTGTGTTTACTTATTATACATCGAAAGGAACTACTCTCCAACCGGGTGTTCCACGACACCCCCGACTTTTATTAATTGTTTTTTTTTTTGTTTGTCATTTCGCTAAGTTATTTCTAAGTCCCATATAATATTCAGCACACAAATCTAAACTTCGGGCTGTAACTGAGAAGTTCCTAAGCGAAAAATCCAATAACTTTTTACCCGCCCTGAGAAACGAACCAGCCTCATTGTTCTAGTGTTTGCTAGCGCGATTGCTGAGCGTGAGGTCCAAGTTTTGATTCCCAGGTCGGACAAAGAGATATTAGGTTTTTCCGTAGCAGCCCGGAGTCTGGATTTGTGCATTTGATGGCAATAGTCTCGCCCCTATGAGGAACTCGTGGCTAAGTAATAACAGCCGCACGGATCGATTCATCAGGTTAAGCTACGCTTACCGGAGTTGGTCCGTGGATCGGTGATCATCTTTACATACCGAGACTCCTCCGTGCCTCGGAAAGCACTTTAAGCCGTTGGTCCTGGCTGCCATTCGTAGATCTTGGACAGTCGTCACGGGTCGTCAGAAGCTTGAACGTCTGACAACCAGTCTTACCAAAGGGTATCGTATTACCCAGTTACTAGGTTGTGGAGGTCAGATAGGCAGTCGCTCCATGTAAAATACTGGTATTCAGCTGCATCCGGTTAGACTAAAAGCCGTCCCCAACATATTTGGGAAAAGGCACGGGAGAGTTATAGAGTCCTCACCCCCTATTAAATGGGATTCAAACATAAATTGCGAAATGTGGGTTTACTATAGATAAGTACACCGCTGCCTAACCCTTTAGGGAAAACAAGGTGTGATGGTATGTTATGTTAGAAACGAACCCAGTATCCTGGTCCACAGAAGTGACTCAACTTAGTAGCCTTTCCCTCTGGTATTATAAAATACCTTTTATTTTCCTCCCCTTCAAAGTCAACAGGGGGGAAAATAGGTTACTATAAGGTTTTTAGGCCACGGGCTTGGCTGCAATTAGCGACAAGTGCCTTAGAGCTTGTCTGGATGAAGAGCTGTACGTGCATTTGCACAAATAAAATGTTTTGCGTCAGCTGTATTTATTAAAATGGTTAAGCGTAATTAATATGCCTGTTTAAGTTGAAAAGGCATTAATATAGTCTAGAGAATTGGCAGCGAAATGTTAGGTATAAGAGCAAGTTTTCCTATATAATATATTACAATAAGAAAAAGACAATAAAAATAATACGCATACCTATAGTGAACGTTTACTATTTGAGAAGTTACTACGAAGCCTTTTGTGCTATTAATAACAGACTGTTTACCAGGAACATGAGGAAATTTACTATCACAGTTTGTCCTATGACAATGTCTAATAACAGAATCAATTACAGAAGTTATCCTGCACCAATAGTGCATTTGTGTATTTAAGTGCAGTGGTGATCTAATGGTAACAGTCCCGACTAAGCTATAGGGAAACGCTTTACTTTGTGTAAATAATTTCATCACCACTGCTCTCAAAACGGTGAAGGAAAACATCGTGAGGCAAACCAGCATGACCTAGAACCAAATAACAAAAAAAAACATGTGTACAATTCACTCGTGGTAGAAGTGAAACCTTCAAAAGTTTTGGCCGAAGCAAACTCCTACTATGCCTTGGTAAACACGAGTGGAGGGGGTACGAAGCATATAATAAACACTGTATAATGCTTCCCATCTCATTTTATCCCACGTTAAATCTTATGAATTTATGTGTCCGTCTCTTTTTACCGTCGCTTTTTCGTTTCAACGGCTTTCAAATCACAATGATGCTAAAGAAGTTTTCACTTCAAAATTCGAAGACTTGTGACATCTACCAACCCGCACTCCATTCCTCCACTCCGCCCGCGTGGTAGATTACAGCCCACTCCCACTCCAAGAGAGACGGCCTGTGTCCCAGCAGTGGGAACATTATAGGCTAATTATGCTATATTTATACTGTATACAAACATAAGCAACACAACTGCAGGGCAAAGACCTCCTCTTACCTTTTCTCTATCTACCTGCCATATTTCAGGTGTCCAATTTATTCCATCAATCTGTTTATGAGCCATATACATATACAATGTCACCCATGGGCATGTGCCCACCCGTATTTTCGTGTACGTATATATTCATGACAAATTATAGAATATTAACGTTTTTTTTCTAAAATATTTTAAAAAAAATATATAAAAAATAAGGATAGACTCTAGGAGGTCTATCCTTATTTTTTTTTCAATATCCAGCTTGATTCATTTTATGGAATAACACTAGTGTTTTTTTTTTATTAATGCGGTTTTTTTTTTAGAAAAAAATTACTTTACTTCCGTTTGTTTTTCATAGTCGACAAATTTTATTAAAAAATATTAATTAATCCGATAAAATAACTCATAAGCTTTTAGAAATAATACAGAATCCTAATCGAGCCAATAACATAGGAGATATGGCAAACGCTACTAAAAAAATTGAATAGGTAACATGAAAAATATTAAAGATAGACCTTTTAAAGTTAATTTTCGATATTTTTTCATGAATATTCAGAAAAATGCGGGCGTGCCCATACCCATGGGCGACATTGTATATACGTATATAAACTCATGTCTCCTTCCAGGTAGACACTACAGAATGTCACCTACGATCCTTACAAATACTTCTTTTGCTTCGTTTAAGGGCGGCCAACCCGCCATACTTTTCATACAAACGCTCGTACGTGATTATGGCGTTGTAACACATCTTTCTTTATTTTTTTTTAACTAATATGTATATTGTGCATTATATCTAGGTTTCTATGAAAGCAAAAAATAAAAAAGATGAGAAACAAATTCAGTATAAGCCTCCAAAAATCAGCTTTTTTGCACAAATTTTACCCGAACTTTGGCAAGTCATAATATACTCATAATTGGTAAAAGTAAAGAAAACATCTACATAGAAACCTCGCACATGTAATCAAAATTCTAAATATAAAAAATTTTTTTCACAAACTTGTAAGGTTTACTCAAAAACACGTATTTCCTGATAAAACTTATTACACACAATTTTTCGTACAATGTTATCGCGTTCTCGCTTGTTTGTTAGTAGTTCTCACTTGCGCTCGATGAAACAACAAGCTTTTCGCCCATGCTCGCATTGGCGATAGACGGACCGGGAAGGGCCCTCTTAAGTTCATAAATCTGGCCATACACGCACGCCGGTTGCAGTTACTACGCACCTGACCTTTCTGAAGAACATTACCAATAAGGTCACTTTTATACCCTTCTCGGTGTCCCCTTCAGGTGTTTCCAATCACATCTGTCTTGTACCATAATAATACCTTTTATTAGTCGCCTTTCATTCATACTCTCAACAAGACCAAATGATCTAAGCATTCTACAATAGTTGACACAAAAAGTGGACTTAATGCTATTATCGACCGTCTATATAAAGTCAAGTAGGTTATTATACCATATACTACACAAGCATGAATATTACATACCCCTGTCTTGTTCGGCGGTGACAATGAAATTTTAATTGCATGTCATCATGTATCGTGTATTCGCGTACCACGTTGAGTTAGGGACTCAACACATTTATACGTTAAGCTCATGCAATACGTGAGGGAAATATGTTTTCATTTTTTTGGTATTTTTTTATTGTGATACATTTTGCGTTCGTATTTTCGGGAAATTAAGTTTTGCTTTTATTAAAACGAAAATAAGAATAATCCTATGTGTTTATTGATTGATGCAATATAACGGATGCTGACGCCATACGACATTTGACAACGAAAAAAAACTTCTTATCAAAAAAAATCTAAAGCAAAAAAAAAAAACCTAAATATTTAATTAAATGACATTGCAATTCGAGTCTTGCAAACCAACAAAACAAATGCTAGCAATCTTATACAATTTATTGTACGATCCGTGACGATTTGAAACGAAACACTTTCTACGTTCTACCTTGATGGCATTCCATATAAATACAGATAAAACACCATTGTTTGTTATACTACGCCACATTCTTCTTCATATCGCAGCGCGAATCCTTGCGAAACCTAACGTACAACTGTGAACAGTCCTAAAAGACATGTGTACGACGTGTGACGCTTTAACACGAAACACTTTCTATGTCGCCTCGTTAACATTCGTGATGCAACGTGTCTCATTTGTTCATTACGAAGCGTAATGTTTGATAATTATTTACTACATTTTGTGGGACGAATTTTGGAAGTAGACTTGATAATTGAGATCTTGTTTGTGCTTCTAATTATGCAAGGTTAGCGTAACTTGCTGGTAAAATTATGTTAGTCGTCAAACATGCATAACTAATAAGTTATGCATGCTTGATTCGCGTCTTGTAGTTTCTCTCTACATCAATGGAAAGTGTCGCATTTCCGCAGAGAATCTACAATATGGTGCTACCATGTACTTTTTGTTTGTTTTGCCCGAGTTCATCTATACCTAGGCTAGAAAAATAATTAGGAACAACGCGGGTAGTAGCTAGTAAGATATAAGATCAAAGAACATCAGAGGCTAGGTCGTTGTAGGATGTCAGGATTTAATCTTTATAGTAATTACTAATTACCTTCTTGCAATGAACCTGTTTTTGGTGATTGGCTTCTTTTAATAAATTCAAAGAAGAAAATATACATTTGCTGAACCCTAAAAAATTACATAACACGAATGGATTGCCATTCATGTTATGTAATTTTTTAATATTCCGTACCTGAAGGGTGCCAAACGGAACCCTATTACTAAGCCTCTGCTGTCCGTCTGTCTGTCAGCGAGCTGTATCTCATGAACCATAGGTAGACAGTTCAAAATTTCACAGATTATGTACTAGTATTTCTATTGCCCCAAAACAACAAATAATAAAAATTAAATAAGTTAACATTTTAAATGGTTTATAGTTTATTGTATGGAGACATCCCCATACAATAAACTTCGATTATGAAAAAAAAATATTCTAACCCTGGCGTGTGGGGTATCATTGTCTAGATCTCATTGAGTAGAGTTTTTTTTTTTGTCTTAAAGAATGAAAAAATAGCGGGCCACAATTTTTTTTCAGTATGAGACCATTTTTGTACGAGCTCTATCTCAAAAACTAAACAAGTTAGGAATTTGAAACTTCTGTACATCATGTACAACATACTGTCATACTAAAAACGCTAATTTATAAGGTATTTTCTACAACTGCAAAAAATAACTTTGTGATTCATAGTATCATTATGAAATAAAAATTTGTCTTACCGATTTTTAAATTTAAGATGAAAAATAATATTATTCTTTATTGAGTATTTTCATTTATTTGCTAAATATTTTAAGGTGCACGGAACCCTTCGTGTGTGGGTCCGACTCGCAATTGACCGGTTTTTCTTGTCATGTTTGTAGACTTCACATTAAGTCTGTTGGCAACGCTACCATCCTTTTTTTGAGGAAGGGAAATCATCAAATGACTTCTCCCGCTCTGGGCGGAGCGAGAGGGCGTGTCAGACTTTTACTGACTAAAGCCCACCCGTGTTCCTTCCGTTGCCCGTGTGCCGGGGCCGCGATATTACTTTCGGACAAACCCGCAACCCCAGCAGGCATTGGTCCTTACGGACCCCGTCAGTTGGTGCTGACATCTCTTTGAGGTGCGCGTGGAACACAACGCGCCGTCGACCCGGGTCTGGTCCTTATCGGACGGCGAGCTACCCATTGCTCACGTCCGCAAGCCCACGCCTACGGTGGCCGGAAGTCAGCTCGTGACTCCCGACGCCCGGGGTGTCTCCTGCGGAACGCTGCCATCCTTACATACTGACTAATATTTTATCACGCACGACACGAATTATTATAAAACTCATACTGATAAATAGAAAGAAGAAAGCACTAAAATGTATGTAATATTTCAATAAAACGTAATAGATGCTGGTTACAAAACATCGCACCACAAAGATAAACTCTGTTTTTGCGACAACAATGGATAAGACAACAAAGTCATATTTGTTCCGATTTCTTGGCTCTCATTTTCTTCGTTATTATTTCCTTTGTATTTTCCGGAAATAGTTTTTTTATTCATAAACAAGGTAAGACCAAGAGGTTTTTAGATGTTGTATAAGAGTTAAAACGAGATTCCGCGTAGCTAAGAAAAATTATTCCGAATGCGATGTGTGGTCCTACCGTAGAACAAAAGGACCAGAATTTCTCGGAATAGTCCAGGATTCTCTTAGATGTTTTTCTTTACGGCAAATGACTTTCGATTCGATTCGATTTCCTTCAAAGCTTATGCAATAAGCAATACAAAGACATAAAAACGTCCGCACTTTATTTACCTAAATAATAGATGTCTCAATAGTTTTCTATGAAAATCTTTGTTCGGTCCTTATATGAAACATCACCTGAGTCAATAGCACTTGCTTCCTCGACTTGTGAAAGCAATTGTGTTTGTGATACAAATAAATAAAACGGGAAATCGTAATATGCTGTTGGTTCTAGGTATTATTATTTTATATTAAAGGTGTTATTTGTTTGTTTGTATTGTGTATTATTTATATTAAACATGGTCTCTTACAAAGCGTCAAAAGTCCGCACTTGGGGTCTGCCAGCGGGCTATGGAGCGAAGCATACTAGGTGTCAAACTCACAGACCGCATTAGGAATTCTATACTTCGTTCCAAAACACAAATAGCGGATGCTGGCCGCACAGTTGCTGGACTAAAGTGGAACTGGGCTGGCCACATCTGACCAAAAATCACCACTCAGTGGATCCCAAATAGCAGGAAATGACTACGCGGCAGGCCCAGAAAGAGATGGCGGGATGAGCTGGACTCCTTCTCAAAGGATTGGCTCGCAATCGCAGTACACCGGGAAAAGTGGAAAGAGGGAAGGGAGGCCTTTGCCCTGCAGTGGGACGACACAGGCTTATAATAATATAATAATTAAAAGTGAAGAATGAAATATGTCTCTCCTCTCTTACAGTCAGTACAAAGGTTTGTCTCGGAATAGATTCCCTTTTTTCATAAGAATTAAACTTATCTTTATTAGATACTAGCTTTTGTCCGCGACTTCGTCTACGATCCAGGATGAAAAGTGACCTATGTCCTTCTCCAGTTTGTAGTCTACCCATGTGCCAAATTTCATCCAAATTTGTTCAGCCGTTTTAGCGTGAAAGCGTAACAAACAAACTCACTTTCGCATTTATAATATTGGTTTGGATACAAACTTTATGTATGTATGACGGTGCTTATGAAGTAAATTTTGAATTTAAAATGAATATGTTCTGAACTATTTTAGCAAGTATCTGTCACTCTATATTTTTTTTCCGAATATATTTTTGCTATGATCTATTTCTTCCACTCGTTTCTTTAATGTTACAATCTTTACAGCTAGTTATTAATTATATAAAATATGTCGTAAGAAAAACAGTTCAAGAAATTCAAGAATTCAAGAAAATCTGTTCTTATAAAAGCTAAAGACGACTTACTACTGACGAAATCTCCTAAACATGTTCTGAGACACGCGTGACTCCTTTGACCTTTAGATACTCGCTAAGAAGGATTTTCATATTTACACGTGTTTCATGACAATTACACGAGCTACCGAGTAATTTCTTAACTTATGACTATTCAAATGCCGAGTGATATAATGCGTGCAAACATGAAACGCCGACAATTTGTTACAAATATTTGAAGTTTTTGCCACACATTTTTAACACGCAGAATGCTGTGATGAAACTTACATTCTGAAAGTAGTAGAATGTGAGTCTGTGAAGTCATAGAATGCGATAAAAGAAGTGTAATAAAGGCAACTAGGGGGATCTGGTTATTGTCTATTTCAAGATAAAAAGTGCAATAAACAATATTTTAGGGTAAATATTTCGAAATGCCATAACGTAAAACCGAAACAAAAAAAAAGAGAACGAATCAATGCCCAGCTTTGATGACACAAATCAAAGAAAAAAACTGCGAAAGCAGCGTATAGAAGGACCAAAAATAATCAACGAGGAAAATGCTGGACTAGCCATTAAATTAATGAAGATTCGTAGTCACGCCTAGAGTATAAAGAATATAAGTAGTTATCTGTAGCCTGCGTACGACGAATTTACTGCTTGACATGTCTCGCCTCATTGTATATTTATCTCCCTCACACAACAAACTTTAGTAGAAGTCGGCTGAACTTAGACTGTAACGAGAATTTATTTTGCTAAATTATCTACATATTTCAACACTCCAAGAGAAAGATCACCCATTAATAATAAATTCTGCAAATGTGCTTCACTTCCATATGTCGTGATATTCTTAGGACCACCTGCGAAATCTGATAATTTACAAACTAGACCAAAATCTCGAGATATTTCATCTTCTTACAGGTTGGAAACACATCAGGACATCCATTGGTATAATAAGTGGCTATAACCAATTCCCATCAAATGATTCGTTGGCGTGTTTACCCTAGCAAATAAAAAATAAATATAACTTATTGCCTATCCACAACTTCATAAGGAAACCCTTACCCCACTCTTTTACAATTTGCATGCTACGATAACCAACAGATTTTCTCATGAACATCAAAATATAATATTATTACATCTACCGAAACCAAATGAAATAAGGGACGGAGTCAGAGGGCTCAGTAGTAGGATATATTATGTTAGAGCGAGCTCGATCCGCCCCTAGATTTACATATGGAAACAATGAGATGGAAAACAGTTTGCGCGTGATTCATGTGTGATAACAATAACAGTGGTGGGTGTGAACCGCGGATGGTGGGTTCGGGGCTGTAACACGTTTGATACGCACTTGCACGCTTATTCATAAAACATGGAATCAAGTAACAGGAACAGTATCAGTTTACGAATACGATATAAATTTTTCAGAAGTGTGACGTAATTGGTGAGATTTTCGAATTATTCTAATATATTCTCAATTTCCTGAGGTGATAAATTTGATATATTGATATTGATATTGTGATAAATTTTGAAACATGTCTAAAGTATAATGCATTCCATTCTTATTCATATCAGGAGTAAAAATCCCTATTGCTAATAAAAGAAGTCCAAAATACAATTCACTTATGATCAAAAGACCGACAGACTCTTCCTTAATCGTTGGTACACAAACAATAATAAATAGAACATGAGCAGGTATCAATAAAGACAATATCCGTTGAAATATGATGTTCATTTTGTTGGTAGTGTGTTTACAAAGCGCTGTTGTTATGAGGAAAATCGAAACGCTTTGTTGTCGTTAAATCAAGATACTTCGATTTTTTGATAGATGGAAGGAAATAAATGAAAGCCAGCAACAAGTAGATAAATTAAAGAGATAAGGAAAAAGCCACAAAAAGAAGGTTAACATGTAAGAAATACTACTATAATATTAAGGAAGTCGCTCTTCGATTCGACAAGAGATATGATTCGGTTATATATAAATGAATATAAGTCGATTACGATTTTTATGGTGTCACAGTGGTGCATTCATGAAAAATTTCCTAGACTTTTGAAAGTAGATTGCTGCGATTGTTCTGTAAAGCAAAAACTGGTCCTTCTATCCTTAGTCCACCCCTAAATACTTTATGTACCTTCAATGTGGGGAATTTGGGTTGACAGCAACATAGTGACTGGCTCGAAACTAGATCTCCAATTTTCGCCGTACGAAGTTATCAGACTTCGACCCGCCTGATACAAACCCTTTGTTGTGCTAAGACAGACTGTGGCAATATTGCTGCGTAGACATAAGTCAACGAGTACCACGTTATTATTTTCCATTTCACAATTTTAGATTCAGCTCTCTTTGACACAAAACAGCCTGAAGATAGACACAAAATAAAATACGTACGATCCTATTACCTAGGCCTGACTAAAGCTAATATATGGCAGGAGAGATAACCCCTTTCAATCTAGTCCTTCGAGTCGGATCCAATGTAATTTAAGTTGGATTTCTTGACGGCATCGCTGAAATTTTTCGACGCCTTAACACTTGTAAGACATTTTTCTTAGCAGCCATTCCATTTGAAGGAAACGTTAATTTTGACGAATAGCCCTTTGATATGGATATACTGTATTCAGCAATATCAAAGTTTATGTTGTGTAGGGAGACATTTGCGATGGAATTTGAACCTTGTAGTGTTCAATTTAGAGTTCATTTTATTTATTGTTGCAACTGAACGTTGTAAGGTATGAAGCACAATATTTTCGTTTTATTGCTTCCGTTTGTCCGTCTATTCACTTACTTAAATTATGTATATTGTGTTGTAACGTTATAACATAATATAATTATGTCACACATTGGCAAAAACGTAGGCGATTGACATTTTTCCATGTTACTGTTTTGTTGTTTATTTCAAACAAGATTGTAATATTTCTACCTTTTTATAGACAATCCTCGATGCCTACTGAAACGAGTATCTTTAAAAGAAGTTTCGTAAGTAAGATGAGATTATTACTTGGTAACTTAAAGCGTGACTAATGTTACTGACGTTAAAATCTAGAAATGAATTTAAAAGTAGAATGTTTATCTAGGTAAGTTATTGAACATTTTATAATATTGGTTGCTATGCTAATTTATATGAGATTTCACCGGAGATTAAATGAGAAAGGCTGCCAGGTAAACTTAAATCTTAAGTAGCACAAGGTCCTCAAAGCAAAACCGACCCTGTAAATCCCAAGAGTAAGCATACGTGTAATATCTACATCCTCTAATCTTACATCATAATACTACTAAAATATGATGCACTGCCAAACACGGCGGACATTAGCCGGGTGGCCGTATACGGCCCACTATAAAGGAGGCTATGTTTATGACGGTCCGGCTATAAACCGGGATGATTCATCGACTAGTGTGCCACTAACTTTATTACGCAACTGGTGACCGGATATCTTATGTAAGTGGATAATCTTCATTTCACTTTATAATCTTGTTAAGTAATAAAAGAATCTGGCGGTAATGCATGGAATTGGGGTAATGGCGGAACTTGTGTTCTAGGTCGCATCTGTTTTGCTGATTCTCTTCAGAAGTCGGTAGGTTAGCAGCCCACTTGTTTAATCAGATGGTGCATTTACTGTTTGATTTGTCTGTAGACCTAGTCTAGAGATATTTATAGTTTGTTTATTATGTAAGAACAAAATTCTCTCTGCCTGTTCACTTCGTTTTACAATTATTGTTTTTTAATAACTGTTAATCCGGACGATGTTGGAGAGATTCACTCACAATAAAAGCAAAAACCGGAATAAATTTTCTATTATTCACTGGAATAATCGAAAATTTAAAAACAAAGTTGGAAAGCGGTCAGTTCTTAGGAGCATCCCCAATAGCACGTGCGAATAGTGCTCCAGACCTTCCAACCATGGCGACCAATCTCAGTGGAGCGCTGACACAGATGCACTCTCTGTTCCCTCACTGTCATAGTCCGATGACACGGCAATCTGACATGACCGCAGAGAGATCAGGCGCAGGACTAACGGAATAACGTGCTTTACGAGGCCGGGGGTAATACACTGTCAACTTCCAAACTACGGGCTGTTATAAGGAAATTCCTAATGGTAAAACCCAATAACACTTTGCCCGACCTGGGAATCGAACGCAGAATCCCACGCTCAGCAGTCCCCAAGAGCCCCGTTGGTCACGTGACCTTACTGCAAATAGAACATAGGGTTCTATTTGCAGTTGTCCAAGACAAAAGGATCTTCAGCAACATGCAAAGAACAATATGTAACTAAATGTGGGCGTCTGTGGTTTAACTGTGGGTGTCCTCTTGATCACATGGGTCTTAAAAGGGTAATCTATTATCAAACGCCATCCAAATTCGCTTAAGGACCATAATTCGCTGACTGGTAAACTTTTCGCCTACAAGGACCAACAGTGGTGCTTGTTTAAAGTTTAACTACTTATAAGACTGAAACGATATAAAAAGGATCTTCAAATTACTTTTTTAGAAATATCGATTTGTGTCGTAGGCGTAAAGGTCACTCTGGGTAAAGCAGGTTCTATCTGTACGTGAAAATAAAAGACCTACAATTTTAAATGAGTCTAACACGCCTTTATTTAATTCAAATGATAAAGAACCTAGTTGAAACTATTCAATGAATCATGTAATTTTAATATGATTTATTTCTAAAATTCATTCATTATACGAAAACGATCACGCAAAATTTCAAAATCCTCCCATGTCACCTAAGTTCGAAAATACTTATTTAACATCGAAGCTTAAAACAAATTGGTTAATTAACCTCTACAAGTTTGAACGCATTAAATAAACTAATAATAAGGCTCGGCGCTTCATATATCATTTAGTAGTTAGAGGTCATGGCCTCAGGACTTAATCACTCTCTCTTTGAAAATACATGAATAAGAAATACGTAGTGAATTTATGCAAGTACAGAATGATGTATACATAGACAAGAATTTCATCTAATTGCCTACAATCTTTGTTCCAAAATACATGGGTACTTATTACGTGTTTGTTTGCGACTCATTGATACAGTATTATGGAACACAAATTATAGACAGTCAAAGAATTATTGTCGATTTATACATCTTTTTGAGGCTGACTGTGCCTAAGTCAGCGTCTCCATATTTATATTTAAATATAATTTTGTCACCCCCACATGACTCAGACCTTGGACTGGAAAAAGGTCTTTAATATTTTACTCATATGCATAAGGCAGAATATGAATTAAGTGACTGCAGCGAGGACGTAGTAGATGAAAAATAAATACGTTTCTGTGGATTGCTTTTAACTTGTCGAGGCCACGGTCTCGGAAAGGGACTTGACAAGCTTGTCACCATTTTATTTATGTACTTGTCAGGGATAAAATTACCGCAAAATATTTTGTTGGACTATTCTTGTGTATTTTTTTTCGAAAACTACTTTTAGGCGTCGTTGTGCATTCATAGTTACATTATCCTATAGTACCTGGGCGAACGACCTCTGCTCTGGTGAAAACAGAGAATGTTCGTATATTAGTATGGGATAGTTCATACCAATTCCATGCTGCCATGATAGAAGTTACTTACTAATTCCATGCTGCCATATCATTATTCTAAGATATCCATCTTGTTCTAAACTTTGGACGACCGAGCTCTACTCTAGTGAAAATATGGAAGAAACAATTTTTTTTTTAAACTTTGCTCGTTTAATAGTATACGTCTATTAAATGAGCAATATTTATATATATATATACATTTGTAATCACGTTTTCGAAAACGGCTCTAACGATTTCGATGAAAGTTGCACTATATGGGTAGGGGTGCAAAAAATCGATCTAGCTTGGTCTCATATTTGGGAGAATTCGTTTTCTCTATTTTCACAGCCTCGGCAATGTGATACAACGTTGGTATACCTGGACGATATGTTTATGTATTTTCCCCCGAGCAGAGCTCGGTCGACCAGTACCCTAATTACGTAATACACGATCAATCAGAATCTGAATCGTTTTTAAACAGAATGCTAATCAATAGCTTCATAAGTTCGAAAAATGTTGTGCTCAACAACGTAAATAACGCAACGAATGTTGTTGAATTGTCAAAATGAAACAGATTAGTCTTAATCGTTTACGAAAATGCGTTACGCAACAAGATAGCTTCTTATTAAACGTAACACTTAATCATAATACTTTAAATAAACACGATTCGAAGTGACCGTAAAACTGTTAGCTTCATACCTTACGTAACTTAATATTATTATATTTAGTATGAACTGGAATAAAAACATAATTTTAAACCAACTATTACGAAACGATTCATAAGTAAACGTTACTGAATTATACTATTTGGAGCTTCCGTGCTTACGGATGAAAGGACCAAATAGTTCAGTAAGGTTTTATTTTTCTCTCTGAAAGAATTTTGTCAAAAAAGCTTTAGCGAAAAGAAATTGAATTAAACGTATTTTTTTCTTAACTTTTTCGTATATACGAATTTACGCGCTAAGCTATGTATCTCATCATTTTCCGATTTCACGATCATTCGCTTCTCGCGCCTCCAAACAGTTTCGAGGCAACCGCCTTATAAACGGATTCAATTTATTTTTATTGGCTGGTTTTGCGAACCGTGGTGCCCACCATACATTATCAGTTTTCTATTATAAGAGTAAGGAGTTATACTGCTAATATATTAAGGTAAAATGCTGTTGTTATATCATTAGGAAAGGTAGTTAGTTCTCTTTGTGCTAACAACGCTGATAACTATTCAAACAGTTTATTGTAATAGAAGGAGGTTACTACACAAGGTGGGCCACGTGTTTATTGGGTTATTCCATGTGGGATTTCTTAGTAGCAGCCTGGAGTTTGGATTTGTGCCCGGTTGTTGGCAATAGGCTCGACGCGGGCGTAGCGGTAGGAGTCCTTACGTACAAGCACCAAGAGCAAAGGGCAACTGATAGAAATCCGACGACTGACGAAGTTTGCCGACGGATATTAAGAAAATTGTTATACTGTACTCATCTTTCAGAGAACAACCTGATATCCATCGTTATAAATGGATATTAATCAAAACCTTTTGAATTTGTTATTAAATATTCAAATAGATATTTTGTGTAGATTTACTTACACGTAGTTCGTTATTTTGTGTTGCGTGTGCAGATTAGGTATACCTACCTACTAGAACAGAAACTGGACACGAACCAATGAATGGGTGATCATTGGTCAAAATGATCACCCAGTATTACCTATCAACAATAATACCTACATTACTATGATGAGGTGAAGCAATTTTGAAAACAATTTTGAAAGATGCCATCTTTGTCACAAAGATGTCACCTTTCATACCAAATAATGAATATCATCATCATTTCAGCCGAAAGACGTACACTGCTGGACATATGCCTTCCCCAAATGGGGGGTTTGCCATAATCGCCACGCTTGCCAGGTGGGTGATCGTAGTATGGTGTTAAAATGCATAGAGAACGCTGCTGCCCATTCTCTAGTAAGTCCCTTAGTCGCTTTTTACGACACCCACGGGAAGAAATGGGATGGTACTATTCTTTACGTCCGGCACCACACGGCACAATATGCAATAAAAAATTAACCTTAAGGTGTTTGACATTTTAATTCCCTGACGTCATTAGCATGTACAAGTACCGGCTAGTGACGCGTGTGTTTTTTTTTTTTTTGACGCCGCGCCGGTTCCTATAATTTGTACAACCTGTGCAGTACAATGTGCCCACTGTGATCAAAGCCTTACCCATTACTAAAAGAGCGGTTAGTTCGGAGTCATCGATTGACCGGCCTTCATCAATCAGCCGGACTAACTGACAACGGTTGTCGCTTCGCTGGCTGCTAACAACCGTGAGGAGTTCTAATTAACGACACGATAATTTGATGCGGAGTCAGCAGAATAGTTGGGGTCGAATTATAATGTGAGTAGTTTTGATAGTTTGAGTTTTGTTATGAAGCACTTTTTCGTGAATAATTATCATAAAAAAAGGTCGAGAACAGTCTGCTCTTAACTCATAACCGAGAGAAAAACTTATTTAAATTCTATTAATTTTGTTCTTCGGTTAGGTCTTAATATTATATTTTGGCCGCATTTTTGCTCACGTGTATGTCTAAATTAATCCCACGGGAACGTACTACCGGGCTAAAAAGTATCCTACCCAGATCAGCCTTTGTGCCAAACATAAAAATCCGTTATGGCCTGAAAATTTAAAAGACGAACAGAATAAAATAAAATAATAATAATGTTTTTATATTCTTTTATTATTTTATTCTAATATTTAAAAATATAATTTATATGTATATAGTTGAATAAAGGAAATATTAATATTAGCAAGGATGAATAATATGGAATAATTTATTAGTACCTATTTATTCATGTAGAAGTATGGATTCGTTTGTGTAGATATAATTATGATTATGCTATGTTACATTCAATTTTAATAAGATATGGAATTGGAAAAAAAATGCCTGCAAAAATGCTAGTTAATAAAAACGACACTGTGACCGCAAAAAGAAAACGAATTCACTTGAACTTAAATTGACATTGAAGTCATTGCGGATTCACCTTATTCGAAGTTATGCAACCACATTTTTTTTTATTTCTGCATGTCCGTATATGTACTATAAAATTACAAGTGATATGCAATATCCTGTTGTAGAAGTAGGTACATTTCAAATTAATCTATTCTCAGGTAATCTTCGTGACCAGCCAATAGCCAATAGGTCATGACCAGTCGTATGGGAAACTTAACGTGTAGGTACAGCTATTACATGAATCGTGTACTCATAGTGTGATAAATCAATGACGAGTTTCCATCTGTCTGCTACTCATAAATGCAGGGTCATCACTACCCTTATTTGGGATTAAAGATATTTTGTTAAGGCGAAAGCGCCAGGGTAGCCTGCAAAATTCTAATTTGCAGGGAAAAATCAGTTATGTATTTATCAAAATATGATTCGCGAGCGTATAAAATATGTAATTACAGATTCAAATTCAAATAACATAACATTACGCTTTGTTTCCCCGAAGGGTTGGGCAGAGGTGTATCTATAGTACACGCACATTTCGCCAGTTCTTTTTAAGTCCCATGTAATAAGAGCTGAGCGTATTGCCAGATTTATAATAATTAAATCATTAGTACAACGCTCAAATTACTCTATTTTATGAAATCACGACATTTGAGGCTAATTTTAACTAAAGAACTGTAAAGACATTTGTTATTATTGTTAATCATATTTTGACAAACATACAATCATAATATAAAATGATACCGACCTGCAAATTGAAATAAGACTTGATTTTCGAAGGCTACCTTAGTAAATCCTGCATAATGCGCAAATATATGATTTTAGTGACTTTAAAATCTATTATTACGCCTTCAAATAATGAAAGTAAGTTATGCAAAAATGTATGTTAAACTAGAACGCATACACATCAATTCTATAATTATAAGTGAATATAATTATAGTATTGTAGTAAAATACTATATGAAATAAATTCCGGAAGTAATGTCTACCGAAAGCATAAAAAACGAATTACTTTCAAACGACTTAAGACATTTTCATGTTTTTTTTTTGAATGAACAGACTATTTTAGTATCTATAATATTATAATAAATGATTTTTTTCAAATATTTGTATTTCGTTATTAAAATAAAAATTCCCTATGAAAGCGAACGACGGCGCGCCGTAAGCACGACACGCATTTGTATGGCCAAGGACACCAGCAGTTATCCGACCCTTAAGCAAATGTATTGAAAAATAATAATTTGGATATAATAAAATAAAATGGCCGAACTGTTAATACTGCCTAATAAAATCAAAGGTTAAATAGCATGTTTCTTGTAGAGTGACTTTGTTTTATGGTCAAGCAAGTCTTCTCAAGGTTTGCGGTTCCGCACATTAAAATGAACTCATTTAGGTATTTAGTCGGAAAAATGACCTATTTATTTGGACATAATGATATTTTAATGTTATAGATAATACTCTTTTCAACGGAAGTAGGTATATCATTAGTGTGCTTGATTTCTGGATGCTTAAATGGATGTTAACTGAATGATGTTATACTTCTACTTTTGTAAATTCTGGTAGGTCAGACCACAAATAAACACTAGTACAGTAGGCTGATTGCACGGCAAATGTCGAACTTGAGCTGGTCTAGCGTAGTAAGGAGTTTCAATAGAATAAGAGGCCAGCTTATCCTGGTTTATTTACGGCCTATGTGCGGCCTACCGTACCTATATATTAAGTACGGGGTTCAGGTTAAATCGAACGTCTGGCACAGATGAATACAGATGGTACGCTCCGCAGTTTAGGTATGAAGCTACAAGTACGCAGCGGGCTCGACTTGTCGGGCCAATTCAGTAAGTGTAACGTAGTCAGAAAATTTAAGAGTTATGCGATAGAAAGAGAGACAATTTCTAGGTGAATATAACTGTAGGTAATTAGCGCTGTGCGACATGAATTGCACTTTATTGTGTCGTAGCAAGAGTCGCTTTTATTTAAATGATTTTGCGGAGTGTCCCATCTGTATTAATCTGTGCGTCTGGCCACCCTATCCGACCTGTCCTTGAGTAGAAAACGAAAACATCAACCAATAAATGACATTTCCATAATCATAGTTACGTACGATTCGTTGAACTTTGACCCCCGAACAACCATTGTCTTAAACACATTACACAGCTGACATAAAAACGAGAACGTGACAAGTAATCTCTGTATCGAAAGTGAAAGGCGTAACCTCGACCGTATCGCGTGAGGATATTTTTACAACAACATCTATAAAAATCTCATCCATTGCTCACTTTTACAGACATTTTTACGACCCATTCAAAGAGACGCGTCAATGGTTTGCGTGTCTAAAACCATTGTCGCTACGTGTGCCTACCGAGGTGAGTAGCTCAATGAGTACGTGTCCATGTCACAGCATTGGCGAAGAGGATTTATATTACGTGATGTACAACTGTGCTAAATATACTTTATTGGCATCTTAACACAGGGGAATAAGGTTTACATTCGTGGGAACTGTTCAGTTTGAGGTTAATATGTGATGGGTCTAATAATGGTCATAAATTCTACGTAGACACTCAATCTGACTGGTAATTTTATTTATAGCGTTTTTTTTATTCAAATATAAATTATAAATGAATGTCGTAATAGACACGCGAGAGTTCTGAATTGAGTAATTTTTATTGTAAGCCAAGAGTGATAGCATTTTACAGATGAATGAAAACGTAAATGAGAGAGAGATATGATAGTAGTCACAATTTATTAAGACATGACAAAAGTACAAAAATTACTTTTTGAGATTACACTCGAGCTTAAAAGCCCGTATATAGCTATGAATGATTATATTTCTGAATTTTTTAAATTACTAAAAGCTGTTAGTACATTTTTATTATTCACTAAATGACGCGTGTATCTTCGTACCACGTGAAACATTTTTTTTTTCTATTTTTGCGCTGTTCCTTTGGGTTTTCCCCAATTTTCTTTTTGCCTAAACCACCCACCAGTATTGAGACAAACAAAAAAAAAAGTATTGAAATTGCTCGAGCCATTATCGAGTTTTTGCGAGACTAACACACGACAGTAGATTTTTATATAATACGAAATTTTGTATTCAACGACTTAATGGGTAGCCTCTTAATGGAAATCTAACCACCCTATTTTCTATCTGAATTTTTCATTGCTGAAGTCCCGGAAAAAGATTCGCATTTTATATTTCCTTATCACTATAGGAACTATTTAAACACAGTACAATTTTTTTAGAACATACCTACTCATAAGGGTTAGAATTAATACTGTATAACCTAATCAAAGCTCTGTGTTTATGTTGTCATAAAATTGCCTTTCTCTAGAAGAATTAAACTAAACTTCCAAGACTTAAAATTCTTTCTTTTGACTATTATTTTATAATACAATTTAATTATTCCTGACTGCCTCTGTGATCTAGGCCACAAGCACTACTGCTGAACATGAGTTCCCGGGTGCGGAAAAGTGTTATTGGGTTTTTCCATCTGGAATTTCTCAGTAGCAGCCCGGAGTCTGGATTTGTGCCCGGTTGATGCCGATAAGCTCGCCCCTTTTACGCTTAGTGAAAATCGACTAAAAGAAATAAACATTTTTTTTTTTTTTAATTATTTGCAGTTATTACTTCACACCCAACGTTGTTTGCGTTCCTGAGAACAGTTGATGATGCACAGTATCCCACATTCAGCGCAGCTTGCGCAGCACGTCATTTTTTGACGGTGACCTACACTGGGATGACGCTGGTGGAGGCCAGCGTCAGCGACAGTCGCAGTAGTCTACGACATTTTTTTGCCATCATTTGGGACTTAATCATTATTGGCAAAATGTGGATGTAGTATATGTACACCTGTACCTAACCCGACGGGAAATGCAGGCGTGATGTTATGTTACTTAAATTATTCCAACAATACTGCAAACATACATTCAACCGCGTAAGTGACCCATCAATCATGTAACGAAACCATTGCGGATTGACAGACACATCGTAACGTGAGTCCTGTGTTGAGTAACCGATGAACGCTAAACCATTTGAACATCGTTGAACGAACTAAAATAAGCCGTGGAATTGCGTTTTGCAATGACTTCAGTGCAACGTGGTGACGAGAAAATTGAGTTTCTTTTGCATAGTCTTTCAATATTGTTTTCAAAGTGTCTATTTTTATTGATTTGATTTATAAGAAGGTATTTGCCAAAAAGCAATTAAGTCTCTAAACTAGGGATGTCAGAAGCTCTCTATGCTCAGTTCGAGTTTAACGTTATTGTTGAAGCAAGTATTTTTAATAAGCATAACTTCGTACTGAGGAGCTGAGTAAATGTTTTAAAAAGTATTTTGTATGAATATTGTAAAACTCGCGAAGTCTCCAAAGGGAAAATTAGTAGATAGGGTTATTGGTAAAATACTAAAAACCTCTATTAAGGAGTCATTGCACTCATCATTATAAAAAACTTTCACTATGGGACGAACATAAAAACGGGAAAAAAGAATCTGCTGTTCCCTACAGATATGTTTGCATAAATATGCTCTTCAAAATGTAGATAACACCAAAATTATTTTTACCCCTTAAGACATTGTTAGTGTTTTACCAATAACCCTGTATATCATACACCACAAAAACAAACAAATAATAACTTGATTACAAGTGAATATTCCAAAAGGCACGATAAGTACTTATGTTTCACATAAATTTACTAACTCATTTTGATAAAACTTAAGATTTTCAAGTGTGATCTAAGATTGAATACTGTTCAGAGTTTATTAATAGGTACACAATCTACATCCTGAGTAATGGCATAATAAAACAACGAATTACCTACCAATAGTAAAAGAAAAAATATAATAATTCATACAAAACTAATGCGTGTCGACGTTACCCTTATTGAAGATGACGGCTTCAACTTATGTCTGTCACGAAAAATACTCCTACAAATAACGTTGATATTTCCCCACAGCGAGGAAATGCCTTTGAATTATTTATATTGGTCTGTGCGTAATTATAATTGTAGGATGCTACTGAAAGGAGTTATACGAGTACTTCGTCTCTCATATACATAGCCATGAACTATAAAATAAGAGTTGATACCGTAGCAAGGTAGCGGAACTAACTGCCTTGATTGTGCTCGAAGTTTTTAGATCGTCATTTGTTGTTAAGCGTTTCGGCATAGGTTTTACAGTCAGCCGTCTGCTTGACACCAATCCTCTTTAGAAATGCTATAGGAAATCTGAGAGTAGCATCAGCGTAGGGCATGTGATGCGGAGGAGTGAGGAAAATGTCGCGATTGAAGTTTTGAGTATGAATGTAGATGGCTTTAAGAGTAGGGGAAGACCAAAGAAACAATGGGTGGACTGTGTGAAAGATGATATGGCTAGTTAAGGACGATGTGGGTGACAAGTGAGATGAAGACTAATAGAGAAGTAGGAAAGAAGAAGATATGTTGTGCTGACCCCAAATAAGTTGGGTTAGTGGCAAATGAATGATGATGACACTTTAAGTACTTCACTTTATTTATTTAAATAAACAAATGTCTTATAGAAAGGCTGTTTAAGAAGTACGTTGACAATGTTGATGTTAAGAAAGATGCAAACTAAAAGGATATCAATATTTATAAACGACACATTAGTAACAATCTTCGAAAGTATAGATATTACTTTTGAAGATTGGAGTTTTTGATACAACAACTTTTTTACATATTATATTTTCAACAGAGGTCACATCACATCTACATTACCCAACATATGCACAATCGTCTGACCTTTAATATTTCGTAACTGTAAGTGGTACTAATTTGCATGATTCGGTTTGGAATTGTTAAGTATTTAACACCAGCACAAGTGCTATCAACAGAGCATGAAATAAGCCTAACGCTTAAAATACTTTTGCACATTCCCCCTGCATACTTACTAGTACTACATATGTATCTTATTAATCCTCTTAACCACATAGTGGAAGCGAAATTGTAGCCAGCAATTTTTTTAACAAGTCTAGAGGATCATGTTGCAAATTAAAATGCCTAGAATTTCATCAAAGAGTAGACAAAGCGTATAACAAAATTGATTTCAAAGGGTCCAGAATATTCTAGGCTAAACTGATGAGTAATGATAGTAAGCAATCCCGAAAATCTTATAGAATTTTCGAGAAGGGTCTGTCAAATCAGACAAACCTATAATCCAGTAGCTCACTGACCGTATATAGGCGAATCCTTTGGCATAATCCTTTTGATAAAAGGATACTGTCCAAATCATTTTAGGTCAAGGATATTATATGTCGGGTTTTTCCTTTTACGTAGTTATTTATTTTCATATACTTTGGTATTGCATTTGAGATGGATAGGATAGTTTCATGGTTTATGATATATTGATCACTTTTCCCGGCATTTTTTCCGTATTTGTGCGCAGTTGATGGCAATAAGCTCGCCCATTCTTAAATGGGATTTAAACATAACTGGCGAAATGTGGGCCTGTAGGTACTACTCTTCCTAACCCTTCAGAGATTAGAGACTTGGTGTTATGTTATGTGTGTGATGTTTTTACATGGATACATGTAAAAATATCACATGTATGTATGTAGTTATGTGGTTATATGCAATCATAAAAATAAGAACCAACCAAAAAATTAACGGTACACTTCTGATGGTCACATTAACACAGATTATTATATAAGTCTTTAGATAAATAGATTTAAAAGGTAGTCTTCATAATCGTCACCATAGAGGCCTAAAATGCATAAGAAACCTTTTTATAAAGGTTGAGAGCAATGATAGCCTACAAGTGTGACCGTCAGACTGCCAAGTCTTAGGTCTCGAGTTCAAACCCAAGGCACGCACCTCTGACTTTTTGGATTCATGTGCGTATTGTTTAATTATCACTTTCTTCAAAAATGGTGAAGGAAAACATCGTAAGGAAAACGGCTTGCCTGAGAGATATTTATCAGCGGCATGTGAAGCCAAGTCAGAGGCCTTTAAGCGACTTTAAAACTCTGACACCAGGTTAGTTAGCTAACCACAAGATAAAAAGGTTTTTCATTACCTACATTGTTTTTGGTATTCCTTAACAATAATAAATTAACTATGGTGTTAAATAATGTATTATTACTATATAATCAACATAACGCATTTTCAGTAAATTAGTAATCGCAGTATATTGTCCTACTAATCATTTTAACAAATTCCCTCGTTCATTGTTCCCATGTGTTCTAATAGTTCCAATAATCCCAAAACACCATTACTCATTTCACTAATTCCGTCATTAATTAAAATGACATTTGAACGATTAATAAATTCGTCCCATTCACTGAAACGTGTATGTTGTGGTTTTATATTGAATGCAATGGCTCCGAGTAATTATGTCTAGCTAATTATTTTGCGGTAAATCGCTTCACATATCGGTTTTGTCCAATGATTCAGACTAATTCGTTTATATAATTATTTATGTTGGCATTCCGTAAATGATCGTACCCAAGATAATTTTTAATTAAATACTGAGGTTTGATTATTTAGCCTGATTAAATGTACCATAATTTTAATGTTGTTTTACTATAACCTGATAAAGATTGAAACGTACAAGTTTGATCTATGCTTTTCTTTCACTGCCTTTAGCAAAGCGCATTCATGTATTACTATAAAAAATCTTTACATACAAACAAACTAAAGAGCCAAAAGCACCTTACTATCCACAACAAATCGCTGTCATTGCAATCCCACTTTAAAACCTACACATTAATGTTACCAACACTTTAACCATAAAAATACTCAAACGCATCAAAACAAAACACAGCTCCATCCACAGACGAAAAAAAAACTTTTTCAAAAACAGAACGATCGACCAAAAACAAAAAATAAACCTCAAACCTACCACAGCACTAAAATCCAGCGCGCACCATTCACTTCACTTCACTAGTTCCGTCCGACGGCAGGCACTGTACTGAGGACGTTGGTTACCACCACCCAGTGGTTGCGACACTCGCTTCAATGGTCACAATGACGACTTGCAGACACAGTTTTGCTTACATACTGTGTCTTAATGATGATTGATGTTACAAAATATCTGACATGGCAGAACCTAGTATAGGTCCTTGCGGAACGATTTTAGAAAGCCTGCTTAGGGTAATTCTTTTGCATTTCAAGGTCACAATGACCTAACCTGTGATTGCATAGTTTTGTCGATAAACAGATGACTATAGATGCATTCTTTCCAGTAAGGTGACCCACGACCATGACCATGACCCTCAGACATTATTTGAAAATATTTGAAAAAACAAACTCTCCGTTATTTATACTTATAGTGTAATAAACAATAATATGAAATTAGTGAGGAAAATACTATGCAACATATAATATTGTTTTGTTTTTAAAGACAGGAAATAAAAATCGTCACTACATCATTACGTCTGCTCTTCCGGTAAAATCAGGAAGCGATTGGAAGAGAAAATCTCTCCATAGCTAGTAGCTAGTCTATCAAAATATTTATGAGAAATATTTTTAACTGCAAGCGTTTAATACTTATAAAAAACATTACCTGTGGATATAAAATAATCTATACTATATATAAATAACATTATAAATGTGAAAGTGAGTATGTTTATTTGTTTTTTACGCTTTTACTCTAAATCGGCTTAACAGATTTGGATGAAATTTGGCACATGGGTAGCCCATGACCTGGATAGGACATTTACTATAAACGACTACTTAAATGATAAGAATAGTTGGTCGCTGTGATTAACTCAAGACAATGTTTATGTTCTTTCTCCAGATTACCTACTGACAAGTTATATGAGTTTATATAATTGTATTTTTTTTATTTTTTTATTCAACTTTATAAGTCAAGCTATTTTTAATTTTATTTCAATTTATTGTTGACATAACCTACTCATTACAATGTTTTTTCTAATGAGTTGTATTGCAATATGTGGTTAGCTAGTGACCTCGACAATTGATCATATTAGTTATTGTTATTAGTAATTAACTGTTTGTTTTATTTATTTTATCTCGATGGTCCTAGTTTATCATTTATAACTTCCAGTTACAACTATATGTAAGCGGGCACGCCCTTTATGCCTGGAGGCTTTTATTTAGATAAGTTCTGTTTACGTTTAGTTTTTATTTCTGCCTGAGTATAGTTCTCGATGATGTTGTGTGGTATATTGGCGTGTGCTAGCTAACATATGGCTAATAATTTAAATTATGTTTTGTGTTGCGTAATCTAAATTATCTAAATTATTTTGAATACTATTATATAGAATCTTATTTTTTTGTTCTTCTAACTGAACAGACAGCTGTGCTGCTGGGGAGTTTGTTGCGCCACTTCTTCTTCCCAGCTAATGCACTAGGAAGTGGTGAAGGGTGGGCGTTTTGGGGGACTGTCTTATGTAATTTTGACGTTCGAAAAGTGCTGATTCTCAGCCTAGTTTGAATAAATGACTTTTGAATTTTGAATTTTGAACTATTTATCCCGAAATTCTCACGGGATCGAGACTTATGCGGGTGAAACCGCGGGGCGCAGCCAGTAATACTCCTATAATAAAGCTGTGTTTGTTTTTTGTTTGTTTGTTTGAACGTGCTAATCTCTGGAACTATCAGTTGGATTTGAAAATATCTTTTCGCATTTGATAACCCAATTCTTGAGGAAGACTATTTAATATCACGATAGGACACGACCAAAAAAAAAAAGTAAGAAAGGACGCTTACCGAAAACAAAGTAATAGCGCGGGCAGGCGATGCGATACGACGGGATGGGTCGGAGGAACACAACATTTTACGCGGACAAAGTCGCGGGCAGAAGCTAATCATTTAATATGGTAGTATGTTTACCTTCACAGATTAAAATAGATTGTTACTACAAAATAAATGATTATTATAAACTAGGTAGTCAGAAGAAGGCCATTCTTTTCCGGTTTGTTACGTAACATCCTGCGTTGGTCGCTCACAATATTAGTTGAATGCATCTAATGACTTCAGTATATGTACATTTGTGCTCTTTCTTTTTATCTATTATGCAAATGTATACAAATACAGCGTGTTGAACCAATGACCGATAGAACTGTTTGAACTTAATGACAGATTCCTATATCTTGCTTACGTTTCGAAGTATAAATGCACTTCCTAACAAATTTTCAGAAAAGACTGAAGAAAATATTGATAAATGCATAAAAGACAAGCTTAGATTTTGAATGCATGCTAGATAAAGCACTAGAAAGTGGTTTTGGGGGACTGCCTTATGTAATTTTAACGTTCGAAAAGTGCTGATTCTCAGCCTAGTTTGAATAAATTGCTCTTGAATTTTGAATTTTAGATAACATTTTGTTTTGTATACTTTTTCGAAAAGTAGCAAATCTTCAAAGGAAGAAAACCGGACAAGTGCGAGTTGAACTGGGGTGGTGAGGACTACGTACGATAAAATACGAGTATATTATTATCTACCATGTTTTTTATCTCAAGAACAAACTTAACATTGTAGTTGAAAAACATGTTCTCCCATACATTCCAACTGCAAATGTAATTTTGTACGCACAATATTGAGAGATTTACCATGTTATTTTAAGACCATACAATTCTTATAGTTACCTGTAATCTCTAAGTAAAGCACCAGTCTCAGTAATTTTTTCAAAAATTTTGGCTCTGTATTTTCAGAGATAAGGGGGAGGGAATATTCATCCATTTTCTTAAATATTTTTAAAAGTGTTTATTTTAAAATTATAAATAAAATTGACATCCTCACAACAAGCCCTTTCATTTTATATGTCACATGGTACAGTTCGCATTATTTTTCTTTCTATTTGGCCCCTGAAAGTGACCCCCGTATTCAAAATTGATTCATTTACGTTACACGCTCGTGTTTGGGTCACAGAAATTTATATGTGTACCAAATTTCAATTAAATTGTTTCAGTTGATTCGAAGAAAATTGGCTGTGACAGACGGACAGACAGCCAGCTAGACAGACAGACAGATAGACACATGAGTGATCATAATTAGAAGGGTTCCGTTTTTTCATTCGGACCTACGGAACCCTAAAAATACTTATGAAGAAAAAAAGAAAGAATTATGTTTATATGGACACAGTTCGTGAAATACCAAATACAAAATAACAAAATAAAAAAGTGAAAATAATATTTTAACAATAATAGTGTGTGCCTCACGACTGCGTTAAAAAGGTTCATTTCAGCATTAATACTAGACACTGTTTGACGCTGACGCTGAGGCTTCAAGGTGATTTACCCGAACAAACCAGAAAAATATGTCCGACGTGGCCCGACGTCGTCTTACCGCAGTAACAACAAATTATGTGGTAAGTAGTACACTTCAGTTTTCAGCAAACAGGCGCCTGTCAACGAAAAACGACCAATAGGTATTAAGTTTCAACCTCAATGTTTAATTTGCAATAGTATCAACCACTTTTAAATTTTGCAAGTGTCTAGTTTTTGTTGATTCTCGTAATGACTTAAAACCTGAACAGTTGAAGTAATTTCTTTAGGATTAATTGCACAGTATATACAAACAGTACATAGATATGAGCACAGAGGCATTGCAACGACGAGCCGAGGTGCAGGTGCAACCATGTCTAATGTGTATATAGTTTAATCGTATTGTCGAACCATCTTACAGATATTTGACTGGATATTAAGAATTACAGTATAATCAGATTCAATACATTTTATTTTGAAATTGATTTGTTTTGAAAGAATAACTGCAAAGTCAAAGTCTATTCTATTCTATTTGTATTAAATGGCAATCAAAGCCGATTTCAACTATTCAGCCAATGCCTAAAGTGCATTGGAAAAAAGTCAAAGTCAAATCGTTTATTTCATTGAGTCCATTAAAAGGCAATTTGAACGTCACAAATTACGAGAAAAATGAATCGAATCGACTCTAGTTGCCACTTCCAAAAGGTAGTCTCGTATGGAGTAGCATAGGCAAGAAGTTTCTCTATTAGAACAAATTAGTTTACTATATTTTGTTTACATCAATGAGATAATCATAATATATGAAGACAATGTACAGAGACACACGAGCATATGTCAATAATAAACTTAGAAAGAAATATAAGGGTAGAAATGTCAATAATAAACTGTTTTTTTCTTCTTGGGAACCGAGCCGATGTCGACTATTATGCCAGTATCAAGTTTGAAATGAATAGTCACCTACTTTAAGGCCCCCTTGCCCGTTCATGGGTTAGCTAAATAACTCGGAGTTAACTGTTAACTCAGGGTCAATCCAAACAGAATTATTGGATTAACTCCGAGTTATTTAGCTAACCCATGAACGCGCTATGGGTAATTGATACTGGCAGAACAGTCAACATCGGCTCAATTCATCACACGTCACACGAAATGAAATGAAATTGTGAAATGAAATCACTTTTACACGTCATATAAAAAAATATTTAAAATAAGCTACATAGATGAGGTCGGGATCCATAACTGACTAAAGAAAGGCCGAGACAAACTCAGAGGTTGCAGTCTCTTTTAAAGTCCACACATAATCTTGGTCAAGCCATATGAGAACCATGTAGATTAGTGTCTGAAATGGTCTTTTGAGGAAAGAACCACACAGATTTGATTGGACCTGTCCAGTCAGTGCAAACATTTGTCAGTAATCGTGGAGCTCAACTCAGAATTTAAATCTTTTTGAGACTGATGCATCATCCTATAATTTTTCTCTGCAGATTGTTTTGGTGTTCCTTCAATGTCACATATTTGTGTTGCCACTTGCCTTCTACAAATGATCGCATATATTTGCCGTCATTTTGACGACAGATATTAATGGATGAATCTTGAAATCAGATATTATTGCTGAGCTGTCTATGGTAATATATTTATCGTGACTGTACCTTGAATAAAATTAGTATACTACAATACTGCCGTGCTAAGCCGAAAGGCAGTATCTCTGAGATACGGCCTTTTAGTTTTTTTAATACCATTCAATAGCTACAACAATTTCGCATCTAATGGTATAAGCCAAATAACGCTATCTAACTTAAAACATTAAAAAAACCACTAAGAAGTTTGTTTTATCCTTATGTTTCCTTAAATTACAATTTACAAAAAGGAAATTTTCTCAAAACTTACTCCGATTGAGATAACGCCTTTCGGCTTAGCAGGGCATAATAGGTAGGTACGAGTACTATTAGTATAGTCATTTGTCAATAGGTAGGTACTGTAGCATGGTCAGCATATTGTATTATAGTCATTTTATTATTTTTATTTGCAAATTAAACAATAAGTATCTTGGTCCTCTCTGCATCTGCACTTTAATAAAGTAAACAAGTGAATAACCTTATATAATTGTATATAGCTCGTACAATCTATATCGGTGTACTGCCGGCAGAGAAAGTTGTTCCGTCACAATGTCAATACCGCCGCCGACGAGGACGGAAGCGTTCGCGTAATCATTACGAAACTTGCGTCTACCTGTGTACGTTGCATCGGTCAGTGTGTATAATTCGTTTTTGTATTACTTGTGGTATATTATGTCATAGAGGTATTTGGAATGGGACGAGATAATGGGATAATTGGTTTGATTGTATTTTTTTGAGCATAGGTGTACTTTCCAAGCGAGAAGTTAATATTCCATTGATACAGCGACTCCAACATTAATCATCATGATGAATACATCAATCCCTACACATTTTTTTATATTGTTCATAGTGGTGTCTTCAAACAAGCGACCTTTTTTTACTTTTTGCGTCGATAACCGAATGAAAACATATCCAATCTAAATAGGATAACACAGCTTTTCAATCAAGGACTTTCAGTACCTATTCCAAGAACATCCAAAATATTCATGAAAATCCTAACCAAAGGAATAGCCTGAATAAATCATAGACCAAACAGTAACTATTTTTAGAACTTACCCGAACCAGCAAAGTCAAACTCACTAGAAACATAACAGATTTATTACCTATTAGCAAGGATACGCAAAGGCTGGCCACAGAGAGGCGACCCGATTAACTTAATCGACCACGTCGGTCCTCTGAGAGGGGGCACGGCTGAAGGTATTAACTCATGAAACAAGGCCACGTGGACCGAATAGATAATAGGTCGTGTGAGGCGACACAAAGTCTTGGTCAGTATGCGGAGCACTGACTTCAGATAAAGGATTTGAAGCTACTTGGCCATAACTGCTTAAGTTGTAATTTCACCAAACTGAACTGAATTCGATCAGCGCATTTAAACTGTGTTCAAGTCCTGTCAGTGTCAATATTTCACAGTAATTATGCCATTGACAGCTCTTGAATGCGGTTTAGATGTGCTGATCGCGTTAGTTTTATTAGCGAAATTTGCACTTCGCCATTAGAGGTAATGACCGCGGAAGGTAGTCAGGTAGGCAGGTTTAGTTTAGAAAATGCAAGTATGGCTGCGGTAAGTGAAAATAATTGAGAGTGGGAAGTAGTAGCACTGCTCACTGGTCGCGGCAAGGTTGAATTTAAAAGGCTTGCTTTCATGAAGTGAAGGTATTGATGCAGTTTACTCGATTGTCACAATACCTTTGTACCTATAATAAGTTTATTGACATGTTTATTTTCATTTTATGCAAGAGGGGTTGTTGGACATTTGTCCTTACACGCTTATTATCTATTTATGTGGTGCCAAAATTGTTCCCTTTCATATATGAGATCGTTATTCGAGGGGTTTGTGGCTAAGTCATAACAGCCGCACGAGTCGATCGTTCAGGTAAAGCTACGCTTGCCGTGGTGGTCCGTGGATGGGTGACCATCTTTACATACCAAGATCCCTCCGTGCCTCGGAAAGCACGTTAACCTGTTGGTCCCGGCTGTTATTCGTGAATCTTTGACAGTCGTTACGAATGGTCAGAAGCCCGAAAGTCTGACAACCAGTCTTACCAATGGGTATTGTATTACCCAGTAACTGGGTTGTGGAGGTCAGATAGGCATCTCTGAGAGATTTTTTCAAAGATGTTGGTATCCTCACGGTGGCGTCTCAATTCATCTTCGCCAACATCTTATATATTAGGCAAAATATACACTTATACACTAAAAACAGTGATTGTCACAATGTTAACACTAGAAATAAGGACAAACTACGAGCTCCCTTTTACCGGCTTCATAAGGTTCATAACTCATTTGTTGGGCTTGGTATAACCTTTTATAATAAGCTACCCTCTTCTTTGCTAGATTTGCCTTTTGATGCGTTTAAAACGAAAGTAAAATCCAAGCTTTGTTCAAAGGCATACTATTCTATAAACGACTACTTAAATGATAAGAATAGTTGGTCGCTGTGATTAACTCAAGACAATGTTTATGTTCTTTCTCCAGATTACCTACTGACAAGTTATATGAGTTTATATAATTGTATTATTTTAATTTTTATTGTTTTATTTGACTTTATAAGTCAAGCTATTTTAAATTTTATTTCAATTTATTGTTGACATAATCTACTCATTACAATGTTTTTTTCTAATGAGTTGTATTGCAATATGTGGTTAGCTAGTGACCTCGACAATTGATCATATTAGTTATTGTTATTAGTAATTAACTGTTTGTTTTATTTATTTTATCTCGATGGTCCTAGTTTATCATTTATAACTTCCAGTTACAACTATATGTAAGCGGGCACGCCCTTTATACCTGGAGGCTTTTATTTAGATATTAAGTTCTGTTTACGTTTAGTTTTTATTTCGGCCTGAGTATAGTTCTCGATGATTTTGTGTGGTATATTGGCGTGTGCTAGCTAACATATGGCTAATAATTTAAATTATGTTTTTGTGTTGCGTAATCTAAATTATTTTGAATACTATTATATAGAATCTTATTTTTTTGTTCTTCTAACTGAACAGACAGCTGTGCTGCTGGGGAGTTTGTTGCGCCACTTCTTCTTCCCAGCTAATGCACTAGGAAGTGGTGAAGGGTGGGCGTTTTGGGGGACTGTCTTATGTAATTTTGACGTTCGAAAAGTGCTGATTCTCAGCCTAGTTTGAATAAATGACTTTTGAATTTTGAATTTTGCAGACGCTCCATGTAAAATACTGGTATTCAGCTGCATCCAGATAGGCAGATGATGATATGAGATCGTCATTCGTTCCTCCACATTTGTGACCCCAATTCATTCTTCCACATACCAATAGGTAGGTAATATTGATCAAGAAGAACGTAAGGAAGTGTTACTCAACACGAAATAAACGTTAACAGTTATTTCCCCAATAAACGTTAATAACTTAGAGGAAATTAGTAACAAGTAAACTGCGATGGATTAGTTTAAGCTTGTCCCAAACTTAGTAAAAGGGATTAAAAGTTCATATGTTTTGTAGATTTTGTAAGCGCATGGTTCATAATATTGTTTTGTGTGTAAATAAGTGTTTTTTTATATATAATTTCAGCATAGCTGTGTATTAATAATTATCTATCGAAGACTTACACCTGGTTGCACAAAGACAAACATTAATGCCCCATTACGTAATGGATCATTAACATTGATGATTTCTTTAATTTCATCAAAGAACCATTAAATGGAGTCTAATGTTGCTTTCTTCAACAAGTTAATAAAAGATTAGTATTTAATGACAGCTTAAAGGTACGGCCAAACCTGAGCGAAACGTGGGACCCGGGAGCGAAGCGGGAGTGTCAAAAACGCGAAACTAACGCGAGAATTATTGTACACACCTGCGCGACTACAGCACAGAATAGTCACAGTCACAGCCGCAAGTCTATAGCTTAGTGTAACACCTAATTTGTTGTGTTATGTCAGTCTCTTATTTAACATCAGAGTCTGCTTCTAATGAAGACCTTTGATTGTTTGCCCTTGCGTAAGCGTGCATATTTTATCCCCTTTTACGTAGATTCTTATATCCTGGATTTTTTTGATCCTACAAAATAGGATGTTCTCTCACTCTTTCTATAAAGGCTTGTGCAGACCAGTGCGATTAGTCGCGCGACGCGACACCGGTTATTGTTATACTGTGAAGTTTTCTTAGAAATTGTATTGTTCGTGTCGCGTCGCGCGACAAGTCGCGCTGGTCTGCACAAGCCTTAAACATCTCTGTAGTTATTATCCGTCATGTGAAAATGACAGGTTAAAATAATGAGAGGTTATTCGTACACGCGTCTGACCACAAGACGTGTGCTTCCCGCTTACTCCCGCTTTGCCGACGCGGTGTTCCCGCGTCGCGGTCGCATAAGTGTGCATAGCGTCATAATAACACGAGCAGCGTCCGCCGCGCAGTAGACGCTCCCTGTTCGCTTACCGCCTCCCGCGTTGTTGTCGGACAGGTTTGGCTGAAGCTTTAAGAGTTGAAGTTCATTTCTGCAACTGGCTGTAAGTCAAATAGTATATTTCAATAGAGATGATGACAAAAAAAAATTTTTTAGTCCGTCTTTGAGAGTATAAAAAAATATTGGGCACGTATTTTTTCTTTTTTTACGTCATCTAAAGATACATTGAGGTAAAATGTGCCAATTATGATATAGCAAAAAATACGTGTCTAATATTTTTTTTATTATCTGACTGACGGACTAATTAGAATTTCATTTTTTTTACCCAGGCATCATCCCTATTAGACTAATAAAAGACACTTTTGAACGTCACAAATTACAAGCAAGAAAAAGAATAAAATTGATTCTAGTTACCCCTTCCAAATGTAGTTTCGTATGGAGGAAACTGTTCTTCTCGTTATTCGTTTTTTAAAGAGTAACTATGAAGTCTTGTCTCCAAAATAGCTTTAAAAAAAATGATTTTACAATATTTTGTTTACATTCACTATAAAGTCGGCATGAATATGGGGACAAGCAAAAAAATACGAAAAAACCGTATAAATTGCTCGTCTTTATTCACACGTTTAATAATATACTTTCTGTTGAGTTTAGAACGCATATTTTCGTAAGTCACACATTCATGGTGCCCCAAGTCTTGAACGTTGACTTAAGGGATCGTAACACGATGATTAGCTTCTACCCGCGACTTGAACACGTGACCCGAAGTACGCTCGTAAAACCGAAAGGTTTTGAGGAAGATTCTTATCACAAAACTTCGTGTTATAATATTTATTTACATGGCAGTTTTTAAGAATACTTTATTTAAAATAAAATGGTTAGTGTTTGGTTGAGTTTCTAATCCATAATAATAATAATAATTTATTTTGACGTAAAAAGTACACATACAGGGTGACACTTAATCTTATGTGGAAATAGCCTGGTACAAAATATTGAACAATGACCCCTATGCTAGGAAAAACCTGTGTTACAGGGGTCATATGTGTGGTGGGGGTGTGGGTGTACGGACTTTTCCTGAAAATTGCGAAAATATAGAATGCCTAACACTGACCTGCACGCGTAGCATGACAACTATAGAAACGGGTTTTCTACGGGTTTTGTCGGCTGAAAAATATACAAAATGACAGATTGTGATTGTTTATCTGTCATTTTCTCTATTCTTCTGTGGACAAAACCCGTTTCTATTGTGGTCATACTACGCGTGCTGGCGTGAGGAATCGTTGTGTTAACACAATTTGGGCACACACATACCTCCTATCATTGCCATATTATACCACTTGCTCAAACCAAAGGTAGCAAGCAATCTCACTAATGAATGCCGTGTGACTTGTCGTGTTACGTTGGCACAAAGTGTCACAGCGGAAATAGATTGCTAATTTTTTTTAGCCGGCGTCTTAAAAACTACTTTTCAAAATTAAACTTTAAAACTACTCTCGATTACTCTCGACTGCGTAATTAGGTTCAAGCGTAGCTAATTAAATGTCAAAAATGTCTTAGTAGGGATTACAGGCATAAACAGATGTTAAACTAGGTATTTAAATTAAATATTTAGAAACCTAAACTTAAATTCATGTTAAATAACATTTGTGGAATAACCCAGAACTTCAGTTGTACTAAAATAAAATTTTATGCAAGAATCTTCTATTATTTCAAGAAATAGCAAATAAAAACGAGCGTTCACCGTGCATTTTTTCCGAAACAATTTAAACCAGAAGCACCAGGACAACTATCCCAACAATCTTTCTGCATGAAAAAATATAGAACAAAAACACGAATTTAAAATCTTATGTTTTGCATTATGCCTTCAGTCCGAGTCCTCTGTCCCTCATACAAAGAGGCAAGCGAAGAAATCCCGCCGAGACCCACCGTGTACCGAATTCCAAAAATTTGTATGCAATTGTTACGTAAACAGGAAAAACTGATCACAAAAGTTGTAAGCATAGGGACTTATGTGAGCGAAAAGTTACACAAAGGGACTTTAACGATAACTTTTATATAAATTAAATTCCTGCCAATGTGTTCGACATTGGATGGATTTGTTTCTGCCTTCGACCTTTGCGGAAGTATTCGGGTCATTCTGACTTACCGTGCGATTAGTTTCAAACTACCGGCTTTTTCAGAAATGAGTCTGGGACATGCTAATTATCCCACTGTTGTTTAATACTATTAAAAGCATACATTATACATACATTGATAAACTCACGCCATATTCCTATGGGGTTAGGCAGAAACTACAGAATGTCCCTTACCACGCTTGCAATAACATCCGAAGTGATTAATAGCACTGTCAATTTTTTACCGACTTCTACCTCTTCTTCTTTTACCTCCTCTATTTTGAGGAGGTTCTATGTTCGTAGCGTATGTATGTTTTTTTTTTTATGTTTCCACCGATTTCTCCGTCAATTGTAGACCAATTTTGAAAAAATAAAATAAAAAAATTTGTAAGACGGGGATATAAATTTTGCTTGGATAGTTTTTGAGTAAGCTTCAATAACTCGTGTTTTTCCCACTTAGTATATGTGGATGATATCATGATAACTTCCTGTCACTGTTGTTTACGTGGCAGGTATTTGTGTGGGGAAGCTACCACAACGAAGAAAGTGAAAAAAAAAACTTTTTACAAAAAAAAAACAACCGGCTTCATAAAAAAACAATACAAAGTGTAAAATAACTTTAATTTCCGAAGTCGGTGGTAAAACCAAAAATCAAAAGCAAAGACACCGACTTCCGAAATTAAAGTTATTTTGCACATTTTAGTGTATTTTTTTTGGAAGTCGAAAAGTTTTAGATATAACAATGCCCACGTCTTTATAGTAGCTATAAAGGTAATAGCCACTTTAGTCCGTACAGTGGATACGAAACTCAGATTTCCGCCATCACTTTTTTGTGGCAGCCGATCCAATGGTCCCAAAAATCTTGGAAGACCACAACTTTATCATTATAATGATCGTCGTGCAGTGGCAGTTTCAAACGTAGTGTTTCCTGCTGAAACTTTTTCTGTTTGAATATATTACGTGCAAAGTAAATACCCAAACCATGGCCTAAATAACCCCAACCTTTCCATCCATAAGTTGCCTACTTCTAGTATTACTAAGCGTTAATGGAGAGGCGAAACTTCTGTATAATCGTTGGGTATCAGTACGTAACTCGGTTGAAGTTGGTAACCTAATATTCTGGCAACGGTTAACATCAATCAACCTCGACGTTCGTGTTGTAGTTAGAAGGGCTCTAAAGGAAATTTTAAAACTGTCTAGACGGTATCAATGAGTAGACCTCGCTTAACTCACCATAGGTACCTACGAAGTAGTAGTTATTTTATTGTACATAATTTCAGTTTTTATTTATATTTGTTTTTTATTATTAGTTTTATTTATTTTGTAATCCCCTAGTGGGATTTATCTAAGTCCGTAGGTGTGTCCGCTGGCATTACAGTGGGTCCTATCAGAATACCAATGCTGCGGTTTTTTTTAAATATGCGCTGCATTAGCTGAGATAGGAGCCTTTTTGGCCTCGCACAAGTCGTTATTATTCTGTTAGTTTTTAAATGCTCCTTTTTTTTTTTTTTTTTTTTTAAATTATTATTTACTGTTTGTAATTCTTGTGCGTGTCACAAATAAAATATTTTTCTTTCTTTATTTCTAAGTAACTCCTTTTTTGGCACAAGTTCACCATTCCGCTTTTATACCGCTCAGATTTATTTCTAACACCGTTTCATCTATATTATAAAAATCAATTGCTGTTCGTTAGTCTCGCTAAAACTGGAGAACGGCTGGGCCGATTTAGCTGATTTTGGTTTTGAAATGTTTGTCGTAGTCCAGGGAAGGTTTAAACGGTGAGAAAATTAGGGTAGGTAGGGTAGGTAGGATTGGTAGGGTTGGTAGGGTTGGTGGGGTTGGTAGGGTTGGTAGGGTAGGTAGGGTAGGTAGGATAGGTAGGGTAGGTAGGGTAGGTAGGGTAGTTAGGGTAGGTAGGGTAGGTAGGGTAGGTAGGGTAGGTAGGGTAGGTAGGGTAGGTAGGGTAGGTAGGGTAGGTAGGGTAGGTAGGGTAGGTAGGGTAGGTAGGGTAGGTAGGGAGGTAGGGAGGTAGGGTAGGTAGGGTAGGTAGGGTAGGAAGGGTGGGTAGGGTAGGTAGGGTAGGTAGGGTAGGTAGGGTAGGTAGGGTAGGTAGGGTAGGTAGGGTAGGTAGGGTAGGTAGGGTAGGTAGGGTAGGTAGGGTAGGTAGGGTAGGTAGGGTAGGTAGGGTAGGTAGGGTAGGTAGGGTAGGTAGGGTAGGTAGGGTAGGTAGGGTAGGTAGGGTAGGTAGGGTAGGTAGGGTAGGTAGGGTAGGTAGGGTAGGTAGGGTAGGTAGGGTAGGTAGGGTAGGTAGGGTAGGTAGGGTAGGTAGGGTAGGTAGGGTAGGTAGGGTAGGTAGGGTAGGTAGGGTAGGTAGGGTAGGTAGGGTAGGTAGGGTAGGTAGGGTAGGTAGGGTAGGTAGGGTAGGTAGGGTAGGTAGGGTAGGTAGGGTAGGTAGGGTAGGTAGGGTAGGTAGGGTAGGTAGGGTAGGTAGGGTAGGTAGGGTAGGTAGGGTAGGTAGGGTAGGTAGGGTAGGTAGGGTAGGTAGGGTAGGTAGGGTAGGTAGGGTAGGTAGGGTAGGTAGGGTAGGTAGGGTAGGTAGGGTAGGTAGGGTAGGTAGGGTAGGTAGGGTAGGTAGGGTAGGTAGGGTAGGTAGGGTAGGTAGGGTAGGTAGGGTAGGTAGGGTAGGTAGGGTAGGTAGGGTTTAGTGCTACCCGTGCGAAGCCGGGCTGGGTAAAGCTAGTAGTTCATAAAATTAATGGGCACAGTCATTTTATTTATTTAGGCACTTCGATCAAACTATAGATGTGCAGAAACATAACTTTTCAGTTATCACGCATGGTTGACGTATTCGCCCCAACAGGGCGCCGTAATTGATGAATCTCCATTCATCAATTAGTACGCTCTTTATGGTCCAATAAAACGTACCTACCTATAACAGCAGTACGTTTTCGCCTTTTTGACGACATGCATGATGTAAGTTACACCTTAAATAAGGATAAATTGTGCATTCTCGTTCAGGTTATCAGATCAGTCTAATCTCATTACTTGGGGCTAATTATCAAATAAGACATACATACATAGTATACAGGGAATTTTTATAAAAATGTGGCTTATATTGTAGTACATTGTGGTGTCTTACGACTTCCACGTGAACGAAGTCGCGGGCTGAAGCTAGTTATCACATAAGATTTATATATTACTACTTCGAATGGTCTTAACTACTTGACAAAAAATCTAGATTTCTTTATTATTTCAAAGTTAAATATTAATGTATACGCTTAAACCTTCCAGAATATATTCTCTAAATAATGGTGCAAACTGCCTCAAAATCCGTTACGCGGTTTGGAAGAACAACACGGTCACACAGACGGACATGAATGTATGATCGATTATTTATTTGTAAACACGGATACAAACATTTGGTCTTCCTTAAAAATTCAGTTGGCTATCTATGTTTTGCCAGTGGCGTACAAATTTTATAGTTACTAAAATTAAATTTACAATCATAATAAATGATTAATTAAAGTATTAACAAATTCAGTAAGGTATTCAAGATGAATTAATTTTAAATTCAATAAACAAATCATAGAATACAAAAAAAAGACACATTCATTACTTAGTCAAATTATAAAAAATATTATTGTCATTAAGAAATTCATCTACAGTGTAATAACATTTATGGATTAGAAACATTGATAATTTCTTCGTGAAGCTGAAGATGAAAAATTACTTTAATTTATGGTATAAATATTGATTCAGACATTTTATGAACTACCCTAAATCTACCTACATTCCTACAACCCGATCGTCACCGTTACCGCGCTAATGCAGAGTAAAATTACAATATCAAATTATTGGCTATGTATCAAATTGATATGATGAGGGGTAATACATTGATATTAGATTTCAATTTCACCGGACACATGCCCTTTGTGCTCGAAGACTGATTGAGTGAGTTAACTATTGAGAGTATTCAGTTATACCTGGGTAATGGTGAGTTAGTGCTTTTGGGTTATTGGAAATTGACGTCTTTATTGTCTGAGCTAAGAGAAAGATGACGAAGTGAGAAGTTATTTGAATTTGATCGTCGGTACTACGTTTCTTGAAATAGAGCTTTTAGTGAAAGAGATGGCCCGGGATGTAATAAACTATACAACCATTTCGATCAGCCATTTTGCCGTATTTGAGTATCAAGGGTAAAAATGAGCAGTGATAGCCTAGTGGTGTGATCGTCGGACTGCCAAGTCATAGGTCTCGTGTTCGAACCCAAGGCATGGACCTCAGACTTTTCAGATTCATGTGCGTATTGCATAATTATCACTTGCTTCAAAAACGGTGAAGGAAAACAGCGCGAGGAAACCGGCATGCCTGAGAGAAATTTCTCGACGACATGTGAAGCCAAGTCAGAGGCCCATGGGCAGCTTTCTCAACCTCTGACACCAGGTTAGTCACATTCACACGAAAAGGTGAAAATGTGTGCATATGTTATGTCCGTAAACTTGTCTTTATATTCGTCTTTCACTCCTCATTTTTTAAATTATTTTTTTTAAGTCTTCAACACTATTTTATTCATAAGCTAGTCATAGATCTGACCAGTCATCTTCCATACTCTTTTCTATTATCCTAATAAGTGACGTGAAAAAGTCGTCATCCAATATTTTAGTCTTTTTAGTCGGCGTCGGCCATGGATCTGGGCTTTAACACATTCACCGAAATATTTGCATTTACATTCGCTAGCACTAGTACAGATTTTAATTTACAACACAACCATATACCCCAGACGTCGATTGCAGAGCATTAGCCCACATTTGCTGCCATAGTGAATTATTTTCAGAGCATATTACCATAAACACGATTGGCAGTGGCTGCTGGTTGATGCGTTATGTTATTAGTCTGCAAGCAGTTGTTATTGTCAATCTCTTTGATAATGGCTTAGTTAGCTCCACTACTAATTCCGCTGATTAGTAGCATAATTATGCTATTTGGATGTTTTCGGCGGTGGGTTAATTCAAAACATGGTTATTTGAAATGGACTGTGAATGTTGTGGTTTTAGGAATCTGCTATTTGTTGAAAGCTGCTCGGTGTTCTCGGTGCTCGGTTTATGCCACATTTATCAGTGAATACCGCACGGGGTAGTAATTATTTCTATAATAGTAAAACGAGCCTCAAAATAATCAGGGTCTGGTTTAATCAGACTCTGGTCGGGTTGGATCAGTGTAGTCTCAGATAAAATACCCTCAGGAATCTTGTACTTAATAATCTTCTACTTATTAAAAATCTTACATTCACGGACTGGCGAGGCGGAACGCGTGTGGGAGACGCAAATTTCGCGCCCTCAGCTGCCCCTAGCCGCCGCAGGAGACGCCCTGGGCGTCGGGAATCGCAGCCCGATTCCCGGCCACCGTAGGCGCGGGCGGTGAGCAATGGGTAGCTCGCCATCCGATAAGGACCAGGCCCAGGTCGACAGCGTGTTGGGTTCCACGCGCGCCTCAAAGAGACTTCAGCACAACTGACGAGGTCCGCTAGGAACCGATACCTGCCGGAGTCGCGGGAAAGTCCAAAAGGGATACCGTGGCCCCTGGTAACGTACAGGCAACTGAAGTAAACGGGTGGATTTTAGTCAGTAAGAGTCTGACACGCCCTCCCGTTCCGCCCAGAGTGGTAGAAGTTATTTGATAATATCCCAGGCGCTAAGAAAGGGTTTTTGAAAATTAATTTAATAAAGGGGGTAAATACGAGTAGGTAATGAAAATTTGTATGGAAGTTTGTAATTTTTGTTGATCTTCGTGTTCTTTTTGTGTGGTTAGTGAATAACCTGGTGTCAGAGTTTTAAAACGCCCAAGGGCCTCTGACTTGGCTTCACATGCCGTCGAGAAATATCTTTCAGGCCGGTTTCCTCACAATTTTTTCCATCACCGTTTTTTGAAGCAAGTGATAATTTATACAATACGCACATGAATGCGAAAAGTGAGAGGTTCGTGCCTTGGATTTGAGCTCGAGACTTGGCAGTCTGACGGTCATACCACTAGGCTATCACTGCTTTTGTTGATGGGATATCCGATTAGGCACATACTTTATCCTCATTTACAAGATCCTCCAACTCGAAACATCCCCTTCCACTCCCCGGTTCTGGTTATACATTAAAATAGTCGTTGTTGGAAAATTTTCTTAGGTTTAGTGATTGCGACCACAATGTAAAATCTCAGTAATCCTATCCTTACTGGGAGCTGCACAGCAGTAATGAAAAGCACTCTGGTGAATATAAAGCAGCCTGATTCATGTTTAACTGTTCTTTAGTTTTCCTGGAACCTTAATTTGTAAAATAATACATTTATTCTTAAATCATACTTTTACTAGAAGGTAAGAAGAGTGCAAATTAGAACTAAGGGTTGCTTCCACATGCTCAAAAGGCTCATTATTATTTACCACAGTAACAGGTTTTTAACCGACTTCAAAAAGAAAGGAGGTTATCAATTTGACGGTATGTTTTTTTTGTTGTGTGTTTGTTACAGGACTATTCCGCCAATTAGGAATTGATTTTTGTGGTGCTTTGTTTGGCAGGTGGTGGTTTTTTGTTTGATAGTTGATGCTTCAGAGGTGGTCCCATATTATTAACTTTGCTTAGGTAGTTTGTGAGTTAGCATCAATAATATGTAAGTATTTTTGCCACTTAGTCTTTATGGATGATGTTATAGTTCCTCACTGTTATTTACATAAAGCAGGTCTTCTTCTTTTCGTGTGGTTAGTAACTAACCTGGTGTCAGAGTTTTAAAGCCGCCCATGGGCCTCTGACTTGGCTTCACATGCCCTCAAGAAATATCTCTCAGGTTTATTCACATGATATACCTGATTCTATAAAATTATGAATTTGATACAAAATTACAGGGTATCTCAAGTCATACCAACAATATTATAAAACTTTTCTTTTTGATCTGTACTCGAGAAAACCAAATGTTTAAAAAATAAATGAAAGTGCATATATACGTACATATCCACACACACGAACTCTTGAGTTAGTCATACGCGCCCGCATAACAAAACACCCTATGCCCGTATAAATGACCACAAAACCATTCCCATGACATTTATACCAGTTGGCCCGAAATCACGAGTGAAACCCTAGGTATTTGGTGAGGCTTACCCCGGCATTCGACAGCCGACAAAGCTTTGTCGGGCATGCAATCCGATGGTTTTGTAGGCACTAGGTAAAGTTCAATTGATTTCCAAGAACTGGGTGCAGTAAGGTTATTGATACGAGGTAAAGGGAATGGTAACAATGTGATAATAGGGATGATGACAAAATAGTTATTTATGCTATAAGTGCGGAAGGTAGGAGATTTCATTTCAATTTTATTCACGAGCGAGCGAAGCGAGCAAGTTTATAAGTCGACACGAGTCGGAAATCATCTTACGCACGTGTATCATACAACGTTTTACTATGCATTGTGCGAAAAAATAAAAAAAATAAAAAAAAAGCGAGAGAGTTACGGCAGTCGTCTGTCGTCTAACATACTTCATACGTCGTCTAACAGACGACGACGTATATGTATAAATGATAAAAACAAAATTCATGACTTTGACTTTTGACTTTGATTTTTACTTCGACTTCGATTTCGACTTCGACTTTATGATTTTGACCATCATCGTCATCATCATCATCATCATCTGATTTGTAAATACAAATTTGTGAAAAACTTTTCTCAAATAATAAAATCTCTGAGACGAGACGGGCTGACGACGGCCTCAAAAATTAAAAAAAAAACAGAAAAGTAAAAAGCACTAGTGAAAAATGTGACACTTTCCGCACAAATTGACTGCATGGAAAACGCTCTTTTCGAGCAAATGCATTGTAAAATATTTTTTTAGTCCGTCTTTGAGATTATAAAAAAATATTGGACACGTATTTTTTCTTTTTTTACGTAATCTAAAGATTACGGCAATACATTGGGGTAAAATGTGCCATGACGTCACAAGTATGTAGATTTTATACATACTAGTGACGTAGCGACCCCCAATCCCCAACTTAAAATGCGTTTTTTATCAGTAATTTTTTATTAATATGATAAAGCAAAAAATACGTGTCCAATATTTTTTTATTATCTGTCTGACGGACTAATTAGAATTTTATGTTTTTACCCAGGCATCATCCCTATTCTATTTCAGGCGTACCTACCTATTCTGATCGATTTGCAAAATAGTTATAATATTCCTAACACTAATTGTCAAAATTGCCATTTTCCTATGCAGTAACCCCAATGGTTCTCAACTATTATTAGGTAACTATTGTGTCTGTTGCGCGAATAATGAAATTATAGGGTACAGGCAAACTGGCTTACATTATTATATCATGAGCAGTTTATTACGCATTGCCATTGTTGGGCTAGTGCGACTTTTTACTATAGCAATGTCCCACGGCTAAACACGACAAAGGGCAATATGGTAAACACTGTGACATTATTAGAACTAATTTTCTAAACATAACTGGTGAACCTAGGGTGCTCTGCCTAACCTTTTGGAAATTACTGGCGTATCTTATGTAATTTTTAAACAGACTTCATTATTTAACTCTTCTCCCCAAGATCTACAATCATACTAGTTTTAATGGTTAAAATTTTAAACTTAAAAACGGAACCGTCTCAACCCGGTAGGGCGTCCTATTAGAAGTTTGTAATGTGGCCTAACCGCAACGGTTCGTAAACCCCACTTTATATTAGTTCCTTGAACGGATCGTTAAAGGTAAGTGCACATTATGGAAAATTGCCAGTTATTTTTATAGTTGTGAGTAAACTTGTCGTAAAAAACAATTAAAGAAAGAAACAGATTGTAAAGTTTATTGTTAACTAGCGACCCGCCCGCCCTAAAAACATCAAAAATCGGAGTAGATGGGGAGAAATCGTGTGGCGCATCACATAAGCCCCTGGACAAGAAACTACATGAAGACCACGACCGCTCTGTCAAGAGTGCTACGAAGAAGAAGAAGAATAGGGGAGGAGCCTATTGCCATCAACCGGGCACACATCTAGACTCCGAGCTGCTACTGAGCAATTCCAGATGTAAAATTCCAAAAACACTTTGCCCGACCCGAGAATTGAACCCAGGGCCATATGCTCAGCAGTAGCGCATTATATAACCTTCCGGAATTCAGAATGAATACCAGAAGATAAATTCTAAGATGAATTCTATTCTAATTCTAATAAGATGATGAATTCTTCTGATGATGATGAATTGAAAATGATGGTGAAATCCGCATCTAAAACCGTTGCGAAGTTAAGAACAACGCGGTCACACAGACAGACAAGACAAGCGACTTTAATTTATATTATGAATAGATATAGAAGCTTTACTTACGTGTCTGTTTCAGAAATGTGCGACTGGTTTTTGCGTTGAGCCTTTATTAATAAGCTTTTATTTTCTTGACAAAACCGCAAGTCGTGTCACTCACAAATTTGTTGGGATTAAAAGTAATCTTTTTTCTTCAAACAAACCACTTATTAATTCTAGCCAAGAGGTTCATGAAAATGTAGTCAGACAAATTGCCGAATAATGTTTCACTTATGCTTTAATTTACTGTAGCAAACTCATCAACTTAAACCAATCATACCTAATATTATAAATGCGAAAGTGTGTTTTTTTTTTATTGTCTGCTGTTTCCCACAAAAGTGCAATACCTACGCTATCAAAATGTTTGGAACAGCATTTTTTTTTCTTAAAACACAAAAAATTTCAACACAGGGAGTTCAGAATCATGTACTGAATCTATGTAACACGTCGATGTCCCTGCCACCCTGTATAATTATAATTCTCTTGTACATGTGTATGACACTGAACTCCTCTTAAACGGTTGGACAGATTTTGATAAAAATATTATATGTGTTTGAGTGGGTCCCTGGATAGTTTAGATTCACAATTGGACCCGGTAGGTGAAGCTGCGACCGAGTTCTAGGAAATAGGACGTCTTTCCGGCCAGCTGTATATTAATATTATATAGAGATATTTTATGAGTTTGTATGTAGGTAGGGGTTATTTTTCGGGGGTAAAGTATTTATTTATTTTATTATTAATGTACACACAGTAAATTACATATAGAGACGACATAGTTATAGATTTGAGTACAAAGGCACTGATCCCATTAAGAAAATTAGTTCCCTAATGGGAAGTCTCTTTAAGTTTCTTCTTTGGAAGGCCTCCCACAAGATGGACAAATGACCTTGTGAAGGCCGCAGGAATCCGCTGGATGCGGGAAGCACAGAATCTGTCGAAGTGGCGGTGCTTGGGGGCGGCCTATGTTCAGCAGTGGACGTCTTTTGGCTGAAATGATGATGATGATGTTTAAGCAACAAATTTCAGGCAGACGAATCGCATAGTCTTTTGTAAAACTTACAAAATGGCTATCTGCATTTATACTCACGATTCACTTTCTTCCTTTCTTTAGCATCATTAACAAAACTAGTAAACCCATCGACCACGTACATACAACTTATAGAAGGAAAAATATTCCCAAAACAACAAGAATTCTGAATAGCTCACAGCTCGTAGACATTTGCTTGACGGAAACGAATAGAATTTTATCTCCCTTCCTTCCATTATTATAGAGAGTATGGTGTCTTTTGTTTATATAATGGACGTGAATGGGCCATAATGGCTGTCAAAAATACTTGAGAGGTTTGATGATCAAGGTATGAACGGATATTGAATGAGTTTGCAGTTTATCATTAGATCTGAGGAATAAGTTGCTGAAGGATCACTTTAGTACATCTTTATGTGAAAACGGACTTTCGAAATGTACCTAATTAAAATTCAAGTACGTGAGGTTTTAACTACCTGACTTTTTGATCACAACATTTGGTCACTGCGTGCTTGCGATTTGAGATAGGATTCCACACAATGTTTTCCATGAGCAACGCCAGTGTACAAAGCCAATGTACAGTGTAGGTACCATCGCGGTGACGCATAAGTAACCACTTTGAAAACAAAATCCCGTGCACATGATGACCAGATCTGTTTAGAGCTCGCGCGCTTTTTTTTTTGTAGGTAGATTACTATAGCGGCCGGGTGCTGCAAGCAGGAATAGTCCTTACGGTGATGCGTGTCCGCGATAGTACTTATCTTAGGTATTATTCGAAAGAACGTATATTATCATAGGTAAGGCCTTTTTACCAGAGGGTAGGTAGAAACTACAGAGCACCACATGTTACGATAGGTACTTCAACTGTTTCTGCTTTGTCAACCTTCTAACATCTGGTCGCACACTAACATTGGGAGAGTCAACTTTCTACAAACCAGCAACTAATTACGTCACAATCTGAATGGTTTTGAAGGATATTTATTACTAATCCATTACTTCATAAATGTTCGAAAAAAATCTGCTCAAAAACGTAAATAACGTAATGAATGTTGTTTAACTGTCAAAATGAAAGCCATTGCTACTGTAACTGTGTTACGGAATTACTCCGCAGGTTTTACTCCTATAGCCCAAGGAGCATAAGTAGTGCTTAGGAGTGAATCGATAAACTGAGTACTTTGTTGCTGTCAATATTACTCTTAAACTCTAAAGGCCGAGTCACACCGGAATGGCAGCGGCCGGCAGCGGCTGCTAGCGGCTGCCAGCGGCCGCCAGCGGCTGCTACCTACTACTTACATCCTCTTCACGTTAAATCAGATTAATGTTACCGAAACGTTGTTTAACGGACTTTAGAGTCATTTTTCTCCATGGACATTTACATTTTCTTCCATTTTGGAACAGACAACTCTTTTATTTCTAACAAAATGGTTTAATTGAAATTAATGCTTTGTCTTCATAGTAGCTTGCTATGAAATACTCTACATAGTTTTCAAGTTCGTGTAGCTGAGTAATTAATAGCAAGACAAGCTCCATTGTTCTTTCGCGTCTTATACCTAATTGACCTTTATGAATATGATATCTAAGAGCTACCTTTTAGTTTCAACAGATGAACCTCTAATGACATCAACCAAGGTATTTCACTCAAATTATAAATTGAAATTTCGCATGTCTATTTCAAGCTCCGTACATCAGACCTGTCAAACTATCTAAGCGATTACAATCTTTGTAATTAAGTGCTGCAAAGACTACTGTCGCGTGAACATTTTAATTAGATATAACTTTATAAGTTCTTATCCAGATTGTATCGGGTTCAAAAGTTAGTCGTTTGCTTGGAACTAAAAGAGTTTCTTACTGTGAAATAGTTGCGCCTTTAATTTGTTTTATATAGGTTGGTGTTAGTTTGGTGTGATCGGCCTCACAAATGTTGTGGTTTGCTTACCAGCATCAAACGATTGTTCAAGATAATTACATATAACAAAGTGTAATTACCGAAAATCCATCTTCCCCGTAACATACCTCATAAAAGTTGTGTACAGTTAGCATTAGTAAATCTGAATCTATGTGATCGTATTTTAAAGGTGAACGGGAACTGATATTTGAGCTTTATGTGTGACGAAGACAAAAACCAGTAGGTACTTAGCTACACAATATCCTGCTACAAAACCATGTTTTGTCTTGAAGCAAGAGAAAGCAGGGATGTCCATTGAATATACATTTGCGCCCTAGAAGGACACATAAAATATGTAGTAACCTTATTAGTGAAGTTCTTCAGAAGAATTGTAGGTAATAGAATTAATGAACTTTCAAACTCACTTCCTCTTGATGACATTCTTTTCACTTGCATTTTGTGGAAATTTAATGTACTTTCTGATTATTTCGGGTGTATTCATTGCACATGAGACCTTTCGTATTCATCGGGAGAAGGTTTGCTGGGTCATAGGAGCATCATCATTCTGCCCCACAAAGCCTTGATAGCTGCCCCGAGCGCAAAAATTCAAGGCAACAAGTATCTAAAATTTAAGAATGATTAATTTTTATTATGTTGCTAATCATATGATAGTTATTATAGTACAAAAAAGTCTACGTTTTGTGTATCATAAATACCTTTGTAGCAGGGTCAATTGTACGGCGATTACGCTTCCGGGGTAACAGGGGCACTATATCCTGGCAGAGTTCTTCGTACAGTGATCGACTGAGTATGTAATTAGCTACAAACTCAAGGTCGGACACTAAATTAGTGTTGAAGAAGTCACGAAGCCGTCTGCGGTTCCTTCTGCGCTCCAAACGCTCTTCTCTGAGAGCCTCTTCCACCATATACATACGTAATGCCATTTCGCTACAATTTTGAATAAGGCACATTCACTTTAACACTTTAAACTAATATAAAACTCAAGATAGTTGTAATATTTTTTTGACATTAATTCCACGATGCAACTCTTGTCAAACTCAATTTATCGGTCGGACTTTTCTGGTTCAGAGTAGGGTTTACGATACAACATATTCCAAAATTTTTAGAAATACCTGCAAGATAGCTAAAGCTATGCATATTAGCAACAAGATCAAATCAGCAGAAAATAAAATAAAAACAGTTTGGAAAGTTATAAATAATGAAACTAATAGGAAAAAAATACGAAACACTGAGTTCACATTGGAGACTTCACGTGGTGTCTTAAGCTCGAATTTAGAAGTAGCTCAAGAATTTGTAAATTTCTTTACTAATATACCATATAAAACGACGGAAGCTTTAAATTCCTCACCCGATGTCTCAATAGATTTATTAAAAGCGAATGTTCCAGGCTGCCCGGTTGAATTTCAATTTAAACATATAAACCCTATGATAGTTATAAAAGCTTTTCGGCAAATTAAAATCAAATTGACCGAAGATCTATGGGGATTATCTATCAAAGTTTGTACATTCATAATCGAGACTATAGCACCATACTTAGCTTTAATATTTAATTTGTGCGTGGATCAAGGAGTCTTCCCTGATTTAATGAAATACAGTAAGGTTATACCCCTTTTTAAATCTGGGGACAGTAAAGACACTAACAATTATAGACCAGTATCCGTGCTGCCGGTATTCAGCAAGGTGTTCGAAAAGGTAATGCTCAATCAAATGCTTAATCATTTTAACACCAACCAAATCTTACACGATCAGCAATATGGGTTCACCAAAGGACGTTGTACGACTGACGCCGGTGTAACCTTATTAAAACACATATTTACAGCGTGGGAGGGGGCCCAAGACGCCATAGGAATTTTTTGTGACCTCTCAAAAGCATTTGACTGCGTAAATCATGAAACCTTACTCTTGAAACTTGAGCATTACGGTCTAGGTAAACTTGCGCTCAGTTTGCTAAAATCTTATTTAAATGATAGACAACAGCAAGTCCAAATTAATGGGGTCAATTCACTCGGTCTAAAAGTAAAAATGGGTGTACCACAAGGCTCGATATTGGGTCCTTTCCTCTTTTTAGTATATGTAAATGACCTACCCCATTTATTAAAAAACCAACCACAAATGGTGTTATTTGCTGACGATACTTCTCTAATTTTTAAGATAAATAGACGTGCATCAAATCTTGACGACGTAAATAACGCCCTACTGCAGGTCCAAAATTGGTTCACTGCTAATAATTTAGTATTAAATGGGAAAAAAACTAAATGCATTAGATTTGCTTTACCGAATGTTAAAAGTAGTGATTGTGACATAGTATTGAATGGGGAGAAATTGGAATTCATCGATAAAACTGTTTTCTTGGGGATCACGCTCGACTCCAAGCTGCAATGGGGTCCTCATTTAACATCTCTTGCAGGACGCCTAAGTTCAGCAGCATATGCTGTGAGAAAAATCCGTCAATTTACTGATGTAGATACCGCGAGGCTGGTCTATTTCAGTTATTTTCATAGTATTATGTCTTACGGTATTTTACTATGGGGACGGGCTGCAGATATCGACTCTATTTTTATTCTGCAGAAAAGAGCCATCAGAGCAATATATGGCCTCCGCAGACGCGATTCTCTAAGGGAACTGTTTAAAGATATTAATATCATGACGGTACCTTGTCAATATGTCTATGAAAACATCATGTACGTTAGGAAAAATCTAAGTCTTTTCAGTAAAAGAGGTGATAGACACAATTATAGGACTAGAAATAGGGACCAATTGATTCAACCGGGTTTCAGACTGGCTAAAGTAGACTCATCCTTCATGGGGTACTGTTTGAAATGTTACAATAAAATACCTCCCCACATACTCCAATTGAACGAAACGAAATTTAAATCTTGTATAAAACGCACACTATGCTGCCAAGCATATTATAAGTTGGGGGATTACATCGACGACAAAAATGCTTGGCTCAGCGCTGGTCCAGCTCCACAAGGGCGCATAAACTAATTGATTAGCATTCAAAATATTGTTGCAGCTGCTGAAGATTGTAAAACTATCTTTAGATTGTATAAATTCAATCTCTTAGTATTATATAATTGCATAGCACATGTGTGAGCACTATGTCCCTACTTTACAGTTACCATTTACTGGGTACGTCTTTCATTGACTTGAGTTTGCCCTGGCGGTTGTGAGTATGTCATGCTCACTCAAATGTCTCGCTGGTGGTGGCGTGTGTGTTGGATCGTTAAGTTCCCTTCAAAATGGTTGAGCTAAATGGTGCTGATGCATGCGTCATGTTCGTGAACGGGCGCCGTCAGTGGGGACTGGTCATCTCTTAGCTGCCACGGCTTATTTGAATTTATTTTAATTTTTTAATTGTTTTTGATTTTATTTTTATTACTGACGCTTTTAACGTGCACGTCTTTTTACATTGTTCTCACATGTATAATTAGAAAAATGGATGATGTAACCAATATTTTGTGAAAATATTCTGATTGAAAAGAGTGTCCGTGGAGTTTCTTGCCCGTTCTTCTCCATAGGAACCTACTACGCGTTGGAATGGGCAACTAGCTTCATATTTCTGACTGACCGACCCCTTGACAATTCAAAAGTACCTGTAATTGGTTTATTTGAAATAAATGCTTTGAGTTTGAGTTGAGTTTGAACAAACGACAAAATAATGTTCGGTCGAATCCGAACCGACCGACCGAAACAAAATGAAGTTCGTAGTAGGAAACGTCCGAACATTCGGCCCGATAGTTCGGATTTAACACTTCGGAGTAGACCCTCAGGTGCGCAGTGCTCGCAGCCGGAGTGCGGGTATGACCATCTGGTCATACCCGCACCTAGGTACATCTGTACCTAAACGAAGCAAAAGGAGTATTGAAGGATCGTAGCAGGTGCAACAATTCAAATCAGAATTCAAATTGACTAACCATGTAAAGAAAGAGACGGCCTATATTTTTCTCCCATTCATTTTCCGTGTATGAATGATACTTCTGTATCAATATCTTCTATAGGTGAGTACTTATATATAGGTAATTATTAAGTGAAGGTAAATGAACTGCGGTGAGACAGAGAACGGTACGTTACCATGACGACAGTTCAGTGGCTTCCTGTCTGTATAGTTCACTGACCTTTTGTTTGTTCTTAATTCTCTATGTGAATATAAGTTTTTAGTAGTCAATCTGCCTAGCCTTTTCCCGACTATGATGGGGTTGGCTTCCAGTCTAACTGGATAAATACCAGTATTTTACATGGAGTGATGGCCTATCTGACCTCCACAGCCCAGTTACTGGGTAACATGTTCCCCTTTGGTAAGACTGGTTGTAAGACTTTCGGGGTTCTGACGACTCGTAACGACTGTCAAGAATGACAGCCGGGACCAACGGCTTAAGGTGCTTTCCGAGGCACGGAGGACTCTCGGTATGTTAAAATGGTCACCCATCCACAGACCAACCCCGGCAAGCGCAGCTTAACCTGATGGATCGAACCGTGCGGCTGTTATTACTTAGCCACGAGCTCCAACAGAACAATTACAGACCAGAACTGTTAACGAAACTAAAATCCCACCAGTTATGTTTAATTACAACTTATGTTAGTCAAGTCTTGATGTAAATTCTTAACGGTGTTGTGTGTTTCTTGTTCAGTAGTGCACTGTGAATAATGAGAAAAGTTTCGCTGCATTGTGCAACAACCACTATGTTAACTAGCACTTACTGTGCTGTAAGATGGAAACTGGGTTTGTAGGTATGGTTATTTATTTCTAACTACCTATACTTACGAGTTTACAAAAAATTCAAAATATAAAATGGCCAATTGAGTGTCAGACCCACACTGAAGGGTTCCGTAGTGGGGCACGCCACAATTGTGGCGATATGTCCCCTCCTTGAGGAGTGGCTTAAGAGGCGCCACGGCGTCCTCACCTTCCGCCTGACGCAGGTCCTCACCGGACACGGCTGTTTCGGGAGGTTCCTGTTCCGCATAAGGCGGGAGGAAACGCCCGGGTGTCACCACTGTGTGGATCGCCCGGAGGACACGGTGGAGTATATGGTGGAGATCTGCCCGGCTTGGGCGGAGCACCGCCGTGTCCTCACGGAGGCGATCGGCGGCGGCGATCTCTCGCGTCCGGCCCTGGTTCAGGCCATGGTTCGGAGCGAGAGTGCATGGGAGGCCGTCACCTCCTTCTGCAAAGCAGTTATGTTCGCGAAGGAGGAGGCGGAGCGCGCGAGGGAGATGCAAGCTGCACGCCCTCGCGGCCCTAGTCGCCGCAGGAGACGCCCCGGGCGTCGGGAGTCGAGAGCCGACTTCCGGCCACCATAGGCGCGGGCTTGCGGACGGTGAGCAATGGGCAGCTCGCCGTCCGATAAGGACCAGGCCCGTGTCCACGGCGCGTTGTGTTCCACGCGCGCCTCAAAGAAATGTCTGCACCAACCGACGGGGTCGAAAGACCAATGCCTGCTGGGGTTGCGGGTTTGTCCGAAAGGGATATTGCGGCCCCGGCACACAGGCAACGGAAGGAACACGGGTGGGTTTTAGTCAGTAAAAGTCTGACACACCCTCTCGCTCTGCCCAGAGCGGGAGAAATCATTTGATGATTTCCCATACTAAAAAAAAAAAAAAAAGGTTTCCGTAGTTGGGATGAGTATTATAGTAGAGTATGCAAAATTGCACAATATTGATTATATCGACTGCAACATTACCTAATTCTGTTTCTGTCCCAGAGTATTATTCGAAAAAACTATAGAAAACAACATTATTTCTGCGGTTGTAACTAAAAATATACCTTATCTCAAAAACTATTGACTTAAATAGCGAATCCACTTAGAAACACAATAATCTTTTTAATTATGGTTTCCAACAATACCCCCCTCCATACGCTTAAGTGCATTGAATTTTCTTTTCCAACCCAGTTGTATGGGATAAACTAATATATTAAGAAGAAAGATTAGATTTTTTAAATCCTTGTTAGTTTGTATGTTTTTTACGCTTTTACGCTAATACGGCTTAAGGGATTGTGATGATATTTGGCACATGCGTAGACTATGACCTGAGTTAGGACATAGGATGTTTTTTATCCCGATATTCCCACGGAATCGTGAAATCGCAGGGTGCAGCTAGTCATTAATATAGTGCTAATCCGTTAAAAGGCTCCGAGATAAATGACTGTGTCACATCCGGACAGACTGAAAGACGGATATGGTGAAATTATAAGGGTTCCCATTTCGCCATTTGGCTACGGAACCATAAAAAAATTGTTGTGAATTGGTCAATAAACCGCTGTCTATAGACAGTTGCTTGTGAGCATTGCAGTATGAACACAAAGGTTACGGCTTACGCGTTGCACAAGAAAAAAATCATAAGCTGTCATTTTCTTGGTTGGATTGTATGTAAAAACACCACCCGAATTGCGCAACTTATTCCTTCATTTTGATAATGCAGCAAAAAATTTGCATGTTATTGTTGTGACCATTTTTTTTAACATTACGAGGCTCAGTATTGCTTCGTATGTTTGAAAAAAAATATGGTTTGCTCGCAAAAAAGCGCAATAAATATTGTTAAATTGCCAAAATGAAAGGGATTGTGATAGCGTGTTACGCAATAAGCTACTGTACTGCCTATTCAGATAAAATACTTATGACTCACACGTTCACAGTTGGTATTCCAAATGAACCTAAAAAAAGTAAAATCTAAAAAGAGAACAGCAGAATCATTACCTATTAATTATAAACTTTAACAATGAACTTATTTCATTTTCGACCGCAAGAACGAACTCAACTGAAAAGAAAGTTTAACAGCAAAAAATCTTTAAATAAACTTTTAATTTTCAATTAATTGATACAATTTACGTTTCAAGATATTAAAGAAAAACCAATGAGAGATTAGTTGATTGAATTTGGAGCTCGATGATGATCAAGTTTGAAATTAACGAAAAGCAATTTATTTTAAACTAGCGACCGCCCCGCCCCTACTTCGCTCAGTTTTTACGACTTGACAAAACATAGAGATTTCTTTATTATAAGTATGCTGTAAGTTAAATATTCATTTATCTATACTAATATTATAAGGAGAAAAGATTTGTACTTTTATTTGTAATTTCAATAATCAAAAACTACTGGACGATATAAAAAAATCTTTCACCATTAATTTCTAGCCGGATGCAGCTGAATACCAGTATTTTACATGGAGCGACTGCCTATATGACCTCCACATACCAGTAACTGGTTAATAAGATAGCCCTTCGTAAGACTGGTGTCAGACTTTCGGGCATCTGACGACTCCTACCGACCGCCAAGCCGGGACCAACGGCTTAACGTGCTTTCTGCGGTACGGAGGAGTTTTGGTATGTAAAGATGGTCACCCATCCACGGACCAACCCCGGCAAGCGTAGCTTAACCCGATGAATCGACCCATGCGGCTGTTATTACTTAGCCACGAGCTCCTCCATTATCATTGTGTAACCTAGGCTATATATTATATATTATTATATCTTTATATATTATAAAGATATCACGCAGGCGAAGCCACTGGCGGAAGCTAATGTATTATACACATAAACTTTCTGGAATAAATAGTCTAAATTTTGGTCAAAATTCGTAGCGTGGTTTAGACAAACGAAGTAGTCACACAGATGGACACAAAAACCAACCATAAATTTTAAAACATGTATAGATTACGGGTTAATAACACACAATATCAATCAATTAAAGTATTCGTACTAGATTCAAAGGAGATATTTTGCGTTGCTTTTCAAAGATTATTTTGAAAAGGTTACTCTAATGGATTTATTTAATTATGACGACAAAAACAGGCTATAAAGTTTTTCGCAGGCTTTCAAAAAGCCTAGTTGATTAAAACCTGAATTATGCAACCTAAAATTGTCAACTTAGACTCTTTTTAATTTAGTACTACATGTCATTACTAATTAATTAAGGCTCTATTAAAGCTAATCTGGCATACCATCAATTTATAACGTCACTGGTTGGTAAGTCCTCAAATACACCAGCAGCACTGGCAACTGCAGCCGTCGACACTTGTCGCCCGCTGCAGTTACCTCTGCCGTAGGTAACGTGCCTCTCATGTATATGAGCTATAAATATTAATTCTTAAGGGGGATGCTCTAAGGTAGCCTGCGAAATTCAAGTTTTCTTACGTTTTTTGCAATTTCCTGGTCAGAGTCAGGTTGTATCTTGACTGAAATATGATTCGCGACCGTAACAAGTATGGCTTTACAGAATTATAATCATTAAAATAACCGACATTTCAGGATTATTCTAACATAAGGTGTCTTATGTTAGAATAATCCTGAAATGTCACGTTTTCATGAAATAGTCATATGAACATAGAAAGTTTTATTAATGATTTTTATGATTATAATTCTATATATAAATGTTTGATGCGGCCACAAATCATATTTAGATCAACATATAACTTGATAATGACATGCGAATTGCAAAAAACGTAAGAAAATTTGAATTTCGCGGGCTACCTTGTCACTTTCGCCTTAATCATCATTTTTATCAAAATAATTAGTAATATAGGTAGGGTAGGTTTAGTCATGTTGACAGGATGAATGAAATGCGACTAACAACAGGTATTTACAAGGCAGATGTGAGAGGAAACGACGGGACGGGACGCCCTAGGAGGACAAATAGTTACCTTATTGGTGATAATCTTCAGAAAGGTCAGGTTGGTAGTACTTTCAACCAGCGTTCTGTAGTTTCTGCCTACCCCCATAGGAGCGTGAGTTTATGTATGTAATTAGTAGACGCACCATGTTGTTTAGTACTACCTAATTTTCGTATCGAAATATTTTCCTAATATAGGAAAATACAATGTCGCCCATGGGCTTGTGCCGGTCCGTATTTTTCTGAATATTCATGACAAATTATCGAAAATTAATTTAAAAGGGGGTCTATCTTAATTATTACTAATTTTTTTTACAGTTCCCTCATATGATTTTATGGACTTACACTTGTGTTTTTTTTTTTTATAATCGACATATTTTATAAAAAAATGTTAGTTTATCCGATAAAATAACTCGTAAGCTTTTAGAAATAATAAATAGAATCCAAATCGAGTCAATAACAAAGCCTAAAAAATAATAATTGAATAACATGAAAAATATTAAAGATAGACCCCCCTTTTAAAGTTAATTTTCGATAATTTTTCATGAATATTCAGAAAAATACGGACGAGCACATGCCCATGGCCGACATTGTATATCAAAACCAACGAAAATTCAAGCAGCAATCGACGATTTCAACAGTATGAGGAGTATTACATGAAGTTCTTCCTCTGGGAACCTTAATTCAACTGCCTCAGCGGCCAGCACCAGTGGGTCAGGAGGTATGTAGGCAGTAGGTGACATGGGACGTCGGTCCCATGGCACTGAGAGAGGAGCTGCCTCGTCAACCCATACTGCGCCTAATGATTCTGACTTTAAACGGCCTAATGATTCATGGTATAATATAGAAAAATTATATTATGTACACAAATTACTTAAAATCCAGGTTTTGGTGTACACCTCCATTTATTTTAATGTCTAGACTACTACAACAGTTTCATTACATGTTATAAACATCAAGATTATGAAAACATGTAACTGTGGATTATGGCCAACTGCTTGTAACAGAGATGAGGCCGAAGCTTATCATTAAAACTTACAACTTCAACAAATATGATGCCAATCAAGATTTATTCCATCACAATCACAGTGATCACAGTCTAAACCAATTGTCTAGATTAGATGTACAGATATTATCGGAACCACAATAGGAATTTGGAAGTCCCCAATTTGTGACCGCATACTGATATCAATTATCAGCCTACAGCAGTCTACTGCTGGACAAAGGCCTCTCCAATTACACAACATTCAGCCCAATTATCGGCAACTCTCATTCAGCTGTTACCCGCCACCATGCAAAGATCGCTTCGCTAGGTGGAGCGACGGGGTACATACAGATATATTTAAACAAATTTATTGTAATTACAGTTACATGATTTTTCTGCTAAGCATGTAAAATATAAAAGCATTAACTTAGCTAGTCTTATGTATATTGTAGGTATACTTAGGTACTGCCAGCAACATCTCATTATGCAGTATGAAAATGCGTTGTTTTATCAGACTTTAATTAAAATCCATCCTTTGCATCCTTTCCATAATATTTTTGTATACATTGTATCTTTATTTAGGATTTAAAGGGTGTTTATAAAGCTGAGTACCCAAAAATACGTTCCCTTCCCCTTTATAAAAGTAATTTACGAAGTTGCTATCACCCAGCATAATTTAACTGCTTAAAGGCTTTACAAGGAAAGCAATAACAGTGGTTTAAAAGTTTATACTTTCCATAAAGTATTTTTTTATTTTTTTCGTATTTTTATTGACTAACCTGATGTCAGAGTTTTAAAGCCGCCCATGGGCCTCTGACTTGGCTTCACATGCCGTCGAGAAATATCTCTCAGACGTACCGGTTTCCTCACGATGTTTTCCTTCACAGTCTTTGAAGCAAGTGATAATTATACAATACGCACATGAATCTGAAAAGTCAGAGGTGCTTGGCTTGGGCTCGAACTCAAGACCTATGATTTTGCAGTCCTACGGCCACACCACTAGGCTATCTTTGCTGTATAAAGTTATTAAAAAACGTACAGTCAGCGATACAAGTCGATTACCACTTAGTTTTTAAAATCTTAATTATTGAGCTAAATATTTAATAACAATCGGAAAAGAAGTAAATATAATAATAATAATGAATAGCTGTTACATAGAATGTTGGAATATTATTATTAAAACCTTTATTTTCAGACCACAGAGATCCATACAGTGTTAGTCAACAAAAACTAAATCTAATGTTAGTATCCTAATCTTAAGTCTGTCACACTAACCACATAATAAGTAGTTCATTCCATTAGACGTATGAAGTCCGTTCCAGTGACGCAGTATCGGACTCTGATGTATTTTGTGTCAATTTAGATGGTGTATAAAAGTAGCCAACTGCTCAAAGTCAAACGCTAATAAATTATTTAAAAAAAAAAACTTGAAAATTTACAAGAAAATAGAATTGATTCTAGGTTTCCAAGATGTGGTTTTGTATGGAGAAGAGTGTGCCAGAAACTCTTGTTGTTACTCTTTTAAAATATTTTTTATCCATTAACTCTTTCGCTTCCACTGAACAGGACACAATAGAAGTTTTCTTATTATATCGACTATGGGTTTATACCGTCCGCGAAAGCATTAATTATATAATATGTGAAGACGATGTATCTATAATAAAATTGCTTTACCATAAATACCAATCCAATCTAGCTAATCATCTTCGTCGCTGACCGTACCACCCGCAGTCTTTAAACAGTTAATATTATTTTTCTTAATTTATTATTTATGTACGGGCTTTGGTATTTGTGTATGATATAAAATTTTCTCCTCTCCTCTTATTTTTTTTTTGCCTGTATCTGTCTTGGGCCTAGTGGTCGCAAGCGCTACTGCTGAGCAAGAGGTCCTGGGTTCGATTCCCGGGTGGGCAAATTGTTATTGGGTTATTCCTTATAGAATTTCTCAGTAGCAGCCCGTGGAGTCTGGATTTGTGCCCCTAGTAATTTTTTTTTGTATCCTAAACCTCTTTTTTTTGTATTGTGATACATTGTGAAGACAATATAAATTGCAAACATTGTGTCAAATATTGTGAGTCAATAAATTCGTATTATACTTATATTGTTGATACATTGCAGACTGCTGCTGTACTGAGTTCTCGTTTATGTGAATAGAAGCGATGCAAAAAGGTGATTGGATGGAACTACCACGTGAGGGACTATCACCAAACTGCTAGGTACACACAGATACACCTCAAGCCATACATTTCCAGTTTACGCTGATCTCGCATTGTATAGGATCTCCGTACAATGCGACGTCAGCTTATACTGGAAATGTGTAGCTTGATGTGTAGCCGTGTGTACCATTTCAAGGTTTGGGTGGAGACCGGAAGACCTTTACAAGGTTTGATTTTTGAAAATATGCGTAGTAGTCGTTCGGTGTTTAAAAATAAAATCAAGTGGTGTCAGAAAAATGAGGATAGTATAAAAATGAATATTTTGGCCTTACATAGAAAAGGAAAAAAAATTGTTAAGTTTTGGAACGCGACTAAAAAGTTTAATTTTAAACAGAGCCTTCCGGTCTCTGTTAATGGATTGCAAGAAACATGTAAAATAGCTGATTTATTTACCAGTAAGTTTAAAGTTGACCCCCTGTATGCGGATTGCGTGCTCAGCAATGATACCATCGTGACTGAGTCACTACCACCATTTACGCTAGAAGATGTAATCTCAGCAGTGAGGAGTATGAAGCGTGGTAAGTCACCAGGACATGATGGTCTCAGTGTCGAGCACCTTGTTTGGGGAAACGGCAACTTGTTTCCACATTTATGTGCTTTTTTAAACGTATGTGTCAAACACGCCTACCTGCCGGAACTTTTAATGAGAACTGTGGTAGTTCCAGTCGTCAAAAATAGAACAGGCGATTTGAGTGCATCTAGTAACTACCGACCAATTTCACTCGGTACGGTTATAGGCAAGGTGCTGGAGCGTCTCATACAGCCTGAACTGCAAAAGAATTAAAAAATTGACGATGCGCAGTTTGGTTTCCGACCCGGACTCTTAACAGACTGCGATTATTAGCCTTAAGAGTAGGATTGCCTACTACACCCGCCAGAGAACTTCAGTGAATGCTTGCTTCTTAGACCTGAGAAAAGCTTTTGACCTGGTGAATTATGAAATCCTCTGGGACAAGCTAAAAAAGTCACAAGTACCCCACCAAATTGTAGATCTGTTGAGGGTCTGGTACGGAGGCCAAACCAATCAAGTGAAATGGGGTGACACGCTATCTAGTAGTTACAGGTTAGATTGTGGTGTGCGCCAGGGAGGGTTGACTTCTCCGGACCTCTTTAACCTCTATATCAACGATCTGATTGCGGAACTCAGAAGAACCAAAGTTGGCTGTCACCTAGGCAATGTCTGCGTGAATAGCTTGAGCTATGCTGATGACATGGTTCTTTTGAGTCCCTCGATCAAAGGCTTGAGGAAACTTTTGTCCGTCTGTGAGCATTATGCTGATGCTCACGGACTGAAATATAATGTACTCAAAACCGAATCCATGGTATTCAGGTCTGGAGCTGGTCCGGGGAACATACCCAGTCTGTATTTGAATGGTGCGACCATAAAGGTCGTAAAGCAGTTCAAATATTTAGGACATATTTTGACGGACAAACTTCACGATGACTGCGACATAGAAAGCGTAGGGCCCTCTCTGTGAGGAGTAACATGCTCGCGCGCAAATTTGTGAAGTGCACCAAGGACGTAAAGAACACTCTGTTTAGGGCTTATTGCTTGTCAATTTACACTTGCCAACTCTGGTGTAACTTCACAAAAAAGATGTACGGCTCATTACGGGTTCAGTACAATGATGCGTACCGAACCCTTATAAAACTGCCAAGGTATTGCAGTGCCTCGAGCATGTTTGCCGAAGCGAGGGTCCCGGACTTTTACGCCATCGTGAGGTCGAGGGTCGCGTCTTTTTGGCAAAGTTTGAGACGCTCCAGTAACAGCATTTTGAGGGTTGTCTCGTGCAACCTAACAAGTCCCATATTTGTGCACTGGATTTCTGTTCACCTAAACGAGAATAAAAAATGACGAAAGACAATGTATAATAATGATAATGACAATTTTTAATATTTTATTTTAAACTGAAAATATTGATAAAAAATATTTTGGTAATGGCTCATAATTTTAATTTTGTACTTCTAATGATTGTAATTAGTTAGTTAAAGTATCAGGAACAAAATTAAGTTTGAATGAAGCCCATACTACCAGTATATTTTTATAAATTTGGAATTATATGTCAAATTCTGGTAAAATATCAAAAAAACCTTTAAAATTCAAATATCTCGAAATCTACTGAACTTCGTCCATACATTTGTTGCTATTGAGCTTCCTTATTCGCTCCTGCCGGATATACTTCGAATAACCAGTAACTCTATGGCATTTGGTGCACCCTCAATTTTGCTTCTCCAGTTTACGATGACGAAACGGGACTGATGAAACTTTGTCTTAAATTAAAACAATAAACGCATTTATCTACATGATTTCTTTATTATTTAACAAACAATGAGGCATATTAATAATAAAGCCGATGCCAACACTTGCAAGGCCAATAATCATCTCTTTTCGGACATTTGTTTGGACGGAGTAAGGTATTAAATTGGTTCCACTGTTACCGAGCCCGGAGGTAACGGAGGAGGACATTCTATTAATTTTATAAACATAATAGTGATCATTATGTCGTGACACAACACAGCTGAAACGAATAATAGCAGTATTAGTTTCATGAATATGTACAGTCTGGGAAATTATTTGTTAAGCAAATTGACACCCTACGTCATTTTGCCGTATTAGAGCCATTTCTTACAACTGTAAAAAAATACAATTGTGATTAACAATGTAATTTGGAAGTACAAATAATTTCTCTGAGTTTTTACCTACGAGGGTGATGTTCCTAATCTGGTCTTCCTAAGGCGCCATTTCTACGGGCGAGAAAATCGCGGCGATAGTCTCGACGTGACATCAAATTCAATAGAAACTATGAATCAATCTCCACGCGGCGATATCATCGCGGCGGTAATTTGAAGGAACAACGTGACTATCGCCGCGATTCGCTCGACCGTAGAAATTGCGCCTAAGTGAAATCTACATTTTACTGTTTAACCTGCCGATGAATATATTTGTACAGAGAGGTGAGTCACGCTCTCATCAACTGAAATAATCAAACAGAGAATGCTCCAAGATTCTTTTGGCGCCAGAATGAGATTGACAGGGGGGCGTTGTTGGTAAAAATTTATGAAACTGTCATACAATTTGTATTGGCAAAACAAGATGGCGGTATTAGTTTTGATTTTGGCGCCAAAAGAACCTTGGAGCGGTTATCAATGTTCCTACTTCGACTTTAATAAGATATCTTCATGTAGAAACATCTGTTACTACACAATAGTCCGTAGTAATTCATCGGTAGGAGTCGTCACACACCTTCACACTCGAATCAACATGCATCGACTCTATCTTACTTCTTAAGCACCTGTCCCACCGCCGCGCCGCACAGTGGATCGTCCCCATACAAGAGGTCGGACATAGAATTAAAAATTTAAAAAGTATTTAATTGAAAAAAATGAAATATACAGTTGCATTACTCTATTATGGAACTACAAAAAATGTTAGTACAATTTTTTTATTTGACCAGTACTTTATGAGCAATTCGATGAAAACTGTTATTTTTCTATGGAAATGGTCACAAAAATGTCTGTATCTCATGATTCCCTCCTTGTTTCGATTTGCGGTTTTCACTACTGTTATTTACCCATTTTATGCCACATTTTCTTCAAAGACACATGGTGCCCCCAGCGACCCCCTTCCGAGATATTTTGCTTTTAGTAACTATACTTTTTATTGTATAACTGATGAAATGGAGGTACATTAAGTATATTCATTACTGAGAATAAGTCATCCCTAAGTAGTTCCTTAAATAACAGGTGCATTTGTGATTACTTTAATGACTTATGAACGCTTCTGTTGCCATACAACAAAAGCGTTAATGAGTCCTTAACTAAAGATTACCAGAACTTGCTTAATCTAATTAGTTATTGTAATTACTATGTTAACAGCCCTTAATCTTTGCATTGTGATTGGATAATGTCATCATTAGCTTAGTAATGACTGAGTCGAATTTACAATAACACATCGAAAAGAAATAGAGTTTTATGATCAATAAGAAAATATGTAGGTATAAAAATATTTTTTATTTAAATAATATAACACTAAAAATTATGTAAAAATAAAACAACTATGTACCCTAAAACAAACTAAAAAATTAAACAACTACTAAGAACTAAATTATAATAGGAAATTAATTAATTAACACGACCATTTAGTTACTAACAACAATAGAAAAGAAAGAAAAAAAAAAAACATTTATTGGCCGATGGGTGGCATAACACAAAACAAAAAAAGAACAGAATAAAAAAAAAATACACAAAAACATCAATAACGACATCATGATCATTATTATCGTCATCATCTTCTTCAACGTCACTACATGCAGCAAGTGTATCAGTTGAAACGTCAATGAACTCCAATTCACTCTGATCAACTATGAGTAAATCGTCTAGTTCACTAAATGAAGACTTTTTGGCTTTATTTGTCATCTTCGGTCGTAAGCTGGTGAGAAGAGGATCGGAAGATAATAGCAGATTATGAAGAATGTCTTCATTAGTGGCGATGCTACTATGCTTTCGTGTATGATATTCTCTAAATTTACGAAAATCCTTGTTTCTTGCTTCAGATGCTTCTTCAGACAAAAAACCTATAGGTACTACTGATAAGTGGTCCACTATCTGTGATCCATGAATCAGCAATTTGTGTAAACTTGCTGGCATGTTATACCATGGATATAATTCCACGAATAAATTTGCTGTTTCATCACAATATAATTTAAATTTTTGGACTTGAATTTTTTCGCCTGAGGAAATGCATTGCAAAATAACGGCGAGTCTTCTAATTAAATTAACGTCTAATTTAGTAATTTCCGCAGTCGTTTCAGGGTTTGCAAAAAACCTTCTTGCAGCATTTCCAGTGTTTGTATTGCCACTACCCTGCTTAACAACGTCTAGAAGTAAGCCTGTGCTTCTTCGGAAAGCTTCTTGAATGGCTTCTTTCTTATCTTTAACTTTTTTTTATTTTCGTCACCTTTTGCTTGCCATGATTTTATGTCCATTCTGTAAGCAATGTGTAATAAACACTCCATAGACCGAATCCAAGCATGCAATGAACTAAATCCATGCTTGTATAAATCTGTATTCACGGGTTTAGCTCTCACTTCTTCCAAGTTATTCATTTCGCTTGGGCGAGCTTTGCACAAATCACACACGGCTGCCGATGTACCAGATATGATTGAATGTACCTTACCATCAATCATGGTTAGCCATAGATTGTGAGTAACAGTAGCATTGCCGCAATCAGTCGGGTTCAGTTCACGAATCTCGGTCTCAAATATTTCCATTTCAGCCTTAACATTCGCTTCCGTTTCTTTCATAAATGTAAATGAAATCGGGCGACAATATGTGGTTGACGATGGCTGATCATTCTGCCACACTATACTTCCACTAGAAGTCACTAACTTAAGCGGTACAAGACTTGCCATAAATACACTGGATAAGTCTTGTTCACTTGTTGTTGTCGTTTGATGGTAAATGCTTTGACTTGAAGCTCCATCAAAACCCCATTTACTGTGAAGCACAAGTGGTTCACCAGTATCAAAATTTGATTCAAGTGAATCGATCAGCCTCCTAACTGTGAGATCAAGGAGGGCTTGGATCCGTATCTTTGCGGAAGTTTCAGTCACAGTTATGTCTTCTTTTGCCGGGTAGCATTTAAGCTTTTCTTTAACTAACAAGTAGTAGCTTGGGTATTTCGCATGACCTTCTTTTAAACTAAAGTCCCGAAGTGTGATGTAACGCCACTTGGATAACTGCAAGTAAACGTAAAGAGCAAGTGCTTTGTGAGTAGGAACTTCACGAAGCGAAGGATTCTGCTTAGTTTCCAGGACATTTAAAACTGTTGAGACGTGTTCAGGATTTTCCAGCAAATTTTTCATTATTCTGGCCATATCATTTTTTCCGGCAGACTTAAGTATACTTTCAACAGTATGCAAAAGCTCATCCGAACGACTGCAACTAGCAACATTTTCATTAACACGTCTTCTTTTGTGTCTAGTCGATAAATCTTCAAAGCGTTTGCGAGGAGATGTATATGTTGAAGTTGATGCATCTGATTTTGATGGACTGACTACCTCTTCTGCCTCATTTTCATTTGCTTCTTCAGTGTCAACAACATTTTCTTTAAAGCAATCTAGCCAAACGATATCGGAATTTAACCCCTCTCCGTTCTTGTTAATGAACCTGTCGACTGTCCTTCTTGATTGCACCCATTTGGTGTAAACCCTATAGCAAAATCGTCGACACCAGTTCTTGAGATCCGTCACATCACTTTCACTTAACTGGACGTTAGTACTCGACTTCAATGTGTTAAATAAATTGTCATAGTCACGAAGATCTTTATGATTACGAAGAGCAACGTAAAGATCTAGATAAGTAGAAAACCCACGGAAAGCCATAATGACAACACTTGATAGAAGTTATAATTACAACTGAATTACATTTGCTAAACACACTCAAATATATAGGGCAGCAAGTAGGCAACTAGCAATGAATTTGATAAGCTAATGATGACATTAGACAATCACAATGCAGAGATTAAGGGCTGTTAACATAGTAATTACAATAACTAATTAGATTAAGCAAGTACTGGTAATCTTTACTCAAGGACTCATTAACGCTTTTGTTGTATGGCAACAGAAGCGTTCATAAGTCATTAAAGTAATCGCAAATGCACCTGTTATTTAAGGAACTACTTAGGGATGACTTATTCTCAGTAATGAATATACTTAATGTACCTCCATTTCATCAGTTATACAATAAAAAGTATAGTTACTAAAAGCAAAATATCTCGGAAGGGGGTCGCTGGGGGCACCATGTGTCCTTGAAGAAAATGTGGCATAAAATGGGTAAATAACAGTAGTGAAAACCGCAAATCGAAACAAGGAGGGAATCATGAGATACAGACATTTTTGTGACCATTTCCATAGAAAAATAACAGTTTTCATCGAATTGCTCATAAAGTACTGGTCAAATAAAAAAATTGTAGTAACATTTTTTGTAGTTCCATAATAGAGTAATGCAACTGTATATTTCATTTTTTTCAATTAAATACTTTTTCAATTTTTAATTCTATGTCCGACCTCTTGTATGGGGACGATCCACTGTGCGCCGGCGAGAAAGCGACTAGCTATCGACCATTTTCTCGCTCAAGAAACATACAAAAGATCTAGGTTCCGTATCAGTAAGAGATTATACATAACATAATATCACGCCTTGTTTCCCCAGTATTAATAATCAATCAATGACTGTTCATACCGCCACGCGCCGTCGAATATTCGTGTGTCGCAGTAGCAAGAGAATAGTGTACTCGCTCAGCGACGCTCGAGACGGCAGAACTCTCGCTAAGACACTCACGCATGGTACATACGCATACTAGCAAGTAATCGCTCGTCGCCGTCGCGCACTCGCTGTTCGTTTCTTGCCAACTCATTTTTAGTTGATAGCTGTACTCGTTTCTCGTTAATCGCCTACGTACGTTTCTTGAACGAGCAAAATAGTCGATAGGCAGTCGTTTTCTCGTCTGCGGCCTTAGCATAGAATTATGGTTATTCGTTTACTAAAACATTGATTGATGAGCTGTCCGCAGTCCGTGCATTTAAGAAGTGAAACTAATAAAATTCCAATAGGAAATAACTTACAGCAAAAAGACAAGGATAATACGGCGAAATAAGCAGCAATCAAAAAGTGAAAAACATTGAATCCGGTGCGGATAAAGTATATCGCACCGATCACACCCAGGATAGTATTTAATCCTGCTACAAATAAGCAGAACCATATTGCCACTTTCAAGGGAAGTATTTTTATCTGCAAAACAAATATTGTCGTTATTATATACATTCAATTTTTTTTGCAGAATATAATCATATACTATTAAATGAGCAATATTTGTATATATATTTATAATGACGTTCTCGAAAACGGCTCTAACGATTTCGATGAAAGTTGCGATATAGGGGTTTAGGGAGGCGGAAAATCGATCTAGATAGGTCTCATATCTGGGAAAATTCGTTTTCTCTATTTTCATCCGAGCCGAGTTCGGTCGGCCAAAGTTGAAAACAAGATACCTTAGAATAATGACATGACAGCATGGAGTTAGTCTGTACTATACATAGAATTATTATGAACTATCCTATACTATTCAATGAGCATTCTCTATTTTCACCCGAGCAAAGCTCAGTCGCCCAGGTACTAATAATAGAATGGCAGAATAATAATGTTCGTTTTTTTTTTTTTTTTTTTTTTTAACTCCTTCCATATAATGTTAACATATTATTTTGCAGAATATGATTATAATCAATGGCAGACCCAAGCAAAGATGGCGGACGAGCTTAACGCCTGCAGATAGGATTCGTCTCCACTAGCTCAAGATAGAGGAGATCAGAAAGAAGAAAAGGAGGCATTTGCCCAGCATTGGGCCAGCACAGGTTGAAAATAAAATAAATGACTTTCCAGACTACTTCGTAGGTCTAGTGGTCGCTAGCACTTCTGCGGAGCATGAGGTCCTGCGTTCGATTCCCAGGTCGGGCATTTTCTATCAGGAATTTATCAGTAGCAATAGGGTAGCCCTCTATTACAAGGGACGTTAATATAACTGATGAAAGGTGGGTGAACAATAAGTACACCTCTGTCTAAGCCTTTTTTTTTGGGTGGGACTGATCTAATAACTTCTCCCGCTCTGGCCGGAGCGGGAGGGAGGGCGTGTCAGACTCTTACTGACTAAAACCCACCCGTGTTCCTTCACTTGCCTGTACGTTGCCAGGGGCCACGGTATCCGGTGCCCAGGAATCAGCCTGCGATTCTCGACGCTCAGGGCGTCTCCTGCGGCGGCTAGGGGCGTGAGGGCGCGAAATTTGCCTCTCCCTCACGCGTTACGCCTCCTACTTTGCGAGCATTACTGGTTCGCAGGAGGTGAGGGCTTTTCACGCCCTCTCACTCCGTATCATGGCATGGACAAGGGCCAGACGCGAGAGATCACTGCCACCGATCGCCTCCACAAGAACACGGTGGTGCCCCGCCCAAGCCGGACAGACCTCCACCGTATGCTCCACCGTATCCTCCGGGCGATCCACACAGTGGTGACACCCGGGCGATTTCTCCCGCCTTATGCGGAACAGGAAACTCCCGAAATAACCATGTCCAGTGAGGACCTGCGCCAGGTGGAAGGTGAGCACGCCATGGCGCCTCTCTAGCCACTCCTCAAAGAGGGGACTAATAGCCGGAATTGTGGCGTGCCCAACCTCTGTCTAACCCTTAAGGGATTTCAGGCGTGTTGTTGCGTTATGTAATCTTCCAGAAGGATCACTGGCATGACCTTGGGTAGTGTATCGGTGATAGAAGTAGGTAAGGAGAAATAGTAGCTACTAACCTTTAGACATCTTTTATAGATCTAGAAAAAGGTCTATAAGTCGAAGATTAAAAATATACCTTTACAAGAACATATCTGCGTAAGCCTCCGCACGCTCCAAAAACAATCAAAGGGTTAGTTTTGTCAAAGGAGGGTCATCGAAAATTCCGTTTACTGATTTTAGTCCCAAATCCGGATAGATAAAGTCTCAAAGATACGAGTATTTTAAGATAACACTGATGTTGACATTGTATTGTTAACGAGCATATGCCGAAGGCAAATTGAAGTTTCTCAAAGAAAACTTGCGCACATATTCTCTTTTGTGCGAGGCACAACCCCGAAGCGAAGGGATCCAAAGGTGGGTTTATGATAAAATCGGAATCCCTTAAATGTCTTTTGTTGATCTTGAGTACGATGACAGAATCGTTCCGTTTTATTGTCAAAGCTTCCTTTTAGATTCTTTGGCAAATAAAACGATGAAACGAGCGAAAATTTTCGCAGTTGGAAATATCGTTTTGGATTGTTGGAGTGGCTTAGGGGACCGTATTGTTCGATACTATTCGATTGACCACATTTTGCTGATATGAAATTCTTATAACGTGGTTTGAAATCAGAAACTAAATTGAATGTTGATACTTAGATATCCAGAAGTTCTTGGTAAGTGAAGAGGAAACGAGATCTTACACCGTCTATAAATTTTTGAGTTAAATGCATGCAGTTTAAAAAAGCCGTATTATTCCAATAATTTCAATGTACTAACGGAAGAAACGTGTACGATAACAATAGCTTGCCTGCATAAAAATCAATTAAATTCATACCATCAGTCTTAAGCCCGTGTCACATAAGTATGAGAAAGTGATTTTTTGAACTCATGTAACTTGACGGAGTATGAACCTACAGGTTAGTGCCCATAGTAAAAAATGAAGAAAAAAACGTAATCTTTCGGTTCGTTTAACTTTAATAATTTAATCTTCCTTTCCCTTCCTTTCTTTCTTCTTCTTTCCTTACTCTTCTAACTTCAACCACGAAAATAATACAGCACACTGACAGACCCGACTCTTACTACCGACTAATTAACTTGATAATCTAATTCGTTGTTTTATTATCCAATCTTCCACGACAGGTACCTACTTTATTAGACGTTCGATATAGTTAGGGCACTTCGCAAATTATTTTAATCCACGATAAAATAGTTACATTGGTCTCATTATGATAAATGACTTTATTCTGTAAAAAGGTTATAAAAAAAAACAATTTTACGCGTAAATTAATATTTTAAAACTAGATGGGGTCAGAGTTTCCTATTCGAGGTACTCCGAAAAGAAACACCAAAATAGTCCTCCTTTCGAGTTCGTTGTCGATACATTATCATGGACAGATCATGAGAACCATGACGGTTAAGCCCCTTTCAAATTTATTTATTTAACACATTGGACGGTGACCCCCAAACTAGACCTGTATCATGGTATAATAATATACTTCACCAGGTATGGCATTCCGAAACATAGTGGTCACGTGGGCAACACAAGTCTACGTCATCACATCTGTGTAACCAGAAGTTTGTAATAATAACTCCCCAACCACCTTTATTACCTGAGCGAATCCGATAAAACAATGAGGTTTTAATTAACAATTACGTTGGTTTATGTTTAAATTTAATTGTTTCGTTTGATTAGACACACGAAACGACAATTTAAAAGCTTTGTACTATATTTTTTAACAGAATGGTTTCTGAAAATCTTTCCTTAATCTTGTTTTGTTGCAATAGAGTGGCAACTGGATAGTGACGTAAGCATGTGTTAGTCCCGGAATGCCAGACCTTGTTTTATTAGACCATGGCCTGTATCTTGGGCATTGGAATCGGATCACTTATATGATATACAAGTTTCTTCCCCGTTGTAGGTAATAAACTTGAAACAAAGCAAAAAATCGTCTAAACACTGTTTAGATCGTGCAAATTTCACTGTAACTCGCAACTTATGGTATTTAAAATCAGTCATTATTGTTTCCACTACTGGGACACAGGCCTCCTCACTGTGAGTGGGCCGTAATCCCCCTCGCAAGCCCAGTGCGGGTTGGTAGATGTCACATACATCGAATTTTTGGTTCTAGGACATGCCGGTTTCCTCACGATGTTTTCCTTCACCGTTTTGAGAGCAGTTGTGATGAAATAATTTACATAAAATAAAGCGCCTCTCTGGGTTCAAACCTACGACATACAACTTGAAAGTCGCCACTGGGCCACCACTGCTGCTATTATATCGCACCTTGTCTCTTGAAAATAAACCACGCTGATTAGAGTGGAGCGTCCCGTCTGAGCACGCAGGTAACCATGTCGCTCAACCAAGAACTTGAGGAGCTTAAGAAATAGTCAGGTAATTTAAAAAATATACTCACATCTACAGCACCTAAAAAAAACAGTAGTCCAGTTATAGCCTGTAGTGGTATGATTATCAATATCATAGATGTGATAACTGTTGACCAGGTCCCTTCACTGTACGCTCGGACAATCAGATAGAGGGCCACATAACAAAATATTGACAGCTGAAAAAAAAAAGAAAATGATATCTATGTACAACAAAAGATTTTTTTGTTTAAATACAGCTTTCTGAACATGGTCTGTAGTACATTCATAAATTTATTTCGACCCAAAATCTGACGTGTCAGGCTGTTAAGGCATCAGGATTGATCGAGTGATTACTATTTACCACTAGATGCAAATCGTTAATACCAAACAGTGTCATCATTTCGTATACAGGGTTAAATTAAATTAGCTAATGAAACTTCGCAGACGGGATGGGTATCAATATCTAAACATGATGAAACAAAATATAAATGAATATAAAGAGTATTTTTGGGGTCATCAACCGCAGGTGGTGTAGTCAATTGAAATAATTTATCAGTTTTCTTTGTGTAAACTTCACAGTCGTGTATGGTTTCAATTTATTGTTTTTAATTTTTAATATTGTAATTTTGAATGAAAGTTAAATTTTGGCATTGTAATTTAAATTTAATTTCAATTTTGACATTGTATTTTTTTTTTGTGTATTGTTTGTCTAGTGCAACATAAATGCCAAAACATGTAGCCACCACATATTAGTTATAAGACCTTCATACTGTACTCATGTTTTACAAAATAAATATTATCTTATCTTAACACCGAAAGATTCGATATGTCAAAAATGACGCGGCAACGGCCTTTTGGGTGGGGCGTCGAGAACGGTCCGACGCGACGTTGTTGGTGGCTGTGTCGGTTAAAATATAGATTGACAGGGAATTGTTGGAGATATACTGTAAATTAAGATAACCTATTAGTTTTATTGTAAATATTTGAATATTATATAAAATGTGATATATAATGTGGAGAATAGGAGATGTGATGGTGTATGGTGTAGAATATTGAATTTGATGTTGGCAAAGAAATTTCATATTATTTCCCTTATCCGTGAAATATTCTAATATAATAATAATATCACACGAGTGTTTTAATACCTAGTTATGCGCAGTTTCATACGCTACTTTATCTACTCTCATACATTGGGATTGAACCTACTAAATAAAAGATCAAAGATAAAGCTCAAGAATACCCCAAAAAATAACATCAATTTTTATTTTTTTAGTTTGTCATATTTAGATATAAAGAAAAAAAAGGAAGAAAGAAAATACGTTTATTTGGGGACGACACGACGCAAAGAAAATTACAAACCAAAAAAGAACAAGCTGGGGACTTGCGCGGATTTGCATCCACGCAAAACGGTCATCGCTCAGCATAATGCGACAGCCAGCGTTGACGATACCCATCATGTTGGCAAAGTATCGCTAGCTAATTTAATATGACCCTGTATGCGCACAGGGCAAGACTGGGCTGATGAGAATTTCATAGTCTAGGTCAGATCGAACCGACGCAGATTCGTCTGTTAAGCTTATCTCTCCATATCTACTTTCCAGTGGGTAAGTTTGTATGCGACAGGTATGGTCACGGGTTAGTAACGACATAAAGAAAACATAGGTAATTAGGACGAAACTTAGCTGGCGAAATGTGAGTGGTACTTTAAGTAGACCTCTCCCAAACCCTTTGGAGAATACAATCGTGCTATTATGTTATGTTATGTACATGGATTGTTTTCTTTACATGTTATCGATTTTTTCTGACGTAAATACTTAAGAGCATTTATTCTGAAAGTGGGCAACGTCGCAAATAGATGTCAAATATTTCGCTGTTTTGATTAATTTGGCAATATTACTGTATGGAAATAAGGAATGTGGCTAACTAGCGAACTAGAATATTAATAATGAATTGCAATTATAATATTTAATTTGATGTTGCAAAAGTTTTAGGTGTTAAAAAGGCAGTTACCAACTATTTTCTTTTTTGCATTATTTTAGCCTGTGTTGTCCCACTGTTAGGCAAAGACCTCCATGTCTTCTTTCCACTCCTCTCTGTGGTTTTTACATCAAAAACGAAATATCCTATAGTTATTATATCCGATAGTTACGATATTAATTATAGAATTTCATAATCAATATTTTAGTTCACTAGTTAGCCACATTTCATATTTCCATGCAGTATTATTACCAAATTCATCAAAACAGGTAATTAATATTTGACAGCTATTTGCAACGTTGCCAACTTTTAGAATAAACGCTTTTAATGGGTTTTCCCATCAGGAATGTTTCAGTAGCTGCCCGGAGCCTGGATTTGTACCCGGTTGATGGCAAATAGGCTGGGACTCAAAGATGACTGGTGAAATGTGTGTACTATAAATACGCTTCTGCCTAACCCTTCGGGATTACGGCGTGATCTTAAGTGTATGTATATGTGTCGATATACTTACAAGTTTTATCCATCCCATACAAATAATGGCATCCCGAAGAGCCACTCTCCTAAGCTGCAACTCCTCTACAGTAAGAGGTCTAACTGTCGTAGGAACATACATTTCTTCTGAAGCCATGTCACTTTCTGGATTGTATCGGTTTTTATGTTATATTATCTTGCATTGATATATACTTTACTTGGAATTTGGTTATGTTTTTGCTTCGATGTTGTTATGACATCGTGAGTCTTTTGACAAGACATGTCATTTTTGCCATAGACCTTTAACGGTGTTTTTTGCATGCTTAGGTATTCATTATTGACATACTTATCAAGGAGAATGTGTTTAAATTTGGGATCGTCGAGCCAGAAATAACTCACTCGCGCGCACTTTGGATACGAATTTGTACCGTTGAGTGCATTTGCACTGAATACATTTTTTTCCGTCAAATAGGTAGTGTTCCGGTAATATCGCACTGAACGCACGAAAATTCCCAACAAGTTCGGATTGTTTTCGGACGTCGGAATTATACCTACGTACGTATACGTACGACTTACTCGCACTCAGTCTGCGCGCACCCTTAGTACTTGGAAGGTCGAGATCGTTCGGGCGTGTTCGCACGAGTAAAAATCGTCCGAAAACGCGTCCAAAGTACGCACGGCCTTAGACTTTAATTATCCGATGGGATAATGCATTTTAGCCAAAACAACAAACATTGAAATGAAATGAAATTGTTTATTCTGTAAATAGAATATGAAACACTTTTACACGTCATATTAAAAAAAGAATTAAAATAAGCTATGTAAATGGAGTCAACATTTCGTATCTGACTATCCCCGAGAAGAAATGGCGAAACAAATTCAAGGGGCAAAATCTCTTTTGAAGTACAGACATAATCTTGGTCAGAGCATATGAGGACCATATAGATTAGTGTCTGAAATGGTCTTTTAAGGAAAGAACCACACAGATTAAGTTGACCTGTCCAGTCTGTGTGAGCATTTGTCAGTAATCGTGTAGCACAGCTCATTAATATTATAATATACAACACTTTGGCAATTTTTCACAAATTTTCAGACCCCTTTCTCGCTTTTTTCCGAACAGCTTATAAAGTACAATCAAAGTGATAAAACCTTCGTCAGTTATAGTCAGACAGTTGTATACAGGGTGGCAGGGACATCCTCGTGAAAACCATTACCATGGATTCAGTTCGTGATTCTGCACCCCCCTGCGTTGAAATTTTTCGTCACTTTTTTTTTTTAAATCTGTTCCATACATTGTGACCGCTTAGGTATTGCATTTTTCTATTAAATAGCAGTTTTTTTTTTGCCACCCATTATTTACCTAAAAACAAAGATCTAAACAGCATAAATCTTTGGCCATTGTCTAGTTGACATCAACCTGCCTAGTCTTTTCCCAACTATGTTGGAGTCAGGTTCCAGGTTAACCAGATGCAGCTAAATACTAGTATTTTACATGGCGCGACTGCCTATCTGACCTCCACAACCCAATAACTGGGTACCTAAAACGATCTTGGTAAGACTGGTTGTCCTGTTGACCCGTAACGACTCTCAAAGATCCACGAATGACAGCCGGGACCAACGGCTTAACGTGTTTTCCAAGGCATGGAGGAGTCTCGGTATGTAAAGATAGTCACCCATCCATGGACCAACCCGGCAAGCGTAGCTTAACCTGATCGACCCGTGCGGCTGTTATTACTTAGCCACGAGTCTTCCAAAAATTAAAAACAAAACCAAACAAACTAATTGGTACTAATTTCAATAACGTCAGCATTCTGCATCGCTTTAAAACTCGCCACCTGAACTTCGAAACTAATTAAAGTTAGTTTTACTAAACTACGAGTATACAAAATTCTCCACGTTCAACAGTGGAGTCAGCGACTATAAAAAGTTCTATCTTTTCGTTCGATTTCTTTTACGACCGGCAACATAGTGATAATAACCTCTGTGGGCTGGCAGCTGTATTATATGTCGTTATTGTAATAGAAATTGCTTTGAGCGCGAAAACGACCGAAACGACCTGACCAAAAAAGTTAAGTTGGACTTAGGGGTGCTCACACTTCTTCGGGTGCCCCGGGCCGCATCGTATAATTGCAATATACCTTACAACACTAAAAATCTAAATTGTTTAATTAACATGGCAAACCCAGAGTGCGACACATGTGTCGGAGACAGCCACTGAATATTCTAAGTAAGCAAAAATCTCTCTTTAAACTATCCCGAAGTAACGAAGAAAAAAATAATATGAAGGTTTTTCTCTTGAAGAAAAAAGCTCGTTAATTAAGCAAAGCGGATTTCATCAACAGTGTTCAAGTTTTTTCTCCAAAGAATTATAGAAAATCGGCATCGAGAATAAATTAAGTAGGAATCAAACTTAACTTCCCTCTGCCCAAAAATTAGTTTTCTCTTCCAATTATTATTTCACGAAGAACGATTCAATGTCAAAATAATGTGCCAACGAAAAGTAATTTCATATTCGAATGACGACTTGAAGTTATAGAAAAAACTTCGTGAAGTTACTGCGTATCATAAATATCTTTTTATTTCGATGTTAAAAAGTTCGTTGAGGAAAAAAAATACAAGTTCTTTAATATGTTTGAGGACATTTTATTTCGAAGGTCACTCTTACATTTTTTGTACTTCTTTTCTTTATTCACATCTGATCATAGAAATTCATTCTGTTTTTATAAAGAGACTGGAATCATGTTATTTTTAATGACTACGCCAAAGTCGTAAAATTCTGTAGCTAAAGGAAATGGGTCTCGTGAAACATGACATGACTAAGGAGGTAATATATACTGAGATTACAATATCTAATAGAGAGAGACCGAAGATGTGGACGCAATTAAATTTTACAGTTTAGTTATCCTATACTATTAAATGAACAATATATCTAATCACGTTCTCGAAAACGGCTCTAACGATTACGATGAAAGTTGCAATATAAGGGTTTACGGGGGCGAAAAATCGATCTAGCTAGGTCTCATATCTGGGAAATTTCGTTTTCTCTATTTTTACCCCAGCAGAGCTCGTACCTAAAACAAGTTACAAAGATTAAAATCACTATCCAATTACCAAATAGCTCACGTGAAAGCAAGAAGCTACTCAAAAGAGTACCTAATTGTTATTAAAAAACTGGTCAATTGCGTGTTGGACTACGCAGAATGAGGGATTCCGTAGTTTGGATGAATTTATCCCAAAAATAAACTTAACACTGTAGGTGAGATACATGTTCTCCGATACATTCCAACTGCAAATGTAAGTTTGTACCTACGAACTATATTGAGAGATTTACCATGTTATTTTAAGACCATAGTCTTCTTATAGCTTTTCCTGTAATCTTTAATTAGATAAGTATAGACTTTTTTCTGGATTAAAATAATAATAATAGGCTCACTAGTTTTGGAGATAAGGCCCAATTCGGGAATGGTAAATTTTGATCTATTTTTTAAAATAACTTTTATTTTAATTACTATTTATTTAAAAATCATAAAAAAAAAATTACACCACAGTAAGCCCTTACATTTGATATGTCAAACATTCTCCAACCCTTTTTTTTATTTTCTTGTTTGCCTCCCAATAGTGACCCCCATATTCAAAATTAATTTATTTACGTTACACGTCCGTGTTTGGGTCTCAGAAATTTATATGTGAACGAAATTAATCGGTCCATTAGTACCTAGATTCGGAGCTAATCGGGTTCGACCGACGGACAGACAGACACACGAGTGATCCTATAAGGGTTCAGTTTTTTATTTGGACGTACGGAACCCTAAAACACTCTGGCATCGAAAGCACTTTTCATTTCAGAGCAAATTAAGTAATTATAACCGATTGAGTAACGGGCAGTGTTACTCGGCAGTCAATTAATTAAAACGTCAAATGGAAGCACAACGTGAGCACAGCCCAGGTTATTGGACAGTGCTACGGAAAGAATATCATTATTTTTATACCAGCCGTTCGACTGCTGTCTGGCGTCTGAATAGATAATTCTTCCATTTCACGAACCTGACCGTGGACCTGATCCTAAACCTGAATTTTAAAAGAACATTTAACAATGTTCTTTTATAATCCCTGAAGATCTAGTTTATATCGTCATCTTTGCCTTATAGGCTACCAAATCGTAGTATTATATTGCGCAAAAAACATTTACAAAAAAAAAACAACCGACTTCAAAGCACAAACACTACAAAGTTAAAAAGAACAAAATCAGTCCACAATTGACGGAGAAAACAGCGGACTACTCCCCATGGGGCAGACAGAAACTACAGCACGCCACCTTCTACGATCTTTAAATACTTCTTTTGGTTCGTTAATGTAAATACATCACACACACACGCACGCCACCGGTTGCGAGTACCTACTACACACCTGACCTTTCTGAAGAACATCACCAGCAAGATCACTATTTGTCTTTCTAGGGCGTCCCCTCCTGGCATTCCCACTCACCTTTGTTTTGTAAATACCTTTTGTAAGCGGGTTAAAAACTGCTTGATCTCATCAGCATCATCATTTTCACCACTATTGATAAACTTTTGAAGGAGAAGTGAACAAAAGAGAGGATGATAATTGCATGTTAAAAAAATGTAAATACATTGGGTACCGATATTAATTTCATTTTATTGATACATCAACATGTAAGGTGCCTACTTTGCATGATAATTCTGGGAATATACGAGTACATTCAGAAAAAAACTTTCAACCGCTAGATGTATTCAAGTAACAATCTTTCAAATCACCTTTAACACTAAAAAAAAATCCAAAATGAAACCGAAAACATCCCTACATTGACGTCTGGCGTAAACATCTCAGTCACTAAGATTATTTTTATTACGCACTCCCTGGCTCCGGGTCTATAATATTTTTCCCACAATTTCGCTTTCCGTTCGGATACTCTGAGCGTTTATGGGTTCCAATTTAATTTACGATATAGAGCTGTACAAACAGAAATAAACATGTTTTTTTTTATCTAGGGGATATTTTAACGAGTTGTTGCCTTGTATTTCGATCATGCTGGGAAATGTTTTTGAACTTTGCGTTTTGTGCTTCAACTGTCGTTCGTAATTAAAGTTGTTTGGTCCTAGATAGGAGTTGTTAGTATAAGAGGAAGTCTGAAACTGGCACCGGTGACTGAAAAGTTGTGTGTAAATCGGTCGTCTTGGTTGAGAATGTGATGCGGAGGAATGAGGAAAATGTCGTGAGGAAACTTTTGAGTATAAATGTGGATGGCTATAAGAGTAGGGGAAGACCAAAGAAACGGGTGATGAGTGGGCGTTTTTCGAAGACTGTCATATGTAAGTTTTATGTTCGAAAACTGCTGATTCTTAGCCTATGTAGTTTGAGGCACACAATATTTCACTGTTCAGCCGCAATATCGAAATTATGTCTCAGGTCCAATTTAGTTTTTCGTTCCGGTCAGAGTGACCCACATGTATGTCACGGACGTCTTATTCCAACCCAAAATGACACACAGGTGGGTCATGGACTGGGCACGCCACAATTGTGGCGATAAATCCCCTCTTTGAGGAGTGGCTAGAGAGGCGCCACGGCGTCCTCACGTTCCGCCTGACGTAGGTCCTCACCGGACACGGTTGTTTCGGGAGGTTCCTGTTCCACATAAGGCGGGAGGAAACGCCCGGGTGTCACCACTGTGTGGATCACCTGGAGGACACGGTGGAGCATACGCAGGCATAGCAGGTGGGTGTCCTCACGGAGGCGATCAGCGGCGGCGATCTCTCGCGTCCGGCCCTGGTTCAGGCCATGGTTCAGAGCGAGAGTGCATGGGAGGCCGTCACCTCCTTCTGCAAAGCAGTTATGCTCGCGAAGGAGGAGACGGAGTGCGCGAGGGAGATACAAGATGCGCGCCCTTGCGCCCCTAGTCACCGCAGGAGACGCCCCGGGCGTCGGGAGTCGCGAGCCGACTTCCGGCCACCGTAGGCGCGGGCTTGCGGACGGTGAGCAATGGGTAGCTCGCCGTCCGATAAGGTCCAGGCCCTGGTCGACGGCGCGTTGTGTTCCACGCGCGCCTCAAAGAGATGTCAGCACCAACTGACGGGGTCCGTAAGGACCAATGCCTGCTGGGGTTGCGGGTTTGTCCGAAAGGGCTATCGCGGCCCCGGCACACAGGCAACGGTCCTTCCGTTGCCTGTGTGCCTAGTCTGTGTGTTTTAGTCAGTAAAAGTCTGACACACCCTCCCGCTCCGCCCAGAGCGGGAGAAGTTATTTGATAATTTCCCACCCTCAAAAAAAATAAAAATAAAGGTGGGTCATGGACGGTGAACGTGTTAAGTTATCTTTATTTTTTTAAGGCAGGCCGCCTTCTCAGAGTAGTCGGATAAAAAATGCTGACCTCATACAGTTTTTAAAATATGTTTGATGTGTAAAAGTGTTTGTACAAACCTACTACTAACACTGAAAAGAAATAATTTATCATTTATAATTGATTGACCTGTGGTACAGTTGAAAATACTTCCATGTAGTGTGTGTCTTGCGTGGAGTTACTGTGTACCTACATGGCCCATGTGGGAAGATCCAAGTCTGATCAACTACAATAATATTACAAATACCTAACCCTAACTAACTAATCTTACCACCCACCACCGCCCCACTACCACCCCACCACCACCGCCTAACTGTAATAATATTATCTATAGTTGATCATACTTGGACCTTCCCAAAATACTACATCTATCTGAAAATACATATAATTAAGTTAGATATACTTTATCGGTGATGTTCTTCAGAAAGGACAGGTGTGTAGTACTCGCAACCGGCGTGCGTGTATGACCAGATGACCGTATGGACGTAAAAGCGGCAAGAGGAGTATGTAAGGAGATCCTTACATACTGCTTTTGCCCCTCTTTACCACCCGCTAAGATTAGCAGGTGGTGTTCTGTAGCTTCTGCCTACTCCCATGAGTAAAAGGTGTGAGTTTATATATACAACATGTCCCAAAATTCAACGATAAGCGGGCACCAGACGATGGACCTGCTCATCAACTACCCGAGAATAAATTATGAAAAAATAATATCTTAATTACAAAAAATCCTTAAAATTTTCAAAGTTTTTTACTTTCAGTCACCGTGATGGTAAACAAAGTATGGACACTACTACGGCAAATTCACAGGCATTCTGGGATTTTTAAGGGTTTTGTGGTAGAGCAGTGCTACTTAGGTGGCCGATACAAAAAAAACAGAAATATTAGAAAAATTGTGGTCATGGTAGTTAAAAATATCATAAGGAGTGTCAATTTCCGAAGGATTTCAATTCCATGTATTTTCAGTAATTTCTAAAAAAAAAAAAAAACACAATAAATCTCTAATAATAAATGTTTTCAACTTTACCAAAGGTCCTTTGGTACTTCCCGTAACTCGTAAATAAAGGAGTAAAAGGAGTCAGGCTATTCATAATGATGTCCAAAGCAAACTTCTTCAAAGGGCGCATGAATACACACCATGATACAAAAGCCTTCTTAGTTTTCTCTGAAAAGGCTACTTCTTGTGTAGTAACGGGAAATAATTTAATTAGCAAAATTAACGATATTATGTGGAATGTTACGGTTAATACAGATGATTCATTCCATAAAAACATTTAAATAAAACGCGACTCTTGCTACGACACAATAAAGTGCAATTCAGGTCGCACAGCGCTAATTACCTACAGTTATATTCACCTAGAAGTTGCCTCTCTTTCTTAGATCTTCTGACTACGTTACACTAACTGAATTGGCCGAACGAGTTGAGCCTGCCGCGTACCTGTAGTTTCATACCCAAAACGCGGAGTGAACCATCCGAATTCTTCTGTAGTATAAGACAGGGTAAAGTATAATGTCGTGTCATGAAAAGACTTTAAGCAATACTTAAATATAAATTAGAATAAGAGCCCGATCACAACCACACCACAACCACATCGGCAAAACAGAACAAAAAAAAAAAAAGTTTTTTTCCGTTTTTAGCACAATTAATAAAGACGATATAAAAAGATACTACCAAATTATTTTGATTCATAATTTCAAAATCTTTTTGTGTATTATTAAAAAGAAGAATTTATTTTATTTTGTTTTGTCTTGTTTAAGAACAATTTGTAAAGTTATACCAAAAATTTTGTTTTTAATTTTAATTTTTGTGTTTCTTTTCTTTATTTTTTTAAATTTTAGGTAGTTACATAGTTTTTAATTTGTGGAAGCCTAATGGCAATCGTGAGCGCTATTGTACATACTAAACGGGACGGGCGCTAAATTGTATAATAATGAATAGTTTATTCACACGAACCACATTTCCTCATTTGGCTATCAAAACAAACGTGTGGGAGATACCGACCACAATAAGGCCACGTCGCAGCCACAACGCAACCACCAGGGTGACCGCGCCCTAGCGACCGGCCACATCGCAAACACAATGCTGCGTCGACGCGACGGCACTGTCACAACCGGAGTCGATGTGTCTGCAAACAATAGCCACATCGTAACCAATTCGCAAGAAGCTGCAGCGACACTATTCACACGAATCACAAATCCGCCCCTAAGACGACCCACTGACCATAACCACTTCTTGCCCACTTTTTGTCACTGCGATGTGATGTGGTTGTGGTACGAGTTATCGAGCCCTAAAGAAGAAAAAACAAAAGACAATCCAGCAATATTTTAATCAAATAGAACCACTTTCGTACGGAAATTCAGGATTCCAGAATTCACCAACAATAAAATAGAGGTGCGCCAATATACTGCATACCAATTTCGCCAAACATATCAAACCTCTAAATTCAGGCACTTGATTTCACGTTCCACAGTTACAACAGCACTTTACCAATTCACATTCGTACCAGATTTTACTAGAGCAATGCACTTGGAAAAAGCTGCATCAAATACCTAACATTGGTACACGATAGCACAGAATAGATAGGGTACAGAAGGCCGGCTACACAACGAGTGAAAACGCACGCTGTACGTGTACGTAGACGCGTACATAGACACGTGTCTACGTACACGTACAATCACGACCATAAATAAATACCTTACAGTTACAAAAAATTTAAAAGCGTTTTTCACGTGAACAAAATTTAACTTTGTGGAAAGACCTATTTCATAATACTAGTGGTCGCCCAGAGGTCGAAATTAGACCATAATTAATTTAAATTTTAAGTTGTATTGTACATACTAATACTATGCTGCCACGTCACGATTCTAAGGTAGCCATCTTGTGTCAAACGCATGGTAGTATGTGTAATGTTTTTTTTTATTCATTTAATTTATTACTAATGTATATATGTATGTTGAAAATATGTATTATATAAAAATATTAGCTTTCTGCACGCCTTCTCCTTATAAACTTTAACTGTGCCAAACATACTCTTCCGTCCGCGTAATTTTCGTAAAAAAACAAAGTTTTTGCTTCACGTATTAATATAATAATTACAGTTTTGATAATACTATATTCGTAAAACCATAAAATACATAAAAATACCAATAGGTACTTTAGGAGAAAATCGCTTTTGAATCTCAAGCGCACTCGCGACTGGCATTCATTTGATATAGTTTGAAATCACCTTACGTGCGCGTCTATGTGTGCGTGTGCCTTATTCGCTAGTTGTATGGAGCCGGCCTTCTATAACTATTCGTTTAGCAAGTTCGATGGAAAACGCGCCATGTGACCATTCACACGGAAACGGGAGGCGTCGTCTGTGCCGTCAACAATCACAGGAGAATTGAACACGAATTGATGTTTGATTGTACGATTCATAGTGCAGTTTCAATTTTGAATTTTTTGAAGTTATAGGACAATGACGTTATATGTTGAGGAATGGAAATAGTTTGCAGGTTCGAATTTTTTATGAAAAATCAGTGACATACGTTTTTGTTAATTGGAATAGGCGACTGTTGTCGCATTTCATGCTTAAAGTAAGACTCAGGCACTGCGTCTTTTACTGAGTAAGTGGTCAAAATAACGATAGTAAATCACCACCAGTCCATCAGTTTTTAACAGACTTGATTGAAAAAATTGGGTTCAACTTATCAACAACAAAATGCAATAATGATAATTCTGAAATTTGATAAATACATTATTTAGGATATCTTCTTCTTTTCGTGTGGTTAGTGACTAATTTGGTGTCAGAGTTTTAAATGGGCCTCTGACTTGGCTTCACATGCCGTCCAGAAATATCTCTCAGGCATCCCTGTTTCCTCACGATGTTTTCCTTCACCGTTTTTGAAGCAAGGTTTAGGTTATTATTATAATGTTGAATTTTCCAACACTAGCTATTAATTTAAGCGGTCTATGGCCTTGAACCTACATTAAATATGAAAATTATGTCTCTTCCTACAAGCACCTAAACATTCATACAATTTTGTCTCTCTAACAAAGTTGGGTAAGACAAAACCTCCAACGAACAACCTCTGCCGAGCAAAGGAATGCAAAATACCTGTGGGTAAGGAACAATTAACTGAAGTTGCCGAACTAAGCGGATCTGGAGCTTTAATTACCCTTTCGCTTTCTACGTGTTGCCTCAATTCAGTTTGTTACGTGACGAAATAAATTACAGAAGTTTCAGTAACTATTATCTTATACGAGTTCAATAACTAGTTATTAAGTAACATTCTAGCAGCATGGTAGCCTAGTGGTGTGACCATCGGACTGCCAAGTCATAGGTCTCGAGTTCGAACATAAGGCACGCACCTCTGACTTTTCGGATTCATGTGCGTATTGTATAATTATCACTTGCTTTAAAAACGGTGAAGGAAAACATGCGTGACAGATATTTCTCGACGGCATGTGAAGCCAAGTCAGAGGCCCATAGGCGGCTTTGAAACTCTGACACCAGGTTAGTCATAACCACACGAAAAGAAAAAGAAGTAACATTCTAATGATCAACACAAGCCGCGCACCCGATGGGATCCCCTTGTTTAATGTTATTAGGTCCCCTGAGAGTAGTTTATACCCAATTTTGCAACCCTGAAAACCTTGCGCTACTCCCATGGTGCTCAAAAAACTGCGAAATTCTGGCACTTGTTTCAGTTTTTTCGAAAAATGTACGTGTGTGTGTGGTTGCCTAAAAGAGCGGTGTCCGCCACATAGCGGCCGCAGTGACAGCTGTCATGAAAATGATGGCAGCGAGGTTTGACTTTAAGGTGTCAAAAAACACTCTAGGAAAACACATCAACTTACTTTCATAAAATAACGTTTTGTTGACGTCATTCGCCAATAAATTGCAGACGCTATGTGACGGCCAGTGCCTTTTTGTAAACCATAGTTTAAGACTCAGTTCTAGTTTAGTTGTACTCTTAAAGCTTTACCTACCAAATAAAAAACTATGAACTCAACAACACAAACCTTCTTCCTCACATTTACCCCATATTGAGAGAGGTAACGATAGCCGTTTATACCAATTTATGCAGCAAAGTTAGTTCTAGCAGTTCGCGGTGAGTACGTAGCGATACGCTTCAGGGAATTTCTGCGAGCTCGTGAGGTTTCGTGGTAAGTTCCAATTATTACATATCTGTTTTTTTTAAGTAAAAGGCTTTATTTGGCATTCTCCTAGGTGTACGTGTTACTTCCTGGTACCCACCAGGTTTAAATAACAAGTACACTGCGGTGAATGTCTTATATGAAATATGTTATTAATTCAATGTGTTTGTTTAATCCCTTCAACGCATCTAGCGTTGAAAGGGATTGCAACATTAAATTAATAACACGGCCTCTAAATTATTTATTAAGAGAGATTGTAGTCAAAACAAACATTTTACGAGTCGATTTACCCTGTTACAAATACATAAAAAGTTCCATGATATACATATGCACGGCACGAAGCCATAACTTTATAAATAAAATTGTAAGAGTATGTTTTTCTGTCTGTTTCATTTTCACGGCTATACAACCCTGAAAAATTCAGGAGGTACATTCATCTCAGCCATTTAAAAACTCTTCGTGCGGAGGGTGATATTAAAAAGAGTTAAATAATCCATTGCTTCATAGGTTTGAAAACCTCGTCTGCTCAACAACGTTAATAACGCAATGATCGTGTTGTACTGTCAAAATGAAACCCATTGCGATCAATTGTCATTTTATGTGTATTACGCAATTACCCCGCTGGACTTGTAATGAGACGACATTTCAAAGAATAAAACGTCTATTTTTAAGCCACAAAAGATAACTACGAAGAATATTAAATATCTTGGTAGAACTTTTCGGTCCCTTCCGAGAATTCACTTTCATTTAATTTGACCTTTATAAGGAAACGTGGTTGGTATTTTCCATATTTTTTACTGACTTCCAAAAAAGAGGAGGTTCTATGTACGTCATTATGTTTTGTGTTAAGTGAAAAATAACTTTAATTTTGTAAGTCGGTGACAAAAAACGAAAATTCAAAACCAAAGACACTGACTTCTGAAACTAAAGCTATTTTTCACTTTGTACTATATGTTATCTTTGCAAGTAAGTAGTTTTTTTTTTTTGTTTTTTTTTTTCTATAAACCGTCTTCATGTTACTCTTTTCGTCTTAGATTTCTTTTTCTGACTTTCACTCTGTACTATGTACCCATAACTTTTTAGAGTTCCATAGCAAATGGCAAAAACGGAACCCTTATAAATCAGTCATGTCCGTTTGTCAAATTGTCCACCTGTCTGTCCGTCCGTCTGTCCGCATGTGGCACAGCCATTTTACTTGGAGACTATTAGCACTGTGTCGATGAAAATGGACAGAAGGTGCATTCTATGCACCACTAACAATGCAGTGGTGAAATTACGGAAATACTAGTTAGAGGTGGTGGCACTGTCCATACATGTAACCTAGGAATGAAAAAATATTCAATTCACATAAACGTGTGGGCCCATAATTTATTTATCTCTCCCGTCATAATAAAAGGACTATAATTTTTCTAAATGACTTAGCTAAAGTCAATGGTTTTTGAGTAACGGGATATTTCGTGCCCTTCACCACACAATCCTCACCTTTCAAAACTTCAAGAAAATCAATTTTGAGAACGCCAAAAAATTGTCAAGAAATAGTCATACATAAATAGTTACCAAGGGTAAAAAAATTGTCGTATTATGGTTCCGAAGTTATAGCTATAAGTTGATGAAGATTGTGGTGTGAACGTCTCCACACAATCTTCACCTCAGTGCAAGCAATCGGCTAGGAGTATCACTTTGTTTGAATTCCAAAAAATAGTCAATAATAGTCGTAACGCTATGCTAAATCTCGAAAATAGTTATTAAGAGATTCCAGAGATATAAAGGTGTCTTGGTGAGGATTACGTGGTGAGCTTTTCTCGACACAATCCTTACCTGATTACCGCGGAATGTTTTCGTTTTTTTAATTTGAATTTGGTGCAAAACATAGTCGTCTGCAACCATTTGGCGTTCTGAAAATTGATTTTCTTGATGTTTTCAAAGGTGAGGATTGTGTCATGAAGGACACGATATTTCCGGTTACAACCGTATGAATAACTTAGTTTTTTTCGACAAATACTGTGAAATACAAACTTATTTTTGTGGTCGATAAAATCAATACTGCGTTAGTTATATGCATGCGTTAATATTCATCCCAACTTGAGCTGGTTGTCTACGGAACCCTTCTTTATGCGTGCATGTCTGACATGCACTTGGCCGGATTTTTATATAATTATGCCCAAAAAATGTCTGTTGAACCACCGTTGAAAAATATCCATTTAGACCGCTCGAAACAAATACTTGTTTGTGTAGTGAATGTGCGCTTTTATGATTTTCCAACCTGACGATATTATCGTGAACGTCCACGTACACGTCTATAAAAAGTATGCAAATACGTGCACGTTATAAAATTATCGTTGACTGAAATAAAAAGCGTCGTCATATATTTCCATACATTTTAGTTCCCTGTGGTATCGTGATGTCGTGACGTGGATGCGGACATCCACGTTAAAAATTATAAAAGCGTAAATTATATAGTTATTTGGATTTATATAGATTTTTGAGACATCTCACATGCATGATATCCAAAAATCCTGAGTGATGCGAAATTATTACTGAGGGACTTTGGACAATGATATTTGTAAACAAGCCCTAAAGCCAAAATTACATTACGAAATTAGTTACATGAAATGACATAAAATTATAGGGCGACTTTTTCGTTGGTGACAGTCCCATGATACATGCTTGCGAACGAGTGACGCTCCTACCAGACGGTCCCGCCGCCCGCACACTTGTACGTATAAGTCTTTCTATAATTTTATGACATTTTGCCTTAATACGTGCCTAACATAACAAATAATCGCAAATAGATACTAGGGACAAATACAGTCTATTAGACAAACAGTTGATCCAATGCAAGCACTTGAACCTATGTTTGCTGAAACGAGGCGTTAGCAACGCTATTTGATATTCCATTTAGATCGGGATTGACATCCCTCGGTGCATGGTTTAGTAATAAATAATGATCGGTAATGACATCGGGTTCTACGTGGTTTATCTAATACCATGTACCGTCATTATAATCAACCACAGGCTTCAGTATCCCATTGTTCTCGAATTATGCCATTATGAAAACATATTTCCATGCCAATTTTTTTAACTATCAAAGGCCGTATTTTAAACTGCACCCTAGGTGTATAACATTCTTTCAATCACAATTCAAATGATTTTGAAGGAAATTGCTAATCGCTAATGATTTCTTCATACGTTCGAAAAATTCGTCTGGTCAAAAACGTAAATAACGGAATGAATATTGTTGAACTGTCAAAATCAAAGAGATTGTCATTGTAACTGAGTTATAAAATTACTCCGCTGGCTACCATACATGGTTTTTAGAAGCAAATAGTTGAACCTAAACATTTTGACCATTTTTAGGGTTCCGTACCTCAAAAGGAAAAAACGGAACCCGTAAAGGATCACTCGTCTGTCTGTCTGTTTGTCTGTCAAGACCCTTTTTCTCAGGAACGCGAATATAATGAACCGATTAAGTTGAAATTTAGTTCTGTGACCCAAATACGGACGTGTAACGTGAACAAATGAATTTTGAAAATGAGGGTCACTTTTGGAGAGTAATAAGAAAATTAAAAAAAATAGTTTTGCAAACTGTACCGTATGACATATCAAATGAATGGCTTGTTGCGAGAATTTCATGTTTTTGTATCATTCCCGTCCAAGGAGGAGGAATGGTACATTTGCAGATGGAGATGGAGATAAGTCACCGAAACTACTGAGCCTAAGCTTTTGAAAAAAATACAGAAAATGTTTCTTTACTCATAGATTACAGGAAAACCTCTAAGAAATCTATCGTCTTAAAATAACATGGTCAATCTCTCAATATTGTGCGTACAAACTTACATTTGCAGTTGGAATTTATCGGAGAACATCCATCCATCTACGGAACCATCGAATCCATTGTTCGTAGTCCGACACCGTGGCCGGTTTTTCATAGCCAGGCGACTAGAATCAATTCTATTTTTTGTAAACTTGACGTTCATAAGTGCCTTTTATGTGCCTAATTGAAATAAATTGTTTGACTTTGACTTCATAGATGTGCCGGCGTCCGAATATGGAAATTTAATTTAACTGGCACATAGGTGTTTCTTAGGAACACTTCTATTACTTAGGAATTTCTCAGTAGCAGCTGGGAGTGTGGAGTTGTGCCCGGTTGATGGCAATAGGCTCGCCCCCTATTATATGGGATTTAAACATAACTGGCAAAATGTGTGTATATTATCGGCACACCTTAGCCTAACTCTTTGAGGATTAGAGCCTTGATGTTATGTTATGCAGGTATCCCAAAATTAAGCCAGAATCATAAACACAATTCTCTCTACCATAAACACATACAGGCTGATCAAAGATCCACAGACCATGTTTGCTATCACGGCAACCCGATATCCCATTTAGCGCAGGGACGCTCTCGGGAATCGAACCCGCTAATAAATAATTCTCGGTAATGACTAGTGGGAGCCGTAGATCAATAGCCACTGAACCTGAACTAAAAATAGATATTGGGTATTCCTGAGAGCTGTTTTATTCATGATTGGACTCTGTATGACCTGTTTTGGTTGTGATGTAGGCAGAAAAATAGGTATCGTAGATTTTTTCTGCATTTTTTTAATGTGAGATTAAATAGGGAAGGATAAATTGGAACTTTGAGAACGTTGGAACGGAGAATATATAATTATGTATTCTAGACATGAAAGCTTTAGCAATTTTATTTCGGAGAAAGTAAAGACAGCTTGGACAAACCTTCTCTGTTTGATTTTGTAGGTTTTCTTTCTTTTTTTTTTTTTATATGCAATGTCGACAACAGAAGCATAAATATTTGTTTGATTAGGTACCTACCTAGTCATGTTTGTTTTAAAAATAAAACCATGCAGGCTCCTTGTCGAAGTTTTTGTTTTCCGATATCTATGACCTCGGAATCGTAGTCTCGAGCGAATAGATTACCTTGTTTGAATTTATTCTGAATGTGTGGACACCAAATCACAATAAGAACAGCTTAACACTAGATCAGTCTTTCTCAATGTGGGCGATAACGCCCTTGTGAGCGTTGGAGGCCTAGAGGGGGCGGTAAGGGGCCTAAACATTGGGGGGTGTTGAAGTGGTTTAGGGGGGCGATGGCTGATTTTTAATTCATCTACTTAATATTTTAAAATTCACTGAAATTAAATCTACCTACTACACAACATCGATTATTTAGTTCATATTTCTGCCCTGTTTGATTGTAGAAAAACTAAAAATATTTAACATAGATTTCGCCCATGATCAATCAAGTTGTCAACGCGATTTGTGCAATACTGTATCAATCGGCTGGTTCATCGATATCTCTATCTTATTCTTACTTGCTCAGTACGATTGAGCGTCGAATGAGATAAAAGAGTTTGCGTTCTAATTGCTCTCACTGGTAAAAAAAGTCTCGTTTAGAATGTAATTAAAGTAATGTATGTCATTGCGGTTTTTATGATGTGGTAAAGTAAAAAAAAATTGGGGGGCGCTGAAATATAATTGATTTTCAAAGTGGGTGGTAGATGAAATAAGTTTGAGAACCTCTGCACTAGATGATAATTTCCTTCGCTACCTAATATAAATGAATGAAGTACGTACCTACCTAATGTACCAATTAACTAATGGTGTATAGTCATACTCATAATTGTGGAAGGAATAAAATCGTACGGCTTCATTTTATTCAGCGACTACGCAGATAATATATTTTTTAACATCTTTAGATAATTAATTCTTCTTATAAAAGAAAATTAAATTGAAACTAGAGCATTTAATAAATGAGCGCCATTCGTTAGTACTAAGGTACGACGTCTCACCGATAAGAGCTAACTTTTTGTTAAGATATACGGAGAGGTTTTAGTTATACGAGTAAAACAGTCATTCTTCAGACTACGGTCGCTTTTACAGTTTTTGTTAATGTTCATGTCTTGGAAACGTTATTTCGTTGTATATGCAAACTCGTAATTGCTTTACTACTTTTGACAATATTCCCACAAATTGAAGATTTTTTTTTTTTTACATTTTTTTGCTTAGATTAGAATGTATTGTACATTCTAATCTAAGCAAAAAAATGTATAAATGCTTATGTTTGTTTGCTTCAATAAGGTTGAGACTATTTTACTCTCACAAAGACAAATACAGGGTGGCAGGAACATCGACGAGCAACTTCTTACCATGGATTCAATAAGTACATTATTCTGGACAACTGCATAGAAATTTAAAAAATGAAAAAGCAGTTCCAAGCATTTTGACCGCGTAGGTATTGCAGTTTTTTAGGAATCAACTGATTTTTTTAGGGTTCCGAAGTCAATAAGGAACCCTTATAGTTTCGCCATATCCGTCTGTCTGCCTGTCGGTCTGTCCGCGGCGTAGCTCAAAAACTCTAAGTACTAAAAAGCAGTCATTCGTCATGGGTATATATGTTAATCACGCCGACAAAGTGGTAAAATAATCACGTACGTACGTCACATACAAGTGACATTCAATCAGTGTGGTAAAACAATTACGAGGTCAACTATATATAACAAAAACTTGATGAATACATTGCAATTTTACGCAAGCTCGATCAATGGCAAAGCGTTACTTAGTTTTTCAATTAGAAAGCTCCCCGGAGTCCAGATTTGTGCCTTCAAAAACAGAATTAATAGTCATTTATTCAAAACTACGCTGAGAAGCAGCACTTTTCGAACGTCAAAATTACATAAGACAATCCCGCAAAACGCCCGCCCTTCACCACTTCCTAGGGCTTTGTCAATAGGTTCCCCTAACGAGAAACTACTGGCAAAATATGGATGTTGAGAAACCTGCACACAGAGACCACAACGACTACGACGTCTAGTAGAAAAGTAAGGGCGAAGAAGGTATTCTGCGTCGTTCCTAACCAGTTCATAGCATTCAATTTCATTTAGAATAATAATATTATTTATTACATTTATTCACAAAAAAATATTTATTACATTTATTCATAAAACTATTATTTATTACATCTATTCATAAAAATATAATTTATTACATATGTTCATAAAAATATAATTTATTACATTTATTCATAAAAATAAATTAATTAATTCTATTAATAAATTTAAAAAACTTCAATATTTTAAGAGGTCGATACATTTCATGCGGACGGTAGACACCACTTTTTTTGTCATTTGGACGACGTACTATTTGGTATTATTATTCGGGTTGAGATGACTCGGGCAGAGCTGTCACTGACCCTAAATAAATTGGGAAAAGGGCAAGAGAATGATGATGAGTATTCCCAGGCTGTAGGAATGTAGATGCGTAGACATTCATGAAGCATGAAGAAGATATTACAGGCTTGATATTTTGCATGTTTGTTTGCAAACTGTAATACAAAATAAAAATAAATAGTGTTTTATTTCAGGCAAAATACCCATACTTATACAAAAAATAGAATAAATAAGTAGTAAAAACATAAAAAATAGCAATAAAAATTATCATTAAAAATTATTAAAATTAAAATTAAATATCATAATAATGACCAGCAAACTAGGTATAAATATATTTTATTTTAATAACCTCTCTCTCCTCTCTCCTCTATGGTTCACTCAAGTGGTTAAGTTGAGTTGTTATTTCGGATACCTAATTATAAGTTCCTGGATATCAAACTATTGACACCCATGCTACTAATAGAACTATAATTACTTAACTTAGATTAGTTAATCGACGTTAAGTCAGTTAATCTGGATGACTTCTACTCAATCACATAGGTGCTATTATAATGCATTAAGATTTCAGGACAATCAATAGCTAACTATTATTAAGGTGGAAAACTACTGTATTTATTATGTCTAGAACATTTGTTTGGCTATATTTTTTTTACTACAAAAATTTGTGGGTGTGCTATAAGAACACCTCTACCTAAACCCTTCGGGAATTACAGGCGTAATTCCAACATACGAAAAATAATGTAATGTAATGTGTGTGTATGTAATGTAATAATGTTATTTCGTAATATATGATGAATACTTTTTTTTGACATAAAAGCTTTTTTGGTTGTGGCAAACAGCGAAAATACAAAACCAAAGCCACCAACTTCCGCAATTTATGTAATTTTTCACTTTGTAGTGGTTAAAAAAAAAAAACACTCACTTTGTGACTCAGTTTGTAATTTATCTAAGTTACAAAACTTAGATAAATTACAAATTGAGTCACAAAAGAACGAGTTTTTTTTTTAAATATATATAGCTTAAGAGGGTTTATCCTAAAAGTTGGCAACGTCGCAAATAACTGTCAAATATTTACCTGTTTTGATTCTTATAGCAATATTACTGAATATAAATAAGAAATGTGGCTAACTAGCGAACTAGAATATTAATAATGAATTGTAATTATAACATTGAATTTGTTGTTGTACCCATTTCGGTGTAAAAAACGAATTTGGAAAGTTTCCAGTTTTTTTACATCTAAAACTAAACATTCGGTGTTACGATATCAATTATTGCATTTCGTAATCAATATTCTAGTTCACTAGTTAACCACATTTTTTAATAAATAATAATCTATTTGCGGCGTTGCCCACCTTCAGAATAAACGCTCTTAATGTCAACTGCGCATAATTTTTTACAAAATATTGCTTTTCACGATGCAGGGACGTTAATCGTTGAAAAGTTCTCCTGGTACTTCCCCAACAGTTCCACTTCTCCAAATGCATTGTGGCAAGCATAAATTGCTTGGCAACCATATTTAAGTAATCAAATCTCAACCCGTTAAATACTTATTATGGAGCAGTTCCGGTGGCCATCTGTGGTCTTCATCATCAGTTCCACTTCACCAAATACTTTCCAAGAGTAACTACACGAGTTACTATAAAAAATACCCAAATTGCTATAGGTGTGCCTATTGGAAGTGTGTATATCTGAAGAGTTCCCTCGATTTCTCCAGGATCCCATCAACAGATCCTGACCAGATGACAATCGTGCCATCTCGGAAGTATACCCTTTCAAACTGACGAAGTTATGCTCGAACATACATATTTTTTTTAATATAAACATCTGAATTGATAACCCCACTTCTAAAACTAGGATTTTATATACGTAAGTCGGTTAAAATGCAGCAAAAAGACAGACACGGGGCTCAACTTAAACCATATTTATACTTGCAATTGTAACAAATTAACGTCTTCACAGATCACATTTATAATTATGTATTTACACTAATGTGCCAGCAGTGGTGGCCCAGTGGTAACGCGGCGGCCGCGACTTACAAGTTGAAGGTCGCAGGTTCAAACCCTGAAAGACGCTTTACTATGAGTAAATTATTTCATCACCACTGCTCTCAAAACGAAAAAGAAAAACATCGTGAAGAAATCGGCAGTTCCTAGAGCCAAAAATTCGAAGACGTGACATCTACCAACCCGCACAGGTCCGTGTGGTGGATTACGGCCCACTCCCTCTCACAGAGAGGAGGCCTGATTATGACTAATGTGCAGTTGCTACGTTACAAAGTGTTATATTAAAGCCACCTGCAGAAATCTGCTTCGATCAAATATTTGTAGGCACGAAAACCGTGTAATTTAGCGCACAAAACCACTTCACTCAACTGCTCGTTTAATTTACTATTACAAAACTAATTAACATTCAAGCCATAGTTCGTTCTTTGTGGAGTGCCAAGTTGAAAGAAAAAATACAAACAAGTACTACTGCAGTTTTAATAAATGTTGCTTTTAACCCTCGAACTAAGCTAAACGTGCTTGCTTTAAGAATGAGCTTGAGAATAGTTGGCCGAGCTAATTTGAGTTCACGATAGCCGCAGGGCTATTGACGGTATAAGTTTAAAATATATCGATACTATGAGAATATTGCCAGCTGCTACTTAGTTTTATTAGTGGGGTGGGTGTTATTTTTCAGGGTCTTTGGTTTGATGAAGGAGGATGAAAAGGTGGTGTGCGTGTATGACCAGAGGTATGGACGTAAACGAGGTAAAAGGAGTATGTAAGGATCTCAGCAGGTGGTGTTGTATAGTTTCTACCCTAATGGGACGAAGGCGTTAGTTTATATATGTATGAAGTGAATAGGTAATTGGTCAAGTAAGTATGGAACATGTACCCACGGCCTACAGAAAAAAAATAGGGTAGGATGTTTAGATAAACGTCTCTAGTTTACGAATATATATGTCGCATTAACGCAGATAATGGGAAAAAACATAAATAAAAAATAAAAAACTACAATAAAAAGGTTAATTATAACAAGGCTTAGCACATTTTATTGGTTTCTTGATAGTAAACATGATTTAAAAAATTAAATAAGTAAAAATAAAACAAGTATAGAAGAGTTTTTTAAGTTTTATTCGACGTGATCAATGTCTACAGGAATAATTGTATCGTCTAAAAACGCCGCTCTAAAAATCTACGGCATATTATGCATGCCACTGACCTTGCACTGTTAGCGGGCAAACTTTTATTTTGTTAATTTAACAAAATGGTTCACTGAAATTATTTTATATATATATTTATTACCTATTTTTTATTCATCTTTAACATTTTATTCCCATGGGTTAAAAAAAAAACGATCTAAAATTAAGTGTAGGTTAATAATAACAATTTAAAACTAATTTGGTTTTTGTGTAAAGGTACCATTTCGTACCCGACCGCAGGAGGCAACTGCAGGCGACGTGTCCCCGCGACATAGTTTCTATGAATTTCTATGGTATACCTTTTGTTGACCACCCTGATGCGTCAGCCTTAAGGACCGAAATGCTAACCAGATCGGCTTTCGAAGGACTAAAACGTTGACTTATGTGGGGCGGTCAATGATGTTGCTGGGTTATTTCAGGTGGGAGTTTAAAAGGAAAACCACAGGGATGAGCACAAAACTTATATATTCCTCTATTCTTTTACACACACATACACACACAATATAAAGAAATAGAAGAATAAAATAATTACGCCTTAAACACTAAGAGACTAATATTTATAGAACAGACTTTAGATCTGACTAAGCTAGAACGTGATGGTGTTCAGAGGTACTAATAACTGAACACGTATTACTTTATGAAAGGATGAGAGACGACTGAACTGTACTCGTATTGCCTTATGAAAGGTTGAGAGACGACTGAACTGTACTCGTATTGCCTTATGAAAGGTTGAGAGACGACTGAACTCACAAATACACAAGTGGGTTTTATTTATAGTAGTGACACACACTATCACACAGTGTGTGTGTCTCTACTTACACAACTTTTTCATCGCCTACTTACGTCAGTGTGTTTGTATTTGAGGGGATTCCACGTTCGCGGGGAATGCGGGGTACTAACATATTTGGGCGTTCCGGGGGAACTGAAACGTATGAAGGGGACTCAACTGCGCAGTAGAAGTTGCACATAACATTGTTTACGTTAGTGAACAAAGGAACTTACTTAATTCTCGACATAGTGACTCGATTTCCTTATATGAAATAGGTATACAGGTGGGAAATAATCTATCTAGCGTTATAGTCTACTTTAAAATATAGTACTATGTAAAGATAAAATATTACAGAGCTATTTAGTTAATATATAAGGGTATATAAGGCTTTTTTACATGGAATAGTCATAATTTCAGTTACACTGCCCTTTTTAGCAAGAATCATGTCTGTAATCAATACTTTTATCTTACATGCTATGTCGACAATGATTTTATGATTTAAACTCGCACTACTGTGCTTCCCTTACACCTTTGATAGCTAGCGATACGTCGTTGGCAGTTACGGGCGAGTGACAGCCGACACGTGCAGCCCGATCGCAGATCAGTAGTGCCTGGAACGCTCGAGCGATAGTCACGTTTGGGCTCAGAGACTGTTAGTACTAGAAAGCTGTATTTTAGCATGGGCGTGATTAATATGTATACATATTAATCACGCCGACAAAGTGGTACAATAAGCACAAGAATAAAATGGTTTTTTTTAGGGTACCTCCCTTATACGTTTCCTCCCCTCACAAGAGGGAATGTTTTTTTTCTCGTCTGTCCTTTGGTGTGGGATATCGTTGGAAAGGTCGTTCAAAATATTGTGGGTGTGTGAAAGCCATTTTTTTAATTTAGGGATCCGTTTAAAATCCGCGAAATAATGCGTTTGCTTTAGAGCAAAATTTTGTTCCAGCTAAATGGTTATACTTGGATTATGAACAAAATGTACAACAGTAGTATTATAATAACGAAGTTAAAAGTAAAACTATCACAGCTAAGTAGGCTTTACAGGCTAACGAGTAATAATCGACCAACTTAAATTTGCAGTTTGAAAAACATGTTCTCCCGTACATGCCGTATGGGCGAACATATTTTTCAACTACAATGTTATATACGGAACACTTCATTGTGCGTGGTCCGACACGCACTTGGCCGGTTTTTTCTATCCTCTATCTACTGACTAGAACACGGGCAGTTACCGCTTGCAGTCGTGTTCGTAATCATGACTGCAGCGACATGACGCCGCGACACGTCGCTGCAGTTGCCGCCTGCGGTCGGGCTAAATGTACTCGACTGACACATTGAAAACATATACAAATGAATCTATATAATTTTATCTGCGACGTGTTGCTGCGACATGACGTCGCGACACGTCGCCATGGTACCTTAAGTACCAGAGTAAAGGCTGTTGCAGGTTAGGCGGGCCACACCGCATTGCAAAAATCCTGCAACACTTTGTACAGGCAGGCCACATCGAGATTTTTTATTTGAAAATACGTGGCGATGCAGCAGTAATTTGTGTATAACTTTAGTGTTGTAACTTTTCCAACTGTTTGAATAGTGGATGTTTTGATTTTTGGGATTTTAATGTAATTTAACTGAATTAATAATTACACTCACTTATTTGCTACTGAATTTATTTAATTTTAGGAAAATCTTTCAAAAGAGACAGCTAAGATAAGTTAATTTAGGCCCAATAGTGAGAGAAATAGTAATGATATAGATATTTTAACAATAAATAACGAATATAAAAAGATATTATAATAAAATTTAGAAAGATATCTAAGCAAGATATTATTGGACGTAAGCTGTTCACAATAGAACACCTTGAACACGTCTTTATTACGTTTCCAGCGATTTACCAAGAAAATAATATCTTACTAAGTCTGTCATAGAATTTCGTAGCACAATACACAAACCACTTTCAGAATTGCTTCTTTGAAAAAAAAAAAAATCGATACCTAATACAATCTACGATACAATAAACACAGCTGAACAATAGGTCTCACATCAGTGGTAACGAAACTAGTATACACTGGCCTCTTATTTTATAGAAACTCTGGTCAGCCAGAGGCCAGCTCATGGTCAAGTGGTACCATCTACGTGCACTGACTGACACCTAATATAAGCAAAACAATTTGTTTTCATTCCTAGACTCCCACACACTTTATTATTGTACTTTATATTTCTAGTTGATATAAGAATGCTTAAAGCCTCGTGCAGACTGGCGCGACGCGACACTAACAAAACAATTTCTAATAAAAATTCACGGTAGAACCATTACCGGTGTCGCGTCGCACCGCCGCATTGCGCTAGTCTGCACGAGGCTTGACTCTGGACTGGCTCGATGGTCTAGCTGTTGAGATCATGAGATCATGTTTAACGCACACACACACTGCATTTGGCTCTTGACGTGGCAACACGTCGTGTCAGGGTTCACAACAAGCCAATCGTCATCCTGCGGATGCCTCGTTGCGAGGTGAAACACGTGTCGATTTCTTTTAAGCACAGTTAAGAGGATTAGGTTACTAAATATACGTCGTCTATTGTATTTTTTGGGATATTCTCACAAGCAGTCCAGTGTCGACTGCTACGTAAGATGTGCACGGAGAGGGAAGCCACGTTAGCTGCGCGTTTCATTTGTTTATCAGTCACGCATTCGTAAGGCGTGTACGTACGAACGATGAAAACATGGTGAACACGAACATCGAAGACGTAACATTTGGTTCGTACGTCAATCAATCTGCCTAGCCTTTTTCCCAACTATGTTGGGGTCGGCTTCCAGTGTAACCGGGTGCAGCTGAATACCGTATTTTTACATAGAGCGACTGCCTATCTGAGCTCCACAACCCAGTAACTGGGTAATACGATATTTCTTGGTAAGACTGGTTGTCAGACTTTTGGACTTCTGACTACCCGTAACGACTGTCAAAGATACACGAATGACAGCCGGGACCAACGGCTTAACATGCTTTTCGAGGCACGGAGGAGTCTCGGTATGTTAAGGTGGTCACCCATCCACAGGCCAACCCCGGCAAGCGTAGCTTAACTTGATGGATCGAACCATGCGGCTGTTATTACTTAGCCACTTAACATTTGGTTCGTACGTATGAAAGTAAATGAGCAAAGCGAACACGATCACAGCTCGACTTGTGTTTGTGCTCAACCAGCCCACTCTTTTTAGTGCCGTGGATTCGAAATTTGATCGGACCGAACATTTTTGACGAACACAGTGTTTGATGATCGTTAGTGATACGCACATGTGAACAGAGTGGTCGAGTGTTCGTGTTCACCATGTTCTTGTTCGGCCGTGCGTACACGCCTTTACGAAGCGTGACCGTGGGTAGCAGTGGATGATCCCGGCTAATTATTCATAAAAAGCGAAGCTAAATACGCGTCCGTAGCTTAGCAGTGCTGCTGTGGAGCGGCGCATTTAGGCTCGCCCGCATTACATACGAATTATAATTATATTTGTTCCAAACAAAGGGATTTTTAAAAATCAGTTAAGATTTTCAATGTAATGTCGCGTTACAAAATAAAATTTTACTTAGTATTGTTTTCTAGACAGCTGTTGTCTGCCCACGCTAGACTTACATTTGAAGATCCAGGGTTGGGTTAGGTTGTTACTCACTTCTTGCACAGGTGCAATGAATTATACGTTAATAAAAAAAAATGCCTAGAACGGTGTATGTAAAGCGAGTTAATGTAACTAAGAACAACCCTCGCTATAGTGAGGGTTAGATACCGGGGGTTGATATTGAACAAAGGTTTCAATTTTCACTCAAATCTTGTTTATTCGTAGATGTAGTGATTACAACGTAGAAAACAAATGGTTTAGTGGTTAACAAGATTTCTTAAATTCTAAGATATTATCGGCGGAAAATCTTGACACCGCGATTCACTAATCGATTGAAACAACGTACAACGCCATCTAGTGACGAGTTAGCAAACAAAATCTTCAACATTTGGCCGGAGTTTAATTAGATATGGTCTCTGTGTGGCTAAAATATAGGTGATTAAAAAATCATTCATCCCTTTTTAACTTAAACACGCAGATAAAAGGTACAATAATCTATATCTATGGGTACATATTTGAACGTCGAAAATTAAAATACCTACGGGTAAAATGTCACTGTTCAAAACATCGAAAACTTAAATATCGAATGACCATATAACCGAAAATTAAAAGAACGTAAGTTTATAATGTCGAATAGTAAGATAACCCACGTCCAATATATATAAAATCGAATTATCTACAAAAGTGACATCGAAATACCAAAATATCGATAGCACAGAGTATCAAATGTCCTAAATATCGAAGTACAAGAGTATCGAATGTCCTAAATATCGATATTTATTTATTATGTATGTAACAGGGTAATTTGATTATTCGGATATTGCGAAAACCCGGATAGTTAGAAAATGGTGAAATAAAATCTGCGAACAACTTGGACGTAGCGTTTGCCGGCCGCTACCGCTGCCACGGCACCGCTCGCTTCGCTCGCTCGGCTCACGCGCGGTTGGTCGCAGTTCTAACCTAACCTAACTTATTGCACCCAGTTCAAAATGATGAATGAAGTAACATGACTATGTCATGACCTACAAAATTTAGTAACAAAAACGAATCGCTGTAAAACCGACTTCACGCAGTCTTGTCTGCCCTACCCCTAGAGTGTATTTTAAGCCCGCGTAGGCGCGGAGGGGTGGAGCGGCCCGCGAGTTAGGAAAAGGCTAGGCAGATTGATTGTGCGTTTAGTTTGTGCAGAATAAATACATTTTCTTTCTTTTAAAATGTAACAATGTAAATAAATAATCATAATTTTTTTTAATATCAATGAATACTTATTTATTAATAGCAAAGAATTTATTTAGACTATTTTATTTTAATACCGACTTCATTTTATTTATTATATTCCGAAAGATTCCGTAGAGATTTCTTAATTATATGTAAGTTTAATATAAATGTATAACATAGACCATGTTATACATTATATTAAACTTACATATACTTAAGAAATCTCTACGTTTTGTCAACTCGTAAGTGCAGCAGTGGTGAGTCGCTCATAATCCAATAATGGAATAAAAATATAATTCAGACTGTTTTATTACAGATAACGGCATCACTGTAACTCCAACACATGTAGCGACCATCGAGGTCCAATGCAACATGCTTCTAAAGAAAGGCAGCCATTTTGAATGCAATCCTCAATACTCTTATATTAATTGCATTCTACAATGTGAACTTAGGTGATAGGTTGATAAATACATGATCATTTTGGACCCTGTCGCCCACAACAACAAAGGAGAGAAAGCTTTAGTTTGACCTATTATTTAAGTAATTATTTCATAAAACATGCTATTTTGTTATGTTTAACTATCATAAGGTTATCCCAACACGTATTACAATAAAATCCCTTTAAATTACTTCTTAATCAAAACAAAAACCGCTACTGATAAATTCAATGTTTTCATTTAATTCCCGTTTGTAACAGAAGTTCGTTGTAGTGAAACACCAAACATTTACATACGAAACGGTTTTACTAAACAAACATATTAAATGTTAAATATTTGTAACTGAAACTAAAGATCTCTTTGTGGTTGTTTCAGTTTTTGTTTGGGAATAAAACGTGTTGAAACACGAATACGAATTGGTGTTAATCTGTGGTTAGTGACTAACCTGTACCCTAATTGCAATACACCATCAATTAGAATCTGAATCGTTTTGAAACAGATTGCTAATCCATTGCTTCGAAAAAAAACTTGTCAACAACGTAAATAACGCAATGAATGTTGTTGAACTGTCAAAATGAAACAGATTAGTTGTAATCGTTTACGAAAATATAATCCGTAGTTAGAAAGCTGGTGTCGGAAAAGCTACCTCTTTCACATGTCGTCGAGAAATATCTCTCAGGCATACTGGTTTCCACAATGGCGTTAATGATTTCGTCACTTACTTTTTAATAGTCGCTAACAACTTAAACACAAAACAAAACACACAAACACATTCAAAACAGTTTCTACTTGGCCCTAAACAGCACGTCGGCCTTTAGAAAAAATAAAACTATAGCATATACCTAGATCGCCGTCTGTGTCTCTTGAAACTTGTGTAACAGTCAGTTTGAACAGTTATTTGTTGTTTTTATAGCCCTGTTACTGCAAAAGTGGTAGCTAATTTTGTTGCAATTGATGTTTAGCCCTAAAAGTCGTGAAAGCATTTTTTTATGGTACGAAATCCCGACGTGATATTTCAACTCTCTCTTGACCGTTTTTGATAAGTTATTGAACTCTCTAAAGACAGATTAGTACCATTTAAGAAAATACGAAAACATATTTCAGTAGACTTTATCGGCTTAAAAGTAAGCTTCTTTGCAATATTTTCGGTACAAATAATTATTCTTTCAATAATCTTATTTTGCAACTTGAAAAATCCGTCCCTGTCATGAGATAGTCTATTTACACCAAATATTAGTACAGCCGCTAAAAACATGGTATCGCATTTCCTGTACACTGAACTTGTTATAGATAATGGTACCTACAAATTGACAAACGGTGTAAACAACTTGTATTTACGAGTGTATCTCAACGTAAGTGGATCAGGGAATATACATAGGTGTGGAGAATATACATAGGTGTGGAGAATATACTTTGAGATAATGTAGATACAGGTTGTAATCTCATTGTTACCTACTTCGTATTGTGATGTAACTGTGTTGAATGTTATCGATATGTGAATATATTTATATATGTGCTGGCCAGATCTTAAAATTGATCGTTTCATGAAATGAACATCGACCACTGGCCAGATAATTAAATACTCAACGTTTAACGATATCAACAGTTAAACGCACGACTACTTCATGATGTGGCCAAATATTTGTGATCATAATTATCGTATAATAGTTAGAGTATCCACCGGTAGAGGCGTTGATGTCGCTTTGTTTTTGATAAGCATCATGGCGGCGGCATACAAAAAATCAAACAAAGTAGGGTGACCACGCAAAAAAAGTCGATGGGCTTTTATCGGGTTTCCAAAAATGATAATTATTATGGAAAGCGATCAACTTTGAAGTAGCCCTCGCCGGCCGCTCCCGCGGCGGGAAATGCAACATAGCACTTAAAATTCGTTTTTTAAATAAAAAAATTACGTCGCTTATGTAAAGAAAGAAAGAAAGAAAAAGTATTTGTTGAGACTCGCACAGGAAATCACAAATTAAACTAAAAACACTAAACATAATAAAAAACAATAAAAAAAAAAAATATATTGTATATACTTTAATATTAATGCAGTCCTGTACGAGGCCAAAAGGCCCCTATCTCAGCATAAAGCTGCGACATTTAAAAAATAAATGTCGCAGCGCTGGTATTCTGATAGGGCCCGATTTATGTGGCACCCCGACCCCCCCAACTCCGCTTAAGTGGGTAGGTTATGTTAGAACTGTGACCAACCGCGCACGAGCCGAGCGAGCGGTGCCGCGGTAGCATCCTGTGAGTGCTACTTCCAAGGTGGTAGCAGTTACATGGCTATTTTTACTACACCTTACACCACGGAAACGCTACATTAATGATACGACCAAACGTCGACTGACATATCATTAAACGTTGACGTTTAAACGATATGGCCAATGTTAGCTGGCCATTTCATGAAATTGTCGATTCTCTACACTGCACACTACACTGACAGGCTCGTTGATCTAGTGGTCTCAAGCTGCTGAGCTTGAGATCCTGGGTTCGATTGTCAGCCAAAGTGTTTTAGACTTTTTCTATCATTAATTTTTTCAGTAGCAGCCCGGAATCGGGATTTGTGCCCGGTTGATGGCAATAGGCTCACCCCTATTACTTGGGACTTAAACAAACGAAATGTAGTAGTAAGATACACCTCTGCCTACCTCTTTGGGCATTACAAGCGTGCTGTTATGTAATGTTATGTTGCCCAAAAATAATGCGATGTTATCATGCAAACATTGAAAAAAAAATAGTCTAGACAGCAATGTCTTCAAAATGCTAATTAATCATGATAATTATCAAACTAAATATCATTACTAAGTTATTAACAAATGTTTTGATTTTAACTAAAACAAAGACTGACACATGAACTTGTAACAAGAAATTTGGCATTCAATATGCAAATTTTGAATTCTCTGTGTAACAGTGTTAAATATTTTGTGTTTTGATTACAAACGCTATTCAAAACTACGGTACCTACGTCTAATTTTGCCGTCGGTCACAATCATGAAGGTAAGTGTGATTAAGCAAAAACACATCCAGGGCAAACAAACAAAAAACCTAAAGGACACTAGTTACACACGTAACTGCAAGCATGACAAGCTTGCATGAGCAATCATTTTGTGCAAGCGTGTGTTAGATAATTCATTTTAAGATTATTATAATATTAGAATATTGTTGGTTGGATAATGGCATCTGTCATATTGATAAAGCTTGGGACCAATGTAGAAGTACTTAATTTGACTAGGTATTGTTTTTACAGAAAAGAACACTCTTAACTTGTAAAAACCATTTAGATGTTATTACTATAAATGTTGACGTAATATTTAATGATACTTGTTGTTTATCTTTGATTTTATATTGCTATTTTAATAAAATAAGTTGTTTAAACTATTGACACAAAACTGTCAGTTAATGTTGATATTCTATTGAATTATATCTAAGAATAACAAATCGGCTATTATTAAATTGCTTAATTACTTTATAATGTTTTAAAACGGTTTCACTACATAAGATTTGTTTATTATTACCTGTATTTGAGGTAATAAGCCTTAGTATGACATCTGTGATTTATTTAAAATGGCGGTAGATGTTTGACATAAAAAGGATTGTAATGACGTTATAAAGTCAGTTGCTCGGTGGATGTTCAGTTGGTTGGTTCTAGTGCCGTTGTTGTATGGAATAGACCGACCAGGTGTCACGTAAGTTAAGTAATTTGATATTATACCGTAATTATTGCTTAATATGATTGTGTGTTGATAGAATACTGTCATACTGTTTCCATGGAGTTTCTTGTCCTTCTTCTCCATGAAGACCTAGTTTTTCGAACGGACAACTAGCTTTCTGATTAAATAATGACAAGGCTAATTAAATAAATGTCTAGCCTTGTCTTTCTGTGCTTTACTTCATACGATCCTTTCCCTACAAAACATATTCAACAGAACTTACATACAGTGATCATTCCGACTTTTAAAACTTACTAAATTAGGAAATACTTATACATATACTTATAGTGCTTACTGCTTCTTCTAACACGTGCACAACTTCCCTATACCTACAATGAGCACCATGTATCTATCATATAATTAATTTCTCTGTCAATGCTTAATTTTTCATTAATTTTACGTATAGTAATCGTATTCTAGATGCATCGTCTTCACATATAATTAATGTATACAAAATATTGTAAAAACATTTTAAAAGAGTAACGGTGGAGTTTCTTGCCCATTCTTCTCTATACGAAAACTACGTTTTGGAAGGGGCGACTAGAATCAACTCTATTTTTTGTAAAATTGACGATCAAAGTGCCTTATAAGTGCCTAATTGAAATAAATTTGACTTTGACTATAGGCTACGCACTGTCTAAGCAAGCTGGAGCAGCATCAGTTTTTGCTTGATCGATGGGCGACGACGACGCGCTTGCTTTAGCTGCATTAATTGTCTGCAACCTGGCGTGCGTTTGATTGCACAATGTTCAATCATGCTTACACAAGTGTGACTTGTTCAAGCTGCACAATGAAAATTGTATGCAATCTTCATGCTGCTTACACAAGCAACATGCTTGAACAAAATCATCATACAGACGCTCAAGCACCCTTGCACAAAATTATTGTTCTTGCTGGCTTGATGTGGTTGAAGTTAAGTTACGTGTATGTCCACCATTAAACACGATTGTTTCACAATACATGCACAATGCTTAATTTACTCGGAAATTCCGTTTCCGTGATCAAATAAAAAGAAAAGCAAAAAAAAATCGCAACGTCCTGTCAAACTGTAGTTAACACAAACGAAACCGAACACAAAGATGAAAAATTAATGAGAAAATAAACGCACAACATCTGCGTCACTGCTCCTGTATCACGACCAATTTCTGTTGACCTCTACAATGGTATACAAGATCCACCTAACTAGTGTAGTGGAGTTAGAATGCGGACGGGGCGGGGAGATCTTCAACCCTGGCCGTCAATAGACCCATCATGAAATATTCATTCTAGAATGTTCCCCCGAGCGGGCTACGATCTCTTTTATTAGCATTTAAGACAAGTTTTGTAATGTAAGTCGGGGTTTCTTTCATGTTTACGTTTGGCCGGTTTGTTTCTGAATATTGAGGGTGATAATTTGAATTTGTAAAGACTTTTCGGGGACAGGAGTTACAATGCCATTTTTATTTGCATTTTATTATTGTCTGTTTATGAAGGTCGGTCGCGTTCTTGTCTTTTATAACGAATTCTGTTTTCTCAAGTCAGTGTATGAATTTTTCGACGTAAGGCCCTTCCTCCACGATGCTACTCAAAAGTAACGTGTTATTAACTCAAGTCCCCCAAGTGTAGCCGGAATGTCACAGCACTATTTCAATTGTGGTTCATACACGATGCGACTTACGAAAGCGTTATTAACTACATAATAATTTATGTAGTTTGTGACTGGTTTTTTTTATATAGATTTATTCACATCATCGGAGCATAACATAACATTATATAACTTAACACAAGCTCGTTTATCTATCACGTTTTTGAAGTCTTCTCAGTTCATCGGCCACATTACATCAGTTTTGTCTAAGTAGGGCTGCTCCACCGTCGAAGCCGAATAACCGCCATTCAAATACTAGTTCTGTGACATTCTGCCTACTCATTGGTGACTTGAGTTTGTAACTTGTTACTTTGGAGTAGTGTCGTGGACGACGGGCCTTACGGCTTTTATTTTTCTTGCAATCCACTAGGTACATACATCCGAGGTGATAGCATAATGTGGATCTCGTGCAAAAATGGGTTCCAAGAACTACTCAGGGTATTGATTCAGCGTTTATAGCGTTTTTAGCGTTTATAGCGATTCAGCGTTTATATATCTCTATAGTAACAAACTGTAATACAATAAAGTTGAAAAATCCACACATCCTAAAAGCTCTGTATAATTCGATTTTTCGGGTGTTATATTTGTACACCAATCAAATAAAAAATCTGCTGTTCCATACATTTTGACCGCATAGGTATTGCACTGTTCTATGAAACAGGAGTTTTTTTTTTTTTTATAACTGACTAGAAATTTTAACGCAGGGGGTTTCAGAAGTTTGGGCAGAGCACCACCGTGTCCTCATGGAGGCGATCGGCGGCGGCGATCTCTCGCGTCCGGCCCTGGTTCAGGCTACGGTTTGGAGCGAGAGAGCATGGGAGGCCGTCACTTCCTTCTGCGAAGCAGTAATGCTCGCGAAGAAGGTGGCGGAACGCGTGAGGGAGAGGCAAGATACGTGCCCTCGCGCCCCTAGTCGCTGCAGGAGACGCCCCGGGCGTAGGGAGTCGCAAGCTGATTTCCGGCCACCGTAGGCTCGGGCTTGCGGACGGTGAGCGATGGGTAGTTCACCGTCCGATAGGTACCAGGCCCGGGTCGACGGCGCGTTGTGTTCCACGAGCGCCTCAAAGAGATGTCAGCACCAACTGACGGGGTCCATTAGGGCCAATGCCTCGGGTTATGAGTTTGTCCGAAAGGGATATCGTGGCTCCGGTACACAGGCAACGGAAGGAACACGGGTGGGTTTTAGTCAGTAAAAGTCTGACTCGCCCTCCCGCTCCGTCCAGAGCGGGAGAAGTTATTTGATAATTTCCCAGCCAAAAAAAAAGTTTCAGAATCATGTATAAGAATATATCAGAATCCATGATAACACTTTTCGCGTCGATATCCTTGCCACCCTGTATTAAAGGTTATTGTTGTAAATGGTATGTCTTACGAAAGTAATATTAAAAAAACCAGAAGATTTTTTAAATTAATATGTAAAAAGTATGTAGTGTGTCGTGATGGCCCAGTGGTTATTAAGGCCTCGCCTCTCATGCACGAGGTTGTGGGTTCAAATCCGAGCAAGTACCAATGTGACTTTTTCAATTCATATGTACTTTCTGAGTTTGTCTTGGACATTACTGACATCGGTGAAGGAAAACATCGTGAGGAAACCTGGACTTTATAGTTAATATATGTCTGAAATCGCCAACCCGTCTTAAGCAAGCGTGGTGATCCATGCTCGTGCATTCTCTGTATGAAAAGAGCCCTTTGCCCTGCAGTGGGACAGTAACAGGCTGGTATTATTTATGTAAAAAGTAACCCGTCCGATGCGAAAGGGCACATAGGTACGTACCGCAATAACATCACCAAAAAATTATAAAAAATCTTATATTACGTATTATTGAAGTTAAAAATAAATTAATATAGATAAAGCTATAATTCCATAAAAAATTTGCAAATTGTCAACATGGGTCATAAGTTATGACTTATAGACATCCGCTAAACGGCAGCTGCCCGCGCCCCATGTAATAAACCAGTAAAATTACCCATTGAAAAAATGAGCATTTTTTCTTTCTTTTTTCCTGAAAATTACCGCATAAATAGACTCTCTGTACAGTACTTATCAACACCCTCACGAATCGGACAGGGTTTTTTTACACGTTGTTGAAAAAATCACACAATTTCTAACAAAATACGTACCTTACGTATAAATTGCTACAAATCAAATAAACATTTACTACGATTTAAACAAGCAATGAATAATTCTAAGAATCGCCGAAGCTGTCCAAAAAAATAGGCCAATTAGGCGAGTGGGTATTTGAGTTTATATTTCGTTAATACAGTTTAATTATATTTTACTCTGTAATTAATTTGAATTTGATGAAATTCACCGCAGAGGCAACTTCGCAACCTGCAGGTTCACATAAATGAAATGTCGAGACGCGGTCAGATATATATAAGGCTGGTTGATAAATCACTATAGTTCGCATAGAATCCGTGTTTTTTTTTGTCTTTAACTCTACGTGGTTACTTATTGTTTGGGCTGTTTTGCTGAAAATAGCTTTCTGACTAACCAACAGTCAACATAACAACATAATATAACATAACATGACGCCTGTATTCCTCGAAAGGATAGGCAGAGTTAGTTATAACTAACCAACACACCTATTTCAGTACCTCAATAAGTTTTCAGTACCACAATCTTTATTAATTATCAAATCAGTATATAAGTACATAATTATAAAACTTTGTAATATTTTTTACAAGTTTAATGCTACGAACATAAATGCATTCATTCGTATGAATGTAGAGTAAAAAAAATACTTATTTTAGTTTTAGTCGGTAAACGAAATTGATGATTTAAGTGCTGCGGAATGTTAGAAATCACTTTGTTATTCTTCTAACAATTTTGAATTAATTGACTATGTATGAGTGTGCGAACTAGGTACCTACTTGGTTTACACAAAATTATTATTTTAGGTAAAATAATATTGGAGCATGTAAGTGCTTCAGTGTGCAAAACTTACGTGTGGAGAAAATTTGCGGGCATGACCTGCAATCTTTATTTTAAATGATTTTAATATTCGTAAATCGTAATGTTTTACACCAGACTTAGTACTAGCTCATCTAGGAAGAGTAGGTTTCAAGGATGTATTCGTGTCTAAATAGCTACTCCTACCATAGGTTTTTTTTTTTTTTTTTGAGGATGGGAAATCATCAAATGACTTCTGCCGCTCTGGGCGGAGCGAGAGGGCGAGTCAGACTTTTACTGACTAAAACCCATCCGTGTTCCTTCCGTTGCCCGTGTGCCGGGGCCGTGATATCCCTTTCGGACAAACCCGCAACCCCAGCAGGACCATAGGTATCCTAAATCGATAATAATACATTGTAACAGCTAATCAATTTTCACCCCTTCCCCTTAAGATCTAGGCCAAATATTCGGATACCTCATGACCTAAAGGTGGGAATAAAGAGAATCGCCTATATCAACTCTGGAAAATTAATTGTTTACCAATTGACTACCAACTTAAATTGTCCGTATATTGAAATCACATATGGGTCATTATGTTATAGTTGTATGATATGTCTATAACACCACTTATTGACGTAGTGTCAATTTCATAAACAATTGTTTTTTCCATGACTGAAACTAATACCGACTCTTGTGTCAATTATTATTAACAATTTATAGGTAGGTGACCTATGAATAAACTTCGTGCTATAAGGTTCTTGGAGGTTATTTTTAGAGGCATAATGAACGGGTGTAAAGTTCACTCATCCTCTATTGTAAAGGTAGGATCCTGCGGACGAGACGGGTGTCGTTTCTGGCGGGCAACTGCTCAACGTTGAAGTCGGGATCTTGTATACGTATATATATATCGATCGCGCGGTAAGCTCTAATTTCGCGATGCAGGATTCGTGTGACGTCAGGATTTTTGTGTGATGTCAGGTCTTTGAGGAGTAGTTCGCATGTGGCGATGTAAATGCCGCCACATCCTCGTCAGTTTCCATAAACACGTGCCTGACCATATTTAAACCTGTCGTATGTTTTATGAAAGTTTCCATGGCCTTGTATGTACCACCTGCTGAAATATGTTATAGAATAGATATCTATTTTCATAGCGCTAAGTTCAGTGTTGTATACGTAACAGGACTGTCTCGAGATGTTATCAACTTTGTTACTAGACTAAGAGCCTGCGCAGACTGGTGGACGGGACGGCAGAGGATTTTAAATTTATCAATTGAATTGAATACTTATGCAATCTATATAAGGTATATATTTTAATGCTCGGTGATCGACCTTGGAGCACCGCACCGCAGTTTTCTCTAAAGCATCGAAGAGCATGCTGGAGGATACAGCGGCGGAAGGCGGCGGTATGCGGCGGTATGTGCCGGTATGCGCTGGAGTGTGCCAGGTCTACTTATCCAATCGAAATACGGTATATATTTCAATGCTCGGTGATCGACCTTGGAGCATCGCAGCGCGGTTTTCTCTAAAGCATCGAACAGCATGCCGGAGGATACCGCGGCGGGAGGCGGCGGTATGCGGCGGTATGCGCTGGTATGCGCCGATATATGCCACAGGATACCGGCGGATACTCCGGTAAGTGGGCGGATGCTCGCGGTATCGCAAAGGATTTTTCTTGTCAGTGTGCGCTGACGGATTGAGGAATCCCCCTCGATGCTCTCCCCTGCCCTCCGCCAGTGTGCACAGGCTCTAAAGGTGCCTTGTGGTGTATTTTCAGACTGCATGTCATTTCAGATCGATGAAAACAGATGACTACTGATTAAAGAAACCTATTTTATAAGGTCATGGTACTCGTATGTATAATTATGCATATTTTATATAAAAATAGCTGCGCCCCGCGGTTCCACCCGCATAAGTCTCGATCCCATTAGAATATTGGGATAAAATGTATTCTATGTGTTTATCCAAATCCGTTAAGTGGTTTTTGCGTTTTTTTATTTTAGCAAAACATCTTTGGTTCATGCCCGTTCTAACGGTATGCAATGAGCACAATTTCTTTTAAAACAACTAGAACAATTTGCCATTTTAACTGCCCGGGTCTTTTTTTACGGAACTCTACATTTGCGAAAAGTTAAATTAATTATATACAAGCAAAATTTTTTTTCACACGTATTCTACAATTATTCTTAAAAAATTAAAATTAAATGTTGCTGGTTTTGTTATTTTTAAATGAAATTATTGACGTTTGAAGTTTGAGCAACTAGAACTCCGATTAAAATTTTAAAAAATCCGTGTAGCCTGGGTGTTTTATTGGGCCCAAACACGTAGCAGACGGCCCCACGGATCTGCCATTTTCGTATCTTCAACCGTCTGCCGAACACCCCGTATATATTTAATCAAATCAAATCAAATCAAATCAAATATATTTATTGTGGATCATAGGTAGGTACAGTACAGTTCTTAAATATTTGAGAAATCTCGTTCAGCTATGTCCCGCCCGTAGGGCATACAATAATTAAACATAAATTAGCGACTAATAAAATTAACATTATTACTAATTATTTTCACTTTCCTTCTAGCACAATAAATAAAAAGATTAAAAACACCAAAAGGGAACATTAAGGGAAATGTCAAATTCAATTTGTAGAATATAAAATTAATTTACATATATGATTAAAAAAAAATTAAAACAGAGTCAAACATAACAAATTAACATAGGTAGGTACATGTCAAATTATACAAATAAAATTAAAAAAAATAAAATAAAAAGAATCGTAACAAATTAAAATGTCAAATTGCAAAAATCATACATAAAATTAAACATAACTAAAAATAGATTTTACGGTAAAATTTTAGGTCATCGAACGCATCATGACTGGGTACTATATTTAAGTAGAGACTTGTCGGACAGAAATTGTTTTACAGAGTAGTAACTTTTGTTTACCAACAGATCATGGAGAGCCCTTTTAAAGTTTTCATTTTTGACAATCGTTCTAATAAAGGATTAAAAGAGGAAGAGAGGAGGAGAGAAGGATTGAAAGTTATTTAAAGGATAGGCTTATAGTATAGGGAGATACTGTATCCTACTATTCCTTTATCGATGGAAGGTAATATTTGCCAGCAATAGTACTTCCTATTGTAACCTAACAGTCACATGTTTTCTTTATATTGGAATAGCTATTATTTTATCTGATGTTTTAAACAATGAAAACGGTAAGGTCGAAATAATACAGGTAGAAGAGATCTTGTGACTTGTGAAGTTGTGACTTGTTCCAAAGTTTCAGCAGGCTTACTTAAAGTGGACAAGTTGCCAGTTCCATTCCACAAGCACTCTATGTACTTATGGATATTTCTCAGTAATAATCGTAGCCATACTAAGCTATTCCTAACTTAGACCAGTGCGGTTTCTCAAGACTTGACTCGTCTCACAATAGTTAATAATATCATTTTGAACGAGTAACCTCGGACGCAAGTTTTAAGTGGCGCTCGCTCTTAGCACTTAGATCTTGATAGCTTAAAATGTTCCTTGCCAAAATTGGCCTAGAAATTGTATTATCTGGAGCTATAAGCACTATGAGGAAACTTGAAAGTTAGACTTTTGCTGTTTGGGTCTTGGTCACTATAACAAAGATTTATACAGGGTGGCAGGGACATCGACGCGAAAGCTGGTACCATGAATTCAGTACATGATTCTGAAACCCCCTGCGTTGAAATTTTGAGTCGGTTATTTAAAAAAAAAAACAGCTGTTTTATTGAAAAGTGCAATCCCTACGCGGTCAAAATGTATAGAACAGCTTTTTTTAAAAAAAAATAAGCGACGAAAAATTTCAACACAGACGTGTTCAGAATAATGTACTGAATGCGGGTGTCAGTTTTCGCGTCGATGTCCCTTCCACCCTGTATAAATTTTTGGGTTGGTCGCAAGCTCTACCGCTGAGCATGAGGACTTGGGTTCGATTCCCGGGTCGGGTGAAATGTTATTGGGTTCTTCTTTCTGAAATTTCTCAGTAGCAGCCCGGAGTCTGGATTAGTGCCCGGTTGATGGCAATAGGCTCGCCCCCTATTTTTTTTTTTTTTAAAACGTTGCCCCACACTAAGAATTTCTTCTTGTATCGTGGGTGCGTTTACAAACATAGAAACTCACATACACTAACACCCAGATCCGGAACAATTACTTGCAGATCATACAAATATTTGTTCCGTGCGGGGATCGAACCCGCGACACGTTGCGCAGCAGTCGATCGCTCAGCCACAACGCCAACCGTGTCGTCAGATTGGTGGACCCTACTCTTGCTTACGATTACGTAGATGAAGCCTTCTCAGTATTATTTTTTTTTATATATATACCTTATAGCTTTCGCCAGCGGCTACACTCGCGTGCATGTCGAAAATCATCCCACGGGAACGTACTACTGCGATAAAAACTGTCCTATGTCCTAATCCAGGTCATGGGCTACCCGTTTGCCAAATTTTATCCAAATCAGTTCAGCAGTTTTAGCGTGAAAGCGTAACAAACAAACAAACTCATTTTCGCATTTGTAATATTAGTTAGGATTGTATCCTTCTCAAGGCACAAACCGCCCTTCATTCTTTCCACTATTTCACTTTGTTTTTCCACTTTCACTTTAGTTCACTAATGAACATATTATATCGTAATAAAAATACTTTTAAATACTGACACATTTTCTGACCAAAGATTTCATTGAAATCACAAAAACAAATCTTGACTTGAAATAATCCGTTCTAAATCTTTCCTGAAATAGATTACTGAAAGTTAAAATGGATAGAAATCTCGTTAGAAACGGTTGAGTGATTATCCAAATTACCGAGCTTATTCAGAGCAAAAATTCTACTTTGTTTTGAACAGTGAAATCTATCTTGACGAAACTTTAATTAATTAGCAGTTCGCTTTTAAATAATTTAAATACTGTTGCTGTTTCGTATCTAGCAGCTACTGCGATGAGGGCTTGCTACGTCTGCTACGCCAAGTACAGTTGCTACGCCGTAGCAGCGTAGCTGGATCGCTACTCTTTTCATTTTGAATTCCATCGCAGCGTAGCAATTTTTACGTTTGAGGTAACTTTCAGATTATGTGGGTACAGGACCAGCAGTTCATAAACTCAAAAATGGATTATTTTATTCTTTGGACAAAAATTGGATCACTTGTTTAAGGCTCATCGTCCACGACGCTACTCAAAAGTAACGTGTTTTAAACTCAAATCAATCACCAATGAGTAAGCCAGACGCGATTTAACTAAGATGTTTATTTGTTTCCGGGTTTGTTTCGGGCTACTTGGCCCGAGAAGTTTCAAATATTAAAACGTTGGTATTAAGAGAATTTCAGAGAATCAAGATTGCCTTTGATAACGCCTGACGACGAGACACGTGCGGCCACCTACGGTACCGCACCTACTCGTAGTAGGTATGGTAGGCCGCACGTTAATGTCAACAAAACCAGAATAAGCTGGCCTCTTAATCATTTGAAACTCCGTTCTAAGCTAGCCCAGCTCAAGGTCAAAGGGTTACCAATGACGTGCAGCCTACTGTGCCTACTCGCGTTAAAGCTTAAGCAAGAGCATTCTTAGTTCTTGATTCTCCGAAATTCTGCATATTTTATACAGATTTTATTATTTAAAGAATGCATTGGTCTATCGTTTTTATATTTCTGATTATAGAGCACCTACCCATATTTGTAGTTTATTTTTTATTGTAGGGGCAAAAATTTGCCATCATTGATTTATTTATTTTATGTTTTGGCTATACGTTATTTTAGGTATTAATTTTCACGATTATTGATTACTAGCTGCATCCCGCGGTTTCACCCGCATAAGTCTCGATCCCGTGAATATATCGGAGTAAAAAGTATTCTATGTCCTTTTCCAGATCATGGTCTACCCATGTGCCAAAATTCATCTAAATCCCTTCAGCCGTTTTAGTATGAAAGCATAACAAACCAATAAAGAAACAAACAAATTCACTTTCACATTTATAATATTAGTTAAAATGCCACAACAAGCTATGAAAATACTTGTTTTAGATATACCCGAAAAAATATAGATATTGGAAATGTTTATTCGATCTTTGTAAAAAGCTCGAATAGATTGTATTTAGAACCAACTTAACAACAACAAAAAAGGAGATAGTCATTCACACCCTTAGTAATATAAGGACACAACTCGAAGTATTGAGTTTTCGACCTTGTGTTAGATGGGCCCAACATCAGCCGTTCCACCACTTGGCTTGCACACAAAGGGAAAAAAAGACAATATTAAAGCCAGTACGTAATAATGCGATGTATTCGGCAAGTATCTTTTTTTCATGTATGTACAACGATTTCTCCGTGATTACTGGACCAATTAACGTGATTATTTTTTATTTAATAGAGAAAGTCCGCGCCATGATCCTGTACCAATGCTATTAACTTTGCTTGTGAAGTTTTTGAGCTACATTTACAAACAGGTTTTTAGTCCAATTCGTCTATTTTTATCATCACATATCGCTCAGTCGCTGTACCAACCTTCAAATTCAAAACAATACAAAATTCCTCAAACTTTTAAATAAACGAAAACCAATTCAGTGCAATCACAGCCGTTAAGAGTCGCCTTAATTCTCCTCCAGCTGCTCAAACAATAGAAAACAAACTTGTATCCCAATCGGTACTGATACTGGTTCGTTAAATCCCTTTGTTTGAAACATTTGTGTTGGTTGATGCTGCTTTGTACCTTGGCATTTGAACCTTTTGTTCATCTATCTATATATATATATATAAATCAATTGCTGTTCGTTTGTCTCGCTAAAACTCGAGAACGGCTGCCCGGCCGATTTAGCTGATTTTGGTTTTGAAATGTTTGTCGTAGTCCAGGGGAGGTTTAAACGGTGAGGTAGGGTAGAGTAGGTAGGGGAGGTAGGGTTTAGTGCTACCTGTGCGAAGTCGGGCCGGGTAAAGTTAGTATATATTATAAAACAAAGTCGCGTTTGTCCGTATGTCTGCGTTGTTCTTCTAAACCACGCAACAGATTTTGATGCAGTTTTCATCCATAAGGTCCATCGTTTAGAGAATTTATTCCCGAAGGTTTATATGTATACATATTACGTTGATATCAAAGTTACGTTTACCAAAGACATCTCGATGTTTCGTCAAGTCGTAAAAACCGTGCGAAGCAGGAGCGGGTCGCTAGTGTTAAATATTAGCTTCTACCAGTGGCTTCGCCCGCGTGATAGCTTTATAAATTATAGTCTATGTTACTCAATGATAATATAGCATTCTACTCGTGAAAGATTTTTTTAAATCGGACCAGTAGTTATTGAGTTAATTTATTACAAACAAAAATAGAAATATTTTCTCTTCATAATTAATAACATAGAAAAATAAAAATCATTTATTTTAGGTAAATATCACTACGAAGAAAAATACAACATTTTAATAAAAAATTACATTGTGAAATTTAATTATTAACATCCATTAAATTGAATTAACACGTCACCACACTATTATTGTAGTGCGAATTTGTGACACGGAATGAGAACATGAGGTGATTTTTTTTATTTTTTTTTATTTAGTAAATCAAGTTTCTCGTGTACTCGTAGCTTACCTATTAGACGTCATAAGTACGAATTTATTTTACAAGAATCATTATTTCAGTACAGGAACTAAAAATATTATAAAGAGAAAAGATTTAATATTTTGTATTTTGTATGTTGATTTGTTTGATGGTTTGTAATGGATAAACTCAAAACATAATTAAACGATTTAAAAAAAAAACACCTATAGAAAGCTACATTATCAGCGAGTAACATCAAAAATTCGCCTATGAAAGTTTTAGGGGTATGAGGAACAGGGTGTAAAGATCACTCATCCTCTATTGGAAAGGGAGAATCCTCCGACCAGACGGGTGTCGTGTCTGCCGGGCAACTGCCCAGAGGCTGAAGTCGGGAGCTTGTATGTATGTCCATCGCGCGGTAAACTCTAATTGCGCGATGCAGGATTTGTGTGACGTCAGGTCTTTGATGCGTAGTTCGCATGTGGCGATGTAGAAGCCGCCACAAAGTCATTATTTGGCGTGCGCTGCGAAAACTATTGATGATATATAAAATAATCTACTACATGTTTATAGTACCATCACTACCCACAAAAAAACCGCGAGACTATGTCTAACTATTCTAGTTAAGTCACAATAACCATTTTTTGTTCAAATTAGTCATTCAAAACACGGGTAGAATCGAAAGAAGATGATATTCGTATCATGATATTAATCCTTATCCAACTAAATAGTTTCATAATCAAGGTTGATTATCATCACGTTATGACCCTTAAGAGCCGAGCAAAAGTAAAAAAGTTAGAAGGAACGCTAAGCGAAAACGAAGTAACAGCGCAGGCGGGCGATGCAAAGGAACAAGAAATTTCAAACGGACGAAGTCGCGGGCAGAAGCTAGTGGAAAATAATTTATTATATCCATTTGTATAAGTTTTCAATGAGTCAGTCGAGTCCATTTAGCTTATACTGACTTCAAACTTACAAATATAAAGGCACCATTTCGTACCGCAGGCGGCAACTGCAAGCGACGTGTCGCGGCGTCATGTCACTGCAGTCATGATTCCGTACCCGACCGCAGGTGGCAGCAGCCCGTATTCCAGTCGGTAGATAGAAGATAGAAAAACTTGTTATCGCCCGAGCGTTGGTGACACTCTGCGGTCGGGCTTCACGTGTCGCCTGTCGCTCGCCCGTAGCTGGCAACGACATGTCGCTAGCTACGGATTGTATTTCATAGAAACCAGTCGTGTCTCGGCGACATGTTGCCTGCAGTTGCCTCTTGCGGTTGGGTAAGGAATGGTACCTTTATCCTTGGTACTTTGTTAGAAGGACACACACTAAAATACTGCTGTCTCGCTCACACCAAAATACCCACTATACTCCACTATCTATGGAAAAACATGGGAATGTCGTATCTTTTCCCATCACCCACACGTCTTACCAATAAACTGGATAGTCTTTAATTTTTTATTGGTTAAACTATCATATAAATTATATTTATCGAAATAAAACTCAATTTTCCTCTGACTTTTATGAATACTTACGTATGAAAGTACACGAATATCTTGATATACCGCACTGGTAATATGAAATAATATTTGAATTTATTACCATTTCGATAGACACACATTTACCCATCTTTGATATCTAACAAATATCAATACGTCAATCAAAGAGAAACTATAATGCATAGATTTCAATAATATGAAATGATTAGAAATATATTCATATTTCGCTGTTCTTTTTGATATATTGAGATGGCATCAACGTACACGGTCCATTTAGCAGGGAACTTCATGTAATGAAATAATATGGCACTTTTTATGACACCTATAATGTTGGTAGTTGTTTTTGTTTTTTTTGTTGACTAGAAACATCTGGTACTCAGAGTGACAAAAGTCTTATCTAATTGGTGTAGTGACCTATTCTCAGTACGACCAATTTCTAGAATGACCAACCGTAGCATGGCTTGGTTTACCATAATGGTGAATTCTCAGAATTACCAATTCCCAGGGCAATTCTACGACATCTCCAGAGATTTTTAACAGCCCATTACTATAATTTTATTTACTTATTAGCTTCTCAATCAATACAACAAATGCACTGATTAATTTCAAATCTTAGTTCGTTAAGACACCCATTTTTCGTGACAACGACACGGCTGTAATATATCACGCTAGTTTCGTGGGTTCAAAACCAATTTCAAGAATGACCAATTTATAAAACTAAGTACGTCACCTCCTATGATTTTCCAACAAGCATTATTTTGATTACTATAACTTAATGCGTCATCAATGTTATATCAAACGTTAAATTGTTTGCATTCAGTAAAAGAGCAGTCGCACCTATGTAACGACCCATTTGTGGTGAGAACGACACGGCTATAACATATCACGCTAGTATCGCGGATTCAAAACCAATTCCCAGAATAACTTAAATTATTATTTCCAGAATTACCAATTCTCAATATTAACAATTCTCGATAACAACTCGGATATAAATATATCCAAATATATCACGGATTCAAAACAAACGCCCCAAATGACCAATTATTCTCAGAATGACCAATTATTCCCAGAATGGCCAATTATTCCCAGAATGGCCAATTATTCCCAGACAGACCAATACTTGGGATTACTAATTAATTCTTCTGAACAACCAATTACTGGACTTACCAATTCACAACTGTTACACCTCCTATGGTTTTCCAACAAACATTATTCAGATTACTAAAACTACCATTACTATGACAATATTATACCAAACGTTCAGCTGTTTGTCTACGGTCAAAGAGCACTCGATATCAAAGGAGTGTTTATTAATGCACTGATTGATTTCGGGTCTTAGTTTAGGGTAAACACTTGTGCTCTAATTAGAGAGTGCACGCGATCCGATGATCTGTTTTGTTGTTTGAGGATTTGTCAACTTGGTCGTAGACTGGATGGCTTAGAATTAATCGTTTTTGAGGTATAACGTGCCTCAAAATCTATTATACCTACACTTTTAGGTCAATTCCTTAACAAATTTAACAAATATATGCATTTTCTTCCTGTCTTCTACAATATCAACAGAAATATTATTATTTGGCGAAAATGAAATCGACAGTTTTTATACTGACGAAACAAAAATACGGATTCTGTTAGCCTTAACATTTTAAACCGAGTAGGTACGGTACAGCCAGAGAAATGAATTGTTAATAAAATTGACATCGTCTCAATTTGCTTAACAATTCATTTCTCTGGTTGAATGTATTGCTGTAATGACAGTTGTGATTTAAATATGTATACAGTCAAATTAAGTTGGTGGTAATAAATCAAAACAGTCCGCGGTTTCACCCGCGTAAGTCTCAGTCCCATGAGAATATGGGAATTAAAAGTATCCTATGTCCTAATTCAGGTCATGGTCTACTGTATGTAAAATTTCATCTAAATCTGTTCAGCCGTTTTAGCCTGAAAGCGTAACAAACTCACTTTCACATTTAGAATATTATTATACCAGCCGCGCCCGCGGTTTCACCCGCATAAGTCTCGATCCCGTGGGAATATCGGGATAATGAGTATTCTATTTCCTATTTCAGGTTATGGTCTACCCGTGTGCCAAATTTCATCCAAATACGTTGAGCCGTTTTGGCGTGAAAGCGTAACAAACAAATTCAGTTACGCACTTAGATATAAGATTAGTTAGGATTTCAATCTCTGGGCCTTAGTATACGGGTCTTAAATGTTAGCTTACTAAACATTTGTGACCCTCGAAAACGTCACAATAACTTATCGGGACATGTAATATTTTACATGTACCCCCAAAGTCATGTATAAGGTATTCCAGCAGTAAATAGATCATAAATAATATGATGCCGTACATTATATCACAGAACATCTATAGGTATATAATATGTAAAGTCGTAACGCTATAATTGGTCCCTTAACTAAGTAAATCACACAAGATAAAGGTATTTTGATGAAAGAGTATTTCTTAGGTATCCGATATGTTTTTGGATTGCATAAAGACATGCATAAGCAGGGAATGTAGCAAATGAATAAGGTGATGCCTTGGCAAACTGAATCGTCTTTTGCCTATTGTAACGGGTCGTGATCGAAGGAATAAATAATTTGGTTAGTTATCCGCGTATTTATAATGTTATGCCTAACTGCTTTACTAGTTTCGTGAGTGGCGATTTGCATAGAAGATTTTGTATGAACCCCTTTTCCTTCGAAATGGCATCCTCGTGCATGACCCCCGTTTAAGTAAACGGAGGGTTCTGTAGAACTTTTTTCGACTAAAACCCCCCTCAGAACATGTAGTGTGGCTCCAGGATGTTGCTACGCACCGATAAATCCTACGTTACGTCAAAGGCACACCTCCGGAGATATTCAACCGATCCTATGTTGGCGAGTCTGTTTCAATACCATACTGTTTGATACCTTTTAGAAATCCCAGCTCACATGATTTATCAAAGAAAACTTGCGAGTTGTACCTTATTGGTCCAACACTTTTATCGTTCTACGCACAAAGTTCGAAGTATTGTATTTATTTTTAACAAAACTTACCAGACTTTTAAAGCGCGCACACTTAAGAATAGTGCTTTTACAAATAGCACCGTTTATTTGTTAAAAACTCTACTACTCTCGTCTTAAGCACTATACACACAACTATAATTACTTTTTAAATGGCCAGTATAAAGCCACTTTCACACTGCTACCAGCTGATAAGGTAACAGCTGCACTTTATGCCATTTTATTTAAAGCGTGAGATCTGGCCACTATGCATATTAACTAGCTAATCTCCGAATTACTTGCTTAACATTATTCAGCGTTTATTCAAATAGAAGCTGTTAGGTACTAAAACGAAAAAAATATTTATGTATTTCTCACCTAAAATGTAATATTTTATGAATAAAATTACAAAAAAATTAGTTATGGAACAATTTGTTAGCTTTATTTTAGTCTCAAAACATTTTTTTAAATAGTTTGACCTTTTAAATTTCTACTCTCCACCAGTGGAATGAATAAAGGCTTGTGCAGACCAGCGCGACACGAACAATACAATTTCGCGTCGCGCGACAGGTCGCGCTGGTCTGCACAAGCCTTAAAACAAATATAGCCATAATTCGGAGTGCCGAAAAATATTTACCTAATAACTCTGGCGAATGTCGACGTGAGGTTAACGAACTATCTGTAATTAATATCATGTAGAAATTGTGATATTGGCTTTACTTAGCCCAGCACGCGAAGCATGACAACTATAGAAACGGGTTTTCCACGGGTTTTGTCGACGGAAGAATAGACAAAATGACAGATAGACAATCACAATCTGTCATTTTGTCTATTCTTCCGTCGACAAAATCCGTTTCTATTGTGGTCATGCTGAGCGTGCTGGTACAGAGTTCACAAGGTTGATAAAATAAAAGGAACTACGTAAAATGCAGTAGAATGAAGTGAGTATCTTGCTTGCTGCTGAAGGAATGTCATCTGAAATATCAAATAATTTAGCGGTTGGTCCAAGCTGTCATTTGTAGATTTTTTTACAGTCGTTACAGTCAGAAGGCCGAAAGTCTACCAGTTTCACCAAAGGGTATCGTATAGCCCAGTAACTGGGCTGTGGAGGATAGTTGCTCCAAGTGAATTACTGGTCAGCTGCATCTGGTTAGCCTGGAAGCTGACCCCGATATAGTTGGGAAAAGGCCTAGACAAATGATGATGATTATATTATATTTACTACTAGCTGCGCCCCGCGGTTTCACCCGCATAAGTTTAGATTCCGCGGAAATATAGGAATAAAATGTATCCTTTAACCTATTCCAGGTCATCTAGCCATGTGCCAAATTTTATCCAAATCTGTTCAGCCGTTTTAACCTGAAAGCGTAACAAATAAACAAACTCACTTTCACATTTATAATATTAGCCAGCGATTTACTATTACGATAAGTTTATATTCGTATGCGCATTCGCTGCCCAATAAGCATTTGTTTCATTTCTTGTGCAACCATACCATTTTATTTAATTCCTTATATCTCGCTATATAATTATTTATAATATTTTTTAAACAAATATCTAATCGATTTTAATATTATTTGCCACACATATCTACTTTTATTTAAATATAGAACACATACACATTATAAAACTGATTAACATCCGTAAAACGTCCGCGTCCTCGTAACATAAGGTCCAGTTGAAAACTAGCATCAGAAACTAGTTGTCTGGCATTTATGCTGAACTGGGCCTATTTGGCGCAGCCGTGAGGCACAAAATATTACTTTAAGTTATCTTAATTTTCTGGTTTTTTTTTGTTTTCGTGTGAATATTGTGTGCCTTAACCTGAGTCAAATAGATTTATTTTCTTTCATTTATATCGAAAAACGATAAAGTCTTCGTTTATACGATGAGGATCAAAACACACGATCACTGATGTAACCTAAGTCACAAAGGTCAACTTAACCCTTCTTTAACTCCATATCAAAATAACCGTAGCTAAACTCAAAAAGATCTAAAAGGAAAAACCTTCAAAAGAGTTAACACAGGAGACTTCTGTTGTTCTTTTATATTTAACTTTTTTTTTATTAAGCCTATAAATGTTTTATTATCTAGTTGTTCGTAAAAAGAAACGTTGCTTCAGTTTCAAATGTAAAACTTTGGCAATTGTGAATGGTGGAAGTTTCGAGTGAAAAATTCGACTTGTTTTAAAGTTGAATCGATAGGTTTGGTTTTAAGTTTGTCGATGGAACGTGAGAATGCTTTATGAAATGTTCGTGTTGTTTATCGAGTCATAAAATGAGTAATTATTATAATTTATATGACAGCCCCCGTCGTTTCGGAGTCAGATCAAGTTTTAATTAATTTTGTTGTGGAGTGATTTGATTAGCGATTATTATTTCAATGAACTTATCGTGATATTTGCCAGAATATCTACCTACTATGATTTATTTTGTTGATTTTTTAAACATTTAAACTAAAGTACAACCAAATCCGCAATTTACAGGCTGGGTAACCGTCCGCCTCGATGTGCCCAAATGCGCCGAGTAAGTGTATGTATATGATTAAAAGAAACACAACGTGCCTATGACGCGATAGAAAAGTTAAGTGGTTTGTTGTTGTTTTTTCCTCGGTTGGCGACAAACATACAATAAATAAAATTACCTATCGTTAATCCCATAGTACAGTCCGGCCGTCGAGAGGATACGTTCTTGAAACCTGTCAGTTTCATACTAAAGAAACTGTTTTACGAATTTGATCCATATTACAACTACTAGAAATTGTCCAACTGACAGGTGTCAGGAACGCATTGTCTCGATGGCCGGACTGCAAGATATAAACATGTGAGCAAACAAAAAACATCTCTAATGATCGAATGATAGGGAACCAAATTATAGCATATTTCGTTTAGATTAAATAATAATACCAGCCTCTTAATGTCCCACTACAGGGCAAAGGCCTCTTCTTACAGAGAGAAGACATTGCGCACGCTGACACGCTTGCTCAAGGCGGATTGGCGACTTCAGACTTATTTATATAAATTATTTGAAGAAAAAAAAAATTGTTTATTATGCACAAACAAAACGCACATATACAGACAAAAAGACATAAAATACACACATACAAAAGTAGCCAAAGGCCTCGTGTTCCACCAATAAATAAAAATAAAAAAAACAATGTTGTTAATTTTTAGTAGCTTTTGCCCGCGGCTTCGCCCGCGTGGCTGTCGGAAATATATCCCACGGGAACGTACTATGGGGATAAGAACTATCCCAGGTCATGGTCTGCCTATGTGCCAAATTTCATAAAAACCGGTTCAGGCGTTTTAGCGTGAAAGCGTAATAAAAAAACAAACTCCCTTTCGCATTTATAAATTATATACTAGCTGCGACCCGCGGTTTCACCCACTTAAGTTTCGATCCCGTGAGACTATCGAGATAAATGGTACCTTATGTCTTTCTGCAGGTCATGGTCTACCCATGTGCCAAATTTCATCCAAATCCGTTCAGCTGTTTTAGCGTGAATGCGTTTTAAACAAAGAAATAAACAAAAAACAAATAAACAAACATATAAACAAACAAATAAATAAACAAACAAATAAACAAACAAACAAATTAACAAACAAACGAATTTTACTGCATTTATAATATAAGTTAGGATATAGTTAGGATATCTGTCATGATGGCCCAGTGGTTAAGGCCTCGCCTCTCATGTACGAGGTTGTGGGTTCAAATCCAGGCAAGTACCAATGTGACTTTTTCAATTCATATGTACTTTCTGAGTTTATCTTGGACATTACTGACATCGGTGAAGGAAAACATCGTGATGAAACCTGGACTTTATAGTTAATATAAGTCTGAAATCGCCAACCCGTCTTGAGCAAGCGTGGTGATCAATGCTCGTGCCTTCTCTGTATGAGAAGAGGCCTTTGCCCTGCAGTGGGACAATAATAGGCTGATATTATTATTATTATTATAGTTAGGATAAGTCGAGATGTTCTCACAATGTTTTTCATTCAGCGATGTAATTGATCTCAGATAAACTTAGAAACTACATTATGAACTAAATAAGTCACATTGGTACTACCCACAGTTTGTTGGTTAAAATCCCGGCAACTATCAATGTGACTCTCATACAAGAGGTTGTATGAGAGGCGCTATGACCACTGGGCCATCACAAATTCTAATCCAATCCAATTATGATGCTTCTGACATTTCTTCGACTTGTCCTTCAGATAAATGACGCAACATGTACCACGCCTTGTGACCTAGTACGATCAAAGCTGTGTATTTATTAGATCCACGAATCCGTAAAGACACGTTCCAAAGGTATGTGTGTTGCTGTAACCCGTTCACCGATATCTCAAAGGCTCGGGGCCCTGGTACTGACACTCTGGACTGAAATTCGGTTCTACTTGCAAAGTAAAACGAGCCTACAGGTACAAACAGTACATAAGCTTAACTCTAAATCACACCTTGGAGAAAGTCTACGTTTTTTCTTTGTTAGATTGTTTACACCGCGCGTAGCTTGACCACCGTAGAAATGGATTTTGTCGACGGAAGAATAGAAAAAATTACAGATTGTTATTGTTTATTCATCATTTTGTCTATTCTTCCTGTTTCTACGATGTTCATGCAGAGGACAGACAAACCCTTCCTATAAGATAAATGTATGGAGTTCACTAGTCCTCCATACATTTATCTTATAGGAAGGGTAAGACTGACGACGACTGAGACTGACGTTTGACTTAAAGTCAGCGTTACCACTAACATGCGGTCTAATGTACTAAAATTAGACCGCATGTTAGTGGTAACGCTGACTTTAAGTTGACCTAGCGTAGTACGGAGTTTCAGCAGAATGAGAGGCCAGTTTATGCCTACTGGTTTTGTTACCAGTGACTGCCTGCCGTACCTACAGGGATTTATTTTTTGGGAACCTATTCAGTATACCCAATATATTGAGACTGGGGGAAAAAAAAGAGGAAAATTATGGCCAGCGGGATAATTGCATACCACACTTACAATAGCAATAGCTTTAATTTTGACAGTTCAACAACATTCATTGCGTTATTAACGTTGTTGAGCAGCCTAATTTATCCAAAGCAATGGATTAGCAATACCTTCAAAATCATTCAGATTGAAAGTGTGTTACGCAATTAGGGTGTTAATTTTTTGATACCATGAATAAAAAGTGAAGAACGGAACTCCTATCATAATTTAACAACACAGCTCTTAAAAAATCGTAGTCATTTATGGTCGATAATTAAGTAGTATTATTTTAGTAGTCACTGTACATTGCACCTTGGGGTTATCATACGTCTGGATTGGTCCGGACATATCCGACTTTTTGAATTGTTGTCCGGACTTTTCCAGCCTTATCATTTATCTGCACTTGTTATTTACAACGTAGGTATAGAGAAAAATAATGAGAGCTGAAAAAAGAAAGTAATCTCTCTTTAAAAAATAAAATGTCAGCCTTTTTTGAAAATTTCCGAGTTTTTGTTAGGACAGAACTACAAATTTTGGAATGTTAACCCTAATTGTATTTCTGTGCTTTATTTCATAGTACACGTTAGGCCCGACGTTTAAATACAGGTTCAATCCCTCAACGTCACTTAGTAGAGGTAACAAAATCGATGTCCTTCGCCATCAGTCGTTTGCTATCGGGAACTAGCTACGATGTCATATAAACCCTTTGAATCGCCATGCTTTCACTGTACAGGAACTAGTTATAAGGGTTTAAATTACGGCAAAGCGCCAGGTCAGCCCGTAAAATTAAAATTTTCTTACTTTTCTTGCAATTTTGTTGATTAAAATATTATTCACAACCTTATCGAATATAGTATTTACAGAATTATAATAGTTAGAATTATGCATACAACTCTTTTTCCGGATACAGATTGGTGAAACGTAACACAATAATTTAATATCGGCTAATTTGTGTCACATGTCATTGTCATCAGGGGTATCGAATTACCTAGTAACGTTGTGATGAGATAAGATAGGCAGTCGCTCTAAGTAAAATACTGGTATTCAGCTGCATCCAGTTAGGCTGGAAGCGGACTCCAACATATACGTAGTTGTGAAAAGGCTAGGCAAAGATGATGATGAATTTGTGTCACATTAAATGTTACAGTACCTGGGCGACAGAGCTCTGCTCTGGTGAAAATAGACAATGCTCATTAATAGTACAGGATAGTTTATACTAATTCCATGCTGCTATAATGGTAGGTACTTTCTAATTCCATGCTGCCATGATAGTAGGTACTTACTAATTCCATGTTTATTCTAAGTTAGCCGTCTTGTTTTAAATCTTGGGCGACCGGGCTCTATCCGGATGAAAATACGGAGAAAACGAATATTCCGAGATATAAGACCTAGGTAGATCGATTTTTCGCCCCCGTTAACCCCTTTATAGCAAGTTTCATCGAAATCATTAGAGCCGTTTTCCAGAAATCAATTACGAAACTTACTTTTTATGGTATTTCAGAGTTGGTCCCTGCATATTGATGAGTAACTTCGAATCATTCCACGTTAGAAGACCAAGCCATCCCACAGGTAGGGTAAAGTGGAATGCCAAAAATTTTGCAATGGAATCGGCCCCACTAGTTCGATTTGGTGGGGCAGATTCCACTAGCCTAAAATCTTGATGGATTCTGCCCCACTAGGGTTGGCACCTTAGAATTTGTGTAGGTAGGTATGCTCGTATTTTTTATTTGTTTGGAAAAGAAAGAAATATATAACTTTGTAAAATATAACTAGGACTGGTAATGTTAGACTTAGTCGTAACTTCATCCTCTAGAAAATATGTATGTGCATATTCTACCTAGCCTTTTCCCAACTATGTTGGAGTTGGCGGTATGATGGAGTCTAACCGGATGCAGCTGAATACCAGTATTTTGCATGGAGCTTACTGCCTATCTGCCCTCCAACCCAACCAAACTACTGGGTAACACGATACCCCTTTGTAAGACTGGTTGTCAGACTTTCGAGCTTCTGACCACCCGAAAATATGTATGTTATGGTGTACAATAAACACTGTTCTATGTATCTATGGTATAGGTTAACAAACATCAAGTTAGCAAGGATTGAAACATGTAACAAACCTACTCGCTGTGAGATTTAAATACAAAATATATGTATACCTACACATTACGTGTGGATAAGCTTACATTATCCGCAATACTAATTCCTTTACTATAATGCCAACATCAAGCTATGACGTAATTAAGCCCGTAATAGTCATCCACATTATCCCATTGTAATGTCCTACATTCTATTATATTAACCATATCCTATTAAATTATATCTAGGTATTATGTCTTTTCAGAACAGTTAATTGACTCAGGCGTGACTTTGCGGAAATCCATTATAAAATACAATAGACGACGTATACTTAGTAACCTAATCCGTTTAAATATTCTTAAAGAGTCATAAAGAACCGTAAAAAATCGACACGTGTTTCACCTCTCAACGACGCATCCTCAGGATGACGATTGACTTGTTGCTAACCCGACACGCCAAACCTGCTAGTTACGGGGATATTGAAACAAAAATACTTTGATTTTTTTCGAAAACTTGTTTTATAATTATGTTATAAACTTCACCTTAAATACTTCCAGAATCCCTGTAAGTTATACGCACGCAAGGGTGCATGCAACGGCATGCACCCTTGCGTGCGTTATATTGCTCTCTACCATAAACAGTAAATTTTCACACCAAAAATAAAAGCCAGTTCCCAGCAACTTTGATTTATATTAAAAACCTAAAATAACCCTTTTCACAGCCTTTCTCCTAAACTTATTCATCATCACATTAATTATAAAAAGGCGAGTTTAATCCCTAAAAACAAAGAAACACCCTCCACTAAAAACACAGGAATTCATAAACAAAATTCACACCTGAGATGTTGGGTATTATAATAATTTAACATCTTTCCGCTTGAGCTGAAAAAATATAACTCACAGAAACGAAGGCGTAGAGTGACAGCCAAGTTCTTTGCTGAATATATTGAATTACAAAAATGTGTCATTATTTTTTTGTAGCTATAGTCAATTAAATGATTGTTAAACTTAATTTATTTTTAAAAACATTCTTTTGTCTGTATACATTTTCCGTGCTAAGCCATATCAACTGTCAAATTGAATACATGGACAATTTAATTTGGGAGTCAAGTTGTAAGTTACAGGACTATAGACCTATTATATTGTCATGTTGTGTCTTTCTTTTCCTCGTTATTAATTAATTATTTTCTTTCTTTTAGATTTTTCAAAACCATATTCATGAAGATTTCAGTGAATCTGCTACATAATGTAGGACTCTGTTCGAATGTCGTTTTTGCGTTCTTCGAAAAAAGTATTCAATTAATTAAATCTAATTGCTGGAAACTTGCTAAACCCTCAACTTATCCAATCTATACCCACTAATCCATTTTAATATGAATCCAAATAGATTCAATCTACTTTTATTACTTAAAAGTTTATTTTCTATTTCGAACTCAACGCGGTCATCAAAAAATAGAACATTCCGTCATTCCTTTTCGAACTTGACTAACACTACCGTTCACCCATTCCAGCCCGCGTCCGGGTATTAATTAAACGAATGAGCCCAATTTTAGGCTACTCCTTTCATGCTAATTGAAATAAATGCAAAGTTTTAATCAACGAATGGAAAGTGGGGTGGTGGAACCCCTGACTAGTGTTGGGAGATTCGCCTTATTCGAGAAAAAAGGGACTCTGAGTATACTACGTACATTCATTTTAATAACAGTATCGTTAATAAGGATACCCACGTGGAAACTAATTCTTTATTCTAAAATGAAAATAACCTAAGTTAGCCTTATATCATCAGCTATCTGCCAGTGGAAGTCCCGTCTTAATCGGCCCAGCCATTTCGGAGATTAACCGTAACAAACAGACCGAAAATCTAAATAAAAAAATAAAAAATATGTACCATATATACTTTCGTATGCATTTAGTAAAAAGCAGTTATTTTGACATTACAAACAGACACTTTAATTTTATTATTTATGTAAATAGATTTTGAAGAATTCACTCGTAAAGTCCGCGACGACACCTCACCTTCATAAAAAAAAAATCTCGAAAAGCGTATTGATCAAAGATTGTTTCTTTATTTACCTGGTTTTCACTTTTATTAAAGTAATTTTTATTGTGTCTTTGACATTTCTCGGAACCCTGGGGTTTCCGGACCTTTAGAAGGCGTACGAGGGGCCGAAGCCAACTCGCAGAGGCCCGTTAGGTGTTTTAATTAAATGAGGCACCAACCGACGATTATCCCTGTATGCACTATGCATGTGCACCCAAGGACAACTCCCGGTAGGTGTAGGACTATTGCAGGATATGGAAACAATGATATTGGACTATGGGTTTGGGTGGCTTAAGTTGAATGGTGACCTGGGACTATGGAAGGACTATGGCCCCTGCCTGATCAATGTTTTAAATATACACGAAAAAATGGCAGGGGGTAACTTGCAAACTCAATAATGGGCCCCAGAAAACTGTCGCTAGCACATAGTGACGTAGCGACAAGGGGGCAACATGTCGTGAGGTGCTTGAGGAGTGGACAGGTATTCCACGGCTTTCAGAACAATCCCAGAGCCCAGAAGCTGGTCTAGATCCCTACGAACACTTACTGGAATACTTCCTTCCTCCGAGCACGTTTGCTATTATTAAAGTTATTATTATTTTGCTTTGTACTAATAATAATAATAGTCCTCCAGACCGAATTTCGGCCATGGCAACCCGTCTCAGTGGTGACCAGCCTTCGGCGTCGAATATATTATAGTGCACAAGTGTGTGCGCAGACACAAGTGCACTCTCTCTTCCCTCACTCTCATAGTCCGATGGGACGGCAATCCGACACGACCAGAGAGGCGATCAGGCGCAGGGCCAACAGCTTAATGTGCTTTCCGAGGCACTGGGATATCACAACGCCAACTTCCAAACTCCGGGCTGACCCGGGAATCGAACCCAGAACCACACGCTTAGCAGTTGCACTTTTGACCACAAAACTTAAGAGGGTGCTTTGTACTGTGGCGACATCTACAACGTCACATGCGAACTACGCATCAAGGTACCTGACGTCACATAAATCCTGCATCGCGCAAGCAGGTTTTATCGTGCGATCATAATATATATAACTTCCCGACATCGATCGTCGGGCAGTTGCCCACCAGATATAACACCCGCCTGGTCGGAGGATCCTCCTTTTTCTATAGAGGATGAGTGAACTTTACACCCTGTTCCTCATACCTCTAGAGCAGGTACTAAAAAGAAAGTGTTAGTCATGGAAATAAACACTAAACATGGAACTACATCGTTTGTTACATACAGTTTACACAACAATCATAGGTAATATCGTAGAAATCTACGTATAATCAAAATCCATTGTACCAAAATTACAACAGCAGATCTCGCAGGAAAGCCAGGTCCACACAATAGCACTGAACTGTACGGAATCAACAAACGGAGCTAGACTAAGGCCTTGAGTAAACATGCTCGCCTCGCCTTGATTCGCAACGACAATATCCCAAAGCTATGGGCAGAACTTCAAACTACTTGAGTTTGAATCCTAACCAATTCAACAATCAGATGGATTTTCCTTAGTAAGTATTTAGTGTGTATTTAAAACAAAGCAAGCTTGAACAATGTTATCGTGTGTTTTGTTTCTAGCTGTACAGAAAAACTATCGAATTCCCAACAAACTTCATATGGACGGATTGTCCGTGCACTAGAGACTACTTACCATGAATATATTCATGAAATCTTTTATATATAAAAAGTTTTTATTTTTCGCTTTTAAGTTGGTCAGTTTGTAATTTATCTAAGTTGCAATAGCCTAATGTCAACTACTCATCACCTTTTACAAAATATTGCTTTTTCCGAAGCAGGGACGTTAATCGTTGAGTTCTCCTAGTACTTCACCATCAGCTCCACTTCTCCATATACATTGTGACGAGCATAAATTGCTTGGCAACCTTATTAAAGTAATCGAATCGCAACCCGTGAAATACTTATTATTGAGTAGTTACATATTATTGGTGGCCATCTGTGGTCTTCATCATCAGTCCCACTTCACCTAATGGTGCTATAAAAAAATACCCAAATCGCTATATGTGTGCCTATAATATTTGAAGAGTTTTCTCGATTTCTCCAAGATCCCATTATCCCAGATCCTGACCTAATGACAATGGGATCATTTCGAAAGTATACCCTTTCAAACAAAAAAAATTTTGCAAATCCATGCATAACTTCGTCATTTATAGACATAAATGACGAAGTTATGCACGAGCAATCGGATTGATTATCTCCTACTTTTAAAAGTCAGTTAAAAACTGTTAAGCGCACAACCGCTTAAAGTATGCGATCGCATGTATGACGGGTCATTAAAAACAATACTAGTCCGTGTAAAGCCTGGCGTCCAATACAGACGAAACGCGTCGAATCGAAGAGAGCCGAGTCGAGTCACATTTATTCCTACTACAAATGAATCGCTTCGAATCGAAGAGCGCCGAGTCGAGTCGCATTTATTCCTACTACAAACAAAACGCGTCGAATCAAAGAGAGCCGAGTCGCATTATTCCTTCTGCGTCCATCTCAGCAGAATCGAATCAAAACGTTTATACAACGCAACTTTTTTCAATTCGACCTCGACTCGGCAAGGCTAGTGGACGAGAGCCTTTACACCCACTATTTGTTAGCTATTCTATCGCTGTGGCTGTAGTGTCGTTACGTTACATTAGTAAGGCTATAATCGAGGACTAGTCGACACTATCAATGGAAAAACGTGTAATCCAGGATATATTAATTTTAACGAGCGTGTAAACGACTTAATTTCCTTTACCCTCGATTATAAACTTTGTAACATATATATAGACAATGTATATTAAAAAAGTGTGTGTGCTTAATACTATTGTCTTTGAATATTCAATAGACAAAGAGGGTAAATAAAAGCATACTTTAAAAAAAAAACCGGCCAAGTGCGTGTCGGACCACGCACAATGAAGGTTCCGTAGTTGGGATGAATTTATCCCAAGAACAAACTTAACATTGTAGCTGAAAAACATTTTCTCCCATACGGAATGTATCGGAGATCATGTTTTTCAAACTGCAAATTTAAGTTGGTCAATTATTACTCTTAACCTGTAAAGCCTACTTAGCTGTGATAGTTTTCCTTTTATCTTCGTTAAATATACTACTGCTTTGATTTTTTTCACAAATCCAAGTACAACCATTTAGCCGACGGGGGGACACTTGATTCTAGCCAAAATTACCACTTTAAAGCTTAATATTTCGCAAATAGATCCCAGAATTAAAAAAATATTTTCACACACCCTCAATATTTTTGAACGACCTTTCTAAGGACACCGTGGGATAGACGAGAAAAAAAACCCAAAAAACACCCTCACTTCATATGTAGCGGAGGTACAATAAAAAAAAAAAAAACAGATTTTATTTTACCACTTTGTCGGCGTGATTAATATGTACTCTTATACCCTAATATATGAGCTAAGCCGCGGACAGACAGACAGACAGACGGATATGGTGAAACTATAAGGGTTCCTTGTTTGCTACGGAAACCTAAAAACTACCCCCCCCCCCCCCCCCCCCAAATGTATACAAGTATACATACATGATTTCAAAATGAAACGCAACGTACGTTGCGCAGAAAAACGTAACACTTTTGAGTTAACGCTTGTATAAATTTCACTCCTCATTCTCTAAATAGAAGTTCTACCCAAAATACGATAAAAGTAAGTGTATTTTTAGAACGGTACACAGAGGAAACCTCAATAAAGTTTATAAATAAACTTCCACTTGTCTTAAGCCCATCCCTACAGGCCTCATCTCGCTAATTTGACGGCTACTTTCACCCTAATCCAGAGAGTGCGGTGATGCGAACAAGTTTTGTGTAAACAGTTAAATAAACCACCCATTAGTACTTTTTGTACGATTGAATAAACAGGCCTGCATAGCTAGGCCACGGCCTCTCGCGAAATGGCCCTGAGCTCGCAAATGCATGTTAAAATAAAGCAGGAAGTTTCGTATTAAAAGGAAAGTTTTTTTGGGTATAAATAAGAAAGAACATTGTCGAGTTTTTTTTATTTGTAATTCTCATTGTTTGTTTGTGTTGGGCTTATTTTTTATTCTTCTTCGTTATAATACCGATTGAAACCATAACTTAGACAAACATAAAATCATAACTTCATCATCATTCAGCAGAAAGACGTCAACTGCTGGACATAGGCCTCCCCCAAGCACCGCCACTTCAACCGGTTTTGTGCTTCCCACATCCAGCGGATTCCTGCGGTCTTCACAAGGTCATCGGTCCACCTTGTGGGAGGCCTACCAACGCTAATACGTCTTCCGGTACGCGGTCGCCACTCCAGAACCTTTCGGCCCCATCAGCCATCTGTTCTACGAGCAATGTGCTCTGCTACTTAAGTTTGGCAATTTTCGGGCTATGTCGGTTACCTTGCTTCTCCTGCGGATCTCTTCATTTCTAATTCGACCACGTAGGGAAACTCCAACCATAGCCTTCTCCATTGCCCTTTGGGTGACTTTTAGCCTTCCAATAAGGCCCATTGTGAGCGACCACGTTTCAATGCCATAGGTCATCACTGGAAACACGCACTGGTCAAAGACTTTCGTCTCGAGATACAACGGTATGTGGGACGAGAAGATATTTCGTAGCTGCCTTAACGCTGCCCAGCCGAGTCGGATTCGACGATTGACCTCTCTCTCAAAGTTGGACCTACCTAACTAGAAAGTTTGTCCGAATCACACTGAAGCAAGATTATAAAGTAATTTTCTTCTTAATTATGAATAGATAACATAGTATTAAAAAATTGTTCTTACTTCAAAGTTGCAATAAATTCTAATGACAAAAAGGATTTAGAATTTTTTGAAATTGTAAGGTATTTATGCTCGTGACTGTACTCTATCTCTGTCTACGCGCGCTTGACAATGTGTCACATTAATATTGCGATTATTTTTGTTCGAGAAACGGGCTCTTACATATCAAATTTTTAGACTGTAGAACAAAATCTGCCTAACCTGTTCCCAACATACACTGACGAGCAATATAAAAAAACCACTAACTTATCATTAAATATTTCCTAAGCCACGCAAGATAACTTCTTCAAGTAAAAAGCAACGTTAATTAGTGTATTTAATAGCTTATAGGGCATCAAAAAATTCTTCCGCATTGCTGTCAGCGGGAAAAGTGCCCAAAAGGCTGGCAGCATTGCCACGTTGGATGGCAATACTGATTCCTTGGCCTAAAATTTGGCCAGCCCTCTGGTCACGTGAATAGTCGACCAACCGCTTAGCGATGTCCCGATGTACTCGGTGAGCACTCGGCCCCAAGGCCCTAGTGTTTCAACCCCAAACGGCAAAAAATATAGCTACCAGTAAGGTTGTTATATTTGCGCCGTTTGAGGTTTTCTGCACTTGCAGCAGCCGCTCCGGCCGTGCTAGGAAGATGGGATGGCGCAAGGGTGTCGACACAGGTTGCGAAAGAATTTTTTGATGCCCAATGAGGTCTTCCCTTTATTTTTATTTTTTCCTTTACACACTTATACATAATATTATAATAGTTAGAAGTTTATAGGGCGTCCCACGGATATGCCACATGGAGGGAAAGTACCTTGAATATTGTAGATGGAATATTTTACTGAAAGAAGACATTATTTGAATTTAAAATACAATTTAAACTGCATTCATACATATTTAAATAATGTATCTTTCTTTCTTTCTTTCTTTTTTAATATTTCTCGAGTAATGGGTTCGATTTCCGGTTCAACCTAATTATTTAAATATCTATGAATGCAGTTTAAGAGCGGTTAAATTGTTTTTTTAAATGCAAATAATGTCTTCTTTCAGTAAAATGTTCCATCTACAATATTCAAGGTACTTTCCCTCCATGTGGCATATCCGTGGGACGCCCTGTATACATAGCGCATATAAAATACCTATTAAACTGTTTTCAATATTTTTTTATACTTCACGTAACTTGTGTGGTTTAGGGTGGATATGCCTTTTTCATATTACTCGTGAGTTTATTTGGCAAACCGGGTGCAGATGAATACCAGTATTTACATGGAGCGATTGTCTATCTGACCTTCACAACCCAGTTACTAGGTATCACGATACTCCTTGGTAAGACTGGTTGTCAGACTTTTTGGGTTTCTGACTACACATAACGACTGTCAAAGATCTACGAATGACAGCCGGGACCAACGGCTTAACGTGCTTTCCGAGGCACGGAGGGTTTTGACATGTAATAGAGGGTTATCCATCCACGAAACGACCGCGGCAGAAGAAGCTTGACCTTCGTTCGACCCGTGCGGCTATTATTATTTAGCCACGACCCCTCTAACTGACTGTTGTTAACTGTATGAATCCAGGCTACATAAGGATTTAGCTCGAACTAAAAGGAAACAACTTTCCGCCTTCGAGACATATAAAAGAGCACACGAAAAGAGATTGAATGTTATGTTAACAATGGAATTTTTCATCCGCTTCCTCGTCTGTTAAATAGGGTAAACGCGACAGTTCCCGACTGATACAAATTGCGGCTTAATCCAACGATTGAGCGTGAACTATGAGAGTCGTTACGCGGATCCAGCCGACATAATAGTCCTTCTTTGTCGCTAATGTGCCATAAAGGGAGAGCTGTCCTCACGGCAAACGGTTTTGACGGTCAATCGGGTTTTGGACAACGAATGGGGATTTTACCCTAGCTACTATTGTTTGTGATGTAAATGTTATGTGGTATAAATAGAAAATATGTTATCTTTATTGGTTAAAAATATTCATTAGATATAATGTAACCTATATCAGCCGGTCCATTCTGGAAAAATCTCACCGTGAAAACTTAGGTAAAGTTAACTTGAGGCGAGCTGTCATTCCACTTGATTCAAATAATTTATTTTCTCTTCACAAACATTGACATGATAAATTATTTAAAACAAACTTAAAAACTACGTTTGTGAGAGACTGGTGTCTGCACTAAGAATACCTGTATAGCAGATCACCAGGGTCCCACCACGCGGAACGTAAACATAATTCGAACTTATTGTTGTGAAGTGTTATAGTAAATGTGAAGGAGCTGAGTATAAAATATACTTAATATACTTAACTGATGGCAATGATTGACACTGTTGACAGATCACTTCGCCCAAGAGCGCTAACACACTGGGAGACGCCATGGCGACGTCGCCGGCTACATATCCAAACAATTCATTTTGAAATGTATGACAGTTAACTCGCTTGGCTACCGTCTGAAGATATCGCCAATTTGGAAGCGTAGCCACGACCAACCGGCCCATACATGGAGACTGGATACTCTGGCGACGCGTAGCCAAGTCGACAGTATTTTTAATACAAGTTAGTTACGCCTCCCTCACTCAGTGGCCAAGTGATCGCCAGCACTTATTTGGCAACCTCATTTGGCTACGGTAGGTAGCCAGAGGTAGCCATGGCTACGTAGCCAGCGTCGTCGCCATGTTGTCCCAGTGTGTTAGCGCTCTAAGTTTTATTATTTATTTATTTATTTATTTACGCAAATCTTACCTACAACTACCATTACAGATCTGCGATCCTATGCGATAGAGTGGCCACGAGTGGTGACGTTTTCACGGTGAGATGTTTACATATTACATCGGCTGGTTCTAGTTTATACTACGTTCGAGTTCGAAAAGTGTTGCCGTGAAATTGCACGTGTGTCATTTCATTTATCAACTTATATCCCTAAGGACAACGCTTCGGCAATAAGGTAATACGCGGTGGCTACCAAACCAACTATCACCGGGCTGCCCCTACCGAATTCAACTTTTTAATTGACATATTCTAGTAGAAACATAATGTCACGGCTGTTTTCCCCGACGCGTTAGGCAGTGGCAGTTATCTGTCTTTTTATGTCATGTAAGAGGGGGCGAGCCTATTGCCATCACTCGGGCACAAATCCAGACTCCGAAGAAATTCTATAGAAAAACCCAAAAACACTTTGCCTGACCCGGGAAACGAACCCAAGAACTCATGCTCAGCAGTAGCGCTTGTGACCACTAGACCAATAAGGCGATCGGTCCAGAAAAATCTCCATAAAATACTTTTCAACCAAAACAAAATAAAATACGGAACTCTAGACCCTCTACAGCGTAGCAACTGGCGTAGCATCGTAGCTTAGGGTCTACGCCTTTGTCGAGAAAATATTAATAAAATATTTCACTTATTTTAATTTGAAGGTTCACTTCCTCCTTTCAGTACATAACTCCTTTTGATTATTTTCCGTGTAAGTCTGCTAAAGGAAATTATTACGGAAGGAATGTGACTGCGCTGCTCAAAGGCGGGGCAAGATAACGGCACTTTTTGAACTAAGGCATGTAATAAAGTATCTGTGCGTTACATAATGTAACCTACATGGTCGTTATTCCTGATCGACGTAAGGTTTGACTGATGAATTCCTTTTATTTTGGTTGTTATAATTTAAAAATTTATAAAAGTTTTCCTTTGCTTTTGTTTTGCCTTGTTGGCTGAAAAAAAACCGGCCAAGTGGGTGTCGGAACACGCACAAGAAAGTGTTCCGTAGTTGGGATGAATTTGTCCCAAGAACAAACTATACATTGTAGTTGAAAAACATGTTCTACCATATATTCCAACTGCAAATGTTAGTTTGTACGCACAATATTGAGAGATTTACCATGTTATTTTAAGATCATAGACTTCTTATACAGTTTCCTGTAATCTATGAGTTAAGAACCATTCTCAGTATTTTGTTCAAAATTGTTGGCTCGGTAGTTTCGGAGAAAAGGGGGGGAATGGTAAATTTTCATAAATATCTTAAAAAGTATTTATTTTAAAATGATTTAAAAAAAAATGAAATCCTCGCAAGAAGCGCTTTCATTTAATATGTCACATGGTATAGTTAGTAAAAAAATATATTTTTATTTTCCTATGCCCAAAAGTGAAGTGTGTATTCAAAACTCATTTATTTACGTTACCCGTCCGTGTTGGGGTCACAGAAATACATATGTGTACAACATTTCAACTTAATCGGTCCATTGGATTCGAAGGAATTCGGTATGTAAAGTAAAAATGTTTTACGCTGATTCCATAACCATTTCGAGCTTTTAGGTTTCTTTACTTATTTTTCTATTTTTGGCGCTTATAAATTATAAGATGGAGTTTATTTTAACATAAACACATAAAACCACTTGACTTTCATTTGTTATCAATCCACCTCCAAATGACGTCAGAAATACTGGAACTGACGGAGTACTCCAATAAAAAAACAGGTTATTCCACTAATCCCCATTGACAATCCACATCAATGGGGATATGTGAATTTTCTTGTCCACAAATCCCGATGTCCATAAATCCCCATCAATGGGTTGAGGACAAGAGTTCACAAAACCCCATCGGTTAAAAATAAAATACAAACAACATGTTATAAGTATAAGAATCACTAAGTCTTTATTTTTTACGGAGGTCTACTCATTGATTATTTTTATAATCAAACAAATTAAAGTAATGGCTAAATTAATAGCATAATGCTGGGACTGCACCTGCGTAAGTGTAAAATATTGTTGTAATATCATACTACAGTCTAAAATTTACTACAAAATATAATCTTTTAAATGGTTACTTTCTGATTAATTATTTTAGAACGTTTGTTTAGTTAGGTTACCTAATTAAAGTGGTGCCCCTTTTATTAAAAAAAAATATTTCGTAAATAAAGATGCTTATTATATCAAAATCTATTATATACTTACTCAGTGAAACATCTAAATACCCTACGTATATACGTTCGTTTTTTATTTATTTAGACGCTCATAACAGCTTTATGATAAAATAGTTTTCTGTAATGATGAAACATAGTGACGCATAATGCATATAAAGCAAAAATCTATTACGAATGTCTTCAAATACGTGTATCTCGATGCCTCAAGAAGAGGGAGAGATTTTATTAAACAATCACGAGATATTTTGTTTTTGTTAATTGCCCCGCTGGACCTACATATTAATAATAATTGTAAAGCTATGTAGCTTTGTTAGGAAAATAGGTTAAGAGTCCTTACGTAGGTTTGCGGTAACATTCTGGAATCCGATTTGGAGGGTTATTTTTTTATTTGAAAGGTAGTACTTTTAAGTTGGTCTCATGAAAATTTGGTAAATATCTGAGGAGGACCTTCCTGCGTGATGAGCAGAATAGCTCCTCCAAATGCAGTAGATTGCTCACTTTTAGATTTCTACCAGTGAAATCGGCCCTTTAATTACTAGGTAGGTATTAATGGGACACCCGGGACCACCTTCTCATCACAAAACTAGAAAATTCAGAAAATAATGTTCTGAATTCTCTAAAAAAAATTACAATAAGATGGCTGGATGGATACTGTGCACCGCTATATCACGCTGTCGTTGACGCTCGCCAAATGGTGACTGAGCTTTGTTAGGTGTAAAGTAGCTTCAAAAATAAAGTCACGTGTTTAACAGATAGTAGGTAGTTGGTTAGTCGTGGGTTAGTTTATTTCTGTTTAATTATCGTCTTGCCACCATATGCTTTTTAGTAACCTACAGCCGTAGTCGGGTTTATTTAAAGTAGGGTGGGTATAGGATTTTAATCTGACGTGATTATTTTCACTAATAAAGTTATTTAAACCGGGATTTATACCATGTTTTTCAAACAAAAAACATGGTAAATATCCAATTTTAAATCATTTTAGTGGTATTTTACTGTTGCAAAAAGTTTGTGCTCGCGAGGTCTACTGTTTGCAGAACTACTAGTTTTTAAACGCATGGGGATTAGTGATCTTTTTGTGCACAAATCCCTATTGATGGGGATTTGTGGACAACAAAATCACAAATCCCCATTGATTGGGTTTGTCAATGGGGATTCGTGGAATAACCCAAAAAATTAAGTCATATAATGTCAACTTTAGGGATGACCATAATTAAAATGCGAAAATTTGGTCTTTGAATCGATTCAAATCAAACATTGAAAATCAATTCGCACAAAATATTAAATCCTGAAGCCTGATTGATCGTTAACCAATAGAACGATAGCTTAAAGAAAATCCATTCCCTGTGAACAATAATCATTATAAAATCATTCAATTATTTTGTAACTAGTACTAAAGGTGTCAGAAACTTGCAAATATAAATGTTATTTGTTGATTGGTTTGATAAATAGTTTACAAAGAAATCATTCACAGTCGTGCACCACATGGTAGATAAATAAGTAGATACCTACTATCCGTCTTCATTCGACAAGACTACTGAACTCGGATTTTCAACGACAAGTAAGGAGAGATTAGTAATAAAAAATTAGTAACTATGTATAATCGATTAAAAGTAATCGAGTTACTAACTTCATATTGATATACGTAAAATTTCAATTATGTCCCTCATTCCCACCTCTAATTTCATTTGTCAACTAACTGTCAAGTGTCATGTAGAGATGGGTTGTAACAGGTATCTGTTGTCACTGTTACTGTTACAGAAAAATAACAGATCCAAACATCTGTTTTGAAATAACTGCCTGTTATTTTTGTACGGACGATGAATACGTATTTAAATCTCAATTGATTATCTTCCTTAGTTTATTTCGTTTAAAGGCGAAAATCGAATCCGAAGTTTTGACTAGGAATTTCGGGGTAATGTGAAATTATAGAATTACGTTTATTTATAATTTTTTTTAGTCATCCGGTTACACTGGAAACCGACCCCAACATAATTTTAAAAGGCTAGGCAGCTTGTTTGATGAATACACCGTCACGGAAATATTTTTGAAAATAAATAAATTACAATTCACCAGTTCTCTTCCGTTAGAAAGCAGTGAAAGCAATTAAAATTCTAAATTTCTAAGGTTCAAAATTTAAAAAAATCTAACAAACTAACCAGCCAAATTACTTTCAATTGAGTATCATCTTTATTTCTATTAAAATAAAGTCGTACATGCATAGAACATTTTGCGACCAATCTCGTCAATCGATATAATAAAGGTGATTCACGATCACTGAATTTTTGGTTGCATCACAAATTTCCATGAAGATAATAATATACATATATAATTAAAGTAAAGTTAGTAAGTAAAAAAGTATTTTTATAAAAAAAAATAAACAAACCAAGCAAATTACTCTCAATATCATTGAATAATATCTTTATTGGTTAATCAAAAATATCGTAAATACCTGGAATATTTTGCGATTAATTCCGTCAAACCAACGATAATAAAGACATTCGGATACGATCACAATTTTTTTTTGGTTGCCGTAAAGAAAAATATTATAAAACACAGCCGTGGTAAGTCTGTGTGGGGATTGCTATTTTCAGTAACAGATTAGTTATATTATTAGGAACGTTATTTGTTATTTTTAAATATCTGTTATTTATATCTGTTACGATAAATATGCCTCCTCCCTACTGTCATGCTTGAAGTTTCTGATGTCAAGCAAAAAACGTCAAATTTAGGATTTTTATTATTGTGTTATACGTGGCAAAGATCTTAGCCTCCGTTATGACGTCAGCATGAACAAAATTTAAAAAAAATATAAAAAAATAACTGCAGCTTGGAATAACAAAATAATGAAATTAGTTGCTTAAAATAACTAAATCTATCAATATTAAAAATATTAAAAAAATAACTGATAAAATCTTTACTTACCGAATTGGCTGTGACAGATGGACAGACGGACGCGAATGATCCTATAAGAGTTTTTTTCTTTAGAGGTACGGAACCCTAAAAATATTTGAAATCTTATTCTTCATCGTATCGATGATTCCACCAAAAGTCAGCCACGTCGATGGCGTTGTCAACTGTTCAATGATTTGATTTTTAATTTCAATAAAGACGGGTTTAGCAAGACCATACATAGTCATACAAACACACGCTTTCTTTCCTTGAGGGCAGGCAAAAACTGTATAACGCATCCTGCTACGATCATACATACAATACATTTAAAAAAAAGTTTATTTCGAAACAATAACATAAGACTAAGTACAACAAGTAATGAAAGCTGCAAAAGTATAAACTCCAGCGCAGCTAACAACGCCCTTCCAGATACAGAATGGAACGATGTTCCATGCAAAAAGTCCATAATAGGTAATTAGTTAACTTAGTTACATTTGGATTTAGTTAATTATTTATACATAGTGTTGGACTAGCCAGAGCAAAAGGGAAATAAAAGCGTTCATTTAAACAAATAAGCCTGATTTATTTACTGGTTTCAAACCATAAGTAAAAGCACAAATATAAGAACTACGGCAATACATTTATATAATTATATTATTACAATTCTCAGTACTTACATGAGTATTACAGAGCTCCTTACACTTTCACAGTTCAACAACGACTGCCTTGCTAAAATGGCGCTACCACGTAACTATAAAAATCCCCCTCCTTGTCAGACTCAAATAGTCAATTGACATCATAATATCCGTTAGCGCCATTTTAGCATTTTAAACAAATCAAATTACTTTTTAATATAACCAAATACAATTATTGTGTTATTTCAAAAATACTGTAAATATCCAAAAACTACAAAATGTATATAAATAGCTAACATTCGGCCATCCAAAACCTCGTACGTCCTCGTACGGTTAATAAAATACTATTAAAATTGACAGTAGGTAGGTTAACAATAAAATACTAATTCAACAGTAGAATGAATAATACAATTTTAGATCTTTAATTTATTGAGTTTTAAATATTTAATTTATCATATGTTCTTTTTTAGGTACGTACATTAAATATTTAGTATTCTTCCCTTACGTAGTAGGTACAAACTTTTCATTAATATTGGAAATTGAATATAATATACTTCTTCTTTAATTCGTAAATCACACATCAAATGTCCTCATTATTTTATAATGCATGTTTATCCAATCTATGGCCTGAATACCAGTGGCACCAGGCCCCACTATGTCCTGAATACCCCTAGCAACAAGCCCCACTTTGTCCTGAATACCAGTGGCAACAGGCCCCAGTATGTCCTGAATACCAGTGGTAACAGGCCCCACTATGTCCTGAATACCCCTGGCAACAGGCCCCACTATGACCTGAATACCAGTGGCAACAGGCCCCAGTATGTCCTGAATACCAGTAGTAACAGGCCCCACTATGTCCTGAATACCCCTGGCAACAGGCCCCACTATGTCCTGAATACCAGTGGCAACAGGCCCCAGTATGTCCTGAATACCAGTGGTAACAGGCCCCACTATGTCCTGAATACCAGTGGCAACAGGCCCCACTATGTCCTGAATACCAGTGGTAACAGGCCCCACTATGTCCTGAATACCCCTGGCAACAGGCCCCACTATGTCCTGAATACCAGTGGCAACAGGCCCCACTATGTCCTGAATACCAATGGCAACAGGCCCCACTATGTCCTGAATACCCCTGGCAACAGGCCCCATTTCGTCCTGAATACCAATGGCAACAGGCCCCATTTCGTCCTGAATACCAATGGCAACAGGCCCCATTTCGTCCTGAATACCAATGGCAACAGGCCCCATTTCGTCCTGAATACCAATGGCAACAGGCCCCATTATGTCCTGAATACCAGTGGCAACAGGCCCCACAAAATTCACATCAACAACAAAAAATTACCTGTAATAAATACAAATTATTAAAAAAAATATTATCAATAATTAGTTTCCTTTACCATCAGTACCATCGTATTAACGTCATTAATATTGTAACAAATACAATCAATTATCATTGATATTTCAAAGATCGATCACCACCACATAGCTGCATATCTACTACCAAAGAGACCTAAATAATCTATTCTGGGTCAGTACTTTCATCCTTCCCCTAGCAATAAGCTTGTCTTTATGTAACGTAATCGGGAAAACACCCCAAGAATTTAGCACTATTTCCCCTGTCTTGAATACGAAATAACCCTGTTAAAACTGAGAACATAGAATCAGCTTTAATCCTAAAACTTCCATCAATAAATAGTGCTCCATCACAACTAGGTTCCGTGTAAACGTCAACAGTTGTAATTCCAGAAAAGATGGTATCACTTCATCATAGTACACTCGCTACCTAGATCTACAAATAATTCAAATGGAGCATTATTAATTAATGTGACTTTATAGTATTAATCATTTGTTTTCCACAAACTAGAGACAAGCATGACATTCTTTTCAGCCGCTGGAAGTTTAGTAAAACAATGATCTGTTTCATGCCCAAATCTGTTGCATCCGGTACATTTTTTGACAGGTTGTGAGCACTGTTCAATATGATGGCCCTCTTGTTTACAGTTGAAACAACGTTGAGTTTTATTAAGGACACGTGATTGAGAATCCTGTTTACCGACAGTTTCTCTGGTGGTAGTAATTGTTTTACGGTCACCAGGTTTTACGTTTTTAGAATTTCGTAAATATGTAAGTAATTTATCGGGGTTATCGAATTGTACTGCTTCTGCCCCTAATCGTACCGAACGATCGTCAATCCCATGTAAGATGCAATCTACTGCTCTCCTACCTACTATACCGCACCTATTGATTAAAACTATTTTATCATAGTAATAATTTTCTAAAGAGTCTCCGAAACGACCTCGTTTGAAAAGCATATCGCTAAGCATCTGTCCGTAGTTTTCATCGGAAGGGAAAGCTGACCGTAGTTTATCCTGCCATTCTTCCCATGTAAAAAGTACGGATGGTAAACCTTCGTACCAACGCTGAGCTACCCCACGCAATTTCGGAAGAGCAAAATGAACAGTTTGCTTTCCGGACCACCCATAAATAGAAGCGCACTCGTTAACTTTATGTAGCCACATGGACATAGTTTGTTCTTTCTTTGCCGGATCAAATTCTGGTACAGCATTATTAAGATTCCCTAATTTATGCATAGGATCTTCTGCTTTCAAAGACGTTAAAACTTGTAGAAGTTGCGACATGCTAACATTATTAGTGAACGACTCACCGACATCGTGCGGCTGCTGATTGTTGCTGTCAAACTGGTGCGTGGCTGCATTCGGTCTCGACCTGCATGTTCCATTCCTGGGACGGCTGCAGGATCGGCACCTGGGCCGGCAAGTATCGCGGCGTCTATCGCAGCATCGCGAGGTGCACCTCCCCCGTATCACGGAACGTTGGCTGCAATCGCTCACCGGCGACAGCGACTCGCTGATACGCTGATGTGAGCGGCGCCAGCTCCGACTTCTGTGCCGCTGTCTTCGATGAACTTCTCTGGCATCCGCACGGCTCCGGCAGCGGGACGAACGGCTGAAACTGTGTCTTCTTTCCCGATTGCACGAGCGCCTCTCAGACCTTCGTTGAGGTGTCGTCACAGCACGGCCACCCGAAGGTAACACCCGGCTCCGCGATCTTCGTGCACTCCTGTCACGTTCTACGGCGTGTGATTGCTCACAAGGCGACAATTTGTGCACGTTTTCCATTATTAAACTGAAACAAGATATCAACGGACAAAAAATTGCATTTATAATAAACTAGAAGCTATTAAGATACGTGTTAGAAGCAGACTAAAACAATTTAAAGAAATACAGGATCAAATAACAACCATGTACTTGGATTATTTCCAACAAAGGTAATAATAGGTTTAATGTAAGTATTTTGTAAGTTACTCAAAGATTTCAAGCAATAGTTAAAAAAATACTAGTTAGGTACAAACTATCCCACTTCTGAAATGTTGGACTAGCCAGAGCAAAAGGGAAATAAAAGCGTTCATTTAAACAAATAAGCCTGATTTATTTACTGGTTTCAAACCATAAGTAAAAGCACAAATATAAGAACTACGGCAATACATTTATATAATTATATTATTACAATTCTCAGTACTTACATGAGTATTACAGAGCTCCTTACACTTTCACAGTTCAACAACGACTGCCTTGCTAAAATGGCGCTACCACGTAACTATAAAAATCCCCCTCCTTGTCAGACTCAAATAGTCAATTGACATCATAATATCCGTTAGCGCCATTTTAGCATTTTAAACAAATCAAATTACTTTTTAATATAACCAAATACAATTATTGTGTTATTTCAAAAATACTGTAAATATCCAAAAACTACAAAATGTATATAAATAGCTAACAATAGCTAGTCATATAATTCCACAACAACATTACATAATTAACAAGGCAGTATTAAATTTTATTCTGTAATAGCAGAGCCAACATTACAACCCATGTGGTAACACGAAATTATTACGCAGTTCCGTTATAAACGTAAGGTTTAAGTAGTAGATATTCATTACTAGTGTCATGTTTGGTGTAAATAAAAGATAGAAATAGTACATTATGATACGAGTGTGCTGTATTGGTTATTACCCAAAAGGCGGCATTGGCGCGCGAGCCATAGGCGAGCGCGATAATTTAGCCGAGTGGGTAATGATCAATGCACACGCGTTTCATGCGACGTTTTTCAACAAACTTGCGAGGAAAAAAACAGACTTGCTGTAAGAACTAATGCTGGAATAACGTAGGTAATTATAGAGATGATAATTTAGATTTATAAAGTTCAACTGACCTTTGTTGCCAGGTACTGTCAATTGGAGCTTCTTTTAAAAACTGTTGTACTTGTACGTCGGTTGGTGACAATACTTTAGATTTTCGTATTTTTTATAACAACAAAAAAAAACGATAACAAATATTTACGGAAAATGGCACGCTGGTTTTTTTTTCTGCTAGCGATGCGCACGCAGTTGTAAATAAAGGCACAGGCAAAACTGCTGAACAGCCTATAGAAAAATATAATAATAATTTGAATACGCAAATTAAGTGTAATATGTAGTGAAAAATATATAATTTGATAAAATATTATGTTAATGTATCACATTTTATTTATTTACACAGTAGGCATAAAAAAGGCAAGAAGTACCCACGCACTATGGTTCACCTGAAGGAAACCAAACCCCATAACGTAGAAAATAGAAGGCAAGAAGTCTCTTTGATTAGATTAAAAAAAGCACAAATCAGCTCATTTAATAGTATAGGATAGTTCATACTAATTCCATGTATTCAAAGTCAATTTCTTTATACAAATTCCATGCTGCAATCATAGTACTCACTAATTCCATACTGCCATGTCGCGTTTCATAATTTGTCAAACAACAATGGCCGCTAGAAATTGTCTATGGTTTTAGTGATGTGGTAGTATGATCTTTTCGTTTTGGTACTTTCGATGTTACGATTTTTTTTGTAGTTAGTGTTTCAAAAGTATGTTTTATATTGATTAACTTTCACATAAAAAACAAATCCATTGAAATATATTCGAAGTTAAAACCGTGAAAACGAACAAGATAGTAGGGGGGTACTTACGTACGTTTGGTATGTCAAAGATTTAAAAAAAATACATATGCAAACCAAATACCTACCTGACAAATAATACGAGGCGAGCTTACAGATAGTGTAGCTCACAGACTACTTAGAGATATGGTGTAGCTCAGGAGTCACCAAACGGCGGACCGCGGTCCGGATCCGGACCGCCGAACTATTTTGTATGGACTTTAAGTAAACAGCAAAATTTATAACAAAAACCTAATCAACATTTTTTGAGTAATTGAATTAAGCCTACGCTTTATATTTTGTGCCGTCGACACAACAACGGACGACGCTGACGCAAGCCGCATGAAGCTGCAAATGTTTTCGGAAGTAATAGAGCTAGCTGGGTGAGGTACTATACAAATCGAAATGATCGATTTCCAAAAAAACACAAAATTACGCAAGGTCCATGAACATCTTTTAATCTTGGTTGCTAGTAGGTAACGTCTTCCAAACGGACCGCGAGTCATATTAATTTTTTATAATATAGACCCCAAATAAAACTAATTGGTTATCCCATATTCTCTGCTCGTACTTCCGTCGGACATGTCCAATGTCGAAGACAAAAACATTTTATAATATTTCTAACAGTAACGACATATTGTATTCGTCTAGTTAGCTCGGAGGATTTAAGATCACTTGATGGGGATATGATTGGAGTTTCAATTTCCAGAAACAGTCTTCCTTTTGACATTCGGTATTGAATGGCGGGCAACCCGTGCTCTATACGAAGGTATTCGTTATGATTCGTAACTAATTCAGTGTTAAAGCAGTATAATATACTAAAACTTGAGGGATCCCCATAATACATATAGACCAACGACGTTATTTAATAAGGAAATAGGACCGCATCTTTAAACGCGGGCTAGCTCCAAGAGCATCTTGAAAATCCTAGCCGAAAAACATGATTGTTGTCAGTATAATAATTATAAATACATTAAAATTGTTTTTTTTTTTCAATAAAGTGTTAATAAAATACTCCTTGAATAAATAGTCGATTTTTATTATGTCCATCACTAACTTTTCAATGACAAGATAAATAAAGACCGGTTAAAAAGGATGACGGCAGCCTATGGTCGGTTGTTTGACTTTTGAAAAAATTCAAAATTTATTCCAGTTTTCGCTTTTATTGTTAATTAAAAGATAAGAAACACGCATAGGATGTTAAAGTGGGTGTGATAATACGTGTATCCTAATTAGTGCGTATTTAATCAGTGACACGTAGACATCGCGTTCAATGCAGTACGTTCAACGCTTTGCGCGTGGATCGCACGCGCAAAGCTCTACGCAGATGTCGCCAGCGGCGGGACGGCCGCTGTCAAAACATTTTCGCTTTGTTTACATCAATGATTTTTGTTATTTTTTGTGTTGAAACCGATCCACCATCGTTATTGCTAACATGTATTGTTCCTGGAAGCATAAAGAATTGAAAGACGAACTAAACAAACGAGAAGCAAGGATTACTGGAAAGAAATCAGATCTTATTGAGAAGTAGACTTCTATCTAGTAAAATATTTTTCATCAGTGCTAGGCTCTAGATTTGGATATTTTTTTTGTTTTAACGTGTTAATTCTTACTTGACTCTTGGTAGGAAAATTTACGAAAATTGAGAGAACACTACTTTAATTATAAATGGTACTCTTTAATTTTTAGTTTAGGTTTATTTTTCATCAGTGCTAGGCTCTAGATTTGAATCATTTTTTAGTTCTAACGTGTTAATTCTCACTTGACTCATGATAGGAAAATTTACAAAAATGGAGAGAAAATTACTTTAATTATAAATGGTATCCTTTATTTTTTTAGGTTACCTATGACCGAAATTTTAATTTCGATAATCAAAGCCCTCAAGCTTTTGAAAGACAAGCAATTGACGTTCCTGCTGTAGAACTTTATGAAGACGTTAATAGCTCCACCAGAACTCCACCACATTGCCGAAGTTTACCAATCAACATAGTCAAAGTTACTTTTAGTTGTACTCTTTTAGTTTCCCACTTTTTTTTAGCTTAGTATCTTTAGGAAATTAATGAACACCGGGGTTAGTAGTTTAGTACATCCTGGTACAGCACACTTGAGCATATTACGAGAAAATTTAAATTTACTGAATGATAGGTTACAAAATGTATGGAATTGACAGCTTTCAATGGCCATGTCGACAATGCGCCACCTATCGTGATAAAATGGCAGCAAAGATCCTCATTCCCAGGAAAGTCCAATGTTATTTTTTTTAGCGAGTCGCAACCAAATCCTGATTAGTTATCTGTGGCATTACAGCACTAGTCCGATAATATAAAGTAAAAAGCATGCGTTTTAATACACTGAATGATGACCCTAAAAACGGTTCAATAAGAGCTACTTTACGAGCAAGTGTGTTGAAAAAGTATTTATTGGGACTCGTACAGAAAGATCACAAATTAAAATCAACACACTCACAGAAACGTTTAAAAAAAACATACGTTAAATGAAAATAAAAACAAAAAGTCCTGTACGAGGCCAGACTAAGACTCCCAAGATCTCAGCATGATGCTGCGACATTTAAAAATAAGTGTCACGCCTCTGGTATACTGAGTACGTGACAGTAGGCTTACCTAACACCAGGGTAGTTACCAAACGCTCCTGAAGAAGGTAAAATTTAAACAAAAAGTAAGTTGTCAAGGTATATTATGCACCATATCTCTCTCTCTTTTTTCCGTATCCACCCAATGCTGAATGTAAGTCACCCAAGTCTTCTATTGCATGCCACTTTACCCAATCTTGGGCCTCCCAGCATCTAAGACCCTTTGTACACGTTTTTCTTGCCGTAAAAAACTACGGTTTATTCGCCGTTTGTAGACACGGACGTCAGTGTTTTATGGATCACTATATGGAATCTTGTTGACGGACGGACGGTTTTTTCTACGGCACGGTTTATACGTCCTACTGTAAAGAAACCGTGCCGCAATGGGCCTAACTCTTACCTGCTACTTGAATCATGAACCATGTGCGGTGTAACTAACTGTGACGTCACCTTGACTCACCCTGCACTTAACTTGTCCTGCAAATGAGAATAGTATAGCCGCAGTGCGAGAAAACTGTGTGAGCTGAGAAAAATGCATCAGATCAATGAGATCCCCGCATTGTCTATTCCTGGAAAAATTCAAGAAAATATGTTGCACGAACCTAGGAAAATTCCTGTTTTTCTTAGTAAGAGCTTTTACTATAAAATATCAAAAACAATATCAGGCTAAAGCTTATCATTGAACCTTGCATGTTGCAAATTGACGGGTCGATGTAAATATGTGAAGCAATACAAAGACGCTTCTGATAATCCCAACATCGAATGGTTTTTAATTCTACGATAAAATTTTGAATTTTGAAAATAATGGAAGCAATCTCTTTAAAAAAGAACAGTACGAGGGCAAAATCTGGAGAGCACAAAATGAAAACAAAAAAAAATACATAAAGGATTCTTCGTTAAAAAATTCCGATTGCATTTGTAGCGGCATCTACATCGGTACATGCGAACTACGCATCAAAGACCTGACGTCACACACTATCCTGACGTCACACAAATCCTGCATCGCGCAATTAGAGTTTACCGCGCGATAAACATATATACAAGCTTCCCGACTTCAACCTCTGGGCAGTTGCCCGCCAGACACGACACCCGTCTGGTCGGAGGATCCTCCCTTTTCTATGGTGGATGAGTGAACTTTACACCCTGTTCCTCATGCCCCCAAACTTTTGACTATTTAATTTGTACTTGGCGAGTAAGTAATTATGTCTTTACAAGTTTATAAAAGAGATAGATAGTGGCATTCACGACATTAACTTTATTAAAATCTTTTCACTTCGTCATAGTTGTATGTTGTAGTTGTAGTTGTGTGTTGTTGTTGTATTTATTATTTGCAATGACATTATAATTATATATTTTGTAGTGATATTTATTTTAGAAGTATGTATGTAAGTATATTCTCGTACTGTATGCTTATATTTAAATTAGGGAATTGTTTCTTTTATTTATGTATTTTGTTTTCTCTTCTACTCTTACACATGTTGTCTACATCTCTTTTTATCTACTTTACGATCACAGATATGTTGGAAGAGATTTCTTTAGAAATAAGCATCACCTTTGTACGTATTTTTCTGTTCCTTTCTTCTTGTCTGTTGTGTTCATAAATGTTTAAATAAATAAAACTTCTGAATGTAATCAAACTCAAGAAATATTTGGCACATGTCGTTGAGTTCACGCCCGTAGTAAATAAAAACATTGAGTTTAAACAACATAAAAATAAAAACAAGAAACTGAGTTATTTTGTTACACAAAACTTTGGTACCTAGCCTTTGTATGTATAACAATAATGGAAACCTCTGTGGCTTCTGCTACTTAAAGCAACCACTTATTCTGTGAAAATTTGAACCGGCTACCTACTTAATACTTTATAAAAGAGAACAAATAAAAAAGATCCGTACTGGTTTCTGCCATGCTTAGGCTCAATACACACTGACATGGCAGCGGCCGACAGCGACGCGGCGAGTAGTTTTAATGACAAAGCGTTATAAACTTTATGTGCCATATAAAAAAATATAGATGCGCTTGATAGCCTTATTGTTTCAACGTCAAATCATTTATTTCAAATAGGAACACAAAAGGCACCTTTGAACATCAATATTTACCACAGAAAAAACATATTCTCGTTGCCCCTTCCAAAAGGTAGTTTCGTATGGAGAAGAATGGGCAAGAAACTCCACCGTTACTCTTTTAAGATGTTTTACAATATTTTGTATAAATTAATTATAATGTATGGGAAGATGGTGCACTTACTTAGAATAAAATTACTATACCAAAACAGTTTAAGAAAATACAAATAAAGCAATTACAGTTAAATAATATTATTTGTGACATTGTAAAAGTAGACGATTTTTCTGAAGTTTAATAGTTCAATAGAGAATTAATGTTAGGTACCTTTAAAGTTGATGTTGAGGTTGAGAATGTTTTTCTGTTCTGTCCTTACCAAACCAACGATTACAATCGAAACAACTAATTGCAAAGATTTTTTTACAATAATCCATCAAGATAAATACCTAATTCCTCCAAAATTTCCAACCAAAAGTAACTTACTTTCAGCTTTGCCCTTCAAAAAAACTTCTGTAATTTCAGAGCGTTATTTAATAGTAAAGCCTCGTGCAGACTAGTGCGACGGGACTCTAACAAAACTTCACGGTAGAATAATTACCGGTGCCGCCAGTCTGCACGAGGCTTTACTCATTTGCTTCTATAATGGCTTGCTACTCAGTTTTTTGCTGCGTAGTTTGACGCTCAATAAACTGCAGTGGGCATTTAAACAGTACGATTAAGTTTACTTCTTGCAAAACTTGCTGAACTATTAAAGGTTGAAGTTTTTAGCATAATGTGCAACGATAACCCCGCGTCCTAATAGAAAGCGAACGTCGCATTTATATGTCACTCATTTGTTCGGAAAACTTAAAGGCGCCTTCTGTCAGAACGACAACGCGTTCCGGTTCACCGAACAAAAAGAGACATGAACGTGACGATCACTTCCAATTAGGACGTGGCCTAAGGCTGTGTCCTAATATAAACAACCGTCGCATCGCGATCATTAGTCACTCATTTGTTCGGAAAACTGTGAGAAGCCTTCTGTCAGCGCGACGACGCGTTCAGGGTCACTGAACTCAATGAACGCGACGATCGCGAATCCATATGATACATAGCTTTTCAGATCAAGTATTTTTGATCTCAGAAGAAGTATTTAAGGTGTTTAATTTACATTTTAAACACTACACAGGATTATGAAGATTTAGCTTCATAATCCAGCTTGAGCTTTAATCCATGTTGTAGGAATTTCGTCGTCGGTCGAAAGTTCAAAGGAAATCCAAATATCTTGAACAAAAACTTAGTTGAAAATTAGAGATGAACCTCACTTTAATCAACGTTAATTGCTCTGTTGTAATTGTGAACTTAGCATACCTACCAGCAAGACTTAAATAATCAAAAACCTTATGTGAGAAAATAATTCCTACAATTAAGCTCTGGACAAACTAAGGCGAGTCCTGCGCAGGATGCGAGACACGACTGCGTGCTTCGATTGTTTTAATTATTAATTAGGTCGCGACTAGTCGGGTCAGTTTGAATACCTCCATAAAAGCTAGTTGATTTCCAACGAATGTTCCGTATCGCGGGATTTGCCTCAGTGTGGCCTGAGTTTTATTCATTGCAACGAACAGGCAAAATCCTTTAGTACTAATATTTCACAGAGTGCATTAAAATGACGTTAAAATCCTTAGTATTGTGATTGAAAGCGTGTTACGCAATTAAGGGTGCAGAGACTGACCAAAATCCATCGACAAAATCACTCATGCCCGAGATACACGAGGCTAGTTTTTGTAAGCTAAGATATCAAGCTAGAACCTCTGTATACTGTCCTCGCTTGCTGTATTGGCTAAGCACCAGCTAACGCTATTTATATGATGCTAGTAAATGATAAGCCAATAACACTGCGGTGACTTAGTCCGTAGAATACAATGAACCGATTGGGTACTATCTTCGCCGGCCACACTAGGCTAGTACACAGGATAGTAAAATCGGTGGTGGGGGGCGCTACTAACTCAAAAATAGAACCCTTTCCTATTAAACGATCCTAGCTTGAGACGCTAGCTTACTAGCTTATTAGCCCTGATATAAATCTAGTTCTGTATACACGAAGCCAGAGTTACTAGCTTGCTAGCTTACTAACACTAGCTTCAAAACTAGCCTCATGTATCCCGGGCATCAGAGACTGCACTACAGTGGTTATCGTTAACCGTCCAGTGACCGTATCATTCAATAATATCGGTTTAAATGGCCGGCGTCATACCGATGGTATTGGCGAGTCAATTAAGATATTGCAACTCAAAACGTATAGGTATACTGGTAATAGAATTCAGCAAAGTTATTCGGGAAGTTTAAATACTCAATTTGGTAGGTTATATCGTCATATTCACGGTAAAGTTGCGGATCTGTCACTTTCGTGTAAAACAGTTTTTTGGCTCAAGCCGCCCCCAATGTGGTAATACACCCCGGGGCAAAGTTTCTAATCTGTGTCTTTAATAGTTTAAAAGATATCCTAGCAGTAAATGTGCGAATCACTAATTTTAAGCATCAATCACCATGGTAAATTTACGAAGTGGAGATAAGATATTCTACCATGTTTAATTTATTAGTCCTCAATGGAATGTCCGTTGTTGTCTTGGTAAATTTGTGGTTTTACTTAAGTATCGTGAAGATAGGTAGGTAGGTCTTTTAATTTCTTGTGAACACACAAGCAAATAAATGTCCGACTTAGTGTAGCGAAAGTGATGTCATAATCGTTTATTTGATATGGCATCACTTTCGCTTCAAATGTATCAGATGGACTATGGTCAATAAACCTATGTACCAAATTCGCAATTATTATTGGAGCGACCGGACCAAGGTGAGACTGACACGCGTCTGCCGGATGATGTTGCCATGTGCTCTTTCTGGCGCAGCATCTGGTCGGTGCCTGTCAGTCACACCGAAGGTGATTGGACTCGGGAAGTCGAGCAAGCCTGCGATCCAATACCAGAAATGGGAGCTATTACCATCTGCCCCCAAGATGTAGCTCGTGCAGTTCGTCCGTTGCCTAACTGGAAATCTCCAGGGCCGGACGGGCTGCACAACTTCTGGATAAAATGGTTTATAAGGTCGCACGCTCGCTTGGCGGCTCAGTACCAGACTGCATTGGAGTCTGGCTCGCTACCCCAGTTCTTAACGACAGGAGTTACCCACCTGCTCCATAAATCTGGTAGCACCGCGGAACCCAAAAATTATAGACCGATCGCATGTTTACCCACGGTCTATAAAGTTCTTACATCTATTTTGAGAGCTAAAATTAACAAACATATAGACACTAACTCCATCATGTCTGCCTCTCAAAATGGATGTAGGAATGGATCCCGCGGTACTAAGGAGCTACTCCTCATTGATATGGCCATTAGCCAACAGGTTCGTCGTTCCCGAAAGGATCTTTCGACATGTTGGATAGATTATAAGAAGGCCTATGACTCGGTGCCACATACATGGCTCATGAGGGTGCTGGAGCTATATAAAGTAGATGCAACTCTGCGCACCTTCCTGTTGTCGTGTATGGGGCAATGGAGGACAGTCCTTCGCTATCCAGGATGTCGAAATATCCAGAGGAATAGTGAACCAATAAGGATAGAGCGAGGCATATTTCAGGGCGATAGTTTGAGTCCGCTCTGGTTCTGCTTAGCCCTGAATCCTCTAAGTACACTGCTGGAGGGTTCAGGCCTAGGCTATCGGCTGACGAGAGGTGGTCAGGTTATATCTCACCTCCTCTACATGGATGACCTAAAACTCTTTGCCCCCAACAATTTGCAACTGATGGAGCTACTGAAAGTAACTGAAACTTTCAGTAGCGCCATCAGGATGGAATTTGGTGTGGACAAATGTGCGGTCATGCATGTAAAGCGAGGGGAGATTGTGGAATCCGTGGGAACACAGCTCGCGGATTTCATAAACCTTAGAGCCCTCTCCGCATCCGAAACCTATAAGTATTTGGGTATGTCGGAAACATTGGGCATCAATGTTACTGACATGAAGCAATCGTTGAAGGAGCGCTTCTTTGGCCGCCTGAAGAAAGTACTTAATAGTTTTTTATCAGGCGGGAACAAGGTGCGAGCCTTCAACGGTTAGGTCATGCCGGTTTTGATGTACTCTTTCGGCATACTCAAATGGACTCAGACTGAACTCGACGCCCTGGATAGGAGGGTCCGTACGCTGCTGACTGCACATCGGATGCATCACCCACGGTCATCGGTGATGAGACTGTATATCCCGCGAAAGTGTGGAGGTCGAGGCTTTTTAAACGCTAAGACCCTCCACAATCGCGAGATATGCAGTCTCAGGGAATATTTCTTAGAAGCCGACGTGGGGATGCATCGAGATGTGGTCGCGGTAGACAAGGGTCTCACCCCACTCTCCTTGGCTAAAGAGAACTGGCGTAAACCTGTAGCGCTTGACACTAACGATCGCAAGGAGGTATGGCAGAGTAAGGAGCTTCACGGACGCTACTTTCGGGCCCTACATGGACCCGATGTAGATTTACTAGCGTCCGTAGCCTGGCTGCGTTTTGGTGACCTCTTTGGGGAAACCGAAGGTTTTGTCTGTGCAATTATGGACGAAGTTATGATGACGAACAATTACCGGAGATTCATTGTGAAGGACGGGACGGTTGACATCTGTCGGGCATGCTACCGTCCGGGAGAATCAATCCGACATATTATCTCCGGCTGTTCTCGTCTAGCTAACGAAGAGTACTTGCATAGACACAACCTTGTAGCCAGGATTATCCATCAGCAACTTGCTCTGAAGTACAGTCTTGTGGAATCTGAAGTGCCGTACTATAGGTATGCGCCCGACCCAGTTCTCGAAAATGGAAATATCACTTTGTACTGGGATCGATCCATCATCACTGACAGGACTATTGTTGCCAATAAACCTGATATAGTGGTGGTGGATCGAGTAGAGCGGCGCACAATGATTATTGACATAACGGTTCCGCATGACGGGAACCTCGTGAAAGCCGAGAAAGATAAACAAATCAAGTATCTTGACTTGGCTCGCGAGGTTGTCGACATGTGGGATGTGGACTCAGCGATCATTGTGCCGATAGTCGTATCAGCCAATGATTTAATTGCCAAGAGCCTCGACCAACACCTAAGGAGGCTCTCGTTGGGCAGCTGGATCAAGGGCTTGATTCAGAAAGCGGTACTCTTGGACACGGCTCGCATTGTCAGGAGGCTCCTCTCTCTGGAGCCCTGACCGCCGGTAGCTTGGACCCTGTTCCCGATACCGGTGGGCTACTATTTTTTATATTTTTAAATGTTTTTATATTATTTTATTCAAATATTGAAAAATATAATTTATATGTATAATATAGTTGAATAAAGGAAAATTTTTATGTTACAGTGGCGAGTTTTACCCTGTGATCGTCTGCCTTTTCATTTTAAATGTAATATTATGCATAATTTTGATAAATCTTCAAAGACATGAAATTAAAAACTCTTTAGAGTAGAAAACTTTATCGTTGTAATTTATTTAATTAATCAGAACTATGCCTGTTTTTATCATTTTTAATTCAGTCTTAGAATCATCAGTATAATAAAAAATTAAAATTTTATCTCAAGGTACCATTGCGTACCCAATCGCAGGCGGCAACTGCAGACGACGTGTCGCGGCGACACGTCGCGGCGTCATGTCGCTGCCAATTCATGATTCCGTACCCGACCGAAGGCGGCAGCAGCCCGTATTCCAGTCGGTAGATAGAAAAATGTGCTATTGCTCGAGCGTTGGTAAAAAAAAAGAGCGATAGAGCAGTTCTAATTCTAGGAAAACATCTTTGGTTCATGCCCGTTCTAACGAACCATGAACCAAAGATGTATAATTGTTAAAAATTGATTATCATCTTGAGTGTTATCTTTATGTATCAACCATTTTTTTTTTGGTATGTAATGTAATAGTAGAAAATTTTTGTATGTAAACAATTTTGCATGTAATTAATTTCACGTTTCGCAATTGTAGAGTTCCGTGAAAAAAGGGCCGGGTAGTTCAAATTTACGAATTATTTTTATTATTTTAAAAGAAATTGTGTACGTATATATTACACACCCTTAGAACGGGCATGAACCAAAGATGTTTTCCTAGAATTAGAACTGCTCTATCGCCCTTATTTTTTTTTAACCCAGTCCAAAGTCGGGCTTATAGTATTTATTTTTGATTTGTTTGTGGTTTAAGGGCTCGTATTTAATTTTCTAGCAATCATCTGCGTCAAATAAGAATTTTATAAGATTCTACAGTTACTTTAGATGAAAATAAAAATAAAATATTGCCAGTTTTGTTATTTTTAAATTAAATTATTGACGTTTGAAGTTTGGGGAACGACAAATTAAAAAAAAAATCCTTTTAATAAATCCTTGCGGCCTGGGTCTTGTTATTGGGCCTAAACACGTAGCAGACGGCCCCACGGATCCGTCATTTTCATATGTTCAACCTTCTGCCGAACACCCTGTACACGGACGTAAGGTGTTGGGTACACAACACCTCTTTGTATATTTTACTTGTTTCTGTTTTTTTATTGTACCTAGCTGTTTGTGCTTTTGAATAAAACAAAAAATAAAACTACACTTACCATTTACTGCATGATAATGATTTACATCCACCCCACATTCCACAAGCATCACAGGCATTTTCAATTATATTCAATTCAAAATATTTTATTTCACTTATACCTACGCGCACTTATGAAAAGTCAGAAGCTAGGTCCACGGTTCAAATTGGTCGTTCTTATGGGGATGAGCTGACAAGAAACTTCACGGTTTTGATTCTTAGATGCCCTATATTCGCAAACAAAATTCCTTAACTATAAAATCAACGTCATCCAAGACAATTTCGCTTACTTATCAGTAGAGGATCGAAAATCAATATCAATACACTACAAAACCCTAGTCAATTCATAAGACTGCACAAAGATTCAATAACCCCATGTTTTCTGTATCATGAAATAATATCGTTCATTTTTATGATCGTTCGTGTATAAGGGTGACATATTTGACCCGGATCGACCAATCGATTGGCCCGTAATGGACGTTCTGAATGACGAAATTTCGCGACCCGCGTCACGTACACTGGACCAAATAAGTGCGCACAGTGATTTTCATTATGCCCCGTTATGGTTTTGTTGCAACACTTTTGCTTTGTGTATTGGGTTTTTTTTTAGTGCTGCTATATTATGTTAGGGGCATGATGTGTTTTTGTTATTTATTATATTTTTTCTCTACTTGTTTGTTTGTATAATTTTTGGAAGAATACTGTGAGAGCTTTGTTGTATAATTAAATTTAGGTATTTATTTCGTATGCGTTGTGACGAAGATTATTTTATTACAAGCTTTATTTTAGCTTGCTCTGTTCGTATGTGTTTCTAGTTACTGAAATGAAATGAAATTGTTTATTCTGTAAATAGGATATAGGAATGACTTTTACACGTCATATTAAAAATATTTAAAGTTTTGCTAGATGAGTTCGGCGTTTCCAATCCGACTACTCTGAGAAGAAAGGCCGAAACCAACTCAGAGGTCACAGTCTCTTTTAAAGTCCGGGCATAATCTTGGTGAAACTGGTTCTCGGTTGTCTGATATGGTCTTTTGAGAAAAGAACTACACGGATTTGAGTGGACCTGTCAAGTTAGTGCAAGCATTTGTCAGTAATCGTGGAGCTCAACTCAGAACATAAGGAGCTCAACTTGACGAACAATACCAAAGAAAGGACATTTGGGTAAGCCGCATAAACTACTCAAACTGCCAGACCATCATTAAAACTAACTGAGAAAAGAAAAAAAAGAACAATGAAAAAAAAAAATAATCCACATAGTATACTCCAATTGTCATCCATTTTACAAGCACTTCCTGGAATCCGATTGAGCTGAAACTTGGCATACTTATACAACTAATGATACCATAGAGCTGGTCTGATGATGGAGCCGGAAGTTGGCTATAGGAACTCCTCAATCAAATAAGATAGCACCATCGTGTTTGGACTCATTGGTTATGTATTGACAAGTGCGTTGACACTAGGTGATGTTCAGGGTCTGACGATGGAGCCGGAAAGTGGCCAAAAGAACTCCTCAATCAAACAAGACAGCACCATCATGTTTGGACTCATTGGATAGGTATTAACAAGTGCTTTGATACTAGGTGGTGTTCAGAGTCTGATGATGGATCCGGAAGGTGGCCATAGGAACTCCTCAATCAAACAAGATAGCACCATCGTGTTTAGACTCGTTGGTTATATATTAACAAGTGCTTTTATACGAGGTGGTGTTCACGGTCTGATGATGGATCCGGAAGGTGGCTGTGGGCAAACCTCAATCTTGTGTAATAGCGCCATCGTGTTTGGACTCATTACTTATGTATTGACAATTGCTGACACTAAGTAGTGTTCAGGGTTTGATGATGGATCCGGAAAGTAGACACGAACACTCCTCAACCAAACATGATAGCACCATCATGTTTGGTTACGTATTGGCAAGTGCGCTGACATAAGGCGGTGTTCAGGGTCTGACGATGAGCCGGAATATGGTCACAGGTACTCCTCAAGTAATCCAGATAGCCCCGTCGTGTTTGGTTTTTTAGGGGGTATAAGGAACAGGGTGTAAAGTTCACTCATCCACCATAGAAAAGAGAGGATCCTCCGACCAGGCGGGTGTCGTGTCTGGCGGGCACGAGAACTACATATGTCCATCGCGCGGTAAACTCTAATTGCGCGATGCAGGATTTGTGTGACGTCAAGATGTTGTGTGACGTCAGGTCTTGGATGCGTAGTTCGCTTGTGGCGATTGTAGATGCCGCCACAGTTTCATTACATTTGTCTGGACAAATGCTATTATACTTGGAAGTGTCCAGGGTCTGATGATGGAGCCGGAAAATAGTCACGAGCACACCTCAACCAAACAAGGTACTCATTGGATATGAATTGGCAAGTGCTATTACACTTGTTGATGTTCAGGGACTGATGGTGGAGCCGTTCAGATTTTATTAGTACGTATTGACTTTTCAAAAGATGGCGTACAATGTACATGTTATAAAACCAATCTCTGTACAATTTCCAGCTAAGTACAGCTATGGCACTATTGAAGGGCATATGTTACCCTTGATAATATCATCGGCATCGACTGTCCACAAAATGCAAGGTAACACAGTCGACTATGCCGTAGTGTACTTAAGGCCGAAACTCTTCGCCGCTGGGCAAGCCTATGTTTCGCTTAGTAGGGTTCACTCATTAGACGGTCTTATGATTCAAGAGATAGATAGCTTAAAACTATCAGGGAAGAAACCATGCAACAACGATGCTCTAGAAGAAATGAATAGGATGAGAAATGCCACCGAACATGGTGTATAGACTAAGTGAATAAATTATTAAACAGACTAATGCACAAATGTATTAAGTATAAAATATAATAAACTTAAAAATACGTTCTAAAAACTGGATTTAATTTATAAATTGTGGAACTAAAAAGGGTTTTGGGCTAGTGACTGCTTTTAGTTCCACAGTTTATAAATCAAATCCAATTTTTAGAACGTATTTTTAAGTTTATTTTGTTTTGTTGGATATCTGCAAATAGAACAGATATTTAAACAAATCCTAATACTAAAAAGTACAAAATAAAAGAAAATATTTAGGATCTATGTTTACGTAAGTTTTATTAGTACTTTTACTTTATTTCGTCAGAAGCTAGTTTTTAAAAAGACTTTACTTATATTTTATTTCTCAAATTATGCATTTGAAGCCGGGCTTTCTGTATCTAGTTTACTAAGGTAAATGATACTGTGATTGATTATTGCTGTCACAATGATTTAGGTTGATTATATGACCGAAAAATGAACCCTAACATTCATTTAATTCAAGAACAATCAAGGACTATAAAAACATCTATGTAAAACTTTTTCGTTCATTCTAAAATTTCGTTTTCACAAGGCACATAATAACATGTGAATTAAGGAAAATTAGTTAAAAACTTTTCGAATAAGTCAAAATTTCTTAAAGTTTTGTAAGTCGTCTAATTGTTTTATTAATTTTAGATTTGGAAATACTTTGTTGGAGTAACTTTTGTTAACATACATCCATAGATATTTAGAGTTGTGCTACCGATACCTCTAAAACGGTTTTCAGATACTATACGGAATACACAAAGCTAAGTTACATACTATTTCCCTTGGTCATGGCATCACGCGTGAACGGCTGGACTTTTCGCTAATTCTTTTTTGTTGTGTTTGTTATTGTAAGGAGAAGGTTCTTACGGACAGAAAAAATAAGAAAGTTGCGCAGAAAATTGGAAATTTTTAGAAAACTTAATGACTATTTTAGCTTCGGGCGTTGGACAGTTAGCGCGTTTGATGAATGTGAATTTAATAGAGTAGGGTAGGTCGGTAGGTATCTGGGTAGGTATGTAGGTAGGTATGTAGGTGGGTAGGGTAGGTAGGTAAGTAGGGTAGGTGTGTAGGGTAGGTATGTAGGGTAGGTATGTAGGTAGGTCGGTGGGTAGTTGTGTATGCAGGGTAAGTGGGTAGGGTAGGGTATGTAGGGTAAGTAGGTTGGGCAGGTAGGTAGGCAGAATTGAGTAGATAAGTACATAGCGCTACCAGTGCGATTCCGGGGCGGGCAGCTAGTTGTTTATAATCATAGACGTATAAACTTATAATCAAGTTTTTCCAACTGAATAGACAGCAGCTATCATGTGCTTCTGAGGAGTTTGTTGAGCCACTTCTTCTTCTCAGCGAAAACACTAGGAAATGGTGCTCTAATGATTCTGATGTAAGTTGCAATTTAGGGGTTTACGGCGGCGAGAAATCGATTTAGCTAGGTCTCATATGTGAGAAAATTCGTTTTCTCCGTATCTTCACCCGAGCAGAGCTCGGTCGCCAAAAAGTTTAGAACAATATACCTTAGAATAATGACATGGCAGCATAGAATTAGTAAGTACCTACCATGGCAGCATGGAATTAGTAAGTACCCACTATTATGGCAGTATGTATGTGTGTACTATACATGGAATTAGTATGAACTGTCCTATACTATTAAATGAGCATTCTCTATTTTCACCCGAGCAGAGCTCGGTCGACCAGCCAGGTACAAAAAATAATAGACATAACGTCACACCTGTATTCCCTGAAGGGTTAGACAGAGCTGTAGTGCAATTATGTTAAAATCTTACCGTGAAAACTTAACTTAGCTTAGCTTGAAATGGGCTGTCAATAGTGTCAATCCCTAGCATCAGGAGGCATGACAGTTAACTTCACCTAAGTTTTAATGGGGGGATTCTTACAGAATAGATCGGCTGCATCTATAGTACACCCACATTTTGCAAGTTATGTTCAGCTTCCATGTAGAATAGGGAGTGAGGAGGGCGAGGAGCTCGTGGCTAAGTAATGAAATTAAATTAAGTTAAATTAAATTAAATTAAGTAAATTTAATTTATTTCAGGCAATTATTAAACCCATAACATACAGATACATACTCTACTATTAAAAGTACTTACTAAATAAAAGTAATAACAGCCACACGGGTCGTTTCATTAGGTTAAGAGGAGGCGCCCTAAATTGTATGATAATTTGCATTAATATTCTGAAACAGTCACGCATACAATCAATATGAAACTTTAGGATATGATTTATTGGAGGTTTTTCTTTCCATGTACAGGACAGTTACGTAATTTTAACACTTTCGGTCGATTCATTTTTTATTCGAAAAGATTAAAGATTATTTAAAAATTAAAATGAAGATTTTATTTCTAAAATAAGAATTATCTTTAAGAAAGTATAATTTATTATCCAGTCACAAGATTTTTTTCTCTAGATCAATTTAAAATTATTACTTTAGATAAACGAAATAAGAATTGAGACTTACGCCATTTAGTTCCGTGCTTCAACACGATCAAAGAGCGAACCCGATATTCAACTTTATTACTGATGTGTTAGCGTTTAGCACATAGTGGAGTGGCGGGGTGCATGGGAGCGGAGCTTACGTGGAAATTGTCTTTAGAGTGCCTGGTCTTAAGCTACGCTTGCCAGCGTTGGTTCGTGGATCGGTGACCATCTTTACATACCGAGACTCCTTCGCGCCTAGGAAGCACGTTAAACCGTTGATCCCGGCTGACATTCCTAGATCTTTGACAGTCGTTACTGGTCGTCAGAAGCCCGAAAGTCTGACAGCCAGTCATACCAAGGGGGTATTACCTAGTGACTGAGTTGTGGATGTCAGATAGGCAGTCCCTCCATGTAAAATACTGGTATTCAGCTGCATCCGGTTAGACCGGAAGCCGACCACAACATAGTTGGGAAAAGGCTGGGTAGATTGATATTGTAATGGGGGGCGAAAAATTCCTAACCATATATTATCCTTTTTTATTTAGGTACTTCAAAATTTTCTACTTTGTACTAAAATACTAACTAAATAATCCTTTTAGTCTTTGCCCATCTTCTTAAAACCATTGCAATCAGCAATTTCGTTTTATCTCTCACTTGTTACACAAGAGTAATACCAGTTGTTTCTCCCAACAATTTACAGCTCATATTACGTAAAACGTCGTAAAGTATTTATTTCCTAGTAAAAAGAAAAATATCGTAAGAAGAACAATACCATTACGCGTGGCACCCAGTGCACATCTTAAAAGATGAAAATTACGACGCGTCTAGTGATGCCCTTTGGGCATCATTGTCGATATCGATAAGTCACCGTATACTTATGAACTTCGTTGGTTTATAATCTATCGTATTATTTACAGGATCTCAGGGACAACGCATCGAAATTTTTCGTCGGTTATTACAAAAAAAACAGCTATTTCATACATTTTTGTGTAGGTATTGCACTTTTCTATGGAACAGCAGATTTTTTCTTTAATAACCGACGAAAAAATTCAACGTAGCGGGGTTCAGAATATACATATACTATATCCGTGGTAACAGTTTTCGCTTCGATGTCCCTGCCACCCTGTATATCTATTACCAGTTAAATTTACAATTTAACGCATTATTTTTCGATCGTTTATAATCTATCCATGGGAAACCGATAAACTATAAACTGGTATCAAACTTGCTTGCAACGTAACGCTTCTTACACTAATACTAAATAGCCTGCCTAGCTGCGAGCAACTTGGAAGTAACCGCTTGCTTCGCTCGCTCGACTCGCGCGTGGTTGATCACAATTTTTCGGAATTTAACGGAAATAATACCGATAGATTATAATTATAACTCACAATTTTACATAGCCTCATAAGATGTTAACAAAAACATTCTTGAATCTAATCAGATTCAATAATGTTTAAGTTAGTTGTTACGTTTAGTGTTAAAATAACATAACACAACATCACGCCTGTAATTTCCGAAGGTTTAGGCAGAGGTCTACAAGGTCTACATATAGTAGCTGCTTCTGAGAAATTCCAGATGGAAAAACCCAATAACACTTTTCCCGACTCGGGAATCGATCCCAGGACCTCCTGCTCAGCAGTAGCACTTGCAACCACTAGATCAACGTTGACGAATGAGCGTTAGAATATGTTATTGTTTTTATATATTATTTAATGTGTATTGCTTGTACTTAGATTAGTTTTACAAAATGTTTAAAAGGTTGGCAAACATTTGAAAGCACACTTGATGAAATTGGTTACACTGCCTATACAGGCTGGCTTAGGTGTTGCCCATTTTTCAAAAATATTATAAATGGCTGTACTGTCATGGACGCGCTCTTTTAAAGAGAATGTAGCCCTACTGCGACTATTTTATCAACATTGGTTTATAATGACTCTACAACAGCAATGACTTACATAGAAAATAGTTTTATATCCAGGTAATACATGCAGGTACACTAAAAGCAGATTACATAAAAATTAAAATATCATAAGTGGCCTAAAATATTACATAAAGCTAGGTTATATTAATATTAGTTCCTAGTGAACCCTAATTTGTCTACGGTAGTCTGTATTATGAAAAACGTTAAAGACGTGTATGCATCGCTCAATCAGACCAATTGCGAGCAAATTTTCCATCTGCAAATCGGTAGTGGTAATTGCGCTACATAGTGACGTTAAATCCTAGTAATTCGAGATGAAAAAGTAAGTTATGTCTTCATTTGCAGCAGGCATGCAAATGATATGCAAAGCATTTGTCGGCTTCAGCATGCGGTTACAGTTTTATGCATATGTAAACTTGTATTTTTTTTATCTGCATCGTATTAATAGTTATTGGAGCTGTAACTGCTGTAATATTTATTATGATACAATACTGAATACCTAAATATTATTTAAAGACAGGATGATTAACATGGTAACCAATTATTGGTTATTTGCGAAAACAGTGCGGAGATAATCATTAGTAATTCAAAGTTGCGAAAAGTCCAAGAAATAAAATCTTAAATAACGATAATAAATCACAAAAGCCGTAAAATGAACGGTTATGGAAAATTTAATAACTTGTAAATACAGATTTTTTCTATGAAAGCGCCAAGAATTCGCCTCTGCAAAACTTGGAATAAATTATTTTCACAGGACCAGCGCATTTATTCAATCCGCCATCAAGCAAGAATTATATTTTCTAGAACCCAATTTATAGTTCGCTGTCCGTCGCACTCAGCAATAATATTTTATCGATATTAGGGCCCCATCACTAAGATCGAAGTTTAGTCGTGCATCAAATTGAATATATTCATAAAAAGTCGGTTGCCTTTATAGACAAAGTTGGTTCATTGTGGACGTTACTGATAGTGGTTCGAACTTATTTCAATATTCAGTGCGTATGAGCTTACGTCAAGACTCGAAGTCAATATATTTTTTATTAAGTTTTAGGTCGTCGTAAATACGAGTACATCGTGAATATGGAGAAGACTGAACAAGCAGGTAGTTTGTAAAATGCTTTTATGTGAGTCGTACATCAATATTATTTATTTATCCATTTCAATATGCCTGAAAGAATGTGAACATAATTGTTCGGTTCAATCAATTCTTCTTCTCCTTCTTTTTCTTCTCGTAGTCAATGGTAATCTTCAGATTAGTCAATTATCCTCAAGGGTGCACGTGTGTACGGAACTTTGAGATATTCCAGTAAGTGGGGCAGCATCCCACTCGCAGTAGTATAGTCTATACGTAACCCCCCTTTTGCCAAGTTTTGTATGCAGTGGCCTACCTGAGTTCGCAACTGCAATTCACGTCCAGGTAGTAGATGTTCCATGGGTTTCCAATCCGTTGTAGTGGTCTGCTAAGCATATTTTGCTTTTGCACATTACGTGTATGGCCGACACACTGTAAACATTCACACAAGAACGATGCTTATTAAAGCTTCTACACATATTGCCGCTGCTGCTGGGCAAGCCGCGGTGCGCTCGGCTTGCCGCACCAAAAACCCGCCAGACGAAGGAGTGCCGCTCGGCAAAAACCGGCGGTCTGTGCCACCGGCACTGTGAGTGTGTGAGGTTTCAAATCAGTTGTAGTGATCTGCTAAGCATATTTTGCTTTGGGTGGCCGACTCGATCACCACGCAAAGACATGTTATGTGTATGGCCAGCACACTGTGAAACATTTACACAAGAATGCTTATGCTTGACTTTTGAATTTTGAATTAATATGATAAAGCAAAAAATACGTGTCTAATATTTTTTTTTTATTATCCGACTGACGGACTAATTAGAATTTAATTTTTTTTACCCAGGCATCATCCCTTTAAAAAAAATTGTGTTGCGTAATCTAAATTATCTAAATTATTTTGAATACTATTATATAGAATCTTATTTTTTTGTTCTTCTAACTGAACAGACAGCTGTGCTGCTGGGGAGTTTGTTGCGCCACTTCTTCTTCCCAGCGAATGCACTAGGAAGTGGTGAAGGGTGGGCGTTTTGGGGGACTGTCTTATGTAATTTTGACGTTCGAAAAGTGCTGATTCTCAGCCTAGTTTGAATAAATGACTTTTAAATTTTGAATTTTTGAATTTTATTAAAGCTCCTACACATATTGCCGCCGGGCAAGCCGCGGTGCGCCCGGCTTGCCGCACAAAGGACCCGCCAGACAAAGGAGTGCCGCACGGCAAAAGCCGGCCGTCCGTGCCGCCGCGCCGGCACTGTACCTATAGTACTACTAAGCCCAAAATAGCCAAAGGTACAGAACACAGAACACGGAAATGCCTCCGCAACCGTTGCTAGAGACGGTACTGTCAACAATTTTCGTAGAAACTAAGCGTGTCAGTAAAAGTCACTGTTTTCTCATAGAAAATGACGGTGACAATTCTATAGCGGACCAGACACTATCAGTAATAATGACATCAATATGATATGATGCGATGTGCCAGCTTGTTCCCCTTTTCAGCGACCAAGATATGGAGAAAGCAGAGTAGGCGGTAGCTTAACACATCACAGCGACTTACAGGGAGAAAGGTTGCAAAGACAGCATGGCAGAATTACAGGTGAAATAAGAGGTTAAGAACCTATGTGACACGAGGTATATAGAACACAAAGTAAAACAATGATTATAGCAGATGGCACACTAAATAGCTTCGAGCACACTGTACATAGTATAATAGTTAATATAATGCTGAAGTCACCCTAGATTCCTAATTCCTTCCAATATTGACGTAAAACTATGTATTACAATATTTAGATCACATCATCATTCCTACCAGCACAGTGTCGTAATGACATTACCTGAATGTAATGTCATTATTACTGTTATAGTCCGCTTAACAATGCGCTGTGGCAGCTTGTGCTCAGTAGCGTCAAATTCAGACAAGAATATTATTCGTAAAGGCGTCTCATTTTATGCTCTGTGGTACAGAACATGTAGTACATACATCCTGCTGAAGTCATTTGTTTCTTTGTCCGCTCTTCCACCCGTAACGGGGGACGCAATTTGAAGGTAATGTCGGATTGAACAAATAGTGACATGGTATAGGCCCATTGAAGAGACCCAAATCGCAAACATCCTCTACGGTCTGATTATCCGAAAAGGTCAGTGGTTACAAACATAAAGGGTAGACTTGGAATCATAGATGTGTGAACGCATCACATACATGATTTGCGTTCGATATTCGAGACTTGCGTTCAATCAATGACTTTGCTGAGGCATTTTGAACACTAGCACAGCTATTGATTTCAAAAGTAAGTTAGTGACTATTGTGCGATATAAAGTAGGCAGTGTATAGAGTGCCGCTAGAGGCACTCTTTCCCTATCGGATAAAGTGCCGCTAGTGGCATAATAGTGGCGCTGCCTCGGCCCAGCTAAAGTGCCGCAAACATTGCATTGTCATTGTCACTGTCACTGAATCACTGTCACTTGTTATTATGTTTGATTGTTGAGATTAGTTCGCTGTAATACACCACATTCGCCAAAACATTACATTTTCTTGTGCCTAAACGGACCCTGGCGTTGTGTGGTCACATTTCTAATCTAACCTACCCATTTGATACTTAATTTTTCGTAAATTCAGTCATTGTAGTGACTTTTGATATACGAGTAATTATCTAAAACATTGACGATCAATCAATACAAAGGGCGGCGAACTAACGTCAACTATCAAACAAAATAACAAGCGACAGTGGTAATGACAATGCAATGGTTACGGCACTTTTGCCGGGCCGAGGCAGCGCCACTATTATGCCGCAAATAGCGGCACTTATCCGATAGGGATAAACTGCCGCTAGCGGCACTATACACTTTCAATATAGTATAAATACTGACAAGCAATAAATGAATATGAATATGAGGCAAGAAGATACCTGCAGATGTAAATATAAGAAATCAAGCAGTTGTTTGAGATTTTTTTAAGTGACTCTCTTAATCAATAGGGCAAATGTTGACTGGGGAAAAAACAATTTAGTCCGTCAGACAGATATTAAAAAAATATTAGACTCATATTTTTTGCTTTAACATATTAATAAAAAATGGGGGAGTGGGGGCTCGCTACGTCACAAGTCGGTATAAAATCTACCGGAGAGTGACGCTACATTTTAACTCAATGTATTGCCGTAATCTTTTGATTACGTAAAAAAAGAAAAAATACGTGTCCAATATTTTTTAATAATTTATCTGACGGACAAAAGTCAACGTCCATATTAATTTCATTGTTACCGAGAATCCTTGAACACCTTTAGAAATTATATTTACCGATGAACTAATCTAAAGATCTCCGAGTTCTCTAGACCGCATGCCCTAATTTCAAATGTTAATAATATTCCAGTCGGCCAACAGCCCGGTTAAATGGCTCTGCCTATAAATTACTCAGCAAACGATGGCAGTTAGAATGACGAAAACAGTTAAGGGAGTTTATTTTTTATTTATTCGTTGATAGAGAGTTTGTTGACCATGTTTTTAATCCACTTTGCTTCACTTTTTTAGGCTGGTTTTACAACTGTCCGGGAGACCCGTACGGACCGTCCGGGCGTCCGTCCGTACACAGGAGACCCACACGGATAACGCCCGCAGTGCTCTGAAACGAGGAAGTAGTAAGATATGTTGTACGGGCTCAACCCGGAGCGGATCGCGTCCGGATCAATCCGCGTCGCTGTGAAACAATGTTCTAGCGCCTCACATGTGTCTCTGTTGCGGGATCTCGTACGGGCGGCCCGTACGGGTCTGCCGGACAGCTGTGAAGCCAGCTTTAGGGTTCCGTACACGTAGGGTATCAAACGGAACACTATTAATATGCCTCCGCTGTCCGTCCGTCCGTCCGTCCTACCGGCCATGTGTCTGTCAGCGGAATGTATCTCATGAACCGTAAAGGTTGAAACAGTTGAAATTTTCACACACTTTACATATATTTCCATTGCCGCTATAACAGCAAATAATAAAAGTAAAATTAAATAAATAAAAAATGGTCCACATACATTAAACATTTGATTAAAAAAAAGAAATCATCGAATAAAGTTTTTTTTTGTTTGTTTATTATCTTCAAAAATTAAGAATACTGACGTGTGGCTGACTGTAGTTACCAATTAAATACTATTCACCCTGCAAAGGTATTGGATCGTTGCAGATAAATTATGTATGACTCAACCTTATTCTACTAACCTTAATTAGCGGGTTGCTAGCTGATGTATTAGCCGCGAGCATCTAATCAACTCGTAAGTACATAACCGCAAAACGAACCACGCGTTAAATTGATCATCTGAAATTGCTATTACGGCATCTAAATTGGAGTAGTTATGCTGTGATATAGACCATAGGACGAAGTTTGAAGTACAGTCAGGAAAATTTGTGATATCATACGTCGATTTGGCGTGTTATAGCCTTTTCCTACAACCGTCAAAGAACGACAGTTAAAATTCGAATCATCATTAGCCTAGCCTTTTTCATCTGTCTAGCCTTTTCGCAACTATGTTGGGGTCAGCTTTCAGTCTTACCGGATGTACCTGAATACCAGTATTTTACATGGAGCGACTGCCTATCTGACCTCCACAACCCAGTTACGGGGTAATACGAAGATTTAAATATACTAATTATTTAAGTTGGCAGGCAATTTGCTTTAACAGTTATAATATTACAGGCACTGGTTAATAAAATGCACAATTTTAAATAGAGAAAGGTGTCTGAGGTAGAAGGATCCTGAGTTACAGATCACCCGGCTCTCATAGATAGGACATGTTAATTTACAAGACAATATAGATATTATTGGTAGCTACTAATAATTGCTTATACAACCTTAATTTTTGTTTACCCAAAAACTAAGGTTGTATAAGTATTTCAAGAACTTATTTATTTAATTGTGACTCATGTAAAACCACTTCACACTTAACGCTAAAGTCAAAACGATTATTAAATAATTTATTTAAAAAAAAATCCTCGCCAGGTCTGCTGGAAGAAAGTTCTTTAAGACATACCTAAGCAATTTCCGTTGTAGTATTTCTTTACTTATGTTTTTTTTATATAGTACACAAATAGGTATATGAACAACAACAAAGTCAGGGCGCTTACATAAATATAACTACTATATTATGCCTACACAATTTGTCACTTTCACGAATATATCTACTCCCACAGACTATAAACACAAAAGTGTGACACTTTGTTTTATATTTATTAGCTATCAAAACGTTGGTACATAAACTCTGCTCAGCCTTCAAGGGAAAATGCACCAAATGTAAATACTTTTAAAGGGAATCCTAAAATGTATACGTAGGCATATTGCATAGTTTTCATCACCGTAAAATACTGTTTAGGTACACTCATATTTTTGTTGTTTATTTATTTATTGAGGACCTTCAACAAAAAATGTACACAAAAAAATCACTTTGTTTAAGAGCGTTTACGCCATCCGTGCGCAGTTTGGCTCAAAATCAGTACTTTTCAACCCAGTTAATATCCATCAAACATTATTTTAAAACGAAATGAATTACTAATAATTTTAGGAAATATTGTTGTCTAAATACTTAGTTAGGAAGATTTTTAGACTAATAAAGTATTTGTGAATTCTATCAAGGTAACTGAACAGAGGTTTTGATAATTTCACTTCGCGCGTCACTTCGCAGTTACAAATATCTTAAATGACTGATCAACCTAACTAACAATATTTTTTATCTAACTACAAATATCCTTAGTAAAAAACTTAGTTTAAAAAAAATACCATTTTAGGTTCCCGACATGACAAATAAAAATCCAAACAAAACGAAACTTTATAGAAATGTTCGTCAATGAAATGTTTTTTTTTTTACCAATATATCTTCATTAATTTAATATTATAATAGGTTACTGTAATAGAAGAACATCTTCTTAAAAACTTGCAATTTAAAATTTTAACTAAATGTGTTCTATTATTTTTCTAGAAATATTACTCTACAACTACTACTATTCTACTACTACTCTAAAACTACTATAAAACTCCACGCGCTAACTATTTCAAATTAGTCCGCCGTGAGGCCTTCCAGAGAGTGGACGTATCGCTCGGTGCTCTGCCTGACCGCTGTTGACCTTTGTCGCGCGTACAACGATATTGCACGATTATAGTATGATCGCCAAATCTTAGTACTTTAGTAAGTAAAACATTTTATTGAAGTGAAAACTAATTTAGGGTGCTAAAGTCGATAATGGTGCCGATTCTCTTTTACACCAAACTAAACTATCACTAAAATTCCACTAGAATTTGACAATCGCGACTCCACGTGGTACACGTGGTTTGCCCTACCCCGTGATTTATTTTTTAGTGCCGGAGGCGCGCATGGGTTGCAGTCTCGACGTGTTTGATATGGAATTTTTTACTTTTTGTATGGAAAATATGAAAAAATATTACCTACATGTTGAGGTTTAGGGGTTTAGGGGTTTTCATGAAGGGGTTCGAAATTTTCATTATTTTTGCGATAGGACGCACCATTCTCCAGATATAAGCAAAAGAAAACATAAATACAGTAGCTACTGTTTTGCACGAGAAGTCGAGATGTTGTTGTGAATTCTAGTTCATGACATCCCACACCTTTTTAATCGCGATTAAAAATTGTCAGGTTTATTCTGGTTTGGTTTTTTACAATCAAAATTTTAGGTGAAAACGTCAAATTCAGTTAACTAAACTCCACACTAACAGCTCGACTTCAGGTGCAAAAACAGTACTGTATCTTTTTTTTTTCTTTTGCTTGTATCTCGAAAATGGTGTGTCCTATCGCAAAAATAATGAAAATTTCGACCCCCTTAAGGTAATAATTTTTCATTTTTTCCATAGACAAAGTGAAAAAATCCATATAAACACGTCGAGGCTGCCCCATCTGTGCGCCTCCGGCTCAAAATAAAATTCACGGGGTAGGGCAAACGAGTACCACGTGGAGTCGCGATTGTCGAATTCAATTTTAGTTGTGTCATAATTATTTTTAAATATAGAGATTTTTTTTGGAGAACAGCTTTATGATTTCTCATAGCCAAAAGTATGGAATTTTTTGATAGTTCGGTGTACAAGAGAATCGGCACCAGTGAGGTCAAAATATAAATTCATGATGGCGGATGGGAAAATTTTCACATTTTTCGTTATGGGTGTCGTCTTCACCCCGTTTATATTCCGCTCACTTCCACGACGTCTGGAAAAGAATTAGTGAAGCTTTAGAAGAAATTCATCTTTCGATCTGGAGCAGGTACAGATGATATATTTCATCCGATATGGTTTGCATTCGATGTTAAGGAGAGGATCCACCGTCTTCTACGAAGACGAATTTTCTTTTTTCTAATTTGTTATCTTTCTAAATACTGAACATACTTTTGTGTTGCAAAAAGATACAGCGTGGACGCTGTAATTATTTATCGACGTTTGCCATTGCCGAAAGTCGAAAACGATGTGAGTTGTAGGGCAGTATGTGGACACACTTTCTCTCGATCTGGCTATGGCAGTATTTAGAGGCATTCGTTTTCGAGGGGTTTAACCGGTCACGTACTGTTAACTCATCCGTGCCGACCGAAACCATAGCCGATACTGAGGTCAAAATTTAAATCCAAGATGGCGGCTGCGAAAATTATGTTTTTGTTTTAAATGATACGTGAGAACGAACTTTGTCCCTAACGGGGTTCCCCTGTACGCACACTTTTTTTTAAAGTTAAAACTTCTTGGAGCGCTTTGAGCGATTTTTGGTAGAGGAAAATCTTATGGGCTCACGTCACCGACATGCTAATGTTAACAGTATCCATAATGTAGCTATAAGTACGACGTGTTGAGCTTATTGTTGCTCGTAGTAATAATAACATCAGTAGATGAACATTAAGAAATAAATATGATTCATCAAATTGTTATGCCTAATGTTAAATTAACACGACAAGAATCGTAAGATAAATAAACTGTTTCATTTTAATATTATAAAATTATTATTTACACGAATTATAAGATTTAAATTCCAATTAATTATTTACTATAAATTATTGTTCTAAATTGAACGGATCAAAGTGGGTTAGTCTGACTATAAACAGAGCGAACGCGCCAACTCTACGCACACATGTACGCGTGCTTTTGTGTGAGTGATTTTTGCAAAGAATTTACCTAAACTTGACTTCCTGCGCTAAACGTAAACGCTCTTAATTTTAGTTGAGGTTATTGCTGTTTATATTATAACTGATATGGATAATATAGGTAATAATAACAATAGATGATGGCCACATTATCGAAATAGGTCTAAGATCTGTTAAGATAGTTGTAAGAAGTAAAATAAAAAATAAAAACGATTTAAGGCTTGTGCAGACCAGCGCGACTAGTCGCGCGACGTGACACCGGTTATTGTTATACTGTGAAGTTTTCTTAGAAATTGTATTGTTCGTGTCGCGTCGCGCGACAAGTCGCGCTGGTCTGCACAAGCCTTTATACAGATATTAGCTTTTAGTCTAATGCAGGAAGCTACAGCATGCTTTAAAAATTAACTAAAAACTAAACTCCAACCTCTACTTTATCATAGGTACAACTGAAAAAATAAAATAGAGAAATATGAAATACAAACGCATGAGATATATGAAGATATTGTGTAAACACATATGGATTCACTTTCATGTCTGTCTGTCACGTAACAATTTCTCCGAAACTGTTTAATGCAGGTACTTTGTAATTTAGCAGCCATGCGGACAAGCTGTCTACTTGTCCACTTAAATGTGCAAAATACTTTTCTCACAAGGGGAGAGAATAGGGAGAAAATAATTATTGTTCTCACATCATTTTATTTTGAGTGAAATACGAATATGGCCGTTTTCACAAACGTCAAGCAAAGCAATGTCTAGTTAGGTGATGCCAACTAATCATCATCTGCCTAGCCTTTTTCCAACTATGTACATACATTACGTAACATACGTTAGTGGGTAACACGATACCCCTCGGTAAGACTGGTCGTCAGGCTTGCGGGCTTCTGACTACCCGTAAAGACAGTGAAAGATCTACAAATAGCAGCCGGGACCAATGGCTTAACGTGCTTTCCGAGACATGGAGGGGTTTCGGAATGTAATGGATGGTCACCCATCCACGGGCCGACCTCGGCAAGCGTTGCTTAACCTTGAATATCGACCCGTGTGGCTGTTATTATTTAGCCACGAGCTCAGTATGCAACATAAAACTTTCAAAACCTAAATTATTACACTTCCGGGGTTTTAAAGTCAAATTCGGTGTCTATTTATCGAAAACTCTTTCTATGAAAAAAAAGTAAAAGACGAGTAACCACTGGTTTTGGTCGGGTCATGTAAAGCTATGAGTTAGATTGCCTCTCCTCCCGTTTAGAAACGAATTACTTCCAAGCACAATCTCGGTACAACATCTCATAAAACCTGTTCAATACGGCACAATTTAGATGTAGCATCGGCAAAATTCATAAAAACTATCACTATGTGTATCTAGTATCAGAATGTAATTTGTGGAGATAAATAAACATTATTTTATTTATTTATTTTATATATCATTCATTCAGTTTTACGAATGTACTCGTATTTAACATTCGTAAAATTGAATGAATGAAATTTATAAGTAAATATAATATATATTTTTTAAGTTTTCAATTCTATGCTACATCTAAGTTGTGTCGTACTGTACCTGGTTTATCGCAAATAAACGTATTTTCTTTCTTTATCTCTTGCCGGTCTATTATTTATTTATTTATTTACTAACTATGGATGACTTACAGCTAAAAAAAACAGAATACAAAATTGTATGTGAGACTGACAGCCAATTAAAAGTCTTCACTTCTAAAAACAGATTGGCAAGAAAGAGTGTGAACAGCACAACACAGCTACCAAAAAATAAGAGAAAAATAAACAGTATAACATTCAAGCTTACCAATTCACATTAAATATTCAATACAAGAATAAAGACCTGAACATACGAAATCTTAATTAAAAAAGCCAAGGCTCAGGCACTTTCTGACCGAGACCACACCTGTTATGAAAGGGTCAAAATAATGCTGTTTGCACATACTATTAAAGTTGCTACTTGCACGCACTATAAATGAATTTTGCCTGTAATTCGTAGAGGTAAATGGAACACGCAACGGTGCGTTCCATCGCTTCGACCTTACGGGAACGTTAAAATAAAATTTGGATACAATATCAGAGTTATTAATTGAATTATTGAAAATTTGCAGTCAGAGATTGATCGCCGATTAATTAGGGGTAATATATGATACTTCTTACAGAGGTTGAGGTAATCTTCAGACCGGTAGGGCACTTTCTGATGATAACACAAATACTTAATGAACCTTTTCTGGATGTTCTCTATACGATCAATGTACTTGTGATAACATGGATTCCAGATTTCAGACGCGTATTACAAGTGGCTTCTAACAAAGGTACAGTATTGAATTTTTTATGTTTTGGTTTGAGTGAAGCACCTGGACAGCCGCATTATGAAACCTAGTGCCCTAGATGCTTTAGCGACTATGGCATCGACATGAAATTCAAACGTAAGCTTAGAATCGTGATAAACTCCTAGATCTCGGATGCAATTCGTTCTAGGTAGTACTTGATCACCCAAGATAAACGATGAAGGCATAATCGTACGCTTTCGAGAATACGTTAGAACCGAACATTTAGCAGGGTTAAGATGATATTATGTAAAAATCTCAGCGTGAAAATTTAGGTGAAGTGAGCTTGAAGTGTGCTACCATTTCACCTGAGACTACAGATTGCTATTGACAGAGATTTTTACAGAATAGATTGAATTCTTCATGGTGTCAGAGTTTTTAAGCCACCCATGGGCCTCTGCTTGGCTTCACATGCCGTTAAGAAATATCTCTCAGGCATCCGGTCTTCTCACGATGTTTTCCTTCACCGTTTTTGAAGCAAGTGATAATTATACAATACGCACATAAATCCGAAAAGTTAGAGGTGCGTGCCTTGGGTTCTAACTCGAGACCTATGACTTGGCAGTCCGACGGTCACACCACTAGGCTATCACTGCAATAGATTGGATTCATTAAAAGAAAGTTAGAAAATACATTTATTTAGCACAGACTAAAAGGCACACAACACAAAATATATACTACAAGTAAAAAAAATCGGTTAAGAGCGTGTCGGACCACGCACAATGAAGTTCCGTAGTTGGGATGAATGTATCCCAAGGACAAACTTAACTTAGTAGTTGATAAACACGTTCTCCCATACATCGATATACGTCACAGTCAATTCTCCAACTGCAAATGTAAGATTGTAACCGAAAAAATAAATTTTCCATGTGATAAACTACAAATTATAAATTGCTTCTTGCCAAATGTCATAATTGGTCTTAATTTAATTGCAAATTTCAAAATATGTCACATTAATAGATGTATTTTTTTATTGCGTCGAGATAGAAACTTGATTTTTTTAAAGCTCCAAGGGAACATAGATCTACGTATTTGATATTAATTTCAACTTGGTACCTCCACACGTTCCTGAGAAAATGGGTCTTGACATACTGCCGGACGGACAACGAAATGATCCTAAAGATTCCGATTTTCTCCTTTTGAGGTACGGAAAACTAAAAATATATAAAAAGGTAGTAGGTAGTTATAGGATCGGGTTCCAGTAGTGAATGTCAGAACATAACACTTCACTCGACACCGTTTCTAAACCCTTGTATTTATTATTTAGTTAAATAGACATGTCGCCGATGCCAATTATTACACATCTCTTTCAACACATTTATCTACTCGTAACACCTAAGTTAATGTTTATCTAAACCAGCCTCGTGGTCAATTCCAGAAATATAATGTCATTAAGCTATTCCGTCTGTATCGCTCTAATCGAACACACGCATGTTTAACTTTTGTCCATTGTACATGACACTAAACGTGCGACAATCTAAGAAGCCCGATTAGACAAAATATTTTGTACAGTGATGAGAAAAAAAATTGGTTGGCCATTTTGCGAATTAGGTATTTATAGAATTAGGCATTTTGAGAATTAGCCATTTATAGAATTAGCCATTATGAGAATTGGTCCATTAAAGACAGTTGCCATTTTGAGAATTGGGCATTTTGCGCCTAAACCCTCCTAATTACTGTAATAATTGTAATTAAAGTTTTTTTAAACTAAATCACTGCCGTTTATTTTTGAGAAGATACTGTACCTGTGACCTGCAGTCAATCAAATTTACCTAAATACTAAACTAAATCCTAAATCAAGCCATATCCCAAATGATTGATAGTAATTAAACCTCATTTTGGCGTTGAACGTAAATCGGGCTTTCAGTTCGCTCTATCGGGTTCGCGTATTTTGCCCGATCTATTGTGAAATCATGACCAAATGCAACATTCCATTTCAAAGCTATGACGCAGTCAGTTATTGCGTCAAATTTTGTGAAGTTGTGTGCCCAATTGGATTCGTAACGATAGTGTTGATATCCTTTAGTTTCGTTATAAACTGAGAAATTACTGTGACATAACATAACTTACTTTTCATTTCTGAAAAAGAAAATCGATGTCCCTTTCAAAGTTATTGGAACGAAGTTCTTTAACGCGGCTTGCAAACTTTCAGAAACGTGTCACCATTGTCTTCTTCTAATTCAAAGAGAAAGAAAGAGAGAGAGAAAGAACGCCGGCAGAAAAAAATAAAAGAAAAGAGTAAAGTGATTACAGTATCGTGGGATAACGTACACATCTACCCTATTACACTGCGTAAGAGAAATAGAAGTGTGAATTTTGTCAAAATGAATATCCAAGATAGTGGCTGCGAAAATTATTTTTTTTCATCATTGCTTTCGTTTTCACAGTTTTCGAGGGTGCTAAAGCCGATAGTGGGATCGAAATGAAAATCCTTGATTGCGGTTGTGAAATTTTTCAATTTTTTCTTCATGGGTGTCGTTTTCATTATTTTCGAGGGTGGCAAAGCTGATAGTGAGGGCAAAGTGTAGATGGCGGATGCAATTTTTTTTTTACTATTGTAAGTAAGTCTGTGATAATAGTTGTGTGTTTTTAAATAAAAAAATAATAAAATAAATATTCATGAGTATGAATCACAAGAGGAACGTAAGACAAGAGAAAACACAAGAAGAAAGGAATTTAAACACAAAATGGCACCTAATTTAAATATTACTACGCATTGTTCCAGACACTAAGCAGTGGAGTTATTTAATAGGTTACCGACTGATTTAAAATTATTAATTTATAGCTCTCAGTCATTTAAAACTAAATTAAAAGCCTTCTTGTTAATAAAATGTATGTATATACTCGGTATCAGTATTTATGTCAAATAATAAATATAGTCACATAAAATAATAGCAGTGAACAAGCTTAAATTTAATTATCCTGAGTTGAACACTACGCTCCTAGGACCTTGATATAGTTGTACTCTTAATATTTAGACATTGAATTTGACATTATACCTGCTATTAATTTGACATTGTATTTATTTGTTGACATATTTGAAATTTATTAAAATTAATTAGGCTTTTAAATGTATTGTTTCTGCATGTGATAATTTTATTTAATATGTAATGTTCAAAACAATGTTATTTGTTAATGAATAAATAAATGATGATGATAAATGACGATAATGATGAATTAAAATCAGCCATGGCAGCTAGAGTTGACCAGTCCCAACTGACGGCGCCCGTTCACGAACGTGGGGCATGGATCAGCACCATTCAGCTCAACCATTTTGAAGGAAGCTAAATGATCCAACACACTCGCCACCATCAGCGAGACATCCGAGTGAGCAGGACATACTCACAGCCGCAAGGGCACATTCAAGTCAAAAGATATATTACCTGGTAAATGGTAGCTCTTTAGTACATAGTACTCACACCTGTGTTCTGCAATTATATAATACAAAGGAGATTGATTATACACAATGCAAAGATGCTCTTAAAATCTTCAGCAGCTCCAACAGTATTTTCAAATGTTAATAATTAGTTGTGCTTGTGGAGCAGGACCAGCATTTTTATCAGCGATGTAATCCCCCAACTTATAATATGTCTGCCTGCATAGTGTGCGTTTTATACAAGATTTGAAAATTAAGGTCATCGTGACTTTAACAGTGATGCAATATCAATAGTGATATTCTGTAAAAACCTCAGCGTGAAAACTTAGGTGAAGTGCCAAAAGCTGCTGTCAAAAGTGTCAATTCTTAGCATCAGGTAAAGTGAGAGGTCACTCAGGGTTTGGACAGTGGACACGGGTTAATTCTCTAATCCGGTTTTGCTCATTGACCTCGATCCTAAAATGATTTCCATTTAGGTTTCGGTTACCGATATGTTAACCGGTTGGTGGAAAAAACTGTTTTTTACAAGTTCCGATTCTGTTGAGCAAAATTAACCGGTTAATTTGAGTTTTGACGCTATAGAGTTCTACCTACTATGCCATCTCTCTTATATCTACAATAACAAAGGTCTCGCTGTACACCAACGAATACGCAAATTAATGTGATAAACGGTGGCGGCGTGCGTGCGTTGAGTAAAACCGGCTTATGCAGGTGAGCGCGAGTTTTAAAATTCTATTATCAGTAATAAAAGGTAACCAAAATTATTTAGGTTTAGTCAAAACCGTTATTGTAATTAACCGGTTAAGTGAGGATCGGTATTATACCGGTTTTATGAACAATAACCGGTATTTGAAAACCGGTTTCAAGCCCTGAGCTCACTTCACCGAGCTTTCACGTTGAGATTTTTACAGAATAGACACAGGTAAAATAATTGTGAAAGGACTGTTGAATTCTTACATACGCAGTATATCACATTTCTTAAGATACTGACGCAGAATGTCATGCCGAAAATCATAAGAAGTACTTCTGCGTCACGGTCGAGGTCCAAAAACTGTCACTGTTCCAGATGATATATAGAATTAATAGGTAGCACACGACCTCGCCACTAATTTTTTTTAACAGGAAGCTATTAAAAGGTCAATTTTATTTATTTAATTAGCGTTATTAAATAAATAAAATTGGGCTTTTACTAGTTTCCTGTTAAAAAATGACAATACTTTCCTACTGATTAAAATAAATACATTATTAGACAATTATTCTCTGGTTTATTCAATTGAATGCCTGATTTTATCAAAGGTAGAGGTGTATCATCAACTCGAACTGGTTAATCGATTAAGGTAGGTATCGAGTTAGACCTAATTCGAGTTAAATCGAGTTAAGCGACGCTTGATCGAGTTAGTGGTTTGCATGTCGTCTTGCGCGAAAGCACGGACCAATCACTTGGGTCCATGTATACGTATATGGGTACGTACTGTCCAATTACTGGGATTGACACAAATTCTAACGATTTGATTTAACTTTATCTTATTTTTCATCTTTTTCTAGTTACAAACAACAATATAAATATTTGAAGTAATATTTGAATATTCGAAGAACATTGCAAAGAAATTACCCAAACACAAAATAAAATTAAGGAATTATACTATAATTTATTTGTATACTCAATAGTTAAGGATTTGCTTGTTTTTTCTGTCTTAATTTATGTTCTTTCATTGTAATTATTTTATTTTAATATGTTGATTATTCTTTTTTTATAATAATTGCTAATTATGTGAAAGAGTGTACACCTTTAAGGTAGTTTTTTGAGTAACTAATTATTTATTATTAAGATCTCATGTAAAATGTACAAAAAATCACACCAATTGGTAAATGAATTTGACTTTGAAGGTGAAGATAAATTTGAGTCAATGGATTTATCTAAACTAATCCTAACTACCCTAACTTTTAATCCTAACTAATATTATATATGCGAAAGTGAGTTTGTTTGTTTGTTTATTTATTTGACGGCGCGTCTAAAGGTTTTACAACGCTAAACTTACGGAGTTGATTTTTGAACGATTTTGACAGCCGTCAACTAGACGTAAGCCCAAGTGCTAAGAAGGCAGCCCCCCTGTCAGAAGAAAAGATCGCGAACTTGGATCGAAGCCGGCATTGATTAATAATGACTGTGCTACGCGTGCTGAAATAAATCATGTGATTGTGATCATGGTGATTGGTGACTAGACTACTCTTGCAGTGCACTGAGTTAATTGATGTGCGCTCGCGTCTTACGTACTCGAGGGAATGTCGTTTACATTATTGTTCATTATACGTCAATTAACAGACAATAAGATCTATTCTGATAAACACGACGTATTGCCTTTATCAGAAGTGGGATTATGAGGCCAAGGTAATGAGGAGATCAGTGAAATAACTAAACCAGTGATCAGTGAAGTTATCAATGAAGAATGCAACGGAAATTGGTTGGTGGGTCGTCTTAACTTCCTCAGAAATGGAAATTCTTATAACGCCTAATCATTGTAAGTGACACAAGCAGTCCATGTAAGTCATCTTTTAATTAAATTTGGTTTCATTATGAACATTCCGAAGCGCACATTGATTGATTGAAATTATTGTTGATAATAGAAGTTTGTGTGGCCTTGATGTATTTGGTACTGGCCCCATTTAATTCTCTGAAGGAGCAAGCTGTTCTTTGATAACCAATCTTTAAGAATCAGCATTAACATGACCATTACTTAAGAAAATTCTATTTGCTACGTTTGGACACCCCATGCAGATTCAGAATTATTTTAATGAAACGTTAAGGTGTTGGTTAAGGAATAGAGAAACAGCAAATGACCCTCATGGAGAGAATAACCAATCTTGATTTTGATTTTTGGAAGTAAGGAATTACTTTGGGTGTCATCATGTTGATTCATTCACAACGGTAAAGTTTTATAAAAAGGACAAAATTCACATATAATTTCTACTAGGATTTTGACAATTCAAAAGTGTCTGTAAATTGTTTGTTTGAAATAAATACTTTGAGTTTTTGTGCTCAACTCTTTAGTTTCCTTGAACTCAGACAGGATCCAGATACTTCTGAAACAAAAACCAGAAATGAACCAAATTCTAACAATAAGCCTCAACTTAATGTAACATCGGATGCAGGGAGTGGTCATTATTGTGGAAATAGGGGTATCAATCATGAAGAGTGCCACAAGCAATTCTGAAAGTGTATACATCCCATTAGGAAGATCAGATTTGCAAACATCTGAAGACAAGAGGCACCCTCAACTGGGAACTAGTTTAGAGGGCATTAAACGGTAGTTTCAAGTTTGTTTTAAATTCCAGATTTTCTCAGTACAAGCCCGGAGGCCGAATGTGTGCCACGTTGATTATTGCATGGCTGGCTAGGTGAGGATCAGAGAATGTGCTAGACACCCCTGCCTATCACTTCGGGGAGGGTGGGAGTGTCATGTAACTTTATTTCAAACATAAGCTAATAGTTATTTTATTATCAAAAATATATCTAATTTTAAGTATTATTAAATCATATTAATAACTATTTACACTAGGTACTAAATATAATAACGAACTATACAAATAGATACAAAAAAAAAAGAAAAAAAAAAAGGACACTTAGGCGTCGAAGTATTCGTCCGCATCGCTGTCATCTGGAAACGTACCCAGAAGACTGGCAGCATTGCCACGTTGAATAGCAATGCTAATTCTTTTGGCCAAAGAACGAGCCAGCCCTCTGGTCACGTGAAGTGTCGACCAGTCGGCGAGAAATTTCCTTAAAAAGGAGACGCGCACTCGGACCCCACGGCCCGAGCGTTTCGACCCCAAACGGCTCAAAACTGTAGTTCCCGCAAGGTTACAGTATTTGCGCCGCTTGAGGGTCTCAGCAGCCGCTGCAGCGGCGCTAGCACAGCCCGCCGTGCTAGGAACATGAGATTGTGCAAGGGTGTCGACACATGTCGCGTCCCACACTAGAGGCCTACCCACCTTCCAAGGCAACAACGTCATGCCGTCTGGTCTCTTCCCATCGTCACGAACCAAGCCGTTTAGTTCTAATACCGCTGGTACGCCGGCGGTGACAAGGGCTCGACGAATAATATCGTTGATGCTGGCGTGCCGTGCAATGCGACCTGCACTCCTGTAACAGGACAGGCCACGGTGCCCGAGACTGTCAACAGCTTCACCGCAGAGATATCGATGCGGAGCAACACAAGGTGCGCCCAAGCGGAGACACGTAGTGAGCTGAAACGATTAGTCATCCATCATGGTGCCTATGGTGAATGACGGGAGCGCCTGAAGCCACAAGCCTGACTCCCACTCTCCCACAGCTAGCAGACGGGCACGCTCAACAGTATTAGGTGACGTGTTTACCAGGGAATTCCATATAATACTGCAGAGCGGCACGTCCCACTGTCTCTGGGATGACGGGTTGTCAGGCAAATCCGTATTGGGACAAGCCATTTTCCAAGCGTTCAACGCATCGGTCAAACACGGTACCTCAAAATCTACCAGTGTGGAAGATGAAATATTCCTGGTTAATCTATCGGTACTGTGGACCGAGGAGAGGAAGGCCGGTAAACTTATACTTGAAATTTTGCGGACACCAAAAGGCACCAGTGTAATGTTATGTTTGAAATTCAATTTATGTACGTAAAGATACTCAGGAGTGCCCAACATGACTATATCAACACCAACCTTGAAGGCAATGGTGGTGGGATGGTAATGCGTAGTGGTAGTATTACAGTAGCATAGTAAGTTATTCGTACTGATAGTGATGGACCTCTATTGTTAGCGATAGCGATGCTTATTTGATCTCTACCGAGGGCATGGGGTGCCCTCGGCGCATCGCTGGTTAAGATACGAGTACCCTTACGAATACTGAATCACGTTCGATCATTCATGAAGCCATAATGAAGCGGATGTTCATGAAATTTAAAGTGGCTACTGGTACTGGTGTATGTGTGCTGGTGTTTGTGGCTGTGTTGACTACTTGTGTGTTTTGTGTTTGTGTAGGATTTGCTAAGAGTGGTTGAAAGGGCTTAGTATGTCTGGGCCAAACGGCGTCGTGAAGCTGTGGGTGGCTGGTCGAAAGGGCGCAGTACACCCGGTCCACGCCGCATGTTATATAGGTGGCTGGTCGAAAGGGCCCAGTACGCCCGGTCCACGCCGCATATTGTGTTGATGGCTGGTCGAAAGGGCCCAGTGCGCCCGGTCCACGCTACATGTTGTGTAGGGGGTCGGAAGGCCCTTGTATGGCCGGTCCACACCATATGGTATGATGGTGGTTGGTAAAATGGTCGAAAGGGGCCTAGCGCGCCCGGTCTACACCGCATGGTAAGTTGGGGGTGAAGCCTAGTACGCCCAGCTTATGCAATGTATAATCAGTGCATTGAGCCTGCTGCTACTAAGTGAGAGATCCTTACGTAGCATGTCAGGAATGGACGAGCGGTTGCAAATGGAATGTTGTTTCTTGGTATTTGAGATGAACCATATCAGGATGACTAAGCACACGAGGACGTGTGATAGTCAGGGTGGCCGTGACGGCGCATCTAAAGATTCTACGACGCTAAACTTACGGGGTTGATTTTTGAACGATTTTGACAGCCGTCAACTTGACGTAACCCCGAGTGCTAAGAAGGCAGCCCCCTGTCAGAAGAAAAGATCGCGAACTTGGATCGAAGCCGGCATTAATTAATAATGACTGTGCTACGCGTGCTGGAATAAATCATGTGATTGTGATCATGGTGATTGGTGACTAGACTACTCTTGCAGTGCACTGAGTTAATTGATGTGCGCTCGCGTCTTACGTACTCGGGGGAATGTCGTTTACATTATTGTTCATTATACGTTAATGTGATCAGAGATATGTGATTATTCAGAATATTATTGTGTTTCATTTAATTACATCTCCTAGCCCGCAAACCCACGCATAACAGACAATAAGACCTATTCTGATAAAGACGACGTATTGCCTTTATATTCATTTGTTTGTTTATTTGTCTGTTTCTTTGTTACGCTTTCACGCTAAAACGGCTGAACGGATTTGGATGAAATTTGGCACATGGGTAGGCCATGACCTGGGAAAAGACATAAAATACCGATATTCCCACGAGGTCGAGACATATGTGGGTCAAACCGTGGGGTGCAGCTAGTTTTATATAAAAAAAAAATAGGGTGAGTTTTTCGCATAGTTACGAAATAATTTAATTAAAAGATGAACGAATTGGCCCATAAAAAACGCAGACTTATTTTTTTTTCTGTCTTTCTCCGTATGTCTGGATATTTTAGCTAAATTTTAATAATCATAACACAAAAACTCGATTAAGAATCGAATTGTAACACGTCGAGATCATCCCAAATTAAGTAGAATTAATGGTGATTCCACAAATTCGTCATCGCGATATGAATGTGAAGGTCTGCTTAATTATATCAATTAATTGAATTTGCAATAATTGCGGGATGGTTTATAATCTAAATCGGAGGAATGTATTGTGTGAGACTCTATAAGTATACTCATAGAAATGTTGACCTAAACATTTTAGTGTTAACTCCTGTCGAAATGAACAGTGGTAAAAATTTGATTTTGGTTTTCATATTGAACCTAACGTTGGCATATAATGTAAGTCCTTTTGCATATTAAATGTTTTCTATTTTAACCATTTTAATTTCAGTCTAACGCAGTTATTAGCTGGTTATTTTACATAGATACACTTTTGTAATTATTTTAACAGAATTGTAATAAAATTGCCTATATACCATAGCGGGAACAAGTTCCAGGATCCTACTATACAATATATAATATTATAATAATCATAAATAATTCATCAACGGCCTGATTCAGAAGACAGTACTACTCGTTAGAGCTCGCATTGTGAGGAGGTTCCTATCTATGCAGCCCTAACTACCGGTAGATTCGACCCTGCTCTAGACACCGGCGAAAAACGTTTTTTTTAAATTTTTATTTGTTTTTTAAGAAATATTTAAAAAAATATTTTGTGTTAAAAAGAATTTATTTTGTGTTTATAAATGAAATTATAAATAATATATATAATAATATCATATATGTGAAAGTTTGTATGTTTGTGTATTTGAATCTTTGTGACCGCTGAGTTTTTCATCAATAAAATCGAAATTAAAAACGTAATTTTTTCAAACAAACAAACTAATTATTATTGATGCGTGGGCTATCTTGACACTTTCGCCTTAATTTGATTTCTTAGAACACTATAATTATAAGACATTAATTCATCTTCGTCCTTTCGATGATTCCATTTCTATAATTGAAATACACATTTTATAACATACGAGTAAGCATAATCAGACTTTATTGTTCCCACTCTGTGAGAGGGAGTGGGCCATAATTCACCATGCGGGCTCAGTGCGGGTTGGTGGACACACAAGTAAAATAATTGGTCAGCTATATTTACCCGGATGATCGTAGGTAAGACTAGAGAAGCAAGAACAAAATCAAACTGGTTGCTAATTTAATTATATATTCTTTTTACCTATCGTGGTATAGTAATCTTATTCTAGATGCATCGTCTTCATAGATAATTATATAATTAATGTATACAAAATATTGTAAAATCATTTTAAAAGAGTAACGGTGGAGTTTCTTGCCCATTCTTCTCCATGCGAAAACAACCTTTTGGAAGGGGCGACTAGAATCAATTAAATTTTTTACCGACTTCAAAAAAAGGAAGGTTATTGTAAATTGACGTTCATAAGTGCCTTTTATGTGCCTAAATTATTTGACTTTGACTTTGAAGGCACAACTTTATAGACTTAACAAACTGTAGATTTGTAGACCATTTTCTGTATTATTAAGTACCTGGTACTTGTCGACAGGCCTACAATGTCCTATCATACCTGTTAAAACTGTAATTTGAAAACATTGTCAGAGCAATATATTTTCAAAAGAGTGACCGTCGAGTTTCTTGCCGGCTCTTCGCCATAAGAAACGACCAATTGGAACCTAGCACCTAGCTTCTGACGTTTCATAAGTGCCCATGTATATTTATGTGAAATAAAATATTTTGATTTCATTTGATTTGATCAAAAGGTATGAGGCTAAATAAACAGCTGTGGGTGAAACAAGGCTGTTAATGATAGTGACGGCCTACTCGGTGCAATTTAATTGTCTGAAGCATGCCAGAGGCAAATTAATTGCACCATGTTAATCAGGCTTAATTCTAAGTCCATAAGTTTAAACAACAATAAACAGTGTTTAGACGATGCAAGTGATTTGTTGCTTTAATTGTATTGTTTGCCACAGACAGGAAATTTTCGTCATTTAAATAGTTTACCCGGAAGCAGTACCATTTTATGCGGAACGCTAAAACTGAAACAGAATTAGTTAGATTCAATCTTTCACTCGCTTTAGCCGAAAGCAGGGCGGGACCCTAAAACTGAAACAGTATTATTTACATACCTAGATTAAATCTATTGTGTTCACTGAACACAGAGATCACAACGAAAATGAGTTAATTAGTTATTATGTCCGTTTTCTAGCCATTAAAATATTATTTGGTCCTATCTCTCAATCAAAATTAGGAACATCATGGACTAGGTCATGATGTTCCTGATTTTGATTGAGAGATAGAGGCTTTTAATATGTTTACCGAAATGTTGATGATACATAGTATTATCTACTTTCGTACCGTGTCAGTATGTTCGAGCGTACGTTTGTTTCGATTATTATTTTGGTCCTGTGTGGCGCATATTCCTATAGTGTTAGTATATACAATGTCAGAAAATTATTTAATTTCCTTCAGCTACTAACTTGTATTGTGAAAATGTGGTACAATCGGTGAATATACACATGACACTTGAACACTCGAACGATTTCTGCAAAGCCGCCAAAGTCAACTTGGGCAATAGCTTGAAAACAAACATATAACATTACGCATCTCTGCCCCAAAGGGTTAGGCAGAAGTGTTCCTATAGTACATCCACATTTCATTCCGGTTATGTTTAAACCCCTTGTAATAGAGGCAGGCCCATGTAACCGGGCAGAAATCCAAACTCTGGGCTGCTACCGAGAAATGTTTCTTCAGAAATTTACCGACCGTAGTAACCCGTCCTGGGAAACGAACCCAAAATAAAACAAAGAAAAAAATAAAACATACAGATTTAGACAGAGATTTTACAGTTTTTTTTTTGTAATAAATTTCAGTGTCTCAGGATAATACCCGAACGTGCAATAATAAAATATGTAAACGAGAAATACATCTCTAATGTTTCGGCAAACGTTCGAAGATCGAGTAAAAGAGGGGGGTATGTGTTCAACATGAAGCTTATCAATAAAACAGTATTAGGAAATAACGTTACGGTAAGATTTTTAGTTAAAATAACTATAAGCTTTTATGAAAGCACGAACTCTTGCTGATTAAGCGAGCTGAAGTGGCAGTAGGCTAGCCATGTTTGTCGAAGGACAGTTGATCGGTGGAGACCGCGTATCGGCAGGCGTAGTGTGGGTCGCCCTCCAGCTAGATGGACCGACGACCTTTAGAAGGTAGCTGGAACAGACTGGATGCGGAAAGCGAAATACAGGGTGTTGCGGTGCAGGGGGTTGCCTATATCCAGCTTTTAGACTGCAATATGCTAAGTCCCGGCAGAGAACCAAATTTGTCGACATAGCTCACAGAATAAGCAAGCTGAAGTGGCAGTGGGCCGGCCATATTAGCCGTAGAACCGATGACCGTTGGGGTAGGTGTGTTCTTGAGTGGAGACCGTGATTCGGCAAACGTAAGGTGGGACGCCCTCAGGCTAGGTGGAGCGACGATCTTCGCAAGGTGGCAGGTAGCGGCTGGATGAGAGTTGCCGAGAATCGAGCGGAATGGCGTGCAATTGGAGAGGCCTATATCCAGCAGTGGACTGCTATAGGCTGATGATGATGATGAGGCTGAGTTGATTGATTGATTGATTGAAGAAAGCGCTCATTTTTTATGATAGATACTCTATGTGAGGTACCGTATGTGAAGCTAACAGACTTGGTTTTGTTACCCTGCCCTTATTAAATGACAACCTCCTTTCTATGATAATAGGTACCTACACACACAAACGCCGTAGTTATTTATTTTCAAAGTTTCTGAAAGACCTTGTAAAAACTGCAAAGCGAATTGTATGCGGAAAAAAGACTACAGGACTCCACCTAGGATGACATGTATTTGAGGAATTGTATGGCGAGAAGTGAGACGATAAGGGAGATTGAGCACAAAAAAAATGTTGGAACAACATATAACGAGGAAGAACGAAATTAAGAATAAGGGCCTATACATACGTTCAAAATCACACCACATTGCAGCGACAAAATGTGGGCAAGCAGTGGGTACGTTTGCTGCAACATCTTGCAGTTGCGTTGTGGTTGCGTTGTCGCTAGTAGTTGTGATGTGGTTACGTTGTGGCTGCGACATCGCCTTGATGTGGTCGGCATCGCCCACATGGTTGATTTAGACGGCCAAATGTGGTCCGTGTGAAAAGACTATTAATTTTCACCCGTCCACGGTCCACGTGGTGTCGTTGTGGTCCTAAGCTGGTGGTCTTCTGCATTCAGTTATCTCAGGCTTTTCGTCTCATGTGATGTTTTTTTTTCTCTGTGGTTGTTCAATTGCACCACTTTGTACCTTCAAATACATACATAAACTCACGCCTTATTCCCATGGCAGGTAGGCAGAAACTACGGAACGTATCTTTACATACTTATTTTGCTTCGTTTACGTTCATCCTCTGATCATACACGCACGCTGGTTGCGCGAGTATTGCGGACCAAAGGGCCTACTCCCTAAGCGAATTCCGTAGTTTCGGCCATCGTTACGGGCGCTTCGTTCTCCGTCTCACTTACAGACTTAAAGTAAGCGAGAAGGAGAGCCAAGCGCCCGTAACGACGGCCGGAACTACGGATTTCGCTTAGGGAGTAGGCCCCCAGTACCCTAATTGCGTAATACACAATCTATCAGAATCTGAATCGTTTTGAAACAGACTTTTATCTGTTCTGTGCAGATTGCTAATCCAATGCTTCATAAGTTCGAAAAAAAAAAATACTCATAAAGTCAATAACGAAATGAATATTGTTGAACTGTCAAAATGAAACAGATTAGTCGTAATCGTTTACGAAAATGTGTTGCGTAATTCGATAACTGATCTTTCTGCAGACCATCACCAATAACGTCACTTCGAATGTTTGTCATTATTATGTAACTGTTTTTTTTCTAGTTCCATGTGACCGTATATGAACACAGTACCAGCAGATACAATCAGTATGTTCGCACCTTGATGGAGTTTCACTACAAGTGGTGTGATTTGATCCTACGCGACATATGGTTTGGTCCTTTTCTCCGACAGTATGGCTTAACAGAATGTCCTATTTTTCCGGTAAATATCAAATTGCTTAATTTATTTTCCAGATTATATTTCCTTTTCTTCAATCCAAATTTTTCAAAATTCTCTTTAAATTTTAGTTTTGATTCTTGGTGACATCGACGAATACTGTCAATTTTAACAGGAATGTCAAAGTAATTTTAATGTTTTGATATTCTTCATTACAGGGTCCTCTTGGGGTGGCAAATATGACATTTAGTGGAAATTTTCCTTTTACTGTATTATTTGATAAAGGCAAGCTCGATGCAACCTGGAAAGTAGGGTCAACCGGTGAAGTAATGGGCTCACTTGATGTATTTGTCGCTTTTGGAAAATAACAGACAGAGATGAGAATAAAATATATTCAACACATGTTACTGTTATTTTATTTATTGAAACATCAACGTTTTTGGATAGAAGGACTCATTTCTAATATTGTTTTAAGTATCCAGGTGATAAATTGTTAGTAAATCATCAGCACCGTTACTTTTTGTTCAATAAAAAAGGTTTTTGAAAATTCCCTTATAATACCTAAACCAATTTGTAGGTATTTAATGTAAGTGGAATGCAATGTAAGTTGGGTTAGTGGGACACTATTAAAATATATACGATTAACTAGAAAAAATATTTTTATTTTGGTTTGAAAGTCAGCACTATTTCCCCCCTGCCCATGATGATTCCAGTTGAATTGTCTATGGCAGTGAGTTCCATTTTGCCCTTTTCGAAAAGCCAAACAGAAATAATATCGGTGTCCAAAAAAAAGGTTCTTCAAAGAAATTTTGCCCTACAGCAGAAATTTTTATTTCATAACTGTTTCCCATTGAAGAGCAAATAAAAGCTATTTTGAAGTCATAATATCAAATGAATTCGGTTTTAATAGGAATCCCTTTGGTGGTCCTTACTGTACAAGATTGGAAAATAAGACAAGTGAAAAATTATAGGCAATATAGTGGCGAAGGATGATAACTTTCAAAAGGATAATATACAAGGTGGGGCAAAAGTAATGTCATACTGTGAAGGTGCATTCATTTTTCAAAAAGGTGTAATAATTTCATTGTGATTTGACACGTATTTTTGTAGACGAAATACAGAATAAGTTAACAATGTAATGTAGCAATACACTTAGCTCAGGGAACGATGGAGATTTGAAAACACCAATTTCCAGGCCGTGTGATCAATGGTCAATATGCATTTTGGCGATTTGAACTGATTTGCCAGGTTGATAGATCTGACTGTGCCAGACCTTTGGGGTTTTTTTAAATCTCACGGTTTACGACAAACAACGACAAACCTTGTAAGTCTTGAAAGCCAAAATTGAAGAAAAAATAATTCATTTGGAGCCAGATGTTTTGCGAGCAACAATCCTAACTAATATTATAAATGCAAAAGTGAGTTTGTTTGTTTGTTACACTTTCACGCTAAAACGGCTGAACAGATTTGGATGAAATTTGACCATGATCTAGGTTAGGGTATAGAATACTTTTTATTTCGATATTCTTACGGGATCGAGAGTTATGCGGGTGAAACCGCGGGGCAGAACTAGTTATGCATAAACGCAGGATGTGGTCATTTGACTGATATAATTTTTTCGACGTAATGTGATAAATTGTATACCTTTAAATAAACTTTTCACGAAAACAGAGCGAACATTTTTCATTTCCAATTTAACAAAATGGCAGCCAACTCACATTATCACTACTTACTTTTGCCCCTCGTTGTAGATAGACCTATCGTCACTTTAATTAAACAAGATATTGTGACATACCGGAGGTATGGGACACGTGGACAAGCCAGCCTTCCTTAAAATACTGCCTATGTAAGTAGTGTCACAATATCTACTAGTGGTGTTCTAGTAGTGGTGTGTCTCATCCGTAAGTATGAGATCGCAAGCTTTGAAATGCATCTCCACGAAAGAGCACCTGAACTCATTGTGAAGATACTCGTAAAAGATCAGGTCGAGATGTAGAAGAAAAAGTTCGGTATCATAAAAAAGGTACAATTCCGTGTAGTCAAACGCAGGTGACAACTGCAGGCAACGTGTCACCACGACACGACTGATTTCTATAAATTTCTATGAAATACCTTCCGTAGCTAACGACACGTCGTAGTATTCATTCTTTAATTTTACTAAGCGAGTTGCACATGGTTAGTTTTTGTTTATGTAGACTTTATAAGGGCTGACTATACTCATCATTATGAGCAATTTTTACTAAGGAATCAACCCTAACATTCTGATCCCCCGTAGTAACAGTTGTCAAAATGATGAGTACACAGGCTTAGGGTAAACAAAAACTAAGGTAGTAAAACGGAAGGTAGGACGCCCTCAGGCCAGGTGGAAAGCCGACCTTCGCAGAGTGGCTGGTAGCTGCTGGATGAAGGTTAAATGGTGAGTGATGGTGAGGAGTATGTCCAGCAGTGCTATATGCTGATGATGATAGTTGATGATGAAGAATAATAAGTTGTGCTGCAGCATCATCTTTCTCTAAGAGATAAATCCGTCTGCCGGAAGATTGATCTTTATGACGTTTTGGCCAGATTTAAGGATTTTCATTTTATTTTACTTAAAAAACGTTGCAGCATTTAATTGTCTTTTTGGTACCAAAGTTTCGGAGTGATATTTTGCCGTGCCCAACATTGCTAATGATACATTCTAGGCGTTTGCAAGATCGTTGCTACATAATACGTGGGTTGCGGGATCATTGGTACATTCTCCGCGGGATGCGGGATCATTGCTAAATTCTACGCGGGTAGCGGGGTCACTACTACATTGTACGCGGGTCGCAGGATGATTGCTAGATTATTCGTGGGTCACGAGATCATTACTACATTCTGCGCGGGTCGCGGAAGCATTGCTACATTTTACGCGGGTTGCGGGTTAACGGAAAAACATCAAATCGTGATTTTGCTTCCATATGCCTTACCATTACATTGTTTCCGATACCCAATTTGGTTACATGCTGAAGATTGGCCACATAATCACCTCCTCTGCTAATTCGTCTGACAGTTACAGACACATTAGTGAAATAGGTTATCTCATTTAAGTATGTTATTGAAGCCCGCTCTGGTATTATTTTGAGGCACTGAAAAATATACCTATTCATAATTAGTGTCTCATTCTTGCTTCGTACGGCCACAGCATAGAAGTTCCTGTGCTTTAAGCACAGAAATTTGTGTTATCCACGACAAGGTGGCGACGACAATACGACATTATTACGAGGGTTTATCCTAAAAGTTGGCAACGTCGCAAATAACTGTCAAATATTTAACTGTTTTGATTAATTTAGAAAAAATACTGTATGGAAATATGAAATGTGGCTAACTAGCGAAATAAAATATTGATAATGAAATGCAATAATTAATATCATAACTCCGAAAATTTAGTTTTAGATGTAAAAAAAGTATTTGAAAACTTTCCAAATGCCTTTTTTTCAGTTACTTCTATTTCTCTGAATCTCTTTACCGCCCAATTTCTTTTCACTGAAGAAAACCCTCCGTTCGGTAGACCTTCTTGAAATTAATTAAATTGTGAGGACTCTTCATCAACAGGCGAAATTGAAATCACGCGAAAACAATGAAAATACGCCTGATTTGAATAACATTAAACTTGGAAATAAGACACCACGTAAAATTAAAATGTTGGGTTGTTTGGTATTAGTAATTTAAGTTTAATGGATCAATCTCCATTTACCTACTCACAACAAACAGAGGTAAATCAGTGTTTAAAATTTAATTTCCGTTCCAAAGTAAACGAGAAAATTTTTGAACCGCTACTTACCGTCGTGATGGCCCAGTGGTTATGGCCTCGCCTCAGATGCACGAGGTTGTGGGTTCAAATCCGGATAACTACCAACGTGACTTTATTTAATTCATATGTACTCTCTGAGTTTATTCTGGACATTACTGACTTATATGTTAATAATAATAATTCTAATCTCACCAACCCATCTTGAGCAAGCGTGGTGATCACTTTGATCAGTGCTTGTGCCTTCTCTGTTTGAGAAGAGGCCTTTGCCCTGCAGTGGGCAATAATAGGCTAGTATTATTTACTCATATTATTGCCATGCTTTGAATACGCTTCAACGAGCTGGTTGGATTAGCAATAAATATGAAATTATATTTTCTTAGTTACGCCATATTTGCCGCAACAGAACTGTGCGAAAGTAGCCAGAGATTGGGATCCCGACTTTCAGCAACCGGCAGCGACGCTGTACCCAGATGAGTTGGACTCCTACGTAATGGTTGGGCTGAGATTTTTTAAGACAGAGAAAAATTTAAATTAGGAAGTGAAACCTTTGCCCTACCGTGGGACACGACAGGCTCATCATAATAATTTAAAAACTGGCCAAGTGCGTGTCAGACCACGCACAATGAAGGGTTTCGTAGTTGGGATGAATTTATCCCAAGAAAAAACTTAACATTGTATTTAAAAAACGTGTTCTCCCATAAGGAATGTATGGGAGATCATGTTTTTCAAACTGCAAATTTAAATTGGTTGATTATTTATTTATTTATTTATATATACTTTATTGTACACCAGATTATAATTAGATAAAGAAAAAGTAATACACTACAAAATATACAATTGGCGGCCTTATCGCTTACTGCGATCTCTTCCAGGCAACCTTGGAATGGACTTGGATGATTATTTCTCGTTAACCTGTACAGCATCCTTAGCTCTCATAGTTTTCCTTTTAATTTCGCTATATATACTACTGCTGTGATTTTTTTCACAAGTCCAAGTACAACCATTTAGGTAGAAGGGGGACACTCGACTCTAACAAAAAAATTCAGTTAAAAGCTTAATATTTCGCAAACGGATCCCTGAATCCAAAAATTGTTGTGACAAACTCACAATATTTTTGACGCCAAAGACCTTTCTAACGATACCCCACAACATGGGGTAGATGAGAAAAAAAAAAAACATCCCCACTGTACGTGTAGGGAAGGAACTCTAAAAAAAAAAAAATTCTTGTTTTTATTTTACCACTTTGTCGGCATGATTAATACGTATATATATGCCAAATTACAGCTTTCTAGTACTAACTGTCTCTGAACTAAGCCGCGGATAGACAGACAGACAGACAGACGGACTTGGCGAAACTATAGGGATTCCTTGTTTACTACGGAGCCCTAAAAAGACATAGTTTGTTCAAATTTTTGTTTGAATCAAGTTTTCTAACTGAACAGACAGCTGTGCTGCTGGGGAGTTTGTTGCGCCACTTCTTCTTCCCAGCTAAGCACTAGGAAGTGGTGAAGGGTGGGCGTTTTTGGGGGACTGTCTTATGTAATTTTGACGTTTGAAAAGTGCTGATTCTCAGCCTATTTTGAATAAATGACTTTTGAATTTAAATTTGAATTTGTTGTGTTTATGGTCCTGCGTCCAATGTCTTCTCGGACGTGTCGGATGGCTGTCCCATCAGACTATGAGATTAAAGGAAATGGGAGTGCACTAGTGGTTGTGCACTATAATATCTCCTGTGCACCTGGCTAACCTCCGTTGAGATTAGCCACCGTGACTGAAATTCTGTCGGGAGGATGTGATTTAATATTAAGTTAGGCTAACCTCATACTAACAATAACCGCACCGCACGTCAGCACGGCACTACCATTGATTAAAAAAGCGTGCACAACGTGTAGTATTTATCAGGTAATAGTGTAAAGCTAACAAATAATAGACATGACAATTACGGCGTACATAGCGTTCAGGACAATATATTGCTAACTGTAGATACACTAAACTATCGAGGTCAAGAGCAGGCCCGTGAAGAAAGAAAAAAAAACAGAAATAGATTCTGCCGTGCCTTTCTTTTTCATATTGGTTAGTGACTAACCCGGTGTCAGAGTATTAAAGCCGCCCATGGGCCTCTGAAATGGTTTCACACTTGTCGTCAAGAAATATCTCTCACGATGTTTTCCTTCACCTTTTTTTGAAGCAAGTGCAATGGATGGTGCAGTGTGGTGATTGCAGTTGCAATTATACAATACGCACATGAATCCGAAAAGTCAAAAGTGCCTTGGGTTCGAACTCGAGACCTATGGCAGTCCAACGGTCACACCACTAGGCTATCACTTCTTTTTCACCATGCCGAAAATAAAGTAGACACTATAAATTAATAACAAGATAAAATATCTTCAGTCAGATTCCATAATTTCCTGTAAGCTAAAATGTATTTCCACTTTACATTATCCCCTAATAGCCATGAACAAAGGAAAGAAAAGGTGTTCAAATCAACGTCGGAAACATTGAATGTCTTCATCAACCGTCGAATTTCGGCAAGTACGCCATTTTTATAACTTTTCTGATAAATTTACCTGAATAATGTTGATGATTTGATTGTCTGACTATTGGAACGAAAGAAATGGAACTGAAATTGGAGGACAAAACTTATTATGAAGAAGCAATTGAGGATGATTCGTCGTTCGGTAGTTTTCTAGTAAGGTGCATAGCGAACCAATTATTTTTCTTTTTTCTCTATATGCCAGAAGATTGATCATTTATTTTATTGATTTATGTATTAGACAGATACAATATTTATTAGTACAAGAGCAAGTTTAAACACTATGAAATTCAACCTCTGATTCCGATAATTCCAGTACTATCAAAGAAGCTTTTTTTGCAGATGGCTAATGGGTCTGACAAGATCTTGAGTGGCGACCACGTACAAGAAGAGGCACCCCTTTTTTTTTTTTGAGGGTGGGAAATTATCAAATAACTTCTCCCGCTCTGGGCGGAACGGAGGGTGAGTCAGACTTTTACTGACTAAAACCCACCCATGTTCCTTCCATTGCCCGTGTGCCGGGGCCGCGATATTCCTTCGGACAAACTCGCAACCCCGGCAGGAGCTTTAACTCTCTGAGAGTAGGTTGCGCAAAACGTTGTTACTCACACATAAACAAAAGATAGTCGCCTGTTTAGAGGCCTAACTAACTAGTTTTTAGGGTTCTGTACCCACAGGATGTCAACGAAACCCTGTTATTTAGGCTGACATAAGCCGTCTGTCTGACCTCAGGGCTGTGGCTTTAGAATAGCCCCTACAATAGTCCCTACAATGTGGACCGCTCAGCTGGAGAAGATCGCGGGAATTCCCTGGATGCAAGAAGCGCAGCATCGTTCGTTATGGCGATACTTGGGGGAGGGAGCCCTATGTTTATCAGTGGTCTTTCAGCTGAATAATGTTAATTAGGTTTTTCCATCATTTTGCTAATATCATTCTGACGTCATTGAGTCTACAACCTATTTCTAAAAGTAATAAGATTTATACATTGTTAATACCCACCTAATAAGTTCATTTCTCAACAACACATCTATTTTGCATTTTCTATTTCAAAAACGTAAATCATTTTCTGTTAACTCAAGGTAGAAATCTAAAGTTCAATAATGAATGCCTTAGTCTTACGGTACCGGTGCATTGTGATGAACGGTTTTTTATTTGTATGTTGAATGTTCAGTATTTTGTATTCGTTATTTTGTAGTGTTTTGTAGTCGCCGGCAAAGAATGGGTAACCTTTTGCTCACACATGGGGTAAAAATTACTTAAATTTATGTTTATACACGGACCTCCAGTATTTTCTTTCGACGTTAAAACGTTTCTAATTTTCAATACGATTTTCATCTTGGTCAACCGTAATCATTCACCTATCGTTGAATCCCTTGGCTATTTTTTTGCCTTAATTATTTTTTAGTTTTAAATTCATTCCTCCAGCTTTAAATTCTTGATCACCGAAATCCAGAATTGCCCACTGCTGGGTATAGGATAGGACTCCTTTCGTTTCTCCCAGCCGCCATTTTGTTTTGTGCGGCCTACATTCAGATTTTTCCTGCCAGTTTGATATCCTTCTCCCATCGCGCTTTTCAACCTGGCTTCCTTTGACCTAACACCACTTGGTAAGATTTTACTCCATTATTGACTTCAAAGTCAAAGTCAAAGTCAAATCATTTATTTCAAATAGGCCCTTGCAAGGCACTTTTGAACGTCAACAATTACAAAAAAAAAAAAATTGATTCCAGTCGCCCCTTCCAAAAGGTAGTTTTCGTATGGAGAAGAATGGGCAAGAAACACCATCGTTACTCTTTTAAAATGTTTTACAATATTTTGTATATGTAGGTACATTAGTTACATAATCATAGTATTATGTGAAGACGATGCATCTAAAAATAAAAAAATAAATTACTATACCACAATATAGGTAAAAAGATTTTTTTAAAGAGACCAACAACAGATAAATGAATTACTTATGTGATAGATACATGGTTCTCACATATTTACAAACATTGTAAAAGTAGACGATTTTCCAAAAAAAAAGTTACAATTAATAAGTCAGTGTGTGAGGAAGTAATCACAGAATGTAAAATCAATGTCATATAATAAAATATAATAATTTATACAACTTAAATTAGCAACCAGTTTGATTTTGTCTAGATTCTAGATAATCCTATGGAGCTGGACCAGCATGTTTCCAAGCATTCTTATCTTGGATATAATCCTCTAATTTGTAATATGCTTGTTTACAAAGTGTACTTTTAATATGAGTTTTAAATTTTCTTTCATTTAATTGTAAAATATCACAAGGTATTTTGTTGTAACATTTAATACAGTACCCCATAAAAGATGTATGTACTTTAGATAATCTGAAAAATGGTTGATCTATTTTATCTTTATTTCTAGTATTAAAATTATGTTATTAAAAATATGTAGATTTTTTCTTACATACATAATATTTTCATAAATTAATTGGCAAGGTACCGTCATAATATTAATCTTTCCAAATAGTTCCCTAAGAGATTCGCGACGATGTAAATCATAAACGGCTTTGACAGCTCTCTTTTGTAAGATAAAGATTGATTCAATGTCAGCAGCCCGACCCCACAGTAAAATGCCATACGACATAATACTGTGGAAGTAGCTAAAATAGACCAAACGCGCGGTTTCAGCGTCTATTAACTGTCTTATCTTTCTAACCGCATAAGCGGCCGAGCTTAGCCGCCCCGCAAGAGATGTTATATGAGGTGGGATATTGTAATTTCTCGTCTAGCGTGATTCCTAGGAAAACCGTTTGATTAATAAATTCCAGTTTTTCTCCATTCAATATGATATTGACATTCGCTACTTCTAACATTAGGTAATTTAAATCTAATGCATTTGGTTTTTTTTTATTTAGTACCAAATTATTTACCGTAAACTAATCATGGACCTGAAAAATAGAGCTATTCACGTCGTCAAGATTTTGTGACCGTCGGTTGATTTTAAAGATCAATGATGTGTCATCTGCAAATAACACCATCTTCGGTTGATTTTGAAGTAATTGCGGTAAATCATTAATGTAAACTAAAAAGAGGAATGGACCCAATATCGAACCTTGAGGAACGCCCAATGCCATTTCAGACCCTAATGAGTTTACGCCGTTTACTTGAACTTTAACCTTTCTATCTTTCAGGTATGATCTTAGTAAATCAAGAGCTGTATTTCTAATCCCATAGTGCTCCAGTTTAAGCAGAAGTGTCTCATGGTCTACGCAATCAAACGCCTTCGAGAGGTCGCAAAAGATTCCAATAGCATCTTGTGCTTCTTCCCAGGCATTAAAAATGTTCTTTATTAGGGTGACACCAGCGTCAGTGGTACAACGCCCTTTGGTGAAACCGTACTGTTGTTCATGAAAGCTGGAATTTTTATTAAAGTGACGTAACTTTTGATTGAGCATCAACTTTTCAAACACCTTACTGAGAACTGGTAGAATTGACACGGGCCTATAATTGTTGGGTTCTTTACTATCACCGGATTTGAACAATGGAACTACTTTACTGTGTTTCATGAGATCCGGAAAGACTCCTTGGTCTACACTGGTGTTAAATATGAAAGCTAAATAGGGCGCAATGGTTTCGATAATAGTTCTACAGACCTTTACAGACATTCCCCAGAGATCTTCTGTTGATTTAATTTTAAGATATTTAAAAGCTTTTATAACAGCCTGTGGGTTTGTATGCTGAAACCTAAACTCCAAAGGGCATGCTTTCACATTATGTCTAAGTAAGGCAGCAGAAAGCGCGGATGAGGAATTTATAGCTTCAGTAGTTTTAATGGGAATATTAGCAAAAAAGTTTTCGAATTCCTGAGCTATTTCTACATCTGAGTTGATAGGGCCATGTGCAGTCTCTAAATTAAATTCAGTATTTCGCTGTTTTTTCCTACCTGTTTCATTACTTATTATTCGCCAGGTAGTTTTTATTTTATCATCAGCTGATTTGATTTTATTGCTAATATAAAGCGCTTTGGCTATTTTGCACACACTTTTAAAAGTTTTTGAATATTTTGCAAGATACTCATGAAAGTTTGTATTATTCATATGTTGCTTTAGGCCATAAAGTTCAAATAGCTTTTCCCTGCTTTTACGAATACCTGGAGTCGCCCAATCACTAAATAAGAACTTTGTGTAAATACTTTTAGTCCTTAGAACTCGGCGTAGAACTCATTTGGGTCACTTATATTATTAAAACTCTGAACACATAATTTACTGGCCAATGAATTATTTAATTTCTCTAAACTTTTACATGTAATTGACCTAACCTTATTTGAATTTTTTGTAAAGGTATGTAGGAGCAAAATGCTATTGTTTGTCCACTGTGATCTGATGGCAACTTGTTTACAATTTGTTTGTGTAAGTAATTACAATTACAAAAAATATTATCTATACAGGTGGCAGAGGAAGCTGTCACTCGGGTTGGTTCAATAAAAACATTTGACAAATCAAATGACTTAAAAAGGCTTAATAATCTGACAGTATTCGACTTATTTTCTAATAAGTTAATATTAAAATCTCCACATATGATTATTAACTTACTACTAGTACTAACTTTCTTTAATACATCTTCCATTATAGAATCAAACATAGATAGATTCTGGTAACTTGGAGGTCTGTATACACATACTATAACATGCTTATCAAGCTCAACACAGGACAATTCAATGTTGTGTTCAACAGATAGTTCGATGATGTCTTTTCTTTCTTTCGATTTAATAGAATTTTTAATTAATACTTAAAACTTCAAAAAAAAACTTCCTGCCCTTGTTCCATATTTTATGGGTTCAGCGCAACACATTTTCTTCTTCCATTCTCCTCTGTCGACCGTTACGCTATCATCCACTCCTTTCTCTTTTATATTATCATTCCTGACACAATCCATCCACCTTTTTTGTAGCCTTCCTCTCCCTTTCCATCCACCAACATTTATATTCAACACTCTTTTAGTCGCGTAGTAGGAAGTAGTAGTAGGGAGGAGCTCGTGGCTAAGTAATAACTGCTGCATGGATCGATCCGTCAGGTTAAGCTGCCGCTTGCCGGGGTAGTCTGTGGATGGGTGACCATCTTTACATACCGAGACTCCTCCGTGCCTCGGAAAGCACGTTAAGCTGTTGGTCCCGGCTGGCATTCATGGTTCTTTGATAGTCGTTACGGGTCGTCAGAAGCCCGAAAGTATGACAACCAGTCTTACCAAGGGGTATCGTATTACCCAGTTACTGGGTTGTGGAGGTCAGATAGGCAGTCGCTCCATGTAAAATACTGGTATTCAGCTGAATCCGGTTAGACTGGAAGCCGACCCCAATAAAGTTGGGAAAAGGCTAGGCAGATTGACTCTTTTAGTCGCGTCAAATTTTTCCCCTTTTTCTTTTAATTTAATTAAATCCACTCTATACTAATAGAGTGAATTTAATTAAAAGAATGGCTCAGGACACAAAATGTACCCATATCTAGAGCCAAGCCAGCCATGTAATCTATTGGCTCTTAATTTTATGCAACGCCTTGGCTACGTGCCCAGTGCTCAAGTGATATACTGAGAGGATATTGACCAGTTTAAGTGTACTCGTGAACCGGAACATATTATACTATATCGTGGGAATGGGGTGGAAAAGGACAACTTGGAGTACCTGTGGACCTAGTATGGATGCACGGAGTAAAGCCGCGTCCTATGTAAAAACGATCGTCGCACAAATACGCGATCGATCGCGTGCATATCTTATTTTTTGTTCGGAAAACCGGGAAGCGCCCTCTGTGTCGGCGCGACCACGCGTTACCAATTCCCATTTAAAAGCGATCGTCGCGCGAATACGCGATCGTTTGAACGTATTGTTCGGTGACCCTGAACGTGTGGTCGCGCCGACAGAGGGTGCTTTCCGGTTTTCCAAAGAAAAAGTGACAATTATGCTCGCGACCGATCGCGTATTCGCGCGACGATGGGTTTTAAATAGGGCGCGGGGTAAACGAACGTAAAACGATTTACACATATTATTTAATTAGTTTTAAGACTTTATTCACATCAATGGGTGATACTAATTGTGCTTGTCGCTAAAATTTAAAGTAAAAAAGTGCAAATCAGATCGCACAGCGCTATTTACCAACAGATTCACCTAGAAGTTGCCTCTCTTTCTATCGCGTATCTCTTATCTTCTGACTTCGTTACGCCCACTGATTAAGAATATTGACTGGGGAAAAATAAAACTATTTATTCCGTCAGTCAGATTTAAAAAAATATTAGACAGGTATATTTTTACTTTATCATATTTATAAAAAACCAGTCAAGTGCGTTTCGGACCACGCACAATGGAGGGTTTCGTAGTTGGGATGAATTTATCGCAAGAACAAACTTAACATTGTAGTTGAAAAACATGTTCTCCCATACGGAATGTATGGGAGATCATGTTTTTCAAACCGCAAATTTAAGTTGGTTGATTATTACTCGGTAACCTGTACAGCCTACTTAGCTCTGATAGTTTTCCTTTTAATTTCGTTATATATATTACTGCTGTGAATTTTTTCACACTCTAACAAAAAAATTCAGTTAAAAGCTTAATATTTTGCAAACGGATCCCTAAATCCAAAAATGGTTTTGACAAACACAATCTTTGAAAAACCTTTCTAACGATACCCCACAACATGGGGTAGATGAGGAAAAAAGAGCATCCCCAGTTTACGTGTAGGGGAGGTACCCTAAAAAACAAATATTTTTCTTGATTTTATTTTACCACTTTGTCGGCATGATTAATATGTATACATATTCCAAATTACAGCTTTCTAGTACTAACCGTTTCTGACCTAAGCCGCGGACAGACAGACGGACAGACAGACGGACAGACGGACATGGCGAAACTATAAGGGTTCCTTGTTTACTACGGAACCCTAAAAACTAAAATATAGATGGATAGAAGTATTTTCGATTAAAAAATCGTTCGAATTTACGTCGTATGTCGAGCGTTCGTCCTAAGGCCTTAATGAGGTAATTGCGTATTACACTTACATTAAAATTCAAAATTCAAAAGTCATTTATTCAAACTAGGCTGAGAATCAGCACTTTTCGAACGTCAAAATTACATAAGACAGTCCCCCAAAACGCCCACCCTTCACCACTTCCTAGTGCATTAGCTGGGAAGAAGAAGTGGCGCAACAAACTCCCCAGCAGCACAGCTGTCTGTTCAGTTAGAAGAACAAAAAAATAAGATTCTATATAATAGTATTCAAAATAATTTAGATAATTTAGATTACGCAACACAAAACATAATTTAAATTATTCTATTTCAATTAATGACAATTGATTTCAATAGGGCTGTCATTTTGACAGTTCACCACATCCATTACGTTATTCACATTGTTGGGCAGAAGAATTTTAAACTTATGAAGCAATGGATTAGCAATAACCTTCAAAACTCTCGGTTGTGATTCAAAGTGTGTTACGGAATGATTTATAAATTGAACCAAATATTCCATGGGTTATTTAAAAAAAAACAGCTGTTCCATACATTTTGACTGCGTAGGTCACTTTTCTATAAAACAGCAGATTTTTTTTTAACCAACGGACGAAGGATTTCATCGCACGGTCGTTCAGAATTATGTACTGAATCCATGATAACAGGCTTCGCGTCGATGTCCCTGACACCCTGTATAATTATACAACATGTGAGAAAAACCCTATCCGATCAGAAAGGGGCAAATAGGTACTTCAATAACTTTACCTAAATATAATAAAAAAACTTTTTGTTATTGAAAATAAAAAAGTTATTGCTTTTTAAAAATTTTGTACCAAAATTACCCCAAACCCATAAAAAATTGCAAATTTTCAACCCGGGTCATAAGATATGACTTGTAGAAACCCGCTAAACGACAGCCGCCCGCGCCTCATGTAATGACCCGGTAAAGCTTCCCATTGAAAAAAAAAGTGACGAATATTATTTTTTTACTGAAAATTACCTCATAATAGACTCTCAGTACGATACCTGACGAAACCCCACGGATCGGACAGGGCTTTTTTTACATGTTTTATATAAATCTGCGATTTTTCGCGGGTAGCTTATCCTCTGTAACATACATGTTAACAGACGATGAAGGATCATCTAATTCCATTTCAACACGACATGAAAATGCTTGCAACAACTTTTAAAAAATTGCTTAAGTAAATAGTTTTATGATGGTATTCTTATTATTCTGTATGTATTTACGCTTTCCCAATCAAGCCCGTGTCGGTCACTCTACCGATTTTATTGATGGATTGCAAATAGGTAGTGTCCGACCGATAATGGTTTTTCAGCCGAAATCGAAAGCTTGGGCTTTAGCCTTATTTTCGGCCGAAAAGTAAGTCGAAAACGAAAATGATTTAGACGTTTATCATTTCAGCCGAAAGACGTCCACTGCTGGACATAAGGCCTGCCCCAAGCACCGCCATTTCGCCCGGTTCTGTGCTTCCCGCATCCAGCGGATTCCTGCGGCCTTAACAAGATCAGCGATCCACCTTGTAGGATTCCTTCCACCGCTACGTCTTCCAGTACGCGGTCACCACTCCACTTTATATAACGTAATTATTGTATTCGATTTTTTGAACGACAATGCTTCTGCTCATATTTTAATGAAATGGTTGTGTCCAACAGGGTCCTTGTAAACACATGTTATATACAATAAAGATTTGAATTTGAATTTGAACTTTGACATTTTTTTTTTCTTGTACACTGGAATCTTGTTTGATTTTTTTACACCTAGGGAGAGATAGAGCCAATATGTTTTAAAAGAAATCACGAGCGAACCCGTTTCACCCCGAAGGAGCCGAACGTTACCTCATATTGCCGAGCTTTATGAAGTAGGCCGTATGACGCGCGAAAATTCACGGACTTCTGATTTTCGGCTTGACCGAAGCTTCAACTGGTTTATGGCCGAAAACGAAAATATGGCCGAATCGTGATTTTATGCCCGAAAACGAAGCTTCGGTCGGTCACTAATTACGAGCCACTTAACGGTTCTCTTTCATTTACTTAATAATTGATTGATAGGCGTCGAAGTGCGCCCTAAATACTTTTACATGCATGTTCGCTTTTATTTAATGGATCTGCAAAATTAATTGAACATTTTTGGTCACGTAACACGTAGCTGTAAACGAAATGGTAAGGGTTATTTCAAAGTAGCTTTTGCCCGCAGCTTCGCCCGCGCAGAGGTCGGAAATTATCCCACGGGTACGTACTAAAAGTACCCTATGTCCTAAACTGAGTTACCAAATGGGGAACTTTTAAGCGAACCCTAAGTAAACAGTAATTATTTAATTAAAAAATATTAAAATTATATTTTTTGAGTTTTAGCTTGCACCAACTTTAACTTCAGACTTCCTCGATTGTAATAAAATTAATCTATATCATAATTTTACTTTATACTTATACTGAATATTTTTTTAAATATTATTATTATTATTTACTGATGTCAGCACAACTGAAGGGGTCTGCTACGGCCTATGCCTAACGGGATTGCGGGAAAATCCGAAAGGGATTCCGTGGCCCGTGACAACGTACAGGCAAAGCCTCAAAACCCTTAGCCAAGTTATAAATTCGTCATCAAATCCTTTAACAAACGGTATCATTGTAAAGCAAGTTGATCCGTTTGCACAACAAAGCTCAGTTGGCCTGTTAAGCACCCATCAACTAAAGCCCAGTATTAAAGTATCTATAGTTTAAATCCTAAAATCCTTAGCCTACAATAAGCTTTATAAATTACTGTCTTTGTTGCCTGAAGATTATATTTAACGTTTAATTTATGTTATTTATGGTATGGTATTTATGAGAGGATAAGAATAACTACAACAAAAGAACATACCAGATAGATCACAACAACTTACAGTCAGACAACTTAAATGGAAATGGACAGGACACATCATTCGAGGAATAGACAAATGGAAAATGGAGCAAAACAATTGTTCATTGGTATCCTAAAAGTGAAATAAGGAAACGAGGCAGACCATCTAAACGTTGGGCCGATGAAATCAAGGCAATGGCAGGAAGTTTGTGGACTAGGACGGCCAGGAATAGAAGTAGGTGGAGACAACTGGGAGAGGTCTTTGCCAAAGGGCAAACAGACTAGAGAGCAGAATCATTAGGTTAAGCAAATATTATAACAAAACAATCTAAATAAAGGTTAAGGAATGGTTTTTTAAGTCCATGAGTTTATTTTCTTCGGCCAAATAGTATCCTTCCAGGCGTCACAGGAAAAAGAAGTCGCCTGACGAAAGGACCACTCCCGCTTTCACTAAAACGAAAGCTCATGAACATGTGCAGTCTTCCCAGACTGACTACGGAGCGTAAATATAAAAGTCCGCACTTGGACTCGGTCTGCCAACGCGCAATGGAACGAAGCATACTAGGTGTGAAACTCACAGACCGCATTAAGAACTCTATATTTCGTTCCAAAACACAAATAGCGAACGCTGGCCGCACAATTGCTGGGCTAAAGTGGAACTGAGCTGGCCACATCTGTCGCATGTCGGAGCGTAATATGCAAAAATCACCACTCAGTGGATCCCGCGACTACGCGGCAGGCCCAGAAAGAGATGGCGGCATGAGCTGGACTCCTTAAAGGATTGGCCCGCAATCACAGTAGACCGGGAAAAGTGGAAAGAGGGAAGGGAGGCGTTTGCCCTGCAGTGGGACGACAAAGGCTTCTTTGCATAGTATAAAATTACATAGTATAAAACAAAGTCGCTTCGCGCTGTCTGTCCCTACGTATGCTTAGATCTTCAAAACGGATTTTGATGCGGCTTTTTTTTAATAGATAGAGTGATTCAAGAGGAAGGTTTTTGTTTATAGTACATTAAAGTTTTGTGTTAAGTCGCTGAAATGTGGCGATTATTGTCGAAGATGTCGGCAAAAATCATGCTGACTGGGAACTTTACTGGCATGCGCCGCGTAAGCCGTAAGAGATACATCAAATTTATATTTTACAGAATTGTATATCTTAAAAAGTTCAAAAATAAAGTCCGCAATAGCATATGTCTATCTTCTAAGGATGACCTACAGTAACCATTTTTATCTTTCAGAATTTGATAAAATTTCATTGTTATTACCGAAGCTATTTTGACCGGTATTTTATTTATCCTTCTCCAATAAAATATGTTATTTAAATTGGGCATTTAATTTAGATTAAAATATGCCTTGACATCATATCATTAAAATGAATACTTTAAAAGATATCACAGATTCAAAATTACGCGTGACAAAATAAATATGGTTGCCGACAACGCGGGCGCAGCGGTAGGAATCGACGACTTTTCCTCGGATATTAGGTATGATCTAACTAATCCCGGTAGTAAGAAAGAAAGAAAGAAAGAAAGAAAGAAAGAATAATGTTTGTTTGTTTGTTTTTGTTTGTGTTTAGTACGTACCCGTGGGATATTTTCCGACATCCACGCGGGCGAAGCCGCGGGCAAAAGCTAGTATTTAATAAATAATGGTTTTTAAGGTACCTATTTACAAGGCAGATGTGAGTGGAAACGCCGGGAGGGGACGCCCTAGGATATAGTGACCTTATTGGTGATGTTCTTCAGAAAAGACAGGTGTGTAGTACTCGCAACCGGCGTGCGTGTATGGCAAGATGTATGAACGTAAACGAGGCAAAAGGTATGTAAGGAGCGTAGCAGATGACGTTCTGTAGTTTCTGCCTACTCCCATGGGAAGAACGCGTGAGTTTATGTATGTATGTTTAAAATCTTTAGTGTTTATATGGGGCATCCACCATATGCTTAGCGTAGGTAACATAATCATTAATTTTTCCCAAGTCGTGTGCGTGTGAGTCGTGACCCAGAATCAACGCTACTAATGAAAAAAAAAAACGAATAACCCGATCTCCGGGGTTGAGTTATTCAAGTACCAGCCAAGAGCTACACGTTCAAGCGATACGCTTCTTGCTACAGCAACGGCGGAGACAACCAATAAAATAAATTGTTTAGAGCACGCCACGAGTCAACGGGACGCGACTTGCGGAGCGACGCGGACGGACGGAAAAACGTGACACACGCACGTGTGGCTTGACGTAAATCGCGTCGCAAGTCGTATCGAGAAAGAATAGTCCTTACGATGGTAAGATATGAACTTCTTCGATGGTACTTAGCACGATCAGAAATTGCGTGTGCGAGCACTATGCCAACAACGGGACAGTACATCAATTTAATCATTCATTTTAATAATAATGGCGTATAAATTAAACCACAATTTGTAAATCGAGTTCGAACAATACAATTTATTTTCATACAAATTGATATAATATTGTGGTGCCTACCATAAATGTAATATTACAGTTAATTAACGGAAGTCAATCTCTGTTTTAATAACAATATAATTGTTTTTAGGAGAGGCTTGTGCCTAAGTAATAACAGCCTCACGGGACGATCGATCAGGTTAAGCTAAGCTTGCCGCGGTTGGTCCGCGGATGGGTGACCATCTTTACATACCAAGATCCCTCGTGCTTCGAAAAGCACGTTAAGCCGATGGTCCCGGCTGGCATTTGAACATAGATCGTTGATTATTGTTACCGGTCGTTAGAAGCCCGAAATTCTAACAATCAGTCTTACCCAGGTGTACTGTGTTACCCAGTAACTGGGTTGTGGAATTCAGATAGGCAGTCACTCCATGTAAAAAAAAATTGCTAGGCGCCGTTCGAGCCCGCGCCGCAGTTTCGTGAAAACTTGTGGTGAAGTATAACCAAACATTAACAATGTTATTTATTATTTACAATTAATTACAAAATGAATATTCATTGCATTCCTAATTATGCCCGCTTTCATCGATTGTGTTATTTTCAGTTCTGAGCAGATTTACGGCCGATATGAGTCTATATATGCTATTGTCAACTACATTATGCATTTTTACCTCTATTGTCTTTGTCAACTCTTGGGAACGACACCAGAGTCACCGTTCTACCTGAACACGTTTCAGCACTATACGAATTGGAATTTCAACATATACTTAGTGAAAAATAACGGGTCGCACGCATGCGCCTGACCTCGCAAAATGACGTCATAAGCAAATTATATCTTGCCTCAAAATTGTTATAAATATGACCTACCTTTTGCGTGCTCAACCATTACTCTAGAATTCTTAGTGATTTAATACTTGTCCTTCGGTAACCGGTATTTATACTGGTTGTATTTAATTTAAGCTCGTGGCTAAGTAACAACAGCCGCACTGGTCGATCCATCAGGTTAAGCTACGCTTGTCGGGGTTGGTCAGTGGATGGGTGACCATCTTTACATACCGAGAATCCTCCGTGCGTCGGAAAGCACGTTAAGCCGTTGGTCCCGGCTGTCATTCGTGGATCTTTGACAGTCGTTACGAGTCGTCAGAAGCCCGAAAGTCTGACAACAGTCTTACCAAGGGGTATCGTATTACCCAGTTACTGGGTTGTGGTGGTCAGATAGGCAGTCGCTCCATGTAAAATACTGGTATTCAGCTGCATCCGGTTAGACTGGAAGTCGACCCCAACATAGTTGGGAAATGGCTAGGCAGATTGTCTGATATTATCATGTGTTTGTTCAAAATATTTTATTTCACACTGGTGACCCGTTGAACTTCGTAACACGTGGTTAATTCCTATACAAAAATTTGTTTTTTTTCGGCTCTTCGGCGGTTTTTCTTAATTTTCTTTTTCCTTAACCACCCTAGTATTGAGTCGAACAAAACAATTTTTTTAAATTGTAATCGGTCGTACCATTTTCGAGTTTTTGCGAGTCTAACGCACGGCAACAGATTTTTATATATTTAGATAAACTTAAATGTGCACGTATGAAACGGCTGACTAGTTCACGGTTCCAATTATTGGTCGTTTCCTATGGAGAAGAGCCAGCACAAAACACCAAGGTTACTCTTAAAAAAATAATGGTTTCTACAATGTGAAAACATTATGAGCGAACAATGTCGGCGTGTCAACAAGTACTAGGTACTTAAAAAAAAGCATAAATCGAAGGATCTAGATGAGTCTACAATTCTGTAATTATGATGACTAGGTATCTGAAAAAGTAAGAAAGTGTCTGCCTACTTTCGTATTAAACATCAATTTCAATTTCAATTTAACTTTATTGCAATCCATAATGTACACGTGTAAGTATGTGTGTGTGGTGGTAGGATTTTTTTTTATTTTTTTTAATAAGTCAGTACGAGAGAGGAAGCTTATTACTAAATATTTAAATTATATCCCATCATATACATATATATGTATACATACATACATACATAACATCACGCCTGTATTCCCCAAAGGGTTGAGCAGAGGGTTGGGCTATTTATATATATTAATATATCTATCTACAAATATTGCTCGTTTAATAGTATAGTATTTATAATCTAGTCAAATATTTTCACAGCGAAAATGAAGAAGGCTAGACGGTATAAATGAAATTTATTTCGTAAACCTGATTTCCATACGTAGCAGGCAATTTGGCGAAATTTATACAAATTCAATAATTTTGATAATAATAACCTAACCCGATGTGTCTGGAGGAATATTTGCTAGTTATAGTATTATAACATTCCATCTTACTCGTCTGAACGTTATGACTGTATTTGCAACATTTGCTACCTAAAGTATGTTCAAAAAGTATCAGATGAAAGTGTTAACAAAACCTACTTAGTTCAAGTTAAAAGTTCTTACGCAATCACTCACTAGAGGGAATTAGTAACTCATTCATCTGTATTTGGAAGTTTTTAACTTTATATCTCACCACTTTTTCCAACAATTTTATTTTTTATTACACTATGTGCCTGCTCTTGACCCCGATCTCGCCTGATGGAAAGCGATGGATTAGGTCTATGATGTTATTTTTTGTTTGAATTTATTGTTTGAATAACATTTTGTTTTTTTTTTTTAAATTGAGATTATTAAATGAACCTCAATTTTCAAATGAAAAACATCTTTAAGGTGATTTAAAGGTTAGAATTCCGGATTTAAGTATTCAAGTAATCAAATCAAAAGCACTAAATGTGTAAGTGTCACTACAAATTGGTATACCTATACAGTTTTTTTTTTTTTAACGTAGGTATGTTTACATTTTCGTCAAATACTTTTGTAACAGACTATACATGGAATTATGGAAGGTATTCAGTCTTGGAATCGACCTTTGTCTCGTTACGTGTCATGCGGGTTAGACTGGAAGTCAACCTTAAATTAATCCGATCTGCATCAAAGTCTACGATAATAAGAGAGAGACTTCAGTTTCTGCCTCGATAATGATAATGATAATAATGATAATGTTTATTCACATAAATATGTACGATTGAGTGCTTAATCTAAGCTTAAAGTACACAAAAGTATTAAGCATTTGGAGCCGAACTAGGCATAACCTATATTTCAGCCCTCAACGTCGATACCCTTTTTTTTTTGTGGGTGTGAAATTATCAATTAAATTCTCCCGCTCTGGGCGGAGTGGGAGGGCGTGTCAGACTTTTACTGACTAAAACCCACCCGTGTTCCTTCCGTTGCCTGTGTGCCGGGGCCGCGATATCCCTTTCGGACAAACTCGCAACCCCGGCAGGACGCCGATCCCCTGGGTTACAAATAAAGTATTTTTATTATGATATTGCAATAATCCCATGTATTAATGTACGTATCTTATTCAACTTACAAAAGATTTTTTTTGAGAAAAACAAAAAAAAAAGCATTACAATATTTAAAAAGGTAAAAAATAATTAATAAAGGAGAAATAATTATAGGTGTGTAAACAGAACTCACTTTGTGTGTGATGGAGGTGTGAGTGGTGTGTAAGATTGCGGAGCATGAATTTTTGTTTTTTTTATAGATTACTCTGTAATTGTTTATCTAGGTATCTGAAGCAAATTTTCTGTCTCCTTATACGTGAGTTTCTGTAGGTACTCACTTACTGTAAAAAAAAATAAGTTAATAATTAGGATATCAAGTTCTAAGCTTTTCGTGTTAACTCTTTTAATTGATGTAAGAGAGAATTCAGTAGTTTTCTTGAAGTGTAGGTTTAGTAAGACGGGATAGTGGTCTGTCAAAGTGAAGACAGGAACGATGATCATATGGTCATTGTATATTATGAACCCTCTGCTGCGCTTAGGGCTCTATACGTCTCTATTGCTCCGTCATGACTAGCATTTGTCTTAAGATAATTTAATACTAACAAAAAAATAGTCTGAAAGAAACGATTTTTTTTTTACATATTCTATAGTCTGCTAAAGAGGCCTTGACCGAGCATGCCATCCACCTACTTACTACTGGGCCCTTGTGGGGAACTACATGGTCTGCCTGAACTAAAAAGGACGCCCCATTTCCAGCAGTGGGAACATTTAAAAGCTGATTATGTGTTTGAAACCTTATCTTGGTAAATTTATTTATTTAAACTTTTTACACACAAAAAAGGTACAAAGGCGGACTTAATGCCTTAGACATTCTCTACCAGTCAACCAAGGGTGGTGAAGAGATTAGACTCTTCTCTATTTATTTTGAAAATAACTACGCAATTTCCGCTTAAATGCATACCGACTGGTGGCCGTCCTGATATCAAGAGGAAGCGCATTCCAAAGAAGAATGGACTGAATATGAAAGGAAGAATGAACAAAGTCAGAAGTATGAGAAGGATAAAGTAGGAGAAGATTTTTAGAAGAACTCAGATTCTTAGTGTGTGAAAAACATAGATATTGAAAGTGGGACACAAGATAAGAAGGAGTGGGAGAGTTGAGAAGGGAGAAAAGCGTGGTCAAAGCGCGCAAACTTCTCCTTTGGCGAATGGACATCCATTTGAGCTCAGACTTGTAGCTCGACACATGGTCATATTTTCTGAGGTTAAATATGAACCGGATACTATTGTTGAGCAGTCTGTCAAGCTTATCCAGTAAAACCGCATTCAAGTCAAAATAGCACACGTCACCATAGTCGATGATAGGGAAAATCAAAGTCGTGCACAAGCATAGTTTTCGTCTTAGCAGGCAAAAAGTATCTCAGACGATACAGGGATCGCAGAGCCGCGTTGACCCTTTCACCAACACTAGATAACTGGCGTTGCCGGCTAAGTATCGAGTCAAGATGCAAACCGAGATCTTTCACTGTAGAGGTAATGGGTACGACGGTACCGTTGAAAATAAGAGGAAGAAGAGAGCTAAGCGTCACCCTTCCCGTCATACGCGAGCTCCCAATTACAATGGCCTGACACTTCAAGGGGTTTGCTGACACTCCAAAACTATCAGACCATTTGTTGATGGCATCTAAATCTCGGCTTACATCTGCTATAGCGTCCGATAAACCCTCAACCCGTTCAGCTGTATATACTTGAAGATCATCGGCATAAAGATGATACGAACACCGAAGACAGTGAGTAATAAAATAAATGAAGATGGAGAATAACAATGGAGAAAGAATACCGCCTTGTGGAACACCAGCATCCAGGTCGCGCCAACTCAATGATCTCTCATCAACGCGAACCTATTGCTGACGTCCCCGAAGATAAGACGAGAACCATTCCAGAGCTTCGGACGAAACCATAAGATGAGAGAGGATAGAAAGGAGAATATCGTGGCTGACGGCGTTAAAGGCGTTGGAGAAATCAATTAGTACCAAAACAGTAACCTTGGCATCCTCCATCGCTTCTCTAACGTCACCAGTCACTTTAAGGAGAGCGGAGGCTGTACTGTGCCCAGGCCTGAAACCAGATTGAAAGGAGCTAGCAAGGTTGTTCCGGTGAACAAACCCCGTAAACTGCTTGTGTTTGCAGGCCTCAAGCTCTTTAGATAGGAATGGGAGCATGGAAATGGGTCGAAATTGACTAGGTTGGGAGGGATTTGAAATTTTCGGGGGAAAATTTTAAATTACACCTATCGCAAGCAAGACGTAGTTCCCAAACGAAAGAATAAGGCCCTTGTACACGACATGGTTTCGTTACGGTACGGCGTATAAACCACGCTGTAGAAAAACGTGTCAGTCAACAAGCTTCCATAGTAATCCATACAACACTGAGCTGTCTGTGCCTACACACGGCGAATAAACCGTAGTCTTTCACGGCACGAAAAACGTGTGTGGCCTTATTCTGTCTTGTTGCTGTTGAAGTCTAAACATTCGAACCACTTATTGTAATTTGAACTTTATTCAGAGCATACTGAAGTTGTTAATACAAAATTGACTAATTAGTCGGGTTTGACGTCTGTTTTTGTAATAAGAACTTTAACGTTGTCGAAGTTAGAGTTCGAAATTCAAAAATGGCTCGATGGTTTAAGCCTGGGTCTAAAGACGAACCTTATTATTTTATAAAGCCGTTATATTTGCATAAGATAGCAGTTACAGGCCCAGTATAATAAAGTAGCAGTATTATGTCTCGGCAGTGACCTTGAAATAATTACCTACGGGCGCTCGGTAGATAAACTTTCCGCGTCCGTGCGTTACTGCCGCGCAATCGATACTGTCGCGTACTGATATACACTGAGAATTCGAAGCTTCGGCCGTTGTCTATGAAGAAATAATACTGTGACTTATTTGTACTGTGCCACAGGTAGGTAAGAAAACAATTCATTCATCTAAAACGAAGACCTTGCTTCCTTATATTTTAGTTACTGCCATATTCTATTATTATTTATTACCAAGGTTCCGGGCTTGAGAGCTTTGGCATTCTGAATGGAATACCAAATAGCGTTGCTACCACAGCAAACAATCTTGATACGTGTGCTCCGTAGCTTGTCTTAGATCCTATGTGCTGTGTGTGAACTTTAATTAATAGATACCGTTCCCAAATTGAAAAGTTATTCGACTTCTAACTTTAGTTCAACCCTAAACATTCGATCCAGTTAATGTATTTTGAACTTTATACAGAGCACACCTAAGTTCTTAATACAAAATTGACAACTTAGACTAGAGTTTGACGTCAGTTTTTGTAATTAGAACTTTAGCTTCGTCGAAGTTAGAGTTCGAAATTTAAAAATGGCTCGATGGTTTAAACCTGGGTCTAAAGATAAACCTGGTTTACAAAACCTCTCGAAATCTTTATATAAGGCCGTTAAATTGCATAAGTTACCACTAGGGATGCAAGAAAACAATTCCTTCATCTAACACGAAGGCCTTGCTTCCTTATATTTTAGTTACCACCATTGTGATTTTGAATTGGGTTAGGCTGTCTCGTTGGTCTAGAAGTGGTCCAAAACGCTACTGAGCATGAGGTCCCAGGTTCAATTCCCAGGTCAGGCAAAATGAAATTAGGTTTTTCTATCTGGAATTTCTCAGCAGCAATCCGTATATATACGAGTATATATGTATATTATAGGTATGGGATTTTAACATAACTGGCGAAATGTGAGTGTACTATTGGTACAAACAAGCAGTGATAGCCTAGTGGTGTGACCGTCGGACAGCCCAGTCATAGGTCTCGAATTCGAACCCAAGGCACGCACCTCTCTTGGACTTTCCGGATTCATGTGCGTATTGTATAGTTATCACTTGCTTCAAAAACGGTGAAGGAAAACATCGTGAGGAAACCAGCATGCCTGAGAAATATTTCTCGACGGCATGTGAATCCAAGTCAGAGGCCCATGGGCGGCTTTAAAGCTTTGACACTAGGTTAGTCACTAACCAGACGAAGAGAAGAAGAAGATAGGTAGAATGTCTGCCAACTTTCGAGAAAAAAAGGCGCGATGTTATGTTATATTGTGTAGCGGCATCTACATCGCTACATGCAAACTACGCATCAAAGACCTGACGTCACACAACATCCTGACGTCACACAAATCCTGCATCGCGCAATTAGAGTTTACCGCGCGATGAACATATATACAAACTTTCCGACTTCAACCTCTAGGCAGTTGCCCGCCAGACATCACACCCGTCTGGTCGGAGGATCTTCCCTTTTCTATGGGGGATGAGTGAACTTTACACCCTGTTCCTCATACCCTAAAATTATATAAATTGAAAACTGCTAGAATTTTGAGAATTCCTCCGAGATGGTTGGAACCTGATGACCAGCCTAATTGCGTAATACAGGATCAATCATAATCTGAATAATTTTGAAGGATATTGCTAATCCATTGCTTCGTATGTTCGAAAAATTTGTCTGGTCAACAACGTAAATAACGCAATGAATGTTGTTGAACTGTGAAAATGAAACAGATTGTGATTGAGTTTGTTGTTGTTAATTGTAACGCAATTAGGGTGCTGAAGGAAAATGGATCTTGGCTTCTTTAAAGGGGATAATTTAGTCTAACTAAATCAGTTTCTTCGATCACTCCACTCTATGAATTGCTTTTTCAAGTGATAAACAGCTGAGAATCAGAACTTTTCAAGTAAAAATAAATAAACTTAATTAGTAATAACAATAAAAAATCCACGACCAGTCACCACTCGTTCCCTTTTCCAAAATCATAGCTTTACTATTTACTAGTTGAAATTCAAAAATACAAAGCACAAAATCGACCTTTTTAAACAACAAAGTAATAAGCATGATTACTGTCCAACAATACAAAGCAAATCCCGAAATATTTCAACTACAACGAAGAGAGATACAAATAACATTTCCCCTTGAAATTCCATTGTTACACTCCTCATGACAGCTAGTGAGAAACACTTGGATATTCGCCAAACGAATTTGAAACTTATGACACAGTAATAAAAGTCTAACACAATTCACTTGAAACAGTCTCAGGTGTTTGCCCCGAGCAAGAATTGAAGAATAATTCCGAACACCTTTTTCGAATACAGAAACGTATTTTATTTAAAAAACGGTTTTTCAGTGTGAATTTCTTGTGATACGATTATAAACTTAGTTTTATTTATTACTAACTCAATAGAATATTGGTCTAATTCTGAATTTATTGGTTAGTGCTCCTTTTTATAGCTGCTTTATTAAGGCAAGTCTGTCCGATCTTCATTAGAAGATACCTATCACATTTCTTTTGGCATAAAGGCAGGTTTATACGAGCCGATTTGACAGTACAGTGAGTCCAGCGCTTACGTGTAGACACTAATTTCAACCCAGTCCAGTACTGACTTCGCGCCCTCAAGTCAGTCCAATTGTCTAACCTACCCGTCTATTTTTGGGCCCAGAAGCTGGACCGCCTGACATACTGCCGATCTCGTCTACATGAACCCACTGACTAGATCCGAAATTCCGAGTCACTGCTATCATATAAACAAGAAATAAGACCTACTGGTGCAACACCTATCAGACCGATTCGATTTGTTAATTAGATCAACTTGACGTTTGTCAAACCTGCTTGAAGCTACGGTTTTCTACGACAGCGGTGGCCGCAGTGACGGCCGTCATGGAAATGATGGCACCAGAGTTTGACTTTACGATGTCAAAAAAAACTCTTTAGGGAAACATACGAGTAATGACATCAACTTACTTTCATAAATAACGTTTCAGTGCCGTCATTCGACGGTAAATTGCGGACGCTATGTGGCGGCCACCGACGAAAAATATAAGACGAAATTAATTTGAATCCTGCTTTAATTAAAAAATGAAGTGTAAGTATCAATTTTGTATGTCCTTACATACTTGTTCTACCTTCAAACCTGTTTTGTACAACAAAGCTTCAAAGCTTCTGAAGAGGCATATTTAAAAAAGGACCACTTTAAGTTAAGGAAGTACTTCCTTTTATAATTTACAATTAATTTCTGATTTAATACTCGACAGTTAAAAATAAGTATAGTAGGTGGCGCTGAATACAGGACATCGAATTGTAAATTAGAGGATTATATTCAAGAGTAGCTACTGCCCCCAGCTTCGTCCGCATGAACCCTAATTCAATAAAAGTAGCTTAAGTTACTCCTTATGACATTAACTATCTGCCAGTGAAAGTCCTGGCAAAATCAATCCAGCCATTTCGGAGATTAGCCGAAACAAGCAGACAAATTTGTAAGGACGCGATAGCGACAGGATGTACGTAGATACCTGTCTAGTATGTAAGATAATTCTTTCGCGCGACGCGACACCGGTTATTGTTATACTGTGAAGTTTTCTTAGAAATTGTATTGTTCGTGTCGCGTCACGCGACAAGTCGCGCTGGTGTGCACAAGCCTTTATAATGTAAGGCCCACGAGAGAACCCCCCCCCCACACTCGTACGCGATCACTCTGGTGTGTAGACTTGTCAATTAAAGTGAATACATGTGGTTTTGATAATCAATTGTTTTATTAAATCCTATGGTGATTTCGAGACACTATGGTTATGCGGTCTTTCGTGCGCCTTACAATGTTGGCAACGTCGCAAATAGCTGTAAAATATTGTAGCAATTGCAATTATATCATTGAATTTGATGTTGAAACCGTTTTAGGTGTAAAAAAGGCATTTGACTTCTTCCTTTCGAATAAATGAAATTGAAGTGTCTGTTTCTAATGTCAAAATAACAGCTTTTTACAAATGCATTTGAATCTTACGGTACTTTAAGACCGTTTATAAAGAAAGTGGGCAACATTGCAAATAGCTGTCAAATGTTTCGCTGTTTTGATTAATTTGGTGATATTACTCTATGGAAATAAGAAATATAGCTAACTAGTGAACTAAAATATTGATTTTGAAATGCAATTATTAATATTGTAACACGAAATATTTCGTTTAAGATGTAAAACAAGTATTTGGAAACTTTCCAAATGCCCTTTTCACGCCTAAAACAGTTACAACATCAAATTCAGCGTTATAATTGCAACTCATTATTAATATTTTAGTTTACTAGGTAGCTATATTTCATATTTCCATACAGTAATATTGGCAAATTAATCAAAACAGGTAAATATTTGACAACTATTTGCGACGTTGGCATCTTTTAGAATGAACGCTCCTAAAACACAGAGCAAAGAACGTTTCTTTACTAATGTGTTTATAAGGTACTTTAGAATATCAAAATTTTCAGGAAAATAGGATTGATTCTAGTTGTTCTCATTCGTATAGTACGAGTACAATTTTATGGCGACTCTGAAGTGAGCTACTCGTTGCGCAGTACTCCGCCACTCAGCCCTGCAGTCACATGAATTTGTTACTGCGCAGCGACTCGCCTCATGTTCAGAGCCGCCATAAAGTTTGAATCGGGCTGTACCTGTGTGAAGTATGGGGAAGGTCGGTCAAAGCTAATTGAAGATGGCATGACCATAGCTAGGTCCCTACGGCCTACAATAAATTTCACATTTCGTTGATTCATTCCATTCCGTGTTCATTCGGGAGTTTGAGTTTATTTCACTATTCCGTTTTACCTTATTACGTACCTCACATGAGAGATAAAAGACTCATTTATCAAAAATCTTTATTTACGTTTACTTATATAGTAAAATATCCGGTAAAGGCTTGTGCAGACCAGCGCGACTTGTCGCGCGACGCGACACCGATTATTGTTATACTGTGAAGTTTTCTTAGAAATTGTATTGTTCGTGTCGCGTCGCGCGACAAGGCGCGCTGGTCTACACAAGCCTTAATTCTATAGTACTTACTATAGAATTACCGGAATATAGATAGATATTATAGAATTAAAATGTACCTACTTAGGTACATTTTAATTGCAGCATTACTACTACTGATATCATTCATAATTATTATCATTATAATTTGATTTGATAATTTTAATTTGTCTTTTTTAGCTCTACAAGGTTCCTTTGGCGCGTGGCTAAAATCGAAACTAACGACGCCATCTTGTTATTTTTTACATTTCAAAAAACAATTGCACAATGTCAGTGACAAATGTTTACCCCTTGTCAAAGTTATTCGAACGCCAAAAGATCCTTGTGGATATAGGTACTACAGTCCGACCGTCGAAAGAATGCGTTCCTGACACCTGTCAGTTGGACAATTTCTAGTAGTAATAAGGATCAAATTCCCAAAACATATATTCGTTAGTATGACACTTAGAGATGTCCAGAACGTATTCTCTCGGTGGCTGGACTGTAGCGACCAACCCCTGCTTTGCACGTGTGCAATAACGACATGTCAACATTTCTGTGCTAAATAAATGCATTATATTACTCATAGACCTTTCGAAATAAATGCTATAATAAATGGTGAAAATCCGCATCAAAATCCAGTAGGTAGTTTAAAAGATCTAAGCATTCACATGAAAATCGACTTTATTTTATACTATGTATAAACCAAAATCGATAAGCACCAGCAGGAATAGATAAGCATCTACGGTATAGAGAAAACGGCTAAGAACATTTAATTTTTATTTTACTATCGTTTAACAACGAAAAAACGGCTAAGAATATTTTATTTTTATTTTACTATCATTTAACCAATTTTTAACAAAGAATAATAATCCTAATTTAAAAACGTCTTTATGTTTTTTTTTTTTTTTGTAGTAATCGACTAACACTAGACTTTTCGACTAGCATTTGATAAATCGTTTCGGTTCGTTGAAATCATAAATTAAATTAAATATACTTTTCTCTTTAAAACATGCTTTTAATTGATTAAAAAGTACAAAATAAAACTAACGTATACATATTATAGAATTCTTAAAGTCTAAATAATCTAATTACTGTCCTTTCAGAGTTCTTTATCTTTGATTTTGCATCACAGTGACCTTTATTCTCATTGGTATAAGGTTGCATTCAGAGATAAAATAAAAGCTAGCGTAGATTATTAGGGCGGGCCGCAACGCAACGCAACGCATTATGGAAAGACATTACAGGTTGGCCACACTAGAATTTAAAAGTTGTCGGGACTATTTACAAAAATTTCATGTTATTTATACAGGTTGGATTTTTGAGACGGGGCAGTAAGAGTAGGTACCCGTTGTAGCTACAGGAAAACGGTAATTTGGTTAACTTTTTAAGAAATTTTAATCTGCATCAATAGATTTTGAGAAAAATGTACAGTCAGCAAGAAAATGAGCAATTTTCGTAAAAACTATTTTTGATGCCAATCCATTCTGTTTCTTATAAGGAACAAAAAACTCGTTGACCAAATGAGGTTCGAGGAGTAGAAAGTCAGAAATCGCAAAATACTTTTCCCATACATTTCGTAGAAATTGGAAAAATAAGGGTGAGGTAGCTGCCCTTATTGCCCCATCTCAAAAATCGATCCTTTATAAATAACCTATTATTAGAAAAATAAATAATGTATATTTTCTATACTTTCTGTACTACCGATTTTTTTTAGTTTGACGAGGTGACACTTCATGCCAAACATTTTTGAATTATTAGATTTTCCACTATGGCGACCTTCCGGCTCCATCATCAGACTCTGGACTACACTTTGGACTATTGTTTTTGTCAAGATAAATCCAGCGGGTCCAAACACAACGGGGCTTTCTTGTTTAGTTGAGAAGTTCCTATAACCATCTTCCGGCTCCATCATCAAACCCTGGACTACACTTTTGGCTATAGTTTTTGTCAAGACCAAATCAGCGAGCCCAAACACAACGGGGCTTTCTTGTAGAATTTGTTCCTATGGCCACCTTCCAGCTGCATCATCAGACCAACTACATAGTACCATATTATTGCACGGTCACTGAAGTTACATAGGTTTACCAAAATTCAGATTAAGTGGATGCCATGACGTGCTTGAAAAGTGGATTACTAATTTGTAACCAGAAATACTTATATGTCGCAGTAAGATGGTTATAGCCGTAATATAGTTATATCCCTAGAGATATAGCTATATACCGTAACATAGGTATATGAAAGCGGTTCATAACTGTCGTAGTGCCCTAATTTTTTAATTGCTATCAATTTCGATGTCACAATTCTAACCTAACCTATTTGTTCGGAGTGCTCTAATAGTTATACTACTAAATCGTGCTCGTATCATAGTTATATTCCTAGTAAGACAGTTATGAACCGCTTTAGCACTGTATTTCACGGCTATAGCCATCTTACTGAGACATATACATACGGCCGAAGCAAGTTAATGGGAAGTTTGTAAAAACATTCGTTTATGTTCCCTCTATTTTCTTTTGGTACTGATTAAAAATCTGAGATTTACAATTATAATGAAAGCTGTCAGAATAAAGACGTCATTTTTATGTTTAGTTTGGCAGCTCCCAATTCACGTCGTCGTCGTATCGTTCCTTCTCGTCCAGAGGCATGAAGATTTTAGTTTTCGCGATAAAACCTGCAAAAAAAAAACAAAATTGAAATTGTAAACAATGTACTGTTAATTACTTTGCATAGGATTGTATAGAATCCAGATTTTCTAACTGAACAGACAGCTGTCCTGCTGGAGAGTGTGTTGCGCTACTTCTTCCCAGCTAAAGCACTAGGAAGTGGTGAAGGGCGGGCGTTTTGAGGGAACTGTCATATGTAATTTTGACGTTCAGAAAGTGCTGATTCTAAGCCTAGTTTGGATAAATGATTCATAGAAAGCAGTTGCTATGAAAACCCGCTTCCAAGCTACAGGCTATCGCAATAGCCAAAACCTTATCTTTCCCGAAAACTGAAAATATACATACAATAAATGAACAAATTGAATTGAGGGTAAGACCGTGAACGGGATTCTCTAATTCACCCCTAGAGCAAAACGCTAGCTGGTATCGACAATTTAGGAAAATACTTATATATGTAACAGATCCATACGGTTATTACGGACCATATCCAAGGGCGGGGGGGGGGGGGGGGTTTATTATATATCCGTGTTCACACTCTATGAATTGTTATGTACTTATCACCCGCGAGTACGAGTTAACGCGTACCTAATTCATGCCGTAGTGAGTTTAGTGACGAGATTAGATAATTTTGTTAGATTTAGGTTGTCCTTGTCCATTTGAAGTACCTGATGTTGTTCTACAAAATTTTAAATTTTAATCACTAGCTTAAATGCTCCATGGACATGGTCTCATACGCTGCTCCCCTGTAATGTTACGTGACAGATTTGATTTTCAGCATTACGTTATAATACTGCCTCCTTTACTGACGAACGTTCGCTTGTAATGTAACGTTACAGATTTGATTTTGAGCATTACGCTACAATATTGCCTGCTTGACTGACGAGCATTCGCCTGTAATGTAACATTTCAGAATAAATATTACAGACATTGCGCACTGTAATGATCGGTTCTCCTCCCTCACTGATGTAATGCTTGATTTATATCATTACAGGTTGCGCACTGAAAAGCCCCGTGCAGACTAGTGCGACGCGCAATCGCTAATTGTTATATCGTGAAGTTTTCTTAGAAATTGTTTTTTTAGAGACGCATCGCGCTGTCGCGTCGTGCTAGTCGGCACGAAGCTTCATGCTCGGTTCTCTTCCCTCAATGATGTAATGCTCGAATTGTATCATTACAGGTTGCGCACCGGAATGCTCGGTTCTCCTCCCTCGCTAATGTAATGCTCGACTCTGAACTTTACATTACAGGTGAATGCTCCCGGTGAAGAAGCACCTTTAAATCTTGCATCATCATCATCATCATCCACGTCCCAACTTCACCCACTACTGGACATAGGCCTCTCTTTTCTTGTGCTAATCCCCACGCTCCTGTTCCAGCCTCATACAGGTTTTTGCGATGCATATAGAAGAAAAGGAAACTTTCGTCCAAACAGAAACCCGATGCATACATGATATTTCCGCGTGTGGGTTTTAACCAAACTGATTTGTTAATCAAACGATTCGATGGGATAAAATAAATCCGTTTTACGGACGGCTGTGTACGAACTGTATTAAATTTTAACAAGGTTTTATACGCTCTAGTTGTGGGAAAATGTTAAAATAAGAGAATATTCTGGTTATTGAGAAACAAAGAAAAGAAAAAATAATGTTTATTTGGTTTGATGAATAGATCTGTTGAACCTGGGTCTAGGACGAACTTGTAGCGAGCTTCGATTAGCGAAAAGCGAATAGAACTGGCAACTAGAAACGAATTGGCGAGCAACGAGCAGCGAGTGTGTAGTTCCGATAGTTTTGCCGCTGGGCTATGAGCGAGTGCGAGTGACTGACCTGTCACTTATTGGTATGTGTCTAGCGAGGGTTTTCTGAGAGTGTCAGCGAGTATTTTCTTTGATAGCTTTTATCACACTGACGAACTAGTGGAGAGAGAGAGTTCTCGCCGGCACACTATGGATCGTAAAAAGACTCGAAGGAATAGGAGCTTACATTTTAAAGTGTCGGTTTTTTGCTTAAAATTAGTTCTAATAGCCAATATTATACATAAATATATCATAGGATACAATCAGGTAGGCAAATTAGCAACTTATATTTTTTATTATTTATATTTATATTTTATTTTTTATCCCAGAATATGTTCCCGTGGGATAATTTCCGACCTCCACGCGGGCGAAATGGCGGACTAAAGCTAGTTGTTGTGGACTCCCTACTACATTAACGCATATAAGGGACTAATAGCGACATCTCGAGGCAAGAAATGATACCATACGCTACGTCATACGAGAACCTATCGCTCGACTGTGATTAGTCTTCATTTAAAATATTGTTCCCACACCCCTCTCCTTGAATGTTGTAAAATCAAAATTGCTAATACAGAATTTGTTCGTTAAAAGCAAAGCATCGTTTTGATTGAAAATCCTCAACACAGTCTAGAATCACCTTAATAAGTTTTCACTAAACCTCTCCGCTGCTGCTACACTAGTATTTTCATATTTTGTAAAGTAATTTTAAGTAAAATAACACACTGATCCGATTACAAAAAATCTACAAGTGGAATTTACGAAATGTTTTGTACCGGTATTAAAATTTAAATGAATTACTTCATCGCTGAACAGAACGTGGCTTAAATTGATTACGTTTCATACTTAAGAGGATAAGGGCTTATAAGTTAAATACTTTTCCATGGTATAAAATCATATTTCGTCAGTAAGTTAATGTAAGCTTTAAATCTCCTTATATCTTTCTCTCCGAGGAGTGCTGGGGTTATGGGGTTAATATAAGTCTGAAATCGTCAACCCGTCTTGAGCAAGCGTGGTGGTCAATGCTCGTGCCTTCCCAGTATAAGAATAGGCCTTTGCCCTGCAGTGGGAACATAAAAGGCTGGTATTATACCGGTATAATAGGTGAACGGAGTAGAAGCCTACGGCATAGTTTTTTTTTTTTTATTTCTATAAAAAATATCGAAATTCAAATCATACGCACCCTACTAAATGCGCGGAATTTATCAATGAATTCGTAGCTTTCCTTAGCGTTCGATAGGTAGTCGCCGCACTTGCCGTCGGCCTCTTTGATATCCTTTCGCAGGCGCACAAGCCGCTCGCACATCCCCGCCCGCCCGCGTGGTCAATGTTACTAAGCAAATATTCCCGGGTGTGGCTTCTGTTCCACTTACACAACACACCATATTATTCTCGAGACGGTAAAAAATTTCAGCCGGTTTATTATCCTATACTATTAAACGAGCAATATTTGTATATATATATATAACAATATCTATACGTATATATACATATATATGTGTATATATACAAACTACACTACAACTACCACTATACTTTGTTTTTTCTATTGTATCTATGTTTAGCGTGTTTTTAGTTTAATTTGTGATTTCCTGTGCAAGTCTCATTAAATACTTTTCTTTCTTTCTTTATATTCGTAATCACGTTCTCGAAAATGGCTCTGACGATTTCGATGAAAGTTGCAATATAGGAGTTTACGGAGTTTTTTTGGGGGTTTACGGAGGCGAAAAATCGATCTATATAGTCTCATACCTGGGAAAATTCGTTTTCTCCGTATGTTCACTCTAGCAGAGCTCAGTCACCCAAAGTTTAAAAAAAAATGACTACCTTAGAATACTGACATGAGAGCATGGAATAAGTAAGTACCTACTATCATGGCAGCAGGGAATTAGTATGTACTATACATGGAATAAGTATGAACTTTCCTATACTAATAAATGAGCATTCTCTATTTTCAGCAGACCAGAGCTCGGTCGACCAGGTACTGTTATTATTATATCCCATCACCTAATATCGTGCCTATTATTATACCTCAATATGTAGATGTTACGTTTTAATAATTATTTAAAAATTAACTTGTTATTGAGTTGTTGTTAATCAAAAGCTGGAAAAAATTAATCCTAATCATGTAAATCGTAACCTGCATAAACTTATCAGCCCAGATATTTTACAAAAGAAAGGAAATTGGATGGCAATCCTAACTATAAAATATATATAATATCCAAAATTCCTAACTAATATGAATAAATGCGAAAATGTGTTTGTTTGTTTGTTACGCTTTCACACTAAAACGGCTAAACGGATTTGGATGGAATTTGGTACATGGGTAGACTATAACCTTTATTAGGACATAAGATAGGTACTTTATATCTCGATATTCCCACGTGATCGAGACGTATACGGGGAAAACTGCGCGTAGCTACTTAGAAATAACTGATGAGCCGCCCTTACTTCACACGGTTTTTATAACGTGATAAAACAAAGAAAATGATTTTTAATTTAAAAATAATTTTCATAGAATTTTCGGTTTGATATTGAACCCTCCGGAACAAATTCTCTAAACGATGGTGAAAACTGCATCAAAATTCGTTGTGTAGTTTAGAAGAACAGCATGGTCGCACAGAGAGACGCGAAAAGCGACTTTAATTTATAATATATACACAGGGTCAAAATAAATTAGCTAGCAAAACTCTGCAGAAGTGATGGATATCGATTTAAACATGATAAAAACAAAAAAAAACATTTGATGATTGTTTTGGGGTCATCAACCTCAGTGTATTCATTCGAAATATCAGTTTAAAAAATCTGTTTTTTTTTTTGTGTATATCTACTTCAGAGACGTGATAGGTATCGATATCTAAACATGATAAAAAACAAGTGAAATTATATTAAAATTGATAAACCCCCGACACAAACATTCCTCATTTCTCTTTCCTACTCCACCAGCAAACCCTGTTCATCATCTAAGTATCTATAACCTATTCATTAAGACCATTCCAATGAGCCCAAACACGATACCTGTGCTGTAAGTTGGTAAGGGAGTTGGGTATGGGTATCCTGCAAATTCCAGGTGATGATGCAGCATCAGTGCAAGGCTACTATGTTCTTCTAATATCATTGAAGTAACAGAATACCAAATTTAAAATCGATCAGACCTGTGGAAGACTCTCACATCCATTCATCAACTCGAAAAGAGCTGATAAGCTTCAAACGGTTGAACCAATTTTGATAAAACATGTCTAAGGACCATCACTAGAAAACCTACTTTCAAATAAAAAACCGCATTCAAATCGGTTCACCCGTTTAAGAGCTGCGGTGCCACAGACACACACATAACAAATAGCAAAAATAAATAAATAATAGTATATTAATAATAATAGTAATAGCATATTATTATATATTTTTTTATCGTGTTTTTATGGATCATGTGGTCTGCAATAAAGATTATTATTATTATTATAGCGGTCAAACTTATATCACCCCTCTTTTTGCATCGAGTATTCAAAAGAAAACAGATTCTCTCAACTCAAGTAACAAAACTACCAACGGTGGTGGAAACCAAAAAAAAAAAAATATATAGATATATTTTGTCGTGTTTACTTAAACCTATCACGTCTGCCGGGTTTCGCTAGCTAATTTAATTTGACCCGGTAGATGAACATAACAAGCACATACCGCAAATTAAGCCGCTTACAAGCGACACTCCCAATGTAGTTGCTAGCGCTATCAGCTGATACACTGCCTGCATCCCTACGGTTCTCGGCGCATGTCCCTGTACAAAAAAAAGAATAACGTTTATTTTGGACACAGTTCCTGAAAAAACAAAATACAAAAAAACAAAACAAAAAAGTGAAGAAAAAAAATGCATTAGGGAGGACATTCCCGATCCACGTAAAACCAAAAGTAAATCAAGTCGGTAAGACATTGTAATGTAACTCCTATCTCGGTAAGATTAGGTATAAATTAGAACGATCACAAACTCACTGCAATCATTCTAATTTATAGATAGGTACCTACTTTATTACAATGATATAACATTTACATTGCAATGACTTATTTAATGGTTTTATGTCAATCAAATTTGATCGAGAATGCTGAAGGTTCAATCATACTGCGGACAACCGTTCGATTCAATGATTGTGGTGCATGCTAGCCGGATTATGCCGGATCTATCGACGTTGGTTGTTTTCATTCGATTTCGAGTCGACAGTCGTTCGACGTCTATCGATGCCATGTAATTCACTTTTAACGATCGTTCATAAAGGTACTATTATAGATTGTTGATAGTTCGCAGATCGACCATCTAACAAACATTGATCGGGTATTAAGTCTGAACGGCCCAAAGCGAATGGACCGTGGGCCATTCATAAACAAAAATCGTCTACGTTGCAAAGGACCGGTGGTAATTTTTTATAAACAAATTCAATGTCATAAACTACATCAAGTACATTCAGGTGTAAGAGTTAAAAGTTGAAATAAAAGTTCGTATTATCTTCTTTATAATGCAATATAAGCAATAATATAAAATGTTTACAAAAGTCAAAATTAGTACTTAAATAATTTTCGGAAGACGAGGATACAACTCTAAACAAATATATATGTTATAAGACGATCAATATTGACCGGGTGACGGTGACGTCGACTGACGTCTGATTGCACCTTCTGCTTTCATACGTTTTTGTGCCTTTGTAAAAAGGAACAAGGTGTAGTAACATTGTTTTTGTAAGTATGTGTGCATTATAGAATAAGACAGGAAACGATTTTTTTCGATTGTTACACAAAAAATCGCACGTGTTCCGCGACATTAATTTGTGTATTCCGTATAGTCCAAACTTTAAAAGACTGTGTTGCACTTGTCATGAGTATGCATATTTTATTATACCTAAGCGCTCACAATTCTTACAAAGCAAAAACCAAGAACTTTAAAAGTTAAGGCATTTTTTTTAGTTTCTTTTGACAGACTTACTTCTTTGGTTTCAGCTACAGCGGGAAAGACTGCGGCCAACTCAGAGCCATATATTTCAGTAGTGGCCACTGCTGCAAACAGCACAGAGAGAAGACCAGAGTATATTCCAGGCATTCCGTGGAGATTGTTCACACCGCATGTATCCTGGATGCCGAGTTTTTCCAACAATGGCTGCATAAAACGAAAAAAAAGTTAGTACTTGTGCTAAATGCCCGAAACAATACATTGTATAAATATTCCAGAGATAATGTTATATTGGCATTCTCTCATTTAGCATTCGGACCCCTAATCGGACAGAAATCAATCAATCTGTGTAGCCATGTGATAGCCTTGTTCGGGTAAAAAAAGCAATGTCGGTGAGGCAATTTTCGTATTTCCCCGGCTTCCTGTTACACATTTGCGTCCGTTTTCACGAAATTACTCTCGAATATTATAGGAAAGAGAGTAAGTAAGTACGAGAAGAAAAATTTGCCGGAAAGCGACAGGAAAGGTCTTACACATCAAAAATCTTAGCATCAAAAGGTAATGTACCTATTGGAATAAAAAACCGGCCAAGTGCGTGTCGGACCACGCACAATGAAGGGTTCCGTAGTTGGTATGAATTTATCCCAAATACAAACTTAACATTTTAGTTGAAAAACATATTCTTCCCTATATTCCAACTGCAAACGTAAGTTTATACGCACAATATTGAGAGATTGACCATGTTATATTAAGACCATAGACTTCTTAAAGGTTTTCCTGTAATCTATGAGGAAAGAACCATTTTAAAAATTATAAAAAAAAATCCTCGCAACAAAGTCTTTCATTTGATATGTCACACGTGACACGATACAGTTTGCAAAACTTTTTTTTTAACCTCTCATAATTGCCCCTCAAAAGTGACCCCCATATTCAAAATTCATTTATTTACGTTACGTGTTAGGCTCACGGTCCCATACAAGCTTGGCCCAGAAATGAACACAAATGAAACAAAATGTATTATGAAGCTTTAATAGCGTTTCATAGCCCTGTATATTTTTGCTCGCCACAAAACTTCCTTTCCCAAATCTCATAGAAATTTAAATGTCAAATTGTCAAATCTGATGACTTCAAAATATCAATTCAAACCTGTCGATCGCAGAGTAATCCAGTCTCCCAGCAGATTGAATTTCACTCAAATCTAACGACTATCCCAAATGATTCATTTGCTATTTCCCAGTTTATAGAACGTTGTATCTCCGATGGAAACCAGGCAAAATCAGAGTGGTCCGAGATGTGAGCTATAGGTATTGTTATTGTAGCCCAGGTAAACTATAATGCGCAGATCCATAGTTCAAAAAAGGCGAAGTCACTCAGAAATGCAAAAAACCATAACCAGAAACACAGCCAATGATATTTTTTAACAAATCACAACAAAACATTCATGATACTGTCACACGTAGCGCCACAGAGTTAAAAATAAAATAGAAATCGTCAAAGACAGACCCAACTGACAAGAAGGGTTATGTATTTTTATTATGGCCTATGTATGTAAGATTATTTATTCTCTGGTAGCATCCCGACGTCTGGATGCATTTGTGGGTGACCGCCCAGCGAAACGCACTTTACTTTCAATTGCAATACGTAGAATTTTGAGGGAAATTCCTAATCCAATAGGTCAAAGGTGATGTTTCACAAATATCAACTTGGCGGATTTTAGAACTCAATAAGTAAAGTCGTGAAAAAAGTTTTTAGTACGTCAAAATAATGGGCTTTAGGAGGCGATTCCAAAAATATGACTTATTAATTTTATTTTATAGATAACATGATCCATTTTGTTAGTAAAATACCGCAGAGTATTGCCAGCCCTCTGCGTACATGCTGTCCACAGGCTGCTGGAGTAAAACGTCTGACAAAAAGATTTAAATAACAAAATCTTTACCTCTCTTGTGCAGTGGGCTAACCTGCGGGCCAGCATATTATCCCTGGCCGTCGACGCTCTGCGTTCTCTTTCTTGATCACATTCATCGTTCAAAGAGTCCGTAACTATATAGATAGATAGATACTTGAATTTACAGAGTCTTCAAAGTTCCGTCTTACATCTCATGCTCAAGGTAACGTGCTAAACTGTGTTGCAACAGTGCAAGAATCACTTAGGGACTAGTTATAACAAACGCCCGAGGCGAACACATTACGCTGCGTTAGAGTCCAACGCAACAAGATTTCCACATTTTGTTGTAACTTTGAACCCATAACATGCTCAGTATAACTGTTTCTTTTAAGTTTATTACTGATGCAGAGGATAAAAGAATAAAAGGAAATTGCGTCCACGCGTCGAGTACGCGCGTATGACACGCGCGAAAAACGCGCGCGAATTCTTACAATATGCATATCCCAATTACCATCATATTTCCAAAACTGCCAACATAAATATCTCCCCGAATACTTTAATCAAAATAATAATCTTTTAAATTAAAATAATTCCTCCCATGTTTTGCCAGGTAACGAAAGCTGTGGTGCGATTTCAAATATTATCAATTATTAAATATAATTATCTCTTTGTCCGTGCTAGCACTGCTAGGCCAGACTTTATCCATGTCCTTTCAACTTAATCAGTCTATTAGATTCGGACCAAATTGGCTGTGACAGACAGACACACAAGAGATCCTATATGGGTTCCGTTGTTTTCCTTTTGAGGTGCGGAACCCTAAAAATTAAGAATTCCGAACTACCATGAAATTATCACGCTTGGTAATTTTATTGCTTTAGTATGAAAACAGACCAAAACCATTTATTTGGAACAAAAACAGCAGTTCAGTTTGTATATTTACAGACCCTAAAACTCAAAACCTACTCAGCAAAAATATTTTTTTTGGAAACTAGAAAATTCAGCAAGTGAAATCGCAAGAAAGCAACCTGCCAAAAGATAGAAAATCCAGGTAGAACGAAAATAAACTGTCCGCAGTCCAATAGCTCAACAGAAGTTTCTAAATACTTAAAATAGTTACTGTCCACTGATATCGGCTATCCTGAGGGACTTTCAGATTTCAACGAACTTTCTTACAAAAATATTATGTATTCCACTTGGACATTTCCACGAAACTTCTCTCTAATTTTGTCTCTAGACAGTCAAAACTTCTTTCGTTCATAGTCCTAACGACTTTTTGTGGCAATGTAGGCTGTATTTTGGTGAAATTTCCACATTCTTTCGGGCTAGACAGATTATTTTGTTGCAAAACTTGGTCTAGGACATTAAGTGAGTAGGGTGTTCATTGTCTGTATGTTTAAGAGCGTACATTCTAAAAATGGGCAACGTCGCAAATAGATGTCAAATATTTCGGTGTTTTGATTAATTTGGCAATATTACTGTATGGAAATACGAATTTTAGCTAACTAAACGTACGACAATCTAAGAAGCCCGATTTGACACCTATCAAAATATTTTTTATAGTGACGGGAAAAAAAAATCGGTAGCTTTAATAACCGATTCTTGAGTCATATCGATTTATCATACTTAGAGTTTGTAATCGACAATTTACCTACATTGCTTAAAACTGATTCTCGAGGCATATCTTTTTATTACACGTCATCATCATGATCACGACGTGTAAATAAATAAATTCACTTTTGTAAAAAAGAAATCACCTTCGTCACTTCAGACGATTCAGAAAAAATATATATCAACAGTTGAACTGTCTTTCGTCGGTTACAATATAGTAAAATATTATATTTATGATTTTATATTTTTTCTATTTATTAATAATCAAGTTATGTTTGGTTTATTTAACTAATTTTCATTAATTAATTTAAACTTTAAAACACTCAGACAATTGTTATTAAGTAAATGAAATGAAATGTTAGATATAAATTTAATTAATTTAATATTTAATTCCTAATGATATTTATGTGATATTGGATAAATCTAGATACATCTTCTGCAATATTAGTTTTAAGTTATCTTGCTGCGCCCTAACAGGATCATGTACTCACTAGTTTAAGCTTAGCGTGTAAAATTGGTTGTGTACATTGTGCATTAAATTAAATAAATAAATAAATAAATTCATTGTCAGAATGTACATTACTTCTAAAATCTTTCGTTATAATTTTCTTTCGATCGATTTTGTTTTTTTAAGTTTAAACATTTAATAATACAGTAATTATACGTTTTCCTCTTTTCTTACTGTAATGTTTGTAAAGGTACCAATCGATTTTTCAGTATATCGATTTTATTCGGTCAAAAAACGACTTAAAACGGTCACAACACTACAGCAACGAACCCAAAGACATGACATTATAATAACGTTCTGTCGGAATATGAATCAACGATTAATTCGTGTTTTTGACTGGGTTTTTCCAATATAAAGTGAAACTTAGTGCTTACGAATGATACTCATTGTGATAGTGTATGGATAACATAGTGATTCATTAGGATAATGAATTTGATATTTCGATTTCTTACGTAGACGTTCATACAAAGTTATCGCGGCATGTATAATCAGAAAAGTCAAATCTTAGATTGTCGTCGGTTTAGTGAACTAAAATAATGATTATGAAGAGATAACAGTAAAGGTTTTAGAAATGTTTTATAGGTATTTAATTTTAGCTTCTATCAATTTTTATTTTTTATTTTGTTTCCCACCGCACGTTTTCTCCACACATTGACATTGGCAGAATTGTCGACATCGGCACCATTGCCATAAGGAAAAATAGAATAGAATGATTATGAAATGCAATAATTATTTATTTATTTATCCATTTATATAAACAGACAAGAAGAAAAGAACAGAAAAACACTTACAAAGGTGATGCTTTTTTGTAAAGACATTAGCATCATAGCTAATATCGTCACACCGAACATTTTGTTTTAGATGTAAAAAAATATTTGGAAACTTTCCATATGCCTTTTTTTACACCTAAAACGGTTACAACATCGAATTCAGTGTTATAATTGCAATTCATTATTAATATTCTAGTTAACTAGTTAGCGATATTTCATATTTCAATGCAGTAGCTAGCTAACATATGGCTAATAATTTTAATTATGTTTTTGTTGTGTAATTTAAATTATTTTGAATATTATTAGGCTCGCCGCCTATTATATAGAATCTTTTTTTTTTCTTCTAACTGAACAGACAGCTGTGCTGCTAGGGAGTTTGTTACGGCACTTCTTCTTCCCAGCTAACGCACTAGGAAGTGGTGAAGGGTGGGTGTTTTGGGGGACTGTCTTATGTAATTTTGACGTTCGACAAGTGCTGATTCTTAGCCTAGTTTGAATAAATGACTTGAATTTTGAGTAATATTGCCAAATTAATCAAAACAGGTAAATATTTGACAGCTATTTTCGACGTTGCCAACTTTTAGAATGAACGCTTCTCTATTAGCATGGCTATAAGTTGACATCTCAGTATTAACCCCCTTTATAGCCATATTCTGATAAATTAATTTGAATTAGATATCATCTTTCACACAGTCCATCCATCGTTTCTTTGGTCTTCCCCTACTCTTATAGCCATCCACATTCATACTCAAAACTTTCCTCATAACATTTTCCCTCATTCCTCCGCATTACATGCCATGATAATCGATTTCCACACAACTTTTCAGTCACCGGTGTCACTTCAGACTTTCTCTTATATACCCATTTCTTATTCTATCCTTGGCGTAACACCATACTGTAGTCTTGATACTTACAGTCAAATACCGATAGCCCAGAACGCTGATGAAAGCAGCGCCAATACCAATAGCTATCGCCACGCCAGGGCCAATGATCATGTTGGCAACAGCGCCCACGGCCACGCCGCCAGCCAGCGTCGAGTTCTGGATGTGGACCATGTCGAACTTGCCAGGCTTGTGACTTACTGCAGCGGAGAGCACGAATGTTGTCACCTGTTATATGTAATAGAAGACTTTAAAATCATCATTATCATTGCTAGACTTTGGCCTCGGGACCAAGCGTCACGAAATAATAAATGCTTAAATCCTCCAAAATCTGCCGCATATCAGACGACCAATGGGCCAAATTTACGACACAATGGGACCGTCTTAATGGTAAGCGACATCGCGGCAGGCCCAGACGGAGATGCGGGATGAGCCGGACTCCTTCAACAAGAACTGGTCCTGAGCAGCTTTAAACAGAATGAAGTGAAAAGAGAGTAGGGAGGCGTTTGCCCAGCAGTGGGATTTTTCTCGCTCAAGAAACATACAAAAGATTGTAGGTCCCGTGTAAGTAAAAGAGATACATATATTAATAGTTGATTGGTGACTCTTATCACCGTCGACGGGTACTCGTTGTCGCAGCGAGAAGAGCTATCAAAGAGAATACTCGTTCAGCGACGGTCAATTGGCGGCTAGGACACTCGCACTGAGAGACACACGCTTGGTACATACGCATACCTGTGAGTGATCGCGCGTTGCCATCGCGCACTTGCTACTCGAACTCATTTTAGTTGCTAGCTTTACTCTTTAATTGCTGGCCGTGGGAGGTGGGACAGGTACTTTACAACCAAAGTTCCCACTTTTACAAGCAATACTATTGGAATGACAATCGTACCGTACATGCAGCTAAAGATAAGTAGGTGTTGATGAGAGCCCTTTGGTACGATTCCGTTGTAGAGGTCAACGCAGCGTTGAATGATGGCCAGTAGATCCATAGGAAAATTGAACCTGTGAGAAATTAAACGAAATCAATTAATAGTTTCCATCGTAACTAATAAGGATTTACATAATAGGTTTGTGTAGGTGTTGTCATATTTAAGGGTGTCGTGCAGTTCATCAAACTGAACAACTTTATCTATGAGACCAACATCGTAATCGACAATAACTAACTTTAATACTACTACTGCCTAGCCTTTTCCCAACTATATTGGGGTCAGCTTCCAGTCTAACCAGATGCAGCTGAATACCAGTATTTTACATGGAGCGGCTGCTTATCTGACTTCCATAACCCAGTAACTGGATAATACGATACCCCTTGGTAAGACTGGTTGTCAAACTTTCGGGCTTCTGACGACCTGTAACGACTGTCAAAGATCCAAGAATGACAACCGGGACCAACGGCTTAACGTGCTTTCCGAGGCACGAAGGAGTCTCGGTATGTAAAGATATGGTCACCCATCCACAGACCAACCCCAGCAAGCGTAGCTTAACCTGATGGATCGACCCGCGCGGCAGTTATTCCTTAGCCACGAGCTCCTCTACAATCAATAACTAACTTCAATGCCTTAATGAAGTTTTGCATGAAACAGCTGATTATTTTTGAAAAAGTTCACACATTTCTGATACAAGTTGTATTATTGTCGGCAACGCTGTACTCAGACGGAGATGACGAGACGAGTTGAAATCAATCGCGAAAAAATTATCAACTGTCCCATACAAAACTTCATTCCCTACTCGACCCATACCTAAGTATAGAACAGCTGATTTTTTTCGCGATTACGATACAGGTCCCATGGAGGAAGTTGTTTAGTTTGATTGTATGTACCACACGTTTTTGATAGTTGCTATATACAAGCTGGCAGGGACATCGACGCGAAAACTGTTACTATGGATTCAGTAGGTGATTCTAAAACCACCAGCGTCGGTTATTAAAAAAAAAAAATTGCTGTTCCATACATTTTGACCGCGTAGGTATTGCACTTTTCTATGAAACAGCAGATTTTTTTTTTAATAACCGACGAAAAATTTCAACGCAGGGAAGGATCATGTACTAAATCCATGGTAAAAGTTTGTATACCTAGTTATAGTTTATTGTACACCAAAAAACAGAATATCGGAGCATATTCCGTATTTTATGTAAAAGTACGCTCACATCATATATTCTTGCGTTCATATAAATTATACTATTGTAATTTTTATTCAATCATTAAAATAGCTTTCTGTTTCAACATCTATTGTATGCTAAACACTTTTGTAAAACAAAGGACACAGTCATTTTAAAACGCAATCAAGATAATTCTAACAAGTCTGTGTAGGTAACTATGAAATAAAATCAAAACAAAAGGCGAACTAGTACTTATGAAGGTCTGCAAGAAAACTTCAGCAGCAATCGAGTTGAATCTAGGTCATGCCGTCACTCCTAGGATAATGGAGCGCACCGAGAGGCGAACATTTTCAATAATATTAAAAGACACTTTTACGTAAGCTGCACTTGATAGCCAGCTGCAATAATGGCAGTTTAGAAAGTTAACATGAATAAATGGAGCACCCTTTTCGAGCATTTTAGAAATAATTTATTGAATACGTTTTGAACATCCATTACATATCGACCCTCCTCCGTGCCTTGAGAAACATGTTAAGCCCTTTGTCCCGGCTGTCATTTGTAGATTTTGACAGTCGTTACGGGTCGTCAAAAGCTGGAAGGTCTGACAACTAGTCCTACCTAGGGGTATTATTACCCAATAACTGGAGTCAGATAGGCAGTCGCTTCATTTAAGTATTTTACATGGAGTGATTGTCTATCTGTATTCAGCTGCATTCGGTTAGACTGGAAGTGTACCCCAACGTAGTCATAGTCAACATAGTAACGCTAGGCAGATAACGAGATTCAACCGAGGACGAATCTCACATTTACAGGTAACAACAGCTATATTATGTGCATAAAATTGTATAACAAAATACCAAACTCCATAAAAACCCTACCATTTTCTAGATTTAAAAATAATTTGACGAGGTTTTTAATTGAAAAATGCTTTTATAGTGTACATGAGTTTTTAGACTACAAATTGTAAAGTTTTGGAAATTGCACGGTCATTTTAAATTATTAGTGTTATTATTATTATGGCGAATCTCTCCTATTATTGACATACTTATTATTGACATTTAAGATTTCTTTGTTTTTTTTCTCATTGTTGTATCGACATTACAATACAATTTTAATAGGATTTTCTGTTTAATGACTGCATGATTATGATCAATTAATTTAAATAAAATTATGTAACTTATTTTATATTTGCACACCGAAATTAAAGGCAGAATAAGAGAACAATTTTGTACGTTTTACCAACCTTCTGTACCTTATTTATGCAAATAAATGATTTTGATTTGAGATCCTTGAAAACACAACAAAAAACGGAACATCATCAACACCATTCATCATTTTCCTGTAACATCCCAATATATTTGGGGTCAGTGCAACATCTCTTTTTCTTCCACTGTCGGAACGATTGTTTAAAATGTTTTATTTTTGCAAAACATTGGTTATGTTGACTCAGAACAATTATTATAAAGATCCTGACCTGACAAAGAATCAAACGAATCACAATGGGAGTATCCTTCAACCTTTCCTCTCAACTGTAAGTATTTAAATACCTATAGAATGTATGTTTATATATTTCGGCTTTATGTATTTATTTAAGTATATGTTAATTCGTTACGTTATACATGTAGGTTTATTTAAATATTTTAGTTTAACACGTCGCATATTTATAAATTATTATCTTCTTGTTCTCACACACTATTGTCTACATTTTTTCTCATTTCTCCTTTCGCAAGTCTGCTGGAAGAAATTTCTTAAGAAATAAGCAGTACCTTTGTATTCATAATTATGATTATGTCGTATCTGTATCTATTTTACTATGTGTACATAAACAATAAAATAGATAAATGGTTACAAACACGCACACTTACATACACACAGCACAAGCGAGGCACACATACCCACACGCTGCACACACCACACACATACCACACACACACATCACACACACATTACGCATACACAAATGCACAAATACTATACCATACCTGAAATCACCACACTAGTCTCCACTCTAAAATTCATACCTCGAGCCCAAAGATGCAGACAAACTGCCTAGTTTAAGACTCACTGGCAAATAATAAATATATTGTAACCTAGCTGTAGGTAATATTTTAAACTACCTACTTAAATCATCTCAACTTGCTTTTAACGTGTGAACTATTCAATTATAAACATTTTCTATTTATATTTTACTACGAAAAATAGTTTGTTCCCTGAATCGATTTGTACAAATTAAAAGTAAAAACGTCTATTTCAAATGATTAAGAATCTTCCCTCAATTATACTATTTTCCATATCGTCGGCTAAGAGTGTAAACCTGCTAACTCCACTTTTGGCCAAAATTACATTTTTTATACAATCCGTAAGAGAAAGTTAGGCCACACGGACTGTAAAACCAGCTAAACTCACTCTAAACGTAAAATCGGCAAAAAAGTGTGATGCGTAAAACAGCCAAATCCATTTTATTCAAATTGCGCGGCTAACTCCATAATTGACGCCATTTAGTATTGAGTTTTCGGCGTTACAGCGTTCCGTGCAATAAAACTAAGTTTTCGGTGGCATAACTTAATTGTTTCAAGATTTCATGGTTGAAATATAGCAGAGGTAAGCCTTTATTATTAATATTTACTTTTCGTTTTACGTCTCGTATTCAATAAATATGTTTTTTTTTTGTTATCAATTTGATAACCTCCAAAAAGTTTTAATGTAGGAGTTAGCAGTTTTTCTTAAAGTCGTTACTATATTTTTTGGGAGATAGCAGTAATTTTGTATTGCCTATAATTATAAAAATAAAACTGTGCTTATCGTAATTAGTTACAAAATCATTATTTAATTCCAAAACAAATTATAATTAATACATATTATTATCAGGTAGATAACTAATATAGGTGTGTTTATTGTTTTTTTTAGATGTCTTCAAATCAGCTTTCGCGTAGTAAAAAAATTCTCAAGTTAGTGTGCAATAATGATGATACATACAACAGAGTCATCCCTGAATCACCATCCCTTTTAAATGAAGAAAATTTTATTGAAAATGTTAATTTTAAATTTATTAATAACCTACCAATAGTCTTCGTTTCTGATGTTAGCCATTGCACACAAACTGCAGCAAATAAAGATGTTCTTGGATCTGATGACTGCACACTTAATGTGCTGATGACGAAGGAAAATGACGATGATTCTACTTTAGCGGTGTTGTATAATGACAACGGGAATATGATGACAAATGAAACTAATGACATTAGCGAAAATTGTATAAGTCAAGTCCAAACAACCGATGCTCCAAATCATTATGATACCAGAGCATGTTCAGTTTTGACTTCGGATGCTATTGTGACGGGTTCTGCTGATGTGGTGATAAGTAACGATAACTGTACTGTTAGAACCAGTTCTAGCTCTGTACATCTATCAAATCAAATTGAAGACCCCATATCTGATGAAAGTGACCAAGAAGCCTTAGTACAGTTAGTACCGTATGATATAAATTCTGAGTCAAACTCTGGTTCTGATGATAACTATCCAGAAAGAAGTACTAAGCGAAAAAAGCGAGCACAGGTTAAGAAATCTAATTGGTTTGCAGAAAAAAACCGAAAACTGCGACAGGCTGGCAAATAATATTCATGTACCAGCAGAGTATATAACCATCTGTAGATCTGCAAGGAAAAAACCGCGTCCATACGAAGTAAAATATCTAAACTACCAATTCTTTAAAAATTTCAATGATGTTCAATTTTATAAAAGCATTCGTCCTGGCCGATCTAAAGGAGATGCTAAGGTTACAGATATCAGGGCTCTTCGCTACACTCCAAATGGAGATATTTATTATAAACTTAGATTCACAGACGAGTGGAAAATATTACCACAAAGAAAATCCTCATCGGTGACGCCTGTGCCATTTACCGGTCTACAAAATTTATACAGTGACAGGCCAAAAATTAGCGCGAGAAAGTTCGAAGATCTTCAATACTTGAAAAACACCTTACCTGAAGATTATCGCTCTTACTACGATAGCTTACCTCATGATTGAAACAGAAAAAAGTGATAATAATGAATATTAAGGAAAAGAAGAATAATATTTAGTTTTATTAATTTGATTATAATTTTATGAAAAGAGGATTTGAGATATTTAAGTTTGTTTGTTTAATTTTTTGTGTTGTCAAGATTTTTGATTAAAAGACTGATCAAATATAAGTATTAGCCAAATATGTAACTGTGATGATTACTAAGAAATAAATAGACTGATTAACGAAACAATTAAAGTTATTTTACTTATCCTTGAAATCTTCCGAAAAACCTCCTATGTCCACAAAATAAAACGTTTGCTACCAAAAAAACCTGCTAAGTCATAAAAACACTTATAACTTATTGACGACCAAATTTTACTATTTTATTAGTTTCTAATAATGTAGAATATCCAAAAATACACCAACTGTATTTTTGGTTTTAACCTAAAATTGTAAAATACAAATTTATTAAGTTTAATTTCTCTCCTGTAAATTTGGGATATAGTGAGTTAGCAGGTTTACACTCTTAGCCGACGATATGGTTCTCACACATTCAGCTAACAATCATTACTTGACAAGTAGACCTTGAACAATAAAATTGATCAATTAATGAACATATTATTTATTGTTATTAGTAATTAACTGTTTGTTTTATTTATTTTATCTCGATGGTCCTAGTTTATCATTTATAACTTCCAGTTACAACTATATGTAAGCGGGCACGCCCTTTATGCCTGGAGGCTTTTATTTAGATATTAAGTTCTGTTTACGTTTAGTTTTTATTTCTGCCTGAGTATAGTTCTTGATGATTTTGTGTGGTATATTGGCGTGTGCTAGCTAACATATGGCTAATAATTTAAATTAGGTTTTGTGTTGCGTAATGTAAATTATTTTGAATACTATTATATAGAATCTTTTTTTTTGTTCTTCTAACTGAACAGACAGCTGTGCTGCTGGGGAGTTTGTTGCGCCACTTCTTCTTCCCAGCTAATGCACTAGGAAGTGGTGAAGGGTGGGCGTTTTGGGGGACTGTCTTATGTAATTTTGACGTTCGAAAAGTGCTGATTCTCAGCCTAGTTTGAATAAATGACTTTTGAATTTTGAGATGGAACTGTAAACCTTACCAATCATAGCAGAAACATCGGAGTTATAACTGGGCCCATCAAGTGCGACTGTATCTGGTGGGGACGGTTGATGTGGATCTTTCTTATTCTTCATTATCCTAAAAGCAGCGCTAACTCCTAATCCGAAGTAGGCCCCATACGTGTGAATACCTATGGAGCCGCCTGCATCTGAAATCTGAAACCAAAGTCATACATAACATACATAACAATCCATACATATGCCCCGAAGGGTCAGGCAGAGGCGTATCTTACAGTACACCCACATTTCGCCAGTTATGTTTAAGTCCCATGTAATAGGGGGCGAGCCTATTGCCATCAACCAGGCACAAATCCACACTCCTGGTTGCTACAGTGAAATTCCAGATGGAAAAACCTAATAACACTTTGCCCGACCCGGGTCTCGAACCTAGGACCTCATGCTCAGCAGTATCGCTTGCGACCACTAGACGTACACCACAGATTAGTACAGATGAGTCACTCCACAAAATCATTTAAATAAAAAACGACTCTTGCTACGATACAATAAAGTGCAATTCAGGTCGCACAGCGCTAATTATCTGCAGTTACGAGTATATTTACCTAGAAGTTGCCTCTCTTTCTATAGCGTAACTCTTATATCTTCTGACTACCTACTTGTAGCTTTATACCTAAAATGCGGAGTGATTCTTCTGTATTCCTCTGTGCCTACACACATGTTCTGGTAGGTAAGATTCGGCATGAATTGGCACAAGCCGGGCGACAAATCGAATGTATATTTTGCCACCCGACTGTGTCCACGTTTACCCTGGTTCCAATTTATACAACAACACAAACCTCAAATATTCCTTCATTTATGTACAGATTGACACTGCCGATTGCTGATTCTACGATTGCTATGAATAGCAACTGTGGACCACTCGCGAGGCCCAACAAACATCCAAACGTGATAAGGACGGTCGCAGACATTATGTCAGCCTCTGGAAATGAAATAGAAAACAAAGATAATTAATTTATAACAAACATAAGCTCTCGCCTTTGTCCGTCTGATCGTTAATGCTTTATCTAATATGTTTATTCTATATAAATATAAGACAAGCATAAATAAAAAAAATAAAAACCCCGACACAAATATCTTCTCATTTCTCTTTCCTACTACATCAGCAAACCAAACCCTCCTAATCTAAGCATACTTTTTTCAAATTTTATTCACTACATCTTAACTATGTTTTTGACTGCAGTTAAATCAGTTAAGAGCGTGGATTAAACTCAGCTCACAGTCACGCTCAATTTTGAGTAATAACATTCAGGCTAATTAATTTGCATCTTGTAAAATCCTAAAGGGCAAGCTACTGAAAATCAACATCTGCCTAATTCAATTTCGCTTGTGCCAAAAGAAAATACACAAAATCGTAATTGAATTTAAAACAATATCAAAACATCTCAACGATGCTTTAAATTTAAAGGCTTTCTTTTGTAAAACAGGATACAGAGGAAATTGAGCATTTAAAATTTAGCCTTTATTCAAATTGAAAACAGGATCCCACGTTCTTGTTAGATACAATAATAATTATTATTATTTGTTACTGGCGAACAAACTTTGGTGATTGGAGTACGAAGTCTTAGAAAGCAATTCAGAAATTTACGGTTTTGTTAAGACAACAATGAAATTAAATAATATTGATGAATTCTGTTAGTAGATTTTCTAAGACAATTTTCATTTTACACGTAAATTCCATGGACCTATTGATTTTTAAATATTTAATTTTATTGGTTTCCATCATAGATTTTGCTATTAAAGTTTTACAAAATCATTTTAATTTAAGAGTCTATAATACCTCACATTGCTTAGCATGGTCCTCCGTTATATCCAAAATACTGCAGCATTCATTTTGAAAGAAATATATGGTAAACACGATCCCATAAAATATTCTCGATAGAAAAAAAAAAAAAAGTTTTCTCCGAACCCAACAATAAACCGCTGCTATAAAAAAATACTTCAATTTGATCATGAAACTTTGCATAATAACTGAACTAACTATAAACCAGTTACTATGTTTTTTTTAATCACTGTTATTTTGCCGTAAAAAGAAATTACCTAAACGATTGGCGCCTTGGAGCCTGCTTCCCGCCGCCGCCGCTCAGTCCGTGAGCAGTATCGTGCGAGCGAGATAAGGAGTGAATTTGAGCTTAGGTATTATGGACTCACTTATTAAGTGCAAATATCGATTTATTTTAATACATAAGGCATTCGGCATTACGTGTTTTGAAGTTCCTCAACCAATACTATTTTTAATAGATGATCACTCACCTAACATATTTTTCTTCGTGATTAATATTTGACCGTCCTTCATGTGGAAGAAGGCTTGGCAGAGAAGGCTCCATTGTATGACTAAGGCAGCCAGGAACCAATTGTATCCCAAGGCACTGTAGCAGTACTTCTTCAGGAAGGTCATAAGGTAAGCGAAACCGATGAATATCATAACATGTGTATCTTCGTAGCCTGGAACAAGAAAATACATTTATTTACAAACTTTTATGAAAGACAGACAAAGGACATGAAATAAGAGTAAACTCTCACTGATGTGACCACGAGCCACAAATGCGCACAAGTCAATCTACCTAGCCTTTTCCCAACTATGTTGGGTTCGGCTTCCAGTCTAACCGGATGTAGCTGAATACCAGTATTTTACATTGAGCGACTGCCTATCTGACCTCCACAACTCAGTAACTGGGTAATACGATACCCCTTGGTAAGACTGGTTGTCAGACTTTCGGGCTTCTGCCAACCCGTAACTACTGTCAAAGATCCACAAATGAAACCGGGACCAACGGCTTAACGTGCTTTCCGAGGTACGGAGGAGTCTCGGTATGACCCATCCACGGACCAATCTCGGCAAGCGCAGCTTAACCTGATGGATCGACCCGTGCGGCTGTTATTAATTAGCCACCAGCTGCTCAACTGCGCACAAGTACCTACGTTAAATATTAATTTATAAGAATAAAAACTAAGTAATAACAGTTGATCTTCAAGGTTAAGCAACGCTTACCGACGACAGTCCGTGGATGGGGGATCATCCATTAAATACGGAGACCCTTCCGTTCCTCGAAAAGCACGTTAGGCCTTTGATCCTGGCTGTCATTTCTAGATATTTGACAGTCGTTACGGGTACTTAGAAACCCGAAAGTCTGACAACCAGGGGGTTCACCAAGGGGTATCGTGTTACTCAGAAACTACGTTGTGGAGGCCAGGTAGGCAGTTGCTCCATGTAAAATACTAGTATTCATCTGCATCTGGTTAGACTTAAAGCTGACCCTAACATAGTTGGGAAAAGGCTAGGCAGATGATTGAACACTAGAACTTATTTTCAATATTTGTGTAGCTGGAAGCCGGCTGTTTATGCGAAATCAAATGCCCTCTTAAATTTATCCTTTCTCATTCATTTTTGTCTAAATAATTCAACATAAGAATCTTTAATTTTTATTTAGAAACGCTCAACACTAAAAATAATATAGCTAATAAACAACAACTCTCACTTATTGAACTTTTTAATATTTATTGTTTTAAGCGCTCCAAATTTACCCATTACGAACTTCATCACGCATAAAGGGAACAATACATTGACCCTATAATCGTTCCTTAAATGCAAAAGTCACACATTTCAAAAAATATCAAAAATGATTTTTTTGCATAAAATGCATCTTAAACGATGAAACTTTAATGTTTCGCTAAAACAGCCATCGTTTTATGATCAAAAACACCCAAACACGCACACACGTTAGTTTTGTTTTGTACCGTTTCTGTAACTGAGTTCCGCGCAAAAGTACCATATTGTCTGTTGTCAACAGTCATTTGGCACGAGCACACACATTTTTTGTGAAAAACTACCACATTCCAAAAAACTGCTATAAAACAGGTGAAATTATATATTCAAAAGTGCCACATTGTAAAATATGTTCGTATTGCAGATCACATTCACGTAAGTATCTTATCATTTTTATGTGCAATAGTACAATATTTCGAAATAGGTTGGTTTTGCATTTATTAATCTGATATTTTCTCTTATTTTTGTTTGTAATACTACCATATTTTGAATTATGTTAGTTTTGCAAAAATTTATTAGAATTATTTTCTTATTTCTTTATGCTAAAGTACCATATTTCGAAATAGGTTAGTTTTGCATTTATTAATCTGATATTTTCTCTTATTTTTGTTTGCAATACTACCATATTTTGAATTAAGTTAGTTTTGCAAAAAAATAATTAGAATTATTTTCTTATTTCTGTATGCTAAAGTAACATATTTCGAAATATGGTGTCTTTTTATTTGAAAGTGATCTCTAAATAGATTTCATTTTACATTAAAAAGCAAATTTTAGTTTTAATGTTGTTTTGTCTGAAAGTTTTTGTAGTTTTTGGAGTAATCTTATGGGTTAAACAAATTAATTTAGAAGAGCTATTAAAACCAATTAAATTTTACTTTCCCACATAGATACAATATAACGCCTATTTACGAGAAAGTAAATTGGTTGATACAGGTAGGTACTTATTTTTTTACGAGAGCATTAAAATCATCTCCAATTTACGTTTCAGACCAATATATCACTCTAATTAAAACAGCAAAGAAAACTGGAAAGCCTTATACTGTTGAAGAACTGACACATAAGATTTTTTTGACCTCAAACCTCTGTGTACAGGAAACTACAATATAGATGACGATGGCAATAAATTCAAATGGACCGATATAAAGATTCTGAAGGCGGATAAAGTAAGCAATGACATATTTTTCTTTAAAACATCCTACGAAGAGGAAGAGTTCAGGTCAGTATCTACGTTGAGAAAACGCCGCACCAAGTCGAAGACAGTGCCTGATAATAATTTGACTCTAAACCAACTTTACACTGAAAAGCTTACAGTTCCTGAAGCAAAGAAGCAAGGCATTCTAAAGCTAATCCAAAAAAACGTCGTGCCACGATTTTATGAATATTTTATGCTAATCTCTAAATTAGTACATAAGTTACTGTTGGGAACTGATTTTTAATGTTTTAGTTTAAGTTTTTTGTTAATACTTTTACGAGCATTACGCTCAATGTAGTTTTAAGTAAACGTTTGATAAAAATATTTTTGTAAGAACACTATATACACCACTTTTATGTGCTTTATACGGCTGTGATTAGTGTAGATCATGGAAATAGTTAATTTTGAAGGTGTCCCACTCCAAGTGTCTTATTTTATAAAACCATAACTGTCAATACTATTTGAAAATAAAGTTACCTCTGTTTCTGAAACGTAATGTTATGAACCAAGTCCAAGATTAACTTAGCTTTAATATTTCATTTAAATTGTAGAAAAGGAGTAATGATCTTATCGTAACTCGGCGGCGAAACAAGGTTTTATTTAACTGCGAGGTGTCTCGCAGAAATGAAATAGTGTTATTTAGATACGAGTCATTATAGTTTAGACAGCTTAATATTGTATTTTTCATTATTGAACTGCATTCCACACACCTGTGATAAGTAAACTAATACAGCTTTTAAGAGAAGATACTCAATGTTTATTGTGTTTATGTAGGGCGTGTCTACCCGGCACATTACAAAACATAGGTTTAAGTGTAACGTATAAATTTGTCTAGTTGTTTTAGGTATGGTAAAACAATACAAAATAGTAAGTGTTATTCTGTTTAAAAAGTCTGATTTGATCGTGATTATCAATGATATTATAAGTAAAAAAGAGGTAGATAGGTACATGCTTCGCAAGAGGCACGTCAAAATTTGGGTAATTAGCCACATTTTCTTCGTCTTGTCTCTTTTTCGCTCCCGATAATTACGACATGCTGTCCTACTTACACGTGTCATCTAATAGCGTGACTTTGTGCCGTTTTTGAAGAACGAATGTACGGTAGGTAACCTATCTACGTCTTTTTACTTAAAATATCATTGGTGATTTAGCTTAAAAATTTTAATTATTAAGGTATAGTTATTTTTTAGTTATTGTTTATTTAATCACTTGTCCAAAAAGGCTTCAGTGAACGTTAGCTCAATGTGAGAATAATTATAAGTACCTATATTGTTGTAACTGAGAGCTGTTATCTTTTAGGGAGCCAGCGAAATACCTAGTTAGTGTATTTGTTATCTTTTAGGGAGCCAGCGAAATACCTAGTTAGTGTATTTGTTATCTTTTAGGGAGCCAGCGAAATACCTAGTTAGTGTATTTGTTATCTTTTAGGGAGCCAGCGAAATACCTAGTTAGTGTATTTATTTTTACAATAATTCTTGTTTGTTTTGTTCATTCTATGCAAAAGTTTTATGCATCTTTGTTTTTATAGCTTAAAAGGTTTGTTTCGTTTTTAAATAAAATTTATTATTCTTACCTACTAATATAGGTAATATTAATTTTAGACTTAATTGATGATCTCATGATAAGATTTAACTATTTGTTTTCCCTTAGCAAGTTTACTATGTAGTAAGTTAGTGTGCCATTTTTTTCTTAAATTTACGTTTTGTGAAATAAAACTCAAATTTTCCTAATCAAATCAATCTGCCTAGCCTTTTCCCAACTATGTTGGGGTCGGCTTCCAGTCTAACCGGATGCAGCTGAATACCAGTATTTTACATGGAACGACTGGCTATCTGACCTCCACAACCCAGTAACTGGGTAATACGATACCCCTTGGTAAGACTGGTGTCAGACTTTCGAGCTTCTGACGACTCGTAACGACTGTCAAAGATCCACGAATGACAGCCGGGACCAACGGCTTAACGTGCTTTCCGAGGCACGGAGGATTCTGGGTATGTAAAGATGGTCACCCATCCACTGGCCAACCCCGGCAAGCGTAGCTTAACCTGATGGATCGACCACTGCGGCTGTTGTTACTTAGCCACGAGCTCCTCAAAACTCAAATTTTCCTAATAATGGTGGTTTAATTTTTAAAATTTTAATGTTCTCGAAGTCTAAGTCTATATACAAAACTAACTTATTTGCATTTTTTCCAGAGTCCATTCGAGGTATGGTTAAGATTGCTTTATTGAAAAATAGGCTATTTAATTACGCATCTTTTGATACAAAAAAAGTCTACGTAATACACATAGTTTATACAAAATTCATAAAATAATCCAAATTATTTTTGCAAATGCCGCTCCTGTATAATTTGCTTATTTTGACTTGTGGTGCTTTTGTATTTAAGGAGCGATCTCTTTTTTATCCTTTTATTTTTCCAAAACAGTAATTGTTAGAATGTCAAATGAAAAATTGCAAATGAAATTACACATTTCATTGTTTTCTGCCACTGAATGGACCCCTGGAGGATAATGGGACTTAAAATGGATATAAAGAACGTGTAACGTTTGTTTACTATTTATTTTACAGGTTGATTCTTTTTTTTCAGCCAGCCCAGTATAGATCAGCAGGCCTTACTGAATAATGCTAAAGCAATCAAGCTGCGAAGCCTTTTCCCAACTATATTGGGTTCGGCTTCCAGTCTAACCGGATGCAGCTGAATACCTGTATTTTACATGATGCGACCGCCTATCTGACCTCCACAACCCAGTAACTGGGTAATACGATACTCCTTGGTAAAACTGGTTGTCAGACTTTCGGGCTTCTGACGACCCGTAACGATTGTCAAAGATCCACGAATGATAACTGGGAGCAACGGCTGGCTTAACATGCTTTCCGAGGCACGGAGGAGTCTCGGTCTGCAAAAATGGTCACCCATCCACAGACCAACCCTGGCAAGAGTAGCTTAACCTGATGGATCGATTCGTGCGGCAATTATTACTTAGCCACGAGCTCCTCCTTAATAACGCTGAACCATGAGCTCATATTGAAATAAAGAAGATAAAAGTGACATAAAGATTTATAAAATAATAAAAAAAAGTATTTTTTTGTTTTGTATATTTAAATAACTGTTTATAATGTTATGCCTCTATATCACATTAAAACTATTAAACTTAAATTAAACTTATTCATGTAACAATCATAGGTCTTAAGTTGCTAGAAGTTATCTAAAACACTCATTTACATTAAGGTACCTTGATCATGATCGTATTAACTGTTCGTAAGGGTCACTATTTCATATACTAGGCACAGCAAAAAAAACTCACTCTATTGGTACAAACAAGCAGTGATAGCCAAGTGGTATGACCGTCAGACTTCCAAGTCATAGGTCTCGAGTTCGAACCCAAGGCACGCATCTCTGAATTTTCGGATTCATGTGCGTATTGTATAATTATCACTTGCTTCAAAAACGGTGAAGGAAAACATCGTGAGGAAACCGGCATGCCTAAGACATGTATTTCTCGACGGCATATGAAGCCAAGTCAGAGGCGGAGCGGCTTTAAAACTCTGACACCAGCTTAGTCACTAACCACACGAAAACAAGAACCAAAAACAAATATTTTTTGACGACACCGTTGGCGCAGTGGCTGAGCGATCGACTGCTGCGTAACGTGTCGCGGGTTCGATCCCCGCACGGATCAAATATTTGTATGACCTGCAAGTAGTTGTTCCGGGTCTGGGTGTTAGTGTATGTGAGTTTCTATGTTTGTAAACGCACCCACGATACAAGAAGAAATTCTTAGTGTGGGGCAACGTTTAAAAAAAAAAAAAAAAAAAAAAAATAATATACAAAAAAGGTTATCGCTTTTATTTTCTTTAATTCTTTTTCAATTTTGATATCATTTGAATTTTCTTTAAAATTTAATCCGTGGTTCCTATCAGCGCTTTTCTCTTGGACGTTGAGAATCTACCCAAAGTGGCTTGTAAAAAGCAAACAGCCTGTATACTTATATATTTTTTTCTTTTATGGCCCTAGTTATGTTTTTCTGGTGTGGTATATAAATGCCGTGTTGGAAATTGAATAAAGACAGCAATGATAATGTGATTTTTTGAGGAAGAAATACTTTATACTCAAAATACTGGGAGCCATACGATAACATTTATCAATTTGTTTTTATATTTATTTGAATAATAAAGACGTAAGGGAAAGTAAAGATAACAGAATGAAGTAACCGTTATCATGCATACCAAGCCTTATATTTTTGGGAGCGAAATTTATTAGTCCGTTTTATTTCTGACTCTATTTTCTAACTAGCTTTGTTACATTTACAAATTAAATAAAACGATGCCGCCAATAAAATTAATAGGTAAACGATTAGGTATATTCAACGAGCCAAACTGCATTAACTACTACTATTAAAATTGCCAAAAGCTCTGAAAGCAACAAAAATTTAATTTCAATAACAAGCAGATGAAATACATTGTACATTTGTATTGTTATTGGTCAATTTGGTGCACTACAAATTATTACTCGATGCCTGGAATTTTGGAACACTCGAATTAATAAAAGAATAATTGGAATTGAAATCTTTGTTAGTGCAACATCGATATACAAGTGGTAGGACACTTTTGTGCTGTTTCTTTTTGAAGCCGATGCAGTATGCAATATTTTGGCTCGACAGACAGTTTTGGTGCTCCGTCAGATATTTGTGCTGGTTGGTATAAATGCTACACCTGCTCCAATGGTAGTACTATTTATGACTTCATATCTTTTCTTTATCCTCGCCGCGACTTCATGTGTGAAATGAATATCTTCAATGCTTAAACTTTAAACTTTCCCCAACATAATAGTGAAAACCGCATCAAAGTCTAGTAGTACCTAGCTTAGATATATATTAAGCGAATGCACAGATATTGACTTTGATTTAATATATATATACTAATAAAAATACTTTTCTTTGAATCTTAAACTTCTAAACAGTTTACAATTTTTGACAACTGGCGATCTATTCTGTAAAAAACTCATGATAAAAACTTAGGTGAAGTGAGCTATCATTCCATGATGCTAAAGATTGACACTACTGGCAGCTCACTTCAATCTCACTGCACCAAAGGTGCCATCTCCACGGGCGAGAAAATAACGGCGATATTCTTGCCGTGCCATCAAAATCAATACTAACTTTATGAATCAAATTCCACACGGCGATATTATCTTGGCGATAATTTGAAAGCACAGCGTGACTATCGCCACAATTCTCGCGTCCGTAGAGTTTTACGGTGAGATTTTTACAAAATTGACAGGCTGTTCTTTGAATTTAGCTTTTATGCGCCATTTTGAAACGAACCTTAAAGGCTCTGTAGAAACAGCAAGAAATACCTGGAGTAAAACTTGATGTGCATAAGTGGCTGGAATCGAGGTAGCCAAAAACCCCTTTCACCAGCTTCTAAATCAATGGTATTTAATCCCAGCTTAGCTAGGAATCCTCTGTGCTGTCGAATATTGAATGCCTTCACAAATATCAAGGTATAGTACCTACAAGCCATCAGAACTAATCTCTAACAAAAGCAAAAATATGATAAGATTCCGTTTCAGCCTTTTCTGTAGATTTACATAAATATTATATGAAAAAGTTATTACGAAGTTGGTGTTGGCTTTGAATCAATTTTCTTGTGTGTGAAAAATGACAAAGATAACTCTCGTATCAGGCTCCAACTTCATAAATATCATAAGTTCTATCTTACCACACGTGCAGGTATATCTGATCACGACCCTTTTATACTAATAATGTAAAGAGGTTTTTGTGAGTTTATATGTAAGAGGTAATCTACGCAACAACTGAACCGATTCTGATAATTATTATACTGATAGAAAGCTACGCTATTTGCCGAGTGCCATAGGATGCCATAGGAACAGACTGTTTAATGTTAAATCACGCGGACGGAGATGCAGGAAGAAGCTAGAATATTAATGTAGGTATAAATCCATATTTGATCTTCAACCTGAACAAACGCTTTCAGTTAAGTTGTTTTAACGGAGGTTTTTTTTTACTATAGTGTATCAGATCGACCTTTATGATAATCTTTTTAGACTATGCAGTAACTATAATAGAATGATAATTATGTTATGTTATTATTACTGAACTTACATTGAAAACTCTTGCAGACTTAATTTCTTAGTTACTTTTTAAGACACGGTAGAAGAGATAACACAAGAAATAGAGGGAAAAACTAAGAGCTGAACTGTGAACTAAAACTTCTATGGAACTTAAATGACACTTCAGGGAATACCACGCAAGACACGGCAAAGTTAAATGTGTTAATTAATTCACGGATCTAAACTAGCAACTATACATAATCAGGCTATAATTTTCCCACTGCTGGGGCACAGGCCTCCTCTCAGTGAGAGGGAGTAGGCCGCAATCCACTGCCCGGGCCCAGTGCGGGTTGGTAGATGTCACATGTCTTCGAATTTTTGGTTCTAGGACATGTCCGTTTTTCACGATGTTTTCTTTCACTATTTTGATAGCAGTGGTGATGAAATAATTTACACAAAGTAAAGCGCCTGTATTGTTTCGAACTTAAAACCTACAACTCGTAATACGCGGCCATTACCACTGGACCAACACTGATCCTTGAACGAAACTAGTAACTCCATAGAATAATACTAATATAGTAGAACGTACGATAGAGAAATATTTACAACGTAGTCAACTATGAACGGCAATGGTCATAGTATAAAAAAAACTTTAATTACAATGTACTTTTATATCCAATGATTAATTCAAAAAGTGTGGAGCGCTATGTTTAAATTAATTAAAAGTACACACAAAGTAGGTAGGGTAGTTTGTTATTTGAATTTAATTTTTTTATTTCTGACATTAGTAAATGTCAGAAGATAATAACACCTCATTCCGGAGTTAATCAGGCCTCAGTTCCAGTAAGTGGCCGGGATCTGAGGCCTGCACATATGCATAACTACGTTCCCAATCTAAAAAACAAAATACCCTACCTATTCAGAAAATCATCTTAAAATATCTGAATGTCAACCCCAGCATTCTTTTTTGTAAATAATGCGCTTACGTTAACATTTTTTGTTCCTACAATGACAAAAATCTCTTCTTTGTCACGAGAACAATCATCTCTGATTATTTCTTTATATCATTCAATAGCACACAATGTAATTCTATCAACGGAGACGATTTAAGCGGACGAAATAATAAATTATGGTGGTTGTGATCGCAGTTCCATGTCTTTATTGGCGCTGACTCAAAATAATTGTGGAAGGCTTCTACTTATTCGGTCACTTCAGAATAGAATAATCTTCATTTGATTTGAAGTACATTATGTGTATGTATTCATTATCTATCTATACATATAAAATGCTTTGTCCTGAATGACTGACTGACTGACGGATCAACGCACAGCCTAAACCACTGATTGTAGAGACCTGAAACTTGGAGGGTGTGTTCTTTGTATGACGTAGGCATCCGATAAGGAAGGATTTTCCGAAATTCTACCTCTAAGGGGGTGAAAAATTGGGGCAAAGTTTGTATGGGACAACGTGATTCCTTGGTCCAATCTACTTCAAATTTTGCATAAATCTTTAACAGAATTGATGGAAGACATGTTTCGTATTTTATTGAAATTCATTCCCTAACGGGGTTAAATAGTGGTAGTAAGTTATTTTGGGAGTGATTTGCTTCGAAGTTGAATCCGATTTTATTCAAAAAAGGTTGACTCACATAAAAGCTTGGTGCAATGCAAATACTCTTTAAAATTGGAATGTCTAGAAACTCACCGTACTATATTAGTACCGCATTTGAAGGTTTCTAATCTTTACAGAGGTCTGTATTTATTCCTAAGATTCCCCTAACACCATCAAATTACCCCTTCGAATTCAAGAGAGTGCAGTTTCCCATCGAAGTCTGCTTCGCAATGAACATAAAAAAGCCCGAAAGTCTGACAACCAGTCTTACCAAGGGGTATCGTATTACCCAGTTACTGGGTTGTGGAGGTCAGATAGGCGGTCGCTCCATGTAAAATACTGGTATTCAGCTGCATCCGGTTAGACTGGAAGCCGACCCCAACATAGTTGGGAAAAGGCTAGGTAGATTGATTGCTACACATAGTGCGACAAAACTCTCGCTCTCTCGCGAAAACATTTAAAAAACGTTGGTTAAAATATCCGGGTACATCTAGGATCAACATCATAAGATGTCATGTTCGTGAACGGGCGCCGTCAGTTGGGACTGGTCAACTCTTAGCTGCCTTGGCTGATTAAAATTTTTGAATTGTTCTTTTTATCTTTTTATTACGGACGCTTCTAACGTGCACGTCTTTTACATTGTTCTCACATGTTTAATTTCAACATGAATGATGTAACCAATATTTTGTAACAATTTATTTAAAAGAGTGTCCAAGGAGTTTCTTGCCCGTTCTTCTCCATAGGTACCTAGTACGCTTTGGAAAGGGCAACTAGCTTCATATTTCTGACTGACCGATTCCTTGACAATTCAAAAGTGCCTGTAAATGGTTTAATTGAAATAAATGCATTGAGTTTGAAGAGATGTGTGAAGATAACAGAGAATAGGTAAGCTAACAAATATTTGCTGCCGTATATAAATACTGAAGATGCGTTAAGGCGATACTTGGCTATGGCCTCTTAGCAAAGATTACAGCAAGGTCTGAATCTTAACCTCAAAGTGGTACAAAACTACTTAAAAAATTACTACAAATTGATACCTGCCAAATATTGAGCTTGCTTGAATGAAATGCACCGACTCCAGCGTGGTTTAACCGAACTCGATTAATCGAATGAACCCAAAGATTTGCACTAACCCTGGGAGCCTCATGTTTCATGGTATTACAAAGACCATTGCATATCAAGGAGTAGACCCGGGGCGCGGTTACCAAATTTTGGGCCCGCTTAATGATTTTTATTAAAATGATATGCATTAAAATATTGGAAAATTTTCAATACAGTAAACATTTAACCATTGTTTTATTTAATTAACGTTAAATAATAAAGTGCTATTTACACAAACATTCCGTTGTCAGATGAAATCATTTTTGAATAGCCATGTTTTGAGTTAAATAATTTAAAATATGTCGGTTCCCCGACGATTGCTGGTAAATATTTTATGTTCCAGGCTGATGACTGACTGTAATTACCAATTTATTTTAGTCACTATTTTTTACTCGCGGTTTTGCTCGTGTAAAACTTTCATACTTATGCTAAGTCATGCCAAGTTAAGGCTGTGTCAAGTTTTTTTATTCGAAACAAAGACACAGTTCTATTTTAAATTGGCAGACCGACAGACCGACCGATTTGACAGTCGTTACGGGTCTTCAGAAGCCCGAAAGTCTGACAACCAGTCTTACCAAGGGGTATTGTATTACCCAGTAACTGGGTTGTGGAGGTCAGGAGGCAGTCGCTCCATGTAAAATACTAGTATCCAGCTGCATCCGTTTAGACTGGAAGCCGACCTCCACATGTTGGGAAAAGGCTAGGCAGATTGACTATCGATGATGAGGATGGAGACATCATCATTATCATTTATGTTCCTGCCCCTGCTAAAAAGGGCCTTCTCTCTTACGTGTCATGCTTACTTGGACTGTGCGACTCTCATCCATGGATGGACCTTAGTTTTTCTTTTTTTTTCGTGGAAATGTGTAAAACTTTTGGTAAATATTATCTCACATCGTCAGTTATATTAAACTGGGCCTTACCCGTGGCCCAGGGCCCTTTGTATAGGTCATCCAACCAATCCACCAATCTTACATGCGTTTGGTGGATATTCTCCTATCTCTCCACGAAAGCTACGAATTTTACTTCAAGTTTAAAATTTCCAAAAAAATATTTCGTATTCGGTTAGCTCACCCCTACCCTTCCGACTTCCGTGGAATGTACCACAAATTGAATTCACGACATATGAGAAGATTCTTAATATAAATTCTATGTCTCATTTAGTGGGTCTCTTAGTACATTGACCGTATTACCTTTACAGTGTTGAATTACTTTTTGTCTCTTTATTTGAGAGTTGTACTGTCATTTATTATTATTTATTAAGCACACAAAAATAGTGCTAACGAACGACAACGATAATAACAACCAAACTGATGTTTGACTGTGATGACTGGTTTTGCATTTCATAAGTACCTATGTCGATGGAACTTACTACTTCAATCGATTTATATCCAGCACCATCGTACATCGAAAGATCGACGACCCATTTAGACCCCTAAAATAATATAATAATCTATAATAACATTAACAGATTGTATTAGTATTCAGCTGCATCAGGTTAGACTGGAAGCCAACCTAGGCAGATGATGAAATGGCTTGTTATAATGGAATACTTGGCTATGTACCTATGCCCCCCGCAGTTTGTTATCAACAATATACTGATTATAAGTGTCAACTTCCTCTGCATCGGTCTCTGGGATCCGTAAATTATTTATTAGTGAATTGACGGACTGACGTGATACGAGCTATGAGGACCTTATAATAAACATAATATCACGCCAGTTTTCCAAGAAGGGATAGGCAGGTGTGTACTTATTACGCATAAGTACTACTAAATCCTACAAAATTTTAAAAAAATCCGTCGGCTAGTTTTCGAGTTCTAAGGTAGCTCCTCAATTCAGACGTCTGGATTGAGGAGCCACCTAAACGCCCTGCAACTTTTTAAGGGTTTTACTACCAATTCCAGTATCGGGTCTACAAAATCGGCAAATTTACTACTATATATTGGTAGTACCCGCGTTTAAATCTGTGACATGGCTCCTCAATCCAGACGGACACTATAGTACACCCACAGTTTCGTCACTTATGTTTAAGTTCCATGTAATAGCCTATTGACAGATAGCTCAGATAGGCAGTCGCTCCATGTAAAATACTGGTATTCAGCTGCATCCGGTTAGACTAGAAGCCGATCCCAATAGTTGGAAAAAGGCTAAGCGGATTGATTTTAATAGCCTATTGTCATCAGCCAGACGCAAATCCATACTCCTGGCTGCTACTGAGAAATTCCTGATAGAAAAACCGTATAACATGAGACACTAGACTCACGAGGCTGTTAAGATCCCCAAAATATTTCGTATTAAATTGACGGAGTAACGTGATATGAGATATTAGGACCGTCATAATAATAACTATTATTAATTAAATTTCATTCTCCCACATAGCACAACAACTACTAGTCACGAGCAAATTATCCGATTAATTGAAATGCGCTAAGAACGACGGTCACCGACACGTTTATGGATAACCGGTTCTGAACTCAATCCGGGTCAATGGGGGACTGCTTGCGTCACGGCACCGGATATATCTGTTTACCCGGGTTTTAATGGAAACATGGTCGGGTTTACTTCGGAGGAAAGTTTCATTATCGGTTTTTAATTAAAATGCCGTAAAGCCTCTTCGCTTTCTATGAATGAATGAGTATTGATTATAGCGGTAACATATTGCGTGCTGATGATTTCAGATAACCTTTATCATTTAGAGGTGACAAGAAAGTTAAGCAATTTGTGGCAATTTTTGGCAAAAATTGCATGACGCTTCTCATGGGACTTCATATTTTTCGTAATATTGACCAAGTCTATAAGAGTGTATATGGTAACTCCCCAAGTTTCCTAAAACCGTTTTCATTCAATGTTAAACAATGAAATCTAAAAATTATATCGCTGAAGCATTATTTTGTGAATCAGACAAATATACTTACTGGGGTTTTAACCTCTGACGTAAGAAAATAAAAGAAAAATACTTTATTTGGTACACACTCAGGAAATAAAACCGTTAACGAAAGGAGCACTTAAAACTAAAACAAAATTAACACATAAAAAAAAACAATTAAAAATAATAACGACCTATGCGAGGCCAAAAAGGCTCCCATCTTAACATAATAATATCATAATATCAGCCTATTATTGTCCCACTGCAGGGCAAAGGCCTCTTCTCATACAGAGAAGGCACGAGCATCGATCACCACGCTTGCTCAAGACGGGTTGGCGATTGCAGACTTATATTAACTACAAGTCCAGGTTTCCTCACGGTGTTTTTCCTTCACCGATGTCAGTAATGTCCAAGATAAACTCAGAAAGTACATATGAATTGAAAAAGTCACATTGCTACTTGCCCGGATTTGAACCCACAACCTCGTACATGAGAGGCGAGGCCTTAACCACTGGGCCATCATGACATCTTAACATATCGTTGCGATATTAAAAATAAAACCATAGGACCCGTTGTGATGGCATACTATCGACATACAGCGTGTCTGGGTCTGTGCTACAGTTTTATTTATTTTGTTATCACCTAGTGGGATTTATACAGAGTGGCAGGGACATCGACGCGAACTTTTACCATGGATTCATACGTACATGATTCTGAAAGCCCGTGCGTTGAAAGTTTAAAAAAATTCAACATGGGGTTTAGAATCACGTACTGAATCTATGGTATCAGTTTTGAAAGAAAAGAAAAGAAAATACGTTTATTTGCGGTACACATGACGCAAGGTAAGAATAAAACACGAAAATAAACAGTTTGGGGGAAAACATGCGTCACGTCCACGCAAAACGGCCATAGCTGAGCATAATGCTGCGACCCTATGCGAGACAGAGCCCCAGCGCTGGTTTTCAGCGACAGCCGGTTTTCACGTCGATGTCCCTGCCACTCTGTATAAATCCCACTAGGTTATAACAAAATAAATAAAATTCGTCAATAAATCTGCGATCATCGACCCACAGCCAATCAAAGCTTAATAGAATTATCGTCCTACGAGTTGTACATTCAATAGTAATTTGTGCTATATTAGCAGATTATTGGAGTTCATTGGTTTCTTATTGAATTCCGGGAAATATTTGTGACAGGTCATGGCACCCCAGTGATTTGGGTTCAGCGAAGGTGTTTCGGCTGAAATCTAATATTAACGGAGTTAATAATGTTTTGATACAGATGTGATCGGAACGAATACGGGTGAGGTTAATGTACTGAACGAACATTATAGACTGATTATTTTGTTGTTGTTGCTATGGTAGGGCGACTGACTGCCTATGCACTCCACCGGAAAAACGCATAGGGTGCGTTTCCATTGAAGCGGACGGACGATTCCTGCACATCTCCGCTCGTCTCCGCTTCCGTGGAAACGCACCCTTAACGTCACTAATAGAGGCACTTTGGTTGCTACCCACGACATACATTAAACCCATAGATTGTTGCAGATATATATAACTAAAGCATATAGGATAATCAGTCTTTAATTCTATTCCCACTGCTGGGACACAGCTAGGCCTCCTCTAGGTGAGAGAGCCGTAATCTACCACGCGAGCCCAGTGTGTTTTGGTAGATGTCACATGTCTTTGAATTTTTGGTTCTAGGACATGCCGGTTTCCTCACGATGTTTTCCTTCACCGTTTTGAGAGCAGTGGTGATGAAATAATTTATACAAAGTAAAGCGCCTGTTTTGAACTTTACGACCAACTCGTAAGTCGCGGCCCGTTACCACTGGGTCACCACTACTCTATCCATAAATAGTAGATAGTAACCTTCTATCACTTGTTGTTGTGATCTTGTTCTCGTAGCTGTAATAATCTACAGTCTTCATTTATTTTCGTTGCTAGTACGAGTATGTACAGTGGTGGTCTAAAAAAATGTTTATCTATTTTCAAATTAGGTTCTTTAACACACTGTGTGCAGCAACGTCTCAAATGCTATATCTAGGTGCTTGTTACTTTTTAATAGTTGTGAAGCATCTATTCTAACAAAAAAAGTATTAATTACTTTTTGATAATGAAACTATTTCTTAATTTAAAAGTTGACTCATTGTCATAATTGATGACATTTATCAAAAATATTAAGTGTAAATTTATACGTTTATGTGTGTAAAAAATAACAAATATTGATTCAAAATTGAAATAAAAAGGCAAGTTTAACCCTCCAACAGAGGGCTGAAATATTACTTCTCCATGAAGATGGCTTGAATATTAGTGCTTTATCGCGAGAACTAAAAATATATCTCGATTCACCGTGAGATTTTGGATGCGGCGACATGGCGAAGAAGGGTAAATAACTGATCATAGAAGCAGTTCAGGACGATGGCTGATACTAACCACCGTGCAAATAACTGATATGGTTCGATATTACGAAGAGCACGCACGGCTTCACACCAACTAGACTATGTGCCGTCATATCTGCAGATGAATGCTATACCTACTAGTTATTAAAATAATAAACTGTTGTTAGAATTTAAAAATATATATTCTTTTAAAAAATAAAGATGTTTTTAATTTCTATATGATTATTTCTTCCTATTTTTGAGTTTTTCGTAAGGCTTATATAGACTGGCGCGACTTGGCACGCGTCGTGTCGCGTCGCGTGTCTGCAATATTATCGCCATGCAACACTTCACACTGGCGCGCCACAACAGTGCGACACCAAAGGAACATTTTATATGGCGTCTCGCGTCGATATCACCGCGATAACGCATCGCGTTAGCGACGCGACACAAGAGAGTATTTTCTATGTACGCGCACGCGTTTTCATAGAAATTGTTCTCCGAATATAATATCACAGAATCGCGTCGCGTGACTGTCACGCCAATCTGTACGACCCTTAATAAGTTCGACCTCGCTTGGTTTATTTTATGTCTATAAACGACATGTTTTTTTTTTGGCATAGGGCTCCCTACTTTCTTTTTACCACTCTCTGTCCAGAGCTGCCGAGGGCCAATGGCTCCGGTTAATATTTCACCGTTTTCTAAAAAAGGTTTTCTATACTTATCCTACATAGACGACGTGTCAATTCAAATAATCTATGTTCTATAACTAATCAAATCCTTTAACATCGACCTTGTGGCATAGATCTATGCATGCAATTATAAACCTTAAGGTGGTAAGCATTTCCAGACCGCGACTGTATGTATTTATGTATCTATTATACAGAAAAAACAACCCTGTCCTATCTGAAAGTGGTAGGTACCTAGGTACTGCAATAACATAACCAAAAATTAATTAAAAATCTTATCATTATTGAAAATAAAAAGTTATTGCTATTTAAAATTCACATTTTTGGCACCAAAACTACCCCAAATCCATTAAAAATTAGCAAATGAAGTCATAAGATATGAGTTGAATTGTTGAGGCACCCGCTAAACAATGGCCGCTCACGTCCCATGTAATAAACCGGTAAAATTCCGCAATGGAAAAAAAAGGCGGCGATTTTTACTTAAATACACTCTCAGTACAATACTTAACACACTGTCACGGATCAGACAGGTTTTTTTACATGTTATAAAGCTTACTTATGTCTATAATTATTATAGTATATTGTATCTAAATACTTATTATTTTCCACCAATGACAACCCCATTTTATGTCCGCGCAATCACTCTCCATTCCAAGGTTGCGTGGAAGAGTTCACAAAAAGCGATAAGGCCGCCCATTGTCTGTTTTAACTTTAAATTAATTTTCAAGTATGAATAAATCACATAGGTTCCCAACCACTTGAGCGGCCCAAAGGGGGGCGCAGCTATATTAAGGTGTAACATATTTATAAAAAAAAATGTTCTAAGTATTAGAAAAAATTGTGTTGATGACAACAAATCTGAGGTAACAGTGACCTGCCGTTCGATTCTGTAAAAATATCACCGTGAAGCTTAGGTGAAGTGAGCGTGAAGTGAGCTGTCACTGCCACAGAATCGACCGGCTGGATGCTAGGGATTAACACTATTGACAGCTCACTTCACGCTCACTTCACGAATCGACCGACTGTACGTAACTAATTAATCAAGTTACTTGGCGTTATCATTATGCAGATTCGATAAATGTCATCAGTTCCTTGTAGTGTTAACGTAACAGGCAAGGCAACAACTAAAACGTAACAGGCAAGGCAACAACTAAAATCACTATGCAACGTAGTGATTTTATATTTAAAAGTTGCAGGGCGCGTTTGGTAAAAGGTCCACACGGGAACCACTGTTCTATCAGCACGCGTAGCGGGTTTTGTCGACGGAAGTATAGACAAAATTACAGATTGTGATCGTTTAACTGCCACTTTGTCTATTTTTTCGTCGACAAAACTCGTTTCTTTGGTGGTCATGCTACGCGTGCAGGTTTGCGTCACCCTGTTTGCCAATAAATTACAACCAATACAGTTTACACCCAATACGAACACAAAACATCATACAAACAAACAATGACATATCACTTTGTCAGTCTTTAATTCCCAATCTGCATGCGAACGACCGTGCCTGTACATCACGGGAACAAACATGTCGAATGCGTCAGATGTACCTATTTATAGTAAACAAACAGTGCTTCAGTTTTAAGCGTCAATTGTAAGATTTATACGTTTTTAATAGCTGTTTACTTATAATTTATTGCCATGATGTTAAATTTAAAGGGGGATATTGTATTTTGTGTGTAGGGATATTGCTTTTTTATCAGGAATATTTTATATAAATATAAAATAACATATACAAAACTTCAAGATGGCCAACCAACTGCTGTTCTGCTCAAACTGCAGTATCTAAAGTTCTTAATGCACAAAGGTTCATGAAAGCGGACCATATACATATTGAAGTGTAAGGTTTCTTACTTAATATGTAGGATAAGAAATAGCAAAAACTAGAACAAAATTAGTTATATGAAAAAGTATCAGGCAGTAGCAGAAACGAACTTTAACTTTTGAAGCTGTAATTAAATACAAATGCTCCATTAACTTGTGGCAGAAAGCAACCTTAGACTCGATTTTAATGGTTCTTTGATGAAATTAACAAAATCATTTGCGTTAATGTTCCATTAAGTAATGGGGCATTAATGATGAGATGATGAGACAACGGTGGATGGGGCTGATCTTGACGGAATAGACCCCGGACAAAGGAATACGAATAGGATATCCTGTAGCAAGATGGACCGACGACCTTAAAAAGGTCGTTGGGAAAGACTGGATGCGGAAGGTGGAGGACAGCGTGTTGTGGCGCAACCTGGGAGAGACCTATATCCAGTAGTGGACTGTGATAGGTTGAGAGATCAAATGTCACATCATCGATTTGAAGAGAAGACGATGACGATAGAACTGGGAATGTGGAGACTAAAAATGAACTATGTGGGGATTCTTGAACCCTATGTCCAACACTAGACGTCTTTTGGCTGACAATATGATGTTAAAAGTAGAAAAAGCATATAACAAATTGGGTAAAACTGATGTTATTCATATGCATTCTAAGCGTTTATCAGAAATCAAGGGTAAAGTGTTTTTGTTAGAGGTTTCCAGCTAGGCTGCTATACCGATGCCAGGTAAACTGTACTAAAGAATTCAGTAGCAAACAGATTATGACAAATTGCTGCCGTTTAACCCTGAACTACGTAAAGTAAACCAATTTAGTCGATTCCATCAACTTGCATGATATGTTAAACATTTCATATTTGAAGATTCTAGTATTTTCGCTTTTTCTTTTTCATGGTGTATTATTTATAATAACATTTGCGGAGGCCCGTTTTGGATACCAATATTTTCATACATACACATAGCTACAAAAAGTCGTGCCTTTTTTCTTTGTGGATTGGCAGAATCCACAGAACGTCCTCTTGGGTCGTTTTGAAGCCTAATAAAGTCATAAGTCATTTATTTCATAACAAAATACATTATGTTGAAAATATTACAGTATGATAAGTAAAATAATAAAAAAGCATTTAATATAACATTCATATTTAAAATTCATATCGCATTTAAAATATGTCAATATCACTAATACTAAAAATAATTTTATGTCAATAATTCAGTAGCAATAAATGAAATAATCACGAACATTCCATTCAACTTTTCAAATTCATTTCCCAGTATTAAAAAAAAGAAAAGAAAATAGTAATAAACAATAAAAATACAACACAAAAATACATAATAAGAATTCACAAATCTATTATTTTTGAATGTCATCTTTAAACTCATCAATAATGTAATCCCCTTCCTCAATAAATATGTCTTTAATTTGTTTATAAAAACATTTATGCTGTATATGCTTTTGACGTCCATTGGCAACTTGTTGTAAAAATTTCACGCCTGTACAGTCACGAGAGCTAGTAGGTATGTATCTACTTAGCAAAATTTAAAAGCGATTTTCTCATGGAATAACTACTACAACTTTGAGATAAGACCTATTTCATATTAGTGTGGGTTCCAATATACTATGTTCGTTACAACATAAAATTACAATTACAGTAAGAGAAAATCACTTTAAAAAGTTGCTAAGTGGACTTAGTCGACGTGGTCGCAGCTGTAGCTCTTGCCGCCACGACACTAGCGAAGCAATCCTAGCCCAATAAAATAACAAAAAAATTATGAAATCCTCCTGTGTTATGAATGTCCTGATATTCATGAACATCTGCTTCCTCAGACGCCTTACACAGTTCATTACCCATCTATTTGCCTTAATAACACAGTGTTGATAAGTGGATTCTTTGCATTAACAGTCACAACTCACACTTGACACACAAACACAATCATATTGATTCCGTTTCTTCAATTTCAAGACAACACGCCGATATCAATTCAAGAAATCGGTGTACATTTCAGTCGATAAGTATCTGATACCAATTTGATCGATTGGCTGGAAAAGGCAGCAAACAAAGATGAATGGTAAAGTATGGGGAGACCTTTGCCCAGCACTGGGGCAATATAGGTTTGAAAAAAAAAGGAATGGGAGTATCTGGAATTTAAGTTCTACCTGGAAGCCAGTAATAGGGCCACTCTCGCTATCATCCTTGTTTCGAGTATTTCGGGGCGAAGTTTCGGTATGCGGAGCAAATGCATACTTTTCAAACAAAAGCTAAGTTCAACATTAAAAACCTTCTCAGGCATCGTAATTAATTAAGTTTCTTAAAAAAAACGAAAAATGATCAACTAGTACTAGTCTTGAAATGTACGTCTTCAAAGTAAAACTAAGTTCAGTATCGATTGATCCGATTTCACAAAGTCGACCATAATATAATCTAAGGATCGTTTCGGGACAATGATCAACGGCTAAGCTTACAGGGACTAGAACAGTGAAGCCACAATTGGCATTGTGAAATTATTTAGCTCGCTTTCCGCTCCTGCAATCTCTAACCACAGCCATACTATTGCCTTAATTGGTTCGGACGTTTCACATTGTACAGTGAGATCGTTGTTAGGTCTTTCCTCTCAGGGCTGTATGTCTACAATCGACAGTTCAAAATTCAAAAGTCAGTTATTCAAACTAGGCTGAGAATCTGCACTGTTCGAACGTCAAAATTACAAAAGACAGTCCCCCAAAATGCCCCCTTCACCACTTCCTAGTGTTGTATCAGTTACTTTTACTTTTGAAATTATAAATCATTTTGCAATTATTGGAATCATGTTCAATTATTCATATAAATCTAACGTTTTTCTTAACTCAACAAAACAACATTCGACAACAACATAGAAAGAAAGAAAAATTGTTTATTCTGCACAAACTAAACGCACATTACAAAAAATATTACATATAGTACTCCTTTACAAATTAGACAAAAGCCTCGTATTCAATATTCAAAACAGAAAAGTTTGAAAAATGTTGTCTATTGCTTGCTGTCAGGGCCAGAGACCAAAGATAATATACATTAATTGCATAATGGGTTGCGACATTATTATTTGAAAACAAACAATCAAAACCTAAATAAAATGCCGATTGCAAAGTGGAAAAATAACAATTTTTGTAACAAGCTAACAACAATAACATGAACATAATTGTTCTTGTTATTATTGTTTCGCACAGTTTAATAGCTGTGCGTCGCATCTGTGCAAGAATAGGTCAATGCTTAGCTAAATGCCGTGACTTCGGACGAACCTACCGTCAACAGCGCTGGTTTTCAGCAATAACCTCGCGAATTATGTAATGACGTCTCCCCGTGCGACAATAATAAATCAAGGTAAGAAAAATTTCTTACAGAAATGAGTGTGAATATATCTGAACATAGTATGTACATAAGCAATTATATATATCTGTATTTATGCGTAACATATAAAAATAAAAGATACATAAAATGAGAGGTATAATTATAATAATTACAATAAAAATAAAATACTAAGTAATTACTGTGGTGTGTTTTCCTAAATCTACTCTAATAGTAGGTAATTTTATTTTAATCTATGCACCATGAAAATTGCGATGGCATCGCGGCCAATTGCAAAAGCCATGGCGTTGGCAGAGTACATCCTGATAATTGTTATTATATTTTATTTTAGTGGTCCAAATGGGTCTTCGATCTTTCGGTGTTCGAAGGAGCTCGATGGATGGAGTAAGATCCATTAGTAATGCAAAACCGGTCATCACAGTCAAACATCAGTTTAATTGTTTTGTTATTATTATCGTTGTCGTCCGTTGGTACTATTTTTTGTGTGCCTAATAAAGAATAATAAATGAAAATTCGACTCTCAAATAAAGTGACATAAAGTAATTCAACACTGTAAAGGTAATACGGTCAATGTACTAAGAGACCCACTAAATGAGACATAGAATTTATAATAAGAATCTTCTCATATGTCGTGAATTCAATTTGTGGTACATTCCACGGAAGTCGGAAGGGTAGGGGTGAGCTAACCGAATACGAAATATTTTTTGGATATTTTAAACTTGAAGTACAAGTAAGTAAGTAAGTAAGCTTTGGTGAAGAAATAGAAGAATATCCACCAAACGCAAATGTAAGATGGTTGGATTTAAGACCTAGGCCCTGTTTAGTATGACTGACAATGGGAGATAATATTTACCAAAAGCTTTACACATTTTCACGAAAAAAAACGTCGCACAGCCCGAGTAAGCATGACACATAAGAGAGAAGGCCCCTTTTAGCAGGGGCAGGGACATAAATGATAATGATGATGTCTCCATCCTCATCATCGATAGTCAAACTGCCTAGCCTTTTCCCAACATGTGGAGGTCGGCTTCCAGTCTAAACGGATGCAGCTGAATACTAGTATTTTACATGGAGCGACTGCCTCCTGACCTCTACAACTCAGTTTCTGGGTAACACGATACCCCTTGGTAGGACTGGTTGTCAGACTTTTGGACTCCTGACTACCCGTAGCGACCGTCAAAGATCCACAAATGACAGCCTGGACCAACTGCTCAACGTGCTTTCCGAGGCACGGAGGGGTCAACACGAATGATGGTGATGATGTCTGCATCCTCATCATAGATAGGGCATTGTATAGATTCGCTATCAACGTATACTTTATGGGATAGCGATAGTCTTTGATACCTGGAAACTGGCACTATCTATTACATAGTCGGGTAATCGGGTCAGAGGAATCGTACAGTGACAGCCGTTTTGTAGGGCCCCAGGTATATAGATTAACAACTGAGGTTTAACAAAAGGTTTGCATACGCCAATGAAATAAAGAAAATATGTGTCTGTCTCGTTTACTCTGACTACTGAATCTAATAAGTGTGTCCTACACTTGTTATTATTATTATTTAGTGACTATTCTATTGCTATACTCTGTGACTATTCTATTGGTATACTCTCTACATGTACGATCCTCATCAACCCATCATCATTAATGGACTTGTTCACAAACTTGGTATGAAATCGTGGTTGCTAATTGCAGATTTATTTATTTCCATGTAGATTGAAGTTAATTCACAGTTAGACAAACAGTCACAAGCTTACGCTTGTGACTGTTTGTCTAACTGTGAATTAACTGTCGAGCTGCCGAACTGCCGAGCTGTTCATAGTTATATATTTACATATATAACTATGAACAGCTCGGCAATAATATCTGATTTCATGATGCATTTATTAATATATGGCGGTAAATATATGTGATAATTTGTTGCAGACGTATACTAGTGGCAACGCAAATATGTGACATCGAAGGAACACCAAAACTATCTGGCGAGATAGCTACGGCAAATTATAGGATCCTCCATCGACTTCAAAAATATGTGTCAATGCAATTTTAACCGACATGTCTTGCGTCATAAATATCTGCCTACTCAGTTAATTCAGATGAATGTCATACTTCGTTGTGATTGAAAATATCTGACATCACTTTGATAGATTACATGAGACAGTCTCCCAAAACGCTCGCCCTTCACCAGTTCCTAGTGCTTAAGCTGGGAAGAAGAACTGCGGCAACAAACTGCCCAGCAGTATTTTCTCGAAATTTGGTAAAAATATAGGTACCAAATAATTTTTTCAGGCGTTGGGGCGCCACGAGTAATGTTGACTAAATGCAAGAATCATATTTGAAATAATAGTTATCAACACATTATAAAATACAGCACGTGAATGTGACAAAGCAAAGCCAGGTGTTCATTAAACATTTTTCTCCAACGTTTAATGTCAACAATGGTTTTGTTAGGAAGGATACATATTTCATAGTGTTGTAAGTGTAAGTGAAATAAAAAACATGTTATTTCAACTCTATGAAATGTGTCTTTAATTATATTTTGGTTTAATGAGTTCCTAGTTTATATCATCACTCCTCACTCGTCGTCTCGGGTTGAAAATACGAAATACTGCTCCTATCTCTACTAATATTAAAAGGAGGTAAAATTTGTGAGTTTGTATGTAGGAGTTACTTCGCAACTACTGATCCGATTTCGAAAATTCTTTCACAAATGGGAAGACAGTATTACCGAGTATCATAAGATACAATTTATGTTAAAACAAGAAGACAATAAAAATATTGGAAGAAAATTATTCCAGAAGGCACTCTGCATATATTTTTATTGTTCTCGAAGTGGGAACCCTATCCAGTATCCGTAACTACTCGTTACCAGCCTCGACTACACTCTGGATTAATGTGGAATTTCAAGCAAATTAATAGTACGCCAGTCCTTATTCACACGGAGAACATTATTTTAATTGACAACGCTCGCGATGACATTAACAATTTAGTGTGTAACGCGACACCGTGTTGCTTTTTGTTCATCTCTTGCATTTATTGGTGTTTTTTGATACCTACCTATTATAATTTGGATCATGTTTATGTGAATGTACCTAGCAATGGCAATATAGGTACATACTATGGACACTACTGAAGATGCTAAACTCGTAGCCAAGTTCTGGGCTGACTATAGAAGGATTGCTATCGCACGCTAAAAATAATGCCAATACTGCCCTGCTAAGCCGAAAGGCGCTATCTCAATCGGAGTAAGTTTTGAGAAAATTGACTATTTGTAAATTGTAATATATGGAAACATAAGGATATAATGAACTTCGAGTGTTTTCCACTCGATATAATGAATTTCGAGTGGCTTTTTTAATGTTTTCTGTTAGATACCGTTATTTGGCTTATAGCTATTGAATGGTATAAAAAAAACGATAAGGGCGTATCTCAAAGATAGCGCCTTTCGGCTTAGCAGGGCAGAATATCGAATTTAGAATGAATAGAAACTAGAAAAATATAGGATGCCAAAAACAAAGCAAATCTGACATTTTTATACCCGCTCTGTACGTATACTGTGCACATATTAGCATACTATCGAATAAACTGAGTTTTATAAAAATAAGGTTATTTGTATATTCATCCAAGTTTACCTATTATGAAGTTGTTATGTTCCATTTCGTAGATTTGATAATTTCTACAAATATTGAACTAAATGGCAAACCGAAATGAATAATTAATCTTCTAAAACTACTAGTAATAACAAAACTACATCGGACTAATAACATTTGCATAAAACCCGAGAGTTTTAGTCCAACTCGTTACAACAGTACATCCTTGTTTTAATAATTAGAGCAACGCATATGGATTTACAGAGGATGCGCGAATTAATTAATTGAACACGTCGAGCATTATTATTGAGATAGAGATGGATTATGTATAGCAATTGGGTATCTGGTTTCAACTTGCACTAGTATTCAGTTCAACAAGTCAATGCCATAAGCGCCTAGAAGACGTGCAGTCGATGCTGCTTCAACTATTTTATGAGTTTATGGAATTTACCTAACACTTTACAATAACTTGAAAAGCTCATAAGTCTCACTCAACAACTGATATCTTATTAGAGAATAGGACTATGTGGAATGACCTGTGCTTGCACAGATGCGACGCACAGCTTAGTTTTTATAAATGTAGGCTGCAATCGGCATTTTGTTTTTGTTTTGTTTGTTTATTTTCATTTGCCAATGACGCAACAGTAATTACGCAGCATTGTCTTTGGCACCTGGCCTTGACATCAAGCTATGAACAAAATTGCCAAACTTTTATTGGTTGAATACGAAGCTTTTGGCTACTTTTTATGTATCTATTAATTTCTATTTTTTTTGTAATTTACAGCGTTTTGTTTGTGGAGAGTAAACAATTTTTCTTTCTTTTCAATGTGCAGAGGCACATTGTATAATTATTCATGAAGGATGACGTATGCTAAATGCTATTTGGACTTGGACTGTGGCATTAAGTAGGTACTAAAATCTAAACTTGGTATTTCTATAATTGTTTCATAAAGACCGAATTATTCTTATTTATTAGATCAGTAAAACAAATAATGACAATTGATAGTTAATTATGGCAATAACATGAACAAAGGATAATAATATAAAAACTGGTAACCTTGCAGTTTCGAAGTCATGTATACATCTTGAGAAAAATAACTTTGTAATGTAATGATTGATCTATTTAACAAATAAATAGAATAGAATCTTCTATATAGTTAAATAAAAATCAATTGCAACATGTATGAAATATCATCACTTGAGAACAGCTCGACCGATTTGGTGGACAATGTTTGTATGAAAGAAAATCCACCGGAAAATTCGACACCTAGGCAAAAACGCCGAGCAAAAAGTTTTTTTTATTTTTTGCCATTGTGTACCGAAATAAGAATGAGAATCCACCACTTTAACACGTATAATAATTTAATAGTATTTAATATTTATAAAAAGCATCAAGAAAAATATAATAACTGAAGTTAAATATCATTAAAATAGTTGCGGAACAGATAATTTGGCCTAAATGAAGAGAGATTTCGAGAAAACTTAAAAGGTACATCGAATGGTAAATCTATGTTACGCATTTGGTTTCCGAACGGGAATCGGTTGCATAATACGAGTATTATTGTTTATTAGTTAATAATAATTGAGTAGAATATACAATGTCGCCCATGGGCATGTGACCGCCCGTATTTTTCTGAATATTCATGAAAAATTATCGAAAATTGACTTTAAAAGGGGGGTCTATCTTTAATATTTTTCATGTTATTCAATTTTTTATGTTTTTATTAGCGTTTGCCATATCTTCTATGTTATTGGCTCGATTTGGATTATGTTTATTATTTCTAATAGCTTATGAGTTATTTTATCGGATCAACTAATTTTTTTTTATTAAAATTGGTCGACTATGAAAAAAAAACGGAGGAGAAGATTTTTTTTTTCAAAAAAGCGTTTTTTATTTTAAAAAACACAAGTGTAAATCCGTAAAATCATAGCGAGAGACTGAAAAAAAAAAAAAAGAAACGAAAATGAAAAAATTATAAAAATAATTAAAGATAGACCCCCCCCCCTTTTTAAGTTTATTTTCGATAATTTGTCATGAATATTCGGAAAAATACGGATGGTCACATGCCCATGGGTGAGTGACATTGTATTTATCTGCTTTAAAACATGAAAAGAAACTTACCTAGAAGTTTAGCATCTTCAATTCCTCCATATGTGGTGAACACCAGGTACAAGACCATGAGAATGATTTGAAACACCAATAGCGGTGCATATCTGAGTCGGCCCGACTTCATCATTGTCGTTGTTAATTCTTAATCTGAAACAAAAAAATACACAATAAAAACTCAAACTCAAAGCATTTATTTCAATTAAACCATTTACAGGCATTTTTCAACTGTCAAAGAGTCGGTCAGTTAGTCAGAAAGTTGAAGCTAGTTGCCCATTCCAAAAAGTATAGCCCTGGCAGATAAGAGATGACCAGTCTCAACTGACGGCGCCCGTTCACGACCATGACGCGTGGATCAGCACCATCCAGCTCAACTATTTTGTAGGGAATCGAATGATCCAACACGCGCTCCACCATCAGTGAGACATTTAAGTTACAAAACTATGATAATTAGAAATTACAGAATGGCTAATAGTTTGTGAACGTACTAGATACAATCGGTTGTTGCAGACACTTTCGGCTTTTCAAGACGATCTTCTGACTGACTGAGTAACTGGTCAAATGTGGTGGTAGCTATTAAGATGCAGCACTGTTTACCCCTTCGGGAAATGCAGGGATTGTGTTATGTCGCATGCCGTTCATTTTCATAATTTAAATCGTATTAATTTATACAAAAAAATATAAATATATTTTTTTAAACCTAATATCTTACGGGGTGAAATCGGCGACCGGTGGCACGGTAAAGTCACAAAAATTCAGGAGAAGTTATATTATACGTATATATACGTATGTTTTATGTAACCTACATTATATTTGTTCATTAGATGAATATGTTAAGAGAAAACAAACAAAATAATAGGACAGGCCTCCAATATTTACGCGATTACTGAAATGTTTGAAGAATCTGTCAGCCATTTTGTTTTTAATTTTAGAGATCCCTGGTTTCTAACAAACGGAACCCTTATAGACTCGCTTTTTTGGCCGTCTGTCCGTCTGCCAAAACCATATTTCCCAGGAATGGGTAGTAAGGGTATGCGCTCACTAGCGGACGGCGGGGGAATGCATCGAGAGGGATTCCTTTTGCTCTTCGATGCTCCAGAGAAAACTGCACTGCGATGGTCCAAAGTCGATCACCGACCATTGAAATAATATATACTTTAATTCGGTTGGATAAGTATATCGAAGCGAAAACTGTTACCATGGATTCAGTACATGATTCTGAACGCCCCTGCGTTTAAATTATTCGTCGGTTATTAAAAAAAAAACAAGCTGTTCATACAAAAGTGCAATACCTACGCGGTCAAAATGTATGGAACAGCTGTTTTTTTTTTAAATAACCTACACAAAATTTCAACTCAAGGGGTTCAGAATCATGTCCTGAATCCATGATAATCCATTTAGTTTTCGAGTCGATGTCCCTGCCACCTTGTATACTATTGTATAGTACACCCACATTTAGCCAGTTAATACGTATAAGATTACATTCTCCATACATTAAATAATGACATAACGTGACTAACATTTGTGAACAATGCAGAGTTTTTACGACGTACGGCGAGATTTTGATAACGACTAATCACTTTTTTTATTATTTAAGTCTATTACGTTTTATGTCTCTGGAATTAGATTGTCGGCAAAAAACATCAGTTTTCGATGTGTAACATCTTTCCTCTTGCTTTCCTGCAATCTGTGGGAGTGATTTCATGAAAAGGGACGGAAGTGTGTAACAGGGAACCGGGGAAGCGCGCGCGATTTTATTGGCCAATGAGCGCGCGCGGTACTAGAGTGGGCCATCATTGGCTATCAGAAACGACCTTGACGAGGCCCCGCCCCTTTAATGTTGCTTATTACCAAGGTGAGATGTCAGATGTTACACATCATATGCGACAGCTGTCAGGCTCGCTCGTTTTATTTTGATTCTCACACAAATGTCTTGTTGGTGCTGGCGCGTGTGTCGGATCATTCAGTTCTCTTCAAAACGGTTGAGCTGAACGGTGCTGATCCAAGCATGCTCCTTAACGGGCGCTGTGAGTTGAGACTTAATAATATAGTGTGTACCCCGGATTTTATAATATCTTGATTTAAAAGAGTGTCCATGGACTTTTCTGCCCGTTCTTCTCCATAGAGATCTACGTTTTGGATTGGATTTTTCATAATAATCCATGTCGATTTTTAGATAAGAATGTTTTTAGTCAAGTTGTTGATTTATTTAAGTATGTACCTACCTACATGATTGTACTCGTATTGTTTTTGGACTCAGATATACATAATTATTTTATTCGACTTTCTATCAGCGTCCCTTCCATAACATAACAGTATAAAGAAAATATAACCTTCCCGCTGCTGGGTCACAGCCCTCCTCTCTGTGAGAGGGAGTGGGCTGTAATCCACCACGAGGGCACAGTGCGGGTTGATTGATGTCAAAGTCTTTCAAACTATGGTAATTACTAATGTCTAGAATTATAATTAAAATTTATATGCAAGGCTTCCCGTCTGAAATTTCCCCTTGCCTTGCCACTAGAGCTAGGTACTTGAATTATCTCAGTTGACAGCTTCAAGTGGTCCTCCTCTAAAAGCGAAAGATTATGCCCCTATGTGGAGTATAGCATTATGCAAGATATTATATTCCTGCTATCCCGACTGAGCTAAAAGCATGTAAATTCAGGGAAATTCATACTTCATTTTTTTATAATACAATAACGTAAATTGTCCTTAAGTATATTCAAATTACAACTGTCAACTTTGACAGTTGTATAAAAGCACGTAAACACGGTAAATTGAAGTAGGGTGTCAATCGGCATAATAATAAATTTCCCTGACTGTACTAGAGGGGGTTCACGAGTAGGATATGAACTCGTGACCCCTTTATCGTAAGTCAATGCTATAGTTGTAACTCTGTTAATTGTCGTTGTTCTTTTATAGGTATTTCGTTTGAAAATAGGACCTAGTACTGTACCCGGTCGAAACTAATTATAACATTACATCAAGCCTGTTGTCTCGAAAAGGTAAGGCAGAGGTGTCCATACAGTACACCCACATTTCGCCAGTTATAGGCCGTTTAAGACAGATGGGGACCAATACCCCTATTGGTCCCCATCGGTCTCGCGAGCCTATTGCCATAAACCGGGTACAGATCCAGACTCCGGGATGCTACTAAGAAATTCCTGATGGAAAAACACGATAACACTTTGTCTGACTTGGTAATTGAACCCAGGAACCTCATCCTCAGTTCTTTCTTTGACGAACAATGATATGGGAATTAAATAGTTTTTTTTTTTTTGTTACGAATTTTTTAAAGAATTTTGATTGTCATTGTAATTTTTAATTTTATTTTAATCTTAATTTTATTTGTAAATGTTATGTTATGCATACCTATATTGTTATTATGAGTCTATGTTACTTGAATAAATGATTTGAAATTACTCAGTTGTAGCGCTTGCGACCACTATAAAGGCCAACGAGGCAGCTTTTTATAAAAATGTGGCTGTTATAGATTTTAGGTGACTTACGACGTCCACGTGGACGAAGTCGCGGGCAGAAGCTAGTAAGTAAATAATAGGTACCAGGTTATTATGGCCCCACTGCAGGCCTACAAAGGCCTCTTCTCATGCAGAGAAGTCACGAGCATTGGTCACCAAGCTCGCTCAAAACGGGTTGACAGACGAACGTATGACCCGGGGTCGCGGGAAAGTCGGGGTCGCGGAAAAGTCCGAAAGGGATACCGTGGCCCCTGGCAACGTCCAGGCAACTGAAGGAATACGGGTGGGTTTTAGTCTGTAAGAGTCTGACACACCCTCCCGCTCCACCCAAAGCGGGAGAAGTTATTTGATAATTTCTCAACAAACAAAAAAGACGTACCAATGACGTAACTCTCAGGAATTAAACTGAACGTCAGCTAACGCCCCGCCATCTCCTAAACCGAAGTAATTAGTACGGTATTGTAACAATCATAACAATCATTGTGTCTCTTCCTTAAACATTGTTTAATGTTTTCTTGGATAGCTCGTGTTTCATTACAACATTGCTAAAGTGTAAGTAGGATGATGTTTTGCTGTACGAGTATATGTCGTGGCCAGATCTTAGAATTGATCATTTCATGAAATGAACATCGACCGCTGGTCACATCATGATGTGGTCTGGCCAGATCATTGAAAACTCAGCGTTTGACGATATGACCAGTTAAACGCACGACTACTTCATGATGTGGCCAAACATTAGTGTTTATATCGTAAAATAGTTAGATTATCCACCGGTAGAGGCATTGATGTCGCGTTGTTTTTGTTGTGCATCATGGCGGTGGCATACAACAAATCAAACAAAGTAGGATGAAGTACGCAAAAAAAGTCGATGGACTTTTATTGGGTTTCCAAATATGATATTATGGAAAGCGATCAACTTGGAAGTAGCGCTCGCCGGCCGCTGCCGCGGCGTGAAATGCAACATAGCACTTGATGTTGGTTTAAAAAAAAAAAAAAATTACGCCGCTTATGTGGCACCCCGACCAAATGGGTTAGGTTAGGTTAGAACTGTGACCAACCGAGCTGCTTCCAAGTTGGTAGTAGTTACTTGGCTATTTTACTACAACTTAAACCATGAATACCATACATTAATGATATGGCCAAACGTCGACTGACATATAATTAAACGTTGACGTTTAAACGGTATGGCTAATTTTAGCTGGCCATTTCATGAAATGGTCAATTCTAAGATCTGGCCACGAAATATAGATAGGTACAAAACGAGTAGGTATAATACATCCTGCAATATAGTCCTGCACCAATCGAGGATTGTCTTTGAGTGCCAGTGCACTCAAAGACAATCCTCGAATGAGGCAGCAATCCTACGATTATCCTTGTATGTCAGTACATACAAGGATAATCGTAGGATTGCTGCCTCATTGCCTCGTGCCTAACGGGCCTCGCAAGTTGCGGGCTTCAGGCCATAGGCTGGTACGCCTTCCAAAAGTCCAGGACCCCAGGGTCTCGAGATATGTCAAAGACATTTGCTACTGCTCCACCTAGCCTGAAGTTCTACCTTACGTTTGTAAATTCACGGTCTCCACTCAATAACACATCTACCCCAACGGACATCGGTTCAGAGGGATACAATCCATATCCACAAATTGTGCAACACTTTTTTATAAGACCGCAGAAAGAACTTCCCTATTTCAAAAACCCTGAGAGCCACAGAAAATTATTCTAGCCCGGGAAAGTCACGAACATAACCAATGAAAGGAAAACTATTACTAATACAAAGTCAAAAGAAAATCAAAGTTATAACCGTTTAAATACGGCTTAGACGCGATTTCCATTTGCCTAAACGGTGGCTGAACGATCGAGCGCCATTATGCAATTGGATGCACTGTACCTACATAATTCAATGAAAATTTCACTTTTACGCCCTAGCGCTTTATTCGAAAGATGTTAAATATTTGAATGGGGCTATCGTTGATTGCTTTTCTATTGGAAAATGCTCGAAAAGTTTCTTCTTGGCCGTTACGTATTCAGATTGGTGGTTGATTAGGTTTCTGTGTACCTTTTTGTGGCGTCAGTGTGAAATGGTTTTAATATTTATGAAGTGAATGAAAAAGTAAAGCTAATACTCAGCAAAGCCATAGAGTAACTAGATTGAATGTTGATTGAATTTAAAAAAAACTGCGCCCTATCATTCTAGGCCACAAGACTTTTAGTTATAATAATTGTCACTTCTTAATTTTACTATAAAAATTGCTCCAATTTTTTTAATCAGTTATGCACTCATTTCTTTTATTTTTCATAGTAGTTTTAAATTCATTTTCATGCATTTATTATGAATAAATTTACTGTCATGAAAGGCATATCGTTGAAGTGAAGTGGAAATTTATCAACATAAACTATTTGGCAACATAAAAAACTGAAACTGAAGTCCCGGTACTCACAACTACGTCCGGTACAATTCAGGAAAACATGGAGTATAAATCGATCAATCGTGTTTTTAAATTAACCCATATCACAAAACATATCCGAGCATACTTTATAAAAAAAATGAACTTACATAAATTTAAAAGTGTTTTCTACTTTGCGTAGAAAATACAAAAACCCTTCCAAACACTTGAATCTTTTCACTATCCACTATCTCCCACGTTCATAAAATAATAATGATCTACTATTATTATAATCATCATAATAAAATACAGCATACCTCTTGTACGTGCGAAGTCTCCGGCAGCGATCGTCCGACACACCCGCCACACTTGACGAGCCCCTGTTTGTCAAACATTCATCAACTATTTACTATTAAACATGTCGCGAGCAATGTGTACAAACGGAAGATTTCATACTTCCTAGTAAATGGTGGGATCACGAATTACACACATTGTTGTGTGACGTCATAAACCCATAATACTCTGTTTATAAAAGTATTAAACGATTTGAGAGATGACGATATTTTTTTTTGGATTTTAATTATTTTATGGATGATAACAGTTTTACCTACTACACTGCATGAAACGCTTAAGCACCATGCACTCCGCTTCGGGCGTATCGGAATTATAAACAAATTTCACACTTTTGAAACAGATCTTGAGCTGCATAAAACTACTGTAAGCATTTATTGAATTGTCTGTTTTTCACAAGTTCTTCGACAAAACTGATTGTATTAAAAATAATCACTTCCCGAAATTTTAACGGCTTTATTGATAAAAGCTTATGTCTCTATTCTATTCGCTATGCTAACACATCGACTGCCGAGCACAGACTACCTACACTATTCCGTAATTACCATTCTATCCTGAAATATTTTTTGTGACTGTTTAAAAATAAAACAAACAGTTATGTTAAAACATTTTTACGTGCACACGTTGCCAGCTCTAAGTCTAAAATACTACGCAAATACATTTCTCATAAAATTTGAAACGGTCGCTTATATTATTATTTTAACTTGTAGTTACTCCGAGAAACACTAGAATAGTCGTAATTCATTGACGATTGTTGTGCATTGATGTTTATTACTGAAATGTTTACCTAAACAGTTAGGTCCATACATCATAACGTAATCTTGTACATTACATAATTAAAATCTCTTTAAAAAAAAACATTTAAACTCCAACGGCATCGGAAACAGGAACAACTTGACAGCGATCGAGGTTCCTTTAACTTCTTAGAGATAGATATCTTTCCCTGGAGCCCTCCTTATGTACCTTTTCCACTTTCTAGAAAAAGCCGCGTTTTCTAGAAAGAGGGAAAGGTACATAAGGAGCAATAACCTAGCTTCTTTAAGTTCTTTGCTAGCTGTAGCAACTACCAGCATATTAATTGTCAGGAAAACAGAGTAAAAACTTTTTCACCATTTTAAAACTCTTTATAAGTAAGAATAGAAATCCGATCTCTGATCCCATATATCACTCCCCTTTATTATCTCTGCTCTCTCAGCAAAGGCCACAAAACCTTGTTTACTGTCATTCGAACAGAGAGATAAATAAAGGGATAAGTTATTCTACAAACATAAAATCAGACGCAGCCCAGAAATTGCCGTAACATCCCGATTTCGCGGTAATACCTCCATCTTTGTCCCCCACTATGATTTAGAAAAAGATGCACATAACCCCACGTCAACATCGGCTACCGGTACTTATCATCTATTTAGCGAATCGGACGCCCTTGCACTTGTTTTATTTATGTCGTGTTACGAGAAACAAATTGTTTGTTTAAACGAAATGAACTTGATTCGTGTTTAATTCTTTTGTTTTTGTTTATATTTTGCGTTGTTTGGAGAAAGTGCTTTGTTTTATAATGAGTTCGTGTTACCTTTTCATACCTTGCCTTAGGGCAGTTCCCCCCGTCAGGAATAAATATTTTTATGTGCTGAACTGCTCTCATTTAACCAAGTAGGTAAATGGATTTGCACACGTTTATAAATTCACATAGGTCTGAGAGGGAGAGGACATTAAGACGCAGATATATGACAGTGACCTTCAGTGGTTAGCCGGCGTATTCTGTACTAAGCTGACGCAACACGTCGTACTTCCAGCCAGTAATAGGACTCGTCCATCAAGGAGGAGCGCTGTCCTAAATTAGACGCATTATTAATTTATAATACACAAAACAAAAGGTACTTTAATAAAGCATGTATACTAAAAGTTCAATAATTAAATACTCTTTAAAATGATGAAGGTTTCAGGAAAATACGCTTGATATATTTTGCGTGATTCTCAGTATAGGTACAGTTAAGCGTCAATCGTCAATCGTAATCATGTATATCCAATAGTTTAGTCAGTATCGCTAGTCGGCTGATCGGCAAAATCTATTCTATAAATCTACATATACTATTTCGTTTGGTATAACATAACAAAGACCTACTTACTCAAGCAGGTTTACATATAACTTAAGAAATAAAGCCAAAATATTTACTTAAATAATTATTATTCAAATACTGAAATAAATTAAATATCAGAAAAAATAAAATACAATTACTAGAATACACACTTAAATAATATAAATGCTCTTCAATTAAGCGCTCTTCCTCCTCTCTCCTACTCTGCTGTGCCCGACAGGGTCCATAATTGTTTAATTAATTTTAGGCCTACCAACTGGTTTATCAACATTATGGAATGCAATCAAGAATTGAGAATTTGTTTGGAAACACCGCGTTTTTTTTTTCGATGTTAGGATTTATTTGATAGTTACAAAATACCCGCATTAGTCATTGTCAGTGTTTTCATTCATTGTCGTATTGTCGTCTCCCTATTGTTTACCTAATAATGACTTGTATAATAACTCCTATTACATAAATCTCTCAAGGATTTGCGAAAGTATGTCTTTCAGTACATCCAAAGCAAATTCAAATCCGATAAGATGCAACCTCACCAAATGGAAGCATTCCCTTAACCGGCGCCGTCCAACTAATACCAGTATCATCCGGCTTGCTCCGCCCGTTTCCAGTTTAAAAGCCTATTGTGACTTACCCAAATTGACTTTGTTTTAGTTCGTTTAGGCAAATCACTCACTTTAATGCATGAACCAGTTGGGAACTTTTATTTGTCTATTTTCGTGTTTCAATTTTTTTTTTTTAAAAACGTTGCCCCACACTAAGAATTTCTTCCTGTATCGTGGGTGCGTTTACAAACATAGAAATTCACATACACTAAACACCCAGACCCGGAACAACTACTTGCAGATCATACCAATATTTGTTCCGTGCGGGGATCGAACCCGCGACACGTTGCGCAGCAGTCGATCGCTCAGGCACTGCGCCAACCGTGTCGTCGAAAAAAGTTTGTCATTTTCGCAGCCAACATGAGTGTACATTACTACTGGGTGTAAAAATCGTATTTTGTATAGATTTTTAATTCCTTACTATTACTGTCTGCCTGCTGAGTCAGCGGACAACAATCACATCTTGGCTTCAAATAATAAAAAAATAAGACTGCTCTTTTAGCAAAATTGCTATCATAACGTCAGCAAAACATTTGTGACTGGTTATTTTGATAATATATAACCATTTCATGTTTTCTATACACAACAAGCCTCAAACACCGAAATGATCGGTTATCGTAGATAGCCTGGGACTTGGAGAAGGACATAGGCTGTTTTTCATCCGGAATCGCAGACGAAGCCACGGGCAACAGGTGGTATAAACAAACAGACCATATGAGCTGAATTTTTTGCTGCTGGGGCAGATGTGTTCCTGAAGTGAGACCACGAATTCGCAGTTACAGTAATTCGCAGCAAAATGCAGTATCCGTCCAGAGACAGATGGGTTTGGAAGATGGTTTAACTTGCGTGTTCTGTGCTGAGCTGAGCAACGCGTCGTACGTCCAGCCAAATAATAGGACTCACCCATTAAGGAGCGCTGTCCCAAATTAGACGCATTATTAATTTATTATACATAGATCAAAAGGTATTCTAATAAAACACGTGTACTAAAAGATAAATAATGTAATTATCTTTAAAAAGGTGAAGGTTTCAGAAAAATACGCTTGATTATTCTTGCGTGATTCTCAGTTATTTATCCGCGTTAGACATGACTTTATAAATTAATTACACTAACATAATCTAAAATATTCACAGATTAATTATATAACATATATTTTTTCCAAATCATTAACACTACTCGTTTAGACGTGTCGCTTAGTGTCGTTTTAATCCCAAATATTGGTGAAAAAGAGAGATTTTCATGGCAGCCATTATAATGTGACGGAACCACTCTTCTAGGAAACCGTAGCTTTATTGTCCTATCGGTACAAATACGATTAACAGATAACAACAGTTCTCCCCCTACACGCAATGAAGGGTACACACAAACGATACACCTCCCAATCTAATTCCGTCTCTACCTTAAATAGAAACTGCGCAAATGTGCGCCAAAATACAAAACAACCATTCTCAACGTGAGCATTAACTAATCTGTAGGTGTGTTTGTGTAAACAAAACTATTTATGTTACGTAACTGCGTTTGTGTAGCGTTGGTTGAACGTTTGTCAAACGGTCGTGTATCATGATTGAGCAATTAGCGTTTAATTTAGGTTTTTAGTGCAAGTTGTCGTTATTATGTCACGGGGAGACTAGTTGTTATTTAAGGCACGGTGTCGTGCGTGATCACGGATGCTCGATGTCGAGACACCACGTATTATGGAGCTATTCATATTAATTGTACCACGGCACGATTATCCCACTGTCTTACATGTTAATTTTTACTGAAAGAAATGAAAGCCGTACAAACATTTAGATTTTTTGTTCACTTAATATGTATTAAAAAAAAATAGTCAGCACGATTCAGTAAAAAAGCTTACAAAATAAAGACATTGAATTTATTTTAAAGCATTAACTACAAACTTAAATTATCCGTAAAATCAAATTACAACTGTCACTCACACACACACGCACGTCACTCACTGTCACACTCACTCACTGTCATTCACTCTTTGCCAATTTTATGAAATGGCTGTATAACGGCAAATTGACGTATGGTGACAGTTTGCTTAACAATGAATGCACCAATTTACGTAACCCAGGCTGTACAATTTATCGTTACGACACAGTAGAAACAGTGCCTTATTAATGCCTGCTGATAAGCAGGTGTTCTATTTGCATAGATCTGTTATACCATCGTTCTGTAGAGGAGGTATTTCTGAATCACGATTACCGAATCAATAAAGATCGACGCTAATCAATATGCTAATTAATGACGGTTTTCTTAAACACGGCTCTGTATTGGAGAAATCTCATTTGGATGTTAGTCCTAATTTGGGTACCAGACACATTATTAATTAGGCGCCAATAACCATCTGAATTCCTCAACTCAATCACAGAAAGCAAAAAAAAAGTTGTTAAACTTTTAGCTGAAATAAACAGCAGTTGGTTTCTGAAAAGTAGATTAAATTGCTGATCTGTCACATAATCAGCATATTATATTCCCACTGCTGGGACACAGAGCAGAGTAAGTGGGCTGTAATCTACCACGCGGGCACAGTGAGGGTTGGTAGATTTCACATGTCTTTGAATTTTTGGTTCTACGACATGCCGGTTTCCTCACGATGTTTTCCTTCACCGTTTTGAGAGCAGTGGTGATGAAATTATTTACATAAAGTAAAGCGCCTATCAAGGTTCGAACCGGGCTAGCTCAGTCCTACTACTTGTAAGTCAAGGCCGTTACCACGGGGCCACCTCAGGTTGGGTCATAGGTTAACTGTTGTACCTGTTCGTAAGAAAAAAAAACAACATGGAATCAGTGACCCCATTTCCAAACGTTAACGTTCTTAAAGTTAACCCGGCCGGCGTCCTAATAGGATGCAATCTTCGCGGAAAACTAAAAGACGCCCTCTGTCTGCGCGAACGACGCGTTTGGGTGCGCTGATTGAGATGAACGTGGCTTTGGTTAGGACGAAGTGTGGAGATTTGACAACTGATTAAATAAAGCTGTCTGTCGATATGGAAGAATGATCCTCCATCTATGGGCTGACCATGGTACGCGCAGCTTAATTCCTTTAGGCCCCGTTCACAGCCTTGACTAATGCGACTTGCGTCAAGCGACTTGTTTACGTCCGTCACTCCGCAACTCGCGTCGCGGTGACTCATGGCAAGCTCTAAACAACTTCTTTCTTTGTTTTCTCCGCAATCGCTCTCTCAAGACGCGTTTCGCTTGAGCGTATAGCTCGTGGCCATGGGGTTAGAGATGGATTGTTTGACACTGTTCCTATATTACAGCCACAAGCCACACACGAAACTGGAAATACCGGTTATGATAACAATCATAAACATCAGAATGTGAATCGCACGACTGCTACAGACGTCCTCCAAACGATCCACGACACAGACGTGTCGTAGTGTAAAACTATCTGACTTGATTATTAGCATTCCATCATATTGATGACAATAATATTTCATGATTCAGTACTTAACAGCTAGTTTTGGATTTTCTCAATTCTCAATTCTTTATTCCGTACCATAATGCACAAAGGTGGTAGGTAAATAGATAAATTAGTCACAATGATGGACCATGTCGGGCACAGCATAGATCAAGTAGGAGAGAGGAAGAACATTTAGATTTTTAGAGGATTTTAATATAACTAAGGTACGTATGTCGTTTAAAGGTGTTAGGAATGAAAAATTCCTGGTTTTATTAGTTACGATGGTAATGATTGTAGCTATCTGGTGCTGGTACCTTAGATGCCTACTTTGATGTTGGAGTAGCGGCAAATGATAAAGCTAACGACGATGATGATTTTCAAAGTAAACGTCAAATAATTTATTTACAGTATACGCCATTAAAAGGCACTTATGACCGTCAAAACTTATTACATTTGAAAGATAATTTAATTATTGATCTTTTAGTATACGTGTTTTATTAAAATACCTTTTGTTTTATGTATAATAAATTAATAATTGTGTCTAATAATATAATACGAGACGGAGATTCCCCGATCGCATACGTTTTTTTATTAATAACCAACATACTCAGTACAGTTATAGTTTGCACCACAGATACAAGTTATCGGTCAATACTAGTAGTTACACACACAATCATAAAATTAGGCTATATTACAAAATTAGACAAAATAAGATAAAATTTGTTAAAATTAGATAAAATTAGAAAAAATTAGATAAAATTAGATAAAATTAGATAAAATTAGATAAAATTAGATAAAATTAGATAAAATTAGATAAAATTAGATAAAATTAGATAAAATTAGATAAAATTAGATAAAATTAGATAAAATTAGATAAAATTAGATAAAATTAGATAAAATTAGATAAAATTAGATAAAATTAGATAAAATTAGATAAAGTTAGATAAAATTAGATAAAAATAGATAAAATTAGATAATATTAGATTTAAAAAAAAATTGACAAAGTTAGATAAAATAAGTTAGAATTGGAATGAAATAAAATTAAAACATAAAATTTTATTTATTAACTCCAAGAAGATTGTGGAAGTGGCAATGGACTCCAGGTATCGAGTAGCTGCAGTATTCAGGAATCTTAACCTATGCTGTGAACTTGGATTTTGATTAGCCTTGTGATTTGTTAACTTTATCTTCATTTTAATATATACGAGTATAATATTCAAAGTAGTCAACAAAAATAAAGGAAAGAATGAACATACTAAATTACTAATCAATATAAATGCCTTCGAGTCGTTCAGAATCAGAATCAGAATGCGTTGAATCTGATTCTGATTCTGATGCGTTGAATGAATGGTAAGTACAGCGAATAATAGCTTTCTATCCACTCACACACTCATACACGGCTGCGCACTACGTCCCCCGCTCGTCTACTTTAATCAAACACAGATAAGAGTACACTTAGTTCGCAATAAACATTTTTGACTTTCACTTTGACTAAGAATACTCCGAACCAATTTTGCACTTGTCTCGAATTGTTGCTCAGACCAGATAAAAACCAAGACATAGCGCTGCGAACAATACAGTGAACCATGCCAAAACTGCACCTCCGCTCTGTGCATACACACACATTTACAATCATCATCTTCCTGCCCTTGTTCCATGTTACTTCCCGTCCCGCTCCATCCATCAACATTTATATTCATCAGTCATTTAGTCACATGCGTTTCCTCTCTCCTCATCACATGCCCATACCAGGACAAACGATTTCCTTTCAACTTTTCTGTGATTGGCGCCGCTTTTGAACTTCCCCCTATAGAGTCATTTGTTACTTTATCCATTTTCGTCACTCCAAACATCCATCTCAAAATTCTCATCTCCGCTACATGCAGTATTTTTTCATCCGTCTTCTTCACGGCCCAACATTCCGATCCATACAGTACAACAGGCCTAATCACAGACTTGTAGATTTTCCTCTTTAACTTGAGGGGCATCCGTGGGTCACAAGTTGTTCCTGTGACCTGTCGCTGTTTCATCCATCCTGAGTTGATCCGGCTCGTTACGTCTCGGTATATTCCGCCATCCCCTTGAACAAGCGACCCAAGGTACCGAAAGTCGGAGCAGATCGGTAAGAATCGGCGAGAGATCTAGGGTCAGAACTGGAAGTACCACCTGTAAGCCACTGTACACATTTACAATGAAACTACAATAAAACAGCAAACTACACCTCACTAAATGCACACATGTTTACGAAACCGTCACTGTTGACAGCGCTACGGCTTGGTTTTTTATTTGATCTGAGAAATGTAGTTGCGAGCGTCTTACGTCAGCCCCCTAAACAATAATGAAAGGAGAATGAGTTATCAATGCCCGTTGTTCCCGAGCAGAAAATTGCCCACGGTGATATTTTAAGGTCGCAAGTCTGCTATAAGTTTCCCCTCTTCAAATATTCAAAGTCGCATCGCATCTCTTGTTACTTAAAGAGCTGCTGTAAGACAGTTATTGTTCTTTGTAGTCGGAGCACCTGAGCATATTTTATGCACATGCATTGTCGTTACCTGCCTTATGTCGTCATTATATTGTAACTCGTGTAGCGATGCGGGAAATGAGGAGCTTTATGCTACTTGTGTTTAAGTTGTTTTTTTTTTTTTATGAATAACGCTTGTATTTTAACCGACTTAAAAAAAGCAGGAGGTTCACAGTTCGGTTATATTTTTTTTATATTTGTTACCTCAGAACTCCGTCATTTATAAACCGATATGGAAAATTCTATTTCCTTATAAAAGACATCATTCATTTCGTACCCAAAAAATAAAGTGCCGGCCAGTATAAAGTTTAAGGGCCTATTTCACGATGTCCGAATAGCCACTACTTACCGAATAAACTCAAAAATAGAACATAAATTGTATGAAATTATCTGCCAAGTAAGTTAATAGGAAATTAATCGCAGTAGTATTCTCAACTTCAAACTCCTCAACTGATCAACTCCAATAGCAGCGAAAGGGTTATAGGATCACTCGTGTGTCTGTCTGGGTGGCTGGTTGTCTATCTTCCGGTCTGTCACACCCCGCATCACAGCTCCGAATCTATAGCACCAATTTAGTTGAATTTTGGTAAAAATATGAAATTATGTGACCGAAACACGAACGTGTATCATAAATAAATGAATTTTGAATATGGGCGAGGGGGTCACTTTTCGGGGGCAAACTGGAAAATTAATTAATTAATTAAAAATTGCCAACTGTACCTTGTGACATATCAAATGAAAGCGCTTACTGTGAAGACTTTGTATTAATAATTTCAACATAAATACTTAGATATTTAAGAAAATTTATGAAAATGAATCATTCAAACAGAGAATAGTTCTACGTATATACTCATAAATTACAGGAAAACCTATAAGAAGTCTATGGTCTTAAAATAGCATGTTAAATCACTCAATATTGTGCGTAAAAACTTACATTTGCAGATGGAATGTATGGGACCACATGTTTTTCAACTACAATGTTAAGTTTGTTCATCCCAACTACGGAACCTTTCATAACGCTTGGTCCGACACACACTTGGCCCGTTTTTTTAAATGAAACTTCAATTGCTTTCTAATCATTATTGTCCTTCTGATATGATAGGTGCCCTACTAAAGTGAGGCTTTCTATACAGAAAAGTCGCACTGACAATCCCCTCCAAAATCCAAAGTTCACATCCTTTTCTGGCGAAGGATATTATCCTAAGCACTTTTCACTTAACTACTTTGAAGTCTTGGCACCTGGGTTCAGTTGTGGCTTTTTACTTGGGTTATAGGATTAGGTAACCTTTAACTTGGTTGTACATTAGGCCGCATTTGAGTGGTAACAAATCCAGTATTAGCTTTTTAGGGTTCCGTAGCCGAATGGCAAAAAACGGAACCCTTATGGATTCGTCATGTCTGTCTGTCCGTCCGTATGTCACAGTCACTTTTTTCCGAAACTATAAGAGCTATACTGTTGAAACTTGGTAAGTAGATGTATTCTGTGAACCGCATTAAGATTTTCACACATAAATAGAAAAAAAAAACAATAAATTTTGAGGGTTATACATACTTAGAACTGAAACTCAAAAAAAAAAAAAACATCAAACCCATACGTGTGGAGTATCTATGGATAGGTCTTCAAAAATGATATTGAGGTTTCTAATATAATTTTCTTCTAAACTGAATAGTTTGCGCGAGAGACACTTCCAAAGTGGTAAAATGTGGCCCCCCACCCCCCCCCTGTAACTTCTAAAATAAGAGAATGATAAAACTGATGTACCATGTAAACTTCCACCGAAAATTAGTTTGAACGAGATCTAGTAAGTAGTTTTTTTTTAATACGTCATATTTGCTAAATATTCTACGGTGGTACGCAACCCTTCGTGTGCGAGTCCAACTCGCACTTGGCCGGTTTTTTTTTTCTTTTAGGGTGGGAAATTATCAAATAACTTCTCCCGCTCTGGTCTGAGCGGGAGGGCGTGTCAGACTCTTACTGACTAAAACCCACCCGTGTTCCTTTAGTTGCCTGTACGTTGCCAGGGGCCACGGTATCCCTTTCGGACTTTACCGCGACCCCGGCAGGCATCGGTCCTAGCGGATCCCTTCCGCTGTGCTGACATCTCTTTAACGCGTGCGGAATACAACGAGCCGTCGACCCGAGCCTGGTCCTTATCGGACGGCGAGCTACCCATTGCTCACCGTCCGCAAGCCCGCGCCTACGGTGGCCGGGAATCGGCTGGGATTCCCGACGCCGCCCAGTATTAGCTGGAGTCGTATTTTAAGTTTTTTAAACAAATGATCTAATATTTATAATATTGAATCGATCGAATAATATAATTCTTTTTCCGATTATAATTAACTAAAATATTTTTAGTTAATTTTATACGATAGGTTTCAATTCCATCTTTTCTCTCCAGAGATTGATGTTCAAAAATGTTATTATAACATTATTTCAACACGAAAGTTTCTGATAATGTTTTGAGTAAGGGTATGGCTTAATAGTATCTATCTAAAGTCTTTTGAATATGTTGTTATTATCAGCAAATAAGAGGACAGTCCTGACCTTTGAGGAGATCCCTATGGATTACCGTATACCAGAGCCAGTATTAAGTTGCCACTACTCTGACAGGTGACCATCCGAGAATCATCCATTGCTCGTTGGCTCAGTTCACCTAAGATATCAGTGTCTGTTGGGACCGAGGCCTCCTCTCTGTGAAAAGTAGCTGGCCGTAATCCACGTGGGTCTAGCTCAGGTTGGTGGATGTCACAAGTGCTTGAACGCTTAGAATCTCTTTATACGTATTATTTCAAATGTCCCGTTACAGTTATGTAGTTCTACTAACGTAACGTGAAATACAAAAAAATATCAATTAACTCGGCCTATTTTTTTTTTTTTTGAGGATGGGGAATCATCAAATGACTTCTCCCGCTCTGGGCGGAGCGAGAGGGCGTGTCAGACTTTTACTGACTAAAACCCACCTGTGTTCCTTCCGTTGCCCGTGTGCCGTGGTCCTTATCGGACGGCGAGCTACCCATTGCTCACCGTCCGCAAGCCCGCGCCTACGGTGGCCGGAAGTCAGCTCGTGACTCCCGACGCCCCGGCCGTTTCCTGCGGTGACTAACCTGGTGTCAGAGTTTTAAAGCCACCCATGGGCCTCTGACTTGGCTTCACATGCCGTCGAGAAATACCTCTCAGGCATGCCGGTTTCCTTCACCGTTGAATACCATAAAACACAGTTATCAATTTAAAAATTTCAAGCCACAAACCCTATTACATTAAAACCACAACCCAAATCATTTCCCAAAGGTACGCAAAACGCTTACCTACTATGCCAAACAAAAAATTACGTCTTCAGTCTAATGTATAATATTCTCTGAAGTACGAAACACTCCTTGAGTTGTGAGGGCTTCTTGAAAAGTCAATTTACAGCCACTCAATAAGGATTACAAAAGAGCACCTAAAACTTAAGTGTTGTGTGATAAGCTTGCTGTCTCTTTCTCCCCTAAGGGTCGTCAGTTCAGGAGCGAGAGTTCAGATGTAGGAGCAATGGAAGGGGATCGAGTATAGTATTCATGGTTATGCAAGCGTAGTTTCAATGATAATAGGCCTGTAATTGACATAGTGCAGGGCAAAGGCCTCCTGTTGTTCAGAGGAGGAAGATATGGGATTTGGATTTCAGATTTCTTTGTCTAGGTTTCCTCTGTCTTTTTATTCTGTCATCGTACTATTCATCATGTGCAAGTCTTCACTAAGGTATTTTTGTGTTTTTTAATTGTGATATCGTACACTTTTACATACATACTTTTTTTTTTTACATCATACATACTTAGTTCTGATTTCTTATGATTATGTAGTCTCTTTTTTTTTTGAGGGTGGGAAATTATCTAATAACTTCTCCCACTGGGCGGGGCGGATCGGTGTGTCAGACTTTTACTGACTAAAACCCACCCGTGTTCCTTCCGTTGCCTGTGTGCCGGGGCCGCGATATCCCTTTCGGACAAACCCGCAACCCCAGTAGGCATTATGTAGTACGTCTTGTGTCGTATTATATACGTTGTTAAAATACCCTTAACGAAGCCAAGATTGCCACTTGTTCCTCCCGCTATTACGTATGTTTTTTTTTTTTTTTTGTACTGGACCATACTACCCACCTTCTGTTTACGGAAATATTGAAGGTTCGGCTTTTTTTTTGCTCATCCATTAAAGGAATTGGCTAACATTTAATAATGACTGTACCGATCAAAAACCCGTCCTACCATTTTCGTGCTCAGACCCCTTCCATTGTCCCAACATCTTTGCAAACCGACGAGTAATCGACATTCTGTGTTCTTCACGCATAAATATTGTATGAGATGGAAACAGATAAGATGTGGCCGGCTCTGGAATATTCTAACTTAAGATAAAGCTTCAATGGACCTGGGTGGGACGTTACAGCTGGGTGACTGGCTAATAATGGTAATGTTGGGTTAAAAATGGATCGGTCTTGAGGATTAAGTTCGGTGAACTTTATGCAGCATTTTGTAACTTGAAATAACCTGTTTTAGGGATGTTTTGGGGATGGTGGGTTCATAATGCCGTCCTTATCTACTTTTTTAAATATGATTGATGTGTAAAAGTGTTTGTCTAAACCTACATACAGAAATAAAATAGGAATATATGAGAGTTGCGGGATATAGTTGCTCCCGAATATTCGGAATAAAACCATTCACTGTGATACATAGGTTATATAGTTTAATCAGCCAGGAACACTCACAAAATTGTAGTTCACTAGGTAGATTGATACAATCAGAATAACAAGTGATAGTCGCACAATAGAAATAGTGAGAACCTGGATTAATAACTAACAAAACAGTGTAAACCCCAGAAAAATAACCGTCCGAGTTTTCGTCCAAAAACGTAGTGATGTGTCACTATCGTAGGGACGTTACATAGTGATTCGGGTGAACGATTTGTTCATCGCCACACCACCCCCCTACAGAGAGAAAAAAACCAGGCTAAAATAATTAATAATGTACACAATTATAGCACAACAATAAACAATTAAACAAGAAATTAATCAAAATTTTTAAATCTAACGCGCCTGCCCGAGCGTGTGGTATAGGGCTGTTTTACCGGCAAATGAACCTGTACTGACTGTGGCGGGATTGAGGGCTCGGGCGAAAACGAACCTCTCACGGCTTGCCGTGAAGTAGGATCAGCCGGGGCGGGTAGTAGCATAGTGTGGGTCGTTTGCAGATCGGAATGATCAATGAAGGCCGGTTTTAGTCTGTCGACGCTCACGACGACCTTGTTGCCCTTTACCATTAGGGTGAATGTTTTCCCATCACACGAACGCTCCAGGACCTTGTATGGACCCGTATAGGGTGGCTGCAACGCTCTTCGGATGGTATCGTCTCTAAGGTATACGTGAGTCGCAGTCGACAAATTCTTGAATATAAATGAAGCTGGTTCACTATGTCGACTAGCTGGTAGTGGTCGTACCAATGACATTTTGTGTCGCAGCTGTACAACGAAATCAACTGGGTTTTCTAATGTTCCTGATGTTAAAGGTGACACCAAAAATTCTCCAGGGAGCCTGAGAGGCTCTCCGTAAAGTAATTCTGCTACCGTGGCTTCGAGATCTTCTTTATACGCCGAACGCATTCCAAGCAGAACCATCGGAAGGGACTTCGCCCAGGAATCATTATGGCACATTAACGCCGCTTTAAGTTGCCGATGCACGCGCTCAATCATCCCGTTTGCGCAGGGGTGATATGAGGTGGTTCTAATGCGCTTGGTACCGAATTGCTGCAGTAATCGTTGAAACAAACCCGACTCAAATTGAGAACCCTGATCTGTAGTAATAACCGCCGGAACGCCGAAGCGAGATACCCATTCCTTGGTATACGTCTCGGCTACCTCCTCCGCGGTAATGGATCGCATGGGCCAAACCTCGGGCCATCTGGACACTCTGTCTATTGCGGTCAAGCAATAACGGTATTCGTCGCTGACAGGCAATGGACCAACAATGTCAATGTGGACGTGCATGAAACGACCGGATGGTATGTCAAAATTACCGACAGGGGTAGAATTGTGTCTTGAAATCTTGCTGCGCTGACATGCTTCACAAGATCGGGACCAGGCTCGGCAATCTTTTCTGACCGAAGGCCAGACAAAACGCTCTGCCACCAAACGAGTCGTAGCTTGAGCACCGGGATGGCTCAAATTGTGTAACTTATTGAAAGCAGCGCGGCGGAAAGAAGGGGTCAGATAGAGACGTGGCTTACCGGTAGAGATGTCACAGTAAACCGGAGTGTTACTCCCTGATGGACTGATTTTGGTGAGTGTTAGACTGGAACCACCTTGCAATAAATTCGCTAGTTCTTGGTCTGATGCCTGCGACCTAGCCAAAACTTCATAATCTTGATCCAGAGTAATTGCGTCTATGTCAATGCGTGACATAGCGTCGGCCACGATATTGTCTTCACCCTTAATGTACTGGATGTCAGTCGTGAATTGGCTAATGAATGATAGCTGGTTTAGCTGTGGAGGTGGAAGTTTCTCACGTCGCTGTAAGAAAGCGTACAAAAGGGGCTTATGGTCTGTGAAAATTGTTGCATGCTGGACTTCTAAAATGTACCGAAAATGTTGGACACTCTCATAGATCGCTAATAATTCACGGTAATAAGCTGGCCACTGTGTCTGCTGCGGAGTCAACTTTTTGCTGAAAAAGGAAAGTGGATACCACTGGCCGTTTAGATTTTGCTGAAGGCAGGACCCAATGTGAACGCTAGATGCGTCAGTAAATAAACCCAACCTAGCGTTGCTGATTGGATGTTGTAGCAGTGTTGCGTTGGAGAGGCTCTTTTTGCAGGCTTCAAATTGTTGCAAGAGTTCGGGTGACCATGGAAATGGCTTTGCACCTTTACTGTTAGTTGAAACTAATGCATCAATCAATGGAGCCTGAGATTGCGCTGCACGAGGCACGAATCGACGATAGTAATTAAGCATACCTAGAAACCGGCGCATAACTTGTACTGTCTCAGGTGGTGGAAAATCCAGCAACGTTTGAATTCGACCGTGCGGGGTGGTAGCCTAAAAATACGGTTTCGCTGACACCTAAGACACACTTAGAAGGGTTTATTACCACTCCGTAGTCTTGCAGGCGTTTAAAGAGGACACGCAGGTGCTGGAGGTGGGTAGACTCGTCTTTGGAAAATATGAGGATATCATCTACGTAAGGAAAACAGAATTCGAGACCCCGTGTGACCTCATCGATGAAACGCTGGAAGGTTTGGCCAGCGTTCCTTAAGCCAAATGTCATATACGGGAATTCGAAGAGGCCAAACGGGGTCACGATGGCAGTTTTTGCAATATCCTCTTCAAAAATCGGAATTTGGTGGTAAGCTTTAATGAGATCTAGTGTGCTAAATACCTTGGCACCAGCGAGGTTATGGGCGAAATCATAAATGTGCCGAACCGGGTATCGATCTGGTATGGTTCTGGCGTTCAGGGCGCGGTAGTCGCCGCAAGGGCGCCAAGTGTTGTCTTTTTTAACGGTCATATGTAAAGGTGAAGACCAAGCACTTTTAGACGGCCGGGCTGTCCCGCATCTTACCATTTCTTCGAATTCTTTTTTAGCCGCAATTAGTTTCTGCGGCGCCAAACGTCGAGGTCGACAGGAGACAGGAGGTCCGTCTGTGGTCTTGATGTAGTGCACTGTGTCATGCTTGATGACTCTGAGAAAACCGGGAGGTAGAGTGATATCTGGAAACTCCGCCAGGAGTTGAGTAAATATTGACTTACCAGACGCTACTGCTCGTACGCTGGGCTGATCAATACTAGCGGTAGAAGCAGCAGATGTTAGTCCAGTAGTACCATCGACCAATTTCTTATTTCGGCAGTCGGGTAAAAGGTGATAAAATGCCAAAAAATCAGAACCAATAATGGCTGTGCTGACGTCGGCTATCACGAACTGCCAAGTAAAATCGCGGCGCAAGTCAAAATTTAATTTAAGATTTACTGTACCAAAAGTTTGTATACTACTTCCATTAGCGGCACTTAGTTCATAATCAGTAGGCTGCCTGCGTGACGGTAACCAGCGATGCGGAAAACAGCATTGACCCAGTGTCAATTAGGAACCGGCGGCTGGTCACGTGATCTGTGACAAATAGGCGGCGGCCGATGTTATCGCAATCAGTTGCTGCCGCTACTGACCGCTGGTTGGGTTTTCCGACTCCCAGTCACATGGCCTAGTACATCTAGTTGCTTTATCACCCCATCTCCTGTGGTACCAGCATCGCTTGAAATTGTTCGCTGACCTACTGGAAGATGCTGACCTGCCGGAAGATGTGGACCGGTCACGTATAGGACGGTGTTGCTGCTTCGAGAGTGCAGCTACTTGGTTACTCAAAACTTCTAATTGTTGAGCTAATGTAGTTAAAGTTGAAGTTGCTGATGTGCAACAAACAGCAGGTGAAGGGGCTAACTCTACGATTTTATCAGCTAACTCCGACACTTTATCCAAATTGAGGTCAGCCTGTGCTGCTAGTATTGCTTGAGCTTGTTGTGGCAGACGACGCAACCAAAGTTGGCGTATGATATTATCATCTGAAAGAACCGTCCCGGCAAGCGAGCGAAGGTGACGAAGAAATTGGGACGGTTTCCGGTCTCCAAGCTCTTCGTCGCTTAGAAGCTGTCTTATTCTTTTCTCTTGGGAAGTTGAATAAGGACTTCTTTCAATTTCTCATATTTCCCTTCGATTGGAGGATTCGTTATTAAATCCTCGACCTCACCTGCCAGCCTCTGATCTAGATGGCCTACTACATAATTGTATTTGGTGGTATCACTAACAATATTAGCAATTTGGAATTGGGCTTCCACTTGTGCGAACCAAATTGCAGGCTTGTCAGCCCAAAATGTGGGTAATTTTACTGCAACCCTACACACCTTTGCCTCAACTTCATTCTGGCCTAGTCGCTTTTGCAATGCTGCATTTTCTGCCATTACTAGCTCAAGTTGTGCCTGAAGCTGTTCATTCACCATAATGCAAAACTTAAAAACAGCAAGTAGCAAAAATACCACACACCCAAGCACCGCAGAACAAACAACAATTTTTTTATTTTTTTTTGGTAACTACAGTACCAAACAGTACAAACAAATCCAAAAGTAAATTAATGTTAGCAGTAGGTAAGCATTCAAACAATATACATAAAATTTTACAGCATCTAAATTCAATGAATCAGCTAAGTAATATTTTTTATATGATACGGGTTAGTTATAGACACTTATTACAATGATGTAGATATGTTATTAGGTATTATACGCAAGCAGGCAGGTAGACAGTTAATAGGTACCTGAGCACTAGGAAAGTTTGTAAACAAATTGTTTGGAGTTATTAGTTAGCAGAAAAGTAAAAGAAAAAAGAAAAAAAAATAGAAAAAACTTGCTTGAGGCGGTTAGGAATGTCCAGTGCTGCTTATCATTGGTTCAGATTTCACTTTACACTTGCACTCAAAGCACACACAACATGCAATCATGCACTCTGGGTAGTTGTTCTGGCGATTGCAGTGGTAAGGTACCAACTGCAAGTTGTAGTCTGTACGTCTGCAGAAACGCGATGTAATTCTCGTAGCGTAGATGTATCGTAGACGTTGACAGCAACAGTGAGCTATCGCTAGACATGTTCTCCAACACAACAGGAAAAATCAACATACAGGGAATGAAACGTATATACGACGGCATTATGAATAAGATTGTAATTGATTTGTGCTCATTTGGTCAGTTTGACACAATAATACTGAATAATAGTAAAATACATACTGAACCTTACATTATCAGAAAATCTCCTGTAATCAATGAAAAAGAAACCGCCAACCAGTTTTTTCTCTGAGAAATATATTTATATCTTACATCAGAATATTGCAGGTTTAATTAACAAATCTGATGCGTTATGTGTTAACTTAGAAGAACTCGCAGACAGTAACAAAATTGTGGACGTCATATGTATTACTGAGCACTTTATGTGCGCAGGATTTGAGTCAAATTTATATCTACCAAATTACAATTTAGCTTCATTTTACAGTAGAACAAATAGTAAAAGAGGAGGAACATGTATTTTACTTAAAAAAGAACATAAATTCAGGGAAATTCCAGAAATTCGCAAATTTTGTCTTGACTGTATACTCGAAGGTTGTGCAGTTGAACTTCTTGACTATAAAATTATTATTGTTTGTATATATAGGGTACCTAAACAAAGTAACTTGTACACGTTCTTCCATAAACTGGAAAACCTTCTGACTTATATTGCCAAGTTAAATTGTAAAAATGTTATAATTACTGGTGATTTTAATATAGATATTCTAAAGCGCAATAATGTAACATTAGATTTTGAATGTTTACTGTTAAATTATAATTTAAAATTAGCTTTACATGAACCGACCAGATTCGCCAGTCAAACTTGTATAGACAATTTTGCACATAACTTTAAAAAGGGATGTAAATCTGAAATTTTAGAATTAGGTCTGTCGGACCATACCGCACAACTAATAAGAGTACCAGGAAAAAAAAATCTGACATTGCATTATTGGCGTACATTAAGACGCGATTATAGCATAGAAAATATTGAGAAATTTAAATTGTGTATTAAAAGCTTATCTTTCCCAGAGATTTACCTCACTGATGACCCAAACACGGCTTATCAACATTTTATAGCTGATTTTAAACTTTTTTACGACCTTTGTTTTCCACAAACCCAATCTTTAATAAAAGTCATTCATAAACCAAAGTGGGTATCACGTGGTGTAAAAATATGCAGTCGGAAAAAAAAGGATTTGCTATGGAAATTCAGATTAAACTCAACAAAAGACAACAAATTAAAGTATTTAAATTATTGCCAGTTATTTAAAAAAATTATAAAACTGACGAAACGTGCGCAAAATAACCATAAAATAATAACGTCTCATAATAAGACTAAAACAGCGTGGCGGATTATAAACAAAACGAGACTTAACACCCCAAAAGAATCCATTGATAACATTAAAATTGATGAAAACAATGTCCTTAATAATCCAATAGAAATAGCGAACGCATTTAATAATTATTTTATTGAAAAAGTCAAACCCCTGCCGGGTGCCGGAAAAAATTTAACGTCTTTAATTAATCACCAATCAAATTCAATGTTTCTTGCAGCAAGTTCACCCTATCAGATTTATAAAATTATAAATAACCTTAAAAATACCAACAGTGTAGGATACGATGGTTTCTCTACTAAAATAATTAAAGCAGTAAATCAGGATATATGCCATCACCTGAGTCACATTATGAACTTGTCGATAACAACTGGAATATTTCCACAAGATCTTAAACTATCGGTTATAAAACCTTTATTCAAAAAAGAAAGTAAACAGTTAATGGTGAACTATAGGCCTATTGCACTACTATCAATATTTTCAAAAACTTTCGAGAAATATCTTTATGGTGAACTTAATTCATATCTAGAAAAAAATAAAATTATGTGCAATGAACAAAAGGGCTTTCGACAAAATAAAACCACAAATATGGCCATATATGAATTCATCCAAAATGTTATCTGCCACGTTGACAAAACAGTTCCAGTTTGTGCTATTTATTGCGATATGTCACAGGCATTTGATTATGTGGATCATAATATACTAATCAGTAAACTTGACGCATACGGCATAAGAGGCAATGTTTTGGATTTAATTCGATCCTATTTAATGAATCGACAACAGATAACAGTAATAACTAGAGTGAATCATAAAACAAAAAAAGAGGAAACATTCAGCTCCGTGAGGAAATATGTCACATACGGCGTTCCTCAAGGTAGTGTGCTAGGGCCGCTGTTGTTTACTATTTATATCAACGACTTGCCAAAGGCAACGATTCAACCTATGACATTATTTGCTGATGACAGTACAGTTTCAATTGCATGTAAGGACATTAATCATTATAAATTTGACATAAATAATTCACTGACATCTATAATTTCTTGGCTAGATAATAATAATTTAAAAATGAATCTATCAAAAACAAATATAATGCACTTTGGACAAAGATTGCATAATCCATTAAATGTAAATTTGATTCATAATAATTACACTATAAATGAAGTAACTAATGCCCGTTTTCTCGGTTTAATTATAGACAATAAACTAAATTGGAAAGAACACATTGACAAACTATGTAAGAGAATCAGTAGTCAATCATATGCCTTGTACCAACTTGCTCCATCGATCAACACTGATGTGTTACTCTCGGCTTATTATGGACTTGTTGAATCTGTCCTCAGATATGGCATTATCTTTTGGGGCAACTCATCAAACAAAGATATGGCATTTATAATGCAAAAGCGATGCCTACGTGCCATGTTCGGTATCCAAAGTACGGAGAGTTGTAAGCCACTTTTTACAAAGCATAAAATACTCACACTTCCGTCACTTTATATTTTGGAAATAGCCCTATTTGTCAGAAATAATCCCCATTTGTTTCCTCGAATATCGGACCTTATAATACGTAATCGCCGGGATAATAGTAAAATTCGTGTTCAGCCAGCTAAGACAGCGCTACTGTATAAAAGCGTTGTATGCAGAGCGCCCATAATTTATAATAATATTCCTAACTGTCTTAAAAAATTAAGTACAGACCAATTTAAGAAAACATTTAAAAAAATACTGACAGAAAAAGCTTATTATAATATTAATGATTTTTTAAATGATAAATCGCTCTGAAGATACTGACTGAATCAATTCTATTTTTTTTTTTTTTATTATTTGAATCGCATGACTTTTGACCAAGTTTTTTAATTTAATAGTACATAATGTTAATTGTTGATTTGTTTATATTATTATTTTTTGATTTGTTTATATTACTATTCTTTGATTTTTTTAATCTTATTGTCTTTCGACCTAATTTGTACACCAGCCATGGTCAAACATGTTGAGCCAAACAAAACTGTAACACCTATAATAAGCATCATACCATGTATATTATCTACACATGTTTTTGCAAATAAATGAATCTGAATCTGAATCTGAATCTAGACCGACCGGCGCGGCGGCGCAGCGTTGGGACTGTGGTTGGGCGACGGCAGCGTCGTAATAAGCGTCAAAAAGATTATGGTACTTGGATCCTCTTGTTTGAAACGCGACGACAGATGCAGGGAGTGGGCACTCCGGCGTCGGCGTAGGCACTTGTTTGTCTAGCTACTGAATACAGGTAGCGTGATATTGTAGTCGCGGTCACCAATGCGGGATATAGTTGCTCCCGAATATTCGGAATAAAACCATTCACTGTGATACATAGGTTATATAGTTTAATCAGCCAGGAACACTCACAAAATTGTAGTTCACTAGGTAGATTGATACAATCAGAATAACAAGTGATAGTCGCACAATAGAAATAGTGAGAACCTGGATTAATAACTAACAAAACAGTCTAAACCCCAGAAAAATAACCGTCCGAGTTTTCGTCCAAAAACGTAGTGATGTGTCACTATCGTAGGGACGTTACATAGTGATTCGGGTGAACGATTTGTTCATCGCCACAGAGTTATTAAAATTTATTAGAAGCGATATCAACTATGAAGTGCAACTACTTGACGAAAGAATCCTTCTCTTTCAAGCGATTAATTTATTAAGAGAAAATCGAATAAAAACTTAATTATAAAAAAAACAATAGACTTTCAAAAAAACCGGTTTCTTTGATTTTGTATTTTCGTATTTTGCCACCGCCTTCCGAAATTAAAGTTATTTTTCACTTTGTAGTGTTTTTTTGAAAGACGGTTTTTTTTTGTCATAAAGTTATTATTTTTTTCACTTTTCCTACCACACACAAATTCGTATACCTTCACTTGCTAAGTAAATAACAGTGACACGAAGGTGGATAAAATACGTATTATTGAAACTAACTCAAAAACCACTCATCAGAACTTGACCAAAGGATCATTCAGGTCTCGAACATTTTGTACCAAAAAATTATGGCCAGAAAAAAATAATGTTTTTCTTATGCGAAATCACACCCTCAACATTTTTAGAGTTCCGTACCTCAACAAAAATAAAACGAACCCTTATAGAATCACTCGTGTGTCTGTCTGTCTGTCCGTCCGTCACAGTCAATTTTATCCGAATCTAAAAAGCCGATTATGTTGAAATTTGGCACACATATCAATTTCTGTGACCCCCATACGGACGTGTAACGAAAATAAATAAATTTTGAATATGGAGGTCACTTTTCGGGGGTAAATAAAAAAAATAAAAAAAGTTTTGCCTATTGTACTGTGTGACATATCAAATGCTTATTGTGAGAATCTCAAATATATCATTTTAAAATAAATACTTTCAAAGATATTTAAGAAAATTGAAGAATATTTACCATTATTCATTTATCTCTGAAACTACTCGGCATAAAAAAAATATATATACAGATTCTCAAGATCTATACTTATAGATTACAGGAAAGCCTATAATGGTTCCGTTTTTTCATTCGGACGTACGGTACCCTAAAACAAGCTAATATTAGTGTTGGGCTGACTATGCATTTTGATCAGCCGACTAGCTCTAGTGAGTAAACCATTGGATACATTTGATTGAATTTTTGTATGCAGACTGGGAAAATCATCATAAGATATTCGAAGTTTAATGTATTATAGTATTGTCGTTTCCGCCTTGAATATTAAATAAAATATAACTTTCAACAACTTGTCCGTAAAACTAACTGAACTACGTTAGTTCGTCGGATGTTAGCGGTACCGCAGGAAAACATGGGACCGGCGCGATTGGAAATCCGACGTAGAAAAACATCTGCCTCCGCTTCCGTCCCCGATCCGCTACCAGCTTGGAAGCTCAGTTTACTTTCAAAACAACCTTTTGCAATACTTTGTTTCCAATACAATAATAATGTTTGGTATGTAGCTACCTACATTATTAGTATTAATGCGAAAGTGAGTTTGTTTATTTGTTTGTTACGCTTTCACGTTAAACCGGCTGAACGGATTTGGATTAAATTTGGCACATGGGTAGACCATGACCTGGGTTAGGACACATAATTACTTACTTACTTTTTAGGGTTCCGTAGTAAACAAGGAACCCTTATAGTTTCGCCATGTCCGTATGTCTGTCTGTCTGTCTGTCCGCAGCTTAGCTCTGAGACGGTTAGTACTAGAAAGCTGTAATTTGGCATATGTATACATATTAATCATGCCAACAAAGTGGTAAAATAAAATCAAGAAAAATATATTTTTTTAGAGTACCTCCCCTACACGTAAAGTGGGGATGTTTTTTTTTTCCTCATCTACCCCATGTTGTGGGGTATCGCTAGAAAGGTCTTTCAAAAATATATTGAGTTTGTCGAAACCATTTTTGTATTCAGGGATCCGTTTGCGAAAATCTTTTAACTGAATTTTTTTGTTAGAGTCAAGTGTGTGTGTGTGTGTGTGTGTGTCCCCCCTTCTAGCTAAATGGTTGTACTTGGACTTGTGAAAAAATTCACAGCAATAGCATATATTATAACGAAATTAAAAGGAAAACTTTCAGAGCTAAGTAGGCTCTACAGGTTAACGAGTAATAATCGACCAACTTACATTTGCGGTTTGAAAAACATGATCTCCCATACATTCCGTATGGGAGAACATGTTTTTCAACTACAATGTTAAGTTTGTTCTTGGGATAAATTCATCCCAACTACGGAACCCTTCATTGTGCGTGGTCCGACACGCACTTGGCCGGTTTTTTTATCCTAGTAGTACGTTCCCGTGAGATCATTACGGACCTCCACGTGGGCGATGCCGCTGGCAAAAGCTAGTACAACATTAACACTGGGAATACTAAAAATAATCCTAACAACGAAATAAAAAAATAAAAACATTAAGTCAAACATTGAACCTCCTCCTTTTTGGAAGTCAGTTAAAAATAATTGGTTCGCGTGGAAATCGTAAGACACATTAAAATAACAGCCACATTTTTATAAAACTTCCCTATATACTACGTTAATAGTTTTTGGTCTTAGCAACCTATTATAAAATACAATAGACGTAGATATATTCCCGAACACGGCGTGTTGCCCCGCGGCGCGTCCGGCGCCCGGCATGGCAACATTTCGTGTTCAGGTTCGCGACAAGTCAATATACAGAGAGTCAGGACAGATGACGCGGGAGATAGCGATGTAGGGGAGGCCGGGTACAAAAGTAACGGCGGGTCGAAAGTAACAAATGCTCTCTAGATTTATCTAATGGGCGAACACCGCTTTGCTGCTGTCAGGCGATAGCCGGGAGCGCCCCCCTCAATTGCATTTAGTCGCCGCGTACGCCACGCGCTGTTTGGTTGTGTGACAGAACGCTACGTGAATTTACAAACCAAAAGTAAGTTTTTTTACGTTTTCTTATTCAATGTTTTGATAGTCTTAAAAGCATGATAGTAATCTGAATGTTTGCATGTCTATACTGTATTAAAGTGATTGTACATTGCGTAAATTCATTTTTGTGTAGTACGTTCCCATTTAAGGTTATGTTGCACGTTTTGACAAAAATGTGGATGGGTACAAAAGTAACATAACCCTATGGGTACAAAAGTAACATGTTACTTTTGTCCTCGTGATGATTTAATTATTTATCATATATTTCATATTTTTTTTAACAGAATGCCTCGACAACGCGTAAGAACAACTGAACGAGGAACTACCGACACGGAAGTGTATAAAAAAGCGGCTGAAGAGCATTTTAAAGATGCTGCAACAATTAGAGGCCTGGCAAAAAAATATAATGTTTGCCATGTAACATTATGCAGATTTATAAAAAAATTAAAAGCAGGAAATACTACCGCAGTTGTGGGCTACCGTTGCGTCAACCGTGTTTTTACCAACAACGAAGAAATTAATCTACGCGACTATTTAATCGAATGCTCTGCAGTTTATTTTGGGTTATCCCCAACTGAAGTACGTAAACTGGCATACGAGTTAGCGCTTAAAAATGAAAAACTATTTCCTACAAAGTGGCACGATACTCAAATGGCTGGTAAGGAATGGTTGACTGGTTTTTTAAAACGGCACCCGAGCCTGTCTTTAAGATGTCCTCAAGCAACAAGTCTGTCGCGGGCAACAAGTTTTAACGAGCATAATGTGAGTAAATTTTTTGATAACCTTGCTGATGTAATGGATAGGTACCAATTTGAGCCAAAAGATATCTGGAACATGGATGAGACCGGGGTGACCACTGTCCAAAAACCTGGCAAAATTGTAGCAAAAAAAGGAATTAAACAAGTAGGTGCAGTAACATCGGCAGAGCGAGGAAGATTAGTAACTGTTGCTGTTGCCATCAATGCTCAAGGCGGACACATCCCGCCTTTTTTCGTATTCCCACTAAAACGATTCCAAGACCACATGATACGTGAGGGTCCTGTTGGATGTGCTGGAGCTGGCAATTTTAGTGGATAGATGCAGGAAACTGAATTTTTAATGTTTCTACATCATTTTAAAAGACAAGTCAAGCCCACAGTTGATCAAAAATGCTTGTTACTACTCGACAACCATTCATCGCATATATCTATCCAAGCTCTAGATTTTTGTAAAGAAAATGGAATAGTGCTGCTGTCGTTTCCACCCCATTGCACACACAAACTTCAGCCTTTGGATAGAGCTGTATTTGGGCCATTTAAGAAAATGATAAACACCGCTACAGACAACTGGATGCGAAATCATCCTGGTCAAACGATGACCATTCATTACATTCCTGGGATTGTTAGAGAAGCATTTCCTCTGTCTGTAACTGATAGAAATGCAATTGCTGGATTTAGTTGTACTGGTATAAGTCCATTTAATAGGAATATATTTACTGCTATTGACTACGCGCCATCGTCTGTGACTGACCGGCCGTTACAAGTCAACAGACAAATTCCACCAAATGATTTGTTGACTAATTCTGACGCAACGTCATCCGTTCAAGTTGGTCCAAGTACTCCAGTTGGTGATCTTCCAACATCAATTGACCAAACTGTTCATCATAAAGATAGCAATGATTTGTCAAACAAATCAAACAATAATGATGACCAACCATCGGATGTTCAAAATATACCGGACTCAATCTCTACGGACACCGATCCTATGTTAGCTAACCCAATTTTTGATCAAAGTTCCAAATCACCAGTGCCAGGACCTAGCGGACTGCAAGAAGCAAATTTTACCAAGCCGTTTAATTTCTCGCCTAAAGATCTTAGACCTTTACCACAAGCAGGTCCGAGAACTGAAACAAATAAAGGTCGTAAAAAACGTAAGACTGCCATTCTGACGGACACACCCGAAAAAAACTTAATTGAACAAGAACACCAACAACGAAATAAAGTCAAGAAAACGGTACTGCAAGACAATACTAGAGAAAGTAAGAAAAAATTGTCTGCAAAAGGAAAGGGAAAAGGCAAAAAGACAAAGAAAGCACCAAAAGAAAAGGAAAATGAATCTGATGACGAAGTAACCTACTGTCTTGTTTGTTTAGAAAATTACAGTCGACCAAATGAAAAATGGGTAGAATGTATCGAATGTAAAATGTGGTCCCATTTGGAATGTGTGCATGATGACAAGCATTATGTATGCCATCATTGCGATTCTGATTAAGATTAATGACTGAATTAAAAAAGTCTGATTATAATACTAAATTGATCTCATTACTTAAACTAAGAATTTTATTGATTTGTTATTATCTTAACATTTATAGTTTTTGAACATTTAAAATACGAAAATTAATTTGTGTTATTAGCATAAAGAATTTAAATAAATAATTTGTTGATTTACCATGTATAATATTGTATTAATTATCAACCCCTTTGTCTTGTTACTTTCGACCCACAACGTGTTACTTTCGACCTGCCTACGTGGTCGAAAGTAACAAGGGACGATTTTTTTTTTAATTTCTGTAATTTATACAAAACACATTTTAATGTGATAAATCGAGTTGCTACAGTAAAAAACATAAACTGAACTTTTATATAATTATATTATTTTAATGGCAACAGTAACACCCATCCAGAAATCAAAGTAAAAGTACAAAGTGTTACTTTTGTACCCGGTCTCCCAGTTGTCCGTGTGGGAAGCAGCTCGTCCTAAGGTCGACCACCGATCCACAGCCTTCAGTAGCATTCCCATTGCTTGGGAAGTTTTTCGTTTTTAGTGAATTAATGAACGCTTGCGTCCTTGCATCCCAATTTATTTGGGGTTGATGTTTTTATTTTTTTTAAGTTAGTTTAAACGGTACCTACAACACCAATTACATTAATTTACATAGAAACATAAAAATATTACCTAATATTGACAATTTTGTTGTGTATAATTTAATTAAAACTAACATGGAACAGTGGACGAACTTGCATACTTCTCTCACAGAACACCAGACATACAAGTACGCATAATTTACTCCATTCATCCGCAAACACATCACAGTCAGGGTTGGCAGTCAGAAGGGCGTTGAGCATCTTCAAAGTACGACACACTGGGGATTCAGCTGTGGCGATAGTTTTGGATGACGGTTGCGCAAACAGATTGTTCCGGCGGCGGCGGCTCGGACGGTGCCGGTGTCTTTCCAATTTCTCTATTAGTTCCTGCAAATACTACCTAATGGCACAACCATGAATTCTCACAGATTATTCCTGATGAACGGCTATCACTAAAATAATATAACAGTAGATTGCAAATACCACAATAGATATTTATTTTTATTATAACCATAGATGACAGAAGAGTTAGTTAGGACTCTTGCTATTTACGAATTGTGCCAAAAGACACAGTATACAGGATGCATAAAAAACGGAATGACTTTATTGAAAATTGCTTTTTAAATGCCCAATGAGATCTTCCCTTTATTTTTTCCTTTACATACTTGTACATAATATTATATATAGTAAAAGAATCATAGATGGCAGCATAGGTAACAATTATGAAATTAACAATCACTAAAAAGCGATAAACGGCAGATTGCTGAAGTAAGATTAGAAAAAATCAAAACTTCCTTGTTTAATGCTGATTTATCTATTCAAACTCATAAATCTCGCATTTTCAACAAAAAAGATAAATGAAACCTTTTACTTCAATTCCAACGCATAGTATGATAAAGTAGCCATCTGTTAATCATTTTGTGTAGAGCTCTTCACAATAGATGGCGTTTCACTCAATTTGTCATCACGTTTAGTAGGAAAATTAAACATTTTTTTTATCTAGTACCTACGTTACGGCAAGACCTACCTACATATATATATATTTTTCATTATTCTGATCTACTAAGCTTTCTATAAAAAAACTGGCCAAGTGCGTGTCGGACCACGCACAATGAAGGGTTCCGTAGTTAAAATGCATTAATCCCAAGAAAAAACAATATTGAGAGATTTACTATGTTATTTTAAGACCATAGACTTCTTATAGGTTTTCCTGTAATCTATGAGTAATGATTTAATGAACCATTCTCTGCATTCTTTTCAAAAATGTTGGCTCAATAGTGTGGAGATCTGCTGGGGTTGCGGGTTTGTCCGAAAGGGATATCGCGGCCCCGGCACACGGGCAACGGCAGGAACACGGGTGGGTTTTAGTCAGTAAAAGTCTGACACGCCCTCTCGCTCCGCCCAGAGCGAGAGAAGTCATTTGACAATTTCCCACACTCAAAAAAAAAAAATTATTTGGAGATAAGTGGGGCGAACGGTCAATTTTCATCAATTTTCTTAAATATCTTTAAAAGTATTTAGTTTAAAATTATAAAAAATATATATTTGAGGTCCTCGCAACAACTCCTTTCATTTGATATGTATATTTCACGGTTCAGTTTGCAAAACTTTTTATTTTTATTTTCTTATTTGTCCCCAAATGTAACCCCAAAATTCAAAATTCATTTAGTTACGTTATACGTCCGTGTTTGGGTCACATAAATCCATATGTGTACCAAATTTAATCGCTATTAAAAAGGTGTGGTTTGAAATAAGAACTAAAATTCACAATCACATCTCGACTTCACGATCAAAAATAGTTCTGTGTTTATTTTTTCTTTTGCTTATATCTCGAAAATGGTGCGTCCTATCGCAAAAATAATGAAAATTTCGACCCCCTTTATAGAACCCATAAACCCCTAAAACTCAACATGTAGGTTATATTTTTTCACATTTTCCATACAAAAAGTGAAAAATTCCATATAAAACACGTCGAGGCAGTCCATCTTGAGCGCCTCCGGCTCTGAAAAAAAATCTTGGGGTAGGGCAAACAAGTACCACGTGCAGTCGCGATTGTCAAATTTGATTTTAATTGTGTCAACATTATTTTTAAATGTTGAGCTTTTTTTTTGTAGAATAGTTCCAATCTCATAGCCACAGGTAAGGAATTTTAGTGAAAGTTTAGTTCGTTAAATTTGTTCTTGGGATAAATTCATCCCAACCACGGAACCCTTCATTGTGCGGGGTCCGAGACGCACTTGGCCGGTTTTTATTTGATGTTTTTAAAAACATTTACTATCTTAATAAGTTCGGACGAAGAAGGCGTGTTTTCAGTTTTAGGGTTTTAGCAATAGGTGGTAGATTTGGTAACGAGGAGAAGAAAATCTAGATTTAATTTAAATACTGAAAACCCATAAAGAAGCATTCGCAGCAGCGTGAAAATTGCTAGCTCACTCACACAGAAATTAAACTATTCCGCCAACTCGAGATACCTTAGTTGTATTCTTATTACTTGTCCTTCAACGGACCGTGCAATGTGCGATTTCATCTACCATAATAAAACAACGCCATAAGTATCTAAATCGACGCCTAGATGGCGTCCTAAAACTACAGTCTCTGGCAATTAAACAAAAAAATAATAATATTGTGAGTCGCTGATGCTGCCATCTGTTGAAAAAATGGAGGAAGAAAAATAGCCAGCTCAATAGCCAGACTTAGGGAGGTGTCATTTCTTTGTATGGGATTGGGTGTCTGTACGTAGTATTATATTATCTGTGACAGAGTCTAGAACATAACGCTCGGACCGGCCGGATAAGCAGAGTTTGTCGATGGCGGTCAACTAGTGAACACATTAGTGATGGGTAACTCGTCATTTTTATATTAGGTTGAGGGAGTACCTCATTTTACCTCGTGAGGTCCTCAAGAGGTACCCCTCATTTGAGGCGAGGAGTCGTACGTCGATGTATGTACAATTATGAAAGTCGGTTCATTCACTCACTAAGCTCACTCAATACTCACTCGCGAGTACTCGCGTCAATAATGTCAATGTCAATTTTTAAGTGAGGACGAGTGAACGAGTGAGTTGGTTCAATGTTGAAATTCGAGTAACTCTTTCAATTTGCGATCACGAGTACCTCAAACGAGGCACCTCATGAGTGAGGGACACATCTCTAGAACACATTATGAAACTGTCGCGCATTCCGTGTAGTTGTGTCGTGTATCTACTTACAGTGTGCGAATTGCTAGTGTGATTAATTTGATCGTAAGTTATAATTTGATTTGAACTGCAAACGGTTTTTCTATTGCGCAATAACCAACACTACCCATAGTACTCCCACAGTATTTAAAATATGGCTGATAATAACCAGAGAGACTTGTACCGTTATGTACCGACATACTCCGTTATACATTTTACTGTTAGATTGTATATTATATTTAAGATTCGTCAACAAATGTTGTATGTTAACCCACAATGCTTCATAAAAGATTATCATTATAATGAAAAGAGATTGCAAACATTACATAATATAAAAATCTGCACCTGATATTAAAATGTATGTTTCACAGAATAGTTGGTTAATGATTCAATTGTCAATACACATGGCCTTCAAAACATAATTGCAATATCATTTAATCACGGCAAATGACTGTATAAACATCCAAAACTCCAATATTATGTTTATTTTTAGATTAATAATATTACATTTTCTGTTGGTGTAGCTATTCAAAAGGTATTTTAGACCTGATGATAACGTTGTCATGGTTAGTTATATGGTTAATATTAATTTTCCGTCTTTCAAAGACCGATGTTTTATAGACATCTGAAACTAGATATTTAAAACTTTAATTAAAGTATCGGTGTAATATTTACAATCAATCATCATCTGCGTAGCCTTTCTCCAACTATGTTGGGGTCGGCTTCCAGTCTAACCGGATGCAGCTGAATACCAGTATTTGACATGTAGCGACTGCTTATCTGACCTCCGCAACCAAGTTACTGGAAAACACGATACCCCTTACTGTGCGTTTGCACTGGCGAAACATTCACAATAAAACATGTTGAAATCTCTATTTTCTGTCAATTTCCATACAATTTTTGACAGGAACTGTTAGTAACTGAAAGGTTAGTAAGACTGGTTGTCAGATTTTGGGCTTCTGACTACTCGCAACGACTTTCAAAGATAGAATAAACCGGGACCAAAGGCATAACGTGCTTTTTTTTTAATTTTACCGGCAATCACACTTCATAATAGTCCTAAATTACTATGTCGTCACGCGATCGTAGCGTTAGATATAAATAAGATCTTCTAACAAAGATGTTAATTAAATATTTCGCACCGATCCCTTTCAGTCATATTCAGCATTAACATGTTTTGAGGCGAATTCATTGCTATTAACAGAATAATCATCTTGTTTGACGTTTTGTTGTTTACAATACTTACTAAATAGCTATTTTAGAACACACAGCATCTCATGACCGAGACACTACTACTGAGTCGTGACATGAAAGGCAAACTAATGAGATTGAAAACAATAATTTCGTATTTTCTTATGGGAAGATCGCCACAAAATGGTTGAGCTGGATGGTGTTGATCCACGCGTCAAGTTCGTGAACGGGCGCCATCAGTTAAGACTGGTCATCCCATATCTGCCAGGGCTTATTTTTAATATTATATTTTAGATTGTTTTTGATTATTTTTTGTACATTGGTCTCACATATAGAAGCAACAAGAATAACGATGACATAATTTTCCAAATTATTTTATATTATACTAGCTTTTGCCCGCGGCTTAGCCCGCGTGGATGTCGAAAAATATCCGACGGGAACATACTACCTGGATTAAAAAATAACCTGGAGGTTAATCCAGGTTTTAAACTATCTGTGTGCCAAATATCATCCAAATCCGTTCATCCGTTTTTGTGCAAACCGGAACATACATACAAACAAATAGACCAAAATTCTAAAAAGTATGTTTTCAGCATCAGACTCGAATATTCAATCTAAGGTGACTTCGTTACTATTTTATTTTACTTCGTCTGCGTAGAGTATAAATTATTTTTGTCTAGATAATTATGAATTATTATAACAATAACAATAAAGAGCTTTGTTCATGGCTAATTGTCCTCCACTATGTGTGATATTTGAGGAATACTGTAAAGAAATACCTACTGTAAAGGACCGGTATCTACCTAAATCCTTCACAGTATTTCTCTAAGTATAATACAATGTTTTTCATTAATTCGGAAGCGGGCACTAAAACAACCAGGCTAGTTGGAGAGCTAACACGTGAGCAAGCCACATAAAATTGGCCGTGGGAGAAATAGTCTTGCCGCAAATCAACTCCAGCAAATTTCAAAGTTTGTCCCTGTGACTTATTAATAGTTATCGCGAAACAAACCTTGATTGGGAACTGCAATCTTTTAAATTCAAACGGAAGGTCATTTGGTATCAATGGCATACACGGCACGAAGACTGTTTCTCCTCTGGCAGATTCAGTTAGTATTTTGGCCTCAATAACATCGCATAGATGTTCCCTATACTATGTGTGGTCAGTCTGTAGGGTACAAATTATCACGCTATTTGCTATGAGAGATGAGCAGTATCGCATTCTGTTCGTATCCTTACTATCCTAATCTATATCTATATCGATTCTCGCGGAGAAGGGGATGGAGGGGGTTTCCGGGGGAGGGGCCCGTGGCTAAATAATAACAGCCGCACAGGTCGATCGTACAGGTTAAGCTACACTTGCCGCAGTTGGTCTGTGGATGGGTGACCATCTATACATACAAAAACCCGTCCGTGCCTCGGAAAACACGTTAAGCCGTTGGTCCCGGCTGTCATACGTGGATCTTTGACAGTCGTTACGGGAAGTCAGAAGCCCAAAAGTCTGACAACCATTCTTACCAAGGGGTATTCTATAACCCAGTAACTGCGTTGTGGAGGTCAGATAGGCAGTCTGCTCTATGTAAAATACTGTAAAGTTAGAAACTTTTCAGACCCTTTTTCTTTTTTTTTAGTTTCGGTAATTGTCTAATAACCAGTGATAGGAATAGGTAGTGCCTATTTGCCTAAACTTCGAAGAACAGAGACGAGACTTCCTTAGGACTACATTTTTTCCGGGACATCTGTCCCGAAATTAGGGACAACACTTTTAAATACATTAAAAAAATATGTTATTTGGAATAAGTAATACGTCTATTTTATTTTATTTTATTTTATTCAATAGGAACAACTAACAGCTACAATATAAAACATAGAATAAAAGAATATACAAAACTTATGACAATATTGCAGCCCACAACGCTGTTCACAGATTAGCTGCGGGATAAAAACAATAAAATAATCACTAGGTTACACAATACAGATCTATAATGATAAGTTATACTTAACTATCGAGTTTAAATTAAATTATAAGAAGATAGAATAGGCCAACGAAGTAGAATGAAGAGAAAAAAAGAAGTACAATAAACTATCAAACTATTCAGGAGAGCTCCTTGAGTATAAGACTTTTGAACCTATAGGCAGCAGTTACAAAAATGTATATATGTTCAAAAGTCCTATTGTAGGAGTCTACCATTCGGCGAACAGGTGAACGCAGACCAGAGTTGGACTTACAAGAGCCCACTGAAAATAGTCTGCCTACGCGCACCTCTCGCCTATGGACTGTCCTAGGAACTGCATAACATAGCATGTTAGACAATGCAATGCAGTCAAATTGATTCCTTACAATATTATAAAGATTCATAGCTTCTAGGTATTTACGTCTATTTTCGAGTGTTGCAAGCTTGTACTTAGTTAGTAAATCTGAATATGATAAATAATACCCATAGCATCTATAATGCATGGTACGTAGAAATTTATATTGAACACGCTCAATCATTTCAATATACTTTTTGTAGTAAGGACTCCAGACGGACACGGCGTATTCCAGTTGAGAGCGTACTAGGGATTTATATAAACAAATGTAAGAGGAAGTCTTTTTAAAATCTATTGTAGAACGCATTACAAATCCGTATAGTTGATACGCTTTACTGACAATTTTTCTAATATGTAAGTCTAAGCAAAGCATGGAATCAAGGATGATACCGAGATCACGAATAGAGTCCACTTTAAGCAGGGGGACATCGCACAGTGTGTATGTGTGTTTTATAATTGTTTTGTTTTTAGTGAAATTTATGAAGCTACATTTCGGTAAACTTAGTTGCAGCTTATTTTTCTGGCAGTAAGATGATAATCGGTCTAAATCCTGTTGCAGCAGAAGGCAATCATTTATATGCCGAATGGTTCTGTACACTTTGAGATCGTCGGCATATAAAAGGAACTTGGTATTATGAAAACATTGACTGATATCATTAATGTACAAAACAAACAAAAGAGGGCCAAGTATTGAGCCTTGAGGAACACCAGAGGTCATCTGTGCGATGTTAGATGGATGACCATTGATAACAACCTTCTGACTGCGATTAGTAATATAAGAAATAAACCACCTTAGAAGATTGCCGCGGATTCCGTTGAACGCAATTTTGTTAAGCAGTATTTCATGGTCTACCTTGTCAAAAGCCTTGCAGAAGTCGGTATACACTGCATCCACTTGTACGCGGCTATCAACACTATCAAAGAGAAAGCTTGTAAACAGTAAGAGATTAGTATTTGTTGACCGCCGTTTGACAAAACCGTGCTGTTGTTGTATTATAATATTGTGGAGTACAGGATAAATCTCGTTATGCACTAACCTCTCAAAGAGTTTTGACAAAGCAGATAGGATAGATATGGGACGATAGTGTTCTACGTTGCGTCTAGAACCACTTTTATGTACAGGCACAATATACGCATGCTTCCACAATTTAGGTACAACTCCCTCAGATATACATTTATTATACATAATAAATAGAGGCTTGCAGATGGAAGTTGCAGTATTCCTAAGGAAGTAAGGTGTAATTCCGTCAGGTCCGGGGCCTTTCGCTGGATCTAAGGATTTAAGCTCCTTCAATATATTTTCTTCACTAAAAGAAAGGTCGCAAATAGAGACATCATGTGGTGCATAATTGTCATGTGGAGGTTTCCATTGTGACAATGAAGGACATGCAGGTTCATATACCGAGTTGAAAAAGTCAGAGAACATGTTACAAACCATATTTGGATCATTTGTATCAACATTCTTGTATTGAAGCTTAGCTGGAATTCCAGGTTTGTCTTTTCGATTTGAAACGTATGTCCAGAAGTGTTTCATATTATCATTCAAATTATCCTCCACTGACCCGATGTACGAATTAAATGACTTTAGACATAAATCCTTAAACTGTTGTCTATAGTTGGCAAAAGATTCATAATCAGAAATGTTCTTATATTTCTTCCACTTAACCCATGCCCTTTGTTTCTTCTTGGAGATGGTTATGAGAGTACGAGAGAACCAAACGGGATAGCTAACTGACCTAGGTCGAGCCAGTGGGGTATCTTGTTGAATAATACTATCTAACTCGTTGTAGAACTTAACTAGAGCTTCTTCAGAATTCAAAGGGCCAAGCAGTTCTAACCAGTTCAGTTGCTGTATGTTATAATTAATGTTGTCAAAGTTAGATTTATGAAAATTATATTTGTGAAGAGGAGTCTTAGTCATAGGGGTGATTTTAACATTTAAACAGGTCTCACATGTCAGGGCAGGATGGTAGATGTCAATTGGTAGCAACGTAGTTGAGGTATGGGAAACTTTACAGGGGTTGTTGGATATGGTCAGATCAAGTATTTTACCTTTGTCATTCAATACATTGTTAAATTGTGAAGCACCAAGAAGGGAAATGAGATTGTATAGATTTACGCAGGCCAAAGGGGCTCCAGAATGTAATGAAGCAATTTGTGAGGTGTTTGTTGCAGAGGATGCTAGCCAATTTGCTTCAGGCAGATTATAGTCACCTATAATATAGAAGCAATCAACACTAGGGTGGCCCAATACTTCCTGCAGCACTTCAAAATGTCTATCATATACAAGAGTGGACGTCTTAGGTGGTATATAGGCAGCACTCACAATGTGTCGTTTACTATTAACAGTGCTGGGTAACTCAACCATAATGTGTTCGATATGATTGTGTGAGAGATCTCTATAATGAGTTAATGAGAGACCTAGTTCAGAAGGTTTTAAAGTGCGTAAAACCGCAACCAAAACACCTCCGCCGTCTTGTTTATTGGTGGCAGCACGATCGCGATCGCAGCGATACACGCTATAGCGCTGATCAATGAACTCGCTGTCATAAATTTCAGGTGTAAGCCATGTCTCAGTTAATATTATAATTTCGTATGTATTCATAAGTATGTTCGTGAGTAACTGGTGTAATTTTGTGCGAATACCCCTGCAATTTTGGTAATATATTGTGATATTTTTATTCGACATTAATAATATTTAAATATAAATGAGTATTTATGATGAGAGCGTGTTCAAGAAGCAAGTAACACATTGTAGACAAAATAAATTAAATAGATATAATAGGGTATAAGATTAGGAGGTCGCACAGATCACAACACTCGATCAAATAGACAGCAACATATTTATTAATAGTAATAATTTTGAATGTTGTAGATAAATTAATTAGATACCTCTGATGAAAAATCAGTTTTAGTTGATATATAACACGATAAACACAATTGAACATAGTATACATTTTATAATTTTTATACATTTTATAACTACAATCAATCTTGCTGAATACAGATAAGAATTTAAACAGCAAACAAAAGACAACAAACACAAACCTATAGTAGGCACAATTTAGTAAAAAGATACAAGCACAACGATTACTGAGCATTGGTCTTATTAAAGACGCCATTATCATGACTAGTAACGCCGCTCTTAATTTTACCAATATCTGCTTCAGATCTAATAGCGAAAGCAGCATCGCCATCTTTTTTACGAACAAGAATACTGCAATTCTTAATCCAAACATAGTTATACTGGTGAAGTTTAGCAGCTTCCTTACATTTACGAAATAAAATTTTATTTTTCAAAGTCAAATGCTCATTAATGTAGATATTGGTTGAAGACCCGGGAATACCTACTTGATCAGATTTCAGTGACTTAGCCTTCCGAAACGCGCTAAGAACATTATCGCGCAATATGCGCGTAGAGAATTTCACAATAATGTTCCTAGGCCTGTTGGTCTGCTGGTGGGCGTGAGGCACTCTGTGAATAGAGATTACGTCCTTTAAAGGAATGTGGAAGCTAATGGCATCTCCAATTGATCCCAACATCTGCAACAGGTTTTCACCACGTTTGTCAGGTACGTTGCAAATCTCAAGGTTACATTGCCTTGCCTGCTGCTATATTTACCTAAAGTTTGCGACTAGACACAACATTTATAATTTATAACTCCATAATAATAACTTATCCTCTATGGGCTCTAAAGGAAAAATAAAACACATAGAATATTGTTGTAACAAATATATGTATATTTATATTATTTTTTAAATATGACGTAATTGGAAAGCATGAAACAAAATATACAGACGGAAATAACTTAAGTTACAAATTTCTGTTTATCTATCTATGTCATATTTATTTTACTGACGTTGAGTGATGCAATTTTAACTCAAATCAAAGTACAAATTAACCTTTGAAGTATAACATTTAGGACAATTAGTTTTAATAGTGAACTACTAACTGTTCGGTTTTGATACAGATCTTGACGCATTAAAAATTGCGAAGAATTTGAAAATCTTTATTTGTGTTACAAATACCATAAAAAATAAAGAACGATTTTAATTTAATCATCTTATTCGATTCGTCAAGTTCAGTATCAGAACCGAAATTTTCTTTGTCAGATGAGTTATCTAAGTTAAAATACACAATCATATTTTTTTCTATATTTTCAACTGTCAGGCGATTTCGTTTTATGTTAAGAATCCATTTATAAGTTGAAAACGACCTTTCAATATCGACTGAGGTTAAAGGCGCGTACATATAGTATGATCGCTCATCCCTTCCTGCTGTTATCGCGTCACATATGTCTCTAATTTTATCTAGATCGGGATTTTTGTCCATGACATTTACGAGTTTATTTTTTATAGGCTCAGACGAACACCAGCTAAGCACAGTTCTCACGTGATCAAATATTTCAATGGATTCCGTTAGAGTTAAATTCGATTTATGTAATTTCTTTAACCCAATTTGTATATCTTTAAAATATTCCTCAATGTAGTCCAAGTCCGATTTCAAGTTTTCCTTTTGAAGAACTTTTTTGGCACACCTAATAGAGAGCGCGTCGAAACTTCCTAAAAGATTTACAATTGTTTTAATTTGATCGTAATATTTTGCATAATATGACACTGCCTCCAACCAAGTACCCCATCTTGTAATAACGGGTTCTGGAGGAAGCGGCATGTAGGGAAAGGTGTTTTTTAACAAGCGCACTCTAATAGGTGACTTTAAAAAAAAAAAATGTTTGAAATTAATTCATCTACATCTGAGTATTCGTATCGTATTTTTTCTGCCACGAGATTCAGTGCATGTGCTAAGCTAGTGATGTGTATCATGTTGGGCAAATAATTTTTCAGAACACGTCCCGCTTTTAGCATATATGCTACACTATCAGTGCATAATATAGCAATGTCTCCACATATTTTCAAGGCAGTCTGTTACAAATTGGGCAATTGTGTTCCCATTAACAATTTCTAGTACTTTGCAAGCAACTAAAAATGGTTTTTGTGTGATCGCATTTAAAGGTTTTACAAGAAAATGTACCACGTATCTGCCTAAAAAATCAGTTGTCTCGTCTAAAGATACCCACAGCTTTTGATTTGCAGTTTGTTCATAAATCGAGTCAATATTTGTTTTAAAAATCTTATCTAAATAAACTTTTCTCAGCAATGATTGCTCAGGAACCTTTTGTCGATTTGTACAATTGCAGCAAATATATTTATGGAAGAATTTTTTGAAAGCGGGGTTGTTTACTTGAATCCAAGGTATATTACATAATATGAGAAATTGTACTAGGTCCAAATAAAATTCTTCATTTGGTTTTTTACTTATCCCTTTGTGTTTCGGACCTTTAACGTTCCTCTTGACACTACTAACTTTAGCTGTTATACTGCTCTTGCACTTAGAACAGTAAATCTAATTACTGGCCGGGTCGTAATATAATTCAGGATGAAGTCCAATCCAACTTTGTACTGTTGCTTCCTTAGGGTTGTTCGCCATCGCCAATCTTAATGGTCTCCAAAAAGAGGTACCTAAAATAAAATAAAATAAAATTGTATAGTTTTCCATACCTCAAAAGGAAAAACGAACCCTTATAGACATGGGGAGGTGGAAGGGAAAGCGGGAGAGGCGCGCGCATTCCACCTAGATGCATCGATTGTATTGATTTGAAGATTTTATTATTTTATTTTACGCTCTAATAAAGAAATACGGTTAGAAAATATGAACACGCGTAACGTCATTGTTATTGAAATTGTTTTTTTTTCTTTTACAGAGTTACATTTTAGTCAATGCGCAAAGGACATAATCCATTTTGGTAAAATATAAAAAGAGCCGGCCAGAAAAATAATATAATTTGATAGAATTCGTCCGCCTTAGCATTTCTTTATGACACCAAAGATGTAGCATCACTATGCTTGGTAGTATTTAAGTTCACTTTTATATTTCGACCAAAAATTAAATGCGGATGATGCCCTGTCTTGTACGTAATGGTCATCAAATATTAAAACAACCATATTTTTTTTCTTTAAATACGTTTCATACACAATAATTATCCCAAAAACTCCACTCAAAAATGTCAAGTTCATACAACTGCAGATTTAGCTAGACTGTCAAATTGCTAGTTTAAGATAAAATAATATATACACTTATGTTCTACTTTATATCTAACTTACTGTTTGTTTCCCTACAAGAAATAAAATAAATAACTTTAGTCAAAACGTTAAAAATTAATAAATTTTGACTTACCGTATTATTTGATGTAGACAGACAGGAACAATGTTATTGCAGCAAATCGTAATCCATAAATTCAAGCCAAGGTAGTCGTATTAGGAAGATCCAATGAACCAAAAAACGTGCGAGGGTCAAAAACAATATTCACAGAAACAATACAGGAAGATGCGCACTTAACAGACCGAAGTACAGGAGTGAAGTGAGGGTAACCTGAGCGCGCCGGCATGCGGGGCGGTAGGAGAAGGTATGTAGACCCTCCCCGCGCCGCACAGGTATGCGACCATGGCGATTTCTTTTTGTAATTTCTAAGAATAGATAACGAAATGCGCTGCCGTAAAAGTCGTATTGTACTTTCGGTGCAATAAAGATTAAATGATGTTTTTAAAGTTTAAGGGTGTTACTAAACAATGTGATAAGGCCATTATTTTAATATCATGCACATTTTTAAATATACTTTAGAATTATATTTCATTAAGATAAAATACAAATACCGTTTGTTTTTTAAATGATAAATTCGTCCTACTATAGAGAATACTAAAATTATAAAAATTTCCGTTTTATTATTTTAAAGACAAAACGTCTTTTTTTTTCAATTATACATTTGAACTTTAGAAATCTCATTAAAAGTAGCCGAGAGTGAGCTAGAAAGAAGATATTTACTTCGAAACGTGTACGGCTCCTTATACAAACATTGTGATTCATAGTATTAAGATCAACAAGTCATTTACAAAATAATCTCCAAAAAAAAATACAGAAAATTTTATGGTTGTAACAACTGTGAATGTTATTTATTATGTTATGTCTAGTCGCAAACTTTAGGTAAATATAGAAGAATTACTTATTCCAAATAACTTATTTTTTTTAATGTATTTAAAAGTGTTGTCCCGAATTTCGGGACAGATGTCCCGGAAAAAATTTAGTCCTAAGGAAGTCTCCGTTTCTTATCGTTCTTATCGTTCTTCGAAGTTTAGGCAAATAGGCACTGCCTATTTCTATCACTGCTAATAACTTCTCCCGCTCGGGACGGAGCGGGAGGGCGTGTCAGACTCTTACTGACTAAAACCCACCCGTGTTCCTTCAGTTGCCTGTACGTTGCCAGGAGCCACGGTATCCCTTTCGGACTTTTCCGCGACTCCGGCAGGCATCGGTCCTAGCGGACCCCTTCCGTTGTGCTGACATCTCTTTGAGGCGCGCGTGGAACACAACGCGCCCTTGACCCCCTGGCTCTTGTCGGACGGCAAGCTACTCATTGCTCACCGTCCGCAAGCCCGCGCCTACGTTGTCAGCTTGCCACGCCCTCTTGCTCCGTACCATGGCCTGGACCAGGGCCGGACGCGAGAGATCACTGTCACCTATCGCCTCCACAAGGACACGGCGGTGCCCCGCCCAAGCCGGGCAGACCTCCACCGTATGCGCCACCGTGCCCTCCGGGCGATCCACACAGTGGTGACACCCGGGCGTGTCCTCCCGCCTTATGCGGAACAGGAACCTCCCAAAACAACCGTGTCCAGTGAGGACCTGCGTCAGGCGGAAGGTGAGCACGCCGTGGCGCCTCTCTAGCCAAAGAGTCCCACTTATCGCCTCAATTGTGGCGTGCCCAGCAGTGAGTTGCGACAATCACACTCTCCATGACGCCGGACCCTTGTGGGTTGAAATTTAAAAAAAAAACAACGATTTACGTTGCGTTAGCTTCCAACAGTAAGCCTAGATAGTAAATTTTGTGATTTTTCTTAGAAAATTAAGGATCTTTCAACTTCATCCCCCTTTTTAAACCTTATTTATTTATTTATTTATTTTATTATTTATGTACACACAGTAAAATACATACAGATACGACATAATTATAATTTGAGTACAAAGGTACTGCTTATTTCTTAAGAAATTTCTTCCAGCAGACCTGCGAAAGGAGAAATGAGAAAGAAATGTAGACAATAGTGTGTGAGAACAAAAAGAGAAAAATATGAATTTGCGAAGTCTTATACTAAAACATATCAAATATACCTACACGTATAACGTAATAAATTAACATATACTTAAATAAATACATAAAGCTTAAATAAATAAACATACATATTATAGGTATATAAATACTCACAGTAGAGAGGAAAGATAATGCTCTTTTACTCGATATTTAAATTGTGAAACAGTTTTTAAATCACGAATGCTAGGCGGAAGTGAGTTCCACAGTCTTACTGCGTGCACAGAGAAGGAATAAGAATAGTAGCTTGTCTTATGAGGATGAGATTTAAGGAGGGATCTAAGGTGTGATCTACACGGAGCGTCGCTAGGGCGAGCGTAAGAAAAACGCTCACGCAGGTAGGAAGGATAAGACGGGTTGTGTAAGATGTTGAAAACGAGACATAAAATCCGAGTGTTCCTGCGAAGGCGGATTGGGAGCCACTTGAGTTCCTTGCGAAGGTGAGAAACATGGTCATACTTTCGTAGACCGAAAACAAAGCGAATGCACAAGTTTTGCAAGCGCTCAAGCTTATTTAATAGCTCCTCGGTAGCATCCAGGTAGCAGGCGTCGGCATAATCTATAATCGGCTGAATAAGTGTTTGTGCCAAAGAAATTTTAGTCTTCAAGGGCAGAAGACTTTGAAGGCTTTTCAATGAATGAAAGGAGAAATGTACCTTTCGACTGACCTCATTGACCTGAGCACGCCATGAAAGATTGGAGTCAAAAATTACACCCAGATCTTTGGCAGTTTCGTTGTAGTCAATGCGAACACCATCGAGATACAAAGGCATCAGAGATGCAACATCAGCCGCATTGCGAACGAATCTGCTGCCTATGATCATGGCCTGGGATTTAGTTGGATTGATTTGCAAACCAAATGACTTAGCCCAAACGCTGATACAAGCCAGGTCATGATTCATAGCAGCAATTGCAGAACCCGCGTCAGCTACAGTAAAATGTCGGTAGAGCTGCAAGTCATCTGCGTAGAGATGAAAACTAGAGGAGATTACTCTGGTAACAAAGTTAATAAATATTGAAAAAAGAAGAGGAGAGAGAACGCTACCCTGAGGAACACCCTCAGTGAGGCTACACCAATCAGAGAAGGACTCCTCCAGGCGAACACACTGAGAGCGTCCCCGAAGATAAGAACTGAACCAAGCTAAAGCGGAAGAAGAGAAATTGATAGCTTTAAGGATACCTAATAAAATGTCGAAATCCACTGAGTTGAAGGCGCTACTAAAGTCAAGCAATACAAGAACAGTAAGGGACTTATTCTCCATTGCCCAGCGGATGTCGTCAGTTACTTTCAAAAGCGCGGTTACAGTACTGTGACCTGAGCGAAAACCGGATTGAAATGGGGAAATTAACGAGTTTGACGCCAAGAAAAATGATAATTGTCTATGAACTAAGTGCTCAAAAACTTTAGAGAGAAATGGAAGAATAGAAATTGGTCTAAAGTGGGTCAAGTAAGTAGGATTGTTAGTTTTAGGTAAAGGTATTATGTGAGCCTGTTTCCAAATTGATGGAAATGAGCAAGACGAAAATGAGTGGTTGAAGATGTGAGTGAGGGTAGGAAGTAAAGAGGGAAGGATAAGAGTTATCATTCTTGAACACAACTTATCATTACCGACTGCTGAAGAAGTAATCGCAAGTATAGATTTCTTAACGTCATCCTCAGTAACAACGCTAAGCTTAAAGTGAGAACATTGTGGTAACGGCAAACTAGCAAGACTCTCTAGTGTCGCAGCTTTGACAGACGGATCAAGAGAAAAGGGAAGGAGAGAGAAATGCTTATTGAGATCATTGAGGTTCACATCCTTACACAGGTTGGTAGGTGACTTGCCTATGCCTACAGATTTGAGAAATTTCCATACATCGGAGGAACTGCGGTTATTGAGTTGATCGTGGAAATAGCGTCTCTTAGCATCTTGACACAGATGACTGCAGCGGTTTCGCAAGGATTTGTAATAAGAGAGGTTCAGCTCTGAAGGTCTGCGCTTATATCTACTCTTAGCTTTATCCCTGCGAGCCATAAGCTCTTTAATTTGTAGCGTTATCCATGGTGCAGGGTTATGTCGAACTTTGACACGTCGTATAGGGGCATGCTGATCATATAAGTTGAGAACGGTTGCGTTAAAACAGTTCACCTTATCACCGATGTCATCGTTCTTGACCAGAGGGGTCCAGTCGAGTTCACCGGCATCACGCTGCAAAGCCTCCAGGTCTATACCCTTGTAGTTACGGAGATATAAAAGCTCGGACTTACGCTTGGGAACACGGATACGATAAGAAAGGTAAATGAGATCGTGGTAAGAGAAAGTAGCCGTAAGTTGACCATGGTAAGAAACATTATTAGGAGAGGAAACAATCATGAGATCAAGAAAAGAGGGAGAACAATTTGGAAAATAGTGAGTTGCAGAGAGAGGCAAAACTTGAAGATTGAAAGAAGACAAGAGTGAAAGCAGTTTAAGGGAGCGAGAGTCATTTTTAATCAAGCACGTATTAAAATCACCCATTAAAATAACGTGCTCATACATGGGGCAAAGATCACTGAGAGTGGAGTCGAGAGAATTAAAGTAGTCAATGTGAAGATTAGGACTGTAGAGCACTGCAAGCAAAACTTTAGTGTGATGAACCGTAATTTCAAGAAACAAATATTCAGCCGACTCAGAATACTGAGAAGGAGATGAACTAACCACCCTGTAGGGTAAATCAGCACGAAGGTACATAGCAACACCTCCTCCACCTTTGCCGGTCCGATCGTTGCGGATCAAGACGAAGCCAGGGAGTGAGTATTGATTTGAGAGGAGAGATGGCTTCAAAAAGGATTCCGATATCAAGACAGCATCGAGGTGAGCACTGCTAAAGGATGCCAGAAGGTCAGAATAGTGACCAGGAACACTCTGAGCATTTATGTGAGCTATATGCAGATTCTTAGGGTCATTGGAGAAAAGAGAAGAGATTTTATCATGTAAAGTAAGTGGTATGGAAGAGTCACTGTCCGCACTAACAAAACTAGTAGAAGAAGAGCACGAGAAAAAGCTGTCGTTAAGATCAGCTACATCATCCATGAATAATATACCTAAATAATATAAATATAAAAATAATATATTATAAATACCTAAAATACAAAAGTAAAATAATTTTAAAATGCTAAAAACACAAAATAATTACAGATTTTTCTTTGAATAGAAAAACCTCCCCCACTCGCTAGTAATATTAGCAGAATATTTAAAGATACACATTAAAGTTAAAACAATAGTGTTAATAGAAACAAATAAAAATAAAACAAAAAAAAGGATAATATTTTAACAACCGATTCACATAACAAATAGTACGTAAAATGGAACGCTACACAATGACGGATGAGTAGGACCAGTGACACTGACATCTGTATAAATCAGTCAGATCGTCCAGTTCATATGTCATAGTGTCAAATCATCAAAAATAGAGAAAACTTAATCTTATACCGACAGTAATAAAAATAAAAAGTATAATGATTAGCAGTGAGACAAATGAAAATTAGTTATTTAACTACCGGCCTAAGATGAATGTGAACATGCAAAGTGGCTAAGTTGAGAAGTGGTGAAGTAAATGGACAGACAAAACAACGAATTTATTATATTACTTGGGCAGACGCGTCTTCCTCGTTCTCTTAGCGGGAGTAGCCAAGATTGCGGCTTTAGGAGATCCAGGTTCTTGAGAATGTGCAGAATCCTCGGTGTCTACTGAATAAGACGGGAATTTGGCTATCAGATCGTGAAGTTCGCCTGCCGTTTCGATCTTCCGGCGGGATTTGTCTGGGCAAATAACGACAATCTTGCCCTCCATGGACCAGCAATTTGGCATACCGAAATGCTTACGAGCAGCTGCAAACACGCGATGCCGGACTTGTGTCAAAAACTCGGAGACGGTGATCCCGGTACCCTTGAGAGCTTTCTTGCTATCCCATACAAGTTGCCGGTGCTCCATTTTGAAGAATCGTACCAGTATGGGCCGGGCCTTCTGCTGTGAGAATCCAAGTCTATGACAAACATGGATAATATTCTTGTCCTTACCTACATCAGTCAATTTCATTTGGTTGGATATGATGTTGTGAACCACATCAATTAACTTTCCGTTATCCTTCTCTGGAACACCATGGAAAAGCAAGACCTTTCTTCGCATGATGGTTTCATGCCTATCAAACCCAGCAGCAAGCAGCTCAATTTGAGTTTTAAACTTAGAGAGCGCCTGACAGACAAACAGCTTAAACTCAGAGAACTCATGTGCGATGGATGCAATGTCTGGTGAAGCTGAAGCGGTACCAGTGGTAGCCTGCTGCAATTTCGCTTCATATTCCTGCATACGGGAGCCAAACAACCGCTCGAGGTCCTCCAAACTGGCAGCAAGTTTAGTGTCCATGTTCAGTGAGTGTGCAGTGAAAGAATGTGAACCAGGTACTGACTTGATAACAATAAATAGCGTGTGTGGGGGGGTCAAATATAAATTAAGCTGATTTATTTCATTAATAAATGTAATTAACTATTATAAAAATTTATTTTAGCAAGAGCACTCAAAAATATATGTTAGTGCTATGCCTACCCACAAAGGAAAAAAACTGACGGACTTTCATAGAAACTTCTATCCCCTATTTTACCCCTTTAGGGGTGGAATTACCAAAAATCCTTTCTTAGTGGATACTTACTCTTCACAAAAAACATACCCTCCAAGTTTCATGTCTGTAGGTCCAGCGGTTTGGGCTGTGTGTTGATATATCACTCAGTCAGTCAGTCAGTCAGTTTACCATTTTATATATATATAATAATATAATATATACATATATAGATAGATTTTTGCGTCATCAAGTCAAAGAAATCGTAAAATCTAACAATGTTTCAAACAAATGATTTCCTTAAAAACTTAATTACTCTCACCAAATATTCCTAACAACTGAATTACTTCAAAACATTTTCAGTGGTAACTATGGACTTAAATTAATGTTCCATGAAAATATTTCTGCCTCAACTGCTTTTAAACCTTTTCGTAACAAGAATTCGTAATGACAGATAAATTGAATTATAAATTCCTGTAATTATTTTGACTCGGGTTACGTCCCTGGTAACTACCTAGATCAAAGACAACATTCTTATTCGATTACCTGCTTTTGAAGTACCGCATTATTTTGAAGAAATGTGACCTCTTTCGGAGTAAACACTAATGACATTGTACATCCACTCTTATCAAACGTCACGTAAGGCCGCAATACTGTTAAGGGTGTGACAATACATGAAAATGTATGATAAGTTAAGGAACCTAAGCTATTAGCTATGGTAGCAGTGATAGCCTAGTGGTGTGACCGTCGGATTGCCAAGTCATAGGTCTCGAGTTCGAACCCAACGCACTTCTGACTTTTCGGATTAATGTGCGTATTGTATAATGATCACTTGCATGCCTGAGAGATACCTCACGACGGCATGTGAAGCCAAGGCCCATGGGCGGCATAAAAACTCCATTGGAAGAGCAGCGGTGAAACCGTCATGCCTGAGAGATATTTCTCGATGGCATGTGCAGCCAAGTCAGAGGCCCATGGGCGGCTTTAAAACTCTGACACCAAGTTAGTCACTAACCACACGAAAAAAAGAAGAACAGATATCATAATCTTCCTACCTGCCTCCCCAAGGTTATAATAAGGTTGTTATCAGGGGGGGGTTGTACCTCTTTTATCAGTAGGTGTTCGAGCTTTACCCCGCCCGTTAAAAAGTGAGTGAGTGAGAGTGGGGAGATGTTTATTTTTAGTTTTATTGTCTTATTTCTTTTTGAACAGGGTAAGCGTACATACACACAGCTATCGTGCTCCAGATAACGTATATTTACCTCTTTGCAATTTAAAAAACAATCTTGAAAACTAAGCACTCTTGCAATATAAGTGGACCATGAGTGTGCTTTAAAGTAGTGATGGGCCGCGTGTGAATTCTGCCGAATACCGAGTAACTTTAGTTTTAGTAGTTTCCTAATACTTACTACCTGGGATACTTAGGGATTTGTTTATAAACGTTGCTTAATGTTAAGTAATGATTAGCGACTGTTTAACCACAAATTTTGACGCTTGAACGTCACTTAACTTTAAGCAACGTTTATAACTAATACCCCTATAGCGTGTCCTGTCGTTTGCACGATACAGGAACTGATGGCCGCTACTGGTAGCGCCAAACACGTAACCAAATTCTGGGCCGAGACCAATTAGATTGCCATCGACACGTTAAGAAGAAAACACCTGTGCCCACGACTTCAATCACGTGACTTGTGTTCTATGGACATTATTGGTTAAATCAAATCAAACGTTTATTTGCTAGAAATACATTGTTTTGGTAAAGATAAGATCATAACCTAAGTGTCATTGTATTCTGCCTGCAAGAAAGCGTGCAAATTTTATTAAGTTTACATACAAGACGGGAACTTAAACATGCCTCGGAAAGCACGTTAAGCCGTTGGTCCCGGCTGTTATTCGTGGATCTTTGAAAGTCGTTACGAGTCGTCAGAAGCCCGAAAGTCTGACACCAGTCTTACCAAGGGGTATCGTATTACCCAGTTACTGGGTTGTGGAGGTCAGATAGGCAGTCGCTCCATGTAAGATACTGGTATTCAGCTGCATCCGGTTAGACTAGAAGCCGACCCCAACATAGTTGGGAAAAGGCTAGGTAGGTGGTAGGTGATACAAGACGGGAACTTGAAGTCGGTATATTCTAGAGATGCCGCGAATACTCGCTATTATTCGGTATTCGGCATTATTCGTTTTTTTTTCTGTTATTCGTCGAATACCGAATAATAGTGTCTATTATTTCACATGCGGCGAATATTTGTCTAAATAAAAATAAACTTTTAATTAACAGAAAAACTATAGACTTCAAAGTAATTAAAATCATACTCAGTAAGTATTATTATCATTAATTAATATAAAAAGTTTGCCAAAAATCGTTCTTGTTGAAGTTAATTAGTTAGGTTATTTATTTTTAATTAGTAATTTAATATTTAAAGTCCCAAAGGGGCAGATTGTTGTGCAGTTTTCTCGCACGATTGGGATCAAGTCGGTTGCGCTTTTTTCATTAATCAAACCTGCCCCAGAAAATTAATAAGCTATATTATTATTTGAGAATAAATAGATACACTTTATTTATTTATTTATTTTTATTTTACACTTTAAGCACACAAATGTACAGATTTTGCAGAGGCGGACTTAATGCCATAGGCATTTTCTACCAGTCAAGCTTTGGGTGATGCAAAGATAACAGTGTGGTAGGTGCAATTTCGAAAATTGTAGATCTTGAATGGTGGTGTGTCTTATTTTGTATTCCTTTTTTATATTGAGTAATAATGGCGAGTTTTCGACTATTTGCCATAGGGAATGGCAATTTATCGGTATTCGACTATTCGCTATAACAACTATTCGTGGCATCTCTAGTATAGGTACTCGTAATATCGTCTTCAGCATCGGTTGACCTCTATGGATCACTCATTAGAATACGGACGGGACGTTCAAAACCGCGTTAGGCTGAAGACATCGTCAAAGTTGCGAGAAACACCAGGAGTTTTTTTAAACCTACAGGTGACAGGCGATAATCTGACAATCCGACAATTTTGTAAGTTCCTTTCATAGTTTTCAGCATAAAAGTACCTGTCGTGAAAATGAGTCAAATTTTGTAATTTATTGACAAACATGTCAAATTGTGTGTAACAAGCCCCGGTTTTGCAAGGGCAAGAGAGCATCAAAAACCTAATAACACTGCCCGACCCGGGAATCGAATTCAGTACCCCATGCTAAGCAGTAGCGCTTGCGACCACTACACCAACGAGGCATTCATCGTCAGAAGATGTTACTTTTATCAGTTCACTTCGCAGGTAACTATCGATTTTAGTAATCCTACCCACGTATGGGCCGAAAGCCGAATTGAGGTAAGAGTAGTCAATTTTCAATAACACCAAAATTTGAAATGAATTTCGGTCCAACACTAATTGACAGCGACCGCATTGCATTCGACAATGATTATCCACCCCAAACACTAATGATAATGGGTATTTTACTTACTCATTAAGTCATAGTTTACATTAATGAATTAAGTACAATAATACTATTATATATCTAAGCAAGTAAGCTAAGGTAAGTAATAACAGACGCACGGGTGGATCCATCAAGTTAAGCTACGCTTGCTGGGGTTGGTCCGTGGATGGGTGACCACCTTTACATACTGATACTCCTCCGTGCCTTGGAAAGCACGTTAAGCAGTTGGTCCTCGCTGTCATTCGTGGATCTTTGACAGTCGTTACGGGTCGTCAGAAGCCCGAAAGTCTGGTCACCAGTCTTACCAATGGGTATCGTATAACCAGTTACTGGGCTGTGGAGGTCAAATAGGCAGTCGCTCCTTGTAAAATACTGGTATTTGGCTGCATCCGGTTAGACTGGAAGCCGACTCCAAAGGGAAAAGGCTAGGCAGATTGATTGATACAATGATGTATTTGTTCTGCCGAGGTAGAATGAAAGCTGAGCCCAATTTGGGTTTATTTGTTTCATCCACGCATGTCAGGTCATGGGTTCGAACTGAAGCAGGCGCTTTACTTTGTGTAAATTATTTCATCACCACTCTTCTCAAATCGGTGAAGGAAAACATCGTGAGGAAACCGGGATGTCCTAGAACCGAAAACTCGAAGACATATGACATCCACCAACCCGCACTGGACCCGCGTGGTGGATTATGGCCCACTCCCTCTTACAGAGAGGAGCCTTGCGTCCCAGCAGTGGGAACATTATTAGGTAGATTGTGTTAACCATGTTTTGGCTGCCTAATTGGGCGATCGAAAGGGCAGGGAGCCCGTTAGGTTTCGCATAAAGAAAAATATTTACATTATAATAGAAACGTCACATTCTATCTATTATTTAGATTCTATGCTGATCACGTTAAATGCCTGCATTCTATGAGAAAAGGCCTTTGCCTTGCACTGGGACTATAATATAAGAAAAAGTAATTATCTCCGATAGAAACAAGCCCTTACATGCAGTAGCGTAGCTTTTAAGGTGCAAAGTGGTGCTGGGCACCAGAGCCCGCAGTATTTGGGGGCCCTCTCAGTGTCCGAGCCGGGAGGTCTACTAAGTCAATAAGGCCCCAGCCTAGGCCCTCAGTCGGCAAAAGGGTTTTAGAATAATGTGTTAAGCTAAGGAAGAACACCACCGTGATCTAATAAGGCATGGCCCAATTCATACTAAGAATGGTCAAAAAACAATCTAACCAATCCGAGTCAGGGTGCTAAAATTATTTTCGCTCTCGCTTCGCTCGCTCTTACACCCTAGGTTGCCTTAATTCTTAAACTATTCTGCATAAACCGACAAAGTAACTCCTATGTGTGTATGAGGCGGGATGCTACAATGTTAGCACGACACTAGGGTTACGCGATTATCAACCAATGATTTCATACCATTGTTCCATTTAATTATTAATATTATCCGAAGAAAACAACAAAATTCAAAATCCAAAAATCATTTATTCAAACTAGGCTGAGAATCAGCAGTTTTCGATCGTCAAAATTACATAAGACAGTCCCCCAAAACACCCACCCTTCACCACTTCCTAGTGCTTTAGCTGGGAAGAAGAACTGGCGCAACAAACTCCCCAGCAGCACTGCTATCTGTTCAGAAAGAGAAAACAAAAAACAACAAAGACAAACACAACAACAAAGATTGACAAATAAAGTTTGAAAAAAAAAGAACGCGCTGGGGAGATAGGCCCAACTTCCAGTTTGCACAAGGGCCTCTTATTGAAATTATGCCACTGCTTACATGACCATCACGCTTCCTCACTGCGGCGATATCCGATCATTATAATAAATTGAGGGGATCATGAGTTTTCTTTCTTATCAAACTCAGTGATGGCAATATGCTTGGTATTGGACGGTAACGGAAGTTACCATCTTCAATTAGTTAAATATTATTTGCCAACTTTATACAACTTGTAGCTATTAATATTACAACAGGCGCTTTAGGCAGTTTTATGAATAAGTAGGTAGGTACAGCTTTGCAAAAGAGTTTGGAAAAAATGAGGGCGCTGCTATCGCACTTTCGTCTCTTCGAATGGCCAAATGAGTAAACATATTTAAAAAAATTGTTAAAAACTCTACTTGTGGGTGACTCAAAACCTACTAGCATCGGCAAAGTAGTGCCATCATCATAGGTCTGCATTACTTAAGTAAAGTATTTAGTTTCAAATGTTACCACGTCAGCGTCTTTTATGCCGACCTGTACCTAGTTTATGTGGCAGTCTTTTTTTTTTTTTAGTATGGGTAATTATCAAATATCTTCTCCCACTCTGGGCGGAGCGGGAGGGCGTGTCAGACTCTTACTGAATAAAACCCAGCCGTGTTCCTTCAGTTGCGTGTTCGTTGCCAGGGGCCACGGTATCCCTTTCGGACTTTCCCGCGGCCCCGGCAGGCATCGGTCCAAGCAGACCCCTTCTGTTGTGCTGACATCTCTTTGAGGCGCACGTGGAACACAACGCGCCGTCGACCCGGGCCTGGTCCTTATCGGACAGCGAGCTACCCGATGGCTCATCGTCCGTAAGCCCGCTCCCACAGTGGCCGGGAATCGGACTGCTTATGTGGCAGACTAGGGCAAAAATGTTACGATTGTTTATGGTGAAGTGTATTTACTCATCATCATCACTTTGGTCTTATCCCAATTTATTTGGCGTGACATAATCATGACTTTTTCTTCCAAACATCTGTCATCACCTGTCATCTCACTAGTCTCCCATTTTCAAGCCAATATCATCCTTCACACAATCCTTTTTTCACGTCGCTGATCTTCCTCTCGTCTTATCCACTTATTTTCAATGTAAACACTTTACACAGAAAATATTACTCTGATTGACACCTGTGACAATGACCTGTGGCATGGATTTTCCGCGAAATTCTCGGCGGCGCGGCGTAAATACATACGTCGCTCTGCATTTGGGGGAGGCGGAGGTAGCGTTACAAAGACCTACAGGCCCGGAAAACCTTGTCTTAAAGTAGATATAGACAAAAAACCAAAAGAACACCTAGATTACTGGTAATCCGACCAAATTAGAATGACCATAAAAAAGCGACGAATTCATACATGTTGATGACTGGTTATCATGGTATGTACATGTGATTCGGACGAATGAGGAGAGTTTTGAGTAAGGATGGCTACAAGAGTATGGGAAGAACAATAAAACTATGGATGAACTGTGTGGAAGATGAAGAATGGCTAGAACGGGGGTGACCACTGAGATATATGTCGGCTAATAGAGAAGTACCTATGGAAGAAATAAATAAATTGGAATAATGGCAAGAGAATTATGTATCTGTTTATTTTCTTTCCTTCTAACACGACCAGTCAAGAATCCACATTATGGCCGCGCAACTAAGATTTCCATATTGTAATCCGTTTGAGGTCACATGAGCTACGGTAAATGTTATTTAGGATTATTATGCAAACGATCCCACCGAATATTGGCACCAAGCCCGACCTATTTATGGATTTTGAAACTTACCGTACCAATAGAGCAAAAATACTAAAAGGTTATCGATTCAATGCTGTTTTAAAGCACCATTTATTTATTTATTATTAAACTTTATGCACAAGTAAAAAAAAAGTGTTCACGCCAGTAGCACAACTCCGAGCTCCGCCGCGAAACCATAGCAGCGAAACCGCAGTAGTTCAATTCAACTGGCTCGCGTCATGTTCCGCTACTTGAGTTCCGCTACTCGAATTTCGCGTAGCGGAACATGACGCGAGCCAGTTGAATTGAATACTACTGCGGTTTCGCTGCTATGCTTTCGCGGCGGAAGTGTTCTACCGTATTTAATGCCTAAGGCATTTACTACCAGTTAACCGTAGGATGACACAGAGATAAAACATGGCAGCTGCAACATAGTTGATAAATAACTCGAAAAAGAATAAATACTAATACATGGATGCATACATATATACAACCAAAATAAACTTAGCATTTACCAGTATCGCCTGGCTGAAACACGATGCTTATATGGAGTTATAATTACAAGGATTCGAGTTCCATAATAACCGCTGTCTGGGTGGTATCAACTCTCAACTCAGCCTGTCGCAGTTCACTACTCTCCCAAGCTGCTCCCCAACACCATCCGCTACACATATCTCCGTCCATAGCTGGGTAATGTAAAGGATCAGGATACAAAACAAATGCCATTTCTACTAAATAGTATTCTCATTTATGGAGCTCGTGGCTCAGTAATAACAGCCGTACTGGTCGATTGGTCAGGTTAAGCTACACTTGCCGCGATCGGTCACTAGATGGGAGACCATTTTTACATACCGAAACCACGCCGTGCCTCGGAATGCACGTTAAGCCGTTGGTGCCAGCTGTCATTCGTAAATCTTTGACAGTCATTACGGGTCATCAGAAGCCTGAAAGTCAGGCATTCAGTCTTACCAAGGGGTATCGTATTACCCAGTAACTGGATTGTGGAGGTCAGATGGGCAGTCGCTCCATGTGGAAGCCGACCCCAACAAAGTTGGCAAGCTAGGCAGATGAATATTCTCATGTATATCACGCTTCGTGTGAGTACTCGTATAAAATACTCATACTGTTTTCATAAAAGGCTGATTGATTGATCCCGATTTAAATCCAGCAACACTGGATACTGGATCGATAATATTTTATTGTTATTAGTAATTTACTGTTTATTTATTTTACCTCGATGGTCCTATCTTATCATTTATAACTTCCAGTTACAGCTATCTATATATAGCTATACTAAGCGGGCATGCCTGTGGCCCCTTTATGCCTGCAGGATTTAGATATTAAGACGCAGATTTATGCCAGTGACCGTGAGTGCTTGCGTGTTCTGTACTGAGCTTACGGAACGCGTCGTAAGTCCAGCCAGTAATAGGACTCGCCCATCAAGGAACGCTGTCCCAAATTAGATGCATTATTAATTTATTAAGATTATTAAACAAAAGGTATTTTAATATAAACACGTATACTAAAATATCAATAGTTAAATTATCTTGAAAATGGTGTAGGGTTCAGAAAAATACGCTTGATAGATTTTGCGGGATTCTCAGTTTTTTATCCGCGTTAGACATAACTTTACAAATTAATTTCACTATTTATAAACATAATCTTAAATATTAATTTATTAAGTTATTAAGAAAATGCTCTAATTTAGCATATATTTGTTCCAAATCTAACTACTCGACGTGATCTTCAGTATAAAATCATTAAAAGTTGGTTATCGTCGCCTTAAGTTCTGTTTACGTTTAATTTAATTTTTTTACTAGCTTAAGCCCGTGGCTTCGCCACGTGGAAGTCGGAAAATATCCCACAGGAACGTGCTACCGGGATCAGAGTAGGTATCCTATGTCCTAACCCAGGTCATGGCCTATCCGTATATATTTCATCTAAAACCGTTCAGCCGTTATGGCATGAAAAGGTAACAGGCAGATAATAAATCTGTTTTAGAGTCCCTTACCTCAAAATGAAAAATTGAAACCCTTAAAGGATGACTTCGTTATCTGTCCGGACCCTTTTTCTCAGGAACGCGTGGAAGCATCAAGTTATGAGAAAGAAATAGATATCAAAAACTTAGATTTACGGTCTCTTGGAGCTGTAACAAAAATCAAACTTCCAAGTTAACGCAATAAAAAAATACAGCCATTTTTGCCGCATATATTGATAATCGCAAATAAACGAGTCTATTTGGTACTTCCCGTTGACCAAGCAGCATGAAGTTTGGCGAGAAGCAAGGTCAAGTAAAGAGGAAATAGACACTAACCACATGGAAGAGAAAGAAGAAGGAATGTAAATCAGTCTGGACACGTTCTGTCTGCTCGGAATTATCTTGCGCTTATGGGATGTGTTCTACTTTTTTTTCTTTTTTTTTTTGGGGGTGGGAAATTATCAAATAACTTCTCCCGCTCTGGGTGGAGCGGGAGGGCGTGTTAGAGTTTTACTGATTAAAACCCACCCGTGCTGTGTGCCGGGGCCGCGATATCCCTTTCGGACAAACTCGCAACCCCGGCAGGGATGTGTTCTACTTGGGATGTGTATTCCACGTTTTAAGCTGTCACAACTCTGTCACTATGCTACCGAGCTGTTGCCTCTCCAAAAGTCAGGTTATCACAAAATACTAAGTTACAGCTGATAACAAATTCAATTATAAAAGAAAATAGGAAAAAAAGTTTGTAAGTGAAAAAGTTTAGATAACGTTAGATAATTTCAAAGAATCGAAGTAATTTCCTATCAAGTTGTGAAATGGTTTAATGTTACCTTATGTAAAAGGAGGTTTCGTAAAATTATCTATTGCGATATAATACTTCAAAGGTTGTCAACTAATTTGTGTTGGTCACTGCTGAATTGGTGATGTCATGACAGTGATATAGCCTATTATTATATTTTCGTGAGTTAGGTAGAAGGTGACAAACTGTGGTTTATCTACGCTTTATGACGAATTAATATTCAATTCGTTTGCAAATAAAGGAATACATTTAGTGCTGTTTTCAAGAGCGCTGATGGAGAAAATAAGGCAATAGCCGAAATGCAAGATGGTGGCTATGAATATTCGAAATATTTCATGTTGATTTTTATTAACAAGATTTTGTAACCTTGGAAACGGTACATAATGTCCATAGTTACTCCGTTACTTAACCTATAGCCTTCCTGAATAATTGGGCTGTTTACTAATTTGTGTTGATCACTGTTTAAAAATATAACAAGAAAAACACGAACATGTCTTTAATCTTATTTATTTTCATAATATCAACAAAAAATTACATTTTTGCTGCATAAAAATAAAGATATCATAAAGCAATTCTGCCCAACCAATTTTGGAAGGTGAAAGTGGGCCATAATTTTATTCCGTGCGGCGGGGCATCTAGTAATACTTGCTTACAGTTATGGTAGATACCTAGCTATTAATATTAAACAAAACTTGAATAATCTAAAAAAAAACTTCACTGGTACCTCTGAAGAGAGAAGTGCTAACAACTTATCAAAAACAACAAATCTGAGCTCGATAATAAAATCAAGTCAAAATGTTTTTAGTCCTGAAGGTAAATTTAGGTTTGAGATTCGCCAGCTGATAGCTTTTGGCGGTCCAATTCAAATGTTTTGGCGGGCCGCATAGCGGGCCTGGGGTTGAGGAGCTTTGTCATAAAGCAAAGCTTATAAAATAATACCTTTCATGAATTGAAAAGCGCGAAAAGTGACAAATGGGAGTGTTCCGTTTAAAGCATGTCACCAATTTAATTAAAATTTATTAAAAACATCATAATAAAAATAAAATGGACGTTTTAGCGAACATTAACTATTTTGGCGTCACGCCCCGTTAAATCAAACGTCACCAAAATTCAGTCAAAAATGTGAACAATATTCAGTCAAAAACTCATTAAAAACAGTTTTTTTCCACGAAATGATAATAGGCTAATTTTTTTTTTCTTTTATGGTTATAGTAGTATTACAAATACAGCATTAATCTAAAGGTATCGTATGAAATGGCACGAAATCTGATAGCATCACGCCCGGTGGCTCGCTCTCGACACGTGACGAAGATGAACTATCGACTAATGGCACTACATCGCTGCGATAGCTCGATCTCCTCTTAAACCAACCTACTATGCACGATGCAATGTATATCAAAATTCCACAAGTTACACCAGCCCACAACCAAATCATCTTCGACTCAGTTACGCTAGTAATTTTTATCCAATCACTACAAGATTGGAACGGAGTGGAAGCGAGTGTCTTAACACACACTCTAACTGAATATTTGGGTACTATCACAGATTTAATGAACATCGTTGTTTCATCAGCTAAAGCGCACAAAGAGTGAGCCATCAGATCATTTATATTAATATCAGGCCTTACTTCAACGAAATAAGATAATATTGGACCATTAGTTACATTTGGCGGGTTCCACTTCACAAAAATATGACCAAATTGGTTCGCGTACAAGTAGGTGATAGAAGGTATGCCAGCATTATTTAAACCGTAAGTTTTTACGACACCCTTCGCTGATCTACTACAATGGCCACCAGAACAAGCTCTTAATCTAAACTTATAGTCACTAAAGGGTGCCAGCCCGGTAACTCGGAAGGCTTTATTCTTGCTGGTAATATTTAACAAAATTAGAGTTCGTACATAGTTGCCAAAACTTGAATTGCTTGAAATTTTGCTTTCTTGGCTATCACAACCGAATTGGATGTCATCGCAGACGTCGAAGTACTCCTCTACCATCGCTCCAGGAGTAAGAGACGCGAGTACACCACACATTGATTCACAGCCTCTGTTATATTCTGGAGGTGGTCTCCTCACTAATGCATGACGTGTGTAATCAACATCAATTAAATCTTCTTTAAGATTACAATAATCTACTGCTGCTGATTTTCTTGAATCCCTTTCAATCAAGGCTACATCGAGTTCGTAGTAATTGATGTGCATAGCATAATCTTTATGGTCAACCCATCGTACTACAACGACGTCGTATTTTGAAGCAACTAACTCCAAGATGAATGGTGGCTCAGGAATTCCTACAGGCGTTGTGAAGTTGAATATATTACTCCTTAACAATCGCTTTTTCTCAGGATCATATATTTCGATACAGAGAGCGTAAGATGACGCTGGTTGTAATGCATTCAATTCCGCCACACCAAAACCCTTATCAAATACTGCTGGGATATCAGTAGCGTGCCATTCAAACTCGCTACAAGTTTCAGGAACCACCGTCGTATGAATTCCAGGCGGTAAACGCACATACAACGCAGAGTAGTGTATATTGTGGTCAAGAACTGGTGAAAACTTGATGAATACTGAGGATTCGTTAGACAGTGTTATTTTAAATTCGAAAGACACCTCTTTACATGCTCCACTATAGCCGTTGGAGCCTGCTGGAATATCTATCAAAGTTGGCACAACCGGGAGCCGATTTATTACTTCTTCAATTCTGGACGTACACAGTACTGGGTTATGGTCAAATCTTGCTGTACCGTTCATCATTTTGAGATTCTTTGTGACGGCTGAAGTAAATAATGTTTGAAGATTGTTATTGCGATTGATATCGAGAATATATTTATCATCTTTCAACTTCTCGCCTTTAATAATTCGTAGTGATGACAGAAAATCTAGTGATGTTATTTCGGAGCCTTCAATAGCTATGTATTGAGAAACTTCTTGGATTTGACCGAGGTATGCTCTAAGATCACCCATTGCTCCTGGGATTGCTCTGACATGGATAACCAAAGATCCGTTTACGTAAACGCATCTCTCTGCGTCTTGAATAGAGCTCAGAGACTGAATTTTTAAATTACCACAAGTCTGAAATTAAATAATATATATTTTTATTAAATCATCATCAGTTTAGTTGGATTCATTAACTGCATCTGCATGGTTAGACTGAAAGCTGAACCCAATTTGGAAAAGGCTAGGCAGTTGATGACATCAGTTGGATTAGTCGGTTTAGGTACCAGTTTCACTAACTCTTTTGTACGCTACCTTTGCAGTGCATTTTCTGGCAAAAACCTTTGATGAAAATTTTAGAATTTACTTACAATTTCACAATGAGTGCAAGGTTCACAGGTGATGGGACGTGTCTTATTGTTCAGCCTATACTCTAGAGGACAATGAGAGACACAGGTATTATTGAAAACCCATCGGCCCAGCGCCAAACATTCCACCTCCGTGACGCAATACTGGTTATCAGGGAGAAGGATTCTGCAAAATAAAATATGAGCGTTCAAGGACCCAACAGCTACAAATGAAATTTCGGCCCCGGCTTGAGATTACCACCTATATACAAACAATAAATTTTTGCCTTTTTAAGGCTTGTGCAGACTAGCGCGACTAGTCGCGCGACACGACACCGTTTATTGTTATACTGTGAAGTTTTCTTAGAAATTGTATTGTTCGTGTCGCGTCGCGCGACACGTCGCGCTGGTCTGCACAAGCCTTTAGTAATAGTGCAGATAATTATAGTACCTATAGATATATTATAGTAAATCTATAAACAAAGATCTCCGTGATTTTGAGATGCCTAAAATAACTACAAGAGTGAAAGGTCTCTAAGAGGCTCTAATAAAATTTCGGAGATGGCATTTATGCCTCTTTAGAACCCTTATAGGATCACTCGTGTGTCTGTCTGTCTGTCTGTCTATCTATGAGTATGTCTGTCTGTCCGTCTGTCACAGCGAATTTGCTTCGAATCTAATGGACCGATTACGTTGAAATTTGGTACACACATGTATTTCTGTGACCCAAACACGGACGTGTAACATAAATAAATTCATTTTGAATATGGTAGTCACTTTTGGGGGGCAAATAAGAAAATAAAATAAAAATCGTTTTGTGAACTGTAGCATGTGACATATCAAATGAAAGGGCTTTTTGCGAGGATCTCAAATATATTAAAATGCTTGATACTTTTAAACATATTCAAGAAAATAGATGAAAATTGACCATTCCCCCCTTACCTCCGTAAATACTTACTGAGCCTAAAATTTTAAAAAATAAACACAAAATAGTTGTATGCTTATAGATTACAGAAGATGGTGGTCTATGGTCTTAAAATAACATGGTAAATCCCTCAGTATTGTGCGTACAAATTTACATTTGCAGTTGGAATATATGGGGGAAAATGTTAAGTTTGTTCTTGGGATGAATTCATCCCAACTACGGAACCCTTTAAGTGCGTAGTCCGACACTCAATTGGCCGGTTTTTGTATGTTTGTTATGCTTTCACGGCTAAACGGCATAACCGATTTTGATTAAATTTGTTATGAGGATACTTTGAACCCTGAGGAAGGTCATAGGCTACTTTTTATCGATATACGACGTGCGTGACGCCGCGGGCGGAAGCTAGTAATATTATAAAGGGAAAATATATTCGTGTTTGTAATGAATAAACTCAAAAACTACTGGACCGATTTTTTTAATTCTTTCACCAGTATAATTCTATATTATCACTGAGTAACATAGGCTACAATTTATAAAGATATCACGCGGGCGGAAGCCAGTCGAAAATACAAGTATACGATTTTGCTAAAAAAAAAAAGCAACATGCTCAATTTGTATTATTTCATGTATCGTTGAATCAGTTCACTAATAAAGAAATTTTTCATTTTTTATTCATTTTGTGTTCAAGGTTTCACTTCGAGTGAAAGATGCCGAATAAAAGACAAAAATGATTAAAAAATTTAGCGTTGGATATCTGCTTTTTTTTTTTTTTTTTTGGATGGGAAATCATCAAATGACTTCTCCCGCTCTGGGCAGAGCGAGAGGGTGTGTCAGACTTTTACTGACTAAAACCCACCCGTGTTCCTTCCGTTGCCTGTGTGCCGGGGCCGCGATATCCCTTTCAGACAAACCCGCAACCCCAGCAGTGGATATCTGCTTTAGACTGTTACTTACGAATGAGATGGACACTGAGTCACGCATTTCCCCTGATACGTGTAATGGCGGCACACAAAACAAATGTTCTTGTTAGTCTTACGGCATCCAAGGCACTGTTCATTGCACTTATCAGCTTCTGGTCCATCCAGGAACAACTGGCATTTTCTGAAATAGGAAAAAATTTACATGGATTGTACAAGAGCAATTTTTTTGAGGCAGAGATGTACCATCGCGGACACTGGTGCCTGACCACCTTTCAACCTTATTGCTCAGGTAATAAGGTCCAAAAGTGGTACGGCGCCGGTGTCCGCGATAGTATCTATAGTATATATACATTTCTCCAGTTATTCTAAAGTACCATGTAATAGGAGGCGAGCCTATTGCCATCAAGCGGGCACAAATCAATACTCCAGAATGAGAAAAATCCAGAATACCTTATTGAAAAACCCAATATCAATTTTCTCGTCCAGGTATCGGCCCACATTCATTAGGCTAACGAAGCAGTCAAAAAAATATGAACTACTAAATCTTACCTGTTATTCCAACAGCGGTTCACTGAAGCATTTAATGAACAAGAGCAAGTGTTGCTGCACGGGACCTGGAAGTCTGGCGGACTGATGACGTGACGAGCCTTCGGAGCCAGCAGATTCCAGTCGATGGTATCCACGAAGCACGCTTGGGGCAATGCCCACATTGTCACCCCTCCTCTATCTATCTTGAGAAGGTTATAAAGACCAATCTAGAAAATAAAACTGAGTTTGTTTCGGTCTTTCTTCTCAGAGTAGACGGATAGGAAACAACGAATTCATCTAGTTTGAAAACATTAGTTTATTTTTGACGCGTAAAAGTAAAAGTGTTTTTAGGGTTGTACGTCCGAATGAAAAAACGGAACCCTTATAGGATCACTCGTGTGTCTGTCTGTCCGTCTGTCACAGCCAATTTGCTCCGAATCTAATGACCGTTTATGTTGAGTTTTGGTACACATTTATGTACTCGTATTTCTGTGACCCAAAACGATTTTTCTTTTTAACAAATGAAAGTGCTTATTGTGAGGGTTCTTTAATTTCGATTCGTTGTTAAATCAGTGATTTAACTTTAGATAAGTCTTGAGATATGACATAAAATAGGTATGGCGGGCCCAGAGGGTCATGGCAAAGCCGCGCAGCCGCAAGGCACACTTTCCTGCTAATTTCTTACTTTACACTTTTTATTTGTTACTATTTTTTTTTTAACTTGTAGTATAATAATGTTGTGTTGGTATGCATTCTACTCTTTGCTAAATAAGTGTTTTGTCTCTTATTTCTTTCTTTCTTTTACAGCCAGCATATTCGGCACGAAAACTTGATAGCTGAGTAGTGTCCGTGCTATGAGAACGCCAAAAAATATTTGAAAAGCTAGAGATAGGAGCCCTACAGGCAGACAGATTTAAAAGGACAAAAAATAACAGGATGCTCCGCACCTGTGATTTTAATCTCATCATTTCTACGGGGCCTCACTAAATAGACAAATCTGCTGTAGATATTGTGGACTCTCACATATGTACAGTACAACTATTTTCTGAATGTCCCGCAGGAAACTTCGTGTTTTGTCAGTAGTCGGATTTCTATCAGTTTTGTTTTCTTAGTGCAAAGGGCAACTGATAGAAATCCGACTACGTCCTATCCTACCACTACGCCCGCGTTGCTGTCAACCATAATTACCAATTACAAAGGACAACTGATAGAAATCCGACGACTGACGAAACACGAAGTTTGCCGAGGGACATTAAGAATATAGTGTACATACTATGATTCGAAATGTTCTATTGCAACGCTTATTTGTTACTAAAAATATACTTACAATTGATTTTACTTGAAGTTTCAATTCAATATAGGTCTATTTGAATACTGTTATTGTACAAAATGTCGTACATTAAATAACAACATCAAACATCACAAACGCGCATGTAACTACGATTTTTTTATATATTGCAAGGTCCCCTGAGAGTAGTTTATACCCAAGTTTGCAACCCTGAAAACTTTGTGCTACTCGAAATTCTGACACTTATTTCAGTTTTTTTGAAAAATATTCCTTAAAGACGCGTTTTTAGGTATCTTTGTTGGATATTTTTGGGAAGCAAGCTAAATTTGATACAATCTGAGCTCAACCCAAGCACTCTTGATCTTTTGACGACACGGTTGGCGCAGTGGCTGAGCGATCGGCTGCTGCGCAACGTGTCGCGGGTTCAATCCCCGCACGGAGCAAATATTTGTATGATCTGCAAGTAGTTGTTCCGGGTCTGGGTGTTAGTGTATGTGAGTTTCTATGTTTGTAAACGCACCCACGATACAGGAAGAAATTCTTAGTGAGGCGCAACGTTTAAAAAAAAAAAAAAAAAAATTGGTTGCGTTTTTCAAGGATAGGTATTATTTTCTAAAAAGTGAATAAATTTCGATCTAGGGTCATTTGCCAAGACACGTACTGGCTGAACGAATGGACCTAGCGAAATACCTAAAAACGCGTCCTAAAGGCAAAGATTTAAATCGTAGATGTGCCCTCACCGTACTACGTCGCGCGAAAAAGTGCCCATAGTGAGAAGAGTGACTTCGCACAATAATAATGGCGTTTCCATGACAATCAAGTCAAATGTCTGCGATATTGTGTGTCAGAGGTGTCAAAACGAAATAGAAACGCGACCATCTTTTAACACGGCAGGGCAAATCTACGATTGAAATCTTTGCCTAAAGGTATATTTTCCAAAAAACTGAAACAAGTGCCAGAATTTCGCAGTTTTTCGAGCACCATGGGAGTAGCACAAGGTTTTCAGGGTTGCAAACTTGGGTGTAAACTACTCTCAGGGAACCTAACAACATAAAAAAACCGTAGAAACATGCGCATTTGCGATGTTTGCATTTTTTTGTGTCGATATGAAATTATTTGAATAATTTCAAAATACACAAATATCCGCACTACCATTGTTTGCAAGACTTAACTTAAATGATGAATTTTCATTTGATCTATCTAAATGCAAATAGTTTGTTTATCGCCCAGTGCTGAAAAATTGACTATCGAATCATAGTGTGGATTTAATTGGTCAGTTTTTTACGGTTCGAAGAATGTTCGAAGCGTTCATTGTTATATGGGTGACCGGCTCTTTTATTCACTGTATGACGAACTTTACCCAAAAACAATGTCTGATGTATTTTGAGAGCATCAAATGCTTCGGCTTATCAATCCAAAATATCCGAAATCATCGTGCGAGACTGAAACCTTAAGTTAATTTTCACTTTTTCACTTAAAGTCGGTTGTTTTTTACTGTTTAAAGTTTTTACTTTTTAGTTTTTAGTAGGGGTACCTGCCCCACACAAATTCGAATACCACTACCTGCTATGTACATAACAGTGACGGGAACATATAGCAACATCCACATCGACAAAGTCGGATAAATAGGTACGTATTATTGAAAATAATTTTCAAAATCGGAAAAAAAAACATACATACAGACGAACATAAAACCTCCTCCTTTTAAAAATTCGGTTATTTACCCTAGGTTAGGCACTAGTCACTGTTGACTAGGAAGCGACTACTACTACAAGCCATCAACGATTTTCTCGCTCAAGAAACGTACAAAAGATTGTAGGTCCCGTGTAAGAAGAAGAGATACATATATACATAGTTCATCGCTGGCTGTTCACACCGCCAGCGAGTACCTACTCGTTTGTTACAGCGACAAGAGCTATCAAAGAGAGTACTTGCTCAGTAGTAGCTGAATATCAGTATTTTACATGGAGTGACTGCTTATCTGACCTCCACAATCCAGTTTACTGGGTAATACGAATACGATACCCCTTAATAAGACTTGTTGTCAGACTTTCGGGTTTCTGACGACCCGTAACAACTGTCAAAGATTCACGAATGACAGCCGGGACCACCGGCTTGGTACATACGCATACCAGCGAGTAATCGCTCGTCGCCGTCGCGCGAGTTTGATGCTCGCTGCTCGCCAACTCTGTTTTTGTTGCTAGCCCTACTCGCTTTTCGTTAATACCTGGCGGTGGGACAGGTGCCTTACTTCAATAAGTGCCGGACGTAAAGAATAGTACCATCACATTTCTTCCCGTGGGTGTCGTAAAAGGCGACTAAAGGACTCACTAGAGAATGGGCAGCAGCGTTCTCTACGCATTTTTAACGCCATGCTGCGATCGCCAACCCGCCTGCCAAGCATGGCAATTATGGCAAACCCCCCCCAGGCCTTTGGGGGAGGCCTATGTCCAGCAGTGGACGTCTTTCGGCTGAAATGATGATGGTGATGAATTGGAGAAATTTGGCTCACTACAGGTCTACAGGATGTTAAATCTCTTGTTTTCAAGAAGGGAGAATAGAAAATCGAAAGTACATTACATATACCTCTCTAAGATTTGAGTTATCATACACAATCAAGCCGAAGTTGTTCAACAGCTTCAGTCCTCTAATTCTCGTCAGTTTCGGGAACAGCTGGCCTACAGATTCCAGACCCCTGACTCGATAAATTACTAGATATTCTGTGATCTGAAACACAAAAACAAAGCATTATTAAGACGTAATACAAAATGGCTTCCTGAATCAGAATTGAAATAAATTCTTCAAGTTTGAGTTTGAATTCCAAAAGTAGATAGAATTAATTCTAAAATCTTTGTAGGTATAGTCTAGGAAATTAATTCGTTAAATTAATTAAATTAAATTAATATTTTGTATCTATTCGTGTAGTTATTTATTGTATTTCGTACCTAGTGTTAATAGTTTGTAAATAATTCGTTAGTAAATTGACACCGTGATTTGCCGTGTTATAACTATTTCACACACTGTCAAAAAATTATAGTTGTAATTTAAATATACGGACAATTTAAGTTGGTACCTATAGTAAATTTGCTTAACCATTTTCCCTGACTTTACCTATTTGATAACAAATTGTCAAACTCCTGGGGGCCTACCACCACCTCTAAAGCAGTATCATTTTAATATTACTTTAGTGTGGGAAAGAGGTGAAGCTCTACAGCTCTATCTTTTTCCCCCACTGAAGTAAAATTAAAATAATACTGCTTTAGAGGTGCTGGTAGGCCCCCTGGAATTCGTACCAGGCCCAAGATGCAGGTTATCTGTCTAGTTTGTAAACCAGCTATAGGTAATATTTTAAGCTACTCATTTTGTCTCAAATTACCTGGACAATAAACTATTTTCTATTTCTTTTCTATTTGTAAGCAATTCAGAGAAAATAATTCCTCCTTACCTCCCTCAGATCCCAAAACGCGATATTGGTAAAATTCTCCTTCCTTGCTTTCTCTATAAATATTTCCAAGCTTCCCAACACCACGACACATCCTTTCAAGGTCTTCAAATCTACGACACTCCTGATAAGCTCCCCTTTGCATATCCTCGAGCTATTTGTACTGGTTAGATCTAGTTTTTGCGGGGATATCCCGCCAAAAAGCAGGGCGTGGGTCAGTAACCTGTAGAAAATGAAGTCTTTAGAAGTAACAAATAATATCATTTCCGCATTTATAACCTCTAGTATAATACAAGAATTTGTTTGATCGTCATCAACATTGCCACTGCTGAGCGCTGGGGTCGGTGCATATCATTTATTCATTCATTTGTCATCAACATTGGCACTGCTGAGTATAGGCCTCATCTATTTTGTTCCATGCTTCCCTGGTCTGTGCGAGTGTCGAGCTCAACCAGGATTTATCCACAATCCCATGAATTTCCCATCTGGATGTTGGTCTGCCATCACTCCTACCGTGTGACATTCAGTTAGAGCACTGCTCCACTCACCATCATAACACAAAATTTCACCGTGAAAAATTAGATGAAGTGAGCTTGAATTGAGCTGGCCATGCATCCCTAGCATACTGCCAGATAAAATGGCAGCTTACTTCACTTAAGATTACACGGTGAGGTTTTTAGGGTTCCGTACGCGAAAGGTGCCAAACGGAACCTTATTACTACTGTCTGTCCACGGACTGTATCTCATGAACCGTAATAGGTAGACAGTTGAAATCACAGATTGGGTATTTACTATTTCTATTGCCGAAAATAAAACATTTTTTTTTAATTGTCTTTTCCTTTTTGAGGTTTTTGTTTCCTGCAAGCGTAGCATGACAACCATAGAAACGGGTTTTGTCGACGGAAGAATAGACAAAATGACGGATTGCGATTGTTTATCTCTCATTTTGTCTATTCTTCCGTCGACAAAACCCTTTTCTATTGTGGTCATGCTAAGCGTGTAGATAACCTTTTCCTTGTTGAATAAATAGAGTTCCAGATTGACGACTTATAACTAATTAGTTTGACGAGACATTTTTAAAGTCTGAAAAGTTTGTTCTAAATAATTACATCTGATTTATGAAACATGTCCCGGAATTAACGCACACCACCAATCATCCCACTTAGAATATTATCTTAAATTCATAATATACAGATTTTTTTGTTTAAAATAAAACATTGTTAATTTACCAGAATACCCGCGAAATTTCGCGGTTGTATAACTTTTTAATCATTCGAGATTTTTGATTCATAGTCTTTATGGCACCTCTTTCCGTCATGAGGTATCCGTGGCCTAGGTCTTATGGGGAGGCGTAAAAATTGATGCGATGTTACTATGTAATAGTAAATTAAATTAGTTATACGTAATATAGTCACAATAACAAATCTACGCACGCACACAGTCGTACACGATAATCTAGCGTAGTAGGTACTTCGTCATGTCGTTTGTTTGGCTGCACAGCGGAAGTGTGACCATGTTATTTTCGTAGTTTTAATTCTTTTTGGCATAAAAATAACTCATATTACAAATTACAAAAATCGTTACTAAACAAACTACATTCGTAATGTGCATTAATTCGTGTGTATGTCTGCATTAATGTGTGAGTTACAAAATAATTCAATTCATTTATTAACTTTATGAGCTTATGGTAAAAATTATACAGATGTTTTACAAATAAATACCGGTCCATACTACGTCCCGCCAGAAGGCATATAAAATTGTTGTGGTAGATAATCAAATGTCACATTAACAAAATGAAAATAAAAATATTATACCTATTTGGTCACAATCTCGTAGGTATACAATGATATATTAAATAAAAAATTCAATAAATAATATTATTATCTTAAGGGAAGGGGATCGGGTTCGAAGATTGAGTGGTTACACAGAATACAATCAAAGTATACTACGTGTAATGTTTATTGTTCTATCCATTACCTACTTTGATAAATATTTCACTTTATACTGGAACAATGGATATATTTCTCACAGAAAGGCCTTATTATCATAATTATTATTTAACTAGCTTCTGCTCGAGACTTTCTCCGCGTGAAATTTCTTGTATCCTATGACACTCGGCAATACTGTTAGTAGCTTCCCATTAGTGAAAGAATTTTTGGAATCGGATTAGTAGTTTTTCGATTACCCCCTACATACAAACTCACAAATTATATCTCTTTATAGTACATGCTCCCGGACTCTTAAAATGAGGCATATTGTATTTTTATGTTTACAGGTCTTTTTTTTTTTTTTGTTTCAGGATGGGAAATCATCAAATGACTTCTCCCGCTCTGGGCAGAGCGAGAGGGTGTGTCAGACTTTTACTGACTAAAACCCACCCGTGTTCCTTCCGTTGCCTGTGTGCCGGGGCCGCGTTATCCCTTTCAGACAAACCCGCAACCCCAGCAGGCATTGGTCTTTCGACCCCGTCGGTCGGTGCTGACATCTCTTTGAGGCGCGCGTGGAACACAACGCGCCGTCGACACGGGCCTGGTCCTTATCGGACGGCGAGCTGCCCATTGCTCACCGTCTGCAGGCCCGCGCCTACGGTGGCCGGAAGTCGCCATGGCGCCTCTCAAGCCACTCCTCAAAGAGGGGACTTATCGCCGCAATTGTGGCGTGCCCAATGTTTATAGGCCTAAAATACCAAAATAATGTTCTGTCAGAGAAAAAGTTTTTATGCAGTTTTGAAGCTGACATACTGGCCATCATTTCGGTATCGCCATTGTTCCAAATTTGAATTCACTAATTTGAAAAAGAGAAGAAAGTCGGAGTTTGGCCGCTGTTAAATAAGCAACGTTAATAGTTATTTCGTTATTTGTTCTGTTTAGCATAAAGAGTATCGGAATTGTTTTTCTCATGTTTTTCCTTATTTTTTTATACATTCTGACGTTCATATTATGGATACTGCACGTGAAGTAGCCGCGCAAGCTGTGGCAATTCTTCAGTCTGGGCTTAGTCAGCGAAACATAAGTGCACACCTTCATGCAAATCGTTATGCCGTTCAAAGAATTTACCATCGATACCCGCAGACTGGCGGATTCGTGCGCCGGTTCCGGAGGACCAGAAAACTGGGTCACTAAAGCACGACAAGATCGGTTTATCTTTACCACCAGCCTGCGTCATCGTCACCTGACCTCAGTACAGGTCTAAAATAGTGAGACTTTCATGGACTGACGGCGAGAAAGAGGCCCGAACAACAATTACAGTATGCACTCAATCTCGTCAATGTAGCCAAGTTCTATTTACGGAAGAAATCAAAAATATGCGGTATGGCAATGATGGCCGTAGAAAAGTCTACTGAAGACAGGGAGACCGTGTTCAGCAAAACAGCAATGTTGTATTTATGAGAAGGTGAGTTATGGCGGTGGATCATGGCGCTTCTTTGTCCAGACAATTACTGCCGGGGCAGAAGGCACAGGCTGTTTGTCGTGCCTCCATGTCGTACCGTTGCACGTGCTAAGTCGCCAACTCCTCCCACCCTGGCCGCGCTTAATGAACTCTTGGATTCTAACCCAACAGGCGACCTGTTTACGGATGGGTGGACGAAGATTTTATTGGTATGTCAGAAGTACTGTGAGAAAAATTTATGAAAGTGTTGTTAATAATGATTTTTTAATTTATGTTTTGATGTTTTTATTTTGTACCTATATTTAATGTGTGCTATAATTGTCTCTTTTATTTTTAATTTGAGTTACTGTACTCGTAATTGGCTGTAACACAACCGTTGTAGCTAAATAAATAAATAAATAGACAGTCTGGGTCGGAATTTCAGCTGAAGGAAATACTGGCTTTGAGGTTGTGACGGGACCACGGTTGCCACCACTAAACAGCGACCGATACATTCGTCAATGCCTAGAGGCTCATGTGATGTCGTATGCTGAGTTTGTAGGCCAGTATTTAATTTTTATGCATGATAATGCAAGGCCGCACACTGGAAGAATTGTTCGAGAATACCTGCATGACGATAGTATCGTAGCAATGGAATTGCCAGCAGGAAGCCCTGATATGAACCCAATAGAGCACGTGTGTTCGAACTAACCAACCAGCTGCAGAAACTTCGCAGGAGCTGAAAACTGCCATCTTGGAAGCATGAGAGAACATTCCACAGCACGTCATAGAGGCATTTATTAATTTCATGGCGAACCGCATGACGGCCGTCGTAAATACTCTTGGAGGTAACACAAGTTACTTAATAAACGTTTTCTCTATGTAAAACAATGTTTTCTTCAATAATTCCACGTTAATGTGGCCCCTGACAAACGAGAAAAGACGACTTATTGCAATTAAACGGTGTTTTTTTAAATATTCCAATTTGGAACAATGACATACGAAAATAAAAAGATACAGGATGTCACAAAAATATGCAATAATATGTAATATGTGGCTCGATTCACTTACGGACATACCGTAAGTTAAACAGAGAGCGAAGCGCCCGTAATGACGGCCGAACGAACGGATTTCGCTTAGGGAGTAGGCCCCCTGATGGGAGCTTATTAGTATACTCGTAGATTCCGAAAGTACCATGAAGAGCAAACGTGCAATATAAACATTTATCAATAAGGAAAATAAAGCCCTAAGTAAATAATATGAATTATTATATTACTAAGCGGCTACAGTACTAACTTGATAACACTAATTAGATAATGCAATAATATAAAACATGATTATTAATTTTACTTATTATTTCCTACGGGTCAATACAAAGTCGTAGGGTCGCTGATAGTACTTATTAACTTTATAAAACTTTGCGATAATAATTCCTGTATTTTCAAATATAATTAAAATGAGTTTTTTGTAATAATGAGAGTGCTCTATACTAAATTTATACAAAAGAGAATAAATTAAGACAATCCCACTAAACATTAATTGTAGGCTTTTAATAACGTGCGTCATAAACTCTTATCAAATTAAATATGTAAAAATTTAAACATTTCTTGCCACCGACTGTTAATGCCTAGTTTATACGATGGCCAGTAACTGGACCCAGTGGCTCGGAATTTCGTACCCAGTCAGTGGGTTCATATATACGAGATCGGCAGTAACTCAGTAAGTCAGCTACTGGGCCCGAAAATAGACGAGCAGGTTAGTCAACTGGACTGACTTGAGCCCTCAGTCAGCACGAAGTCAGTACTGGACTGGGTTGAAACAAGTGTCTACACGAGCCCAGTTGCAAATCAGCGCTGAACTAACTTACTGAACTGTCACATTACTGGGCTCGTAAAAACCTGCTTTAAGGAGGATCCGCAGTGGTAGCACGCGAAATTCAAAGTTTTTTGCAATTTGTAGGTCAGTGTCAGGTTGTATCTTGATCAAAATATGATTCGCGACTATAACAGATATGCATTACAATCATTAATACATCCCTCCAAGTTAGATTTGTTCCATAAGAGATCTGTTATGGAACAAATCTAATCGCGCTCGCGCACATATTTTGATCAAGATACAAACCAACACTGACCTAAAAACGTAAGAAAATTGTAATTTCGCGGGCAACCCTGCGGATCTACCAGTTACTGGTAAAAGAGAAAAAAGAGTCTGACGTGATGACATTTGGAACTAATTATTTTACATGTAATGCAGACCTATGATGATGGCACTACTTTGCCGACAAGTACTAGTAGGTTTTCAGTCACAAGCAGCGTTTTTAACAATTTGCTTAAATTATTTTATGAAATTTGCCATTCGAAGTGACCTTAGTGCAGTAGTGGCGCCTTCATTTTCATTTTACTCTTTTATACTTCATAAAACATCAGCTATCTGCCAGTGACAGTCCCGTCAAAATCGGTTCAGCGGTTTCGGAGATAAGCCGAAACAAACTGACAGACATAAAAATTTAAAAATGTTTTTTTGTTTGTTTTAATAAGTACCATTTGTACTTTCTTAATATGCATTTAGTAAAAAGCTGTAACTTTGACACTACATACAGACACTTCAATTTGATTTGATTGTACGTATGTGTGTTTATAAATAATCCAGATACTCTAGTACTTACCATCGGGTTAGTTTTTGTAACTATAATAAGTATCATTAACAGTAGGAATCTCAAACATGTTTTTACTCTACACGCGTGGGATACCTAATTATTATCTAGTGGAATCTTTCGTAATTGAATATCTTCTCTCTATACAAGTGTATTCCTGTACCAACCTATTGTGCGCTTTTGTAATTTCTAACGTGACATTATTATCGTGGACGTCCACGTCCATAAAATGTATGGAAATACGTGCCCGTTATAACGTTATCGTGGACGGACATCTATAACCTTATATATATATATATATATATATTTTAAGAGCGTGTATCCTAAAAGTTGGCAACGTCGCAAATAACTGTCAAATATTTACCTGTTTTGATTCTTATAGCAATATTACTGAATAGAAATAAGAAATGTGGCTAACCAGGATAACTAGAATATTAATCATGAATTGCAATTATAACATTGGATTTGATGTTGTACCCATTTTAGGTGTAAAAAACGCATTTGGAAAGTTTCCAAGTAGTTTTTTTTACATCTAAAACTAAACATTCAGTGTTACGATATAAATTATTGCATTTCATAATCCATATTCTAGTTCGCTAGTTAGCCACATTTTTTATTTCCACACAGTAATATTGCAAAATTAATCAAAACAGTGAAATATTTGACATCTATTTGCGACGTTGCCCACCTTCAGAACAAACGGTCTTAAAATATATTTCCATATTTTTTTAATGAAAATATATTTTAAGAAGACGGTTATAGATGTCCTGTATTTCCATTTTTTTAATGAAAATATATTTTAAGAAGACGATTATTAGATGTCCGTCCACGATAACGTTATAACGGGCACGTATTTCCATACATTCTAAATCGAGATTTTACCGGCACGATTAATTGTCGTCCGCGATAATTTACAGTGACTTAGTTTTATTTCTTCCAGTCGTCATGGTTCATGACCAGTGATCGGAGTAGGTAGATTGAACTGGGGTCATTGATCCGAAACGTATATATTACTATGGACATTCCTCCGGAATTGGTGGATTATTAAAAAAAAACCGGAACTTATGTAGGAATTGTATTCTGCCAGAGTGGAAGGAGTCATTTGATGATTTGCCATCCTCAAAAAAAAGGTAGGAATTGTAATAAAATGAGCAATTTTATTCTTTATTATTCTTCCTATTTTTTTTTTCAACAGATAAATAATGAATTAATTTAGTTTTGATACCTTCCTTTAAATTTTGAATTGAGTAGTAATAATATCACTACCAACATTAACAATATTTAATTGAATCCGGAAATACCGGAATTACTTTCCGGAAAAATGGCTTATCCATGTTATTCTTTCTGTGTGCATTTATGATACAAGTACTAAAAATCAATCTACCTACTCCGATCACTGTTCATGACACATTTAATAGGAAACTGTGACTGTAATCCAACGTTAAAAAAATCGTTACGACACAGTGAGAACTCGTAGTAAGCGATAGATCAATCGAACACGAAAAAAGCTACTTACTTAGTTTAGCAACACGCGACACCGGTAGAACAATTTCCGTGAAGTTTTTATAGAAATTGTTCGACCAGTCGCGTCGCGTCGTTCCTGTCTCCGGGAGCCTTTATGTTTTGATTGCGCATCTCTCTACATAATTATATCACCTAGTTACCACAACCGGAACTCTACTTACCCTGCCAAGGACAATGTGTGAAAGAGACAAACATAACACATAGGTACTTTTCTGTCAAACAAGCTCTGAAATCACTTGCAATATAAAGCTACTGAACATGCAATTTAAAAATAAGAAGTTATAAATAAATTAAGGATAGTATTTAAATTAAAAAAATAAAAATAAAAATTGAATTACCATATTATCAGCGTTTTCGCCATGTCACCTTGAGTTTGCCACCGAAGTTTTTATACTTTTTCTGCGCACGAGCAGCTAACCGCTTCCTCAATACGAAACGACTGAGTAGTCTCCAGTGTAGATACCTTACATTTATGGGAAAACACATTGTGTTGCGTTTCCCATGGCCCTATATTGATCATGGGACTTCACTATTGTCTGGATCAATTTCTAAAGTATTACCAACAAAGAAATCTATTGGAAACAAGTAAACGAATAATGACATATCGTTGTCTCTTTTCGTCTTGCTGCCAATTGCAGTGTGGGATAAGGACGATGTATTATGTGAAGTTTGTTGACGGTAGTAGTTAAATAATTAGGTATTTATTTTAATCTTGTGATCGTGAAACGTAGGCAATTGAAACGATTTAGATAAAAGTCGATGCTGTTTACTGTTCTACAGGGTCTTATTAAATTAGCTAGCGAAACTGACGTGATGAGTAAGCAATATTTAAACACAAAATAAATCTGCCTAGACTTTTCCCAACTATGTTGGGGTTGGCTTCCAGTCTAACCGGATGCAGTTGAATACCAGTATTTTACAATTTTACATGGAGCGATCACCTATCTGACCTCCACAACCTGGTATCAACAGGTTCCCCTTGGTAAGACTGCTAGGCTGACTTCCGGGCTTCTGACGACCCGTAACAACTGTCGCGACGTTGATCGTAACACGATAAAGTAAAATAAAAATGATTTGAGGTTTTTTTTTTGGGAGTCAAAGACCGCTGGTAGTATTGTTACTTGAAGTATGAGTTGAGAAAATCTGTTCTCTTTTTAGGGTTTCGTAGTAAACAAGGAACCCTTATAGTTTCGCCATGTCCGTCTGTCTGTCTGTCTGTCTGACCGTCTGTCTGTCCGCGGGTTAACTCAGAGACGGTTAGTACTAGAAAGCTGTAATTTGGCATATGTATACATATTACTCATGCCGACAAAGTGGTAAAATAAAATTAAGAAAAATATTATTTTTTAGGGTACCTCCCCTACACGTAAAGTGGGGATGTTTTTTTTTTTCTCGTCTACCCCATGTTGTGGGACATCGTTAGAAAGGTTGTTCAAAAATATTGTGAGTTTGTGAAAACCATTTTTAGAATCAGGGAACCGTTTGCGAAATATTAAGCTTTTAACTGAAATTTTTTGTTAGAGTCAAGTGTCCGCCCCCCTTCTATCTAAATGGTTGTACTTGGACTTGTGAAAAACTTCACAGCAGTAGTATATATAACGAAATTAAAAGGAAAACTATGAGAGCTAAGTAGGCTGTACAGGTTAACGATTAATAATCAACCAACTTAAATTTGCGGTTTGAAAAACATGATCTCCCATACATTCTGTATGGGAGAACTTTTTCGGAAGATTTTTTGGAAGAACTTTTTTCAACTACAATGTTAAGTTTGTTCTTGGGATTAATTCATCCCAACTACGGAACCCTTCATTGTGCGTGGTCCGACACGCACTTGGCCGGTTTTTTATCATGTAGTATCACTTTTACACTAAAAAAAACATTTTTTTTAAACTGATATTTAAGTAACTACACTAACTGCGGTAGACCCCACAAAAAATCATCAAAATAATTTTTTATTTATCATGTATATATTTCAATACCCACTTCTGCAGCGTTTCGCTAGTTAACTTAATCTGACCCTGTATACTGCCGTATATTTACTCGTCTACATAACATGCAACTCTAGAGATAGAAAAAAACTCGAATTGCACGAAGTCAACTTAGGAGAACGTATGAGCTCTAAGTATGCGTTTGCACCAGAAGACATTTAGTGTTGGAGATATTCCGAAACTTGTCACATGAAACAATTCTCATAACTTGTTTTGTTGAATTTGCGTTCGCACTGCACGCAATATGAGTAAGTTTTAAGACAGATCTCAAGTTAGATGTTTACCAAACATCATAACATGTAGTGGACAACATGTTGCAAGATCCTTATAGAAACATTTTGGCAATTTGTCTGTTAAACATGTCAAGTGATATGAAACGTCAAACATGTTTCGCGTCAACAAGCTGTGTGACAATGCGAACGCGAGCCGCTTATTTGGCAGAAAACAGAGATTTCAACATGTTTCTAAGTATGTGAATGTTTCGTCAATGCAAACGCACGTTTCCGTATGTTTTATTCCAAAAGTGAAAACAAGAAATGGATCAGAAAATGTACCTGTGGGTGCTAATTTGTAGTGCCACTTACAAATTGAGAGCTATGATTTGTTTACCTAAACCCGAAATTCTCTTTCAATATACCTAGAAAAGTTATTTTTATTAATAATACTGCTTTGCACATTATAATCTATAATCGATTGCAGTCCTTGACCCTGGTTACAACGAGTTCATAATATCATAAAGCACAGGCCACACCGCGACCTAAGCTAAATAAGGCTACACCGCGAGCAGCACCCTAATTGCGTAACACACGATCAATCACAATGAGCTGATCTAAATAAGGCTACACCGCGAACTAAGCTAAATTAGGCTACGCCGTGACCTAAGCAAATTTAAGCCACATCGCGAGCTAATCTAAATTCGTTTGACTTTATTCACTTACAATATTGAACAGGCCATAAAAGCTAGCTTATAATATAAGTATTATTCCCAATCTGCTAACAATCCAGTGGAGCATGCCATGACTACACCGCCGCTCTGTGCATACACGCTCACACGCACACATTTTAAATAACCTTTTACAATGACACTGCAACCAAACTACACCACAAAAAGTGCACACATGTTTACGAAACCGGCTTCACTTCACTGTTGACAGCGCTCTGTCTTGGTTTTTTATTTGGTCTGAGTTCCCGATCCCGATCCGAATATGCCAGCAACACAACTCAGATATTACGATGGTTCATACCTGTGTCTAAAGATAACCCTTGTTTTACAAAATAGCGTTAAATGAATTAAGCTAAACTAAGTTAGCTTAGCTCGCGGTGTTGTCTTAGCTTTAGTGAGTCACTCTTCACTCCGAACTGTTCACATAATGACGGTTTGTAAAATCATTCTCGTTATTGTAATCTATCCATGAGATTGTGTCACAAAATCCTTTTGTTTAAAATCAGTTTACACAATCCCGCTACGCTTTCTAATTTCTGGCTTTGACACTTTAAATAGAGCAATTTTTGAACTGAAAATAATGAAACCATTTATGATGCGGAAAAGGTGTGCATCCTTGGTCCGTGGGGTACGGGGCAGCGCTAACAGCATCCTGTCTATGATTGCAAGTAGGCTTGATTGTGTGTTTGTGAACCACTGCTGCAAGGTTTCGGCTGGGCCTGTCACCTTGCAGCAATGATGTCACAATCTGTTTTCTGTTTTGTTTGTAAGTGTACTACTAACATAGTTTGTAAGTATATTGTTACTATCACTATGAGTCCTGTTGCTCGGAATAAATGATTTATTATTATTTATTGGTTTGCAAACAACAAACAGCAACAAAACTAGCCATGACATTGACAGATCCCGTCAGGGATGTTCGCAACAGCGCGTACAGAATGACTTTTCGAGCATGCGTAAAAGATCCGCGTCTCTACTGCGTCGGATGCGAGACATCGACAGCAGTCTCCTGAGTATTGTTGCTAGTCAGACTGAAGGCCACCTGGGCACCTGTGCGCAGTGCATGTATTGTCTCCAGAAGATGGCTTGATAGATATAGTGTTCTATAAGTTGTGTTGTATGTTTATACATATAATTTAAACGATTTAATATTTTTATTTAAAAAAAAAATGTGTGTTGTATCATTGTACGTAATACTAACAAATGATGGATAATATCCTGAATTAAAGATGAATAAATAAAATAAATTGAAACTATTATTTTCTAAATTCTTGCCACATAATGCCGGTGCATCCAATAATTATTGGATAGGTATTAAGATGAAGATACTTTTTTGGCATAACAACCCTTGACTAAAACGGATGTAAACGAAGCAAAAGGAGTATTTTTTTATAAGATTTGTAGCAGGTGGCATTACGTAGTTTTTACCGATCGCATGTGAAGATGGCGTGTACAAAAGTACCTATGTATGTAAGTAACCCTTGACTACTTAATACCTTAACAAAAATAAATAAATAAGTAGTCAAAAATAAAAATATGTTTATCTCAGTAGAGAGTCAACTAAGTCTTAGTTTTGAGGTTCGTTCCGACCCACGTGAATGTTGATTGACCGTTGCACTTGTACTACTTATTACAATTAAACAAACATCAACTTTATGCTGGTGTAAATAAAGTTGTTTTTAGACTGACTAGTACTGTAGAAAAAGTGATAAAAAATATGAAGTTGTAGCGCTAACTGAACCTTATGTTTAGGTATTACGGTTGTTTTTCCTAAAACTCGTGTTTGTTTACATGTTTGGCAAATAAATTGCGAACGTCTGTTGATTTTAGAATGCCTAGTACCTAAAAGTCATAAAATAGTTTGTAGTTAAAGGAACCTAGTGCAAACTGAACTTTATGTGTTGGTTATAAAGTTATTTTTGCAAAAGGATATACTTAATTATTTGTTTACTTTTTTGGAAACTAATTCGCGAACGCAGATTACTTTTAAGTGAATTTTCTTTATGGACTGGGCTATTCCAAGAGTTTAAAGATTTTGTATCATAAGTACAGTAAAATCTCAAAGATCTACCATCAGAAATCCTGTTTGAACACTTTTAACAAGAAGAAGTAAAGACTAAAAACAATAACAATACTTAATAAGTATATTCCTTCATCAATTAAGTAGGTAGGTAGGTAATATTTCCAATATAAGGTTCAAGGATCCAATGAACACAAATCAATGAGTCATGACTAGATGACGTAGCAACAGAGGCCTATGTCCAGAAATGGGTGGAATTACTGTCAGTCAGGAAAACAATAGGTATACTAAGTAGAGTTCAAATCAAAACGAATTCATTATTCTTGTGTTCGACAAGGAATTTGGCAAAGAGTAATAGTAAGACACTACCTGCTGCCCGATTTGTTACTGACAAATGCACGTCACACTTGACCTACGAAAAGTATCCTTAGTACACGGCACGGATTCTTTATGGTACCTACAGCATATAAACCGCGTAGAAAAAAAAAACGTGTCTGTCAACAAGCTTCCATAGTGATCCATACTACACTGACGACCGTGCCGACACACGGCTCATAAACCGTAGTTTTTCAAGACAAGAAAAACTTGTGTATACAAAGGGCTTTATACATAGATACTGCACTACGGACAATAAAAGCACAGTATAAAGGCTTGTGCAGGCCAGCGCGAAGCGAACAATACAATTTCTAAGAAAACTTCACAGTACCTATAACAATAACCGGTGTCGCGTCGCGCGACATGTCGCGCTGGTCTGCACAAGCCTTAAATAAGTAACCTTTATAAAAAACGGCCGAAACGACCCGCTTCGAAATCTCAGTGAATATCAGTAGGCAACAGTATCGAGTGCGACCTACCGAGCGCCCGCAGGTAATTATTTCAAGAGCACTGCCGAGATGTAATACTTTTACTTTATTATACTGTGTAAAGGTGACGTCCAAGTCAAAATATTACCATGGACGTATGGTTGAGTGTATGTATAATTATGTATATGTCATGACATGTGTACAAAGGAATCGTTGCGAGGAGCAATGATTCATGTTAGTGGCTTCCCAACAATGCTGTTAGCATAGACACTGGACAAGACTGCATCAAAAAGATATAGCAAAAACATAACTAGGTAGATACCTACGCGGATACTGGCGCCTGACCTCTTTTCGACCTTATTGTTTAAGTTATAAGGTCGAAAAGAGGTCAGGCGCCAGTGTCCGCGATAGTACTTAACCCTGTCCCTGTCGTCCCGCAGTCTAGTAAAAATGCCTCAAATGGGAAATATCCTGGGTTCCTTATAAAGGCAGATATACAAGTAGATAATGGGTCTTCGATTATAGAAACAGAGAATAACTGGGTACGTGTGTCTGTCTGACATTTTTACCATAGAAACAAAAATATCTAGATGCTTACATTTATTTTAATTTAACAAAGAAGAGTACCTACACACGGCTACACATCAAGCTATACATTTCCAGTTTATGCTGATCTCGCACTGTATAGGATTCAGGTCAGCTTATACTGGAAATGTACAGCTTTATGTGTCTGTGTGTACTTAACTCCATCAAGCGTAAGTTTAAAAAAAAACCTACCTATTTATTTATAGCTACTCTAATTATCTCTCATAATAATATTAATTACTAATATGAAGGATAATTTGTGGTCAACAATCAACACTCTAATTAGTATTTGCCGTTAATCAATTCTCTACATTTAAATAATAATCCCACAATTATAATTTGCTAATCATAAAACATATTAATTTCACTGAAAGGCTATTTCCTAATTAAATACTCATAGGTACAATGATTAATTAGTACCTGATAATGACAGATACATTCACAATTCTACAAAACATTACGAGTATTTATTTGGAAAGCAAACGCTTAGTTATCACCACCAAACAGCACTACACTATTTCATAATTTAACTACACTGTTAGCACTTATGCAATAAGTATGCAAAAAAAGTTAAAACTATTTGAATTTATATATAAACAAGGAAAAATGTCCTCGGTGCCTCGATAAAGTCTGGTTATATTCACGCGTTGGCTACGACTGGATCCGACCCGACATGTTATAATTTTGAATTGTTAACAAATTGTCTAATTATTACCGCGATGATTTCGATGAGAGCTAATAAAATGTAAACGTATTTGATCACGACCTTAACAGAGGTCAGGTTTATACAGGGTGGTCGGTTAGTTTGTTTTCGGAATTTTATCTTTCCAATTCTGTTCTGAGGTCAAATAAACGCTGTCGTTTCTGAACGGAATTACTACTTATTATATTGTGAGTTTGTGAGGGCTCCAAGGATTATTCGAAATGGAAACTACTCTAAGGAACCAAGACAGTGATAGGTACCTACATAACGTTTAATTGGCAAAGTTTGGTAAGTTTGGGACATCTTTCGGCTGAAATGATGATGGTGATGATGATGATGAGATGGTTCTCATCATCATCATGATCATCATTTTAGCCGAAAGACGTCCCCTGGTGGATATAGGCCTCCCCAAGCACCGTCCACCGTCCTGCATCCAGCGGATCCCTGCGGCCTTCACAAGATCATCGGTCAACCTTGTGGAAGACCATCCAACGCTACGGCTTACGGTAGCGGTTGCCAGTCCAGACCTTTCGTCTCCATCGGCCATCTGTTCTGCGAGCAATGTGCCCTGCCCATTGCCACTTAAATTTAGCAATTCTTCGGGCTATGTCAGTCAGCTTCTTTCTCCTGCGAATCTCTTCTGATTCAAAATTACCATCTTATTAGCTCGTCTTATTCTTATAATATTTAAGCAGGGTTTACCTAGAATATATTTGACACGAGAACAGCAGTGCTTGCAGCAATATTCTTCCTTTTAGGAAATATCCAGCTGATCTAGCAGAAATATTCTTTCTCAGCCTTATTCCAGTCAGGGTATAATTAAAAACTGGAAAGAATACAGCTATAACGTTGCCAAAAAGATTAAAGATCAGGGAGAAAAAGTTATAAGATTAAATTACAGTACTACGAGTTAAATTATTCGCCATTTAAAAAATCTCTTACATCTTTTCATGTCTATCAAACAATCTTTGCTCAAATCAAAGCTAAAACAACCACAAACCCTCAACTGTACACTGTTATTTCATACTAGTATTTCTATAATACAATCTGAAACCTATTCCCACTAATTAAAAACCATTTATAAAACCGGTCAAGTGAGAGTCAGACTTGCGCACTAAGATTCTGCACCCTAATTACGTAACACACTCTCAATCACAATCAGAATAATTTCAAAGGATATTGCCAATCCATTGCTTCATAATGTTCGAAAAATTTGTCTGCTCAATAACGTAAAAAACGCAATGAATATTGTCGAACTCTGTCAAAATGAAACCCATTGCTATTGTTCGTGGTGTTCGTGTGTTATACCAAGTGTGCCCAATAAACATTATTCTTTCTTCTACTTTTTTTCTTTATTTATTTCTTTCTTTCTTTCGTTCTTTCTTTCTTTTTTTCTTTCTTTCTTATGCAATTTTTCCACCGGTCGTCTTATTCAAAAGTACACGCTCACTTTCGCACTTTTTTTAATTGTTTGCCATGTTACACACGTTGGTATTCTATGGTATCAACATGCTACCTATACCGATAACGGTAAAAAGTTATAGCTGTGTGTGAGTCTATCTGTCTAGCCGGCTACACAGACAGACAGATAGACGGCGTCGGCGTCGCTGTGTAGTACCTAATAGGCCTCCAGACCGAATTTCGGCCATGGCAGCTAATCTCACCGGATACAAGTGTGTGCGCAGACGCAGGTGCATTCTCGTGCTTTCCGAGGCACGGAAATATCACACCGGCAACTTCCAAACTCTGGGCTGCTATTGAGAAATTAATAGGGTACCGTTGACACCCTCTGGGTACGGAACCCTAAAAACGGAAAATTAATCTGTGCTGCTCAACGATTTTGTTTTTTTTTAAACTCAACATTTTTCCAAGTCGTCGTTCATAACAGAGGTTGGAGTAATGAAACATCCTGTGTGTACGGGACCTGCAGGTCAAGTGGGTTTAACGAGCAATATTGCATTTTGTAACGTTCAGGCCGGGTGCATGCGCTATGATATTACTTGACGTACTTACGTGTGCCATATTGCTAGAATAAATCTTTTTATTAAATGAATTTAGATAACAATACCTGTGTAGGTGTACACCTTTATCGAGGAAACTCTTCTTTTTGAATATGCTTTGATAGAAAACTAATAATAATTACATTGAAGTACCTATTGGAAAATAAGTGCTCGTGGCTAAATAATACCTAACAGATGCAAGGGCCGATAGAAGGTTAAGCTACGCTTGCCGCGGTCGGTTCGTGGATGGGTGACCATCCATTAAATAATTTGACCCCCGGAAAGGACGATAAGCCGTTGGTCCCGGCTGTCAGTCGTAGATCTTTCACAATTGTTTCGGGTGGTCAGAAGCCCAAAAGTCTGACAACCAGTCCTACCAAGGGGTACCTATCGTGTTACCCAGTAACTGTGTTGTGGAGGTTAGATAGGCAGGCGCTCCATGTAAAATACTGGTATTCAGCTACATTCAGACTGGAAGCTGACCGCTGTAGACCCCAACGGAGTTGGAAAAAAGCTAGGCAGATTGATTAACCTATGGGAAATTAAGCTGGAGATATGACCGCTCCGTTGGTTTAATGGTTGCAAGGATGACTTCTGAATGGTGTTTGATCCCCAAATTGGGCACAGAGTTACGTATTTGAATTTACTAGCAGGAATTTTTCAGTAGCAGCACGGGGTCTGTATTTATCCTCGGTTTAAAGCAATAGCGTAATCTGTTCCCATGTTCCCACCGCTGGGACACACACAGGTCTGCTCTCTGTGAGAGGGAGTGCGCAGTATTCAGCTTCGGGTACCCAGTGCGGTTTGGTGGGTGTTACTAGTCTTCGAACTTTTTACTTCGCCGTGTGCATGCTTGCATCCAAAAAGCTAAGCTGCTGTAAGCTTCCAAAAGTATTGCCCACCCTTACAGACATATTGCACACTGCTATGACGCGAGTTGACACGACCCACTACGGGAGAGTACAGGCCTGAATCGAAAAAAAAACAATTCTTTTAAATTCTATTGTAGGCTAATTTATTATTGACACATACCTACTGCTTACTAACTGCGCAGGAAAATAAAGATGTGTGTATAGAAAATAATAATTCATTAGGTAACTTGGTCCAACCTTTTTTACCAGCTTCAAAAAAAGGAAGGTTATTTCGTAAAATTATTGAAATATAGTCGGTATGCCGAGGAGGTCTTGGCTAAGTAATAATTGCCGTACGGGCCGTTCATCCACATCCATATGTATTGATTTCTGTACCGTTCTTATATACCAAAAATAATGTTTTAAAATAATAGGTTACCTACATGGTTATAACACAGTATAACGCCCATAGCTCAAGATGTCTTTTAGCGCCCCCCCTTTGAATTTTTTCTGTATCCGCTTTTGCGTACGGGTCGATCCATCAGGTTAAGGTACGCTTGCGGGGGTTGCTCTGTGGATGGGTGACCATCTTTACATAAATACCGAGACTCCTCCGTGCCTCGGAAAGCGCGTTAAGCCCTTGGTCCCGGCTATCATTCCTGGATCTTTGACAGTCGTTACGGGTCGTCAGAAGCCCGATAGTCTGACAACCAGTCTTATCAAGGGATATCATATTACCCAGTTACTGGGTTGTGGAGGTCAGATAGGCAGTCGCTCCATGTAAAATACTGGTATTCAGCTACATCCGGTTAGACTGGAAGCCGAAACCAATATAGTTGGAAAAAGGCTAGGCAGATTGAGTCGGTGTACTGAGCATCCACGTAAAGAGAATGTAAGCTGCTAGATAAAGCTTCGTGCGCGGCGCGATGCGACAACGCGATGCGACACCGGTCATTGTTATATCGTGAAGTTTTCTTAGAAATTGTTTTGTTAGAGTTGCGTCGAGCTGTCGCGTCGCGCCAGTCTGCAGGAAGGTGAAGGTGTATGTGTCAACCGACCGTACCTACTGTTCTGTGATTCTCTCTTTGGAACGGGTCTAGAGGCTTCCCATGTGAGAATTACTCGAACATTATTAAGAACTAACATTCGCCCGCGTGGAGGTCAGAAATTATCCTACGGAAACGTACTACCGGGATAAAAGTATCCTTTGTGCTAATCCAGGTTATAAACCATCTGTGTGCTAAATGTTATCGAACTCCGTTCAGCCGTTTCTGCGTGATTGCGCTCATATATGCGACAGGCACCAGGGCACTAGGGGCGCCGGAGGCGGTTCTGAGACTTAATTTTTACCCTATTTCAGTTATTAATCATCATAATCGAGTATCGATACGTGAGTACGAATCTCAAGACAATATTTACGTCTGTGGTTCGTGGAATGTTTAGGTCTCGGGTTTTAGTTTTCATTCATTATGAGCTCTGCGTTAAAATCAAAAGAACCGCTATGTTGCTTAGGCTGCGGTATGTCTGTCGTAAGCTTCGGGAATCCGCGGGATACGGGAAGCATAGAATCGCTCGAAGTGGCGGTGCTTGGGGGAGGCCTATGTTCAGCAGTGGACGTCTTGTGGCTGAAATGATGATGATGATGACTAGCTTCAGCCCGCCACTTCATCCGCAGATTTAGAAACGACACCCATAGGTTTTTTTAAGGGTGTCGTTAAAATGAAAGAGATAGAGAGAAAGATCTCTCTATCATTCTCTCTCTTTCTCTTTCTTTCTCTATCTATCTCTCTCTCTCTCTCTCTTTCTCTTTCTCTTTCTCTCTGCCTCTCTCTCTTTCTCTCTCGACTCTCTCTCTCGTTCTTTCTCTCTCTTTCTCTCTTTGACAATAAGCGGAAGCGAACCGATTTTTTCTATTGCTATTCAACGTGGCAATGCTGCCAGTCTTCTGGGTACGTTTCCAGATGACAGCGATGCGGACGAATACTTCGACCTAAGTATCCTTTTGTTTTTTTTTTTTTTTGTATCTATTTGTATAGTTAGTTATTATATTTAGTTTTAGTACCTAATGTAAATAGTTATTAATATGATTTAATAATATATAAAATAAAATATATAATAATATTTAAAAAAAACTATTTACGATAGTATTATTTACGTATTTAAAACGACAATAAATGAAAAAAAAATGCGGTGACGCACGGCGACCAAAAAAAAGAGGCTCTTCATTGGTTCCGCGCACAGGCGGTTCCGAGGGTCGGCGCGGCCCTGTGAGTAACAAACATCATTTCATCCAAACATACAAACTTTCACATCCTTTTATAATAGTAGGATGTAGAGAAAGAAGTAGTAGTTTTGATCAGTCAATCGCACCCCAATAGGAAACATTGGCGGTTTTATAACAAACGTGGACGTCGGCGACATCAGCTTTGCGAGGCCTCTTTCATTTCGCAGTCGAAAGACGTTAATTTGAATGATCTAAATTATACACTAATGTAATGAGTAGGTCTAAGAGTTTTTTGCAAAAAAAATTGTGACAAAAATTACATATGTGTACAAACACCACCGAACTTTTCAGCATTTAGCCCCACGGAATATTTTTAAAATTAGGTATGTCTTAACTAACACCTCGTTATTTCTAATGCAGAAAAGTTTGAGAAATACGATGCAAGAGAAGAATTTTAGCACGCTGTCTCAGTAAAATATGTAACATTTTCTTTTGAACATCAGAAATAGAAGTTATATTGTCGACCTATGCAAGTTTCAAAACGAAGAAAATGTACGATGGTTTTTTTTTTTGCATAAGTAGGTACTTCGTTTATATTTTGCATACGTAGAAGGTTTCCAACTACTAACTGCCTCTTTGTTACTGAACATAGTTTGGCATTGTTTGGGATAAAAATAATTCTCGAGATTTGGTGTCCCCCAGAAGTGTCCAGAACCAGAGGACGGGGGAAATAAATACGAATAACTAAATTTTTAACAACTTGCCGTCGGCCTCGCTGCTGAGGGGTCCACCCCCTCAGCAACGAGGCCGACGGTGGTCGCTGACGTCGCCGAAGCCTAAGTGTGCGTACTGGGGGCCTACTCCGTAATCGAAATCCGTAGTTTCGGCCGTCGTTACGGGTTTTCCGTCTCACTTACAGACATAACATAAGTGTGTGTAAGAGTAGGTCCCCTGAGTGACGGCACACCGCGCACAGGCGGAAGGAACTAACGGGGGTGCGCCGTCACTCAGGACGCACACTAACGCCGCCACTGAAAATTAAAATGATTTTGATAATTAAGTCCTTATGGCATATTGACCTTTGCCAGTCTAAATAGGCCAATAATTAAAACAAAAAACTTGACACACACAATGTCACTGTCAATGTCAAAACGTACTGAATGAAATTACAGAATTCTAAGCATCAAATTTTTTGCTATCTCTCTGTATCCTCACAGAAATATTGCATGTTCGTGTCTTTTACTGGTATACTCATGTTAAACAGATTCAATGTAAACACTGGATCGTTTTTGCTTAAACAACTTTGTGTTTTCTGATGAGAAAACAAACGTTAAATTAGGCTGATAATTCTTTATTTTATACAAGTAAGTAAGTATTACAATAAGAGTGGCATGGCTCAATCGTGAGTATAATATTTGTTCAATAATCAAACTGAAATCATCGTAGGACTAGCATAAATAGAGGAGTCAAGAGCAATTTTCTCATTACAAATTAAAATGCTTTTTATTTTAGAATTTCCACATGGTTTCCACAGGGTTTCCTGGTAGTTTAGCACAAATCATCTTTAGAAAATTCCTAATGCAAAATTTACATGATTGTAGTTAATAATATAACCACATTTTTAGTTAGTGATTTTGAAACAAGATAAGTAATAGTTAACAAGCGCTTGCCTACCTACATTAGTCTTATAAATTTTTCTAAATCATATTTATTAGCAGATCAACAAAGAAAGTCAGCTCAAGTAATGGCAAACTTCATGAAAAACAGCCCAAACCAATAAAATATTTGTACGGGGATGAGTATTGTATGATAATTAATTCTTATTTGTAAAATATTTTGAAATTAGTTCTAGTTCTTAACTGAATTAAAAAAAGAAACAGGATGATATTGTGTACACCCATATCTCCTTAATTTCTGGATAAATGATTTGTACCATGCACAATCAACGAATTACGTTCTCACCGCTGGGTTACAGGCCCATAACAATAGCTTGTCTGTAGGATAATGTGAAAATAAATATAGCTCTTGAGAATCTGGTTATATTAGTAGGAACTTAAGACTTTGAGGGATTTGAATATTAATACCTAGTTAAATGTATAATTCTTGTGATACCGGAACTCTTAGTACAAGAGCCAGGGCTACACAGATATTTGTGTTTTGAAGTGAAAATAAAGAAATGATTATTTCATTTAAACACATGGCCCATGTTACTGGTGGCCAGGGTTCCTGAAATAGGCGCTTATTGTTAGGTTTCCTAACGATAAATGTGCCCAGAAGTACAGCTATTATTATTTTAAACTGTTTTTATTGATTGTAGTAATATACAGTAGGAACTAATTTACCTATCTAGCTAGGGTTGTCATCCTTTCAGTATGGAACCCTACAAACTAAATATCATGGAACATGTTAACCTTTGAATTTTGATTCTCTTTTCTTTCCTTTTTTTATTATTTGTGTGTGTTACATAAGGGACCATCCATTAATCACGTGAGGCTCGAAAGGGGGGGCGGTGTAGTGAGATATCAGATTGCCAGGCAACAAATAAAATAAGTAATATGAATTTTTTAAGATACTTTGTACCAAACATACACGTTATTTTGGGTAGGCGGGCGGGGGGGGGGGGAAGTGAGTGTTAAACATCACCACATGATTAATGGACGACCACAGTTAAAATACTGCTCAGCTTGGGGATTGAATCCAGTACCATAGGTCAATATAGCAATGTTAAAAATTATGTTTTCTTACAGTAATTTAACTGGCGTGAATGCCTACAAACTGAAAAAAAAACTTGTAAATCATTCGTGGGCACAGAAGGTCTCTACAGATACGAATCTTCATAAAATAGTATATAGTTGTACTAAATTTAAACCACTACAACTTGATAAACCAATACCTAATTTGAAAACCATTCCGCTAGCAACAACACCAGTATGTGATGTGGTAACTGTTTTGGCAAAACCCAAACCAACGCTAGTAAGTTTAGTTGATGGTAATTCACCGTATATTCCTAGTATAAAACAGGATGCAAATACAAATCCGCGCAAAAATCTTACTGCCATAATTGCTGCAAATACAGTAAAAGAAAGTTCTGGAAAAATGGTTAAGAAGAGTAAGGCCAAGAGACTCGCGGCAATGCTGGCCGCACAGAATTTCAAGCAAGCTGCCAGGCAAGTTTCTGCTCAGGCTTTCATGTTGTCTGCCGCTCAGGCTACCACGGCGGGTGCTGCTCAAGTTACCACGCCGGGTGCCGCTCAAGCTGTCACGCCGGGTGCCGCTCAGGCTACCATGCAGGCTGCCGCGCATGTTTCTGGATATCCATCTAATCCTTCTCCAAATGTAAACCAACAGACCAGTATAAACGAATCAACGACACCGAGACCGTAAGTTATCAATAGTTATTTAGTTTGCTTTTTTTACGTAATGTATTTTAACAGGCTATGTATGTACATATGTTCATCTGTTCCCAAATAACTCGGAAAACTACTCGTCGTATTTTCACAAATGAGTATCGTCGAAAGCGTCGTGTTCCGCGGGTTATATGTTAATTAAGGCATAAATCAGTAGGTAGGTTTTAGTTTTAACATTTTTCTTTTTCTTTTTTATCCTCATGGACATCTGGGTTTGTTAGATTCTTAGTGACTAAAACCGAACGGTTCCCTCCAACCCCTTTTGCCTTGGAGACTGGAGCAGACGCGCCTTATTGTCATTCCCCTGGCAGATATTAGCAGCTCACCTCAGCTCGCCTGACGTTCAGGTGGACCCCGTAAACCTCTGCGGCTATCAATCTACGGCCGCTCCGCACCGCCCCTTTCGCAGAACACATCGCGCCGCCTTTTCGGGCCTGTTTCTATCTCTGCCAGTCCTCAAAAATAATTATTTAGTCACCTTTAATAGAACTTATTTTAGAAGAATTAAATAAAAATTTCAGATTCAACAATCAACAAATGAAGAAATGGCAAAAACTTCAACAAAAAATTTGGCAGAAAAACAAAGGTGTAAAAAATTCGAAATGGATGATCAAAAATGCAGGTCCTGGTAATGATCCAGGTAAGCAGTTAAATAATGAAAAAAAAAAATAGAAATGTACGTACTTACAAGGTACTTTGTTACTAGGAATACGTTTAGGTTTCCGTAGTCAAATGGCGAAAACGGAACCCTTATAATTTCGTCATGTCCGTTTGTCCGTCCGCCCGGAGGCCACACAGTCATTTTCCTGGGAGATCATTTGCGCTTTATAGATGAAAATTGCAAAGAACATGTTTTCTATGCACTACAAAACCATGGTGTAGTAGAATAGCAAAAAAATAAAATTGGCTTGGCTCTCCCAATACATGTAGGTACCTAACTGAGGGATAAATAAAAATTATTCAACTCGGATAAGCGTGTGGGATATTGTTGGATCCCATAATTAAAAAGATCCTCGTCTCTTTGTCTGTCATCAAGGTGGGCTGACTAGCTATATATATATAGTTAAATGTATGGCACATATCTCCTTTTGCAGAAGCCATTGCATATATTTCTTTAATCAGATTATTGCTAACTTCTTCCAGTTATTATTGAGGAGCCCGAACTCCCAGAAACAAGTCAAGATGGTTCACCAAATGTTATTGGAGAAGCCAGTGATGCTCCGACTGCTGGACTTTCTACGGATGTGACCAATCAGGGACCCAGTAAGTTCACTTTAAAGCTGGTTCATCATCATCATTAACAGGAGGCTCCCTAAATTGTATGTTAATTTGCATTAATATTCTAAAACAGTCACGCATACAATCAAAATGGAACTTTAGTATATGATTTATTGGATCTTTTTCTTTCCATGTACAAGACAGTTATGTAGGTAATTGTAACGTTTTCGTTCGATTACTTTTTTATTCGAAAATCATGTCTTTTTTTAAAGATTATTTAAATAAAATCAAGATTACTCGGCTTCAATGTCTAAAATAAGTATTAACAGTAAAAACATCTAGTTTATTATCCAGCCACAAGATATTTTTCTCTATATCAATTATTACTTTAGTTATAAACGAAATAAGGATTGAGACCTACGCCATTTAGTTTCGTGCTAAAGAGCGCACGCGGTATTCAACTTTATTACTGATGTGTTAGCGTTTAGCATATCGACTGTGAACTGGCAACCAGTCCTCGGTCCTGGACCGGTCTGGCAATTTTCGGAAGATTTCACTTTTTAATACCATTTTATACTATTTCATACTCCGCTGCGTTGCAAGAAATCCCATCTCAGATACATTAAAATTTGGTGCCAGAATCGACTTGTACTAACTTCGACGCGCAGTGAATGCAAGCGAGATTTTTCTTCCTCCTGTAAAATTGTCAAAATTGAGATAGTACCGGTTGCCAGTTCACAGTCGATATAGTGGAGTGGCGGGATGCATTGGGGCGGAGCTTGCGAGGAAATTGTCTTTAGAGTGCCGTGCCGTTAACTAACTTTTCAAAATTAGTGTTCGGCTTCCAATCTACAATCCAAAGTTTAAAACCGTACATATTTTACACGAAGTGACTGCCAATTTGACCTCCACAACTCAGTTACTGGTTAACATGATACCCCTTGGTAAGACTGGTTCTCAGATGGCTAACTATAAGTTACAGAGAATACGTTATTGGATATGACATTCATGTGAAAGCTTTTTGTTTGTATTCAGAAACTGACTCGCTTAAGGCCATATCATAATCATTTGCAGACCACGACGTCAAGTTGATAGTAATAGTTGCACTATACATGATTCACAATCGCCTAACTGACTTTTTGTCAAATGTTAATTGTTTGGTAACCAGTAGTTAAAAGCAACTAAATATATGTCTCAATTAATATTCAAACTAGGAATTGGTGAAGGGCGGGTGTTTTAGGGGACTGTCTTATGTAATTTTGAAGTTCGAAAAGTGCTGATTATCAGCCTAATTTGAATAAAAGACTTGAATTTTGAATGCTCAATTTATGAATAATAAATCACATTACATTTACAGCAGCACCAAAAATACAAAAACCAAGCATTACTCTGATAACTAAGAAAAATCTTCAGCAAGAGACGGTGAGACAGCGGCTTAATTGGATAAAACCAGATTCAAACGCAGCTGAGAATGTTCCTGGTAAGATCTGATTATTCACTACACATTATTTTTTGTAATTCCGATCCTTGTTTCTCCTATAATTTGTTGTAATTCTAATCTTTGTTAAACATTATTTCCATGTAAGCAAATACCAACTTAATGATAGTGAAAAGTAAGTCGATTTCGGAACGACAAAACCTATTGAAAATTAGTAGACATAAAAGTTATTATTCCGATGTCACTTAAGATTGGAAATTAAATTATGAACGCTGTTTATGTCATCACCACTTTCACCATCCAAAGGCCTTACCCGAATTGCGCCATAATAAAACTATACCACGGCGCCATTTTTTTTATCCATAAAACCTTCAAAATTGATGTTTCTGAAAATTAAATTTATTTAGGTACAACACGCTCTTAAAATCTTAATATAAAGAAAGAAAATACATTTATTTAGCAAACTCTAAAGGCACACATCACAACATATTGTACTAAAGTAAAAAGGAATAAAAGTGGTAATGGCCGACTTACGAGTGGTTGGTCGTGGGTTCCAACCCTGACAGGCGCTATACTTTGTCTAAATAATTTCATCACCATTGCTCTCAAAACGGTGAAGAATAACATCGTGAGGAAACCGGCATGTCCTACAACCATAAATTCGAAGACATGTGACATCTACCAACCCGCACTGGGCCCACGTGGTGGATTACGGCCCACTCCCTCTCAGAGAGAGGCCTTTGTCAAAGCAGTTGGAACATTATAGGCTATGTTATGCTACATGTATGTTTGTCATACTGAGTTTTTTTTAAGTCTTCAAGTTATACTTTACTACAAGTCTATAGCCAGCCTCTTGACATATGAGCATGTTCATGATAACATGACCGTTGAACTTCCCCATAAAAATATTTGTAAAAAGACCCCCATTCGACACTACCCAAAGGAACACCTCACTGACATTATTGCGTCATCGAGGTAGAATCCTGTAACTTAACCACATAACAATTAACAGTAGATGTCACATGTACCAACCCGCACTGGGCCCCCGTGGTAGATTACAGCACGCTCCATCTCGAAGAGAAGAGACCTGTGTCTTAGCAGTGTAGGGACATTATAGGCTTATTATGCTATATGTGAAAGTTTGGAAAGGATGCCAGTGAAATCCCGGGTGAAAGCTATAAGTTGATGTTATAAGTAGTTCTTTGTTTCATAACAAACTTTATTTATTACAGGGACTAGTGCAGCACCACAAATATCAAATCAAAGTGTGTCACCGAGAGATTCACCACAAATTGTTGAAACTCCACTGTCGGCTGGGCCTATTCCGGGATCAAGTAAGTATTGTTTCTCCAGTTTATCCTAACATGAAGAGAAAAAAAGAAAAGAAAGAAAATACGTTTATTTTCGGTAAACATGACGCAAAGAACAAAAACACGAAAATAACAATTTGGGGGAAAATATGCGTTACGTCCACGCAAAACGGCCATCGCTCAGCATAATGCGACCCTATGCGAGATAGAGCGCCAGCGCTGGTTTTCAGGGACAGCCGGCGTTGAAGTGATGACGTCAACCCGTCAACCGCTGCAGCATGTAGTGAAATAAAAAGTTATGAAATTGAAAATAAAATAAATACAATACTTAGTCTTGTATTCCCGTCCTTTGTTTGTAACCGCAGTGGTAACACTTAGCCCCCGTACGCACTGACGATTTTTTACTGCGCACTGGAATTTCAACTCTCGGTGTTGAGTCGAGCATTGAGAATCCTACAGAGTGCAAACCAGCGCGTCAAAAAAAACAAACTGTTGGATTTTCAACTCTCGGCGGTGAGCAGTGCATAAAAAAATAGTGCGCGATAAAAAAACGGTCCTGGGAACGAAAGCTAAAACACTAGGAAAGACGCCCTTACTGCTACGAAATAAAGGCACTGTCAATGTTATTAGGGACGGTTGACAGTTTGTCTGTACTGACTGCATCACCTTACGGAAACGTTCATCACTTTTGGACTTTGTCTCATCACAATGCTGCAAGCTTATTTAGGCGCGGGCCAAAACCGGAAGTAACGCAGCCATCTTGATTTTTCAAAACAATTCTGTACCACGTTCACAAGTGTCTGCTAAAGACGCTCCTCGGAAAATGTAATTTAGGTGCCAAGAGATCTTTTTAGCACTATACTTCTCAATTGATGTAATACCACAGATTAATATAAATAGTTCACTCCGCAAAATCATTTAAATAAAAAGCGACTCTTGCTACGACACAATGAAGTGCAATTCAGGACGCACAGCGCTAATTACCTACAGTTACATTCACCTAGAAGTTGCCTCTCTTTCTATCGCGTAACTCATGGCTCCTGACTACGTTACTGACAGTGCAATCCACGAAGACGAGCCCCACTCCGCGATAACTGTACTACTCATATAAGCTGTAATTTAGTACGGAGCGGAGCAGAGTGTGGCGCGTTTTCGTGGATGGCACTATCTATACGCTTACTGAATTGGCCCGACAATACGAGCCCGCCGCGTACTTGTAAAGAAAGAAAAAAAAAGAAGAAAGAAAGAAGATATGTTTATTGCGCAGCACGTACGTTTCGTTTTGTACGTTTTTTGTAGCGTCATACCTAAAATGCGGAGTGCGCCTTCTGTACTATTCTGGGGTAATGTAAATGGAGTCGTACGTTACATTTTTGACGTTTCCATTTTTGTCGTATAGCCTTTAAACGACGCAAATGGAGATGTCAAAAATGTAACGTACGTCTCCATTTGCGATGTATAAAGGCGGGTTTATACCAAACGAACTCATAACCAGAACAAGAGCAAGAGCATTTTTTCTTGCGGCCCCGCCGCCGCCAGGTGGCGCACGGCGGGTGTTACTGAAGCCGCTGCGCCAGTCTGTGCTCTTCGCGCCATCAGGGGCGCCGCGAGTTTTTGAAAAAAACAAGTCTAGAACAGAGATCGCATGGCGGACGTATCGCTTTTCATATTATTCAGAAAAATAAAACAGATTCATCAAATACGAGGCCTAGTTCATTATTTTCGAAGATTCACAGCGGCAACAGCCGAAACAGTTGGTGGTACGGTCGACCTATAAAACTTAACTATACTTAGAACCTTATCATATAAAGGTCGGTTTAGATCAATCGAGCGAATGCACATTCTATCCCCACACTACCAAATTCATTTTGAGTAAACAGGGACTATCCCTTTTCACACAAAATTAATTTGGTAGTTTTCACAACATTTGTTCAGTTATATTCAAATAGAATATTGTATGTTTATTCGAAAGCCTAACAAACCTAACTAATATTATTAATGTGAAAGTGAGTTTGTTTGTTACGCTTTCACGCTAAAATGGCTGCACAGATTTGGATGAAATTTGGCATATGGGTAGACCCTGACCTGGATTAGGACATAGGATACTTTTTATCCCGATATTCCCACGGGATCGAGACTTACGCGAGTGAAACCGCGGGACGCAGCTAGGAATAGATATTTATGGTGATTTAATGAAAACCCTGTAACCGTACAGTACGACACAACTTAGGTGTAGCATAAATTTGAAAATTTGCATTCATTCATTTCAATCTTACTAATGTATTTGGTTATACGACTTCACAAGTTATTGCGTTTGCGTAAAGATCATTTTCACCTAAAGCAGTAATAAAGATTGGTGATTTCGAAGACGCACTCGGTTCGGATAGTGTTCGGGTTTACGAATTTTGCCGATGCTACATCTATGTTCTGTCGTACAGTATTTATATGTTACTTTTATATCAATAAATTCTTGCACACTATAACAACAATTACCAATAGGCCATTTATTTATATAGATTGGATTGTTAATTGATTCAGGCGTGACTTTGTGGAAATCCATTATAAAATACAATAGACGACGTATACTTAGTAACCTAATCCGCGTAACTGTTCATGAGTCATAAAGAACCCTGTAAGAAATCGATACGTGTTTCACCTCTCAACGAGGCATCCTCAGGATGGCGATTGACTTGTTGCGAACCCGGACCCGACGTGTGAACACGTCAAGCGTCGAAAGCAGTGTGTTTTCACACTGCTTTATGACTCTTTAAGAACAGTTACGCGGATTAGGTTACTAAATATACGTCGTCTATTGTATTTTATAGTTTTGATTTAAAATGTTGTGAATTAAAATGTTGTTTCAATATTTCCACAGCCATACCGATATTGGAGAATCGCACAGTGGAACACACTCCAAGGGTCAACGCTGGTAGCTTCTTCAAGAAAGCCGCAACACCTCAACCGGCACCCTCACCACGGTTACCCGTTGAACCATACCGTAAGCTGGTTTCGCCATAGATATTATAGAGAAAGGAAGATAATGCAAGTTCGTTTCAAAATAATCAAAGTTAAATGATTTATTTGAAGAAGGCTATCAAAAGGCACTTTTGACAAGAAAATAGAATTAATTCTAGGTGCCCCTAAAAGTTTCATATGGAGAAGAATGGGCAAAAAACTCCATAGTTCCCATTTTAAAATGTTTTACAATACAGGGTCACGTTAAATTACCTAGCCAAACCCCACAGATGATGATTGATGGGTATCGATATCTAAACACGATAAAAAAAGAAGTTTTAATGTGTTTTTTTTTCTGAGATTACGACCGCTAGTAAGTTGAGCTAAAGTGAATTGCTCATACTTAATTGAGGAAATCTGTTATTCAATCTTGTTTAGTTAGCGATACCCATTACGTCTGTGAAGTTTAAACCAAAAAAAAACATGAATTTAGCTACACGAATCTGCGTTCGCAATTTATTTGCCAAAGATGTAAACAAACACGAGTTTTGGAAAAACAACTGTAATGCCTACACATAAGGAAACAACATCAATTGGAAACAAGGATTTAAATAGACCTTACATACTTAAGGTCGTTGACCTAAAAAAAATATCATGAAATCTTTTTATTTTATCATGTTTATGAATATACCCATCAGGTACTCCCGATACCCATCAGGTCCGCGGAGTTTCGCTAGCTTTATTTAATTTGACCCTGTATTTTTATAATGTAATACTAAGTTATTCGCGTTATTCCTTCGTAATTTGATTTAAAATCCCTAACCTGTAAGAATAATTATTTCACTTGTTTTTTTTTAATAGTTGCCAATAGAGAAAATTTAATCAAATTGTACACCTTAGACAGAGGCGGTTTTACTTTACGGCGGATGACGTCACACATCGCGCCTCCTGGCGGGCGACTTATCGTCGACTTATCTCACGCCGAAATGAAACATGATTAAGAGTAAACATCGTCATAATGTATAGATGAATTTCGAGCTTATCTTTACACACTGCGTAACTGTTTGATGAAGACAGAGAATGCTCCTTAAAATATCTTGCGTTATGTATCTTTCCACATTATATTATCTATAGTCTTATGTCACAGATAAATACAGATGGTTCACTCCGCAAAATCATTTAAATTAAAAGCGACTCTTGCGACGACACAATAAAGTGCAATTCAGGTCGCACAGCACTAATTACCTATAGTTATATTCACCTAAAAGTAGCCTTTCTATCGCGTAACTCTTAGATCTTCTGACTACGTTACACTCACTGAATGGCCCAACAAGTCGAGCCCGCCGCGTTCTTGTAGCTTCATACCTAAAACGCTAAGTAAACCATCTGTAATATAGTCTTCTTCTTCTTGGTGCCGGTGGTATTGTTAGATTTTATTGGTGCAATACTTCGGTGGTGATGGTATTGTTAGATTTTATTGGTGCTATACTTCGCCCCTTCCACGGCATCGTCGGTGGCAGCGCAAAGGTTGCTTTGACTGGAGTCCATCTTTTCTGTAAAAAATCTCACCGTGAAAACTTAGGTGAAGTGAAGTGTCAATGGTGTCAATGGTTTGAATAAACCATTAGTTCCACCTGCTGATGACCTCCCGCCTGGACATGAGTTGCCGTAGGTAACGTGGGACCCAGGTAGGCCGAAGCAAGGAAAATAATAGACGACTCCGCCTTGGAGTGTAAATGTGGTGCTGTTCCCCAAACGATGAAACACTTAATTTTATGTCCTGCGTGTCCTGTCAGCTGCACGTTACAGGAACTGATGGACACTAGTGATGGCGCCAAACACTTGGCTGAATTCTGGGCCGAGTCCATTTAGATTGCCATCGACACGCTAAGAAGATACAGTGTCCATCGCTAGCATCAGGTGGGATGACAGCTCACTTCACCTAAGTTTTCACGTTGAGATTTTTACTGAATACACTGTTTTGGGACACGGGGCAGGAAAGAACAGCAGCCATAGACGACACGGTTTGCGCAGTGGCTGAGCGATCGACTGCTGCGCATCGTGTCGCGGGTTCGATCGCCGCACGGAACAAATATTTGTATGATCTGCAAGTAGTTGTTCCGGGTCTGGGTGTTAGTGTATGTGAGTTTCTGTGTTTGTAAACGCACCCACGATACAAGAAGAAATTCTTAGAGCGGGGCAACGTTTTAAAAAAATTAAAAAAAGAAAACAATTTGCGATGCAGCATGTGTGTACAGTGCAGCAAGCCCACCTGGGCAAAAAATTACAGATCTGAAGGCCAATTCTCGTACTTAAAAAACGTTCTTAATATGAAAGTCGCAGTCTGTCTTATCAAAACTGTTGGTAAATTGATTGTATTTTTGACGAATGCGAACGTTCTTAAAAATTACGGGAATTGCCCTTCTGGTCACTTTTCATAGTGATTTCCTTAACGTTGGGAAACTGTGATACGATCCAGCTTTCAGATAAATGGCGGTGTGGCCTTAAGAGGAACTAGGAAGGACACGACGGCGGAAATTAGGCAACGGATATTCGGCGTGCTTACGTTTACAATACAAATTTTACGCAAAGTAATCTTAACCTTTAAAAAAAAGTATTGCAGGTGGAAGCATGCTGATCTTTCTTTTGCGTGTTTTTCGTATGGTCTGTTTCAAAAATAATTGATGAAAATGTAAACAAAATGTATCAGAAAACCTACTTGTGGATGCCAATTTGAATACTTAAACCCGAAATTCAAATTTTAAATTACCTTGAAAAATGTTATTCATATGGGAGTTGAAGTTCGTTTTACGAGGGCGGAGTGATAAGTCTGGTAAAAATCAATTTTGGAATAAAATTATCGCAAATTGCATGTAACCTCCTTGTTCACAACTCTTTTGAGGGACTATATTTAAATTTTCAGTCAGCACCGCCGATTAGTTTTTTTTTGAGAGCCATTAAATAAAAACGATTGAACGCATTTTCGCAAAGATGGAGAAAAGTGAATTCGAGTGTTGATTAAACATTATTTTTTGCGCAAAAAAACTATTACGGAAACGAAACAAAGGCTTGATAAATATTATGGGGACTCTGCTCCGTCGATTAAAATGATTCATAAATGGTTTACGGATTTTCGGTGTGGTCGTACAAGCACAAGTGATGCTGAACGCCCAGGACGCCCAGTTGAGGTCACTACTCCAGAGATGATCGCTAAAATCCACGACATAGTGTTGAACAACCGAAGAGTAAAAGTGAGCGAGATGGTCGAGATAGTAGACATCTCAGACGAACGTGTCCGCAATATCTTACACCAACATTTAGATATGAAAATGCTCTCCGCGCGATGGGTGCCGCGTTTACTGACTATTGATAAAAAACGCATGCGAGTTACCACTTCGAAGGCAGGTTTGGCGTTGTTACAACGGAATAAACCTGATTTTTTGCGTCGTTATATAACGGTAGACGAAACGTGGATCCACCACTATACACCAGAAACCAAGGAACAATCGAAACAATGGCTTGCTAGGGGCGAACCAGCTCCGAAGAAGGCCAAAGCAGTTTTATCGGCCATTAAGGTGATGGCTACAGTTTTCTGGGACGCTTGGGGGTAATCCATATTGACTACCTAGAGAAGGGTAAAACGATCAATGGCGAATATTATGCCAATTTATTGGACCAATTTAACCAAATTTTACCTTAAAAACGACCGCATTTGGCTAAGAAGAATATCCTCTTCCACCAAGACAACGCACGAGTGCACACCTGCGCGATTGCCATGGCCAAATTACATGAGTTGCGATATGAGTTGCTATGTTACCCACCATATTCGCCAGATTTGGCCCCTTGCGACTATTTTCTGTTTCCGAATTTAAAAAAATGGCTCGGTGGAAAAAGATTTAGCTCCAACGAGGAGATCATGCTCGAAACCAATGCCTATTTCGAAGGGTTGTCTACGTCGTACTTTACGGAAGGGATCGAAAAGTTTGAGAAACGCTGGATGAAGTGCATTGAGTTAGATGGAAATTACGTTGAAAAATAAATCATAATTTTTAAATAAAGTTGTCTCCTTGTTTCTTTTTTACCAGACTTATCACTCCGCTCTCGTATAACCTCAATTTTCGCCAATGATATTTCAATTATAATTTAGTATATATATACAAAAAATAATTGTTGGAAAAAGTGGTGACATATACAGGGTGTTTCAAATGTAGTGGTCCAAAGGCAAATGGATAAAGCGCAGATGGCCACCTATATTTAGCCCTGAACAGGGTTAGTTTACGCTTCCATCAGATACTTTTGGAACAGACATTAGATTAAGCTGCGTCCACTTTTGTGACTTTCCATGGACCAAACACCGGTCTGTGACTACTACGCGGTTATAGCGAGTTATTATATAGATAAAGCCACAAGCGCCGTCCACATTAAGCATGACTGTACTTCAATACGATGGCGTGCTATTGGATAGTTCAATGTTTAGCAGTGGACTGCGTTGATTATGATTCTTCAATTCATAATCTCGGATAATTTACATTCCATCGCCTACTTACTCAATTGTCTACTTTAACGATACGTATTCTAAGTAGATTTTTGAACGACTATTTGTGTCCTACAAATATTGGTTGCAATGGAATTTGATCTTTGTCACGTATGACATTAAGTTTGTTGTGCCACAACTTGATAATTATGCTTTGCACGGAGTAGTGTATGTCCGTTGAAATGTCACAACTGTGTATGCACCCGAAGAGCTACGCCCTTCCAATTGGCGGATAAGTGTTGAGCTCAATGTGAGCAATGTTGATTTATTTAATGGTCGGTACTCATCGGGAGCATTTGCTTCGAGAATTTGGTTGGAATTGGAAAGAACATTCGTTCGCGAGCACAGCTATTAGAATTTGTTGTTAAGAAGTGAAGCGAATACTCTCGATGAGAACGGTTCTTAATTTAAAAAAATATTAAAATAAATACTATCATTTTTGTTTCAGTTTATAGATATCCAAAAGGTATGTCAGTTTGGAACATAAAATTATAATTGCTTTTCAGGGTTCTGTTACCAAAGAGTCCCGACGGGGACTCATCGTTGGCACTCTATTATTATTTCTAAGCCGTCTGTCTGTCACAAGGCTGTATAAAAAAAAAACTTTATAATAAATAAAAGAGATACCTTGTCATTTTCATAGAATATTATGTAACGTAATTATAGCCTGTTTAAGGCAAATAATAAGAAGGTAAACTCTGTTGATTTTTGTGGTACAGAACCCTAGTGCGCGAGTCTTACTTGCCCTGAGGCGTGCTAAACACTTGTTAGGTTCCGGCACATTCAATTCCAAATCAAATCTTTTTATTGTGCATAAGTTATACAGACAGATGTTAGGTAAATTACAGTTCCATTATGTCCTGCCTAATAGGCATACAATAATTATGTCAACATGCAGTATAAAACATTTCTAAGATACCACTTATAAAGCAAATCTTACAAAATAACAATTGGTGTATGGTGACAGAATGTAGCAGGTACTAATTATTAAGAAAATCGTGAATCGTATAGCAAGCATTGTCAATTAAAAAATTACGCATTTTGTTCCTTGGATCTTATTGTAAATTTTAGATACCATTCCAAATAAAGGTGCCCAGAAGAGCAGTTTTATGTGGTATACTAGATATTTTCAGTAGGTATATATCTTTTTGATTTTAGTTCACCGAATAGATTTTTATTTATTTTTACAAATACTGTAACTTCATAGATATAGGCTGATGGAAAGGTCAAAATTTTAAACTTTTTAAAATATGGTTCGCATGATTCAGGAACAAAGATACCAGCCACTGCGCGAACGCATCTTTTTTACGCTTTAAACACTGATTCTTTATTTGTGGCGTTACCCTAGAATATAATAGCGTATTTTAGTGTTGATGATAGGCAGTTAATAGTGTTGATGATAGGCAGTTAATAGACCTGATAGATCGACAATTTTAAATAATTTATATAGAGCATATGAGTACTGGTTCAGCTTACTGCATCCAATATTTGTTTAGCAACAAAGCGAACCCCAAGCAATCAGGACCTAAAGGTTTTGTGCCCACCAGACGACGCCACTGGCGACTACTGTCACTAATATTTGACGCAAGCCGTGGGCATACAAAAATCAGAATGTTAAAAGTTGTATATCTCTGAACGGACAGCGATTTGAGACTATCCCCGTTAACGACTATTGTTCGATATAATTAGAGCTTTAAAACTGTATATAAATTATTTTTATTGGGTGTTATTAGTTTTCGGGTAACAAAACGCCCATCCTAATTTGACCACAACTTGTTGATACATGCACATTAAATTTGCCGGCCGCCTGTGTCGATTAAACCCGACCAAAACAAGTGTGTAGCACGCCTTAGGCGTTTTAATTTTATTACTAAGGATTCTTATGATTGCATTTATTTTTATTAATGCAGGAATACCAAGGAGTTTCCTTTTACAGCAAGAAAAGTCATTAGAATCGAGCGGTTCACCAAGTAAGTTTGTACATGGTTTTAATATGAACTGCGAAAGAGTTAGGCGAAAACGTCAGCTTTTTAACCGGTTTCAAAGAAAGAAGGAGGTTATGAATAAATTTTATTAACTTTGTTTTGAGTTAGATTCAATACGTATTTAATCCACTTTGAATATGTTGATGATGTTATTATAAGTTTCTGTCACGGTTGTCTACTTAGCAAGTAATGGTATACGAATTTGTATGGCGTTGGTACCACAACTAAACAGTGGAAAAAAGAAAAAAAAATTACCACCAAAAAAAATTACGCAAAAAAGTGGAAAATAACTTTAATATCGGAAGTCGATATTTTTGGTTTTGCATTTACGTTTTTTAACATCGAATTCTGATATTTTTTTTTAGTTCTTTCCCCATTTGCTACTAGAATGAAAATATACTTATGAATTTCTTTCAGTCACCGCCGATTCGCCTATATGGCCGAGTAATCCTAATATGAACACCTACCAGATGAATGGACCAAAATTCGTCCAAACACCACCGCCAGTGAACATGGGTGATAATAACATGAATTCGGCCATATCGCCAATATTTGTTCAAACCGAGAACCCGGCTGATGTTGTCGAACAACCGTATTCGCCTTCGGATATTTATTCGGAACAGGGGATCAATCCTGGTAAGTGTAGATATAATGTGTGTTTTTGGGCAAAGGTTTAGGCAACAATTGACATATCTCTTTTGGTTTCGTAAGAGACGAAAAAGGGAGAATATCTTACGGTCGCTTTTTCCGTGAACTGATTTTTCCAACACCATCTTTATCCGAGAAATAATTTGAATTTTTTGGCAATTTTTTCATATAAAAAGTGTCAGACGTAAATTTTGTTAAATGGACAAAAAATATCTATCTACAATTGATGTTGAAAAAAATCAGTGCTAAAAGTAGTGAATTTTAGGCACGGGAATCTTGAGTTTTTAACTGCCTTATCGTTCCACAACAAAAAACTCGTGTCTGGTAGTAAATTATCTGTACAGCGTGTATCAGAAATGTGTGGTCATATTTAAGGGTACTATAGGTCGGTAGCCCGCGAGATTCAAATTTTCTATAAGAGATTTATTCTTATGGAACAAATCTAACTGAGAGAGATGTATTAATAATTATAATTCTGTTAGTACATATTTTTTATGGCCGCGAATCTATTTTGATCAAGATACAACATGTCACTGACCTGCAAATTGTAAAAAACGTAAGTAAATTAAAATTAATTAAATATGACCACACATTTCTGGTAGACTTATGCAGGGATGGCAATATATTGAGAAATACGCTCAATAGTTTTTTTCTGAGAGTATTTTTAGGTTTTAAAATCTTCTCAAAAGTATGCCGTAATTATAGAAACTACCTGGTATATGTCGGGTGAACTGTGTGAAGTCAGCTCCGGTATCAACTATCTGAATAGATGGTAAAGTTCGTGGCGATAAGGGAGTAAGAAATGGGAAATATTTATCTAATCCTCTAAAAACTTTTTGGTCTTCTAATGACGTACACTTTTTTAAATAAATGAGCCTCTTTTAACTTTCTGGTCTTTTTTTGTGACTATAAGCTAGGGTACCCCGACACGCCACAATTGTGGTGATAAGTCCCCTCTTTGAGGAGTGGCTAGAGAGGCGCCACGAGTCCTCACCTTCCGCCCGACGCAGGTCTTCACCGGACACGGCTGTTCGGGAGGTTCCTGTTATATAAGGCTGACGAAACGCCCGGGTGTCACCTCTGTGTGGATCGCCCGGAGGACATGATGGTGCATACGGTGGAGGTCTCCCCGGCTTGGGCGGAGCACCGCCGTGTTCTCACGGATCGGTGATCGGCGGCGGTGATCTCTTGCGTCCGCCCCGGGTTCAGGCCATGGTCCAGAGCGAGAGTGCATGGGAGGCCGTCACTTTCTTCTGCGAAGCAGTAATGCTCGCGAAGGAGGAGGTGGAGCGCGCGAGGGAGAGGCAAGATTCGCGCCCTCGCGCCCCGGGCGTCGGGAGTCGCGAGCCGACTTCCGGCCACCGTAGGCGCGGGCTTGCGGACGGTGAGCAATGGGTACCTCGCCGTCCGATAAGGACCAGGCCCGGGTCGACGGCGCGTTGTGTTCCACGCGTGCCTCAAAGAGATGTCAGCACCAACTGACGGGGTCCGTTAGGGCCAATGCCTGCCAGGGTTGCGAGATTGTCCGAAAGGGATATCGCGGCCCCGGCACACAGGCAACGGAAGGAACACGGGTGGGTTTAAGTCAGTAAAAGTCTGACACGCCCTCCCGCTCCACCCAGAGCGGGCGAAGTTATTTGATAATTTCCCACCATCAAAAAAAAAAAAAAAAAACTGTACCCTGACCAAACGCGTTAGGTTAGAACTCTGACCAACTGGCTATTTAGTATTTTTTGGATCCCAAAATAGGAATTACTTCGTTAACACAAGTTCACAAAGAGACACATTGTTTATATTACGACCAGAAAATATTGAAGTAAATTATTTACTACATTTGTATTAATTTTTCAGAGCCACCCGAACTTGACTCGGAATCCTCTGAGCAGAACCAAGCGGGTGAAAAACGTTTAAGCGCCTTCCAAAGACTGGGCCCTGTATCTCAGCCGAAGAAACCTAAGCTCACTATAAACTTGAACTTAAAAAAGGAACAGCCTATAAGGTATGATGACTAAGGATTTTGGATCTTGTGGTAGAGAAAAAAAAAGCTTTTTAACGCCGACTGCTGCTGCTCTTTCACAGGTATCTTTGTATGTGGGATTCTTTATACCCTTGAAGCATCCTAACGGCTGGATGCATTTTAATACATGAGGTGTCTATGTCTATGAGCTCGTGGCTGAGTAATAACAGTCGCACGGGTCAATCCATTAGGTTAAGCTACGCTTGCCGGGGTTAGTCCGTGGATGGGTGACCATCTTTACATACCGAGACTCCTCCGTGCCTCGGAAAGCACGATAAGCCGTTGGTCCCGGCTGTCATTCGTGGATCTTTGACAGTCGTTACCGTTAGTCTGAAGCCAGGAAGACTGGCAAACAATCTTACCAAGGAGTATATTTTTACCCAGTAACTAGGTTGTGGAGGTCAGATAGGCAGTCGCTCCATATAAAATACTGGTACTCAGCTGCATCCGGTTAGACTGGTAGCCGACCCCAACATAGTTGGAAAAAGGCTAGGCAGATTGATTTGCTCCAAAACTATAGCACTCTAAAAGGTTGAAAGCATCAGCATCAGAATATTTGAAAAGTGACCTTGTTTTCAACTTTTTAATCGCTAAGTACCAGGTTTTTCTTTGAGACTTTTTTACGTTTTCTTTTGTACGTGACTATTCATCATCTGCCTGGCATTTTCTTATCCATGTTGGGATCAGCTTTCAGTCAAACCAGATGCAGCTGACTATCAGTATTTTACATGGAGCGACTGCCTATCTAACCTCCACAACCTAGTTAGTGGGTAAAAATATACTCCTTGGTAAGACTGTTTGCCAGTCTTCCTGGCTTCAGACTAACGGTAACGACTGTCAAAGATCGACAAATGACAGCCGAAACCAACGGCTTAACGTGCTCTCCGAGGTAGGGTAGGGTGTCGGTAAAGATGGTAACCCATCCCCTGCCCGACCTCAGAAAGTGTGACCTAATCGATCCACCTGTTCGGCTGTTACTTAGCCGAGGCGCTCACATCAGTAGTATACCAGTTAGACCCTCCTGGGTACTATTCGTAACTTAATTTGTACTAGAACTATTTGTATCATTACTATTTTACTATTACTATTATACTACTACTATTATTACTATTTTAATACTATGATAGTAAATCATGGTTGTAGGAGGAAGGCGCCGGTGTCTGTCACACAGTTAATATTAGCACAGACATCGTCGTTAACTCTATCTTCAAAATGCACAAAATGCTGTACTTTGTGTTTTTGTACAGGATAGATGAGCTGTACCAACATTATTGTTAATAAATTAATTATTATTAATTATTCGATTGAACGAACTGTCCACTTCGATTCGATGACGTCATACGCTAGCTTGATTGGTGACGGTTTATGTTATGAGAAAATAGCGCCATCTCTTTCAACTCCTAATAAACTTGCAGGGAAGTGGTGAACGAAACGGAAGTTAACACGGACAAGTACACTCCGGTCCATTTACGTAAGGACATTTTGACGAGTACAGACGAGACAATCGTAAAATATCTTCCGATTTGGCCTTGGAGGAGGAATATTGCGGTCCGGAGAACTGCTACGGCAAGGAATTCTAGGGTAATGTAAAAAAAATATATAAATTAAGTTGCGTTTCATCGTTCTCTCACCTTCTATTAATTTTGTTAATGGTTTTAATCCCTCATTTTCAAATTACCTCATTGGTCTAGTGGTCGCAAGCGCTACTGCTGAACATGAGGTCCTGGGTTCGATTCCCACGTCGGGCAAAGTGTTATTGGGTTTTCAGTAGCAACCCGGAGGATTTGTGCCCGGTTGATGGCAATCATCATGTAATAACATGGGACTTAAACATAGCTGTCGCAATGTGAGTGTACCGTCAGCCCCAAAAAGATGTATACACGGACAGGAACCGTTTTATGGTCAACAACCTATGTTTCTTAACATTGTATCCACTATATAGGTACAAAACATAGTATACAATTTATTTTACCAACCCCATCTGTACACCCTATGACAAAAACAATGTTCACAATGATAGTTCCAGAACAAGGTAACAAGGCTGACAACGTCATACAACTTATATCGAATGACACGTGTTTAGCTTCGTTTAATACAAGAACAAGAATTTTATTTTTGTCCTTTTCATTTCATGCATGACGTCACTGACGTTTCATTTGTTTTTTATTTGAAATACAAATAGTTAAATCAGGAATGTTCATTAGGAATATTGCTTGGGAGTTTTAAGTTGGCCACCCACCGGGTATTCGCGTGTAATAAACATGAATTACATGAATTGATTTTGAGCATTGCGTTACTACATTCCGCCAACTCGACATCCTGACTAAGGAGCATTCGCTTTCGTAACCGCTCGAACTGAGAGTATTCGTAAGTGTAAAATCGATTCAGTTGTAATGCTCGGTTGTCCGCACTAACTGCTGTAATGTAACAAATTCGTAACACTGCAGCATTGATAATTGTTTGATCAAAACAACAACAACAACATGTTATCATAATTAGGTAATTATTAACTGTTTCGTCATATTTCTTACTCTTTTTTCAGGTCGTAATGATTCTGGAACAAGAGAAAATGGATGAAGCGTATGAAAAAGAGAACGTTTACATTCAAATTTCGGTGAGTGGTTCAATCAATCTACACTCATATTATAAAGAAAAAAACCGGCCAAGTGCGTGTCGGACCAAAGAGTGTCGGCACAATGAAGGGTTCCGTAGTTGGGATGAATTTATCCCAAGAGCAAATTTAACATTGTAGTTTAAAAACATGTTCTCCCATACGGAATGTATGGGAGATCATGTTTTTCATACCGCAAATTTAAGTTGGTTGATTATTACTCGTTAACCTGTACGGCCTACTTAGCTCTGATAGTTTTCCTTTTAATTTCGTTATATATACTACTGCTGTGATTTTTTTCACCAATCCAAGTACTACCATTTAGCTGGCAGGGGGGGAACACTTGACTCTAAAAAAAACCAGTTAAAAGCTTAATATTTCGCAAACGGATTCCTGAATCCAAAAATGGTTTCACAAACTCCCAATATTTTCAAACGACCTTTCTAACGATATCCCACAACATGATGTAGACGAGAAAAAAAAAACATCCACGCTGTTTAATACATAATGCCAAATTACAGCTTACTAGTACTAACCGTCTCTGAGCTAAGCCGCGGACAGACAGACGGACAGACAGAACTACTAGACTACGGAACCCTAAAAAGATTAGATTTTTTGTATGTTTTGTTTGTTTGGTACGCTTTGACACTAAAACGGATTTAGATGAAATTTGGCACATGGGTAGACCATGACCTGGGTTAGGACATAGAAGAACTTTTTATCCCGATATTCCCACAGGATCGAGACTTATGCGGGTGAAACCGCGGGGCGCAGCTAGTTTTGAATAAACTCAAAACTATTGGACCGATTTAAAAAATTATTTCACCGGTAAAATGCTATATTATCACTGAGTATTATAAAGAGGTAAAATTTGTTTGTTTATTTGTTTGTATGTTTGTTTGTATGAAGGGTGTAATCTCCAGAACTACCAGTCGAATTTGAAACATTTTTTTTTTGCATTGGATAGCCCAATTCTCGAGGAAGGTTTAGGCTCGCGAACAAAGTCGCGGGCATAAGCTACTAACTAGTATAGCGTTAATTCACGAGCACACGTCATGTGACTTTTATGCCGTTGTAATAAGACATAACTTGCAATGAGTGAAGCACGTTCGTGAAATGCAAAACCTGCAATATTTGTGAAACAAAACACGCTGTTTCACATTCCAACTCTTGAAATGTGGAAATGAACGGTTAATAAAATTGTCCCTCAATTTTTTTACTACACTTCTGCCTAATCCTTGGGAGATTACAGCCGTGATGTTATGTTATAAGATAAGTTATGAAAAAATAAATATTGACTGTTTCAGGTGAAAGGTTACCCGTCAACTTGGACAAAAGAGCGTGTGCTGGACGCCGTACTTGATAGCGTCAGGGGATATAGTCTCATACCTTGTTTTACTGATGTAAGATTACACATTGTTTGCCCGTGTGGTGCCGGACGTAAAGAATAGTATCATCCCATTTCTTCCCGTGGGTGTCGTAAAAGGCAAATAAGGGACTCACTATGGAATAGGCAGCAGCGTTCTCTATGCATCAACACCATACTGCGATGGCCAACCCGCCTGCCAAGCGTGGCGATTATGGCGAACCCCCCATTAGGGGGAGGCCTATGTCCAGCAGTGGACGTCTTTCGGCTGAAATGATGAATGATGATGATGAAGATTACGCAGATATTCGGGATGATGCCAATTTTGTTTTTTAAAATATTAGACACGTATTTTTCCTTTTTTTACGTAATCAAAAGATTACGGCGGTACATTGAGTTAAAATATGCAGTGATAGTCTAGTGGTGTGACCGTCAGACTGCCAAGTTATAGGTCTCCAGTTTGATCCCAAGACACGCACCTCTGACTTTTCGGATTCGTGTGCGTATTGTAAAATTATCACTTGCTTCAAAAACGGTGAAGGAAAACATCGTGAGGAAACCGGCATGTCCTAGAAAGAATTCGAAAACATAGTCACGTCTTCGAATATTTTTCGCGGGCCCAGTGCGCACTGGGTCCACGTGGTGCATTACGGCCCACTCCCTCTCACAGAAAGAGAAGGCCTGACAACAGTGGGAAAATTATAGGCTGATTATATGCTTATATGGTATGGTACAGTGAAGATTCTTTTTTTAACAAAGTGCCTGCTCGTGTGCTCCAACCCACAACATAGGTGAAACGTTACAGGGATAACTTCTAAAGTTATCCCACTGGAACGTTTTATCATTGCAAAACAGAAAACAAAGAAGAAAATTATTTGTTTAGTACAAACTAAAAGGCACATAACATATTCTGCAATAGTTATTTATGTTACAAGTGCGGAAGGTAGGTGATTTCCGACGAGTGTATAAGTCGACACGTGTCGGAAATCATCTTACGCACGTGTATCATACAACGTTTTACTATGCATTGTGCGAGGAAAAAAAAATCGAGCGAGCCTTACGGTAGTCGCCTATGATGTGTAACATCTAAGATGACTTATACACGGTTAATTTTAGCTCGTTCTGGAACGAAAAGCCATAAACTCGATCATCGAACTCGAAACGATTGGGACTATTATTTTCAATAAATTACAATTTAAAAAAAACACGAAAAATCTAATTTATTGTTTTTTTTGTGAAATAATGAGAACTCGAAGTAACTGCGATCAATGCATATGTGTGTAAAACGTATCGACGAACGGCAACACTTGCGAACGGTACCCATTGAAAAATCCATTCATCGATCAGACAGCATAAAAACACATACGCAAAAGATAAATAGGTACACAAATAATAATACGAAAAGCGAATACAGACTTTATTTCTTAACCGTAAACGGTAACAAATAGAAATTTCACCAAACTAGGTACAAGGTAAGTAGGTACGCAGTTTACTAAAATTATTCTGAGAAGTGTCCGACCGGACTTCAAAAGGATGCACAACCGAATTCCGCGGTTAAGTGTATAAAAATAAGGTCTTAATTCGGTCCAATATTTTCATAGAAAAGGGCACCACCATCTTATAATGAACTCTATTGGACAGATAAAACGATTCATTTTTTCTGTTTACATTGCCTGCCTTTGTAGAAGCCGCCGCGCCGCGGCCGCAAGCAAGCATTGTCGCATAGACATTGGTTTAGGCAGTATTCTTTTTATTTATCATAAATATGGTAGGTAAGTATGCTTATTAAGTACCTATTAGCTCGATTGGTCGACACTCGATTCAAGGCCTTAAATACAACTCCCAAGCGTACTCGTCGTGTCTAGTTGAAAAGGTACGAGTACTAGTGATTTCGTGATGCGAGAGTGGTGAATGAAATTTCAATTAGTTTCTCTCGTTTACGAGGAGATGTGATAGTGGTAAACACCGTGCCGTGCTTCCGATACAAACGAGAGATAACGAGGTGAATGAACTTACACCAACCTATCGTACCAGAAATGAAATACCTACTTGCAGGTACTTACTTGCAGCCGGACTCGCACCCGCACAGCTGTGCCGCGCTACGTCATCACCGAGCGGATCGCGTACGATCTTGCGTTTATGAATGAAATAGTGGAAGCGCTACTAAGATTTAACTCGAATGACAGAATAAAAGTGATAAATTTCTAACTTCTATATTAGATGTCTTAAAAAAACAATAACAATGCTAATAGTACCTATTAATCGTCTGGAGTCACTGTGTTTTGGCTCCAGAACGATTTAAAATTAATCGTGTATAAATGATAAAAACAACATTCATAACTTTGACTTTTGACCTTGATTTTTACTTTGACTTCGTCTTTGACTTTGACTTCGACTTTGACTTTGATTTTGACCATTGCATCTTCTGAAGCAGCTCCATCACCATCGCCATCGTCATCGTTATCATCATCATATGATTTGTAAAACTTTTCTCAAATAATAAAATCTCTGATAAAAAAATAAAACAGAAAAGTAAAAAGTGACACTTTCCGCACAAATTTAATGCTAGGAAAACGCTCTTTTCGAGCAAATGCATTGTAAAATAAATACAACCAAAAAAGTGTATTATGTTGTCAAAAAAATCAGGAATATGTGCCTCATAACTGTGCTGCGCCAGTTCAGCAAAAGCAAATCAGCGCTGTTCTGTGGGTCTCCCATAACACAGCATCATGCTGAGTGGAAGCCTTATCGTCACAGTCATGACGTGCCATCTGTTGATGACTATTTCTGTTTTATGCTCGTGATTGTTTTTTTTTTTTTTTTTCTTTTAAAATACGGCCGATATTACTTGGCAGGTTTGAACATAGGCTCTGCGAACTTTCGCGCATGTTCTCTCACTCACACTCGCCTCATGTCACCATTTGCTTTAAGCGTTTGCATTTGCGCGAGAAAGAGAGAGTTCGGAACTGCCAAGTTGTATCGGCAGTATTGTACTCGAGTTAATTATCTTTTTGTACGCGTGTTTGGGTGACAAATAAATACATTTTTTTTCAAGTCTTTTTATGGTATACCTCGTGCTTAAAAGTAATTAATTGTTAAAATTGTTTCCTTTATTTCAGTTCTCCGAACACGAATGCAAGTTCTTAGTTCTGCGCAGTCGTTCAGCGCTCATAGTACTACACAAAACTGGTTTCTATATCCACAAGGACGGGGTTGAATTGGCCCTCACAGTAGCTATACCAGTTTTATCCAATCAACTAAATTATATACCTAGAATTATACTAAGGAAGAGAATCGTTATGGGTTATATGGATAAGAAGCTGAATTTGAGTGCTTTTACTTTGCAAGATGGTGAGTTAAATAATAATTATGTTCCATAGAAAACTGCAATGTCGGTCAAAATATATGTAACAGCTTTTCAACGCAGGGGGGTTCAGAATCATGTCCCGAATCTATAATGGTATCAGTTTTCGCGTCGATGTCCCTGCCACCCTGTATATTTTTTTTTGATGTATGTTCTTAGTTATAATTTTAAGAATAATTTATTACAAAAAATCTGTTATAAACATATCGTTAGTTCTTCCTACTGATTATTAAAAAGACACTTACACTCCAGATATAAGCCACTTCATATACTTCCCGCTGAATCGTGTGACCAACCAGAGCGAGTGCCTCCTCTTGCAGAGCGCCATCGACTGGGGCCGGATCGTTGAACTTGATCTCTCGCATAACAGGCTTACGTAAGTATTAATACTAAACAATTTCTACATGCATACATAGAAAATCACAACTGCCAGGTCCCGTGTTCAAACCTCTGACTGAAATTCGGATTCATGTGCGTATTGTATAATTATCTCTTGCTTAAAAAACGGCGAAGGAAAACATCGTGAGGAAACCGTTACCTGAGAGATACCTCTCGACGGCATGTGAAGCTAAGTCAGAGACCCATGGGCGGCTTTAAAAATCTGCCACCAGGTTAGTCACTAACCACACGGAAAGAAGAAGAATTTTTGTTGTATCGTATTTAGATACACCCATCACATCAGCGGAGTTTCGCTAGCGACTTTAATTTGACCCTGTATATGTATATAAGCTATTATTGGAATAACTGAAAACCTGAAAAGTGGGCATTGTACTCGTCATTATGTACAACAATGGGATCAAACCTAGAATCGACTGAAAAAATAATGAACTGCTCGAAATTTTTATATTCTTTGACAAAATGTAGGGGATAGCTGATTTTCACATGGACAAAGTGGTTGAAAAAGGTAGTAGGTATTAGAAAAAATGGTGTCATTCACTCTGACAGGGCCACCATCAGGGATTTTAATTTTGATTACACAATTATTATTTTTTGTGTAAATATAATTGAACTCATTATATCTCCTAAACTAAGACCCGATTAAATCTGTAACTTGGCGAAAAATTGTGACTAATTGGCTACAAAATATGGGAGAAAACAGACCTTTGCTAGGTGCCCTAGTTTTTGAGATATAAATGTGGCCCTGCTGGGGAGACTCTCCAGGTCGGCCACCTATAAACCCTTGTATCTTTTGAACCAGTGACCGACAAATTCTGATGTTTGGCGACACATTTCGACTAAATAGCAAAAATTTTTTTGTGTAATCAAAATTAAAATCCCTGATGATGGCCCTGCCAGAGTCAACGACACGATTTTTTTTTAAAATGTTTCTACCTCGTTGGTTTTGCGGTCGCAAGCGTTACTGCTGAGCATGAGGTCCTGGGTGCGATTCTGGGTTTTGCCATCTGTAATTTGGAATTATTGTTATTAAGAATTTCCACCCGAAGTCTGGATTTTTGCCCAGTGGATGGCAATAGGCTCGCCCCCTATTACATGGGACTTAAACATAACTGGTGAAATTTGGGTGTACCTACTACAGGGACAGATTATTACAGATGGTTCACTCCGCAAAATCATTTAAATAAAAAGCGACTCTTGCTACGACACAATGAAGTACAATTCAGGTCGCACAGCGCTAATTACCTACAGTTACATTCACCTATTCGACAAAACGAGCCCGCCGCGTACTTGTAGCTACATACCATTTTTTTTTTTTTTTGCCGGTGGGAAATTATCAAGCAACTTCTCCCGCTCTGGATGGAGCGGGAGGCCGTGTCAGAATCTTACTGACTAACACCCACCCGTGTTCCTTCAGTTGCCTGTACGTTGCCAGGGGTCACGGTATCCCTTTCGGACTTTCCCGCGACCCCAGCAGGCATCGGTCCTAGCGGACCCCCTTCCGTTGTGCTGACATCTCTTTGAGGCGCGCGTGGAACACAACGCGCTGTCGACCCGGGCCTGGTCCTTATCGGACGGTGAGCTACCCATTGCTCGCCGTCCGCTAGCCCGCGCCTACGGTGGCCGGGAATTGGCTTGCGATTCCCGTCGCCCAGAGCGTCTCCTGCGGCGGCTAGGGGCGTGAGGGCGCGACATTTGCCTCTCCCTCACGTGCTCCGTCTCCTCCTTCGCGAGCATTACTAGCTACATACCTTAAATGCTGAGTGAACCATCTGTAATATAGTCTTCTTCGTGGTACCTGCTATACTTCGCCACTTCCACGGCATCGTTGCTGGCAGCGCAGAGGTTGCTTCGACTGGAGCCCATTTTTTCTGTCAAAATCTCACCGTGGAAACTTAGGTGAAGTGAACTGTCTATAGTGTCAATGGTTTGAACAAACCATTCGTTCCATCTGCTGAAGAGCCTCCCGCCTGGACATGAGTTGCCTTTGGTAACCTGGAAGTCTTTAAACAGACTCCGGACCCAGGTACTTGTAGCTTCTTAACTAAAATGCGGAGTGCGCCCTCTGTACTATTCTGTGCTACAGGTACGCCTCTGCCTGGGAATATAATCGTGGTGTTATTTTTATGTTATTTTTATTTCAGAACCATAACCGGCTTAGACTTAGTCAATGTGACACCTAAGTTGAAGCATCTGGACCTGTCACACAATTGTTTGGAAAAAATCACTGTTTTGCTCAACGATAGACAACTGCCGTTAAAGACGATACGCTTGGAAGGAAACCCGCTGTGCCACGACTATATTGATCCTCAACACTATATCAAAGTCATCAAGATGATATTCCCTGCTGTTGTGGAAATTGTGAGTACCTACCTACTTACAGATTTCATAAGAAAAGTATGCGCTGCGGCAATCATCGTCTATCTCCGGAAATACGAACGCACGATGATGAGATATAATATAGAGCTGTTATTTTCATAGAAGTACGAAACATAGAACCCTGTAAGAAAGCGACACGTGTTTCACCTCTCAACGAGGCATCCTCAGGATGACGATTGACTTGTTGCGAACCCGAACACGATGTGTTACCACGTCAAACGTCGAGCACAGTACACTGAGCTCGATGCTTGACGTGGCAACCCGTAACAACCCTATGCAATTCTGAGCGCTACATCCATGTTGGTTGCAGTAACTTGGCTATTTAGTATTTCGGTTTTGATTGAAAAGGTTTCAAAAAAACCTTAATTAATTCCTATTTTGACAAAAAGAGGCGCATTCATTATATTAGTCTATTCATATTTTTAGGAAACCTAGAAGGAAATAAATACATGCCCTTAATTTATTTACAGGACGGCGTACCAATCAATCGGAAGGGCGAACTACCCAATCACAAACAGAACTACTGTCCAGAAGAAGCGCAGGAAGTAGCGGAGAAGTTTCTGGAAATATTCTTTCCGCTGTGCGACTCTGGTCCGGACCATAGGTCTTTGATACAAGGGATGTATGAGGATGACGCCACTTTGACTATTACTTACTGTTATAAATTACGTAAGTAGGTCTATAGCAGTCCACTGTAACACTGTTTGTCCACCGTCAAGAGGACGTCAACGAGAAACGAGATTATTAACTTGACGCCCCGTTGAAGGACGTACGGTGGACACGCGGCTTAGTAAATGTATGTATCGCTACTTCGGCGCCGTGATCTCGTTCTCTTTGGCGTTCCGTGGACGTGGCGGTGGATAAACGAACTTAAGCTTAAGGTGCCATTCCGTACCCGACCGCAGGAGGCAACTGCAGGCGACGTGTCGCCGCGACACGACTGATTTCTATGAAATACCTTCCGTAGCTAGCGACACGTCGAACTACACGGGAACGACAGGCAACACGTGTAGCTCGACCGCAGACTAGTAGTGCCGCCAAGCGCCAACGCTCGAGCTATAACACATTTTTCTATCATCTTGCGGTAGGGTTCGGAATCATGACTACAGTGAAATGATGCCGCGACATGTTGCCTGCAGTTGCCGCCTGCGGGCGGATACCGAATGGTACAGTCAGCATCAAAAGTTGATGACCACATTTAGATTTTCAAAATCGCTGTACACCGTATTCACTATTAGCACTTCACTAGACAGCGATTTTGAAAATCTAAATGTGGTCATCAACTTTTTGATGCTGACCATACTTTAGGCCTATTTGTACCGTTCTAATTCATGTTTGGTCCCAACCGAGGTTTACTCACTTTACTTTAAATAATATATGTATAATCTATCCATGCATCTGTATTTTTTATTTATTTGAATTTTATTTGTATAATTAAGTTTTATTTATTAATTAATTGCTTATTAAGTAATACTAATTGATTAGACATTATAATTAGAATATTTGTACGACGTTGACGTAAAGACATAGCGTTCATTTGATTAATAATACCATCTGTATATTGCGTTTACCTGTGTATAACAAATATAAAAATAAAGGATTTTTTTACAGGCTATGGGCAAATATACAGGAATTTCAGAAACCTGTTCCTATACGCAAGGTTTCTTGATGAAGGGGAAACCGACTCTGTTGTTGGAGCAATGGCGATCACCAAGCTTATAAATAGGTGGCCGCATACCGAACACGATCCGTTCACCTTTACCGTGGACGCGTTGTACCATACTGTGAGTAAACGATGATTTTGCCCAATGCTATATTAGTTGTGAACTGAGGGGTGCTACACACACATTGGATTCGGCAGTATTTGTTGAACAACAAAGCCGACCCGAAGCAATTACGACACATATTTGGATAAACTCCGATCGGAGTCTATCCTCTTGCACTGAATGTTCAGGTCGCGGCTCTGCACAAGTCGAGCTAAGCCGAGCGGGTTTTTCCCGAATATATTCTGTCTATCATGTAATATTTTACATATATTCGATTTTGTAGCCCGGCTGTGCCGAATCATGCCCATCCGAACAAGTGCGACCCGGCCCGCTTGCACCATAAATCGCTAAATACATTTAGGTCCGCTTGCAACACAAATCAATAAATACATTTAGGACCTCTTGCAGCACAAATCACTAAATATATTTAGGCCCGCTTGTCGTGTATTTCTTTAAACTTAAAACACACACAATTTGACAGAAATACTCGTAGAACGATCTTTACGAGTTTTAGGCCGATGAAATTATAATCTAAGTTTCTCTAATAAATAATTATCTGTCTATCCGCTTAGGGAACACAGACGTCAAGTTTTGTCGTAAAAAATAATATTTTTGTACCAGGAAAACACAACAATTCTTCGAATCAGCGGCGTACTAAAGCTGACGGCGGAAACGTTAGCTGAAGACGAGCATCTCCTATCATTTACTAGAACTGTAGTACTGCATTCCGAAGACGGGACAGAGTACAAGATTCAAAACGAAATGGTGTACTGGCATGAACCCTCTGCTGCGGCTGCGAGATCGGCGTTCAGAGTTAATACGGTAAGACTTTACCTTCACAGACGTGTATATATGTATCAGCATCTTCTAATAGATAAAACTAAAATAAAACGAGCGAGCCTTACAGTTGTCGCATATGATGTGTAACATCTGACATCTCACCTTGGTACTAAGCAACATTAAAAGGGCGGGGCCTCGTCAAGGTCGTTTCTGACGGCCAACTCTCATAGCGGCCATCAAATTGCGCGCGCTTCCCCGGCTTCCTGTGACACACTTCCGTCCCTTTTCACGAAATCACTCCCACAGATTAGATTATTTAGATTTTGATTGCAGGAAAGCGAGGGGAAATATGTTACGATTCAAAAGATTTTATTAGAGTTGTATGTTGCCTTTTCACGCCTAAACCACTGAACCGCCACTGAAAAGCTACCTATCTGTCAAATTTCATAACGATTATGAAATTTGACAGATAGATAGCTTGTACCTGGAGAAGGACATAGGCTACTTTTCATCGTGGATATTTGTATAAAAAATTATAAAGTTTAAAATACACGCAGATGCAGTCACACACGGGCAACAGCTAGTACATATGTCATAAATACAGGAGTTTGAAATAAATAGCCTGAATTACTAGGCGATTTTTTGCGCACACACAGGACAAAAAAACGTGTATTTGAATTACCTACTGAGTTGACAAAATTCGATATGTCGCTCATTATCTTCTTTCTCTTGCCGACCCAATTTACTTGCGGTCGACATGTCTTTTTCTTCCATACTTCTATTAGTCGTGATCTCTGTAGTCACCCCCTTTCAAGCCATAATCACCTTTCAATTCGAGGATTTGCTATAATCCTTGCTAGCTTTGCTGCATTTTTCATTTCACAATATATACTTAATATAATACTAGCCACGCATGTAACGATTTACTTGCGCAAGTCTAACGTGATGTGTGTTCGCAGTTTGCACAATTTTGTTCCATATAAAGATTTAGTTGCACAAGCCTAAATTTGCGCAAGTAAATCGTTTCGTGTGTGGCTATAATTAATTCCAAGTTAAAATTTACAAAGGAAATTAATTGATTCTATTTGCCTCCTTCAAAAGATAGTTTCGTTTAGTTAGAATAGGCAAGAAACTCCGCACTTACTCGGTTTTCCCCCCTACATACTTACCTACATTACCTTCATGTGACGCAATGGGCGGCAGATGGAAATTATCAAAACATGAATTTGTTTTGAATTTTTCTCCTATTCAATACGGCGTGTATTGATTTATGAAACAATTGCCGCTCGATGTTTCTATGTCCACATTCAGAAGTGAAACACCAAAAATATATTTACATATATACGAGCAATTTCTCTTGTATTTCTGTGGTCTTTATATAAGTATTCATCAAAAGACAGACAAGACAAGTAAATTGTACGTATTTATGATATTGGAAGAGCGGATTCTCCTAACACAGGCTTATTTGCTTAAAAGGAGACTCCAATCACTAGCTGTTAAGGTATTTACTTGTAAAAATAATAAACCATTTTTCATTTTTTTTCGAAAGATAAAAAAAAACATTTTTGGAATTACCTACAATTTAGATGTTCATAATACCTCTATTATCAAAATAAAGTGTCATATTTTTGAAAGCGCCTACTGAAGCATGACATGCTAGCTATGCATTGCTATGTGCAATGTCACTTGACCTTTACTATGATTATAGTACATTTTCGCATAAATTCAATGTCTAAGGTGGATAATAAAAACACAATTATAGGAAAAAATAATCATCTTTATTCATATCCTTGAATTTAAAATGTGCTGTTTACAAAGAGCTTTATGAGATATCTACCTGTATCCCTCTGATTATTCACAGAAAATAGTATTCCACATTGATTGTTAGCTTATTGGCCATTCCATTTATTGCTTTTCTTATTAACGAAATGGACTTAAAAGTAGACCTAACAATTTGCTTAAAAGGAATAACTTGGCACTATTGGTATGAAATACACTTAACATAAGGGCCCCGATAGTCTAAAGAAAATGTTAAGTCTGTAATCAACTGAATGATTCTCACACTGTGTCCATAGACTCTTCATTCAGCGGCTCAGTTTCCATTTCCATATCTCTATCATCGGCTCCCGACGCATACTTCAATCTGAGCTTCTCGTAATGCAACTGCTCTTTCGACGATACAGATGGTTTGCATTTCGCGAGCGCAGTTCTGAAGTCTTCAAAAGTGACAAAAATGTCACCATCGAGGGTGCCATTTGCGATGTGATTTGTCAGTGCATTTGTTGCGGCCGCTCGCACCAACCCAGCTAGATCGGCACCCGTATATCCATCCGAGAGTCCAGCAATAACTTGTAAATCTACGTCTGGTCCCAGATGAGGCTTTGTGCCACCTTTGGTAAGCTTCTGCAGTATATCGAACCGGTCCTCCGTTGCTGGCATCCCGACATACATAACGCGGTCTAAACGACCCGGTCTCAGCACCGCAGGGTCAATGATATCTGGTCTATTCGAAGCTGCCAACACGAAAACTCCTTCACGGGTTTCTATACCGTCCATTTCAGTGAGCAACTGATTTACAACACGGGCAGCGCCATTGTGGTCTTGAGATGTACGCCGCGGACATAGGGCATCAAATTCGTCGAAGAATATAACGCAAGGAGCCGAGTTTCTTGCACGTCTAAAACACGTACGAACTGCTCTTTCGCTCTCACCAACATACATGTTCAACAACTCTGGACCCTTCACTGAAATAAAGTTCACTCCTGCTTCATTCGCGACAGCCTTTGCCAGTAAAGTTTTACCACAACCAGGAGGTCCACAAAGTAATACTCCACTAGGGGCTGACAATCCAAGCTTTGCAAGCTGATCTGGATACTTAACTGGGGCTAACACAGCCAACTGCAACTCTTTACGAACTTGGTTCAAAGATCCAACATCATCCCATGTTACATCAGGGACAGTTACAATACCTTCTCTTACTGCACAAGGTTTAGTAGTTTTAAGAGCTTTAACAAAGTCTTCATGTCCGATAGCAAGCCCATTCAACTCTTCCCGAGTGTAAGGCATGTCCTCAAGAAGGCGTAATACCTCATCAACAGGATCTACTGGTATCTTGATAGGTTCAGTTATATGATTTTCTTCCGTATTTACAATTGTTTCACTTAATTCTTCTGTGGGTTCTTCAGGGATTACTGGTGGGATTTCAGGCTCTAGAACAGTTTCGGGGGCATCACCTGCACTTGGTGTAGCTTCTTCAGTTGCTTTATCCCCATTTGGTATAATTGTTATTTCATCATGAGGTGGAGTTACTTCAGCAGGTTTTATCTCTTGTATAGCTTTAGATGCTTGTATTTGTGTAAAAATCCTCTTAACAGCATAAGTGCTAGCCTTATTAACAAGTGCTTGTAAATCAGCCCCAACAAATCCAGGAGTTATTTGAGCTAAGACATTCATGTTCACATCTTCACCCAAAGCAATATTTTTACAAAGAATAGAAATGATCTCTTTTCTAGCATGTAATGAAGGTATACCTAATGTGATTTCCTGTTCGAGGCGTCCGGCCCTTCTGAGGGCAGGATCTAAGGCATCTGGATTATTTGTGGCAGCAAGTATGAGAACAGAAGCATTATTATCAGTCAATGAATCAAGGGATGCCAGTAACTGGGCAACCATTCTCTTCTCCATGTCTTTTTGAGCATGAACTCGGTTGCCACAAACCGCATCAATCTCATCGATAAACAACACACTGGGAGCAACAGAAACTGCCCTCTCAAAGAGCTCTCTAATTCTTTCTTCCGATTCTCCCGACATTCCACCTACTAATTCTGTGCCTGTAATGGCAATCATAGGCAGTTGAAGTTTTCCAGCAATTGCATGTGCCAATAAAGTTTTTCCTGTCCCTGGTGGCCCATGTAACAATGCGCCTCTAGGAGCTTTTATCCCTAACTGACTGTATACCTCTGGATGTTTCATATGTAATATTAAATCACAGATTTGGGTGATGATTTCAGATATACCACCAATGTCATCAAAACTAACCTTAACACTTTTGACATTGCCAATATCAACCTTTTTCTTTGGTGGTGCAATTTTTATTGAATCAACTTTCCTCTTTTTTTCATTTGTGTGTTGATTCTGTTGCGGTTTGGCGGGCGTACTCTCAGTCGCCGTACTATTTGCGTTTCTGATTGGTATGTGGGGGGTTATGGTAATTTGGTCATTGATTTTCGGTAGTTTCGGCGCCGCACTGCCGTCTTCATCGCTGCTCAATATATCTATTGGCTCTCCCGTCTTGTCTGTGTTGCGCCTGTTGGTTGCCGGCCGTTTTTTATCCTGCATCTTGTACATGGCGAGCAGGCGGTCGTTCAATGCACTACTATTCTCGTCTAATAGCTCTAAATCAGATTCTTCTTCTGATCCGTCGGATGTGGAAGCTCCGTCAAGTCCGTAGCTTTGTAATACAACTTTATAGGCACTCTCCACCATCTGACAGAAGGCGTTGTCGCTCCTGTTGTTGTACTCGCGGAAGCGCTCTTTCAATGAACGCGCCATTTGGCTAACATCGACGAAAGTCTTGTCCACATTCTCGGCAAGGTAATTCTTCACACGCGACACAATAACCGGGTCGTTAATTGTCTTTTGTCTTGTTTGGTGTTTCTTCATTTTGTACGGAATAAAGTAATAAAATTAATTTAGTTTGTAAAGTCGAATTTATTAACTACTTCTTCGTAAAACGCAATGTTTGACAGCGGCGTCGTTGAATCGATGAAATTATTGCCATAGGAAAAAAAAAACTAGCTGCACATGGATTTAAGGCTGCCTATTCACACATCATCTAAAATGAACTTATTTTTATTAATTTTTATTTCCTTACAGATTTCACAGAAGAATTATAATCTAAAAATAGAATCAACGACGGATGAGGATCTTCGAGACAAATTTCTTAAAATATTCATGAAACTTACAACGATGGATAAGAAAATTGGTGAAAGGTAAATTTTTACTAACATAATTTAAAAGGGGCATGCGAAATTCAAATTTTATTACGTTTTTTGCAATTTGTACGTCAGTGTCAGGTTGTATCTTGATTAAAATATTATTCGCGACCGCAACAAATATATCTTTACAGAATTATAATCATTAGAATCAGCTATACAACTCCTAAAATCCTAAATGAATGATCCTAAAATGTCATGATTTCATGAAATAGTCATTCAATAGGATTATATGAACTTAGAGAGTTGTATTGATGATTTTTATGTTTATAATTTTATAAATTAATATTCGATACGGTCGCGAATCATATTTAGATCAACATACAATCTGATACTGACCTGAAAATTGCAAAAAAATGTAAGACAATATGAATTTCGCAGGCTACCCTGACGCTTTCGCCTTTATAATATTTTTTATTACTTAATCGTAAAAAACGTATGAGTCAAAAAACAGTAAGTACTAAATGCATGTTTTATTTCAGGTGTTTGGAAATCAATAACTGGAACTTGAAACTTGCTCTGGAGCATTTTACCAAGCTGTTAAAGTTAAACAACTTGGACTCATTAACTCAAGAGGTCCAAGCTGCTAGCTAAGAGTTATTATATTTAATTATAAGCATATCAAATGCAAAGAATTGGATGTAAAATTATGCTCATGATTAAATAACTATAATGAACACTGCCTTTTATTCTAGAACTGCATTAATCAATGTGGAATACTTTTACCGGAGTAAGACAAGTTATCCATTCTAAAATAGCAGGGGACTGCTGAATACGAATTGGTTTAATGAATACATGCAGCCACGAGGGGCGCCACTGTCACTAAAACTTCAGTCAACATAAACATTCTTTCATGTGTATCCTTCGAGATAACAGTACTCCCAATACACCTCTGGGAATAACTGGGAATTATTTTAGTGTACCTAAGTACTCAATCGATTCGCCTCGAAACCAGTTGTTCTTCTGGCTCGCTGGTTCTTAATCCTACCGTACCGTACTATCTCCTATGATCCTACTTTTAAGAGATAGCACGAAAACATAACACTAGGTAAAACAACAGTGCAACATACAACATTGTGCTTCGATTTTATTTTACAAATACTCCCAAAAAAAGGTTAGCTGGTTTTAATAAATTATAACACTCGAGGAGGAAATAAATCATACAAAAACAAAGAGAAGAGCTCTCTATGAGGATCTTCAATCAATACTGTGAGCATTTATATAAGAGTTTATTCTAGTTGAACAGTAAATCATGTAATGGCTCCTACACATTATGCCGGCGGCATGGCCGCCGGCTTTTGCAGCGCGGCACGTACCCCCGGCTTTTGCGCCTTCATTTCTTTTGTGATCCTTTGTGCGGCAGTGCCGGGCGCGCCGCCGGCATAGTGTGTAGCTATAGCTATAGCCTGAGCGTTACATTCGTCATTCATAGTTAAAAGCTTTATCTAGGGAAAACAGAGGGTCATGCAGGAAAATAAAAATCATCCTTTATTAATTATAAATGAAATTTAATTAAGAATCGTACATAAGAATCTAAGTTTATACTACACAATCATTTCAAGATGTCCAGCGTATTCAATTATTTGTCCCGCAAGTTCGGCAGAGGGCAGTGTTCCCGCGGCAGCTGCGCAGGTCTCCTCAGCCGCGTTGAAATGGTAGCAGTTGTCTGCGCCAAGAACCCAGTTGCGCTGGAAAAGTAAATAATATTATGAAATGTTCCACTAAGAAAGCCAAATAACATTTTTTTGTAATAGGGTACCAAATTGCGACTGGAAAAGAAAAGAGAGGCTTATACCTGCTGTGGGTATAAGCACACAACAGCATGCCATTCTATGTTCTATGTTACTCTTTCAATAGATACCGGAAAAGCCAATTGTAAGAGAAAGGTAACAGGAATGATATACTTAATTTATCTTATAATGCAACAAAAAGAACATGCTTATCTGGAGTTAAGTAATAAATTATTGTATGCCTTCACTGCAGGATGTGTAGCATGACCACCATAAACGTGTTTTGTCAACGGAAGAGTAGACAAAATGACAGATAAACAATCACAATCTGTCATTGTTGTCTACACAAAATGACCATTCTACAGAAAATGTTTATTTTCTGTAGTTCAAAGAGGTAAACCACACTTTATAAAATTGCAATAAATATGTTCATACCTTCTTGCCATATTCATGTACAGCTTGTTGGGAAGGCAGATTCAGTCGTCTAGCGGCTTCAGCGCATGAGATGCAAAGGTAAGCTTTTTCAATGCATGCAGCAATCTCTCCTCGGACCGTGTCTAGAAGGGTATCCATGAAGAGGGTGTAGCTTTCTGCTGGTACATTGTCCTGTATAGAAAATAATAATAGTTACTATGAAAACAGCTGAGGGGATTGACTCATTTTAATTTATGGTCCACTAAACATACCTTTGCCAAAAAGATCTTATTATAGCTGCCCTCCATCAAATACTGTTCCAAAGCCAACGGGTGCCTGATATAAGGGTCAGCCCTGATCACATCCACTGAAAGACGTTCCAACTCAGTGTGGAACTCAGCTACACGGTTTTGAGAGAGCAGGAACAGTAAGTTGAGACCAAGAAGCTGGTACATGAATGCAGACTCTGGGAGATGGTCTCTGAAAGTTGAATATAAAATTATATTTACAGTAACAATGTTAGTCTTGCTCTACAAAGAAAAATTGTTGGATATGCATATATCAGATCAAATTTCTAAACTAACACACTACTAATTCATCACTCTACTAATGAGACTCATTAACAAGGCAATTAGATATATGTTGTCAACGTTTATGGTACAGGTCATTGAATATAAGAATGAGCATAAATGTAAATATATGATAAATTACTAGAGCCAGTCTCGGTGATTGTTTGAGCTTACTTGTAGTCAAAGTAGTAGCATTTGAGCTGAGACATGAATCTCTCAAAAGCTTTGACATCCTTTGCAGCAACTGCCCATTGAGCCCCAATTTCCAGTACATCCCGGGCCAAAATCAATTCTTTTTGATTAGCCGCCGTATTATTACTCGGAAGGAAAGTTAACTGCGTTAGTGCAATCTGTAAATAAATTATAGTTAGGAAAATGTCTAGATGAAATAAAGATTAGTGTCCAGTCATCGTCCAAAACTTACCTTTATTTTATTCAATAATTCTCCACATTTGTCTAGTTTACGTGGCTTCTTTGCCCACTCAGTTTTCAAATTTTGATATAAAGCCGCGACGTCTTTCACTAATGCCATGTTTAACTATTATTTTAATATTGCTACAACAAAATCTAATTCTTTCACCGATTGAGGTTGTTTTGCTAACTTGCGTTCAGAAATTCTGAATATTACTAATAGGTACCTTGAGACAATAATGAATTTATTTAAATATTATCCCATTACATCAATATTTGAATTTTAAATTTACAGGCTAGTTAGAGTATTTTAATAAATGAAGATATTGTGTAATTTTAATATAGCATATATTTTTATTTAGAAAATCCTATAATCTTTCATGTTTTGCAAACCATTTCAGTAGTTAGAGGTATTGAACGCACCATCGTGACATGTCAAAGTCGAATTTGAATGCTCATGAATGTTGCCATTTTGATAATTTCTAACCAACAACTCGCTTCATGGCATCACAAAGCTTCCTATTCACGGATCACGGGATAGGAATTTCTGAATTTTCAAATGGCAATAGCTTCTTTTCGTATCCTATCTGTTTTGGCAATTTGGCATGGCAATAAATTATTGAGTTTGTCAAAAAGAGATAATTTGACAGGATTTTCTGTGTGCGGAAGGTGAAATTTTTTGCCGAAATTATATCGAATTTCAATTATGAATTATATAAAAGGAAACAATTTGTTGGCGTACTACGGCAGGCTATGTGTATTTAGAATGAAATAATGATATGGTTGCACAATGTCTTCGCCAGTGGTGTGCCGTGAAATATTCGATGAAAACAGTCAACCATCCGTCGAGGGTTTGTTCATTAAAATTTACTATGTATTCAACGTAAATATTGTTGTTTTAGTTATTAGCCTTATTTTCATGTGCTTATAGAAATCTATATTTTATTTGTAAACTAGTTAGTAAGTTTCAAAAGCCCTCTATATTTGAATTTAGAGCTACTTGATTAATTCAAAATACCGAAATTCTTTTTTGAACCAATTTTTGGGTGAGTAGGTTTCAAAATTATAAGGAAAAAATAAAAGAAGTAGTAGTTAAAATCTGTAAATTCCTTAGCTTCATTATGTTGTGCCTATAAATGATTATTGATTTAATGTGTACCTCGATGACTTTTAAAGTTCCATTCAAAAATTCGCCTTATAATTTTGCCTGTACCTTGGAATGCATTATGACCGGTTTATAATTGAAACCAACAACATTTAGCAAGCTTTAACAAAATGCTTCACATTAAACTTTGCTGTATTTGTAGAAATCTCAGACTATGCTGCACAACTGGGCATTGATCCAGAAAGCGAGAGCCATCTCCTGCCATTGGCTAAAGATGGACTCATGCAAGCACTACCAGCACCATGGAAAGCTTAGTAAGTACACAACTAACTTCTTCATTTATTTTTTACTAGCTGAATCATCAGACGTTGTTCAAATTTCAATTTCGATTTTGCGACTGTACCTTTGGGTTTTTCCTACACCACCCCAGGATTCAAGCGAACAAAAAAATTCTATATTCAGCTTGGTTGAGCCATTTTCGAGTTTTTGCGAGACTAATGCATTGCAATTGATTTTTGTTTTTTGTATATACAGGATGGATTTTTGAGATGAGGCTGTAAGTAAGGCAGCTACTGTAACTGTTGTAGTTACAGGAAAACCGTCTTAGGAGACTGTCCTTAACTTTTTGAAACATTTTGATCTGCATCCACAGATTTTGAAAAAAATTACAGTCGCAAGAAAATGGGCAGTTTTCACAAAAACTTTTTTGATGTCAATCGATCATGTTTCTTATAAGGATCAAAAAGCTTTATTGGACCAATAGAGGTTTGAGTACTAGAATAGTCAGAAATTGCAATAAACATTTTCCATAGTTTGGGTAAGAAAAAAATTCTAACTTAGTTTTTTATGATGGACAGATTGGCCGAAAACGAACAAAAAACTACTACGAAGAACAAAGAACTAGAAACGAATACGCGTTATAATTTTATTTGCTTTGAGAACGAAATAGTTTGTTGTTTGTGATTTCCGACGTTCTGAGAAAAAATTACCTCAAATAATTTTAAGCTTTCAGACTGGTATGCGAAACGTTAAAAAAGACTGTCCGTTACAAAAGTTTGAAAATGCTAAAAACTTTGTATGGAAAAAGTTTAACCAAAAGCAAAAAATTTCAGTTGGTCCAATATAATTTTTTGATCTTTATAAGGATCAAAAAATTGGCCAAGAAACGATTGATTGGCATAAAAAAAAATGAAAACTGCCCATTTTGTTGCCGACGGTACATTTTTTTTTAAATCTGTAAGTCCATATGAAAATTTCTCAATAAGTTCATGACAGTCTCCTAAGACCGTTTTCCTGTAGCTACAATGGTTAAGGTAGCTGCCCTTTCTGCCCCATCTCAAAAATCCACCCAGTATAGATTTACTTACTCGAATTTATTTTCTACACTAATCTACATAAAAAATAAAATATTCTACCTGTAAATGTAACAACAAATTATCATCTAAAAAAATCTTCCACATTGCTTTCAACAGGTGATATGCCCAAGAGACATTGCCTTACAAAGTGGCAATGCTTAGCCTCTGGCCAAGGTAAAAGCCAGCCCTTGGATCACTGGAAGTGCCAACTGACCATTTAGAGAGTTCTTTAAAGACTAACTTCTCTTTCTCTAATCTACTCACTGTTTTGTACTTATGGTTTTTTGTACTCAAAGATTAGCCCTAGATAGCAGAGATATGTAAGTGGTAGGAGGGAAGGGAGTTCTCTTGCCCTGCTGTGGGAAATGAAAGGTTAATAATAATAATAAAAACCTAAAATACACACAAGCTAGAACTGTGTCTTAGATAATTCATGCATTTTGTAAATAATTTATACCAAAGTCATAAAAAATAATAATATTGAAAGAAAGAAAGAAAGAAAACGTTGATTGTGTACCATTTGCATGACTCTAGATCCTAGTAGATAATATAGGCTTATTTATTTTGTTCTACAGTTTATTATTAAACCATAGCTACACAACATAATTAACACCTAACTCTAGATTTAAATCTGCATAAATAAATTTTTGTTCCTAATTAAGTTCATGTAACGTGGGTTGTTCACCTTTTCGTAGATGTATTGTATTGCTTTACCTGTGGTAGAACAAAGTAGCTGTGTTATTACAGGCACAGTATCAAAAGAAAAAAAAAGAATTGATAACCTCCTCCTTTTGGAAGTCGGGTTAAATCTTCTTCTTTGTTGTGTTAGGGTTAAAACAAACTTTAACCAGATCTCAGCAACAACAATACTATAGCAGTAGATTCACAGTACCTACACAATAGAACCTTAACTTAATTTCTTATTTTCGAAGTACTTAGTAGTAGTTCCATGCAGCACAAATATCTTGATAAATTCAGTCAATAAGATTTTGACTGTCACTAACGAGACACGATAGAATTTTTATTGTTATCGACTTCTAAAGGCAAATCGGCAGTTAAGCGGATAATAGATTGGCAGTGTATAGAGTGCCGCTAGCGGCACTATCCCTGTCGTATAAATTGCCAGCAGCGGCATAATAGTGGCGCTGCCTCGGCCCGGCTAAAGTGCCGTAAGCATTGCATTGTCATGGTAACTGTCACTTGTTATTTTGTTTCATTATTGAGGTTAGTTCGCTGTAAAACACCACATTCCCAAAATATTACATTCTCGTGTGCCTAAATGGACCCTGGCACTCGCCGGCCGCTGCTGTGGCACCGCTCGATTCGCTCGCTCGGCTCTTGCGTTGTGTGGTCACAGTTCTAACCTAACCTACCTTTCAGCCATTTTCATTTGCTACTTAATTTTTCGTAAATTCAATCTTTGTAGTGACTTTTGATATAATTATCTAAAACAAATACGATCAATGAATACAAAGGGCAGCGAACTAACCTCAACTATCAAACAAAATAATAACTGACAATGACAATGCTTACGGCATTTTAGCCGGGCCGATGCACAGCCAGTATTATGCCGCAAATAGCGGCACTTTATCCGGTAGAGATAAAGTGTCGCTAGCGGGACTATACACCTAATTAAAGTATAATATTACCATGGCCGGTTAGGTTCATATCATGAGTTAAAGCAATAATGGCAAATTATGTAATTGCAAGTCAATAGTTACGACAAGACCATAAATCATGCAATAAAAATTATACAATAATTATCATAAAAGATGACAAACACCGATTGACAAACAGTTCATATTATACTGGGTCTTTTTGATTTAATTAGCGAAACTTCATTAGTATGATTACTATCGGTATTTTTTTTTTATCTGTGGGGGCTTGTAATTTGCAATTTAGTTAAATATTATTGTTACTATAATGTTATTAGTCTGTAAGCCTTCCGAAAACAAATAAAATAAAATAAAATAAAATCTTATTTATAATAACCTGTCATCAGCTGTTTACATAAAATTCCGATGTTACAAAATGGTTTTGTTACGTCTGCCCAACTGAAGGGGAACGGTGCCTGCCGAGGTCGCGGGAAAGTCCGAAAGGGATACCGTGGCCCTTGGCAATGTACTGGCAACTGAAGGAACGCGAGTGGGTTTTAGTCAGTAAGAGTCTGACACGCCAGCTGCAGCAGCAAGTTATTTGATAATTTTCCACCCTAAAAAAAAAAAAAAGTCTGCGACAATAGGTACCGATAACCATCATTTCTGTACATTATTTTTACCATTTGGAAGAGTAAGATCCTCCTTAACGTTATTTTGTCTAAAACTTCTGGACAGCAAGGAATTTGTGATAACTCAACTTCATCTCTGAATAATTCCTAAAAACTTAAATATTGCGGTGCAGAGTGTATTACATTAAAACTAAATGACTAGCTTCCGCCTGCGACTTCGCTCACGTGGTTTGTCGATAAAAAGTCTATGTTCTTCCCCAAGGTTCAAAGTATCCTCATACCAAATTTAATCAAAATCGGTTCAGCCGTTTAGCCGTGAAAGCATCACAAACAAGCAAACAAACTCACATTCGCATTTATAATATTAGTTAGGATTAGGATAATTAAGTGTTTTATATTATTTTGCATTGTATTTTATTCAAGGAGTGGGTATCTGTTTGTTTTATTATTCAGCCTTTCTTTTCAGCATCAGATAGGCCTATCCAAGTTGTTAATAGTGAAATTGTGTTTAAAAACTAGAAACATTGCTAATCAATGTTTCTAGCTTTAAACACAATTTCACAAACAGGCAAGCAAACATTCACTTAATCTGCATTCGCAATTAATTTGCCAAACAAGTAAACAAACACGAGTTTTAGGAAAAACAACTGTAATTCCTACACATGAGGTTCAGTTTGCGCTACAACTTCATATTTTTGATGACTTTTTCAACAGTACTAGTCAGTCTAAAATCAACTTTATTTATACTTGTATAAAGTTGATGTTTGTTTAAGTGGAAATAAATGACATCAATTGGAAACAAGACTTCAATAGACCTTGGATCTCATGAGTTTGACGAACAAACCTTTTCATCATTCCAATTTTCCACTTCTCATCTCTAATCTATTCACTCCAAATGCACGGGTCGATTGAAGGATTAGCTACGCTTGGCGCGTTTTGTTCGTGGATGGGCAACCATCCAACCATGAAAAAGCCTAAAAGTCTAACAACCAGTCTTACCAAGGGGTTTCGTGTTGCCCAGAAACTGGTTTGTGGAGGTCAGATCTGCAGTCGTTCCATGTAAAATACTAATAGCTGCATCCGGTTATACTGGAAGCCGGCCCCAACATAGTTGGGAAAAGGCTAGGCAGATTGCTTGATTTATCTCTAATTTATTCACTCTCTTCACAGTTATGACGACAAGATACAATCACATTACTACTACAACGAAGACACGAAGAGCACACAGTGGGAGCATCCACTCGACCATGTGTACAGAGAACTAGTGAAAAAGGCGCGGGATGCATCCATGCAAGACGATACCTGCGCTTCTGTTCAGGTGAGCCTTTAATTTTCCAACTTCTTTTAGATTTAACTAGCGACACGTCTCTGCTTTGCACGGATTTCACGACTTGACAGAAAGATTATTATATACATAGTAGTACTAGCTAAACGGAATCCGTAGTTTCGGCCATCGTTACGGGCGCTTCGCTCTCCCTCTTACGGTATATCTGTAAGTGAGACGGAACGAACCGCCCGTAACGACGGATTTCGCTTAGGGAGTAGGCCGTGCTACGCACGGTTTTTACTAGTTGACAAAACATTGAGATATCTTAGGTAAACGTAACTTCTAAACGTGGGTTGAAAACCTCATCAAAATCTGTTGCGTGGTTTAGAAGAACAACGCGGGCATACAGAAAAACTAGAAAAGCGACTTCGTTTTATAATATGTATAGAAGTAACTTTGATGTACTAGATTCTCCCCCCGATTTCGTCCGCGTGAAATTTCTTGTTCCCCGGCCTATCCCATCGCATCGCATCGCCCGTCCGCGCCGCGCTATTACTTCGTTTTCGCCTGGCGTTCTTTCTGACTTATTGTCTTTTTGCTCGGCTCCTACGGGTCTCTACTTTCTTGCTGGCCTTTCTCAAGAATTTGGCTATCATATGCAAAAGTTTTTTTTTAAGTTGACTTGTCTTTCCAGAGATTGACAAACAAACTCTTCAGCCATATTATATTATAATAATAGTCTAAATTAAACACATAAACCTTCCGGAATAAATTCTCTAAATGATGGATGATCAAAACCACATAAAATTCTGTTGCGTAGTTTGTTGTTGTGAAGACGTTGTTCCGAAGAACGTGGTCACACAAACAGACACGAAAAGCGAGTTTAATATACATATAATTATGTAGTCATCAAAAACATAACATGTAAAAAATGACGAGGTTCGCTCGCTGAAAATTTTATAAAAAAGTACATAGCTCTTGTTTTGGAAACATAGTTGGAAGAGAAACGTTTTAAATGACAAAATGCCTCTTAATAATTAGTTTTCGCTTCCCTTTGTTATTATGCTATGCTTGTTCTCGCAACGCAGTTCTTCTACCGCAAAACTTTATGAGATCTAATGTAAAACTAAGTCGGTTAATTTATTCAGTACCTATTTAGAGGAGCATCTATCCAACAACTTTGTAATACAGTTTTAACTAACAACATTTTATAGAGTGACCGTATCAATATTAGACATCTTTATTTCTTTAATAAATGGAATGTCATGGATAATCCTTCAGTTGCTATCGACAGTGCAACAACTGCAATCGACGTGACTATTAACCCATAGTGCGCGAGTACAACTCGCACTAGACCGTATTGGTTAAAAGTATGACATACTCTTTCTTTATTTGACCAAAAGCCCTTATCAATATCCTTATGACTAAAACATAAAAAGGCTTAATACAAAGGTCAGTATTTAAATACTCTGACTCCTAAACTAGGTGTAGGTACCTGTGACTTAGGAGTCAGTGACACCCCGTAGCAACAATACAATAAGAATAGGTAATTTGGAAAGATTTTACAAATAATGGTGCAAAACAAAATTATAATTTCTATATAAAGAAAAATGTTTATACGTATGATGAAAGGTGTGTGTAGTGTGTAAATGTAGGGTGTGTGTGTGTAAAGTGTATGTGTAGGGTGTGTGTGTGTGCAGGTGTAGGGTGTGTGTGTGCAGGTGTAGGGTGTGGGTGTGTATGAATAGATGTATAATTGAATATCACTGTAGATAACCCAGTAAAAGAAGGGCACATTGTACGTATCGTTGAAGCCGTAGGTAGTTGGTAGCACATGATTAGTTGATTATTGGATTATTTTCATAGAAGAAATGAAAATAGCTAGTGTTTTTTTTTTTCTAAGTACAAGAATGACACAACTTCGCCTGTATCGCGTGAGTATTGAGTCCACAGCCCGTAGCCGTAGAACAAATTAATGGCAATCGATTAGCGTACTAATCAGGGTCGTTTATTATTTTTATTATAAGTCAGCCTAGCGTTACAAAGTGCGTGCCGCGCTCGCGTATCGTTGGCGTGTGCACCCGTATGATCCAATGTGCGTAAGTCTGGCAAATATACCTATCTTCTTTCTATAAAATACGATAACATCACGCCTGTAATCATTGAACGGTTGGCAGAGTTGTTAATGTAGTACTCCCACATTTCGCCAGTTATGTTTAAGTCCCATGTATTAGGGGGCGAGCTTATCGGCATCAACCGGGCACAAATCTAGACTCCGGGCTGCTACTGAGAAATTCCTAATAGAAAAACCCAATAACACTTTACCCGACCTGAGAATCGCACCCAGGACCTCATGCTCAGCAGTAGCGCTAGCTAATGCGCGCTTGGTAATATTTCAACTTCACCTCTATGTGTATTTTGTGTATACATTTTCCACTCAACTGTTGATTTGCCTTTAGAAGTCGATAACAATAAAAATTATATTGTGTCTCGTTAGTCACAGTTATACTCTTATACACATATTTCTTCGGTAGAATCATTCATATTTTTAATCCGCGGTAGTAAGTACGTTCTTGGTGGGATACTGTCCGACCTTCACGGAAGCGAAGCTGCGGCCAAAAGCTAGTACGTAATAAGAAATTTCCGTTTCACCTTTTAAGGTCATTAACCTAATAATTTTAATTACGAAAGTGTTCTAGTTTGGTATGTTTTTACGGGTCAACTATTGAATCGATTTCAATAAAATTTCGTTAAGAGGTAGAGTAGATTCTTGGAGAAATAACATAGGTTTTCTTTATATCCTGGAAAAGATTTTCCCGCAAGCTAATCATCATTCTCCTGCGCTTATCCTAATTTATTTATAATAGTATAATATATCTTTATTTCCAGTTTTACAATTTTACATATGCCACTTGATATAACATAATAAATTTGTCATATAAAATGTACTTTAATGCAGAGTTATACACCTCTGACACCCAAAATATGATTAAACTTGTGTTATGGGTGTGAGGGCTCTCAAGTTAACACCAGTTAGACAAATAAAAATTTGGAATGTCTCTGTAAGTACTATCGGCAGAAAATAAATATTTTATAGAAATTAAAATAAAACGATGTGCGGTCGGCGCAACATGTCTGTTTCTTCCATACTTCTCTATTTCTCGTCACGTCGGTAGTCAGCCCCTTGCTAGCGATTAGGCGTGTGTAACTCTTTACGGAACCGACTCACGGATCATTGAAGTGTTCCAAAAGATTGGTTCAATAACAACGTTTCGAACGCATCATTTGAATCTGAATCATTACTTTTTCTCTGTGTCTTTCCGCGCGACCGCGTCGCTCGCGAGGCGACTGAGCAGCAATGAGCGAGAGAGAGAGAGAAAGACTGAGACGATGAGTTACGTTACCTTAGTGTCAGTACTACCGAACTGACTCGCGAGTCGTGAGTGAGCGGGTTACAATCTATTTAAGTCAGAAAGAGATGAGATGTATATCATTCATACTCTCACAGTTTTTCGTTTTCTTTATGCATTTTTATATCCTTTGAATCGATGATTCAAATGATTCAAATGACACATATCAATGATTCGGATCATTTCAGTGATCCAGATGCAAATGTTCCAATCGCAAAAAATGATACAGTTTGCCCACCTCTACTAGCCATATCATCTTTCACACACTTCATCCATCGTTTCCTTGGTATTCCCCTACAAGCAATCTAATGTCGTTGCCATTTCTAGCGCACGTATTTCACCTGGCAATCGAACAGAAATTTCCCATAACGTAAATAACAGAATTATCGATTTGTTCATTAAGAATTGACGTCGTAGCTATCGTTGCATGACAAGGTTGCCAGTTCACACCTAAGAGTTGACGATGCCGATGTCTTTACGACGCGATAACTTCGCTGTAACCCTATTAACCTTTAATTTGAACTAATTGGACACGCTTGTTACTTTAATATTAACTTTTGTGTTTGTGTGCCTGTTTTGTGAATTTTTGTATTGTGAAACTGTATTGTTGATTCTTGTGTGGTTTTCTTGTGTCGTTTGAGCTTAGTGTTGGATTCTGTTCCATCTTCAATTGGTACTTAAAATGACTTCATCACCTTGTTACATATCAATATAATTAAGGCTGATAGATGGATAACGATTTATAAGTATACCTAAGATAAGTTAACCAAATAAGTTAATTGGTAGAATAGGTACTTCGATCCACCAACCACACGTTGAAGATCACTATCTTCAACATATCCGACCGAAACTGGTTTTTACGACCGAATCCGAAACCGAAATTTCAGCAACGGTCTCGGTTTCGGCCGAAAACAAATCGAAACCGAAACTTCCTTACTAGGATCATGTTTTGAGGGAAAAATAGAGAAAACGTTATTATAATCAGTCAGTTTTATTTTTTTATCATTATATCATCATAGCTATGCAGTATTCGACATTTTAAATTATTGATAATCAACATAACGACCCCTCATTTAAGAAAAAAAAATTAAATGCGCCTTATAAATACTTAAAATTGGTGAGGTGTTTATTGTCTTCGTCGCTTGGATGGAATTTACCGCGCCGAACATGACCGAGCACAGCGCGAGAACTCCCGAATGCAGTTTTGGTTTCAGTCGTAGTTTCGGCAGGTTTGCCGCCGAAACCGAACTTTCCGTCGGAAACTAGTTGAAGAAATTATCATAACTCAGTTTTAATAAACGTTCGAATTAAAACATTTTTTTCTTTACCCAGGAGCTCCTAACATCTGAAGAGAACACAAAAAACTTAGAACGCGTAGAAACAAAAGTCGAAAGCGATGAAGAGCTTAGTACTGACAGTGAAAACCATGCCTCTGACGTCAGAGAAAACCCAACACTTACTGGACCACGACGACTTACACCATTAGGACGACCACCACCATCTCCCCTTAGCAGACTCGACAAGAAACTATCTGAAACACGAATATCACCTTTAAGACGTAGCGTAGATGGATCATTATCGGGTAAACCGAGTCTCATGAGAAATACGTCGGATCGGGACTTGCTTAGTCGTCCCGCGTTTGGAGCCGAAAGACCGAAGTTATTATTTAAACAGCAGTCGGAGATTATTGATTTGAAGATGCATGTGTTGAATAGTCCTGAGGAAGAGAATTTCAGTCCCTTGTTGATGTCCACCAAACTTGATCGGGGATTGACGTTAACAGGTAAAAGCAACCAACCTTCGATCAACAATAGTACTAGATTACCGATGAGCGCATCAAAAACGGTCGGAAAAATAAGACCACAAATAATACTGTGGGTTTTATTTTGCAACATAGCTTTTCAGCTTTATTGCTTAAAAATTGTTTTATTTTTCCATAAATATTTTTGTTCTTATTTAAAAAATTCGTTTACATTTCAATGGAAGTATTAAGTGTTAGCAAACGATAATAAACTTTATTTTTGAGTGTTAAGGTTTATAATCAAGTTATATGCAATCGCGGCCTCTTGAGCGATGTGTTTTTGTTCGTAATCCTTGTATCTAGTGTTAGTCGAAGAGCCAAGCAGTTACTTCGTGGTTAGAGTTTTTAAAAGTCGATAGAACAACGAAAAGTTGCCGAATTTTCATTTGTCTGTGAATTACCCATAAACATATGAACATCGGACGTCACGCCTTCGCGCCGCTATATTATTTATGAAGTCAAAATGAAATAACCATAATGTCATTATTTATGTTCTAGCTCAATGCTTTCAAAATCAATCACTGATCATTTTGCTAATTTAAGATTTTATTGCAAAAAAATACTCACATATCGTGTTTTTTTTTTTGCAGGAAAAGGCAGCATGTTTCTCAAAGTATCAAAATCGGATCTTCCCAGTCCTGACACAGACAAATCTTTCCCTATAGACTCGGTAACAAAGAGTGATCCTCCTAAAGGAATATTGAGGGAGAAAATGACGGATACATACCATAAGAAGGTCGATAATATGTTTATAGGGAGACAGAAACAGCCTGTTAGTTTTGAAGAGGATCGGAAAAGTGTTAGGTAAGCGATTATTGTCTTTAACCTTACTAGCGTAGGGAGCAAAATTGCGTGGTCAGTGTGATGTTATTAAAATTAGATGACAAATATCATACTTCAATATTCAATGGGATGTCGCTTAGTTCATGACGGGACATCGGAAAATTAAGCATTAAAGAAATTCACTCACCCACTCATTCACTTCTCTTTACTTACATGGGAATTAAACATAGCTTGGGAAATGTAAGTATATTATTCATAATCTATATATCTATATCGAGCAGTGATAGCTTAGTGGTGTGACCGTCAGACTGCCAAGTCATAGGTCTCGAGTTCGAACCCTAGGCCCCTGACTTTTCGGATTCATGTGCATATTGTATAATTATCACTTCCTTCAAAAGCGGTGAAGGAAAACATCGAGACGGCATGTGAAGCCAAATCAAAGGCCCATGGGCGGTTCTAAAACTCGTAACACCAGGTTAGTCACTAACCACACGAAAAGAAGAAGATTCATAATTAATACACTCTTTCCGCAAACCTGCGTCGTGATATGTAAAAAATACAACGAAATAATGTAGTATTGGATAAAATCACTGCAGTAAACATGTTCTACAGCTTTATTCGAAGATACTAACTAAATCTCTTGCACCGATAAACAAAAATTCTCCTCTTTTACAGGTTCAAACTCGAAAACCTGCCCGAACCGACAGTCAGTCCTGGTTCAAACAGTTCTTCTGAGCAAAACGATGGTCAAAGCTCAATCATATCGGCCGCTCCGCACCCTTCCATTCCTTCACCGGTCATGCCGTCATCACCACTCGTTCATTCATCGCCACTCCTTCATTCATCACCATTCGTGCCGTCATCACCGGTTATATCACCGGCCATGCCGCCATTGAACCAGATTGTGTTAACCCCTCTGGCTGCAAGGCCCCCTTTGCCGCCACGGCCTAATGAAAGTCCGAGGGAGTTGAAGAATTTGTCTAGTTCGGAAAGGGATTCTGTTGGTAAGTGTATTTCATATAAACTTTTTTATTTAATACATTTCATATATAGGGTGGATTTATGACGGATGGAGCAGTAAGGCCCTTTTGGCATTATAATCAATTCTAGGTCCTTTCTTATTTTTAATTTATATAAATGACTTACCTTACCACATAAGGGATAATCACAAGATCGTATTATTCGCAGATGACACTTCCCTTATTTTTAAAATCAAACGTCAGTTAGTTAACTTTGAACAAATTAACGATGCACTCTCTAAAGTTGTGCATTGGTTTAATGTAAATAATCTTCTTCTGAACGAAAACAAGACTAAACTCATAAAATTTTCAACGCCAAATGTCAGGCAGCTAACTACCAATGTTCAAGTTAATGGAATAGAACTGGACCCTGTTGAGTCGACAGTTTTTCTTGGAATCACTATTGATAGTAAATTACAATGGGGCCCACACATAGAAAAATTATCAGGAAAGCTTAGTTCGGCCGCCTATGCTGTTAAAAAAATTAGACAGATAACTGACGTAGATACAGCCAGAATTGTTTATTTTAGTTATTTTCATAGTCTTATGTCATATGGGATTCTTCTCTGGGGAACCTGTGCGGACATTAATACTATCTTTGTTCTACAGAAAAGGGCTGTTCGAGCCATTTACAACCTAGGTCCGAGAGATTCCCTTCGAGGAAAATTCAAAGAAGTAAATATTCTAACTCTTGCCTCACAATATATTTTTGAAAACCTAATGTATGTACACAAAAATATATCAAATTTTAAGAAAATGTCTGATATTCATAGTTTAAATACCAGGAATAAACACAACCTTGCTGTACATCGCACTCGTCTCCACAGAGTAGGCAACTCGTTCATGGGTCAATGTATACGCTTTTACAACAAACTTCCCATTGACATTCGAAACTTACCCATTAAACGATTTAAAATTTGTATTAAAACCAAACTTTGTAAAAAAGGGTACTATAAAATTTCAGATTATTTAGAAGATAAAAAAGCTTGGGATTGAGCTGCTCGCTCTGCTAAACCTTGTGATAAAACCATAAAACTTGACATTAGAATTATTTAGTAAAATCATTAAAATATACCAGTTTTATTTAAACATTAAAACAAAATGACATGATTACTTTGTAAAGTATAATATTATTTTAATTACCTATTGTGAATGTGAGGACTATGTGGATATTTTTTTAATTTAATTTTTTTTTTTCTCATTACTCCTTTTTTATCCTCTCTCAGTCAGTTTTAATGATGGTCTGGCAGTTTGAGTAGTTTATGCGGCCTACCCAAATGTCCTTTCTTTGGTATTGTTCGTCGAGTTGAGCTCCTTTTGTTCTGAGTTGAGCTCCACGATTACTGACAAATGCTTGCACTGACTGGACAGGTCCACTCAAATCTGTGTGGTTCTTTTCTCAAAAGACCATTTCAGACATGAATCTACATGGTCCTCATATGGCTTGACCAAGATTATGTCTGGACTTTAAAAGAGACTGTGACCTCTGAGTTTGTTTCGGCCTTTCTTCTCAGAGTAGTCGGATAGGAAACGCCGAACTCATCTAGCAAAATTTAATATATTTTTAATATGACGTGTAAAAGTGATTCATATATCCTATTTACAGAATAAACAATTTCATTTCATTTCATTTCATTTCATTTCATTTCATTATTTTCTGTTTTTTTTTGTTATAAGGTGTATTTTTTCTGCTGTAATGCCAATAAACGCATTTTCTTCTTCTTCAGCAAAGTCAGAAAGCTTCGGCAGGCAAAGTCAAAAAAAAAATGTTGTTTAGCAAATTGATTACCCATTAAAATTTTCGGTATTTGTATGAAATAGCTATACACGGCAAATTGACATAGGGTCGTAGGAGAAAATTAATTTCCCTGATTGTACCCTAACCATTGTAGCTTTCGGAAAATATTCTTAGGAGACTGTCCTTATATTTTGAGTAATAGCTAACTGCATTCACATATATTGAATAAAAATTAAGTTCAAAAAATAAAACCCGACTAATGAAAAATCACGCTCTAAAAAGTATGAAACAAGGAAATATTTCAGACGGAAATCAAAACATCGGTACAAAAATGGTCAAGGTAAAGCCGTGTTCGCATGCCTGTATACCTACAAAATCATAATGGCATGCGACGACGGCTTTACCTTGACCATTTACCGACCATTTAATGTGACGTCACACAGCCTATAACCAGCGGATGATCAAGACGCTTCCAACGATACCTCATTTGTCAAATTATGATCAGTGGCTTAGAAGTTATGAGGTAACAGATGAACATACATGCACACATTACATACCGGTCAAAATCATAACCCTCCTTTTTGCTTCGCCGAAGTCGGGTAAAAATGGTACAGTCAACTCGAAAATGAAAATACTCCTCTGGACCAACTGAGTTAGAGTACTAGAAAAGTCCCAAAAACATTTCCCATACCTTATGAATTAGAAACTAAAGGTGTACCTAATTAATCTTCTTATCGTGTAGTTAGTGACTAAACTGGTGTCAGAAAACCGAAAAGTCAGAGGTGCGTCCCCTAAACCTAATTAATAAAATATCTGTAATGGATTCTTAATGAAGACAAACTGCAATTTAGTGGAGATATTTGTCAAAGTGCAATACGGCCGATTAATCATGGCCGGTCTGAACATAGGCTCTCCGAACTTTTGCTCACACTCGTCTCATGTCACCATTTGGTTCCTGAAAAATGTTTTTGCTTAGCGTTCTGCTCAAAGTTCGGACCTGTCATGATTCATCGACTTTAGATGCCCTTGACATTGCGTATTGCACAGTTCGTGATTGAGTACTATTTGATCCTTGATGAATTGATGACATGCTACAAAATGCTTCGTGCAATAACGATACTGACATTAAAGTTCACTGTCTCCATGGATGAAAATCGATATTTATTCCAACGGCATTATAACATAGCATAACGACGTCTGTATTCTCTAAAGGGCTAGACAAAATTGCATGATACATCCATATTTAGCCAGTTGTGTTAGAATTAATAATAATAATAAACCATTTATTTCAGGCCACAAATGCCAATTTTTTTTATATGTCTGTTTAGGTTAAGGTCTATACCTGAACCTAAACATACATATAAAAAAAATATAAATAATTTATTTTAATATAATTAAGTCAAAATAATTAATCTGCCTAGTTTTTCCCAACTATGTTAGGGTCGGCTTCCAGTCTAACCGGATGCAGCTGAATACTAGTATTTTACATGGAGCGACTGCTTATCTGACCTCCACAACCCAGTAACTCGGTAATACGATACCCCTTGGTAAGACTGGTTCGGGCTTCTGACGACCCGTAACGACTGTCAAAGATCTACGAATGACAGCCGGGACCAACGGCATTTTTGCTTTCCGAGGCACGAAGGAGTCTCGGTATGTAAAGATGATCACCCATCCACAGACCAACCTCAGCAAGCGTAGCTTAACCTGATGGATCGACCCGTGCGGCTGTTATTAAGTAGCCACAAGCTATATTATAATTAAGACTTATTAAATTATAATCTAATATTGACAATAACCAGGCCTAAATACAGGCTTAGATAAAAATATAAGAGCGGCTTGTTTACTTGAATACAACATAGACTTAGGCTTAAGTATAGTACTAAGCCCTACATACGCTGGAAAATTGTTTCCAACAATTTTATTCGTACTTAGTATTGTTTACTTCAATGAGATTAAAAGAAAAAAGAGGTACATAGATAGGTTACTTACCCAACATTCGATCTTCAAAAACGGCACGCTATCGCACACATACATAACGTAATATTGGAATGTCACAATAAAGATGACAAGTGGAAGTAGGACGGCATGTCGTAATTATCCGGAGCGAAAAAGAGATAAGGATATGTTGCTTTCGTAGACTCGTATAACCTAAAGTCCCCGTCACGAGAAGTTATAAATTTTGTAAACAAAGAACTTGTACTAAGTTACTTAGCGAAACAAATAATCCTGCTGGAACTCAGACGCGTTCAGTACCACAAAACATTAGAAGACAGCGCTTTATATCGCTAAAATATAAATAAATAATAAAATATATTTATTTTCTCTCACAATGGTTTTGTAGCATTTAACAGTTTTGACGAATAATAATAATAATCGCTAAAATATAACTAGACCAAGTGAAATTGCTCGTTAGTTTCGTATTACACGTTACTTTGAGTTGATTGAATTTGGGATTATTTTTTGTTGAATTGTCGCTACGTAACTTAGTAGAAGTTCTTTATTTACAAAATTTATAGCTTCTCGTGACAGGGACTTTATCTACCTCTTTTTACTTATAATATCATTGGTTTAAATCATACGGTGTATACTGAGCTTTACATTTATATATATCCTTATTACCCTACCACTCCTAGGTCCTGACTCACCGCCGGCTCTCCCCTCCCCTCCTGACATCCCATTATCACCCGCTTCACCCCCTGCAATACCAAAGAACCCAAGATTCTTAACCCCGTTGGTACCAAGACCCAAACCTCTGCCGATATTTAATAGGGAACAAAGATTGTCAGTTCTTGGAAGAGATTCTGATTCTGACGGTATGTAATTTATGTAGCAGTAAATCCTATCATATAATAATCTGAACTATATTTTTAATATAATAAATGCCAAAGTGAGTTTGTTTGTTTGTTACGCTAAAAAGACTGAACGGATTTAGATGAAATCTGGCACATGGGTAGACCACGACCTGGGTTAGGACATAGGATACTTTTTATCCCGATATTCCCAAGGGTTCGGGACATATGCGGATGAAATCGCAAGGTGCAGCTAGTATTAAATAATGTGAAAGCTTGTGAAGATGTTTGTTACTCAATCACGTCTTAGACTCGGTACGGATTTCTGAAACGTAACATTAAATGTAGCACAAAAACTAGGCGACTTTGTTTCAACGTTTCATGTTGCGTTTCACCAATCTGTACCGGCTGAACGAATGTAGATGAAACTTGGCACACAGATAAACCATGTCCTGGAGTAACATATCGGATTTTTATCTCGATAGTACGTTCCCGCGGGATATTTTTAAATTATAATAAAATTATAATAATATTAAATTATATAATATTTTTAAATCCATATTTTTAAACATAGTAACTTATAAAAACAGAAGTAGACCATTATGCTGTTAAATTCATCAATAAAGTGTGTTCACCCATTGAATCCTCACACCTTCGGAGAGCATTACCTCTTGCATATGTAGCATAGTCGAAATGTCTGTCTAATTAGCTATTCCTCTATTTTTGATACGGTCACACCCATTCCCTGCTTATCTCACTGAATATACGTACCAATACTATGAACAATTCAACAAATACTTTCATTTTATTTCAGAAAGCGAAAGTCACGCCCGCGGCACATCACCTCGTCGACGTGTCCTAAGACCACCACCCGGGGACTATATCAAACCCGACCTATTTCAGAAGAACTTCCAAAAGATATCCGATTTAGTCAGACCGGGTGATATTGATACCTTACCCGTTAGTTTAGAGGAACCTGGGCTGTCTGAAAAGGAGACCAGGCCGAGGTATGTATGCTTTATAGCTGATAGTAATAGAGCTCATTTTAGTAGTAGTGATAGATCTTCGTGAAGGAGCCCGCCCGGGAAGTACCGCCATATTCATTTTTGCTTCTCAGCAGCGTTGTTACGTTTCAGTTTAAAGAGTTTTGTTGCAATGTAATAACTGGCAAACGAGGCAACAGTACTCTTATTGCAGATGTTGACGCCATAGGGGATTACTACCCACGGTTCGGAAATGTTATTTAAAATATATTTTTTTAAACGTTTCTAACAGTTCTGGTTCTTCTTTGTACATTTTGTTCGGAACGAAAACGTATTGAGAACATTTTCAAAAACCGGTTTATTCTGCAGGACGCAGCCGCGCACGGGGTTTGCGCTGACAATCATGAACTTGATTAATTAAATTGTACTTTATCTTCATTTCATTATATCATTGATTCCGACGCGCTTGCCGCTTAAGTATTGATTAGGGTTGTGTTGCGAGTTTTCTATCGATCAACCCAAAAAATAGTTAAAACCGTTTTATTAACCGAGAACGATTAAAATATACCGTTATCCGAGCCCTGTTATTACCTACTTTACTCATGGCAAACTATTATGGTGGATTATTTTATTGGACGACTTATAGCTTCGTGCTGTGTACACAATATTTTGATGACATGCGAAATGATATGATGAATATTTTGATGTGTGTCTATAATCTGTGTCGTCGGTATTTTTTTACAGATCACCAATGATACCTCAAAAAAGCAAAATATCAATAAATCTAATGGAGAGTATAGAATCTGAAACCTCAATAGATTCCCCAGACAGAGAATTCGCTAATCTAGACCTGAATGACCTTGATGATTCTAACGAAAGGGACAAAAATATTAATGAAAAAGAAATAGAGAAGGACAGTCCAAAATCTGAAGAGAATTCAGAGAAAAACTCAAAAAGTTCAGAGAAAATTCGTTCAAGTGAAAATATACAAATACCTCAGATTAAAGTTCCTATATTAGACTTTTCAAAGGCAGTACCATCTGATTCTGAAGACTCGAAGAAAACTTCCACTCGAGATGACGAGTCAAAGTCTAAATCACACGAACTTACTAACATGAAGTCTCCTCAAATCAAAGTCTCGCCAACAACCAGTTTGAGTTCAGAATTGAGGTCACCACGACTCGACTTTGCCTCTAAGCCGTGGAGTCCTTTATCGACCTTCAAACCGTTAAACAAGTCAATATCACCTCAAATAAAATCTTCAGATTCCGCGTCAAGTCTAGGAAAAGGCCTAACAAGTCCTAGGTTAGATGGAGTAATATTATCCCAAGGCAAATCTAGTTCAGACAATGTAGTTGTAGTATACCAATTTGAGACCCAAGAGCCTTTTCAAAAGCCTATAAAGTCTCCCTTAATTCCTGATATGGGAACAAGAGATTTGATAGAGAGGAACAAAGCAGATGAGAAGAGAAGACTGGAGTTAGCTTTACAGAAAGAGTTGGAGAGTATTAGAGTAGAATGGTCGATTAGGGAGAGGAAGTTAAGGGCAGAGTTGCAAGAGGAGTTGAGAGAAGCGGAGGAGAGGTTTATGGCGGAGAAGAGAATGAGATTGAGTGAGCAGGCTGAAAGACATCGGAGGGAGATGGATGAGGTAAGATTTTGGTAACTTTTTTTGCTGTAAACACAAGCAATTTCATCAGCATTACTATCCTAAACCACGCAACAGATTTTGATGAGGTTTTCAACATCGTTTAGAGAATATATTCCGGAAGGTTTATGTGTATAATACGTTAATATTAAAGTTACGTTTACCTAAGAAATCTCGATGTTTTTTCAAATCGTAAAAACCGTGCGAAGCAGGTGTGTGCCGCTAGTTATAATTATAAATTTACAATATTTAATTAGCATAATTAGTCTATAATGTTCTCCTCTCTGTGGGAGGAAGTGGGCCGCAATCCACCACGCGGGCCCAGTGCGGGTTGGTAAATGTCATATATGTCTTCGAATATTTCATTAAAATATTGTAAATTTATTCCGATTTTGCGCGTTCTCAAGATGTTTTTTTTAACAAAGCGTCATTATTTTGTTCTGAAGACTATTTTTTTTTCTATTTTCAGTCACTAGCATTAGCAGAACAAACACACAGGCAAACTCTAGAACAGGCAACTTTAGAACTCGAGGAACGAAACCAACAAGACATCGAATTAGCAGAGAGGCAACATTTAGACAATATGAACAAAATACATCTACAGTACAGGGATAAGCTGATCGAACAACAACGACAATTGGAAATAGGTAAATCTATTTTTAAATCCTGGGTACATTTTCCTCAAAATCATGTACCAAGAGATACATAAGTAGTACAAACTTCATTAAAGACCAACCTTAGAGTTACTTGCCTATTCTTTTGCATTGGAAACTAAATTTTATAACAGTCAATTAGCCAAAATTTTCTGAGTAACTGACCGAATCTTTGCCAATTTAAAATTATCTGTTCTTTCTTTGAATGATAAATAACTTCATAAATACAATTTTGAAAAAAAAAACTGTTTAAAAAGTCCCTTTGCCTTTGTTGGGTGTAATAAAAAGTGACTAAGGCTAGCGCTATACTGCGCGGATATTCCGTTGCGGATGATCTGCGGCGTTAAATCGGTGACCGAACTTAGCAGTTTTCCGTGGCGGACTATCGACATATACATAAGTAGCCTTTATAAGTAAATGGCGGACGTAATTGATTCTAAGAGCATCCGATGTAAGTAAAGTTAATAATAATAAATTGTATTTTTCAGAAAACGAACGCACTTTATCAGAACTACGGGACCAACTACAAGCAAACTTGAGTAAAGAAAGAGGCCGTATGATAGAAGAGAACAGAGCTACGATAGACTCGCTCAGAGAAGAACATACTACGAGAGTCACGGATCTAAGGCACGATTATAGAGCTGAGGTCAGTTGAGAAATAAAATCTTGATATTTTATCAAATAAAGTAGACTCATAAACAACGCCTGTATTCCGTGAAGGGTTAGGCATCCGCTGCCGCGAGAAATCACGGCACAGCAGACAGAACTCCGGCGGGATCTCATGGCGTCATGGAGACTACGATTGTCGCAACCCAGCGCTGGGCACGCCACAATTGCGGCGATAAGTCCCCTCTTTGAGGAGTGGCTAGAGAGGCGCCACGGCGTCCTCACCTTCCGCCCGACGCAGGTCCTCACCGGACACGGCTGTTTCGGGAGGTTCCTGTTCCGTATAAGGCGGGAGGAAACGCCCGGGTGTCACCACTGTGTGGATCGCCCGGAGGACACGGTGGAGGTCTGGCCGGCTTGGGCGGGGCGCCGTGTCCTTGTGGAGGAGATCGGTGGTGGTCACCTCTCGCGGCCGGCCCCGGTGCAGGCCATGGTACGAGAAGGCTTGGGAAGCCGTCATCTCCTTCTGCGTTGCAGTCATGCTCGCGAAGGAGGAGGCGGTACGTGTGAGGAAGAGGGAAATTTCGCGCCCTCACGCCCCTAATCGCCGCAGGAGACGCCCTAGGCGTCGGGATTTCCAGGCCGATTCCCGACCACCGTAGGTACGTACCTACGGTGGCCGGGAATCGGCCTGGAACCCTCGAACCCTGGAACCATCGGCCTACGGACGGTGAGCAATGGGTAGCTCGCCGTCCGATAAGGACCAGGCCCGGGTTGACGGCGCGTTGTGTTCCACGCGCGCCTCAAAGAGATGTCTGCGCATCTGACAGGGTCCGCTAGGACCGATGCCTTGATAATTTCTTCCTTTTTCTGTCTGACCGACGTTTTGACATTTCAATAGTGCCTGTAAAAAGTTTAATTTAAATTAGTGCTATGACTTTGAATCTTAAAGTTTTTTTTGTATAGGTTGAAAGACTCCGAACACAACACGCATGCCACTTAGAAGAGGTTCGCTCCCGTCTGGCCAGCGAGCGCGCGGCCGGCACACGCTTGCACGAGGAGCGAGCTCTACAGGACAAGTACAAGTGTCTCAAGGAGAAGTATGTGCGGCTCAAGCACGATGTTAAGGTAAGACTAGTCATAATTAGTGTAAGAGTTTTAATCAAACAGCGAAAATACATAATTGTATCCAAAGCAAACAAAAAAAGCAATATTTTAGTTCACTAGTTAACGATATTTCATATTCCCATACAGTAATATTGCCAAATTAATCAAAACAGCCAAATATTTGACAGTTATTTGCGACGTTGCTCACTTTCAGAATGCGCGCTCTTAAGAAGATTTCTGCAGTAGCAGCGGTCAAAAACACTCAAACCAATATTTCTCTTTATTGTTCCAGATGTCAATAGAACGCCGAAACAAGAGACGGGAGATGAGCATGACCACAGGATCAGAAACCGAGAAATCTAATTCACACAAAGCAAACCAATCCCTAGAAAGGTAACAAAAAATACAGTATAATAACGTCTTTTTACCCGACTACGGCGAAGCAAAAAGGAGGTTTATGATTTTGACCGGTACGTATCTATGTTCATCTGTTACCACGTAACTTCTAAACTTCTCAATATAATTTGACAAATCAGGTATCGCTGGAAACGTCTTGATCGTCTGCTCGTTAAAGGCTATGTGACGTCACTCATTGAAATTGGTCCCCTCTAGAAGGTCATGGACGAAAAAAAAGTCAATTAATTATGCAGGATTTTTAATTTGTCTGTCTGTGATGTCTTGTTAATACCTTTTTATTAGATGACTTTTTTGTCGTAGTTGTGTTTTAGTTTTATAACTATTTTTTTTTCTAGTTCACCTTACATTACATCATATAAAGGAAACCAGAGAAAGAAACATTATGGCTATTCAAAAAACATTTTGGAAGTGAAACTTAAGCGGCTATTCGATAATGGACGAGAGTTGAGAGTGAAATTTCAGTGACGGGTCACTTTCGGGCACATTTCGTTACATCAGAGAGAAGAAAGATATACCTCTCTCTGTCTCTCTCACACAGTCTCTTATTGGTGCTGCACGCGCATTTTTTTTTTCCTGATTCTTATACTGTTTTAATACAGTTTGTGTCCATGTCCTCCTAGTAAGTAATAAAGAATATAACTATCTATGATGATTCTTAAAGAAAAATATTATTTCACAGATGTAAAGAACTGAACGAGACATCAGTCAGCGCTGTCGTCGAGCCCGAACCAGCTCGAGCACGAATTAACAACAACCCGAGTGTCAAATATAATGACAACGAAATTTCGTACTCTGAGAGCAACGCGCACAAACCCTTAGACAATAATAATGAAGACTGGAAACTTAGGAGAGACAATGTGAGTATAAAACAATCTTTATGGAACTATACTCCATAGGTTTAGGAAGTTAACTTAAGGTAAACAAATCGTAAAAAGGGTTTTCACAGATGACACTTTCTTGTTTAAAAATATGATAGAACCAAATTAAATTTATTTAAGATTTTTACAATAGTTTCCTCTTTTATTAATGTATGTTAAACTTTATCATTTATTCTTAAGCTACTCTTCGTAGATGTAACTGCTTAAGCGCAATGTTTTAGTTAGATTTATAATAATAATATATTATTTTGTAATCCTGTCTATTGTAAAGAGGGCAAACTCTAAACGTCAACAAATTATAACGTTGCTAAATTGAAGAGTACAACTGTGACGTAGCATGACAACTGAAGTGACAGGTATTACGTTTAGTCGATTACTTGACAGCTGTTTTGTCCACGGTTTTTTGTTAACGTTTATTTAACTACCTAAAATTATGGAGCCGCGGACATTAGGTGACCCGCACAAGCGAGCCAGCACCAGCTGAAAAAAACAAGGAGCTCGACGACCCGACAAACAACCAGTGGCGTAGCTAGCATGGGTGGCACCCGGTGTGCATAATTGTGGTATCACCCAAGAATGAAATCTTTACTTTTATAACAACAATATTCACTTCACGTCAAACAAAATTCGCGAAAGAAATGAGCAATGACACGCATGTGTCATTGCTCCCTGAAATAGTCGTTACTTGTCGCCTGACAAGTAACGACTATTTCAGGGGAATCCCCAATCATAGTTAGTGTAGTAGGGCTAAATAAAACGACAACATTTTGAAAGGATCCCCGACCGATCACGCCATAGAGCCATGAACATATAAATAACAGTGTGTGTACACTGGAAAAAATTCATAGTCTAATGTGTTGTCAGAGTGAATAATTTCTCGTTAACATTTATTTCAAATAATACGTGCATTTATAAATAATCACAATTGATAAATTAAATTATTTTGTTGGGATAACTTGATTAAAATAGCTTCAAACCCAAATTATTTATCATTAAAAAACGTGACAATATTTTTTATACAGTCGGGTGTCACCCCGAAACCGGTGACACCCAGTGCGGACCGCCCCCGACGCCGTCGCTCGACGCTAGCTACGACACTGCAAACAACAATACCAGGAGTGGGAGCTTAAAAAATGGAATAAATTTTACCTAAACCGCCGAAAAGTTGTAAATTGAAAGTATAATTTATTATCCGGGCACTTACATAGATGTACAACAATTATTCCAGACCCTCCCATCCGCGGACACGTCCGTGACGTCGGCAGTAAAGCCGCGCCCACACCGGCGTGCGGCCGTGGCCTTCCGCGAGCCGCCGCGCCGCCGCCGCGACAGAGATACAGGTGACAACATACTATAAGTACGAACGTTACTTTTACTTTTTATTATTTTTTATTTATATTCTAGTAGTAGTAAAATAGGCTATGCTAAGAAGGATGTGTGGTGTTACACGAATGCATAGAATAAAAAAAGAGTACCTACATAAGGGGAGGATTGAATATGGCACCGGGGACTGAAAACTTTCCGCTGACCCGAAATATATTGGGTCAAAGGGAAAAGAATGATGATATGTTAGTAGACTTATGGTATTGTAAGCTCCATCCATACTGTGGTCTAACACCCGGTTTCAAACGTCAAAATTCGAAGTTGCCTTATCTAACTAATGCGAAAGTAGAGTTCGACAAGTTCTTAACTTCAAATTCTCAATTCAAAAACCGGGTGTGAGACAAATCATTTATTTTGATTATGAATATTAGTTTGAATTTCGATAATTATCAAGTTTTGGGAACACAAAATCACTGGCATATTAACAAAGTTCAAATTCCATTGCAATATATTTTTTTAGGTTAGGACATTTTTATTACAAACGGTGAATTAAAAATCAACTTAGAGTACATCATGCTAAAGTACCTAGTTGATTATGTGGCAACACGTGTAAATTATCTAAGATTGGGTATTCAAGTACCAGGCACTTTTGAAAGTACCTGTCAGAGTATGAGAATTACCCATTTTTAAAAATTGCTTTAGTTCTAGGCCAGAAGAAAACCATGGGTACTATTTTTTTTATCGTTTAACTATATTTTCTACATTAATTGGATAACATTTCGATTGAACTTTTCAGAGACATAGATACAGGGTCAAATAAAATTTGCTTGAGAAACTCCGCAGACGAGATGGGTATCGATAATAATTTAAATACGACAAAAAAAAATTATGACGTTTTTTGGGTCAACGACCGCTGGTGGTGATGTTAAATAAAGTATGGGTTGAGAAACTCCGTTTTTTATTTGTTTGATCATGTTTAAAACTCGTCCGCGGAGTTTTGCTAGCTAATTTAATTAAGACTAAAAACCGTAAATCAGCCAATATCTAGATATGCGTTTATTTTCTTCTGATCTAAATTTCATGCGTTGTTATTTAATATTATTCTTAGGTGCTACAACTGACTGCCAAGATTCATCAGATGCCACAACAGCCGACGAGAAACCTAAAGAAAATGTCAACGGTAAGTATTTTACTCATTTAGCAGCGAAAACGAAAAAGCTTGGTATCCTTTCATGAACTATAATTAAAGTTTTTCTCTCATGTAATGTTATGTTATACAATGTTGAGATAACCGATAATATTCCGTGTGGTGCCGGACGTAAGGAATAGTACCATCCCATTTCATCCCGTGGGTGTCGTAAAAGGCGACTAAGGGACTCCTAGCGAATGGGCAGCAGCGTTCTCTATGCATTTTAACACCATATAGCGATAGCCAACCCGCCTGCCAAGCGTGGCGATTATGGCAAACCCCCCAAACGTTTTCGTTTGTGCGTTGATATCCCTGCTACCCTGTATAAAAGAAAAAAAAGAAAGGGCTCATTGGACATAAAAAAATCCGTCCGCATCGTTGTCATCGGCAAAAGTGCTCAAAAAAAGGCGGACAGCGTTGCCACGTTGGATGGCAATGCTAATAATTGTTTGACCAAAAAATAATGCATAAGAGTTTTGGAACTTCACCTTGTGATATAGTCAAGCTCATAATTGCTACAACATCCTAAGTTAACACGTCATAAAACGACAGTCTAGTTGTGTATGTGACAGTAAGATAGTTTAAGAATTACATTAAAAACTTGTTATGTATTACAGGACATGGGCGACGTAGGTGTTTTACAAGATTAAAATCTGCCTCCACGTCGCGTCTAAATTATTCACCAAAGTAAGAATGTGTTTTACTAATGTTATTTCTGTATCATACCTATAACACTATGAACTACTCTGAAAACTGTGAAGGAAAAACATCGTGAGGAAATCTGCATGTGTTAGAACCAAAAATTCGAAGATATGTGACATCCACCAACTCGCACTGGGCCCGCCTGGTGGATTACATCCCACTCGCTCCCACAGAGAGGAGGTCCGTGTCCCAGCTACTTATCCAACTTCCTACTAATATTATAAACGCGAAAATTTGTGAGTATGGATGGATGTATGGATGTTTGTTACTCTTTCACGCAAAAACTACTGAACGGATTTGGATGAAATTTGGCACACGGATAGTTTATAACCTGGATTAACACATAGGATATTTTACTTACTATCCCGATATTCCCACGGGATCGAGACTTATGCGGGTGAAACCGCGGGGCGCAGCTAGTATATTATAAAGTAACTTATTTCAGAAATTCAATGAAATGCATGCAAAAAGCAAAGAAAGCATGAATGTAGAATAAATCCTATGGAAATGCGTTCCTGGCGAAGCATGAGTGGTGTGACTATGAATGAATGGTCTGATAAGACAACGGTGTGAGTTAAAAGATGTAGTGACAAATTTTTTAAAGAGTATGCTGAGATGGTTTGGTCATGTTGAGAGGATGAATGAAAGGCGACTAACAAAAGGTATTTACAAGGCAGATGTGAGTGGAAACGCAGCGAGGAGACGCCCTAGGAGGACATACTGACCTTATTGGTGATGTTCTTCAGAAAGGACAGATGCGTAGAACTTGCAACCGGCGTGCGTGAAGTATGTAAGGATCGTAGCAGGTGGAATTGTTTCTGACTACCCCCATAAGAAGCAGGTGTCAGTTTATGTATGGACCATCGAAGAAGTTCATATCTAACCACCGGAAGGACTATTCTTGCTTGCAGCGCTCGGCGGCTATAGAACCGGGCCGGTAACAGATGTGGTCATCGTGTTCACGGGATTTTGTTTTGAAACTGGTTAGATATGAACTTCTTTGATGGTATGTGTATTAAATCCATATTTTTTTAGTAAGAATTGCATACCTATATTTGTTAGAAATAGTACAACACTCTTAAATATTTATTTTTATTTTTTTGACTTATTTCTGCATCTCTTTACTTCATAACTTCCATATAAAATATTTCTGTTTTTTTTTTGTCTAATAGACGTGGCGAGGGCTGGTCGAGTCCATTAGAATCACTTCGGCAGCAGTTGAGAAAATTAGACGATTTAGAAGATCAGTTCCCAGATTTAGCGTTACAGCCGGCCTACAGTCTCCGGTACCCGTTTGCTGAATTAGGTAAGACAACATGTCTTACATACAGGGTATAAAAAGACCCATCACATAGCCCTCTTTGTTTCTTTCTTTTTCATGTAGTCAGTGACTAACCTAGTGTGAGAGTTTTTATGCCGCCCATAGGTCTCTGACTTGGCTTCACGTGCCGTCGAGAAATATCACTCAGGCATAGCCCTGATGAACGCATTGTGTGTACACAAACAAACTAAGACATCAAACTAAGTAATATTGTATAAAAAATCACTTTAAGGTAACGTTTAAGGTGTCACACGCAAAACACTGTGTTTATGGGTGCATACAACGGTACAAGGGCCATGGAGGTATTTTAAGTTAAGTTAGAACATTTAAAACTAGTTTTTCTAAATTAACCGTACAAAGAAAATGGACTTTGATCTTCAATATCTTCGTAACCAGAAGGTTCCCAGTAATTGTCCTATACAAAAAAAAATATTACAATGATGGGGTGTACAAGTGGCTCTCGGCTTCGTTAAGCGTTGATTTTTTGACAGACGCAAAAAATGTTAACTCATGATGTTCCTTCTCTTCGCATGTGCGTCGCTCGTGGGTCTGAAGCGATGAAAAGAACATTGAATATTACCGATATAGTAAGCTAGATTATCCCCTGATTTGATGAATATGAGTATTTCTCACGAAAGATGTACACGTAACGAAAAAGTTGTTACGAAATATCGTAACGATATAGTTAGCAAAGTAACGAAATAGTAAACTAAAGCTTAGTGTGCATTGACTATTTTATTAAAAGTGCAGTGAATAAGGGAATTAATTAAAAACATGTTTTTCATTATAGGTACACTTATTATTAGCTGAAATCAAAATGAAGTATTCAAATTAAAACACGAAAAAGTTTTAGCAGAAAAAACTGAATTAAAAATAAACTGCGTCTTCTATATTCTTTAGAGAAAGACTGCCCTCTTTTTCAACCAATTCAATTTTTTTAACTATATTAATTTCAGGAACACAGTCTAAATCTTTAGTTTTAGGGACCAGAAATTTTACATCCACGTTTTTGCCTCTACTTTTGTAAAATGAAATTAAGTACATCTTTTCACCATAATGTATCTTGGTGATTACTCCAACGTAATACTTCCATGTCTTTTTGTAGTAGCGTACTAAAGTCGTATCTCCTAGTTTAAAAATCTCATTCTTTTGATTATCTTCGGCCTCAATGTTAACGTCATTCTTAATAATATCTTCATTTATTGAGGGACCCACGGCAATGCTTCCAATTTCCTGAGCTGCAACGTCATTGTCATTTTTGGTCACGACATTTTCTTCTCTTTTCGATGTTTCCCTTTTGATTTTTGTTTTAAGGTTCTCTTCTTTTTCTTTCCATTCATAAGTGCTTCCGACATTTTCTTTGTCTTGGGTGTTATGCACCGTAGAGAGATCAAAATTTTTGTCAATTTTATGCAGCTTGAAAGGATCATATTTTTGCAGATTGACGTATTTAAGATTTTCGGGTGTTAACCGGATTGACGATAGAATAGTCACTTTTCCACTTTTATTTTTGTGAGTGTTCTAGGTCTCACACTATTGTGCACTGGATTGGAGGGCACTATTACGTTGTTCGGTGAATAAAACTCTCGGTGACTTGACGTATATCATTTACTTGTTCAATATAAGATCTGGATACAAACTGAACACTGAATATTATTTGAGGTATATTGAGTCGCGCACTAAAATAAACTAGGGTTTTACATTTTGGTTTGAGCTTAAGTAGTATTCTACTATGGTACAAGTAGCGAGTGGTTCTAGTATTAAAAATAAATGATTTACAATTCTTAACCAATGATAGGTAGGTGAGGCCTGGATATTTTAGTCAAGCATGAACTTGATTCTCGACAGGTTGTAACCTGCTCCCTGAATGATACCGTTTTACGTAGTTTATTTTCGACAAGTTGCAACTTGTTCTTGGGCGATGCCATCTGGCTAGTTTCTCGTCGACAAGTTGCGACTTGTTCGTGAGTGATGCTAATATTCTGTTTATGTGTGTTCAGGTGACTGTTAGTGATTTACCTGTGTTCTTGTCAAGTTAGGACCTGCTTGGTGGGTAGTACAATTATCGCTTGTTTGAATATTATTATTTACAACATTGATCTATGTGATTTACGTTACATAATCAAACCGTACTATTGTTTGAGTGGGCGTCCTGCACATTCCTCCCGCCGTGCGTCGTCCGTCGCTGACGTCGCAGTCGTAGAAGCCGGTGCAGGGTCGCCGTGGTCTATTGATAGTACCACTATCTTTTTCACTGGACGTCGCAGGATACCTCCCTTCGTAGACACGTCCACTGTGCGGACGACTCCATCTGGGCCAGGGAATGTAGCGCAGATGCGTCCTCTGATCCACATGTTTCTTGGGAGGTTACCATCTACGATGAACACAAGATCGCCTACTCTGGGGATCACGCCTCTAGTGTGTGGTTCTCTACGGTTCCGTAGTTCTGGGAGATATTCTTTCAGCCATCTGGCCCAGAATATATCGGCAAGCCTCTGAGCTGCACGCCAACTGGCTCGTAAGCGTAAATCGCTGTCGTTGAATTCTCCTGGTGCTGCGATGCGACCTGTGAGTATTTGGTCGTTTAGAGAGACCCCTCGGGTCTTAGCTGCAGCGTCACAGACAATTCTCAATTTTTCCGGTTTCATCGGGTTGTAAACTGCGAAGTGAGGCAAGTACCAGGTTCTATGTTTTGAGGTGGTCGTTGGAGCTGGTTCAGCGTATCCCTTTGATACTAGTGCTTCCATTTGTTCAGAGTACCTCTTCTTTAGTTCTGGATCTTTATCAATTTTCTTTTCCACACTGATGAGTCTGTTCAAAGCGCTGTCGTAGTTGTCTGGCATTTTTATATTTTCATCTCGCCATAATAGAGCGGTTTGATACCGTCCTTCCGCAGTTCTCTTCGTGTGCTGCTGCAGGATACGAAGTGCCTTTTCATCAGGATCATTGATGGGTTTCTTTGGATTGACTTGCATATTGTCTATTGTGATGTATTCTTTCACCAGTTCATGAAGGTCGTCATCTGTGTTAGCATGTCTGATGAAGTTCACTCTGTGGCCTAGTGCTCGTGTGTGGCTGCCGTGCAGGACCCAACCGAGTGGCGTTAGTGATGCCACTGGTTGGTTCTTCTTTCCTGTTTTGATTTCTATTGTAATGAGGAGATCCCAGTTGTCTTGGCCGATCAGGAGTCTGGGTCTCGCATCTTCAGTTACTATGTCTTTGGCTATGTCTCGAAGATGTTCACAGTCCCTGATTGCATCTCCAGGTATCCTCTGTGCAGCCAACTCTAGCTGCTTGACTGTTCTCGCTTGTAACTTCCGTTCAGGTGTGTGAAGTCCTCTGATGAAGAAGTTCACTCGTCGAGATGTCATGTCAATCGTAGGTTCACTGTCGAAGGCAGCTATACGTAGTGGTTCACAGGATCCTTCTGCTCCGATTTGATTGGCTAGGCTCTCGTCGATTATGGTTACCGTAGAGCCGTCATCTAGGAGTGCGTAGGTATCTACAGCTCCCGCCGGTCCAGAAAGGTGCACAGGTATTATTTTCAAAAACGATACCTTAGGTGTCCATGCTGAATGAACCTTCTCTTGTTCTTCTTTGGAGCATTCGGGTTCTTCTTTGTTCTTGTTCGCTGCACTGTTGGCGTGTAACATCTTGTGATGTAAATGTACACAGTCGTTTATTTCGCATTTCTTTGGTTTACAGCTGTGTTGCTTTGTTCTGTATTTGAGGCAACGAAAACACAAGCGATGCTTCTTGGCTATATCCCATCTAGCATTGGTAGTTGCTTTCTTGAATTGTTCACATTCTATGATGCTGTGCCCCTGACGTTCACATAAACTACACTTTGGTTTGTTCGTTTCTTGCGTGGTATGTACTCGTTGCTGGCGTCGCTGCGTGTTTTGTGAGGTTTGTGTTGTTGCAGCGATATTTTCAGGCAGTGCATACGGACTGCATATTTCAGCTTCAATCTTGATGAATCGGGTGAACTTTATGAGATCGGGTTCTGTTCTGGGCTGCATTGCTCAGAACTGGTACCACTGTCTCTTCAGGGTTGGCGTGAGCTTCTCAACGATAGCTTTCGTTACTTCTGGATTGAAGAGATAATGTCCACAGTTGAGTGCTTGCAGAGTCCCAACTATGCTTTCTACTTTGGTGGCGAATGTACAAACTTCACGCGGAGATTCAGTGAGGCGCGGCAGAGTTCGTAGACGCTCTATTTCGGCCATTGCGATTGAGTCTGAGCGTCCGAAGCGTAGCTCGAGTGATTTCATAACTTCATTCGGGTCGGCGTTCACTATTAATAGACCCAGTACAGCTTCCTTGGCTAGACCTCGAAGGCTTCTTCTAAGTCTAGACATGTTCTCCACTGCTGATAGTCGGTGTGCCGTCTCACAGTAGGCGGCGCGAAACGTGAGCCAATCTTGATGAGCTCCGTTGAAGCAGGGTAGTTCAGTATGTCTTGTTGGCTGCTGGTAATGCGTGGCTTGCACAGCGTGTGTGATCGCAGCAGCAAGTTCTTTCATGTCCGCCCTTGGTTCTTGGACGGCTAACGTTGTAGGCTGTTGCTCGACGTGCGCTGATGGCATAGACTGCGGCACCCGGGACTCGGCGGCATACCTCGGATTGTAGCTGTGATGTGGTGCCGTAGTGTAGATCGGTTGCCACGATGTGTTCGTTGTCGCGTATGTCGAGTTCTGTGGCCAGGGTGCGACGGGTTCTGTCGGCACTGGCATTGGTTGCGGCTGAGTAGGCACGTGTTCGGTTGCCAGTACGTGGATGTGATGACTGGCTGCTGGTTCGGGTATGGCAGCGAGGGCGCAGAGTTCTGTTGCCAGGCAGCGATTACTGGCGGCGGGTTCAGGTGCGGCTGTTCAGGCGCGAAGTTCGGCTGCCAGGAGGCGGCGGTGCTCACTGGCGGCATGTTCAGGTGCGACTGTTCAGTCGCAATGTTCGGGTGCGGTTGTTCAATCGCGAAGTTCGGCTGCCAGAAGGCGGCGGTGCTCACTGGCGGCATGTTCGGGTGCGACTGTACAGTCGCAAAGTTCGGGTGCGACTGTTCAGTCGCGAGGTTCGGCTGCCAGGAGGCGGCGGTGCTCACTGGCGGCATGTTCAGGTGCGACTGTTCAGTCGCAATGTTCGGGTGCGGTTGTTCAGTCGCAAAGTTCGGCTGCCAGGAGGCGGCGGTGCTCACTGGCGGCATGTTCGGGTGCGACTGTACAGTCGCAAAGTTCGGCTGCGACTGTTCCGTCGCGAAGTTCGGCTGCCAGGAGGCGGCGGTGCTCACTGGCGGCATGTTCGGGTGCGAGTGTTCAGTCGCGAAGTTCGGCTGCCAGGAGGCGGCGGTGCTCACTGGCGGCATGTTCGGGTGCGAGTGTTCAGTCGCGAAGTTCGGCTGCCAGGAGGCGGCGGTGCTCACTGGCGGCATGTTCGGGTGCGAGTGTTCAGTCGCGAAGTTCGGCTGCCAGGAGGCGGCGGTGCTCACTGGCGGCATGTTCGGGTGCGACTGTACAGTCGCAAAGTTCGGCTGCGATTGTTCAATCGCAAAGTTCGGCTGCCAGGAGGCGGCGGTGCTCACTGGCAGCGTGTTCTTAGGTTCGGTGTTCAGGTTTTCAGGCGGTGGGTGCATGGTGCTGACTCCCGCCGGTAAGGTCGCCGGGATGTACCAGGACACGGCGGCGGTCACTGGAACTGCAGGTTCGGTCGGCGACTTTACTTCGGATTGATGTGGTCGGTCGGCGATAGCGAGTACTTGAGTTGATTGTAGCCAAGTAGTCACTCGTTGATCATTTCCAGTTTCCGAGGCCATTGCGGATGAGTCTTCATCCGTAGATTCAGTTTCGATTTCGGCGAGGCGCGCGGTTGCTAATTCCACTAACCTTTGTGCTAGCTCCGCTTTGGCCTTGGCTATGCGACGCGCTTTAGACACTTTTTCACTCTTTTGCGACGTAAGTTTGCTGCGGCGACCACTTTCTTTATTTTCAGGTTCAGTTTCTTGTTGTGTGGCGGCGACTTTGATTGTAGATTCGGTCGCGGTGGGTGCTTCTGACGTATCAGCGGTCGTTCTCGTAGCCTCCGTACTGACTGTCTCAGTCGTAGTTTCTGTAGCGGTTTCAGTAGCGGTTTCAGTCGTGGTTTCAGTCGCGGTTTCAGTCGCAGTTTCAGTCGTGGTTGACGCTTGTCTGCCTCTTCTACCTGTAGACCTCGTAACTGGCATTGTTCTTGATAAATTCTTCTACTCGTAAATAATATTCTTCAAGAAGTTCGGGAGAGTCTTCTCAATAGTGTTTTCCTCAGATCCGGCTAACGAAGGACCAGACAATGTGAGTGTTCTAGGTCTCACACTATTGTGCACTGGATTGGAGGGCACTATTACGTTGTTCGGTGAATAAAACTCTCGGTGACTTGACGTATATCATTTACTTGTTCAATATAAGATCTGGATACAAACTGAACACTGAATATTATTTGAGGTATATTGAGTCGCGCACTAAAATAAACTAGGGTTTTACATTTTGGTTTGAGCTTAAGTAGTATTCTACTATGGTACAAGTAGCGAGTGGTTCTAGTATTAAAAATAAATGATTTACAATTCTTAACCAATGATAGGTAGGTGAGGCCTGGATATTTTAGTCAAGCATGAACTTGATTCTCGACAGGTTGTAACCTGCTCCCTGAATGATACCGTTTTACGTAGTTTATTTTCGACAAGTTGCAACTTGTTCTTGGGCGATGCCATCTGGCTAGTTTCTCGTCGACAAGTTGCGACTTGTTCGTGAGTGATGCTAATATTCTGTTTATGTGTGTTCAGGTGACTGTTAGTGATTTACCTGTGTTCTTGTCAAGTTAGGACCTGCTTGGTGGGTAGTACAATTATCGCTTGTTTGAATATTATTATTTACAACATTGATCTATGTGATTTACGTTACATAATCAAACCGTACTATTGTTTGAGTGGGCGTCCTGCACAATTTTCCTTATTTGTGTTTTCATGCTCATTATCAGTGTTAACTTCTTCTTCATCTTCTTCCTCATCCTGTATATCATCCCTTGTACAATCTGATTCGGAGTAAATACTCATTGCGTCATCACTTATTGAAGTAGATGTACTACTCTTTGACCTTTTACGTTTCTTTGCTAGTACTACTCTTGTTTGCATGCTTTGTCGTTTTTGAGCTTTAGGTATTTTTTTATTGCTGTCATTTTTGTTTGATTTAGATTCTTTTACATGTGATTCGTTCTTCTTATTATAGAGTAATGTTGAAGCTATAGTGTTCGTTTTAATCAGCTGATGTTCTTTGGTGTAGTAACAGTCACAGAAAGTGTTTTTTTCACAGTCGAAACAGCTTAGCCATTTATATTTAATTGGTCCATCTCCGGTAGTTGCTATTTGATGTACTTTCATTGTACCTTTGATGGGCACAACGTCATTTGGAATCATTTTTGTCATCTCTTCGACTTTGTTTTCAGGTATATAAAAGATTTTAATGTTGGTGTTATCTTTCAAGTAGTCATACGCTTCTTTCGCGTCTGTAATGTCATGACCGTGTGCTATTTGACTGTCTAGCTGTCGTTTTATAGCCCCACCAACGCCATCCGCTGGTCCCTTGCCATGGGAGGCTTCGAAGAAATTCCATGTTCCAAATTGAAATTCATAGTCAGAACATCTTTTCTGAAACATGTAAAAATTGTTTTTTTGTCTGTATTGAGTAGCAGGACTGTCTGAAAAACATGTATTTTCTTTGCTTTCAGTTCTTTTGTACAAATCTGCAAAATGGGGTCCAAGTGGGCCCAAATGGCACCGGGACCATGCTCATTTATTGGTGAAATTGTGCATATCGATAAAGGCTTTTTATTTTTTACGTAGAGTACACTTGTGTGAAGTGTGATCTGGTTCCTGCTTGCGCCAAAATGTACTGCCTGAATTTCTTCGGCTTGTTTGCAAGCGAAGTTTTCGGAGAAATCGCAAACAAGGCTGATTTCGTCATCTTCAAGATTCTTTATGCATTTTTTCCATGATTGGTATTGATGATTGACATTGTAGTGATGAATTTTAAATTGTCTTAGGTCTTTCAGGAATTCCTTGATTAAGTTACCCACTGTCCCTTTAACCGTTATTTTAGCATATTTTTTTGTCGTTTTTTCTTCACATTTTTCTTTGGTGACTTTAGTATATGTATGTGTTATAACTTTCCACTGCAGCCACTGAATAGGGAGGCTTGCATCTATAGTTGAGTTAAAGGTTGGGATCTTATCTTTGCAGTCCATGCACTCTGAGTAATAACATCTGAACGATGTGGAGCAAGTAACTTCTCCTAAAATGTCGCCCAAATCCGATGATTGAAGCACACCTAATCTCTTCAAAGCTGTAGTTTTGAATAGCATGTTAGTATGTTTTACACAAGCACATGTGTTTCGATCTTGTATTTTTGGATGAACAACGTAAAATGGCCGGAAACGACAAAAGGTTTGGAAAGATGCTCTCCCGCCTTCAGCTTGATATTTTTTATGAAGCTTGCATAATGGTTCAGTTAAATATCTTTTCTGCATCTTGTTTTTATTTTTCGTTACACATTCCTTCTTCCCAGCGCTATCTCGGCTCACATCTTCCCTTTTAAAAAAAACATTGAGTTCTTGTCCATATTTTTGTCTCAAAGTATTTCTTGTTTTAGTAAATCGAATCCTCCCTTTAAGTCCGAGAACCTTTGTGATATTAGTTTTCTGTTTGTATTTATTGACCATCTCATGCGTAGCTACATTTTTCAAGACATTTTTCTTTTCCTTGGTATCTGCTTTCTCATAATTTATTTTTATGGACTCTGTTAAAGTATTGAGCAAAAGCAATTTCTTTTTAACCTTCTCTTTTTCTTCAGCAGAGGCAGTTGGTATAGTAGCTTCCAGAAAGTTATTGGTTTTCGTGATCGGGGTTTCATCACCAATTGCAGTGGCAATTTTAGCTGATTCACTATTATTGTTTTCTATTAATTTCTTTTTAAGGTCAATTATTTCGAGCTTATATCGATTATTTTGCCTTCTGAGATTTGCATTTTTTCTTTTCAGTTCCGTATTTTGTTCAATCAACCTTTGCAATCTGGTCTTTTTGTCAATATTTCTTTCAGCATTATTATTACTATGTGATGCCAATGTATTATCAGTTTTTAAATGACCTTGAGCTCCTTTCTCTTCTTTCTTCTTTTTAGCCCTATCAGTATTTTGCTTCCTCCATTTTTTAAGCTGTTCCTGTTTTTCTGCTTCAGTTAATGACATCTTTTTCTTTTTAATGTTTTCTTTGACTTTTTCTAGATGTTTTAGACGTCTTTCTTCATATTTTTCCGGATTTTCCTGTTTTAATTTTTCTCGATATTTTTTCTGCCTTTCGGCAGCTGTTTTCGGTGGCATTTCTGAATAAAAAAAAAATGTTAAAATTAGTCATGGGCAAATAACTTAACTCAAAATGGCGTCGTTCTGCCAAGGTTCTCTAATCAATTTGTATGGGACGTCTAAAAAACGACTACTGCGCAGGTTCAAGTTATATGCTGCGTGGTATACAACAACATCAACTACTATCACAACGACCCCCAAACCATGGTGTATAATACAACGTTAAATTAAATTAACTATCGAAACTTCACAACGTTATGGGTATATCTACTCAAAATAAAACAAGAATAAACATGTATTCTGAAACGTTTTGTTCGATCAGTTCTTACATTGGACGGCCATGCTCGAACATAGTTGAAATTATCGCTTTAAGAAATCAAGTTTATTGTTGTTTTATTATCTTTAGATATCGATACCCGTCACGTCTGTGAAGTTTCGCTAGTTAATTTAATTTAACGTTGTATATTTCCAAGTACCTAACATCTTTCTCTCTCCCATTTAACATCCTGCTGCCTTCCCCCATGATTGTACACATAACTCTGCTCAAAAAGTTATTGAGAAAATTACGTAAAATCAAACCAATATTCTTTAAACAACCACACCCTTAATGGCGGCGGAGCACATACATCTTTCCAAAGTTGCGCAGCTTAGGAGTACTTAAAAGACGAACAAACGAAGCAACACATTTGTTTTTTCATAAACATTTTTGCTCATTTTTAGTGAGATTAAAAGCAATAATAGACTTTTATTCTGCGAGTTTTGCAATTTCGCAGAAAAAAATCAACTTTCCGTGCTTTTGGGACTAATCAGCTGATTATCTTGTCGTTAAACATAAGTTGTTGCTTTTTACCTTACTAAATAAGAAGGCAAACGGATGTCAGTTCAGAAAAGTAACCCCGGTAAATAAATAGAAAACTAGTCTACACCCAGCTTTATAACATACTATTTCGTTACGTGACGAAAAACAACGAAACAGTAATGGAATTATAACCAATAACCTCTAAAAGAAGTAGATTTTTTGTCCAAAATGAATTTCAAGAATGTAATTCACTTAAACAATTATCCTAACATACATTTTTATTAATTTAATATACAATTCGGAAGTACTTACCCCAAAAAAAGTAATATTTTTCTCTCGTATCGAAAAAGTAAAACAGCCGGCGCACTAAGAGAATCTAGTTTTTGACAGAGAAAAAAATATGGCGCTGACATTTACCATCGCCCAATAGGAACGCTTTTAGTGTTGCCAGTACAAAATACTACAGATTCGTTCAGAAATTAAAGAAATTACTGAGAAATGGCGTGACTAAAGAGTACGTGACTAAAAAGTAATAAAGGTGAGACATTTTGTTTATTGCGTGAAACGTAATTATTTTAAAGAAGGCAGGATACAAGCATTTCTGAACCTTAACTTGATTATACGAAGGTGCTAATTACAAAAAGTTAGAACGTTAGACATACGTCAAGTTGTACTTTTTGAAGCGGCAAAGTCGTTGGCACCCATTGAGACAAAAAGATTTTGTATGGAAGAGTAAATCATGATAGTGACAACTTGAAGGGTTACACAATTTTATGAAGTATATTCGGTCCTTGCGATATCTAATCCTAATCCGGAGTATATTTTCTTCATCCCTTCGCAAATATCTTACAAGAAGTTTTATCGTTTTATTTTAATATTTTGACTCAAACTTATGCGACATGTTTTTTCCACAAATGTACATCTATTTTGAGAAATACTCATATAGTGATAAGAATCCCAACAAGATATTAATTATAAACTAAAATTAATGTTCTATTAAGATTACCTAGCTGATCCAGTGGTCGCAAGCGTTACTGCTGAGCATCGCGTCCTGGGTTCGATTCCTAGGTCGAGCAAAGTGTTATTGGGCTTATCCATCGGGAATTTCTCAGTAGCAGCCCGGAGTCTGGAATTTGTGCCCGATGGTGGCTATAGGCTCGCGCCCTATTACTTGGGACTTAAACATAACTGGCGAAATGTGGGTGTACTATAGGTATACCTTTGCCTAACTCTTCGGGGTAACAAGGCGTGATGTTATGTTATGAATTCATTGGTGAAACGATCGAATGTTGTGGGATTTCGGCACTCGCTTACCGAATGATTGAAAATTGAAATGAAAAGAGTAGATTTTTTTATTTATATAACATTTGCTTGCTGCACTTACAGTAAACACCAAAGCGCACAGCAAGCCAACAACAACATTTAGTTAAAAAACTTCATTCAAACATTTAACATAGATTTACTGCTATATATGTCAACATAGGGCTCCTGAGCAATCATGGCGTTCAGCAGATTGTATCGAGCAGTATGGGTATGCACTGGCGAAGCCGCGAACAGGCACCGCGAGGCGCAGGTGCCGCCACATCCGGTCCGGAGTAAACAATGAACAGCGAGCTAGAGTAGTCGTGTCATCGATCTTGATATTGAGCAATAAGTAGTAGTGCAACAAAAGCTCAACTTTCTTTTTTAGTGTGGGAAATTATCAAATAACTTCTACCGCTCTGGGCGGAGCGGAAGGGCGTGTGACTCTTACTGACTAAAACCCACACGTGTTCCTTCAGTGTTGCCTGTACGTTGCCAGGGCCACGGTATCTCTTTCGGACTTTCCCGCGACCCCGGCAGGCATCGGTCCGTCCCCTTCTGTTGTGCTGACATCTCTTAGAGGCGAGCCTAGTCCTTATCGGACGGCGAGCTACCCAATGCTCACCGTCCGCAAGCCCGCGCCTGCGATTCCCGACGCCCAGGGTGTCTCAGTTCCAACGTGTTGAAGATGAACGTTCATTCCTATTTAAGTTTATCGGTATCGTGCAAACGTGGATTAAAACAAAAATTAACCTTCTCTAGAGTTATACTAGAGTGAAGCATCTGTTACCGGCTTTAACGATTCTACTTCAAAACTGTAATTTATGATTATTTTCAATGAAGAAATTTGCCACTTAATATAAGATTTTATTTTCCCTAAATCAGGTCCAGTAGCAACAGCGGACACACCCGAACTTGAGTTCGTCCGTCATCGGGCGCTCGTAGAGAGAGAAGGCATGCGACGTGCGCGCGCCGCGTTGAAACGAAGGAAGGCGGCTCTTCTAGAGACGAGGGCGTCATTGTCACCACATAGGGCTCCTTCAGTAAGTTGTATCAGTAAATTAAATTCAAATTTCAGATCATGTATACCTCAAAAAGTGGTCAGAGATCAGCAACTAGTGTCCGACTTAAAACGAAAACAATTTTTTTTATTTTGGTCGATTGGTTATTCTTTGGTAAAAGTAATACAATTTCCATCTTTTAATCATTGTATTTAACTGTATATGCCTAAATCAACGAAACTATACTTTTCTCAAATACATAAATAATTATTAACAATCAAACATTCTGATGTTTTATGTCATAAAAATCTTTTTTCTGCATTTTCACAGTTATTGTGCTTTTAGTAGTTGTAAGAATCGATTTTCTCTAATTAAATGAATGGAAAGTATTAATTTACCGACACTAATATTTGTTCGATAGAATACGAACATTGCCGAAAACCGAAAACAAAATTCGGACGGACTCTAATAGTAATGTCAACTAAAGTGTATCAACAAATAAGTGGAATTAAAACGCGAAAATACCAGATATCGAGTTCGTGTTTTTCCGTATGTTCAAGAGACTAGGCATGATTGTACGGCGTCGGCATCGGAACTTATCTTACTTAGTTAAAGTCAACTATTATAATTATAATTGTATTCAATTCAAAACAGGGGCACTTATGTAACGTCAGAAGCTAGGTGCACGGTACCAATTGGTCGTTTCTCGAAGCTTTAAAATATAATTGGCTTTTAGAATGTTTTCAAATAAGTGTTAATGTAGGTATATGAGGACAGTGTAGGTCTGTAAACAAGTATGTACTGTCGCGGACGCGTATATCTGAACACCGTAAGGACTATTGCTGCTTGCAGCGCTCGGCCGCTATAGTAACGCTTACCTACAAAAACAAAGGTGCGATAAACAGATGTGGTCATCGTGTGCATGGGATTTTGTTTTCAAAGTAGTTGGATATGCGTGCCCGCGATGGTACCTGGTACTTAACAAAATAGAAAATGTCTAACAGTGGTATACTCAGTTACTTAGATACCTGTCCCACTGCCGGCGATTAACAGGAAACGAGTAGAGCTAGTAACTAAAAACGAGTTGACGAGCAAAGAGCAGCGAGTGCGCGACGGCTACGAGCGATTAGTCGCTGCTATGGGTATCTACCGTCAAAGAAGTTCATATCTAACTAGTTTGAAAACAAAATCCCGTGAACACGATGACCACATCTGTTACCAGCCCCGTTCTATAACCGCCGAGCGCTGCAAGCAAGAATAGTGCTTACGGTGGTTACTTATGAACTTCTTTGATGGTACCAGGCGTGAGTCTCTCAGCGAGTGTTCTGCTAGCCACGCGAGCGTCGCTGAGAAAATAAAGAAAATATATTCATTTAGCATAGACTAAAACACACACAATATAATTAATTACACAGCAGATAAAATAATTAAAATCAAATAAAATGTGTAAAGTGCGATGTAAGCAGAAATTTGATGGGGAGTGTGCCTCAGGGCTGCGCCTAAAAGGCCCAGTTCAGCAAAAATGCCAGACAACTTTATGTGCTTGACGCTGGTTTTCAACTGGACCTGAGAGTGTGATGTGACGGATGTAAATCAGTTTTATAATGTAACTTGTGTATGCAGTATACTTCTTCTGAGTGAGAACTCTCTTTAAAAGTTCTTGTCGCTGCGACAAACGAGCACTCGCCGACAGTGTGAACAGCCAGCGATGAACTATATGTATCTCTTTTACTTACACGGGACCTACAATCTTTTGTACGTTTCTTGAGCGAGATGCGTTGATAGCTAGTCGCTTCCTCGTCGGCGGAAGGAAATGTGTCTTATGAAGGGTAATTATAGGGTTGTTTATGCTATTCCTGTATAAAAACAGGAGGAACGTGAAGTAACAGAACTTGAAGTGGCACTACATCGGGCGCGGGCACTTCTAGGCGAGAAGGAGATAAGGTTGCGACACATCGAACGAGCACTGCGTCGTCTGGCCGACACACACCCTCCACCACTCATACAGGTTCTGCTGACGAACTAATTCCAACCTTATTTTGTGCGACATAAAGTGCTTTTTCATTGATTATTTTTTCGAATATCTGTTGCGCTATTTTGTTTTTAGCAATTATCAGCTTTATTTCGTTCCAATCTTATTTTGTTCTTCATAAAGTGCTTCCTTGGTGAATTTTTCGAATATTTTTTGGTCCATTTTGGTTCTTTTTTTCAAGCAATTTTCAGCTTTATTTCGTAAATGATAGGCTTTCTTTTGGTTGTTTCCTTCGCTGTTGTATTTTATTTGCTGTTGGTCGTCTTTTGTTTATTTTTCGGTTTATTCTTTTTTGTAGAAGTGTGGTCGTTTTAGTTTGTTAATTTCGTTGCTGGCGTATTTTATCCATATTCTTTTAATTTCGCCTCCCCTATTAGCTGAAATTAATTATTTTGCAGAATTTAATTTTATCGTTGCATTCGTACTTTCTGTGTAGCAAAGCTTGTTTACTTGTCCAATACAAATATGTATAAGTAGAAACTATACTGGAATAATCGAAAGCTGCGTCATAGTAAAAATCTTACCAAGGTGAAGTCAGTTTGAAGCAAGGGCGGGTCCGGGGGCACGTGCCCCCCCAAACGGTTTAAGAAAAATATAATCGAACCGTCTGAATGGACTGAGCTGAATACATATCGATCGAGACATTGCTTCAATGATAAACGGTAAAAAAGTAGGCTACTATCCATATCTTCAGCAGCAGTGGCGTAACTTCTACTACGGCCGTTCAAAGTGGTGGTTTCTTCTTTCTTTTCTATAAAGTAAATCTATGTATAATTGTTTAACCGACCTCCCAAAAGGTGGATGTTCGTAGCGTATGTATACGTATCTTTTTTTTTATGTATGTCCATGTCAATTGTGTACCGATTTTGAAAATTATTTTTTCCTGGGAAAGGGTTTATGCTCTCAAGTTGGTCCCATATAAAACGAAAATTCAAAACCGAAGACCTACAAAAACAAACACTACAAAGTAAAAAAATATTTTAATTTCGGTAGTCTGTACTTCCGAAATTAAAATTATTTTTTACTTTGTAGTGTTTTTTTTTTTTCTAAAAATGTTTTTGTTAGTTATTCATTTAAAAATATGAATCCCAAAAATAGCACATTGCGATACAAGATATGGGAGACACTTCTTATATGTCTGGCCCATGTGCCCCTACCAGAAATAAATTCTGGATCCGCCCTTGGTTTGACTTGAGCTGTTATTCCACATGATGTTAGGAGTTCACACTAATGACAGTTCACTCCAAGCTCACTCTTCACCTAAGTTTCCATGGTGTGATTTTTATAAAATAGATATGCTGTTTGTTCAGTTGAATTTGAAAAACCTATTTTTAAACTTCCTTCAAACGGTCTTCCATAGCCTAATATTTATTTGAACACCAGGAGGCCACGACTAGCGAGGCGTCATCAGGTAGTGACGCGGCGGCGCCGGCAGAAGCTGGCGGTGCCGTGCTGCGGTCGCTGCGGGCCCTGCACGCTGACGTCAGAGATATATGGCGCGCGCTCGATGCTAGGCGACCTCATACTGGTAATTATTTGAATATCGAACGTCTTTAATTTTAGGTTCACCACACCATGGGTAGTACCAGGAAAGCAGGCTAAGGAAAGAGGTCATACTAGTACATAATTATTTGAAAAATACATCTTTAGTTTATAAAGGACTAGCTATGCTCTCGTGGCTTTGTTTTAGAAGACCAGGAGGTGCCGTACTAGGGCTATTGCGGGCTCTCCACGCTGACGTCAGAGATATATGGCTAGCGTTAGATGGTAGGAGGCCTGATAGGAGAGAGAAGGGAATACATACAGAACCTGGGATGGGTGGACTGCGTCAAAGATGATATGGCTAAAAAGGTGACTACCGAGATGACGACTACTAGAGAAGTATGGAAGAAAAAGACATTTTGCGCTGACTCCAAATATATTGGGACTAGCTTTTTCCCGCGGCTTAGCTCGCGTGGAAGTCGGAAATTATCCCATGGAAACGTGCTACAGGGATAAAAAGTATCTTATGTGTTAATCCAGGTTATAAACCATCTGTCTGCCTCATCCAAATCCTATTTGTAGCATAACATAATGATTGAATACTATCGTGAATTCATGCAACCCTAGTACTTTTTGTTAGGTTACTGCTCAGAAATTGTGCACAACGTCTACTGATTGAAATACTATCTTGAATTCATGCTAGCTTAGTACATTTTGTGCCAAGTACTCAAGGAATCACGTTGTCCCGTACAAACTTTGCTCCCCTTTTTCATCTTATTAGGGGTAGAATTTCGGAAAATCCTTTCTTATCGGATACCTACGTAATACATACAAAGAACACACCCTCCAAGTTTCACGTCTCTACGATCAGTGGTTTAGGCTGTGTCATCCAGGACAAAGCATTCTATATGTATAGATAAGGACAGGAGAATGATGGTGACATACAGTATCCTGGTTGTCATATGTATGGCTTAACGAGTTTTAAAATGAAGCTGTCACATACAGTCTTATACTTATTTTCACAAAACAATTGTCCAGCAGCGGCCCTCTGTTAATCCTTGTTGCAAGAAAGACCGAACAACTTTCATTTTACTACGTTTACCAGATCAAGGGTACCAGGAGATCAGGATAAGCGAAGAGGTAGAGGTATCATTATTCCACTGCGATAAAAGGATGGTGCCACTATCAACCTTGTATAGCTCCGTCACTCACTCACACTGGAAAAATGGTGGCATTAATACGTCATAATACGGCTCATGGTTACGTCTTTTCATTCTGTACAAGGCCGGAACGCAAGGGTGTGAAACTAATCGCATACAGACTCTAAAATACAAGAGCAGTACGCAAATATTGGCGTCTACTTCGTAGTGACCTAATTAACTACCTTATTTCTTAATATATAGTGTTATTACGGATACGGACCAATCGTGTATTGATTGGTTGATAAATTGTGATCTGGTGTCCAACTTGTTTGCGACGTAATGTACCTTACGCTAATACTAAATAGCCTGCCTAAGTAGCGTTCGCCGGCCGCTGCCGCGACACCGCTCGCTTCGCTCGCTCAGCTCGCGCGTGGTTGGCCACAGTTCTAACCTAACCCATTTAAACTTCACTTTTTTTTTTTTTTTTTTTGTTATATATATCTTTAAAACTCTTTTCAGGCGTAAGTGATGTAGTATAGTTTGAAACCAGGACGCGCGCGTCCACGTTATAAACTATACATGAGCAGTACGCAAAATTCGTGTATAAATTGTAATCACAGATTTAAAAATAGTAAAGCAGTTTCTTAAGGCGGTGTTCTGGCCTTGTATATTGTAGATAGGAAATACGCCCCGAGGTAATGGTTATGGAAACCAGTACAAAGGTTTTTTTTTGTTCACAGCTTCACCAGAAACTAGTTCGTGCAATGCTGCCACAACATCACAAACACGAATGACATTATCAGCTGTAAGTACTGTCAAATTCAAAAAGTTTTATTATGATATTTTTTTGTTAGCTTTTTTGCGTTCCTATCTTTTTAAGTACCTATTCTGACTTTATATGTCCTTCGTTCGTCTACAGTCATGTTTTTGTAACTTTCGGGACGCTCATTATGACACCATCGTAAATGATAATGATATATAATATTTCTGTAAATTGGTTCAAAACACTTACACGTCAAAAATAAATTATGTTTTAAAACTAGATGGCGTTAGTGTTTCCTATCTGACTACTCTGACAAGAAACACCGAAAGTCAGAGATAACAGTCTCTTTTGAAGTCCAAACATAATCTTGGCCAGACCTTATGAGCACCAAGCAGATAAGTGACTGAGATGGTCCTTTTGATGGTAGGAAATGGTGTCCCAGTGGTAACAGCCGGGACTTACGAGTTGCACGTCGTTCCAACCCAGACAGGCGCTTTACTTTGTGTCAATCATTTCATCACCACTGCTCTCAAAATGGTGAAGGAAAACATCGTGAGGAAACCGGCATGTCCTAGAACAAAAAAGTCGAAGACATGTGCCATCTACCAACCCGCACTGGGCCCGCGTGGTAGATTACGGCCCACTTCCTCTCACAGAGAGGCCTGTGTTCCGGCAGTGGGAGAAATAAAGGCTGATAATACATTATTTGATCTACACCCGTGCTATAAATCTTCTATAAAAGTTTCTGAAACAGAACCATACATAACCATAATATCATCCAAACGAGTGTTATAATATTGTACTAAATTTCATTATGCAACTCCTTTGCTTTTTCGATCTCTTCCTTACTCATCAAACAGCCACATTATCACTGCTCAATTTGTGGTATCTTTACAAATTTAAAAAAAAATAACATTCTCATGCTCGGGCGTTTCACTACCACAGCGCCGTAATTTCAAAAATGTAAATAATTCTATTATTACCTATACATAGTTTGTTTGTATTTGATACTCAGCAATTAAACTTTCCATGAATTTTACAACACTGTAGAACACCCTATGGTTTCAGAACCTTTTATAGAGGATTCATATCATGGGTGTAGATAAAGTTTTTATGCAACTGTACATAATAGGTATTAAAACACTCATGTGATACTATTATCACATTCGTGTTTTAATACCCCTTATTATACAACAGTTGCATAAAGAACTATTATATATCTAGTTTTAGGTTTTAAGCAACCCGGTAATACCTTTTAAACAGATACGTTTTACCTTTCTAGCCGGAACCAGTAATGCAAGATAACTCAGACGGTGGAGTGGCTGAGAGGGCTCGTGGGCTCAGGGCTTGGCTGCAGACAGCACCTTAAGTAGAGGTACCATATGATGAGGTTGTATGGGTATAATTATACTGATATTATGCTAGAACGTTATTTATGGATTTTGAAGTAGTTTGCTTTACGATTTTTTTTTTTTTTCTATCTGCTATGACAGTAATTATTGCGCCGACCAATGACTATATAGCCTCTTGACTGCTCATACGGGCGACTCAGACTCACGACACATAAATGAAATTGCACTTATATTAGATGACAATATGAATTGCCACTTTAGTTTTGACCAGTTATTGGATCTCTGCACACGCGGTTATTTTGATACATTTTAAAACATTTCTGCGTAATTATAAACAATAATGAGTTCCTGTTCTAGTAAATGGTGTGGGAAATCGTCTAGAACATCCAGCTATAAAAAAGATGGCATAACTTTTCATCGGTAAATAAAATATATTTATGATTTAATAATATTATGAATAATTGCAGGGCTCAAGCTAAACTGGTTGTTGACGTAAAAAGGCACAAAAATGTATACCGCGTTGATGTCTTTTTGAAAAGTCTCTTTCTCTCACTAGGGTATGTCAATACGTCTGTCCCTTTCTATCTGTACTAATTTTGTAGTGTTGTGACAACTTCAAAACAAAGTCTTTATATAATTTGACGATAAAAATTACGATGTTTCCTACTGGTAAAAAGTAAAAAAGGACTATTCGTCTTCTTTTATTTTTAATAACGCTATTCACTACAATAAGGACGGTGGGCGACGTGTTTACTAAACCGTTATTGTCGCGCATTATAAACAACATACTATGTCAAGTAGAGATGAAATTTGTAAAACACTAATGAAAATTTGAATTTCGCGGCTAGGTCAAACGAATTTATTTAATAAGCAAATTTATTTAATGTTTTGTGCACAATTACAAACTGCACAAATGAGAAATATAATGCCTTAGGCATTTTGATGCAGAGATAACATATAATATGAGCCAATTAAGTTCTGTACTTTAAAACAGACAGTGACCTCTGAGTTCGTTTTCATATTCCTTAAGACTATCAGTTAGGAAATCTCGACTCCAGCTAGCTTGTTAAATAATGACGTGTACAAGTGATTCCTAATTGTACAATAAATAATTTCAATTTGAATTTCACTTATGAGAATTCATTGTTCTATCCGAAAGGGATTGATATTGCTATTATGTTAATAAGACATGCTTTCAGTTCATTAAATAAGCTTCCTTTAATTTTAGCATTGATTAAATTGAATAAAATTAAATTTGAAGTGTTACGTCAGGTTTTATTTGCACCCCGTTAACATCAGTATAGTTAGACTTTTTATCGATATCGATATTATTGTTGCAAAACTGACTTGCACATCACTATCTTTCGAACATTCGTCCTGACATTGTTGCATCGGCCAATCACAACCGCTGTATTTTCTTCGTCCCCCGACCCGCAGTGGTGAGTCGTGTGCCTAGACGAAATCGGTCTATCAGCTCTCAAGTGGTTTAATTCTCTTTGGCGCCGACCCTGACTAAATTGGGATGATGGTAACAGAATGATGATTTTGATCTGAAATCACTGTAAAGTAAGTGTAAAGTAAGAAACCGATTCCCGACATCCCCTCTACGATTACACCCCCCCCACGAACCCCCCCCCCCCCCGCGGAACCGCGTGCGGATCCCCGCACGGAACAAATATTTGTATGATCTGCTAATAGTTGTTCCGGGTCTGGGTGTTAGTGTATGTGAGTTTCTGTGTTTGTAAACGCACCCACGATACAAGAAGGAATTCTTAGTGTGGGGCAACGTTTTTAAAAAACAAAAACAAAGAAAATGTTTTTTAATAAACATTTTTAAAACAACGACCCCGGGCTTAAAAATCGTAAAAGCTTCTTACGAAAAAACATCCACTACCTCCCGATTTCGTTAAACCCCGGGAGAATGTGCCTCCCGGGCGTGATCTACAGTGGCCTATATGGTAAGCCCTCAATCGATTGCGTACCCAAGTAGGCCGCTGCAGTCACAACTTGTCGAGGTGGGGGATCACTGATTCATCTAATACCCAGTGCGAGTGCGGTGATTCTGATCAGACCATGTCCCACTTGCTGGAGTGTCCTAAGTGCCCGTTCACCTGCACCTCGGATGGCCTAAAGAATGCCACTGATACCGCAGTCAACGTGGCCACCTACTGGGCTCATATAATATAAAAAATACCACGAATAAGAGTACCATTGATACAAAAAGAAGATGTAGACTGTAAAGTATAATATTGTGCAGTATGAGCTTAAGTGTCACTAATGACAATGGAATTTTTATTCTTCTCGACTTCTAAAGGCATTGCTTATCAAGCTTAGTTTCAATACTAATAGAGTTCAAAATGGCGACTGACAGAACAGTGCCACCAATCGCGTCACAAGACAAGTTATAATGAATGCAATGTTGGGATGGGTCGCTAACATTTTAATTTTCGTGTTGCCAGTTGTCAAAACAAAAAAAGGGAAATATGAATATTGTATCCGTTTGCTAAGACGCTTAGCATACAAAAGATTTCGTAAGTTACTTCAAGATTCATAAATGGCGATCCTGATTCGGGATTATAATAACTGAATTCAAACGTGTTCGCACAAAATTTTGCATTTAAATAAATCAACATTATAAGTTGTTTATTACTTTTCCATCCACTCTAAAGGGGTAGATGCGTGAAATATTTAGTATTTTTATTGTATGATATATTAGAGAAAATACATTAGTTTTAGGGCCGGTACAGACTTGGCGTAGTAAGAGAGATTCACGCGCGAGAAAGCCCGAGAATGTTCTTGAAAGCTTTTGCATGTATTTACGCGCTTCGACAAGTCCATGCCAGCCCATATTATTAGTTAAACAAAGATTTAATTGTTCTATTAATAATTAACAACAATAAAATGTTTTCTAAATGTATAGCTTTTAGTATATCGAATGAAAACACATTCGGCCATGGAAAGGTATACAATTATTTAAAAAGATTTTTTCTCGAAAAAAAAAAAACAAGTTCTATTTAATTAAAGTTATGTGTGATCTGAATAGTAGTGTGACTTGATGAATAAATCTTATAATTAGCCAAATAATACATTTTTAGATTTAAGTAGTTACTTCTAGTCAATATCACTCATAGATGTGTTGAAATGTGCTAGTAATGACTTTAACGTCAATGTATTAATCAATGAAAAATTTAATTACCGGTCAGGAAATGTACAATGGATAATATTGGAATATATTACTGTCCCCAAGTAATTGGGAAAAAAATTTAGTAATAATTATTATTTGACGGAATATACCGCACTTATCAAGAACGTTTTATTCTGCCGTAAAATTTAAGAACTATCATTATCTTTGCCTGTAAAAAGAAGATTATTTAACACGTTAGCTGCAAAAACATGATGAAATTATCATATTTCGTTAAAACAATGAAGGGGAAAACTGAAGCGCCAAATTCTGGTCGAAGTTACTCTTGATTTTTACGCGATTGCGAGAATTAGTTTAAAAAAAATATCTAGAATCAATTACAATAAGACTGTAGCAGATATCAAACTATATAAATATTATAAAATCACTAGCGATTTAAAATTATACCCATAACAGTGAAACTGAGAGTTGACTTTATTTCTACAGTAAATATCGTGTTTTTGTAGCGAACGTGTTAAAATATATATACTTAAAACTATATTATAATAATGAATAGTGTACCGAAATAATTATTTAAAAATAATGATCGGCAATAATTCGACTTCTTTCGCACAAAACATTCCAGGCCAAGTGAGAGTAGTTTAATTATATTTATTAATTATATTATATTAAACTTAAGAATTTAATATTATATTCTGTGCCAGATTTACTATGCATTTATTGTACAATAATTTTATTGATTTATAAGTATGTACCTATGTATCGTGTATATTTGATGTATGTAGGTATCCCCAATAATTAATTCACATAATTTATACATTCCAGATCTAATACAATCCTTTGTTTTTTTAGTGCACAGTGTTTTGTTTATAATTTCATTATAGGTACGGCTTTAAACCTTTTCTACAATTTCCTTACATATTACCGTAATCGCACAACGTATATTGAGATTGAGATATTTTAGCCTAAGCTTTTAAGGCCGGCTGTCTTAGTTTTACATTTATAAAACCATCGTACTGTGGTAGTGGTCATTGGTTGATCTAGTTTATTTTGTTGAAATAATATCCAAAACATTGCGCGCTATCAAACTCAAACAACAGCGTTTTTTCGCTTATTGTTTGAGCAAATAATAAATAAGTATGTAGTGTCTTATCTTGGCCTCCATTGTAACTTTCGTACGTAGGTAGGTACTATTGTATTTCCCTCGCTAGGCGGGGCGACTGAGAAACACCATTGTGTTTGTATGGCGTAGAAAGTTCACTATAGTAAGTTTTAGGCAGAGACGAGATAAAGTAGTCACTAGAAAACAAAACAAAATTAAATCGTTTTGTTAGGAACAACAACTCTTACCATTCATTTATATCAGTGAGTTTTTTTAAAGTGTGTCGTCCCACTCACTGGCGAACGACCAAATAAGAGACTGAAGTTGTGGCGAGACAGTGCTTCCTTACCCAAATCATTTGTTCCACCTGCTGAAGATCTCCCATTTGGACATGAGTTGCCTTGGGTAACCTGGAAGTCTATAAACAGACTCCGGACCCAGGTTAGCCGAAGCAAGGAAAATCTGTTCAAGTTGAGATTCATAGACGACTCCGCCTTGGAGTCTAAATGTGGTGCTGTTCAAGAAACGATTGGACACGTAATATCATGTCCTGCGTGTCATGTCAGCTGCACGTTACAGGAACTGATGGACGCTAGTGATGGCGCCAAACACGTAGCTGAATTTTTGGCTGAGTCTATTTAGATTGCCATCGACACGCTGAGCAGAAGAAGAGTGAAACATGGGTGTAATTGTCATTTGTAACAATTCAAATAATAACCAAACTTATAAGCGCTACAAGGTTATTGTGGCGCGTGGCCAAGATTGAGACTAACGCCGCCATCTTGTTATTTGAGTACCTTTAAAGTGACATTTTACAAAACAATTCCACAAATATTGATGTCATTCGAGCGCCACAAACAAGATCCTTGTAGAAACACAGAATAGTACAAAAGGCGCACGCCGCATTTTAGGTATGTAGATACAAAATATGCGGCGGGCTCGTCTCGTCGGGCCAATTCAGGGAGCGTAACGTAGTCAGAAGATATGTGTTACGCGATAGAAAGAGGCGACTTCAAGGTGAATATAACTGCAGATACTTAGCGCTGTGCAACCTGAATTGCACTTTATTGTGTCGTAGCAAGAGTCGTTTTTTATTTAAATGATTTTGCGGAGTGAACCATCTGTAGTAATTTGTGGTAGAAGTGTAGTTTAAAAAGTCACCCTGAAAGACCAAATACTTCACCAAGCCTCAAAACCATTAGGTTTGCAAAATTTAAAATCAATACAATTTTGACTATAGTGAATTTTCCACGACAAAGTATGAAGGCACTGTGATAATAATCATTGTTAGGGCATATGGTCGTTTATTATCTGTCATTCATAATTTCATCGTTGTATTAATTCGTCATTCGGTGAAAACTCAAGTTGTTGATCGTGAACCTATAGTTAAAAAAAATCTAATTGTAGTAAATACCTGCACATTGCCAAATCTGCTACCTCTGCTGACAAGACAATATCTCTATAGGTAACCGAAAAAGGAAAAATACACTTATGCTCATAATTAAATCATTTATTTCCACATAAAATAATGTAGATACTATAATTTACTTCGGTAAATTCCGAAAATGTATAGGCCGTGGGCACAACTTGTACTCATGTGTAACATCGAGTCCTTAGACTAAAAACTCGCTGCACGCGCTTTCAAGAAACGCACGCGTGCGCTGTTATCGCTAATTAGGCGAATTACTAGTGAATATAAGTTATGGATGAGAGGACTGCGCTCTATACCAGCCCTTAAGCCATATAGGCCATACGTGCAGCGAGTTTAAGTTTGATAATTCATTAATCAAATCTAAAGGAATGTAGTATTGGAAATATTATAGTTATAACCTTTAAAATTAAATAGGTGGGCGGGTAACAACTGGCTTTTTCACATTAATTAAGAAAAAGTAAATATAAGAAAAAAACACTTATAAATCTGTACTATGAAACTCAACTACGATTATCATTCAAAACGTCTCAATAACTACAAATTATGTTCCTAACAAACCAAACAGATCTTCGCTTAAAAATATATTTTCAGTATCTACACTTGCTTGCAAAATTCTCCACGTACTATTTATGCCAAAATGCCGTTTTGAAAGCCAGTTTAGAATAATAATTTAATGTAATAAAAGATTTACAAATAAAAGGTGCAGTTTTTTTGCAAGCAAGTTCATGTTTTTGACCTAGTCACGATATTTTTTACATGTTTATGTATTCTTCCAGTGCCTGTAAGGTGCTTGATTTTTATTTTTATTAATATTTTCTTCTATTTAAAAACGTTACGTCCAAAATTTATTTACAATTGTATAGTCACAAATTTTATTAATAAAAATATTTTGAAGTGCACATTCATTGCGGGAGACTTTTACCATTGTTTTTTTTCTTTGTCATATTCTAATTATAATATATAATATATAAAATATAAATGGCAAAGGTCTTCCTCTCATTTAATAAGTAGGTTTTTTAAGTGCATAATAACTATGAATTTCAATTATTATAATAGAAAAATAATATAAATGGTAACCTACAGTATAAAATGTAAAACTATTAAGAATCTCTAAAAGGAGCCAAAAATAATTGTAAAACATGAGTTGAAGTTACAATAAGTTGGACTTTCCCTTAAATTGAGTGATTTAACAAGACAGCGTTTTCATAAATCTTGAGTTTGAGTTTTACCTCGGTTCTCTTCACTCACTGATGTAATGCTCGAATTTGAACTGTTACATTACAGGCAAATACTCCCGGTGACGGAGCGCCCTAACGTCAAGGATATTTTCAGACTAATTTTAGTTTCTAAAATATACCTACAGATACCCAATTATCGTAACTTCAACTTCAAAAATTATAATCAATCGTTCACAACGATATTCAGCCGAAATAAAATTGAACAAATCACTATTTGGTTTTATTTAAGTATTCGCCCTTGATTCCGTGTTTGATCATCTCAGTAGCAACAGGGATATTACGGTAATAATCGTGTTGAATAGGGCTCCTGAAAAAAAAAAACGGTATTTAGTATGTTCTTTTGTTTTTTAACTGCTCTAGTGGTCGCAAGCGCAGCCGCTGACCGAGCCGGGACTGAAATCTTAATAATATTCTTTTGGTTTATACATAGTGAAGAATAGTCAGAGATTTTTTTTTTAATAAGTTTAAATACTTATCAATTTGGTTGGGCAGCTGAAAAGTTACTATGTGGCGAGAGGTCAATCCTATTGTGAGATAGCATAGTATATGCAAAACCATATTTTACGAAAAAAATATTATAGGTACTCCTTATTAATAAACCCGGAGTAAACTTAAACCTCGGAAAATATATGGTTAAGCCGAATATAAAACTGGTGTAACTTCACTCCGAGTTTATTAATAAGGGGGACATAGTATATGCAAATGCATATTTTGTTAGCAGTATATTTTCACCAAATTAAATAAATATTAAAATCAAAAACATACCCTTTAAATTCCTCGCCGCGTTATACTCAGCAGCAATTCCCTTCACCAGTTTGCCTGCCCTACTGATCTCTGGCGTACAAACAGCGGCACTTCCGCCAGATGGCGTGTAAGAGAGAGTTGACCAAGCATGCCATAGCTTAGACGTCGCATTCCAAGCTCCGCCTGAGAAGTCGCGGGGTATCTGGGGAGGATATTATGTGATTTATCAATGATTACAACTAAAGGTAAGTATATACGTGTGCGTGTATGACTTGATGTATGAAAGTAAACGAAGCGAAACGAGTATGTAAGGATCGTAGCAGGTGGCGTTCTGTCTGTAGTTTCTACCTACACCCATGGGTAGAAGGCGTGAGTCTATACAGTGTGTCCCTGGATGAAGTGCACTAACGAAAATGGGTGAAACTGGACCATTATTCATCGACAAAAAAAATTGAAAAAAATATATTTCTGCATATAAAATTTCCCTGTATTGAAAACATAATAACTTTGTATTAATTGATTGAATTTCGATAAAATAAAAACAATAATGATGGCTGATGTCCTGTGCGACTCTCAATAAATACTTTTTCTTCTTTTTTTTCGTCTTGTAATGTGAAAAAGCTCATCCGGGGAAGTACGCACTACACCAAGCTTTGGTGCGGAAATGGGTATTGCACCTGTGTTCCAGTTTGAAGGGCACCAGGTGCCAGTGTAATTACAATCTCTTAAAATATTTGAGCTTTGTCTCTGGGATGGCTACGTGCGACGTCCATAGATGGTGATCATTATCCATCAGTATGTTGGACTACGACCCGATCTTAAAAACATGTCAGACAGTTTCTTACTCTAAAGCTCATACTCTAAAAACTATTTTTGAATGCAAACCTGCTGATCCCCAATAGTCCACGACAAGTTCGGCAGTGGTACACCACCGGCACTGCAATTGAGTGTCACTCGACCTGACTCGTTCACTGGCCCAACCATCATTACAGCGTCGGTAGGTGGCACTGTAATGAGAAGTTTGTGGTAAGTAAGTATTATTATTTTAAAACTAGCTCACCCGACAGAACGTTGTACTGTCCAAATTTCAATAATTCATTCAAAATTCACACTACATCTATTCTGTTACCAGAAATGAATGCCAGAAAAAACTCGAGATTTTATTAAAATCACTTATGATGCAACAGAAAAACTTGTGGAAATTGTACATCTTGAAAAACACACACAACTCACAACACACCCTCACCCTCTCTTACTCAACATTAGGTACTCACACACGGCACTTTTCTCAAAATGTATTATTTTATTTATTTCATATCTTTAAATATTTATTAAAATACCTCTGTTAAGTATTCGTCCTGGAACAACCTACCCTCTCACTAGGAGTCTAGCGTTGGTAGTTGGTAGCTCCACAGTTTTAACTATCGCAGCTATCATCGTTTAACATTGTTGTCTTATATGTATTTGTTTTTTGTACCCATTATACGATTTAATATTAATAATAATAATATGTAGCCGTGTGTACCTAGTGATTAGAAAACCAACAGGATTGGTTTTTTCAAAGTAATTCCTACTGTAGGTACTAGTTCTTTGATTATTTCTTTCAGCATCATACGGCTTCTGTCTACTCTGCTTTTAATTTTTCCGAAATAAAGTTCTTTAGGTAACTACCTCTCTATAGGACGTATCATGGTGCAACGCTAATAATTTAAATTCCAAAAAAGTCTTACCGAATTTCTCAACAACTAAATTCTTCCTTTCCATCCTAAAGTAGGGTCTTTCACCGGACACTTCGCAGGATATCGTGATGTCCTCTCTCTGTGGTTGGTACAGTTCTAGGGTTATCAAACAGGTGCCCTTTAGTCGATCGTCGTTCGGTACAGCACAGTTTGTCGACATCATGTCTTCCACACGTCTGTACACTATGTGACTGCTGCCGCCATCAGCCTGTTGAGAAAATGTGGAATAAATTCTGTGAGGAAAATAAAGATTTCAATACATTAGCGGAGGAATTCCAAAAGGGGCTGAATCGTTGTGAGATTTTGAGATGGGTCTTCAAGCACAGATGAAATACCTACAGATTTTTCATTCCGCCTTTTAAGTATGAAGCTACAAGTACGCGGCGGGCTAGTCTTCTCGGGCCAATTCAGTGAAAGAGTCAGAAGTAAGAGTTATGCGATAGAAAGAGGTGAATATAACTGTTACGTAGGTAATTAGGGCTGTTCGACCTGAATTGCACTTTATTATGTCGTTGCAAGAGTCGCTTTTTATTTGAATTATTTTGCAGAGTGGAGGAGCTCGTGGCTAATTAATAACTGCTGCACGGGTCGATCCGTCAGGTTAAGCTACGCTTGCCGGGGTTGATGTGTGGATGGGTGACCATCTTTACATACCGAGATTCCTCCATGACTCAGTAAGCACGTTAAATTGTTGATCCCGGCTGTCATTCTTTGATCTTTGACAGTCGTTAAGGGTCGTCAGAAGCCTGAAAGTCTGACAACTAGTCTTACCAAGGGGTATCGTATTACCCAGTTACCGAGGTGTGGAGGTCAGATAGGCACTCGCTCCATGTAAAATACTGGTATTCAGCTGAATCCGGTTAGACTGGAAGCCGACCCCAACAAAGTTGGGAAAGGCTTGGAAGATTGGAAGATTTTGCGGAGTGATCCGTCTGTATTCATATTTGCTTCAAGGGAAAGAAGGACACATAATGAGAAAAAAACAAAAGTGGTGAAAGAGATTTGGAGAAAATTATTGGTGTTTGTTTTTATTAGTTCCCGGTAACCACGACCATGAGTCTTCGGACCCGAACTTATTTGAAAAAGGTAGGTACTTTTACATCAAAGTGATAGCGTTGCTAAAAAGTGTCACAGTCTACAAAGGAATGATAAGTAGTCGATCAAAAGCTGATTCGTATAACTACCCTGAAGTCCCATCTCAAAAACCCTCTAAAACATTAGCAATTGGATATTTCTACCAAATAGGTTCTTACCAGCCTACATAAATATTTAGGCAGGCTTTATACAATATGTCCGTAAGTGTGTTCGTCGTAGCACAGCGGGCCCTATCAAAATACCAGCGCTTCGGTTTTAAAAAAAATATGGCAGCATTATGCTGAGATAGGAGCCTTTTTGGCTTCGCACAGGTCGTTATTATTCTGTTAGTTTTAAAATGCTCCTTTTTAATTTTTTGGTTACTTACTATTTTTATTTCCTGTGCGTATCCCAGATAAAATATTTTTCTTTCTCTCTCTCTTTTAAAAGAAAGAAAGAAATCTTTCTTTTTAAAAATTTACGAAGATTATTCCCGAATACCATGAAACATTTTAATCCTCTGTAATTGAAAAACATCTAACAAAGGAGAGGACTGCCAAATTTAGAGCACTCAGTAACAGGATGTTTGGTGGCTAACCTTCTGTAAACAAAAATTTAATCATTTTGATCCGTTTAGGGCCGGAAGGATGAGATAATACGCTACCTGTACCTACGTAGGTATATTACGAAGTTAATTTTGTAGTCACATTATTTAATGAATTTGTAACAATTAATTGGTTACGATCTCATTAAATATTTGGTGGTTTCCCTACTAACAAGTACGTACATAGGTAGGTATAATAACTTGGTATATTTTTCGCCGGGAATTTTCATGTCCTATTAAAGTAGGATATTCACGATCAAATCATTTAGAACCGCCGAAAAAAAAAAGTAGGAGTTTCCCAAGTCTTTTTTTTAATGTATATTTCGCACATATAATATGTAGTTCTGATGACAAAAACACATAATAAAGACCTGGAGTTGATCTAATGATGGACACGGAACACAGTCGTGAGAGCTCCTCAGCAGTTTACAGCAGCTACATCGTGTTTGGGATTATTTAGTTCACCTTGATGAGAACTGTAGACCTAGCTGGGGTATGACTGTCATCGAGGATCTGACGATGGAGACGGAAGGCTTTTGAGGGAATTCCTTACTTGAGGAAATGGTATCTCAAAAGCGAAAAATAATAAACTTACGTAACAAATTTTGTGGCGGCGCCAAACACACATTGAACGAAGATCCATATATCTACCATTTTACGCTTTAAGTTATTAATTAATTAGTGTTTGGCGCCGCTTCAAAATTTGTTACTTAAATTAGTTTAGGAGTTCAGTTACGCTAAAGGTTATTTTTCGCTTTTCAGTTGTTTTTCGTCAGTATTTTTTTTTTCTTTTTGTAAAAAGTTTTTAATTTATACCTACCTTACCTCAAGGGTTACATTGCAATGACTTAGGTATGTAGACTTACGTAATTGAAATCGTGAATGTCCTATTTCAAACTAACATAATCTTTTTGTTTGTTGCCTTCAGGAGAAGACTAAGAGATATCCCGTACTCTCATCAGTTGGAACCATCACGATAACTGTTTTCACCTCAAGCAGAAGGGCTTCGAGATCTCTTGAGTGGAAGCCACCGGTGCCCCTTCTTATGCTACCCCGAAAAACGTGTTTGGGGGGTAAACATTTTGTCCTCTCTGTAACCTTACCTAGACGCCTAGGGCAGCCTATGAGTTAAGATTACTTCTAACTCAACCCCATCTGTAGTTGAGTTAAGACTTTTTAAGAAACCCTAAGGCTCTAGACAGACGGACTGCATTTCAACTGCAAATTTGCAGTTTCAATTCAGTTACTGCAATAAAACCGAGTCGTACTAACTGCAAATTTGCCGTTGAAATGCAGCCGGTCTGTCTAGTGCCTAAGCCTGGTATGTCCTGTTAAATAAAGAATCAAATCAGAATTATCAGTAGCTACAATCTTCCTTACCTCAGGCCTATAAATCAGGAACTGTTGGTTATTTTGATACAGTCTCACTGACTGCAAGGAATCACCAGGGGGTATCGCCCAGGAACAATTGATCTCCCACCCCAACTCTGGCTTCCACACGTTAGTTATTTTCACCTCGATGGCTCGGACGGTGACTGAAAAAAAAGAAGACAACATTATTTTTAAAGCCACTAAGTAGGGGATGGTTGGAAAACTATTGTGGGGTAGAATAAGTAGGTCTTGGAACTTAGGCGTGCCAAGAATGTAAAAAAAATATGTTTTTTTACAATAACATCAGTCTAGTAAGTGTCATTACACTGCAGTGACTAGTAGGCACCTTGTTATTCTAAGCTTCCAACCCGTCATACTTTTCATACAAACGCTCGTACGTGATTATGGCGTTGTAACACGTATGTGTTACTCTCACGGGCCCTCTTAGGCTGCCTGTCCACTGGAGCGGAGTAGCGGCGTGCCAATATTAACCAACGGAATTGCATAAAACCTCCGCTCCGCTTCAGTAGACACGGATTTGCGAACTAGCTAACTGCTTAAAAAATCATACAAAACCGGGAAGCGGAGCGGGGAAACGGAGCGGAGACGCGGAGTGGGGAAGCGGAGCGGGGAAACGGAGCGGAGAAGTGGAGCGGGGAACCGGAGCGGGGAAGCGGAGAGGCGATGCGGAAAAATACGTGAACTCGGTCTAGCTCCGCACAGTAAGCAACACCGCTCCTCTACTTCGTTCCGCATAGTCCGTAACACCGCTCCGCTACCTCGTTCCGCATCAATGGACAGACACTGTCCGCAACTCCGCTCCACTCCGCTGCCATTCTCCTCTCCGCTGCCTCGCTCCGCTTCAATGGACAGGCAGCCTTAAGTACGTACCTACTTACTTGGATACGTCTTTTGCTCATACGATTTGAAATTCAATAAGCAAGAATAGTTTATAGTCATAGTTATGAAGTTATTGCTTTTAGAATTGGATTGAACGAGCATACAAAAAAAAAATATTTTCAGCTACTTGGTAAAATATAGCCCTTCTTAGCAGACTGGTAAAAAAGTTCAATTGAAAATCTAAAGGTATTCACGTAGGATTAACATTTATTTTCTTTTTAAAACCGTTCACCTTTTTCTACCTTTCTGTGAAGTTGGAAAAGCGTAAATTATTCCATATTCTCGAGTAAATTAAACAATTAATCAACTGAATGCATGGCCTACCATTTTAAAGTGTAAAGTCACGCAGAGTAGCCATTTAAATGCACGATCAAACACATGATAATAACGTTAGGTACTGTGACTAAGTGCGGATTTCACCAATGAAATTGAACGTGTTCAGCACATCTAAACACGTTCAAGATCTGTCAGTGTACAATATTCCATAGCAAATTAGACACTGACAGCTCTAGAACGCGTTTTAGAAATGTTGATCGCGTTCAGTTTCATTGGTGAAATCAGCCCTTAGTGCGGATTTCACCAATTAAATTGAACGCGATCAGCACATCTAAACACGTTCAAGATCTGTCAGTGTACAATATTCCATAGCAAATTAGACACTGACAGCTCTTGAACGCGTTTAAGAAATGCTGATCGCGTTGGTGAAATCAGCCCTAATAAATTCAGTTCGCGAACCAAATAAATATTTTACTTTGTTAGGATTTCTATGAAAGTTTCATTTGAGCAGAAATGTGAAGGGCGCGTTTTTAAATTGCACGTTGCTTTGAATGTCGTTTGTGTAATAAAGTGATATATCCCCCGTCGCTCAAAGCCTCATCGGTGCCTACCTATAGCAGCAGGCTATTTTATAGAGCAATTTTGTCACTTTAGAAACCTAATATTTTAAAGCTTTGAAGTTGTTTGCAGTTTCAGGAATTTTCAATTCCAACTAGTTACGTAAGATAAGAGCATATTTATGTGAAGGCAGAGCGGCGTCAACAGCTCGTTAGTTTTCGGAAACGACGATCATGTGGAAGGTAATGCCATACAATACATACGTTTTAGGTGAAGTGACGACCATACGGATGTTGACTGGGAAATAAAAAAATATTAGACACGCTTTATTGCGTATTTTTTTATGGTTTAGATGAAATGCATTAAAGTTGGGGAATGGGGGCTCGCTACGTCACAAGTCAGTATAAAATCTACCGCGGAGTGTCGTCATGCCATTTAACTCGATGTATTGCCGTAATCTTTTGATTTCGTAAAAAAAGAAAAAATACGTGTCCAATATTTTTTAATAATCTACCTGACAGACCATAAAAATATTTTTGTCAACATTCATTATGGGTCGTGCGCGCACTGGGCTTATGGTTGTTCTAGTTACTAAATAGCTCATTATATTAGTGATATCCGTGTATTCTGATTGTATAATCACAAGCGTTATTACATACATCAAATAGATACATTATCTCTAAAATAATACGTCTGTTTTTTATTTTGTAGCATATACCTATTGTCTTAAGAAGATTACAATAAGACGCGTAAGTGCGAAAACAACGGAAATGTATGACTTTAAAAAATGCTAGGCTTTTACGTATATGTTGCTAGTGTAAGTATAAATACTAGTATTCGGGACTATACTTATCTAATACCTACCTTTTTCTTCATATCTTTAGTCTCATCTTTCAATTGCAACAGGTAATGATACTAACCTATCTAGCTATGGCGGAATTCCTACAGCATTGTGAGTTTAGATCAGACCCTTGTTGGCACTTGATCTAACAAAAATTAGCACTTTCAAGCTTAATATTTGGCAAACCGGTCCCTGAATCCAAAAATGGTTTTCACTTTCCAACGACACCCCATACCATGGGATAGAAGAGAAAAAAAAACACCCCCACTTTACGTGTAGGGGAGGGAGGTACCCTAAAAAAATATTTTCATGATTTTATTTTAAACACTTTGTCGGCGTGATTAATATACATATATACGAACTATATACTAACTGAACAGACAGCTGTGCTGCTGGGGAGTTTGTTGCGCCACTTCTTCTTCCCAGCTAATGCACTAGGAAGTGGTGAAGGGTGGGCGTTTTGGGGGACTGTCTTATGTAATTTTGACGTTCGAAAAGTGCTGATTCTCAGCCTAGTTTGAATAAATGACTTTTGAATTTTTGAATTTTTGACCCATGACAAATTCCAGCTTTCCAGTACTATGAGTCTCTGAACTAAGCCGCGGACAGACAGGCATAGCGAAACTATAAGGGTTACTTATTGACTACGGAATCGTAAAAACGGGATCCATAGGTCATGCCTAAGGAGGCAAAGTGCTTAGTACTGCTCCTAACGACCCCAACGTATCTATAAATTAGGTACCTTTGTTTACCAACTTAAAATGAAGAACATTGCTTCAGACCAATCCAAATTAGCTTAGTCACTCGCTCATTGCCGGGAAATAGCCAGACAGCTTATGAATTTTAATGGCAATACCGAATATTAGATACCCAATCTCGCAAAACATAATTATTAACATTGGATTACTCACTCGGTTAGCTACAAACCGGGAAGTCATATGACTAAGGGCGGATTTCAGCAATTAAACTGAACGCGATCAGCATAATCTAAACCGCGTTCAGCAGCTGTCAGTGTCATCATTGTTGTGGAATATTGACACTGACAGCTCTTGAACGCAGTTAGCTCTTGACTGATCGGGTTCAGTTTCATTGGTGAACTTGGTGTAGAAATCATAATGATAATTATGTTGAGTAGCTGTCTATTTTAATAATAAACATAATCGATCCAGCCCCTATAACGATTATGTACCCATTGTACTCTCGAAAAGTACAATTTAACACCCTATTCAAAGAGCGCCGTCCATCAACTGATTCCTTGTTATGTTTTCGTATTTTTAAATTAAACAAATTATCTAAGATGAGGGGAGAATGGTGCGCAGGAGACGCCCCGGGCGTCGGGAGTCGAGAGCCGACTTCCGGCCACCGTAGGCGCGAGCTTGCGGACGGTGAGCAATGGGCAGCTCGCCGTCCGATAAGGACCAGGCCCGTGTCGACGGCGTGTTGTGTTCCACGCGCGCCTCAAAGAGATGTCAGCACCAACCGACGGGGTCGAAAGACCAATGCCTGCTGGGGTTGCGGGTTTGTCCGAAAGGGATATCGCGGCCCTGGCGCACAGGCAACGGAAGGAACACGGGTGGGTTGTAGTCAGTAAAAGTCTGACACACCCTCTCGCTCTGCCCAGAGCGGGAGAAGTCATTTGATGATTTCCCATCCTCAAAAAAAAAAAAGGGGGAGAATGGTGCCGATTCTCTTGTACACCGAACTAAACTAACTAAACTATCACTAAAATTCCTTACTTCTGGCTATGAGAATCTTAGAGCCATTCTGCAAATAAAATTCTCTAAATTAAAAAATAATTTTGACACAACTAAAATCAAATTTGACAATCGCGAATCCACGAGGTACCCGTGGTTTGCCCTAACCCGTTTTTTTAGAGCCGGAGGCGCGCATGGGGTGCAGCCTCGACATGTTTTATGTGTAATTTTTCACTTTTTGTAAGGAAAATTAGATAAAATATTACCTTCATGTTGAGTATTAGGGATATATGAGTTCTATAAAGGGGTTCGAAATTTTCAATATTTTTGCGATAGGACGCACCATCTTCGAGATTTATGCAAAAGAAAAAAATAATACAGTACTGTTTTTGCACGTGAAGTCGAGATGTTGGTGTGAATTTTAGTTCATGACAACTTTCCCACACCTTTTTAATCGCGATAAAAAATTGTCAGGTTTAACCTGGTTTAGTTTTTTACAATCAAACTTTTAGGTGAAAAACGTCAAATTCAGAATAGCAAAATGGGCATTTTCACTAAATTAAAAACTCAGTACTATCTTAGTGCTGTCAAACTAAAATAAAGTTAAGTTGTGTCACTCTAGTCTATTTCAGAATGGGAAATCGTCGTTTGACAGGCATAATCAAAATTTTAGTAATTTTTAGTCTAGTTTAGAGGCATTTGTGACTAGAGAATCGGCACCAATGTCATTAACTTCGACTGTTGGTATAAAAAATTGAATTGGGCCCCCGGGACAAATTCTTCATTTTTCGGTTCAAGATCGTTGTACAGCTACAGTGCAGTGTATAACTTTTGGCGAGTGGCCAAAATTGGAACTAACGCCGCCAGCTTTATTTTTTCAATATATTTCACACAAATGTGTGACAAATGCTTACCAACAGCGCCCCATGTCAACGTCATTCGAGCGCCAAAAAATAGTTGAGACACTTTTATGTATGGCTTTCGATCCCCTTTGAATTACAAATTACTTTCAAAGCACGCATTACGCATGTGCTAAATTATAAGTTGGATAGGCAGGAAGAAATATGGCCACATTCTCCCAATAAGGCCTGTGTTCACCAATTATTGAAACCAACGGCTAGGTATTTAAACAGTTGGTTTATATCTAATATTTAATATTATAATAACATTTTCTAAAAATATACCTGTTTGGATTAACCATGCCTAAATGGTGATACAAAACACATCAATGTAGCAGATAGCCAATTGGTTTGAACAACCCTATCCAATTTCCGTCGATTGGTTAAAAATGTTTAACTATCGTAATTCAAATTTTGGCATGCGATTAAGATTGGACTTGCTTTCGTTTCAGAATTGCAATCAGAAATAAAATGTGTTGCGCAATTAGGCTGCTGATTAAATATCTAAACAGTTGATTTAATTGTTGGTGAATACAAGGCTTGGGGCTGATTTCACTGTTTCGGGAGGTTCCTGTTCCGCATAAGGCAGGAGGAAACGCCCGGGTGTCACCACTGTGTGGATCGCCCGGAGGACACGGTGGAGCATACGGTGGAGGTCTGCCCGGCTTGGTCGGAGCACCGCCGTGTCCTCACGGAGGCGATCGGCGGCGGCGATCTCTCGCGTCCGGCCCTGGTTCAGGCCATGGTTCGTAGCGAGTTTTAAAACGCGTTAAAGAGCTGTCAGTGTCAAAATTGTTATGGAATATTGTACACTGACAGCTCTTGAACGCGTTCAGATGTGCTGAACCCGTTCACTTTCATTGGTGAAATCCGCACTTAGGCAAACAAATTATTTAATCGCAGGAAGTGGTCATAAAAACATAAAATTTTATAATGTTATCAGTGTATGTATTTAGCGTACAGGATACCCACAAATTACGTATTTAGATTATTTAACTTTGTTTAGTTTTGAGATAAAACCGCTTATGGTCCTATTGCAAATATTTTTACTTTTCGCCCTGTTTATCCTGTTGGAGTGTCAAAAAGTATACAACAAATATCTCCTCGCCTCTGCTGTTTTTATGTACTTGCTGTAGGAACCATCATAGGCTGGACAACTCAAGCAGACTTTCAGGATTCGTAACACCTGATCTTTCACTTGTACCTAATTGGCCTTAATTCTACTAAGAAATCCATCCATCCATACTAATATGTCTGTCTGTCGGTCTGTCTGTCTGTTACCTTTTCACGCCATATGGCTAAACGAATTTGGATGAAATTTGGTACATGAGTAGACTATGAACTGGGGAACATAGGATACTTTTTCATCTTGGTAGTTCGTTCCCATGGAATAACTTCCGAAATCCATGCTGGCAAAGCCACGAGCAAAAGCTAGTCTTGCATACTTTGTTATTTGCTGTATATAATATTATAAATTTGAAAGTGAGTTTGTTTGTTACGCTTTTATGCTAAAACAGCTGAACAGATTTGGATGAAATTTGCCACATGGGTAGACCATGCCTTGGGTTAGGAAATAGGATACTTTTTATCCCGATATTCTCACAAGATCGAGACTTGTGCGTGTGAAACCACGGGGCGCAGCTAGTAAAAAAATATTCGTGTGATGTGTCAACCGGAACAAGTAATAGGAGGTCCAAAAATAAGGGATTTTGAAAAATAGGCAAGAAATTGCAGCTTTAAACTAGTTCAAAAAATTATCATAATTAGCTTATTATATTCCCACTGCTGGGACACAGGCCTCCTCTCTGTCAAAAGAAGTGGGCCGTAATCCACCACGTGGGCCCAGTGCGGGTTGGTGGATGTCACATGTCTTCGAATTTTAGAGTAGGAAACAATTCTGGAACATACGATTTCCTCACGATGTTTGCGTTCACTGACATATAACTAGCTAGTTTTAATACTTAACTAGGTACATTTTAAACCCCTCAGAATCAGTTAGGGAAGAACCGAATCGTTTAAAAATAGATAATATCTCATTGAAACAGACGAGCGAGGCAAACAAAGGGACACTATCCAACGCTTAGTCTTAAGAGAGTCTTAATTCGCTCAATTGGCCGGTTGTGCGCTTCGTAATACGTAATGTACCATATTTGGGACAGGGAATATGATCCGCGTGGTTAAGGCATGGTTAAGGAGAAATTTTAGTTTTAGGTTATTGTAACTGACAGTTTTCTGCATGAGATCATTTATTTAGATATAGGCTTAAAAGCTGTACTTAAAAGTACATGACTCTGTTAAAGCGCACCAAGTAGGTATTATTACCTAATTATCAAGCAAGCATATTATAGCAAGTATTATTATAGGTATATTATGCTAGGTCTTCGATTAGAGTTTTTCGTGGATCTTTGACAGTCGTTACGGGTTGCGAGAAGCCCGAAAGTCTGACAACGGGTCAAAGGGTATCGTATTACCCAGTAACTGGTTTGTGGAGGTCAGATAGGCAATCGCTCCATGTAAAATACTGGTATTCAGCTGCGTCCGGTTAGACTGAAAGCCGGATGCAGCTGAATTATTACAAATAAAAAAAATTAAAGTATAGAATTCCACGCGGACAAAGTCGCGGATAACAGCTAGTAAGTATATAAGGTAATCTGCATTCGCAATTCATTTGCCAAACATGTAAACAAACAGGACTTTTAGGAAAAACAACTGTAATGCCTACATAAGGTTCAGTTTGCTACAACTTCATATTTTTTATGACTTTTTCAACAATACTAGTCGATCTAAAATCAACTTTATTTACACTTACATAACGTTGATGTTTGTCTAAGTGGAAAACTCGTGTTTGTTTACATGTTTTGCAAATAAATTGCGCACGCAGATTAGGTTGTAGTTTTTTTTTAGATTAGCATGGTCTTGGTCCAGTTGTGAACGGCAATGCTTTGATGATTAATTTTTGATGTATCAAGGCGTAAAAGAGGCCAAAAATAGATAGATAGATAGATGACACACATACACGACATGCACATTTATTCAGTGCATACAAAAGACACACAAAAGCACAATTAAAAGATAAAAAATTACATGAATATACAATAAAACAAGTTGCCAATACACAAAAAATAAAAACATAAGTACTTAAGGAAATGGAGTGACATTATTATGACATACTTTGTCTAAATGAAATAAATAAAATCAAGGTGCGGTGTGCGTCTCAAGGTTGCACCAAATGGGAGTCCAGCTCAGCATGTGTCAGGCAAATACTCCCTGCAGTGACATACGGACGTCGAGCAGACGAGATAAATTGGTGTTGTGACAAAGTGATATGCGCAGAGTGAAAAAAGTAAGTATACCCGCAACTTAAATTATGAAGTATTCTACAGCAAAGTTTAAAAAAAAAGGTAAGGGAAGAAAGTAAGGTAAAATATATTATAAATACCTAACAATTTTACCCTGAGGAGTAAAAGCAAAAAATATTGTCACTAGAGGTTTGCTACTCACCTCCTGGCACATCACTTCATCGCACAACTGCGGCCATGATTTCTCCAAAGGCGGCCAAAGTCAGACATCAAATTGTGCTTTGTAGGACCAAAACTTGTCTCATTATGGATGAAAGAACTAGTCACTAAGAAAAAAGGAAGCGCCTAATGAGTGGAGGACCACTTTTCTTTTTAACAAGATGGACCTCGACAGTACGACCTAAAAAAAAAACTTCGTCGAAAAAGTATTTTATTTGTCGTCCTAATTTAGTTAAATACCCTCTATTTATCCTCCCATCAGTATTTATTAAGGTTTGCCATAAAGCGGACATTATGTCCCTTCATTGCCCGGTATGATATAAAATAATTGATTTTAATTGGCGCTTATTAAACATGTGCGTGCGACGCCAAGCAATGGGAAAAAATGTGCAACTGCCCATTAGTGATGCGGACTTTTTATGGGTTTTAATACGTGGATATTGTTTATAACACTCTCCTGTTTTTAGAGTAGGAAACCATTCATCGTCATTGCAGAAATTCCGGTAATAACAATTTCCATTAGTTGCGGATGAAAGGACCAGATTTTCACCCGAAAATTGGCAGAAAGGTTTTCTTTAAAAAAAAACTCTCATTCGGTAGTTACTAATTACATTGAAGTTCCGTTTACCTATACTAATTGCTTTGTACCTTTTTATTGTGGAGTTAGGTACCTAATACCTAATACCCATTATAACTACCTCTGCGATTATAACGAGCTTACATTTTTATCAGGTAAGTAAGTATTTATTTCTGCTGGAAAAAGCCTTCTAAAAGACTTTATAATACTACGTCTTCTGCCTGCGACTCCGTCCGCGTGGGAGTCAACTATGTAACTATAGAGACGCGCCCCACTCTACTCCGCTCCTTACTAACAGCTTACAGAGTAATCGCGGAGTGGGGCACGTCTTCGTGGATGGCACTACCATGTACCACAAAATATATCCTATGGCACTTGGCAATAGTGCAGCTTACTATGAGGGAAATATTTTTTGAAACCGGGTGATATAGTTTCATTAGATTACCTCTTAAATCCAAACTTACAAACTTTACCTCTTTAAAATATTAGAATCAGCACGCCTAGTATGACAACCATAGAAGCGGGTTTTCTACGGGCTTTGTCGACGGAAGAATAGTCAAAATGACAGATTGTGATTGTTCATCTGTCATTTGGTCTATTGTTCCGTCGACAAAACCTGTTTCCATTGTGGTCAAGCGTGCAGCTCGTAGATAACCGCTTGTGTCTGTGCCCGTGAAGAAAACGAATCTATCAACATAAAGTCGCGATTCAATCAGAATTGAGACATTATCAGTCTCATGGACAATGTTTGACATGCAATGTTTTCGTGCAACACTTCAAACAACCCGGTTCATTCCGGCTATATTGGGGCGTGGTATGACGTGCTCGTTTAATTATTTCGTTGGAGATCAATCAATCGGGCTAGCTTTTTCTCAACAATGTTGGAGTCGGCTTCTAGTCGGGATGCAGCTGAATACCAGTAGTTTACATGGAGCGACTGCTTATCTGACCTGTACAACAGTTACTGGGTAACACAATAACCCTTGATAAGACTGGTTGTCAGACTTTTGGGCTTCTGGCTACGTACTACGTAACGACTTTCAAAGATCTACGAATGGCAATGCAACGCGTAACGTGCTTTCCGAGGCACGGAGGGGCTCGATATGTAATGGATGGTCACCCATCCACGAACCGACCGCGGCAAGCGTAGCTTAACCTTCGATCGACCCATACGGCTGCTATCATTTAATAAAAGGATAAATAATTACAAAAATGGTTTTCCTACTTTGGGTTGAATTCGGTTTTACCAATGCAATTTGCAATTTAAACAATGTTATAACGATAACTGACACATGAACATGTTAATAATGAAATACATTTTTGTGCTCTTGATATGACCAAATAGGTATCGTGCAAAAGTGTTAAATATAAAAAAAAAATTGGAGAAATATTTTGAGTCTTTCAGAACGTTGGTCTTTTGGTGTAAATGCAATAAAGTGTATTCTATCATTCCCTGATGCTCCGTACTCACATTCGGTATTACGCGATAGTTTTACTCGAAAACAAGTAAATATCAACGCGTGGACCGCAGAACTCATAACTCGAAGGCTCGCATCGAACCAGTTCGATGGAATTAAATAAATGTAATTTCCGTCGCACCTACTCGAAGCGAGCTGTCGAGCTTGACTTGAATGTATGTACACGTTCTTGTTATCATAGAAAGTAATTCTTCATATCCTTTCAGGCATCCTTGAATATTGTTATAATTTACGGGACACAGCTCTATAATCAAGTTCACATGGCTGTAATCAGAGCGGAGATCTAACCAATCTAAGTATGCTGCTGTACCGTACCGAACCATATAAGTGCGGAGCTTTAGCACATTGAAGATGCTTATTCAACAAAAGTAAAACAGTTCTTACTAGAAGATGACATTGGAAAGTTAAACAGTTCGAAACCACTCTTCGCCCAAAATCAATACCGTCCTAACTGGAAAACATATAGCAAAGATTTATGGCAAACCAGTGACAGTTTTCTTTGGCGTTATTTATGAAAACCATTTCAAGTAACCCTTTTCTGTTTTTTTTCACAGAAACTATGGCTCAATAGTTAATCTTCCTATGTCAAGTTTTAATGATTTGCCGGACAGGTGTTGGAATAGCTTTTATAACCCCTCGTTGGCAGTGATTGACTTAAAGCGACGATAACTGACTTTTAATAATTTTATACTAAAGATAAACGAGTAGTGTTAATTATTTGGAAAAAATATATGATAAATTTAGAGCATTTTCTTCATAACGTAATATCTGAATACTTTAGATTATGTAATTGAAAATACCTTTTGTTTTATGTATAATAAATTAATAATGTGTTTAATTTGGGACAGCACTCCTGAATGGGTGAGTCCTATTACTGGTTGGACATACGACGCGTTCCGTGAGCTCAGTACAGAACACGTAAGCTAACCATTCAAGGTCACTGGCATATATCTGCGTCTTAACACAATGAAAGTTTTGTAGTATCTTATGGTTACCTGTGCAACCGGCAATGCTTGTGTTTAGGTCCCCAACAGACAATAAAATTAAAAGGCAAGGATATGCAACCGCGTTCTCCTGTTGGTATCTGCTACCAATCCGCCTACGAGTATACAAGGTATGATGTGACTGAAGAGTTGTGTGGAAATCGGTTGTCACGGTATGAGCAATTGACCATGTGATACGGAGGAATGAGGTAAATGAGGTGAGGAAAGTTTTGAGTATGGCGTTAAGAGTATAGGAAGACCAAAGAAACGATGGATGGACTGTGTGAAAGAGATATGGGTAGAAGGGGAGTGACTACTGAGATAACGAGTAATAGAGCAGTATGGATGACAAAACATGTTGCGCCAACTCCAAATAAATTTGGATCAGGGCAAGAGAAAGATGGGTTGATACTTTTATCAATATCTTCTGTGACTCTTCAATATCATAATCTTCCTGCCCTTGTTCCATTTTACTTCGGGTCGGCGCAAAACGTTTTCTTCTTCCATTCTCCATTCCATGTTCCATATTCCATTTTATTAAAACGGACACACTCCTCCCTGTGTTTATTATTCTTGCGTATGGCACTCGTGGGTTGTAGCTGAAAATCAGCGTCAGGTGGTACAGTTTGTGTTGTTTTCTGACATTATGTTGAGCTGAGGCCCTTTTGGCGATATAATCATTGTTTTCTGTTTTTATTGTTTTAGAAAGAAAAAAGAAAGAAAGAAAATACATTTATTTAGCACACACACGCACACAAAAGGCACACAACACAACATATTATACTATAAACAAAAATCAAATTAAAAAAGAATGAAAACAAATAAAATGTAAATTGCGTTTTATGATACTAGCAGGAAAGTGTGCCTTGCGGCTGCGCCAAAAAGGCCTAGTTCAGCAAAAATGCCAGACAACTAGTGCCTGACGCTGGTTTTCAACTAGACCTGAAGTGTGAGGTGACGGATGTAAATCAGTTACATACTGCAATGTGTATATGTATACTTAAATATAATAAATTTGTGTAAGATAATAATATTAATGAATGTTTTAAGGTGTATTTTCCTGCTGTAATGCCAATAAACGCCTTTTTCTTTCTTTTCTTTCTCCCCTGTGGCCCTTTCGTGTCAGCCGTCACTCGTATCATTCATTCCTTTTTCTTTCATCTCTTCCCTCACAAAATCCATCCATCTTTTTTGGTCTCCCTCTTTCAATAATATATCTAGCTGTTATTTAGATGCCTTGGTTCATACAAGAAACCTCATAAAAAAGCTCATCATCATTTTCCTGCCGTTGTTCCATTTTACTTGGGGTCAGTGCATTACGTTTATCAAACTCAAAGCGTTTATTTCAAATAAACCAATTACGGGCACTTTTGTATTTTCAAGGGGTCGGTCAGTCAGAAATATGAAGCTAGTTGCCCATTCCAAAGCGTAGTAGGTTCCTATGGAGAAGAACGGCCCAGAAACTCCATGGATACTCTTTTATTTCTTTCAATTTCCCCCCCCCCCCCCTGTCAACCGTCACACTATCATTCACTCCCTTCTCTTTGATATAATTCCTCACACAATCCATCCATCTTTTCTTTGGCCTTCCTCTCCCTCTTTATCCATCAACATTCATATTTATCACTCTTAAAATTTTTACACAAGGAGGCGGGATGGTTTTCAACCATCTATATTTTCTTCGCAGTCTTATTTATTTACCCAATATAAAAGGCCAAACGCTAATTACATAGGATAAATAGTACAGTCGATCGCACGTCAGTGGCTATAGCGTCACTTTGACCTTCATAGTATAACAGGGCAGCTTATACTTTGTCTTACCACTGACGTACAGGTGACTGTACCTAATAATACAATGTCGCCCATGGGCATATGACCGCCCGTATTTTTCTGAATATTCATGAAAAATTATCGAAAATTAACTTTAAAACTTTAAATCTTTAATATTTTTCATGTTATTCAATTTTTTATGTTTTTAGTAGCGTTTGCCATATCTTCTATGTTATTGGCTCGATTTGTATTCTGTTTATTATTTCTAATAGCTTACGAGTTATTTTATTGGATTAACTAAAAAATTTTAGTAAAATTTGTCGACTATGAAAAAAAAACGGAGGTGAAGATTTTTTTTTCCAAAAAAACAGTATTTATTTTTAAAAAACATAAGTGAAATTATGTTAATTATACATAAAATTATAGCGGGATACTGAAAAAAAAAATAAGAAAAAATGAAAAAAAAACAATTAAAGATAGACCCCCTTTTTAAGTTTATTATCGATAATTTGTCATGAATATTCAGAAAAATACGGGCGGTCACATGCCCATGGGCGACATTGTTTTAATAACTAGCTGCGCCCCAGGGTATCACGCGCATAAGTCTCGATCCCGTAGGAATATCGGGATAAAAGATATTCTATGTCCTTTTCCAGGCCATGGTCTACCCATGTGCAGATCCCAAATCCGTTCAGCCATTTTAACGTGAAAGCGTAACAAACAAACAAACTCACTTTCGCATTTTTTTTTTTTTTTTTTTACGAAAATTTTTATAATATTTTTTATTTTTTTTTATTTTTTATAATATTAAAGTTAGGATTGTATGAACATTGGGAACATTTTTAATAGTTTCACTAGACACGACCGTGTTCATGTGGATTTTCATATTTTTTACTACGAATTATGCTCTATTTTAGGCTTCCTAATGAAAAGTTTAATTAGCGAATCCCAGCTTTCGTCTTATGTACTTCTAATTGTGATTGATGATGTCTTTTTAGGAAGTTATAATGTAAGATTTAGAGTTTACCGATTGGCACCTTTAACTTAACTTAATTTTCTTATTGTGAACACAAAGAATCGCACGTACTTTTATTTTATCTTACTTTTCTCAATATGTTAAGTGAACTGTTAACGTTTTTTTTTTTTGAGAAATAAATGTCTTTAAACCTAAAAATATCAAAACAATATTCGGTACAATGATTACGGTCTCGTAAAAAATTTATGACCAACAATAATTGGCTTATTTAATTGATTGGACCGCTAATGACATTTAAATCTAAAAAAATAAAAACTTACCAAAAACCAAATAAAAACACAACACAGTCACTTTACATCCCATTTTGTTCATCCACCCGTTAAACCACACTCACATAAAACAGAACGGCCACTAAAAACCACTATTACAAAACAACTAAAAGCTACTATTGTTATAAGACCACTAAAACATAATGGAACATAATTTGGGTGCGCGTGACACGATAGTTTTGAGTGTACTGTGGGGATGCGTGCGCGCACTGTGACGCGAACGCGACATTGTTAATTCGACGAGTACAGGAGCGGTCTTTGATTGGATAATGTGAAAAAAACATTTTATGTGCAATGTACACGGTTTTGGTAAATTAGGTACTGTAAATGTTTCAGCTGTTCTGTGGTATAGAATCATGAGTGGTATACTATGTAAATAACGGCAAACTAGTTTCTATAAAGGATCTTTAAATAAATAGTAGCATCACAATATTTGCTAAAAAATATAGTAATTAATAAATGTGTACTGTAATTATTATGTGTAATTGAGTACGTAAATATTTTATACCTATACTAGCTGACCCGACAGACGTTGTCCTGTCTGTCCAATTTTCTATAATTCCACAAAATTGCGTTCCAAAAAAAAGAAACTGCAGTTCCTTTGGGTTCCTTTTTTTCCTAAATCACCCCAGCACTGAGGGGAACAAAAAAAAAAAACTTTCGAGCCATTTTCGAAGTTTTGCGAGACTAAAGCACGGCTTTAATTTTTTAAATATTTCTACCTATTACCAAAAATCACACAAATAAAATGAATTAATTTTAAATATTAATTGTGTCACATAATTTTTTTTGTTACGATTTTGCTTCATGTTGCTATGGCAGAAATAACTATCTGTTGCCTTGGAATGGACGTTAGATAACGCAAACTCGTTTGCTAAATGTTGTGATGATCACGGGAATTAGGTGCTACCCACATACTTCCGGAATGAATACAGTAGACTTATTCCTCAAATCCTCACGAAACAATTGATCGTAGTTTGCAACTAGCACTGAGTTTATAATTACACCTTTCACGTGCTTTCAGAGGCACGGAGAGGTCTCGGTATGTTAAGATGGTCACTCATCCACGGACTAACCACGGCAAGTGTAGCTTAACCTGATCGATCGACTCCTGCGGCTGTTATTACTTAGCCACGAACCGAAGCCTTAGTGATGTAATGTCACGTATATGTAAACCTTCTAAAACCCTCACATGAATGACGTGTTCATAAAGGGAAAAAAGCGATTTAATACCCGATTGTTTCTAGCTGTTACCGGCGATGCTTTTAAAATAATAGCCGTAATAATGGACGCCCACTAATTGAATGAACGTGCTGTAATCAACGGCCACTTGTACATGATTTTGGTTCTAATAGATTCCGTTCACGCCATTACAAAACGATTTCAACTCATTGATTTTAATTATATAAGTTCATGCTGGCTTGGTTGTTGGTCCTTTTGCATTGAAAGGGTTCAAAGGACCAACTTTTTACCTATTTTCTTTCATAATTTCTAACGTGACAATATTATCGTGGACGTCCACAGCATCAACATAACGATAACACGGTGAAGTAAACTGTATGGAAGTAAGAAGACGTAAGGAAGGCCTTCCAACAAGTCCCACCTTGTCTTCATATCATATCATATTAGCAAGCCGCAGGAATCGGCTGGATGCGGAATGCACAAAGCCGGTCGAAGTGGCGGTGCCTAGGGACGGCCTACGTCCAACAGTGGACGTCTTTCTTTTAAGACGCTTTTATATTTTTATTCCTAAATTAGCCTGCACTGGATCTCGATCACGCCTGATGGAAAGCGATGGATGAGGATACCGTTATAACTAACATTCATTTTTTGGACGTGGACGTCTACGATAATATCGTCACGTTAGAAATTATAAAAAGCAGGCATTCCAAGACTACTTATTTATATCACTTCCCTTGTAAACTGCTGTAATTATAGTGTTTGGTGGTTTTTTGGCCAGATCTTCTCCTTTCTGTGAGTGATGTTGCAGCCAAGCAAGGATTGATTTTTACGTTTTGGCTTATCCAGGAATGAAGAACTGAGATTAGTCGATCCACGCCAATTTTAAAAGTTGTTTGAACCGAACGAGTTCTGAAGCCTTCTTTAACTTTTTCTTTATTCTGATTGTGGTGTGACCGTCAGACTGCCAAGGTCTCGAGTTCGACCCGAAAAAGCACGCAAATCTGAGTTTATGGATTCATGTGCGAATTGTATAATTATCACTTGCTTAAAAAACGGTGAAGGAAAACATCGTGAGGAACCCGTTGCCTGAGAAATATTTCTCGACGGCATGTGAAGCCAAGTTAGAGGCCCATGGGCGGCTTTAAAACTCTGACACCAGGTTAGTCACTAACCTCACGACAAGAAGAAGAAGAGACAAATATTTTGTTCTTTTACCATAACATTTAAGAAATCAAATTACAAAAAACCCACTTAGATCAATCGGATTAACAGCTTACACACCGCATTCGGCTGTAACTACATATAAAACATGCAAATTGCACACTCAGACGCATATTTCGGTCCGACCTCAATATTTCCGGACGGATTTTCGTTTGCTTCGTCCGGTATTAAAATTATAAAACAAAATTTAAAATCCTCCGCGTCCGCGAGCTGGTCCGGTTTGAACACGAGGATTAGTACAGATTTTCTGTACATAAATTAAGCTTAAATTGCGTCAAGTAATGTTGTTTAACTCGTATTTTGAAACTAATAAATTAATACAATGTTTCGAGTTACCTATAATCTATCTTCCAATCAATCCATAGATTTTAGTTTGCAACGGATTAATGTGAGCTTAAGAGCGTTTATTCTGAAGGTGGGCAACGTCGCAAATAGATGTCAAATATTTCACTGTTTCGATTAATTAAATTAACTTTGTGGAAATAAAAAATGTGGCTAACTAGCGAACTAGAATATTGATTATGAAATGCAATAATTATTGTAACGATAGTACCGAATGTTTAGTTTTAGATGTATAAAACTATTTGCAAACTTTCCAAATGCGTTTTGTACACCTAAAAAGGGTACAACATCAAATTTAATGTTATAATTGCAATTCATTATTAATATTCTAGTTCGCTAGTTAGCCACATTTTTTATTTCCACACAGTAATATTGCTATAAGAATCAAAACAGGTAAATATTTGACAGTTATTTGCGACGTGGCCAACTTTTAGGATAAACCCTCATAAGTAGTTCTTGGAGCAGTTGTGGCCCAGTGGTAACGGCTGCGACTTGCGAGTTGTAGTTCGTCGGTTCGAACCTAGACAGGCGCTTTACTTTGTGTAAATTATTTCATCACCACTGCTCTCAAAACGCTGAAGGAAAACATCGTGAGAAAACCGGCATGTCTTAGAACCAAAAAATCGAAGACATGTGACATCTACCAATCCGCACTGGGCCCGCGTAGTGGATTACGGCCCACTCTCTCTCACAGAGAGGAGGCCTGTGTCCCAGCAGTGGGAATATTATGGGCTGGTTAGGTAAGTAGTCACATTTACATTGTTTCAATTTACAAGGATTTTTAGAACATAATGTCATTGCCAAAATGTAATCAAATGTTAGGGAGAACAATTTGCATACGAATGAGATAGGCTGTTGCATTATAATGTTATTCACATACAGATAGAAACTCCACAGACCGAATCGTCATTACAACACTAATTACGATTTAAATTACAAACATAATATCACGCTTTTGTTCTCCGAAGGGATAGGCACATAGACAGACGTGCATCAATATTTCGCTAGTTATTTTTAAGTCTATATCAATCAATCTGCCTAGCCTTTTCTCATTCACACAGTCTAACCGGATGCAACTGCATACCAGTATTTTATATGGAGCATCAGCCTATCTGACCTCCACAACCCAGTGACTGGGTAATACGATGCCCCTTGTTAAGACTGGTTGAAAGTCTTTCGGGCTTCTGTCGAAACGTAACGACTGGCAAAGATCCACAAATAACAGCCGTGGCCAACTGCTAAACGTGCTTTCCGAGGCACGGAGGAGTTTCGGTATGTAAAGATGGCCACCCATCCACCGACCAACCCCGGCAAGCATAGCTCAACTTGTTGGATCAATCCGTGCGCCTGTTATTACTTAGCCACGAGTTCTTTGAGTCTTTGTAATAATGAAAAATTAAAATAGCCTCGCCTGTTCTCATTTTCTGGGCACAAACTTCGAAAATTCATTGCCTGGACGGCGGGGCTATGTAGCATACAATAAATACTCTTAAATAGGTTCTGCCCGCGACTTCGTCAACGTGAAATTTCTTGTTTTATATTTACACTAGCTTCTGCCCGTGACTTCTTCCACGTGTTGTTTGTTACCCCGACTCACCCCGTCGCATAGCATCGCCACTCCGCGCTAATAACTTCGTGTTCGCTTAGCGCTCTTTCAGACTTTTTTTCTTTTTGCTCGGTTCCTAAGAGTCCTAGCGTGATGTAAAATTGCCTATAGCCTTCCTCAAGAATCGGGTTATCAAAAGCATTTTTTTTAAACCGACTGGTAGTTCCAGGCATTAGCGCGTTCAAACAAACAAACAAAAAAACAAACTCTTCGGCTTAATTATTAGTACAGATACAGTCTGAAATCGCCAGCCTATCCTAAGCAAGCGTGATGATCAGTGCTCGTGCCTTCTCTGAATGAGAAGAGGCCTTTGCCCTGCAGTAGGACAATAATAGGCTGGTATAATAATATTGCTACTGATCTGACGAGTGAAGCTCACATGAAACGATGTTCTGAATGTTTAGAACGTTTTATAACTGTGTCGGAAAGGCGCCCTTTCACTTAGCTGAATTATGCTCTTTGCGCCTCCTGACGCATATCAGCCGTTCGATTCTGTAAAAATATCACCGTGAAACTTAGGTGAAGTGAGCGTGAAGTGAGCTGTCAATAGTGTTAATCCTTAGCATCCTGCCGGTCGATTCTGTGGCAGTGACAGCTCACTTCACCTAAGCTTCACGTTAATATTTTTACAGAATCGACCGACTGTTCTAGGTACAATGTCATCACCATTCTCCTGCCCTTATCCCAATTTTTCTCATTCTTCTTTTTTGTCTTCTTCTAATTCAAAGAGGAAGAAAGAGAGAGTCAGAACGCCGGCAGAAAAAAACAAAAGAAAAGAGTAAAGTGATAACAGTTTCGTGGGATAAAATTGTACACATTTTTTCGTCATGCGTGTCGTTTTCATGGTTTTAGAGGGTGCTAAAGCCGACCGTGAAGTCATAATGTAAATCCAACATGGCGTCTGCAAAAAATAACAAAGTTTTCGTCATGGGTGTCGTTTTCATAGTTTTCGAGAGTGCTAAAGCCGATAGTGGGGTCAAAATGTAAATCCAAGATGGCATCTGTAAAAAAATTCAAAGTTTTCGACATGGGTGTCGTTTTCGTAGTTTTCGAGGGTGCTAAAGCCGATAGTGGGGTCAAAATGTAAATCCAAGATGGTGGCTGCAAACATTTTCCAATTCTTCGTCTTGAGTGTCGTTTTCATAGTTTTCGAGAGTGCTAAAGCCGATCGTGAAGTCAACATGTAAATCCAAGATAGCGGATGCGAAAATTTAGTTTTGTTTTAAATCATACGTGAGAAGGAACTTCGTTCCTAATGGGGGTCCCGCGACCGTACAAGGTTTTTTTTTAGAGTCGTTGTAACGTTTATTTTCCTTCCATAGAATAAATGGCAATGGCAATGGCTTTAATAAATGGCAAGAAAGGGATGACTACCAAGATGACGACTAATAGAGAACTATTAGTCGTCATCTTGGTAGTCATCCCTTTCTTGCCATTTATTGGTGAATTTAATTATTATTATTATGAATTACTAGCTTTCAGTCTAGAGGTCGGCAATATATTATCCCACGGGAACGTAGTACTGGGATAAAAAGTATCCTATGTAACCAGGTTATTAATTTATAGCTGTTTTTGCGTAATTGAGTAACAAACATCCGAACGTCAAACTTTCAAATTTATTATATTACTAGGATATAATACTGAAACGTGAGAGTGAAAGAATTTTGGGAACCGAGTTAGTAGTTCCGAAGATTACAACCTACATACAAACTCACAAATTTTACCCCTTTATGGCATATATTAAAAGAGAACCTGATAACACTGCCTGACCTGGTGATTGAACCCAGGAACCCACATGCTTAGCTGACCACCAGACCAATGACTCAACTACAAAATTAAATAACGCAAACCAGCTCCAAAATTACCCAGAACCGTGCAGAAGAACCGGCGGAACCGTGAGAAGTTCTTGTTAATCAATAAGTAATAAAAACTTCTAAAGTATCCCCATGGTGTTCGAACAACATCACAAAGTTTTAATCGAGCCAGTGATTAAGTTCCGACATTCTTAGGGAACTTTCTTTTTAAATAACTTGTAATTTGTCACTTTTTACGCTCCAAGTTTTAGGCCTTGGTGGCAGTTTGTTTTTGAATTATCTTACATGTATTATTTTATAGGTGGGATATTTATACTGGTGGGTTAAAGAAATATGGGAATAATATGTGCTGAATTTACGAGAAAAAATTACTTGGTCCTTGCATCCGGAATATTCTGGAATTCTTCGTTGACTTTATAAATTCTTACACATATTTTGAGTGTGTGTTTGAAACGTATTACGCCAAAAAACCAGAGTTTTTGTACTGAAACCAATCTGCGTGTTCACATATTCAAGACCAGCTGCAGGTCTAACTGTACCTAGAGGCTCGTCCCAAGTTAAGCACTGCTAAATTAAGAAAGAGTGGTGACCATAGCCTCTCCTCATCGTCAACTCTCTGCCAGCATTTGTATCCTCTTCCCCATATAACCCGTCTGCCTTCAAAGCAAGAGTGAACAAGCACATTGACCAAACAATTGCCATTCTCACAAATATATGACAAGACAGATCAATTTATAGAAAGCATACGATGAATTTATAGAATTATTTAGATTATTATATGATTTATGTTTTCCCGTTAAATTAATTACCATAAAATCCAAAAAACGGACTAAATGGATTTCGAGAGGAATACGAATATGTAGTAAGAAGCAAAGAAATTTGCTTTGGAAATATTGATTGGAGCCAACAATTGTGAATAAAGCTGCTTTTAAATCGACTCATACAGATTAAAGAAAATAATCAAATTAACACAGAAATCACAAAATAACTACTTAATACAAAATTCCAGCAACAAATCCAAAGCAGCATGGAGCTTAATAAACAATACCAAATCAATTCCAGAGCCAATACAACAAATACAAATCGCTGGTAACATTATTAAACACACAAAAGAAATAGCTACGGCATTTAACGATTTCTTTATTGACCAAATTTCCAGTAGATCCACTTCAACATTAAACAAAATAAAACCTTAACTCATAGCAACAATTCTCTTTTCATGCCACCAGTTGTACCACAAGACATAATACGAATAATAAAATCCCTTCGCAATACAAACAGCACAGGATACGATGAAATCAGAACCAACGTAATAAAATCAGTATGTAGCGTCATAGCACCACCTCTCTGCCACATTACTAATTTGTGTCTTAGCACTGGTATTTTTCCCAAAGGCCTTAAAACCACAATCATAAAGCCACTCCATAAAAAGGATTGTAAAGAACATATGCAAAATTATAGACCCATTGCCCTGATACCAGTTTTCTCGAAGGTGATAGAAAAGGTGATTTATGAAATATTGAACTCATATTTGACCAAATTTAATATATTATGTGACGAACAAATGGGATTCCGTAAGAATAGATAGTATCAATATGGCAATTTATAATCTTATCGATCATATAATTACGAATGTTGACAGTAAAACGCCAATATGTGCCCTGTTTACTGACATGACAAAAGCGTTTGACTATGTAGATCATAAGATACTAATTGAAAAACTAAACGCTTTCGGTATAAGGGGAAATGCTTTGGACCTATTACAATCTTATTTAAGTGACCGCAATCAATATACAGAAATAACTAGAGTCAATTTAAATACAAAACGGGAAATAAAATACCTATCAAACTGTAGGAAAGTTTACTATGGGGTACCACAGGGCAGTGTGCTTGGGCCACCATTATTTCTTATATACATTAATGATCTACCACGACAAATAAAGTATCTAATGATTCTCTTCGCGGATGACAGTACAACAATAATTAAATGCTCCAATAATTTGAGTTATGAAGAAGATGTAAATAACACTCTTAAAAATATAATTGATTGGCTTGACAGAAATAACATGGTTATTAATATACAAAAAACCAAGTTATTGCATTTCTACCAAAGGCTAAAACCCAACCATTTAAATATTTCTTATAACGGACAAAGGGTAGAAGAGGTAAAAGGAGTAAAATTTCTTGGCATTCTAGTTGATAGCCAACTAACGTGGAAAATGCAGGCAGACGAATGTGCGTGGCTAAGTAAATATGCTTATGCTCTTTTCATCTTGGCAAAGAAAGTTAATTTACACACAGTACTTATAGCATACCATGGGATTGTTTCCTCAGTATTGAGATTTGGCATAATATTTTGGGGCAACTGTGCTGAAAGAGAAACTGTATTTAGAACTCAAAAAAGATGTATACGATGTATGGTAGACCTAAAAACTACTGATAGCTGTAAGGCTGTCTTCAAATCATTAAAAATCTTGACTTTCCCGTGCCTATATGTGTTTGAAGTAGCAGTGTTTGTCAAATGTAACTTGAACTTGTTTCCTGCGATAGTAGATACTAGAAAACGAACCACTCAACTTAGATCTTAATACAAAACCATGTTGCGTACAAGTAAATTTAGAACAACACTAGCAAGGAGAAGTTTCTTAGGCATGGGTCCGGTTATATATAATAAAATTCCTGATAGCATTAAGAACGAAAATTTGCACATCTATAAAGGAAAATTAAAGAATTTTTTAATAGAAAAATGCTATTATTCAGTCACCGAATATTTGAATGACATGATGTTATAAAATTTCTGACATTTCTAACAATTAATGATCTTCCTTACTGACATTTAATTTTAATTTATGACATTTTATTACAATAACTGCAGACATTTTTTTTTTTTTTATAATTTTTAATTTATTTTTTCTCACTCAATGTATCTAAATAACTAATCGACATTGTTCAGTGTGATTGAAAATTTGTTGTTAATGTGATAGATGATAAAATTGATTTAATTGTTTATTTGTGGTTCATGTCTCTTGTTTTAATTGTATTGCATGTATTACTACGTTTGTACGCCTAAAGGCAAAACATAGCGCCTTCAATGTATTACCGAATAAGAACTTATAATGTCCCTATGTTTTACAATAAATAAATGAATATGAATATGAATACCTTCTGGGCACGTTCGTTCATCAGGCGAGATCCAGGTCAAGAGCAGGCTAATTGAGAAAATAAAATAAAAAATCTTAAGTACAGTCAAGCAATTCGCACGTACCTACTAAGCCCTGCCCATAGGAAACATTCTCAGCTATTAAGCACCTAATTAAACTAAAAATTATTCCATTTCCTTCTTTCTTTGATAAGACAAAAAATACATGTCGGTAGGTAGGTACCTCTACTTCCAAACGTATATTATAAAAGATTTATCGCCCGTACCGTCAGTTGAATCGAACGAAAATTTAAACGAGGACCTCAATGGGTCCGATAGTTAATCCAAGCTTAAGAAAGGCGGGAAAGAATTAAGGAAGCTATTAGTGGGGACACTCAAATATGCAATTTATCCTCATTAAAATAATGTCGGCGGTAACATTAATCACTGTGCTCCATTAGTACAGAATTGCTTTGAACATTTTAATTTTAGCTACTCCAGTCTTTTGTTTTGTAAGTGATGTTCGTGGATGGAATTGTTTGACGCTTTTTTACGCCGTAGTTCTTTTTTGATTGGTGATCGGAACGTCTATACATCTGCTTGAATATGAGGCTTTTGGCTACTTCTTATGTGTGTATTTTATGTTATTTTGTTGTAATGTGCGTTTTCTTTGTGCAGAATAAACAAACATTTTTTCATTGTTTTTTTTTCTATTTTAAATTGAACAATTCTTGTATGAGATTCATAAGTTGTAAGTTGTGGGTTCGAACCCAAGCAGGCACTTTAATTTGTGTAAATTACTTCATCACCTCAGCCTGCGTGGTGGATTGTGGCTCACTACCTCTCACAGAATGAGGAGGCCTGTGTCCGTGCAGTGGGAACAATAAAGGCTGATTAAATTATGCTTCTATGAGTCATCTAACATGTAGGACGACTGCATTCGGATTTTAAATACCACAATGATTTTTTTAATCATTTCCTTTTAAACGATAATAAGGGTTAATCAGTCTCTCATTGATCTTAAGAAAAAAACATTCAATGTATATCAGCTGCCTGTCTTGTCATTTGAGAGACTAAACCAAACGGAAATAAGTTGTTACGGTGTTCAGCATATCTCGGTAGTTGCTCTTGCTCATCCTCAATTATGAATTTTAAGCTTATCAGTGTTGTTTGATATTTGACATGTACCTACATGCAATAGACGACGTATATTTAGTAACCCAATCCGCTTAACTGTTCTTAAAGATTCATAATATGAATAATAGATCAAAGATTCAAGAACCCTGTAAACGACACGTGTTTCACCTCTCAACGAGGCATCCTCAAGATAACTATTGATTTGTTGCGAACCCGGACACGGCGGGTTGCCACGTTCGTCATACTGAGGATGCCTCGTTGAGAGGTGTAACACGTGTCGATTTCTTATAAGGTTCTTTATGACTCTTTAAGAACAGTTAAATGGATTAGGTTACTAAATATACGTCGTCTATTGTATTTGATACTGGATTTCCGCAAAGTCAGGCCTGACTCAATTAACTATGTACCTACTAAGAAATAAAAATAGAAACTAATTTTGTTCTTTATGAAAAAAACACTAAAAATAACTTAGGTACTTATCCTAGACTAGAAAAATAAGTCTTATGAGACGAAATTAAAAACAAAGAAACAAAAATATTTCCAGTTTTGAAACATCGAACTCAATCCATTAATATATCAGTGATAGCCAGGTGGGACCGTCGGACTGCCAAGTCATAGGTCTCGAGTTCGAACCCAAGGCACGCACTCTGACTTTTTGAATTCATGTGCGTATTGTATCATCATATTTTGCTTCAAAAACGGTGAAGGAAAACATCGTGAGGAATTGTGCCTGAAAAATATTTCTCGACGGCATGTGAAGCCAAGTCAGAAGCCCATGGGCGGCATAAATACTCTGACACCAGGTTAGTCACGAAATAAGAAAAAAAATTATCTATTAATTTCACCAACGGCTATTCTTTCACAACTTGTTGGTAGGTATGTGAGTAAAATAAACAACAAAAATCTTTATCACTTGGTGCCAAAGGGATGAAGCTGTATATAAGTCCGTCGTAATCCCCCAACTGTTATGTTCGTTAGGTTTAATGAACGTAGATTTAGGTTCATAAATGTTTTTAAGCCCCGACATTCAGGGTGACCTTAAGCTTCTTATGCTGAAAAAGATGTACAATAGCGTCTAGATTATTTTATGTCCGAAAGAATATTCCATGAAATTGAAAATTACAAAAAAAGAATGTGAAAGAGCCGTGTACAAATAAAGATAGATTTTTTAAAACGGTTCCCATAAAATTTTCAAGACATCATTACAACTCGAAAACTATCAAGAATCGCGGAACATTCATGAGGTATTTTTGGATACCCCTGGGCATGAGGAACAAAATTTTTAGTATAACTGCTACTGCTACTACATATCTTACCAACTAAAAAAAATACCATCTAAATATTATTTTCAGCGAAAAAAACAAATATGTAATAACTATCATACGCTATCTAAAACATAAGGATAGGAGGTTCCCTTTCAAACAAAAAAAAAACACAAAGGGAATCTAATACAGACCAAGATGTTCAGTCAACCCTTTCATTTCATAGAAATCTCAATTTCCATCTAAAGCTTGGTAAAAGGTAAAATAGATTCCTCATGCTTCAGAGTCTGAGGAAATCCGACGACGATTGAAAAATCTTTGTGAAACGTATGTTGAAAAACATCGGACTAAAGTTTTACTAGATGAGAATGGAATTTTTTATCTAAAATGTTTATTCAGAATTAAAATTAAATTTCCATAAACCCCGAAGGGGCAGAGGTGTACTTATAAATGTACACCCACATTTCGCCAGTTATGTTTAAGTCTCATGTAATAGGGGGCGAGCCTATTACCATTAACTGGGCACAAATCCAGACTCTGGGCTGCTACTGAGAAATTCCAGAAAGAAAAACCCAACACTTTGTTCGACTTGGGAATCGAGCCCAGAATCTCATGCTCCGCAGTACCACATGCGACCACTAGACCAACGAGACAATCAACCTACCTAATTAATTAATTAAATAAATTATAGCGTGTTAGCGTGCTGTGCTGGCGTTGCTGCTGCGACTCCGGAAAACCTCAAGCGGCGTAAGTATCAGTAGTTATTATTCGAGCCATTTGGGGTTGAAACCTTCGGGCCGTCGGGTCCTAGTGCTCATGGTCTATTCAATGAAATCTCCAAACGGCTGGTGGACACTTCCCGTGACCCACGGGCTGGGTTTTATGTTGCCGTCAGTCTCTTGGGTACATTACCAGTTGACAGCGATGCGGAGTAGAGATGTGCTAGGAATTAATTACCTGTTAACAAATACCTAGTACCTGCAGCTTAACAGATAACCGAGGAACTGAATTCACAGTTCCCTGTTACCATTTCACCGTTTACCATACCCTGACGTTTGTTCGTTCATCGTTCATTTATCAGTTATTTTGTCGATGACTGGGAATTCCTCGGTATTTACTTGGGAAGGTCGCTCACTAGTGATCGTGACGTTAAATGAATGTAAGTATGCGACAAAGAATTATCAATTCTTTTCCTACTGCATTAAAAGTTAGTTAACTAATTACTTATCTGTCTGAAATATTACGAAGTATGTATGAATTATTCTATCTAATCAGTTACCTTAAGAAGGAAATTTCCCTGTTAAAAGTAACAGGTAATTTCAGAGCCTAGGAACAAGTTACCTGTTAACAGAATAATTATCCTGTTAAATCCCATCTCTAATGCGGAGGAATTTTTCGCCGCTATACAGTAGTTTGTTAATAGTTTTAGTTAAATGAGGATTGATTTGACTGAAATATAACAAAGAGAGAGATTGAGAGATAGTATGAAAAGTGGGTGAAAACTTGTTTAGAAAAGAGAACAACACATTTTATGTTACGTTGTATGGTAACAAGTTTCGATTGACTTCGACGTGAGCATTTACTAAAAAGTGTCATAATTTTTTGACTATTATAATTATAGTTTTCCACTGAAATCTAGTTCAAAAGAAACTCGAGGAAGACCTGTCCAGCTAAGCATAGTGATAGGCTAAGTGGTAGAGAGGGCTCTACTACAAAATCTACGACATCACTCAAGATTTTGGACTAAGTTAATTTCAACAAACCTTTGAAAATATAAAAATTGTCAGCTTATAACTTTCTACCATTCAACGTATTAACAAACGTTTCAACAATTATAATGAAACAGGCTCAAATGATAGTGGGCGGGTCACATCAGTCGCATGCCTGATGACCGCTGGGCAAAACTCTCTACACAATGGGTGCCTGAAGGCGGACGGCACCGCCGAGGCCAGCCCAGAAAAAGTTGGCTAACGCATGCGTACGCGTACACTGGTTTGCGGTGGTGCCGTGGTGGCGCCGGAAAAGAGTTCTTGAAAAGGCTAGGGGAGACCTTTGCCCTAAGTAAAAAAAAATTACAAGTGGACGTTAAAATGTTATATTAACGTTACCACATCTAGTACTCCAATACTTGGATAGAAAATTCCTATAGGAGATTAGCTGCAGAGCCATAGGTCTCCCAGGGCTTTGATGTCCTAATAACTTTCCATCGTCTATTCTCTTTCACGTTGAAAGCTTGAAGGTGCCTACTTCTGTAATAATGAGCACTTTCGATGTAGGAAATGGGAAGTTCTGATAAAGTTAAAATATTTTTGTTACAATATAATTTAAAAGAGGAGTTTCTTGACCGTTCTTCTCCATAGGTACCTACTATGCTTTGAAATGGTTAAACAACTTCATAATTCTGATTGACCGACTGCTTTTTTATTTTTGTATTTTTTGATGGGTTATTAACTGCTTGACAATAGGGATGATGACTAAAATATTTTTTTGAGTCCGTCTTTGATATAATAAAAAATATTGGACACGTATTTTTTATTTTTTTACGTAATCTAAAGATTGAGGTAAAATGTGCCATGACGTCACGAGTATGTGGATTATATACATACTAGTGACGTAACGACCCCCACTCCCCAACTTAAAATGCGTTTTATCTAAGTATTTTTTTATTAATAATGATAAGGCAAAAAATACGTGTCTAATATTTTTTTATTATCTGACTGACGGACTAATCAGAATTTCATTTTTTTACCCAGGCATCATCCCTATTCAAAAGTTTCTGTAAATCCTAACTAATATTATAAATGCGAAAGTGAGCTTGTTTGTTTGTTACGCTTTCACGCTAAAACAGTTAAACAGATTTGGATGAAATTTGGCACATGGGTAGAACATGAACTGAATTAGGACTTGGTACTTTTTATCCCGATATCTTCACGGGATCGACACTTATGCGGGTGAAACCGCGGGGCGCAGCTGGTGGTTTATCAATGCTTTGAGTTTGAGTTTTCATTCGGTAGATTCACTACCTATGAGTGTTTATTGAATTAATAAGTCTGTAACGTTGATAAAAATAAACGTACCTTTTTTGGAGACGACAATAGGACATTATATGAAAAGGCAATACTAATGCTTAAATGATAAGAATAGTTGGTCGCTGTGATTAACTCAAGACAATGTTTATGTTCTTTCTCCAGATTACCTACTGACAAGTTATATGAGTTTATATAATTGTATTTTTTTTTTTTTTATTTGACTTTATAAGTCAAGCTATTTTTAATTTTATTTCAATTTATTGTTGACGTAATCTACTCATTACAATGTTTTTTCTAATGAGTTGTATTGCAATATATGGTTAGCTAGTGACCTCGACAATTGATCATATTAGTTATTGTTATTAGTAATTAACTGTTTGTTTTATTTATTTAACTCGATGGTCCTAGTTTATCATTTATAACTTCCAGTTACAACTATATGTAAGCGGGCACGCCCTTTATGCCTGGAGGCTTTTATTTAGATATTAAGTTCTGTTTACGTTTAGTTTTTATTTCTGCCCGAGTAGGTATAGTTCTCGATGATTTTGTGTGGTATATTGGCGTGTGCTAGCTAACATATGGCTAATAATTTAAATTATGTTTTGTGTTGCGTAATGTAAATTATTTTGAATACTATTATATAGAATCTTTTTTTTTTTGTTCTTCTAACTGAACAGACAGCTGTGCTGCTGGGGAGTTTGTTGCGCCACTTCTTCTTCCCAGCTAATGCACTAGGAAGTGGTGAAGGGTGGGCGTTTCGGGGGACTGTCTTATGTAATTTTGACGTTCGAAAAGTGCTGATTCTCAGCCTAGTTTGAATAAATGACTTTTGAATTTTGAATTTTAAGAGTATTTTGAAACTATCAAATAACTCCTAACATTTGAATGAAAAAAGTGTATTTTTCGAACAAAAATTTTTTTGGTGTTGGTTCTGTTAGAAATTACCTATCCTACGGGGTTATATAACCGGGATAAAAAGTACCCTACAGGTCCTTCCAGGTAATTATTTTTTTTTATTTTTTTTAAACGTTGCCCCGCACTTAGAGTTTCTTCTTGTATCGTGGGTGCGTTTACAAACATAGAAACTCACATGCACTAACACCCAGACCCGGAACAATTACTTGCAGATCATACAAATATTTGTTCCGTGCGGGGATCGAACCCGCGACACGTTGCGCAGCAGTCGATCACTCAGCCACTGCGCCAACCGTGTCGTCATTATAGTCTATCCGTGTGCATAATCATCCTATTATGTTCCCACTGTTGGGACACAGGCCTCCTTTCTTCGAGAGGGAATGGGCTGTAATCTACCACGCGGGGCCAGTGAGGGTTGGTAGATGTCACAAGTCTTCGAATTTTTGGTTCTAGATTATGCCGTTTTCCTCACTATGTTTTCCTTTACCGTTTTGAGAGCAGTGGTGATGAAATAATGTATAAAAATTAAAGCGCCTGCCTGGGTTCGAACCCATGACCTACAACTCGTAAGGCTGCCCGTCCACTGGAGCGGAGAGGAGAGGAGCGGAGTAGCAGTGTGCCAATATTAACCAATGGAATTGCATAAAACCTCCGCTTCGCTTCAGTGGACAGGGATTTGCGAACTAGTTTAAAAATTCATACAAAACCGGGAAGCGGAGCGGAGAAGCGGAGAGGGGAAGCGGAGCTGGGAAACGGAGCGGAGAAGTGGAGCGGGGAACCGGAGCGGGGAATTATTACTCATCGCGTGAACTCGGTCTAGCTCCGCACAGTCCGCAACACCGCTCCGCTACCTCGCTCGGCACAGTCCTTGACTCCGCTCCGCTACCTCGCTCCGCATCAATGGACAGACACCGTCCGGAACTCCGCTCCGCTGCCATTCTCCTCTCTGCTGCCTCGCTCCTCTTCAATGGACAGGCAGCCTAAGTCGCAGCCGTAACCACTGGGCCACCACCGCTCTAATCCGGTTCGAACCCTGACAGGCGCTTTCCTTTGTGTACATTCTTTTATCACCACTGCTCTCGTAGAAAAACCGGTATGTCCTAGTACCAAACATTCGAAGACATGTGACATCTACCAATCCGCACTGGGCCGGCGTGGTAGATTACGGCCCACTCCGCCTCACAGAGAGGAGGCCTGTGTCCCAACAGTGGGAACATTAAAGACTGATTATGCTATGATTATGCATATCATAACGGCCGTCATGAAAATCTGTCATTTTCACAAGTATTTGATATTGAGGTGTCAAAAACGCTCTGTATTTGACCAGCACGCTTAATATGACCACAATAGAAACTGGGTTTGTCGAGACGAATTTTCTATTCTTCTCGACAAAAACCGTTTGTATTGTGGTATGCGTGTGTCGCGTCTACCGGCACGCGTAGCATAACAACCATAGAACGGGTTTTCCACGGGTTTTGTCGACGGAAGAATAGACAAAATGACAGATTGTGATAGTTTTTCTGTTATTTTGTCTATTCTTCAGTCGACAAAACCCGTTTCTATTGTGACCATGCTAAACGTGCGTGTCAACTTGAGAGCCCTGACACTCATAACACAAGTTTAATCTTACCTTGGGTGTCAGAGGTATAGAACTGTAAAAGAAATTAAAAAATATTTTGTTTTACACAACATTTTGGGACTGAATTTTGGACATCAACACGACGAAGAAGAAAAAATAATTAAACGTAAAACGAATAATTTATAATTTATTTATTACTAAAAAACATTAAAACAGAACATAAATACATTATAATACATTATAGATAAAATGAAAGATAAATAATCACAATTTCTGTCATTTTGTCTATTCTTCCGTCGACAAAACCCATAGAAAACCCGTTTCTATGGTTTTCATACTACGCGTGCAGATGTTATTGTGTGACCATTCACCGCTTTTTTAGGAAACTAAAGATAGCGCTAGCCACACTTGTGCCATTTATATGGTTTTATGTTGGTATGGATTAATTAAGAACACATTAATAATGATTATTGTGTAAGAATATATCACATAAAAGCGTGTAATCCGTTGAGCCGCGTCAACGGATTTAGCGACACTCAATTACTTGTAAGTATCGCAGATTAGTCTGTGAGGAGATGTGAGGACGAAAATCTATACTTATGAATATGTTGTAGCATGAACATAATTATAAATGTATATCATGTTGTACATTTGTTACTTTATTAATTCGTTTTGGAATACGAGCTTTTAAATACACCTTTTTCTGTCGTAAATAATGTTATTTTGTTATTTCTAGTAATTTCGTCGTTTGTTTCGAGTATTCTGCTTGATTTATGCGAGGTTTGTCCTTGGATTGGTGAAAATTCTTGACTTATCAGTTCAGTGTTATTGTAATAGAACCATATCAGTCGTAGTAGTAGTCATAAGTTATGGTATAATTAATGTCCGATGGCATCCACTAATGGCGATACTTACTTAAAACTTAGGTGCACCCAGTGCAGTCAGGTACTTACTACCCCCCCCCCCATACTTTGCCATTGCTTGTCGGATCGTTGAGCTCCTTAAAAGTTCTGAGTTGAGCTACCCGATAATTGACACATGCGTAGGTACACGCATGTGTCCAGATGCCCTGGTTCACTCAAGCCTGAGTGGTGCAGTCCACAAGACACCACCTCAGACGTTTAACCTTCATAGATCTCACCAACCAATTGGCAAAATAAATATCATTAATCATTTACTACAGCATGAGCTTTTTTTATTCGTACCGATATAAGAGAGAGCTCAAAACTAAAATGCCGTTGCTCTTTCATTCAAGGCAATATCCAGCCTTGGACAACAATAGCCTGAAAAGTGACGCTATATTTACAGACGTACCAATACAAACTACTTCAGGAAGAAATCCTACAATACAACCTCGCGAGATCACCCAAGTGGCTAAATATAATTAAATAATATTAAAAGAAGTAGGTAGGTATGCATCACAAAACAGATACGTACAGAAGGTCGGTGACATAGATTTATCAAAAACAGGCACACGCACATACATATATGAGTACGTACAACGTTCCCATTCTCAGCCTCGAGCGGTGCGATTTGCGATGCAACTTGCGTCAAGCGACACGCGCACTCGTCACCTGTGCTCATCGCTCCGCAAGTCGCGTCAAGGTGACTCATGGCACGCTCTAAACAACTTCTTTAAAAAAAAATCTCCGCAGTCGCTTTCGCAAGGCGCGTGTTGCTTGAGCGTATAGCTCGTGGCCACAGGGTAATACTGTACGTGCGGTTAAACAAAAAGTACTCTTTACGTGAAGCGTGTCTTTGCCGCAAACCCCCTTTCACCCAAACAGTATCTACCCCGTCCGGCACATCCTCAAATACACTCACTCACCTTGAACACATACAAACACACTATACAAATGGTTTTCTCTTAGTTTAGTTTATTAATTAAAATTATTTAGAGTTGAAATTCCGAACAAACTTATATTTGTCAACCAGCACGCGTAGCATAACAACCATAGAAACGGGTTTTCTCGGGTTTTGTCGACGGAAGAATAGACAAAATGACAGATTGTGATAGTTTATTTATTTATTTATATATACTTTATTATACACCAGAAAATACATAGTAAATCATAAATTTAATACTACAAAACATACAATGGGCGGCCTTATCGCTTTCTGCGATCTCTTCCAGGCAACCTTGGAATGGACAGTGATTCCGTGGACATAAAAATGGGGTAGACATTGGTGCAAAAAAATAATGATATAGATACAATATATTATAATAGACACATAGATAGATATATATATATATGCTATATAATAAATACATAGTAAATATATAACAATATTTATATAAGCAACGAAAATAAATGATGACTACAGATTATTACAGCTACAAGAACAAGATCACAACAACAAGTAATGTTCCTTCACGAGTCTCTTAAATACTGGTAACGATTGCGCGCGTTTTATTTGAGCTGGCAATGCATTCCACAAACGAGCGGCCTGGACAGAAAAGGATTTGTCGAAGAAAGTTGTGGAATGCATTGGCATTTTAAGCTTCAGGTTATCTGATGACCTTAAACATTTCTTAAGATAGAGAGGGGCGGAAGGGGAGAATAGCACGTTATACAAGAGGGAAAAAATATGAGCATTCCGGCGAAGGCGAATTGGTAACCACTTGAGCTTCACACGAAATTCGGAAACATGGTCATATTTACGTAAACCGAATATAAACCGTATACGAACATTTTGAAGTCGCTCCAGTTTATCGAGTTGATCTTGGGTAAGGTCAAGATAGCTGGCATCAGCATAATCAAGGATGGGGAGAAGAAGTGATTGTGCAAGCGCAATCTTGGTGGCAGTCGGTAGAAAATTACGCAGTCTCTTCAGAGATGCAGCGGATGCAAATAGCTTGCGGCTAACTTCCTGTAGCTGGGCAGTCCAAGAGAAGGTCTTGTCAATAAATATCCCCAAGTTTTTAACTTGTTGGCTGAAGGGAATAACAGAGTTGTCAAAAGAAACTTGGGGAAGAGTCGTCCAGTCAATCCTTGAGACCGTCCTAGAACTGCCAACCACAACAACCTGCGTCTTTATGGGGTTGATCATAAGCCCATACATCTTGCTCCAGTCGCATATACGAGCCAGACCGCGATTAATCACCATGATAGCCTTGGACAGATTTCCAAGTGGAGCTCGTGAGTAAATTTGTAAATCATCTGCATAAAGATGGTAGGAAGAAATTAGTTCGTCGGAGATTGAGTTAATAAACATTGCGAAAAGTAAAGGGGATAGAACGCCACCTTGTGGTACACCGGCAGAAGTATTACTCCAGGAAGACAAGGTCTCTCCGATGCAAATACGTTGCCGGCGACCAAACAGGTAACTATGAAACCAGTCAATTACCGATGGAGATATGTTAAGAGAGCATAAAATGCCAAGCAAAACATCGAAATCAACAGTATTAAAAGCATTGCTGAAATCAAGCAAAGCTAAGACCGTTAGATTACCGTTTTCCATGGCTGACCATCTTCATCATGATTATATCATCCGTAATATTCAGAAGCGCTGTGGTGGTACTATGACCAGGACGGAAGCCAGACTGGAAAGGGTTAAGGAGATTATTTTTGGAGAGGAAACTGCTTATTTGATCGTTGATTAACCGTTCAAGGACTTTGGATAGGAATGGTAAGACGGATATTGGACGATATTCAGAAAACGATGAGGGATTACACTTTTTAGGTAATGGAATTATTTGGACATCTTTCCATGAACATGGAAAGACATCACTGTAAGCAGAAAAAATTTGGATATGACAAATGATGGGAAGGATTACATCTAGAACAGGGACCAACATATTACGGCTGATACAGTCACTTCCTACTGCATTGGAAGTAATCGATAGTATACTCTTCTTAACATCACATGCGGAAAATTGACCAAAAACAAGTGGAGAATAACTGGGAGTCGGAAGTGAAGAAAGATAATTCAGTTATCAGTTCTTACTCCGGGACTTATCGCCACAATTGTGGCGTGCCCAGCGCTGGGTTGCGACAATCGCACTCTCCATGCCGCCATGAGATCCCGCTGGAGCTACGTCCACTGTGCCGTGATTTCTCGCGGCAGCGGAGAAGTTTAACCTTGGGGGTCAGAGGTATAGAAATGCAAAAAAAAAAAAATTGTGACTGTCGTGCCATCAACACGACGAAGAAGAAAAACGAATGAAACATAAAACTAACAATTTATTATTTATTTATTAGTAAAAAACATTAAAACAGAACATAAATACATTTTAATACTATATTAATGTACAATAACAACCAACTACAATCGCAACTTTGTTACAGAATAGATTAAAAGATAACATAGTTCCTTCGGTAATTGTAATACGACTTTACTTACAAGTTTATGTTCAAACTTACACCAAAACTTAACATTTATAAAGGGAAATATTTGACTTATCCTCCAAAAACTTAGTGACCTTCTAATGCTCGACATTTTTTTAAATTAATGAACCTCTATAAATTTTCTAGGCTTCTAATTGAGGACACTTTTTTAATAATGGAGCCTCTTTTTAGCTTTACAACCTAAAAGTATACAATAGACGTAGATATATTAGTAACCTATTCCGTTTAACTATTCATAAAGAGTCATAAAAACCCTGTAAGACATCGACACAATTTTTAGATTTCTTACATAGCTTTTTATGACTCTTTAGAAATAGTTAAGCAGAATAGGTGACTTAATATATCTACGTGTCAAATTCAAAATTCATAATTCAAAAGTCATTTATTCAAACTAGGGTGAGAATCAGCACTTTTCGAACGTTAAAATTACATAAGACAGCCAAAAACGCACACCCTTCACCACGTCCTAGTGCGTGAGCTGGGAAGAAGTGGCACAACAACTCCCCAGCAGCACAGCTGTCTGTGCAGTTGGAACAACTTGATTCTATATAATAAGTACTTATGCAAAAATAATTTTAATCACCACAAATTGCAATATAACTCATAAAATAAAAACATTGTAATGAGTAGATTATGTCAATAATTAATGAAAATAAACTTAAAACAAATTGACTTATACAGTCAAATAAAATAAACTAAACAATTATATGAGCTCATATAGTCGTTGATTCTAAAACACTTGTTTGTATTTTATAATGGATTTCCGCAGGGTGACGCCTGAATCGATTTAATATCTTACAACCTTTTCTCGCAGTTACTCGCAGTAACAAACCTAGAGCACGCCACTAAAATAGGTTAGGTTAGGTAAGAAGTGTGACCGGCGAGCGCTATATCCAATTGGTCTATTCACCACTAAAGTCCGGCGGAAAATTGTGGAATTATATTTTTCCTAATGCAATTTGATGCAGTGACATATACACTAGCGCCACGTCAAAATGATTTCAGTGGTGGCGCGGACTCAAATGTAAATCATGAATCCCTTTTTTATGTGTCTGTGGCGATGTGTGAACTATCCATCAAAGAACTGACGTCACACAACATCCTGACGTCACACAAATCCTGCATCGCGCAATTAGAGTGTACCGCGCGATCGAAATATATACACATGTATCGCTCCCGACTTCAACTATTGGGCAGTTGCCCGCCATACACGACACCCGTCTGGTCGGAGGATCCTCCCTTTTCTATAGAGGATGAGTGCCTTTTTGCTCGTTGCATAGAAACGACCTTCTGTAACTACCTATTGTGTTCACGCAGAGTATTCAGGAACATGTCTTACTCAATATCGGATTATTTTCGTCTTTACTGTGCTCACTGCTCACATATTATTGTGAATGGCCGGGGACGAAATCCGGAATCTTTTAAGAGACAGATTCAGTTACGAGATTTACCTTACATGTATGCAGGGAAATTAATTGTTAAGCAAATTAAAACCCTATGGCAATTTGCCGTTTAATAATGTTTGCACATTTCATACTGAGCAGTGGTGGCCCAATGGTAACGGCCGCGACTTACGACTTGTGGTCGTGGGTTCGAACCCAAGCAGGCACTTTACACCGGCGTGTCCTAGAACCAAAAAATCGAAGATATATGACATCTACCAACCCGCACTGGGCCTTTTTTTTTTTGAGGGTGGGAAATTATCAAATAAGTTCTCCCGCTCTGGACGGAGCGGGAGTGCGTGTCAGACTTTGACTGACTAAAACCCACCCGTATTCCTTCCGTTGCGTGTGTGCTGGGGCCGCGATATCCCTTTCGGACAAACTCGCAACCCTGGCAGGCATTGGCCCTTACGGACCCCGTCAGTTGGTGCTGACATCTCTTTGAGGCGCGCGTGAAACACAACGCGCCGTCGACCCGGGCCCTGGTCCTTATCGGACGGCGAGCTAACCATCGCTCACCGTCTGCAAGCCCGCGCCTACGGTGGCCGGAAGTCGGCTTGCGACTCCCGACGCCCGGGGCGTCTCCAACCCGCACTGGGCCTGCGTGGTGGATTACGGCCCACACCCACTCACAAAGAGGAAGCCTGTGTCCCAGCAGATGCAGAACAGTTTATGCGAGCATTATGCTTTTGCATAAATGCTAGTTCATACAACTGTCAAAGAATGACATTTATGATTTGAATATACGGACAATTTCAGTTGGTAGTCAATTTGTTTAACAATTAATTTCCCTGATTTCACCTAAGTAAACCAATCGCTTAGGGTTAGAAAGTACTTTTTGTTGACGTTTGTAGGTATAAATAGATTGGAATCTTTTTGTTACTAAGTAATAACTGAAAGTGACTCCCGATCTAATAGAATTAGTATTGGTAATAGGAAATACAGTACTCAAAAAAGCTGTGATAAGGCAACGGTGCGGTATAAAAAAGATGTAGTGACAATTTTTTTAAAGTGTATGCTTAATCTGCGTTCGCAATTAATTTGCCAAACATGTAAACAAACACGAGTTTTAGGAAAAAACATCTGTAATGCCTACACATAAGCTTCAGTTTGCGTAACAACTTCATATTTTTTAAGACTTTTTCAACAAATCTAGTCGGTCTAAAATCAACTTTATTTACACTTGCATAAAGTTAATGTTTGTCTAAGTGGAAAATTCGTGTTTGTTTACGTTTGTTAAATAAATTGCGCACGCAGATTAGATTGGTTTGGTCATTTTGAGAGGATGAATCAAAAAGGCTACCAACAAAAGGTTCAAAACTAAAAAAAAACTCAAAGCATTTGTTTCAATTAAACCATTTACTGGCACTTTTGAATTATCAAAGAATCGGTCAGTTAGTCAGAAAGTTGAAGCCAGTCCAAAACGTAGATCTCTATGGAGAAGGTCGGGCAAGAAACTCCAAGGACACTCTTTTAAATTTTTAATATAGATATTACAAAATCCTGGGTATATTATTCTTGTTGTTTCTATATGTGAGAATTATAAAAACAAAAACGATTCAAAATATACGATAAATAAACCCTGACAGATAAGAGATGACCAGTCTCAACTGACGGCGCCCGTTCAAACATGACGCGTGGATCAACATCCAACTCAACCATTTTCTAGGTAATCGAATGATCCAACACACTTGCCACCAAACAAAGCAGATGTGAGTGGAAACGCCCTAGGAGGAAATGAAAAATTCAAAATATTTTATTTCACTTGAACCTACATGGGCACTTATGAAATGTCAGAAGCTAGGTGCACGGTTCCAATTGGTCGTTTCCTATGGAGAAGAGCCGGCAAAACTCCACGGTTACTCTTTTAAAAATAATTGGCCTTTATAATATTTCAAATTACAGTATTAATAGGCATGGGAGGACAGTGTAGGTCTTTCAACAAGTACCAGGTACTTAACAAAATAGAAGATGGTCAATAAATCTACAATCTACTAAGCCTACAGCGTTCTCACATTCACAAAATAGAAAGTAAACGATATAAAATAGAAATAAATTAATAAACATAAATACCTATTTTCAACGAAATGATATATATATGCTATTACAACTGTAGCAAATATGAATAATTATCATATAGTGACCTAATTGGTGATGTTCTTTAGCAAGGTCAGGTGCATAGTACTCGCAACGAGCGTGCGTGTATGGGCATGTAAAGGTGGCATTCTATAGTTTCTACACGCCCCCATGGGAATAAGGCGTGAATTTATGACTGTGTATGTGTATCTATATTAAGGTAGTTGGGCAAGAGCGTCGGCAGCCGATGGGCCAGGGGGGGCAAGTTGATATAGGGAGGATGGGAAAATTATAATTTGTAGGTACAGTCAAGAGCACATGAAGCTTTACACTAGTAGTCAAAAGTCATTTATTCAAACTAGGCTGAGAATGAGCACTTTTCGAACGTCAAAATTACATAAGAGAGTCCCCAAAACGCTTGACCACTTTCTAGTGCTTTAGCTGGGAAGAAGAAGTGGCGCAACAAACTCCCCAGCAGCACTGCTGTCTGTTCAGTAAAAAAAAAAAAACTTGATTCTATACATACTATTGTATAGAATCAAGTTTTTTTTTTTTTACTGAAACAAAATAATTTACATAACTCAACACAAAACAGTAAATAAGTGCAACTGGTAAGAGTTGCACTTATTTACTGTTTTGTGTTCGAGTTCTACGACGCACAATGGGGCCAAAATCGACGCTGGTGGACATTTGATTTTTGACAAATCAGTCAGTATCAACTCGGTAGTCCCAATAGGAACTGAGAAAAATATTTTTTTCCATTTTCAATGTATGGTTTGGAAACGCGCTTCAGGTCGTTTTTCCCAAAAAGAAGAAACCTAATAGGTGTTATGACTGGGCCTACCACCAATATATATATACTAATTACGTCCCCGGATTAGACCCCGTTTAGGAGATAAGGAACTTAAAAAACCAAATAAAAGTCGTCCAAATAAACAAAATTGGATTAATAGATAGTAGTTTCTTTACATTAAAATGCCTTGTAAACTATATTTTTTTGGTCTCTGGGGGGGGGGGGGGGGGGGGGGCTGCTGCCCCCTTTGACCCCCTTGGCGACGCCCTTGCAGTTGGGGACAATAATTTTGCATTTACGTTATGTCCCTTCAGATTAGATACACGAATACAGATCTGCCTAGCCTTTTCCCAACTATGTTGGGGTCGGCTTCCAGTCTAACCGGATGCAGCTGAATACCAGTATTTTACATGGAGCGACTGCCTATCTGACCTCCACAACCAGTAACTTGTGGTATTCTGCCGTGCAGAACCACGACCTTTAATCTTTCTTTATGTTATTATACTAAACAAACCACCTTTTGATTTATTTACCTATTGATATTCTATGACACATGTACTTTACTCACTTTTATATTCTGTAACATTGTTTACCTCTGTAAAGCATACTTTTAATTATCTCTTGATCGTTTTAGCATCCAAATCGATTTTATATTATTATCTTTCCCTTTTGTAAAAAACTTTAGAATATTTCTATTCTATTTTTCCTCATGGCAATGGTGCCGATGTCGACAATTCTGCCAATGTCAATGTGTGGAGAAAATTTAGAATATTAAATATTCTAAATTTTCTCCACACATTGAATATAAATTTTATATTCCGACGTTTTCATCTTAAATTGTCATCTGTCGTAATTTACTTTTCTAAACCATAGACAGAACACACCATAGATAAGTACACTCTATCTTCTCTCATAAAGTGGGTGTACACACTGAACCTTCGCAATAAGCCCGGCAGATCTAAGATTTCTCCTCTGTAAGCCGTTTTTATTAGTTCTGGTTATATCTAAATTAAGAAATAACTAATATGTTTTGAAAATGTTTAAAATATGACACAGAACAATAAAAACGGTCTTTAATTTTTCAATCTAGTCTTGTCTTAGCTTCGGAGAGTAGTGTTTTTAGCTTGAGACGGGACTCACTGTTTTTCTGCCCTTAAGTCTTATTTGTTGAACAATTAGCTACTCGAATAATTAGTCTCATATAACTAGCATAACTAGCGTGTGCGGGTGTCCTTATCTTACTGTGTAATTTAAACTATCGATACTGAGTGGTCTATGACAATAAACATTCTGCCTGTGTAATGCTGTGTTTAATTCGGCTCGGAACTCCTGCCTAGCCCTGTAGGAGGTGCTCACTCCAGATGAACTATAATCACGCGGCGTGAAGCGCCGCGAGTACACGCACACAAAGGCTTCCGACGCTAGACGACGTTACTCTCCGAGAGAGAGACCTCCTCCGTCACCTGTGACGCTAGCGCGGTCCTCCCGCTAGGTGAGGCGCCTCAAAGCGCCTCCGATATCTACAAACTCTCACAACCTCCTCTCCGTTCCACAGGGTGGGGTGGATCTCCAGGGTGGATAATCCTCAGCCCAGCCTCCTCCACGCTGTCTGCTGCCTGCCTGCCTACCTACCTACCTGCCCACCTGTCCGACTGCCTAGCCTGAGCCTGTCCTGTGGCCTAAACTTACCTTTGCTAATTTTAACTTTTAATTTTAATACCTTTTTTATTATAATTTAATTTGTGACCTACGTTTTCCTCCACGGAGGTAAACGTTACGTTACAAACTGGGTAATACGATACCCCTTGGTAAGACTGGTTGTCCGGCTTCCGGCGTCTGACGACTGTTAAAGATCCATGAATGAGAGCCGGGACCAACGGCTTAACGTGCTCTCCGAGGTACGGAGGAGTCTCGGTATGTAAAGGTGGTCATCACCCATCCACGGACCAACCCCGGCAAGTGTAGCTTAACCTCATGGTTCAACCCGTGCGGTTATTACTTAGCCACGAGCTCATCCCAAACCCCAAAATAGCCAATTCAAAAACTTATTCCGCGCGAAAAAGCTGAAAAAGTAACTGTCTGATAGGCATTTCCCCCTATAATTGGATTGCAAAGGTGAACTTCCCGCCGCATTTCGTTAGGTTAGGTCTGGGATTTTTGGATTGGGGATCGTGCGATCGATGGCCCTGTACGGGGCCCCGATCTGGGCGGCTGACCTGACGGCCGGTAGCATTGCGGTTCTGCGCAAGCCGCAGAGGGCTATGGCCGTCAGAGTCATCAGGGGTTATCGCACGATCTCCTACGAGGCGGCTTGTGCACTGGCCGGATCCCCGCCCTGGGACCTGGAGGCGAAAGTACTTGCGTCATCATATCGGTGGCGCGAGGAAGCGAGGGCGCGGGGCGAGCGACCGATGCAGCGACACATGGAGCTGCATCGGTCTCAGCTTCGCGAGGTCCTGGTGGCGGAATGGCGGGACAGGCTCTCACGCCCTACCGCCGGCCTCGACATCATCGAGGCGGTCCGGCCGGTGCTCGAGCGCTGGCTCGGGAGGAGGCACGGCTCCCTGTCGTTTCGGGTGACGCAGGTGCTCTCGGGGCATGGTTGCTTCGGGAAGTACCTGTGTCGCATAAACAGGGAGCCGGACGCCCGGTGTCACCACTGCGTCGACTGCCGGGAGGACACGGCGTGGCATACGCTGGCAGAGTGTGCCGCTTGGGAGGAGCCACGCCGTGCCCTCATCTCAGAAGTAGGCAGTGACTTGTCGCTGCCGGCCCTAGTGAATGCGATAGTCGGCAGCGGCGAGTCCTGGGACGCGGTGGTTTCCTACTGCGAGACAGTCGTCTCGCAGAAGGAGGCTGCGGAAAGGGAGAGGGAGATCTCGTCCACTCACCCGGCCCGCAGCAGGCGCACCGGGCGTCGGCGGAGGGCGGACAACGCCCTCTTCCAGCCCCCCTAAATGGGTCCAGGGGCGACGGACTCGGGGACGTCCGTCGCCCCCCACACATCAGGACCCGAGGTGGCGGCGCGAAGTGTTCCACGCGCGCCCCTCTTAGACGTCGCGGGGGGAGTCAAACACCTCACTCCCCCCCCTGACCCGAGGAGGCCCGCAGTGGCGGGCCGGCACCAGCCGGGGGTTGCGGAAGATTTCAAGTTCCCGCGACCCCCGGCGTAGGTGTGAGTTGGAACACCGGGGTGGTTTTTAGTCAGTAAGAGTCTGACAGACCCGTCCGCCCGCCCCAGGGCGGGGGACATCCATGAGGATTTTCCACCCCGGAACAAAAAAAAAAAAGGGATTTTTGGATAGCTTCCGAAAATCCAGTCAGAGCCTGTGTTTTGACAGAGTCTGGATCTAAGCTTAGTTTATGGCAATAATCTCGCTCCTTATTACAGAGACTTAAGAGCGTTTAACGTAAAAGTTGGCACCGTCGCAATTAACTGTTAAACATGTTTTTTTTTATATAGCAATATTATATTTATTAAAAATAAGAAATGTGGGTAACTAGCTAACTAAAATATTGATTATGAAATGCAATAATTAATATCGTCACATCGAATATTTAGTTTTAGATGTAAAAAAGTATTTGGTGTTTTACACCTAAAACGGTTAGAACATCCAATTCAGTGTTATAATTGCAATTCATTATTAATATTGTAGTTGCACTACTTATCCACATTTCTTATTTCCATACAGTTAACTGTATTGCCAAATTAATCAAAACAGATTTTTTTTACATCTATTTGCAACGTTGCCCACTTTCAGAATAAACGCTCTTAAACATAACTGGTGTAATGTGGGTGTACTATAGGTACACCTCTGCCTAACCCTTCGGAGACTACATACTGTAATCGTTACGACCGTAAGTGAGACGGAGAACGAAGCGCTCGTAACGACGGCCGAACGAACGGATTTCGCTTAGGGAGTAGGCCTCCAGGTGTGATGTTATGTTATAAGAGACAGTGTGAATACTTAGCCCACGTTCGCACAGACGTAAAAATATCGCGCACTGGATTTTCAACTCTCGGTGTTGAACCGACCGTTAAGAATCCAACGCGCTGGGGACGCACTCTCGTCCCAGCGCGTTGAAAAAACACACACTGTTGGATTTACAACTATCGGCGCTAAGCAGAACGTTGAAAATCCAGTACAAGAAATAAAATTGGCGCGAGTAGAAATCGCCCGTACGTACCTGGGCTAATAGACGTAAAAAAACAGATTTATTAAAATAGTTTATGTTAGGAACTTAATTGTCACTTTCCGTGTATATTAGTACCTATATAATTTATGTCCCATTATTACGAGGCTGTTTAAATCACGGAACAAATTCAGGTATCGTACCGTTTTGAGAGCAGTGGTGATAAAATAATTTAGACAAAGGAAAGCGCCTCCCTGGGTTCGAATTTACGGCCGACTAGTAAGTCTCGGCCGTTACCACTGTCCCACCACTACTCTTTACTACAATGTATAGTTAGTAAACGTGAATGTTCAAAACGGTGTTTCTAAAACACTTTCTTGATTAGTCTACAAGGCCTCATTGAAGTCGCAAATAACTAAGAAATAGCTAAACTTTTACAAGACCATTAACTCGACGAGTATTTCACATAGTAACGGGAAGTGCGTGCCCTGTGTCCCTTTGTCCGGATTTAGGATTCAGGACATGCTCCCATTGTTATTGTTCAAAGCGAACTTGTTGCTTTTGAAGTACCAACTAGATTCTGGGTACTAGACAATCAACGTGGAATTATTACTCGGAATGTGAACGAATTGGCGTGTTTGTTTTTTTATTGTCTTCTAATGAATCATTGTTTGATACAATGGTATCACATTTATCATAAAGAAAAACTTCAGTGTATGTGTAACTAAAACATTGTTAGGCCCACTTGCGCGTTCATGGGTTAGCTAAATAGCTCGGAGTTAACAGCTAACTCAGGGTTAATCCAAAAAGAATAAGGCGCACAGCTAACTCAGGGGTAATCCAATAACTCCCTTTGCCTACTCTGTAACCCCTTTTTTTTTTTTTTTGAGGATGGGAAATCATCAAATGACTTCTCCCGCCCTGGGCAGAGCGAGAGGGTGTGTCAGACTTTTACTGACTAAAACCAACCCGTGTTCCTTCCGTTGCCTGTGTGCCGGGGCCGCGTTATCCCTTTCGGACAAACCCGCAACCCCAGCAGGCATTGGTCTTTCGACCCCGTCGGTTGGTGCTGACATCTATTTGAGGCGCGCGTGGAACACAACGCGCCGTCGACACGGGCCTGGTCCTTATCGGACGGCGAGCTGCCCATTGCTCACCGTCCGCAAGCCTGCGCCTACGGTGGCCGGAAGTCGGCTCTCGATTACCGACGCCCGGGGCGTCTCCTGCGGCGACTAGGGCCGCGAGGGCGTGCAGCTTGCATCTCCCTCGCGCGCTCCGCCTCCTCCTTCGCGAACATAACTGCTTCGCAGAAGGAGGTGACGGCCTCCCATGCACTCTCGCTCCGAACCATGGCCTGAACCAGGGCCGGACGCGAGAGATCGCCGCCGCCGATCGCCTCCGTGAGGACACGGCGGTGCTCCGCCCAAGCCGGGCAGACCTCCACCGTATGCTCCACCGTGTCCTTCGGGCGATCCACACAGTGGTGACACCCGGGCGTTTCCTCCCGCCTTACGCGGAACAGGAACCTCCCGAAACAACCGTGTCCGGTGAGGACCTGCGTCAGGCGGAAGGTGAGGACGCCATGGCGCCTCTCAAGCCACTCCTAAAAGAGGGGACTTATCACTCTCTAACCCCTGAGTTAGTTGTTAACACCGAGTTATTTAGCTTAGCCATGAACGCGCAAGTGAGCCTTATTGGATTAATCCTGAGTTAGCTGTTAACTCCGAGTTAGCTGTTAACGCTTAAGCTCCCAAAACACGTCGGGCGAGTGTGTGAGCGCGCTCGGCGAACGGGTTTGCCCAAGCAACGTGTAGTTAGAGTTTTTCTCCATTAGTAATATTCTGCTTAGAATCTGATAACATTGACATCTGACATAATTTATTAGGTCGTAAATATCATAAACAGAATACACGCCTGTATGCCTTAAAGGGTTAGGCAGAGGTGTACCTATAGTACACCCAAATTTAGCCAGTTATGTTTAAGTCCAATGTAATAGGGCGCGAGCCTATTGCCATCAACTGGGCACAAATCCAGACTATGGGCACAGATTACCAGATGAGGCACTCCATGTACTTACGTGCGCTAACTACCTACCGGCCGCCGGGTCGCGAGCGACCTATTTCTCAGTGGGTTGCCGACAGCCGCGAGGTGCGTACGTACGTATATTATTTCGGTCGACCTGACGTACTTAGTTTCAAATTCTTATGATATGACTGATTCTGGTGTATTATGTGGTTGATGGATGTAGATCCAGCAAAAGAAGAGATAAAGACTTATCTTTTTTCAGTTTACCTATTGATACAGAAATGTGAGTGTCTAATTTGTTTTATTATCGTGTTTTAAACAGGTAAATTGTTTAAACTTGCATTTTTCGTGTTTTGTATTTTATTGGTAGGTACGTAATTACTTCTACCACGTAATACGTGCTTCTACTAAGCGTCTGTGATAAGAATAGAAAGTTCAATGACCTCCATTTGTCAACTGTTATTTAAAAATTACGTTTAGCAAAAATATTTAACAATTTAGTCGTCTGATAAATAACACCTTCAAATATTATGTTCAATTATGTACTTATATTTTCTTTCTTTTTTCTTTTCAGTCGCAAAACTTGAATAGAATTAATTGAAAACCGGACTTAGCAATACCAGAAACGAAAAGAAGATCGCATTTTGTGTGTTCACTACATTTTGAGCCATCTCAATAACACTATCAATTAAAAATGCTAAAACATTAAAAAGCATTTTATTTTATTTCATAAAGTGTACTTACTATAAATACCTACTGACATCTTTATCGAAAGAGGCAGCCCCTGGCAATTCACAATAACCACGCGGCGGCGCACAGCCACGCGCAGCTACGAAGCAAAACTCACTTTACGCTTGTAAGGTTAGGTACATTTTCGTTTGCAGCGTCTAACGACTCGAAGGTATAGGCTATTATAGCAGTAGGTATCGACAATTTTGTATGGAGTGCATCATCTGGTAATCTGTGCTATGGGTTTCTACTGAGAAATTCCGGCTAGAAAAATCCAATAATACTTTGTCCGACTAGGTAATCGAACCCACGACCTCATGTTCAGCTGTAGCGCTGGCATTCACTATTGCACTAGATGACTAGACTAACGAAACAGTGCGTAAATATCCACTTTTTAAATTCAAAAACATTTCTACACCACTTTTTGTTATGAATGGACGGTCACCGGTCACCGGTGTTCGCTCGTTAATACCTATAGATAAATATTTCGCTGACACCCTCGCTGTTATTTTTAATTTTTTTTTCTAAATACCTACATAAGTGGTTTGTATTCTCAAAATCATGTAGTTGATGATTTTGGTGCACGGTAAAAATCTGATGAGTTTATGTTGGCACCAACTTAAATATATAAAATGTTTGTGTACTACTGAATAAATAAATAAATAAATGTCTCCAAATGTCTGCAAAGCCTTTTCTTTCCTGAGGACAGTGGTCATCTACTGACTAATGAGTGTATTTTGCATTAAGGTCGATCCTCAGGTACCATCGCAGAAGTTCATATCTAAACACCCGTAAGGACTATTCTTGCTTGCAGCGCTCGGTGGCTATAGAACCGGTCCGGTAACAGATGTGGTCAGCGTGTTCACGGGATTTTGTTTTGAAACTGGTTAGATATGAACTTCCTTGATAGTACATTTCTCTAAGTTAGATTTGTTCTCAAATGTCATGATCTCAATCAAATGACTGCCTCGTTGGCCTAGTGGTTGCTAGCACTACTGCTGAGCATGAGGTCCTGTCGAAATATAACCTGACACTGACCTTTATATTGCAAGTGGCCGGTGGCAGGGCCCTGCCGCCGGGCAAGACGCGGCGCACCCGGCCCTGCCGCACAAAGCCGCACAAAGGATCGCAAAGAAAGGAGAAAGGGAAAGAACGAAAAGGTACGTGCCGCGCGGCAAAAGCCGGCGGTATAGTGTGTAGAGGCCATTAGAAAATTTAATTTCGCGGGCTACAACTGCAGATCCACCTTAAGTACTTTATTTTTTTAGCTTTTTTAATTTTTTTTTTTTTTTCAACTCTCAAGCACTTGTCGTTCTTTTAAGTTTTCGTCTTAGCCGCTAGTTTGATTTCTACAGTTTATTTACTCGGTAGTCACCCCCTTTCTGGCCATGTCATCTTTTACACAGTTCATCCATCGTTTCTGTGGTCTTACCCTACTCTTATAACAGTTTATGTAATACATAGTAATATAATAATACACAGTACCTGGTCGACCGAGCTCTGCTCGAGTGAAAATAGAGACTGCTTATTTAATAGTAAAGGATAGTTCATAGTAATTCTATGTATAGTATAAACTAATTCTATGCTGCGATTATAGTAGGTACTTACTAATTCCATGCTGCCATGTCATTATTCTAAGGTAGCCATCTTGTTCATGACTTTGGGCGACCGAGGTCTGCTCCGGTAAAAATACGGAGAAAACCTAGCTAGATCGATTTTCGTCACCGTAAACCCCTATATTACAGCTTTCATCGAAATCGTTAGAGCCGTTTTCGAGAACGTGGTTACAAATATAAATATATATGTATATATAGAAATATTGCTCGTTTAATAATACAGGATGTAAATATTATATGTAAACAATTGATAATTTTACTACAACAGCTACAGAGGTTCTGTATTGTGTATTATTCAGGCATAATATGGATAATACTATTGAAGTCTAGTCAAGAGTACGGTTCAACTACAGGTTGGTCTGTTCTTAGTAATCCTGTTCGGGCGATAGAATACTGAAAATACAATTTCTAAGCAAATGTTAATGTTCTGGCCAAGTAGAAGTGGGCGAGTGTATTGACTACTTACACTTCAAATGCAAACTATCCTACTACGCCATTTCTAGCCTAGTTTAGGCCAGTTTTAAGCCTAAACCCTCCTAGCAAGAAAACGTAATTTCCTTCGCAAAGTTATTAATTTCGATTTAAAACTTAATTTAAGACATTTTCCCACTCGAATAAATTGGTGCCGTGCAGGGCATCTGGTGACGAAAGTATAAGCTATCCGAGGGTATATCCGAGTACCATGTGGTTGACTCATTGTTCACTCCACAAGCTATTTTATTACACACTTAAATATTCCAACATCATCACAACAAAAAGCCTACAGAATATCGTTAATACAATTACCCGTGAACAACTGGCGAAGCAAGATCCGAAGGTGTCAGATTTACATAGCTTCATTTTAATTCGGCCACCTCTTACTCGGGTATTTTCGCCGAAAATTTAAATTTACGACGACGCTCCACCGGGCGGGACTGAACCTCTGTCGCATTCGATTGTCGAGGACTTACGGTAAGCTGTAAGCTCCTTACTCGAATAAGGAGATTTTCGAACAGGATCCCCTTTGCGACAGAACTTTGTAGTATTAAAAAAAAATTAAAGCCGTCTTCCTTTTTTTTTGTTTTGAGCGTGTGAGATTATGAACTGGTATCGGGGTTCAGGGTTCGAGATTGCTTTAATGAAATGCTGGAGGCATGTCGAGGATTTTCGTATTGATAATATGATACGTATGATTTTAATGCGGATGTAATTCGATGAGGTAGAATGTTAGGTAAGGAACTTAGCATTGACAGCCACGTTGGTCAAGTGGTTGCAAGCGCTACTGCTGAGCATGAGGTCCTGGGTTCAATTCCGGGGTCGGGCAAAGTGTAAAGTTTAGTGCCTGCTTGGTTTAGCACTAACTTCTGAGTTGGTTGATATTTGGTTGATTTGGTATTATATTAGACTGGTTTAATGATACGAAATAATATGGTTTAAAGGCTATATTGAATATTGGTTAAATATATTAAGGGGTAAATCTCAGCAAAATTTGCATTATGATGGTTTGATTTGGTTTGGTTTGAGTAACGCGATTGGGATCCGAATACGTACTAACTGGTAATAGTTGTGATACATGCATTTATGGAAATGCATGCAGGCAAAAATACCGAACACAGTGTTATTGGGTTTTTCTATCTGGAATAGGGATGAAGCCTGGGTAAAAAAAATGAAATTCTAATGAGTCCGTCAGTCAGATAATAAAAAAATATTAGACACGTATTTTTTGCTTTATCATATTAATAAACAAATACTTAGATAAAGCGCATTTTAAGTTGGGGAGTGGGGGTCGATAAGTCACTAGTACGTATAAAATCTACATACTCGTGACGTCATGTCACATTTTACCCCAATGTATCGCCGTAATCTATAGATTACGTAAAAAAAGAAAAAATACGTTTGATTGACTTTATGTTATGTTATGTCATGAGAATAACATAACATACTAGGAAAACTTGAGTGAAATATACACTTACAGTTACAGTTGATGTAATTTAGAAATTATACCATTTGTCTTTGCAGGTCATCTGTCTGAGATCAGGGAAGATTGAGATCTTGCATCGCTTCCTCTCTTTTTCGCTGGAAGCTAGGGAGAGGTATTTGGAAGGTAAGATTTTTAAGGCGTTGTTCGTTTTTTCATCTAATAAGTAATTGCCAAATTCTTATTTTATCCAGCATTGCCAGATACAGATGGTTAAGAGCTTTCTATAGCCTAACAGAATTGTTAAGTGAAAAAAAAATTGTAACTGAGTTTGTAATAAAAAAAAAAAGAGAATTATGTTTGATTTTTGCTCTTTTATTAAAATTTTGTAGATTAGTTTAGTTGATTTAGTTTATAATCTTTGTAACTTTTGCATGCCTACTGGTAAAATATGGCTGAACCAGTACCATGTATTGCTATCACCAGGTATTGTACCCATATTTGCAAAATAAAATATCTTTATCTTTAAGTGAGAAACTATGGACTAAAAGCCGACTAGAACATCTTCTACTATAACTAGTTATTTGTGGTGTCATGAAGAAAACCACTACCCAATTTAAAATCAAAATAAGCTTCCTACTAAATGCGCTGTTCACGTCTGTTCAAGATCAATTCAGTAACTAACTTTTCATCGGTTTGCCTCGCTATCATATTAACTAATAAAGTATTCTGCATCTCCATGCGATGGATATTAATGTTAATTATGTAATGAATTAACACTGATGCCGCAATCAACGTTGCCACCTACTGGGCTCAAACAATAAAGAAGATTCGCATCAACACGTAAGGAAGAAACGAAGACGAATGAAGTATACTTAATACAGGCCACCCTGTATTAAGTATACTTCATTCGTCTTCTTTTCTTCTTTCAGGGACATTGATGCGATTTTTTTTACCGTGGTTCATTCAGTACATGATTCTGAAATTTTTCGTCGGTTATTAATAAAAAAATCTGCTGTTTCAAAGAAACCTACCTTCAATACCTACGCGGTCAAAATGACATTTTGACCGCGGTGGTCTAATCAAAACATAAAAAAACCCTAAGTTCCTAAGTTGAAAATTTTCAACTTAAGGGATTTCAGAATCATGTACTGAATCCATGGTAACAGTTTTCGCGTCGATGTCGGGATGCCACACTGTATATGTGGAGATATAAATTTCTTGATTTTTTCGATTTGTCAATATTGGGGTTTCTTATTTCCTAATCCAATGAAGGGATGTATTTTCTAGTATAGGAAAAGGTGAAAGGTGAGCTGCAAAACCGGTCGACCATAGAGTAATCCTAACAAATTTTATAAATGTGAAAGTGAGCTTGTTTGTTTGTTACACTTTCACGCTAAAACGTCTGAATGGATTTGGATAAAATTTGGCACATAGGTAGACCATAACCTGGGTTAGGACATAGGATAGTTTTAATCTCGATATTCTTACGAGATCGAGACTTATGTGGATGAAACTGCGGGGCGCAGCTTGGCTTATATTATTTTCAATCGTGCGGATAACAGTATTTGTAGCTCTTTATTACAACTCCCTTTTGGACTTCTCACCGTCTGTTATCTAAAGGTAAAAGAAAACCGTTTTCAAAAGCCAAAATTAAAGCCAAGAAAGTTACAACGCTACATTTTCGAAATAATCTTTTTTAAAAGCGCAATTGTAAATCTCAAAATTCTCATTCAAATATTACGAACAGCGCCGAGCTCCATTAAGTGCGGCTGTTTATCTCTATTTTTCAAGATAAAATAAAATATAAAGAGGAGCGTATAAATGAAACTCTAGGTGCCGATAAACGAACAAAAGTAAATGCTACGTTAATTTTCCGGTTTGAGGCCGGTTGGGTCCTTACTGACGAAAGAATGAGCCACCCTTCGCCTTTCACACTTTTACGTCTCATAGACTTCTTTGACCAGAACTACAGTGATTTATCCCCGAAGAACCGGGAATAAATTCGTTCAGATTAAGCCGTGGACGCCTTTTATATGTTTTCGTTGAACTCACAAAGGAACTACTAAGAAATGTTTAGTATTTTTCGGTAATCGTCCACTTTGGGACGAGGTCCTTTTTCGGGATATTGATTGGATGGTGACCCTTTTGCGGTTTAGACAGCCATGGCCAGGCATGCATATATTTTATATCTTGGCATGGTTAAGTAATAAGTTTGTGTTTATGTTATAACATAGAGCGATATTATACGATAATAACATAGAAGCGGCTGAAGAGACACATAGCTGTAATGAATGATGATGGCGTTCAAAATTGGCTTTTATCTGCCTATCCATATCTACTATATATAATACTAGCAGCGCCCCGCGGTTTCACCCGCATAAGTTTCGATCGCGTAAGAATATCGAGATAAAAAGTATCCTATGTGTTAATCCAGGTTATAAACTATCTGTGTGCCAAATTTCATCCGAATCCGTTTGGTGGTTTTTGCGTGAATGAGTAACAAAAATCCATACATCCATCCATACTCACAAACTCTCGCGTTTATAATATTAGTAGGATTTTAAAGAGGTTTTGTTTGTTTGTTTGTTTGTACGTTGGGGGTAATTTCCGGAACTATACCAGTCAGATTTGAAAAATTATTTTTGCATTGGCCGTTGCAGTTGACTGTATATGTTATAAGGTTCATGGTATCCCACACAGTCGCATTTGCGACCACTAACTAAATATTCTGATTGGGATTGGTAACTTCTGTAGTGGAGTGCTCTTGTCTTTTTCTTACATGGCTTGTTTGCAAAATATTTTTTTGCCCGCGATGACCGATCTATATCTTGTTTATCAGCTCCTCTTCCGTCTCCATTTCTCTCTTAAGTGCTGACATCAAACCAGGTTTTAAAACTAAGCCACTATATCCCAGGTATAATCTATTCGAAGCGATTACTTACGTGATCTAATAAAATAGAATTCTCCAGATAAACGTTACCTTTGGCCGTAGTAGGAAAGAAAATTAAGTCGCCAATCCCATCGATTTTCTGAATTCCTTGAGATTTTGAACGAAACGACTCGAGAAGTTACGGAACCAAACTTAAGTAGGTAGTCGATAGAGAAATGCAGAAAATTCTTAGATTAGATTTTCAAGATTGAGTCTAACTTCTTTTTAGAAAACCAAGAATAGTTACGTTCCTACAAATCTATGCATGAGAAATTAGAATTTCTCTTGCAACAACGTTTTAAAAGGGAAGCCGTATCCCAACAAAGACTATGATTTTTGTTAACTAATATAAGATATAGTGTCTGTATATGTATCCAGCATTAAGTGCATGACATTAATAAATTATGTGAAAAAAAAAAGTGCTGTTCTGAACATTTTGACGAGTTCTGCGAACATAAATGTAGGGAACAGGTGATTTATTATTCCCAATTTCAGGTTTGGTCCCATAGTAAAATTTGTTCATAATTGTGAGTAGAATGACCTTTTGTGAGGTTTTCAGTTATCGCATATACACCTTGTATATAGCGCCCGTGCTTCGGTTTTTACGGCTTGACAAAATATCGAGATTTCTTTGTTAAATGAAAGTTTAATAATAATGTATATATTATAAACCTTCCGAAATAAAATAAAAAAAGAAATTAGTTACAGTTCTTACGTCCATTTAATTTATTTTTTCGTTTAAATTCTCTTAACGATGGTGAAAACCGCATCAAAATCCGTTGTGTAGTTTAGAAGAACAATGCGGTCACACAGACAGACACGAAATTCGACTTTATTTAACAATTGTATAGATACGATGTAGGAGTATGAAATAGTGTATGACTGGAGTGCTTGACAACATTAGTATGTAGCATGTCTTGATGGAAGGAGAAGTACCAAGTACCTACCTATATTATTATTAAGTAGGTACCTATAAAATCCCATCAAAAACATAACATGTAAAAAAATACAATTCTCTGTGAGAGATAATTTAAAACCAAGTCTGTTAATTGAATCAGTACCTATCTATTTATCACCTCTATATAATGACAGGCTTCAAGCTTTATCTACAACGCAGTTACAGGGGGTCGAAAATATCCTGAATGGCTTCGAGAAAGGTGGTACGGCTGTGTCTTTGTTTGTTTGTTTTGCTCGACTTGGCGGGGGCACAGCCATGCCCCAAGATAACTTATTAATAGAATTCTACGATGAGTTAAGCTTAGAATGTCATCTTAATGAAAGGATAATACTAGTGCTAAAGGAGATTACTCAGACGCCTACTCAAAACCTCGTCCCACGCAATTAATAGGTTCACTGTTCGCGAAGCAGACAAATAGGTAGAGAAACAATTAGCTGATAAAATATGTGGTTCATGGGACAGAACCTTAAATGAAATCGCAAAGGCCCAGGAATGGTTCTATAGAGGTATGAGGAACAGGGTGTAAAGTTCACTCATCCTCTATAGAAAAGGGAAGATCCTCCGACTAAGCGGGTGTTGAGTCTGTTGGGCAACTGCCCAACGATTGATTTCAGGAGGTTGTATATATACTCGTCGCGCGGTAAACGCTGCTTGCGCGATGCAGGATTTGTGTAACGTCAGGTCTTTGATGCGTTGTTCACATGTGGTGTTGTAGACGCCGCCTTAGTTCCCCAAAAACACCAAATTTCATACACGAAAACGACCTCGAAAATAATCAATTTCAGACTTACACTTTAATCCAAAATCCAAACTAAATTGCATTGCAAATAATAGAAATATTGTCAAAAAATTTCTTCGGAAAAACCTCGTAATAACACTAGGGGGTTTTTGAGACCGTATCCGAAAATTCAAAATTGGAAAGTCGGGTTAAAACATGGTTCATCTTTATAACAGGCCAAGTTTTCATTCCGGACCTTCCCTGGGGGTGAAGCGTGATCAAGTTTAACGTGCAAAGATCTCATTACCGTGCTTTGTTCATTACCGCGTGTACACGTGATGGGGCGAGTTAGCAAGTTTACATGACACGGTAACGGTACATGTCTTGTTGCAAACTTTGTGAGCGATAACTTTTTGATGCTGTCAAGCTGAAAGAAATGGAACTGACTCGTGTTATTTTTGACAAGAATGTGCGTCCTGTAAGTGGGCAACGTTGCAAATGGCTGTCAAATATTTTTCGCTGTGTTGATTAATTTGTCAATATTACTGTATGGAAAAATAAAATACAACTTGCATGCAATAATTAATATCGTAACACCGATTTTTAAAAATTAAAAGTTTTAGATTAAAAAATGTATTTGGAAACTTTCAAAATGCCCTTTTTACGTCCTAAACGGTTACAACATCAAATTCAGTTATAATTGCAATTCATTAATCATATTTTAGGTTAAGTTAGCGATATTTCATATTTCCATAACAGCCTCTGGGCAAAGTATACTTGTACACAGCGCCCTCCGCCTCCAGTTCAATAATGCGTTCAGGGCGGTGGTGGGGCTGCCCCGCCACTGCAGCGCCTCGGGCATGTTCGCGGAGGCGCGCACCGAGTGCTTTCACGCGACGATGCGCAAGCGGTGCGCGTCTCTGGTGCGTAGAGTGCGGGGCAGCGCCAACACCGTCCTGACGATGATCGCCAGCAGACTGGATTGCCCTTATATCCGGCCATGCTGCAGCAGACATTGTTATTTGGTGAGTGTTCGTTTTTGTCTGTGCTTGTTATCCTGTATGTATAATTTTTATGAATGTCTGTATATGAGTTTAGTTACTTGAAATAAACTTATTTTATTTTTTATTTATAAACTAATATTAACAAATTAATTAAAACAGGTAAACGTTTGACAGCTATTTGCGACGTTGTCAACTTTTAGAATGCACGCTCTTAATACATGCTGTGTATTCTTTAAGTGAGCTGTCATACCACCAGGGATTGACACTTCTGACACTTTACGTACGTTTTATTTACGCATCGTCGAAGTGCCTATCCACGCTGCAAACGCAACTAGCATTGCTTTTTCAAGGTAGAAAATGCACCGTCGGCGCGCAGACGACGCACATCACCAGGAACGCGCGTATAAAAAACGCCGTGTGCATAGGCTCTAAGTGGTGGAGATTTTGCTAGATAGATAGATAGATTTATTTGTTTGCATAGAATGTAGGTAATTAATACAATATTTTTGATTCCTTATACATTATGCCTCATGGCATGCAATTATTTTTATTAACTTATACTACAAACTATTCTATTTATTTAAAGCTATTATATACTTAGCGCTACGTTGTCTATTGCCCGTTGAGGCATCATAATTTTTTTTCATCATCGTACCTAGTTATCCTTTTCGCAAATATGATGGTATCGGCTTCCAGTCCAACCGAGTGCAGCTGAATACCAGTAAATTTTAAAATGTATTTATCATTATTATAAAAATCAACTAAAATAGGGATGTTGACAGGAAAAAAAAACTATTTAGTCAGTCAGATAATAAAAAAAATATTAGACTCGTATTTTGTGCTTTATCATATAAAAAATGATTTAGATAAAACGCATTAAAGTTGGGGAGTGGGGGCTCGCTACGTCACATGTCGGTATAAAAGCTACCGGAGAGTGACGTCATGCCACCCCCCCGACCCTTGCTCGACGATGCGCCAGCCCGCGTCGATGCTGAGCCTGTAGCTTTAAATTCTCCGATTAATAATAATGATATACTTTTGATCCAGCCTGTCCCTCTTGCTGTCCCCCCCCAGCAAACGCCCTAAGCCGAGGTTCGTACCCCACGGGGGTGCCCTTAGCGAGCGTTCGCCTAGTTTTAATTAGCATAGTTTTACCCCAGGCTGGAGGCTTTAAGTGTAGAAGCTTAAGGCAGCCACAGGATTGACCGGTTAAGTAGTCATGACCTCAGGGGTCAGCTACGAGATGCCCTACATAAAAATAAAAAAAGACGTCATGCCACATGTTAACTCGACGTATTGCCGTAATTTTTGATTACGTAAAAAAAAAAAAAAAAATTATAATGTTTCTAACTGACAAAAATTAGTTTTGTCAATATCCCTAAACTTTAGTGAAAGTTTAGGGATGTTTAAAGGTAAGGTTTGACGTAACGATTGACCCCACCGGTTTGACGTAAGGTTTTAAGTTTGAATCTCTGGATGGGCTAGTGAGCCCATCCAGAGATTCGAACTTAAAACCTTACGTTAAAATAGTTGCGTTGACGCCCATTAAACCGGTAAGTAAATCAAGCTTTTTTCTATCCATGTGTACCTAGAGGTGGCCATATTACTGCCAGAGACTATTATACTTACTACATTAAATAAATAATCAGCCTATCGCCATCACAAGACGTAAGCCTATCCCAAAAAGAGAGGACAAAGGCCGTACTATCCATTAACTACAAAAGCCAATAAATATACCACCAGAGCAAGGATGTTAATGGTAGCAACTCTACGGCTACGCTACTAACCTAGTTTGCCACAGTCTCGTACATTTAGCACCCAGATAAGAAGCTCCGAACTGTTTTTAGAATATTTTCAGATTGGCAAATGTAGTAGCTAAAGTGAGTGGTAACGAGGTGTTTAAGAAAATTCGACTGTAGATAATCTTGAGATATGTTTGTATAGGTATATTGCCTGTATTCCAACTATACCTACGTATTTTCAAGCATTAAAAAATGAATAAACAAGAAATTTCACTTTTATGACATTTAAAGTCACATAAAAAATACATAAATAAGAAATGTAATTTTTATGACATTGAATATCACACATATTTTTCCCGAAACAGAAATGAAGAAAATACAGTCACGATCGGTTGCGGAACTGTAAGGTATTGATGTTCGTGACTGTTGTACCTAAGATTGCATAGCATAAGTATTTAACGTTATTCGATTAAAAAAAAAAAAAAAATTTACTTAAGTATATCGACAGTAGATTTTTTAAAGCTTTATAAGAATTATGATGTAATCAAATTACGAATTTTATAAAACTATTAGGTGGAATCTCGTGTGAATTATTTTTAAAACATATTTCAACGAGACCCATTTGCTACCATGCCCATAATGGTAGGTGCACAGATTTTTACGAACAGCACAAATATTTACGAGCAACCATAAAATATAGGCTGCATTTTATTTTATTCCGCACGAACAAAACTGCTGGTTAAAATATACTAATAGATTTTTCTGCCCACGAATTAAATTATTTTCAACTACTTATATGGTAAAAAGGTAAGGGCAAGTTTCTAAACTGAAAATTAATGTGACAAATTAATTAAATTAAATTGATAAATATTTAAACAAATCACAGCGGTTTACTCGCGCTTGACAATTTGTCACATTAATTTTGCTACAATATTCCCTTAATTGGCTCTAAGTCTTTTACGTAAAAAAAAATCCTAGCTTGAGAAAATATCTATGAATAAAAAGACGTAAATCGCATAGTTTATTCCAAGTTATACCTAAGCGCACTGGCAGACAAATAATAATAAATATAATATACTTAAACAGATACACAAAGATACACAATATTCCTTTTATAACTAAAGATTATACTAATGCCACTGCGCATTAGCTGGGCAGTAAAATAAGTGACTGCACTTATTATAAAACCCGCCCACGTGTTCAAGAAAGTCAAATTCAACCCTCAAAAGTCATTACGTACATCAGGCAAAAGGGTTAAACTATTTGTTTCTATTTGACATCTAGAACCTGTTGGAATAAAAAATAATCCACTGGGTTAAACTGAAACGGTTTTAAATGAGCAGAATGCTCATTTTAACAACTATCTAAATAGGATGGGTCACTTTACTGAACAGTGATGTCACACTTCAGCTGTCAATAGTGTCACACCCTAGCATCAGGTGGGATGATAGCTCACTTCAAGCTCACTTCACTTAAGTTTTTACAGCGAGATTTTTACAAAATAGATTGGCAGAAACGTTTCCTCCATAAACTCGGAAATTGTTTAGCTCCTCCTCTTTTTCAACGATTCTTATGTATCTTTATTTTTTAATGATCTCTATAATTATATTAAACTGGCTTTAGTCGGCCTGGCTTCGCACGGGTATCACTAAGTAGTTATCTACGGCACACCTACCTACCCTACAAACCTAACTACATACCTACCTACTTACCTACCCTACCTACCTACCAACCTACCCTACCTACCTACCTGTATACCTACCTAACCTACCCTACCTACCCTTCCTAACCTACCCTACCTACCCTTCCTAACCTACCTACCTACCTACATACCTATTTACGTACCTTTTAACCTACCTACCTACATACCTACCTACCTACCTATCTACCTACAAACCTTGTCCTGAGAATAACGAAAATAACAAAAAAATAACAATTTTGTGCAATGCATGGTTCGGTAGTTAAGCACTTTAATACATTTCGGCGATTCATTTTATATATACAGATTTAGTAGGATAAAACAAAATACAATTTTGAAAAGTATCTTCTTGCTTTTCTATTAGGAAAACAATTCTGTAGCATTCGGTGTACTCCAACCAAAAAACTGACGAAATGTGCGTGTAATAAACAAAAACCCCTACCTAGCCCTCCAGCTACAGGCGCAATACTATATCATTCTGAACAGTAGTCAAATACCCTATTGAAGACAAAGAGGTACCTACGTATACCAACAAAAAAAAAGCCATAGCCTCACTACCGTTCTCGTGTCAATGGCACATTAAGGGTTAACACGTATAACCAGCATTATTTTACCCGGCAAAAACATAAAATGAAAATGTTACTGCGGACTGAGAGTGGGGGCTATAAATCCGTGCGACCGTACAGTCGCAGCGACAAATCGTTGATGGCGTTTTCATATGAGCGATTATTAGATTGATATTCGTTTGATATGGTTTCCTTGTGTTTGTGTTATGGCTTATGGCACTTTGTTTTTTGTATGGGTTTTTGTGTGGTTCCGAAAAGGTATGTTTGCGTTATTATACTTGTAAGGTGCAGTTGTACAAGAAAAATGCTCATTTGTAATGCAAATAATAATTTTAATCGTATTAAATTTAGCCAATATCATCTTTTTAATGTCGTTTATGTGTGTGTTGGTAGCAGTGGTGGCCCACTGGAAATAGCCACGACTTACGAGTTGTAGGTCATGTTTTCGATCCCAAGCAGGCACTTTACTTTTTGTAAAAAATATTTTTATCACCACTGATCTCAAAACGGTGAAGGAAAACATCGCGAGGAAACCGGGATGTGTTAGAACCAACAACTCAAAGACATCTGCCAACCCGCACTGGGCCCACGTGGTGGATTATGGCCCACTTCCTCTCACAGAGGCCTGTGTCTCAACAGTGGGAACATTGTATGCTAATTATGCTATGTGTGTGTTTGTCGTTTTGTGTTTTTTTTTTAAGTATTCAAGTTACACTTTACTACAAGTTCATAGCCATCCCCTTGTCACATGAGCATGTTCATGATGTTCACGCCCCTCCACTTTTCCCCTTAAAAAACACAATTGCGACAAGAATCCCATTCATTACACACTACCCAGAGGAACACCTCACGGGCATTATTACGTCATCAAGGTAGACAATCCTGTACCTTAACCACATCATAATAAACCTCAACAAGTCTACTCTTAGGGTAAACCATTTCCCCCTTCACCCATTATTTACCAATGCAATCATTATCAATTACCCCGGGAGTCTGGGCTGCCTCTGTTAATATTTAAGTGAAGTTTCTAATTTTGGGTGCTTTGTGCTAGCTTTGGCTGTGTTATGGGTAATGTCAATCGTAAATGTTTTGCTCAAATTGAGGCTTCCCGTGGGGCACCGGCATTAATCACCTTGCTTGAAGAATTGGTTACCGCTATTACTGTCGTTTTAGAATGCTGCCAATGAGGGTTTTTCGGCAGCATTGAGACGTTAGGTCCGGGCACCTGTCAAAAGTGTCAAAGCCTATATTTTCTTTAGTAGAAGACTTCTTGCAAAAGTGGCGCCATCAGGTGTTAATTTTCATGAAAACCCTCACTGTCGTGATAGCCCAGTGGTTAAGGCCTCGCCTCTCATGCACGAGGAGGTGGGTTCAAAACCGGGCAAGCACCATTGCGACTTTTTGAATGCATATGTTCTTTCTGAGTTTATCGTGGACATTACTGACATCAGTGAAGGAAAAACAAAAAACAAAAACACATACGTTTGAAATAGACAACCCGTCTTGAGCAAGCGTGGTGATCAATGCTCGTGCCTTCTCTGTATGAGAAGAGGCCTTTGCCCTGCAGTGGGACAGTAATAGGCTGGTATTATTATTATAATGCTGCCAATGCACTTAGTGGCTACTTAGGTGATCAGTCCCGCATGAGTTGGGGAATGTTTTAAGTTTTCATCATGTCAGTAGAGGTTCACCAATGCTTCCCGACACGAGGAAGGAAGAGAAAAAGTGTTATCATTATTATTCAATGTACATGACAACACCAACAATATGGGTGACCATCTTTACATACCAAGACCCCTCCGTGCCTCGGAAAGCACGTTACGCCGTTGGTTCCGACTGTCATTTGTAGATCTTTGACAGTTATTACGGGTCGTCAGAAGCCCGAAAGTCTGGCAGCCAGTTTTACCAAGGGGTATCGTGTTACCCAGTGACTGGGTTGTGGAGGTAAGATAGGCAGTCATTACGTGTAAAATACTGGTATTCAGCTATATGCGGTTAGACTGGAAGCCGACACCAACATAATTGGGAGAAGGCTAGATGATGATGATTAAACATGACAACAGTTGGTTTATGCCCAGTTTTTAGGGTTCCGTAGTATACAAGGAACCATTATAGTTTCGCCATGTCCGTCTGTCTGTCTGTCTGTCCGTCTGTCTGTCCGCGGCTTAGCTCAGAGACGGTTAGTACTAGAAAACTGTAAATTGGCATATGTATACATATGAATCATGCCGACAAAGTGGTAAAATAAAATCAAGATTTTTTTTTTAGGTTACCTCCCCTACCCGTAATGTGGGGATGTTTTTGTTTTTTTTTTATCGCTAGAAAGGTCGTTTAAAAATAGTTTGTGAAAGCCATTTTTGGATTCAGGGATCCGTTTGCGAAATATTAAGTTATTAACTGAATTTTTTGGTTAGAATCTAGTGCCCCCCCCCCTGCCAGCTAAATAGTTGTACTTGGATTTGTGAAAAAATTCACAGCAGTAGTATATATAACGAAATTATAAGGAAAACTATCAGAGCTAAGTAGGCTGTACAGGTTAACGAGTAATCAACCAACTTAAATTTGCGGTTTGAAAAACATGATCTTCCATACATTCCGTATGGGAGAACATGTTTTTCAACTACAATGTTAAGCTTGTTCTTGGGATAAATTCATTCCAACTACGGAACCCTTCATTGTGCGTGGTCCGACACGCACTTGGCCGGTTTTTTTTGTTACTTTAAGGGCCCCCGGCAAAAAAAGAATAAAACCATCTGTCCCGAAGGTGGCTTCAGAATTCTTTATTCTACGGAAAGAAAAAATGGTGGATCCAACTTTTGTACTCAACTGCACATATTAACATCTCACAGCTACTTGCTTTGAATTTACGCGTTGGAGGCGTCAATCTTCTCTTTCACAACGGAATTCATTAAGTAGACCTAAATAGGCTTAATTTGTTGAACCTAAACAAAGAGCTTTTACTTCGAAAATGTGTGTTTATCGTCTGCTACTTAAGTATGAGAAAGAGATACATTAAGGAAGGAAGAAATTTAATTAAATCAGCACTAGATAGTACGAGGGACTAGTTACCTATGCTGCGTTCAAAATGTTATTGGGTTTTTCCAAAAGGAATTTCTCAGTAGCAGCCCGGAGTTTGGAAGTTCAACTCAAACTCAAAGCATTTATTTCAATTAAACCATTAACAGGCACTTTTGAATTGTCAAGGAGTCGGTCAGTCAGAAATATGAAGCTAGTTGCCCATTCCGAAGCGTAGTAGGTACCTATGGAGAAGAACGGGCAAGAAACTCCACGGACACTGGTTGACCAGGTGGAGGTGCGATACCCCCATCGTTTGGAGTCAGTCATCAAACTAACTCCAATTTCTCTATCGATGGTCAAATGAAAACTTAACCTATCCCAAGCGCAAAAATTTTCGCACTCGCTACGCTCGCGTTTCGATTTTCGGATTCATGGGCACAAACTACTTTCTGACAGACACTATTAAGGTTTATATTGCTCGGTGATGCAAAAAACAGTGTAGAACCATATAACCAAGTGTAAGAAAACTGTTTCAGTAAAATTTGGCGTAGTTTGATAAGATTATTTTCAGTATACATTTTGTTAAACTTATTAGGGTTCGAGCAATGATAGCCTGGTGGTGTGTCCGTCAGACTGCCTAGTCATAGGTTGTGTCAAGTTTGAACTCAAGGTGCACCTCTGACTTTGCGGATTCATGTGCGTATGGTATAATTATCATTTGCTTAAAAAACGGTGAACGAAAACATCGTGAGGAAACCGGCATGCCTTTTTTTTTTTTTTTTTTTTTTTGAGGGTGGGAAATCATCAAATGACTACTCCCGCTCTGGGCAGAGCGAGAGGGTGTGTCAGACTTTTACTGACTAAAACCCACCCGTGTTCCTTCCGTTGCCTGTGTGCCGGGGCCGCGTTATCCCTTTCGGACAAACCCGCAACCCCAGCAGGCATTGGTCTTTCGACCCCGTCGGTTGGTGCTGACATCTCTTTGAGGCGCGCGTGGAACACAACGCGCCGTCGACACGGGCCTGGTCCTTATCGGACGGCGAGCTGCCCATTGCTCACCGTCCGCAAGCCCGCGCCTACGGTGGCCGGAAGTCGGCTCTGGACTCCCGACGCCCGGGGCGTCTCCTGCGGCGACTAGGGCCGCGAGGGCGTGCAGCTTGCATCTCCCTCGCGCGCTCCGCCTCCTCCTTCGCGAGCATAACTGCTTCGCAGAAGGAGGTGACGGCCTCCCATGCACTCTCGCTCCGAACCATGGCCTGAACCAGGGCCGGACGCGAGAGATCGCCGCCGCCGATCGCCTCCGTGAGGACACGGCGGTGCTCCGCCCAAGCCGGGCAGACCTCCACCGTATGCTCCACCGTGTCCTCCGGGCGATCCACACAGTGGTGACACCCGGGCGTTTCCTCCCGCCCTACGCGGAACAGGAACCTCCCGAAACAACCGTGTCCGGTGAGGACCTGCGTCAGGCGGAAGGTGAGGACGCCATGGCGCCTCTCAAGCCACTCCTCAAAGAGGGGACTTATCGCCGCAATTGTGGCGTGCCCAAAACCGGCATGCCTGAGAGATATTTCTCGATGCGAAGCCAAGTCAGAGGTCCATGGGCGGCTTTAAAACTCTGACACCAGATTAGTCACTCGAAAAGAAGAAACAGTGACGTTCAAACGTCAAAAATATATGGTTTTAAAAAGTCGCTAGTCACATACATAACTTTAAGCAACGTCGGACTAATACATAAAAAAAATATTAATGCATTCTGTATCAATCTAGTATTGTTTTACCTATCCATACTACTATAAAATTGAAAGTAACTGTCTCTCTGTCTGTAACCTTTTCACGCCTAAACCACTGAATGGAATTCTATAAAATTTGGCAAGGAAGTGGTATCCTGGCATAGGCTATTTTTTTGTCTCAAAAAAAATCTTAAAGGGGTTGATATATTATGTTGTAGGATGATTTGATAATTTGAATTTTCGTGAAAACCTTAGGGATTAAAACACAGATAATTAGACAATCGTGAAAACATTTCTGTGAGCAATTTTGATTGCTTGCGCGGTTGGTAAATATAGAACATTGACTAACCTAACCTACCCCTACACCCTATTCAATATGACGACTCATACAATTTGCCTGCGATTATATAATTAGACAATGATGAAAACATTTTTTACCTACTTCCAAGTTGCTCGCAGAAATGTTTTGATATCCCTAGGGTTTTCGCGAAAATTCGAATTATCAAATCATCCTACGACATTGTACACGGGTTGAAATTGTATGTGAATAATGTATAATTTGTATGGGAAACCCTGCATTTCTTAAGTTAGGGATATGATAATTTCAATTTATGCTTTTGGTAAGAGAACTAGGAAATAAAAAATTACGTGTGAATGTTTAAGTTTTTGTGATGGGTTTTTAGTTTATTTTTTCTCTTGATTGCAGATTGTTTATTATACAAGTGTCATTTTGTTTGTTAATTAGGTTGTGTGTCACTTTTGAGTTTGTATATCTGTACAACGCCCTGGGATAATATTATGTAATGCTGTGCATGAAAACTTAAATAAATAAAAACAATATGCCCGACCTGGGAATCGAACCCATGACCTCATGCTCACCAGTAGCGCTTGGGATCACTAGACCAACGAACCAAACCGAACCGTGCAAAAGTAGCGTGAAATTAAGTCAGTACAATTGACCACTGATTTTCCCTAGGGTATATTTTTCGCAATATACCCTAGGGATATTGCGAAAACACGGATAATTAGAAAATGGTAAAAATATTTCGGCGAGCAACCTGTTAGGTTAAGTTAGGTTAGAACTGTGACCAACCGCGCGCGAGCCGAGTGAGCTTAGCGAACGGTGCCGCGGCAGCAGCCGGCGAGCTCTACTTCCAAGTTGCTCGCAGAAATGTTTTCACTATTTTCTAATTATCCGTGTTATCGCAATATCCCTAGGGTTTTCGCGCAAATTCGAATTATCAAATCATCCTAAGACATTATACGGGGTGTCCGGGACATCGACGCGAAGCCGGTTACCATGGATTCAGTACATGATTCTGAACGGCATTGCGTTGAAATTTTTCGTCGGTTATTTTAAAAAAAACTGCTGCTCCATACTGTATACAAGTACCTACATACTCGTATATGTTTATGATGGCGCATATTTTACGGGCCTTAAGGGCGTAAACTCCTTATTTGAATAACACAGCGCAATTTGTATTCGCACGCAACAAACATGTAATTGTTTGCGATAATGTGTTATTTATTTGCCGAACGTTTTTATGTATGTTTTTGTTTATATCGTTTTGGGTCAGTAATTAAGATTGTGTTCCGTGACTTAAATACTGAAGAAAATTTTAACAAAATGAGCTTGTTACTTCAAAATTACATTATGATGATAACACTTTTTCTCTATTTGGTTTGTGTTTTGCCATTATCAAATACAAGCTGTTGCCCGCGACATCGTCTGCGATCCAGGATAAAAAGTAGCTTTTGTCCTAACCCAGGTCATGGTCTACCCATGTGCCAAATTCCATCCACATCCGTTCAGCCGTTTTAGCGTGAAAGCGTAACAAACTCACTTTCGCATTTATAATATTCGTTAGGATTTGTAGTTTAGTTGCTAGGCAGAAAGAAAAATGAAAAATTTCTATGAAAATTACATGAAAATTCTTCTATCAGAGTCGCTGTCTGCGGTAGCCTTGACTAGGTAAAGTAGTGTGTTGCTTGACTTCTAAAAGCCTTCATTAACCTAGTCCAACAAATAACATTATCCTATAATGTTCCTACTGCTGTGGCTCAGGGATTGCAGTAAGAGGGACTGGGCCGTAATCCACGCAGACCCATTGCGGGTTGGTGAATATCACATGTCTTCGAATTCTTCGTTCTTGTTCATTCCCTCACGATGTTATCCTTCACATTTTGAGAGTAGTGATGAAATAATTTACACAAAGTACCGACAGTTCTGGGTTCGATCCTATGCTCTACAACTCGTAAGTCGGGACCGTTTCTGCTGGACCACCACTGTTCAAAACGTCTATCCTCCGCCATAGTCCAACTGACATCGACTTTCACCTAAAACCTAACCACAACAATACAGAGAGCCGCTTTAATGGCGACATTAATTTGACACACGTATACGATTTCGCGGAAGATATTTTAATTTCATTAAACGAGATTATTTATTTATGTATTTTTAATTTTCTAAAATAGCATCATAGAGCAAGCTGTACTTAAAGAACTGTAGTGCAGAGGTCATTTTACGGAGTCACGATCATAGCATCGCATCAATGAAATTAAAACGAATAACGGGCGAAGAGTACGCGAATTGAAGGAAAGACTGAAAATGTTCGTTTTTCAATTTACGAATTATTTTATCTTATTATATTTTTTATTACTGGCCACTAGCCCTACCCGTGTTTTAAATTAATGTCGTCATTTGTGGCGACACATTGTGTATTCCTTAACCCAACAAAACCACAGCTCATAAAATTCGCGTTAATATTCAGACGCATTATCCTAATCCTTGCTACATTATAATTATGTACAATAATCTCTTAATATATACGTAAAAGTCTCGTAGGTCATCGTGACATGAACAGATTTTATGTCTAATCTTATTATGCTAAATTGTAAGGCACTGGGAAAAGAATAATGAATTTTTATAGAAGAGAAACTGCTACTTTTTTGTTGAAACTAAATGTCTCGTTCTCTTTACAGGCCACAACTTCACTAATATATTATTTAAACCGGTCAAGCTAGTTAGTTTATAAGATTGTCTTTTAGGGATGAACAGAGTTGAAACTACACGAGTATAGCCCGTAATACACATACCTGTAACTGGCACAAAAACAAGCAAGTAACTTGCATGCTATCGTGACGTTCATCAATCAGAAGTTATGGTCAAGGGCATGCAAGCTACTCGCATACTTCTGTGCAAGTTACAGGCATGTGTATTACGGGCTTATAGCTCATGCTGCTGGAAAAAAAGATAAGCCTGTCATAGAGGTTGGGGGGGACAGGAGCTAGATACAAGTTTTATGATGCCTGAAAGTATATGATCCACTGCAGTAAACAAGATCAGAAAAATATATGATATTCTTCAGGATATATATGCTAGTTAGATAATAATACAAATAATTTGATGCGATAGAAAAAAATCACGAAGAAACCTCAAAAAAAATATTTTAACGATTAAAAACCATACATGCAGTCTGATTTTTTGTCAGATTATTCTACAAGCAAAATATTAATGTAATAGTGTTTTATTTTTTTAGTCCAATCAATACATTTTTTGTAAATAGTTTGTTTCATATTTTGCGCATCATCGCGCTTCTCTTTTTTTTGTATGCAGTCCGACAGTGACCGCGCTTTCAATTAGATGTCAGCCTCTTAATGAACTCCAGTAAGTAGGTAGTAGTATTTAAAGGTTTGTCAGAAGTTTTATGAAGAGTTGCAATCATCAAGGTCCCCGTTTGACATCATTATTTTACCGTACACCATTTTCGTGACCATAAACAAGAGTTTCGCTTCTATAAATTAATTATTCTATAGCTCGGACCTTTTTTTATGTGTAATTAAGTATTTTAGATCCAATGTTTTGAGTGCCGTGCGTACGGATTCATTAAGAGGTACCTATTTATAAATGTCTCTTTAAGCGTTTTGGCTTTAAGTGCTTGTTTAGGAGATCAAGTTAATTTGAAAGGGTCGTGGAAAGCTTTTTTGTGTAGGTATTTCTAAAATTTGTGTGGGTAAATATTTTGTATTTTGTTAAATTGGTCTTTAGCATTTAATTGCTAATTGCATGTAAACTGCATTTGGGTCCTTATTCTGAAGTATTAATGCCATCATGATTCCGTTGCGAAAAAGGGATGGTCATGTTATAGCTCCATCCCTCTCTGACACTGGAAAATTATAGCATTCATTCTTCATAATATGGGACAGACTGTCGTTTGTACTCAAATTCTTTATTTTGTTTTTCATACAACTCATAATTTGTCCTCTATAAAATTCAAAGCTATCAGTAGTGGCCTTTTTGGCCTCGCACAGGTCTTTACTTTTCTGTTTGTATTTTAATTTTATATTTTTATTTTTTATTATTACTTACTGTTTGTATTTCCTGTGCGTGTCCCAAATAAAATATTTTTCTTTCTATTTTTCTTTCTAATAGCCTAGTGGTGAGACCGTCGAACTGCCAAGGCAAAGGTTTCGAGTTCGAACTCAAGGCACGCACCTCTGACTTTTCGGATTCATGGCCGTATAATCATAGTATAATTATTATATAAAATTACTAGCTTTTGCCCGCGACTTCGTCCGCGTAGAAGACGAAAATGGTTCTAACAGATTTTTTTATTGGTTTTTTACGTTATTAATTTTATTATAAGATATAAATTATTATGGTAAAATGATTGAATACTCATAAAATATAACAATCTTTATTACAGTGTAGGGATTTAAAGGTTAAATAAACATGAAAATAAAATAAAATTTTGTTAAGTAAATATATTTTATGAACATGAAGCTCGGCCTTCGATCTGGTGAAAGTTACACGGGGGTATTATCTATTTACAACGAAATTGAAATACTACACCTACTGCAGCATTTCTTTGTAAACAATATTTTTGTTTTTCCTTCGGGTGCTAGAATCACCAGGCTACTCTATGCGCTTACTCTGGAGTATGCCACATACAACTGGCCGTGGGAGAAGCAGCTGTCCCTCAAGTCTACTCCCGCTACCTTAAGAGTTTGACCTTGAGCTTTGTTTATGGTCATTGCGAAGCAGAATTTGATTGGAAACTGCACTCTCTTGAATTCGAAGGGGTAATTTGATGGTGTTAATGAAATCCAATGAATAAATACAAACCTCTGTAAAACTTAGAAACCTTCAAATGCGGTACTAATATAGTACGGTGACTTTCGAGACATTCCAATTTTAAATAGTATTTAAATTGCACCAAGCTTTTATGTGAGTTCAACCTTTTTTGAATAAAATCGGATTGAGTTTTCAAACATGTGTCAAAATAAAATGTTATTTAAATCAAAAGCACTAAGGAGTATTGGTATCAACTTCGAAGCAAATCTCTCCCAAAATAACTTTCTACCCCTATTTAACACCGTTAGAGGATGAATTTCAATAAAATACGAAACACGTCTTCCATCAATTCTGCTAAAAAATGTTTATGCAAAATTTGAAGTAGATTGGACCAAGGAATCACGTTGTCACATACAAACTTTGCCCCCCTTTTTCACCTCCTTAGGGGTAGAATTTCGGAAAATCCTTTCTTATCGGATGCCTACATTATACAAAGAACACACCCTTCAAGTTTCAGGTCCCTAAGATCAGCGGTTTAGGCTGTGCGTTGATCCGTCAGTCAGTCATTCAGGACAAAGCATTTTATATGTATAGATTATAGGGAAAAAAATTGGCACGGTTTGCTTGCTGGTAGGGCTTGTTTGTAAGTCCGCCTGGTTCACTACCATCATCCTAATCCTAATTAATAATATAAATGCGCAAGTGAATTTGTTTGTTTATTTGTTTGCTACGCTTTCACGCCGAACAGCTTTGGATTGGGACATGGCATACTTTTTATTCCGACATTCCCAAGAGATCGAGCCTTATGCGGGTGAAAACGCGTGGGGCAGCTAGTCTAAGTCGGTTGCCATAACATCAATGTTAACAGCATTGTTGTGTTTCGGCAGTTAGAGGTAAGATATCCAGTTCCTGTGGTTGAGGATTCCAGGTGAAGCTCACTTCTACCTTAGGCCTGATCATCACTTACCATCATCAGGTGAGAAGAAAACCAAGAGCTTACCAGTTGAGGATAATAAATAAAAATGTAGGTATACCACCAAAATTATCGATATAAGAAAGCTTTGCTGGGAGAAAAACGGTAAAAGGAAACACACGAAATCTTACCTCTTTTCACAAAATAACATCCACGCATCATCAAGAATTCAGGAGGCACTAACAGCGCATTAGATAACACATGTAGGTATATAGGAGCATTATATATTGAACGTAAATGTACTTGTGTTTGAACAAGTACTAAGCTGCAAGCAAGCAGCTGAGGTGTTTGCAAAGGTGATATAGAACCTTATGGGTTTCTACCGGTGTTACGGTGTATTTTGAACAGAAGTATGTAGTTGGTAAAATGTGGGGATACTAGAAAAAATATTATAGGTTAAAGACAGGATTAGTTGATATTTTTACTACACATTTTCTCTGCCTGGAGTTTCCCAAAACACGAGCAATCAGTTTCTTCTACAGACCGAAACGAAAGAATGAAATTCAAATTCAAAAGTAATTTATTCAAACTAGGCTGAGAATCAGCACTTTTAGAACGTCGAAATTACATAAGACCGTCCCCCAAAAACGCCCACCCTTCATCACTTCCTAGTGCTTTAGCTGGGAAGAAGAAGTGGCGCAACAAACTCCCCAGCAGAAAGAACTGCCGAAGAGAAAATTCTCATCATTACTGTCGGTAATGGATGAGTCACAAGATATTTTGCTTCAACATGCAAAAATAGTTAATTATACAGGAGCATAGCTCAGGGAGTTTAGTTGTGAATATAAACACAAGAACACAGCTAAATATCCTATTGTCCTCTATAACGTAACATCTAGACTATCTAGGATACCTTTGAATAAATAACGAGGCCTAACAGAAGCAATAGCTAATACCGAGCCGCTAAACGCCTTATTCCATAATATATTCCCTCCCAGTTCTCTCTCCTTAATATTTAATTCAACTGCAATAATGCAAGTCGATACGATTACCGTATACCGCAAGGAATAACCGAGGTAAAAGTGCGTAAAATATACAAGAAAACAGGTAAACATTTCTTGCGATGGCAGGGAGCCAATATTTACGAAGCTAACACGATCCTAAGGGAAATAGTGTCGAATATGAGCCGTATTCCCGCCATTTTGTTTGCACGCGATATAAAAACTGGGAGGTGCGGTTTCTTTTACTTTTTTTTTGTATGTTTTTCTAATATTTGAGGGGAAATCTTGCACTCTGGTTTGTCTAGAATTCTAGATATAAGATTTTGCATTTTCAGTAACAGTTTGATTATGGGGGCTCGTGGTTAAATAATAACAGCTGCAAGGGTCGATCGAAGGTAAAGCTACGCTTGCCGCGGTCGGTTCGTGGATGGGTGACCATCAATTACATATCGAGACCCCTTCGTGCATCGCACGTTAAGCCGTTGGTCCCGGTTGTCATTCGTAGATTATTGACAGTCGTTACGGGTAGTCAGAATTCCAAAAAGTCTGACAACCGATCTTATCAAAGCGGTGGTGTTACCCAAAAACTGGGTTGAGGAGGTCAGATACGCAGTCGCTCTATGTAAAATACTGGTATTCAGCTGCATCCGTTTAGACTGGAAACTGACACCGAAATAGTTGGGAAAGACCAGACAGATCGAGTAACAGTTTAAATAGAAAATAATTTCAATAATTACGAGATTTAAAAAAATAGTTGGCGCGGTTAATCTCGCCGTATTTGCAAAAATTTGAGGCGTGATTAGGTAGGTATATCAATAAATCAAGAGCTATATTTATTTTACTTACATCAAAAGGAGTATTTTTTTAAGCTCAAGTAACTAAAATAAAGTAAAACCTTTGTTTACTAATTTGGTCCAGATATTAATAAAGCAGGGTTGGCAAAATTTTAATTATAATGGTACAAAAATATGGGTTATCCCACTAATCCCCATCAATGGACATGAAAAGTTTAAAAATAGTAATAAAGTAAACAATTCTGTCAAAGGCCACTTGGAAAAAAATCCTTTATTGAAGTGATTTTTTTCCAAGTGGCCTTATAGTTATAGTTTTAGTTTCATATCTGGACATTGGTCCAAATATGAAATTGTATTGAAATTGTATTAATATGAAATCAAAATTGTATTTACTGTAGATATAGTGAAATTACGGTTTACGGTTTAAGACATTTATTTCTCAAAAAGAATACAATTCACTTATCATGAGAAATACAAGTTAATGTTACTACTAAATACATGAACATATGAAGAACGGGAGGTACTCGTAAATAATCTATTAAGTAGTAGATGTACAAAAAGCATTTTTAGTGGGTAACAAGAAAAAAATTAGTGTACTATTACATATCGTTTCTCGATGGCAAGTCAATAGCAATTATACATTGTTAATAGTAGCAAACTGTGAATATTTTTTAATTTGTTAGGTAGTGCTTCAAAGTGATAAGATAGATTAGTACATAGATGTATTTTATGCCTTGGTATGTATTTTAAGTAAGTAATAAATTTAATGTTGTAGAAGAAAATAGCACTAGACTTTATAAATACGTAATTGAATTAAAATCGAGTGAAATCTTTCAAGATGTGGTGCTTTAAGGTTTTTTTGTATAGAGTAAAGGACTGAATCTCCTTAATGTCATTAGGCAATTTATTAAAAAAAAATTAAATTTAAATTTATTAAATTAGGTTATATAATGTAGTTAGTACAGGGTAAGACCCCACACGAAGCCGTCATCTACGGATTTTGTACATCAATATAAATAACTGTGTGAAAATAATTGCTGCCAAACGACATTTATTTTTGGTGTGAAAATTCGCTGCTTATTGTAATTAGTGCGCAATGTAACGCACGCAAAACATTGTGCATGGGTTGCACCCATGTGCCGGTGCGTTATTAAATGATTAATTATATGTTATAACTTAATTTTAAATACTCCCACGATCATTTAATTCAGAATGAATTTGCATTCCATACATTGTTAGTTACATTTGCGCTATTTAAGCAATAATTTTTAAGTATACTTTGTTTTTTTTATTGTTTTTAATTTATGTTTAGTGTGTTTTTAGTTTAATTTGTGATTTCCTGTGCGAGTCTCAATAAATACTTTTTCTTTCTTTCTTTCTTTATTTAATATTAAAAAGGGCATCTCCAGATCCGTGAATGGTGTTCCAGTGCCCACAACCGGGCAACCAACCCATCAATTCATTCAAAAGGCTGAAATCAATTCATATTCTCAATATTCAGAAGGCTGTTGGGAGGCCACTTTTTTTCTTACTATTGCCCCGAAGCAGTCCGTGGTGGCCTTAGCAAACATACCTGATGCATTGCAAAAGCGAGACAACCCCAACAGCATCCTAAAACCATTATTGTACAGGACCCGTAGGGCATTGAAAGATCTATGCAGTAAAACTTGTTTTCGTAAAAATCGTCGAAAAAAAGTTGTAAGTTTGACCTGAAATACTTCCTTAATTTGAAAAAAAAAACGAAATAATAAGGTTCCCAGGCATGGTCCAGTACAAAAAAAAACATATTTACGGGAAGAACAACTGAGTTTCGGCTTGGATAAGGGTTTTTTTACACCCGTTATACGTTGTTTCACATAATAAACGAAGAAGAGTGAAAGAACGTTGTTTCCACATCGTCATAGTTGCATATATGTATTCATTATTTTAAATTACATTATAATTGTCTACAGGGGTGTCAGGGATATCGACGCGAAAACTGTTACTATAGAAAATTAACTATAATTTTGCATGCCCGTAATGAGGGTGAAATATGTCCTGTGCTATTATTTAATTTAACATCTCGTGTAACCATATTTCATGCAAATAAATGATTTATTATTATAGATAGATTCAGAACATGATTCTGAACCCCAAGCGTTGAAAATTTACGTCGATTATTTAAAAAAAAAAATGCTGTTTTATACAATACCTACGCGGTCAAAATGTATGGAACAGCTGTTTTTTTTAAAATAACCGACGTAAATTTCAACGCTCTTGCGTTGAAATTTTTCGTCTTGTATATTTTTCGTCTGTGTGTTTAGCTTGTATGTTTACGTATTTATTCAAATTAGTAAATTGTTTTTGATTCATGTATTTTGTTTTCTCTTCTACTCTTACACACTTTGTCTAATCTCTTTTTATTTACTTTCCTATCGCAGGTATGCTGGAGCAGATATCGCAGATATGAGACCTAGCATGAAGCCGCCGTAAACAACACAACTGACGGGGTCCGCTAAGGCCGATGCCTGCCAGGGTCGCGGGAAAGTCCGAAAGTGTCACCATGACCCCTTGCAACACACAGGCAACTGTAGAAAAACGGGTGGGTTTTAGTCAGTAAGAGTTCGACACGGCCTCCCGCTCCGCCCAGAGTGGGAGAAGTTATTTGATAAATTTCAAACTCAAAAAAAAAGAAAAGATATGCTGGAAGAGTTTTCTCTAGAAATATTGTACCTTTGTACGTATTTTTCTGTTCCTTTCTTCGTGTCTGTTTATATGTGTGTGCATAAATGGTTAAATAAATAAACATCCTTTGCGAATATGCTACAGAAACATTCAAAAAACAATAACACATTCCTAGATATCCGATGTTTACAAGTCCAGCTTTAGGCTTTAAAAGCGCTTTAGGCTTTTAGTGGCTCTGCGCCATTACTTTGAACGTTGTGTTTCACGCCACTTAAGTGCTTTTACATAATGTTATATACTATGCACTAGTTTTAAAACGGCCTATACAGGAAATAAATTAGCTAGCGAAACTCACATGGGTATCGATTTCTAAATATGATAAATCAAAAAAAAAAGATTCATGATTTTTTTGGGATCGACGGCCTCAAGTAGTTTCGTTATTTGAAATAACAGTTCAAAAAACCTTTTTTTTTGTATAATCTTCACAGACTTTATGGGTGCCAATATATAAATACGATAAGACAAAAAAGAACTGTTCTCATACTTCACTTCTACTTATACTTCAAGTAACTTCACTATATGCTGTCTTTGACCACAAAAAAGAATCATCAAATATATTTTTTTGTCGGATTTTTGCTATTTAATTTAATTTGACCTTGATGAATACGGTGGCGTTTGATAATTTATTACAAAACTCCAAACGATGAAAACTACAATGAAATACAGGGACGATAAATGGATATAAAAAAATAAACTTCACTCGAAACATACAACTCATCCATGTCAATAAAGGACCTCAATTGAAGACCATACGGTTTCATTCGCCACAATACTTAGCCATTTCATATGAAATTGCTCCTAATGCTTCATTTCCTATTCCGTTCCTTATAATGGTTCTTTGGGCAATTAAAAGAGAAAATGGCGGCCAATTACTAACATGATTCTGCATTAGTGAATCAGCATTTGTATGTGACTTCATTGTGGAAAAGAATTTGGGGTTCGCATATATAAATGTGGATTGTAGAGTTAAACTTTTACTGGAAGTTCTTTTGAGTAAACATTTAAATTTTTGATAGTGACGTCTTCTAACTACAACTTGAATGTACATAAAGCCTGTTATACATGCCATGGTTTCTATACAGTACGGCGTATAAACCGCGTCGTAGAAAAAACGTCGTGTGTGTCAACAAGGTTCCGTAGTGATCCATACAACACTGACAACCGTGCCTACACACGGCATATAAACCGTAATTTTTCAAGGCAAAAAAAACGTGTGTGTACAAAGGAGCTTACGATCCGATTCCAATTTGTCATACGCAGGTCACTACCTGACTGGCTAAAAATGGAACGACTTTAGTCTTGCACAGCCCTGATTACTAGGTACGAAATGCTTAAATTCTACGGCACAGCAGATTTATTTATTTATATAAGAATTGATTGCACTTACAGTAAACACCAAAGCGCGCAGCAAGCCAACAACAACATTTAAGTAAAAAACTTCATGCAAATATTTAACATACATTTAATGCTATACATAAATATGTCAACATCGGGCTCCTGAGCAATCAGAGTGTTCAGCAGATTGATCGTCTGGGTTGTGGGAGCATATCGAGCAGTATGGGTACGCACTGGCGGGGCCGCGAACAGGCACCGCGAGGCACAGGCGCGCGACCACCGCAGCCGGTCCGGAGCAGTTAACAGCACAGCTCCGGTCGCAGCCGGTCCGGCGCAGATGCTCCGGACCGGCTAACTAACTTATACCTGTGCTGTTATCCAACAGCCCGGACACAAAGTGTTGCCACGTCAAGCGCCGAACGCAGTGACTATTGGCTATTGTAAGACTTGCCTCACACAACAACTGTTAAAATTGATAATTATGTACTTCAAAAATCTAAAAATAATTACATAGGAAAATAGATTAAAGCGTGTGTAGTTCTTTGACTTGTGTGGAATGTGATTTCTATTCTGGTTCTTTTTTATTTTTAAGCTAGCAAGAAAAGAAAAAAAAAATCAGACCGAATCCAAAAAACTTTTTCAACAGCCACTTCCATAAACATTGGATGAGTAATCACTTCGCTATTCCACATTGAATATAGTTAGCGTGTAAAACGTTGGAAACAGGCTGTTTTCGGTTTCGGTTCCCGTGGAGTCGTGACTCACTACTTTGGAAGCCGGTAGCCCATGAGCTTCGCCAAAGTTTTTAACATCTACTTAATTAGATGTTAGTTTGGTGAATTGTTTTAGTAAAGTCAATAAGGTATACTTGTGTTATAGAGTTTTATGGCATTATTTTGTTGTTTGTTTCCTTGGGTTGGGGAGTGTCATTGTGTAGTAATAAGTAGGAAGGAAAGTAGAAGCATGAATTTTTGGGACAGCACGGTTTTTTTTTAATTTCTATATGAAAGGGCTTTGACGCACATGCCGCCCTGGTTGTCTTAACAAAATCATACTAATTCCTATTTAACAAAACCTTAGCATAGCTAATTTGTAAAGTACTCTTGCTGCATCAGACAATGGCACAGTTAGAGCACTATTACAGTAACTTACCTCTCTAATTCTACAATCTAAGATATTTTGCGTATTGGAGAGTAAGTAGCTAAATGCCAAGTCGACAACCATGTTGCTGAATCAGATTAATACAAAGGTGTTATAGAATAGAATATTCTTTATTATGTACACCATAAAAAATACAGATATAAATGTAGACATTTTACATAGGGTGACACAATGGGCGGTCTTATCGCTAAAAGCGATCTTTTACAGACATCCTTTGGATGGATTAAAGTAAGAAGAAGAGACAATACTGCAGGTAGTCAGTGGTGTACCATTTACATACACAATAAATACATACATACATAAAGCATACACTAATCTATATATATATATACATTAACAAACATGAAACAAGATCAAGGAACTATATGTAATGATGATGTTTAAGGAGAGAGGAAGTGTTTTTTTACCAGAATTTTAAAAGTGGACAAAGATTGAGCACGCCTTATCGACACGGGTAAGGCATTCCATAACCGTACTGCTTGAACTGTAAAAGACTTGTCATAAAAGCTGGTGGAATGCATCGGCATCTCTAGTCTCAAATTTTCCGATGACCTCAGATATCTATTATGTGTGTCATGAAGGAACTTGAAACGTTTTTTAAGATAAGAGGTGTTATGTCTGTTGTTGAACACTGATTAGTTATTCTTAAAGACAACTATAACATTCTGGCCTTCATTTTTATACTATGAAGACAGAAGTCATCATAACGTTAAACATCTTATCATTGGCGTCAAATGAAACATGAACCTATTGGAAAGGTTGCTACGCCTAAAAAAATTACAGGCACTTTGCTATTTTCACCCAAAACGATGAAAATAAATTCTCTACACAATATATCACGTAATATAAATTCCAAACTATACTGAACGACTGTCTCAGTCTTGCTATTCCAGTAATTGGCTAGCAAACAAAAATAATATCTTCAATAAATCTCGTAGACCAATCATTCCAACTTGACCTCTATTACCGAAGCGCTATAAAACAGTCCATCACATTTTTCTTTGGCAAAAAATAAATGTAGCTACATGCATACATTATGATGTATATCTATATCAACGTTGACAAATGTATGGAATAAATCAAAGGAGCGCGGGCCGAGAGTCGTTTCATGCGACATGAGGCATAAAACAAAGAAAGCAGAAGGTCTATACAGAATGGCATAGGCATAGTAAACTTCAAATTGAAGGCTCCGTTGAATACTAATTTTAGCCTGTCTTACCCCAAGGAAACTGGACTGTATGACAGGTGATATGGCAAGAAAGGGGGTGACTATCGAGATGACGACTAATAGAGAAGTATAGAAATTCATGTAGGTAAGGAAATGCGTTGGCAAATGACATATGGTTAATAAATAAATAGTCTTTTTTTTATAACCGATGAAAAATTTCAACGCAGTGGGGTTCAGAATCATGTACGGAATCCATGGTAGCCGGCTTCGCGTCGACGTCCCTGCTACCCTGTATACTAGCTGCCCGTCTCGGCTTCGCACGGGTAGCACTAAGTACTTATCTACGGTGCACCTACTTACCGGTTGACCTACCTATCTACCTACCCTACCTACCTTACCTACCCTACCTTACCTACCTTACCTACCTTACCTACCTTACCTACCCTACCTACCTTACCTACCCTACCTACCCTACCTACCTTACCTACCCTACATACCTTACCTACCCTACATACCCTATCTACTTAACCTACCTACTCTACCTACCCTACCTACATACCTTCCTTCCTTCCTACTTACATACCTACCTACTTGCATACCTACCTACCTACCCCACCTTCCCCTACCTATCCTAAGAACCTTGTCCTGAGATTATCGAACACAACAAAAAAAGAATTAACCATTTTGGCGCAGCCGTTCCAGCATGATGCCGTGACCAAGGGAAATAGGGATTAATTTTTATATATATAATAATATATAGAGGATACATAGATGTATATATACAATGTGTTACAAAAATCCTGTCCGATCCAAAAAGGGCACAGAGGTACTGCAATAACATTACCAAAAAAAAAAAAAAACCTATTATTATTGAAAATAAAATGTTAATGCTAATTAAAATTCACGTTTTTAGTAACAAAATTATCCCAGTTCATAAGTTATGACTTGTAGACACCCGCTAAACGATGGGCGCTCGCGCCCCATGTAAATAACCCAGTAAAATTCCCCATGTTAAAAAAAATGCGGCGAATTTTTGTTTTGTTTTCCAGAAAATTACCACATAAATAGACTCTCAGTATGATTCTTAACAACACCCTCACGGATCGGACAGGGTTTTTGTTACACGCTGTGTATATGAATGGTATGTAATATTATGGTCGAATTTCGTCCTAGTATTTTGTTTTATCACTAAAAAAAGGAAAAAAAGAAAGAAAAGAAAGAAAAATTGTTTGTTATGCACAAACAAAACGCACATTTAAAAAAAAGAAGACACACATACAAAAGTAGCAAAAAGCCTCCTATTCAACCAATTATTAAAATTGTGACGTTGATGTCAAGGCCACGGACCAAAGACAATATTGCGTAATTACTGTTGCCAATCACTGTAAGATCAACTAATAATGAAAATAGTTATTTGCCTGCTGAAAACTAAGTAAAGTTCAGCAGGGTTCAACTATGATCGGCTATCACCGAACGGCAATCATGGCTATGATTTCAGACGGAAATATTTTCTTGTTTCATGCTTTAAAGTTCGTTTAATCTGCGGTCGGCTTTAAGTATTATTCGATTTATTGAAATGAAAACTTCTTTAGGCACACTTTGCGCTTTTTCTGAACAGCTGCAGCCTAGTGAACGAAACTGAACCGTCACGCTCGGGTCGGTGAAGTCAAAACGGGTATACTCTGCTTAAGTCGGTCAGTAACGCTGAATTGCGCATACTCGGCGCTGAATCGCGTATTCTCGGTTCCAATCGGAAGTTTTCACTTCTATAGTGGTCACCCACATATAGAGTTGCCAGGTGTCCGGCTTTTTACAATCGTGTCTGGCCAAAACACAAGTCCGGCCTGTCCGACTTTTGTTAAGCTTTTGATCAACCCCATCCCACTAAAAGATGCCTGATTATTGATTGTTTAATTACTTTCAATGTAAAGAAGTTACAAATTACTTTATTAAGAACAAAATGTGATTCATAAATAAAAAGTAGAGTAAGCTTCAAATGAATAACAGTATTAAATACACAAATAAAAGTTTTTTTTTTTAAACCATTGTGTCAGGCTATCAAGGCAAAATGTCCGGCTATTTATGAATGTGTGTCCTGCTTTTCTATTTTTGGGCCTGGCATACCCACACACACTTTTTTATTTTAATAGTAGCAGGTATGTTGATTGGTTTTTCGTTAGCTTCATGTAATAAGCCTTCTGCACCTTTTACGCTAGCGTCTTAAATATTTTTATCGGCTAATGTTTTAATAGTATGTTTTAGTTATGAAGGTCTTTATGAAGCGTGTGTGATGTATTCTGGTGATGTGATATATTGATAAGGCGTGTCCTAGATACATAATTACGTGTGTCGTCGCCCTAATAGCCATCACTTATTTTGTTGAAGAAAAAGGTTTTGTTATTTTTTTTTTACGGGTGGTAGGTAGGTACTATTAATTTTTAACATTGTGTTTTTTACGTCCTGAATATGTATGTATATGTAATGTATGTGTTTTACTATTGAATTTACTTTTGTTTTGTTCAAAAGGTTGGTATGAAAAAAATTCCTTTTTCTAGAAAGGACATTTTTTCGTCACGTCGTTTATTAATATAACTCAGTATTCCTTAGCATTTTTGTTTCTGTCTGGTTCTAGTACTTACGTTGTCAGGTGAAATGGCTTACACTGCTCTCGACGCTTAACGTGTCAACAAGGCGGGTCCGGGTTCGCAACAAGTCAATCGTCATCCTGAGGATGCCTCGTTGAGAGGTGAACACGTGTTGATTTCTTACAGGGTTCTTTATGACTCTTTAAGAACAGTTAAGCGGATTAGGTTACTAAATATACGTCGTCTATTGTATTTTATAATGAATTTGCGGAAAGTCACACCTAACTCAATTAACTATGCATACTTTAATTATTTAATTACTTTAATTTTAAAGTAATCGGTAACTGTAAACGGTTGAGTGGATACTAAAATGTGTCTATATGCAATCCGTAAGCCGTAGTTACTCCTAAGGGCTCTAATATATTATATTTACCATGTAATTAAAACCATGAATCATCTATATACGATTAATTTTAAATCGTTCTGGCGCCGAAGCACAGTGACTCCAGACGATTAATAGGTACTATTAGCATTGTTATTGTTTTTTTAAGACACCTAATATATACGTAGAAGTTAGAAATTTATCACTTTTATTTTGTCATTCGAGTTAAATCTTAGTAGCGCTTCCACTATTTCATTCATAAACGCAAGATCGTACGCGATCCGCTCGGTGATGACGTAGCGCGGCACAACTGTGCGTGTGCGAGTCAATTGACAGCGCGCTCGCGGTGGGTCAACGGACGTTGGACGAATAATCGGCTGCAAGTAAGTACCTGCAAGTAGGTATTTCATTTCTGGTACGATAGGTTGGTGTAAGTTCATTCGCCTCCATTATCTCTCGTTTGTATCGGTTTGTAACTAATTGAAATTTCATTCACCACTCTCACATCACGATATCACTAGTACTCGTACCTTTTCAACTAGACACGACGAGTACGCTTGGGAGTTGTATTTAAAGCCTTGAATCGAGTGTCGACCAATCGAGCTAATAGGTACTTAATAAGCATACCTACCTACCATATTTATGATAAATAAAAAGAATACTGCCTAAACCAATTTTTATGCGACAATGCTTGCTTGCGGCCCCGGCGGCGCGGCGGCTTCTACAAAGGCAGGCAATGTCAACAGAAAAAATGAATCGTTTTATCTGTAAGAATTAAGACCTTATTTTTATACACTTAACCGCGGAATTCGGTTGTGCATCCTTTTGAAGTCCGGTCGGACACTTCTCAGAATAATTTTAGTAAACTGCGTACCTACTTACCTTGTACCTAGTTTGGTGAAATTTCTATTTGTTACCGTTTACGGTTAAGAAATAAAGTCTGAATTCGCTTTTCGTATTTTTATTTGTGTACCTATTTATCTATTGCGTATGTGTTTTTATGCTGTCTGATCGATGAATGGACTTTTCAATGGGTACCGTTCGCAAGTGTTGCCGTTCGTCGATATGTTATGTTTTACACACATATACATTGATCGCAAGGAAGTGTTACTTCGAGTTCTCATTATTTCACAAAAAAACAATAAATTAGACTTTTCGTGTTTTTTTTAAATAGTAATTTATTGAAAATAATAGTCCCAATCGTTTCGAGTTCGATGATCGAGTTTATGGCTTTTCGTTCCAGAACGAGCTAAAATTAACCGTGTATATTATTAATTCTCCATCCCCATATCACCGACTAATTAAATATCCTGATGACGCGTCGAATGTAAAACTGATATTCTCCTGTACGTCTAAAAGCGTCGTCGTACAGATTTGCATTGAGTGTCAGTCCGGTTTGCATTGAGTGCAATGTCTGTCCGGCTGGCCAAACCGTCCATCGAAATTAGTTGGTCAGTTGTGAATATAAATAGAATTGCAGCTGAATAATTTGGTCTGAGTTTCACGGTAATTACTGGATCCGATATGAGGTCTGCAGTTTTTAATTGACTACGAAATGGATATATGCTGTGAGGTGTTGGAATTTTCATATTTTTCGTTGGCAAGTGAAGTTTTTCATCTTCCATCTTTCTTATTTTTGCTTTAGTATACGCAGCGTCTGTCTGTCTGTCTCTCTAGTTTTATTTTAACCGGCTTCAAGTATTTAACTTTTTTATTTGAAGTGTTTGTTTTTTTCATGCGCAGGGATGAAGAGCACGTAACGAAAATTGTTAAATATGAATTCGGCTATAAGAAAAAAGGGCAGACCAAAGAAATGATGGATGGGTTGTGAAAAAACTGAAATGGCACTTAGCCATTTTATATGGCGCCTAATATAGACTGTATGGAATAAAGAGACGTACTGTACTGACGGTGGCGCTAACAAAATTGGGTCAAGCACAATAGAAACGGGTTTTGTCGACGGAAGAATAGACATAATGACAGATTCACAAATACAATCTGTCATTTAATCTATTCTTCCGTTGACAAAACCTATATATCTATGGTGGTCATGCTACGCGTGCAGGAGGATGATAATGATGTCTTTCAATGAGCCTTCTACATATTTCTACATATACTGTCCGTGCGGTTATTTCTCGAGAACCACATATCCAATTTACGTGATTTTTCTTTTGATTCAGAGAATTGATTTCTAACTAATCTGCATAGTGGTCAATTATGGCCTGACCAAGTTTGTGTCGGTGTTTCTTCTCAGGGTAGTCGGCTATCCAAGCAAGCGGATCCGTGGACACAGCTAGCCTTTTGTAATGGACAGTAGTACGTACATTGTACAGTAACTTTTCTAGCGTCACTTTAATGACATACTTCGTTATATCGTGTTTTATTTTCCATAATGTACTTAAATCACATACATTTCCAAATTCAAAATTTCCTTTCTACCTAACATCGAAATTAGCTTATCGATTCCCACAAACAAAGAAAGCACCCAAAAGCACTTACTTCACCCGTTCTTAGTTAATTTTAGCTGACATCTCTACGTTAGGTGCTAGGTAGATTGTATGTTCAAGCTATCAGATGAAATTACACTCAGTTCAGTTTTGTGAATAGAATTCCTTTTAATGTCCATTCTGATTTTAGTCTTACATCCTTCCTTCTATAATAATAATAATAATAATAATAATAATAATAATAATAATAATAATCCGCCCCCTAAACAACCACACGTCCTGATTGACCATCTAATCACGTGGGGGGCGGACACACGAATGAGAATTTACTGGCGTGGCTAACGTGGCTCTGGAAACCCACTCAAAATGGAGACTCGTTCAAAAAGAAAACGTATAGGACCGCTGCCCGGGGGCAATCGCCGGGGCGCACCTGGAGCTGACGCTGGGTGTCTCAGCATGCGAACCGTCAGCGGTGAGGAGTTGAACAGGCGGGCTCCCACCGACAAAGATGCTACAGCCGAAGCCGACGATGGTGATAGACTGACAAACAGGACAGACACCCCTGTAGAGCCTTATAGTCCAAGTACAGTATCGTACGCACCTTCAAGAACATCATCACCATCATTACCATCTTCACCCATACCATCGTCACCTCCCATAACTAGTTTTAATACAGTTTCACCTACTCCGACCTTGAATGTTGCGCGGGAGGTATCTACCTTCTTACCCGCGTCCACCAAGGCTGGAAAAGCAAGAGTCCGCATGAAATGGAGCAAAGAAGTTAACCTATTCATCATGCGAACTTATCTACACATCACTAAATTAGAGACCGACATGACCACGTACAGACAACAACTGCATGAACGTTTTTCACGTCAATATCCTGAGATTTCCGTTTCAGAACAACGAATTTCAGATCAACGAAGAACTATAGTTAGGAATAAGCTCTTATCTCAAGTAGAATTGGATCAGTTAAAAGAAGAAGTACACACACAATTGCGACAAGAATCAGAAAACTATGCAGACACTAACACTATCACACTAACACAAAACACAAACGAAAATATTTTGCAAGAACAACCACAATCGCTCACTCAATTACATCCTAATAGTCAGCCTCTAACATATAATCAATCGCAAGCTTACACACAAACAGCACACACATCCACACAAACAGAATCCTTAACCCTAACGCTCGAAAATGATATTGAGACCTTAGTTGTCGCAGATCAAAACCAAACCACAGATACTTATATCCAAGAAATACATAACAAATTTAGAACAACAATAACACAATACTCTGGGATAGATCCAGCAGTCCGACCAAGACTACCTAAACTTAAATACACCCCTAACCTATTCCGTTTAGTTAATTTATTTAATGAAAATATACTCATACAATTTATATCTGATGACACACAACTTATAGACATACATTTACTTATATATTGCACAGCTGTAGTAATATCTGAAGAACTCAACTATAAAATCACTAACCACACAGGAACCACAAAAACTAGTCGTATTGTTAAACCAGCCTGGCAACAGAGACTAGAAAAAGATATTGAAAAATTAAGAGCGGACTGTGGTAGGCTCACACATTATATCAACGGCATTAGATCAAATAAAGTAGTTAAGAGAGTTGAAACAATATTTAAAAATTATTCCAATCACACTAGACACGAAAGTAATAATAGAAAACCAGAGGAGTTTTTGGATACATTAAAACAGAAACTAGCTCTTAAAGTTCACCGGCTTAGAAGATATATGAAGGCACAACAGCGCAAAAATGATAATGCAACATTTGCAATGAATGAAAAAGTATTTTACAGAAACATACAGAAAACACACAACGACACAACAATAGAAAACAACACAGACACACCATCAAAAGAACACCTAGAAACATTCTGGTCCAGCATATGGGAAGAACAAGTGCAACATAATGATAAAGCAACCTGGATTACAGAAGAAGAAACAAAATGGAGATTAATAGATGAAATGGAATTTAAAGAGATAACAGAGCCTGATATTACTAATATAACAGCTAAATTACATAACTGGAAGTCACCGGGTATAGATAAAATACAAAATTTTTGGTACAAAAAACTAACGACACTACACAAGTCTATAGCAAAAAATTTGACAGCTATTATATTAGGACAACAGAACATACCCGAATTCATTGCCACGGGAATAACATACATGCTACCTAAAACTACATACACAACACAACCTGCCCAATATAGACCAATCACATGCCTCCCTACTATTTACAAAATATTAACATCAGCAATCACTTCAAAAATCAACTCACACATCGAACATCACAATATTATAGCTGAGGAACAGAAGGGTTGCAGACGGGGCCACATGGGATGTAAAGAACAGTTAATTATAGATTCCACCATTCATAAACATGCCACCACAAAAAATAGAAACCTTCATTGTACCTATATAGATTATCAAAAAGCGTTCGATAGTATACCACACTCCTGGCTCATAAAAATTTTAGAGATTTACAAAATTAATTCAAAAATAATAGATTTTTTGCGTATCATAATGCCACATTGGAAAACGACGCTACAGCTTAATAATCGCCACACTTCTCTTATAACACGCCAGATATCTATTAGGAAGGGTATCTATCAGGGAGATTCCCTGAGCCCTCTGTGGTTTTGCCTCGCCCTTAACCCCTTGTCTCACTTGTTGCGCCACTGTCAGGCCGGGTACAACTTTAAACATGATACTGAAGACACAGTTATCTCACACCTCATCTATATGGATGACATTAAGTTATATGCAAAAACCGAAAAAGAAATGAAAAAACTTATAGAAGTCACAACAGAATTTAGCCAAGATATAAACATGAAATTTGGGTTGGATAAGTGCAAGACATTACATATCATAAGAGGTAAAATCAAACCTGGCAGCTATACAATTAACGACACCGACACAATTGCAGCAATGGAACCAACAGAATTATACAAATATTTAGGATACAAACAACTTAAGGGACTCGATCACACAGCAATTAAACAGACACTAAATACAGAATATCGAAGGAGAACTAACGCAGTTTGCAAAACACAATTATCAGGAAAGCATCTTATTAAAGCCTTGAATACTTTTGCCATACCAATATTGACCTACTCATTCGGAGTAATAAAGTGGTCAAAAACTGACATCGAACACTTAGAGAGAACCACGCGCACAATACTCTCAAAACACCACAATCTGCACCCTAAATCTGCGATCGAACGACTCACCATCAAAAGACAGAATGGAGGGAGAGGCCTAATCGACATTCATCACCTCTGGCAGAAACAAATCACTAGGCTAAAAACATTCTTCTATTCAAAATCTCGCACTAGTGACATACACAAAGCTATTTCTCTAAATGATCTTAACTACACCCCACTTAACTTAAATGAACAAAATATACAAGACACAAATAACTCTGACCCACAGAACCAAAAAATTGAAAACTGGAAGAAGAAAGTCCTGCACGGTAGACACCCTCATGATTTAGAACAATCCCATATTAACATAGTGGCATCTAATAAGTGGCTTAAAATAGGAAACCTCTTCCCTGAAACAGAAGGGTTCATGATAGCTATACAAGATCAAATCATCAACACCAAAAACTATAGGAAATTTATTATTAAAGACCCTACCACAACAAATGATAAATGCCGTAGATGCCACACTCAATCAGAAACCATACAACACATAACTGGAGCATGCACAACCCTCACACAGACAGACTACACTCACAGACACAACCAGGTTGCAAACATTATTCATCAAAAACTAGCACTCAAACACAGTCTCATACAAAACTCTAACACTCCTTACTACAAGTACACACCACAAACTATACTAGAAAATGAAACACACAAAATGTACTACGATCGCGCCATACTTACAGATAGAACTATCCACTACAATAGACCAGACATAACACTACAGGATAAAATAAGAAAAATCACTTACCTTATAGACATTGCAGTTCCCAATACCCATAACCTACAAAAAACGATAACTGAAAAAATAAGTAAATATGCTGACCTTAAAGAAGAAGTCTCAAGAATCTGGAGACAAGAAAAAGTATACGTTATCCCTATAGTTCTCTCAACGACGGGCGTTATCCCGAACCACCTTCTCCGTAGCCTGAAATTAATAGATTTAGAAGAATCAGTTTATATCAACCTACAGAAAGCTGCCATCTTAAACACCTGCAGAATAGTTAGGAAATTCATGCAGTTGGAGGAAGAAAACACACCCTCATCTTAATCACACCACACGCTGCATTTACTTGGCTTTGGCCCGTAAATGTAGCTAAAACCAGCCTAAGAGCTGAGAAAAAAAAAAACACTCCCCAAAATAATAATCCTTTTATTCAAAAAGCCAAATACAATAATTATCCATCTCAAACAAAACATACAAACATTACACTATAAAAATACATCGCCAAGCATTATTTGAGACAGAGTGACCGTCTGTGTCTGTGCTAGTATAAACTGTGTTACAGACACAGGCGCCTTCCTCTTACAATTTTACTCATTGACAATTTGCTGCACTATTGTAAGCATTCTTGGTTTATCTTAAGTACTAATCACTTATAAAATTAAAATAAATTATGTTAGCAAGGAATGGCTGTGTGTGGTGTGAGTGTATTTGTGGGTGTGTGTGGTGGGGGTGTATGTGTGGGTGTGTGCGGTGTGGGTGTGTGTGTGTGGTGTGGGTGTATGTGTGGATTTGTGCGTGGGTTTAGTTGTGTGTCGTAAGTATGCGTCACAGTATAGAAATAGATAATAAAGGAGCATTTTTTTATTTTTTATTCTTATTATATTATAAGAGTATATATATATATATATATATATTTTTTTTTTTTTTAATTCTTGATCGGTTTAGTAAGATTTTTTTGCAAAGAGTTGTTCAGTCTCATCGTACGTTAACTTTTGAAGAAAGCCAGTAACAATAGTTTTACATTTAAATTTAGGTAAAGGGTATACGTTGCAGGTTTCGTTTATAGTGTTATAAAGTTGGCTACTAAGATACGGGTAGCTTCGCCTCGCCAGCGCAGTTTTGGTGGTGACAGGTGGGCATACGGGATCTTTACGACGTTTGTTTTGCTCTAGTCGCCTTGGGTCATAGGTCAATGATGAGTGTACACGTAAGGTGATAATAAGCGCACAGAGCTGCCGGACAGTGAGAACAGATATGTCCTTATAAAGCTGGGTAGTCGGGTATCGGTAAGGTTTGTGAAGCATGACTTTCAACACTGCTCTTTGTGCCCTCTCAAGGCGAAGTAAATACGTTTTAAATGTACCACCCCAGATAGATATGCAGTAGGTAAGAATTGACTGAGCTAGGGCAAAATAAATAGTTTTTAACAATCGGTCGTCAACTACTCTTCTTAGTTTTTTCATAGGAAACATTAGTTTACGAACACGTGAGACTGTCACACTGATATGCTTTTGCCAACTTAATGTGTTATCAATGTGCACGCCCAAGTATTTAACACAAGAGCTTCTTTGTACAGTAGGGCAGCTGCAAGGGGTCAGTGTAGGTTGACAACTATGGGCTTTAACGTCTGGCATACTAGGCTGTGTAGCAGTGTTCGCTGAGAAAGGGACATAGTGAGTTTTAGAGACATTTAGCGTCAGAAGATTCAATGAAAGCCAATCCATGACTATGCCAAGAGCATTTTCAGCTGCGTGGTGAGCAGATTCCCATGTTTCTCCACTTATGATAAGCGCAGTGTCGTCTGCATATACAAGTATCTTGCAGTGTGGGATTGACAGCTGACACAATCTGTTTACAAATAGAAGAAAAAGAGTGGGCCCTAGCACGCTGCCCTGTGGCACGCCAAAGGTTAGATTCACATCGTCACTGACATAGTTGCCTACCTTAACTCGTTGATTACGATTTGTAAGATAGTCACGGAAGAGATTTAGAGCGATATCTCTTATTCCTAAGCTTTCTAAACCACGAAGAAGGATGGGAGTAGAGACCGTGTCGAAAGCTTTGGCTAAATCAAGAAATATACCTAGAGTTTTAGTCCTAGAATCAAGATTTTTAACAATTTGGCTTGTAAGTTCAAGAACAGCATCCTCCGTTGATACGCCTCTCCTAAAACCGTATTGGTTTGGCGCAATTATGTTGTAGCATTCAAGATAGCTAAGCAATCTTTTGTTCAGAACTTTCTCCAGAATTTTGGATAGTGTGGTGAGTACAGATATAGGCCTATAGTTTTCGACACGGTCACCATCCCCACCCTTAAACACTGGTGTGACTAATGCCTTCTTAAAACTGTCAGGGAAAGTACCTTTTAAGATACATAAATTACAGATATACGTTATAGCAGGAACAAGTACATGTCTGGCCGCCTTGATAACTGAGGCTGGTATGCCATCGTGACCCACTGCACAATTATGTTTCAATTCTATAATTATATTTTCTATTTCAGTAGAATTAGTTTCAAGTAATACGAATGAGTTGCCTTGAGGATTTATTGAGCTGTCAAAATTAAAGTTTGGGTTAGTTACAGGTTGACTCTGCGCAACTTGCCTAGCAAGATCCACTCCAACGTTTGCAAAATACCTGTTTATAGCATTGACAGAGGACTTTGGATCGCTGCACATATTAAGAAGTTCTCCTGACTTATTTATGGGTGAGGTGTTTTTGTAACTGATAGTTTTTATAAGGTCCCAAGTTGCTTTGGGGTTACCATTGGCCTTCAGGAGTTCTTTTTGGTCAAAGTTGCGTTTAATAGTCTTTAGTAAATTGTTACAGTAATTTCGGTATCGGGAATATATTAGATTAGCAGTAAGGTCTTTAGGATTGTGCATTGCTTTTATATGGAGTTGGTCCCGATTTCGCACGCACCTCAGGAGGCCAGTGGTCATCCATGGTTTAATGGTCTGTTTCCTGTTAGGGATTTTTTTTAGCGTACTGTGTTCATTTATTGAGTCAGATATAATGGAGATAAGTTGTTCCGCACCTTGATTGGGGTCTGTGCTACTTAAAACACTTGAGAAATCAGAGTTTTCTAGGCAGCTAATAATTTCAGGAAGGTTTAGATGCCGTATTATACTTTTAGGTTTTGTAGCACGAAGAGGGTTCAGATCAGTGCAAAACAGGAGAGGTGCATGATCAGTAAAATATGAGTCCAGAACCAATGTTGTGGAGGGTCTATCCGTTTTTAAAAAGACATGATCCAGGCAGTTTTCAATGCGAGTGGGAAAAACGTGGGCCGGTAGGAGCCCGTGAAAAGCCATTGTATTTAAATATTCTTCTGTGTTTGGATCATTATTACCTGGTCGAATATTTATGTTTAAATCCCCAATCACGGCTATGGTTGTTATTGACGCCAGGGATTCTAAAATATTGTTTAAACAGTTAAGAAAATTTTCTATATTTCTGACTGAGGGTGAACGGTATATTGCAACAATAGCTGTATCTAGACCCAGCCTCAAGATAAGACAGTTAGCGTCCTGAAAAACCGGTTCAACTATATTATGAGTCACATCAGAGCTCACATAGACTACCACCCCATCATTTTGGTTGTTAAATGACGATCTTGCTGAGTTAAACCCAGTTAAGACAGGAATATCCGCCACTTTACTTAACCAGCACTCAGAGAGGATTACTATATCACACTTAACCTTGATGGAATGTATTAAGACATTAAGACCATCAAAATTGCGATTTAGGCTTCGGATGTTAACATGTAGTATGTTCAAAGTTGGCTGGGTAGTGTTTATATGCTTCAAACATTGTTGCGGTGAACTCACATACGACCGTGAGATATTAAATGCTTCTACAGAATCTATAAATTTATTTAAGTTGTCCTTATCGAATTTATAATTTTAAAAGTTAATGACCAGTTTATGTATGTACTGCGGAGTATCATTTGTGTAAGTCGTGTAAGTACTTTAGTGTAGATTTTAGAATTTAGAGTGTGTTTGGTGTGAATGTTTTGAGTGTGTAAGTGTAATTGTGTTGCGTATTGATTAATATCAAATTTTGTTTTATACGAGACATCAAATAAATTACGGTTGTTTACAAGGTAAACCATATCATAACACAGTGAAATGTTGATAAAGACAGCTTCTGTAATACTACACTTAAAATAAAAATAGGTTATATTGGATGAACTCTGGGAATTTACATTGAGGTACCCTGTATAGGATAGTCATTCTTTAGCTAAGAGTTTTAGATTTATTGCAGATTCGATTCGAATTTGTGGCTCACCTTCTGCTTTACGAAGGAATATGGAACCACGCGAAGTCCAGCAGTACGTGTAACCATTTTCCCTCGCAAACTGTCGAGCTGCGTAGAATAGTTTCTGCGTGTTAGGCGTTAGGGCTTCTGATATGAACACAGGTTTGACAGGTCCAGCTATACTGAGGTGTCCAGTATTTAATTTTTCTTCATCTATACTTCCTTGACGTAATCTTTAATTATTTGACATTATATAACTACAATATTCAGTATTTTTTATTAAATTAGATTTGTAACAGCTGTAGTGGCAATCATGTAATTTGGTTTAAATGGTTCTTTATTTTTATTATTATTATTGTTTTTTTTTTTTTTTTATAGGTTCTTTTCTTTAAGAGTTTGTGAATGTGAGAACGTTGTAGGCTTAACAGACTGTTGATTTATGGACCATTTTCTATTTTGTTAAGTACCTGGTACGTGTTGATTGGCCTACACTGTCCTCTCATACCTATTACCAGTGTCATTTAAAAACATCGTAAAAACCATTTGTTTTTAAAATAGTAACCGTGGAGTTTCTTGCTGGCTCTTCCATAGGAAACGACCAATTAAAACCGTGCACCTAGCTTCTGACTTTTCATAAGTTAACCTTGTAGGTTAATGTGAGATAAAATATTTTGAAAGTCGTTATTGTAATTCGTGGGAATTGGTTTCATCCCTGAGCTTGGTTACAAGATTACACTATGTACATTGACAACCTCGTTCCACCCACTGCTGAGTGTAGGCCTCCCGGGACCCTTTTGTGTCATATTAGGAGACTCCTGTTAATTTTAGATTTAAAAAATTAGTTACTATTGGATGTTAGAGTGAGACGGCTTTTTTATTATTGCTCGAAAAGCTATATGAAATCATCTACTGCAAGACCTATCTTGTAGGGTCACCACTTGTAGGATTAACACGGTTAACACTACAGTGCAGCGCAATAGTGCGACTTTGCAGTACCTACATACATAACACATCATCTAAATTGGCACAAATACGATACATTGTATTTCAGCATTTCATTTAAAACAGCCAAGAGTTAATATTCTTTTAATTTTACTTCTGTTCCGAACTGAAGTGTAAATCGACTTTTATCGCTGACTGTTTGTGTGCATAAAGAAACATATTTGTCAGAATGGAGTCAAAACATAATTAAGTTACGTGAAGCGACTGCTCATGCTGACATAATTTACCTATCAATAGCTATCTGATATACGATAACAATCAAAACAATCAACTCAGCTTATCGCAGTCCACTGCTGGTCATAGGGCTCGCCGAGGCTGTGCCATGACACCCTTTCCTTCACCTTCCGCATCCAGGCTGTCCCAGCCACCTTTTTAAAGTCGTCGGTTCATCTAGCTGGGGGAATGTCCCACACTACGCATAATACGCGGTCTCCACTCCAGGATTCGTCCGCTCCACCGGCCATCGGTCCTTCGATAAACATTGCCAGCCCACTGCCACTTCAGCTTGCATACTCTGCAAGCTATATCGGTAACTCCAGTTCATTACCTATCACCAAAATCTAATTAGCTACCAAATCTACCTAGTAGATTTTCTTTTCCATTGTAGAACATTTCAGTAACTACGATTCATTTAAATAATTAAGTCGGAAATTATACCCACCCAACCCTCTCACAGAATAGCTGTTATCCATTATTCCTATCCCCCTAGATATCCAGTTAATGTCTCTTTCTATCGGTGATGTAAATTGGGGGATGCATCGCAGTCTGATTGATTTTCCATGTTGCGTTGTGGATACATGTTTGAACAGGAATGTAGGATCAAAGTGGCTTGAGACTAAACGCACACAGCGGAGTCTTGGATTAATGTTATTATTTAATTTAATTATTTAAAGGGATACCTTCATATAAGGTGTTGAGCTCAAGGATTTTTATTGTTTTATGGATGCATTTATAGGCAGAAATTCGTCAAACAGACACGTTCAGTAAGGCCCTAATTACAGTATCAAATATTTATCATACAAATATGATTTCATATATGCTAATTTCTATGATCATAGTTATATGATGCTGTCCTTCATTTTTACATATTATACATATATGATCTTATAAACGTCATACTTAATCAAGATGGATAACGATTTAGCCGTGTTTGATTTAGCCATTTTTGAGAATAGATGGATTATGATCATATTTGTACGTTTGTTGTCAAATAGGATCCCATAACTATGATCATAGATAATATGAATCATAATTATGTAGTTATTATAGCGTCATTGGTCCTTCATATAAAAAGTACTCCTATATCTCTGATCCTATTTCTATGATAGTCTAATAGGGCTCTAAGCCTAGCCCAAACATGCTTAGTAAACGTAACGATAGAAAGATTTTTAATCGCAAATACAACCCTATCCTATAGCATTTGTTTTAATTATTTGCGAGCAGCACATTTGCATCATCCATAGATACAAGTAATATCGTGGTAGGCCCAGAGATCACAAAGATTTTAACACGTTTAGGTAACTAGTACTAATAGCCAATTGCTAACTAACTTAGTAAACCGAGCCGTAGATATGTACCTAAAAAAACATAATAATATAGACTTATTCTCATTTTTACCCGACTACGGCGGAGCAAAAAGAAGGGGTTATGATTTTAACCAGTATGTATCTATGTATGTTACCTCATAACTTCGAAACTTCTGATCATAATTTGATAAATGAGGTATCATTGGAAGCGTCTTGGTTGTCCGCTCGTCTGCCCGATCGTAAAGCCGTGGTCGCATGCCTGCGTATGAATGACAAGCACATGATGACCATCATCATCATTTCAGCCGAAAGACGTCCACTGCTGGACATAGGCCTCCCCCAAATGGGGGGGGGAGCTTAGTCATAATCGCCACGCTTGGCAGGCGGGTTGTCGATCGCAGTATGGTGTTAAAATACATAGAGAACGCTGCTGCCCATTCTCTAGTAAGTCCTTTAGTCGCCTTTTACGACACCCACGGGAAGTAATGGGGTTGGTACTATTCTTTACGTACGGCACCACCCGGAACACCTGTCTGTGTGTATACCTACAAAATTCAGGCATGCGGCCATTTTTGTAATGTCTTGATTTCTGTCTGAAATATTTTTTTGTTTAATACTTGTTAGACCGTGATTTTTCTGTAGTCGGGTTTCAGTTTTTGAAAACATCGTGCGGAAATCGGCATGCCTGAGAGATATTTCTCGACGGCATATGAAGCCAAGTTAGAGGCCCATGGGCGGCTTTAAAACTCTGACACCAGGTTAGTCACTAACCACACGAAACTTTAAATCTATATTTTAATAGAACATTACTCCCAAAAGTAAGTCTTTGATGTTCATCGTATTACATATACAGCACGATAAATAAAAGTCCTCACAGAACTCCTGAAAGCAGAAACAATTTTGAGACTACTAAACTAGTGTCAGATTGTATGCATGTAGACATAACTCAGTGCTCGTTACGTTGATGCCAGTAACACAGTTTGAGCGCACAGGTAACCTTATTACTCGGTCCTTATTTTACCATTTTTTAACCCAGTTTTTACCGGTTTTAAGTTGAAGTTTTCAGGCACTAGACTTATGGGTATAAGGCACAGTAAGTTTCACCCAGTTAGAATTGTTTCTTTTTCTGAAAACGGATCATTTGAAAGTTTTTTGCATTCTCGTTATGCAGGAGTTCAACTGTGTGTTCTGTAGAAAATAGAACATCGGAAGGTACTGCTTTTCCCTATGAGGTTTATTAAAGGCGAGTTAGAAATTGAGATAGGCGTTAGTCCATTAGTTCGATCATTGCATTAGAAACATCTCTAACATCGTTAGCCAAGCGTGCTGAGACGCAGGTGACGCAGCACAGCACACTACAGATTTTGCAGGGGAGGGTAGCCGAGACAGTCATAGGCCGCGAGCGCATTCTGCGACGCAGCTTCACAGACACATTCGCGTCCTAGCTAGTACAAACAATCTGTCATTGAAACAAAATTATGAATCAGTGGTAAAAAACAAGTGACGATCTGCACACGTCGCGCAGATATCTGTACCGGCACTACAAAGAGACGATGAGCAGTACACACTAATGTCTGGTAGCACGTGCCTGCACCGCCGCCGCGTACGCAGCTGTCAATACGTTCATGCATTACAAAAATTGCTCTACCGTGCGCTGCATGGACCTGCGTCATCTGCGTTTCAGCCTACCCTTAGCCTTACTCTTACCGAAGTACGGTCGGGGAAATGAATAAACTTATCAAATTGCCACACTAAGTCAATTTTATTATCCCTTTCATAGGCATTCCATACAACTGTCAAAGAGTGATTTGAATATACAGAACATTTTTGTTGGTAATCAATTTGCTTATTTACATACTGACATTCCTCCGTGCCTCGGAAAGCCGTTAAGCAAGGTTCCGGCTGTTATTCGTGGACGTTTGACAGTCGTTATGGGTCGTCAGAAGCCCGAAAGTCTGATAGCCAGTCTTACCAAGGAGTATCGTATTACCCAGTTACTAAGTTGTGCAGGTCAGATAGGCAGTCGCTCCATGTAAAATACTACACCATGTAAAATACTCAGAAAAGGCTAGGCAGGTTGATTGAGTCAATTTGTTAAAGAACTAATAGGGGCTCGTGGCTTAGTAATAACAGCCGCACGGGACGATCGATCAGGATAAGCTACGCTTGCCGAGGTCCATCCGTGGATGAGCGACCATCTATTTCATACTGAGACCCATCCGTGCCTCCGTGCCTCGGAAAGCATGTTAAGCAGCCGGTCCCGGCTGTCATTTGTAGATCTTTGACAGTCGTTACGAGTAGACAGATGCCCGAAAATCTGACAAGCAGTTAGAAGCACCAAAGGGTATCGTGTTACCCAGATGGTGAGTCAGTTTGCTAAAAACATAATGTACCTCACATTATACGTAGTACAAAGATTTATATAGTGTGAGGAACAGGGTGTAAAGTTCACTCATCCTTCATAGAAAAGGGAGGATCCTCCGACCAGACGATTGTTGTGTCTGGTCTGCAACTGCCCGACGATTGATATCGGGACATTGTATATATGCTAGTCACGCGGTAAACGCTGCTTGTGTGATGCAGGATTTTGCGTGACGTCAGTGTGATGTGTAGTTCGCATGAGACAACGTAGATGCCGCCACAGATTAGAAAGTGAGCAAAGTTGGATGCGGGAATGGCTGACCAGGGTGCCAAAGTAAGCAGCAACAATTATTGTAATTAAATGAATGTCCACCGTATATGTTTAAAAAGAGACCCATGTCCATTACTGGCCGGCAATAAGGTGCTCTGTATGCACGACCAGAAAACCTGTCAAACTTTATCTTCACCCACATAATTTCGGAAAATATGTAAAACGCGTACATTAGCCCTTCCCCATAATAAATAAAACCTTATCATTATTTATCTCAAAGTATGTTTTATTTTATTGCATTTGGTTTAAACTGCCAATGTTATCAGGGAGATATCAACGGGAGTAGAATATTCATTGGAGAAGTAAATCCAGTGTGCAGTGAGCGAGATAAATCTTCATTAAATAACGCTTATCTTGGCTACGTGGGGGGTCTCCATGCGCACACTGTAGGGAGGGACATTTTAGATGCGAGCGCAGCTTTTGGAACATACATGCATATTCTGATTGCGATCTAGAATGAACGTTACAGTTAATGCAGTTGGAATTTATGTTTATTTACTTTTGGTTTTGGAACTGTTTTCTGTGCTTATTTGTAATACCCCGGCCGCATCTGTCTATCATGACGGAGCAATGCGTGCGGAAGCTTCGTGTGTTTTGCTCGCTTAAAAGTTATCGCGCTAATGCGGTGGTCACATTAACGGCTTCATAATTTTAACGAATTATCGTGCAATAATCCAAGATGCTCTCCATTATTTCGATAGAGCGTTTACGCAGTCCGGAAATAACAGTCGAAATGACCAACGCGGGTCCGACCATGCGCCACGCTTATTATGTACCGCCACCCGGCGATAAGTGCTACGCAGCCCGAACTATCGCGATGATAATCTATAATGGTTGGTCACATCTGCGTGTATCGTATCACTGTGCGAAGCTTCGTCACAATAGACGCAGATGCGGCCCCAGCATTAGAGACTGAAAGACAGATAGATCAAAAAAGTGTTTATAAATGTTCTAAAATCTTCAAAAACAATAGTGAAACAATTTTTTTGAAATTATTTTTATAAAATTAAGTATAAAGAAAAATTAATATCGATTTGTCCCCTTGATGATTACCCTTACATGACAGCATGCCTGACATGTTAGCAAGATGGTTGTTTTTTTCCGAACAACTACAAAATATAGTGTGCCTATGTATGTGTGGGTCTGTGGGCCTATGCTTTCCTGTGCTAGTCCCAATATATACTTTTTATTTCTTTAAATATTACTGCCTTTTTTTGTTAATTCTAGTATAATACCTACAACGAAATAAAGTCCCCACTTTTTTATCTTTTTCACACTTTTATTAAGTTTTAAAGGGCGAGCAATATTGCAGTTAGTATCGTAGTTGATGTAATGATACTCATTTAACATGGCCACCCTAACCAGGGCAACTCATACTGTAGCTTCACCAAGCTACCCTAACTGCTAATAGATTCTTTCTTAAAGCAATTCCACCCATTTTATCGTTTTTAAATTCATACATTTTGCGAATAAGATGGCTCATTTAAAACCTGTATTTATATATTATTAAAACAACCAAAATATCTTGACATTTCATGGTGGCGCTGTTCGATAAGACAGCTGTCAAAAATACGCCAAATTCAGTACATTTTTTGCTTAGTCCTATTTTTCGCCGTACGTCAAGTTATACTGGGCATGTTGTATGTCATTTACTTAGAGTTTGATGCATCAGGAAATGTGATGCTCGTTAGGGAACAGGGGTAAGTATAATATATTCAGAAATTGACGCGCAGCATGGCAATACTGATGTTTTATGGTAGATGTTGAGATAAAAAGGGAAACATATTGTTATGGTGTTGGGTTCCGTAAAGTCTAAAAGTAGAACGCATTGGACTTACCAAGAAGTGTTTTTAAAGATGAGAAGAGATTTTATTTTCTTTTATACACGGTGTAGGTATCAGAAAGGAGTGGTCAAATTAAAGTGACCAATTTCTCCATGGGACCAACATCATAATCGGGAAAAAAGACAGCTGATATTTTTTTCAGTTTGATGGTCTGTACCCTTAAATTTGGCACCTTTCTGATATATCCTGTACACACTGATATCTATGACATCTGAGAGTCAATTCCTGTATTTTTAAGAACGGTCGCATAGTACTCGTATATCCCGATTTTTATAACTGTGCGCCTGCCAATGTCAAAATTTTACAGTGTATGTGTTTTAAATAATAATAATAACAAATTAACGAATAATAAAACAGAAATGTGCGGACGACACGAGTTGTTAAGACCGTATTAAGAGGCGTCGCTTCGACGAAGCCTCTTAATACGGTCTTCACAACTCGTAACTGAGGAGGTAACCGGGCGGGTGAATTCAATAACAACCTACGATTTTGACAGCTTCAAGCGCACTCCATCTGTAAAAAAATTGTCTAATTTACCAATTTTTTTGTAAGTGTTTGACATTGATAATAATCGCTGAGACGAGATTGCGACTAGATTGTGAACGTTTTTAAATACGGAAAATGGCTTTCTGATGTTAAGCAATAATGGGACCAATTATGGTGAATTTTGCTTCAATCAACTTAGCCTATCGCAGTCCACTGCTGGACATAGGCCTCTCCTATGCTGCGCCATGATACCCTGTCCTTCGCCTTCCGCATCCAGTCTGTCCCAGCCACTTTTTTAACGTCGTCGGTCCATCTAGCTGGGGGGCGTTCCACACTACGCTTGCCGGTACGCGGTTTCCACTCCAGGACTCGTCTGCTCCATCGGCCATCGGTCCTTTGACAAACGTGGCCAGCCCACTGCCAGTTCAGCTTGCTTACTCTGCAAGCTATGTCGGTATCTCCAAGTCTTTTCGGGATAACGTCATTTATTGACCTTGCTTTGGAGCAGCTTATTCCCAAAAAGTTAATCTGGAAAAAAAATATGTTAACATTTTATAATTCTACTATTATTTGTGTAGAATAGTCTCACGATATCTTAACTCTTTCAAAAACATAAAAGGAACGAACAGAAAAATAACACCAGAAATAATATTCTATGTACATTTGAACAGCAATGTTTACACATTTTAGGGACATAAAGATGCCTTGACCCTTATCGAGTGGGGCAAACGTTTAGGATCCTCAGTGAAGCCGAAAAGGCTCCTTGTTGTCAATTTGTGGTTACCTTTAGGATTCAATTCGTTGGTTTTGCTTTCATTTTCTTATTTTGGGTTCTTTAAGGGGGGATTAGACGGCCTAGACACGGAACCTGCTTCGATATCTGTGTTCAGTGTTTACGGATGAGGGCATTTTTGTTTTGTCTTTACTTCAGGTAATTCTAAAACTTTTTGTTACAAAATTGCAGGTGTTATTTTGGCCGTTATGTAATACGTTCCATGAAGATCATAAGGTGCGAGCAAAATAACCAAGCACAGGTCCTGACTTTAGAGGCTTTTAAGAGTATTTAATAAAAATAAATTAAAAAAAAAACTATATACGACGACAATATATTAAGAAACCTAATCAGCTTAACTGTTCTTAAAGAGTCATAAAGAACTCTGTAAGAAATCGACACGAGTTTTACCCCTCAATGAGGCGTCCTCAGGGTGACGATTGACTTGTTGCGAACCCGGACCTGACGTGTTGACACGTCAAGCGTCGAGAGCTGAGTCAATTAACTAGTATTTTATTCATAATAAGGGGTGCTAGAAACTTGTTCGGGACGGCATGATTCGTCACAGCCAGCTGGCAAAATCAAATATATACAGTGTAGCGATTAGGTTATCACATTAATTGAAATCACGTATTCGACATTACGTATTTTAGACATATACAATTAAAATTATTAATAACAATTAACATTCTAGCCGTGGGACCGTTTTTTTGTTTTAATATTTAACAACATTAAACTTAATTTTTAATTATTTGACAATACCAGAAAGTTGGGGTTGGGAATTGTTGATACCATCACCCCGCGCGTGTATAGTGCCTTATTATCAATGGTCTATTTGATGCCAATTTTTGCGCTATTTATTTTGTTTGAAATATTCAGCTTTCTATTATTTTTAAATTCTTTTATTATTTTAACAGACTGATAACAAATTGTAATAACCACTGTGCTATTTAAAGTGATAACCTAATCGCAACTCTGTATATTTTGCCGCCGGCTGTGCCGAATCGTGACGAATCATCCCAACCTCAACAAGTGTACAGCACGCCTTTTTTTTGTTTTTTTGATGATGGGAAATCATCAAATGACTTCTCCCGCTCTGGGCGGAGCGAGAGGGGGTGTCAGACTTTTACTGACTAAAACCCACCCGTGTTCCTTCCGTTGCCCGTGTGCCGGGGCCGCGATATCCCTTTCGGACAAAACCCGCAACCCCAGCAGGCATTGGTCCTTACGGACCCCGTCAGTTGGTGCTGACATCTCTTTGAGGCGTGCGTGGAACACAACGCGCCGTCAACCCGGGTCTGGTCCTTATCGGACGGCGAGCTACCCATTGTTCACCGTCCGCAAGCCCGTGCCTACGTGGCCGGAAGTCAGCTCGTGACTCCCGACGCCCGGGGCGTCTAGGCGACTAGGGGCACGAGGGCGTACAGCTTGCATCTCCCTCGCACGCTCCGCCTCCTCCTTCACGAGCATAACTGCTTCGCAGAAGGAGGTGACGGCCTCCCATGCACTCTCGCTCCGAACCATGGCCTGAACCAGGGCCGGACGCGAGAGATCGCCGCCGCCGATCGCCTCCGTGAGGACACGGTGGTGCTCCGCCCAAGCAGGGCAGACCTCCACCGTATGCTCCACCGTGTCCTCCGGGCGATCCACATAGTGGTGATACCCGGGCGTTTCTTCCCGCCTTATACGGAACAGGAACCTCCCGAAACACCCGTGTCCGGTGAGGACCTGCGTCAGGCGGAAGGTGAGGATGCCGTGGCGCCTCTCTAACCACTCCTCAAAGAGGGGACTTATCGCCACAATTGTGGCGTGCCCAGCGCTGGGTTGCGACAATCGCACTCTCCATACCGCCATGAGATCACGCCGGAGCTCTGTCTGCTGTGCCGTAATTTCTCGCCGCAGCGGAGCTACGCCCCGGCGTTTCGCCTCCTCGCGACACTCCCAGATGTGCGCTAGGACTTTTTCCTCCAGATCCCATGGCGGTAGTCCGGCAAGAAGGCTCGCCGCCTCACGAGAGACCGTGCGGTATCCTCGGACCAGCCTGATGGCCATGATCCTTTGGGACGCGTTCAACCGCTGGGCCAGTCGCAGCCTCAATGAACGCGCCCACACCGGTGCCCCGTAAAGGGCCATGGACCGCACGATCCCCGCGTAGAGCCTCCGGCAGGAGGCGTTGTGTATAGCACGCCTAACGCTCTTCCCGACCCATGAATAACACCCCACACTTGGCTGTCATGCTTAGGCGTGCGACCCCTACACTTGGCTGTTATGCTTAGGTGTGCGACCCCTACATTTGGCTGTTATGCTTAGATACCTATACGACCCCTTGAAGCACAAATAAATAAAAAAGACAAAAACGTTGACCTTAGTACGTACCAAAATCTCAAACTTTCTAAGAATTTCTGAGTTATTCTACCCCGGGACGAAATAACGCAATGCCACTCCGTATAATTGATGGTGCTATACACCTATTTGTATAACAGTGCACAATAGCCGCCTATTTCGAGCATTTCAGGGTTGATAAGACAAGAGACTGACGGCTACACGTCTGAGCCGTTAATTTATCGCCAAATAAGCTTTACAGTTATTTTAACAATACACTTGATTAACGAATGTTTCTCTCTTGAAGTGGAATGGAATTTGGATTTTCACGTCGAGTGAAACCAGAATGTGGTGAGTGTGAATGAAAGGGCAAGTAGTAAAATGTTCGAGTTGACGTTTGATTTGCTTCGCGAAGAGTTGTTAGTAAATAAGTGATGTGCTCTAACACGAACGCGCGACGTAAACGTAACATAAAATCGAACCATTTTTTATTCGAAAATAAGACTATTGTATAGTACATTGGTAAAAAAAATCGGATAAACACATTATAGTATCACCTATCGATATGAATAAAGTCTTAGATACGTCAAAAGGCTAACGTGAGCAAAGTTGAGGGGATGGTAATGCAAAACTACCTAGTAAGAGACCACGATAAGACCAATGCAGTTTAGATAGGACAAAAGCGATAATTTATCCCAAGAAAAAAGTTAACATTGTAGTTGAAAAACATATTCTCCCATAAATTCCAACTGCAAATGTAAGTTTATACGCACAATATTCAGAGATTTACCATGTTATTTTAAAGACCATAGACCTTATAGATTTCCCTGTAATCTATCTATAAGTATAGAACAATTTACTGTATTTTTTTTCAAAAATCCAGGTTCGGTAGTTTCGGAGTTAAGAGGGATTTGACGAGCTATGCGAACATAAATGTAGAGAACAGCTATCTTTTTTTCTCGATTTCAGGGTTGATCCCACAGTGAAAGTTGTTCATAAGGATGAGTACAATAACGCCAGAGGTGTTTCATGAATTCAATTTCACCTTGTATATTGTATAATGTGGCACATGGTACAGTTTGTATTTTTTTTCTAATTTGTCTCCTAAAAGTGAGTGTAAAGTAAATAAATGAATTTTGAATATGGGGGCATATTCAAAATTCATTTATTTACTTTACACGGCTGTGTTTGGCTCACAGAAATTCATATGTGTACCAAATTTCAATTTAGATTCGGAGCAAATTGGCTCTGACAGACGCACAGACAGACACACGAGTGATCCTATAAGGGTTCCGTTTTTCATTCGTCGTAAGGAACTCTATAAAAGTGAAGGTAATACCGTGCATTGCGATTTCATCGGAGACCCCAGCCCCCGCGGGCTGAAAGTGCTGAAGTTAGTATAAAATGGCGATATCGGTTACCGGTCACAAAAAAGAGAATTACAACTAGCTAGCAGTACCTACGTCATATTCATATTCACCAAAAAACATGTGCTATTTTTTTCTGTTCTGTCTTGGCAAATTTTTGGCATTTTCTGGGCCTACTCAGTCTCAGCAATATTTTTTTAAGATTACAATTTCTTTAAAGCATCTTTATTATGCAAGCATGTTTCACCCAGTCTGGATGGTTTAATTTACTAACGCATCCATAGGATACCAGGTGAAGCAGCTGAAGCAAAAACTTCATAGGTTGACCAGCGAGACACGAAACACAAAAAAAAACATGATTGCTTTTTTAGTCTATTTTTGAACATAATTAGCCCAGCCTAGCCAGCCAATTACGGGCATTTTTGGTACCAGAAATAAAATTATATTTTTCGAAGGCAACACGATTCGGATTTCACACGTCACTTCATTGACGTCACTAATTGAAAATGGCAGGAATGTTCAGCGTCAATCTCAATTTTGTATTTTGCTCCCCAATTTGGGTATGTAGGACAGTAATAATAAGGGTATCTACCGTAAAAATACAGGTCGCAATATTTTTGGAAGCTAATTTAAATAAGCTGTTTTTGTACCTATAAAGAATTAAATTATTTCTTTATTTTAAGGCTATTTTTTTCTGGTTATTTCCTAAGGAAACATCTAATTTTATATTATTATATTGGGTGGCAAACAATCACTAGGGGTCTAGGGGTCCATTAATCACTAGGGGTCTAGGGGTCCATTAATCACGTGATGTTTTTTAACGACTCTTCCCCCTAGTGATAGGTGGTGAGGTTTTAGACTAATTCTACTCTGAATCATGTGTATTTTTTCGAACTAAGTAAAAATGGCAGATAATTATCAATTATACTAACTGAACAGACAGCTGTGCTGCTGGGGAGTTTGTTGGGCCACGTCTTCTTTCCAGCTAAAGCACTAGGAAATGGTGAAGGGCAGGCGTTTTTAGGGGACTTTCTTATGTAATTTAGACGTTCGAAAATTGTTGATTCTCAACTTAGTTAGAATTTAATTTGAATTGTTTAGTAATATACATATTTATAATCTATTAGCTTTTGGAGGTCGGAAATTATCCCACGGGAACGTATTACCGGGATAAAAAGTATCCTATATCCTAACCCACGTCATGGTCTACCAATGTGCCAAATTTCATTCAAATCTGTTCAGCCGTTTTAGCGTGAAAGCCTAATGCTGGGGCCACACCTACATCTGTTGTGACAAAGCAATGCGTCTCGAAGTTTCGTATGTTTTGCTCGCAAATAGTTGTTGCGCTAATGCGGTCCCATTAGCGGCTTTATAATTTTAACGAATTATCGTGCAATAATCCAAGATGGCTCTCCATTATTTCAACAGAGCGTCTATGCAGTCCGTAAACAACAGTCGAAATGACCAACGCTAGTCCAACCACGCGCAACGCTAATTATGTACCGCCCCACCCGGGCGATAAGTGCTACACAGCCCGAACTATTGCGACGATAGCCGATAATGGTTGGTCACATCTGCGTGTATCGTATCACTGTGCGATGCTTCGTCACGATAGACGCACCCCAGCATAACAAACGAACAAACTTTCACTTTCACATTTATAATATTAGTTAGAAATAGCCACCCCATTTCAAAAAGTCACAAAATCAAACATCATTCAACTGATTACAGAAACAAGATAAAAATCCCTTCATATTTCGAGTACATTGACACGATAACTATATCGAGGTGAACCCGTTTGAGCTTCGACCTACATCACAGCAAATTGTAAACGGAATCCAACAGAATCTATGGTATAATTGGTGTAAAAAGGTATCTCCGATATGTGCTCGTCTTTTCCCGCCTTCAACGGAGGGTGCACAATAAATAAGGGAATGGCGATGGCAGAACGCTATCACATGCACCTGTCGATTGTTCAACGAGAGCCTTTGTATAGTTAGTGTGGAATGGGCTTTTCCTAAGAAAACCCTCTTGCAAATCTAATTCTAGTTAAACTCAAAGCATTTATTTCAATTACCGGTACTGCTGAATTGACAAAAGAGTCGGTCAGTCAGAATGATGAAGCCGCTATGCTTTGGAATGAGCAACAAGCCCATTCGAAAGCGTAGCGGTTCCTATGGAGAAGACTGGGCATGAAACTTCATGGATCATCTATATAATCCAGTCCTGGTAACAAGATGCCTTGATTGGGTCTCATTAACAATTTATATTATTTGTGTAAACTAATTTATTGTGGCAAAAAGTTTTTTTTTTAAGTTCCTCATGCCTCAGTTACAAAATACATATTAAATGTCAAGACACTAAAAGCGAATTTCACCAAAGAAACTGAATACGATCACCATGCCTACCACGAGCTCTTAGCGCGATCCATTTTAGGACCTAAACTGAACTGTTCTTCTAATTCGTACCATGACGTTAGTTTAACGATTCAATTTAGGCCATGCCATGTGACAGCGATTGTCCCAAACTGAGTCGTAAGTTTTGGTTTCATTCATTCTTGTTTGGTACCATGACGTCCTTATAGCAGCTCAACTGAAACGCTCAACTGTCAAAATAAGCGATTCAATAAAAGTTACTATTTCTCTAACATAAACTGAAACGTTTGGTGAATTATTGACGAAAATAAAGTTTTTTAGTGCTATTTTAGTGGAATTTTACAAAAACCAATGTAAGTGAGCTTTAATCTTTCTTTTAAAGTCTAAAATACCTATTTTATATGCCTTTTTTAACCGCATTAGTTTTTGTCTAACAGATTTCTGATGCACTACTTTTATTTGAGTTTTTTGAGGAAGATTCTGCCTCACACTATGCCCACTATGCCCCAACTCAACTCACACAACTTTGTTTACTCTGGTACGTTCGAAACAGAAACATAATTTGTTTTATTAGGTCGAAATAAAAAATATATTTTCCTATACTTAATAAATAGCAAAAGGTAAATAAATATCTACTTTGACTAAGAATTATTTTAACAATAGTTACCGTATTAACGTGGAATCTTAAAAAAACTGTTGAGTGTCTGTTTTACTTTAAAGTAATGATACTGAGTTCAGAACAAATAAAATTTTACTTGCTTCTGAACGTGTCTGACACTAAATAATGTGCGCGAAACAAACTTATTTGACAATAATAGCGTTGTCTCGTTTTCACCAAAAACGTTCCAAACGCGGCCGCGCGGTTCAGCCACAGATTGCGATCTTTCATTCACTTTTAACGATCCAAATGCCGCTGAGTTTATTGGACGTCATGGTACGACTTTGAAGCGATGCAGTTTAAGAACCTAAACTGAAATGCCTTGCTTTTGAATCGTTTTTAATTAGATCATGGTAGGCATCCAGCACATCTAAACCGCGTTCAATAGTTGTCAGTGTCATCACTGTGCTGGAACGTTCACACATCCAATTTATTATTAATTAATTAAAGAAAAAAAAAACAATATATAAACAGAAACATAACAAAATCCTCAATAGGTTTGTCCGGATGTTGAAACACTTTTAAGCAATCTTAATACTAACGAAATGAAAAAAAAAAAAAAAAAAAAATTGAAAAGAATGAATTTATGGTTAAAACATAGTTTATAAAACACTCACAGAGAAGAGGCCTGTCTACCAGCAGTGAGAATATTACAGGCTGATTATTTATGTATGTTCTATAACATTGTGAGGTAGTTCGCAAAATAATAACTAAAAAAGTACAAAAACGACGAGGGCGCGGGAAATAACTTTCCTTTTTCTGTTTCTCATATAATTTTCGGGAGATATACCTACTCATATACGGTTTCTCTGACATGTTTATTGAGTCGGATATTCCGAAATATAGTCGTTACTAAATCATTATCAGCAAACAAGAGATACCAAGAAAAGAGTCGACAGTTTTTCTGTCATCGTTGAAATTCTCGTAACTTCCCCATCGAGACCATGAAACCATATTCGGTAAGTAATTTCCAGTATGAAGCTTCACAAATGTCACATGAATGGGTTACCAAAATACATCTAAAAACATCTCCATTATCGATTTAAAACCAACAATATGTAACATCAGTTTCTCGTAAAAAATTACGTTACAAAAATGTAATATACTTTTTGATGTCGTACGCCAGGACATGTAGTAAGCTAAATAAATCATGTCGGGACTGGACAATAGTTTGCTTCGTTCCATTATACTCACAAAGAGTTCTCGCTAACAACGTTGCTTGTTTGTAACGGGGTTAAATAGGGGTAGAAAGTTATTTTGGGAGGGATTTGCTTCGAAGTGGATATAATACTCCTTAGTGCTTTTGATTAAATTACATTTTATTTTGACACATGTTTGAAAACTCAATCCAATTTTATTCAAAAAAGGTTGAACTCACATAAAAGCTTGGTGCAATGCAAATACTCTTTAAAATTGGAATGTCTCGAAAGTCACCGTGCTATATTAGTACCGCATTTGAAGGTTTCTAAGCTTTACAGAGGTCTGTATTTATTCCTAGGATTCCCCTAACACCTTCAAACTACCCCTTCGAATTCAAGACAGTGCAGTTTCCCATCAAAGTCTGCTTCGCAATGAACATAAACAAAGTTCTAAGTCAAACTCAAAAACCAATGAAAAATCCTATTAAAACCATTTTCGACGTTAAAGCGGACGAAGTCGCGGGCAAAAGCTAGTCTATTATAAAGATACACTACACTATTGATAGTTTATCTAAATACCTCAGAAACAGGGCATTCTTTTTTTACAATATGATCATGTATTTCAGTTTTCTGTCCAGGCTCCATTTGGGTGAAGAAATGGACGAGTACCTACTAATATTTGTACCATTATAATATCAACCCCTGGAACTACTACTATCTAAGTTCTGATACCCTTAGGGAAATCAGATATTTGCAATACAATGTTTATTGTGGGACGGGATTGGTTGCTTAGGTGTTCATTCAACTGTTTTAACAACTTTATCACCTCTAGTAGTAAGCCCGCGTTAAAACTCAGTTCAATACGATATTTTACTGTATAATTTTGGGATCACATGGCAGTTTCAGACTGTATTTGTTTTAACCGTAAGGATGCTCGCACATTGGATGCGAATTTGTATCGTACGTAAACGTAGATCGTGGTCGTATGTATTGAGTGCGCACACTGAATACGTTTTTCTCCGTCAAATAGGTACTGTTCTGGATATATCGTATTTGTGACGTTCTTTTTGGAGCGCGATGAATAATCTGTATCTTAAGATAATAATTCTCTTATGACTTTGAGACTGCGGCGGCGTCGTCGCTGTCCTAGAACCGAATGGGTGCGTTAAATATATTTAAAAAGACATAATTGAATCCGGTAAATTTCACGAAGTGATAACTTGAATCACTCTCATCCCACAAACATTTATGTCCGTAAACCAAGTTAATCCATTTTTTTTATTTTCAATGCCACAAAAGTCTTTTAAAATGCCAACAAGTTCGGATGTTTTCAGACATCGGAACAAAACGTATACGTATACGTACGACTAACTCGCACTCAGTCAGCGCGCTTCCTTAGTACTTCGAAGGTCGGGATCGTTCGTGCGTGTTCGCACACGTAATAAGTCGTACGAAAATACGTCTAAAGTGCGCGTGGCCATAAAACGGTGGGATGTTGACGAGTGATCCCAACTTTTTACCGTAAAATATCGTACAGAACAGCGCCGTGTGATCGGCCGCTAAAGTTATTTGCGGAGAAACTCGTCCGGAGAACTACCTTACTTGTACTTGTACCATCCTATTTCTTCGTAGCAGGCGACTAAGGGACTCACTAGAGAATGGGCAGCAGCGTTCTCTATGCATTTTAACACTATACTGCGATCGCCAACCCGCTTGCCAAGCGTGGCGATTATGGCAAATCCCCCCATTTGGGGGAGGTTTATGAGTTGACTTGTTGCGAACCCGGGCGTCGGGCGGTGTGGCTCACACTGCGTTCGGCGCTTGACGTGGCAACCACGTCGTGTCCGAGTTCGCAACAACTCAATCGTCATCCTGAGGATACCTCGTTGAGAGGGCCTTACAGGGCTCTTTATGACTCTTTAAGAACAGTTAAGCGGATTAGGTTACTAAATATATGTCGTCTATTGTATTTTATCATGGACTTCGGCATAGTCACGCCTGAGTCGATTTAGTAGATGTTATTGCCCTTGACTTCTATAGACTTATGGAAGAGGCTGGGATGAGGTTGATTATGCTAAGGAAATAAAAACATAGTTACAGGGGTTTGCTTATCCGAATTCCCATGAAAAACAACAACAGTTTTGATTTTAGTCACACGACATAACGCCGCTCGTTGGATACAATAATATTGATGTTTAGTTTGATACGACCGAAATGACCAAAAACAAAGATTGTTGATAATGATAACAAACTGTCGGGTCGATAATGAATGATGAACGAATGGAAACGTCGAAGTGTTAAAAAGATAATGTCCCGTCACTGATAGATGGTAATTTGTTGGAAATAAATGTATTGCTTTATCAAATCCAAATTCAAATCAAGATTTTATGGTAATGTACTATTTGAATCGGGGTTACGAACTATTAGGTGGCAAAGAAAACAGGGGATCTGATGATCAGAAGTCACCGACATCTAGTACCAAATTAATTTCGTATCCTAAAGACAATACTGAAATATCTCATGCACCTTTAACTTAAATTTCAACTGCCTCTGAGCTTTAGTGATTATACCACTTGTCTCAGACCTAGAGGTCCCAGTGCGGGCAAAATTTTCTGCTCAGTTTGGTTGTTGGTAGGGCTTGTTCTAAGTCCATCTGGCTAGCTACCGCCATTTTATCTAAGTCTGTCGCCATAACAACAATGTTAACAGCATTGTTGTATTTCCGTAGTGAGAGTTAGTAAGATAGCCAGTTCCTCTGTGGTTGAGGTTTCCGGGTGAAGTTCGCTTCCACCTTCGGCCTGATCATCACTTACCATCAGGCGAGATGCAGGCCTAGAGCTGCCCCATTGAGGTTACACGGCACTCTTACCAAACCACAGCGACGCAGCTTGGCATCCGAAACAAGTGTGGGTACAAGTACAAGTAAGGTAGTTCTCCGGACGAGATTCTCCGCAAATAACTTTAGCGGCCGATCACACGGCGCTGTTCTGTACGATATTTTACGGTAAAAAGTTGGGATCACTCGTCAACATCCCACCGTTTTAAGGCCACGCGCACTTTAGACGTGTTTTCGTACGATTTATTACGTGTGCGAACACGCACGAACGTTCCCGACCTTCGAAGTACTAAGGGAGCGCGCCGACTGAGTGCGAGTTGGTCGTACGTATACGTATACGTTTTGTTCCGATGTCTGAAAACATCCGAACTTGTTGGCATTTAAAAAGACATTGTGGCATTGAAAATAAAAAATGGATGTAGAAAAATTAATTTACTTGGTTTACGGACATAAATGTTTGTGGGATAGTGATTCAAGTTATCTCTTCGTGAAATTTACCGGATTCAATTATGTCTTTTTAAATATATTTAACGCACCTATTCGGTTCTAGGACAGCGACGACGCCGCCGCAGTCTCCGAGTCATAAGAGAATTATTATCTTAAGATACAGATTATTCATCGCGCTCCGAAGAGGACGTCACAAATACGATATATCCAGAACAGTACCTATTTGACGGAGAAAAACGTATTCAGTGTGCGCACTCAATACATACGACCACGATCTACGTTTACGTACGATACAAATTCGCATCCAATGTGCGGGCATCCTTACGGTTAAAGCAAATACAGTCTGAAACTGCCTTGTGTACCCAAAATTATACAGTAAAATATCGTATTGAACTGAGTTGGAACGCGGGTTTACTACTAGAGGTGACAAACTTGTTAAAACAGTTGAATGAACACTTAAGCAACCAATCCCGTCCCACAATAAACATTGTATTGCAAATATCTGATTTCCCTAAGGGTATCAGAACTTAGATGGTAGTAGTTCCAGGGGTTGATATTATAATGGTACAAATATTAGTAGGTACTTGTCCATTTCTTGACCCAAATGGAGCCTGGACAGAAAACTGAAATACATGATCATATTGTAAAAAAAGAATGCCCTGTTTCTGAGGTCTTTAGATAAACTATCAATAGTGTAGTGTATCTATATAATAGACTAGCTTTTGCCCGCGACTTCGTCCGCGTAAAAGTCGAAAATGGTTTTAATAGGATTTTTTATTGGTTTTTGAGTTTGACTTAGAACTTTGTTTATGGTCATTGCGAAGCAGACTTTGATGGGAAACTGCACTCTCTTGAGTTCGAAGGGCTAGTTTGAAGGTGTTAGGGGAATCCTAGGAATAAATACAGACCTCTGTAAAGCTTAGAAACCTTCAAATGCGGTACTAATAAGTATTTGCATTGCACCAAGCTTTTATGTGAGTTCAACCTTTTTTGAATAAAATTGGATTGAGTTTTCAAACATGTGTCAAAATAAAATGTAATTTAATCAAAAGCACTAAGGAGTATTGATATCCACTTCGAAGCAAATCACTCCCAAAATAACTTTCTACCCCTATTTAACCCCGTTAGGGGATGAATTGCAATAAAATACGAAACACGTCTTCCATCAATTCTGTTAAAAAACGTTTATGCAAAATTTGAAGTAGATTGGGCCAAGGAATCACGTTGTCTCTACAAACTTAGTCCCCCTTTTTGGTAAAAAACGCAACGGTTCATGGCACGAGCGGCCATTGAAAAAACCATTGAAAAGCCCTGTTGAAAATTACCGAATTTTTAATGGATTTGGGGTAACTTTGTACTAAACATATGAATTTTAAATAGCAATAACTTTTTTATTTTCAATAATAATAAGATTTTTCATTACTTTTTGGTAGTGTTTTTGCAGTAACTATATGGCCCTTTCGGATCAGACAGGGTTTTTTTACATATTTTATTATTATTATGTCTCTCCTAAATACAGATGATCTAGCTAGGAGAGCAGCGATTCACTCATCAATTCATTGTGCCTACACCATGTTATTAATAATGCATAGTTTGTAAATCCCTCATGTGCTACAAAACCTTTATGTACTTATATAAATTACTATATTATTATATTATATATTTTATCGTCAGAACTTCTATTTGTTTTATTCATAGGATTCTTCAACATTGTCTATGACCAAGGTCGAGGACGAAAGGTCGACCGTATCCTCGTTGATGAGGGCTTAGTGATAATTAGTCATCACTTTGTCTTGTTCAAATTTCAATAATTCATAAAAAAATCCCATAGAAAATGCATTATCAGTTTTCCCGAATTTTCCAATATTCCCGGGAAGTTTTCAATTTTTTTTTTTGTAAGATCCTGTTACGATCATTTTCAAATAAAACATTGTCAAATTGGTCCGGCCGGAGAGGAGGTTGTTAAAAGGGCTGGTACTGCATCGAACCTTTTGTAGGGTACGGTCAAATTGACAAGCTCAGTAATAGTTTATTAGGTAAAAACATAACAGAAAATTACCAAAATCTTCTCAAGGGAGATGAACATAAACCGCTTCTTACAAAACTCGAATACTCAGCTTTTACGCAGTTTATTACAGAGCAATAAGATACCCTTCCGAGGATTATGTCTTTAGAGTATTTCCAAAGGACCATTAAGGCATTTCCAAATGAGCAAAAGGATTTGTTTTCGAACTGAAGCACGGCATTAATTAGTAAAGTAACGAAAACGTGGCACCTAAGTAGTAAAAGCTACATAAAAGAAGTTTCTAGAAGGTAAATGCTGAATAGTATATTCTGAGTTTAGGTAATTATGTAAAACTTTACCAATTTTCAGTACATAATTAACAATTATAGGTTGACATTATTTTGTTTAAAGGTTTTTTTAGCCCCTGAATCTCTCTCTTGAAAAAAGGTTTGAAACCTTCGTTTTATTTTTATGTGGAAAGTTGGGAACTAATGAGTACTTTGGGCAAATAATGGGTCCTCTACATTTATTTAAACCTCATATGGAAAATCTACTTAATAAAAATCGGCTTGTGTTTAAACGCCTACCAGAAAAGTACCTATATCACTACCAAAAAATTCGAAATACCTGCCAGAATGGATAAATACTCACCAAATTGTGTTTCCTAGAGTATTGTAGAAATTAACCTATTTTCCTTTTTATTCTATGCCATAAAGATTTATAAACGCCTTTAAAGTTAATTTCAGAGCAAATATTTTATAATATTGCTAAATACATGTTACCAATATTTTATTTCACGACTTTCAATTTAGTCAGTTTTACTAAGGCAAAAAGCTAACGGTCGATCGTAAAATTATTTTGAATATCAAATATAATATTGCGTGTCCCAAACACATGTGTTACTTGAGAAGAAATCTACCACTCGGCGGCCGCTGCCGCGGCACGCTCGCTGCGCTCGCTCGCCTTCGCGCGTTGTATGGTCACAGTTCTAACCTAACCTAACCTAACCGTTTCAAATTTGACAAACTGTCATTTTGGGTATTAATGTTACTATTTCAGGGAAACAAGATTTGGTGAGCATTTATTCATTTTGGTAGGCAAAAAGAATATAAATACAACACGTACAATTATTCTGATGAGTGTATAATTATTTTGGAACTTAAACCGTTGTTCTTAAGGCACCTCGGTATAGAGTGGGTTTATTTTATTTGAAGTTAACATATTTTAATTGTTAATTAGTCATATGGTCTAAAAAATATTTTGGTGAGCATTTAAATTGTAGCCATGAAAATCTCTCTTAAATTCATTCATTCATTCATTCACGGACTCAGTGGAGCTCGTGGCTAAGTAATAACAGCCGCACGGGTTGATTCACCCGGTAAAGCTAGGCTTGCCGGGGTTGGTTCGTGGATGGGTGACCATCTTTACATACCGATATTCCTCCGTGCTCGGAAAGTAAGTTAAGCCGTTGATCCCGGCTGTCATTCGTGGATCTTTGATAGTCGTTACGGGTCGTCAGAAGCCAGAAAGTCTGACAACCTGTCTTACTAAGGGGTATTGTATTACCCATTACTGGGTTGTGAAGGTCAAAGGGCACAGCCTAAAACGTTGAGTCTAGAAGCATGACATGCACAAGAGTTTCTTTTGTAATGGAGGTGTGCATTAGGAAAGAACTTTTGAAAATTCCCCTTCTAAAGAGGTTAAACAGATAATGAAAGTTTGTATAGCATTTCATTATTTTTACCGATGAGAAATCCCGGGCACACGGTTTGTACTACAACAGTAAAAAAAAAAACACTTTTAAGTTTTCTTCTAAAGTGTTCTTCACACTTCTAAGCCTCAAAAGTAGAAAGGGTGTAATCTGACGATGTAGGGTGAGTGTCAAATCTGGTTCCGGACATTTCGTTCCCAATCTACTGCCCCCCTGAAAAAAGGAAATCTGGCTTTTATAACTTGCCATTATAACTTGACCCCTCTCGAAGTAAGCAACCTCTCCTTTTCATCGTTCTTTTATAGAAGGGTGGGGAGAGTGGGAGGTCTAAATAAAATGGTATTGTTATAATAGGTATTGATCAAAGATTTGTATCGTCGTCGCATTATTCTGTGGTAAAAGGGTTCCGCAATGGGATATTGTGTATTTTTTAGTAGTAGAAACCGAGCGTGAGTTTGCAAGAATGTTTTTTCGGTCGCTGCCTCTTGTTTGAATATACAATGTCGCCCATTGGTATGTGCCCGCCCGTATTATTCTGAATATTCATGACAAATTATCGACAATAAACTTAAAAGGGGATATATCTTATTTTTTACAATTTTTCAATATCCCGCTATGATTTTATGGACTTACACTTGTTTAAAAAAAAAAAACTTTTTTTTTATTTCTTCACCTCCGTTTTTTTTCATAGTCGACAAATTTTAGTAAAAAATATTAGTTAATCCGATAAAAAAAACTCATAAGCTTTTAGAAATAATAAACAGAATCCAAAGCGAGCCAATAATATAGGAGTTAAGGCAAATGCTATTTAAAAAATAAAAATTGATTAACATGAAAAAGATTAAAGATAGACCCCCCCTTTTAAAGTTAATTTTCGATATTTTTTATGAATATTCAGAAAAACACGGGCGGGTACATGGCCCATGGGAGACATTGTATTTTACAAGACATACTAATAAAGTAAAAAAATATTAGAAGTGAACCGGTCCTAGTTAAGATATTTCTTGTAGATATTTACTGCAACTAACTTAGTAGAATAGACAAGATGTAAGCAGATATTATTGTGAAAATTAACAATCTCACCTCATTGAATATGACAACAAGATGGAGGACGGCCCCGGTCTCGATATAGTCTATACATAACATAGTTTTACATGTACTCTAAGTACATTCAACAAAATAGTTATGCTCTTTGTAGACACACGTTTTTCTAGCCGGTCACGGTCGTTAGTGTTAATATACATGTTTTACCTACGGCGCGGTTCATAAGCCGTACTGTAGAGAGACCGTGCCGTATACAAAGGACCTTAGGTATATAGGGAAAAATATTCACCTTTCTTCGATAATACCATCCTAAGCATAGCTATAATGTATTTTCAGTCTAACCGGATGCTACTGTCCACTACACTACGAATATTCATTATTATTTTATGCGTTACAATCTTATAAATATATATATTTTTTTTTTTTATTTTTTTTTTATACTCAGAGCACTCACAACATCAACTAAAAGTAGTTGCAAGTTAGCTGCATGTATATCTGTTTATTTATTTAACAGTTTATCAAGGAACCAAGGTAACCGACATAGCCTGAAGAATTGCCAAACTTAAGTGACAGTGGGAAGGGCACATGCTCGCAAAACAGATGGCCGATGGGGCCGAAAAGTTTTGGAGTGGCGACCGCGTACCGAAAGACGTAGCGTTATGGAAGACCTCCCACAATGTGAACCGATGACCTTGTGAAGGCCGCAGAAATCCGCTGGATGCGGGAAGTACAGAACTGATCGAAGTGACGGCGCTTGGGAGAGGACTATGTCCACTAGTGAACGTCTTTCGGCTGAACTGATGACTATCAAAGAAGTTCATAACTAACCACCGTAAGGACTATTCTTGCTTGCAGCGCTCGGATACTATAGAACCGAGCCGGTAACAGATGTGGTCAACGTGTTCACGGGATTTTGTTTTCAAACTGGTTAGATATGAACTTCGTTGATAGTACATATGTATATAGGACACATAAAAAAAACAAAGAACAGAAAAATACGTACTAACGTGATGCTATCTCTTTGTTTGTCTGTACTCTGAGAACTAAGAACTGCTTTGCGAATTCCTAGTACTCCCGCCGAATATGCTAGTGCTTGCAGTAGGTTCATGATATTAGAGCAACCGGTGGGTTTGGGCTTTTGGCTCTCCGCCTCTCCTCTACATAGCTGTTGGGTTATTGCAGCTTGACAGCTATAATGCTTTGTTTACATTACTTACATATTGAAGGTAGATCATAGATGGATATAAACTTATACATCATGATGGAAAAATAACAGAGTAGGTAATTCACCGACCTGGACCTTGGTGATTAATTTTCTTTTTTTTATTTGTTTGAATTAATTTTTGATTCATCAATCATTCATAATATAGGTACATAGGCAGGTCATTTAATTCGAAGAAAATAAAGACTCAAAATATGTTTCACCTTTCTCTGTCCAAATATTTTGTACTTGCCTATGAGAATTAATATTTTGGCATCAATATTTAAATAAGTTATGTAGGTACAAATCTAACCACCGTAAGGACTATTCTTGCTTGCAGCGCTCGGCGGCTATAGAACCGGGCCGGTAATAGATGTGATCATCGTGTTCACGGGATTTTGTTTTGAAACTGGTTAAATATGAACTTCTTTGATGGTACATACATTTTATCGGAATTAAATATGTTCTTTTTGCTTTTATGCTTATAATTAAGTTGTATGGTAATTCTTAAAAACTGTATTTGATTACTATTATCCTAACTATCGTAGCTAATATTATAAATGTGAAAGGGGAGTTTGTTTGTTTATTACGCTTTCACGCTAAAACGACTGAACAGATTTGAATGAAATTTAGCACATGGGTAGATCATGACATGGATTAGGACGTAGAATACTTTATATCCCGATATTCTTACGGGATCGAGACTTATGCGGGTGAAACTGCGGGGCGCAGCTAGCAAAACTATATTTTATATTCAAGTTTGTTATTACCTACAACTGTTCCCTAAATAAAGTAAAATAAATCTCTATTAAGTTGTTGAACAAAACCTAACATAATTTAATTGTTTCTGATGTGGAATTGTGAGCTTGAGTAACTATAAAGAAGTAATACGAGTAATCGGAGTAACTTAATAATTTTCGTCCTAATATTTTCCCTTTGATTGATTGCTCGAACAAGTTTAGCACAAATGTATTCAGCGGAGATCGGATGTCAGAATCTAATTTATTTTCAAATTAAACTGTTTACTGGGCATCTACTGAAGAAATGTAAGTTTAAATTTGTTTATTATATATACTATTTAAAGAAACGTGTTTAATTTCCGTTTGATAATGTCAAGAGTAAAAAAGATTTTGTGATTAATAAAAAATGGAAAATGGTCTGCCATAGTGAACGCACCATTGTCTCCGTCTTCGTCAGAATCTTTTGTTCAGCTACTCTTTTAACGACAGTCCTCATAAAAAATAACACCAACCTCTTTCAAGACTTCAATTATAATTTCCAACAGTCCCAACAACTGTCCCTTCCTCCTCATTTTCTGAGTACCTATCTAGTTCCAGCTCCAAGCCTTCATTTCATAAGTATCTTAGGACAACGGCTATGAGAGTAGGGTAGTTGGAAAAAACCCATTTTTTCACAACAATGTCAGTGTCACTGTTTATAAGAAAACGTTTTGTATGGAGCGCCTTCATTATTCCGAGATGGAACAAAGATGGCTTAAAGCTGCCTGCTCGTGGTAAGACAAAACGACTTTGTTCTGCAGATATTATTGTATACGCGGCCATGTTGAGTGTTTACAGGAATTGTTAATGAACGTGAATAATTTAAGAATGAAGATGGTTTTCTTTGTAATGCATATTGAGGATTATAGCAAGGTGCTGATAGGCTTGAGCATTCACTTGTAATGAGCATTTAGCGAACGTTACATTCCACAAAAATAAACGGGAGCGTTCTAGCGAGCATTCAAGCGAAAGGACAGTAAATTTGCTTCGAGCTTTTTGCCGAACCGAGCCATTCTGTCATTGCTCTGCTGCCGTCCCTCTATGCCTCCCCCTGTTTTTTTGACGAGCATTGACTAGAGCGTTCGCTACAATGATCGTGAAAATGTTCGTACCGATATTTGGCTTTATGCTTGGCTCTGATCGTTGCTCAGTTCGACAAATTTAAAAACGGCGAATGCTCGATGTTCAGTTACAAGTGAATACTCAAGTTTATCAGCACTTTTACAGGTAGTGAGAATCCAAACAATGTTTTTAATTAAGTATCTTAAGAAAACCTCTTCATATAATAATACTAAAGGTCAGCCGTAACTACTTTAGCTTATAACTTGATAAAATACTATGAAAACTTTAAATCAAAGACATTTGAATATACTTACGATAAACGGGACAAAGTGAACAACAACACAATCTACTTGTAATTACCTACAGTACGCACCTCGCTTAGTTAAGGCTGAGCAAAACTGAGCCACCGATCGCAACTACCTCGGCAGCTGTCGCGCGCCACCGCCACTTTTGCAGCAGCGACGACAGCAGCACGTGACAGCCACCGTTGTTCGGAAGCCTCCATATTTTATAACCCGCTCTCTGCTGTGCAATCTCAAGATGGCCGCCAGCACGTTTAGCATGACCACAATAGAAACGGGTTTTGTCGATGGAAGAATAAACAAAATGACAGATCGTGATTGTTTATCTGTCATTTTGTCTATTCTTCCGTCGACAAAACCCGTATAAACCCTTTTCTATTGTTGTAATGCTACGCGTAATAAATGAGGGCGAGTACCGGGCGACAGCGTCTTGTATGCCCCGTAGCGGCCTCAAGTGGCTAGTCGCGGACACTGCTGTAGTGGATGGCCGCCAACGACCACACGTTTTGTGAGTCTCTACAAAATGTATGAATGTGGTCGGGGGCTCTTTTGCGCCAAACCTTATTGTCATACACCCCACATGACAGGTCGCATTGTGTTCTAAAAGAAAATTATAAAACAATTTAATTTAATTTTCAAACACTTCCTCTCTCCTTAAACATCATCATTACATATAGATAAGTGTATGCTTTATGAATTTATTTATTAAAACTTCATGCACAAGTAAAAAACTGTACAAAGGCGGACTTAATGCGTAATGCCTTAATTTATGTATTTATTGTGTATGTAAATGGTACACCACTGACTACCTGCAGTATTTGCCTCTCCTTGTCCCTTTAATCCATCCAAAGGTTGTCTGAAAAAGATCGCTTTTGGCGATAAGACCGCCCATTGTGTCACCCTATTTAAAATGTCTACATTTATATCTGTATTTTTTATGGTGTACATAATAAAGAATATTCTATTCTATCGTATAATATTATTTTCGACGAAAATATTATGATATTTCAAATCTCGTATTGTGTTTGTCTCGGTATATTTTCGTTAGTATTTTTTAATTTACCCATTAAATAAATAGAATAAAGGAGTTGTCAAACTATCTGACGGTTGGTAAACAAAGGTTGGTGCCGGTAAAAGTGAAACATGTCAAACTTGGTTATTTAATTTTGGTGCTTAGGGCGGCATTCATTGTCAGCGCTGAAAAGCGCTGGCATACCGGCGCCGCACTGTGGAAAGAAAAAGTCTCTCGAAGACATTTAAGCTTAAATTTGAAAGCGTCAGTTTTTTGCTTGAAATGGCTTCTAAAGCCAAAATTATGCATGTACATATATCAAAGGATGCAATCTGGTAGGCAAATTGAACTTATATTTCAAGAGTGCAATGTTTATATCTCGGGAACGGAGAAAATAACCGTTATATAACGTTGTGTAACCGCACACGGTGATGTTACTATTTATTTATGATTTTTTGACGAACTTGATTTTTTCAGATCAAGCGGTTTAAAAAAAAACAACGCACTAAGTCTCGTTATATGAAGTATGTCCAAAAATCATAATATTGGCTATAAGAAGCAATTTCAAGCAAAAAACCGACACTTTAGAATTTAAGCTTAAATGTCCATAATGCGCCAGTTACCAGCATTCTACACGCATGGGGCCTTACGTTGGAATGCGTTACTGAGACATGAGATCACAGTGTTATTCTATGACGTTTCTTCTGATAGCCTCTCTATAGTATTTTAAATATCTTTGCTTTAAATACTTGCATATGTTTTTATTACGCGTTATCAATCCTGCAGTGTTTAATAATAATTCATTAAACCACGTATTATGTTTAAAAATACTGTCGAGGAAATCAATTGTTTATCAAATTGACACTCTTTATCAATTTGCCGTGTTATAGCTATTTGTATGTTGTGTAGTGTTAAATTAATCTTCTTGAAGTATTTTCTGGTATACATATAAATAAATAAATTAAAGTCATTTCATACAACTGCCGAAGAATTACTGTTTTTATTTGATTGTACGGACAATTTAAGTTGTTACTGAATTTGATAAACCGTTTATTACCTAACTTTACAAGACAACTTAGTAGGTAAATGAGTAGGTTTTATAATACAATACACACTGAGGATTTCCATGAAAGTTCACGTCATCAGCGCCAGAGGTCTTCCAATTCAAGAATGCATATAATATTGGGTCCCCCCCACCTATGAAATTGGTGTTTTTTTCTCAGAAATAGAGAACCTCGTCACTTCTATGATTTAAAATATTCATCAATTGCTTGGTATTATATCGAATAATGACCATCATAGACAACTACCAATAGTAAAAAAACCTTATTACTTATAATTAAGAAAATGTTAGTATGAAAAATGCAACTTCTTTAAAATTCTCCATACAAAACGCTGATTTCATAGGTGGGGACCTATTATACTAGCTACACCCTGCAGTTTCGCCCACATAAATCTCGATCTCGTGGGAATATTGAAACAAAAAGTGTCCTATGTTCTAACTCAGTTTATGGTCTCTCCATCTGTCCGTTCAACCGTTTAAGCGTGAAAGCGTAACAAACAAACATACAAAAAATCAAATATTTTCTCTTTAAAATATTAGTTTAGATATGATGACGTTCATCATTTGTTTCATTCATTCGTTTATCATTCAGTCATGACTAAAGAAAATAAAGGCACTTTGACACTTTTGACAGGTGCCCGGACCTGACGTCTCAGTGCTGCCAACTGGTGAACGTCTTTTCAGAAAACCCTCATTCATCATGCTGCCCAGTGCGTCTGTTCAATAAGCAAAGCTAGGCTTTAATACAAGAACGTCGCATAAAGAATGCAGGCACAGTAAGACAGTCGCACGATGAATGCCAATCTTGCAAAGAGATTGTTGCAAGAATACAGAGCAGCACTGTTGAAATTCAAAAACTAAACGTTTTTCGTCTCACAAAGTAACCGAAAAATAGAGGAGCAGAAGTTTTAACACCACAACACAATGGAAGGCTTACGAATGCTTTCATACTTAGGTAAGGCCGGGCTGGAGGGCATCGTGGCTAAATGATAACAGCCACTTGGGTCGATAGACGGTTAAGCTACGCTTGCCGCGGTCGATTCGTGGATGGGTGAGTAATACCTAAACAACATATTTTGGGGTGTCCAATTTTGCCATGTTCTATGTTCCTAAGTGTGTAGTAAAAAGAGATCAAAAGATTGCGTTAAAAGTAGATGCACAATTTTGGAAACACTCTATCGCACACAAACTTATATGACAAAACCTTTAACATAGTAAGAGCTATTTACTGGAGCTGCTATGAGAAGGGTTATTTTTGGAAGAATTTTTGCGTCTATAATGATGCGCATTATTTTTTTTTTTATATCACTGATAGATTGTCTATTCAATGACCAGACTTTTAAGACCCTTTATCCTCAAAGTTGGCAACGTTGCAATTGGCTGTCAAAAATTTACCTGTTTTGATTCATTTGGAAATATTACTGTATGTAAATAAGAAATATGGCTAACTAGCGAACTAGAATATTAATAATGAATTGCAATTATAAAATTGAATTTGATGATAAACCTGTTTTAGGTATAAAAATGGCATTTGGAAAGTTTCAAATACTTTTTTTACATCTAAAACTACATATTCGGTGTTACGATATTAATTATTGCATTTCATTATCAATAGTCTAGTTCGCTAGCTAGCCAAATTTCTTATTTCCATACAGTAATATTGCCAAATTAATCAAAATATCGAAATATTTGACATCTATTTGCGACGTTGCCCACATTCAGTACCTATAAATGCTCTTCAGGAATATTTGTCCAAAAAATTTAACAGAATCTATTCAGTAGTTTCGCGCCAATCCAAAACATCTAGTAAAACTATATTTTTGACATCGGAATCGTTCCCCCACATCGTAGTAATTACTTTAAAAAAAAAAAAAAACTGTTTTGACTTCGTTACTATTTTATTATATTATGTGCAGTCACGGATAGTACAGAATGATACTTCTAGAATCCATTTTTCCACAGTGGCAGATATGAAATGTTAAGATATTGCCAGCTTGAACACATTGAGTGGAGGAAAGCACCGTGATACCATTGTGATCATTCATTCTTTCTTTCTTTATTTAATGTATTTTAGCAACAACTGGTGGACAGAGCACTATGAAAGATTGCCCGTCTCGTGTAGAGATGTTTAGCGTTGAGTTGTAGTTTGGAGCAAGCATGATTTATGATTTTGGTAATAAGAAATTGGAGACAGAGAGATTACTTATAAGAAAATATTGACTGATTTATCAATGATGACAGAGATCGAAAGTTTGACTTCAGTTAAAATTACAAAATTCAAAATTCAAAAGTCATTTATTCAAACTAAGCTGAGAATCCGCACTTTTCGAACGCCAAAATTACATAAGACAGTCCCCCAAAACGCCCACCCTTCACCACTTCCTAGTACATTAGCTGGGAAGAAGAAGTGGCGCACCAACTCCCTAGCAGCACAGCTGTCTGTTCAGTTAGAAGAACAAAAAAAAAAGATTCTATATAATATATATAATATTTATTCAAAATAATTTACATTACGCAACACAAAACATAATTTAAATTATTAGCCATATGTTCGCTAGCACACGCCATTATACCAAATACGATCACCAACTCAGTTTTACATACGTCATTACGTTAAATGCCAATTGCATCATCAGCATCAGCTTTTAACGGTCTCTTTGGCTGGTGCTAGAGATAACGTGGTGACAAGAAGACTTAATAACAGTAGTATCAGGCACTAACAAGGTCGAAAATGTAACGATAGATCCGCAATCATCATCATCATTGCCATTTCAGCTGAAGGACATCCACTGCTGGACATAAGCCTCGGGACCAAGCGCTGCCACTTCGACCATTGTGAAGATTCGCAATGACAACTTTTAATCCACATATTCTTGGCTTCGTTCATACTCATTCCTTGTTCGGACTCGCCGGGTCCATTGTACCCTTGGAGCTGATAGACATATAAAAAAGCGGGCGAGTTCGCATAAGGGATGAGTATGAACGAAACCATATTCCCAAGGTCAAATGGCAGTCAATTGAATGTATTTATGTATTGATAATACCTCTTAACTGCCACTTCTATTTATAAATATCCTCACGAATCCAACATAACCCAACACATAAAAACCAGAATATCATAGCGAAATAATCCGTCATCCACTAACACACGAAGTTCTTAGCTCGTTCCTCTGTGATACTTACTAAGTTGTTACAAACGAGTAATCGTTAGCTATGATTAATGTTACTTTTGACTGGATGTTACACGTAGTTACCACGTACGGCGAAACTCCTTTGTTTGTTTGTTCTCTGTGTGAGTGATTCTAACTGCCACTGTGGTAATTTGCTGTCCAGACCAAATTATCCTGTTGTAAATCAAAGGTGTCTACTTTAGCCTGATTTAGGCGGTGCGATCTAATTGCCTGTGGCATACAGTAAATTCAGCTTCAGCAATAGTTGAAGCAACAATAAAAATTGTACCGTCTAAGCAAGTCATTACTTCAATCAATCAGCGAGGCTTATCACAGTCGACTGCTGGACGTACGCCTCTCCCAAGCTGCGTCACAAAACTCGGTCCTTTGACCTTCTGCAATAATCAATATGTGCATTCCTTGAAGTATAAATCTCCATTAACACAATGCAAGTTTCTTGCTTAGGTAATACAATAAAATTGTAGCAATCAATCTGCCTAGCCTTTTCCCAACTATATTAGGGTTGGCTTCCAGTCTATCCGGATGCAGCAGAATACCAGTATTTTGCATGGAGCGACTGCCTATGTGACCTCCAGAACCCAGTTAGTGGGTAATACAATACCCCTTGGTAAGACCGGTTGTCAGACTTTCGGGCTTCTGATTCCCGTAATGATTGTCAAAAATCAACGAATGACAGCCGGGACCAACGGGTTAACGTCCTTTCCGAGGCACGGAAGGGTCTCGGTATGTAAAGATGGTCACCCATCCACGGACCAATCCCGGTAAGCGTTGCTTAACCTGATGGATTGACCGGTGCGGCTGTTATTACTTAGCCACAAGCTCCTCAATAAAATTGAAGCAACAAATGATTTAAAAGGACTGATTGGATGCAGAAGGCGGAGGATATGGTGTTGTGAGAGGCCTATGTCCAGCAGTGGATTGCGATTGGCTGAGTTGATTTGTCACCCATTACACTGTCACGATCCAGATCTGTAGCTGTCAATCACCTTGCTAACTGGCTAACATTTTTACCACGGTATGTCCTTTTTTATTTATTGTTAAGGAGAAGGTGTAACGCTACAGAACAAAAATCGTTAGTGACGTTAATAAGCTCAATGTTATAGTCAGTCGGCCAAACCTGAGATTAAGATATCTCAGTCTCTAAGATCAAAAGTGTTGGGGAGGTTTGCCGAGCGCAAGCAAAGGAAATACTGTTAAGCATATTTTATTAGGAAGTGTAAAATGGAGTACCGTACAAAACTATGTGGCTATTTCAATCTAGACAGTTGTCTATCTAGCCAGTAGCCAGTGTAAGTACATGGAGGTGATATATCTTTTAAAAAAAAGGGCCAGCTTAGATATGGGCAGGGGGAAGCCATTCGATGTCCGAACATACATAATACCGAGCTTACCAGAACTAGTACACTAGAACTCTGAAAACAACCCTTAAATGTACAAAATAATGGCATTGTCAAAGTCAAATTGTGACAAGTTTGCATCCGTTACCTCACACTTCAGGTCCAGTTGAACACCAACGTCAAGCACAGAAGCACTAGTTGTCTGGCATTTTTGCTGAACTGGGCCTATTTGGCGCAGCCGCGAGGCCCACTTTCCTGTTAATTTCTTACTTCACAGTTTTTATTTGTTTCCTTTTTTACTTCTAGTATAATTATGTTATGTTGTGTGCCTTTTAGTCTGTGCTAAATAAATGTATTTTCTTTCTTTACAAGTACGTGCGGTTGAATGTATGTTGTGTTTTACTAATTATCTCAAAATATTAATTAGTTGTTTTGAAAATCTCTTCTTAAACTTAGCCCATTATAGTGATCAAATTAAATATTCTTTGATATACTAGCCTCGTTGGTTTAGTTGCCCTTCTGTTGAGCAAGATGCCCTTGGTCAGATTCCCCAGTTCGAGCAATATGTTATTGGGTTTTCTATCAAGAATTTCTCATTAGCAGTCAGGAGTCTGGATTTGAGACCGGTTGATGGCAATAGGCTCGTCCCTTATTATATGGGACTTTACCTTCAAAACGTGGTTACACCTCTGTCTAACGCTTCTAGAAAAACAGGCGTGATATATTGTTCTTCTTCTAAGCGATAAGGTATGATTCCGATCAAAGCTGCACGCGGCGGTGCTGCCTGTCACGTGATTCCGAGCACCGCTGCGTGGCACTGCTTTTCATGGTGTTACTTCTCAACAGTTGTCAACATTCACGTGTTATAGTTGTGATGAACGCCGCACTTGGTTTGCCGCGGCGGCAGGGTGACACTGCCGCACAGCAGTGTCGTCGCAGCAATGTTGTGCAGCATTGCTGCCGAGCTTGGAATGTAATCTCATATAAACCTATAGAAAATGTATGGGGACCAGTAGTGAGGCGGCAGCACTGCCGCGTGCAACGTTGTTCGGAATCAATCGCGCAATTTTCACTGCTAATAGTTCTTGGTTCTAAATGTCGTGTTTTGCACTTTTATCACAAATGATGATAAAAACAAAATATGCTATTGTCCTTTCTCCGAAATAGTGATCAATTCAGTTGTTCTTACTATCAATATACCACTACGTTCTATGTTATACGGGACGTATAATCGTTAGCTATGATTAATGATCATCTTGACTGGCGGTTTGTTACTTCACACAGAACAGCGCCTTTCAGTACCTACCTTTTAGTGGCCTTTCCGCTGAGCACAAATGGTTCAAAAGGTCAAATTGCGATCCCATACCGGCTTCTAAGTATGCACCCTTACAATTACTCGTAAGTATCTTTATTTGACCCTTGTTCTTTCAATCTTGTTAGTAAGACGACATTTGAAGATTTTCTTTATTTTAGGCCCATCGTCCAAATCACCAATGAGTAGCCAGAACAGCACTAATACTTATTTCAATTGCGGAACGCAACCAGTCACAAACTAATTAATAACACGTTATTAACTATCCGTTTGAAATAAGATTAGACATTTAAATAAACTTTTTGTACAGTCCGTTCAACCAATTTTGACTTCTATTGCGTTGGTGGCATGACAAATGGCAGCTGCAGTAAACAGTTGGTATCTATTGTAACCACTTTTTTGATTTAAATGTCATCATTATGCCTTTTTTTATTTATTTTTTGAGGATGGGAAATCATCAAATGACTTCTTCTGATCTGGGCGGAGCGAGAGGGCGTGTCAGACTTTTACTGACTAAAACCCACCCGTGTTCCTTCCTTTGCCCGTGTGCCGGGGCCGCGATATCCCTTTCGGACAAACCCGCAACCTCAGCAGGCATTGGTCCTTACGGACCCCTTCAGTTGGTGCTGACATCTCTTTGAGGCGCGCGTGGAACACAACGCGCCGTCGACCCGGGTCTGGTCCTAATCGGACGACAAGCTGCCCATTGCTCACCGTCCGCAAGCCCACGCCTACGGTGGCCGGATGTCGGCTCGCGACTCCCGACGCCCGGGGCGTCTCCTGCGGCGACTAGGGCCGTGAGGGCGCGCATCTTGCATCTCCCTCGCGCGCTCCGCCTCCTCCTTTGCGAGCATAACTGCTTCGCAGAAGGAGGTGACGGCCTCCCATGCACTCTCGCTCCGAACCATGGCCTGAACCAGGGCCGGACGCGAGAGATCGCCGCCTCTGATCGCCTCCATGAGGACACGGCGGTGCTCCGCCCAAGCCGGGCAGACCTCCACCGTATGCTCCACCGTGTCCTCCGGGCGATCCACACAGTGGTGACACCCGGGCGTTTCTTCCCGCCTTATGCGGAACAGGAACCTCCCGAAACAACCGTGTCCGGTGAGGACCTGCGTCAGGCGGAAGGTGAGGACGCCATGGCGCCTCTCAAGCCACTCCTCAAAGAGGGGACTCATCGCCGCAATTGTGGCGTGCCCAGTCATCATTATGCCTACGGTATAGAAGTCAGAATCGGTTGAACGGACTGTAAAAAGGTTTGTTTAAATGTCTAATCTTATTTCAAATGGAGTATAGTTGAAGCAAAAAGTTTTCGTTTAGGAGTATCTTGACTATAGATGACTGACTACCTAAAGTCAAAATACTCTATACTTTGATGTTTAACGTTTTTTCCATTGTCATCGCCTTAAGGGGGAAGCGCTATGTTAGCCCGCGAAATTCAAATTTTCTTACGTTTTTTTTTTACGTTTTTTTGCAACCTGTCACTAACCTGCAAATTGCAAAAAACGAAAGAAAATTTGAATTACTTGGATTACCCTGACGCTTTCGCCTTAAAAACAACATGTTTACCAACCACAAAACTTATTCTTCTAATAAATAAAAGTGGACGGATTGATTGATGAATGTATGCCAAATACGGCCCGCACATTGAACGAGCGATCAGCCGTAACTCACAAAGTAACGCGTACTAAAAACGTTTTAAATCGACGCCCTCAACAGACAAACGTGCCTAAATCCATCAAGTGCGCCAAAAGGGAACTCGGTCAAGCCTGCGACATACGTGAGCCAATATCTATAGTGTTACGGATCGTAGAATTAATGGAGATATGCCAAATGGGATTGAATACGGATTTTCAGTTGTGTAGAAGCCAACTCACAAACATTGGAACAGAGGCCGCAACACGAACGTATCGTTAATTGGAACGATATTTGAATCGAAAATAGAACTACCATATAGCATTGTGATTTACATTATTGCGATAAACTCAATAAGTACCCATGGATAATATGAATAAAGATTTGAAACTAAGTAAATATTATGTTACACTGAACTAAGAAACATTCTGACATTCATCTATCTCTGAAGATGCCAACAACGCAAATTTTCGGAATGATTTATTTCTTCTTATTATCATTATACAGGTTGTCAGGGACATCGACGCGAAAACTGTTACCATGGATTCAGTACATGATTCTGAACGCCCCTGCGTTGAAATTATTCGTCGGTTATTAAAAAAAGAATCTGCTGTTTCATAGAAAAGTGCAATACCTACGCGGTCAAAATGTATGGAACAGCTGTTTTTTAATAGTTTAAAGTATTTCGGCACATTTTGGGTATTCATTTTATTTCATTGTTTTTGCTCGACGTATAGATGTGCTATTGAGCTGTTAAACGAGAGCATACTTGCTGAAGGGACAGACACATAAGATCAATCACATTATCACACACATGACAAACTCAAATATTTTTGAAAGACCTTTCTAACGATACCCCACAATATGGGGTAGATGAGGAAAAAAAAAACATCCCCACTTTACGTGTAGGGGAGGTACACTAAAAAAAATATTTTTCTTGATTTTATTTTACCACTTTGTCGGCATGATTAATATGCATATGTCAAATTACAGCTTTCTAGTACTAACCGTCTCTGAGCTAAGCCGCGGACAGACAGATGGACAGACAGATAGACAGACAGACAGACGGACATGGCGAAACTATAAGGGTTCCTTGTTTACTACGGAACCCTAAAAATAACAAACCCATTATGAACGTGCAATAGTTCATAGTAACGTATCTACATTATTTCTATGATCAGTGGTTAAGTTCCTTCGTTATCGCACGTGACCTATTAGAACATTTTCTAAGAAATTTACTTTCAGGGTTTTGGGTTTAAGGCTTGTTGACTCTATTATCGGCACATTTTAGGTATTAATTTTATTTCATTGGTTTTGTTCGACGTCTGTATAGATGTGCTATTGAGCTGTTAAACGAAAGCATACTTGCTGAAGGGATAGACACATAAGATCAATCACATTATCACAATATTTTGATTTAAAATAGTGTCCGTGGAGTTTCTTGCCCGTTCTTCACCATAGGAACCTATCGAATGGGCAACTAGCTTCATCTTTCTGAATGACCAACCTCTTGACAATTCAAAAGTGCCTGTAGTTAGTTTATTTGCAATAAATGCTTAGAGTTTGAGTTTGATTAACACAGACTGGGCCGCAACTGAAAATATTCAAATGAAAAAGTTAATCATTTTCTTTTGCTGGAAGACGAACCCAGAGCACTTAGCTCAGCAGTCGCGCTTCTGAGGACTATATGAAAGAGCCATTAAACCAATACAATACTAATACACACAATCAAATCTTGCGTGAACCTAATTACCTTCACATTACAATGATAAATGAGTGTTTAATAAATAATGGAAATACAAGTTTACAATCAGATTTGACGTGTTCAATGATGGATGGGTTCATAAATCCATTGTTTTAATTATTCACGACTCATTATAGGTTGACAACCTGTAAGGCAATGGTAATCTACCCCAAAAGTATGTATATACTGGGTACCGTGCGCGCAAGATAAGTCTACGCACGACTGGTGACGCTGGCGTGCTTAATTCTATACTGTAATATTTAAAATATTTAATCTATTAGTATATATATAGTCGTGGCTAAGTAATAACAGCCGCATGGGACGATCCATCAGGTTAAGCTTCCCTTGCCGGGGTTGATCCGTGGATGGGTGACTATCTTTATATCGATATCTTTATAAATTATAGCCTATATTACTCAGAGACTCGAGAGCAGCTCGTGGTTAAGTAATAATAGCCTCACGGGTCGTTCCATCAGGTAAAGTTTAAGTTAAAGTTGGTCCGTGGATGGGTGACCATCTTTACATACCGAGATTCCTCCGTGCTTCGGAAAGCACGTTAAGCCGTTGGTCCCGGCTGTCATTCGTGGATCTTTGACCGTCGTGACGAGTCGTCAGAAGCCCGAAAGTCTGACACTAGTCTGACCAAGGGGTATCGTATTCCCCAGTTACTGGGTTGTGGAGGTCAGATAGGCCGCAGTTGGTCCATGTAAAATACTGGTATTTAGCTGCATCCGGTTAGACTGGAACCCGACCACAACATAGTTAGGAAAAGATTTTGGCCACGCGACAAAGGAACCTAGTACAACTTTAGATGTACATATGTACATACGCACCTAACTTATTTGCTGGCTGCTTTTGTGATGAACTAGAAGAACTTTATGCGAAAGAGTATGATCAAAGGCGACCATGCTTGTTACTGCTGCCAAGCCAACTAGCATGTTCCAGTTTAAATAACATTTAAGAACACATGGTTTTATACATTTTTAAGGACCCGTGGTGCCACAAAATTATATGCACAGGCGATTTTTTCTCGTCCTAAAGGCGAGAAACCAAGTTTCATCAACCTGGCCAACCCAACCGACCTCATTCTGTTTTTAAAATTTTATTGACGTGTTTGAATAAACGTGTTCGAATTAACCTACATAGGTACTTACAGATATTGTATCTATCATTTAACCTTTCAAATGAAAAGTATCTACGTAACTAATATGAGTTCTTTTACTGGGAATGAAGCTGCAGTAGGAAGAGAATACTTTCCACAATTTTATTATAGTACGCTATCGTTATTAGGTTACCAATATTTATTGAACAGAACCAGGAGAGGGTCTAAAGTGAAAATTGTTACGAAGAAAACCGAAGTGTCTTTTATCGTTTTATCGGGTTTTCCTTGAATATTATGTTTTTGTGACTAAAGAGGTCTATGCTATGATATTTTTTTGTGTCTATTCTCCTGGGAAAATATTCCTCTACGTGGATAACGTAGGATCTGTTTCATTGGTAAAAAAATTAATGAGGATAGAGATAAATCATAATTTTATCTATTAAATATTCATACAAAGTCAGTTATCAATCGAACTTGTTTAATTTCAATTGCATAGTTTTGTTACTCAAAACAAAACATATACAAAAGTGGTGCATAATTCATTTGATCAGTGGATTATTAAATTAAACAGTTTCCAATCAAACAAAAACAAGACCACAAAAGTTATCAAGTTTCACACACACATAGGTACACGTAGTGAGGTGTGAAGCGAGTTGCACAACCATTAACTAATCAGCGTTCACCGCTGTGGCTTTTTATCTTTGCGTTAACCCAATACCTCCCATTGATTTCCAATAATTTAGTCTATTTTAATTAAAATCATTACATCGAAATGAGTTCGCACGTAATTGCTTTTAGTTTGCAGTCAGCATAAATTCAATATGGAGCTTCACGGCCCAATGAAATATGGAAACGAACTAGTTGGTGAACAAAAGCGAATTCAGCTTTATTTTAAAACAAATTCCTATAATGTGCGTTTCGTTGATTGTGGCTTTGTTGTACGCGATTCATATTACACGAGAGTTGTGTATCAATTAGGAAATTGTTAAACGATTTCAATGGAACGGGTGGTTCATATGTGTTTTTTGAGTTAATGGGTGGATTTATGTGCTCTTTATTTATTTGGGTGTAGGTAAATATTACTTGTATTAATTGTCTTGAAATTGGGTTGGTCAATGGATCATTATTTTTGGGATTTCGCAAAAAGCGACGCTTATTTGCATTCGACGTAAGCTGCAAAAACTTATGTGATTGTAAAAACATCAAAGCAATCGTTCGGGCGTGTTGTCCTATTTTTAACCGATTTCCAAAAAGGAGAAGGTTCTTTGCTCGTCTGAATATTTTTTTGTATGTCCATCGATATTTTCGTAAATTGTGGACCGATTTTAATAAGTCTTTTTTCATTTGGTAGAGAAAGCTTGCGCGGTAGTCGGTAGTCTCATATACATTTTATTAATTTTGCTTGGGTAGTTTCTGAGTTAGCTTCAATAATACGTATTTTTCACACTTAGTCTATGTGGATGATGTTATAATACTTCCTGTTACTGTTATTTACATAGCAGGTATTCGAATATCTGTAGGGCTGGTATCACAACTAAAAAGTGAAAAATAAAAAGTTTTTACAAAAATAACAACCAATGTTTTTTTTTTTATTTGTAATATAGAAATTGAGTCGAACTCGTTACGTATTTGTTCACATTCCTACATCATACTTACTATTTATGGCAATCTTAAAGGAATGTGAATACGTAGCAACAAAATTATGCAACTAGGGACCTACAGTGTTGAATGGGTGTTGACCAAAATTTGCAACAAAAAAGTATTAATGAGAATTTCAAAGCATAAAAGGGCTTGAAAAGCAAACTGACTGATCACGAACTGATCCTATTGCATTGTATTGGCATTTACTTAACAGACATACATCACGCCTGTAATCGCTGGGCCCTATCAGAATACCAGCGCAGCGGTATTTATTTTTTAAATAGCGCAGTTTTAACTGAGATGGGAGCCTTTTTGTTGTCGTTATTATAATTATTTTATTTTTTTCGTTTATTCAAAAAAAAAATGTTAGTTTTAGATGCTCCTTTTTAGTTTTTATTAGTGTATGTATTTCCTGTGCGTGTCCCAAATAAAATAATTTTCTTTATTTCTTTCTAATTTCCGAAGTACCTATGGTACATCAACATTTCGCCAGTTACTTACGTGGAAGTCCTACGCGCGAGCCGATTGCCATCAACCGGGCACAAATCCAGACTCCGGGCTGCTACTCGGAAATTCCAGATGGTAAAACCCAATAATACTTTGCCTGACCAGGGAATCGTACCTGGTGTTGTCTTTTAATTAGTTCATTTATTTTTCAGACAACGTCCATAAAAATATTACATTAATTTATAATAAAATTAAAACAAAGTTTATATAAAAAATCACATATCCTTACATCCTTACATCCTTACATCCTTACATCCTTATCCTTACATCCTTATCCTTATATCCTAATCCTTATCCTTATCCTTACATACTATAAAACGGAATCCCCCGCCGCGGCTGTCTGTCTGTCGGAACGCGATAATCTCAAAAACTACCGAACGAATTTTTAAACGGTTGTCACCAATGGACGGAGTGATTAATGAGGTTTTGTTTGAATTGGCTGAAATATGACAATTATTGTTGAATGACGGAAAAAATCATGCCGACTGGGAGCTTTACTGGCGTGAGCTGCGTAAACCGTAAGAGATAGATAATATTTATGTGCTACAGGATTGTATATCTTAAAAAGTTCAACAAAAAAGTCCGTGATGGCATTTGTCTATCTTCTAAGGACGACCGATAATAACCATTTTTATGTTTCAGAATTTGATAAAAATTTCATTGTTATTGCCGAACCTATTTTGACTGGTATAATATTAATCCTTATGCAATTAAATATATTATTTAAATTGGGTATTTAATTTTGATTAAAATAAGCCTTGACATCATATCATTTAAATGAATAGTTTAAAATATATTACAGATTCAAAATTACAAAGTAATTATGGTTGACGGCAACGCGGGCGCAGCGGTAGGAGTCAATGACCTTTTCCTCGGCTATTAGGTATGGAATTCCGCTAGTACGTTCCCGTGGGATCTTTTCCGATATCCATGCGGGCGAAGCTGCGGGTAAAAGCTAGTACACAATAAAATAAACCTCAAACATTCAAATAAAATAAAATATTTTACTTACTTAATTTTATATCCTGTGAAAATCTTTATGTATAAAGTCTGTCTGACTCTCACTGACGAAGACCAGGTGGAGTTCCTTCAACTTCCTTTGTTGCTACCCAAGGGTGTTAATCTTCGTGGCAGGTAAATTACATTTTCTTGTCAAGACACTTTATTAACCTTGTGGATTTATTTGTTTGAAATGGCAAATTATTTACCTATTATTTGTTTCCACTCAGCAACTTTCTGGAAGCTTAAACTAAATATAATGTTGTAGTTGTCACTTTGTAAAGTGGTTCGGTAGCCTCAGTGAAGTTTCGCGAGTCATAAACCGTTGCTTGTAACAACACTACGAGTGGTTAACTGTTATAAAAGATAAACGAGTTACGAGTAGCTCGACTATGTGGAAGACTTTAGGGATTAAATTACTTTATGAAGAGATTTTCTTGGTTTTTGGTCGAGATGATTGTGTCGGATTACTCTATCAACATAATTATACATGGTCAAATCAAAAGTGGCAAAACTTCAGACACGTGATGGGTGTCTAAACAAGATACAACCAAAGAAAAATATTTACAAAACAGTTGATTACGGGGTCAACGGCCACTGGTATACCCGAATCGCTTTAGCGTGGCACTAGCGGCCATTGCCCTTTCCCTAATATATCTCCGTAGGAACCAAAACAATAACCTATGTATGATTTTTCGTTATTGGAACATGTTGAAGTTCACGATAGATTCAGGACATTAACGGACTTTATTTCGGTTTTTTAAATAAAGAATGCTAGAAAATGTAGTTGGGTCGATGACGCTATTGCCATGGTAAACCAATCTCTGTAAAATTACGCAGCATTAAGCATCTCTGTCAATACAGCTAAGTACGCTATGGCTACTACACTACTATATATATATACACTACTATATGTATACTATTGAAAGGCGTATGTTACCCTTAATATTATCATGGGCATCGACTGTCCACAAAGTGCAAGGTAACACAGTCGACTAGGCCAAAACTCTTTGCCGCTGGGCAAGCCTATATTTTGCTTAGTAGAGTTCGCACATTAGACGGTCTTAAGATGCAAGAGATAGGTTGCTCAAAACTATCAGTGAAGAAACCCGAAGATGGTGTATAGACTAAGTGAATAAATTATTAAATAGACTAATGCACAAAATCTATTAAGTATAAAATATAATAAACTTAAAAATATGCTCTAAAAACTGGATTTGATTTATAAACTGTGGAACTAAAAAGAGTGTTGGGCTTGTTGGATATCTGGTGATAGAACAGATAATTAAACAAATCCTTATGCTAAAAAGTACAAAATTAAAATATAAGTAAAAATCTTTTTAAAAACAAGCTTTTAATTAACAAAAAAGTACTAAATAACACTTACCTTAACATAGAACTTTAATATTTTCTTAAAAGCTTGAGGCGTAAATGTCCTTCTTACAGTTAAGTTAAGTTAAGTTGGAGATAAGCCTTCATATTTAGTACTTTTTAGTTAATTAAAAGCTTGTTTTTAAAAAGATTTTTACTTATATTTTATTGTTTCATAGTTCGATGCCCAAGTCGTCACCTATTTAGGCCATTTACTCCGAACTGACTAACAATTGGCAAAAGTCGTGGTTGCAGCAAAGTTTCTCCTTGAAAACTCTTTCCGTAGATGTATATCTTATGGCTATTGGTCGCCGAGAATTCCTTAAGAGCGTTTATCCTAAAAGTTGGCAACGTCGCAAAAAGCTGTCAAATGGTTACCTGTTTTGATTAATTTGGTAATATTATTGTATGGAAATATGAAATGTGGCTTACTAGCGAATTAAAATATTGATTATGAAATGCTATAAATAATATCTTATTACCGAATATTTAGTTTTAGTGCAAAAAAATGTATTTGAAACTTTCCAAATGCCTTTTTTACACCTAAAACTGTTACAACATCAAATTCAGTGTTATAATTGCTATTCATTATTATTATTCTAGTTCGCTAGTTAGCCAAATTTCATATTTCTAAACAGTAATATTGCCAAATTAATCAAAACAGCAAAATATTTGACATGTATTGAAAGTCAAACAATTTATTTCAATTAGGCACATAAAAGGCACTTAGGAACGTCAATTTTCGAAAAAAAAAGGAATTGATTCTAGTCACCCCTTCCAAAAGGTAGTGTTCTTATGGAGAAGAATGGGCAAGAAACTCCACCGTTACTCTTTTACAATATTTTGTATACATTAATTATATAATTATATGTGAAGACGATGCATCTAGAATAAGATACCACGATAGGTAAAAATAATGTTGACTTTAAAAATAATGTTAATGTTTGACGACACGGTTGGCGCAGTGGCTGAGCGATCGACTGCTGCGTAACGTGTCGCGGGTTCGATCCCCGCACGGAACAAATATTTGTATGATCTGCAAGTAGTTGTTCCGGGTCTGGGTGTTAGTGTATGTGATTTTCTATGTTTGTAAACGCACCCACGATACAAGAAGAAATTCTTAGTGTGGGGCAACGTTTTAAAAAAAAAAAAAAAAAAAAAAAAAATAATGTAAAATTAAGCAATTACAGATAAATTAATTATGTGATAGATACATGGTGCTCACATATTTAAAAACATTGTAAAATTATACGATATTCCTAACATTTTAACAAGTAATACTAATAAGTCAGTGTGTGACTTCAAGAAATCACACAATGTAAAATCCGTGTTATAAAAAATAAAAAATAATGTAATTAAATTAGCAACCAGTTGGATTTTGTCTAGACTCTAAATTGCCCTATGTCCTATTGTCCTATGGAGCAGGACCAGCATGTTTCCAAGCATTCTTATCTTGGATATAATCCGCTAATTTGGAATATGCTTGTTTACAGAGTACACTTTTAATATGAGTTTTAAATTTTCTTTCATTTAATTGTAATATATCACAAGGTATTTTATTGTAACATTTAACACAGTACCCCATAAAAGATGTATGTACTTCAGATAATCTGAAAAATGGTTGATCTTTATTTCTAGTGTTAAAATTATGTTTATCACTTATTTTATTAAAAATATGTAGATTTTTTCTTACATACATAATATTATTTGCTACGTTGCCCACTTTCAGAATAAACGCTCTTAAAACTTTGGTGCCTAAGTTGTCATCTATTTAGGTCATTAACTCCGAGCTGACTAACAATTGGAAAAAGTCGCGTTTTAGCAAAGGTTCTCCTTAAAAAGCTCTTTTCATTGGTGTACATGGAAAGAGCTTTTCAAGCTATTGGGTTTCAGGGCAGAAACCCATAGTACAATGCCCATTCGCCTTTCAGGTGCGTAGCACGTTCCGCCTGACGCAGGTCCTCACCGGACACGGTTGTTTCGGGAGGTTCCTGTTCCGCGTAGGGCGGGAGGAAACGCCCGGGTGTCACCACTGTGTGGATCGCCCGGAGGACACGGTGGAGCATACGGTGGAGGTCTGCCCGGCTTGGGCGGAGCACCGCCGTGTCCTCACGGAGGCGATCGGCGGCGGCGATCTCTCGCGTCCGGCCCTGGTTCAGGCCATGGTTCGGAGCGAGAGTGCATGGGAGGCCGTCACCTCCTTCTGCGAAGCAGTTATGCTCGCGAAGGAGGAGGCGGAGCGCGCGAGGGAGATGCAAGCTGCACGCCCTCGCGGCCCTAGTCGCCGCAGGAGACGCCCCGGGCGTCGGGAGTCCAGAGCCGACTTCCGGCCACCGTAGGCGCGGGCTTGCGGACGGTGAGCAATGGGCAGCTCGCCGTCCGATAAGGACCAGGCCCGTGTCGACGGCGCGTTGTGTTCCACGCGCGCCTCAAAGAGATGTCAGCACCAACCGACGGGGTCGAAAGACCAATGCCTGCTGGGGTTGCGGGTTTGTCCGAAAGGGATAACGCGGCCCCGGCACACAGGCAACGGAAGGAACACGGGTGGGTTTTAGTCAGTAAAAGTCTGACACACCCTCTCGCTCTGCCCAGAGCGGGAGTAGTCATTTGATGATTTCCCACCCTCAAAAAAAAAAAAAAAAAAAAAAAAAGGTGCGTAGCACGTAGATAAGTCAAAATGTTGTTTGCAGATAATATTTTGTAATACAGTAATATCCAATTACCCATGTACTGTACTTAAAACGAATTATACCCCAAGTTAATGAAATGGCATTATTTTATATTTATAAAAAGCGCCAATTTAAAAATGAAAAAAAAATCTTTTCGCTTTGAAATTAATATAAACAGTGCGCTGTATGGGGCGCTGAAATAATATGCCTACGGGTTTCATATTATAGGAAAAATTAAAAAATTAAACCGGCCAAGTTCGAGTCAAAGTCTCACACGAAGTGGTTCCGTACCCCCGTACAATATATAGCTGAAATACCGAAAAAAAAACATGTTTCTTGTATGGGCCCTTTAATTTTTAACTTCATTTTATTTTTATTATTTGCTGTTATAGCGGCAATAAAAATACACAATTTGAGAAAATTGCAATTGTCTACCTATTATGTTTCATGAGATACAATCCGCTAACAGACAGACGGACAGCGAAGGCTTAGTAATAGGATTCCGCTAGGCACCCTTCTGGTATGGAACCCTAAAAATTACCAAATTGCGCCGTTTGATTAGAAAATAAAAGAAGAAAAAACAAAACCGCAATAAGGTAGAAAAACAATGATGAAATTAAATTACTTACTAGGTAATAAGTACGCAAAATGTTATGAATACCCGAAGGCATCTGACCAAACTCATTTAGTCAGCGGATATGAGACGCAAACTAAACATCCAATGTTTTTCTTCCATATTAAGTTAAAGGCAACTCATTAATTGGGTTCCACCGTATAAGTAGGATATATTATGCTCGATATTCCGTTCATTCAGAACGGAATATCGAGCATAATGAATGCTTCAGGTATCACTTGAACTGGCCGCGGTAACCGCATCGAACGATTGAATGAACTATTCGTTCGGTGGATATAATTTCATTTGGGTTTTAGTTGGAGATAAGTTAATGCATGAGGTGGTCTGGGGAAATGGTTTTACCTTTTTTTTTTGGTCGCTAATGTGTTTCGGAGAAAAGATTTGATTTTTTAGCGAAGGTCAGTAATTTATAAGTAATCCTCGTTGAATAGTATTAATGTAAATAAATGTAAATTACAAGTAATAAATGATTCGATTTGAGTTGAATAGTTTTAGCATATTGCCGAGGAGATCGACTGAACAATAATGACGATCAGTTTTCTTTTTTTTTTAATCAAATACCCATGTTAGAATATTCTTTGAGCACCATGTATCTATCACATAATTAATTTATCTGTCGTTGCCTCATTTTTATTTATTTTTACCTATTGTGGAGTAGTACTTTTATTGTAGGTGCATCGTCTTCACATATTCTATAACTAATGTACCTATACAAAATATTGTAAAACATTTTAAAAGAGTAACGGTGGAGTTTTTTGCCCATTCTTCTCCATACGAAAACTATCTTTTGGAAGGGGCGACTAGAATCAATTTTTTTTTTTTGTAAATCTTGACGTTCAAAAGTGCCTTACCATACCTGCCTGCCTAGCCTTTTCCCAACTATGTTGGGGTCGGCTTCCAGTCTAACCGGATGCAGCTGAATACCAGTATTTTACATGGAGCGACTGCCTATCTGACTTCCACAACCCAGTAACTGGGTAATACGATACCCCTTGGTAAGACTGGTGTCAGACTATCGGGCTTCTGACGACTCGTAACGACTGTCAAAGATCCACGAATGGCAGCCGGAGCCGGCTTAACGTGCTTTCCGAGGCACGGAGGAGTCTCGATATGTAAAGATGGTCACCCATCCACTGACTAACTCCGGCAAGCGTAGCTTAACCTGATGGATCGACCAGTGCGGCTGTTGTTACTTAGCCACGAGCTCCTCCGTGCCTTAGCAAACCATATACTCGTATTTGAAATAAATGATTTGTATTTGACTTTTTATTGTTTTTCTTATTATTGTACACCATTTAAAAGGTATGTTCTAGAGATACTTTTTTTTAATTTTGACGAACTTTACTTGTTAAGCTTACCCTTGTCAGTCATTCTTCTATATTTACGTCATATGGAGTTACTCCACTGTTTGACAGTGTACATTAAAAAATATATCTACTTGTCACGTCATTATCTAGCCCTTTACCAAAACAAAATTAAAAGAAAAATATTTCCATATTTCAACACTCATTTTAACGCAACTTTAGGCGTAAAAAAATAACACCCAGAGTATGAAAATTGCTATAGATAATTTATACAAGAGTTCAAACAAGTTTATTTTGAATAAATACATTTAGCAGGTTTTTCATAATACCTATTCGCCAAAAAGTCTGTTTATGACATTTCACGCGCTCGTTTTCGTTGCAAATCGTCGTCTATTTCACTAAATAAATAAAAATAAATACTTAATAAATATAACCAAATAAATAAACTAAATAGCATGCATATTAGCCACGCCCATCAACGAGTTCGAGCCGTCGACTAGTGCAACCTAAGCCACCTCCAACAACAATAAACTTTATTCTATTCTATTAAGAAAACATTTAAAATAGATTACTAACTTCCTTCCAACGAGTAGTAACTGTTGCGAATAGAAGTACACAAATTAATAAACTTAAACTTCGTAACAATGTCCACTAAAACGATTAACGAAACTCAAATAATTAACATTTTGCTTTCTTAAAAATAAAAATCATTGTGCACTCTAATTTAATGAATGCACTTCTTTTTGTAGACCTCTAATAATTCCTATTCAGGGGCTCTAAAAATACTAAATAACTAATAACTGTGACTAACTGATGTAGCGTTCGCCGGTTGATCACAGTTCTAACCTAATGCTTAGCTACTGCAACCAAATGTGAGAAAAAGCAAGACATTTAAAAAGAGGTTCAATTATTTAAAAAGGGGCGCATCATTAGAAGATCAAAAAGTTTTTAGGAGCTCATTAATTTTTTAAAGTGTCCATCCTTTTAAGGTCAATTAGTTTTAAGAAGATCACTAATATAATATTGATAAACTTAAACTTCGTAATTAAGTCCACTAAAACGATTAATGGAACCACTGTGCTTTCTATAGAAGAGTAGTTAATCTGTTTGCCAACCAACAAGTGATTAATAAGCAGTTATAAACTTCAATAAGCCATATAATCCAGAATTACCTTACTCAGATACCTTCTGGATTATTTACCTGGGTAAATAAAGTATTACTCTCTGTAGCGGCATCTACATCGCTACATGCGAACTACGCATCAAAGACCTGACGTCACATAACATCCTGACGTCACACAAATCCTGCATCGCGCAATTAGTGTTTACCGCGCGATAAACATATATACAAGCTTCCCGACTTCAACCTCAGGGCAGTTGCCCGCCAGACATCACACCCGTCTGGTCGGAGGATCCTCCCTTTTCTATGGGGGATGAGTAAACTTTACACCCTGTTCCTCATACCCCTAAACTCTCCAAGACAACTTCGATTAGCCAAGAAAACGAAATACGAAAATCCACGAGGAACATATAAAAGGTTTAGTAAAGAAGTTTCACGGTGTGGCTATAATGAATGAAGTCGATATCGCCCGTAATGAGAACTCAGGTAGTACGTGAAGTAGCCGCTCGGTAACCGCAACACGATACATTCGTACGTTGATATTTAACACAGATGTAGAAATAAGTTTGGCAAGAAGAGTAAAAGACTGAATTAAGAAGTCTAAATAAATTAAAAAATGTGTCACTGCTGTCGTCAGTATTCAAATTCTGCCTAGCCTTTTCCCAACTATGTTGGGTTCGGCTTCCTGTCTAACCGGATGCAGCTGAATATCAGTATTTTACATGGAGCGACGGCCTATTTAGCCTGCACAACCCAGTAACTGGTTACTACGTTAACCCTTGGTGAGTGGTTGTCAAACTTTCGGGGTTCTGACGACCCGTAACGACTGTCAAAGATCCACGAATGACAGCCGGGATCAACGTCTTAACGTGCTTTCCGAGGCACAGAGGAATCTTGGAATGTAAAGATGGTCACCCATCCACGGACCAACCCCGGCAGCCGTAGCTTAACCTGATGGATTGACCATGCGGCTGTTATTTCTTAGCCACAAGCTGTCGTCAGTATAAATCAGGTAATTGGTATTCTCTAATTAACAATGAGGAATTTGTATATTATTGTGTTTCTCCTCAACTCACCATCTAGTTAAGGTGTCAATTATTTCACTTAGCTGGCGGATTGTTAGCGATAGCAGATACAAATGTCACCAAAAATACTACAATTTTGGATAAAACCAAAACCGATTTCCTTTAAAAAATCTGTTTGAAACTGGGCTTTTAATCCGATTTTTTATTTATTTAAGCGATGTTTTTCCTTATATCTCTCTCGAAGCCGATTTTGCTACAAAAATTCAAAATTCAAAAGTCATTTATTCAAACTAGGCTGAGAATCAGCACTTTTCGAACTACGAGGATTATACTCAAAATTGAATCTTATAGAACGAACTTGCTTTCATAGTTATATTATGTCTGTGTCGCCTTTATTATTTATAGGGACAATAAATAGGGCAGTGCAAAAAGCACCTCCGCCACGCTCATACCGCATCCATTAATAAGCCATCCTTATCGGTACGTCGTCAACTTTCTTCCGTGCATACAAAAGCTCAGTTCGTATCACACCGCGGCGGCCGACGGTCGCGTTTACCGATACCCCTGTGTGTTACGCGTTGTGTTCCATCACTAGTTACGATATCGGTATAGTATTTTTTTTCCTAATATTTTTTTTGTTCGTCCCCCGATTTCACCTTCTGTGATTTTGCTAAAGTGATTGTCTTTTATTTCTTGTTCTTCTTTTGAAAGTAATAAAATAAGTTTGTGGTTTTAAAGCTTTGTTAATGAATTTGTGGTCTCGTTCGAAGGTGAAGTCGGGTAATTTGGACAAGTACGTGTTAAGTTATCTTGAACTTAGATATTAAGTGTAATTTAAGTGTTGTTTGAAACCGAATTCGTTAATTGGATAATGTGTTATTAATTTCTTAACGAGCATTTGACTCTTTGAGAGCGAAAATTAACGTGTAAAATAAATTACGTTTTAAATGAAATTAACGTTGTTAATACTCGTATAAACAATTTGTTTTTAATCAAGGTCGCCTTTAATAAAAGGCATTGTAAATGGATGTTGTATTCGTTATCTTATGAATATTACCCATTTATTATTACAAAGTGCAAGATAACCGAGACCAGGGTCATTGCGGACTGATTAATAAATACCAAAACATTTTCATCATTCGGTTAAGAGCATCAATATTTTCAAAATACTACGTAATAGTAATAAAACAAACAATATTTCATCATAGTAAAGTTTTCAAGTAAAAAAACATCTGCCAAGAACAATAAGATACTAAATTGATTTTATGAAAATTCTCCATTGAGTGTATGTAATAGTGTATCTAATCCTTTTAGTCCCTCTATGCATATTATGCAATATATAGTGAATTCGTCTAAATAATAAGCAGTCTTGAATATTTTACAGGAAAGGTTTTTACTTTAAAAATACCATGTATTTTATTTAAATTCAAATTATTTAAATCGAGTAACACAGACTCATATTATAACTGTCATACACATTTTCAAATACAATTAAAATAAAATAAACATTGAATAAAAATAAAATAAAATTATACTTAACCTTTTATTTTAAATATTATATAAAAGGATGTTCGCGAACCAAAAAAAAAAAATAAAAACAATAAGCGTGACATACTTTTATATAAGTTCACATAGGTGATAGTTTAGTTAGAACGTAAAGTTTTTTTAAATCTTAACGTGGAAGAAAACTATAGTTATTGAAAGACAATGGCTGACACTGCTACTGTATATCTTTACGTAGTTTTTTTTTTTTTTTTAAAACGTTGCTCCACACTAGGAATTTCTTCCTGTATCGTGGGTGCGTTAACAAACATAGAAACTCACATACACTAACACCCAGACCCGGAACAACTACCTGCAGATCATACAAATATTTGTTCCGTGCGGGGATCGAACCCGCGACACGTTGCGCAGCAGTCGATCGCTCAGCCACTGCGCCAACCGTGTCGTCTAATATAAAGATATACTACGTATACGTATACAGATACTTTTACTGCATACCTAGTATAAAGGGGATACCAAACTGCAATAAAAGGGCGGTACAATGGGAGGTCTCATAGCAATCAGCGTTTTCTTAACATCACACCGGCGTTCCCCGGAGGGGCGTCTGAGGTTTAGACTTCAGATAAATTTTTACGGTATGTTTTGTTTCATACCTACAAGTAAATATACAGGGTGTAAAAACACCCTTCACGAAGCCGTCACCTACGCATTCTGTCAAACTAAGGAACTTCGTGCAAGATTTGCATGGAAACACTTTTATTTTTCTAATATAGTGCACGTAAAACATTATGTTTACAGGGTGCATGCAACGGTAGGGATCGTGGGAGTATTTAAATTTAAGCTATAACTTGTTTTCGTAAAGGAACGTTTGAAAAAGTTGGAACTTTGACCCTTAAAATCTCTGTAACCAGAAGGTTCCCAGGAATGGTCCTGTACACAAAACATATCATAATAACGGGAAGATACTTACTTTCGGCTTCGTAAAGGGTATTTTTATACCTGTTATTTTTATACCTGTTATTTTGAATCCACCAGTAATATAGGGTTAGAAAATTGCCATTAACAGTTTCAGTAACTACTAATAAATCTTGGCTTGAAGTCAAGTTTCATTCAATGTATATCATTCTGTATACAAATGTCATATATATGTGTGTGTCATGTGCTTAATGTCATATCGTAATATAACATTGTATACGGAATTATAACATTGTTTCAACAGATATTGTTGCGTTCATTGTTAGGGTAATGTTCCACTCTTAACTCTATTTTAATGACATACTACTGTACATTTTGATGAGCAATTTATATTGCTTGTTTTAGTATAATAGCTAACATTAAACGTAAATAAATTTAAGTGGTTTGTAAAATGACTCTTGAGAATATAATCTGAGGTGATCGCGGGCTTTTCGGTTTTTTAAAAGTATTCATATTAATGTTACTTTTGTTAATAATAGTTAACATCAAACGTAAATAAGTTAAGAAGTGGTTTGTAAAATGACTCTTGAGAATATAATCTGTGTCCGCGGGCTTTTCAATTTTTTAAATTCTTCATATTAATGTAACTTTTGTTAGTGACGCGGTGTCCTCTACAAAAAAAAAAAAGTCATAAGATTTTGTCCAATTTAAAATAATCCTTAGTTGACATTAATAACACCGTAATAAGCATAGACATTGGAAAAAATGCTATTGTAGTTTCCAATTATTTTCATTTTGATACAACAATGTAAAGAAAATCATAGATTAGACTAGACTAGACAACCATCTGTTTGTATTCCCGCGCTTTAGACTTGATTAAAGAATCCAGTGTCTTTGTTTAGTTCGTAATTGGTTATGAACGATTGCAAATTAGAAAGTAAATTCTTTTTTTTGTATTTTATAAAGTGCGCTCACCCCGCAAACTTGACATTGAAATTATGGACAAAAATAATAGAATTATTTGTCAAGAATAAAGGATGGGTAGGTTTTTTTAACTGGCGTTTGTTTTTGTTTAGCAAAAACAAACAAAGAAAGAAGATTTTAAGTAATTGAAGTGTTTTTGTTTGTGTTGATTAATTTAATATTTAAATAAAATTGTAACGTACCTATGTTCTTTTCTAGTTTTGAAAATGCTGATTGTAGTTCAAACTTGACACATGTCAAACGTAAAATGACGGTTTCATTAATTTCAAGCTTTTTATTACCGTTTTTCTTTCCGTCCTAAGGTAGATACCGATACGTAGTTACAATTACGATAATTCCAAGTTAGATTGCTCTATTTAGTACGATACCATAACAAGTAAATTTATGTAATTGTTCACCAGAGAACCATGGAGTAAGGCCAATGTGTTCCATTGTGTATACACTTCATAAATATGAAAATTACGAATGGCCTATCGCCAACAATAGCAGCAGCCGGTTCACTTTATAATTGTATATTAAAACCATCATGGTATTATTTAAATACTTACCTACATTTTGTATTTGGCACGAGCAAGCGATTTGGAAGTACCAGGAGTGCAGTTATCAAAGGAAAGTCTGATTTTAAACTTTGATACTTTGAGTGGTCGTGAAACTCTTTGTGAAGGGACTAGTCCGGGAAAAGTTTTCGCTTATTTACTTCTGTTGCCGCGTTTCGGTTTGAGGGAAGTTAGTGAATTAGAGGTACCTACTTATAATAGTTGTACCGGGTTTAGCTGTCTGTACATAAAAAAGTAAAAGTAAAAGTAAAAGAAAAAATCGTTTATTTCAACATCTAAATTACATTATTGAGGTAACGTTCGAAAGACTTGTCTTGATTAAAACACCTTATAATCAAGAGGAATTCCTAGTTTTCAACAATGAAATAAAGCCTAAGTTATAGTGATCGTTTTTAGCGATAATACCGCCCATTGTGTCACCCTATGTAAAATTTGTACAGTTATGTCTGTAATTAGTATGGTGCACATAATAAAGAATATTCTGTTCTAATGTGCTTTTTATATTATAAATAAAAAATACAATAAAATACATATTTTTTATATAATTATTAAAAAGAAAATAGATGTAAGAAAACAATAAAAATAAATAAGGAAAGGACTTTTATTTATTTATTCATTATAAACTATAGGTTAAAAAAAAATACGAATGAGAAATACTCTCTTCTAAGGTTCATTATATTCCTGCCGGGGTCGCAAGAAAGTCCGAAAGGGATACCATGGCCCCTGGCAACATATAGGCAACTGAACACGGATGGGTTATAGTCAGTAAGAGTCTGACACGCCCTCCCCCTCCACCCAGAGTGGAAGAAGATATTTGATAAATCCCAAAAAAATAAAGTTATATTAACAGAACCTGGGCGACCGAGCTCTGCTCTGGTGAAAATAGAGAATGCTCATTTAATAGTATAGGACAAATAAAGGAGTCAATGTTTCCGAAGGTTATTTGTAATATTCAGTATTTTTTAGAACTACCTACTCAGTACGTGAAGACACTTAAATTTTCTAGTAGGGGACAGTGACAGACTGATTTATTTATTTATAATAGGCAGGTACCGAACGAATGTGGCCGGCATCAAATTATGATACAAAATCGTCACCTGTCACAGAAACTAGTATAATTATTGCAGCATACTTTTTTGTATAATTATCTTATAATTCGGGCAACTTTTCTGTTTGATTTGGCTTTCTAATTATAAATGGCCGCCATAATTAATTAATTATTCAAACTGAAATATGACATAACTGTCTGGTCTTATACGGCCCTTTGTACACGGCCCGGTTTCTTCACGGTACGGCGTATAAACTAGCTAACATATGGCTAATAATTTAAATTATGTTTTGTGTTGCGTAATGTAAATTATTTTGAATACTATATATCATCTTTTTTTATTTGTTCTTCTAACTGAACAGACAGCTGTGCTGCTGGGGAGTTTGTTGCGCCACTTCTTCTTCCCAGCTATTGCACTAGGAAGTGGTGAAGGGTGGGCGTTTTGGGGGATTGACTTATGTAATTGACGTTCGAAAAGTGCTGATTCTCAGCCTAGTTTGAATAAACGACTTTTGAATTTTGAAACCGCGTTGTAGAAAAAACTTGTCTCTCAACAAGCTTCCATAGTGATCCATACAACACTGACGACCGTGCCTACACACGGTATATAAATCGCGTCGTAATAAACTTATCTGTCAACAAGCTTCCATGGCATGGCGAATAAACCGTAGTTTTTCACGTTAAGAAACATATGTAGGTACAAAGGGCTCAGAGTCTTCTTGTAAGGACCATTATGAAATAATTATCAGGAAAATGTTGGTATGGGAATTAGGTTTGTATTTTGTTTGAATTTTGCTCTGATTGACTGATATTTCATTATCCTTTTTACTTTCGTGCGTGCTTACTACACATAGCGAAGCTTTCAATACGTGTAAATATTAAATGAATATTTTTAATGAAAATGTTTCCAAATTGGAGCTGGTCCAATTTGACTGATGCTCCCTCGTTTATTCAGATAATAATTCTTTGACCGTGTATTTAATATTCATAATAATAATAATGTTTATTTTTGTCAAAATTACTACTATATTAATAGCTAGGTTTACATTTTTTTAATAAGCCGTAAAGGCAGTAAACGAAGAAAGAAAGAAAGAAATAAAGAAAGAGAGAAATACATAAATACAGAAAGAAAGAAAGATAGAAAGGAAAATAGGTTTATTTGTCACAGAAACACGTGCATACAAAAAGACAAGAGTAATCAAAAAACAAAATAGATCTATGTACATTTGAAATCACGAGCATAAAACAGAAGAAGTCGGCACCTGCACGTCATGACTGTGATAAGAAGGCTTCCACTCAGAATGATGCTATGCTATGGGGGACCCACAGCACAGTGCTGATTTTCAGTGGTCAATAGAAAAAGACGTCTGGAAATCAAGTCAGGTTCAGTGATTTGTACATAATAAATAGGTAACAAAATAAAATAAACAGTACTTAGAATATAAAATTAATAGATACAATGAATTACATAATAGGGATGATGCCTGGGTAAAAAAAAAACAACTAATATGTCCGTCAGTCAGATAATAAAAAAATATTAGACACGTATTTTCTGCTTTAACATAATAATAAAATATTACTTTAATAAAACGCATTTTAAGTTGGGGAGTGGGGATCGCTACGTCACTAGTATGTATAAAATCTAGATTCTCGTGACGTCATGGCACATTTTACCTCAATGTATCGCCGTAATCTTTAGATTACGTAGAAAAAGAAAAAATACGTGTCCAATATTTTTTTATAACCTCAAAGACGACAAAAAAAAATGTTTTGTCGTCAGCCCTATTCTAAATACTGTTAGTACTGGAGGAGTGCTAACCGTACAGCAATCTTTCTATGTTTCGTTCACCGTTTATTTCAAGAAGTCGTGGTCACTTATCCACACCTTATACTATCATTATTGCTTTTTGGAAAAAAAATAAACATTCAATAATTTTGAAAAACGAATTCTAAATTCGCTTGAGTGATCGAATGTTAACAGAGTTATTTTTCAACCAGATGTTAGGTCGCCTTTTGTAGACAACCTTCACAGTAAAATATCATCATCATTTTTCTCCATTTATCCCATTTTTTTTGGCGTCGACGTAACGTTTCTTTTTCTTTCATACTTCTCTATTAGTTAATTGATACAGGCGTGATTTTGTGGAAATTTATACATATAAAATGCTTTGTCCTGAATGACTGACTAACTGACGGGTCAACGCACAGCCTAAACCGCTGATCGTAGAGACCTGAAACTTGGAGGGTGTGTTCTACCCCTAAAGGGGTGAAAAAGGGGGGCAAAATTTGTATGGGACAACGTGCTTCCTTAAGTTAATAAACTTGAAACTTGGCACAAAAAGTACTAGGCATGCATGGATTCAAGATAGTATTTCAATCATTAGACGTGCACAATTTCTGAGCAGTAACCTAACAAAAAGTACTAGGCTTGCATGAATTCACGATAGCATTCAATCATATATTATTATGCTACTAATAGGATTTGGATGAGGCAGACAGATAGTTTATAACCTGGATGAACACATAGGATACTTTATATCCCGGTAGTACGTTTCCATGGGATAATTTCCGACTTCCACGCGAGCTAAGCCGCGGGAAAAAGCTAGTCCATTATAAAATACAATAGTCGACTTATATTTAGTAACCTAATCCGCTTAACTGTTCTTAAAGAGTCATAAAGAACACTAAGAAATTTACACGAATTTCACCTCTCAACGAGGCATCCTCAGGATGGCGATTGGAGGACTCTTTAAGAACAGATAAGCGGATTAGGTTACTAAATATACGTCGTCTGTTGTATTTTTTTCTCTATTTGTCGTCATCTTAGTAGTCACCCTCTATCTTGATATATCATCTTTCACACAGTCCATCCATCGTTTCTTTGGTACAACATAACATAGGCTATTAGTAACATCTGAACTATCGAACCTGGTATTACATACGTACGTTGGTGTTATACTTCTTCCGGGTAAATAGAGTAGATCCTAAGATACGAGTGAAATCGAGACCAACAAAATGCATGGTAACAATAGTCTCGCATTACCATTTCACTCATTATTTGCCTTACTCAAATCAATCTACCTAACCTTTTCCCAACTACGTTGGGGTCGGCTTCCAGTCTAACCCAATGCAGCTGAATATCCAACCAGTATTTTAGATGGAGAGACTGCCTATTTGACTTCACAACCCAGTTACTGGGTAGTATAATATCCCTTAGTAAGACTACCATTTTAATACAACCTCAAATACTTTCTCAAAACAAAGAAAGCCCAAAAAATCGACCAACACGCATTATACCTGTACAAAATTAAATTAAAAATTCCTCGTTTCACGTGTAGGGTACACAGAATATGCGTGCGTTATAGTTATTTGGGTAAAATAGGTCATTAAAACAAATGGGCCCGCTGCCGAATGATGTTCGGTATAATAAATAATCAAGCCGCAGCGCTGCGGGGCGCTAGTTATGTTACATTGCTAACTTTTATACGCAGCTGTAGATAGATATTAAGGTGAAATACATCTAGTAGGGAGGTAGATTATTTTCAATTACATACTAGGAATTATTCCTGCTGGTGCTCCATCAAAGTGCTCATATACATGAGCGCAGAACAGATGGCCGATGGGGCCGAAAGGTCCTGGAGTGGAAACCGCGTACTAAGACGTAGCGTTGGAAGGTGGACCGATGACTTGCCGCAGGAATCCGCTGGATGCGAGAAGCACAGAATGGGTCGAAGTGGCGGTGCTTGGGGAAGCCTATGTCCAGCAGTGGACGTCTTTCGGCTGAAATGATGAATGATGATACATGAACAACACGCGCCAACGGCAGAGACAACTGCAACCGGCGACACGCGTTGAAGGCTGCGCACTAAAACAGCTAAACAAATGCCTGTAGGACATACAATTTTTTCCGTGCGAGAATCATACCCATGACCTAGGTGTAGTGCTATCGGGCCAGAACGTGCCGTCAAAGAGTTTTCCTATATTAGTGAATTTTATTATCACTATTATGAATAAAATTATGAATTGTAGTTGTTGTTTTTGTTGTTGTAAAAACTATTATTATTAGTTACAGTTGTTGATTTTGTCTTTTAGCAGTTGTTATTGTTTCGTAGTAGTTGTTATTGTTTCTTTTATAAAAAAAAAAATATATATATTATATTTTTAAATATTTTTATATAAAAATTAAAAAAAACATTAAAAAATATAAGAAATAGTGGCCCATCGGCGTCAAGAACAAGGGACAAGCTGCCGGTGTTCAGGGTTCTAGAGAAAGGAACCTCCTCACTATGCGTGCCATGTCTAGGAGTTCTGCTTTTTGAATGAAGTTATTATTATTTTTATGGTTCTCACCACTAAACTCGATCCTCGACCACAATGGAAGTAGCGACTGTGTTAACAAACAAACACCTGTCTGCCGCACAAGTTTTGTTTAGTATCCTATCGAATCCACGGGTTTTTGCGCAGAAGTCAATCACTTAAAGCCTATTCAAAGCCTTGTTTCCTAAACTTTACTTCCACCTCAATAAACATAAACTTTATGCTAGTATGAATTAAGTTGTATTTCAAGTCTTGTTGGCCACTTCCACAGCCTCGTCGGTGGCAGCGCAGAGGTTACTTTGACTGTGTCATGTTTTGACACAGAGGGCAGGATAAGAGGTGCCGCATAATTTTCGACACAGCTCGACATCCACACCCTGCTGAGGATAAAAATAGCTGTTGCTAATTGTTTTATTAGAAGTGAAAAGGCAACAGTTACGTGAAAACTAATAAACAACTAAATCTTTACGTAAATGAACTGAAGGCTGACACAGAAAACTTGCAATTAAAGGTCAACAAGCTTTCTTCACATAATTATTTATATCAAATTTTTATTAACAGGACTTGTTTACTATAACAACTTTGGAATTCAAAGAAGTGAGTTTAACCTAGTTTCATTTATATTATTAATTTATTATACAACTTTGCTAGTGGAGTCTTGGAAATAAATGAAATGATTGTAATCTTAATACGAAATTAAATATTTATCGTTTAATTTTAAACTGAAAATGGTTACCTTTTGTATATGCACTGTTTGGTTATGAAGGGATAATAGAGTTTAGTAAGGGTAATCTACTTCGGGAAAACCGAGGCGGAGCTAAAATCTCCAAGATCGTAGCAAGCCTACGCTCGGCCTACGTACTCGTAGCCTTCGTAGCACCGTAGCTCTACGCCATAGCTATCTATATCTAACTATATACATTAGTATAAATTTGAAGTCACTTTTCGTGTCTGTCTGTGTGACTGTGTTGTTCTTCTAAACTACGCAACGATGTTAATGCAATTTTCACCATCTTTTAGAGATTGATTCCGGCAGTTTTATTAATTCATTCATTTATTTTCAGACAAAGTCCATTACATAACATTAAATTAAATTAAAACATAAAATTTATATAAAAATCACACATACACAATAAAGTTATATGTATTATAAATATTTTATACACACACATAAAATATGTATAATATATATAATTTAATAAGAAAGGAATCTCACTGTTTTTTTCCAAGTCGTAAAAACTATGTGTAGCGTGTCCCTAGTGATTAGTATAAGCCTTTTTTTAACGCTTCATGAAGAAGTAAAGTGTCCTTATTGTCTGTTTACTGTCAAATTATCGTATAAGAAAAGTTAATAAAAGTTTTCCTAGTAATTGAGTGAGGTCGATAGTCTTGACAGCTATTCCCGTAAGTCACAACTTTTTTATTGACCTCTAAGTTCTAGGAAATAATTTCTTGGGAATAGTTTACTTTTTTCCTTTTGACAAACAGAAAGTAGAGCAATAAAAACAAAATTATTTATTAATACGGAAAAAAGAGAGAATTCTTAATATTATCTTATAAAAGGAACTGTCTTACTCTTTACCGGGAATCATTCGATTAATGAAATTATGTCATAGTTAGGTGAAAACGATTTCAATAAATATTTTCCATCTATTAGTAGTTTTTTCAAATTTGGTTAATAATTATAAGAACAAAGAATCCACCGGGATTCTTTGTTCTTATAATTATTAACCAAATTGTATAATATTATGGTTTTGTCAAAGTAGAGCACATATATAAATAATATCGTAGTAACAAAACAAACCAACGCACATTAAAATTACTTTCCACCCACATACATTTTCAGTAAAAAGTTACGTACGTACTAATTTAAAAAAGTTCTACAACCACTAATTTAACGTAAACCTAGGAAGGTTAATTAAATCCTAGTATGCAAGAGTGCTGTCAATAAAGTGTTCCTAATTAGGGCGCCTGAACTTTTACCCATGTAGGCTTGCAGACGAGCGACATTCCATGTCGTCGTCAGCGACTGTTGCTGACGATCTTCGTCTCTCACCAACCACCGTCGCCTACTCAAGTATCAAATCAAATCAAATTATTTTATTTACAGATCATACAATCCAATTTGTTAGTAATTATACACACATCTAAAACACTAGTGTTAGTACACAATAATATTTGGCAAATTTTGGTTATAATTGCTAGCAGTGTCAAAACCATCAATAATAATGTCAAAATCATCATTAATAATAATGTCAAAATCACCATCAATAATGTCAAAATCACTAATAAGACAATAACCAAGTATGCAATAATTAAGAAAACATTACTTCAAGGCATGATTTAAAGGTAATACCTGTGTGTTGGTCCAGTGCCTGAGTGTTATACCATCCTATCGGCCACAATGACCACACATACAACATCGGCTCATCGCGCGTCACCGAAAGTTGCCACTCTGTAACTTTGTGACAGCAGACAGACTGGGACAGAAGACGAACTTGTTTAAAAAAAAACTTAAGTATTATGTTTTTTTTTAAACCTAGCAACCATTTATTTCTTTACAAAAGTTTATAGAGGGACAACTGTAGCTGATGTTTCGGCGGCAATTACGGTAGGAGCCGATCGCTTACGACATACGACGACTGTTTCCCGATGATCGTTGGCAATCGCTGCAGTACAGGCGGTGACCATCGGCAACAGTCGTCGACATGAAATGTCGCACGTCTGCAACTCGCTAACGTTAACAGCTAGTTTAAATCTAACTAGTTTTCCAGTTAATTTGAAGGGTGTAATTAGTTTCTTATCTTCAAGTAGGGGAACGAGAGGGGAAGGGGTATATAGGTTAATTAGAGGTGAATGTGGTAGATTTAATGTGGATAGTGAGTGTTACAGGAAATTGGATGACATTATGTATTTTGTCTCATCAGTGTAGAGGTTGTAATTCATAGAGCCGAGCTCCTTGGTTGAATTAATAGGTTGGACTATTTACGCCTTGAAGTTGACCTGCCTAGTAACAAAATGTGATTGAATATACCTATCAAATAAATTATAAATGTAAAATAATTTTCAGCAACCTTTGCGGGCTATACATTTTATTTGGGAATATAGCCTGAGATAACAATTAAAACAAAAACAAATGAATTGTGTATAATCGAAAAACATTTTAAATAAAACATAAACTGTTGTCAGGGTACTTACATAACTTCTTTTGGATGGATAACACCTACTTGGATAAAAACGCCTAGGGCTCTGTACAACTGCCCGTAAAAGGGTCGACCTTTATTTAACACCTTCAACAATATAGAAAGTTGTGTGTTTTGTCTCTAGACTTTAGTTTGGGTTAAAAACAATGACCACATTTAAAACAGTTTGAAATCTATTGACCCCTGAAAATTTCAACAGAGCATGAAAAGAAACTTTGAGTTCGTTTCACTATCTCTTTTAAAAGGTAGTCGGATAAAAGTGTTATGTGACATTTTCTGTCACAAAAACCTCATTTACACAGTGCAAATTTTTTGCCTGTGGCAAACCATAGAATTGAAGCAAAAATTGACTGGCACCGTCTAAACAACACGTACAATTTGTTGCACGATACCGGCAAGTTAGTTGCCGTTCATAACTGGTAAGGTGTAACCAGCACGTACAATAAAATGGGCATCAATTCTGGCATGAAAATTTAGTATTTTTCATACATGAGTGCAGACACAAATAAAAAATATCTTGAGAAGACATTAAATAAAATGAAATGAAATATTTTGCAGCGCAAATACGGGTAATACTTGAATCAATTTTACAAGGACGTGCACGTCATTCACTCTCTCGTGGATTTTAGCAGACTATTAATTTTCTTTCTTGTAGTTCTGTTAACATATTACATACTTTTATTTTAATATTTGACGTCAATTGAATAATTAAATAGGTATGGCAGTGGCGAGCTAAAGGAAGGTCACATTGTAAGTATTTTTGAATACCATCATCATCGTCATTTTATTGGTTCTCGAATCATCCCATAAAACGTTGAGTGTCCACCAAAAATAAATTATCCATACCTATATCCCAGAAGAGGATAGCGGTCGCAAAAGTGGTTCAAACCACAAGTCTGAACGTTTCACACACCTAATGGATTTGGTTTAAATTTTACGTATTTCAACTGAGGAAAACACTTATGATACCCATGGGGCTAGGGAATTAAGTTTCACGCAAAAAGGAAAATGTTTTGAAAATTGGTCTTTGGGGACGCACGAATATTATAGTCATTAGATATTTGTATGGAACGTATTTTGAATACCCAAGTGGGCTATATTAGCTCCAGGTGATTATAAAAAATGTAGTTGCTCCCGAGTCTCTGTATGTAAAATATTTGACTTTTTGTGACAATATTTGTTTTTTTTGGAAAATTACATAAAGATTGTTTTGTTAGTTAAACCGTCAAAGCAGGATAGGAAGGAAAGCTTGGATAATAACACCCACTTTCACGGTTATGAAAGTGTGGTTAAAAAATCTTTATGTCAACATGGTTTGTGGTTCGTTCACTGTTAAGTTCTTACAATCAAAGGATTCTTATAATCCTATTGTACCGTTAACTATAGAAGATCGCCCCATTATCTTAATCAGTAACTTTCCTTTAACGCAGTGTCTCCAGTTTCTACCAACAACTATCTCTACGAAAATCACTCAAGCAACACGTCGAGGGCCATAAAATTCCTCCAAACTTATAACCCAAACCATTCACGTCGAAGAAAATTGTTAAAGAACCAAAGTGACCCAAGAATCCTGTACATTTTTATTAAAGTTCCAATGTGTAATATCTGGAAAATGTCGACAGGTGTAGCCACCTGTTAGGTTGGACATCAAATAGACGCGACTTGAATGCAGCCGACCGGTAGTGAAGTTGGACAAAGATATTGTAATACGGCCGGGTAGGGGGACAATATAAAGAAAATATTGGACGGCCGGGACGGCTGGCGTTGACGGGGCGAGGTGTTTGTTTGGCAGTTCCTAGACGGAGGATCATGGAAACTGGTTTATTGAAAGCTGGTACTATTTGATGAAGTAATATTAAGTCGTGCCTGGTTTTAATAATAGTGACGGCAATAGGATCGCTTCACAAAAGAATTTGAACTTTTAGCTATCTGGTCCTTACTAATGAAACTAAAAAATCTTTACCAAGTAAACAGTGTTTCTCAGTGAAAGTGCAGCGATTTCCATTTCCTAAATAACTGCATAGGTAGGTAGGGTAGGTAGGTAGGCCCTACCTACCCTTTTATATTAGTTAGTTATTCGTTTTTTTACACAAAACACCACCAAGAAGATCACCAAGTTTAGATTGTCTGAAAACAAAAGGTAATGTTCTTGTTTGTCAACTGTGCTGACCAGTTGAAAATCCAATAGTGTTTCTAATATACACTGGAGCACCTGTTAATTACATCCAAACTAAAACAAAAAGTATTCCCATTGCTAACAAACTGTCTCGTACGCCGCCCATATAACCCCCTAAAATCATTTTAGTTTCCAAGTACAAAATAAACATATAGTATTTACGAAAGTGACACTAAGCTCTTTGCCGCCACGCGTAGGTATGCCTGGGATATAAATATTTCACTAAGGCACGTAAGGGTAGCTACGGCATCGCCTGAGGAATACATATTTATGTATCTCACATTATTTACCTTTTGTTAAATGTGTTTCTTTATAGAAATATCATAGAAATGTAGTGTTAAGTAAGACTGAATATTCACGCCAATACGTGTTTTGTAAAGGAAATAATATTTACATGTTTTAGACATCCTTATTATGATTTTCTCACAACTAGACGTTCAATTAATGTCAAAATACAAATACACGTATCAGTTGAAAGGTGGTTCCTACTTAATTGTGGTTTGTAATATTATTACGTTTAAATCGAGCAAATCGTAGACACATACACAGGCAGAAACTACGACCCTTACATACTCCTTTTGGTTCATATATTATAGACATCTTAAGAGATCATTTTAGTTTACATACAGGGTGGCAGGGACATCGACGCGAAAACTGTTACCATGGATTCAGTACATGATTCTGAACGCCACTGTGATGAAATTTTTCGTCGGTTATTACAAATAAAACAGCTATTTCATAGTAAAGTGCAATACCTATGCGGTCAAAATGTATGGAAATGCTGTTTTTTTATATAACCAACGAAAAAATTCAACTTAGGGGGGTTCAGAATCATGTACTGAATCCATGGTAACAGGCTTCGCGTCGATGTTCCTGCCACCCTGTATTTCGTCAGTGAAGTTCTAACAGTGCATAAGTCATTATAAGAGTGTTTTGACATTTGAATGTCATTGGATAAGTAATTCCTTCAATGGAAAAGATAATTGGGATTTTCACGGGTTCAAATCATCACGGAGTTCATTTGTATTAATAATTGAACACAATAAGGCCTTAAGCGTAAGTTACATTCATTTCATACAGTTTTTTTCACTTTCCTGTAAAGTAACCATTTTTGACGTACGTACTGTAAGAACTTCACTGTCGATTTAGTCTTAAGGTGTCTACCGATTTGCTAGATTTTTACGATCTACACGTGTGACCAAAAACACAATAGAGTAAATGTGTGGGTAACAGACAGCCAAAATCGTATTTTTTTGTAAGCAAATATGTAAGAATCTAACAAATCTTATTTATCATCCTAGCACAGCATATTAAGAGCACCTTTTTGTTGACTTGAATAACATTTTAGTAGAGTAAAGATGACTTGGTACTACAAGTAACTTTCATTAACAAATATTTCGTATCGACACCTAAATTATTCACAGTTCCACTTGAAAGCTAAATATCGCGTTAATATTACAAGGAATAAGCCTCCACTTTAATCTCAATGTTATCTGCGTCGATAGCTTAATATTACAAAGGCATTTGCTCCTGACAGGTAGTCTAATATCAGGAATCAGGATGGTCTTTAGTCCTTCAGATAGGAAGGCCTAACAAGCCTCTTTGTTAGTCCCTCTACGGCTGTGCGTTTTTATTGTTATGATTGATATTATTAAAAGTACACTCTGTAAACAAGCATATTACAAATTAGAGGATTATATCCAAGATAAGAATGCTTGGAAACATGCTGGACCTGCTCCATAAGACAATTTAGAGTCTAGACAAAATCAAACTGGTTGTTTATTTAATCATGTATTTGTTATTTTTTATAACACTTATTTTACATTCTGTGATTTCTTGAACTCACACACTGACTTATTAGTATTACTTGTTAAAATGTTAGGAATATCGTATAATTTTACAATGTTTGTAAATATGTGAGCACCATGTATCTATCACATATTTCATTTATCTGTAATTGCTTTATTTTTCATTCTTTTTTACCTATCGCGGTATAGTAATCTTATTCTAGATGCATCGTCTTCACATATAATTATATAATTAATGTATACAAAATATTGTAAAAACATTTTAAAAGAGTAACGGTGGAGTTTCTTGCCCATTCTTCTCCATACGAAAACTACCTTTTGGAAGGGGCGACTAGAATCAATTCTATTTTTTTGTAAACTTGACGTTCGTAAGTGCCTTTTATGTGCCTAATTGAAATAAATTGTTTGACTTTGACTTTGATTGGTTTCTTTTATTTTTAGAAGGACCAAATGGCTTACCATGTGGTCCTTCTAAAAATTAAAGGAAGTGCGGTCATGTGGTGGTTGGCATTAATTCTATAAAAACGTATTCCTTTATTATATCCCTGTTTAAACTAGAGCAAATATTTTTTTACGATATATTGTATTAACAACTGCCATGTCCCTATGATTAGTTGTTCGAAAATATATATGGAAAAAGAAACCATAAATAGCCGTCGTAGATGAAATTGATTGTATCGAAAACATATTTGCTCTAGTGTCATTACCCGGGGAGAAAACAAAGCAATAAGTTTGTATGAAATGAACGTCAATACCCGTGTTTCCTCTTAACGACGGCCAAGTTGCTAAGATATCGACACTTTACAGATCAATATCAAATTAGGCTGTCGTCAAGTCATTTATTCAAACTAGGCTGAGAATCAGCACTTTTACAGAACGTCAAAATTACATAAGAAAGTCCCCCAAAACGCCCGCCCTTCACCACTTCCTAGTGCTTTAGTCGCTGTCTGTCTCTCGATAAAATTACAATTTGCCAAATCCTAGTACAATAGTGAGCTCTAGGTTTAAGAGCCCGTAATCTATTATTGTTTGGGCTGGCACTTTTCTTAATATTACTTATGTACGTATACTTTAATGAACAGTGACCCTAGCCCGAACGCGCGCAGTAAACGTTACGTAAATTCCAACGATCTTCAAATTGAAAGTTTCCGTTTCACACATAATATTCACCGTCGTGACTTAGGTGGTAATTGACTTGACGCAAAATTTTCAACCAAAACACCATGAGATAGTCGTATTTCCGATTCAAATCGTTAGATTAGCGTTAACTTACGTTGCACGTTCGTGCTTCCTCTGCAACCATATCTCCTACGTAAACATGACTCGCAAATAAGTGGTTTACTTTGCTAACCTATGAAAATAAAGGCGTGATATTGTCACGTTATAGTGATGTAACTATCGAATGATATTCACTACAGTTATTTCGTCGTTCCCTCAATTACCAATTTTCGAGGTTGTTGCCTTCGAAGGTTTTGTTATTCATTCCAACACTCCTATTCCCTCAAAAACTGTTGTTCACATTGCAAATTATTCGTGACAGTCGGTAATTAAGTGAATATTCATGAGCGTCATGCTGTCGACTTGAATATTTTAATTATTGATCGCGCGTGATTGCTACACAGCGATTTACATTGAATTAGTACCACGCCGCGCCACAATATCACTGTAATTGGGCCATTTTTATTTAATTTTTAATTCGTAATTGTACGTTTTATTAGCCAGGTGTATTTAACAATAATTGCTGGTATGGAATATGGAAAATTTATCGTGGTTGGAGATCTAAGGGCCGTTTGCACGACTCGGCAATACGATTGCTGCTAACTTAATTAAAACGTCAATTTGATAGACACAGAATTACGATTTACGAGTAAGCTATGTTCATTTCTAATTTAATTGTTTTTAGTTGGATATCGTGTATTGAGAAGCATTTTTCCTGTTTTTTATGGTATCGTGCATTCAACAACCAACGACAACAATACCAAAAAAACAAATGAAAATCAGTATTCAGATCTTAAATCACCTTATCTCACACATTCTCTAAGACTGAGTCCACGTAATTATAAAAACTAAGGTGAGGAGGAAACAAATGATACAAACGGAAATAAAAAAAGAAACATCGAATTGTTTATTATGCAGACATGTTGAGAAATTGTTGAATTCGTGGAAAAATTGCGCTTACATACAGAGAGCCCTTTTTTGTTGACCGCCACATCATTAAGTGCGATTTGTTGGGCTCGACACAAAGCTTGTATTCAGAGTAAACGTGGGTTCGCTTCCAGTGTAATTTTATTTGGTTCTCAGTGTTACTTATTGGTCTATAATCTCATTGCATTTCGTGTAATCCCAGCGTTAGCTCCTTTGAGCAAGCTTTCTCTCAGTTGAGCCTTTTACCAACTACGTTGGGGTCAGTTTCCAGTCTAACCAGTATTTTATATGGAGCGACTGCCTATTTAACGTCCACAACACAGTAACCCAGTGACCGTTTGCCAGATTTCGGGCTTATGGCTACTAGTAACGGCTGTCAAACATCTACATAAGAGAGCCGGGACAAACAGCCTATCGTACTTTCTGAGGTAATGAAATGAAATGAAATTGCTTATTCTGTAAATAGAATATTGGAATCAGTTTTACACGTCATAAAATTAACTAGATGAGTTCGGTGTTTCCTATCTGACTACTCTGAGAAGAAAGGCCGAAACAAACTCAGAGGTCTCCGTCACTTTTAAAGTCTAGACGTAATCTTGGTCAGGCCATATGACGACCATGTAGATTAGTGTCTGAAATGGTCTTTTGAGAAAAGAAGCACACAGATTTGAGTGAAACTGTCTAGTCAGTCATGGTCAATGAAAGCGTTGTTTAACATTGGAGATTGACCCGTGCAACTGTTATTACTTAGTCCCTAAAACAAGCTTTGTGTTAGACTGGTAAGTGGTTTAAAATGTAGTACTTACTTCAATATGTATTGTAGAACGTTTCATCATCATAGCTGTACCCGCAAGGTTTTTTTACCGGCCCCAACGACCGTTCCTGTACTGCCCGATACGAGCGACCTTGACAAAAATAACCACCTGTCTCAGACCCTGAGGGGTTCGATTCCCAGTGGGTGTAAAAACTAACTAGCTACCACCATCTTATCTAAGTCTGTAGCCATAACAACTATGTTAACAGTATTGTTGTCTCTCGGCAGTTAGAGGTAAGATAGCCAGTTCCTCTGTGGTTGAGGATTCTGGGTGAAACTCGCTTCCACCTTCAGCCTGATCACCACTTACCATCAGGTGAGATGTAGGCCAAGAGCTACCACATTGTGGTTAAAAAAAAAAAATAGAAGAAGTAAATTCTAAATACTGAGTCAACACAATATCCTATAATATTAAACGAGCAATATTTCTATATATACATATATATTTATATTTGTAACCACGTTCTCGAAAACAGCTCTAACGATTTCGATGAAAGTTGCAATATAGGAGTTTACGGGGGCGAAACATCGATCTAGCTAGGGCTCATATCTGGGAAAATTAGTTTTGTCCGTATTTTCACTTGAGCAGTGCTCGGTCACCCAAAGTTTAGAACAAGAATAATGTGGCAGCATGGAATTAGTAAGTACTATCATGGCAGCATGGAATTAGTATGAACATTCCTATACTATTAAATGAGCATTCTTTATTTTCACCAGAGCAGAGCTCGTTCGCCCAGGTACTTAATTTAATGACCGATTCTTCGCCGGTTTTTTTTTACTAAGTAAATAACTAGTGAATATTGCTATTATGTAATTGTACTAGTGCTCCAAATAAATCCCTAATACAACGCATTGTAGTCTTGAACTTCCACTTAACAACTAAAAGCTTCTGAAACACGAACAATAATCATTTTGAAAGCGTTCAAGAACATTGTAACCTAAGTTAAGATAATCGTGTTACGATACCAACCAGAGTCTGAGAGATATTATATTAAAGTGGAGTTTCTATACAATACGATTACTTATATGTAATACTAGTTTCCGACAGCGGCTTCGCCCGCTCGATATCTTTATAAATTATAGCCTATGTTACTCAGAGACTCGAGAGGAGCTCGTGGCTAAGCAATAATAGCCTCACGGGTCGTTCCATCAGGTAAAGTTTAAGTTAAAGTTGGTCCGTGGATGGGTGATCATCTTTACATACCGAGACTCCTCTGTGCCTCGGAAAGCACGTTAAGCCGTTGGTCCCAGCTGTCATTCGTGAATCTTTGACAGTCGTTACAGGACGTCAGCAGCCCGAAAGTCTGACAACTAGTCTTACCAAGGGGTATCGTGTTATCCAGTAACTGGGTTGTGGAGGTCAGATAGGCAGTCGCTCCATGTAAAATACTGGTTTTCAGCTGGATCCGGTTAGACTGGAAGCCGACCCCAACATAGTTGAGAAAAGGCTAGGCAGATTGATTGATTGTATTGCCGTTATCTTACAATTACGTAGAAAAAGAAAATTTACGTATACAATATTTTTTTTAAATCTCCATGACGGACTAAAAAAAAAATTGTCATCATTCCTATTGTGTTGAAAGTCGTTATAGAAATACTAAACGCTTTGCAAGCGATTGCCATTTGCCTAGGCTCTCTTGTTCTAGTACCTACCTAGTTGAAATACGAGTACTTCAAGAACAAAACCGTTTCAAACCGTAACTTAATCATCCATTTATTATTATGTCTGTGTCGGGCGTATGGCTCGGCTTATTTAATCGCTCACACAATAATTTCAAACGCGGTATTATCTGCTTTTAATGTAACCGAACCGTTCTATGTAAACGCTTCGCAAACGACGCCGTTTGTGCGTCAAAGGTGAGAAGTCAAACTTACGCGAGGTAAGGGTAAAGAGTAATTTTGTGGGTTGTGGGAAAAGGAAATTTTCGAGTTCATTATTTAAGAAAAAGATGGAATATTTTTCGGTGGTGTGGCTTGATTTTATGACCAGAACAAAACTTAACTTTTTAACGTTTACCTGGGCGTCAATAAGAGTTAAAATAAAAATAAGTAAAGGAATCGAAAAGGTGTCAAACAAAACAATAAAAAAAAAATCACAGAACTCATGGTCCTTCCGGCGCATTGAAAATGACTTTATTTCATTAAGGCACTTAAAAATCAGACGAGTTAAAAATATACTATATCAAATGGCCAGATTTTGAACAAAACATGAAATCACCAAAAAGGTGTCCCTGGAAGGGGTAAACATCTTAAAATTATAATCCTATAGTATCATTTATGAAGCCGTTTAAATTCTCGAGATATTTTTTCTTACTTTTTGGATATCTTTTCGTTTTTGAAAGTTTAAGATTCTTTAAACGAAGTCCCAAAAGAAACGGTGAAGAATTTTATTGTAGTCATTTTTTAATTTAAAAAAATATTAAACATTTTACAAAAAAAAATGCAATATCGTAAGCCCTTTCAGTAACGCATCTTTTGATACTATTTTCATTTCTCTGTTTTAATAATTGAGGACGCTGGTCGCACTTTTCTTGAAAACGGGTACGGGTTAGTGACGCATTCGAAAAAGCATTTTCAATGCTAACTAACAATCAATCCGAAAGTCATAATCTTACAATATCACAATGATTTCTAAAACTACTTTTAGAAGAATCAAATTCAAGTCGCAAGCGCTCAGCGATTGTCAATGTCAAAAACTCGTCAAACATGTTTAAAGGTTTGTAAATTTTAAATTTTATCATATAATTATTATATTTCGTGATGGCCCAGTGGTTAAGGCCTCGCCTCTTATGCACGAGGTTGTGGGTTCAAATCCGGGTAAGTACCACTTTTTCAATTCATATGTACTTTCTAAGTTTATCTTGGACATTACTGACATCGTGAGGTAACCTGGACATAGTTATTATAAGTCTGAAATCACCAACCCGTCTTGAGCAAGCGTGGTGATCAATGCTCGTGCCTTCTCTGTATGAGAAGAGGCCTTTACCCTGCAGTTGGACAGTAACAGGCTGGTATTATTATTATTAAATTAGAGGTTTTCTGACAGATTAAGACTGAGATTGCGAATATTCTTAAAGATACGGAATTGCCTCTTCGGTACTATCTCCCAAACTAAGACTTTAATATTTTATTATTTATTTATTATTACAACAACACCCTAAGAGCGTTTATACCGAAAGTGCAATATTACTGTATGGGAATAAGAAATATGGCTAACTAGTGAACTAAAATATTGATTATGAAACACAATAATTATCATAACACCGAATATTTGGTTTAAGATGTAAAAATAAGTATTTGGAATCTTTGCAAATGATTTTTTTACACCTAAAATGGTTACAACATCAAATTCAGTGTGATAATTGCTATTCATTAGTAATATAATAGTTCACTAGTTAGTCATATTTCTTGTTTCCATACAGTAATATTGCCAAAGTTAAGTAAAACAGTGAAATATTTGACAGCTATTTGCGACGTAGCCCACTTTCAGTTTAAACGCTCTTAAATCTATTTTTACAGGTTGCCCTAATGCGATAGTTAAGTCATAAATTTCCTTACTTTCTAAATCAAAAGTTACTTTCTTTTTTCTTTCTTTCTGGATATGAAATCGCACTTAGTAAAATATTTTGACGCTCATACCTTTTGCCATTATTATGATAATCTAGAACTGCGTCGTAATGCTTCTTTAGCCATTCAATGTGGCAAATGGAAGGTCCATTTTCTGCTAAAAATAGGCCTTTCCTATGACGAGGGACACAATACTGTCAACAAACTGTGGGCGTACAAAACTACTTCACAGTATTTCGGAACACAGCCTATGGTATAAGATCCGCAGAGTAAAAATATATCACGAGTGGGTTGGCAAAAAAAATCGTGGCGACTATGATTAACAAAACATAAAAAAAAACCGGCCAAGTGCGTGTCGGACCACGCACAATGAAGGGTTCCGTAGTTGGGATGAATTTATCCCAAGAACAAACTTAACATTGTAGTTGAAAAACATGTCTCCCATACGGAATGTATGGGAGATCATGTTTTTCAAACCGCAAATTTAATTTGGTTGATTTTTACTCGTTAACCTGTATAGCCCACTTAGCTAAAGTTCTCCTTGAAAAGTTCTTTCAATTGGTATATTTCTTGCAATGTCAAAAAAAAAAAAATTTTAGTTAGTTAGTCTGACCAGGAGGAACTCGTGGCTAAGTAATAACAGCCGCACGGGTCAATCCATCAGGTTAAGGTACGCTTGCCGGGGTTTATCTGTGGATGGGTAACCATCTTTACGTACCGAGACTCCTCCGAGCCTCGGAAAGCACGTTAAGCCGTTGGTCATGGCTGTCATTCGTGGATCTTTGACAGTCGTTACGGGTCGTCGGAAGCCCGAAAGTTTGACAACCAGTCTTACAAACTGGTATCGTATTACTCAGTTACTGGGTTGTGGAGGTCAGATAGGCAGTTGCTCCATGTAAAATACTGGTATTCAGCTGCATCCAGTTGGACTGGAAGGTGACCCCAATATAGTTGGGAAAAGGCTAGGCAGATTGGATACAGTCTAGCCACGAATTTTTTGTCAACCCACTCGCGATATATTTTATAACATACTTTGACTAAAAATACTTTTCATCTATAAAAGAGATGGGTGCAGGTCGTTCCTCTGCGGATCCTTTACTACACATACAAAGACAACCATGTCTGTATAATTCGATAACTTTTAATAAAATGATCGGTGAATGCATCACGTTATAACAAAAGTTTTTGAGTGCTTCCACTAACACGTGTCAGAAGCAATACAGTATCGATACCTTTGTTTTTAAATCGATTCACTAGCGTAACATATTCGATACAAAATGCAGCGGGATCGCAAAAATGTGTCAGGGGAAATCGACAACGAAACGTGAAAATATAGAGGTTACTTGTAGCTATATCGATTATAATATACATTGTATTGTGTCGGCATCTATATATATATAATCTCACATGCGAACTACGCATCAAAGACCTGACGTCAAACAAATCCTGCATCGCGCAAGCAGGGTTTACTGCGATTAGCATATATAACTTTCGGACATCAATCGTTGGGCAGTTGCCCACCAGATACGATACTCGCCTGATCGGGGATTCCTCCTTTTTCTATGGAGGATAAGTGAACTGTACACCTTTTTCCTCATAAATAACTTTATAGTATCACATAGCCACTCGCCCCTGCTTCGCACGGTTTTTGCGATAAAACATGGATATTTCTTTACTAAGTAATTTAATTTAAAAAAAAAGTAAGTTAGTTAGTTAAATATTAATAAAGGAGCTCGCAAACAACGCCCTCAGAGTTCAATATAATAATGCCTTCAGAATGTTGTTGGGGCTTCCACGGTACTGCAGTGCATCAGGAATGTTTGCCGAAGCACATACTGATGGCTTCAATACCATCCTAAGAAAAAGGATTGCGTCCATGATGCGCAGAGTGCAGGGGAGCGTCAAGGGCATTCTGAAGGTCCCTGAAGAATGCCCTTGAGCATTCTGAAGGTCATTAGTGATAAGCCATGTTGCGCCATTATAGCGCATTGGGTGCATGTAAATGTGCATCTACCCGGTGCGTCTGGTGAGCGCAATAGATTTATAAACAAAAATTTTGTATTACATTTTTGTGACATAAATAAAGTATTTTTATTTTAATAACAGCCGCACGGGTCAATCTATCAGGTTAAGCATCGCTTGGTGGGGTAGGTTCGTGGATAGGTGACCATCTTTACAAACCGAGGCCCCTCCGTGCTTCGGAAAACACGTTAAGCCGTTGGTCCCGGCTGTCATTCGTGGATCTTTGATAGTCGTTACGGGTCGTCAGAAGCCCGAAAGTCTGACAACTAGATTTACCAAGGGAAGGGGTATCGTATTACCCAGTTAATGGGTTGTGGAGACCAGATAGGCGGCAGTCGCTCCATGTATGATTCCGGTATTCAGCTGCATCCGGTTAGACTGGAAGCGGACCCCAACATAGTTGGAAAAGGCTAGGCAGATTGATTTGAGTAAGTTAAATATTAGTGTATTATTCATATAAACCTTCCGGAATAAACTCGAAATTATGGTGAAAACTACATCAAAAGCTGTTGCGTGGTTTATAAAAATAACGCGGCCACACAAACAGACACGAAAAGCGACTTAATTTATAATTATTATATTAATACGTGAAGCAAAAACTTGTACCCCTTTTTACGAAAATTACGCGGACGGAGGAGCATGAAATTTAGCACAGTTAAAGTTTATATGGAGAAGAAGTGCAGAAAGCTAATATTTTTATATAATATACATTAGAAATAAATTAAATTAATTTAAAAAAACATTACACACACTACCATGCGTCTGACACAAGATGGCTACCTTAGAATCATGACATGGCAGCATGGAATTAGTATGTACTATACAACTTAAAATTTTAATGAATTATGGTAGAATTTCGACCTCTGGGTGACCACTAGTATATATATAGATGTCTGGCAGTTGTATTGATATAATATACCCTTGACGCCACTTCATGTCAGGCATTAGCTACGATCACTTCAAAAGAAAAGACAGGACGGATAGCTTAAACAATGTTAGTCTGTATCGGGTCACTACTGTCGCAATGCGTTTTAGAATCGCTAATTAAATATTAAAGGCATCGTATTTATATCTATTTCTACTGTTTGTAATCAGGTTTAAAAGGTTTGTGTTAAATAATTACAGAAACAGAAGTAATTTCAACTTTTATCTATGAGATTTCAATAAAGGGCCACTACTTGTAGGTCGTAGTTTTGAACCCAGACGGTAATACTTTGTGTAAATAATTTCATCATCACTGCTCTCAAAATGGTGAAGGAAAACATCGTGAGAAAATCATCATGCCTTAGAACCAAACATTCGAAAACATGTGACATCCACCTGCTCAAGGCCCGCGTGGTGGTTTATGGCCCTAATCCGTCTCACAGAAAGGAGGCGTGTCGCTGCAGTGGGAATATTATAGGCTGATAGTGTTACAATGCCTCAGCTATTGCAGATGTCCATAAGCTGTGGTGACCACATACCAGCAGGTGGGGCACCTATTTGTTTATCAACCATTAACATAGATAATCCTCTCTCTACTAAATAATATCTATTATACAACAGCGAATCAATTTTCACGCCTCCACCTCAGCTCATTTTTTGATATTCGGTTAGCTCACGACCTAAAGAGGTGGCCATAAAAAATATGAAAAAAAAAAAAAATGTCCACTAATGTCGCGGGTATTCTGGTTAGTGAACAATTCAGTAAATACGAGTAACACAAGAAAGAAAAACACAGGAATCGATTTCATCGACACGTGCTAAGAAACTCGAGAACAGATTGATTGCTTCTCCAAATTGTTGGATGTGCTCATACGGAGCAGGGGGGCGGGCATAACAGCCTGGTTTATGTGATAATACACATTGGAAGCATCGTAAATTCACATTATGTTCGCTGTCAAGTTATGACACTCAGTTTATTCATGAGGTTCGCCATGTAAAATACGTCTTTGTTCTTAACGTTTGCATGATATGAAGAGGTGTACGTAAGCGTAAACACTATTTTAATACAAAATTATTGATTTTTTCATTACCGTAACACGGGCATTTAGGTAAACATTGTTTGCAAGTTTAATTTGGATTCTTTTTTTAACGTACTCAAATTTTAAGAAAGTGGTTCCGTCATATTATATGGGCTGTCATAAAACGACCTGTATTTTTCCCGCTTTCTTAGGAAACCCTTGATTTGGAGAAAATCAATGAGTTCTATTAACAAGATTGTGACAGTAGTCCATTGTGGCAGGGTGATTGGATTGACTGAGGCAGTCACCACTACATCCAAATTGCCGATAATCATCATAATAAGTCAATCTACCTACCTTTTCCCAACTATATTGGGGTCGGCTTCCAAATTTATTTACAGACTTAAAAAAATGTTCTGTATTCAAACCGTATGTATTCCATAAGAAAACTTTTGCCATTACGGACACTTGTGTACTTTTTGTACGTCTTACAATTCATTTTCGGATATACGAACCGTGCATTAGAAAATTTCTCTAGCGTAAACCGAAAATGCAGAAAATTAGGTCGCGCCTCATTTTCACCCACTTTTCACAAGTTAAATGTTTAAGTGGAACGTCTACAGTTTCTTGCCAGCTTGCTTGGCATTTATTAGAGAATTTATTTTTTTAAGTTCTTTAATTTTTGATGATTAAGTAAATGGAGAGTTTGTGTTCCTAATTTGAAGAAATATTTTATTTTAAGATGGTCTTGAATGTGACGGGTCCAAGCATACTTAAAAGCCAGTATACTGTGCATATTGCAGTAGGTAGCGAGGAACTTTAGGGGTCCCTTCCTGACTACAAAATGACGGGTTTAAATACAAGTTTATCGCAATATGACATTTCAGAAGATGAACTTTCTATTGTTCATCTTAGATGCCACTGACAGCAATACTACCTAACTATACGATACTATATCTTTTGGAAGGGCCAAGTAGAATCAATTATATTTTTCTGTACATTTTGACATTAAAAACTGCCTGTTATGTGCCTAATTGAAATAAATTATTTGACTTTGACAGCACAGGAAAAAGTGGATCGATTTCCACTCCTTCTTAATTTGAAAACAGACTGTAACAAATTACAATCTAATTTCCATTGACACCTTGTTCTTCAACTATAAACAGCTCGTTTAAAACCACAAACGACTGCTATCGATTCGAAAACTCAGCACATATCCTTTAAACCGTAACAATTTCTAAACTCAAACTGCAAGCCCGATAGCACCGTTTAATAGGATCTAACGAGTAACAATAAAACTTTACGGTTATACCTAACTTCGAACAGTTAGGCCAAATTGAAACGTATGTAGCGTTCTCTTCACGGTCGGGTAATTAAGTTTTTGATAATTGGAAAAGGTATTCCTTTGAGGCGGTATAGATTTAAGTACGGTATTTTCGGGATGGTCTTTCTAGGTATTTGGCACAGGGGGGTGTCATTGTTTATAAAATTGGATCGAAATGGAATAAATAAAAGTTAATGCTTTTCTTTACAAAATAATTTAGAAAAAAAGCACCTACTTCGACGCTTAAAGGCGAATTTCATCAATAAAACTTAACGCGATCAGCACATAAACCACGTTTAAGAGCTGTCAGTGTCATTATTTTCTTTCGAATATTGACACTGACAGCTCTTGAACTCTAACCGAGTTCAAGAGCTGTCAGTGTCAATATTCGAGATGAGAGATGTGCTGATCGCGTTTAGTGTCATTGGTGTCAACACGTGTCGTTTTTGTTTTGTATATTATGTATTGTGTTAACATTCAACGTTTGATGACAGATCTTAAATATAATATACAATCTAACACTAAAATATATTTATTAAGTACAAGTACATAAAGGCAAAAATATGAAAAAATAAAGCGAAGAGCTCGTGTGGCATCAAAACATTCTTCCGTATCGCTGTCAGTGGTAAAGGCTGGTAGCGTTGCCGTGTTGGATTGGATGGCAATGCTGATACTTTGACTTATGTAGTTAGTTATTTTATTTGGAACTTAGTGTAAATTTTAAGTTGAATAAATACTAATGTACATTTATTTTCTTCTGTTTATTCAATACATTCCGATAACGACGTCCTAGATTCTAGGAGTTTATGTTGCAGCAGCTGCTAAGGTTTGTGTTTGTCCACTTATGAGCTACATAGAAAGACATATAGGTACAATCCTTTAATGGCTCTGGCCTTCGAAAGGGTCATAATGTCCTCAAAACAGGTGCGCGAGTAACCCGGGATGTATGAACGTGGATGATGAAAGAAAATAAGCAAATTACTCCTACCTACCTAAATACCGTAGTTCGATGAAAGTGCGGAACAACAATTTTTACTAATATTATGGTTAGTTAATTGACTCAGGCCTGACTTTGCGGAAATCCATTATAAAATACAATAGACGACGTATATTTAGTAATCTAACCTCACTTATTACGGCTTAGGATTACGGCTCGATCTACCTCGGCTAGGATCGTTAACCCGAGCAGTAATCCTATATAAGTGGGGATGTCGGGCGATGTGGCTCACACTGCGTTCGGCGCTTGACGTGGCAAACAATGTGTCCGGGTTCGCAACAAGTCAATCGTCATTCTGAGGATGCCTCATTCAGAGGTGAAATACGTGTCGATTTCTTACAGGGTTCTTTATGACTCTTTAAGAACAGTTAATCGGATTAGTTTAGTAAATATACGTCGACTATTGTATTTAATATTATGGTTGTAACTATTATTAGCAGATAGATGAAGCTGCTACCTCATGACTTAATACCCAGATTTGACGTAAAGAGTACGTGTGGCTTACCATTTCCATCAAAACACACAAAAAATCATTGCTAAGCGCAAATTGTAACTATCGCTTTCATTTCAACATTAAAATCTGTAATTTCCATCTTAAGATATTCTCTTCTTCCAATAATTGCACCTGTATAGTTGAACTCGTAATTGCTCGTGGTAAAGCAATCATGAGGTAAAGCAAACACACTTTTCTTTTTTTTTTTGACGGTGGGAAATTATCAAATAACTTCTCCCGCTCTGGGCGGAGCGGGAGAAGTCAGACTTTTACTGACTAAAACCCACCCGTGTTCCTTCCGTTGCCTGTGTGCCGGGGCCGCGATATCCCTTTCGGATAAACCCGTAACCCCAGCAGGCATTGGTCCTTACGGACCCTGCCAGTTGGTGCTGACATCTCTTTGAGGCGCGCGGGGAACACAACGCGCCGTCGACCCGGGCCTGGTCCTTATCGGACGGCAAGCTACCCATTGCTCACCGTCCGCAAGCCGGTGCCTACGGTGGCCGGAAGTCGGCTCGTGACTCCCGACGCCCGGGGCGTCTCCTGCGGCGACTAGGGGCGCGAGGGCGTGCAGCTTGCATCTCCCTCGCGCGCTCCACCTCGTCCTTCGTGAGCATAGCTGCTTCGCAGAAGGAAGTGACGGCCTCCCATGCACTCTCGCTCCGGACCATGGCCTGAACCAGGGCCGGACGCGAGAGATCGCCGCCGCCGATCGCCTCCGTGAGGACACGGCGGTGCTCTGATCAAGCAGGGCAGACCTCCACCGTATGCTCCACCGTGTCCTCTGGGTGATCCACACAGTGGTGACACCCGGGCGTTTCCTCCCGCCTTATACGGAACAGGAACCTCCCGAAACAGCCGTGTCCGGTGAGGACCTGCGTCAGGCGGAAGGTGAGGATGCCGTGGCGCCTCTCTAGCCACTCCTCAAAGAGGGGACTTATCGCTACAATTAAAGCAAACACACTTGTCCTGTTAAAACGAAACTCATTCCAATTGCCAGGCTGTGTCGCCTGTGACGTCATTAGGAGAGGTCACGATCGATATCTCCGGTGATTGATTACACAAAATCGGTTTTAATTACACACATCGTGTCATGTGTCAATTGTGGAAGGATCACGCCCGATATATTAGGCGGGTGAAATTACATCTCAGATTTTTCATCGACAATTTTTTTTTCTTGGGAGTTATGATGTTATTAAGGATTTTAATATTACAAAGATTACTGGGGTTTAAATACATATGCAGTTGAAATACCGTATTAGGTATGGTACCTATAGGTAATGTAATTATCCCACTGCAAGACAAAAGTATCCTAATCTGCGTGCGCAATTTATTTACCAAACATGTAAACAAATACGAATTTTCCACTTTGACAAACATCAACTTAATGCAAGTGTAAATAAAGTTGATTTTAGACCGCCTAGATTTGTTGAAAAAGTCATAAAATATATGAAGTTGTAGCGCAAACTGAACCTTATGCGTAAGTTTTACAGTTGTTTTTCCTAAAACTCGTGTTTGTTTAAATCTTTGGTAAATGAATTGCGAACGCAGATTAGATAATCAGTATCGTAGATAAGGAACGAGCATCGATTTAACGTTTCTTCACTACGTTATTGAGATTTCATACCACTTTTCTGTGCATCCTGATAGCCTAGTGGTGTGACCGTCAGACTGCCAAGTCATAGGTCTCGAGTTTGAACCCAAGTTACGTAGCTCTAACTTTTCGGATTCATGTGCGTATTTTATAATTATCACTTGCTTCAAAAACGGTGATGGAAAACATCGTGAGGGGTTTTTTTTTGGGTTGGAAATTATCAAATAAGTTCTCCCGCTCTGGGTGGAGTGGGAGGGCGTGTCAGACTCTTGCTGACTAAAACTCACCAGTTTTCCTTTAGTTGCCTGTAAGTTGCCAGGGGCCACGGTATCCCTTTCGGACTTTTCCGCGAACCCGGCAGAAACCGGCAGGCCTTTTTTTAATTTTTTTTTTTTGATCGTGGGAAGTTATTTGATAACTTCTCCCACTCTGGGCGGAGCGGGAGGGAGTGTCAGACTTTTACTGACTAAAACCCACCCGTGTTCCTTCCGTTGCCTGTGTGCTGGGGCCGCGATATCCCTTTCGGAAAAACCGGCCTGCCTGAGAGATATTTCTCGACGGCATGTGAAGCCAAGTCACAGGCCCATGGGCGGCTTTAAAACTCAGACACCAGGTTAGTCACTAACCACACGAAAAGAAGAAGTGCATCCTTTACAGTGTTTTCTTTACCGTATGTGAGCGAGTGTAATAAAAGTGGTTCATGTTGGTCTTAACCTGCAACAGAATTTGATCCGTTCCCCGATTTGCCTCACAAGTTAGAGAATCAAACCACAAGAATGATTATCATTCTAATCACGCTTAGCGGCCTTGTAAGTACTTAGATACATGCAATGTTACACAGGGGCTTATTTAATAAAACCGACAGGTGACGGGCGACAACCCGTCATTCTTGTATTTTTCTTTCGTTTTAGGCTTTATCAAACAGCACCAGTCGTGAAATAGAGTAAATTTTGTAATTTTTTGACAAATATTTCGCGTTGTCATGTTATGTTAAGGTGGTATTTTTTTTCTTCCTTTCTTTCTATATATGAAATAGGGCAGGCATTGAGGGTTCTCGGTAGACCTATTTAAAAATTCAAACAAACCTGCGGCATAAGGGCGTCAGTTGTCGGGACAATTAACCGTGTATGTTCTATTAAGCCGGGACAAAGGGCCTGTCACGCACCATACGACACGTGCCTCATATTTCACGAGTTTTTTTTTTTGTTGTAATTGTAAGTTTTTGGGCTCAGTTCCACCAGTTGTGGTGTGACGAGATTTTAGTACCTAGCGGGATTTTTGACACGCTTGATATGAATTACACTCTTCACAATTCAAAACAGAATATTATAATAATATTAATTATGTGTAAAAGTAGTAGTTAATTGTAGATTTTGTTTAGTGCTTTAAGTATTTAGAACAAAAGGTGAATGTAGACCGAACCTACTACTTGGGTTTGTACAGTCAATCGCACATCAGTAGGAACAATTAGGCCGGATCCTCATTGGTCGGTGCGGTATCGTTTCGGTATAGTATGCTCTGTATACCGAAACGATACCGCATTGCTTTAATTTACGGACCTTTTTTTTTCAGGATGGGAAATCATCAAATGACTTTTCCGGCTCTGGGCAGAGCGAGAGGGTGTGTCAGACTTTTACTGACTAAAACCCACCCGTGTTCCTTCCGTTGCCTGTGTGCCGGGGCCGCGATATCCCTTTCGGACAAACCCGCAACCCCAGCATAATTTACGGACCTAACGTTATGTTTTCGGTATAATTTATGCAGTACTGCTTAATTCATTGACATATAGGCACTCGGTAAGCTTTCGGTACCAAGTATTCGGAGGATGCTGTAAAACGCACGACGTGAGCGGGTACCGCAGAAACATCAAGTTTCTACCGAGACGCGATAAACCAAAACGATCCCGCCCTGCTCCCGCCTATACTGAACCAATCAGGAAACACTCATTGAAATATAGGTTCTCGGTAAGCTTTCGGTACCGAGTATGCCGAGCATGCCAATCCCGCACCGCTGACGTACCGACCAGTGAGGAAAGGGCCTAGACGCGATTTCCGATGTGCAAGTGTTACCACTGTGCGGTTTTACTGTACTAAGTAATTTCGCAGTTTCAATAGTCACGGCATGAAGATTTAAGAATAAAAATGTAATGGATAGTAATTGGCCATTAATATCCATATCATTCGAGAGATTTATTTCCTTAGTCTACTCTAAAACACGAGGGCAAAGGGAGTTCGGTGGTCTTTAAATAGCCAGAGCAAAAAACGTACCCTTTCGAAGGTAGAAAGAATGTTAATTAATTAAATTAACATAATAAAAAATCTACAAATACAAAAAATGTTCTATATGTTTAACTGAGGTACTAGGAGTACATAACGCCCGAAGCGTTTCTAAAGCTAATAAAGCAGAACAAGGGGAGTCACGCACACAACGCCACGTGTGCCCATATTTTACACGATATTATGTCATTCCACACAAATGTTCCAAACGAACATTTTTTGTCCGTAATTTAAAGTTCTGACCCCTGTTTTGACAATTTTTACGGCTTTTTCTCTGTTTGTGGAGTTTTACATCAGCAAAATGTTTTTTATTTTCGTCGTTTTGGTGGTATTGGTTCCCCGTGATGGGAATCTCGTTTTTTTGTTCATATTTATGTAATCACTCATGTTGAATGGGAATCAAATGAGAATGTTTTGGAATTTGATACCTACTTGTAATGTATGTCACCCGTCCCGAGGAGAATAAAGTTATCAATCAAAAAGCGAGGGTTTGTGTGTGATTTATTGTTAACAAATTGTCAAAAGTATCCAAGAGAGGCGATACTTTATTATGATGCGCCGATCATAATAAAGTATCGCCTCTCTTGGATACTTTTAACAATTTGTTAACAATCAATCACACACAAACCCTCGCTTTTTGATTGATAACTTTTGGAACAAAGACATTACAATGATACAAATATACTTATTTCTTAATAAATGTGTGTAGGTAACTGTATTTTAAAACTGGTTTTCTTTGATATAAAAAATAGAAACGTTGTTTTACTTTTTTCTTCAGAAAATTTGCTCGTAATTTTCTTTAATAAGATACATTATTTTTGTACAGTAATAAAATGTCTTATTCCATGACATCTTATTACGTTTCGGTTTAATATAGCCTTTAATTTGATATTTATAGCTACTTTTCGCTTGTAATTTATAGAGTAAGTAGGTAAAAAATAATAAGTACCTGGTCGACCGAGCTCTTCTCTGTTGAAAATAGAGAATGCTTATTTAATAGTATAGGAAAGTTCATACTAACTCCATGTATAGCATACTAATTCCATGCTGCCATGATAGTGGGTACTTACTAATTCCTTGGTGCCATGATAGTAGGTACTTACCAATTCCATGCTACCATGTCATTATTATAAGGTAGCCATCTTTTTCGACGTTTATAAGTGCCTTTTATGTGCCTAATTGAAATAAATTGTTTGACTTTGACTTTTTCTAAACTTTGGGCGACCAAGCTTTGCTCGGGTGAAAATACGGAGAAAAGGAATTTCCCGAGATATGAGACCTAGTTCGATCGATTTTAAACTAGTAATAACAATCTAACGATAAACGGCTAAACGGTTTTTGAGAACGTGATTACAAATATAATTACATATATACAAATATTGCTCATTTAATGGTATATAGGTACACTGCACGCATCACGCATTGCATCTATTATAATTCCCTCAACACTTAACCCAACTGATGAACACTTGGCTTAGGCACATTATAAATAATATACATTATAGTAATAATTAATAAATAATTGTTTGCCATAACATTTTAATTAAATAATATATAATTGTAATTTTATTTTATTTTATTAAACAGTATTTGGCCGGTCCTAGTGGACTCCCCGATGGTGGTCACAGATGATACTATACCCGACGGGGTCGAAAGACCAATGCCTGCTGGGGTTGCGGGTTTGTCCGAAAGGGATAACGCGGCCCCGGCACACAGGCAACGGAAGGAACACGGGTGGGTTTTAGTCAGTAAAAGTCTGACACACCCTCTCGCTCTGCCCAGAGCGGGAGAAGTCATTTGATGATTTCCCACCCTCAAAAAAAAAAAAAAAAAAGGCACATTATAAATATGGCTATATTTATACTGTGGCTTAGGCCATCAGGACTTGCCAGCTAGCCGGAGAAAAAAAAAGATATGAAAAAAACTTACCTTAACTTACTTTTCATTTATATATATAAAATGGTAATCTGACTGACTGACTGACAGACTGGGTGATATATCAACACACAGCCCACTGAACCTAGAGACATGAAACTTTGAGGGTGTGTTCTTTGTGAAGAGTGAGTATCCATTAAGAAGGGATTTTTGGGAATTCCACCGCTAAAGGGGTAAAATAGGGGATGGAAGTTTGTATGAAAGTCCGTCAGTTTTTAAGTTAGGATCTTCAAATTTTGTGTTGAGGCTGATGATTGAAAATTAATTTATACGTGTCTTAGCGTTTTTGATAATTTCACCCCCGAAGGGTTAAAAAGAGGGATGAACTTGAAAGCCCTTAATTTTCGAAGAAAAATCACTGAATTTACTATCTAGGCTTATGGTTGGAAGCTAACGCAACGGTGTTGTTAGAATTTCAACCTTTAAAGGGTGAAAAGGGGGATGAAATTTTGTTTTTAATGAAAGTTGTTTATTTTTTAAGTTAAAATCACTAATATTTCGGCTTATGATTGGAAACTAACACAACGTAAAACGTTGCTTTTTTTTTTATTTCAACCCACAAGGGTTTGAAAAGGGCGATGAAGTTTTTTATTGAAGTTGTTCATTCGCTAAATTTTGTATTCAAGTAAAAATAATATAATTACACGTGTACTGTTTATAACTTTACAGTATTTACATAGAGTGACTGCCTATCTGACCTCCACAAAGCAGTTACTGGGTAATACGATACCACTTGTTAAGAATGGTTGTCAGACTTTCGGGCTTCTGACTTCCCGTAACGACTGTCAAAGATCCACGAATGACAGCCGGGACCAACAGCTTAACGTGCTTTTAGAGGCACGGACGGGTATCTGTATGTAAAGATGGTCACCCATCCACAGACCAACCGCGGCAAGTGTAGCTTAACCTGATCGATCGACATGTGCGGCTGTTATTATTTAGCCACGGGCCCCTCCCCCGGAGAACCCCCCATCCCCTTCTCCGGGAGAATCGATATAGATATAGATTAGGATAGTTAGGATACGAACAGAATGCGATACTGCTCATCCCTCATAGCAAATAGCGAAATAATTTGTACCTGTGCAATGGAACTAGACTCCAAATAACAGCTCTCCGCCGCAATGTTATTGAGGACAAAATACTAACTGGATCTGCCAGAGGCGAAACAGTCTTCGTGCCGCGTATACCTTTGATACCAAATGACGTTCCGTTTGAATTTAAAAGATTGCAGTTCCCAATCAAGGTTTGTTTCGCGATGACTATTAATAAGTCACAGGGCCAAACTCTGAAATTTGCTGGAATTGATTTGCGGCAAGACTTTTTCTCCCAAGGCCAATTTTATGTGGCTTGCTCACGTGTTAGCTCTCCAACTAGCCTGGTTGTTTTAGTGCCCGCTTCCGAATTAGTGAAAAACATTGTTTAAAGAGGATACTGTGAAGGATTTAGGTAGATACCGGTCTTTTACAGTAGGTATCTCTTTACAGTATTCCTCAAATATCACACGTAGTGGAGGACAATTAACCACGAAGCTATGAACAAAGCTCTATATTTTTATTGTTATAATAGTTCATAATTATCTAGAAAAAACGAATTTATACTCTACGCAGACGAATTAAAATATGTATGGAACGGAATATTGGGCCGTGAAGAAGACGAATGAAAAAATATTGCATGTAGCGGAGATGAGAATGTTGAGATGGACGTGTGGAGTGGCGAAACTGGATTAAGTAAGAAATGAATATATAAGGGGGAGTTTAGCCAGTGACAGAAAAGTTGAAAGGAAATCGTTTGGCCTGATAAGGGCATGTGATGAGTAGAGAGGAAACGTATGTGACTAAAAGAGTGATGAATATAAATGTTGATGGATGGAGAGGGAGAGGAAGGCCAAAGAAAAGGTGGAGGGATTGTGTAAGGAATGACATGAAAGAGAAGGAAGTGAATGATAGCGTGACGGTTGACAGGGGGGAGTGGAAAAAGAAAACGTGTTGCACCGACCGCAAGTGACATGGGACAAGTGTAGGAAGTAGAAGAAGCAAACGAATAAAATAAATAAATAAAATAAAATAGTAACGAAGTCAAACCTTACATTGAATATTCGAGTCTGAAGCCGAAAATATAGCTTTTAGAATTTTGGTCTGTTTGTTTGAATGTATGTTCCAGTTTGCACAAAAAAGGATGAACGGATTTTGAAAATATTTGGCACACAGATAGTTTATAACCTGGATTAACCTATAGATTATTTTTTAATCCCGGTAGTACGTCCCCGTCGGATATTTTTTTTTCGACATCCACGCGGGCGAAGCCGCGGGCAGAAGCTAGTATTGTATTAAAACCAGAATACCCGCGCAATTTCGCGTTTTTTCCTATTCTTTATGGCACCTCTTTTGGTCATGAGCTCAAACACAAAAAAAAAATATTGGCCTAGGTCTTAAGAGGGAGGCGTGATTGGTTGGTCAATGTGAACTTTGTAACTATTATTAAAGATATGCAATAATGATTTGAATTTAATTGAGTCGAACACAGAATTATTGCCTTTTTGTGCAAGTTGGCTAAACAGCTTTTAAATAATAATAATAATCCTTTTATTCAAAAAGTCAAATACAATTTGTCCATCTCAAACAAAACATACAAACGCCACTAATACATCGCCAAGCATTATTTGAGACAGAGTGACCGTCTGTGTCTGTGCTACGTATAAACTGTGTTACAGACACAGGCGCCTTCCTCTTACAATTCATTGACATTTTGCTGCACTATTGTAAGCATTCTTGGTTTATCTTAAGTACTAATCACTTATAAAAATAAAATAAAAAATTATGTTAGCAAGAAATGGCTGTGTGTGGTGTGAGTGTATTTGTGGGTGAGTGTGATGGGGGTGTATGCGTGGGTGTGTGCGGTGCGGGTGTGTGTGTGGTGTGGGTGTATGTGTGGATTTGTGCGTGGGTTTAGTTGTGTGTCGATTTTTTTAAATTCTTATTCGTTTTTTTTTTTTTTTTGTTCTTGAACGGGTAATTCAGATTTTTTTGCAAAGAGTTGAAATAAAATCACGTTTAAGCTTTGAATCATTTTGTGGGTTTAGTTGTTTGATGTTTACCTAAAATACACTACCTACGGGTTCTAGCAAAGCAAATCTCTCAGGGTAGGTCCCTAGAAAGGATTCTTTGTAAAAGATTATAATATTCATTTCATTCAGAAAATTCACCTACGCAACAATATGTAAGAAAAGTGTTGTTGACATTTTCAATAGGCATTATTTGTTTCTTTTAGTGATCCGCAGTGTTCTTATAAAAACGATATCTTTTTTTCATGATTTATACGCAATTTTTTTCTTTCATGTTACTTTTTTGATGCAATATTTTGCTGTAACAGTAAAGTTGAACAATGATAGCTTTGTGGTGTGACCGTCAGACTGCCAAGTCATAGGTCTCTAGTTCAAACTCAAGGCACACATCTCAGACTTTTCGGATTCATGCTGCCACGGCTTATTTGAATTTATTTTAATTTTTTAATTGTTTTTGATTTTATTTTTATTACTGACGCTTTTAACGTGCACGTCTTTTTACATTGTTCTCACATGTATAATTACAAAAATGGATGATGTAACCAATATTTTGTGAAAATATTCTGATTGAAAAGAGTGTCCGTGGAGTTTCTTGCCCGTTCTTCTCCATAGGAACCTACTATGCGTTGGAATGGGCAACTAGCTTCATATTTCTGACTGACCGACCCCTTGACAATTCAAAAGTACCTGAAATTGGTTTATTTGAAATAAATGCTTTGAGTTTGAGTTTTGAGTTCATGTGCGTATTGTATAAAAAACTCACACACACACACACTCACACTTGGTTAAAAAACGGTGAAGGAGAACATCGTGAGGAAACTGGCATGCCTGAGAGATATTTGTCGACGGTATGTGAAGCCCATAGGCGGCATAAAAACTCTGACACCAGGTTAGTCACAAACCACACGATAAAGAAAGAAGAAATAAAGTTGACATCCCATGATTTCCAACATCTACCGTTTTTTTTAAATACAGTAACTAAGAAACTACGTAAGTGTGAGATAACAGTATCGGTAGATACTGTTATCTCACTCTTACGTATTCTCTTTTCGCATAAATAACATGCTCTAAGTAGGTATACTTAGAACATGTTATATATGTGAAAACTATTGTTAATACCGTAATATCGAATACTAGCCTGATGTGTCTCCATCCATTACACATTTAGCTAATTATTAAAGCTACTAAAAGTTTTTTTGGCATATTGCATACTGTTGGAAAGGAAACAGACTTGATAACTTTTTGAAAGAATTCGAAGATCCCGATCCCTTTTAGTTTTTTTTAAAGCAATTTGAAGTTGAGTTTTAAGTTTAATGTTTATTGTTGAACAACTTTGTGAGTTACTCGTAATAAAAAGGGAACTAGATGATACTAGCACGTAATTTTGAATTTCATAGAACCACACAACTATATACATGAAAATTAAAATAAAATTTGAAGGCTATACTAATAACTTTTTGTTAAATTAAGCTTAAATCCCGAGTTCTGGATAAAAAAATATATATTACAAAATTAAAATAAAAAAACCGGTGTGACAAGGAATGAGTTATTGGGCCTGAAGATATAATAAATGACCTCTCCCATCTGCCAATTCAATTTGGAAAACGATGCACCAAACACACTGTATATTGCTTCACGTCTTTTATTGGCCACAGCAAATTGAACTAAAGTAAAATAATCTTGTCGAACAACACAGTATCACTATCACCTATTTTCATTTCAGTATTCAAGCCAAACTCCCACTAAGCCAATGAAGGTACTAATTTATATTTATGTACTGAACCCGTTTTCCCCGCACGCAATTTTTCACAAAAGATTTTGATATAGTGCAGGGCTGACCTCGACACAGCTCATATATTATTACGACGCACCTGTCTGGGAAGTCAACAGTAGCTAGAAGAGTCAGTAGGGTAACTTGTTACGAATACCCACTTACGTTAACATTAAGTACCTGGGCGACCGAGCTCTGCTCTGGTGAAAATAGAGAATGCATACCTACTAATTCCATGCTGCCATGATAATAGGTACTTACTAATCCCATGCTGCCATGATAGTAGGTACTTACTAATTCCATGCTGTCATGTCATTAATCTAATGTCTTGTTGTAAACTTTGGACGACCGAGCTCTGCTCGGGTGAAAATACGGAGAAAACAAATTTTCCCAGATATGAGACCTAGCTAGATCGTTAAAGCCGTTTTCGAGAACGTGATTACAAATATTGCTTATTTAATAGGACAGGATTATGTTAGGTTGGTTAGCAAGAATTGTTTATATATTTAATGACACATTGTCGAATCAGCGTGTTGCCAACTTTGGTTTAGTTATTTGTTTGGAATTTCGATTACTAAACAGCATTTTTAGAGTTCTGTACCTAAGGGGTGCCAAACGGAATCCTATTTCTAAGCCTCCGCTATCCGTCCGTTCGTCCGTCTGTCAGCGGGCTGTATCTCATGAACTGTAATTGGTAGACAGTTGAAATTTTCACACATTGTGTATTTCTATTGCCGTTATAATTTGTTTTAAATAACAAATAATAAAAACAAATTTCTTCGATCTTAACGGTACGGAACTCTTCGTGTGCGAGTTTGACTTTAACTTTGCTGGCTTTTGATTCTTGAGTTTTTCATTTTGCAACAGTTATTATGAGAAGGTGTCTAAAATAAGTCCAGTTGTTGTTTGATTGTTTGTAATCAAAGAATTACATCAAAGTAAAATCGATCTTAACGAGTCATGCCTTGTGTCTGTATGCTCAAGGTCCTAGTTAGACTTGGCATAGTCAAAGCAATACGCTTTTTAGTTTTTTTTATTTACACACTTTATTGCTCAGCATCATACCTACGTCGTATCACTGTTGCTGAGCAAAGGATGTTTCCTTTACAAAGAAATCAGTAACAATTTTTAAGTTAAGTCTTATGTGTTTTGTGTGCAGTAAACGTACTGTTCCTGCCCCTACTATGTCACAAGCCACCTGTCTGGAGTATGACCTCAGTTGCCGCTTACACATCCAACGCGTGACAAAATATTGTTTATAATATACTCGTGACTGTACCTTCCCTTGCGTGTTTGTTGATAATTAAATTACTACTAACACTTATATGATTACGGGTTGTTTGATTTAGGCTTAACTTCTGTTTTCTAAAGGTTTAATTTACTGACAAATTCTATGCAAATTTTGACACTGTTCTTTTAGTGACCAATCACAGCGGCTTTCGAGAGATTTGACGTAGGTATTCCATATTCAAATCTTTGTTTCCAATTAATGTTATTTCCATTTAAACAAATATTAAGTTTATATCAATGTAGATTAAGTTGATTTTAGAATGTTGAAAGAGTAATAACATGTTGAAGTTGTAGCGCAAACTGAACTTTATGAGTAGGTATTAAAGTAAATTTTCCAGAAACTCATGTTTGTTTACACAAATGATGGTGAAAACCGCATCAAAATACGTTGCGTAGTTTTGAAAAACAACGCGTCACAGATAGATACGAAAAGGCGACTTTAATTTATAATATGTATAGATTCTGCCAATCAGGATAATAATCCAAGCAATACAAGAATTGTTTCAAATTGACGCATAGTGCAACCTCCAACTATAAATCTGTTTTCTACTTGTTTTTATCGCTTTTGTTTTTTCAGCTTTCGGGCTTCCCACCTCTAAAGTGGATCATGGTCTGTCATTAGCCTGAATACCTAAAATATAAATTAAAAACTTAAATTTTGGCGCCCAACATCCGCCATTTTGTTTTTTTTTAATAGTTTTAATATACCCAGTGACAATCGCGCAATAAAGACGAATCTAAACACACATCATTCACCAAAATCGCTTCAGCCGTTTAGACGTTACGAGGGAACACATACACACAACACATACATCCATACATGATACAGGTCAAACACATAACCCTCCTTTTTTCGTCGGGTAAAAATACGCGCTTTGGCGTGGAGTTGCCGACACCAACCTATCAACTATTACCTAAAAACAAAATCATGTAGCTATTGATTATTCGAATTGGGGCTAAAATGGATAACTAGCTATCTTGTTCAGGTGATTTTTAAACGGATAACTAAAATCTTTGTAGCTTTAAAGCAGTATTAAAAACGTAACTAGTACATAACGATCATTTATTTTATCAGGTTTGGCTCGTTGGTCTAGTAGACGTAAGTCTACTAGATGTTCAGCACCACTGCTGAGCATGATGTTTTGGGTATATGATTCCCGGATCGTCGCATTATTTGGCTTTCATTTGGAATTTCTCAGTAGTAGCCCGGAGTCTGCATTTATGCCTGGTCGATGGCAATAGGCTTGCCGTCTATTACATGAGATTCAAAGATAACTGGCAAAATGTGTGTGTACTATAGCTACATCTCTGCTCAACCCCGTCTTCTCAATTTAAACTAATATAATATAAAGTAATCCTGCTAAAGTGTATTTGTTTGTTTGCTACGCTTTAACGCTAAAATGGTTGAATGAATTTGGATGGGTAGATCTTTTTATCCCGTGGTATAGTTATAAGACGTGGATAATAAGTCGGAATTCATGTCGATGACGACATGGTGGAACACGTTGAATTCACAAACCAGCCAGCTAGCCAGGAGACCCTTCAATCACTGGCCCATCAAAACAAATTATCAATATGGACGAAAAGCCAATTGTGTGGTATACACAATATTGATGTGTATCAAAACTGTTTACAAAATCTGAATATTTATATATTACTGTTTTATAATTGTTAAAAGTTTATTAATTTATCGTAAAAGTAAAAAATAAGGTGATGCTTTTTTATTTAATGTTTTCATCTTTTAAATAAATATTTATGTAATCTTCGTTTTTATATTGCGTTGATAGTTCATTTAAATAAATATGATAAAATAAAATACTCAGGCGCTTTTATTGCTGGACGTAAATGTTAAGTAAATTTGGGCTTTATAGCTAAAATAATATTATTGGGTTTCTGGGGTTAAAAACGAAATGAAATATGAAAGACGATACTCTAAAGATTAATATTCAAATGAAGGAGTTCCGAAACGAACTCGTTATTTCATTTCGCTTACTGATCAAATATCAAATAGTTTTTAAATGGAATCTTCAATATTCTACGTCATAAGGCTTTGTTGCTACCAAGAGCGACTAAATCGTAAATCGTTTCGCTAGTACTCTAGAAAGGTATACATAACAAGAACAACATAGCAACAACTACAACAACAACAACATTTAGAACTAAGTTTTGTCTATTTCTTTTATTTGTTATTTTTAGTCGACTTCCAAAAAGGAGGAGGTAGGGGGTAGGTATGTCCATCAATTTCTCAGTCCATTGTGGACCGATTTTGAAAATACCTTTTTTTGTATGACAGGGTATGTTCTCAAATTGGTCCCATATAAATTTTATTAACTTGGCTTGAATAGTTTTTGAGTAAACTTCAATAATACGTATTAAATCACATCCCGCTAACTGTAAGCCCAATCTCGAGATAAGAACGAACTTTGCAAAATTGAATTTAAAATAAAATGTAGCGGTCAAATGATACGTTGTTAAATAATAAATCACTATGTTTTACGTTCCGCGAAAGCTAAATTCAAGTTGGTTTCTGCCATATCGAAGTTTTAGAATTTTATTTATGGAAAAGAGCATTCTGCTTATTAATAAAATATCTATTGACTGATTTATTTTCAGTGTAATTTTATGTTAGTCGCTTACGGACACTTGTCATCGTGTAAAACATTACCCTTCATTTGGCCTCTGCCACAGTCGGATAAAAAGGATTTCTATTGACATCATATGCCTAGTCTTTTCCCAACTATGATGGGGTCGGCTTCCGATCTAACCGAATCCAGCTGAAAACCAGTATTTTACATGGAGCGACTGCCTAAGTGACCTCCTCAACTTGAGTTGTCGAGGTCAGATAGACAGTCACGCCGTGTAAAATAGTGGTTTTCAGCTGCATCCGTTTAGACTGGAAGCCGACCGCAACATAGTTGGGAAAAGGCTAGGTAGATTGATTGATCCTATTTGTTAAATACTAATGCTAATGATGACGTACAAACAGTTCCAAAAAAAAAAACTAACTACCTACCTACCGCGAAAAGAAAACCACTTAAATACAAATGAATATCATGGATCAACAATCAATATTTGCATATCAACGTTCGCAAGTGAAATAATATTTAAACCGTTTACTGAAAGTAATTTCCATTACTGTATAAACTTCAATAACGATCGCTAACCAAATATTGGCATGTTGAACTCGTGTTCGTGCCAAATTACGTCACAGTAGACTCTTGGTCATAATTGGCATTATTTTCTTGTTGTTATGCAAAAGCAACCTTTTTCGGGTTAGTAAAATTGTATTTCTAGTTTTTTTTGGAACAAAGTTCTTTAACACAGCTTGCAGTAGGAGTAAACTGGCAGAAATCGTCACGCGAAAAAGCGTTCATACTTGTGGCTGTCTTCTTCTGATTCGATAGACCGAGAGAAAAAAAGTGTAGAAAAAGTATGTAAAAGTGTGGTCAAAATAAAAATCCAAGATAGCGGCTGCGAAAATTTTCTAATTTTTCGTCATGGGTTTCGTGTTCATAGTTTTCGAGGGTGCTGAAGCAGCGGCGGAATGCTAGTTATTATATAAAACATTGTTTCGACCCCTACGGACGTAACTCAACTCTCTTCGCATACAAAGGGGATAAGAGGCTTTTTAAATAATTAACTACTTGATGCAACTGTCATTGGCCCTACTATAGAAATTTATTTTTAAATCACAGCAATATTTTGCGCTTAATAACAAAACAAGTATGTACCTATATTTTAACAGCCCGTAACTACCGTAACTACCTACTGAATACATGATCCTTACTGATTACTGACATTTATGTATGAAAACCTGCCAAATAATACACAATCTGTGAAAATTTCGACCGTTTACCTATTACAGTTCATGAAATACAGCCCGCTGACAGACAGACGGACGGACGGTGGAAGCTTAGTAATAGGGTTCCATTTGGCACCCTTCGGGTACGGAATCCTAAAAAAGTCTATCTACACATACATAATTTTGATTACAATCTAATCCAAATTTTTCAGCTATTTGGTTTTTTAGCATCGTAGGTACCTACGCAAAAAAGTAGAATATTCAGGGACATAACTGTTACTACTTTTGACAGCGTTTTTGTCAGGTCTCACTACACCTCATTTTGACCATTTCATTTCATAGGTACAGTTAATAATGATAATTATTTATTTTGACGTAAAAAGTACACATACAGGGTGACACTTAATCATACGTGGAAATAGCCTGGTACAAAATATTGACCAATGACCCCTATGCTAGGAAAAACCTGTGTTACAGGGGTCAAGTTATTCATAGGGTACATGTATATTACTTATGGTAGGTGCATATTTCTTACATGCATACTAAACGCTTTTGCCGTGCGTACCCGAAGTAATAATTTTGCCCCTTCTCCTTTAAACTTCAATATTCATAGATCCAAACAAAATAGGTACCTACTTCAACTCCTCTACCATTCTCTGAAGAAAACTCGAACCAGATTATAACTCACTTCATAAAAATATTTCTCATAGTAAGCCCCAACCCGTTTGGGGCAGGTACCCGTTATAAAAACGCACATTTATATTAATTAAGCAATTCGGCTATCGAGTTAATTAAAACTGATAGTTGAGGGTACCCGCCGCATGCGTTATTAAAATTGGGTAATAACTAATAATCGCGCTGACAATTAATTATTTTTTAATTAATTATATTCGAATGGATGCGGTTGGGATAATTAATTGGTATTAAAATGGGCCAATTTTGGAGATTAATTAGATTGAAGAGTCGGTCTTATTAGAATTGAGGTACCAAGAGGGCTGTTTCTCCATACCTTATATAATAAATAATAATAAATTCTTTATTGCCATAAATAGATTACAAAAATATTGAGACCCTGGCTCCAGAGCTAGGTTAGAGTACCTGTATTTCAGGAGTCAGTGACTTCTTCCATTTAGGTTACAATGTTATAATTAGGTTGCAGCAAAAGGTGATAAAATTATCTTACTTTAATTAAATTAAATTAAATAAAAAATAGAATAACAACAAAATAATTATAGTTAAAGCAAATAAAATACAATACTCTCATCAAATCAAAATAAAACATATACCTTATGTACTTCGACTAGTGAGTCTCGATCATGTCTTACTCAACGGATAAAATGATAATTATATTAATCTATTTATAATTAGTTTTTAATGTATATGTACATATAACATCAAAAATGTAGGTACATAATTACATGTAAGCACCTAGGTAACTTACATGTAATTACGTATTTTTTTTTACCTTTTTTACGACAAGTACCTACGCTAATTAAAAAGAAAAAGAAAAATAAGCTAGTTATTTTTCTTTGTAGGTAAGTTAAATTATCAAATAAATTCTCCCGCTCTGGGCGGAGCGGGAGGGTGTGTCAGACTTTTACTGACTAAAACCCACCCGTGTTCCTTCCGTTGCCCGTGTGCCGGGGCCGCGATATCCCTTTCGGACAAACTCGCAACCCTGGCAGGCATTGGTCCTTAAGGACCCCGTCAGTTGGGGCTGACATCTCTTTGAGGCACGCGTGGAACACATCGCGCCATCGACCCGGGCTTGGTCCTAATCGGACGGCGAGCTACCCATTGCTCACCGTCCGCAAGCCCGCGCCTACGGTGGCCGGAAGTCGGCTCACGACTCCTGACGCCCGGGGCGTCTCCCGCGGCGACTAGGGGCGCGAGGGCGCGAATCTTGCCTCTCCCTCGCGCGCTCCACCTCCTCCTTCGCGAGCATTACTGCTTCGCAGAAGGAATTGACGGCCTCCCATGAACTCTCGCTCCGGACCATGGCCTGAACCAGGGCCGGACGCGGGAGATCGCCGCCGCCGATCGCCTCCGTGAGGATACGGCGGTGCTCTGATCAAGCAGGGCAGACCTCCACCGTATGCTCCACCCTGTCCTCCGGGCGATCCACACAGTGGTGACACCCGGGCGTTTCCTCCCGCCTTATGCGGAACAGGAACCTCCCGAAACAGCCGTGTCCGGTGAGGACCTGCGTCAGGCGGAAGGTGAGGACGCCGTGGCGCCTCTCTAGCCACTCCTCAAAGAGGGGACTTATCGCCACAATTGTGGCGTGCCCATTGTAGGTAAGTACCTGGAATCTCAATTATCTCATTACAAATAATATGTTATGTTGACATTAGATACATAAAATATTATTTTTGTTATATTCGTCATTATGTTGCAAAAAAAACTTCAAATGAATTAGATATTTCTACTATAACTATACGTGGGTTTATTCATGGAAATCTACTCGCTAAACAAAATAAAATCCAGTTCATTTTTATTGTCACTAAGTATATTGTTTTTCGTCTAATTTGACTTGATTCAAGGAATTAGTTGAATCATTACGTAGTTGTTTACATTTTTGTTTTTACGGACAAGATATTTACCTTTTTATTTTTCTCGAGGGGAATTCTTTAGTAATGTCGTTCATCTGCGGTGTGGAGAATCCAACAGAGCGTATCCCTCCATCAACTCAGCCAATCGCAGTCCACTGCCAAGCTGCGACTGCGCCTTCCGCATCCAGTCTCCCCCAGCGAATTTCTTAAGGTTCTCCGTTTATCTAGCTGGGGGTAACCCACGCTACGTTTGCCGATACGCGTTCTCCACTCCAGGACTCGTCGGCTCCACCGGGCATCGGTACTTTGACAGCGCTCTATGGAGCGGGCTATGCTCGGACATTCTTTGAAGGATAAAATCAGAAATTAAATTATCCGGAAAAGAACCGGAGTGACCGACATAGCTTGCAGAGTAAGCAAACTGAAGTAGGAGAGGGGTGGCCATGTTTGTCAAAGGTGTATCCCTAGCGCGATAAAAAGCGCTCTGCTGGATTTTGAACTCTCAGTGCTAAGCGTAGTGTTTTTTTTCTTAGCTTGTCCATGGCATTCTAAATTGAGCCCAGACTTTGGCTACGAGTTTGGAACCTTCAGTGGCGTCCATCAGGAAAATCCCGTACGCGGTAAAAAAACGCCGCGATAAAAAGCGCCTGCGTGTGATTATGGGCTTAGTCGCATATGCGAGGTAGGTAGATACGTATCTCGTAAGTGGAGTATATACTCCACCTACGAGATACTTATCTAAGTACCTACTCATTCTGGAATTACTGCCGGCAGTAGGCATATTCCAGTAATTAAACAATTGAATAGCAAAACAATTGATAATGTCACATTTAATTCAATTCTAATTCTATCATCATTAAATTTAATTCATGTTATTATAATATATTTATGTTAATGACTTCTATATTCATAATATTATGGAAACATCCACTAGTTCACATAATTATTCTATGCTGTAACTTTCTGAGAATAGGAACGGTAAACGCTAACATTCCTACTATATGTATATTATAATTAGCAGAATCTTGATGCTCCGAAATGTATTTGGCCTAACACACTTGGCATAATCTTCTTAAATGGATATTTTAAAGACATAAAAATCATTTAGTATAATTAGTGTTTGGCCGAATGTTTACATATCCGAATTTACAATAGCATACTTTTAAGATGGCAGAATTTGAATTGAAATTATTTTAATAGGCATATTGCCATTTCTATAAAATTGCACTTTTAACCTTAAATTCAAATTAAAATATTGTCTTATACTTTTGTAGTACAACATACTGACTTATGTTGTGCTAACAAAAGTTAGTGACAGAAACGAATCGATAAAACCGACTACACGTCTTGTCTGCCCTACCCCTAGAGTGTAGTTTAAGCCCGCGTAGGCGCGGAGGGGCGAACCACTTTTTGATTATTATGGATATGACATTTATGCCTAAAGATGATTCTGACGAACAAATTCAAAACAAGTTTTGAATGTATGATAAATTAGTGTATGCCAAACAATTTTCTGCGAAATGAAGATTATGCTATCGCTGTTAAGCAAAATAATATTATGAAATAAAAAGTTCTGCTATAAAAGGTAGACCCATTTTATTTGGGTAGGTCAAGTCAAAAGTATTAAGAACTTAATTTACTTCTGGAAAATGACCAACATACTTCCTATACAGTTTGTATATTTAAAATTTTCTTGATAATCGCTTTACTTAAAAAAACTATGTACTCTCCTGGATATGATTAAAAGTATTCATTTTAAGTTCAAAAGGCTTTTACACCATAACTTTGACATCAAAGTGAAAACATCGTTTGTTTGATCACACTTCCTTATTTTGTGGACAGTTTTGCGTAAATCCTTTTTTTGAAGTCGGTTAAAAATAAATACCTTTTTTAGAGCGTTTATTCTGAAAGTGGGCAACGTCGCAAATACCTGTCAAATATTTGCCTGTTTTGATTACTTTAGCAATATTACTGTGTGGAAATAATCAATGTGGCTAACTAGCAAACTAGAATATTAATAATAAATTGCAATTATAACATTGAATTTGATGTTGTACCCATTTTAGGTGTGAAAAACGCATTTGGAAAGTTTCCAAATAGTTTTTTTACATCTAAAACTAAATATTCAGTATTACGATATTCATTATTGCATTTCATAATCAATATTCTAGTTCGCTAGTTAGCCACATTTATTATTTCCATACAGTAATATTGCTAAAGTAATCAAAACAGGAAAAATTTAGACACCTATTTTCGACGTTGCCAACTTTCAGGATAAACGCTCGCAAGGATCTCGCGTACTAGACAGCCCCGCCTCGAACCAGTCAAGGTTCGTGGTTCATGGCCTGACCTGCGGCTAGTTGGCCGGTTGGTCGTTGCGCGATTCTTATCGGTTTCTATATTTCGACCACGATCACCTGGTCGTGATCGTGGCTGTGGCCATTTAATGCACGAGATCCCTTATAGATTTAATATGAACGAGACTTACCGAAAGTACACTCAAAAAAGAGATTGGTAGCCAAGATATAAATAAACATCATTGCGATACGACGACAATTGAATAATTATTTATGAATTAGTTTGTGATTGGTTGGGTTTCATTCTGGCTACTCATTGGTTATTTGAGTAAGTCATGTTACTTTTGAGTAAAATCGTAGACAAGTGGCTTACAGTAAGAGGAGTAGTAATCTATTCTAATCAAAAAAATCTATCAATCTGCCTAGCCTTTTCTCAAAGATGTTGGTCGGCTAGCGGCAGTCTAACCGGATGGACCTGAATACCAGCATTTTTTATACAGCGACTGGCTATATGACCTCCAAAAATCAGTTACTGGGTAACACGATACCCCTTGGTAAGACTGGTTGTCAGACTTTTGAGATTCTGCCTACTGTTAAAGACCTACGAATGACAACTGGGGTTAATGGCTTGACGGTTTTTCCGTGCTTTTCGAGGCACGGTGTGATCTCGATATGTAATAGATGGTCACGCATCCACGAACTGACCGCAGCACGCGTAGCTTAACCCTTTGATGGACTCCTCCCCTCTCTTTCAAACAACCCTCACTATAATGCCAGTAATCTATAATACAGCACATTATCTCATCATTACCGTTAATAAACGGCCAATTATCTCATTTAGAACGATATTCTCATTACGACTCCTAAATCTGTGGCAATCCAGTAGCTTATTCGATTAAAATCTCCATAGGTAAGTAGCGAGCGATTTAACAAATTTTACGAGGAGAAACTTTGTAGTAAATTAGGCAGAGTTTTAGCTCGCGCTAGTCTAGGGATATGAAATTAAACACTAACTTTTATCCGAGTACCTTATTTATCAGAATCTGGAACTTTTGCGCTGATTACGAATTTTGGTTTGTATGAATTTATGAGTTTTGAGCAAAGGGTGAAGAGGGAGAATAAAAGTTAAAGTACGGTTTAATTTATTGGGTAGGTAGTTTGGTACAGTCGACGAAAGAGATTAGTATGTAGGCAGAAAGTCAATCCATCGAGTGCGTTTTCTGAGTATGTAATATTTTTGGCATCGGTAATCTATCTATACTAATAACAAAACTGAAGAGTTTTAGTTTGAACACGCAAATCTCTGGAACTACCAGTCAGATTTGAAAGATTCTTTTTGCATTTAATAGCCCAATTCTTAAGGGGGCTATTTAACACGCTAGGTAGGACGCTTAGGAGCCGAGCAGAAATAAAATAGTCTAAAATATTGCTAAGGGAAAACGAACTAATAGCGCGGACGGGCGATGCGATGCAACGAGGTCAGGTGAACAAGAAATTTCACGCGGACTAAGGGCGAAACAATGAAACCGAACGCGATCAGTACATTTAAACCGCGTTCAAGAGCTGTCACTGTCATTATTGTTATGGAATTTTGACACTGACAGCTCTTGAACGCAGTTAAGATTTGCTGATCGCATTCAATGTCGTTGGTGAAATTGGCACTAAGTAGCGGGCAGAAGCTAGTTAGTTATAATCTCAGACTTCTCAGAGCACGGAGACGCCTCGGCGGAAGCTGCTAGAGGCGGCATTGTCAACTTCCATACAAACCAAGGGCCATTTACTCGCACTACCAGTATAACACATTATGACGTATGGAAAATGACGGCTTTGAATGCGCTCCATGACAGATGTTTTGAGCCACGAATTTTCTTGCCACGTATCGTCTCTAGACTCCACCGGTATGGAAAGAAAGAAAGAAAATAAATTTATTTGATCCAGGTTAAGGCACACAATATTCACACAAAAATAAAAGGCTTAAAACAGTATTGTGGGCGATTCCATGGTCTGTGGTTAAAATGATGAGCCATGCAATAATAACGCGTTAATAAGTCCGGACCACCATTAAAATACTAGTGCTGTAAAATTCTGGCTACTCATTGGTGATTTTAGGTTGTAGCAAGTTACTTATGAGTAGCATCGTAGATGATGGCCCTTTTTTTTTTTTGATGTTGGAAAATTATCAAATAACTTCCCTCGCTCTGGGCGGAGCGGGAGGGTGTGTCAGACTTTTACTGACTAAAACCCGCCCGTGTTCCTTCTGTTGCCCGTGTGCCAGGGCAGCGATATCCCTTTCGGACAAACTCGCAATCCTGGCAGGCATTGGTCCTTACGGACCCCGTCAGTTGGTGCTGACATCTCTTTAAGGCGCGCATGAAACACAGCGCGCCATCGACCCGGGCTTGGTCCTAATTGGACGGCGAGCTACCCATTGCTCACCGTCCGCAAGCCCGCGCCTACGGTGGCCGGAAGTTAGCTCGCGACTCCCGACGCCCGGGGCGTCTCCTGCGGTGACTTGGGGCGCGAAGGCGCGAATCTTGCCTCTCCCTGGCGCGCTCCGCCTCCTCCTTCGCGAGCATTACTGCTTCGCAGAAGGAAGTAACGCCCTCCCATGCACTCTCGCTCCGGACCATGGCCTGAACCAGGGCCGGACGCGAGAGATCGCCGCCGCCGATCGCCTCCGTGAGGACACTGCGGTGCTCCGCCCAAGCAGGGCAGACATCCACCGTATGCTCCACACAGTGGTGACACCCGGGCGTTTCCTCCCGCCTTATACGGAACAGGAACCTCCCGAAACAACCGTGTCCGGTAAGGACCTGCGTCAGGCGGAAGGTGAGGACGCCGTGGTGCCTCTGTAGCCACTCTTCAAAGAAGGGACTTATCACCACAATGGTGGCGTGCCCATAGACGATGGGCCTAAGTTGGTTGTTATCTTGATAGCCTAGCAGTGATAACCTAGTGGTGTGACCGTTGGACTGGCAATTTAAGTCATAAGTCTCGAGTTCGAACCCAAGCCACGCATCTCTGGCTTTTCGGATTCATGTGCGGATTATATAATTCACTTGCTTCAAAAACGGTGAAGGAAATCATCGTGAGGAAACCGGCATGCCTGAAAGATATTCGAAATCTCGAAAGCACGTTACTGTCCCATCGGACTATGAGAATGAGGCAAAAGAGGGTGCACCTGTGCCTGCGCACACACTTGTGCACCACAATATCTTCCGCGCCGAAGGCTAGTCTCTGTTGAGATTGATCGCCATAATCAAAATACGGTCTGGAGGACAGTCATCCAGACCGTATTTCGGCCATTTATTTGTTACGCTTGCACGCTAAAACTGCTGAACGGATTTGGATGAAATTTGACAGATAGGTAGCCTGGAACCTGGAAAAGGCCATAGGTTACTTTCATCCTGGATTGTAGAAGAAGTCGTGGGCTAGTTCACCATAAAAACAACATCGTGTTCAACTAAAAAATATGTACTCCAAAAACAGCCAATGAATTATGATGCCGTTTGCATAATATATTCGAATGAATTAATTAAAGATAAAAATGTTTTGACTTTGAAGCAACTCTAACAATAATAAAACGTAACTATTTGAATATTTATGAAAATCTTAATAGTTCATTTAAAATATTTTTCATTTTTGATTACACGAATTCATATTTTACTTTAACGACCTCTTTGATCCATTGATGATGCAAATAAAAATCTTAAAAGATTTATTAAGTAATTAAAAGATTCAGTGGATCATAAAAAAGTACTTTACGACTGTTTTATATAGTACGCGATAAATATTCTGTTGAATTGTCACTCTTGATGTAAAGGCGAAACGATTAATAGGGATGACGCCTGGGTAAAAAAAAAAAAAAACTGATTAGTCAGTCAGATAATAAAAGAATATTAGACATGCATTTTTTGCTCTATCATTTTAATTAAAAAAGTACTTAGATAAAACGCATTATAAGTTGGGGAGTGGCGGTCGCTACGTCACTAGTATGTATAAAATCTACATACTCGTGACGTCATGGCACATTTTACCTCAATGTATCGCCGTAATCTTTAGATAACGTAAAAAAAAGAAAAAAGACGGTTTTTTTTTTTTTTTTGTAATCATCTATATTGAAATTATCAATTTTTACGTGACTGGTACACACTGTTGCGTTAATTGATCGTTTACCAAATGCAATTGAAGCGATTGATTATACGAGTATTACTATGTATGATATAAATTGATGGCAATTGATCGTTTCGGGGAACCCTAAGACTTTATATGAGGATGAAAAAGGGTTATGCCGGACCCGTATACCAGCTACAAAAATGCATCCCAAATCATATGTACTGTACTGTTTATTTTCGTCTTGTTTTTTTTTTAAATTATCTAAATTAATTTAATTACCCTTTAACTTTTAAGCATTTTTTGCATGGAACATCATTCTATTCTGTATCTGGGGAAGGCCGTTGTTAGCTGCGCTACAGCTTATACTTTTGCAGTTATCATCGTTTGAAATGAAATGAAATTGTTTATTCTGTAAATAGGATATAGGAATCACTTTTACACGTCATATTAAAAAAAAAAAAAAATTGCTAGATGAGTTCGGCGTTTCCTATCCGACTACTCTGAGAAGAAAGTCCGAAACAAACTCAGAGGTCACAGTCTCTTTTAAAGTCCAGACATAGTCCTGGTTAAGCCATATGAGGACCATGTAGATTAGTGTCTGAAATGGTCTTTTGATAAAAGAACCACACAGATTTGAGTTTACCTGTCCAGTCAGTGTAAGCATTTGTCAGTAATCGTGGAGCTCAACTCAGAACCTAAGGAGCTCAACTCGACGAACAATACTAAAGAAAGGACATTTGGGTAGGCCGCATAAACTACTCAAACTGTCAGACCATCATAAAAACTAACTGAGAAAGGAAAAAAAGGAGTAATGAAAAAAAAAAATATCCACATTGTCCTCATATTCACAATAGATAATTAAATTAATAAAATACTTTACAAAGTAATCATGTCATTTTGATATAATGTTTAAATAAAACTGGTATATTTTAATGATTTTACTAAATAATTGTAATGTCAAGTTTTATCGTTTTATCACAAGGTTTAGCAGAGCGAGCAGCTCAATCCCAAACTTTTTTATCTTCTAAATAATCTGAAATTTTATAGTACCCTTTTTTACAAAGTTTGGTTTTAATACAAATTTTAAATCGTTTAATGGGTAAGTTTCGAATATCAATGGGAAGTTTGTTGTAAAAGCGTATACATTGACCCATGAACGAGTTGCCTACTCTGTGGAGACGAGTGCGATGTACAAATTCAAATTCAAATTCATTTATTTCGTGACAGTGACATTTATTTCGTACAGCAAGGTTGTGTTTATTCCTGGTATTTAAACTATGAATATCGGACATTTTCTTAAAATTTGATATATTTTTTGTACATACAATAGGTTTTCAAATATATATTGTGAGGCTACAGTCAGAATATTTACTTCTTTGAATTTTCCTCGAAGGGAATCTCTCGGACCTAGGTTGTAAATGGCTTGAACAGCCCTTTTCTGTAGAATAAAGATACAGTTAATGTCCGAACAGGTTCCCCAGAGTAGAATCCCATATGACATAATACTATGAAAGTAACTAAAATAAACAATTCTGGCTGTATCGACGTCAGTTATCTGTCTAATTTTTTTAACAGCATAGGCGGCCGAACTTAGCCTTCCTGACAATTTTTCTATGTGTGGGCCCCATTGTAATTTAACGTCAATAGTGATTCCAAGAAAAACTGTCGACTCAATAGGGTCCAGCTCTATTCCATTAACTTGAACATTGGTAGTTAGCTGCCTGACATTTGGCGTTGAAAATTTAATGAGTTGAGTCTTTTTTTAGTTCAGGAAACTGTGTGGCTCTAAGGTTTCCCATGGAATGTACAAATTATTTTTATTTTTATCTTATTTCCTCCTATAAAGTAGGGATTAAAATGAACAGATGTTTGAACGTAAATAAAACAGCAGCGTGTTCTTTTGTTTCTACCAACCCCATAGAAGAAATGCGTAAGTTTATTTAGTATGTAAAACGACCTCGTCCGTAATAAAATTTGACCCATAACCTCTATCAAATTTCACCTCTCACATTCCACCCGAGAATACTTTTTGTCACTGGCCGCAAATTCTCGAAAAACATACTCATATTTACTCAAAAGGACTTTATATCATTATTTAGATACAAAATATAGGTGTAGTCTGCAGACGTTTTTTGTAGCTCCTCAGTCACACGTATGTCACTCATATTATCATAATTGTGACGCACGATCGTTGAGACTCGTATTTTCAACCTAGATTTTTCATACGCTCTATTTTATTTTATTACAAAAAAAAGGGCTCGTGGCTAAGTAATAACAGCCGCACGGGTCAATCCATCAGGTTAAGCTACGCTTGCCGGGGTTAGTCCCTGGATGGGTCACCATCTTTACATACCAAGACTCCTCCGTGCCTCGGAAAGCACGTTAAGCGTATGATCTCGGCTGTAATTCGTGGATCTTTGACAGTCGTTACGGGTCGTCAGAAGTATTACCCATTTACTGGGTTAATACTGGTTTTCAGCTGTATCCGGTTATAATGGAAGCTGACCCCAACATAGTTGGAAAAGACTAGGGAATTGTTTAATACATTATCATAGCATTATGTCTGTATTCCCCGGAGAGGTAGACAGAGGTATTTAAATACACCCACATTTCGTCAGTGATGTTACTTCCATGTAATAGGGGGAAAAAAGATTGCCATTTAGCGAGCACAAATCCAGACTCAAAGCTGCTACTGTGAATTATATTTAATGTACTTTGTTAAATAAAAGTTACAAAAGTGGAAATCTGCTTAAAAAAAACTGTTTAATTAATATACTTTTTAGTTGCTTTTCCTTTGAAACTCGTTACACGGGTAGTATTTTTCAGGGAAAAGCAGATTTCCAGTTTTGTGACTTAAGTACTTATAACAGAAACACGCGAGTGCCTTCCATAAGAATTGTATGTTGTCTGCAAATTGAACATGTTTGGATAATTATTATTTCCTTTTTTATTTGTTGTCAGTATAAGTAATTAATATTAATAAAGAAGTACAGTCACCAATACAGATACTTGTGGAAATGTGGAGATAAATTAATATAATATTCATTATTGACCGTTCATTGTACAGTATTTTTATCTCACGAAGCGACACGCGCTTTACTTGTGGTTAAATACGCTGTACGGTGTACTAATACGCTGTGAATCTGTGTGTAAGCGCAGGAGCTATCGGTGCCGGCCGAGACAATAGCAAAATCGGAAATGTGTGTGTGCATATTATGTGTCAGACGTGAATTTTAGTATCGCTACTCGAGGGGGCTATTTAAATGCTGATTTAAAGACACAGAATCCAATTAATTTGGCAGTTTATTTTTATTATTATAACTAGCTGTGCCTGTGTTTGAAAATAATATAAACTAAGCTGCGTCCCGTAGTTTCACCCGCATAAGCCTGGATCCCGTGCGAATATAGTGATAAAAAGTATATTTTGTTCGAACCTAGGTCTTGGTTTACCCTTGTGTTAAATTTCATCCAAATTCATTTAGCCGTTTTAGCGTGAAACCGTAACAAACAAACAATCTCACTTTCACTTTTATAATATTAGTTAGGATTATGTAACGATGTCGAGATGCCCAGTGGTTAACGCCTCGCCTCTCATGCACGAGATTATGGGTTCAAATCCGGGCAAGTACCAATGTAGCATAATCAGCTCACAATGTTCCTTGAGCGGTATGAGGAACAGGGTGTAAAATTCACTCACCCCCTATTGAAAAGGGAGGATCCTCCGACCAGACGACTGTCGTGTCTGTCGGGCAACTGCCCTACGATGGATGTCGGATAGTTTTATATATGTCGTTCGCGCGATAAACTCTATTGTGCGATGCAGGATTTGTGTGACGTCAGGTCTTTGATGCGTAGTTCGCATGTGGCGATGTAGATGCCTCCACATTCCCACTGCTGGGACACAGGCCTTCTCTCTGTGTGACGGAGTGGGCTGTAATCTACCTTGATTGGTAGATGTCACATGTCGTCGAACAATTCGATCAAATAATATTATTGTAACTTTTTCAATTCATTTATATACTTTCCTATATTGTCTTGGATATTACTAACATCAATAACGACTGATAGTTAGTATAATATAGTCTGAAATCGCCAACTTGTCTTGAGCAAGTGTTGTGATCAAAGCTCGTGCCTTCTCTGCATAAGATGAGACCTTTTCCCTGCAGTGGGACAATACATAGGCTGGTTTAATAATCATGTAACATTTTCTCTTTAATTAAAATACCTGTCAAAAAAGATTTTCAAACCAAATATTCAGAGAATGAACAAAAAGCCGTTACTTCATCCCTTGGGATTATAAAGGTAGAATGAAAGCAAATACAATATATAACAGTTGATAATAGCTAACGAAAGTTTGTCTGTTAGCCCCTTGAGAAATACTTTCTCGATGAAATGTTGACCATTGACCTGAATGTGGGGAATATAGTGTATTTTGTTTTGCACCTGTATGTAATTCAGTGTAAGAACCATTGTAACGTCACTGTTGAGGTATGACAAAAAAAGTACACAGTTTGTTGCTGATTTTCAATATTGTAAGTCGGTTGTATAGCACGGTTTAAAGTTTTCGTTCATGGACAATTTATTTTATATGGATTCATTTGTTGACCAAGAAGGAGCTGGCGGCTTAGTAATAACAGCCGCACGGGTCGATTTATCAGGTTAAGCTACGCCGACAACCTAGTTACTGGGTTTTACACTGTCAGACTTTCGGGCTTCTGACGACCTGTAACGATTGTCAAAGATCCACGAATGACAGCTGGGCCAACGGCTTAACGTGTTTTCCTAGGCACGGAGGGAGTGTTATGTAAAGATGGTCACCCATCCACGGAACAACAGCGGCAAGCGTAACTTAACTTGTACCCGAATTGCGTGCTACACGATCTATCAGAATCTGAATCGTTTTGAAACAGATTGCTTATCCATGGCTTCGTAAGTCCAAAAAAAAATCTGCTCAACAACGTAAATAACGCAATGAATGTTGTTGAACTGCCAAAATTAAACAGATTAGTCGTAATCGATCGATTGACCCGTATTAATTATCCACAAACCCCTTACCAACATTCGTAATAATAGTAATACTCACAACGCCAAAAGAAAATAATAAAACAAAATATTGAAATCTTAAGAATTAAAATGAAAAGAAAGAAAAAAAAAAACGAATTCTATAGGTACACTCCACGTTCAGCAGATTGTCTCTTTGACAATAGCAATTATAGTTTGTGTATTTTTTAAAGGCCCAGAACGCCTAGTAGCGGTGTACGTTCTGTACCAGTGTAATTGAATAAAATAAACATTCTTTCGCCACCAATCGAGCTATCCAAGAGAAAAAGTATTTAACCGCTCGACATTCTCCGAGAGTTAGTCAATTGAAAATGAGTTAACTTGTCTATTGTTATATCTTTAGAAAAAAATATTTGTGTTATATCGAATAAAAATAAATCATTGTTTTAAGTTCGATTTAGACCAAACGAAGTTAGAACCTGAGAAATTAATAAAGCATGCTTTTCATGATTATACAATGATTAAGTAGACGTGTTTTGGGTAGTATTTCGTTAGGGAGATTATAGATTATAGGTTGATCATTATAATTAGATGCGCGATACTAATAATTTTACCAACAGAAGCCACGCACAAGTTATTACAAAACATCGGTTATCTATCGTCAAAGTCTAGGTAGCTAAGTAGTATCAGTTTCAGTGGCCATTCAATCAAATGTATAAATCTGAATTTCGGAACACATTTCCATGCGGTAGAGGCCAGAAGCCATACTAATGTTGGCTCTCAAATGTAACATTCGAAACTGTAACCCAGAGAACAAAAGGCATACGTTCCACTGCTATAGTGGGTTTATCAAGTATTTGAAATACTCGTTAATTAATTATTTTAGTACCGAATCGCGCGCTGGCAGTATATAAATGTGGCATGTATGTAATACTAGTGCTACGAGTTTTCATAGTAAAATGCTACGCTGCTACGCACTCGTAGCACATGATATTATTATCTCGTGATCAATGCCTTTTAAATACTTAAAACAAAATGACGATCGACTGATGAGGTTAACAAAAGGTTTAGGGTAGTTTTGTAAAACATTTAGGTGGATTTCAATTAGTACCTACGGTTAAGAAAGGTTTGAAATATTGCAAAAAAAATATTTTCTTCAATAATCTGTTGAATTGCCTCGAATTTATTACGTTGGCAAATAACAGTTTGTCCAATATCAGAATCAGTTAAACTTCAGTTTTGTCACTTATTCCAACCCAATTTCCAATACCGTACGGCAGCAATTCCAGTATAATTTACAAAATAAACCTCAAAAAATTCAATCGTCCACTGATAACACTATATTTGTCAATTATGAATCCCCGATTTTAGCGTGTCGTACAAATTGAAATCCGGTTCGGGTCCACTAATGAAGCCATTGTAGTTCCACCGTACCGGTTTTTACCGTGCAATTAACTCGACAATCCGGGCCGGTGCGGTCGGCTTAATCAGGACTGAACGCTGACACTTGAACGTAGAGGGTACCTATGATTTTGGGCCACGAATCGTATTTGTAGGGAAAATTGTTAGTTCGATATCGAGTGAGTCCTATTTTGTTTTGGTGAAAAATGTGTGGTGTATTTTTTTATAGGAGTGGTGTTATGTACTGGGGTCGCGGGAAATTCTGGAAGGGATACTGTGGGCCCTGGAAACGTACAGGCAACTGAAGGAACACGGGTGGGTTTTAGTCAGCAAGAGTCTGACAAGCCCTCCCGTTCCGCGCAGAGCGGGAGAAATTATTTGATAATTTCCCACCCAAAAAATTTATAAAAAAATAAGTGGTGTTATGTAATGGTTGTATGTCATATGTTTTTAGGGTTCCGTACCTCAAAAGCAAAAAACAGAACCCTTATAGGATCACTCGTGTGTCTGTCTGTCGGTCCGTCTGTCACAACCAATTTCTTCCGAATCTAATGGACCGATTTAGTTGAAATTTGGTACAGATAATAATATGTATTTCTGTGACCCAAACACGGACGTGTAACGTAAATGAATGAATTTTGAATATGGGGGGGAATATTCACGTTAGGGGGGCAAACAAGAAAATTTTAAAAAAAAGTTTTGCAAACTGTACCGTATCACATATCAAATGCAAGGGGGCGAGGATCTCAATTTTTTTTTTTATAATTTTAAAATAAATACATATTTAGGAAAATACATGAAAATTTACCATAATAATAAATTGCTCAGTATTATTTAATATAATACTTAGCCTAAAATTTTGAAAAAAGTACTGAAAATGGTTCTTTACTTATAGATTACAGGAAAACCTATAAGAAGTCTATGGTCTTAAAATAACATGGTAAATCTCTCAATATTGTGTGTACAAACTTTCTTTTTTTATATTTCGGTGTTAGTCCCATACTAAAAGTTGTCCATATTCATGAGTACTGTGTTCGGTAAAAAATTGTACAGGATTTTTTTTTAATAATAGACAGTTTTCAAATGAATAGTTGTGGAAGGAGTACAATCGAGATTACAGTGCAAGTAGTGGGCCCAAATTCATAACCTTAAATCTCTTTCGGTAGTTTTAATCAGGGCAGAACGCTAATAGGTGCGGAGTATTCGCAACCGGCGAGCGTCTATGACCAGATGTATGAACATAAACGAAGAAAAACGAGGATGTAAGGATAGTAGCAGGTGGCGATCTGTAGTTTCTACCTATCCCCATAGGAGTTACCCGTGAGTTTATGCATGTATGTAGATCGCTGACAGTTGAACGTAGAGAATGTACCATCGAAGAAGTTCATATCTAACCACCGTAAGGACTATTCTTACTTGCAGCGCTCGGCGGCTATAGAACCGGGCCGGTCATCGTGTTCACGGGATTTGGTTTTGAAACTGGTTAGATATAAATTTCTTTAATTGTACCTATGATTTTGGGCTACGAATCGTATTTCTACGAAAATTGTTAGTTTGATAGCGAGTGAATAGTTTTGTATCGGTAGCCTTTTGTTTTGAAGTGAAAAATGTGTGGTTTGAGTTTTAAAAGAAACAGGCGAATGGATATGTTTTTTTGGATTTTCGGGGAATAATATTTGGAATTTAATCTTTAACGTGCTCGTGATTCAGTGGTAGCCCAGTGGTAACGGTCGTGACTTACGAGTTGCGTAGTTTCGATCCCCGGCAGTCGCTATACTTTGTGTAAATGATTGTATCACTACTGCTCTCAAAACGATAAATGAAAACGTCGTAAGGAAACCAGCATGTCCTAGAACCAAAAATTCGAAGACATGTGACATCAATCCGCAATGGGCCCGCGTGGTAGATTACCGCCCACTCCCTCTCACCGAGAGGAGGCCTGTGTCCTAACAGTGGGAACATTAAAGGCTGATTATGCATGTGCTCTTGCTTAACAAGCAGAAGACTCTCAACTCCGGTGTACTATACTTGTTCCGAATGCTCCAAAGTTTTCGTCAAAAAGCAATCAATGAGATTTCAATTTACTGCCTCTCAATTACTAGTCTGACACCCGACCCAACGGACTATTAGGCTGCCTGTCCATTGAAGCGGAGCGAGGCAGCGGAGAGGAGAATGGCAGCGGAGTTGCGGCAGTGTCTGTCCATTGATCCGGAGCGAGGTAGCGGAGCGGAGTTACGGACTGTGCGGAGCGAGGTAGCGGAGCGGTGTTGCGGATTGTGCGGAGCTAGACCGAATTCACGCGACGAGTAATAATTCCCCGCTCCGGTTCCCCGCTCCACTTCTCCACTCCGTTTCCCCGCTCCGCTTGCCCTCTCCGCTTCTCGGCTCCGTTTCCCCGCTTCGCTTCCCTGTTTTGTATGAATTATTAAACTAGTTCGTAAATCCCTGTCCACTGAATCGGAGCGGAGGTTTTATGCAATTCCATTGGTTAATATTGGCACACCGCTACTCCGCTCCTCTCCTCTCCGCTCCAGTGGACAGGCAGCCTAACCCTTGAAATAATTAAAATCACCTAGTAACAGAATTCAATCCACCGTAAATACCGTAATAATTGCCTTTACTAAAACAAAATGTTCCAAAAGGGATGAAAATAATAACTTCTCATTTCACAAAAGGATTAACGATTTAACCGAAATAGAAATCCAAACTTAAAATGTTGAAATCAAACATTTAACTAAAGCTCACGAATTGACGTTCGGATTTTGCAATTAGCGGTCAGTTCCGGCTCCACGGTTTTGCGTGTGTAGCTTCCCTTAATTAGGGACGACCTTTGCCCCACAATCAATTTGATCTACTATTTATTTACATAATGGATTGGTGTAAGATGAGAATATATTCAGCTTTAATTAGCCGAAAATATGTTCAAGGTGAGGCTTTAATTTTCCGCCGGAAATAAATCTTCCGAAATAAGCAAAGAATGTAGACTTTCTTTTCAGTTAATTACGCTGAAAAAGTAAGGTAAAGTACAATTGGTTTTTTCTGAAGTTTTCTTTCGACTTCAATGATAAAATTGTTAAAGTTTTGTTGTTATTTATACAATTACTGGAAAAATATTTCTGTTTTATCGAAGAAAATCCAGATTCGATATTATAAGTCGCGGAATCTCACATCACGTCTCACAATTGCAAAAACAAGAGCGTATATATTGTGAGTAGGTAATGTTTCTTTTATGGCCACTCTTGGCGAACGGATTGGTGATCCCGGTGTCTATAGTAACTGGTAAGGCATGGATTGCTGCCAATTCTTTCAATAAAAGTATCATTTTATTTTGCGGGTTCAGTTGCCAAAAATGCAAAAGACTTTGTACTTTATTATCCAAAGAAGATTTATTAACATTGTAGATGCTTATGTCGGACATAATGGCTAATAATAATAGGGCTAGGCAGAGGGTCGCGTCTAAATAATAACAGCCTCACGGGTAGATCTTCAAGGCTAAGCAACGCCTGCCGAGGTTGGTCTGTGGATGGGTAATCAATAGTAACCTCCCGTTAGATACATACCGAACCCAACCTCGTTAAGGCGTGGTCCCGACTGTCATTTGTAGATCTTTGACACTCGTCGTGGTTGAAGTCCGAAAGTCTGCCAACCAGTCTTACCAAGGGGTTTCGTGTTACCCAGTAACTAGATTGTGGAGGTCAGATAGGCAGTCGCTCCATTTACATTACTGGTATTCAGCTGCATCCGGTTAGACTGGAAGCTGACCCCAACTTAGTTGGGAAAAGAATGGGCAGATGCTGTACAAATAATGCTGATACAAATGCTTTGTAATTACTAATTTTCCCTGTTACACTTATCTCCATAACTACATAGAGTAGACGTTAACTGTGATTTCAGAAGCTCAACTAGTATAATAAAAATAAAACTACAGAACCCACATTTCATGCAGCCCAACTTTTTTGCCGGCCTGATACGTTCCGTGTTCAACGAAGTTTGTTCTGCGAACGAGTTACTAAAAACAGTATTTTATAGCAAGCATAGTTTTAACTGGGACGTAGTTCAATGCGTATACACTATTCTGTTGGGTAGTTTAGAAAATTGCGATGTTCATATCATATATACTAATATTTTAAATAGGTAAAATTTGTTTGTTTGTTTGTTTGTATGTAGGGGGTGATCTCCGGAACTACCGGTCTGATTTGAAAAAAAAATTTTTGCATTGTATAGCCCAATTCTTGAGGGAGGTTATAAGTTATGTAACACCACGCTACAATACTTGAGAGCCAAGCAAAAAAAAAGTCAGAAAGAACGCTTAGCGTAAAAGAAGTATTTATTTATTTGCTAACATGTAAAACACTGATTAGTAGGCGTGCATTAAAATATCATGACACAGTATTAAGACATGCACCCTGTCAGGGCACTGAAAATGTTTCACATCAATCATTAGTTGCTTAATTATTACATTTTATTTCAAATAAATCATAATTATTAATTAATTCATTCATTTTAATCATTATAGGTAAGCATAATAATAGTAAAGTCATTTATTATTTCACATTTAAGTACGTCAAGTATAATATAGCAAGGTCAATCGATTCACATTTGGTCAGGTTTAAGTTCCTCAACGGTATAGTAGCCTTTCTTTATTAACAGAGATTTCAGTAATAGCACGGGAGGGGATGGGATGCGACGCGGTGGGACGGGGGCCAAAATTTCACGCGCCCGAAGTCGCGGGTAGAATCTAGTATTTATATATAGGAAAAGTCTATTCAGAATGTCCAAATTAAAGTAAGGAGGGAATGACGAATTGGTATTTATTGTGCCCTATTTATACCTCTTGTACTCGTAACTGAAAGATTTCAGTAATATGGCCATTGAACCTTGGCTACCAGCTGGTCAAAACTACTTAAAGCTAGGTCATTAACTTGCAGTACAGCAGAAAGTATTCATAATAGGTCCCCACCTATGAAATCAACGTTTTCTATGGAGAATTTTAAAAAAGTTGCATTTTTCATACTATTAAAAAAAACAATTATATAACAACCATGAACACGAATGTTTTAAAACTTTTATGCACTAATGTTTAAAAACTAAGTTAACGAATATGCCACTTAGATTAAGCGACAAAAATAAGTTTTGGCTAAGTTAAAACAAATAGTGGTCACTAGCTTTTGCCCGCGACTTCGTCCGCGTAGAAGTCGAAAATGGTTCCAATTGAATTTTTTATTGGGTTTTTACGTTTTTGTTTTTGTTATAACATATAAATTATTATCTTGAAATATTTGAATACTTATAAAATATAACAATCTTTATTATAGTGTAGGGATTTAAAGGTTAAATAAACATGAAAATAAAATAAAATTTTGTTATATTTTATAAACACGAAGGTCGGCCTTTGATCTGGTGAAAGTTACACGGGGTGTTATCTTTTTACAACGAAATCGAAATACTACACCTACCGCAGTATTTTTTTGTAAACAATATTTTTTGTTTTTCCTTCGGGTGCTAGAATCACCAGGCTACTCTGTGCTTGAGGAGTGTCTTGAGAGGCGCCATGGTGTCCTCACCGGACACGGTTGTTTCGGGAGGTTCCTGTTCCGGCGGTAAGATAAGGCGGGAGGAAACGCCCGGGTGTCACCACTATGTGGATCGCCAGGAGGACACGGTGAAGCATACGGTGGATGTCTGCTCGGCTTGGGCGGAGCACTGCCGTGTCCTCACGGAGGCGATCGGCGGCAGTGGTCTCTCGCGTCCAGCCACAGTCCAGGCCATGGTACGGAGCGAGAGGGCGTGGGAAGCCGTCACCTCCTTCTGCGAAGCAGTAACGCTCACGAAGGAGGAGACAGAGTGCGTGAGGGAGAGGCAAATGTCGCGTCCTCATACCCCAAGCCGCCGCAGGCACCCTGGGCGTCGGGAATCGCAGGCCAATTCCCGGCCACCGTAGGCGCGGGCTTGCGGACGGTGAGCAATGGGTAGCTTGCCGTCCGATAAGGGCCAGGCCCGGGTCGACGGCGCGATGTCTTCCACGCGCGCCTCAAAGAGATGTCAGCACAACAGAAGGGGTCCGCTAAGACCGATGCCTGGTGGGGCCGCGGGAAAGTCCGAAAGGGATACCGTGGCCCCTGGCAACGTACAGGCAACTGAAGGAACATGGGTGGGTTTTAGTCAGTAAGAGTCTGACACGCCTTCCCGCTCCACACAGAGCGGGAGAAGTTATTCGATAACCTCCCACGAAAAAAAAAAAAAAAAACGCTACTCTGTGCGCTTACTCTGGAGCATGCCACATACAACTGGCCGTGGAAGAAGCAGCTTTCCCTCAAGTCTACTCCCGCTACCTTAAGAGTTTGACCTTGAGCTTTGTTTCTGGTCATTGCGAAGCAGACTTTGATGCGAAACTGCACTGTCTTGAATTTGAAGGCGTAATTTGATGGTGTTAGGGGAATCCTAGGAGTAAATACAGACCTCTGTAAAGCTTAGAAACCTTCAAATGCGGTACTAATATAGTACGGTGAGTTTCGAGACATTCCAATTTTAAAGAGTATTTGCATTGCACCAAGCTTATATGTGAGTTCAACCTTTTTGAATAAAATCAGATTGAGTTTCCAAACATATGTCAAAATAAACTGTAATTTAAATCAAAAGTACTAAGGAGTATTGGTATCAACTTCGAAGCAAATCACTCCCAAAATAACTTTCTACCCCTATTTAACCCCGTTTAGGGATGAATTTCAATAAAATACGAAACATGTCTTCCATCTATTCTGTTAAAGAATGTTTCTGCAAAATTTGAAGTAGATTGGACCAAGGAATCACGTTGTCCCATACAAACTTTGCCCCCCTTTTTCACCCCCTTAGGGGTAGAATTTCGAAAAATCCTTTCTTATCGGATGTCTACGTCATACAAAAAACACACTCTCCAAGTTTCAGGTATCTACAATCAGCGGTTTAGGCTGTGTGTTAATCCGTCAGTCAGTCATTCAGGACAAAGCATTTTATAATATAGATTTCTGCTAACAAAATGAGGAGTAATTTTTAAGGTATTTTTTTATGTTTATAAAACTATAAGTAATAAGGTCTTTTAGACTATTGGTAGTTGTCTATGATGGTCATTATTCGATATAATACCAAGAAGGCGACTGTGTAGACATACGAGTTCTTAATTAAATCATTGTTAGTGACAAAATACTTTATCAATGTATTGTATTGTATGGTCTAAGTTACAAGGTTGACGCGAATAAATACCAAGCAATTGATGAATATTTTAAATCATAGAAGTGACGAGGTTCTCTATTTGTGAGAAAAAACGCTAATTTCATAGGTAAGGACCCAATGTATACATTTTTTACCATTTGTAGGGATCCATACCAGTTTTTTGTTGTCTTTTTCCTTTTGGAAATTATCGAATGACTTCTTCCGCTCTGGGCGGAGCGGGAGACCCCCCGTGTTTGTTCAGTAGCCTTTCCGTTGCCAGGGGCCACGATATCCCTTTCGGACTTACCCGCAATAGGGTTTAATACCTCAAAAGGAAAAAACACGCAACCCTTATTCCTTCAGTCTGTCAAGCCCGTTTTTCTCAGGAACGCGTGGAGGTATCAAGTTAAAATTAATATCAAATACGTAGCTCTATGGTCCCTTGGAGCTCTAAGAATCAAATCAAGCTTCTAAGTCAGTGCAATAAAAAAATACGGCCATTTATGCGACATATTTTGATACTTGCAAATAAATCATCCCGTTGACATAGAATCATGAAACATGGCTGGAAGCAAGGTCTCACATGTAAAGGAAAAAGTCCGAAAATAGTCCATTTGTAGTTTTATCAAATTTTTTTTAGCGATTACAATCTTACATTTGCCGTTGGAGAATTGACCGTGACGTATGTATGGGAGAACCCTTCATTGTGCGTAGTCCAACACGCATATTGCCGGTTTTTTAAACCTATTCTGTCCGTGTAGACAGTGTTCCAATAAAACCTTTTTCATTCTCTCCGGTAAAAACAGAAGATAGTTTCAACGCAGCAACATATTTTGCTGAAAAACAAGCGAATATCGCATGAGTACCTCGCATTACTGGCCGAAAAGGAACTCCACTCAGTTTTAAGCCGCAAAGCAGTTGGCACTGCAGTGTTAAATTGAAGCGAAGTTTTAAAAACGACGAATTTTTCGGTTATGGGAATCATACTATGGAACGGTTACATTTGTGAAGGTATGAAAGCGTCTGGGTGGCTCAGGAATATTTGCATAGACATACATTGGCTGCTTTATAAAACCGGCCAAGTGAGAGTCCACTCTCATACAAAGGGTTCCTAGAGGCTTCTTATCACCAAAATTGGAATATTGCCTTCTTTTATTGTTTGTGATTTATTGATAGAATATGCACAATAATCAGATCATGTTTTGACGTTTATCAGTATTACAGTTTTATGTACCGAGAAAAAAAAATGAGGGATTTACTATATATTACGTACATGTATTCTGCAACTGACTATAATAATAGGCCTACCGCTTTAACTGAGACGTTTCCTGAGGTAGCTGCATGGTCCAGGAGGGATGTTAGTTATCACAAGTTGTCGCATCACTGAGCTCTCACATCACGACACCACACCCCGCACCGTTCAGCTACCTCAGGAAACGTCTCAGTTAAGCGGTTTGACTATTGCCATTACTATTCTAAAGCCACAGCCCTGAGGTCAGACAGACGGCTTATGTCAGCCTAAATAACAGGGTTTCATTGACATCCTGTGGGTACGGAACCCTAATAACTAGTTAGGCCTCTACACAGGCGACTATCTTTTGTTTATTGTGTGCGTAACAACGTTTTGCGCAACCTACTCTCAGATAGTTAAAGCTCCTGCCGGGGTTGCGAGTTTGTCCGAAAGGGATATCGCGGCCCCAGCACACGGGCAACGGAAGGAACACGGGTTAGTTTTAGTCAGTAAAAGTCTGACACACCCTCCCGCTCCGCCCAGAGCGGGAGAAGTTATTTGATAATTTCCCACCCTTAAAAAAAAAAGAGAGTTAAAGCTCTTCGCCTAGAATGTGGCTAGACATGTAGCCACTTAGCCACTTAGTAAACACGAGCGAGTTCTCATCAATTCTGAAGTTAATTTGTCGGCTTTTATTGTTAGTATCTATGTTGTTGGCAATTATTGCTGTGATTGTAAAATAATTAAACTGTATGTCTGCACAGTGTACGCGTGTGCATGCTACCTTGAGAAGCTTGAGGAATTCTTCGGTAATAAAAAACAAGATGGCCTAGACAAAGAGACATTCTGACAGCGATAATGGTAGTGGAAAAGTCAAAAAAGTATTAGATTGACGTAAGCTATCTGAAGCCCTGCCGTTGACACCCATCGGCTTCATACTATCGAATATGTGTTTTGCGAATTTGATCCTTATTATTACTAGAAATTGTTCAACTGACAGGTGTCAGGAACGCAGTCTCTCAACGGCCGAACTGTAAATGCTTATTTCAAATCAGTTAAAAGTCGTTGTAGAAATACGAAACGCTTTGAAAGCGTGTGCCACTTGTATGTCCTTTTTTTATTTTTGAGGATGGGAAATCATCAAATGACTTCTACCGCTCTGGATAGAGCGAGAGGGTGTGTCAGACTTTTACTGACTAAAACCCACCCGTGTTCCTTCCGTTGCCTGTGTGCCGGGGCCGCGATATCCCTTTCGGACAAACCCGCAACCCCAGCAGGCATTGGTCTTTCGACCCGTCGGTTGGTGCTGACATCTCTTTGAGGCGCGCGTGGAACACAACGCGCCGTCGACACGGGCCTGGTCCTTATCGGACGGCGAGCTGCCCATTGCTCATCGTCCGCAAGCCCGCGCCTACGGTGGCCGGAAGTCGGCTCTCGACTCCCGACGACCGGGGCGTCTCCTGCGGCGACTAGGGCCGCGAGGGCGTGCAGCTTGCATCTCCCTCGCGCGCTCCGCCTCCTCCTACGCAAACATAACTGCTTCGCAGAAGGAGGTGACGGCCTCCCATGCACTCTCGCTCCGAACCATGGCCTGAAACAGGGCCGGAAGCGAGAGATCGCCGCCGCCGATCGCCTCCATGAGGCCACGGCGGTGCTCAGCCCAAGCCGGGCAGACCTCCACCGTATGCTCCACCGTGTCCTCCGGGCGATCCACACAGTAGTGACACCCGGGCGTTTCCTCCCGCCTTACGCGGAACAGGAACCTCCCGAAACAACCGTGTCTGGTGAGGACCTGCGTCAGGCGGAAGGTGAAGACGCCATCGCGCCTCTCAAGCCTCTCCTCATAGAGGGGACTTATCGCCGCAATTGTGGCGTGCCCATTGTATTAAGCCCTAAGGTGGTGTTTACAAAGCCGGATTTATCAATGAATATTTTTAACAACTTTGGTCAGTAAGTATTTTTGCGTTAAGAGGACAGTAGAAAGGGGCAACGAGCGTTCCGAAGGAAAATCGTAAAAGATACAATACCGTCCTCTATCCTGTAACTTAGTTTATCTTTTGTTAAAATCAGTACATCTATAACATGGTTTATTACAGAAGACGCAATTTCAACCCTTCACAGCTTCATATCAGACGGTTTAAAGTTTAATATACGGCGGTCCTCCAAGCAATATGAGTTGCTTGGAGAACCGCTCGCAAGTAATAAAATTACCCAATTTAATACTATACAGAGTCGTAATCCAAAGCCAACGTGCAATGAACTCCTAATTCCCTGCAAACCATATTATCCCCCATTTTTCCAGCGTTACGAAAAATCCATCGCTAAATAATAAACATGGTCATACACCCACTAATCCAACTACTACATCTCCGTACTTGCGACTAATAAAATATTACAACAACACACACTGCAAAAGCAACTCTATCTTTCTTATCCAAGGTTGATAATAACTTGTTTGTTTATGATAAGTAGCGCTATAAATTTATTACTCGATGATCCTAGGGGCCGGGGTCCCCAGTTACACAGTCTGTTAGTCAAAAGGTTGTTTACTCCCGTAGGTGGTCGTATGCACAATGCACTAGCTTCATTATCTTTGTAACTAGAAGTTAACGATCTGGAAGAGATATGCGATAAATTTTGGTACACAGAACTGTTGATGGGGATTTTGCACGAATATTTGGTCGTGATGAACTTATTTACTAAGGGTTATCGAATATTATGAATCAACGTGAGACGTATTGTGGATTTCGTATGACTTTCCGGTTATTTGGTGTGCTCCTACAAGCAACGATGCGTACGTTCGTAAACTCTTGGTAACACTTATTTTTAAATGTAGCAGCATCATGCTGAGATAGGAGCCTTTTGGTCTCGGACTTTCTGCTTTTATTTTCATTTCACTTTGTTTTTTATATTTTTTATTCATGATTCTATTAATGTGTTTAGTTTAATCTGTGATCTCCTGTGCGAGTCCTAATAAATACTTTTTTTTCTTTCTTTTTCTTTCCTTGGCAGTCCACCCTGTTCTCGGCTTAGCTTACTGGCTAAAGAAGAAGCACTGTCTTCTGAACGTTTCATCCAGGTTGAAGTTTTTCCATCAATCGTTTCAGTAACCCGGAGTAAAGATTGGAATTGAAAGAGGTTATTGGCAATATTACATAAGACCTGAATATAATTGGTGAAGTGCAGGTGTGCACACTTTTTATCCCTCGGTAAATCCACGCGTAATGTAATGTGGTCTGCGCCTAGGCTGAACGTAGTTTCATCCTTGCCGCATCTAGCGTCTTCCGCCATTGTCCCACATGTTAATTATAAACATAAATACGTCCCTCGGTTTTGTGCCGACACTTAGTCATAAACCAGTCCGTATGCTTTATAATAGAGGTCGTTAGAGCACTAAATGAAATTTAATGGTCAACATTTAGAACGTAAACTTTGCTCGCGTTACACTTAATTGACGTTTAGCAGGAGTTCTGTTAGTGACTGCACTGCAGTTGGGAGCTTAAGTTTTTAGTTGATGGAGTTCTTGCTTTAGTAGTTTTTGTCTTCGGTTGTACCAATGCATGTACTTGGACAAAAAGTACCCTATGAGCTAATTAAATAATGGTTTATTAGTGTGTCCAATTTCATCAGAATCTGAGTAACAAACATGCAATCATTTCCACAAACTACATACACGTACATTTATGATTTTTTGTAGATGACGTAAGATTGTTATAATTTGGCTCTTTAGGGATGTCCACCTCTGACAGATGTTAAGGTTGACACATAAATGAGTATAGCACAGAGCATATATTATAACAGAAATCTATTCACACAGATCTTTTGCAGATGTTGTGAACTGACTAGGAGACCTTATTTGATTGACTGGAGGGAGGTGGACTGGTTAGAATAACTAACGATGGCCGCGTACAATGGTCCACTTGAAGAACTAAGTGCGGAAACCAATCCCGATAACGTAAAACATAGAATGAAATGCCACAAAAAAAAAAACATGCGGGTCAGTCTTTGGGGACTGCCGATAGAAGTGAAAACTAAGTAACTTGTGAATTGTATATCTAGGTACATATATACACAGTATAAATATAGCTCATGGAAAGCGTTCGGTGACGATGACGCCAGTTCCATGATTTTTGTTTACCCAAAAACTGCTCAAAGCGCCTAAAGAATTTTTTCAATTCAAAAAACTTTTATTTCGTACCCATATGGTAAGTATGCAAGACTTAGAAACTAGTGTAACTACTACTAGAAAAACAACACAAACTATTCATTAGTACGCCACAGTGTCATATAGGCGTATCCTGCAATGCCCGATTGCGTTATTGGGTTAAACATTTAGAACGCCAGTACCTACGTCAAAACTTAATAATGATTAACTATGAATATTTAAGGCTATTATGTTCAGTTATGGTGCAAGAGGGCTTTAATGTTAAGGCTTGTGTAGACCAGCGTGACACGAACAATACAATTTCTAAGAAAACTTCACAGTATAACAATACCCGGTGTCGCGTCGCGCGACAAGTCGCGCTGGTCTGCACAAGCCTTTTTCGTCGTTTATCATTGATCGCAAAAGTAGGTACCATATTCGATTAAGCTGCATTCATTATTATATCAATGAAGTAGGTATCCACATCGATTTTGATTTGCATTTCTCGAAACTCAATTTCGAACAGATGTTACATTAAACGCAACGGTCACCAACCTTTTTACATAATCACCTCATTTCAAGCTTCCTTTTTTTCCAATAAAGCACCATATTTTTAATTAGACTTTATTCGCCCCCTGCCTTTTTGGGACGTACTTATTACTTGTCTACGTCCTAATCTATCATTACAAACAAGTAAGTATTGATAAGCTAATATTTACGACTATGTACAGATGGAAAAAAATACCTACGGTCAGTTGAGGGGGGAGTAGGTTCCTGAAATTTTGGTACGTTATAAGATACAATGTTTCTGATCGATATTAATTGACCCCGTTGATTATAAAGTTACCTGACACAATCGGTAACCTTGCCAGTCCAATTCCCAGTTCAGGCCCGTAAGTTAAAAAAACTTTGAAAACAGTTTTTTCTCAATTTGAATACATGATACTTCGTGATTCACCTCTGATATTCTTTCCAATTATAAGTATTCCATCCTTTATAATATGAGGTGTTCACAAACTTCTTCGGCTCGGCATTTTTGATTAGGCAGTACTTGTGTAACCACAAAGCTGACCCGAAGCAATTACTACACATATTTGGCTTTCATTCGGCTCGTGTCATGTAAATCATGAACCTTGTTGAATCATGTCCGGGTCGAGTCGGCACAATTCGATTTAAGCCAAGAGGGTTTTTCTCGAACATATATTCGATTTTGCCGAATCATGCCGACCCGAACAAGTGTCGTTCATTATAATATAATCACCATACTGAGCCATCGAAATATTCCAATAATTATTCCATAGGAAACACTGTCAAATAGTAAGGCCGCCAATTAATTCTTATTGTGATATTCTCAAGGTAACACGGCGAAATATCGATTTACTACACTTTTCGATTGTTTCGTTGGAAATATTATAATGTGTGGAAGTCACGCTCCTTTTCAATAATATTTGATGGGAAAATATTAAACTTGGACGCTATAAAGAGGTTTTAGTTTCGAAATAATCTGTGTGTAAATGAAAGCTTTTGAATATGGAACTGAAAGTACACTGTGCAGTGATTTTCTGTCACTATCACCATACTTTGGTGATTAAACCAGGTCAGATGGAGATTTTCTTTTTAAATTTATAAAAAAAAAAAATACTTTCCCTTAACACGGCAATGGTTTAAAATAAAAATAGTTTTCTGCTTTACTTTAAAGGATCAATAATGTTAACGATGAAATCTTTATTTTTCACAATATCTTATTACAGGCACTATCAATAGTTAATTGTACAATGACAACCTCCTACCACACTAGTTTGAGCCTTTCAATGCCGTCTAAGTCGGAAGAATATGCTCAATTATCTGTAACTAATTCAATAAACTTATACAGAAGACAGCAAAAAATACTCCAGTCACATCAGCACAGTTTCAAACGCTATTATGCCTGTTACTTCAAAGGGAAACAATATGGAACACTCCATATGACCGTTACAGATTGAAGCCTAAAGGGTTTGTATCGAGGGCACCCTTCTTAGGGGAGAACTGGCTCAAGAGCTCAAAGGGAAGGCTTTGAGTGATCACAGGATATGTTACATGTTTCCCCTTGCTTGCTCTGCATCTCATAGCTGGCTTATAAACGTGTAGGGGAGATGGTGATTGTTTGCTGGTTGTGAGGACTTCTTTGACCAGGATTCTTTTTAATAGCATCATCTTAATCTCGTCAAGGAGGAGCTCATAGCTAAGTGATAACAGCCGCACGGGTCGATCCATCAGTTTAAGCTACGCTCGCTGGTGTTGGTCCGTGGGTGACCATCTTTACATACCGAGACTCCTCCGTGCCTCGGAAAGCACGTTAAGCCTTTGGTGGCGACTGTCATTCGTTACGGATCCTCAGAAGCCCGAAAGTCTGACAGCCAGTCTTACTAAGGGGTATTCTATTACCCAGTTACTGGAGGTCAGATAGGCAGTCGCTTCTAGTATAATACTGGTATTCAGCTGCATCCGGTTAGACTGGAAGCCGACCCCAACATAGTTGGGAAAAGGCTAGGCAGATTTTCATCTTAATATCATAATTAGCTTGTTACCTACTCTTGAAGATACGCTCACTGATACGGCTTCAAAGAGAAACTTGCCACCTCCGCTATTCTTCGCAGTTTTGCATAGTGTTCCTTATTTGTAAGCAAGAGAAGAGGTGCCTACTTTTTAACATTATTCGTAAATTACAATAGATTGTCTATGATATATTTTATTGGTTTAATTTTTACCTTGGCCATTGAACATCACAATTCAATTCAAACTCAAAGGTCAAACCATTTATTTCAATTTAATTAGGTGTGGTTACGTCTTCTATACATATTGTAAAACAAAGTCGCTTTTCGTGTTTGTCTGTATGATCGCGTTGTTCTTCTAAACCACGCAACAGATTTTGATAAGGTTTTCACCATCGTTTAGAGAATTTATTCCGGAAGGTTTATGTGTATAATACGTCTATATTAAAGTTACGTTTACCTAAGAATTCGCGATGTTTCGTGAAGTCGTCAAAACCGTGCGAAGCACGAGCGGGTTGCTTGTGTGTAATTAAACAAAAAAATCTTTCGTATCATTTTTTAAACAAAACACAAACCAAAATAGAACTGCAGCAACAACAAAAACTAACAACTGTTAATAAAACGAAATGTCTTAATAATTGACTAATTAAGCTTGATGAGTTCCGTACCAGGATGCAGGCGGGGCTAAAGGATTATTAGAAGGAATTAACAGTGATACTTAATAACATCTTCAATTTGATGACATGTGGGTCTTTCAAAGCTAGTTTCCAAAAAGGTCATTAACTTGACAGGGTCATCATTTAAAGAAGTTTTTTTTAAACCTATGCGTTGATATAACAGCTTACATAATGAATGGCATAATGGCAGAAGATACTATTATCTTCTGTCATTATGAAATTAATTCAACTTTTAAGTAAACATGTACATTGATCAACGCGTGTAACTTAAATTATTATATTTCTTTTAAAAATCTCTATTTGTTTGTCAAAAGTTATAAGCTGTTACGTAAATTAAAAGTGGTCAAAAAGTAGTAATACAAATAATGTCCAAATATAGATAAAAATAAGCAAAGTCCTCAATTTGATTGCTTTTATATAGATAACCCACGTATTATAAATAATAATAAAAATTGGTTTATTCCTATTACTGGAACTTAGCTTCTTGGAATAAAATGTAGCTTCTGAGTGACAATTAGCGTCGTCGTAATAACACCTTATCCGACTTCCAACAATCGAATCATCGACTTCGCTAATGTACAAAATACGGCTAAAGATAAAAGAAAACAAAAGAAACTCACTAAACGCCATCTCTTTTGTTACAGATAAAATCGCTCTGATGTGAAAAAGGAACAAAGATGGACCTTAAATATCTGATCCTAATGATTGCCTTCGCGACAGTCGAAATAAACGTAACTGAGAGCCGACAGAACGACAAAAGGCGATGGAAGAACGACAAGATTTACTCACACTACGTTAATATTTGTGATATACAGGACCGAGGGTCCAAAGTTCATTGTTATTGCGAAAGCATAAAGATAAAAACCGCCACAAAGGCCGATTGTTGGGTATTCAACGGCGGTATAGCTGAAGACGATCCGTTCTGGTCCAATTTTTATTCACAACCAAAAATAGAAAAGTTAACATTCAACGTCAGAGCCGACGGCGGACTGACGTATATTCCAGCAAAAGTGATCGTTAGACTGGAACGATTACAATACCTCAATATACAGTACGCCAACATCTACAGTATAGCGTCGTTCGCTTTCACCAACTCAACCACGCTCCGGGAGATAACACTGCCCAAGAACAAAATAGCGAAATTGGAAAAGATGTCATTCGCCCATCTAATAATGCTATCAAACGTCAGCTTAGTAGAAAATCAGATATCTGAATTGAAGAGAGACGTGTTCTACGTCCTCCCCAACTTGCAGAGGCTGTATCTGTCGAAGAATATAATTAGCGTCCTTCACGAGGGTTGTTTCAAACATCTAAACAATCTCATAAAATTGGACCTCGACAACAATCAGTTGACAGTTGTCATTAGGGAGAACTTCCAAGGTCTGTCTAATCTTATCACGTTGGATATGAGAAACAATAAATTAACGATGATAGGGGACCTTGCGTTCGCGGAACTTTGGAGCCTTCAAGAACTTTACCTGGATGGCAACGAAATAGAATTTATATCCGAGAGGGGTTTCGGTGGATTGACTCAGCTGCGAAAACTTTCGTTGGCCGATAATAAGTTGGGGACATTAGACGACGGCGTACTCGATGATATTCAAAAGTTGAATGTTTTGGATTTGAGGAATAATAACTTAGAAACGTTGAAACAAGAAGCAGTTCAAAATGTTTTGGAAAACATGAAGTCCAATTATGCGTTAATCTCTCTAGACGGTGAGTTGAATTTTGACAACTTTGTTCGTCATTTATCATTGTTCTTACAAATTTGTGTAATCCCTAACAAATGTCAATATTACTTTCGTAACTGTTGACATTTGTTAAGATAAATACGAATTTGTGTTTTGTTTCCGCCAACGCTTTTAGAATGTAGGAAACGAGAAGAACAAATGAGGATGTCGTAATAACTCGACCTGTTATCACATCCTTGCACAAAAGTTAGTTAGTGAGAATTACTTACTATTAAATGAGCAATATTTGTATATATATATATTTTTTTTTTTTTTTTATTCACGTTCTCGAAAACGGCTCTAAAGGTTTCGATGAAAGTTGCAATGTAGGGGTTTACGGGGGCGAAAAATCGATTTAACTAGGTCTCATTTCTCTATTATCACTCGAGCAGAGCTCGGTCGACCAGGTACTTAAATATAATGTGTAATGAGATATAGAAAAAGACTTTTAAAAGTATAATAGTTTCGCATCTCACATTGTGAGCACAATCATTATCATGTTGTGCTATATATGACAAGGGATTCAATTAAAAATGCAAACTACCATTATGAGGGCTCATAAAACAATAAAAAAACTATCATTAATAACATCTGTGTGCCCGGGTAATTACCGGACCGCAGTGATGTATGCTCCTTCAGTAACCCGTTGGGTAATATATCCGTGTTGAAAATTAACCGGAATGGTTCAATTAACCGCACGATTAGCTGCCGTGGCTATTATGTCACGGTTCTTTGGTTATCATGATGTATTATTAGTGTATTGTAGGTGTTAGGCATTTTGTAGAGTAGAGAAAAACGAATGCGTCTTTGGTTTTGATGTTCGCTTTTTAATTTTATTTGTATTTTTCGATCCGTCTTTTTTTGGATCCGTCCATATTTGGTTTTCCCGTATTTTTCCACGATGAAAATGAAATGCAGGATGTTTCCCTTTTCAAAGAAAATCATTGTATGCAAAACTAAACTAATTTATGAACATCCTCACTATTGCATAATCTAACTTCCAACAAAATCTACTTACTACTAACTAACCGTCCAAAAAACGCAGGCCACAGTCCACCGCACACTTAAACCATCCGGGTACATTACTACCCCCAAGTACAATGAATCAGGCCTTGAAATACTGTGTTTAAGTGCTCTGTGACAATTTAATAGCGTCTATATGTTGCTGCGGGCTAGTTGTTATATTTTGCGCACTGGCCGAGCATTGCTGTTAGCTATGATTTAATACTCTTTGTCCACTGTTAATTTGGTTTCGTGGCTTGTTTATTGCAGAGATGATCCTAGTTCCACGTGTTGTGATTTATGTTTGTTTTTTAAAAGTGCTGGATTTGAGATAAGATTGATAATATTTCTTTTTGTTTGATAGGTGATCAGCTAGATCATAAATTGTAAATTGGCTTTTTCGCTTAGCTAGATTAATTAAATATACTCGGCAGGTAAATACTTTTTAGTCAATCTTATCTGATAATAGGGTAGGTTATCTGCACAAGGTTTATTTTTAAATATAATAAATATTTTTGGGGTAGATAGACAGGTAATCCATACTTGTTCACTGATTGTTACAATATTCAATAACTCTATCCTCTTTCCACAGGTAACAAGCTGACCTGCGACTGCCGCCTCTCCTGGCTACACAAACTCCGAAACGAAACAAAAAGCAAACGAGTTAAAGCTTCTCTGTCCCGCCTCAACTGCATCATGGATACAAAGACAGCAAACATAGGTACTGTTAAAATAGAAAAACCACAGAAAACTATTCAAGGTTCATATAAAAAAGACATTGACTACGAAGAAGAAGAATTTGAAGAGAAGCATTATGATGACGCGATGCAAGACCAGGAAACAGACAATGATGATACAAAAATTGAATACAAGAGGAAGCTGCTCGAAATACCAGCGGAGATGCTCCCATGTCCGAACCGTTTAATTTACGAGGCGTCGTACTCGCCACCGACCCAAGACGAGGTCAAATATTACAAGACTTCATCTAGCCCGACGCTGGTAGCAACCACAGCGTATTTGTTACTAGTGGTTGTAGCAATATTGTAGCGTATGAATTGAATTGTAAATAATTCTGTGATTTCATTATGCATTTTTCATTCAGCTCTAGTTTATTTCGATTAAATTAGATATGTATTCTGCGAAGTATCTTTATTGATATTTTTGGTATTCTTGCCTATTTATTTAGTTAGGTTATGAATAAATTCGTATTGAAATTTATAGATTTATAAATCAAAATTATTTTAATTTACATTATATATATCTACATAGTATATAAACTATATAACATGACTTGAGTGGAAAGGTGGTAGATATTAATGGTATGCTTATTTTCTTAAATATAAGAATACTTTTTTACTAAATTATTATAATCATCCTTTTCACTGCTTTCATTAATTCTTAGATTTTAGGTTATTTATAGGAATTGATAGATTTAGGTGAATTTGGACCCAAAGAAATGCTGTAAATAATCTACACTCATGTAAGTCACCATTATTTCTTTGTAAATAGCATTTAAGTAAGTTTTGCATAAACTAAGAACTTGCATTATATTTAAATTTATTGAGGAATGGGATTTGTTATTGCGACCTTCAGAAACTTTGAGACCGAGTTGAAAACAGTTACAAATGGATTGTATCTTAGATATTTATAGCTAATAAACACATTTTATGCAAGATTGCAATTTGGAGAATTAAGTCTATTAGTGTTTATCTTATGCAACGTTAAGATACTCGCCTCTTACCTATGAATAGATACAAGTATGAACATGTAAAAGACATGTTTAGGTGTATATGGGGTGACTGGTAACTAGTGACTGATACTTAAACACGTGACTTTACTCATCATTATGAAAAACTTTTACTATGGGACCAAACCTGAAATCACGAAAAAAACCCATCTGTTCCACACATTTTGACGAGTTACGCGAACATAAATGTAGAGAACAGATGTTTTCTTTTTAGTAAAAGTTGTTCATAATGATGAGTAAAGTATCGGTCACTAATTACCAGTCACCCTATACGCTGCCTGTCCACTGGAGCCGAGAGGAGAGGAGCGGAGTAGCGGTGTGCCAATATTAACCAATGGAATTTCATAAAACCTCCGCTCCGCTTCAATGGACAGGGATTTGCGAACTAGTTTAAAAATTCATACAAAACCGGGAAGCGGAGCGGGGAAACGGAGCGGAGAAGCGGAGAGGGGAAACGGAGCGGGGAATTATTACTCGTCGCGTGAACTCGGTCTACAACACCGTCTAGCACAGTCCGCAACACCACTCCGCTACTTCGCTCCGCACAGTCCGCAACTCCGCTCCACTCCGCTGCCATTATCCTCCCCGCCGCCTCGCTCCGCTTCAATGGACAGGCAGCCTTTTATACTCCTCGATGTTCATATGTTTCGAAGTCGTATTTTCGTATTTGCTCAGCGAGTATTAAAACATTGCGTTACAGGTTCTGCCTTCTAAATATCTCGAACTATCATTGTTGATAATGATAAATAATTATGGAGCGAGCTTGAGGTTGTGATGGTTTTCCAAATAATGTTCATGAAATTTCGTAAATGATTATAGCCCTTATGTTGGTTCACTGTAGCGTATTGTTTCCTTGTAACAAAATTACTAAAGCTACAACATATTCCCTTTATTAACTATTTCAATGCCAGCGAAGTGTGGTTCTGATTGTTATTATGTGGTTTGCTTCAAAACCTCACGGGGATGTTACTATAGCAACTTTGTCATTTCATAAATGTCAGATAATTATGATTTTACTGTTGCAATTGAGTGAATTAGTATATATTCTTCAGTCATATTAATAATATAAAGGTGGAACAAACATGTCAACAGAATTTTTGTATTCTTAAATTTTGTATTTCTATTCGATAAATTGAATTCACCAATTCTACGTTTGAGAAATTATTAAAATAGTAGTTGAAAGGTAATGTGTGAATTTTTTATAGCTTGAATTTTATTTAATGTTCGGTAGTTCTGTTTTGATATTCCTATTTTACTTTACAAGACTGTATTAGGACTAAGACTTGGGTTTCTTGTGTGCTTTACTATCATAGTTGTGTATTTATTTATAAGATAATACACCAAAAAGAGATAGCAGGTATCCACTCATAAAATGTAAAAAGTTTCAACTACCTACACAATATTGGTCTTATTATAGTCATAGATTAGTACAGATGGTTAATTGCGCGAAATCATTTAAATGAAAAGCGACTCTTGCTATCACACAATAAAGTGCAATTCAGGTCGCACAGCGCTAGTTACCCACAGTTATATTCACCTCACTGAATTCGACAAGTCGAGCCCGCGACGTACCTACTTGTAGCTTCATACCTAAAATGCAGAGTGATCCTATCTACCTGTAGGTACCTACCTTGTGAGACGCCTGGTTGCATTCTTGGAGTCAGAAACTGAATGATTAGACTCCATTGCATTTACAACACAATTGAAGGCGTGGTAATAAATTATTATTCTTAAAAGTCATTCCATTCGGTCTATCTGGTCTAAATTTAACGTTCATTCTCTTTCATCATGTTCAATGCCTGTGCTTTGTTATCTACGTGCTGATATCAAATGCGCTTTAGTTTCACGATGACCTAAATTTCACACATTCCATGAAGTGGATATTTTGCAAATAATCTCTTTTCTGGTAATAGTGATTTATATACCAAAGATTTTTCTTAACACGAGTTTATTATTTTGCTTTGGTCTCAGAAGTTTTCTTCTCCACAATGTAAATAAACACATCAAAATTAACAATTATCTATCTATTCTATTCAGAGTGTGGAAACAATAAATTGATACTTTTCCAATTTGGCTGTTTTATTTATTTTATCAGAACTCTTGGTAAATATGCTTATATTGATAGCTAGTAAACATACTTTTGTACAGTCTAAATAAATAATAAATCGTAGTCTATTCGTGTAGGCCTTGTATGTATCGACTGGGCTAAACACTTAATTCCTCAAAGGCTTTGTACCGAGCGACCAAATGCTCTAATATCAGTAAGTAAGTACATATTTAATACTGATAGAATCACTACCATGCCGTGTTGTGCTACAGACATAAATTTCTATTGCTATGTATGTTTACGTGTTATGTTTGTCCTAATTATGGCACTATATTCTGCTTGCTTTATGCTTAGATGGTTTGGTTGAGAGGATAAATGGAAGGCGACTAACAAAACCTATTTACAAGGTAAATCAAAACGCCGTAGGCGGACATGATAGTTTTATTGACTTTATTGGTGACTAGCTTTTGCCCGCGACTTTGTCCGCGTAGAAGTCGAAAATGGTTCTAATTGGATTTTTATTGGTTTTTAACGTTTTTATTTTTGTTATAACATATAAATTATTATGTTGAAATGTTTGAATACTTATCTATACTAATAATACGAGTATAAAGAGGAAAGATTTGATTGTCTGTTTTTTTGTTTTTTTGCATTGAATACGCTCCGAAACTACTAAACCGATTTGAAAAATTATTTGACTGTTTAAGCTACACTATCCCCGGGTGACATAGGCTATATTATATTTTCAAAAAAAAATAGGGATCCTTACTAAAACTCTAATAATGTAATACAAGGTGTAAAAAAATTACCAAAAATTTAGGTAGCTGTAGGTAGCTAGGTATGTACATAGGTAGGGTAGGTAGGGAAGTAGGTGCGCCGTAGATATGTACTTCGTTCTACCCGTGCGAGGCCGGGTCGGGCAGCTAATAAAATATAACAATCTTTATTATAGTGTAGGGATTTAAAGGTTAAATAAACATGAAAATAAAATAAAATTTTGTTATATTATATGAACACGAAACTCGGCGTTTGATCTGGTGAAATATACACAGGGGTATTATCTTTTTACAACGAAATCGACATACTACACCTACCGCAGTATTTCTTTGTAAACAATATTTTTTGTTTTCCTTCGGGTGCTAGAATCACCAGGATACTCTGTGCGCTTACTCTGGAGCATGCCACATATAACTGGCCGTGAGAGAAGCAGCTTTACCTCAAGTCTACTCCCGCTATCTTAAGAGTTTGACCTTGAGCTTTGTTTATGGTCATTGCGAAGCAGACTTGGATGGGAAACTGCACGCTCTTGAATTCAAAGGGGTAATTTGATGGTGTTAGGCGAATCCTAGGAATAAATACAGACCTCTGTAAAGCTTAGAAACCTTCAAATGCAGTACTAATATAGTACGGTTAGTTTCGAGACATTCCAATTATAAAGAGTATTTGCATTGCACCCAGCTTTTACGTGAGTTCGACCTTCTTTGAATAAAATCGGATTGAGATTTCAAACATGTGTCAAAATAAAATGTAATTTAAATCAAAAGCACTAAGGAGTATTGATATCAACTTTGAAGCAAATCACTCCCAAAATAACTTTCTACCCCTATTTAACCCCGTTAGGGAATGAATTTCAATAAAATACGAAATACATTGTCCATCAATTCTATTAAAGAATGTTTATGGAAAATTTGAAGTAGATTGGACCAAGGAATCACGTTGTCCCATACAAATTTACCCCCACTTTTTCACCGCCTTAGGGGTAGAATTTCGGAAAATCCTTTCTTATCGGATGCCTACGTCAGACACAGAACACACCCTCCAAATTTCAGGTCTATACGATCAGCGGTTTAGGCTGTGCGTTGATCCGTCAGTCAGTCATTCAGGACAAAGAATTTTATATGTATAGATGTTCTTCAGAAGGGTCAGATTTGTAGTACTCCCAACCGGCGTGAATGTAAAACCAAATGTATGAACGTAAACGAAGAAAAAGCAAAAGGAGTAGGTATGTAAGGATAGGTGCGGTTCTGTAGTTTCTGCGTACCACCATAGGAAAAAGGCATTTTTTCGTATGTTCCAGTTTTATCGAAGTATCCGACGACTCTTGATTAAGCATTAAATGCGCTTTAACCCTGGATCAACACGATACACAATGGCTTTTTAGGGTTCCGTGGTAAACAAGGAACCCTTATAGTTTCGCCATGTTCGTCTGTCTGTCCGTCTGTCTGTCCGCGGCTTAGCTCGGAGACGGTTAGTATTAGAAAGCTGTAATTTGGCATATGTATACATAATAATCATGCCGACAAAGTGGTAAATAAAATAAAGAAAAATTTTGTTTTTTAGGGTACCTTCCCTACACGTAAAGTGAGGATGTTTTTTTCCCTCATCTACCCCATGTTGTGGCATATCGATAGAAAGGTCTCGAATATTGTGAGTTTGTTAAGACCATTTTTGGATTCAGAGATCCGTTTGTGAAATATTAAGCTTATAACTGATTTTTTTTGTTAGAGTTAAGTGTCCCCACCCCCTTCTAGCTAAATGGTTGTACTTGGACTTGTGAAAAAATTCACAACAGTAGTATATATAATGAAATTAAATAGAAAACTATGAGAGCTAAGTAGGCTGTACAGGTTAACGAGAAATAATCAACCAACTTAAATTTGCAGTTTAAAAAACATGATCTCCCATACATTCCGTATGGGAGAACACGTTTTTCAACTACAATGTTAAGTTTGTTCTTGGGATAAATTCATCCCAACTACGACATCCTTCATTGTGCGTGGTCCGACACGCACTTGGCCGGTTTTTAATTGTTTCTGTTCCTAATTATACGAAGAGTTAAACAAAGATAATTATTGTGTCAATCTTCTCTGCTGATACTGTTTGGCCAATTCATCAAAAAATTGTATTTCCGATCGCAGTGACCATACCGTAAGTAGAAAACAATATCCTTTTGTTCGATACGGCCGTTAGTACATTGGCATCGTTCAAGTATACTCTCTCAATAGCTAAGAAGTTTCATGTTTCGTACTAGATTTCTATGACCTAAGTGTGTACTTATAAGAAATCCTTGCACTACATTTACACAAAGCAAGTAGTGGTCTTGAGTGAAAAACTGAGATTATGTTATTTACTTTTGAGAACAAAATAGGTTTAGGTCAGATTTAAATTTTAAATTTTAGTTTGATCACAATAGTTTATTTTAATTTTATTTATCTTAATAAAATGTATGTTCTTATAAATCTTCCATTTAATATTATTAATATATTAAATGGAAGATTTATAAGAACATACATTTTCCTGCTATTTATAATTATGTTACAAAATACAAGTAGCAACACCAAAAGAAACAGGTACAATCTTTTTTCATATAATTGTCTTCAGAATAACCCAAAAAGCTAAAAACGTACGAAATGAATTGTGGCCGGAATACATAATTAATGTCTGTGGCCATCAAAGAAAAAAAAATGGAGAAATAAAATACAGAACATGAAATCAGGTCTTACCTTTGTGTGTTGCTTTTGACAGATGCTAAAGTAGGTCTGGGCAGATTGCTTTGATAACATCTGACTGGCTTGGTAAGACGTGTTTGTGGACTGCATAAGTAGCTTGAGATTTACTTGGGTGTCCCATTATAGCGTGTTTACAGTCGACTCTGAAATTCAGTGGTAAGTAAGAATAGAGTTTAATAATCTGATGGGATGGTAAAAATGAGGTAAAAATCTATTTGAAGGAGCAGATTCAACCTTTGCGGGTTCATGTGGCTGATATTTATCTACATAAATACTAATAATAAAGCTGAAGAGTTGTTTTTTTGTTTGAAGTTGCTAATCTCTGGAACTGCCCGTCGGATTGTTTTTTTTTTTGCATCTGTTAGCATAGTATGAATGTTGACTGGGGAAAAAAAACTATTTAGTCCGTCAGTCAGATAATGAAAATATATTAGACACGTATTTTTTGCTTTAACATATTAATATAAAAAATTGTTTAGATAAAACTCATTAAAGTTGGGGAGCGCTCGCTACATCACAAGTCAGTATAAAATCTACTGAGGAGTGACATCATGCCACATTTTAACTCAATGTATTGCCGTAATCTTTTGGAGATGTTTTTCAGCTAGGGTGGATCCACCGAAGCTGTGCGGAGATGCTTACTGGCTAGACTGGAGCGGAGATGTTTGCTGGCTAGAGCGGAACTGAGCCGCGTGTGGCGAGGGTTGGATGTTAACGAAATTACGGCACTGCTCACATCTCTCACATCTCCGCTTTGTACCGCCGCCTCCCAGCTCAATCTCGGCGAGGCACAACTCACATCTTCGCTCCGATCGCGCCATACAAATATGATTCATCTCCGTTCAGTGGTATCCACTGAAGCTGAGTGGAGACGAGATGTGTGAATAACGAAATTTTATTGGTTGTTTAAAACACAGCTCCTCTCTTCTCATCTCGTTCGGTGGAGTCCGGGCTTTAACATAACGCCCTTAGAAGTCGAGCAAAAAGAAAAAAGTCTGCGAAAGCGAAGTAATAAGTAATAGGCGAGCGATGCGATGTGACGCGGTGGGTCGAGGGGAAAAGAAATTTCACGTGGACGAAGTCGCGAGCAGAAGCTAGTATATGATAAACATGGTGAGTATTTGAAATGAAACTACAGGGAGACATATCTCATAAAAATAAATAAAGCCAAGCTTTGTTTACTTCAATTAGACACAAATATTGAAACAGAGACTTATGTTTAATCTAGAATCGAAACGGCACATAAATATTATGTTAGATTCATAAATGTACACTCGTATAATATATATTTATACAACGTGCCTCTACAATGGCGACTATAATTTAACACTCGGGTAGGGCTAGTGGTCAGTAATCATAAAACTTAAAAAAACTGTAAAATTAAAATTTCCAAACGCTCGCCGACATGGGCTCTCCCTTTCCTACAATTCGCCTACCCTTTGCACGTTATTCATTTTAATTTCATTAATGCAATGTTATGATCCGTGACCCCGGAAAATGACCTCTGCGCTACAGTTCTTTAAGTACAGGTTGCTCCAAGATGCTATTTTACAAAATTGAAAATAAATCAATAAATAATAACATTCCATGAAATTAAAATATCACTTTAACAGTGTGTTAAATTCATGTCACCATTAAAGCGGCACGCTGTAATACGCACCACAACTATCCAGGTTGAGAGGACGTTTAAGTCTCGTCACGCGAAAATTTTCCTTGGTTTGGTATTCTGTAAGCTTAGGAAGCGCGTGAGTGCTGCTGTTATTGCGTGAGTAACTATTGACAAAGTGGTATAAACACAAGCAAGATTCCTTGATGTAGAAAGAGCGCAACGGACATGAATAAAAGTAATGTACTTCAAAAAAAGGACCTATTTCACCTATAAGTAATTTATTATCAGTCCGAAAATTGTATATTAAACACATGGTATTAAAAAAATATAAAACCTTATGTCCTAATATATTAGTTAGAAGAAGGAAACACAGTATTGCTTCCACCCCTTTTGTAAAAACAGAATTTGTAAATAATCAGTACGACAAACGCTCGTCTATCTTATACACGGTTAATTTTAGCTCGTTCTGGAACGAAAAGCCATAATCTCGATCATCGAACTCGAAACGATTGGGACTATTATTTTCAATAAATTACAATTTAAAAAAAACACGAAAAATCTAATTTATTGTTTTTTTTGTGAAATAATGAGAACTCGAAGTAACTGCGATCAATGCATATGTGTGTAAAACGTATCGACGAACGGCAACACTTGCGAACGGTACCCATTGAAAAATCCATTCAACGATCAGACAGCATAAAAACACATAAGCAATAGATAAATAGGTACACAAATAAAAATACGAAAAGCGAATTCAGACTTTATTTCTTAACCGTAAACGGTATCAAATAGAAATTTCACCAAACTAGGTACAAGGTAAGTAGGTACGCAGTTTACTAAAATTATTCTGAGAAGTGTCCGACCGGACTTCAAAAGGATGCACAACCGAATTCCGCGGTTAAGTGTATAAAAATAAGGTCTTAATTCGGTCCAATATTTTCATAGAAAAGGGCACCACCATCATATAATGAACTCTATTGGACAGATAAAACGATTCATTTTTTCTGTTTACGTTGCCTGCCTTTGTAGAAGCCGCCGCGCCGCGGCCGCAAGCCAGCATTGTCGCATAAACATTGGTTTAGGCAGTATTCTTTTTATTTATCATAAATATGGTAGGTAGGTATGCTTATTAAGTAGGTACCTATTAGCTCGATTGGTCGACACTCGATTCAAAGCCTTAAATACAACTCCCAAGCGTACTCGTCGTGTCTAGTTGAAAAGGTACGAGTACTAGTGATTTCGTGATGCGAGAGTGGTGAATGAAATTTTAATTAGTTTCTCTCGTTTACGAGGAGATGTCATAGTGGTAAACACCGTGCCGTGCTTCCGATACTAACGAGAGATAACGAGGTGAATGAACTTACACCGACCTATCGTACCAGAAATTAAATACCTACTTGCAGGTACTTACTTGCAGCCGGACTCGCACACGCGCAGCTGTGCCGCGCTACGTCATCACCGAGCGGATCGCGTACGATCTTGCGTTTATGAATGAAATAGTGCAAGCGCTACTAAGATTTAACTCGAATGACAGAATAAAAGTGATAAATTTCTAACTTCTATATTAGATGTCTTAAAAAAACAATAACAATGCTAATAGTAACTATTAATCGTCTGGAGTCACTGTGTTTCGGCTCCAGAACGATTTAAAATTAATCGTGTTTAATAAAATGGAATAAACAAATAGATATACATACTAAATCGTTTAAAGAATGAAAATCGTTGCTGTTTAAGTGGATACACAAGATATGCTACGATGAAGTCGAGAATCTTCTATTAAATAAAAGGTGAAACCGCTTCCGTATAAAGGCTTGTGCAGACCAAAGCGACTTGTCGCGCGACGCGACACCGGTTATTGTTATACTGTGAAGTTTTCTTAGAAATTGTATTGTTCATGTCGCATCACGCGACAAGTCGCGCTGGTCTGCACAAGCCTTTAAACAACCACATACACACATACACACACATACACACACACACACGCACATACGCACGCACACACACATACACTCACAACAACAGACTAAAGATAATATAAAATTATTAATTTATAAACTTATGTTTAGTAACATGTTGCACTAATAGTAAGATACAAAGGAGCCGCGGCTCCTTTTTTTTTTTTTTTTTTCATGATTGGAATTCATCAAATGGCTTCTCCCGCTCTGGGCAGAGCGAGAGGGTGTGTCAGACTTTTACTGACTAAAACCCACCCGTGTTCCTTCGGTTGCCTGTGTGCCGGGGCCGCGATATCCCTTTCGGACAAACCCGCAACCCCAGCAGGCATTGGTCTTTCGACCCCGTCGGTTGGTGCTGACATCTCTTTGAGGCACGCGGGGAACACAACGCGCCGTCGACACGGGCCTGGTCCTTATCGGACGGTGAGCTGCCCATTGCTCACCGTCCGCAAGCCCGCGCCTACGGTGGCCGGAAGTCGGCTCTCGACTCCCGACGCCCGGGGCGTCTCCTACGGCGACTAGGGCCGCGAGGGCGTGCAGCTTGCATCTCCCTCGCGCGCTCCGCCTCCTCCTTCGCGAACATAACTGCTTCGCAGAAGGAGGTGACGGCCTCCCATGCACTCTCGCTCCGAACCATGGCCTGAACTAGGTCCGGACGCGAGAGATCGCCGCCGCCGATCGCCTCCGTGAAGACACGGCGGTGCTCCGCCCAAGCCGGGCAGACCTCCACCGTATGCTCCACCGTGTCCTCCGGGCGATCCACACAGTGGTGAGAGCCGCGCCTTCTGGCTCTGGCATCTGTATGCTTAAAAGGAGACGCCACCAACTATATAATGTTCAACATGTATTAAGGAAATAAAACATTTTTGATTTGTTTTGATTTGAAGATTTGTTTTTATTAATTCAATCTTATATGTCAATCGGGTTGTTTTTTTTTTTGGAATTACCTTGTTTGAAATGTTTTTTTTTTAGAATTTGATCAAAGCTGAAAGACCGAAGACCTCGAGAAGAGCAAAAAAAATATGCCATGTTGAATAACGTTGTTACAACTGTAAGTCACCGCACCATAATACCGTAATGTTACATATCACACATGTTATGTACAGAAACACAATATAGGTACCTACTCCTAAAAATGGAACACATACATATACAACATGTCCCGGAATTAACGCACGCCACCCCAATTAGAATATTATGTTATAATCATAATACATACACAGATTTTTTATTATATGTATAAAACATTGTTAATCTACATAATTAAATTAGTTATACTGATTGTAGGAAAAAATTGTGGTCACATTACAAATCTGGACACAGTGTACAGTGAGTACAGTGGATGTTAATGATTTTTGGCATAAAATTTACGCATATTAAAACTGACAGAAATCGATTCAGTAAGTTGAATCATTTAGCCCCCTTCAAAATAGTTGAGCTGAATGGTGCTAATCCATGCGTCATGTTCGTGAACGGGCGCCGTCAGTTGGGACTGGTCGTCTCTTAGCTGCCCCGGCTAATTTTAATTTATTTTAATGTTTAAATTGTTTTTTGTTTTTATCTTTTTATTACGGACGCTTTTAACGCGCACGTCTTTCTACATTGTTCTCACATCTATAATTTCAACATGAATGATGTAACCAATATTTTGTAACAATTTTTTGATCCGTGTAGTTCCTTCAAACTCAAACTCAAAGCATTTATTTCAATTAAACCATTTACAGGAACTTTTGAATTGTCAAGGAATCGGTCAGTCAGAAATATGAAGCTAGTTGCCCATTCCAAAGTGAGAACAATTTAGAAAGACGTGCTCGTTAGAAGTGTCCGTAATAAAAAGATAAAACAATGATCAATTCAAAAAAAAATATCAGCCAAGGCAGCTAAGAGTTGACCAGTCTCAACTGACGGCGGCGGCGCCCGTTCACGAACATGACGCATGGATTAGCACCATTCAGCTCAACCATTTGGAAGGGAGCTAAATGATCCAACACACGCGCCACCATCAGCGAGACATCTGAGTGAATATGACATACTCACAGTCGCCAGGGCACATTCAAGTCAATAAAAGACGTATTATCCGGTAAATGATATAAATAAATATTAGCTCTTTAGTACATAGTCCTCACACCTGTGCTCTGAAATTAAATAATACAAAGGAAGTTGATTTTATACCTTGCCCGCTCTTTTCCATAGGTACCTACTACGCTTTGGAATGGGCAACTAACTTTATATTTCTGACTGACCGACTCCTCGACAATTCAAAAGTGCCAGTAAATGGTTTAATTGAAATAACTGTTTTGAGTTTGAGTTTAAACGATTCTGAACGAACTACTTTCATAATGTGCATTATTTCAGTTATACATTAATGTACATTCAAAGCCATATACGGAAGACATTAACACAAAACTTTCGATGACAATGTAACTTTGTTAAGTTATTTAGCTTAGCAATTTCGTTCACTCCAGTGGACTCGACTTTAATAAATGGGCGGAACAAGGGGCAAACCACTAGTAAGCTAACAATAACAACACTTTGTTTCGAGTCTTTGTTCAATTGTTGTTAATATGAACATTGTTAAAGTAGATGAACTGTTGATAACGATAATATAAAGCAAGTTGGGCGGTTCACCGGAAATGGTTTTGAATTTATTTTGTTTAGTAAAGAAGTTTGTTTTAAATTGAGTTCAATAGAAGTGGGTACCTAAAGGTTATATTTTATCTTCGTTCAAATCTAGAATTGGTTTAGGTAGTGAGAAACGCCCACAGCCAGGTAGGACTGATGAGACGGGTAGGGTAGATTGAAAGTAGAAATCGGATCGCGTTCGGTCACGCATTGTAGCAACATGAAGGCATAACATTAGCCTAAGCAGCAAAACGCCCTAGGTATTCAATAAGTACCTAGTGGCACAAAAAAAGTAGAAGAAAGAAAGAAGGAGAAGGAACGGATATTGGTGAAGTAGATCAATAAAAATCAAATGTCATTCATTCAAACTAGGCTGCAAATCAGCACTTTTCGAACGTCAAAATGACATAACACAGTCCCCCAAAACAAGCCTTTCATCACTTTCTAGTGCTTTAGAAGGGAAGCAAAAGTGGCGCAATAAACTCCCCAGCAGCACAGCTGTCAAGATATTGTAAATATTGCTGTGTTAAAATATTAACACACATAACTTAGAATTTTTTATACTTTTAATGAATAAACTATAATTATTTTTTTTTTTTTTTAAGTTTTTTAATTTAAATGTTTATATACTACATGTTTCTATGATTTTGACCTTTGTACTCATAATTATGAATATGTCTTATCTGTATCTATTTTACAATGTGTACATAAATAATAAAATTAATAAAAATAAATAACTTATCATCGCGCTTGTAATCCTCAAAGAGTTATGCAGAGATGTCCAATATAATGTTGTACCATATAATGTAGTACATAAGCATATTTGGACGGACGTAGGTACATTGACCTAGACAACGTGATCAGTGTTTCTGAGCATGCAGCCTATTCAGCTTTTACTACTGCATACAGTACTATAGTTTGACCGAAACCGTTATACCGCGCGGCGAGGAGGGGGGCTGGACGCCGTGAGTGTTGAAGAATGTGCGGCCTGCACTGCCCCCGTCTCGCCGCGCACATGCGTAAGGCGCGGCAGCGGTTTCGCATTTCATCAGCGTGTATTTCATATTTTTTTATACAAATATCCAGGATGAAATGTAGCCAGTCCTTCTTCAGGCCCCCGGGCTACCTATCCGTCCAACTTCGTAACGATCAGCTCACTGGTTTAGGCCTGAATAGGTAACACACAGACAGAGTCATTTTCGCATATAAAATATTAGCATGGATGACGTTTTATAATTTTCTGGTTAAACCTTTTTAATTAATTTAATTAATAATATCTTAGTGATATTTATTGTAGAAGTATGTATTTAAGTATTATATATTATGTATTATTATATTCTCATATTATTATTGTTGTTTTATTTTATTAAGTGAATTGTTTTTGTCTACATCTCTTTAACTACTTTCCTATCTTATGCTGGAAGAGATTTCTTTAGAAATAAGCATCATCTTTGTACATATTTTTCTGTTATTTTCTTCTTGGCTATTTACATATATATGTGTGTGTACGTAAATGGTTATATTATCTTCTCCCAAATCAATCTGTTTTTTATATTTCTCTAGTCTGCTGAGGCTGTTATCGTAAACAAGGATACTGAACAAGACAATAGAAGTTTTATTGTTATAACGCCTGTGGGCATTTAGCGTTTTCATTTGCTCTCACCTAATATTATATTTACTATACTGTATATAACCTCCTCCTAAGAACGCCTACTCACATAGATTGGAAGATTGAAGGTAGCTAAGTTGGTCTTGTTCATTCAAACTTATAACAACCCTTATAAAATTGTGAATTGTGTTGTTATAAACTAAGTTATGAGGAGTTAGATACTTACCTGCTATTATTATAATAATAAACTCAATAGGCGAACACACCTACTCACCGAGAAGTTTCTTAGGATCGAGCGTAATTTACATTATTTTCATATCCCTAATAAGTTATTATTTTGAGCAATCGTAATTTTTCTTATGAAACGCACTAAGTTATACATATGATAGTGATCTGTAGTACACACTTACCTTTCAAGGATTTATTTATAAATTATGTTCAAAACTAAGAGGAGATTAAACGTCAAAAATATATTTTTAAGCTGATGTTAATAATTTGGACTTAATTTTCAGTAACGTTTATAAACAAAACCTTTGCTTTTAGGCTTAAGATTAATATAACATAACAGGGTTAGGCAGAGGTGTACCTTTAGAACACAAAAATTTCGCCAGTTATGTTTAAGTCCAATGTAATAGGGGGCGAGCTTATTGCCATCAATCGGGCACAGATCCAGACTCCAGGCCGCTACTGAGCGTCGGGAATCACAGGCCGATTCCCAGCCACCGTAGGCGTGGGCTTGCGTACGGTGAGCAATGGGTAGCTCGCCGTCCGATAAGGACCAGGCCCGGGTCGATGGCGCGTTGTGTTCCACGCGCGCTTCAAAGAGATGTCAGCACAACAGAAGAGGTCTGCTAGGACCGATGCCTGCCGGGGTCGCGGGAAAGTCGAAAGGGATACCGTGGCCCCTGGCAACGTACAGGCAACTGAAGGAACACGGGTGGATTTTAGTCAGTAAGAGTCTGACAAGCCCTCCCGCTCTGACCAGAGCGGGAGAAGTTATTTGATAACTTCCCACGTTATAAAAAAAAAATCCCAGAAGGTAAAACCCAATAACACTTTGCTCGAGTCGGAAATTGAACCTAGGACCTCATGTTCAGCAGTAGCGGTTGCGACCACTAAACTAACGAGGCAGTCAAAAAGTCCTAAGCTTTCTGCTCGAAAAAACGAAAAACACCGCTAAACTACCTTCTCGTACGACTAAACACACTAAATCCCAAAATAAAAACAGTTAACAACAAAAACTTTACCAAAACCTACTGTCAAGTCCCTCCATAACTCCGAATAACTACCTCCATTTCAATTTCAAGTACCACTAGATAATATATACAGGTGGAAGCGCCATTAACACTAACGGATTGACTTGGCACACATCCAGTTTGTCATGATCCAGTGTTACCGTGTCGATGGGATCACCTCTCGGAATTACTACTGCAGATATATAGGTGGGCTAGGATGGTAGGAATTTGTGGTGATTAATAAACAATTACTTATACTGTCAGCTTGTAATTATTGTCTTGATGCGGAACAAAGGTGAGCAAAAAAACCAGCATTATCAGGCTAACGCTGGCTATAATCGAGTTTTAATGATTTTATACTGAAGATCACGTCTAAACGAGTAATGTTAATAATTTGTAAAAAATATAATAATTATGTTAAATTAGAGCATTTTTTTATAACATAATCTGTGAATATTTTAGATTATGTTTATATTACATAGTGTAATTAATTTGTAAAGTTATGTCTAACGCGGATAAAAAACTGAGCGTCATGCAAAAACTATCAAGCGTATTTTTCTAAAACCATCACCATTTTAAAGATAATTTAATTATTTATCTTTTAGTATACGTGTTTTATTAAAATACTTTTTGATTTATTTGATTATACAATAAATCAGAGTCTGATTGATAATTGGTTAAGTCTAATTTGCGACAGCGCTCCTTGATGGGCGAGTCCTATTACTGGCTGGACGTACGACACGTTGCACGAGCTCAGCACAGACCACGCAAGCTAACGACTGAAAGCCCAGTGGCTTTGAGTGGTTAGCTTGCGTGTTCTGTATCGGCGTCTTAAGTCCTGGTAACATGGGTTGTACCTACCACCAAGCGAGGACTACCCAGCAGGGTCCAAACTGACTTGATTGAAAGTCTCTGAACTGCCTCCGAACCTAAGTGGGAAGATGTAACTACCTCGTACTATGTCGCTACCTCGATGGTACGGCAGCAGGGTGTGGATGTAGAGCTGTGACGCAAACTATGTCTCACCTCGTATCCTGCCGTCTGTGCCCCAAAATATGCAGCCATATTGACTTCTGCGCTACTACTGACGATGCCGCGGAGCTGGCAAACTTTCGGGCGTAATTCATTGTCGTACCATCGAAACGACGAAGAAGGAGAGACCGGGTTTCCTTAAGGTCCTTTAGGTACAGTTAGACAGTGGTGTTTTTAATTACCTAATTAATAAAGTATGGACGCTTCTATTTGTTGGTTATGAGCGTTTATTCTGAAAGTGGGCAACGTCGCAAATAAATGTCATATTTCGCTGTTTTGATAAGTTTGGTAATAATATAATAAATACTGTGTGGAAATAAGAAATATGGCTAGATAGCGAACTAGCATAATAAATTGCAATTGAATTTGACGTTGTAACCGTTTTAGGTGTAAAAAAGGTATTTGGAAAGTTTCCAAATACTTTTTTTATATCTAAACTAAATATTCGGTGTTACGATATTAATTATTGCAATTCATAATCAATATTTTAGTTCACTAGTTAGCCACATTTCATATTATACAGTAATATTGCCAAATTAATCAAAACAGGTAAATATTTGATAGCTATTTGCAACGTTGCAAACTTTTAGGATAAACGCTCATAACCCTTTTCTTAGTTATTTGTAACTTTGACACCCAATTATTGAGGCGTTTGAAGTACAAAACACAGAAAAAAGAAAATAGGTTCACATTTAACATTACAAATGAAAAAGAAATAACGTTTATTTACGGTAAACATGACGCATAGAAAGAACACAACACAAAAAAGAACAAGTTCGGGGAAAATTTGCGTCACATGCACGCAAAACGGCCATAGCGTAACATAACGCTGCGACCCTATGCAAGACAGCAGCGCTGGTTATTACTCTGCATCACAATTAAAAAATATGGTAGCGTAGTTTGATACTTTCCTAATTATGGGTACCTGTTCCTCTGTTCCTTTTCAGAAAAAAGTGTTAACCTTTTCCAAAAGCTAAACGTTTGTGTAGGCTCTCTTTTACATTCAAATTGCCGCTTCTAATCCCAACAAAGATTGCCGAGTCAAAACTCAAAACTGGCAACAAATTCCGTTTTCCAATTTAGAACGAGTATAATTCACATCCACAACGCTGACCAATTCCGAAATCCTAGGGATTGATAAAAAAAAGGTGGAATTTGTTGAGTAACTTTCGTACATTTTGATTTAATCCGTGGCACGTTTCCCCTAGCAAATTGGTTCAGGATAACGATGATATACACGGGTTATATTTCGTAAAGCCACTTTTGACATCCTTAGCGAGGTACTGTATTAGGGTACCGCAAGTGTTCTTTACTGGTTATGCTCGAAACTTCACTAGGAACTTGCACAAAGCAAGACATTTATGAATATAAAGTCATGAAAACTTTAAGATATGGAAAACTTGCTGCAACTGCGGTTTTGGTAAAGATGCGACCCAACTTCGAAAAAGGAAGAGGTTCTCAATTCTATCTGTAGATGGCGTTATTTGGTCACAATGGATGTAGGAAAGGATGCAGTTTGATCTTAAAAGAGTAGTCAAAGTATGTGTTTTAATTAAAGGACTTTTTTTTTCATAGCTCGTGGCTAAGTAATAACTGTCGCATGGGTCGGTCTGTAGATGGGTGCGTGCCTCGGAAAGCACGTTAAGCTGTTGGTCCCGGCTGTCATTCGTAAATCTTGGACAGTCGTTACGGGTCGTCAGAAGCCCGAAAGTCTGGCAACCAATCTTGCCAAGGGGTATCGTATTACCCAGTTACTGGGTTGTGGAGGTAAGATAGGCAGTAGTATGTAAAATGCTGGTATTCAGCTGCATCTGGTCAGACTGGAAGCCGACCCCAATATAGTTGGGAAAAGGCTAGGCAGATTGATTTTTTTATCATACAGGTAGGAAAGCATAAAGTTGTTTGCTAAACTCGTTTGCAAAATAATTATTGATACAGAACCTTTTTCATTGAACCTATTTCTCAATTGTCCTTAATTTAGAGAGAGTCCATGATAATTGATGAAAATCATAATGAGAAACAATTGAAACGCGCATGTTCCGAAATATTATGAATTTTATACGTAGAAGCATAGAGTTTAATTTTGTGCGATAATATGGCAACGCATAAATTACAAACATAATTGCTTATTCTAGACAGTTTATAACCTGAGGAATTCCGGAAGAGAATTAAATTTTTATCTTGCTTTTGTTTACAAATATTTGCGTGCAGCTAATGAAAGAAAATAAAAAAGGCAGTAGGGTCATGGTACATTACATTACTGCCGCGGCCTGCAAAAGGGGCATTGCGTCCATTAATGCCCCCTTTTGCAGGCCACGGACGAACGTGAAAATATGAGCTGAGGCGAAGCCGAGGCACACATACGTGAGTCCATGAATGATAATTTTTTCACGCGCCAATATAGGTATATTCAGTTGTTTATTTTTTGCTTTAAACAACTCTATGAAATTTAAATAAAATCTTTGATAATTAAGGTACCTCTTTGGTTGCCATGTGTCGAAGTAAAAAGTTCGTTCCATTTTTAAATTACACGACAGACATGAGTTTTCATAGTAATTTATTCGGCCGCTAAACTCAACAGATATGGATTTTCATAGTAACATTGCCAGTGCCCACTCGTATGTATTTGACCAGTACAGCATTTGCAATATATCTTAAGGTTGTCAAAATAATGTTCAAACCAAGCATGTTTCAGAAAATGGTTTTTTATAAGGAGACACCATAATAAAAAAAAACATTATGCTAGATACAAATTAATGTTGAAAAATGTCTGTAATTTAATAGACATTGGAAACAGAATTTCAGCAATATTGTTTTTTAGCAGAAATATATTTCATATCGAGATGTCGACAATTTAAAAACAAACCTATTTATTTCATTTAATTAATATTCGTCAATATCACCGATTTATAATTAGAAGTTGTAGACGAACAAAGGGACGATCTAAGCGTAGTCGTAAAATTAATTATTTGCCAATTAGATAAAAGATATTGCCGAAAATACCAGTATTTTAGAGTACAAGATCAATTTCAGGACTAATCAAAATGAGACTGAATCATAATCTTCCGATATTATTTTTTTTTTTTTTTCTTTACATTCTTGTACATAATATATATAATATTTAGTTGTAAATAAAAAAAAATAATAAATTTTTAGTTAATATTACTTAGTTTGATCAACAGAAGGTTTAGATAATACTATTCATAAATAAAATTAGTAAACAAATTAAGTAAGAATCTTCAAGGTGTTTTGAATGTTTTTGGTGCTATAAAGAGAGCTGGTGATTTTTTATGGTTCCGAAGTGAACAAGGAACCCTTATAGTTTCGCAATAAACGTCCGTCTGTCTGTCTGACTGTCCGCGGCTTAGCTCAGAGACTCTTAGTACTAAAAAGCTGTAATTTGGCATAGGTATACATATTAATCACGCTGACAAAGTGGTAACATTATAATCAAGTTTTTTTTTTTTTGGGTCGTTTGTTTATTTTTCTCGTATATCTCATGGTGTGGTATCATCGGAAAAGTCGTTCAAGAATATTGTGAGTGAGTTAAAACCATTTTTGCATTCAGAGCAATTTATTAAGCGTTAAAATGTGTCAGAGTCAAGTACGGTTTAGATGGGCTGATCAGTTTTATTGGTAAAATTCGCTCTTACTTACTAACTAATAGTTGAAGAGTTCATCGTACTGGTCTTCCAAAACTCCGTAAACCACAATATATTTAATGTAACACTAATATAGAGAATATTCAAAACTTCCACGTGCATGGTATAAATTCGTCATTAAGTCTTAAAGTATTTTAGCGCAGCTTGCTCGAACACCTGGGCTCGCATTAATATGAGAATCTGAATAAGATGCATGCATGGGTATGCACCGCTACTCGGCGGTGTTGTTTGTTGGTAAAGGGGGGTACTTTGTCAATGAGTGGAATGTACCTAGTAAAAGGGTTGAAGAACTTTAGCGGCTTATTCAAACTCTTTTCTCTAAGTCTCTCTCAAACCTATTTCGTTTAAAATAGATATTTATTTTTATTAATTTATTAATAAAAAATAATTATTCTATAATAATAATTAATAATAATAAAATATTAATAATATTTTTTTTATGATTTAATTTGTTTTTTTTTTAATGTGAGAACGCTGTAGTCTTAGTGGACTGCAGATTTGTTGACCATATTCTATTTTGTTAAGTACCTGGTACTTGTTGAAAGACCTACGTTGTCCTCCCATACCTGTTATTACTATAATATATATAATTGGAAAATATTGTAAAAGCCAAAATCATTTTAAAAGAGTAACCGTGGAGTTTCTTGCCGGCTCTTCTCCATAGGAAGCGACCAATTGGAACCGTGCACCTAGCTTCTGACGTTTCTTATGTGCCCATGTAGGTTAATGTGAAATAAAATATTTTTAATTGAATTGTGAGTAGGTAAATGAGTCGTATTGACCAAAGATTTAAATCGCTAGACCTTAGTGAGGGCAAATCTAGCGATTTCAACCGTACTTGGTCACACGAAAAAGTGTCTATAATACTGAGAAAAGTGAGCCAACACATTATTAAATAGCGTTTCCATGACGTGTGTAGGTGTCAAAACAAACGGAAACGAGAATATCTTTTGACGCGGTACGGCCAAAATGATTAAATCTTTGACCTCCTAGACTACAATGTAACCTCTATAGTTCTGTTGCTGCATTTTATCTACTTGGCTGTCTTTCCGTCTTTATATTAGAATGCTGAATGGGGAGACCTACCCCTGTTTTTATCATTAATAATTTTTTTGCAAGATTGCATGCCATAATAGTTTAAATTATTGTCAGTAGTTATGTAAACCTGTGTGTGATACGAATAAATTCCATTTAAAGCCAATTATACCTTTTGTTAGAGATCAGTGGTGGCCCGGTGCTAACGGTCGCGACTTACGAGTTGTATGTCATGACAGCTTTACTTTGTGTAAATTATTTCATCACAACTGCTCTCAAAACGGTGAAGAAAAACATCTTGAGGAAACCGGCATGAACTAGAAACAAAAATTTGAAGTCATGTGACGTGTTACGGCCCACTCCCTCACACCCAGAGAAGGCTTATGTCTTAGCAGTGGGAACGGTTTTTACGACTCGACAAAACATCGAGATTTGTTAGGTAAAGGTAACTTTAATACTAACGTATTATACACATAAACCTTCCGGAATATATTCTGTAAACGATAGTGAAAACCTCATCAAAATCTGTTGCTTGGTTAAGAAGAACAACGTGGACATACAGACAAACGCCAAAAGCGACTTTGTTTTATAATCTTCTATATAATAAAAATTAATCGCTAAATGTGTTGCTAAGCGCAAAACTCGAGAACGGCTGGACCAATTTCGCTAATTCTTTTTTTGTTGTGTTTGTTATTGTACGGAGAAGGTTCTTACGGGAAAATTTCAGAAAACTTAACGACTATTTTAACTTCGCGCGTTGGACAGTTAGCGCGTTTGATGAATGTGAATTTAGCAGAGTAATATGTTCGTAGGTAGGTAGGGTAGGTAGGTAGGGTAGGTAGGTAGGGTAGGTAGGGTAGGTAGGTAGGGTAGGTAGGTAGGGTAGGTAGGTAGGGTAGGTAGGTAGGTTAGGTAGGTAGGGTAGGTAGGTAGGGTAGGTAGGTAGGGTAGGTAGGTAGGGTAGGTAGGTAGGGTAGGTAGGTAGGGTAGGTAGGTAGGGTAGGTAGGTAGGGTAGGTAGGTACACCGTAGATAAGTAGATAGTGCTACCCGTGCGAAGCCGTTGCGGGCAGCTAGTGTATGTATAGATATTTTAATTCAAACTAAAAATTGAGTAGTATTTCATTAAAAACATTCTCCCGCCCTTTATCAATTTATTAGGGGTCATCCCTACATGTCAAAATAGTACCTAATTGTTTGTATATAATTTACAAATTGCGATAACAAGCAGCCAGCTATTAAAACTCATACCACTTGAGACGTTTACACACCCCTTCTTAGAAAATTTAATATGAAATACCATTTAATTTATAGAGTCACTTTGACACTGGAATTGGACGTTTAGAATATTCCCCTATAATAGCGACACTTGCAAAATATTATATTTGTAGGTGTTACACAGTATTTCTCGAGGCAGGCGGGCTGCAAACGACGTGCAACGAATATTGTTACTACAAATGTATAGTTTAAGGGGAAGCGCTATTGTGCTAGCAAAGATATTTTGACTTTCATCTCGAGGAAAGAAGGCAAGTGGAAATAAGGGATTGTAAATGGTAAATTGAATGGTTATATTTTTCATAGAAAGTGAAATTGCGATGTGAAGGTGTTACAAGGAAATAATAGTTTTAGTAAAACGTACCTACATTTCTGTTTGTGTTGTGTTTGTGTTATTAAATTAATACAATTTTTTATTAGAGAGAAGTGGTGTCCCTGTGGTAAAAGCCGCAACTTACTAGTTGTAGGGTCGAACCCAAACAGGCGCTTTACTTTGTGTAAATTATTTCATCACCACTGCTCTCAAAACGGTGAAGGAAAACTTCGTGAGGAAACCGGCATGAACTAGAACCAAAAAATCGAAGACATCTATAAAACCGCACTGGACCCGCGTGGTGGATTACGACCCACTCCTTCTCACCGAGAGGAAGCCTGTGTCCCAGGTGTGGTCACAACGTAGAAAGTGACATTTTATCTACTAAAAACAATTAAAATAAAACATTATTATTTTCACAAATAAACTAGGTTATTTTTGGATCCAGTACACAAATGCAATTAACATTTAATATTGTTTTCATTCAATTGACGGAAATAATTTAACGGAATCATAATAAAACGCCACAATTATTTTGATTCAGCAATGTTTGATTAAAAGCTGCTTTATTTCATTTGAATTTGGAAAATTTCAATTATTCTGATATTTTCCAACTGTTTACGGCCAAATCGGGCGGCTGTTGTTTGCACTTTGTAATACGACCTGTCAGATTGTCCGCCATGATAGCAATTATTTTTGACTTTCCACTAATTATTTAAGTGACATGACACTTTATTGTAATCAGGATCCGTGGTTAAACTAAAATATTTCCGAGTCTTATAATAGGTAACTAAAAACAGAAACGTTGTTATGAACAAACAAATACTTGTCAAAACAAACATTACTTAATTTTATAAAGACAAAAATAAACGTAGGTCTAGAAACAAAATATGTTTTTTTTTAAACAACCTTACCCTTATTACTGAGATTTCCTAAGAATAAATAAAAAAGAAAATATCAGATTTTCTTTACTGTACAGTCTTTAGGTACAAACATTTTTGGAGTTTCCATCTGCATCCCGGAGTCTGTATTTGTATCCGTTTGATAACAATAGACTCGCCCCCTATAACATGGTACTTAAACATAGCTGGCAAAATGTAGATGTACTATATATACACCTCTGCTTAACCCTTCGGGGAAACAAGGCTTGATGTTATGTTGTTATTTTTGGTCATGTGGTGTTTACCTTTAAGTGATTGTTGCACTGTATAAAGTTTTAAATACATGTTTTATTTTAAAGATGTAATGTAAACTGTTGTTAGTAGTTCTATAATAAATAAAACGAAATAGAACAGCTCTCCCTTAACATGACACATTATTTAAAGGGGAAAGAATGGCTTGCGTTAGTTTCGCTCGATTATCATCACGCCAGCGACGGATGAGGGGCGCCAGATGGTCTACACATTAACACTGATATTGGCTCTAACTTAAGCAGTAGTGTTAAGAGATTTGTAACTTAACGACAGTATTTTGTGAACGTAATTAGCGGAGGAAAGGGGACGATGATTAATGTGAGAATGAGACGGGAATATTAATTTGTTTATTAAGAAGTTTTGTATGTTAAGACCCTGCTTTATATAAATCGTATAATGTAAGTAATTGAGTCTACAAACTGATTTGTCATTTTGTTGTGTTATTTTGTTTTGTCTATGTTTGAACTTATACTTAGTGAGTTCCAGAAGACTGGTCAGCTGATCGAAGAAGACAAATCTGAAATGCGGTTAATATAAAATATTTTGCACTTTCATATTTTCATGTTTAAGGTCATGGCTAAGTAATAACAGCCGCACGGGTTGATCCATTACCGTCATCGGTCGTTCTACGCTTGCCGGGGTTGGTCTGTGGATGTACAGAACTTGTTGCCATGTATTGTACAGAATTTAACTCAACATTTATACCAAAATTCAAAATTCAAAAGTCATTTATTCAAACTAGGTTGAGAATCAGCACTTTTCGAACGTCAATTACATAAGACAGTCCCCAAAACGCCCACCCTTCACCACTTCCTAGTGCATTAGCTGGGAAGAAGAAGTGGCGCAACAAACTCCCCAGCAGCACAGCTGTCTGTTCAGTTAGAAGAACAAATAAAAAAGATTCTATATAATAGTATTCAAAATAATTTACATTACGCAACACAAAACATAATTTAAATTATTAGCCATATGTTAGCTAGCACACGCCAATATACCAGACAAAATCATCGAGAACAGCTATGGTCAGGCAGAAATAAAAAAATAAACGTAAACAGAACTTAATATCTAATTAAAACCCTCCAGGCATAAAGAGCGTGCCCGCTTACATATAGTTGTAACTGGAAGTTATAAATGATAAACTAGGACCATCGAGGTAAAATAAATAAACAAACAGTTAATTACTAATAACAATAAATAATATGATCAATTGTCGAGGTCACTAGCTAACCACATATTGCAATACTACAACTCATAAAAAAACATTGTGATGAGTAGATTATGTCAACAATAAATTACATTTAAATAACTTGACTTATAAAGTCAAATAAAATAAACAATTTTAAAAACTCATATAACTTGTCAGTAGGTAAGCTGGAGAAAGAACATAAACATTGTCTTGAGTTAATCACAGCGACCAACTATTCTTATCATTTAAGTAGTCGTTGATAGAATAGTATGCCTTTGAACAAAGCTTGGATTTTACTTTCGTTTTAAACGCATTAAAAGGCAAATCTACTAAAGAAGAGGGTAGCTTGTTATAAAAAGTTATACCAAGCCCAACAAATGAGTTATGGACGTTATGAAGCCGGTGAAAGGGGGGACCTCGTAGTTTGTCCTTATTTCTAGTGTTAACATTGTGTCTAAAGGGAACATTGTGTCTAGGAAAAATCTAAGTCTTTTCAGTAAAAGAGGTGATAGACACAATTATAGGACTAGAAATAGGGACCAATTGATTCAACCGGGTTTCAGACTGGCTAAAGTAGACTCATCCTTCATGGGGTACTGTTTGAAATGTTACAATAAAATACCTCCCCACATACTCCAATTGAACGAAACGAAATTTAAATCTTGTATAAAACGCACACTATGCTGCCAAGCATATTATAAGTTGGGGGATTACATCGACGACAAAAATGCTTGGCTCAGCGCTGGTCCAGCTCCACAAGGGCGCATAAACTAATTGATTAGCATTCAAAATATTGTTGCAGCTGCTGAAGATTGTAAAACTATCTTTAGATTGTATAAATTCAATCTCTTAGTATTATATAATTGCATAGCACATGTGTGAGCACTATGTCCCTACTTTACAGTTACCATTTACTGGGTACGTCTTTCATTGACTTGAGTTTGCCCTGGCGGTTGTGAGTATGTCATGCTCACTCAAATGTCTCGCTGGTGGTGGCGTGTGTGTTGGATCGTTAAGTTCCCTTCAAAATGGTTGAGCTAAATGGTGCTGATGCATGCGTCATGTTCGTGAACGGGCGCCGTCAGTGGGGACTGGTCATCTCTTAGCTGCCACGGCTTATTTGAATTTATTTTAATTTTTTAATTGTTTTTGATTTTATTTTTATTACTGACGCTTTTAACGTGCACGTCTTTTTACATTGTTCTCACATGTATAATTACAAAAATAGATGATGTAACCAATATTTTGTGAAAATATTCTGATTGAAAAGAGTGTCCGTGGAGTTTCTTGCCCGTTCTTCTCCATAGGAACCTACTACGCGTTGGAATGGGCAACTAGCTTCATATTTCTGACTGACCGACCCCTTGACAATTCAAAAGTACCTGTAATTGGTTTATTTGAAATAAATGCTTTGAGTTTGAGTTTGAGTTTGAGTCTATGCAATAGCACCAAAATTGTATAATAAATTACCTTGTCATATTAAAAATGGTAAGAATTATAATGAATTCAAAAGTAATCTTTCTAAGCTCCTAAATGACAAAGTATATTATTAAGACAAGGAGTATCTGGATGTCAAATTTTGATACATTTTTATAATTTATATTTTTGACTGTAATTTTGTGTTTGTGTTTTGCAATCTTTTGGCGTTATGTATTTTTTATCTTTTCCTATTTTCATGACATTTTTCGTATAATAATATGACGATTGTATAATTTGACCTTTTGTGACTTTGACATTGTTCATAATAATCTAATTTTGTATGCCTATCGGCGGGACATGGTTTGTACATTTATATTGGAAAACACCTGTAATCATCTATGTTTCACAAAATGAATAAATGAAATGAAATTAACATTGTGAAAATCACTGTTTTTAGTGTTTATGTGTATATTTTGCCTAATATATAAGATATTGGCGAAGATGAATTGAGATGCCACCGTGAGAGTACCAATATCTTTGAAAAAATCTCTCAGAGAAACTCTGGCACCTAGCTGGTAAATAGCTCGAACAGCTCGTTTTTGAAGGACAAATATATTTTGAATATCAGCAGCTTTGCTCCACAGCAGAAGACCGCCGTAGGACATAACGCTATGAAAATAACTAAAAAAAGACTAAACGAGCTGTATCGACGTCAGTGTATTGTCTTACTTTCCTGACGGCGTAGGCGTAGGCGACCCAACTGAGCCTTCCCGCTAGGCTCGATATATGGGGGCCCCACTGAAGTTTGGCATCTACTGTTATGCCAAGAAGAACCAAAGCAGATCTCAGTTAATGGTTCTGCAACTTTCAGTGAATGGGCAACTAACGGGATATTTAAGAGTAGAATCAAACTGTTTAAACTGTATGAAGAAAGAAATTATAATAAAAGTAAAGAATTTTATCAATATGTTAAGAACTAAATTATAAATTATTCAAACAAACAAAAATTTAAAAAGTCAAAATAAAATAAAAACTACTTGGGAAATTATAAACAATGAGACTGGAAAAGACAGTAAGCGTAGTAGTGACTACAGCCTTAGTGTTAAAAATACAGTTATTGAAAAAGATTTGGAAGTTATCACAGCTTTTGAAAATTGCGTATAGATGTGGTGGCATAACATCACTGGCCGGTAGATTTTATACTGACTTGTGATGTAGCGAGTCCCCACTCCCCAACTTTAATGCGTTATATCTCAACCATTTTTTATTAATATGATAAAGCAAAAAATTTATGTCTGTATTATCTGACTGACGGACTAAACAGTATTTTTTTTTCCGCAGTCAACATCTCTATTGTGTTGTTTTCGGCATTTTTTGCTAAATATTGTACAGTGATTTCTAGTTCGAACAGCAACATTAATAAAATTGGCACGCACATATATATACAGGATCGCCATCCCTGTTCCACACTGGCCGTTGGCGAGCCAACTATTGTATTACTAACAATGTTATAAGCTGGTATTGCTCCAAGCTTCCAACTATGTTTGAAATTGAAAAATACATATTTACTGCTCACTCAGAGGCTGTAACTGTGTAGCCTAATCGCATATCGCAGCCTGCAACTAGTTCTGATATGTATTTGACGTAATAACTGTGACTAAGGTAGGTACGAGTATTTACCTATAGTGTAGTGTCTATAAAATAATACTTTTCTCATACATGCTTGGAAATTCGAACATAATTTTGACAACCTTCTTTGAGATAAATCGAAATGCGGTACTGGTCGAATACATGCGAGCGCCCGGCTGGCAATGTTTGTATGAAAATCCATATCTGTCGTGTTATTAAAAAATGGAACGAACTTTTTACTTCAACACATAGCAACCAAGGAGGTAAGTTATCAAAAATGTTATTTAAATTTCGATTTGGCTTGCAAATAGAACTGTTTAAAGTAAAGAAGAAACAAATTAACATATTGGCGCGTGCAAAAATTATCGTTTGTCGTCATTGATTCTGGAATTTATAATTAATTTACTCTGTTTGAATTTCTGCGCATTATTTGAGAAAAGTACCATACAAACCTTGGCCGCAACCAGGCATTGATGGATTCACGTATGTCTGCCTCTGCTTCGCCTCGGCCTACATTTTCACGATCGCCCATCAATACCCCAGTTGCAGGCTGCGACAGTAATGTACTATTAGATAAAGTCAGAGTAATTCGTTGTAAAGGAAATTGACCACCAACCTAAAGTGTGCGTTTATTCAAAATAAAACTGTCATTCTTTGCGATTCTTTTGCCTATGGCATACCATAAGTTGAAGCGACATTAAAAGTTGCACTGTCGAAGCAGTTTTAAGACGGTGCAAGTCATTTGTTATTTACATTTTATTGGGTGGCCCTGTGGTAACAGCCGTGAACTCAAACTCAAACTCAAAGCATTTATTTCAATTAAACCATTTACAGGCACTTTTGAATTGTCAAGGAATCGGTCAGTCAGAAATATGAAGCTAGTTGCCCATTCCAAAGCGTAGTAGGTACCTATGGAGAAGAACGGGCAAGAAACTCCACGGACACTCTTTTAAATAAATTGTTACAAAGTATTGGTTACATCATTCATGTTGAAATTAAACATGTGAGAACAATGTAGAAAGACGTGCACGTTAGAAGAGTCATAAAAAATTTAATAAAAAAAGAAAAAACAAAAATTTAAATCAGCCAAGGCAGCTAAGAGTTGACCAGTCCCCACTGACGGCACCCGTTCACGAACATGACGTATGGATTAGCACCATTCAGCTCAACCATTTTGAAGGGAGCTAAATGATCCAACACATGCGCCACCATCAGCGAGACATCTGAGTGAGCATGACATACTCACAGTCGCCAGGGCACATTCAAGTCAATAAAAGACGTTTTACCCGGTAAATATTAGCTCTTTAGTACATAGTACTCACACCTGTGCTCTGAAATTATATAATACAAAGGAAATTGATTTTATATAGTGCAAAGATGGTTTTAAACTCTTCAGAAGCTCCAACAATATTTTCAAATGTTAATCAAATAGTTGTGGTTGTGGAGCAGGACCAGCATTGAGCCAAGCATTTTTATCCGCGATGTAATCCCCCAACTTATAATATGCCTGCCGGCATAGTGTGCATTTTATACAAGATTTGAATTTCGTCTCATTCAGTTGAAGTATGTGGGGAGGAATTTTATTGTAACATTTTAAACAGTATCCCATGACACGTGATTTACGCGTTATACGTCGTAGAACCCAGACAAGCCGTTTACTTTGTGTAAATTATTTCATCATCACAGTTCTCAAAACGGCGAAGGAAAACATCGTGAGGGGTTTCCTTACAATATTGGATGTTGTGACAGAAATTGAATTACCCTAGGCTGATAAAATTTTAGTTTTTCCTAATTATGTTAACATTAGTGTTAAAGTCGGTTCCCCCTTAGGGGATAGGGCCGCGCTCCACCCCGTACGGCCCTATAGAGCTCGTCTCCGGACTGGACACTCTCCCACCGATATAAGAAAGAGAAGCATTCCCATAAAATATAAATGGAATGGGTTTGTAAGAGGTTCAATATTGTTTTACAATTTTAAAGAAATAGGATATTTTGTTATTAATTAGGGTAACGTGTCGAGCTGTCTACCCATAAAATTGAGATTTAATGTGTGTGTGTGTCTTAAGCGACGGTTTTAAAATAAATATAATAATATATTGTTATTAAATTAGAGTAAATGACACACAGTCACAATGTCATAATGGTTTAAATTATTGTCAGTATGCTATGCAAACTTGTGCGTACGAATAAATTCTATTTAAAGCCAATTATACCTTTTATATAGAGAGCAGTGGTGGCCCGGTGCTAACGGTCGCGAATTACGAGTTGTAGGTCATAGGTTCAAACTCAGACAGACGCTTTACTTTATGTAAATTATTTCATCGCCACTGCTCTCAAAACGGAGAAGATTTTTTTTTTTAAGGAAACTGGCATGTCTAGAACCAAAAATTCGAAGTCAGCGACAACTTCCACTGTGCCCGCGTGGTGGATTACCGCCCACTCCCTCTCACCGAGACGAGGCCTGTGTCCCAGCAGTGGGAACATTTTAGTAACAGCAAGAAACTTGCATCGTGTAAATGGTGCTTTACTAAATTCTAATGTTTCTCGGAAATTCGACTAGTAGACTAAACGAATAACCGTTGAAGGGTTAGGCTTATTTTATTGGCTGTAAATAAAATGTCAATTAACTCTCAATTTCTTTTTTTTATCGAATCCAAGAAATCTCAGATAAATCCTACATTATGCGCATAAATCTTCTTCTATAGATATAAATATGTATGTTGGTCTATGAGACTGACACACTCCAACACAATTTTGTTCACCATGAAAGTTGGCAGAAAAATAATGATGTCTAGGTACAATGTATTTTTTCATGGCGAAGGTTTTAATAGATTATTTCGACCTCCACGCAGGCGCAGCCGAGGACAAAAACTGAAATCAAAGGAAAATTTAATCTGCCTAGCCTTTTCCCAACATTGTTGGGGTCGGATTCCAGTCTTACCAGATACAGCTGAATATCAGTATTTTACATGGAGCGACTGCTTATCTAACTTCTACAACCCAGTAACTGGGTAATACGATACCTCTTGGTAAGACTGGTTGTCAGGTTTTCGGGTTTCTGAAGACCCGTAACGACGAATACTTAGCCACGAGCACAAGCGAAATGAAAGGAAATTACTTATCGAATAACAAAAAACACAACAACAATAAAAAAAAAGTAGATGGAGTCGACATTTCATATCTGACTATCCCTAAGAAGAAATAGCGAAACAAACTCAGGGGTCAAAGCTATACAACCATAGCCAGCCGACAAGTAAAGAGTATGTAATAATAACAAATCAAGTAGCGGCACAAATTAGCTTCGGTACCGCTAGCCTCATTAGACTCTACTTGGTTAATACACCAAATTACTTACCGAACTGTGCTTCAACTTAGTAGGGCGCTTAAAATGGCGCTGGCTAATGCATACCTAAATAATAATGTTCTATAAGTACTCTCTTTGTTTATATATTTTTGAATAAAGGTAAACCAACTTTACTTGAACTTATAGTTTTTTTACAAAAATACTCTGATGTATAAAAATATCCACCATATGTAACACATATTCCTCTGTTTTATGTATATACATGTTCATAATAAATTTTCCGTTTTAATTGAAAAGTCACATGCTGTATGCCTTTTTATAAATTTAACATCACTTTTTATAAATAATATCACAAACGGTGAGATGTTTTCTCCCTTTATATATTTTTCTTTGTTTAAAACAGAAATAGATCACATAACAATTTTATTTATACTTTTAATATTACTTCATGCCAGCAGAAAAACAACAAAAAAATATCAGACAAGATCTTTCTCACTTTTATTAAAAACTATCTGTTTTATCTTTTTTAGGGTCCCGCCTCAGTTTTTAGGTACCTCAAAAGGAAAAAACACGGAGCCCTTATATGATCACTTCGTTTTCCATCTGTCCGTCTGTCAAGACCCTTTTTCTCAGGAACGCGTCGAGGTATCAAATTGAAATTATTATCAAATACGTAGGTCTGTGGTCCCTTGGAGCCCTAAAAAAATCAAGCTTCTTAGTCGACGCAATAAAAATATACGGCCATTTAAGCGACACATTTTGAGTGCAAATAAATCAAACCCTATAGGGTACTTCCCGTTGACCTAGAATCATGAAATTTGGCAGAAAGCAAGGTCTCCCAAAATAAGTAAAAGAAAAAGTCCGTTTTTTTTTTAAGTTGTAGTTTTATCACGAATAAAAACTTACATTTGCAGTTGGAGAATGGACCGTGGCATATATCGATGTATGGAAGAACATGTTTTTTAACTACAAAGTTAAGTTTGTTTATTAGGAACGAGATTAAGCGCGTGAGCAAAGACTACGTCCTTCAGTTGTGTTTAGTCAGACTGAAAAGATTATTAAATAAATAAAACTCAGATAACATAGGTACAAAAGAAATATAAAAACATGTTCTAGAATTGCCGACACGGTTGGCGCAGTGGCTGAGCGATCGACTGCTGCGCAACGTGTCGCGGGTTCGATCCCCGCACGGAACAAATATTTGTATGATCTGCAAATAGTTGTTCCGGGTCTGGGTGTTAGTGTATGTGAGTTTCTATGTTTGTAAACGCACCCACAATACAGGAAGAAATTCTTAATGTGGGGCAACGTTTAAAAAAAAAAAAAAATTAAATGGCAAAATAATTGGAGACGAAGATGAGATGCTATTAAATATTTTTATGAAATATTATCAATTCAATCAGAACGGCGTCGGACTGGCCAGCAGCAGGTCTTAAGCTCGTTGCATTTACAACTCAGTATTATTTATTTATATATACTTTATTGTGAGGAGCTCGTGGCTAAGTAAGGACAGCCGCACGGTTCGATCCATCAGGTTAAGCTACGCTTGCCGGGGCTGGTCTGTGGATGGGTGACCATCTTAACATACCGAGACTCCTCCGTGCCTCGGAAAGCACGTTAAGCCGTTGGTCCCAGCTGTCATTCGTGGATCTTTGACAGTCGTTACGGGTCGTCAGAAGCCCGAAAGTCTGACAACCAGTCTTACCAAGGGGTATCGTATTACCCAGTTACTGGGTTGTGGAGGTCAGATAGGCAGTCGCTCCATGTAAAATACGGTATTCAGCTGTATCCGGTTAGACTGGAAGCCGACCCCAACATAGTTGGGAAAAGGCTAGGCAGATTGATTGATACTTTATTGTACACCAGATCATACATTACATAAAGAGAAACTAATACACTACAAAATATACAATGGGCGGCCTTATCGCTTACTGCGATCTCTTCCAGGCAACCTTGGAATTGACAGTGATTTTCTGGACATAAAATAGGGCTGTCTGTGGTGCAAATATATTATATTACATTACAAGCCATATAATTTATAGATTGGTAACATAACTAACAATAATGATTTCTTTAAACAAATTAGATATCTCAGTTTTGCTTGTTCGTTGTACATAATTTAGAAGGGGCTCTTCCAGGCTGAAATGTTCATGATGATGAAGTTAAACAGCGCAAAGGGACGTTTTGTTTGCGTTATTTCAATATTGCAATTCCCTAAATAACTTTACAAAAATGTACCCTGGTTTGTCAAGATATAGCTAACGAAGAAGCCGGCAGGGCGGACACGCGAAGTAACTTCGAACGATTTTATGATTGAAAATACCTGGACCCTAATTGCGTAATACCACGGAACATAATCTGTTCCGTGCGTAATACACGATCAATCAGAATCTGAATCGTTTTGAAACAGATTGCTAATTCATTGCTTTGAAAAAAAAAATCTGCTCTACAACGTAAATGACGCAATAAATGTTGTTGAACTGTCAAAATGAAACAGATTAGTCGTAATCGTTTACGAAAATGTGTTGCGTAAGTAGATAGCTGTTTTACATAATATGGGTGGAACTAATTATTGTGCTTGTCACAAAAATAAGCCAAGGGATAGTTGCATTTTAGACTACCTGCTGGCCGCGGCTTCGCGCGGGTGGACCCTTATTATTTTTCTTAAATAAAAGAACGAAAAGAAAGTCTAAGTTACAGTTCCTTATGACATCGCCTATCTGCCAGTGAAAGTCCCATCGGAGATAAGCCAAAACAAACAGACAGACCGACAAAGAATTTTATTCTTTTGTTTTTAGTACCGTACATTCTTTCATTATTATGCATTTAGTAAAAAAGCTGTTGTTTTGACATTACTAACGGACGCTTAAATTGTATGTATTTGTAGATTAAAAAAATCGTTCGTTACGTTTACGTCACGCGTTCGTGCCTCAAGTCTTTCATCAGCTTGAGTTAATTTATCACTGTATATTTAACCGGTTAATAAAACAATATTTCCAGTCAGCTTCGAACATTGTAAACGAGTGCCTAACCAAGCATACGACTTCTAATCGACTCAAACAATGTGTTATAGCTATTAATCACATGTAAAGCTCAAATTCAGTCCGTAACTCTTGTGAAACTACATAAAATGGCCGGTCAAGTGGGTCAGTACATGTTTGTATAGGCAATAACATGGTTATTGAGTGTTGAAATATTGTGATGTCTTTTAGTTAGGACCTGTGTGATTCAGTGGTTAACACCCCGCCTCTTATGCTCGAGGTTGAGGGTTCATATCCGGGAAAGTACAGAAGTAACTTTTAAAATTAATTATGTACCATGTAAAATACTTAGCTGCATCCGGTTAGTCTCGAAGCCGACCCCAACATAGTTAGGAAAGGGCTAGGCAGATTTATGTGCTTTCTAAGTTTGTCTTGGACATTACTGATATCGGTGAAGGAAAATCGTCACGAAACCCGAACTTCTCTAGACTATACTATGAAACGAGCAATATTTATGTATTATATATTTATAGCCGCTTTCGAGAATTTTCGAATCACCAACGTGATTAAAAATATATATATATTTGTAAAAAAAATCTAATGATATCGATGAAAGTTGCAATATTGGGGTCTCCTATCTGGTAAAATTTGTTTTCTCCGTATTTTCATCCAAGCAGAGCTCGGTCTCCCAAAGTTTAGAACAAGATGGCTACCTTAGAATAGAATAATGACATGTCAGCATGGAATTATTAAGTACCTACTATCATGGCAGCATGGAATTAGTAAGTACATGCCATCATGGCAGCATGGAATTAGTATGAACTTTCCAATACTATTAAATGAGCATTCTCTATTTTCACCCGAGCAGAGCTCGGTTGACCAGGTACTAATATTATAAATGTTTGTTTGTAGCGGGTAATCTCCAGAACTTCCAGGCGGATTTGATAAATTATTTTGGCATTGGATAGCCCAATTCATGAGGAAGGTTATAGGCTGACGGATGAAGTTGCAGGCAGAACCCAGTAGTTAATACTCGCGTAAGTTTGAAATCGCCAACCCGTCTTGAGCAAGAGCAGTGATCAATGCGCGCCCTTCTCTGTAAGAAGAAAATGCCTTTGCCCTGCCGTGGGAATGGGCTGGTATTATTATTTGTATCTTATTACTAAGCCTTTATTGCCAACACAATTTTCCAATAAAAAAATATAGATTTTTTACAATATAGACTCTTTACAATATAATTAGTTATTTAACATATTTGTTGCTTGTATATATTAGTTTTTGGACGTCGGCACGAAGGCCTCCTCCAGCTCTTTCCAGTCTGCTCTTGTTTGAGTTGTTCAATGCCATATTGAACCTGAAATCTTTTTGATGTCATCAGACCAATGTTTTCTTTGACATCCTCTTTTTCTCTTTGTTTGGAATCTAGGCATCCACTCTGTTATATCTTTTGTCCATTTATTACTATTCTCTTTCATCATGTGGCCTACCCACCTCCAATTGAGTTTCTTGGTATTGACTACAACTTGTTCATTCTTTATATCCATGCCCGCACAAATACGAAAACAACAAAAAAATAAGTAGGTAGATCTGTTAAGATGACTGACTGGGGACTGTAGTGAGAACTCCTGGTAGTTTCTCCGTCTAAGCAAAGTTAATGCTTGTTATAAAAGTGAGTCGACTATTGTTGTTTGTGGAGTTTGTATGAAACTCTGAGTTCAATTTTATTGAAAGCCGTACTCCGTAAGCTTAGAAACTTTTAAATAAAGCTCGTGTCAAGCGTTTCAAACAGGGTTCAGTCGCCTCGAGGGAAGCCAGTAGTCGCCAACTTGCGGGGTAATTGCGTAGCACATTTACAATGACGATGCTTCTCATTTTGACAGTTCAACAACATTCATTGCGTTATTTACGTTGTTGTGCAGATTAATTTTCCAAATATATGAAGCAATGGATTAGCAATGTCCTTCAAAATCCTTCGGATTTTGATTGAATCAGGGCGATGGTGTGAAATTGTGAGAGCTTATAATTTATATACAGGGTGTCAGGGACATCGACGTGAAAACTGATACCGTGGATTCAGTACTGATCCCGAACCCCACTGTGTTAAAAAAAAATCGCCGGTTATTAAAAAAAATCTACTTTTCTATAGAAAAGTGCAGTACCTTCGCGGTCAAAATGTATCGAACATTTTATTTTTAAATATCTGACGAAAATTTTCAACGCAGGGGGGTTCAGGATCATGTACTGAATCCATGGTATCAGTTTTCGCGCCGATGTCCCTGACACCCTGTATAATAAAGTTAAAGTTTTTGTTTGTTTTTGAGGAAAGTTATAGCCATAGGCCTAACTTGCCATAACGCTAAGACCCTAGGAGCAGAAAAAATAAAAAAAACGTCAGAACGAACGATAAGCGAATACGAAGTAATAGCGCGGATCTGGATATATTTTATGCTAAAACAAGTTTAATGTGGATGAAGTTGCGAGTATAACCTAGTAAATAGATAACCCTTCTTTACAGTCAGTAATGGTGAAAACTCATAACACAGCTTTCAAAACCTTTACCTTGACTAGCAAAATATCTCTTTCTGATATAATTTACATAACATCTTCAGGCTATAAATAAAGTTACCAGATCCCATAACCCATTCAGTTAGCAATAATTCCTTGATCTACAATATCTGGATAGATAGACATAAATTCAAGAGCAGCTTTTCCACGCAAACTGCCAAAGTGGGGACCATATTTCTCCGTGTCGCCTTACTGGTAGTTACATGCATTTTGCTTGGCAATGCACTTTAGGAACTGAATTCGTCAGACGCGCAGTTTAGTGAGGTGCTTACCATGCTATTTGGATGGAAATTGTTACGTTTTGAATGTAAAATAAGGTAGGAAACGTCCTTTTATTTGAAACATATTGGAAACATATTCCACCGACATACACTATAGGATGATTTAATTATGAAAGTGTTAGATGATTGGATAGGCGCAGTGGCAGAATGATAGGCTTAAAAGGAGCATATAATAAAGAATTCAATTAGAATGATGCCTTGACTTTTATAGAACTCTCGGCAATCATTGTATGTAATTTATACTCCATATTAGGGGTGGCGAACCGGTCGATAGCAGCTATTAGTCCAGTGGATAGTGGCAAGGCAAAAAGTTGAATTTCCTAATAACGCTTGACAACTGGGCACTGATGTTTCATTTAACATTTCAAGAAGTATGTAATTGGTAGATCGCACAGGGTTTTGTCAGTAAATAGTAGATCTTGGGTCTAATCAAGTTGGCCACACCTGCTCTATATCAATGTTTAAGGAGGTAAACATGCTGGGGTTGCGGGTTTGTCTGAAAGGGATATCGCGGCCCCGGCACACAGGCAACGGAAGGAACACGGGTGGGTTTTAGTCAGTAAAAGTCTGACACACCCTCCCGCTCTGCCCAGAGCGGGAGAAGTCATTTGATGATTTCCCATCCAAAAAAAAAAAAAAAAAAAAAAAAGGAGGTAAACATTGCACTTACTATAAGGCTTTACAAAAAAAAATATCCCTTAGAAATCCCTGATTCAAAAAACGATTAAAAGGTATTAAGCAAGTAATTTCAAGCACTTTATATAAACGTTAAACTAATTTTATCATAGTTAACACTTTGAGGGACACTAAACGCCCTTAGGCGTAGGTAATAACAGTAAAAGTTCTATTGCGTCTCGTTCAGTGACCTTCAACCGATTAATATAGTAAATTGTATAATAAAAAATCTATTTGGATTATTTTCTACTCGTATTCGTGTTGTAATTCTCCTTAGTTCCAGGTCCAGTTGAAACCAGCGTCAGGCACTAGTTGTCTGGCATTTTTGCTGAACTGGGCTTTTTTGGCGCAGCCGTGAGGCACACCTTCTTGCTAGTTTCTTATTGTGGATCCACACAGCGGCACTGCCGGCGGTTTGATCACAAGCAAAGCCGCCAAAACAGCCGTGCAAGTGTGGTTATGAATCGATATTCTCAGTTTTCCGTTGACTTTCGGCGAAGTGAGTTGTACGCAGATACTGGAGACAAAAATGGACGATAACTGTTCCCCCGCTGCCACGCCGCGCGGCGACCTCGCGCGCAAAATGGCCGCCGGCTTTATTGCGATTGCCGCACGCAAAGCCGGCGGCAAGTCCATAGGCCGGCCGGCGGTATGGCCTCCGGCGCATGCTGCCGGGCTGTGCGGATCCACAATTACATCGCACTGTACACTTTCTTTTTATTTTGTTATCCGCTATATATTACCTTTATTGTGTTTCTGTTAGCCTGTGCTAAATAAATGTATTTTCTTTCCTTCTTTCTTTTCTTTTCTGTTAGTAATAACACACAAAATATTAACGTTCTCAATATTGTACGCACCTACTGAAACTTCTTTAGAATATAACGTAATCGGAGTTGAAATTACATTAATGCGAAATGGGATTCACATTATTGGATTCCCAATAGGAATATCATATTTAAAAAGATTTTTGTTAGAACAGTACCTAAAGAACCTTGACGACACGGTTGGCGCAGAGGCTGAGCGATCGACTGCTGCGCAACGTGTCGCGGGTTCGCTTCCCGCAAGGAACAAATATTTGTATGGTCTGCAAGTAGTTGTTCCGGGTCTGGGTGTTAGTGTATGTGAGTTTTCTGTGTTTGTAAACGCACCCACGATACAGGAAGAAATTCTTAGTGTGGGGCAACGTTTAAAAAAAAAAAACCCGTTTGTTCAGTTACTATGTTCTACAAGACTTTAATAGCTAGGTATGTATTTTATCCGGATTTGAATATCTCACCTCTTTATTAGATGATTTAAATTCTGTACTTTTTTAAATTTATTTAGAATTAAAACGAAATGAACGTAAATAACAACTTCTAACTAATTAATTAATCGAATAAAAATATTATATCCTTCTAACTAAAACTATTAACAAACTAAAATATAATAATAATAATAATAAATAATTTATTTTAGATTCATCTTTTGATTACATCCATATTTGTTAGTACAAACGCGAGCCTACAAACTAGTGTTAGTAATAATTAATAAATAATTGTTTGCCATAACATTTTAATTAAATAATATATAATTGTAATTTTATTTTATTTTATTAAACAGTATTTGGCCGGTCCTAGTGGACTCCCCGATGGTGGTGACAGATGATACTATACCCGACGGGGTCGAAAGACCAATGCCTGCTGGGGTTGCGGGTTTGTCCGAAAGGGATAACGCGGCCCCGGCACACAGGCAACGGAAGGAACACGGGTGGGTTTTAGTCAGTAAAAGTCTGAAACACCATCTCGCTCTGCCCAGAGCGGGAGGTCATTTGATGATTTCCAATCATGAAAAAAAAAAAAAAAAAAAAAAAGATGATACTATACGACTGCGTGCAGCCGTATCCAGCGAGCCAGCATCGGAGAGTCCCATCGGTCCGCCAGCGCACGCAGGATGGTGTTGGGACTGTCGCGCGTGCGGCGCATGATAGAAGCGCACCGTTTGCGCATGATGGCCACAAAGCTATCCGTGTCAGCCGCCGCGAACATCGCAGAGGCGCTGCAGTGGCGCCACAAACCATCTAAGCATACTCTAGTCAATGTGTGTCACTACATCTTCCTACAAAATAAAATAATATAGTAAATTTGTCATCAACAATCTGCCTCGCCTTTTCCCAACAATGTTGGGATCGGCTTCCAGTCTAACCGGATGCAGCTGAATACTAGTATTTTACATGGAGCGATTGCCTATCTGACCTCCACAACCAAGTAACTGGGTAATACGATACCCCTTGGTAAGACTGGGTGTCAGACTTACGGGCTTCTGACGACCCGTAACGACTGTCAAAGATCCATGAATGACAGCCGGGGCCAACGGCTTAACGTGCTTTCCGAGGCACGGAGGAGTCTCGGTATGTTAAGATGGTCACCCATCCACAAACCAAACCCGGCAAGCGTAGCTTAACCTGACGGATCGACCCGTGCAGCAGTTATTACTTAGCCACGAGCTCCTCCTAGTATAATTTTCATCAAGAATAAAGATTAATTCTCTTATAGCGCCATTTTATGTGCCCCAAATTACTAGCAACGGGTAATGTATGTGCATTCTAGAATACTAGAATAAGTTAAAGTTAACAAGTATATACCTGTCGTAGTTATTAGGCCTTAAAACTAAACTTATATCCAAGTAACTTGAAGAATTACCAAGTTTATTTTACATAATCCTATAGGTACCTGCGACCGACGGAAGAACAAAAAAAGTTTTGAAAGTGAGCCAGCAACTCTTTCGAAATTCGAAAGCGACTTTTCCTGTTCGAAACTTCGTATTACTTAAACTCGTGTTTCGACATAGCAATTAACAAGTACAGCAATCGAAAGTCGAAACAAGAGTGTTCGAAAACTCACATCATATGGCTGTTGTATCTCCTTTTAATTGGATTAATTGCTTAGAATTTTGTTAATATTACAGTTCTTGGTTCTCTTATCTTTCTTTACATATGTAAGTGGGGAACACGAGTATTGTAACTATCGTAACTTTTTATTCGAATATATAAAGTATCTCATAAAATTACAGACAATTTTGAGACAAAAAACGTCTTATTCGAGCAGATTTTCGGTGAAAATCACTTCAACAAATTGGTAATAAGTAGCCCACCAGACACAACACCGTCTGGTCGGAGGATCCTCCCTTTTGTATGGAGGATGAAGAACTTTCCACCCTGTTCCTCATACCTCTATAGATTTTTTAAGTTCACTTTCTTTAGGTATTTAGAGGTATGAGGAACAGAGTGTTAAGTTCACTCATCATCTATAGAAAAGGAAGGATCCTCCAACCAGAGGGTGTCGTGTCTGGCGGGCAACTGCCCAACGATTGATGTCGGATAGTTTTATATAATGTCGTTCACGCGGAGAACTCTAATTGCGCGATGCAGGATTTGTGTGACGTCAGAATTTTGTGTGACCTCAGGTCTTTGATGCGTAGTTCACTTGTGGCGGTGTAGATGCCGCCACAAGTACTTAAGGGCTGCTATATTTGCCTTACACTCCTACCCTTTTAAAAAAAAATATTTTGTTTGGTGGGAAATTTTGTTTGGTGGGAAATTTTCAAATGACTTCTCCCGCTCTGGCCGAAGTGGAAGGGCGGTATCCCGTTCGGACTTTCCCGCGCCCCGGCAGTACACTCCTACCCTAAAGACGAATCACTCATTGCATGCCTTTACTAAAGTCGTGTAAAAAACAAAAAATCATTACCCATAAAATATCGTGTAACATTTTTAAAACGAAACCGGACCGATACGTTACTAGAGTGACAAGAGCAAAAAAGCAAAGCAACTTGTACGAAGGTACACTTAACTAAGGAGTTCACACGCCAACCGACAATTAGTCCGACTTGTTACTGGTATGGGCTGCAAACTTAGGGAATTATTTATAAATGTTGCTTAAAGTTAAGTGACGTTCACACGTCAAAAATGTATGGTTGAACAGTCACTAATCATCACTTAGCTTTAAGCAAAGTTTTTGTTTGTCTCGTTCTTTGGTGTTGCTTGCGACTATCTGCACGACTTTTTGATGTTCTACGAATTTGCAGGTGTAGTTGACATGGTTTTTTATTTTTAACCGACATCCAAAAAAGGAGGAGGTTCTATGTTCGTAGCGTATGTAATGATTTTTTTTATGTATGTCCACTGATTTCTCCGTCAATTGTGGATAAATTTTGAAAATTCTTTATTGTTTAAAAGGGTATGCTCTCGAGGTGGTCCCATATAAATTTTATTAACTTTGCTTGGATAGTTTTTGAGATACGTAGCTTCAATGATACATATTTTCCCAACTTAGTCTATAAGGATGATATGGTAAGTTCCCGTCACTGTTATTTACATAGCAGGTAGTGGTATTCGAATTTGTGTGGTGTAGGCTGCAAAACTGTAAAATAAAAAATAAAATAGACAAAAATGACAACCGACTTCCAAATAAAAACACCACAAAGTATTTATAGTGTTTTTTTTTGGAAGTCAGTTGTTTTTTTTTAGTTTTTTGTTAATATTTATTAGTTAACTGACGCTGCTATAATTATCTAGTAGTTTAAAAAGAATGAAATGGAAAAAAAAATTATAACAAAAAAAATTAAAGCAGCAGAAGCAACATCAACAAACGCAAACTATTAAGATAATATCTTTTATTTGGGTTTATTTGGAGCATATCATAATAATATTAAGTATTTTTATAAACATGTAAAGGCTTAACATATCACAAGGAAGATTGCTCCTACATCAAATTACGAATGTTACATTATAACATAGTTATAGATAAGTTCATTATGTAGAATTCAACGTCTAAAGTAGGTCGAGAATGAAAAATATTTAAAAGCCCGAGTGGGAAAAAACATTGTAATAATGTTATCCTATGTTCAGCATGTTTGTGGGCTGCTGCGAAAGATAAGAAAAGTTTAATTATCTATAAAGTCTGTTTCCGATTACACAATTCGTAAAAGTTACGTTAGCTAGTAAAAGTGCTACGTTGCTACGGATGAGTAGCGTCGTAGCACTCGTAGCACAGTGCTACGAAAACCGTAGCAAATGAACTACAGTGTCTTATCTAAAGAAATAACTAGATTGTGGTTTAAAAAACTTGGCTGTAATCATGTTATCAGCTTCAACCTGATTCATTCAAATGGTATAAATAATAATTGAAATAGGTCTGATATTATAAACGTTGTCATGTTTACAATTTTTTATATAAGTAGATAATTTTTTGTAATTTTGCTTACAGTTCATTTATTTTTTTGTAAAGTGTAGACATTTTTACATTGGCATCGCTTTGGATGATTCTGTAAAGGTGTTATAATTGTGAAATAAATAAATAAACTTTATGACAAGAGCAGTGGTGGCACAGTGGTAACGGCCGTGACTTACGAGTTACAGGTCGCAAGTTCGAACCTTGACAGGCACTTTACTTTGTGTACATTATTTCATCACCACTGCTCTCAAAATGGTGAAGGAAAACATCGTGAGGAATTCGGCGTATCCTAGAATCAAAAATTCGAAGACATGTGACATCTCCGCACTGAACCCGCGTAGTGGATTACGGCCCAGCGGTGGGGACATTATAGGCTCCTTATGTTTAAATACAATCAATCTGCCTACCCTTTTCCCAACTATGTTGGGGTCGGCTTCCAGTCTAACCGGATGCAACTGAATACCGGTATTTTACATGGAGCGACTGCCTATTTGACCTCCACAACCCAGTAACTGGATAATATGATACCCTTTGGTAAGACTGGTTGTCAGACTTTCGGGCTTCTGACGACCCGTAACGACTGTCAAAGATACGGAGGAGTCTCGGTATGTTAAGATAATCACCACATCCTCGGACCAACCCCGGCAAGCGTAGCTTAACCTGATGGATCGACACGTGTGGCTGTTATTACTTAGCCACGAGCTAATTATGCTTAAATACACTTTATTTAAATACTTCCATCCACCAAAATGAATAATATATTAATGGATACATAGATCTTACTACACCCACGTTCAAAACGAGGGTCGTAGCTATTTCACGTACATCATTTCAAAACCACAAGGGAATGTAAAAGTAAAAACACTATTAAGAGCATAAATATTATCCTTAGTCCGCAGTTTTGTTTCGGAATGATAGAATAAAGATATTCTGTCATCCCACAGGAACTACGCGCAGCGGTGGATCTCACAGAATCGAAATATGAAATTCAAGTCAACATCTTTGAGATATTTCTGTTAAAATATTTTTCCATTTTCTATATGTTTATCTTTGCTGATTGTCAGACAGGAAATGGCTAGGATTTCTTTTTGGAAATCGGAAATATTTTTGGTGAATAATGTTAGTGTTAGTGGTAGTTGGATTTATCATTGAAACTACTGGATGTTAATAATAAAAATAATAATAATACCAGCCTGTTACTGTCCAACTGCAAGGCAAAAGCCTCTTCTCATACAGAGAAGGCTCGAGCATTGATCACCACGCTTGCTCAAGACGGGTCGGTGATTTCAGACTTATATTAACTATAAGTCCAGGTTTCCTCACGATATTTTGCCGTTGCCTGTGTGCCGAGGCCGCGATGTCCCCTTTCGGACAAACCCGCAACCCCAGCAGGCACTTCCGACCCCGTCAGTTGGTGCTGACATCTCTTTGAGGCGCGCGTGGAGCTCCTTGAATTTTTTACTTTATTTTATTTTTATTCTTTGTTGATATAGCGGCTAAAATAGTACACACTGTGAAAATTACAAGTGTCTACCTATTACGGTTTAAAGGATACAACCCTGTGACAGACAGGCGGACGGAGTCTTAGTAATAGGTTCACATTGGGACTCTTTGGGCACGGAACCCTAATAAACGAAATAATGTTTTTCGGTTTCGATAACACGGTAGAATGTCATGCAAACACTGTTATTTATCATTATGCTAAAGTGTGAATTTATACTGCAACATTTCTTTCAGCAAAGTTAGTAAGTCAGTGAGAAATTCTTTGATGAAAGTTATACGTGTTAAATACTCAAAATATTCCTTGTATAACCTATTAAAGGGTGTGAGGTAAAGGTCAATAAATGTGACGGATAATAAACCTAAATAGGCCGGTATATATAAATATTTATGTAAGTATAGATTCTATTATTTGTAGGTACTTTAAAGGTTTTAGAATGCCACGATAACGTATATTAAATTGTGAGACCGATCATCAGTGTTCCATATATATTTTCATCAGAAATAAAACATCCATATTTAAAATGTAACAAAAAGGTTATTTTTAGAAAAAAGTATATTGACACATTTTTTAAATCAAATGGACTAAAATGTTATTCACATAGCAAGCACTCTATTAAATCTTTTTTGTTTTTTTTTTTAAACTCTCTTTGTTACATCATTTTCGCTCTCAGTCCATATATACTAAAATTATAAAGAGAAAAGATTCGTATTTTTGTTTGTAGTGAATAAACTCAAAAACTACTAAACCGATTTTAAAATTATTTCACCAGTAGAATGCTATATTAGCACGGAGTAACAGGCTATAATTTATAAAGATATGACGCAAGCAAAGCCGCTGGTCGTCTATAAAATTAAAAATACATAAATAAGTAATGTTCTATAATTTCGAAAGTATTCATAATACAGAGGGTTGACTTTATACAATGAACGAAAACGCACACACACATAGACGCGCTTCATGTACAACGAGTACAAGCGCACTTGCGACTGGCATTCGGCTGCGATCGCCGTACGTTCGCGTCTAAGACCGTTATCATTCATTGTTTGCCAGCGTGTTTCCATCGAGGCGATTTGTGAGCGTGCTCTCCGTGGGTGCGAAGCAAGCTAGCCGCGACTAAGCGACGTGTTCGCCGCGTTTTCACAAAATTTACACTTGCTTGTCTCGTCAATTTTGATAAAACTCTCGACAATAATTCTCATTTATATCTTACCTTACTGAGATGAGAGTTACATTACAATGACTTACGAGTATACTAATAGTTTTATGTTGATCGTGAATGTCCTGTCTAAGTGTGCATGCGCCTGTTTTCACGGAGATGACCTTCTGTGGTATTATCCCCTCTGCATTTATGTGTTGTTTGACATTGAAAGGGCAATGACCAACCGCTTCGTCATGAAATGGATAGCAGCCATAATATTGTTAAATTAAATTCATAAAATTATATTAAGCTAGGTCAGATTATAGATTAAGATAGCCTTCGTACATGGAACAAAACGCTTAGGTTCATAAAGCGATGACAACACTTTTAAGCGACTTCTAAAAGGAGGAGGATTTTTGGGGTTTTTTTTTAAATGTATTTCGGGCATAACTCCGTCATTTATAGACGGATTTGCAAAATATTTTTTTTGTTTGAAAGGGTATACTTCCGATATTGTGCCATTGTCATTAGGTCAGGATCTGATGATGAACTCCTGGAGAAATCAAGGGAACTCTTCAAATATTAGGCACACGTATAGCGTTTTGGTATTTTTTATAATAACACGTGCAGTTGCTCTTGAAAAGCACCATTTGGTGAAGTGGAACTGATGATGAAGACCACAGATGGCCACCGGAACTACTCAATAATAAGTATTTCACGGGTTGCGATTCGATTACATTAATATGAACACCAAGCAATTTATGCTCATCACAATGTATATGCACAAGTGGAGCTGATGGTGAAGTACGAGGAGAACTCTCCAACGATTAACGTTCCTGCTTCGGGAAAAGCAATATTTTGTAAAAGGTGATGAGTAGTCAACTTTAAGCTATTGTAACTTAGATAAATTACAAACTGACCCACGAAAAAGCGAAAAATATTTTTTTTTTACAAAAAAAAAAAAACAACCGACTTCCAAAAAACACTACATAGTGAAAAATAACTTAAATTTCGGAAGTCGGTGGCAAATAACGAAAATACAAAACCAAAGACACCGACTTAGTAATAAAACAATTAACCTCCCCGATAACCTGTTAGTTTTATTGTGGCCTTTTAAGAGCGTTTATTCTGAAAGTGGGCAACGTCGCAAATACATAGATGTCACATATTTCGTTGTTTTGATTAATTTGGCAATATCACTGTATGGAAATAAGAAATGTGGCTAACTAGCGAACTAGAATATTGATTATGAAATGCAATAATTAATATCGTAACACCGAATATTTAGTTTTAGATGTAAAAACACGATTTGAAAACTTTCCAAAGGGGTTTTTACACCTAAAACGGGTACAACATCAAATTCAATATTATTGTAGCGGCATCTACATCGTTACATGCTACATGCAAACTACGCATCAAAAACCTGACGTCACACAACATCCTGACGTCACACAAATCCTGCATCGCGCAATTAGAGTTTACCGCGCGATAAACATATATACAAGCTTTCTGACTTCAACCTCTGGGCAGTTGCCTGCCAGACATCACACCCGTCTGGTCAGAGGATCCTCCCTTTTCTACGGGGGATGAGTGAACACCCTCATACCCCTAAATTATAATTGCAATGCATTATTAATATTCTAGTTCCCTAGTTAGCCACATTTCTTATTTCCATACAGTAATATTGGCAAATTATTCAAAACAATTAAATTTTTGACAGCTATCTGCGACATTGCCAACCTTCAGAATAAACGCTCTTAATTTACAGAAAAACCCCTTTAAAACATGATAATCTATACCGAAACTCACAACTGTAAAACTAGTACTACAAGTGCAAGGCACTTCGTGTACATGCAAGCGAATGCTTTCCATCAATTACAACAATAACTAGAAAAAGCTACTAATGCCAGCAAATGTTTTTAAATATATGTGTATCGCTAATGTAGGCAATTATATTGTGAATAGAAACACGTGAAGTTTATGGTTTTATCGCGGTTGCTGTAATTATGTAATTAGAATTGGAATTTATGCCGATTCGAGTCGATTTCTTGAGTTAATTTATTGTATGGTCAAATTGTGGTAGGTGGCATAAACTCTTGGTTTTATGAGCTTAGCTGTTATCGGTGAAATGTATGGCCGATTATGTATTATAAAATACAGTTATTATTATATTGTGAAATTTTTATCCTACAAAACGGATAAATTAACAATTTTTTTTTAAGCAGCTCGTGGCTATGTAATAACAGCCGCATGGGTCGATCCATCAGGTTAAGCTACGCTTGCCGGGGTTGGTCCGTGAATGGGTGACCCTCTTTACATACCGAGACTCCTCCGTCCCTCGGAAAGCACGTTAAGGCGTTGGTCCCGGCTGTCGTTTGTGGATTTTTGACAGTCGTTAAGAGTCGTCAGAAGCTGGAAAGTCTGACACCAGTCTTACCAAGGGGTATCGTATTACCCAGTTACTGGGTTGTGGAGTCCAGATAGGCAGTCGCTCCATGAAAAATACTGGTGTTCAGCTGCATCCGGTTAGACTGGAAGCCGACCCCAACATAGTTGGGAAAAGGCTAGGCAGATTGATTGATTTATATATATTTTATTAATTTGCAGAAAAAAATATCCAACTGTGTGAAATAAACAAAAAATCTTTTTCACTCACTTCCACATAATTTTTTATACAAAAATATCCAAAGTGTACTATTACCATGCTTTGGCAAGAATCAGTGATGTGATTATACAGAAAATCTCTTCAATCAAACTACACAAAACTAAGTAATTTTCTAGGTCATCTAGACCTAGAAAATTAAACTACGTACACTAAAATCTATTTATACAGGTTAAGACCGTACCATGTAAGACCTACACAAGATATGCATCAAATCAAGATGCCAATCAATAAACACACAACTGAATAATTAATATTGAAACCCCAACGTATTTACTCTACCTATACGAAGTAAACATATTATATATTCACTTACGGGGTCATTGTTTATTTGCTCACAACTATGTGGAGTGGGGTAATTCCGGAACACTATCCGTGTGAAATTTATTGAAATTTTGATACGTGCCGAAGTTATAAGTGCTACAACTCAAAGAATAATTAGAGTGTTTTTTCAGGGTTATGACGGGGTCTAACTTATTTTCCGGTTTGTAAAAGTTTACACCGCACGTTACAACCGCGTCTGTGGTGTAGTGGTTAGACCACCTATTTCAGACCCAGAGGTTCCGGGTTTGATTCTTAGTAGGGGTAAAATTTTCTGGTCGGTTTGGTTAGTGGTAGGGCTTGTTCTAAGTCCGCCTGGCTAGCTACCACCATATTATCTATGTCTATATTCATAATAACAATGTTAACAGCATTTTTGTGTTTCGGCAGTTAGAGGTAAGATAACCAGTTCCTCTGTGGTTGAGGATTCCGGGTGAAGCGCGCTTCCACCTTCGGCCTGATTTTCTTCGGCATGACTTACCATCAGGTGAGATGCCAAAACGGTGAAGGAAAACTTCGTGAGGAAACAACCGGCATGTCCTAGAACCAAAAATTCGAAGACATGTGACATCCACCAACCCGCACTGGGCCCGCGTGGTAGATTATGACCCACTCCCTCGCACAGAGAGGAGTCCAGTGCCCCAGCAGTAGCAAAGTCATAGGTTGCTTGTGCTCGATGGTGCTCATCACAATGCTTGGAGAGCACACTAAGTAGCGATTCTCATTTCAGATTTGTGACAGGATTTCCTAATATAAGCCGCATTATGCTGAGATAGTGGCCTTTTTGGCCTCGCACAGGTCGTTACTTTTCTGTTTGTATTTTAATTTTATATTTTTATTTTTTATTATTACTGACTGTTTGTATTTCCTGTGCATGTCCCAAATAAAATATTTTTCTTTCTTTCTTTCTTTCTAATAATATTTAATGGGTAGATGAATTTTACTGCTCATCTACCGACTTAACTTAGTGCATATATTTGTTCGTTTTTGTGATCCACCGAACTTTCGTCATTGTTTTTATAATAGTATTTATATTATATCTAAGGACATGAATGCTTTCTCGTGTTCTGAATTAATTATCACATCAAAAACCTCACACATTTGACATTTTCCAAACATAAATGTGTCCACTAGAATTATTAACAGCGTCGTTAGCGTGGCGGCTTTCGGCTTAGGTGGACTATTATATCCCGGTGACATGTCAGGTTTCTACGAACTCACCATTGTTTTACGTTTATATGCTTTGTTGGACTGTCACATTAGATTGCCTGTGTAGCTTCATTTCGACAGCAATTTTGAATGGCTTATTAAATGTGAAAATGTTTTGTGTATCGTCATCCTTTTCAACGGAAAATGTTTGATATAGACCATGCGTTTATAAACGACAGGTTGAATGGGAAACGGCCATTATTATTTACTATTCAACAGAAGGACATTGCTTTCCGTATCATAGCGCCTTGCACCATAACATAGTGACATAATCGAGCATTAGTCATTCCAAAAAATACAGCTTATTCTGCAACATAAAAATGCTGACACCTATCATAATACCTAGCATAATAGGTGTCAAAGAATACAACAGTACAATGATGCGTACCGAACCCTTATGAAACTGCCAAGGTATTGCAGTGCCTCGAGCATGTTTGCCGAAGCGAGGGTCCCGGACTTTTACGCCATCATGAGGTCGAGAGTCGCGTCTTTTTGGCAAAGTTTGAGACGCTCCAGTAACAGCATTTTGAGGGTTGTCTCGTGCAACCTAACAAGTCCCATATTTGTGCCCTGGATTTCTGTTCACCTAAACGAAAATAAAATATGACGAAAGATAATGTATAATAATGATAATGACTATTTTAAATGATATTTTATTTTTATTTTTATTTTAATGATAATTTTTTATTGATAATTTTTTTTATGTTTTTACTACCTACTTACTTATTTTATTATTTTTTTGTATATAGGTATTTTGCCTGAAATAAAACACTATTTTTTTTTAGATAAGATAAGATAAGATTATGTATTTATTTAAGTATATGTTAATTTATTACGTTATACGTGTAGGTATATTTGATATGTTTTAGTATAAGACTTCGCAAATTCATATTTTTCTCTTTTTGTTCTCACACACTATTGTCTACATTTCTTTCTCATTTCTCCTTTCGCAGGTCTGCTGGAAGAAATTTCTTAAGAAATAAGCAGTACCTTTGTACTCAAATTATAATTATGTCGTATCTGTATGTATTTTACTGTGTGTACATAAATAATAAAATAAATAAATAAGATAAGATATCTTTATTTGCTCAAACATGTGTACACATACAGAAATAAAAACGTGCATGCAGGTTAACATAAAAAAATACAGGTTCAGACATGTTTGCCACATATTATGGCGTGCAAATATTAATAATTATGATTGTTAATAATGTAGGTAGTCAAGTCAATATCATTAAATTACCTTGAATTTAGCATACATTAATAAATTATAAGTTTTAATACCGCGGTATGGCTCCTACACTCTATGCCGCCGGCATGGCCGCCGGCTTTTGCAGCACGGCACGTACCCCCGGCTTTTGGGCCTTAATTTCCTTTGCGATCCATTGTGCGGCTTTGTGCGGCAGGGCTGGGCGCGCCGTGGCTTGCCCGGCGGCAAGGTCAGGGGCAGTGCCATAGTGTGTAGGAGCTATTAGATACACCACCCTGCGTTCCATAACCCAACTAGCGGATGTTGGAGAAAAACAGGCAGGCTGAACTGGAAGTGGGCTGGCCACGTTGTAGGAATGCCCGGAGAGGTGGGCAAAGATTGTCGCTCACTGGATGCCTGAGGACGCGGGAGTACATCACCGTGGCGGTAGACCACGTGCAGGTGGCGATGAATGCGTGACGATTAGATCATATTTGCAAGGACAACATGGCAGGAGATCGCACAAAACAGAGAGGTTTGGTAAAAAAGGGGAGGCTTTTGCCCAGCAGTGGGGCGCAATGTAGGCTAATAAAAAAAGAAAACTATTTTGCCTCCCAAAACTGACCTTCATATTCAAAATTCATTTATTTATGTTATACGTCCGTGTTTCGATCACAGAAATTCATATGTGTAACAAATTTCAACATAATCGGTCCATTCGATTCGGAGGAAATTGGCTCTGACAGACGATCAGGCAGACAGACACACAAGTGATTTTATAAGGGTTCCGTTTTTCATTCGGACGTACGGAACCCTAAATAGTAAGAAAGAAAGAAAATACGTTTATTTGCCGCAAATAAAGAACAAATACACGAAAATAACAAGTAAAAACGAAACTGTTCATGCATTTACTAATAAGAGGCCCCAAAACAAGCCAGAAAAGGCTAGTAAACAAGGAATTAGCAACGACTTTCATGAATACACTCACATATTCAACAATAAGGGACACTACTGTAGTCTAAGCCTACATAATACCGCGCAGATTCTAAACTAATTGGTTAATTCATTTAAACTCTACCCTACTGACTTCTGAATTATTAATGCTTACAATTTTCGTTAATATTAGATGTGGATAAGTTGCTACTGTTTGTATACCTAGTTACTTTGATATCGCTACGTAGGTAAGGCTAGGGTAGGCTAGCTAGTTATTTTGGGCATTGACAGCTGGATATTTTCTCTTAGGTTACATTACAAATCCATTCTTAGAATTAAATATATCCAATTATTTACTCTATGCGGGAATGACCCACTACACATGCTGCTGATAGCAAAACACTATCATAGCCATTGTCATTCATCATGTTTTCCAAAATGGGAGACATTGAAAACTCTATACCGGAGTAAAGATGACGTTGATGTAAGAAGATTATTATTATTTCCTTTAGTAAGTACCTACATTTGTATTAAAAAAGTAAATTATACATAATCAAGTTGTGGAAGAGCGAAGTTTCCTAACACAGGCTTATTTGCTTATGAAAAATTATGAGTCATGATGCAGTCAGTGTCCCACTGTTGTGAACCTACCAAAATTCGCTGTTTTTAGTTATATCTTTTTTTATAATTTAATTTATGTGTAACTATTGTATGCCCTAAGGGCGGGATATAGCTGATCACAATTTAATTATTTAATAAGACCTATATTATGTACATACCTATGATCTACAATAAAGATACTTGATTGATTGATTGAAAAAAGTAAGTTCAAAAACTAAAACCTGAGTACTGAAAAATAGGGCTCTAAAAAGTATGAAATAAGAAAATATTTCACTCAGAAATCAAGATTTTGGTACAAAAATGGTCGAGGTAAAGCCTCGCATACCTACAAAATTATAATGGCATGCGACGACCATTTTTTTTTAGTTCATGACTTTATGTCCTCTAGAGGGCGCCATATTGAATTTAATGTAACGTCACGAAGCTATAACCAGCGGACAATCAAGACGATCATGATCAATAGTTTAGAAGTTATGAGGTAACAGATGAACATACATGCATACATACCGGTCAAAATCATAACCCTTATTTTGGCTTCGCCGTAGTCGGGTAAAAACGAGGCTCCAATCACTAGTTGTTATAGTTTACTTGTTAAAATAATAAACCATTTTTCATTTTCAAGAGTAATTATCACTTTTGATAGATTCAAAGCATGACAGAATTCCAAAACAAAAGTGTAACTATATTCTTAGGAACAATATAATACTTCAATAACAAATACCAATACATTTCCAATAACAAAAATGACTCTTTTAGCCCAGGCTACACTCGAGGTAAGCTCAACATAATGAGTCGTGGATTCCAAAGTAATTGGATAATTCATTTAAACAATTGGCACAAGATAAATATTATAACACAGAAGGCCGACTTCATACAACGCGTGAAGACAGGTGCACGCACACATGAAGGCTCCCAGGCAGACAGGTGCGATGCGCCTTTATTAGAATGATTTCCATGAAGTTTTAATAGAAATTGTTCGTCGTTGAAAGTGATCGTCGACGTCACATGATTATATGATCGTCATAATGTTCGACGAAACCACGCGTTCGGGTTTGCCGAACTGAAAAATGAACGCGATGATTGAGACGTTCAAACTAATCCAAGTTGCGAGCGTGTTTGCATTCGCTGTACGTCAAGCGTGTCTACGTGTGCGCGCGTTTGCGTTTGCTGTATAGAGCCGACCTTCTGTACCTCCCTCTTCCCACTCCTGTGTGTATTCTATTCTGTGCCGTTCACGTTGGCTTCTGAATCATAAATGGCACAACACTAGCAATTGCATTTACTAACAAAAAGTTGTCTAAACTCAAAATTGGAAAGTTAGAACTAACTTCACTAATTGTATTTCTAATGGAATTAACTTTTATTAAATAGTGTTTTAAAAGTTTTGTTAATTATCCTTTGTTAGATTGAAAGGCTGCTGTGTTAAAGTTTAATTACGAAGTTTTTGGTATTTTCTGTTATTCTTACGATTGTGGTTTAAGTGCTGCTTCTATTATTTTTTATGGTTGGCTAGCCAAGCGTACTAGAAAATAATGGTATTAATACACTTATCAATTGAATAACCTCTGAATGAAAATAATTTGATAAATGTTTTTATATTTATTTATACAGATGGTTAGTTAGTCTTTAATTTAGTACCTACGACCAGCCTTCGGCGCGGGAGATATTATAGTGCACAAGTGTGTGCGCAGACACAGGTGTAGCGGTGTGATACCTCCGTGCCTCGGTAAGCACCTTAAGCCGTTGTTCCTGCGCCTGATCTCTCTCCGGTCGTGTCTGATTGGCGTTCCATCGGACTTTGAGAGTGAGGGAATATGTACAAAGGTATTTAAGAGAATACATTCTGAAAGTGGGCAATGTCGCAAATATTTCGCTGTTTTGATTAATTTGGCAATACATATACTGTATGGAATAAGAAATATCGCTAACTAGTGAACTAAAATATTGATTATAAAATGGAGTAATTAATACCGTAACACCGAATTTTTAGTTTTAGATGTAAAAAGTTTGGAAGCTTTCCAGATGCCGTTTTACACCGAAACCGGTTACAACATCAAAATCAGTGTTATTATTGCAATTAATTATTTATTTTAGGTTACTAGTTAGCGATATTTCATATTTCTACACAATCAATCTGACTAGCGTTTTCCCAACTATGTTGGGGTCGGCTTACAGTCTAACCGGATGCAGCTGAATACCAGTATTTTACATAGAGCGATTGCCTATCTGACCTCCACAACCCCGTAACTGGGTAATACGATACCTTTGGTAAGACTGGTAGTCAGACTTTCGGGCTTCTGACGACCCGTAACGACTGTCAAAGACCCACAAATAACAGCCGGGACCAACGGCTTAACGTGCTTTCCGAGGCCCGGAGAAGTCTCGGTATGAAAAGATGGTCACCCATGCACAAATCAACCCCGGCAAGCATAGCTTAACCTGATGGATGTCGATCCATAAATCCATAAATATGAGGAGCTCGTGGCTAAGTAATGACTGCCGCACAGGTCGCTGTGCGGCAGTCATTACTTAGCCACGAGCTCCTCATATTTCTACACAGTATTATTGTCAAATTAACGAAAACAGGTAAATATTTGACAGCTATTTGCGACGTTGCCAACTTCTAGAATGAACGCTGATATCAACATTTTAGTCATAATTGTTGTAACAGACAAAAGAGATCACATTACTAGACTTTTTTTCGACGACCTCACACTATAAATAATAAAAATGTCAACGTCATAATCAAAAGTTTTAAACAGCCATACATCAAATGAGATTAGATGCCAATAATTTTAAGTATGCTGCTATTACAATACCACAGGGAATGGCATCGCGTAATGTTGGTCGAGCCAAATGTGCACAATGACTCTGATATTAAACCGTTGTGATTCTGCCCGGGATTTGGGCATGCATTTTATCGGCACACTATTTTATAGGCACTTATATCTATTTATATGGCTGGATTGAAATATGAAAACAGTCGGTTTGGGGATCTCTTTGTTGTTTTGTATGTGTGAGTGTGAAAGAGGGAGTGTGTCCTTGTTTATGGCTTTGGCAAAGGCTTGAGCTCAATGAGGTATTCAAACGATTTATGGTATAGATAGACAGACTTTATTTTAGGAAAATTATTAAGGGTGAATTTCACTAATGAAATTGAATGCGTTCAGAACATCTATAAAACCGCGTTCAAGAGCTGTCACTGTCAATATTCCACTCTTAGCTCTGGATCGCGGTTTAGATGGATCGTGTTCAGTTTCATTGGTGAAATTCGCCATAAGACTCAGTTTAGAGCCAGTGTTTTGCTCAATGAGTTTCGATACACTGCACTGAATTGATATCAAATCAATTCAGTGCTTTGCGCACCTATTACGATGATCAAAAGAAATTATACCTTATTATACTAGGTAATTTAAAGGACTTGTACCTAGGAAACGACATTTTATTGTTCGTGAATGGGCGCCGTCAGTAGGGACTGGTCATCTCTTAGCTACCACGACTTATTTTAAATTAATATAATTTTTGAATTTTAATTTTTTATTATTTTGTTACGGACGCTTTTAACGTTTTACATCGTTCTCACATGTATAACTTCAGCATTCATGATGTAACCAATATTTTGTAACCATACCATGATTTAAAAGAGTATCCGTGGAGTTCTTTGCCCGTTCTTCTCCATAGGTACCTACTACGATTTGGAATGGGCATCTAGCTTCATCTTTCTGACTGACCGACCCCTTGACAATTCAAAAGTGCCTGTAATTGGTTTATTTGAAATAAATGGTTTGAGTTTGAGTTTAATAACCAATAACTTTATTCATGAGTTTTTATGAACATCATAGGTACTCATAAATAGCAAGGAGCACAATAAAACTGTGTTGGACAGTTGTAAACACTTTCATGATAAAATTACTATGTTCTGATCATAGTTCTCTGTGTCTGTTGTAAATGTAAATAAATGGATCAGAAAATGTACCTGCGGATGCCAATTTGTAGTGCCACTTACGAATTTAGTACATAGCCTATAATATTCCCACTGCTGGGACACACAGGCCTCTTTTCTGTGAGAGGGAGTGGGCCGAAATCTACCACGCGGGCACAGTGCGGGTTCGTAAATGTCACATATCTTTGAATTTTTGGTTCTAAGACATGCCGGTTTCCTCACGATATTTCCTTCACTGTTTTGAGAGCAGTGGTGATGAAATAATGTGCCAGCTTGGATACAAACCCACGACCTACACCCACCACTGCTTAATGAATTGAATGTTTTGATTTATTTAATTACTTGAATACTTAAACCCGACATTCTAATTAGGTCACCTAAAATTGGTTTTTCATTTGACAATTGAGGTTAATTAATAAACCTTAGTTTTCGTGAAGAGTGATGAGATTAAAGTTGAAACCTTCTAAATACAGATGAATGTGTTACTAATTCTCTTTAGTGAGTGATTGCGTATAAGAATTCAACTTGAACAGAGATTTGTTTACACTTTCAACAAATAGTTTTTGAGCAGACTATATTTCAATTTAGTTTTGACCGAGTATTTAAAACTACTCGCTCTTTTATGGTAAGTACAAAACACCTTTCACACTAAAATTTAAAAGCTTTTACCACCACCCCATAGACTGAATTAATGACACACTCATTACCATAAGCCCTGCATCACTACGACATAAAATACCCCATGGCGAAACACCACGGTAATAAATCATGATACCATTTTTATTCTGCAGCTAAAATATTTAAACACTTATGAATAAAACATTTAATTTCCAATGGTGTTAGATCTTTAGTGGAAAGTTTAAACGATTTACGAAATTGAATGACTTTGTAATTTCTTATTGGGGATAATTAGATTTTAGGTACAAAGGTTTCGGTCTGTTATAATCGGGTGAACGAAACAATATGGCGGGGTGAACATGTTTTGTAGAATGTTTTAAGATGGAGATTGGAATTCTGTTTTCTTTTGAGTACAGAGCGAGTACTTAGCGAGAAATCTACCTATATAAATAAAAAATTAATAATGTTCTTTGGTAAGCGCATCACTTGAGAATTGCTAGACGGACTGATTTGGCAATTTTTTATTTTGAAATGTTCGTAATAGTCAGAATGTGGTTTTAACTGTAAGATTTTTTTTGGAAAATTCTGGAAAAACTGAAAGCGCTTTTTTCTATGATCTCATCTTCATCATCATCTTTCTGTGATTTCATCTATGATGAAATCAAGATCATTATTGAAATTTTGCCAGGACTACGTCTCAGCCTCTACGGGTCAGCTAGTTAAAACAATATTAACGTTCTACAACATTTTTATTACTGTTTGTATCCTATACTATTAAATGAGCAATATTTGTATATTTAAATATGTCGTAATTTACTTATATGAAAGCGGTTCATAACTGTCAACTGTAGCCCTAATTTTATTACTGGGACCAATTTCGACGTAACGCTCGCCGGCCACTGCTGCAATGCCGCTCGCTTCGCTCGTTCAGCTAGCGCGTAGTTGGTCACAGTTCTAATCTAATCTAACCTATTTGGTCGGAGTGCCCTAATAGTTATATTAGTAGATCGTGCTCGTATCATAGTTATATTCCTAGTAAGACAGTTATGAACCGCTTTCATATAACTATATTACGGTATATAGCTTTATCCCTAGGGATATAACTATATCATGGCTATAACCATCTTACTGCGACATAGATATTACTAATCACGTTCTCGAAAACGCCTCTCATGATTTCGATGAAAGTTGCAATTTATGGGCCAGGGGCCAGAAATCGATCGGTCTCATAATGTATCTGGGAAAATTTGTTTTCACTTCTATTTTCACTCGAGCAGAACTCGGTCGCCCAGGTACTGTATTTAATGTACGTAATTTGATTGCTCGATTTGAAACTAGAACTTTTGTTATATCGCAAATATAAAAACGTAGGTTATATAACTTACATGATGCTTGCTCTTGTTCAAAAGTTCTACAAAGTACTTGAATGCAATGTTCGGTTAGTAAAACAATGACTTCTGCGAATTAAACTATGAACTTTTATACTAGTAACGAATAAAATGAGAGCAAAACATCCTGGGGCCTTACTCCCGAAAACGATTCGATTTTGATTTGGTTTTCGATTCGAACTCGCTTCTGATCCGAACTCGATTTAAAACCTTACTCCCGAACCAATTCGAATCGTAAACCAAGATCGACATAACGTTCGAATGTTATCAGCGTCGTTAGTCGTATTCAGTGGATTACGTCACCGCCAAGTGCTATAAGTCTTTGGTTAGTAATTGAATGTTTTTACTTCTCTATCACTTTCGCACGTAACAAACGATGCCCTAATCCTTTATTTACACATAACAAACAAAAACTTATGAAAAAACATATGATTTTTTATTATTTTTGGGAAAAAATGTGTAACCGAACTGCGTCAAATATTATGCTAATAGCGCTGTTATTCAAAAGTTTATTTGTGTGTCTGCTGCTATAAGAGTTAGTTATTTAGTTTCAATTCATATCTGCACAAGCTCGCCAACAGACAACGAAATGGGAAGAGGTCACAATTTTATTAAATTCCTTGGGTGCAACAAAAGACTCTAGTCATAGGCAAAAGTAAGAACACAGTTGAGATAACGTAAATATTTACACTATCTGAATGAATGGTAATGATGTAATGTCTTGTTTGGTTAAAACATACATATAATTTGAAATTTTACTTCGCCTGGTTGGTTTCTTCTTGTATGGTGTTAAAACTTCTACCAACACATCAAAGAACTCCTTCGACAAAAGAATTTCTCCGAAATTCTTCCGAATCCATATCCATACCCCGGGTGATATACCGATAAATTCTTTGCATATTTCTTCTTGCACGAGTAAACATACGATTTGCTTCCTCAAGAAAATTTAAAAAAAACCCAAGGCGAGCCTAATAATAATGAATTTGAAGAAATATAGCATTAAATGACACTAAAACTACACTATACTTCTCTTTTTGTTCTCACACACTATTGTCTACATTTCTTTCTCATTTCTCCTTTCGCAGGTCTGAGAGAAATTTCTTAAGAAATAAGCAGTACCTGTAAGGGAAGCACAGTAGTGCGAGTTTAAATCATAAAATCATTGTCGACATAGCATGTAAGATAAAAGTATTGATTACAGACATGATTCTTGCTAAAAAGGGTAGTGTAACTGAAATTATGACTATTCCATGTAAAAAAGCCTTATATACCCTTATATACTAACTAAAAAGCTCTGTAATATTTTATCCTTACATAGTACTATATTTTAAAGTAGACTATAACGCTAGATAGATCATTTCCCACCTGTATACCTATTTCACATAAGGAAATCGAGTCACTATGTCGAGAATTAAGTAAATTCCTTTGTTCACTAACGTAAACAATGTTATGTGCAACTTCTACTGCGCAGTTGAGTCCCCTTCATACGTTTCAGTTCCCCCGGAACGCCCAAATATGTTAGTACCCCGCATTCCCCGCGAACGTGGAATCCCCTCAAATACAAACACACTGACGTAAGTAGGCGATGAAAAAGTTGTGTAAGTAGAGACACACACACTGTGTAATAGTGTGTGTCACTACTATAAATAAAACCCACTTGTGTATTCGTGAGTTCAGTCGTCTCTCAACCTTTCATAAGGCAATACGAGTTCAGTTCAGTCGTCTCTCATCCTTTCATAAGGCAATACGAGTACAGTTCAGTCGTCTCTCAACCTTTTATAAAGTAATACGTGTTCAGTTATTAGTACCTCTGATCACCATCGCGTTCTAGCTTAGTCAGATTTAAAGTCTGTTCTATAAATATTAGTCTCTTAGTGTTTAAGGCTGTTTAAGGCGTAATTATTTTATTCTTCTATTTCTGTGTATTGTGTGTGTATGTGTGTGTAAAAGAATAGAGGAATATATAAGTTTTGTGCTCATCCCTGTGGTTTTCCTTTTAAACTCCCACCTGAAATAACCCAGCAACATCATTGACCGCCCCATAAGTCAACGTTTTAGTCCACCGAAAGCCGATCTGGTTAGCATTTCGGTCCTTAAGGCTGACGCATCAGGGTGGTCAACATTTTGGTCCTTCGAGAGCCGGATCAGGTTAACAAGTAACCATGAGTCAGAGGAGCACCATTATTACACGCAGCAAACTAAGAAGATTGGCTGAAGAAATGAGTGTGCGTCGCAGTGAGTTAGTATCGGACTCCGGGTTGCAGTCTGAAAAGGCACCGGGTTCGCCGTCTGTCGCACCGACTGTGGCATCAACGTCTGCCCTCAACATCCCACTGACGGGTGGTCGAGTAATCGACTACAGTGTAAGAAGTACGTCAGAGGGACCCCAGGGAGGCCAGATATTATTACAAGGTCGCCATACGTCGCCGCGAAACAGAGCCTCATCCAATACTAGCCACAAGAGCGTCGAATACATAAAAAAGCGAATAGAATATGAAGCTGAACGCGAATTAGTACAACTCAAGGAAAACCTCCTCAAGAAAAGAATGGAGGCCGACATTGCAGAGATAGAAGCGGCTGCCGAGAGCGACGACTCAAAGTCAGACGAGGGTACAGCACAACGCGTGGAACAGTGGATAGACACGAAGCCCCAAGTAACTCAAGTTGATACAGTGCTGTGTACCCCGCCTATGACACGCGCGCCTGTGGATATGGCCGCGCGTCACCAACCAGAAGTCACACAGGGACTAAACGTAAGTAGTCTCAATCGTGACTCTAATATATACTGTGTACCGATCATGCCTAATAACAATAATGTGTCGCATGTAAGAGCGTCTACGTCAGTACCGTTACCTAACCTAACGGTACCTACGACGCAGATGTATACGCCAGTCTGTACCGAAAGTATAAGGTTCAGTCTGCCTCGTAGCTATCCCGTCTTTACCACCCCGGCCGCCAATGTACCTCGAGTATCGATTCTCGAGTCGGATACAAGGCAGCAGACATACCACGGAGTGGATGAAAAAGAAAGACGGCGAGAGGCATCAGGTGACAGGGACAGGAAAATTGATAGACTGGCGGAGGCAATCACTAGTATGGCACGACCGCGACCGGTACCCAGACAGGCATACGAATTGCCACACTTTAGCGGAGACCCAGCCGAATGGATTTCTTATAGAAATATGTATTGGGATACATCAGAATTGTATAATTTTAGAACACACGAAAATCTAGCACGGCTTAAGACATCATTGCATGGAGAGGCAAAGACCTCAGTAGAGGATTTATTACGCTCAGGTACGGATCCCTCCGATATCATGCGTGCGCTTGAAGAAGAGTTTGGGCATCCAACCCTAATTTTACAATGCGCAATAAAGAAAGTTAGGGACCTACCTAAAGTAACAGAGAGCGGCCGCGAGCTAAGAAAGATTTCTTCAACAGTAAGGAATTGTGTGTCTCTACTTAAAAACATTCGCGCTGACGGTTATATAAATAATCCGCAACTAGTAAGCGAACTTTTAAATAAACTTACACCGATACAACGCGCGCAGTACGGTGACTTTGCTATGGGAATAGATATCTCACAGGGGGTGGATTTAAGAATCTCACCTAACTTAGAAATATTATCACACTTCTTAATTCAATTAACGCGCTCGACGTCGTATTACGTACAACCAAGTATGATAGAGTCTAGTCCTTTCAAATCCCCTGTGAAGAAGCAAGTCATCAGTCAAACACGACAAATGAATACCGCGCGTTCCTTTATCAATAGGCCACCGCCAGCACAAAGGATAAACACACAAAGTGATCAACATACCGTACCTAAAGAATGCGTTATCTGCCGGCAGGAACATACAATAGAAGAATGCGAAAGTTTTAAAAAACTTAGTGTACAACAGCGTTGGGACACAATTAAAGAAAAAAATACGTGTTTTAAATGTTTAGTTAGTAAACATCCCAAAAGATTCTGCCGCGCAAATAAGTGTGAGAAATGCGGTTACGCACACCACCTGTTATTACACGCCGATAAACAAAAGAAAGAATACAAAGCGTGTGAAACAGATAAGATTGAAAGCGTAACAAATATTGGTGAATGGCGGGCTACAGCATTGTTAAAAATAATCCCTGTAACAATCAGTGATAATAACGGTGACAATAAACAAAGCTATGCATTATTAGACGACGGCGCGACCGTATCTTTAATAGACAGTGAAATCGCTACCAACTTAGCGGGTCCTCGTATACCCCTAACGTTGGAGACCGCAGGTGGCCACGGGGTCACGGACTTAACGTCGCGAGCGGTTCAAGTTCAAATAAAAGGTCCAAACGGGCAGTGCCATAACATTAAGTGTCGTACTATGGTGAACATGAACATGCCGACACAAACAGTGTCCGCCTCGATGCTTCGCGACAACGCTCACCTCCGCGACTTGGGTTGCGCGGAGATGAGGGGTGCCAAGCCGCTGCTGCTGCTCGGGCAGGACAACTGGGAGCTACTCGTCGGCCAGGACATCCGCCACGGGAAATCCGGTAAGCCAGTTGCCTCACTTACTAAATTAGGATGGGTCATACATGGACCGTTTGACATTAAAAGCAATATTGAAACAGTAAATTGCACGACAGTCTCCCTTCCTGATTTGCATAACCTAGTAAAGTCTCAGTTTGAGCTAGAGGCTATAGGCATTTCACAGAACGCTCGTAAACATAAAGACATTGAAAGAGCGTTAGACGTATTAGATAACACTAGTCACCGTGTGCCCGACGGATCACAATGGGAAGTCGGGTTATTGTGGAAACATGATAAGATACATTTACCTAACAACAATATGGATGATTATCTAGATAGTACCTGTTCCGATGATGAAGCTAACAAACTGATAGAGGTTACTAGAATACACGCCTCCGGTGGATTGATTATACGGGGGTGGGTAACCAACTCATCAGAACTGAGGGACAAGCTCAAAACAGATATGCCTGAAAAGGTAGCTCTCGAGAAAGGCATAGGCACAGTGGAGAGAACACTAGGCCTAATATGGGCACCTAGAGAAGATAACTTAGGTTTTGATCTGTCGTTTAAGCGACTTCCAGAACATATTATAAATGGAAGTCTAGTGCCCACTAACAAACAATTTCTAAGTATGATTATGTCCATTTATGACCCACTGGGTTTCCTGTATCCATGCGTAATTCAATCACGCATATTAATGCAGAAAATTTGGAAACCAGGAATCCAGTGGGACGAGCCATTACAAGATAAAGACGACGAGGTAATTTCTATTCCCCGGTTAGACTTGCAAACAGCTTTATTAGCCTGTCGATTAGCAGACACGACAGAGAAAGCGTTAGGGCTAATGATATCCAAAAAGTTTTATTGGACTGATAGCAAAACAGTCCTCAAATGGATAAATTCTGAGGCACATGAATTTCAAAGGTTTATTTCACATAGATTAGCTGAGATAGATAAATTATCAGACCGAGGCAACTGGCGCTGGGTACCCTCGGAGGACAACCCTGCTGACAAGGCGACCAGATTGTCTTGGCCCGATAACCACGCAGCGTGGCTGTCGGGCCCCTCTTTTCTTCGTGATCCACAGGAGCAGTGGCCAGCATGTCACGAGACTGATGTTGCGGAGAAGGACCTCGAGCGCATCCAGCGGGTATACGCAACCGCATCGCCGGTGGCGCCACTCCTGCAGTACGAGCGCTACTCTTCGTGGGGGCGCATACAGCGCGTCATGGCACGCGTCCTCATTTTTGTGGGCCGATGTCGGAAGCGGCGGACAACAGCTGAGCTACAGCGGCTCGACTTAGAAGAAGCTCACAATCATCTAATAAAGTTGTGTCAAGAAGATAGCTACAGCAGCGAGCGGACCGCCATTCTTAAAGGGCTGCCTGTGCCTAACAATAGCAGCATCAAGGCCCTAGATCCCATGGTCACTGACGATGGGTTTCTTCGGGTGAGAGGACGTCTAAGTGCTTGCGAGGTGCTCACATTCGGTGAAAAGCACCCAATTATCTTGGAGGGACGTCACCCTCTGACAAGAAAGCTGATCGCGCATTACCATGCGATCGCTTTACACGCCAATCACGAGACCGTCGTGAACAATCTACGAGAGAAGTATTGGATCACAAAGGTGAGAACCTCCGTAAAATCGGTGGTCGCCGGTTGCCAGCTCTGTCGCATCTGCAGAGCTAGGCCCGCCTCACCAAAAATGGGCGACCTACCACTCGCCAGGGTGGAGACTTCGAGAAGAGCCTTCACTAGAGTGGGCGTCGACTACTTCGGCCCGATGGAAGTGACCATTGGGCGGCGTCGCGAGAAGAGGTGGGGTGCTTTATTCACCTGCCTCACCACGCGCGCCGTGCACCTAGAGTTGGCCGCCTCCTTGAGCGCCGACTCCGCCATATTAGCCTTGCGGCGCCTCATTGCGCGCCGTGGGCAACCAGCCCACTTGTACTCAGATCAAGGTACAAGCTTCATCGGTGCCAACTCCGAGCTACGAGCGGCCCTGAAAGACCTTGATCAAGGTCAGATCAAGACCGAGGCCACCAACCGAGGCATCGAGTGGCACTTCAATCCCCCGGCAGCCCCACATATGGGTGGCTGCTGGGAGCGCCTGGTGAGATCTGTCAAGAACGCACTTCGAAGCACGCTCAAGGAGCGTGCCTCCCGTGAGGAGGTCCTCTACACCCTTCTCACCGAAGCCGAGCTAATCATAAATAGCCGGCCGTTAAGCTACGTCTACGATGACCACAACCAGCCTGTGGTTTTAACCCCGAATCATCTACTCCTGGGCACTGCGTCCGGTAGTACGCCGTTCGCATCGAGTGACACCGAGGACATCGATTCCCGACGGCAATGGCGGCGCGTGAATGCGCTCGCTGACATGTTCTGGCGACGCTGGCTGCGGGAATATCTCCCAACGTTACAACGTCGTGAAAAGTGGACAAACAATGTACCAAATGTATGTGTTGGTGATGTAGTGATAATAGCGGACAATAATAAAGAACGAAGTGCGTGGACAAAAGGTCTAATTAAATCTGTATACCACGGTAATGATGGAATCATCCGTGTAGTTGATGTAAAAACCATAAATGGGGTCCTGCGTCGACCCGTAGCGAAGATTATTGTGCTTCCCACAGACCAGGATGTAATGCGGCTGAACCCTGTTACAGGGGGTGGAATGTAAGGGAAGCACAGTAGTGCGAGTTTAAATCATAAAATCATTGTCGACATAGCATGTAAGATAAAAGTATTGATTACAGACATGATTCTTGCTAAAAAGGGTAGTGTAACTGAAATTATGACTATTCCATGTAAAAAAGCCTTATATACCCTTATATACTAACTAAAAAGCTCTGTAATATTTTATCCTTACATAGTACTATATTTTAAAGTAGATTATAACGCTAGATAGATCATTTCCCACCTGTATACCTATTTCACATAAGGAAATCGAGTCACTATGTCGAGAATTAAGTAAATTCCTTTGTTCACTAACGTAAACAATGTTATGTGCAACTTCTACTGCGCAGTTGAGTCCCCTTCATACGTTTCAGTTCCCCCGGAACGCCCAAATATGTTAGTACCCCGCATTCCCCGCGAACGTGGAATCCCCTCAAATACAAACACACTGACGTAAGTAGGCGATGAAAAAGTTGTGTAAGTAGAGACACACACACTGTGTAATAGTGTGTGTCACTACTATAAATAAAACCCACTTGTGTATTCGTGAGTTCAGTCGTCTCTCAACCTTTCATAAGGCAATACGAGTTCAGTTCAGTCGTCTCTCATCCTTTCATAAGGCAATACGAGTACAGTTCAGTCGTCTCTCAACCTTTTATAAAGTAATACGTGTTCAGTTATTAGTACCTCTGATCACCATCGCGTTCTAGCTTAGTCAGATTTAAAGTCTGTTCTATAAATATTAGTCTCTTAGTGTTTAAGGCTGTTTAAGGCGTAATTATTTTATTCTTCTATTTCTGTGTATTGTGTGTGTATGTGTGTGTAAAAGAATAGAGGAATATATAAGTTTTGTGCTCATCCCTGTGGTTTTCCTTTTAAACTCCCACCTGAAATAACCCAGCAACATCATTGACCGCCCCATAAGTCAACGTTTTAGTCCACCGAAAGCCGATCTGGTTAGCATTTCGGTCCTTAAGGCTGACGCATCAGGGTGGTCAACAGTACCTTTGTACTCAAATTATAATTATGTCGTATCTGTATGTATTTTACTGTGTGTACATAAATAATAAAATAAAATAAATAAATAAAAAACCTCACTCGACCTGAATAAAGTAGCTTCTTTGCTATCGTGTAATTTGACGTTTAGTTTCGATCCAACAATGCGATAATCAACTGTCAGATGGCGTGTGGAGTACGTACTTTTCGATCCTAACGAATCTCTCGATTGAAATTAGTTTCGCTTTGAACCACCGCACGATCTTGCGCTAGTGTCGGATTCAAGAGTATGAATCGGTATTGAATTCGAATAGAATTCGATTGATTCAGAACTCGAAGCTGCCGGGAGTAAGGCCCCTGACGTAACAAACTCGTGTTCTAGTAGCTCTCTATAGAAATACATTTTTTTTAAGTCGTAGTGCAGAAGTTTGTTTGTTAAAACGAGTATAGTCATCCTGAAAGTTTTTCTAGGAACTGAATTCACGGTGTGACCTACATGACAAAAGGATCTGCGTTCTCAAAACTTTGTCTTTTAAAACTTCCTTAACAATAGTAATGTTATGTTTTTTGTGTAGGAATACACGACTTTCTCGGCTAAAATATTGGCTTATAACGTGAAAATATGTCCAACCGTTCCCGCCATAATCCGCACGCTTCTAGCGGAAACGCATCTTCCCGCTTGGCTGTTAAGGACGAGTCGAAGTTTCTAGAACATTTTAGAAGCTTCCTTAAGGGCCACAGCAGACTAGCTACTTTTAGCATCGGCGATCGGCGATTTTGCGACTGTATCGATGCAGCGTTACGTTTGGCGACTCTCTACGTGCCATCGCAGTATTAAAATCACGCGTTTTAGAGATTCTATAGATGCTGCATCGCAATTTCGCGACTTCCGGACGCGGTATCGGAATCGTGCGTCTTAACAAAGATTAGGGAGGGGGAGTGCGGGTGGAGTCGCTTCGTCAAAATCTAGTGCAGTCGTGTTCCGCAGATGCCAAATCGATGCGACCGGCATCCGAATGTGTGCGGAGTGTAGCGTTAAGCCGCTGTGTCGAGCTTCCAAAAAGCGACTTATCGCCGCGTTTGGCGTTTTTAAGTGTGTGGTGTGGAATGTTTCGTCGCTGCATTTAACTTCTAAAATGCGGCTAAATAGCCGATCGAATCGCCGATGCTAAAAGTAGCTAGTCTGCTGTGGCTCTAAAATAGACGACGCGCAGCCTTCTTTTTGACATTAGGCGACTGTGACGTCCATTAACTGGGCTGCGTACCAAATAAAGGAAACTTTGATAAAATTTATGAAACCTTAACCCTATTGCATGAACCCTATTTTATGAACCCTATTGTTTTAATAATATTATGATGGGTGTATGTTAAAGGCTGTAATTTTTTTATTACGCAACATAACAACACGGCTTGTTTCCCCAAACGGTTGGGCAGAGGAACAGTACCTACACCACCTACATGTTTTTTTCAATTGAAAGCAAGCACTCTCTACACAATTTCTCAATATCTGTCGTAGCGCTCCGGCTGTATATGGAACCATATATATATGTTCACGTTAAATTCATCACTATCTCTTTAGCTTCGCTAATTCGCGTATTCGGCTTAAAAGCGTTTATCCTAAAAGTTGGCATCGTCGAAAATAGCTGTCAAATATTTACATGTTTTGATTAATTTGGAAATATTACTGAAAGGAAATAAGAAATGTGGCTACCAAGCGACCTTTTTTTCTTTTTCTTTTTTGGGTGGGACATTATCAAATAAGTTCTCCCGCTCCGGTCGCAGTTACTCTTACTCTTACTGACTAAAACCCACCCGTGTTCCTTCAATTGCCTGTACATTGCCAGAGGCCACGGTATCCCTTTCAGACTTACCCGCGACCCCGGTAGGCATCGGTCCTAGCGGACCCCGTCAGTTGTGCTGAAATCTCTTTGAGGCGCGCGTGATTGCCAAATTAAACAAAAAACCGAAAAATTTGACATCTATCTGCGACGTTGCCTACTTTCAGAATAAACGCTCATAAACATGCACGAGTTGAGATAATGTAAGAAGATTCGTGAGTGGTATTTCTTGCCGACACCCGGTTCAACTTTACCATGTAAACTTAGTAATTCAGGAATAAGATCGCTCGATAGCTTTGCTTAGAAGACATTATAACCCTGCGTTTACGCCTTTATACAATTTTTTACCTATAATTGTTTTCAACCAGTCTTTTAAAGGACATTCCAAAAACTTGTGTATAAAATTATGTATCATAGAAATTAATTAACGTTGTTTCAGACATGTCTTTTTACTTTTCAGGGTTCCACATCTCACAAAGAAAAACGGAACCCTTATAGGATCACTTCGTTGTCCGTCTGTCTGTCTGTCAGTCTGTCAAGACCCTTTTTCTTAGGAACGCGTGGAGGTATCAAGTTGAAATTAATATTAATTATTATTATTACTAAGGCAACGCAATTTTGATATCCTCAAATAAATCAAAACCTATAGGGAACTTCGCGTTGGCCTAGACTCATGTTTGGCAAGAAGCAAGGTCTCACAGCACAAGTAAAGGAAAAAGTCCGAAAATCGTTAATTTGTATTTTACTTTTTTTTTTAGTTTTTCCGATTACAATCTTACATTTGCAGTTGGAGAATTGACCGTGACGTATGTCAATGTTTGGGAGGACATCTTTTTCAAGTACAATGTTAAGTTTGTTCTTGGGAGAAATTCATCCCAACTATGGAAACCTTCTTTGTGCATGGTCCGACATTAAACTGGCCGGTATTTTTTTTCAAGTTTCGGCTCGTTCACTTAACCTGACATCATGACATTAACTTCTGCACATGCAGTGTTGCCGAGTTGACCAAATGTAGTGATTCCCGAATAGAAATTATTTTAGTGTAGGAATTGTCTATAAGTAAAGCAATACAAAAGCAAAGCAAGCTATGTCGTGATGGCCCTGTGGTTAAGGACTCGCCTATCATGCAGAAGGTTGTAGGTTCAAATCCGGACAAGTACCAATGTGACTTTTTCAATTCATATGTACTTTCTGAGTTTATCTTGGACATAACTGACATCGGTGAAGGAAGTCTGAAATTAGCTACCCATCTTGAGCAAGCGTGGTGATCAATGCTCGTGCCATCTCTGTATGAGAAGAATCCTTCGCCCTGCAGTGAGACAGAAACAGGCTGGTATTATTATTATAAAGCAATACACGTAAAGTACATGCCGTATGTATTATTCATAATTTTATCCAACAAAAATTACTTTATTAAATATGGATAAAAATACCCTTAAAAAAGCCGAGAGTCACTTGTTTTCCCGATACTATGTTACTTTTTTTGTACTCCTCCATACCTGGAAACCTTCTGGTTTCAGAGATATTGAAGGAATAAGTTTTTTTTTTTTTACGTATTCTTGTTTGAAATATTATACATAACAGAACATCACGCTGGTATTCCTCAAAGGGTTAGGCAGAGGTGCACCTATAGTACACCCACAAATGTTATACACACCCATAAAGTTAAGTACTTTAAAATATTTCCATGATCACTGAACCGTTGCAAAAGCAAAAAGCAAAATGCAAATGTTAAGCAAGATGTTTTGCGTACGTTACATTGCAATTATGTACAAAATGCTTAGACGGCTTTGTGATGGGTATTTTTAACCCACTGGGAAGGATGGTTATGTTTTTCGCGCGTATCTTGTTAATTTCTTTATCACCTCGTATCTTCGAAACCGCTGGATGGATTTCGACAGTTAAGGTATCGTTATATTGTCTTAAAAACCCAAGAGTCCAAGACAGGTTTGAAAAAAAAAGGACGAATTCTTGGTGCGAAATAGTAATACGTTAATAAAAATAAAAAAAAACAAATCTATCGAGTAGGGGAATACAAAAATATATATAAGTTATATGTTTTAATTTAATTAGGAATAATAAATGAGTTTAATACGTTTTTGATAGCGTAAAAATTGGGCATGTTTGTGTCGGACCAGTTTTTGCTTATAAGGGTGAGAAAAACAAGTATTCTCTATCTATATATACCTATATTATCTATAGAATTTTATGGTATCGCAGATGGGGGACATAAAAAAGTTACACCAAATTTTCAGGTAGTCAGGTACCTTTTGTTTCGTCAAATAAAAGGCATCTTCTAAAAATTGCACACTATTTCTGACCACTACTGATACGCAGAAAACATGCCGCAATGTGTTAAATCTTAGCCAGCGACAGGCCTTAAGCCTTCCCAGTTTGGTAACCAACAATGTATAGGAGCTTATGGGCTGAACATTTCAACGATATCAGGACTTGTACACATGGACGAAGCTGTTGTGTTTGGAAAGTATGGGAGATATGGAATTAGGTAATGCTTGTTATATGGCGAATGCGTAATCGTCTGAATACTTATTAGGCCTACGCATAATACCTGAAATGTGAAGTTGTTTTTAGATAAGTTTTATTTGAAATAGTTGGACTAAATCCTATCTGACTCTTAAATTGGCGTATATTTCTGATCAAAACTCAACCGCAAACAATTCGTTCTGATTTTGTTTCGTAGGTTTTAAGACTGCAATAATGGTTTTAATGGTTGGTGACAGTAAAATTATAATGATGTAATTGTTATTAATGAATGACTGAAAAAAATTATTGTTAAATACCCATGTGTTTAATAATAAATAACACATTTGATCTTCAGTAAAAAATCTATTGACTCTATGTTTTGCCACTGGCGTACAAATTTCATAGTTTGTATAATAAATTTAAATCAGAAAAATAATAAATTGTTAAATTAAACATTTACAAATTAAGTTAAGTAAACTGTTTTATTTTAATTAAGTTACAAACATAATTACATACTTAACAAATTAATAAAAATATTATGACAGTCGATTTACCAACGATTGAGTAACTGAACTGGCTCCAAATAAGTTGATTCCTGAGATTCACTGTAGTTGATCCAGCTTGAACCGATTTACGTAAACTTAGTTTGTAACTGAGCCATATTGCTTCAGAACGAGCCATTTAACGGAGACTGTAAGCCGGAAAGCGTTGCTTGAAATGCTTCTGAGACAGTAATACTGTTTTTGTTCCATTTTCAAACAGGTTTTTGGAACGAAATTCTTTAAAGCGGCTTACAAGCTGCGTTAAAGAACTTCTTCGTTCGTTCTTCGTTTCTTTCAGGAATCGTCACGCTAAAAAGTATTAATACTTGCAACTGTCTTCTAATTCGAAAAGAAAGAAAGAGAGAGATAGAACGCCGGCAGAAATAAACAAAAGAAAAGGGTAAAGTGATTACAGTGTCGTGGGATAAAATTGTACACATCAGCCCGAGTACAATGCATGCCGGGAGAGGGAGAAAAAGTATCTCCGAAAATTTTCAAATTTCTTATCATGGTTATCGATTTTATAGTTTACGAGGGTGCTAAAGCCGATAGTGAGGTAAAAATGTAAATCCAAGATGGCGGCTGCAAAAATGTTCTGCTCGACTGCTCACGTTTTTTTTATCTTTCGGAACTCATCGACGAGGAGAGACGACACATCACGAGGATGGAGCTTGTCTATAATAATGTTCAGTCTTTATTTTCGGTTCGGAGCGAATAATATGAGAATAGCTCACACCCTAAAAATACTAGCCAGTTGGAAAAATGTTTGGTACCTGGACAGCTATAGTTACGCTGGGTTTACATTACTAAGTAGGTAACGCTATGCTTGCAGGCCATTTTAAAATACTACCTCTATTGATATAAAGGAGGCAAGGAGCGGAACTCATTGTCAGAGTCTGTGGCTCATCTTAAGGTGAGAGAGCAATTAAAACTGAGCTATCTAATTTAAAAAAATATACCCATTTAACTCCAAATAAAGTATTGCTAACATTAAGTAGCAGGTATCTGTAACGGGGGAGCACATCGCTTGTAAAGGCTTTCGCGTCGCCAATGATACGGAAAGTGGAATGGAACGAACTGCGCAAATCTGAGAAGGGTTCTATTTCCTATCGTTGTGATTTTTCTATTTTTTTCTTGACATTCACTTTATTTGCAACGTTAATATCTTTCTATTATCCTTGTTCGAATAGAAGCTGACTAACGACTTATTTTTCAATAATCATATAACTTTTACCTGAAGAAAAAATAATTGACATAATTATTATTAGAAATATTAAAAAAAAATGTAACTTTATCTTTATGATACTAGGTGGCAACACTGAGGTTGTTGTAACTGAATGTTCTGGCAATATTGTGTACTGAAGAGAATAAATACTTTTTTGTACTGTTCCTAAGTAATTGTTTACTATAAGAAACCCATAATCCAATAGGGTACATATTTGAACGTCGAAAATTAAAATACCTACGGGTAAAATGTCACTGTTCAAAACATCGAAAATTTAAATATCGAAAATTGTTATACCTAATCTTAAAAGGTCTAAGATTAAAATGCCGAGTGATAAAAAAATCGAATGATAAAAAAAAAAAAAAATATAGAAATATTAAAAAAAAATAACTTTATCTTTATGATACTAGGTGGCAACACTGAGGTTGTTGTAACTGAGTGTTCTGGCAATATTATGTACTGAAGAGAATAAATACTTTTTTGTACTGTTCCTAAGTAATTGTTTATTATAAGAAACCCATAATCCAATAATTATGTTCTATGCTAGCTTTCAAGCTATTTATTTTTCAGATAAAAGTTTTCTGATGATACAAAATCAGATCAAAAAGTGAGAAAACCATCAAGGATGAATTACTAAAATAAAAATATGTGAAACAAATCTGTCGTGGTCTAGAAAATTTATCTGAAAGGTAGCTTGGTACAGCCACCAAGTACACGTGAAGTGGGTTGAAAAACAGGGGCTCATTTTATGCCACTTAATTAAATGTTTTTCACACAAGTGGAGCCGCGGCCAGTCAGAAACCATTAAGATGCATGACTAAATACTCAACTTTAGCTTTCAGAAAAAAAATGCGTAATCATTACAGTACATTTTCATTAAAGTACCTACCGTACTTTAATGAAAATGTTCTGGCAAACATTGAGACCTATTAGACAAAAAATAGTAGCTATGTGCGATGAGCACATACATTTTTAATAATTCCTTATCCAGGAAACTTACGCAGCATCTCAACAAAATCCAATACAAATATAGCACTAATCTAACTATAAAATATAACAAATGATGATATTACACCTATATTCCCAGAAGGGTCAGGCAGATGTTTAGTTATAGTACACCCACATTTCGCCAGCTCTTCTTAGTGTTTAACTCCAATGTTTTATATTTATTTTCGCTTGAGTATAGATTTCGATGATTTTTTGTTGGTATATTGGCGTGTGCTAGCTGACATATAATTTAATTTGATGTTTTATGTTGCATGATGTACATTATTTTTCATAAGTACTATTGTATAGAATCAAGTTTTTTTAACCGAACAGATAGCTGTGCTGCTGGGGAGTTTATTGCGCCAATTTTTCTTCCCAGCCAAGCACTAGGACGTGGTGAAGGGCGGGCGTTTTTGGAGGACTATCTTATGTAATTTTGGCGTTCGAAAAGTGCAGAATTTTTTGAATTTTGTAAAAAGGGGTGGGCTTATTGCCATCAACAAACCCATACTCCGGGCTGCTATCGAGAAGTTCCAGAAGAATATTGTACAGACATAATCTATTCTATGTGTTCTGCGGGAAAGCTCCCTGCAATTTTATAGTTATCCATTCCTTTCTCCGACTTTCTACGGAAATTCATTAGTCAGCCATCTTTAGAAGTGTCTGTTTGAATAATTTGTATGATATTCATTAATATTACCCTTCTCACGTTCCGAATGTGTACGTCAAATGTTAATTAAGGTGCGTGTGTAATATTCAGGTAGATTGTTTGGTCTGTTGCTGTGCTATTTACCTATGAAGGCACTATTTGGGGAAAGCTTCTAAATATTTGATTATGTATCGGATCTTGATTTATTTATGGTTGTCTTGTCATGTTTGTGGCTAACAATAGAGGTCGTTTCTAGATTTTGTAGTCAAATGGATTAGTTACTATGTACGTATATCGTATTGTTATCAAAGCGAAGACTCCGAATACTTCTGGACACGGCTCGTAAGTACTGTTTAGGGGTTCCTAACCTTTGTCCTGGAGAACTGACCTAGTTAGTAAAGCTATTATCGAATATTCAAATATTTGAAAATGTAATATATTTGTATATTAATCTTCTTAGCGTGTCGATAGCAATCTAAATTGGGCCTACACTTTGGCTACCTGTTTGGCGCCATCACTAGCGACCCCGTACGTGCGTTCCTGTAACGTGCAGCTGACAGGGCACGCAGGACATGATGTTAAGTGTCCCATCGTTTGTGGAACAGCACCACATTTACACTCCAAGGCGGAATCGTCTATGAATCTCCACCGTAACAGATTTTCCTTGCTTTGGCCAACCTGATTTCGGAGCCTTTTTAGAGACTTCCAGGTTACCCAAGGCAACTCATGTTCTGGTGGGAGATCTTCAGCAGGTGGAACGGATGCTTTTGGTAAAGAAGTACTGTCTCGCCACAAGTTCTATATTAACTATTGAATATACAAATGACCAGATATTTGAACCTAAACGAAGCGAAAGGAGTATGTCAAGATCGTAGCACACCTACTACAAGAACTACAGAACACCACCGAGTTCTGTAGTTTCTGCCTGCCCTTGCGGGAAGAAGGTATGTGAGTGAGTGAGTTTATATATGTATTTAATTAATAAAGGTAATAATGATGAAGACTCCGAATAGTACTAGCTGACTGTTACGAGTTTTATTCCTACCTACTTTTATAGATGTCTTATCTTCCAAGCTATGCCCCAAGCGTAGAAGGAGTCCTACGATCTGGGCACTCACTTGTGTTGCATTTATGATTCCTCGAAAGTTACAGCAGTTTTACTTCGTAACGCAAAACTATCCAACACCGCGCGGCCATTGTTCCAGAACTAACCTGCTCGCTGCAACGATGTCACTGTAAAAACCATTCGAGAATTACATTACATAATACATAATTATTGTATAATATTTCAATAAGGGTGTTAAAGAAATAATTAAAATAAAAACAGTTATTTGCACTAAACATGACGCGTATAGAAAAAAAATAACACACACATACATGTTGGAAATACGTTACTGAGTTGACTCTTAGGGACGCCAGCGCCGCCAAGTGGCGCTCGACAGAGTCTACAACATAACGCTCGGACCGGCCGGAGATAGGTAGACTTCATGGGTGGCGGTCAAGCAGTGACGCCGTTTAGAAACTAAATGTTTAAGTCCCACGTAATAGGGGGCGAGCCTATTGTCATCAACCGGGCACAAATCCAAACTCCTGGATGCTACTGAGAAATTCCTGATGAAAAAACTCAATAACACTTTTCTTGACTCAGGAAACGTACCCAGGACCTCATGCGATACCAGTACCACTAGGCCAATGAGGCAGTCAAAAAAATAAGTTGTTTAAAGTATGTACGTAATGTTATAATTTTTATTCGGCATTCCACCTCACTTTTGCTTCACAATAACACCGATTACGTCTTAAATTACAGGAAACACGTTATCCAAAAATTTCACAACAAAATAGGGTGCAAAGAAAAAAACGTTTGTACTTCGGTTTACTTAGAAACTCTTAATTTAAATTTCTTCCTTTTTCTTACTTTTTAAGTAGTTCTAAGAGTTCCCCTTGTGTTCCGTAACGGTACCCTAAAAATAACGTCTCCTTCGATACTAATACAATTTTCTGCTCGACTGCTCACAGTTAACGAGAAGTTCTTAATTTGACGTGCTCGATATTTTTTTATTGTAAGCTGTTTACCGGTAGTTCAACAAGTTCTTGATGTTATTCAGTGCTTTTTACAAAATTGTTTATATATATTGTGCCTAACCTATTGTTATAATTATGCTGCGATCATGAATCATTTGAGCGAGTGTGGCTATTATGACAGTTAACACATTTTTTATAAGTGTATGTCGACGGCAGGATTGGAGCCATGTTTTGACCGAAAGGCGGAAGATGTGTGAATATTCAACAGACCACCGACCTGCAAAATATTGCGGGTAAGAACTAAATACCACTAGCACATATCTGGGAAGCATGGCACAGAAGGCTGCCTCCTGCAGCAGCGGGTAAAACCAGGCAGTCAATGATGAAATTTCTGAAAAACAACGCATATCGATTTCTTGTGATCAAAATCTAGGTTAGTAACTAATATTTAGCCGTGGTTAGATTGGAAGTCACTCTCGACATTGATAGAAATAGGCTAGGTGGGTGATGAAAAATAAATATTATCTGTTTTTCATTCAATAATTTCTACGGCATAAAGAATAATTGTACAAATATGAATAGGTCAAAATCGATGTTAAAAATACATTGTAAAAAGAAAAAATGTGCCTCAAAAATATGATATTGTAATGTGCTCAGAATTCAATGAAAGGTGTGTGATGAATATTCATTGCACGATATTTTTTGTACTTTATAAATGATGTTCCAATCTTATTGGAACGTATACTATGTTCGAGCTGTTTGGGGTTGAAACACTAGAGCTATGGGGTCCGAGTGCCCACTTAGATTTTCGAGACATCGTCAAGCGGTTGGTCGACTCTTCACGTGACCAAAGGGCTGACTTAATTTTTGGCCAAAGAAACAGTATTACCATACAATGTAACGTAAAAAATGTTGACGTTCAAAAGTGCCTTACAAGGGCCTATTGGAAATAAATGATTTGACTTTAACTTTGACGTGGCAATGCTGCCAGCATTTTGGGCATTTTTCCTGTTGACAGCGATGCGGACAAATTTTTTGATGGTTTATGATTCTTTCCCTCCCTTTTTAATATACCTGTATAATATTATTATTACTTTAGGACTGTTAAATTATGTAAATATTATTACTTTAACGTATGTATAAAAATAATTAATGATAAAAGTGCATATTGTTTGTTAAGTTCTTTTTTTCGTGATACGTGAAACGCAAATATGTGCAACACTTTAGCTTTGAGTTCGTTTTGCGCTGTGTTTGAACGACGTGTTGACTTTTAGTGCAAATACGAGCTCTTTATTTGTGCAATGGATAGGCACTTTTTTTGGATTCATCATAGTGTATGTAGGTACTGACGTCTTTTCCAGGTAGGTTCATTGGGTACTGAAATAAATGTTTTTATCTTCTCTCATATCGTAATATTCGAATTATAAACTTCAAAACGAGTTTATATTGACGTACATTATAAACACAATACCGAAATTTAAAAATAGAATCTTATTATAACACTTTTTCTCTAACAAAATAATGCTATAATGTTTTTTTTTTGTATTAGGTTATAAGGCAAATCGAAGAAGTTAATATCACCAAGGAGTTTCCATCTATTTTTGCAATGGAACATTAGAGGGGGACAGCAGCACCGCTCTAGCGCATGCGTGGAGGTGTGCTGGGTGCAGGCGCCATTCATACGTTTTGTTGAACTGAATTTCGTGGGTTTTTTTTTTTATTCTTGATCTTTAACTTTGATCTTTTATTTAGTAGGTTCAATCCCAATGTATGAGAGTAGATAAAGTAGTGTATGAAACTGCACGGAACTAGCTATTAAAACACTCGTGTGATACTATTAAAAAGCGAGCCGTTGGCGAGGTTTTTAATCACAAAAACACTATTTTAATCAGTGAAACACACACTATTTTAATCTCTATATGCAGCAGTTTCATACTATTATTTCTTTCTTTCCAAATGCTTAAATTAAGTTTTATGTTTCTCTAGAAATGTAAAGGCAATTAGGTACCTATGTTAATAAAGTTTTACTATTCAATCTGAGAAATTATTTTGCGACAAGCTATCGGAACTTACTGCTGGAAATAGGTGTATTTTAAGTTGCCACACAGCCCTATATTTCACTTCTGCATCCAGTACGCTGTACAGGTCTTTAGTATTATCTACCTTGAAAGGCATTCAACATTACCCATCATCATCATCTGCCTAGCCTTTTTCCAACTATGTTGGAGTCGGCTTCCAGTCTAAGTGGATGCAGCTGAATACCAGTATTTTACATGGAGCGACTGCCGTTCGACCTCCATAAGCCAGTTACTGGGTAACACGATACTACTTGGTAAGATTGGTTGTCAGACTTTCGGGCTTCTGACGACCCCAAAAAACTGTCAAAGATCTACAAATGACAGCCAGGACCAACTGCTTAACGTGCTTTCCGAAGCACGGAGGGGTTTTGCTATGTAAAGATGGTCACACATCCACGGACCAACCGCGGCAAGCGAAGCTAAACCGGATCGATCGACCTTTGGGGCTGTAATATGTACCCATATGCTCCATAAAAATAATGTAAATTCATACTTATCCTTGACAATACATTCTTACAGGAAATATAAAAAATCACTCACCTACTTTACCCACGTGATATCAGTAAACATGCAATTTCTGTGTCAGAGAGTGACATCCGACATTGCGTGCAGGGTTTACCTTCCTGATTGGTTATCAGAATCAATATTGTGCGTTTGTAGCCTTATTTACGTAAACAGAAAGTATTCGTCCATTAATTCTTTTGTGGAATTGACTGGGCTTTGTTTACCTATGGATTGACCCTGAACATAAATTAATTGTTACCATGCTACGGACCTTAATATTAACAACTATGAGCATAGTTATTTACACCAGAGGCCTCACGCCCTAGCGCGATGAAAATCGTATTTGTGTACGAATTTTGAATCGAAAGCACTTTCAATAAATGATTTTATTTCTGTAAGTGGGTTTGGACAAAACACTTTTACACGTCAATCATATTTTTTTAAACTAGATGAGGTCGGCGTTTCGTATCTGACTACTCCGAGAAGAAAGGCCGAAACAAACTCAGAGGTCTCAGTCTCTTTTAAAGTCCAGACATAATCTTGGTCAGATATGTCAATATCAATAGCATTTTATTTTAAATATTTGCGGCAATCACAATAAGTATTATCCATCGATACGAATAAAGCCTTAAAATTAAGTACCTAATTATTGTTTGCGAAACGAGTATTTTCAATTTTTTTTCGTTCGGATTTACATTACGTTTAAGGGTCCCGCAGAAAGCTGCGACGCGTCTCTAATAGAACAACTTCTATGAAAACTTCATGGAAATTGCTTTAACAGAATGTGGAAGGGATCGCGCATTGGTGGTAGGCCCATTGATATGCTAGATGGTGGAACTTAACATAGGCATTATCTACCAGCCAACTTTAATAAACAAGACTTCCAAAAAACACAACAAAGTGAAAAATAACTTTAATTTTGGAGTTTCGTTTTCTCCACGACTTCCGAAATTAAAGTAATTTTTCACTTTGTTGTGTTTTTTTTTTGTAAGCTGGTTGTTTTTTTTTTTTGTAATAAGATTTTATTTTTCGTTTTTTAGTTGTCGTACGTACCTACACCATACGAATTCGGATACCACTACCTGCTATGTAAATAACAGTGACAGGAACTTATTATAACATCATCCATCCCTCTCGACTGTTACGCCCCCGGGATGCCGAATGTGGGTTCATCTGTCAAGCGACCTTTATCAGTTCGCCGTAATCCGATACCACTTGAGATTAAAATGACGATATCTCTAAGGTTTTGTATGGCAGCTGTATAAAGAACTTATGTTGTTGGAATCGTTATGAAATAAGCTAACACATTAAAAATGAATAAGTACAGTTGTGCCTCTAATGTATTCACAATTTTAATGTAAATGCCGCGGTACGGGGTTTTTTGCTTTTTAAAGTATTTAAATTTTTTTTTTTTTTTTTTTTTTTTTTCATAACATTATTGCATTCTATTTCACCTAAATCAATAAAAAAAACCATACCTCCCTATACATTTTTTTCAAACCACCGGCAATAATATAAAAAACAAATTTATGACGTCACCCGGGCAATCCGATAACGTGAACAAAGGATCGTTTATAAATACCTGTTTTGAAGCGAGGAGACTCAAACAAAGAAGCATTCACAACATTCACAACACGGCACTTGAATCACCAACCGCAATTCAAACCGCCACAAACTTTGGATCACACGACATTTCTCATTACAATTTATTCGAATCTAAATGTACATTCTACTGTAAGATGATATTTACTAATGGAATAACACAACACAAATGGAATAACACAACACAAATGGAATAACACAACACAAACATTTACAAAATCAACAAATCTAAATGCAAATATTCGCGTCCGCCATGTTTGTTAGCGGAATCGGCACTGGGTCGCAAAGAACGGAACATTACGACGCGAACTATTGTCAGTTGACCGACATAATAGATTGAATGTGATCTTTGGTTTATAGAGTAAACATTCATACATACTTCACCATCTTACAGGCAGATTATTAATACTAAATCAGTCAAAAATATAAGTCTGTCACGCGCGAGCCATATCGGATGGCTTGACAGATGTGGCGTTTTTTCTCGCGGATGCAATCGGATGGCGTGACAGAGTGAGAAAAATACGTATTATTGAAGCTAACTCAAAAACTACCCAAGCAAAGCTAATAAAATTTACATGGGATCACCACGCAAGCTTTTTCTACCAAATGAAAAAAAAGTTTTTTAAATCGGTCCACAATTAACGCAAAATATCGATGCACATACATTTAAAAAAAATACATACATAAACTCGAACATAGAACCTCCTCCTTTTTGGAAGTTGCTTAAAAACCTATACGTGAAAGTAAGTTACTAATAATACTGCGTTGCTTTTTCTCCCTCTCTGCAGACATTAAAAAGCGGTGAAGTCAATTTTGGTGGTTGTCCTTTGATACCCACTTAAGTCCACTTTGAATAAATGAATTTTGAAGCATCCTGATCAGTATTTTGTCGTCGCTCAGCGACCCAATTAATGGACAGATCTGTGGGAAGAAATTCACAACAACAATAATTTAGCTTTATGAAGTGTTACAAAATGGATAACACACACAATTTGGTCTTTGGTCAATTACAATGGTCGCATGGCCATTGAAGCAGTGAGATCCCGCGACGTTTCGAAATAGCCTTAGCATACAACTATTATGTGCGTTCTATAGCTTACATATCAATACTCGTATGTTACATAAACAATCACGGGAAGAGGACTTTGCCCAGAAAAGGCTAAAATAAAATTGTAAGTACTACACTGAGTGTGTTCTGGTGTTTTTTTGTTGAAACAAACATTTCATCATCTGCCGAGACTTTTCCAAACTATGTTGGGGTCAGCTTTTAGTCTTATCTTACGGCACATAAACATGACACATATACTTACCAAATTCACAGTAAAGAGAGGCTATATTTTTTTAAATTTTATGTTTAATTTATTGTTTTCTTTCTTTAATTTATTAAGTTTTATTTATTTACTTTCTTTTTGTACTAAAAGATAGCTACTTAGCCAATGTAACTCCGTACTAGTTCGTATGAATTGAAAAATGTATTAATAGAGAGAGCCCTGCACTGCACCCATAACACAAGTTTAATCTTAGCTTGGGTGCCAGTGAAAATAGTCAGTGATTTATGACATTTAAAAACTATATTTTCATAATATAACCTATCCTATGTAAATTTCGAAATAAAGTTATTATTTATTAATTTACCAGATCCAGTTAAATACCAGTATTTTGCTGTTACCCAGTTACTGGGTAACACGATGCCCCTTAGTCAGACTGGTTCAGCAACACAATGCCTCTTTTTATAAGTTAGGAGTTTCCTCAACACATTCAATCTAGCGAAACGAGACAAAAACATAGAACATCATATACTTACCTCCAATAACGGATCACTATCAATATGTGGTGTGCGTTTCCTAGGGTTCGGTCTACTGAACCTCTGAGGGCGGACATTTTTGTCCTCGTACGTGCGTGAAGATGGTTCGACAACGCAGCGTCTCTGATTTTGTTCAGCATTTACACCGGAATTTTGATCGAATTGCTTTAGGGCTGTATGGAAAGGAATTTATTGTTCTTAGTTTTTTTCTGCTTATCTATTTTTGTTAAATTATTATTTTGAACTTTGTAAGGTTGATATAAATAACGTGCTTTTAATTTTCGTGTTGCTGTTTTTGCAGTAGGTATAGCGAATAGGAAAATAATATATTTGTATTTTTTTAAATACAATTAATCTAAACTTAATGCACACTTTTATGTTTTTATTTTGTTTTTCTGAACATTAACGAATTTTACTGAAGCGTATAGTTTATTTGGTACGACTGTACGTTTTTGCTTATGACACATAATTTTAATAAAAAAGGGGAATTTGTAACCAGTTTCATATCGGTCTAAACACCGTGCTTCTCTATAGCTTTAAGTCGCCTACTAATTATTAAAAAAAAAAAAATTGTGTTTATTATGTTAAATCTATACAATTAAGTTGCCGGGGATTCCCAGAAAGTAATCCGAAGATAATTGTGATGGGATAAACCTCGCTCTTCCTCAATTAATTAACAATTGTTTCGTTGTGCTAATTAGGTATAGTTACACATATATATATATTTTTTTTATTATTATTAGTAGACGAATAACGGAACACCCAAAATGCCTATCAAACATAACACATTTTCAACGTCTCGCGTCTTAACAAGCGTACTCGTCAAAAGTTTGAGCATATTAAACATAAGTATTAAATAATAAAAACAGAGCGTCTAAAACACGGCTACAGTACAGTATAACTTGAAACATTTTCTTTGAACTTTATAAGTAATTTTGCTAAGAAACGCGGGCAACGGCTGAGAAAATAAGCAAGCAATCTATGCTAGCACTATAAATTCCGCCGGGTTGAGCAATAGAGATAACTTTTGAAATGGTGCAGGTAAACGTTACATACTTATGACTTCAACTAGTTTTTGATGGGTTTACGAAGATGGCGGATTATTTATCGTTTATGGGGAAAGAGGGACGCGTAACGTAATGTTAGAGAAATATTTTTTAACCAATTTGGCTACCGATTTAAATTGTTCGTTTATTCAAATCACAACAGCTGTCATTATTTGACAGTTGTGTGAAATGGCTATAACACGGCCAATTGATGTAGGGTGTTAATTTGATAAACAATTTAATTCCCTCTCTGTAAATATAATTGTTATCGAGATTATGTTTTTACGAATACTAAGATCGATGTTGAAACTTTGAAGTGATTTTCAACACACAGTTTTTAAATATTTTTTATTTAAGCTGCGTCATTTTTCTTTTAAATTTATTATTTGTACTATCTACCTAGAGTAGATAGTACAAATAATAAATTAATATAATAATAAAGAAATAATCTAAAACATTTGAATATTCAAGCATAAAAAATGTTATTAATTTACCTAATGTGACACCGAGTCGAAATTCTTTCTTGTCAAATCTTTCATACTGGAACCAAGCACGCTTTTTCAAATAATTTAAACCCAAATCCGAACTAAACCTCGCATGTCTAACCGAAATAAACATAGCACATTACGGCACGGTGTAAAAGATGATATTTAAGGAGCGTTTCACACTTGACACGCATTGTAACGCACGAACCGCCGAATATAAAATAGTCACATTATAGGACAGGGATGGTGAACCTTTTCACATTCAAAATCGGAACTATAGTCGCCATCTTGCTTTTTCAATAGACAATGACAGAGAAAATTTCACACATGTTTACCAACAATGCTCCCATTACAATATTATTCAGGCCCCAAAATATCCTTGTAGCACTCTACAAGTATATTTACTTATAGCCTATAACGTACTTTGCCAGTGTGCCTGAGAACACTCAGTTAATGGTTCTGCAACCTTCAGTGAATGGGCAACTAAGGGGATATTTAAGAGTAGAATCAAACTCTTTGAACTGTACGAAGAAAGAAATTATAATAAAAGTAAAGAATTTTATCAATATGTTAAGAATTATTCCAAATTATTCAAACAAGTTTGTAGCGAAGCTAAGTGTCGATATTTAAGCTCAAAAATTAAGAAAAGTCTAAATAAAATAAAAACGACTTGGGAAATTATAAACAATGAGACAGGAAAAGGCAGTAAGCGTAGTAGTGACTACAGCCTTAATGTAAACAATATGGTTATTGAAAAGGATTTAGAAGTTGCCACAGTTTTTGAAAATTTCTTTGCAGATATTCCAGTCGCAACCACTAAATCTTTAAATTCTTCACCCATTGTTGCCGAGTCACTATTGAAAGAAAATGTTGATAATTGTAACAATGAATTTAATTTCGACTATGTTACTGCTCGAGATATTATTAAAACTTTCAATACACTCAATGTTAAAAAAACTGCTGATCTATGGGGAAATTCCGTAGAGGTTGAAAAATGCATAATCAACACTGTAGCGCCTGAATTAGCAATTATCTTTAATAAATGTATTGACTGTGGTGTAATTCCTGACTTAATGAAGAGTAGTAAAATAATACCTTTATTTAAATCAGGCAGCACAGCTGACCCCTCGAACTTTAGACCAATTTCTGTGCTCCCCACCTTCAGTAAATTTTTTGAAAAATTGATGCTAGATCAATTGCAAAGACATTTTAATAGTCATAAATTATTAAACAGTAAACAATTCGGTTTCACAAGGGGTCGCTCGACTTCCGACGCTGGTGTTGAGCTTCTTGCACATATTTTTGAGGCTTGGGAGGAGTCACATGATGCCCTAGGTATTTTTTGTGACTTATCTAAGGCTTCCGATTGTGTTTCTCATGATACATTGGTCAGGAAATTGCATCACTATGGTGTTAGAAACACTGCTTTGGATCTTCTTATTTCTTATTTGGATAATAGGATCCAAAGAGTGGACGTTAATGGCAAGCGATCCCCGGGTTCTATTGTCACTATGGGAGTTCCGCAGGGCTCAATTCTTGGCCCTTTTTTATTTCTCGTATACATTAATGACCTTCCTTGCCTTATAAAGAACAGTCATGAAATAGTGTTATTTGCAGATGACACATCACTTATATTTAAACTTAAGCGACAACAGACAGTTACTGACGATGTAAATAATGCTGTCTCTAAAATAGTGCATTGGTTTAGTGTTAATAATTTACTTTTAAACGAGAAAAAGACTAAATGTATTAGATTTCTGACACCTAACGTTAAGCAGGTGAAAACCAATGTACTAGTAAATGGGACAGAATTGGATCTTGTGGACACCACTGTGTTCTTAGGTATTACTTTGGATTCGAAGCTGCAGTGGGGCCCACATATAACCAAATTGTCGAAGCGGCTAAGCTCTGCAGCCTACGCGGTGTATAAAATCCGTCATTTGACTGATGTAGAAACAGCTCGATTAGTATATTTTAGTTATTTCCATAGTGTAATGTCGTACGGCATTTTGTTATGGGGAAATGCAGCCGACTTTCAGGCTATATTTGTGCTGCAGAAACGAGCCATTCGAGCAATATATAACCTTAGTTGTAGGCATTCACTGAGGGATAAATTTAAGGAAATAAACATAATGACAGTCGCATCTCAATATGTTTATGAGAACCTGATTTATGTAAAAAAGAATATTAATCTATATTCTAAACACAGCGACATTCATAGCATAAATACTAGACACAAAGATTTATTTATTGTGCCCAGGACTAGGCTCCAAAAAATTAGTAATTCATTTAAGTGCCAAAGTATACGTTTTTACAACAAACTCCCAAGCCATGTTAAAGAAATGAGCTTCAATAAATTTAAATCATTTATTAAACAGAAATTATGTCAAAAAGGTTTCTATAAAGTTAAAGATTACTTAGACGACCAAAAGGCTTGGGAATAATTAAGCTGCTCCAATGTACCCCCCCCCCCCCCGAAGCAACAAAAAAGTGTTTTAAAATCAACGACTAGATGACACTATATGAGTTCATATAATTGGTTAGTTCATTTTATTTGACTGTATAAGTCAATTTATTATTTTTTTAATTTTTTAAACTTATTATTGACAACTTATTATTACATAATCTACTCATTACAGTTTTTTCTTTAATGAGTTGTAATGTTTTACGTTGCATAATGTAAATTGTTTTGCGTAACTGCTATTGTATAGAATCAAGTTTTCTAACTGAACAGACAGCTGTGCTGCTGGGGAGTTTGTTGCGCCACTTCTTCTTCCCAGCTAAGCACTAGGAAGTGGTGAAGGGTGGGCGTTTTTGGGGGACTGTCTTATGTAATTTTGACGTTTGAAAAGTGCTGATTCTCAGCCCATTTTGAATAAATGACTTTTGAATTTTGAATTTTGAACAGGAAAGGCGAACTGAGTGCCTAGTGTAAGTTTTTATACCTATTCAATCATTTTAACCATAACATCGTAGGTCAATAAAAAAAATAACCATTCAACTTAGGTTTTCTAAGCAACCGTTGAACGCTCACACAATAATGGCCGTCCAAATATAGATCGTTTTTTGACACTATAATGTCAAATGCTGATGAATATGACAGATTTCCATGACAGCCGTTACAATATGACAGAACCGCTTTCCTAGGAAACCAAAGCTTAATTGTCAATAGACGGCGATATTTCAGTCTCAGTACAAAATAAAGTAGGTATACGTTAACGCGATCAAATAGGTGTAAAACAAGTGTACAAGGCACACTGAAAATCAAAATTACACATATTTAAATCCTTTTATCTAGTGTTTTTATGTACTTTAAATCCTAATATCTCAACATAAATAAGAAGAATCGAGATCAGAATAATTTTAAAGACAATGAAAAAGAAATCGTACCTGTTTGCCCAATTTTATGTCGCGTGCCATAGGTTCACCATCCCTGATAAAGAACGTGACTTCTTTATTCTTTAGATATTCGGTTATTGTTCGTTCATCTATGTTTTCTTTCGACGATCGAAAGATTCCTTTTATAAATTCTTGTCTCCATTTCTGGAGATGTTGTTGTTACGTCAGTTCATTGACTTTGTCAACTGATGTTTGAATGAAGTTTCTTTCAATTTGTCTTAAAAAGAATTCAATTTAACTTTGAAGTAATGATAATAGAACAAACTTCAAGTTTGTTCTTTTTTACCGATACCTATCATTTTGATGTCATGAAAAGAAATTTTATTTTAATATTCATTAAAAGAGTATGTGAAAATAGAACTGAAGGTATTTTTTTTTTTATAAATAGAATTTATCATAAGTTTTATGTTTCAAAAGGTTAAGTAAATACTTAAGAAAGTTGTATCAAACTAAATATTTGATAACTTTTTTATTAAAAATGCACGTTATATTAGTTGTTCTTGTTTTGTAAATTTTGTTGTTGTGTAATGTTAATTTTTAATTTATTTCTTTTGTGTAAATTCAGATACAAATTATTGTTAATGATTATGACTATGACTACAGTATTACGTACCTAATGTTAAGTTAGGTTGTTTGTTTTTGTTTTGTATGTAATGTAATTTTTAAATTATTTTATTTATTTTGTGAAAATACTAATACATATTCTTTTTAATGAATAAGAGACTGTTGCCGAACCGACTGACGAGTGTTATTGTCCCGAAGCTAATCCCGGAGTAAGCTGGTTTCAGACCCGTCAAGTCTTGCTGCAAACAGACCCTCAAACTCGTTCAACACATTGAAGATGGTTTCGAGACGGGAATGGTCACAGGTGTTGGATTCGTGGACCTGTCAGCTGCCTACGATACAGTCAACCTCAAACGGTTGTTGTGGAAGGTGGAGACATTGATCAGCGATCAGAATTTTATTCGAATACTCCGAGAACTTCTCCATAACCGTCGTTTTCAGGTCCATCTTCTTTCGGAAAAAAGTCGTTGGAGGGTGCAGAAAAACGGCCTACCTCAAGGTAGTGTCCTGGCACCGCTCCTTTTTAATATACATACCAATGACCAACCATCCAGCCCGAACACGTCCCGCTTCCTCTATGCAGACGACCTTGCCCTCACCTCCCAAGCCACCTTTGAGGAAGCTGAGGTCCTCCTGTCAAACGCTCTTGGTGACTCAGCCACATATTACCTCGCTAACTCACTCAAGTCCAATCCGAGCAAAACCCAGTCTTGCATATTCCATCTCCGCAATAGAGAGGCGCGCCGCAAACTTAACATCGTTTGGGGTGGGGTGCCCATCGATCACAGCACCTCCCCGAAATATCTTGGTGTTACTCTGGACAGATCTTTAACATTCAGTATAAACTGCAAAAACATCAAGCAGAAGGTGCACTCTCGCAACAGTCTTCTTCAGCGACTAGTCTCATTGAAGTGGGGTGCTTCGACTGAGGTTATACGGACTACTGGGCTGGCTTTATCTTTTTCTGCTGGTGAATTCGCTTGCCCCGTATGGAGTCGTTCTGTCCATGCAAAGTTGGTGGATACAGCTTTAAACGAAACGTGCCGGATCATCACTGGTTGCCTAAAACCGACCCCGGTTCAAATGATTTATCCACTAGCGGGAATAGCGCCACCAGTAGTTCGCAGAGCGGTGGCAAGCTCTAGCGAAAGATCCAACATTATCTCCGACCCACGACACCCTTTGCACGACAAAATCCTTGTGCCACAGAGGCTGAAAAGCTGAAACAGTTTTTTAAAGTGTGTCGTCCCACTCATTGACGAACGACCAAAAGAGAGACTGAAGTTTTGGCGGGAAAGTGCTTCCTTACCCAAACCATTCGTTCCACCTGCTGAAGATCTCCCACCTGGACATGAGTTGCTTTGGGTAACCTAGAAGTCTCTAAACAGACTCCGAAACCAGGTTGGCCGAAGCAAGGAAAATCTGTTCAGGTAGAGATTCATAGACGAGTCCGCCTTTTTTTTTTTTTTTTTTTTTTTGTATGGGAAATCATCAAATGACTTCTCCCGCTCTGGGCAGAGCGAGAGGGTGTGTCAGACTTTTACTGACTAAAACCCACCCGTGTTCCTTCCGTTGCCTGTGTGCCGGGGCCGCGTTATCCCTTTCGGACAAACCCGCAACCCCAGCAGGCATTGGTCTTTCGACCCCGTCGGTTGGTGCTGACATCTCTTTGAGGCGCGCGTGGAACACAACGCGCCGTCGACACGGGCCTGGTCCTTATCGGACGGCGAGCTACCCATTGCTCACCGTCCGCAAGCCCGCGCCTACGGTGGCCGGAAGTCGGTTCTCGACTCCCGACGCCCGGGGCGTCTCCTGCGGCGACTAGGGCCGCGAGGGCGTGCAGCTTGCATCTCCCTCGCGCGCTCCGCCTCCTCCTTCGCGAACATAACTGCTTCGCAGAAGGAGGTGACGGCCTCCCATGCACTCTCGCTCCGAACCATGGCCTGAACCAGGGCCGGACGCGAGAGATCGCCGCCGCCGATCGCCTCCGTGAGGACACGGCGGTGCTCCGCCCAAGCTGGGCAGACCTCCACCGTGAAACCATTCGTTCCACCTGCTGAAGATCTCCCACCTGGACATGAGTTGCTTTGGGTAACCTAGAAGTCTCTAAACAGACTCCGAAACCAGGTTGGCCGAAGCAAGGAAAATCTGTTCAGGTAGAGATTCATAGACGAGTCCGCCTTGGAGTGTAAATGTGGTGCTGTTCCACAAACGATGGGACACTTAAAGTCATGTCCTGCGTGTCCTGTCAGCTGCACGTTACAGGAACTGATGGACGCTAGTGATGGCGCCAAAAATGTAGCCGAATTTTGGGCCGAGTCGATCTAGATTGCTATCGACACGATAAGAAGAAGAGGAATGACTATGACTTTGAGTAAACGACACTGCTGAGTATTTCATCTACAGGGTTAAATTAAATTAGCTAGCAAAACACTGCAGACGCGACGGGTATCAATATTTATACATGATAAAATATAAATAAAAAAGATTTCAAAATTATTTGGGGGTCAACGACCGCTGGTAATGTTGTTACTTGAATAATGAATAGAGACAATCTGTTTTCTTTTGTTTTATCGTGTTTAGGTACACAATATGTAAAAAAAGTGTCCTATCTAAAAAGGTCGCATAGGTTGTACCTACTGCAATCAAATTAACTAAAAATAAAAATCTTAGTGACTTTATCTTGATTTACTTTTGAGACCGGCAAGCGTAGCTTAACCTGTTGGATCGACCCGTGCGGCTGTTATAATTTAGCCACGAGCTCCTCTAGTATTAGAGTCTATTCGTCCTAATAACTTTTCTTTAAATTTGTTGAATAAGTTTTTTTTTTAAATTGTTATTGTTGATTTTTATTGGGTTTTTTTATGCATCATGTGGTCTGCAATTTTTTTTTTTTTTTTTTTAATTTATTTATGTTATTTGATTTGATCAAGTACTAGGGAGAGATCCAAGTACTTGGAATGTAAAAAACTTTCATACTTATTAGAATTAGTCAGACCTATTAGAAGCTAAATACAACAGAAAATAATTTTGTTCAGCTAGCTTCTTCTGGACGAAGCACAGTGAGCCGGGGTGATTCCATAAATATTTCGTATCAATTTAGGTACGCACCCCCAAACGAACCCTTCATATTGAATTCGTCACGCACTGGACATATTTGTCATACCGAAAATTTTGGGGCAACGGAACCCTTTTGACCGGTTCCCGTCGTTCCCGTGCCACTTTGCTGTATAAATAATTAATTATGTACGTGTGTATTGCTCTTAACTTCAGCTGGATCAATATTTATGCATAGTGACGCTCATGGTTTGTATTGATATGAAATTACTGCGGTGTATCTAGCTTCTAAGCTTTTACAAAGCATTATTGCTTTTTGTTCGCCTTAGTTTGTTCCAGCCCGTTTATTCTAGTGTGCTATTAATAAAAAAGGTCAGTACGGAGAAATATTAAACCATTCAACAAGGTTTTTTTTTCATTCTAAAAGTATTGATTTTGTATATGTTTAAAAAAAAACATCGTTGTTTAAATATTCTTTCCCTTGTCACCCTGTATTCATCTAACCTATATAATATTAATATATAATTAGGCTCGCCCCCTATTACGGGACTTATAAACATAACTGGCGAAATGTGGGTGTACTACAGGTACACCTCTGCCCTACCCTTCGGGGAAACAAGGCGTGATGTTATCTTTATATTCATATTCATTTCTTTATGTGTAATATATAAATGCTTGTATTTGTACCTAATACAAGCATTTTTTTGCTTAAAAGGTAGTTCCTATCATTATATTGCTGATTGTACATAAGTTTTGGAAATAAAAGTTTTTTTTTTTTTTAATATATAATGATGAAGAAAAATTGTATAATAAATAAAAATATTATAAAAAGAAAAGCTTTGATATTTTGTATGTTTGTTTGTAATGGATAAACTCAGAAAATACTTAAAAGATATAAAAAAATATTTCACCTATATAAAGCTATATTATCAACGAGTAATATGGGCTGTATTTTATTTAAAACCATTTGAGATCCCTATGAAAATTGGAATAATATAACCGAAGGTATCAAAAATTTGCCTATAAAAGTCATTATTTGGCGTGCGCTGCGAAAACTATTGAGGAGACATAAAATAATATACTACATGTATTTAGGGTACTCATCATTACCCACAAAAAAGTCCTCGAGGCTACTTTTTGAGTCACAATAACCGTTTTTGTTCAAATTAGTCAATCTAAACACGGGTAGAATCGAAAGATGATGACATTCGTATCATGATATTAATCCTTATCCAACTAAATAGTTTCATAAGTTCATAACCTAGATTAACACATAGGATTTACTATTTTTAATCCCGGTAGTACGCTCCCGTGGGTTATTTTACGGCACGGGCGAAAGCAAGTACATTATACATATATTTCAGCAGAACTTTACACGGAGAGGCAAGTCTTTTTTCTCATGTGGTTTAATCGTCCCGCAGTCGCATGATGCTACAACTCCGTTGGGTGCCGTAAATTTTAAGTCATGATACCAAAGAAAAGTCTGGTGAATTATTTATAAAATAAAAGCATAGACGAGTTAGAGGGATGAGTAGGTAAGTACCTACAGTATTTGGTGTTCCACTAAAATGATCGAAAAAGGTTGCTAATAGTTATTCAACATTAAATTAATAGTATAGTTAAGAGCGTTTATCCCTAAAGTTGGCAACGTCGTAAATACGAGTAGCTGGGCAATATTACTGTATGGAAATAAGAACTGTAGCTAACTAGCGAACTAGAATATTAATGAATTGCAATTAATAGTATACGTAGTTAAGAGCGTTTATCCCTAAAGTTGGCAACGTCGTAAATACGAGTAGCTGGGCAATATTACTGCATGGAAATAAGAACTGTAGCTAACTAGCGAACTAGAATATTAATGAATTGCAATTAATAGTATACGTAGTTAAGAGCGTTTATCCCTAAAGTTGGCAACGTCGTAAATACGAGTAGCTGGGCAATATTACTGCATGGAAATAAGAACTGTAGCTAACTAGCGAACTAGAATATTAATGAATTGCAATTATAACATTGAATTTGATGTTGTAATCGTTTTAGGTGTAAAAAAGGCATTTGGAAAGTTTCCAAATACTTATTTTTACATTTAAAACTAAATAATCGGTGTCACGATATTAATTATTGCATTTCATTCTAGTAAAAAAAAAAAATATTCTAGTTCGCTAGATAACCACATTTCTTATTTATATACAGTAATATTGCCAAATTAATCAAAACAGGTAAATTTTTGACAGCTTCTTGCAACGTGGGCAACGTTGCAAAAAACTTTCAGAATAATATAAATACTCGTATCACTTTTTGATATTTTAACAAAATCGGAGTCTTCTAACAAAATCTCCGATACGATGAAGTCTACACGGTTAAGAGTACATGTCAGCAACTGCATTGATAAGGTTTTTTATTTAATTCGACTGCTCTCTTCATTTCGTGCCCACCGCAGGCGGCAATTGCAGGCGACGTGTCGCCGCGTGTCAATTTATTGTTGACATAATCTACGCATTACAATGTTTTTTCTAATGAGTTGTATTGCAATATGTGGTTAGCTAGTGACCTCGACAATTGATCATATTAGTTATTGTTATTAGTAATTAACTGTTTGTTTTATTTATTTTATCTCGATGGTCCTAGTTTATCATTTATAACTTCCAGTTACAACTATATGTAAGCGGGCACGCCCTTTATGTCTGGAGGCTTTTATTTAGATATTAAGTTCTGTTTACGTTTAGTTTTTATTTCTGCCTGAGTATAGTTCTCGATGATTTTGTGTGGTATATTGGCGTGTGCTAGCTAACATATGGCTAATCATTTAAATTATGTTTTGTGTTGCGTAATGTAAATTATTTTGAATACCATTATATAGAATCTTTTTTTTTTGTTCTTCTAACTGAACAGACAGCTGTGCTGCTGGGGAGTTTGTTGCGCCACTTCTTCTTCCCAGCTAATGCACTAGGAAGTGGTGAAGGGTGGGCGTTTTGGGGGACTGTCTTATGTAATTTTGACGTTCGAAAAGTGCTGATTCTCAGCCTAGTTTGAATAAATGACTTTTGAATTTTGAATTTTGAACTACTGGTTTCTATGAATTTCTATGAAATACCTTCCGCAGCCTTCCGTAGTCTTGCGAAGACGTGTGAAGACGTCCTCTAGATAGAAATACATAGAAACCAGTCGAGTCGCGACGACACGTCGACGCCTGCAGCTGTCACCTGCGGTCGGCTACGGAATGGTACCTTTACTGGGTTGTTTTTTTTAGGGTGGGAAATTATTAAATAACTTCTCCCGCTCTGCCCGGAGCGGGAGGGCGTATCAGACTCTTACTGACTAAAACCCACCCGTGTTCCTTTAGTGTTATCTGTAAGTTTAGGTCGTCGTTTTCACATATCTGAACCAATAAGTTTTTTTTTAAATTCCACTGCTCTCTGTGGGTCACACATTTATGGTGTTGAAGTTTGATAACGAAGCTTCATGCGACTGGTAGTAAGGTAGGACAACCTTATGACGATGTCACAGTCGAATGGCCTTTCATAAAATATTAGTAAGTACATTAATCTGACATACACCCAAATTACGTAAACGTGACATTATAAAGACTCGAACAACGCCTTCATGTTTCAAAACTGTCTATCCAACGATTTTGTTTAATTATTTCTACGGCGAGATTTATGTGCCGTTAAGTGTCAACGTCAATATGGTAGGCGACGTAGTGGAAAATAACTTGCAATTTATTCCTGGCCGAACTAGTGTCCCTATTCTGTTGAGCGAGCGCCCGTCAAAGGCGCTGATGTGGTAAAAATGTATGGATCTGAATGTCGACGCGGTGCGAACAACAGTTTATCTTTATGAATGATTGCTTGTTGTGTTCTGTATTTGTATTTGGTGTTTTATCTCGTGTTCCAATGGAGTGCAAAAATGTGAGTGTGTTAATGTTTTTTTTTTTTGTAAAAAATGGTTTCTTTTATTTTGTATACTTCCTATATACGATGTTGATAATCTACATGCCTCTGTCTAAACTATACTATTATTAGAAACATCAGTGATTTTTTTATGTTGTCTATAGGTAGTAAAAAGCATTGAAGCATTTGAACATAGAACCAAATACAAAAATACATAAGTCACCCCTGTAAAAACTTCCTTCCCAATGTTCCTTACCAAATTAAATTCTCATTTTCATGAACTTCATCGTCGATATCTTCCAGAATAGTGGCACAGGTAGTCCGGAGCCAACAACCCATATTGTGAAGTGTCGGGACTAACTTTTGTATTTGTGTCAACTTTTTTTATTTCTGAAAATTTCACTACGCTTCTACGGTTCAGCACTTTTGTGCTTATAATTATTTGACAAGCATTATTTTTCCATGGGATGGAAATAAAATAATGGCAGGACTGCAACTATTGGAGGAAGTTTGAAAATAGATATTCTGTTTTTACATTTCTGGTAAAGGAGTTTATTTGCGTTTTACTTGCCATTTTACTATATACTTTTTTAGGGGCATGAGGAACAGGGTGTAAAGTTCACTCATCTCCCATAGAAAAGGGAGGATCCTCCGACCAGACGGGTGTGATTTCTGGCGGGCAACTGCCCAGAGGTTGAAGTCGGGAAGCTGTTATATATGTTTATCGCGCGGTAAACTCTAATTGCGCGATGCGGGATTTGTGTGACGTCAGGATGTTGTGTGACGTCAGGTCTTTGATGCGTAGTTTGCATGTAGCGATGTAGATGCCGCTAGACTTTTTATATAGTGGTCTGGTGGTCGCAGCTGTTCCTGCCGGTCATGAGGTCCTGGGTTCGATTCACGGGTCGGGTAAAGTGACATTTTACAGTTTTTCGATCTGGAATTTCTCAGTAGGAGCCCGTAGTCTGGATTTGCGCCCGGTTGATGGCAATAGGCTCGCCCCTGTTACATGGGACTTAAAACTTGACTGGTGAATGTGGGTGTACTATTGTACACCTCTGCTTAAACCTTCGGGGAAACAAGGCGTGAAGTCATGAATTTTATTAAACCACAGTTTTGGTCAAAGGTAAATAAATTGTTTTATTGGAAACTTCCATAACGTAATAATTATCCCTAGGTACTCAAGATAAATATATATAAGGGCTTCTAAATCTTCTGCCGGGGTCGCGGAAAAGTCCGAAAGGGATACCGTGGCCCCTTGCAACGTACAGGCAACTGAAGGAACATGGTTGGGTTTTAGTCAGTAAGGGTCGGACACGCCCTCCCACTCCGCTCAGAGCGGGAGAAGTTATTTGATAATTTCCCAACCAAAAAACAAAAAAGGGCTTCTATATATACACATATTATAAAACTAAGTCGTTTTTCGTGTTTGTCTGTATGTCTGCATTGTTCTTCTAAAATACACAACGGAAATTGATGAGGTTTTCAACATAATTTAGAGAATGTATTCCGGAAGGTTTATATGTATAAATCATTAATATTAGATAATTAAGAAATCTCGATGTTTTATGTTGTTTGATGTTTTCGAAACAGGGGCGGGTCGCTAGTTTATAAAAGCAGTTTGAATTTTTACGACGACGTGGGTGTGAGTTAGTAACTCGTAGAAAAAATACCTAATACGAAAAACAAGTCTCTATGCAGAACAATTTAATCCGAGTACTTTTTAGTATTTACGCTTCTCATTTTCAAAATGAGTACTGCATTCAGTATTTTCATTTTTATTACGACACATACGATGCAAACATTTAAAATTTCACACTAAAACTTGATACATCCCTGAGTGGCTATAAACCAGAGTTTCATATTCAAAGCCGGAGCCAACGAGAAAAGTATAAAATTCCTTGAGGGAAGTCCATAATTTTAATACTTTTAACGTCATAAAAAACGTCATTGGAACTAAAATCCTTCTCCATAGTAGAGTGGATCAAACTTTGTGTAATTTGAAACTATAGTTTAAGCCGAGCTTAAATGGTTGATTAACGAGGTGATTTAGCAGAAAGCTGGCAAGTTTTTCCGACTAACTATCACTACTCAAATCGGCGAGGACTTTTAAAACCAGTTTTCAAACCGGTTTTCAATTTTCTTCCTTAAAGTTTTGAGTTGAGAGTTTTTAATTAGGACGCGTGATTAAAACGCTGTATTAATTTTTAATAAGGACTCTGTCCTGATTTTGGAATAAAAGTGGAGTTGAAGTGTTTGGGCGTCAGCTGTTAGAAATCCCGCGAAACTAAGAGTAGCGGAGAAATGATTTTGTTTAGGGGTGTCAACCAATTGATTTGTTTGAAACATAGCTAAGGTTACAAACATAATTTATTTATTTATTTAATAATTCAAGCACAGAAATGTACAGAGGCGGACTTAACGCCATAGGCATCTTCTACCAGTCAACCTTTGGGTGATGCAGAGACAAGCAGTGGTAGTTGCAAATACGAAAATTTAAGGAATAAAAAAAAATAGTAATAAATAAAGATAAACATTTACCTATTACAAATTATAAATAAATTATATATGCTTAATTATATATAAATATAAGCACAAATTAATATACATAGATACACGAATATAATAAAACAAATAAGACAAACAATGGGAAAACATTAACGTTGTGATGATACTGCCAGCTTCTTACGAATGTGCTCGCGAACTTTAACTTTAATTTATTCATCCAGCACAGTTTTATTCGGATAAGTTTTTTAGTGAATAATGTCCCACATTTCCGATTGTGTCATCGAGAACATACGTTCGCCTTTTATGTCAATCGGCGTCAAAAATCTTCTTCTTTTCGAGTCTACGAGAAAGGTAAGAAACATTATATTATGTAAGATGAGGTGGGCCGAATAGATTTCCAAGCCAATCGCGGCATCAGTAACGTTTTTTAGGTCATCAGAAGTGCCGGTGTATTCACAATGGACTATACAACATATGGGACACGGTTTGGTCAGAAGCACCGCATTCGCAATACAAAACTATTTTTAATACTATTCGCTAATTGATTCAGGCGTGTTTCACCTCTCCGCAACTCGCCATATTCGGGTTCGCGACAAGTCAATCGTCATCCTGAGAATGCCTCGTTTAGAGGTGAAACACGTGTCTATTTCTTACAGGGTTTTTTATGACTCTCTTTTATAGTTAAGCGGAATAGGTTACTAAATATATCTACGTCTATTGTATTTTTGAATGCTGTTGGCGAAAAATTGGCTTTATTTATCAGCTAAAGCAGTTGGCCATACTTTTGTACCTACATCCATCTTTTCACCTACACATACTTAACAGAAAATTAATTCTGAAACATTGTACAGTATGTAAATTGACAATAAACTGGTTAACTGCTTGCTATACAGTGATTAATTAGAGTCTTCATTGTTAACACGTCGACTTGCCACAACAAAGCAGTATCGTTCATACCGATTTGTTACCTGTCAGAGTGTCAGTGTTAAAGGTTTTTTTTCAGCATAGCTTAATGTAGGGTTGTGATTGGAAGGAAAATGGTGGGATTTTGGGATTCCTTGGTTTAAAAGAAAAATGTTTCTGTGAAAGAATTTTTATTCTAGTTTAAACTTGTTATAAATCTAAAAAAAATCTACTTGTGTAATTTTACTGTTGAGTAAAACTTTGTAAACTATAACAAAATATTGTTACGGTTGCATAGCTTATGTATCAACAATAACAACTTTCTTCAACCAGCCTGCTACACGTTGTGAGATACTTCGGCCGCATTGCTCGCAGAGGCAGCAATTTGATAACATGGGACGTCTAATGGTGACTGGAAAAAAGAGGGCAATAGACCTAGATGCCGAAGCCCTAAAAGGTGGTCGGATCAAATATACGAGTATTTAAAGATACCTATCTATCAGCGCCGCACTCCACCAGGCCACTGATCGTAACAGATGGAAAAAGACCGTTGACCATTTGATACGGAGTCACGATTCTTAGCATTGAGAGAGCTATTGAAAAGAGAGAGCTTAAATGTATCTTTATGTTAACGTGTGAACGGTAAAAGTACTACAGTCTACAAATAGACCGTATGTTATATTTTGTGAAGATCTGATTGATTTCCTTGTTAACAAGGTTGATAAAGGGCTTTCTCGAGAGCCCTTTTTTTTTTTTGAGGGTGGGTAATCAACAAATGACTTCTCCCGCTCTGGGCAGAGCGAGAGGGTGTGTCAGACTTTTACTGACTAAAACACACTCATGTTCCTTCCGTTGCCTGTGTGCCGGGGCCGCGATATCCCTTTCGGACAAACCCGCAACCCCAGCAGGCATTGGTCTTTCGACCCCGTCAGTTGGTGCTGACATCTCTTTGAGGCTTCTGGAGAGCCCTAAGAGAGTATAATCCTACTAATATTATAAATGTGAAAGTTTGTATGTTTGGGTGTTAGTTACTCAATCACGCAATAACGGCTGAACGGATTTGGATGAAATTTGGCACACAGATAGTTTATAACCTGGATTAACATATAGGATACTTTTTATTCCGGTAATACGTTCCCGTTAATTTCCGAAATCCACGCGGGCGAAGCCGCGGGTGAAAGCTAGCATGCCTTTAAACCTACGAGTGATGCAGGGACAAATAATTCTTTTCAATCGCATTCACAAACTCACATACAGAACGTATTGTATCCTGTCATTCATTACCAGTCTATAACCATCCAACTGAATGGCTAAGGCCTCTTCCCATGCCAAAAAGGAAAAAGCATTGATACAGTTTTAATGATCACCATGCTTGGTGGCGATTTTAGACTTATTGACTCGCGATCTTTGCCCTTACCCCGCGTCCTATGAATAAAGTGATCGTCACGCGAATATACGATCGTTCGAGCTTTTTGTTCGGTGAACTTAAACGCGTGGTCGCGCCGACAGAGGGCGCTTTTCAGTGTTCTGATAAAAAAATGACATAAGCACGCGAGCGATCGCGTATTCGTGCCACAATCGCTTTTAAATAGGGCGCGGCCTTACTGCTAGTTACTGTTCCAGGCCGCATGCATGAGAATCTCTCTTGCCGCTTCTAACATCATGGCCAGGGAAGTTAAGGACCACTCGATACGTATACTCACAAGCGCTAAACAGTCACATTGTTGAGTCTGCGCTGATATATGAGTGCCGCCATAATATATGAGTATATATGAGAGGTGCGAGTATAACCATTCAATGGATGACAGGACACAGTGGCTCGCTGGGCAATGATGCAGCCAATGAATTTGCCAGAAGGGAGCTGAGCATGGCACCAGTGAAGCCCGAACCCATCGTGGCACTCCCCTTTGGGTACCTACACACTCTGGTAAGGAAACGAATTAGGGACCAACATCACAAGCTGTGGTTGGACCAAGGTGAGTGCAGGCAGGCTAAGGAGGTACTCCTAATCGACGGCCACCTCACAAACCAGGTTCTCCGACAACTAAACAGCTGTATACTGTTATAGCAGCTATAACTGGCCATGGGTCATTTAATAAACACCTGTTTTTCATAGAAATCACTGCCAGTCTTCTGTGTAGAGCCTGCATGGAGGACGACGAGACAGCAGCTCATGTGCTGTTAAACTGCCCGCTGGTCGCCACATAAAAGGCAGAGTACTTCGGTAACCCAGTTATCCTACGTGAGATTGTCAGCAACACCAAGGCGTTGCTGGCCTTCTTTGAGGAGCTGGGGTGAATCGAATTACCGATTTTTCCACCCATACGCAAAATATGCACTTTGACGTGGATTAGCTCGGATACCAGCCCGTATTACCTATTACCTATCCAGTCAGAGGTGCCCGGGAGATCATTAGAAATTATGGAGGACTTTAATAAATTGGTCCTTATCTATTAGACATAAGACTTATTTACATACATAAACTCACGCGTTCTTCCCATGGAGGTAGACAGAGACTCCAAAACGCCACCTGCTACGATCTTTACATACTCCTTTTGTCTCGTTTACGTATTATATACGACGTATCTACTACCTAAAAATACCTTTTGCATATTTTCTGGACTCGGCCGACGCGTAAAGTACGTCAGTACATCGAGTATTTTCTATCAAAACGAGAATTTTACCGATCCTTGTACTAGGTGGACCAAATATGAAAATTACTCCACATTTTATAAATTATACCCTATTAATAAAAAAATATTATTATTTTATTACACCTCTTCTACCTCTATAAAGGCTCCTTCTTTATATTTTGTAGGTAACCCAAGCTCAGTACCGAAGTGGAGGTAGTTTCTTCCTTTTTCATCGGTGAAAAGCGTGCATTTTTATTTATGTTTATATTTGAGCTCATTTACACGGGACCCGTCATTGAAGATTCATAAAAAAAATGATACGTCATAACGGCTGCAAGTTCACATTGCATCAGGAAATATCCGAACACTTGATTTTTGATTCAGAGTTCAGTCTTGAATGAGCGCATCAGCGGATCCGTCTCAAAATAATCACGACTCATGTTTTTTGACGAACATGATTTTTAAAAGACGATACGTCATTTAAAACGTGTCTGTCATTTTTCACTATTCGTGATGCGTCGGATTTAAAAGAACATTGCCGCCGTCAAAAAAAGGAAGGAATCGTGAAAAAAGACGATTCATCAAAAAACACGAAACGTCTTCGTGAAAATGAGATATTGTGCCCTTAGGTCTGGAAATTTAATTGAGTTGAAAACACAATAGTATGAACTATCTTTTAATAGTGTCTCCAAATTTGTCTCCGAAAAATCAACAGCTTTAGTTCAGCTATTTCAAATTGTCTCCGTCTCATGTATACATAGTCAGAAGCAATTCTAATTAACATTAAGTCACTATGTAAGTTTAGTTAGTTCACTTAGTCAAACTCCTCGTCTAAACTTGAAAGCCTACAACTTAAGTTAGTTTTCGGAAACACTCTCGAAGTCTAAGTAAGCACATACAACATTCTACAAGTGCCATGTTATTAATCAAGCATGATAGAATCCCTAGAAATGAAGAGTAGGAGAACCAAGGTAACCGACATAGCTCGAAGAATTGCCAAACTTAAGTGGCCATGGGCAGGGCACATTGCTCGTAAAACGGATGGCCGATGGGGCCGAAAGGTTCTGGAGAGGCGACTGCGTACCGGAAGACGAAGCGTTGGAAGGCCTCCCACAAGGTGGACCGATGACCTGGTGAAGGCGGCAGGAAACCGCTGGATGTGGGAATGACAAAATCAGTCATATGACGACGTCTGACGTCAGACGTCTTTATGGCTGAAATGATGATGATGATGATGATAGAATCCCTGTTTCATAGTCTTTGGATTTAATTTTATATACCACTAGCGTCCGGTCCCTGCTTCCCACGGTTTTGAGGACTTTAAAAAATACGAGATTTGTGTTTTACGTATACAGGGTTATTGAAATCCTGAAATCATGAAAAAAAGATCAGCTGTTCCCTACATTTTGACGAGTTATGCAAACAAATATAGGGAACAGCTGATTTTTTATTCGTGATTTCAGGTTTGGTCCCATAGTAAAAGTTGTTCATAATGACGAGTACAATGACCCTTTAAAAGGTTGTTGGTGTTTTACCAATAAATTAATTTTGTCATTACAAAAACTTTCCGGAATACATTTTCTAAATGATGGTGAAAACTGCAACAATATCCGTTGCAAAGTTTAGAAGAGCAACGCGATCACACTGACACACACGAAAAGCGGCTTTAATTTATAATAATATGATTGTATAGTTATTCAATAAAAAAGTATAGAATTTTCCTAAATTTATGTACCAGATAAATAAACCGAAACTTTTGCGGAAGTGCTAAAAGTTAACAACTAAACATCTCTCATTGAAAAAAAACATTCTGATTAAAGACAAAAAAAATAGTAGTTTATGAAACTGTTGCTTAGTGAGGGGTATTAAAATACTAGTGTGTGTATAAATTTAATTGAATAGTATCAAACGAGTGTTTTAATACCTAAATAAGTGTAGTTTCATCCACTACTTTATCTACTCTCATACATTGGGATTGAACCTACTAAATAAAAGATCAAAGTTAAAGATCAAGATCAAAAAATTCCCAAGAAATTCAGTACAACTTCACGTATGAATAGCGCCTGCACCCAGCACATCACCGCGCATGCGCTAGAGCGATGCTGCTGTCCCCCGCTAACATTCCATTACAAAAGTTGATGGAAACTCCTTCGTGATATTAACTTCTTGGATTTGCCCTGTATCGTAAAAGAAAAAAAAATGTTTTACAATGCATTTGTTCGAAAAGAGCGTTTTCCAAGCAGTCAATTTGTGCGGAGAGTGTCACTTTTTTTCACTAGTGCTTTTTACTTTTCTGTTTTTGTTTTAATTTTTGAGCTGTCGTCAGCCCGTCTCAGAGATTTTATTATTTGAGAAAAGTTTTACAAATCAGATGATCGTGATAACGATAGCGATGGAGATGACGTTGGCCATGACGATGGCGATGGCGATGGCAATGGCGATGATTATGACGATGGTCAAATCAAAAAGTCAAAGTCAAAAGTCGAATTCAAAATCAAAGTCGAAGTCAAAGTCGAAGTCGAAGTCAAAGTCAAAGTCGAAGTCGAAGTCAAAGTCAAAGTCGAAGTCAAAGTCAAAGTCAAAGTCAAAGTCGAAGTCAAAGTCGAAGTCGAAGTCAAAGTCAAAGTCGAAGTCGAAGTTGAAGTCGAAGTCGAAGTCGAAGTCGAACTCGAAACTCAAAGTCATGAATGTTGTTTTTATCATTTATATACGTCGTCATATGTTAGATGTTACACATCATAGGCGACTACCGTAAGGCTCGCTCGTTTTTTCATTTATTTCCTCGCACAATGCATAGTAAAACGTAGTATGATACCCGTGCGTAAGATGATTTCCGACTCGTGTCGACTTATACACTCGCTCGCTTCGCTCGCTCGTGGATAAAAATGCCACTCGTCGGAAATCACCTACCTTCCGCACTTATAGCATAAATAACTATTACAGCATTATTTTGTTAGAGAAAAAGTGTTATAATATAATTTTGGTATTGTGTTTATAAAGTATGTCAATATAAACTCGTTCTGAAGTTTATAATTCGAATGTTACGATGTGAGAGCAGATAAAGGGTGTTTACAAAATGGGATAAATCCAATCAAAACGACTATATTGTTTATGAAATGTTTCTATCTAAAAATATACAAAGAACAGTTAAATATAATGTAAACGTCGTTATTTACAATGCGCAAAGAAATAACTTTTTTAAATAGGCAAATAAAAATATTAATTGGGACAAAAACATACACATTTGCCTAGATAATTGCCTCAGGTAAGTATAATGCTTTAATAAAAGAATAACAATCAAAGGTTGAACACTCCTGAAAAATTAAATTTCTTTGAACTACCTTAAATTGATAGTTATTATGTAAAGAAAGTACACATTATATTTTTTTTCAAATTATTTTTGTTTTGTATAAGTTTATTATTTTTGACATCGAATCAGCTCACTTTTGATTGTCTATTGTTTTAGAGTTTCGTATTCAGAAGTATTAAAAAAAAAAGGTCTGTAACTACATAATAATCAAATTTCTTGAAAATTCTTTGTCTTTATTCTTGCACCTCTTTAGGTCAGCATGCAGTCCTTGGTCCCGGGTGGGTCCTGGGTTCGATTCCTGGGCCGGGCAAAGTGTTATTGGGTTTTTCCATCAGGATTTTCTCAGTAACAGCCCGGATTCTTGATTTTCCATCAGGTTTTTCTCAGTTACAGCCCGGATTTTGGATGTTCCATCACGATTTTCTCAGTAACAGCCCGAATTCTGGATTTTCCATCAGGATTTTCTCAGTTACAGCCCGGATTTTGGATGTTCCACCACGATTATCTCAGTAGCAGCCCGAGTTCTGGAGTTGAGCCCGGTTGATAAGAATGTGGGTGAAGTATAGATACAGCTCTGCCTGACCCCTCGTGGAATACAGGTGTGATGTTATTTATCATCGTCATCATCATCATCAGCATAAAGCAGTCCACTGCTGGACATAGGCCTCTCCAATTGCACACTATTCAGCTCGATTCTCGGCAACTCTCATTCAGCTGCTACAAGCCACCCTGCGAATATGTTATATATATTATTTTAATAAAAATAATGAAGAATGCCAAAATTGTTAGATATATAAAATAAAAGGTACTCAGTTAAAGTTTAATTAAATTTTTACGTTTATTTGAATAAATAAAGTTTTAAAATCTATTGGAATCGGAATTTTAATTGCAAAATACATTCATTTAAATTGTTTGATATATTTTTAAGTATCATTCAATATTTTACAGTAATGAAGGTTTATATTTACCTGCTACATTTCTGAATAATAAAATATAATTGTGCCGAAAATTGGAATTAATGGATACGTAATAATTCCACCCAGGTACTTGTGCTATTAAACAGTCGATATTGTATTTAAAGAAAATCAATCTACCTGGCCTTTTCCCAACTATGTTGGGGTCAGCTTCTATAGCAGTATTTTACTTGGAGCGACTGCCTATCTGTCCTCAACAACTCAATTACTGGGTAACACTATACCCCTTGGTAAGACTGATTGTCGGACTTTCGGGATTCTGACGACCCGTAACGACTGTTAAAGATCCACGAATGACAGCCGGGACCATCGACTTAACGTGCTTTCCGAGGCACGGAGGAGTCTCGGTAATAAAGATAGTCACCCATTCACGGACCAACCCCCGCAAGCGTAGCTTAACCTGTTGGATCGACCCGTGCGGGTGTTATTACTTAGCCACGAGCTCCGTGGATATTGTTTAATTTACTTTAATATTTCGAAATATTATACAATAATGATCTCAATAAATTGAATATAAAAATAACTCCACAAAGCCCAAACTAATTGAATAAAATTTGCTATAATTACATGACACTGCCTTGTGTGTCTTGTGCCCATAAACACGACGGCATGTCTAGTATTCGAATCCCGGGTTGGGCAATATTATGATATTGGGTTTTTCTACTAGAACATTCTCATTGCCCGTCTCATAAAGCCAAAAAAAAAAATCAATGCAAATGAAAACCGGTTTCCTTGATTTTATTAAAAACTTTTATGACCTAAATCTATTGTTAGCTAGACAATAGACCTAAGCCATGCTTCTTGGAGGATAAAACAACCGCAAATAACGAAATAAAGGCAAACCTTATTAATAAAGGCACTAACGAGGACAAAGCTGCTCAGCTTAAAGATAGAACCTAAACATTTCTATTATGCATTAAGGAATAGTATCCTTACTTATTATCCTATCCTACTATAATATAATATCCTATTAATATTATAAATGTGAAAGTTTGTAGGTTTGGATGTTTGTTACTCAGTACGGTTTGGATAATTTATCTGTAATTGCTTTATTTTTCATTCTTTTTTACCTATCGCGGTATAGTAATCTTATTCTAGATGCATCGTCTTCACATTTCATAATTATATAATTAATGTATTCAAAATATTGTAAAAACATTTTAAAAGAGTAACGGTGGAGTTTCTTGCCCATTCTTCTCCATACAAAAACTACCTTTTGGAAGGGGCGACTAGAATCAATTCTATTTTTTGTAAACTTGACGTTCATAAGTGCCTTTTATGTGCCTAATTGAAATAAATTGTTTGACTTTGACTTTGACTTTGATGAAATTTGGCACACAGATAGTTTATAACTTGGATTAAAATATAGTATAGTTTTTATCCCAGTAGTACTTTCCCGTGGGATAATAAATTTCTGAGCACCACGCGGGCGAAGCCACGGGCGAAAGCTAGTAATATTATAAAAGCGAAAGTGAGTTTGTTTGTTTGTTACGCTTTCACGCTAAGACGGCTCGACGGATTTGGATTAAATTTGCCACATGGGTAAACCATTACCTGGGTTAGGACATGAATACTTTTATCCCGATATTCCCACGGGATCACTCAATTTGTAAGAGACACCACAAATTAGCATCCAAAGATACTTTTTCTGATCCATTTGTTAATAATTCCATCAGACTTTTTGGAATAGGGCATAATCATCTGTTGCGGTTTTTTCTTTATTTATTTTTTATTGTTTATTAATTAAGGAATAAAATAAAATATAAACAGAAATATCACAAAAACCTCAATAGGTTTGTCCGGATGTTGAAACACTTTTAAGCAATCTTAATACTAACGAAATATATAATTTATGGTAAAAACATAGTTTATAAGACATTGTGAGGTAGTTTATAATAATAACTAAAAAAGCACAAAAACGACAACGGTGCGGGTCAGACAGCCCGTCAATGCTAATTACAAATTGAATGAAATTTAAACAAGATGATGCATTTTCAAAGAGAATCAAATAATTTTTTGTATTTATTTTTATAATTATTATTTGTTATTTGCGATTGAATTTTTGTTGGAACATCATTAATTAGAGTAGGTATTAAATAAGCATTAGTTCGTTTCCCGTAATAGTTGTTACACCGCCACATACGAACTACGCATCAAAGACATGACGTCATACAAATCCTGCATCACGCAATTAGTTTACCGCGCGAACGACATATATAAGACTTTCCGACATCAAACATCGGGCAGTTGCCCGCCAGATACAACACCCGTCTGGTCGGAGGATCCTCCCTTTTCTAAATAGGATGAGTGAACTTTATTTCATTTCATTTCATTTATTTATTCATTAACAAATAACATTGTGTTGAACATTACATATTAAATAAAATTATCACATGTAGAAACAATACATTTAAAAGGCTAATTAATTTCAATAAATTTCAAATCTGTCAACAAATAAATACAATGTCAAATTAATAACAGGTATAATGTCAAATTAGGAGCGTAGTGTTCAAGTCAAAAGATAATTTAATTTAAGCTTGTCCACTGCTACTTTTTTTTTAATTTGTTTTGTTTTTTTTTTATTTGTTACTATTTTTATTATTATTTGACATAAATTCTGATACCGAATATAAACATTTTCCTAACAAGAAGGCTTTTAATTTAATTTTAAATGAGTGAGAGCTATAAATTAATAATTTTAAATCAGTCGGTAACCTATTAAATAACTCCACTGCTTGGTATCTGGAATAATGCTTAGCTATGTTTAAATTTGGTGCCATTTTGTGTTTAAATTCCTTTCGTCTTGTGCTTTCTCTTATGTTACGTTCCTCTTGTGATTCATACTCATGAATATACTTAGCAAAGTGATTTAGGATAACTAATATATACGTATATAAACTTGGTACTGTTAAAATGTCTAATTCTTTAAAGTGCTCTCTGCATGAATTTCTTTGTGAGATCCTTACTATGGTCCTAATGGACCACCCCTGTTCCTCATACCTCTAAACATCTATGTATGCGTACGCCTGTTTTCGTTCGTTGTATAGAGCCTACCTTCTGCACTAATCTATTGGGTGCTCATTACTTAGATAGACTGGGTCCCGGGTGGGAATCTAGGCGCAACTCTCTATGATAATAAGGCCAAGGAAAATAGACAGACTGAAATGTATTCGTGTTTCCATTAAACTTGAAGATTTAAGGTGTAAAAATGATTTTATTATTTAAACTTTGACAAGATTTGCTATTGGACTCTTTTATTACTCTACTAGCAGCGCCTAGCGCTTTCATCCGCATAAATCTCGATTCCGTAGGAATATCGAGATAAAAAGTCGTAACCCATGTCATGGTCTGTCTATGTGCCAAATTTCATCCAAATTTGTTTAGGCATTTTAGCGTGAAAGCGTAACAAACAAAAACATAAAAAAACAATCTTACTTTCGCATTTGTTTAAGATTGCCGAAATAGGTACTGGGTACTGTCTAAACAAAATCCAATAATTTTAAGTCATTGTTATTAGTTATTGTTAGTTAGATGCTGTCCCTGTTTAATTTGACGTGTCTTGTTTTAAACGAGTTTTGTTCAAATTTTTTCGGTGGGCCGGGGAAATTAGGTTTGAACCCTGCACTAAATCCTAACAGCGATTTTTTCCTGAATCTTGTTTTTGAACTTAGCTGTTAAAATAATATAAAAAAAAAAATACATTTCCCAGGCCCGCATCAAGGTAAAAAAAAACAAAAACGCATTTTTGTGAATAAAAATTGAGGCAAAATAGTTAACAGGATAATTTTGATAATATTATGTAAAACATTCGTAAAACTAATATATTATTTCAGCAATAAACTTTCTCGTAAAAAATTAGGATTTTTTTTAAATTGTACTTCGAGCAAAAATATTAACTTATTATATTTATTTTTGCTGGAAGTACAATTAAAAAAAAAACCTAATTCTATTTTTATGGAAATTTCCGTGGACGAAAATGTTAAATTTTTTGGCCTACTTGTGATACCCAATCTCTTCGACAAACACTCCATGCAAATATGTCTGTTAATATTTTTTTCTACCACGTGAAATTGAAATTAGATGTTTTCTTAAAATTGAAATTAGATGTTTTCTTTAAAAAAAAGTACATGCGGGGGTGAACTTTTCGCGGTATACGGTATACAGTTTAACATACTCCTTTGACCATACCCTACACGTTAAATGAAAAAAATCACTGTTTTAAATTAATGCAAAGTTAGCCTAAAATTTGGCGTAACTTCCCCAGGCTTCTAGTAAAACTACTATATTTAACCACCATACTAAAATGAGACCATTAATCAAACATTCCAACATATCCAATCCCGTAAATATCTTTCAAATAGAAGTCGTATTCGTAATTATAAGGTATACGTTATGTGATAAAGTCTCGCGGCACTTGAGTTCACGTAATGAGCTACTTATGTTCTCCACTTTCATAATTAATTGCCTCCTGATAAATTATTCAGTACGGAAAGCCGGAGCTATTACTGGAGGGAATATTCTGTGAGCGATCGATGGGATGATACAATAGATTGGCTGATTTTTATTAATTTTATCTTAGCGTTTTGTACTTGTAATAAAGTTGGTGTTAATTTTGTTTTGATGCTCGGTTCCTATGACCTACCGTTATTGGTTCTTTTTCTCTCTCGTTTGGTATTATTATTTGGGTTGAGTTGACTCGGGGCGAGCTGTCACTGACCCGTATTTTTGACACTAAAAAGTCCCTTGACATTTACGAACTCTAAACCTAAGTAGAAACTTTGTGAAGTCTGTCTATCAGGCAGAATGTCACTGTATAAAAACAATGGTAGCACAACAAAACAGTCATCAATCAAATATTGTCAAAGTTGACAAAATGTGCACTTGTCAACTGAAAAACCTTTTTAATCCAAGACAAAACTGTTCTGCCTATGATAGACAACCTGTCAAAAGTCTTCTCACAGCACGGCAATATCATTTTAGTAAACAGGTTTATAAGGCTTTTGGAAGCCTGTTGATTCTGTATTTAAGTTTATTATATACCTGCACTAACTCATTACACACCAAGCTTCTCTTACCGGGCCTTCATGTGTGTACCTTTTCCCGCCATTCGTGGTGACTGACAGATGACATTAGTGGCAGCAGCTACCTAACTACATATGTGAATGACAGAGTTTACATCCTATCTAATAATATTAAATGAGCAATATTTGTATATATATATATTTATTTATTTATTTATTAAAACTTCATGCACAAGTAAAAAATACTGTACAAAGGCGGACTTAATGCCTGAGGCGTTTTCTACCAGTCAACCTTAGCAACGGTGATGCAGAGACAAAACATGGCAGGTGCAACATAAGGGATAGATAACTTGAAAATTAATACATACTAATACATAGATACATACATACATACATATAAACTGAATAAACTTTGTCAGGAGAAATAACGATAGGTAGAGGAGAAAACAAATCCAACAAATCAGCGCTGCAATGGTTCTGCCAACTTTTTACGAATATGTTCACGTGCCTTCACTTTGAAAGATAACCGACTGGTTGCCATCTTGATGTTCAGAGGGAGCGCATTCCAAAGAAAAACCGCCTGGACAGAGAAAGAAGAGCGAATAAAACCAGAACGGTGAGAAGGACATCGTAGAAGACGATTGTTGGTAGAACGAAGATTTTTACTATGGGCAGAGCATAGGTATTGAACATGGGAAGTCAGGTAAGAAGGAGAAGTGGGATTGTCCAGTATAGAATACAGCATAGCCATAACCCTCAACTCTCTTCACTGACGTATGGGTAACCATTTTAAAACCAATCGGTGCGCAGACACAGGATCATACTTACGAAGATTGAAAACGAACCGAATGCAGTTATTTAGAAGGCGGTCAAGTTTATTATAGTTATATTATAGTTTATATATATACGAGTATCACGTTCTGAAAAACGGCTCTAACGATTTCGATGAAAGTTGCAAAAAAATCTAGTAAGGTATCATATAATTTTTTTTTTAAAAATTGCGGAATTGTAAATATCAAACATATAACTAATCAATAATTACTAACTCAGTTGTACTTTTTACTAACAATGTATGGAATGTTTTATTCTGAAATAAATGATTAATAATAATATCAGAAAAATTCGTTTTCTCCGTATTTTCGCACGACTGGAGCTCGGTCGCCCAAAGTTTAGAACAAGACATGGCAGCATGAAATTAGTATGGACTTTCCTATACTATTAAATGAGGATTCTCTATTTTCACCAGAGCAGGGCAGAGCTGGGTCGCCCAGGTACTATCTATTAAATAGATAAATTACAAGGACTATTTACATCGTAACGTTACACTCTCGTTCAAACATCGAGGCACTTCCACGGAATAAGAACATCAAACGTCTCGAAGTACGTGAATGTTATACATAGGTAATCTAATTTGTTTCATAATTACCGCGTAATTCATTGCTCTGCGGGGAATTCATAATAATTATGACCGTTGTTATTGAGATGTTTCGAGTTGTTTCTGAAGATATTGCAATATCAATTTAATTACAAATATCCAGGGACGTATTATTGACTAGCTGTTGCCCGCGACTTCGTCTGCGATCCAGGATGAAAAGTACCCTATCCTCCAGGTCCTTCTCCAGGTTATGGTCTACCCATGTGCCAATTTCATCCAAACCCATTTAGCGTTTAGCAAAGTGTAACAAACGTACAAACAAATTCCCTTTCACATTTATAATATTAGTTGCATAGCATATCCATCTTTTCTGTCTTTAAGACATGTTATAACAAATTAATCAATTGAAAAATTTTAATGTACAATGTCGCCCATGGGCATATGATCGCCCGTATTTTTCTGAATATTAAATTTAATATTTTTCATGTTATTAAATTATTTATTTTTTTAGTAGCGTTAGCTATATCTCCGATGTTATTGGCTCGATTTGGATTCTGTTTATTATTTCTAAAAGCTTATTCGTTATTTTATCGGATTAACTAACAAATTTTGCTAAAAATATGTTAGTTAATCCAATAGGCGACGACGAAAACTGCTACTTCTAAATTCGAACTAGAAAAATACAAAACATTCGAGGTCTTACAAAATTTTCGAGAAGATGTCAATATATTCAGTAATGTCTCCTTCGACGTCACACCCCACGCCATAGTACCCCCTCTCAATTTATAAGCTATGACCTTTTTACTTCAGACCCATCTTAGAATAGAAAACGTCCTTACCTTATATTTTTAGGTCAGTATGGTAATCTGTAATCTGACGTGTCCTAGAAAAAAGGTTAAGCCAGTCTAATGTTTCCATATTTTTAGGTCGTTGAGAATATTTAATGGACTTGGTTTGGATCCGATGATGTTGGAAAATTAAAGTTAAGAATAGCTAATGTATAGTTATAAAAAATGAATAAAAACGTTTATTTCAGAATCGCTTCCATGTTATGAAGTTATGATATTTTTATGGCAAATAAAATGGAATGAAATATAAGCGTTTAACATGTTGCAGCTGTCATGGGTTTTTGCAGTAGTCGACGGCGACGTAGCCAATGTGGCTCTAATTTTAAGGCAAAAAATGTGGCAGACAGCCGATAACCTATTGAAAAAGGTGCTCCCCACAAAGAGGCTCTAATTAATATTCAGAATATTTATTGAACTTGCCCAATTTGACAAAATTTACCAACTTTTGTTGAAGCATCACAAAAGTGCTTATATTTTTCCAGCTTGGTAGTAAACTAAAAATAAACTATCCATATGTCTTACTTTTAATTTCCAAATCTATACTATCATAACTTCTGTATCCAAACCGTAATATACATTTAGGATCAACGAAGATCTATTTGTTTGGCTAACAGTAAACTTGTGTGGCGTTTAATCGATAAATCACTTCGGCCATTAACTGGCTTCTAGTCGAGAGGACGTTAACACAAAATAGATAGGTACAGAAGGCTAAGGATACAGCGGGCGAAATCAAGCGCACGCACACATAGACGCGGACGTACGGCGATATCAAATCAGCGGCGAGTAGGACTGCACTGTACGTAGATACGTATGTGTGTGGCGCTATGACCACGGCCACAAGCTACACGCTCAAGCGACGCATCTTGCTACAGCGACTGCGGCGAAAATAAATGAAATATTTTTTTTAGAGCATACCAGGTGTCAGCGCGACGCGTCTTGCGGAGCGACCGACGCCGTTGGACAGAAACAGTAGACGCGCGCGCGTGTCGCTTGACACAAGTCGCATCGCTCGAGGCCGTGAACGGGGCCTGAGTGCGTTTTAATTCGTTGTATGGACCTGACCTTCTGTATTCTTCTGTGGTTAAGCTCCGGATGGTTTCAAGGCTTGCAGACGACGGCTCGTAATTGGCAACACTTGCACTTCTTGCAATGCAAAGTTAGCGTTATCGTTGCAATATTTTTTCTCTGGTAGGAGGAGGATTTAATTCTGGAAGTGGGTTTAGAGTCCCGATTGGGACGTGTTAGTTTAGTGAACTAGATAAGACTGGGTCAGCGGTGTTAAATTTAGAAAAAGATGTAAGTAACGTTTTAATTACACATTATAATAATGCACTGAGAGTTCTGCTGCGGCTGCATATTGATGGCTGATTGATGATTTTGCTGCCATTATTCGAAAAAGATGTGCATCCCTGATGTCACTTGTTCGTGGTAGCACCAACAATATTCTCAGTGTGTTCGTAGATCGGTGGGATTCCCCGATGTTGTGGAGGTGGATGCAGCTCAACGTTGAATTTTAATTTTATGTTAATCCGTGTCTGTATCTATTAACACTAGATGTTAAGTACAATTGTTACTAACCCTATGAACTTTCCGAAATAAAAGTATTCTATTCTAATTCGTTTAACGTGTAAAAACCTACTAAGTGAGTATGAAGAGTATCATCCTCATAATTAAGTCCAAAAAAATTTTTTAGTTTTAAATAAGGACTCCTAATAAATGGAGTGATGGTCTTTACAATTGATAGGTACTGATATAAATATAAAGGCAGACTAAAAATATATCATGTGTTCACTCAATGCTTCTTTGACACGTTTAGGGATCACTTTATGGTAGTAAACTATTCCAATAAATTCAATATTTCCTCCTAAAAACTTAATCTTAACTGATAACAAAACTCTACGAGAGCACCTAAATACCTGCAATCTAAAAACTGTCACTTCATCCACAACCAATAAAGAAAAAAAATGACAGGCAGAAAATTAAAATTGCAAATATCATTAGCGCGATTCAGCTTGTTCCTTCAATCATAATTTAGTACAGCGCCATCTATCCGCACTCGAACTCAATTTATCCAGTACACGTCAAACCGTTGGCTGTATAATTTGCACGGTGCTTAATAGTTTTCTGCGGTGTAATCGATGGGTGTTGTGGGGTAATGACGCCATGCGATATGCTTATCGTAATGAACACTTGCTCGAAGTAATTTTGAGTAATACTGGCAGAAAAGAAAACTGAAAATGCAGTGTTATTGCATGTTACGCGGTTGTGTTTTGTGTTAGATTGATTTTTAATTTAGGTAATTTGGAATGTTACATTTTTGTTCAAATTACATGCCTCCTTGGTCTGCTGGTCGGAAAATGTTACTGCGACTGTTGAGCCTGGAATTTTGGATTCGATCCTCAGGTCAGCCAGGTATTAGTAGCACGGACTCCCTGGATTTGTGTCCGGTTAACGGCAGAAGGCTTGGCTTTCTATTACATAGGACTTATAAGTTTTGTACACCTTTGCCCACCTGCTCTAAAGGACGCCTGAGGCAGCTTTATTCTAGTGATTACTTTATCTCCGTTGATTTGGTATGAGCAGTGGTGAACCAGTGGTAACGGCCGACTAAAGAGTTGTAGATCGAAATTTCGAACCCTTTTTTTTTTTTTTTTTTTTCAGTATGGGAAATCATCAAATGACTTCTCCCGCTCTGGGCAGAGCGAGAGAGTGTGTCAGACTTTTACTGACTAAAAGCCACCCGTGTTCCTTCCGTTGCCTGTGTGCCGGGGGCGCGATATCCCTTTCGGACAAACCCGCAACCCCAGCAAAATTTCGAACCCTGACAGGTGCTTTCTTTGTGTAAATTATTTCATCACCACAGTTTTCAAAGCGGTGAAGGAAAACATCGTGAGGAAACCGGCGTGTCCTAGAAAATTCGAAGACATGACATCTACCAACCCGCACTGGTCCCGCGTGGTGGATTATGGCCTACTTCCTCTCACAGAGAGGAGGCCTGTGTCCCAGCAGTGGGAATATTATAGGTTGCTTATGTAGTATATATGGACACTGATAACATCGCACAGATTCGCAAAGGTCCCTCAAAAGCTATGTGGATCCAATGTTTGTCGGGCCTATTGGCGGAGTGGCCAAGTGCTTGCCTTTGTGTTGGCCCAGTTTGGATCCCCAGCACGAAACAAATATTTATATTTTGGCCTACAGACATTTGATCCAAGCTTCAATGTTTGTGCAATGTGCACATCAGATTTGTCGAACGGCACAGAAAACATCAAAAAACAATTTTAAGAATCCACTTTCATAAATTAAACGATTTTCTTAAGAGCTGACTCATTCAAAGTCTTTGAAAGTAGAAACACTTCAGACATTAATAAACAAGTATTCATTTTAGATTTAATAATAACTAATGCGAAATAACTTTCCAACAAAAATATTCCAGTGTAATCTATTCATTCAAATACTTCTATTCATCCATCAAAATATTTAGATTCGTGTCAATCCTATACGTACATAATATCGATGTAGTTCCAGTTGAATAATTGAACGCTCGCTGCATTGATGTGGGCTGACTGACGGCCCAGAAAATGGTTTTTCGAGTCCACTGTATTATGGAAAAGCTTTGAAATTAAATCCCACTATGGAGCGATTTTTTGCTCGAAAAAGAGGATTTTTAACGGTTTATTTTTTAAGGAAAATGTGGTGTGTGAAAATTGGTGTGCTCATAAATTCACTTTGCAGCAGTAACCACGAAATATATCCAAGTAATATTTATTTTAAAATACTCTTGTCGTAATTATTTTGATTGATTTTTCTATGTATGCCTTTCTATTGGGGTTAACAAAACAAGGCACTTAGGTACGAGTACTTTCATTTGATTGATTTAGGCAGAGATTTACGAAACCTATTAACCTTTAGAATACTTAGGTAAAGCTCTGTTCATAAGAATACCGCTACCATTCCTTCTAGGCAATATAAGTGGGTGAGTAGTTAGGTAGCTAGATTAAATTAACTCTAATTAACATTAAAATTCGTGAATATTTTTTATAAAAAAGTAGCAATAATTATGTTAAAATGAGAAAAGATGATGGGTAAGTTTGCCTTGCTCATTTTATTGTTACTGGTACTTCAAAAGCTATTTTCATCGTAAAACATGTAATTAATTATCCATGTTACTCTCCGTGACTAGACATAAAATTGCGCAAAGTAAGGAAATATTATAAAATGATTTGCTGATATTCTGTCGAGAGTTGAGATGAACATCGACTTCAAAAAAAAAATTGCACTTGTACTGTTTAGTATCTATCATTAATAATAGTTCACAGGAACAAACAGTGTTTGAAGAAAAAAGTTACTTGCAGTACCTTACAGTAGTTACTTTGAGTTACCTCAGAGATGATTTTCAGGAAGAAAGCCCTCCTTTTTTTCTTTTTTTTTAAGGGTGGGAAATCATCAAATGACTTCTCCCGCTCTGGGCAGAGCGAGAGGGTGTCTCAGACTTTTACTGACTAAAACCCACCCGTGTTCCTTCCGTTGCCTGTGTGCCGGGGCCGCGATATCCCTTTCGGACAAACCCGCAACCCCAGCAAGAATGCCCTCCTACCGCAAATAGTAATAAGTATCACATTTTTTTATGAATGAAAGCTGACTCGTCAGACGATGTCCTACCAAAATTTTAATTTCGATTTTACGGCTTTTGCTTTGGGTTTTTCAAATTTAATTTTAAGTTCGTCTAAAAAAAGGGGTGGTTTTTTTTCCTAAATTACCCCTGTATTGAGGCGAACAAAACAAAAAAATAATTATTCAAATAGGTCGAGCCGTTTTCGAGTTTTTGCGAGACTAATGCACAGCAATTGATTTTAAAAAAATCTGCACCTTAAAAATCCCCATCCCCACATACGTTTGGGGTTGACCCACTAAGCCAACCGAGAGGCCACTTCGTTTTTCAAGACATCGCAAAGCGGTTGGTCGACTCTTCACGTGACCAGAAGGCTAGCCTATTCTTCGGCCAAAGAATCCGCATTGCCATACAACATGGCATTGCTGTTAGCCTTTTGGGCATTTTACCTGTTGACAGCGATGCGCAGAATTTTTTGATGTCCTATGATAGTCCCCCTCCCCCTTTCTTACATACTTGTATATATTATTATTATTAAAATCCAGTGCGTACTCAATATTGTAACAAACTATGTAACGTTAAATGTAAAACAGCCATAATGCGTAAAAGCTTTTTCGGCAACGCTCCAAAAATTTTTAATAAAATATCGGATACCATTAAAAATATGCCATTAATAAAATTCAAAAAGGCACTTAATAGCTTGCTTAGTGACAAATGTTACTACACTGGAAGAATTTTTCAATGATGGCTCAATATAATGCTGTTTTTTTGTCTTTTTTTTGACATTTTCAATTATTCTGACTGAGATTTAATTTTTTGTTTTTTTTATTTAATTTCTTGACAATAATTCCTCCTTTAAATCTGACATCACTCCATTTTTTAAATAATATTATGTAATTGTTATATTTAATTTATTTTGAAATTTTAATTATGCATGACTTTTTTAAATATAAATTCGTAATATTTGAGCTAGATGCACACCATATTTGTACGCCTCATGGCATAACATAGCGCTCTGTTCACCAAACTCAAGATCTATATTTCTTTACCTGTGTTAACAAATAAAAGTTATTTGATTTGATTTAAAAGTCTGTTAGTTTTTAAATCATGTACAAATGTGTGTAAATAAGCTAAAAGTTAATAAATACCAGTTTCTTAATGCACCTTAAATCAATATTTAATACACGGTACTTACTACAACACCATAAATCGTCCGAATCAAAACACGGAGTCCATTAAATCCTCCAGTGTCGTGAGTTGGTAACAATTTATGCTATTGCTAGGGTCTCTTGGACCCCACTTGTAAACTTGTGCGATTTGTCCGGGCATTAACCGAATTTAATACTCCTTCATGCAGACCCTACGTGTGACTTGTCGTTTTGTTACTGTGTCCATGAAATTGGCTGGTAGAAGATGATTTATTGTAACTTTCAAGTTTGATAGAACGAAAAAAGGAAAAAAAAATCACGAATTTAGTCATCTCAAACAACTAGGTACTTGCTCGTTTAAGGTGCCTACTAATTTACATTATGATATCTATGTATCACTTTATTGATAGGCAGTACAGTGGTGAAAAGAGAAAGGAAGGATTGGTCCAAACTTGATTATTATCACTAGCTGATAATAATCAACCAATTGATAACGTTTCCTACGATATCGAACATAAGAACCTTTGACCTTTCCATCAGCCTATATCTATGAAGTTACATTATTTGTTAAAATAAATAAAAATCAATTCGGTGAACTAAAATAAAAATAAAATATACTGAAAATATCTAGTATACCACTGCTCTTCTGGGCAAAAGTTTTTTTTAAATAGCATCTAATATTTACAATAAGATAGCTGTGGACATTTTAAGCACCAAGGAACTCCCACTATTCAAATAAAAATTGCATATTTTTTTTATTGACACGATCCAGGCTTTTCTAAATAATTAGTACCTACTACAATCTGTCACCGTACACCTAATTGTTATTTTGTAAGATTTGCTTTATAAGCGGTATCTTAGAAATGTTTTATACTGCATGTTGACATAATTATTGTATGCCTATTAGGCAGGACATAATGGAACTGTAATTTACCTAACATTTGTATGTATAATCTATGCCCTTAACCTATGCAATAAAAAGATTTGCTTTCAAAAACACGAAGGGTTCCCATACCACCGTACAATATTTAGCCAAACACGCCGAAAAAAGACGCGTTTCTTATATGGGGACCCCTTTAATTTGTAACTTTATTTAAATTTTAAGTATTAAGTAGTTCTTTTTATGGCAGCAATAGAAATACACAATCTGTGAAAAATTCACGTGTCTACCTATTACGGTTCATGAGATACAGCCCGCTTAGAGAGAGAGAGAGAGAGATGATACCTCACGTTTTTGTCAATACAATAAAGAGGTATTTGTTTGTAAGTATGTATGTTGGGGTAATCTCCGAAACTACCAGTCAGATTTGAAAAAATATTTTTGCATTGGATAGCCCAATTCGTGAGGAAGGTTAGAGGTTTGCGGACGAAGTAGCGGGCAGAAGGTAGTACTCAATATATTTATTAAGTACATTCCACAATGTGAACTAAGATGGTAGGTTTTACAAAGACATGATCATTTTGGACACTGTCGGCCACAGCAAAGTAAAGCAAGGAGAGAGAAAGAGGGCTATAATTTGACGAATTCGTAAGGATTAGGATTAGTAGGGAATATGTAAGGATGTCGAGCAGTGGTGGCTGAGTGGTAGCGGCCGCGACTTATGACTAGATTCGAACCCAGACAGGCGCTTTACTTTGTGTAAATAATTTCAACATCACTGCTCTTAAAACGGTGATGGAATCGTGAGGAAATCGGCATGTACTAGAACTAAAAATACGAACACAGGTGACATCTACCAACCCGCACTGGGCCCGCATGGTGCATTACAGCCCACTCCCTCTCACAGAGAGGAGGCTTGTGTACTAGAAGTGGGAACATTTTAGGCTGAATATGTTATGTACACTTCAAAGACACATAGCAAGCAAAATAAAACTGAAATAAAATTAAAGGAATTCCTTGAACAGTACATGGTTACCCTACCCAATATGTGTGTAACTAGTTAACATGTGCAGAAGGCTAATCTCATGTTCTTCAAGTCCTGACCTTTTGATTTAATAACTTTACGACTGACCAAACTTTGAATTAGATTAATTAAATGTTTCCTTTATTAGTTTGAGGTGCCCTGCGGGTGAATTGAGGCCCTAACTTCCAAGTATCCGAGTTCTGGGTGGCCAGAGGGTTTAAGCGTGCTCAAGTTTGCTTTGAACTATTAAAACAAAAAATTGTTTATGTTCGATGTTTGCTTTTATGTATCGAAAAGTTTTTTACGTTAAATTAGGTATGAAATCTGAACGTGGCGTGGCAATGAAAGTTAAGTTGAACTTAAAAAGAAAATTAATTCCATGTAAAATTCATTTGGACCACCGAATTGAATCGGTCGATTGAATTTTAAGTGAATTTCAGTATTATTTTTAACTAGCTTTCGCTCGCGGCTTCGCCCTCGTGGAGGTCGGAAATTATTCCACGGGAAAAAGTATAAAATATATAAAAAGTATTTTTTAAGTTAATTCAGGTTATAAACTATCTGTGTGCCAAATTTAATCCAAATCCGTTCAGTCGTTTTTGCGTGATTTAGTAACAAACATCCAAACACGCACACATATGTACAAAGACTCCAGCTCTTACAACGGATATATTGTTGCAATAACTTGTTAATATGAACTACTGTACCTTTTTGAGAGAAATAAAAACAAAAAATATATAAATTTATAAAACTTTCACATTTATCATAATTATAATATAATATGATATATATATATAGTAGGATTTCAGAATACAATTATACTCGTACAAATCCAATTTACTTTCTGCTATTATTTTGATTCCTAAAAGTCAAATTGATAGATAACTTTAATTACTATTAATACTAACCGACCGGATACGGAACACTATACTGCGCTCTAAGACAAATCGCTGACGTCACCCAAAAAGCAGCCAAGCTCAAGTGGGACTGGGTCGGACACGTTTGCACAATGTCGGATGCATTGTGTGGTAAAACCACCACAACACGGGTTCCTGAAAACATCCAACGGCATCGCGGAAGACCCAGGCGTAGATGTCGAGCAGTACTTGACGTTCATAGGAGGGATTGGTACATATTGGTTCAGGATCGAGTTGAATAGAAAAAGGAAAGGGAGGCCTTTGCTCTGCAGTGGGTTAATACGGGCTAAATATTATTTAGAAGCCCTATGATTTCAACAAATCATAATCTTTATACGTGCGAGACTCGTGTTAACAAAACAATATTGCAACAGCTATCTGTAACAGTCAGAACTGACACTCAGACACAATGTCCATGCCGCAGGAGCGATGACGGATGAAGACATTAATACCAACTAAGATATGACGTCATTAGCTAAGTTGCATCGCATTGTCGAACACTATGCGACTGCGACAGCTCGATGACTAGACGCAACACGGTTGCGGCCGACAATCACTCACTCGACATCGAGTTGCAGACTCGCAACGACAGGTTAGGCGGGGGAGTCGAACGCTCTCGCTGTATATCGCAGCGACTAGACGCATGGTGCACGCGAACACCCAATGACAGTCGCATGCGATAGGTCAGCAGCGTCAGTCTTGTTGTGAGCGCTGGGGACGGTGAACGTATGTTTGTATTGCGAATCTCAACATAGATACGATCGATGTCGATGTTTTCAAATGGTCGTCGTCGTGGCATCGTCTAGAACAGTGGTCGACAAACTGCGGCTCGCGCAGCTCTTTGGCCTATAGAGTGCGGCTCTGAATAAATGTCGATGAGTGCGAGGGTAGATACGCGAGGAGATCGGGGTTTCGATCATTAAGCAAATTTCAAGTTTTATTCAAAATTTAAACTATATTTCTGAAGTATTTTCACCAAAAACTAACAGCACTTCGAAAATTTATCATTTACTGTTGTACCTTTCAAAGTTTTCCAAGGGTAACTTGTCTTTATCACATTATTATCAGCCGATATGATGATGACGATGAAGGCATCCTACTTCTTAGCAAGTTAATTTTAGGAAGCATTGTGGAGTGAAAGAGGATGGGAGTTTAAAGGATTAAGAAAAGTATATTGTTTACCTTGTTTTTGTTTTACTATGATGTAGAATTAACATGTAGCATTAAGTACAAACCTTAGTGGTTTAAAAATGCTATTCTGCTGAAACACTTTGTAATATTTTTTTTAAATGGTAAATAAAAAAAAAAAAAAAAAAAAAAAAAAAAAAAAAATATTGAGACAGTTTGAATGCACAGAAAGGATTGGCTCTCATATGAAATCTTAGTCGTTATAGTATTGATATTTGACTCTATTGACTAATGAGTTTGCCGACCACTGAACTAGACGCAGCAACAAGACGCACAGTTTGCGAAGCCTCTAAGTGTTGGTACAGCGAGGCACATTTAGCGAAGTTGTGTTACCACAGTTACGTGCGTGTATCGATAATGTATCGGGTTTACAGATCGCAATAATGCACAATTAGAGAACACTTCGCAAGCCTATCAAATACAAACAGTATCGGATGCCCAATTATTTTTATTGATTTTGTTTTTGATATTTCCTTTTAAGCGGAAATTGTAATAAAAAAACTGAAATTTCAACTGAAATTCAATTTAAGATTTAAATTAAATTAATGAATGTAAAAAAAAAAACTCGAAAAAAATATCCATTGCAACAAGAAATCTGTTTTTAAAATATACGTAAAAATCAACAAAAAAAAAACAACTTGTACAAATTTTTTTCAGGGAATAAAATCACGATGTTTTTATAGCAAATTGAATTAGGCGTACATAAACAATTATGTTCTACTATAGCGCCTATACGGTCCTAAACAAACAAAAACTACGGAACGTTAAATTGAATATTTCCATACATTACCGTCATATGTCTGATCCAATCATACCGTAACACACAGCCGATGACACAGCTGTGATGACACAGCCGATGTAAAAAAACGGCTTTTAGTCAGATAAAATAAAGATTTTACATTGACCATCTAAGTAAACGTAGAATAATCTTCACAATGCCGTTTAGGTTGAAAAAATAGATGAACTCCTTTCCTTCACTAGGCATTTCATCAAAGCGCAGTTGTTGCTTTCTCATGAATTTTACTACAAAATACTTAAGAGGCCTGCAAAGCACGAATTGTCCATACAAAAATCAAAAATTGGATTTCGAGCAAATTTCCACCATGTTATTTCATATTATTCATATTGAGACCGCATTTATAAGAATTCTTTAGAGAATCGAATTGACAGACTTCCCAAATCAGCTGTCAATTCGCCCGGTCAGGCCGCAACTACATAAGTGGCCAGATATTCTTAATTGGTATTACGTTCATGGTCATAAGATAAGACAGAGTAGCTCTGCACCATTTACTCGTTTATATTACTGAAGCCTTAAGTGTAAAATAGGAAATTATTGATCTCACTTTAAAACAAAAGAATAACAATAACTATACCTTCACCATTAATATTTCACAAACCACCATTCCTACATTAATATAAAAATATTAACATTTCTGCGAAACAGTGTTTTCATTATGTAAATTAAGTTTTACACGTAATGATATTAATTTCATTGAATGTACCTGGGGAGATCGGAAGTTCCGTGCTTTGTATTAAAATAAGGTTAAAATATTACAATGAGGATTACATTCATTATTTCGTTGATTTTCGTCAGATAATACTTTACCCACTCAAATATTAATCGGTTGGCAATCAACGGTACGAAATCAAAAATCGTAAAAAATTCACAAATTAAGAGAAATTGAAGTACACTCGGGTTTCAGGAAAAGGGAGGTTATTAGAAACTGAAACAGTCATAGAAAACGTAAATACAGCGGGATGTTTATAAACTAGAACAAAATAGACTAAAAAACCCAAAGATGAACCTAATGATTAAAAAAACAGAATATTAAGCATCTAAATAAAATATAATTGGACTCCCGCAAAAGACGTCATCAACGATACAACACAAGAAAGGAGAACCTAGCTACGGTCCTCATCATCATATTGATGCTCTTGTTCCATGTTACTTGGGGTTGGCGCACCACGTTTTGTTTTTCCACTCCCCCCTGTCAGCCGTCACGCTATCATTCACTACCTTTTCTTTCATATCATTCCTCACATAATCCATCTATCTTTTTTTTGGCCTTCCTCTCCCATTTCATTCATCAACATTTATATTCATCACTCTTTTAGTCACATGCGTTTCCTCTCTCCTCATCACATTCCAAGCCAAACGATTTCCTTTCAACTTTTCAGTCACTGGGGCCGTTTTTAAACTTCCTCTTATATACTCATTTCCTTGGTCTCTAGTCTTTCCCACCACACCTCCAATCTGCTCTGGACCTCTAAGCCACTCTCGATAACCAGCACAATGATCTATCTATGGTCCCATGAAACATAAAAAAGTTGCCATCATTCACACATTAAATTCTTGCAGAATTTTCCACAAACGAGAACCTATATTTCAAAATCACGACTCAACAATTAGAAGCTCCTAAAAATACATAACACAAGTTACTGGTACGTAATAATCATAATATTTCATAATAGCGTGATACGGTTGGTGCGCGTGCACTTGTCGCTGTAATCGGTTCGAACCGCCCCTAACTGGTAATATCACACTTCGCCCGCGAACTGAGCCCGATAATTTTGCAGCGAACGCCATAGAAAATATTATTCTCATTATTTTGTTCGATTTTCACTGCAGAAGTCACTGCAGGTGAACCGGATTTAGAAATGGTTTTAGATTGTCATTGTAATTGAAATAAAGAATCAGAAGACGTGGGTAAAGCAAACAGAGTATATCAGAATCGCAGCATATGGCATTCTGTGGTATCTGCCATGGTATAATATAGCCAGAAATGTATGTATTTATAAAGAATTAGAATCTTTTTTTGATTGATTTGAAAGTTTATTCCATTACAGAAAATAATAACATATGACGTTTCTTGAGTAAGTGATATGGACAAAATACAAGCAATTGGGAACTACCAAACAAAAAAAGCAAAATCAATATACCCAGGAATTCAAAATAACCATAAAACTAAGAAATGTTGTACACAAAACTCCCACAAATTACAACAGGGCTTAAAAATCCTTCCACAACACCAAAAGACTAACACGAAACAGAACTGCACGATCGACAACATAAACAAGCATTATGTTAACGATCCACCGAAGAGTTCCACAACCAATAAACTATACTCATTTAACTTTTCGCATAACACCACTATCTCCGAGCGCATTAATGCATGCAATATCACCGTGAGCAGTGTTTGTTCCCTTGTCTATAAGATTGATGTATTGCCCCAGTATGCTCTCACATAATTGGAGTGAATGACGGCCAGTGCCACACAATTTCATAAATCAATGGCAAGTATGGCAGGCATGTCTTCGTTGAAAGCTGTTTTGTGCGATAGTACTGGCTTTGAATATGTATGGGCGATAGTACCGGCTTTACTTTATATGTCTGTTCGATTTGTGTAAATTCAGATTGGTCTATCTTTGGAGACGAAATGGAAATGGACGAAATGATAACAGGTATTCAGACTGAATGTCCAACCCTTCTATTAGAATCTTTGACTTCATTATCAATACCGATGATACCTAGCGCTATTTTAGTAAAGTTATCTCTAAATCGGTTCACTGAATAGAATCTAATTTTAGATGAGTCCTTATTTAAAATGGCTAACGACAAAACTTAATATTAAATAGGTGTCCAATAATTCAATCTAACTTGTTTAACAACTGAGGGACCCAGAAACAAGAGACGGCCTCAAAAAACTTCCAGAACTTTCCACCTGACCGCTAAACGTTAGCTGACGTAAACACCACTAAAACTCGACACCAAGTTCGAAACTTCACTAACCTTTCGCACGAAAGTAGTTAATTTTATCGGAACAAGACTAACAATTAGTCAGTGATTTCGCGCTTCGATTTAAGGTGTTTTATTGCGCTCACACCCGAAAGTTCCTAACATTCCACAACAATGTTACATATAACGTGGACCTTAACAGATACAAAACCTTATTTCTGGACAGCTAAAGTTCAAAATAGATCCCCGAAAACTCTGTTGAGGAACACGTTAGCTTGGTGGAATAAATATCTTTTTCCGGGAGATTCTTTATCGTGTCCGGAATGGTTCCGGTGCTGATGTAAAAATAATTGTTGAGAACCCTCTTTTTATGGGTTCCGTCAGTCGGATAAACGTGAGGCTGGATTTCTGGGAGTGGATTTAGATATTTTATCTTTTACATTGCGATACGATTATTACGCAAGCTTATGTAAATGAATAAGACAATCTTAGTAGTTATGTGTATCGTGGATCTTGAAATTCTAAGCTCATTTTCGTAAATCGAGGCAAGCTTTTCTGCGTAATTCTTTTAGCAAAATTAATTCGCTGTCTGCTTTTAAGTTTTTAACCTTAATATGTCAGATAAATGTTTTTTTCCTAGAAAAGTAAAAAGTTTATTAAGGCAAGTTTCACTTTGTTGGATGGAATGAACGTAAATAAACAGAATAAGGGTAAGATTTCAAATAGATATGACATAAAAACTTTGAGAGTAGTGTAAGAAATGTTTGCTTGAGAATTATGAAAAGAAAATATTCTTTCAGAAAGGTCTGGAATAACTAGCGGATATTGTTTCAAGAGAGGAATAATTATGAGAATATCTGACTTTAAGATTTTCTTGCCTAGTTGAATTAAGTCAATTTCACAGCGGCTATTATACGAACTACCGATGGATTACCGAAAGTGCGAATCCAACTTTGGAACTTTCTCCTTCGGAAAGTGACTTGGGTACTCCGGCACAATGGCATACATTTAACTTTGTGAGAGATTTATTTGAATATTTAATGCAACGTGTTCCTATTATTCTGGGAACGACAATAATTGTAATACTGCAATGTTAGTATTCTTAAATAAAGGAATCCATTAAAGTAATATTTTGTTTAAACGATGTTTGCCTACTTGTAAAGGTAAACATATTTTGGTATGACCTTTTAGATTCTAGATTTTTCATAAATGATACAATGAGAATTCGTACAATTCAACATGAGAATGAAATTTAACTGCTCCATGTTTTTTTTGTAGAAACTACGCAGAATGAAACAAACAATTTCCACCTTGAACAAAAGACGCGTGAAATCTCCAAAAATAGTACAGCCTTGCAAAACAAAGTCCAGAAACAATAAACAGTATAAAATCCTTCCCGAAGTCCCCACTATAGCTAAAAGCATTTTAGCTTTCTTTCAAAGTTGGTAAGTAAATAATAAAATTTCCTACCGTTAATTTTCCGTCTCGTCGCCCAACGTGGCCCACGTTGGGCCATCTAAAAACTTTATCCTGTTGGTCTTAAGAAACTTCTACTATGGGCCGTTCAATCAATGAACTGACTGGTGTTTTAGTGTGAGTTACAGAACAGTTTTTCTTTTAAATTGATAGATGGATGGATGTTGATGCTTTTTGATAACAATAATCCATTTCAAATCCAAAACAAAGATAGCTGATGTGGCCCAAAAGGCTGCCCAACTTAAATGGGACTGGACAGAACATGTCTGTTGCTACCAGACAAACTGTGGGCCACGCGTCGCGGCAGACCACGTATGTATTGCAATATGTGGTTAGCTAGTGACCTCGACAATTGATCATATTATTTATTGTTATTAGTAATTAACTGTTTGTTTATTTATTTTACCTCGATGGTCCTAGTTTATCATTTATAACTTCCAGTTACAACTATATGTAAGCGGACACGCCCTTTATGCCTGGGGGGTTTTATTAAGATATTAAGTTCTGTTTACGTAAATTTTTTTTAAATCTCTGCCTGAGCGTAGTTGTTCTCGATGATTTTGTCTGGTATATTGGCGTGTGCTAGCTAACATATGGCTAATAATTTAAATAATGTTTTGTGTTGCGTAATGTTAATTATTTTGAATATATATAGAATCTTTTTTTTGTTGTTCTTCTAACTGAACAGACAGCTGTGCAGCTGGGGATTTTGTTGCGCCACTTCTTCTTCCCAGCTAATGCACTAGGAAGTGGTGAAGAGTTGGCGTTTTGGGGGACTGTCTTATGTAGTTGACGTTCGAAAAGTGCTGATTCTCAGCCTAGTTTGAATAAATGACTTTTGAATTTTATGAGATGGCGGGACGAGCTGGATAGATTCTGTCAAAACTGGAGAGAGGACGCGCGGGTTCGCGAAAGATCGAAGGAGTGCGGGAAAGCGCAGGCAAATAAAAAAAAAACGATTTATTTTAGACGACACAGAACCACACATAGGTAAATATCAACAACCTAAACGTACATATTTTTTATTTATACAAAATTTGTGTTCATAAATAAGGCTAAAGATGCTTCGCCTTTGACTGGGGTATGCTTACTGGCTGTTCCAACTTGCCGTACTGTTGCACACTCCAAGTCACCTATTACTCGGTCATTTGCCGCTTTTAACTTATTGATATGTTTGCGAATGAATGGAAGATGATGCTATCAGAATGTTTGAATTTTCGTAAGAAGAATGCATGACTGTGTTAAATAAATTATATGTTTAAATAGTGTAATTGGCTTCGGCCGTTCTGCCTAAATAAAATAAATAAATAGATGAGTGGAACTTCATTACATACGTGCATCAACTTACAAACTACGGAACGTCACCTGCTACTATCTACATCATCATCATCTTACATACTCCCTTTGCTTCGTTTAAGTTCATACATCTGGTCATACACGCACGCTGGTTGCGATTACTACGCACCTGACCTTTCTAAAGAACATCAACAATAATGTCAGTATACGTCTTTCCAGCACGCGTAGCATGAGCACCGTTTTGTCGACGGAAGAGTAGACAAAAGTGACGTTCCGTGTAGACAGTACGACGGCACTAAAGTAGAAAGACACAACTGCACTTTTTACGAAATTCACTCTTTTATATAAATCGACTCAGAATTTTTTGCTTTTTTATTCAAAGTCAAAGTCAAAGTCAAACAATTTATTTCAATTAGGCACATAAAAGGCACTTATGAACGTCAAGTTTACAAAAAATAGAATTGATTCTAGTCGCCCCTTCCAAAAGGTAGTTTTCGTATGGAGAAGAATGGGCAAGAAACTCCACCGTTACTCTTTTAAAATGTTTTTACAATATTTTGCATACATTAATTATATAATTATATGTGAAGACGATGCATCTAGAATAAGATTACTATACCGCGATAGGTAAAAAAGAATGAAAAATAAAGCAATTACAGATAAATTAAATATGTGACAGATACATGGTGCTCACATATTTACAAACATTGTAAAATTATACGATATTCCTAACATTTTAACAAGTAATACTAATAAGTCAGTGTGTGAGTTCAAGAAATCACAGAATGTAAAATCAGTGTTATAAAAAAATAACAAATACATAATTAAATAAGCAACCAGTTTGATTTTGTCTAGACTCTAAATTGTCCTATGGAGCAGGACCAGCATGTTTCCAAGCATTCTTATCTTGGATATAATCCTCTAATTTGTAATATGCTTGTTTACAGAGTGTACTTTTAATATGAGTTTTAAATTTTCTTTCATTTAATTGTAATATACCACAAGGTATTTTATTGTAACATTTAACACAGTACCCCATAAAAGATGTATGTACTTTAGATAATCTGAAAAATGGTTGATCTATTTTATCTTTATTTCTAGTATTAAAATTATGTCTATCACTTATTTTATTAAAGATATGTAGATTTTTTCTTACATACATAATATTTTCATAAATGAATTGGCAAGGTACCGTCATAATATTAATCTTTTTAAATAGTTCCCTGAGAGATTTGCGACGATGTAGATTATAAATGGCTCTGACAGCTCTCTTTTGTAAAATAAAGATGGATTCAATGTCAGCAGCCCGACCCCACAGTAAAATGCCATACGACATAATACTGTGGAAGTAGCTAAAATAGACCAGACGCGCGGTTTCTACATCTGTTAACTGTCGTATCTTTCTAACAAGCATAAGCGGCCGAGCTTAGCCGCCCCGCAAGAATTGTTATATGAGGTCCCCATTGTAATTTCTCGTCTAGCGTGATTCCTAGGAAAACGGTTTGATTAATAAATTCTAGTTTTTCTCCATTCAATATGATGTCACATTCGCTACTTCTAACATTAGGTAATTTAAATCTAATGCATTTGGTTTTTTTTTTATTTAGTACCAAATTATTTACCGTAAACCAATCTTGGACTTGAAGAATAGAGCTGTTAACGTCGTCAAGATTTTGTGACCGTCGGTTTATTTTAAATATCAACGATGTGTCATCTGCAAATAACACCATCTTAGGTTGATTTTGAAGTAATTGTGGTAAATCATTGAGGAACGCCCATTGCCATTTCAGACCCCAATGAGTTTACGCCGTTTACTTGAATTTTAACTTTTCTATCTTTCAGGTATGATCTTAGTAAATCAAGAGCTGTATTCCTAATCCCATAGTGCTCAAGTGTGTTCTGTTTAATTGTCATTTTTTACTGATATTAAGTCACGTATATAAAGACAAATACAACTATTTTTCTCAAAGTGTCGAAGTACCATATTTTGGAGAAAAAAAAATATTACAGTAATATTGGCCATTTAAACATTACACAACCATTAACCATTTCCTTGGTAATTCCCTATTAACTAAATGATGTAAAATAGAAGATGATAGCTTTGTTCTTCTATTAATAATCACAGTTCTGCGTTCAAAACGCTCTCCTGTAAAATCATGATTTTGTAGATAACCGTCTATACTTTGTGGCCATCGAGTAGAGAGTTTTCTACTGTCTTTGGCATGGCGATTACAAAATCAAATTGTCTTCATTACCTTAGACAACTGTCAGTTGTCAGTGTAATTTTGACAGTTTGGGATAGAAAACTTTCTTCTGCAATAGTGTATATAGTAAAGGACCTGGACAAAGACCGATAAAAACGAAAGACAAAATGACAGATTGTAGAAAGATTTCTACGATGCGATGTCAAAAATGGAGAAACGAATGTCACTTTGTATAGAAAGAGCTGTGTCTATTCTTCGTAGAAATAGAAAGCGTCATACTACGCGTGCTGGTGTTTTCACTCACATCTCAGGATTGTTAGTTGCCTTCCATTCATCCCCTCTGCCTTCTATTCATTTCTACATTCTACATGACCAAGTAATCAAAGCATACGTTTTTCAATTCTTGTCACTACATCATCTTTTAAACCGCAACATCGCGTTATCACATTATTCCTCAGTATATCATTTTAGTTGTTACAAACCCAAGTACCTATTGATGTTTGTTTCCATTTCCATGATAATAATTACATAATTGAATTAAAAAGCTAACAGTCTTAAAAATAAAATAATATTAAGTACAAGTATATAAAAATGGAGGAAAAATAATGATAGCGCATTGATATCTACTGTAATTTATAGGATTACACCAGTGGCGGTTTTAGCATTGTTTAAAAAAATGTATTCGATTTTGAAAAGTTATCATGTAAATCATTTCTTTCGTCACTTGTTTATTCAAGTCTGTTTTGTAACACATTATTAAAGAAAACCACATTACACCAATATTTTCACAAACTAGCGTGTGTAGATGCCACTAAATACAGTGCTACAAGCTAGGAAAGAAAAAAACATGATGTAACTTACAAGACAAACTTCAACAACTAGATATCAAAATGAGATCTAGGGTTAGTTTGTAGTTTCTGTCATAAGTTTTCTTAGAACATTAACATGCAAACATGAACAGAAATACTTATACAAAAAGAAACATTTCCTCACAATCAAATTTTGTACCATATCATTTTACTCTTAGGGTTGAATTTAACTTAGCATCATTGAAGGTCACGGTTATAAGTTCAAGGCCGTGTGGCCGCCGTGTGCTGCTAAAGTAGAATGTTTTACAATGACTTAATTGTACCGCGTCAGACATTAACTACTTCTGTCAGAGAATTTAAACGGGGTTGCTTTTTGGCTGTCTATATTATCTTCACTATATTTTATTGGATGCAGATGGTTTTTAGCAATAATAGCTATAAAATCCCAGATGCTTTTTTGTTTTTATGAATTACGACCTGTCCCACCGTTTTCTTCTTGTTGTTTTTTAATTAAATTCAGGAATATTTTCTGAAGCTTCAGAATTTTAGTGTTTATAATAACGCTATTTTGATCACCGATCTATCACGCATCAAAATAATATCCACAAAAAAAAAAACAGGCATGCCTTACAGTAGTCGCAGATGTGAAACATCTGACATCTTGGCTGGCAGTACCAACCAATCGGAAAATGGGTTGGTAAGTACCCATCTGACGGCCAACTCTAGCACCACGCACGCTCTTCGGTCAAATCGAATAACGCGCGCTTCCCCGGCTTCCTGTTACACACTTCCGTCCCTTTCCACGAAATAACTCAATCAGTAAATAAAATAAAATATTGAGAAGTCTCAGCGTAGCAATAAAGCGATACTGAATACCAACGACAATTAATTACACGAGTATATAACACAGTACCACCATGTAAAACAAAATAAGTACCGCACGATCCAGTCTTTCGAAACACCGACCATTCCCCACATATTTTAAAACCACACGATTTATATCAATTAATCAGTCCACAAGCGCAATCTGTTATCAGTCCGGCAGAAAGAAATCTGGCGGGGACATATTTTTTTATTGCCATTTAGAGGTGGACCCAAATCGGGCTTTTTAAAACTGTCATTAATCATAACCACAAAGCATCTATTGTCCTAGAGGATCGCAATACATTTATCATAAGCGATTCAGTTGAAACAGACTACAATGGTAGTAACGATTTATGAAATCTCACATATCCTTCATATGGTTTTTATTATAGCCGTTCATAAATGGTTTGAAAGAGCATTATGAATGTTTTTCGGGTATTTTGGGACACTTTTTTGGTAACGAGGATATGACTTTTGAAATTAATTAAAATTCCGGTATTTTAAAATCCGTTCACTTTAAAGAAGAAAAGACCAAACCATCTGCAAATGATTTTAGAAGTAGAACCCATGTACCTAAACCAGTTAGTATTACTAGTATAAAAATGCTAGCTAAAGTTGTTCCTCGTATAAAACAGTTTCAAAAGTCGGTGCGGTGCCAAGAATAAATAGAAAATAAAGTCGAAAGAGAGAAAACAGAATCTGAAGAAGTCGATAAGGACAAGATTTTCTAAATATATAAGTACATAGTTACGAACAAAATATTGTTCGTTCTTCTAAAAGAAATTGGCCTAGGTACTAGACATAGATAAAAGAAAATGACTACACAATGGAATGTTTTTATTCTCTTGTCATAAATATCACGCAAATATAGCAAGAATATACGTATAAGTACATCGGACTGGAAGAAATGGAATTTTTCCAGGGGACTGGGAATAAACGATAATGTTCTACATTTCTACCTTAAGAAGCCCTTACTTACTTTCTGACCTTAGTCAGTAACCTAATACTGTGTTCAGGGCGGAATTACTGGAGATCGAAAACGATAAACCGAACAATAAAATGAGACGAATAAATTGGGTGACAAAGAGATGGTATATGGCTTAAATATATTTGTAATTATGGGTTGCTTACATGTTAGGCCTAGTTATATTAGAGTGTCTAGTAAATTAAACTTTATTTACCTATCTAAGCATATACATATAAAATAAGTTTGCACGTTTAGATAATCACAGCTGCAGAAGCACTAAAATATTAGTCCTATTATAAAGAGCCAGAAGTTTATAAATAACTGTAGAAATGTAAAAAAAGAAAAGAAATAAGAATGAACATAACAATGCCAGCAGTAGGCGGCATTGTTAAAAAATAAACATAAAAATAACTTCCCCACTCAATCAAACAAAAATGAAAACTAACATACACTATAAAACAAAACGTAAGCAATAACATAACCTGAAAAAAAGGGGTCGGGCGCTAACGAAATGAAGCCCAAGTGGAACACAAATAAATCAGTTGGCGTGCGCGGAATCACGTCCGATCTAACGCAGCTTGTTAACGCGAGTAAACTTGTTCTCCGCTTCAATGCGACTGAATAAAAGTGCGGTGTCGGCGTACTTACACCGACATCTTCACCGTCAATGGTGGCTTTAGCTTGTAGTTTTAATTATGAACTCGATAAAATGGTTTCATTTTGTGTCTTTTGAATCCAATGAGAAGAAATGGTGTATTTTCCAGCAGCTAAATATATTCTTCACTTCTTGCAATAGCTCTTTAATTTTTTTGCTTCTTCTTCTAATAGGTATATGAAGATACCAATCAAATTCTTTGAGACACTATCACGGTTATCAGTCTTGTATCTAGTAACCAAGTTCAAGTAATGTCAGTAGTATTAAATGAAGTCTTATCTAGCTCAGTTCGTGAACGCGAGTAAACACTTGTTTTCCTGCTTCAAAGCGGCTGAATAAAACTGCGGTGTCGGTGTAAATGACGGTGTTAGTGTACTTATACCAACATCATTAACGTCAATGTTAGTATAGTTATTAATGACCGATTCCTATAATTTACGGACCGTTATTGGTTAAAATGAAGACTCTTGTATCTTTACCAATAATGAAGGAAAGACCTCAAAGCTTTGCACAGTAGACCCTCTCATATGCAAGTAGCTATCACAGGAAAAATCAGTTTATGAATTTATTTATTATGTCCATGTCCGGTTTGGCAATAAAAAATCTGCCGTTGGTATATACAATGATTCGTTTTTGTTTATAGGAACCGAGCAGCAGCAACTAGTCGACATAGCCGTCTATTGCTGGCCATCAGCCTTTTCAATCGCACCTCATTTAACTGGGTCCTCAGATACTTTCATCCTACCATTAACAATGCGGAGATCGTCGCTCCACCTACCTTGAGGGCGTCCTACCTTATGATTTGCAGTGTCGCTTCAAGAACTCTTCATTTCTAACAGGCACACCTTTATAAAAGTCTAAAAAGCAAAATGAATAATCAAGGTCTATGAGACACCGGGCCCTGCCTTAAAGCGGCTCCTGCCCAATCCAAGGGGTCCAAACGCCTCATGCCGGAGGCTGTACGCGGGGGTCGTGTGGTCCATGGCCCTTTAGGGTGCACCGGTGTGGGCGCGTTCTTTGAGGCTGCGGTCAGCCCGCCGGTTGAACGCGTCCCAAAGGGTCATGGCCATCCGGCTGGTCCGGGGATACCGCACGGTCTCCGGTGAGGCGGCGAGCCTCCTTGCTGGATTGTCGCCATGGGATCTGGAGGCAAAAGTCCTCGCGCACATTTGGGAGTGGCGCGAGAAGGCGAAACGCCGGGGCGTAACTCCGCTGCCGCGAGAAATCACGGCACAGCGGACAGAGCTCCGGCGGGATCTCATGGGGTCATGGAGTGCTGGGCACGCTACAATTGCGGCGATAAGTCTCCTCTTTGAGGAATGGCTAGAGAGGCACCACGGCGTCCTCACCTTCCGCCTGACGCAGGTCCTCACCGGAAACGGTTGTTTCGGGAGGTTCTTGTTCCGGATAAGGCGGAAGGAAACGCCCGGGTGTCACCACTGTGTGGATCGCCCGGAGGATACGGTGGAGGTCTGCCCGGCTCGGGCATAGCACCACCGTGTCTTTGTGGAGGCGATCGGCGGCAGTGATCTCTCGTGTCCGGCCCTGGTCCAGGCCACGTATGGAGCGAGAGGGCGTGGGAAGCCATCACCTTCTTCTGCGAAGCAGTAATGATCGCGAAGGACTCCTCCTTCGCGCCCCTAGCCGCCTCAGGAGACGCCCTGGGCGACGGGAATCGAAGGCCGATTCCCAGCCACCGGCGAGCTACCCTTGCTCACCGTCCGATAAGGATTAGGCCCGGATCGACGGCGCGTTGTATTCCACTGGCGCCTAAATACATGGCAGCTCAACTGACGGGGCCCGCTAGGACCGATGCCTGCCGGGGTCGCGGGAACGATTAAAAGGGATACCGTGGCCCCTGGCAACGTACAGGCAACTGAAGGAACACGGGTGGGTTTTAGTCAGTAAGAGTCTGACACGCCCTCTCGCTCCGACCACAGCGGGAGAAGTTTTTTGTTAATTTCCCAAAAAAAAGGTCAATGAGACACTTCAACTTCTTTCTTTCTTTTTATTCCCGTGTTTTGATTAGTGTAAAATTAAAAAAAAAAAGTTTTAATGCTTAAAACAACATAAATACTTGTGAGTAAAGTACAACAAACAAAACCATGGACGATCGAATGATGTTTACAAATCAGACGAGCAAAAGTACGGCGTTGCGGCGTCCGTCACGTCGGCGTCGGTGTAAATGTCGGTCGTTTCGCATTTCACATGTCGCTGTAATATAAATATGGATTTTAAGCTAAATACCGTAACGGTTTCGAAATTGTCATACATTTGGTAGGCCTCTGTGTTTTTTTGGTATCCAGTCTTTATTTCATGTATTATTTCTTTGTGTCTTTTTACGATGATTAATTTAAAATATTTATTCATATTTATTATTCTCTGGCAAGATATCGAAATACGTGTGCATATTATACCGTGTAACATCGGTGGCTTTTACTTTTTTACTGATATGTTTCTTAATAAAGTAACTATATTTTTAGGGTTCCGTAGTAAACAAGGAACCCTTATAGTTTCGCCATGTCCGTCTGTCTGTCTGTCCGCGGCTTAGCTCAGAGACGGTTCGTACTAGAAAGCTGTAATTTGGCATATGTATACATATTAATCATGCCGACAAAGTGGTAAAATAAAATCAAGAAAAAAATTTTTTTTAGGGAGCCTCCCCTACACGTAAAGTGGGGATGTTTTTTTTTTCCTCATCTACCTCATGTTGTGGGGTATCGTTAGAAAGGTCTTTCAAAAATATTGTGAGTTTGTCACAACCATTTTTGGATTCAGGGATCCGTTTGCGAAATATTAAGCTATTAACTGAATTTTTTTGTTAGAGTCAAGTGTCCCCCCCCTCCTTTTTGCTAAATGGTTGTACTTGGACTTGTGAAAAAATTCACAGCAGTAGTATATATAACGAAATTAAAAGGAAAACTATCAGGGCTAAGTAGGCTCTACAGGTTAACGAGTAATAATCGACCAACCTAAATTTGCGGTTTGAAAAACATGATACGAAATGTATGGGAGAACATGTTTTTCAGCTACAATGTTAAATTTATTCTTGAGATAAATTCATCCCAACTACGGAACCCTTCATTGTGCGTGATCCGACATGCACTTGGCCGGTTTTTTTTGGTTTTAAAATGACTGAAACTCAAATGACAATACCTTATTGCGAGATAATCAGTGTTGTTGAAAAGAGTACAAAGAGCTTACTAAGAACATTGTCAGTTTGTTCAAGTGCTTCCATTTGCCTTATTATGACGTGCAATTATGAGTTCATAAAGACTCCATAGATCTTGAATGGAATTGAAATACTTGCATTTAGTTGGCTGCAAGTCATAATTGATAGAATTTAAAGAAGTGGATGTTGTTTTTGAATAAAATAATTAGAGCAATGGTCGAGTCAAAGTTTCGTCTCCAATCGTGCAATTTAGTTTCATGAAAACTTCTCTAAAAACTGAAAAAATTGCAAGGAAATCTGTCTTAGCTATGTCAAAAAATTGCAGAACAGGACGTGTCCACATGTCCACCAAGACGCTCTGAACCCCCGTGGTGGATAGGAGGCAATCTGTGCTTTAAAATAATGGAAATAGACGCGAGAATTGATTGTGTTTAGGATGAATTTTGGATTTAATGTTGGTCTTTTATATTTTTTTCTGCGAATATCAATCATGATAATCATTCAATAAGGTTTGCATTTCAGTTATGAGGACGAACGTCCGTACTTTCCTAAATTTTTTACAAGTTTTTGACATTGATTGTTTCTGAGGTGAGAGTGGGACTAGACTTTCATCGTTTTTCATGACGAGAATTAGTCACCAGAGATTCAGATGTTCGAATAATACCAGCTGATTACGTATGCAGGTATGTAATAATTGCAGAATATCGATGAATGTTCCTGTCCCACCGACATGCTGTCTTCCTCAAAGAGATCGATTGATACTAAGTAATCATTCAAAGGGTACAGTATTAATGTCCATTCTCTGATGAATACAATAGGACAAGTCTATTCATGTGCACGGAATTAGCCAGTGCCATTAAATTACCATTGACAAACTAATGCTAGCTTTAAGATATTGTGTCCTGTTTCATAGAACAATTGAGATTATGGTTAAAATTCTATTGGTTCCTAGGTGTACTGACGTTGAAATTGTAATATGGTTAATTTATTTGATAACTTGAAGACCTATATACCTTGAACACCTATTGACAATAGGAGCTCTTTAAAATATCCTGTCTGTACTAGGTAGCGGTAAAGGCTCTAACGGTTTTAATTTTAATGGTTCTAAGGAGTATCGTGTTACCCAGTATCTGGGCTGTGGAGTTGTGGAAGTGAGATAAGCAGTCGCTCTATGTAAAATAGGTACTGGTAGGCATTAGGCATTAGGTTAGATAGAAAGCTGAACCCATCATGCTGCGAAAAGGCTAGGCACATAAAAAGTAGCGTAAATTGTTTTCATGAATGTTTCAACAACAATATTTATTTCATGGAGCGATACTAACTTTTATCTGCAAAAAAATAACAAATGACTGTGAATTATGCTGTGAAAAATCTTAATTAAAGTCCATGGAGATTAAACTGTTTGGTGTTAAATATATTGCAATGTTATCAACTATTAACCCGCCAGCCACATTACCACCAAACATAATTTCAGTAGTAATTGAATCTGCTTAACGTGTCAACCGTATTTTGTGTGTACCTGCGTGATAGTTTAACAGTGCGTAAAATCTATTTTAAATTAGGTATATTTTATAGAAGGATAGTTATTTAAAGTAGTAAAAAAAACCAGACGGTTATTTAGCTTCGGTGGCTTCTTAAAGAGGTTCAACCACAGAGCGAGGTGATTTCTCGGCCGCCGCTACTAGAGGTGGCGTTGTCAACTTTCCATCATAAAAACCAATAGTACTGTCCGACGCTTCCGTGGCGCGGCGATTACGTGTTCTGAAAGTTGCAGAGTCTGACATTAGCATTGTGTGATTTATAAAGAGAGATAGAATAACGTTTATTTGGACACAGTTCGTGAAACACAAAATAGAAATAACAAAATGAAAAGTGAAAATAATATTTAAACAATAATAGTGTGTGCCTCATGGCTGCACCGGAAAGAAATATTTCAGCATTAATACCAGACAGATCCTTTCTGACGCTGGTTTAGTAACACCATTGAATTTTTCCTAACACCAGATGGGTATTAGGCTGTAATTTTATTTTTTTACTAGAGGGTGTAAGATTTAAAAATAAATAAAATAGCGAATAAGCACGGTCAAAACGACTTTTTAATATTAATTTAAGAATAGGTTACTATTCTGACATTAATATTAAAATACTCTACAGTAATTACTCTTTTTAAAATATTCTCGTAACAAAATGCAAGTTCATAGAACCGAAATTATAGCATTTTTAATGAATGTACCATACACTAGGGAGGGTGACCTGTCAAGCTAGAATTATGACTAGTCTCTTCATATTACGGACACTCTATTAATTAACCGTCTCGAGGGGAGGTAAATACTTTCACGAATATCATGCGTTTGTGGGTGAAAGTGAATAATTATGCTTCAAAATAAAACAAGGAATTTATTATTAGATACCCTATAAAACATTTACCTATGACTACCTCGTTGGTCCAGTGGTCACAAGCACTACTGCTGAGCATGAGGCCTTGAGTTCAATTCCCGGGTTGGGCAAAGTGTTATTGGAGTTTTCTATCTGAAAGTTCTCAGTAGCAGCCCGGAGTCTGGATTTGTGCGCGGTTGATGGCGATAGGTTTAACTGGCGAAATGTGGGTGTACTATTATAGGCACACCTCTGCCCAACGTTTCGGGGCCACAAGGTCTGATATTATACAAATTCAAAATCATTTATTTAACCAAACTAGTCAGAGAATCAGCACTTTTCGAACCTCAAAATTACATAAGACAGTCCACCAAAGACGCCCACCCTTCACCACTTCCTAGTGCTTTAAAAGCCATATTAAGGCTTGTGCAGACCAGCGCGACTTGTCGCGCGACGCGACTCGAACAATGAAATTTCTAAGAAAACTGTACAGTATAACAATAACCAGCGTCGCGCTGGTCTGCACAAGCCTTTAGTTACGGACGCGAATCATATTTCAATCAAGTTACTAATAATTTATAGATAGATAATATAGATAATTTGCAGGTCAGTGTCAGGTGACACTGACCTGCAAATTGCAAAAAACGTAAGAAAATTTTAATTTCACGGGCTACCTTAGCACATCCCTCTTAATAATCAACGTTTTTAGGGTTCCGTAGTCAATAAAGAACCCTTATAGTTTCGCCATGTACATCTGTCTGTCTGTCCGCGGCTTAGCTCGGAGACTCTTAGTACTAGAAAGCTGTAATTTGGCATGGGTATACATATTAATCACGCCGATAAAGTGTTAATCCCCTTGTACAGCAGGAATATTCTTTTTCTCGTCTTTCCCACCGTGTGGGGTGTCGTTCAAAAATATTGTGAGTATGTGAAAATCATTTTTCGATTCAAGGATCCGTGTGCAAATTTTTTTTTTTTTTTTTTTGGGAAGGTAATTGTCAAATAACTTCTCCCATTCTGGGCGGAGCGGAAGGCGTGTCAGACTCTTACTGACCTTGTTCCTTCAGTTGCCTGTACGTTGCCAGGGGCCACGGTATCCTTATCGGACTATGCAGCGTCCCCGGCAGGCAAGTGTTCCTGCCCTTTCAGATATGTGAAAAAATTCACGGCAGTAGTACGAGTATATATAATGAAATTATAACGAAAATATATCAGAGCTAAGTAGGCTCTGCAATTTATCGAGTAATAATCGACCAACTTACATTTGCAGTTGCAAAAACATGTTAAGTTTGTTCTTCGGATAGGTCGGTTATTCCCCCAATTTGTTCTATTCGTGTCTTCGCTTGTGTCATGTTTAGTGCAAATAAAGGTATTTTCTTTATTTTCTTTCTAGGTAGACTGAAAGCTCACTTTACCTAAGTTATCATGGGAAGATTTCTACATAGATAGTTTTTCTTTTAGATCAGCAGGTTTCTAGTAAGAAATATTATAAATATTCCTATCTAAGATCAACCTTTAAAAATAGTAGCATAGGAAAAGTACATTTATTTCATGATTGCGAATTTGATTACGCCTTATTTCTTTTGAAGGTCTGTTCTATCGTTACGCTTTGATTTCATGAATAAAACCTTGTTATTTTTTCAGGGCTTTGTATAATTTCTTCATTGAATATATTTTGTTATCTAGATTGAATAATTAGCCCACCTTGTGTTTTTATAGAATAAAAACGTCTGGCTCAACACAAACCGCCTTTAGATAAAAAATACAAAAGAAAATCCTTAGCTTATTTCTATATTGTCAGTATAGGTACTAAATACGTTCTGTACTAGCTGTTGCCCGCGACTTTCTCTGCAATTCAGGATGAAAAATAACCTATGTCCTATCCCAGGTCATGGTCTATCTGTGTCTTTTCATTCAAATCCGTCCAGCCGATTTTGCGTGATTGAGTAACAAATAAATAAATTTAAAAAACTCACTTTCGGATTTATAATATTAAAAGTTAGGAAAAGCGAATTAACACTGCTTTAATAGGCTACTTTTTTCGACTCTCTATGTAATGTGCAAATGAAATCATGAGACATTAATTTCAGCGCTCTCTCGCTCTTGAATGGCAAAGCATCTAGGATGCCACTGGTAATAACCGTCGTGGTATGGACGTCACCTTAACATCATGCGGGCTGCCCGTTAAAAATTTTGAAAGTGTTATTATTATGACTAATGACCTGAATCTATTAAGTGTTGAGCAAAATGACGCTTTTGAATTTTACACACATGTAATAAAGGTTTCAGGATGTCAGTACTAGAGAGTTTAGAAATCACAAAAAATAATACAGGAACCGTTACACTGTTGAAGCAGCGTCACACGTTTGCTGCGATTGTTCGCAGCCCCTTATCGTGCTGATAACGATCATAGCCGAGGTGGACCGTGCAGTAATCCTATATAAGTGGGGTTATCGGGCGGTATGGCTCACAGTGCGTTCGGCGCTTGACATGGCAATATCTCGTGTTCGGGTTCGCAACAAGTCAATTGCCATCCTGCGGATGCCTCATTGAGAGGTGAAACACGTGTCGATTTCTTACAGGGTTTTTATTTTCTTACAAATTTTAATAAAAATTGTTCCGACAAAATAACTCATAAGCTTTTAGAAATAATGAAGAGAATCCAAAAGAGCCAACAACATCGGAGACATGCCTAACGCTACGCAAAAATTAATAACATGAATAATATTAATGATAGACCCCCTTTTAAAGTAAATTTTCGATAATTTTTCATGAATACTCAGAAAAATACGGGTCACATACCAATAACCATACACAATAGTCATGGGTGACATTGTATTTGTTAGCATGCAACAAAGTTAATTAATTAATCAATTTTCAATTTTAATTACAAAATTATGTCTTCTATTACCTATAGTATTCTGATACCTATAGTAATATTTTTCTGATATTATTATAATTAAATTTAAATATTTTTTAACTAGTAAGTTAAAAAAATATTTAAACTTGACATTACAATCACTCAATAACTCTTAATATTATAATCACTTAATATTTCAATAACTTATTATTGCAATCGAATCAACAATAATTAAAAATAATCTAGTTAGATTATTTTTAATTATTGTTGATTCGATTGCCGAATATTAAAAACTCGTTTTTATCACATCTATTCAAAAAGAGCTAGTTTATTCTTCGTAAACAGGGACTAAAATTGATTTGAATTTGAAATGTGGATATTGTTAGTAAAAATTCCAATCACCAAAGATATCAATCACGAATATTGTATGAAAAAGTACCTGGCAAGAGGGAGAGTAAGTGTGAATTTGGTCAAAATGAAAATCTCAGATAGCGGCTGCGAAAATTTTCAGATTTGTCTTAATGATATACTACACAAGGAGCATTTGCTGAAGGATATTTTTGAAAAATATGAGACCTCACAACAGCAACTAAGTGACCGCTTGCTTGAGGATTGGGAATTAGTTGACTTGGTGAAGTGTAATGCTGAGATGTATGAGTCTCTGACTAACAACCTCTCATGCAGCTGTGCCAACCAACCGGTACCTCCTCAGCCTCAACCTAACTTGCCTCCTCCAGTGTTGGCTCTTCCAGCAGAGACTTGTGTTAATTCACAGAAAAATAAATCAATATTTTTTTGTGACGAATTAGGTTCAGGCTTTGGAAAAAAATTACTCAATTACCTTAGCCATAGTTTTACCAATCATAGCTATCATAACATAAGTTTTAAACAAATGATTAAAAGAATTGCAAACACAAACCTAAATAATTATTCAACAATGGTTTTATTATTAGGTAATAGTACTGGTATTACCAAAAAGGACATAGTGGATGGTGTGGACACCTTATTAAAATTAAATATAGGGAAACTGATGTTGTGTGCTTTTCCTTATTCTGATACTTTATCATATGATGAAAATAACAATATTTTTAAGTTGAATAATACTATTCACAGGCTGACATGTTGTCATAGTGACAAATTATTGTATTTTGACACTAATAAGTTTTTTAGTGGTTTTAAGTTAACTCGGAGAACTTTATCTCTGTCTTGGGAATGTAGACATATGATTGCTATGTTGATAGCATATAATATTAACGAGGTTATAGCTAATATAACAAAGTGTAGTATTACTGACGAGTCTATGTTGTCTAGTTATACTAACAACATAGTGAGTAATTATGTATTAACATGTTGTACGAAGGAGGATACACCTACAATACCAACACACTTGGAGGCCACTACCAGTCAGGTAGGCTATTCTCTTCCTGCTGAAGCTCATACAGGCATTTTAGACTCTGCACTTGTAGTCGTTGCTCCGGATAATTCTTTAAACTAGGCTGTAAGACAACAGAAGTTACGCCTTCAATTAACCAATTATTATTAGAGAATAATAAAAAGGTATCTTCTGGCAATATAACTCAATATAAATCTAAGGGAGTGCAACATACTATTAAATTATTTAATCAAAATATCCAAGGTTGCTCTTCCAAATTACTGGAAATAGAATTGTTTTTGGAAAATACCAAGTTTTATGTTGTTTGTTTAATAGAGCATTGGTTAAAATATCATCAAGTGATGTTAATTAATTATGAAAACTATTGTGTAGTTAGTCATTTCAGCCGAAAACGTATGATACATGGTGGATCATTAATATTAATTAAAAATTCTATTAAATCGAAAGAAAGAAAAGACATCATCGAACTATCTGTTGAACACAACATTGAATTGTCCTGTGTTGAGCTTGATAAGCATGTTATAGTATGTGTATACAGACCTCCAAGTTACCAGAATCTATCCATGTTTGATTCTATAATGGAAAATGTATTAAAGAAACTTAGTACTAGTAGTAAGTCAATAATCATATGTGGAGATTTTAATATTAACTTATTAGAAAATAACTCGAATACTGTCAGATTATTAAGCCTTTTCAAGTCATTTGATTTGTCAAATGTTTTTATTGAACCAACCCGCGTGACAGCTTCCTCTGCCACCTGTATAGATAATATTTTTTGTAATTGTGATTACTTACACAAACAAATTGTAAGCAAGTTGCCATCAGATCACAGTGGACAAACAATAACATTTTGCTCCTACATACCTTTACAAAAAATTCAAATAAGGTTTAGGTCAATTACATGTAAAAGTTCAGTGAAATTAAATAATTAATTGGCCAGTAAATTATGTGTTTAGAGTTTTATTAATATAAGTGACCCAAGTGAGTTCTACGCCGAGTTCTTTTCACTATTAAACACGCAATTTATTGACACTTTTCCACTAAAGACTAAAAGTATTTACACAAAGTTCTTATTTAGTGATTGGGCGACTCCAGGTATTCGTAAAAGCAGGGAAAAGCTATTTGAACTTTATGGCCTAAAGCAACATATGAATAATACAAACTTACATAAGTATGTTGCAAAATATTCAAAAACTTTTAAAAGTGTGTGCAAAATAGCTAAAGCGCTTTATATTTGCAATAAAATATAATCAGTTGATGATAAAATAAAAACTGCCTGGCAAATAATAAATAATTAAACAGGTAGGAAAAAACAGCGAAATACTGAATTTAATTTAGAGACTGCACATGGCCCTATCAACTCAGATGTAGAAATAGCTCAGGAATTCGAAAACTTTTTTGCTAATATCCCATTAAAACTACTGAAGCTATAAATTCCTCACCCGCGCTTTCTGCTGCCTTACTTAGACATAATGTGAAGGCATGCCCTTTGAAGTTTAGGTTTCAGCATACAAACGCACAGGCTGTTATAAAAGCTTTTAAAGATCTTAAAATTAAATCAACAGAAGATCTATGGGGAATGTCTGTAAAGGTCTGTAGAACTATTATCGAAACCATTGCTTCCTATTTAGCTTTCATATTTAACACCAGTGTAGACCAAGGAGTCTTTCCGGATCTCATGAAACACAGTAAAGTTGTTGTTCCATTGTTCAAATCCGGTGATAGTAAAAAACCCAACAATTATAGGCCCGTGTCAATTCTAGCAGTTCTCAGTAAGGTGTTTGAAAAGTTGATGCTCAATCAAATGTTACGTCACTTTAATAAAAATTCCATCTTTCATGAACAACAGTACGGTTTCACCAAAGGGCGTTGTACCACTGACGCTGGTGTCACCCTAATAAAGAACATTTTTAATGCCTGGGAAGAAGCACAAGATGCTATTGGAATCTTTTGCGACCTCTCGAAGGCGTTTGATTGCGTAGAACATGAGACACTTCTGCTGAAACTGGAGCTCTATGGGATTAGAAATACAGCTCTTGATTTACTAAGATCATACCTGAAAGATAGAAAGGTTAAAGTTCAAGTAAACGGCGTGAACTCATTAGGGTCTGAAATGGCATTGGGCGTTCCTCAGGGTTTGATATTGGGTCCATTCCTCTTTTTAGTTTACATTAATGATTTACCCCAATTACTTCAAAATCAACCGAAGATGGTGTTATTTGCAGATGACACATCATTGATCTTTAAAATCAATCGACGGTTACAAAATCTTGACGACGTGAATAGCTCTATTCTTCTGCGAATGTGACATCATATTGAATGGAGAAAAACTTGAATTTATTAATCAAACGGTTTTCCTAGGAATCACGCTAGACGAGAAATTACAATGGGGACCTCATATAACATCTCTTGCGGGGCGGCTAAGCTTGGCCGCTTATGCGGTTAGAAAGATAAGACAGTTAACAGACGTTGAAACCGCGCGTTTGGTCTATTTTAGCTACTTCCACAGTATTATGTCGTATGGAATTTTACTGTGGGGTCGGGCTGCTGACATTGAATCCATCTTTATCTTACAAAAGAGAGCTGTCAGAGCCATTTATGATTTACATCGTCGCGAATCTCTTAGGGAACTATTTGGAAAGATTAATATTATGACGGTACCTTGCCAATTCATTTATGAAAATATTATGTATGTAAGAAAAAATCTACATATTTTTAATAAAATAAGTGATAGACATAATTTTAATACTAGAAATAAATATAAAATAGATCAACCATTTTTCAGATTATCTAAAGTACATACATCTTTTATGGGGTACTGTGTTAAATGTTACAACAAAATACCTTGTGATATTTTACAATTTAATGAAAGAAAATTTAAAACTCATATTAAAAGTACACTTTGTAAACAAGCATATTACAAATTAGAGGATTATATCCAAGATAAGAATGCTTGGAAACATTCTGGTCCAGCTCCATAGGATAATCTAGAATCTAGACAAAATCAAACTGGTTGCTAATTTAAGTTGTATAAATTATTATATTTTATTATATGACATTGATTTTACATTCTGTGATTACTTCCTCACACACTGACTTATTAATTGTAACTTTTTTTTGGAAAATCGTCTACTTTTACAATGTTTGTAAATATGTGAGAACCATGTATCTATCACATAAGTAATTAATTTATCTGTTGTTGCTCTCCTTAAAAAAATATTTTTACCTATATTGTGGTATAGTAATTATTTTTTTTATTTATAGGTGCATCGTCTTCACATATAATTATATAACTAATCTTGTACATATACAAAATATTGTAAAACATTTTAAAAGAGTAACGGTGGAGTTTCTTGCCCATTCTTCTCCATACGAAAACTACCTTTTGGAAGGGGCGACTAGAATCAATTAATTTTTTTTGTAATTTTTGACGTTCAAAAGTACCTTGCAAGGGCCTATTTGAAATAAATGATTTGACTTTGACTTTGACTTTGATGGGTGTCGTTTTCTTTTTCGAGGGTGCTAAAGCCAATAGTGAGGTCAAAATGTAAATCCAATGGCGGCTGCGAAAATTTAGTTTTTCTTTTTAATAATACGTAAGAAGGAACTTCGTTCATAACGAGGGTCGAAACACTCACGTTTTTTTTCTTATAGAGGGTGATAAAAAGCAGTTTTCACCTCGGGAGCAACACTATTTTAAGCTTGAGTGACGTACTTTGAATCCCTCACTGCACTCAGGCTTCTACTTTAGAATCCATCGCAACCCTCGGGATTCTACTCTAGAAACCTTTGCACCGCTCTGGATTCAAAGAAACACTCTCGCCTAAAAAATTGTTGTTTGCTCCCTAGGTAAACAATTTACTATTTCCTTTCTATTGCTGAAAAGTTACAATGTAAATCAAGCAAAGAAAACCCAAAATCTTTTCTCAAATTCATAACCAAATGTAACTCCAAATGGCATCACTTTCAAAATAAACACTTTACCCTCGAACCCATTTCTCATACGCACCCGAAACTTGTTAACACAAAAAATCAGGAGTCAATCGTGAAATGTAATAAATAAAATCCTCAAGTACCCCAACTGATGTAGGGCTACAATCTCATACAGGAAGCCAGCAGTAAAAAAGTCAGAGTTAGATGTTGTACACAATTTATATGCTCAACTTTGTACCACTCGGACGTTATCGCGAAATTTAAAACATTCGTACTGCGAGGTTTTATTTTAGTTTACCAAGTTTTTCTTGATACGGAGAGGTACAAATTAAAAAAAATGTTTTGTTGTTTTTCGTAATGGTAATGGGTTTTTTGTTTGTTTTATGGGTTTTTGTTAAATGGGTACCAGGCTGGATGATTAGATGCTGTGATTGCGTCAGTTTCTACGTTATTGTGATCGCTCACTCACTTTGTCAACCCGTGACTGTATTTATAAGAGTGACCGCTTCCCAGGCAATACTGTCCCTACCTGAAATCTTTACTTAAGTACCGAACCTTTACTAAAGTTACTACAGACATACTACGGAGAACCCACCTTGAACGTTTGATCAGCCTAGAACCCTCATTTCCATTGAATTAAAATACTAACCTCCAGTCTTGATAGCATTATAACCCACTTTGAAGAAAAAGCTACTTTTCCTAAGGAAAACAAACATATTTAACCTAATTACATACATAAGTAGCTCATAGAACTACATGTCGGCATTGAGCTGAAACTATTCTAAACTTTCACCGCATCGGTGCATGAAATATAGCTGAAATATAACAACTTACTCGCGTACTGCGGCTTCTGACTGGGAATAGACCTTTCTATTTCTTATAGTGGGTGTGGGAAGAGGTGGCTTTCACCAGAAATAATGCTATCGTATGAATACTTAAACGTGGGGTAGGACGCGCTCCCGCTAGATGGAAAGACGACAGTTAATTGACCCAGGCGTGACTTTACGGAAATCTATTATAAAATACAATAGGCGACGTATATTTACTAACCTAATCCGCTTAACTGTTCTTAAAGAGTCATAATGAACCCTGTAAAAGATCGACACGTGTTTCAACTCTCAACTAAACATCCTCAGGATGACGATTGATTAGTTGCGAACCCTGTGTGAACTGCGTCACTGTGTCACTTCGGTGCTTGACGTGGCAACACGTCGTGTCCTGAAATCGACATGTGTTTCAGCTCTCAACGAGGCGTCTTCAGGATGACGATCGACTTATTGCGAACCCGGACACGACATGTTGGCAACACGTCGTGTCCGGCACCGAAGTGCCACAGTGACGCACTTCACACAGGGTTCGCAACAAATCAATTGTCATCCTGAGGTTGCCTCGTTGAGAGGTGAAACACGTGGAGATTTCTTACAGGGTTCTTTATGACTCTTTAAGAAAAGTTAAGCGGATTAGGTTACTAAATATACGTCGTCTATTGTATTTTTTGGACAGACGAACTTAAAACCGTGGGTAGGACAAACTGGACGCAAAAGGCGGAGAGCAGGGTACACTCTGTCCTCCACCTTGCGCTTCCAGTACAAATAGGCCTATAGGCTTAGGATAGGATAGGATAGGCCTCTCCCGAGCTGCGCAACTTTGGAAGAGGCATATCGGTGTATTTTTGTGTGTAGTGCTATTTCTTTTGTGTGTACAAAATAAATAGTTTAACTATCTGTCTATGTCCAGCAGTGGACTGCGATAGGCTGAGTCGATTGATTGATTGATGAATATCTACACGTGTTTGCCTAATCAAAATTGTATTTCAATCAACATTTTAGACACTAAGAGTTATTATAAAGCGATTAAGTACTAACTAGGATCGAGCATCGTTTACGAAAGACTTGTTTGATTTAGAGCGGTTTTGTCAGTTCTGAAAGTGGGTAACGTCACAAATAGATGTCAAATATTCACTGTTTTGATTAATTTTGCAATATATTATTGTATGGAAATATGAAATATGGCTAACTATGGAACTAAAATTTTGATGATGAAATGCAATAATTAATATCGTTACACCGAATATTTCGTTTTAGATGTAAAACAGGTTCAAAATGCTAAAAAAATGTTACAAAATCAAATTCTGTGGTATAATTGCAATTCATTATTAATATTCTATTTCACTAGATATTTCATATTTTCATACAGTATTTTTGGCAAATTAATCAAAACAGGTCAATATTTAACAGCTATTTGCGACGTTGCCAACGTTTAGAATGAACGCTCTTAAAAGCCACTAGCTAACTAATTTAAAAAAAATGAACTAAAGAACTGCGTGATTGGTCTTCTCCTACGTCGTATCCCTGATTCCATTTCCATATTTTATATTTCCACTGCGTGAAGCAGCAGCTAGCTAGAAAGAGTGAGTGATTTTTTGTCACTTACGAGTAAGCTACGACATCTTTCACAATTCTTTAGATCTTTTGTTTTATCATGGCTGCTGTGCAAACTGATGCGATTTTCTATCAGCAGTGTTAGGGTCAGTTTACCCCGAGACTTGACGCGAAGCGACGCTGCGCGCACTTTTTAAGATAGTGATACAAGATATAACTTTATTTATTACTCAAAGAGATACACATTTAATTGAGATAATTGGAACTAAGGCGTCGCACTGCGCCGCGCTGCGCTTCGAAATGTCTCGCAGCGTAGCGCGACGTATCACGAAGCAGTTAGGCGTGGTGCGTGGGTCTGCTAGTGACTTCACGATGGGCCTCGCGACGTCGCGCTGCACAGCGCAAAACCACTGGCCTCTTCAAGCATCGTCGCGTCGCGTCACGTTTCGGTGTGAACTGACCCTTAGTCACAGCTGTCAATGTAAGCTTGTCAAAAAACTAGCTGGCCCATGACTTCCAACTAAGGTAACCGTTCCAGTACTCAGCATAAAGCCCAGGCCTCATTCCACTAGCTCAACAATTTAAGGCAACAGCACCGGTTCCGTCCATAACTCCCAATAATTAGTCCGTATTGCACATGCAGTGCGCGACTGAACCCAATTAAAGCGTCCCGTGATATATCATAATCACATGATTAAAGTACATTTGCGTACACGCGCGTCTAAATTGTTTCCAACACGCTAATTAGGTTGACTTACGCTGAATTATTTAGTAGGGTTCTGTATAGAGATTAAATTGTTTTGTTTAGAATTGTGGTTTGTCTCGTTTGTTTGTAGGGTGTGAAATTTTGGATTAGGGTTTGATTAAAGAATGTATTTTTTAATTAGTTGTTTTTTTATTTCATTATAAGTTAATGTTTGCGAGTACCGCAATTTGATAGGCGCATTTTTAGTCCAATTTACGGCATAGCAGAAGTCTATATTCGTTCGTTATAAACGTTCTTCTTAGTTCTTTATTGTAGGAGTTGCGAGTGTCTACAAGTTGTTTAGTAAATGTTTAAGGTGATTTATATTATACAAATAATTGTGACCAAGTACCTATTCAAAATTAAACGAAACTGCTCAAAAAGAGGTTTTACGACCAAATTAGAAACAAAACTAAGTAAAAAGTCTTTTGCTAACAAAAACATAACTTTAAACAGTCCCAAAAATCCTTTGCAAACGGAATTTGGGTTCGACAAAAAATCTTTGTAGCTTCCTTAAACCAATATTTACATTGGTTTACCATACGCGGATCCCTAAAAACACAGCTTTCCTCAATTTTTCTGCCTTATTTGCATACTGTCACAACGTATATATTTTTTTAAAGAGACGTTATCGCCGACGCGTTTTTACTTTTTTCTAACGTTTTTATAATTGCTTTGATTAATTAGTTTACTGTAGTTTTCGTTACGGAATTTTAGGCATGTTTTTGGATAGTGGAAAGTGCGTTTATTCACGTACTACATGTAATTTTCTTTTGTTTACTTTTGAAGTAAAAGGGGACGGTATATTAACTAGGTTAAGCTCAACCATTATGTTGATTAAAAATATGTAGTGACGGTAGTTTTATAGGTAATTATAGCTTTTCCGGCAAGTGCCAAGCTTACTGTTTTGCCCTCGCCACCGCTCCTTAGCCATGTTTCTTAGTAAAAGAAAATTAATTAACATAAGTCTTCTGACGAAACATTATGATTAGTTTACTCGGAATTTTACAGTGAAAGACTGTTAAGGAAGTTAAAATAAGGTTATGTGAGAAACCTTTGAATTCTTTTTTGTATAAAGATATTTTTTTTAGGATGCCTTGACATGCTTTAGTTTTTTATAAACTTTCGATTAACGTAAAGAACCAGTTTTGTCAAGTTGATGCACTTAATTTAAATCTACACTAATTTTAAAGAGAAAAAAATTGTAATTTTGTTTGTAATGAATAAACGCAAAAACTACTTGACCGATTTTAAAAATTCTTGCACCAGTAGAATGCTATATTATCATATTATCACTGAGTAACACAGGCTATAATTTATAAAGATATCACGAGGGCGGAGTCGCTGACGGAAACTAGTATTTTTATAAACAGCACTGGTCAGTGAGATTATCCGGTGGACAGGAACATCCTACAATTCACGACTATGGTCTGCTCCAAAAGTATTTGATGAAAGTGTAAACAAACCGTTCCGTTCAGATTAAATTCCTACGCAACCACTCACTAGGGTTATGATTTTGGGGTTAAGTAGGTATTCAAATAATCAAATCAAAGCACTTAAATTGTAATTGACGCTACAAATTTGGCATCCATAGGCACGTTTTCTGATCTATTTGTTTACATTTTCATCAGATACTTTTGGAACAGACATTTTGCCTCCCATTAGTATCGCTTTCTTTCTTGCCCGAAAGTCTGGCAAAACCAGTCAGTTACCAAAGGGTATCGTATTACCCAGTAACTGGGTTGTGGAAGTCAGATAGGCAGTCGCTCTATGTAAAATAATGGTATTCAGCTGCATCCGGTTAGACTGGAAGCCGACCCCAACATAGTTGGGAAAAATCCAGTCAAATGATGATGATAAGTATTACTTTCTGTATCAAACCTGTGTGTGCATCACCTTTGGGTGTTATTAGAGGCTCTAAGTACATATGTAACTACGAGTATGTTTTACGAAGCTATATAATTATATTGTAATAAAGCTATTATTAGCCACGTCACAGGTATTAACAGTTGCTTGCGGACAGTGAACACATTTTCCGTGCCACGTTTCAGCGCCGGAAACAATTCATTATAATATCGAAATATATGTCGCTGGTTTGTACTGAGACGTAGAAACTTTATAGCTGTATGTCATGGTATTTTTTGTATGAAGAAGAAATGATTTTTTTAAGAAAGAAATAGTGTTTTTGCAAAATTCTTCTACTGCCTCGTTGGTTTCGTGGTCGCGGGTGCTACTGCTGCGCAAGAGTTTGAGTTTACCACAAAAAAATCCCCAGTAGCAGCCCGCAGCCTTATTTGTGCCCGGCAACAGACTCACCCTGTATAACATAGCTAGCAAAATGTGATTGTACTATTGGTACAGCTCTGCCTAAACCCTCGGGGATTTTATTCGTGATGTTACTGTGTTAAAAAAAAAAATGTGTGAAAAAGAATGAAGATATCCTGGGGTTTTGAACTCCTCATCTCGTTCGAGTTAGGTGATTTTACTATCATTCTAAAGGTTATATCATAGCACACATATCAACTCGAAAAGGGATCGTCACCGTATCGCCGCGGTTCGTGAGCTTGTCCCGAGGCAAGGCGATTACGTTACGATTCCGATTAGTTTGCGTTGCAGTAGGGAGTTTCATACAAAGAATACTGAATGGCTCGAGTTGATACGGGGACGATCCGTTTCCGAGTTGTTGTGTGCTATTTCCTTCCTTTACTTTTTTGAAAATATAGCAACAATAATTCCAAAAAACAAAAACAAACTTGCAACCAATATCGAGTAATTTAGGCCAGCTATAGGAACAATAAAAGCCGCACTACTATTGTTTCAAACTACCGCAATGCCGCAAACACTTGAAGCATTACAAAATTAAAATACAACACAATACCAATACATTGTTTTCTAAAATCAAACATAGCGATACAAACAGAGGCTGCCATAACAACACATAACATTGTGTATGTTTGCAACAATCTCTGGTTGGTATAATAGTAAATGTTATTGTCTGAAATTCTGGATAATTGAGTGTTAGTTTTAGATCTTAGGTACCTACCTAAGATTAGGATCATTTTGCTAGCAATGGTGAAACCGCGGGGCGCTACATCTTGTGATGCTTGCCAGGGCCAGTGGAGGTTCCAGTGAGTCGGAACTATCTGCAGTGATTCCCCAGTGAGTTGGGGTGTCACTGCATTATACAAATAATAATTATAACAGATACAATGAAGCCAAGTTTAGTGGCGGTGGTGAAGTGGTCTTGTAGTTCATAAACAGGTTATGAAAATCTTGCCACCATACCTTTTTCTGCCATAAAGGGGCGTTCTCATATTCCGGTTTGAGAGAGAATGGGTGTTGTGACGGCACATGGGACATTTTCAGCTTTGTCTTTGAGAGGTTTCTCGGTTTCTCGTATTACAGATTCATAGGCTGCTTATTTGTTTAAATAATATTTACATAATAAAAAAATAAAAAAATTACTTAATATAAATATAATACTACATGACTTAAAATAATAATAATAGTTTATGTAGATATATTATGTTTATAAAAAAGGAGGAGAAAGAATCAAAAGGTATAAAAAAAATCGTCTGCATCGCTGTCAACAGGAAAAATGCCCATAAAGCTGGCTAACTGGATTCTTTGGCCATATTTTTTGTTATTTATAATTTTACTAACCATCTGAAATAACCAGGTGAACATCGATAGTATCTCCCAAAAATTAATAATTTTCTGTTTAATTTGTTAAGATTCAAGAGTTTTTTTAGGACTGTGCTATATAATCATTTTCGTCATTGTGGGTAGAACCACAGATTTATACAGATGGGATACTCCGCAAAATCATTTAAATAAAAAGCGACTCTCAATACGACACAATAAAGTGCAATTCAGGTCGAACTAGAAGTTACCTCTCTTTGTATCGCGTATCTGAGATCATCTGACTACGTTGCACTCACTGAATTGGCCCGACAAGACGGGCCCGCCGCGTACTTGTAGCTTCATACCTAAACTGCAGAGTGTTCCATATGTATTCAGCTGTGGTATAACCTGGATGAGGGTGACGCAAGCGTGTAGATTGATACAAGTAGAGATAGTCCTATGTATGCCCATGAGTGGGTGAAGTCAGTTTATGGTTGTTTGTGATGATTTTGACGATAGTACAGTATTAATAAATGTACTTATATACCTACCAGTTAGTTATACAACTTCATTGCAGTGTGCGGTGCGGCTTATAGCCGGGGCCACGCTACGGCTCCTTACTATTCTAGGTCAAATTAATACAGCCCGCTTGCATTTAATTTTCCTATCATTGTTAGTATAATTAGTTCTAATTAAGCCGTTTCGGTTCTATGGACTCATTAAGCTGTGAATATGTGGTTTTAAATGTAGGTTTTTAGAAGCATATAACAAAGCTAAGTAACTGAAACACAAAATAGTATTGATTTTTTTAACATATTCTTCATTATATTACGCTTGTAACCCTTAGTTGTAATCCAAATACAAAGTTGAAGTCTCATATTGTTCATGTAATTTCCGGGCACTGTTCCTACCTGAGTCAATCTACCTAGCCTTTTTCCCAACTTTATTGGGGTCAGCTTCCAGTCTAACCAGATTCAGCTGAATACCAGTATTTTACATGTAGCGAATGCCTATCTGACCTCCACAACCCAGTAACTGGGTAATACGATACCCCTTGGTGGGACCGGTTGTCAGACTTTCGGGCTTCTGACGACCCGTAACGACTGTCAAAGATCCATGAATGACAGCCGAAACCAACGGCTTAACGTGCTTTCCGAGGCACGGAGGAGTCTCTGTATGTAAAGATGGTCACCCATCCACAGACCAACCCTGGCAAGCGAATCTTAACCTGATGGATCGACCCTTGCAACAGTTATTACTTATCCACGAGCTCCTCCACTGTTCCAACCTCAGTAATTATAATTGTGTTACTTAACGTAAAACATGACAAAAGTAGCTGCGCTCCAGCGGTTTCACCCACATAAGTCTCGATCCCGTGGAAACATCAGGATAAAAAGTATCATATATCCTTCTCAGAGTCATACTCTTCTACCACTGTGGCAAATTTCATCTAAATTTGTTCCGCCGTTTTAGCGTGAAAGCGAAACAAACAAAGTCACTTTCGCATTTATAATATAAAGGATAGTAAGTTAGTATATTATATTGTAGTACGAGTATGTAGGTCCTTCTCCAGACAAAAACAGTTCCGAAAAACATCTCCTACACTCCATGTTCTAAAATAGTTTAATACATTTATTTTTATTTGACATTCTGACAAAACTATCAACAAGAATACTCTTGATAATCAAGTTTCAAAGTTCAGCATACAACGGGATACAATTCTAAGCTTCTCAATGCTTCTTCCCACACGAACGGCGAAATGGCGAAGTCCTATTCTAAGTCAAGGATCATTCAAGAAAATCTTAATAATAAACGATGGAATTGTAAACATTATTGTAGTATATTTCGGTAGGACATTATTTCATTATATTGCTAATAAAATTTCATATCATGTGTATTCTTCTTAAATGTCACATGATACACAATATGTGCATAAGAAAAAACGCCCGAAATGTCAAATGCACAGCATAGGTGCATAGCATTTGTCAAGGTTACGCTCGCTATTGGACGACGGTATTTGACGTTTATTTTGTACTGCTAACATGATCTAGCTGTATAATTTGACTAATCGATTAATACTTGACCGGTTTTAGTAACATTTTAGTGGAAACACCACTAAATGAACGAAAAAAAAAACAAAATGTATCTGTGGTCGTGTGGCGCGACGACGCCATATTGTAAACAAATTTTTGCTAAATACTTATTGGTGTGCGTCTTATACTAATGGATTCAAGGGGAAAACGTTCAGTAATCTTACAAGAATTTTAATCAGAATTACTGAGAAATAAGTGTAGATTTCTTATTGCGTGTTAGTTTATCGAAAGTGATAAATGTGTCGGTGAAAAAAACTAACGAAATTTTAGTAATGCACAAATTTTGATCCCATGGCCGCCGTGTTTAGTAATGTTTCAATGATAAATATTCTTATATATTGTTTGAAATACACATAAATAACTAGCGTATTTATCTACGAACATAATGTGGCTAATAGCTACTGATATTATAACGTATTGTTATCGTAATCGTATTTCCAAGAGTAAGATTCGGCTATTCCCCCGTACTTATGACACAGCGTTTATGGTAGGCGAGAATACAGTACGCGCGTGCCGCGCGATTGTTCCCGAGTTTTTCGTTGTGTAAACAAAAGTTTTTATGATGTAGGTTGAATGAGTTGTGATAACGGGTTTGTTTGTGGCCTATACATATTGTGTTATCGTATACAAGTGTTTGTTTGGTGAATAAGTGTGTGAATTCGAAATATTGTGATAAAGTTTCAAGGTTATGCGAGTGAAAAATTATCAAAATGAAAACCTAACTCATCACTGCGAGATAAGGTCAGTATTTTTATTGTTCTTTACTATATTATCTGGTTAGGGTAACTCATAAAGAAGCCAGAAAGATATAATACATGCCGTGTTAATGGCTGTACGTATATATTGACGAATTCTTCTATTTTCCGAAGGCCTACCCAAAAATAAAAAGTAATTAAGATTTGGTTTCGTTTAGCGCGTTTGGTAAACCTAGCCTAGTGCACGCTCCACGGGTTAATGAACTGATGTGGCAGTTGTATGAATCTTTAAAAAAACACGTGTTAATAAACCCCCTACCTAAGCTCACTTCATCAAAATTTTTACGGTTGCAGATAACCGTAAAATTTTTGATGAAGTGAGCTTGAAATGAGCTGTAATTGCACCTGATGCTTCTACTATTCATCACATCACCTAAATTTTTACTAAAAAGTTCGTCCGGTCATACTGGAGAGGTTATTTTGAATGATAAGACTTATATTCGTATAAGGCGTGTTTTGTATTCCTTATCTAATTAAGACTATAATTTTCAAGTCTTTCATTGTAATTATTTTGCAAATATAAATTAGTACAAAAAAATGTACAGGGAGACATTATTTGCAAACGAATAAAACTGAAAAGGTTTTTATACTCAAGGGGCCGTTTTATCGATCTGCATTGGACTTAGGCCTCTCTTAAACTCATAAACTAATTGCTTGGCCATTTCCCTCATCTTCAGGTCAAACCATAGTCCAGTTTACTCATAAGTTCGTGGTTTTACTTCCTTATGAATATGCATCTTGTCGCTCGTGAGAACAGGCTCTATATAGGGCAATGTGCCCCTAGGGACCCATCGTCTCGGGGAACACTGGCCATGCCAGACCACATCCTAAGTACTCATTAACAAAACCTCTTAAGCAGATATCAGACGCTTTACTTTTTGTTTTTCATGTGCCATCTTTTACACAAAGTGAAACGTCTGAACCCAAAACGAATCAAAAGTGAAAAATTTATTCAAAAGGAAATATGCCTAAATCTTTCACTCGCTTACGCCTTGAAAATGAAAGGAAAGGAGCACATGAACGTGCATTCCTATGTGAAAGAAGCAAGAAAGAAAATACGTCTATTTGCGGTAAACATGACGGAAAGAAAGAACACAAACACAATAAAGAACAAGTTGGGGGAAAATATGCGTCACATACACGCAAAACGGCCATCGTTCAACATGCGACCCCTTGCGCGACAGAGCCCCAGCGCTAGTTTTCAACGACATCGACAGCTGGCGTTGACGTAATGACGTCGATCGGTGCAGCATACATTGAGATATAAATAAGATACTATGTAATTTTAACGGCATGTGTAAGTTTATCGAAACAAAATGAACATTTACTCGAGTGAACCATTCAGTATAGTGAAGCGTCTGATAACAGCTTTAGTAACAAGAACACATCCCGGAATACAAAATGTTGATAGAAAAATATAGAAATAGCAATTTTCTTCAAAGTATAATTTATAGCAATTTTTATGCTGCCATAAAAGTAAAGCGGATAAGGCTTTAATAAAATTAAGTGAAAATTTTATTTTCTCCCTTCAGTCTTCTTCCTTATTCAAACTTTGTGGTCAGGTGGATTTTTTTGTGATTGATTTATTTATACTACGAATGTTTGTTTGTCTTTATTGTTTCTTTACAGTACCAAAGTAAGAAATACAGCATTTCTCTAAAAGTCAAATTGGTTTAATTATTGATCAGATTTTGATAAAACTCTTTGGAGGAGAATAATAAACATGACTCAAGGCAATTAAAAAAAAAATCTGTTCTCGGAAATATATAGGGTTTGGGTTTGGGTTTTGGGCTCTATAATAATGAACCCATCAAAGTTGACGCTTGATCGAAAAGAACTGTAGCTTCAGGGTTTAATGAAAGATTAAAAAGCGCAATTTAATTAACCAAGCTCATTGTTAACGACCTCATTTTAAGTGTTCCGTTTCTCATAACTTTGGTGTTAGTCAGCAGTGAAAATTGTATCCGTTCTTTTTAAATTTTGTAGTAAAATTTGTCTCGCCAGTGTCCATTTAAGGTAGATCTCCCGTCGTTATCAACCAAGTTAAAATTTATACAAATACTAACTGTTACCCGCGACTGAGTCTGCGATTCAAGACGAAAAAAAGAACGAAGCCTATGTCCATCTCCAGGCCAAGGTCTACCCATGTGCCAAATTTCATCCAAATCTGTTCAACTGTTTTAGCGTGAAAGCGTAACAAACAAACAAACAAACTCACTTTCGCATTTATAATTATTTGTTAGGATTCTTTTGGTCTTTGACTGTATCTGTGTTTGTATCACTTAGATCTAACATTATGCCAAAACTCGCAGTTCCGTTTCCCATTTAAGATTGGAACCCTAAAACCCGAAAACCTTATTAGGTTTTAAATTAAACGACAACTCAAAAAACTTTTTATTAAAAATAGTCCGAGTACAGTAACAGCTTTTCTACTTCTCAACGTCAAATATTACAAAAGACAGCTAGACCTCAGATCATCCCAGGAGAAGAAACAATGCTACACATTCCCTAACAATACATAAAACAGTGGAAAAATAAAATTCAATCATCCTTAAAACAAGTGAACTCGCTGTCGCCAGCTAGTTTACAAGGAACGAACAGATGCAAATAAAGGAAGTGAGTTGATCAAAATTGTTGACTTAAAAAAAAATATGATCCTCTTCCTCAGAGCTCTTGTAAGATTAAGTCTAAGATAATCCTACTTTCAGTTATTCCTGGCCGAGTTTCAGAAATAAGTTTCATTGAGGTTTTCTGTTTGCGTAATGTTATGAATCTGTGATGAAAATGTATAGGGAAGACATAAATTTTCCTTTTCTGTCACGTATTTATTTAAGTTGATTTGATATGCCTGGAACCATCTACAAAAATGGGTTTCATTTTCTGACATGCCACATAAACTCAAACTCAAAGCGTTTATTTCAATCAAATCATTTACAGACACTTTTGAATTTTCAAAAAGTCGGTCATTTAGTCAGAAAGTTGAAGCTACTTACTTGTGATTCCAAAATGTAGATTTCTATGGAGAAGACCGGGCAATCAAGATATTACAAAATCCTAGGTACATTATTCCTGTTGTTTCTACATGTGAGAACAATGTAAAAAAAATATCAAAAACAATTAAAATTATATGATTAAAAATAAGCCAGTGGCAGAAATGAAATGACCAGTCTCAACTGTCGGCATCCGTTCACGTACTAGACGTGTGGATAACAGCCTCATGGGTCGATAGAAGGTTAAACGACGCTTGCCGCGGTTGGTACGTTAAGCCGTTGGTCCCGGCTGTCATTCGTAGATCTATAGCAGTCGTTACGGGTAGTCAGAAGCCCAAAAGTCTGACAGTCAGTCTTACCAAGGTGTATCGTGTTACCTAGTAAGTGGGTTGTGGAGGTCAGATAGGCAGTCACTCCATGTAAAATGCTGCATCCGGTTAGGCTGGAAACAGACCCCAACATAGTTGGGAAAATGCTAGGCAGATTGATTTTCTAGGAATGCTACCCAAAACCATTGATTAAATAAGGGAAATTACCCTTGTTTGTCTATTGGTCGCAAACGCTTATGAATATCCTAGGTTTGATTACCAGATCAACAAAATGTTATTGGGTGTTCCCGTTAGATATTTCTCAGTAGCGGTTGATGGCAATAGGCTTGCCTTCTATTACTTGGGACTGAGACATAACTGGTAAAATATAATTATGCACCGAAACTATGTTCTACACACCACACGCTTAACCCTTCAGGGAATAGGGGGTGATGTCTAAGTAAAACTATTATGGTGTGTCCAAATATTGAGCGGCAATCGTGCGCGGATACCGCGCTGTGTTTGGACGACTGCCGCGCGCGAACGATTCTGTCTACCTGCCGCGCACAAACATTTTTAGGAAACATTCGTCACTAATTGTCTCTGGACGTATTTCTGCGGACGTATTAAAGGCTAGGCAGAATGATATTGCCAACTGAAGTGCGCGGCGTGTCGGATGTGCCGCGCAGTACTAACAAACATTCGTCGGTTTGGTCCTAACTAGAGCGCGGCAGAAATGTGTCCTGCAAACGCCGTATGTTGCTGCCGCGCTCTTGCCGCTCAATGTTTGGACACATCTTTATAATTATGTACATACCTACCTAGAGGAAGTGATTCCGCATGGTAGTGGCATAGGTTTGTGGTTTTATCTGTTCGCAACAGACACCGCAGTAGACACTAGTTTATTGACAACTAATACGTGGTGGGAATGGTATTAATTGTAAGGGATGTTCTGCAAGATATGAATGACAATAGATATTATTTTTGGAGACCAGCAGGCTTAGCACGAGCACCGTTTTGTCGACGAAAGAGTAGACAAAAATGACGTTCCATGAAGACAGTACGACGGCAGCAAAGTAGAAAGAGACAACTGCACTTTTTAAGAAATTCACGCTTTTACATAATTTGACTCAGAATTTTTTATCATAGGATTTTTCTTTCCGTTTGATTCTCAATTTTTTGTGATAATAAGTCATATACACTACAATATTTTTTCTCAAAGTGTCGTAGTATCATATTTTGGAACAAAAAAATTACAGTAATATTGGCCTTAACCATTTCCTTGGGCCCTATTAACTAAATGATGTAAAATAGGAGGAACTTTGTTTTTTTATTAATTTTCACAGTTTTGCGTTCAAACCGCTCTCCTGTAAAATCATGTTTTTTTTTTTATAAACGTGTATTCTTTGTGGCCGTCGAGTAGAAAGTTTTCTACTGTCTTTAGCATGGCAATTACAAAATCAAATTGCCTTCACTACCTTAGTAACAGTCAGTTGTCAGTGTAATTTTGACAGTTTGGGAAAGAAAACTTTCTTCTGAAATAGTCTACATAAAAAAGTACTTAGACAAAGATCACTAGAAACGAAAGACAAAATGACAGATTGTAGAAGGATTTCTACGATGCAATGTCAAAAATGGAGAAACGAAATGTCACTTTGTTTAGAAAGACCTGTGTCTATTCTTCGTAGAAATAGAAAGCGTCATGCTAAGCCTGCAGATTCTCGTACTTAAAAAACGTTCAAATTCAAGTCGCATCAATCAATCTCAATAATATTGGTATACAGCATGTTTCATAAATGAATTTACGGTCATATTTAAGGGTGTGGTACTAATCATCAAACTGGATAACTTTCTCTATGGGACCAACATCGACACCGCAAAAAATAATCAGCCGTCTAATAAATTGGCCATTGAGTATTTATCGGGCCATGATTTCATCGTCAACCCATAGTAGTCCACTGCTACAAAAACCATTCTCCAATCACACGCTACACACACACCACTCGCATTCGATCCGCAGCTGCTCTTATCCAGCAGCTACCAGCCGCCCTGCGAAGATCGTAGCTCCACCTAGCCGTTGGGCCTTTCGTTTTGACGTTCACTGATTCGCAGACTTCTCAAAAACACGTCAGAAAATTCAGTATTTATGATTTTATCCGTGAATTTGCCACATCGCAAAATTTAATTATTATTATCGCTAACCACATCCCAATCATGAATATAATTATTATAATTAACTTAGTGGTTGGTCACTTTGACCACTTTGTTTCGTGTTATCAGAGCGCCTGTTATCTGCAATTAGGTAATTAATCATTGCATTTGCTGATAATACTATTATAAATCACCTAAGTGTCATGATTAAGAACGTATTTCTTATTCTAAACAATAAAATAAACGCAAACAGTCAAAGTCAAGTAAATTGTTCAACCAATTCGCAATTAAACGACCATCCTCTCTCTTTCATACGTCTCCTAAATGTATCTTTCTTTGCCTCACTTATCTTTGCTTAAGGCTCCCACAGACAACTAACTCAACAGTTTAATCGTAGTTAAAAAACTTTGAGAATGTACCTCTAAGCGAGTCATGATTCAAACTAAATTTTTAATCACCAACGATTACAGGCGACTGAAATTGTTGTTTGGTTGTCTGCGGACGCCATAAGATCGTTAATTCTAACAGGTAATTAGGCTTATGCTCAGAAGTGGACATTTATAAGTTGCTGTTACGGCAGCAGACTATGCAGCGTCATGCATGAACTTGTGTACATACGGACAAGGTTGTTTACCTCATCAAAAACTCATCAGGACACGAATGATTAAATCCACAGGCGGGACACAGGCAATTATAAATAGCTCCGAGAAATTGAGCCCAAGCTAACAACCAGCCAAACTCGGCATGAACAAAATCAAGTAAATTGGTGTGCTTCAAGCGAATGCAACGTTGCATCGATCAGGGGTACCTAAACGGTGCACCTACACACGAATACCAACCGTATTTATGAAAGCTAAAGTTTATTTTTGAATAGGTGATCTCACGAAAATTCTCGTGAAATTTTCGTTGTGTAAGTACTTTGAATCTTTGGATACTTTATGTAGGAACACAGAATAATGTAGTGTATAAAATAAGCGGTAACTCAGTGCTTGTTCTTTAATGAATTTTACGACGATGGATTTTCCGAGCGATGTCCCGCGGTGTTTGTCGTTTGAACTTTTTGATGAACAGCGATTCGGACGTTGTTCATAACGGTACAGACCAATTTAAAGTTTCACGATTTAAGTTTTGAGGAAGAATACGTGTTTATCTTGTACTTACGAAAAACATAAGTTTCCATTGGCTATTGGTAGGCCTTTTTGAGTAAAATTTTAATTTTACTTTCTGTACTTTAGAGTCTAGCGGTTACATTACTGTATAAAAATTACTAGCTGTTGCCCACGACTTCGTCTGCGATCCAGGATGAAAAGTAGCCTATATCCTTTTCGAGGTCATGGTCTAGGTATGTGAAAAATTTCATCCAAATCCGTTCAGCCGTTTTAGCGTAAAAGCTACAAACACACTTTCGCATTGATAATATTTTGGTTAGAATAGTAATGTCACTGTTTATAGTAACACCTTTTACAGCAACATTATTTTTATTTTTCTAACTGTTCCAGACGGAGATAGTTACAACTAGTTCAAACTGGAACTATTAATCACCAAACCCTAGGATAAGTAAAAAAATACAGCAAGAAACAAAACGTAACAAGCTTATAACAAACGTACCGATGATGTTCATGACAGTTACAAAATAAAAAAAAACAATTCAAGAAATGTGTGCTTTCGACTTACTACAAACGAAGGGAAAACATGGAAAATGTTGAATAAAAATAAAAGAAAATCGGATGGTCCTAACTAGTTACGGGCTCTCCAAATTAGAACGACTCGACTACTCGAGCCAGCTTTGGAAATCGATACGAAAGCCTGCAAGTAACATGTGTTGCGAAAGTTTTCCCACAAAATTGTGTAAAATAACAAAAGATTTAATTTACTAAAATGTTTGCTTTATGTTGTGTCATACTTATAACCCACATTTAACTATTTTAATTATTATATTATTTGTATTGTCTTTATCATTATTTATTTCTCAAAAAAACTTAACAAGGAGTGGCACTCATAAATAATAATTAAAAAATGTATATACAGTATGTTCACTAACAGAGGGCGTTCCCGTTAACCCGCAATAGTATAGCGTCCATACGTGCAATTTTTTTTACATAATATAGAAAAAAAAAATGTCATTCAACGTGGAAAGACAAGTGCGACAATCAATTAATATTTTTTTGTGAATATTTTGATAATAAAAAATAAAATAAACTTTATTTTTTTCCGTTTTTTTCTATTGCGGGTGAATGGGAACGCCCTCAGTTAGTTAACATACTGTATATAAGTTGTAATAATTTGATAAAATTACATGACCAAGTCAACACATTTAAATTAATTCGACCTTTTCAAAAACAGCATCAGCGAGCTTAATAATTGTAAAACCTCAGCGTCCAATGATTATATTCGTTAAAGCTACCATGTCCGGCCAAATTAAAATTTCAACGAACTGGAATCAATATAATTAATACCAACATGACGCGGCCGAAAAACTCAATGTCAATTAAGGTAATAACATCACACATTTTGATGCAAATTTTCTGTATAATTTCATCAAAATTTAAATTCTACTGTCGATTATTAGGTGTTAAAGCGTTCATAGTGTGGAGAATAAATTTAATCATTATGTACATAATTATATGGTATGATTTTAAATGTTTAAAGCGGTTTCGTGGTTGAAGTTATTAATTTTAGTGGTAAGGTTTGTTATTGACGGGGGTGTTGGATTTAATTTATTATGATTATTATGAATAAAGTCGTGTTTAATTATTATTATTGTATGTACGTACAGTTACAGATTCTATTACAAACAATGGCTCCGTTTTTACTTTCACTTATATTATTTACTGCCCCATTAATCTAGTGGTCACAAGCGCTACTGCTGAGCATGAGGTCCCGGGTTCGATTCTCAAGTCGGGCAAAGTTTTATAGTTTTATTTTCCATCAGGAATTTCTCAGTAGCAACCCGCACCCTGGATTCCTGCCCAGTTGATGGCAATAGGCTCGCTTCCTTACATGGGACTTAAGAGGTATGAGGACCAGGGTGTAAAGTTCACTCACCCTCTATATAAAAAGGAGGATCCTCCGACCAGACGGGTGTCTTGTATGGCGGGCAACTGCCCAACGATTGATGTCGGAAAGTCTTATATATGTCTTTCGCCCGGTAAACTCTAATTCCGCGATGCAGGATTTGTGTGACGTCAGGATTTTGTGTGACGTCAGACTATGGATGCGTAGTTCGCACGTGGCGATGTAGATGCCGCCAAAACGTAACTGGCGAAATGTGGTTGTACTAATATGTACGTATACCTCTCCCTGTTAGGGGATTACAGGCGCCATGTTATGTTATACGAGTATGTTGAATTATTTACATTCTTTCGTTTGTTGGGATTTATCCTAGTCCAGGATTTGCACAAAAAAGAAAATGGTCCATTGTTATTTACAACTAAAGAAGGCATAAAAAATAACTATAAATAGTATTATGTTATAAGTAACTGGGCGACCGAGCTCTGCTCTGGTGAAAATAGAGAATGCTCATTTAATAGTATGTACTTACCTATAGGATAGTACATACTAATTCCACGCTGCCATGATAGTAGGTACTTACAAATTCTATGCTACTATGATAGTTGGTACTTACTAATTCCATGTTACCATGTCATTATTCTAAGGTAGCCATCTTGTTCTAAACTTTGGGCGATCGAGCTCTGCTCGGGTGAAAATACGGAGAACACGAATTTTCCCAGATATGAGACCTAGCTAGATCGATTTTTCGCAACTTTCGTGTAAATCATTAGAGCCGTTTTCAAGAACGTGATTACAAATATAAATAAGTCATAATTAATAAGTCATGAGTCATTTATTCATTTGTTTAACATAGGTACAATAATAATGGTAGGGTATAAAGATAGTAAACAGTTTGCTATGTTATGGCAGAGAGCGTACAAATGTTTGAAATTAAGTACATATTAAAGCCAGACAAGTCTCAATAATTAAATAAAATAAGTTTGGAAAATAAAAAGACAATTATAAAAAAACACGTATTTCATAATACAAATTATTAAATAATAAATATCAATAGAAACCAATGTCAATAAAAAAGAGAAAAAAAATATATAAATCGAATAATTATAAATATTGCCCTTTTTATAGTATAGGATGTATAATAACTTTTCAGTATGATCACTAAACACAGCTTTCTTAAACCCACTGAAACGCAGAATTACACAAACCTTTATCGCTTATTTTGTTCCAATTTTCTTTCGTTTCGTAAAACCCCATAATATCGCCACAAAATTAAATAATTACATAATATTATTCCCATAATTCCTGTTCCAATTTTAGCTTGCACCAGAAACTATATAAACTTATATACGTACATACTTTGATTACTCTAGTCTACGATATCATAGTTAAAATGTGGTTTGAAACTCATACAGGCCAGCAAAGTTTTGTGTTTGATCAGTAGTTGCCAACAATTGTATGGAGATTAGGGGCATCTCTAGGATGCGGTACCAATATATTTCAATTTTAATTAAAAACAAAGCTTGGATTATTAACTTCTGGGTGAGTTTGAGTTTTATTGAAAACTAAAATTAGGGTAGTTATTAAATTGCGATTTTCTCGGTTAAAATATATTTTAGTTCATTAAATAAATAAATTTAAATAAAATAGAATGAAACGGGCATTTAGGCTAGTGAGCGAATTGGCTTTTAAACGTAACTCTAAATGGCTTAATTCAAATAAAATGGTTTTTAAAACTTACCTTTGTGGTATACCCTTATTGCATTATAGATCTTCATATTTCGAGTTCGTCATATGCACTTTTTTGCACTGACAAGGTAGCTTATTAGCTAAACTTTTATTCCCAAAATACAAAAATAACACAATTTATTACACAAAAAAAAATGTTTTTTTTCTGTTGACAAGTTTGATAATCAATTTCTAATTATTTAATAAATTTCAAAAATTATCTCTGTGATACTGTGCGCATAGATAAGACAACTTTTTTAGTGCGCGTAAGTCGATGGAGGTGAATGAAATAATTCTAAAAAATCTTATAACATTTATATATATTTTTCTCGATTTGATTAAAAAATGGTTTCATTTTGTTTCATTTTATTTTTATTTTATTGTCTTTGTATTATTTTGTCTGTAAATGGTTCAACACTGGGATGAAAAGCACCCACTCAATTATAATAACTTCAGAACTGAATCTATGCCATCACTCAGTTAGCCTTCCAAATAGACACGAAAAAAATGCAGTACTACGATATATTTTATGGTCCGAAAATAAAATTGAAAATATTAATAATTTATTTCACTGCCGCTTCCAACTCTTAACGAGGGCTGTTGACTAAGTGCAGTCAACGTATCGCCACTCATGTCAATATTAAAACACGTTTCAATTTTAAATCTCATATTATTCCAGTTTCAGTAGTGACTTTTATGGTATCATTTTTTATTACGGGAAGTTTATTCTTGTTTTTTGATCACGGAAGTCGGAAAAGGCTTTCTTAATGTCAAGGTCAAACAGAACAGAAAGTAATATTACTTAAGAGTTATTTTTGAGTCAAATATCGGCTCACGCATCTTTAAATGTAATGTTCATCTTTTTATATGTATTATATTATATATAGATGGGTGAGCCGATATTTGACTCACTATGATTCCATTAAATTATCCTAAGCACAGAATAAGAGCTTTACTGTACCACTTCACTTGCTTAGTAAATGTCACACACATTCGCGACACAACTCGCTAACATTTGTGTTATTTCTGGCTGATCTGTCATTTCAAGAGGGTTTATACCTGTATATACAGAAAGTAGGCAACGGCGCAAATAACTATCGAATATTTACCTGTTTTGATTAATTCAGCCTTATTACTGTATGGAAATATGGCTAACTAGAATATTAATAATGAATTGCAATTATAACAAAAAACAATAAAAAGTAATTTGGAAAGTTTTCAAATACTATTTTTAACATCTAAAACGAAATATTCGGTCTTATGATATTAATTATTACATTTCATAATTAATATTTTAGTTCACTAGTTAGCCATATTTCTTATTTCCATACAGTAAATTGCCAAATTAATAAAAAGAAGCGAAATATTTGACAGCTATTTGCGACGTTGCCCACTTTCTGTATAACGCTCTTAAGAGCGTTTATAAGTGCAATGAGGTAACCGAAATATGATTAGATAAGACCCAGTAATCTTTTAGACATCTTAAAAGAAAATCTGTAGATATTATAAAGGAAAAAATATACGGTTTTGTAAATTTTCTTCCGACTGAAAATACTCTGTAGCCATCTCCACTAATTCGTCGCATCCATTAAAATATGTTTAGATATTAAACATAACTTTCAACAATTTCTGTGCCAGCCCTGTCAGATAGTTAATGCATAAGAAGTTTGCGAGCGGAAGTTAGCTGATATAATAAGTTTGTGACTATTCATTGTTTTAGTTTTCACATTAACTACAGTTACACACATTTTTGTAGTTGAATTTGTAGTGTATGATGTTTGTTAGTGAAGTTTTAAGAAATAGAGCAGCAATAAAGATTTTAAAATGGAGTTCTAGTTTCGTTATTCTGAGTATGAGCCTGGATTTGTGTTAGGAATGATGAGAGGCCTATTTAGAGTTGGCTTACTTATCAAACTTATATTGCTGGACCTTACTCCTTCCACAATTATTGCACTACCTTAACAATTACCGCTTCTTCATCTTTGAATTCAAAGTCGACAGATACATTAATTCGAGCTGTTGTGATAATGATTCACTGGTTGATGATTTATCTTTCTTGTTATCATACTATTCTTAATCAATCTTGATTTAAAATCATACTACCCACAATTACGCCTCCATTGAAGACACAATATGAAGTTAACCAAAAGCAAGAGATATATTGTATTATTTTCATCTATGTACATTATTACGTTAAACAAGCTTAATTTAACACACACTTAACTTTATATATATTAGAAAGAGGGAAAGAAAGAAAGAAAGAAAGAAAGAAAGACAGAAAGAAAGAAAGAAATAAAGAAAGAAAGAAAAATATTTAATTTGGGATATGCACAGGAAATACAAACAGTAAGTAATAATAAAAAAGGAGCATTTAAAAACTAACAGAATAATAACGACTTGTGCGAGGCCAAAAGGGCCCTATCTCGGCATAATGTCAGCGATATTTAAAAAAATAAAATACCACAGCGCTGGTATTCTATTTTACAAGTATGAAAAAAAAAAGGAAGAGCCATTGAGTTTCAAAAAGTTCATCCGCATCTCTGTCAATGGGAAAAGTGCCCAAAAGGCTGGCAGCATTGCCATCCAACGTGGCAATGCTGCCAGTCTTTAGGGCACTTTTCACGATTCTTTGGCCTAATAAAAATAGGCCGGCCCTCTAGTCTCGCGAAAAATCAGAAATACGGAGATTGTGTAATCAAAAACACATTCGACAGTCATCTTCTTAACCATTATTATCCTCTTCTATCCCAAACACTTCAACCACATAATAGAGACAACTAACCCAGCAGCCACGTTTATAAATCAAGTCTTTATGACCGACCTTTATTGTAACCCCTTGAACAACAAAGTAACCCAAACAGTTAAGAAATCCTTCCGACCAGCGTATCACAATACTTGAATAGTTTAATTGAGACAAGAGGACGGATGTGGCAAGAGTTATTATCCACTGATTTGTGTGTAAGTGTCTTCCAAACAATGGGGCCCATTCAAAGCCCTTTCTTGAGTGACAAATGGAAGGTATATTTCCTTAATCCGCTGGGAGTTAGTGTTTGAATGTGGAGTGGGTTATAGGTAGGTTGGGTTTGGCGAACTGAATAAATAATAAAATGCCGTCGGCACATACATGTTTTATTGATGGTTTTATGACTAGCCACAGAATGTTACTGGCTAGAATTTTGTTTAGTCTATCAGATTCATATTTGCCACAAAAAATTATGTCATTTACTAACACTATTGAATTAAGAAAGTGACCGATGAACGGGGTGGTCATTCATAACTTAGATTATTCTTCTACTGGGATTATTAATACAGCTGTGGCGTCTACAACGCCGAATGCGAACTACGTATCACACTGACGTCACGCAAAATACTGCATCGCGCAAGCAGAGTTATATACAACATCCCAACATCAGTCGCCGGGCAGTTACCCACCAGACACGACACCCGTCTGGTCGGAGGATCCTCTCTTTTCTATGCAGGATGAGTGGACTTTACACCCTGTTCCTCATACCTCTATAAAGTTCAACAGTTTAGCAAACTAAAGAAAAAGTGTATTTTATGCAAAGTTGATGGCCACTGAGTGTGACAAATAACATATATTCATAGGTACCAGTTACTGGTAGCTTACCACATCCCCTGGTTTGGCATAGGCCCTGATTGCCCAAGAAAGCCAATAACTTCTAGATTATTTAGCTGTGTTGGTTAATTATTGTATAATTTAGTAGAAAATTACAAAATTTCTCCCAGGGTACCATTCTCACCATAACATCCATCAAATACAAACAAAAACAGATCGTCGCCGTCCCAACATGTTCAGTACAACATAACAAGGACCCGTATGTTTACAGAAACTCGTCCGTTTTGAATACGTTAGTCCTACATGAGCCCCAACGCCTCAGGGTGACCGCAGACATGTTAAGTTCCTGACGGGGGCTTAGGAGATTGAGACGTTTTCTATTAACTTTGTGCTATTAAGTGTGTTTCGTTTGTGTAGTTGTGTTTGTAAATAATTTATACATGCATAGGTACATAACATTACGCCAGTAGTCCCTGAAGGGTTAGGCAGAGGTGAACCTAAATTACACCCACATTTCGCCAGTTATGTTTAAGTCCCATTTAATAGGGGGCGAGCGTATTGACATAAACCGAGTACAAATCCAGAGTACGGGTGGCTACTGAGCAATTTCCAGATGGAAAAATCCAAAAACACTTTTCCCGATCCGGGAATCGAACCCAGGACCTGATGCTCAGAAGTAGCGCTTGCAACCGCTAGAGCAACGAGGCTGTCGAGTAATCAGTTTATTGTTGTAGAAATATCATTAAAGGTTTTTTTGTTGAGTTTCGGATGTCAGTTATTATGTACTCGTAAATCATTATGAAAAGCAACTTCAGAAAACCTTTCCTATACCGCTTAAGACGCACCAATATGTTTCGTGTTCATCAAAATGAAAATCTGATTAGATTGGTAACAATGAGAAGTCACTCTACCTAGAAGATAAAGTGTACTCTAGAGGCCAGAGTGACTTCAAATTGCGGTTACTATCGTACAAGAATGACTAAAGGTATAATGATTCCGAACAACACTGCACGCGGGAGTGCTGCCGCAGCAGTGCTTTCGCGTCACAAGTGGTCCCCATACATTTTCCTTTATTATTCCTTGATTACAAAAAAAAAAAGTTCTTAATAATGTACTCAATGAATTGGACCCCTCGTCGGGTATCCTCCAGTAATTTCCAGTTTTTTTCTGTGTTTGACTTTCTCAAGCCATGATTTGCCAATCAATTCTACTATCACTTCCTGCTAACGCTCTGCTGGTGCCTCTTCATCTCACCGTGTAAGTCTTTCCAAGCGATTGTTCTAAGGGTCCACCGATCGTCTTCTGATCGCACCAAATGGCCCGCCCATCTCCACTGACACACGTTTTCTTATAGTACACCACTATTTCGCCAGTTATGGACCCAGTTGATGGCAATAGGCATGCTTACATGGGAGTAGAGTCGGTTCCAAAAGTATCAGATGAAAGTGTAAACAAACCCTGTTCAGGTTCAATTCTTACGCAATCATTTACTAAAGTGAATTAGTAACACATTCATCATCAGCAGCTTTCAACTTCATACCTAACTCACCATTTTTTCTACCATTTTTTGTTTGAATAACAATAATAGAATATTTTTGAAAAATTGTAGACGAAAATCGAATTTATAAAATTAACCTGAATTTACAAATGAAAAACTTCTTTAAGGGGATTTAAAATTAGAAATTCGGGCTTAAGTATTCAAATAATCAAATCAAAGCACTCAGTTTGTACGTGGCGCTACAAACTGGCATCCACAGTATACATTTTCTAATCCATTTTCAGATCCATCCAAAATAATCTACTTTTAAAACAGACCATAGACATAATTACGGCAAAAATACGATTTTAAAAGCCCTTTTTATTAGTTGTCATTTGTCTACATGATGTTTCGGTGATGATAACGTTAACAATTGCAGTTAGTAACAGCTTACGAGCCATTTCCAGTTCACAGTTCAACGCAATGCGCCTACAATCTGACCTACAAAACTGTTTTCGCAGCAGATGATTTGGCCTACATTTAGTTGAACAACACGAGTTATTTGATAGCACAGCTGTCACGGAGATATTGTTCGTATTGTGACAAAAGGAGCAGATGTAGGCATAGATTTTAATGAACAACCAATCTTTTAAGCAAGCCGTATGCTGCATTGACATTTTTAATTTAATCTAGACTCATATTCTAAAGAGAAAAGATTTGATTTTTGTATGCTTGTTTGTTTATTTGTTACGCTTTCAAGCTAAAACGGCTGAGCGGATTTGGATAAAATTTGGCACATAAGTAGACTATGACCTGGACTAGGACAGGATACTTTTTATCCCGATATTCCCACGGTATCGCGACTTATGTGGGTGAAACCGCATGGTGCAGCTAGTGTAGTAATAAAAGTACCTAGTAAATCAAAAATAAAACAGAAACATTATCACAATTAAACAAGAGAATAAAAATTAAGAAAAAAAAATCGCAAACAATTAAGAAAAAGAGTAACAACACAATTCACGAGTCTTGATATAAATTACAAAAGGGTTTAAAGGATGTTTAAAATTTAAGTGTCAAAAAATTTGTCTTAGCAGGCATGAATCTATAAAAAATAAATATAGAAATGAACTAAAACCAATGAAGCCGCAGTAGTCACTATATTTTCCTTTAAACCGTAATTAGCAACAGCCTTTCCGGGTCATAAAGTCCAGGGTATAAACTAAAAGATTCACGACACGATTAGGCAGTTTCGCCGCAAACAGCACAAGTTCTTGATGCATCGCCTTAAAAGTAAAAGAAAAGTTCTACGGACGAACTCAAAAGAAGGAAGAAAACAACTTTACTTCCTATTTTAGCGAACAAATGGCGTTGTACTAACATTTCCAAGAGAAACACTAAAAATACAGCGCTCCTCGTAAAACAATGTTGATGTTGCATTAAAATATCAAAAAGGTTATGGCGTATGCAGTCCTAGTTGAATCCGGTTCAAAGAATGCTTTTGAAGGTATGCAGCGTTTGTTGGGGTTGCGACAAAATATAAAAATTGTTTGAAGGTTCCCAATTTCAGGGAAAAAGCTGAATTTGCATTACCTATGTTCTAGGAATTTTTACACTTTGGGATCGTGTTCTGGGTTTTTTTTTGACAGCGAAATTTCTACGTTTTTTTTCGAACTCGCCCTACATAGGAAATTGTTTTCTTCTATCCCATGTATGCACTTTGACTGCTTAACAAATTGCAAATTTCTCTGTTACTTGCATCATGCAATTAATTAGGATGCACCATGCATCTGATCACCGAAGTTGTGGTGATAGATGACACCGTAATGGCTTACCTATACCAAAATTACGTAGGTACTCTGCTTTCGGGCAGCTATGATTAAAGCTAGATTCGTGGCTAAGGGAAAATCTACCTTGTATAAACAAGGCGGCTGCTTCTTAAAGAACACACTTACATTGTCATGTTTAGAAGCCAAACAAAAAAAAATCAATAAAACAGTTATAATGCCGTAAATCAGAATCGCCTGCGGCTAATTACGACATTTGGAAAGTCCCATCATAAATATCCCAGCAGGTATTATTTCATGTAAAAATATTGTCAGTGTGCACCTACTAAATAATCACCTCTATTAAAAAACCCGCAACTTTATTTATGCAACATAAAAGGAGTAAAAACGTTTACACATTGTGCTCACAAATGCATAGGTTTTAGGGTTCAACGCGCGCTCAGACCGAACTTCGCAATCGAATACGAAATGAACGAGCAATGTAAAGCTTGTAAATAGAATTGCACGTTGTATGAATGCTGTGTGGCTGTAGTTTTTGTTTTTCAGGCTTGTATGGAAATGTTTTGCATACATACATGCGACATCACACTTTGGTCCAAATTGTGCTGTGGGACAGCTGGTTTTTTGTTTTGGGATGTAAGTTAGATCCGTGTATTGGTATAAAATTCCGAATCGTTCAGTGACAAATATTTTTCCCTTATTTACTGCCAAACATAATGAAAAACTTGAAGAATGGGGAGGGAATTTTATTTATAACATTACAGGTGACGTCATGGGCCTCCATTATGGTGTCATCTGTGAGATTAAAAATAAACTTCTAACGTTATTATGTATGAAACGAATGGAAAACTTAAAAGCATCACTTACTACTTTTATCCATAATCTGGGGGTAAAAATCATGATTCCTCGACGAGGTCAAAGGTAAATAACAACACTACTCCTTGCTCGCACAACTTTGTTACATCACTTGTGGCGAACGATAAGCAGCTTACAGGCTGTATATTTCTCGTCCATATACATTTTTGCGTGTATTTATCGTACGTTGCACCAAAGTTGTAGGGGAAACTGGCCTATACATTTTAATCTCGGGATGATTTTACTTTTCTCTGAAAATAATCAGTTGAAGAATAAAAAATCACTGACGTAAGTTAGGATATAATATTGTTATTTTTATTTATTAATTAATAAAAATAAATAAAATTGATAAAATAATCTTCATCATCAGCCAATCCTTTTCCTGACTATGTTGAGGTCGGCTTCCAGTCTAACTGGATGCAGCTGAATACCAGTATTTTACATGGAGCGACTGCCTATCTGACCTCCACAACCTAGTTACTAGGTAACACGATACCCCTTGGTAAGTCTGGTGGTCAGACTTTCGGGCTTCTGACGACCCGTAACGACTATCAAAGATCCACGAATGATAGCCAGGACCAACGGCATAATGTGCGTTTCGAGTCACGGAGGACTCTCGGTATGTAAAGATGATCACCCATCTATGGACCAACAGCGCCAAGCGTAGCTTTACCTGATCGATCGACTCGTGCAGCTGTTATTACTTAGCCACAAGCCCCTCCATAATAAATAATATACTTATAGGTGTATTTATGTACATATCATTTTAATTCTGACGTCAGATAGAAGAAAAACTAATTACTACATAATAATGAAAAATTATTGTATTAAAATAAATTCGTAGGATTTTTTTGATTTTGCTTCAAATTCGTAATTTCATTTATTAATTACGTAGTTTCAGTTTGGTCTTGCTTTGTTTTTACTTACACCCTGTATTTAACTCAAGAGCTTTATTAAGAACATGACTTCCTTTTTATAATGACCCAGAGTAAATCCGTCACAAAATTACTACACCTTACAATAATTTCCATAACATAAAATAAACAAGTATAAAATAAAACATAAGACAATCACATTATCGACGGTACATGAAATGTTATTCACCCATTCAAGAAAAAAAAGGCGTAAAGCTAAATAGAATTTATACACTTTTCCAGCCATATATTGTCGTTACGGAACCCTTCTAATACACACGGTTTACCAACCTTTTGGTCACCAGTTATTGCTGGCCATAAATTTATATTTACGATGCCTAATGCAGGCTTCTGGTCAGTGCGCAGTGCATCTATGCCGATGTCCGATATAATGGTTTTTAAATAAATATCACGACAGGACATAAACAGTTTTATGTTAATAGGGGTTTTGTTTGTAGATGTCAGAGAAATTGCTTTTTTATTGCAATAGATTACGGGTTGGAGATGTTTGTAAAAGTGGTCGTGAGTTTGTGACGCATTCTAAATTAATGGCATTTATTTTTCATGAATTTAGAAATATTATTTTCATAACTTCTTGTATGAACCTTAAAATCAAAGAAGGGAGTACAAGATCGACGTTTGTTTATTTAAACGAATTTCCAATACTGACCTTCAGGGCTAAACTACTTTAGAGGTATGAGGAACAGGGTGTTAAGTTCACAAATCCTCTATAGAAAAGGGAGGTCTTATAATTTCGTTCGCGCGGTAAACTCTAATTGCGTGATGCGGGATTTGTGTGACGTCAGGATTTTGTGTGACGTTAGGTCTTTGATGCATAGTTCGCATGTGACGATGTAGATGTCGCCACACTACCACAAAATTCTAAATGGCGAAAAAACCCGGCGTGCCCATGGTCATGTTATGGGGTTTGGTGAGAGACATAGAAGGCAAAGGCCTCCTTTCTTCCAATAATCTTGATTGTGTCTCAGTGCAGACTAATAAAAAATGTCGTTAATAGTCAAGGCTCGTGCAGACCAGCGCGACGCGACGGCGTGACGCGACTGGAACAGTACAATTTCTAAGAAAACTTCACGGTATAACAATAACCGGTGTTGCGTCTTGCTATCGCGTCGCGCTAGTCTGCACAAAGCTTTAAGCTCGTCCCAGATTCTATTGTTCAAAATAAAGTAGGTATTACAGTTTAGTCGTGTCTTTTCCCAGACATGTTGACGTTACTTCCATTTTACCAGGCGACATAATATGCATTATTACCACATAAAGTGTAGCTCACTTTATAAATACTTGCACAAAAAGCGTCAATGGCAAGCTTGCTTGCTCGTTGAGCTTGCACAGTTTTTGTGTCGCGTGATGTGTGGACTGTCCCGCTCGAGCCCAGTTCTTGAGAGTAAAAATATGGACCGTACTATTTGCTATATATACGAAATAGATTTTATAATGGCTTTTGTCATAGTTTTTCTAGAGATGATTACAAAGATGGTTAGCTTTACTTAATTATGAAAAACTGGAGGACGGAAATTATCCCACGGGGACGTACTACCGGGATAAAAAGTATCAAGGTCACCTTTGTTGCGATTGTTCGCAGCCCCTTATCACGCTGATAACGATCCTAGCCGAGGTAGGCGGGGCTGTAATCCTATATTTGGGGTTGTCGAGTGAAGTGGCTCACTCTGCTCTAGACGCTTGACGCGTCCACGTCGGGTCCTAGTTCGCAACAAGTCAATCGTCTTCCAGAGGATGCCTCGTTCAGAGTTGAAACACGTGTCGATTTCTTACAGGGTTCTTTAGGACTCTTTAAGAACAGTTAATTGGATTAGGTTACTAAATATATGTCGTCTATTGTATTTAATATAAATTAGGATTCCCATCGAAAAATTATTTTGTTAATACTAACTGCCGCGCCGGTTACCTACATCAAAAACAATTATTTTTCGAAATCGTAAGACGTAATAGTAGACGTAAAACTACGGTTATCATTTTTAGGGTTCCGTAGTAAACAAGGAACCCTTATAGTTTCGCCATGTCCGTCTGTCTGTCTGTCTGTCTGTCCGTCTGTCTGTCCGCAGCTTAGCTCAGAGACAGTTAGTATTAGAAAGCTGTAATTTGGCATAAGTATACATATTAATTATGCCGACAAAGAGGTAAAATAAAATCAAGAAAAATATTTTTTTTTTGGGAGCCTCCCTTACACGTAAAGTGGGGATGTTTCTTTTTTCCTCATCTACCCCATGTTGTGAGGTATCGTTAGAAAGGTCTTTCAAAAATATTGGGAGTTTGTCACAACCATTTTTGGATTCAGGGATCCGTTTGCGAAATATTAAGCTTTTAACTGAATTTTTTGTTAGAGTCAAGTAAGTCCCCCCCCCCTGCCTTCTAGCTAAATGGTTGTACTTGGACTTGTGAAAAAATTCACAGCAGTAGTATATATAACGAAATTAAAAGGAAAACTATGAGAGCTAAGTAGGCTGTACAGGTTAACGAGAAATAATCAACCAACTTAAATTTGCAGTTTGAAAAACATGATCTATACATTCCATATTTGAGAACACGTTTTTCAACTACAATGTTAAGTTTGTTCTTGGGATTAATTCATCCCAACTACGGAATCCTTCATAGTCGGACACGCACTTGGCCGGTTTTTTTTAATATTTTGTATATTGATTCAATAGACATAAAGTGGTCAACAACAAGTGATAAGACAAGATAGAATAGTTTTTTTTTTGCTTTTTTTTATAGAGATGAACAGTAAAGATTGCTAATCCATGTATATGAAACTGTAATGCCTTTTTAAAAGTAACAAAAATCTCAAAAATATTATAAACGTATACAATGCTTACTAGTTTTTGTACACATATTCAGTTATTTCAAAGGAACAATGAGTCGCTAAACTACTGCCTGATTGCCTCGTTAGCCTATGGGTCGCAAGCCCTTCTGTTAAGCATGAGGCCATGGGCTTGATTCCCAAGTCGGCAATGTGTTATTGGATTTTTCAATTCGGAATTTCTAAGTAGTAGACCCTAGTCTGTGCCCGGTTGATGGCAATACGCTCGCCCCCTATTCATCATCATTTCAGCCGAAAGACGTCCACTGCTGGACATAGGCCTCCCCTAAATGGTGGAGTTTGCCATAATCGCCACGCTTGGCAGGAGGGTTGGCGATCGCAGTATGGTGTTAAAATGCATAGAGAACGCTGCTGCCCATTCTCTAGTTAGTCCCTTAGTCGCCTTTTACGACACCCACGGGAAGAAATGGGATAGTATTATTATTTACGTCCGGCACTACACGGAGCCCCCTATTACATGGATCTTAAACATAACTGGCGAAATGTGGATGATAATATAGGTACAGCTCTGCCTAACCCTTCGGGAATTACAGGATTGATGTTGTGTTAAAGTCCCTAAACAAATTGTTGTTCCAGTAGTAGTGGTACAGAAACTCGTAGCGCAGCTATATCGCGACTCAATTCAATGGTGAAACGAATTGCTGTTCCTAAAAATGGCGCAACTCAAAGCTGTTTCATTTTCACTTGAAAAATGGCATTTTTTATTTACATTGTCGAAACTCAAGAGCTAATGTTTTCAGTGTTTCGGTCTCAATAGACCGAGAGTCTTGCAAATACTTTTAGAGTTTTGTTCTATTATGTGAAAACTTTGACGAATTTATTAAGATAACAATTCGAATATGGTCTTCAGTAAGATAAAACTGAAAGCGAAATTTGTGAGATGATACTTTATTACAACATTTTATTTTACGTCACAAACTGTATGACTGCTGTTTGCGAGTATTTATTTTACTAAAATCTGAAAATAATCTTGTATGTTCAAGTTTGAGCAGCATAATAAATGGTTTAATTTCATTCGTTTTAAATAGCTAAATCTGTCCACCATTTGAAATGCCAAGCAAAATTAATAAAACAATTTTTCAATTGATTGATGATAGATGTATTAAACGTATACAAAAAATTATGAGAAGATACCATACAACACAAATAAAACTATAAAACTTAAAATGATGGAACATTCTCTTATGATGTAGTTTTTGTTGTAATTACTTACAGTTCTCGCTAGAAAACATTTCACATTTGCGAAGTAAAATGAACGAAAGAAACTGTAATAAAAATGCAATTAAAAGAACACTTGGAAAATACAACTTTGTTATGAGATACTTGAAAATTCTTCAAAAATAATTCATTGGAATGATAAATGGCGCGTTCTGAGTTTTTCTTTTTTGTTAAGCTAATTTAAGAAAGCCAGTATTCATAATAATGTCATTACATTCATTCTCACATGTATAATTTCAACATGAATGATGTAATCAATATTTTCATTCCTCATGCCCAAGGGTATCCGAAAATACCCCATGTATGTTCCGCGATTCTTGATAGTTTTCGAGTTACTTATGACGTCACTATTTGGACCAACCTGAATACATATAGCTTGTGACTGTACTATACAATACACACTTACGTCATGACTAAAACCAAATCAACGAACCTCATTTACTGGTGCCGAGAGTTTTAATCTTTAATTAGGGTACTAACAAATTTACACAAGTTTCAATCAGCGAACACCCTAATTATAACTTTTAGACGTAGGTACTCAGTGGGCCCCTTGTAAAACCAGTGAGGAACAGATTACCCGTATCTTTCCAATGTTTTTAGAAGCAGTTGCATTCAAAGGGGAGTTTCATCCAATCAGTTTCATTCTTCCTGTTATTATTTTGTCCATGGATTTGCAACTATTTATTTATTTAAAAAAACAACTTATACTAACAGTTTGCACCACACATACAAGTTATAGGTCAATATCTATTAGTAATTAGTTAATTATACATACAATCATAAAATTTAAATTAGATTAAATTACATAAATCATAAATGTTGAAATGAAATAGGCAAGATTAGGCAAAAATTAGATAAAAGTAGACGAAATTAGATAAGTTTAGATATAGTTGGGATAAAAATTGGAGAAAAATAATTGGGATGAAAATTGGAATAAAATTATTGGGATAAAAATTGGAATAAAATTATTAATAACAAGAAAAATATTAATTAATTCACTCCAAGGAGGTTGTACTGAGAGTGTCAATGGATTCCAGGTATCGAGTTGCAGTGTTCAGGAATCTCAGTTCAGTACTCGCGAAGACATCTGAGGATTCGTCATACAGCAAAATGTTGTTAATATGGGTGGGGCTAGGTACAATAATAATAATAATAATATTTATTGAATAAAAAAACGTTTCTTAAAAGTATACAATTAGTCCACAATAAGATTTCACAAACAATAATTATAGTGCCTAAAAATAAACTATATCTAAAATATGTTTAGAACAAGTAATAATGGTTCGTAATTACAATGTTAGGAAGCGACCCACCCGATCTAGGTTAATTCAAACCTGTGTTTCAGGCCATCACTTTACACTTAAATTAAATTGGAACACTAAAATTTAAAGATACACTGATATAAGATAATCTAATAACAAATATGAAAAAAAGCATAATGGTACATTAATATCTAAAACTAAACCTATGTAAATATACAAAAGTAAATACTCGTAGTTACGAGTGAACAAATTATCATCATGACAAAATTTCTAGAAGTTTTTCTGTGTCTGTGTAATTGAGTTTCGCTAAATGTTCTGATAACATTTTATTACATTTATTATATATTTCACTATAGAAGTTTAGTAACTTGTTGAGCCTTTTATACAGAAAAGGTCCTAAAAACACATAAAATCGATTAGCATACGCATGTCTAGTTTGAGGCTTTATGCAAACCATGTCCTTCCACAATGGACTGGGCTTGAGGGTTATGGTACAGGTTTCAGGTATTGAGAATAGAGGACGTTGGCGAGGGTAAAGTGTGTGTCTAATGCGTAATGGAATGTTAAAGGGGATGTGCTAGCTACTTAGATCTAATTAAACTAGATCTTTTGTAGGTTTCTATAGAATATTTAAACTCCGGATTTGTCAGAGATATGCAGGGAACTTCGGGGTCTAATGCTCTACGTGAAAATTTGAAACCTCGCCGCGTCAATTAGTAGATATTACTGTTATCATGCCTAGACCTTCGTGTTTATATGCTGAGAACAGTCACAGACAGTCCGATAGAATATCTACTTCTTCTCTGGGGTAATCATGAAGATTTCTACAAGAAAATCTGGTAAAGAAGTCAATTTAAAATACTGCCATAACGGCATTACAGATATACTTGATGAAGCTCATATTCAGCACAACATTAAGGTTACAGAGACAAATCCAAAACAAACAAATCGAGACTAGAACGTTCCTATATGTAGATGATTGTAGATCTTCCACTACGATTTACATTGGAAATTCCAACAAAGCTGCGCAGTCTGAATTATATTTTGCATTATTTACTCAAGAATAGAGTACAAAAATTCCTAGATTCATCTAGTACCTCATTTCTTGGGAGATTGGCTCTAATAATGCAGGAGAAATTTATTATAGTGCTGACCTGGTTATGATATACTCGTAACAGAATAGCGAATCAGATGCTTCTATCCGTGCAACTGAGCGTTTACTTATTTATTGAAATGATGTGATGTTAGACCGAAATGATGAGGCTGCATCGTGATTTCTTTTATTCAGTTTTTCATTACTTTTATGGTCTATTTTCATTTGAAAAACAGCGCAAAACCTGTTCCCAGTGCTCATTTTTGGGTACTTCGTTATTTTCGTCTGCGTCATCCAGGAGGCTGAGCTTCCTGCACAAACCCTTTGATTGAGCCGCGAAATGAGAAGTTTAAAAACTTTTGAAAGTCGGTTTTTATTTCTAGAGTTGATTGGTTCAGCAAATTGACATTTTTACTTAGCGGTAAGCATCTCAACATCAATTCATCTTTAAGTATAAGACATGTGATCGACAAGTTGATGACGGAAAATTCACGTAGGCATAAGCTTTTACAACTTCTGAAATAAAATGAAGCTACGATCACATATCGTGGTCAAAGAAATTGGTATATTTTAGGGGTGCTATATACTTCTTCGGGTTGGCACAATTCGAGCTAACCTGAGCGGTTTTTAACGAACATAAGTACGTATATTATTATTCGATTCTTTTGGTCGTCTTTAGAATTTTCTAACAAAACATGACTTCGCTTGCGTGGCTTTCGGGTTTTGCCATACAAACTTCACTAGTACCCCAAAAATTAGTTAACTGTTACACCATATTCTGTTATTTTTTTTTTTTTATATTCTCTCCTAGTTGTGCCCGCGGTTTCACCCGCTTAACTTTCGATCCCGTTGGAATATCGGGATATAAAGTATCCTATGTCCTAACCTAAGTCATGGTCTAACCATGTGCCAAATTTCATCCAAATCCGTTCAGTCGTTTTAGCGTGAAAGCGTAACAAACAAACAAAGTCACTTTCGCATTTATAATATTATTAGTTAAGATAGTTAGGATTTCATGTGAACAATCGCGGGAATTCGCACGTTATCGCATACCTAGGCCGTTGCCAACTAACTCGTAAGAACTTGTTAAAAGCGTATTAAGCCCAACTCTGGCTTTGCAGTGCCTCTTAACACTCGTCGGCTGCCAAATACGAGGCGGCGTGTACTCGGTGACTCTGAAAATCTTAGCGTGTGAACAGAGCCTTACCGATCAGTGAGCATGCACTGAACGATACGATACAATTAATCTCTGTTTTAGAGATCCCGTGTACTCGGCGGCCACGACTCCAGCCAGTTGTAGCCGTCTAGTCGTAATGTATAACGTGCGGCTAGTTAGCCGTTGCGACCAAGTGCGCGAGTCGTATCGGTTTTAGAGTTTACCTGGTCGCGGTCATGATCGTGGCCGTCTAGTGCGCGAGATCCCTTAAAGTAAACCATTGAATAACTCATAAGCGCCTTGCGTATAACGCTTTAATACTCAAAAGAACATACAAAATAGATAAAACTTTGTTTTTTTTGTATCGTGAAAATTTTATTGTATCGTGTATTTATTTTGCACGAGACTAGGCCATATAGTAAAAAAAACAAACACCATAATGTTAAATCGCTATTCCATATACTTAGAAAAGTACACGATAAAGAACAAGGAGAAATTTTGCTAGATTAACACCATATTGGTTGATCTCAGCTCATCTAATGAACAATATAGAGTACCTACCTATAGTTTCGAGGAATCTGAAAGTGGCACACCTTTCACTAGTTATAAAGTAAGCCATCCGAGATTGAATGCACTTATAGAACGGGTGATGGTTTTTGGCGTTTCGTGGAAATATTGCGTTTTCTTCTACTTAGGTTTTTATACTTACTTAGGTTTTCTTAAAGTTATTAGGGCTTTATTGGGTGAAAATGTATTATTTCGAAGACACGGTTGGCGCAGTGGCTGAGCGATCGGCTGCTGCGCAACGTGTCGCGGGTTCGATCCCCACACGGAGCAAATATTTGTATGATCTGCAAGTAGTTGTTCCGGGTCTGGGTGTTAGTGTATGTGAGTTTATATGTTTTGAGTGTTTATTTTTATTCTGCAGAAAAGAGCGATCAGAGCCATATATTATCTCCGCATGCGTGACTCTCTAAGGGAACTGTTTAAGGATATTAACATCATGACGGTACCTTGTCAATATATCTATGAAAACATCATGTACGTGAGAAAAAATGTACATCTTTTCAGTAAAAGAGGTGATAGACATAATTATAGTACAAGAAATAGGGACCTATTAGTTCAACCAGGTTTCAGACTGGCTAAAGTGGACTCATCTTTCATGGGATGCTGTTTAAAATGTTACAACAAAATTCCTCCCCACATACTTCAACTAAATGAGACGAAATTCAAATCTTGTATTAAACGCACACTATGCAGGCAGGTATATTATAAGTTGGGAGATTACATCGCTGATAAAAATGCTTGGCTCAATGCTGGTCCTGCTCCACAACTATTTGATTAACATTTGAAAAAACAGTTGGAGCTGCCGAAGAGTTTAAGACCAATTTTGCATTGTATAAAATCAATTTCCTTTGTATTATATCATTTCAGAGCACAGGTGTGAGTACTATGTACTAATGAGCTAACATTTACCGGGTAACATGTCTTTTATTGACTAGAATGTGCCCTGGCGGCTGAAAGTATGTCATGCTCACTCAAATGTCTTGCTGATGGTGGCGCGTGTGTTGGATCGTTTAGCTCCCTTCAAAATGGTTGAGCTGAATGGTGCTAATCCATGCGTCACGTTCGTGAACGGGCGCCGTCAGTTGGGACTGGTCAACTCTTAGCTGCCTTGGCTGATTAATTTTTTTAAATTGTTTTTAAGTTTTTATTACGGACGCTTCTAACGTGCACGTCTTTCTACATTGTTCTCACATGTTTAATTTCAACATGAATGATGTAACCAATATTTTGTAACAATTTATTTAAAAGAGTTTCCGTGGAGTTTCTTGCCCGTTCTTCTCCATAGGCTACGCTTTGGAATGGGCAACTAGCTTCATATTTCTGACTGACCGATTCCTTGACAATTCAAAAGTGCCTGTAATTGGTCTAATTGAAATAAATGCTTTGAGTTTTTTGAGTTTTGTAAACGCACCCACGATACAGAAAGAAATTCTTAGTGTGGGGCAACGAAGTTAACAGTGGAATAATAACATGTGATAACATGTGAAAATATAATTTTTGGCTTGAAGGTTTATTAAATTCTGAGATGGCTAAAATATGTAGGAAATTCCAATTTAACATTATTGCGTTTATAATTTTTACTTCTATACAAAAAAAAAACAACTGACTTCCAAAACGCACACATACGGTCCACAATTGACGAATATATCGATTAACATACTTAAAAAAAAAGAATACGTACAGACGAACATAATTATACAACCTACTCCTTTTTTCAAGTCGGTTAAAAATGGTATGTATATATTAATGCCACGTTAACAGAATTCATTATTCAAAATCACTTGTCCAGATAATGCTGACAAAGAGATGTTATCAAGTTAAACGGATCATTTGCACTGTCAAATCTTCCATGAAAGGCCCGCGATGGCAAATCCGGGTATAAAAACCGAAGAAAAATTTTAGTGTCAAAACTCGACGTCGTAAAGACCCGGAGCGGTATCTGATGGATTTTTTATGGTTCTATTTGGTACTTTTAGCATTAACTAGCTTTTTCATCTTGCTTTACTTTGAAAAAGGTTGGTAGAATGTTTCGGTAGGGTCATACATACATTGGGCACGCCACAATTGTGGCGATAAGTCCTCTCTTTGAGGAGTGGCTAGAGAGGCGCCACGGCGTCCTCACCTTCCGCCTGACGCAGGTCCTCGCCGGACACGGCTGTTTCTGGAGGTTCCTGTTGCGTATAAGGCGGGAGGAAACGCCCGGGCGTCGCCACTGTGTGGATCGCCCGGAGGACACGGTGGAGCATACGGTGGAGGTCTGCCCTGCTTGGGCAGAGCACCGCCGTGTCCTCACGGAGGCGATCGGTGGCGGCGATCTCTCGCGTCCGGCCCTGGTTCAGGCCATGGTCCGTAGCGAGAGTGCATGGGAGGCCGTCACTTCCTTCTGCGAAGCAGTATTGCTCGCGCACCTAGTCGCCGCAGGAGACGCCCCGGGCGTCGGGAGTCGCGAGCCGACTTTCGGCCACCGTAGGCGCGGGCTTGCGGACGGTGAGCAATGTGTAGCTCGCCGTCCGATTAGGACCAGGCCCGGGTCGACGGCGCGTTGTATTCCACGCGCGCCTCAAAGAGATGTCAGCACCAACTGACGGGGTCCGTAAGGACCAATGCCTGCCGGGGTTGCGAGTTTGTCCGAAAGGGATATCGCGGCCCTGGCACACGGGCAGCGGAAGGAACACAGGTGGGTTTTGGTCAGTAAAAGTCACCACCCTCCTCACACCCTCTCGCTCCGCCCAGAGCGGGAGAAATTATTTGATAATTTCCCACACTCAAAAAAAAAAAAAGGTTCATACATACATAAGCTCACGTCTTCTTGCCATGGAGTTGGGCAGAAGGCGGTAGATACTCCTTTTGCTTTTGTTTACGTCCATACATCTAGTCATACACGCACGCGCCGCCGGTTGCGAGTACTACGCACCTGAACTTTCTGAAGTACATCACCCATAAGGTACTTATATGTATATGACCTTATAGGGCGTCCCCTCCGTGCGTGTCTACTCACATCTGCCCTGTAAATACCTTTTGTAATTCGCCTTTCATTCATCCTCTCAACATGACCAAACCAACTCTCTTTTCAGTTTTGATCACTAGATCTTCTTTTAAACCTTGGCAAGATCAGCCCTTTGAAAGTCGTCATTATATTGTTTTCAGGAAATCACTTGTTGCTTGGAATGAAAATACATCTTAAATTGCACCTTGCATAAATATTTGATTTGATTTAATTTGATTTAATTTTTTTCATTTGATTTAATTCGCACTTTTGGTTCTTAAAGGTAGGTCCTCTCCGTATGGTAGCAGATACCTCTACGTATCTTCAAAAAGTGTCAGCAAAACCTGAACAAAACGTTTTACGGACACCAATCTCTTTGTTACCTCCTAGTCTAACCATTTGATTACTAACAAACATTTTGTTTTTTTTTTTACTTGACTTCTATTCTTCTCTTATCCCTTATAACTTAAATTGCGGGTATACTTACACAATTTCACTCTGCATTTACAATATCAGCATCAGATATATTTGCCTGACACATGCTGAGCTGAACTCCCATTTCGTGCAAACTTGAGACGCTCACCGCACCTTTCTATGTTAGTTATTTCATTTAAAGTGTGTTTAATAATTATTTATTTATTTTAATAAAGTGTGGTACAGTCTGTTACAATAAATATAATTTTAAATTTACTTGGATAATCAGAAAAAAGGGTAAGAATAAACCGAATTGAATCTGGCGTCCTAGCTAGGTAACATGGTAACCTGTATTAAGGATCGCCAGCGTATATACAATGTGATATAATAGCCAATAGTGACTTCAACAAAATTGCTGTTTTTGTAGGTATATTGGCACCTTGTAGGTATTTTCTTAATATTCATGTAATTTGTTATAATTTACTCGTGTTTTTTTAAATATTTTTCTATGTCTTTTGTGTGCACCAAAATAAACGATTTATCTACCGGTTACCGATTTATCGTGTTTTTTTTTTTTTTTTCTTTCTTTCTGCTTAAATATCTACCCGGCTGCGTAAATAACTCAAGTACTGACTTTACTCATCATTAGGAACAACTTTTACTATGCGAACGAACCTGAAATCGCGAAAAAAATATCAGCTGCTCCCTACATTTATGTTCGCATGAAACGGCACAAAATCATACATCTGAATGAATTGCGATACATTATTTGCAATAATTGTAAATTTAATTGGTTGTAAATATCCATTCAACAATGATCTCGGCATAAAATTCAATAAATCGGCCCCGAAATAATTAAAACGCTTTTAAATTTACATAAAACATAATTATTGAGCCAGTAACAGATAATTATTGAATGTCAGCACATGACAGTTATAACTGTCGAACATGAACATTATTTGAGTTGTATCAAAATTCGTGAATGATTTCGTCACTATTGAGGTTTTATTGAATAATTGCTTTATTCATCATCGTCATTATTGATCAGGAAGCGGTTATTTAGCGACATGGGGCTGCAAATAACATTTGACGATTATTGTAACCTATATAAAAGCTTTATGTTTTATGTACCTCGCGAATAGCAGTCCCGCCCTTTAGTTGAACAATCCCGTGTTTACACCAAGGTATAAAACAAGTATTATTTATGTTGTGTCTACTGTTTATGTTTACTGTTTACACCGAAAGAAAGTTGTTAAGACTAGATAAGTGCAAAAATTATAGAAAAGTTTTAAAACAAAAAATGTCTGAAACAACGTCGATACAATGTTTAATACACGACTTGTTTTTGAAAAGTCTTTTACAAGACTTGTTGAGCATAAGTATCAGCACTTGTTTAAGGCTCTAAACGCGGGGTAAGAGGGGAAAGTTGAAACACCGGGAATACAGATTGGTGTCAGAGGCATTTTTAACCGTCTTCCAAAAAGGAGAAGGTTCTTTGTTCATTGGTATGTTTTTTTTTATGTACGTTTATCGATATTTTCGTCAAATGTAGACCGATAAAAAAAAAAAAACAATTGGTAGAAGAAGCTTGCGCGGTGGTCCCATATAAATTTTATTTCACTTTGTTTGGGTAGTTTTTGAGTTAGCTTCAATAATACGTATTTTTCGCACTTAGTCTATGTTGATGATGTTATAATAATTTCCTGTCACTGTTATAAACATATCAGGTATTCTAATATGGTAGGTACCACAACTAAAAAGTGCAAAATAAAAAGATTTTTTGAAATAGTATTGAATAGTTATTCGAATGCAACAATAGAGCCGGAGTAATTACCTTTAATCTCTGAACGGTTTTAAATAATTTTCAGAATGTTTTAAAGGCAGATCTTGTAGATAAAAAAAACATACAGACAAACTTCGACATACATTTTCCATTTCGATCGGTTTTACGAGAGTGTTCCATATAACTGGATGGGTTTATACACACTTACCATCAGAACAATGAATTTATCGGGGAAGTTTAACTGCACTTGGGCAATATGCAGGCAATTATAGAACTTACATTGTTGTGATGGTAATATGTTGTATGTAACCGTTTTATTAGAACTTCGTATGTGTTCAATTTTTAGTGCTTGAATAAATATTGGTAGAGGAGTATATAGTTATTTTGTTGCTCGCTTGTTTGCTTTTCAGTGGTAAATTAGTTTATAGCAGTCATTTTTTTACAGATTTTGTTTTGTTAGTTGTGTTGTTTTGTGTGGACTAAAGTTATGTTCTCATAACATTTTTTTTTTAAGAATTTTGATATTTCTGTGCAAAATTATTTATTTATTTATTTATTAATAACAATTTTTACATTGTGTCGAATATTAAAGATTTTACAATAAAAATTTAAAAAATACAAAAGTTACATGCCACTTAATTACTATGAGGGAGAGTAATAATAATAAATAAATGTCATTTAAATAACCAGATTATCAAACGTCACAAATAATTAAATATAGTTATGTCAGATGTTCAATGTCAATACGCATGTAGTGCAAAAATCATGACAGTTTGATATACTTTACCAAGTAATTGAAACGATACTAGTTTTATAAAATATCTGAAAATGAATGTACATTCACATTTCGATTGGTGGGTAATAGTTTGACCATTCACTAAACACTATCCAAGATGAATAAATTAATATTAGCATGTAGAGATATTTTTCTTGCCTCAACGAATAGGGGTGCAAACGTCTATGTGGATCTGACGCATGTCAGTTACATTTCTAACTCGGCGACTTGTCGTTGTCGTAACTGACGTGTGTGCAAGAACCTTTATTGCTTGCAAAAGCCAAATATTGTTATGCATGTTCTGAAGTGTAACCATCTATTTAATAATCCGAACTCCTGTAGATCGTCTAGGCAAGATATTAAGAACTATTTCTATATTAAATGTGCACTCTGGTAAGATTAATATTCATATTACTACTATGCAGATTGCATTATTGGCTTGCTAATATTAATAATACACTCGCTTAGCTTGAATATTGTATAGCTACTTATAAGTAATTTTATGAACGCTAGATGTAAGGCACTCAATCGTTTGGTAACGCCTGAATGGACTTGAATCTAATTTGGTATGGGATAGAATATCTATCTATATGAGCATTTGCAGGATATTTTACTCTGAAAAGCGACGTATTATATATACACGGGTTATATATGTAGATAGAATATATTTTTATGTTTTAATCATTTACAATATTTGGCAAATTTTATAGCCATTATATTTGATTTGAATGACATGTGTATGTATTTTAATTTTAATGTTTGAGTGTTATTTTATTGTGTTTATGTAGTTTTTATTATCAATTTTTTGCTTTATATCAATGTAATGGACTTTGTCTGAAAAATAAATGAATTATTATTACTATAGGTACGAACCGAAATATAGTCAGTCTCTTGGATACATTACCAGTCGACAGCGATGCGGAGGAATTTTCCGACACCATATTTTAGTTTATTTATAGTTAGGATAGGTTATTCTATTTTTATTTTAAGTAATAGTTTGTTAGTTAATTTAGTTTATCCAGTGTATATATTTTTATCCTCTTTAATAAATAAATTACACTGTATAAGTATAATGAGTTAAGTTTTAGCCAGTAAATAATTATGTTCTGGAAGCGAAAATAAGACAAAATTTTCTTTAGACAGTATGACAATTATTCCGAAAAATATTTCAAAGAAAATGTGGTTTACAACATCAGAGATTTTGTTAAGCTTGAAAACATTGCTTAAAAAAACTGTTAATTCTACAAGTAAATTAAACATTAAGGTAATTCAATAACGTACTTTAGCAGTTGATACAAACCTCTATTTGGCATCAAAAAGGCTACCTTAACCTACCTTAACAAAACTTAGAAAATATAATATAGTTGAGATAACTCCAGCCTCCAGCTTTGAGCACATGCAACTGACCTGCCAAATTTCCAAATTTCCATGTAGTTTGAAGGCCTCCCGAATTCAGATGTACGTAATGTTGTTTGCACACTTCATATAGACTCCGTGACAAAGAATATTAACATTCACCGGGCACAATTCCAAATGCGGATTGCTATTGAGAAATTTCTTTAACTGAAAATCCTGCTAACCATTTTTTGTGTGGATTAAACTCATACCTTATGCTGGTGAACGTAATAACTTTTCATCTGAAATAAGTTGTTGATGCTCATTTTGATGGTATTTTTTTTTGGAACGAAGTTCTTTAACGCGTGTTACAAACTGGCAGAAATCGTCACGCAAAAAGCGTTCATACTTGCGACTGTCTTTGTTTGTTGGCTTGTATCTTTCTTGTGAATTTATACTCTCTTTTTTCCTGGACAGAGAGAGAGATACAAAGTGTGAATTTTGTCAAAATTAAAATCCAAGTGGGCGGCTGTGAAAATTTTCTTATTTTTCGTCATGGGTGTTGTTTCCATAGTTTTCGAGGGGGCTAAAGCTGATCGTGTGGTTAAAATGTAAATCCAAGATGGCGGCTGCGAAAATATTGTTTCTTTTTAAATCATATCAGAAACTTCGTTTCTGACTGGGATCCCCAGACCACACATGTTTTTTTCCTTTTAAAATGAGACTGACATAAATAATTATATTCTTTATTTAAGAACATTACCTATTTGCTCTAGAATTTACTGTTCAATTGGATACGTCACAAAATGAATGAGTATATAAATCTTAGAAGTCATCACATATAACAAAATATAGAGTGGAAAAACCCTTCGAAGTCCCATAAAAAAGACCAAAAGTTCTCAAACAAAAAAGCTATGTAGTATCGCGTGACACCTCACATAAAACGAATCGTTCTCCGCAGTGTAGTTTGTAAAATAAAAATAAAGAGTAAGAAGGAAATAACCACTTCTAATAAATATATCAAATGTAAATAAAGTTTTTTTTCTCCATTTTAAGACCGCTGTTTATGAGCCGGTTGTTTTAGTGCGCTCTTAAAAATTACAAGCGATTTTTTATGCTTTGTTTCATGTACGGCATTATAATTGTTATGAAATACGACCTGTTCAATAAGGAGAGAAAATTTGAGTGGAATAATGTGGAGTGTAGTGTGGGCATTGAAGTTGGTTCTTGTTTGATGGCAATATGCTTGCCCCCAATTATTTATCTAATTATTGATGTGTAACACCTTTTTTCTCGCTTTCCTGCAATCTGTGGGAGTAATTTCGTGAAAAGGGACGGAAGTGTGTAACAGGAAGCCGGGAAATTATTATTAAGTAAATGTTATTACAGTGTAAACGAATATTTAAATGATCAATCTCTGAAACTCATATAAAATACACAAAACAAGCTTTATAGTTAGTTAATAAATATAATAGTTTATAAGTTAAACGATAGGTCCTCATCTACCTTTCTACTATCTTTCTTTTGCTGTGCCCGACAGGGTCCACGATTGTTCCTCAAGTAGATGTTTACCACCTAAGCACATACATTGTGGAATGCAATAAAGAATTGAGTATTAATCACAGACAAACAAATAAAAAATCCGGAGTCACACAATCCAGCGGACGATCAAGACGCTTCCAAGGATAACTCATTTGTCAAACGATGAGTAGTTAAAAAGTTATGAGGTAACAGATGAACATACATACAAGCCGGTCAAAATCATAACCCTCCTTTTTGCTTCGCCGTGGTCGGGTAAAAATAATGCTGCTAACCAAAAAGCCGTCTATAGTTATCAAGAATAGTAAATTGCCTTTATATAGCCAAGAAAGACAAAGTATGTAAAGGGGATGTTGCAGTTCCTAAAATTAATGTCTAAATTATGAAAATAGTAGAAAGAAAACTTGTTTATTTACCTAAGAAACAGGATCATATAAAAGATAACTTAGATAACATAGAACTAGGAATCACTAATGGTAGTATAATTTGTAAGTACCTGGTTGACCGAGCTCTGCTCTGGTGAAAATAGAGAATGCTCATTTAATACTCGTAGTATAGGATAGTTCATACTAATTCCATGCTGCATGATAGAAGGTACTTACTAATTCTATGCTGCCATGTCATTATGCAAGGTAGCCATCTTGTTCTAAACGCTGAGCGACCGACCTCTGCTCTGGTGAAAATACGGAGAAAACGAATTTTCCTTGATATGAGACCTAGCTAGATCGATTTTTCGCCCCTGTAAACCCCTATGTTGCAACTTTCATCGAATACCTTAGAGCCGTTTTCGAGAACGTGATTAAAAATTTATATATATATATTTATATTATATATATATACAAATGTGGCTCGTTTAATAGTATAGGATTATTATAAACAAATAAGGGTAGCGTTATCGACAGTTGTTGTTCTTCAGTATATCTAAGGTGTACTGTAAACTAGTGTGAAGCCTCTGACAAGCTAACTCCAAACATTGCACTGTATCTAGATAACTTTACCATATGGTGTTATGTTTAGGTTTATTATGTACAGGAGTTCTGGGAAGAAACTCCCACAGGTGGTAGTTTCTTACGTAAACAAAAGATGTAAAAATAAAGTCTCGTGGGATTTTTCATTTGAAACTTCCTAGGCTCTTGGGAATTTGTTATAATTAAGTCCTTACGAAAAAATGTGAATACCAAAATTTGCGACCAATAAATCTGCCTAGCCTTTTCCCAAAAGTGTGTCCCAATTTTACATAGACCAACTGCCTATCTGACTTCCACAACCCAGTTACTGGGTACCACGATACCCCTTGGTAACTGGTTGTCAGACTTTTGACCTTCTGACTACCCGTAACGACTGTCAAAGATCTCCGAATGAAAGCAACCAAAATTTGCGACCATTTTAGCTTATTCCTTTAGTTTAATAATAATTATTGAACCCCTAACCCAAAAATTTATTGCTTTTATATTTGCCCAATCTAACTCAAAACAACTTCCATTTCAAACAAAAGTTCAAACAGCGAATTTTCAAACACAGCCATTTCAAGAACTATAATTTCTCGAGTTTCGCGCAATAATAAATAATTGAAAAGTTGAATGCTAAGAAATAATAAGCTGAACGCTTTAATTAACTGACACCACAAAGAAAATTATTCTTCTACACGAATAATTTGTGAGTCACACACTGGGTAATAAGTTCAAAATCATGAACGGATCATCAGATATATCAGAGTTAGTAACTAAGATAGGACTACGCGTACCTTGTGCACATCTACGCAGATTTCACCTATGGCACACATCGGTGGGGTGACAACTTCTTACCTGTCTATCTTTCTTTGTAATTCTGGGATTTATTAATTGAAAAGGACTCTCTGCAATAATTATTTTTGCTCACATTTCATAACCAAATTATGTATCTTTAGTGTAACCTGCATACTGTCTAAAATACTGTTATTCATTCGTATTATAAGCACTCAACTTGTAATTGGGTTTAATTCTATAAAAAACTGTAACCTGTCTGTGGCCATAACAACAATGTTAACAGCATTCTTGCGTTTTGGCAGTTGAGATAAGATAGCCACGTCCTCTGTGGTTGAGGAATCCGGATGAAGCTCGCTACCACCTTCAGCCTGATCATCACTTACCATCAGGTGAGATGCAGGACAAGAGCTTCCTCGTAGAGGATAAAAAAGAACGTTATTTGTTATTAGCTGTAATTTATAATAATGAAATAAAAGAAATAAAAAAGTGCTGAGATTTGCGTATAGCTCGTTTAATACCCGGTTTCCGAATTGGGAAACCGGGTGGGAGGAGGATAGGAGTCGGTCAGTAAGCAAACACTATCTCTCTGTCCATTTGTCTGTCAAAGGGCTATTATCTAGTTAAACTAAATAGGTAGCCACTCACAGAATACCTAACTATTACTATGACTTCGTTCATGGAAAATAATAAAAATTAAGTAAACTATAAACAGTTTCATAATAAGGTAGGGTTAGTGCATGAGACCGCCTCACACTGGCCAAGTATTTTAGACAGTGTGCATACCAGAGTCAAAACAGTTTTGTTTGGCGTTGACAGAACAGAGGGCAACTCCCGTATTTTTAAGAACGTACGCATTCTCATGTCAGTCGCTATCTGGCAAAAAGACCTCCTGGTATTTACCTAGATTTTTGATAATTTTTAACATTCGTTGTCGCTGAGATGAGCATATGACTAGTTTTCAACGTTTTAAAGTACGAATTCTTCAGTTTTCTGTCAATTTGAAACAGCTTTTCAGTTAATTTTGACAACTTTGACTCAGTGACTGTATAGTTGAGTATGTGCGCGGCCATTATTGTTTTTACACCTTTACTCAAGTCTGAGCACAGCCATATAAAAATAGCCATAAATATTTATTCCTCAATTCTCGCTATTGCACCTGCCACTGTTTGTTTCTGCATCACCTAAAGGTTGACTGGTAGAAAATGCCTATGGCATTAAGTCCGCCCCTGTACATTTTTGTGCTTGAAGTATTAAATAAATAAATAAATTACATTTATACCAAAACTGCATTTTCCTATATCATACCGACGTGACGTTCGTTAGTTTATCCTGCGGCTCGTGTATCTGCAACAAATACGTTTGGATTGATAGTGAATGAGTGATTGGTTCAGCAATCAAAACATTGTATGAAATGCGGATAATGATATTTTACTTTACTTTTTTTTTGATAGGTTTGTGGGTTTTAGAGCACGAGTAATTAAAAACTGTGCACTAACAATACGGGAGCAATTTTATTATTATTATGAGAAAATGTATATATGTTAAAATAATTCAATACCATTGGAGATTATTCATCTGGAAACATGTTTTTTTGGACAGGTAGCCCGCTGTTTTCTGAGCTCGATTTAAAAGTGATCCACCAAAAATGCGAGAAATAAAAAGTTTTCCAAAAAATATAACAACCGACTTCCAAAATACCTTTATTTCGGAATTCGGTAGCAAAAAACGAAAATTCAAAACCAAAGACACCGAATTCCGAAATAAAAGTATTTTTCACGTTGTGTGTTGTTTTTGGGAGTCGGTTGTTTTCTTTTTTATAAAAACTTCTTATTTCTCGTTTTTTATAGTGGATCAGTTGGTAATTTATCTAAGTTACAATAGCCTAATGTCAATTGCTCATCACCTTTTACAAAATATTGCTTTCTTTTCCCGATGCAGGAACGTTAATCGTTGAGGAGTTCTCCTGGTACATCACCATCAGCTCCACTTCTCCATATGCATGGTGACGAGTATAAATTGCTTGGCAACCATATTAAAATACCTAATCAAATCGCAACTCGTGATATACTTATTATAGTAGGTCTGGTGGCTATCTGTGGTCTTCATCATCAGTTCTACTTCTCCAAATGGTGCTTTCCGAGAGCAACTGCACGAATTATTATTAAAAAAACCCAAATCGATATAGGTGTGACTATAATATTTGAAGATTCCCTCGATTTCTCCAGGATCCCATCATCAGATCCTGACCTGATGACAATGGGACCATTTCGAAAGTATACCGTTTTAACCAAAAAATAATTTTGCAAATCCGTTTATATACGACGGAGTTATGCCCGAACACACATAAAAAAATATATATATATAGACATCCGAATTGATAACCTCCTCCTTTTAGAAGTCGGTTAAAAACCAAAATATTTTTACAATAATTATACGTATTCTACTATTTTATTTAAGTTATTTAAGTAATTGTTTGAGTCTAAATAACAGCCAATAAGTAGTTTAAAGATGGGCTGATTATCCACGTGCGGATTACTAAATCTTCCATTATTGGTGATATCCATCGCATCCTTTGTTGTTGTTATTTGCGTGTAGAAATCCCCCCGGATGTCCTCCGGCCTGATGGCGGCTGGAGGGGTCTGTCAGACTCAGACTAACACCAGACGGTGTGGTCAGGGTGCTGGAAGACTTGCGCAGTTCGTCACGCTCCCTCGGCCAGGTGTTGTCTTCCATGCGGACCCCGTCACCCTCTGCGGCCGTATATACTCAAGTGAGGTGGAAGTAGAGCTAGGTAAGTACCAATTATCATTTTTTTTTGGCTGATAAGAGGGAAGTAAAGATCGCCTAGTAAAAAAATGCGCGCCCCTTCACAAAATTCTGTATACAAACAATTAAAATGTGTGTGCAAGAAGGGACGTGCAATTTTAAATTAGATTACTTATGAAGTTAAAACTCCTTTAGTGAAAAACTATGATGATATACTGTCTTGTCTAAATACTATTTCAATTTGTCGAGCAAGCCCCACAGCCTACAGCGAAGTGTGTCCCATTTAAAGTGTCGCATAAAAATGCAATTTAAAACTGTCACAGTGGGGCGAGAAGTTTAAAAATACTGACAGAAACATAAAGTATATTAAAATAGCTTTCTTATCACTAGTCCGTATACGGGAGTTTTTATTAAGCAATCTCAAGGGTACTTGTGTTTAAATATGCATGAAAGTCCTTGAAAATCTTAACGTTCGATGTTTATTTTTAGATTTGCTTCGTTAATTTACAGTCAAATTGGTTTGGAGCTATAGCACCATGTAAATCAATGGATCGCTGAGATTAAGATGTAGTTAATAATAATAATAATACCAGCCTGTTACTGTCCCAGTGCAGGGCAAAGGCCTATTCTCATACAGAGAAGGCACGAGTATTGATCACCACGCTTGCTCAAGACGGGTTGGCGATTTCAGACTTATATTAACTATAAGTCCAGGTTTCCTCACGATTTTTTCCTTCACCGTTATCAGTAATGTCCAAGATAAACTCGGAAAGTACATACATATGAATTGAAAAAGTCACATTGGTACTTGCCCGGACTTGAACCCACAACCTCGTGCATGAGAAGCGATGCCTTAACCACTGTAGTTAAGTACTGTAGTTGTCAAGGACAATTTGTGGATGACTGACCAGTGACCATTCTTGAAACATCGATTCCTTTTTCTGGCACTGAAAGCACGATAGGTTCTCTAAAACGGTGAATCACAGCTTTGTATAAACCTGTAGCAACAATTAATAATATTCAATTTTACTGTTGCTAGTGGGTAGTCAAAACATTACAAAGTTATATAACCAATCCTTAGGATATCGGAAATTCGGAATGAGGTTAGATGGCAGTTCATCCGAATAAAATACTGGTATTTAGTTCAGCTCGGTAAACTGGAAGCTGATCCTAACAGAGCGCCGTCTGTCCAACCAATATATTTATCACAGTTGTAATAATAATTTATATGCTATCGCATATTCCATTAAAACCTCATCAGGAATACAGTATGGGATGCCACTGAAGAAAAAAATATCACATTCAAATTCAGAACCTCAGCACACAAACGTTCTCTAATTAATTCTCATTACAAAGTCACATCCATAATCACACCTTAATCAGTCGCATTTCAAGCAACGAATCATAGCACCCGAAGCGGCACATTACATACACAAATCGAATGCACATACATTGAGACAGAACAAAAGTAGGACATGCAGATCTACGTTCCATACGGGATCAGAACCGCATCTTTCTGAAAGCGGATACTGCTGTTACGTAGTCAGTGCGCTAGTTAGTTATGCTGTCCTTTGTTTGTTTTGATCATTGTGAGGTTTAATTCTAGACTCAGATGCCATAAGCACTTAAGTCAAATCTTAAAGATTTTGGCTTAAGTGCATATGGCTTCCGGGTCTAGAATTCTTAAACGGTATAATCTACCCTTTGATATTTCCACGGGCCCTTTAAAGTATTACATCTATCGACCCATGGTGAACGTAGTTTAGGAAAACTACTAAGACATTCCCAATACTTGTGTCGATCCGGACGATTTGGTTCTATATTGGACTTGTTCCGGAACTAGGCCTAAAAGATTTGGTAAGAGAATTAGCAGTAGCGTCCCATGTTTGCTTGTAAATACTAATAACGCTAAACATTTGCCGAGAGTAGGTTTTCTTTTTTAGCCAGAACATCTCGTTTATGCGTGAGCATTAATCGAAGCCGTGTTGAATTCCGTATGGTGCCGGATGTATAGTACCATCCTATTTCTTGCTGTAATTTGGTATATGTATACATTTATTAATCATGCCGACAAAGTGGTAAAATAAAATCATGATTTTTTTTTAATTTTTAGTGTACCTCCCCTACACGTAAAGTTGGGATGTTTTTTTTTGTACCCCATGTTGTGGGGTATCGTTAGAAAGGTCGAAATATTGATACATTTCGTATGGGAGAACATGTTTTTCAACTACAATGTTAAGTTTGTTCTTGGGATAAATTCATTCCGTGCGTGGTCCGACACGCACTTGGCCGGTTTTTTTGTTTACCTTTAGGTAGTCAAAGATATTTTGGTAAAGCCTTAACTTGATACGATATGTAGGGTAAGGACCATACATATACCACCTATTTAGGATACTAGAGCAACTTAAGTCCATCGCATCGTCAAGAAGTCTTATAAGCGATTAGCGCATAAAATGTAGTACGCTATAAAATTATGAATAATATTCATGACTTCATAATTTACCGCTGTTTTGCTGGAAGTTATTATTCTTGATAGTAATAACGATTTGTTAAGCCATTACTGGACCACTTAAAGTCATTGCTGTGCTTTATCACAATCTTTTGTGATTAATTTTATATTAGCTAGGCGTTTAGCTGAGAAATATGTTTTTATTTTACACTAACTGCTGCCCGAGGCTTCGCTCGCTTAAAACCAATTAAAACAGTAAAAGTTCTGTCGATATCGGTCCAGCCGTTTCGGAGATTAGCTGGAATAAATAGACTATTCGTACCATATATACTTACATATACTTAAATATGCATTTAGTAAAAAGCTGTTATTTTGACATTACGAACAGACATTTCAATTTTATTTATTTGTGGTATGTAGTATAGATAAGTACCGTATATACTTTCATATACACTTAGTAATAAGCTGTTATTTTACCATTACAAACATCTGACACTTCAATTTTATTGAAGAAAAAGATTGGAAAAAACTGTTTCTTAAGCAAAGATTTTTTCCTTTTAAAATTTTCGCGAAATTGCTTAGTCCCCGCAAAAAAGACTTCAATGAACATTAGTACCTAAACAACGTTCCTTTGATTTTATTCAGGGACTTTATATTTGAGTGTTTTTTTTTTTTTGTGGGAATGTCTTCTTCTTGGTTGCGTACAGTACGACGTAGTGAAACCGATCACCATCCGAACTGAGTGCGCCTTCAAAATCACCAATCTTTATTACTGCTACGAAAACGCAATAACTTGTGAAGTCATATAACCAAATACTTTCGTAAAATTGAAATGAATGAATGAAAATTTTCAAATCTAAGCTACATTTAAGTTGTGTCGTACTTATACTTCATTATCATTACGGAAGGTAGTGTCATATATTGTTTTTTTTTTTGTTTGGTTAATTATCAAATAACTTCGTCCGCTCTGGGCGGAGCGGGAGGGCGTGTCACACTCTTACTGACTAAAACCCACCCGTGTCCCTTCAGTTCCCTGTACGTTGCCAGGGGCCACGGTATCCCTTTCGAACTTTCTCGCGTCCCCGGCAAGATAGGTCTTCGTGGCTTTATGTATTACTAGCTGCGCCCCGCGGTTTCACCCGCTAAAGTCTCCATCCCGTGGGAAAATCAGAATAAAAAGTATCCTATATCCTATTCCAGGTCATGGTCTACCCGTGTGCAAAATGTCATTCAAATCCTTTCAGCCGTTTTAGCGTGAAAGTGTAACAAACAAACAAACAAACTTACTTTCGCATTTATAATATTAGTTAGGATGTTCATCCACTTCATTCGGTTCTTCGTTTCTCTCACGGCGGTCGTAACAGAGTCCAGGCGCACTTTGACTTTACTTTGCCATGTAAAGTTCACATTAAACAATATAAATAATAATCATTTTCTTCATAATAATTCAGTATTTTACGCATCATTATTTAATAGAAAAATTAAAGATAACAGATGTCACAATAAATGTGACAACGAAGTATGTTGACAAAAAGAACAAAAATACCGTACTTTTAAATCAAATTATGCCTGATGGAATTCCCCATTGACAAAAATGACGGACTTCCTACCTACCAAATTGTATACCCTATTTAATCCCTTAGGGCAAGAATTTTCAAATATCCTTCCATATAAATTTCATGCTTCTATACCCAGCGCTTTAGGCCGAGCGTTGTCTGTCGGTGAATTTATGATTTTTGTTAAGTACATATAAAAAAGGATATAGTAAAAAAAAATAACAAAAACGTCGGCAATTAACACAAAAAGCGTGTAAGTCATTATCATCGTAATATTCCCTATAATAACTCAGTTTTTTACACGTGCGTGTTCACAACCATTATACTCGTATAAATGGAAATAACGGAAGATAAAAATATGTCACAATAAATAATTTTTGAATAACGTATGACTAAAAGAACTAAGATAATGTGGAAACTGAATTTGTTTGAAAATTTACTGCACTAATGATTCTTGCAAGTATTTTTCACTCTTCGAGTCAAAGTCGATGACCGTTTTCGTTCTTTGAGCGTAACATATTTGAAATGCTAAATTATAACGTCTAACAACAATATTTCGGAAAAAAATCTATTGGATTCATAAAAATACCAGTCCAATTCAAATGTATGAAATATGTGCTAGCATTTTAGTTTGCTCTGTTATCAATATGTTAGGAATTAATCAGATTAGTAAATGTAAATAGAATGACTTGACTCGTTGGTCTAGTAGTCGCAAGGTCGCTACTGCTGAGCATGATGTCTTGGGTTCGATTCCCAGGTCGGGCAAAGTGTTATTAGTTTTTTCATCAGGAATTTCTAGCCGTAGAAGCCCGGAGTCTAGATTTGTGGCCGATCGATGACGGTAAGACTACTACATGGGACTTAAACTCAACTGGCGAAATGAGGGTATACTATAGGTACATCTCTGTCTAACCCTTCGGAGATTGCTGGCGTGTTGTAATGCTATATTAAATATAATAACTAAACTTTTCTGAATCTGTTATTTTAATTGGATAATCGGAAACCTCTATTTACACCTATCTTAATTTTTGTTTCCAATTTAAAATAATTTAATTTATTTTATGTACGATTTAAAAAAACGAGGAATTCTAAAGAATTCTCGATGTAAACCGTGATTATCGAGCCGAGAGTAATTGAAAAGAATTGGAGTTAGTTCAGCTCGGTTTTCTCGAGCCATGATTCCCTATGTTTATATCTCAAGAAATGCGGGCTGAGTGGGGCAAATAAGAAATGATTGAGTAGAATTTAAGAAATATTGCGATTTTACTTTTATTGATTTACTACTTAAAAAGTTAGATACTTAATTATTATTTAACTACTAATAGCCTAGTGGTGTGACAGTTGGACTGCCAAGTCATAGGTCTCGAGTTCTAACCTAAGGCACGCAACTATTGTCCGTATTGTATAATTATCACTCGCTTCAAAAACGGTGAAGGAAAACATCGTCAGTAAACGCACGGCATGCCTGACAGATATTTCTCGACGGCATGTGAAGCCAAGTCAGAGGCCCATGGGTGGCTTTAAAACTCCGACACCAGGTTCGTTACTAACCACGCGAAAAGAAGAAGATTATTTCATTTATATTGTGCGCGCAAGCAGAGATTTCAATGATTTATGCAAGGAATATGATTTTGATCCATTCGCAATTAGTGTGAGTTCGGCCAAAAGGTGCTTAAGCCTCAAATTTTTCAAGTAGCGGTAGGTTATATTTTTTGTTCTTGTTTATTATTTTCCCTATTAGTTCAGTCATAAATTGCAAAACAAGTTTTATATAGCTTCTTACTCTTATAATTAAGGTGATGTGTTTTTTGTTTTCGTTTTTGTGCTCACACCATAAACTATTATTATATGTCTATACGTGAGGATTTGTAATTGGCTTTCTGGTGACTATGTTCTCCTCTTTTTTTGTCTGTTTTTATTAGCTGTAAGTTCTCCATGTACTAAATAAATAAATAAATAAATTAACTTTTTGTAGAAATTAGTAAACGTACATTCACATTGAATATTACTGAAAAACCTTTTATAAAAGATAGATACTTAATGGGCCTAAGGTTGCCTTAGCCAAAAGTTTCTAGATGGACCAACGACCTTAAGAAAGTGGCTGGAACAGACTTGATGCGGAAGGCGGAGGATAGGGTGTTGTGGCCTATGTCCAGCAGAGCACTGCGATAACAATATAATTAGTAACCGTCCTAAGTGATTGACTAGGACGGGAAGTTTCCTCACACAATGCTAGTTTCTCAAACACATTTAAGAAACTGATCTTAAACCCATTAGAGTAATCCGATAGTATAAGTGTTAGTAATTACAAAATTATTTACCGTTCCAACCAACCAACCGTCCGTTCGCAACCATATGACGGCCGTTCATCAATAAACAAAGATTCAATGGTGGTAACCGTCAATAAAAACATTAATGACTTTTGAATTGGATAAACCGTTTGTGGATTAACTGATTTTGATTGAAGGCACACTTGATTCAACGAAAATGTTCTACAAGTACGTGTTAATATTTGTTAACAAATTCATCATAAATTTAGCTTCACTGTGTTACGTAACTACGTCCCAGAGTTCATTTCGCTCCATTCGAAACTAATTTTAGAAATTGAATGTATGAACTTACACAATAAATAACCTAACTTAATAAATAGTTAGCAAAGCACACTAAGTTTTAAACGAACTCGATCGTAGCACCACGCTACGGCGTAGCCTGGCCAAGTGCTACGAGGAGCTACGCGGACGCTACGAACGGTAAATAATTTTGTAATTACTAACACTTATACTATCGGATTACTCTAATGGGTTTAAGATCAGTTTCTTAAATGTGTTTGAGAAACTAGCATTATGTGAGGAAACTTCCCGTCCTATTCAATCACTTAGGACGGTTACTAATTATTATTAATCAAACTAAATACGGTTGAAGTTTCTTGGTGAATCTAGTGTTAGTTATGTTAATCTTATCATTGTTTGCTGTCTCCGTTGCTTCTGAACAAGTTAGCTTAACTGCGTTTACAATGAATCTTTTTGACATAGCTTGAATAATTTCCGTAGCTTTAAATACTGCAAATTGGTTAGATTTCCTGTATAAAAATAATGTTTTCCTACAAGTAACAATGGCAAAAACGTTATCTTAAATAAACCTAATCATAAATTGCCTGTCCTATACAAGTTTAATATTTAAATTCTCATCGCAATCATGCCAACACAGTGTATTGTCGGATAAATTAAATTAACCCTTATAAAGCTGTGAAATTACACGGAGCAATTAGGTCGAAACGGCCGAGCAATTTGGGGTTAGAATTAAAATATCACGACACTCCGTTGGGCACCGACCCATTTCGCCGACTTTTTTCTAAGCGTAGTTGACGGGTTAAAATTTTAATTATGTCGTATGTTTTGGAGAACAAAAGAAACGTAAGGTGGCGTTAGAAAAAAGGATGTTGACACCGGAATGTTTGCTCGAATGTATGCGCAGAGATGACGTACGTTTTTGGTTTGTTTCTTTTTTTCTGCGGTCGACGGGTTAAGGTTTTGAAGAAAAAAAATTGTATTAATTTTCTTAAGTTTGTAGTTTTTGTCGATTTTAATCTTGATGTACAACTGAGATATTACATACTAATCTCAAATTTCATTCTAAAATACGGGTCTCAGATTTAAATTATAATAATTTTAGAAAGACAAGAATGTTGTGTTCTTCTTCTTCTTTTTTGTATGGTTAGTGAACAATCTACTGTCAGAGTTTTTATGCCACCCATGGGCCTCTGATGTGGCTTCATAAGCCGTCGAGATGTTTTATTGTTTTTTTTTATTATTAATATTTTAACACTAGCTTCTGGCCTCAACCTTTTATTTCGCATAAAATATTATATCCTATGACACTCGGCTTCCAGTTTAGTAAAAGAATATTCGGAATCAAATCTGCAGTTCCGAAGAAGAAGAATTAATGAGTTTGTGTTGTAGGGGGTAACTACAATACAAACTTACAAATTTTACTTCTTTATAATATTATTTACCTCTTGTTAGCATGCATCGATTTCCTGTTAATATTATCTGTAGTAAATGTAAAAAAACTACTTATTTCTGCTTGCCGAAAAGACACATGACTTGAAAAAAATTGTCGTCTGAACGGAATTTTACGAAATTGTTAATTACTATTGTCTAAGTATAAGTGTGAAACATTTGTAAGAGTGTATACTTAAATTCCGCTATTAACAGAGGAACCGGCGTTTCATTATAACCAAGAGGTATAATTCCCTCGGAGAGAAAGGGAACACCTAACTGAACATACGGGCTCAGATACTCTTTATAATATTAGTTTATATAAGATTAAATCACTCTGTTCACCTAGGTTCACCTAAAAACTGCTACGAAAGTCAGTCGTTGCCATAACAACAATTCGCAATCGAATTACCGAAATCCATTATTATTCACAAACGAAGATATTACCGCCCAACTTCTTAAAGTAATCCCTTTTACACACAAAAAAACATCTTACGACGCAATTTTAAAACAGCCTCCTTTCCCGGTCCTTTAACCCAAAAATACTTGAGTCATTAGACCGATATATCGTGGAGATTGAGTTTCGTTCAGAGCTCCGGGGCAAGTAAAAACTTGTTCGGGGCCGAGGTGCCCAAGGAATTAATTGGGTTTCGACCCAACCCTTGTATATGTGTGCTCGACAAAATTCGACCCTTGCTTGTCCGCTTAATTTCACCCACTGTACTACTTTTTAAGTACAGATGTTTGGGCGGATTTTTTCAGAGTAAATTGAGAGATTTAGTTTTATTTTGGTACTAAAATGTGTGCCAAAATACTAATAATCTCCGGCAGTGGATGGTTTCTTTCTGAATGATGACTAGTATTATTAGACTCATTATTCCTGATGGGATATGCAGAATTATGATCGTGTTTGTTGAAGTTTTTTTTATGTATTTGCAGGTGTGTATGGACCGTGTGGTTGATCTGGTCGTCGCAAGCGCTACTGCTGAGCATGAGGTCCTTTTTTTTTAGGTTGGTAAATTATCAAATAACTTCTCCCGCTCTGGGCGGAGCGGGAGGGCGTGTCAGACTCTTATTGACTAAAACCCACCCGTGTTCCTTCAGTTGCCTGTACGTTGCCGTGCTTTCGAAATTTCCCGCGACCCCGGGAGGCATCGGTCCTAGCAAACCCCGTCAGTTATGCTGACATCTCTTTGAGGCGCGCGTGGAACACTACGCTCTGTCAACCCGGACCTGGTCCTTATCCCAACCGCAAGCCCGCAAGCCCGCGCCTACGGTGGCCGGGAATCGGCCTGCGATTTCCTCCTCCTGCAAGCATGAGGTCCTGGGTTCGAATCCTTGGTCAGGAATTGTGTTATTGGGTTTTTCCAGCTAGAATTTCTCAGTAGCAGGATTACATGGAACTTAAACATAACGCGAAATGTGGATTACTAGTGCTACACCTCTGCCTAACCCGTCGGAGAACATAGGCGTGATGTTATGTAAGTGTAGGTATTCTAAACACGTTTTAGTCCATGAGATAGATCATTTTGCTTTATCCGCAAAACTCGCTCCGCTAGATAAACTGCTTATTTTACTGAGAACTTAAAAGAGCACCAGCTTACTAGAAACTAATTTGAACTCTGCTTACACCATTTATTCGAGTCTATAAATTGCTTTACAATGCATTTACTCGAAAAGAGCGTTTTCCAAGCAGTCAATTTGTGCGGAAAGTGTTACTTTTTTTCACTAGTGCTTTTTACTTTTCGATTTTTTTTTTATTTTTGAGGCCGTCGTCAGCTCGTCTCATCTCAGAGATTTTATTAGTTGAGATTTTTTTTTCACAAATTTGTATTTACAAATCAGATGATGATGATGACCATGGCGATGATTAAGACGATGGTCAAAATCAACAAGTCGAAGTCGAAGTCGAAGTCGAAGTCGAAGTCAAAGTCAAAGTCAAAGTCAAAGTCAAAGTCAAAGTCAAAGTCAAAGTCAAAGTCGAAGTCGAAGTCGAAGTCGAAGTCAAAGTCATGAATTTTGTTTTTATCATTTATATACGTCGTCGTATGTTAGATGTTACACATTACAGGCGACTGCCGTAAGGCTCGCTCGTTTTTTTTTTTTTCCTCGCACAATGCATAGTAAAACGTTGTATGATACACGTGCGTAAGATTACCTTCCGCACTTATAGCATAAATAACTGTCGGGTTCCCAGATAACGGCGGGAGGGGTTCACATCGGTGTCGAGTCGACGATGAAGTACCTGGGACTCGTTCTCGATAGCCGGTGGAACTTCGTGGAGCACTTCAGACGTTTGGCTCCCAAACTGGATAGGGCGGGGGCTGCCTTGAAGCGGCTTCTGCCCAACCTAGGAGGTCCAAACGCCTCCTGCCGGAGGCTTTACGCGGGGGTCGTGCGGTCCATGGCCCTTTACGGGGCACCGGTGTGGGCGCACCCTGTAAGATTTTTATAGCATAGACCAGCTGTTGTACCACTTACAAGGACTCTTGGATATTTTATCACTAACCAATCGACCTTCATAATAATCCTGAACATCCTTGATTCTGCAAAGATTTAGATCCCTTCAAAATTGTTGAGCTGAATGGTGCTGATCACGTCATGTTCGTGAACGGGCGCCGTCAGTTAGGATTGGTCATGTCTGCCATGACTTATTTTAATTTATGAATCGTGTTTTGTGTTCTTCTTATTATTGCGGACGCTTTTAACGTGCACGTCTTTCTACATTGTTCTCACATGTATAATTTCAACATGAATAATGTAACCAATATTTTATAATAATATTTTGATTTAAAATAGTTTCCGTGGAGTTTCTTGCCCGTTTTTCTTCATAGGTACCTACTACGCTTTGGAATAGGCAACTAGCTTCATATTTCGGAATGACCGACTCCTTGATAATTCAAAAGTGCCTGTAAATGGTTTAATTGTAATAAATGGTTTGAGTTTGACTTCCTTCACAGACAATCTCTAACACGTAATCCCAGTTTCCTAAAGATTAATAATAAAGAAAGAAAGAAAGAAAGAAAGAAAAATTATTTATTGAGACTCGCACAGGAAATCACAAATTAAACTAAAAACACACTAACCATAAATAATAAAATACAATAAAAAAAAAACAAACAAAATATACTTAAAAATTAATGCAGGCCTTTACGATGCCAAAAGGCCCGTATCTAATACATGAATCTTTAACTCGAGTCGCCTCTAAATTGCAAGCCACGCGTACATATCAAATATTTTCACTCCGCCCCCCTTGCTCGCCCCCTCCGAAACAATAAGCTTGTTATAAAGACATCACGTTCCGACAACGTGTATCTTACAGCGTAATGCTTTCAACCCTATTTGTGCGTGGCCGCGATAAAATATTTGAAACCCCCTCTAATATTTACATGAGTACCAAAACCGGTAAAGTGTGAGAGGAAATAGTACTTAGAGTACTCAGTTATAGTAAGAAACTTAATACCTTGAATCAAGACTTTTAGCTTTCAGTATAAAATTATAGAGTGCTCCACGAAAGGCCGTACTCACAAATGTACGCCCAGGGTATTCCTGGTAAGTAAGCCTCTCTACCACCTAGCTAGCTAACATTTTTATCACGGCATGGCTCATACCAATAAGAGAAGAAGATGAAGTGCGGTATGCGCTCCGGCATTATTTTCATACTGGTATAAGATGGTTAATTGACTCAGGCATGACTTTGCAGAAATCCATTATAAAATACAATAGACGACGTTTATTAATAGTAACTTAATCCGCTAAACAGTTAATAAAGAACCCTGTTAGAAATTGACGCGTGTTTCACCTCTCAACGAAGCATCCTCAGGATGACGATTGACTTGTTATGAATCAGGACACGACGTGTTGCCACGTCAAGCGCCGAACGCAGTGTCGCAGTGACACTACGTTCTTTATGACTCTTTAAGGAACGTTAAGCGGATTAGGTTACTAAATATACGTCGTCTATTGTATGTCATACAGGGATAGTCAGACTTTAAACAGTCTTAACTAGATTAGTGCCAAGCCTAAGAGACTGTTCCATCATGTCAGAATTGCCACTATTCACTACATACATTCAAAATGGAACAGAATTTGGATGAAATTATCTGCCAAGTAATTTAATGGGAACTAGGTGGTGAAACAGGGCTTATGCGTTTTAAGCTTTAATCTTCGGAATCACAAAAATACCAAGAAGGTTTTAATACACGCGGCTGTGAAAGAAAAAAAAGCGTCGGTTTTTCACGAGAAAAATAGTAGGATATTTGCGCAAGGCCGACTTCTGGTCCTTAGGCAAACCTACTTAGAATTTTAGAGCTATTAAGGTACTTAGGTGGGCGGTAGTGTAAATAGAATTGGTGTACAGATGTTTGCTATTTCATATTCAAGGTTTTGAGGAAAACTTTCCTTCTTCATCTTGAACTAATTAGAGTTGAAATGAGGGTTTTGACAAAAATAAACAAAATGGCAAATGAAAAAACAGCAGCTTAGGGGAATTAGAGCGAATTAAAAATATATCTTATTTAAACTTACGTATTTAAAAAAATACAGGACTAAATTCGACACACCGCACGCTGTGTTCTCAAAAGTGTATAATGTACGTAGGCAAGAAGGCTGCCATGGTCAAATGGGATTGGGTGGATCACATCAGTAACAGACAAAAGTCCCCACATAATGGATGCCTGAAGATGAACGGCTCCGCCGAGGCCTGCCCAGAAAGAGGTGGCGAGACGACCTGAATGCGTACCGCGAGGGTTGGTTCGAGGTGGCCTGGAGAAAGATTTCTTGGAAAGACTTGGTCGAGGGCTTTGCCCAGCAATGGGACAATAACGGCTACACAAAAAAAACATAGTTGCTAAGTCCAAATAATTTTCATGGATTCAGACTTACTATACACCTTTGCTATAATCCTTTGGGGAATACCTATAGGGCGATAGGTTACGTTTTGTGAATCCAATACTTCTTAAAAGTTCGATAGTATATCTCACGATGATTGTCAATCCACATGACTACCAAGCATGTCATTCATTACCGTTGAATCATAAATAGCTCGACGGGTTAATTACGATAATACACCAGCTTTTAATGAGTCCATAAATTAGTCAAGTCATTTAGGCTTATCGGCCATGCATACGTCAAACACACATAGACACGCGTCACTTCTACTGCGAGTAAGTATTTAGCAGTAATAGTGATTTTGGTAAATCATAATACCCTGGATGCTAAAATCATTTTTTCTTGACACTAGACCAAGCAGTCTTATCAAGGGCTATCGTTCCCAGTAACTGGGTTGTGATAGTCAGATAGGCAGTCGAGGATTTCAAAGAGGTGATAAATCTTAATGGAGTCGATGCAGCATCCTATATTTCGGCGGCGCTTGTCTCATTAGATATTTTTGGTGTTCCTTCAATGTCACATATTTGTGATGCCACGTGTATTATCCTTTCCACTAATGATCACATATATTTGCCGTCATTTTAACGACGGATATTAATGGATGAATCATGAAATCAGATATTATTGCTGAGCTGTCCATAGTAATGTGTATATTTATGCTCCTGACTGTACCAGAAAAGTTAACTGGATTTAATTTGGACTTAGTGCCAATTTCATACTCTGTTAGTTACCAAACGGAACATCAAAGTGCTTAACGTGGCATTAATTTACTAACAGTGTTTGGGAAATTGGCACTTAGTAAAACAGGGTCATTTATCACAATAACATAGCAACTGACATGCATTTTAATACCTGAAATTAGACCTCACCTCTAGAACTATAAAAGAAAATATTAGTTCAGAAGTCTGACGCAATCGCGGGCTATCGATAACTACAATAGCAATACGATGAATTTTTGATTTGTGGCCGGCCGCAACCTAGATTCATTTATGACTATGTGAACACAGTTTTATATTTATTTTTGCTAACAATTTATTGTTATTAAAGCTAGGCAATTTTAGTAATGGCTTATGTAACCTTAGATCGTAGGAATTGGATACGAGTAGGGTCTGTGTTAGTGTTACGAAATTCATTCTAGTCTCTACAAATTCCGAGACAAAGGTGTATTTTGTGTCATATATCTGTCAAAGCTCCTTTATACTTTTTGTATATTACTTGTCTTTGGTATAATGTGATGAAGCTATAGACCATTTAGACGGGGCCAATACCCGAGACAATCTGCTAAGCCAGTCCAATAATAGCATCGTGTAAATAGAGGCAGTCCACTGTATTGGATTATCCTCAAGCCATTGATGAAGCAAATTAATGGATTGGCTTAGTCGATTGTCTCGGGGATTGGCCCCGTCTAAATGGATTTCAAATGTCACAATTTCCATGCAGACGCTAAAAACTTCATACTGCGAGCGCCAATCATCAATTCAATATGGCGATGGAAATACATATCGAGATCCGTAATAGAAAATTTTCACCGGAAAATTCACAAAATGAAAAACATAAAATCCTCGTCTACATTAATTCATTCCAATCAGTATCCAAAAGGCTTTCACCTCGCAAACTAAATTTTAACTGGAAAATAACGTTGCTACACGGCAACGGTTATGAAAACTGGCAGGAAATTGAAATGGGCGTACCATTGAATATTGGCGGGCGGGTTTCACCGGCTTCCAATAATTCACAGGATGTTGTCTGAGAGACGGCAGACTGTTTTATAACAGCTCGATTGAGACGAGCGAAGATAAAAGGGAGAATGTATGAGGAATTGCTTGAAGGGAGATTGTGAGCGAGGAATGTGTGAAACTGAGCAGAGCGAGATTTTGGTTAGGATTGTGACGCATAATTGGAATGAACGTTGACAATTCTAATTCTGCCTGTTTGCGAGCTTATTATTCGATAATCGATATCCACGTACCTATCCGATTCCAGTGATTAAGTTCGTAGATATACCTATCGATCGGTTTTGACATAATTATTATAAATCCACGCGAAGACATCCGAGAGGCTAAAGTGGTGACGCATAATGTGAATAGACGGAGGGAATTCTTAATGCAATACAGACAAGTTGAAAAAGATTTCTTAAAAAAATATTTTACTGAATGAGATAATACTGCTTAAAAGATTATTAGACACTTTAAGTTGGTCCTATTTGTTTCTTTTGATAATATTTTCTATGAAGGACTAAAATATAACATATAATGCTTACTGTTTTTCTTCTTTTTATTTCAAATGTATGGCATGATAATAAGATTTTGAATGTCGACTTTTTAATAAGTTACTTAACTGTAGGTTTCGCAGGACTTTAAACTTTATGTCAAAGATTAAAATCAAATCTCTTTGATTATGAAGACTCCATCAATTTGTTCAATCATTTATTAACTTTGCTTAAAATCTAAATTTCTAAAATAATATATTAAATCTAAAATAATATTATAAAGAGATATATTAAAAAGATTTGATTTTTTGTATGTTTGTTTGTAATAAATAAACTCAAAAACTACTAGAACGATTTAAAAAAAATCTTTCACCAGCTGAATGTTATATTATCACTGAGTAACATAGGCTATAATTTATAAATATGGAAGCATAAGTAAGATTATGCTTTATAATAAAAAGTATTCAGTTTTTGTTTAGGACGAATACCTAACTGTAGCCAAGTAGCTATACCCAAATAATACCCATTTAGATTTCGTAAAAATATAAATCGATGCGCTGATTTACTCCATCGTCTTTTCTTGATGTGCCTTTACCTAGTAACTGCGACCAACTTGGGTGTAGCGCTCGCCGGCCGCAGCCGTGGCACCGCTCGCTTCGCTCGCTCGGCTAGACCGTGGTTGATCACAGTTCTAGCCTAACCTAATACATTTGGCCGGTGTGTCCTAGCTAAGTTACTGCAACAAAATTCCAGAAAGTCAAAAAGAGGTTAATTTATTAAAAGAGGTGATCATTATTAGAATGCGGCAAAGTTTTAGAAGATAAATAGTTTATTGGAGCATCAATTATGAATATTTCCTGTAGCAAAGTCACTGGACCAAACAATCACCCTTTTTAACTGAAAATCAATCGTGTGTCTGAAGCCTAAAGCGTCGTCTGGCGGTTCCAAGCACCATTATACGGCAAAGTAAGCACGTAACAATATTCCGAGGCAAACCCTAAGAGGCTATTTGTTATAATAGATTCTTTTGCGGAGAAAATGCATGCTCTAAAATTTATAGAGGAACGTATTTCGTCTATGGATTTTGCTCTTCATTTTAGTAAAACTTTGAGCTTTGGAAGGTTTAATGTTTTGTAATATTCTCTGTTTAGGTTATCAGTAAAAAATAAGAACATAAAATTTACTGATTGATTAAGAAGAATAGTGCCATAAATTTAAAAGAGTATGCTTAGGTGGATGTTGAGACGATGAGTGAAATATAACTAATAAAAGGTGGAGGAGCAGGAGGGCACACCCTAAAAGGACGGAAGTTAACTTATTGCTGATGTTCTTCAGAAAAGTGAGGTGCGTAGTACTCGCACCCGGCGTGCGTGACCAGGGGGCCTAGACAAAATCCCTCTTCTGTAAGCGTTAACGCCAACGGAAAGATCAAATTGTATGGAGTTGACATTAGCTTTAGAGACGTCACGTGATTGCTGCTAAATTGGTAGACAAAGTCATTATTCCTCATGCGGAAAGGAACGTTGAAGTTAGCGTGACGTGTAGACGCCAAACATATTCATCAAATTGGTAGACAAGAGCCACTTATGACAAACGTAAATGCTATTTTGGCGATTCCGCAACACGCTAGATTAGCGGGAGCTCGGACCCTGACGCAGTGATAAATATTAAATAGAGTCATTTATGTGTGTGTTTATTTCAAATTAATCAATTAAAATGCATAGTTTGCGATTATTATGGGCCGCTAATAATAAAGGAGCATTGCAGAGACGTCAAACAAGACTAAATCAACGTAAAATGGAGCAAATTGTGTAGATGCGGCCGGAATTGGAATTTGTTTATCGTTTTAAGCGAAATAAACAAAGCTTTTGGCGTTTTTGTCATGATCTTCGACGTTTAACCTCATTAAAAGGCACTCAGGAAATTAGTTTACAAATCTTGTACTTGGTTCAGCTTGTGGCCTTGAACACCAAGGCTAAAAATAGTATATACTCGTAAGATAAGATGAATGTAGGTACAATAAGAATAGGAGCCAGTAAACAGAATTTTGGTACTGGCATTCTAACACCTATGCAATAAATATTAAGGTCTGAATTCAAGTTTATCTATAGACGAATAACATATGTAAGGACCACAAGCAGACCATTGTGAGGTCTTTGTTTATATTATGCATTCCATATTCTTAAATTTGACAACTGCTACACACCATTCCATAGACTAAATAAAGAGAGTTTCGTGCGACGCTGCGGAATAAGCGTATCGCGTTCCATGTGTAAGTTGTCAGAAAGGGATATCGCGGCCCCGGCACACAGGCAACGGAAGGAACACGGGTGGGTTTTAGTCAGTAAAAGTCTGACACGCCCTCTCGCTCCGCCCAGAGCGGGAGAAGTCATTTGATGATTTCCCATCCTCAAAAAAAAAAAATGTGTAAGTTGTCATTCATTATCTTCACGCTAACGTGAATTCCTTAGCGTGAAAGGAAAAAGCGTGAGCAGAAAACGCTTGGATTTTGTCTAGGCCCCCAGATGTATGAGCATAAACAAACCAAAAGGAGTATTTAAGGATCGTAGCTGGTGGCGTTCTGTAGTTTCTGCGTACCTACCCTATGAAAAAAAGGCGTGAATTTAAAAATAGGAAAATAGGAAAACCTTCTTGCTAATGACTCAATTATAATTTTTCCAAATTTCCAAAAGAATGCGGCTATATTTTCACAGTCTTATAAAAATACTATCTGTTGCCCACGATTTCGTCTGCGATCCAAGATGAAAAGTAGCCTATGTCCATCTCCAGGTCATGGTCTACCCATGTGCCAAATTTCATCCAAATTCGTTCAGCCGTTTTAGCGTGAAAGGCATTTATAATATTAGATATGAAGTTGGGATTAATTGATAAAGATTATAGTTAAGTTATTGGAGACTCGTTTACCAGATTGTCTCTTCAAGAACTAATTATGACACTTTTGTTCCCAAAAATATAAGCAAAATTGATAAACTTTTTAACGAGTATCTATGTTACTAGACCCTTAGCCTCATATGGTTGTGAAAATATAATCCTAGGTAATATTATAAATGCGAAAGTGAGTTTGTTTGTTTGTTACGCTTTCACGCTAAAACGGCTGAACGGATTCAAATGAAATTTTGCATATAAGTAGACCATGACCTGGGTTAGAACATAGGATACCTTTTATACCGGTAGTACGTTCCCGTGGGATAATTTCCGACCTCCACGTGGGTGAAGCCGCGGGAAAAAATTGTGATAGCATAATTTAACCGATGGCTCAAAAGGGAGGAGGCCAATACTCAGCAGTGGGTTGACCAAGACTGACAGTTAACAAAAATGGTCTTTCTTAAAAAAAATGCGATTATCCTTAAATTTCTAAAAGAAAATAAGTAAACAATTTCTCATCCTATAATGATAAAGGACATTTAAGAAACATTTTTAACGTTCATTTCTTACCTGTAAACTGTCACGGAGTAATTAGGCGTCTTTATTCAAAAATGGCCTTTTCAATAATTAACGAATTTTTTCCGGGAGGTCAATTAGCGATGGCTTGATCAAAAACAACGCGAAAAGAATATAAATTGACACAATAGGAGACAGGATAATTATTATGATCCCGAAATTAAAAGCATTCACAGCAGACGAATCAACTTTTCGTCTTTGAGAACCAACAATTTTAAGAACATTAGATTAATATCGAAATATTGTATTATGCAAAGATGATTGAACGAAGAGGCTTTCAATTAATAGCATAGCAAAGTTCATTAAAAATAAAATAAAACTTGTTTTGTTTAACGATGAAGTTTGCAGTAGTAACATATATAATTAAACAAAATATTAATAACATAAAATTTTAACACAGCGTTCAAGTACGTCTAACGAAAGATATCCAAGCAAAAAAAAACACTGATTAAAGTGATTTTATTTTGACCTAAAATAATAAATGGCATTGGGTTAGCAACATTTTTAGTGTATTTTCGTTAGCAGATTTTTTTTCTTGTTAGAATGGAATGCGTTTTTCTTATTAATTTTTTACCATTGTCCTTATTTTGGTTGTCTGAATGATTTCTAAAAGTTTGTCCACCTATTTTAATGGGACCTCATATAAATGTAAGAGTACTAACGACTTATTTTAAAACTAAACCAAGGTGTCGTTTTGTCAAAAAAAATAGACTTAAAATTGGCTTATCTGCTCACTGATAGTACAAATCGAGGTTAAAAAAATGTTATAGAGGACACACAGGAAGAATAAATCAGGATCCGGTTGATGGTAGTAGGCTCGCCTCCTAAATAAGTGTCATGGGCCCTGAAAATAACTTGTGAAATGTGGGTGTACACTTCTGCCTAACCCTGCCCGGGATTGTAGATGTTATCTTAGATAAATATAGAAAGTTGGGATCGAAATTCCGTTGAAAAGCACTAGAGACAAAGCCGTTGCTAAAAGCAGAACCAAATCTTTCAATCCCATGGTAAATTTAAATTTCGGTGAACCGAATGATGAAAAGAATACCAGGACTTAAGATGATGAAAGGAGATGTTATTTGATAACTTTCTTGGTAAAATACAGAAACGTTGTGACGTACCTACCATCAAATATTACTAATCGGGTAATGGCTTCCTGAATGTTTGTAAGAGAAAACTTGGATAATAACAAGACAGAGCTGAAAATGTTTCTTGTTTATAAATTCGAGATAATTTCTTGAGCGTCTTCGCAGTTAATGTTATTAAATATTTTGTTATTTATCAAAAGTGTATATTGGATATTTTTTTCGTGACATTGATTGATTTAAGGCAATAATAGTCGTAGAAAAGTTGTTTAGATAAGTGTATTGGTTTTAAACTTACTTATTTGATATATCTTCAAATTCTTGTTGGGATGAGTTCGATCGATTTCTAGAGGATTGAATTAATACAGCTATCTAATTACGCAACACGTTTTCGTAAACCATTACGACTAATCTGTTTCATTTTGACAGTTCAACAACATTCATTTCGTTTTTTACGTTGTTGAGCAGATTTTTTTTCGAACATATGAAGCATTGGATTAGCAATCTGTTTCAAAACGAATCGGATTCTGATTGATCGTGTTTTACGCAATTAGGACACAGGTTTGTAATAAAATACATTCTAATCAAATAATATTATGAAGATGCTTCTGTGTGCCAGCTATTTAGAGAATAGTAAACTCATAAAAAAGTTGTCCTAGTGCCTACAGAATACAAATTCAGAGTACATTTGCCAAATTCAATGATGTTTCGTTTTCCATCTAGAAATGTACCTGAATTATTTATGTCACGCATATTGCGTCGCCTCCACTACCGTTCTTGATTAGCAAAGAAGAAACCAAAGAAATGAAAAAAAATGAACGAAATACTCAAATATGAACATGAGACTGCGTTGCTTAATTTTTTGAATAAATAATAAGAACAGTTTGAGTGGGAAGTGTAATGCTTTGAAATATTCAAGAATTCTGTGAACGGGGCACTGTGCGGACTTGGCGACAGAGCAACTATGAATATAGTTGAAGTTGAAAAGATACTTTGAAAATATTGCGGTAGTGAAACTTTGAGAAAGTTCCTTCTGCTGACTAGCTTTGCGGTTGTTTTACAATTTATTGGCCGTGAATAAGCGTTTCATTACTGTAATAAAACTACAATACCTTTTCTTCCACTATATTTAAATTAAATACATTTTTCGTTTGTCCGTAACCCCGTAGAGACTAGAATTCCGATAGATATACGACAAGCATCAACACAAAAGCTCAATCCATCAAAGTTTGAGCAGAAAGCAATAAAATGTATCGCTCTCAGTGTACCAGTTCGAACACGGTTCTGTCGCAATGCGTGTCCGGTGTCCCGTGGGACGGTTTTACCGTACGGTCCAGAGGTACACAAGTAGCGGGTAGTGTGCGACCTCGAGTTTGATACAGTCAATCTAACGTGTTTTTGGTGGAGTCATATGTGTATTTTAAGTTTGTTTGGCAATACTGATAAAGGTTGATGAATTACGCATGCGATGCTGACAGAATTTAGTAATGCAGCAGTATTTATTCAAGAAAAATGTGACCCTTGACACACGACGCTACAAAAAAAAACAGTAATATACAGGGTGTCAGGGACATCGACGCGAAGCCGGTTACCATGGATTCAGTACATGATTCTGAACGCCCCTGCGTTGAAATTTTTCGTCGGTCATTTTAAAAAAAATCAGCTGCTCCATACATTTTAACCGCGTAGGTATTGCACTTTTCTTTAAAACAGCTGTTTAAAAAAAAATAACCGACGAAAAATTTGAACGCAGGGGGTTTCAGAACCATGTACTGAATCCAAGGTAGCCGGCTTAGCGTCGATGTCACTGCCACCCTGTATATAAAGCACTAGTGACCAAAATTTGTGTGGAAATCGGTTGTCATGATGGGCATGTGTGGAAATGTCGTCAGAAAAGTTTAGAGTATAAATGTGGATGGCTATACGAGTAGGGGAAGACCAAAGAAACGATGGATGGACTTTGTGGAAGATGATATGGCTAGAAAGGGGGTGACTACCGAGATGACAACTAATAGAGAAGTATGGAAGAAAGGGACATGTTGCGTCAACTCCAAATAAATTTGGATAAGGGCAGGAGAATGATAAGGTAATAAATGTATAGAAAGTGGATAATAGACGACGAATGGAATTGGCAGATGGTAACGACGGACACAGCAAGCAGTGTTTACCGCACGATCAGCATTATATAACTTTCCGACATCTATCGTCGGGCAGTTGCCCAGAAGACACAACACCCGTCTGGTCGGACGATCCTTCGTTTTCTATGGAAGATAAGTGACATCCAGTACCCTAATTGCGTAATACAAGATCAATCAGAATCTGAATCGTTTTAAAACAGATTGCTAATCCAATCCATAAATCTGAAAAAATGTTCTGCTCAACAACGTAAATAACGTAATGAATGTTGTTGAACTGTCAAAATAAAACAGATTAATCGTAAGCGTTTACGATAATGGCTTGCGTAATTAGATAGCTGTTCCTCATACCTTTTTAACACGAAAAAAAATAAAGCTAGGCAGTTATTTATTTATTTATATATACTTTATTGTATACCACAAGAATACACAGGTAACAAAAAATAAATCAAACACCACAATATATACAATGGGCGGCCTTATCTCTTTCCCCGATCTCTTCCAGGCAACCTTGGAATGGACAATGATTTGCTTGAACATAAAATGACAATGACAGTTACCTATATGAGCAACCAACAACACACGATTGTGTAACGTATGAGTTCAAGATTTCTTTTATCACCGGGCGGCGTTCTAGAATTCAAGTTCTTTACTAATTAAGTATTCAGTGGTGGAATTTAAAGCTGCTTAAAATGAGTTTTGCGGGGAAAGGATGTTAAGCACTATAGATTTAATAAACGGCATAAAAAATATTGTGCTATGATTTATTTATTTCAACAGTTAAAATGTTAAGCAAGAGGGAGAATTTTTATATCATGTTTAAAAAAACGCCTACTTTTTATTTAGTGAGAACCATTATGGTGTAAATGCACTTTAAAACTCATAATAATTGAGGGGAAAAAGAGGGGTCTATAACGATAATGTCTTAAGATATTTAGGCGTCATTTTCAAGCCCACCCTAGTTGGGAATTTGTATTTTTAATTGACTAGCTAATGCCTGGCATGCTTTGCATGGCCTTTTGTTTATTTATTTTTTAGTTAAGAACCTTCTCCGGCACGCACACAACAACTTATCAAAGTTTCATCATAATCGATCGAGCCATCGATTTTCGAGGTTTTGCGAAACTAACGCACGGTAATTGTTTTTTATATAATTATATACATATAGTTAGATAGACTAGACTAGATGACCTGGTGAACTGCGTACCGCGTGACATCGATAATATTGGTGGCAAATCCCATACAAAATTTCGATTTTTGGCTGAGCCCTTGGGTTTTTTCCTAAACCTCCTTCCTTGAGAAGAAAAAAACAAAAAAACCAAATCGGTCGAGACATTTGCCAGTTTTTGCGAGACTATGCACGGCAATTGATTTAGATTCTTGGAAAAAGATGTAAATAGGCCTCAAGTATTTTTTCTTGGAATCAGGTATACAAGTTTAAAACAAAGCAAGAGTAGGTCACGCAATCTTTAGAAAGTCTAAAAATTATGGCTTCGTCGTTTAAATATTTTTCCACTTCACAGTAAGTATTTCTTGTAATGTCTAACGGCCAGTTTCTTCATCAAAAGTAACAGACAAAGTAACGTCACAAAGTCAAAGTAACTGTTACATTTGTTTCTTCACAATTTTAGCTGTTCCTTTTACCTCTAACTTTGACTCGACTTAACTTTGGCTGGTGTGAAAGCTAAAGTAGTTGTCTTTGTGAAAGTTATACCATTGTTGTTTTTTTTTTTGATGCCCAATTGATCTTCCTTTATTTTTATTTTTTTTTGCTCCGAGTACTTGTACGTAATTTATATATTTTAGTTTTAGATGTATACTATATTTATGATGAATGAATTTTATAAAGGTGATGTAGTTTATCGTTGTAGGTTAGACTTATTCAACACCTGTTAAATTTAAGCTGTTAGCTAACATACATAACTGTGCATTTATCTGTGATTTTCTTTTATTAATAATATGTTAAAATGGCATCAAGATCATTCAGTGAAAGTTCAAGTTTATCAGATGACGAACTTATCGTGCGTTATACGCATAGATGTAAGAGATTTAATATTCACAAGGATTATTTTTTATGAGACGAGGTTGTTTTTCTGTTCCGATACAGCGAATGCCAAATGAAACAGTTACATACCTCAGTTTATTATTGCAAGACAAACTTACGCCAAACACTTTTAAGTAAGCTTAAACTTTAGTTTATATTTAACCAGAAGGTTTCTACAAGAAGCTACTAAGATAAAAAGAAGTTTAGGGATCTTTTGTAACAAATTTTTTTTTTTTTTTTTTAAAACGTTGCCCCACACTAAGAATTTCTTCTTGTATCGTGGGTGCGTTTACAAACATAGAAACTCACATACACTAACACCCAGACCCGGAACAACTACTTGCAGATCATACAAATATTTGTTCCGTGCGGGGATCGAACCCGCGACACGTTGCGCAGCAGTCGATCGCTCAGCCACTGCGCCAACCGTGTCGTCAAATATAACTAAAAGAAACAAAAAGCATTATGCATATAAACCTATACTAAATATCTAGCATGTGGTAATTTATTTGAAACACCGGTCACCTAAAATAAGTTTAGGGATCTTTTGTTACAAATATAACTATGTATAAAAAAATTAAAAAGCGTTATGCACATAAACTTATACCAAACATCTAACATGTAATATTGAAATCACCAGTCACCTAAAAGAAGTTTAGGGATATTTAGTCTCTAGTGGGCACGCTGTCTAATGTAGGCCATATGATACATACAACGGTCTACCTGTGCAGGTGTGCCTGCGCAGGTCGACCGGCGTGTCGTATGTTCCATGAACTGCACAGGTCACGCTCTGGTCTAGCTGTGCAGGGACATCTGCACAGGTACACCTCTGCAATAGATTAGCGTGTATGGCCGCCATTATTTGCCAGTACTTAACATTAAAACAAAAGCCTGCAAATAATTAAAATGTTAACGATTATTACTAGGTCTTAAAAAATCCGCATTTTAACACACAATTTGACTACACATAAACAAGTAACGTCGCACTGAACAACACATTCCTCACTAATATTCGTAAAAAAGTATAATAACTCGAAATGGTACATCAAACTCCGTTATGAAGATTTTAGTGGTTTCATCAGAGAGCCCATTTTCCATCTCTATTTAGGTAGGTGTATCATGATTTGAATAATTTACATCAGAATTTTACGATTTACTGTCTAGAATGTCTGAGGTGGTCTATCAGAAAGGTACCATCCACTGTACGTTTTAGTCTTACGTATACCGTCCTATCAAATTTATGCAAACCTTCAGTTGGTGTATTTACCCATCATTTTGTATTATTATGCCGTTCTTCTTGTATAATACTAGCTGTGCCCCGCGATTTCACCGCATAAGTCTCAATCCCGAGGGAATATCGGGATAAAACATAATGTGCCAAGTTTCATCCAAATCCGTTCAGCTGTTTTGGCGTAAAAGCGTAACAAACAAACAAATTCACTTTCGCATTTATAATATTAGTTAGGAATCGCAGCGTTTCCTAAACTAGAGAAATTAAAGAAGGTTAGCGCCTTGTCGAATTATGGAACTTAAATGGAGTTGGGCCATCCGCCAGGACCTGGTAAGACGCAGTGATGACATGTGGAGTGAGGCAGTGACCGAGTGACTGATCCAAGGACTGGAAGACAAAGTGTCGGCTGTGGAGATGGCTGGACGACATTGTTACCATCGCGAGCAGAACCAGGATGAAGCTGGTGCAGGAGCGTGAGGATAAGGACAAGAAAAAAAACTGGGTGAAGTCGAGCCATGGATGATGATAAAAGATATCACGTATATTTCAGTTCACTCAAGATAATATAAACAAGAATCTGACCGAACTCCAAACCTCATTCGAAATATCGCAGTTTCCCCGTTTATATCACTAAAACGTAATCATCAAACCGGTTACGAACGCGTTTTAATAAGTAATACCGGGGCACCAAGTTTTTAGTATTGTGAGAATAAAATTTTGTTTAACGATGTCTCTGGGCCCCGAGGAAAATGGGCCATTTGATCCGCGAATAATGGGTCCACAGCAACAGACGTTACATCAATGTGGTATAAAGATGCTGCTGCTGTGGAACCAGGAAAGGTGGACATGGTATTTCGTACAACACTAATAATAATATTTATTTGGCATAAAGAAGTACAGAGACACATGGTGACACTTAATTTAAGACTGCAAATGGCCGGGTAAAAATAAACCCATGTTAGTAAAAACCTGTCTTACTGGGGCTAATAAGCTTACAAACCCTCTCCCCTCTGTACCCGGTATAAGTACCGGGTACAAATTGGTGAAACGTAGCATGAAATGTAACGCAAGTTGGAATAAAATGGCTTAGTTGTTGTGTTACATTTCACATTGCATTGCGGACGGCGCATTTGTGTTACATTGAAGTAACATCAATCTGTACCCGGCATTACATGGACCCTGTATTTTCTAAAAGAGTAGGCAGAGGTGGCACACCCATGTTTGGGCACTTAAGTAAGTAGTATTCCGTATATCAGGGGTCTAGCTTATTGTCATCGATCAAGCATAAATACAGATTCTGGTTTGCTACTGAGAATTTTCTGATTAGAAAGTCCCATATCTATACAATTTGACAAGGCTTCGTCTTGTAACAGTAGATTTTGATAGCCGGGGTAGATTGATTGATCCTTTCATTTCATAAATGAGAAATCCGCCCAGAAAAGTGTCATGTGTCCTTCAGCATTATTCGACGAAAAAACATAATCATTTTTCCTAACCTTGTAAGTTTTTTGTACGAAAAACAAACTCGCCCCTCCAGCTAGTCAATTTGCAACATAAATTACACACATTTGCATCGCTTTGTCATATCTCGAAATAATGAAAATAAATTGTGGACCGGAGGATTTTTACGGTCTATTTTAGTCACAAAACGGGTTAAAACGTTGCAAAGAGCAGTTTTGGGTTGGCTGCATTATAAACGTATTGTATGCATGTCGTAATTAAATATTAAAAAGTAAACTTCGTGGTTGTATTTCGGGATGTTTTGTGTTTTGTATAGCGATTCTTTGACGATGTTTGACGTTTTATGAGTGTGACAGTTGCGATACATTAATGGAATGTGACTGGTCGGTGGAAAGTAAATATATGTTTATGAATAGTCAGATCAAAGCGTAGCGAGGTTGAAGTTGTCACAGAATTGTCATTGAAAAAAAGATGATGGCATTAGTTCTGATTTTTGCCACACACCAAAAGATATGACATACTAACCGCTGTATATGACAGTGTAGCAAATGGCGCCGCGGCGCCAATTGCTGTACTTACTGCCCCGCTTTTTTATTACGAAGTTACTGGAATCATAGAAAAGGACGGATAAGAGTGAAACTGGCCGGTGTCAGTCACTCTAGCAGAGCGTCGCATCGATAGTTGCGTGGCGGCTGTCTTCTGATATCAGAAGAGGTTATCACGGAAGCCGCTGTCGTACCACGTCCATGACGAACTGCTATTATATTCCGGCACAATCCGGATGATATTGATACTGCTGCACCACTAATTCGATGTCCACTTCTAGTATTGGCTATCCTGAGACTAGACGTTATATATTTTTTGACCTTGACCTAAAATTCAAGTAATGATCAATGAATACTACTAATGAATATTGCAACATCATTCTAAACCTTGGAAAAGAAATACCATATCTAAATCAACATCATATAACCCAGCACCAAATACGCTACTTTTCAAACTTTATTGCACAAAATACGTACCTATCTATATGCAGTGTACATATTTGAAAATTTCGTCTTTAACACTCGTCGTTTGCAATGAGACTGCCTCTGTTAATGTTCTTATGATAGTCTATAAAAAAACAGGTCTTAAGATGTTAGTTTAATGTTTCGAGATGGACATTACAAGGTAGTGACTCGGAATGTGTGAAGATTGGCTAGTTGCAAAGCGAAGAAAAAAATTGTATTGTGGAAGCATTTAAATGATTATGGTAATTTAAAAAGTGTTTAATGTCGACACGTTTTGTCAAAAGCGCATTTCCACTATGGATAAGTAACCATCGCAAGAAACTTGAATCGTGTAAATGGGGTTTCAGAGTCATCTGTGAAGCCCGATTTACACGATGCAAGTTTCTTGCGATGATTACATAACCAGGGTGGAAATCCTGTGGCATACAATAAAATTGAAGCAACAAATGACTTCCATCGTCTAAACACTATTGAGACGGTGCAACTATTTATTGTTGCTGCAAGTGAAGGCCATCGCAAATCAGCGGACGGCGGGGTAGAGTATTTTGAATTTACCAACGAAAATTCGTACGTATCTAATGGTAATAAGATATAGATCCAAAGCACGGAGCATCAATCATCATCATTTCTCTCTGGGATATTGAAGAGCACGCTGGAGGATATCGTTTCGATGCGACGACATGCGGCGGGACTCGATAGCATGCGGCGTGAGGTAAGGAAAGGTTGCGACGGCATGCGACAGAATACGCCGGAGTCCTGCTAGCATGGGATCGCGGGGTAGAGGCAGTGCAAACAAACAAAGCCTTCAGCTTTATTATATTAAAATATTATAAAAGTACCAGCAACCCGGCCAGTAACCAGCAAAGGTAGCAAAGCATATATGCCTACATTTTTTTCTGTTGCAGTTTCGTGTCAGCCTGTTGCGTCGAGCATGTGGGTTAGATTAAAATGTAACTGATATTCATTCTACTTGGAGTATTTTACATCGTCAGCCAATTTACACAAAACTTTAATGTATTATAAACCTTCCTCATGAAACACTTCGATCATTGATGAAAACCGTATGAAAATCCGTTCGGTTGTTTTTCAATTTATCGCCTTCAGACAGACAGACGCGGCGGGGGGACTTTGTTGTATAATATGTACCGATGTGATGATATGTGGCATCCCCTTGCCTTTCTCCAACTACATTGGGGCCGGCTTGATACCAGTAGGTATGCTTTTATAATATTATGTAAGAGTGTTACAGAAATCTTTAGCAGGAATCCCGTCGACTAACATCATTATGTTGTTTATCTGCTAACGCCCCTCAAATTAAAAAAAAAACCTAATAAAGACAAAATATAATCACCGACACTGAACAATATTAAAAAAAAACAATTTCTCCCCACTTTCATTACACAACCCTTAATTGATTCCAACCAAGTCGCGAAGTTGTAAAATAAAATGCAAAAGTACACTTTACATTTTTCCTCTCGTTCGCACAGTTTCAAAGAAATAATGTTTGAACTAGTTTCACGATATTGTAAAAGAAAGTGCTCAGTTGATGTTTCCAGGTCGGGTTCTTTGCGGCCTGACAGTTTGTTATCACTCGCAATGAGTGCAGGTTCCCAGGAATATACGAGTTTAGAATTTATTATTGCTAGAGTGAACAGGTAGTGTTATTTTGTATGTCTTTGTGTAGGAATTCTGATACGTTTGTTAGGTTTTCTGAGAAGGTTAGTCCAGTCCAATTTTTCCAAGATACCCTTTATTTATTTATAAATTTAACTGTTTGTTTGCACACATATTTGCAGACAAGAACGGAACAGAACAATACGTACAAAAGTGATGTTCTTGCTTTTGTCGTTGTAGGAAAAAATCGATTCATGCATGACCCACCCACGTTTGACATAGATTTTAACTTTCAGCAAGACTTGAGCTGTCTACCAGATACTTACTTAAAATGAATAACAGTGTCATTGGTCGTCCTGTACAAAAAAAGTTAATTATTATTTTTACACCCTAATGAAAAATATACTGCGAAAGCTTATTTAATCATTGTCGCTTCTCTTGATTACTTTTACTTAAACGCGAAAGAGCGTACCACTCAAATTATATTTCTTAAGGTTGAATAAAAAATATTAGAATCACTTAATGGATGCCATCTTCTATTTGGATTCAAGAATTTTTTCAGCCATGATTTCATTACTTATAATTATTTTTTTCAGCCTAAGTACTGCCGTAATTTGAAGATATGGTTTTTTCGTCTAATCTGGGCACTTTTAGTCGAAGTAATATAAGCTATTGGACTAATTTATGAGGAATTTATTTTTAAATCCTTACTAATAATAAAATAATTTATCATAAATACGAAAGTGAATTTGTTTGTTTATTTATTTTTTTGGTTTTTTTTTACGCTTTCACGCAAAAACGGCTGAACGGATTTGGATGAAACTTGGCACATGGATAAACCATGTCCTGGATTAGGACATAGGATACTTTTTATCCTGATATTCCCACTGGATTGAGACTTACACGGGTGAAACCACGGAGCGCACCTAGTAGAGGCATATTTTTTTATACTTAAAAGTTTTTAGTGCCTTTAATATCATAGAAACGGAAGATTGAAAGGAGTACTTAGCTCAATAGAGTAAAGTGAATTATCAGAATTTGTACGTTTTTTTATACGGATAAAAGCTTTTGAAGTCTTATTTATATGTGTATATTTTCTAGGAATAAAGTTTTAAAATTTCGGGTCGGGTAAAGTGTTACTAGGTTTTTCCATTAGGAAATTCTCAGTAGCAAACCGGATTTTGGATTTGTGACCTGTTGATGGCAGTATACTCGCCCACTAGTATATGGATTTAAGGAGACTACGGGACTTAAACGTGCCTAAACGCAAGTTTTATAATGCAAGTATATGATCCACTGTAATAAACATAATCGGAAAAATATTTGATATTCTTCAGGATATGGGGTAAATTCGTTAAACAAAAAATGATTAAAAAAAAATATATCTTTATTCTGATTTTCTAGACTGATTGTTGTTGATTTTCTTAAAAATAACAGTTTAATTATGCAGTCAATTTTTTCAGTTTTATTTAACCCTAACAAAGCTATGGCTATCTCTAACGATTCTACCTTATGCTAGTTAGATAGTGTATTGAAAACATGATAAAACTAATTTGTTATGATAGAAAAAAAATCACGAAGATACCTCAAAAAATTATTTTAACGATTATAAATTATATTAATTTACATGCAATCATTCTGATTTTTTGTCAGATTATTCTACAAGCAAGATATTAGGGTAATAGTGTTTTAATTTTTTTTGTGCAATCAATAGATTTTTTGTAAATAGATAATTGCTTCATATTTTGCAATAAATTACCTGCATTGTGTTATTGCGCTTCTCTTTCTTTTCTATGCAGTCCGACAGTGTCGCGCTATAGCTGTTGTACGAGTAAGCCTCTTAAACATAATTGGCGAAATGTGGTTGTAGAGTATACATCTGCTTACCAATTTCGGCAATAAAAACGAGTTTATTTATTATTTATAAGAGTTACCCAAACATGATTCTTATTTCATATTTTTGTGCAGTCAGGGAATTTAATGGCAAATTGAAGTAGAGTGTCAACTGACTTAACAGTTGACACTCTACGTCAGTTTGCCGTGTTAGAGCAATTCCATACAACTGTCAAAAAAAGGACAGTTTTGATTTGAATATACGGGCAATTTAAGTTGCATAAGGCTCCCTGTACATGACGCTATAGCCGCACCGGCGCAGGACCAAAACAAGAAAAAAATAAAGATTATCTCATAATTAGTGTAAAAGCTACGCGGCGCCACCCGGTGCGGGGGCGGTACTGCGGCGGTGCGGTGCATGGCCGATATTTATTCGTATAGGTTCACAAATTTGCGGTCCGGCACCGGTGCGGCTCCGGCAGCATGTACAAGAAGCCTCACAGTTATTTTTTATTCAAATTCAAATAATTTATTTTTCTTCACAAACAATGACATGCCGTTACGAATACGTACGTTACGTTATGAATGACGTTGGTCCCGGCTGTCATTCGTGGATCTTTGACAGTCGTACGAGTCAGTACGAGTCGTCAGAAGCCCGAAAGTCTGACACCAGTCTTACCAAGGGGTATCGTATTACCCAGTTACTGGGTTGTGGAGGTCAGATAGGCAGTCGCTCCATGTAAAATACTGGTATTCAGCTGCATCCGGTTAGACTGGAAGCCGACCCCAACATAGTTGGGAAAAGGCTAGGCAGATTGATTTGATAGCTTTTGTCCGCGGCTTAGCTCACGCAAAAACACACTACCGGTATTAAAAGTATCCTTTGTCATAACTCAGGTCATGGTCTACCTGTGTGCCAAATTTTATAGAAATACGTTCAGCCGTTCAGGTGTGAAAAGTAACAGACAGACAGAATGACTGACACACAGAATTAGTTAGAGTTACGTTTGTATTAGTAAGGATTTTTATCGTTATTCTGAGTAATAGGAAGATCTATCTTTAAATAGTGCTTGTGTACTTTTGTATTGTACCTAAGGTTTGACTAATATTTTAAATTCTGTAACTAGCTGTGAAACTGGTGTGAGCGACTTAAAAGAAATGTGTCTTTGAGATGATACTTTTCCCAGAGATTCTATAAACTCTTCACTTCGTTTGTATAGACAATTTTACCCTTTCCGTTACACGGCGAATATAGACCTACCTACACAAACACGTGTTAATATTCAAACTAATGGTAACATCAGATAACCATCACGATTCAACGTTTAACCCCTCCCTAATATCCCATTCAATACATTTGGGATATTTCAAAGCTATTCTTACAACTACTTGCACCGTCCCATTTCAAATGCTTGATTGATTGCTGGCGATTAGCGATTGCTTGACCGTCAATCCGTCGTCATGACAACCGACCTTCCACGTTAGAACCATTTTATAAAGAGCCCTCAGTTCATCAGTAAACATTTGAATGCAGAATACTGTTGCAGCTCACATGCAGTTGGTAGTTCGTATGAATTGACAAAAATGTAAAATGCAGTTAAGATGGTCTCTATTGTGTGAGGTTTACGGTTGTGATTCGATTGTATTACTGTTGATTTGAAATTAAAGCGAGTTCTACATGTGCGTTGATTGGCTCAGCTGACAGATAGGAAGATAAACGACCGTTGTCATTTGTCATTCGTGTCCCGAACGACACTGACGAGTTCTTGCACTCGCCATATTAAATGCATATTATAATGAGAAATTTCGTACCATGATTGATTGGCGTTGTGTACTGACTATTGGAAATATAAGACATATGGACTGTATAGCTGCCATTATATACCTATACAGGGTGTTAAAGAAATAGCTAGCCATAGCTTAGGGGTAGGTTCAGTACAGTACAGTAAAGGAACTCAGAAAAAAAAAATTGCAAGATTAACCTAATTTAGTAACTACTAACTTAAAATAGCAATCGTTTAGAATTCTTTTTTTTTAAATTCTTTAATTACTTAGGGCTGATTTCACCAATGAAACTGAACGCGATCAGCTTTTCCAAAACGTGATCAAGAGCTGTCAGTGTCAAAATTGTTATGGAATATTGTACACTAAGAACTCTTGCCTGCTCTTGCTCTTGAAATTGAAAGCATTCAGAACATCTAAACGCGTTCAATTTCATTGGTGAAAACCGCACTTAGTTTCATTGCGTTCGATAGTAGGTAGGTAACTCTAGGAAATTATTAAATCAGCATTTAAACAAAATAAAAAATAATTATAAGCATAGTTTTAATCAATTCTAAACAATTGCTATTTAATTAGTGGGTACTATATTAGGTTCATCTTGTGATAATTTTCGGTTTTTTTAACCTTTTATTAAAGGTTTTTTTTTTTTTTTTACGGTTTATCGACTAACTCGAGCTATGGCACGCAATTTCTTTAACACCCTGTATAGTGTGCGCCATGTCTAAGATCTTCATGAGAGTGGGTGTTACATGGGCATTTTACATGACCTCGTTTTTTCTATGTTCATTTTAAGACTCACTCTTTCGGAAACTTTACTGAGGTCATCGAGCATTATACTGAGGTCCTCACTAGTCTCAGCCATTACAACTATATCGTCGGCAAACCAAAGACGAGTGATGTAGACCTTTCCAGTTCAGAAACTTTAAGATATCCTCCAGTGCAGCGGTGCAACAGTTTCGGAGAGGTAACGTCTCCCTGTCTCACACCTCGCTGCAGAAGGATAGGTTTCGAGGTCTGGTCCTGGAGTCGGACTGACATAGTGGCGTTTTCGTACAGACACTTTAGCACCTCGATGTACTGATAGTACATCTGGTACCGTTGAAGATACTGCAGTACAGGCCACGTCTCGATCGAATCGAACGCTCTCTCGTAGTCCACAAACGCAGAGTATCTTATATATGTATATAATAGTACAGACACTTTAGCACCTCGGTGTACCACTAGTCGATCTGGTACCGTTGAAGAGACTGCAGTACAGGCCACCCCTCGATCGAATGGAACGCTCTCTCGTGATCCATAAACGCTAAGCAGAATATCTCACATATATTATTTAACTATATCTTTTTCGTCATAACTATTATGAGAAAGATATTACAGTTGATATAGTTCTAAGACAAAGCCAAAAATAGAAAATGAACTCTATCAAAAATATACTTAGTTAGAACTATTATTATGTTCACGCTTTATCCAAATTCATAATCAATCAGTACACATACATACATAAACTCTTGCCTTCTTTCCATGGGGTTAGGCATAACCTATAGAACGCTCCCTACTACGATCCTTAAGCCTCGCCTCGTTTACGTTGAACATCATCAATAAGGTCACTGTATGTCTTCCTAGGGCATCCCCTCCCGGCATTTCCACTCACATCTGCCTTGTAAATACATTTCCATATCAATCAATCTACCTAGCCTTCTCCCAATTATGATGGGGTCTAACCGAATACAGCTGAATATCAGTACTTTACATAGAGCGATATCCTATCTGATGTACACAATCCAGTTACTGGGTAACACGATACCTCTTGGTAAGACTGGTTGTCAGACGTTTTGGGCATCTTACTACCCGTAACGACTGTCAAAGATCTACAAATGACAGCCGGGGCCGACAGCTGAACAAGTTTGCCGAGGCACGGAGGGCTCTTAATATGTAATGGATGGTCACCCATCCATGAAGCAAGCGTAGCTTAACCTTCGATCGACCCCTGCGGCTGTTATTATTTAGCCACAAGCCCCCTTCAAACTTCAAAGTACAATTGAACTTTAATAATTATTCCAATGACTAAATTAAGTTAAGTCTTTGAGCTCTTAAGTTAATTTATTGTTGGATAAACGACAACAGTAATTTCGTTTATGATAACAGACAACCAAAAATAACCTTATTGTTTCATAGTCCTTAATAAGGACAAGATTGACAGACCGCACTTTGGCTTTACTTTGCTGAAATGTATGGGTATCTTAAGATTAAGAACTTTATTGAAATATCGTTAATGTTCATGCTCACATTCGCTTAAACGATTATGATAATCATATGCAACAACGTAAGGTTCATATTCGTATGAATCATTAACCCAAGTAGGTAAGTGATTCATACGAATATGAATGTATGATACGAACAGTGCGGTTTGTGAATCTTGCTCTAAGATCTTCGATCAAATAATTCGTACTATGAATGACGTAATGGAAATAACGTGAATTTGAAAATGGAATATTTTTAGATGACAAACAATCGTGTCGCTTGGGAGTTTAATGCGCCCACGCTGGAAACTCCGACGAAAAGTTTTTTCAGCTGATGTTTTTAAGCTATGTAGGCATTTATTTAAGACGTAAATAGCCCGGACCTCAGTGGTCACAAAGCTCCTGAATTCGCTAGGCCAGCGCAAGGGCAAAGGGCTTCCAGTGATGTGCGGCCTACTGCGTACCTAGACGTACAAATACATTAACGTACAGAAGTACAGAAATAACTTATCATAATAGACTAATAAAAAAATAAAATAAAATAATTTCGGACTACTAAAATGATCCATATATTGTTAGTAACAGACTTAAGGCTTGTGCAGACCAGTGCGACTTGTCGCGCGACGCGACACCGGTCATTGTTATACTGTGAAGTTTTCTTACAAATTCTATTGTTCGTGTCGCGTCGCGCGACAAGTCGCGCTGGTCTGCACAAGCCTTTAAACTAAAGACGAATTAATGAGAAGACTAGCCATTAACTAGACAACGAGAAGTTGAAATTATTGTATAAGTATTTTCACAAATTGCCTTATTATGGCGGAGGAAGTGTCTGCCGCCACAGTCTTCAGGATGATATTGTGACAGCCTCTTATTCTGCTCAGGAGTGAGATTGCGGATGATGGCATAAAATCCATCGATATGAATTACCGCGAACATTTCTGAGGAACTGCAATAAAGTGGCAGTCGCAACTTCATCCTAAAAACATCGTTGTATCGGACGCGTCCGGCGACCTTTACGAGTAGTTAACCCAAAAATTACGGGTGTAAAAACTCTAACAATAATGTTTAAAAAGCGTAACCTCCACTTGGTTAGTATACAGAGCAAATCTTCGTGCCAACATATAACCCTCTGACCGCTAGAGCCCTAATAACGCTCCCTCTCAATGTCTTCATGGTTATTGAGGTAGAATATCTATGAACTCATTTCATGGTATCGGCTTCATCTCCTCGAATTTAGGCTAGAATATAATAGAAACTTCACACCAACATGTTACACTAATTTAAGTTCTATTTTTATAGAACCAAAAATATTTTATTGTTGTTTTAATATTTGTTTAAATAGAAATAAATAAAATAAAAAAATCCGTGTAAACTATTCAGTTTTATCTCTTGTTACAGTTTTTATAAGAAAAAAAATCCTATTCAAGAGAGTGTTTCTGTTTTGTTATCCTTTTCGTAATAAAATCTACAGAGTGAAGTAGACAAGAACTTTCAATTAAATTCAAAGAGGTACATACATAACAAAGGTAATAAAAATCCTGCGTAGACACAATCTACCTTAAAGAACGTATCTCATTTCTTCAATTCCACCTTCAAAAAGTACGTCAACAAAAAAATCAAACACAATGACATAATAAAATGGATTATAAAATGTAATCACATCAATCACTTCACAATAAGTGCGTCACAAGTATTATTGTTGGGATTACCTCGTGTCCCCTTCGTCTGATAACTTTGACGGACAATCTTTTATCTCCCCTAGCTACAAAGGCCTTTGTATCGACTACATTTTTCGTATTTACTGACCCTACTTTTAAAAAAAACTGAGGATGTTTCCTGGTAATGTTGGCATTTTAATTTATTTTGCTGATGGTAACACCATCAACAAAATATATGTTTAGCAATGACCACTACATTAATTTTCTGGATGCAGGATATGGAAGTCTGGGTGATGTGACGCTTATTGAAAGAGTCCTATGACCAGCAGTTGAATATATCAGGGTATTCTTAATACATAAACATTATGTTTTACGAACACTGAAAGACCGTCGCGATCTGCATGGTCTCTGTATGCCCTGACCATGATCAAGTACGGACTTTAAAAGAGAAAAATTGTTTTTGAAGTTCATACTTGATCTTGGAAGACCGATACAGACTCAGAGGTCAAAGGACTTCTTAGTCTGTTTCGGTCTTTCTTCTCAGAGTAATCGGATAAGAAACACCGAACTCATCTAGTTCTAAAACATAATTTATTTTTTACGCGTATTTTTATTTTTCTTACATTTTACAGAAATAAATATTATTTGTCATCATTTATCGTCCACTATTATAGTGGATGGCTACAGAAGAATAAGACCCAAGAAAAGATGAACGGACGGTGTGAAAGATGAGAGATGGTTTAGCAGGTGAGAAACGCAGAAATTTCGTGTGTGTTGGGTTATGTCCTATCGCTTTGGAATATCCTGTAATGATAGAAGTGTTGTGTAAATAAATAAAAATGTCATAAAATACAGAAGTGTATTTTATGACATTTGTAAATTGAACAAAATAATTATTTTATCCCAATTTATTTGAGATTGACATCAAATTAATTGGGATAAAATTATAATTTTATAATACAGGAGGAAGATAAAAGTAGTATAAAATAACGTCTTTCGTGTGCAAGTATGATAAGGGGGTGATTAAATGTTCTAGCATAATATTAATTTGATTTTTATGCCGGGGGGTGGAACTTCCCCTAAGTGTCGGCGGCTATTATATTTTGTGTCGTCACGTTCTGTTTCTTCGTTAGGGTAAAAATGAGCATCAAAAATACGTTTACATGGATCATTTATTTGAGAGCGTAATATTTTTAGAATGATAAATGACGTGAAATTAAATTATGGCTTGAAGACGCTTATGTAGAATCTTATTTGATTTTGTAACTTAGGTATTAAAATAACATCGTTATAAGTTACGTTTTGGCCTAAACCACAGATGGGCATTCCGCAAAATCATTTAAATAAAAAGCGACTCTTGTTACGACACAATAAAGTGCATTTCAGGTCGCACAGCGCTAATCACCTTCAGTTATTTTCACCTAGAAGTTGCCTCTCTTTGTATCGCGTGACTTTAAGATCTTCTGACTACGTTACACTCACTGAATTGGCCCAGCAAGACGGGCCCGCCGCGTACTTGTAGCTTCATACCTAAACTGCGGAGTGTTCCATCTGTATTAATCTGTGCCTGAACAAAATAATTTCATGCAGTAACCGGTCACTGTTAAGATAGCCTACAAAGATCCACAGACTACAATGAAGGGTCAAAGAGAAAATTGCTACAATTACACAGTCCGTAGACAGGCCGGATTGGTGACCACAGTTGGTTGTAATTAGCAGATGGAAGGATGTTGCTTACCTTTTGTTTGACATATGCTAATCAGTACACCCTAAGCCCCGAGTGATAAGTAGGTCGTTCATTATTTTGATCACAAATAACTATTCCGCCGTCTTGGATGGTCCGCCATATTGGATTTAGAATGACGTCACACTGCTTATCATGTATTGTCATCCAAACTTAACGTGTATACAAAATTTCAGCTCAATCGGATCTAGATACCTGCTTCAAAATTGAGTAGCAAGATTCCACCAGAACAAACATAAATACATACATTGCAAGTTAAATAAGAGCTTTTAAAACATTAAGCTTATTTATTTATTTTTATCATTTGTTCTTTATAGCCTTACTCTCACATAAATTTGATCAGCTTTTCTCGTTTTTTGAAAAGCCATAACGCCAAAAAGTAAAAAAAATGCATAGTTTTTTTTAAATCCAACGTACACATATTTACCGCTATTCCCAAAATTGTTTAGACCAACATCCAATAACAACTATGTTAGCCGAGTAAAGCCGCTGTGTAAACATTGTACATATTATTGAGCGTGCGACGGTGTCAGCGGCCCGTGAAATTATGCCACCCCATGCTATTGTGTTGCACCCTTATTACGGTGTGGGGTAAGGCATGAAAAATAGCGATTTAGAGGAAATTAAAACTAAAATACAATCGGCCATATTAAAAAAGCATGCCCTAACTTTAAACTCAAAGTAAGACCAAAAAAAAACAGACTTCTTCTTCTTCAGACAATTTTTTTATTACCTACCTTATAACATTTAGAATGAAGTCCAAAATGCAAAAATGTGTCTAGATGGTTTAAACCTGACTCTAAGGTTAGAACTCGTTCTGTAATGAGGCGGAATTAGTTTTACTTTTTAAATTGTTTATTTTGATAACATTATTCTGTAGCTTCTTTGTAAAGTGACTGGAATTGGTAAAATAAAATGAATTTGCTTCATTTTCAGTCTGACCAGTGCATCACATCCATCATCGGGAGTGTCCACCACTATGTGGTAAATGTGGTCAAACCACAAGAATGCAAATTAATAATTTTGGTGTTCTTTACGTTCTCGTAGTCACGGCTCTGTGCCTGTCACGTTCTATGTTATCTTATTCCGATTTTTTTTTAATAATAATATTATTGTATGTACTGTACCTACACATACAATTTTTTTAACAAGATGAGCTTGGTTGGTTTTACGATTAAGTGCTTAATTTATTTAAGATTGTCCATGGAGTTACTTGCCCGATCTTCTTCATAGGAACTTGCTACCTTTTGTAATGGGCGTTGGGCAACTAGCTTCATATTTTTGACTGACAGACTCTTTGACAATTCAAAAGTACTTGTTAATGACGAATAGAAATAAATGCTCCAACGTTGAGTACTAGTTTGATTTTCTTAAAAAAAGTTTTTTTTTAAAGTGAAAAAAATTACTTAATAATAAATATAGGAGAAGTCTTGTCCATTTTCTATTTTGTTAAGTACCTCGTACTTGGTGCCAGGGCTACACTGTCCTCCCATACCTTTATATACCACGCTACATCTCGTATCTCAGGCCAATACTCGTCAGCCATAGGGAATTGGGGGCTATAGGGACTTTTGGTGTAATACCTGCTCTTTACTTATGTTATGAGGCCATTAAAGAAAGAATTTTAATACGAAATTTTTGTCACCAGCCTCAAAAATGTTATTAACAAAAAGTATTCTGCATAATTATTCCTGGAATTTTAATCTGCAGCACACTGCATTTTGTTCCTTTTTCGGGTGTTGATTAATATTGTGTACAATTTTGATTTAAGGCTGTATTTTTCCTTGAATATTTGTTTTTAATGTTTTGGTAACTTTGTTTTTGATGTTAACTACGCAACTATATCTCCATATTTCGGTACTTAAACATGCGGTTCCGGTTCCCCGTTTTAAAATAAAATAAATATATATATTTTGTCTCAGAAAAACAGAATATAAAAGGTTCACAAAAACCAATCAAGTAAAAATTGAACATTACAGAAAAAAAGTATATCGTTGGTGTCTGTGACAATGAATAAAAATTATTGTACCACACACACCAGAAAAAAATCAAATGAAAATAATCTAAAAGTCTGTTTATTGCAGTTTTTGTGTTCTTGCACCTTGTAATTAAAGAATATGGAGCTAGGAACTTGACTTAATCCATATTTATGACACTATTAATCTCTAAATATTTAAAATACATTTGTCCTTTGAAAGGCTGAGTTGATTGACATACATAGAGGAAAGTGATTAAAGGATGATTTCTACCAAACGGCTCGCATCGCATCGGATCGGAAAGGATACGAAAGGATGCGGCGACAGCCGATCGCGTCCGGCAGGATGTCAACGCGTACGATCGGCTCCATACCGTCGCTTGCGAACGTATCCGTTTCTGGGCCTAGTCAGATAATTTCATTCCTATGACGACAGGCGAACGGCGCCGATAGCGCGTCGCAGCATACTTTCGGCTACGATCGCGTGTCGCGGAAGACCCCCGCGGTCAATCTGATGTGCGCAGCTTGGTAATGTAGACTTTAAATACGATTTAATATCGTTTAAAGATTGTAAAATCCGTTCCGATCCAATGCGATGCAGTTTGGTGGAAATCATCCTTATTAGGTACCTAGTATATTTTCATTTTTTTTTTCTATTTTATATTCCTTGACTTGAAGGATTGATATAAAAAATATACCAATATTTTAGAGAAAAGAGTATATTTTCTTTCAATAGATTTTAACGACACGCGTATGCTGCTAAGAATATGATTCCCAAATTCTATATTTTCCCTTACCTCAGAATCCGAGAGATAAGTAGATGTATGTAAATTGTATGTATATGATAATATTAGGGTGGAAGAAAATGTAAGGCTTGAAAACACTGATTCCCACCTACCTTGATGTGAACTTATGTGGCGTATAAAATGAAGGTAGACAGAAGGTACAGTTACCAACCGATAACACATAGAGTTTTGAAAAAAATTGGCAGAGTTGAGCGAGAAATTCAAAGTATTTAAAACACTAATGTTATACGCTTCGGTAATCTTCGTGTTTCTGAATTAGTACGAACGTCTCGCCACAGAGTAACCTATCTTCTGACATTTCATTAGTGCCCATGTATGTACAAATCTCCCGGAAAAAGTATGAGCTTCGGCAATCATCGACTCTCTTTGGAAATACGAACCGTTTACGATGAAATCTAAAGGTGCATCTCGGCATGAAACTCCATGTTCATCGACTCTGACAGCCATACCTCCTTGTAACCGTCTCTTTCCGAATCTTGATGTTTCATAATAATTCTGTATTGGATTTCCTTCGTTCAATCGTATGGCAAGCTAACTTTTGCACTTTACGTACCTAATTCCAATAAATCCTTTATTAAAAAATCAGAAACCGAAACCTATATAATCAATACGGATATTTTTTCGGTTAAAACATTTCTATTTTTTTACAGGTATTTTTAAAGGTTACACACACATTTAATCCAACCAGTATTAATACCGCTTACCGAAATAAAAATTACCTCTATCTTACACGTGCCGTCGGCTTTAGTCAAAGGGCGCGCATCGCCTGTGTGTGTAAACGGTAACCTGATTGAAGTGACGTGTTTCTTCTTCTTGGTTACCGAGAAAGCGATAACCTTAGTCGTAGAAGTAACCAAAATTTTCGATTCCTGTACCGTATTTAATAAAGGTTTTCGGTCCCTGATTAAAATAAAACAACAAAACAAAATTCTTATTCTGGTTCAGAATAGAGCTTCTAAGCCCATATTTGCCGTGCCTCAGGCATGTATTTCACAAACAAAATATTCCTCACGTTTTTCCACGGAAGCATGAATGTACAGAATATAATGTCGCACATTATCTTTAAATATAAAAAAAATATTGTAAACTTGTGTCTGTTTGTGTCGTGAAATATCATCTGCACTCTGTATGGTGGGGTTATGGTGACATTTCATGGTTACGACTGAAAGGACGACATAAAATACCTATGTAGATTTACCTATTAGGTGGTTTGTCAAAAAAAATAAACACCACATTCCAAGGTTGGTACCTTGGAATGTAGTGTTTTAACGCTCGTGTTTTTAATTTTGAACATAATAATACTATTAACTTGCTGCTGGCCGCGGCTTCTCCCCCGTCGACCCGAATTACTTTCTAAAATAAATTACTCCTTATAATGTCAGCTATCTGCAAGTGAAAGTCCCGTTAAAATCATTCCAGCCGTTTCGAAGATAAGCTGGAATAAACATTTTTTATAAATTGTTTTTTTTTTTTGGGAATAAGTACCGTATTACGTACTTGAATATGCATTTAGTAAAAAGTTTTTATTTTTACATTACAGACAGTTCATACATATAATCAGCCTATTATGTTCCCACTGTTGGGACACAGGCCTCTTCACAGTGAGAGGGAGTGGGCTGTAATCAACCACGCGGGCCCAGTGCGTGTTGGCAGGTGTCACATGTCTCGAACCCTGACAGGCGCTTTACTTTTTACAGACACTTCGATTTTATTTATTTGTATGTATGTACGTTCCTATTTTTATTGAAGAAGGCACTGGCTCTTGTAACACAGGTTAACCTCCAAGCAAAAGTATTAGGGACTTCACACAATTTTTGCCCCTTTCTTATGTAATAAAAGATTATTATTATGACGTTATGTCAAAATTATTTATCATTTATTCTTTTTTAACATTTTTTAGTGCTTTATTCAAACTAGGCTGAGAATCAGCACACTTCTAACGTCAAAATTACATAAGACAGTCCTCCAAAACGCCCGCCCTTCACTACTTCCTAGTGCTTTAGCTGTGGCGCAATAAATTCCCCAGAAGCACAGATGTCTATTCAGTTAGAAAAAATATATTTTATAGTTAAAAAAAAATTTACACTACGCAATTTACATTACGCAACACAAAACATTAAATTAAATTATTTACCCTATATCATTCAGTACATGCTGGAAGCAAAAAACGTGGTATTGGGAACCTCTGAATACGCATAATATTTATTAACGCTCTCGATTGTGAAGTTCGATGGTAGTGGTATGCCAAACGCTGCTATTCCTTAAAATCCAATTATTTATGTCGGAAATACGTTACTTAGTTGACTAATCGGAACGCCAGCGCCGCCTACCGGCGCTCGACAGAGTCTACAATATAACGCTCGGACCGGCGGGAGCTAACCAGACTTCATCGGTGGCTGTGAAGCAGTGAATACCTTTAGAATCTGTCGTGCATTCCGAATAGTTGTGTCGTCTACCTAGAGTGTGTATATTGGTAGTGTGATTAATTTGATCTGAACTGCAAACAGTTTTTCTATTGCGCAATAACCAACACTACCCACAGTAGTTAAAATATGCCTGATAATACCGTCCTCCGTCATATATTTTAGATAATCGCTAGGAATCAGTCACGTGACCAGACAACACTGTACACGACGACAGACAAAAAATAAATCTTTACCCGGTAAAAATCCCCGCACAAAAACTCACATTTCCGCCTCAAACCAAACGAAACCATATGCAAAAATCCCTTGAAATATGTATCATAGTAACTCAAACAATACGCGGTGTAGCCTCCAAGAATTCTAAGGCACGTTGTTTCTTAGCTGAAACACAAAATAGATGGGTGCAGAAGGTTGACTCCATAGAGTGAGCGAAAATGCACGCACACATTGAATACACGCTTCACGTACAGCGAGTGCAGGGGCACTCGCGACCGGCATTCGTTTGACATCACCGCCGCCGTACGGACGCGTCTATGTGTGCGTGCGCTTGTTTTCAATCGTTGTATGGAGCCGACCTTCTGTAGTCTTCTGTGGTTGGATCCCCACGTTTAGACAATAAAAACTCAGGTAAGCGAGTAGGCGTTCTAAATGCCGCAGCGTTGACATTAAGATATACTTTGTTTACATTATTTTAGTGGAAGAGTTGTTTTGAAAGGAAGAAGGTTACTGGTAACTGGTGTTTCTGTTTTAAAGTTATGGTTGATGTATTTGGCGCCATTCTGGAGCTTTTCTTACGTGGCAGATGATTAAAAATCCCTCAGCTTAGCAGCACACCTGACTAAGCAACCTAGGCACTCTAGAAACTAAATAACAATAAAATGAGTAGGTACCTACCTACTACCTATGTAAGACTATGAATAATAGAGAAGGACTAGCCAGACGCGAGTAAAACAAGATATTTTTGTGACAACAATAGGCTGAATTCAGGCTTTCATAGTGGATGTGTCAACGACTTTTGACAAAACATTAAAATCACCTATCCTTTAATCTTAAAAATAATAAATCTCTTTGCAAGCAAATTAAACAAACAATTATTCAGACATCAGTCACTCTGGCGCATACATAATTACAATTTGATATCCGTTCCACCGGTGCAAACGAAATCTGACAGACCCCTTTTTATTTTTTTAAAGATATCTTCTTCAAACTTAATTAAACGCGTCACCTCGCTAAACTTATGCACCCCTAAATCAAACAGAGAACAAGCCGGTACAATGCTCCCAGGTCCCAGGGTAATGGGTGCATCGGATCACGGGCTCTCGAACAATGAGCAATCAATGGCTAAATTAAACAACTGCCTTCATATACCTTTGTAAATATAGTGAGTAACTAGAAGTGGCTTCTAAACTAAGTATACATATGAAACAATTCACCTCCTGCTTAGAAATAGCACTTTATGCAATGGACGGTTTTAAGTCCCAATCAGAACGCATTCAAAACCGCTGTACAGATATAATATATTTCCTCGACACCTTCGGGCGTTAGATACTTCCAGTTTCACATTTGTGCAAAATATTATTCATTTTTGTATAAGATTTAATTATAGAAAAATAAGTATACACCTTGGTGTATATTTTTTTTTTCTTATACAATACTGAATAGTATTAACGATACGAATAATAGAAGTACTCCATGATGGAAGGGGCCAACTGTTTTGGTCACCCCCTTCCAAAAACGAAGTACCCCATGACGGGTGGGTGGAGACTTCTGAATGAATAATATTACGATTTTAACTTATAAGGTTCCAACAATACTTAAATTGATAGAACCTTATAAGTTAAAATCGTATCCCAGCTGTAAAACCGTATTCATCCCAATGAAAGTTGAAAAACAAAACTGCGACTACTCTGTCGTCTGATTTTGAAGCGCATTTGTAACGCCCAGCCACAACCAAGTACGCTCAACCCCTACCCTACTCACACTGTCCCATTCAGTCCCCATACATCCACATCCTCAATCCCCCTGTTTACTTAGCGTGAAGATGCGCGTTGAGTGATCGGCTTATTTTGGCGTAGATAATTAAGTCATGAACAAAGGGAATGCAGCTCAACATTACACGTATTAAGGGGGGAGAGAATGACATGTGTCTTCATGCATGTGGGTAATGTGACCCGTGTATCATTGATGTTGTAATGGCAATTTTGTGTCTAGTGAGGTCGTGTTGTCTGCAGACTTCTAAAGGAAGGTACTTGATGAATGAGTACCTACCTACCATTGAATAAAGATGGAGATATTCATTAGGGTGAATCCAGTTACGTTTTTGAGTGTGAAACAAGTGAACCTTACTACTTACAATATTGCCTTCATGTGGTTAAACTTTTCTTCTTCTTTTCGTGTGGTTAGTGACAAACCAGTAGGCCTAACTTGACGCACGCGACAATTACTCAGTCTCGCGAGAGTAATTGTCGTCTATTTCTGTCACTTTTCTCGTTTTCTGACAGCGCTACCATACAAAATAGTCGACTCGTTCTGTCAAACTTGATCTTTTTTCGACAAACTCTAACATGACACTTTAGTTATCTCAATTTTTGACAATTCAACACGAGATAATCTGCGATTTTTCTGTCATTTTGTCGTATTTACTCGTCCTCGATTTTGACGACGAGAAGAGTAGACAAAATAATGATACAAAAAAAAACTCCCAAATAGCATGGCAGTTTCACAATTGTACTTATTTTTGTCTTATTTTTTTTTACAATATAGTAATAATGAAAATACTTACTTTTAAACTACTATTTATATTCGAACTTACATGCTTTATGTGGAATTTTTCATTTTTTGTATGAAAAAAAAAATACCTATTTGTTGCGTTTTATGGGTTTAAGGGTTTCATAAAGGGGGTCGAAATTTTCATTATTTTTGCGATAGGACACACCATTTTCGAGATATAAGCAAAAGAAAAGAAAAAAAAGATACAGTACTGTTTTTGTACCGTCGAAGTGTTGGTGTGAATTTTGGTTCATGACGACTCATTTAAATTCACACCTTTTTAATCGCGATTAAAAATAGTTAAATCAAAATTTTTGGTGAAAAACGTCAAATTCAGAATAGCAAAATTTCCATTTTCACAAAATTAATAACTCAGTGCCATATTAGTGGGAAATCGTCGTTTGACAGGAATAAACAAAATTTTGGTGATTTTTAGTCTAGGTTAGAGGCATTTGTGACAAGAGAATCGGCACCATTGAATCAATGAAACGGAATCTCAAGCCGATGTTTTTAATCATGTGTAACATCGGTTTCTCGTCGCGAGATATAGATGTGACAAAGTGCCTTTTTCGAGTTTACTCGTCGTTTACGGTCATGTTAGGGGATAGAATGACGTCAGAATCGTAGACAAATTTCGACAAAACGAGATATATAGCGTTCTCGCGCTTGTCATGTTAGCCATGCTGGTGTGAGACTTTTAAACCGCGCATGGGCCTCTGACTTGGATTAACGTGCCGTCAAGAAATATATCTCAGTCATGCCGGTTTCCTTACAATGTTTTCCTTCACCGTTTTTGAAGCAAGTGGTTACACTATTCACATCATATACTTTTTAACACCCAATGTCTTTAAACCCAATGTCCATTATCGTCATAATAAATTAATGATCAATAGCAAATTATATTTGTTGGAAAACTTTTTTTCTCACCTGTTCATCCAGTTAAAAAAGGCTTAGTAGAAATTACCAAAATACTAACCACTTCTGACCATAAGTATTTTTTTTATTTTCATTTATAAGTTCTTACTATGTTCAGCTAGAATCACACTAAACTTATTTCTGTGAAAAATTTTACTTACTCGATTTATTATGTACGGGTACACACAGGGAGACGTCATTACGTCATCCGAGAGGTATATAGTTGCCGAAAATCAGCGCTGTTGACGATAGGTTCGTCCGAAGTCACAGCATTTTGCTGAGCAACGACCTGTTCTAGCACAGATGCAACGCAAGGTTTAATTGTTCTTGTTATTGTTGTTTGTTTGTTACAAAAGTAGTTATTTTTCCACTCTGCAATCGGCATTTTGTTTTTGTTTTGATTGTTTGTTTGTTGCCATTTGCCAGTGTCGTAACACAGAGTAATTACACAATGTAAATTTTCTTTGGTCCCTGACGCTGACATCAAACAATGGATAAAATTTACAAACTTTTATTGCTTGAACACGAGGCTTTTGGCTACTTTGTATATGTGTACCTTTTGTTTTTTTTTTTGTAATGTCCGTTTTGTTTGTGCAGAATAAACAATGTTTCTTTCTGTGTTAGCATTTGTAACAAACCCTTATGTGATGATCCAGTGGTTTTGTCTTATAACTTCACAAGGTGTCACAACACTTAACAAGACAGACATAATCATAAATATCTTACATTTACGCAAGACTCAAAAGCAATTTTCTCCTAAAGTATTGATATAAATTGTATGATATAACAAACACAGTATTTCTGAAACCATACTGTTATGAAATAGGACTTTTCTCAAAGATGCAATCATTGTTCATCACGAGAATGCATTTTGGGTAAGGAACCCACCCAAAATGCATAAGCGATTTTCTCTTTTTGCAGAAAGGCGCGATGTGACACCGGTAGAAGAATTTCCGTGAAGTTTTCATAGAAACAGAGTCGCTTGACGCCGTTGCGTCGTACTTGTATGTGTATATCTAGTGTCTAGTGTATATCTATCCTATACATATCTTCTGTCTTTCGCAACAAATACAAAACTACCCCCTTTTATCTTACATAGTAAAATCAGTCACATTTTTTCCTTATCGTCTCCATACAAAATCAACAAGTTCCAAACCACTGAATCCGAAGAAAAATATCCATAAGTCTATTACAGAAACCCACCACAATATAGACGAAACAAAGTAGCCGTCAGATATCGTACGTACCAATAGGATATTTCGCGATACACCAAACGTTCCGACGTAGTTTCTTTAAGTTTACGATGGCTCTCTATACGGTGGAGTCGTAAACCGAATCCTCAAAGGAAACTAACAAACTGGTGTGAGCGCTAAGCTTAGGACTTGGGATATTTTGTAAGAAGTAAAAGACTTTTGAGGTAATTGCACTGGTTCTGCGATTTGAAGATGCTTTTCTTTGGTGGTGACCAAAGTTTTAAGCTCTCGGAAGTACATTCATCATGAAAGTCCTTTGAATGGAAGCGTTTTTACTTGTGGCGCATCTACATCGCCATATACGAACTACGAACTACTACCACAAGCAGAGTTTACCACGCGATCAGCAAAATTATAACTTCCCGACTTCAATCATTGGGTAGTTATTGCCCATCAGACACGTCACCCGTCTGTTCGGAGCATCCTCCTTTTTCTATGGAGGATGAGTGGAGTGAACTTTACACCCTGTTCCTCATGCTCACTCCTCATATTCCTCATACTCACCCGCAAAAACGGGTTATGTTTTTTGCGCGTAGGTATATATGTAAGTAATCAAATATAATGTGGTTATAATACAACTCAGTATTATTTTACTATTACTACATTTATTGAGACAAAACACTGGTGAACTTTCGACGAAAGTTATTATTTTATAATCAAAATAGCTTTCATCGATAACGTTGTGGCGGCATCTACATCGCCACATGCGAACTACGCATCAAAGACCTGACGTCACACAAATCCTGCATCGCGCAATTAGACTTTACCGCGCGATCGACATATTAACAAGATCTCGACTTCAACGGTTGGGCAGTTGCCCGCCAGTCACGATCCTCTTCTGGTCGGAAGACCCTCCCTTTTCTATAGAGTATGAGTGAACTTTACACCCTGTTCCTCATACCTCTAAAACTTCATTATAATAAAAGAATTTGGCATAACAAAACCTTACTACTGATGATAATAAAAGGCAGGAATGTTTTTTATTTATCCCTCGTTAGTCTAATGGTCGCAAGCGCTACTGTTGAGCATGAGGTGCTGGGTTCGATTCCCAGGTCGGGTAAAGTGTTATTGGGTTTTTCTATCAGGAATTTCTCAGTAGCAGCCCAGAGTCTGGAGAAATAGGCTCGCCCCCAAACAAGGTGATGTTATGTTATGTGCAATTTTTTATTCAAAGCACTGCCTAGGTTTATTTAAAACTCCTTAAACTAAAACTATAAGCTAATTAAGTTAAGTTATTAGTTCGTTACTTAAAACTACTACGTCCATAGTTTTCGTATACATATTAAAGAACAATAAGTTACATCGACATAAGTCGACCAAAGACGTTCAGTGTTCTTCTGCGCGCAAGTATAAAATAAATGCTATAAAACTTATATTAACTGCTTCGGAAAACATGTGGTATAAAACTAAGATACTTATTTATTGGTGCATTGGAAATATTGGTTCTATTTTATTATTTACATACTTAAGTTGCTTCGGGGTTTCGGTCAGACTGGTTAAGTACTTAATTGGAAAATTGGCCGCTGCGGCGCAGAGATTGTTTTGTTGCATTTAATTGAAATTTTATGATAGGTAACATAAAGTTTTAACTTAACTAGTCTGATCGAAAACCCAAAGCAACATAAGTATGTAAATAATACATTTTCCACTCTTATTAATAGGTTTTTTTTTAGTTTACTTATTTACTCCGTTTGAGGTGAAAGGTGAAATAAATAAAGTCTGAGTCTGATTCTAAAGAGAATCAGAATCACACTTTATTTATTTGTAAGAATATAGTTTATGATGTTTTAATATTTTATAAGTTCTATGGTGTAGATACAAATATTCAAAGGTAATTCTTAACTAAAGGCAATTAATTTTAAGATTAATTAGGTAATCGTTACTTTATAATCAATATTAAGTTGTTATGTTGTTATCTTTTATTTGTGTTTTAATTTAATTTTGTTTTTTATTTATGTTTCGTGTGTTTTTAGTTTAATATGTGATTTCCTGTGCGAGTCTCAATAAATACTTTTTATTTCTTTTCTATCTTTCTTTAAAATTAATGAGATGTCATCTTGGATTTTTTCAACAATTCATAAATTCGCCAATGCCATAAAAGCAATAATATCCATTATCCAACTCGTCAGCATTTTCTTTAACACATTATTTTCGATAGGTTATGGTATTATTATCCTTGTACCATTTTTCATGCCTAATTATTTTGATTCAAATATGAGGCGCTCGTAGTTAAGTAATAACTGCCGCACGGGTCGATCCATCAGGCTAAGCTACGCTTGCCGGGGTTGGTCCATGGAAGGGTGCCTTTACATATCGAGTCGAGTCGAGTCTCCTCCGTACCTCAGAAAGCACGATAAGCCGTTGATCCCGGCTGCCATTCGTGGATCTTTGACAGTCGTTACTGGTCGTCAGAAACCCGAAAGTCTGCCAAGCAGTCTTACCAAGGGGTATCGCATTACCCAGTAACTGTGTCGTGGAGGTTAGATAGGCAATCGCGTTCTGGTATTCAGCTGCATCTAGTTAGACTGGAATGTGACCCCAACATAAATGAACATAGTTGGAAAAAGGCTCAGATTGATTGTTCTTGTTACAATGTATATACAAAAGTTCGCCGATGGTAACGATGGCGATGTAATGATGAAACGATGTTTTTTTTTAATTTTACTGAGCTGGCTAGGCGATGAACGGTTAGGATAGTGAAGTTCTTCGCTAAACGATCATATTTGTAAAGAGCAATTTTTTTTTCGTAAAATCACGATTAATTGAACTATGCTCAAATAATCACCTCCAATAAAACATTTCAAAATTACAAATAGACGTTATCTATCACTCAGTACATCACGGAAACAACTCTTTAGGAACATGCCACTCTATACTATATCAACGGCACAACATTTATCATTTCACGCATCTAACCAGTAAATACCAAGGTTGAATTATTAGCTAGTAATGCAGCTTGAATGTTCGCGCTTCGTTCTTTATGCCACTAACTCACGCACATGTGGGGCATAGAATAGAAAATAATTTGGTAGATATGACTGCATGTACTAAGGAAAGGTAGTTAAAAGGTGGTATGGTTGCCCAGAAAACTATGAGCGTGTTTAGTTGAACCTAAATAATTCCTATTTTGCTTTCCAAAAAATATTAATGAACACTCTAATCTAATGCAAATATTAATGCACTCTCTTTTTGTTCACCTCGAATAATTCCTATTTTGGTGTCCTCAAAAATACTAAACGGCCAAGTAACTGCGACTAAATTGGATGTAGCGCGTTCATTAATTTAAAAAGCGTATAATATCAGAAGGTCATTAAGTTTTTAGAGGATCAAATAAATATTTCCCAAAACTAACTTTGTCATAGTTCTGTGGTGACTTCTCACAAGTATCGCTACAAACAGGATTGCAGTCACCATAATCAGGATTTAGAATCTATCCTGGGTGACAATCAGCCGCGCGACCACCTTGTTGTCCGGCCACTATTACTACCTACAGCATGTCATGACTGTCATGAGGTATTTGTATGTATAAAGGTGTGTCCAAACATTGAGCGGCAAGAGCGCGGCAAAAATGTGTCCTGCAAATGCCGCGTGTTGCTGCCGCGCTCTATATATATTTAGAACTAAACCGACGAATGTTCGCGCGGCAGTCGTCCAATCACAGCGTGGCAAACCGCGCGTGGTTGCCGCGCACGATTGCCACTCAATCAATGTATGGACCCACATTTATGTTATTGAAGAAAAGCACTTCCCGTCAACTTTGGCCCACAAGTGGTGGGACAAAGTTGACGGGGATTTCTTTTCGGCCCTAAGTTGGCCATATGCGGTCAAAACATGAGGACTGGACTATCGTTCTTCTTGCAAACTAAGCCAGCCCACACCACATCATCTTACTAACTCTGCTATCGTGTATATGCATTGATCATCATGATTTAGGAACTTAATAAAATGAAATGGCCGTAGCCGTTTTGCGTGGATTTGACGCATAGTTTCTCCCCACTTGTTCTTTTTTTGTGTTTTTTGTCATATTTTACCAGAAAAAAAAAACGTATTTATTTACTTTCCTTTTCTTTCTTTTGTGGCGGCATCTAAATCGCCACACAACAGCCTGACGTCACACAAATCCTGCATCGCACAATTAGAGTTTACCGCGTGAAATTATATAAGACTATCCGACATCAATCGTTGGGCAGTTGCCCGCCAGACACGACCTCGTCTGGTCGGAAGATCCTCCCTTTTCAATAGAGGATGAGTGAACTTTACACCCTGTTCCTCATGCCTCTAAAATTTTAAATGGTCCTGAAAAATAACCCCAAATTACACGAAATTAAAACTGGGATCAAATTATATTTACTTCGTTCGAGACACGCATGCAATTGAATCGACTGAAATACTCGTAATCCATTTTGATGCCAATAGCCATTGGTGTATCAAATCCAGTAAGCTTTCAAAGCAATAAAATAAAATATTTCCGCGAGTATCAGCTGTCAAAATGAACGATTTTTTCGGGATTAAACCCTTTGTTTTAACGTGAATGAGAAAATTATGCAAAGTATTTTTATCTGGGACCTACCGGCCGACGCCTGACTTCTAATGAATAAAATACTAATATTTTGAAAGTAGGGCCTGACCTTGAAGTTTTTAATTAAGTGATCTTTAGGGTAAGAAACGTTAGACCTATAATGGTGTAGATAGAGGTTTTAATAGGGCTTCACACTTATTAAAAATCATTGAAGTATTTTAAATGCGACTTCAGCACTGCTGAAGACATTACCGACAAAAGACTTAAATACTCCGTCCAACAAACTATGTAGATACTGAAAACGAAAATGAAACAGTCTTCACCTTTTCGCATCTTGGACCCTTTTGTGATCGTCATTCTCCTTGAGTTTACTAATAGCAATTTCAATAGCGATTTTGACTGAAAAAAAAAAACTATTTAGTCCGTCAGTCAGATAATAAAAAAATTTAGACACGTCTTTTTTGCTTTATCAAATTAATAAAAAATGGTTTAGATAAAATGCATTAAAGTCCAGTGAGGGCTCGCTACGTCACAAGTCAGTATAAAATGTACCGGCCAATTACGTCATGCTACATTTTAACGCATTACCTACTCAATGTATTCCCGTAATCTTTTGATTATGTAAAAAAAGAAAAAATACGTGTCCAATATTTTTGAATAATCTATCAGACGCACAAAAAAATATTGTCCCTCCTCCTCGTACGGCCTTCTCCTCAATGTCGGGATCCCGCCGAAGTTTTCAATTCGTCTTCCAATCATTGAAATGGTCTTCCTCTTTTCCTCTTTCGTTCTCTGGGATGCCATTCTGTTACGTCTGTGGCTTAGCTGTCTTTTTCTTTATATTTAATTCAAAAGGTTTTACAACAATACTTATTGCACGACTCATAATGCGCAGCATTAGAGAGTGCTTTGTGATCGATAAATTTGTTTTGCCTCCTTTCTGCACCTGTTTTTATTGTTACAATCCTGCTAGTACACAGCACCTACTTAATTTATATACCATTTTATAGATAATTTAATGAGATAAATCCTGTACTTAAAATTGATTTAATGCAGCAGAAACGAAAAAAAAAACAACAAAATTGTTTTAAAAAAATCCCGTCAATCAAGTATGAAACCTGAAAACATTGTAGCTAGCGAAAAAATCTATTAATAGACGCATTTTTTTTATACACATTCATACATTTGTTTCAGCCATAGGAGGAAACCTATTGAAAAGGGCTCTTTTATTTAAAGTAGTTTAATTATAATTAATAAAAAACTAACTAATATAATATCTATAAATATATATTTCCAACTTCGACTCTCTTCCGTTGCCTATTAACATCGAACAAAGCAAACCTAAATAGTCTTTGACAATGCATTATTGATTGAAGTTGACAGTACGTAAAGATTGCGAGGAGAGCAATATTACCTATATTGTTGGGTAAATTTTTTGAATGAGCGTTATGAGGCCTGCACTTTTGGATTTTCCAAATATTAATTTTATCGTCTCTTCTGTGATGCACGCTTTGTGTAGGCAAAAACTGACATTAAAAAGTTTTTCAAGTGACGCATATAACACAATAGCTACTATAGTCAGGTACCCATGCGAATGCCATAATAAAATGGTTTTGTATTACTGGAAGCCTGTCAGCCATTTTGGAAAATATTATAAATATAAAAAAAAATATCCGCAGGTTTTGTTTTAACATAGTTATGGTTATCGAGAATGTTGTGGAGAGAGCGATAAAGTAGCGAATTATCGGAAATGTCTGGTACAGACCTACGAAGGTAAGAATAAAAAAAACATATTTAGGTCTTAGGATATTGGTTTTGGGGGCGTATAAATGGAATTCAATTTGGAGATAAGACCAGTATGAGTTTTTATTGCGGTGCTAGTTATATTTACGAGTAGCTACGTGTAGGTATTCTTGATTTTAATTTTAAATGTTGTATTATGTTGACCTACTCTTATTAAAAGCTTGGTGATTGCATACCATCAAATAAGTTCATATCTAACCAGTTTCAAACCAAAATCCCGTGAACACGATGACCACATCAGTTACCAGCTCGGTTCTATAGTCGCCGAGCGCTGCAAGCAAGAATAGTCCTTACGGTGCTTAGATATGAGCTTCTTTAATGATACATACATGCACGCCTTCATCCCAATGGGGTTAGGCAGAAACTACAGAACGCTATCTGCTACGATCCCTAAGCCAACGTTCGCTCGGACGTAAAAATATCGCGGCGGGATTTTATCACGCATTGGATTTTCAACTCTCGGTGTTAAAAGGGATATCGCGGCCCCGGCACACGGGCAACGGAAGGAACATGGGTGGGTTTTAGTCAGTAAAAGTCTGACACACCCTCAGAGCGGGAGAAGTTATTTGATAATTTCTCACCCCCAAAAAAAAAAAAAGCCCAGCGTTGAAAATCCAGTGAATTTTGAATAAATTCGGAACAAAATACAAATGAGTTAAATGTATTATACAAACAAAGATATAAAAAAAAGGAGTATGTGTGTGTGTGTATATGTGTGTTGGGGTGTGTGTGAGTCTTTGTCTGCTCAACAACGTTAATAACGCAATTAATGTTGTTGAACTGTCAAAATGAAAGCCATTGCTACTGTAGGCAAGTGTGTTACGCAATCACCCCGCAGGTTATGATTAAGAGCGAAAGTTTTGGTTGAGTCTGAAACTAATCGCGCGATCCTGGTAAAATAAAGCCGCCGTAAAGCTCACTCTGTGATGTTTTTGACGATTGAGTAAACATTTCGCATAAAAAAAGCTCAAAAGCTTCTAAAACTTCTATATTTTCTAAAAAACAATTCCTGAATATTTTAAAGACCATACAACAACATATTACTTACGTTTGAAAGAACATGAAAAAAGGTTCATAGTACAAAAATAACACAATTAATCCGGCTTCAATTCCTTTATTATTATAAGTTTAAAATGTAGCTGTATATTTGGGGGTTGGGCCACAAAGGAAACTCTTCTTCCGAATGAATGACTTTTGTATAACGGCTGTGGTCCAAATTAGGAGATTACCGATTTTTCTAAGTTACAAAATAATTATAGGTATATTTTATTGAACAGTCAGGGAAAATAAAACACGGATAACAAAAGGATAAGTTTGCAGTACTTTTTAATCCTAGTTGTCTACATGGAAATTATAGACGCAAATAAGTATGATTATGGTCTTACCGTCAAATCAAACGAAACCAGCCTGCATCGTACCTTTTACGTAGCCTTTTGTGTCAGCGTTTTCGTTATGAAGAAGGATCAAACAATAAATCTATTTGGTGACCAGGTGTAAGTCTGAGGAATGTACTTGATGTGAGCAGCGTAGGATCAGTCGTGGTGGTGATCCTTGAAGGAGACCTATGTCTTGCAGTGGACGTTCAGCTGTAGTGATGATGATAATAGAATTACGGGTGGGGTTTTGTTATTATCTAAAAGCTAAGCGCACATTATATCTGCGTCGGATCGCAATACAAAAAAAACGCGGGCTCTTTATTATGCGATGTTACTTCTAATGTACGAAAGTGGTTTTAATAACTTTTGCAATGCGGTGCAGCCCACCCAAATCTGCGTTAGCCTTAAAGATTTTACAGATTAAGATTTGACAGTATTCGTTTTTCAAACTGCTCGATAATAATATGACAATATCTGAAAAAAAAAAAAATCTCGTCCGCTTCTCACTTTGCCCACAACAGACAAGGGCACATAACAATGCATCCCTGTTTCGCACGTGAGTTCTTCGCATCGATCAAAATGATTTATTTGCATCCGATGAGGGTCAAACTTTTGGCTCTTATTACATTAATATTATTATTGAGAATCTTTTCTGAAGATTGATCTGTTAGAGCAACAATATTGTTGGATGTACTTCTTATTCATCTTGCGTCTCTAATTTGTTCTTAGTTTCAATTGAATCTATGCACAAACACTTGTTTTTTATCTTATTTTCCGAAGTAACTTTACGACTTTGGAAACTCAAAGATATTTAAATTCGATGTCCTTAAACGAGGCATTTTGAATATATTTCTATAGGACTGTTTTTTTCCCGTTGGAATATTGCATTTCTGGTGGCCTAAAATACAAATATCGTCTTAGTTGAGGCGCCAGTCTACCACAAATAAAATACTTTTCCTTTGTATGTAATTACAATATGGTAGATATAAATTGGCAGTTCCGAACTTTGCGCAGAAAGCTTCGCAATAACATTTTTAAGGAACCAAATGATGCCATGAGGCGAGTGTGAGTGACAGAACATGCGCGGAAGTTTACAGAGCCTATGTTCAGACCTGCCAAGTTATATCGGCCGTATTGTGTGTATTGTTACCTCTCTAATATGTCGAATATGACCCAAGTTTAGGATTTTATTTTGGCAATTATGTATTAAGTTTTCATTTGTATTTATTTGTGGAAGTGATTTTTAGGGTTCCGTAGTAAACAAGGAACCCTTATACATAGTTTCGCCATGTCCGTCTTTCCGTCTGTCTGTCTGTCCGTCTGTCTGTCCGCGGCTTAACTCAGAGACGGTTAATATTAGAAAGCTGTTATTTGGCATATGTACGACATATTAATCATGCCAACAAAGTGGTAAAATAAAATCAAGATTTTTTTTTGTAGGTTTTACCCTACACGTAAAGTGGGAATTTTTTTTTCTTCTCATCTACCCCATGTTGTGGTATATCGTTAGAAAGGTCGTTTAAAAATATTGGGAGTTTGTGAAACCATTTTTGGATTCAGGAATCCGTTTGCGAAATATTAAGCTTTTAACTGATTTTTTTTTGTTAGAGTCAATTGCCCCCCCCCCCCTCTGCCAGCTAAATGGTTGTACTTGGATTTGTGAAAAAAATTACAGCAGTAGTATATTTATAACGAAACTAAAAGGAAAACTATCAGAGCTAAGTAGGCTGTACAGGTTAACATGTAATAATCAACCAACTTAAATTTGCAGTTTGGAAAACATGATCTCCCATAAATTTCGTATGGGAGTACATGTTTTTCAACTACAATGTTAAGTTTGTTCTTAGGATAAATTCATCCCAACTACGGAACCCTTCATTGTGCGTGGTTCGACACGCACTCGGCCGATTTTTATTAGTATAGCGTAGTCGCAGATTGGCGGTTGTTATGTTTTGGCATTAAAACTCGGTTCGGTTATCCTTGGCAATGAAAATCGAAGTTGCGAAATATTTTCTTCCTTACACGTGCCTATCCAATAAAGGTAAACATTAACCTCTGTACGTGTACCTAGATAGAACTTTTAGTGGAACACGTGTAGGAGTACGAAATATTTATTGGTAATGGGTTAAACTATATAGACTGAAATAGATAGGTACCTACTAATCGATTTAGAAAGGACAATGTTTGGCTCGATGTTCAAACAATACAGATAATTAATATACGTTATAATAGAAAAATAGGAAATAATTTATTGTCCCGTTAATACAGTAATCAGGTTTACAGGTTAACATCAAGTTGAGCCGACATGAGTAGCTTAAAATATTACCTATAGCTGGGATACAAAATTTTTGCGAGTGAACCCCAAACTAGACAGTTAGTCTATCTTGGGGCTCGGCGTACGAATTCCAGAATGGAGACTTGAGAGGTGATTTCAGGTGTTGTATGGTACATCTGGTGTGTTTGTGTACATGGGTAGTGAGTGAGGTGTGTGTGTGTATTTGTTCCCATGTGTGTGTATCGTTAGATTTAGTGTCAGGTCAGGGTATTTATATTAATTCTTCCGAGTCATCATAACCAGAGCTTTGCAACATTTCCTTTATAATTTGTTTACAACTGAATGAGACTGTATTTTCGAATAATAAACATACTTACCGATAGATACGGAACACGATACTGCGTTCTAAGATACAAATCGCAGACGTCACCCAAAAAGCAGCCAAGCTCAAATGGAACTGGTCCGGTCACGTTTGCCACATGTATGCTTTATTGGCTAAAACCACCACAACATAGGTTCCTGAAAACGGCCAACGGCATCGCAGAAGACCCAGGTGTAGATGGCGAGACGAACTTGATGCTTATAGGAGGGGTTGGTCCATATTGGCTCAGGATCGAGTTGAGTGGAAAAAGGAAAGGGAGGCCCTGCAGTAGGACAATACAGGCTGATTATTATTATTATTTTTATTTTCGGTTCTTTACGTTTCTTCTCATTTAAGAGACTTTAAGAAACCTTACACACGGGTCGGGACCAAGTATGTAAGGCGAAATTTAAGTTTATTCCCGTTGTCCCCGTATGCCATATCCCCGTCACGGGGACAGCGGGACGTGATTTAATTTATTTCCCGTTGTCCCCATAACGTACATTTGGCTAACGGGGACAACGGGAAGTAAACCTTTTTTAAATCGAAACAGCTAGGTTAGGTTAGGTTAGAACTGTGACCACACAACGCACGAGCCGAGCGAGCGAAGCGAGCGGTGCCGCGGCAGCGGCCGGCGAGTGCCAGAAACATATTTTTGAATGTAAAACCAAACCACGGGGACAACGGGAAGTATTATTAAATATTTAATTGAAGTACCGCTGTCCCCGTAGGACGGGGACACGGCGTACGGGGACAACGGGAATAAACGGAAATTTAGATAGAAAAGGTGGATGACAATGTTGAAGAAGTCAGGAACTTTCGGGTGATGCGACAGGTGTTAAGAATGGAAGCTTTTTGTAGCATGTAAAGTGTGTGCGAAGGCATCTGTAGGGTGTTAAGACTTTGTGTGAGAGATTTTGGTATTATACCAGTAGATGAAAGGACGATTGGGACAATATAAACAGTTTGTGCTTTCCATTTGGTTTTAATTTATATGGCGAGATCTTGATACTTACTGAGTTTTTCGGATATGGTGGTTCGAATATTGTGTGAGTTAGGTTAGGTTATGTTATGTCCGCTCTGTCTATCAGATAAACTGTTTTAGTGGTTTTGTCGTGAACGGTAATGTCAGGTCTATTGTAATGAATAGTTTTATCTGTTATTATTGTTCGGTCCCAGTAAATTTTCTGATCCTTACTTTCTAATATTATTTCTGGCTTATATTTATAATATGGTATCATTTCGTTAACAAGTTTATATTTATATGCTAACTGTTGGTTTACAATTGCAGCGACTTGATCATGGCCGTGTTTATAATCGGTTTGTGCAAGTGATTAACAAGCTCCTGGTTTTACGTTATTATTATACAAAGCTGGATTTGCTCAATTTTTCAATTGTTAATTACAGAAATTAATATAACGATTGAAAAATCAGCCCAAAGACATCAATTTTAATAAGCATAACAGAATTATTTGAAAATATACAACGTCACATACCTACATAGGCAACAAGGTTCTACATTATGCAATCACATATTATAATATTTCCCACTTAATTCTCCGAGAAAGCTACGATAAATATAAAACAAATAGGAAGTATGGCGGCGATAAAATTAAATCGTAACAAGCGACCGACGCGATGCATAGTCAGCTTGTGTTAATTAGGCATTATTTATATTCATTCAATGGAGGAGAATGATTTTTTTTTTAATAATTGTGTGTGTTAAAAACATAGTTCAATCTGTAAATAAAGCTAAAATAAATAAAATTTTGCATGATTCAATATTGTTCCAAGTTCTTTTTTTCATGATTTATTTTCTTCAATCAAGTAGCTTTGTGCTTTCTGGTTCCGTGTGGTGCCGAACGTAAAGAATAAATACAATTTCTTCCCGTGGGTGTCGTAAAAGGCGACTAAGAGTTTCACTAGAGAATGGGCAGCAGCGTTCTTTTCGCATTTTAATGCCATACTGCGATCGCCAACCCGCCTGCCAAGCGTGGCGATTATAGCAAACACCCCCATTTGGGGGAGGCCTATGTCCAGCAGTGGACGTCTTTCGGCTGAAATAATGATGATAAAATGGCTTTGAGGAGACTTTGTTGCATAAGTATGTTTCAAAGTCTGGAAAAAAAATTCTCGCTGGCAACGTCACGTACGTAAAAATAGAAAAGAGTGTAGGATTCATTATTATTTTATAATTTTCGTAATTACTAGCTTTCTATCTTACTTTGGCAGAAAGCTTCTAAAGGAAATGTTTTCCTAAATCATGTATAATTTTTAAGAAAATAACAAATATCCACCCTTAAACACCCCCTAAAGTGGGTTTCGCACACCGGTTTACAAACAATCACTACCAAATTCTTATCGATAAACATTTTGATACACAGTTTCAAAACAAAACAGAGAATAAATTCGAAACACGAATACCTATTTAAAATAATCCCTTTCTGCCTGTAGCTATATTCACGTACAATGGACGATACAAAGATTAATCCAAGCGACATTCAGATTACATGTGTGATACCATTGTACATATCTGTGGGGTACTGGTATAGAAACACCGATTTTACGGAACTGTGCTGGGGTACTGGTAAAGAAACTCTTATTATTATATGATCCGTGAATGGTTGGGTCATTCAAAATGTTAGCATTGAATTTAATTGTGAAGATCGAATTTTATTTCGATCGATATCTCGATGTGAAGTAGAATAAAAATAGGTGAGAATGATAATTATTAGCTTTATGCTGAGCGATGGCCGTTTTGCGTGGATGTGACGCATGTTTTCCCCCAAACTGTTTATTTTCTTGTTTTGTTCTCACCTTGCGTCATGTGTACCGCAAATAAACGTATTTTCTTTCTTTCTATAATAAATCGGCCCTAGAATTGAATCAATGACATATTTTGACAACGGTTACACGAGAGCGAAATCATAGAACAATGGGGGTTTTCTGAAATGTCCGTTCACTAGGTGACAGTACTGAGACGTCAGGTCCGGGCATCTAACGCCGGGGTGTAACTCCGCTGCCGCGAGAAATCACGGCACAGCGGACAGAGCTCCGGTGGGATCTCATGGCGGCATGGAGTGTGCGATTGTCGCAACCCAGCGCTGGGCACGCCACAATTGCGGCGATAAGTCCCCTCTTTGAGGAGTGGCTTGAGAGGCGCCATGGCGTCCTCACCTTCCGCCTGACGCAGGTCCTCACCGGACACGGTTGTTTCGGGAGGTTCCTGTTCCGCTTAAGGCGGGAGGAAACGCCCGGGTGTCACCACTGTGTGGATCGCCCGGAGGACACGGTGGAGCATACGGTGGAGGTCTGCCCGGCTTGGGCGGAGCACCGCCGTGTCCTCACGGAGGCGATCGGCGGCGGCGATCTCTCGCGTCCGGCCCTGGTTCAGGCCATGGTTCGGAGCGAGAGTGCATGGGAGGCCGTCACCTCCTTCTGCGAAGCAGTTATGCTCGCGAAGGAGGAGGCGGAGCGCGCGAGGGAGATGCAAGCTGCACGCCCTCGCGGCCCTAGTCGCCGCAGGAGACGCCCCGGGCGTCGGGAGTCCAGAGCCGACTTCCGGCCACCGTAGGCGCGGGCTTGCGGACGGTGAGCAATGGGCAGCTCGCCGTCCGATAAGGACCAGGCCCGTGTCGACGGCGTGTTGTGTTCCACGCGCGCCTCAAAGAGATGTCAGCACCAACCGACGGGGTCGAAAGACCAATGCCTGCTGGGGTTGCGGGTTTGTCCGAAAGGGATAACGCGGCCCCGGCACACAGGCAACGGAAGGAACACGGGTGGGTTTTAGTCAGTAAAAGTCTGACACACCCTCTCGCTCTGCCCAGAGCGGGAGAAGTCATTTGATGATTTCCCACCCTCAAAAAAAAAAAAAAAAAAAAAAAAGGTCCGGGCATCTGTCAAAAGTGTCAAAGCGCATAAATATATTATTAAATTCTTAAGTCGTGACTGAATGATGAACGAATGAATGAAACGAATGATAAACGTCATCATGTTTTATATTCATTGCTGAAATGGAAGACCTCTTAACATAGTGACGCCAACTGGTAGCGGTTATTTTAAACCCTTATTAAAATCTATTCAGGAAATGAATCGATTGGTGATGGACATCAAAAAAATCTCCATGGCATCCAATTCGTATTCATGGTATTTCATAAGCGACGGTAACCCCTTACCATCAGGAAGGCAGCCTGCTTTTTCACCATTCAAAAAACATAAAAAGGGTAATATTAACCCAATTTTTGAGCCATACCCTTCAACACATACTTCACCACTGCTCTCAAAACGGTGAAGGAAAACAGTGAGGAAACCGACATGTCCTAGAACCAAAAATCCGAAGACATGTAACATCTACCAACCCACACTGGACCCGCGTGGTAGATTACAGCCCACTCCCTCTCACTCAGATTAAACCCTTTCAAATATTTTAGGGTTAACCAAATCAATAAACTCCACAACAAATACCATCAAATCTGCCAGTTCAATTTCAAAACACCAAGCAATATCTGCCACAACATTTTACAAATCCAAATATTTGTGAAATACCGTTGCACGACCATCGCAAATACCGCAAACGAATCGCCGGCTGGCCCAGAGAAGGCTATTCGTTCACTGTGACGTAACGATAGACATTGCCCATTCGGGGCATAATTTAATGCTGCAAATGTTTTGAGTTATTGGATGAATGATACTAAGATATGAGTGGTAGGTGGGTTTCAAATTAATGAACTAGAATTGAGGGGAGCGTCGCTTGTTGTAGCTTGTGGAACGTTTGTTCTATAGGTAGTGGATGCTCTTAAATGGTGATGGGAGTGGTATTAAAACAGTTGAAATAGGTACTTGAATTCAAGGTATCCCATGAAGGCCCGGAATTGTAGACTCCACCCTCCACAAAGTCTACAACTCCTTCTATAATGCTACTATGTGAAGCTAATTTTGACGAAAGTCTGTTGATCAAGATAGTAATAATTATAGTGGATAAAAAATTAAAGATCACAGACGATGCTATGTGCAAAAAATCAGAACGATGAGAGAAAAGGAAGCTTCGAAATATTCCTGTAAGGGCACTGTTTTTAGAGAAACCTAACTAAAGAACATGATACCATTCAACAATATTTTAATAAAAGACGATGTATTTTAATAATTGGATCCCGCTATCATTGCATAATAATATGAAGACAAGGAAAATAGAACTATAATCAATCCCATGAAAATCTTCAGAGGAATAAATAAACATTGAGATGCAATAAATAACACACACACGTTTCCATACACGCGATAGAATACTATTTATCATATAAAATATATTATAAGGAAAATTGTTGGGATCATTATATTGCGATTTTGGGAAATAAACAGAAATATTGCAAAATAATTTCTTTTAGTCAAAGTCTTTTAGTTTTCGAATGTCGGAAATGAAGAAATCAATCTTCTTCTTAGCGTGTCGATGGCAAAATAACTCATAAACTATTGTATTTATTTACCCCAAAATTCAGCAACGCTAATACCGTTCACTGACGCAGCCATTAAGCCCTCACGTGTGCAGGTGACAGGGCCATTTTCATTGTCTGTGGAGAGACGCCGCATACGCACCGGAGATTTCCATGAATCCCGCTTGTGGAATTGTCTTTGCTGTTGCCGAGTTGGGTACGAAGTCTATTCAAGATTTTCCAAGTCGATCACGGCAACTTGTATCTGGATGGGAGGCTCTCTGATACTCCAATCAAGAAATCAATATACACCCTAGTGTTTGTGATGTGAAGTAAGGCATCAATAAAATCCCTAGATATTATTATTATTTGTTGAAATAATCAATGTAATTTTGAATTAATATTAGGCAGTTTCTAAAACTGACTGAAACCAATCATTTTCTGACATATATTTGAAGGTATTATCACCCAAAAGTTTTACTATTTATTTATTTAACCATTTATGTACACACATATAAACAGACAAGAAGAAAGGAACAGAAAAATACGTACAAAGGTGATGCTTATTTCTAAAGAAATCTCCTCCAGCATACCTGCGATAGGAAGGAAGATAATAGAGATGTAGACAACATGTGTAAGAGTAGAAGAGAAAACAAAATACATCAATAAAAAACAAATTCACTTTTGTTTAATAGTATTTTATTTGGACTCGTAGTACTTAGGTATTACGATTCTAAATGAAACACTTGATTATTATGACGTCACAGTAAGGCTTAACTTGTTGTACCCTAGTGGCAAACAACCTCATCGCTCTATTTATTAAAGTATCTTCTGCTACTCGTTGTACGGGCACTCATTCGATTTCCACTCGGTGAAGATTACAGGGAATTACATTTCCAGTTTGGAATTACAGTCTATGATGAGAATATCCTAGAAAATAGTTTCCGGATACCAATTACGAGTACCGTTTTCAATTTTTAAAGCTCTGGTTCCCCTGGAATTTCGAATTGCTAGGAGACCGAGTATTGTGGCGACACCCGGGAAAGGCGTTATGTCCAGGATATGGACTACGTTGTAATTCAGAATCGTGTAAATTAGAATATAATGCCCTATAACGAACACGTGACGTATACATAATATACGATTATATTATGAATTTATGATCAAAATAATATTGTACTTTAGGAAAGCTCTAAAATCTTTTTGATCTCCGTTGATTGACACGAGCTGCTAAGAAAATAGTTATTCTTCAAAAATTGTGTTCATTACAAAATCAATTCAGGACTTTCCCTTTCCTACCATTACTGAAAATGTGTTGCCAAGTAAAAGCAAAAGAAGTGGAGCAGTTTCTCAAACTCTTCCAAATTCAAAAACGTCTTTGCTATTATATTTGTCACCGATGCACAAAAAAACGTTCCAATACTCTGGTACCCAAGGGCCCTGGTCCTTCCTTCAGTACGAAATCCACTTCAAAAAGACCAACCAACATTCAAGGCTACTTTCATCCGCAGACAAAGTGGACGCATCATCACCATAAATATGCGTTATCACCGCAGCCGGGTCGATGTGGCCCCACGGATATTTCGATTTATGGGAATTAGGGACACCGTTCTGTTCAGATTATTTATGTCGCACTCGCTCGACGCTGTATCTGCGTCAGTTTATTTGGACAGTTTTTCGAATGTATTATGTAACAGTATTGCAATGTATAGGTCTCGAGGTACGAGAGCTGTGTAGTTGTGTTTTAGTTGGAATAGTAAAAGAGGGGATTGACTATAGAGCAGTTTGAATGTATGCGATCAAGAATTCACTGACGGCGACCAGAGAAAGTTCTGTGAAAAAAAGAGGAAAATCAAAGAAAAGACGAATGGATTGGGTAAAACATGATGGCGAGTTAGGGGGAGTAGATTGAAGAAAAAGAAAAAAAAATCAGCTGTTCCATACATTTTGACCGCGTAGGTATTGCACTTTTCTATGCAACAGCAGTTTTTTTTTTTTTAAATAACCGATGAAAATTTTCTACGCAGGGGGGTTCAGAATCATGTACTAAATCCATGGTAACAGTTTTCGCGTCGATGTTCCTGCCACCCTATATACAATTTATTACTGAACGTAATATGAGCATAATTTACTCATAAGTTAACTTGTCATGAGAGATAAATGATTGATGCCTAACTAAACATTTCCGGCAAGAGTAATCGTGATGTACATAATACCGACATTTCAGTTTTGTGATAAGTAACCAATTATGTGGTACGTAATTCTTCGTATGATGTTGTGCTTTCGGAGAAATTTATATTGCTTTGCAGAAAAATTGTTGGTACTTGGGTCAAAAATGTGACTTAGATCGGGAATCGTGACCACTGTCAAAATTCTTACCGAGAAATTCTTGACCGTCGAATTAGAGACCAGATACCTAATTGCGTAATACATTTTCGTAATTGATCAAGACTAATTTGTTTCATTTTGACAGTTAAACAACATTCATTGCGTTATTTACGTTGTTGAGCAGACATATTTATCGAGCAATGGATTTGCAATATACCTTCAAAAATTATTCAGATTGTGATTGAAAGTGTGTTACGTAATTAGAGTCCAGTACCCTAATTACGTAATACACGAGTTGTTGAATTGTCGATATGAAAGCCATTGTAAGTGTGTGCAATTACCCCGCTGATTCAGTAACAAAACCTGAAGGCCAATTCTCGTACTTAAAAAACGTTCGCATGCAAGTCGCAATCTGTCAAACTTGTCAAAAATGTTGGTAAATTGGTTGTATTTCGGACAGATTGCGAATGAGATAAGAATGCGAAATTTCTTTAAAATCACGGGAATTGCCCCTCTGATGTAAGTACTTACAGTCTCGGAATGAAACAGCTACGCAGCACGCACCTTTTTTATAACGTATGTATTGCAAATAGTTCGAATTAGAATATCAGTTCGAAATCCACGTATTACCGGTTATGCTAGAAAGGCTTGTTATTTAAAATGGCTGAGCCATCCAATTTTTTTTTTTTTTTCATATTTTTCTTACCCAATATTTGCAACGGAACCTTAATGTATTTATGATTACAATGGTCGCCCAGAGGTTGACATTCGACCATAATTCATTTAAATGTCATGATTCTAAGGTAGCCATCTTGTGTCAAACACATGGTAGCGTGTGTATTGTTTTTTTTAATTATTAATTTAATTTATTTCTAATGTATATTATATAAAAATATTAGCTTTCTGCACTCCTTCTCCATATAAACTTTAACTGTGCCAAATTTCATACTCCTCCGTCCGCGGAATTTTCGTAAAAAGGGGTACAAAGTTTTTGCTTCACGTATTAATATAATAATTATAATGTCCATATCTCATACCATGTGAATATTTCTGCACTGAGCTGATGAAGTACTTAGAGTATCTAATCAGTTCCTGACGAAGAACTCATCTTGTATTCCCAACAAAAAAATATTAAAAAATTCAACAATACTACATAAATTACGGCACTCGTTGGCCTAGTTCCAAACTGCGTCGGTGAATGAACTGTTTTAAGGTAAATCCTATCTCGCGTACTACCACTTGTTTGCAGAACTTGAATAAATATTGTAAATGTTTGTGTGTGTAATTAAAAAAGTAGTTTGCTACAAGTTAATTTACCCTCGGTAAATTTTAATTAACTTTGGTCCCATACTGCCTACGCCGGGAACATCTCTAATTTAAAATTCGTCTAATTTAAAGGAAGATGTATTTAAATGATCGAGATCATTAATATTTAAATTCGTGATGACTTCGTTTATAAGAATTATAGTATCTCACGGAAAACATCTACATATACGTACATACATACCTACATAATTATGTACTTACATACAAATAAATAAGATTGAAGTGTATGTTTGTAATGTCAAAATAACAGCTTTAACAAAATTCATATGAAATTATATACAGTACATATAAAAAAATAAAAAACATCGTCTATCTGTTCCGGCTATTCTCCGAAACAGCAGAACCGATTTTCACTGGCTGATAGCTGATATTATAAGGTGTAACTTAGGCTACTTTTATTTAAGACTAGCTTCTGCCCGCGACTTAGTCAGCAAGTCTATAACCTTCCTCAAGAATCCAATGCAAAGAGAATATTTCAAATACGACTGGTAGTTCCGGAGATAACCCCTACATACAAACAAACAAACAAATTGTACCTTAGTATAGAAAAAGGTAGGTAGGTACACGCGGGCGAAGCCGCGGCCATCAGCCAGTCGTAAATAAAGTTCTGCTCAAACAAAACGGTTTCAGATTGCAAGAAGCTAGATTGCTAGTGTGGTGATCAATGCTCGTTCCTGCTTTGTATGAGAAAAGACCCGGCTTATAATGTAATACATTACCTACAGTACCTGGGTGGCTCTGTTCTGGTGAAAATAGAGAATGCTCATTTATTAGTACAGGATAATTCATACTAATTCCATGCCGCCATAATAGTAGATAATTACTAATTCCATGCTGCCATGTTATGACATTCTAAGGTAGCCATCTTGTTCTAAAGTTTAGGCGACCGACCTCTGCTCGGGTGAAAATACGGAGAAAACGAATTTTCCCAGATATGAGACCTAGCTAGATCGATTTTTCTCCCCCGTAAACCCCTATATTACAATTTTCATCGAAATCGTTAGAGCCGTTTTCGAGAACTACAAATATAAAAACACGTAAATACATATATACACACACGTATCACGTAACACGTGTATATATAAATACATATATATATTCTAAATTCTATATTTATTAATAATATATATTCTCTTCTATTCTATATATACAAATATTGCTCGTTTAATAGTATATAATTAAAGATTGAAGTAATACAGATATCTTGTGTTTGTAATGACGCAATTAATGATATTATATGTAAAACAACACGTACAATTAAGGGTTCCGTAGTTGGGATGAATTTATCCCAAGAACAAACTTAACATTGTAGTTGAAAAACATGCATGCCATGCCATACATTCCAACTTCAAATGTAACTTTGCACGCACAATATTGAGAGATTGACTATGTTATTGTAAGACCATCACCTTCTTATAGTAAAGAGCCATGCTTTTCCATGGTGGCGGAGAGCTATACTCCAAATATTCGGCATTTTATACGGAGGTTGCTCAGGTAGGAAACATGTTTTCTTGCCTGCTCGTCCTCTGCGTGGAGTGTGCATCATTGTATTTTATTTTATTTTATACCTACCTTTAACTACTACTAACACTAGAATATAAGTTGTTTTTGTAATACTAACATAATATGGATCCCTGTTATCTGTAATAGATGAATTGTAATTTAATTTTTTCCTGTAATCCATGAGTAAAGAACCATCCTCTGTATTTGTTTCAAAATTTTAGGCTCATCGTAGTCAAAATTTGGTTAATTAGCCACATATTCGTCTCGTCTCTATTTCGCTCCCGATAATTACAACATCCTACTTCCACGTGGCATCTAATAGTGTGACATTGTGCCGTTTTTGAAGATCGAATGATGGGTAGGTAACCTATCTACGCCTTTTTACGTATAATATCATTGGTCGCAAACTCGCGGTATTATTTTTGAAATGTCAATTAAACGTCACATTTCAGTTTCGATCCCTGACGTGTGTCGTGAGTGTGACTCTTAGATCCGCATAAAATTCCAATAAATACTATATTTTTTTACTCACAATGAATGCACCTTTATTAATAATCCGATATACCCACCATCACATTGTATATGGAACATTTATTAAACTTCACCAAAGCTTCATATTATATTACTTTAGTCCAAACATTGCAGACAATAAAACTCCATGGGAGATTTTTTCTCATAATAATCTCTTATCAAAAGAACCATAACACCGTGACGTTCCTTTGTGCAATTAAACAATCGATAACCGACCTTATAGGCTAGCAGGAAAGTGCAAAATTGTTTTAAAGATTGGTTCGACATTAACATAATTTCATAACTAGGGGTGAACAGATTTCTAATAACATATTTTGATTTTTTTATTTCCCCTCTTTGAAAAGATATTTCGCATTAATGGGTGGGATAAGACCCGTCTGATTATGACCACGACTTTTGTTCGGTACCCTATTGTAATATCGTGATGTTTCAGAGTGGTCGTTAATAAGGTCGGGAAGTTTCCGGTTACTATTGGGGCATCTAGAAATAAAGCTTTTATTTGGGCTATTATATTATACATTGATCGAAGGTCAAAAGAAGTGGTCTGTATGACGACAGACAAGTACTGAAATAGTCATCATCATCATTTCAACCGAAAGACGTCCACTGCTGAACATAGGCCTCCCCCAAATGAGGGGGTTTGCCATAATCACCACACTTGGCAGGCGGGTTGGCGAACGCAGTATGGTGTTAAAATGCGTTGAGAACGCTGCTGACCATTCTCAAGTGAGTCCCTTAGTCGCCTTTTACGACACCCCCCGTGGGTGTCGTAAAAGGGGTACTAAGGGACTCACTCACCACCACATGGACTATACTAAAATACTATGGACTTGGTTCCAGACCAAATAAAATATCAAGACAGAACGCTGTCAACAGTGAAGTGAAGCCGTTTTCGTAACATGTGTGCACTTTGTGTGGTGTAGTTTGATTGTAGTGTCATTTTAAATGTGTGCGTGTGAGCGTGTATGCACAGAGCGGCGGTGTAGTTTCGGCATGCTTCAGTGTATTGTTCATAGCACTCTTTCTTGGTTTTTATCTGGTTTGAGGGACTTGGTATACAGAAATCGAATAACAAAACAAGTTTAAATTGTCAAGCTTACGTATTTCTTGAGTAGTTTAAAAATATAATAGTATTCGGTTCTAAGGAACAAAAGAACTCGGAAAACTATTACATCGTCGGGTGTTTCAAGTTTTTCCAAACTATTTCTCTGGTGATTAAGAAAAATGTTTCTAAATGAACCAACAGTTGAACGAGTTTAATTTATAGTCACGTTAGTACTCCATTTGAAATAAGATTAGAAATTTAAATAAACCTTTTTTACAGTCCGTTCAACTCATTTTGACTTTTATACCGGTAAAATATATAAATACTTTAAAAAAAATGGTTAACCAATTTTTGCTTTTAATGCCATCCTTATGCCTACAGTATGGATATGAAAATCAATAGTAAAAAGGGTTTATTTAAATTTCTAATCTTATTTCAAATGAAGTTATAGTTCTACAAGGGTTTTTTTGCAAAATCGGAACGAATGCCACCATCTTGTTTTTAAATAAGTACAGTTCAAACATAAATGTTTACCAACAGCGCCATAAACGTCATCCGAGCGCCAAAAGATCGTTGGAACAGTGTAAGTTTGACGCACCCTGGAAAATACCACCCCTTCCGCTACGTTAATCGAGACATGTGCTATATTTGTAGGTTGGTTAGGTAGGTTGAGTACCGTCAGAAAAACACACATACCGGAAATTGGAAATGACTTATGAAGGTGTTTCATTAAACCGAAGTTCCCATGACACGGTAATGAAAGAAAGCTAGCCCCAACAAATAAAGCAAACGAGGGGAAAGGATAAAAGGGCTTCATAGGTAGAATCAAGAGGCTAAGTCATTGCTTTCAAGGGTCATTACGGCACCCTTTCCGTTTTGTTGATTTTTATAACACGATTGGGTATCACAGTGATAGGATTTTCTCAGTATTTTTTGTATTTTACTGCACTATTAATTTTGTGTAAATATGTCGGCAAGGTGTATGAAAGAAGGGGAGAAAATTACCCCAACCAAAGGGAATATTTAACTCAAAGTACTCGTAGAACAGTTTGCAGCTAAAGGTTCACTTCCTTTTATATACAATGACGTCATCATCAGTACCATTTTGGTTTTCTATGGGGTTTTCTAAGAAATGTTACAGATTCTCCAGTGCTGTAATAGAAAATACTGGATTCAAGATGTCATTTGGACAATCGCAGTAATATTAGGTACCTTATATTTTAGCGTTAGTAGTACAAAATAATCATTCCGTGGATGGGTGACCATTCATTACATACCGAGATTCCTACGCGCCTCGGAAAGCACGTTAAGCTGTTGGTCCCGGCCTGTTCCGTGGTCCCGGCTGTCATTCATAGATCTGTTACAGTCATTACGGGTAGTCAGAATCTCAAAAGTCTGTCAACCAGTCTTACTCAAGACTTATGTAACACCATACCCTTTTGTAAGACTAAAGTATGGTCATCATCATCATCATTTCAGCCGAAAGACGCCCACTGCTGAACATAGGCCTCCCCCAAATGAGGAGGGTTTACCATAATCGCCTCGGTTGGCGGGCAGGTTGGCGATCGCAGTATGGGGTTAAAATATAGTGAACACTGCTTAGTCGTCTTTTACGACACCCACAGGAAGAAATGGGTTAAAGAAAAGTATGGTGTTACCCAGTAACTGGGTTGCGGAGGTCAGATCGTCAGTCATAGTCACTCCATGTAAAATACTGGTATTCAGCTGCATCCGGTTAGACTGAAAGTCGACCCCAACATAGTTGGGAAATAGCTAGACAGATGAATATGTACAAATGTTGTGCTAGAGTAAAGTATGGTAATTATATTACAGGAACTTTCGTCAAAGCATTTGCATCAACGTGGTTTTTATTCAGCAATGAATAAAAGACGTTCCCCAAACACTGTCCTCCTTACAGCAAAAATACTTCTGAATGCTGATCACACAGAAAACAAGTAATTGCAAATAGCTCAGCTTAACTATCCGGCAATGAAATTCTCTAGTAAAAAGCTTAAGAAAACAATAAAATTTCCGCAAACTATCTTTCAAGAACACAATGGGATTCCGACTTCTCAAGTGCCAAACAATAAGTTCTTTGCGTGCAGTTCAGTAATAAAAGAGCTTGGAGACTTGGAGTGCAAAGGACAATGCGTTTTAGTACAGAACACTTTTGTAGTTTGTTTTCTGTGACAGGTAACTGAGTTTCATTATGGAAGCTGGGATTGGGTTTGAGTTGAAGCGATTCTTAGAAATGTAGGATATAGAAGATAAGATTTCTTTGTACTTAATTAAACAATAGTTGTTGAAGAAATTCTAATACTAAGAACTGGTAGGATTCCAAAGATACCAGTTAGTGAAAAAAAGAAGTCTATGTAGTTTAAGTAATCAAAGGCAGTGAAACAATATACTAAAATTAAAATTACAATTATTGTACCCAGTGAGAAATACAATGAAATCAATATTGAATTTGTAACAATATTCAGATTTAAATGAAAATAAGCAAACACGTAAGTTTACACTATTCTTGACTCATCGCTGCTCACACAATAAATATTCGCACATCGCATCGAAATGAAAATAAATGAACAACATTCAATGCTGTAGGTCTCCCCTCAACCAAACCCCTGAACTAATAACACAGTTATATTATAAATAAACACTTACAACAAAAAAGGCCAAACAATAGAAAAACAAGAATAAGTGAAGCCAGGTAAAACGCTAGCAAAGGTGACGTACGCTAAACACAGCTGGCTAATACTCAACAACTACCTATTAAAGGTTCATTGTTCTTACACACAATAAGAAGTGTAGTTGGAAGGATCCTCATAAAACTGGCGTTAAGATCTTATTATAGAACATTTACCGAGACAAAAGGCTAGCCTCTACAGGGTATAATATACCTGTGTTGTTTATTGCAGTACTTGTGGAATTAGATGCGGCTCTTGTGAATTAAATTAATTAACCTGGACGTCTAGATGAAAACGAGGAAAGAGATGGTAGACGCGCAATGGATGATAATCCTACAATCAGTACTGTAGATCTGGGAACAAAGACAACTGAATTTAATGAGATGTAGGTTAAACATTTAGAAGAAGACTAAAAAGATACTCAATAATTTGAAGAGATAATAATAGAGGTGCTTCTTTTCAATAAAGTCAGATCAGAATGAGAACAAAGTAAAAATATCGTACAATATCGATTCTCTTAAATTGTACGTTAACATCAAGTCTAGTTCTGCATGCAGTCTGTTCGATAATTTAGTTGTCGACACGTGATCTGGTTGGGAACGTCCGAAACTTCATTTGCTGGTTTGCGGTTTCCTATTGAGATGTCGTCAGCTACAAGAGCCATCAATTCTCTGACAGAATATGTGGCTGGCAAATTGACACTTGCTATTTCTGTTGCAGTCTCCATGGCGTTAAAACATTACGTATTTAAACTGTTAATTTATTTTTATTTATTTTATGTATGAACACCAAATCGCTTAATATGCTTTATGAAAGAGAAAGAATATAAATTTTTTACTTATTTACTTTTTCACTCAACAACATTCATTGTTTTATTTTCTAATACTAATATTATCGTAAAATATGTCAGCATCTGTGTACTATGTCGTACATTGTTATTAGATCGACCTATTGAATTTTAATAGCTTATTCTCTTTAATGTTTCTATTAATAAGCTTCTGTATAATGAACATTGATGATACCTTTGGTTTGACTTGCTATTTAAACCGCCCACTTATCTTTTATTTGAATCTATCTAAATAAGCAATTGAAGTAGCTACCACTCGCCCACTCATTGCGAAATCTCTTTCTATAACGCCTATAGAATTCCAAAAGTAGGTTTTTTTCGTGCTGACATTCAAATTCAAATTTTTGTTAAAATTCAATACGTCTATATGCGGTAAACAGTTAGTCACAACAAAACCGGAAAAAATAAGGGTAAGATAAGTTTAAAGGCATCCTAAAAGATACAAGAGAAGTCGCAACTACTTTTATTACACCTTAAAATGCTAGTAGACGTGACTTGGACATACATTTATACTGCTAAAGTCCTACAAGACAACAAATTCTACCTGTGCGGGCTGTGCGTGACTACTTGCCGCTCCGCTTACTCCGAAAGAGGAAATTTGGCGTAAGATTTCGGACATGACTACATAAAGCCACTCTCGGTGTTGAATGAATTGTTAAGAACTAGAAATGGTACGTTTAGTATGAATAGATTAACAATTCTTTAGTATTTCGTACTTTGTAAGTTGTCGTTTGTTGATAGGAAATTGGATTGGAATGAGTGACAGGGTCACAACGGGTCTGGGTGAAAATTGCAAAACAAAGAACATTAATTTATGCACATAATATTATTAGCTTCGCTATTTTATATAATTATGTTTTTTTATAATTTTAATTTTATATAATTATGTTTTTTTTTTAACTCGTTATTAATATTAAGAGAGTTTTAATCTAGACAGATTGTGGGTGGATTGTGGGTTTGTGCGGATTGTGGTTGTGGATTGTGGACTTTAAATACTAAAGACAACTATAAAATTATCTTACACTCTCTGCGATTAATCCCAATATTTTACATAAGTTATAATTTCCAAAAAGATAACGATTCCCAGAAATATACATGACACACCGACACATACTGCATATACTGCTGATTTTCACAAGAAATTTTGAGAAGAAACTTAAAAGATGCATTAAACGCACACTATGTAGACAAGCATATTATAAGTTGGATAATTATATCATAGATAAAAATGCTTGGCCCTGCTCCACAGCTACTTGGGCTCACTAGTTAAACATTTAAATGTTTGAAAGAGTTGCTTCCCCTTTTTATTTTTTCTGACATTACGAACTTAATGTTTATTTTTTATTTATACAAGTTTTAATTGTTGAATACTCCAATGGATAATGATTTTCTTTCTTTTTGGTAGTAACATTCTATTAATCTCTCAAATACATTGCAAACTAGTTTTGTATAATTTAGAAGCATTTTATTTTTTTTTGTAAATGTGAGTATGGTACTCTCATTTACAAAAAAATAACAAGCCGTTTTTTTATGTTGTTGACTTGAAAGAGCATGGCAGTTGAGAGTAAATCATGCTCACTTTAATGTCTCACTCATGGCGGCGAGTGTGTTGGATCATTCGGTTCCCAACAAAATGGTTGAGCTGGATAGTGCTGATCCACGCGTCATGTTCGCGAACGGGCGCCGTCAGTTGTGACTGGCCATGAATCTGCCAGGGCTTTTTCTTAATCTTATATTTTGAATTGTTTTGATTATTTTTTGTACATTGTCCCCACATATATAGAAGAAACAAGAATAACGTACCCAGAATTTTGTAATTTTCTATATTTAAAAGTCTGACCTTGTAGTCTTGCCCGTTCTTCTCCATAAAGATCTCCGTTTTGGAATGGGCAACTAGTTTCAACTTTCTGACTAACTGACTAAATGGTTTAATCATAGCTGACCGACTATTTAATAGTCGGTCAGCTATGATTAAACCATTTACAGGCACTTTTGAATTGACAAATAGTGTCAATTCAAAAGTGCCTGTAAATGGTTTCATTGAAATAAATGCTTTCAGTTTGAGTTTGAGTTTGACAACGTTGACGAATGTTATTAGTTTATTAATTATGAAATAAATAAACCTAGCACTAAATTAAACATGCGAAATTGTTCGAACTGCTATAAGCTACTGTAAAACGGATAGTTTTCGAGGCCCTTCCAGTGATCCACTTTGTTCCGGCGAAGCGTAACTAGAAACTACGGCCAGCTGCAACATTAAACAAATGCTTCCTTACAGTAAAATTAGATTACCGTCGGAGTTCTGCTTTATAATTCTGATAATTTGGAAGATAAGGATAATCAAATTTAACCAAAATATGCATTGTTTAGATACTACATACTACATATGAGGGATGTCATGTCAAGATATTTATTGAAAAACGAAGCTAACGTTACATTAATTAGGTTTTTGTCAAAAAGTCTGGTCAGGCGAGACAGCCTCTTAGGTCGCGTTTCCACCAGAGATTAGAGAGGTTGTGTAGCGAGGAATGTGTGTGAAACTACCCAATAACATCGCTTCACTGTCATAAACAAAAAAATAATAAATAAAAGTCATTTCAGGTCCTTGACCCATATTAGGTATAACACACATAGTTACATAAAAAAAATTACACAACAACAACAATGACAACAATACACACATAGTTACATAAAATTACAAATCAAGCACCAGTAATATGCCTGCTACAACAATGCCCAACGTAGGGGCAATCCAGTCGCTGAGCAATCATCGCCAGGACAGTGTTGGAACTAGCCCGCACCCTGCGCACCAAGGACGCGCACCGCTTGCGCATAGCATAGCGTCATAGCTTGAGCTAAGCTAGCGTTGTTATTGGTTATTTTTACGGACATTCCTCGCTACGCATCCTCGGTCTCTAGTAGAAACGCAGCCTTAGGTTCAGTTATTACTAAAATATAGTTTTTCTCTAAATCCAATACAGCTTATTCAGTATTACCTTCTAAAAATGCTTGAAATAAAGACCATAAACTCATGCATGACGTCACGAGCCAGCCCTACGGCGCCTTCATAAACGGATGAGTCACAAACGCCACCTGCCTTCAATAATGTTATTAAACAATCTATATACGCCCGCCTGATAGCAAACATGGCATTATTTGATTAATTCTGTACCGAAAGGATATTGTATTGAATTTTTATTACGCTGTTTAGTCATATAGTAACGTTATTAGAGAAAGTGGTTTGGCAGTTTGGCTAATTTAATTAGTTACTTGGTTATAATATTTATCATTATTAATATACCTATCTTAAACATCCACGCTTATCAAATGGATTATTATTTATTATTCCTTGCTTCAAAAACGGTGAAGGAAAACATCGTGAGGAAACTGCCTGAGAGATATTTCTCGACGGCATGTGAAGCCAAGTCAGAAGCCCATGGGAGGTATAAAAACTCTGAAACCAGGTCAGTCACTGAGTACAGGAAAAAGAAATAAAGAAGATGGATTATTGATTAAAGCTGGTTTTGAGGTATAGCAGAGAGCAAGACGATGCTACTCTGGCTACTCATCTTCTTGATGAGTTAACCAATTTATTAACTATTCAACTTACTATTATAGCCTCTATATTGAGTAAATATATCCTCGTGAAAACTTCGGCGAAGTGAGCTTGAAGTAAACTGTCTCACCAGGATTGACAGCTCACTCCACTTAAGTTTTCACGATGACATTTAGCAGTGATATGATAGCCTAGTGGTGTGACCGTCGGACTGTCACTGTGACAGTCATAGGTGTTGAGTTTTAACCCAAGGCAAGAATTTTCGGATTCATCTGCGTATTTTAGAATTATAACTTGTTTCAAAAATGGTGAAGAAAAACATTGTGAGAGATATTTCTCGACGGCATGTGAAGCCAAGTCAAAGGTTCATATAAGAACTCTGACACCAGGTTATTCACTAATCACTAACCACAAGAAAAGGAAGAAGGAAAGAAAGACGATAAGATTATCTATATTACAAGATGAATAAATTAAATTCTTACTTTGACTGAGACTTTGTTCGCTCTGACAGTTACATCGGTTTGAAAACCACAGTATAATACTCTGCACCTGTCATTCCACCAAATCGAAGAAGCCAATGTCCAAAGGTATTCTTGCCAGGTACAAAATCCTACCGGAGCGCTCCGTAGGTCCCAAAGGACAGCATTAGTACCGGTAGTTGAAAGCATAGTCACTAATAAACCTCACTAATCATGTGGCCTCCAAGATATATTACCCAGTATTTTCCCAGCAAACACTGGAACATGTTTCTCAGTTAATTTGCCGGTCAGCAGGCCTTAAGCATATATGAACTGATTTGTTTACTTAGGACCCGAGATGAGCAACTTAATTATTTCTGCCGTGTTTCTTTTTTCGGGCAGTAAATAAATCGTGGCTAAGATCTTGATTGAGGATGATTTATTTGATGGGAATTGAAAGCTTTGATTTTTTTCCTCTAAAGAAGATTCGATCCATAGATGTAACATAGGATGGTATGGCTCAATAAGTATCCTGAACAAATAAATTATATAGTCCTACATAAAATGTAACAGCTGACCGTAATACACACGTTTGCTACGAGTATTAAACAATACAAAGCTTTTAACAATCCGAAACTTTGAAAACTCAATAAAAATAGGAACCTTTCTGAAAGAGACAACGAAAATAAAAAAATATTATCTCTAAACCTACTTGCTAAGATTTCACGAAACCTTTATTGGGGAAGGGTATTAGGCATGTTATTTCGTCATATTCAGAAAATCATTGCAAATCCTCTTATCTGTCTGGAGTTCACCCTAAATTATTTACATTACCTTGGCTGTCCATTACAGCCCCTAAACGCGTCCACTCCCCTCTAGTTTTGGGAGTCCACGCCCCGCGTCGTTCAGCCCAGTTGTCATCTCGCACCCGATAAGGGAAGCACGCGCGTTCGCTCCCCCAGTGACTTCAACTTTACGAATTCCTCGCATCGTTGTCCGAACTTGATCCTTTATTTTGCAAGTATTTATTCTGTGGGTTTTTGTGAAGTGGTTGGAACGTGTTGGGATTTTCAGAGGTGAGGAAATTTTATTTATTTTACCAATTTTTTTTTGTTAGCTTTTCGTTGGCTATGTTAAATTCTGTTCTGAAAAAATTGAGGTAGGATAATTTATTTGCACTCAGTCCTTGAACCTTGCGTACATTCGACAATGTCCAAATTTGTTATTTATTTACCTAAATCCTAAGTATTATTATATAATTTTTACTCTTTTTTAGTCAGCTTTAGTGACAAAATGTAATTTTATTTGCCTGTCATGTCTTTCTTGTAAAAAAACAAGAAAATACGTCGACACTGTTTCTGTACTCAATTCATCATTAACGTTTGAGTACATATTTTTTTTCTTTCTTTTAGTTTCGTGTAGAACTTTTGACACTATTTCTAAAATGAAATTATTTGTTTTCTTTCTTAGTAACAAAATTATTTACTGCTAAAACTTTTGTAAATTTAATTTAATTGTCATAATTTTAAGTTATATTTGTAGTCCCTTGCCGTGCCGTGCCGCCAGTGAGCGACGGCCCTTAGTGTCCTTTTGTTTTTGTATTTATTTGTATAGTTAGTTAGTCATTGTATAGTTATACTAACGTAATAGTTACCTAGTGTAAATAGTTATTTGTGTTAAATACTATAAAACATTACAATGTTTCAGTCAACCAAATAAATACATTTTAAATACTCACTCAACATTATCTTACATTATTTTGATGTATAACAGCTAATTGTTTCATTTCCCTGAGGGTTTCGAAACTTGATGAATCTATGGGCCTAGCTCGACGCACGGAGTAAACGTAACGTTTTGGGTGTTTCTCGTGGACCTATTTTTTTGTCCTAGTAGGTCCACGAGAGTATGTTATTTCATATTTTATTGATGCAATTCCTTATCTTATCCTTACCTTGTCCACCAGTCTCAACCTAAAGCTTCGTTTCACTTTGATTCTTGATTCTTTAATTCGTGCATATATACTTACTATTATATTATTACTTGCTATATATATACCAATCCTAATGTTTCGGTGTCCGTTCAACCAGCTTCGGACCAAGTATTTCTAAAGTCCTAAGAAATACAAATTGTCGAGTTCATCTTTTCTATTAATTTAATTCCTTAAATAGTACCTTCGCATGTAGCACCAGCCACTGAAGGTAGTCTAAACCTGAAGCTATATACATATAATTGCATATACACATTAGGTACTTATATGAGTATAGGTATATGGATATGTTTGGCTGTCCATTCACCCTACATCGGAACCAGTCATCAAGAATAATGAAAGTGTACAAAAATATAAACATCAAAACTGACGATTTGATCTTTTCTATTAATTCATCCTTATACGTAATAGTAGGTCTAAATGTAACTTTAGCTCCTATTGCAGTCTAAACCCAAAGCTATAACTATATACGTGTATATGTGGCTTTATATGCCAAGCCTATTGTTTGGATGTCCGTTCATCCTGCATCGGAACCAGTCACTAAGTCTATTCTTAGTCCTAAAGCCATTGCGGATACGAATCTAGCTGTACCACACTGCCTGTCTGGTTGTCAATTGTAATATTGGCTATAACAGTCAGCTACAAAGATTGCAATTTCCAGAGTCGAATGCGATGGGTCAATAATGTGGACGCAAATAACTTAGGACACGATTATATGTAATGAAAATGGGGACTTGACTTGGTAGAGATTTGGTCAGTAGATGATGTGAGGCTTGAACATATATACGTAGTTGATTAGAAAGAAGAATTTTAAATTAGTAACTTACGAATCGGCTTCATTAAGAAGCGGGTTATTAAGTACTCTCAAAATATAATGTTTATTTTTCAATTACAACTTGTATGCACATAATGTTTTTTTATGCTCTAATATAATACATAGTGGGTATATTATACTACTAGTTTCTGCCCGTGACTTCGTTCGCATGGAAGTCGTAAGACACCATATTTACTACGAGTACGTTTGTAGTTTCGGTAACAGCAGCCAATGGTAGTAGTGTACGTAGTGTGTGTAGTGTAGTGGCCGGTAGTATTTGCGAGATGCTGGACCTACATTCAGACAAATAGACAAAAATTCAAAAAACTGTATATTTTGTGCATAAGAATCGTTTCCAATCTCGTAGCAAATACTTTTTTTCAAAAATACTCAATGTACAGTTTTGACGTTACGATTGTATTTTATGTAAAGACTAGCTTTGGCCCGCGGCTTCGCCCGCGTGGAGGTTGGAAATTTAATATCCCACGGAAACGTACTACCGGGATAAAAAGTTTTATATGTTAATCCAGGTTATAAATTATTTGTGTGCCAAATTTCATCCAAATCCGTTCAGCTGTTTATGCGTGATTGAGTAACAAACATCCAAACATACAAACTTTCACATTTATAATATTAGTGGGATAGTAGGATTGTCAACGTTGTCTTTATAAAACCATTTGATATAGATAATGCGTATTTGAATACAATTTACTCACACTGAAATACAATAATCGCATGTACTCCTAAGTACAGTATCTACGCAAATATCAATTTCACTATTTTTAGAACTCGAATGAAACATCCATCCAAAACTATAAAAAAACAAAAATATCCACGGCTTTAACGCTATGATAACTAATTGAAAGAACATCTGTTCTTTATAGAACCAAATCACTCTATGCGCTTCAAAGTCACAAACTTGATGAAGCTTTGCCTACAACATTGATTCCATTTCAAAATGGTTGACGGTGCCTCTTTACGAGTCCATTGCTCCATTCATTGACACAGGACATAGGGATTATCTGTCAATCGATATTAATCCTGATTCATCATGGACAATCGTGTATGACGAGCCTTAGCTTATTTCGTGTTATATTCAGTTAGATGGGGTCTCATAATCAGTGTTTGATATTTATATGATGTAGGTATTTCTTATGTCCGTTCATTTCATTGTCCGTTTCACGTACGATTACCATTTCATTTAAAATTCGCGCATTGTTTTTGTGCAAAAATATTTTGACATAACATTTAGGTGTCGTCTAGTGTCCTTTAAAACGGGAATAATTTCCATACGTATCTATCTACTTCTGTTGCTTAATACCAAACGAAATAGTTTATACCTATTTTATGCATGTAATAAAATAGTAGGCTCATTAGATTGTGTGTGGCCACTAGTGCTTGATTTTCGGGTGCGGTAACATCCCAGAAACAAAGCTGAAATGGCTGTAATTACACCGGTCTCCATATTAATGAAGGTTTTCTGAAATGACATTTACAAGGTGGCCGCACAGAGACGGCAGGTCCGGGCACCTGTCAAAAGTATTAAAACGCCTTTATTTTCTTTAGTCGTCACGATTTTTTTTTAATTCGTTTTTAAATCCGGTACATTACCCATAATTTGTTAGTATTACTTAAACTATGTTAGTATAATTAATTAAGAAAAACATAAACAAATAACAATAATACAACACAACTTAAAGATCCCTATATCTATTAAGCCATCTTCTGGGGATACCTGGCAACAATACATGCACAGGCACAGGTGCACCATCAGGCGGCCTTCAGTCTTGCTAGCAACAATTCTCAGGAGACTGCTGTCACTGTCTCGCATCCGACGCAATAGTGACGCGCTTCGTTTACGCAAAATCTCAAAGAAGTCATCGGTACGCGCTGCTGCGAACATCCCTGATGCGCTACAATAACTTTGCAGCAACAGCAACATCCTAAAAGCGTTGTTGTATTGCACACGCAGGGCATTAAACGTTTTTTGCGTGTACCTGGTCCACAGACTGCAAGTATAATGAACGAATTACTGAAACAAATGATGAACGTCATCAACATAGCTGCTCATCAAATTTTTTATAGTCATTGTCGGAATGTAAGACCTTGAATTGACCGTGAATTTCCATGAAAACTCTCAAACAGCGACGCGTGGTTGCAGTGTATGATGGAAGTATTTCACTGGTCGAGCTCCATCACAAGGGGTCCTACATATTAATTTTGCTGTAATCGTGACTTCACATTTACAATCCATTCATCTCTCGGGGCTAAAATATAGGCCCGAGGCAACGTAGCCGACGTAAGAAGCACTTACTTTCGCATTGAATTATATTGGAACACATAAATCACAGAATAATTAATAGAATATAAATATAACGTTACCTTCTTTTGTGTAGAAGTTCTCAAGGAGCTTACTTACTTATTCAGTCTTCATCTAAGATAATCTTAAAAGTCCCTTACCATGGAGTTATATTATTACTATTGCTTTCAGTAATTTCTTGTTACCTAGTTGGGAATTGCGAGTACCTTTAGAAAAATAAATACATTTTCAAAGATTTACGAAGTTTCAGACAGGCTTAAGATACTTACTGTAATAGTAATTCGACGGACCTAATCCAATATAGGTACACAAAGACATAATGGCACCGAAAAAAAAATGACAATTACTCCCATTCACTGGATGAAATTGGTCTCATCGCGAATTTCTTTACAAAAAAAATGTTAAGACAGGCTCCTTACGTGTAATATTCTGGCCTTTAATAAATGGCGGAAGAAATACGCCAGAGAGGTATTTTGTGAGATTTTTTTAAAGAATTTTCATTGTGAGTGGTCGTCCACAAAGACGGGGAAGCTCAACACCAATTAGTGTCACTCGTTTATTAGTTCGCGAGGCTTCGGGGAGGCGGTAAACCCCGAGGTGTGGTCCGAGGTACGCGCGGTGAGTATAGGATCCGTTTGTGCTTTTATTTGGGTTTCTTTGTTTGCGTTTGTTAGGGAGATGTCTTGTTTAGTTTATTTGTAGTTTAGGTATGTGAGCTCTTTCAGAGTGCGAGTGTTTTGCTCCTGACCAGACTTTGCTTCAATTGCTTGAATGTCCTTTAAATGAAAAAACGCTACCGATGCAGGTACGGTAGTTTCTATGAAAACTTCATGGAAATTGTTCGACCGTTATCATGTCGCGTCGTCGCGTCGCCCCTGTCTGCGAGACCCTCGAGTCGTGAATCATGATGTTGACTATCGATTATCGACCAACTGATTATGCATCAGTGTATTTTAATAGTTACATGAATTACTGTGATTAAATTAAATGCACCTAATTACGTAAATAAATAATTGTGCGAATAATTTATTAAATCGATATCTACTTGTTTAACGTGTAGTGTTATCAAAAACTAGCTGCACACCGTGGTTTCACCCGCATAAGTCTCGACCCCGTGGGAATATTGGTATAGAAAGTATCCTATCGCCTTACCCATGTCATGGTCTACGCATGTGCCAAATTTCATCCAAATCCGTTTAGCCGTTTTTGCGTGATTGAGTAACAAACATCCAAACTTTCACAATTATAATATTAGTAGGATTATTATATTAGATATAGTAAGGGTTAGGATATTTTTTAGATAAGTTTTGTAAATATTATAGTTTATGAGCGAATATTTCATTACATAGAGGATAAACAAATATTATGAGAGTGACCTGCACTGGTAACAACGGCCTGTTTACGACAGTAAAATATTTACCCAATTTTTTTCTTGTTGCAGAAGGCCAATATTCTCGTACTTAAAAATCGTTCACATTCACAATCGCAATGTGCCAAACTTGTCAAAAATGTTGGTAAATAGATTGTATAATAATAACCCAGCCCATGACTTATATAGCCATCTTCCTAAATTAAAAATCCCTGTCCCAACTAACTTTCCATCCCTACTAACACATTCTTCCCCAAAGCTCTTTGCAGCTTTGATGTTTTTTATTCGTGTCAATGACATCAAATTATGATGTTTTTTTTATGTGATCTGTGACCGTTTATGCACATATTTAATCATATAGATAACAATATTTTTTATCTGTCTGTTTCAGTGTACTAATAATATCCGTCAAAAAGTTTCGCAATAATCTCAATTACTTATTGGTATTTAATTTTAGCTTCTATCAATTTTTATTTTTTATTTTGTTTCCCACCGCACGTTTTCTCCACACATTGACATTGGCAGAATTGTCGACATCGGCACCATTGCCATAAGGATAAATAGAATAGAATAGTATTTTTGACAGATTGCGAATGAGATGCGAATACCTACGAATGTTCTTAAAAATTACGGGAATTGCGCAACACGATAAAAATTACGGCTATCGCTGTAAACTTATGCCTTGTGTACCAGATTGGTTCCTGGACCATTTTGCAGACTAAACCTTGCGTAAATAGACGTTACAAGAGCGGTATCTAATGAGGGCAATATTTTTCAACGCTTTGCAGCATTAGTATTTTAATCTGAATTAATTGTAATATTTATTTGGGACGATTTATTCTTATTTCAGTGCCGATGAGAAAGAGATATAACTTAGCAACGGTAACCTTAAGTAAAGCGTCGAAAATGTCGGTTTCAGATAGAAAAGAAGTGGCTAGCCATGTTTGTTAATTCGAAGTTCGGTTTTGCTTCAAAGTACATAATTATCATAATATAATATTACGCCAGTATTCCTCGAAGAGTTTAGGCAGAGCTGTACCTAATAATAGTACTCCCATATTTCGCCAGTTATGTTTAAGTCCCATGTAATAGAGGGCGAGCTTATTGCCAACAACTGGGCACAAATCCAGACTCCAGAGACCCAAAAGTGTTATTCACTTTGCCCGACCCGGGAACCGAACAGGATCACCAGTAGCGCTTGCGACCGCTAGACCAACAACGGAGTTAATTCTCGCTATCATAATTCCCAGTTATTTTACATCTATTTTCGGAGGATCATTTCAAAATTAATATATCGTTCTGTTTTCTACTGCAAGAAAAATGCTGTTACATTTCATATGTATTAAGATTTTTACCAACACTGACATATCTAAAACTACTTTTACGAAATAGTCTTGTTTGTAGACAAAACACAGAAATATAGACCCAATTTAATGATTTCCTCTCTTTCACGACTGTTGTGACTTAAAACATGTATTGTGTCTTTATTCCGCCATTTGCCATCCTAGCTTTTAGAAATAAAACTGGCAAACAGCACATAAAACGAAGACTGGAAGCTTCAATCGAGTTCCGTCTACTCTGATGAAGACCCTTACTACAACTCCAATAGGGACATAAAAACACAATTCGAGATATCAACTCTAACTATAAATGAATACGGACCAAAGTCCTTTGTTTTAATGCGGCTGTCAAATTTCCTTTACAGTGTTGAATTATTTCTATATACGAGATACAATGGCTTGATGACGGATGGCCTGAGAACTGAGATATATTTCAAACTTTGTACTGCGATGTACGAGCAATCACATTGTTTGCTACGATTTTACACAGATACAATACAATTTATGGCAAATCGAAATTGGAATTCTGAATTTGAAAACGTTCTCTAATTATGTAATTGTTTTTAAATTAAATGTCAAATGGTTTTTAAATGAAGAACAAAAGTAAAATAAAACCGTTTTAAAATTTATAAGTGCTTTATTAGCCCGTGTTTTATTTCAATCAAAGTTTCGGTTTACCGTACAATTCCAATTTTACAATAGAACGACTGTGTCTATATTTTAACAATTTTAAATATAATATGTTCTATCAAGCTTCAAAAGGTTTTGTAGACATTAAATACTTCATTAATAACTTGCAGGTACAAGTTGAAAATTACTGTTCCAAGAGTAATAATTAATGCTGATCGGCTGAAAGTTTCAGCAGTGCCGTCGTCTATTGATTTTTCAAAACTAAAATAATTCTTATGAAAGTCTGCCATTATACAATGAATTGAATTTGCTAAGCAAAAGTTTATTGAAGTTGTTATAAGTTTTCTATTGCCGATATAGCAGTGTTGATGTAGGCGTGTTTACTACATTTTATAGTTATTTAATCATTTCGAAACAAAGAGAGAAATCTGTTAGACGTTCTTTTCTTAACTTATTATTCAACAAGTTGGTGGGATGATAAAATATACGTACGTAAAATATACGTATTGAAGAAAATTAATAATTGAATAATGTATAAGGGCAATTTGGTAATTTTGAAAATTGTTCGATGTCTGTTTTATCGTGGGATCTAAAGAATAACTGATTATAATAAAAATCAAAAACATCTTTTATCATTTCAATAGAAACGTTCAATGAATTGAACTATAACTTAAATATTCAATTGAATGATTTTGAGTTGAACAATTATAACTAACTAAAGAGCTATATAATCATTCATAAAAATAAAATATGCATTTGTAAAGTAAACCACTTATGATAATAATGATATCATATTTACTCATAATGATCCTTTCGGGTCCTCAGTTTTAGAGCCGCGATCAATATCAATTAATAAGGCCTTATGTGTTTAAAACTCTCATAAAAATAAGAAAAATTAATAGTCCTACACCAACCGGGGGTTGTCCTTGGGTGCACTTGCACAGTGCATACAGGGATAATCATCAGTATGTGCTTCATTTCATTTAATTACAGGGTCACTGCGAGTTGGCTTCAGCCCCTCGTATGGTCCCAATATATGCGAAAAGTAGAATAAAATATTATTGTATTTCAAAAATACAAAACGAAATATTTCTACAAAACATGTTTCATAACCTAAAATTTCATCGAATGTTAAAAGACCAGCAGTTTTAATCACTTTACTCACAAAAACTTTAATTGTCTTAATTAAGTATCAACTCGTCTATTTCAACACTTACTTAATTCAATAATAAGACATCCCGAGATATCCGAAAAGTAGAATAAACTATTGTATTTTCAAAATACAAAACGAACTATTTCTTCAAAACATGTTTCATATCCTAAAATTACGTCTAATGTTATAAGACCAGCAGTTTTGATCACTTTACTCACAATAGCTTTAATTGTCTTAAGTATCAACTCGTCTATTTCAACACTTACTTAATTCAATTAATAAGACTTAGTAAGTCATTCGTCAAGATAACTTGCTCTAACTTTGCGGCATCCATCAGAGATAGAGCTAGTTCTTTGTGTAGAGTTTAAAATTATTGTTGTACTTAGTTATTTTACTAAGAAAGTTGCCGACGTTTTGGCTTAGTGGCGTCCTGAATTTTAAGCCTTGATGAGTTGAATTACGTATTCGCTTTAGTATGTTTAGGAGGAAGGTCACCGGAATCCGTTGGATGCGGGAAGCACAGAACCGGTTGAAGTGACAGTGCTTGAGGGAGGCCTATGTCCAGCAGTGGACGACTGAAATTATGATGATGATGTTCAGGAGAATTATAGAAGAAAAATTTACTTCAGACGGAAGACGAATTTTATTAAAACCTCTTAATAAAATTCGTCTTCTGTCTAGCATTAATTTGTAAGCTTCCCGCTTGCAGCGGATTCCTGCGACCTCTACTAATAATCTAGCTGGTAATGATCACATTCTCTTTTTGCAGTGTATTACAATGAACGCATGGTAATATTTATATTATACTTGTATATGAATGAACGTTTTTGGCCTGCCACACAAAAGCTGTCAAATTACCGCCGTGATATTACAACGTCAAAAATCCAATATATCAATGCATTTTATAAATGAAAATCTTTTAGAGTATTTTACCTATGTGTCAGTACAATCTCATATGTAGAATCCCAAATGGCTGTATTTCAGAGGCTATAAAAATGCATTAGATTTTATTCCACCTGTTACACGTTACAGTATAAAATTTAAAGTTATCTTTTTTATAAATATCGATACAATGCTCCAAGCTCAGCCCAGAAAGTTATTGCAGTACCTACGTGGCTTTTAGCTCGATAAAACTATACATATTATTATTACTATCAAACTTATATTATACCGACACACCTTTGAACCCCTGAGTTTAAACGTGTATATAATTTAAGATATGGAAAATTTCGGTTATGTATGGAAAATGTTTTACAATTTGCGACTTCTTGAGAACAGAATTATAAAAAACAGAAATTCTAAGAAGAATGAGTTAATGATTCCATCAATGTCAAATCAACTGCTAAACTAGCGGTAATAGCAAAAGAATCCAACACCAAACGTGAACTACCTGCCTTAAAACAATTGTTCCCAAAATAGTTCGGACCTGACCAACCTGTGCCCATTCATAAGCCCCGGTCCTAGCCGTAAATTTGCCTAAAGGCGGTTTCCATTTTGCATCCATACGAATAGCCCCGTGTCGCTGACAGGAACTTACGAGATGTTACCGCTCTCATATCACACCTATTTCTAAATAACGCCTTTATTTTTTTGGGTTTTCCTGGAGAAACACACAACACAGACATTGTAGTAGTTCAACTGAAAATGACGATACTTGCTACCGAAGATTGTCTTTTTGATAGCATTATTCATTTATTTTTCAGAAAGTATTGTTTAGTGAGAAGAAGTTTCCATTTCTTTTGTTTGAGGCTTTCATGTTTCTTATTCGTCTAACGCAGGTAGCAGACTTTGTGCTTGCCCTTTGTCTCTTTCGATTCAACTGATTCGTCATGCTTTACCCTTCTTCATTTTCGATTATCTGAGACTGATTTTGTTAATGATCATTGTCATTTAAATATCCTCTCACCAAGACGCATTATAGAAGACTCTTTTTACTTTTTATGTGTAAAAATATCATCAACTTTAATAACTTCTGTTCCATCAGCCTCCAAATTTAACTTTGGTTATAACTTTAGCTATATAAATAACAATTTCGCCGCCTAGCGACTGCTCATCTCCTAGTTGTTTTATAACACCCGGTGATAAAAGATGCCATTTAGTAAACTATACAGCTACTTTGAGAGGTCAAGGTTCCTTCTGGATCTCGTTGATTACGTCATCGACTAAGTTATGGTCTTCTGTATAGGGAATGTTATGGCCTATCTTTACTGTTATGTAATGAGTACGGACGTGAACTAGTTTTCAAGTTGCTCTTGAATTAAAGAGAGTATTGTATACAGATGGAATTAGGCTGCTGAGATGCTTTTATCGTTTTCCAATCTTCAACTCTGGTTGTATTTTCATACTTTTCAATAATACAACGTACCCATACTTACTGTTTTTGAAAATCAGTAGGCATCACATGGATATGACGAATTTTCTAAACATTATCTTGTATTTCATTAATCATCAATCAATCATTTTCGAAGTAAGCTTTGTGTATATTGGGACTGAGTATAGCTTCTTTACTTTGTACAGAAAATTCGGACTCACCTATTGTGCTATGGCTCATTATGTCATGTAACCATTAAATTACAGATCCCCGATCAGATTTATTTATACAATACAACTTAAGGTTTATTTATTCCGAAACGTGCCGGCTTCTAAGAACTTAATCCCCTTGTCCTCATCACTGATTGGTTCCAGCCTGCCCAACAAACCTATCTAAACAAGTGATACTCGTCACAAGAAAAACACTACAAAAGATACTTTTGGAGTTCTCGTTACACAATTACTTAACAGAACCGCACTGTGCGCTTATTAAAGAAATTGAATAAAATTCAAAGAATTCTACCCGCAGGTAAAACGCTATGCCTATACATGCGACAGGTAAACGTGCCTAGTGATGCCTTTGAAGGATTGTGTTAGAAAAAAATCTCTTTGGGTTTTTTGAAAAAGGTACAGGTTTAAATAAATAGGCAGGTAGCAGAGGTGATGATAATTTGTGCGAATGCACAGTGTGATTTACAGAGTTTTTGTGGAGACGTTTTTTTTGTTATGCATTTGATTGCCTGCTCATGTTTCTTTTTAACTTATCTGAGTAAAATATGCAAGAATAAATGGTTACTTTGAGCAATTTTGCTTACAAATTCTAAGCGCCTACTTTAAATTCAATAAATGGTCCATGAATTGTTTAGTATATACGTATAACCTACAAGCGCTAACGACTAATAAATAAGCTTAATAAAAACTACTAAAAGCATTTCAAACTCCAATTTCAAGAACTTCAAGTATTTTAAACTTAATCATGAATTTCTATCGCACATAAAGAAAAGGTGTCTATAAAATATTTTAGCAATCTCTTTAAAAAAACCTTCATTTGTATTACATTCTAATCCTAAAAAGATCCTATTATCAGGATACGTTTCGATTCCCCCGGCATCAGCTCAGAATTGGCGTAAAAGACAATGTTCTTAAAGGATTAACGTACTCTATAAGGTTAAGACGATTTCCATCAAAGTAGAAAAAGATAAGGCTTACCATGTACTTGTGAGAATTTCGAGAATTCCCGGTATTTTCCCGATGTTTGAGTATTTTCGAGCATTTTCGTAATGTCAGTGAATCCTCTTAATTGAATTTAGGCTGTGATTTGCCTGCGTGAACGTTTTGTATTTGTTTATTGTATATTTTTGGTGAGAGTGTCTGTCGAAGTTAATGAAAATTGCTTAGTACCCTGTTACCTACTGTTTTAATAATTTCAAGATCACTTGTGCTAAGATTGTAACTTCTGTTTACCAACAATAGTTACCTAAAGAAAACAAAAAACAATTTAAAACTAATAAATTGGAAATAAAAAGTTATTACGATATTCTCGCACGGTAAAATTATATTACCTAGTAGGTGAATCGAATCTCAGCGAAATACATGTAAAATATTACAACCCAACCAATAAAATCCAGAATGAATTAGTCATTGACCATAAACAGGCTATAGTATAATTTCCAATAATTTCATAGAAAGGGTGCCGTCGAAAGCCGAAAAGACGTAATATTTTATCAAAACAAATTCTACGATAAAAGCTCACGACCGAACGTTCGGGCGCTCGCCTAATGGAACTTAACATTAAGTAAGCACGTAGCTCCCTCGTATTATTTTAATGTCGCATTTTGCGAGCGTGACAAAGATCAAAGCAGTGATTTTACACACTTGTCTCCCGAAATTATGTGAGAAATTTCGTAACAAATATTTTCTTTTACAATGTTTTCTGTTTCATTAGTTTTTATTAGTTTAGGGTTAATCTAATAATTTCGAGTAGCTTTTGGATTGAAATAAAACTAATTTTACGGATTGTTTCACTTTATTGTTAGAATTTCGTTTTTGTTTGCAGCCGTTTTGAGTCTCTCAAGTCGTTTATTATAATGAGACAATTACTTTGTTTAGAGTATAAAACAACCTGTTTATGTTAATAATCTCCTAGCAGTCCTAGCTCGCTTTGAAAGACTTTAACATCAACATCCAACTACATTTTAATCCTTTCAAATCTAATCTTACAAACATCATGTATATTGCTTAACTATATCCAATATACGAGTACCTTGTCATGAATTCAAATATTTCATCAAAAGCCACATTAATTCACTAGTCATATAACCGAACTGTACTGAACATAAAATTAATGTTCATTCATTCGCTCTAACCATTATTATTGTTCAATTTATAGTTTCAATGATTCATAAGCCACTGAATGGAATGAAACGCCTACAATATTAATTGACTGTCGTCACTGACATGGATGTCTAAATCAGTAACATTTGTTGCATATTAGCTTTTCAATATACCTATCGTCCGAGACTGGACATCAAAGGTATTGATTTTATCTAAAATAACTGATTTCAATGCAGACGTTTTTAAAGCGGTAGCTGCTTGTAAGCGGACGCGGAAATCGGATATAATGTTAGAAAATGGTATGAGTTTGTCTAGTCTTGAATTTAGATACTTTGTGTGATTGTAAAACTTCAATTTTAAAAACCTTTACCTACCGTTACCTACCTTCTGATTTTCAAATGAGAATAGGTACCTATGTAATTTTATACTAATAATAGCGTCATACACTATCGATATTTGTAAAATTTGCGGAATAACGGCGTAACACAACATCAAAATGCAATGCCTCTAATTTTGACAACTCAGTAACGTTCATTGCGTTATTTACATTGTCGAGCACGCGATTTTTTCAAACATTTATTAAGCAATGGATTGTGAATTTCCTTTAAAATCTATCAGGCTGTGAAAGAAAGTATGTTACATAATTGGGGTGTATGACCGAGTTAATTAAATGCCTTCCATTTATTTAATGTTGCCAACCCAAAATATCTGAAAACGTTAATTTCAGAGACTCTCTTGATGAACATAAACAATGTAACTATGCATACGTTACTAATCAAATAACAAATAATGGTTAGTTTAGAAAGTCTAATACGTTCACCAATATATTGGATCTCTACAATGGATACAGTCAAATTCCACTGATATAACATATTTGTTACATTTATATGTAGATGAAGTCATATTTTATGAATAATTAATTAAACGCGAGATAACTGACGCTTCAGGCGTCAGATATAAATTTGAATAAAATATAAAGTGCTTCGATAGAATGGTTACAGATTTTAGCTACCATGTTTATTTGGACGATGTTATTATCACAATCGACGCATAACGTGGGCCGATTAATTATGTGGTAGAATTGGTAGATGCTTCCACCACTTGTAATTTTCACAACAAGTACGATTAGGGAAATTCTTTGTTTATCAACTACAACGTCAATTTGCCTTTTTAAACCCATTTCAAACAAATGTTAAAAAATTACGTTTGTGATTTTCTTAAATAACAACGGAAAATTTAAAATGGTGATCAGACTATAGTTCATTGAAAATAAAAATCGATAAGAAATTAGGGTTAAGCGATTTTATTAGCAATCCGGCCGCCCAGACATCTCCTAATAATAAATATATTTAGGAATTTCATGATTTTATGATTCGTGAAAGCAATAAACTCGCGCTTGAACGAATTTCCAGCAAACTAGTTTTCACTTATTTACTAAAACGTAAATTCAACTACACTCCATTCAAAACTGATTAAAATAACACTGTTAATGATAAAATATTTACAGCAGAGACTTTGCGAGGTAAATAATGTAGGTATTCGGTAAAGCAAAACAACAAAATTGGACGCAAATTTAGTTGAAACATCGTGTTGTAATAACAATAAGCAAATTCCAAACCCAAGCTTGAGCCTCCTTTTGAAAGAGTAATTGCAGACCGCCTTGTCGGGCAGCTGGTGCGAGTGGGGCCGAATTTGGCGGAGAGCCAGTATGGTTTCCGCAAGGGGCGCACTACGGAGGATGCCATCATGCGCGTTCGAGCCCTCACGACGGGGCTGCTGTTGCCCGGGGTGGGGTAGTCTTGGCGGTGTCTCTTGACATCGCCAATGCCTTCAATACCCTGCCCTGGAGTTGCATTGACGGACAGGGCCGTCATCTACCCCGGTCACCACGGAGAGTGGAACTGGCGAGAGATGTCGTGTGGTGTCCCACAGGGATCGGTCCTGGGGCCGCATTTGTGGGACATCGGCTACGACTGGGTACTGCGCGCCGACCTCCCTAGCGGCGTCAGCGTGGTTTGCTACGCTGACGACACGCTGGTCCTGGTGCAGGGGAGGTCGCATGAGGCGGCGGCCGGACTGGCGACACGTTGGGTTGCGACAATCGTCGATAGGATCCGGCAACTGGGACTCGAGGTGGCCTTGCACAAGTCCGAGGCCATGTGTTTCTATGGTCCTCGGAACGCGCCACTGTCGGGTTCCCAGATAACAGCGGGAGGGGTTCACATCGATGTCGAGTCGACGACGAAGTACCTGGGACTCGTCCTCGACAGCCGGTGGAAATTCGTGGAGCACTTCCGACGTTTGGCTCCCAAACTGGAGAGGGCTGTGGCTGCTCTGAAGCGGCTTCTGCCTAATCTAGGGGGTCCAAACGCTTCCTGCCGGAGGCTCTTCGCGGGGATCGTGCGATCCATGGCCCTTTACGGGGCACCGGTGTGGGCGCGTTCATTGAGGCTGCGACCGGCCCAGCGGTTGAACGCGTCCCAAAGGGTCATGGCCATTAGGCTGGTCCGAGGATACCGCACGGTCTCCCGTGAGGCGGCGAGCCTTCTTGCCGGACTACCGCCATGGGATCTGGAGGCAAAAGTCCTCGCGCACATCTGGGAGTGTCACGAGGAGGCGAACTCCGCTGCTGCGATAAATCACGGCACAGCGGACAGAGCTCCGGCGGGATCTCATGGCGGCATGGAGAGTGCGATTGTCGCAACCCAGCGCCGGGCACGCCACAATTGTGGCGATAAGTCCCCTCTTTGAGGAGTGGCTAGAGAGGCGCCACGGCGTCCTCACCTTCCGCCTGACGCAGGTCCTCACCGGACACGGCTGTTTCGGGAGGTTCCTGTTCCGTATAAGGCAGGAGGAAACGCCCGGGTGTCACCACTGTGTGGATCGCCCGGAGGACACGGTGGAGCATACGGTGGACGTCTGCCCTGCTTGGGCGGAGCACCGCCGTGTCCTCACGGAGGCGAACGGTGGCGGCGATCTCTCGCGTCCGGCCCTGGTTCAGGCCATGGTTTGGAGCGAGAGTGCATGGGAGGCCATCACCTCCTTCTGCGAAGCAGTTATGCTCGCGAAGGAAGAGGCGAAGCGCGCGAGGGAGATGCAAGCTGCACGCCCTTGCGCCCCTAGTCGCTGCAGGAGACGCCCCGGGCGTCGGGAGTCACGAGTAGGCGCGGGCTTGCGGACGGTGAGCAATGGGTAGCTCGCCGTCCAATAAGGACCAGGCCCGGGTCGACGGCACGTTGTGTTCCACGCGCGCCTCAAAGAGATGTCAGCACCAACTGACGGGGTCCGTAAGGACCAATGCCTGCTGGGGTTGCGGGTTTGTGCGAAAGGGATATCACGGCCCCGGCACACGGGCAACGGAAGGAACACGGGTAGGTTTTAGTCAGTAAAAGTCTGATACGCCCTCTCGCTCCGCCCAGAGCGGGAGAAGTCATTTGATGATTTACCACCCTCGGAAAAAAAAAAAAAGGCTTGAGCCTCCTTCGAAAACTAATTTTACATTTTGTGATAAGATATCGCTTATTTATGGTGAAGGCAGATCAACTTAGTGTATCTAATGCACTGAAATAATAATAACAATACAGCCTATTATAGTCCCGCTGCATGACAAAAGCCTCTTCTCTTAAAGAGAAGGCACGAGCAATGACCACTCTTGCTCAAAACGGGTTGGCATTGTGGTCATATTAATCTTAAAACTATTGGGGGAAACTTCTCACTTCTCTTCCTCAGAATTTATGTAGATAATTTTAGAACACATATTTATGAAAATTACAATTAATTTTCCTAAAACCGTTTCACTTTTAATTTTTACAAAGGTACATAGACGAAAGATAAAAAAAAAACAGTACCCAATAATATTGATAAACATATTCCATGCTGGCAAACGAAGTACACAAAGACCGTTATTAGTTTTTAAGTGTATTATTATTTCTGTCCTCTGTAAATATACTCGAAACATAAATCAAACAAACAGAGGGACGTTATTAAAAAAGAATAGACAGTTTTTGTTCGCAAGAGTGTATAAATAAAAGAAAAACAAGCAAACAAAGGTTCCAAAACGAAACGTTGGACTTCTAACAGTATCTTTTTACAACTTCAGTCGAAATAGGTATTGCGGGCGCTACTCCGGACAGAATTAAATTTAAAAAAAGTCCGATCTAGTACGGTTCGAACGATCGCGCCGTGGAAAATGTAATGATTTTCAAGAATTCGATTTCTTTCAATGTGTGAAAAGGATTCTGTTTTTTCTTCGTTATGAAATATGAGGCGCTTGTAATGTTTTTTTTAAGAGGTAGCCAGAATGTGGATATTCATGTTAAATTTATCCATAAGCAATTTTTCTGGGTACTCTACATACTCGTATAATGCAAACATTAAGATATTCACGACTCGGGCGTATTATTTTCTGTAATTCAAGTATTTTAGTACATCAAACGGATTCCTAGCATATAATTATGTAAACTTCATAATTATAGGTGCATAGTAGGTACTCTTTATAAACGTATAATTTAATAAAAACCAAACATTATAATCAAAATGAAGAAAACATTTTCTAGACAAAACTTCCTAGCATATTATGTAAACTACCTTCATAATTGTAGGTACGTATTACTCATTATAAACGTATAATTTAATAAAAACGTAACATTATAATCAAAATGAAGAAAACATTTTCAAGACAAAACTTCGAGAGCACTCCACAAGACAAAAGCGTTCACTTCTACAAAGAAGCTTAAAAAGTATAAGGCAAACATGATTCGCGAATCTTCGCACGGTATTAAACTTTTTACAATAACAAAAGACGTAACTGCCGAACTTTAGCATCTCGATCTAACAATCCCTTTAATTAAATCGTCGCGAACGCGTCAGGGGATGCCCTTAAAATTTCAATCCCTAATAACCATTTGGAAGAAACAAAAAAGTCTGCATACAACGCTTTTTGTCCCGCTCACACTGATTACTAGCCTCATTCGCGTGAAAAAGAGAAAAGATTTTAATTAAACACGCTGATGAGCTAGTTTCGCGATGTGTAATTTTCTTTTGACGACAATGCTTTTGTGTTTTGTTAATTTATCTGTAGAAAATGGGTGTAATAAAAAATCGTTGTGGAATATTGGACTTTTTATGAGTTACTTTAAATTCTAATATTAAAAAAATCCACTTAAGTTGTTTTTTAACCACCAGTAAGACTAAATTACAAGAACTTAGTTTATTTTAAATTAATTCTATTATGACTTTTGAAAATCTTATTTTTTTACCAAATACTTCACAGGAGTTGAAATATTACTATAAAAGCTATCCTAAATAAACAGAATGATACAAAACGTTGTGCTAACGGTAAACCATACGTTACATTTCATTCTTCCCCTCCGCCATTACCATTGAAACGCGTATTATCAAAGTAATTACGTCAAAAAATGATAGTAAAAAACCAAATTTACAGAGGGTGAACGTAGCATAAATGACTCAAAGTCACGTGACATGTTCCGGTGCGTTCATTAAATGCCTCCCCACAAATTAGGCTGAGTGCAGGCGATACATCCGATACCCACTCCAACAAGTCAATGGGCGAATGAATTACGATCAGTTTTGGTAATAAAGTAGACAGCCAAACGCTGAGTCATTGTTTTAAAGCCTCCTGTTTAAGTGATTACGTAAATTTACAACAGGCGGCTACTATGAAGCGTGCATTTTATTTAGCCAATTTTTTTTTTTTTAATCATCGATCAAATATAATATACATCTAATACTATAATATGTAAATTATATGAACAACCTTTTTTTATTGTTTTCGCCAAGTATTTGTTATATTTTTTTTAAATTTATAATTTAAAGAGCTTATCAAAAAAAAAGTACTTTACATTATTTTTTTATATTTATTAACGTAGAAAGAGGTGCAAAAGATTGATCTTAAAAATTCACAAAGCACCTTCTAAGTCAAACGTTTTATAAAAACATTAAAAAAAATTGTTTAACATTATTTCAACCCGCTACAGCGCTGTCAAAGCAACTCTTTAATTTACTTTTTGTTTGTTCCAGGTTAGTGAAAGAGAAGGGGACATGGAGTCCGTCGTCCAATATTTACTCCTAGCTTTGGCTCTGACTTCAGTGCAAATATCCTACACTGAAAGCCGGCTAAATGAAAAACGCAGGGATAAAACTGAAAGGAGGTACCACGGAACGCAAGTAAAAGATAACATATGCGAGATAACAAACAGAGAATCTAAAGTACACTGTTATTGCGAAAGCACTGACGTCAAAACAGCCACCAAAGCCGACTGTTGGGTTTTCAACGGAGGTATTGATGAAACAGATCCAATATGGTCCACTTTCAACTCTCAGCCCTATTTGGAAAGGCTAACATTCAACGTTCGATCCGACGGAGCACTTAAGTTCATTCCATTCCACGTGATCCATCGCATGAAACGGCTACAAAAGCTCTTCATACACTACGCTACACTAAACAAAATTGAGAAAAGAACATTCTCAAACATAACCACACTCAAAGAAATAACTCTGATGAACAACAAAATAACCGAATTGGACTTCTCATCGTTCACGAATCTCCCGTCGCTCGTAAACCTAACTATAAAAGAGAATAAAGTAACAGAAGTGCAGAGGGACGTGTTCGTCGATTTGCCGAGTCTCAAATATCTGGATTTGTCTTTTAACAGTATCAATCTGGCGCACGACGGTTGTTTTGAACATTTGGCCATACTAAACGATCTGATACTAGAGGCCAATTCAATTACGGTACTGACTAGAGACACATTCAGGGGCTTAGCTAATCTGACGAGATTGGATCTGCGGTCCAACAAGTTGTCAATGTTGGGCGATTTAACTTTCACGGAGCTGTGGAATCTTAACGAGCTACTTTTGGATAATAACGAATTGAAATTCCTGTCTGAAAGGGCCTTTGATGGTCTTGCTCTGTTACAGAAATTATCTATGACAGGGAATAAATTGAAATCTGTTAATGATGGGCTATTAGAAGGTGTGCGCGGTCTTGAATTATTGGATCTGAGGAACAATGAGATAGAACATTTTACTTACGAGACAATAAAGCCGATATTGGAAAATTTGAAATTGAAGAATGCCGTGCTGTATTTGAGCGGTGAGTTTTACCTTATATTTGTTTGGTGGAAAGAAGAGTTATTACTGCGAAATAAATAAATTATATTCGAATATGAAATATTTGGTTTATATCGTGGTTTACTATAACAATTACTAGCATTCGACCCATAACCCGTCCGCACGAACGTTTCGTACTGACCCTTTAATATTTTTCGTGTATATTATTTTACGTTCCCCTTAGCAATTACATTATAATAACTTCAAACACCACTATTTTGATTATAGCAGGAAATTCATATTCAATTCTATCACTGTCAATGCCATTATTCAAGATAACGACATTACATTGCCATTATAATGATATTACGAGTCCATTTTTGTTAACAACATGTTATTTTCGAATAAATAGAACACAGCAACTCTTGGGAAGTTAAATAACTATGTTTTGTGCAAACAATGGGGAATTCCCTGCTGTATTTAATCCCCTTACTAAAGCACCCTTCACATTAAGGACAATTAATGAATGTAAAAGCGCCCTTTATCGACTCAAACGTAGCAATAAGTCGATGATTGTACAATGGCGTAGTTTTATTAAAAACAAACATGTTTCAGTTGAACATTTTGATTAAATTGGCACGTGTAGCTGGATGATTAAGGGGGTTACGCGATTCGTGTTTTATATTGAAAAAAATGTTCTTATTTTGGTAACTATTCACAAAATAATGAACACATATTTTGCAATTATTGTTCGACAACTGGTGCAACCCATCGTCAAAATAGAAAGAGTCATATGATATGAGTCCTGTATATTAATAACTGCTTAACCTAACTTATTATTCAACATCAATATCTAAATTATATAACTTAACATAGACGTGCAGTATTTTTTTTATTATTCAATAAATCTCACTAAACAAGACTGCAGCAAGCGGATGTTGTTTTTAAGTCAAGCCTTTTTTTTCATCAGCCCTTCTCCAACCTTAACTCACTCACCCATAGAACGTAAACTTACTAGAGTATAAGATTTCAATCCCATGATTTTTCTGATTACTAGCTGCGCCCCGCGTTTTCACCTGCATAAGTCTCGATACCGTGGGAATATTGGGATAAAAAGTATTCTATATCCTAACACAGGTCATGGTCTACAAATGTGCCAAATTTCATCTATATCCGTTTAGCCGTTTTAGCGCTTAACAAACAAATAAACAAACAAACTCTTTTTCACATTTATAATATTAGTTGGGATACGTTATTTTCAGTCTCAAAAATATATTTTCATTTGATAAAATATTCTCAGAGTTTGGAGCAATATATGAATAATTTATTTTGGGTTCGATCAAATAAGTCTTTTTTCAAATTTCTGTGACGAAAATAGATCTGTTATTAACATTTAATTTTCTCTTTACAGGTAATAAATTAATTTGCGATTGTCGTCTATCTTGGATACAAGTTCTGAGGAATGACACGAAGAGTGAACCTCTAAGGATGGCTTTAGATGGAGTCACATGTGTCATGAGTCCTGGTGAAATAGTTGAAAGTACATCAAACGATGTGAGCTCGGCCTTCAACGACCCCAAACCATCGAAATCTGAACAATTGTACGAGATAGAAACGAATGCTGAGGTACTTCAACAAGATGCCAATGAAGAAGAATTGTATGAAGATACAAATCAATACAAATTCGAACCGACCGTGCAACCAGTTGAGGCCAATCAACTCACAATAGTAAATATGCCTGTAGAAAATTTACCTTGTCCTCGCGAGCTAGTTCGAAGTGGTGAAGATTCTCTGATGCTCTCATCAAAAGACGAAAGTTACTGGCAATCAAATACCAGCATACGGATTTTGCCAAAATTATTTTTCGTATTGACGTTATTATCAATAAGTGTATTTTAATCATTAAGTAATATTAAAGTTACCCGTGTGATGCTGTGTATGATAGTAGTGCTGAAATCAACGAAAAAGTTCAAGAAGCAGATAACAAACATTACACGGAAAAATATCTCCTTGCTTATTCTAAAGTAGGTCATGTAACAGTTATAGAACCGATTATCTCGCGTCCTTTGGCAGCGATCTCTCCTTTAATGGTCTAATCAGTGATAATATTATCACGATGCATATTTTTCCCTTTGTAAAGTAGATTAGAAATCAGAAGAATGTTTTGGTTTCTGGCCTTCAATGAAAATTCAAAATGGTGACTTGAATTTTACCGCATATTTCAGCACTAAAAGCTTAAAATTTTATACTTCTGCTATATGCTTGATTTTTAGACTTTAAGAGAAAAGACTGGTTTAGATATTTAATTAAATTATTTCTTAGTAAGTGTAATTTTAAAACCCAGTGTCTATATCATTAAAACCAGTGTCAAAGATTCTACGATAGATCTATAATGTCAATAACATAAGCGTTCTCAATGTGATCTTGGATTTTTTCCAACTTGTTCAGAAAACATAAAAAGACATAAAGATTTTGTGAATGTCCAAACTAGTTTACAATTGTGTAGGATCTATTTTTTATATTCGGTAAAAAGTAATTCTGGAAACGAAAGAGCACCCGAAAGTTTTTGGTCATGTTAGAATATCTAACAAAGGTCATAATAAATTCAACCAAACAGCTTTTCAGACATTATAGTAGATATACTTACGTGACTAAAAGTTTTAGAGATCGGCGGCTCGATCTTTTAAGCTTAAGGCTTTTAGAAATAAACTTTGTACAAAAGTTTGAAAGAGAGGTATTCGAAAAGAAAATAATGGAAAATAAATCATTTGAGTGCTAAGTTACGAGTAAAGATTATTTGATTGTTTCTTTCTTCTAATTTAAGATTTTTACTGTCGCTGATCTCCTATGTACAAATACGATTAGTTTTAGCGTTAAACATAATGATGTTAACATAGATGATAATATACTAATTAATGAATGCGGACACACATTATTCATTAAAACCAATACAATAGATAATAGAAATCCTACGAGTAAACCGTTGAATGCTACAGAAAATGATGAAGACGATAGCAAAATAAAGGTTGCCGTTTGTCACCATACTAGAATTTTCTATGTCGCAAATGCTATTACAAACACAAATCATACTCTCAAACATCTAGACATGGAAGAAACATCTATTTATACAGATTTATGAGCAAATGCGGAAATCGAACCTTCAATGTATGTTAACACTTTAGATGCATGTACTGATGTACCCGATTTTTGGTGAGTTAGATTTGTGAAAGAAATAAAAAATGTATTATAGTAATCGTAATTCTTGTAAATATTGAATTTAAAAATTTGGATATTGTAACTAGACGATAAAATATTAATAAAACTTTTGAGATCATGAATTTTGTAGCGATTTATTTGTTTAGGTTTATTTACCCAAGTTATCAGAAAATAGATAAAGAGGCTAACAGACAGAACGGGTTTTTAATGTATTCTTTCAAAGATAACGACGTGGATCGTTAAAATGGGAGCGAAATATTCATTCGAATTGATCAATTTAATTACACAGTGCAAATTTATGCTAAGACAATAAATCCATAAGAATGTTTTATACAGGTAAAGTAGGTATAAGCGAACCAATCTCAACCGTTGTTATCGTAAATGACGACTAAGAAATAAATAATAATAACATCAGCCTAATATTGTCCCACTGCAAAGCAAAGGCCTCTTCTCATACAGAGAAGGCAAGAACATTGATCACCACGCTTGCTTAATACGGGTTGGTGATTTCAGACTTACATTAACACTTTAAGTCTAGCTATCTAATTACGCAACCCCATTTTCGTAAACGATTACGACTAATCTGTTTAATTTTGACAGTTCATTAACATTCATTGCGCTGTTTACGTTGTTGAGCAGAACATTTTTTCGAACTTATGAAGCAATGGATTCGTAATCTGCTTCAAAGCGATTCAAATTCTGATTGATCGTGTATTACGCAATTAGGGTACTGGTTTCCTCACGAAGTTTTTCCTTTGTCGATGTCATCACTTCACAGATTATCCAATACACTTGGAACGTATATAATGAATTGAAAAAGTCTCATCGTAACTTGCCGGGATTTGAACCCACAATCCGTGCATGAGAGGCCAGAACCACTGGGCTGTCACTAGGAAATAATATGATATTGGTCTAGACACCAAATAAATTAGGAAATTTTCCAAGATTACGGCAATATTACATTTTTTACAGTCTCCTTTTGACGTCTAATCATAACACAAAGCAAATATCAAACAATCTTTATCATGGCTACGCAACAGGTAATAGGTATTAACTAGTTATTTCAAAATCCAGTTAAAATTCAATTTCTCGTTTCAGCACCGTCTGAAACAGTCATGATTGCGATGTGTATGCAAAACCGAATATTATTATTGAATTCTGGAACTATAATGTTGATATTACTTTGGCTTATCTGTTTTCTGTTAGTGAGTTTATTTTCCCCAGTTCTACGTGAATCATTTAATCTCAAAACCGTCTACGACCTGGATCAGGCATTTAGTGGTATGGAATTTTTGCTGAATTGGCCTACTTAGGAATCACGGCCAGATAGGTCGCTGCAGATACAACTTAATCAGATTGAGCCACTTTGATATGATATCACACAATGCGACTGAGACGACACATCACTAAATATGCATGGATGCATCGTTAGTGATGTGCCACATAATGATGTAATCGTGTATTAAAAACTGTTCAATCGTCAAACGTAGAGTATTCAATCATCTGGCCAGACCACATCATGATCTGACCAGCGGTCAATGTTCTATTTGTTGAAATACATCCATATTACGAAATGCTCGAAAACTACATGAAATCATTTCTAAGATCTCTGGCTATGACATATCTAATAATATCCATCCTATAAGATTCACAATAAAGTGTTTAGCCTGCATTTCACCATGTAACGTATGGATCTTAGAAACCTCTAGGGAGCTCTTACACCTCTTGGTTTACAATGTAAGCAGTCCGGCAGATCCCCTAGTCCTTTTGGGATTTCCAACTAGGGAGCGACCCCTTGGCGTGACTTTTTCTCATGATACTTATCGCATTGTCGTTACCACCTCTTTTGGCTGGCAAATAAGCAACTTCTGACAATGAATAGTGATACATTTTATAGGTAGGTAATTACTATACTGGCAATCAAGTAGGCGGTTCATCTGATGGAAAGGACTAAGCCCAGGTTCGCACGAGCGATATTTTCCCGCGATGATTTTTTTTCGTGCGTTGGTTTTTGAACGTTTTGCAGCGCCGAGAGTTGAAAATCCAAGAGTGTGTTTTTTCAACGCGCTAAGACGAAAGTGCGTCCAACGCTGCCAACGCTGCCATTGCCATTGCCAACGCTGGGTTCAACATCGAGAGTTGAAACTCCAGTGTGCGATAAAATCCCGCCGGATTATTTTTACATTCACCTTGCGAACGTGGACTTACCGCCACCTATGAACATTTTCAATACCAGAGGTCTACTTCCTAAGCTTGAAATCCGTAGTTCCGGTCAAATATACGGGCGATACCCATACTCCGAATCACCTACGGACATAAGATTAAGTTAGGGCCCAAACTAAGAATTAATGCCAATACGTTTTGAGAGTTTCCCTGTACCCTAATTGCGTAATACCCGATCAATCAGAATCTGAATCGTTCTGAAACAGATTGCTAATCCATTGCTTCATAAGTTCGAAAAAAAAATCTGCTCAACAACGTAAATAACGCAATGAATGTTGTTGAACAGTCAAAATGAAACAGATTACTTAATTAAACAGATACGAAAATGTGTTGCGTAATTAGATAGCTGGTGTGTTTTACCCCGTCCGAATTTTTTTATTTGTCACTTGGATTGATGTATCAAATAATTTTGGACGGGCCCGTATCTTCGTTGACGGACTTTGAGAGTAGTCCCCCAGATCTGAAGCATCGTTGAGAGCTGTAATGTATTTGCAAGGATTTTGCAATACTTACCACCACACCTGCACGCAGTTGACCACAGTAACATGACTTGGCAGAAACAGGTATATTCGTAGTCCTTCCCCGGACAAACTCACTCACAAAAACTTGACTACAGTCTTATTATTATTCAGGAGGCGTATAGTTACTTGTATTTTGAACTAGTTTTAAGTAAATCAGTATAGCAGAGTATGACGTCACATCTCCGAACTTAGATAACGTAATCCACATCCCAAACATGAAGTAACTAATACCGAAATTTGGAACAATAAGCCGAACAAAAGGGAACCAGTAACTATACAATACTGATTCCGAAAGTTTACTAATGACAGAGAATTATACGTATAATGGAGTTTTGTTACCTCTGAGAACTAACACCAAGTTAGGTACGTGTGTGACTGATATACAAGATTCGATATAGGTACATATTAGAAGAGTAATGTTGCGTACCTAATATCTTTCGTTGTGTGTGCTTATGATACAGTAAATTCACTTAATGTTTGGTTCTCAAAACAAACAAGGTCACGTTCGTGACCTAACTTAATATTCTTGGGAGAGTAATCATTTCTAGGATTCTAGTAGTTCTAGATATTATTTAGAAGTGATTATTCTGACGTTGGATAAGTCTAGGCTTATAAAATTATTAATTTCAAGAAGCACGTCTGATGTAGCGCAATTAATTTGTGTTATTCTAAAAAAAAAAAAAAAAACTGTGCCGTAGGTAAAAAAATCTGCCAAGCATTTTCTCAACTATGTTGGGGTCGGCTTCCAGTCTAACCGGATGCAGCTGAATACCACTATTTTACCTGGATGACTCGACTGGCTATCTGACCTCCACAACCAGTAACGGGATAATACGATACACCTTGGTAAGACTGGTTATCAGAATTTCGGGCTTCTGACGACCCGTAACGACTGTCAAAGATCACGGAGGAGTCTCGAATGTAAGGACGGTCAAATCCACGGACCAACCCCCGAAAGCATTGCTTAAACTGATGGATCCACCCGTGCGGCTGTTATCACTTAGCCACGAGGTCCTCCAAACTGTGTACTAAGTATTAATTCGATTTAAGGTTTTTAAATGTTTCGTTGATCTGATGATCCCGCAGGTTATATGGATATAGACGGTCCCAAGTGCGCTTCCCACGATACCTCAATTGTCAATTATGATAAGTAGTTTAGAAGTTATGAGGGAGCAGATGAACATACATACAAACTTACATACATACGACTCGGCGACGATCGCGTACTCACGCGATTATCGCTTTTGGTTACGACGCGGTCTCTTCGTACGACTATATAAGGAAGTAAGAAAAGGAGTTTATTCCCGTAGTCCCCGTATGCCATATCCCCGTCACGGGGACAGTGGGACGTGATTAAATTTATTTCCCGTTGTCCCCATAACGTACATTCGGCTAACGGGGACAATCGAAACATTTAGGTTAGGTTAGGTTAGAACTGTAACCACACAACGCACGAGCCGAGCGAGCGTAGCGAGCGGTGCCGCGGCAGCGGCCGGCGAGTGCCAGAAACATATTTTTGAATGTAAAATCAAACCACGGGGACAACGGGAAATATTTTTACATATTTAATTGAAGTACCGCTGTCCCCGTAGGACGGGGACACGGTGTACGGGGACAACGGGAATAAACGAGAAAAGGCACAGCTAATTTAAACTACTTACGAGTATAATGTCGACGGCCGCAAAGTATATACAGTTATCTACAAAATCATAATTTTACAGGACAGTGTTTTGAACGCAAAACTGTCATAATTAATAGAGGAACAAAGCTATCTCCTTCTATTACACAATATTTAGTTAATTGGGTATTACCAAGGCAATGGTTAAGGCCAAGTACTGTAACATTATCCTAACTTAATATAGATTAATATTATAAATGCGAGTGAGTTTGTTCTTTTTTGTTTGTTACGCTTTCACGATAAAACGTTTAGACAGATTTGAACGAAATTTGGCACATGAGTAGACCATGACCTGGGTTAGGACATAAGATACTTTTTATCCCGACATTCCCAAGGGATCGAGCCTTATGCGGGTGAACCCGCGGGGCACATATAGTATTGGTATAAATTGAGAATTAAACAGAACAAAAAAATAATTTGATAAAACAAAGAATTCTAAGTCGAATCAAGTAAAAAACTGAATTTCGTAAAAAGTGTAGTGTAAGTGTGTGTCACTTTGTACTTTTTTGCCGTTCATAATAACATAACTCGGACAGAATATAAGCAACAAAAATTACAACATTCATCTTGTCGGTAATTATCTTTGAATTATATACGAGCTGTGACTCTCGTATCAAGTATTTCTTAGGACCTACGTACCATCGTTAGTAACTTGTTTTAGTGGGACTAATACGATTTGCTACGTCATTAGAGCATCTTCTAGTACTATTAAGGATAATTAGGAGGAGTACGCAGTTTATCTGAATATTATCAGAGATTGAAGACAAATGAATAAACAATGGAAATAATGGGGCCGCTTTCACATTAGGACCTTAGCAGCGCGATAGTAGCGTGTCAGAAGCAGATGCCTTCACAGTATAAGAACAGCCGCGCGACAGCAGCGCGGCGGCCGCGCCGTAGTTTAGATCAGTGTGGCGCGCTTCATTTAAAAATGGACTCCGAAGGGGTTTCAATTTCAATTTCAATAATAAATCGTTCGGTGTTAGACAGGTACCCGTATAGACGATCAAATCAAATCAATTTAAGGTTGTCTTCTGACACTTACAACACTGGCTCATCGCCGACTGAGCGAACTGACCGAACGGCGGATGCGCCGTGCCTTTGTTTATCACATGAAATGGGAATGATGACAAAAAAAATATTTTTTGTCCGTCACGTCATCCTTCTTTTCCGTTATCAAAAGATGACGGCGATACATTGAGTTAAAATGTGCCATGACGTCACGAGAATTTTATACTTACATGTGACGTAGCGAACCCCGCTTCCCAACTTTAATGCGTTTTATCTAAGACATTTTTTATTAATATGATAAAACAAAAAATACGAGTCTAATATTTTTTTATATTATCTGACTGACGGATATAATTTCTTTGTTTTGACTCAGGCATCGTCCCTATTCTGACAGGGTGTCGGTCGCGTTGTTAAAGTCGCCTAAATGTGAAAGCAGTCTGAAAGTCTAGATTTATTTTCACACACATAAAATAACATCATGCCTCTATTACCCGAAGGTTTCAGCAGAGGTGTACCTATATTAACACCCCCGTTCGCCAGTTATGTTTATGTCCCATGTAATAGGGGGCGAGTCTATTGCCATCAACCGGGCACTAATTCAGACTCCGGGCTACTACTGGGCTGAACTTCATAGATTACTTCATATTATTTTATAGCAACACCTTTAAGTGAAAAATGGATTATTTTTTGTGCTATACTTGGATGAGTGGGATGAGCTTTCTCTCGGGTATGGCATTGCTCAATTACCCTATGTCAATTACTAGGTGAAAATCTTTTCATTTGTTCTGTAAAAGTTCAGTGGAAACAGAAAAAAAGACTCATTTTTTTGTAAGGGTTAACATTGTACAGGGTTGCTTTTTGCTGCTATAAGAAAATGGTCTTAGGAGACTGTCCTTTACATTTTGAGATATATTGATCAGCATTTACAGGTTTTGAAAAAAAATTACAGTCACCAAGAAAATTGTCAGTTTTCACAGAAACTTTTTTTCATGCCAATCGATCCTGTTTCCTTGAATCAAAAACTCTATAGCATCAACTAAGGTTTCAGTACCAAAAAAGTCAAGAAATGCAAAAAACTTTTCCAATAAATTTTGTAGGAAAGAAGCTCTAATTTACTTTTTATGATGGACAGATTAGCCGAAAATAAACAAAAATTCAATCTTCGAACGAATACGCGTTAGAATGTCTTTGCTTTAAGCCCATTTTTTTTTTTCAAAATCTGTGAATGCAGATCAAGTTAAGGACAGGCTCCTAAGACAGTTTTCCTGTAGCTACGACGATTAAGGTACCTGCCCTTACTGCAAAAATAAATCCACTCTATATATCTACATAAATTAACGGGTATAGAAAGAATCTCTATGTAGCCGTGAGTCACTCATACTCTCCATCATTGTGATCATTTGATTGTAATGGACCATACCTGGGGAACCTTCTGGTCACGGAGATATTAAAGGACAAAGTTCTTTGAACTTTTGAAAACTTATCTTCACGAGAATTTTTTAAACTGTAAATAACCCCACAGCTCCTTTACCGCTGCATGCACCCAAAAGCACATATGTTTTGCAACAGCAATTTTTCACAACATAAATAAAAATATTTTTCCAACAATAATTATTGCTCAATGTTCAAAGTTTGATACACAGAATGCGTAATTATAACTGGTACTGGTACGTCTTTTTGCACCTTGTATATTGTTTTGTAGAAACTTTACAGTAAATGCCTTTAAAATCCCTACTGTAAGTACAATAGTTAAGCTCCATCACACCAGCGGATGGACTCGTAACTTCTAAAAGAGCGACAGGAAATCGGATTTGTCAAAGTTTGAGTTAGCCAACTTGTTTAATTTGTCGAGAGCAAAGTGGGGGGTGAAGTGAAGTGTCCCCTTTCAAGACCTTGTGGTTTTAAGGGTGATGAATTTAGAGATAATATCAAATTGGAGTTTGAGTAAGATACTATCGAATTACAGCATAATTAGAGTGGTAATTGGAGTAGTATAGTATATAAACCTGAAAACAAAATGGAAATGAAGTGAAAAATGATCTAAAAATCTGATCTGCCTACCGTTTAACTGAGACGGTGTCTGAGTTACCTACGTGGTGATTTGTCACGAGAGCTCAGTCATTCGCCCACTGACGGGCGTCAACACCACTCCCGCACTGTGCATCTACCACAGGCACCGTTTTAGTTAAACGTTGTAACGTTAATAAGTAATAGAGTGGCCAATAGTGACCATTGGCCACTCAATTACTTATTATCGTTTCACCCAAATTTTGAATCAAGTTTTGTGTATTTATTTTATTTTTTATTTCTTAATTATATGTCATTGTATGCTGCACCGGTCGATGTCATCACGTTAACGCCGACTGTCGCTGAAAACCAGCGCTGGGGCTCTGTTTTGCATAGGGTCGCAGCAATAAGCTGAGCGATTGCTATTTGCGTGGTTGTGACGCATATTTTCCCTCAAATTGTTCTTTTTGTGTTTATGTTCTTTTTTTGTGTCAAGTTTACCGCATATAAACGAATATTCTTTTTCACACTAATCCATTTGCCGAACTGCGTATCCTATAGAGTCGTGTCTAATAAATAAAAGTACGTCACCGGGTTGGTAAGACCGGTCATTTGGCGATGCATCGGGGAATCAAATGTCCAGCAGTGGGGATCTTTTGGCTGAATAATGATGATGATGATGCCGATACACTACAACATATATTGCAACTGGTTCGTTGGTGTAGTGATTGCAAGTATAATTGCTGACCATGAGGTCCTGGATTCGATTCCCGTGTCGGGCAAAGTGTTATTGGGTTTTTCCATCTGGAATTTCTCAGTAGCAGTGGGAGTCTGGATTTGATGGCAATAGGCCCATGGAATATTACATGGGACTCAAACATATCTGGCGAAATGTGGATGTACTATAGGTACACCTCTGCCTAACCCTCCGGGAAATAAAGGCGTGGTGTTATATTATGTACATTGCAATGGTACAGTTTCTATCACAGCAGGTTAAGAAAGAAAGAAAAAAATAAAGAAATAAAGAAAATAAGTTTATTTATAAAACTCCATTATCTATGTTTACCTATTGAATTGGTTTCATAATATGTTACAAATCATACTCATCCACTTCGAGTGAGAATGGTAAACATCAATAAAGTTATTACTTTATGAGCCTTTGAAGCCCGAATAGAGAATAAATAAACAAAAAATAAACCGAAAATAAGTTCAAAAGATTAAATAAAATACCAATAAGCGAAATATTCTTTATCATAAATTACTTTTCAAGTTTGAACATTTTCGATCCATATAAATAACTATGACACAACAGCCACATTTGTGAACAAGAATCTAGTAAGCTTGGTTTTCTTTTGTTTTCCAGAGCATGACAATATTATGTTAATAGATACGTAAAATCCCCAAGCTCGTATACGTAATCCTTAAAACCCGGAAACACGAGACGCAAAAAACAAAAAGGCGCTGACAGTTTTGTTTTTTAAGTAACAATGCTAAGTAAAAGTGCAAAAAATGTAGACGAAGCTTTGTACCTTAAAAATGCCGAGGTAATAAGTACAAGTATTGTACTCCGTGCGGCACGGCACCATAAAGGCACTACTACCGGTTTCTGTATTGCGAAGACAAGAAATATAAGCCCATATTTTAACAAAATCTCGGCTTTTCATTTTTTATAGATGGGTCTTTTCTTCTAGGAGAAAACCATAGTGTAGTGTAAATGAAAAAAAAAGCCCTTTCATTTCATAATTATGTCACACGGTACAGCTTGCAAAACTTTTTTTAAATTTCCCTGTGTGTCCCCGAAAAGTGGCCGCCATATTCAAAGTTCATTTATTTACTTTATACGTCCGTGTTGGGGTCACAGAAATTCATATGTGTACCACATTTCAACTAAAGTGGTCCAGTAGATTCGGAGCAAATTGTCTGTGACAGACGGACAGACAGACAACCAGACAGACGCACGAGTGATCCTATAAGCCGTTTTATCCCTTTCAGACTTTCCCGTGACCCCGGCACGCATCGGCTCTAGCGGACCCCGTCAGTAGTGCTGACATCTCTTTGAGGCGCGCGATGATCACAACGCGCCGTCGATCCGGGCCTGGTCCTTATCGGACGGCAAGCGACTCATTGCTCACCGTCCGCAGGCCCGCGCCTACGATGGCCGGGAATCGGCCTGGGATTCCCGACGCCCGCGGCGTTTCCTGCAGCGGCTAGGGGTGTGAGGGCGCGAAATTTGCCTCTCCCTCTCGCGTTCCGCGTCCTCCTCCGCGAGCATTACTGCTTCGCTCTGTACCATGGCCGGACGCGAGAGGTCACCGCCGCCGATCGCCTCCACAGGGACACGGTGGTGCTCCGCCCAAGCCGGGCAGACCTCCACCGTAAGCTCCACCGTGTCCTCCAGATGATCGACAAAAAGGTGACACCCGGGCGTTTCCTCCCGCTTTATCCGGAACAGGATCCTCTCGAAACAACCGTGTCCGGTGAGGACCTACGTCAGGCGGAAGGTGAGGATGCCGTGGCGCCTCTACCCACTCCTCAAAGACGGTACTTATCGCCGCAATTGTGGCGTGCCCAAGCCATAGGCCTCTGACTTGGCTTCACATGCCGTTGAAAAATATCTCTCAGGCATGCCAGTTTCCTAACGATGTTTTCCTTCACCGTTTTTGAAGCACGATGATGAAGGTGAGGTGATGATGCATCCTCTTAATAAAACAAAGATAGGTACCATGCTGCATTTTAGTTAAACATAGTAATTATTATTCTAAACTAGTAATCAATAACAAAGCAAAAGAAGAAGAAAAGAAAGAGAAAGAGAGTTAGAGAGCGAGAGAAAGATTTCAATGAAATGATCAAAGATGAGTTACAGTCAGGGAAATTATTTGTTAAGCAAACTGACACCCTACGTTAATATGCCGTGTTATAGCTACTTCATGAATCTGTCAAAGAATTTCCCTGATATTACAAAACAAGGGAAATATACTCCCTAAGTGATAAAACTCCGTCGTACAATAGTAGTACCCATCACAGGCACGATTCCCATCTCAGTGATGTTAATGCCCCGCCGCATGATGGGTACCATTTACTGTTATTACACCTTCTTTCGCCGAACACCTCTATCACCAACATAATGAGCACCTAAATAACTTATTTTGTCAAGTCCCCTTCGCGTTTGAATATGTTACGTGTGTTAAGTACTCTTCTGACGCGGATTTGAGGGGATGAATTCCATTTGCGAGTTAACGTTCAGCCTAACATGTTATTTATACGGCCGTGTTTATTTTTTTGATGATAAATTTGAGATTTTTTTTTTTCGTATTTGGCTCTGCCATTAGCAAACTGTCAGTATGAGTCAGCAGTGATCTAAAAATACATCCAAAACTAAATTAATTCGTCGAAATAGCTAAATATACATCGGAAAAACGACAGTTCCCAATCGTTATAATCACCATATTAAATCTGCAAATGAAACTATATCACCGATTCAAACTAAAAGCATTCGCATTTTGGAGCAATTAAACATCAATGATTTAATGGCAGCGATCCAGAATTCAGTACGATTAATATTGCATCGCACGTTGAACTGGACGGCTATTTTCAAGTCCTCAATTCACTACAAAGTAAGGCTTTAGATTGTATTTGGCTCAAGTTATGGAATGACAGCTGAAAACTGGACAGATTTAGATTATTAAGGTTTGGAAAAACCTGCATAGCAGTAAAAAACGGAAGCAAATTATCACTACTTGGCCGTTAATAGATTCATTTATTTATTACTTAGTTTCAGTTTTTATTTGTACTTTTTTTTTATTGCTTTATTTATTTTGGTCTATCCAATGATGGGATTTATCTAAGTCCGTAGGTGTGTCCGTGGCATCATAGTGGGCCCTATCAGAATACCAGCGCTGCGGTATTTATTTATTTTAAATATCGCCGCATTATGCTGAGGCCTTTTTGGCCTCGCACAGGTCGTTATATATTCTGTTAGTTTTTAAATGCGCCTTTTTTTTTTATTTTTTTTTTTTACTATTACGTACTGTTTGTATTGTGCCTGTGCGTGTCCCAAATAAAATATTTTTCTTTCTGTCTTTCTTTTAGTTAATTTTAGAACGAGTTCAAAAATGCAATCATCCTCTGTGTTCCGTGGTCAACTCTGTTTGTCTTCAAAAAACCACATTTCGGTCCAGTAACAGTCGGATCAGTAGTGAGTAATCCAATATAACATGTTAGTTGCCACTGTGCTTGATAGGGGCAAAAACCAGGAGGTATAGAACGCGTGTACAGTGAAATCGAAGAACTTACAGCACTTCGCTTATTGCTGTAATTCTTGCAAGTAATTAAGAAGATCACTGCCTCGTTGGTCTTTGTGGTCACAAAGCGCTACTGCTGAGACTGAGTTCCTCTTCTATTTCCAGATTGGGCAAATTGTTGTTTTTCCTTCAGGAATTTCTCAGTAACAGCCCGGAATCTGGACTTGTGCCCGGGTGATGGCAATAGTCTCGCCCCCTATAACATGGGAATTAAACCTAGTGAAATGTGGGTGTTTTACAATTACACCTCTGCCAAACCGTTTGGGCATTACAGGCGTGATGTTATGCAATGGAGAAGATTTATAAACTCAAGAAACAGAAGTAAAAGCTAATACAAAAACTGACTCTAATACTAAAAACTTGAACCACACCAAGACCAGAATAATAAATGCAACCATAGAACAATAAGGAAAATTGTCAATAGCAATACTCAATATCGGTAATTGCTATGCTATTATTGTACGGCCACTATTCAAGTAATTGCCTGCTATTAAAACTAGGGACCTGTAAATTGTATGGAATAACACGATAAACTCTTGTTTGACGGAGTAGTTGTTCAGAAATTCCGAGACACTGAATTGTTCGATGTTACAAAAGTAGTATTTCTAATAACTCATGAATATTTCGTGTGGGACCGTTTTTGTTTGCGAAGGATTGTAGGTGAGAATTAGATTATTATGTTGTGGAATGAATAAGGCTGGCTTTTGGTTTTATTTAGTTTAACCTTGCTCGCAGAAAGATGGCCGATGGGGTCGAAACGTTCTGGAGTGGCGACCGCGTACCGTAAGACGTAGCGTTGAATGGCCTCCCACAAAAGTTGAACCGATGAGCTTGTGAAGGCCACAGAAAACCACTAGGTGCGGGAAACACAGAACCGGTCGAAGTGCCGGTGCTTTGGGGAGGCCTATGTCCAGCAGTGGACGTCTTTCCGCTGAAATGATGATGAACCTTAGTGTGAACTAAATTTATTTCCTTAGTCTACATTGGTGTAGTTTAGTCTGACCCTAGTCTGAACTATAATTACCCTAATTTACCTTATTCAAAACCAAAATTACCTTGATCTACCTTAGTCTGAACTAAAATGACCTAATTCAAATTTAGGGTAGATTTCACCAGAGAAACTGAACGTTATTAGCACAACTAACCGCGTCCAAAAGGTATCAGTGTCATCATTGTTATGGAATATTGACGCTGACAGCTCTCGACCGCAGTTTAGATGTGCCGATTGCGTTCAGTATCATTAGTGCAAAAGGCACTTAGTCTGAACTAAAATTGAAGCAGACGATCAAATAGCACGTGTAACCGTTTGAGTGCAAATATACTTGAATGAGACCACATTCTAGAAAGATAATAGCATTGGAAGGTCCTTGACGAGACGAATCAATGAACTGTTGAGGATTATGAAAATACAGCTGAGTTCCATTCAGGATCTTTTCTGGCTAATTATGATAATAATAATAATTTTCAAGTTAATATTTAATTAATAATACATTTTGAATGTTTTCAATGCGAATGTAAAAATGTGCATTTACGGACCTCTTCTTCTTCATCTTCTGGAAAATAGGTTTATCAAGTTCAGTTCAGAAATTATATTTTGGGCTAAAAATATTTCACGTTACACAATAGTTTTTGGATATGCTCTGAATGAATCTGACCTAAAATTTGAATATGGAACGAAAAAACTCAACGAGACAGGTCTGTTGTTTCTGCACCAAAACTTTTTAGAAGCGGATTTAGAAAGAACCTTTCGCCCAATCCTGATAAAACTAAGTTGAGAAGTATAACAAGGTGCTAAGCGATAAGTTAAACAATGTCAGTAAGAATTTGTTTAAAGGATTAATTAGGAACGTTAACTAATGAAGACAAATAGTATTTGCTAAGACTTTACTGAAAGGGTGAAATTTTGTTAAATCGTATTCCTCCTATACAATTATTATAATTGCTAAGAATCCAGTCAAAAGATTTGTGAGGGATTTACCGTTTCTCGTTTACTTAAAATCATATTAACTAAATTTAGCTGTCTATTGTTACTGTAATGAAAGATTATAATAACAAAGTTTGAAAGTTCATGGCTAGTCTTAAATGTTTTGCGCTAATGTAACATACAGTACCTGGGCGACCGAGCTCTGTTCAGGTGAAAATAGAGAATGCTCATTTAATAGTATATGAAAGTACATACTAATTCCATGCTGCCATGATAGTAGGTACTTACTTATTCCATGCTGCCATTTTAGTAGGTACTTACAAATTCCATGCTGCCATTTTAGTAGGTACTTACTAACTCCATGCTGCAATGTCATTATTCGAAGGTGTTATTTGTCATTATTCTTGTTCTAAACTTTGGGTGACTTTGGGAAAATACAGCTAAGAGACCTAGCTAGATAGCTAGATGGGCCGGGGGTTACATTGCCATCGGTTGGCAGCTTAACAAGATGCCGTCGGTTTCATTCACAACGAGTATCTAACTTACTGAAATATTGGGCCCCCTGGAGCTTGGTTTCGATCTCCGTCAGCGTCGGCAGTGGGTAGTGCGCGAGCCGCACGACGCGGTTCGAGGCACACGCAGATGGTGCCGTCCTTCTTAGCCGCTACTACGATACCGTTCACCCATTGTGTCGGGTGAGCCACCTTACGGATCAGTCCCATTTTCTTTAATTAATGAAAATTGTAAAAAAAAAAAGCTATACTATTAAACCAGCAATATTTGGATACATATATATGTATATATATATATATACAGGGTTACTGGTAACTCGACGTGTTCCTTGCAGGACGTCATGGTAGGGTTAAAATGCATCAAATTAAGCCACCAAATGTTCTACCGAAATTCAGTAGTTTTTGAGTTAGTTAGATTTTTTGTTTTTATAAGAAAAATCCCAGATTAAATCATTTGAAACCAATTTAAAAATGATTTCTGGCGCGACTGTACTGAAACTGAACTGAATTTTAAGTTATTATCATAGTTGATGCGGTAGCAGATCTTTGTTAATAATTAAAAGTTCAAAAATGCCTAAAACGTTGGCAAATATCACTAATCAAATTTTTTTTTTTTTTGTTATTTTTGCTATTACTTCATACACAATGTTGTATAGTCCAAAAAAAAAAATACTACGCTTGATGTACAAATTAATAGGAAAATATTCTTGTATTATCAGCTATTCAAAAAAGTATGAAAGTTAATACAAAATCATGGACTACATTATGAAAATCGATTTTGATTTAGTACAGGAAAGCGTGATCCTCACAAAAAGGTGATTATTCGGAAAATCAAATTAAACAATTTCTTGAACATTATTATTTATTTTAATCAATATCAATTTAAAAACTTTAATTACACATATTGCACACGCCTTGTTCTATGTGCTGCCCTCTGTTTCAAATACATGTTCTTATTCGCTTCCTCACTTCGGTTTTTGTGATTCTTGATGTGATTGTTGCCCTCATTTGGTCCGCCGCATCTGTTATTCTCTCCCTTAGTTCTTCAATTGAATTTACTGGGGTCACATAAACTAGGTCTTTCATATGACCCCAGACGTAACAGTCTAGCGGCGTCAGATCAGTAGTTTTCATCCAGCAATTGTCGAATTGTGATTCGGAAGTGGGCTGGACATCCGTCATGTTGATAAATCATGTTTTTTCTTCTTTCTTCCGGTACATCTGTGAGCAGTGCTGTTAAATGATTTCTTAGGAAATCTTCATAAAGTTCCCCATTTAGTGTTCGGGTTAAAAAATGTGGGCCAATTAATTTGTCCTCGATAATACCCATCCAAACATTAATCGACGACGTCATGCAAGGAATACGTCGAGTTACCAGTAACCCTGTATATACAAATATTGCTCGTTTAATAGTATAGGATTTTAAAGTGAATGTCTAATGCTTAATTTTATCGGTAATTTACCATGAGGATTCAATAATTTATCGTAGTGTTTCATTTTCATTTTATTTGACTTACTGCGATTTATAAATTTTATCAGCATGTTGGTTTTTTTTAATATTTATTAGTTCGACCAAAATGAAAAATAAAATTTAAAATATTTTATTTCACGTAAATCTTTAAGTGCACTTATGAAACGTCAGAAGCTAGGTGCACGGTTCCAAATTGATCGTTTCCTATGGAGAAGAGCCGACATGAAACTCTACAGTTACACATAAAAAAAAAATCGAACTCAAAACAAACAATAGTAATTTTACTATGTCATTCAAATCATAATCATAGGCAAAAAATAAAAATAAACAAATATTGATCGATGAAACAAATGACTCAATATTTTCCTTTCATAAAAACTTTACCCAAACTCCAAAAACTTTTTCCCCAGCCAAATTACAACTAACAATGCCGAATAAATAACCAATGTCAATACCATGCAAGTATCGCTTCCCCCAAGCTTAAAGCTCCATTGTGGTGTTCGCAGCTCAATATTACGATAATAAATGGTCTACAAACAGAATTAAAAGCATTGTGAGAGGAATCGTATTACACTCGGCATGTTATTAAAGGCAACAAATCAAGTACTTATAAATACATTACGTGGAGGGACGCTCGCTGATGTTAAAAGTATATTTTGGACACATGATTCGGAAATAATTTTTGTTCGAGTGTCAAAAATAATTTTGTTTAAAGGTAGGTATTTGCCTCAATTTTTGAGTACAAGGTTTGATCCGAACATAATTATTTAGAATCATATAACAAGGTTGTACCTACTAGTCTTACCAAGGAGTATCGTGATACCCAGTAACCGGGTTGTGGTCATCACTTAAGCAGTTGCTTTATGTAAAATAGGTACCGGTATTCAGACGCATCTGGTAAGACTGGAAGCCGACCCCAACATAGTTGGGACAACGCTACGTAGGTGATGATATAACAAGGTTGTAATAAAATTAATAATTATGATAGACTCAACTTTCATGATTTAACTCAGACCAAATAAAAAACGAAGACATAGCGCTGTCAACAATGACGTAAAGCCGGTTTCGTAAACATAAGTGCACTTAGTGAGGTGTAGTTTTATTGTAAATGGTTGTAAATGTGTGCGTGTGAGCGTGTAGTGTGTGCACAGAGCGGTGGTGTAGTTTTGGCATGCTTCACTGTATTGTTCGCAGCGCTGTATTGGTTTTTTATTTGGTCTGAGTGATTTAACAACAAAAAAAAGTTAAAATAAAAAATAAAAAATATGCCTGCACTTTCTAATAAAAGTTAGACTATTAATTAATTTACATTAATTTTTATGTTTTAAATTCAGAGTGCTATCTCTAATATTCAGAGTGCTAAACATTTTATATCAACTAATAAAACCAAGTTCAAACTGTAATCCGGCTTAGTTAATTCACTGTACAATTTAACTTTAGGTTTTGAATGCACGTTCTGTTTATGATTGTGAAGTTTATCTAGTGAAACTAATTAATCCAGCTCATATATTTGAATTTAAATACACAGAACACATTTTTGAAAAACTTTTTTACAAAGTTGAAAATATTGAAATGTTATTTACAAGCTAGATAGACGTCAAAAATGTGAAAACTATGAGTGAATTTATGACAACACAACGCCGAAAAAATTGCAAAGTAAAGCCCACAAAAATTTAAATTCGTGATAACCACGGTCAAGAAAAGATTCAGGCACACAACACAGGAAAAAATACGCTATTCGTTCCTAATAAAGATAAAATTGGTATAAAAGCTCACTACACAGAAACAATAACATTATTAGTGACTAAAGATAATATACATATTTGTAGTACTTATTCCGCCAAGAGCACCTAAAAGTAACACTTTGATGAACCATACCCATACAACACAGGAATAAAATAACCTTTTTCGTTTTAGTAACAAAGAGTAAGTAGTTTATAAGCTCACAACAGAAACAATAACTGTATTAGTTACTAAAGATAATATATTTGTAGTACTTATTCCTTCAAGAGCACCTAAATATCTCAATGAATCCCACAAACATCTCGGCACTCACCAAACGGGATCATCTAAGCCTTACTGTCTCAACGAAGTTGGACATTAAGAAGCCAATAACAAAGTTTGAGGACCTTAATAAACAAGCCGAAGTACTAGAAACGCAATTAGTGCTCTCAGTGAAACAGATTACACAAGTTTTAGGTGGTGCTGTAAAAAGTTTCAATGGAATTTGGATAAGTGATGATATTGGTGTAGGTTGCAGTAACTGGGTCGTGGAGGTCAGATAGGCAGTCGTTCCGTGTAAAATACTGGTATTTAGCTGCATCCGGTTAGACTGGAAGCCGACCCCAACATAGTTGGGAAAAGAATCATTTATACAGATTAAGATAATGTTTGGTGTAGTGTGCAATGCTATTTGTGCGTTAGATGTAAGACCCACTTGCACCACAAATCACAATTCTAAACAAAATCAAAGTGATTGCTAATTAAACTTTATAATTTATTATTTTTATGACATTGATTTTACACTCTGTGATTTCTTTATCTGGCTTAATAAGTATTATACATTGTAAAAGTAGACGTAGAGAGTAGAGTAACATTTTAGGAAAATCGTCTAATTTTACAATGTTTGTAAATATCTGAATACCATGTATCTATCACATAATTAATTTAAATGTCATTACTTAATTTGAATCGTGAATCGTCTTCACATACAACGATATCATTAATGTATGCAAAATATTTATAAAAATTTTAAAAGGGTTACGGTGGACTTTCTTGCCAATTCTTCTCCATACGAAACTACTTTTTGGAAAGAGCAACTAGAATTAATTATATTTTCTGGTTAATTTTGACGTTCAAAAGTGCCATTTATGTGCCTATTTGGAATAAATGATTTGACTTTGACTTTGAATGCATTTAGCGCTAAACTTATTTAGAAAATCGTTCCGTTTCTGCCATCCGTTTGAAGATGACTGAGACATAATGATATTTTAAATACGTTTAACGTTAAATGCATTGAGTGATTTGTGGTGCAAGTGATCCTAAGGTAGGTCCAATGTTCACCATTCATATCACGGTCTACTTATGTATATCATTAGTAGGTGGGTAAAGCTTTGTCTTATTTTTGTAAACGACGAACAAAAGTCTTAAAGCTTCCTATGTCCATTAGTCATTTTGGGCCAATTGAAAATTTATCCATTAAAAGCTGTTGCAAGTCTGTCTGACAAGGTGACAACGTAGAGTTTTCAATAAGGATGCTGACAAAAAAAAAAAATGTTCGTCAGGTAGGTTATTAAAAATATTGGACACGTATTTTTTATTTTTTTACTTAATCAAAAGATTACGGCAATACGTTAAAATGTGGCATGAGGTCGCTCCCCGGTAAATTTTATACTGACGACGTTTTATGTAAACCATTTTTTATTAATATGATAAAGTGAAAATACGTGTCTAATATTTTTTTATTATCTGACTGACGGACAGACTTTTTTTTATACAGGCAACATCCCTATTCTTTGATAAGCTCCTACGAGTCAGATAGTCGTACGTACTATCGAGGACACAGGCGCCTGACCACTTTTCGCCCTTATTGCTTAAGCAATAAAGTCGAAAAGTGGTCAGGCGCCTGTGTCCTCGAAAGTACCTATAGTATAATAATAAAAAATACGTTAGTAGAGTAATTAAGGAATTTAAAGCTGTAATATTTCTGCTTGCAACTCCTCTTGTCTCTTCCTCTTGCAATTATTTCCACTTCAGAAAATAAAACTTTCCGTATTATTTACAGCAAAGCTCAATCAGCCAATGACTTATTCAAACATCAAGTAAGTAATTAATGGGTTTAGTGTTTGCCTTGCAACAAAAGGTTTGAACTTAAACGGGCCTTTAAGTAAAAGCTTAGTTGAAATTACTCTCGAGGGATTTAAGGCTACCTAATTCTCGTTTGAACGGCGGCGTACCCTAAACTCGGTGGCGCCATCTTTTATCCTGGACATGAATTAATGATATCAAGGTACTTACTGTAGATCACTTTGAAACATTGACATTAATGTTTTTTGGATCTGTAAGGCTGACAATAGTACCTATTCTTTTTGCGTAAAGTGCTTATATAGCGAGCCGCTTCAATGCCGATATTAATTTAACACACGTACCTATTCGGTTTCGCGTTTTCGTTTTATGATCAAATTTTAATTTAATAAACGTTATTGATTTATTCACAATTTTCTAAAATTGCATCTTGGAGCATCCTGTACTTAAAAAACTGTAGCGGAGAGGTAATTTGCTGGGGTCATCGATCATAACATCCCATGGCCATCAATGGAATTAAAACCAATAACTTTTTGCGTAAAACTTAGACGAACTGAAGAGAAGAGAGAGTCCGAAATCGGCGAGCGTTTGAAAATATTAATATTTCAATTAACGAATTATTTTATCTTATTATCATTTTTATGATTACTGGCCACTAGCCTTACCCGTGTGTTATATATTGCCAATCCTGTCTATGTATCCAAACTGTCTCAATACAGTTTTATTAATCCTTAAAACTCCCATCCTCTTTCACTTCACAACGCTTTCTAAAATTGACCTGTTAAGACGTAGGATGACTTCATCATCATCATCATCTATCGGCTGATAATAATAATATTATTATGATGAAGGCATCTTACTTATTAACAAGTTACCCTTGGAAAGCTTTGAAAGGCCGTATTTTTTATCGCGTTAACTTAGAGGATTGATTTTTTTTTGAGCTCCAAGGGTCCGTAGACCTACATATTTGATATTAATTTCAACTTGATACCTTCACGCGTTCCTGAGAAAAAAAGTTCTTGACAGATAGACGGACAACGAAGTGATCCTTTCAGGGTTCCGTTTTTCCTTTGGATATACAGAACCCTAAAAAGACAAACAATACGTATTCTGATGTATTCGTAACTCGCCTCATCAGTCATGACCAAAATTTTCAGTATAATAACATAATCCATATACATGAATCAGATTACATATTGCAACATACTAACCACGCAAAGAAATATTAGCAGGAAAACCCTTACTTACTCCCTAATAGCAATAAAGGAATTCCAGTGAAATAGTTCCATGAAACTCCTCATAGATACAATTACCACATCAATGATCTCGCTTAATCTTGTGACTGAATTTACCAACTTAAATAATACTCCCTTATTAAACCTTATTGTGAAAAACTAAAGACCAGTTTCGCTTGAGTCTTTGGTATCGTTAAATTGCCATTCCTACCCCGTACGTTCTTTCATGTGATCTGTTGAACTAAAAACGTTTCCGCGACATAATGGGGGTAGGTAGGTGATAAAGTGCGGATATCGTATGAGTTAACGAGACAAGGACATATTATTGTTAGAGTCTTTGTGAGAATAATATATGGAGGTATGAACGATAGTGATGTTTGATAATGATCAGGAAAGTTTTACAGCCAGAGATAAAATTCTGTTTTTTTTTATGTTAAACTATTCTAGAAACAATAGTAACTGTACTGTCTATGATTGCTTTATACAAAATGTTAACACTATGTAACTTATTGACCAAAAATAAATTCAATACATGCTTATCAGCATTTTAAGTATTCTATACGATTATCTATAAAAAAAACCTGCTGTTCCATACATTTTGACCGCGTAGATATTGCACTTTTCTATGAAACAGCAGATTTTTTTTTTTAATAACGGACGACATATTTCAGCGCATGGGGGTCAGAACCATGTACTGAATCCATGGTAAAAGTTTTCGCGTCGATGTCCCTGCCACCCTGTATATATGGGTATTTCTCATCAAATTCCGGAATTTCATTTTGCACTTAAGAATAAAAAAAAAAAATTTTTGCTGAAATATTTAGTTTTACTTTAATGGGTTTTTAAAAATGAAGGTCCATTATATTTTTTGTATAACATGTAGAATAATGACTAAAAAAACTATGGAATGCGGGAATGACTGACAGGATGGGAGAATGATTTTTATGACAATTTGATACTAAATGGGTAATAAAAAGCATAAGTTAATTTGTGAATATACCTATCGTCGGCGTAGGTGGAGAACTAAATAACTGCGGTTTTGGTCAAATTGACTTTTCGCCATTTTCATTACTCCCAAATCATGCCACATACAAAATCGCAATTTTCTCTAAATAAGAACATTTTTGTTATTTAGTTCTCCACCTACGCCAACGATATGTATTCAATCTGAAAGAAAGAAAGAGAGAGAATAAAAGATAGAGAAAAAGGGAGAGTAATAGAGAGAGAAAGAAGGAGAGAAAGAGAGAAAAGGAGAGAGATAGAAAGTGCTAAAGAAAACAATGGAAAAAGAAAAGTAAAGTATATAGGGAAAAGCGAGTTACATTACAAAAAAAAATACAAAAAGTAGTTGATGAAACACCCCCACCAAGTCCTACACCATCTTTGCAACGCAGAGCAGACAATTTATCTGCTCTCAATAGACGTAAGAATATACGAGTTCCTGACGTTGTAAGAAAAAGACTCATTTTCGGAGAAGCACTGTCAAGGGACCTCAAGAATAGCTATGAAGATCTTGGAAATAAATATGGCGAAAAGAAAAAAAAAATACAAAATATTGAAGCTGCAATCAGTGCAAAAACACAAATTGCTACTTATATCGTTTTTTTTTTCAAAAATGATACGAACAAAAGAAACTGCTCTTAAAGTTAGTTCCAAAATGCTGAAAGTTAAGGGTGATGTTGTAATTTATTTAAAGAAGGATGAAAATACGAGGATGTGCCCAGGGAAGAACTATCTCAAATCCAAAGTAGGAGAGGTGCAACAAAAACGTGTTTTAAGTGACACACTTCAAAACTTACACCGACAATATGTAAGCACAGTCGATTACAAAATAAGTCTAACCACTATTTGCAGATTAAGACCTTACTTGGCAAAATATTTATGAGCGAAATACTTGCAAATGTGTCCAATATGTCAATATTGAATTAATGATATCTAAATTACGTGAAGTTAAAGCACTCAAGCTTTGTACTGCGACAGCAGTTCTAGTGTCTCTTACCTGCAACTTGCATTCCACAAAACTTTTATTTAGAGAATGTCTGCAGATTATTAATATTAATCTAAAGAAACCGAACTTTGGAGTACTACTTACCAAACCGTAACAATTTTTTAACCTACCGACAGTGGGTTAACGAAGTCAGGTCATTTGATAAGGGTTGTAAACAAAAGTCAGTTCGTAAACCCGTAAAGAAAGAGTATAAAGTTAGAGTGAAACAGCTTGTTAAAGATTTGGAAGCAGCATTACCTCTTTTTTTCCAACATGTTGGCACTATAGCACATCAGTACCAAGCCATTCAAAATATGAAAGACAATTTAACAGTGAATGACGCTTTGATACATGTTGATTGCAGTGAAAATTATTGCTGCAAGTATAATGAGGAAATACAAGCTGTCCACTTTAGAGGAGCAAGACAGCAAAAAACTATGCATACAGGAATACTATATTTGCACAATGATACTGTAGTCCAACCTCAATCTTTTTGTACATTGTCTAGTAACAGTAGACATAATACATTGGCTGTTTGGGCACATTTGAAACTTATATTTGACTGGGTTAAAGCTAAACAATTACTTTACGACATTGCATAAATTGAGTGATGGGCCTGTTACTCAATATATATGTACGTAAAAATAAATACATGCTGGAAATGGTCTGTCGTCATGTATAAGAAATTTATCCAGAAATTACTCACTTCTCATGGCATTATTCTGAGCCAGGGCATGCAAAGGAGCACCCGATGGCTTCGGTTGAAGTCTGAAAAGAACAGCTGACGGAGCTATAGCCGAAGATCACGACATTGTAGACTTGGGCGCGTTGAAACTTGTTCTTCAAACCAGATGTCCATTTATTTTATTGTTTGAAGTAACTACACTAGATATTTCAGTAATGGATGAGCTTATAAAACAATCCAACACTATTCCAACATTTCGAGGTACACACAAGATGCGCCAGTTTGTATTATTTAACAACACTTTACAGTGCAGAAAATGATCATGCGTAGATCGTGTTGAAGATTGTACTCATCATCATTTAGGATATTTTAAAAACACCAGAGCAATACTTGCACCAAAACACGTAACAGACAACGTCGAGAGGCAAGCAAAATTGATATAGTCAATAAAGATTATGACAATGGCCGACTATCTATGCCCTCTACTTTTACTGTGACGACCAGAGAAATTGACATATCAGAATCGGAAAATTTTGAACTTACAGGAGTCTCAGCCAATCATCAAATTGCTACCATTGCAGATTATGTTCTGATTTTATGGGAAAATAAAAGGTATCCTGGACAAGTTACTTCTGTTTTAATTTTGGAGATAGCCAGCTATAATAGATGAACAGTTATATAGCTAGTGGGAATATGTAACACAAAAAATAGAGATGCCAAAGTTAATTAAAAGGGGGAACTACATAATCAAGGAGCTAGACGATTCTATTGTAAATGTGAGTACCATGGAGCTGTTTTTTTATGTTATTAAAATGTATGTTGACTTGCAAGCAAAGCACGGCAGTTGGGAGTATGTCATGCTCACTTAAATGTCTCGCTGATAGTGGCGAGTGTGCTGGATCATTCGGTTCCCTACAAAATGGTTGAGCTGAACGGTGCTTATCCACGCGTTATGTTCTTGAACGGGTGCCGTCAGTGGGGACTGGTAATCTCTTAGCTGCCACGGCTTATTTGAATTTATTTTAATTTTTGAATTGTTTATGCTTTTATTGTTTTATTACGGACGCTTTTAACGTGCACGTCTATCTTCTACATTGTTCTCGCATGTATAAAATTATAACATGAATGATGTAACCAATATTTGGTAAGAATATTCTGATTTAAAAGAGTGTCCGTGGAGTTTCTTGCCCGTTCTTCTCCATAGGAACCTACTACGCGTTGGAATGGGTAACTAACTTCATATTTCTGATTGACCGACCCCTTGAAAATTCAAAAGTACTTGTAATTGTTTTATTTGTTATAAATGGTTTGAGTTTGAAGGAAAACATCGTGAGGAAACCAGCATGTTCTAGAACCAAAAATTCGAAGACTTGTGTTATCTACCTACCCGCACTGGGCCCACTAATTATCATGCTGAATTTCTACCCTCATTAGCGTAAAACTTAATTATTGAAACTAAATACATTAAAGCTAAATTATATATTCATAAGGGGTGTAAAAATATCTGTGATATCTGCGAATTTTAAAGTGTTTCTCAAATACGATAAATTATAAATATAGTCTATTAAAATGTGGTGTTTCAAACTTTTTGGTAAATAGCCTGGAACCACAAGCAGATAAAATATGGTTATCAGTTTGTTTATTAATTCTAAGACACGAATCCATAATTAATACTCAAACTTTAGTGTTATAAATGCAAAAGTAACTCTGTCTGCCTGTCTCGTACCTCTTCACCCCTAAACCACTAAACCGATCGATAAGATCGATCGATTTTTGGGACTAATCATTGATCCGCAATTAAATTGGAAACAGCAGGTTGCTGTCCTTAGTAAAAAAATCAGTAGCTCGTCGTTTGCCCTCTATAAACTTGCTCCTACTGTCAATACAAACACCTTACTCACGGCGTATTTCGGACTTGTTGAATCTTTATTGAGATTTGGGATAATTTTCTGGGGCAATTCAACAAACAAAGACACAGTATTCAAAGCGCAAAAGCGTTGTGTACGGGCTATGTTTGGGTTGCAAACTATGGACAGTTGCAGACCAATGTTCTTAAAGCACAGAATTTTAACACTTCCGTCACTCTACATATTGGAAATATCGGTATTTGTAAAAACTAATCCGCAATGGTTTCCTCTTTTGTCAAATAATTCCGATAGAAACAGACGTGAGAAGTATAGACTTTGGGTGCAGTCACACTCGGTCAAAACAGCACTTCTAAGAAAAAGTGTTGTATGCATGGCCCCATTAATATACAATAAAATTCCGAATGACATTAAGCAATTAAATTTTACTTTATTTAAGAAAACACTTAAAAAGCTGCTTACTGATAAGTGCTACTATAACATTATTGACTTTTTAAATGATACATTTTGAATTTTATTGCTTATTTACGTTTATTACATCGTATTGACATATTTTGCCTGTAATTATTATTGACTACTTTTTGTACTGACTCTGATTGTGAAATGAATTATTGACTATATCTTGCACTGGCTCTAATTTCTATGTATGAGTCTGACATTCATAATTAATTTATAATTGCCAATCAAATTAATAACATATTAAAAACAATATTTGTACGCCGAGAGAGGCAAAACATGTTGGTCCGGTAAAATTTCGCTTCTATCTATATGTGCATATTCATGTATCATGTTACACATGTTTAAACAAATAAATTGATCTTTATCTTTATCTTTATCTTTATCTTTATCTTTAAGCAATTTGACAACTAGGTAGCTGGAAAAAAAATACTCCGTATTTTCACCCGAGCAGAGCTCGGTCGCCCAACGTTTAGAGTAATTAACACTTGACAGACATGGCAGCATGGAATTAGTATGAACTATCCTATACTATTAAATGAGCATTCTCTATTTTCACCAGACCAGAGCTCGGTCGCCCAGGTACGATAAGCAAAGTAATTCAGTCTATCTGTCTGTAACCTCCTCACCCCTAAATCACTAAACCGATCGTTATGAAATTTGACAACAATTAGTCTGGGAGCTATAGAAGGACAATACCATGGTTATTTATATAAAAATATTGAAGAAATAAAAATACGAACATGCAGATGAAGGCGCGGCAACGATTAGTTCTTCATAATACTTCTTCTTCAAATACACAGGGTGTTGACGGTTAATTTGTATAAAGAAAATAACTATGTAACTTCATCTTTCTGACTGACCGACTCCTTGGCAATTCAAATTACCTGTCAATGGTTTAATGAGGGTTTTCTGAAATTACGTTGACCAGATGGCAGCACTGAGATGACAGGTCCGGGCACCTGTCAAAAGTGTCAAAGCACCTATACTTCCTTTAGTTTTCACTGAATGATGAACGAATGAATGAAACGAATGATGATCGTCATCATATATTTTTAATTCATTGTCTAAATGGAAGATCTCTTGTCAAAGTGGCGCCAACTGGTGGCGTGAAATTCCTTGACAACAAAATACAGTTCTGTCGTGTTTCGATCTACTGTGAATATTCCTCCATTGATTCTTATAACACTAGTTCAGAATACTAACTGGCACTATATTACTAGTTCACGTTCCGTTCAGTACTGAAACTAAATAGAGTTGAACCATTTAATTTCCTACTACCATTGCCGAACTAACTTGTATCGCACTCGATATTCGAATGCCACTAATATTGGAGTTGCCAGTAAAATATCAAATTTATATTAAAATGTCAAAACGATGTTTAGGCTGGCAACACATAGTAAGACTTTGGTCAAAATAAACTATAGAAAGTCGCATCAGATGATTTCAACAAAAGTCGAGGTTTTAATCGCTGATAAAATAATTCAGGGTCCTATTTAATAAAACTGACAGGTGACAGGTAACAATCTGACAATTTAACGAGTTTCCTTTACATTTTCTGTTTTATTAAACAGCACCCGTCGTGAAAATGTGTCAATTATATCAAGAAAGAAAGAAATACGTTTATGTGCGGTAAACATGACGCAAAGCAAGAACACAAACACAAAAAAGAACAAAATGGGGAACAATATGCGTGACAACCACGCATAACGACCATCGCTCAGTATAATGCTGCGATTCTATATGCGAGACAGAGCCCCAGTGTGTCAGCGACAGCCGACGTCAATATGTCGCATTGTCAGATATATTAAAATATGGCCCAGGTTGTCAGCATCTTCTGATAAAACTACGATAAATACGGATACATTAATTGAAAACTAAAAACTTAACTGTGATAAAGTTTGCTAAGAAAGACAGCCGTCGTTTTACTAAGATATGACAAAATAGCAATTAGAAAATTCATCTAAAGTGGGTGATAGACGTGCGAACTTAAGGTACGCGGTTTTTATGTTCGCGAACTTACTCGGCTCGCCGTCGTCGGTGACACACGTGAAGCTTGATTATACTGAATCGCGATGATGTCGAATTTTCTGAACTTAACTAAACAAAAATTACACAAATGTCGAAATAAAATGGCTGCTCACGACTCGCGGCGATGACAGACGTACCAACTACGAACCAAGGCAGGCTACGAGCAAAATTTCAAACCTATTGGATTGCCGACGAACTTATTACGGTTTCTTAACGGTTTTAAAGTACGCGTACTTAGACACACGAGCGAAAAAAGTCGCCGAGCCAGAAGTACGCGTACTTGCTCGTGACACTATCACCCCTTTTAAGATTCTTAAACTTTGCCTATGTTCAATGCTGAGGACAAGATTAAACAATTTTATCTCTACTAGTTTTGCCAGAAAGTAATACTGCTCGTGGCATATTTAATAACAATGTTACAAAGAGCCAAGGAATTGAAGTTCTAAAATGCATAAAAAAAACCTTTCTTTTATCCCTCTACCTTGTCAACCCAGAGCAATATATTGTATTTTTGCCACTTCACCGTTTACGACGTGCCTTCAAACATGCATGAGAGAAAAAGATGAAACTTTAATCACTATGTATGCAATATTAAAACGTAGAATTTCAATATCGTATAATCGCGAGTGGGTAAGTAGCCTACGGAATGGAACTACCTCTATAAACCCATGGACGGATATTGAAATTCTGCGTACGCATGGACGATTCGAATCATGTGCAATAGACTGTTGTTAAAACTTTCATATTGCACCAAATGTAAAATTGTTATTCATACCAATGTTTGTATTTCGATGAATCCAAAAATAGCCCGTGGGAGTCATTAATTTCTTAACTAACATTTTTGTCAACGTAGAAAAAATATGAACATTTTGCTTTTGTTCTGAATGCATGAATGGTATTATTTTATTAGAGGTGTTGTAAAAAATCTTTTGTTTTAGTTTTTGGAAAATCACAGCATAATTCCAATACTTGCAAAACGGATTAATAGTGGATTCATTCATATTGCTGCCAACGTTGTTATTCTAGTGGCAGCAAGCGCTACTGCATGAGGTCCTGGGTTAGATTCCCGGGTCGAGCAAAGTGTTATTGGGTTTTTCCATCTGTAATTTCTCAGTACCTGCCCGTACCAGTCTGGATTTGTGCCCGGTTGATGGCAATTGGCTGGCCCTCTATTGCATGGAATATAAACATAGCTGGCAAAATGTGGGTGTACTATAGGTAAGAAAGAAAGAAAAGAAAGAAAGAAAAGAAAGAAAGAAAAGAAAGAAAGAAAAGAAAGAAAGAAAAGAAAGAAAGAAAAGAAAGAAAGAAAAGAAAGAAAGAAAAGAAAGAAAGAAAAGAAAGAAAGAAAGAAAACGTTTATTTGGACACAGTTCGTGAAACACAAAATGCAAACAAACTAAAAGTGAAAGTAATCTTTTGACCATAAGTGTGTGCCTCACGGCTGCGCCAAAAAGGTTCATTTCAGCATGAATGCTAGACAAATGCTGTCTGACGCTGGTTTTCTAATGAACCCTTAGAACAAGTGACGGGGAGTACAAACAGTACAAAACCTAATACATAATTTTTATACTTGAATAAATAAATAAACTAGTACGCAAATAAACTAATTACAAAAAATACGAAAACATCAAGACCTGGTACACGCCTGCGTAACCCTGCGGGGAAGCCAGCCGTGATGTTATATTATGTGTTATTAATATTGCTGGTAATTGTTACACATGATTTTACTAGCATAGTATATTGTTTAAAGGGTCGTGATAGCCTAGTGAGCAAGTCATAGGTTTCGAGTTGAAACCCAAAAGCACGCACATCTGACTTTTCGGATTCATGTGAGGCTTCAAAAACAATGAAGGAAAACATCGTGAGGGAACCGGCATGCCTGAGAGATATTTCTCGACGGCATGGGAAGCTAAGTCAGAAGCCCATGGGCGGCTTTAAAACTCTGACACCAAGTTAGTCACTAACCACAGTAGTAGTCAGTATATTTTATTGCCAGCCTATAGGCATTGCGGCGTAGACGAGTACCAGTTGGATATATACATATATCCAACTGGTACTCGTCTACATCGCAATGAATATTAACAGTGACGGACAAAATTTTGATGATATAAGCAGACACGACGCTACTCCGAATCCCTTTTGACATTAATCCCTAAGATGTCTGCAACAACACCCACGCGTAAAACTGATCTAAAGCCCTTTCTTCACTGGTCGGTACGTTTGTGGTGCGGGATCGGCATGCTCGGTATACTCGGTACCGAAAGCTTACCGAGCGCCTATATTTCAATGAGCCTTTCCTGATTGTATACCGAAACGATCCTGCGTTTCGGTACCGCCTGACGTCACGCGTATACTCGGTACCGAAATCTTACGGAGCACCTTATATATAATATAATCAATGCAAAAGTGAGTTTGCTTGTATGTTACGCATTCACGCTAAAACGGCTGAACGGATTATGATGGAATTTGGGACACGGGTTGACCATGACCTGGATACACACAAGACAACACATACAAAACACGCACACACATACATACATAGACACACACAGGACACCCAGGATACAGGGAGGGGGGGATACAGGGTACATATGATACTATTATCCCGGTAGTACGTTCCCGTGGGATAATTTCCGACATGCACGCGGACGACGCCACTTGGAAAAGCTAGTAAATTATAGAATTAATTTTTGAATTTTGAATTCGAAATGAAAGCAGTGCGGTACCGTTTCGGTACAGAGCATACTATACCGCACTGCTGCTTACCGACCAATGAGGAAACAAAAGCAGTGCGGTATCGTTTCGGTATGACGAGCATACTATACCGAAACTATACCGCACCGACCAATGAGAAAACGGCCTAAGTCTACCGTTTCTCTGTATTTTATTTACACGAAAAACAAATGTATTCAAATTGTTATTGTTGAAAATAAATCAAGGTTTACACAATATTCTATTTTCGCTGGAACTCAGGCCCGCTTGCACCACAGTAACACTAAATTCGTTTAGCGATACATATTGAAAAACATTGAATAAATTCTGTCCTTCAACCAATTTGTCTTGAGAACTCCAAACAATTGACAGAAACAGAATGATGTTTTAAATTCGTTTAGGGCTAGGGTTAGAGTTTAGAGATTTGCGGTGCAATTGAACCCTAATGTGTTAGTGGACTAGGTAAACGATAATACAAGAAAAAAAAAAAAAGAAATCCCCAGAATTGAAATTTCACACGAATTCAATATTGCACTTCATTCACCCCTTCGAATAATTGAGCATTTTTCGAAACATTTTCTGGTTTCATTATTGCGTTTATTTTTATTTTTCACCGAGACGCGGGTGAAAAACGCGAAATTTCTTTGTCTGAATGCAATCCCCGTAAAACGCGGACGTGTATGCATGCGGTGTGCGGTTTATATTCTCTGTGGGCGACTCACAACGCTACTTCATCGGGCACCTTTCATATTTTGAAGTACATGGTAGGTACGGTTTCACTGGTGCGACTTACAAAACAGTTGAAGGTATTTTAGAATAAATGTTTGGAGATTCGGTGAAATGATGATAGCTACCAAAACTACGCCAATTTTTATAGAACACGTAATTAATTGGCAGAAGTTCTCTCTTCTCTTCCACTTCTAGACAAAAAAAGAAAAACATGAAGGATATTCGTAGCTGTCAACATTGGACATGATAAACAATTAAGCGCATTCTAGTTGTTTAAGTTCTTTTTTACTGTTTCAGGGGATAAAGCCAAACAAGAAACAGCCTGACAACAAGTTTTATGACTATCTTGCTTGTTCATGCTGCCTTCAGCGTGAGTAACTACGCTTTTAACCAATGAAACTGAACAGTTGGTCAAGTTAGTAGACTTATTATTCAGGTTCCATAACCAAACGTGCCAAGCGTTAACGGTAAAGCATGTCAAGTGGATGCACTTGACATTAGGTATCTGATTTTTCATGACTTTAATCTGCAGATGTGATTCTAATCATCTCCATCATTGAAACCACACCTTAACCGGTGTCAACACGTCTGTCGCGGCGCGTAAATAATAAAGGCGAGAGAGGTTCCCGAGTCTCGAGACGTAAATATGTGTACAGACGCTACTTTTTATTACGACTGTACGCTGGTCCCACTCGCGTTTAGTAGTGAGTCTTGTTCTGTGCTTGCGATCCGATTTGTCATGGAAGGGCGCATTTTTTATTTATAATGAATGAGAAGTACCGTCTAAAGCACGTCGCCCATTATAACAGCACCTCTGGTTGCCAACGCGCCGTCAGCAAGGCAACCGCTCAATGCCGGCACGCCACCGGTGAGGTGACAGCTTGTTGTTCATTCAGAAGCGAGGCGTCACCGCGCGGACGGCGAGGCGTCACCGCGGACGGCGAGGCGCCGCCGCCGGCATGCATACCGCCTACAGGCGTTTCTTCGCTGGGGAGCGGGCTCCTCGCTTCAAGCGTGCTGTCGGCGCGACGTGTGACGGCTCGCGGGCCGCTCACTGCCAGCGAGCCGTTCACTAATCTGTATAGCCATCGTAAAATAGACTTTAGTGCGTTTGATTTCAAATCTTTACTTCAATGATAAGTTGTTTGCCGTGTCGGAGCCGTGCTGCTATAATGAGCGATGTCCTTTATACTGTAAGATATGCTGGTAGATAACCCGAATTTGACTTTGTTAAAAGTTTGTTTGAAAAAGGCTTTCGAAGGGATCTGTGATATTTCTAAGTGAATGAAAACTGAAGAGAAGCAAGAAAAGTGCCTGCTATTTTCCAATAATTTTGTGTGAATTATTTTTTTTTACCAGCACACTCGCATGACAAGGCATAGAGGACCACATAGTGATATATTTGCTACACTTTATGATAATTAATTCCTACGGCCTTCACAATGTCATAGGTCTACCTTGTGGGAGGCCTTCCAACGCTACGTCTTACACCGTCGCCACTCCAGATCCTTTCGGCCCAAAAATGTCAAAACGATTAATCGCAAGGTAACATCAAATCGTACAATGTAAAAATCTCTTAATCCTTATGTTTTAAGTTGGACTGTAATTTCCAAGTATTCTATTCATGACTGGAGTAATTGCCTGTCTTTATTTTAACTAGTTTGAGAACCAGGAATTTCAAGATTTAGTCTGTACCTGACACAATTTCTCAAATTTCTTAAGACATTAATATTTGTTAAGAACAATTCATAGTTAGGTAAAATTTAAATACTCAATCCTCTAAAAGACTTGATTCTTTTTATCTTCGTTTATGAATGTGTAAGGTACTTAATTGTTTTTGTAACTGATATTTATCTAAATGAAGACTTAAAACGAGTGACGAGTGACGAGTAACTTTTAGCGATAAGACCACCCATTGTGTCACCCAATTATTATTTTTTGGGAATGTCATCTCGCAGGTTAACCTACGAGGTTGTCGGCTGCTTAACCGATCTTTCCGGCAGGGCATAAAACTTACATTAACAACTCAAACTAAGCGAGTACACGGTAAGAGCACCCCCTGTGGGGTACGGACCTCGGTTTAGGGCGTCGCTGCAAGGACAGCAAGGCACAGGCTAGATCGGATTTAACTGTCGCCCTATGTAAAATTTCTACATTTATATCTGTAATTCACATGGCGTACCATAAAAAAAGAGTATTCTATTCTATTTTTGTAACTGAACTAGACCATTGAAATTTATCTAAATTTAGACTTAAAACGAGTGACTGATAGCGATAAGACCGTCCATTGTGTCGCCATATGTAAAATTTCTACATTTATATCTGTAATTCGTATGGTATACAAAATAAAGATTATTCTATTCTATTCTATTTCTGTAACGGAACTGAACCATTGATATTTATCTTTATTAAGACTTAAAGCGACTGACGAGTGACGAGTGACTTTAGAAGATAAGACCGCCGAGTGTGTCGCCTTATATATATTTTTTTACATTTAAATCTGTAGCTCGCATGGTGTACATGATAAAGGCTTGTGCAGACCAGCGCGACTTGTCGCGCGACGCGACACCGGTTATTGTTGTATTGTGAAGTTTTCTTAGAAATTGTATTGTTCGTGTCGCGTCGCGCGACAAGTCGCGCTGGTCTGCACAAGCCTTAAAGAGTGTTCTATTATATTTTAAAGGTCATATTTTCAGCATAAAGTACCTACCTATATACTGACGTTATATTAAAAATATCGAAAAGATTTCTGCACCGAACATTTCAGGCCTCACCAAAGAATGTATTAGGGGCAACGGGCAACCGCAGCAACGTTGTAAGCGGTATATTAAATTGGATACTCACACGATAATCTCTTCGGTATATTTGAACTTCAGACTTTCCCGAATTCCTTCTTGCTAGAGAACGTACGAGTCTTAGTAGTATTGCTCCTTTTGAAAGAGTTCGTCTGGAAAGTTGTGCTGGAACCCGTCTTTCCATTCTATAAAAGGCCAGAACGCTAGGGTGTGAAACTAATCGCGTATACATTGGAAATCAGTTTTTTACTAAGGTCTTCCAATCTATACAAGAGTAGTACTCAAATACTCACGTATACTTCGTAGTGACCTAATTAACTACCTTATTCCAGAATATGTATACAGTGCCAGTACGCATACGGACTAATCGTGTATAGATTGCGGCAAAGGGTGAACTGGTATTCAACTTGTTTGCGACGTAATGCACCTTGCGCTAAATAGCCTGCCTGCCTGGAAGCAACTTGGAAGTAGCGCTCGCCGGCCGCTACCACGGCACCGCTCGCCACGTTCGCTAGGCTCGCGCGGGGTTGGCCACAATTCTAACCTCACCTAACCCATTTCATATTCCGTTATCTGTTAGCTGTTCCATTTAACCTAGTTCACTTATTTTTATTTTTTAATGTAAATTATTAAAACTCATGTCAAGCGTACGCGATGTAGTATAGTTTGGAATCAGGACGCGCGCGTCCACGTTACCAACTATTCACGAGCAGTACGCAAAATTCGTGTATACATTGTAATCACAGATTTAAAAATAGTATTACAATGTATACGCGAGAAGTTTCCTATGGTTGCGTTCTGACCTTGTATAGATTGGAAATACGCTGCTGGGACCTATTTTCCAGTTTGATGGTGGAATTGTATACTAATAAGGTTACCACGTCACTAGAAAACATTATTTTAAAGTAGATTTTCTTTTTAATATTGTAAAAATGAAAAGGAATTCAATTCCGACTGCAATACGCAATTGGGATGCAGTTGATCTATTCTGTAAAAATCTCACCATGTAACTTAGGTGGAGTGGGCGTGAAGGGATCTATCAAAAGTGACAATTCCTAATGCCAGATGGAATGATAGCTCACGTCAAGGTAAGATTTTTGAAGAATCGACCGACAGGAATTCGTAAAGTCCTGTATTATGTATCAATGTGTGTACTCGTATTTGTAAATCTGATGACAGTTTATTACTATGAGATTATCATTATATTTATAATTTAAAAGATAGTTGAAAAAAAAAGTAAAGAAATTATAAATTAAAACTGATAATTTTACGAGTTACAAGTTATCAGTAGTGTTATTCGGTAGGCATACTGCCACTGCAAATTGTTTGGAACATATATGCCAAAACCTATTTGTTTGTCAGGAATCACATGGTAAATCGTAGTTTGGACATAAGGTAGTCAAATTGACTACCAACTTCAAATTCTCCGTATGAAAATTTTATGAAATCGCTATAACGCGGAGGAGCTCGTGACTAACTAATAACTGGCGCACGGGGCGATCCGTCAGGTTAAGCTACGCTTGCCGGGGTTGGTCTGTGGATGGGTGACCATCTTAACCTACCGAGAGTCCTCCGTGCCTCGGAAAGCACGCTAAGCCGTTGGTCCCGGCTGTCATTCGTGGAACATTGACAGTCGTTACGGGTCGTCAGAAGCCCGAAAGTCTGACAACCAGTCTTACCAAGGGGTATCGTATTACCCAGTTACTGGGTTGTGGAGGTCAGATAGGCAGTCGCTCCATGTAAAATACGGGTATTCAGCTGCATCCGGTTAGACTAGAAGCCGATCCCAATATAGTTGGGAAAAGGCTAGGCAGATTGATTGAGCTATAACGCGGCGAATTGACTGAGTCTCAATTTTGTTAAACAATCAATATCGTTGACTGTAGCTACACAGTACTTTTGTAAAACGTATTTTCAACCTCTCCCTTATCGGTGATATGTCGAGCAAATAGTCAAATAGAGGGGCGAAAACTAGATTAGTTTGTTCGCAATGTATGCCTATATTGCACATGAGCTTGTGTTTAAGTATGTAAGCTACTATATTAGTCGAGATTTTGGGCCCATTTAACCTGTACTGAAATTGTCAATCGAAAATTCGGGTAGGCCTGTTTGGTGCATTCTACAACATGTCCCGGAATTAACGCACACCACCAAACACCTTATTTAGAATATTATGCTACAATCATAATACATACATTACATATTTTTTATTAGTATGTATAAAACATTGTTTATTTATTAAATTTAAACTTTTTACAAAAAAAAAAACGACTTCCGGAAAAAAAACACTATAAAGTGAAAAATTACTTTAATTTCGGAAGTCGGTGGCAAAAAACGAAGATTCAAAACCAAAGACACCGACTTCCGAAATTAAAGTAATTTTTCACTTCGTAGTGTTTTTTTTTTTTTCACTTTTTATTTGTGGTAGGTACATACCCCACACAAATTCGAATACCACTACCTGCTATGTAAATAACAGTCACAGGAAGTTATCATCATATCATCCACATATACTAAGTGGGAAAAATACGTACTAGTGAAGCTTACTCAAAAACTATCCAAGCAAAGTTAATAAAATTTATATGGGACCAATTCGGGAGTACCCGTACCCTTTCCTACAAAAAAAGAATTTTCAAAATCTGTCCACAATTGACGGAGAAACGTGCGGACATATATAAGAAAAAGAAAGAAAATAAACATACATACGCGACGAACATATAACCTCCTCCTTTTTGGAAGTCGGTTAATTAGTTATACTGATTGTAGGAGAAAATTGTGGTCACATAACAAATCTACGCACGCACACAGTCGCATACATATAAGGGTTTATTAGTAGGTATCTACTTCGTCCATTTTGGTTTGTTTTGACTGTACAGTGGAAGTATGACAGTAATTTACTTAGTTTTAATTATGTTTGGTATAATAAATTACAAAACGACAGAAATCGATTCAGTAAACGCTTCTGAACTGAAACTACTTTCATAATGTGCATTAATTCAGTTACACATTGTATATTTGTTGGTGTATTTCTTTGATTTTAGTTCCGTAGCTATTTAACGCTCTAGTCTATAGCAATTAGGTATTTGATTCAGGTAGCGGATTAGTTTACTGTATTTGGTCAATTTAGATATTTGTATAGGTTCGCGATATTGTGTATTTGTAAAGCTGTACCTAAATGTTTCTTTGATGTGAATTATGGTATGGGCGTCTTTTGATTTTAGTGTTAGTGTGTCTTTTAGTTTTAGTGTACATTCTGGACGTTGAAAGAGCACGGAGAGCTGTACTGAAGGTTGGAAGCTGGGCTCCCATTTCGTTATTCGACTGCTGAGCCGAACGACAACGACAACGTTTATATATGAACGTTGGGATAGTCTAACAGTTAGGCAGACCTTCATATTCAAAATATTACGCAATAAACATAGAGAAATATGACCAAGTCTCAACAAAGATAAGCGAAGGAAAGGTAATATCTGTCCTACTAATTTCTTTCGCACCATTTTCTCGCAAAGGTTTTATTGTTATCTTGGAGGATATCTGTATAATAAAATCAATACAACACTTCCAGTATACTCCATGCTTAGATTAGCTTTTAAACTAAATGTATGTAAATGGCTTAAAACTCTCGATTCAACTGAGAGTCTTCTGATCCCTATTCGCTAAATTTATATTTCCATCACAAACGTATACTATCACACACAAACACACACTCACGCACAGACACACGTAATTATGTATGTCCTGTCCAGCCTAGATTAATTTTAATGTAATTATTTCTTTAACTGTAATCATTCATCGCTTACTTTTGTTAATTAATCTAAATTAATATCTACATATTTAAGTATTGGGGGGCCTGGTGTAACCAGGTTTTTTATGCCTTTTTTAGGCACCAGTTTCTCACAAATGTTAACCCAATTTTTTTAATTGAGCACTTCCTGTCCAAATCAACATTGTTGATGAGAAATAAATAAATAATTTAAAAATTGAAAAGAAAAAAAATATATATGTCGAAAGAAAATTAAAACAATTATACTGTATTTCAGGTGCCAACGATCTGAACTAAAATACTAGAGGTATTAGATACTCAAAATAATGATAAGTCAGAGAAAAATACCTGCATGACGTTAGTATCGCAGTAATGGAATGGCCAGCAAGAAGCCCTAATATGAACCCAATAGAGCACTTGTAGGATGAGCTGAAGAGGCGTGTACGAAGTAACCAACCAGCTCCAGAAACTGCAGGAGCTGGAAACTGCCATCTTGGAAGCATGGGAGAATATTCAACAGCACGTCATAGTGCCATTAATTAATTCCATGCCAAACCGCACGTCAGTCGTCGCAATACTCTTGGAGGTAACATAAGTTACAAAATAAACGTATTCTCTATGTATTGTTTTATTACTAATTTGCACCTAAGAAACGAAAAAAGACGGCTATTTGCGATTAAAGTGTTTTTTTTTGTATTCCGATTTAAAAAAAATGGAACAATAACAAACGGAAATGATATTGAGTGACTGGCTTTAAAACCACATTTTTTTGTATGTGCTACCATTATTTAAAATGATAGAGATGTTTAAACAAAAATATGCAGGGTGGCTCTATTCAGGGATCTGAGAGTGTATTATGACTGCAATTGTGACGGCGCAAAATCACCCTATAATATTCCCACTGCTGGGACTCAGGCCTCCTCTCTTCGAGAGGGGGTGGACTCTAATCTACCACGCGAGCCCAGTGCGAATTGGTAGATGTCACAAATGTCTCCGAATTTTTAGTTCTAGGACATGCCGGTTTCCTCACGGTGTTTTCTTTCACCGTTTTGAGAGCACTGCTGATGAAAATATTTACACAAAGTAAAGCGCCTGCTTGGGTTCGAACCCACGACCTACATACAGCTTGTAAGTCGGGTCCATTACCATTGGGCCACCCTGCTCTGGAGAAAGAAAAATATGTCTGAAATATTATTAGTGTTAGTAGCGCTTCTCGTGAACAAATAATTTCAGTCTAAGACTAAAGAAGCTTCTAATAATTTAAGTATTCCAAACACGTTTCTTATTCTTATCTAATATTCCATGACAACGTTCAGCTACGTCTGTCAGTTTAAAGTATTAAACATCACAGAGTTATACAATGTCCTTTTTCTTGGAAATTAAAACTTCTCACGTAGTTCTTTGTGATGCGATAGAACTGTGGTGGCATCTACATCGCCACATGCGAACTACGCATCAAAGACCTGACGGCACACAACATCCTGACGTCACACAAATCCTGCATCGCGCAATTAGAGTTCAGCGCGCGATGGACATATATACAAGCTCCCGACTTCAACCGCTGGGCAGTTGCCCGCCAGACACGACACCCGTGTAGTCGGAGGATCCGCCCTTTTCTATGGTGGATGAGTGAACTTTACACCCTGTTCCTCATACCACTAAAGAACTATTACCAGCAGACAAACTCAAAATGAGCAGTGGTGGCCCAGTGGTAACGGCTGCGACTTACAAGAAGTAGGTCGTAGGTATGAACCCAGGCAGGCGTTTTACTTTATGTAAATTATTTAATCATCACTGCTCTCAAAACGGTGCAGGAAAACATCGCGAGGAAACTGGCATGTCCTAGAACCAAACATTTTAAGACATGTGACATCTATCAACCTGCACTGGGCCCGCGTGGTGGATTACGGCCCATTCATTCAATTTTTTTATCTGAACAGACACCTGTGCTGCTGGAGAGTTTGTTGCGCAACTTCTTCGTCCCAGCTAAAGCACTAGGAAGTTGTGAAGGGTGGGCGTTTTTGGGGGACTGTCTTATGTAATTTTGACTTTCGAAGAATGCAGATTCTCTGCCTAGTTTGAATAAATGACTTTTGAATCAGAATTTCCTTCTCACAGAGGGTGGGGAACATTATAGGCTGATTTGCTATATGCTAAATTTAGAATAAACTAACATTATGATAGCTAATCACCGCTCCGTCAACTCAATGGTGATCATGCTTATAATTCCTTTGACTATTTACTATTTGTAGTCTTTTAGGGAGACCCAAGATTTGCCGTTCTTTTTTATTGTATTGTTGTATAGGCTCATGTACCAACATGTATTAGAACCCAGTGGCTTGGCGCGAGACGATGGGAAGAAACCGGACGCCATGTCAGTATTTCCATGGAAGGTGGGTAAGCCTTTAGTATGGGATGCAACGTGTGTCGGTACTCGCGCTATCCCATGTTCCCTTCTGGGCGTACTATGCTGGCGCTGCTGCTGCAAAAACCCTCAATAGGCGAAAGTATAATAACCTTATCGATAGTTATATTTTCGAGCCGTTTGGGGAAGAAACTCTCTGGTCGTAGGGTCCGAGTGATCATGGTTTATTCAATGAAATCTTCACAAGGCTGGTTGACACTTCCTGAGACCGTAGAGCTGGCTTTTACCTTGGCTAGAGGCTTAGCATTGCGATATAACGTGGCAATGCCGCCAGTCTCTTGAATACCTTTCCAATCGACAGCGGTACGGAGGAACTTTTCGACGCCATATTTTAGTTTTTACTAACTTATGAAAGGAGCTGGTTATCAATTCAGATGTTCATTTATTTTTAAAGTATGTTCGGTCATAATTCCGTCATTTAGAGACAGATTTGCAAAATTCTTTTTTGTTTGAAAGTGGTATACTTCCAAGGTGATCCCATTGTCATCAAGTCAGGATCTGATAATAAGATCTTGGAGAAATGGAGGGAGCTCTTCAAATATTATACGGACACCCATACCGATTTGGGTATTTTTTTAATAATAAGTCATGCAGTTGTATAAACTGCCCTCATGGGGAAAAGTTTTTTTTGTATGGCCCCGAAAATATATAACAAAATACCACAGTCCTTTAGAGCTATGACAGCAAATCAATTTAAAAAGAAGATTCGAAATATATTAACAGACAAGTGTTATTATAATGTAAATGACTTTTTGACAGATGCCTTTTAACATACTTGAACTTTATAATATTATTTCTGTAGGATTATTTATCCTCATAAAATTTAATATTGAATGTTAGTAAACCAGTCTTTGGTTCACTGAATGAATTAATTATTTGTGTTATAAAAATAAAAATTAAATATTGTACGCCTCGTCAGGCAAAACATGTACAGACTTTTTACCTATATTTAACATCTTGCATGCTCGATTTGTATGTAAACACATGTTTGACAAATAAATTTTCTTTTATCTTTTTATCTTTTGCTCTCGGAAAGCAAAATTTGGTGAAGTGGAACTGATGATGAAGACTATAGATGGCCACCGGCACTACCAATTTACGGGTTGCGATTCGATTACTTTAATATGGTTGCAAAGCAATTTATGCTCGTCACAATGCATATGAAAAAGTGGAGCTGATGATGAAGTACCAGGAGAACTCCTCAACGATTAACGTACCTGCATCGGGAAAAGCAATATTTTGTAAACGGTGATGAGCAGTTGACATTAGGCTAATATTATTATATAAATACTAGCTGCCTACCTACCTACCCTACCTACCTACGCTTACCTACCTACCTAACCTACTTGGCCTACCTACCTACCCCACCCTGCCTACCTACCTACCTACCCTACCTACCTACCCTACCTACCTACCCTACCTACCTACCCTACCTACCTACCCTACCTACCTACCCTACCTACCTACCCTACCTACCTACCCTACCTACCTACCCTACCTACCTACCCTACCTACCTACCCTACCTACCTACCCTACCTACCTACCCTACCTACCTACCCTACCTACCTACCCTACCTACCTACCCTACCTACCTACCCTACCTACCCTACCTACCTACCCTACCTACCTACCCTACCTACCTACCCTACCTACCTACCCTACCTACCTACCCTACCTACCTACCCTACCTACCTACCCTACCTACCTACCCTACCTACCTACCCTACCTACCTACCCTACCTACCTACCCTACCTACCTACCCTACCTACCTACCCTACCTACCTACCCTACCTACCTACCCTACCTACCTACCCTACCTACCTACCCTACCTACCTACCCTACCTACCTACCCTACCTACCTACCCTACCTACCTACCCTACCGTAGACAGTACGACGGCACCAAAGTAGAAAGACTCAACTGCACTTTTTACGAAATTCACTCTTTTACATAAATCGACTAAGAATTCTTTGGTTTTTTTTTCTGTTTAATTGACAATTTTTACTGATATTAAGTCACGTATATAAAGACAACTACAACTATTTTTCTCATAGTGTCGAAGTACCATATTTTGAAAAAAAAAAAAATTACAGTTGAGTTGGCGCTGCCGTCGCGTAAACATTGGCTCCGTGAATAAAATTTAAAAAAAATAGTGTTACCGAATGTTTAGCTTTGAGAGTGGTGTTAAAGTCACAATAGCATCTGCAACTAACTGTTTCATAGTTATCCGGACTACAACTGTACTCAGAACATTGAAATATCAAAGTAAAAGTGGAGTGTTGAAAGTGACCTGTTAATAAGAATTACGTGCTAGAAATTATAGAATATACAGTGTTGACTCTCAAAACAACAAAATCATTACGAAAAGACGATAATATTATTCAAAACATAATAAAAACATTGATTAAAAAAAGTGTTAACAATACAGTGTGACAGTGCGAAAATTTTTGCAGCATGAGTCATATAACGACTTGTCTAAAGTTTAAAATTATTTAAAGTCAGAGCAGATACAGTATTTCGCACTGTTGATTAATCTGTACTTGGTCGAGTGGTAAACTGGCCTACATACGATACCATAACTTGCACGAGTCACCGTGTCGCAAGTTCGATCCTGACGGACTGTGTCACTTTTTGTAGATCTTTCTTCTTTTTTTTTCATTTACAAGACTGTTCTTGTTAGTACGAAAGGCATCAAGTTCGTTTCAAACATACACAGATTACTTATATTAATTATAATAATGGCAACTGAGAGCAATAATATAACATTTAGGAAAATGCGAAAATCAATGTCGTATAATAATGTGTCGGTTATGAACACTTCTGACTCGTCACTTTTTGATGACACGATGCAAAGCCTACCTGACCCATGCGACACCTCAGAACTATGTGACCTACAAATAAAATTATCATCTATAACGGAAGAATTGTTGATAGCAAATAATGAAATTGATAACGTAAATGCAGAAAATACGAATTTAAAATCGGAACTGGAAAGATGTCATAAAATCATAGAATTATATAAAAAGGTTGGATATGGGGACTCACTTTCTGCCACACCAACGTCTGTGCGGAAGCAGAAAAAGAGAGATGGGAATGAGGCTGACTCTTCTTCAAAATTACCTAATCATCGTGCTGTGATTGCCGGAAAATCTGTTAGTGTGGAACAAACGACCCTAGACACAAATTTAAAAAGAAGTTGTTCTAGCAATCAGGATATAGAGGAACAAGATAAACTTATCACTCCCAGTATTCACAAGAAAAGTCCACTCGTTCGCCACAAAAATAAGTTGTGTATATTAAGTACAAATAATAAAAACAACATATGCAGTATAATGCAAGATAAGTTCGCGAGCTCATTTGATTGCTGCCATTATTTGATATCGAACGGGAAAACTCAACACCTGCTGGAAGGCTTACAGGAAAAACTTGTGAAATTTACTATGAATGACTTTTGTGTAGTTCTTTTAGGCGATGAAGACTTTAAGAAAACTAATAACTATTTTGAAATTATATTCCAAATAAGAGAAGTGTTTCACAACATAAATTATACTAATGTGATCATATGTGCACCGACCTATAAATACGGATACCATGCTAATTTATTTAACAGTAGAGTAGAAACTTTCAATAATCTTTTGTATCTAGATGTATTGTCTTATGAACATTTGTATCTGTTAGACAGTAACTTAAACTTAACCTATGACTACAAGGTATATGATAAACGAACTGGTACAATAAGTAACCATGGAATGTATATTATATTTAAGGACATACACAATTTAATAATTGACATACAATATAATAATCGCGAATGTAATAAAATTGATATAACCCTAGATAATAATTTAACAAATAAGGATAAATTTTTTCTTGACTAAATATTTATGTACATTACATCAAAACATTGCCGGTCTCCTTAGTAAAGCTAATGCTCTCTCAGTCTGTTTAAGTGAGCTCTCCGACCGAGATATTGATGTAGACGTAATATGCATTTCTGAGCATTTTATGATGGCTGGCAGTGAGAATCAGTTACACATACCTAACTATAGTTTAGCGGCATGTTATAGTAGAAAGGCGAGTAAGCGAGGAGGTGCATGTATCCTCGTTAAGCGTAACTTACAATGGAAGGAATTGCCCACCATAACAAAAATGTCATCACAAAGCATATTTGAATGTTGTGCAGTTAAATTGACTGATTATAATATTATATTTGTGTGTATTTATAGAGTTCCGAACTCAAATAACTTAAATGAGTTCTTTGATAAACTTGAAATTCTTTTAAAATATTTATCCAAACAAAGATGTAAGAATATAGTCATAGCTGGTGATTACAACATTGACATTTTAAAGAAAACTAAGCAATCAACCGAATTTGAATGTATTCTCTTAAACTCGAATTTACAACTAGCATTAAGGCAACATACTCGGACTGCGAGCCGAACATGTATCGACAATTTTGCTCATGATTTTGGTAAACGTTGTAAGACTGAAGTAGTGGAGTTCGCGCTATCCGACCACACAGCACAGCTTTTAAAGTGTCCCGTACGAAAAAAGGATGCTCATAAATATTATCGTAAAATGACACGAGATTACAGTCCAGAAAATATAGAAAAATTCAAAACTTGTCTAGGCAGTCTCTCCTTCTCCGATATGTATGAGATGGAAGATTCAAATGCAGCTTACAACTGTTTTATAGAAACTTTCAAATTATTTTATGATTTATGTTTCCCCAATAAAATTGTTACCGTTAACATAGTAAAAAAACCTGCTTGGGTATCACGTGGGATTAAGATCTGTAGCAAAAATAAAAGGAATCTCCTATGGAAATACAGGTTAAAACCAAATCAATCAAACAGAGTTAAATTCAAAAATTATTCAAGATTATTTAAAAAAATTATTAATCTAACTAAAAAAGCTCAAAACACTTACAATATTAAAACCTCAAATAACAAATCAAAAACCACATGGCAAATCATCAATAAGTCCAAAAGTGAAAACTTGAGAACTTGTATTACTTGCATCAACTCTGAAAATAAAAAAATTGCTCAAAGGAAGGATATAGCCGATGCATTCAATAATTATTTTATCGATAAAATCCAGCCAACAAGTAACGCAGGAACGAACTCAACGTCACTGATCGATAGCAGAGCACAGTCTATGTTTTTGGCTCCGTGTACACCACATGACATATTCTATATTATAATGAAACTTAGAAACACGAACAGCGTTGGCTATGATGGTATTGCCACAAAAATATTAAAAGCAGTTGCATTGATAATATCTACACACTTATGTTTCATTATCAATCTTTGTATAAGCGCAGGCACCTTTCCTGATTCTTTAAAAAAGTCTATAGTAAAACCGCTTTATAAGAAGGAAAATCACGAATTGATGTCAAACTACAGACCGATTGCGATTATACCAGTGTTATCCAAAGTCTTCGAAAAATATATATCGGGGGAAATCAACAATTATTTAGAAAAATATCACATTTTAGCTGACGAACAAAAGGGATTTCGCAAAAACAAAAGTATAAATCTGGCTATTTATGAATTTCTACATAATGTCATGTTAAACGTAGATAAGAGGACACCTGTGTGCGCCATTTTCTGCGACATGACACAGGCTTTTGATTGTGTGCATTACAATTCCCTAGCAGCGAAACTTGAAGCGTATGGTATTAGGGGTAACGTCTTAAAACTAATTGAATCTTATCTTCACAAACGTAAGCAGGTTACCGAAATAAGTCAAATTTGCAACAAACGTGAGATAACTGTAAGATCCGAGGAACGAGAAGTAATATACGGAGTACCGCAAGGCAGTGTGGTGGGCCCTCCGATGTTCACTTTATATATAAATGACTTGCCTAAAGCTGTTGACCACCCAATGACACTTTTTGCTGACGATTGCACTGTGACTATAGCTTGTAATGACAAAAGTACGTATGAACATGACATTAATAATTCGCTTATATCTATCATAAATTGGCTTAATAATAATAATTTAATCATTAATTTAAAAAAGACTAATGTAATTCATTTCGGACAACGTACACATACAGCTAACAATAATAATGTCCAGTATAATAATATTAATATAAATGCAACTGACACAACAAAATTTCTGGGACTTATAATTGATGATAAGTTGTGTTGGAAGCCCCAAATAGAAGCTCTGAGTAAGAAAATAAGTAGTGCAGCCTACGCTTTGAAACAACTAGCAGCGGTTCTCAATAAAGATGCATTAATTACTGCGTACTATGGATTGGCTGAATCCATTCTTAGATACGGGGTTATTTTCTGGGGAAATAGTACGGACAATGAAGTAGCGTTTCGGGCCCAGAAAAGATGCATCAGATCGATGTTTCGACTTCAAACAACAGACAGCTGCAAACCCTATTTTAAAGAGCATAGAATATTGACATTACCCTCATTATACATTTTGGAAACGGTAATGTTCACTGTAAGTCATCCTAACTTATTCCAACGTTTGTCTGATGCTGTGCCAAGGAATAGACGTGACAATACTCTACTCTGTGTTCGCGGCGGTAAAACTGCTCTTTTGCATAAGAGCATTTATTACATGGCTCCGACCATATTTAATAAATTGCCCAAGTCATGGAGATTATTGGATGTATCTGGCCTTAAATTGAAATTGAGAAAATTATTAATAGAGAGATCTTATTATAGTATTTCGGAATTTATGAAAGAGGATAATTTTTCTTGATGATTATGTATTTTAATTTATTTTATTGTATAATGTATTGATAATTAAATTGAATTGACATTGAATTGAATTAATAATTAACTTGACATAATTGAATTAATAATTAACTTGACATTGAATTGAATTGATAATTGAACTGACATTGAATAGAATTGATAATTGAATTGTATTGATAATGTAGTACGATTGTTATAGTAATTTTATCATTTTGAATTTAATAAGTGTAGTCCCGGTTTAAAACCCAGCAACTGTACGCCACTCAACAATTTGTGCGCCACGTCACGCGGCTGAACATGTTTGAACTTTCTTTTCTACTGTAATATCTTGCATGCAATGTATGTATACCATGTTTAAACAAATAAATATACTTACTTACTTACTTACTTACTTACCTACCTACCCTACCTACCTACCCTACCTACCTACCCTACCTACCTACCCTACCTACCTACCCTACCTACCTACCCTACCTACCTACCCTACCTACCTACCCTACCTACCTACCCTACCTACCTACCCTACCTACCTACCCTACCTACCTACCCTACCTACCTACCCTACCTACCTACCCTACCTACCTACCCTACCTACCTACCCTACCTACCTACCCTACCTACCTACCCTACCTACCTACCCTACCTACCTACCCTACCTACCTACCCTACCTACCTACCCTACCTACCTACCCTACCTACCTACCCTACCTACCTACCCTACCTACCTACCCTACCTACCTACCCTACCTACCTACCCTACCTACCTACCCTACCTACCTACCCTACCTACCTACCCTACCTACCTACCCTACCTACCTACCCTACCTACCTACCCTACCTACCTACCCTACCTACCTACCCTACCTACCTACCCTACCTACCTACCCTACCTACCTACCCTACCTACCTACCCTACCTACCTACCCTACCTACCTACCCTACCTACCTACCCTACCTACCTACCCTACCTACCTACCCTACCTACCTACCCTACCTACCTACCCTACCTACCTACCCTACCTACCTACCCTACCTACCTACCCTACCTACCTACCCTACCTACCTACCCTACCTACCTACCCTACCTACCTACCCTACCTACCTACCCTACCTACCTACCCTACCTACCTACCCTACCTACCTACCCTACCTACCTACCCTACCTACCTACCCTACCTACCTACCCTACCTACCTACCCTACCTACCTACCCTACCTACCTACCCTACCTACCTACCCTACCTACCTACCCTACCTACCTACCCTACCTACCTACCCTACCTACCTACCCTACCTACCTACCCTACCTACCTACCCTACCTACCTACCCTACCTACCTACCCTACCTACCTACCCTACCTACCTACCCTACCTACCTACCCTACCTACCTACCCTACCTACCTACCCTACCTACCTACCCTACCTACCTACCCTACCTACCTACCCTACCTACCTACCCTACCTACCTACCCTACCTACCTACCCTACCTACCTACCCTACCTACCTAACCTACCTACCTACCCTACCTACCTACCCTACCTACCTACCCTACCTACCTACCCTACCTACCTACCCTACCTACCTACCCTACCTACCTACCCTACCTACCTACCCTACCTACCTACCCTACCTACCTACCCTACCTACCTACCTACCTACCTACCTTACCTACGTATTTATATACCTACATACCTACCTACCTACCTACCTACCTTACCTACGTATTTATATACCTACATACCTACCTACATAACTACCTACATACCCTACCTACACCTACCTACCTACCTACCTAAGGGGTATGAAAAATAGTTTACGTCCTATTCTCAGACCTTCTGAATATACACCCAAAATTTCATAAGAATCGGTCAAGCCGTTTCGGAGGAGTTTTGTTACAAACACTGTGACACGAGAATTTTATATATTAGAAGAAGATAACCTAGTAGTGTATTTTTTTTTGGAAGTCGGTTCTTTTTCTTTGTAAAAAAGTTTTGATAGTTAGGTTATTATATGTTTTGTCAAGTGAATGATTTTTTTATCCTATATTGAATATTTGGTTTTTATTTAGTTACAATGTGCCAACATGACATAACATCACACGCCTGTTTCCCCGAAGTGAAAGAAATAATGTATAATGTACAACCTGCACTTTGTCCGTATTTTCCGGGCACAAATCCAGACTCCAGGCCAACTATTATGGAAGAACTAAATACCTAAGACTGTTAGCTAATTAGAAGAATAATCGGAACGTTAAAGTTTTAAAGATGGGCAGAAGTAAACTCGTTAAAGATTAAGACACCGCTGTGTAGCACCTGATAACTTTACTGTTCTGTGGAGCGTTTAGATGAGATTAGTTAGTGGTACCAGTGGTAACAAGAAGATTTCGTTTCAAACTGTAATTTTATTTATTACAACTTGAGTTTCGCTAGAAAGCGGTGCCATCATAATTATATCGATGCAAAATGAAGATTTTTTTTTGTTTTATATTCTGTGTTCGTTACACATGCTGTCATATGATATCATGCCCCTAATTTATTTTAACCCGCAGAACACAACAACTTGATAATTAATAAATTTCTGCGGGTAGAAAGACGGTTCCTGATATGATTCAATCGGACTTTATTAACCGTTCAATTCACAACGAAAGGGGTCACTCTGTGTCAGACTTAATCAACCACATTATGATTGACACTTCGCCGCATCTATTGTTTAACTGGTTTGGTCACTTGTCTACTAGCATAGAATAGGTTCTGTGTATTGCTGAAGTACATTTGGTATACATAATAACTGAACGTGGGGGACAGTAGATTGACCTATGATGGACATAATACCGTAACGGTACGTACATAATGACGTTTTCATTATTATATTCATACGGAATAGACTGAAAATTGATCCCTACTAATCAAAGTTGTATCCTCCTTGTGTTTAAAATTACACCAAATTAAAAATTCTATAACTTCAAAGAAGCTAAAAGTCAAAAAGTACCTCAGTGGTAGTGTATTTTAGTCGCATTGATTATAATTTGTAAGAAAGAAAGAAAGAAAATAAGTTGATAAATTGAAATAAAATATGCGGAAGACGTCATAAAAAAGCAGTATTTGATAAAAACATTTTGGGCATGGTACCCAAAATATACAATAAGTTACCAAAAAGTATCACAGACCTACACAAAATGGACCAATTCAAATTAGGTTTGCACGAATGCCTATTTCCAAAATGTTACTATTCAATTAATTATTATTTAAATGAAAGATGACCGATATTATCTGTAATGGCACCACAAGTATAATGATTATTGAAAGTTTGATTTGACTTTTAATTTGACATTTCTATATTTAATGTATCTAATTTAAAATGTATTATGTATATTTAATGTTGCGATTAGTACCTAAGATATTAATATTATATTAAGATATTATTATTATTAAAATTATTATTTTAAACCTGTACCACCTTTTAAACATGTACTATGCAAATAAATTATTTGATTTGATGATACACAATATTCACACAAAAACAAAAAAACAGAAAAATATCTAAAAACAGTATTATGTGCCTCGCGGTTGCGCTAAATAGGCCCAGTTCGGCATAAATTCCAGACAACTAGTGGCTGACGCTGGTTTTCAACTGGACTTTATGTTAAAAGGACGTCGAAGGAGTTTCAACGAGGCATAATTCAAAATACAATGACTAGTAGGGTGCCAAGAAAAGGGTAACGCAAATAAAATTAGCGTCGTCAGCAGTTGTTTATTACGTTTCTAAACGTTACGTTACGTTTTAACTGTATTACCCAGTAAAATTGGCCTCTAACTTATTTTAAGTAATGTTTAGTAATGCCGTGATGGTCCAGTGGTTAAGGCCTCGCCTCTCATGCACGAGGTTGTGGGTTCAAATCCGGGCAAGTACCAATGTGACTTTTTCAATTCATATGTACTTTCCGAGTTTATCTTAGACATTACTGACATCGGTGAAGGAAAACATCGTGAGGAAACCTGGACTTGTAGTTAATATAAGTCTGAAATCGCCAACCCGTCTTGAGCAAGCGTGGTGACCAACGCTCGTGCTTTCTCTGTATGAGAAGATGCCTTTGCCCAGCAGTGGGACAGTAACAGGCTGGTATTATTATTATTATTTTAAGTAATTATAAAATGGTAGTATTTTTTTTCCTTTCACTTGCAACCGCTTATGGATAAAATGAATATAAGTAGTCGAAAGAAAATTTTTGGATTGTAGTACGAGTCGTTGAGCTACTTAAGTTCTGAGTTAAGCTCACAAATGCTTGTACAGACTGACTTCACTTGATTTGATACTCAAATCTGTGTGGTTCTTTCCTCAAAAGACCATTTCTGACAAAGACAGAATAGAATAGAATAGAATAAAATATTCTTTATTATGTACACCATAAAAAATACAGATATAAATGTAGACATTTTACATAGGGTGACACAATGGGCGGTCTTATCGCTAAAAGCGATCTTTTACAGACAACCTTTGGATGGATTAAAGGAAGAAGGAGAGACAATACTGCAGGTAGTCAGTGGTGTACCATTTACATACACAATAAATACATACATACATAAAGCATACACTAATCTATATATATATATACATTAACAAACATGAAACAAGATCAAGGAACTATATGTAATGATGATGTTTAAGGAGAGAGGAAGTGACGACAGGTCAGACATGTCCCCATATGGCCTTAGTCAGATAGGAAATGACAACCTCATCTACGTTATTGAAGTAAATACTTGTTTAGGCGCTTGGAGCACTTTATGGGTGAACAAAAATCATAGAACTCGCGTCATCGTCACCGCACACTTCCCATGAGCTATATGTATACTGTGTAATATGTACATAGATATACAATTCACAAGTTACTTAATTTTCATTACTATCGGCAGTCCCAAAAGACTAGGCACGCCACAATTGTGGCGATAATTCGCCTCTTTGAGGAGTGGCTAGAGAGGCGCCACGGCGTCCTCACCTTCCGCCTGACGCAGGTCCTCACCGGACACGGCTGTTTCGGGAGGTTTCTGTTCCATATAAGGCGGGAGGAAACGCCCGGGTGTCACCACTGTGTGGATCGCCCGGAGGACACGGTGGAGCATACGGTGGAGGTCTGCCCTGCTTGGGCTGAGCACCGCCGTGTCCTCACGGAGGCGATCGGTGGCGGCGATCTCTCGCGTCCGGCCCTGGTTCAGGCCATGGTTCGGATCGAGAGTGCATGGGAGGCCGTTACCTCCTTCTGCGAAGCAGTTATGCTCGCGAAGGAGGAGGCGGAGCGCGCGAGGGAGATGCAAGCTGCACGTCCTCGCGCTCCTAGTCACCGCAGGAGACGCCCCGGGCGTCGGGAGTCACGAGCCAACTTCCGGCGGGCTTGCGGATGGTGAGCAATGGGTAGCGCGCCGTCCGGTAAGGACCAGGCCCGGGTCGACGGCACGTTGTGTTCCACGCGCGCCTCAAAGAGATGTCAGCACCAACTGACGGGGTCCGTAAGGACCAATGCCTGCTGGGGTTCCGGGTTTGTCCGAAAGGGATATCGCGGCCCCAGCACACGGGCAACGGAAGGAACAAGGGTGGGTTTTAGTCAGTAAAAGTCTGACACGCCCTCTCGCTCCGCCCAGAGCGGGAGAAGTCATTTGATGATTTCCGACCCTCAAAAAAAAAAAAAACCCAAAGACTGCCCTGCATGTTTTTTTTTTTTGTGTGACGTTTAAGCGTGATTTCGATATCCTATTTACAGAGTAAACAATTTCATTTCATTCCATTCTGTTTCTGCTTGCCTCCCAGACAAAAAGCAGTAATTGTTCATTTGGCAAAACTGAAAGCATGTTCATAAAGTTTATTTTTAATTTTTATTGCAGAATGGGCCTGCTCTTGACCTTGATCTCGCCTGATGGAAAGCGATGGATGAGGTATATGATGGAACGAGCGTGCCCAAAAGATGCCTGTTCACTCTTGCTTTGAAGGTCGACGGGTTATATGAAGGGATAGATTTTTGTTCAGTTTGTTTTAATTATAACGTTTTTGTTCAGTTTGTTTTAAATATCCCGTTTCCCTCTACCTTAACAAGCTCCTTTGGAATAGTGGTAGTCCAGTGGTAACGGCTGCGACTTTCGAGTTCTAGGTCGTAGGTTCGAACCCTGACAGGCGTTTTACTTTTTGTAAAATATGTCATCGCTACTGTTCTCAAAGACATGAAGGAAAACATCATGAGGAAACCGGCATGTAATAGAACCAAAAATTTGAAGACATGTGATATCCACCAACCCGCACTGGGCCCGCGTAGTGGCATTACGGCCCACTCTCTCTCACTGAGAGGAGGCCTGTGTCCTATTAGTGGGAACATTATAGAATGATTATGCTATTATGCTAAACAACTGTTTTAGCTTTATCAGTTGTCTGCCAATGATAGGGGATATGACGATATCAACTCATGACTAGCAGTGATAAGCTAGGCTTGTACTCATTCTATGATTATTTTAGCAAATCAACAAGCACTTGACAAGAGGAGGTTGTGGCTTAGTAATAACAGCCGCACGGGTCGATCAATCAGGTTGTTACGCTTGCCGCGGTTGGTCCGTGGATGGGTGATCATCTTTACATACCAAGACCCCTCCGTGACTCGGAAAGCACGTTAAGTCGTTGGTCCTGGCTGTCATACGTGGGTTTTTTACAGTCGTTACGAGTTTTCAGACGCCCGAAAGTCTGACAACCAGACTTACCAAGGATTATCGTATTATCCACTAACTGGGTTGTGGTAAGATAGGCAGTTGCTCCATGTAAAATACTGGTATTCAGCTGCATCCGGTTAGACTGGAAGCCGACCCAAACATGGTGGGGAAAAGAATAGGCAGATTAAACTTACATTGCACTCGAGAAAAGAAAAGTAGGAGTTACCTTTACACTTACATTTACCTACGAACAATACCATCCTTCACGAAATAATTCAGGCGTTGACGAGTAGGGAAACCCATTCAGGAGGAGGTAGGTGTCCGTGGGAGGGCCCACGGACACCCACACACGGACTCACGGACTCACGGTCATCCAATTCCTTTGTTTTATCTATCTAAATTAACACTATTATCCAAAACTAAGATCACAAAGAGAATGCCTCCACTACACATCGAAACATAAATACTTGATATGCAACACGGAGCAAAAACAAAGCCAAATGAAGGAGATATACGGGCAACTTTGCAGTAATTATTAGGCCGACAAAAGTTGCCGAACGCAGTAAAGTGACTTGTTTTGTTTGGAAGAGAAAACATCTGTACAGTCGCGGTCTGAAAATGCTTACCACCTTAAGGTTTATAATTGCATGCAGACATCTATGTCACAAGGTCGATGTTAAAGGATTTGATTAGTTATAGAACATAGAATATTTGTATTAACACGTCGTCTATGTAGAATAAGTATAGAAAATCTTTTTTGTAAAAAAAAAGATAAAATATAAACTGGAGCTGGACTCCTTAAATAAAGATTAGCCCTTGGCAGCTCTGTACGGAGAGAGATAGAAAGAGAGTAGGGAGGCCTTTGCCAAAAAAAATGATGATATGCTTCACAACTATTAAAAAGTAACAAGTACCTAGATAAATCATTTTAGACTTTGCTGCACACAGTGTGATAAAGAACCTAATTTGAAAACTGATAAACGGTTTTAGACCACGACTGTACATCCCATAGCAAACATCGTGACACGGCGTATGACGTAAGGTTTTAGATTGCATTCTCATATTTCATATTCCAATTTCTGTAATCGTCGTGCTTATTGTTTTTTCATGTGGCCGTGACTTGGAAATCGAGTAATTTCTTCAATTCATATTTAAAATGGCTTTTAATCGACCTAGCACCAATTTATCGAGAAACATAGTAAGGTAAATACTTGCTTGAAAAACAATTATTTTTACGAACATAACACATGACAGAACATCACGCCTATAATCCCCGGAGGGCTAAGCAGAGGTATACCTATAGTACACCCGAATTACGCTAGCTATGCTTAAGTCCCATGTAATACGGGGCGAGCCTATTGCCATCCACCGGGCATAAACTTACACTCCGGGCTGCTACTGAGAAATTCCTGATGGAAAATCCCAATAACGATTTGGCCGGCCTGGAAATCGAAACCAGGACCTCATGCTTAGCGGTACTGCTTGCGAACACTGGACCAACGAGCCAGTCTATTCGAGGTAGATTTTTTTTTTTATTATTTAATCATTGTAAAGAGAAAAGATTTGTATTTTAGTTTGTAATGAATAAACTCAAAAACTACTAAACCGATTAAAAAAAGTCGTCCACCAGTAGAATGCTATATTAACACTGATTATCATAAGTTATAATTTATAAAGATATTACTCGGGCGAAGCCGCTGGCGGAATTTAGTATTCAATAAGCCGTGAAGATAAAATACCGTGTGACGGCAACAACTTCGCAATTTTTTATCGCCCGTGTACTAACCACGGGATCTACAGCAACGAGCAAGTCCAAGGCCTTTCATAATTTATTAACAACGCTTTTAGCCGAGTAATTAATTAAACGTTTTAATTAATTATTCGTCACTTATCCGAAATGACTCGATACATTTTAATGGTGACTATCAATTTGTCTCGTGTTTTTTACAGGATGTGTGGTATGCTGAGGAAATTGGAGACTGTTTAAAGCATAGGTTTACAGCTTCTGACTAAATGATAGATCTAGATAAATCAATATGTTGCCTTGACCAAGACTTAGGATCTGTAACTGATTTATATACAGGGTGGCAGGGACATCGACTTCAGCATTTGAACTATAAATATCAGCTATAATGCTTATCAAGGTTTATCATCGCATTGAAATTAGCTGCCATGGCAGGATTCAATAAAATGATTGGTTGTAGCAAACAAGTAAATTTCTCGGTACTTTAATAACATTTATACGCGTAAAATTCTGGATAAAATAAAAATAAAATAATATATATCTAATATATATATATCTTTATTTTTTCAAGAACGCAATCTCTCGATTTGTATGAACACATCGTTACATAAAAACTACTACAATTTGGGTGCCCCTCGAACTTTTTTACGCTGGTCTCTGTTTTTAGGTGTTTCCGTGGCATTTGGTAGCTTTAAACAATTTGAAGGAAACAAACACTTAGGTATAGCATTAAAAATTAAGTATAGCAGAAAAAAATAACAATTAGTTATCAGTCTTCTCCGATGTCACACTATGGATGATGATAAAAAAAAAATTTTTAGTCCTTTGAGATTATAAAAAAATATTGGACACGTATTTTTTCTTTTTTTACGTAATCTAAAGATTACGGCGATACATTGAGGTAAAATGTGCCATGACGTCATGAGTATGTAGATTTCATACATACTAGTGACGTAGCGACCTCCACTCCCCAACCTAAAATGCGTTTTATCTAAATAATTTTATATTAATATGTTAGAGCAAAAAATACGTGTCCAATATTTTTTTATTATCTGACTGACGGACTAATTAGATTTTTTTTTTTTTTACCCAGACATCATCCGTATTATCATTTTGTTTGCTAATTATAATTAAAATTGAAACATTTTCGCGGCCGCCGTCTTGAATTTATTTTAAAGTCACTATCGTTTCTAACACCCTCGAAGACCGTGAAAAAACAATGACGATGAAAAGTTTTAAAATGTTTGCTGCCGCCATCTTGGATTTTCATTTTGACCAAATTCACACTTTGTCTCTTACTCTCTGTCTCTTACTATTATGTATAATAGAAAGAGACAGAGAGAGAGAATGTCGCATGGAGGGGGCATAACGCCTTTTCTTTACGTGACAATTTCTACCAGTTTACTCCTACCGCAAGCCGCATAAAAGAACTTTCATTCCAAAAGTCTACGAATAGTATGGGATAATGTTCCCGTCTATTGATGTTTTTTCATCACTGCAAACTGCAAATCCTTGATAATATGACGCACTTATAAAAGTAATATCAATAAAAGCATACGGTTGAATAGACTACCTCTTCTTTTTAAGTGAGTTCGCTTTCTTTTTCTTTTATATCCTATATTTAAATACTAATATTGCTCGATTAATAAATCGAGCAATATTAGTATTTCAATACACGTAATATATTTGTAATCACATTCTCGAAAACGGCTCTAACGATTTCGGTGAACGTTGTAATATAGGGGTTTACGGGGGCGATAAATCCATCTAGCTAGGTCTCATATCTAGGAAAAATCGTTTTCTCCATATTTTCTCCCGAGCAGAGCTCGGTCGCCCAAAGTTTAGAACAAGATGGCTACCTTAGAATAACATGACATGGCAGCATGGAATTGGTAAGTACCTACTATCATTGCAGCATAGAATTAAATGAGCATTCTCTATTTACACCAGAGCAGATCTCGGTCGCCCAGGTACTAATATAATTATTGTAGCATTTATCAGAAAGGTATGGTCATAAAAAAATATCAACAGTCCCGGAATACAAAACTTCAATACCTACTCCACTCAAATGTAATTTTCGCGATTACGATGATGGTCCCATAAATAATATGACCACACATTTCTGAATTAAACTGTATAATATTTTATTATTTGTACGGACTATTACTAATATTGTTTGGGCATAGTTTGATACCTTGAACCCCCAACAAAGGAACGAATTTGTAAAGCTAATTATAATCAAGTCCATACAACGTCATTAGCATGATCCAATGGCCGACAGGCGTTATTAATTAGTAATTATGGGTAGGCATGATTTCATAATGTACACGTAAGCCGAAAATCTATTCACGATAAACTAATTTGATGCATGATATATTTTGTGTTAGAATAGATTATGGGAATCGAGTTTGAGTTTTATCGTCAACCTCAAAATTAATGTCCTTCTAAGGCCGCGTCCTATGTAAAGCGATCGACGCGCTCATTATTATGTACTGACCGCATGGTCGCGCCGACAGAGGACGTTTTCCGGTTTTCCGAACAAAAAGTGACATATGAACGCGACGATTGGCGCGGCGATCGCTTTTAAATAGGACGCAGGGTAAAGCGGCGTTCTCACAGCCAGCTTTCTCACAGCGCCAAGCCTGGCCGACACTGTGGTCAACATTATATTAACAAAGCAAAACAAAACGCAGAAGAAATGCTCGCGTGTAGGTCGTGACAGGCATCCACGCGCCGTGCCTATGAACTTACCGACTCCCGATGGATTGAACGAGCGACGACAGGTCACTGGAGGCCTCATCGGATGTGACGGTTCGAACGGCCTGTCGACCTGGCTTGGCGTGATCTAGCCTGTGAGAAAGCTTAGGCTTAGGGGGGGGGGAGCTTTAGGAGTCTTTATAGTAATTCAAGAAGTTTTTGCGCTGAAAATCACCAAATTGGCAATGCCCTGGGTGTTGCAACAGATCTTAGGAGTCACCAGTTATCCTCACGCCAGGTTTTCTTTGAATCATTAGCAAAAGGAACATACAAAATATTTTTAGGGTTCCATACGTCCGAATTAAAAAAACGGAACCTTTATAGGATCACTCGTGTGTCTGTCTGTCCATCTGTCACAATCGGAATCTAATGGACCGATTAAGGCAAACTCAAACTCAAACTCAAAGCATTTATTTCAATTAAACCATTTACAGGTACTTTTGAATTGTCAAATAGTCGCGTCAGTTAGTCAGAAAGTTGAAGCTAGTTGCTCATTCCAAAACGTAGATCTTTATGGAGAAGAACGGGCAAGAAACTCCAAGGACACTCTTTTAAATATAGAAAATTACAAAATCCTGGGTATATTATTCTTCTTGCTTCTATATGTGAGAACAATGTACAAAAAAATAATCAAAACAATTCAAAATATAAGATTAAAAATAAGCCATTGCAGATAAGAGATGACCAGTCACAACTAACGGCACCCGTTCACGAACATGACGCGTGGATCAGCACCATTCAGCTCAGACATTTTGTAGGGAACCAAATAATCCAACACACTCGCCACCAGAAGCGAGACATTTAAGTGAGCATGACATACTCTCAGCTACCATGATCTTTCAAGTCAACATACATTTATTAAAAAATAAAAAATAAAAAAAAACGGCATGGTGCTCACATTTACAAAAATTGAAAAAATGCTTCTAAATTATACAAAACTAATTTGCAATGTATTTGAGAGAATTATAGAATGTTACTACCAAAAAGAAAAAAAATCATTATTCATTGGAGTATTCAACAATTAAAACTTGTTGAAATAAAAAATAAACATTAATTTTGTAATGTGAGAAAAAATTAAAAGGGGAAGCAACTCTTCCAAACATTAAATTTTTTAACTAGTGAGCCCAAGTGGCTGTGGAGCAGGAACAGCTTTAAGCCAAGCATTTTTATCTATGATATAATCATCCAACTTATAATATGCTTGTCTACATAGTGTGCGTTTAATGCATGTTTTAAATTTCTTCTCATTCAGTTCAAGAATATCGAGTGGTATTTTATTATAATATTTTACACAGTACCCCCATAAAAGAAGTCTGCACTTTAGACAATATGAAACGTTGTTGATCTAATTTGTTCCTATTTCTAGTGTTAAAATTATGCCTGTCACTTATCTTACTAAAAAGATGTAGATTTTTCCGAACATACATAATGTTCTCATATATATACTGACAAGGTACCGTCATGATGTTAATTTTCTTAAACAGTTCCCTTAGAGATTCGCGTCTGCGGAGGCTATATATGGCTCTGACAGCCCTCTTTTGCAGAATAAAGATAGAATTAATATCTGCAGCCCGTCCCCACAGCAAAATACCGTAAGACATGATGCTATGAAAGTAACTAAAATAGACCAGACTCGCGGTGTCTACGTCTGTTAGTTGGCGGATTTTCCAAACAGCGTAAGCGGCTGAACTTAGCCGCCCTGCAAGTGATGTTAAGTGAGGACCCCACTGTAGTTTTGAGTCAAGCGTAATCCCCAGGAAAACCGTTTTTTCGACGAATTCTAGTGTCTCCCTATTCAGTACAATATGACATTCACTACTTCTAACATTTGGTAACGTGCATCTTATGCATTTTGTTTTCTTCTCATTTAAAACCAAATTATTTACAGTAAACCAATTATGGACCTTAAGCATAGCGTTATTTACTTCGTCAAACTCCTGTGCATGTCTGTTTATCTTAAAAATCTGTGATGTGTCATCAGCAAATAACACCATTTGTGGTCGGTTTTTCAGTAAATGAGGTAAATCATTTATATATACTAAAAAGAGGAAGGGACCCAAAATCGAGCCCTATGGTACACTCATTTTAACTTTTAAACTCAATGAATTTACACCGTTTATTTGAGCTTGCTGCAGTCTATCATTCAAATATGATTTTACTAAGCTAAGCGCAAGTTTACCCAGTCCGTAATGCTCAAGTTTCAAGAGCAGTGTTTCGTGATTCACGCAATCAAATGCCTTGGATAGGTCACAGAAGATGCCTATTGCATCTTGTGCCTCTTCCCATGCGTTAAAGATGTGTTTTAATAAGGTTACACCGGCGTCGGTTGTGCAACGTCCTTTGGTGAAACCATACTGTTGATCGTGTAGGATATTATTACGATTAAAATGATGGAGCATTTGATTTAACATTACTTTTTCAAACACCTTGCTGAAAACCGGCAAGACCGATACGGGCCTATAATTATTAGTGTCTTTGCTGTCCCCAGATTTGAATAGTGGAATAACTTTACTGTACTTCATTAGATCCGGGAATACCCCTTGATCTACACACAAATTAAATATTAAAGCTAAATAGGGTGCAATTGTCTCAATAATTGATTGACAAACTTTAGTAGACATACCCCACAGATCTTCGGTAATTTTGATCTTGAGTTGCTTAAAAGCCTTTACAACGACCACAGGGTTTAAATGTTTAAATTTAAATTCCACGGGAAAGGCTGAAACATTCGCTCTTAATAGATCAATAGCAAGTAAGGGGGAGGAATTTAAAGTTTCTGTAGTTTTAATTGGAATTTTGGTAAAGAAAGTTGCAAATTCCTGAGCAACATCGATGTTGTTGCTAATGAGACCGCGGGAAGTGTCAAGTGTGTAATCAGTATTATGTATTTTGTACTTGTTCGTTTCATTGTTAATAATTTTCCAAACTGTCTTTATTTTATTGTCTGCCGATTTAACCTTGTGGCTAATGAAAGAAGCTTTAGCTGCTTTGCAGATATTTTTAAAAGTTTTAGAGTAAGTAGCAACGTACTTATTAAAAGTGTCCGTGTTAATATACGGCTTAAGGCCATACAATTCAAATAATCTTTCCCTACTTTTCCTGATCCCTTTAGTTGCCCAGTCACTAAACAAAAACTTAGGGCAAATAGTTTTAGTTTTTTTCTTAAAAGAATTATTGAACTCTGTTTGCACTAATGAAAAGAATTGTTCATACAGAATATCGCCATTGGACAAATTTAGGCCCTGAGCACTTAATATGCTTATTAAAGTGTTGTTAAACTTATTTAAATTACCCGATGTTATTGGTCGAATTTGAATCTGCACTTTTTGTATTGGTGTGCTGGACTCAAAACTAACGGTTTGACCGCTGTGATCAGAAAGGAGATAATTTACAATGGCTTTATCTAAATAGTCGCAGCAACAAAAGACATTATCAATACATGTAGCAGTAGTCGAAGTTATTCGCGTTGGTTCTAAAAACACATTTGACAGATTGAAAGATTTGAAGAGGCTTAATAATCTACTGCTATTTGAACTATTTTCTAAAATATTAATATTAAAGTCACCACAAATAATTACTGATTTATTACCAGTTGCAAGTTTAGCTAAAACATCTTCCATTACTGACTCAAATATAGAGTAGTTTTGATAATTTGGAGGTCTGTAAACGCACACTATAAAATGCTTATCTAGCTCAACACAGGACAGTTCAATGCTATGTTCCATCGATAATTCAACTATGTCATTACGAGTCTTACATTTTATACAATTTTTAATTAAGATTAGTGAACCTCCACGTAGCATGGATTTTCGGTTAAAACAACTGCCCACACTAAGTTGAAATTTGGTACACATATTAATTTCTGTGACCTAAACACGGACGTGTAACGTAAATAAATGAATTTTGAATATACCCCATATTCAAATGACATCTGCTATGTCACCTCTGATATTATTAAGAAAAAAGAATGTATTGCAAACCCGTGTGACATATCAAATGAAAGATCTTTGTGAGGGTGTCAAAAAAATATGTGTTATAATTTTAAAATAAATAGTTTTGTAGTTATTTAAGAAAATAGACCAACATTGATCCTTCCTCCCCCCGCCTCGCTCTTATCTCCGAAACTACTGAGGCAAGTTTCCCCTGTTGTCCGTGTTCAAGAGGTCTCGAAACTAAGGCGACCTAATCACTGAGATATAATTCAATTACGATCAAGAAATGTCCTAATTGAAATAACACATAGCTCACTGATATCTGTTGGTTCTACATCATGTCTGCAATTAGTTCTAATCTGAATCAGTTATGGATGACCGGCCATAATGTATGAACACATTAGTTATTTTGTATAGACATTTGCATTAGGCAAGGATTTATTACTGGTTTAGATTAAGCCGTTGAATTACCCTAATATTAGGCTGAGACAATTTATCTGATGATGGCCTCTTCCAGAGAAGGAATGAACTTATTTAATCCACGACAAGTTTTTTTTTTGTGATGGAATAAGAAATGAGTATATATGAGGAAGTCTGAAAGTGGCACCGGTGATTGTAAAGTTGTGTGGCAATCGGTTGTCATGGTATGAAAATATAATGCGGAGGAATGGGAAAAATGTCGTGAGGAACGTTTTGAGTATGAATGTGGATGACTAGGGATGGGTAGGGAAGACCGTAGTAATGATGGATGAATTGTATACAAGATATGGTAGAAAGGGGATGACTAATAGAGAAGTATGAAAGTAGAAGACATGCTGTGCTGATCACAAATCATTTGGGTTAAGGGCTAGAGAATGTTGACAAGCACTTTGTATATTTTTTTGTAAATGAACATAGTTTTTTTCTGTAAAAAGACGGTCTATTTAGGGTCTATATACCTCATGTAGATACTTCCATTTTGGATAATTATTCATTTTATTCCATGTCCATCGAATGGTTATCAGGTAGATATAACTATGAGCGACAAGCGCTGTATGTACTCGTAATTTAAACATAAATGCATAGAATCGGTCTAGATATTGTTTACTACATAATCCTTATTAATATATTAATTAATAATATTATAAAGAGCTTAAATTCGTGAGTTTGTATGTATGGGGTTTACTCTTCGAAACTACTGATCCGACTACAAAAATTCTTCCAATGATGGGAAGTTACAGTATTGCCGAGTGTCTAAGGGCCGAGTCACACCGGAATGGCAGCGGCCGGCAGGGATGCGGCGAGCACTTTCAGTGTGAAATAATTTTAAACTTTATCTACATGCTTAAAATACCAGTATCGCTTGAAAAGCTTGAAAAGGTCGCGAGGCCGCTCGCAGCACCGCGGGCGGCCGCGCGTATGTAATGTAGAAACTAAACTAGTCCAGAGGAGACTAGGCACGTCGGATCTGGAGGACACGCGAGGCCGCCAGCGACTACGCCGGGGGCCGCTATCGGCCGCTGCCGGCCGCATATATTTTATGTTAAAACAAGAAATTTCACTAGGACGGAGTCGCGGGCAGAAGCTAGTCAAGCATAAGTTTGCCATTCACCCCTGTAAAAAGGACTCATCTCCGGTAAAGTTAAATTTACCTGTATCTTTAAGTAATTCATGTAAATGAAATTCACGAGCGAGTAAGTAAATTGAATCGGTGATTGCGAACGCATCAAAATTTATATTAAATAACCATTACATGAGGGATCCATTATAAAAACATTAAGTTACAAATTATGGTAATATTAAATTCATATTTTGCACACCATGTATCGCATAAGCTGGTGTATTATGTTGGTTTTAAGAATTCTGACTTTAATTTTTATATCGCGTGCTACTTCTTTGGAGTTTTCTACATCAAAAAATGCGAACAACTATGTGAGTAATATAGATATTAGTACGAGACTTTACTTTGTCTTTGGAATGAATGATAAATTTGGAAATTGTGTCCTTGTTCATCGTCATCATTGTCTTTTGTTCATACTTTTCATTCATCCTCTTGACCACAAACTCAAAATCTTTTAACAAATTATTTTTAATGTTTTATCCAGGGTCCCTACAACACCAAATTTTACAACTACAAACAATGCTCAGGTCCACGCTCAAAAAATTTAACGATATCATCATCCACATTGTACAATGATCAATACGGAGCTGTTGTTACTTTCAATTGTTCATTTATTATGCCTGTTAAAATAGAAGAGGTAAGGATCATTATTTTTGTCTTTGCAGGAATTGGTATACTATGTACAAATCAAGCTATACATTTCCAGTACTAGATGATCTCGCATTGTTTAGGATTTCCGTGCAATGAAAGGTCAGCTTATACTGCAAATGTAACCATGATACCTCGATATGTAGCTGTGTGTACTATTCGTCACATCAAGTTTTTCTAACTGAACAGACAACTGTGCACTAGGAAGTGGTGGACGTGCGTAAAGTTCTGATTCTCAACCTAGTTTGAATAAATAATCTTTCATTTTGATTTTTAAAATACTGGTATTCAGCTGCATCTGGTTAGACTGGAAGCCGACCCCATAGTTGGAAAAAGGCTAAGTAGACGATGATTTTATTTTTTTTATTCCAAGTCCCAACTTATCTTTTAGCGAAAGGACGTAGCTCAAAATAGCCAGCGACCCTGCGTGATTAGTTTATTACCCAGTAATTTACATGGATCAACTGATCCATGTAAATTCGATTCGATTGACTGATCCATGTAAATTACTGGTATTCAGCTGCATCCGGTTAGACTGAAAGCCGACGCCAACATAGTTAGAAAAACGCCAGCCAGATAGACTATTGTCTATATAAATATTTTATTGTCCGCAGCTCAAAGTCACCGTGTGGAATGTAAAAGGAGATCAAAAGAATATACTATGGAATTACAAAGTGAAGAAGCCATGTCAGCATTTTTTAATCGCTGGGATACTGCAGCAATATTATCGTAATATGCACAACTGTGTAATTCCTCCGGTTTGTATGCATGTTCTGAATAAAAGATTTTATTACCTACATTGGCCCGGAGTACTCGTTTACTAAGTATTCGATTCACTCGAGAGAGCAAGCTTCCTACGTTTCTGTTCTACGGTAAGAGAGTCTTTGTCATACAATGAGACAGTAACTGGGTCGCATTATTATAAAATTGGCTGTTGGCCCTCCGTTCTGCGAGCAATGTCTCCTGCCCCACATTGCTCTCAGAACGAAGGGCCGATGGGGCCAAAAGGTCTGAATCCGCCAATGAGGTTCAATGTAAACTAGAGCAGACACCGCTAGCAAAATTTGTGTCCCCGTGGATGTCAAATGTGACAACCGCGGTGTATGCGTATTCAAGTAGGAGACTGAGACGTTTGTTGTCCCGGACGACAAACTGTTGCGCAAAAATTTTGTTCGCGGTGTCTTAAGGCGTGGTTATCCGAATTTGCCTGTTTTAGAATCAATTTTAAATAGTCAAATTAGTGTATTTAGGTTCTGAAAAAAAAAAAATATTATTGATACATCCTTGTTGGAGGGAAAATAAAGGTTCAAAACACGATAAATTAAAATTTTCTTGATAATTTTTTTGACCGAAACAGAGTCGATTTCAAAACCATTTTTCATCTCATTTCCTAATTACAGCACAAAATAGTATGAAAATTGTATGTAGGATGAGGTAATTATATTTTAGAGGGAAATTAAAGGTTGAATTTTTAGTTTAGAACATTTTTTTTAAATAAACCCAAAAATAGTAAATCAGGCTTAATCGGCTCGCGCTCAGAGTCCTGCGGGACGTCATCCAGGGTAGACCTGTGTCAATTTTTTTTTAAATACGCTCTCTTTGTCGTGTTTAAAGAAAAATCTATTAAAAGAAGAACACATTACATATATAATTGCGATAGCTCAAAAAAAATATATCTCGTAATTATGTTGCAGTTTTAATTCATAATATTGTTTTTGAAAGTGTGATTTTTTGTATGTGATATGATGACGTTGAATTGTCATCTTAACATAGTGTTACACACATTACAGATTATTATCGATAAAATTATACTCAAGTGTGAGTCGTATATAATTTTTATCGTCGTTTATGAAGAAGTTTTAATAAAAAACATATTTCTAAGATTTTTGAATCAGATTCGTCCATGTTACTATAAAGACTCTCCATCGAACTGTGTTTGCTACTATCATATCTTAAATTAATAAACACATAATATACAGTGTGTGTCTGGTTGTGGGTTGTATATCAATATTTAAAACAACTTTCACACTGGCAACAACAATGACGATTAGAAATAAATCGCTGTTTCAAACAAAAGTGCTATACTAACACGACCAAATGTATGGAACACGACAAAAATCGTAATGATATTTTTCGAATAGCGGAGCAAATTAGCAACACACGATTTTTTATTGAATCCGTGATTTTATCGTATTGGCTCAGTGTGAACAACTACGTATATGTATACGAAAAAAATGTCGTTCTAAAATGTCGATATCCTAAAATAATAGATTCGATAAATTATAGCTGTAGCAGTAGGTACGTCCCTTGACAATAAAGTACGGCATTTGTTACTTCATATGTAGCTCAATATTTACGGATCTTCATGAGCGGTGGGAAACAACCAAAACAAAAGAATATGGTCACAGAATAAGCGAAACAGACAAATTTTAGCCCATTCTAATTAATAAAAATCTCAAATTTCTGTCACTGAAGGGGTTAAATAGGGGATGAAAGTTTATATGGAATTTCGCAATTTTTGTCTTAAATCTTACTTACTTGATAAAAAAGTGGCCAAGTGCGAGTCGGACTCGCCCATGAAGGGTTCCGTTCTAATATTTGAGTTGATTGAATGAAAGGTAAATTGCGGTTTACGATTTATGACGTATTAAACTATGTAAACTACTTACTACATAGTAGTTTACATAGTAATGTACATCATATATTTTTTTTAGTTTTATCATTCTCTAATTTTAGAAGTTACAGGGGGGACACACATTTTACCTCTTTGGAAGTGTCGCTCGCGCAAACTATTCAGTTTAGAAAAAAATGATATTAGAAACCTCAATATCATTTTTGAAGACCTATCCATAGATACCCCATACCCATACACGTGTGTATGGGTTTGATGTTTTTTTTTTTTGAGTTTCAGTTCTAAGTATGGGGAACCCCCAAAATCCATAAGGGTTCCGTTTTTTGCCATTTGGCTACGGAACCCCAAAAATCATTGTCAAACAACGTACAACCTACACTGCTGGGTCTAGAAGCATGCAATTTTGCACAAGAGTTCCTTTTATAACGAACGAAATTACGACTAGTATTTTCTATCAAAATTACGTTTTGCGTGACTTTTGAACCATTGCAATACCCAAACCAGTAGAACCATTGCAATTTTAAACTTTCACCTTACTACCGCAAAGCCACTGGTTGGTGGCTTGATACACTAACTGAGTCTTACATATTATTCCCGACTACCCCGGCTATCACTTAAAAAATCCCGTGTACAGTTTGTACACTGGATTTATAATTAACAGTCACATAACCATAGATATTTATTTTTATTAAAACCATAGATGGCAGAAGAGGCCGTACGAACGTACAAAGAAAAACATGAAGTTTATTTCATGTTTTTCTTTCTACGTTCTACGAACTATCCCTTATAGTATATCAAAATGTAAAAAATTTGTTTCTTTAATTAATAAAATGAATTGATTGTTACAACACAGCACATTAGCCGATAACGACACCGAACCGACATCGTCACGATATCGCCGGTCAGATGATCGGATACGTTTAGTACCTACCAAACGGTTTAATATTATGTTGTTTTTGTCACCTATATCGTCGCAGACAGCGACCGACGCCGATATCGGCACGATATCTACCGGCGAAGACACAGTGCGGTGAGAGTAGCGGCATTCTTTCACTTGAACACACTTTTTCGCACCGACTTCGAGACGTAGATATTGTGGTTCTTTGGTGCATCGCGATGGTCATCGATATTCAACAATATCTAATAATAATAATATCGGTATCGAATCGATGTCAGTATAGCTGCCGACATATCGGTATCGGATTGGTGTCGTTATCTGTTATTAATGTGAAAACGCCCATCAGGTACACAGGACATTTTAAGTAATCGTTTTAGTTCACTACGCCACCGTAGGTCCCATAAAATTGAAAACTTATGGAAAAAAATCAAACCTAAGAGGTTGGTGTCGTTATCTGTTATTAATGTGAAAACGCCCATCAGGTAAACAGGACATTTTAAGTAATCGTTTTAGTTCACTACACCACCGTAGGTTCCATAAAATGAGAACTTATGGAAAAAAATCAAACCTAAGAGGTTGGTGTCGTTATCTGTTATTAATATGAAAACGCCTATCAAGTACACAGGACATTTTAAGTAATCGTTTTATTTGACGACACCGTAGGTCCCATAAAATGAAAACTAAAGGAAAAAAAACGAACCTACGAAAAACTGGTTCAATTGATCAACTGCAAATATTTTATGCTGTGGCATGGATTTTCCGCGAAATGGTCGGCAGTGCATCGTAAATAAATACGTCGCTCTGCAATTGGGCGAGGCGGAGGTAGCGTTTGAAAGGCCTAACGGCCCGGAAAACTTAGCCTTAATCCAGCAACCAGACGCTTTTCGGCGAATGACAATGATGAGTGATCAAACTGCGTTCAAGAGCTGTCTGTGTCAATATTCCATAACAATGACACTGACACAGCTCTTTCACGCGGTTAAGACATGCTGATAGCGTTCAATTTCATTTGTGAAATTTATTCATCCTTAGAATGTTAACTTGCTTTTAGCAGCGTTGTGACCTAAGTTTAATAGGGTCAAACCTACTGTTAGGCTGCGTTTCCACTAGAGATGAGCGAGAAATGTGTGTGGAACTGAACAATAATTTAGCTCAAGCTCTACACACATAAATTGAATTCATCTAAGTTTATTACAAGATGTTTAGTTGACTTTAGTGTATTGGAATATCATTCGAAAATTGTCGCTTCAAAAATCTTACCTGCCGATGTTACATATGTGCCCACCTAAAGTACCACTTTGGACGTTATAAAGTTGTAAGGCGAAGGAGACTAGTCTCCACGACACAGGGAACCCTAGTGTGGAGGCAAGTGCTGTACTGTACCGTAATGGTTTCTTGTACAATAAAGTTTATTTTAAATTTTTAAATTTATTATTATTTAGCTATGACAGTGAAGCGATTTAATTGGTTAGTTTCACACACATCCCTCGCTACGCATCGTCACCCATATCTGGTGGAACGCAGTGTTAGAAAGGAAAGTCATATTTTACCAGTCGCTTTCCATTTGAAATACTTAATGATGGCATTAACAAGTGATATTCTTTGCAGGGTGACTATAGCTTCAAATCTAATTACACTGAGATGGCACTTGCATTCTATGGGAGTTCTTTCTTCTATGGCGACTATTTGTTCAAAACGAATGCTATATCAAAACAAGGAAATATTATATGTAATCAGATCAATGCTTTATTTTCTAAGAAAGTGTAATAGAAATTACAAATAATGCAATTTGGGTTTTTATTTATTTGGGAATATAATTATTATACAATTTTATTTTCAGTTTTATATTTTCTTCTTCCTATCCTTGTGTAATTTTACTGTTGTCCCCTTGCATTCTCCCCTATCCATTGTCAAGTCATCATTCACTCTCTTCACTTTCACTCACACAATTCATCCATCTTTTGGAGTGAACACTTCTTTGGGCGCGTTGAGCGATTTTTGGTACGGGGTAAACTTAAGGCGACACTAACCGACTTTTAATGATTTTAAACTGAAGATCATGTCTAAACGAGTAGTGTTATGGAAAATATATATGTTGAATTAATATTTATTAATTAGTATTTTTTGAATAACTTAACATGTAAATATTTAAGATTATGTTTATATTACATGTGTAATTAATTTGTAAAGTTATGTCCGAAAGTGACTTTTTCAATTAATTATGTACTTTCTGAGTTTATCATGGACATTTCTGACCTCGGTGAAGGAAAAATCATCGTGAGGAAAACTGGACTTATCTAAACCAATAGTATAAAGAGAAAAGATTTGACTTTTTGTATGTTTGTTTGTAATTGATAAACTCAAAAAATACCAAACCGACTTAAATAATTAATTCACCGATAGAAACCTACATTATCGAATCATCAAGTAGCCAAAGTAAGTCACAATAACAGTTTTGTGTTCAAATCAGTCAATCAAAACACGGGTAGAATCGAAAGATGATGATATTCGTATCATGATACTAATCCTTATCCAACTAAATAGTTTCATAATCAAGGTTGATTATCATCACCCTATGGAGCCGAGCGAAAGTAAAAAAGTTAAAAAGCACGCTAAGCGAAAACGAAGTAACAGCGCAGGCGGGCGATGCGAAGGAACAAGAAATTTCAAGCGGACGAAGTCGCGTGCAGAAGCTATACATCATCATCATCATTTCAGCCAAAAGACGTCCAGTGGTGGACATCGGCCTCCCCCAAATAGGGGTGTTTGCCATAATCGCTACGTTCGGCAAGCGGGTTGGCGATCGCAGTATGGCGTTAAAATGCGTAGAGAACGCTACCATTCTCTAGTGAGTCCCTTAGTCGCATTTTACGACACCCATGGGAAGAAATGCGATGGTACAATTCTTTACGTTCGACACCACACGGAAGCTAGTCATCAATACATATAATAACCACATCGTTGATCTAGTGGTGGCAAGCGCTACTGCTGACCATGAGGTACTGGGTTCGATTCCCGGGACGGGAAAAGTGTTATTGGGTTTTTCGTCTGGAATTTCTCAGTATCAGCCCGGAGTCTGGATTCGTGCCCGGTTGATAGCAATAGGGTCGCCCCCTATTACATATAACTCAAACATAGCTGGCGAAATGTGGGTGCACTTGGTACATCTCTGGCCAACCTTTCTGGGAATACAGGCGTGATGTTGTTGTGTATTTATCCAAAAATATATTTTTAATTAGTTACTTTAGTTAAAGTCAACGCTTTCAAAATAGCTGCGTGGAGTTTGAAATTTCACTGACGAAATGAAAGCCGCAAAACTGAATACATGTTATGTAAATGGTAATAGCACTTTGTTTACAATGCTAGCCGAGATTGGTAAACATTGTGCTATCGCTGAGTTCATGAGCCGTGATGATATCGTTATTAATTTAAACGTTTTGAGGTTTAGAACAATTTTCCTTTTTTGAGAAGACTTCATGTTTTTTATTTAGCCATTAGATTAATTGAGTTCGTAATAGTTTAAAATTGAAGTTTTTTCTAAAAATTTTGGAAACTGAATAAAAGATAATCATATTATGATGAATACTTCAGCAGACCAATTATCGTACAAATTCAGTAGTATTTACTGATTTTGTCTGTATATGTCGCAGTAAGATGAAGAAATAAATGAAGAAGAAGAAGAAGAAATAGATGAAGTTAATAACTGTCGAAGTGCCATAATTTTGTTACTGTGACCTATTTTGACGTAGCGCTCGCTCAGCTCGCGCGTATTTGGTCACAGTTCTAACCTCCCCTAACCTATTTGAGTGCCCTAATAGTCATATTACTAGATCGTGCTCGTATCATAGTTATATTCCCCGTAAGACAGTTATGAACCGCTTTCATATAATTATATTATGGTATATAGTTCTTCAACATTCTTACGGCGACATATATAAATCTCTGGAGATAGTACTGATTCAGTAATATCCTAATGTACGTAGTGCCAAAATTCATTTATGGATCATAATGCGTTTACGAAAATAGATGCTAGATGTCTCGCAGACTTTATTACCAACATCACGGAGATCCATTAGATAATACAATAACTTGGTTTTCATCAGAAACCCATAAGGCTCCTCACCACCACCGTAATCAGGTAATCACATAATTCCACCGATTAAATTGCCATCATTAATAGTCAATTCAGTATCTTCATTAAATTCATATTTATTTTTTATTTCAGTTCATGTAATATTTGATACTACGTATTACTAAATTGTGTTCATTATTTTCGTATTATGCTCCACAGCAAACGCTATCGTGATGTTAATTTTGAATTTCGTTGTTATATTGATGACAATATCACAATATGTGGATTCCATACAGTTTTTAAAGGCGGGACCAAAAAATTCAGATACTTACGTAAGTATGAAAGAGTGTTTTATATATTTTCTGACAAGTTTCTGATGGGTGAACTGGACTACAGTGAAAACAATTTTTTTACCAAATAATCATGCATAAATCTGTAATCACGCCTATTTGATTATTTTTTTTATTTACATCAATGTTTTATGTTTTATTTGTTGTTTTCATCTGAAGATCTTCAACCAGAATAAGTTCATCTAAACGTAGCTATCACAGGGCGAATTTTACCAATAAACTGAACGCGATTGGCACATCTGAACTGCGTTCAAGAGCAGTCAATGTCATGATTATTTTGGAATATTGATTTAGATCGCCTTCTACTTGTATGACGTCACTGGGCGTTCGGAGAAAACAATTTTGTCATGAACGTTCACAGTCCAACTTCACTCACTACTAGGCCTTTTTTAGACTAGTGCCTGTCTGCACGTTCCTGCATCAGTTTTATTTAGGTTTCATCAGACAATAATCATCATCTATGGCTCTACAGCCGAGGGTGGGCCATAGCCTGGTCGGGTATATTTCTCCATTATGACCAATTTCCGGTTTTGGAACTGTAAACTTCTTTAGGCGCACCTTGCCTCACGTCACGCTCGGGTTGGTGACGCTGAATCGGGTTTACTCGGCTCCAGTCGTGTGGTCTATAAGGACATAAATCCTCTTATTTTTCACTCGAGCAGTTCTTTAATCTATCAGATAATTTATTTATTTACAAGATATAACATAACTTTGTAAGGGTCCTGGTTGCAATGCAACACCTACCTGTTTTGTTAACTAGCATGAGACAGATGTACAGCTATTTAATATTAACATTGGTATTTGATCAAATAAATTATTATAAATTAAATTATTATCGTCGGCAAATCTTGCCTAATAACCTTGATTGGAATTCATCATCATCTTCATAATTTCAGCCGAAAGACGTCCACTGCTGGGCATAGGCTTCCCCAAGCATAGCCACTTCGACCGGTTCGGTGCTTCCCGCATCTAGCGGATTCTTGCGGCCTTCACAAGTTCATCGGTCCACCTTGTGGGAGGCCTTCCAATACTACGTCTTCCGGTACGCGGTCGCCTCTCCAGAACCTTGCAGACCCATCGGCCATCCATATTTTTGCTACGAGCAATGTGCCCTGCCCACTGCCACATAAGTTTGGCAATTCTTCGGGCTATGTTGGTTACCTTGGTATTCTCCATCTCTGATTCAATCACATAGGGAAGTTCCAGGCATAGACTGAAACTACATGATAGTTAATATGAACTTGTTTTTTTTTCCAGGGCTCATACGTCGTCGGCTTCAAATACTTTCGTGCATGTTTACACTCAGAAAACAATTTAGCAAACATAAGTGTGGAACTGGTATGTAACCAACATGGATATATGGGAACAATCAACGTCACGCTCACTCAAGCCGTCCGGATGTCTGAAGTTAGTATATTAATATTGATACAAGAATATTTTATTATATTCCTACTAGCCCATGGCTTCGTCCGCGAGGAGGTCGGAAATTCTCCCACGGGGTCTAGGTATCTTTTTGTTTTTGTTTTTTATCCACAACGGGGAAGCTCTTGGCCTGCATCTCACCTTATGGTAAGTGATGATCAGGCCGAAGGTGGAAGCGAGCTTCACCTACGAATCCTCTTCTACAGAGGAACTGGCTGTTTCGGCAGTTAGAGGTATCTAACTGCCGAAACACAAAAATGCTGTTAACGTTCTTGTTATGGCGACAGACTTGGATAAGACACAGGTTTTTTTATTGACTCGGTTTATTTTTGCTCTGGCGAAAAAACGTAACAGATAGCGAAAGTACTTTCGCATTTATTATATGAGTATAGTTTGGATGTAGTGACATCGAAAGTATTATGCATGCTTACATGGTCGTGCTAGGATTAATGAAAGGCGATGCACTGATTGCTGAAGGATAAGTATACACTGAGTTTAATAGTGATGCCCTTCAAAATGGTCAGTCGGTCGATACTGTAAAAATATTAACGTGAAGCTTAGGTGAAGTGAGCTGTCACTGCCACAGAATCGACCGGCAGGATGCTAGGAATTAACAATATTGACAGCTCACTTCACGCTCACTTCACCTAAGTTTCACGGTGATATTTTTACAGAATCGAACGGCTGGTCCATATTATGACTGGATGTATTAACGCGAATGAAACAAAAGAAGTATGTAAGGATAGTAGCACGTGGCTTTCTATAATTTCTACCTACATGGTAAAAGGCGAGACTTTAGAACATAACCTTTCGATTACAGGTGAAAGTCAGCATTCACAATATGAAGAACGATAAAAAGAACCTGTTATGGGACTTCACTATTGAGAAGCCTTGTCTGAACCGCCTAGTGGCAGGGGCACTCAAACCACATGTTGATATTCGTACATGTGTCCTGAGAAAGGTAAATAACTTGAGTAATGTTTTGTGTTATCTCTTTAATGTAATAACTAATTTTAGAAGTAAATATTCTACGAAATCTGCACTAGTTTTACAGTATTTTAAAATATAATCTTTTTGGGGTCTTAATTTCTTTCTATCTATCTAGGTATCTAAAACATAATAAAACATATTCTATTAATCTATCTATCTATCTAGATAGATTAATAGAATATGTTTTATTATGCACAACATACAAATTACAGAAAAAAAATAGAAATTTTACATAGGGTGATACAATGGGCGATCTTATCGCTGGAAGGTATCTTTTACAGACAACCTTTGGATGGATTAAATGGAGAAGGAGAGACAATACTGCAGGTAGTTAGTGGTGTACCATTTACATACACAATAAATACATAAAGGGTAAACTTATCCACGTAAATATATACATATATAGATATGTATTTATAAAATAATAAACATGAAACAAAAGCAAGGAACTATATCTAATGATGATGTTTAAGGAGAGAGGATGTGTTTTTTCACCAGAACTAGGTACTAACTTTACAACTGCCAATTTAGATATTGGTCCAGTGGTCACAAGTGCTTCTATCGAGCGTGAGATCCTAGGTGTTACTGTGGTTTTCTATTCATTTCCCTTAAAAATAGGGGGGGAAATAGTTTTGCTCGCTTTTACATGGGCGGGACTTAAATATAACTGGTGAAATGTGGGTGTACTATACACCTTAGTTTACCCCATCAGGGTATAGAGTCGTGATGCTATATTAGAGCAGTGGTAGCCCAGTGGTAACGGCTCCAACTTACGAGTTGGAGGCTCCTCCTTCGCGAGCATAACTGCTTCGCAGAACGAGGTGACGGCCTCCCATGCACTCTCGTTACAAACCATGGCTTGAACCAGGGCCGGACGCGAGAGATCGCCGCCGCCGATCGCCTCCGTGAGGACACGGCGGTGCTCCGCCCAAGCAGGGCAGACCTCCACCGTATGCTCCACCGTGTCCTCCAGGCCTGTGTCCCTGCAGTGTAAAGGGTGATTATGCTAATTTACCTTAATTATTTTTGGTTTCAGGGTGTCCACACCTTCACCGTAAATCTTTCAGAATCAGTTTACCAGTTTTTTGGAACTTCATTTTTTTACGGAGAATATCTAGCTAGGTTCACGATGGTTTCAACAAGAAAACAAAATTTACTTTGTATTATTGCTGATGAATATATTAAAAAAAAACCGTTAGCCACCACGTCAGACACATGTGCCTGGCGTTCCTTAGCTTAATTTTTTTTGGCCCGGAAGTGTACACGTTAAGGCTCGTGCAGACTGGCGCGACTTGCCACGCGACGCGACGGAAGTATTCTACCGTGAAGTTTTCTTAGAAATTATTTTATTAGAGTCGTGTCGCGCTATCGCATCGCGCCTGTTTGCAGGAAGCCTTTAATCACCAACATAACGTAAACTGACTGGACTTCAATCAAGACTTCAGTAAAAAGTATTTGTTCAATATTTCAATATAAAATTCATGTAACCCAGTTTCGCTGTTTCCATTTAGTACCTAAAGAATAAAATTACGAATAACAGTTTTCACAACCCTTTCTTTATTCCAGATTGTTTTTTATTTGTGAAAAAGAACTTTTCACAAATAAAAAAGTATCTGCATCTGAAAATCACCTGCCCTTATCAAAATTTGTTTGTGATGATGTTTGATCGAATACCGAATCTGAAAATATGAAAATCAAAAATAAATTCTAATTAATCCGTCAGTCAGATAATAAAAAAATATTAGACACGTATTTTTTGCTTTATCATATTAATAAAACATTACTTAGATAAAACGCATTTTAAGTTGGGGAGTAGGGGTTGCTACGTCACAAGTAAGTGTAAAATCTACATACTTGTGACATCATGGCACATTTTAACTCAATGTATTGCCGTAATCTTAAATTATGTAAAAAAAGAAAAAATACGTGTCCAATATTTTTTAATAATCTCCATGATGGGCTAAAAATATATTTTAGTCTTCATCCCTATTACACCTATTCTTGTTACCCTACCAAACCATTAAAGCTACATCTACCTTAAGGAAAACATTTCTAAAACAACCTCTTACCATTTAAAGTTAGAACATGTGTCATACAAATTTGTGCCTAATTGACAGACTACTATAATGTGCGTAGTGTTTAAATGAAAACCCAATACGCTACTAAATTATCAAGCCATCCGTTAGTAGTTAATTGGGATAGGGATGTTACTAAATAATTAGGAAATGTTGATTGGACCAGAAGTAGGCAAAGTGGGAATAATAAATGTTTTACTTGCTACTCGTACCTATGTATTTTGAATGTTTGATGAAAATCCGAAACATTTCAAATTGTTTAGCACTCTGCTAGTAGATAGCAGCGATAGAATAGTGGTGAACCGATGAACTGCCAGTCATAGGTGTCGAGTTCGAACCCAAAGCACGCACCTCTGACTTTTCGGATTCATGTGCGTATTGTATAATTATCACTTGCTTCAAATACGGTGAAGGAAAACATCGTAAGGAAATCGGCATGCCTCAGAGATATTTCTCGATGGCATGTGAAGCCAAGTCCGAGGCCCATGGGTGGCTTTCAAACTCTGACACCAAGTTAGTCACTAACCACACCAAGTGAGAGAGAGGTAGCAATGATAGAGCTATGCCCAATCTAGAAATCATAATACATATATTTGCTTTAAAATCAAAATATTTTATTTCATATAAAACTACATGGGCACATTTGGCACTTATGAAACGTCAGAAACTAGATGCACAGTTCCAATTCTGAAATCGTTTCCTATGGACAAGAGCCGGCAAGAAACTCCACTGTATGTATCGCTAGATAGCGTCTATTACTACTAGTACAGTCTTGAATATACCGGCTGCAATTATTTATCGTCTCGAGAATAATATGGTGTGTTGTGTAAGTGGAACAGAAACCATACCCGGGAATATTTGCTTAGTAGCATTGACCACGCGGGCGGGCGGGGATGGGCAAGCGGCTTGTGCGCCTGCGAAAGGATATCAAAGAGGCCGACGGCAAGTGCGGCGACTACCTATCGGCCGCTAAGGAAAGCTACGAATTCATTGATAAATTCCGCGCATTTAGTAGGGTGCATATGATTTGAATTTCGATATTTTTTATAGTTAAAAAGAAAAAATTAATAAAATGTGCCATAGGCTTCTACTCCGTTTACCTATTTATATAGCCTATTTTTTTCGAGACGGTAAAAAAAAAACATGCGGTATAAGTATACGGTTTATTAGTTCTTTGACTCGAGTGCTCTAATGGTGCAAGGCAGAGTGGAAGGAGATCACCGATGAGGTAGACCGATCAAATTAAATCTGCAGTTGGATGTGTGTGGATGTGTTAATGAATGCGCCAGACTGTCATCTAATAGAACCAGATGGAGAGAGATCGTGAAGCGAGCTACAACTACACCTGCGATTGGACACAGTTCATCTTGACCACCACCGCTCTGTCAAGAGAGAAGCAAAGAGACGACACGGTTGGCGCAGTGGCTGAGCGATCGACTGCTGCGTAACGTGTCGCGGGTTCGATCCCCGCACGGAACAAATATTTGTATGATCTGCAAGTAGTTGTTCCGGGTCTGGGTGTTAGTGTATGTGAGTTTCTATGTTTGTAAACGCACCCACGATACAAGAAGAAATTCTTAGAGCGGGGAAACGTTTAAAAAAAAAAACAAAAAAAAAAAAAAAGAATATAGGGTATTTTATTAATACTTCAACATAAAAAACCGGCCCAAGTGCGTGTCGGACCACGCACAATGAAGGGTTCCGTAGTTGGGATGAATTTATCCCAAGAACAAACTTAACATTGTAATTGAAAAACATGTTCTCCCATACGAAATGTATGGGAGATCATGTTTTTGAAACCGCAAATTTAAGTTGGTTGATTATTACTCGTTAACCTGTACAGCCTACTTAGTAAGTCCAAGTACAACCATTTGGTTAGAAGGGGGGGGGGGGGGGACACTTGACTCTAACAAAAAAATTCAGTTAAAAGCTTAATATTTCGTAAACGGATCCCTGAATCCAAAAATGGTTTTCACAAACTCACAATATTTTTGAACGACCTTTCTAACGATACCCCACAAAATGGGTTTTTAGGTACCCTAAAAATGTATCCTGCAATTTACAAAAAATATATTTAAAAAAAAACAGTCAATTATATTACTTTTTTGACACGTATTTTTGATTTTTTTACATTGAGTTAAACTGTAGCGTGACGTCACTCCCCGGTAAATTTTATACTGACTTGTGACGTAGCGAGCCTCCAGTCCCCAACTTTAATGCGTTTTGTCTAAACCATTTTTTATTAATATGATATAACAAAAAATACGTGTCTAATATTTTTTTAATATCTGACTGACGGACTAAATAGTTTTTTTTTTCCCAGTCAACATCCCTATTGTATAATGAGCGATAAGCTATTTTTAAAATCCTTTACTGAACAAATCCTTATCACTCCTCGATTTCGGCCACAAAAGCAGCTGATTGCGGCACGGATTAGTCTCAGGTACAGTAGTGAATTAATTTGAAACGTGCCAATGATTTACTACCCCTGGTTTGGACGTAATTTAGTTATGGATGATGTGGCCGTGTAGTTTATCGTTGGCAATTAGCATTTATAGGGTTAAATCTAGTCACTTCTGAGCTTAGTTTGCTATTTAGTCTGTTTCTTAGCTGTTACTGTTGCTTGGTTGTTTAATTGAGCAATAAAATGACGCTCAATTTGGAGCAGGCAACGTCATTGGTGTCATTTATTCCATCCTAACATTCATTACATAAATGATATCTCATTGTATGCTGCATCGGTCGACGTCATAACGTCAGCGCCGGCTGTCACTGAAAACCAGCGTTGGGGCTCTGTCTCGCATAGGGTTACAGCATTATGATAGTATTAGTGTTTTCATATAGACACTACAGCACCTTTATTTACCGATAATAAATCTGGCAACATTGACGAGACTGCAGTACAGCGCAAGTCTTGATCGAATCGAAGGCTTTGTCGTAGTCCACAAACGCTAAACAGAGAGGCAGGACATACTCTTAAATCTTTTGTATAACCTGCCGCAGCTCGGAGCAACGGAGTCTGGTTTATTCGGGAGGCTGGAAGTCGTTAAACGTATGCGAAATACGGTTTGTGATGACTCTTGAAAACAGCTTGTAGTCATGGGTCAGAACTGAGATGGGCCTATAATTGTTAAGCAGGGCATTGTCGCCCTTTTTAAAGAAGAGTATCAGCGTACTTCTGTCCGCCTGTGTCTGCCTGTGGCGTTTTACCCTCGAGTATAACGGAATCAAACAGCCTAGCTACCTGCTATTGTACAATAAAAACGTTTCCCTCAATATTCTTTTCATAATTTTTTTAATACTTATCATACCTTATTATACCTAACGCTCAATGCTCATGTCCATTTCTACCATGGACAATGTTCGCGTCTTTAAACGAATGTCCCAAATATTGTTGGCAAAAAAAATAATGGTATTTTCAAACTCAAATATCAGCCAGGGGGTTAATTGTAGACTTTTGTTGTAATATAAAAAAAATTAAGATGTTATTTGATGCAAAACAGTCTATTGTAAAATACACTTAGTTTTCTCCTGTCAACCAAGTTAAAATCAATTTTCAAGTAATCAAAAAGTGAAAAAACAATTACAGAACGAGAATAGAATTTAACAGAACTTAATTTAAACTTTTTTCAACAAATTCAAACTAACTAAAGTAATTTGTAATAAATACCCTTTTACTCTCTGTACAATTACTAGGCAGGTAAGTAAGTGTACATTGTGAAAATGTAATTAAGCTAAAATGTACCGTGGCTGAACACCAAAAGTTTGGAGACCGCGTAACGCTAACCACGTGCTGTGGTACTTACGTAGTAGGGGCAAGTTTGGAGATATGGACACTGGAAGAGATATAACAGCATATCTGTCTTCTCTGAAGGGAAGGGAGAGTTAGTACACCCACATTTCACCAAATATGCTGCCTATAGCTATGGGAAGCGCCAATTGCCACAAATCGGGCAAAACTCCAAGCTCTGTGCGTTTTTCACACAATAACATTTTGCTCGACCTGGGAAATTATCCGTACAGGAGTAGCGCTTGCAACCAAGTCAAGCAATCAAAGTATCATAAATACCTAACTACGTCTTTTTTGCTATTGTAATTGCAGGATAAAATACGAATAACTTACATAATTATTATTTTTCACATCTTATGATTTCCTAAAGTATTATTTGATGGTTATTCCCCTTCTAAATAGAAATCAATAAGTCTAATAAAAAGCCTTCACGACAACGTTCCTTTCCAGTCCAGTTCCATTCTACGTCCAAAAACTCGTAGCAATGTGCGACGAAAGCACTTTGCTTAAAACAAATTACAGGGGCCCGCATAAAGGGTTCATCTATTTTTATTGTATACCTTAAGATACAAGTACGGGACCTTAGGCCGACGAGAATACGTAATGAGGGGGTACTGATTGCGAGGATATAATAGTAATGGCAGGAACGGCCCTCGCCAGCCGTGTTTATAAGTTCGTTAAAATAGATTGTTTCTGGGACGAGGAACTTTGTTTTTTTTTTATGTGTTCGATTTTTTTTGGGCCAATTATTGCGTAGGTCGGGGCCAGGCCAGCGTAATCCAACATTATTAGGCCAAACGAAGTGAGTTAAGTTTATGTATGTAAAGAATATAACGAAGTTCGTTAAAAGAGATTGTTTCTGGGACGAGGAACTTTGAAATCTTTTTTTAAGTGTTCGAATTTTTAGGCCAATTATTGCGAGGGTCGGGGCCAGAACAGCGTAACCAAGCATAGCTTACGTTTCCATGATAAAGTGAGCCGCCCGCTTTTAGGGATTATTATATTGAAGTTCGTTAAAATAGATTGCTTCTGGACAAGGAACTTTGAAATCTTTTTCTAGATTCGCTAGTTATTGCGTAGGTCGGGTCCAGAACAACAACGTAACATAGCAAGATTAACGTTTAAAGGTCAAGTGATCAAGCTAATTATAACAAAGTGAAACTTTGTTATAGGTAGGTAGTCAAATAGGGATGATGCCTGGGTAAAAAAATGAAATTCTAATTAGTCCGTTAGTCAGATAATAAAATAATATTAGACACGTATTTTTTGTTTCATCATATTAATAAAAAATTACTTAGATAAAACGTATTTTAAGTAGGGGAGTGGGGGTCGATACGTCACTAGTACGTATAAAATCTACATACTCGTGACGTCATGGCACATTTTACCTCAATGTATTGCCGTAATCTTTAGATTACGTAAAAAAAGAAAAAATACGTGTCCAATATTTTTTTATAATCTCAAAGACGAACTAAAAAACATTTTTGTCATCATCCCTATTGTGGTATTTTTGGGATTTTTGGACGCGAGTCTAATCCAGCGTAATTTATGCCGCTCAAAGTAAGTTATATTGAGGTTTGCGCCACTCTCGACTCAAAATGGGCCGAACGAATATTATAAGAACCATAATTTACGCTTGTTTAAAAATTAAGCCTGGAAATATCAAAGCAAACTCCGCTGAGCCAGAACAAGTAGACTACTGACTTGTTCCGGAATTAAGAAACAAAATATATGCAAGTAAGTAACTAATACCGTTTAAGAATGCTCGAATAATTCAATGTCTTACAGCAAATACAGATAAAGTTTTCAAATCTGTTAAGTATGTTTCCGATGGAATCCAGAAATAATATCTTGAGCTTAAGGCTTTGAAGTTGGCGGGAATCGAATTAGGTAGACCGAAAAGCGAACGAACTGGCATAAAGAAAATATTAAGCGTTTTAAAGATAAAAGTTGTCAGTTATGTTCGACATACTCGTATAATTCTTACAGTATAATGACTTTTATCATGGTGTTATCCTAACTATCCTAACTTATTTATATAACAGTATAAATCCGAAAGTAATTTTATTTGTTTGTTACGCTTTCACGCTAAAACAGCTGAACAGATTTGGATGAAATTTGGCACATGGGTAGACCATGCCCTGGATTAGAACATAGGATTTTTTTACTTTTATCCAGATATTCCCACGGGATCGAGACTTATGCGGGTGAAACCGCGGGGCGCAGCTAGTCCACTATAAACCTACAATCAAATACATGAGCAGAAAAATTACACATTATTATGATTTTCCTGGTATAAACCTAAAATATACCAGGAATAATAATGCCAGGAATACGCATCATGAAAATATACATTATCATGTCTCATAGCCCAACTGTATCGCCGTATAGGGATTTTCTAATATTCGTATTGCTTTCCGCAGATCTTGGAAATTTGTCTCATCCCATTACGGATGAGGACTTACCTTACCGGATATTTGTTTTCGAAAGAATTTTGTATTTTATATTAATTCTTATAAATCCATTTAGGAGGTTGGTATTACCAACTAAGTATTTTCGGTTTTACACTCAAATAAACATCGGGATTTCCGTAAAGTATGGAGCAATTTGAGCGTAAAGTAAGGATCGACTTAGGAAAATTATCAGAAGACATACTTTCCAGTTATAGCTTTCAATGATTCACTGTTTTTGGAAACCGATTGTTATTTTAAACTGTAGATACAGTTAATTAGTGATTAAATGTTATAATATTTTTTGAAGGCCCGAAATGCAAGGTGCTGTAGAACCGTTTAGCCTGCTTGGTTTTACATGAATATTTTATACGCCAATATTTTTTATGCAACCTTCATGAATAATTTAAAAGTTCAAAATCAATTTGCCTAGCGTTTTCCCGATTATATTGGGGTCGGCTTCCAGTCTGATGTAGTTGAAAAATAATATTAATTCCGGATGATGCAGTATTTTAAATATTATAAGATAAACACTATTTCGTATTTAAAAGATTAGAAAATAATAGGGACTTTGCTTGAAGAGCTGACAGATTGCATTAACATAAAAAAATTTATAGATAGATTATTTTGACTTCATTTAAATAACTACGCGTTTAAATTATATAAGCCTTTCATTTCATTGAAAATCCTAGTAAAAGTCAAATAAATTTATTTCAAATAGGCCAATTTTAATGCGACATGAAAGGCGCTTTAGAGCGTCAAAATTTACAAAAAATTGAATTGGTTCTATTCGCCTGATCCAAAAGATAGGTTCGTATAGAGAAGAATGTGCAAGAAACCCCACCGTAACTCTTTTAAAATGTTTTACAATATTTTATATACATTTATTATATATGTAGGTAGGTAATAATATAAGGTCCTCATGTTATTAGTGAGTCCTTATAGTACTCATAATATATTGATTTGCAATTTGCTTACTAGATAATAAGATTTCGAGAATAGAAGATTATCTGCTTTCCAAAAACGTGATTTTATTTTGCTGCATAATTAAACTGAGCACATTGCAACCACTTTAATAACCACAATATTTTCCCTAAAGTCAGTTTGTAAATTAAATGTAATTATTCCCGTCAACTCGTTGCCAATTTAACGAGCAACAAAGAGAACTGGCAGTGGACCTCCAAATTCTGTGGTAATTAAAATTGTGATCCTCTTACATCCTATAAACGATGCCACATAAATGACGTGTTGATGAACTTTGCAGAAATTGTGGGGACGACGATACTACATAGTTACAGCATGTTGTAATGTTTGATTTTCATCTGTAGTACATAAATATGTCGCAGATGGATTGCTGAATCCGCTATTTTACATAATCGCTAGCTGTTTCACAAAACAGCTCCGTTGGATTGGATTGCCATTGCGTTACGTTCAACAAAACTGCTACACACGTTTAGACGTAACGCAGAATGGCTTATCTGCAATTACCATAAGCGTTTGGTGAGGCTTCTTATGCCGAATCGAATCCGAACGTAGTTCAGTTGTTTTACATAACGGCGCTGTTTTGTAAAACAGCTTCATCGTGCCTGTGTTTCATCTGATATTATGCTGACCTTTTTTTTTTTGTGATGGTGGGAAATCATCAAATGACTTCTCCCGCTCTGGGCGGAACGAGAGGGCGTGTCAGACTTTTACTGACTAAAACCCACCCGTGTTCCTTCCGTTGCCCGTGTGCCGGGGCCGCGATATCCCTTTCGGACAAACCCGCAACCCCAGCAGGCATTGGTCCTTACGGACCCCGTCAGTTGGTGCTGACATCTCTTTGAGGCGCGCGTGGAACACAACGCGCCGTCGACCCGGGCCTGGTCCTTATCGGACGGCGAGCTACCCATTTATTTATTTATTTATTTATTTGATAGGAATAACAAACAGCAGTATATTACACAGTAGGCATACAATATAAAACTTGCAATAAAAGTAACAAATACACTACTCAATACGTTATCCACAGATTACAATACAGAATAGCTAGCTGTTAGCAGAGCTAGTTAAAAAAGCACTTATTAACTATATACTATATACTAGGGCTATCTCTTAAAATAGTTGTAATCTCACTCTTAAATACAGCTTTGCTGAGAAACATAATATCAGTAGAGCCAAACTGTTTATTATAGGTGTCAACCAAGCGATGTAACGGCGAGCGAGCGCCTGAGTTCGTTCGACAAAATGAAGTAGCAAATAGGCGTCTCGAACGAACTTCTCGACCGATTACAGTACGAGGGATCAGGTAGCACAGACTGTTCACAAGATCAGTACAATCAAATTTATTGCGGCATATACTAAACAGAGTCATCATTTCAAGTAGGGTGCGACGGGATTGTAGGGTCATGAGGTTATATTTTTCAAGTAATAATTTATAGGACATTTTGGTTTTACAGCATCTGTAATGCATGGAACGGAGGTACTTACGTTGAACCAACTCAATGATCTCAATGTACTTTTTGTAATAAGGGTTCCAAATGGGTACTGCGTATTCAAGTTGTGGCCTTATTATAGATTTGTATAGATGTAAGTAGGTAGAAGGCCGATGAAATTCTCTAGACGCCCTCATAACGAAACCAAACATTTTATAAGCCTTGTTGACTATGTTGTCCACATGGGTGTCAAGATGGAGCTTTGAGTCAAGATTTACGCCTAGGTCACGGAGGGATGAAACCTTGTTTAGGGCAGTGTTTCCAAGAATGTAATTGAAATTCAGCACATGTTTTTTTTTAGTAAACGTAATGCTGTAACATTTAGAGATACTAAGGTGAAGCTTATTAACAGAGCAGTATTTCGAGAAACAGTCAAGATCCTTCTGAAGGTCTAAACAGTCGGTTTGAAGGGTAATATTTTTGTAAATTTTTAAATCGTCCGCGTATAGTAGGAACTTTGAACTTTTAAAGCAATCTTTGATGTCGTTGATGAATAGGATAAACAGAAGGGGCCCTAAAATTGAGCCTTGGGGGACTCCTGAAGTGACCTTTATTGTATGAGACTCAAACCCATTAATGACAACCTTCTGAGTCCTATTAGTGACATACGACACGAACCAACGCAGTAAATCTCCTCTAATACCGTTGAATGCGATTTTGTTGAGTAATAGCCTATGATCTACCTTATCGAACGCCTTTTGAAAGTCTGTATAAACAGCATCAATTTGCTGCCTCTTGTCTAAGCCTTCAAACAGATGTGTTGTAAAAATAAGGAGGTTACTTATACAGGACCTTCCTCTGACGAACCCATGTTGTTCTTTTAATAGTACACGCTGAATGATTGGATATATCTCACTATGCACTAATCTTTCAAAAAGTTTTGAAAGCCCCGACAACAACGAGATTGGACGATATGTAGATACATCACTCTTGGAGCCGCTTTTATGGATTGGAACAATATTTGCTCGTTTCCACACATCAGGGAATACGCCATAGGCAAGGCATTTATTATATAATATAAACAACGGAAAGCACAATGTGTCACAAGTATTTTTTAAAAAGATCGAGGGAATACCATCTGGCCCGGGACCCTTAGAAGCATCCAATGATTTAAGTTCTTTTTGAATTTTGTATACCGGAAAGTGCAAATTACAAAGATTAATATCGTTATCAGGATTAGCGGGAGGTGGTACCCATGACTTATGATCGAAAGTAGACGGTTCATAAACAGATTGGAAAAACATTGAGAACAAGTCGCAAGTAGTAGTAGGGTCATTGGAAGACTGTTGGAGATAGTGAACTGTAGCTGGGATACTATTACTGGAGTTCCGATTAGAAACGTACGTCCAAAATGCTTTAACGTTTTTTTCCACGCTGTCCTCTATAAAATTCATGTATTTTTTATAACATATGTCGGCCTGTTTTTTGAATTTTGCTCTGTAAATAGAAAATAGTTCGTAGTCACTAATGTTTCCATATTTCTTCCACTTAATCCACGTTCGAGATTTCATTTTAAATAAATGCAAAAGAGATTTAGTGAACCAGTGTGGGAATTTAAAGTTTTTGGTTTTGTGAGTGGGAGTATGTAATTTAATAATTTCGTATAATTTTTCGTAGAAAGTAGAGACCGCTTCATCAGGTGGTAAATCATTGAGTAACATGTTCCATTCAGCGCTTTCAATGTCTGTATTTATTGCATTGTAATTAGATTTGTGATAATTTAGTGGTTTTACATTTGAGTGTTTAGGCATTCGTGAGGGTTTTTTAAATGGTATTTGTATATAAAATGCAGGATGGTGACTGTCTATAGGTAAGAGAGGAGTATTAGGATTACAAGCCACAGTATGTGTATTGCAAAAAAACAGATCGAGAATACGTCCGTTACTGTTATTAACATTGTTAAATTGATTCAAATCAAATCGTGAGCAAAAGTTTAGTAGATGCCTACTTGTATCCGAATAGGTGTTATTAGTGGCACACACCATGTATGACGATGCGTTAATCCAGTTAAGTTCTGGTAGGTTAAAGTCGCCTGTTAAAATAATGTGTTCTATGTAAGGATCATCAAATAATTTCGATAACGAATTCATGAAGTTTACATAAATGTCTTCTGACGTGTTTGGAGGTATGTAAGTGGCACAAAGAAGTAGATTTTTACAATCATAAAGGGGGACTTTAATTATTTGATGTTCTGGTAGAATTAATGGGGGAGACAGTGTGAGAGAAGATGGAATAAGATCCTTAAAGATAGCTATTAGGACTCCTCCCCCGTCTTTTTTATTTGAAACTGCTCGATCGCGATCGTGTCTGAAAACTGTGTATCGAGAGTCAATGAATTCGTTTTCGGAAATATCCGGCGTCAACCACGTTTCAGTCAAAATTATGATATCGTATGCATGCGACAATATATTAATGTACAATGTGTTCAGTTTAGTCCTGATCCCTCGACAGTTCTGATAATAAATGGAAAGATTATCCAACATTTTGAAATTTAGTAGACATTTGAGTATTCATTATAAGTGGTAAATTGGAAGATTTGTAACATAAATTTAACAAGCACTGTAATAATAGTGTACAAAAAGTATGCAAAAATAAAGCAACAAGGATTGAAAATAGAAAGATCAATGTGTCACACAAATAATGGCAAAAATAAAATAGACACCTAATGCCACAAGATGTTTGGCGCTTAATTAATGTTTTAGACCATTTAAAGTGTGTTGCAGAGTATATAAAAATAAAAAGTGAGACCAAAAAACATAAAAATACATAATAGACATATAAATACATAACGAAATATCTAGTAAGGACAGGCGGCTGAACCCGTTTATCACGCTTATTCCGTAGCCGTAGTTGTAGGTACGTGATTTGGCTTGATCTTTTTAGAAATGTCATCTTCTGTACGTATGGCGAACGTAGCGGAGTCTTCAGATTCCTTGACCAAGACAGTTGCATTCCGGACCCACACGAACTTGAACTTGTTTGACATAGCGGCTGCACGGCATTTTCGAAATATATCCTTGTTGCGCAGCGTCAGGTGTTCGTTCATGTAAATGCGACACGGTGCACCAGACAGTCCTATACGATCCGAAGTCAGTCCCTTAGATAACCGGTATGCACTGAGAACATTATCACGCATAATTTTAGACGTAAATTTTACTATGACATTCTTCGGACGATTATTCTGCGAATGTGCATGTGGAACACGGTGAATGGAAATGATATCTTTCGATGTTAAAGACATGTTGAGCGCTGAACCAATTGACTGCAATATAGTAATTAAATTCTCACCGCGCCTTTCCGGCATATTTCCTATCTCAACGTTGCACTGCCTCGCCTGTTGTTCCAAAGAATCGATCTTTCTTTCCAGTAGTTCAACAGTCGAGGCTGCCGAGTTATTCACATTTCGTTCCAGCTGTTTCAGGCGCCTTTCACAATCCACATAGTTATCTGAGTTGAAATTCACTGTAGACTTCAACTCCGTAAGAGTCTCTGATAATTCATTGTGCTTTGTGTCCAACCGCAACATATCCTTTTTAATAACGACGTATTCTGCACACAGTTCCTTAACGTCATTTTGAATTTGGGCCGAAGTCAGCGACAAAGTATTGAACTCATCCCGAAGGTTGTTAATATTCACATTAATATTCATAAACTGGTTATTCATATCAGCTCGGAGATCGCCAATAGTCTTCTTCAACTCAGCAGACAACAAGGCCATAGCCTGGGTTAGCTCACAGTCAGGCTGTTTCCGCTTTCTCTGGGTGACATTGGTACCCGGTTCATTACTCGTGCATAAATCAGGGTTCGACTTGCTTATTTTGGTATCTGGTGAGCGAATCATGTCGACGTAAATAAAATAGATGGTAAAAAGTCTAACCGTTTAGCAGCAAGCGAAATATAATAGACAGCAGTACAAAAATTCGCAGCGCAAATCTCACGTACAGCTGGCTAAGTTGGTTAAGCCGGCCGCTACCACTCACCGTGCACACTAGGTCGCTGGTTCGCGCCCCGCAAAGTGTGACGCTTTTTCCAATCTCAAAATATTTATTTCGAATGTTAATATTAATTCCGACGAGCAACTGGTGAGAGGGACAGCGCTCTACACTCTTCAAGATGGCGTAGACAGTATATGACACTTCACACAAGATAGTAAGAGAGGCACCGATAATTTAAAAAGCAAATTAAAAGCAAGCACTTCTGATTAAGCGTTAAAATCGACAGCACGTCCACCATCAACTAGCTCAAAAAGCGAATGAATGAAACCCATTGCTCGCCATCCGCAAGCCCGCGCCTACGGTGGCCGGAAGTCAGCTCGTGACTCCCGACGCCCGGGGCGTCTCCTGCGGCGACTAGGGGCGCGAGGGCGTGCAGCTTGCATCTCCATCGCGCGCTCCGCCTCCTCCTTCGCGAGCATAACTGCTTTGCAGAAGGAGGTGATGGCCTCCCATGCACTCTCGCTCCGGACCATGGCCTGAACTAGGGCCGGACGCGAGAGATCGCCGCCGCCGATCGCCTCCGTGAGGACACGGCGGTGCTCCGCCCAAGGCGGGCAGACCTCCACCGTATGCTCCACCGTGTCCTCCAGGCGATCCACACAGTCCGCCTTATACGGAACAGGAACCTCCCGAAACAGCCGTGTCCGATGAGGACCTGCGTCAGGCGGAAGATGAGCACGCCGTGGCGCCTCTCTAGCCACTCCTCAAAGAGGGGACTTATCGCATATTATGCTGAACTGAGGCCCTTTTGGTATTATAATCATGTTTTTTTATTTTATTTATCCTTTTTTTTGTAGTGAAGCCAATATTTATCTTTTTCTTTCTTTTCTTTTTCCAATAACAATTTGCCCAGTCTGGGAATGGACCTCATGCTCAGTAGTAGTGCTTGCGACCACTAGACAAACAAATTGAGGATAAAAAGGTTAAACAAGTTTAGGTATTCCAGTAGCACCGTGAAACAAGATTTTTTTTTTGACTGGTAACTCGTTTGATAAGTATACAGAGATGTAGAGCTTACTAGTGCCAAAATCTACATGTGAAACATCCCAGAGGAAAAACTTTGACTTATTCTTTGCCACAACGCAATGTAAGTGAATATGTCATACATAATTTACTTAAATAAATCACACCACTTAAACACTATACTCATTCACACATTTGTACATTTTCCCACCTAATAATAAACCGCTAACACCTCCACAAAACCTAATGGAGAAGAATAAACTTAAATCAAATTGTATCTAATATTTTCATACAGTAAAATCCCTAAGAAGAAGGTGATCAAATAAGTTAAACCCAATAAATTTCAGTTGAGGTACTCCAGGGAGCGTACGGAGTGTTAACAAACAACTCCACACCTCCTGAAATATATGTAAAAGTTTTTGTTGGTATATGCCAGTGTTAACTTTCTATTATATGAGCATGTCTTAGGATAAACGAGATGAGGAAACTGTTGATGTATTTAATAGCCATCTTATCCATTAGATGTGTGGAAGGTATTTGTTATGTTTGTCACAAATACGTTACTGAATTGACTAATCGGGACGCAAGCCGCCTGTCGGCGGCGCTCGACAGAGTCTACAAAATAACGCTTGGACCGGCCGTGAGCCGCGGCTCAGCAGAGCAGAGGCAGACTTGGTGCGTGGCGGTCAACCGGTGAAGACGTTTAGAAACTGTCGCGTGTTTCAAATAGTTGTGTCGTGTACCTACAGTGTGTGAAATGCTAGTGTGATTAATGTTATCGTAAATTATAATTTGATCTGAACTGCAAACGGTTTTTCTATGGCGCAATAACCAAAAATACCCCACAGTAGTTAAAATACGAGGCGATAACGAGAGAGACACATACTATCCTCCGACATGTTGATATATTGTAATATAATTCAATGTAAGAAGACTAGAACATTGTATACCAACTCCCTTGACAACTTCATAGTCGCGCGTAGCGAGTCGTATTGCATCGTACTGTGGCATGTTGCTGTACCTATAGCGAGGCGTAATGAGTTGAAACTTGTAGTGCATCGTAGCGCGTCGTACTAGCTTAGCGTAGTGCTTCGTAGCGCAGCGTAGCTCATCGTAGCTAGGCATGACTAGGCGTAGCTCGGTGTAGTTCGGTTTAGCTCGGTGTAGTTCGGTGTAGCACGGCGTGGCTTGGTGTAGCTCGGCGTAGCGTCGCGCTACGACGAGCTACACTGAGCTACTAGCTTAGCGTAATGCTTTGTAGCGCAGCGTAGCTCATCGTAACTAAGCGTGGCTAGGCGTAGCTCAGTGTAGCTCGGTGTAGCACGGCGTAACTCGGTGCAGTTCGATGTAGCTTGGTGTAGTTCGGTGTAGCACGGCGTAGCTTGACATAGCTCGGCGTAGCTTGGAGCTCGGCGTATCTCGGCGTAGCACAGTCGCCGTCGATACAAGAGGTTTGACATAGAATCAAAAATTTAAAAAAATATATGTATACAGTTGCATTCCTTTATTAAAGAACAACAAAAATTGTAGATACGGTTTTTTTATTTGACCGGCACTTTAGGAGAGATTCGATGAAAACTGATTTTTGTATGGAAACGAACACAAAAATGTCTGTATCTCGTGATTCCCTCCTTGTTTCGATTTGCGGTTTTCACTACTGTTAGTTACCTTTTTAATGCCACATTTTCTTTAAGGACACATGGTGCCCCTAGAGTACCCCTTCCGAGATATTTTGCCTATAGTAACTATCTTTGTTATTGTATTACTGATGGAATGGAGGTACATTACGTATACTTATTACTGAGAATTAGTCATCACTAAGTAGTTCCTTAAATTACAGATGCATTTGTGAGTGCTTTAATGACATTAGAACGCTTTTGTTGCTATATAATTAAAGTGTTAATGATTCATTAAGTAACGACTACCAGTACTTGCTTAATCTAATTAGTTATAGCCAGTGTAGCTCGTCGTAACTCGTAGCTCGCCGTAGTGTTTCGTAGCCCAGTGTAGCTCAGCGTAGTATGTTACTCTGAATTAATATTTTATTTCTACATTGATTTAAAAAAGCCGCCAACGCCGATATTAAACAATTAATACAATTTTCAATTTCAAAACCGAGACATTTGGAGACCCTTTATTAAATCTGTCAGAGGGTTGTCAGTTCATAATAAAACTAATTAATTCAAAGTGACACCCAATCGTTTTTAACAAATAGATGTACTCGTCGGGTCTTTCAAAGAATTTATAACATCCATTAGCTTAGTTTTCGGTAGACAGACCTTTCTTAGGACTTCTAAGAGACTTTGCTAACTTATCTTAAAAGTTTGTATTTATCATCTCGGTTTGTAAAGGTTTGGTGCCAATTTTATTCGATCTTTCAAAATAAATATCTTGGTGTTTTTTTTAAAGATTTTCTAGATAACTCAACCCTCAAAGTCTTAACTTAACTTATCAGAAAATCAGTCTTCAATTCTGTAGGGCTCAGAAAAGCTATAGTCTATAAACTCTGAACGTATAGACTTTTATAGATATAGTCTCCTTCTACAAGATAATCAATACTCTTCTCCATGAGAAGCCATGCAACTAATATGCATGATTTAGAGTCTCCTTCTACAACAGAGTCACGTACGACTCAAATGTACAAAAAGCCATGTAACTTAAATGTGAAATATTGAATCTCCTTCGACAAGAGAGTCACGACTCGAATTTATAGGAATTTATAACTGAAATGCGTGGTTTAGAGTCTCTTTCGACAGGAGAATCCCTACTCAAACCCACAATAAGCCATGCGACTTAAATGCGTGATTTAAAAATCTCCTTCGTCAAGAGACACAAAGATTAAAATAACTGAAAACAAAAACAAAACTCAAAAGAGTCCAACCAAGATTTGCGAAAACTGTACGTATTCAGTAAGCTTTCCAGTTAATTGTACTGGTTAGCGTTGTAGCGTTAACTTGAAACAGTGCCAAGTTAACAGTAAAACATTAAGCAATTAGGTCAGTGACTTCTTAGTTAAATTTTACTATCTTGAAATCGAAAAATACTTGGGTTTTAAAATTGATTTCTAACAGGCTTAGGAAAGCTGCCTAACTGAACTAAAGGCAATGATTTCCTTTGGTTGACTGGTAGAGAATGCCTGAGGCATAATAACCACCTATGTCACCTACTGGTCTGTTGCTTAGAGATTCAATTAATGTCTCTGTCTATTGCAGGAGGAACCCAAGGCTAAGGCGGAGCACGTGGCTTAGTAATAACAGTCGCACGGGTCGCTGTATCAGGTTAATCTACGCTTGCCGGGGTTGGTCTGTGGACGGGCGATCATCTTTATATACCGAGACTCCTACAATCCTCAGAAAGCCCGTCAAGCCGTTGGTCCGGGCTGTTATTCGTGGATCTTTGACAGTCGGTAGGCCGAAATTCTGACGACCAGTCCTACCATATTACCCAGTAACTGGGTTGTGGAGGTCAGATAGGCAGTCGCTCCATCTTCTTCAGCTTCCAGACTGGAAGCCGACCGCAATATAGTTGGGAAAAGGCTAGGCAGATTGACTAGAGGTATTAGATACGGGTACTTTTGTCTATCGCAGTCATCTGCTTGATTGCCGTTCTTTTTAATACTAGGATATCAGTTTCTTTAATCTCCTACAACACTCCCTGGGTTTCACACACAATCTGCTTTGGTTGCTTTCTTCAAAAAAATCATCGGTCCATCTAGATCAAGAGTGCGGGCGTCGCAATTCGTTTATTCTAATTTTCATTACAAGAATTGTCTGCGTCTCGTATTTATCATATGATTTCTCGGTTACGTCAGTAGGACACCTCTGCCTCGAAACCGTAGCAGCGAAAGCGCAGTAGATCAATTCAACTGGCTCGCGTCATGTTCCGCTACTTGAGTTCCACTACTCGAATTTCGCGTAGCGGAACATGACGCAAGCCAGTTGAATTCAACTACTGCGGTTTCGTTGCTGTGGTTTCGTGGCAGAGGTGTCTTACCGGGGTTAAGGTCCATAAGAAAAGTAAATTCATCATTACGGTCTCTAAACTAGTTAACTCAACATTGTTTAGGTATCGCGTATTGCCATAGATTACCACCGTCAAGCAATTGTAAGATTGCAGTGCGAAATAAATAATGGGGCACGTCTACTTAATTTTTTTTCGCATTCCGTGATCGTTTAATAACAATCATAGCAAAAATAATGTATTAATTCCCTTTATGAAATCTTCCAAATAATTGGTTTTCTATTACTTTTGTCCGAAATATAGAGCATAACTTGAGATAAGTATACCCTCAATATCGTCGAAAGATACTTTATATTTCAATTAGGTAGGAGTACGTACATCACCGTCGGAAAGGATTATTCCGGCCGGATCAACTGTGTTCGAACCTAAACATTGTTCAACAACTGAGATAGATTCGAGTTATTACGCTGAAGTTATAAGCAGATGGCGGAATGATGTTGTTATTGATGGAAGAAGAAATACCATACCAGCTTTCGATGGATTAGGAGTATTCATTTGAAAAACATTTTCGTAAACCGACTATAGGCTTTGACACCATCACAATTGAAAACGTTACGACTATAAACGCTTCTCAGGTGCAACGGTTAAATCCTTGATAGCCTTTTGCAGTAATCTACATTTCAAGCTCAAATAGGACAACACTGACAAAAATTGCTTTTTTAGAGCAGTCGTGAGTTTCAAAATTATTAATTAAATATATCAAAATGATCAAAAATTCGATAGCGAATAAAATTAAGAACAAAGTATCCGTCAATGAAACCGTATCAATCTTTCCCGCTTCGCCCATTACGAGTAACTGCCTTATAAAGGTCTAAATAACGAAGTTTCTGAGAGGGTTGTAATTGAAAACGGCTGATAATAACAGACTTTTACTTCGAACATTCTCGCAATTGAATATTCCAGTGAATAACCAACGCTTTATTATTGAAACGGGTATTTTGATTTATTTATGCATAATTTGCTTGTTCATTAATGGTTATAATTTTGTTGGAAATGTTATGATGAGAAAAACTTAGGTTGAAATGAAAAATGACAAAAAAAATATATTTTAGTCTGCATAGGTAATTTTCTAACTATAAAATAATTAAGAAACTGACTGGACTTTATGGTGACATCGACATTGTCAACAGTGTAGGAACATAACATTCTTCGAACATAAAAGGACTTAAATGACAATGACGACGTCAATTAAGTCCTTTTCGTAATTTTATTAAATATTACGTAAAAAGTGATTCACACCAACTAAACCTGACTCTAAACCCCGTTATTTTGAATTGCTTAATCATAGTTGGAGGGGTAAAAGTACTCATGAATATGAACAATTTTTGCTACGAGACCAACCTAGAAGTCGTGAAAAAAATCAACTGTCCAGTACATTTATGTCCACATTACGCGATAAAATGTAAGTAATAGCTGATTTTTTTCGTTATTTGAACTTGGCTAAGTTTTTTAACCTAACGGGTATATTATGTTAACAATCAAAAACAAAAAAAAATCATCATCTTTGAAAAACTGAAAATGGTATACTAGATTTTTAACGATATTTGGCGCAATCTACAATTAAAACAGTGTTCATTTGCTAAACAGTCATAAAAGTTATACATTATGTTACTAAAACTTCATGGCACGACCATAGATGTCTTTCTTATATCTCTAAATAGTTTACTATATACTATCTATAGTATAGATTCTGGATTTATATGATTTCGATTTTGGAGCACATGTCGTGCTTCAAAATCTGAATCATAGAATTAGTCTAAAGAGTACCAAACAAGTGTAGTAGTAACTTTGCAAAACAGTGGTAAAAAAGCAGTGATTCTAAATTATTGTGTACCGTCCAAAGATAGAAAGAAAAGCAAATACTACAAAATCAACATTATATTATAATTTATTTTGTTGTGTACAAAAATGAGACGCTATCGTCACTATCATCTGAGAAATCAAAAAAGAAATTATCATGACGTTTGTTTTAATATTCTCCGCCAGTATTAGAAACAGCAGGTAATGATAAAATAGTTATTTATGCTACAAGTGCGGAAGGTAGGTGATTTCCGACGAGTGGCATTTTTTTGTACAAGTCGAAAATCATATTACACACTTGTATCATACAACGTTTTACTATGCATTGTGCGAGGAAAAAAAAAATAACGAGCGAGCCTTACGGCAGTCGCCTATGATGTGACTTTGACTTCGACTTTGACTTTGACTTTGGCTTTGGCTTCGACTTTGACTTTAACTTCTATTTCGATTTCTTAGAGTTAATTTTATATCATCTTTTATACGCAGCATTACATTTTCATATCTGTTACGTAACAGAAAAAAATCACAGAGAAATATCATATATGAACATTTAGCACATGTCTAACCTACAAAATATTTTGTACAGCCGTCATCAATTAGTTTTAACAAATTCCTTCTACCAATTTCACTTCTGCAGCTACGATTATTTTCTCATAATAATATAAAACCTGGAAATTACTTACCGAATTCAGATAGACCACAAAAACAAATATCACAAATAATTGTCGAATTATAACGTTACGCACAAAATTGATCGCACTGAGTGAAAGAACAAAATGGCTGAATCCACAGTCACGCCATCTGTTTACAGTGTTTGTTGTGTAATGTTTCCAGTAGATCATTTTATTTCAAAGTTGGAAATAATTTTGTGAAACACTGTAACCGAGATGAAGAACAGAGATGAGTAGAATATTGGACTTCCATTTAAATATGTAAATGATGTATTCATTACTGTTTGTTTTATTTATTTTAAAGAATAATCTATTTTAATGGATATAAACATACTAAAAAAATACTAAGTTTTATACTAACACAATTCGATTTTTGTAAATATATTTTTAATGTTGCTTTGAGTAAAAATGGACATGGTTTTCTTTATGAAATTTCTGTGAACACAGTTTTAAAATTTGAAATATTAGAATATCTTGCTTTCGCTTACTTACGGAGTATTATAAATTGTAATTATAGATACTTTTAGAATTAGGGTGAATAAAATTGAGCTAATAATGATATTGCAAATGAAAAATAATCGACCTGGACGCGGATAGGGAAGCAAATGTACAATTTTCGTGAATAACACCCAGCAAAGAACAGAACAACAATAATAAATAATTGCCAACGAGCGCTAATAAAATAGAATCGAACAAAATACAAAAAATTTTCAAAGAAATTCAAAAACACTCGAATCATTATTCTAATCTCAAGCAGTTGCTGATTTAATTACTTTACATCTCGAAGGCAATAAACAAAAAACAAAGAAACAAGAAAATCTTTAGCATTCAGATCACGTAATGGGGCTGTATTTAAATCAAGTGCCATCGCCACCCCCCACTTCAGTATCGGCTGAGGTAAAGAGCCACTTAGTCTTACTAACTTGATGTACCTAACTTTTATTAGAATTCTTAGCAGGCCAATAAGTTTACACTTGACTTGGAACAGGGAAACAGAAAAAAAGGAAGAAAAAAGTCGGTAGACTGATCAAGTGGAAAATTACTTGAAGGGTACGCTTATAGGGATTACACACTGATACGGAGATCGGAGAGTCGAACGCGCGCTATGACGGGAAAATGCGCGACTTTTTTATTTACGTTCGTCGTGAACGGACATTCTCTGACTACTTTTATTATACTGTGATATTTCTACAAAACGCGAAATAAATTAGGTTTATAGAACTTGATTTAATATAATTATGTAACTGACAGTTCACTTATTAGAAAGTCTCTAATGCCCGTTCTCACCTACACTAACGGCCAGTTTCTTCATCAAAAGTAACAGCCAAAGTAACGTAATAAAGTTAAAGTAACGGTTAAATTTGTTTCTTCACAATTTTAGCGGTTGCTTTTACTGTTACTTTTTCCTCTAACCTTTACTGCTCGTTAAGCTGCTGTGAAAGCGAAAGTAATGGTAATTTTGTCAGTTGTACTGTTGTAGGTTAGACTAGATTAGACTATATTCAACACCTGTTTGAGCTGTTAGCTAACATAAATCACTGTGTAATAAGATAATCAGTAGGTAATAACCTAGATTTTATTTTATAATAAAATATTAAAATGGCATCAAGATCGTCTATTGAAAATCCAAGTTCATCAGATGATGAACTTATCGTGCGTTATTTAACGTATAGGCGTAAGAGATTTAATATTCGCAACGATCATTTTTATGGGTCGAGGCTGATTTTCTGTTCCGATACAGAATGCCAAAGGAAACAGTTACATATCTCGGGTTATTGTTGCAAGACAAACTTACGCCAAACATTTTTAAGGTGCATGTGCTAAGGTAGCCCGCGTAATTCATTTTTTTTTTTTTTTTTACATTTTGCAGGTCGGTGTGAGGTTTTATGTTGATTAAAATATGATTTGCGACCGTAACAAATATGGCTTTACATAATTACTCGTATAATCATCAGCAATACAACTCCATAAGTAAGCACAATCATCAAATGTCATGATTTCATGAAATAGTCATTCAATGCGATTATATGAACTTATAGAGTTTTAGATATTGATCATTTTTATGATTATAATTCTATAAATAAACATTTAATACGGCCGCAAATCATATTTAGATCAACATACAACATGATACTGACCTGCAAATTGCAAAAAACGTAAGAAAAATTGAATTTCGCTTGCTACCTTGACGCTTTCGCCTTAAGTCAGTTTAAGCTTTAGTTTATAATGTAACCAGTAGGTATCTACATAAAGCTACTAAAATAAAAAGAAGTTTAGGGATCTTTTGTAGCAAATATAACTATGTATGTATAATAAAATGAAAAAGTTTTATGCACATAAACTTATACCAAAGATGTAACATGTGGTATTTAAAACACCGGTCACCTATAAGAAGTTTAGGGATATTTTATAATAAATAGATACATACCTACCTTTAACTATAATAAAATGAAAAACCGGCCAAGTGCGTGTCGGACCACGCACAATGAAGGGTACCGTAGTTGGGATGAGTTTATCCCAAAAACAAACTTAACATTGTAGTTGAAAAACATGTTCTCCCATGCGGAATGTATGGGAGATCATGTTTTTCAAACCGCAAATTTAAGTTGGTTTATTATAACTCGTTAACCTGTACAGCCTACTTAGCTCTGATAGTTTTCCTTTTAATTTCGTTATATATACTACTGCTGTGATTTTTTTCACATGTCCAAGTACAACCATTTAGCTAGAGTGGGGGGGGGGGATTTCAATTAAAAGCTTAATATTTCGCAAACGGATCCCTGAATCCAAAAATGGTTTTAACAAACTCACAATATTTTTGAACGACCTTTCTAACGATACCCCACAACATGGCGTAGACGAGGAAAAAAAAAACATTCCCACTTTACGTGTAGGGGAGGTACCCTAAAAAAAATATTTTTCTTGATTTTATTATACCGCTTTGTTAGCATGATTAATATGTATATATATGCCAAATTACAGATTTCTAGTACTAATCGTCACTGAGCTAAGCCGCGGACAGACAGACAGACAGACAGACGGACATGGCGAAACTACTCGTATAAGAGTTCCTTGTTTACTACGGCACCCTAAAAAGGATTATGCACATAAAGTTATAAGTACCGAACATCTAACATGTGGTATTCAAAACACCAGTCACCTAAAATTAATATTATAGAATTAAAATCAATCCAATTTTAATAAAAACTCGGTACGGACGTTCGGATTTACAAAGCTGCGTTACGAATGCTGGGCTGTCCCTATTTATACTCAAAGAAGAACTTTCACTTTGACATCTGGCACGACAACGAAATTGTGGTTCTGCCATGTGTAAAAAAGCTCCCCACGATTTTTTGGGGAAATTTTGACATTTGTGTAATGGCAACTCTTTTGACTTTTACTTTAGCTGTTATTTGAATGAAGAAACACATTTGCCGTATTATCAGTAAAGGTCAAGTTAAAGTCAATACTTTTACCGATTACTTTAGCTGTCGATGAAGAAACTGGCCGTTAGTGACACCTAAATCAATCCCTAAATAAAAGTACCCAGTTGGAATTTCATCGCTAGGCTCAAGGCTGAGAGTTGAATATCCAATTCATTTAGGTGTCGCTTAGTTGTCGGCATTAGTTACTCTCTTAGTCACTTAGTTACAAAGTGGTTACATCTAAATAATAATTATAATATTCTCCTCGTAAGTTACATAAACTTTAACTAACACTGCAAGTCAGTGTAGAGGACAGAAATAAACCAATAAACTAGTAGTGTCAGAAAACGTATCAATCAATGGGCACAACAGTTTATTTCTAGCAAAACATTATTTTCTAATGTCAGATTTGTGAGGTATTTTTTGCAGTTTTTCTTACTATTAGTTTGGTTTGATATCTCAGTTAAAGAACGGGTGCCAGGAGATGGGCGTCGTCGCCAAGAGAGGAAAAGAAAACGCTGGCGTGTTGGCTTAAATGCATTTAAGTGAGATTGGCCAGGCAATGCATCACAAAATGAACAATAGAAAGTTACCGTTGAAAGTTACCCCTCACCGTTGGGATGCCGACGAATATTAGCACGTTCACACCTGGACGACCTTACTCGGGTGCCGTTATTGCAACTCCAGCAAAACATCAGCTGCAACCTAAGCATACGAGGGGTACCCAGCGGCCCTCTGAACTAGTTGGAAGCTCGCTACCGCAGGTAATAAGCCAAGGACATGCCGATGAAGAAGGCTTCATACGTGTGGAGAAGAAGAAGCCCGCTTGTCGCAATCAAAGCGGTAGTGCATTGACTGGTCTGAACATGTTGCTGCGCCCCGCTATTCCATCGACGCAGCTGTACGTGTCGCGTTTACATCACTCCACGAAGGCAGAGGAGATCGTGGAGTACTTAAAGATTAAGACCAACTTCAATTTAAGAGTCGAGAAGTTGGAATCGCGCCATAAAGTTAAATTTAAATCTTTTGTGGTGCGCGTTCCGACTCATGAAGACCTTAGACTAAGACCCAAGACCACGACCTGGAGACCTTCATGAAGGCAGAATTTTGGCCGAAGGGTATCGTATATCGGCGTTTTCGCGGAAGGCTACATGTCACCTCGACTCAGTGCAATACGTCGCCGACCCAACGTACTACTTAGTTATTAATAGATGATTGTTTTGAATAATGTATGTATTAGTTTATTATTTTGTAAGAATATTTTGTGTATTTTATCTATGGGCCTTAGTTGCCTGACAATAAAAGAATTATTATTATGTCGTTTATTTATTTTCTTTCATATAAAATTACATTTTTAAATATTTCTTACATTAAAAAGATTTAAAAAAAAACATTCTAAAATAAAAAAAAATAGAGTTCCACCGGTGTCGGGAGCAGGGTCCAAGCTACCGGTGGCTAGGGCTGCAGAGACAGGAACAGGATTATTATTATTATTATGGGGGAGAACTTTGCCCAGCAGTGCTTCAAAAGAAAACTTTGGCGAATCAATAGCTTTTCATAGTTTATCTGCAAACCGCAGACCCTGGACATGAATCACTCCAAAAATGACAAAAGTATTGTCCTTTACAAACAAAACAAAAACGGAATAATAACACGATTTCAATCGTTCAACTATTTTATATTGAAAACAAAACAATTTTGGTTCGCGTCCAAATTGAATTACATATCAAACCGATGACAGCGCTGTCGTTATGTTTTTATTTTTATATGTTTTTAGACGTTGATTGATGGGTTCGGGCTGGATAAATATTCTTTTATATATCCAATATGGATACTTGAGAATGCGCGGATTATTTTTACAACCTATTTCGGGCATAAAATGTGGTTTTAAAAGTATTTTTATGAACGCTTTAGGGAATGTTATAAAAACTGATTCAATTACGGCTATTCGTTACCCAACCACATTTAAAAAGAAAACATTAAGGAAAAAACGGAACTCAAACTCCTTTGAGTTTGAGTTTTTTTTCATTTATTTCATTTAAACCAATTACTTTTGAATTGTCAAGGGGTCAGTAAGTCAGAAAGATGAAGCTAGTTACCCATTCCAAAGCGTAGTAGGTGGAATTTATGATGAAGAACGGGCAAAAACACAATGGGAACTATTAAAACCATTTGTCAAGTCTTAAAACAGTATCAAAATAAACATATTTTTAAAGCATTCGCCATTACTTCTACCGTTCCTGGTTTAGACAAAAGTCGCCAAACACCCTGACAAACTCCGTCACCGACGTAATACGAGTACACGGGCAATCACATCTTTTTTTTCTTCACAAATTACGCACCTATCTTTTGCTTTATAGTTTATAGAGGCATGAGGAACAGGGTGTAAAGTTCACTCAACCTCTAAGGAAAAGGGAGGATCCTCCGACCAGACAGGTTTCGTGTCTGGCGGGCAACTGCCCAGCGGTTGAAGTCGGGATCTTGTATATATCTCGATCGCGCGGTAAACTTTAATTGCGCGATGTAGGATTTCTTGTGACGTCAGGATGTTGTGTGACGTCATGCGTAGTTCGCATGTGGCGATGTAGATGCCGTGACAATAGCTTATCAAGTTAATTTCTGAAACATACGGATTTGTACTACATGTTACAACAATTCATCTGCTCAACAACTAGGTCAACGTATCGAATGTTATATTGTAATGACTGTATACTAAATGACAATAGTACATATAAAAAATGTCAGATGTAAAAAAAAACTGAACCTAGTAGTATTAGTGATACTCGGATCTTTATTAAATAAAAGGTACATATCAATGATAGTCATATCTAATTCTAATTATGAATTGGAGATAGGAACATTATTTTCCTATATTTCTTAATTCCAACACATAACCTTGAGGTTCATCGTCCATGTCGACTAACTTCTCAAAAGTAACATGTTGCAAACTCAAAGGAAGTCGGTTAAAAATCAATTGAGTTTGTAACACGTTACTTTTGAGTAGCGTCGTGGACGTGTACATAGCGACACTTGGCTTACTCTAATTTTAAGTGATGTTAATTAGAATGACATTGGCCCGGCCATATTAGCCTAGAACCAATGACTATCGAAATATATGTGTTCTTTAACGGAGACTGCGAATCGGCAAACTTAATGTAGGACGCCCTCAGACTAGGTGGAGCGACGGTCTTTCGAAGGGGGCTGGTAGCAGCTGGATGAGAGTTGCCGATAATCGAGTTGAATTTCGTGCAATAGGAGAGGCTTATGTCCAGCAATGTGTAGCCTATTGATGAATTAGAATATTTCAAAATCACCGGTTACCTAGTGGTGTGACCGTCAGACTGCCAAGTCATAGTTCGAACCCAAGGGCACGCACCTCTGAAACTTCGGATTCATGTGCGTATTGTATAATTATGATTTGCTTCAAAAATGGTGAAGGAAAACATCATGAGGAAACCGGCATGCCTAAGAGATATTTCGCGACGGTATGTGAAGCCAAGTCCATGGGCGGCTATAAAACTCTGCCACCAGGTTAGTCACTAACCACACGGAAAGAAGACGACCCGTACCATTATCTTATTGTTTTAATTTTCGCTGAGTTTACCTAAGGAGCCAGCAGTGTGTAGTAAAACTTCGGGAGTGTCGTTACGACATGAGTCGTTTGTTTTGCTCATTCGATTATTACTAAAGCTCAGTTATCATGTAAAACGCCTTATTTGTTGCGACCCATTGTTCGGAATTACGTTATTTAAATGCTGGCTACTTATCAGAACAATTTTCTCGTTGGTCTTGTGGTCGCAAGCGTACTGCTGAGCATGGGGTTCTGGGTTCGATTCCCGGGTCGGGCAAACTAAACGTGAAGTACACCTCTGCCTAACCCTCCGGGAAACATAGGCTTAATGTACGTTATATTATATAATGGCTTAATGTATGTGTATATGTATTAGGCAAATTTGCGTTGGTCCTTCTAACTAATCCATAATGCTCAGGATGTGGTTAGAAGTCACGACCTCCAGTTCGCCTGTTCAATGTCTTAGCCATTGGAATCCTATTGCCTACTTCGTAAAAGAAATAGTTGTATCACAATTTCCAATAAATTGTTCATTCTGTTAGTTATTGCTTTTTCTCGGAAATGCTAACTTCGTTTAAGATCAGAAATATTATTAGGCGCTTCAATTTTGTTTATTTGGAAATCAATCTAAAATTCATAAGATACAAGAAAAACAGTTTAGTAGTTTATCTTCAAGCATCACAACTTTATTGCTTAATATTTTGCTTCGACAAAATCCCTGAATTTATTAGGTTCAATATTGTGTCTATATTTTAATTATATTATTTTTATATATTTTTTATTATTTTGTTTATATATTTTAATTTGATGAAGACATAAAACGTTTTGGCAACTTCTTTATTAAGGAACATTTTCTTAGGTTTAGGACAAAGAGTAAGAACAATGTTATGTCTTTTTTTATTGATGATTTTTGTATTTACTTACTCGATTGTAATCTATAAGTAAATATTTGATTCGGCCGCGAATCATATTTCGATTAACATACAACGTGATGATCAACGTGAAATTGCAAAAAACGTAAGAAAATTTTAATTTCGCGGCCTACCCTGACGGTTTCTCCTTAAGGCGACGATAACCAACTTTTAATAATTTTATACTGAAGATCACGTCTAAACGAGTAGTGTTAATAATTTAGAAAAAATAGATGTTAAATTAGAGCATTTTCTTAATAACTTAATATATGAATATTTTAGATTATGTCTAACGCGGATTAAATACTGAGAATCACGCAAAATCTATCAAGCGTATTTTTTTTTAATCTTCACCATTTTAAAGATAATTTAATTATTGATCTTTTAGTATCCGTGTTTTATTAAAATACCTTTTATTTTATGTATAATTAATTAATAATGCGTCTAATTTCGGACAGCGCTCCGTGATGAGTGCGTCCTATTACTGGCTGGACGTGCCACGCGTTGCGTGAGCTTAGTACAGAACACGCAAGCTAACCACTCAAGGTCACTGGCATATATCTGCGTCTTAAGGTTGAACTAGTCGCGGACACGAACTCACTGGTGGGCGTGGCCAAAAGCACGCTGTCTCAGCTGGAATCGTTTCCGACAGAAATAATATCAGTGATGATCAGTTAAACGCTGGTCTACATGCACAACGTCTATTTCGCACTCACACAAACACTGTTCCGAACTATTTTAGTAAAACGAGCGCGTAAAAAATTACGAAAAGTCCTTTAGAATATTGAGTTTTATGAAAAAACTGCTTTGTCGGTGCCAAATCTGTTTTGGAGATTTTACACTTTATAAATTACTTATTTACGCCCAAAGTTGTGTTAAAATTAGCAAGAAAAACGAATCTTTGTTGGCTCCTAACTTTTTAATGGCTTATTATTTTACTGTTCTGTTTCCGAACAGATAAAATTAATATTGAGACAAAACGATATCATGTTTAACTTTGGATGTACAATATCAAACAGTGGAGTAAAACCCTCAAAGACAAAGGCAAAGGCATTTAAGGCGTATGCAGACCAGCGCCACTTGTCGCGCGACGCGACACCGGCTATTGTTATACTGTGAAGTTTTCTTAGAAATTGTATTGTTCGTGTCGCGTCGTGCGACAAGTCGCGCTGGTCTGCACAAGCCTTTATTCGTCGGATATGGTACGTACAAGTTGGTTAAGTATAATATGTTCAAGACACATCCGCCGCTAAAAGCGGCATACGAATATTTACATTTACATGGTCATAAAAACCTAACTTATTACTATATAAACTCTATTAACAATACGAAAAACTAAGACTATAGATATAAAGATACATTTATACTCTATTAAAATAAAACACAACAGCAACAATATTTGTAGGTATTATAAAACTAAATAAATCTATAATGTATTACCCTTATATTCAAAAAAATATTTCAGTGTATAAAAATTATTTTGGAGAAGCCATGGTTTTAGACTTCTTTTGTAGTAATTAAATGGTAGTTCTCTTATTAATTTTGGAATATGGTTGTAAATTTTTATGGACATAAGGTAGCTGTTTTTATAGTGCAGAGCGCTGTTACAAAATTGGTTTTTTAGCTTGGTGGGGTCCCTTTTTGTAAATCTATTGTTTTCGGTCACTGTGGAGAAGAAGTGTGAAATTTCCCGAAATTTCTATGGAAAATTATCAACTAGTTCCGCCTTAAGAGCATTTATTCTAAAACAACGTCACAAATAGCTGTCAAATATTAAACTGTTTTGTTTAATTTGGCAACAATTATTACTGTATGGAAATATGAAATATCGCTAACTAGTGACCTAAAATATGAATAATGAATGCAAATTATAACACTGAATTTGATGTTGTAACCATTTTAGGTGTAAAAAGGGCATTTGTAAGTTTCCAAATGTTTTTTTAATATCTAAAACTAAATATTCGGTGTTACGAATTATTGCACTCAAGTTAGGGATATTTCATGTTTCTGTACAGTATATTGCCAAATTAATAAAAGCAGCGAAATATTTGACAGCTAATTGCGATGTTGCCCTCTTTCAGAATGTACGCTCTTAAGTCTTGTAAGTTCCCAACTCCAAATGATTAAATCAATAACCGGGTGTTAGTAAAGTAAATAAAGCCGTTCTATTCTGTAAAAATCTTAAGTGAAGTGAGCTGTCAATAGTGTCAATTAGCATCAGATCGGCTGAGCAAATTCAAATCCGATTAAGGGATTTTTTTTACAAAAACCGTTTTTTTTTTCCTTTTTTCTTACTTACAAGGAAGTCATAATCTCAAAATAATAGAAATAAACTATAATACAGAATTTGAAAAACCTAGTAAGTACACCATGTTTTTTTTTTTTTTTAACCATTTCAAAGCATAGTATGGTACACCAACAATTTCTAAAGTCGAGCAAGGGATTGTCCGTTACTAGGTCATGAAATTGTCAACGCATGGATACTATTTTTAGAATAGTGAAATTATGATAAAGGTCCCGCGCGCAGCAATATTACAGTGTAGTATGCGACAAAGTGATTGACTTTCATTCCACGATGGCATGACAGTTCACTTCAAGTTCACTTCACCTAAGTTTTTACGGTGACATTTTTAGGGTGCCGTACCTCAAAAGGAAAAACGGAACCCTTATAGGATCACTCGTGTGTCTGTCCGTCTGTCACAGCCAATTTGCTCCGAATCTACTGGACCGAATAAGTTGAAATTTGGTACATATATGAAATAAATGAAAATAAATTAATTTTGAATATTTTTGGGGGGGGCGAATAAGAAAATTTTACATAAAAGTTTTGCGAACTTTACCGAGTGACATATCAAATGAAAAGGGCTTATTGCGAGGATCTCAATATTTTTTTAAATACTTTTAAAGTTTTTTAAGTAAATAGATGAAAATTGACCATTCGTCATCTCCGAAACAACAGAGCCTAAAATTTTGGAAAAAAATACAGAGAATAGTTATATACTTACAGGAGGTATTCATCGAAGGAATACTCCTTCCACGAACTACTTCTAGTTTACTAAAATTTTCCTGATAGTTATAGGTATGGGACATGACAGTTATAGGTAAATCTAGCGAATGATATCGACTGCTTTATATTCCTCTTTGTGTTTTATCGTTGGTGAAAAACTTAGTGAGATCGTTTATTTTCTGTTCATTTCTGTCACCTTGGTACTTTTCAAAACAACAAATGATTCAATTTCAATTTACAGTTGAATTTTAAAACGTCTATCGAAATCATTTATTACGAATCCTTCATGTTCTTCTCTATGTTTCATCGTTGGTGCGTTTCGAGGAATACTTTTGGTGCGCTTCATTTGGTGCGTTCAAAAGTGGGTGCGCTTCGAGGATACCTCGCTTATAGATTACAGGAAACCTATAAGAAGTCTATGGTCTTAAAATAACATGATTTATCACTTAATATTGTGTGTGTACAAACTTACATTTGCAGTTGGAATGTATAGGGGTACATGTTTTTGAACTACAATGTTAAGTTTGTTCTTGGGATAAATTCATCCCATCTACGGAACGCTTTATTGTGCGTGGTACGACCCTGGTTTTGTTAGTAAGTAACTAAAACTGGTCTCAGATTAAAATTCTACATACATGATACTTTTAGGTACAGATTTTAATTAAGACCCTCATTAATCTGAAACCTGACATATTAATGAACCCTAGCAAGGACTCAGGTGCTTCTAAAAATTTGTCTAGGGGCAATGGAGTTATTAATTTAATTCCGTTTATTTATTTTATACATTTTATTTTGAAGTTTGCCATACAACGTGGCAGTGATGCGGGCGAATATTTTGATGTACATCTTTTTGTTTGTTATTTTATACATTTTATTTTGAAGTTTGTTACGCAACGGTGTAACATAAGGATCGCTGATATTACAATTCGGTCTAACACACGGACTGTGGACATCGTGACACCAATATTGCGCATCGCAACGATTTACACGTGCTGCCTACGCAGCATTTCGTAACCGTGGGACCGGACATCGACAATGCCTTCCACGATTCCACGTTTTCACTCATTCTTGGTACATACATCGACCAATTGTCACCTACATAATTTTAAAGTTATAAATTGTAATTTCTTGATATTAATAAATTAGTCTAAAGTAAATTGGTTTTTTTTGCATCCTCCGGCTCCAGCAAACATAATTGGCGCAGTCGGTAGGATACTCGCGGGCCGGTTCGCGAGAGTAAATTCATAGGATCGACCTTAGGATCGCGACTCGCGAGTCACCCGGGTGACTATCAAGCACCGTACGAGTATCCGGATCTTCAGAAGCTGCCGTCGGGAGGAGTATCCAGACATCGATACCGCAGAGGTACCAACCATGCTCATGTGAGTACTTTAGAATAGTTCTTGAGTTGCTCATCCTTATCCTTAAGTGTTAATCATAAAATTTAAAAATAAATACCCAAGATTTTCCATCCCAGGCAATCGAGGACCCTTAGGCTAGAGAGATCGTCCAGATCATTATTGTTAGATTCATTTAGGCAGTTAGAAGATAGAGAGATAACTTTAGAAATGTCGGCTATAGACGAAATTTACAAGGCCTTACGCATAGTCCCCGAATTTGCCGGAAACCCTAATGTCCTCACTAGATTCATCAAACTGTGTGACCAGTTAGTGCAAGCCTACGTATCAGCTGAACCAGGGCGCGAATTAATAAATTTGACTCTTTTAAACGGGATTCTTAACAAGGTCACTGGACCCGCAGCCCGGTTAATTAACACCAACGGCGTACCAGAAACTTGGAGTGGCATACGTAGTTCTTTAGTCAATAATTTCTCTGACCAACGCGATGAGACCTCGCTTTACAATGACATGGCTCTATTAACTCAAGGCTCTTCCACACCACAGGATTTCTACGAAAAGTGCCAAACTCTATTTGCCACTATAATGACCTACGTGTCACTACATGAAACCGTTCAGAGTACAATCGATTCGAAACGTTCCCTTTATAAAAAGTTAACTTTGCAATCTTACTTACGGGGCCTTCGTGACCCCTTAGGTTCACGTATTAGGTGCATGCGACCGGACACGATAGAAAAAGCACTTGAGTTTGTTCATGAAGAAATGAACACTCTCTACTTACAACAGCGGAACGAGCACACACCGGCTAGAAAGTCACAGCCTCAGGCACCGACTGATCAGACCAAATTATTCAATCCTGTTATGGCGCACATTCCCATGCCTATGCATAGGCCATTTAATTTTAATATGCCCGGTCCTTCTCGACCAAATATAGCTATGCCACATTCGCTGCAACGTCCGCCGCAAATGTGGAGACAAGGTTTTAACCAACCACAGCAATTCCAACAGCAAGCTCCATCGCGTACGCAACAGATATTCGGGGCACGTCCTTCTAACTATAATCCACATAATAATTCATCTGGTAATAATCAATTTAAAAGGCCGAACACAAATGATACGCCAAAACCAATGAGCGGTGTATCTCATTTCGTACCGAGACCAATGCCATTCCGGGGTAACGATTGGTTTAGGCAGGGGAACCCACCACCTTCTAATTATTTTAGGACAAGAGAAATGAATTTCAACGAATGCTTTGAATATCCATATATGTTTGAACCTTATTGTGATAATGACTTCAACGGTTATCTGTATAACTCTTACGAACAGCCCGACTATTCTTATTATGACGGTTTGAGTGCATATACAACCCAGCAATTAGGTACGTCCCCTGAGGTAAGTCAGGCGACATGTGAAGGGCAATCCACCGAGGAGTCAGCGTCTTCTAACCAGGAAAATTTTCGGGTGAGTCGGACTACAAACGAATCAAAATAGAGGTCAATCTACAAACTCAACGTTACCTACCATATATAGTAATTTCGGACCCACCATTAAAATTATTAATCGACACAGGAGCAAACCAATCATTTATTAGCCCTGAAGCTGTTCAGAGGTTTTACCCACATTTACAATGGAACTATGACCCCTTTGAGGTAACAAATGTGCATGCAACTAGCCGTAACGATTACTCCATTAACTTACCTTGTTTTCAGGAGATAAACGACAGCAATCATTTAACATTCTACATTTACAAGTTTCACGAGTATTTTGACGGCCTTATCGGTTTAGATTTGTTAAATAAATGGGAGTCAAATATTGATCTTAAAAATAATAAGCTAATTACAAAAACTGCAGTTAACCCAATAGTTATGTACAATTCGCGCAATAGCAATTTATATGAAGATATTATCCCAGCGAATTCCTCAAAGTTAGTTAGAGTCCCAGTTAATATACAAGAGGGTGATGCTTTAATTCCTGATCAGATAATTTCAAATTGCTGCATAAACGAGTGTATTACGAGCGTTAGAAATAATCGCGGTTATCTAGAAATTTTCAATCCAACCAGCAATGACTTAATTTTTTCCATGGACCAACCTATTAAAGCGGAAACATATAATTTAGAATGTACTCACCAATCACATCAATCCCGGGTAGACGAAGTATTATCTCGGTTACGCACTGACCATCTAAATGAAGAAGAGCGCGCTAATCTGAAGTCTTTGGTTTCACAATATGCCGATATATTTTATGTAGAGGGAGAACCGCTTACCTTTACTAATAAAATAAAACACAGCATACGTACTTCAGATGAGGTACCGGTCTATACTAAAACTTATAGATACCCATTTGTACACCGCGAAGAAGTTCGCAATCAAATTTCAAAAATGTTAGAACAGAGAATCATCCAACCTTCAGAATCGGCTTGGAGCTCGCCCATTTGGGTAGTCCCAAAAAAAGCTGATGCATCCGGTAAAGTCAAATGGCGAATTGTAGTGGATTTTAGAAAACTGAACGAAAAAACCATCGATGATAAGTACCCTATTCCCAATATAACTGATGTGTTAGATAAACTAGGCAATTGCCAATATTTCACAACCCTCGACCTCGCCAGTGGCTTTTACCAAGTCGAAATGAACCCAAATGACATCCCAAAAACTGCATTCAATGTAGAGCATGGCCATTTTGAGTTCCTACGCATGCCAATGGGACTTAAAAATTCACCATCAACTTTCCAAAGGACCATGGATAATGTGCTTAGGGACCTTCAGAACTCTATTTGCCTAGTATATTTAGGTGACATCATCGTATTTAGCACTAGTTTACAGGAGCATATAATAAATTTGGAAAAGGTCTTTAAAAGACTCAGAGACTCCAATTTTAAAATACAGTTGGATAAGTCAGAATTCTTAAAATTGGAAACAGCATACCTCGGACATATAATCAGTAAAGATGGCATTAAACCGAACCCTGATAAAATTTCAGCCATACGAAAATTCCCACTTCCTAAAACAACCACGGAAATTAAAAGATTTTTAGGGCTACTAGGGTACTACAGGAAGTTCATTCCCGATTTCGCCAAAATCACGAAACCAATGACCCAATGTTTGAAGAAGGGCTCAAAAATAAACTGCAATGATACCAACTATGTAAATTGCTTCGAAAAATGTAAAACATTACTTACAAACGATCCGATCCTTCAATATCCCGATTTTAATAAAGATTTTCTACTCACGACAGACGCATCAAACCTAGCCATAGGAGCCATACTCTCACAGGGACCTGTAGGTTCAGACAAACCAATAGCCTATGCTTCGCGTACACTAAACACAAGCGAGATCAATTATAGTACAATAGAAAAGGAACTTTTAGCCATAGTTTGGGCAACCAAGTATTTTCGGCCATATCTATTCGGACGTAAATTCAAAATTATAACAGATCATAAGCCGCTGCAATGGATCATGAACTTAAAAGAACCTAGCTCGAGACTAACTCGCTGGAGACTCAAGCTCAGTGAATATAACTATTCAGTAGTTTATAAACAGGGCAAAAGCAACACAAATGCCGATGCTTTGTCGCGAATCGAGATTAATAACGAAGAAACGAGCTCCGTCATAGTTAACGTATCCGAAAAGTCACCTTCCGTAGTGGGCTCATCCACTCTCACAGCTCACACTAGCGCCGAAAATCCAATATTAGAAATACCAATTTCAGATGATCCCTTAAATAGATTTAACAGACAAATATGTTTTACAGTAGTAGGTGACATAAAGAAACGCCCAGCAGTTTCTAAGCCTTTTGAAACTCATACCCGTACCTCCATCCAACTCTCCGAATCGAATTTAGAGGAGGATATAATAAACGCAATTAAAGAATTCGCAAACCCGAAAGTTAAGACCGGCATTATAATACACCCCCCATTAGCCATGTATAGAATAGTTCCAATAATTCAAGAAAAGTTCAAGAGCTCCGCTATGAATCTTGTTTTAACTAAAACCGAAGTCGAAAATGTAAAAGAATATCTCAGACAGCAAGAGATCATTCAGAAATACCACGAAGGCAAAACTAATCATAGGGGTATAAATGAATGCTACCTAGCATTATCCCATAAATACTATTGGCCAAAAATGAAAGACGAAATCTCGAAGTATATAAATGAATGCAACGTATGCGGGCAAGCCAAATATGATCGAAATCCTATAAAACAAAGATTCTGTATAGTACCGCCACCAGCAAAACCGTTTGGTGTAGTTCACCTAGATTTGTTTACGGCCCAAAACGAGAAATACCTGACCATCATTGATGCTTTCTCTAAATACGCTCAGGCATACCATCTTAGAGACGGCACAGCAGTAAGTGTAGTCCAAGCCTTTTTAAAGTTTTGCTCCCATCATGGCGTTCCGGTATCAATAGTCACGGACCAGGGACCCGAATTTACTAATCAACTATTTACAGAATTTACGCGTGTCCATAAAATTCAACATCATAAAACCTTGGCCCATACGCCCAACGATAATGGAATGATAGAGCGCTTACACTCCGCTTTACTAGAACATTTGAGAATTCTAAAACTCCAACACCGTAGTGAAGCGATTGTTAACCTTATGACATATGCCTTATTAGCATACAATAGCAGCATACACAGCTTCACAAAATGTAGACCACTGGAAGTAGTTACCGGTCATACGGATCCTCGCGATCCCTTAGATATAGATTTATCTGTGCACTTGCTACAACAATACGTGCAAGAACACCGAAATAGGATGTCTAAGGTATACGAGGCTATTAATGAAACGTCCCTGCATAAACGCACAGAACTAATCGAAAATAGGAACAAAGATAGGGAGCCTGAAAAGGAATACGAGCCAGACCAACAGGTATTTGTTAAGAATCCACTAGCTAACAGACAGAAACTTGCACCTCGTTATACACACGACACAGTATTAGCTGACCTGCCCATTCATATTTACACAAGAAAAAAACGCGGTCCCGTTGCCAAATCACGTCTTAAACGATCACCTAACACAAAACAATTGTTGCAGAATACCGCTGACGATATTGCTACACCTGGTCCAAGCGGAGGACATATTACTTGAGCCCCTAGAAGACGGACCCGGATTACTCCCTTTCAAACTAGGACATACAAAAATCGTGTCTCATTATCATTCCTTCCTCTTACACATTGACCTAGAAGATATTTAGTCGAAGGTTGATTTAGTTAAATCGCAATTAAGAGAATTTAGGCCACTAATTAACAATAAAACACTTTCACTGTTTGAACCCCATATAAGCTACCTTGGGGACAAACTTGAAAAGATATCCATACAATTAGAAAGTTTTGAACCTAGTCGCGTTAAACGAGGACTCATTGACGGATTAGGATCAGTCATAAAAAGTATCTCAGGAAACTTAGACTACACAGATGCAATCAAATATAATAACGCCATCCAAGTTTTAGAAGGTAATGACAATAAACTGGAAACGGAATTTAACCGTCACATAAGCTTGACTAAAGAATGGATGTTAGAACATTCTAATGTATTAAAAAATATAGTAGACAACCAGAACATTATTGCTAATAAACTTAACCAAATCATAAAACAAGACGCATCCAAACAGGCAGATCTAGTAACGTATGCCCATCTGGCACAGCACCTACTTATATTAAACGATAATATAGAGACATTATCGGATGAGTTAAATAAAATAGAACTTATGGTAGCTTTTACGCGTGTTTCCAGCACTACCCATTCTATGATTAGCTTAGTTAACATTAGAAATATAATAAGCAAATTAGGGTTATTATACTCAAAAGACGAAATCATTGATATCGATCTTCGAGAGTACTATGATATTCTAAAAATAGGATCGTATTATATTGATAAGAAATTAGTTATAGTTATAAAGGTGCCGATTGCCTTACCAAGAACCTATAACCTATACAAGTTATCCATAATTCCTAACAGAAATAATATGGCCCTTATCCCTACCTCACCTTTTATAGCAATTCATGGATTATATTCTATGTACATAGAGACAGAATGTCCGAAGCTTAACTCATTGTACCTCTGCGAAGAGAAAGTCGGTTTCAAGATTATAGACAAGCCAGACTGCGTGCAGCAGCTCATCACCCAACAGCACCTCAACTCCTGTACATTAACGCCAGTCACTCTACACAAGCAAGCTCTGGAACAACTTGACGAAAAACACTACACACTAAGCTTCCCGATACCTGCAAAAGTACAGATGTTATGTGGACAGGAACAATTCAGAACACTTCAAGGAAGTTATTTAGCTACAATACCCCAAGATTGCCTGATAAGAACCACCGAATTCACTATCGCCAACATTGACAACCGAATTAAGGGACATGTACTTAGAATACGAACACTATGGGACCAGAACACTACCTCAAGGACCGAAGATTCGTTGGTACAACTTAATTCAATCAACCTCGAGAACCTCCACGAAAGTTACAAGAAAGTTTCAGTACAGCCTCCAGTAAGACTTAACAAGATATCAGATGGAAGCCTCTACCATACTACCATACCTGTATACCTATTACTATTCAGTGCAGGTGTACTTGCCATTGCTCTTACATACCGGCATTGGATGGGAAATAAAGATAAGAAGATCGACACTACATCTGTAGAAATAAACCCAGATCAAGACATTTATGCTGAAGTGGAACCAAGAAGGAATATTCATCCAGCTGGAATCAAGATGGACCCTAGTCATCTTACAGCAACATTTTTAACAACAGTTAACAAATAGTTGCTGTTCTACGGGGGGAGATGTTACGCAACGGTGTAACATAAGGATCGCTGATATTACAATTCGGTCTAACACACGGACTGTGGACATCGTGACACCAATATTGCGCATCGCAACGATTTACACGTGCTGCCTACGCAGCATTTCGTAACCGTGGGACCGGACATCGACAATGCCTTCCACGATTCCACGTTTTCACTCATTCTTGGTACATACATCGACCAATTGTCACCTACATAATTTTAAAGTTATAAATTGTAATTTCTTGATATTAATAAATTAGTCTAAAGTAAATTGGTTTTTTTTGCATCCTCCGGCTCCAGCAAACATAATTAGTTTGCATGCATTACATCTTTTTGTTTGGGTGGGTTGTTCATCGTTTTTTAAATATATCTTGTTTTTTTTAAAAGAAATATGTTTTATTTTATGAAAAATCTTATGAATAAGATTTTCATAAAATAAAATTATATTTTAAGGGATAAGCTTTAATTTAAATTTATAAAAACATTTCTATTTTCATGCTCTATGATTCTTTCTCCTCCTTTTTTATATAATTGTACATATTATTATTATTATTTTAAGACTGTTATCTTTTAAATTATGTAAATTTTCCCCACACATGTTCACATTTCCAAGGCTGTGAAAATAGATAAAACTAATTTTCCTAGATTATGAGACCTAGCTAGTTTGATTTTTAACTATATTGCAACTTTTATCGAAATCGTTAGAGCCGTATTCAAAAACTCGATAGCAAATATAATTATAAGCAGTATGTTAACTAGCGTTCCCGCTAACCCGCAATAATACAACGTCACAAACATGCAAAAAAAAAATTGTTCTTCAAAACATTTTTTTTTTTGATAATATTTTCTCCTATTCGTCTCGTCATAAAATTAGTTAACATAGTGTATATATACAAATATTTGTCATTTAATAGTATAGGATATATACTAGCTGTTTTATTTTTCGCGATTTCAGGTTTGATCCTATGGAGTATCGGCTATTCTAGTCTAGTTCATAATGATGAGTACACTTAGGTCATTTACACCTGATATAAATTATTTTGACTATGAGACTGTTAAGTTTCAAAGAGCGTTATAGTTTTTCTAATAGTCAGTGAACACAATCAAATGCACCTAATTGCAGCTGTAATCTCACCTCTGTTAAGAACAAAATCATCGCTCACATCCAAAGTGTTAAACATTACCAATTACCTTATTTTCACAGCTAACAATTAACAATTTAGCTCAAGCACACGCCAACCAAAACTCGTGTAATCCTCTCGGCTATGGAAAACAGCTGCTAAGTAATTAGATTGTGAAGTAATCCGTTCCGTATAATTACGTTTTGGATGGTGGTTAAGCGGTTGACTGCCGTTTATAACGCGACCTGACTAGAGAACACTGTATGTCGAATGTGTGACCGCAGAGTTGATCCAGATGGCGACGAGTGCAACGGCTAATCTAAACTGGGTTTAGTTGATAGTATATTGGATACTGTCATGAAATAATGTTACTGTTGGGTAACAACGGTAGAGGTTTTTCTCTTTTTTTAGAATAACTTTAGCTTCTCATAAGAAGAGATAGTTACCAAAATAATTCTTTTTTGAAAGAAAGAAAGAAAAATGTGTGTATTGGAATTACAGCAGAAAAATACACCCTATAACTAAAAAAAAACAGAAAACAATAATTATAATGCCAATAGGGCCTCAGCTCAGCATAAATGTCAGATGGCAGCACATAGTGTACCACCTGACGCTAATTTTCGGCTGCAAACCACGAGTGCCATACGCTAGAATAATAAAGACAGGGAAGTGTGTGTCCGTTTTAATAAATGAACAGAATATATTTAAAGGTAAGTAGTAAAAGATAGGATAACATGAAAAGCTCACAAAATCAAATAAAATGTTGTGACATACATCGGTGCGTGTGGTGTGTTGTGACTGAGAAACTAAAATAAATAAATACCCAATATCTGTGTCATAATAGCTACATTAAAATTAAAATAAATAATAAATAAAAAATGTAATAAATAATTGAATTATAAATGTGTAATACAATATTTTAAATGGCAACATTCCGTGTTGGCACGGACTCGCGCGCCGCCCCGGCTTAGTAATCTGTGCGCACAACTGTCAGAAAAACTATATTGTAAGACGTTTTAACATCTGGTTTGGTTACGTAACAATTATCATGGCGCAAGTAATGAATGATAGATGGAATTGTGTTAAATAAGTAATAACAAAGGATGAATTGTGTAGGAAAACATTTTCCGAAACATCATACAGTTTTCAACTACAACATTTTTAAAACAACATTTTTTTGTTGTGCCGTATGACTCTTTCCCCCTCCTTTTTATATACATGTACAAATTTTTAAGTCGGTTAGCGTATGTATATTATGTAAATACTATCATTACCTAAACCTCTCACCCCAACAACACAATAATCGGCATTTCTGATGATGATGATGATGTTTTTATTCTAGATTTATTTGTTGTTTTCTTTAATTTTAATTTTGATTCTTAGTGTTTTATTTATTCTTTTGTTATGGTAATATAAAGAACACCTTTTTTACATTTATTTACCGAACATGTTTTTAAGATACATTTTTAAATGGTTATTTTATATTGGTGCCCAAGATTCAGGCTTACCTAGTTTGAGGCCAATGTAAACCATTTGTATTTTTTATTTTTTTTATTTTAAAGATTTAATTATTTATTTAATGAGAGCGATCCATTCATAAAATAGCAATTCATTTTCAAATAAAAAAGAAAATGATTTATGAATTGTATAATGAGAGTAAATTATCGTTTATTTACATTTGCCGACATGAAATTTTATTTGCGTGAAGATTTTGAGACTTTTGTTGCAAGGCTACCGAATCTTGCGTTGCTTCGTATAGATAAACAATAATACGGGCCAAAGGTTGTAGGCACCATAAACCACCACTTTATTTTAGTTTAGTAAGTAAGTAATTGGAGCCCACTGAAAGAACTTAAGGTAAAAGTTACTTATACTGCAAGTTAAAAGTTAACAAGTAGCGATTCTTTCTTTTGACAAGAGTTTAGTTTCACATTAGTTGTCGTATTCGATATGTATTGCTTACCAAGTTCTAATTATAGTACAAAACCTTTTTTTTTTTAAGCTTTTATTTAAATGCTCTAAGAAGAAGAAAATACAATTTTCTTTTAAAATTTTAACTATCGACATATAACCTCAACTGTCAAGAGGTCTGTTTTTGACCTGCCACGACTGACATCCGTATTTGTCCAAAATTGCTACAGATAATAAATTAAACTCATGCTTAAAGTTGTACAAAAATATAGTGTATTAGACAAGGATGCCATATAATATCACATGTCAAACATCTGACAATAGTTTGTACCCGTAATGTTTATTTATTTGCGGCCAGTGCCGATTCCGCTGACAAAGATGGCGGACGCGAATGTTTACATTTAGATATAGTTGATTTTGTATTTACTTGTATAATTAAACTAGCAAGATTCCGCCAGAACAAACATACATACATACATACATTGCAAGTTAAATAAAAGCTTTTAAAATATTCGAGACGCACGTCACCCAAGTGGGATCGTGTGCTTGCAAAATGTAGGTACTATTGGTGAAATAAACGAAAACACCAACAGATTATTTTGGAAATGAACCTCTGTCAAAATCTTTATACACACTTCTGATAATATTTCAAAACAAAAAAGTATTATGTAACGCGATCCATGTAATTACAAAGTCGATTATCCTGCGGTTGTCGGTTCCGCGGTTGGCTGTCCATTAATATGGACGGACGGACGCCGCTCGAGAACACCGAGAACACGTTGACTCTGACCGCTCGATCGTGCGAATCGTCGACGGCTGCTTTTGTTACCACATTTCTTTTAAAGAGAACAAGAGTTAGGAACTTGTCACAAGTTGTTATCCTTCTTTATGTTCATAAAAATTATTAAAAATTCTTGGTTCGAGGAATGTTGAAAATGTTAAAGGTGTTTTTTTTCTCTGCGATTGCAAAATAAAACACTCTTTTACGTGGACAGTCACAGGGACATCTTTTGTGTGAGAAAGTTGGAAGGATATTTCAAATTTTACTGTTACAGTACTACTACTTATTTAGACATTTCTTTTAAATAATATAAATTATATTCAATCAAAATCCTGTGACGCTGTATAACAAGTTTAGAAAAATAACGCAGTCACACGATTTTGCTTTGAAGGTACCTACTTTCTATTTATAGAAGATAGATTTATTATTTTAATGTAGTTATTATGACAAAGATATTGGGTATTTATTATTTTAGTTTCTCATTCGTAACCACACACACTCATGTATGTCACAACATTTTATTTGATATTGTGAGTTTTTTATTTATTTATTTATTTTTATTTATTCAGACTACAATGGTCTATAGTGTTAGTAACAAAATGGCTTAGCCTATGTTAGTACTTAATAACTAAAACAGAACGGGTCCGTTTTTATATTATCCTATCTTATATTATCATAGCATCAACACGTTGGACCTGAGACGCAAGTGTGCGCTTTTGATGCACCACTACTTATTGCTTAATATTAAAATCGATGACGTGACTACTCTACATAGCTCGCTGTTCATTATTTGCTCCGGACCGGATGCGGCGGTCGCGCGCCTGTGCCTCAAGGTGCCTGTTTGCGGCTCCGCCAGTGCATGCCCTACTACTCGATATGCTCCTACAACCCACGCGATCAATCTGCTGAACGCCCTGATTGCCCAGGAGCCCGATATTGACATAGTTATATATAGCAGTAAATTAATGTTAAATGTTTGCATGAAGTTTTTTATTAAGTTAAATGTTATTGTTGGCTTGCTGCGCGCTTTGGTGTTTACTGTAAGTGCAGCAAGCAATTGTTATATATGTAAATAAATGAGTAAAATAAATTAAATAAAACAAATAAATTACCTTTAATTTATTCCGTTAGTTTGTTAATTAAAATGGACACATACTTCCCTGTCCTTAATATTCTAGCTTATGGCACTTGTGGGTTGCAACTGAAAATCAGCGTCAGGTGGTACACCTTGTGTTGTCATTTGACATTATGCTAAACTGAGGTCCTTTTGGCATTACAATCATTTTTTTCTGATTTTTCTGCTGTAATGCCAATAAACACATTTTAGTTAAAAGGTTATTTTTTCTGCTGTAATGCCGATAAACGCATTTTTCTTTCTTTCTTTCTTTCTTCTAGCTGATTCTTTTACCTTATTATAAGAATATAAACAACAGAATTGTTTCGTTGTGAAATCTACGGGAGCGGAAAGACAAAACGTCCGCGAAATCTATCTCATACCAAAGTTCACGGGAGAATTTATTGTCAGCTGATTTATCTGCGCTGATACCGCCCTAAATCTTGAAGCAGTTCAAGTTGAAATGTTTGGGGACAAAATAATTTCCAAGACGTGGGCTATCGATTTTATAAAACAAGAGAGATCTGTGCAACTGCAGTGATTCGTCGAAAAATAAAAACTAGTTTATAATATAAACTTACTAGCAAATTCATCCGACTTAACTAAAGAAAACTGTTCCGTTTGTACTACTACTTATTAACCCCCGACGCAAAAAGAGGGGTGTTATAAGTTTGACCGCTGCAATTTATTTTTATTTGAAAGCAGGTTTTCTAGCGATGGTTCTTGGACATGTTTTATCAAAATCAGCTCTGCCGTTTGAAGATTATTAGCTCTTTTCTAGTTGATGAATGGATGCGAGCGTCTTCCACAGGTCTGATCGTTTTGAAATTTGGTATTCTGTTACTTCAATGTTATTAGAAGAACATAGTAGGCTTGAACTGATGCTGCAGCATCACCTGGAATTTGCAGGATATCCAAATCCCTTACCAACTTACAGCACAGGTATCGTGTTTGGGTTCATTGGAATGGTCTCAATGAATAAGTTATAGATAGATGATGAACAGGGTCTGGTGATAGAGTAGGAAAGGGAAATGAGGAAATGTTTGTATCGGGGTTTTTAACAATTTTAATATAATTTCACTTGTTATAACCCATAAGGCTGCCTGTCCACTGGAGCGGAGAGGAGATGAGCAGAGTAGCGGTGTGCCAATATAAAAAAAAAAGTGGAGCGGAAAAACGGAGCGGAGAAGCGGAGAGGGGAAGCTGAGCGGGAAAACGGAGCGGAGAAGTGGAGCGGGGAATTATTATTCGTCGCGTGAACTCGGTCTAGTTCCGCACAGTCCGTAACTCCGCTCCGCTACCTCGCTCCGCATCAATGGACAGACACTGTCCACAACTCCGCTCCACTCCTCTGCCATTCTCCTCTCCGCTGCCTCGCTCCGCTTCAATGGACAGGCAGGGTAATAGAGGCCATAGTTGCACGTTTTGCAATTGTGCACGGACTGCGTCGTTCAAATATAAATTCAAAAGTCATTTATTAAAACTAGGCTGAGAATCAGCACTTTTCGAACGTCAAAATTACATAAAACAGTCCCCCAAAACGCCCGCCCTGCACTAATTCCTAGAGCTTTAGCTGGGAAGAAGAAGTGGCGCAACATACTCCACAGTAGCACAGCTGTCTGTTCGATTAGAAAAAATAATTATATATAATATACAATACAAAATAATTTACGTAACGCGACACTAAACATAATTTAAATTATAAATTATAAGCCATATGTCAGCTAGCACACGCCAATATACCAACCGAAAACATCGAGAACAATACTCGGGCAGAAATAAATAATAAAAACTAAACGTAAACAGAATCTAAATAAAAGCCTCCAGGCATAAAGGGCGTAGCCGCTTACATATAACTATATATAGCTGTAACTGGAAGTTATAAATGATAAATGGACCTATCCATCGAGGTAAAATAAATAAACAGTGCATTACTAATAATCAATCTGCCTAGCCTTTTCCCAACTATGTTGGGGTCGGCTTCCAGTCTAACCGGATGCAGCTGAATACCAGTATTTTACATGGAGCGACTGCCTATCTGACCTCCACAACCCAGTAACTGGGTAATACGATACCCCTTGGTAAGACTGGTGTCAGACTTTCGGGCTTCTGACGACTCGTAACGACTGTCAAAGATCCACGAATAACAGCCGGGACCAACGGTTTAACGTGCTTTCCGAGGCACGGACGATTCTCGGTATGTAAAGATGGTCACCCATCCACTGACCAACCCCGGCAAGCGTAGCTTAACCTGATGGATCGAACAGTGCGGCTGTTGTTACTTAGCCACGAGCTCCTTCAAGTTAATTACTAATAACAATAACAAAACCATGATCAGCAACACGACCAGGCATCACGATCAGCACCCGTTCCCGAGCATATCGCTAAGATCAGCCATTACCCCCCTCGCCATATTTGAGGTAAGGAGGCAACCCGCCATTGGTTCAGTGGTCGCAAGTGCTAATGATGAGCATGAAGTCCGGGTTCGGTTCTCGGGTCGATCAAAGTGTTGTTGGGTTTTCCATCTGGGATTTCTCAGTAGCAGCTCGGAACCGGGATCTGAGCTCGGTTGATGGCAATAGGCTCGCCACCTATTACATGGGACTTAAACATAACTGGCGAAATGTGGGTGTACTATAGGTACACTTCTAACTGACTAGTTATTACGGTTCTTAAGATACAGCACGTTGACAGACTGACCTAGGAACAAAACCCTGAAAAAAGAAAACCTTATACTAAAACAAAGATTTTTTCTATGAGGAAAGGAACCTGCTAAACGATGCACAGTTTATTCAACCACTGCGCGCAACTTTGAAACTACCAGTACCTACATTTACCAGAATACCCGCGAAATTTCACGGATTTGTACTAAGTATATAGAAGAATACGCCTCTAGCTCATGAGTACTCCTCATAAATGCGCAACGTTAACTAGACATGGTTGATTGGAATGATTCATTACTATGAATCCATGATGTAGCTATCTATGTATTATTTATTGACGACCGGCCATTGTGTTTTGTGCTACCATACCATCTTATTTCTTTCCTTATAAATAACTATAATTATTTTTAAACAAATATCTAATCGCGGTTAATATTATTTGCAACACATTTCTATCTATTTTTTATTTAAATATTTACACACACTTTAAAACTGATTTGCATCCGTAACACGTCCTCGTAACATAAGGTCCAGTTGAATATCAGCGTCAGACACTAGTGTCTGGCATTTATGAACTGGGCCTATTTAGCACAGCCGCGAGGCACGCGATACTATTTTAAGCTTTTTAATTTTTTTCTGTGTTTTTTGTTTTTGTGTGAATGTTGTGTTCCATAACCTGAGTAAAATAAATGTATTTTCTTTCTTTCAACTTTTTAATTAGTCGAGATTTTTAATTCAAATTCTTTATGGCACCTCTTTAGGTCATGAGCTATACTAATATTAAAAAAAATTGGCCTAGGTTACGTGAAAATTGATTTGCTGTTACAATGTAATTAGATTTCTTTCACACAACACTTCTTATATTCAACACAAGGTTCATTACTTTTAATAATAAAAGAAAAATATTATTAAACTAAGTCAGTGATCCGACCGAAGATGCTGAAGTTTCAAGACTAAGTTATTACCAAGTTACTTAAGTACATTTAGCTGGATAAACTTGGTTTGTTACCCGTTCTCGTGAAAAACATAATTTATTCTGTAGTAAGGACTAGCAAAGAATATTAATAGGTAGCTCTCCAAAAAGCTTGTTTAGAGTTGCTTTTACACTTGATACAGACTGACGTTGTAAATCGTTGGGCGATTTGAGGACCATTTTTATTTTTTTCGCGCCTACAAGTAATATAAATACCTAAATAAATTGTTATTTAAAACAAAATGTTCGAAGAACGTCATGTAGGTATGTATTTCTCTCATCGCCATTCTGTTTATGAACATGCATCTGTTCACGAAAATATTTCTGTATTTTCCTGTCGCAGACTGCGATTTCCCGTAAAATGTAAATGCACCTTAACCATAGGGCCCGGGCAGCGAATTATTAAGTACTATGATAATGAAGGGCGCCCAATGGGATGAAAAAATTACAAGATTCACGCAATATGCGCCCCAGACACGCTGTGCCTACTTTAAATATACCTTCTTTACGTAGCTTGAAGCCAGTTTATTTTTCTGTGTTAACGTGGTATGTTTTAAGTTTAGATTTAGCTTCAAAGAATTTATGGGATTCCGCTATTTAATAGTAAATAGTAATGATATCATTTTAAAATGAATTAATATAATAAGCGCGGGTGTAGATATTGCAATGCTTGTAAAACCTGCGTCCTAACCAAAACCGATAGTCGCGCGAGTACGCGATCGACACGCTCATTTGTATGAATGTTGACATACAAACGCAACTTCATTGATTCTTCTTCGCGTTTGTTTACGATGTGGCCAAAGGCTACTACTAAGTCTCAGGTACCGACATAACTGATATTTTGTAAACTTAGTTCTCAATAAACACTTTGAGCCAAAATCAGCAGGGAGCAGTGGTGGCCCAGTTATAACGGCCGCGACTTACGAGTGGCAGGTTGTAGGTTCGAACCCAAGCAATCAATTTACTTTTTGTAAATTATTTCATCACCACTGCTCTGAAAACGGTGAAGGAAAACATCGTGAGGAAATCAGCATGTCTTAGAACTAAAAAAACCGAACTCCTGTGACAACCGACAACCCGAACTGGGTCCACGTGGTGGATTACGGCCAACTCCCTCTCACAGAGAGGAGGCCTGTGGCCCAGTAGTAGGAATATTAAAGGCTGATTATACTAAGTCAAAATCAGACGAACATTAGTGAGGTGTCCAGTGAAGTGCTATAATTACGATTTTGTATCATGTGCGAGCCAACTGTAACTCTAACCTTGACCTGGTCTGCACATCACATGAATTGCCCTATAAATGAGTATCATACTGACTAGCGAGCACGGCCTTGTGATATGGCTCGAGCCACACATTTTATCAAATCAAATTATTCATATATACGTACAATGTGATAAAATGTGTGACTCGAGCTCTCTCAGTAGGCCGATTCGATCAGTCAGAAATATGAAGCTAGTTGCCCATTCCAAAGCGTAGGAGGTACCTATGGAGAAGAACGGGCATGAAACTCCACGGACACTCTTTTAAATAAACATTCATTTAATTTAACATTAATTTTAAATAACAGGTTGAGGCTAGAAAAACAATACAAAAGAGTATTTTTTTGTTCGATCTATCTTTTTTGTACAGCGGAAAAAAAATAATCCTTGAATTGAAAATGCCTTTACAACATGTTTTGAATAAAAAAACAGTTCATTGGAAAGTGGAAGCCGGCTACAAAAGTTGAAGAAGTTTTATATAAGTCACAAATAAGCCTCGTAGTTTAATAGGTCCACGATTAAAGTTATGCAAATATTTTTATTTTTTCCTTTTCTCTTCTCCCCGTCTGACAACGGTGCCCGTGTAGTCTAAGCAATGAACGTTCTCAAATAATATTTCTAGACTACATTTTTATATTTTCTTTACCCACTTAATAAGATGTTGTTTACTTATTTCCTGTTGTTTTAATTTCAAGTTTTTGCCTTTAGCCAGTTTCGTGTGGTTAGTGACTAACCTGGTGTCAGAGTTTTAAAACCGCCCATGGGCCTCTGACTTGGCTTCACATGCCGTCGAGAAATATTTCTCAGGCATGCCGGTTTCTCAAGCTGCACGCCCTCGCGCCCCTAGTCGCCGCAGGAGACGCCCCGGGCGTGGGGAGCCGCGAGCCGACTTCCGGCCACCGTAGGCGCGGGCTTGCGGACGGTGAGCAATGGGTAGCTCGCCGTCCGATAAGGACCAGGCCCGGGTCGACGGCGCGTTGTGTTCCACGCGCGCCTCAAAGAGATGTCAGCACCAACTGGCGGGGTCCGTAAGGACCAATGCCTGCTGGGGTTGCGGGTTTGTCCGAAAAGGATATCGCGACCCCGGCACATGGGCAACGGAAGGAACACGGGTGGGTTTTTAGTCAGTAAAAGTCTGACACGCCCTCTCGCTCCGCCCAGAGCGGGAGAAGTCATTTGATGATTTCCCATCCTCAAAAAAAAAAAACGCATGCCGGTTTCCTCACGATATTGTCCTTCACCGTTTATGAAGCGAGTGATAATTATACAATACACACATGAATCTGAAAAGTCAGAGGTCTTGGGTTCGAACTCGACACCTATGGCTTGGCAGTCTGACGGTCCCACCACTAAGCTATCACTGCTATTTATTATTATTTATTTACTAGCCAGTATAGTGTCATAGATTTGTGTTAAAAAGGCTAACTATTTTGAAAACTTTGCTTAGCCTGACACTCTAACTGAAACTGAAACGGAAACGCCGTTCCTATTTATTTAGGTACTTTCAATGATAGGAAAATAAGTAATTAATAATTTTTATATTTTTTATAAAAATATTTAAAAAATTTAACGTTATGCATATTAATTAAATAAAAGAAAAAAATAATTTATAAATATTTTATTCAGTATTAATTTGGTAAAATATTAACACAAAATCTTGGAAATAATTTACAAATTAATCAAGATCAAGATCTTCAATAGATCTCATTCAAATGGTTTAATTAGCTACCTCTCACCTTCAGAACCTTTACTAATTGAACAATGACTCAAAATTCGAAGTTTAACGGTTAAATTATTCGACAAGCCTATTTAGAATAACCAAGGACTTGAAAACAATGTTAAGAGATTCGCCATTTTAAGTAACATTTCTCAGGCGGAATCGCGAGAGCCGATTGTTTAATGTACCGCACAGACTTTAGTCGGTGTCATAATCGGAGCAGTCAGCTGTACCCTAAATAGATTCACGTTATCGAAGTTTAATGTAGGCACAATGAGGTTAGAAGATTATGAGGCTCTACTTCGTGGGGAAATTAATATTGACACTTGACTGCAGTGGTAAAGCATAACCTGCCAATAACGTTCCCACTGCCTGGGACATAGACCTCCTTTCTGTGAGAAGGAGTGGGCCATATTTCACCACGCGGGTCCAGTGCGGGTTGGTTGATGTCATCTGTGTCCGATTTTTTTGTTCTAGGACATGCCGGTTTCCTCACGATGTTTTCCTACACCGTTTTGAGAGCAGCGCTGATGAAATAAATTATGCAAAGAACTCCATACTTCGTTCCAAAATACAAATAGCGGACGCTGCCCGCACAGTTGCTGGAGTAAAGTGCAACTGGGCTGGCCAGATCTGTCGCATGTCGGAGCAGGAATATGCAAAAATCACCACTCAGTGGCTCCCAAATAGCAGGAAACGACTACGCGGCAGGCCCAAAAAGAGATGGCGGGATGAGCTGGACTCCTTCTTAAAGGATTGGCCCGCAATCGCAGTAGACCGGGACAAGTGACCTTTGCCCTGCAGTGGGACAACATAGGCTTATAATAATATTAAGTGCCTGCCTGGTTTGGAACTCAAAATACGACACGTAGGTCGGCGACGTTACTACTGGGCCACCACTGGTCAATGGTACGGGTCCTGAAAGTTGTGACTGTAAGGTATCCGCTGGCTTTGAAAAGACCAATGCAAAATTTCAAACTGTATGTTCGAAGTCCAAACTTCCGACCGATGTTTTAATGGTTATAATTTTTTGTTTACGTTGACGGAACGGGCCTGTTTTTTTTTTTTTTGAGGTTGGGAAATTATCGAATAACTTCTCCCGCTCTGGGCGGAGCGGGAGGGTGTGTCAGACTTTTACTCACTAAAACCCACCCGTGTTCTTTCCGTTGCCTGTGTGCCGGGGCCGCGATATCCCTTTCGGACAAACTCGAATGCCCTGGCAGGCATTGGCCCTTACGGACCCCGTCAGTTGGTGCTGACATCTCTTTGAGGCGCGCGTGGAACACAACGCACCGTCGATCCGGGCCTGGTCCTTATCGGACGGCGAGCTACCCATTGCTCACCGTCCGCAAGCGGTGGCCGGAAGTGCAACATGCAGTGCATGTGCAAGGGCCGCAAAAGCGGAGAAAACGTCGCGTAGTCGCGGTTAGCTCGTTTCGCACTCTGCCACAGAGAGCACGTTCACAGTTCACCTCGCTAGAAACACAATGGAAAATCCTCAGTGCGATAATGCTCTAAAACAGCTTAGAAATGTGTGAAAACCTTTTTAGTGCCTTTGCCCTGCAGTGGCATAATAATGGCTAGCTAGATGGATTGAAACAATTTATACTATGCCACCATCCATGGTATGTCACCATTACTAGCTGGGTTAATAGTTTGCCACATAATTGGCCAAATCACCACCAGTGTAATCTTACGCTCTATTACATCAAATGTTTGCGAGAAATTGCCCTTAGCTTAGAATTTGTATAATGTCTGAGAAACGCATTGTTATTGTCAAATTGCCTTTGATACATGTTCCGTCCGAGCGTAGTACAGTAATCACTTGATGATAGGCCAGAGCTAGTTGTTAATAGGCTCAGACACAGTACAAATAAGTAAAAGTATTATAGTCATTCATCATCATCATCATTTCGGCCGAAAGACGTCCACTGCTGGACATAGGCCTCCCCCAAGCACCGGGCTTTCGACCGGTTCTGTGCTCCTCGCATCCAGCGGATTCCTGCGGCCTTTACAAGATCATCGGTCCACCTTATGGGGGGCCTTCCAACGCTAAGTATTCATTCAGTTTTTTCTTAAAATCTAAAACTCAAGTTACGTTAATTTGTTTACGAAATAGGACAAGTAAAGAAGAATACGCTTTAGATACATACCTAGTATGCCAATATACAACCTCTTTTTTGTACTAATTTTGTATAATGTCTGGTACAGATTGGTGAAACGTAACATGAAAATACTCGTATGTAAGTATCATAAATTAACCGTCCTAATTTATGAAATGTGAAACAATAATTAGGCGAATTTGTTTGAACGTGTGTAACATTTTATGTTATGTTTCACCAATCCGTGACCGTTTAGGATTTATTTACACATACAAGTAGACATCGGCATCGCTTAGTAAAAGTATTAGATTTTTACTTTAAGGCGACGATACCCGACTTTTAATAATTTTATACTGAAGATCACATAGAAACGAGTACTGTTCATGATTTGAAAAAACATATGTTTCATTAGAGCATTTTCTTCAATAACTTAACATATGAATATTTTAGATTACGTGTTATTAGTGATCATGGTGAAATTTGTAAAGTTATATCTAACGCGGATAAAAAACTGAGAATCACGCGAAATCTATCAAGCGTATTTTTCTGAATCCGTCACCATTTTAAAGATAATTTCATTATTGATCTTTCAGTATCCGTGTTTTATTAAAATACCTTTTATTTTATGTATAATAAATTAATAATGCGGCTAATTTGGGACAGCGCTCCTTGATGGGTGAGTCCTAATTACTGGCTGGACGTACGACGCGTTGCGTAAGCTCAATACAGAACACGCAAGCTAACCACTCAAGGTCACTGGCATATATCTGCATCTTAAGTGAATCGATTAGAGTCTTGCACAGTCTAAGGGGATTTACTGTGCTCCATAGACATCCTGCGCCTTTACCACCATCTTTATGAAACCGCTCTTACGTCATTGGCGAACAAGTGAGTGAGTCATACTTTCCGAGTTAGAAAACTACTGGAAGTTGGAATTCTGTTAGTGGACTTTAAAAATCAAAGTAGAACTAATTCTTGGAGCGTTCCAGTAAGAATCACTTCTTGTTAGCGGTAAGTAATATGAAAGGTGTTGCTAAACTTGGGAAATGTAATTTATTGGAAATTTGTAAAGTAGTGTGTTTCTCGGAATAAAGTTGTCATCTTAAATGACGATTTCTCCTAGTGCTCTTGTGGCGGCATCTACATCGCCACATGCGAACTACGCATCAAAGACCTGACGTCATACAAATCCTGCATCGCGTATATATAACTTTCCGATATCAATCTTTGGACAGTTGCCCGCTAGACACGACATCCGTCTGGTCGGAGGATCCTCCCTTTTCTATAGAGGATGAGTGAATTTTACACCCTGTTCCTCATGCTTCTAAATTGGGTTCTCTCTCTCTCTCTGGCTTTCTCGGATTGGTTGTATGGCGACCGTCCTTCTGTCAAACGTACCTAGAGTGCTAGAAGGATTTCTTGGTGCCTGAGTGACATAACGGGGGGCGTTGTTGGTAATCATTTGTGAATCGTCACAAAAATTGCATGTTAGTTCCGACTTTGGGCACGCGCCAAAAGTACCGTTGGACCGTTGTACTTATTACTTATGACATTACATGGCCAACAAGTTAGCTTTAGGGTTAAAGGGGACACCAAAGGAAAGGTGATTCTAAGGATTTCAATAATACGTTTATTATTTATTGGTTTAGGTTTAAAGAAAATTTATTCTCAAAAAAGTCACAAAGTCACGCACCGCTTACATGAGAACAATGCTTAAAATAAATTATAAATATAAAGTTCGTCACAGACGTCACGGTAGCATTCATGATACACCCATCCAATGCATTCAGCTTTTAGGACGGGTTTTATTTGTGATTAAATATTCAGCAAATTGAGTTTTGAATGCATTGAATGAGTGTAACTTTTTACATATACATGAGGGTATTTTGTTGTATAATTGTGCTCCACCAAACCGGTTAGTCTGGAAGCGGACCCCAACATAGTTGAGAAAAGGCCAGGCAAATGATGATGAAATATTGTACTTCTTTAAAAGTTTTTTTTTTGTTGCTAGTTTTAGTTTTCATCCTCGGTAAAATCAGAAAATTAGCTCAGCGAGTGCTACGTTGGGTTAGTTGTTTTACTTTGAATGTGTATTTTACTTTGGTGGTATTTTTGGTGTGGTGTATAAAACGTGAGACATGTGATCCCACACAAGGTTTAAAGTGTACTAAAGTCACTATTTCAGTCAAGTGGTAAGGGTAGGCTCGGATAGTAAAAAATAATATTTTCGAGTTAGAAAGAAAGACTATATATATAGTGTTGAAGTAGGGGCAATTTGTTAAAGAACTTTGTACCATTGTACTGATTATAGCATTACACGGCGATCAAGCCAGAAGCCTATCTATAATGGTGACCGTCATTATGCACATCTGCTTAGCTTGTCGAGCCAAAGCTCGCTGAGCCGAGACAAAGCAAAATGTCTAATATGCCCGCAATAGCACCTATAACCATCAATTCCAAACACATTAACGTTCCTTGGTGGCAGAAATTGGTATGGTCGTACTGTAGATCGCATAAAGATAGTTACAAAACAAGAATAAGCTACACGCGTCGCATGACCACAAAAGAATAGACAATATGACAGATTCACAATCACAATCTGTCATTTTGTCTATTCTTCCGTCGACAAATCCCGTTTCTATTGTGGTTATGCTACGCGTGCTGGCCTCGCATTCATTGAAACTTCGTGTACGCTAGGCCAGCTCGGGATCAAATAGTTTCAAATCACGATTTATATAAATCTACCTTATCATACAAAGATAAATATCAAATAGAAAAAAACACACATACAAGATTGTGTATCTACAGATAATTACACCTACCTACTCTACTTACAGAATTTTTATGTTGTATAATCAAGAATAGTGTTGTTAAGATAAGTATCTTTTTAGGGTTTCGTACCTAACGAGTGCCAACGGGACCCTAATAACTAAGGCTCCGCTGTCCGTCTGACAGGGCTGTATCTTTTGAACCGTATTATGCAGTCTACCTATTACGAAAATGTTCACGCAGTGTGTACTACTATGGCCGCGACGACGAAAAAAAAAACGTTAATGGAGACATACATACAAGAAACGAGTTTAGAATTGTATTTTTAAATATTGGACGGTGGTACCGAACGCTTCGCGTGCGAGTGCGACTTCACTTGGCCGGTTGTTTTGGTAGTATAGTCGACCCTGGACGATCTACTTATACGTGCGTCTGATGATAATGAAAAGATCGAATCAGTTGGTCGCTCGCTGCCACTCGCAATGTTCACGTATTCACACAGGATCGAAATATTATATTTTTAAATACGTTTTAAGCCTGATTAAACGTATTCTTATCAGTCACAGAGGTCAGTTGTCGGTGTAGTTTTGTTTGTGATTATAATAAAGAATTTAAGAGCAGTGTGTGAAATGTGATAAAAGTAATTAAGTTTGTATGCAAGTCACCAATTCGCTTCAATCCGTGGAATCTGTTTCTTTTCGTACACAGGTTTTGAATTAGTTTAGTACATGATACATTTAGCTTTTTTCTTGTGACAAAGTGAAATACATTCATTTATAACTAATCTAAAACTATCTGTGATTAGTGGTTAGACTTATCTAGAGATTGGACATTTAGCTGTAAGTATTCTCATTTCAGTTTTTTTTTCAAATAATAAAAAACCGTGTCCGACATAATTTAAGATTGCTAGTGTGTAACAACATTTGACTGCAATTGGACATTGTGCCTGTTCCCGCGAAAAATGGTTTTCGTGATTATTGTTAGTATATAACATATTTGTAGTTTAGGAACTTCAAATAGGGTATTTAGTTGTTAGTCCAGGAATATTAGGGGTTTCACCTCGGAATGAGAGATAGTCAGGCATAAACTTGTAATAACCTTTTTTTTTGGCACCCTAAAACTTGTCTCAAAACCTACTTATCGTAGGGTGTCCGCGACTACAGATATTCCAAGGTCAATGGTCAAAAAATTGTTTTTTTACACATTTATTGCAAATATCTCGTTTCCTACGGGTTTTATGCTATTTGTATTTATTATAAATATTGTAGAGGATTAAAATTCACTACAACTTTTGTTTAAACATTTTTTTTATATATCTTAACCATTTCCGAGATAGAGGACAGAGCGCTCGCAGTGTTTAACTATTTAGAGTACCTATCATTCGAGGTAAACCTGTAGTCCCGATTAAAAACACGCCGTATAAAGTTTATTAATTATTGATAAATATATAATTCTAAATAATTTGCATTTTTTATTAATTATTACGTTACGTCATAATTTTTTTTTTTCTTTAAATTTATATTCAGTATCATTAACACTTACTTAACTCGAGTAATTATAAAGTTATTAAGGGAAATACTTACATTTTAAGTAGAAAATAATTAAGTAAATCAAAACACATTTAATCTTCATTGAAATCCGTAAACTTATAGATTCTCTTAAATCGTAAAAAATTATACCTGGGACAACGGACCTCTATTGTATAGTACGAACCTTTCTATTGATAGCCAGAAAGGACAGATGTTCAATTGCTTATTCACAACCGGTTTCTTTTGCAAGTAACCATTGTTATTCTTTAGTTTTGAATCGTATCTTGGTAACTATGGACGTACAATTTTAAGTGATACGGATAATTTGTGTTTTAATTTGTCTTTAAAAAAGTTGTCAAACGAAATGTAAAAACTGAAATATACTCTTCCAAAAGGTTTGATAAATATCCTCGTTCTAAAAAACACATATTGTTTCTGCACGCAATAAGTGGTTGGGACACAACTTCTGCGCTCTTTAGAAAAGGAAAAAAACTTTTCTAAAAACACTCGAGAAACTACCGAATTTGGTTCAAATTGCTGCAGCATTTGAAGAAGAAAACTGCCCGGTTCAATCATTATTTGAGAATGGAGTGTGCACCTTGTTGGCAATCTATAATGCTCCAAAATCTGAGGACTGTATCGATCGTCTTCGCTAGCACAGTTCATCAAGTTAACAAAACTGAATAAACCTGTGCAATTATCAAATCTTCCACCAACGAGTGCAGCAGCTCACCAACATTTCAACCATGTTTATTATCAAGTTCAGACAAGGTTAGGGCTTGATTTAGAACCCCAAAATTGGGGTTGGATATTGCGTGATGAATTCCTGGAACCTGTTATGAATGAATCCACCAGCTCCGGAGGAATTGCTTAACACAATATTCTGCAACTGCAAGAATGGTTGTGGTTCGCGATGTGGATGCAGGAAAGCAGGGTTTCAGTGCTCTTTAGCTTGCGGCCAGTGTAATGGGCAAACTTGTCTTAATGCTTCACCTTATCAGAGTGATATCAATGAAGAGGGTACTTTTGCCCCGAAATCCTGGAAGAACTGGAGACAAATGTCGTTGAAGACGCGAACACGGACGAATTTGAAATTTTACAGCGACTGAATTAAAACTTGTAGTTCTTATTACATTTTTTTTTTTTTATATTTCGACGTTCATTAATGTATTATTTCTATTCTATTATGTGTATTTTTCAATAAAAACTTTAATTAATTTTCTTATTCATTTCTTTTTTTAGTTAGGAAGTAATTATTATAAATAAGATTAGAATAAAAAAATAAAAAAAGTATTTCCCTTAATAACTTTGTAATTACACGAATAGGTAAGTGTTATTAAATGAATAGATACTGAATGATTGAAAAAAATAATTAATTATAACGTAATAGTTAATAAAAAATTATAATTATTTAGAATTAATATTTTTATCAATAATTTATAAACTTTATACGGCATGTTTTTAGTCGGGACTACAGGTTGACCTCGAATGATACTCACCATAACCCATAGGAAACGAGATACTTGCAATAAATGTGCCAAAAGTGAAAAACGATTTTTTTACTTTTGACCTTGGAATATCTGTAGTCGCGGACACCCTACGATAAGAAGGTTATGAGACAAGTTTAAGGGTGCCAAAATAAAGGTTTATATAAGTTTATAGCTGACTATCTCTCATTCCGAGTTACTTGCCCTTATTTGACTAATATTCCTCGACTAGGTCTGAAATGCTCAACAAGGAGTAAGCAAACCTTGCAACATTTGTTTCTACGCTGTATGAGAATTGGCATATTTGCCCTAAAGTTTAATACACTACTTACATTCCAGAAAAAACTATGGCTACAACAAACCTTTTATCAAGAACAGCCCAGAGACTACTAACATGTAGAAGCATTTCTTTGACTCATAGAAAACATAGTAGTCTTTGGACAGCTGATAATATCGTCAAATCACCTCATAAAGATTTGGATATACCGAGCAGAACTGTGTCAGAGCACATATGGGAGAACATGGAGCGGTGGGCAGATAAAACAGCAATCGTATGTATTTTCTTGATGATCAATATGACTTTTTCAATTTATATGTACTATGTGTTTATCTTGGACTTACCTGATATCGGTAAAGGAAAAACATTGTGAGAAAACCTGGACGTATAGGTCTGATATCGCCAACCCGTCTTGAGCAAGCGTGGTGATGAATGCTCGTGCCTTCTCTGTATGAGAGAGAGGCTGGTATTGTACTAAAGTGTCTTCGAACGACTGATTTAACTGGACTCGTATTTAAAGGACTGGCAGTGGGAGGGGGGAGGGGGCGGCCTTTGTAGTGGGTGCTATAGACTCTAAAAAATACTAGAGTTTCTGGTTGATTCGTTAGTCTAGGGTTCTCAAGTGCAACTGATACGTTGAACGCAGGACAATGGGACGCAGTAGAACCCTGAATTCGGGATTTATGCCTGGTTAAAAGGCTCGCACCTTGACTGGTGTTTTTTTTTAACAATGTTTCTTCCAGATTATATTAAGTTTTGCTTATACAATTAAACAAAACAGTTTTTAATTTTAGGTATGTGCAATAACGAACAGATCATACACTTACCATCAGTTATACAAGTACTCACGTAATTTCGCCGCAAAACTTCGCACGCAATTGAAAATTACGGATGGCGACGTTATCTGTATTATGATGCCCAACTCTCCTGAGTATGCGCTGGCAGCCCTTGGAGCATTGGAGGCTGGGGCTGAAGTTACCACTGTCAACCCTATTTACACTCCATGTAAGTATTTTGTTAAACTAAGTGATCGCTTAAGGAACTCGATAAACTAATCTTCTATCTTCTATCTTCTATCTTCTATCTTCTATCTTCTATCTTCTATCTTCTATCTTCTATCTTCTATCTTCTATCTTCTATCTTCTATCTTCTATCTTCTATCTTCTATCTTCTATCTTCTATCTTCTATCTTCTATCTTCTATCTTCTATCTTCTATCTTCTATCTTCTATCTTCTATCTTCTATCTTCTATCTTCTATCTTCTATCTTCTATCTTCTATCTTCTATCTTCTATCTTCTATCTTCTATCTTCTATCTTCTATCTTCTATCTTTTATCTTCTATCTTCTATCTTCTATCTTTTATCTTCTATCTTCTATCTATCTTCTATCTTTTAAATATATAATAATCAATTGCCATTCGTTTGTCTCGCAAAAACTCGAAAATGGCTCTACTGATTGCGATAAAAGTTTGGTAAGTTATGCGCAGGATAAAGGTTCCTAACAAAAAAAAAAAAATTAAAAACGTATTGCAACGCATGCCGCAATAGTAGTAGTAGCAATAGACTAGTATTGATATAAAATTCCTGATGAAGGTTAAACGGGTTCCAAGTTTAAATTTAACTGGGCTGACCACATCTGTCGTATGCCGGAGGAGCTATGTGTGAAAATAACTACACAGTGGTTTCCAAACAGCAACAAACGGCAACACGTCAGGCCCAGGAAGAGATACTGGAACATGGAAGGAAGGTCTTTGCCCTGCAGTGGGACGTTAGGGCCAATGCTTGCCAGGGTTGCGAGTTTGTCCGAAAGGGGTATCGCGGCCCCGGCACACAGGGAACGGAAGGAACACGGGTGGGTTTTAGTCAGTAAAAGTCTGACACGCCCTCCCAGAGCGGGAGAAGAAATTTGATAATTTCCCAGCCAAAAAAAAAAAAGTGGGACACAAACGGCTGATAATAATAATAAGTAGTCTCCGTCATTGGTCTAGTGGCCTCAAGTGGGACTGCTGAGCGTTCGGTCCTAGATTTGATCCGCAGGTTGGACTTAGTGTTATCAGGGTGTCGGTATTAAAAAATCAATGTAAATGTACTTTAGATCTTGGTTTCGACGTCTCAGCGTAATTACACATTTCACATTATATTATAATATTATTTATTTTATATTTTTATATATTTTATTAGCTTAACACAGCATACCGACCGTAATAAATGCAATCTGTATTATTTAACAACTCGATTAATGCTCGTTATCGGGCGTCATAAACGCTATTATAATGTAACACTTTCAAGATAAAAGTATCTACGTGCAATGATAATAAATTCTTTATCTAATCTACTTTTAAAACAAATTTTAATCTTGTTAAATTATTTTATTACAGATGAGGTGGAGCGCCAAATAACTCAATCTGATCCCAAAATTTTGATAGGTGTACCAGAAACAATACCTATTCTAAAAGAAGCTTTATTTTTGGCTAAGAAGGATTTACCTATAATCACTGTCAAAGAAGCTGACAGTGATCTTCCTGCAAAAACTATTTCATTCCAAGAATTTGCACTAGCAGATAATGTTGATCACAGTGTTCTTAAAGCAGTTGCAAGAAAGTCTGAAGATGTGGCCTTTCTGCCATATTCTAGTGGCACTACTGGTCTTCCAAAAGGCGTGGAGTTGACTCATAGGAATATTGTTGTCAACTGTCTGCAGCAAGATGTTGACAGTGTCCGACATTATGTTCAAACTACTAGTAAGTTAAGCAATAAAATACGTTACTGTTGCTGATAACCAGTTTCGAACCAGGGCTAATAAGTTGTCCACATTAGCCCTGGATCGAGAGAGCTGGAAGTGATCGATTTTTAGGGTTCCGTAGTTGCAATCAATGGATTGACAAAATCAATCCTAAACCGCTGATCGTAGAGACCTGAAACTTGGAGGGTGTGTTCTTTGTATGACGTAGGCATCTGATAAGGAAGGATTTTCCGAAATTCTACCCCTAAGAGGGTGAAAAAGGGGGGCAAAGTTTGTATGGGAAAAACGGGATTCCTTGAGTTAATAAACTTGAAACTTGGCACAAAAAGTACTAGGCATGCATGGAATCAAGATAGTGTTTCAATAATTAGACGTAGTGCACAATTTCTGAGCAGTAACCTAACAAAAAGTACTAGGTTTGCATGAATTCAAGATAGCATTCAATCATTATGTTATGCTACTAATAGGATTTGGATGAGGCAGATAGATGGTTTATAACCTGGATTAACACATAGGATACTTTTTATCCCGGTAGTACGTTTCCATGGGATAATTTCTGACATCCATGCGAGCTAAGCCGGGAAAAAGCTAGTTATAAATAAAATTCGTAGAAGATTTCTAACCAGTATAATTTCCATTACAGAAACCAATCAAGATGTAGCTTTGGGTGTGCTGCCATTTTACCACATTTATGGACAATCTGTTGTGATGTGGCACAAACTATCAGTAGGATATAAAATAGTAACGTTACCTAAGTTTCAACCCAACTCGTTCATTGAAACATTGAAAAATCATAAGATAAATCTGTTTTGTGCTGCTCCACCTTTAAGTAAGTATGCATAATCAATCCCACTGCTAGGACACAGGCCTCCTCTCTTCGAGAGGGAGGGGGCTGTAATCTACCTCGCGGGCCCAGTGCGGGTTGGTAGATTACCATGTAATGTCACATATCTTTGAATTTTTGATTCTATGACATGCCGGTTTCCTCACGATGTTTTCCTTCACCGTTTCGAGAACAGTGGTGATAAAATAATTTACACAAAGTAAAGTGCCTGTCTGGGTTCAAACCCGTGACCTACAATTCGAAACTCGGGGCTGTTATTACTGGGCCACCATAACTCTTTAAGTCAGTTTTATCAACTAAATCTTGCCTGGAAAGTGTATCTATTCATGTGGTCTCAAACGCGACTACTGAGCGTGAGGTGCTAGGTTTTATGTCCAGGTCAGGCAGGGTATACAACTCGGTTTCTTCAATGGGAATTTCTTTATTTATGGTATATACATATATCATTACATGGGATTCAAAGTAGGCGAGATCTTATGTTATTGGATATGTGTACATTAATAATAATTAACCATCTTTAGCTTTGTATCCGCTCCACGTAAAATACTGGTATTCAGCTGGATCCGGTTAGACTGGAAGCTGACCCCAACATAGTTGAGAAAGGCTAGGCAGATTAATTGATTTTACCAAAATCGTACCAAAAAGTATTTTACATGGAGCGACTGGCTATTTGACCTGCACAACCCAGTTACTGGGTAATATAATGCCCATTGGTAAGACTAGTTGTCGGACTTTAGGGCTTCTAACTACCCGTAACGGGCTTGGTACCCACCAAATGACCTAAATCTATGTATGTAATCTTTTCAGTATTGTTTCTTGGTTCACATCCTGGGATAAAAGAAGAACACCTGGCATCAATGAAAACTTTAACTTCTGGGGCTGCACCTCTAGCTAGAAATGACGTCACTAAAGTATTAGAAAAGGTTAAGGTAAGATTGTATATTTTGTTCTAATTCAAACTTTTCGATTACACTTTCAGCGGCAAACTTCATAAAAATTTAGATAAATAATAAATTCCATCTAAAACATAAAATGTTAAAAATGCAAGGCTCGCAACGTAGTTCTTCTACCACAAAAATACGTCACATCTACTGTAAAACCAAGTTAGATAATTTATTCAGCACCTATAAATTTGTCATCCTATATAAATAATATTCGATTACAAAGTTACTTAAGCAGTTCGAATATCTATAAAACGTGACTGGAATTGCGGTATATTTTAATTTTTCCTTGTTTTATAAGCTACACACTAATTGTGTTCTAAATAGGAAGCTTGTGTGTTTGCTAGAAGTCCCTTCGAATTTTGATGATCGATGACTGAGTATGTCAGTGACAAAATTGAGGAATTATGACCGGTAATAATTCTTTAACTACTGGTTCAAATTGAATGTTTTGGGAATATACCTAGTTATACTAAGCCCTCTTGTTCACTGAAAATTCAGGCTTTTAGCTTTATCCATAACGAAGTTACAGGCTTCGAGAAAGAATGGTACGGCTGTGCCTTTGTGTTTGTTTTGCTCGACTTGGCGAGGGATAATATCGGGGGGCATTCCCCCGTTATTATGAAGAATTGTTTTTACGCGGAAAATTGTCTCAAGAGTAGTTTCTTGATCTTACTAGTACTCCAACTGAAGTTTCTCTTCAAGCAATAATTTATTATTAGGTACTTACGAACTCATTTCATAAATATCCAGACATTGCTTATGTTAGCAGACAAGGCGACTGAATTTTTTACAAACCAACTGGCCCAAAAAATAAACAACTTTGAATACTAGGCCTCCATGAATATAAATAGCATAAACAACATTTTCAAAAAACTGAACTGAAGAAATCCTCACGGAGCTATTATTTCGAAGATAAATGAAGAGAACAAAAATAATCCAAACTTGCTTTGCATAATAAAATTAGTCGAAACTTAGTAACATTAATATCCTTCAAAGTTCTTTTCTAGATTGAGTTTTATATTCTCCTGAATGGCCTATTAACTTTTTATTATAATTTGAAGACAAGTTATTACCTAGTCGTGATGGGTAAACAAAATAGCCTCGCATTTTTACCCGACTGCGCGACACAAACGAGGGTAATGTGTTTATCAGCCTATATACATATGTATATATCTTTGTTCCTTTGTGGCGCTCTGAGACCAAACGCGTGACCCGACAAAAAGAATACCTGGCTAATAAGTCCAACTTTCCTTAATCCATACTAATCCATGCTGCCATACTTAACTAGCGACCCGCCCCAGCTTTGCACGGTTTTTGTGACACCACAAAACCGGATGTATACACATATTCCTTTCGGAATAAATTCTCTAAATGATGATGAAAACCGCATCAAAATATGTTACGTAGTTTAGAAGAACCACGCGGTCTCACAGATAGACACGAAAAGCTTTAAAATGTGTTTATACAAATGAGAAAGTAAGGGGCTTGTGGCTAAATAATAACAGCCGTACGGGTCGATCGATCTGGCTAAGCTACGCTTGCTGCGGTAAGTCAAAGGATAGGTGACCATCTTTACATACCAAGACCCTTCCGTGTTTCAGAAAGCACGTTAAACCGTTGGTTTTGGCAGATCTTTGACAGTCGTTACGGGTCATCAGAAGCCCGAAATTCTGACAGCCAGTCTTACCAAGGGGTATCGTGTTACCCAGTAACTGGGTTGCGAAGGTCAGATAAGCAGTCGCTCCATGTAAAATACTGGTATTTAGCTGCATCCGGTTAGACTGGAAGCTGACCCCAAAATAGTTGAGAAAAGGTTAGGCAGATGATTAAATAAATGAGAAAGAACCTCTGTATGTCTCTCTGTCGATTACCTTTTCACGCTATAACGGCTGAATAGATTTGGCACACGAGTAGACCATAACAGTACAGGTCAGGACATAGGATACTTTTTATCTCAACAGTACGTTTCCAAAACAAAGTTTACTGACGTTACTCAAAAAGCCGCTAAGCTGACGTAAGCCTGGGCTGGCCATGTCTGCCGTATGCCCAATTAGCTATGGGCCAAATTTACCACTATATGGAGCCCTGACACAGCCAAAAGGCGTCTTAGCAGACCCCATTAAAAATGGCGAGACGAGCTGGAGAAAACCAACGCTCAGCGGTCCACATTAACACTGGATCGAAAGTGCTGGAAGTCATGGGGAGAGGTCCTTGCCACCAGTGGAATGATGCAAATTACAGTAATGTTTCCGTGGGATAATTTTCGACCTCCACGTGAAAAGCTAGTACATATAGTATTTTCTTCATTTTTCAGCACAACATGGACTTTTTACAACTCTATGGGATGACAGAAGCATCTCCACTTGTATCTGCAATGTTACCAGGATCTAATGACTACTCCAAAGCTGGCTATGCTGTGCCAAATACTGAATTGAGAATTGTAGACAAAGATTTACGGCCATTGGGACCTAATGAGGTAAGTTCTTACCATCATGTTCGACATCATTATTGTTTAGTCTACAAAATTACGACCGACAAATTTTATTTTCCTCATTTTCTCGGTCATGTGGCTTCATTAATTTCCTTAATTAAAGCTTAATTTAATTTTCTATAGCCATATTAATTAGATGAAAATATTATATACAAATTTTCATCTAATTAATATTATTTTGACGTCATCAAGGGTTTCCTTGTGGCGAGATCGAGGTCAATAAATGTTATGAAACAAAGATATTTAGAACTGCAAACGGTTTTTATATTGTGCAATAACCAACACTTCCCATAGTACTCCAACAGTAGTTAAAATATGGCTGATGATAACGAGAATAGAATAAGAATAGAATAGAGAGAGACGTACCTTCTCCGTCATACCTAAATCCATTCACTTACAGATGGGCGAGATTTTTCTTCGTGGTCCTCAAGTGATGAAAGGCTACAGAAATAATCCAGAAGCCACAAAAGCAGCAATTTCAGAAGATGGCTGGTACGGAACTGGCGATCTTGCAAGCATCGACGAAAATGGAATCGTTACGATATGCGACCGTCTCAAAGAACTGATTAAGGTAATTTTATTTGATTTATTAACGTGTTTCTTAAAAAATTGTTTGTATACAATGCCGCCCATGGGCATGTGACCACCCGTATTTTTCTAAATATTCATGAAATATTATCGAAAATTAACTTTAAAAGTCTCTATAATACTGTATCATATTTTATTTTTCTTTTTAATTTTTTCTTAAATATTTTTTTTTTTTCAATATCAATTTTTCATTATGATTTTATGGACTTACACTTGAGTTTTTGAAATAAATACTATTTTTTTTTGAAAAAATATTCTTCACATCCGTTTTTTTTTTATAGTCGATAAGTTTTTACAAAGAAGTGTTAGTTAATCCGATAAAATAACTCATAAGCTTTTAGAAATAATAAACAATAATAAAACCTATTAACATCGTAACACATCGTACATAAGATAAAGGCAAAAGCTACTCAAAAATAAAAATTGAATAACATGAAAAATATTAAAGATAAATCCCCCTTAATAAAGTTAAAGTTAATTTTCGATAATTTTTCATGAATATTCAGAAAATACGGGCGGCCACATGCCCATGGGTGACATTATATACCTACTTACAGAAATAAACATATTTTTTTTCATCTAATGGGGTAAATTAGCGAACGGACATGGTTAATTAAAAGTTGATGGGATACCCAAAATGTATATAGCAAAATGCCTACAGGCACCCTGTTAACTCGTTGTGACACATCCATTACAAGACAGACTGTTTTATAAAAAATCCGTTCTATTTTGCAATGTATTTGGTAGATACTGCCTATCCAAATTAAAATGAAAAAGACCCGTTGTGACTGTTTGAAATGAATGTTAATAAATCTTATGAAATGGTTTTTTCAGGTAAAAGGTTACCAAGTACCACCAGCTGAATTAGAAAATGTGCTTAAGGGGCATCCTGACATTCTAGACGCAGCAGTAATCGGTATTCCTGATGCGAGAATGGGAGAAGTACCCAAAGCATTCGTAGTTTTAAAAGATGGACGTAAATTAGATGCAAATGGTGTGACTTCCTTTGTATCGGAAAGAGTTGCAGTATACAAACGAGTGAAGGAAGTCGTGTTTCTAGACGCGTTACCGAAGAATCCCTCTGGGAAGATATTAAAAAGGGTTTTAAAAGAAAAGTATTGTTGAACATAGTGTATTAATGATTAAATACTCAAAAAATACTTGACATTTTTATGTTATTGATTGATAAACAAGCAGACGGCCCACATGATGGTGAGGCTTCATGTACATGATGCCGGAGCCGCACTGGCGCCGGACCTCATGTTTTGTTGGCAATGCTTTACTGAACTGTGATCGTTACTTGGGTCATATTATTTTAATAACAACTAACTAACAATTGTGGCATTTCTCTTGTGTATGAACACAAGAGAAATGTCACAATGGTATCTAAGACTGTTAGGAACAACGGACAACTTGTATTGTAACTCATTTAATGGTAACTCAGGATACGAAAATTTAAAAGACACAAAATATTCCACATCCTGAGTTACCATAAAATTTTATAGAAATGAAAGATTTCCGAGAATCCAACCAAGTTTTCTGTTGTTCCTAACAATCTTAGATACAATTGTGACAAATTTTCCACAATTTTCTTACAAAAAAGAAATGACACAATTGTCAATTAGTTCATATTATTTCAAATAATGTGTCGGGGACAGCAAACTGTGGGTAAAATTGTTGATTGATTCACTTTACTAATTAACTCGCCATTAATGCCAGTACCCAGTACACGCGGCTGCAGTGCGGCGCCGGTGCGCCGGCCGTGCGGCGATATTCATTCGTCTACAGGTACACAAACTTGCAGTCCGACGCTGGTGCGACTCTTTTCTGTACATAACGCCGAAGCCGCACCGGCGGCTGTGCGGCTGCGTCATTTACAGATAGCCTTTTTTTTTGGGTGGGAAATTATCAAATAACTTCTCCCGCTCTGGGCGGAGTGGGAAGGCCTGTCAGACTCTTACTGACTCAAACCCACTCGTATTCCTTCAGTTGCCTGTGTGTTGCCAGGGGCCATGGTGACCCTTTCGGACTTTCCCGCGACATGTACATATAGCCTTACTGGCCATCGCTGACTGTTGATACCTATCTGCAATACCAGATACATCGCAGATGCGTTGTTATTCCAGAGACAAAGCTCCAGCTTTGTGTCTAATTACAAGCACAAGAGACACCCAAATGCCTCTTGTGCTGATAATTACCTACACTGGCAAACGGGAATGCAGCAACGCTTGGCAGTAGAAAGACGTATTTACGTAGGCATAATTTGAGTACTTCCTTCGACAAGGCCATTCAGAAAGGGCTCTACTACTAATGGCTGATTCCTATAATTCACGGACCACTATTGGTTAATATAAGACTCTTATATCTTTACCAATAATTAAGTAAAGACCTCATAGCTTTGCATAGTCGCTCCCATAAAATGAAAGTAGCTATCACACGTAAAATTAGCTTACGAATATATTTGTATGCCCAGGGGCGGCCGTCTCGACTTGGATAGCGATCGCTACATGACCGAATTCGGTCGCAAAGTTTTAATGGCGTCACTAGACGCGCCCAACGTGCTTCTCAAGCACGTGATTTTTTCGTGCGTGTAAGCAACTTTGACCGTGGAGGGGCGCCATTAGGACTTTGCGACCGAATTCATTCGTATAGCGATCGCTATCCATGTCGAGACTGCCGCCCTTGTTTAGCAATAAAAAAGCTACCATTGGAAAGCAAAACGATTCGAGCAAATAAAAAATTTTTTTACTCAATGATTGACCTTTTATTGACCTTTTAAATAATAATAAAAAAGGTACGAACACCCACTTATAACTTTTTCAGAATAGGAATAAAAGCATTTTACGTACCACATTACTTTAAAACATTACGTCAATTTGCATGGAAGGGTAAAGTAAACAAACATTTCTGAAACAATGGTGCGATTGAGAGAAAAGCTTTCAACTCCGTAAAATACTGTGCATTCTTTTAACTAAAACCCTTTTTGTTTCATTAGCATGAAGGGAAAACGGCTCTTTGAGAGCCATAGACAAAATATACCTACACATGCGAATTTTACTGTTTTTTTTTGCTAGAAAAATCGTGAGCGAGAGCCATCAATCTCGAGGGTTTTTCGCCTAGATTTTGTATTTTATTTAGGACTAGGTAAACGCGATTCCGGAGTCAATTTTATTCTGAAGTGATTGTACCCACGATAGACAGCTGCACTCTAATTACGAAACACACTTTCAATCATAATCCGAAATATTTTAAAGGAAATTGCTGATCCATTGCTTCTTATTGTAGGTTACTCTTGACGTTGATCATATTTACGTAATTCGCAATTAAGTATTCATTAAAATACCTATTTACAATATCTATTAACACGACACCATAAACATACATCATATTAAAAATGGTTAATTTACATTCATTCAATCTAATCATATATATATATATTGTGTTTGTCAGCTCCGACGCACGACTGGAGTTTATTCCTTAAGGCGACGATAACCGGTGTTTAATGATTTTCACGATCACGTCTAAACGAGTAAGTAAGCCTTCATTATTTGAAAAAAATATATATTAATTTAGTTTTTTTTTTAATAACTCTTTATATGAATATTTTAGATTATTTTATTTATTACATAGTGAAATTAATTTGTAAAGTTATGTCTAACGTGGATAAAAAACTGAGAATCACACAAAATCTATCAAGCGTACTTTTCTTCACCATTTTAACGATAATTTAATTATTGATCTTTTAGTATACGTGTTTTGTTGCAATACCTTTTGTTTTATGTATAATAAATTAATAATGCGTCTAATTTGAGACAACGCTCCTTGATGGGCGAGTCCAATTACTGGCTGGACGTACGACGCGTTGCGTAAGCTCAGTACAGAACACGCAAGCTAACCACTCAAGGGGATGCGCTAGAGTAGCCTGCGAAATTAAATTTTTCTTACGTTTTTGCAATTTGCAGGTCAGTGTCTGGTTGTATCTTCGTTAAAATAAGATTCGAGACCGTAACTAATATGGCTTTACAGAACTATAATCATTACAATCAGCAATACAACTCCTTATGTTAGAAGAATCGTAAAATGTCATGATTTCATGAAATAGTCATTCAATAGGATTATACTAACTTGGAGAGTTGTATTGACAATTTTTATGATTATAATTCTATAAATAAATATTTAATACGGCTGCGAATCATATTTAGATCAACATACAACGTGATACTGACCTGCAAATTGCCAAAAACCTAAGAAAATTTGAATTTCGCGGACTACCTTGACGCATTCACCTTAATACGATTGTCTTTGAATATGCTATAGGCAAATAAACGCATTGCTTAAAAAATTAAAAAAATTACAAACACCCGGGGTGTTTGTTAATATTTTTTTTTACGGTAAGAACTATTGTTGCTTGCAGCGCTCGGCGGCTATAGAACGGGGCCGGTAACAGATGGGGTCATCGTGTTCACGGGATTTTGTTTTGAAACTGGTTAGATATGAACTTCTTTGATAGTACTTTATGCATAAGTGTGAGTAAAATATTATTGTCATTCGTCAAGACTTCACACACACACCATTTATCCAACGAGACTTACATACGTGTAAGTACTTATCTTCATTAATTAATTGGTTACTACAGTAATGTGTGTGGAAAATTCGTGTGCTCAACAACGAAAATAACAAAATAGGTAAATGTTGTTTTACACGTTCAGTGCCGGGAGCCCTCCTGGAGGGTTCACCTAGTCGCATATGGGATGCCAGGAGCCGTTGCGGAGGGCTCACTATAAATATAAGTTTTTTCTTAGCGAATACAGGAATAAAAACCGTGAAAATAAAATCTGATGTATATTTTAATAAGATTTATTAGATACAAAATAAAAAGCTTGGATTTGAAAAGAGGACTTGATTTCCTAAAAAAAGAAAAAGTAGGTTCCAATATTTTTTAATAATTTACTTGACGGGCAAAAAAAGTATTTAGTCAACATCCCTAGTACACAAACATCGCACAACTACCTTAAGACTTATAACTCGGTAAGTAAATCTTCACAAAAAGTTACTTAACACACGTATTTGTTCCGTTACGTCAAAAAATTACCGGTTCGTACACCGTTTACCCGGTTATTATGGACATCAACCACAAAGTATGGAGGGTCACGTACGTTCATAACAACTGAACTTTAGCTACTGGCGCACCACTTTTGAATTTCGAACGAGGATAGCGGACGTGTTTTTTTTTCTATTTACATTTACTCATGGTACTAGGCATGTTCATTATTTTCTATTTTTAACCCCCGACGCAAAAAGCGGTGTTATGAGGTGTGTGTGTCTGTCTGTGGCACCGTAGCTCTTAAACGGGTGAACCGATTTGAATGCGGTTTTTTTACTTGAAAACAAATATTCTAGTATGGTTATTACACATTTAATATCAGCCCTTTTCCAGGTGATCTGATCAATTTGAAATTTGGTATTCTGTTACTTCAATGATATTAGAAGAACATAGTAACCTTGAACTGATGCTGCAGCATCACCTGGAATTTGCAGGATACCCAACTCCCTTACCAACTACTATTGGAATAGTCTCAATGAATAAGTTATAGATTAATGATGAACAGGACCTGGTGATGGAGTAGGACAGAGAAATGAGGGATTTTTTTGTCGGGGGTTTAAAAAAAATTAATATAATTAAATACTGTAGCTTCTTATTCTATGCAAGTTTAAAGAACGTCACTGCATCACTATCCCCCGACCAGAGCGGCTGCAGCATTTGTCTTCGAAAAAATGTTTTACTATATTTAAAATTGCCCTTTGTTATTTTCCAGGAAAAAGGAACGCTTAATTAAAATAATATCATAGTACCATCAACCTTACACTCGATATTAGTTTCCCATCTTACAAGGCGAGCTCATCACTCCTCTTCTTGCCACCATGTTCGCAGAAAACGGTCTTAGTTAGAAAACATTTCAAAAGTTTTCCTCGAACCTGACAGCTTACTATTCAGCTCTACTAGTGCAAAATAAAGTCGAATTTCAAAGAGCAAAAACTACCCTCGGTTACTTTAGTTTAAACTCATTAAAGCCACTTTTGAATCCCATAACTACAATAGTCTAGGTGCTCTGAACAGCTGAATCTACCATCAGACGTCAACTGGTGAAAATAAGCACATTACTAAATTGGCTCGACAAAGAGAAAACCATTTAAGTCCTGCTGTTTTCGTTCTGCTACGTAGGATTAAGCGTGACTTACACACTGAAGCGATTGCGAATAATTATTATTTTGTATTTCGAACATGCACGTTCGAAACACAAATTAATCTGTTTATTTGGTCATGGTTTTTGAATTGAGAAATTGAAGTTGACAACTTGTCAGTCTAATTTGTCATTACTTAGAGCAATGCCCACGACATAAAAAAATTGTTGGCTAAAACAGTAAGAAAGTTGGAATGTCGCGGGCTACGTTAAAGGAATCACCTTAAGAGCGTTTATTCTGAAGGTGGGCAACGTCGCAAATAGATGTCAAATATTTCACCATTTTGATTCCTTTGGAAATAATACTGTGTGAAAATAAAAAATGTGGCTAACTAGCGAACTAGAATATTGATTATGAAATCTTTTTAATCTTTATTTTTATTCAATTTAAATTAATAATACTAAATAATTTTAACTTTCAGGGCTACTTCCATTTTTAATATACTGTTTGCTTGTTTTTATTGCATGATGTGGTCTCCTATAATTGAGGGAGCACATATATTGTTGTTCTTGTCTTTATATTATAGCATGTAAGGTGTATTCTTTGTTGGAGATCCTAATAAAATAAAATAAATGCAATAATTAATATCGTAACACCGAATATTTAGTTTTAGATATAAAGAAACTATTTGGAAACTTTCCAAATGCGTTTTTTACACCTTAAATGGGTACAACATCAAATTAAATGTTATAATTGCAATTCATTATTAATATTCTAGTTCGCTAGTTAGCCACATTTTTTATTTATATTCCGTAATATTGCTATGAGAATCAAAACAGGTAAATATTTGACAGTTTTGTTGCCCACTTTTGGGATAAACCCTCTTAAGTAATGCTTAACTAGCTACTTTGACAAGTTGTCAATTTCAAATTCACAAATCAGAAACAGAGTGTCAAGCATGGTTGAGTCAACAGACTGAAGAAAACAACACTTTCCCAGTTCAGTTGTGAGTCCAGTTATGAGTATTGCTGTTTGATTTGCAGTAAGTGGGAGTTTTATTTTTATTTTTAGAATGGCATGCTTGCCATTATGGTATATAGTCATGTACAGTCCAGTGAGGTAAATGGATTTTTTGCAAATTTATTAATTGACTATAAACTCTTAGTGCTCATACACACGAGCAGCACGCCTCGACGGCAGAGGCAACTGCAGCCGTCGAGATGCGCCGCTTGTATATTTGAGTGCGGTCAAATACACGAGCAGCACGTTGTCAACTGCAGCCGCCGACGCGTGGACGGCCGCAGTTGACCCTGCCGTTGATGGGTGCCGCTCGTGTATATATGCACTTACGTAGTGTGACTGCTAAATAATACATTTTTCTGGCAGTAGACAGGTCTATCAGAATGCAAAAGATGAAGGTCTGTGATGGTCTTTGACCACGTGACTCCTACCTCTTTGTTAATATGACTCACTTTACTCAAATATTACATGACGGTGTAAAAGTATCCAATGAGATCACCCTCCCTGCAGTTCTAGGTTAACCCGTCGCCATTTCTGAAAGTATAATGGGAATCTCGGATTAAACTAAAGTTTTAATTAGTTGCAATAGTGAATTGGAAAAGTCAGGACGTCCGTTTTCGGAAACGCGCGGCCATATTGGAAAGCTAAATAGGCGGTTTGATACTAGACAATAATTTCTTTTGTTTCGAAATGTTGCCTTTACTGTCGTCTTTTGTAACTAGGGAAATCTTTTTTGTATGAAAACCTTCTGTTTGGGTAGGTATTCCTTGTCGAAGTTTTAAAAGAGGGGTCCGGTGCTACGAATTTGGCACATTTTAGGGCAAAAAAGGTTTTTACAATAATCAACGGTTCCCATCAGCAGAGCAGGATTGCCTTCAAGGCAATTAACACTAGGGCACTAAACACACAAAATACAATTTTATGTTGACGCCCTTTCGAATTCAATGTGTTATTGCTCGATTCAAAACAAACACAACTTTTGATTCATATGTGGCAATAACATAATGATAGCGCGTAAAATCATGATTCTTATAATAGAATCAAAACAAGCAAAATACATAATATATGCAACCTATGTTGTACAAATCAACACAGGTTACTTAAAACAAAGTACGACTCTTTTGTTTTTATTAACAACATTCCAAGTAACCAATCTTCTATGTATTTCGCATCAATCTGCCGAAAAGTAAAATCTCTATCGAATAACGCGATTCTTCCGTGGATAGTTTTAACGAGGTTCGAAAAACAATAAAAAATAAGGCCCTCAAAACTTTGCCTAACAATACACCGAGTAACAATACAGTTTGGCTCGCGAAAATTCAATACGCCGAGAAACAAATGAGTATACTTTTTAGATTGATTTATTGTACGTTTTTTCCAATAGGGCTTCACTTTTTTATGAATGAACAGCTGATCCTCCTTTTTCCAAGCTGTGAAGTTGTTGCGAATTTAATCAGAAGTAAAATATTGTTCCGTAGCGGTTGGTCTCTTAACAGTTTTTTTGTTTGCTTTTATTTGCGAGACGTTTGAAGAAGTCTGACTGGACTTTCACGTTGATTGATTTCCAGAGTATATCTGAATGTTGCCTACCTTATTTTTCTTTAACTTACTTAGATTAGCTTAATACTAGACTAGAAGACACCCAGATTGACAAACGCCAGTTTTCAGCCCGTAACATCTGTCATGTCATTCGTATGACAACAGATTGACAGTTGACACATAGTCCGAAGTTAGGAAGAGTCTTGACGTGAAAGGAGCCAATCTAAAACATAGAAGCCAACCCTTAAGAGGGTTTATCCTAAAAGCTGGCAACGTCGCAAATAACTGTCTGAAATATTTGCCTGTTTTGATTCCTAAAGCAATATTACTGAATAGAAATAAGAAATGTGGCTAACTAGCGAACTAGAATATTAATAATGAATTGCAATTATGACATTGAATTTGATGTTATACCCATTTTAGGTGTAAAAAACGCATTTGGAAAGTTTCCAAATAGTTTTTTTACATCTAAAACTAAACATTCGGTGTTACGATATTAATTATTGCATTTCGTAATCAATATTCTAGTTCGCTAGTTAGCCACATTTTTTATATCGACACAGTAATATTGCTAAATTAATAAAAACAGTGAAATATTTGTCATCTATTTGCGACGTTGCCCACCCTCAGAATAAACGATAACCTAAGAAAAACATCGAAGAAAAAGATATAATCAATACACTCAACGAGCTCAATCATACTGTTTTCCAATCGTTTATGTAAATGGAATAACCCATTCAACTTTATGTACGTTATCGGAGTCCAACTGTGGCCAATAAAATTGGTAAATATGCAATTATTATAACTAGTTAGTGGAGAGATAATGGCATCGGGAAATGTTTCCAATAGTATCATCGACGTACTTGATTGTGTTCGTAAATATTTTTTACTTCCCAAGATAGGCCGGTGGACTCTCTGTCTACTACTATAAAAATGATAGTTTTATCGTCACATTTGCAAGAAAATCTTTAGTTATGCGGGTGATATCGTAGTTATTTCATGATGTATATGTTACTGAGGAATCTATGTCAATTTATGTGTGACCTAAAAATTTTGTCTATGTATTGATTTTAGACTCAATCTCGATCGAAAACTTTCTAGTACCTCTATCGAAAATCAAAATTTTACGATAGCAAAACAAAATTCAATATGTAGGTAAGCGATGATTGATCAATCAACAGTTACAAAAGAAAACCTACTTAGCAATAATGATTTTCTCCTGAACATGGATAACAATGAACAACGCACAAATAAAAAAATAATGATGTCGTCATTCAATCGCAAATTAAAAAGCGAACCTTATTGATGCGTACTTGAAAACAAATCAAGTGTAAAAAGAAATTCTTCAAAGCATCTTCTCTTACAATGTTGAAAGGGACTCTCTTAAAAAGCTAATTCGATGGAATAGATATATCGAATTTCGCTGAGACTGGTGCATTCGCGTGAGTGACAGTAATTGCTCGCTGCATCCCGACGCCATTACTTTGCTTCGACAGATTTTTAATGGCGCACGAACACTGGAACAAGATTTACGAGTTATTAACGAAGTCACTTTTTGTTTTCTGTTTTTCGATGGAAAAACGTTTATAACAATTTTATCTGCTGGTCGTCTAGATTCTCGGATGCTATAAAAATTTATGATAATATTAATTATAATGGTAATCTATACCACCACCTACGTTTAGTTGCCGGTTAGCATATGACAGATAATTTTATACTTATTCTGCATAATTTTTTACTATAACTGGGATAATGTCTATCTAGAGGCCAGAGACTGCACAGTCTCGAAGTTTTTTATATTTACAGAATACATTTCTAGCCTCGTGTCCGGTATGCTTTCAAACAAATAACTGTTTGTTTACAAGTTTTTATTTCCTGAGACCACAAGGAGCTTTACCACTATCTTGGTTTTTTTACTTTTCTCGTGAGACTTCATTCCATTCCATTTATAAAATTTTGAAATCACACCAGCCAGTGACATGGGATGATCTATTCTTAGTCCAAAAGCACACGGTTCTTCAATTTAATCCCGACATTCTCAATTAAGCTTAGTTGAAATCCATTCAGCAGTTCGACATCTGAAGTTCATGGGTTAAGACAGACACTATCTGTATCCCAAATCCTCCATTAGATCTTGCATTAATTTGAAACAATTTCGGAGACGAAACAAATTGACGTCCATTTGTCAGAACTAACCACGGTTATTTGGCTGTCAAGACGAATAGAAATGAATTATGACCATCGAAATTATGTTACGGTCGATGAAAACTATTTGGAATGTACCATTTGTCATACCGAACGATTATTACATGGGAATTTTTTATTCAGGTTTTCATATTCATTTCTAGAAGCTTTTGACACTTTTTAGTTTCAATGAATGATGCTCTAGAAGTCTAGATAAAATGTTTTCGGCTATTTCTCTTTCAGATTTTCTTTGGATTATTTCTCATTATTGTCTTCTGCAATGTTCTATTTTGATTAAATATATATCTACATTTTAAATTGATAAATCCTTAACGTAATTATCAAAATAACCTACCTTTACGAAAAAAATAAAAGGTGTTCCATATTTAGCAAAACGCCAGTAGTTCCAGATTAGAGTTTTTGCAGCGTTGATTCCAACGTTCTTTGTAGTCGAGTCTAATAAATAACTCAGTAAAGAAATCTAAGAGTTTAGATGTCAGTTTAAGCTGTGAGCCTTGCGAGTGCTGTAGTGGAGTGAGAAGGAGCCACAATACAGCGAAATAACAGAAGTATGGACAGAGAAGACTAAGACCTGCCGGTGCATTATGTAAAAATCTCATCCTAAGGACTTAGCGCTGCGAACAGTAAAGTGAAGCATGCCTGAACTACACCTCTGCTCTGTGCATACGTGCTCTTACGCACACATTTACAACCAACTACAATCAAAATACATCTCACTACGTGCACTCATGTTTACGAAACCGGCCTCACATCACTGTTGACAGTGTTGTCTTGTTTTTTTATTTGGTCTGAGGGTGAAGTGAGCTTAAAGTGAACTGCCATTTCACCTGATGCAAGGGATTGATACTATTAAAAGCGAGCATTCTGAAAGTGGGCAACGTCGCAAATTGCTGTCGAAAATTTCGCTGTTTTGATTAATTTGGGAAATATTACTTTATGGAAATACTAGCTGCGCCCCGCGGACTTACCCACATAAGTCTCGATCCAGTTGGAATATCAGAATGAAAGATATTCTAGTTCCTTCTCCAGTTTGTGGTCTACCCATGTACCAAATTTCATCCAAATCGGTTCAGCTGTTTTAGCGTGGAAGCGTAACAAACAAAACAACTTTCGCATTTATAATATTAATAATAAATATTAGTTGGGATAGTTAGGACGAAATATCACTAGAATTTGTTAATTGAACAAAACCCATAATTTCTAAGAATATTATAAAATCGTTGCCTCGTTGGTCTCGTGGTCGCACGCGCTACTGCTGAACATGAGGTCATGGGTTCGATTCCCAGGTTGGGTAAAGTGTTATTGTGTTTTTGTATATGGAATTTCTCGGTAGCAGCCCGGAGTCTGGATTTGTGCCCGGTGGATGGCAATAAGCTCGCCCCCTATTACATGGGACTTAAACATTACTGGCGAAATGTGGGTGTACTAATAGGAACACGTCTGCCTAACCCTTCTAGGAAACAAGGCGTGATGTTATGTATATCAAATATCGTATTTCAAATTCTTGATCGAAGGCTGAAATTCACAAAATTATAATTGGAAATAAACCTACTGCCATCTACCGGCACAGCGTGAAAACTAAACAAAAGAAGTCATGAGCCAAATCTTTTAGCTCCACTGTATCAGCTGCAGTAAGGGCAGATGTACAGTCGACAAAGGAGGTATTTAGGCAAGATAAAACTTCTTTCTACCACCAATTTAATATAATACCCATTAAACGATTTAAAAGCCATAAAACCATAAAATTTCAGATTATATAGAAGATGAGAGAGAAAAGTTTGGGATTGAGCTGCTCGCTCTGCTAAGCCTTGTGATAAAACTATAAAACTTAACATTTTAATTAAATAAAATCATCAAAATAAACCAGTTTTATATATACATTGTCATTGTTGAAAATTATATACGAAATGACATGATTACTTTGTAAATTATTATATTATTTTAATTATTCTGAATGTGAGGGCTATGTGGATATATTTTTTTTCTCTTTCATTTATATTTTCTTTCACAGTTAGTTTTAGTGATGGTCTGGCAGTTTGAGTAGTTGATGCGGCCTTCCCAAATTTCCTTTCTTTGGTATTGTTCGTCGAGTTGAGATCCTAAAGTTCTGAGCTCCACGATTACTGACAAATACTTGCACTAGCTGGACAGGTCCACTTAAATCTGTGTGGTTCTTTCCTCAAAAGACCATTTCAGACACTAATCTACATGGTCCTCATATGGCTTGACCAACATTATGTCTGGACTTTAAAAAAAGACTGCGACCTCTGAGTTTGTTTCGGCCTTTCTTCTCAGAGTATTCAGATAGGAAACGCTGAACTTATCTTAGCTTATTTTTTAATATGACGTGCAAAAGTGATTTTACAAAATAAACAATTTCATTTCATGACCACTGTAAAAAATATTTGATTCTCAACACACGCAAAACATTGGTATAGAAATTTGTTTTAGGTTATAACTGCTTACCTACATCTTTTATTCGCAGAACAAAGAAAATTATGTATTTTAATGTTAACGCTCGAAACTTTTTTTTTATCCCTCCATCTCTCTTTCACTATCGGACTACCAGACCAGACGTACTGCAGGGGTACCACACTTGGTCGAGATACCGAGTAGTCGTACTTAACGCTTCTCCTCCACATTTTTTTTGTAAAGGTTTTTGGTACCATAGTGACAGCAGAACACTGACTCCTAAGTCACAGGATCTCCTAGTTTGGGAGTCAGGGTTTACCCTATCTGTATGACCTTTCACTCACTCTTTACATTCACTGTAATCGTGCGACCTAGTCTTTAAGCCTTGTTGAAGGTTTTTGTATAAATAAAGTTTATTATTTTTTATTATGCGCCCTGCCAAAGTGTGAAACCCTCTACCAGCGTCTGTGTTTCCTTCCAAGTATAACCCGTCTGTCTTCAAAGCAAGAGTGAATCTTATGGGCTTGCTCGTTTCATCATAATAGCTCATATCAATCGTTTGCATCATTCGAAATCGAGGTCAAGAGCTGGCCCATATTACAATAAAGATTTAAATAAAATTACGAAATTCATGCATAATTAAGTTCCTTTGTTTTCGTAATTCACGAATGCTGGCTGTTTACCCTGATTTACATTTTATTGATTTTGAAATAATAACAGACTGGAAAATAAATAAATCGTAGTATGCTCGTTACTTATAATGCGGGGCACGAAGTCACGAAGTCAGATAAGGAAAACAGCAAACGTAAGCGATATAGACCAAAGAATTGGTTTCTTCTGCGCTTGAATGTACACTTTTTTTTTTTTTTTTTGGATGGGAAATCATCAAATGACTTCTCCCGCTCTGGGCAGAGCGAGAGGGTGTGTCAGACTTTTACTGACTAAAACCCACCCGTGTTCCTTCCGTTGCCTGTGTGCCGGGGCCGCGTTATCCCTTTCGGACAAACCCGCAACCCCAGCAGGTTGAATGTACCCTTGAGAAAACAATCTAACAGCATCAACAAATTTAATAATATTGGACGTAAAGCTAAAGCTAACAATATTTTAAGGCTGTCTTTTAGAAATGATTGACAGCTTAGGAACCAACGTTGAAATTAAATATGAAAATTGCATGTATGTGGTATTCGTTTGTTTCTTGTTCAAAGGATGTTTTATTTCCATTTTTAATTTGTTCCCGCTGTTTATGACTTACTCTCTAGTTTTGTGTTTGTAAAACACTGCGCCTTACAATTTTAATAAGTTAAAATAATAAAAATATTTTATTTCCGTAACATTATAGCCAAGGTCCTATCCGGCTCGAAGGACCAGATACATCTTCGTAAGCCGTGAACATTCTCGAAAAATATGCAGGGAATTTATGAATAGGTATTGGTCTCTGTTAACTATCTACTCATAATGTGTACTGCAATGCCGATATGGCTCATGTATTCAAACAATACCAGCCCTGTAGAAATTGGTGAATAATTTTTTATTTAAATTTTTAGTGACAATTTTTTGTGTCATTTCATTTGAATTTTCGTTTCGAATAAATGGGCATGGTTCATTTGATATTTCGTTAATTCGCATAATAAGCCAAACATACTGTTCTGCGACAACGTTCATTTTAATATTTTATCGAAATATGTATTTCTTCCATCCAACTGCCTGGCAAGACGAATACCTAGAAAACATTATAGGAAGATATGAAATGCTGGGAAATTCCAGTCACTAATCTCAAACATCTAAATGTTTTTAATTAAATGTATATTTGAATAACATAGAACTAAAGTTATTTATCTATTGAAATCTCCCTGACAACTATCAACATAAAGGCTTGTGCAGACCAGCGCGACTTGTCTCGCGACGCGACACGAGCAATACAATTTCTAAGAAAACTTCACAGTATAACAATAACCGGTGTCGCGTCGCGCGACAAGTCGCGCTAGTCTGCACAAGCCTTTACAGATTTTTGTACCTAATGCGACAGTGTGGTCTTTACAACAATCTTCTCTTACTATGTACTAAAAATCTTAAAGTCATTCATTTATTCACTGACAGACAACGGAAACCCTATTCCACTGGGTTTAGGAGCATAAAATTTAGCAAAAAAGTGCCTTAAACAAGGAAAGTGATCACTTGGGAAGGAATCTTAAAAATTCATCCACTAAGGGTTGATTTTACCAAATTCAGATATCTTTCCGTGAAATAAAATTGACATCTGACAGTTTTTGTATGGAGAAACTGTCAAAAATACAAAATTTATTCTATGGGGAAGGCTACTAAGTAGAAAAGTTTGGTCGAATTCACCCTAAAGGTCTTAACAGGGATGAAAGTTTGTATGGAACTTCGTAATTTTAGCCGCTGTAAAATCCCAACAGGCGCACTGCTTGTTTTCTAACTAATTCAGTATGCTTCATTCGGAAGTTAACCATCTCCCGATCGTGTAGAAGCACATTCGTACTTCTGCAACCAGACTTGAGTGGTTTATTCTGAAATTCTAATGCGGTATAAAGAATTCTACCTTATTTACATTACTGTTTTATCTTACCAAATGGGCAAAACTCCAAACTTCCATGGTTTAAGAGGACTCTTAATAAACAACCATGTTACAACATAGTTTACTTTTTATTTTTAAATGACTTTTCTTAAAAAAATAGGCTGGCACGGTTTTATGACACATTTCCTGTCTTTTAAAAGATAAATTTGCACGGTTCGATAAAACAACCGGGACCATAGGATCATGGAGGTACCTACAGATGTGCGTACGAACAGATAAAGCGCCCATCAAAAGATGATCCTACATAACATTATGCCTGTAATACTAGAACTTTTTTTTAACCATATGTAGGAACCTCTTGGCCTGCATCTCACCTGTTGGTAAGTGATGATCAGGCCGAAGGTGGAAGCGAGCTTCACCCGGAATCCTCAAGCACAGAGGAACTGGCTATCTTACCTTTAACTGCCGAAACAAAACAATGCTCTTAACATTGTTGTTATGGCGACAGATTTAAATAAGATGGTGCTAGCTATCGAGGCGGACTTAGAACAAGACCTACCATCAACCAAACCTAACAGAAAATTTTGTGCCCGCTGAGAATCGAATCCGGGGCCTCTAGGTCTGACACAGGTGGTCTAACCTCTAGACGGCAGAGGTGGTTGAACTGTGGCGCCACACGCATCAAAGACCTGACGTCACACAAAATCCCAATTCACAAAAAGACTTGAATATTAATATTTATAGTGTTATCTAGCACCAAAAAAGGACACAAAACAAATCAACAATGTAATTAGACTAGAACCGTGAAGGTGACAGTGTTTTCGTAATAACAGATAAAAACTGTTCATAAACGGTGTAATATCCAGTCAAATCAGTATTGAGAAAAGAACATTTCAAGTGAGAATATAAGCAGTGAAAGTGATAAGCCGTTTTTTAACGCAAAATTTCACAAACTGTAAATTTATAAATCTAAATGAATTCTCCTATTATAAGCGATACTTTTATATAAAGCAAAATAATCGCACTTATCTGAATGAACTTAGCTCTAAATTAAATATTGAAGTTGACTATATTAAATACACAAAAGAATTTCTCATGAAAAAACCTTTGTTATTTACTGCACATAATCTGGAAAAACGTAGTGAATTAACTAACATAATATCATGCTCCAGTCAAACGACAATTATGGATTATTTTAAGCCAATGGCATGTAACAGGAAGGTAGCAATTAATACCAAAGCACAAGTTGACTTTAGACAGGTTTCTGATTCAGCCTGTGATAATCTTTTTCGTGTATGAACATATTTTTGTACTGCACCAAAATATTAATGGACTTGTAAATAAATCCGACTTACTAGGTGTGCACCTTAATAATTTTAAAGATGAGGGTAAACCGGTGGACATAATATGCATAACAGAAACTAACATGAAAAAGGACGATCATATACATCTTCACGTAACTAATTATACACTCCACACATATTATTCACGAGAAAATAGGAACGGGGGCTCATGTATACTAATGCGGAATACTTTACTGGGACAAAAACTAGATGTAGGAAAATGGTGTAAACCGAACCTTATTGAAGTTTGCGCGGTTGAATTGCAGAATCACCCCGTAATAGCTGTGTGTATTTACAGGCCTCCTAATATGGATAAGAGCTCAGTGAATACATTCCTCGTTAATTTAGATATGATTCTCAATGAAATCTTTATAAAACGTAAGACAAAGATAATCATATGTGATGAAATTAATATAGATATTTTGAAAGATAAGATAACTTCGCCTCTCGCAGCTTTAAAAACCTATTGAAAAAGTTTTAATTTGAAAATAGGTGTGCTCACTCAAACACGTCTTTGTAGCGGAACATGCATTGACAACATTATCGACAATATAAGGGGGAGTAAATGCGTAACGGTCGAATTGGCATTGTCAGATCATACAGCGCAACTACTACAATGTCCTGTTAAAAAAACTTGCGTACTTCCATACTGGTACATATTTAGACGTAGTTTCTGTAAAGACAATATGCAAAAGTTTAAAAGTTGCTTACAAAATTTGACATTTAGCGATATTTATTCCTCCACAGAACCTAATGACGCATTTAATAAGTTCCACGACACATTTAAACTATTTTATGATATGTGCTTTCCGCTTAAGCAATTCAAACGATATGCAGTAAAATCACCGAAGTGGATTAGTAAAGGTATAAAATTATGCTGTAAACGCAAGCGTGAAATGTTGTGGCAGTTTCGAAAAGACCCCAACCAAAATACTAAAACATATACGAAACGCTTAAAAACAATAATTCGTCTAACTAAGAAATCCCAAAATAACAACTACATTAATAATGTGTCTAATAAGTGTAAAGCTACATGGCAAATAATAAATAAGTGCAAAAATAATAAGCCGGTCGAAGGAATACCGAGACTTATAATAACATAGATATAACTGACCCGAAAAGCATTTCCCAAACTTTTAATGACTATTTTACTGACGAAATTGAATTACCACATGACGTTACTACAAATGTTATTAAATCTGTGTCAACCATTATACCACCAGTACTTAGTTATATAATTAATATGTGTTTAGAATCGGGTGTGTTTCCGGATAGGTTAAAATTGGCTGTTATAAAACCACTATATAAGAAAGGTAGCAAACACGATCCAGCCAACTACCGGCCTATTGCCTTACTACCCATATTCTCTAAAATAGTAGAAAAAGTGATATACAATACATTATACACATTTTTTGAACGTAATAATCTTTTTGCTGATGAACACTACGGTTTTAGAAGAAAAATGAATATCAATATGGCAATTTTTAAGCTGTTTGAAAAAATTATAACTGGCATTGATAACAGAAGTCCGGTAGATGCTTTGTTCATGGACATGAGCAAGGCGTTTGATTTTGTGGATAGAACAGTGCTATTGAAGAAGTTGGAAAGGTATGGAGTTAGTTAGGGGCAATGCCTTAAACCTTTTGAAATCATACTTATCCGACAGAAAACAAGTTACTAAAATGGATAAGGTCTGCATTACTTCAAAAACCGAGCGTACGTATGTATCGAGTCAGAGAGCTAATAACTACGGTGTACCCCAAGGAAGTATTGTAGGATCTTTATTATTTATTATTTACATTAATGACATGCCCAGAGAAACATCATCCGATGGTTTTGTTTGCTGATGATAGCACGGTCGTTTTTAGTGGTAAGAACGATACGACGACACTTGAGGGAGAGATAAACCATTGTCTCCAAGTATTAGTAGAATGGATGGGCGCAAATAATTTAAAAATGAATATTGACAAAACTAAAATAATGACTTTTGAGCAAAGGACAAATCATAAAAAACCTGACATAAAATATGGAGACAAGACAATTTTAGAAACGACAACTACAAAAATTTTAGGGCTTGATCTAGATAGAGACATGTCGTGGAAAACTCATACTGACAGTGTATGTAAACGCCTGAGTCAACACTCTTATGCTTTACGTAATCTTGCAATGGAGGTAAATCAAAAAGTTTTGGTTACGGCGTATCATGCCTATGTTACGTCTGCATTACGATACGGGATCATATATTGGGGTAATTTCACCAACATGGATATAGTATTTAGAGCGCAAAAGAGGTGTGTAAGGGCGATATGCGGTATTCAAAGCACAGAAAGCTGCAAACCGTTCTTTGTGAATTTCCGTATATTAACAGTACCCTGCCTATACATATGTGAGGTGGCCGTATTTGTCAAAACAAACATCCACCTATTTGAAAAACTGCACAGTTCGCGACATAGACATAAAATAAGCAGTAGGCAACACAAAAAAGCAGTATTCCGTAAAAACTTCCTAGGAATGGCACCACATATTTATAATAAATTACCTAATGCTTTGTTAGGTATTCAAGATATCAATGTATTTAAGAAGCAACTCAATAATCTACTGATAAGTAAGACATACTACACAATTAATGAATACCTGTCAGATATAAATTTATGTAATAATAATAATACTTGAGTCCGATTTATTTTATTATTCTATTAAAATTATTTTAAATGTACTCGTATTGTTAATTCTTAATTATGTGTTGACGGTTTTAGAATAATAGATAAGATATTAATAATGATTTTATGACATTGTATAGAGTACTAAATTTAATTTATGACATTTTATAAGGTATTTATCGAAATTAATGACATTGTTTATGGTAATGGAATGTATGAATTTGTAATAAGGTATTAATTCGAATTTATGACATACTATAATTTTAACTATAATTTTGCATGCCTGAATTGGTGCAACACAGTGGACTGCGCATTCACTTGACATCTAGAAATGTATGATTATGTACTCTGTTGAGCAATAAATATTTGAATTTGAATTTGAAATCCTGACGTCACACAAATCCTGCATCGCGCAAGCAGGGTTACCACGCGATCATCATGTATATAACTTTCTGACATCAATCGTTGGGCAGTTGCCCGCCAGACACGACACCCGTCTGGTCGAAGGATCCTCCCTTTTCTAAACAGTATGAGTGAACTTTACACCCTGTTCCTCAAACCTCTAAAGAACTGTTAGGCAGAAGTACATAACATTATGCCTGTAATACACGAACTGTTAGGCAGAGGTGTGCCAAAAGTGTACTATACGTAGTACACTCACATTTGATAAGAACTAACCAATCGATTTGTAATTTTCTTTGAAAAATAATAACACACAATAGAAAATAAATGAATAATGGCTTATTCGTAACTTGATATACGGCGCACTTAGTAAAAGTCAGCTAAAGAAATCAGCAACCGTGTTATTTGAGCAGAATATTTTTTTTATTTTTTTCGTGATTGCACAGTGGTTAAGTCGTGATGGCCCAGTGGTTAATTGCTCTCCTCTCATGCATGAGGTTGTGGGTTCAAATCCGGGCAAGTACCAATGTGACTTTTTCAAATCATATGTACTTTCTGAGTCTATTTTGGACGTTACTGACATCGGTGAAGGAAAACACCGTAAGGAAACCTGGACTTATAGTTAATATAAGTCTGAAATCACCAACCCGTCTTGAGCAAGCGTGGTGATCAATGCTCTTGCATTCTCTGTACGAGAAGAGGCCTTTGCCCTGCAGTGGGACAGTAACAGACTGGTTATTATTATTTATTATAAACAATTTATCTTTCTCTTTTTCTTTTTGATGAACAACATTTGGCCTTTGGCTACTTTTATATGTGTGTATTTTATGTATTTTTGTCTTTAATGGGCGTTTTGTTTGTGCAGAATAAACAATTTTTCTTTCTTTTTTCTTTTCTTTCTTTTTTTCTATAAAGCGATATTAGACAAAACAAACTTCACTTATAAATAATAGGCATGTCATTGTCACCCATCCAGGAAAACTCCGCGGCAAGCGAAACTTAAACCCACTCATTAATTGATACACAAGTGTTCCCCTAAAATATACATCTGAAATATAAATGTACTGAACAAAAGTTCGTAAATCCAATAAATTACGCTTAATTGTGCGCCATTTTATATGTCTTGTTTTAAACGGGGTTCAATTCGTTCTGATTTATGGATTCGCATTGTACGAGTAGAAGAAAAGTGATATTGGTTAATAAATTGTCTTATGAAACTCCTTTATCTAGTTGGTCTTCAATAGCTTTATATAAAGGGTATAATAATTTTAATGTAAGTTATTTATTTCTAAAACACTTACAGCTAGTTGCAGAAACGGACTTTAACTTTTAAAGCTGTCATTAAATACTAATCTTCCATTAACTTGTTTTAACTTGTTGCAGAAAGCAACATTAGACTCGATTTTAATGGTTCTTTGATAAAATTAATGAAATCATTAGCTTTAATGATCAATTAATGTTTGTATTTTTGCAACTGGGGGTTAGCCTATTTTACAGTTTAGTTTTAGCCACACAACCTCTAGGGGCTTAACCGTATAGTTCGGAAGCGCCCCCGATTGGAGCCGAAAATATAAACCTCCGCCGGCTCGGTAGCGGATCCAATTGGACCCCAGAATGACGAAATACTACACCCTAAATTGATGATGTAAATATTTATTATGCCACCCATCAAATCATACGAATTTATGTTACTTAATAGAGTTGAATAAACAACTCATATGTTAACGCCATTAAATCTTTCATATTAAACGCGCAAGTTAATTAATTTACCTTTATAAACTTTTGGTCCGTAAATGCGATGATCGCCATTTTGATGACAGCGTTGGTCGAGGCTAAAGAACATAAAAATTGGGGATTTCGAACATCTAAACTCCACCACAGGGGCAGTGAATAATACGTCATTGAATTATTCGACGAATTCATCCATTGTTATAGTTAAATGAGTAGCGGTAATTAAGTTTTTTTATATCCAAAGTCGAAGTTTCGCGCCAATCGTGCGTGTTTACATTTTTACTTTTCACAAATATCACACAAACACATGTAGGTAAGATTTAAAATGTGACAAATATTATTTAAAATCTTATAAACAACTAGAAAATGCCTAGATCTTAACGTAATACACGAACACAGGTCCAATAACACGTAATATTCATTACCACTACTCAATTTGTGTTAAAAATCGCCGGCTGTAATTGTTTTTTTATTGTAATAATGTGCGAAAACGATTATGCCAAACGATTTTTTTTAAATTTTGATCGACTCGATTAATTCTTATGTGAGAAATCGATACTTGGAAATTTAAATAAATTTGTTTTAAGCATTAAATACAGTAAGCATTATTTATAATAATGGTATATACTTTTCTAATGTAATTTTAATCGTTTTTCGGACATTTATGAAACGAGCCAACAGACAGGACCTAGTTTGAAGACCGGGATAGGTACCTCATTTATTGAATTTCGCGCCGAATTGTTTCTATATTTGTATTTGAATTAGGAATGCGTTCGCTGTTCAATGTATTGGACAATTATTTATTGTGGATTTTATTTTTGATACTTTCTGATAGTTTGACAGATATGACTACAGAATGCCAAGTATACATTCTATAGTTAGGCTTAACAAATGTTTTTTGGGAATGATGATAAATGAATTCTATAAATTGGGTAGGCATTCCAGAAACACTTTTAAATAACGTTCATAGTTTTAGGGTTCCTTACCTGAAAAGGAAAAATACGTAGGTCCATAGTCCCTTGGAGCTCTAAACAAATCAAGCTTCTAAGTCAACGCAATACAAAAAATATGTACGGCCATTTACCTATGCGACATATTTTGATACTCACAAATACATCAAAACCTACAGGGTAGGTACTTCCCGTTGGCCTAGAATCATGAAATTTGGCAAAAACAATCCTATCCTACCTATTCTATGCATTTTTCTCAGTGTACTGACGCGGTTTGACTGATTTCAACATATAATTAAAGATATTTGCCACAAACTTATTGTATAAAATAGGCGCGGTAACGTATGTTTCTTAATAAATTCGAATGCTGAAAGTTGATGTAAATTCCTGAATTTCATGACGTAATACGCAATACCCCGTCGAGTCAGCTGATGTGTCACGTGACAAAATCTTGTCGAGCAGAGAGGTTAACTGTGTGCTGGCATACAATAATTTATTTGTAAAATTTTAATGTTAAATTATAAATTTTTAAACGGGACGTTCATTAAAATTTTACAAAAATGTTAATTACTCGAATGATACATTATAATACTTTTATAATGATAATAATAATTTTTAGGTTTAGTTTTGATTTGAAAATAAGTCTCGAAGTTTTTTATTTGAAATACAAATTAACTGACTTTTCTGCAAAAGACAGACTAACAGACAGAAATTGAGTTTCGCATGTAATGATAACTAGCTGTTGTGCCCATGTCCTTCTCCAGATTATGATCTAACCATGTGCCAAATTTCATCTAAATCCGTTCAGCCGTTTTAGCATGAAAGAGTAACAAACAAACAAACAAACTCACTTTGCCATTTATAATATTAGTTAGGATATAATATAATATATATTAAATATATAATAAATATTTATTAGGCATATGTCCACCAGTGGACGTCTTTTGGCTGAAATGATGATGATGATGATGATATAATAAATATATAATATAATATCAATCAATCTGCCTAGCCTTTCCCTAACTATGTTAGGGTCGGCTTCCAATCTAACCGGATACAGCTAAATACCGTATTTTACATGGAGCGACTGCCTATCTGACCTCTACAACCCAGTAACTGGGTAATCGATACCCCTTGGTAAGACTGGTTGTCAAACTTTCGGGCTTTTGACGACCCGTAACGACTGTCAAAGATCCATGAATGACAGCCGGGACCAACGGCCTAACGTGCTTTCCGAAGCACGGAGGAATCTCGGTATGCTAAGATGGTCAAACATCCACAGACCAACCCCGGCAAGAATAGCTTAACCTGATGAATCGAACCGTGTGGCTGTTATTACTTAGCTACGTTATATAATATAATAATATATATATAGTTAGAAAGTTAGGACTAGGATGATAAGGCAACAGTGCGGTTTAAAAGAAGATGTAGTGACCAAAATTGAAAAGAGTGTGCTTAGATGATTTGGTCATGTTAAGAGGATGAATGAAAGGCGACCAACAAAAGGTGTGAGGAAAAACGCCCTAGAAGAAATATGTTCTTGAACTTATTGTTGATCTTCTTCAGAAAGGTCAGGTGCGTACTAAATTCAAACTCAAAACATTTATTTCAATTAAACCATTTACAGGCACTTTTGAATTGTCAAGGAGTCGGTCAGTCAGAAATATGAAGCTAGTTGCCCATTCCAAAGCGTAGTAGGTACCTATGGAGAAGAACCGGCAAGAAACTCCACGGACACTCTTTAAAATATTTTTTTACAAAATATTGGTTACATAATTCATGTTGAAATTAAACATGTGAGAACAATGTAGAAAGACGTGCACGTTAGAAGCGTCCGTACTAAAAAGATAAAACAAAGTACAATTCAAAAATTTAAATCAGCCGAGGCAGCTAAGAGTTGACCAGTCCCAACTGACGGCGCCCGTTCGCGAACATGACGCATTGATTAGCACCATTCAGCTCAACCATTTTGAACGGAGCGAAATTTTGAAGTACCTTCTAGTAACCGGGGTGCGTATAAGACCAGATCTATAGTCGTAAACGCAGCAAAAGGAGTATGATAGGATTGTAGCAGGTTCTATAGTTTCTGCTTACCCGCATGGATAGAAGGCGTGAGTCTATATATATAATAATGATAATAACTGCTATAATAATAATTAATAAATTGTCAAACACTATTTCAGCTTCGTCCCCAAAATGCTTGTCTTGAAATTAATTTAGGCGCCCGTCGACTATTTTACTTGATTAACGCAGAAGGACGGGCACGGACGAAAAACCATTAATCAGACCCGCCTTTTTATAGGTGCCAACAAAGCATTCTCCTTTGTAGTTGCCCTTATATCTTCAATTACGTTATAATAATTATTTTGTCAGAAATTATTTGTACTCGTATAATTATAATCATTTACGATTAGTTTTGGTTCAACTTCCTCTTTTCCGACTCGAGAGGTCAAATTAGCAATATCTTTTATCTCCGGGAAACATATAGTAGGCGCGGGACATACACAAGTGGCGAGGGGCGCTGGCGAGGCGCGGGCGTGGTGACGGTGTGGCGCGGGTGTGGCGCGGGTGTTGCGCCGCCCGTTTCATATTTCATACAGACAGCCTTACTAATAAAAATAAGTTAAACATCTGTTTAACTGTTGTATTTCTATACAATGTAAGCTGTGAATAGGCGTTACACACTACCCTGAACCTATATTTCAACCGGAACTCATTTTCTTGCTAACAGAAGGGATCATAACGATTTTTGTAACATTTTCATGTGGTGGTTCTTCATTGCCAATTTCATCAAAAATATCGAAATAATCCATAATTTTCAAACTCAATACGACAAAAGCAACTAGTTATTTTATTTAGGTTATACGTTCGCTACACAAGGTCCGAGGGCTGAATAATGGTTGTACAAATTCTCATTGTTTAAAGACATTTGTTACACCAGATGTATACAACTGAAACGACAAATATCGTTTATTGGTAAGGTTGATGTTATAAGCCTCGGTATATGTCGTGCGTAAAAGTTTTTTAGTAAGGCTGTAGGTGTATAAGAACGGCGTGGCGCGGAACATACACAAGAGGCGTGGCGCGGGCGAGGCGGCGCCGACGGTGTGGCGCGAGCGTTTTGTGTATGTTCAAGGATTTTTCAAAACTTGACTAAATATTCTTATTTTATTTCGAGAAGGCACTAGTATCGTCAAGTCGATACACTTCTCGTGGAGTCACCATTTTAATTTATCTTAATATTATAAATGCGAAAGTGAATTTGTTTGTTTGTTATGCTTTCACACTAAAATGGCTGAACAGATTTAGATGAAATTTGGCATATGGACAGACCATGACTTGGACTTTTTATCCCAATATTCCCACGGGATCGCCACTTATGCGGTGATCTAAAACATTGAAATATGGCATGAAAATCACAATTTCTCTTACGTCCGCATCGACAGTCGTTATAGCAGGTGCTATAGTTTTGTGGCGAGTGACGATCGCGTAACAATCTATATTGAGGTATCATTACGACCCAGAACGGTGTGGCAGGTGCATGTATGTATATTTGATGCCCAATTTGATAGCGCTGCTCCGAAGGTAGCAAGATTATCACTCTTGCTTGACCATTTTGGGCTGAATTTAGATCAGATGGAACCTATTTCCTACTAGATATTACTACAGAATATAATATGAAACGTAGCAGTTTCTGTGTGTGTAAGGGCTCGTGGCTAAATAATAACAGCAGCACGGGTCGATTGAAGGTTAAGCTACGCTTGGCGAGGTCGGTCGGTGGATGGGTGGCCATCCAGTTACATACAATATAAGTGAAATTTATTTAATCCTGAAAACTTCCAATATAATGTCGACACGAGAAATTGGTAAGACACCAGAATTGATAGCAACCACCAAAATTAATTACTCCACCAAATTATTTAAAAAAAACAATAAAAACCTTTTTATAATGAATAAATATTATTAATATGATTAAAAAAACTAAAAAAAAAAAAAAAACAATTGGTTGATAACGAAAATAATCAAAGACTTCTGATAATTAAGTGATTTTTCAATTTGTAGTGTTTTTTGGAAGTCGATTGTTTTTGTTTTGGAAAAATGATTTTATTTCTCTTTTTTTTGTGGATCAGTTTGTAATTACCTAAGTTACAATAGCCTTTCAACTGCTCATCACCTTTTACAAAATATTGCTTTTCTCGATACAGGGACGTTAATTCTCCGATTTTCCTTTCAGCTGTTTTTTATGATATCTTTCTCTTTCTTTTCTTCAAAATTCCTTTAGTTTGCCGGGATCATTCCGATTTTTTTTTCTTTTCTCCTCCTTTCTGCCATCCTTTTCCTCTGTGCGTGTATCGACTATGAATTTATCTTTGTCATGCTGGAATTTTTTTTACCGCCCTTTTTTTTGTCGAAAATAACATGGATTTAATTATTGCTCACTCTTTAGTCTAATATATCGGTTATTATTTATTATTTATTTATTAAAACTTTATGCATAAGTAAAAATAAAATACCGTACAAAGGCGGACTTAATGCCTGAGGCATTTTCTATAAGTCAACCTTAGGGTGATGCAGAGACAAAACATGGCAGGTGCAACATTAGGGATTGATAACACGAAATTAACTATAAAATACAACAATAAATACATACTTAAATACATACATACATAGTTTAAAATAATAGTATATAGTGTAATTATTCCGTTTTTCTTTGAGGTACGTGCCTCTAAAAACGAATTATGGTGTATTGTGATTGGTAAAATCAACACCACCAAAATCAGAATCTTGATTAATATGATTATTAAAACAACCTTAATGCAGATTTTTTGTGAGATCGATACGAAAAGACTTATTTACGTTATTAGAGGGAAATCACAACTGGATGGCACAAGTCTGTCACTGCTGCTTGTGAGCTCCTGGCTAAACGAAGTGAACGATGGTAGTGTCGTCCTTCTGGGTTTATCCTATATGAGCCACTTAATAATTTCATTACTCCCACCAAAATTTTAATTTTCACGCGGACAGTCCTTTTCGTTTTTCTCTAGGAAAAAGTATTGCTAAAATAATATTAATAAATTAATTTTAATTATTAATAATATAAAGTAGGCAGTTTGTTTTATTTATTTAAATTATTTATAACAATAATACATATATAAAAAAACAAATTGATAGCAAAACTAATAATGAATTCAACTTAAATTATTCATTTCTAATAGACTAGTGTGGTTTCATTTAAACGGTGCTAATTCCCAGAAAAACAGATTGTAGACGCGCCACCGAACTTAGAATATTGCTAAAAAACATATATTTTTTCTAATAACTAAAATTTTTTCTACTAAAATATTTACGGCCTGATCAAGATAAATGAACGGCTTACGATACGATTAACGAACTTTTTTGTACGTTTGGTTTAAGATATGATATTTAGCTACGCTTGAGAAAATCACCCTAATATGACACCTAAAGCTGCGTCTAGGCTAGGCGAACCGAGCATGAGCAGAGAATGAATTCTCGTAGCGTAGCCGAACTTAGAGGCCTCGAATGAGCAGGCGTGCTCATTCGAGGCCTCTAAGTTCGACTGCGCTAATGCTGGCTACATTGTCGCGATAATGCGAACTAAACTTCGCGCGCTCGCTCTCGCACAGCGCTGGACAACAGAGAGCACGCGAATAATGCATGAACGTACTGACAGGTGCGTACGCTGTGACGTAGACATTGTGTCTGTTCTTTTGCTGAGACGCAGGTAACGCAGCACAGCCGTCTATTGTTTGTACTAGTTAGGACGCAAATGTATCTGTGTAGCTGCGTCGAAGCATGCTCTCGCGGCCTATGTCTGTCTCGCCTGCGCTACCCTGTAACATCTGTACTGTGCTGTGCTACGTCACCTGCGCCACAGCATACGCTTATCGGTATGCTTCGGCTACATCGGCTCGTGCTTTATTCGTCTAGCATAGACGTATCTTAAGGTTTGTAATTCAAGCCACAATAATTATATAAATTTATTAGTACCTCATTCAGGTGTATTCAGGCGTGTATAATTTTAATTGGATTTCATCTAAACACATGAGGTAAAATAGTAGGTACCTACCCAATAATAATTATAATTACCACAGATGTCTAAACCTACACATGGGCCTTGCAAGCGTGTAATTACTTAATGATATTATGATAATAAATTGATAATGTCTGTTTATAATCTTGTTTCCAATTGACGTTATATCCACTTAAACAAACATCAACTTTATGACAGTGTAAATAAAGTTGATTTTAGAGTGAGAAGTACTGTTGAGAAAGTCATAAAAAATATGAAGTTGTAGCGCAAACTGAACTTTATGTGTAGGCATTACAGTCGTTTTTCCAAAAACTCGTGTTTGTTTACATGTTTGGCAAATAAATTGCGAACGCAGATTAGGTACATTACCTATAATTTATTCTTTTTCTAGAGATAATCGAGACTGGAAGGTTGGTAGCGGGGTTCTGCCCGGGGAAAGTGCCACACTACACTTTAACACATAATATAACATCACGCCTTGTTTCCACGAAAGGTTGGGCAGAGGTGTACCTATAGTATAGTACACCTACATTTTGCCAGTTATGTTTAAGTCCCATGTAATAGGGGTCGAGCCTATTGCCATCAACCGGGCGCAAACCCAGACTCGAGGCTGCTACTGAGAAATTTCAGACATAAAAACTTAATAATACTTTGCCCAATCTGAGAATCAAACCTTAGACCTCATGCTCAGCAGTAGCGTTTCCTACCACTAGACCAACGAGGCACACAACTAAGAATATTTGAAATATTCTGAGTACGTAAATCTTGTACTGATAACATTTACACTGAAAAATACCTGATTGCTTATATCAAATCCCATAAAAGTATACGATATTGCATCATTATATTACCGCGAACAACTGTAAAACAGATCAAACTAACCTAAATATTATACGACCAATCAGTGAACAAAAACTTAATCAAAATGCGGACAAAAAAATTCACCCAGTCACCGAAATCGTTTGACAATGCCAGCCAGGCTGGCGCTAGAGTAAAATCAAACCTCAAATCACACACACCCATTGTCCCCACGGTACAGAGGCGGGCACAAGTGAATTGTAAATTGTTCAGTGCACCCAACTGTATTTTCGCTCGCTAGCTCAAATCGCGCCGATTGAATAAGCAACTGATATCGAGAGATTTGGCATAGCTACGGTTCGAGCACTTAGTGTAATGTCGCGTTTAGAAATGTTATTTACACTTCTTGTTGGCCTCAAGTGTAGATTACTGTTGGTGCATTCTAGGTTACGGTTTCCGAGTGACGTGTTTAGCGGTTTTTGTTCTGGATTTTGACTTTCAGTAGCTTGATACTTTATCAGTTAAATGTATGAATTTTCTATATTGACTAGTTCTTCATCTGCTTAGCCTTTTGCCAACTATGTTGGAGTTGGCTTCCAGTCTAACCGGATGCAGCTGAATACCAGCATTTTACATGGAGCGACTGGCTATCTAACCTCCACAACCCAGTTTTGGGTAACACCATAGTTTTTGTCAGATTTTCGGGCTTCTGAAAACCCATAACAACTGTCAAATATCTACAGATGACAGCTTCGATTAACGTCAATGACTAGTTACGGCGCCCATATTTAATCAAATATTCAGGAAAGAAGTCAATGACTTCTATGAATAAATAAAATATTGATAAATTCCAAATAAAATAAATTAGCTAATAATTCCCGTATTTGGTTACCTACTTCACTTTACTTATCATGGTATAGAGCTTACAATATTTATTATTAGGCGTTCTATAAATACAACGTTCAAAACAAAACCTTTGTTTATCTAACAATTTGAATGTTTTTCAGTCATTTGTTTGCAAAACAATTGTAAATTGCCCCTGTTTATTTCATGCCCCAAATGTTTTGTAAAAGATGTGCCAATAATTTTCTTTAGATGGCGGCCATATTTTATTTTCACAAAAGCCGTTAAGTTCAAAATTGGAACGGGACAATTTTGGTACTAATTAGATGCAGGGAAAATGGTTAAAAGGCTTTGTCCAGAGAAAAGTCAGGAGCAGTTATGGGTTTTGGAATAATGGCTGGGTTTCCACTATCCCAAAGTCCGAAGAGGCGTGATCAGGAGGCCTGGACATTATTGAACCTATTGTCCTGTTTGAAATATCGTCGCTCTCGGTGACAGTGTGTTGGGAAAATCCCTGCTTTGTTAAAAGTGATTGATATCGGGTAATTTTGGAAGTTTGGGAAATATAATTGCGTAATAGAATTTGATATCTATTGTGATTTCAACTATCAATGGAGAATCATTATACATCGTATCATTCAATGAAATCGAGAATAAATAGACCTCTACTGACTTAGACTTTTCTATTGAAGTTTCTGAAAAAAATAAAGCTAATCTAAGCTCAGTACATAATTAATGTAGTGCTTAAAACTCATTAATTAATTTCACATCAGTGACTTGCCTACGAAACAAGTTGATCAACAAACTAAGACATTCATTAACATTAATCATGTAGAATTGGCTGGCGACCATAGACTAGTGAGTTGACTGGAAGGTTCATAGACTTTATTACAAAGGTACGTACTATGAGACATAACGTATTGACTAGACCATTTACGTACATATTATATGGCCACAATACGACGTAACATTAATTGTAGTATCGGCCAATTGTCTTCGTATAAAATGTGATGCGAAGAAATGAGGAGCATGTGACAAGAAACGAGTTAAATATAGTAAACGGATGTATTTAATAACACTTTAAGTTTGATCAAAACAGCTATAATATTGTATATCAGCACTTTATAATAATAATACATCTATAATTTAATATTATAAACATGAACCAAACTTACAAAATAAATATACACTATAAAGAAATAATTTCAGAAACAACATAATTAAAATACCTACAAAAATAATGGTTTGCACTATAACTGTGTCGAAAACCAACTCCGAAACCGAAAAGTATCTTTTTTCTATAATATTCTAGTCGTTTTTGGAATTTGCCTGCCGCTGCCGCCGCACCGCTCGATACGCTCGCTCGGCTCGCTCGTGGGTCACAGTTCTAACCTAACCTTTTTTTTTTTGAGGGTGGGAAATTATCAAATAACTTCTCCCGCTCTGGTCGGAGCGGGAGGGTGTGTCAGACTTTTACTGACTAAAACCCACCCGTGTTCCTTCCGTTGCCCGTGTGCCGGGGCCGCGATATCCTTTTCGGACAAACTCGCAACCCTGGCAGGCATTGGTCCTTACGGACGCCGTCAGTTGGTGCTAACATCTCTTTGAGGCGCGCGTGGAACACAACGCGCCGTCAACCCGGGCCTGGTCCTAATCGGACTGCGAGCTACCCATTGCTCACCGTCCACAAGCCCGCGCCTACGGTGGGCGGAAGTCAGCTCGCGACTCCCGACGCCCGGGGCGTCTCCTGCGGCGACTAGGGGCGCGAGGGCGCGAATCTTGCCTCTCCCTCGCGCGCTCCGCCTCCTCCTTCGCGAGCATTACTGCTTCGCAGAAGGAAGTGACGGCCTCCCATGCACTCTTGCTCCGGACCATGGCCTGAATCAGGGCCGGACGCGAGAGATCGCCACCACCGATCGCCTCCGTGAGGACACGGCGGTGCTCTGCCCAGGCAGGGCAGACCTCCACCGTATGCTCCACCGTGTCCTCCGGGTGATCCACACAGTGGTGATACCCGGGCGTTTCCTCCCGCCTTATGCGGGAACCTCCCGAAACAGCCGTGTCCGGTGAGGACCTGCGTCAGGTGGTATGTGAGGACGTCGTGGCGCCTCTCTAGCCACTCCTCAAAGAGGGGACTTATCGCCATAATTGTGGCGTGCCCAAGTTCTAACCTAACCTAACCTAACCTGCTGTGCGAGTTAAATTTATAGTTCATAGTTCATTCAATTCATTTGAAAACTAAGCATATTATAGTGTGAAACATTATTTTGAAAGTGCATTTATATATTCCCCTATAATAAATGTGGATAGAGACTATAAGAAAGACGCAACATCAATGAAAATACGGGTAGATTTGTAAAAGATGGAGAATTTCATACTATGCCCTACTCTAATAAGACCGGGCTGTGGTAGACCACGAAAGAGATGGCGAAACAATTACAATGTCAACATTGGTAAGAAGTAACGCAAAATCGTAAGATACATGAAAAAAACGTGTGCGGTCGGGGGACCCCGTCAAGAAAGAAGTTCCCTACACGACGTACTTTTTAAGTATTTTTATCTATTGTGGTATAGTTATTTTATTCTAGGTGCATTGTCTTTACATATAATTATATAACTAATGTACCTATACCAAATATTGTAAAGCATTTTAAAAGAGTAACGATGGAGTTACTTGCCCATACGAATTACGATTCTTCTCCATACGAAAACTACCTTTTGGAAGGGGCGACTAGAATCAATTCTATTTTTTTGTAAATTTTGACGTTCAAAAGTGCCTTACAAGGGCCTATTTGAAATAAATGATTTGGCTTTGACTTTGCGATACTCACACGCACACACATACACTCTTATTATAATAGAAAGAGGCAGAAAGAGAGACAGTTGCGTGGAGGCTAACGTTTTTTCCTTACGTGACGATTTCCAGTCATCTCCTACCGCATGCCACGTTAAGGAACTTCTTTTAAAAAAAACCGGCCAAGCGCGTGTTGGGCCACGCACAATGAAGGGTACCGTAGTTGGGATGAACTTATAACAAGAACAAACTTAACATTGTAGTTGAAAAACATGTTCTCCCCCATACATTCCAATGCAAATGTAAGTTTTGTACGCATAATACTGAGAGATATACCATCATAGACTTCTTATAGGTTTTCCTGTAATCTACGAGTAAAGAACCATTCTCCGTATTATTTTCAAAATGTCAGGCTCAGTAGTTTCGGAGTTAAAGGGGTTGGTAAATGTTCATCTATTTTCTTAAATCTCTTAAAATTTCTCTTAATATAAAATAATAATAAAAAAAAAAATAAAAAAAAAAAAATTTCTTTATGTATAAATTATAAAATTATTTAAAAAAAAATGATCCTTACAACAAGTCCTTTTATTTGATATGTCGTATGGTTTGCAAAACTATATATTTTTTCCGATTCACCCCCCTAAAAGTGACCCTCAAACCCCCAAACACGGACATGTAACGTAAATAAATGAATTTTGAATTCATTTATTTACGTTACATGTCCGTGTTTGGGCCCCAGAAAGTCATATCAAATTTCAACTAAATTGGTCCAGTAGATTCGGAGCAAATTGCCTGGGACAGACGGACAAACAGCCAGCCACTAGGGGTTCCGTTTTTTCCTTTTGAGTTACGGAAACCTAAAAATACAATGAGGCAATGGAACAGTCCTTTTTTTTTCGGGTGGGAGATTATCAAATAACTTCTCCAGCTCGGGACGGAACGGGAGGGCGTGTCAGAATTTTACTGACTAAAACACACCTGTGTTCCATCCATTGCCTGTGTGCCGGGGCCGCGATATCCCTTACGGAAAAACTCGCAACCCTGGCAGGAATGGAACAGTCCTGGCATTCAAATAATAAAACAAATATACTAACACGCTACCTTCTCTACTCTATACTTAATTCAGAAAACTAGCCTTTTTCAGTCACTCTACGTTAGCATTCCCCACCCTTACGTAAGCAATTACGCACTTGGGGATCGTTAAAACGAGGGTTGGAATCGAGATAATTAAAGTTCCCTACAGTCGTGGACTACGTTCAGAGGTCAAACATTATGTTTAAATAATTAACTGGGTCTTCTCTAAATACTTACGTAAGTGGTTATGAAAAGTTTCATATCCGGACACTGCTGGTATAAAGGGTAATGTCGGAGGGATATTACCCTCGTTAAGGGCACTTACACTGATGTTGAGATACAAGGATGGCTTATGGTCCTAGTACTTTAAAAACTATTACGGACGGATAGTAGAATTAAGCTAGGTTTAATGCTTGTTGATGATACGTTATGGCGGTTGAAGGAAATCCAGATTTTGATTTTAATACATTTGTAAGTATATTGTAAGGCTCTACTCCAGCTTAAACAAAAAGGAAAGGATATTTCCAAAGTAATTTGGTCTATGAAAAAAAACGGCAAACAGCGTGTCGGACCGCGCACAATGAAGGGTTCCATAGTTAGGATGAATTTATCCCAAGAACAAACTTAACATAGTAGTTGAAAAACATGTTATCCCATACATTCTAACTGCAAATGTAAATTGGTACGCACAATATCGCGAGGTTTACCATGTTATTTTAAGAACATAGACTTCTTATAGGAAGGTCCTGTGTCTGCATTTTTTTCAAAATTGTAGGTTCAATAGTTTCGGAGTTAAGGGGGGTGACTAATTTTCATCTATTATCTAAAATATCTTTAATCGTTTTTATTTTAAAATTATTAAAAAAAAAAGTAAGATGCTCACAACAAGCCCTTTCATTTGATATGTCACACAGAACAGTTTGCAAATCTTTTTAATATTATTTCTTAATTTGCCCCCGAAAAGTGCCCCCATATTCTAAATTTATTTATTTACGTCTATAATGTATAACGTCCGTGTTTGGGTCCCAGAAATTCATGGTATCAATTTTCAACTTAATCAGTCCATTAGATTCGGAGAAAATCGGCTGTTACAGACGGACTGACAGACACACAAGTGATTCTATAAGGGTTCCGTTTTTGAGGTACGGAACCAGAAAAAGACGATTTTGAAATAATTTCCCACTCTAGTGTTGCGGTCTCAAAAGTGGTAGATGAGTGTCATGGAAATGATGTATGGGTGGGACAAAAAGTTACTCCGTTTTTGACAATCTGAAGTCACAATTACGCCAAGAAAAAAGAAACCCTGGAAGATTAAAAAAATAGGATACAAACAACAACAGAAAGTACCTACCAACGCATTGTTTGCCGCATAAAAAATAATATCCTCCAAGGATTCGTAAAATTATTACATTTTATCATCTGGACTTTTAATATTGCAGGTTTTTTTAACATTCACAGCTGCGATTTTTAATAGACTCTTGTAAAGAAATACTATTTCGTCGAGTGTTTTGTTTCAATTTACTGTTTGTTTTTCCTCATTGTTAATCGTAAATTCGTTCGTTAACTTGAAGCGTGTTGATTTGTTTTCTTTAAAAACGGAGACTGACCGATGATCATTCTTCATACGGACATCCGTGGGCCCCACGGCATCCCTTACAAAGCTAAATAAGCAACATCTATAGCTGTTACATTATCAACGTCAAGTTTTATTTTTTTGTTTTATTTAATAAACAGGTCAGTCTAGAAAACATGTTTTTGAATTAGTCTTTACGTGTTCCTTATTTAACCTTTTTCCGGAAACGATAAGGAAACCGTTTTTGCTAATACATATATTTCGACACCATACTCGTTGCATAAATCTTTACCATGGAGAATAAATGAATTTTACGTATGAAACTCCATTTATTCTATGCCAACATTTGCCCACGATCCTCGAATATATAAATTACATTAATTTACTGTTGCATTTATAGTTTCGGGTTAGATCAGATAGTTGCATCGTTGAGATACATAGTTCTATCCTCATATTAGTTACTAAGAGTTCTCCTATTAATTGAATATTGATTCTTAAATCGTTCCATAAAGCTTGACATGGTGACACTGACCAGCAGGATGTCAAGGATATCTCTAATTCACCCATATTTTTGACAAGTTTTTGATGTTAATTGTCGGTGAGGGGAGATTTCGACTACATATTGAACGCTGAATTGGCCTTCAGATTTCTATCACATACGTTTCTCTCCGATCGTTTTGGATTGCCATGGCATCGGACTATGAAGGCGAGAGATGAAAAAGTGCTCCTATATCTACGCTCACACTTAGGCTTTGCGAGACATTAGAGAGCTCACGAACCGAAAGAAAATTAGTCTGGGTCACTCGCACCGCATACGGTTAAGAGGACTAATGGAGGACGTACATTTTGCATTGTATATTACGTAGTTGGTCAGGAGAATATATGTTGGATAGGAGGATCTAGTCTTGACGTTCACCTTAAAACTATTTGTTAATAAATAAATGCCTTCTGAAACTATACAGTTTCATTTTATACCAGCAATTCATAATTCAGTTGAAAGAAAGAAGCAAGTGAGGTGGATGGAGAACACGGCATTGCCTAAAGTTATATTAGTCAATGTCACGTCGGATTAGCTTTTCTCTGCTAAAGTTTCTGTCAGCTTATATCAGGTTATAATTAACCCTTAATCAAACGGAAAGCTTTTAAAGAGATAAATAAAAACTGAGATTTGTTTATAGGTAAGTTTTGTCTGTAGATTTCATAAATTTTGATAAAATTGAAATAATGGTGGGAAATAATTTCCCGCTATTTATTACTGCATATCAAAATATTATCAAGTGGGAAAATAATTCCCATTATTTTGTTATTTCAGACTAAGTGGGAAATAATTTCCCAGTATTTGACTAGGTTAAAGAGTGAAAGCGGAAAACAAGTGAATAGGCTCAAATTCTTGTACGATAATTGTAACATTCCAAATGTCATGAAAATATTAAGTTAAATACAAAATTGACCTTTCTTTTTTTGGATGATCCTATTTTTAGGGTTCCATAATAAACAAGGAACCCTTATAGTTTCGCCATGTCGATCTGTGTGTCAGTCTGTCCGTCTGTCTGTCTGTTTGTCTGTCCGTCTGTCTGTCCGCGGCTTAGCTCAGAGATGGTTAGTACTAGAAAGCTGTAATTTGACATATGTATACATATTAATCATGTTTCATCATTACCGACAAAGTGGTAAAATAAAATCAAGAAAAATATTATTTTTTGGGGTACCTCCCCTACACGTAAAATGGGGATGTTTTTTTTTTCCTCATCTTCCCCATGTTGTGGGGTATCGTTAGAAAAGGTGTTTCAAAAATATTGTGAGTTTGTCAAAACCATTTTTGGATTCAGGGATCCGTTTGCGAAATATTAAGCTTTTAACTGACATTTTTTGTTAGAGTCAAGTGCCCCCCCCCCCCTTCTAGCTAAATGGTTGTACTTGGACTTGTGAAAAAAATTCACAACAGTAGTATATATAACGAAATTAAAAGGAAACCTATCAGAACTAACTAGGCTCTACAGGTTAACGAGTAATAATCGACCAACTTAAATTTGCGGTTTGAAAAACATGATCTGCCATACTTTCCGTATGGGAGAACATGTTTTTCAACTACAATGTTAAGTTTGTTCTTGGTATAAATTTCATCCCAACTACGGAACCCTTCATTGTGCGTGGTCCGACACGCACTTGGCCGGTTTTTTTCTAGAACATGTTTTTAAACTTAATACAAATTAAAACCAACTCTCCCAGCGGCAAACACGACTATATTAAAAATATATGAATAACAAATCAATCGGTTTTTTTTTTCAAGATTGAAGTCTTTTACCGCTAGGTCAATAAAAAAAATACTTATAATATAATAATATTATTATTTCAAACGCAATGAGATTTATTTAAAAATATCCCTGGAAAAAACTGTGTAGAAATCTCTCATTACTTGCGACCCACGTTTAGAAGATACTCTTACTTATCGTTATTTTCACTAAGTTCTTGGAATACGTCTGTGAATAAGTAATACATGAATGACAGCGTATTATTAGACGTTCTCACCTAATACGTCACTCAGTATTAATGATTAACTTCCACTGAAACCTTTGTCGTAATTGACGATATCTCCAAGGCCTTTGATAGGTTTCGACACACTAGAGTAAATAGTAAGGTTCTTAATATGTGATGAATGCCCGTTTGTGCAATTGGATATTCAGTGTGCTAACCGAACGGTAATTTGGGGTGACCATGAGGTTTAGTTTAGCCAGTCTAAGAGCAATTAATGCAGAGCTACCTCAAGGGTGTGTTCATTGCCCAAAAATATTCTAACTACCTTAAAAGTATATTCCTACAAGTATTTAGGATCAGATGTAAATTAACATGATTTTTGCGTTTATTACTCGCCCTAATAAAAAATCGAATAATGCCAATAGCACTTATGTACTTGTATAGTAGCGGAATCATAAAATTAAGTTAAAAGAAAATGAATAAAAATAAAAATAACAACTGTAACTGTGACAAAGTCTAAATAAACGGTCAAATAAAACAAAACTCTTTATTTCCTAGTACGTACCATCATGTCGTATAACTAAAATTTTTATACTTTAAAGCTACCATTTACTGGGTACGTCTTTCATTGACTTGAATGTGCCAAGGCAGCTGAGAGTATGTCATGCTCACTCAAATGTCTCCCTGATGGTGACGTTCATGACGTCATATATTGGATCATTCGGTTCCATGCGTCATGCTCGTGAATGGGCGCCGTCAGTTGGAACTGGTCAGCTCTTACCTGACATGACTTATTGTAATATTTTAACATTGAAAATTTGTTTTCGATCGCTTCAGTAAGCCTCATTTCCCGCAAAAGTTTATGTCTGCGATTATGTTATTCTGCGATGAAGTTATCAATAAAAATAAACAACTAAAACATTTAATTTTTTTTGGGTTGTTTTTAACGAAAACTTAGATAATTATAAAACTAAAAGAGATATCCATATAAATCGAAAAACCCCTCTAGAAAATTAAATCGCTTTACTTTGATATTAAAATCGCGAAGATGATATATCGATCGGAATGATATTGATCGGAAGTGCTTTAATTTTGTACCCTTTTGTGTGAGAGTCGCGCATCAACGTAGATTTTCGGCACGCGGTGAGAAGCGGACCGCTCACTGGCAATATCACGCAAAATGCGGAGATGCCTGAGTTTCGTATCCGTGATAAATCCTGTAAAATTAACGAGCTTAAGTCTCTGTTAAAAATATAAGAAAATTAAATGTAATGAAGTAAACAATGTTTTGAAAACTTTGAAAATTATTAAATAATTGACAGTTTCATTAAATTTTTTGACGATTCGAATCTGTGAAAGTGACGTAAACTTCTCGGCTTGTGCTTTCGAAATTGACTTTGACGCTGAACGTTTTGAGATCAACTGTATTTTTTGTGTGTAGTATAACATTGTGTACATTACTGTCGCGGCCTGCAAAAAGGGCATTGATGGACAATCGTGAAAATGTGGGCCGAGGAACACATACGTGAGTCCATCAGTATAGTACTTTTCTCAATAATGCGCGGAAATTCAAACTAAGTAAATTAATTATAAATTCCAGAATCAATGACGAACAACGATAATTTTACAGGCGCCAATATGTTCATTTGTTTCTTCTTTACTTTAAACAGCTGTATTAGCAAGCCAAATCGAGATTGTAATAAAATCTTTGTTAAGTTGCCTCCTTGGTTGCCATATGTTTAAGTAAAATTTTCGTTCCATTTTTTTAAATAACACGACAGTTATGAATTTTCATAGGAATCTATTTGGCCGCTAAACACGTCATTCATGGATTTTCATACGAACATTGCCGGCCGGGCGCTCGCATGTATTCGACCAGTACCGCAATTTCGATTTATCTCGAAGAAGGTTGTCAAAATAATGTTCGAATTTCCAAACATGTTTGAGAAAATGGTAGTTGTTACTTTAAACATAGTGTCAAGCTTATCCCTTTTTTTGTCAAAATTTTTGTCTAGAGTTTTTAAGCTGTTTGTTTTTAAGAAATATTAAATAAATGAAATGGGTTTTTTTATTTTGTTGAGATCATTTTCAATGTGTGTCGAAGATCGTGTAATGCAGGAGAGCTGTGTTTCTTTTTAATTGTTTACTATGGACGTTTTTAACGTGCACGTCTTTCTAAAAGGTTTTCAAACGTATAATTTCAACTTGAATGATGTAACCAATATTTTTATAACAATATTTTAATTTTAAAGTGACCATGCGAGTTCCTTGCCAGTTCTACTCCATAGGTACCAACTATGCTTTGGAATGGGCAACTTGTTTCATCTTTCTGACTGACCGACTCCTTTGATAATTTAAAAGTGCTAATTTAAAACTGGTTTATTGTAAATAAATGCTTTAATTTGAATTTCATAGTCTCATTAAAATAATACAAAGGTTCAACGACTTTATCTCCTCTAACTGCCGAAAATATACATACTTTAACCTTCACGTTTGGTAAAATAATAGTGGCTATATAATTCGCCACAACGTGCGTCTGCCAGTGTATTTCCAATGAAAACCTAGCTTCCCCATGCACTGAGTAAAAAAATTTAATAAAATGAAAAGTCTGCTTTCAGCCCTAAACAAATAACGTTTGTCAAAAACTTTTTACCATTCTATAAAATTCGCCGATGACACAGTCTATGGAATTTTATAGGTTATCGTTCGATAGTTTTAAAATGTTGTTACTCAGTTTGTAACGAAGCGTGATATTACAAAGCCTTTATCGTGCGTTATTTAAACTTTTATAGTGTTTGTTACATTGACGAGATTATAGCTAAAAGGATTGGCATTTTTATTAATGGTAGCATCAAATTAATATAGCAAGATGTTTATTTTTGTACGAGGTTCCATAGGACACAGGTTATTATCGAAATAAAAAAAGTAAAATGGTTTTTTTTTTGCTATATTGAAGCAATATTTCATTCTACGTGTCAGTAAGTAAATTTCATTTCGTGACACACTTATTCACACTTAGAATCACAATTTTCTTTCATTGCGCCAATACAACAAATTCCATTCTTTCACGATCGACGGCCACTAAGATCAATACAATTTTGATTAATGTCTATGCCAAAATTATTGTGGCTAGATCATTAAAATTCTCTCGTGACAACAATAATTTCACGAATTTCGTCAATAACCTAAAATCTCTTTAACCTTCTGAGAAACAAATTTCACAAACCGTAAATAAATAAGCCAAAATGCGACGTCGGAAAATAGGACACTTCCCACCCCACTTCACATTTCCAAAACTAACGTTTAGTATCCGATACATCACTTTGCATAAAGCCGTGCCGCTAACTGACAACTAAATTAAACTGTCGATCATGTTACATAAAACACGGGCACAAGTCTGTTACAGCCCGTTTTAGTTGCTCTATACATTTTTGCTCGCGAATTCAGCTTTCGTATCGAATCAAAAGTTTGGCGGAAACTCCTGTTCTGGAGTGAATTGAAAATAAAGAGGTTATAAGAAAGGTGTATACGTGAAGCAGTAGTGGAAAATGTGTTTTTAACACGATCTTAAAAACAGTAATGTCATGAGTTTCGAGTGCTATTTTGGTATTTTATTTTTCGAAAAAAAAAACCCGGTTGCTGGATGCACGGTTGATGGCAATAGGCTCGCCCCCTATTACATGGGACTTAAACATGACTGGCGAAATGTGGGTGTACTATAGATACACCTCTGCCTAACCCTTCGGGGAACACAGGCCTGATGTTATGAGTGTTTTTTTTTATCAAAATTCAAAAAATTCAAAATTCAAAAGTCATTTATTCAAAATAGGCTGAGAATCAGCACTTTTCAAACGTCAAAATTACATAAGACAGTCCCCCAAAAACGCCCACCCTTCACCACTTCCTAGTGCTTAGCTGGGAAGAAGAAGTGGCGCAACAAACTCCCCAGCAGCACAGCTGTCTGTCTGTGATCAAAAGATTACTTTCCTTTATTTTTTTTTATTTTTTTTTGTAGTTGTCTTCGTTGATTTGTACAATAATTGTCCATACTCATATACTATTAAACGAGCAATATTTGTATTTATGTATATTTATTTGCTAACATGTAAAACACTGGTCATTAGGCATGCATTAAAATTTCATGACACAGTTTATAGACATGAACCGTGTAAGGGCACTGCAAATGTTTCATATCAAATGATTAAATTACATAATATAATATTGATTCTAATTATTAAAATACATTACATTTTAATAAACATGTTGGGAGCGAGACAAAACACTAAATATTCTTGTAGGTATAATGATACGGTAATGCCTGAGGATAATTATTTTTATGTTTTTAATAATTTAATTCATATTATTGGTTGTATAGTAGCAATTATATTGTAAGTACTGTTGATTCAATTTAATATTTTTATTTATAATTCATTAAACCTGACTTGGTTTCCGTACGTCTTTTTCGGGTGACCACTGAAAATCAGCGCTGTGCTGTGGGTCCCCATAGCACAGCATCATGCTGAGTGGAAGCCTTCTTGTCACAGTCATGACGTGCCAGCAGCTGCCGACTATTTCTGTTTTGTGCTCGTTATTGTATTTAAATCTATTGTGTTTTATTTTCTTGTTCAAATGAGTTTATTATCTTTTTTTTATGCACGTGTTTCTGTGACAAATAAACTTATTTTTCTTTCTTTCTTTCATTTGTTATTTAATTATTACATTTTATTTCAAATAAATCATTATTATTAATTCTTTTCAGGCATATATTTAAATAAAGGGTGGATTTTTGTGATTTTTGAGATGGGCAGCTACCTTAACCGTTGTAGCTACTGGAAAACAGTCTTAGGAGATTGTTCTTAACTTTTTGGGACATTTTGATCTGCATTTATATATACTTTATTGTACACCAGAAAATACATAGTAAATCATAAATTTAACACTACAAAACATACAATGGGCGGCCTTATCGCTTTCTGCGATCTCTTCCAGGCAACCTTGGAATGGACAGTGATTGCGTGGACATAAAAATGGGGTAGACATTGGTGCAAAATAATAATGATATAGATACAATATATTATAATAGACACATAGATAGATACATATATATATGCTATATAATAAATAAATAGTAAATATATAACAATATTTATATTAGCAAAGAAAATAAATGATGACTACAGATTATTACAGCTACAAGAACAAGATCACAACAACAAGTAATGTTCCTTCACGAGTCTCTTAAATACTGGTAACGATTGCGCGCGTTTTATTTGAGCTGGCAATGCTTTCCACAAACGAGCGGCCTGGACAGAAAAGGATTTGTCGAAGAAAGTTGTGGAATGCATTGGCATTTTAAGCTTCAGGTTATCTGATGACCTTAAACATTTCGAATGGGAGTCGCAAAGATACTGGAAACGTTTCTTAAGATAGGGAGGGGCGGAAGGGGAGAATAGCACGTTATACGTGAGGGAAAGAATATGAGCATTCCGGCGAAGGCGAATTGGTAATCACTTGAGCTTCACACGCAATTCGGAAACATGGTCGGAATCTCATTTCCTATGAAATGTATGAGAAAAGATTTTTGCGATTTCTGACTTTTCTAGAACTCAAACCTCAGTTGGCCCAGTAGAGTTTTTGGTCCTTAAAAGAAACAGGATCGATTAGCATCAATAGAAAGTTTACGTGAAAACTGCCCATTTTCTTGCTGACTGTACATTCTTTTCTTTATCTGTGAATGCAGATCACAATACCTCAAAAAGTTAAGGACAGTCTCCTAAACCCGTTTTCCTGTAGCTGCAACGGTTAAGGTAGGTGTCCTTACTGCTCCATCTCAAAAATCCACCCTGTATAGCGGATGGCATTTTTTAACATCACCTAGAGAGAGGGAAAGTGCTATAAATACCAGCAAATATTAAGTTATTTTATTTTATATTATAGCAAATTTTAAGTAAAGGAAACATTCTTTTATTTTTAAAAAGAAACAAATCTGCATTCAACGATTTTCGAAAAATTCGCTTGATACGCTTGCTTTATCTTGTCCCATTGAATTCATAAGTTTAGATTTTATTGTTTTTTGAGAGATTTGATCCTTATGATTGACTCTATCGATTGATGCCATAAAGTACAGGGCGTTATTTTTTCGGATTTTAGCCGGTTCGATTCCCGAGTGTGGTAAGCGAATTCTCGTAAAACTTTGAATGCAGATATATTTCTTTAAAAAAATATAGGAATGTTTCCTTTGAATAAAATTCGCTATCTTCAGTATTTAGAGTACTTTCCTACCAGGTGAGGTTACAAAATTCCACCCTGTATGTATTTGTAATCACGTTCTCGAAAACGGCTCTGACGATTTCGATAAAAGTTGCAATATTTCCCTTTTTGAAGTTTACGGGGGTGAAAAATCGATCTAACTAGGTCTGAAATCTGGGAAAATTCGTTTTCTCCGTATTTTCACCCGAGCGGAACTCGATCGCCTAAAGTTTAGAACAAGATGACCTTAGAATAATGATATGGCAGCATGGAATTGGTATGAACTTTCCGATACTATTAAATGAGCATTCTCTATATTTAACAGAGCAGAGCTCGGACGCCCAGGTAGGTACTTGTAAATACTAAAGCAAAAGAAGTACGTTCATTAAAAAAAACTTTGCTTTTCGGCTAAATCCGAACAAAAATAAAATTACTTAGCTTTGGCGAGTTCAAAGACACTTTTATGCACTTCGTCAACGAAAACTTTCATTGAATTAGTACCACCTCTAGAACAAAAAAAATTGTGAAGTGTTTTCATTAAAATACGATTGAATGAAATGTTCCTTGACTAAATACTTTCTTTGCGCATCATTTACTTAAATACTTTTGGAAGTCATTCACAAACACAAAAGGTAGTAAGTAATTTCATTTGCAAAAAGTAAAAAGCTTTTGATATTAGAGGATGGGCTGGCATGAACCAAGCTACTGTTCAAGGATGTATTGAATATTGAACATAAGTTCAATATAGTACATACAAACCCGTTGCTGGACTCGTACCTACCACAAAATTAAGTCAATTTCTAGAAAGAAAATTAGGAAACTTCAGCCTAACCAATACCCAGAACACATTCAAACCATAAACGTCAACCTATAAAAGGTTTATTACGCCGACCCGCCGGTTGATCACAGAATCAGTAGCCTACACGAGATCCTTTGTAACATTAGCAGTCCTTTCATTACAAAAGAAAGTTCCAATATGTCCGGATTCTGGATCCCCGATAAAATATACGATCTGTCCTGTTTCCAAGGATTATTATTACGAAGACGCCAAGAATAAAAAAAAAATGTCAAAAAGGGATTTATTTGAAGCCCTTTTGGTGGCAAATGAGGTGGAATCGACGTCAGCATTATATCGTCTGGATTTAACGAAGGCGTCGAATTTAGACGGACGCCTGTCTCAAGGAAATTCTGATAGGGACGGTGTACAGTATCACAGAGGTTTGCAAGATGGAACTATGATCGAGTACTTACTGGCAATTTGTATTCGGTTTTCTATCGCTTTATGTTCGAGCCTATTTTCAAATTGGTAGTTGAATAAATGATGACACATGGCTATCATTTACAGTTCACCAATATCTGAGTAATGTCGATACGTTTTTTTCACTCTTTGGTTAGATTATGTGGGCAGCATGTATTATTAGTTAGTACAATTTCCTAAACAAACGCTTATGTAGGTACTTATAGGGCGTATAATATATCTGTTGACAAGTTTTAATATACTAAATAAATGTTGCCCACGGCTTCGCCCGCAAGGACCCTATTTCTTTTTCTAAAATAAAAGTAGCCTCCCTTTTTTTTTTCTTTTTTTTTGAGGATGTGAAATCATCAAATGACTTCTCCCGCTCTGGGCGGAGCGAGAGAGCGTGTCAGACTTGTACTGACTGAAACCCACCCGTGTTCCATCCGTTGCCCGTGTGCCGGGGCCGCGATATCCTTTTCGGACAAACCCGCAACCCCAGCAGGCATTGGTCCTTACGGACCCCGTCAGTTGGTGCTGACATCTCTTTGAGGCGCACGTGGAACACAACTCGCCATCGACCCGGGCCTGGTCCTTATCGGACGGCGAGCTACCCATTGCTCACCGTCCGCAAGGCCGCGCCTACGGTGGCCGGAAGTCATATCGTGACTCCCGACGCCCGGGGCGTCTCCTGCGGCGACTAGGGCCGCGAGGGAGTGCAGCTTGCATCTCCCTCGCGCGCTCCGCCTCCTCCTTCGCGAGCATGACTGCTTCGCAGAAGGAGCACTCCCATGCACTCTCGCTCCGAACCATGGCCTGAACCAGGGCCGGACGCAAGAGGTCGCCGCCGCCGATCGCCTCCGCGAGGACACGGCGGTGCTCTACCCAAGCCGGGCAGACTTCCACCGTATGCTCCACCGTGTCCTCCGGGCGATCCACACAGTGGTGACACCCGGGCGTTTCCTCCCGCCTTATGCGGAACAGGAACCTTCCGAAACAACCGTGTCCGGTGAGGACCTGCGTCAGGCGGAAGGTGAGGACGCCATGGCGCCTCTCAAGCCACTCCTCAAAGACTATCACCGCAATTGTGGCGTGCCCAGCGCTGGGTTGCGACAATCGCACACTCCATGCCACCATGAGATCCCACCAGAGCTCTGTCCGCTGTGCCGTGATTTCTCGCGGCAGCGGAGTTACGCCCCAGCGTTTCGCCTCCTCGCGACACTCCCATATGTGCGCGAGGACTTTTGCCTCCAGATCCCATGGCGGTAGTCCGGCAAGGAGGCTCGCCGCCTCATGGGAGACCGTGCGGTATCCTCGGACCAGCCTAATGGCCATGACCCTTTGGGCCGCGTTCAACCGCTGCGGAGCAGTGATAGCCTAGTGGTGTAACCGTCGGATTGCCAAGTCATAGGTCTCGAGTTCGAACTCAAGGTTCGCACCTCTAACTTTTCGGATTCATGTGGGTATTATATAATTATCACTTGCTTCAAAAACGGCTAAGAAAAACATCTCGAGGAATCCGGCATACCTGAGAGATATTTCTCGACGGCATGTGAAGCCAGGTCAGAGGCCCATGGGCGGCTTTAAAAACTCTGACACCAGGTAAGTCACTGACCATACGAAAAGACGAAGAAGATTAATAATTATGGACAGTTGGATCTAACGCTTTATATTTCCTAGTCTATTGAAATGATGAGAAAGTAACAAAAATAATTTGGAAAGGATCGATTTTTTTTTTATAATTATCTTTAATGGCTTCTCTGCGTGCAGTAGTAATAGTAGAAGTTGTAGTGTAGTAGTTGTGTGTTTTGGTGTGTCGCGCATCAGGGATGTTCGCAGAGGCACGCATAGACGAATTTTACGCAATCATATGAAAGCGTGTCGCCTCCCTGATGCGGCGGGTGAGAGGCAGCGCCAATAGCCTCTTGGTCACTGTGGCCGATAGGGCAGAAAGTCTATACTCAGGCAATGGTCCATTTTAGGAATTTAATTAAACATAAATGTAAAGTTAACAAATAAAGTCTTTTTAATCAAACAATTAAGTAACAACATTTTAGAACTATTCATTAAGTGAACCGATAGGGAATAGCAAAGTATGCGCCGCCGGGTTTGGGAATGAATCGGTGGTCACGCTGCCGCGCTGCCCACGGTCTTATATGGACTCGAGTTAAAAGATTGAGACTTGTGATTGTTATAAAAATAACTTTATTTGCCAAACGTGTTAGTAGTACAATTATCGTAAAATAATGAGCTAATAATGAGCTCTGAGTTACGTTTGGGTTAGTTTATAAACTAATTCTTATCAGCTAGTACAATGGTGGGGACAGGATGTTTGTATACCATATTTCATAAATATGTTTACATATTTATGTTTATTTATTTGTAATTAAGTCCGTTCCTGGAATCGTTATCGGACAATGGCTTTATCTCCAATGTTGATGGTCTGGACTCGTGATCTTGACTCTCGATCACATGTTCCGGGCTGGCCGGAGGGGTGTAGGTTGGAGAATGCGGCTGCCACAAGTATTACCTTCAAATCATGTCTTGAAATAATGTTTCTTTTAATTCTTGTATTATTAATGATTTTGACATGATTAATAGTGATTTTGACATTATTATTATTGATTATTTTGACATTATTAATAATTATAACCAAAATTTTCCAAATATAAGTACTAACACTAGTGTTTAAGATGTGTAAGTATGTATTACAGGCAAATTGAATTTTTTGCTACTTTTATTAATTAATTAGTTATAAGTTAATAAAATTTTATGATGTGTTAAATAAATTATTTGATTGAGTACCGAATATACTTTCATATGCATTTAGTAAAAAGCTGTTATTTTGACATTACAAACAGATACTTCAGTTTCATTTATTTGTATAGGTTTATGTATGTATTGTATGTAAAGAAAATGTATTTCTTAATGTTGTTATTATTCATACTTTTTTTGCATAGCCTTACTAAAGAGTTGTTTTATGACAGTGACAGTTAGCACTGATGTCTATTGGTAGTGATGACAAAATGACATAGAAAACACAATATTATGTTTTAGTTGTTAATTATTTTATTTAGATTATTAAATTAGAAGGAGAATCGACTAAGGCGCATTATAAGACTTTAAACGTCGTTTCATTAATTTCAGGTATGTTTTTGTATAGAAATACCTAGTACCGATATAATTTTAGTTTACTAATATTCCATTTAGTAAAATCTAGATATTAATTAAATCATTAATTTCAGCAACACATTGGAGTTTTATTATTACGCCTATTAAGATAAGAAATATCTTATATGTATATATAGATAACTTAAACAAAATAGTAAATTACTCTCACATTCTATTTAAAAAATAGAGGTTCCAAAATAATATTTTATTGGTTTAAAAACATAAGAAAAAGCTGTGTCTTCTATCTTATCCCAATAACAAACTGAACATTGTAGTTGAAAAACATGCCATGTATGGGAGAACAAATTTTTGCAACTGCAAATGTAAGTTGGTCGATTATTGCTCGTTAATTTGTGTAGCCTACTTAGCTGTGATAGTTTTCCTTTTAATTTCGTTATATACTACTGCCTTGAATTTCATATATCCAAAACCAACCATTTCGCTGCCATAGGGGGGACACACTAATAAAAATTAGTACTTTAAAGCACACTATTTCGCAAACGGATCCCTGAATCCGAAAATGGTTTAAACACACTCACAATATTTTTGAACGACCTTTCCAACGACACCCCACACCATGGATTAGATGAGAGAAAAACATCCCCACTTTACGTATAGTGGAGGTACCCTATTAAAAATTTTCAAGATTTTATTTTATCACTTTGTCGGCGTGAGCAATATGTAGTATACCCATACCAAATTACAGCTTTCTAGTACTAAGATTCTCTGAGCTAAGCCGTGGACAGATAGACAGACGGATTCCTTTTTGATTACGGAACCCTAAAAAGGAAAGTAAATATGTTTTTTTAAATAGACACCATCAATCCATTATGTAAGTGGACGTGAAATCCTCTTTTATCACGGATCATGTGAGGAGCGGTATTTAAAAAAGGGTACTCTATAAATATAGCAAACCGTTTTATTTAAAATCCATGCCATAATGGAAAACAATTCATTGATAAAAAACCAACAATGATTGGTAGGACATTTGTCGCAAAATTAAAAGGGTATTATCAATGCTAAGAACCTCCAGTGTTAAAATTTTCTTTATTTACAAAAGGCTCTTGATTAATATTAATCAGTTCGTGGAGTTTCTTGCCCATTCATCTCCATAGGTATCTCCTACGATTTAAATGGGCAACTAGCTTCATCTTTCTGTCTTGACAATTCAGAAGTGCCCGTAATTGGTTTATCTATATGTCGCAGCCAGCTGGTTAAATTAGCCAGCTAATTGGATGCCTAGGCCGTTCACCAATTGGATGCCTAGGCCGATAGTTAATTGAACTAGAATCATTCAACGTTTAATAACTTGGCGTATTGAAAGTCAGCCCTTTGAAGATGACTGACCAAGACTCAGCCAAGTGATTCAAATGGTGAAAAAAAATCTGCGAGTAACTTGGAAATGGCGCTCGCCGGCCGCTACTGCGGCAGCGCTCGCTCCGCTCGTTCGGCTCACGTGTGGTTAGTCACTGTTCTAACCTAACCTATTTCACCCAGTTTAACTAAATGACTACACGACATTCAGCCATCTGGTTAAACGTTGCGCTCAATGACTAGGCTAGTTTTCCTTCAACTATTTAATTGGATGCCGGCATTTAATGAACGGCCTAGACGTCCAATTAGCTGGCTATTTTGACCAGATGGCTGCGATATATACATTATAATAAAATAGTAGCGAAGTCAATACTGTACATTGAATTTTATTTTTTTAAACAAATCTGTTTGTCTGTATGTATGTTCCAGCATGACGTAAATTCTACTGGATAGATTCTATTAAAATTTTGCATAGATATTTACTATAAGTCTGGTCAAACTGTAGGGTGTAAACTATCACGATATTTGCTATGGGGGATGAGCAATATTACGTACATTATAGTCTATTACTTTTATTTATTTACTTATATTAACTGAATGAAATAAGCGAATGCTTCGTTGAAATGGTCGCGAGTTCATTGACTGCTCTTGACCATTAACATGCGAGCTCAGCTTGGTGGGAATTCACATGCTCAAAAATTCTCCGATGTTCTTCTAAAACTTGGTGAAGGCACTCTACCAGAGGAGAGTGGCCAGGTGGCCCTACCAGAGACTCTTGGTAGAGTAGTTTCCACTTCAGAAGATCTGATTCGTCTAGTGTACGGGGACATCAATCGAATACTGTACCAAGAGAATTCTTGGGAGTGTGAAAGGGCCATTTTAATGCCAAAAATGATCAAGCAGCAGCGATCAACCACAGTATTCTTTTGTAAATTAAAGAGCGGAGTGATATACACCTCGATCGGTTAACAACGTTGTGGAGCAAGATGATGCCACACATTACCCCGTAGAATTTCTGAATTTACTAACGGCAAGTGGACTTCCGGTGCACATCATCCAGCTGAAGGTCGGTCCAAAACAAAACTTGAAACGTACGTAATATACAGGGAAGTTTTATAAAAATGTGGCTGTTATTGTAGAATATTGTGGTGTCTTACGACTCCACGTGAACGAAGTCGCGGGCGTTTATTGAGTTTTTAGTTTCAATAGAATAGAATACTCTTTATTTAATTCTCTTGTTAAAATTAATTTTAACAGTGATTGCTCTTAAAAAAGTTTACGTAGGGACGGATAGACATACTTCTGATAACGAAACCACGTAATCATAATTGCCTCACTGCTAAATATACCCTTTTTCCCCGACTGTGGCGAAACCAAAAAAGGAAGGTTTAGGGTTTGACCTGCATGTAATACGTCCGTCTCTATGTTCCCTCGTTACTACTAAACGGAAGAATCGATTTTGATGAATTATAAGTCGTTAGATTTGTCGCGCGAGTGTCACTGGGTATATTAAAATTTAATCAAATCAAAAGGCAGATTGGTGGCACCAAATAGTAGGTAAGTTTAAAAAAAGAAAAACGTACTTATCGTGTGGGGTATCAAAGTCAATCAATCTGCCTAGCCTTTTCCCAACTATGTTGGGGTCGGCTTCCAGTCTAACCGGATGCAGCTGAATACCAGTATTTTACATGGAGCGACTGCCTATCTGACCTCCACAACCCAGTAACTGGGTAATACGATACCCCTTGGTAAGACTGGTGTCAGACTTTCGGGCTCCTGACGACTCGTAACGACTGTCAAAGATCCACGAATGACAGCCGGGACCAACGGCTTAACGTGCTTTCCGAGGCACGGTGGATTCTCGGTATGTAAAGATGGTCACCCATCCACTGACCAACCCCGGCAAGCGTAGCTTAACCTGATGGATCGACCAGTGCGGCTGTTGTTACTTAGCCACGAGCTCCTCTCCCGTGTGGGGTATCAAAGTAAAGGGCATTAAAAACTGATTACAAAAATGTAGACAAATTATTTATGTGTCAATGTAATTTGGAAAAAGTGAAAAATAAAAAAGGAAATCAAATATTAAAAAACCCGACTGCGTAAAAAGTGAACTTTAAAAATGATGGAAACAAGATGGCCTATTTGATATATGAATCTCATGCAGTCGAAGGTTACTTCTTAAATTTAACAATAATGACCTATTGCCTCCGACTGCATGAGATTTATGCTATGCACTTTTGTACCACGTTTCCCTGGTCAGTGCGAGTCTCAACCAGGTCTCGTCTCCTATCTGCCGTATGAAACCACATAAATCTATAAAAATACTTTTACGGAATTCAGGAAGCAACAGTCAAGTTTTTTTTTTTTTTAATGATACGTAGGAAATCGCACTGCATGAAAAGTCAATTGTAATTAAAATAGGAGTGCGTTATATCCTACTTATGTCTTGAGGAAGTGAAGGTTCTACGCTTAAAAATAATAGCAAATTAGAATAAAGTTATAGGGCTTCGGGCGCAGTGGTTGTCGGCTACCAAGAAGATATTAACTATCTCCATTCTCAGTGTCAAGCCACGAAAACTGAGATTTCTTACCATTAGATATGGTTTTACCGAAAATACTTTTAGAACTGAGCATTACTGATAAGATAATATGGTTGAATATCATCTGATATACCTACTAAAGCCAAGCACATGTTACTGTCGCAACGGGCCGCAGCACAACCTATTTTCAGACAAAAAAGTGCGATGCGGTCCACCTAGATATAGTGTGTTTTGGTTCATAGAAGATGTACGAAAGTGATAAAGGAGGATTTTCGCAATGCGTTGCGGAGTGGCCCGCCCTAATTTTCGCTAGCCTTTATAGGTAGGTTTAGGTAGTATTCATCAGAAGAAACCTAGGAGTTACCTAGGTTACACTACAGTCCGAGCTATAGTGTAAGTAGGTATTGTGCCTTTGTGATAGTTGTAATTCGTTCGCAATCCTGCATTAGGAGATTTCGTTTTTTTTTTTTTTTTTTTTTTAAAAACGTTGCCCCACACTAAGAATTTCTTCCTGTATCGTGGGTGCGTTTACAAACATAGAAACTCACATACACTAACACCCAGACCCGGAACAAATACTTGCAGATCATACAAATATTTGTTCCGTGCGGGGATCGAACCCGCGACACGTTGCGCAGCAGTCGATCGCTCAGCCACTGCGCCAAACGTGTCGTCTCTTTGCTTCTCTCTTGACAGAGCGGTGGTGGTCAAGATGAACTGTGTCCAATCGCAGGTGTAGTTGTAGCTCGCTTCACGATCTCTCTCCATCTGGTTCTATTAGATGACAGTATGGCGCATTCATTAACACATCCACACACATCCAACTGCAGATTTATCGGTCTACCTCATCGGTGAGACCACAAAGTTAATTTTTTGGGGACGTTCTAAGGCCATCGACGTACTTATCTTATGATGATTTCATCATTCGTTTCCAAATACTTTTATGTGGTTCAAGTTTCAACAATTAGCTTGAAATTGATTTTTCACAACCAACACGAACGTTTAAAATGGGAATACATTTGCAATCGATCTTTTTTGTCTTATCTTTCCAAACATTGCCATCGATAGATGCTTGCATACTTTATTTACGGAAATTTCCCCCTTTTTGAAAACTTTTACACTTCGCTTCTAAACGAAATGTTTAAATGCCCATGCTGGAAACGCTTTTTTCATAGCTTAACCTAGAAATTCATTAAAGCGCCAAGGAATTTCAAGAAAACTCACAAGTGCTTGAAGTGGTAATTCCATTCTTTTAAGTGTCAAATAATAGGTACCTAATTATTTCAGCGAACATTCTTAAAACTATAAGTTCTCTAGTGAAAATATATAGGAGCTGAAGTGAAAGAATATTGGATTTTTAATTGGTCTAAGGGAACTCTGAACCTCGTGCTGCGGTAAATGAAGAGAAACAGTTAAGAAGGATTTTATATTTGTGCTAGACCTGATTGCTTTTGGAGTAAAATGTTTAGCATTATTAGTTAATCGCTAATAGGAAATTGTAAAAGGTATTTACTTGTAGAGAATCAGTTTTCTTTGTTGAAAAAAACGGGTGTTTGATACTAAAATAAATCTACGTTGGTTTATAACTTAAACATCTCATCACTAAGTATCACATGACACACTTACGCTCACACTCATTCACAACACATGATCACATACTTACACTTACACTCATTCACATAATAGCGTTTTTTCTAGTTTTATTATTATTATTTTCTTTTTATTTTAGATTTGTTTGTTATATTTTGTTTAATTTTAATTTTGATCCTTAGATTTTAATTTAGCGTTTTTTTTTTTTGGTAATAATGAACAAAACTTTTTTTACTTTTATTTACCGAACATGTTTTTACACACCACACCACTGTTAAACCCGCGATGGTTTTTGTGGTGTGTTTAACCAAATGTCTGTTTTTTTGTTCTAGTTTTGATTAATAAATAAAAAAAAAAAAAAAAAAAAGATAAATGTTTAAAAGAGACTTTGACCCTTGAGTATATTTCGCTATTTCTCCTCAGGGATACTCGGATAGGAAATGTCGCCCTCATCTAGCTTATTTCTATTTTTTTCAATTTGACGTGTAAAACTGATTCCGATATAGGTACAGAATAAACAATTCAATTTCATAATATTTTACTACATGATGAACGATCATAAATCGTTACTGAAAATTACGTAAAGTATTCTAAAACAGCATCATTTCGAAAATTACATGCAGACAAAGAAAAAATATTATATTTTCAGTACCTACCTATCAGTTTTGTTACCCTTGACTACCCCATTGACGTAAACATAAAATTACTTAAAAAGTAAACCCAATATCTCATTATTAGATCAACCAACATAAATCACTCGGACGAAAATTAAACAAATTAATGTCATTACAAGTTCGAAACTCGTAAAATTGTGGAAAATAACTCCGCATCTCGGCAATTTCCTACAAAATTGCATAACATTTTTGAAGAAACGGCTTTTTCACGAATTTCCTAGTTGAAATTGGCAGCTGCATAGGAATTGCCGCCAAATATTCATTTTGTATCGCATCGCGCTCTGAATGTAAGGTATGAAGTGACACAGGTGTTTTGAAAACACCGCAATTGGAAATTTTCATAATCTCATCCGTTGGTTTTCTATTTTTATTTTTCTTTGTGGAATAACAGGATGTTGTATCCAGGTTACCTTATCTGCAGCTGGTTTGAAAGCTAACTAAGATTATGCATTACTGACTTGAAGATTAAGGCTAAGCGTATGCTGAGACGCTGGTGACGCAGTACAGCACAGTACAGATTAAGCAGGGTAGGGCAGGCGAGGCAGACATAGGCCGCGAGCGTATGCTGCGACGCAGCTAAACAGACACATTCGCGTCCTACGTAGTACAAACAATCTGTAATTGAAACAAAATTATGAATCAGTAAAAAAAAAATTACGACCTGCACGCGTCGCGCAGAAATCTGTACTGGCACTACAACGAGACGCAGAGCAGGACAGACACATGTGTGCGCGTTCCTGTGCCGCAGCGTGCGCAGCTGTCATCGCTCATCTGCTCTGCCTTGCGCTGCGTGAACATGCGTCACCTCCGTCTCAGCATACGCTTAGCCTCATGCTTGCGTATATCATGTATGTGTATGATATAAAATGTGCATTCTTATTGACAAATATCATAGTTCAGTTTAGTTCTTCAGTTTAAGCTAAGCTCAGTGAGTTCAACATCCCCAAGCGGCTATCCACAATATGCCAAGAGCATGCCCTCAGCTTTTTCGGACATATTATGCGTTCATCAAAGCATGGCCTGGAAAGGCTTATGATACCGGGCCGAGTGAAAGGAAAACGCGCTCAAAGCAGAGCACCGACAAGATGGTCAGACGCGATCAAGATAGCTGTTGGAGGCAGCATTTACCGAGCGGTCCACACTGCAGAACACCGCGTAGCTTGGAGACGCGTCGTATGTGGTTGCGGTCCTCAGCGAAGAAGAAGAAGTGGCTTTAACGTGAAGAGTGGATTGTGCTTGATTCTTGAAAGTGTTTTCTCAAAAAATCTTAAATACAGGTACAAATGATTCCATAAATAATGGCACAGAGAACATTTCAATCAGCCATATCATTCTATAGTCGTTTTACTCGTATTTCAAGTGAGTAAATGTTAGTTATCGAGACTTGCCCCTTGGTTGCTTTGTAATTGGAGTGGCGAGGAAATCTGTAGAAACTCCACCGAATGGGTTAAACACAAACTCGCAAGCACAGATTACCCAACATTCACATATGCATGGCTTCGTGTTGGACAAATATTTGATCCAATCCTATCTCCCGATGTTTGCTCAAAGGCCATATCAAGCCTCAAATATCTTCATTCGTGGGCTTGCGTTTGTACAAGTAAGTCAATATTTGTTTGGCTTAAGAGTTAGTTAAATTTATTCTTTTTGATTTTGAATGTACTCGGGGAAGATAAATAAATTATATGGGATGTGCAATTAATGTGATAAGCTCGGTATGTTTTATTTTATAATCCTATCTATCTACTCATTAAAATGTTTTTATTTTATTGTATTGCAATTTGTGGTAATGTAAATTATTTTTGCATAAGTGCTATTTATTATATAGAATCAAGTTTTTCCAACTGAAAAGGCAGCTGTGCTGCTGGGGAGTTTGTTGCGCCACTTCTTCTTCCCAGCTTAAGCACTAGGAAGTGGTGAAGGGTGAGCGTTTTTGGGGGACTGTCTTTTGCAACTTTGAAGTTTCAAGAATTCTGGTTCTCAGCCTAGATTGAATAAGAGACTTTTGAATTTTGAATTATCCTAACTAATATTATAACAGCGAAAGTAAGTTTGTTTGTTTATTTGTTTGATACACTTTCACGATAAAACGACTGAACGGATTTCGATGAAATTTGGCACATGAGTAGATCATGACCTAGGTTAGGATAAAGGATACTTTTTATCCTGGTAGTATGTTTACGTGGAATAAATTCCAACCTCATCAAAAGCTAGTAATGAATATTTCTAAATATCTAACTTAATAACGTTCCAGCGTCTAGACAAAATTACATACTATCAGCGATAACGATGATAGCATAGTCAAAAAATTGTATTGCATTAACATAATCTACCAAAAACCTAATGTCGATGTTGTCGAAAATCGTTGTAGAAATATGTAACGTTTTGAAACGAATGCCGCTTGTCTCTCGGCTCTCTGCTCTTTTTTACAAGAGACAACACTGAATATAAGATATCTGGTACAATCCTTTCACAGTTATTTTACCTCTGATTTTGCGACACTGTCAATCAAAGTGATCTTTAATGTTGTTACAATATTATGGTTGCTCTTTGGTTGCTACCACTGACAAGTCTGTCAAAATCACAGTGACCTTTAATGTCGTTACAATATGATTACTCTTTACTTGCTGCCTCTTATATGTCTGCCAAAATCAAAGTGGGTCTTTAATGTCGTTACAATATGGCTGCTGTTTGGTTGCTGCCACTGACAAGTCTGTCAATGTCGTTACAATATGGGTGTTGTTTGGTTGCTGCCACTGACATGTCTGTCAAAATCACAGTGATATTTAATGTCGTTACATTATTATGGTTGTTGTTTGGTTGCTGCCACTGACATATCTGTCAAAATCACAGTGACCTTTAATGTCGTTACAGTATGATTACTGTTTACTTGCTGCCTCTTATATGTCTGCCAAAATCAAAGTGGGTCTTTAATGTCGTTACAATTTGTTTTTTTTTTTTTTTTTTGTAATATTTACAAATTTTATCAATTTTGTTAATTTTACCCATTTATTTTTTTTTTTTTTTATTTGTCAATTATTATTGTTTTAAGGGTACTCTAAATGATAATAAAAATCGCATCAACCTCCGTTTCGTAGTTTAGAAGAACAACGCGTTTACACGTTTTTGCATTGAAGGTACTTTCTAGATAATGGATTTATTATTTTATGTAGGATATACACAGATATTGAGTATTTAGTTTGGTTTCTCATTTAATCACAACAAAACGCACACACACATGTATGTCACAAAATTTTATTTGATCGTTTATGAGTTTTATTTTAATTTTTATACTATCTTTAAATTATTTATTATAACGGACACTTCCCTATGTTTATTATTTTAGCGTATGGCACTAGTGGGTTGCAGCTGAAAATCAGCGTCAGGTGGTTCACTTTGTGTTGTCATCTGACATTATGCTGAGCTTGAAACCCTTTTAGCATTATAATAATTTATTTTCTGTTTTTATAGTTTTAAGGTGTATTTTTTGTCATGCCAATAAACGCATTTTTCTTTCTTTCTTTCTTTCTTTCTTGTTGTCAAGATGCGTCGTATATCAGGAATTCTGCATCATTGATATTAACATTTAGTCAATACACGAACAGTGTTAACGCATTACATTCTATATTATAGAATAGTATCGTGTCAATCGATATCCAATCGAATATTCATAACTCGATAGCAACATGCCCATAAATTCATGTAGGTACTTAGGCAGTTATTAGAATGTATTGCGTCGCGCGATGAATCTCCAATACTATTGTTGTTGTTAACACCGTCAAAATCCGGCTTTCACCCTAATGTGTTTATTTATAAACGATTTCCTTCCACCCTTTGTTGGAAATATACTGAGGAATATTTTTGGGGCGATACCGCAGCGTTTCCGGTTTCACTTTGGTTGTGCTCGCTATTTAGTGCTCGGAATTGCTTTAGTGACCGGTTATAAAGTAACATAAACATTACAAGATTTTTTAACTAGTCACTGTTGACTACCATTTGGTCAGAAATATTTTTTGATTGGAATGACGCGCGGATATAAAAGAAATGAGCCGTTTTCCATCATGGAGAAATGCTCATTTTCATTCTTTTGATTGTAATATTTTGCTTCTAAGCCCTGAGGGAGGAGAACTGAGTATTACAGTGCGCAACCTGAGTGATAAAATTCCAGCATTACATCAGTAAGGGGGAAAGAAACGAGCATTACAGTGCGCAATGTCTTTAATATTTAATCTAAAATGTTACATTAAAAGCGAATGCTCATCAGTCAGGGAGGCAGTATTTTAACTTAATGTTCAAAATGGAATCTATTGTGTTACATTACAAGCGAATGGTCCCGGTGAGGGAGCACTTTAAACCTATCATAATTCCGTAAATAATTTTAAAAGCATATTAGCGTTATATTTGTTACTGGTCTAGTGCCCGGTAATACCTAGAAATTGAACTTGATGCTTCTGGACTAGCAGATGACCACGGGTTTCGGCGACAACTTTGCTTATTGAGTGAGCCGTCTGCTTGTTAGCTATCCTGGCCTAATGAAGTAGGTAATTATTTAGAAAAACAGCCGTCGCGTTGCTGCACTCACTTTATTTCCTGTATGTTTTCACTCTTTCCGAATAATAGAGAATAGGGGATGTGAAGGGATGATAATACCATAATGTGAAACGGCTAATGTTGCGTGAGGGTGCATTTTCGTATGCACTTGTATAATATAAGAGGATTAGCCGTGAGTATATACCTACTCTACAGCTGAAGCGTTTATTTATTTCAAGTATAGTCGACCTCGTAATTCCTTCACCACTTTTGACAATAATTCCCAGTAAATTGAAACGTTAATAAGGTTTAAACTATGTAAGTGTCACATAAAAAACCTAACTGCTGAAACACAACAATGCTGTTAACATTATTGCTATGGCGACAGACTTAGATAAGATGGTGTTACCTAGACAGGCGGACGTAGAACAAACCCTACCACCAACCAAGCCGAGCATAAAATTTTGCCCCCGATGGGAATTCAGACCCGGAACCCGCGGGACCTCTGGTACTGAGACAGGTGGTGGTACCACTAGTCCACAGAGGCGTTTTTAACGATGGGGTAGTACCGTAGAACCAAAAAAGATTTTTACTAGCTATAGCTAGATACAAGAAGACATTTTGAAAAAAGAATCAAGTTCCTCATGAAAAACGGCAATCAATGGTCAATCCATGGTACTGACTGACTGGACGGGTCCACTAAATCAAATTATTTTATTTACAGATCATACAATCCAATTTGTTAGTTACATACACATCTTAAACACTAGTGTTAGTACATAATAATATTTGGCAAATGTAGGTCACAATATAATTACTAGCAATGTCAAAACCATTAACAATAATGTCAAAATCACAACCATAACGTCAAAATCACCATTAATAATAAAGTCAAAATTATCATCAATAATAATCTCAAAATCATAACTATAATGTCAAAATCACCGTCAATAATGTCAAAATCTATCAAACTAAAATCTGTGTAGTTTTTTCTATATATGGCCTCACCAAGATTATGTCTGGACTTTACAAGAGACTGACCTCTGAGTTTGTTGCGGTCTTTCTTCTCAAAGAAGTCGGATATGATGCACCAAACTCATCTATTACATTAAAATATTACATCTAGTAAATTAATTAGTGTTTAAAAAAAAAATTGACGTGTAAAAGAGCATTCACTTGTAATGTAATATTTCAAATTCGATTTTGAGCATAACGTTACAATAAGCCTTCCTGACTGACGACCATTCGCTTATAATGTAACATTTCAGATTCCAATTCGAGCATTATTGCGAACTGTAAGGTTCTCTCGGTTCGCCTCCCTTACTGATATAATGCTCGAATCTGAACTGTTATAATTATTACAGGCGAATGCTCGCGGTGAAGGAGCTCCCTAAAAGTATTTTTGAATTAATTTACAGAAATTAATAAATTATTTTTATCATCATTTATCATTTATCAAAAAACCCGAAGAAAATTAACGTTAAGAACTGAATATTCGTTTTACGCACTATCAATTTGGCCCACACATCGCATGGCTTGGTCTTATATTAGAAGCCATGCCTGTTAGCTAAAATATGATATTTATATTATCTATATGCTGAAAAAACATTTCAGGTAAAAGCACCTTTAGACGGTTCGCAAATGACCCGGGGCTACTAATTGTTTTCTTTTCATTTCCTGTATGTTGCTTTTGAAATAAATTATTTTCTAGCATCGGAAGAGTTTTTTTACGTTCAATTATAATTATTTTTAATCGAACACAAGGGTACATTATATTGTTTTTTTTTAGGATTTCAGGGTGTCGCACTGCTGGGCAAAAGTCTCCCTTACTCTCGGTTTAATAAATGCATTTAATTATGTACTATGTAAGATTCGATTCGTTATCCTATTGCCTCACAATTGCCAAAGCTCAAATAATACGTTATAAAAAAAAAGTTTATCTGATAAATATTTTTTTGAGTGAATTATTTGGCAAACTTGTTATTGTTTATTGATGAAATAACAAGTCATCAATGATTTGCCAATCATTACTTGTAAAGTGAAAATTTGGAAAAAAAAATTGGTGTAATGACTGAACACCCCACAGCGTCATTCGACAGTCCATCTGGTGGTAGATAACATTTGCATGATGGCAATTGTCGAAAACATTATTTAAACTTGTTAGGCCATTTAGTTCTTTTCTCTGTTCATCCACTTAGTGCGAAGGATTTTTACAACGCAATACACTTACGGAACCAATTTGTAGAAATCAATGTCCAGACGTTTATGCCGTGTAGTCGATAGTACTTATTTGATTTGAGAAATCTGGAGGAGGCAAATTATTTTTCTTTTTAGTAAATTCAACACGTATTAAATTGATTGTTGTACAAAAAGAAGTGTCAGTGACAAGTATTGAAAAACTTCCAACATAAAAAAAATCACTTTCATACAGTCTATAGTTTCTTGTTCTCCATTTTTCGTACCAGTTTTTAAAAAGGTTATTTAAAAATGAAAATTGAACACGGTTTTTAATTTTATAATTTTTACTAAATAATACAAAAAAAAAAATACTTTTCCTACTCATTTTACAATACTGTCGAATTGTTTCAGCTACAGCATACTTACTATCAAGCATAGTTTCCGAAAAACACCCAATCCTAGACAAATTATTTTTGTAGAACAAACTTAACGAAACGATGAAGTCACGAAGTATAAAAATGCCGCCTCAACATTTTCGCTATTCGAACTACTCCTTTCTTTTGCCAATAGTAATGTAACCTGGTGAGGCGCTCATTTCTGTAGCATCTGTTCAATTTTCCCGCTTTACTAGATCTTGTTTCGGCACAGATAGAAGAGTGTTCAGCCTACGGGTATTGGCGCTATTCCCATTATGATAAAAGGTTCAATACCGGGATACCTTTGCTGTTTATACGTTTCCGTTTTCGTGTTTTTATTTGATTTGGTATAAGGTTTACTGTAGGTACCTGTTTTTGTGTCCAATACTTTAAAAAAATTGGCGAGAAAGCTATTTTTATTCATTATTTTTTTTTATTTTTTTTTATGAATCCTACTTTTCCTACTATATATATATTTATTTATTTATTTATTTATTTATTTATTTATTTACAACACAAACTACTATATATCCTACTATCCTACAATCTTACTAATATTATAAATGTTAAAGTTTTTATGTTTGGATGTTTGTTACTCAATCACGAAAAAACGGTTAAACGGATTTAGATGAAATTTGGCACACATATAGTTTATAACCGATACTTTTTATCCCGGTAGTACGTTCCTGTGGGATAATTTCCGACCTCCACGCGGGCAAAGCCGCGGGCGAAAGCTAGAAGTTAAATACATCAATAAATACTAAATAATCCCGATTTCCTGCTTATATCTTACAACGCATACACTTTTTATTTGTTTTCTTTCTTTTTTAATTTGGTTTTTACTTGTAGTACAATATGTTGTGTTGTGTGCCTTTCAGTCTGTGCTAAATAAATGTATTTTCTTTCTTTCTTTAGATACATTAATTTATAGCTACATAAATAAAAACAAAACATTACAGGATGGCAGGGACATCGACGCGAAAATCGTGACCATGGATGGATGATGGTACATGATTCTGAACAAGGTTTTTTTTTTTTTTTTCATGATGGGAAATTATCAAATGACTTCTCCCGCTCTGGGCAGAGCGAGAGGGTGTATCAGACTTTTACTGACTAAAACCCACCCGTGTTCCTTCCGTTGCCTGTGTGCCGGGGCCGCGTTATCCCTTTCGGACAAACCCGCAACCCCAGCAGGCATTGGTCTTTCGACCCCGTCGGTTGGTGCTGACATCTCTTTGAGGCACGCGTGGAACACAACGCGCCGTCGACACGGGCCTGGTCCTTATCGGACGGTGAGCTGCCCATTGCTCACCGTCCGCAAGCCCGCGCCTACGGTGGCCGGAAGTCGGCTCTCGACTCCCGACGCCCGGGGCGTCTACTGCGGCGACTAGGGTCGCGAGGGCGTGCAGCTTGCATCTCCCTCGCGCGCTCCGCCTCCTCCTTCGCGAGCATAACTGCTTCGCAGAAGGAGGTGATGCCCTCCCATGCACTCTCGCTCCGAACCATGGCCTGAACCAGGGCCGGACGCGAGAGATCGCCGCCGCCGATCGCCTCCGTGAGGACACGGCGGTGCTCCGCCCAAGCCGGGCAGACCTCCACCGTATGCTCCACCGTGTCCTCCGGGCGATCCACACAGTGGTGACACCCGGAATTCTAAACACCCCTGCGTTGATATTTTTCGTCGAATGTTTTTTTTTTTAAATCAGCTGTTTCATACATTTTGGCTGCATCAGTATTGCACTTTTCTATGAAACAGCAGATTTTGTTTAATAACCGACGAAAAATTTCAACGCATGGGTTTTCAGAATCATGTATTGAATTCATGGTATCAGTTTTCACGTTGATGTCCCTGCCACCCTGTATAATTTTCTTATAGTAGGTTAAGTGTTAAGTTATGGAATCAGGCGTAACTTTGCGGATAATATATTATCAAGGTACTTCACAAAATATCTGAACAGTACTTACCTAATTAATATTAGGTACCTAATTATTAATTAATCAGCTTCCTTGAGAAAAATTGAGGGTATTACCGACCTAACTCCGAAAACCAACTTGATAATCATCTCAGAACCAGGGCCGACCCAAAAACTTCGATAAAAAGTTTGTGGAATACTCCAATTCTTATTTATCCGGTTTTCGCAAAGACTTTTAAACAAAATAAATCATTCAACCCATAAAGTATATGTTCTTGGAGCGATACTTCGGGATATAATATTTAAAATTAGAGACAAAATCTTCCACAGATTTACGATACGTTTGTGTAAATTGGAAACTTCCCGAAGACATAGAGCATTTGCGGTAAAATTAATGTCGTCCAAATCGGCGGTTTATCCAAAAAGTTATACTTGCAGGTTATGATTTGAGGCTTAAAACCTCCGTGATTAGAACTGAAAATAAAGTCCCCGTCACGAGAAGCTATAAATTTTGTAAATAAAGAACTTCTACTAAGTTACATAGCGACAATTCAATCAACAACAAATAATCTCAAATTCAATCAACTCAAACTAACATACGTGTAATAAGAAACTAACGAGCAATTTCATTTGGTCGGGTTATATTTTAGCGATATAAAGCGCTGTCGTCTTATGTTTTGTGGTACTGGAATTCAAACGCGAATTCACAAAACATTAGACGACAGCGTTGCTCGTTAGTTTCGTATTACACTGTTACTTTGAGTTGATTGAATTTGGATTTATCTGTTTCGCTACGTAACTTAAAATTTCTTCGTTTACAAAATTAATAGCTTCTCGTGACGAGGACTTTAGATTCCTACTGATCTATAGTAATATGTGTGCTCGGTTGTATATAATCCCGAGTATTTTAGACTCATAGACAGAAAAAATCATTGATCGATTGATAAGAGTCCACAACGCGTTGTGGTCTCTTCAAATTGTCAAGTAGGTGTCTTGTATAACGCTAGCACAACACTACTCAGATCTAGATTCTCAATATTAGTGTCGAGGATAATTCACGCGAATACAACACCTCACCAATTCATAAGTAGTACTTTCATGAATACAAAAAAACCAAAACGTGTTGTAGTTATTACGAAATGCCACGACACATTCTGGACACTGTTGCAACCGAATTGGATTCATGAGAATGTTAAACAAATTTTCACGAAAGGTTTTTATGTAAACAAGATGTAAATAAATCAACACAGTCGTTGAATTGGTGGCTTTTAGCCGGCTCGGTCTGAGCAGTTTGCGGATTCTATGGGGCAAGGCAATTAACCTAACGCCAATACGGATTTGCCTGACAACCCGTCATCCCAGAGACAGTGAGACGTGCCGCTCTGCAGTATTATATGGAATTCCCTGGTAAACACGTCATCTTATACTGTTGAGCGTGCCCGTCTGCTAGCTGTGGGAGAGTGGGAGTCAGGCTTGTGACTTCAGGCGCTCCCGTCATCCACCATAGGCACCATGATGGATGACTCATCGTTTCGGCTGGCTACGTGTCTCCGCTTGGGCGCACCTTGTGTTGCTCCGCATCGATGTCTCTGCGGTGAAGCTGTTGACAGTCTCGGGCACTATGGCCTGTCCTGTTACAGGAGCGCAGGTCGCATTGCACGGCACGCCAGCATGAACGATATTATTCGTCGAGCCCTTGTCACCGCCGCCGGCGTACCAGCGGTATTAGAACCAAACGGCTTGGTACGTGACGATGGGAAGAGACCAGATGGCATGACGTTGTTGCCTTGGAAGGTGGGTAGGCCTCTGGTGTGGGACGCGACATGTGTCGACACCCTTGCACCATCTCATGTTCCTAGCACGGCGGCTGTGCTGGCGCCGCTGCAGCGGCTGCTGAGACCCTCAAGCGGCGCAAATACTGTAACCTTGCGGGTAACTACAGTTTTGAGCCGTTTGGGGTCGAAACGCTCGGGCCGTGGGGTCCGAATGCGCGTCTCCTTTTTAAGGAAATTTCTCGCCGACTGGTTGACACTTCACGTGACCAGAGGGCTGGCTCGTTCTTTGGCCAAAGAATTAGCATTGCTATTCAACGTGGCAATGCTGCCAGTCTTCTGGGTACGTTTCCGGATGACAGCGATGCGGACGAATACTTCGACGCCTAAGTGTCCTATTGTTTTTTTTTTTGTATCTATTTGTATAGTTAGTTATTATATTTAGTACCTAGTGTAGATAGTTATTAATATGATTTAATAATATATAAGAGACATAAATATAAAAATAAAAAATAAAAAAATCACAGTCGTTTGTACAATCAACTATATAATTCACGAAAACGAAGTAAGTAAATGAAAATAATAAATCGTCACGTTCCTACGAATTCATTATAACATCACGTGTATTATTATCATTCTTGTTCAAATTAAGCGTATGGGCTTATCTCGATATCTCCCACATGAACTTTTTCTGCTTACCCAATGACCGAATTGTCTTGGACAGTGCTCGAGTAAACTGCACTTTGAAGTTTCTTCACACCAGCCGCAGTTGAATCTCTTATCCAAAGCTTGGCACTCCATACAGTTCCTTGCCAATAACTCACAATTGTATACCACAATCAATACCATATTGGAATATGGTTCTGCACCACCCCACAGCAATTTGACGTAACCCAAAGATAAAACTCTACTTATCCGCAATTTAGTCATATCACAATACAATTTATTGTCACCAAATGAACCTTTAAGTCTTACAATCGATTGTTCAATGTGTATTTCACACAATATATTTCGTTTGTAAAGTGTTAAATCGTCAATTCTCAAATTCAGTTTGATAAACCTTCTTATATTAGCGGGAACAAATATGGGATCACTTGATACTATTTCAGTACAATATCTTAGTTGAGAATTCTTGTGATATGCGATATCGAGTAATACTTTTTGACGGCAATTAAGACTTGGGTAGTGCGTACATCCTACTTCATGGCACCAGTCACATTGAGGGCCTGCCCTCTTACAATCCCAGCAACTGTTGAATGAAGTGCAGTAAGCCTGGACTGAATCTATTTGCGATAACTGCGTGTTATATGGTTTCGTTATCTTAATGTATGTGAGCATTATCCAAACCATTTGACTAAACTTTAACATTGTCCTTATCTGCTATTCAGTCTACGATACTCTATACTCTTACAGCATAGGTGTATGGTCCTGGAAGGCAAATAGTTATTTATGAGTTTATTTTTAAATAGATAGGATTTATACTACTGAATATTTACTACTACGATTTCTTACTACGTTTTTAGTTGCATCCGTTTACAAGCCGACTCTAAAATAGTTGCAAAAAGGCTAGGATTATAGAGAGTTTTTTTGACACTATAAATTCACCAAAAATAAAAACTGATACTACTTACAAACTTAATGAAATCCAAATAATTATTAACACCACAGACAAGTAACTCTTTCAGCAAAGTAATCCTTACTAATTAAGTTTAGTAGAGTCCTTACTATTTATAACCATTGATGTATTAATGTTTTCAAATAAGACTACTGAATACATAGCTAGTTGATCAAAGATTACATATGAAATGATATCACTGATTGTGTAACAATGAGCTGCATATTGTTTGGAGGAGATTTATTTACTAACAGCTAATACTAATTAATAAGCTAACGTAGCGTATCAGCAAGCGTAGTATAGGACCAGCCCACCTGGATGGACCGACGAACTTAAAAAGGTGACTGGGATAGACTGGATATGGAAATAGCAGGACAGAGTGTTATGGCGCAGTCTGGGGGACGCATATGTCCAGCAGTGCACTGTGATAGGCTGAACTGATTGATTGAATACTAATTAGTACCACTAAAGGTACTATTCCGTATCCGACCGCAGGAGGCAACTGCCGGCGACGTGTCGCCGCGACACGACTTTTTTCTATGATTTTTTATTAAATACCTTCCGTAGCTAGCGACACGTAGCTGGCAGCTACGGGTGAGTGACAGGTGACACCTGCAGCCCGACCGCAGACCAGTAGTGCCGCCAACGCTCGAGCGATAACACGTTTTTCTATCTTCAATCTACCGACTGGAATATGGATTGCTGCCGCCGGCGGCGGTCGGGTTCAGAATCATGACTGCAGTGACATAACGCCGTGACATGACGCCGCGACACGTCGCGTACAGTTGCTGCCTGCGGTACGGAATGGTACCTTTATACTAAATACTACTTGACTTGGGCTACCTGTTTTTATGTTAATATTCGTGTAGTTAACGTCAAAATATTTATTAAAAAATTATGTTGACTGCCGCGTTGGTCTAGTGGTCGCAAGCGCTACTGCTAAAACATTATTTTATACTATGGATGATATTTATATCTTTATTGTACTAAAGTTTATGTACATACACAAAAAAGTAATTAAATCATGCTATAGTTTATGCGTTAGTATTACTTACCACAGGAGAATGTACAAACCCATTTTCTTAGGAGCTTTGGGCCCCCAAAAAAGATTATTGTGCCACGTTAATTTTATTTTGTAGATAAAGAAATATCTTTTCATATTCTGCATACATTCACATTTCAATTTATTCACCCTGGTTGAAGAGTAATCTTTTTTTTAGGTTGCTGAAAATTGAGGTTATAAAAGTTTAATTCTCCAAGATTTTACTTCTTCCGAATAGATCATTATTTATTCTAATTGATATTGTGGTTAATGTTAATAGGATCGCCTTTGCTATGCAGTGGACATTTTAAGGTTAATACGAGGATTATGATTCCTGACAATAGGCCTCACTACCTCTCTCTCGCTAGAGAGTAGTGTGCTTTGCCCTCTCCTCTAGTGAATATCGAAAAAGACGACTAAAAGCTTTGGCTGTAGCTTCTTAACTATTACTCAGTGATCTATGAAAATATAGTGCGATCACCAATTCGCTTCCAAGTGGATGGGGAAGTTGAAATCCCACGCCGTGTGCAAGAATGCATTTAATTATAAAGCAGGTTATGCATTTTAAGTAATCCTAATAATAAAACAGGTTTATAAAAAAAAACAAAACAACAATTAATAAATAAAACATATATTCTTCACAGAATATAATGATCCAGAAATTGAAAACGGACAATTGAATTGAAAACGGTGCCAGCTTAAATACCACAATACATTTTATTGTGGTATTTAAGCTGGCACCTTTTTAACGATGAAAGCGCTCTAGCTCAATTTCTGGATCATTATATTTTATGAAGAATATATGTTTTATTTATTAATTGTTGTTTTGTTTTTTTTTAATAAACCTGTTTTATTATTAGGATTATTAACGATGAAATTAAATGCTAATCGTACAGTTGGGTGTTGTGCTCATACCATGATTGCATGGTATGAGCACAACACCTGTACGATTTCCCACTAAGAAATTGTAATAAGAAGTAATGATCCTCTCTAAAATATGCCCTATTTTGTTCTCTACTTATCAGTGAATATGCTGCTCACATGTCGTGATTTAATTTTGGCCCTAACTAAATAAGTGTTATGACTTAATATTAAAGGCAAATCTTCTTCTATTAATTCATTGCTTATTTCTATTTTGATACTGGTCAGGGCAATAGTTGCACCTGTGGTGGTGAAACTGGCCGTAGCAGAGGAGGTGGTTCAGGCATTACAGCATCCAAGATATTCCATTCCTATATTTTTTTAATCCACTGACTCCAGTGCAGCTCTGTTAATGTCAGGAAGTGCCTGTCTTTGAATATCTCTTGTTGCAGCCTCCCAACCAGCATGACAAACTCTTTCCACATGTATGACCTAAAAAAGAATAATTTATTATTTTTACTGACCAAAACTTTTGTTCAATAATACCAATCAATAACAGTGATGAGCTGGAGTCCATTTTTAAATAAAGGTCCTTTAAGCAGTTTTGGGAAGCAGTGACTTCTGCGACTTGCAATAGAGATGCTACATCCAAAACATATGTTTAGATGTCCAGGAGGTGGGGATACCTCAATTTGAGATGGAAGTGTTTGTTAGTATCCGCTCTTGCAGTAACAAAAAAACATTCAAGGCACAGGATATCATCAGCAGTTGTGAATGTCCCTTTGTAAGTTATAATACATTCACTATTACGATACATTTTCACTTATTGGTTGTCTTCGTACAAACTCACACATGTTTACCTGCTCAAGTATACCCTTTACATAACCCAATTATTTAGTACCAGTCACATAACTTTTTTTTTTTTGAGGTCGGGAAATTATCAAATAACTTTTCCCGCTCTGGGCGGAGCGGGAGGGTGTGTCAGACTTTTACTGACTAAAACCTACCCGTGTTCTTTCCGTTGCCTGTGTGGCGGGGTCGCGATAGGACAAACTCGCAACCCTGACAGGCATTGGCCGTTACGGACCCCACCAGTTGGTGCTGACATCTCTTTGAGGCGCGCGTGGAACACAACGCGCCGTCGACCCGGGTCTGGTCCTTATCGGACGGCGAGCTACCAGTCATATACCTAAGATGATAATTACACCAATCACTTTAGTACCCATTTTTATACATTATAATGCTACATAGTGAACAGTCATGTTTTTTTGGTAACCACTGATATAATATTGATGCACATTTGTTATACATTAACACTGTAGGTAGACTTTTACAGCTGAACATAGGCTTCCTCATAGACTACTAAAATAATGAACAGTAAACCGTGTGCATGTAAATCTTCTAAAGGACATATAAGCTTACCGGTGTAGGCGATACCTAGGACCGTAGAAAGATGAGCATTTGTTCTTCTAAATCTTCAATAGGTCGTCTACGAAGATTAGGCCCCAATGGAAGGGGACAATTCACACACACCGTCGAAAGAGAGGACGGTTTGTCCGATCTTGACCAGTACCCTAATTACGAAACACATTTTCGTAAAAGATTACGACTAGTCTGTTTCATTTTGATAGTTCCACACATTCATTGCGTTATTTACGTTGTTGAGCAGATTTTTTTTTAGAACTTTTGAAGCAATGGATTTTCAATCTGTTTCAAAACAATTCAGGTTCTGATTGATCATGTATTACGCAATTAACTACAATTGCATTTTCTTGATAAAAAATTGAGTCAATTCGTTCACTTAACAATAAAACAGGAGTCTAATAACTCACAAGAAAACCACTTGAGGAACGTAAACGCTCAACTCGATAGCATTAAATCGTAACGTAGGTAACAGAAGTACATACGGAGGAATATAATTTAATTGTGATTTGACATATAGATCTCAGTCTTAGCCGACGTACGCACGGACGTAAAAATATCGCGGCGATGTTTTTCGTGCACTGGATTTTCAACGCTCTGCTTAGCGCTGAGAGTTGAAAATCCAACAGTGTGTTATTTCAACGCGCTGGGACGACAGTACGTCCCAACGCGTTGGATTCTCAACGCTCGGCTTAACACAGAGTTGAAAATCCAGTGCGCGATAAAATCCCGCCGCGATATTTTTACAATGTATGGTGTCGCCAGGTATAATTGTCTGCACAAGCCTTAAGATAGATAGCAGCTGTGCATGAGTTTTTTGAGATAAAACAATGTTAGTAAGTTATTTATTATAATTGCAAATCACACATGGGTAGCTGCCTAAAAATGTAATATTTAAAATATATTATTTATATATTTTTTTTTATCTCCTATGAATGCAGTTTTTCTTTTCATGAACTCTTACTCGTAAATCGACGACATTGTGCTTTAGAACCTCTATTTCTAATAGTTAGAGATTTGTTAATTTATTAGTAAAATAGTTAAGTTATGAGTATTCCAGCTCTATAGTTACGTAATTATTTTTAATACATATTAAATACCGTGAAATTTAAGTCGTCTTATTAAAGCAGCCCACTTCATGTAGCCAATGACTACTAAACATTAATTTTAAAAAAAAATATACAGGGTGGATTTTTGAGATGGGGCAGTAAGGACAGCTACCTTAAACGTTGTAGCTACAGGAAAACGGTATTAAGAGACTGTCCTTAACTTTTTGAAAGATTTTGATTTGCATTCACAGATTTTGAAAAAAATGTACAGTCAGCAAGAAAATAGGCAGTTGTCACAAAACATTTTTTTGATGCCAATCGATCCTGTTTCTTATAAGGATCAAAAAACTCTTCTGGACCAACTGAGGTTTGAGTACTAGAAAAGTCAGAAATCGCAAAAAAACTTTTCCCATACATTTCGTAGGAAATGTGACTCCAACTTACTATTTTACGATAATAGACTGGCCGAAACTAAACTAAAACAAATTGAACTTCAAATTTCGAACGAATAGAGAACAAAATTTTGAACCTTTGCTACTTTTTACATGGGTAGTTTGTTTTTTTTTTGCAATTTCTGTCTTTTGTAGAGGACAGTCTTTTTTAACGTTTTCCAAACAAGTCTGAAAGTTATAAATAATTTGAGGTCATTTTTAGAATTCCGTACCTCAAAAGGAAAATACGGAACCTTTTTAGGATCACATCGTTGTCCGTCCATCAGTCTCTCACGACCCTTTTTCTCAGGAACGCGTGGAGGTATCAAGTTGAAATAACATCAAATACGTAGGTCTGTGTGGTCCCTTGAAGTTAAATAAAATCAAGCGTCTAAGTCAACGCAGTAAAAAATACGGCCATTTCTACGACATAATTATTTTGATACTCGCAAATAAATCGAAACCTACAGGGTACTTCCTGCTAGCCTAGAATGATGAAATTAGGCAAGAAGCAAGGTCTCATAACATAAGTAAAGGGAAAAGGCCGAAAATCGGTAATTTATAGTTTTATCACACAAAAAAAACTTTTTTTTTAATTTTACAAACTTACACTTGCAGAGAATTGACAGTAACGTATATCGATGTATGTATTTTAAGTTTGTTTTTGAGATAAATTCATCTCAACTACGGAACCCTTCATTGTGCGTGGTCCGACACGCACTTAGCTGGTTTTTTCTCAGAACGTCGAACATCACAAGCAACAAACTATCTTGTTCGTAGAGTAAATAAAATTATAACGCGTATTCGTTCGAAGTTAAAATGTTTTGTTTTTATTTCGCTAGTCTGTTTATCACAATAAAGTATGTTCGAGTTTCTTTCTTACAAAATGTATGGGAAAAGTTTTTTGCGATTTCTGAATTTTCTAGTACTCAAACCTCAGTTGGTCTAGAAGAGTTTTTTGATTCTTATAAGAAACAGGATCGATTGGCATCAAAAAAAGTTTTTGTGAAAACTGCCCATTTTCTTGCTGACTGTACAATTTTTTCAAAATCTGTGAATGCAGATCAAAATGTCTCAAAAAGTTAAGGACAGTCTCCTAAGACCGTTTTCTTCTAGCGACAACGTTTAAGGTAGGTGTCCTTACTGCCCCATAATCCACCCTGTATACCGTGACATTTTAATCTTCTTACAAAGGGCCACTCTCAATGTACCCAATAAAAAATACCTCTGGAAGCAATTAAAGAATTGTTACTATATATCAATCATTATTTTATGAATGTTTAGTAGTCATTGGATACATGGAGTGGGCTGCTTTTGTAAAACAACTAAAATGTCACGGTGTATATACACACAGCACTTAAACAATTCTGTTGGGAGTATTATCTTGTCACTAGAAGACAACTTATCAAAAGCACAAATGTAACTATCAAAAGTATCTACGTAAGTTTTAAAAACATATTTTGTAATCTAATCAAATCACTTGTTTATTTTTAATGTACCTACTAAATAGTTAAACGTAGAACAGTTTTTTACTATGATTATAACAAGACAACTTATTCAGAGTCCATCTCAAGCTACTGTCGGGACATTTTTCATCAACCACACATTTTCCTATTTTATCACACCATCCGCATCCGTATGCAGCTGGGATTTCCCTACAAGCTTCACAGTAATTGGCCAATACTTCACAATTGTACACAATCAACGGAATATGATTTGAATATGGTTGAGCTCCGCCCCAAATCAGAGTTAGATAACCGCTATCCAAATCACCATATAGTCTAGCATATGAGTGCAACACAACAGGATAACAATGGACTACATCATTTAGTATCCGTCCTTTAAGATGAGTCATCCTGTCTGCAAGCTTGATCTGGCATATAATTTCTTTATTATAGAGTGCTGGATCTGGTACATACACTTTAACTTTTATCTTAGTTCTTACTCCCCCTGAGACTAGTATAGGCCCTTCGTTTTCGGCGTGTGGGCAAGCTTTTATTTCTCCAGTTATATTGGATTTCTCAGCTTTAGTCTCAGCAAAAGGGCATTTGTTTTCAGGACTGTCTGTGCATCCATAGTTATGACACCAGCCACATGGAAACCATAAACTTTTCACACATTCGAAGCAATTGTCAAAAGAACGGCAGTAACTGCTTGTATCTTTCATCGGTGCTGTAAATTCATTGTAACGGCTCATTGATTGCAGAAAAGTCTTGATTCTGTACGAATCCTCGGGTTTTAAAATAATTTCGTCTTGAGTGAATGCCTCAGTAGGCTGCGTCTTTTTTGCAGTCCATGCTTCCATTGCTTTCATTTTACTTATAATGAATATTAGGGGTAAAGTTCCAATCCACATAGTGACCGTTCGAACCAAAGAAATTATATCAAATACAGGCTCAACACGATATTCATCATGATATTCTCTTTATATATAGCTAATACATTTCTTATTATTTCCGTTGCCTTTTGTTTTACATAACATTATACCCTAGGTTCAATAGGTCGTGTGAGGATTTTGTAATAATACAATGATAATTGTCTTTCACTTTCTATGGACTGTATCGTTTTTCAGTGGTTCGATTTACCATAATGTTATTTTAAACAATACGTACTTACCTTCAATCCATAATGGGTAAATGTAGGTAGTGTGCCAATGAAACAATCGTTTCTCAGTACCCCTGTCTTATGAAATGAAATTGTTTATTCTGTAAATAGGATATAGGAATCACTTACACGTCATACTAAAAAAATATTAAAAATAGGCAGGATGAATTCGGCGTTTCCTATCTGACCACTCTGAGAAGAAAGGCCGAAACAAACTCAGAGGTCGCAGTCTTTTTTTAAAGTCCAGACATAATCTTGGTCAGGCTATATGAGGAACATGCAGATTAGTGTCTGAAATGGTCGTTTGAGGAAAGAACCACACAGTTAACGGATTGTTTTCACCTCGGATTATGTCACGGAGGTATAAAACTGAATGGACAAGTCAGCACCCCAATTGCGTAACACATGGTATGTTACGCTATGGGCTGCTAGCAAAATCCAAAGATTTTTGAAGCCAATTCATAACCCGTTCCTTCATATGTTTGTAAAATGTATCTGCTCGACAACTTAAATACCGCAATAAATATTGTTAAATTATCTAAATGAATGGCATTAGATTTGTGACTATCACCTAATTAGATACCTGCTCGACAGATCTGATTGGTCTAACCAGATGCGTCCACATAGTGGCATGAAACAATCAGGCTGTAAAGTTTCAATGATTTGCTTAAATTTGTTATTTATTCAGTAGTACACATACATGAATAAAATAAAAATATAATATCCAAACCTAACTAAAACTATAAACAAATTAAAATACGGGATCGAAAAATTCGTCCGCATCGCTGTCGACTGGTAATTTACCTACCCAAGAGACTGGCGGCATTGCCACGTGTTGTATGGCAATGCTTGGCCAAGGAACAAGCCAGCCTTTCGGTCATGTGAAGTGTCAACCAGGCTTTTGGAGTTCGTTGAACAAACCATGAGCACTCGGACACCATAGCCCTATAGGGTTTTGCTTTAATTTGCTTCACACTGGGTTTGACCGTCATTGGCGATCGACTTTAAAGACTTTTGATTGTGTATCAGGAAAAGATACACACGGTTCGGATTTTGATTCAAATCAGAAGAACCTTAAAGTATATCTGTTCATGTATAGTATTTTCTATGTTTAGCAAGAACAACAAGTAACGATTCATACGCAGGCGTCACGTCTTCTCTGTGATTTATTTATTTATTATAAATATAAGTACAAATAGCTAAGACAAATATACATACTAAAAACACATAAATATACGTTTAATAAAACAACTAAGACAATCATTGGGAAAACATTATTACCATTGTGATGATAATGCTAGCTTCTTGCGAATGTGCTCGCGAACTTTAACTTTAAAGATGAAGATCGAGATGTTGGCATGAGGCGCAAAAGTACCAAGCGAAAACAAACGAACATTACAAAGAGACTAAGCTGAGAAATCTCAAAGAAACAAGTCCAGTTTTATTTCATTTGGAACTGGACACTGGTAGAAACGAAGTTATAGTTGACTGTGACTAACTTGTAAATACAGAAGCGAATTTGGCGCCATGTTGCAAGAGACTTGTAATGAAAAAGTTTCGAGCTACTAGAGGAAACTCAAAAAGCTGTTAATCGGGACATTCTCGTTTGCGTCGAAAACAAATTGGTCCATTAGGGCATCAGGCAGTTTTATTTGCGGTGCCCTAAAACATAACTACCTACTTATTAATAAAACCGTTGTATTACCTACTTTCGAAATTCGAACGAATACGAATTGTCGAAATCCTTCTTCTTCTTGGTAGTAAAAAAAACTGATTGTGAATGCGAAGAACTAACCCGAATAGTAAGTAACATTACTTTTAGGGTTCCGTACCTAAAAAGGAAAAAACGAAACCCTTATAGGATCATTCGTGTGTCCGTCTATCTGTATATCTGTCTATCCATCTGTCACAGCCAATTTGCTCCGCATCTAATGGACCGATTAAGTTGAAATTTCAACTTCAACTCAAATTTTGACTTCACTTTTGACATCGTGACAAAGCATAAGAAACTATCAGTTCCGAAAACTCCAAATAGTTTCTTAAAAATACCACTTGTGTCTGGACATGTAGTAGCTTTGGTAGCACATCTGGTCTGAGGTAAAGTATTCTGATACTCAAAAGCTCTATAATCACACACCAGATTTCATAAACTTAGACACAAACGAAGAGGTAAAAATGTATGATACCATTTGGCACATGCTGATAAAATCACAGCAATTACTTTTTGCATCCTAAAACAAAATGAACTATTGCAAGAAGCTATTCGCAATCTCCTTTTGTGGGTTAACAATACAGAAGTAAATATTGATAATTTAAGCGGGAAGGTTGTTGTTTTTTTTTTCAAAAAGGTCGGCCGCTTTGGCAGAATCATATTATGAAAATATTATGAATCACACAAACTGTCACAAACTGTGAATTCATAATATTATCTGCGTTCAATTCATATTACGCAATTCATCGATTTGACAGTTTTATATTATAATGAAATAACATTGTTTCAGTGTACTAATAATATCCGTCAACAAGTTTCGCATTAATCTCAATTACTTATTGGTATTTAATTTTAGCTTCTATCAATTTTTATTTTTTATTTTGTTTCCCACCGCACGTTTTCTCCACACATTGACATTGGCAGAATTGTTGACATCGGCACCATTGCCATAAGGAAAAATAGAATAGAACATTTAAACTGTAGAAATAAAAAATAAAATCTCATTTGATTAATAAAAACTGTAAAGAAAAATTATCCGGTAAAATTACGGTCTTAATTTTTTTCATGCGGCAGTATTTACACCAAATATGATTCTGATATGAATTGAATTTAGAGATTCAGCTAAAATATGAGTCACCATAGAGGAATTGCTGGGAATTTAGAAAATGAATTGCTTTTAGATGAATTGCTTAATGTGACCGTTTTAGGCCCTGTTACAATTAGTTTGTGGTCATCGAGCCGAAAGTATAGAAATGCGTCGAGAGACAATTACTATTCAAATTCGAGATCCATTGGTTAAAGCATGTTTGAACAGAATTCCCCCATCATGTATCTATTTATTTAGTCCAGAACCTTTCACGCCAGCTTCAGAAAAAGCACGAAAAGCTTTTTGGCCTCCCAAAATTTATTCACATACTAGATCTAATCAATCTAACCGCCGCTCCTCGCGGAGTTGAGGGGTACATACATACATACATATTTTATTACATTTATGTATAATCACACATATTTCAGTTAAAATGATTACTAACTCGCTGAAATATCTCACGCAGGGGGACGTGAATACGTCATTCCATAGGTAATTGCTGAAAACCAGCGCTGTTGACATTAGGTTCATCCGAATTCACAGTATTTCGCTGAGCAATGACCTGTTCTTGCACAGATGCGACGCACAGCATAATTTTTCTTATTATTTGTTACAAAAGTAGTAGTAACTCTGCAATCAGCATTTTGTTTTTGTGATGTTTTTGTTGACATTTGGTAATGTTGCAAGAGTATTACGTAATAATGTCTTTGGTCCGTGGCCTTGACAGCAACCAATGAAAAACATTGTTTTACTTTTAATATTTTTATTGAACACGAGGCTTTTGGCTACTTTTGTAAATGTGTATTTTATGTGTTCTTATCTTTATATGTGCGTTTTGTTTGTGCAGAATAAACAATTTTTCTTTCTTTCTTCTTTCTTTCTTTACATAAAACAGTAGTGCCATCGCGTAAAGCTCAATATTTTTGCTATGAAACAGGTATACCGATCCACACGCATGCCTATAACAACTCGTCCTCGCGGAATGGATATTTTCGCACCAATTTCATAAACAAAAGTCAGAATTTAGCATTACTTTCAATCCGATCAATATACCAACAGAAGAGGATAATTTCGCAACCGAGGCTCGCAGCCCGATCGTAGAAGTAACCAAGGTCGAGGACGTTCAAACCATCCAAAAAGATCTCAAGGGAACCAAAAACGATGACAAGCAATGACCCGAATCGTTTTTGACCTGGTCAGTCAGCGCACTTCCACTCGAAAGTAAGAAGAAGAAAGGAAGCAAATGGGGCACCAGAAATAATTCTTAAATTAATTCAAGGGTATCGCACACCATGGACCCACAAACCTCCTCTGATATACCCAAATGTAACCAATGGTCTCTTTCAAAAACCTGTCTCAAAAGAAATGTCTGCATTAATAAACAACATGAAGGCTCAGGACATTCTAAACATTGTTTAATTCTCACAGAGTTTCATTTCTCTTCTATTTTTGATAATCACCCTCTATTATTTTAAAAAGCAATTAAAATTAAAATAAAGTGATTGTGCTTTAACTAGTGCGTCTATTTTCTTCGCCCGACAATCTACACCTACATAATTATAAAGGACAACTTAAGAGTTATGATTATGATCATGGATCCAATTAATATAGTTGCTGATGAGGGCCGAGTCCCTTTACATTTATAATATTAGTTAGGATTAGGATACATTTTATTGACCGTCCGTAAAGTCAATGATCGAGTGATGAGTATGAGATACTGTTACAACTATTTCTATGCACCTGGTACTAAGTGTCATCGTTTTGAGACAAACGCTATCTACTGGCCAGGGTGTTTAATTAAACCCAAAGTATATTGCTGGAAGAGTAACTATTTTATTAAACTGAGTCCCTTTACATTTATAATATTATTAGTTAGGATTAGGATACATTTTATTGACCGTCCGTAAAGTCAATGATCGAGTGATGAGTATGTGATACTGTTACAACTATTTCTATGCACCTGGTACTAAGTGTCATCCTTTTGAGACAAACGCCATCTATTGGCCAGGGTGTTTAATTAAACCCAAAGTATATTGCTGGAAGAGTAAGTATTTTATTAAACTAATTTCGATGCTTGAATTAAGACAAAAAAGAACACGTTAAATAAAAACTAAAAAACACGCTTTTTACTCGAACTAAAATTATTAAATCTACTTGTATTAGTTAAGATATAAGTACCAATGTAGCTTGTCACTTCTTTTATATCCAATGATTAAATCAAAAAGCGTGGAGCACTTTTTAGTTGTGTGTACTTTTAATTAATTTAAACAAAGCGCTCCACGCTTTTTGATTATTATTTTTATTTTTTATTATTTACGTTTTAGTCTAGTTGGTATATTCTTCATTTAGTTAGTAAGTCTAGTTATTACTTGATCGGTTTACTAGTTAAGTAGCCACTAAAGAAATCCACTATCCATCTCCTGGCTCCATCATCAGACCATCAACACCAAGTGCAATCTATTTGACTCATCAAAATGAATCATATAAGCCCAAAGTCTAGGAGTTTACTAGTAGCCACTGAAGAGTTTCAGTATCCACCTCCTGGCTCCATCATCAGACCCTCGACACTGAGTGCAATATATTGGACTCGTCAAACCAAATCATATGAACCCAAACTCGAGGGGTTTACTAGAAGCCGCTGAAGAGTTCCACTATCCAACTCCTGGCTCCATCATGAGATCAGCTTCAAGATACTAAATTATTGTATTGTCATCGGTCCTTGATGCGTGTGCAAATTTTCAAGTTAATTTAACGTCTTGATGTTGGTGAAAATTACGTTGAAAGATTCCGTTAAATATAAAGATAGATACTAGATAGATACAGGTCAAGCTAATAAAAGCGTATTAATTAAAAGGGAACATTTATCAAATGACTTAAAGGTTTTAACAATTCCATATTTAACAGAGTTAGTTCTGGTTATGATGTTGATGCCCCAATGATGGTAAAAAATGACGCCGATTACATTTTAATCGTCAATGTTATAATTGAGTACAAGAACTTAATCAGTTTCAATTATAATTTACAAACAATTATGAAACGGGATGGTAATATTTACAAGTGGGTACATGACAGCTTATAACTAATTAATAAATAAAAATAGCAAAATTATATACTAACTTAACTAAAACTATTCAAAACTAAAATATAGAATCGAAAAATTCATCCGCATCGCTGTCGACTGGTAATGTACCCAAGAGACTGGCCGCATTGCCACGTTGTATGGCAATGCTTAGCCTCTGCCTAAGGTAAAAACCAGCCCTTGGGTCACGGGAAATGTCAAATAGCCGTTTTGAAATTTCATTAAAGAGGCATTGAGCACTCGGACCCCAAACGGCTCGAAAATATAATTACTTGTAAGGTTATTATACTTACGCCGCTTGAGGTTTTCTGCAGCTGCAGTAGCAGCACCAGCACAGCACGTCGAGCCAGGAAGATGGGATGGCGCAAGAGTGTCGACACAGGTTGCATCCCACACTAAAGCCCTACACACCTTCCATGGAGATAAAGACATGCCATCCGGTCTCTTGCCATCGTCGCGTACCAAGCCATTGGGTTCTAATATAGCTGGAAAGTCGGGCGGTGACAAGAGCTCGGCGGATGATGTCGTTAATGTTCGCGTGCTGCGCTAAACGACCCGCACTTCGGCTGCAAGACAGGCCGTGATGTCCGAGACTGTTGATGACTTCGCCACAGTGACAGCGATGAGGAGAACAACAAGGATCTCCTAGTCGTAGGTAAGCAGCGAGGCGGAAGGTATTGTCGTCGAACAAAGTGCTTATGTTCGACGACGGTAATGCATGAAGCCACAGACTCGATTCCCACTTACCCACAGCCAGCAGGCGCGCACGCTCCGCAGTGGTAGCAGACGTGTTAAGTAAATTGTTCTGTACTATTCTGCGCGGCTCATCCCACCGTCTTTGGGAAGATGGATGATCGGTTAGATCTGAGTTCGGGCAAGCGAGTCTCCAGGCATCCATAGCCTCGGTAAAGCACGGCACATCAAAATCAATCAGTGTGGAGGCTAGAATTTTCCTGATTAATTTCTCAGTGCCGTGAACCGAGGATATGAAAGCCGGTAAACTAATACTAGAAATTTTGCAGACGCCAAGGCCTCCCATACGAATGGGAAGAGTAGGTTGCACCCAAGCTCCATGGCCACATTTAAAATTGAAGTTAATGTGTGATAATCACTCCCTCACCATTACAGGTCGAGAGTTGGTCACAGCCATCTGCTCCTTCCGGAGCGTCTTCGCTGGTGGCCTCAACGGCCTGAGTCCTCAGCACCTTATAGACCTTATTTGATTAGGCGCCCGAATACCTGGTAAGTTGCTCTTGAAAGAGGTTACGGCTGATCAACCTCATGCTCTCTGGCAAAGTGAACGAGTCCGTCATAGACATTCTACACGGGGCCAATCTATGTGCCCTGCGTAAGAGGGATGGCGGTATTCGTCGCATTGCCATGGGCACTACTTACCGTCGTATGGCAGCCAAGATTTGTTGTAAATTTTATGATGAGGCAGTTTCGGAAAATTTCCAGCCCCTGCAGCTAGGTTACGGCTCTAAAGGACGGCTTTTTATGGAATCTGCTGTTGGCTGTTTTAGCTTAGCCAAATTTAACGTTTGGTATCTTGATGATGGACCCTTGGGAGGCGATGTAAAAACTGTTTTAAATGACCTAAAATTCCTTAAAAACGAACTTCATTCTATTGGCCTTGATCTCAACCTTTCGTAATGTGAAATTAACCTATCGGACAGTACTAATAGACAACTGACACTTCCCAAATTTAACGTAATAGCTCCAGAAATAAAAATTATTGAAAAAAGCTCTCTTCGTCTCCTTGTATCTCCAATCTTCGAGAATTCCTTTCCCGTTTATATATAATATCAATGGTGTTTCGGAAAGATTGTTACAAATTAATATGCATTCAGCCATCACCCTCATTCGTTATTGCTGTTTCGGCCCTAAATTTACATATTTTCTTAGCGCTTCCCATTTATGGAAGCACACGAGAAAAAATGGACCAAATTATCAGAAACAAGATTATTTTACACACACATTTATTTATGAAACCTGTTGTTTGATTACGGTACTGGTGGTGCAACTGTTTTATTATTTTGTTTTTGTTTTGTTATCATTTGAATCGTCTGGTGTTGTTTGTATTGTAGTTGTATCTTGTGGTGTTGTTGTTGTAACATCTGGTGTTGTTGTTGGAGCAACTGGTGTTGTTGATGTATGTTTTGGTGTTGTTGATGTATGTTTTGGTGTTGTTGTTGTAACTTTTGGCGCTGTTGTTGTAACTTTTGGTGTTGTTGTTGTAACTTTTGGTGTTGTTGTTGTAACTTTTGGTGTTGTAGTTGGTTTTTGTGCTGGTGGTGGTGGTGTAGTCAATATACGCGTGGTGCTTCTGAATGTGCTCGGCTGCTTGTTTTCACAACCAACGTATATGTTGACGGAAACGGGAAGCCTGTAGGTTGATTTGATGCGAACGCTTATAAATTTTTTCCTTAGACCACCTCGAACAATTGTCGTGAAAGGGCCCCGGCCCTGTCCTAGGCGGTCGACCACCCTGAAGTAGGTTATCTGTAAAAAGAGATTGCGACATTAAGACACACGGATTCAAATGTAGGAATGGCAGATATATGCCTATATCGACCTAAGTATACTAAATCAAATGAAAGTTAAACAATTCTTTAACATTTTGTAATAGGTTCCTACTTTTAATTTCCTTAATAAAAAACGTGTACCTATGTGTTGTTATCTGATCGTAGAACTGGCCATATCGTGATCTGCTTGGCCATTTCACGATACGGCGTCATTTCATGATTTGACCGGTTATATCACGATACGCTTAAGAGCGTTTATTCTGAAGGTGGCAACGTCGCAAATAGATGTCAAATAATTCACTGTTTTGAGGATGAGGAAATATTACTGTGTTAAAATAAGAAATGTGGCTAACTAGCGAACTAGAATAATGATTATGAAATGCAATAATTAATATCGTAACACCGAATATTTAGTTTTAGATGTAAAAAAACTATATGAAAACTTTACAAATGTGTTTTTTACACCTAAAATGGGTACAACATCGAATTCAATGTTATAATTGCAATTCATTATTAATATTCTTGTTCGCTAGTTAACCACATTTCTTATTTCCATTCAGTAATATTGCTATAAGAATCAAAACAGGTTTGACGGTTATTTGCGACGTTGCCAACTTTTAGGACAAACCCTCTTAATCGAAAGTCGGGCAGATTTATTTATCGATAATCTCAGCTGACCATTGGCCATATCGCAAATTAGTTGCATTTCACGACGTAGTGGCACCCCAACCTAATAGGTTGTACTGTGAACAACCGCGCGCGAACCAAGTGAGTGAAGCGAGCGTTGCCCCGGTAGCATCAAATCAAACGTTTATTTGCTAGAAATATTTTTATAAATATTGATTGCTCCATAATATCTGAAAAACTGCACGTTATTAAATTGCTAAAAAACTATACGATCTCGTGAGCAGAGTAGATGCAGGTCAAGTTAGTACTCAAATAAAATGCAGGAAAAACTTACTGGACATTTAAAAAATCTTCCATATAAGGCAGTAGTATAACCAAAAGGCGCCGGTGGCTTATATATAACATCCTGAGCGACTAAAAAATCATTCCGCTTGAACATACCGAGGTAGAAGTCCCTGCATATCACAAATTGTGTAAAAAACAACAAATTGACTAAACACCATAATGTATTCATTGTACTTTTTACATTAGAAAGGCGCTTCAAGTGTTGATGTTAAAGAATTCAATGCTGATGAACGTGGAGCCGCTGTATAATTTCTAATTGTGTCCGTTTATAAGCTGTAAATTTTATCGTGTATTTTAAGTTGGCGGTTAATTACTTTCTTATTACGTAGTGGTATGATATACATAGTACCTACTTGCTTTAATCTCTTAAATTCTCTTGCATTGTGGTTATTTTAATCCGTTCCGTTAATTCATTTTCTATACATACTGTTAGTTAGTTTTTTTTGTTTTTGTTAGTCTCCGTCTGTTCACACGAAAATCGTTATGACGATTCGTGTTATATATATATAATATCTATTCATGTTATAAAATCGTAGCGAAGTCTCTGTATATTGAATATTTTTGAAAAAAAAAAGTAATTGCTACGAGGTCTGGGATCGATTCTAATGCCGAAAATATAGTTTTTAGTATTTTTGTCTGTTTTTCTGAAAGTATGTTCCAGCATTACACAAATCTACACGATAGATTTTGTTCAAATTTTGCATAGATATTCCCCTTATCTCTGGTCAGTTGGTAGGGTATTTATAATTATTAACACGCTTTAAGCCATGGGGGATGAGCAATATTGCATTATGTTTGATTGACGCCAATAGATCATGTTTCTTATGAAGATCAAAAGACTCTATTAGACCAATTGAGGTACTAGCAGAGTCAGAAATCGCAAAAAACTTTTCCCATACATTCCATGGGAAATGAGATTCCAACTTACTTGGGTTCCGTACCTCATAAGGTTAAAACGGAACCCTTGTAGGATAACTTCGTTGTCCTTCCGTCCATCCAACTGTCTGTGATTGATTTTGATATCAATTTGAAATAAAATAATATCAAATACGTTGGAAAAAATCAAGCTTCTAAGTCAACGCAATAAAAAATACGACCATTTATGCGTCGGACGTGTCGTCGCGTGGTGATCAATGCTCGTGCCTTATCTGTGTGAGAAGAGGCCTTTGCCCTGCAGTGGGACAGTAACAGGCTGGTATTATTATGTCGTTTATTTATTTTCTTTCTTATAAAATTACATTTTTAAATAAGGTAAGTAACAACAGCCGCACTGGTCGATCCATCAGGTTAAGCTACGCTTGCCGGGTTGGTCAGTGGATGGGTGACCATCTTTACATACCGAGAATCCTCCGTGCCTTGGAAAGCACGTTAAGCCGTTGGTCCCGGCTGTCATTCGTGGATCTTTGACAGTCGTTACGAGTCGTCAGAAGCCCGAAAGTCTGACACCAGTCTTAAAAAGGGGTATCGTATTACCCAGTTACTGGGTTGTGGAGGTCAGACAGGCAGTCGCTCCATGTAAAATACTGGTATTCAGCTGCATCCGGTTAGACTAAAGCTAGGCGGATTGATTAAAAAGATATTAAAAAAAACACTTAAAAATAAAAAAAAATTGAGTTCCGCCGGTGTCGGGAGCAAGGTCCAAGCTACCGGTGGTTAGGGTTGCAGAGACAGGAACCTACTCCCAATGGCAGCCGTATCGAGGAGTACTGCCTTCTGAATCAGACCCTTGATTCAACCGCCTAACGACAGCCTCGAGAGATGTTGGTCGAGGCTTTCGGCCATCAGGCCATTGGCCGTTACGACAATCGGTACAATGATAGCCGAGGTCACATTCCACATATCTTATTTGATATTTTATTTGGTTCTCTTTCTCAGCTTTCACGAGGTTCTCGTCATGCGGAATGGTAACATCGACTATCACTGCGCAGCGCGCTGATCGTACAAACGTACTATCGAACAAACTATTTGGTATACAGACTCCTTTGTAACTACTTTTAAACAATTTTTTGAGTGTGCTTATAAGTCACTTCTATTATATCACTCGCAAGCTCATATCACTCAACACCCAAAGGGCAATGTAGAGAGCTATGCTTGGAGTTTCCCTACGTGATTGAATCAGAACTGAAGAGATTCGCACGAGAACCAAGGTAACCGACATAGCCCGAAGAATTACCTAACTTAAGTGGCAGTGGGCAAGGCACATTGCTCGCAGAACAGATGGCCGATTTTTGTTTTTTTCAAATAACGTTTCCGAGCCCTGAATATTAGTAGTGTTGGGAAAGATGAATATTCATACCTGGTATACCTAACAGTTTCTTTGACGCCTGTGTAATGCTGGTGCATTACGAAAGAAGATAAAGAGATATAAGATAAAGATAATTATGACAATAATCTCATGATGACCTATAAAATGGACCCTAACTTATCTCCTGCGTTAGTGCATAATGTCACTTTAATTCTATACAGCCTACCCCTTGCTGACCGCCCCCAGCGACGTCCTAAGCCGAGGTCCGTACCCCACAGAGGATGCCCTTAGCGTATAGTCGCTTAGTTTCTAAGTATGTCCTGGCTGGAGGTCTTAATTTATTGAAGCAGCCAAAGGAAAGTCCGGTTAAGCAGCCGACAACCTCCTAGGTTGACCAGCTAGATGACATAAAAAAAAATACATTATGTCACTTTTTGTTCGTAAAACAGAACACGTGGTCGCGCCGACAAAGAACGGTTTCCGGGTTTCCGAAAAAAAAGTAACATATGACCGAGACGTTCACATATTTGCTCGACGATTGTTTGTAAATAGAACGTGGAGCTATACATTCTTTTACATGCCTTACTTTTATTCTTACTTCAAAGCTTCGCGACATATTTTCGGTACACATGAAATTTTTAAGCAAGCTGTATTTTTCTGTAAGAGGCTTAAGGGTCTTACCATGCGTTTGCACGGTATGGAGACTGGCAAGTAACGAGAAAAGTGGATCACACGGGATTATTCTGACATACTTGATACATTCTTCCATGTTACTGCGTACCTACTCACGTTAAAGATATTCTCTCTCATTGTTTTTACTGATTTTGGACATGAACTTGAAGGAATTGTAGCTTAAGAAAATCACTACAAAGTGAAAAATAACTTAAATTTCGGAAGTCGGTGTCTTTGGATCCTTATTTTCGTTATTTGCCACCGACTCCCGAAATATAAGTTATTTTTCACTTTGTATTGTTTTTTTTTTAAACTAGGTTGTTTTTTTTTTTTAATTCTATTTCTCGCTTTTTAGTGGGTTGGTTTGTAATTTATCTAAGTTACAATAGCCTAATGTCAACGGCTCATCACCTTTTGCAAAATGTTGCTTTTCCCGATGCAGGGACGTTAACTGTTGAGGAGTTCTCCTGGTACTTCACCATATGCATTGTGCCGAGCATAAATTGCTTGGCAACCACATTATAGCAATCGAAACCCGTGAAATCTTATTCTTGAGTAGTTCCGGTGGCCATATGTGGCTCTCGTCATCAGTTACGATACATCAAATGATGCTTTCCGAGAACAAATGCACGAGTTTGTATAAAAATACCCAAATCGCTATAGGTGTGCCTGTAATGTTTGAAGAGTTCCCTCGATTTCTCCAGGATTCCATCATCAGATCCTGCCATAATGACAATGGGACCACTTGAGAAGACCACCCTTTCAAACAAAAAAATAACTTTACATACTACTTACTTGTACTACTACTTACTGTACTTTTCGATCTCCAAGCCAGCGAAGCCGTGGCGAAAACTAGTGAATAATCAACAAAAACGAAATAATTAAAAACGTATTTTGAGTTTTTTAAGCTCTAACTATATTATCTACCGTAAAGTAAGTAGTCAACAAGTTTCTTGTCGGCGTTACTGGTAAAGTTCAATCTTAGAATAGACGGAGTAAATGCAAGGGCAAAAAATCTGAACCTAAAATCATGAATATACTTTATACTCCAGACTCCAATTTCATTCATTCTCGTTCCATAAATCCAACAAAATTTTATACTCCAATAGTAATTCTTTTTCGTAGATAATCTATAATACTTTTCGAGGGCGACTGATCCCTGCCAAATAGCTCGTAAATCTGTCGACCAATAAAAATTTTGTTATACCCTCGTTCTAGGTACTTCGGTGCACCTGTCACTGATGTTGCTATCTCGCTTACACACAGAATTCGTAACGTAAAGCTAGATACACAACAAGTCTGATGTGTTAGTCATATCTTTGTGAAACGATGTTATTTTTTTTTTTTTAATTCTACGCTATGAAGTCGTTCTACATATTTAATTGCAAACATTTATAACTTTCACTTAAATGGGGCCACGACTTGCGCAAGTGGTTTATCCAAATAGTATTGTCGAAATGATGGTGCTAAATCCCATGTCTTCTGCGGCAAATAACATTTCTTTAACTTGTTATTTTCTTTCCTAAAACCATGAGGGCTCGTGTAGACGACACCGCAGCCACGCCGACAGTGTAACCATGTAGATAGAACACTGAAGCCGTTGCCGCGCCATCGTCACTTGATTTTGTCATATCACTCTACATTTTTATTCACTTTATATCACTCTACATGATGAGTAACTAAAAAGTAGAAGTTTGTGCTGGCATATCATAAGTACAGAAAGTGGCAATATCAAACAAAGTTGTCAAATAGAAGGTTTTTGGTTGATCCATCCGCGGCGGTAGGCGCGGACGGCGCGGTAGCGGGCTGGCAACGTTGTATTTATACAGCTTAGAGGCGCGGCAGCCGGCGGCGCAGTGGCGGCGCGGCAGCCGGCGGCGGCGTCGTCGTTCTGAGCACTAACGATCGACGACTGAGTTCTTCAACATAAAGAGCTTAAGCTTTAGTAACTAAGTCAGTGTAAACAGGTCCTTACAAGTCAGTTTTCTAATTTCAAGTAGAGATCTACTCAGGTTTATTACAGTACCTAGACTGAAAGGTATATTAACCTTTTCGATTCAATTTTAGTTCGAAATAGACATTGAGAATTTTTGTAAGGATTTTTCTGTTCATTTGAAGGTACATTCTTGTACATGATGAATGAAAAAAAAAATGGTTTAAGTCACAAAGGAGACGGGACAAAATTATGGCCTCGTTGGTCTAGGTAGTGGTCGTTAATTCGACTGCTAACCTAAGTTTCCTGGATTCGATTCCCAGGTCGAACAAAGGGTGTTTTCACCAGTTTAATTTATTTTTTATTTTATTTATTTATTTTTAACATAGGTAAATAAATACAGATCTTATGTTTGGTGAACAGAGCGCTATGTTATGCCAGGAGGCGTACAAATATTGTGAGCAAATCTAGCTGAGGATTACAAATAAAAATATTTGAAAAGCATGCATAATTATGATAGTGAATTATAAAATAAATTGAACAATTACATATTATTTAATACTCCAACTATGTCAGACCTACATGAGAAATTATTAAAATGTCAAAAAATCTATGTCAATCAATCTGCCTAGCCTTTTCCCAACTTACTTACTTAACTTAGTAACCGGATACAGCTGATTACCAGTATTTTAAATGGAGCGACTGCCTATCTGAATTCGTCAAAAGTATAATAACAGTTATCATTTAAGAACATTTTTTTTTCTTAAATTGTGTAAAATTTAATTTTTTTATGTCGTCTGGAATTTTATTATAAATACGTGCAAGGGCCAGAAAATTCTCAATAGCAGTAGTATGTATTTGTTCAGAATTGATGACAATTTGTTCACCCCAATTACTTCAAAAGGCAAAATGTGGATGATCGTGTATAGATAGCCTTTTTTTTTTTTTTTTGAGGGTGGGGAATCATCAAATGACTTCTCCCGCTCTGGGCAGAGCGAGAGGGTGTGTCAGACTTTTACTGACTAAAACCCACCCGTGTTCCTTCCGTTGCCTGTGTGCCGGGGCCGCGTTATCCCTTTCGGACAAACCCGCAACCCCAGCAGGCATTGGTCTTTCGACCCCGTCGGTTGGTGCTGACATCTCTTTGAGGCGCGCGTGGAACACAACGCGCCGTCGACACGGGCCTGGTCCTTATCGGACGGCGAGCTGCCCATTGCTCACCGTCCGCAAGCCCGCGCCTACGGTGGCCGGAAGTCGGCTCTGGACTCCCGACGCCCGGGGCGTCTCCTGCGGCGACTAGGGCCGCGAGGGCGTGCAGCTTGCATCTCCCTCGCGCGCTCCGCCTCCTCCTTCGCGAGCATAACTGCTTCGCAGAAGGAGGTGACGGCCTCCCATGCACTCTCGCTCCGAACCATGGCCTGAACCAGGGCCGGACGCGAGAGATCGCCGCCGCCGATCGCCTCCGTGAGGACACGGCGGTGCTCCGCCCAAGCTGGGCAGACCTTCACCGTATGCTCCACCGTGTCCTCCGGGCGATCCACACAGTGGTGACACCCGGGCGTTTCCTCCCGCCTTACGCGGAACAGGAACCTCCCGAAACAACCGTGTCCGGTGAGGACCTGCTTCAGGCGGAAGGTGAGGACGCCATGGCGCCTCTCAAGCCACTCCTCAAAGAGGGGACTTATCGCCGCAATTGTGGCGTGCCCAGTGTATAGATAGCCTGCCTACCTCTTCGGCGAATACTGGCGTAATATTATGTTAATGGTTACCTATACTAACAAGAGCCTTAATATTATTGCTAAGCAGAAGTAAAAGACGTTACTTTACAGCGATGGCGTAACAAAGATGGCCGCCTGTCGTTTACGACCGCCATACTTGGTACCCTCATTTGACTTTTAGTAGACCCTTCAACTAAGGCATAAGCTGCAGGCTTACTGCTTTTTTTCAGTCCTAATTTACATACTAATCTTGAACACAATTATAAGAAAAGTCACAGTTTTGGCACAGATTAGAACAGATAATTCACTCCTTACGCTATAATTAACATTAACATTACTTAAAACTTATCTATTTCTTGTTGTGTTGATTCTCCTGATATTGCCGAGCTTTACGAAATAGGCTATATGACGCGCAACAATTCACGAACTTCTGATTCTCGGCTTGACCGAAGCTTTGGCTGGTTTATGGCCGAAAACGGAAATATGACCGACTCATGATTTTATGGACGAAAATGGGCGAAAACGAAACCGAAGCTCCGGTCGGTCACTAGTAGTTACACTATATTTAGGTTGTTACTGCATGAGCTTTTGTAAAATACAAATTAATAGTGGTAGGAACGTGAGAATACACTGTTGAGGAACTCTAGACTAAGTATGTAGTCTGGACTTCCTCTGTAGTCTAGAATTTATTCTCTAAATTAATTATTTATGGTGTATGTATACCATATCATTAATTTAGAGAAGAAATTCAAAAGAAGAAGAAGGCGTGATGTTATCCTACTATCCTACTGTATATATCTAAATAATTATATAAAAATTTTAAAAAAAATATCCTACTATCCTACTTCCTATTAATATCATAAATGTGAAAGTTTGTATGTTTGGAATTTTGTTACTCAATCACGCAAAAATGGCCGAACGGATTTGGATGAAATTTGGCACACAGATAGTTTATAACCTGGATTAACATATAGGATACTTTTTATCCGGGTAATACGTTTCCGTGGGATAATTTCCGACCTTCACGCCGGCGAAGCCGCGGGCGAAATCTAGAGTATAATAAATTCATTTTAATAACAGTGTATAACAAGTAAAATTAAAATGTTTCAGTATTAATTAATAAGCACGCCGTAATAAGTATCTATGTCAACGAAAATAATTGTTTGTGAGTCAGATATTACAAACTGGAGTTACATAGAGCACGCACTCATCGCTGCGTACACTTCCTTGCAAGTAAAATTGACTTGCTAATAAATATTTTTGTATTAAATATTACGCCTGTTTTCCTCTAAGGCGTAGGCAAAAGTATATGGTAGTTTACCCACATTTTGACAAATAATTATGTCATAAGTCAGGTAAGTGAAAGGTAAGTCCGGTGCTCCCTGGGCAGTAAACCCAGCTATAAAGTAGACGCGTTTTAGCATAGCAATTGCGGTCATTGGCCTTTCACTAATATCTCTTTGTACGAGCCCGAACAATAAAATAAATATCTTTTTTCATTAGTAAAAAATGGCACGTATTTAACGCGGCGACAAATTAATCTGAATTTGGGATTAAAAAATAATTAAAGCCATTAGCGAAAATAGTAGGTTGGCAGCTACAGCGAAGGATAATTTTTAGTAGAAAGTAGCAGCTTAATAATCAGTTGTTAGCTTTGTTTTAATTTAAACTGGCATTGTGTTTTAGTAACAGAATTTATTGTTAAGCGAACACTTCACATTGGCACTTGCCGGCTGCTGCCATGGCACCGCTCGCTTCGCTTGCTCGGCTCGTACGTTGTGTGGTCACGGTTCTAACGCTACCTTACGTAACTTTCGGCCATTTTCATTTACTACTTATTTTTTAGCCAAGCCGGCTCAAGATGACAGAAATTAACATTACCCTCTCCTAAAAATAAACGCTTGCAAAAGTGTTTTTATATGGAAGCCTATAATACAATGTTTGTTATCCCACTGTTAATATTAGTCGCCATGACATTATTAATAGTACCTCGCCTATGATTTCAATTGGTCCTGTTTAATTTGTTCGCTACCTTAAAATAGCAGTCGTTATTTACTCATATAATATAATTATTGCTAAAATATTTGATAGCTGCCAAGTTATTTTTTAGTAGCAAATAGTTGGTCGCCCTTTAAGTTTTTAGTCGCCTGGAAATTAATTAGCCGTAAAAAAAATTGAGGATCCCGTTATAATAATATGTCCATTTAGGACAATAACAACACAAAAATCCAAAAAAAAAAAACGTTAAAATAACGCTTTTCAAAGCTTACTGTCAGTCCTTCTACACGTGCGGCCTGTGGGTCAACTTTACTCAGCGGACATACAGCGACCTACGCGTTCAATACAATAATGCACTGAGAGTGCTGCTGCGACTGCCGTGGCGTAGTAGTGGGTCAGGGATGTTTGCAGATAATAATATTGATGGTTTTGCAGCCATTATTAGAAATAGATGTGCATCCCTGATGACTCGTGTTCGCGGCAGCACCAACAGTATTCTCAGCGTATTCGCAGATCGGTGGGACTCCCCGATGTTGCGGAGGTGGATGCGGCTCCATGCTGAATTTTAATTGTATATTTTCATGTATGTAACTTACTAACACTAGAACTTAAGTGAAATTGTTATTAACCCTATAGACTCCGGTCTGAAATAAAAACTTTCTATTCTATTCTAATAACGGGCTTTATTTCAGTTCTTGAAACAAAGACTGACAAAAGATATAGGTGGATCAATGACCGCTATCACTATGCTAAAACGTATTTCCTATAGATACTTGTTGACTGGCTATTATTCTTTGACCACGGCATGAATTATTCACATATTTTTCTCTTAATTAATTCATGCCAATCAAAGAAAAGAAGAATAGTAAAATAAATTCATAAAAAATCATAAACAAATATAATAATATATTAAAAAGCTGTTACCCTCCTCGCGGCCCCAACTCCAACAAGATAATCAAAGGTTAGGGCCCGCTTCATAAGAGAGCAATTATTATTTTATTAATTTCTTAAGAAGCCGCCAGTCTTATGTTACAAGCAAAATGTTCCCTAATATGCGTTCAAGTAGTTAATTGCGTAACATCTAGAGCCTCCGTTAAACTTTGTAAAACAATCATGTTTTTAATGAAAATCTTCTATGTTATGAGTATTTTGTTACTGAAGATTCTTCCGAGTTTGTGTTTATTGATTGCTATTGGAAGGTATATTTTCATGAAATTGCATGGATACGATGAAGTTTGACTAATGAATAGATTTAGGGCATAACTTATAAATAATTATCTAGGCTGTTCTCTTCTTTTCGTATCGTTAGTGACTAACCTGGTGTCAGAGTTTTAAAGCCCGGCCTCTGACTTGGCTTCACATGCAGTCGAGAAATATCTCTTAGGCATGCTGGTTTCCTCACGATGTTTTCCTACACCGTATTTTAAGCAAGTGATTACAATATGCACATGAATCCGAAAAGTCAGAGGTGCGTGCCTTGGGTTCGAACTCGAGACCTATGACTTGGCAGTCTGACGGTCACACCACTAGGCTATCACTCCTAGGCTGTTTATAGGTCTCCTTGGCCTCTGTGGCCTCGTTGGTCTAGCGGTCGCAATCGCTACTGCTGAGCAGGTAGTCTTGGGTTCGATTCCCGCGCCGGGGAAAATGTTATTGGATTTTTCCATCTGGAATTTCTCAGTAGCAACTCGGTGTTTGATTTTGTGCTCAATTGATGGCAATAGGCTCGCCCCCTATTACATGGGACTTAAACATAACTGGCGAAATGTGGGTGTACTATAGTTACACCTCTGCCTAGCCCTTTGGAGAAAACTGGCGTGATATTATGTGTGTGTTTATAGGCTTTATCCAATACAATTTTACGATAAGATATTCAATCGTTTTTCATTTTAATTATATCGTAACTACTTTTAATTTACACTTAAATAAAAAAAAATACGAATTCCAAAAGGTTTATGTGAAAAACACTACCCAAACAAAATAGCTGTTCCTATCAATGTGATTTACATTATAAAAGAACCGATGGTCAATTTCTGTAATTAAAAAACGTTCAAAATCTAGAAGCTATCTCATCTCAGCCGGTGTGCGGCAGTGGAGTTTCTTGCCCATTCTTCTCCATACGAAAACTACCTTTTGGAAGGGGCGACTAGAATCAATTCTATTTTTTATAAACTTGACGTTCATAAGTGCCTTTTATGTGCCTAATTGAAATAAATTGTTTGACTTGACTTTGACTTTGAGTCAATGTCAAAAAGTCAAAAAAGTATGAAAATTTGAGGTATTTTTGATAGATTGAGATTAAATAAATAATAATAAAATATTTATTTGCATAAAGCATGGTATACAATGGTGTTAAAATACTTTATAAGTCACAAACACAACAAAACAACAATGTCAACAACACAAATTAGCTAGGATAAATAGCATGCAAAATTCATTAATACAACATCAACCACCAACATTTAAAACAAAAACAAATATTTTTACCAAAAATTTGAATGGATTCGTAGTAGTAGTAACTACTGCTGCTGCTGCTGTGGCTTTAGTAGTTCCGGTGGCCATCTGGGGTCTTCTTCATCAGATCCACTTCACCAAATCATACTTTCTGAAAGCAAATGCTTAACTCGTTGCTGAAAATACCAAAATCGCTATGTGTATGCCTATATTATTTGAGGAGTTCCCTCAATTCCTTATGGATTCCATCATCAGAACTGAATGTTGATAAAAATGGGACCAATCTGGAAGTTTATCCTTTCAAATAAGAAAATATTTTTCCAAATCGGTTCATAAATGGCGCTACCCGTGAAATACTTTTCATTGAGGAATTGTGGTGGCTATCTGTGGTCTTCTTCATCAGTTCCACTTCACCAAATGATACTTTCTGAATGCATATGCTTAACTTATTGCTGAAGATACCAAAATCGCTATGTGTATGCCTATAATATTTGAGGAGTTCCCTCAATTCCTCATTCATTCCATCATCAGAACAGACTTTTGATAAAAATGGGACCAATCGAGAAGTATATCCTTTCAAATAAAAAAAGAATTTTTGAAATCGGTTCATAAATGACTGAGTTATGAGGTAACAAACATTTAAAAAAAAAATACATACAACCGAATTGATAACATCCTTTTTGGGAAGTCGGTTAAAAATACGGGAATTCCCACTCAAATTTTTGTCTTTATTTATTTATGTACACATAGTAAAATACATAGAGATACGACATAATTATAATTTGAGTACAAAGGTCTTTCGTAGTCTGTCGTATGAGTAGCTTCTTCCAGCGGCTTCGCCCACGTGATATCATTATAAATTATAGCCTATGTTACTCAGTCATAAAACAATGTGATAATATAACAACCTGCTGGTGGAAGATTTTTTTTGAATCAGTCCAGTAGTTTTTCAGTTTATCTATACTTAATATTATAAAAAGGTCAAAATTTGTTTGTTTGTTTGTATGTAGGGGGTAATCTCCGAAACTACCTAGTCAGATTTGAAAAAATATTTTTGCATTGGATAGCCTAATTCTTGAAGAAGGTTCTGCTCACGGACGAAATAGCGGCCAGAAGCTAGTTTATTTCAAACAAAAATTCGATTAATAAAAAAAAAATACTTGAGACGTTTTCTAGTAAATATTGATACTCACCTACCTCAAAGTCAAGTTATACTGCGCGTACATTTGCGTCAAGACAATCTTATTCAGATATCATAATCAGCCTCTATTGTTCCCACTCCTGAGACACAGCCCTCCTCTCGGTGAGAGGGTGTGGGCCGTAATCCACCACGCGAGCCCAGTGCGGGTTGGTAGACGTCTTTGAATTTTTAGTTCTAGGACAGGCCGGTTTCCTCACGATGTGTTCCTCCACCGTTTTGAGAGGAGTGGCGATGAAATAATTTACACAAAGTGAATGTCAGGGTTCGAACCACCAACTGACGGGGTCCGTACAACTGACGGGGTCCGTAAGGACCAATGCCCGCCAGGGTTGCGAGTTTGTCCGAAAGGGATATCGCGGCCCCGGCACACAAGCAACGGAAGGAACACGGGTGGCTTTTAGTCAGTAAAAGTCTGACACCCCCGCTCCGCCCAGAGTGGGAGAAGTTATTTGAAAATTTCCCACCGTCAAAAAAGATTAAAAAAAAGGGTTCGAACCACGGCCTAAAACTAAATCGCGGCTGTTACCACTGCTCTGTTCACAGTACATACTTAGTAGTTATGTAGGTACTTGTTTTGACAACAGTGTACGCGCTATCATTGTTTTCATAGACAAATAAAGGGTTTGATTCAATATTCATTATATTTCCTTTTTTTATTGATTAGCAGTGGTAGGTAGGTATATGTATAACAGTTACCGGATAATTATGAACTTCGTAAGCTTATAATCTATTGGTATTATTTTCCATTCGACTAAAAACTGTCTATAAATTGTGAACTGTAACAAAACATTTACAAAAACGCATTATTTTTTCATAGTTTACAATCTACCCATGGGAAACCGACCAATTGTGAAATGGTATCAAATTTACTTGCGACGCTCGTTACGCTTATACTAAATAGCCTAGCTGCAAGCAACTTGGAAGTAGCGCTCGCCGGCCGCTGCTGCGGTATCGTTTGCTTCACTCGCTCGGCTCGCGCGCGGTTTGTCACAGTCGTAACCTAACCCAAACCATTTCACCCAGTCCACCGATAGATTATAAACTAATGGTTCCTACAATCTTACTATGACGTATTCATTCTTATTTGTAGAAAGATTCTAAAAAAATATAATAGGAAAATCTAGGGTTACAATGATTTGCGAATGTACTTCTCTAAAATGTCTAGGAAACAACGTGGTTTAGTATAGAATGCAAAACAGACATATTTTAAGGCGTTGTAACACCGGCAAAATTATCTTTAGCATAAGAAAGGCCCATAATTTGTAGACTTGGGAGGCCGAGTTGCTAAACTAATTAGGCACAGAATGTTCTTTTTGGAGTAAAATATTATTACACAGGCTGAAAGCAAAATGAACTTCACTCCTCTAGTTTTCATAATCTGGAAATTCTTCGACGGTAACTTGTATAGCTACATAATAATTTTTTCGAGTAGCCAAAATCGGAACTAACGCCGCCATCTTGTTTTTTGAATACATTCCAACTGACATTTCACAAAACAATTGCAAAAGATGACATACACATAGAGAATGGTCTGAGCTTTAGCCTCACAAACGTGAACAGAACACTCTCTAGAAAGAGACAAAGTGACTGTGCGACCAATACCTGTCTCTTTTCTGCAAACCTGTAAAATAAAATTTTGTCAAATTGTCTAAATAAATAGTCTATTCAAATTACAGAAAGAGACAACTACTGGCCACGCAATCACTTTAGCTCTCGCGTACTTCTCGGTCTGTATTCACTGCACAACTGAATTCGGTACACTCAGTCCATTCTTTATGTCTATGCAAAATGGTTATCCTTCAACAACGCTCACGTCTCGCCTCGCCTCACCGCGCATTTCTAAGGTGCGGTACCATGATCTCGGTCAAACTATATCAGTGTAGGGTTTCATTTTTGGTTAGCGCATAGAACTGATTACTATACAAGTTTTTGTTGCTCTTGCATTGCTCGTTTATTTCTCGTTAGAGATTTTGTTTACACTAAAACTATAAGAACCAAACGAAACTGCTGTCAATGTTGTTTTTATAATAATACCTATATTCATAATTTCGCAAAAAATCAGGAGGCAAGCATTCGAGAGAACCGACGTAACGTCAATGGACACCATAATTTTGATTGACGCTTATTTATCGGTCACATCGTCAATGGACACCATAATTTTGATAGACGTTTATTTATAGGTCACATTAAAAATTATCTTAGCAAAATCATAAACTAGGTCTTTGTGATACTTATAATATCTCAAACTGCACCTTCTTATTTTTTCAGAAAGAGAAACATTCAAGTACAAACAAAGATACCCTAAAAACATCGACAATTTCATTCATAGCTCCGCAAAAACAAATTGACCGTACCGCTTGCAACCATAGTTACGACTAACTATTAAAATATTCAGCAAAACAGTTAAATAATTCACACGTAATTAAATTTTCTTCAAGTCTTCGCCAGTAAGTCGTTGTTTGTTCTATAAATGACGCGGGGAGGGCGTAATGTGTAGAAACGGCCTGTTTCATTAAGACAATGGGTTTAAATTGCAGCGGTTAGATAGACGGACGGAAAACGTCCGTGGTTTAAGTTGTAGGTGACAGCGACGATATTGACCTGAGTAAAGCTCAGACCAAGTAAAAAACCAAGACAGAGCGCTGCGAACAATACAGTGAAGCATGCGAAAACTTCACCGCCGCTCTGTGCATACACGCTCACAAGCACACATTTACAAACTTTTACAATGACACTACAATCAAACTACACCACACAAAGTGCACGCATATTTACAAAGCCGGCTTCACTTCACTGTTGACAGCGCTCTGTCTTGGTTTTTTATTTGGTCTGAGGAGTAAAGGACATCGCCCGTTATAACAGCACCGCTCCGACACGGCTAATAACTTGTCATTCAAGTTAGAATTTTAAATCAAATGTATTTTATGTGTGCCGGCTCGCGGGCAGTGAGCGGCCGGCGAGTCGTCCACTATTCTGTATAGCCATCGTAAAATAGACTTTAATGGCATTGATTTAAAATGAGGAGCTCGTGGCTTAGTTATAACAGCCGCACGGGTCGATCCATCAGGTTAAGCTATGTTTGCCGTAGGGGTTGGTCCGTAGATGGGTGACCATCTTTACATACCGAGACTCCTCCGTGCCTCGGAAAGCACGTTAAGCCATCGGTCCCGGCTGTCATTCGTGGATCTTTGACAGTCGTTACGGGTCGTCAGAAGCCCGAAAGCCTGACAACCAGTCTTACCAAGGGGTATCGTGTTACCCAGTAACTGGGTGAGGAGGTCAGATAGCCAGTCGCTCCATATAAAATACGGGTATTCAGCTGCATCCGGTTAGACTGGAAGTCGACCCCAACATAGTTGGGAAAAGGCTAGGCAGATTGATTGCATTTAATTTAAAATCCTAACTTGAATGACCAGTTATTTGCCGTGCTGGAGCTGTTATAATGAGCAATGTCCTTTATGCGTTTTTTTAGGACATAATACACCATACCCTCATAGTTGTTAAAATAATGTCCCGAAGAGCATTTTCACGCACGTTTTGTCTATGATAACCATTCGTTCACAATGCTGAACATGAAATTCAATGTACAACAGAGTATGTCTCTTAGTATTATTACCGCCCGATTCAGTAACTATTATGTAATAAATATAATAACATTATTGTTGTTGCTAGTCATGTTGTGTGATTACACTTTAGGTAATAATCAGGTCGAAACCTATATTGTTAATCTAGTGATATACAGTGGTTACCTGTTGTAGATGCCTTGTGAATAAATAAATTAAAATCTCCCATCAACATGATAATTTCAGCCAAATAGGTACGTCTATTGCTGGACATTGGCCTTTCCCAAGAATCGTCCGTATCGACTGATGCTGCGCTGCTCACATTCAGTGGAACTTTGTAATTTAATTGAATTAATTATACTACATGGCAATAATTTGTTATTTTCACGGCATTAGCCTCCACGATTGACGATGCTTCCGTATCTACTGAGCCTCGTTCGGGACGCACGACGTACGTTATAACGTGAACTCATAGAGTTACCTATACAGGGTGGATTTTTGAGATGGGGCAGTAAGGACAGCTACCTTAAAAGTTGTAGCTACAGGAAAACGGTCTTAAGAGACTGTCCTTAACTTTTTGGAAGATTTTGATCTGCATTCACAGATTTTGAAAAAAAATTACAGTTAGCAAGAAAATGCGCTATCTCCACAAAGACTTTTTTTGATGCCAATCGACTTTTCTAGTACTCAAACCTCAGTTGGTCCGATAGAGTTTTTTGATCCTTATAAGAAACAGGATCGATTGGCATCAAAAAAAGTTTTTGTGAAAACTGACCATTTTCTTGCTGACTGTACAAGTTTTTCAAAATTTGTGAATGCAGATCAAAATGTCTCAAAAAGTTAAGGACAGTCTCCTTTTTTTTTTTTTTTTTCAGGATAGGAAACCATCAAATGACTTCTCCCGCTCTGGGCAGAGCGAGAGGGTGTGTCAGACTTTTACTGACTAAAACCCACCCGTGTTTCTTCCGTTGCCTGTATGCCGGGGCCGCGATATCCCTTTCGGACAAACCCGCAACCCCAGCAGGCATTGGTCTTTCGACCCCGTCGGTTGGTGCTGACATCTCTTTGAGGCGCGCGTGGAACACAACGCGCCGTCGACACGGGCCTGGTCTTTATCGGACGGCGAGCTGCCCATTGCTCACCGTCCGCAAGCCCGCGCCTACGGTGGCCGGAAGTCGGCTCTCGACTCCCGACGCCCGGGGCGTCTCCTGTGGCGAAAGGACAGTCTCCTAAGACCGTTTTCTTCTAGCGACAACGGTTAAGGTAGCTGCCCTTACTGCCCCATCTCAAAAATTCAGCCTCTATAGTAGTTAATAATAGATCATGAACTCCTTCATGATAAAATGTTTATTCTATTTTCAAATTCAAAGTAGAAGTTATAACATGCTTTACACTGGTTGTTCACCGCACAACCACAACGGGACGTCAACGAGAAACGAGATTATTTGCGATTAGTGTGCGGTGGACACGCGGCCATAGTAAATGTATGTCTACTTCGGCGACACCGCCGCCGCGCCGTCATCTCATTCTCGGGCTTAGTGTGTGTTTTTTTTTATGCAAGCAAAGTTGTCAGAAACATCACTCAACGATATTTACAAACCCTGCTTTCGCTTATAACCTAAACTATACACCGTAGACAGACGAGCAAAACACAGGCATAGTTAATTCCTGGCCGAGGAAATAACGTGCATTAGTCAACTGCAGGCAGGACTAACTGTAATGAACCTCCCTCATATCTGTTCCTTAGTAATTATTTAGATAACATTCGCTTGCTTCTTCGTGTGTTCGGCTTTAAAAAGACTTGAAAAAATTAGAGCAGTTTTTTAGGGTTCCGTAGCCAAATGGAAATGGGCCAAAAACGGAACCCTTATCATTTGTCCCTCCGTCCAGAAGTCAAACAGCCATTTTACTCGGAAACGAATGGCACTATATCAAATAATAAAGAAAATTGGAATGGAGGTGTATTCTGTGCACCGCTAAACAATGGTGTAGTGGAATTACGAATGTACTCGTAATTATTAGGGGTAAAACTCTACATATATGTGAACGAGGATTAAAAAAAAAAAATGCGTGTGGGGTATCGTTGGATCCCACAATTTATAAACATGATGATGTGTGACGTTCTGGCTACTCATTTGTGATTTGATCTTGAAACATGTTTCTTTTGAGTGGCGTCGGGGACAATGGGCCTAAGTATTTTAGTTTAAGCAGGATTTTTATTTTTTTATAAACAATAGTGTCGAAGTTAATTATTTATTTATTAAACCCTTTATTAACCCTTGTTTTTAGGTTTCGGCTTGCGTACCTCAAAAAAAAAACAGAACCTTTATAGGATCACTTCGTTGTTCGTCCGTCTGTCAGTCTGTCAAGACCCTTTTTCTCAGGAACAAATGGAGGTATTAGGTACGCAATAAAAATATACGGCCATTTATGCGACATATTTTGATACTCGCAAATGAATCGAAACCTGACGTTGACCTAGAATCATGAAATTTGGCATGAAGTAAGGTCTCACAGCACAAAGAAGCAAAAAGTTGTAGTTAATTTGTAGATATATGGGAGAATACCATGTGTTTCAACTATAATATTAAATTTGTTTTTGGGAAAATTCATCCGCAACTACGGAACCCTTCATTGTGCGTGGCACTTGATCGGTTTTTTCTTTAAGGTACTCCTCTACCCAACCCTTTGGGGAAACAAGGCATGATATTGGGTTCTGTTAAACCCTTTATTGTCTACCAAAAATTATACTATCACAGAGCCAATGTCAAACCGTTTATTTCAAATAGACCCTGGTAAGGCACTTTTGAATGTCATAATTTACCAAAAAAAAAAAAAAAAATCTTGTCGCCCCTTCCAAAGGGTAGTTTTCGTATGGAGAAGAATGGGAAAGAAACTCCACCGTTACTCTTTTAAAATGTTTTGTATATGTACATTAGTTATAATAATTATATGTGAAGACGATTCACCCAGAATAAAATGACTATACCACAACAAGTAAAACAAATAAAAATGAAGCAACGACAGATAAATTATTTATTTAATAGCTAACTCAACAGGTAATAATCGTGTCCTTCACCACACAAACCTCACTTTTGAAAACTTCATGAAAATCTATTTTGAAAACGCCAAAAAATACTCAAGAAATAGTCATAAATAGTCACCAAGGTTAAAAAAATAGTCACATTATGATTCCGAAGATACAGCTACAACTTAGTGAGGATTGTGGGGTGAAAGTCTCCACACAATCCTCACCTCAGTGCAAGCAAACGGCTGGGAGTACCGACTTGGTTTTATTTCCAAAAAAATTGTCAAGAAATAGTCATAACGCTATGCCAAATCTCGAAAATAGTCAATAAGGGATTCCAGAGATATGAAGGGGTCTGGGTGAGGATTACGTGGTGAGCCTTTCTCGCCACAATCCTCACCTGATTACCGCGGAACGCCTAGGTTTTTGAATTTGAATTTGGTGTCAAAGAATAGTCAATAAATAGTCGTCTCCAACCATGATAATTTCGACCTGGTTTACTATGTAGAAGTATGTTAAACTTCCACGTAAACTTCTACATACATTTTGTTTTGGTACAGTCGCGAACCGTAAAATTGTAAATCTATTTTAATAGTGTTGTGTGTAGTGTTGTGTTAATTTAAAACAGTAATAAAATATTGTACTACCCACCAACCAAACTACATACCTACCTACTTACCCACCAACCTACCCACCAACCAAGATACCACCAACCAAAGTTTAATAAATACCTACCTAGCTGTACATAATGTATACGTATAAGTAGATAGATAGTCTTAATTACTCATACTATAATTAAATTAATCTGAAATAAAGACATTTATTTGGTCTCATAAAGCCAACCGGTACAATTGGAGGAATATTATGTACAGCTAGGTAGGTATTTATTCAACTTTGACAGAAAAAAATTATACGTAAGTAACTACAATATTTTATTACTGTTTTAAATTAACACAACAACACAACACTATTAAAATAGATTTACAATTTTACGGTTCGCGACTGTACCAAAACAAAATGTATGTAGAAGTTTACGTGGAAGTTTAACATACTTCTACATAGTAAACCAGGTCGAAATTATCATGGTTGGAGACGACTATTTATTGAATATTTGTTGACACCAAATTCAAATTCAAAAACCTAGGCATTCCGCGGTAATCTGGTGAGGATTGTGGCGAGAAAGGCTCACCACGTAATCCTCACCAAGACCCCTTCATATCTCTGGAATCCCTTATTGACTGTTTTCGAGATTTGGCATAGCTTATGACTATTTCTTGACTATTTTTTGGAATTGAAACCAAGTCGGTACTCCCAGTCGTTTGCTTGCACTGAGGTGAGGATTGTGTGGAGACGTTCACCCCACAATCCTCACCAACTTATAGCTGTATCTTCGGAATCATAATGCGATTATTTTTTTAACCTTGGTGACTATTTATGACTATTTCGTGAGTATTTTTTGGCGTTTTCAAAATTGACTTTCATGAAGTTTTCAAAAGTGAGGATTATGTGGGGAAGGACACTAACAATCAATGTCACACAGGAAATAAAAATATAAAAAAACGACAATTTTTTTATTTTTATTCAAGTATAAATTGCGTAACTTTTTAATTGACAAACTTACTACACGATCCTAGATTTTCTTAATAATTAGTACCTACTACAATCTGTCACCATACACCTAATTGTTATTCTGTAAGAAATGTTTTATATGTGATACCCAAGAATTGTTTTATACTGCATGTTGACATAATTAATGTATGCCTATTAGGCAGGACTTAATGGAACTGTAATTTACCTAACATCTATCTGTATAACCTATGCCCACAATAAAAAGATTTGATTTGAAATAATTATTATTTATTGGTTGCATACGTTTGGTACGCAAAATACCCGATTGGACGTGGAGCCGTGGACACCAGCCCAATATACCGACAGCTCAATAGTTACATCTAGGAATGGCATTTTAGTTTAGAAATTGTTTCCGAACGTAAATTGGTAACCTGCAGTTTGACGAATACTTTTTGGAGGTCACATAAAGGGTAATTCAACAATAGTTATACAAAATATGCCTATAATTAAGGTCCAAGATTATTTTGACAAGTATTAACCTCGTTTAAATCTGCTTTATAAGAGAAATTCCTGTAGATTTCCTCTACAAAACTATTTAGGTAGGTACGTACAATCACCAACTCCAGTATTTTACGAGCATGGAAGTCTCAACTGGCTTCTACTGGCTAATGCCGTTATCTGAATGGCTGGCTTGAATAATCAATAGATGCTAACATAGTCTAGATATTTTCTTAGTTCAGGTAAAGCTGTCCGATATGACTATTTAGTTATCGTTTTACTCTTCGTGTTTTCTGGATAAAATGCGGTTGCGGATTTGAGATTCAACGAAAAGTAAAAAAAAAAAGTAATAAAATTTATTTTTTAATGTTAAAAGTAACAACATATCATCACTCCTGTGTTCCCCGAAGGGCTAGGCTGAGATGTATCTATAGTACACCCACATTTCGCCAGTCATGTTTAAGTCCCATGTAATAGGGGGCGAGCTTAATGCCATCAACCGGGCACAAATCCAAACTCCGGGCTGCCACTGAGAAATTCCAGATGGAAAAACACAATAACACTGCCCGACCCGGGAGTTGAACCCAGGACCTCATGGTCAGCAGTAGCGTTTGCAACCACTAGACCAACTATGTAGTGATGAAAAGTATGTAAGTGTTAACTCAGAGGTAAACACTAACATTACGAAAATTAGCCTCACTGCTACGACAAAAAGGCGCTGTCAATGTTAAATTCTGTACCTTTAGTGAAAATTGATATAACTCTTCTTGCTTATGTTTAAAAAAAAACTAAAAATGTTTTTGATAAATAAAGCATATTACAGTGTATCTGCATATTTGCAGGATAAACTATAGGATTTCATTTTTATTTTTTTTATTTTAAATTAAGTACTTTATGTTTAAACGAGTTTAAGTGATCTCATTCTTAATTTTATTTATTCTGTTTAATTTTTATTAATTCTGTGTTTTTCTTTTTACGTACTTTGCATACCGAAAGGTAAAATATGGTGATACTAAGACTGTGATATATAATTATTACATGAATGTAAAACATCTGCACACTGTTTACCCATATTTGCAAATAAATGATTTTGAATTTGAATTTGAATTTTGCCTATGTAGTAGTTTTGAGCTCTGTATAAAATCTAGAAGCTTGAATTTGATTTGATTTTTCTATCTAATCGATTTAACTCTATCTATTATAGAACGGGCAATAAGTTTCGTGTTAATACTAGTTGAATTCTTGGTTAATTTTGATGATATTTTTTGTGTATATTGATATGTCTTTAGTAATATTAAATTGAACTAAAGCTTAAACTTAAACAAGTACGTGTAAATAAGGCTATCTTGATTTGTAATACTTGACACATTTAATATTAATCATAATGAGCTTTGTGCTTGTTAATACAATACAATTATTAAGTGACACAAAAATACCATAAAATTATCCATTTGTTACTAACTGATGTGTGGTGACTGTACTCCAATCTTGGCCACGATTTCATACATTCATACACCATTTCCAAACATGTTAAGGCGAACATAAATGATAATTTCATATTAAAAAGCAGGCTTCACTGAAAACTTCCAGTCACAAAAAAAAAAAAAAAACTATAAACTTTTCAGTAAAACACACAGACTGATCCGAATAATTTTATTTAGGTATTTTTATTTCCACGTTAGCCGGTATTTATACGAGAAAAATACATTTTGTTACGTTTTGTAGCGCACTGTACAAATAAAATGGAGTTTGGTTTCGCTGTTGGCGTTCAAAATATTGAATAGAAAAAATATTTTTTAAATCATTGAGAGTGCTGTGGTTTAGGCTTTTGGGAAAGCTTGTTTGTCGGTTGATATAGATTATGAATGTTTTTATCCAGTTTTAGGTATTTACACTGTTTCGTTCATATATGAACTTCAACACGTTAGACCGCTCATGCTTTTTAACCGACTACAGCAAAGCCTAAAAGGCTGGTATATTTTTGTACGTCTCGTAAAAATAATCACGCATATACTCAAAACTGTGTCCCTATTTTGTGACTTTTCAACGGACCGGACACCGTGACCGTGACAAATACACGTGGCAAAACACAGTGACCCATTCCGAGGCTTCTCGAGATACACAGACAATTATTCAAGCATGACTATAGTTGTCGCGCTTTAGCATGGCAATAGCGGTCATTGCTCTTTCCGTAATATCTCTCCTTAGGAACCCAAACAATAAACTATGTATGGTTTTTCGTTATTGGAACATCGCCTGAACACGTCCTGAATCTTTATCTATAGTGATCTCCACGATCACTATAGATAAAGATTCAGGACGTAAACGTACTTTATTTCGGTTTATAAAATACAGAATGCTAGAAAATGCAGGTGATCAATGACCGCTTTTGCCATGCTAAAACGCCACAACTATGGTGAGTACCGTCGTTTTGTACGGTGTATTGTAGGGACAAATGATACAAATGTGAACGCAGCTAAACACTCTGTCTTGTTAGATGCAGTGTGTGATACTTCACATAAGGTCGGTAGCCTGTTGCTTACGATCATTTCCCTCAATCGTTTTTTACGACTGGAGTAGATAAAAACTTTATATACTGACCTTTTTTTTATGGTCACGTCACGTTGAATATTAAGGGCCTATGGACAGCATCAGTTATGAGGGAATGGACGAGAAATGGATTAGATTGAAGAGCCTATATAATATCGCCTATATACTAAAAATACTAAGAAAAAGAAGGGAAATACATAAAATGCTTTTTATATTTAAGGCATTCAAAATGAAATTATGCTGCTAGTGACGAAAGCTTCAGAGAAGTCGTCATAACTTTCGATAAGGCAAATCGATTTTATATCCTTTAACTTTATTATTGTTTCATTTTGATTTCAATTTGAAATAATTTTAATTTGCGCGTTGGAAACATTCCCTACAATTTGCGTCTACAGTCTTATTGGATGCTTCTTGAATATTATGCATATTCCAGCGTTACTACATCCCCCTAATAAATATTATTCAAAATCTTATATTTCCATCTCCAACCGAACACATATATAACATTACGCCCGTATTCCTCGATGGGTTAGGCAGAGGTGTTTCTATAGTGCACCCATATTTCGCCAGGTATGTTTAATTGCCATGCACCTGTAATGGGGGGCGAGTCTATTTCCTTGTCTATCTTCAACTAGTTTGTGCATTTCCCCTTACACTCAGACACAGAACTGCTTTTACCAATACCCTTATACTCTTCTTCTTCTCTTTATACTCTTTTATACCTCCGATCACTTTTTGCGGTGCTAGTCTAAATAGGGTTAGCCATTTTAAGTACCTGGGCCCTTGGGAACTTGTCTGACAATGAGGACATCGAGCGGGAACGTAGGGCGCTGTCTGTTCGCTGTAACATGTTGGGACGTAGAACTGTACTGAACAAGTAAAGGTGACCTTATTTAAAGCCTATTGTCAGTCTTGTTATACGTGCAGCCTATGGACCAACTACGTGCAGCGAGCATGCGCGTACAGTATAACAATGCGTTTAAGGTGCTGCTAGGGCTTCTACGATGTTCTCGCAGGCGCAAACTGATGACTTTTATGCTGTTATAAGGAAGAGGAGCGCCTCGCTACTAAGTCGCTTACGATGCAGCACTAACAGCATCCTCAGCGTATTGTCCGAACGGTGGGACTCGGTGGTGTTGGAGAGGTGGATGCACCTGCATGCCAGCTCTTCACCATATATTAAATAATTTAATTTATAATTTATTTTTCATAATAATAGTTAAATGTGATTGAATAAATTAATAACTATAATTGTAATTTAACTTTAAATAATTTTTAATGCAATGTTTTTAATGTGTAATATTTGAATCTTTGTGTATATTATGTATATTATGTAATTTATAATGTTTAATATGGGATTAATTTCCTGAAATAAATGATTATTATTATTATTTCCTTTATTTAACTTTTTAACATATAAAATACATTTTTAAATATTCTTAAAAACTATATAAAAAAGTTTTAAAAATATAAAAAAGAGTGTTCCGCCGGTGTCGGGAGCAGGGTCCAAGCCACCGGTGGTTAGGGCTGCAGAGACAGGAACCTCCTCACAATGCGAGCCGTATCGAGGAGTACTGCCTTCTGGATCAGGCCTTTGATCCAACCGCCTAACGAGAGCCTCGAGAGATGTTGGTCGAGGCTTTCAGCCATCAGGCCATTGGCCGTTACGACCATCGGCACAATGATAGCCGAGCTGACATTCCACATGTCGACAACCTCGTGTGCTAAGTCGAGATATTTTATTTGTTTCTCTTTCTCAGCTTTCACGAGGTTCCGGTCATGTGGAATGGTAACATCGACTATCATTGCGCGGCGCGCTAATCGGTCTATCACCACTATATCAGGTTTATTGGCAACAATAGTCCTGTCAGTAATGATAGACCGATCCCAGTACAACGTAACATGGTCATTTTCGAGAACTGGGTCGGGCACATACTTGTAGTACGGTACTTCAGAATCCACAAGTTTGTATTTCAAAGCAAGTTGCTGTTGAATAATCCTGGCCACTTGGTTATGCCTGTGCAAGTACTCGCCGTTAGCCAGACGAGAACAACCAGAGATAATATGTCTAATGGACTCACCCGGACGGTGGCATGCCCGACACACGTCAACCGGCCCGTCCTTCATAATCAATGATCGGAGTAGGTAGATTGAACTGGGGTTATTGATCCGAAACGTATATATTACTATGGACATTCCTCCGGAATTGGTGGATTAAAAAAAAAAAACCGGAACTTATGTAGGAATTGTATTCTGCCAGAGTGGAAGGAGTCATTTGATGATTTGCCATCCTCAAAAAAAAGGTAGGAATTGTAATAAAATGAGCAATTTTATTCTTTATTATTCTTCCTATTTTTGTTTTTTGTCACGATTTGACAAAACCCAACGACTACCACTAATAATAATACCACTAGTAATAATATCACTACCAACATTAACAATATTTAATTGAATCCGGAAATACCGGAATTACTTTCCGGAAAAATGGCTTATCCATGTTATTCTTTCTGTGTGCATTTATGATACAAGTACTAAAAATCAATCTACCTACTCCGATCACTGTTCATAATATATCTCCGGTAGTTATTCGTCAAGATAACTTATTATTATTATTATTAATACGTTATTGAAGAAAACAAATGAAAAGAGTAAAATAATAATTTAACTTGGCACGAAAGTAAGCTGATTATTTATAGAGAAGTAAATGTTTTATGCATTGTATATAATATGTAGATAGTATAGATAGAATAAGAAATGAGTACATAACAGGAAGTCTGAAAGGGGCACAGGTGACCGAAAAGTTGTGCGGAAATCGGTTGTCATGTGATGCGGAGGAATGAGGAAAATATTGTGAGGAAAGTTTTGAGTATGAATGTCGATGGCTATAAGAGTAGGGGAAGATCAAAGAAACGATGGATGGACTGTGTGGAGGATGATATGGGGGGTGATTACCGAGATGACGACTGATAGAGAAGTATGGAAGAAAGGGATATGTTGCACCGACCACAAATAAATTGGGATAAAGGCAGGAGAATGGTGATGTAAGTGGTACACCACAGACAATGTCTCTCCTTTCTTGCATCCAAAGGTAATCTTTAAAATTTCGCTTTTACCGATAAAACCCCTCCATGTGTCACCCCTTGTAAAATTTCTACACTTATATAAGTAATATGTAAAATACAATAAACGACGTATATTTAGTAATCCGCTTAACTGTTCTTAAAGAGTCATAAAGAACCCTGTAAGAAATCGACACGTGTTTCACCTCTCAACGAGGCATCCTCAGGATGTCGATTGACTTGTTGCGAACCCGAACCAGACGTTTTAACACGTCGGGTATTATATTAGGTTACTAAATATACGTCGTGTATTGTATTTTATACTGGATTTCCGCAAAGTCAAGCCTGAGTAAATGAACTAAGTAATATGTCTTTATGGTGTACGTACACAATAAAGCGTATTCTATATAACTATCTATCTATCTAATCAAATCGCTGATCGCTCTCACTGCGCCCGAACATTTGAAGTCGAACAAAATGCGCGAACAAAGTCCTCTCAGTACACTCACGGGTGGCATTTAAACTGGGATGCTTAAACTTTTTCGCGTTCATTAAATCATTGTTATCTTGCATCTCTTTTTTTCGCTCCTCCTCTGGGTGCAGTTGTATTCTGAATCTATTTATTCATTTAAATCTTTTTTTTAAGTCTTGGTTTTCTGGAGCTGTGTTCTCGGATTAAGGTCTTACTGTATTAAAAGAAATATGAAAGTTCTGTGAATAGTGACGGGATATTATGTCTTAGTGATAGTATAACGTTACATCATTTACATTTTGCCATTTTTTTTTTCGTAGATCTTGTTGGAGCTTATTATATTACCAAGTGGCAGCCCAGTGGTAACAGCAGCGACTTACAATTTGTAAGAAATAGGTTCGAACCCAGGCAGGCGCTTTACTGTGTGTTAATTATTTTCATCACCACTACTCACAATTTTTTTTAAAGTTGTGAGGAAAACGGCATGTCCTAGAACAAATAAATCGAAGACATGTAACATCTACCAATCCGCACTGGACCCGCGTGGTGAATTACGGCCCACTCTCTCTCACTGAGAGGAGGCCTGTGGCCCAGCAGTGGGAACATTATAGGCTAATTATGATTATGATAAATGAGGGTAGCCAAAACCCGGGCTTATACTGAAAACGGAATAATCCTGGGGAAAATCAAATCCCCACGATCATTGACCAAAGAGTCGTACCGCTAATGTCTCTGCTTATTCAAATGAAAATATTAACACCATGATATCAGCAATACGAGCCATAGCCTGCAAGATGCACCTCAAACTCAAACTCAAAGCATTTCTTTCAAATAAACCAATTAGCCACTCAGGCACTTTTGAATTGTCAAGAGGTCGGTCAGTCAGAAATATGACGCTAGTTGCCCATTCCAACGCGTAGTAGGTTCATATGGAGAAGAACGGGCAAGAAACTCCACGGACACTCTTTTAAATCAGAATATTGTTACAAAATATTGGTTAGATCATTCATGTTGTAATTATATATGTGAGAACAATGTAGAGAGACTTGCACGTTAAAAGCGTTCGTAATAAAGCAAATACAATTCAAAAATTAAAATAAATTCCTGACCAGGCCCCACTGCGCTCGTTCACGAACATGATGCATGGATCAGCAAGTTAGCTCAACCATTTTGAAGGGAACTTAATGATCTAACACACTCGCCACCCCCAGCGAGACATTTGAGTGAGCATGACATACTCTCAGCCGCAAGGGCACATTCAAGTCAATGAAAGACGTACCCAGTAAATGGTAGCTTTAAAGTAGGTGCATAGTGCTTACACATGTGCTATGCAATTATATAATACTAAGAGATTGAATTTATACAATCTAAAAGATAGTCTTACAATCTTCAGCAGCCGTGCACCACCGTGCAGCACCGTGGCTCTATTGACGCGCCTGATCTGCATAATGGGCTGGCTCACTTACTGCCGCAGTAAGAAACATAGCCTGCTTGCTATGTCTTTAATTATTGTAATTGATTTTAAATCGTTTTCATTATACCTACTGTGTAAAATATGAACAAACGATATGCGTTAGTTATGACTTTAATTTTAATGTTTAGGCAAGGATAGCAGTGGGCATTTTCATTCTAAAATAAATGCCACGAAGATATTTTTTAAGCATTAACTACTGTAGCTAAGAGCAGCATTTCCCAAACTATGGGTCGTGACCCACCGGTGGGTCACGAGCGAATATTGGGTGGGCCTTGTAAAATTGATTTTCAGTTATGATTCATATTAAAACTAAATATCGAAATAAATAGGATGTATCAAACTCATTGCGATTAAAAATAACTGGAATTGAAGTTGATGCTAAAGCTTTATAATATGCAAAAAATAGGAAATACATCCTTCTCATTGAAATAGCACTCCTTGTATTTAATTAAATATAAAAACGACTCCATTCATATGGTTATGCCCCTTTTTTTCCATGACGGCCAAGAGGTGAATGCCGAATTTAGAAGTTTTTGTTAGGTGGGTCGCGATCCAGTGAACTTTGGGAACCACTAGGCTATTCTGTTGATAGGTAAATATCCACCCTAATATGACAAATCGAGGAAAACGTACTGCACTACAAAAAGGACAGCCATTCATCTCTGTCACGTGACGTCATATAAAAATTACACGTTATTGTTGGAGGTGCCTTGAGGCGATACCAATGTCCATTTCACTGGAAATCTTATCGTTGAACAGGAAAGAGGGCGGGCTTAAAGATATATAAATGTCAACTAGATTTATTAATGCTCTTGGTTTCAATGATAGGCTCGTTGCTAAATAGGAACGGAGAACGATCGATTTGCGAATTTAAAAGGCAAAGGACTTCATTCAAGTTTCGAACATTTTGTACCCAAAAACTATTACTTGAGGGTGGGAAAGAGATGAAGCTCTACAGGGCGTATAGCTCCATCACTTTCCACCACTGAAGTAAGCTTTAAATCATTTAAAGGGCCCCCTGCGCGCGAAACGGTTCGTGATGGCTCTTGACAACAGACAGTTGTAGACATGGCTCAGACGATATGGGCCTATAATTCTTATTTAGGGCATTGTTGCTCTTTTTAATGAAGAGTATCACCACACTTCCGTCCGCCTGTGTCTGCCTGTGGTGTTTTACCCTCGAGTATGATGGAATCAACAGCTTCTGGGGGGCTTAAGAACGGATTTTCCATCGGCCTAGCTACCTGCTATTGTATAATAAAAACATTTCCCTCAATCTTTTTCTCGTTATTTATTTAATACTTACCATACCTTATTCTACCTAACGGTCAATGCTCATGTCCATTTCTATAAATGTTTGTCTTTAAACGAATGTCCAAAATATTGTTGGCAAAAATATGATTTTTGGTACTTTCAAACTCAAATAGCAGCCAGGGGGGGTTAATCGTAGTAATATTAAAAAATGTTCAAGCTGTTATTTCCCATAAGAAAACAGCTTTTTTGTATATGTAAAATGAAAAAAGTAAAATGTAGGTTTTTTTTTTTTTTTTTTTTTTTTTTTTATTAATTAAGGAATAAAATAAAATATAAACAGAAACATCACAAAAACCTCAATAGGTTTGTCCGGATGTTGAAACACTTTTAAGCGATCTTAATACTAACGAAATATATAATTTATGGTAAAAAACATAGTTTATAAGACATTGTGAGGTAGTTTATAATAATAACTAAAAAGGCACAAAAACGACGACGGTGCGGGTCAGACAGCCCGTCGATGCTAATTACAAATTGAATGAAATTTAAACAGGATGATGCATTTTCAAAGAGAATCAAAGAATTTTTTGTATTTATTTTTATAATTATTATTTGTTATTTGCGATTGAATTTTTGTTGGAACATCATTAATTAGAGTAGGTATTAAATAAGCATTAGTTCGTTTCCCGTAATAGTTGTTACATCTGGGTACTACCAGTTTTGATTGGGCTGCCAATCTCGTTGCTATGCTATGGGGGAATTTTATTTGCAGTTCTTTGTTGGTGAACTGTTCTATCAATAGCCACTTTCGTATTTTAGTGTGTATTGGTAAGATTTTACAATATTTAAAGAAACCTGTTACGTCATCACCATCATACAGTGTTTTTTTTATTTTATTTGGTATTATTATTTTTAATAAACGAAGTTGTAGATTATATATTTTTTCTAGGTAAGTTTTAAATGTTCTGCCATAGCTAGTAACTCCATAAGAAATTATTGACTCCGCGAGTGTATTATAAAGGTTAAGTAATATTTTAAAAGGTACTTTGTATTTAATTATTGCAAATTTGGCTAGCATTGCTCGCAGTTTATCACAAATGGAGTTTATGTGATAGCCCCAGTTAAATCTGTTATCAACGACTAAACCCAAATATTTGTAGTTGGTAACCTGCTCCAGTGGTTCACATTTGCAACCAAGCCTAGATAATTGCACTTCATGCAAACATTGGTGACCGTGCGCAACTATTTTAACTGGCTTGTCAGAGTTGAGCAAGTGATTGGACCGAACGTGGATAGTCTTAGTTTTACCAGCATTAAGCACCAGTCCAGCATCATGAGACCACTTGCACAAGTTATCAAAATCATTTTGAATCGATTGCTCAGCCTTAGATAAGTTTTTATCAGCTGCTACAAGACAGGTGTCGTCCGCGTACTGATATACTGAGCAATTGCTTATAACATTCTCCATGTCATTGACGTAGGCTAAATAATGCAAGGGTCCTATAACTGAGCCTTGTGCTGTTCCCGTATCTACTACAACCTCGTCACTGAGTTCATTGCTGATTTTTACACGGCATGTTCTGTTTTTTAGATAATCTTTGCACCAGTTTAGTATTGGGCCTCGAACCCCTGTATTATCGAGCTTGTCTATAAGTGTATCATGCCTGAGGGTATCAAAGGCTTTGCTGAAATCAATGAATAACAGGATGACATGTTTTTTATCATTGAGGTGATGGTTTATTTCATCTGTGAATTTAGAAAGCAGAATTGAAGTTGATTTATTAGGTTGAAAGCCAAACTGAGAACCCGATAAGACATCGTTTTTAATGTAAAAATTCTGAATTTGTTGACACACGTATTTTTCTACTACCTTGTCTATGACTGGTAATATTGTAATGGGCCTGTAGCTGTCATAGTTACTATGAGATCCATTTTTGTAAATTGGTCGCACGATACCTGATTTTAATTCTTGAGGATATTTCCCAACTTGTATACTAGTGACTATTAGCTTAACGATCACCTTGACTATCTTATCACTTAGAACTTTCACGTCTATACTTCGAATGCCATCAATGCCAGGTGATTTATTAATATTAAGATTTTTTATAATAGTTGATATATTACGGACGGTAGGTTTTTTAAATAACATGGACATGTTAACTGGAGATATGTATTCTGATTGAGGGATTAGTTTTATGTTACATTTAGGTAATATTTTCTTTACGTTTTCGCTAAATCCCTTACTGAAATTGTTAGCTATTGTACCTATAGTTAAATCATTTTTCTTGAATGCTTTGATTATTGCTTCGTCTACTGACTTACAAATTCGACCAGATAGTGTGTTTAATATGTCCCACATTTTCTTTTTATTCATTTTATTTTCATTAATTAGGTTGAAGTAATGTTGGTTTCTGGATTTGTCTATTACTTTTTTAGTCTTATTTCTTTGTTTATTAAATTGTAATCTAAGTATTTTATTATTTATATCTTGTTTCCACTCACTGAAAAGTAAATCTCTTTTATGACACATATTATTAATCTTACTGGTTATCCACAACTCTTTATTCCTTTTGCTGTTGGTATTAATGGTTTTTGAATACTTAGATTGATCATAACAACGCTCAAAGCTAATTTTAATATAGTTATATATCTCTAAAGGGCATTGCATATTATCAACTACATTCCAATCTATAGCGTCCAACTTTGGTTTTAATTTATTATAATCAATTAATTCTTTTACTTTTGCAACATCCTGTGTAGCTTTAGCTCCGCCTCCAATGCAAGACAACACAATCATGCGATGGTCTGCCATAACCGTACCGAGCGCCGCCGAGTAGAGGTCCAACGAGCGCGATCTTACAAAAATATGATCAATACAACTTCGAGTGATAATATCATTTCGTTTTTCAATTCTAGTGTAATCTGAGATCGCGCTTGTTAGGCCACACTCAGCCAAACAACTCGTGTAGTAATCCCGAATGTTGTCATTTAATTTTAAATCAATGTTGATATCCCCTAATAAGTATAAATCTGAGTGTTTGAAGGTGTCCTTACATAATAGCTCCTTCAATTCTTTGATAAACAAGTGCTTACTATCTTTGGGAGGTCTATACACTGTGCAGATTGATGTTGTGTAGTGATATGATGTGGTCAAATGTCCAATAATATATTCGCAGTGTTTTAGTGATACATTATTTATGATTTGAAAGTTGTTGGTACATTTAACATACATAACAATGCCACCCCCCCTACGCTGCTCCCGCAGCGTATGATACATTTCATAGCCATTTATATTAAAGACTTGAATGAGATTACTGTTTTTAGAAATACCTACCTCTGTTAAAATAAAAACGTCAATATTAATTTTAGAAGAATCAATGAATTGAAGGACTAAAGAAAAATTTTTAGCAATCGAGCGGATATTAATGTGGACAATATTAAGTTTGTGTGTACTATTTGGAAGGTAGTTACTAAACTCGTTGACGGTTGAACACTCAAGGAATTCGGATATTTGCGGTGAAGAAACTGACGTGATCACTGAGTCTAACTACTATCGACAAATATTTTTCTGAATCGCCATTTTATCAATATCACTAGTGTTTCTAATGACAATCGGTTTGTCGTTTTCTATTTTACGAACCAATATTCTGCCATTCTGGAACCAGATGTATTTGTGCGTTTCCTTCAACGTTTGTTTAGCTTGCCATAGTAGTGATTTGTTAGCTTTGGTAAGAGCGTATCGAAACAATACTTTTGACTTGGCTAAGTTAGGACTGATCTCAGGGACTACATCTTGAACAAAAACTGTTTCCTTCCGTGCTGTACGTATCCACTGATCCACCTGCTCCTCTTGTTGTAACATCACCTGAATAACTCCTTCTTTACCATTCCTGCCTTTAAGTCTTTTGACCATTGTTACTTGACGTTTCTCAATGTTAAGCTTCGAAGCTATTTTAGTTGAGAGTATGTCCAGGTTCTCGTTCTCATTATCCGGAATACCAGTGATCTCCAGTACACTGCCCAGTTGCTCTTGCTCAACGTTTCTGATGTGTTGTTCCAATGCATCAATTTTTAATTCCAGGTGTGTGTTTTGATTTGTGAGGTATGTGTTTTTCTTTTCAATGTCTTTAACTTTCTCCGTAAGAATCTCCAGTGTAGAATTTATAGCATTCATTCTTATGCAACAAGTGCTAAGTGACTCATTCACAGATGCCAGTTCTTTCTTCACAGCTTTCTTAACCTCGACTGAGATATCTCGTAGCAATTTATTCACCGCAGCACTATTCCCATCCAACTCACTAACATTATCATCCTCATTTTCATCATCTTCTGGAATTACGAAGGACTTGCGATGAGGAGACTCCTTGTGACATTCTTCGCATGTCCATTCCAGGTTTTCAGCATTCCGCAGGGCAGACAGCTGCTTAGAGGATAAGCCTGTGCATATTTGGTTTGCGTGAACTATTTTGCCACATTTGTTACACTCAAGCCCAGGTGATTTTTTTGTAATCGTTTTTTCACAATTATCGCATTTAGGCATTTTTCCGTTAGAATATTTGCGTTACGGGTAGATATTTAAATAACATATACGTATACTTGACTACTCCGTGCGATCGCTCGACAATGAATGATAGGTAATTACTGGCGTTATAGATTAAGGCAACAGGAATTAATTTCAGATTAGTTTAACCTACTATTTTGTTTAATTCGTTATTTAAATGTAATGGCACTTAATAAAATAGTTTATTATGAACAAAAGTGGTTTTAAGTGGTCCCAGTAAGAAGCATGCAAACAAGAATGCTTGCTTCAAGCATGCATGCAGCGTGAAAACAAGCATGCAAGCAGGCATGCAACATGCAGCAAGCATTGTTTCTTTCACGGCTCCGGCGCTGCAGGGTTTTGGCGGCCCCACGCGAGCTTATCGTCACAGATGGTTTCAACGCTCACCATCGCAGCTTCGGCTTAACCTCAGCCGCGGCGGCGGGCCTTCAAACCACCTGTTCCTCAGCTCGCGGGCCACCCCAACCCTCCGCTCCCACTCGAGCTTAAATTACACTCTAGGGGTAGGGCAGACAAGACTGCGTGAAGTCGGTTTTGCAGCGATTCGTTTCTGTCACAAAGCTTTGTAGCACAACATTGACTTTTTATGGCACTATTTTAATTTAATGTTGAAAATGCTACCAAGCAACCGGCTATATATTTGTGACCAAATAATATTCCGTAAAATGTTGTTTCGGTGTGGTGAAAATATGGCGAATAAATCATTAAGCAAATGAAAAAAAAATAAAAGAGGCTTCGGCCAATAGCAAACAGTTATTTTATCAATCGGTGAAATATAGTTCGGTAAAATAATACCTATGACACATGGTACTTCGATGATCTAAAAATATATCAAATAGCAGATAGCAGAAAAGTCGTCGGTCAATAGTTTTCGGTAAAATGAAATTCGAACAAATAAAAATCGTAAAAGTGATCGGTTCCCGCTGCGAACAATCTCGTATTTAATTCGTTTCGTCTATTGTATTTTATAATGGATTTCCGCAAAGTCACCTGAGTCAATTAACTATATGAAATTAAGTGTTTAAGTTTTCGGTAGGTGTGTCCCTACCGAAAACTGAAACACTTAACACGCATCCAGCCTTCCACACAGTGTCAGTGTACGAACTTCGCTGTACCAGTGTGGTACGTCATTCTCAATAATGCACATAAAGAAAAAGAAAGAGAGTAAGAAAAGAAAAAAAATTCACATCGATATTGTTTAGCTGTGCATTTCTCTAACATAGCATTTAAGTGGAATAATTGTGTAATTATATTCAGTAGCAATAAATCCATCAAAAGAATCGTTCGTCTACTCATTTACAAAACAAAACATACCTAACAAATATAAAAGTATAAAACTGGCCAAACATGCTTAACATTTTCACTGTCGGGCATTACACCCCAACTGTCAGTGTGGACCTTTCAAAATCTGAACGTGCCAAATGACAGACCCGTATGAGAAGGAACTATGTATATTCTGGTAGATACACGAAATTAAACCGCCGCTTGAGCCCCATTTACACAATGCAATATTCTTGCCTGGGGTGTACAGTCAGCATCAAAAGTTGATGAACACATTTAGATTTTCAAAATCGCTGTATGTGAAGTGCTAATAGTGAATACGGTGTACAGCGATTTTCAAAATCTAAATGTGGTCATCAACTTTTGATGCGGACTGTACAATAAAATTAAAGCAACAATAAATGATTTACTGCTCTCTCTGATCTATTGCTGCTGTGTAGACGGAGCAACTTTGATTGTTGCTTTAGCTTATGGTATGCCACAAGCCATATTCTCGTCTTATATACCACAGGGTCTCAAGACAATGGGCAAGCCACAATTGTGGCGATAAGTCCCCTCTTTGAGGAGTGGCTAGAGAGGCGCCACGGCGTCCTCGCCTTCCGCCTGACGCAGGTCCTCACCGGACACGGCTGTTTCGGGAGGTTCCTGTTCCGTATAAGGCGGGAGGAAACGCCCGGGTGTCACCACTGTGTGGATCGCCCGGAGGACACGGTGGAGGTCTACCCTGCTTGGGCGGAGCACCGCCGTGTCCTCACGGAGGCGATCGGCGGCGGCGATCTCTCACGTCCGGCCCTGGTTCAGGCCATGGTCCGGAGCGAGAGTGCATGGAAGGCCGTCACTTCCTTCTGCGAAGCAGTAATGCTCGCGAAGGAGGAGGCGGAGCGCACGAGGGAGAGGTAAGATGCGCGGCTTCGCGCCCCTAGTCACCGCAGGAGACGCCCCGGGCGTCGGGAGTCGCGAGCCGACTTCCGGCCACCGTAGGCGCGGGCTTGCGGATGGTGAGCAATGGGTTGCTAGCCGTCCGATTAGGACCAGGCCCGGGTCGACGGCGCGTTGTGTTCAACGCGCGCCTCAAAGAGATGTCAGCACCAACTGACAGGGTCGGTAAGGACCAATGCCTGCCGGGGTTGCGAGTTTGTCCGAAAGGGATATCGCGGCCCCGGCACACGGGCAACAGAAGGAACACGGGTGGGTTTTAGTCAGTAATAGTCTGACACACCCTCCCGCTCCGCCCAGAGCGGAGAAGTTATTTGATAATTTCCCACCATCAAAAAAAAAAGGGTCTCAAGACAAAACTATCTAAATACTTGTAGTTAACTATTGCATTAGGGCAACCTGTAAAGGATTTAAGGGTTGTGTAAATAAATAAAAAATTACAAAAAAAAAATACCAGTGCGTGTTGCCAGTGATGACCTATGGCACTGAAACATGGTCGCTCACAATGGGCCTCATTAGAAGGCTGCAACTCACGCAAAGGGCAATAAAGAGGGCTATGCTTGGAGATTCCCTAAGTGATCGAATCAGAAATGAGGAGACCTACACGAGAACCAAGGTAACCGACATAGCCCGAAGAATTGCCACTTAAGTGGCAGTGGGCAGGGCACATTGCTCGCAGAACAGATGACCGATGGGGCCGAAAGGTTCTGGAGTGGCGACCGCGTACCAGAAGACGTAGCGTTGAAAAGGCTTCCCAAAAGGTAGACCGATGACCTGGTGAATCCGCTAGATGCCGAAAGCACAGAACCGGTCGAGATGACGGTACTTGGGGGAGGCCTATGTCCAACAGTGGACCTCTTTGATAACGCCAAAAGCAATTAAATTACACCGTGTAAATACGGCTTTAAAACAAGAGAAGAAAAGATTTTTTTTGAAAAATCCAGCGCAAAGATTGGCAGTTAGACCACCCATTAAAACGAATAGCATAATTTGGGTAAGAAAAGGCACTACGGGCTTTGCAATAATCATAAAATACTGTCTGGTAGTTAGCGAGTTTATTGAACGTTACCAAGAAGAATCCTTTTATTGTTTCCTTTACGGTGTATGGTAACGAGGTACATAATGAGAGATTTTTTTTGACTTAGACAGTTCGCAGTTACATTTTCCAGTTAGTAATAATAATAGTCCTTCAGACCAAATTTCGGCCATGGCGAACAATCTCAGCGGAGATCAGACTTCGGCGCAGGGGATATTATATGTGGACAAGTGTTTGCGCAGACACAGGTGCACTCTCTCTTCCCTCACTCTCATACTCCAATGGTACGGCAATCCGACACGACCGGAGAGAGATCAGGCGCAGGCCCAACGGCTTAACGTGCTTTCCGAGGCACGGGGTATCACACGGCCAGCTTCCAAACTCCGAGCTGTTACTTAGAAATTCCCAATGGAAAAACCCAATAACACTTTGCCCGACTCGGGAATCAAACCCAGCACCACACGCTCAACACTCGCATTTGCGACCACGAGACTAACGGGGTAGTCCTTAGGTAATGAAGCCAATGAGGATGTTCGTCCGGGGTAGTAGGTGCTACAATACTTATTTCTGCCATAGCGTTGCACCCATCACCAGCACCCATGGTCTTGAAACCGGATCACATCCGGTTTCAAGAACATGGGAACATTGTTTAAACAAAACATTATGTAGCTGCTAGCTGCAAGACATCAATCAACACATCCGTCCGCCGACACAGCGAACGCTTCACTGACTGACCGTTGGTGGAGCCTCGAGATATATATATGAGTGACATGGCGCGCGGGCACTGCGTCCATGCGACACCACACGGATTGATGATGTACTAACGATGTGTAATAACTATATATGTATGTTTGCAACATACGCTTCCTATGTATAATTTTAGCTTTAAGTCTAGACGTATTTTATCAAGAGATACAGAAAACTATCATCTGGAGTTTTACTTGAACACCTTACAAGCGCTACAATTATATCGAAACATTAAACTTGAAATATAACACTTATTAAGTGAAGACTGGTACCTACTTGTTGAAAGACCTACACTGTCATCCCATACCTATTAACACTGTTATTTTAAAATATTCTAAAAGACAATTATTCTTAAAAGAGTACCTAACCGTGGAGTTTCTTGCCGGCTTTAAGAAACGACTAATTGGGATCGTGCACCTAGCTTTTGACGTTTCATAAGTGCCCAAGTAGATTTACGAGTTTTTTTTAATTTTTTTTATTTAAATATAAGGATAATTCATGATAATTAAACCTTAGGTAGTGTAACGCTTGCTAAAATGTTTAATTAAAATAGTATCAAGTTTACTTTAAGATTTGTCACGGAAGAACTCAGATGCTTTTCAGGGGATTAAGACCCTTTAAACCCCGTGGATCCGCTACTGTCAGTTACAATATGTGTCTCAGCAACGAGATAAATAGAATCTGTTGTCTTTGGGTAGTAAACCCTAAAACCCGGTACTAAACTAACGTAGATTAATTTGTTTGTTCTGACTTTTAGGCGTATAGCACCGATGGATGCTGCTATCCATTATCTCAATAAAATCAAATTCTGTATCAAAATGACAACTCCAGGCTCAAAGCAATGCTACAGTGGTTGAAAGTTCTATTCATCCTGAATCCTAACTTAGATAAAAATCTAAAGAGAATTTTCTGCTTCCATTATACTTGCCCAAACGATTGTAGTGACATCTAGACCAGCCACTGTGAACAATCCAGTTTACGTACAAGTAGCATAGATGGCGCTTAGCTACAGAAACCTACAAACAAATAATTTACCATGATTCTTTGCTGTCATTCAATGTAGTACAGTTACATTTATTTTTCTCACAAACGTCTTTGTCACTATGTATCATTGCTATTAAACAAATGCATAACATTGTTATTTTTAATATTATAATTTTATTTTGTTTAATTTAATTATTATTTAGGATAAAATTGGTCACATATTTCTCGGGTACACAACCATGACCAGTCCTCTAATTCTGAAGCACTTGGTAATTCGCGAGCCATCAAGAAAACATGGGTGTCATTTGTGTTCGCTGTTGGCACGTAACCTAGTATTTAATTCTTGTTCACAATTTCAATAACACTTCTATCACTAGATCTATAATTTGCATAACTGCCAGATACGTTTACGAGAGGCAGATTAACCACATTTTCAATGACGAACACAGCTACAGCAGATAGCACTACTGACCTAATTTTTACAATGCTAGGGTGGACAGGACGTTCGCATTCTAGCAGCCACGCAACTTCCACTGGTATGCAGTTTCTTCCATCTGAACAGGAGCTGTAGCGTTGTGAGCATTCTCAGCTGCAAGTAGTCGAGTGATACTAAAATCACAATTAGTAAGTTCCTAGTCACATCACTAAAAACGGGAACAACACTAGCCATCCGGAGACGCTCTGTCATTTGGTTTCCGCTTGCAAGGTTGACAACAGTTGTTCCCAGACCCTCAGAATTCTTTGTGCCCCGACCTAGGGTGAGTTCCACATTAGCTTGGCAATTATACCAGATCCTCTGCGCTGGATAATCTATATTGATTTTATAACCTATAAAGTATCTAATTTCGTGTGTCAATGTCTGACACGCGGCTACGGTCCATCCAGCGCACAGGAGATTGTAATATGTATGTATTGCTACTACATCGAGATGGTGTAGTGCCTCACTGTGTTATTCTTAGTGATTAGTGAGCCATCTGCAATGGTCACGTTTATTTTGTGTTTATGCTCGCGTGTTCACATACTTAGCCTAAGTTAGCATCTGCTTATGTGCCACGCTATGCTCCTACTCTCTTGCCTGTAAACCGCTGCGATGTGCTGAGCTTTCATACCCTACTCCCCATACCGCTCCTTGGTCGCTAAATGGGGGAAGAAACTGGCACATCGCATGCGGCCTGCCGCTATCCGCACCGTATCTAACATGCGCTCTCTAACGCGCCTTCCAGGGTTCTACGTACGGGCTGAGTGCAGGACCCCTTACTCAATCCTGCACTACCTACGCACGCTAGCAATGGCCTGCCCTACCTGCGGCTTACTGCCGCAAACTACCTGCGGCCTACCGCCGCAAGCTACCTGCGGCCTACCGCCGCAAGCTACCTGCACGAGCCTGTGCTGACAGGCAACCGCGTACTACCGACGCACACTACCTGTCGGTCTTAGGAAGGCCGTCCGGCCTACCACTAAGCCTGTGCTGACAGGCCTCCACGTCTGCCACGTGCTACCAAGGACGGTACCCTTCCTATTCTAAGTGTGCGAGTGCTCAAGACTCAGTGTGTAGGACCTGACCCGCGACCTAGCCGTGTTACTACTCCATCTATCCTAAATATATGTATTAACTTATCCTAGTGTTTTATTCTTCTACTACCTATCTACCTACCTAACCGTTAACGGCCTGCGCAGTCTACCCTGCGCAGCCCAAGCTGTTACAGAGCACTCAACGTTTCATTGGTCTCCAGAAAAAGCAATGGCTCTCTCTAATGTTTATCTCTGCATCACCCAAAGGTTGACTGGTAGAAAATGCCTATGGCATTAAGTCCGCCTATGTACATTTGTGTGTAAAGTGTTAAATAAATAAATAAATAAATAATGGCTCCTCACACAGGTCCAGTAAAATCCTCATTTGGATACAGCAACACAAACGATTAATTTTCACAATTAGAAGACTACTCTTGTTGCGAACGAGTGTTGTAGCTGCTTGTCAATTTTGCACTAATAAAAACTTTTTATAAAAAGAAAACAACCCACTTCGAAAAAAAAACACTACAAAGTGAAAAATAACTTTAATTTCGGATGTCGGTGGCAAAAAACAAAAATTCAAAACCAAAGACTCCTACTTCCGTTTTTTTATTTTTTGTAAAAAGTTTATATTTTTTAGGTGTGGTACCTACCTTACACAAATTCGAATACCACTATCTGCTATGTAAATACACAGACAGGAAGTTATCATCATATCATCCACATATACTATGTGGGAAAAATACGTATTATTGAAGCTTACTCAAAAACTGCCCAAGCAAAGTTAATCAAATTAATATGGAACCAACTTGGAAGCATACCCTATCATACAAAAAAAAAAAATTCAAAATCAGTTTACAATTGACGGAGAAATCGGCGGACACAAATAAAAAAAAATAAAAAAATAAACATATAACCTCCTCCTTTTTGGAAGTCGGTTAAAAATGTTATTATCAGGATGTGGTACGTTGAGACGTGTGTGACTTAACTTTTGCCATTGCAATTTAATGAATCGCTAAGTGCGATTCTTTCGGTTAGAACTGTTTAAAAATAGACTAGATAACATAAGGTGAAAAGGACATAGAAACAATGAGAAAAACAAAGTGAACATTTGTTCACTTCGTATTCACGAATGACGACAAATTCCTTAAAGATTAAACTTCCACTATGTAAAATTATAAATTGATTTAATGTAATGAATGTGTGTGTTTATTGTGTAATTGTTTTATTGACATACACAAAGTCAAAGTCAAAGTCAAATCATTTATTTCAAATCCTTGCAAGGCACTTTTAAACGTCAAAAATTACAAAAAATTGAATTAATTCTAGTCGCCCCTTCCAAAAGGTAGTTTTCGTATGGAGAAGAATGGGCAAGAAACTCCACCGTTACTCTTTTAAAATGTTTTACATAAATAGACTCACGGCGTTTTTCAATGGGGGTATTTAGAAACTATTGATTTCCACCTGCTACGATCGTTACATACTCCCTTTGATTCGATTTGTTTATTGTATTGAATATTAATTAATATAAACTACTTAATTTTTAAATACTTACTAAATCATTGATTATGTAGGTACTTATCTGAATTATATATACATTTTTTTTTACGCGTCTTGCAAAACATAATATTCAACTGTAGACAGTAACAATTCAGTTGTATAGTCGTCCTCGGAATCGCTTTATCAAAATAACTTTTGAATGTCACTTGAATATATGTACATTTTTGGTCTTCAGTAACAAATCAGTTGAATATATGTTTCGCAAGAGGCGTAAAAAATAAACTTTATATATATAATTTTTTTTTATGTTACGTATAATTCATTTGAATGTTTTGTCCCAATTTATATATTGGGACAAAACATTCAAACGAATGAATCAATCATCTCGGAAGAAACTGTTGTTATATTAGCGACATTTTTACTTCGCTCAAAAGTTTTGATAAGTAACGCAGCCTACTTTTATTTTACTCAAGGAAAACACCGGTTTTTAAGGAGTTAATCATCACCTTAATATCCTCCATACCTTCTCAAATAAAATCCCGCATGCAAAAATAATATGGCGCAAAATGAAAACGGGCTCCGTTGGACGAACGCCGAATTTCAAACAACTCGCCAATTTATTTTTTAATCGATCCCCCTCTGTTGCAAAACGCGGCGTTGCGGCCAAAAAGGTGAACGTTTTGGCTATTGATAGGACTTTTTTTATTTTTTCGCCTTCGTACACAGCTCTGGTTTCAATTTCGAGGAATATCAGAAACGAAAAATTCGTGTGTGAACGTTATTAATTTAGTGCAGGTATCCAGTTTTATTGTGCGCTCCAATAATCTCTATGAATTCGGATTAGACTGCGGAAGTCGCAGATATGGTTTTGTTTGCGGGTATTGTGTGTTAGTTGAATGAATTCATTGTATTAGTCGTCCTCGGAATCGCTTTATCAAAATAATTTTTGAATGTCACTTGCACGTCTATTCGATTCTATTTTTCTCTATGGCAATTGGTGTCGATGTCGACAATTCTGCCAACGTCAGAAAATGAAATGGAAAAGCAAACACTTGCACGATAGAAAACGACAAGATCTATTTGTCTATGTGACAGTTAGAAGAAAGTTTCAACCACAGTGAAGTTTCAATTTACTGGAAATTGTTGTCAAAGGTGGTAACGGAATTACGAGGTCGACAATATACCTACTGCAATGTTGTAGCTTTGTTAGCTGAAGGCATCCTGCAGTGGCTTCTTTCAATTGTCCTTATGGCAGTTAAGAGGTTTAGTTATCTTTTTTCTTAGGATTTATTTATGATCCTGGTCGATTTGATTCCCTGATCGGGCAAAGTGTTATCGGGTTTTTCCTTTAGAAATTTCTCAGTAGCAGTTCGGATTTTTGATTTGTGCCCGGTTGATGGCATTAGGCTTGCCCCCTATTACGTAAGACTTAAACATAACTAGCGAAATGAGGGTGTACTATAGATACATCTCTGCTACCCTTCAGGCATAACATGCGTAATAATAAATTCATACACGTAACATGTTATGTGTATGAATTTATTATTTTGATCAACAGAAAATACCTCACCATTAAGTAGGTAAAGGTTCTTGTCCTGCACGCACCACAATAGAAACGGGCTTTGTCGACGGAAGAATAGACAAAATGACAGATAAACAATAACAATCTGTAATTTTGTCTATTCTTCCGTCGACAAAACCCATTTAAAACCCGTTTCTATGGTTCTCATGCTACGCGTGCTCCATGGTTATAACATGCAACCTTTTCGAATAACAATAATTAAGATAATTGCGTAAGATTATGATTAATAAGGTTGTGGCGGCACCTATATTACCACATGCGAACTACGCATCAAAGACCTGACGTCAGCATGCAGCGAAAGCGCATTCCTGGTAATCACCCTCAGCCTTATCAGCAACCTTGGCACAGCATCTGCACTTTCGGCCGGTCTCACAAGCAGAGCCCATTCTAACCTCTCCTGGGCGACGCCAGCAGTCAGCCACAACCCGGCACTGTACCACATCCGACACACTGGATCATTACACAACACCACCCCGAATCACCGCAATCATCACAATCACCGCAGACAGTTCCGACTCACCGCGAACTATGCGGCACCCGGTTCCGACTCACTAGAACCACAACTGGCACTGTGAAGCATCGTGAAATTTTGAAATTTTGTGATATTTCGTGAAATAATAATGTAAATATTTCACTATAAGATTGGATGGCTACATGTCACACACATTTACTGCTATTTATTTTTCATAAGAGTTGTTTTTTTTCTTTAAGATATCTTCGATTTGGGTATACCCGACGATATACGAGTATATTCACGCCCATAAACCCATAGGAGTACGCAGAGACTGCAGATTGCCAAAATCAACTATCCACAGCCCTTTTTTCGACCTTTGGACCTCTGGGTCTGCGACAGGTGGTCAAACCACTAAACAAAAGCAGTGAAAAGTGGGCTATGGATAGTTGATTTTGACAATCTCCAGTCTCTACTTACTTCTACGGGATTATGGGCGTGAGTATATGTATGTCTGTAAGTATTTATATCGTTGCGTATACCCAAATCGAAGATATCTTAAAGAAAAAAAAACACCACTTATAAAAACAAATGGCAATATCACACATTTAGCCAATGATATTCTAATAAACAGATACGTTATACACTCAAAAAACAACCGAATTTTTTTTCCGCTCAGCAGCGGCAGCACACATACACACTTTTCATTCATTTTACATTTAATTTTCACTACAAGTCGAAATGATAGAAAAGGGATAGCTTGATAAAACCAACAAGAAAAAAAGAGACAGATAGTGTTTGCTACAGACTTGCTACAACGCGGCAACGCCACGCTTCAAGACAATACGTCCCAATTAGGACGTTTTTGAGTTTTCACGATTGCGCGGTCACAACATATCTGTTTAATATAATATAATTGCATTTATCCATCGAATCGTATAGTGAAATATTTTTTATATTCAAAATTATATCACTTAATATCTCTAAAATTCTGGGCTACTGGTTCGCTCTGGGTTTTTTTGAGCACTCTCCTTTGTTACTTATAATTTATTTCTTAAACTAAAATACTTTTTGATAAAAGTTAGCTGTTTGGTAAACATGATAACAAATTGACACTTTCGCATGATCTCAAATATTTAATTTTAGTTGTGATAATATTGTTCCTATTTCATAAGTTTAAAACAATAAACCTGCATTTGATTTTTGTTTTGCCCTAAATTTGACCATAAAATAATACAAATAAATTGATAATGCATTTCACAAAAATTTCGTTAGTTAATGAAAGAATATTATCAGAAAAACAGACATGAACTTTTCAATACGTATATTTTTTTAGAGTGCTTGTGGACTGTTCTAGGAGGTCGCGCGGGTCATGCATACCTTGCCTAGTAGTGTTGTCCGACAGCTCAGAAGAGATGTTTAAACATAAGCTCTGACTGTCGGACACCATTGTCCCCCACAGCCCGAACGGAACATACTGGTTTGGCCCAACAGTGTCCGACACGACATAGCCTAAATGGAAATGTATCATTTTATTCCGTGGATTTGAACGTTTTACACTGTTGCTGCAAATCGTGTTCTATAAATATTTATCAGCAAAAAGTCAAGGGTTAACAGTCAGAGGCCAAAAAATGTGCTGCGCACCCGATAATTCTAAGTTCAAACTTGACAGGAGGCTACGTCTGTCGTCTCATAATCACTATAAAGTGTTCAAAATGTGGAAAGTCATAATCCTATCAGCGTTACTGAGTGTCCTTCAAAGAGCTAATATTAACGAAATATATGGAAATTACACGGCGGTCATGATGTATGCAAATAGTTTAGCAGTACCCGTGTGTGTAAGTATTGCCTTATCTGAAGATCGACGTAACATTCAGTGTTCTTGTTCTGACGGAAATAACAATACACGTCTTGTGGTCATGAGAATCCGAGAAAGCGTAGCGCCGTTTCGGAAGATAAGTGACGCAGACCCGTCACCAGAGCTTATGCGAGTCGTTGACAATGCTATTGATCTGATGTCCCTCACGAACGTCACCTGTAATTGTGCTGAAAAGGAATACAATATTCGTGCTGCTATAAAAAATGTGAAGGAAAACCAGGCCCGGGACGACGGCGCGTTGTGTTCCACGCGCGCCTCAAAGAGATGTCAGCACCAACCAACGGGGTCCGTAAGGGCCAATGCCTACCAGGGTTGCGAGTTTGTCCGAAAGGGATATCGTGGCCCCGGCACAGGCACACAGGCAACGGAAGGAACACGGGTGGGTTTTAGTCAGTAAAAGTCTGACACGCCCTCCCGCTCCGCCCAGAGCGCCAGCCCAGAACAAAAAAAAAAAAGGCTGTGTACCCGAGAATTATATGAGGAAATGCGTCCGAAAAATTAATTATTTTTTGTTGTGTAAAATAAACTTTTTTTTGTACATGCGAGTTTTTTTTTTGCCATCCATACACTTACTCGCAAATCCATTTCATGTTCTCATAGTGGTCTGAAACGTTACACAGATTTTTACTCATCACAGTGTTTTTTTTATGTCATAACCGGCGACCTCCACAACCAGAGGGTTGCGAAGTTTGGCGGCGGAATCAAAGAAACGCTTGGGATTGCATTTGAGAAACTGGTGGATTGTGGGGATTTTTAGGTCTAGATGGAGGACCTCGTTCCTAACGTACCCGGGGGCACACTACTTGATTAACATTTGAAAATACTGTTGGAGTTGCTGAAGATTTTAAGACCATCTTTGTATTGTATAAAATCAATTTCCTTTGTATTATATAATTTCAGAGCACAGGTGTGAGCACTATGTACTATAGAGCTAACATTTACGTCTTTTATTGACTTGAATGTGCCCTGGCGGCTGTGAGTATATCATGCTCACTCAGATGTCTCGGTGATGGTGGCGCGTGTGTTGGATCATTTAGCTCCCTTCAAAACGGTTTAGCTGAATGGTGCTAATCCATACGTCATGTTCGTGAACATGCGCCGTCAGTTGGGACTGGTCAACTCTTAGCTGCCTTGACTGATTTGAATTGTTCTTTGTTTTATCTTTATAATACGGACGCTTCTAACGTGCACGTCTTTCTACATTGTTCTCACATGTTTCATTTCAACATGAATGATGTAGCCAATATTTTGTAACAATTTATTTAAAAGAGTGTCCGTTAAGTTTCTTGCCCGTTCTTCTCCATAGGTATCTACTACGCTTTGGTTATATTATTATATGGTTGCCCATTCCAAAGCGTAGCAGGCAAATGGGCAGCATAGCTTCATATTTCTGACAGACCGATTCCTTGATAATTTTAAAGTGCCTGTAAATGGTTTAATTGAAATAAATGCTTTGAGTTTGAGTTTATAAACTTCACCAATATTTAACAACTTTACGCAATTTTTTTTTCCAAACACGTAGATAAGATTATGGTGTATCGATATTATTGTTTTGTCCCACATATTATTATTTAATTGAGTGTTTTTAATTAATATAATAATAAAACCTCAATAAAATAATTATTATATTCGAAAAGAATGTAAATGGATCTCATATTAGTTCCCATTACAATAAGTTATTACCATTTTTTTTCTAAAACTCAGAAAACGTTACTATTCCCGAAAGATATTGGAAACTTCTTACACAAAAAAAAAACAACAAATCCAGTGGGAATCTATATGTGGCGTTGACCCCAGGGTGAAGCATACGTGTTTTGCCTAATTTAATACCATTTTTTGCTTAAAAAATGTCCAATATCTTTCGGGAATTGTATCGCTTTCTCAGGTTTAGAAAAAAAAAACCCGTGAGTATAAAATTTCCCAAGATTACCCTTTACAAATGGACCAAAATCAACATCAACACAATTTTTTAAGAATTTAACTTAAATCTTATAGGTTAAACGTTTGTACCAGAACCAGAGAATGTTGAAAATAGTAGTTGCTTATTCTTTTTCTTCTTTTTAAAAGTGATCATGATCATCAACCAGCTTGCCACTATAAGCTGATTTATGACAATATCCAACTTATTATAATGAGAACCAATATGAGATCCATTTACATTTAATAAATAATTTAATTGAGGCAATTTATTATTTTATTTATAACACTCAATAATATGTGCGAATCGATACAACATAATTATCTTATTTTTCTGCTTTCCTAAAAAAAATTATTGCATACATATTTTAAATGTAGACGTCATTCATTTAATTAAGTGTTAGATTGTCTAATATTGTATGTAAGATTTGTCGTATTAGTATCATTAATGTAAATCAAATCAATGATCAGTATAGATTAAAGGTAATAAAATAATATTCGCAAAAAAACAAAACATACGAGTATATGCGAAATATAAGTCAGTCAGTTCATAAATCAATATAAGACAAAAATATGTTGATTAGTACGAACTTACGTGCAGCATTTTTTCCATCTTGAGGTGAAAATGGCATATTATATGGCAAAACTCTGTTCAGGGTTGGCATGTAACAACCTTCAAGATGTATTGAGAAATGAAACAAAATACTATTTAATTACACACAGCAATTAATAACAACGGCCTATAGTAAATCTATAAATTAAAAAATACAATCTTTAAATTAAAACTGCGAAACGCAGAGAGTGACGAAGAAATTCGCGAATTAGCTGTAACTGTTCGGCCTAAGATTTATTCCCTATATGAACTATATGACTAACATGACTGTACTGTATGTGAGTGTATTATAAGTACACCTCTGCCTAACCCTTCGGGGAATGCAAACGTGATAAAATATTTAATTAGAAAAAAAAAAAAGGTTTTCAAAAAAATAAATTGTTCGTTATCAGATGTATTAGTTTAAAAAGCTGTGTTGTAACTATTACTCCGTGTTCCGAGAGAGACACGTTGGCATTCCAACATTATTAATAATTACTACTACATACTAAAACAATACAAGTATAGCTTGAATAAAACCTAAAGTGAAAGTAGCTATATCAATTACTATTTAATTGAACTGGCCCAATCGACACTAACACTAGCAACAATGAATATCTGTAGGCCACCCATTCAGTAAAAATCACCCCTATGAAGATCTAACTGTCCAGAGTTTTATTAACTCCAGAAAAAAATACTGGACCCTTGCGAGTAGCAACCAGAAGGTAGGATAGATAGATATATTTTAAAGCTTATAGAAAAATCTACATAAACTTTAAGATTGACTGACATTTTACTATTATAATGTGAGAAATGAATTTGACATTTTTATTCTTAATATAATAACTATGATGTATATTCCAATTTTAATAGCTTCATTCATTTATTTAGCGAATTGTTTTAGAAACTGTAAAAAATCCTACCATCTGTATTGCAAAAAAAACCTGGAAAAAAATAAATGAAGGAATGACAGAAGAACCTGTATAATGTTTCTATCTACCACCGCGGGACCACGAAATGGATTTATGGGTATATAAAAATCGCAAGTACAATTTTTATTTTATTTTACAAAACAAAATACAATTAATTTTTCCGACGCATTTCCTCATACAATTCTTGGGTACACATCCTTGAACCGTTCCTATGTTTTACTTCATCAATGAGTGTGATGTCAACTTCCAATTCGGCAGAACTCGGTAAATTCCGCGCACACAAAAACTCCCTTTCACTATTAGGCTCAGGTTCATTTATCACGTACGCCATCATATAGTTTTCGTTCACTTTTTTTACACCAATACGAATATGGTATTCCTTTTCAGCACAATTACAGGTGACGTTCGTGAGGGACTTCATATCAACTCCATTGTCAACGACTCGCACAGGCTCTGTTAACGGGACTGGGTCAACTATCTTCCGAAACGGCGCTATGCGTTCTAGGATTGTCATTACCACAAAACGTGTACTGTTATTTCCGTCAGAACAAGAACACTGAATGTTACGTCTATCTTCAGATAAGGCAATCCTCATGCACAAGGGTGCTAAAGTATTTGAATACGCCATGACCGCCGTGTAATTTCCATAGATTTCGTTAATATTAGCTCCTTGAAGGACACCCAATAACGCCGATAGGATTATGACTTTCCACATTTTGAACACTGAATAGTTATGTCAAAGACAACCGACGTCGCCTTGTGTCAAGTTTGAACTAAGAGTTATCGGGTGTGGAGCTGATTTTATGGCCACCGACTATTTTAACCCTTGACTTTTAGCTGATAAAAATATTTCTATTACGATTTACTCGTACAATAGTGTAAAGGCGAAAAGGTTACTAACCTTTAGTAAGTAAGAAGAACAAATAAAATAAAATAATGTACACAAAGTCCTAAACGCATTTTGCAAACAAGCTGCAAAACACACTAAAAACAATTTAAAAATAACATACTCATTTCCTGAGGTTTTTTAACTAGTAATTGTATGCCTACTGCACTGTGCACTGTGTCAATGGATACGGCGACACACATAAATACAAATACACAATACATCTTGAAAGACACAAGTTACTTAACCGATTTCTGGAGCGAGAATGAATTAAAAAAAAAAAATTATTTGCAAAATAACACTATGCGAACTTTAAATATCTATGTAAACTAAAACATTATATTTATTGAACTTGTTATATTACACCCCCACACAGTACTCACTCAAAGTATCTCGGCATCACTTTAGATAGATCCCTTAAGTTCCAGAAAAACGACGAAAATGTCAAACAGAAAGTGCACACCAAAAACAACTTACTCCTTCGTCTAACATCTACCAAATGGAGGGCATCTCCTCAAGTTCTGCGAACAACTGGAATGGCGCTTTGTTACTCCGCTGGTGAATATGCCTGCCCTGTGTGGATCCGATCTGCCCACGCTAAGTTAATGGATACAGCTCTAAATGAGTCATGATTATTACTGGTTGCTTAAAACCGATTGAACCGTTGCGATTGCTGAATCCACTGATTGGCATGTATGACTATAGCCAGCCGCATCGAGAGAGCGAAGCTACAAGATGATCCACGCCATCCAATGCACAACTTTAACCCACTGCCACAGAGGCTTTGAAACCGCAAAAAATGTATTGGGTGCGTGAGTCCAGCCGATGATAACCCCTCCTCAGAAAGAACGAAGAAGATGTGATCTTTGGCAAGAACTGCTTAAGCCCCCTGATTTCTTCACTGAAACATCAGAGAGCCTCCCATCCGGGTACAAGTTGCCGTGGCCTACTTGGAAAACCTTAAATAGACTTTGTACCCAAGTAGGTCGCAGCAAGGATAATCTCCACAACTGGATTCATGGACGGCTCAGATCTCCGGTGTGTATGCGGCGTCTCTCCACAGACAATGGCTCACCTCCCATCTTGCATCGCATGCCCTGTCACCTGCAAAAGTGGGGACCTAATGGTCAGTGGCGGGGCAAGACCTAAATTTGATTTGGGCGAGGTACAATATGCGAGGCCCTCCTGTGGCGCAAAAATAAATGAAAAACTGTTGAGTTGAGACTGTAAAATTTTTAGGTATTGGTCGACATATAGGATACGCAGGTCAAAAAATATTGCGGGTCTGTGAAAACCATTTTTGATTCGTTTGCGTAATAGTATTAAGTTTTAAAGTACACTTTTTTGTTAAGGTACTATTCCGTACCCGACCGCAGGCGGCAACTGCAGGCGTGTCGCCGCGACACGACTGCTTTCTATGAAGTTCTATGAAATACCTTCCGTAACTAGCGACACGTCGCCTTCATAGAAATACATTCAATCTTATATATTATTCAGTCTATAATGCATAAACCTTCGAAGTGCGAGGCCATTCGGACCGCGAGGCCATTGGCGGTGGCCCACGTCACCCACGCCTTACGCCGCCTCTGCTTACGGTTGCGCCAGCGAGCGTTATTCGCGTTTCTGAGTTTTGGGTCAAACAAATATAAAATAATTAAAAAAATATTGTTATTTTTGCCATCGACACGGGAAGAAGAAGATTGAACTTGGTAGACCATTATCCATAATTTTTTAACTCTCTCTCTCTCTCTCTATTATGGTAATTCTACGTGAATGTACTGTGCTATTACGATAGTTTTAACTTTATTGCTTACTAGCGACCCGCCCCGGCTTCGCACGGGTATTTATTATAATAAACCTTCCTCTTGAATCACTCTGTCTAGTGCTGCATTAAAATCCGTTGCGTAGTTTAAAAGATCTAAGCGAACAAACAGCGGAAGCGACTTCATATTATACTATGTAAAGATTCGATATTTAGAGGTCCGATTACCCTTTGTAATTTTTTTTCAGACATTTTCTAGGGTTATTTCCGAAATTACGAGACTTTTATGTATATCGTAATGAATTTAACAATATTATTTATATGTATACTTAATAGACTTTTTGCAACGAATAAAATTAATATAGAATATTACAATACTTTCGATACGTTACATTTCCAGTAAGATACTCTTACCATTATATTCGCGTAAAGTAAGCGGGCACGCCCTTTATGCCTTTTTTTTTTGAGGGTGGTAAATTATCAAATAACTTCTCCCGCTCTTGCTGGAGCGGGAGGGCGTGTCAGACTTTTACTGTCTAAAACCCACCCGTGTTCCTTCCGTTGCCTGTGTGCCGGGGCCGCGATATCCCTTTCAGACAAACTCGCAACCCTGGCAGGCATTGGCCCTTACGGACCCCGTCGGCTACCCATTGCTCACCGTCCGCAAGCCCGCGCCTGCGGTGGCCGGAAGTCGGCTCGTGTCTCCCGACGCCCGGGGCATTACTGCTACTGGACCGCACGATCCCCGTGTAGAGCCTCCGGCAGGAGGCGTCTGGACCCCAAGCCCTCTCCAGTTTGGGAGCCAAACGTCGGAAGTGCTCCACGAAGTTCCACCAGCTGTCGAGGACGAGTCCCAGGTACTTCATCGTCGACTCGACACCGATGTGAACCCCTCCCGCCGTTATCTGGGAACCCGACAGTGGCGCGTTCCGAGGACCATAGAAACACATGGCCTCGGACTTGTGCAAGGCCACCTCGAGTCCCAGTTGCCGGATCCTTTCGACGATTTTCGCAACCCAACGTGCCGCTAGTTCGGCCGCCGCCTCATGCGACCTCCCCTGCACCAGGACCAGCGTGTCGTCAGCGTAGCAAACCACGCTGACGCCGCTAGGGAGGTCGGCGCGCAGCACCCAGTCGTAGCCGATGTCCCACAGATGCGGCCCCAGGACCGATCCCTGTGGGACACCGCACGACATGTCTCGCCGGTTCCACTCTCCGTGGTGACCGGGGTAGATGATGGCCCTGTCCGTCAAATAGGCCTCGACCACACGACAAAGGTAGGTCGGCATCCGGTGATACCGAAGTGCCTCCCTAATGCAACTCTAGGGCAGGGTATTGATGGCATTGGCGATCTCAAGAGACACAGCCAAAACGAACCCACCCCGGGCAACAGCATCCCCCGTCGTGAGGGCTCGAACGCGCATGATGACATCCACCGTAGAGCGCCCCTTGCGGAAACCAAACTGTCCGTCAATTCGGCACCACTCGCACCAGCCGCCCGACAAGGCAGTCTGCAATCACTCTTTCAAAGAGCTTGCCCACCTCGTCGAGCAGCGCGATGGGCCGGTAAGCGGATGGAGAGTCCGCCAGGCGCCCCGGCTTCTTGATGAGGACCAGTTTCCCCGTCTTCCAACGAAGTGGGAACTGGCCCCTTTCCAAGCATGCTTTCCAAGCATGCGATTAGGAGCCCCCGAAGTCGAGGCCCGAGAGCCTCTAAGGCCAGAACCCAGGCTTTTCCAGGTAAGCCGTCGGGTCCTGGGGCGGTATTTTTGGCACTTAGCCTACGTACCGCCACTCTCAAATCTACCTCAGTGACGTCCGGACATTCGTCGTCGTCGTCACTAGTGTGGTCCGCATCAGGCACCGCAGGAGGCGAAGCCATGGGCGGGGTATGTTCCCCTCACGAAGGGAACAGAGCGCTCTCCACGTCCTCCACGAGCTGGGGCCGGAGACTCTGCGTCAGTGGGGGACCCCATGGGTGGAGTTTATCTCTCACCCATTTGTAGGACGCCCTTTATGCCTGGAGGCTTTTATTTAGATATTAAGTTCTGTTTTCGTTTAGTTTTTATTTCTGCCTGATTATAGTTCTGCCTGAGTATTATTTTAATTGGTATATTGGCGTGTGCTAGCTGACATATTGCTAATAATTTAAATTATGTTTTGTATTGCGTAATGAAATTTATTTTGCATACTATATGTCGCCGCGAAGGCGTCAACCTATAAAGATTATAACATGATCTTATGCGTAACTATTTGTTATTCACCATAAAGTGCTATACTGTTACAAGTATTAATGAAGGTATCAGTTTCTTTGAGATCAGACGCCATCTATTGCCAAGCTTGTGAACTCAGTCGATATCCTGTGCTAGTCGATATCACTGGTAGTGAAATTATTAAACTAATTTCGATGTTAGTGCTAAAACTATAGTAGGAATGAAAAGGGAACATTTAATTAATGAGTTTTGGGTTTTTAGTCATATTGACAAGTGGTCATTTGATAGTAAATTTGTTTATGACAAAGCGCTACCTAATGTCAAGAAGATGGCGCGATTTGCGAATATTATGATCAATAACTGAATGTAATAATTTAATACGAGAACTAAATAAGTTTCAATAATAGAAAACCAACTATAAATTAATAAGATTATTTTACACTGCAATTTACTAATGAATACCTGTTGTTTGATTCAATTCCTTGAATCACAGGAAGTGTGGTCAAAAGTAGTAATAATGAAGGTGTAAAAAGTAATGAAGGTTCTAATTTAACTTTAATTTGAATGACCTTTGTATTTGTGAATAATATATATAAGAAGCATTTTATCATTATTTATAAGTTGTATTGAACTAACTAAGTAATATTGTATTGGAATACGCGATAGATCCGCTGACTTAGAAAAAGGGCAGAGACACAACAATGGCGTGTGTTCAACCTCTGTGACCTGTTTAAAAGAGTGGCTATGGAGTTTCTTGCCCGCTCTTCTCTATCATTACCTACTTCGTTTTGGAATAGGCGACTAGTTTCACCAAGTAACTGGAACTCAATGACTCAACTAACTTAAATTAAGTAAAAAAGTGATAACTCAAAAGTGTAAACGTTATAATTGGAATAAATGCTTTTAGTTTGAGTTAAGAATTGTGTGTGATTGAAAACCAACTACCTACCTATATCTACCATCAACGAAGAATTACACCGGAGACTACTCAGACACGGCACAGAGTAGACACCCCGTCGTGTCATATATAATAGTGGAATCATGTTTTTTCTAACTGAACAGACAGCTGTGCTGCTGGGGAGTTTGTTGCGCCACTTCTTCTTCCCAGCTAAGCACTAGGAAGTGGTGAAGGGTGAGCGTTGTTGGGGGGACTGTTTTATGTAATTTGACGTTCGAAAAGTGCCGATCCTCAGCCTCGTTTGAATGAATGACTTTTGTGTTTTTTTTTTATTTGCGGGAAAATATTCAACATAATTTGCGATAAGCTTAATACAATTTTATTCCGGTAAGAGACAATTTTAATTATTTATTTATTTATACTGAGGTTGCTACTGTTTAGAGCAATACTTACTTATACTTAAGTTCACAGTACGGCAGAATTATTATAATATGGAACGCAGTTAGACAGGGATTTTCTTTGCGAAGTTAAAATGAGAATTTATTAAAAGTTATTATATGATATAGGTCTGACGAAAACTTTGAAGAGATAATAAATATTAAAGTCTATCGAGGGGTTCCCGTTTCTGAATGTTTAACGTTTTAATTTTTTTAAACATTGGGGAAAGACTATAACGAAGGTTTTCTTTAAAATTGCCTGTTACAGATTACCTTCAAGTATCTTAGCTTGAATATTTACACTAAGTAAACTGTGTGTATTAATAGTGATAGTCTACCTGATGTACCTTGACCTTCATTTTGGGTGGATTTAATGTGTCCAATGAAGGTTATTTGCGATTCCAGGCCTAACTATATTTTCACAGTGCCTAGCTGAGCGGGTATTTACTCTGAACGGCCCAAAGCGAATGGACCGCGGGCCATTCGACGATTGTGATGGTCGCATAGTTTATGAATTTTGTTGATTTGTTTGTTTGAAAAAGACTGATCTTGACTATCTTTCGGGTTCTGGGATTGTCCTGATAGCCGTGGAATACCTCTCCTCTCCTCAAGCAACTCAGGACAGGTTGCCCATTTGTCGCTACGTCACCATGTGCTAGCGATAGTCTCCGGGGACCCATTATTGAGTTTGCAAGTCACTCCCTGCCATTTTATCCGTGTTAATTATATTACATTGATCAGGCAGGGGATATAGTTCTTCCATTGTTCAAGGTTATCAATCCACTATAGGCACCCAAACCCATAGCCCAATATGTTTTGTTTCTATGTTCTGCACTCCTGAACCAACCGGGGTCCTACCTGGATGCATTAGCATAGTACATACAGGGATGATACAAAAGTAACCGGAAATAAATATGTCCATGAGATGAAACAGCGTGACTTTTACGACAAAAACCCTTACTTACTTATTTCTGGAAAACACTGGCTAAAAAACACTCAAGGAAACATATTACTATTTTATTTTGTGTCCTTGAGTGCTTTGGCATTTGTCAAGCGTATCAAGTGTGTGTACTAGCGATGCAATCCAACAGCACTGCCATGCCTTTTATGACTCCCTCACGAGCTGCAACGCTAACCCGAGCCAACATTCAGACTCTGAACTCTCTGAAGATTTAGACGACGAAGTTTAAAGCTTGGCAGTGTAACTGCTTCTTAAAAAATAAGAATTAAGTACTAAATTAAATTACACAAGTTCCTAATCTGTTGATTTTTAGTGTTCCGTTATAAACAGTGTTAATAATTATGAATCAATAAATAATTATTTTATATCTTCGCATATTACAAAATATTGATTCAGTATTCGATACTTGCCTCCAGTTAGTATAATAAATTTTCCATGGAATACACACGTAAGTTGCTATTACAGTAAACTGTAATTGATTGTTTGTCAGCGAATAAAATGGTAATAGTACATTACGCTATGAGATCCTATTACAATTTATCAACCAAAAACATAGCAATGCATTAATACGGTAACGTATTACATGAGCTTTTACGCGAATAATATCACAATTTTGCTTTACAGATTAAGTGTGTCTTTAATTCATGGTAAATTTAATTTCGTTAATAACTACATTTCTGAAAAGGTTATATTATTTAATACAGTATATAATTATTTTGTAAAAATCACTGTTTAGTTTTAAATTTCAGGGCTACTTCTATTTTTAATATACTGTTTGCTTGTTTTTATTGCATGATGTGGTCTCCTATAATTGTTCTTGTCTTTATATTAGCATGTAAGGTGTATTCTTTGTCCTCCTTCTGCGAAGCAGTTATGTTCGCGAAGGAGGAGGCGGAGCGCGCGAGGGAGATGCAAGCTGCACGCCCTCGCAGCCCTAGTCGCCGCAGGAGCCAGGGAGGCCAGCCAGGGGCGTCGGGAGTCGAGAGCCGACTTCCGGCCACCGTAGGCGCGGGCTTGCGGACGGTGAGCAATGGGCAGCTCGCAGTCCGATAAGGACCAGGCCCGTGTCGACGGCGCGTTGTGTTCCACGCGCGCCTCAAAGAGATGTCAGCACCAACTGACGGGGTCGAAAGACCAATGCCTGCTGGGGTTGCGGGTTTGTCCGAAAGGGATATCACGGCCCCGACAACAGAAGGAACACGGGTGGGTTTTAGTCAGTAAAAGTCTGACACACCCTCTCGCTCTGCCCAGAGCGGGAGAAGTCATTTAATGATTTCCCAAACTCAAAAAAAAAAAAAAAAGTTTATTCTTTGTTGGAGATTGATGGTATTTGAACAATCCCGCTATGTGTTATAAAAAAATCACGCTCTAAAAAGTATGAAACAAGCAAATATTTCAGACTGAAATCTTGATATAGATACAAAAATGGTCAAGGTAAAACCGTGGTCGCATCCCGTACAACTACAAAATTATAATGGCATGCCTCCACCACGGCTTTACCATTATTTAATGTGACGTTATATAACCAGCGGACGATCAAGACGCTTCTAACGATACCTCATTTGTCAAATTATGATCTGTAGTTTAGAAGTTATGAGTTAACAGATGAACACACATGCATACATACATACGTACATGCATACATACATAGATACCTGTCAAAATCATAACCCTCCTTTTGCTTCACCGTAGTCGGGTAAATAGACCTTGTCCTTTTATGACGTGCAAGTATTTGCATTTCATTTTCTGACGTTGGCAGAATTGTCAACATCAGCACCAATTGCCATAGAGAAAGAACTTACGGTGATAAAGTGATTCTAGGGACAAGTATACATTGAATTCATTCAACTAACACACAATACCCGCAAACAAAACCATATCTACGACTTCCGCAGTCTAATCCCAATTCATAGAGATCTATGGAGCGCACAAAAAAAACTGGATACCTGCACTAAATTAATAACGTTCACACACGAAATTTTCGTTTCTAAAATTCCTCGAAATTGAAACCAGAGCTGTGTACGGAGGCGAAAAAATAAAAAAGTCCTATCAATAGCCGAAACGTTCACCTTTTTGGCCGCAACGCCGCGTTTTGCAACAGAGGGGGATCGATTGAAAAATAAATTGCCGAGTTGTTTCAAATTCGGCGTTCGTCCAACGGAGCCCGTTTTCAATTCGCGCCATATTATTTTTGCATGTGGGTTCTTATTTGAGAAAGTATGGAGGATATTAAGGTGCTGATTGACTCCTTCAAAGCCGGTGTTTTCCTTGAGTAAAATAAAAGTAAGCTGCGTTACATCCCAAAACTTTTGAACGAATTAAAAATGTCGCTATTAAACAACAGTTTCTTCCGAGATTATTGATTTATATATTGGGACAAAATATTCAAATGAATTAATCACATACATTTGATCTTCAGTAACAATTCAGTTGACTCTATGTTTTGCCAGCGGCCTACAATTATAAATTTAAAAAAATATATAATTCAGAATGATAAATATTAAATTCATTTAAATATTTTGTCCGTGTGGTGCCGGACGTAAAGGATAGCACCATCCCATTTCTTCCCATGGGTGTCGTAAAAGGCGACTAAGGAACTCACTAGAGAATGGACAGCAGCGTTCTCTATGCATTTTAACACCATACTGCGATCGCCAACCCGCCTGCCAAGCGTGGCGATTATGGCTAACCCCCCCATTTGGGGGAGGCCTATGTCTAGCAATGGACGTCTTTCGGCTGAAATAATGATGATAATGATATAATTCAGATACTTAAAAAATGATTAAGTTAAATATTTACAAATTAAGTCAAGTAGTTTATATTCTTCTTCTTTTCGTGTGGTTAGTGATTAACCTGGTGTCAGATTTTTAAAGCCGCCTATGGGCTTTAGGGGGTATGAGGAACAGGGTGTAAAGTTCACTCATCCACCATAGAAACGGGAGGATCCTCCGACCAGACGGGTGTCGTGTCTGGCGGGCAACTGCCTAGAGGTTGATGTCGGGAGCTTGTATGTATGTCCATAGCGCGGTAAACTCTAATTGCGCGATGCAGGATTTGTGTGACGTCAAGATGTTGTGTGACGTCAGGTCTTTGATGCGTAGTTCGCATGTGACGATTGTAGATGCCGCCACAGGGCCCCTGACTTGGCTTCACATGCTGTCGAGAAATATCTCTCAGGCATGCTGATTTCCTCACGATCTTTTCCTTCACCAACAATACTTTTTATAATATTTATAATGTATATAAACTATTATTATTAATATTTATTGACAATAGTTTATATTAATAAATATTATATTCAATCAACAAATAGAAGCAAAAGGAGTATGTAAGGATCGTCGCAGCTGGCGTTTTGTAGTTTCTGTCTACCTCCACGGAAAGAAGGCGTGAGTATATGTATATAATAATATTATATCAATAAACAAATTACCTACACATTACACACACATTTATTACTTAGTCAATTTATATTAATATTATAATACAGGGTCAAATTAAATTAGCTAGCGTAACTCCGCAGACGTGATGGGTATCGAAATCTAAATACGGTAAGACAAAAAAATTGATTTATTGAAGATGAACTAACTGCACCAACAGCTGAAGTTAACCCCAAAAAAAAAACTTTTTTGTTTTTTTTGTTTTACCGTTTTTAGTTGTCAATACCCAGCCCGTCTACGGAGTGTCACTAACTAACTTAATTTTACCCTGTATATATTATTAAGAAATTCATCGTCATTCATATTCGTTCACTTTTTTTTTCCCGTTTAGTACAAAACTTTTATCGGTCCTCGAATTTTCTCATTGTTACCATGTCCTTTTCACCTTGTTATCTAGTCTATTTTTAAATAGCGCAATCTGAAAGAATCGCATTTAGCGCATCAATAAATTGTAACGGCAAAGGTTAAGTGGTCACTCAGTGCAGGTCACACACGTCTGTACCACATCCTTATAATTCTTAGTACTTATAGACGTCATTCAAGTTAGGATTTAAAAATCAAAAGCATAAAACTTTTGATTTTTAAATCCTAACTTGAATGACAATTTAATTGCCGTGTCGGAGCGGTGCTGTTATAAGGAGCCATGTCCTTTAGAGCATGACATTACACACATTGATAAATAAAACACAGGGCCTGGTCAGAGTTGTGTACTCGAGAAATATACGATCAACTTCATATTATACTAATAATTACATTAAACAAAATAATAATTCTTTAGATGAAATTATGAAAATAATCATTATTACAATGTTATGTTTTTAATTAATAGCAATTTTAAAATGTTACAAAAGTTTTTGTTGGAATAAGAAATCTAACTGATGATAACTTTCAATCTCTTTGTGGGTTTACAGGATGAACAAGAATACAGATAAAAATTGTTTTGCTAAAGAGGAAGGTTAAAAACGCAAATGATATGCGAATATTGACGTGGTAACTACCAGTAACTATACCAAAAGACGCAATTTTTTGTGTTTAAACTAACACAGCAAGATAACATCCAGTGTCTAATTATATTTATTAGTAAATGCCAAAGGTTGTCATTTGAGATCCTAATATCAACACTGTTGCTAACTTTTTTCTACTTATTAATTATGATAATCAGTTTCAATACTTTCTTGCATCATCAATACGCACTTTCCTCAAACAAGCAGAAAAACCATGCGTTAACGCACATCTGCAGCAGTCTCGGACAATTTCTTCGCACTTTGCCTTGAAATCTCACTGAACAATTAACACAACATCCTTGAGTAAAAGCCTTTTTTTTTTTTTTTTTTTTGGATGGGAAATCATCAAATGACTTCTCCCGCTCTGGGCAGAGCGAGAGGGTGTGTCAGACTTTTACTGACTAAAACCCACCCGTGTTCCTTCCGTTGCCTGTGTGCCGGGGCCGCGTTATCCCTTTCGGACAAACCCGCAACCCCAGCAGGCATTGGTCTTTCGACCCCGTCGGTTGGTGCTGACATCTCTTTGAGGCGCGCGTGGAACACAACGCGCCGTCGACACGGGCCTGGTCCTTATCGGACGGCGAGCTGCCCATTGCTCACCGTCCGCAAGCCCGCGCCTACGGTGGCCGGAAGTCGGCTCTCGACTCCCGACGCCCGGGGCGTCTCCTGCGGCGACTAGGGCCGCGAGGGCGTGCAGCTTGCATCTCCCTCGCGCGCTCCGCCTCCTCCTTCGCGAGCATAACTACTTCGCAGAAGGAGGTAACGGCCTCCCATGCACTCTCGCTCCGAACCATGGCCTGAACCAGGGCCGGACGCGAGAGATCGCCGCCGCCGATCGCCTCCGTGAGGACACGGCGGTGCTCCGCCCAAGCCGGGCAGACCTCCACCGTATGCTCCACCGTGTCCTCCGGGCGATCCACACAGTGGTGACACCCGGGCGTTTCCTCCCGCCTTACGCGGAACAGGAACCTCCCGAAACAACCGTGTCCGGTGAGGACCTGCGTCAGGCGGAAGGTGAGGACGCCATGGCGCCTCTCAAGCCACTCCTCAAAGAGGGGACTTATCGCCGCAATTGTGGCGTGCCCATTGAGTAACCGATCAATTATTATGACTTTAGGCTTTTTTTTTTTTGAGTAAAAGCCTAAAGTCATAATAATTGATCGGTTACACAGAAGCTGGGTGGTCGATGTCGGTCAAGATATCATAAAAGTCTGAAGGAGACCTACCCAGTCGTCGTGCTGACTTTTGTGGCTAAGGATTAGCGGAAGCTGTCCTTGTCACATTGGACCACGTCGACATCACCAGGCTCCTGCGGGATATTACAACCCTAAGATCAACATGGTCGAATACAGTTGAAGAGAGAGGCATCGCAATCCAACATAAACTGTAATGGTGTTCCGTGATAATATTTTGGTATACTAACTCAACTTTTCTTTAACATTACGATTCGTCGTATAACTGTGGTGCCTCCACATTTGTGACATTTCAACGGAAAGTGCACTATGATAATGTCTTGGTAATGTGTTGAGAACTTAAGACTTTGTATTTGTTCTAATAAAAATTGACGCATAATCAATCATGCGAAAAATTGAGGGTTGTGGATGTAACCTACGAACTGCGACACTGCAAAATTATTGCACTAAGAGTTTGTAAGGAAACTTCATTTTTCTTGACGTAGCCAAGAAGTCCATTTCAATGTTTACAAATGTGTACGAACCTATTTCTTGAGGAAAATACATTCGGAAGTAAAAATAACTGTCCAGGGCAGACACCTCGTCAAAGCTCGAACACACTGCAACCTACAATTTAGTTAGATCAGGAAAATGTAAACTAATTAGGAAAACTTGAATTGTTTAGTACAATAAGTATCTCCAAGTTAGATGCACCCCATAAGGTTGATTCATTAAACATCTTAAAAATACTTTCTAAAACATTTTGTAACACTATATTATTACTTTAATAAAAAAAATCCTAGTACCTTTTAATCTCCTCTTGTATATCATAAAACCTATGTTTTTTTGATAAATATGTTTTTTCGCAGAACTACTATCAGAAATCCGGGTTAGTGACCTTAATATTTATGAACGTTTCTATATTAGGTACCTATGGATAACTATTGAGACTATCCGCCACAAAATATTTGCAAGAAATTTCATTAACAGCCACTGATAAATCGTGGCGGACAAGCAAATTGAACGCTCCTTTAAAAAAAAAAAACTATCGAGTATGACTGTCCTGGTCTCCTACATAGACTGCGTTTCAATGTTCCTCAGAGATCAGTTAGATTTAATCCGCCTATCTCCATTCCCATTTCCTCTTCTAACTACAGGCAAAATTCATACAAGGACTTTAATATTCTATGTAAAGAGTTCTCATTTAACCCATTTACCACCAACACCTATAATTCTGCACGCACTCGACTGAACGCTGACTATTTTAAAGTACATAGTGCTTATTGTACCTTATATTAATCTTTTCTATCGTGCTACTTTTTGATCGTATGATTCTTACAACTTTTTCTGTTTTTACCCGTGAGAACCTGTAATTGGCTCATACACAATTATTATCCATCTGTTATAGCTGTTAGTTCTCCTATTAATAAGTAAATAAATAACCAAAGTTGTTGACATAGATCAAGCATAAGAATTGCATAATCAACCTATAAAGTACCACCACACGGGCACAGTGTGGGTTGGTGGATGTCACATGTACTGCATTTTTTTATTGTTGGACATGCCGGTTTCCGCACGATGTTTTGAGAGCAGTTATGATGAAGTAAAAAACACATAAAAATGCGCCTGCCTAGGATCGAACCCCGACTTACGACAGGAACCTCGGGCCACCACTGCTCTCTCAATAAATCAATAAGCAAGATGAAGTGGCAATATACTGGTCATGTTTGTTGCACTGGTCTGTGTGCTGCCTACTATTTCTGTTTTGTACTCGTTATTGTATACGTATTGTTATTGTTTTGTTACCTACTCGAGTTTTTATTATTTTTTTATGCACGTGTTTCTGTGACGAATAAAATTATTTTTCTTTCTTTTTCTTTCTTTCTATGTTAGCCGTAGAACAGATGACTATTGGGGCAGGTGTTCTGTAGATTCAACCTATCCCCATAGAAAAAGTCGTGAGTTTATGTAAACAAATTACCTACACTTTATACAATAAAACACACACATTCATTACTTAGTCAATTTATATTATTATTAAACAGGGTAAAACACTAACAACCTCTTAAGAGCGTTTATTCCGAAAGTGGGCAACGTCGCAAATAGATGTCAAATATTTCACTGCTTTGATTAATTTGGCAATATTTCTGTGTGGAAATAAGAAATGTGGCTAACTAGAGAACTAGAATATTGATTATGAAATGCAATAATTAATATCGTAACACCGAATGTTTAGTTTTAGATGTAAAAAAACTATTTCGAAACTTTCAAAATGCGTTTTTTACACCTAAAATGGGTGCAACATCAAATTCAATGTTATAATTGCAATTCATTACTAAAATTCTAGTTCGCCACACTTCTTATTTCTATTCAGTAATATTGCTTTATGAATCAAAACAGGTAAATATTTGACAGTTATTTGCGACGTTGCCAACTTTTAGGATAAACCCTCTTAAAGGGTCATTGTACTCATCATTATGAACAACTTTGACGATGGAAACAAACTTGAAATAGCAAAAAAAAAACAGCTGTTCCCTACATGTACACACGGCTACACATCAAGCTATACATTTTCAGTATAAGCTGACCTCACATTGTACGAAAATCCTATACGATGCGAGATCAGGATAAACTGGAAATGTATAGCTTGATGTGTAGCCGTTGGTACGAGTATGTATACATAACTCGTCAAAGTCAAAAGTAGGGAACACCAGATTTTTTTTCGCGATTTCAGGTTTGGTCCCGTGGTGAAAGTTGTTCATATGATAATGATGAGGACAATGACCCCTTAAAAGGTCGTTAGTGTTATCTATAAGCCCTTTTTTTTTTGTGTGGGAAATTATCAAATAACTTCTCCCGCTCTGGGCGGAGCGGGAGGGTGTGTCAGACTTTTACTGACTAAAATCCACCCGTGTTCCTTCCGTTGTATGCCGGGGCCGCGATATCCCTTTCGGACAAACTCGCAACCCCAGCAGTTATCGATAACCCTAATTCGTCATTATTCGTATTCGTTCGTAAAGAACATACCTATGCTTACGTGAAATTTCAGTTACAGTATGTGTCTGAGTTAGCAAAGCGTGTGCGATGGTATTGCGGTAGGTCAATACGCCGACTGGTACTGCAGGTAACATCTGTTGGCAAAACCCGGTACTAAAGTAACGTAGATTAATTTGTTTGTTCTGATTTTAAGCGTACAGCACCGATGAATGCTGCTATCTATTATCTCAACAAAATTAACTTCTGTATCAAAATGACAACTTCGGGCTCCCTTTTTTACACAATACAAAAAGAAATGTTAATGTTTCAAAATTCAATTAAATCAGAATCCTAACTTAGCTAGATCAAAACAGAATTTTCTGTTTCCGTTATACTTTACCAAACGATTGTAGAGACATCTAGACCAGCCACTGTGAACTAGCCAGTTTACGTTTAAGTAACATAGATGTCGCTTAGCTTCAGAAACCTACAAACAAATAATTTATTTATTTATGTAATACTTTATTGTACACCAGATTATACATTACATAAAGAAAAAGTAATACACTACAAAATATACAATGGGCGGCCTTATCGCTTACTGTGATCGCTGTTATTAAAAATAATAAACTTTTTTAGATTTGACTGACACACACATGAGTGTGTCAGTCAAATCTAAGAAAGTTTATAAAACTTAATACATAAAAAATAATATATTACGTAAGTTACCTTCCTACTTAAATACCATTATAACCTACCTATTTTTGTTACAGGTGGCATTGATTTTTGGAGTGCATGGCGCTTGTCGTGGAAATGAACTTATAAACATTAAAATCGAAGAAATCGAAAAAACATTCAGATTCGTTGCTGGTAAATTTGCCAGATACAAAATCAAAGAAAGAACGGTAATTCGTAGTCCGTGGAGAATACGTTCTACGCCCCTCTAATTTAAACACTAACAGATTTTTCGCAGCTTATAATAATGGCAAGTGCACCAGGCAATTCATTGGAAAAAATAAGATCAGCAGCATGCGGAAAAAAATTGCGAAATAGCTGAAATTAACAAATTCCGAGCTCTACACGGGCCATTGTTTCAGGAGAACATCGGCTACTCATTGGCAGATTTAGAAGCAGACATGACCCAGATTAAAAGACACGATGGCTGGAAATCTGATGTAGAAGCAGAGGGCTACATTGAAAATTCTATACAAAATAAGGATAAAATAAGCTGCCGCATTGGTGACAATATCAAAATAAAAACGCCGTTGATAACTGATCCTTGAAAACCTTTGTCACCACAACCTTCCACATCAAAACACTATTCATCTAGCCCACTGCCTCAAGCACCACCTTCACCAACTTTCACGATCCAAATGGTCCTCAGCAGACCCAAATTTCTGAAACTTTACTTAACAGTAATACTCAAATAAACTCTACCTCAACTTCAATAAATGTACTGAATAAAAATATAACTTTGTCTTTCCACAACTGGTCTAATGTATCAAACATTACCTTTAACATTTAATTGTTTTAAATAGGTCTACTAACTGTAGTTGTAATTTTAATAAATACTTTGATTCTAGTACTATTGCTTTTTATTGTCTCGTAGATGGTGTGAAAAGTAGTTCGCCCAAGACGAAGGCACCTTTATCCTCGGGAATAAAGGTGCCTTCGTCTTGGGCGAACTTGTATCCTACGCTCCACTCAGGACTCTTGTCTTAACTCCCGAGCGAAGCGAGGGAGTTAACGCTAGAATCCTTCGTTTTGCTTGGGATTCAATACGGCGCCCGCTACATAAGACACTACTTTATTATTATTATTATTTTTAAACGTCAATCATAATATTTTAAAAACTAGATGTTAAAAACTAGAGTTTGATGTTTCCTACCTGACTACTCTGAGAAGAACCCATCCTTTTGAATTGGCCGTAGTCAGGTAAAAAGAAGTTTCGAAAGTGCCACAAAGTAATCACATTTTCGATCTAGACGTATAAGTGAACGAAATAATATCGGCAATCAACAAGCAAACCCATCCATTTAGGTACAGACATACATTTTCGCTTATTGATTGAGTATTGAGTTGAGTTGTTGAGAAACTCGTGGCTAAGTAAGTTATTACTTAGCCACGAGTTTCTCAAGAACTTAACCTGATGGATCGACCCGTGTGGCTAAGCTACGCTTGCCGGGGTTGGTCTGTGGATCTGGTGACCATATTTACATACCGAGACTCCTCCGTGCCTCGAAAAGCACGTTAAGCCGTTGTTCCCGGGTATCATTCGTGGATCTTTGACAGTCGTTACGGGTCGACAGAAGCTCGAAAGTCTGACAACCAGTCTTGCCAAGGCGTATTGTATTACCCAGTAACTGGGTTATGAAGGTCAGATAGGCAGTCGCTCCATGTAAAATAGTAGTATTCAGCTGCATCCGGTAAGACTGGAAGCTGACCTCAATATAGTTGGGAAAAGGCTAGGCAAATTGATTCAGAATTGAGTATTTGAGCGTCTCTCCTTCAAGTCTAACACAATTTGCTTTCGTGTGTCAGTTTGATGGTACTCCTCTACAGGTCGTATTTTACAATCGACCTGGAAGAAATTTGCTAGATATATGGGGTTTACGAATTTATAGTACTTTTTTTGTTGTTGGGTATTTCTGATTGAAGGGCTACTTCCAAAAAGGGGCATAAAGAGTATACAGGATATCTCCTCCGCCTTATAAGATCCGATTCCGATAGTTCTTTTTTATTTGAAAGGTAAGAAGATTAAGTTGGTCTCATAAAAATTTGGTGAAGATCTGATGAGGATCTTCGGCATAATGAGCAGAATAGCTCCTCAAAATGCAGTAAATTGCTCACTTTTAGATTTCTTCCAGTGGAATCGGCCTTTTAACTACTAGGTAGGGATTGATGGATCGCCTGGAACCACCTTCTAATCACAAAACTAGAGAATTCTGATAATAATTTCAGAATTCTCTAAAACGAGTCTTTAAAACCAATATTAATGTTAGTTTTACAATAAGATTTCTAGATGGCGCTACCTACCTGATGGTGGTACCTGCTGCTGTTACCCTGCCAGACTGCAGACTCCGTCCAGCCCGCCAGCTTTAAACTTTCTGCAGCTTTAAGCTTATTTTATGCTTTTTAGTAACCTACAGCCGCAGACGGTTTTTATTTTAAAACTGGATAGGTATATTAATAGGATTTTAAACTGACGTGGTTATTTTCAGTACTAAAGTTATTTAAAACGACCCTTTATCATGTTTTCAAACCAAAAACATGGTAAATATCCCGTTTTATATAAGTTTAGAGGTGTATTAAATTGTTGCAATAAAGTTTGTACTAGCGAGGTCTACTGTTCGCAGAACTGCGAGTGTTATCTTATCTAGGCTATTTTTAAACAGCGCAAACCGATAGAATCGCTCTTAGCGAATCATTAAATTGCAATGGCAAAGGTTAAGTGGTCACTCAGTGGTCACACACATCTCAATGTACCTCCTGATAATTTTTAGTACAAACTTGACAAGGAGCTACCACACTCGTTAGCAACAAGAATAGTATTCAAAATGTGGAAATTAATAATTCTATCAGCGTTGCTCAGTGTCGCTCAAGGAGCTTGTCTGAACGACATCTATGGAAATTACTCGCTTGTGTTGGTATATCCGTATTTTTCTACTAGACCTGCGTACGGATCCATTTGTTTTTCTGAAGACCCACGTAACATTGAGTGCTCCTGTTCAGATGGAAGAAACTGCTCACTAGTGAAAGTTGTGTGGCCGCTAGAACGCGAACTTCCTTTCCAGCCTAGCATTGCAAATATTATCCCAGTTGCGCGATCAGTACCTGTGTTGGTCGTTGATAATGTGGGTGATCTGCCTCTCGTAAACGTATCTTGCAGTTATCTTAATTATCCAAAAAGTGATCGATGTGTTATTGAAATTGTGAACAAGAACTATATACTAGGTTACGTGCCAATAGCGAACACAAACGACAGCCAAGTTTTCTTGATGGCTCGCAAATCGCCAAGTACTTCAGAATTAGCTCATGATATTACACACATTGATAAACTAAAACACAGGGATTGGTCACGGTTTGTGTACCCGAGAAATGTATGATCAAATTTGTCATAAATTAAAATTAAATTAAACAAGATAATAGTTACCTATATTAAAAATAACAATGTTATGTTTTTAATACAACATAATATAAAATAACATGACAATAACATAATGATATTATATTATCATATAAGTTTAATAAAATTGACCTTAACAAATAATTATTATGCACCACACTTACACTTATATTTGATCTCAAATAATGTTAAGAATATATTTAAAAATTGTTGACTGTTACTTAATTTTTTTTATTTTAATTTAATTACTTTTAATTTAATTTCTTTCATGAATTAGCATTGCTATTCAACGTGGCAATGCTGCCAGTCTTCTGGGTACGTTTCCGGATGACAGCGATGCGGACGAATACGACGCCTAAGTGCCCTTTTTTTAAATGTCTATTTGTATAGTTAGTTATTATATTTAGTACCTAGTGTAAATAGTTATTAATATGATTTAATAATATATAAGATAAATAAAATAATAAAAATATCCGAAGAATAAAAAAAAATAAAAAAATTCTTTCAATTTATTTTTTATTTTTAATAAGAATTTATTTTATACTTTTTGCTGTGCCCGACAGGGTCCGTGATTGTACCTTAGTTCTAAGCCATTATAACACCTGTATACCTACATTATGGAATGCAAATAAAGATATCAATATGAATATAATTACTAAGAATGTTAAATAGTAACAATTTTTTTTTGAAAATATAAATGTAACTGGTGATTAAAAAAAATCATTCCATTGAATCTGTTTGTAGGTTTGCGAGATGAACAAGAAAACACATAAAAATTGTTTTGCTCAAGGGAAAGTTAAAAACACTAATGTCTGAATAGTGACAGGGTATCTACAGTGGTTGTACATGCAATTATTTTTGTTATAAAGAAACATAATTATGTGTTTAGACTAACTAAGCAAGATAACACGCAATACCTAATTATGTTTATCAGTACATGCCGAAGGTTGTCAGTTGAGATCATAATATAAACACTGTCGCTCATTGATTAGTATGTGGCGGCATCTACAATCGCCAAATGCGAACTACGCATCAAAGACCTGACGTCACACAACATCCGGACGTCACACAAATCCTGCATCGGGCAATTAGAGTTTACCGCGCGATGGACATATATAAAATCTCCCAACTTCAACCTCTGGGCAGTTGCCCGCCAGACACGACAACCATCTGGTCAGATGATCCTCTCTTTTCTATGGTGGATGAGTGGACCTTACACCCTATTCCTCATACTCCTAAAAGTATATCAATGCTGCCGCTATATTTTTTCTGTATTACACGTGGACGTGCCACAGTCTTCGCCATAGTATACTTTACAACGACGGAATAACATATCATTGAGAATTCATCATGTGGAAATTCATAATTTTATCTTGTATAACTGTCCTGAGCATGGGACTGGATGATGGTTGCTTTATATCCGCCTTCTGCAAACGAACCGGTTTGCATACGCTTCTCGTTTACAAAAAGCCCTGTAAGTGTGCAATGTATGTATGCCGATGGACGGAAAGCAAATTCAGTTCAAGTTTCCATGATGACGGAAACTGGAAAATTATTGGAACGGTATTCGATGCCCATGATGGTAGTTCATACTCCTGCCGAAGTGATATCTGCGTTGTACGTCAGCTGCAGTTGTGGTGCTTAAGAATATACGATCCGACGCGTTGCCAAATTGGTAGACGACAGCTACTTTATTTTGTATCCATTTATATTATAGGATCTACTGTCACTGAGTAAGATGAGAACTATGCTAAACTTTTCGTGAAGGCAGCGCCATATGTCTGTCTCGATCATGGACTAGACCAGCTGCCGACCCTAACAAACTAAAAAATAGCAAATCAACCATAAAAAACAGTAAAGTAATTTCAGAAATTAGAAGATTTGATTTCTACTGCGTAAGTCAAAAAAATTCAAATCCTTCCCAGCTAGCAAAAAATCATCTTACAAATAATCCAAGACCATATGTTTTTCAGTCTTATAACACACTTATAAGTGTGGATTTTCACTTTATTAGTATATTCACTCTTGCAATTGCCTTGCAATGGTCTCGCGAAGTGTATTTTCAAACTTACACAAAACTTTTGCTGATACTTTTATAATGACAAACAAACTTACAATGGAATGCTTTAAAGGCAAATAACCTTAAAGTCCTCTTACTAATGCTATTTTAACTGTAATATCGCCAGTAGTCCTCTTTGTTATCTCCTAATAAGAGGGTAATCACAAACCGCCGTGAGGTTCTGAAGTGCTTTGAAACTTTTGCGAAAATAATGAAAAGTCGTATAAAAACGTAAGTTATATTTTATTTCACTTTCCTACAAAGCGTTAGTGTGTATATTTTCTAATTTCTTACTCATGTATTTGTCACGCACATATGCGATTATTAAGCTGCGAAGTTACACATCGACCATCTCAAAAGTAAATTAACATCGTTATTGGGTGCGCTACGGAAAGTGGCAAACTGTATTCCAAGTAAAGTTCGCACTTTGATTTATAACTCGTTAGTCAAATCGCATTTAGAATATTTAATTGAGATATGGGGATCCGCAGCAGTAACTAATTTAAACCCACTTCAAAGAGTTCAAAATAAAATAATTAAAACGCTGTTCCATTATCATTATCTCACTCCAACAAAGACCTTATACGAAAAAACTAAACTATTAAATATCAGACAGCTATACATTTACTACACTTGCATTTTAATTAAAAACATAACTACCAACTCAATACAAACTAACACACAGCTAAAGAAAAAAACAATTTCATATAACCTGAGAAATAGATATAAAAACCATCTTGAAGTCATCAGCGCACGCATTAATTACGGTAGAAAGACTATATTATTTGAAGGAGCACAGCTGTTCAATGGATTGCCGGACGATATAAAAGAGTGCGATAACGTAAATACTTTTAAAAATAAGCTTAAGAAACATGTATGTACATTATAACTTCTAATACTCTGGAGGAAATTGTATTGTATTATCATACGTATTACTTTGTATCTCATTATAAGCGGACTGTAAGTTCTTATGAGAATAAATTTCTTTAAACCGAAGTAGTTTTTTTCTATTGTTTTGACATTTAAATAACAATATTTTCACGGGCCTTTTCAAACATGTATCTTTTATTATACATTATTTGAATTATTTGTGAAATAATATCAAAATGTCGCCATTACGACCAACCACGACTCATAAGTGCTTTATCAGAACAATATAAGTCCAGTACTCTTGTGTATGGTTTATATCGCACTCGTAAAAGTCAAATTAAACCTAAAACCATTGTCTACACGGCTATGTACCTACTGCTCATAATTTTAGGGTTCCTTAATAAGTAAAAACAAGCAAAACGACGAAGTCATTATGGTTACAAATAATTAATCCACAACGTTAATTCAATGTAAACACACTTATATTATATTTTAGGACAAATATACCTGATTTTATAACAATTTCTGAAGTCAGACACAAGAAAGAAATTAAATAACAAAGAGAATTGTATAAGACACGTCTTTTTAGACTTTAAAAAAATGCTACTACTCTTTAATATGTCTGAGGTTAAAAACCTTACTTTATTTATGACAAATCTTAAATTCAATGTACATTCTTAAATATAATATACATCTTACATTAAAATATATAAATTATGTACAAGTATACAGAGGAAAAAAAAAAACGAAGAGCTCATTGGCATAAAAAAATCGTCCGAATCGCCGTCAGTGGGAAAAGTGCCCAAAAGGCTGGCAGCATTGCCACGTTGAATGTCAATGCTGATTCTTTGATCTAAAAATTAACCAGCCCTCTGGTCACATGAAGAGCCGACCAACAGATTGGTGATATCCCGAAATAGTCCATGAGCACTCGGACCCCACGGCCCTAGTGTTTCAACCCCAAACGGCTTAAAAATATAGCTACCAATAAGGTTGTTATGCAACAGCCACTCCAGCAAAGCCCACCATGCTAGGAAGATGGGATAGCGCAAGGGTGTCGACACAGGTTGCATCCCACACCAAAGGCCTACCCAACTTGCAAGGCATTATGATCATTCCGTCTGGCCTCTTTCCATCGTCGCGTGCTAAGCCATTGGGTTCTAAAACAGCTGGCACCCCGGCGGATGATGTCATTAATGCTTGCGTGGCATGACAAACAACCAGCGCTCTTGCTGCAGGAAAGGCCATGGTGTCCGATGCATTCGACTGCTTCACCGCACTGACAGCGATGCCGAGCCTCGCAAGGAGCACCCAAACGCAAACTTGTAGAGAGCCGGAAAGTGGTGTCACCCAGCATAATGCCTATGTAGGGTAGAATGTAGCACCTGAAGCCAGATGCCCGATTCCCATTCTCCCACAGCCAATAGGTGGGCACGCTCAGCAGTGTTGGTGGACGTATTTATGAGGTTAATCTACACTAACCTGCAGAGCGGCTCAACACGCTGTCTCTGGAAGACGGGTTCTCGGGCTGCTCCGTGTCCGGACAAGCCACTTTCCAGGCGTTCATCGCATCAGTCAAATACGGTACTTCAGAATCATTCTGTAACTTTTTGGTGCTGTGGACCGAGGACAGGAACGCCGGTAAGCTTACACTAGAAATTTTAAGAAGCCCAAAAAAACGAATAGGTAGTGTGGCTTGCAGCCACGCGCGGTCGGCCAATGCCACCTTTATGATTGATGTAAGAGTACCTCGAATGATTTGATCGATTTTGTCTAAAAGGTGTGTTCCATAAAGGGGAAGAGCGGAGAAAATACATACAATTTGGACCAAAACAGCAGTATCTGATAAGTGTGAATGCCGAATGTAAGTTAGAAAGTCTATCCGAAATGTCTTTGAAATGTTTAATTTGTTAATCAACGAAAGGTGAAAAACTGTCTTCTAAAATTGGGGAACCTAGGAGGTGCAGGTGTACTTTTTTCCAAAACTTTGATATCTGGGTTTTATTGAATTAAATTTCTGTATAGTCGATTGTCTGTCGATATTGTTACAAGGGTATTCGTTTTTGTATTATGGGGTGAATAGCGAAACTGAAAATGTCTGGCCTGAGGGGATCACCTGATTGGCATCCGACTGCAGATTCCAAAACGTTGTCTCTATAAAGTGATTTTGAAGGCTGCATAAAGCACTGCCACAAAAATCCATAATTTTCCAGTAACTCCTTTTTTACTTCGGCCAACAGAGTTTTGTCGAAACTTAGTTAAAATATCCGTTCTTATATATTTCATGATGGACTGCTTAGCTCCATAAAGGTATAGCGTGAAGACAATCGTTTGCCTTATCTTAACCTTTTGGCGCGTCCTTTTACAATTTGCGGAGAAGAATACGGACATAATGTACCAAATAGCAATTAATAGCGTAATATTTTATACCCTAAAGTTTTACCAGACCTATAGGGAATATCTATGCAAAATTTTAACAGAATCTGTCCGGTAGAATTTGCGTCATGCTGGAACATACATTCAGACAAACACACAAAAATTCTAAAAACTGTATTTTCGGCATTAGAATCGACTTCGTAGCAATTACTTTTTTTCAAAATTATTCAATGGACAGTTTTGACTACGCTACGATTTTATTATATACAGGGTGGCAGGGACATCGACGCAAAAACTGATACCATGGATTCATTACATGTACTGAATCTATGGTATCAGTTTTCGCGTCGATGTCCCTGTCATCCTGTATATGTATAGATTATACATTACCTTTTACCATTAAGAAATTCATCCTAATTCGTATTCGTTCACTTTGTTTTTCTCATTGCTCGACTTTTCTCATTGTTTCCATGTCTTTTTCACTTTATGTTATCTAGTCTTTTTTTAAACATCACAGACCGAATGAATCGCATTTAGCCAATCATTAAATTGCAATGGCAAAGGTTAAGTGGTCACTTAGTGGTCGCACACGTCTTAATGTACCATATCCTTATAGATGTTATTACAAACCTGACATGGAGCTACAGCACTCGTTTGCAACAAGAATGGTCTTGAAAATGTGGAAATTAATCATTATATCAGCGTTGCTCAGTGTCGCTCAAGGAGCTTGTCTGAACGACATCTATGGAAATTACTCGATTGTGCTGGTGTATCCAAATGATGTTATTACTGAACCTGCGTGCGGAGCCATTGCTTTTTCTGAAGACCCACGAAACATTGAGTGCTCCTGTTCAGATGGAAAAAACTGCACACTAGTGAAAGTTAGGCTGCTAGAACGCGAACGTCCTGCCCAGCCTAGCATTCCAAATATTAAAACAGTAGTGCTATCAGTACCTGTGTTGATCGTCGACAATGTGGGTGATCTGCCTCTCGTAAATGTATCTTGCAGCTATGCAAATTATACATCTAGTGATCGAAGTGTTATTGAAATTGTGAACAACAACTATGTACTAGGTTACGTGACAACGAACACAAACGACACCCTGGTTTTCTTGATGGCTCGCGAATTGCCAAGTGCTTCAGAATTAGAGCATGACATTATACACATTGATAAACTAAAACACAGGGACTGGTCACGGTTGTGTACTAGAGAAATATATAATCAACTTCATCCTAAATAATAAATAATATTTATATTAAACAAAATAATAATTATATGAAAAATAACAATGTCATGTATTTTAATTTATAGCAATTTTAAATAGTTAAAACATTGAATCTCTTTGTGGGTTTACGAGATGAACAAAGACCACAAATAAAAATTGTTTTGCTTATGGTGAAGATTAAAAACGTTAATGTCCAAATATTGATGGGATATCTACAGTGGCTATACCTACTCGTACATCCAATTATTTTAGTTATAAAGACGCATTTTTTTGTGTTTATACTAACACAGCTAGATAACATGCAGTACCTAGTTATGTTTATCAGTACATGCCAAAGGTTGTCAGTTGAGACCTGAATATAAACACTGTCACTATATTTTTTCGGTATTACACGTGCCACAGTCTTTCGCCATAGTTCTTTACAACGACCGAATAATATCTCATTGAGAATTCGTCATGTGGAAATTAATCATTATATCTTCTATATTAATTCTCGTCGAAGCAACAGACGTACAGAATATCTACGGAGAATGGGTGCCAGTGGCTGATTATCCAGCTGTGACATCTGTCGCGATATGTTATAACTTCTCGTTTGCAAAATCTCCGGAAGACGTGCCATGTTCTTGTGATGATGGAAGAAATACGACTTTACTCCTGGTTAAAAGCAAGCGGGTTACAAACGAGAATAAACCGGCAACAGGTGGTCAAAAAATACGAATTCTGGTTGTCGATACTCCTGCCGAAGTAATGTCTGCGTTGAACGTCAGCTGCAGTTGTGGTGCTGAAGAATACACGACCCGAGGCGTTGCCAGATTGGTTGACGACAACTATTTTATTTTGTATCGAGCTATAGGATCTACTCGCACTGAGCAGGATCAGAACAATGCTAAACTTTTCGCGAAGGCAGTTGTGCCATATACTAAACTGCTCCGCGATATAGAACGTATTGAAGAATTGCGTGGAAGAAAAGGGGCTTTATTATGTAGTAGTGAATCTTATGAACAATCCAAATTATACCCATAAGTTATTAATAAAAAGCAATGTGAAAGATGAAGCCAAGTCAGAGGCCCATGGGCGGCTTTAAAACTCTGACACCAAGTTAGTCAATAACCACACGAAAGAAGAATGTTAAAGGTAATCGTTATTAAAATGTTTATTCTATGAAGTGTTTAATTACAGTATACGTGTCTTGTACCTAGATTATTTTATGGAATTTATCTTTATTTACCTCTTCATACTATGGCGGCCGTAGGTTGTGTGCCTTTCGGCGTTAGGGGTTGTATCCTCTCTCTCGAAGTAGGAGGCCTCCCTCGCTCTTTCGGTTTCAATCATGGACTAGACCAGTGTTGCCAACCCTACCGAACTAAAAAACAGCAAATCAACCATAAAAAGACAGTAGAAAATTAAAATGTGGATTTATTAATATTAAGAATAGGTATTTATTTTATTTTATTTGTCACTAATATATACATTTTTGAGAAGAAAAGTATAAATTGAATTCACTGGTAGGCACGAGTAGATACGAGTAGATTGATTGAGTAAAACATATCGATAGTTCTGCAATGCGTAAATGTATTTTTTTATAAATTTGATTGGTTGACTTAAAAAAGTTTTGTACTTACTCACAAATCTTTTTTTTTGTTGCTTTAATAATTGACTTGTTGTAAGGATTATTACAATATTGACGATACAATTTGTCATTTAATGTGATGTCTTTTACTTAATTATTTTTTGACATTTATGAACGTCTGGACCTCAGAATTGACGGATCAAGTAAGTATTTTAAGTAGTCATACTTTTTTTTAATTTGGGATTAAAAACCAGATTCAGTACACGATAAAACTTGTGTGTATCCCACACGTAAAGCAAGAAACGTGCATTTTGTTTTTTTTCACCTAAAGTACTTACAAGAAACCGTATAAATCTGGTTTAAACCAAAAAACACGGATGTCATTAAAAAAGCAGTAGCTGCTGATAAAATTGTAGCATTGGCAACACTGGACTAGACCACGAGCGGAAGCGAGAGATCACCCGCAACACCAACCGCCACCCGTCGCAGTAGTTAGTGCTGCGTACCTAATCTTTCATAATGTGTTTACATTCCTTTATGGAATTTTGGTTCATCAAAAACATCGCAGGTGGGTTACCTGAAAGCTGAAATGTCTCAAATACCTATTATTAAACCCTGTCTTACATTCTGCCAACTGGAACACAGGAACGCTACTTGAGCTCGTGAGCTGAGCGAGTCCACACAAGCGAAGCGACACCACTGCAGTGCTGATACAAATAATCAACTCACTTAGATACCACGAAAACTTGGGAAAAATTGGCAAACTGGACATTTAGTCTAGTCTTTCATAATATGTTCACAGAAGGCGTTCCTGATACCTGTCATTTAGACATGTGTCTTACTTACGTACCAATACAATAGGGATGATGCCTGGGTAAAATAATGAAATTCTAATTAGTCCGTCAGTCAGATAATAAAAAAATAATTGGACACGTATTTTTTGCTTTATCATATTAATAAAAAATTACTGAGATAAAACGCATTTTAAGTTGAGGAGTGGGCGTCGCTACGTCACTAGTATGTATAAAATCTACATACTTGTGACGTCATGGCACATTTTACCTCAATGTATCGCCGTAATCTTTAGATTACGTAAAAAAAAGAAAAAATGCATGTCCAATATTTTTTTATAATCTCAAAGACGGACAAAAAAATATTTTTTTGTCATCATCCCTATTATCAAACTCACTTAGATACCACGAAAACAGCGGCAAACTTGAATTTAGTCGTAGTAAAATTCAAATTCTATTTAGTTGAGATAAATTGACATTAGATCAAGGATCAGTAATAAAACGAACTTTGCTGTTAAATCGATCGTTTTATGATTATTCATTTAGTTGCGCAGTCGGTCACTGAAAATAAGTCACACCTGTCGTATAGGTAAAGTTTGAGTAGCACCATGAATGTTCTTGGCAACATAGACACTGGCCTTACTACTAAAATTATAGTCTATCACGATAATATCATCGAAGTCATCACAGCATTTTCATCACTTAGGCCCACCATAATTTTCTATCGCACACATTATAGCTCCTTCTCTTTCTCTCAGATCTTCGATGCTTGTCATAACGTCAAATAATTTCGGTTCCGACACAATTATCTTCGCAAAAAGGTACGCAGCGTTCTGTTCTTTGTTAGTACGCGTTGCTCCGGCAGATGGCGCGACATAGTGATACATAATGAAGTAATTGTCATCCACCAACCTTGCAACGGCGTGATCATTAACTTCTTCGTTCCCACATTTGCAGCCGATGTTCAACGCTGGCATCACTTCTGCAGGAGTGTGAACTACCATCATGGGCATCGAATACCGTTCCAATAATTCTCCAGTTTCCGTCATCATGGAAACTTGAACTGAATTTGCTATTCGTCCATCGGCATACATACATTGCACACTCACAGGGCTTTTTGTAAACGAGAAGCGTATGCAAACCGGTTCGTTTGCAGAAGGTGGATATAAAGCAACCATCATCCAGTCCCCATAAACATCTTGTATGCCTTTTGCTTGAATGACGGTTAAGAATGCAGATAAAACTATTATTTGCCACATGATTAAATGGTTAAAAGATCACTGATGTAAAGTAGCATATACACTGAGGCATGTGTCATGATTGTGTGTAATTTGGGATGTAATAAACTTTGACCCTGATAAACATAACATATGATATGCTGCGCTCGCGACTTCGTCTGCGTGGGAGTAGGATAACAACACTGGTTCGAGCGAGACTATAGACAAGCGTTCATAATTCTAAAGTCAGAGGCGTGTAAACAAAGTTTTAGGTCGACGATTCGAATCCTGAGCCATCAACAACGTTCATCATGCACTTTCTTGTAACCCCAAGAAGTTTATTTCATTTGAAGAAGTTGATTATTTTTACATTTGAAATATACAGACAACCAAAAACAGTAGCTTTACAAACATTTTTAAAGTTATTAACCTGTACAGATTTTTAACGGATTTGTTTTCAAATCAGTACTTACCTATTAGTGACGAATGGTGGAAGTCCTAACTAAAGTGATATTAATCGATCAGTTACACAGGAGAAAAAATAACTTTTAGCTATAATACTACGCCTAATGTTCCGCATTAATAGGTACCTGTTTTCATTAAGACGCAGATATATTCCGGTGGTTAGCTTGCGTGTTCTGTACTGAGCTCACGCAACACGCTGTCCCCAATTTGACGCATTATTAATTTATTATACATTTAACAAAATATATTTTAATAAAACACGTATATTAAAAGATTAATAATTAAATTGTCTTTAAAAAGATTTCAGAAAAATACGCTTGATTGATTTTGAGTGATTCTTAGTTTTTACTCGCGTAGACATAAATTTACAAATTAATTTTACTGCGAAATAAAAATAAAATCTAAAATATTCATATATTAAGTTATTAAGAAAATGCTCGTATTTAACATATATTTTTTCCAAATCATTAACACGACTCGTTTGTACGTGATCTTCAGTATAAAATCATTAAAAGTCGGTTATCGTCGCCTCCGCCCGTCGCAATCGGAGGGAAATTATGCCGCTGCCATCATGCATTTGGAAGATCTTGTGGCGAACGAAGTCCTAGCATTCCTGCAGTTCCAGCTGGATGTCATGGTAGACATTTGTGTGATCCAAATCATTCAATGAAGTGGAGATACACAGGGTGAAAATACTGCTGTATGACACGCTACATAATATGGGCGACTGAAAACTTGAAAAGGGAGAGGAGTCTCCAAGACATGATAAAAGGAGACCCGGACGACGACGTCCTGACTTCAGTGACGAAGGATTTGCGCAAGCTGCCCGCCGCCACATTCGTTCACGTCGACGTCACCAGGCAGCTGCGGGACATCACATCACTAAGATTAAGCCTGGTCGAGATGCAGTTGAAGTTGGAAGTATCGCAATCCACCATCATATCCATAGTCACATCAAGTATCCATCCATCAGTGATCTACGTACTACGTAGCAGATTTACGCAACACGGTGTGTAGGTCACACGGGCCAGGTACCAACGTCAAAACACGTCACGGCGCATTTAATGCATCGCAGGTGAATTTCGAGTCAGCAAAATTCGACTCGTTGCCGGGCACCGTCACTGCAAGCGATGCACAACCGGACGTCACACGACACGACCGTCGACCGACCGTTTCACGGAGTCATTACTTACTTTCATAGAATAATCCATAAAAAAAAAAAAACATTACTCTACCCGACTCACACTCAACACACGATCACTCACTCATTTACCAACCCTTATCCCTGCATACACACACTATCTCTCACACGCACCCTTAGAGGTACGCACTCACTACCATACTCTCCACTCATACACATACTTATGATTACTCTCACACAGTACACTCAAACACATTTACACACCGGCACACAAATGTATTACTTAACCACCCTTGCGCTAAACACCCTGGCTGCTGCTATACCTACATGACTGATCGCCCTGTATGGCCTAACACTGTCTCCTAAAATACAGGATTACCTAGTTTAGGAGACAGGGTTACATAATCTGTGTAGATTTATGTAGATATACCATGTTGTTTTGTACGTCTGTTTTTGTGTATCATGAATCTTGTGTGTATCGTAATAAAGAGTGAGATATGAGTTAATAAATAAATAAATAAATAATAAAGATTATTATTACTAACCGCGCTCCACCCTCCCCCCGCCCCCAATCGTTGGGACGCTGAGCAATATGAGCATGTGAACACCGAGACGTGCTTACTCGGCTGCTGTTATTAAAGTTCCGTAAATTATCAGCGGCAACCTGATATAAAGCAGCCTATAGCAGTGATAGCCTAGTGGTGTGACAGTCGGACTGCCAAGTCAAAGTTCTCGAGTTCGAACCCTAGGCACGCACCTCTGACTTTTCGGATCCATGTCCGTAATTATCACTTGCTTCAAAAACGGTGAAGGAAAACATCGTGAGGAAACCGGCATGCCTGAGAGATATTTTTCGATCGCATGTGAAGCTAAGTCAGAGACCCATAGGCGGCTTTCAAACTCTCACACCAGGTTACTCACTAACCACACGAAAGAGAAGATGAATCGGCTACCTAATAATACGAAGGGTGCCCAAAGCCCCTCCGAAGCAGTTCGGATCTCTTTACGTCCGGTAATAAGCCATGGACAGGTCAATGAAGAACGGTTCATTCACGTGGAGAAAAAGAAGAAGAAGCCTGTTGCAGTCAGTACGGTACGGCATTGACTGATCTCGACATGTTGCTGCGTCCCGCTATTCTAACGACGCAGCTGTACATGTCACGTTTACATCACACCGCGAAGGTAGAGGAGGTCGTGGAGTACATCAGGATGAACACCAAGTTCACCTAGAGAGTCGAGCCATAAGATTAACTTCAAATCTTTTGTGATGTGGTTTCCGACTCATCACATGGAGTCTTCCATGAAGGAGGAATTTAGAGCGACGGGTGTTGTGTACTCATACGTTTTCGGAGAAGGTTCAGCGCAATACGTCGCCGATTCAATGTCTTAAATAGATTTTGTATTTTTGTTTTTATTATTATGAATCAGTTTATTATTTTGTGTATCTACGGGCCTGAAAATAAAGCAATTATAATTTATTTTATTTTTTCGTCTTTGACCCAGACCCGCCCCGAACCAACGGTGTGACGTCGGTGTGTCGCCTGGGGTTCCGGACCCATAAGGTATACGAGATGCCAAAGTCTACTCGCAGAGGCCCGTTAGACGTTTTGAATGAGATGAGGCACCTAACCGACGATTATCCCTGTAGCACTATGCAAGTGCACCCAAGGACAGCCCCCGGTTGGTGCTGGATTATTGCAGAACATGGAAACAAAGCATTCTGGGCTGTGGGTTTGGGTGGCTATTATTACCTATTATAACAATATGCGACACCTAAATTTATTGCTTAGTAAAAACGCACTGACACTGGTCGATTTAACTAGGCATTGATACTAAGTGTCGCGTAGTGTTAGTGAAAACGGCCATAATGTTCCTATGTTGTGTCCTATTGCAGTGTACAAGAATATATATCTTTTAAGTTTCAATGTATCTTTTCTCTACCAATTTAGTCCTATCAGATACATATATCATTTAGAGTTGCTTTGTTGTTTTACACAATTATTTCTGTTCTACTTTCACGTGGACAATTAGCCGCACCTTTTTAAATGGAGTAGTTGACCATAGTTGTAGAAAAAAAATTGTACCGTTCAATTTCTTTCCGGGTTTCATACTCACTTTTCTCCTCCTTTTTCAAAGACCTTTCCTAAACTATCGTAATGCACTATAATTGCCTTGATTATTTAGTGATGGCAAGCACGACTGCTGAGCGTCTCGTATGGTCCTGGGTGAAAACATCCGCATAGCAGTGTTATTGATCGTTCCAATATGAATTTCCAAGTACCAACTCAGAGTCTGGATTCAAGCCCGGTTAAGGGTAATAGGCTCGCTCCCTGTGGAACTACACATCTCTGCCTAACCCTTCAGAGAATACTAACAAGCGTGCTGTTATGCTATTTAGTATGAACTTATACAGTTTTACACGGAGGAGCCGCTAGAACCTCTGTGTCATTCGGGATCTATAGATCATAATATAGTAGCATTATATTGTAAGTACTGTTTTTTTTTTTTTATGAATAATTCATTAAACTTGATTTGGTTTCCGTACGTATTTTCCGGGTGACCACTGAAAATCAGCGCTGTGCTGTGGGTCCCCAAAGCACAGCATCATGCTGAGTGGTAGCCTTCTTGTCACAGTCATGACGTGCCAGCAGCTGCCGACTATTTCTGTTTTGTGCTCGTTATTGTATTTAAATCTATTGTGTTTAATTGTTCTTACTTGTTCAAATGAGTTTATTATCTTTTTTTTTATGCACGTGTTTCTGGGAAAAATAAACTTATTTTTCTTTCTTTCTTTCTTTCTAGATAACCAGAAAACACTTTTGAGTCAACAAAAATAAGTAAGCCGACACCAATAAAACACGTTTATTTTACAGTTTTTTATACACATCTCAATGTGGCATGCAATGAAGACATTAATCAGTCGCCTTCCAATTATTACTGTATTAAATTTAATAACTCATTAATTACCAACTTCGTTTTCAGTACTCTTGAATCCAGTATAATTTTCTGTCACACACATCTGGGCTCCTCGTCTGTCCTTCAGATCTTCAATACTTGTCATAACATTAGATAATTGATTTGAAGAGACGACATTCCTTCCAAAAAGTATTGCTGAATTCTGTTCTACCGCAGTACGAGTATATTCCAAAGAAGCCGCAATATTGGAATACAAAATGAAGTAATCTTTGTTCACCAACCTTACAACAGCACGGTCATTAACACGTACTTCCTTGTCACCACATTTGATGCTGATGTTCAACGCCGGCATTACCTCCGCAAGCGTATCTACCACCCTGAACGGCATCTGGTGACCGTGCAATAATTCTCCCATTCCTGTCATGATAGTGGCTTGAACAAAAGTTGGGTTTTTTCCATCAGCATAAGTACATTGCATATTTTCTGTGCTTTTAGCGAACGTGAAACGTATGCACAAAGGGATGTAGGTAGAAACTGGATAAAATGCGACCTCGATCCAATCCCCGTAGAAATCTTGTATGTCCGCTGCCTGAGCGACGATCAGGAGAGCAGATAGACTTATTATTTTCCACATGATTACCAAAATATAGTCACTGCTGACGATTACTCTTGGACTGAAGAATATTTGGAACGTCTGTGTTTATATTCGGATCCTACTCAACTGGTTGCAAAAACACCGTTAACCTCTGGCATGCTACTGATAAATACATTATCAATAATATGTTGCATATCTTGTTTTGTTTTTTAAGCGTAGAACGGTCTGTTCATATAAAAATCTGCAACGGTGATTCTTGATAATATTTTGGAATAACTCAACTTTTCTTTAACGTTACGATTCTTCGTATATACGTGGTGCCTCCACATTTGTGACGTTTCAACGGACAATGCACTATGATAATGTTCACGGTATTGTGTTGAGAACTTGAGATATTATCTTTGTTCTAATAAAAATTGACGCATAATCAATCATGTAAGAGGTTGCGGGTTGTGGATGTCACATATCTTCCAACTTATTCTACGACACTGCAAAATTATTGCACGACGAAGTACCTATGTCACGAGATTTCGTAATCAGTACCTACGTGATATTAGATACCATTTTTACCAGACGTACCTGACACGGTCAAGAAGTCCATTTAAATGTTACAAATGTGTACGCACCAGTTTTTTGAGGAAAATACATTCTGACCTAAAATAACTGTCCAGGGCAGAGACCTCGTCTAAGTTCGAACACACTGCAACCTACATTTTCTACATTTTTAAAGTCTACATTTTCCTAATTTAATTATTGTAATAGTTAGATCAGGAAAATGTAGACTTATTAAAGAAATTTTATTGTTTAGTACAACAGGTATCTCCAAGTTCCATGCACCCCCATACGATTGATTCATAAAACGTCTTAAAAATATTTGCGAAAACATTTTTAAACGCTGTTTTACTTTAATTCTTTGTTTCCTAGCATTAATATATGTTCTGGTATAACTTAAGACCTATGTTTCGTTTGATAAATATGTTCTTTCGCAGACCTACTATCAGAAATGCGTGTCGCTGACCCGCATCATTTATGAACGAGATGATCTGACACAATAAACAAACGACATAGTCAACAGAATAAGCAACCATAAGCATAGCATGACCAGCCTATGATATTCCCAGTGCTAGGACACACTAGGCCTCCACCACGCGGGCCCAGTGCGGGTTGGTAGATGTCACAAGTCTGAGAATTTTTTATTCTTATGATCATGCTGATTTCCTCACGAGTTCTCCTTTCCTTGCGTTTTGAGAGCAGTGATGATGAAATAAATTACACAAAGTGCGCCTGCCTAGGATCGAACCCACGTCCTACGACATGAAAATCGAAGCCGATACCACTGGGCCACCACTGCTGGCTCAATAAATCAATAAGGAAGATGAAGTGACAATAAACTGGTAATTTTAGCCGTAGAACCGATGACCATTGGGGTAGGTGTGTTGTTGAGTGAAGACCGTAAATCGGCAAATGTAAGCGTAAGACGCCCCCAAGCTAGGTAGAGCAACTATCTATGAAGGTAGTAGAGTATCTGAGGGTTGTGTAAAATAGCGTGCTATTGAAGAAGCATTGGTTCTTTGAGTTATCTTCGAAAGTCTGACGACGAAGATTATGATTAGTTAGTTGCAACACAGAGCAAGACAACAGTTTAAATTGAAACATCTATCTTATACTTCTTCTTTTCTAATCGACAGTACATCTATCGATGTTGCTTATACTGTTTGGGCCCAGTAATTGCGACGTCAGAGGCGTTGGTCAGTTCGTCAAGGGTACAGGTGAATGGACAATAGGGATGATGCCTGGGTAAAAAAAAAAAACTAATTAGTCCGTCAGTCAGATAATAAAAAAATATTAGACACGTATTTTTTGCTTTATCATATTAATAAAAAAATACTTAGATAAAACGCATTTTAAGTTCGGGAGTGGGGGTCGATACGTCACTAGTACGTATAAAATCTACATACTCGTGACGTCATGGGACATTATACCTCAATGTATTGCCGTAATCTTTAGATTATGTAAAAAAAGAAAAAATACATGTCCAATATTTTTTTATAATCTCAAAGACGGACAATTTTTTTTTTTTCTCATCATCCCTATTGGAACACTAGCAGATGGGCCATAGTCTGTCCAGGAGCACCGCACTCCCACTGGATGTTGGGTGAATTGATAATACCCCATTTCACCAGATTATGTTTGCAGCGTATTTGGGTACGCAACTGATTCAGTCCTTTCCAAATAGGCCACTGCAGTTCGCTACAGGGACGCAGGTGTTCTTGGGGCTTTATGAAGTCTTCAGGTTCCAATTCAAATTCAGAAGAGAATCAGCATTTTTCGAACGTCAAAATTATATAAGATAGTCCCCCAAAAACGCCCGTTCTTCACCACTGGTGGTGGATACCTCTCTCCCCACAATTTACTTCACTCTTTAGGTGGCCTGTCTTAGATCACCTGTGTGGACCGTAAGAAGCTCCTGCGACTTTTTAGTCTACCCGGACTAGTCGTGTAGTCGTAGAGAGGATGTCGGGAATCGGATTCTGAGATTATCATTAGAACAAAACGGATCTGTCTGCTGTTGCAGGAAAATTTTACGTGAAAAAAAGGAACAGGCCGGTCCTGAAAATGAATGTTGCACTGTTTACAAGAATGGAAGGTTATATTATTGTTTATCTATATATATTGTAAAACAAAGTCACTTTTCGCGTTTGTCTGTATGTCCGCGTTGTTCTTCTAAACCACGCAACAGATTTTGATGAGGTTTTCACCATCGTTTAGAGAATTTGTTTCGGAAAGTTTATGTGTATAATACGTTAGTATTAAAGTTAAATTTACCTTGGAAATTTCTATGTTTTCTCAAGTCTTAAAAACCGTGCGAAGCAGGAGCGGGTTGCTAGTAAACTATAATTATTATTATATAAACAATAAAAGCTCTTTCGCAAAGACTAGGTCACGGATCTGACATCTCTTTGTAAACTAATTTAATTGTGACTAGCTGTTACCCGCGACTTCGTCCGCGTGAAAATGCCGTCAAAATCGGTCCAACCGTTTTGGGTTAGCCGAAACAAAGAAACAGACAGATAGATAGGGCCATTTTTTATTTTAAATTTTGTTGTTTTTGTGTTTAGTATACATGTTTTATTAAAATATCTTTTAATTTATACACCAGCTGAAATTTTTTACCGTCTCGAGAATAATATGGTGTGTTGTGTAAGTGGAACAGAAGCCATACCCTGGAATATTTGCTTAGTAGCATTGACCACGCGGGCAGGCGGGGATGCGCGAGCGGCTTGTGCGCCTGCGAAAGGATATCAAAGAGGCCGATGGCAAGTGCGGCAACTACCTATCAGCCGCTAAGGAAAGCTACGAATTAATTGATAAATTCCGCGCATTTAGTAGGGTGCGTATGATTTGAATTTCGATATTTTTTATAGTTAAAAAAAAAAAGAAAAAAAAAAGAATGTGCCATACGCTTCTGCTCCGTTCACCTATTATATATACCCTATTTTTTTCGAGACGGTAAAAGAAAGCATGCGGTATAATAAGTTAATAATGCGTCTAATTTGGGACAGCGCTCCTTGATGGGCGAGTCCTATTACTGGCTGGACGTACGACGCCTTGCGTGAGCTCAGTACGGAACACGCAAGCTATCCACTCAACGTCACTGGCATATACATATCTGCGTCTTTAAGCGCTCCAGGTGTGGTGCGGACCACGTCAACCTACCAATGACTCCAATACATAGGTATTTAATAGAGTCAGTTTGTTCGATGTAAGGGCAAGGATACACTGGTCATTATACAAACAGGTTTTACTAAGGTCAGGTCTTAGTAATTTTATTTATTTATTTTTATTTATTTATTTAGGTTAGCCAACAATTGTTTACACACTACATTTAAAATAAATTCCTATGCTGTCATGATGTATATCAATAAGATTCGGTGAGTTAGCACCTAGAACAGTTCTGCGCAGGGGTGGGTATAGTGGTGTGATAGGATTTCGTGGATAGTAATATTTCTAATGAATCTCAAGCTCTCGTTATTATTATTATTATTTATTTAACCATTTATGCACACACACATAAAATCAGGAACAGAAAATACGTACAAAGGTGATGCTTATTTCTAAAGAAATCACTTCCAGGTTACCTGATCTTCTTGTGACTGGGCTCACAAAATAACAAGAACAAACCAGCTCAATGAAAGTTGTCACAACTCAAAGTTGGGACTGTTACATAAGTACTATTTATGCATCTGCACGCTTAGCATGACCATAATAGAAACGGGTTTTGTCGACGGAAGAATAGAGAAAATGACAGCTAAACAATCGGAATCCGTCATTTTGTCTTTTCTCCCTTCGATAAAACCCGTAGAAAACCCGTTTATATAGTGGTCATGCTACGCGTGCAGGAATTTCTCTGCAGAAAGCTGAATTTAATATTATAATTACTGTAAAATGAAAGCTATGACAGGATTTGAGAAAAAAAATAACATCATTGACAAAATAAAAGTCTGTTATAATATTTATTATTATTAGAACATTTTATTACAGTTTCTAAACACATATGACTCGCTGACAACATTCTGGGTACTTCAGCCCTTGTTTCACGACATCAACTATTTTACACCTTGGATCAGTTATTTTCGGCCGATCGCACCTGGAAATTCAAAATTCAAAAGTCATTTATTCAAAATAGGCTGAGAATCAGCACTTTTCGAACGTCAAAATTACACAAGACAGTCCCCCAAAAACGCCCGCCCTTCACCACTTCCTAGTGCTTCAGCTGGGAAGAAGTGGCGCAATAAACTCCCCAGCAGCACAGCTGTCTGTTCAGTTAGAAAAACTACATGAATGACTAAGGAATTCATAAGTCACCGATTAGTTTTGGAAACCAAATACGGACAACTTCTTCTTCTTTTTTCCGTGTGGTTAGTGACGAACCTGGTGTCAGATATTTAAAGCCGCCCATTTGAGTACGGACCACTAAAAGGTTACAATTCATGATGAAGTTGGCCGATATGAATTCCGTCAGGATCTCAGTCCTGGGTTCGATTCCGGGGTCGGGAAAATTTTATTGGGTTTTACCATATATAATTTTTAGTAGTAGCCCGCGGTCTGGAATTGTGCCTAGTTGATGACAATAGGCTCGCTTCCTGCTGCATAAGACTTAAACATATGTAACTGGCAAAGTACGGATGTAATAGGTACATCACTGCCTAATCCTTCGGGTAATATGTTGAACGTGATGTTATGTTATTTGTTCATAAAGTACCTTTACTGAAAATGCTCACACCACTAAATTCAGTCATTCATCATAGGTACTGCTTTCATCCCAGGATGATAAAGACTATTTTGTAAAAAAAAAACATATACAATGTCGCCCATGGGCATGGGCCCACCCGTATTTTTCTGAATATTCATGACAAATTATCGAAAATTAACTTTAAAAGGCCTAACTTAAAAAAAAAATATATTAAAGATTTTTATTTAAGACCCCCCCCCCCCCCCTTTTAAAGCTAATTTTCGATAGGTTGTCAGAATATTCAGAAAAATACGGGCGGGTACATGCCCATGGGCGACATTGTATATACATATATAAATACATACAATAGACGACGTATATTTAGTAACCTAATCCGCTTAACTGTTCTTAAAGCTGAGTTGCAATGACACAATTGGTAACACTGAATTTTGCAGTCATGATTATAGTCAATTGATAGAATTGTCTCTCTGTTGGTATTGAAACTAAGACTGCAAAATTCAGTGCTAGCAATCGCGACACGGTTCAAGTTATTATGAACGCACTGTGCGCCCGACATGACAGGTGCATCATTTCATTGCAAATACATGGGGTAAGCAGACACTACAGACCGCCTCCTACTACCATCCTTACATACTGAAAATCTTGTTGTGATAAAACGTCTGGACCTAAGAGGGCTTATCCTAAAAGTTGGCAACGTAACAAAAATTGCTGTCAAATATTTACCCGTTTTCATTAATTTACCAATAATACTGTATGGAAATATGAAATGTGGCTAACTATTGAACTAAAATATTGATGTAACCGTTTTAGGTGTAAAAAAGGCATTTGGAAATTTTCCAAACACTTTTTTTACAACTAAAACGAAATATTCGATGTTACGATATTAATTATTGCATCTCATAATCAATATTTTAGTTTGCAAATTAATAAAACAGGGAAATATTTGACAGCTATTTACGACGTTGCCAAGTTTTAGGTTAAGCGCTCTTAACTAAGATTCATTTTCGTTCGTATTTTGTAATTTACCATATTAGCCCAGGTCCGCACGGGCGATTTTTGCCCGCGGCCATTTTTTTTCGTGCAGTGCGCGATAAAATCCTGCCGCGATATTTTTACGTCCGTGCGGACGTGAGCTTGCAGTTTCTGATATGTAAAACTATCTGATGGCTGGTAATCAACAACGGTCGGTGTGGTGTAATACAGTGTCAAACTTGGCTATTATGGAATTTTTCTATATTACGCTAACTGGTCACTGAGACAGGACACGATTTCTATGACAGACTGACAGCCTCTATAAGTCTATATTTGTATCATAAAGGAGATCACTTATTATAGCAACACGGCTCCGACACGGAAAACAACTTTTCATTCAAGTTAGGATTTTAAGTCAAATGCATAAAGTCTATTTTACGATGGCTATACAGAATAGTGGATGTCTCGCGGGCAGTGAGCGACCCGCGAGCCGTCACTCGTCGCGCCGACACTCTTCAAGCGAGGAGTCCGCTCCCCGGTGAAGAAACGCCTGCAGGTGGTATGCATGCCGCCGGTGACGCCTCGCTTGTGAATAAACAACAAGTGGTCCTCACCGATGGCTACCGGCAGCGAGGGGTCGCCTTGCTGACGGTGCGTTGGCGACTAGAGGTCGCCTTGCTTTCGGCGCGTTGGTGACTAGCGGTCGCCTTGCTTACGGCGCGTTGGTGACTAGCGGTCGCCTTGCTTACGGCGCGTTGGCGACTAGATTTTTCGAGGCAGTGCCGGGGCGTTACTGCGCTGGAGCGGCGCTGTTGTAATGGGCAATGTCCTTTAATCTCTTTAGTAATCGCGATTTTGGCCACTCGTTGTGTTCAGTTTGGCGATCGTTTTTTGTCAAACACTATATCGATTTTTCAAAAACCACTGTTCGCCGATGCTAAAAATATCATGTCTGCTTTTCTGTTTGGCGTTAAGAGTTCAGTCAGTGTGAAAATGACTCAATAAGACTTACTTAGTATTACCCACCCCATCTGGGAGGCATTCTAACATTGTACAACCAGGGTTCGATATTACTGTATTGAATGGTAGTACTACATTTAAATCACTGAAGTAGCATCCTTGTTTGTCACCTAAAAAAAGAAACAAAGTTCTGATAAACTGCTTGCGCACTGCATTTGATCCTACTTTATTACCTTTAAATTTGACCTCATTTTTCTGGTACATGACGAAGCTATAAGGAAAACTATCTCAGCTAAGTGGGATTTACAAGTTAACGAATAACAGTCGAACAACTTACATTTATGCAGTTGGAATGTATGTGAGAACATGTTTTTCAACTACAATAATTTAAGTTTGTTTTTGGGATAAATTACTTCCAACTACGGAACCCTTCATCGTGCGTGGTTCTACACGCACTTTGCCGGTTTTATAATTTCTAACTTGACGATATTATCGTGGACGTCCACGTGCATGTCCGTAAAAGTAAGTACCTTAGTAATATGTTTATATGACATAAAAAGTACACAGATACAGGATGACACTTAATTTAAGCGTGGAACAAAATAATGATCAATAACCCCCATGCTATGAAAAACCTGTGTTACAAGGGTGGATGATCACTTTAACACAGATTTTCCGGTCATCAGTCCTGGGTCATAAAATATATGGAATTACGTACACGTTATAACGTTATCGTAGACGGAAATTTAAAAGCGTCTTATCGTGATAACGTGACGTGGACGTCCACGATAATAACCGTCTCGTTAGAAATTATAAAAGCGCACATTATGCTTTCATTTGCTTTTGGTGACTTCCGAAACCACTATTCTAAAAATAACTATGTCAGCCAAGTAATCAATACCAATACTATTAACGCAAATATTCCGCTTCGCCGAAGAGTCGGTTTTACGAGATGACGTAACGCTGATCATTCAGTATTTTGCCAAAAGCTAATGATTAAGTATACAATGCTGTGTACATAATTTGTTTGTTTAATTAGAGACGGAAGAGGATTTCCTCCAAATATGATTGATGGTCTGTGACGTGAACAGCCAACTTGCACAAGTCCGAGGCCATGTGTTTCTATGGTCCTCGGAACGCGCCACTGTCGGGTTCCCAGATTACGGCGGGAGGGGTTCACATCGGTGTCGACTCGACGATGAAGTACCTGGGACTCGTCCTCGACAGCCGGTGGAACTTCGTGGAGCACTTCCGACGTTTGGCTCCCAAACTGGATAGGGCTGGGGCTGCTTTGAAGCGGCTCCTGCCCAACCTGGGGGGGTCCAAACGCCTCCCGCCAGAGGCTTTACGCGGGGGTCGTGCGGTACATGGCCCTTTACGGGGCACCGATGTGGGCGCGTTCGTTGAGGCTGCGACCGGCCCGGCGGTTGAACGCGTCCCAAAGGGTCATGGCCATCAGGCTGGTCCGGGGATACCGCACGGTCTCCCGTGAGGCGGCGAGCCTCCTTGCCGGACTACCACCATGGGATCTGGAGGCGAAAGTCCTCGCGCACATGTGGGAGTTGCGCGAGGACGAAACGCCGGGGTGTAACTCCGCTGCCGCGAGAAATCACGGCACAGCGGACAAAGCTCCGGCGGGATCTCATGGCGGCATGGAGTGTGCGATTGTCGCAACCCAGCGCTGGGCACGCCACAATTGCGGCGATAAGTCCCCTCTTTGAGGAGTGGCTTGAGAGGCGCCATGGCGTCCTCACCTTCCGCCTGACGCAGGTCCTCACCGGACACGGTTGTTTCGGGAGGTTCCTGTTTCGCGTAAGGCGGGAGGAAACGCCCGGGTGTCACCACTGTGTGGATCGCCCGGAGGACACGGTGGAGCATACGGTGGAGGTCTGCCCGGCTTGGGCGGAGCACCGCCGTGTCCTCACGGAGGCGATCGGCGGCGGCGATCTCTGGCGTCCGGCCCTGATTCAGGCCATGGTTCGGAGCGAGAGTGCATGGGAGGCCGTCACCTCCTTCTACGGTGGCCGATTCCCAGTCACCGTAGGCGTGGGCTTGCGTACGGTGAGCAATGGGCAGCTCGCCGTTCGATAAGGACCAGGCCCGTGTCGACGGCGCGTTGTGTCCCACGCGCGCCTCAAAGAGATGTCAGCACCAACCGACGGGGCGAAAGACCAATGCCTGCTGGGGTTGCGGGTTTGTCCGAAAGGGATATCGCGGCCCCGGCACACAGGCAACGGAAAGAACACGGGTGGGTTTTAGTCAGTAAAAGTCTGACACACCCTCTCGCTCTGCCCAGAGCGGGAGAAGTCATTTGATGATTTCCCATCCTGAAAAAAAAAAAAAAAAACGTGAACAGCCAAGGTTTGGCTCGATTAAGTGTTGCTACGAACGTGAAATTTTTGGAAAACTCTACGTAATAAAAATCTTAAATGCACTAGCAGACAACGCACGGCCTAAAACTTTGGGTCTAGAATCATATAACTTTTTATGACAGTTCTACATTTTCACCGATGGGAAAACCCATCGGGCACACGGCTTGTTTTCATAAATATTATAGATGACAAATCGTATACAATGTGTTACAAAAACCCTGTCCAATCTGAAAAGGGCACATACTCGTAGGTACTGCAATAACATTACAATTTTTTTTTTGTTAATAGCTATTTAAAATTCACGTTTTTAGTACCAAAATTATGCCAATTCCATAAAAAATTGGTAAATTTTCAACAGAGGTCATAAGGTAAGAACTTGTAGACACTCGCTAAATGACGGTCCCTCGCCCCCTGTAATAACCCGGTAAAATTCCCCATTTAAAAAAATGCGGCGATTTTTTTTTCTTTTTTCCTGGAAATTACCATATGAATAGACTCTCAGTCCAATTTTTAACAACACCCTCTAGAATCGGACAGGGTTTTTGTTACACATTGTATACAATATACAATCTAACACTAAATCTAACTAACTAACTATACAAAAAAATACAAAAAAAAAAAAAAAAAACTCGCGTCGAAGTACTCATCCGCATCGCTGTCATCCGGAAAATGGCCCAGAAGACTGGCAGCATTGCCACGTTGAATGGCAATGCTGTAATAATTATTTGGCCAAAGAACGTGAAGTGTCGACCAATAGGGATGACGACTAAAATTTTTTTTTTTTGTCTGTCTTTGAGATTATAAAAAATAATGGACACGTATTTTTTCTTTTTTTACCTAATCTAAAGATTACGGCGATACATTCAGGTAAAATGTGCCATGACGTCACGAGTATGTAGATTTTATACGTCCTAGTGACGTAACGACCCCCACTCCCTAACTTAAAACGCGTTTCATCTAAGTATTTTTTTATTAATATGATAAAACAAAAAATACGTGTCCAACATTTTTTATCATCTGACTGACGGGCTAATGTAGGTACCCATAAGGTATTTGGGCCGGTTGAGGATCTTTTAAATTTTTTAATTCGCTGACAGACAAAGCACAGCCTAAACCCGGTATAGAAGCTTGACATTTTGCACAAGAATACCTTATTTAACGAAGGTGAGCATTAAGGAAGGAATTTTGGAAATTCATTCCTTAAAGGAGTTAAATAGGGGATGAAAGTTTCTATGGAAATTCGACATTTTTGCCGATGGGAAATCCCAACGGGCACACGGTTTGTAGGCTATAAAGATACTTCAAACATGAAGAAGAAAAAGAAAGAAAGAAAAATATTCAAATAGGTTTATTTGTCACAAGAAACACGTGCACATAAAAAAAAATAAGTTACCTTCAAACAAAAAGAATTGTCCAAATCGCTTTATAAACGAAGGAGTTCTGAGGAAACAAACATAAAAAAAAAGAATTGAGAAACTCCTCCTTCCTTAAAGTGGGAACAGATCTATTTAACACGAGCACAAAACAGAAATAGTTGGCAACCGCAGGTCGTCGTGACTGTGACCAGAAGGCATGTGAAATCGACCAACCCGAACTGGGCTAGCGTAGTGGATTACGGTCCACTTCCACTCATAGAGTGGAGGCCGAAGTACCAACAGTGGGAACATAGGAGTGATGGCTCGCGGTTTCGTCGCGCCAGTCTGCACGTGACTTAACCAGATACAGCACGACAGACGGTTTTGGCTTATAATAAGGGTCCCGTTGGCACCCTTTGAGTACTAAAACCTAATAATTTCTTGACGCTCTCTCCGATCTCATATTTCTGACAGCTATGCGTTGTCAGTCAGTCAGTCACGATTTCACGAAACTGCTTCATGAGTAGGAGATTATCCATTTAGAAACAAGTTTATTATATAAATATTTTAGCAATTTTAATTCGTACGATAAAAGTTTTTTGTGAAGACCTCGGGAGGTGTTTGTGGGACCTTGACATCGTCAAGAAGGCTTTTGCGGGTCGAAGTATAAAATACCAACTTGATTTTTATTTGTCTGTCTGACATTTCTTTTTTTGCAGTATAGTTCCAACTCCATTATAGTTGGCATGAACAGTTATGAAAATGTATATTATTTAGCAGAATGTCTGTTTAGTGAATGCACTGGACTTGGTTGAAACTAGTGTCTACATGATCGCAGTTGCAAGTCAGCGCTGGACTGACTCACTGTACCAGGTATGTTACGGAAGTCGTTTTACCGGAACCGAAACCGGAATCGGAGGTTTTAAATTTGATTGTTCGGAACCGGAACTGGAGTCGGAGGCGGAAGTAGAAGAAAGATGTGGTAAGGGAAGGCTTAATGAAACAACAGAAATATAATTCAGTCTCTTAAAGGCTTGTGCACACCAGCGCGACTTGTCGCGCGACGCGACACCGGTTATTGTTATACTGTGAAGTTTTCTTAGAAATTGTATTGTTCGTGTCGCGTCGCGCGACAAGTCGCGCTGGTCTGCACAACCCTTTAATCAGTCAAATATTAGCGATAACATCTATAAACAAAACAATAAACTGAGACTTCGAGCGCGAGCGTGTAGGTATAAAATAAGCAAACGAGTTAAAACTTGTTTGTATGCGCTCTAGTCACGTGCATCGCTGCGTTTCTAACTTCGGTATAACTCCGATTCAAAATTATCGAAACCGAAGTCGGAATCGGAGGTGTAAAATTAATCGGAATTTCCGATCTTTCGGAATCGGAACTGAAGCTCCGTAACATCCCTGAACTGTACTGTCACATTACTGGGCTCATATAAACCTGTATTTACAGACAATTTCAGATGACAGTAAAGCTTCGCAATACACTTCCCTGACTGTGTGACTAAGTGACATTTTCAATGATATAATAAGTCTCCAAGAACAGTTAAAGTCGTATGTTGCACACAGTTATTTTATCTCTTATTTTCAATTACTGTCAAAATCACAGTGATCTTCATTCTCGTTACAATAAAGGACTGTACCTGAAGCATACAGAAACTTAAATCTAGTGGGGTAACTATTTCAGTTAAGTGCACATAACAGGCGCAACGGGCCGCAGCGCAACGCAATTTTATATAAAAAAGTGCGGTGCGGCCCGCTTGTATGGAAAAAAAGAATATAATACGGCCCGCCCAAATCTACGTCAGCCTTTAAAAAATGCTGAACAAAATGGCAAGAAAGTTTTTGAACAAACCCAGTAATAAATACTAGTACAAAATAACTACAGGGCAGCGATTCGGCGCTATGTATTTATCATGTTCCTTTATGAATCTCATTAGTTATAATGAGCGTCGTCGAATTAAATGACAAAACAGCTGATGTATCAATTTTATATTTTTGTTCGACCATGGTTACGTAAGTGGAAGGCTTTGTTTGCTTCAAATTATGTAGTTTCGTTGCTTTATTTCCAGTCACAATATTTTCTTTTAAATAACGAGATTGTTTCAATAATTATTAACAGATTTTATTAGAAAAAACCAAAATATATTTTCAGTAAAAAGTGTTGTGTAGATTTTTATTACCGCCTGTCAATGGCAATATAAAAAGAGTCGGCCCAGAATCTGGCAACGAGTTCGGCCAATTCAGTAGCGTCCACTATAATATCCTGTAACGAGCAGACAACAGGACGCGCTGGACACGATATTAAGTGGCTCATTATTTATAAAACAGCACTACATCATCATACCCTATGGTGATGGTAGGTACTTCCTGTAAAATTATTTCTCAAAGAGCTGCAGTCTCTTTTTTTTCTGTTCATTACTTGGCCTCATATACAAGCTACTTAAAGATTTCACAATGCAAACTTGGCTTCATATATAATCGCCTTAAAGATTTCACAATGCAAACTTGACCTCATATAGAAACGCCTTAAAGATTTCACAACCCAAAGTTGACCTCATATACAACCGCCTTAAAGATATCGCAAAGCACACTTGCCCTCATATACAATTGCCGGTAAGATTTTACAATGCAAACTTTGCTTCATATACAAGTGCTCTTTGATAACTCTTGTCGCTGCGACAAACAAGTATTCGCCAGTGGGCGATGTGAACGGTCAGCAATGCTTTCCCACAACGCCCTCCTGTCAATGTCATTCAGGCGCCAAAAGATCCTTTTTTACTTTTACTATTTGTAATTAGCTGGGTTTAGTTATTAAATAATTGGTTGATAAATCATCATACAATAACTAAAAATATTAAGCATTATTTAAATTAAAACACATTATAAGATTAAAACAGCAGAGTATATTTGCATGATGTTTATATTTAAGAAAAGCAACTTCTCAACAATTACTTATTCTTCAAACTGAACGTTCTCAACAAAGTTAAAATTCACTTGTTGTATGTTAATGGAATTAACGAGCTTGTTTGTGAAGCGAATGTTGAAAATGTCTGTTTTCATTTAATTAGCTACACCTACATACCTACATTGTGGTACTCCTAAGCTAGTAAAGGTTTTGATTTTTTTAAACCTCTGAATAAAACATTTCATGTTAAAAACGGGAATAGTCAAAGGGCGGAGTCAGAGCGCCACCCACACTAATAATAAACTTTTTTTTTTTTTTTTTAGCTATTGCTGTGATAAAATGTAATTGCCGAAAAACATTTTTTTTAACCAATACTATCTATTTAATCTATTGGCCTGCATCTCACCTGATGGTAAGTGATGATCAGGCCGAAGGTGGAGGAGAGTTTCACCTGGAATCCTCAACCACATATAAACATGCTATCTTAGCTCTAAATGCCTAAACACAACAATGCTGTTAACATTGTTATTATGGCGACTTACATAAGATAGTGGTAGCTAGCCAGGCGGCCTGCTGGGGTTGCGGGTTTGTCCAAAAGGGATATCGCGGCCCCGGCACAGAGGCAACGGAAGGAACACGGGTGAGTTTTAGTCAGTAAAAGTCTGACACTCCCTCTCGCTCCGCCCAGAGCGGGAAAGGTCATTTGATGATTTCTCACCCTCAAAAAAAAAAAAAAACTAGCCAGGCGGACTAAGAACAAGCCATACCACCAACTAAACCGAGCAGAAAATTTTACCCCCACTAGGAATTGAACCCAGGACCTCTAGGTGCGAGTCAGGTCGGCTAACCACAAGACCCCAGAGGTGACTTTTCGCCCTTTATCATACAAATTAAGTTACTACAGGTTTATTTGTAATACTTATGTACTGAAATTGACATCTAAAATATAACAACAAATGCATTGTTACAAACCATCAAACCTCACTTTATTAACTGCGTTATTATGAAACTATATTAATGCAGACCTTAAAAAGAATATGTAGACCACATGACATTCCTCCAACTTATTTAATAAACAAGCAATTCAAACAGTTAACGGAGCGCACCCACTTCATAAAAATAAACTAAATCATTTCATCTGTTGAAGACTAACGGAATAACATTCCTAAGAAAAACCCCGAATTGTTAACAATTAATAATAATCAAAATACCTCGTTTTGTATCGAAATGTTTTGCTTTGTCGACCACTAAATTAGACATTCTTTTGTATCAGTAGATCCGGTGTGTTAGAATACGGTCAGATTTTTAGCTCTTGATCAGTTTCAATAGTTTAGGTCTCCGGTAGCCGTAGGCATGAGCGCCGGGAAGGGGGTCCAAGGGGGTGCAATTGCACATTCCTAGCTTCAAAATAAAATATAGGTGAAAAAACATTCAGAACTAAAGAATAATCAAAATATCTGAAAACGTCTAACACAATAATAGAGAACTTTAACCTATTCGATGCAAGATTCTAAAATTTAGGAGCTCGCTTCGCTCGCTCTTGCATTCTGCACGATCTGAATTCTAAAGCTTCTTTAGATTAGTCGACAAAGTACTAAACTCCTATTTCCGAAAATCGAATCAGCCCTAGGAGAAGTGCTAACTTTATCGAGTTTGCTTCGCTCACTCTTGCATCCTACTATATGTTAATTCTTAAGCTTCTTTGTATAAGTCGACACAGTTAATCCTCTTTCTGTCTGTATGAATGGACAAAATGAAACCTATCCCATTCCAGGCGAAATGGAAAAATCTCATATTTTTTAAGCTTTTCTGCTTAAGTCGACAAAGTTACTCTTTGTATGAATGGATAAATTATAGCCAAACATATCCGAGGTGAACCGCAAAAATGATCGAGCTCGCTTCGTGGAGCTGAAGATGTACCCCCCTGAAAATAAACCTGCCGCCAGCCATGGCCGTAGGTGACGTGAAGCCGTTTTTGTAAACATGTGTGCACTTACTGAGGTGTAGTTTGGTTGTAGTTTGCCCAAACCAAATAAAAAAACCAAGACATAGCGAACAGACAGCTAAGCATACCAAAACTACACCTCCTCTCTGTGCATACACGCTCACACCCACCCATTTACAATCAAATTATAATCAAACTACACCTCAATAAGTGCACACATGTTTACGAAACCGGCTTCACATCACTGTTGACAGCTTTATGTCTTGGTTTTTTATTTGTGCTGAGGTAGTTTGATTGCAAATGGTTGTAAATGTGTGCGTGATAATTTTGATTTAACGGTTATCTTTCAAATACTTAGGTAATGAAGCTTTGCCTCGTTGGTCTAGCGGTTGCAAGCGCTATTGCTGAGCAAGAGTTAATGGGCTCGATTCCTGAGATGGGCAAAGTAGTTCGGCTCTTTCCATCTCGAATTTCTCAGTAGCAGCCAAGAGTCTGGATGTGTGCCCGGTTGATGGCAATAGGCTCGCCCCGGTTACATTTGACTGCAACATAACTGGCAAAATAGGGGTGTACTACAGGTACACCTCTGCCAAACCCTTCGGGCAATACAGGCGTTATGTTATGAAACACAAATAAAAAATGAATAGCTGTCGTGTCAGCGACAAGAAGAAGAAGGTCAACTACAAATCCTATAGTGTAGATAACCATAAGCATCGACCGCCCTAACTAAAGCTTACATCGGCTAATACCTAATAAAATTTTGGATTGTTGTACCTACTACCCGACCATTGGCAAGTAAAACCCCCTTCCTGACGGCCTATTTATGAAAACTGACAGACGATAGATGACAGGCGACAATATCTGACAATCCGAAAATCCGATATTTTTGTATGTTTTTTTCATAGGTAATTTTAATACTTTAATAAACAATCGACAACAGAAATGATCACAACGCTAATTTGAAAAAGTCGATTTTACACCAGAGGCATTTCAAATGAAAAATGTGATAACTTTTTTATTAATAAAGATAATTTATTGAACTTTTCACTGCTGTCAATCCTCTTGACAATATAAGAAATTTTGTTATTTAATTTCTTTATTAATTGTTAGTTTTGAATTTAACCCGAGTTAGCCGTGCATACACTAAAAACCGATAAATTAATATGCAATAAATTACGCCAACTCATAGTTAGCATACTAAATTATGGAATGTCAAAAGGCGAGAATGCTAAAACATTAAATTAAATTCATATTAATTGCCAAACTATACCTAAAATAAAAAAATATTAATTCCCTACAATATTAATAACAACAAAAACCATACTAATATTTTAAACCCCCATCGACGCGCGTCGTGCTTACTCTCGGCCGAGTCGTGCCTTTCTTGTTACGAAAATTCACGAACGGACTACACTAGGCTAACTAGAGATAGCGTAATGTACGTCGTGCGATTATAAAAATTACATTCACATACCGTTATGTAAAATTTGTAACTTCGTTATTTTTTGGAATTTCTATAAAACTGTTTTCGTACAAATTGAAAGTCTATAAATATAAATAATTTGGCATTAAAAACGGAAATTGCCCAAAATTCAAATTAGCGTAGTGTACAGTGCTTGTGTAGAAATATTGTTGTGATATCGTGTCAATTTTGTTTTTTTTTTTTGACAAATCTCACAGTAAAGGCGTTTACGAGCTAAGTGATGACGTCAAAGGAACTGTTTTTTCTCTTTCCTTTTATAAATTATCCCGGTTGGTGATACTTTATTCAAAATACAATCTAGCCCATTCGCTCATAAGTTATTTAAATATAGCTTAAACTGCTAAGTAAATAACTATAAAATTAAGAAATCGTCCAATAACGTCTTTCTTTTTCACTTTATGTTAAGGGGAAGACACTTAATTCACGTGTTCTTAATAATAGTCAGCACTTGCACTGCAGTTTAAGTTCACTCACACTGCACTAAACTAACTCAAAAGGTTTAAACCTTTTTAGTCTTCGTAATTCAGTGGTTTGAAGGAGTTGGATCACCTCGACATCCACGTGATGATGAATCTGTGTTCGTGAGCTTCTGCCTCTCAAAAGAACTAGCAATGAAAAACATTACTAAAATAATAATTATAAACTTACTCAGACGATCAGGTATTTTTGGCAATTCCTCCCAAAACATGATTGCGTGTACTATACCAACGAGTAAAACAAAAACAATCACTTTTGCCAGCATCTTTATTTCAAATTATATTTTTTTTAACTTGAAAGTATTCGGTCTTTGGGGTTTAAAGAATACCTTAATAAAAGCAATTGCAATGGTTCGTTTTTATTCTGTCTCCACCACGCTTCCTTAGGTATGAATAATTACAGTTTGGTATTTAATTTTCAAATTACATAGTCAATCAATAAACTGAATGGATTTTATTATTTATTACTCGTTTATATAATTGATTAAAACAAGTTGTTTATAACTGCGACAGAAATATTTATTGAAAACTATTATAAAAATACATAGTTACATAACTTTTTTGTATTAAATTTTCTTGTTGGGCTTTATCTTAAAGTAATTGATTCGCAGTTCACTTTTCTGTTTCACATTGGCATTTATTTAGCTACAAATATATAGAAATATAAAGAATTTTCCAATTAAATACTTCTGGTCGTTGGTTTGGTCATAATTTCTGGTTCTCCTCTGTTAATATAATATTATGTATTACTTTAACAGAAATGTGCACTTGACCAAAAATAATAATGTCATTGATCTCACACACATAAATTCTAATTAAAAACTCATATTACTATAGCAGATGCTATGATAAACACAGTAGACACTATATTCTAACTAGATGGATGGGAAAAGGGTAGTATGTCATAATTTACATAAATATATTTTTGGGCTTTTACAAGCCACTAATCAAATTAATATCTTGAAATTAAAAAATATGTCATCGGTGGGCGGAGTATTCACCTTGCGCAAATGTCTGTGTGGTTTGACTGAGTTTCGCTGGTTCTCCAATGTCAATACGCCACGGCTTAGGCTCTTAAGATGTCGTTGGAGGCAATTAATGTTGGCACAGCATTCAGGGTAAGTTTTAAAGAACCTAATATTCTTAAAGTCACAGTCGATGTCATCGGTTAGCTCTATACCGCATCTGCAAATAAAGTAGCTATTATTGTTTACCTTGAAGTAGTATTCTATGCTTCTTCTTTTCGAGTCGATGGGAAAAGTAAGGGTATTTATTATGTTAGATGAGTTGAGCCCAGTAGGCCACTCCAAATTCTCTCAAACTCCGGTTTGTATGTTCATCTGTTCCCTCATAAGTTCTCAGATACTCATCATAATTTGTCAAATGATTAAATATGGCGCCCTCTAGAGGACTTGGGACATAAAGTCGTGAACTAAAAAAAAAAAACATGTTGGGTATCAAATGAAAGGGAAGAAGCACATTCCAAAAAAATATATAGGTATATCACCCCAAAATAATTATAATAAAAACAAAATTTATTAAAACTACAACCAAACTACGACAAAAAAAAACAACTAAAATAGTATAAACAACTAGCTGACCCGGCGAACTTTGTTTCGCAATCTACCAAAATATATAAACCCTACCTACCCTACCTACCCTACCTACCCTACCTACCCTACCTACCCTACCTACCCTACCTACCCTACCTACCCTACCTACCCTACCTACCCTACCTACCCTACCTACCCTACCTACCCTACCTACCCTACCTACCCTACCTACCCTACCTACCCTACCTACCCTACCTACCCTACCTACCCTACCTACCCTACCTACCCTACCTACCCTACCTACCCTACCTACCCTACCTACCCTACCTACCCTACCTACCCTACCTACCCTACCTACCCTACCTACCCTACCTACCCTACCTACCCTACCTACCCTACCTACCCTACCTACCCTACCTACCCTACCTACCCTACCTACCCTACCTACCCTACCTACCCTACCTACCCTACCTACCCTACCTACCCTACCTACCCTACCTACCCTACCTACCCTACCTACCCTACCTACCCTACCTACCCTACCTACCCTACCTACCCTACCTACCCTACCTACCCTACCTACCCTACCTACCCTACCTACCCTACCTACCCTACCTACCCTACCTACCCTACCTACCCTACCTACCCTACCTACCCTACCTACCCTACCTACCCTACCTACCCTACCTACCCTACCTACCCTACCTACCCTACCTACCCTACCTACCTACCTACCTACCCTACCTACCTACCTACCTACCCTACCTGCCTACCTACCTACCTTAGGGATATGAAAAATAGATGTTGGCCGATTCTCAGACCTACTCAATATGCTCACAAAATTTCATGAGAATCGGTCAAGCCGTTTCGGAGGAGTACGGGAACGAACATTGTGACACGAGAATTTTATATATAAGATAAGACATCACAAACAGACAAATTAAAAATCCCGAGTCACACATAATCTGTTCGATTTATGTCCTAACATGACGTGTGTCTCCGCATTTCTAAATTGTCTGTCTGTCTGTGATGTCTTGTTTATACGTTTTAGTTGGCTTTTTGCTGTAGCTGGGTTTTATTAGGTCCTCAGAAGTGATTGTTATTCATGTATACAACATTTTATGGAACATGGTTTGGATATTTTCTACGTTGAGAAACGTTGTTTAAAAGTAGGTATTAAAGGTGTTACAAATTAAAATTCATAGTACTTACGCATTGTAGGAGATACCGTGTGGGGTGCACTTCATAACATAACAGTAACCAGGAACCTGGACAGTTTCCTCATAAGGAATTACTCTGCTGACCTTATTGATGTAGCAACCATGCATGTTCGCTGAAAAGAGGAAACAAGTAAACCAAACCCAATCTATCATTGAAAATAGATACTAAAGATTTTGACAAGATAGATAAATAAAAAATTCCAAATAATTTAAATGAAGGTATTCTATCAACAGTCGAGCTTCCTCATCCAACAATTAATATTGTTCTCTGTCCTTCTCTGTCCATGCAGTAAGATTGTGGAACTAACTTCCGCCTAGCATTCGTGATTTAAAAACTGTTTTTCAATTCAAATATCGAGTAAAAGAGAAAAGCATTACCTTTCCTCTCAACTGTGAGTATTGATATATCTATAGTATGGATCTTTATATATTTAAGCTTTATGTATTTATTTAAGTATATGTTAATTCATTACGTTGTACGTGTAGGTATATTTTAAATTCATATTTTTCTCTTCTTGTACTCACACACTATTGTCTACATTTCTTTCTCATTTTGCCTTAAATAAGCAGTACCTTTGTACTCATAATTATGATTATGTCGTTTCTGTATTTATACAGGGTGGCAGGGACATCGACGCGAAAACTGTTACCATGGATTCAGTACATGATTCTAAGCTGTTTCATAGAAAAGTGCAATACCTACGCGGTCAAAATGTATGGACAGCAGTATTTTTATTTTTATTATCGATGAAAAATTTCGACCCAGAATCATGTACTGAATCCATGGTATCAGTTTTCGCGTCGATGTCCCTGCCACCATATATATTATATTTTGTAATTTAATCATTTGAGATTTGGAGCTCGTGGCAAAGTAATAACAGCCGAACTGGTCGAACCATCAGGTTAAGCTACGCTTGCCAGGGTTGGTCTGTGGATGGGTGACCATCTTTACATACCAAGACTCCTTCGTGCCTCGGAAAGCACGCTAAGCCGTTGGTCCCGGCTGTCATTAGTGGATCTTTGACAGTCGTTACGGGTCGTCAGAAGTCCGAAAGTCTTGCAAGGGGTATCGTATTACCCAGTTAGTGGGTTTTGGAAGTCAGATAGGCATGTGCTCCATGTAAAATACTGGTATTCAGCTGCATCCGGTTAGACTGGATGCCGACCCTAATATAGTTGGGAAAAGGCTAGGCAGATTGATTGAATCATTTGATATGAAACATTTGCAGTGGCCTTACAGGGTAAATGTTTTAATACTGTGTCATGAAATTCTAATGCATGTCTACTAACCAGTGTTTTACATGTAATAATAAAATAAAATTAATTAATTAATTGTTGCGAAACTCTTAGGAGTCACAATTATATTTGTTAAGTAATGAAATACTACGATGACTCGATCTAATACAGACCGTATTTTTCAGGTATCCAACGGGGAGTGCGCATGCCCCAACGGTTTCTCACAGTGTGTTTGAAACAGTTGGGCACGCGCACCCCCGTTGGATATCAGTTATAGACACTTTGTACCTTAGTTTGTTTGCTAGCTCGATACAATAAAATCTGTTGTTAATATTTTGTGAAAATATAATTTAAAAGAGTGTCAATGGAGTTTCTTGCCCTAGTACGCTTTTGAATGGGCAACTAAGTTATTCTTTCTGACTGAGGATCCTCCTGTTCCTCATCGTTTATATCTTTATAAATAATAGCAATATTAGTAGGTAGCCTCAATGGATAAAAGGACACAGCGGTTTACAAGAAGGAGGTCGAGCATGGCACCGGTGAGGCCAGAACCTGTCCCGCCACTCGCCTTCGGGTATCTACGCACTCTGGTAAGGAAACGAACCAGGGACCAACATCACAAACTATGGTTGGACCACGGTGAGTGCAGGCAGGCCAAGGAGGCAGTCCCTACAATAGATGGCCGCCTTACAAAACAGGTTCTCCGACTAACGAAACCACAGCTGTAACTGGTCATGGGTGATTTAATAAACACCTTAATAAACACCTCTTTGTCATAGGAGTCACAGATAGTCCGCTGTGCAGAGCCTGCATGGAGGACGACGAGACAGCAGTTCATGTGCTGTTAAACTGCCCGGTGGTCGCTACTTACAGGGCAAAGTACTTTGGTAACCCATGTACCCTACGTGATATTGTCAGTGACACCAAGGCGTTGCTGGCTTTCTTTGAGGAGCTGGGGTGGATCGAATAATTGATTTTCCCACCCATACGCAAAATACTCGCATTGACGTGGAGTTGCGGATACCAGCCCGTATTACCTATGACCCAGCCTATATTACTTAGTGATAATACTCGTATAGCATACAGCACTGGTGAAAGAATTTTTAAAATCAGTCCAGTAATTCTTGACTTTGTTCATTACAAAGCAAAATACAAATAACAACACCGGACCGCACCGCGCCGGTATATAACTTTCACCGTCACTTATCCCTACTTATAGGTTCATTAGAAAACCAGCGTCAGACAGCACCTGTCTGGCATTAATGCTGAAACGAACCTTTTTGGCGCAACCGTGAGGCACACACTATTATTGTTAAAATATTATTTTCACTTTTTTTATTTTGTATTTTGTGTTTCACTAACTGTGTCCAAATAAAGATTATTCTTTCTTTCTTTCCTCTTTATAATGATATTACTGTAGATAACTGGTAATATGTGGATGTACTACTGGTACGGGCGACGGCTCGTTCGATGGTTACACTTTGAACTTAAGCAAATCTAGCCATAGTACGGAGTTTCAATAAAATATAAGGCCAGCTCATACTGGTTTAGTTGCTTATAGTGGATTATAAATACAAAAATGATAGGTTAAAGGGAGTTAATAAGATACAAAACTTAAATTAAAACTATCAGGGCTCTAACATCAGAACTCATCAGGTACCTTTTGCAAAAGAAATTGTCATAACTCGTTACATTGAAAATTGTTTTATTTCATTAAAATGATTGTAGGTAAACTTTTCTTGAATAGAAACACCATTTAACAAGACTAGTCTTCAAATTCCTTATCTTTATGAATTTCTCCTCGATTTTTCATTCTTTCGGTCTACCCACGGAAGGCTGTTTTCGTAACACTTAACCATTGGACAGCATCTGGGGTAAGGTTCACTAATCTCTGCTTCAATGATCACACATTTATCATGATCTGAAGACGTAACACCGCATCTAGAAATACAAGCATAACCCAAATCAGCCTTTGGTGTTCCCACTACTGGGAGACAGGCCTCCTCTCTGTGAGAGGGAGTGATTCGCTCAGCAACTCAAAGTCGCACCATAGAGTAACTCCTGACAGAGGCAAAGTTTTGATATTTTTGTACTGCTGCGCTTTGTAGTAGTGCACTTATCATTGCGGGTTTGTATGAAACGTTCTCTCGGTTGTGTTAAAGTTTTTTGCGCGTTCGTATTTCCGAAGGTAGACGATGATTGCCGAAGCTCATAATTGTTGCCCTTGGGTTTCGAATATTAAATTAAAAGCAATTAATTTAGTATAGATAAAATCACATGGATAAAATCATTAAAATTATCCAACTATTTGTATTGAATTATTTACAAAATATATTTAATTTATTACTTACGAAACGTAATCGATCTGTTTAAATGTGCAATGAATTAAATAACAATATCCCAAAGCGTTGATAGATTCGTTGAAGGGAATCACGTCGTCAACTTCCCTGACATAGCATCCCGTTTTATTACCTAAAATAGTATTCAAGCTTGGTAAGAAAATACACTTCCATATATCAGAAAATACAGGCGTCTAATTAACGGCCTCAAATGATGCAACTTGCGACTGGACTTGCGTCAAGCAACCGGCGTGTGCGTCACCTGTTTCCGACCATCGCTCCGCAAGCCGCGGCTCAGTGAGTTGTAGCATGCTCTAAACAACTTCTTTCATTTGTTTTCTCTGCAATCGGCGTCGCAAGAAGCGTGTCGCTTAAGCATGTATCTCGTGACTACAGGGTTAGGTCTAGGACGCTTATGGCATACATTAGGACAAAGATCCATCTTTGTATGCCTAAAGACGGGCTTAGGTGCCTAAAGGCGAAAGTCGTCACCGAGGCAGGCCTAAGAAACGCTCGCGTTCTTTACTGATTGGCTGGAGAAGACAACAGTTGAAGAGAAATGGAAAAGTAAGAGGAGGACCTTTGCCTAGCAGTTGGACGGTGTAGTTTATATACTAAGCTTAGGGAACGGTCCATGGCTCTAAGCTGTATAGAGTGAAATCCAGTTGGCCATCAACGTAACAAAACTGTGAAGACAGCAGAGTGCGATTGTTGTCAGGATGCTAAGGGGGTGCCGTACGATCTCCCATAAGGCGTCAAGTTTCCTGGCCTGGTCAATACCAACGAAATACAAAATACAGAGCTCGAAGATTTTCCACAGCTTGAGCCATCACATCGACAAGGCGTGGTAAGAAGAGCAGAATATTAAGCACCAAAATAACACTAACCAAATTCCCATGGTATCTTCGGTAACTTACTGCTCCAAGTAATAGCATTTGTACCAACAATCAGTACAAAAACTAAAATATTTAAAACCAATATTTTATCTCCACAGATATTCATAATGATTTTTGAAAAGGTAATAGAAACAACTAATATTATTTAACACAGCAACAAACTTTGAACCAATCTTAATGAAGCTTGATGGCTGACATCTTGCAATTATTCAAATTCACATTCTACACACTCGCGACTTTCACTGCGATTATGCGATTTTTATTTTTACAATAAAACGATAAAAACTAAAATAAATTGACGTATTTACGACGTGTAAGATGTGGTTTCCCGGATTTTGTTTTTGTAAAAGATTTCATTTTATTTAGCACTCATTTGACTATTTACAGAGAGCATACATTTTCTCCCACGTTAAACGTTTTATTTACTTTTCCATACTCCGTACTTTACAGTCGATTCACCTGAACGCTTCTTTGAGTTTTCCATAATTTAATTTTTGGTTTCCATGTTGGTTTGTAAGTGAGCAAGTCGCCAGTGTGTTACTCGCGAAGTAATTTTCATAAATCTTAATTACTGTGTTCACAGTCTGATGCAGTGAGAAACATTATTTTAAATTATGACATGCCGTTTTAAATTAGTACATTCGGTTTAATCAGTGGTACATTCTCAGCCGTCACGCTTGTTATCATTGAAGGAGATGGCAGAGGTTAACTTGATTGCTTATACATTCGTCGTCTACACAGGGCTAAACAGATGTGTGTATCTAGAAAAAAATACAAATCTTGACCAACCCTGTCAATATCACTCAGGCGCCAAATGATTCTTGCAGAACTCTACTGGCTTCCATATCAATTGCCATTTTTTGTTGGTGAAAAATAAAAGGTTTAACAATAAGCTGTCCTATCAAGAATAGGCTATGACTAACTTACTATATTACACCTCGATAGTTGCAGCTACACTTGTTTTAGTAAAAAGAACTGCCTAGTTAGCCGCAACGGCCGCAGTGGCTAGGTCGCAGCGGCCACCGAGATAGATATGTTTAAAGACGTGACGTCACACAAATCCTGCATCGCACATATTAGAGTTTACAGCGCGAACACCATATATATAACTTCCCTATATCAATAGTTTGGCAGTTACCCGCCAGACACGGCACCCGTCTGGTCGGAGGACCAGACGGGTCCTCCCTTTTTCATAGAGGATGAGTGAACTTTACACCCTGTTGCTCATACCTCTAAAGATACATTAGAATGGAGCAAGCGCACCTGGCTGCACGTGATCGATCGACAGCGAAATGGACATAGCCACTATTGCGCTATTGCTCTTAGCCTAACAATAACGGTCCTAGGTTCGATTTCCAGGTCGGGCGAGTATTTCTATCAGAAATCAGTAGCAATCCGAAGTTTGGACATGTGCCCGGTTAATTGCAATAGGTCACCCCCTATTATATGATGGGACTTAAACATAACTGGTGAAATGTGGATGTTCTAATCACCTCTGCTGAACCGACCTGCTGAAATACACGCGTGATGTTATCTTGTGTAGTTATAAAAAGGTTTGCCAACTGATTGTAGCCTATCAACTTCGAGACATTCTGTGAGAAAAGGATTTATCTACGTTAGAGAGTATAGTGAGTGCTCTAGAAACGTAGATATAACCTCAAAAACCAATCTACTTGTAAAAGTACTACTTACTGTAAAAGAGTAATGTGGTTTTTCAATATATTTCACAAAACAATCGCACAAAATGTTTACCAACTGCGCCCCCTCTGTCAACGTTATCAGAGCGCTAGAAGATCCTTATAGCACCTTACCCATAAATAAGTTAAATTGTTTTTATATGTTTTTTTCAAAAAAATATAATAATGAAAATATTATACAAAAATATTAAAATTTTATAAAAAAGCAGTTGCTATTATTTGTGGAATAAAAGATAACAAATCATTAGAGATCACACTTTCATTTCTAGAGTGGTTCTTATTTTATTAACGTAGCTGTAAAAAAAAATATTCGATCAATAAATCGTTTTAGTGAGAGTTGCTCAACTGCATTTAGGATCTATTGACCGCAATAATGCAGGATGCAAATTCCAATAACTTTGTACCAAATAAAACACTCACAATAATTAAAGTAATTTCTAATTCAATAAAAATAAATTAAATCAACAATTTGGTGGCAAGATAGCTTCTAGAGATTGGACACAAACTCTTTGAAAAGGAACTCTATCTATTCGTCATAAATGACTCTAGACATCGTGCTGTTAAAATCATGGCATTATTGAAACACACTTTCGCTCATTCTTTTCAATCGTTCGAAAAATTATATTATGTTCGCGATTTTTTTTTTCTGAAGTGTCTTCAACATATTTTTCTTTTAATCTATTTACTGTATTCGATAAATATGTAATAATGGCACATATGAATTTCTACTAAAACACAATCTCGTTTCTTTATTTATAGCACATTCAAATTACAAGTATCAATAACGCCAGGATTTTAACACGATTTTTAACTTAACCTAAAATTCTAACAGTAACTTATTTAGAACAAATTATTATCGAGATCACACTTGATGTTTGGGCAGCATAATGGGTGAGGTTTGCTCAGATCTTCCTCAGTGACGTGGCATTTTGGGTCATCAGTAGACACGACGCCACAGCTGGAAAAAAATGTTTTGATTAATTTAATTTTGTCGCCGATCAATGGCTTCATACACACTTGAAAAAAGAACTGGTTTTTTTTCCACAGAAATCATCCAGTATTAACACAAGATCAAGTTTATCTTTCAGAACTGGATTTTGTCACCTGGATGCTAAGTATTATGAATATAAGGACTAATTAAATTTATTATAACCCAAGCTCATGAATGGGGGCTCACAGGTGCTAAACGTTTGTATGGTTTTAGTTGCTAAGCAATGGACTGCAATTGTTAACAAGAAAATTACAAGCTTGTCATAACTTAACATGACCTGTAATCCTCGGTTAGGCAGAAGTATATCTAGTAGCCCTATGTAATAGGGGGCGAACCTATTGCCATCAACCGGGCACTAATCCAGATTGGGAAATTCCAAATGGAAAAACCCAATAACAGTTTGCTTGACCTGGGAATCGAATCCAGGACCTCTTGCTCAGCAATTTACGACCACTAGACTAACGGACAGTCAAACTGCAAGCTTATCAATAGTAAATAATTTTACTTACGAGGCATAGTCAATCATACTGGTTGAGCAGTATATTGTGTAGCAATATCCCTGCGGACTGAGGTCAGTGTTGAAGGGGACTACGTCGTTTATCTCTTCAATATAACAGCCTTCTTTGTGAGCTGAAAATGTAATGAAAATTCATTAATTCTTTGTACATAGTTTAGCTTTTTGTTTATCCTATCCTATCTATGTTAGAATATTATTTTTATATTTTCTTATTATTGTGCACCCTATAGTTATGTTGTAGAGATACGTTTTTTGATGTGTAACATCTTTCCTCTCGCTTTCCTACAGTCTGTGGGCGTGGTTTTGTGAAAAGGGACGGAAGTGTGTAACAGGAAGCCGGGGAAGTGCACGCTATTTGATTTAACAGGTGGTACCAACCCATTTTCCGTGAGGTTGGTACTGTTAGCCAAGATGTCAGATGTTATCATATGCGACTAGTGTAAGGCTCACCCGTTTTTTTTTTAATTTTGGCCTACCTTATTTTTTAACCACCTACAACAACTATAATAAATATAATATATACTAAAATAAATACAAGTTCGCTTATTTGAAAATGTTGAGGAATCTATGTTTTGTTGGATTACTCATGTTGTATATTATTGTTTACTTAATCTAAGACTGCTACCTGATCAAAATAATATTTGTATATTATGCCTGAGCAGCTTCCGCCAGCGGCTTCGCTCGCGTGATATTATAAATTGACTCAATGATAATAATAATATAACATACTTCTGGTGAAAGATTTTTTTTAAATCGTTCTTGTTGTTTTTGAGTTTATTCATTACAACAAGTATATGTCTAATTATATTTATAATATTAGTGTAGATAGAGTTGGGCTCACTTTTAGAAACAGTTAATGAAAAAACTAAGACGTAAAATTTTTGTTTATGAAGTGATTTAAAGGAAACCAGTCTTTTTATTAAGCAGGTTGATGTCGCATGCTATAACACAATTTAAATTCAGAGTTGTTTCAAAACATAAAAGAAAAAATTGTATTTGCGTCATCATAAGAAATCTGGTTTTAAGTTTGTTTCATTACACACAACACACGTTGACACGATAAAATATTTTGTTCAATCTCGTCTCATTTATATATTATATTAATTGTACATTAATTATTAATAGATTAATAATATAGTTATCATTGTCTCGTGATAAGTTTATGTACTTAGCTTGAAGGTTATTTATTTGTTCATTTATTTATTCATAAAAAGTAATTTTATAGCTGACAGTACAGAAGAGAGAGTATTTTAAAATTATTATTTAATATCTTCACTGATTATTTCGGTTCACATTGTATACTTTGTATAGCAATGTCTTCATATTGTGGCAAAAGATATTTACAACAAAATAAATTAACATGAACACAAATTAATTATAGTCTGCAAACAAGTTAACAACCCACCAGGATGTTGTTGCTACTTAAGTCAAAAAAAGAGAAGAAATAATATCAAAAACAAAACTCACCTAATTCACTCGGTTTCTCGGGAAGTCTGCGTAACCACGTTGCTGCACTCGCTGTACCAACAATCAAGGCAAATAGTAACATTTTTGACACCATTTTGTGCGAAAAAGTCCAACTTAATGAGATATAAATACTAGAAACGACCGAAATTTGCTCAGCGGCTAAGTAGAACTATTTAGTTATAAAAATTATTTTATATTATTTAATTCACGTTTGGTATGACTAGTATCGCACCGCTATTTATGTGTAGTTTCGAGCTATCCGAGAGTCCGAATGACCGCTCGCCGGCCATGATCTTGTTTTTGTTCCAAAACAACCGCTTACACACTTACGATTTTAGATAAATTATGCGATTATTTACTAAAGAAGATTAAGATTTGTAGTCAGATGGGTAATTCTGAAATTTCGCAATTGTGAAAAGTTGGTTTCGTCACTGTATATTAAAATCGTGTATTCAATGTCTATTTAAAATATACTTTAAAAAGAAAACTTACGCATTAAATTTAAAAAGTAAGCATCTTTAACCAATTGAAAAATTATATCATGAGGCGTTTTGGACAACCTATTTGAAGGTTTGTTAAATTTTTTGAATAAAAATGTGTTTTTTTAATTCTTACGCCAGTAATATGGTGTGTTATTTTAATAGTAAACCAGAGAAGTAACTATGTAAACATAGTTACTTCTGGTTTAAATAACGGAATATAAGTATTGCATACTTTTTTTTTTATTGATAACAAAAAGCTATGTTACTTTTTTTGTACTACATAATTGTAAAAAACTATTAATAAATCACCAAAAATGAGTTACTTTACCTACAAAACATTCATGACGCCTAATTTTTGTGTTAAAATGAAAGAGTCACTACACTGTTTAAGTGAGAAATAAACAAGGAATCTATTAACACTTTTCGTATTTCCAGGGTTCAAAGACTTTTATAATCATCAGCATACGAATACTACAAAAGATTATTATTTACAGACAAAATTAACGACTTAAATTTAAATAGCTACGCCAGTCGTAAGGTGTGTAAGCAGCCTAATGAAGGTCGGCAGCGTCGGAATGCGTACTTGGGATTTACATGTGATTCATCACTTTAAATGTAAACAAACTTTTTTATTTCCATAAATGTTCTCATAGATCCGTGAAGTATTTTTACTAAAAGAAGAAGCTGTCGCCAAATTGGCATTTTTTTTATTTCTTTCGCGAAGACGTAGTTCGTCTGTTGTTATGTTTTTATTGACCATGTATTGCCACATTCTTGCTGCTTAAGTAGAGGTCAGCGATTCAAGCTTTACTGTGATATAATATTCTGCGAAAGCGTGCGCGTAGGTATATTCTACACGAAAGTCGAAAGGTAGATTGGAATTTTCTTGGGTAATTCCCACTAATATTTTCAATGCGAAAGTGAATCAGTCTCTAAATTCAATATGGTTTTATGTTTTATGCCTGAAATAAATAACCGATTTTAATAAAAAATAATAGTAGCAGCTATTTGTTACCATAAGAAGATCATATGTAGGGTAAGATATGTATTACACTAAAAAAAACGTGAACACACGTGAACGGAGTCTCGTTCACAACTAGTGAGATCACTCATGTTTATCCTTTAAACCAATTTGTCATCCGTTTTAAAGACTATGCAATAAAAATAACGGCCTCAAGCCCCACAAGGCTGGGGGAAATTTTATTAGCGGGGATATACACAGTTATGCATTAAGAATCAAATTAACACCCTTGCCGACATGTGTGTCTGGCACACTGTGTATCCAAAAATATACACATCTTTCTACTTGGTAAAAGCGCTGTGTATCTTTTAGGGATACGTTTTCTATACATTTAATAGGCAATAATTTATGCCCTGGCCTGTCGCATTTTTCGGCATAAATGGTCGGGGAATCGGTTATAAAAAAAGAAAGTTATAGACTTATGGATTTTTGAGTGATATATCTCGGATAACGTGGGCAAGTAATCAATAAAACCGTTTAATTTATTTTATTTTAATTATCTCTATTTATATATGGCACTGGAAATGATAAAATAATAATAAAAAATACTTGAAAGTCAACGAAAAGATTGTGACAGATGATGACTAAAAATTTTTTTTAGTCCGACTGAGATTATAAAAAAATATTGGACACGTATTTTTTCTTTTTTTACGTAATCTAAAGATTACGGCGATACATTGAGGTAAAATCTGCCATGACGTCACGAGTATGTAGATTTTATACGTACTAGTGATGTAGCGACCCCCACTCCCCAACTTAAAATGCATTTTATCTAAGTATATTTTTATTAATATGATAAAGGAAAAAATACGTGTCTAATATTTTTTTATTATCTGACTGACGGACTAATTAGTTTTTTTTTTTTTTTACCCAGGCATCGTGAACTATTTCCTAGGCCACGTGTATCTAACTATCACACGGCCGAAAATCCTACAAAAATTATGAAAGAAAGAAGGGTATCAAAGAAAAATATGATTATTATGTCATTTTAAACAAATCCACGGAGCGGCCACTTAAGGTTGAGGGTGTTAACTGATGGATGGGTGGAAACTGTTCCTAACGATTACGGAATATCTGTAGTGCTACTAGTTATCTACAAAAATCTCACCGTGATACCTTGGTGCACTTTACTTGAAGTGAACTGTCAATCCCTAGCAGCAGATGGGAAGACAATTCGCTTCAAACTCACTAGTTTCAGAATATAACGGCTGTTCGAATAAGTTTGTTCTGCAGGATGGGAATTTCTGCTTTTACCTACTTGCGCGACGGCGCGACGCCACGGCGTGATGCAACACCGGTAAAACAATTTCCGTGAAGTTTTCTTAGAATTTGTTTCTCCACATTTTGCCAGTTATGTTTAATTCCCAAGTAATAGGGGGCAAGAATATTGCCATCAACCGGGCACAAATCTAGACTCCGGGCTGCTGCTGAGAAATTCCAGATGGATAACCCAACATTTTGCCCGACCTGGGAATCAATCCCAGGATCTCATGCGCTTGCGACCACTAGAGCTACGACGCAATCATGACGAGGATAACTTTTCAATAATGCGAAAATCCTTGAAAGCTTGATTGTCCTACAGGATTTGAAGGTCAAGCAAGCCCATATGAGCTTGTTATTGTCCCACTGCAGGACAGCGATCCTTACCCAGACTTGCACACGGTAAGTTGGCAATTAAGTAGGTACAGATTTCCTCAAGACGTTTTCCTTATAATAAGGTGTCCCAATTATATAAGGTAAACCGGTTTTTGTCCCAAATTTTGATCCCTTAGAAACCAGTTTGTAAGCAAAAAAGTAAATCAGATCTACTACCGAAAAATATTATATATTTAATATTATAAAAGTCAGCATAAGGCTAAGCGTATGCTGAGACGCAGGTGACACAGCACAGTAGAGATTTTGGAGGGTAGTGCAGGCGAGGAAGTCATAGGCCGCGAGCGCATTAGACGACAGCATTTATATATCGCTAAACTATACGTATAACCCGACCAAGTGAAATTGCTCGTTAGTTTCGTATTATATATTGAGCTCATTGAATTTGGGATTATTTGTTTCGCTTCGTGACTTAGTAGAAGGTTTTTCTTTACAAAATTTATAGCTTCTCGTGACGGGGTCTTTACACAGACACATTCGCGTCCTAGCTAGTACAAACAATAGAAGGCTGTGCTGCGTTATCTGCTTCTCAGCAAAAAACAAGTGATGACTTGCACGCGTCGCGTAGAAATGTGTACCGGCTCTACAACGAGACGCTGAGCAGAACAGACACCATGTCTGCGTCACACGTGCCTGCCCCGCCGCATACGCAGCTGTCAGTACGTTCAAGCATTACAAAATCTAATCTGCCCTGCGCTGCGGGGACCTGCGTCGCCTGCGTCTCGGCATACGCTTAGCCTAATGCGTTTAATACTTTATTATTTTAGTCTTAAAATCATGTTTTAAGATGAAAATAGTAGGTTTTATGTTCACACAAGATCAAAAGTTCAATATTGGTATAAAGTGCGTGATAAGTAGAAGTATATAATAGATAGTGACAACAAGTATATAAGTTCAAGATATACGAAAGTCACCTTGGCATTTGACATTGTTTACTTGAAATCTAGTTTTAGCCATGAGGAAATAAGTACCTACATACCTAAATAAACTCACGAGCTTTATACATGGGGGTAAGCTCTAAGCAGAATCTACTGAAAGAAACCTATGATTCTTATTATTACAATAGACGCTTACAAAATAAACAAGGTATAAGCGGGGCTTATACTAAAAGATTCATGTTGTGGCTGCAAAATTATGTGTACATCACACTGACGTCACGCGAAATCCTGCATCGCGCAAGCAGATATGACTTCCCGAGATCAATCTTTGGGCAGTAGCCCACCAGAGACAACGCCCGTCTGATCGGAGGATCCTCCATTTTCTATAGAGGACGCATATACTTTACACCCTGTTCCTCATACCTCTATAATGTTTTATGTCACCAATAGTTTCCAATTAAATTAAGATGCAAAAAATTATTTTTATACATCGAGATAGCTTGATAACTCGTGGTTCTGCGAGCCGTGAAGATTGTAAATGGGTCACATAGGTACATTATTATAATAAATAGAACAGATAAATCTCATTGCTAAGTTACTGATATAAAAAATATTAAACAATATTTGTTTTCATACATTACACTTGTCGTCCAATCAACGCCAACAACGAGTGGGTCCAGCTAAACGAAGACTTCAACAGTATTGTATGTGCAAACATGTTACTATCAATTTATGGACCTTTTAGTGTTATCCGTAATAAAATGTTTTATTTTTAATTTTTTAATTTGACATTGAAACATGTAATAACATATTGACCGTCCTTGAAATCAAAACCGGAATTTCCCAAATGCATGTAAACACATTTGGAAATCTAACCATCGGGGGTCGAATTTGTGTATATACGTACTCTACCCAAATGCGACCGGAATACAAACATAACAACAACAAAAAACATCCAAATTGATAACCTCCTCCTTTTTGAATTGGGTTGAAAAAGAGCTTTCTTTGTTAATAGTGTGACCCATCACGGATCAGACTCTTGTAAGTAGGTAACTTTTCTCTCAATGAAATTCTGTAAAAACCGAAATATTTCGGAGTTATTGGGCTTAATCTGCTTCAAAATTATGTACCTACATGTCATTGATTAAGTATTTATATTTATCCGTAACATTATAAATCGCAGTAAGGAAGGCTAAATTGAGGTCAAGAGGTCAACATGCGCTGAAGTAAAGTGTGTTGAACATGGTTTTGAGATGACTGGGGATATACGCTTGCTCAATCATGCTTATTTAAAAGGAGTTTCTCTTTGTTGTTTTCTGCATTCCTCGCCGACAGATTTAAAAAAAATGACTATTATAATTATATCTAATAAATAACCTAACCATTGCGCAAGCCAGCCCAGGTAGGAGACAACCTGAACTGTTATTTTTCGTTATTTTTCTTGACGACTTACCTGGTCCTGCTAAAGTTTTTCCGAATAATCTGTACTGTTCCTTAGTAGTTTGGACCTCAGAATTGAAACACTTTGGTCCTTCCAATTTTCTAGTGGTGATACCCATTATTCCAAGTGTCCGGTCGACCGTTCTTTCCTCGGGTGAAAATAGAGAATGCTCATTGTAATAGTATGGGATAGTTCATACTGATTCCATGCTGCCATGTCATTATTTTAGGTAGCCCGGTAAACCCCTATATTGCAACTTTCATCAAAATCTTTAGAGCCGTTTTCGAGAACAGGATTACAAATACATATATATACAAATATTACTCATTTAATAGTATAGGATAGGATAGCTTGATGAAATGCTTAATGTCATATTTGCAAACGGATGCGAGTCTCCAACAGTTACCAAAAATAGATGAATTAAATCAGCATTTTCCCCATTTATTATCAGAAAAAAATCTGCAATTTTACGATCTCGTTAACAATTTCATCGATCGTATCTTTATTGTTGGCAATAAATAATCATCTCCACATTGTGACAACCAAACTACAGAACATACAACTCTTGATATAAAATTCTCCTCAATAAATCAACAAGGAAGCCAAATTGACTGACGAAGCTGGTTTTTTTGTTTCACCTAATGATCGTGTCATAAATAATATTGATGTTTTCAAACACGCGTTTGGTAACTACGATGTCTATTCTTTCTGATTTATCGCTTGATGTCCAGACATTCCTTTGGAACTTGTTTCTATGGAAAACGACCTTGCCGCAACTTGACACGGATATGCAACTATCCACTTTTTAAATTGATGGAAAGCAATTAATTGGTCTAGTGTTTCTAGAAACATTTATTGTGGAATAATTATCTTCCTCATATTGTTTTTTTTTTTTAAAGCTTTACTCTGACTGAAACATTATCATTCTCAGGCCCATATTCCAATTTATTGTCCATACTTCTCTATTAATTATCATGTCGGTAGTCACCCCTTTTTTAGCGATATCATCGTTCACACAATGCATTCAGATGAATGGATGAAGTTTCTTTGGTTTTCTTCTACTCTTATAGCTATATATTATATTATACTCAAAACTATCCTCACGAGATTTTCTGTGGAGTGATCACCAATTATTCTTATCTATTCTAGCACCATTTCAGATGATAGCCTATCAAACAGTTGGCAAACATAAGAATCCAAGTAAGATTACTACATAATATGCCAATGGCAACTAAATGCAGTTTAGGCAAGTAATACAAAAATACAGAGACAAAGGAACAAAGGAATCAAAATAAAACATCAACTTAGGAGGAAACAACATAGAGACAATTGAGTAGCTTCAAAAAAATTAATGGGAAAACAAGCGTGTGACGGACAAATTCCACACATACTTGAATTCCAATAACTTTTTGTTACCATACCGAACTTTTTAACGAAATATATTTTGTTTATGCAAGCTCACACTAGTGTACTATATTCTAAGTGTCTTCGAGACGTTACGCAAAAGCCTTGGCATGGCTGAAAAGGGTCAAAAGCCCACAAGACGATAATAAATTGTTAGTCCCATCCATGTTATCGAAAATGGACATCTGATGTGGAGAAATAAGGAATATAATGAGGTAAGTTTTAAAAAGGTGCCTGGGACAGACTGGGTGTTGTGGCGCTGCTTGGAAGAGGCTTATGTCCAGTAGTGGAATGCGGTTTGCTTTGTTGAGGTTAATCTTGAGTCTGAATGAAAAAGGGTAGGGGAAGACTAAAGAAACGATGAATGGTGTTAAGACATGGTTAAAAGTTATTTCTTAGCTGTCGGGGTCTTCTACAATCATAGAACTTAAAGACGCTCCCTCATCAGGAGGCGAATCTGAACTGTTACATTACAGGCGAAGACGCCTGTAATGTAACAGTTCAGATTCGAGTATTACAGTATTTTTATCTCACGAAGCGACGCGCTCTTTACATGGGATAATGTGCACTTGATGATGTGATGACTGCCTCAGTGAGCAGAGTTCGCGGAGCTGAAATTTGCGCTAAACATGTTTGAAGTTTTTGCTATCGATACTCACAAATGCCATTTCTAGATATATAGGCCACAAATAAAATAAAGACCTAGCGTGTAAGTTTGAAGCTACCAATTAATAAATGTTATCTGCTACTGCAATCAAAGAAACTAATGAGGTATTTTTATTTAAAAATTCAAAACAGTGTCGCGACGCCTTGTTTTATTTTATTCAACAATAAATTATTATTATCTATTTCTGAAATCAAAATGGCTGACATTTATTATTAATAGTTTCACAGCCTAATAATGTAAACCGCTGTAAATACGAAGCTCCAGCTGTTTTATGAGTTAATAATTGTCAATCAATATGATAATAAGTATCATTTTAATAATATTCGAATAGAGGACGGTGCGTTACCATACTTTATGATTAGTTTTTAAAACCTAAATTAGTGGAAGAAATTCGAGAACTAATTTTTTTGTATATTTTTCTGTTTATTTGGATACCTCAGACAAGACATAATAATATAATTATGTATTATGCTCCTGTCTAAAATCATTATGATTATCCTTGATTTTTTTCTAAGTAAGTTAAGACCATCGTAACCTTAATTGGAGGTTTCTGAATATTGCAACATAATTGTCACAGTACTGTGACAGTCTCGAAGTGGCTTCTAATACGCCCTCTAAACACTTCTGTCTATTGATTTTTGCCATACATTTTTCGAATGTCTTTTTCAGCGGAGAGAAGAAATCCGCACCATCTTGAATTATATGCCATTATCACCCTGCCTTCCTAACCCAATTTATTTGACGTCGGCGCAGCATGTCTTCATTTATATTTCATAAGTAGATGCATCTATATCAGCTTATATTACAGAATTCACTTTCTTCCTAGCCATATTGCCTATTTATCTATCTCCATCATCATCTTTGTGATTTTGTTCTTTGTTTGCGTCATGTTTACCGCAGACAAACGTATTTTCTTTCTTTCTTTTCTTTATATATTTTAATTGAAAACATGCAGGTGGTTAAGGTTTTCCTAAGTATGCCCTTTACGCTCCTCTCCGTCTAAATGGACAAGCAGTCAGCACCTACTTAATATTTGCTCATGATGATTTCTCGCCAACAAAATCGAATAAAAGTAAAAAAAAAAAGAAAATACCTTGTTGCTTACGATGCCTTAACACTGGTACATTTTTCCTGATGTTTGGTTTGTACAGAATAAGAGAAAATAATCTCAGTCGTAATCATCATTACCTACGCCATTTTATGTTATTCAGAAAAAAACTGAATTCGTAGGAATAATGCACTAGGTTATGTATGGTTTTCCTACGAATGTATTTTTTGTCTGTTCTGCTGTCAAAAACCGAAATCCAACTTATAATCATGGCTTATGGTTTTCCTCTACCTATATTTACAAAACAGTTTTATTATGATCACCAGTTTTGTATTAGGATGAATTCAATTTTATCCTTAGGCACTTCATTTCTCAGTAGCAGACTGGAGTCTGGATTTGTGACCGGTTCATGGCTCACCTCCTATTACACGGTGCATAACTGGTGAAATGTGGTGTGTTCTATGGGTACATTCTGCCTTGCCCTTCGAGGAATATGAGCGTGTGTGTGTGTACTTAATTCCAGCTATTAAATTAAATCTATAATTATAAGCATAAAAAGGGTTTTTTTTAACTTGAACCATCGAGATAACTCGATTAATGTTTCAGGCTATGCTCAAGCACGAATATCGACACGAAATTGACAAAAATGTATGCTATGCTAGTTTCAGCCATGGCGGCGCAGCCAGGTCACGTCGCCATCTAAATGTATCGTTGGCTGCGTAACCAAGCGAAGGCCAGGTGAGCCACCCACTCCCACAGATGTATTATATCGACGGCCACAAAGTTTATACGATTATCTACAAAATCATGATTTTACAGGAGAGCGTTTTGAACGCAAAACTTTAATTAATAAAAGAAGAACAAAGCTATCTTCTCCTATTTTACATCATTTAGTTAATCGGGCATTACCGAGGAAATGGTTAAGGCCAGTATTACTGTAATATTTTTTGTTCCATTATACGGTTGTTCGACACTTCCAGAGAAATTGTTGTAGTTGTCTTTTATATACGTGACTTACCTAATATCAGTAAAAATGAGAATCAAACAAAAGAAAAAAATCCTATGACAAAACAAAGGATTCCGAGTCGAATTATGTAAAAGAGTGAATTTTGTAAAAAGTGCAGTTAACTCTTTCTACTTTCCTGCAGTCGATATTTAGTTGGCGACGTCGCTTTGGCTGGCGTCCCGGTGGGGTATGGCTCCAAGAGCGTTAGGGGTGGGATTCCTTAAAGAGGCCTTGTCACTAATTTACCCTGCAGACATACATCATTCGATTTGAATCCGTTTTCCTCGATAATAAGCCACAAAAGGCGCCAATATTGATGTCTTAATTGATCCATAAAGTGAACATAGAAACAGAATGAATCCTATAATAAAATTGATATTTTATTGCTCCTTATAACCAAAAATTCCAAAAATTTATCGCATTGCCAAAAGATTATGTAAATTTGACTTTGTCCACCGTCCGTAGGTATCATACATCAAGGAGAAACTGAGTAAATATTTTTATCTATAAGAATAGAATAGAATAGAATATTCTTTATTATGTACACCATAAAAAATACAGATATAAATGTAGACATTTAACATAGGGTGACACAATGGGCGGTCTTATCGCTAAAAGCGATCTTTCACAGACTACCTTTGGATGGATTAAAGGGCGAGGGAGAGACAAATACTGCAGGTAGTCAGTGGTGTACCATTTACATACACAATAAATACATACATAAGTATTTGTATAAGAAAAAGGATTCTGCTGCACGGGTCGATCGATCAGGTTATCTTTACATACCAAGATCCCTCCGTGCCTCGGAAAGCACGTTAAGTCGTTGGTCCTGACTATCATCCGTGGATCTTTGACAGTCGTTACAGGTCATCAGAAGCCCGAAAGTCTGACAATCAGTCGTACCAAGGGGTATCGTATTACCCAGTAATAGGGTCGTGTAAAATATTGGGTTGGGTTGGTAAAAATAACGGTATTCAGCTGCATCCGGTTAGACTGGAAGCTGACCAGAACAGGAAAAAGGCTAGGCAAATGATGATGATTTATATCAGAAAAACAAAACAATAACAGTCTGAGATGGCGCCAGTCAAACAATATGAAGTAAAAGTATTCGATAAAAAGGAGAGATACAACATTTATTTTATAATAATTGTATGCTAATATGTTTTGAGCCAGAATACCTCGTTGTTTTGATAGTTATTGAACTACCTACTGAATACATTAGTGTTAATAAATCGTCTGTTGTATAATTTCAGATATAATCAGATACGGAATGGTGGCGCCTGCATATCAATAGATTTATGTAAATTGTGAGTTCGCGAAATTATTTTTATTTACATAAAATACCTTTTTAAAAATAGATCGCCATTATGTTGCATTTTTCTCCGAGGCGCGCAGGCGATCGACCGGCAGAGCCGTTACTTTACCGACACTTATGTAAATTTGACTTAAACCTTTCTTATGTTAAATACTTATATTATAGCCAAAGCTTGTGTCATACAATACCTAAAGTTTGAGTATATTTCGGATTTCAAGGCGGATTCAAAAAAATCGGAGATAATTCCCGGATAAACGGGGACCTTTTCCAAACATACTAAAAGTGCAGAATAAGGTTTCTTCACTGTTGACTTCGTGACTCCTTGAATCATTTTGCCTTTTATGTTATACTAGCTGCGCCGCGCGGTTTCACCCACATAAGTCGCGAACCCGTGGTAATATCGGGATAAAAAGTATTCTATATCCTAACCCAGATCATGATCTACCCATGTGCCAAATTTCATCCAAATCTGTTCAGCCGTTTTAGCGTGAAAGCGTAACAAACAAATATACAAAAAATCCAATATTTTTTCTTTATTAAAATGCGAGTATATTAGTTTAGATAGTTTAGGATTTCACCCCGGACCCTTGAAAAGTTATTCATAATCACACCCTAAAAGTTGAATTATATCGTATCATTAATACTGTCGTGCGACAAAAAATCGTTCATACATGTGAATCCATACCATAAATCGTGAACGCGGTTTAAAATCTCCAATTTGGTAGCTTTAGAAAAAAATGGCAATAAATATGATAATGATTGTTATTGTAACTTATCATGAATTTTAATGTGCAATACTTTGATAATTAAGTTCGAATACTAATTATTATTGGTCGCTCTCATAATGTATTTTTTTTTAATTTACGCGAAATTTATACATTTAAATATAGTTTAACGGAATATTTTTCAAGTTTTCTAATCAATAACTATATAACTATAAAAATGTATTAAAGAATACGGACACGCCAACCTGACGCCTTGTCTGCGACAGTTTGGCGACGGATAGGTCGTAGGTACGTTCGTCATACCTCTCCATTATAATATAGGTACCATAAAAGAAGTTCATATCTAACCAGTTTCAAAACAAAATCCCGTGAACACGATGACCACATCTGTTACCGGCCCGGTTCTATAGCCGCCGAGCGCTGCAAGCAAGAATAGTCCTTACGGTTGTTAGATATGAACTTCTTCGATGGTACCTATAGAAGTAGATTCTTGCCCGTTTTCACTTAGGCCCGGATTCCACCAAACCAAAGACGAGACGAGAGGAGAGATGTGTTTTAAACAATTAATAGAATTTCGTTATTCACACATCTCGTCTCCACTCAGTTTCAGTGGATACCACTGAGCCGAGATGTATCATTATGGCGCTATTGATGCGGAGATTTGAGCTGTGTCTCGCCGAGATTGAGCTGGGCGGCAGTACAAAGCGGAGATTTGAGCCGTGTCTCGCAGGCTGGCGACGGCGCGCAGCGGAGACGAGAAGAAATGTGAATGGCGTGCAGCGTGAGCGGTCAAATCAAACGCTCGCCCCACGCAGCTCAGTTCCGCTCTTGTCGCTCCGAAAATGTGTGCTGAACACGCCTTCACTCCAGTCTAGCCAGTACGCATCTCTCACAGCTTCGGTGGATATACCCTAGCTGAAAAACATCTCGTCTCCGCTTCGGACATCTCCGCACATCTTCGCTTTGGCAGATTCCGGACAATACGAATAGGTATCAACAATTGGAAAACCAGTTTTACTTACCTATTTGCATAATATACGTGTACCTAGGTATGTTCCCTTTTCGAGACCAGCTACAACAGACTACTAACTTCCAATGCTACAGGATAGGTATTACTTGCTGCAGAGAAATTTGTGATCACAACAGGTTTTTTGTAACCTTCAGCCGTTTTGAACTGAATCGTGTCGGGTCATAATCATTATACGTCACTATTTAAACAATCGGTCTGTCCATTAATGCGGAGCGAGGGTTCACGCGACGAGTAATAATTCTCCGCTCCGGTTCCCCGCTCCACTTCTCCGCTCCGTTTCCCCGCTCCGCTTCCCGGTTTTGTATGAATTTTTAAACTAGTTCGCAAATCCCTGTCCACTGAAGCGGAACGGAGGTTTTATGCAATTCCATTGGTTAATATTGGCACACCGCTACTCCGCTCCTCTCCTCTCTGCTCCAGTGGACAGGCAGCCTTAGACTCACGAATGCGAGAGAGATAGATACAAAAAAAAAGATGCCTCTGCGACTCAGTTTAAAACTAGGCTGGGTTAGGCGTTGGTGAAATAGGTAGGAATCCGTATCAACTACAAGACCATCAATAAAACAAACAGTTTATCAAAATCAGTATTCACAATTTATTAGAACACCGTCAGGAAACCGACATGCCTGAAAGATATTTCTCGACGGTATGTGAAGCCAAGTCAGAGGCCCATGGGCGGCATAAAAACTCTGACACCAGGTTAGTCACTAACCATATGAAAAATAAAGAAGAGATTAGAAATATATACAGTCGAATCTGGATAAGTGAGACTTCAAGAGACCGCGATCTCTTTTTCGATTAAGGAGGTTTCTCACTAACTCGAGTTTCTAGCTTATAGAGGTACAGGCATTTCTTACTTAAACAAGTTTGTAAAAAATACACATTTAGGCATCCGAATAGAATACGATACAAAAGGTTTCTGTTTCTCACTTATAGAGAATTTAGAGGGTTAAAATGACGGGACCTGGCAATAACTCTCATTTATAGAGTTTTCTCGCTTACCCAGTTCTCACTTACTCAGGTTTAACTATACAAACAACCAATTCTATTTACAATACTCTTCTTTTAGCGCTTTCCTAAGTATTTTCCCGGATGGATTCTTCGGTATTTCATTCAAGAAGGTGATTTGATTTATCTTCTTGTATGGCGCGACTCTTTTAGTGACAAACTCAATTATTTCTTTATCATTTGCCTTTGCTCCTGGTTTTAAGACTATAAACCCTCTTGGTCTTTCCCCTGTCGCTGCATCAGGAACCCCAACAACAGCAGCATCCAGTACTGCTGGGTGTTCTTTTAGAACGTTTTCTAATTCAGCTGGTGGGACCTGGTAGCCTTTGACCTGAAAGAAAGGAGACATTTTAATAAAAAGTAATTTAAAAAAATTTAACCAACTTCGAAAGAAATTAACTCAAAATTATGAAATAATATTTTTATATCTACACGAAATTAACCAACAAAACGAAATCAAAAGTAAGTACGAAACAAATTAGGGGCCTACTTTTTTTTTGAGGTCGGTGCCAGCAAAGCCATTGAATATAAAAATTTAATCAAAATAGAAACGATATATCGGATAAAAAACGGAGTTAAAAGACATTTTACAAAACGATTGATTTTTTTTATAATAGTCGTACTTGTATCACGTTAGGAAATTATCCCATGGAAACGTACTACGGGGATAAATGTATCCTATGTGTTAATCCAGGTTATAAACTGCTTCATTCAAATCCTATTAGTAGCATAACATAATGATTTAATACTTTCATGAATCCATGCATGCCTAATACTTTTTGTCAGGTTACTGCTCAGAAATTGTGCACAACGGGTAATCATTGAAATACTATCTTGAATTCATGTAAGCCTAGTCCTTTTTGTGCCAAGTTTCAAGTATATTAACTCAAGGAATAAGATTTTCATACAAACGAAATCCCGCCCTTTTCGCCCCCTTAAAGGTGGAATTTTCCCCTCCTAGTGTATCATTATAAAAGTGCAAAATTTCACGTTCCTAGTCCCAGTAGTTTCGCCTTGCGTCGATATATGTCTGTCAGTCAGTTTCTCCTTCTTTAGATAAGTAGGTGGTTTTCTTAAGTGCTGGCACCGACCTCAAAAAAAATTGTAGGCCCCTAACTTGTTTCGTACCTACTTTTGATTTCGTTTTGTTGGTTAATTTCGTGTAGATATAAAAATATTATTTCATAATTTTGAGTTACTTTCTTTCGAAGTCGGTTTAATTTTTTTTAATTACTTTTTATTTCGTAATTTTTAGTTTTAAGTAAAAACTGGAGTTTGTTTGGAATGAGTTTTTTTTTGTGAATATTTAAAGATTTCAATGTACTCGTAAGCATAGATAGATTTTTTTAAGTAAAAAAAACTATTATAGTTTGTTTTAAATATGCTTGCCCAATGTTTAAAACGGGGCTATATGTTTAAGTAAGGCTACAGACGAGTCAAGAGAAGCAGCTCTTATGGCAAAACGCCACCAGAAAACGTAATTTAACCGACCCAAACAAATGTGTTGGACTTTTAACTCAACTTCAAGTGGCAGTGGGATCAAAAGTCCAAAAGTGATGCTGAGAAGAGAACTTTCGGAGTCTGACGACTTGGTCAATGGCAGCATGGGTGTTGTAAAAGGATTCCGATGGCCTGCACTAAGGCGTGATCAACTAGAAGAAGGAGAGTTGCCCGATGCAGTGCTAATTCTATTCGATGACACTTCAATCAGTGAGAAATCAAAAGATGCAGATAGTTATGTGCCAATATCTCCAATCACGATAACGTATCAAGCTAAACGTAGTTAAAGTGACGTGGAACGACGCATTTTACCGCTGATTCTAAGTTCGGCTGTAATTGTATATAAATTACAGGGCACAACACTTGAAACTGCAGTCGTAAATTTAGGCAAAAGGTTATTTGCAAAGGGTCAAGCTTATGTTGCTTTGAGTAGGGTTTAATTCGCTTGATGGCATATAGATGAGTTAGATGCCAACAAACTTTTGAAACAACCAAATTTTTTTGCAATTACAAACTTACATTTGCAGTTGGAGAATTGACCGTGATGTATATGAGAATGTATGGGAGAACATGTTTTGCAACTACTAAGTTAAGTTTGTTATTGGGATATTAAATTCATCCCAACTACGGAACCCTTCATTGCGTGGACCGAGATGCACTTAGCCTGTTTTTTTTTTCTACCACGCGCTAGACTTTGACCAAGGTTTTGAGATGTTTCCCTACAACACCACACCCGTAGCTCGTATCAATAAGCCAGGCCGTCGCACGTATTAGTCCCTATCTTGAAAACGACTGAACCGATTTTCATGAAACTTGCACTATGCCCTAAGTTGAAGTAAATGTAAGCCAATAAAAAAACAATGGTCACAATCCGATAAATAGTTTCGGAGATATGCGTGGACAAACATACAAACAAACATACATACCTCTATAAAATTTTGTATATTTGTTTGGAAGCCCTAACAGATTACCATATGTGAATATCTTGCAGTTCCAATAATATTACATACATACATGTCGAATTGATAACCTTCCTTTTTTTGAAGTCGGTAAAAATAGACTCAATTATTAATCATAGGTCCAGAAATAACATCAGCTCATTGAATAAATTTAAAATAATCATTAAAAATAATATAAAATTGATGGTTACACACACCTGGCTAATGGATATATTAAAATTATTATGATCATAAATATTAAATTATGAATGCTTAACAGGAAATTGATTTTTTAATGAGCGATGCTAATGATGCTGTATTTAAGCGCCTTCTAAAATTGTAATAGTTAAAACGTCCATGTACAAATATACAGTTTTTTATTTCTCACAGGCGCTTTTCGATAATTTTCATCTCCGACGTATCATCAAATTCAAGTCCAACCTTATGCGTCTTTACATCAACTTATGTTGTTCTAAAGTGCAGCTTTCATGTAGTTCTTTTAAGGTGCCAAAAACTAGATTTCGGTAGATAGACGTCGCGTCGATTGAAAGTACATTAAGACCAGATTACGTTCAACGATCGACGACCGATAATATTTTGGGGCAAACCGAATGCAAAATTATTCACTTAAACCAACTAAAGAAGCTACTTGGCACGTATTCTCATGAACAAATCTCATAGAATAGGTTTATTTTGTTCACAAATTCGCGTTTGGTGTTTGAGTCACATTTACTGCCACTGAGTGTAGGTATTTCATTTCTTTATTTTTGTACATTTCTGGACAGGGTGTTGTGGTGCAGCTTGGTAGAGGCCTATGTCCAGCAGAAGACTGCGATAGTCTGAGTTAGTAGATTTTTTTGTTAATTGAGCGTTTTTGCACCTTGAGCCGTCTTTTGCATTTTAGTGATAATTACTATTTAGTTTCAGAACAAAATCTACCTTGATTAGTTCCTTGAGCCTATCAGATATTGTGATGAGTCCAGTTTCGTCGACCTTCGCCAGGTCACCAGTTCTGAGCCACTCTTCATCCACAAACACTTCGCTATTGGCCTGAGGATTTTTCAGGTATCCTTTCATCACGTTTGGGCCTTTCACCAGGAGCTCTCCTACCTGAAAGAGGATAATGCTGTATGGTTTTGAGGGACGCAAAAAGCCCTTATTAGGCGTTATAACAATAAAACTTCTATCGTGTCTCGTTCAGTGTCCTTGGATGCGTTAATTGGAAATGCATCAAGTATTAAAGTAAAGTACATTTAGAGGTTTAGATAACCCGTGTAGATACATAGAGAAAAAAATGGGCGATAACCCAACCAAAGCCGCATAAAATTGTATGATAGAAATGTACCAAAATGTAAGGTGTTAAGTAACTCATTTAAAAGAAGTTGAATCAGTTCTTAGGCCCAAAATTACCAGAAAATTACCGTTTTGGAGGAATAAAATAACTGAAATATAGGTATGTATTTTCATAGAGCTGCAAGGGTGTAGGACATTGTTTTTCCCCCTAAGCATTTACGGGTTATATTATAGGTTTCATTAATTTCCCCTGATCCATCCCAATCAACATCACAAGGATCGAAATTCTGAACCCTCACCTCGCCAGGTCCTAAACTCTTCGTGTTTCCATCCACAATTCTCATCGTTAAGTTCGGCAGTGCATACCCGACTTCCTCGTACGTTTTCTGACCATGAGGAGTCATGCTGACTAGAGGAGATGCCTCTGTCAAACCGTAGCCTTGACTGAACTGGATATCACGCTGGAAATTGTAACAAAAAATGTTAGTGGCTAGAATAAGGCCGCGTCTTAACCAAAGCGATCGTCGGAATTAATTTTGTTCGACAAACTCGAACGCGTCTACACGGCACGATTTCTTTACGGTAAAGCGTATTAACCGAGACGTAGAATAAAAGTGTATGTCAAAAAGGTTCCATAGTGATCCATACAACACTGAGGCCCTAGTGTGAGTTTCTTTTAACCATGTCGACTTTACACATCGACCGCGTTCGGCGCTCCGATTGGCAGCCGGCCGGCCTTCACCAGTGAAGGGCCAATCGGAGCGCCGAACGCAGTCGAAGAAACTCACACTAGGGCCTCTGTCGTCCCTACACACGACTAAACCGTAGTTTTTCATAGCAAGAAAAACATGTGTATACAAAGAGGCTGAGGGTGCCTTCCGGTTTTCCGAACAAATGAGTAACATTATGAACGCGACGATTATAATTATATTCGTGTGACCGATCGCTTTTGTTAGGACGCGGGGCAAGGTATCACAAACAGTAAAGAGCATTGATTCTGAACAGCTAACAGCTACTGTTTAATAGGAGGTAATTAAGTGGGTTAACGTTTAATTACCCTATACAGTGTCTACAGTGGCTAGTGGACGATTAACCGATTTAACAAGATAAACAACAACTATTCGATCCAAATGATCCACTGCGAAATCAGTTAACTGACTCAGGTGTGACTTTGCGGCTTCTAAGGGGGAAACAGCGTGACATATCAGAGAAAAAAAAAACAATAGACGACGTATATTTAGTTACCTAATCCACTTAACTGTTCTTAAAATGTCATAAAGACCCAAAAGTAAGTGCCAAACGTAGAGCGACCTCTGCGTTTGGCGCTTGACGCGAACCATGACACGACGTGTTGCCAACACGTCGTGTCATGGTTCGCAACAAGTCAATCGTCATCCTGAGGATGCGCCATTGAGAGGTGAAAAACGTGTCAATTTCTTACAGGATTCTTTATGACTTTTTAAGAACAGTTAAGCGAATTAGGTTACTAAATATACGTCATCTATTGTATTTTTATTTTTTGCACTTTGAAGTCACGCTTTTTTCCCCTTAGAAGTAAGCAACAACTAAAGAACGATGCCTGCTACGATCCTTACATTATTATGTGCGCCTTTTGCTTCGCCCCCGTTTATTCATCATCTAGTCATACTCGAGTGCCGATCGCGTGTAGGTACTACGGACCCGACCGTTTGTAGGCCATCAACAAGATCTGTATATACTGTACGTATACATACAGTCACGAGCATAACTAAATACGTTACACGTACGCAAAATTAGACAGCCATTTTCTACTAAAGTGTTACGAACATGTGCGTGTTATTATCGATACCATATTCAATCTGCCTAGCGTTTTCCCAACTTCAATCTGCCTAGCCTTTTCCCAACTATGTTGGAGTCGACTTCCAGTCTAACCGGATGCAGCTGAATACAAGTATTTTGAATGATGCGACTGCCTATCTGACCTCCACAACCCAGTTACTGGGTAACACAATACCCCTTGGTAATACTGGTTGTCAGACTTTGGGACTTCTGACGACCCGTAAAGACTGTCAAAGATCCACGAATGACAGCCAAGACCAACGACTTAGCGTACTATCCGAGGCACCGGAGTCTCGGTATGTAAAGATGGTCACCCATCCACGGACCAACCCCGGCAAGCGTAGCTTAACCGATGTTGTTGAACCGAAAAAGATCGACCTGTGCGGCTGGTATTACTTAGCCATCGAAATCATACTAATTATGAAATGGAATAGGTTTTTGTTTCGAAATTGCAATCTTTATTTCTTTCAGAGAAAATTGATTTAAAATTTTGGGAAGGAAGTGTAAGGTACTTATGGCGTGACTGTACAAAAGTCCATCTAGCTAGGATGTTCTCACACAAATCCTGCATCGCGCAATTAGAGTTTACCGCGCGATCGACATATATATAAGACTATCCGATATCAATCGTTGGGCAGTTGCCCGCCATATATGACACCCGTCTGCTCGGAGGATTCTCCCATTTCTATAGAGTATGAGTGAACTTTACGCACGGTTCCTCATGCCTCTAAAGGTTTGTTTAGATCATTTGATCATGTTGAAGCTGAATAATTTCAATTTATAAGTACCTGTGCCTTTTCGAAAAGTCTATTGATGTCTGCAGTAGGCAAGGGTGCAGCTCCTGACGTCACGCTGGTGATGTGTTCCAAGTGCTTCGCAGTTACTTGCGGATATGATCCGAGGAACAACACTGAAAAGAAAAGAAGCCAAATGACAGAAGTTATTCTCACATCCATTATAATTACGTTGAAAACTTTTGGATTTCGACGCAGTCGGGTAAAAACAAGAGAGAGAAGACAGAGCATAGAACAGGGGCCGTACCATAATTATTAACATAGCATTTTAATACATGGTGTGTATTGAATAATTATCACTTGCTTCAAAAACGGTGAAGGAAAACATCGTGAGGAAACCGGCATGCCTGAGAAATATTTCTCGCCGGCATGTGAAGCCAAGTCAGAGCCCCATGGGCGGCATAAAAACACTCACAACAGGTTAGTAACTAACCATGAGAAAAAAAAACATTGCAGTTTACTTATAAAGTAAGTCAATGCGGTGTGTGAGGCATTCAATAGTTGCACTGCTCATACTAAAAAATCGCGTGAAATAAGAATATTTGAAAAATAACAACAACCCGGTCTGGGCCCGCGTGGTGGATCGTGGACGTCCTTCTCTGACAGAAAACAGGTCTGAGTTTTGGCAGAGACGTCTTATAACGTTGTTGAAACTCGAAATTGAGTATCAATTTCCTATCAAACGGTTATCGATGAACCTATTGTAACTATTATTCTATAAAATCAATAATAATAATAATGAGCCAGACATAGTGATGATAGATCGAATAGAGCGGCGCACAATGATTATGATATAACAGTCCCGCATGATAGGAACCTCGTGAAAGCCGGGAAAGATAAATAAATCAATTATCTTGACTTGGCTCGCGAGGTTTTCGACATGTGGGATGTGGAATCAGCGATAATTGTGCCGATAGTCATGACAGCCATTGGCCTAATAGCCAAGAGCCTCGCCCAACACCTGAGGAGTCTCTCGTTGGGCAGCTGAATCAAGGGAACTGATTCAGAAAGTGGTACTTCTGGACATGGCTAGCATTGTTAGGAGGTTCCTTTCTCTGGAGCCCTGATAACCGGTAGCTTGGACCCTGTTCCCGATACCGGTGAGCCACTTTTTTTTTTTTTCGTTTTTCTTAATTTTTTTTATAAAAATATTTAATAAGTATAATATGAATAAACGAAAATAATAATAAAATAATACCTATTATGGTCCCTACTCCCAGGGTAAATACCTATTTCATACAGAGAAGGCCCTAGCATTGACCACCACGCTTGCTCAAGACGGATTGGCGATATCAGATTAAATTCCTCTTATCTTTAAACTTGTCAAAAAATTATGCTTAGCAGATGTTAATCATTACTTATACTTAAGCACGTTTATAAATAAGGGAGCATAAGTCCATGTTTCTTTACGATTTTTCCTTCAGAAAAGCCGGCAAAATTGTGAGGAAACCTGTGCTGATGTAGTAGATGTCAGTAATATCCAAGATTAACTCATAGTGTACATATATCAATATAACAAGTCACATTGGTACTTGCCCGAGAACCCACAACAATTAGAGGTGATGCCTAAACAAATATAGAAATAGATTTCGACTACAGAATATATAAAAAAATAAGAAATTACCCATAGGTGGTGCCAAGTACAGCAACTGCAGCCTATGTGTCAGTAATGCGTTCAAGAATAAGTCTGGTTGGAACTTCGGCAGAGTCACCAGCCTCACGCCAACAGACATCTTGTGCAGCATGCAGATGCTGAGACCATAGGAGTGGAACAGGGGTAGTACTGCTAATGTACTGTCTTGATGTGATTCTGGAATGTATAAATGAAGATAATGTACGACCTTAATAATAAGTCGAATTCGGGTAATTTGTGAAAGCAAATAGCAGTTAGCTCGCTTCTTTAACATTAGTCACTAACTCAATAGTAATCACAACTCTTTCAAGATATATCATCTTTTAATAATCCTTCTATCGCTTTTTTGGTCTTCCCCTAATGGTGATCCACATTTATAGGTGCTTGCATCAAATACACATACCATACCATGAAAACCAACTTCCACAGAACCTCTCAGCCTCCACGCTTTCGCCTTTAAGAGGAAATACCATTCATGGTAACAGTATTCGCATCAATCACCCGTACAAGTCATGCCATTAAAGTTGAGACTTGACGCACCACGTGGTTTGAGTTGCGCAGTAGACGATTTATGGGTCTCTTTAGTATGAGGTCCCCACCGAGGCGTCATAGGGGCGGCGGAAAGAGCGGTGAAAGGCACGGTCAAGTCTCAACTTTAATGGCACGACTTGTACACTCTGTTAGGTAACAGGACCCAGCAGGTCTAATACTAAAAATGTACCAGTAGTATACTCATATTGTCTGAATCCAGTGTTCTGTTGTTCACAATTCGATACAAAATTCATATGTGTCAATTGCACTCCTTTTGGAAGTCCTGTAGTACCACTAGAATATGGCAAAAATGCTATGTCATCATGATTTCTTCTAACGTCATTCAGCACACTTAGGTCTGTGTGGATATCTTCAACTAATTCTTTGTAAGAAATGGTTCCTTCTGGTAAACTTTGGCTCATGTTCAGTGATATTATTGGAAACGATTTCTTTGCCAGTTTTAGTGCTTCTTTCACTGTTGTTACTAGATCTTCATTTGTGATGATGAGTGTTGCATCTGATAGAAGGATTTGTCTTTCTATTTCATCTGAAAAGTCAATTCGAGTAATGATATAGTGTTTTTTATTAATGTCATTCTTCTACTTCGTCGTGTCGATAGCACGAGAGTATATTAAATTAATGTAATTGAGGAGTGCATTTGATTTATGGACGTATTTCATATTTTGCATTAGTGACTCAATTTATTTACTGATGAAAAAAGCTTAGAAGGCATACTCATTTATAACATCTTGAATAATATATGTTTACTCTTTTAATATTAATAGGTACCTAACCTATTGTCGTTACTAACGAAACATGGACTTTGGTCTTACTTTGTTAAGAAGTATTATTCGCACGGTTTTTACGACTTAAGAAAACATCGAAGTTTTTTTTATTATACTTAAGTTTAATATTAATATATTATACAGATAAACCTTTTGGAATAAATTCTCTATATGATAATGAAACCTGCATCAAAATCCATTGCGTAGTTTAAAAGAATAATGCGTTACACTGATGGGCACGAAATGCGACTTTAATTTATAATGTATGAATCTAGCAGGCGAATGTTTTTATGGTGGTGAAGAACTGATTATGTAGAGGTAACAGGTGGCGTTCTTTCTGTATACTGAATAATATATGTGTTTGATACACATATATTATTAAGAAATCTTAATGTTTTTGATCAGTCAAAACTGTAACTGAAGCTTCAGGAAGTCGCGCACAATATCAGCCCGTGAAAGTTAGAGTAAGATACATCATAACTGTAAAAAAACCTTTTTACTTATGTTTATAACTTTATTGTGAAATAAATAATATTACAAGTATTTGACATACTATAGTGATGAACTATCGTAAAATATCTATTTGCACCCTTTGCGCTTTTTAAAGTGGGCACAGTTTCTTGTTGCAGTCTTTGCATCCAACATCGTCCCTAAAGTTTAGGTACCTACCTGCCCTGAACCCTAATACAACTTCCCGCTCGTTTTTTAGGGTTCCGTACCCGAAGGTTGCCAAACGGAACTAAGCTATTACTAAGCTTCTGCTGTCCGTCTGTCAGCGCGGTCTATCTCATGAATCGTAATAGGTAGACTGTTGAAAATTTCACAGATTGTGTGTTTCTATTGCTGCTATAATATAAATAAAATAAAATTTAAAAAATAAAGGGAAATAAAGGGTCTCTCTACAAGAAACGTGTTTTTTTTGGCGTTTTTTGCTAAATATTGTACGGTAGTACGGAACCCTTCGTGTGCGAGTCCGACTCGCACTTGACCGGTTTTTATTAATCAGAATAAAAATGAACTTACACGCAGTATAAATAGGGTTCATAGTCGTTACTACGGCACCGGCTGCGAGTATGCCGAAAGTGATAATAGGGTACTCTGGAACATTCGGTAACAAAACGGCGATAGTGTCGCCATCTTTTATTTTGAACTGTTTTCTCAAACTCGCGGCAAATATTCTTGATTTCTTGTATACTTGCTCGTACGTGTAACTTCTGTTTGTATGTCCACAGATCTAAAAAAATAATAGATTTTTAAGGAGACGATTCAGTTTTTTTCAGTAATAATTTCAGTTTACATTAAAAATTATGAATCGTAGTCATCATTATCATCATTTCAGCCGAAACACGTCCACTGCTGAACAGAGGCCTCCCCCAACCACCGCCACTTTGACCGTTTCTGTGCTTCCAGCATCCAGCGAATTCCTGCGGCCTTCACCATGCCTACCACGAGCTCTTAGCGCGATCCATTTTAGGACCTAAACTAAACTGTTCTTCTAATTCGTACCATGACGTCAGTTTAACGATTCAAATTAGGCCATGCCATCTGACAGCGATTGTCCCAAAGTGAGTCGCAAGTTTCGGTTTCATTCATTCTTGTTTGGTACCATGACGTCCTTATAGCAGCTCAGCTGAAACGCTCAACTGTCAAAACAAGCGATTCAATAAAAGTTACTATTTCTCTAACAAAAACTGAAACGTTTGGTGAATTATAGACGAAAATAAAGTTTTTTAGTGCTATTTTAGTGGTATTTTACAAAAACCGATGTAAGTGTGCTTTAATCTTTCTTTTAAAGTCTAAAATACCTATTTTACATGCCTTTTTAACCGCTTTTGTTTTTCTCTAACAGATGTCTGATGAACTACTTTTATTTGAGTTTTTTGAGGAAGACTGCCTTACACTGCCCTAAAACGTAAGAGGCTCCAGTTACGCGGCCAGTTGGACCCCTTCAATAATTTTGAGGATGCCGAATTTATTAGGCGCTACAGGCTATCCTAAGAATTTGTGCTCGATTTGTGCGCTGAGTTGAGCCCAATGTTCAAAGAGCCTGTCAAGTCAACGGATTTATATTTAGAGAACAAAGTAGATAACATATCATAACTTTTTATCTCTGTAGTTTACTTAAATCTTAAAGCCTATGTTTTTGTTTGTGAGAAAAGATTTGAGAAACTACTTAGATGTTGAATTTTTAGAACTCTATGGTTTATTAACCATAATAATTTTACCTACAATATTATTGTTTTAAGGTTTTGACTGTGTGACAGTACCTGAATTACCCTAGACTGATAAAATTTTAATTTTTCCCTAATTGTGTTAATATTAGTGTTTGGATCGGTTCCCCGTAGGGGGAAGAACTGTGCCGCTCCTTTCCGCACAGTTCTGTAGGGCTCGTCCCAGACTGGTCACCCTCCCACCGATATAAGAAAGAGAAGAATTCCCATAAACTAAACTGCCTTGTCCAGACTTAGAAAAGCTAGGGGACAAGGATTGGACAGAGACGTTAATATTGGGAATTCACAGTTAGTAAACACGAGTATTATAATATGAAGCTAAGAAGACAAGAGGGTATGCAAAAGTATATAATATAGTTTTATGTTTTAGTATTATAAATGTTGGAATGCCAACGTCTCCTCCTCTCGCAGTTGAGCACCAATATCTGCAATACAGACTTGGTAAGGTGGAAGGGGTAAAAGGATCGTTACACTTGTGCTTAAAATACGATTACGTACTACTACGTTAATTTGTCTGTTTACAATATACCCACTTCAGTGAGACCGGGAACCGTATAACAACGTTTGCCTCATTGTACGTGTCCTGTTAGACCTAACGCATAGAACCTCTGAGGAACTAATACGATTCTAACGGAACACGCTTCCTAAGCACTAAATAAATGTTTTACTCAATCCTAAGACAGAGTACTGCGAAGTCCAACTGTTATTGAGGAAAACAAGTTTAATAATGAATAGTTCTAATCGCGTATGCGTTGTCTCTTTATCACCAAAAACGTTATAAACGCGGTTCAGCCACAAATTGCGATCTTTCATTCAGTTTTAACGATCCTAATGCCGCTGAGCGTATTGGACGTCATGGTACGACTTTGAAGCGATGCAGTTTAGGATCCTAAACTGAAATGCCTTGCTTTCGAATCGTTTTTAATTAGATCATGGTATGGGGTGATCATCCAGGTCATCGGTCCACCTTGTGGGAGGCCTTCCAATGCTAAGTCTTCCGGTACGCGATCGCCTCTTACTAGAAAGCTGTAATTTGGCATGGGTATACATATTAATCACGCCGACAAAGTGGTAAATTTAAATAATGAAAAATATTTTTTTTTTATGGTCCGTCTCATGGTATGGGATGTCGTTTGAAAAGTCGTTCAAAAATATCGTGAGTTTGTGAAAACCATTTTTGGATTCGTTTGGAAAATATTAAGCTTTAAAGAGCAAATTTTTGTTAGAGTCAAGTGTGTGTCCCCCCCGCTGCCGGCAAAATTATTGGTTTTGGTTATGTGAAAAACTTCGCAGCAGTAGTATATATAACGAAATTGAAAGGAAAACTATCACAGCTGAGTAGGCTCTACAAGTTAACAACTAATAATCGACCAACTTACATTTCGAAGTTACAAAAACATGTTCTCGCATACGGAATGTATGGGAGAACATGTTTTTGTAACTGCAATGTTAAGTTTGATCTTGGCATAAAATTCATCCCAACTACGGAACCCTTCATTGTGCGTGGTCCGACACGCACTTGGCCGGTTTTTTTCTTCAGAAAATTACAGAACGCTAATTGCAGCGATCGTTACAAAGGTAGGCACCTACCTACTTCTTTTGCAGCCTTGCTTCTTTCACGATCATACATCCGGCAATGCACGCCGGTCACTAATTACGGATTCGGTGAACAGCACGTCCATGGTATTAATTTGACTTTGACAGCGCAATTTTAACATAGCAGTATAGGTAAGTCCGATTTTCGATTAGTTCAAGTCTACCCCCGCGCCCTAACCAAAACCGATTGTCACGTTGATTATGTCACTTTTTGGTTGGTACAGCAGAACGCGTGGTTGCATCGATAGAGGGCGCCTAACAATAACTGACATAATGAACATGACGCGGCCTACTGAGGCCCTAGTGCGAGTTTCTCTTAATCATCTCGACTACGCATCGACCGCGTTCGGCGCTCCGATTGGCTCTTCACCAGTGAGGGGCCAATCGGAGCGCCGAATACGGTCGTTAAAAGAAACTCGCACTAGGGCCTCTGGTTGCGCGTTTGACCGTATACCTAATTAAATTGTATGCAGTGACTGCCCTTTGACGTTTGCATACAAAATTATTTGTAAAGTTCCTACGATATGATACCTACTTGAAGCTGTTATGCTATCACTGATACCGGTATCAGCAAGTATATAAATAAACAAACTGGTTTGTAGCTGACTGGACTTTGATCGTACCAAAGCAGGCAACGAATGAGATAGTAAAAATTATCAGTAGCCACCTTAAAAAGCATATATTCAATAAAATAATAAATGTTTGACTATTATTATCAACAGTTTAGTTAATTCTCATGTTACTTCATAATATTTTTAAACTCATGAGAAATGTTAAGACACTGTAAAGGCCTACGATTCCATTTTTTGAAACTGTATCTAATAGTATTACAAAAAGTATTTTAATTGAAAGTTAACTAGCAGAAATAGTTACAAGGTGAGTTTATTAGACCTATCCAACCTTGATTTTGTATAGTAATTAATTAATTATAAATTAGTAGGTACTTAAAATAAGTTCTCCTAATCCTAGACTATATGATAGCAGGTAGGTACTTACCACAGCAGTTTTGCTAGCCCATTTATCCAAATTCCTGAATATGTACTGGTCCACAGTCAACTTGGGAATCTCGATATCCTTCAAAGGAGAAGAAACTATATTATCACTACTCCATACACTTTTTTCTCTAACACACACACTTAAACTTAACTTCCTAAAACGAGGTTTAAAACGAAATACTATTGTAGACATTTTACTTCAAAATTAAATTATTTTTAGTTAATATTATTCGCTTATGAGCAGTGTGCACGGAGTCGCCGTCAAGTGTATTATAGTACCCATATATGTAGTACCCAAAAAGAACAGTGATTTAATTTATTTACATAGACAATCGACAGAAAAATTACAGAAGTGTGACTTTTCAAAAGGCATTTTGGTTCTCCGCAGCAAGTTCAACTTTTTGCCTCTATGCGTACATTTTAAGGTGAAATGGGTTCCAAAGCAGATGTTTCGACTTCACGCAAAATCAATGTTTCTCTTAATAAAACAACCAATTTGCATTATATTTATTTATGATTACAAAAATTGAAGAGTGTCCTTAGTGAAGTATGAGGCCCGAAACACGATTGACAAAACTTTCCTCGATAGAATAAAACGGCAAAGTTACCTTCACATCTGCTTTTTTTGTTACAACCACTATGAGAAAAACCTATTCCATTCGATTGTTATCAAAGCAATTGTATGAAAATGTTGTCTACGTGTTCACTATTTATTACTTTAAGGTATTATACACTTATTTTTCTATATCAACACAAGTAAAATGTTTAAATTCAATATTTGTTAACATAGTCCAAAAGAATTGCGCGAGGGCCGGGTCATACCACCCGCGCCGCTCCCGGAACGCTACCACGGTACCACTTCGCCTTAAACTACACTGCATATTAAAATCTACTATCTTCTAATCCCTCAATCTCTGGTTTCCCAGTTACCTTTTGTTCTTTTAAACACTTCAATAAGTACCTTTAAAAATTACTTGAATTGGATCATTACAAGTAGTGGATCCAGGATTGACGTTTGGGAGAGGCTTGACCCCGCTGAGCGTAGGTTTTAGCAAAATAAACACAAAAAATCACACATCATTTTATTTTACATAACGCATAACAAACCTCTTCGGATTAGTTTTCGCAAATTCCGCAATGACTTCGTTAGTTTGTAGACTACTATCAGAGATATCTCGGTGAATATGGCAGCCAAACCGGGCAGCGTGAATAGCAGAATGAGTGGCGCGCGGATTCAAAGTTCGTCACGAGTTATAGAATAAAAACTTGATAACATACCTATTAAGTTAAAGATAATTGATGTTAATTGTACCTTAGGTAGTGTTATGCTTGCTAAAAGGTTTAATAAGAAAAATATCAGGTACCTACACTTTAAGATTTGTGAAAGAAGAACCCCCCCCCTGGATCCGCTACTGATTACAACAAAATTCCCACGTGTTCTTTGTAAGTTTTCAAAAAGTCTTTTATTAAGGGATTATTAATTAACTCACTGAGTCTTTAATTCTCTTTTCTCTTCTCGTAATATTGCTCATCATACATGGTTGTATGCTAGGAGATTTAAATTTTTCAGCATTGAACATACGAGCTCTTTACGCCTTCGAGTCTTTGGGCTAGTGAGTGTCACCCAGTCTTTTTTATATATTTCGAAGCCAACGACCAACCAACTTCATGTATCTGTGGCGGCATCGCGGCATCTAGATCGCCACATGCGAACTACGCACACACTGAACTGAACTACAATCACACTGACGTCACGCAAAATTCTGTATCGCGCAAGCAGCGTGTTATGTGTGTATGTTGATAAATCACTCAATCAATCACAGCAATTTACGCGCGCTTGACAATTTGTCACATTCATTTTGCAATTATTTTCGTTCGAGAAACTGGCCCATAAACACACTAGTTAGTCAAGTAACTGTATTGGCCATTATGCTTTTCTCTCCTCTTCCCATTAGGAAAACTAGTTATGGACGTGACCGAAGTCGTGACTGACATTCGCACTAATTTCTCGAGTCACTTGTTTTGTATGTGCAAGACCTCGCCTCCGCTAAGCTCTTTTCCAACAGAGCTACGCTGGTCGCTATGCGAGGAAAATTAAGTTATCCTATTGGTGGTTGTCGTACACATCCTTCGTAAAACTCGTAACGCATCTACGCACATCCCTGGTTGACCCCACTTGTCTACCCCAGACTTGTAGCACACCGCTTCCACACAACAGTCTGCTAAGCATTTTCACACCCCTTACCATCCTTACAGCTTTGGTGGAAAGAGTCGCACCGTTTTACAGCTCCACTACGCCTCTTCGTAACACTCATATTCCTCACACATCTCTGGGGGGCATATTGTAATCTAAGGAGGAGTGATGTTTGAGGCGATAGGAGAGGTTAATTTAAGAAAAAGAGGTTTAGCTACAAAAAGATATCGAAGTCGAAAGAAAGTAAAAGTCTTACAAGTTAACGAAAGATATTTAGGACTTTATTGGCTTTCACAACGCATTTGAGCTTCATATATTATTTTTGTTATATCAATTTTCACTTTTACTTGTTCTGATTTTGGTAACTGCTTTACTGCTTTTGCCAAACTTTCAAATAACAAATCAATCTCATCTTTATCTATTTTCTTTTCCTGCAGTTTTTCTTTTATTATCGTTAACATCTCTTCGTGAAAGTCAACTTTCTGTGTGCGATTCTCTGGTATGTGACTTGTGTGAACCATATTAATCTCATCTTCTTGTTCTTCTATACACTGCTTTTTTTCTTTGTATACTTGTGACAACTCTTCGTAATATTCAACTTTCCGTTTGTTTCTCTTCGGCGTGTGTTCTTCATTTGAAGAGTCACCAATATATTGTGTTTCAGACAAATCGTCATCTTGGTTGTTAATTTCAGTTACTACTATTAACGACGATGAATTTGGACCTACATCCCATATGCCTTGTGACATGTATGGTAATAAAAACTGAATTTCGTCTTCATATTTCCACTTCCTAAAAGTTTTCAATTCATGATCGGATGATGACTTTCGTCTAGTTAACACATGCAAAAAAGCATTACGCAATTGATGCCATTTTGCTCTGCAATCTGGAACTGAAGAAGACCATGTCATTTTATTAAGCGTATAGGTACCTACTTAACATAATCAGCCTATAAAATTCCTACTGTTGAAACACAGGTCTCCTATCTGTGAGAGGAAGTGGACCATAATCCACTGCATGTTGGTGGATGTTACAATGTCTTCAAATGTTACGAGAACTCGATTTCCTCTCCGTAATAAGCAGTGATCGGAGTAGGTAGATTGAACTGGGGTCATTGATCCGAAACGTATATATTACTATGGACATTCCTCCGGAATTGGTGGATTATTAAAAAAAAAACCGGAACTTATGTAGGAATTGTATTCTGCCAGAGTGGAAGGAGTCATTTGATGATTTGCCATCCTCAAAAAAAAGGTAGGAATTGTAATAAAATGAGCAATTTTATTCTTTATTATTCTTCCTATTTTTTTTTTTGTCACGATTTGACAAAACCCAACGACCAATCAGAACAAAGGATCATGGGTGGTACAGTAGTAATAATATCACTACCAACATTAACAATATTTAATTGAATCCGGAAATACCGGAATTACTTTCCGGAAAAATGGCTTATCCATGTTATTCTTTCTGTGTGCATTTATGATACAAGTACTAAAAATCAATCTACCTACTCCGATCACTGGTAATAAGTAATGTTTTCGTTTACCGTTTAGAGAGCAGTGGTGAATAAATAAATAACAAAAATTAAAGTGCCAGCCTCAAAACAGCCCTAAGCAGCGCATTCACGATCAAATTTGAATGATGTAAAACCAATAGTAAGTCATTGCAAGTGGTTGCAAGTGGGCCGGAGCATTATCCTGATGAAATTGATTAAAAACAACATAGGTAGCTCTGTTGTTTTTGTGGTCGTTGGTTTTCTCTTGGCTAGTACTATAGCCTAAGGTATAGTCCAGGGCCTTATGATGGATCTGGAAGGTCCCTATAGGAACTCCTTAATTAGAAAAGATAGCCCCGTTGTGTTTAGGCCATTTCGATTTGTTTTGATAAGTAAGTACGTTAGCCCAAGGTGTAGTCGAGGGTCTAATGATAGTGCCGGAAGGTGGCCACAAGAACACCTCAGCTTTACACTGTTGTGTACCTTACAAGTGAAGGTGATAGAACACATGATATTTTATCTACTCTCATATCGTAATATTCGAATTATAAACTTCAAAACGAATTTATATCGACATACTTTATAAACACAATACCGAAATTTAAAAATAAATACATATTAAAAAACTTTTTCTGTAACAAAATAATTTTATAAATAATTTTTAGGGTTCCGTAGTAAACAAAGAACCCTTCTTGCTTCGCCATGTCAGTTTGTCTGTCCGTCTGTCTGTCCGCGGCTTAGCTCAGAGACGGTTAGTACTAGAAAGCTGTAATTTGGCATATGTATACATATTAATCATGCCGATAAAGTTGTAAAATAAAATCAAGAAAACTTTGTTGTAGGGTATCGTTAGAAAGGTCGTTAAAAAATATTGTGAGTTTGTGAAAACCATTTTTGGATTCAGGGATCCATTTGCGAAATATTAAGCTTTTAACTGTTTTTTTTTGTTAGAGTCAAGTTTCCCCCCCCCCCCCCCCACCAGCTAAATGGTTGTAGTTGGATTTGTGAAAAAATTCACAGCAGTAGTATATATAACGAAATTGAAAGGAAAACTATCACAGCTGAGTAGGCTCTACAAGTTAACGAGTAATAATCAACCAACTTAAATTTGCAGGTTGAAAAACATGATCTCCCATACATTCCGTATGGGAGAACATGTTTTTCAACTACAATGTCAAGTTTTTTCTTGGGATAAATTCATCCCAAATGCGGAACCCTTCATTGTGTGTGGTCCGACTCGCACTTGGTATACAGGGTAAATCCAAGCAGTTAATATCACCAAGGAGTTTCCATCAACTTTTGTAATGGAATGTTACGGAGAACAACAGCACCGCTCTAGCGCATGCGCGGTGATGTGTTGGGTGCAGGAGCCATTCATACGTGAATTTGTACTAAATTTCGAGGGTTTTTTAATTCTTGATCAATAACTTTGATCTTTTATTTAGTAGGTTCAATCCCAATGTATAAGAGTGGATAAAGTAATGTATAAAACTGCACATAAGTAGGTATTAAAACACTCGTGTGGTACTATTAAAAACGAAGCCATAGGCGAGGTTTTTAAACACACACTCGGATTTTAATACCCCTTATTATGCAACAGTTTCATAAACTACTACGAGGAGCTCGTGGCTAAGTAATAACAGCCGCATGGGTCGATCCATCAGGTTAAGCTTGCCGGGGTTAGTCCGTGGATGGGCGACCATCTTTACATACCGAAACTCCTCCGTGCCTCGGAAAGCACGTTAAGCCGTTGGTCCCGGCTGTCATTCGTGGATCTTTGACAGTCGTTAAGAGTCGTCAGAAGCCAAAAGGTTTGTGCTCGCGAGGTAGTAGAACTACTATACGTAGTTTAGTTATATTCTGAGTTGAGTATTTTGCTGTGCAATCAGTAATTTTGATTGTAATTTGGATTACATTTGGATATAAAAAGTTTTTTATTTCGTTTAATTACTACCCAATTAATAATAGTAATTTTGTTTTTGTTTTAAATCATACATGAGAAGGAACTTCGTTCCTGACGGGGGTCCCTCGACCCCACACGTTTTTTTTTCATTACCAGATTCGATCGTTTCTTCACCACTCTTTATTGAGTCGGTCTAACAAAACATAGTTAACTCTAAACCTTGCCTTTCTCAAAAAAATCAATGTAAATGACTTATTGGCTGTCCCAAAAGACGGTGGCCATCACCTTACCAGCCGAACAAATAGTTTTTACCTTCTTTGGTGCACGTTCCCCGGTAGAAGTCCAATGCTTTGACTGTTGCTTAGTCTCTGGAGTATAATGTTTTGACGCATATAGAAATTTTCATTGAAAGAAAGAAAGAAAAATAATTTTATTCGTCACAGAAACACGTGCATAAAAAAATAATAAAAACTCGAGTAGGTAACAAAACAATAACAATACGTATACAATAACGAGTACAAAACAGAAATAGTAGGCAGCTGCTGGCACGTCATGACTGTGACATGAAGGCTTCCACTCAGCATGATGCTGTGCTATGGAGACCCATAGCACAGCGCTTTTCAGTGGTCACCCGAAAAAAACGTACGGAAACCAAGTCAGGTTTAAAATTCAGAATTATACATAAATATAAAATAAAACAAATAGAATACATATACAATGCAATACATCGCAAGAACTAATACCGCGTTCACAAGGTTTGATTTTAGTTGAACTACTGTTGTCTGTGTTATACTGTTGTCAATTTAATTGAAAGTCTGTTGAGACGGTTCAAATCGCTTTCGACTTAAGTAGCAGTTGTCAACTAAAATCGAATCGTGTGAAGCCGGTATTACTATTGGTTTTATGTCGGTGTCGATCGTGAATGCCCTACCTTATGCTAGAGCAGCTGGTTTGTCAAAATACGACGAGTAGTTTAGGAGGTAGGAGGGAACAAATATATATATCCTGCTAAAATCATAACCCTCCTCCTAAGACGACCCACTGGCTTTGCCGTAGTCGGGTAAATATAGAAAGTAGGTATCTAAGAATTTACTCACTTGGCGTTTTCAAGTTACGCGATATTTCTTGCCACGCTGCTTTCTTAGCGTGGACGAGTTTGTACTCGTCAACCATAGGATTATACAAACATTTGTGAGCACGAACGTTTTCGATTAGCTTTACTTCGTCGATCATCATTTTCACTACACGCGACCTTCGTAGTCGGCGACTGACGCGTTACTGCCGCGCGAACGCGTGACGCGTCCGTCCGAACCTCGTGTACGAGCGACTGAGACGTCCGACATGTTGTTATTCGTCTGATGTTTGTTTTGTGTACTCAAGGTCACGTCCGCCATATGCAATTCAATACTAAAATTATCATTCGTCGCGACGGCTACATTTTATTGCTGAAAGTTTAGAGTGCTACAAGTATATTTTGGCGTTTCAATGGCGTTGACAATACTGTTGGTAAGCGTTAGTGAAATTTATCGAAAAAAACAAAATGGCGGCGTTCGTTCCGATTTTGGCCACGCGACTAAGGAACCTAGTAGCGTTGTAAACTTGTAGGTTTGAAGTCAGGTTAGAAGAACTGCAACCGTCTACAGCCGTCAAGAAAATGCGTTCCCTACATCTGTCAGTTGGTCAATTTCTAGTAGTAATAAGGATCAAATTCCCAAAACACATAATCATTAGTATGAAACTGACAGGTGCCAACATAGTTATAAGAAAGAAGGATGCCAATAACGCATTCTATAGACGGTCGGACTGTAGAGTGAGAATTCCATGCGTTTATTTTTTGCCATGGAGTGCTTATGTTTCTACCTTTCTCTTCAAGTTGCCATCATCCTGGAATAAAGAATTTAAACTGTACTTAACTAATAAGGATTTTTGACTGGTTTATGTTATGATGTTTAATTATTTAAGGAAAGCATTACGGCAAGAAAAACGTATATTATTTTATAACTCGTTTTTCCTTATCCTTATCCTTACATATTAAAAAACATAGTCCTCCGCAGCGTCTGTCTGTCTGAATGCGATAAACTCAAAAACTACCGAACGTATTTGCAAACGGTTTTCTTCAATGGCCGGAGTGCTTCTTGCGGAAGGTTTTGGTGTATAAATATTTATTAAGATTTTGTGTAAATTTGCTGAAATATGACGATTATTGTTGAAGATGTCGGAATAAATCATGCCGAATGGGAGCTTTACTGGCGTGTGTCGCGATAAACCGTAAAAGATACTTGAAAATTATGTTCTACAGCATAGTTCATCTTAAAAAGTTCAACAAAAAGTTCTCGATGGCATTTATTCTATCTTCTAAGGATGACCCACAGTAACCATTATTATCTTTCAGAATTTGATAAAAGAAATATTGTTGTTTCCGAAGCTATTTTGACCGGTATTATATTAATCCATATCCAATAAAATATTTTATTTAAATTGGACATTTAATTTAGATTAAAATATGCTTTGACATCATATATACATCATATAAAAATCCCAACAAGTTCAGATTGTTTTCGGACGTCGGAACTATACGTACGTATACGTACTAAGTCGCACACTGTCTGCTAGCTCGCTAACAGTCAGTATGGGTCTGTTATTTCCAGTGACAGCTATGTTACCTATATTGGTAGGAACAATTGATATTTGTTATTTTATAAATATCTGTTACGATAAATTCACCTCATCCCTACAAAGTGAAGTTGTTACCATGCACGTGTAATAACTATACTTCTGTGCTGTTGAATGACTTTATATAATCTATATAATAAAAATGAATCGCCAAATGTGTTGGTAAGCGCAAAACTCGAGAACGGCTGGACCAATTTCGCTAATTCTTTTTTTGTTGTGTTTGTTACTGTAAAGAGAAGGTTTTTTCGGAAAAAAAAGAAGAAAATTGCGCAGAAAAAAAACGTTTGATGAATGTGTATTTAGCAGAGTAATAGGTTCGTAGGTATGTAGATAGGTAGGTAGGATAGGTAGGCAGGTAGGCAGGTAGGGTAGGTAGGGTAGGGTAGGGTAGGTAGGTAGGGTAAGTAGGTAGGTAGGTAGGGTAAGTAGGTAGGGTAGGTAGAGTAAGCAGGTAAGGTAGGTAGGGTAAGTAGGTAGGGTAGGTAGGTAGATAAGCAGTAGATAAGTACATACTGCTACCCGAGCGAAGCCGGAGCGGGGCAGCTAGTTCTTTATAAATGTTTTGTTGTGACTGATATCAAGCTAGTCTTTTTTTTTTTTAAATCTTAATGCCAATTAGGTACTTACCTCAATATTAGCTACCTAGGTATTAGTTTATTGTTCAATGTTTAGGTTCCTAGGTTAGGTTCCTAGAGATTAATATTTTTTAAAGAATGATAAGGACTGTTCCAGTTTTTTTTTTTGTTTTTCTTATCACACATGTATGCATTCGCCCAGACAGTGTTTATCATGTGTTTCGAGTGGTAAGCGACGCGTATCATATCTATATCTTTCTATACTTACTAATAAATCTGAAGAGTTTGTTTTTTTGTTTGTTTGTTTGAACGTACTAACCTCTGGAACTACGAGCCGGATTAAAAAAAATGCATTTGACAGCAATTCTTGAGGAAGGTTTATAGGCTAGTTAACATCGCGCTGCGACGTTTGGGCGCCGGGCAAAAATAAAAAAAGGCAGAAAACTAAGTAATAGCGCGGGCAGGCGATAGAATGCGAAAAACGCGGACGAATTCGCAGACAGAAGCTATGGAGTCCATAAGACGCGAAGAAACTTCGAAATAAACTCGGACAGAGCTCACAGTCTCTTTGAAAGTCCAGATAAATCTAGGTCAGATAATATGAGGACACTAAATCGACCACCATACAGATGTGAGTGGACCAGTCAGTGTACGCATTATTTTGTCAGTACCTAATCGTATAGCTCAACTCAACTCAGAACAGGAGCTCAATGACTCGACTAACAATACCAAAGAAAGGCAATGAGGCATCTGACATAATAATAAAAATGCATTTGCGCACGCCTGGTACAGTTTCCACGTAATACGTTATCACTATTTTTGATACCTGCACAATTTTAGAGAAAATTCAAGTAGTGTAGTAGGTGCAGTGTTTAAGTATCAGAACAATACATATATGCACATCATTTTTTTTATATATTCGTAACTATGCAAAATAAGAGATGAAAATAAAAAATAAAAAATTTATGAAAAAGTTTTATATTCTTTTACCGTTATCAAATTACATATTTACTTACTATACTCGTATACGTCACAAAACGAATTAAAAATTCAAAAAAGTTTTATTTGGAAGAATTATTGTTTGGTCGTAATTTGCATACAGTCATCATTTACATGTATTATATTTCCAATGAGTACCTACATAATTAATAGAACAATTTTACCTAAAAATAAAATTGATATTAAGCATACTTACCTTTCTCTAAGCCACAAATTGAGATAGGCGTATCCGGTTCCGGTACGGTGCAGCGCTATAAGCCCCGCAGCGTCATATCCGCCCCAATCCGGCAGGTAGTGGGGATACGTTTGCGAAGCGCAAGACGATATCCTTGAACCTCATTGCGGCTCAATTTACCGTGATTGATAAGGATGTCAATTACATATATTTATAATAAAGAATCAGCAGACAGAAATATAAATTGGCTTAGAGAAAGGTAAGTATGCTTAATATCAATTTTATTTTTAGGTAAAATTGTTCTATTAAGCTTGACTGTACCTTTCTCTAAGCCACAAATTGAGAAGTGTTTGTTATCGACTGCTGGATTGGGACTAAATTAGAACGCCAATGTGATCAACAACGTTATTTATTCATTGAAAACTTTTGATAGTTCAACTTATTAAATCAACAGAATTAGTTCCTATGACTTTAATTATACATCGATATTACGATTAAGTAAATCATCTTATCGTTCGAAACAGATTACTGATCTGACTTGATTCATTTGTGGCCCTGTAATTCTTGATTTCTTTTTTATAATATTTGTGAAATGTCAAAGCAGAGCGCCAATTTCCTCTCTCCAAAATATGATCAATGGGAATATTATCAGACCAACTAGCCGAGGCTACTGCCGATCGCACACTACCTGGACTAGTGTTTATTCCGGCTTGTTTTAACATTGACTTAATCCAGCCACCTATGATTGTGCGGGTGGCTGGTTTGGGTTCACCACGTGTACTAATAAATAAGCTCTCAATATTACCCCTTCGATCATTAGAGCACTGTAGCAATTTGTCAATCCAATAAATTGGGTCAATGTTGGAGTTCGACTCACCTTTAAGTAAACGCCAACCAGATTGCATATATGTTATATTATCAGTTTTGGACCCAAAAATTGGCCAAAACACTATAGAATCATCACTCTTAACAAAGTTTTCTTTATTTATACTCAATAATGTAAGGTCGTGGACTCTGCGTCCGGAACACAATAAAAGGAGAATTGCGGTTCTTTTAGAAATTTCGAACAATGACATTTTGGAGGGAATTTTGTCAACTAAGAATCTAATTAAAACATTAACGTCCCAAATAGGAATTTTAGCTTTGGGTGGCTGTTTTAATGCTATACCCTTTAATACTTGCTTTATAATAATGTGAGAACCTAATGAGAAGCCACTAGGTGGGCGACAAAAGGTACATACCACAGACTTATGTACTGCAATTGTACTATAGGCAAATTTAAATTTAAGATGCAAATCCGTTAGAAATCGAGCCACATCTTCAGGGGATGGATCTATAGAGCTCACATTATTGTCACGTGACCATTTACACCATCGTAACCATGCCGGCCTATAAGTATTTAAGGTCGATTTCCTCCAGCTACCTTCTAAAATTTCTATCTGATCTTTCTGCCAAGAATCTAATAGCGATGACCACCCCGTATTAACCACACCTTTAAATTTAATTGATGAACTTGTGGAGGCGGTCGATTGGTTGTTGTGTCTATCAAGACTTGGTCCAAATCCCTCAACTGGTAGGGAGGGCGCATGGAGCGAGCCACCAGATCTGCTCTCCAAAAGACCTTCTCCCAATCGGGTGTTATCACCAGGTACATGCCGGTTGCCTGGTTCAGGTGCGCTAATACTCTGGGTATTAGACACGGTGGTGGGAATATCCACGCTAACCTGTAGTGCCAAGGGCGACCGAAGGCATTTTGGAAAACAGCCGCCTGATCTAAATCCAGACTCACATACCTGGGTACTACATGAGCAGTTCGTGACGCAAAAAGATCTATTTCGGGAATTCCGAAGCGCTGAAAAATTTTTTCGGTAGCACGGGGAAGCAAATGCCATTCTGTCGGGGCAGATTTCCTTGAAAGCCGATCTGCTACGTAGTTGTATCGACCGGGAAGGTGATATACTGAGATATGTATCCGATAACGATCTATTTCGTCTAAGACTTCGTATGTTAGGTTTAGGAGAGCCTGTGATTGTGTGCCGCCTTCGTTGCGCAGGTAAGAAACTACAGTTCGGTTGTCGCTCTGAATTAATAGGCTTGTATCGGTCATTAGGTGACCTTTTACCTGAATTACTCGCAAAATTGCCAACATCTCTAAGATATTGCTGTGAGCGTCTCTTTCCTGTACTAACCAACTGCCACATAAAGTCTCGTTGTTGAGCTGCGCACCCCAACCTGCCTTGGCCGAGTCCGTCGTAAGAAAATAAGTTGGAGGTGAACCGTGCAGTTGAGAATCCATGTTGTGATTCTGTATCCACCATTGCAGGTTCGGAATTACCTTGACGGGCATCGGTGTTCGACCTTTTATATTTTTTCGCAATAGGGAATTGCTGAAGGTCAGCATTGCACGAGAATTCAAGCGCCCTCGCGGGACTACGAAGCTGGCAAAATTCCAAAGTCCTAGTATACTCTGGACTTCTTTCAAACTTACCTTGGTGGCTTTTGCCATTTTGGATGTTCTCGATTGCAATAAGCGAACCTTTGCTGGTGGTAGTAATTTGAGATTTTGCCAAGGGTCCCATAATATCCCCAGATACTCGATTGACTGCCGAGGAGTCAATAAAGACTTCTGAAAGTTTATCATAAAGCCAAGGGACTGCAAAAGTCTTACCGTTAAGTTCGCGTGACTTTTCAGAATTTCTCGATTCTGATTCACCAGGAGAAAATCGTCGAGATATACCAGCAATCGTACTCCTTGGTCTCTTAGGATCTGCGCGATCCAATTCGTAAGACTGGCAAAAACCTTCGGAGCAGTTGCCAAACCGAAGGGAAGGCAGGTCATTTGCCAAAGTTGGTCCGAAACTATTAATCTGAGGAAACGTCTGTGTCCTGGCGCGATTGGCAGGTGAAAATATGCATTTTTCAGGTCTATTTTCACCAACCAATCCTGTGGTTGGAGGAAGTCTGGGACTTTGTACATGTTCACCAATCGAAATTTGTCTATTTTGACATAGTTGTTCAGTAATTTTAAATTGAAGACCGGGCGAAACGAAGACGTCGCTTCCTTTTTTGGTACAAGAAAAATTGTTGAGACAAAGCTCGGAGTCAATGAAGCTTTTTCTAACACCTCTTGATCTACTAGCTTCTTTAATTCGATTAAGATTTCTTTTGAATTGATTGTGTGAAATCTTTTGGGAATCCTCAAGGGATGAACAAGCGGTGGTTTGCTTAAAAAGGGGATCCGATAGCCCGATATTATCTTTAGTATATATAAAGGTGCCCCTAACTTCCTCCAGACACTTACCCGATGTTTGATTCTCCCGGCTTGAAAACGTTGATGATAGTCAATCGACTCGTTTATCACGCCGTCCCAGGGTACTACGTTTCTTACCGTATCGTGTATCTTCGGTGTGCCGAAAAAACTCTTCTGCCCTTCTCTTTCGTCCTTGCGCAGGATTAAAGCCACTATTAGTGGAGGGGCGATAGTTTGCACTGTTGCGCACAGGCACTATATATTTCCTAACTCCTTGTGTGTCCCTTCTTTGGACAGAAGGTTTATACGATCTACCCTGCGAGGATAATTTAATGGGTGCGGCATGAAAAATTTTTAAGACGCTCCCTTGTTTTCCTACAAAATCTGTAAATTTTGAGTCGTCAAATAAATGATGCGCGGACGGGGGTATTTTCCTTAAGGATTCCTTAAAACAACTTTCCTTTACTGAATTTAAAATAATATCACGACGTTGTTGCACTATATCAGCCCGTTTGCCACATATAATTTGTAATAAATCCGATTGTATTTTTTGGTACTCGCCATCGGCAAAAAGTTCATTGATTTTTGAAGTAATCTCTTCAGTGGTCGTTGGGTTTTTTAATTCGGATACCCATGAAATGAATTGGCATAAACCTTTTTGAAATGCTTCGTTTTGTAAAATAACTGCATGTGACATAGCAGCTAAAGAATTTTCAACGACCGCTAACGAACGATTACGTTCAAAATTTTTCAAAACGTCATTACATTCTAGCTCTACAAAACCTGGGGTAGAATTATAAAGTTTCTGTACTTCGGAATAACGTACTTGAGCCCAGTCAGGTGAGTTAAAATGTTGCAATTTGTTAAGCAATTCGAGATGCGTATTATTTGTCTGTAATGTCTGCGACTTGAGGGTAGTTTGTATTTTAAAATCAATCCCTTTTTCTTTGTTTAATTCCTTATCCAGCTCAGTAGCGCTCGGAATATATAGAATAGACTCACTGTCAGACATGCACGACTGAGTATTATTTTTAACAATAAGATCTTGCAAAGAGGATACTTTTTCAGTAAGTTTTTCAAAAGCGTCCTCTAATCTACTTAGCTTTGTACGGCGGCGCCGCTCCTTTCGCCTCCGACGTCTCCTTTTCCGCGCCGTGGAAGAAGAATCGCTGCTACTGCTCGAACCACTAGATTGCGACCGAGCACGTGGGGCATTGTCCATACTAACATTATTAAAATTTTCGTCCAAAGAGTTCATTTCCAACACAAATTAATTTTTAACACTAAAAAGTAGGACACCCTTTTTAAAAGTAACGAGTTACTTTTAAACGCGACTATACCGTTCGGATTCCGAACGCCAATGAGGTTCAAGGATATCGTCTTGCGCTTCGCAAACGTATCCCCACTACCTGCCGGATTGGGGCGGATATGACGCTGCGGGGCTTATAGCGCTGCACCGTACCGGAACCGGATACGCCTATCTCAATTTGTGGCTTAGAGAAAGGTACAGTCAAGCTTAATAATAATATTTTATTTTTATACAATTCTAATAATAATTAATAATATTATGTTCCTTTAAACCAATGTTACGTATAATTTTTACTTATTAAAGCTTTTTTTAAATCTTTGTTAGAAATGTTTTTTTAAATGTTACTTTTCTATTTCTAAAGCTGATATCCGCTTCACTCGAATGAATGTTTAAATTTGTTTTTTCATTCCACGTTCACATAACACCAACAAAATTTTATAGTTATGAACGTTCATGTGCTCCTTTCATTTAATTTCTCGATCATTCAGTAAGCGAGTGACATAAGCAGTTTGCCGAAATCCTACATGATTAGATCGCTTTTCTAATGAATTAATTTTGTGTAGAGGCTTCACGTGAAAGATACTGAATGAACAAAAAGTGAAGCGTCTGATCTCTGATTCGTGTCGAAATCTCTAATATCGTTGACTTTGAAAAATAAGGCCTCTTCATATATTTTGCCGGCACAATAACATAGCACTATTTTAATATATATTTCCACAATACAAATAACTAATACATATTATTACAATTAAATTCCAATACCTTGCACAATTCACCATTTTAAATTTTCAAAAAATATTTCCATTTGCTCTAAAAATATAATTTCTCGATCTTAAAAACTACTTACAAAAAATAACTTGACTGATTTATACCCTGCTTTATAATTTTACTCCTAGCAGTAACGTTCTTTCAAAACCCTTCTTAGAATCTTCCCGGCTGCACTTTTAGGAACACTACTTATGAACGTTATATCGTCTACATGTTTGTACGCTGCCACTTTCTCGTTGACAAACTCGCTAAGTTGTCTTTCCGTACATTTGTGACCATCCTTGAGTACTACGAAGGCTCTTGGTGTTTCGCCTTTAGAGTCATGGGGTACTCCAACGACAGCTGCATCGTTGACTGATGGATGCTCGCGTAAAAGGGATTCTAACTCCGCTGGAGGCACTTGGAAGCCTTTAACCTGTGAAAGAACATCCATTGTTTTAATACGTTTAAAATATACAATTTATAATTTACCAACAACGCCTCCCTGAAATTGTGATTCAGGCGCGAAAAGATCATTGCAACACTATTTTTTAATGACTAGATTCTCTTTTTTAACATGTTTATGGTCAGTGATATCTGCCAGTACATTGATGAGATTATATCTTAAATATTAGTTTTGCCATGGATTGTAGAAATCAGGTGCCAGTTGCTCCAAGTTAAACCAGCAGCAGCCCTTAAAACTACCACCTACTTAAACCACAGATACTAAAGGCATAGACAAGTAACTGATGTTACGTCTGATGCAGACACGCGGATTACATAATATTTCACTCTTCATTGTATTTCACACTCCTTTTTGTTTTTATTTTTTATTATATTTATTTGTCTGTATCTATCCGTGACATCACTGCGGGCCCTATCAGAATACCAGCGCTGTGACATTTTTATTTATTTTTAAATGTCGCGGCATCATGCTGAGATAGGAGCCTTTTGGCCTCGTACAGGACTTCCTTCTTTTTATGTTACTGTTACTTTGTTTTTTATTGTTTTTGTTTTTTTCCTGTGCGAGTCACAATAAATACTTTTTCTTTCTTTCTTTCTTAAAAACTCCAATACTGGGCCAGACGAATGTGAGAATCGATGAAGATAAGAAAATGCAAGTATTTTTCTCGCCAGAATGCCACCTTTTTGTTTCATAATAAGTCCCTGCTTCATTAATTGTCCAATATTAACAACACAAAAATTCCTCACGATATTTTCTGTCATCGGTTTTGAAGCAAGTGATAATTATACCATACGCACATGACTCCGAAAAGTCAGAGGTAAAGGGAGAGATATTTCTCGACTCATGTGAAGCCATGTCAGAGGCCCATGGGCGACTTTAAAACTTTAACACCAGGTTATTCACTAACAACACGAAAAGAAGAAGAACACAAAAATTGTATTTACAAGGCAGATGGAAGTGCTAACGCCGGGTGGGAATACAGAAAGACATATCGACATTATTGGTGATGTTCTTCAGAAAGGTCAGGTACGAAGTACTCTCAACAGGCGTGTGTGTATGATAAGCAGATTTATGAACGTACACGAAGCAGAAGGAATATGTAAGGATCGTGCCAGGTGGCGTTCTGTAGTTTTTGCCTACCGCCAATGTGTCTATTCATCAGTTAGAAAATCTAAAAGATACTCTATTCATCAAAGTTTACCTTGATAAGTTCCTTAAGCCTATCAGCAATAGTGATGATTCCTTCTTCATCAGCTACAGCCAGGTCTCCAGTCTTGAACCAGCCATCTGCTGTGAAGGACTCGTTGTTGGCTTGCTGGTTGTCTCTGTAGCCTCGCATCACTTGAGGACCTCGGATGAGGATCTCTCCAGTCTGGAAGATTTTATATGAATATAAATTGAATATATAATTTTTTCATTAAAGGTTTCCATCGAATTTTAATCAAGTTTTTTAAACTATATTTCGGGTTCGGTTTAAAGGATATAAACAAATAAATTATGCAGTTTTAAATCCTCACTAATATTATAAATGCGAAAGTGAGTTTGTTTGTTACGCTTTCACGCTAAAACGGCGGAACAGATTTGGATGAAATTTAGCACATGGGTAGCCCATGACCTGGATTAGGACATAGAATACTTTTTATCCCGATATTCTCACGGGATCGAGACTTACGCGGTTGAAACCACGGGCTTACCTATAAATTGTGAATTTAGTTTAGAATGTTATAGTTTTGTAGTTTTTATTTAGTTCAGTAATTGATATTTAGTAAGTATGGAAAATATGTAGACTTAATTACCGCATTAGAACAATCTGTACTTAAAGATAGATGTACGGTGTTGTCGTCATAAATAAATAAATTAATAACATAATGATTTCGTGAGTCCATAAAGAGAAAACAGAATATTTAAAAGTAAACTTTCTAAAGATTTTAAATTGTAACAAGGTTATTGATCATACTAGTTATCTATGTGAGTACGGATTACTGTAAAATAAGTTAGTTTTGAATAAAATTGTTTCAGAATAACGAGGCTTTATGGTCTTTTTAGCATCATCAGCCATAATGTTCCCACTACTGGGACACAAGCCTCCTCTTTTTGTGAGAGGGCCATCCACCACGCGGGCCCTTTGCGGGTTGTTGGATGTCACATGTCCTCATTTTTTTGGTTGCTCGGGTTCGAACCCACTGGGCCACCACAGCTCCGCGCTCTTGCTCTTTTTACTACCTATTATCCATCTATAATATTCTAAATGGTTTTTCTATCTACACAGAGAATTTCAGTCTCTGATATCATTTCTAATTCTATTGTAAGTAAAAGTAAAAGTAAAAAAGTCTTTATTACTGGAAGAATGTGTACAACAGCACTTAGGTGTCAAAGGTTTGCTTTGGCACTCATAGTAGGATTACCCTGTATCACGAATGCCATCACCTTCCTCCGGACCAACTAGGATAGTTCTTTATACTTACTTACAATTAAATTTTGAATGAATTCTAAACGAGAAAAAAATTAACTTATACAAACAAGGACATACACAAAAGGAGCATGTGTGTGTTCTAGTGTGTGTTTGTGTGTTTGGTAGTGTGTGTCCAGAAGTCCAGAAGGTATGGTAAATTTTTCTATTAGTAAATGCGTGCTTTTAGTCTTTATTTGTCATCGAAGCTAGTTGTGGTTTTGGAGCCTAGGATTCAAATATATAGATAGAATATTTATTACAATATTATCGGTACGATGTCTGCATCATAATCATTTGCATCTATTGTTTCGCAGAAGTTGTTATAACTGTATAGTTGATATGTAAGTATACAGCCAGGGTGACAGGAATATCGACGCGAAAACTGTTACCATGGATTCAGTACGTGATTCTGAACACCCCAGTGTCTGTCTGTCTGTCTGTCTGTCCGTGCCTACCATATTTACGTATAGGTATGTGCACTGCACATACTTTACATAATAATATTGTTGGCGTAGGATCGGTAATCCGCACTTCAATAGTAACTAAACTATGTAGACTCCATTGGTTTAGGTAGGTAATTAACTAAAGGTAAACAAAACGTAATAATAAGGGTTTTTAGAGATGACAGTTTATTGTATAGAAATACGTTAAAACCAAATTATATTTATTTTCGCTTTTTGAGATAGTTTTCTCTTTAATTTAATGTATGTTATGTCTATCTACTTTATTATTTATTCTTAAACTACTCTTCGTGACTGCTTGAGCACAATTTTTTTGTCAAATTTAATATGATTAATATAATATTTTGTAATGTGTACTTAAAGAGCCCAAAAAGACAGGTTCTCTAAACCTCAACGAATTATAACGTTGCTAAATTGAAGAGTACAGCTGTGACGTAGCATGACAACTGAAGTGACTGGTATTACGTTTAGTCGGTTAACCTGACAGCTCTCTCGTCACGTGATTTTTTTATTTACCTAAACCAACGGAGTCTAATAGAACGTGGCCTCTTATTCTATTGCTACGCCGTACTTTGCTAAGTCAGCTCAAGATGCATAAAACGGCGTTAGCTTAGCTGATCTGTCTCTAGTCTTACATACCTCATTAGGTCCCAAGTTCTTCAGATCCTTGTCCACAAGCCTGAGTTCGGTACTGGCTACTGGAGGACCTGTTGCTTCGTAACGATTCAATCCTCTGGGACTGATGGTGACTGTTGGAGACGTTTCAGTTAGACCATAGCCTTGTCTGAAGTCTATGTCACGCTGGAAAAGACGAATAAGCGTTTTAAAGATTAGCATAATGCTTGTTGCTGGCCTCATTTGTCTAGCGTCTATTGTGCATGGGGTTCCGGTTTCGGTAACCAGATTGGCCGAAATATTGTTAGGTTGTTCTATTATTAGGAGCTTCTCAGAATGAGTCTGAATTGAACTTGTAACATGTAAATCCGGGCAACTAACCGTCACCGTCATGACGACGTGGGGAACAAGACAAGATGAGGAACAAGATTTTAAAATAGAAGATAGTGAAAAATTTCGTACTTTAGACCTATTCAAGAATCTTTCGGCATCACTGGCTGTCAGAGGAGCCGCTCCATTGCACACGGATTCCACATGCTCGAAGGTTTTGTCATTGACCGCTGGGTGAGACCCCATCATGAGAACTGGAATTGAATACAGGGTAAGATGTTATTAAAGATACTGGTTGGTTGGTTGGTTGGTTGGTGGTCGTTGAAACTTAAGGTGATTAATGATTTTATATTGAAAACATGTCTAAACGAGTAGTGTTAATGATTTGGAATAATATATATTAAATTAGAGCATTTTCTTAAAAACTTAATATATGAATATTTTAGATAATGTTTATAGTGAGTTATGCCTAACGCAGATAAAAAAACTGAGAATCACGCAAAATCTATCGAGTGTATTTTCACACAACATCCACCAATCCGCACTGGGCCCGTGTGGTGGATTACGGCACAGTCCCTCTCACAGAGAGGAGGCCTTTGTTCCAACAGAGTGGGAACATGAAAGGCTGATTATGCTTATACAAAATGCGATGCCTTTCCGATTAGTATGTTTATTCTGACGAAAATAACTAATAACTAATACCAGCATTGTGATTCAACGTGGTAATGCTGCCAGTCTTCTGGACACGTTTTAGAATGACAGTGATGCGGACGAGTACCTACTTCGACGCCTAAGTGTCTTTTTGTTTTGTATTTATTTGTATACGAGTAGTTATTTAGATAGTCATTTCATTTAGTGTTAGATTGTATATAAGATTTTGCATTTACGGTTAGGATACCTAATAAAAATTCAAGTGCAAGTAAAAAACAACGAGCGAGGCTTACAGTAGTCGCATATGATTTGTAACATCCGACATCTCACTTTGGTAATAAACAAAATTAAAGGGGCGGGGCCTCGTCAAGGTCGTTTCCAGCACCGCATGCGCTCAATGGTCAAATCGAATAGCGCGCGCTTCCACGGCTTCCTGTAATACACTTCCGTCCCTTTTCACGAAATCACTCCCACAGATTTCCCTCTCAACATATTGTAAGAGAGCGAGAGGAAAGATTCACAGGCAAGCGAGAGGGAAGATTTGCAGGAAACCGAGCGGAAAAATGTTACACATCAAAACAACTAAGTATAACAATATTAAAGTGTAAACAGAAGGTATTGCTCTCACTAGTCTCACAAACAACAGGCCCGTCAATTTAATAGTAGGTACAAGTTTTATAGAATCCGGACATTCAAGTTTACAATGACCTTGTGCAAAAGTAATCGTGAATCGCTCGACGTAAACAAATAAAGTAGGTACGAAGATGTTTGCGTGGCTTGCGTGTGAGAACAAGTTATTAATAAACTGCACTCACACATTCATAGGTAAATGTGTGCAGACACACCCATAAAAAGTAACTTGGGGATTATTTTTACTCGTGTCTATTGAATTTCAGAGACAAATTTTATAGCAAATATTGAATTTATCATGTAAGTGTCTACGTATCGATTAATTTCGTTTTATCTACGCTTTTAAACTAGAGCTTATGAAACTTGTCAAATCATTTGAAATAGGCGCTATCCAAAATATCTTCTAATCTAGCAATAACAATTTGATCCAAAAATCCTTTGTGCGGTATCTTTCTCTTATGTCATATCACTTATCTGTATCATAATATTATATCACCAATCATTCTAAAGCCTTTCTATATGAGGTTGAATACGATAACGAAAATATTAAATACTCACTCAAAGGTGGTGCGACAAACAGAATGTTAGTCTTTTGCTTCTCAATAGTCTTCAGGAACGACTCCGAATGGAACTTGGCCAAAGCCACTAGCTTGGCACCCACGGATAGCTTGTGGAACATAAGTACTGTTGCCGCGTAGATGTGGAAGAATGGCAACACGCCCATCACAGAATCTTGATGAGTGGCTGGAAAAGGCAAAATGAAAGACTATAAAATTCAAGTGGTTTGACTTATGGTGCTTGCTATTATACAAAATGAGAGTCTGAAAGTGAAAGACCATGATGCAGTCATTCAAGCAGTCGCGAGGGTTGTTTCAATAGCAGCTAGCAGCCGATAACTCCAAGATACAGTCGACAGTTGGTAACACTTTGAACTTAAGCTGGTCTAGCGTAGTAAGGAGTTTTAATAGGATAAGAGGCCAGCTTAAACTGGTTTAGATACTAATGATGAACGGCCTACTGTAAAAACAAAAAATAAATTAAATTGAATCAGAACATTTTCTTCTTTCTCACAGATTTTGGAGTATTTGTTAAGTTATTAATCGAATGAGACGACATGATACTTAAACTTAATGAATGGAGTATCATTGATAGCATTAAAATTATAACATCAACTCACGTGTCGTTTCATTGTGCATTGCAATGAGCGGGTCATTAATCTGCTCGCAGTTAGCAATAATATTCCTATGCGATAGTTCCACGCCTTTCGGTAGCCCTGTAGTACCACTAGAATATGGCAGGAAACATGTATCACTGGTATCCCTCCTTACTTGTCTCAAAACGGACTTATCAGTGTGTATGTCTTCGCTTAGTTCATTGAATAAAGCTGTTCCTTCAGGAGCTGGATTTCCATTTGTTTTAACTACGATTACTGGAATGTTAATTTTGGCGATCTTTAAAGCTTCCCTTATAGTTGGAACAATCTCTGGTAATGTTACTATTATCTTTGCTTCTGCCATCTTTAATTGGCGCTGCACTTCATCTGAAAGTAGAAATATGGTTGTATAAATAATGAAATTACCAACCCAAATATTGCCCTTCTGGAGCACAAAGACCTCTTGATACTCTCTTGTAAATGAATGGTTAAATTTTTTCAATATAACTTCGATACGTATTAAATACTACAGGATTGTTGTTATGATTGCAGATTTACGTAAGTGTTATAAAATGACATTATCATAAACTGCATAAGTTTTCCTTATCATATAAAAAGACGATAAATTGCAGATCGTGGGAAAACAAACTAACATGCATTGTGTATTTAATATTTAGTATCGTCTGCATATTTATAGATATCGTTTCTAGATTATTATCACCATTAGCCTTTAGCAGTATATTGCTGCAATCGCAAGGCATGGTAAGACCCTTCTAAATATTTCATCCATCATCTGGCTTCTCTTTTTTTTACCTCTTTGGTTCTAGACAGTATTCAGGGTGGCAGGGACATCGACGCACAAACTGTTACTATGGATTCAGTACATGATTCTGTTCCCCACTGCGTTGAATTCTCATATGTTTTTTTTTTAAACCGGATTAGTGCGTGTCTGACCACGCACAATGAAGGGTTCCGTAGTTGGGATGAATTTATCCCAAAAACAAACTTAACTTTGTAGTTGAAAAACATGCTCTCCCATACATCGTTATACGTCACGGTCAATTCTCCAGCTGCAAATGTAGTTTGTTATCGCAAAAAAATATTTATTATGTGATAAAAGTACAAATGAACGATATTCTATGTTACATTACTTGTGCTGTTTGACCTTGCTTCCTGCCAAATTTTATGATTCTAGGTCAACGGCAAGTACCCTGTAGGATTTGATTTATTTGCGATCATCAAACTATGTCGCATTAATGGCCGCATTTTTTATTGCGTTGACTTGGAAGCTTGAATTTAAACCTTTAAGGAACCGTAGACCTTTGACATTTATTTCAAGCTGATACCTCCACGCGTTCCTGGGAAACAGGGTCTTGACAGACTGACAGACGGACTACTTTTGAGGTACGGAACACTAAAAACTACTGTTCACTACAAAAGTGCATTAACTATGCGGTCAAAATGTATGGAACAGTTAGAATCATAATATGTACTGAATCCATGATAACCAGTGATCGGAGTAGGTAGATTGAACTGGGGTCATTGATCCGAAACGTATACATTACTATGGACATTCCTCCGGAATTGGTGGATTATTAAAAAAAAACCGGAACTTATGTAGGAATTGTATTCTGCCAGAGTGGAAGGAGTCATTTGATGCTTTGCCATCCTCAAAAAAAAGGTAGGAATTGTAATAAAATGAGCAATTTTATTCTTTATTATTCTTCCTATATTTTTTTTTGTCACGATTTGACAAAACCCAACGACCAATCAGAACAAAGGATCATGGGTGGTACAGTAGTAATAATATCACTACCAACATTAACAATATTTAATTGAATCCGGAAATACCGGAATTACTTTCCGGAAAAATGGCTTGTCCATGTTATTCTTTCTGTGTGCATTTATGATACAAGTACTAAAAATCAATCTACCTACTCCGATCACTGATGATAACACAGGTCGCGCGTCCATGTCCCTGCCGGGTATATTATGATCGAAGTACTCACGGGCAGTATAAATTGGATTGATACTGGTTATCACTCCACCAGCTGCCAATATACCCAGAGATATCAGAGGGAAGTCCGGAACATTTGGCAGCATGACTGCGACTGTGTCTCCATCTTGAATCTTGAACTTCGTCCTAAGGTTCGCCGCAAATCTATTAGATAGCTTGAACGCCTGCTCGTAGGTGTACCCTCTGCCTGTTTCAGCACAAACCTGAAATTACAAATTATTCTGGTTATAATAATGTTCATAAACGTCCGTAGGTGTGTCGATGGCATAACAACGGGCCCTATCTGAATACCAGTGCTGCGGTATTAGTTTTTTTTTTTTTTTCAAATGTCGTAGCATCATGCTGAGATAGGAGCCTCTCTTTGGCCTCGCACAGGTCTTCTTTTTCTGTTTTCACTATTTTGTTTGTTTTAATGTTCTTTTTTTATTGTTGGATTTCCTGTGCGTATTCCAAATAACATATTTTTCTTTCTTTATTTCTTTATTTCTTTCTTTCTATATACATAATATCACACCTGTAAACCCCGAAGGTTTAGGCAGAGGTGTACTATGGTACAGTAGTATGTATAGACGTAGTAATAGTGTTCAATCAATCTGCCTAGCCTTTTCCCAACTATGTTGGGCTCGGCTTTCAGACTAATCAGATGCAGCTGAATATTATTATTATTATTAATAGTATTTTATGTGGAGCGACTGCTTATTAGACCTCCATAACCCAGTAACTGGGTAATACGACACCCCTTGGTATGACTGGTTGTCAAGACCTTCGGGCTTCTGACGACCCGTAACGACTGTCAAAGATCCACGATTGACAGCCGGGACCAACGGCTTAATGTGTGTAGAAAATGGAGAGGAAGAATAATAGATTGACGACTTACAGGGAAGAAATAGAAGAAGAAAACGTGTTGTGCAAAAGTTTTTTCGACTATCACTCAGTTGCATCAGTGTAACCTCTATCTCCGGGTCGTTTTATAGTGTTGCCATGGTCAACATTTTATTATAAAGTAATAAATAGATATGTACTTTATGGATGGGAAGAAAATACTTACAGAAGCAGTCCTCTCGGGCCATTTGTCCAGATTCTGCCACACATAATCGTACAAGGTATAATTCGGAATTTCTATATCCTTGAACGGCGATTTGATCACTCTATCCTGGGTCCATACACTGTGTTTTCTAATCACAACACTTGCATATTTTGAACTCTGTTTCACTGAATTTAAAGTTCTTTTCACCGTGAACAGATTTTTGGTTATCATTGTCCTGCTTTGTATTGCACTCATCGAAGACTGGAAATTTTATATAATGTTGTTGATAGTAGCTGATAAGGGTATTTTTATATTTGATAACGATTTAATATCGGTTGATCAGAGGAGTGAAGGATGAACTTTGTTTGGGTGTAAAGTGTAAAGTTAAAATCTGGTTCGCTACCTTCTGATCGAGAAATGATAGTCCAAAGAGGATAAGGAATATAAGAATTTTCGAAACAACAAATGACGGTATTCTTTGGTTTGAGTGTAAAGTCTAAATGTTTGCTACTGAGTAGCTGATCGAATAATGATAGTCCAAATAGTCATACAAGATTAGCAAATAAAATGAATACGGAAAGTGAGATGGTATGGAATATATGAGTTTTTGAAACAGCATGACAATTAGGAATATTCTTGTTAGATGCAAAATATTAGACTAACGACAATGTAAGTAACTTAACTTTTGTCGTTAAAACTACTACTCGTACTGCTGGTATACGAATAATCGCCACTTATGAGAGTTTTCGGCTTATTGGTTGATTCGCACGAATTTACTCGCCCGAAACGGGTGAATCCTCACTTTTAAATAATATTATTTTGTCTTGAGTTAATTTATTTGTTGGGGAATCGACAACTCCTGAAATACGTATAAGGCAATAGGGATGATGCCTGGGTAAAAAACGTGAAATTCTAATTAGTCCGTCAGTCAGATAATAAATAAATATTAGACACGTATTTTTTGCTTTATCATATTATTAAAACAATACTTAGATAAAACGCATTTTAAGTTGGGGAGCGGGGGTCACTACGTCACTAGTATGTATAAAATCTACATACTTGTGACGTCATGGCACATTTTACCTCAATGTATCGCCGTAATGTTTAGATTACGTAAAAAAAGAAAAATACGTGTCCAATATTTAGTATTTTTTTTAATTTTTTTTTAAGTCTGTCATTAAAATTATTTTAAAGACGGACTTAAAAATATGTTTTGGCATCATCCCTATTGGCACATTTTTTTTTACTTTTTCTAAGAAAAAAGTTCACTGCATAAAAATTCAACATGTGTCGATTAGCCCGTTTCGGGCGAGTAAATTCGTGCGAATCGACCAGTAAGCCGAGTTGACTCAGAGTGGTCTTATTGGGGTGTAAACTACTAGAGGCTTTCATCGCAAAACAGAACGTCACTCCTATATAAGACTCCGTAGTAACAGCTATGATGATGAAGCTAAATCATCATTTTAATGTTTTAAACGTACGCGCAAGACCACAAACGAAGACAAACTTCGTTATGTTAGAGACAACGAAAGGAAGTCGGTTTATTACAGTACTCTTATGTCGTGACCAATTCCTAGCAGCTAATTGAGATCTAGATATTGATGTAGTTTATTATTTTTTGTACCTAATGTGTGGAATCTCTCGTGCAACGGAACATAGGCATCGGACATAGGAATGCAACGTATTTATAATAACGATACCAATGCAATTTAAAATTTTCGTGCAACTTACTGTATGATTTCTGGCAAGGAATTACCCACTATTCATACGCATGGCTCATCATACTTTTACCCTAATATCCGTACCTAAACAATAATAAGAGAATACCTATTCTTTAGACGCATTCTCACATAATCAGTTTAGTAATAATTAAAAGTATAAGCTTGCCCAGCGAGTAGTTTTTGAGTAAATCCCGAACATATAGGAAACAATATTCCTACCAACATACAGTTTTTGAAGTAAGTTATTGTTGTAACCGAAGGGTGGGTGGAGATGAATAACGCAACCGATACGAACAAGCTCATATATTGAACTGACGCAGCACTCGTTAACTTTAAACTAAGGAACTAGCCTACCCTACTTATTTATAACTTATAAATACCCACATAACATACCTCCAGTCAGAAAACCTTCTTATAATCTACCACAGTTCTATTTCGTTTTGACCGAGTGTCTGGTTCAGGTTCTATGGAGGGAGCTGCCTAAATCTCTTCATTTTCAGCGGGATGGTCATCGTGAGGACGCAATAGATTTTGGTGGCCGGGTATGTCTGTCGCCAACAAGACGACGCTTAATTTTTAAATAATGTTTACTGCATTGTTAATGGCATTTTAATGAACTGGATGATAGTGTTCTGATAAATATCAAACCAACAACTATACCTAAGTAAAGATAGCGGTAATGATACAAAGCATTATCATTAACGCTGCAGTCAATATTCTAATGGTTGAAAAACAACGGTTTTTGGGAAATGAAATAAACCTTAATCTAGAATATTGCATAACATATAAAATGAAATGTGTTGCCCGATCATTAAACAAACATGCTACAAGAATGAAATGAAGAATGAATAGGAATGAGAATAATGTCGTGAGGAAAGTTTTGAGTATGAATGTGGATGGCTATAAGAGTAGGGGAAGAAAGAAAAATGATATGGCTAGAAAGGAGATGATTATTCTCAGATGATAACTAATAGAAGAAAAGTATGAAAGAAGACGATATGCTTCACAAGACCCCAATTAAATTGGAAAAGGGCAAGAGTATGATGAACGTTGGCCCGATTCTGAATGACATTGACTTAGCTAAACCTAAATAAAACAAGGATTTAATAAATACGTGTGAATAGCTGGCAAAAAACACTTAACTGATGACGTTGCGTAGGAAGGTCAGGCTTTAGAACATACAGTAATATACTTTGAAGTAAACCAATATCAAGTGAATGCATGTATAAATATTGCATGAGCTTATCACAGATTTACATAATAGTTAAGTCGGTTTATCACATAGTTATTAAATATCCAAAATCTTTTTATGATGTGGAAGATTTTACTCATGGAAAAGCCGAGATTGAACTAATAAAGCCAAAAGAAAGATTTTTTTATGCAATAGATAAGACATTTGAGCTTCATTTACACGATGCAAGTATCTGGAACGTTCAAGAGTAATAATCGCATGCCATGAAGCACGTTCAATTATTGCCATTCAGGAATTGCATGCATGTGCGATTTCCATAAAATGGCATACAATAATAATGAATGTAAGTTTTTTCGTTCAATAAACTTACATGCGACTTACACCAAGGCAATTTTATTGCAAGACAATTATTGCATGCAAGTTTTGCGTCGTCTTAACACAGAGTTGCACGTCCTTGTACAATTGATTCAAGTATTGCCCGTATTTGCGCTGCCAAATATTTCATTTAAAAAATTTGAACGTAGGTATACGATTTAAAGACACATTGACACAGTATGCAGTAAACTGAAACAGTACTCCTATGCGCTATATAAATTATCTAAAATTGTCGATGTATCAGCTCTATTAACTGCCTATCATGCCTACGTATCATCAACAATTATATTCTGGGGTAACGCCACAAATAAAGAATCACTGTTTAAAGTGCAAAAAAGATGCGTTCGCGCAATGTATCTCTAATCAATGTATGTATTTTTTTTTCCTGAATCATGCGAACCCTATTTTAAAAAGATTAAAATGTTGACCTTTCCTTTAGCCTATATCTATGAAGGTACAGTTTTTGTTAAAGTAAATCAAAAAGATATTAACTGAAAATATCTAGTATACCACATAGAACTGCTCTTCTGGGCAAAAGTTTTTTGGGAGTGGCATCTAAAATTTACAATAAGATACCTGTGGGCATTTTAAGCACCAAGGAACTCCCACTATTCAAATATAAATTGCGTACCTAATTTTTTAATTGACAAAGCTCACACGATCCAAGATTTTCTTAATAATTAGTACCTACTACAATCTATCACCATACACCTAATTGTTATTTTGTAAGATTTGCTTTATAAGATAGATACCTAAGAATTTTTTTATACTGCATGTTGACATATGTATTGCATGCCTATTAGGCAGGACATATTGGACCTTACATCTATGCCCAAAATTAAAGGATTTGATTGGATTTGAACGACTTCTCAAGATTTTTTTAACTTGCCATTTTATTGTACGTACATACTTACTGCTGTTTACACTGATACCAGTTTTGAACGGCAACTAACTTGCTCGTATCGAACAACAATTCTATGTGTTGTTTAGACGGTCCCAGTTGGTGCTTTAATTGTATGGTATGTCACAGACAATAAACTTGCACCGTGTAAATGGAGATGGAGATGGATTGTATTTTCTTTCCTTTTTGCCTTACCTAAGTCAAAACCGTTTTTTTTTACTCCGGTAATTTTAGAATGTGTTGCTTTAATTGAGTATGTGATGTGACTATGGTGTATTCCTCTTATTTGTCTATCTTATAGCTATAACTTTTATTAATCCATGTAAAATGTATATACCTACTGTTGACATACCTACCTATCTACATATACCGCATGTTTTTTTTACCGTCTCGAAAAAAATAGGGTATAATAGGTGAACGGAGTAGAAGCCAATGGTAGTTTTTTTTTTTTTAGCTATCAAATATATCGAAATTCAAACCATACGAACCCTACTAAATGCGCGGAATTTATCAATGAATTCGTAGCTTTCCTTAGTAGCCGATAGGCAGTCGCCGCACTTGCCGGCGTCCTCTTTGATATCCTTTCGCAGGCGCACAACACACTCGCGCTTCCCCGCCCGCCCGCGTGGTTACTAAGCAAATATTCCCGGGTATGACTTCTGGTCCACTTACACTACACACCATATTATTCTCGAGACGGTAAAAAAATTGAGCCGGTATAAAAGGAGAAACTGACTGACATCAGTGCAGAGCCGAAACTAATGGGACTAGGAACGTAAAATTTTGCATAGATACAGCTTCCTTTTATAATATAGGGGAGCACTAAGAAGGGGTTTTTGAAAATTCCACCTTTAAGCGGGCGAAAATGGAGGATTTATATGTATGAAAAATCTTATTCCTTGAGTTAATAAACTTGAAACTAGGCACAAAAAGTACTAGGCTTGCATGAATTCACGATAGTATTCAATCATTACGTTATGCTAATATACTAATAGGATTTAAATGACGCAGACAGATAGTTTATAACCTGGAATATTAACCTTGGATATGAACCACAGGATTCTTTTTATTCCGGTAGTATGTTTCCATTAGGTATATAATTTCCGACTTCCACGCAAGCGAAGCTGCGGGAAAAGGCTAGTTTTAAATAAATAGACTTATTATATTAGTAAAATCTGCATTTAAAATGCACATTTAACATCAAGGTCTCTTTATAATGATAACAAAGACTATAAAGATTACACAGGTCTTTTAAAAACTAATTGTATGTAAATACAGCATAATACTATGGTTGCAAAATGCTACACGTCTGCATCGTAAGCAAAAACATAAAGACTGTAATTATATTCATTGTTAACTTTTCTACGATGACCGTGAGCTTTCTTAGTGCACGCAGTAAAAGGAAAATTGTGAATAGAAGTTTAATTCAATAAAATGCTTGAAAGGTACCAGTTTGTGTTAATTATGTACCTTTTCCTAGCTAATTCATGCATCTTTGGTGTCCTTCTACTCCTCAATTGATCAATATTTAAATCTAAAAACAAGAAGATCTAGAAATAAATTTTCTGTATTCATTTACATTTTTGCAAGATACGAGAGAATACGTTTATACTGCGTTTTACGATTATCAGATAAATATATTCATTCTATAAATATAAACTGTCGCATGTCTGTATGTAGGATGAACGTAAGTACACACGTTAATTTGAAAAAGATAAAATATTAATTAGGACAATTTTTTTTATTGTTTTGTCGAAATTGAACCTTAGAGGCATTAATAGTTAAAAAATCGACAAAAAAAATTGTTTATCTTGACGAGGTTTAATAATATTAATGACAGTTTTATCCTTGTTATAAGTACCTAGGTGAATTTTACGTAGTTTCGACTGACTGCGAGGCCTAAACATTAGGCTGAAAACAGCTAAAGCGCGGTCACTATCGGACTGCTTAGAAAGGAATGAGAAGCGCGATAACACAAGGCAGGTAATTTATTGCCAAATATGAAGCAATTATCTATTTAAAAAATCTATTGATCGGACTAAAAATTAAAACACTTACGTTAGTCCTATTAATTTGTTTACGCATATTCATGATTATTGACGCTGTAATTTTCAGCAGCAGTAAGATATTTTAATTATTTTATTTTAATAACGATATTTACGAGCCATTCTCTTTCTTGTAAGTTGGAGTCTTTCTTGTATGTTGCTTGTAGAATAATCTGACAAAAACATCAGAATGATTGCATGTATACATGGTGAAAAAATTATTTTAATGATTAAAAACCATATTAATACAGGGTGTCATACATCGAAGCGAAAACTGTTACCACGGATTCAGTATAAATATGATTCTGAAAATTGAATTGAAATTGAAATTTCCCCTGTGTTGAAATTATTCGCCGGTTATTTTTTTTAATCTGGTGTTTCATAGAAAAGTGCAATAGGTACGCGGTCAAAATGTATGGAACAGCAAATTTTTTTTAATAAACGACGAAAATTTCAACGCTAGAGGGTTCAGAATCATGTTCTGAAAATCCATGGTAACAGTCTTAATCAATTTGCCTAGCCTTTTCCCAACTATGTTGGGGTCGGCTTCCAGTCTAACCGGATGCAGCTGAGTACCAGTATTTAACATGGAGCGACTGCCTATCTGACCTCCACAACCCAGTTACTGGGTAACACGATACCACTTGGTACGACTGGTTGTCAAACTTTCGGGCTTCTAACGACCCTTAACAGCTGTCAAAGATCCACGAATGACAGCCGGGACCAACGGCTTAACATGCCTGCCGAGGCACGGAGGAATCTCGGTATGTAAAGATGGTCACCCATCCACAGAACAACCCCGGCAAGCGTAGCTTAACCTGATGTATCGACCCGTGCGGCTGTTATTACTTAGCCACGAGCTCTGCCACCCTGTATTAATATGGGTTTTAATAATTAAAATATTTTTTTCGAGGTACCTTCGTGATTTCTTTCAATTGTATCATATTTTTTGTATTGTGTTATCAATCTGTTTAACTAGCATAATATATCCTGAAGAATATCATTTATTTTTTCTGATTATGTTTACCGCTGTGGTGGCGTTTAGCTCCTGTAACCAAAATTCAGGAGTTAAGTCCCTACCTATATCTTAGTAGAAACTTACTCCATTGATTTAGGTTATTAGCATGTTTAGAACCTGGAGCCCTCCTGGAGGGTTCAGCTAGTCGCATATAGAATGCCGGGAGCCCTCCCGGAAGGCTCATTTTATATGTAGGTTTTTCTTAGGTTCATTATAAACCATGAAAATAAAATATGATGTTTATTTTAACAAAATTTATTAGTATATGCGTTGGTTTTAAAATCCCAGGTGTTTTTATTTTTTTGTTCACGGATACAAATATTCACTAAAAATGTAAAAGGTTGGAAACTACGTTTCCTGTTTAAAAATACGGTAACCAAATTACAGTTTTTTCGCATTTTACGATAGTTTCCTCTTTTATTAATGTATGTCTTGTATAATTTATTCTTAAACTACTTTTCGTCGATGTAACTGCTTGAGCAGAGTTTTCTAGTTAGATTTATAATACTTACTAATAATTTTGCAATCTTTAAATTCTAAAGAGCCAATTATGACAGGTTCTCTAAACGTCAACGAATTATAATTTTGCTTAATAGAAGAGTACAATGTGACGTAGCATGACAACTGAAATGACAGGTATTACGTTTAATCGGTTAACTTGACAGCTCTCTCGTCACGATGTTTTTTTTGTTTACCTTTATTTAACTACCTAAACCAAAGGAGTATAGAAACTTTGAATGTGGCATTAATGTTAAGGTTTGTTTTTAATTAATACGAATAATGTACGCCAAACATTGATGTAATTATTTTCCTGAACTGCATGCAACAAAGAGGTATCAAGTTGATTGTAAAACAAAGCGAACGGTTTGTTATCATTTACTTATAAATACATTTTATAAAAATAAACACGTTCATTCAAACAAAGGAACTTCCAAAGTGAGCGGAGACTCATATTGAAGGAATTTGGAAAAAGACTAGCTCTTGCCAATGACATCGTCTGCGTGTGTTTCGTTTTCAACGCCTGGGACTCCCGTTTAATCAATATTATTTTGAAAATAAATCGTAAGAATCAAAATACATCTCCCTAAGTTAGATTTAAAGTCATTCAATGGAACAAATCTAACTTCGAGAGATGAATTAATTATTTTAATTACTTATTATAATTCTGTAAATACATTTTTGTTTCGGTCGCGAATCATATTTTGATTAAGATACAACCTGACATTGACCTACAAAATGCAAAAACCGTAAGAAAATTTGAATTTTCTGGGCACCTTTGCGGGTCCACCTTATGGCAACGTTCATAACAAACATGATAGTATTCATGAATTTGAACAACTGTTATAATGGAACCAACTCTCAAAAATTTAATATGATCTAAGATACGAAGAGAGGAGAGTAGGTACCTACTTATTGGTAAGTATGAATATGTATTACTATAAGAAAAGCGGGCGACCTAAAAAAAATTATTGTATACTTAATGTGAAAGATTCTATGGCTAAGGTTATGAAGGAAAGGAATTCTGAAATGACGGATAATTTAGAAATGGAAGAAAAAGACCTAGATATGTGCTGTACCAATTCTAAATTATATTAGGATTAGAATTATAATTGATTTATTAAATATAAATTATAATTGGATTAAAATTCATTTTAGGATTTAAGGCAAGAGGATGTTGATGATTTCAGAGTAGTTGTCATAGCTGTGGAAATATGGAAAGCAACATAAAACATACCGAGTATGTATAACATAAGATGTGACACAGTATCTGCAGTAACAATAATATTTTAATCTTTTGTTATCTTTCTCGCAATATAAAAGTAATACTCTCCCATAAATTCAACAAAACATTCAGATAATAAATTATATAACCACTAAGTAACGTTTACATCTGCATCTGCTTTCCGCAACATTGATAATAATTTGTCCGTTATTGTATCTAATTATAGATCGACTTTTTTAAATTAATTTCGTATTCAATCATTTGTGGTAAGTAGATAAAATTACTTATACCTACTTATTATATCTAGTGGTCGCCCAGAGGTCGAAATTCGACTGTAATTCATTTAAATGTAAAATTCTCAGGTAGCCATCTTGTGTCAACCGCTGTCAAACGCATGATAATGTGTGTAATGTTTTTTTTTAAATATTAATTTGATTTCTAATGTATATTATATAAAAATACTGCACTCCTCCATATAAACTTTAACTGTACCAAATTTCATACTCCTTCGTCCGCGTAATTTTCGTAAAAAGGGGTACAAAGTCCTCTGTCCGAATCAAAATTAACAATTTATTGACCAGCTGATTCGGTAACTTGTGTTGGATTTCTTTCGTGAAATTGTCATTTCCTGGGTCAATCATAATTTGAGGAATTGTTGTTTTTGAGAAATTGCATTCCGTAAAGTATATACATCTTAGATATATATAAAAATGAAATGCTGTTCGTTGGCAAGGGCATCACTTGAGAACGGCGGAACAGATTTGGCAATTTTTTGTTTCAAAATGTTTCGTTATTACTTCGTTTTCGCTTAGTCTTCTTTCTGTTTGTTTCTATTTGCTCCTAAAGGGTCCTAGCGTGATGATAGCCTAAAGCCTTCCTCAAGAATTGGGCTATCAAAAAAAAAAAAAAAAAATCATATCCGGCTGGTATTTCCAGAAATATCCGTTAAAAAACGAACGAAAAAACTCTTCAGCTTAATTAATAATAACTTAAAGACTATTCGCACTCTTACAGATATATTTTTATACATATCCAGCAACATCAGATAACAGAATAGCAGACAGAAAAAGAAAAATATTAAGGTCAAAAACAATGAAATCGCACTCCTAGTAAGTAGGTAAGTACGTTGACCCCTATGTGGTAACGTTTGTTGTGTTGCGCGAGTCACAACCGCCGTATGTAATAATACCGGTCCGAGGTTTTATGGAATCTTCAAAATAAACGTTTAGACAGATGGAGATGTTTTTATTGCATAGCTAAGGAATATTGAAATAAAAAATAAAAAATATTGTGGTCATATTATTGGGGGAGGCCTATGTCCGCAGTGGACGTGTTTCGGCTAAAATGATGAAGATGATGATGAAATATTGTGGTATAACTACAATAGACTATCTGATTGTCAAAAACAAATACTATGCCTGTAAATGTCCATAAAGCAGTAAAGCTACGGTTTCCCAGAAGATCGGTTCGATCATAGTTTATCGGCCGTCATAAAAATCTGTCATTTTCATCAGTATTTGACATTAAGGTGTCAAAAAATACTCTGTATTTTGACAGCCTTTATTGTATGACCGTTCAACGCTTTGATAGGAAACGAGTAGGAAAAAAGGAGTAGTCCTATAATGTTGTTACTATCCCATTTCTAAATTTTTCCATAGTTACCTACCGGGAAAAATACCCACATTGCTGATTGGCACGTCAAAGTTCAAAACATTGCACTGAGGAAGTGATAACGCCTAGACTTATCTATTTGTCATTCCTTTTGCAATGACATTAGAACGATAAAACCGAATGTTTTGACTAATATTCACATGTAGTTAGGTTACTAGGTGACAGTTAGCTATGCGTAGCGGTCAAAAGTTGAAATATAAAACGCACATATTCCTTGGTTTTAAGCCTTCAAATACCCATATCATCTACATTAATATTCATAATAATACCTACTTTAAAACATGTAATCACTGTTTGAATAGCCACAGAAACACGCGCGAGAGATGTATAAACAAAATATTTAAATTCGAGGAACAGAATTGCCGGGACGGCCGTTCGCGACGACGTTGCGTTTTCTACTAAAGAAAGAGAGCTTAGCTTAGTTAACTGCTAAATGACGTGAGGTTGGTATTGTAGTAATGAGACAGTTACTTATCGGTAGCTATCTAAAAACATGTTTACACGACGCGTTTATTTACTTGCGACGTGCAAGTATGTTGCAGGCCTAAAAATAGATGGTTTAATTTTTCGTGGGTGTGACTGTGGTATTTGAACAGAACAAGTTGATGTAGTCATAGCGTGGATATTTGTACTTCTAGGTCCTAGGTTAAAATAATATTTATTCTGTATCTTTTGTTTCGATCTCTGCTAGAAGTTGCGGAATGGAGAATTGGAAAATTCGTTCTCTTTTTCACAAATTCACATTTTAGGCACTTATTTTTATGTTTAGGTTTGTTGGTATCTAACATAAGTTTTGTTTGTGATAATATGTTAGGAATATTGAAATAATAATTGTAACATCAAGCTTTGTTTCCCCGAGGTGTTGGACAGGATATACTTATATATAGTAAACCCACATTTCACGTTAATTATAATGTCCTACATTAATATTACCTAATTATCATTTTCTGGTAAAAAGAATCATGCCATGCTATTCAGCAGTTACACAGAAAATTTACAATTTACGTTGAAAAAGGACCTTTTTAATTACTACGATTTTTTTTTCCAAAATTTGGGAAAGTTTATTAAATTTTTAAACAATATGATGACCTTAAGTATAACACATATTTTTTATATGGAAATCGCATATAAGGATTCATCTACAAACTCCTTTAAACATTCGGTGGTTTTCGGATTTCAGCGATGTCAGTTTGCTGTCATCTTTAGGTATGCCTGTGATAAGATAACATAAGTTAAGATATAATTTATTTGCTCAAACATGTGTACACATATAAGAATAAAAAAGTGCATGCAGGATAACATAAATAAAAGTACACAGGTCCAGACATGTTTACCACATGCTATGGCGAATATGATTGTTAATAATTAATATCAAGTCAATATCATTGATTTTAGTTCGCACATTACAAATACAATTGTTTAACTGCAGCATTATTATATAAATCTAATCAAGTATTATAAATAAGTATAAAAAAACTCCACCACCACTCATTTCATAACATTTCCATAAAAATATCTCTATAATCGAATGCACATCTACATAATAGCCCAGAATTTATCACTGACACAGTGACGCAATGTCTTGTAGTTGGAAAACAGCTAGTTGAAACCACAACAGATAATTATGTTAAATATCGTGATAGAAAATTGTATATGAAAACTTCTAGTAATCGTCTCAGTCACAATCGATGACCACTACAGAGAACGGCCAAAGAATCCATCACAGAGAAGAGAAGAAAGAAAAGGATGAAGGTAGCATCAAAAACTCCATGAGCAGAGTTTCTGTCGTGTACCTATAACTACTACTATTATACGCCTAATAGGACATATTGTGCCATATTACAAGCGAGTAGTTCTAATAGTCAAGCTAGCGCCTTTTCTGTACCTACTTATTCGGATTCCACACACGCGACTCGGATTAATACACGGTGTTTCTAGTTGGAACACGCTGCATCGGTTCCGTGTCCAGATAGTTTACGTGCGACGTTGGCCGCATACGAATGTTATGCGTGAAGTCTGTCATGTAATCTCTAATGTGCCACGGAGAAGGAAAAATGGAGTGTTAACATTAATGTTTTGTATTACTTAACGTAAATTATTTTGCATACTTTTGTATAGAATCAGGGTTTTCCAACTGAACAGACAGCTGTGCTGCTGCGGAGTTTGTTGCGCCACTTCTTCTTCCCAGCTAAAGCACTAGGAAGTGGTGAAGGGTGGGCGTTTTTGGGGGAGCGAGTAAATTTGACGTTCGAAAAGTGCTGATTCTCAGCTTAGTTCGAATAAATGACTTTTGAATCGGAAATTACAATGCCAAAAATTCAATCCTTGAGTTCTACTTGAAGTGTGACTAAATGTGCCGATACGATATTCCATTTTACTTCTGCGTGTAATTGTGTAGTCTCTTCTAAGTATCGTCATGAGCATAAGAAAGATGTCCACAAGGAAGACTACACGTTGGAACAGAATTTATGCCCGTTTTCACCTACACTAGGCGACATATAAATGATTGCCTAAATAAAGGCGCACTGTTGGATTTTCAACTACCGGCGCTGCCCGGAGCGTTGAAAATCCAACAGAGCGCTTTTAGTCGCTTTGCATTATAAGGTTCAGCGTAGCACTCGGTCAATATGCCTACGCCGCGTAGACGTTTCATAGGCGCAGGCGCTACGCTAGCGTAGCACAGTTGTTATTGTATCGAAAACAACGTTCGCGTTGGTAGATAGGAACGCGCGATTGTAGTGCCTTTGCTGGTGTAGCTAAAAACTCCATTCATTAAATACTCCCCATTGTTTACAATTTGTTTACGCACATTACGACATGCCATTAAATAAAGCGAATGGAGTTTGTACCGTGATAAAGCGATGAATAAAGTTAACAGTAGTGCTAACAGCAGCTGTGCACTTGTTACTCACACAGCTGACACTAACTGTAGGTCGAAGAAATAGGTATTAAGATAAAGAAGATCATGGTAGTAATACCTATTGTAGGTAGGTACCTAACAACAGTGATATTATTAGGTATGGTTGGAATTCATTAATTGCGATGTCAATAGGTTCAATGGTGAATAATGAATGAATTATTATCAAAAGTTTCAATTATTTCTTCACTGCTTGAATGAATAATTGTAATTTATTGCTGCATTAATTACTCACTACCGACATCTAGTTCAATTTCTCAGAAGCTTTAAACAGTGTTTACTACCTCAACCACTAGATGGCGCTACTAACACCAATACTTTGGTGTTGACAAATATATTTTTAGCAGAACCACCGGAATATTCATGAATTTTTATCGCTCTAGCCAATCAAGGTAAATTTAGTTTTATCTATGACGTTGGTACCTATATGGTAAAAGTTCATCGTAATGAATATCACCTTATTAATATGTAGCTAATTAGGTAAATATTGTAATGTAAATAATATTCGAACCTCCGACGCAATAACGTAAACTTATGTTCAAAGTCAATGCTAAGGTTAATAATTTACAGTGCAGTGGCATAACACTTCAGATGTAAATAAGTACTTAAACGCCAAAATCACCAGCCATGTTTTTGGTGGAGACCGTGAAACTAGGGTTGCCAACTATATTGTTAAAAACAGTATTATACTGTTTTTCACTCTAAAATACTGTTTACTGTTCAACAATAATAAAGTATCAAATATACTGTTTTCACAGATATCCAGAGCTATACCTTAATAAAAAGGAAGTCAGTTGGCTAAAAACATAACAACATAGCGTTTAGCACAAAACTAAAGACAACGACTTCCGAAATGAGAGTGACCTATTTTTCAATTCGTAGTGTTTTTATTGGAAGGAGATTTTTTAGTTTTTGTAAAAAAGTTTAATTTTTGTACGAATTTCTGTTTTTTTTTTCTGATATACTGTTTATTTTCCCACTTTGACCATTATATACTTTTTTCTTGAACAAAAAGTTGGCAACCCTACGTGAAACCCAAAGTGGACCGACGGTCTTTGCAGAATGACTGGTATAGTTTGACCGAAATAGCGCTACCGCGCCTTAGGTATCCGCGGCGAGGCAGGGGGCAGGACGCCGTGAACGTTGACGAATGAGCGGCCTGCACTGCCCCCCGTCTCGCCGCATACACACCTAAGGCGCGGTACCTACAGCGGTTTCGGTCAAACTAAAGCAGAGTAGCCGAGGATCAAGTTGAATGTCATATAGGTAATTGGAGAGGCCCTTGACCTGCAGTTGACTGCTATTTACTGATCATGATCACAATTCCACAGGAATTTCCTCAAATGTTTATTGTTGCTATTATGTTAAACATCTAAAAAAATGGCAACAGCACTATGTAGACTTTGAACTTTAGTTAACAGCGACGTCACGTTTGAACTCCCATTTTTCGCAAACCTTTTTTGGGTACTGTTTTGGCTATTCCTAGGAAGGATTATAAATAAAATTAATTATGGAGTTTATTTAAAAATTAATTTATTCCTTAAAAACTAGAACATAAAAACGATTACCTTAACAGTACTTTGCACCTACCCACATTATCAACAGATAATAAACTCTCCTTAAAATAAGGCACTCATTAATTATATTTTTTAAGCAACGGTTTTTTTTTATCGAATTGTATTTTTTTATTTTATTATATAAGTTGCTCTGAGGTTTTTACAAGACATTTTAGCTGTCTTTTGTTTGTAGAGATCAATATTTAAAAACCAAACAAAAATAAAAATTAAATCAAAGATTAAAACATTATTCGAGGTTTACCCCTCAGCTCCAAGATCCCAAATGCTCATTACCTATTTCAATTTTAATCTTCACAAAAACCTTTAATCTAGTTTATAATCTGAAGATGAATCTACGAATATCCCAGAGACAAATCATTATTTTCTTGTGATGTTTCTTCATTAAAATTATAATATTTAAAAGTATTTACAACACTAGGTAGTCCAAAAATCATGTCTTACCTACAAGAAAGTGAAAAATATTGTTCAGGGAACCATAGTGTTAACCTTTTTTTTTATCAAATAACTTCTTCTTAACCAAACGGGACCAGACAGTGTCAGACTTTTACTGACTAAAACCCACCCGTGTTCCTTCCGTTGCCTGTGTGCCGGGGCCACGATATCCCTTTCGGACAACTCGCAGCCCTCGGCAGATAGTGTTAAGCTGGCAACAGACTACGGGATAACCCCTCAGTCGTGAATGGGAACAAACAAAAAGAGAATTACGTATTTACAATATTTGAAGTACGACACATTTTTGAACCACCTCAACTTAATTTGAAAAGCTTTATAAAAATTACTCAACAATTTCTTAGTAAATGTAACTAAACATTTAACAATAAGGCACTTTAGAAATTGCCAACTCTTCCACTATAGTTGTAGGATTCGAACAGAACTAGAGCCACTGTGTAATAACTCCGCTAAGGCTTGTCAAAGTGAGTTTATCCTAAGAAGAGATCACCCGAGATTTTGTATTTCGCAGTATTCCTAAAAGACCATGTTTTTGGTTCCCCAAAAACAATTGGCTCAAGGAGTCTCCGATCAAAATCATTTGCCAAAACGAACCTGACCCTGGGGGCCTACTCCCTAAGCATGAAGTCCGTAGTTTTGGGTAAAAGTTACGGGCGTTTCCTACTCCGTATCAATTACGGACAAAAGATTGGTTCAGGGAAAATAAGAATAAATGACAACAACATTTGACAGTTGTCCCTACTACCGAAGTGTCTTTGCCCGTCCGAAAATTGGAATTTGACACTTGTTTTGATCAACTGCTCTCGGAGGAGCCCGTATCTCCGTTTACGAACTTAGAGAGTAGTCCCCTGATATGTAAATCCTCACAAAAAGCAGTTGAGTTAGCAAATCTATTTCTTCTACGCATACATTTTCTTCAATTCCTTTCTCAAGATCTTCCCGGACGCTGTTTTAGGAATGACATCAACAAACATGACCTCTTCAATCTTCTTGTACACTGCTACTTTACTCGCGACAAAGTCTTGGATTTCTTCCTCAGTAATCTTCAAACCATTCTTTCTGATGATGAACGCTTTGGGTACTTCGCCGAAGAATTCGTGAGGCACGCCGATGACGGCCGCGTCTTGTACTGCAGGATGAGACCGTAGGAGGCTTTCCAGTTCAGCTGGTGCAACTTGCATACCTTTTACCTGGTGATGAAGGAAGGGCGGTTAGACTCTCTTTGGATAGTTTGTTGAAACAAACAGACGACGTATATGGTCTGGCAGCTAATAAAAATGAACAGGTAGCTAAATCGTCAGTACAGCCGACCGCACGTGTGTGGCACTTGAACTACGATAACCGCTCTTACTGATGGGACACTAACGCGCTGTAAATGTCATTGCTACCATAGACATGCTTGTGATGTTTTATTGCACAGTCAATCTGTGCAATAAAAAAAATCACTGCGATGAGCTCAGAATAAGGCTGCCTGTCCAGTGAAGCGGAGCGAGGCGGCGGAGAGGAGCGTGGCAGCGGAGTGGGAGTTGCGGACAGTGTCTGTCCATTGATGCGGACCGAGGTAGTGGAGCGGTGTTGCGGACTATGCGGAGCTAGACCGAGTTCACGCGACGAGTAATAAATTCCCCGCTCCGGTTCCCCGCTCCACTTCTCCGCTCCGTTTCCCCGCTCCGCTTCCCCTCTCAATTCGCAATTACATTGGTTAATATTGGCACACCGCCGCTCCACTCCTCTCCTCTCCGCTCCAGTGGACAGGCAGCCTTAAAGAGCCTTAAATAAAGCAAGCTGTTAAAACTCGAAAAAAATATCAGTTTCCGTTAAAAAAGTACAAAATACAGAAGCGTCCTCCCAAAACAACAATGTATGAAACACCTTGTTATCTGTTACCTTAATAAGTTCCTTAATCCTGTCAGTAATAAATAATCCGACACCAGGTTGGAAGTAGCCCATGTCACCAGTCTTGAAGAAACCGTCCTTGGTCATGGTTTCTTCGGTCGCTTTAGGATTTTTGTGATATCCCTTCATTACACTCGGACTCCTGATGTACATTTCTCCAGACTGGAATAAAAATTTAATAACAAATGAATAAAAATAGATCATGTTAAAATAGGTACGTACTTAAGCGTTGAGAATTTTCGAAACTATGTCCTTGATGAAAATGAACAGAAAATCCATATTACCAAAAAAAGCAACTTATCAACAGTAACTAATTTGTTTAGCGAGGGTAAAATTCTTGAGATCCGAATGACATAATCGTCACCATTTAGCTGAACGGTGTCCACAGATAGATATAGGCCTCCTTCGCCAAGTATCGCAACAACGACCGATTCCATGCTTTTTTTTTCCACTACGGGGAAGCTCTAGGCCTGCATATCACCTGATGGTAAGTTATGATCAGACCGAAGGTGGAAGCGAGCTTCACCCGGAATCCTCAAAATTTTGTCCCCACTGGTAATCGAACCCGACCTCTGAGTCTGAGATAGGTGGTCTAACGAATGGACCACGGAGGTGGTTTCTTGTTTGCAGGGTTTCTTCACTCAATTTTTTTGTATTTTTTTTGTTTTGCGTATTCAAGCAATTTCATTGCTATCCAAACTACTTACTTGTCCAATAGGCACGGCTTCCCCAGTGATTGGATCAGCAAACTTTAGCTGGACACTGGCCATAGGAACCCCACAGGCATTGAAGTTCACGTTCTGTGTCTCCTTGAAGGTAGATGTACCTAGTGACGTCGTCTCTGTCATACCAAAGCCTTGGTTGAACTCAATTGCATGCTGGAATTGAAAAGTAGAAGAAAGTAAATATTGGTGACACGGTTAGCCTCAATTCAAATTGTTGTCGGTCAATATTGCTGTCATCAATGTTAAAGGCTTGTGCAGACCAGCGCGACTTGCCGCGCGACGCGACACCGGTTATTGTTATACTGAGAAGGTTTCTTAGAAATTGTATTGTTCGTGTCGCGTCGCGCGACAAGTCGCGCTGGTCTGCACAAGCCTTTAAGGAGGTACTGTTGTGTGTGAACACATAGATACGAATATTACGTCCCCGGACTCCGGAGTAGACCCTGTTTAGAGATATGGAACTTTAAAAAACCAAATAAAAGTAGTCCATATAAACAAAATTGGCTGTATATACGGAGTGTCCAGGACATCGACGCGAAGCCGGTTACCATGGATTCATTCAGTACATGATTCTGAACCCTGCGTTGAAATTTTTCGTCGGTTATTTAAAAAAAACAACTGCTCCTTACATTTTGACCGCGTAGGTATTGCTCTTTTCTATGAAACAGCAGATTTTTTTTTTAATAACCGACGAAAAATTTGTAGTAGCCGGCTTCGCGTCGATGTCCCTGCCACCCTGTATAGTTTCTTTATATTAAAATGCCTTGTATTTGACTAATTTATTTTTAATCTCTAGGGGGATGATGGGGGGGCACCTGCCCCCTTACCCCCCCCCCCCCCCCCCCCCTGGCGACGCCCTTGTACTGTTATGATTATGGTTTTAACATAACAAGACACGACTGAATAATGTATTATAAGAACTTGCACCCTAATTGTAAACTCGATCAATCATAATCTGAATCATTTTGAAACAAACTTCTCAACAACGTAAAAAACGCAATGAATGTTGTTGATCTGTCAAAATGAAACAGATTCGTCTTAATCACTAACGAAAATGTGTTACGCAATTAGATAGCAGGGATCTTCTAAAATTTATATATGGAAATAAAACAAAACACAGAAATATTACAGTGGTACATTTAGTTTGTATCGAACTGCCATTATCCAAGGAACAGATGTGTACATTTGCTTAGGATAAATGCCACCCGCATAAATATCCTCTTACGAGCAGTGGTGATGAAAAAAAAATCCTCAAGTGAGGTACATTCTTTTCCTGAACCCGAGACCAACTGGGTCCACCAATGCTACTAGTGCTTTTAATGATAGTAATATTTAGCTGTTGTTATGACAAGGCCTATAGGACAAGGACGAACCTATTGCCCTATCTTATTATAGTAATAGGCACGCCTCCATACTTAAAGTTGATGGATCTTGATTTAAATAACTAGGACAAGAGCATATTTGGTATTGGTAACGTTATTTTCCTTAACAAGCAATTAGTTATGAGTCCAAAGGTTGGTTACGATAGGTGGGTTAGTTTTAATATTTAGACAAACACAGAGAAGTTACAACATCTTTTTATTAGAATTGTTGTAGGCATGCTCGATTAAATAGTTGAATTATTGCAAATTATCAAAGGTAACACTTTTATGGCCTGTTATTCCAACCTTACTTATAAATATCGGCTTACTGAGGAGAGTTATCTCGTAGATAGTGCAAGGGCCTTGCTGGACACTGGTACAGGCATTTATTGGAGGTATTCATAAAGCCAGATAAGAGTTATTGACAACAATAGAAGGTGTTCTGTAGTGAAAGATAAGATCAAATAGAACAATACATCAAGACAAGATGTCATAAGTTCAATGGACATACATATAAGTGGACGATAAATATAGAGACTGTCACAAATAAAGCAAACATAATTATGCCAGACCAAATGACCAGATGACCAATGTATGAACAAAAACGATACAAAAGGAGCATGAAAAGATCGAAACAAGTGGTTGTAGTTACTGGAGGTTTGCACCGGAGCGAGATTTAACAACCGATTGAATCCACCGGTGATTGGGCAATCTCCGGTGAAAAACCGAAGGTCACCGGAGAATAAAGAAATGTTGTTTCTTTTTTTAAATTTACACATTAAAAATGAAGAATAATCAATTGATAATTTATATAATCATTAAAAAAAAAAAACTTTTTATAAAGACGACAAATGCTGATTTTGATTTAAGAAACACAACATGTGAACAGCGTCATAGCGTAACATGTTTCTTCTATCGTTTAGTATTTATCCTGTCGCCGAAAATACTTTCTCTGGACCTTACAGAAGTAGCAGGCACAGATAGGTATTTAAAGGCTATTTCGTTTAAAGGCTTTAAATGTTTATTAAATTTCCAGAATTGCACAACTTCATCAAAATTTTTTCAGGATACTGTGTTTCCGTATTACACTACATTTATTACATTTTGAATAAATTCATTGCCATAGCGGATGTCATATCCGCATTACCGGTGTTTCTTTTTAGGAATCCAAGCAAATCCGGGCGACCAGTTTCTCTTGTAGTATTTTCACTGGACTTGGCTATTTCTTCTGCGCTTTGCGATATGTTTCGGATCCGGAAAATATTATTTATTTCTGCCTTTACAGCATCTTTAGCAGCCAATTTTTTTTTTCTATTGCAATAGTCTAAAGCTGTTTCTAAAAACGGGATGCAGTATAGTAGAAATTCTTCTATCTTCTATGTTATAATTTAGTAGAGTAAATAATTGTCATGAATGTTAAATAATTATAAAAAAATAATTGTTGAATGTTTCTTTTATTTGTGTAAATTTATTATATAAAAAAATAAGATGCGTCGATCACCGGAGATCAATCGGTTAATTTCCGATTATTTCAATCGAGTAATTTTACCGGTAAATCACCGGTTAGTCTCCGGTACTCACTGCTCCGGTGCAAACCTCTAGTAGTTACTGCCTATCCTCATGGGAAAACAGTGTTGGTTGATGTGTGTCTGTGTATGAACAAATTTTGCCTCATCTTCCGGCTGTCCAGTTTATTTGGAGTCGGCACCTCATGTTTTATTTATTTATTTATTTATTTATTTAACACTTTACACACAAATGTACATAGGCGGACTTAATGCCATAGGCATTTTCTACCAGTCAACCTTTGGGTGATGCAGAGATAAACAGTGGTAGGTGCAATGACGAAAATTGTGGAATAAATATTTATTTTAATATACATATACCTATTAACCTATATATATAATACAATATAAATAAATACAAGAACAGATAAATACACATAAATACACGAATATACTAACACAAATAAGACAAACAATGGGAAAACATTACCGTTGTGATGATACTGCCAGCTTCTTACGAATGTGCTCGCGAACTTTAACTTTAAAGGATAATCGGTTGGTTGCCATCCTGATTTCCTGGGGGAGCGCATTCCACAAGGATATAGATTGAACGAAGAAGGAAGAGTGAATGAAGTCAGTGCGATGAGTGGGATATTGAAGAAGACGATTGTGTGATGAACGTAGAGTTTTGTTGTGGTTTGCGCAAATGTACTGAAAGTGGGGGGCTAGATAACTAGGGGAAGAGGGAGAGTCAAGAAATGAAAACAAGGTGGTCAGCGCCCTTTGCTCTCTGCGCTGCCGTATGGGCAACCACTTTAGAAGGGATCGATGCGCAGAGACGTGATCATATTTACGAAGATTGAAAACGAATCGAATGCAATTATTGAGAAGACGGTCTAGTTTGTCGAGGAGATCTGCATTCAGGTCATAATAGCACACATCACCATAATCGATGATAGGGAAAATTAAGGACTGCACAAGCATTGCCTTGGTACTTGATGGTAATAAATTTTTTAGTCTGTACAAAGCCCGCAACGTTCCAGTAACCTTCTGGCTGACCCTAGCGACTTGAGTACGCCAGTTCAGGGTCCCATCGATGTGTAAGCCTAGGTTCTTCACGTCAGTGCTAAATGGAACGATCGTACCGTTGAAGAGAACTGGTGGCAAGGTTGACTCATATACCTTACAAATACTACGAGGACTCCCAATTATAATTGCCTGACACTTAGTAGGGTTTACTGCAACACCAAATTTATCAGCCCAGGTTTTTATTGCAGCTAAGTCCCTATTTAACTTGTCGATAGCGTCAGGTATTTCATCAACCTTCCCTTGACAGTACAACTGCAAGTCATCTGCATACAGATGATATGCACACTGAAGCTCGGAAGTTATAAGATTAATGAAAATAGAGAACAGAAGAGGAGAAAGAATACCGCCTTGGGGAACACCAGCTTCCAAATCACACCAGCATGATGAAGAATCTCCAATATGAATGGACTGCTGACGCTCCTGAAGATAAGAGGAAAACCATTCCAGTGCTTCGGGAGAGACCATAACATAGGACAGAATAGCTAACAGGATGTCGTGACTGACGGTATTAAAGGCATTCGAAAAATCAACCAACACTAGAGCAGTAACTTTGGCGTCTTCTAGTCCTGCCCTTATATCGCCAGTCACTTTAAGGAGGGCGGAAACTGTGCTGTGCCCAGGCCTGAACCCAGATTGAAGTGGGCTAATTAAAGAGTTATGATGAACAAAATTGGAGAATTGTTTGTGTACACAGGCCTCGAGCACTTTGGATAGGAAGGGAAGTATAGAAATTGGACGGAAGTCGGTAGGAAGAGAGGGATTAGATACCTTAGGAAGTGGACGAACATAGGCTTTGCGCCACAGGGAAGGGAATACTCCGGTGTACAGGGAAAAATTTACAATATGGGTAATCGCGGGTAGGAGATAATCCAAAATAGCTATGACCATACCACGGGTGATATTATCACATCCCACAGCTTTGGATTTAATAGAGAGAATGATCTTTCTGATCTCACCCGACTCAACTGGAATGAAACTGAAAGGATTAATACGAGGACGCGTTAGACCAGATATTAAAGACAAAGTTTGTTGCTTGGTTAGACGATCCATGGTAGAAACAGAGGAGAAGTGACGGTTGAGATCATCTAAGTCAATTGAATTAGGAAGGTCTAAATGTCGCGGTTTGCCGATACCGAGAGTTCCAAGAAATTTCCAAATATCGGCAGAAGAGGAAGTATTGATAGTATCAAGAATATGGCGGCGTTTAGCGTTGCGTATCATCTGATTGCATCTATTCCTTGCAGTCTTATTCAGTCTCTGCGTCTGCGTGTGTCTTGCAGTTTTATTCTTCAGTTCTCTCATAACAGCTGTCACCTTCACATTCTTCACACACACATCATTCACCCTTGTTTCTTACTTATTAGCTCTTGCACACTTCATCCATCTTTTCTGAGTTTTTCTTCGCCCTCTCCATTCATCATGATAATAACTTCATAGTCAGCACTTTCTTAGTCACATGATGCAAGAAACAGCACACCAAATAAAATCCAAAAATGATGGGAGAGGTGACTAAAGAAAAGATGGATGAATTGTGTGATCGATCAAACTCAAACTCAATTATATTCAGCACTCTCTTAGTCACGTGATGCAAGAAACAGCACAGGAAATAAAATCCAAAAATGATGTAGGTGAGATGACTATAGAAAAGATGGATGAATTGTGTGATCGATCAAACTCAAACTCAATTATATTCAGCACTCTCTTAGTCACGTGATGCAAGAAACAGCACACGAAATAAAATCCAAAAATGATGTAGGTGAGATTACTAAAGAAAAGATGGATGAATTGTGTGATCAATCAAACTCAAACTCAATTATATTCAGCACTCTCTTAATCACATGATGCAAGAAACAGCACACGACATAAAATCCAAAAATTATGTAGGTGAGATAACTAAAGAAAAGATGGATGAATCATGTGATAGATGAAATGGTACCTACCCTACACAAATTCGTATACCACTACTCACTACGTAAACTACAGTGACAGGAATTTATTATAAACATCATCAAGATACACTAAGAGGAAAAAATACGTACGAGTATTATTGAAGCTAACTCAAAAACTACCCCAAGCATAGTTAATACAATTTATATGGGATCACCGCGCAAGTTTTCTCTAGCAAACAATAATTTTCAAAATCGGTTCACAATTGACGAAAATATCGATGAAAATACATAAAAAATATACAACAAGTGAATTGAGAACCTCGTCCTGTCGGTCGATTCTGTAAAAATATTAACGTGAAGCTTAGGTGAAGTGAGCGTGAAGTGAGCTGTCACTGCCACAGAATCGACCGGCAGGATGCTAGGGATTAACACTATTGACAGCTCACTTCACGCTCACTTCACCTAAGTTTCACGGTGATATTTTTACAGAATCGAACGGCTGTTTTAAGAAGTCGGTTAAAAGGGAGTAAATGATAACGTGACGGTTGATAGAAGGAGAATGGCAGAAAAAAATACTTTGCCCTGACCCCAAGTGGGATAAGTGCAGGCAGAGATGAAATTGAGGGTAAACTTACTTTACTCTTCTGTAAGATAGCTTCAACGTCTGATGCAGCCAATGGCGCGGCTCCGCAGACTATATGCCTAACGTGACGATAGTGAGCTTCATTCACGTCTGGGTGCTTGCCTAGCAGGATTGCTGGAATGAGAAAAAAAAAAAAATGAAGTGATTTTCTATATTCATCATCATCATCATTCCAGCCAAAAGACGATAACTGCTGGGCATAGGCTTCTCGCATCCAGCGGATTTCTGAGGCCTTTACCAGATCATCGGTCCACCTTGTGAGAGGCCTTCCAATGCGACGGCTTCCGCTACGCGTTCACCACTCCAGAACTGTTCTGCCGCATCGGCCATTTATTCTGCGAGCAATATGCCTTGCCTGCAGCCACATAAGTTTGGCAATTCTTCGGGCTATATCGGTAACCGTCGTTCATCTACGAATCTCGTCATTTCTGATTCGACCACCTAGGAAAACCCCAAGCATAGCCCAGAATAGCCCTCTTCCTCCATTTCCCTTTCGATAACTTTCAACCTTCCAATGAGGCCCATTGTGAGCGACCACGTTTCAGTGCCATAGGTCATCACTGGCAACACGCACTAGTCAAAAACGATCGTATTGAGACACTGTGGTATATGAGACGAGAAGATAGTACGTAGCTTCCCGAACGCTACCCAGCCGAGTCGGATTCGAAGATTGACCTCTTTCTCGAAGTTGAACCTACCTAACTGGACAGTTTGTCCTAAGTAAATATAATCGTTCACAACTTAAAGTGCAGTGTTTCCAATCTTCATGAGGGTGTTACATGGATGCCATTTTACTCGACTACAGCAGAGCAAAAAGGAGGGCTATGATTTGGACCGGTACGTATATGTGACCTTTTCATAACTTCTAAACTGCTGATCATAATTTGACAAATGAGGTATCGTTAGAAGCGTCTTGATCGTCCGCTGGTTACAGGCTATGTTATGACTCTATAAACTAACTAACTTTAACAAAATGGGTCCCTCTAGAGGCCATGAAGTGATCAACAAAAAAAATAAAAATCATTATGCCATGTTAGGTATCCAATGAAAGGGCTTGACGAGCACATTTCAAAAATATATATATCATAACCCCAAAATCATTTAAATAAAATAAAAATTATAAAAACTAAGACCAAACTACGACCAAAAAGTCAACTCACTAAAAAGGTATACAAGACATCACAGACACATTAATTAAAAATCTTGAATCACACGAGCAAAAATCGAATAGATTACGTGTGAAACTGGATTTTTTATTAGTCTGTCTGTGATGTCTTGTTTATATCTTTTTAACCGACTTCCAAAAAGGAAGAGGTTATAAGTTCGTCGCATATGTATGTTTCTTTTATTTTTTATGTATGTCCGCCGATTTTAATTGTGAACTGATTTTGAAAATTTTTTTTTTTTTATGAAAGGGTATGCTCCAAAGTTGGTCCCATATAAATTTAATTAACTTTGCTCGGATAGTTTTTGAGTAAGCTTCAATAATACGTAATTTTCCCACTTAGTATATGGATGATATGATGACAACTTCTCGTCAGTGTTATTTATATAGCAGGCAGGGGTATTCGAATTTGTGTGGGGTAGTTACCACAACTAAAAAATTTAAAATTAAAACTTGTTCCAAAAAAAAAAAAAAATACGACTTCCAAAACACCTTTGTACGTATTTTTCTGTTCTTTTCTTCTTGTCTGTTCAAATGTGTACATAAATAATTAAATAAAAAAACACTACAAAGTGAAAAATAACTTTAATTTCGGAAGTCGGTGTCTTTGGTTTAGATTTTTTGTTTTTTGCCTTTTTTATTTTTTTTTGGTCATCGTTGGGTTTTAGTTTTTATAACTTTTATTTTTTATAAATTAGGTACAGCAAAATACTTAAACCCGGTTAAACTTTACCATCAACAAAATTTGTTAAAGTACTATACATAACATTATTTGTTGACGCTCTACGTACCGACTTATAAAAACTATACACCAACAATAATTTTTTATGTTATTATAACAAAAACTACGTAAATTGCACAAACAAAAACCGAATATAATATAATTTATAATCATAATGTTAGAATTGTTTTTGCTATGCGTTGTTTAAGTGTTTTTAAGAATACTTAGTTTTTAAATATTTTATTATTTAGAGTTTTTTTTAATTATTATTATAAAACATCCCATTCGCTAAGTAAGCGTAATTGCTACTGGACATGACAGTCAAGCATTATAGAATAATATTACAATAATAATCATATTTTGAATGTTATCAATGAAGATACCAATGATCCCTCTTCTCTTCGTTATTACAAAACCTTTTCTAGTGCACCAACTGTAATGGATGGCATGGACATCACCGCGAAAACTGTTACCTTGGATTCAGTACATGATTGTGAAAACCCCTGCTTCAAGCTTCTCGCCGGTTATTTCTTTTTAAATCTGCTGTTTCATAGAAACGTGCAATACCTACGCGGTCAAAATGTATGGGAGAGCAGATTTTTTTTATGAAGTCTGTGATACTCGTAAATACTCGTATATACCACAAAAAGACAAAACAAATGTACTTACCAACAGGAGGTACGATGTAAAGCAAGGTAGTCTTCTGAGTCTTCAAAATATCCAAATACGTACTCGCAGAGAACTTAGCCATAGTGACCAACTTGCAGCCTTTAGACAGATGCCCCATGAGACCAATCACGAGACCGTATATGTGGAAGAAGGGCAGGAATGCTGGGAGAATATCTTGGAAATCACCTGAAATTATCAGAAATAATCAAAGTAGCTTGAGTTCATAATAGAGCCAAGCGAGAGATGAGAGTCATGAACAGCATAGAATAGTCAATTAGTCATCTTGGTATGTATTAACTGCTAGCACACAGGCCTCCTTTCTGTGAGAGGGAGTCGACCATAGACCGTAATCCACAATGTGGGCCCAGAGTGCGGGCTGATGGATGTCACATGTCATGAAAAGAGTGACTTAACAATTTTAGGTTCGGAGATCAAACAACATATATCTGTGACCGTCACGAGGTGAGTATTGTTATTTTACATGCAATTCTTGCATTCATATAATTTTTCTAAAACCTCAAAATTGTTGGTAAGGTCATCTAAAATTTTAAACAAACTATTACAATTTTAGGTGCTTGTGTACCTTCATAAATAAGCAATGAGACCTTTGTAGAGGCCATAGTTGAATAACAAATGAATGATTAATTTCTTATTCTTGATTTTCAAGTACGAAGTGACCCCTTTTTCAATAGTAGCAGTAATAACAATCTGAAAATTAAACTTACCGTGTGCAATATTCGGGAAACAGTTCTCTTTTTGGTGCATCATCTCCATTCCAGCCAATAGATTGTCGACAGTAATCTCAACGCCTTTAGGTAACCCTGTAGTTCCACTTGAGAATGGTATACAAGCCACATCGTCTCCTTTCCTAGTAATTTTATCTAATAGACTAAAATCTGCTTCACCCGATTCTGCTACTTCTGAATATCTTGTTACGTCTCTAGGAACTGGTTTGCTAGGATTGTCAACTAGGATTATTTTTGCTTGTATCTTTGCTGCTTTCAGGGATTTTGAGACGGTTTCGTAACATTCTGGTAACGTTATGAAGACTTTTGGCTCTGTGATGGTTGTTTGGTGGGCCAGTTCAACTGTAAATAAAGATAAACATAGAATAAGTAACTACTAAATTTAGGCTAAGTAGTTATGACAGTAATTCATTACATGTTCATGCGGAAATAGACACAAACTAGATTCAAAATATTCGAAATAGTTTTTCAATGACTTAAGAATTTGGTAATACCTAAGTTGACTCTTTTGCGAGCTTTTGATGTGTAAAATCTTTCCTCCCGCTTTCCTGCAATCAAATCTGTGGCAGTGAATTTGTGAAAAGCGAGGGAAGTGTGTAACAAGAAGCCAGGGAAGCGCGCGCTATTTGATTTGACCAATGAGCGCGCCTGGTGCTAGAGTTGGCCGTCAGAAACTACCTTGACGAGGCCCTGCCCCTTTAATGTTGTTTATTACCTTAATGTTGTTTATTACCAAGGTGAGATGTCAGATTTTACACATCATACGCGACTACTTTAGGGTCGCTCGTTTTTTTTTCCTTGAAACATTTAACTCGCTGTCAATATCAATATCAATGTCTTTATTATGCTTTAAGCCTGAGACGTGACTACTTATTCTTATTCGTATACGGTAATTCTAACCAGCAGAAACGTTTCTCGTAGTTCATTAGTTCCGCTAAACTCATTTTTTTTTCATGGAACACTATTTTTAGAATGTTTATTGTTGATTTTAAACAGACGAGTGGCCTTATAGTTGCCTGTGACTTGGAGAGAATTAATTTAAATAAAATTAAAAGTATTGCACATCATAAATGGTCGTATACCAGTAGGTAGTTGCTGCAACCACACCCATAGATTAAGTATCGCATTTTCAATGTCATAATGACAAATATTGCCTTTTCAATGTCATTCTAGCAATGAACTCCCGGACTCAAAATAAATCGAATCACCGTGCATTTTTATGTTTGTAGACCCAAAACATCAAAATAATGATTTACTAGTCAAAGAAGAAGTTTCTATGCAGTTTTGAGGCTAACATACTCGCCATCATTTCAGTATCACCATCGTTCCAAATTTGAATAAGCAGAAAATCGGAGTTTGGTCTATCATAAAGAAGCAACAAGCTTTGATTAAGGCATCTATAAATAAATAGTTATTTGTTTTGTTTTGCATAAAAAGAATATCGAAATGGTTTTTCTTATTCTTTAATCCATTCTGATGTTCAAATTATGGATCCTGCACTTCAAGTTGTCGCACAAGGTGAAAATTTGCAGGGTGGCTCGATTCAGATGTCCTTGTATATTAACTTATTGATAAATTAAGAAATATCTTAAGCCATCTTTTAATCGTGTCTAAGTAAAATGTTTATTAAGTTACGATAACAATTTAAAATGTCACCAGCAAATATTTTATCGCTATACAGCTAAACCTATCAGCGAACCTAAGTTTTTCTTGGAATGACTAAGATATTAATTTTATCTAGAAACCTCATGGCCAGCATTTTAATGAGCCATAAATATTATGTTATTATCTAAATTGAAATAAAAGCCTATTTCATTAGATAATAATTTGAAATATTACCTTGCAGATAAGTTACAAAACCGATCAACCTCTATTAAATTACTAGCTATGGCCGTGACTTCCTTCCGCGTGTAAGTCAACTATGTAAGCAAATGTAGCGAGACTCCGTGACGTCACAGAAGCAATGTGAGGTGTAAATCATGGTTGAATCGAATGAAAAATCAAAATGTATTAGGATTTTGAATTTCAATAAAAACATGACTAAATATTATCACATGGAAGATTATTCAGTTCTTAACGTAAGTTTGACGTATTTGAACGCGTTTTACAGAATTTAACAGCACAGCTAGGCATTTTCACGGCGCGATGCTTCGCGCGTCTTTAAAACGATTTACGAAGTGCTTTAGAATGGATTTGAAAGTAGTTTTTATGAATGTACTAGAACATTTGTTCTTGTACTGGTACAGAGGGGAAGTGTTCGTAAAGCTTCTCCAATGTTATATACTCAAAGGCCAACCCTTCTCCTTTCCCTAACTATGTTGGGGTCCACTTCCAGTCTAACCGGATGCAACTGAATACCAGTATTTTACATGGAGCGACTGCCTATCTACCCTCCACGATCCAGTTATTGGGAAATACGATACCCCTTGGTAAGACTGGTTGTCAGACTTTCGGACTTCTGACGAGCCGTAACGACTGTCAAAGATCCACGAATGACAGCCGGGACCAACGGCTTAACGTGTTTGACAAGGCACGGAGGGGTCTTGGTATGAAAAATTCACACATCCACGGACCATCCGCGGCAAGCGTAGATTACCTGATCGATCGACCCGTGTGGCTGTTATTACTTAGCCACAAACCCCATACTTTCATGTTTATTTCTTGGTAAGATTTTTATCTCTCTATAATATTTGTTTAGATTTCTTCAGCCAACAACGTACGGCACTCCCACATATTTTTATGATATCAATGTCAAATAATATAGATAATCCAGAATCCATGTTTGCAATGTGTTTATCAACAAACGATGTTTAATCAATGGGTGCACTGGTAGAGTGAAATACTGCTTTATTATCTAAAACATCATTGATTTTGGTTGGAACCTGATAAAAATATACAAAATGATATTGGAGGATGAAAATACCTAATTATTAAGATGACTAGCGAAAATGGCAGAGGTTGTAATTTGTACCTACTTCTACTTCTTTCTTTCTTTCTTTCATTCTTTTCTTTCTTTTACTAATATACAAACAATTAAAAGTAGGTACAGTACGACACAACTTAGATGTAGCATCGGCAAAATTCGTAAAACCGATCACCATCCGAACTGAGTGCGCCTTCAAAATCACCAATATTTATTACTGCTTTAGGTGAAAATGATCTTTACGCAAACGCAATAACTTGTGAAGTCATATAACCAAATGCATTCGTAAAATTGAAATGAATTAATGCAAATTTGCCAATTTATGCTACATTTAAGTTGTGTCGTACTGTATCTATTGTTACTAGCAGTTTGTTTTATGTTGCATCATAGACTTCTGCAAGTAATTGACTTGACTCACATTCTAGAGAAGATGACTGTTCAAGCATAATTAGTTATTATTCGAAATTAATATGGAGTACTTATACAGGCTATTTGACCCGCGCTGTCGTCGTTTTTGTACTTTTTTAGTTATTAAGTAAGTATTACAAACTGCCTCACAATATTTTATAAGTTTCAACCATAAGTTAGGATTGCTTATAAGTGTTTCAACATCCGGACAAACGTATTGAGGTTTTTGTGATGGTTCTATTTTTTTTATTTTTTTTTATTAACGATAATAAAAATAAAAACAAGATATCAGAAAGGTATGGTCATATTTCAGTGGTACAGACTATCAATCTAAACGACTCCCTGCATTGGACCAACATCGTAAGCATGATAAAAGGATCGTCTGCCTCATACAAAACTCAGTCCTAAATGTGATGGAACGGTTGATTTTGTTTTGTTTATGTTGGTCCCATGGAGAAATTTCTTCAGTTTAATGATCTGACCCATTAAATATGACCACACCTTTTTGTTATACGCTGTATAACAATATACTAAACTGCGGCAGTTGTCGCAGAAAAAAAACTGCCTGATAACTTGCAATTTTATTTTATAAAATACCAGTATCATCAAACACCATCATTGTTTTACAATAGGGTAATGACATGATAAAAGTATAAAACTTATCTGTTCCTATTGTTAGGCTTGTAAAAGTGTTATCAACGCCGTTGGTGTCATTCGTCGGCGACTTTATCGTAATGTGCAATAAATGTCTGCGATAATAAAGAAAATGTTATCTAATCTCAGAGGCCCGATGCCAGTACATGATCTTTATCAATTGCTCTTTGCTCCCTACTTCGACACTTTTCTTTTGGGTTTTCTTGGACACCATGATTGTCTTAAATCAAAAACATAATAATGTTCAGCTGAGATGAAAATAAGAAGGATGTGTGGTGTTACACGAATGGATATAGAATAACAAATGAGTATATAAGAAGAAGTCTGAAAGTGGCACCGGTGACTGAAAAGTTGTGTGGAATTCGGTTGTCATGGTATGTGCGTGGAATGAGGAAAATATCGTGAAGAAAGTTTTGGGAATGATTGTGGATGGCTATACAAGACTAGGGGAAGACCAAAGAAACGATGGATGGACTGTGTGAAAGATGATATGGCTAGAAAGGGAGTGTCTACCGAGATGACGACTGAGAACTATGGAGAGAAAATACTTGTTGCGCCGACTCCAAATAAATTGGAATAAAGGAAAGGAAATGAATTTCATAATATTGATAATGATATTTTTTGGATATAGTCTTGTAAAGCCTCATTGAAGTTGTACACGCTATGGCAACTTTGTCATCCACCAATCTCGCCACCGGACAACCGATACCTCGTCTTCAAGTCCTTCGACGCCACTCGGTCACTGCCTTACTTCACTGGAATTGGATAGGTTGCTCAACTGGGTGAGGTTAGCACAGGAGCGTGGGGATTGTCACAAGAAAAGAGAGACCAATGTTTAGCAGTGGGTGAAGTCGGGTTGTAGATAATGATGATGAGTCTTTTAAAGAAACCGGTGGACGACAGGTGATAGGTGTCATGGCAGGATCAGGCCTACGGTGCCCGAATCCACAGGTGTCTTCAGGTTTCGCAAAATAACCTGAACAACGACTGGTCGTTGAAATTATTCTAATGGCGGCTGTATACCCTCGGCGAGGCACACCGAAACAGGCCGAGTGCGAGAATGTAGATGAGAGTGTTCGGCCCACCTTGGTGTGTCTCGGCGTTCGTCGCTGGCTCTCCGTCCCATATCGGTTTTTCGTGCTTGAGTCAAAGGATCTCCCGGCAATTACAAGTGCGTCGCTGTACACTCTCGTACAATAACTGATGGCATATAGAGCAACGGACACAGCTAGTTCAATGTCTGCGGCCATCCTCTCGGGATTGACAACTGAACTAGGTGAAAGACTCTCGGGCTGAAGCCCCTCGCTCGAGACTTTTTCGCAAGACCTAGCGAGAGCACTTAGACGGGACTGTACAGCCGCCATTAGAGAGCATCATTAATTTTAGCAGATACTTAATAATAATGATGATGATGGTAATAGAAATAATCTACTGAAAGATGGTTATTACATGTGGGTAGTTTCAGACAAGGAGTTTCCCCTTTCAGTAAGTGCAGTAAAAGAGATTCAAGAACCTCTTCAGGAGGAATGATAGCAGCGTTCCCGTAAATACCTATACATTTTTGCCACCAAGCTCGTTAATTGTTTTTATTTCCTTATTAACCGTCAGTTTAACTATCAATGGCGAACACTGATTCAATTCATCGTTTACTTTCTGTGTTAACATAAAAAATACCGAAAACATATTTAAAATGGTCGCTTATCAAACTATTTTGCAATGTAAATATTTGACGAGTAGATAAACTGAGCTATGTCAATGACTTATCCTGTTTCTACGTCAAACTTTGAAGATTATGTAGGCTTGTGCTCAATGTTCATGTTTCTGTACTGAATATGTATGTATGTAACGATTAAAAGAAAGAGAAGTGTTCTTTAGAACAATTCCAGGGACCGTAGCTCAAATATATACATAGATATGTCGTAGTAAGATGGTTGTAGCCGAGATATAATTATATCCCTACGGATATAGTTATATGAAAGCTGTTCATAACTGTCTTACTAGGAATATAACTATGACACGCTGTACCGATAGCTACAAATGACTAGAAATAAGGAAAATCGATATGTTATTCTATATTTTTATAAGACTTCTTCATAACACTTTGAAATAGCAAGTAGGAAAGTCCGATTCAATTCGAAAAATCGATATGTTATTCTATATTTTTATAAGACTTCTTCATAACACTTTGAAATAGCAAGTAGGAAAGTCCGACAATTCGACATTTACATCGTGTATAGGTTTGCAGGTAACTTTATCTAACTACCCGATATATATTTTTACAGCTTGTAAATTCAGCAATATAGTTGTTATCAAAACAACACATAAAGTCACCAATATTGTCGAATAGCTCATAAATCTTGATAAATATTATTGTGAAATGTTTTGGATTGTCAAGGGGTCGGATTGGTCACCCAGAAAGATGAAGCAAGTTGCTCATTCTAACACTCTTCCTAAGTTCTTCTCCATGGAAACGTAGTAAAAAAAACCCTGTCCGATCCGTGAGGTATCGTAGTAATTATATACGGGGTGTCCGGGACATCGACGCGAAAACGGTTACCATGGATTCAGTACATGATTCTGAACCCCTGCATTCCCTTGCCTGGAAATTAAAAAAAAAATCTACTGTTTCATAGAAAAGTGCAATATCTACGCGGTCAAAATGTATGGAGCAGCTGTTTCAGAATCATGTACTGAATCCATGGTAGCCGGCTTCGCGTCGATGTCCCTGCCACCCTATATAGAATTTTACCGGATTATTACATTGGGCTCGGGCGGTCGTCTACAAATCGTAACTTAAGACCACTGACCACTGTTGCAAATTAGCAAATTTTTTATGGATTCGGGGTAATTTTGGTACTAAAAATGTGAATTTTATATAGCAATAACTTGTTTTTTTTTTATTACTTTGTGTCCGTTTCGGATCGGACAGGGTATTTTTTACATATTATACAAACCATAAATACAAACCTATTAGGTTTTTATGAAAGAACGGGCAAGCAACACTTCGTGATCAAAAACATGATTCAGTTTAGTCTTTAGATTGTAACACTAAAGAGACGCTTGTTCTTAGTCTGGTCTATTTATAAACGTTGTTTAAAGTTAAGTGACGTTCAAATGTCAAAAAAAATTGGTTAAACAGTCGCTAATCATTACTTAACTTTAAGCAAAGTGTATAAATATACCCCTATAATCTTCAAAGAATTTCTGCCTCTTCTTGAAATCTTCTTCTTTTCGTGTAGTTAGTGACTAACCTAGTGTCAGAGTTTAAAGCCATCCATAGGACTCTGAATTGGCTTCACACTCCGGCGAGATATATCTCTCATAGGCCGGGAAAATTAGGTTTGAACCCTGCACTAAATCCTAAGAGCAATTTTTTTCCTGAATCGTGTTTTTGAACTTAGCTCTTCAAATAATATAAAAAAATTAAACATTTTCCAGGACCGCATCAAGGTAGAAAAAAAACAAAAACGCATTTTTGTAAATACAAATTGAAGCAAAATAGTTAACAGGAAAATTTTGGTTATATTATTATGAAAACAATACGTAAAACTAATATATTTTATTTCAGAATTAAACATTTACCTCCACGAAAATTTAAATAAAAATACGAATTATTTTAATTGTACTTCAAGCAAAAATATTAACAGCAGTTTTTTACATTAAATTACTTAAATATTTTAATACGCTATTCAACAAAATTAAACATAGTTTACTAGCGCAACATATTAATAAAAGATTTTTGCAATAACGGTTTAGGCAAAAATGTAATAGAGTTAAATTTAGTTTAACTTTTATAGGCTCTATCCGACCTAATTACAAGAAAATTAAACACATTAAATCAAAATGTTATAAACCTATCCATAAAAAAAAAATGCTTTAATTTGTTAGCCTCAAATTCGGCGTAATTTCCCCGGGCTATCAGGCATACCGGTTTCCTCATGATGTTTTTGAAGCGATAATTATAAAATACGCACATGAATCCGAAAAGTCAGCTGCATGCCTTGGGTTCGAACTCGAGACCTAGGACTATTACATTATTTACATTATTTTTCTCATTTTTCCTTGAGTTCTATTCAAAATGTGATAAAATTATTACCTTGAGATTTAATTAACGCCTGGGAATACACCGTCTAGCATTATTATTATAATCACACGAATAAACAATGCTGTTTTTAAGGAATTGTATAGCAGTCTGCCAAATAATATATTTTTAGTTATCACTACAATATGAAGTCATATAATTATTTTAAATATTAACCTTGTTGGGACCGAAATTAAAACTGCATAGAAACAAGCTAGATAAAAGTTTAGTTCACACTTCGATAGATGGCGTTACGATCGAATTAAATCTCGCTATGGTTTCGTTACTGTGATTTGGTTGGGTAGACAGAAAAATTCTAATAAGGTTAACTTTGAGCAGAGGCAATATCGTAACCAATGAGGTGAACCCGAGGTGCGATTTAGACTTATTCTTACTCGGTCAGTGAACGGATCTCTCCGATCGAGTCCGATCTAGTACAATCTGTGAAACGTACTAGTTCGGCGTTCTAGTACTATTAGTACACTATCTGAATGAAGAGTATTACGAGTGTTTGGATGGTATCACAGGCTCATAGGTGTTTAAATCGAACTTTAACAATTAACTCGTATGTACTATCTAAACTAAATAAAAAATAGAAACTAACTAGAACGTAGGTACTTATTACTCTAAGAAAACAATTTTTTTTTTTTTTTAAATCGGTAACCTCAAGCCTATAAGTTTCAAAAGAAATAAAGCAAAATACTTAAACTATTTTCGTAATAAAGATCTAAACACCTTGGCAAATCAGAGTTATGAAGTTGTAAGTTTGAGAAGTCAGAGTGAAACAGGAGTCAAGAGTGCGTCTAGTTCCTCGCTCCCTCGCAACCGGTCTGTTTCCCGCGCGATCCATGAATCGAGAATATGCGTGATCTCTGCGGATCCAAGTCCGAGCGACCGATCGGACGGAACGTGATCGAAACGAAGTACTAAATGACCGAAGTACTATTAAGCTTACGGAATAGTTCATTCTAGTACAGTGTCGTGAATGAATTCTTAATAGTACACACGGCTACACATCAAGCTATACATTTCCAGTTTATGCTGATCTCGAATAGTATAGGATTTTAGTACAATGCGAGGTCAGCTTATACTGGAATTGTATAGCTTGATGTGTAGCCGTGTGTACATAGTACATGTACTACACAAGGCTAGTGCGATTATTGCTAGTTGAAAACTTTACCAATACCCCGCCGTGTGGACGTGAAATACCGTCCGCGTTGGCAATTTTTGAACAGCCGTAATTGGCCTTATAATTCCCTAATAATTAATCATGGCTTGAGCTTTCGGCAATGATAAAATATAACATCAATGGTCAATATCATAGTACCAGAAAGCGGATGGGTAATAATTAGTATGTTCGTAAAGTTTTTAGCGCAATCATCGGCGTACCTGTCTGATATTATTAAGTTAGCATTAAAAAAAAATTTGCACGATCGTGTATTATTTTGATAACTAAGTACCTACATAAAATGGCCACAAAGTAAATAATAATACTACGTAGGTATACAAGATCAAAAATGTGATAAAAAAACGTCCCCTTCTCAACCCAATAATAATGAAAAGTAAACTCACATTCTTTATAAATAGGGTTTACAGTCGTCAGCACGCATCCCGCTTGTAAGCTCCCGAATGCCACGACCGGGAACTCGGGGCAATTCGGCAACATGACCGCTACGACATCTCCTGGCTTTAAACCGAACTTCTTTATTAGTGAAGTCGCGAAGACTGATATGTTTTTTTGGAGCTGCGCGTACGTGTAGGTTTTTTTGGTTTCTGCACTTTCCTGAAAGGAAAAAGAAAAGTTAGAGTTGCTAATTTTGAAGTTGAATTTGACCTGCATCACCAAGTCATAGTTATCAAACTATATTTACACGCGTGATGGATTATTGTCCATTCCCTCATTTAGAGAGAAGGCATAAAAAGTCCCAGCAGTTGGAAAATTTGGGGCGAATTACGTTGAAATAGCTATGGGCTGATTTTATTAACGCCAGATATCTTTATCCGAGGAATTAGTTAGAATTTTTTAGTGTCTAAATTTTAAAATAGTTACACTCACATAACAGAAAAAACAGGTTACACTAGACAAAGTTATCTGACGTTGGAAAAATTTGCCTTAAGGCTCGTACAGACCAGCGCGACTTGTCGCGTGACGCGAGACGAACAATACAATTTCTAAGAAAACTTCACAGTATAACAATAACCGGTATCGCGTCGCGCGACAAGTCGCGCTGGTCTGCACAAGCCTTTATTGCGGAATTCACCAATGTATTAATTCAGCTCTTGAACACAGTTTAGATGTGCTGATCTCGTTCAGTTTCAATGGTGGAACTAGCTTAGCGTCTCATAAACCTATTGACGACCAGGGTATCTCGCGGTTTGACAGGACATTTTGAAGGCACTTCCTTGCAAGAGATTAAAGTCCAGTGTCAGATTGTGATAAGCCAAACACACATGTAGATAACTTTAGCTCATGTTTTATCATCCTTAACAAGATAAATAGATTTTTCCAAAATATTCTCGTCAAGGTTGTACGATTGTATAGTTTTTAAAAAAAATCATCAATCTACACTAAAATATTATATAAAGAGGTATGACACAAATGGAACTACTGATCCAATTCCGAAAATTATTTTAGTGATGGGAAACTACAGTATTGCCGAGTATCATAGGATATTTAATGTTAAAGCAAGAAACTTCACGCGGGCAAGTCCCGGGCAGAAGGTAGCTATGAATGGGTGAGCGCACACGAGTCACAACCACCGGTGGCTGTCGCCTCTTGCTGCGGCGTTGGGTACTGCTGTAGCGGGTGGCCGCCACCTGCCACACGTGTGCGACGAATTCATACACAACGTATGAAAAAGCATGTCAACCGCTTGTCACTGGGCAACCGGTGTCTGTGGCCGGTGGCTCGTTTACATCTAGACTAAGAGCAAATTTCACCACGCGATTGTCACTTCTAAACTGCGTTCAACAGCTGTCAGTGTCAATATTCCCCAACAATGATGACACTGACAACTCATGAACGCGGTTTAGAAATGATAATCTCGTTTAGTTTCATTGGTGAAATGGGCACTAAGAATCAAATCTTATTTCAAGTTGTCATGTATAGAAAAAACATAAACTACAACATTACTTCTGCGATACTATACCTACGCAGGATACGGTACCAAATAAGACTTCGTGAAGCATGAAAAACGAGGTACAGACAATACGTAATCAGTGAAAAAGACTGCGCTGGCGCCGTTGATTGCATCGTACAATGAACCGGTAACCAATAATTAGCATGTTGATGTAGACAATCATGCATGACATTTGCATTTTCATCGAGACACTACGTTTTCGTGTCAAAACCACACTTACTAATCACAGCCTAAAAATTTGCTCTAAGCAATGTACTATCAAGGTTTTTGAGTTTGGAAGTCTTTATAGTTCGACGTTTCGGTTTAGGCGGTAGGCTGTGTCTTCATCATATAGAAGCCCGATAATATACAAAGATTGCCTGTAAAGAACTAACATAATCTAATTATCAACGCCTAAGTCCACTTGCATCTTCCATTACAAAACATACGAAGATCAACTTTAGCTCATGCTATTAACATTTCAATCTTATCTTACTCATGCCATGATATTGTGTTACTCTGCAATTAATCGCCTAGTCTAGAGTGTGTAACCCAGATAAACAGAACACTTGTTATCGGAAAGTCTATTAATTGGAGATGATTCAGTTAGCGGATCTAATTACAGTCTAGTGTATGACGTGAGATACTCGTGTCTAAGAACAGCGCAGAACGATCCAAATACCCGTAATCACATCAATAAGAGCAGTAATAGCCTAGTGGTTACGGCTGCGCTGGCCGTAATCATATCAATAAGAGCAGTGATGGCCTAGTGGTTACGGCTGCGTTGGCCGTAATCACATCAATAAGAGCAGTGATGGCCTAGTGGTTACGGCTGCACTGGCCGTAATCACATCAATATGAGCAGTGATGGCCCAGTGGTTACGGCTGCGCTGGCCGTAATCACATCAATAAGAGCAGTGATGGCCTAGTGGTTACCGCCGCGACTTACGATTTGTAGGTCGTAGGTTCGAACCCAGACAGGCGCTTTACTTTGTGTAAATTATTTCATCACCACTGCTCTCAAAACGGTGAAGGAAAACATCGTGAGGAAACCGGCATGTCCTAGAACCAAAAATTCGAAGACTTGTGGTATCCACCAACCCGCACTGGGCCCGCATGGTGGATGACGGCCCACTCCTCACCGAAAGGAGGCCTGTGTCCCAGTAGTGGGAACATTATAGGTATAGGCTGATTATGACAGTGAGACTATCATCATCTGCCTTTAGACCTAGATGTTCTATTCCATGACTTTTAGACTTTTGGTCTACTCGACTGCCACTACGACTTTAGACTTTTGGACTTTGGTCAGCAGATCAAAAGTGATTAATATCGTTGACAGGTGACAGGCGACAATTCAAAACGTTTCTTTCATAAGTAACACGACGCCTTTTTTCCGTTTGGGTTGGGTTGGTCTTTCATACGTTTTATTCTCAGACCAAATAAAATAGAGCGCTGCGAACAATAAGTTGAAGCACGCCAAAACTACACCAACGCTCTGTGCATGCACGCTCACACGCACACATTTACAACCTTTTAAAATGATACAATCAAACTACACCACACAAAGTGCACACACATGTTTACGAAACCGGCTTCACTTCACTGTTGACGGCGCTCTGTCTTGGTTTTTTATTTGGTCTGAGGTTTTAGCAGTAGCGGATACCGAAAAAAATCAAAGTGGGGGCGCTAAAAGACATCTTGAGCTATGGGCGTTATACTGTGTTATAACCATGTAGGTAACCTATTTGTTTTTAAAACAATTTTTTGGCGTGCCCTCCCCTTGCCCTGAACCGCACATAGCTGGGCTGCATGGGGGGGGGCGCGCGCCCTCCGCGCCCCCCATATGTATCCGCCTCAGGGTTTTAGTAGAGTATGTACCAATTTTTTTTTTAAATATTCTGATTTAAAAGAGTGTCCGTGGAGTTTCTTGCCCGTTCTTCTCCATAGGAACCTACTACGCGTTGGAATGGACAACTAGCTTCATATTTCTGACTGACCGACCCCTTGACAATTCAAAAGCATCTGTAATTGGTTTATTTGAAATAAATGCTTTGAGTTTGAGTTATGGTTGATAATGAACGAATATAGTATAATACAGTTTTTAATACCCGAAAGAGGACGTCAAACCTTGGATTTTCTTTATATGGTGATCGTCATTGACTCCACCTTATCATATTGCCTTGTTGAATGTGATGCTTTCTTAACGAACGCCTTTCACAAAGCACGATCCAAACTAGTCTCATATTACCAATAGCGAAAACCAATATATTTATGCTATTGTCTCACAAAATGAACCCTAAAAACTAAACAATATTTAATATTGACTTTGGTTGACAGGGTCAGATGTTGATGTACTAATTTAGTACATTAATATCTGCCCCTGACCCTGCCGACCAAAGTCTACGCATGCACCCAATTGAGTATGTCAACATTCAATCATGACTGTTGACTGTTCCAATTTACATAGCATAAATAACCTACACAAAAAGCACTTTGTACGTACAATCCATCAATGTTACATTGGATTTGGTCTATTGACTAAGAGATCTGGTTAGTTACCTGGTCATTTTAACTTCGGAGTCCGTTGGTAGACGAGGTTTTGTGAAGCAACTTCTAGTAACTTAGTTAAATCATAGTATCGATGTGGATAGTTGAGAATCCAAGATGACGACCAATGGCCTGATAGTCAAGACATACACCTCGAGAGGCTGTTGTAGAGACTTAAACCAAAAGTAGGCAGTAAGTACCTACTCCAGATTATTTAAGTATGTGCAATGCAATGTCACCGGAGCGGAGTTTGTAGTTTTGGGGAAGGGTAAGTGACCCCAAAAATACAAACTCCGCGTAAGGGTTATGCAGAGGTATATCTATGGAACACCCCTATTTCGCCGGTTATATTTTAACATCCCTTGTAATAGGGGGCGAGCCTATTGCCATCAACCGCTCACAAATCCAGACTCCGGGCTGCTACTGAGAAATTCAATAGATACTTAAGTTGGTTTGTTCTTAATGAATAATTCGGAAATCTAAATGATAATACAACTGCGCCAGTAAATAAACATAACCCAAGATAAATTGTAATAAGATTTCCAATTTTCAAAGATCGACCGAAAATTACGAATATTACCTAAAACATGTATTTTACATATTCATAAGAATGTAAATGTATTTATTTATTAAATAATTAAAGTGTAGTATTAGAAGATGGCCTTTACAAGGTCGGGTCCACCTTGTAGGCCTTCCAACGCTACGTCTTCCAGTGATGATGCTGATTATGATAATTAATAGACGAACTTGTGCATTCTGAAAGTGGTCAACGTCGCAAATAGATGTCAAATATTTCGCTGTCTTCATTTATTTGGCAGTATTACCTACTGTATGGAAATACAAAATATAATAAAATATTGATAACGAAATGTAATACTTAATTAATATCGTAACACTGAATGTTTTGATATAGATGTAAAAAAAGTATTTGGAAACTTTCCAATTGCAATTTTTAATATCCTAGTCCACTAGTTAGCGATATTTCATATTTCCATAGATATTGCCAAATTAATCAAAACAGGTAAATATTTGACAGCTATTTGCGACGTTGCCAACTTTTAGATTATACGCGCTCTTAATAAAAAAATTAATTACATAGAATTTTTAATTAGTTGTAACAAGAGTAGGCAATAGGCAACTATCTAACTTATCACAATCGGAGATGAATAGTACTCATAACTAACAAAAATACAACAATACTGGTGTAATTAGATCTAGATGAAAACTAATAAAAAATTTCTTCCTTTTCACCAATTCATAGGACCATACATACCTACTTCACATAACGACATTATTCTCCGAAGGGTAGACAGAAGTACGTATTGTATATTATATTAATACGTGTTTAGGGACATAAGGAATAGGGTGTAAAGTTCACTCATCCACCATATAAAATGGAGGATCCTCCGACCAGACGGGTGTCGTGTCTGGCGGGCAACTGCCCAGAAGTTGAAGTTGGGAGATTGCATATATGTCCATCGCGCGGTAAACTCTAATTGCGCGATGCAGGATTTGTGTGACGTCATGATGTTGTGTGACGTCAGGTCTTTGATGCGTAGTTCGCATGTGGCGATTGTAGATCCACACGTGAAGCAAAAACTTTGTACCCCTTTTTACGAAAATTACGCGGACGGAGGAGTATGAAAATTGGCACAGTTAAAGTTTATATGGAGAAGGAGTGCAGAAAGCTAATATTTTTATATAATATACATTAGAAATAAATTAAATTAATAAAAAATATCATTACACACACTACCATGCGTTTGACACACGATGGCTACCTTAGAATCATGGTCGAATTTAAATGAATTATCGTCGAATTTCGGCGACCACTAGGACGAATAAAAGCACCTAAAAAAAATCTCTTTAAAAATATAAAAGGTCTTTCATCAAGGTTAATCATCCTATGTTCGATTAGTGTCGGGTAAAGTATTATTGATTTTTTATATCTGGAATTTCTCAGTAGCAGTCCGGAGTCTAGATTTATACCCGTTTGACGGCATTGGCAATTGGCTCGCCCCCTATTAAATGGGAATTAAATATAACTCGCAAAATGTGGGTGTACCATAGATATAAGAAATATATTTCAATGGGGTGTACCATACCTACTCTAAGTACAGGTCTGCCTGACCCTTCGGGAAACACAGGCGTGATGTTAAGGTACCTAAATCATACTGGTATTTTTTTATCGTTTTTTTCCCTGCATCAAGTTCATTGTTCAGTCAAAGATTATGTTATCAAGTCATAACATCGTGCGAATGAGATGTGTTAACCACTTGAAAAACCTTCATTATAAGCACATTTTTGCTGCGAATCTTGTTCGACCTTAGCTCAGTTTAAAAGGAAATAGACAGACAGTATAACTCTTAATATGGGTATTAACCAGTCTTTTCAATGATAATAGCTGTTGTAAAAATGGACACATGCAACAAAGCTGGCAAACGGTGTTTGTGATACTCGAATGCAAATTGATTTCTAGATGTTTCAGCCATCTGCCATCTGCCTAACCTTTTCCCAACTATGTTGGGGTCGGCTTCCAGTCTAACCGGATGCAGCTGAATACCAGTATTTTACATGGAGCGACTGCCTATCTGACCTCCACAACCCAGTTACTGGGTAACACGATACCCCTTCGTAAGATTGGTTGTCAAACTTTCGGGCTTCTGACCCGTAACGACTGTCAAAGATCCACGAATAAAAGCCGGGACCAACGCCTTAACGTGCTTACCGAGGCGCGGAGGAGTCTCGGTATGTAAAAATGGTCACCCGTCCACGGACCAACCCGGGCAAGCGTAACTTAACCTGATGGATCGACCCGTGCGGCTATTATTACTTTAAGCAAAGTTCTGCCTGTTATATTTTTGACGTCACGCTCGATGACCATTATCAAACTCAAAACTCAAACTCAAAGCATTTATTTCAAATAACCCAATTACAGGCACTTTTGAATTCTCAAGGGGTCGGTCAGTCAGAAAGATGAAGCTAGATGCCCATTTCAAGGCGTAGTAGGTACCTATGGAGAAGAACGGGCAAGAAACTCCACGGACACTCTTTTCATGATGTTCTCATCATGGTATTGACTGGCAGAGGATGAGCGCAGGTTGCCCCTGAGGACACCCAGCCAGGGAGTGCTTTGGCCCATGACTGATCACAGGCCAGCACGCCCTATTATAGTTCCCTAACTTAGAAATAAATTAAAAAGCGTTTATAGGCATAACAGCAAAAAATTAAAATAAACCTGCAACTATCCTTGCTTCTTGCCAAATTTCATGATTCTAGGTCAACGGGAAGTACCGTTTTGATTTATTTGCGAGTATCAAATATGTCGCTAATTATGGCCGTGTTTTTTTATTGCGTTAACTTAGAAGCTTGATTTCTTAAGAGCTCTAAGGGACCGTAGACTTGCGTATTTGATATTAATTACAACTTGATACTTCCACGTGTTCCTGAGAAAAAGCGTCTTGACAGACAGACAGTCGGATGGACGGACGGACGGACGGCCAATGAAGTGATCCGATAGAGAGTTCTGTTATTTATTATTGAGGAACGGAATCCTAAAAAACAGAAAACAATGCTTACAATGCCAAAAAGGCCTCAGCTCAGCATAATGTCAAGCCTACGAGTGCCAGAGGTACGCTAGACTATTAAGCACCTTAATTCAGCAGTGCACTGTGAAAGCCTTTTTTATTGGATTTACCTTTTTACCTTTTTATCGTTATCTTTTCATAAAAGGTATTATGTAAATGATCCTTTTTTTTTGAGGGTGGGAAATCATCAAAATGACTTCTCCCGCTCTGGGCAGAGCGAGAGGGTGTGTCAGACTTTTACTGACTAAAACCCACCCATGTTCCTTCCGTTGCCTGTGTGCCGGGGCCGCGATATCCCTTTCGGACAAACCCGCAACCAGAGTCTTTTAAGAATGTTTTCCTCTAGCTACAACGGTTAAGGTACCTGCCCTTACGACTCGTCTGAAAATCCAGCCTGTATGCAACCCCAGCAGGCATTGGTCTTTCGACCCCGTCAGTTGGTGCTAAAATCTCTTTGAGGCGCGCGTGGAACACAACGCGCCGTCGACACGGGCCTGGTCCTTATCGGACGGTGAGCTGCCCAGTGCTCACCGCCCGCAAGCCATGTAGATGATCCTACAATATTAATCGTAATATGCCCAACTTAACCTAACCTACAAGTCCTTCCATAAGAAAACTTAAAATAAAATGATTCATATGTTCTTGAAAAAAATACCTGATTATGATAACTTAGTACGTACTTACTTCCATTATGATTAAAACAAAGTTTATTATGGCGAAATTTCACTCAACTTTCACCGTTTTTGAGTGCATTATAAAATTCGGTCTAGCGAGCAATTGCAAATAAACGAAATCGCACGGTCTTCGGGAAAGTTAGTTCAATTTCGACTAACTCCAAAGATATCCATAAAGTCAAAGTCAAATAATTTATTTCAATTATGCCCATAAAAGCCAATTTTGAACGTCAAAATTGTTTCTAGTCGCCCCTTTCAAAAGGTAATTTTCGTATGCAGAAGAATGTGCAAGAAACTCCACCGTTACTCTTTTAAAATGTTTTCACAATATTTTGTATACATTAATTATATTATTACCTACCTATATGTAATGACGATGCACCTAGAATATGACTACTTACTTTACCACGATAGGTAAAAAGAATGAAAAATGAAGCAATGACAGATAAATTAATTATGTGATATTTACAAACATTGTAAAATTATACGATATTCCTTACATTTTAACAAGTAATAATACTAATAAGTCAGTGTGTGAGTTCAAGTAATCACAGAATATAAAATCTTGATTTAAAAAGCTATACAATGAAATTAGCAAACAGTTTGATTTTGTCTAGACGCGACGAGTTTCTAAATGGTCCTATGGAGCAGGACCAGCATCTTTCCAAGCATTCTTATCACAAAGCGGGTTGCAGACCAAAAGCTAAGCTAAGTTAGTTTAGTTTTAGCGCACCAGTTATTCATACATGTGGGTAGACGCACATGTATGAAAAACCAGCGAGCTAAACTAAACTAACCTTAAACTAATTTAGTTTAGCTCTTGGTCTGCAACCCGCATCATATTCGTGAAGGCGGCCAGTGTAACGTGTCGGGTATTAAAATTCGGGGGTAGATTTAAGGCTCATTTCCATTGGTCGATTGGGCTCGCATGCGGGAGATTTCTGTAACGCATGCCAAAGGGCCCGCATGCAGTGAACCGTTCACATTAGTCGATAGTGCCCGCATGTACGTTGCTGGAGATTTCTGTAAAGTATGCCATCTCCCGTGCAGCATCAATTCACGTCTAAGAAACATTCGTGAACTCGTGACTGAGGTCAGAGGCGTGTGAGTCTCCGCATGCACGCTTTGTACCGAGCGACGAATTTCATTGGTCTCTACGCCCGGTACGGGGATTCCCCGCAGACGGTGTACCGACCGCATTATCGACTTATGACTTCCAGTCATTATCCCGCCTGCGGGGAGTCCCCGCATGCTGTATATCGACCGACTAATAAAAATGAACCATTATGCGGGTACACGAATGCGGGCTAACTAACGACCAAGTGCCAAGTGTAGGTCTACAGGAAATGAAGTAGGTAGGTAAAATACTTTTGACAAGGTTTTTTCGAGGTTCCATTGTGAGATTCTGAGTAGATTTACACACATTGCAGTATATAACTGATTTACATCTGTCACCTCACACTTCAGGTCCAGTTGAAAACCAGCGTCAGGCAGTAGTTGGCTAGTATTTTTGCTGAACTGGGCCTATTTGGCTCAGCCGCGAGTCACACATTCCTGTTAATTTCTTACAATCGAACTTTAGACTTTTTTTGAATTGTTATATAATATGTTGTATTGTGTGCCTTTTGGTCCGTGCTAAATAAATGTATTTTCTTTATTTAAACTGAAATTAATTAAATACACTAATGATTTTGTTTTTGCACGTAAAGGCGGTACAGTTGAGGGTTTCTTTGTTACCATAATTTGTTATTACGCTACTGTGTTTACATTAGGACTTAACCCGAGGTCAATAAATTTACAAGTCACAATATTAGTCACGGCCATTGCATAAAATTCGGTATTTATCGTGAATTTGTCAGCCAACGCCTACAGTTTACCTAGGCATACTTCCCCAACGAAACGCTTAAAATAGTACAAGCCAAGCCCAATTTAACAGGAAAAGCTGATATGGATGTAAAGTCCTTAATTATGTAATGTCACATATACTCGTATTTATCAGGACGATGGCTGGTGTTAAATGTGTTAATTATAATACCAGCCTATTTTCTCCGTCAGGCCTCAGAGCAAAGGCGACTAAGTACTTGCACAGAGAAGAAATGACCTAATCGCAACGCTTGCATTCTGTGCTGGGAATTTCGGACCATTTCATCATACAGCACGAACACATTAGTCAATCTATCTAATATATATCTAATATTTCGATCTTCGATGAAAAGGCATGTAGGTACCATCGCGGTCACGCATATCTAACCACTATGAAAACAAAATCCCATGCACACGACCATTTTTTCGTAGGTAAACGTTACTATAGCGGTCGAGCGCTGCAAGCAGGAATAGTCCTTACGGTGTTCACATATGCGTGTCCGCGATAGTACATATATGTCTCTGATAATGCAGATGTCCATAGAAATCCAATGACATGAGATGAGCCATTGGCTTGTTTGCCATAGCCGCTTTCATAAAAGAAACTAAATAGGTATTCTAGATTTTCATCAAGCAATGCAACCGTGTCCTTGTCCTCGTCCAAATGTATCAACAAAACCTACAGACATCCACCTTGGTTCAAAATCTAATATTACCAATATTGTACGTCAATGGTGACCATGAATCGCTAGATGCACTATAATTCACTCAACTATGTAGACAGAAACAAACACCTACGTATCTACCTCTGATAATATGTTACTCAGTCAGTGTTCATTCTATGGTTGGCACAAATAAAGAGAGGCCATAAGATGCCCAGCAGTGGGTAAACGTGACGGGCAGAAAGTTAGTTGCCAGGTCCAAAGCATAATTTTCCTATGGAGAAGAATGGACAAGAAATTATATGGTCAGGCCCGCTGCACACGGCACGATATTTTTACGGTACGGTGCGCTAGCCGCACCGCAGAATAATCGTGTGAGCTTGTCCATGACCCGGCAAACCGACGCAACGGTTGTATGACCTACCATACAACCGTTGCGTCGGTTTGCCGGGTCGCTGTTACAATGTAAGTTTATTGAATACGGCGACGGGCGCCGTGCCGCAGTGCCGCCGTGTCTGTCAACAATATTCCATAGTAATCCATACAACACAGACGACCGTGCCTACATACGGCGAAAATACATGTGTATACACACGGCTGCTCAACAAGCTATACATTTCCAGTATAAGCTGACCTCGCATTGTAAGTAAATCGTATTCAAATAATTCAAATTAAAATATTTTATTTCAGATAAACATCCATATATTGTTAATAGTAGTATAACTTAGCCTAATGTTAGTATTCAATTAAATTAATAAAAATAAACAACAAAACAACATAGATTATTTGGATAAGTGTGTGTGAACAATTTTATTATCCACTTTTGCAAGAGGGGAGAGTTCCACCGGTCTGAAAACACATTCAAGATGCCATTGGATATATGCTATACTCGTACAATGCTAGATCAACATAAACTGGAAATGTATAGCTTTATGTATTAATAGGTCTTAGGCCTTTTATACAAAGTACGGTTTCTATTCGGTATGGCGTATAAGCCGCGCCGAAAAAAAACGTGTCTGTCAACAAGCTCCAAAACAAAACGGACGTGTCTACACACGGCGAATAAACCGTAGTTTTCCACGGCAAGAAAAACGTGTGTGTACAAAGAGCCTTAGATACTCTTTTTTATTTGAGATATGTGATGCTTGTATTATACTATTTATTACAACGGATTACTCATATCTATTTATGTTAGGTTACATAGAATATCTCGAGACAGTAATGAAATATTGAGTTAGCGTGTACTGCTTTCGGTTCATTGAACCGTTTGCGCTAAATACGCTTTCAATTAGAAGATGTTGCGCGGTAATGAAGAGTGAAGTTTGTGATTTATGGAAATGTAAACGTCACGCCTGTGTTTCTATTGGAGGTAGGCAGAAGAGTTTCATCTAAAAGAGGGGCTATCATTGCTGAAATCTGGACAGCTATGATCGTCATCATCATTCAGCAGAAAGTTGTCTACTGCTGGACACCGTCCTCCGCTAAGCACCACCCCACAGCGAACCAGAGAACGGGTCTCTGGTTCCTACATCCAGCAGATTCCCACGCCCGTCTTCAGACATATACAGGATTATTGGTTATATGTTGGCAATCCATTAAGGGGATATATGAGAGGTCATTTGCAACCAAATGACACCTGATGACCCTATGCCAATGTCAAAAAAAATCGAGTAATTTGAGATTTTATCATTTGAAATGTATGAAATAAAAATATAAAATGTCAAATGACTTGAAAGTTGTTTACATTTGCTTAGGGAGTCAAAATGGGTCATTTGGTTGTAAATGACCTCTCTGTATCCCCTTAATGGATTGCCGACATAATTATAACCAATAATCCTGTAATATCGGTCCATTGCACATCCAAGTTCAACTAGCGGGAAGTCGAACCAGCCTGAAGAAGTCCAATCTCATACGATGCTATTAAACACTGTTATAAATTTAAAAAATAATTGCTGACTGCATACCTTCCTACGACACGTTTTTAAAAGTGTTTCGGCTCCATCGCTGTTGCGAAGCAGATCAACCTTACCTACTGATAAAGTATCCCTGCTGTAGCTGTCAGGCGCGACGCTACTCTGGTGAAACAAATTCTAAGAAAACTTCACGGAAATTGTCCTACCGGTGTCGCGTCGCACCTATCTGCAAGAGCCTTAAAACGCAGATGTATGCCAGTGACCTTGAGTGGTTAGTTTGCGTGTTCTGTACTGAGCTCCAGAGTTATATGTCCAGCCAGTAATAGGACTCGCCCATTAAGGAACGCTGTCCGAAATTAGACGCATTATTAATTTATTATACATACGAGTTTAACAAAGGTATTTTATTAAAACACGTATACTAAAAGATCAATAAATGAATTATAAAAACACCCAAACAATTGAAAAATACGCTTAATAGATTTTGCGTAATCCTCAGATTTTTACCCGCGTTAGAAATAACTTTACAAATTAATTTCACTATGTAATAAAAACATAATCTAAAATATTAATATATTAAGTTATTATGAAATGCTCTAATTTAACATATAGTTTTTCCAAATAATTAACACTACTCGTTTAGACGTAATCTTCAGTATACAATCATTAAAAGTCGGTTATCGTCGCCTTAACCCAATGGACATCAGTCTATCGTATGTAGGTAAGTACGGCTACACCAATGGAACAGCTGCTGTTATATTTTGAACTTTACTTTGCTGTAGACAAAGTTCATAGTAGATACAGAATTTATTTTTAGTTCAGAGTTCGATGTTAGCATTGTGTGTAGACTAGAATTCGGTAGTTACTAGGTGACATGGATACATTTAGGTTTATGCTTTCGGTAAATTTTATGCGAAATTCAGACCGATAATAGAACTAAATTTTGTTGTGAATAGTGATGTGCTCATGCAGCGCTATTAAGTTATTGAGTCGACTAAGAATTTGTCGGCGATAAATCAAAATTTATGCAGATTTGTTTCGTTCAAGTATACTTAAGTCTTATTTATCTAAAAACAACATTTTTAACAAATAAAGGTACCACGGTGACCTTGACGTGTTTATTTACTTAATCAAAACAACAATATATATACTTACGACAGCTTTTTGATAAAAAAAATATTGAGGTTAAGTAGTTTTTACCAATCTTATCAACTAAGTGTCATGAATGCTGCCAAAATGTTTAAATAAAATTAATATTTACAAAACAGATGAGAACAAAAGCGCAAAATTTAAAACACTTGAAGAAAAACCGGATACAACGAAGTTAAAAATAATTGAAGTAAACAGATATGATATGAGAGAAAAGAAACGGCAATTCATGACACGAGTAGGAATAGGTATTCATGCAGTGAAAGATATCATAATACAGATAGATAAATTAACGAAAAGCTACTTAGCACTTTAAAGAGATAGTCACAACAATTCATATCTTAATGTCCAACATAATAAACACGGACCTTGAAAAATACGTCATAGGTACAACAAAACGATTCTTAATAGCTTATTAAATTAATCTTATACCGGGTTCATTGGATTTTAGTTGCACAACTTTTGTTGTTCAACAAAAAAACACTTTGAATTTGACTGAAAGCCTGTACAGACGGTTCAAATTAAGTTTTGGACTTAGCAGCTGATCAACTAAAATCAAACCATGTGAACCTGGTATTAGAGACAAGTTCTGACACGGAACTTGTCTCTAATACCAACCAACTAATAACTCCACGACTAAAAACTGCACGAGCACGGGCTAATCCTTTCTTCTTCTTTTTTTTTTTTTTTTTTTTTTAAACGTTGCCCCACATTAAGAATTTCTTCTTGTATCTTAGGTGCGTTTACAAACATAGAAACTCACATACACTAACACCCAGACCCGGAACAACTACTTGCAGGTCATACAAATATTTGTTCCGCAGCAGTCGATCGTTCAGCCACTGCGCCAACCGTGTCGTCAAATAAAAAACAGTAGTAAATTACGGCAAAAAAACAGTATTAGTGGAGGGAATGCAACTGTTCAATGATTTACCGGAAGATGTAAGAGATGTGATAGTATTAACATAAATAGTTAAGAGCAAACTCAAAAAACCTGTACCTAAGGACACTATAACGTCGCCAACGCCCCAGAGGCATTTAATATATATTATTATTTACAAGTAACTCTGTATCTCGGAAATAAATATATTTAAATCTAATACCAGGTTCAGGTTCGGATGTAAGGGGGAGAAAGACCAAAGAAAAAATGAATGGATTTTGTTAGAGATGGTATGAGTAAAAATGTGACGGGAGAACGGAGTAGGAAAACAAATTAACCCTTTTTAAAATGGGACAAGGACAAACAGAAAATTATACACCGTTCGACACTGACTGAAAAAATAGGTGAAGATGTCATTTGGAATATATTAGTAGGTACATAAACGGTGAACAGCTGTAGCTGTTCCCGTGACTTCGTACAACACAAATCAATAAAAATTATTACCGATACTGAGGACTGACCCAGCTGTGGTCATTAGTGCGGTCAGCTAACCGGCTATCTGGTTGGAAAAAGGCATTTTAAAAGCCAAGGTAACCAAGCCAAGGTAGCCAAGGTTTTTTTTTTTTAAGGCCAATGCCTTTTAAGAAAATGCCTTTTTCCAAACAGTGTCAGTTGTTTTTTTAGATAAAAAACTTTTTTTTTTTTTGGCAGTAAAATACGATGTCAAGAGATTCACCTATCGTAAGAATGAATATTATGAAAAGAAAAAATATTACTTCCATTCTTGTAACAACTTAAAACATCAGAATATTTTTCTCATTATCATTCTTAACGTATAGAGGTTTATTCATAAACGATGTTAAAAGTTAAGACACGTTTAAACAAGAACAAAAAAAATGTGGTTATGCAGTCGCTAATCATTACTTAAGTTTATGCAACGCTTATAAATAAAGAGATACCTACGTAATAGGGAAAAACAAAAAATATAAGATCGTATTTGTACAGTCGGAGAATAAGTCAATGACGGACGAAAATAATAAAATGATCATGCGTAACGAAACTAGTTCAAATTCCAAAGCGGAGCAAATTGTTTAACCCAATTGGCAAGTAATTGATGAGTAAGATGTTTTGCTCCTCTGCAAAACGAATACTTAGTTAAAGTGTTTGAGCAAGATTCGCTGTGTAAATTTTCAAAGTCCAATGTCCAATGAAAAGAAAAATATTTCGGTATCACTAGAACATTATACCTAAACCATAATCTACATATATATAAAAATCAATTGCTGTTCGTTTGTCTCGCTAAAACTCGAGAACGAGAGAAAATTAGGGTAGGTAGGGTAGGTAGGGTAGGTAGGGTAGGTAGGGTAGGTAGGGTAGGTAGGGTAGGTAGGGTAGGTAGGGCAGGTAGGGCAGGTAGGGTAGATAGGGTAGGTAGGGTAGGTAGGATAGGTAGGGTAGGTAGGGGTTTAGTTCTACCCGTGCAAAGTCGGGGCTGGTAAAGCTAGTACCCAATAAAGTACTCAGCTAAACAATTTGACTTTTAATATACTGACTATTTTATTTAATAAAATAACGATTAATTTTTAAATTAAATTGACTTTAGGTACGCAGTAAAACTATAGAGCACATCTCTACAAGAAATTGTAAATAGATTTTAAATTTACAAGTTATTTTTTATAGCCTAATAAAAAGAAAATACAAACAAAATACTTACAACAGCAACATGATTCTTATATCCAGCCGAATCAGCAAACAGAATGTCAATAAACCTTGTCTTTGGCACAATAATATCAGGAATGGTTGATTTAATTATAAAATCATCATTTCTGAACACTACACTAGTAGACAATTTCCTTTGCCATTTCAAGTTTTTAATTTCCCGTAAGAGAATTTTTCGCGCCATATTTTGCATGTTCGCGCGCGAATTTGACGGCAGCTTATGAACGACTGTCGATAAAGTACTCTGTGGACTGTCGCTAGCCGCAATTGATAGTCGAGCGTACAAAACGTTCCGAGTTACCGAATACTTCGAAGTTTAAACTTGTCAATTTTGTTAATTTTCATTCAATACAATGTTTAGTTGGACGCATGGCAAGCAATGCCCTATGATGATTTATGTAATACTTTTATTTAAGAATACTATTACATTTTTTTACGGAAATTCTGTATTTTTGACTCTGTATTTTTGAGCTGCAGCAAGATATTTTAATTATTTGATTATAATAACGATAGTGCCATTCTGTTTCTTGTAATTTGGAGTTACACATTCTTTTCGTGTAGGTACTTAATTTGCTGAATTGACGCGGAATATATAGTACCTACTTTAATTTTATTTTTTGTAATTTTGTCTTATTATATTGAGAAACGAAAACTAATGAAACGTATTAATTGTAGATGGAAGTTTTATATCAAATTAGTTTATTTGATAAAATTGTGTTTATTTGGAATATACTGGACGCTGAATCAAGACTTTTATTGCTTTTCTTTACGATTTTTTCCGTGAAAATTCAAGAAATTTAAAGAAATTCTAGTTCCAATAAACAAGTAATACATTCAACTCGTATTTTAGTAATTTTAGCATTTATTAGAATTGAATGAAACAATGTGAATTCGAGCATCAAAATTCCATTGCCGAGGATTTTTTTCTTGTAAACTGAGTTTGTTAAATATGTATAGTAAATGACACGAAAATATTTTTTTTAATGTGTAACTCCAATTTACAAGAAAGAGAATGGCACTATCGTTATTCATAATCAAATAATTAAAATATCTTACTGCTTTTAAAAATTACAAAGTCAAAAATCATGAAATTGCGTAAAAAATTTAATAGTATTAATAATATACATAGTTCTCTTCTGTAGTCTAATAGAAAAACAAATAGGTTACCATATACGTTGTCTATTGTATTTTATAATGGATTTCCGCAAAGTCACGCCTGAGTCAAAAACTATCTAATAGCAAATAAAATATATAGTTATTTTGGAAATAAAAAATAATTATTTATACTAGTGTTTCCCAGTTTTTAATATTTTTTTTCTCTAATTTTATTCTGCTTGCCACCATTGTTTAAAGAAGTCGTGATTTCAGACAATCGAAATTTACATTTTAATTTATTTAATTTTTTATCAAACCCGCTTTTAGTAGGTAAGGCTGGGTACCTACTTTTAGAAAAAAATAACAGACTATCAGCCCGAATAGGTACAAAGTACAAGGTCAAGATCGGGATATCAAACTGAGTAAATATTTACTGTGGCCGACATTCAGTCTGTGATCGACCTGAATATTCACTATCAGTGGACTTTACCCCCTGCTATATTATTTAATTAAGAATGCCTATCTAGGCATCTAGAAGTGAACTGTGATCACGGCTTTGAACTTTGAACGGTTCTGCATCTTCCTTCACCTACGAACTCGGATGCAAAACAAACCAAGCTCACTTGCTATTACGGCTTGGGCTTTAATAATCTACAAAATAAAATGCATTTTAGATTGGCAACCCTTATCAATAGGTCTTGTACCAGTGCGTATCTTTTTTTTTTTACCTTCAACGGGGAAGCTCTTGGCCTGCATCTCACCTGACGGTAAGTGATGATCAGGCAGAAGGTGGAACAGAGCTTTCCCCGGAATCCTCAACTACAGAGGAACTAATGAGAATGTGCTGCGTGTGCGCGTGCAGTGTTAGCGATGGTGGTCAAACAGGTTTCGTTCCACTAATGACTCTCTAAAGCCATTGCCCTTAGAAAGTGTCCAGATATTGTATATTTAATACTATTATTATGAGAGCAATTCTGTATCAGAATCTGTGCAGTTTAATGATATCGGCAAACCAAACTACCTACTACAGAACCTAGGTACTATTGTGGAATGCAATAAATGTATTGAGTAGGTATTAGCTTACGTTAGCATTGTACTTAAGTGTTGGGTTTTTTTTTTAAATATATGGTGAGTTGGGGGAAGTCGAAAATCGGGGTAACACAAAAAGTCGTCTATAACGCCAGATTCAGTGCAATTTTAGCAGTGATGGCAACATTGTTAAGATCGTCATTTTGTTACGTCGCGTCGCGCACCCCAGTGACATACACACTTGCAGTGAGTGTGTGTGTGTGTGTGTGTGTGCGAAAAATACAAAATGTGTGCGCAGTGACTTTTACGCAACGTTTTAATCTTACTCCGTGTCCTGTAACTTTACTTACGTGGTAGGTACGACTGGTACGAGTGTTTTATTGGAATATGTACTTATCATTTTTAATTCTTAATTGTGTTATTATATTTAAATATGGATATTTTTCTTATTTTAGGATTTATTTCAATTTTCCGTCTTTACGCATTAATTTTATTTATTTATTTATTAAAACTTAATGCACAAGTAAAAAACTGTACAAAGGCGGACTAATATTTGACGGGGTAAGATGAACAAGAAGACGAAGATGAAAGCAAGATGCAAAATTTTGTTTTGTAATATCTCGTTGTTAGAATAAAGTAAAGGTAAAGGGTTTATACGATTGATAGTGATGTTTCATTTACAGTATAACCTTAAGCAATTAATGGGGAAATTTAAGAACCTCTACTTCAATCTTCCCCCGGTGGGGTAAGATGCATGTGGGCCCTCTGCACACTGACAGACGGCAAGGGTGAGCATCGAGGGGGATTCCTCTATCCGTCAGCGCACACTGCCAAGAAAAATCCTCTGCGATACCGCGAACGTCCGCCAGCTTACCGCAGTATCCGCCGGTATGCCGTGGCATGCGCCGGTATGCTCCAAGGTAGATCACCGAGCATTGAAATATATACCTTATTTCGATTGAATAAGTAGAACAAGACGGCGGTATCCTGCAGCGTGCTCTTCGGTGCTCCAGAGAAAACTGCTCTGCGAACTGCGATGTAGCAACGTTGAAAAAAAATTGCCATGTGCATGTCGGACCACGCACAATGAAGGGTTCCGCAGTTGGGATGAATTTATCACAAGAACAAACCCATTATAGTTGAAAAACTTGTTCTTACGTCACATATCCAAAACCAACCATTTAGCTGGTGGCGGGGGGGGTTTGCACTTTAAAACTTTATATGTCGCAAAGGGATCCTTGAATCCAAAAATGGTTTTTACACATTCCCAATATTTTTGAACGAACTACCTTTCCAACTTTACAATGGGATAGACGAGAAAAAAAAAATCATCACCATTTTACGTGTAGGGGACCTTCCCTACCTCCATCACGTAGGATTTCTTTTTTCTTTTCATGATTGACCCAAAAAATAGGTATCATGATTTTCTTTACCATTTTGTCAGCGTGATTAATATGTACAACCATGCCAAATTACAGCTTTCTAGTACTACGAGTCTCTGAGCTAAGCCGCGGACAGACTTGGCGAAACATGTTCTTTACGACTCTTTAAGAACAGTTAAGCGGATTAGGTTACTAAATATACGACATCTATTGTATTTTATAATGGATTTCCGCAAAGTCACGCCTCAGTCAATTAACTATCTTTATTATTTGTTGTTATAGCTGTAATAGAAATACAGAACTTGTAATACACAGTCTACCTATTACGGTTCATGAGATACAGGTCGCTGAAAGACAGACGGACAGACGGACGGACGGCGGAGGCTTAGTAATAGGGTTCCGTTTGGCACCCTTCGGAGACGGGAACCTACCCTAAAGAACTAAGTCGGTAGGTAATTTCGCTTTCTTTCCTATGGAAAAGAATAAAAACTTTTTACAAACAAAAAAAAAATATGTATAATGTTTTCATTTTTCACTTTTTTTGTTGTGGTACCTACCCCACACAAATTCAAATACCACTACCTGCTATGTAAATAACAGTGACAGGAAATTATCATCCCCATATAGGTACTGACTGGGAAAAAAATACGTATTATTGAAGCGAAGTCGAACACTATCCAAGCAAAGTTAATAAAATTTATATGGGACCAAATTAAGAGCATACACTTTCTTGCATTTTTTTTAAAAATCAATCCACAATTGACGGAGAAATCGTTGGACATTCATAAAAAAAAAAAACATGCGCTACGAACATAGAACCTCTTCCTTTTTGGAAGTCGGTTAAAAAGCGTTTAGATAGGTAGATATATCGTCGCAAAAACAAACGCATTTATCTATGACACACCCACTAAATCGAATGTACTAGAGTGTGCTGTTACTAAAACAAGAGCAGGTTCAAAATAGTTCGCGAAAGCGCAAAGTTCAATGAACGCCGGCCGATATGGAATGTGTACAAGGCCGCTAGTTGCTACTGCTATAGCTGCTGTACCTAACTTTTTACGATAAAGTACCCATACATAGGTAATAATAGGTATTATTTTCCCATATATAGCTACTGTACATCAAATTTGATTAAAGTCGCTTTGTCACCGGTCTGTTTGACCGCGTTGTTCTTATAACTACGCAACGGATTTTGATGTCAATTTCACCATCATTTTAGAGAATTTACTAAGAAATTTAATGTATTGACAGGAATATTAAGCTTACTTTTAATAAAGAAATCTCGATGTTTTGTCAAGTCGTAAAAACCGTGCGTAGCAGTGGTTGGACTGGTTGGTCGCTAGTAATGGTGCCGATTCTCTTGTACACCGAACTTAATCAACCAAACTATCACTAAAATTCTTTACTTTTGGCTATGAGAATCTTATAGCTATTCTGCAAAAAAAATGTCTAAATTTAAAAATAATTTTGACAACTAAATTTGAATTTGACAATCACGGCTCCACGTGGTACTTGTTTGCCCTACCCCGTGAATTTTTTTTTATAGCCGGAGACGCGCAGGGTCGACATGTTTTATATGGAGTTTTTTTCACTTTTTCTATGGAAAATATGAAAAATGATTACCTATATGTTGAGCTTTAGGGGTAAGCTATGGGATTTATTAAGGGGATCGAAATTTTCATTATTTTTGTGAAAGGACACACCATTTTCGAGATTTATGCAAAAGAAAAGAAAAAAGATACAGTACTGTTTTCGCAACTGAAGTCGAGGTTTTGTTGTGATTTTAGTTCATGACAACTAATTGTATTCCACACAACTTTTAATCGCGATAAAAAATAGTCAGATTTAGTTAGACAATCAAAATTTTAGAGATTCAGAATAGCAAAATTGCCATTTTCACTAAATTAATAACTGTGCCATCTTAGTGCTGTCAAACCAAAACATAAGTAGTTAAGTTGTGTCACTTTAGTCTATTTCAGAATGAAAAATCAAAAAAAGATTTTTAGTTTAGTTTAAAGGCATTTGTGACAAGAGAATCAGCACCAATAATTATAATATTAGGTCCTATAACGAAATGAATTATCTCGGCAACGGGTCTTGTGTGGTGAATGCACCGCACAAGACCCGTTGGTGAGGCGATTCTTGACGCCTTCCTGCTGATGATAGATTAATCTGCAGCCATCTATCATCAGCAGAAAGGCGTCAAAAATCGCCAACGGGTCTTGTGTCTCTGCTTAATGGCTGCAATTTTTGTGTAGATACTCATTCCACATGATGTACAAGCACGTCTGGAAGAATGGTCCAGTAAGAGATTTAGGAGATCTAGCAGCAATTGCTATAAATTTACGGGGTGTTTCAAATCCAGGCACTTTACGCTTGCTGCTGAGAGTTCCATAGATAATTGTGAAGACCATCTTAAATGCAAGCCTGCACGCTAACCATGACATGACCACAATAGAAACGGGTTATGTCGACGGAAGAATAAACAAAATGACAGATAAACAATAATAATCTGTCATTTTGTTTATTCATTTGTCGACAAAACCCGTAGAAAACGCGTTTTTATGGTTGTCATGGTACGGGTGCTGCGAGTTCGAAAGACGAATGAATTGTACGTCAACTCATAGTTAATTTAATTTCAGTGAAACATTTTGTTACACAAGTAATAAAAATAAAAATGATTGAATTTATATTAAAAAATAAATTCAATAGCTCAAAGTCCATGCGCCTAAATGAAGATAGATAGACTAGCTTTGGTTTCGTTACAAGCTCCAGCATAATAATAGTAGAACAGTGAAGTAATATTTTAAAACCAATTCGAAAACGGAAAGTGTTGTTATAAATATGAAAGGGTAAGTAGTAGCCCGGGGAAGTTACGCCGAATTTTAGGCTAACTTTGCATTAATTTAAAACAGGGATTTTTTTCATTTAACCTGTAGGGTATGGTCAAGGGAGTATGTTAAAATCCGTGAAAGTTCACCCCCGTTTGTACGCTTTTTAAAAAAAAAACATCTAATTTCAATTTTACGTGGTAGAAAAAAATATTAACAGATATGTTTGTATGGAGTGTTTGTCGAAGAGATTAGGTACAAGTAGGTCAAAAAAATTAACCTTTTCGTCCACGGAAATTTCCATAAATATGAAATAACGTTTTTTTTTTAATGTTTAATTAATATTCCATTCAACAAAATTAAACATATTGTACTAGCGCAAGATATTAATAAAAGTTTGTTTGCAATAAAGGTTCAGGCAAAAATGTAACAGAGTTCTTTTATTTATAGGCTCTATCTCACTTAATTACAAGAAAATTAAACAAATTAAAGCAATTTTGTTAACAATATATTTAATTTTGTTGAATAGCGTACTAAATTATTTAATTAAGTAATTTAATGCAAAAAAACTGCTGTTAAGATTTTTGCTTTAAGTACAATTTAAAAAATACGTAATTTAATTTTTTATTTAAATTTCCGTGGAGGTAAATGTTTAATTCTGAAATAATATTAGTTTTACGAATTGCTTACATAATATGACCAAAATTTTCCTGTTAACTATGTTGCGTCAATTTTTATTCACAAAAATGCGTTTTTGTTTTTTATTACCTTGATGCGGTCCTGGAAAATGTTTTTTTTTTTTTATATTATTTGAAGAGCTAAGTTCAAAAACACGATTCAGGTAAAACATCGCTGTTAGGATTTAGTGCAGGGTTCAAACCTAATTTACCCGGGTTTATAGGTACAGTTCGCAAAAAAATGATTGAATACAACAAATAAATTATATTGCATTGTGCTATTATAATTGGCTACATGCTGAACGGTGGGCGCCAATAAGGACCGAAGAGTGTATCAGCTCCAATGAAATGCCTTAAGTATAATGTGTAATATCATTCGATATCTCTTCAGATTACGCCTTATGGTAAGCCATAATTTGGTTTTATGAAGTCTATGATAGAACGAGTAAAAAAATATTTGGCCCAACTCATTGTAGGCAAATAAGAGTAAACACTAAAAACAATTTTTACCCAAGAAGAGAGGTAACTGTCTTGTCAATCAATTAAAATCTCAATGTGCCCTCGTTAAAACACCAAAAAAAAGAGACAGCTGGGTTAACGTGGGCGTGGTCATGATATAATAATATACTTCGCCAGCTATAGCATTCCGAGACACAGTGGTCACGTGGGTGACAACAGGTCTACGTCATCACATCTGTGTTACCAGAAGTTTGTAATAATAACTCCCCAACCACCTTTATTACCTGTGCGATCCGATAAAACAATGAGGTTTTAATTAACAATTACGTTGGTTTATGTTTAAATTGAATTGTTTCGTTTGATTATAAAAACGAAATGAAAATTTAAATACTTTATACTTACATAATTATTTTTTAACAGAATTGTGGCTGAATTTGTTTCCTTAATTCGTGTTTTGTTGCAATAAAGTGACAACTGAATAGTGACGTAAGCATGTGTCACTCCCGGAATGCCAGACCATGTTCTATTAGACCATGGGCGTGGTGTAGATGACGTAGTTTATGCGAATACCAAGGTCGAGAGCGAGAGTATGGCGGCCACCACGGGCCATCTTGCACCGTGGCATGGGCACAACTTAGATCTTAGATACATACAGAAGTTCGGCTTCATGAATGAGCGAAAACGTATGCACACAGACACATATAGGCCTCTTTGATCTACTGCAGTGATTGGCTAACTCATTAGTCAATAGAGCCAAATATCAATACTATAACGACTAAGATTTGTTATGAGAGCCAATCCTTTCTGTGTGTCGAAATTGTCTCAATACAGTTATCTTAATCCTTAAAACTTCCATCCTCTTTCACTCCACAACGCTTCCTAAAATTTACTTGCCAAGAAGTAGGATGCTTTCATCATCATATCGGCTGATAATAATATGATGAAGGCATCTTACTTATTAACCTTGGAAAATTGAGTTTGAGTTTGATCGAAACCCCGACCCCCGCGCGTATTTAGCCTCGCACTCATCGATATTTGTACAGAGCCGCAGTCTATAGGCCAGAGCCGCATGCGGCTCACGAGCCGCGATTTGCCGACCACTGGTCTAGTGGTCGCGCTAGCGCTACTGCTAAGTATGAGGTCCTGAGTTCGATTCCCGGGTTGGGCAAAAGTGTTATTGGGTTTTTCTTTCAGGAATTTCTCAGTACCAGCCCGGAGTCTGGATTCTTACGCGGTTAATACCCTATTACATGGGACTTAAACATAACTGGCGAAATGTAGGTGTAATATAAATTTGTAAAAATAAACCCTGTCCGATCCGAAAGGGGCGCACTCGTAGGTACTGCAATGACATTACCAAAAAGTAATAAAAAATCTTATTAGTATTGAAAATAAAAAAGTTATTGCTATTTAAAATTCTCATTTTTAGTACCAAAATAACCCCAAATCCATTAAAAAATATCAAATTTTCAACAGGGATCTTAAGTTACGACTTGTAGACATCCGCTAAACAACGCCCGCCCGCGCCCCATCTACAAACCGATAATATTCCACACTTATAATATTGTCGGTAATACTCCCCATTGAAAAAAATGTGACGAATTCTTTTTTCTTTTTTCCTGAAAATTACCACATAAATAGACTCTCAGTACGTTAACTAACAACACCCTCACGGATCCGACAGGGTTTTTTTTACACCTCTTTGAAAAACAACTCTCGCTGCACTCACTCCCACAAAAGTCACCTTCACTCACACACTGCTCATCTGAATTACTCACATACATTTCCTACTACTCTATTACTTCACACAAGATAAACACTCACTCACACATCGTCTCACAACAAGACTCATTAAGCTCTGCATTATAGGTAGGTAATATTTTTTATTGTTATTACTTCTTCTTTAAACTCTTACTTAGTTTTTATTATTGTTATGCAAATTGTTTAACTTCGACTACCTCTGTGAAAGCTATTTCTAGCCGTGGAGGCCTGGCCTGGTGACCTGTAACACAGGTTTTTCCCAAATACCTATATCAGCCACCAGTCTCTCACAAAGGTGGAACACAATAACTTTAAGTCAGCTTTGTGAAGAGAGAATAAATGATTGATTGATTGATTGAATGGGTTGACCTCTACCTAACCCCCCCCTAATACAGGTATGATGCTGTTTCTGTTACTCGATATAAAGAGCTAGCCTTCTGCACTTATTTATTCTGTGCTATGGGTGTGCCTAGCTATAGGTACGTCACCTACAGACCGAACTTAAAATAGATACAAGGTTTTATATCCGGTGAAAAACCGGTTAACAACGTTAGAATTGCAAAATAAACACTTTGAAGATTCTTGTATTGAATTAGCGAAACAGACCTGGGGCCGTGTTATGAAGTTAACGCCATCATGATTCCCGAAAAAAGGATGGTGCTATCGGTTCTCCATAGCTTCGTCGCTCTCTCGTATTGGACGCATGATGTCATTAAAACATTATAAATACGGCTCTATGTTGTATAAAACTACAGGTCGTATTTTAAAACGTGCATCTGATTATACAGGGTGGCAGGGACATCGACGCGAAAACTTTTACCGTGGATTCAGAGTAGGTTCTGAATCCATGGTAACAGTTTTCGCGTCGATGTCCCTGCCACCCTGTATTTAAACGGAGTTTTTCGAATGCTAAGAAACGACAAATGTTCCATTTTTCTAGTACCAGCTTCGATCAATAATGCACTTATTGATCGAAGAGTACCAGCACCCGTAACTTTTTTTTTGTTTTTAGCGTGGGAAATTATCAAATAACTTCTCCCGCTCTCAACAAAAACCTTTAATCTACTCGTATATTATAATCTAAAGATGAATGTACGAATATCCCAGAGACAAATCATTATTTTCTTGTGATGTTTCTTCATTAAAATTATAATATTTAAAAGTATTTACAACACTAGGTAGTCCAAAAATCATGTCTTACCTACAAGAAAGTGAAAAATATTGTTCAGGGAACCATAGTGATATGCTTTTTTTTATCATATAACTTCTTCCGCTCTGGCAGGAGCGGGAGGGCGTGTCAGACTCTCACTGACTAAAACCCACCCGTGTTCCTTCAGTGTTGCCTGTACGTTGCCAGTGGCCGCGGTATCCCTTTCGGACTTTCCCGAGACCCCGGCAGGCATCGGTCCTAGCAGACCCCTTATACGGTGGGTATTTATTTTTTCCTTGGTCCTATTAGACGTGCTACGTGCTTGTTCGGATCGTCACATTTGATTCAACAGTATTTGTTGAACAAAGCCGACCAGAAGCAATTACTACATAATATTCGATATTCTGTAGTGGCGACTGCGTACCGAAAGACGTAGCGTTGGAAGGCCTCCCACAAGGTGGACCGATAACCTGGTGAAGGCTGCAGGAATCCGCTGGATGCGGGAAGCACAGAAACGGTCGAAATGGCGGTGCTTGGGGGAGGCCTAGGTCCAGTAGTGGACATCTTTCGGCTGAAATGATGATGATTCGATTTTGCCGTGCGGCAGTGCCGATTAATGCCGACCCGAGCTAGCACGCCTTACGAAGCATAATTTATTAATTGAATTCGACATTCTCCAACTACTTTTAAAATTGCAAATTGTATTTACATAGTTGATGTCATGAACTTTGGAATTTTGTTTACACGTCCGATACCCACATTACAGCGCAACGTAAATTGTAGTAATTGAATTAAATTTGCTTACACGACTGAGAGAATATATCGAACTGTATGTAATACCCAATGCCAAATAATCTGCGTTCGCATTTTAGTTTCCAAACAGGTAAACAGACATGAGTTTATAGAAGAAATCTACAAGAAAGAAAAAAAAAGAAAGAAAATACGTTTATTTGCGGTACACATGACGCAAGGTAAGAACAAAACACGAAAATAAACAATTTGGGGGAAAATATGCGTCACATCCACGCAAAACGGCCATCGCTCAGCATAAAGCTACGACCCTATGCGAGACAGAGCATAGGTTCTCAGCGACAGCTGGCACAAAGCAGCGCTAGCAACGCCGCGACACCAGCGTTGCATGCTGCGCTGTACTTAGTGCTCTAACGCGCGCTAAGTACGCGTTCTATTTGGCGAAGCCTTTATATATTTACCTACCCATAAAGTTCAGTTGGCGCTAAAACTTGAATCTTTTTTATGACTTTTCACTAGTACTAGTCACTCTAAAATCAACTAAATTTACACCAGCATAAAGCTGATATTTGTTTAACTGGAAATAACATCAATTTGAAACAAGGATTTGCATAGAAGGTCTATGCAAATCCTTGTTTATATTATTTATAATTATAAAGACCAAATAAAATAACCACAAACTATTCAACATATTTATTTTAAATTATAATTTATTAAATAACAATAATAAAGTATACATAACAACTTTAGATTTAATATGAATGGTTGTAAATGTTAAACAAATCTTTACTTATATTGATTTTACATGATTTTGACCTTTAAGGCACATGATAAAAGTTTTTGTAATGGACGGTCTGAATAAAGGTCGGTGTTCACTACAGCCGATAGGAGATGTCTCAATAAACAATAGGTTCGAGCTATTTTCACATCTATCAGTTTCAACGTAATACAATTACAGCATGTATCAGAGAGGACGGTGTGGTCACAGAAAAAAAATATCGACTAAAAATCAATCTGCGTTGCTTTTTCCCATCTAATATGTTGGGGTCGGCTTCCAGTCTAACCGGATGATAGAAAGAAAGAAAAAGTATTTATGGAGACTCGCACAGGAAATCACAAATTAAACTAAACACACACAAAACATAAATAAAAAACAAAGTCAAATTTAAATCAGTTCTGTACGATGCCAAAAGGCTCCTATCTCAGCATGATGCTGTGACATTTAAAAAATAAATGTAACAGCGCTGGTATTCTGATAGGCCCCAGCTGAGTACGAATATTTTACATGGAGCAACTGCCTATCTGACCTCCACAACCCAGTTAAGTACTGGGTAATAACGATACCCATGGTCAGACTTTCGGGCTTCTGAATACCCGTAACGGCTATCAAAGATCCACGAATGACAGTCTGGACCAACAGCTTAACGTGTTTTGCAAGTCTCGGTATGTGAAGATGGTTACCCATCCACGGACCAACCTGATGGATCGACCCGTGCGGATGATATTACTTAGCCACGACCTCCTCTAAAAAAGTTATCGACTATTCCATACAAAACTTCAATACTTACTCGACCCCAATGTATGGGACGGCAGATTTTTTTTTTTCGTGTTTACGATGTTATTCCCATGGAGAAAGTTGTTCCGTTGGATGGTTTGTACCACACCTTTAAATATGATCATACCTTTCTGATACACGCTGTATACAGGGTGGCAGGGACATCGACGAGAAAACTGATACCATGCATTCAGTACATGAAATGTGTCATCGGTTATTAAAAAAAAAATCTGCTGTTTCATAGAAAAATGCAATACATTGGTATTGCATTTTTCTATGAAACAGCAGATTTTTTTTTAATAACCAACGAAAAATTCCAACGCAGGGGTTTTCTAAATCATGTACTAAATCCATGGTATCAGTTTCCGCGTCGATGTCCCTGCCACCCTGTATGTTAGCGAGGCATCCCTTTTCTTCTCAAATTTGATGAAAAATGGCCGTGAAAACGGTCTATTCACCACTACATATTTACTGAGACTGTTCTTTGTTTCTCGAATAAATACCGCTCGCTATATAATCACGAAGAAACCTCCATACTTACATCTCTGTTAGCCGTAATCTCGGAATTATTTCATTTCTAGACCTCATCTTTTTACAGAACATAACAGGACTGATTTGCTTGGCAAAAAATGTATGGCCCTTTATAGGATACTTATCTGAAAATCGCATTTTATTTTCCATAGTACCTACTTACTCGTATATAAAAAAACAAATTGACGATGATACATTTACATAGATATAAAAATCCCATTACCGAATGAAAATGCCATTAAAAAAAACTGATAAGATATTTAAGTAATAATAAAGAAATAAGTAATTAATGATTTTGTGTAACAAGAACAATACGGACTAGTTTTATTGCAAGCTACTAAGTAGATACTTCGAGAAAATACTAACATCAAAATAATATCATAAAATGGTCATATTAATTATAATTATTGACTAATTTAACCTTATAATTAATATCTAATCCTAAATATCAAATACATTAATTTTATAAAACTCGACGAAAATTCTCTGTCTCATTACAAAACGAGTTCTAATTACTTATAAATTTTGTATAAGTAATTTAATCCTAACAAAAATGTAAATAATCTCTAAAGCACTGGTATGTTTTACTCTAAAAAAAGATTTAAAAAAACATACCAAATACGGTCAAGGTACAAAAATGTTCAGGAACTTTCAAATAAATTCCTTTCTTACAGAGAGGTATGTTACCTCAAAAGTCAATTCCACACAAAATGTTAGAAGTACATAGTAGGAAAAATAATAATCTGCAATTTAGCATTTACTATGGTGCTTAACATTTCATTTTAATTGCTTGACTGTACAAAATATAGAATCAGCCTTTTACCTGCTAGGTAATTACTATGTATATTACAAGTACAACACAGAATTAAATATACGTATCTCGTTTAGTTCAATGAAAATATGAATACAAAATATAGGGCACATAATGGTCTCGGCATACATTTAACAATATTAACTGCTATATTTACACCTTACTTAACGCATACAAAGCTGTCTATTTAGTTACTCTTCTAAGTATGTCACGATGCGCAGGCAACTTAAAAATCTGTTGGACCGCCCATCAATTGGTATTTCGGCACTCTTGAATGGATAATCCAGTCAGTATGTCATCCAGAAAGATGAAGAAGAGATAGAGGATTTATGTGGGCCGATCCCGGCGGCACTGCAATGCCGGGCCGACCCGCGACGGAAGTGGAGCGAGCCCCGAACATCCCATCAGCTTACAAAAATCAGTTTAATATACTGGTCCCTCAGTGAGGGAACTTTCAGATATTAAGCTGAAAAGAACAGATACTACACTTTGATCTTAGCCAAAAGGCCGAGAAGCGATACCGATAAATCTGAAATCGAGGAGAGTCATTTAGCCGCGGAAAATCTTAACACCGCGATTCAGGATTGCGCGTCACATGTACAACGCCATCTATCGAAGCGCTGCGGAACTATATATCGATGCTGTTGGGCTTTGTACCGGCGAGATTGTGCTATCACAATAACTAAATCCGCATACATAAGCAGCAGTAATTACTGTATTTCTATAGTTAATTGGTCATTTGGTACCTTATAGCAATAGAAAGTAGAAAACATAACCCAACGACATTTATAAAACTCAAACCAAGACCAACCAAAACAATTTTGTACAAAGTCTAAATGCGCAAAAATCAATACGTACTTGCATCTCGTCTTAACCACACCACAATCTGCCTTAAAATAAATGCTTGCTAACAGTACAATTCTTTTAGCTTCTTCCTCAGAATCTTGCCAGCGGCATTCTTAGGGATCTCCCCAACAAACTGTACTGCCTTTATCTTTTTAAAGAAAGTGATTTTGCTATTAACATGTTCTAATATTTCTTCTTCCTTCACTGTTTGGCCGGGTTGTGGTATCACGAACGCTTTGGGCACTTCTCCGGAGATCGGGTCGGGTATACCTACAACCGCGCAGTCGAGTATTTTCGGGTGAGTTCGTAAAACCATTTCTAGTTCGGCTGGAGGTACTTGGAAGCCTTTGACCTGTAAATGAGATATTTTTATATGACAACGGATTACATTTTCTATATTACTACGGATTATATTTTTATTTTCGTGCCTTGTCTTGCAATTTGGACACAATTCACACACACACACATTGATGACATATACAGAGTGTTTGGAAGCTGGGTGCAAAGCCTTAAGAGGGTGATAGTTGACACCATTTAGAGCATTTTGAGCCATAGGTACATGTCTCAGAAGAAGTAGGTTTTTTTAAACTATTATTTTAATGTGCCCCAGTTAATGTTGGTATGTTATTGTATTTTTTTTATCTTATATGTATCTAATAAATCAAGTTCTAAGCATCTGTGATATTGAATAAAAATACTAGATACTTTTGAAGTCTTAAAATAGCTTTAAAATTTGAAAACCTGACATTTATAAAATTAAATAGCCTCAATCGTTCAAACTTTTTTTTTTAATATACCCAAAATGCTCCAAATAGTGTCCACTATCACCCCCTTAAAGCTTTGCACCCAGCTTCCAAACATCCTGTAGTGTTAGGCATGTTTTTAAACACATTCTTTTTTTTTATCATTAATTTTCATTTTAAATGTTCGCTGCTTAGTAGTACTATAATCAATAAACGCATAATACTGCGATCCCACGGCCCGCTTTCTCACAGGTCAGATCGTGCCAGGGCAGGCCTACAGGCCGTAGGAACCGTTGATTCGATGAAGCTTGTGGTGGAAATGCTCGGCACGGGCCACGACAGGTCTCGACAGGCAGGCGTGGCCACGCGCTAGGCCTCGTCAGGCCGTAGGACTGCGGCTGTGTATATAGGTAAGGAACTTATGTTCAACCGATTTTGTGCGTGCGGCCGTGGTGAAACTTATTTTATGTCTAAGTAGCAGCATTTTGCAAAAAATATCACAAATTCTATTTACCTTAATAAGTTCCTTAAGTCTATCGGTAACGTATAGGAATTTCTTCTCGTCGTATCGCCCGATGTCCCCGGTCTTGTACCAGCGGTCTTCTGTCAACACCTCTTTGGTCGCTTCCTCATTTTCATAATAACTCGACATGACGTTCGGACCACGGTACCAGATCTCACCTTCCTGAAAACATTAGTTGCTGTAGTCTTGAATAATAGCAGGCCTGTATTCCCCAAAAGGGAGCTTGACGTGTAGTGCCCTAGCAGCCCTATTATGGGGGGCGAAACTTTCGTCCGCTGTCATTAATTGGGCACAAATCCAGTATCGAATGTTGCATATTGCTGTTGTTGTTTCAGAATGAAATGATGCCATTTTAAATTTTATATAAACATGTAGATTAATTATTGTATATTTATTTTGTATTTTTATATCTCATTGTATGCTGCACCGGTCGACGTCATAACGTCAACGCCGGCTGTCGCTGATAATTAGCGCTGGGGCTCTGTCTCGCATAAGGTCGCAGCATTATGCTGAGCAATGGCCGTTTTGCGTGGACGTAACGCATATTTTCCCCCAACTTGTTCTTTTTTGTTTTGTGTTCTTTGGCGTCATGTTTACCGCAAATAAACGTGTTTTCTTTCTTTCTTTTGATAACGGGCTGCTACTGAAAATTTCCCGATTCCATCAGGCCCGCATATTTTTTCAAATTTTCCATAGAAAGTCGGTATATGGGTGAGTTGTTACAAAATAATGTTTCCCCGCAGAGCAGTGGTGGTCCAGTGGTAAATTATTTCATCATCACAGCTCTCAAACCGGTGAAGGAAAACGTCGTAAGGAAACCGACATGTCCTAGAACCAAATATTCGAAGTGCATGTGATATCTACCAACCCGCCCACTTTCAACAAACACCCCCCGATTACGGCCCACTCCAGGACATGCCGTTTCCTCACGATGTTTTCCTTCACCGTTTTGAGAGCAGAATGAGTGATGAAATTATTTACAAAAAGCGCCTGCCTGCGTTCGGACCCTCGACCACTTTAAGTCGGGGCCGTTACCACTGAGCTTGTTATGTTTGGTATGACAAAACTATTAAGTCAAAGTAAAATTGTTATTATAATATTAGTTTTAAGTTTCTAAGTGTAGCAATATTTTATTTTGAAGCTACTTATATTGTTTAAACAGTTAAGTGAATTTGTAATTCTTTCGAGAAATAAGTATCTTTAACCAGAGATATGAGAAGACTCCCAGGTCATAGCTATAATTTGACCGGTACCGCTATTCCGTGTCTAAAGAATGCGCGGCGAACCGGGTAGCGTTGACGAAAGACCGGCGGGCGGGACGCCACGCGCTGTGAGCATTGATGAATTAGCGGCCTGCACAACCCTCCGGTCTCGCCGCGCACATACCAGCACGGTACAGCGGTTTCGGTCAAACTATAACGGGAACCAGGATCTGGCAGAGTTCCATTCCTTAGTTACACGAAAAATATAAAAATACTTGCCTGCCCCGGTCCTAAAGCTTCTTGCGTGTTCAGATCAGCGATCTTCACCTCACTGCTACCTAAGACATGGCCCACTGATGCATGGTTGGTGTCATCGTTCTTTCCCACTGAAATAGCTCCGTTGGTCTCCGTCAACCCGTAGCCTTGGCGGAATAGGATGTTTTTCTGGAAAGAGATAGATTTTTCTTTAGGCAAGTACATATAAAAAGCATTTTATTTTATTTTAACTATTGTATCCGAGCTATGGACCTCGAATGAAGTTAGGCAGGACACCCACGTGGGGATTGAGACATGAGAAGAGAGGATGCTCAGCAGTGGATGAAGTCAGGCTGTGGTGATGCTTGTACCTGGGGTTTAGACATAACGACCTTTGCAAAGACACTGGCACAACCGTGTGGTCGTGGAGGAATCAGTGTTAGGGTTTTTAGCCCCTGGCCCGACGTATCGGTCTCTCGATCCCCAAACGTAGGGACCGGTCTTTGGGTTCCCCTCTACCCTCCCCGATGGGAGTGCTTTATCGCATACCTAAGACACCGAAGGATTTGCGCCCCCCAACGTTTTGCAGTGTGTTTCTGGTTTGCAACTCTAGGAGCGCCCGAAGTGCTTCAAGACTGTCACACATTCTATTTATAAATAGATTTAGAATAGACCAAGAATATTTTTTTTACTTTCTATATCTTGGAAGGAGGAACTTGTCTTATTATCAAATAAGCTTTAGTCCTTTCTGAGGCTGTTTCTTCTCTTGACTTTTCAAGGAAAATTAAATCAGTTTTTTTTTATCTTGTAGCCGCCGCCCCACCGGTTAGAAATCCCTGATCTAACTGAACAACTTTCTTCAACATCTTAATCGTTAAAAAAATATCCACTGCCCCATTCAAAACTTCAATACGTACTCAACCCAAATGTATAATAAATACCAGCCTATTATAGTGCAGAGCAAAGGCCTCTTCTCGTACAGTTTTTTTATCGCCATTACGACATTGCTCCCATGGAGAAATTTGTTCAGTTTGATGGAATGCACCCTATGGGTGTCTTAAATATGACCACACCTTTCTGACACAAGCTGTATAACGTCAATTTATTTTTAATGAGAGACAGACATGCAGCTGTTATTAAAGGATATGGGGTTAAAAACAAAAGATAGCGATAACTGTTATCAAGTGAGAATTTTTGAGCGCTATTTAATACACATACATATTTGTATTGTTATCAGACCCATGTTGGGAATTACAATGCCGTGATAATCATACGATACCTTTGGCCAAGGGTAGGCCATTGGCCAAAGGTATCGTATTATTATCGCTATCAAGGAGCCGATAACAGGGCTCAATGTACTGTAGGATAGTTGTATCTTCGATTAGAAAATGTTTTTTCGAATAAAAAAAATGGTTTGTAGGTGTGAAAAAAAAGCCGGATAAATAAATAAATAACTTTTTGTCACAACGTACAAAAAGAGCCTTCCAAAATAAAAATAAACTAGTTCCTCCCTGCGGCTTCGACCACGTGGACGTCGGGAATTTTTGCACAGGATCGTAGGTACTACAGGGGTGTAAATTCAATATCCTAATCCTAACCCAGCTATCTAATTGCCTAACACATTTTCATAAATGATTAAGACCAATCCGTTTCATTATTTGTAAAAAAAACAAAAAACAATTGACGACGTATATTTAGTAACCTAATCTGCTTCACTGTTCTTAAACAGTCTAAAAGAACCTTTTGAACCTCAGGATGGCGATTGACTTGTTGCGAACCCGGACCCGACGTGTGGAGCTCTGCTCTCGACGCTTGACGTGTCCACACGTCGGGTCCGGGTTCGTAACAAGTCAATCGCCATCCTGAGGATGCCTCGTTGAGAGGTGAAACACGTGTCGATATCTTACAGGGTTCTTTCTTATTCTATTGTATTTTAAAATGGATTTCCGCAGTCACGCCTGAATCAATTACCTATCATTATTTGTTGCTGTTGTTTTAACTAACTACAAAGAGTCGTTAATAATTGGATTATATGTATAGTATAGATATCCAACTATTCGTATTAATTATTATAATACTACTGGCTGCGCCCTCAGTTTCACCCGCATAAGTCTCGATCCCGTGGAAATGTCGGGATAAAAAGTCCTATGTCCTAATCCAGGTCATGGTCTACCCATGTGCCAAATTTCATCCAAATCAAACCAATTTTTTTAAGCGTGAAAACGTAACAAACAAAACAAATAAACAAACTCACTTTCGCATTTATATTAAGAGCGTTTATCCTAAAAGTTGGCAACGTCTCAAATAGCTGTCAAAAATTTACCTGTTTTGATTAATTTGGCAATATTACTGTATGTAAATAAGAAATGTGGCAAACTAGCTAACTAGAATATTAATAATTAATTGATGAAGAACACAATGAAGGGTTCTGTAGTTGGGATGAGTTTATCCCAAGAACAAACTTAACATTGCAAATTTAAGTTGGTTGATTATTACTCGTTAACCTGTACAGCCTACTTAGCTCTGATAGTTTTCCTTTTAATTTCGTTATATATACTACTGCTGTGAATTTTTTCACAAGTCCACGTACAACCATTTAGCTAGAAGGGGGGGGGGACGCACTTGACTAACAAAAAAAATCAGTTAAAAGCTTAATATTTCGCAAACGGATCCTGAATCCAAAAATGGTTTTCACAAACTCGCAATATTTTTGAAAGGTCTTTCTAACGATACCCCACAACATAGCGGTAGACCAGAAAAAAAAAAATCCCCACTTTATGTGTAGGGGAAAAAAAAAGAATTTCTTGATTTTATTTTACCACTTTGTCGGCATGATTAATATGTATATATTTGCCAAATTACAGCTTACTAGTACTAACGGTCTCTGAGCTAAGCCGCGGACAGATAGACAGATAGACAGACAGACAGACAGAGAGACAGACAGACGGACATGGCGAAACTATAAGGATTCCTTGTTTACTACGGAACCCTAAAAAGGCATATGGAAAGTTTCCAAATACTTTTTTTACATCTAAAACTAACCATTCGGTTTTACGACATTATTGTTTTTTATTGAGCCACAAGATACAAGCGATGCTTAGTTTGTGGCTCACCGAATTTGGCTAAATTGTATTGTTACTTTTTGATTAATAAACTTTATTATTTATATTCCTTTATTTCATTTATATACATATAATTTAAATTTTTAAATATTTTTATAAAAACCATACAAAATCATTAAAAAATATAAAAAATAGTGGCCCATCGGCATCAGGAACAGGGTCCAAGCTGCCGGTGGTCAGGGCTCTAGAGAGAGGAACCTCCTCACGATGCGTGCCGTGTCTAGGAGAACTGCTTTCTGAATCAAGCCCTTGACCCAGCCGCGCAATGAGAGCCTCCTGAGGTGTTGGTCGAGGCTTTCCGCTATTAGGCCATTAACCGTTACGATTATCGGTACAATGATTGCGGAGTCCACAACCCACATGTCGACAACCTTTATTATTTATTATTATTATTTTGGTAAACAAATTTTGTTTCTTAGCTCTTTGGCTAGTTTAAGCTACATTAACGGGCCAAGCCAAGTCAATGTAGCGTGTGTGCGTGTGGTGATGATGAAGTTTTATGTGGAATTAATGTTATGAGGAGTGATTTCATTTTCCTCAATTTGCATGAACTTTCTGACTATTCTGCAGGTGTTTAATATTGCGGCTTTTTGGAGTGTGATGTAAGTTGAGTCTTTCAGGTCTATTAATTTAAGGCTGTGGTGGAGGTGATTGGGTATAACACCTGTTGTGGAGACAACAGGTGTTATTATTATTATTATTATTTCATTATCATCTCAATATTCTAGTTTGCTAGTTAGCCACATTTCATATTTCCATACAGTAATATTGTCAAATTAATCAAAAGTGAAATATTTGACATCTATTTGCGACGTTGCCGACTTTCAGAATAAACGCTCTTAAGTATTAGTTAGGATGTTACTCAGTGATAGTATAGCATTTTGCAGGTGAATGATTTATTTTAATCCGTCCAGTAGTTTTTGAGCTAATTCTTTACAAACAGAAATACAAATATTTTATTTTTATTAATTAGTGTAGATGTAGACTATCGTTTGAAATAATCCTTATTTTTGTCAAAGTCAACAAATAACGATAAATAAGATACCTAGCTAATCTTTTTGTTAACAATTATTATCTTTGTAGGTATTTCTGAACAAAGTACACAAATACGTTCTAGAGTTCGCTTCTAACGTCACAACTGTACCTATAAAAACCAGTGAAATCCATCGAAGAAGTTCGTATCTAACCACCGTAAGGACTATTCTTGCTTGCAGCGCTCGGCGGCTATAGAAGCGGGCCGGTAACAGATGCGGTCATCGTGTTCACGGAATTTTGTTTTGAAACTGGTTAGATATGAGCTTCTTTGGTACCTACACCGAAAAAAAAAGTAGGTAAGTATAGAACAAAAACTTTACATTTGCAGTAAATACTAATAATATTATTATTTATCATACTGAGGGAGAAGTACCTAAGTAGGTCGCAGTCACAGATAATTTTGCCGGCGTCTAAAATTACTGCAGTAGCGTCGTCACTTGTATACAATAATAACATTATTGATAATACCGTTACATACACTTACTTTTGAAATAATACTATGTTATATTAATGTACTAGCGACCAGCGCCTGATTCGCATGGTTTTTACGACTTGACAAAACATTGAGATTTCTTAGTTATATGTAACTTTAATATTAACACATAAACCTTCCGGAATAAATTCTCTAAACGATGGTGAAAACCTTATCAAAATCTGTTGCGTGGTTTAGAAGAACAACGCAGTCATACAGACAAACACGAAAAGCGACTTTAATTGAAAATATGAATAGACTAGCTTTTTCCCTCGGCTTAGGTCGCGTGGAAGTCGGAAATTATCCCATGGAAACGTACTACCGGAATAAAATGTATCCTATATGTTAATCCAGGTTATAAACTATCTGTCTGCCTCATCCAAATCCTATTAGTAGCATAACATGATGATTGAATACTATCGTGGTTTCATACAAGCCTAGTAATTTTTGTTAGGTTACTGCTCAGAAATTGTGTACAACGTCGAAAGATTGAAATACTATCTTGAATTCATGCAACCCTAGTACTTTTTGTGCCTAGTTTCAAGTTTACAAGGAATAAGATTTTTCAAACAAACGAAATTTCCCTTTTTTGCCCCCAAAAACCCCTTCTTAGCGTCTTCTACATTATAAAAGGAAGCCGTGTGCAAAATTTCACGTTCCTAGTCTCAGTAGTTAGTATGTCAGTTGGTCAGTCAGTTTCTCCTTTTATATTTATAGATAGATGTCATATAATAAATACTACGCACCTAACCTTTCTAAAGAACATCACCAATAAGGTAAATATATCCAGTTCTTATCAATTAATTAAACTTACATTTTTTGCCAGGACAGCTTCGGCGTCTTCTTTCGAGATGGGCGCGGCGCCGCTTATTATTCCGTAGACCGACGCCAAGTGCTCGGGAGTCACTGCAGGATGCTTGCCGAGGAATACCACTGTAATATTATGACAGAAGGGAAATAAGTCTACTTAAAATACTGCTACAATTAATAATCTGACTAGCCTTCCACTTAACTACGTTAGGGTCGGCTTCCAGTCTAAGCGAATGCAGCTGATTACCAGTATTTACATGGAGTGACTGCCTAAGGAGCTCGTGGCTAAGTAATATCAGCCGCACCGGTCGTTCCATCAGGTTAAGCTACGCTTGCCGGGGTTGGTCCGTGGATGGATGACCATCTTAATATAACGAGACTCCTCCTTGCCTCGGAAAGCTCGTTAAGCCGTTGGTCCCGGCTGTCATTCATGGATCTTTGTCAGTTGTTACGGGTCGTCAGAAGCCCAAAAGTCGGACAACCAGTCTTATCAAGGTGTATCGTATTACCCAGTTACTAGGTTGTGGAGCTTAAATAGGCAGTCGCTCCATGTAAAATACCGGTATTCAGCTGCATCCTCCTTGCCTCGGAAAGCTCGTTAAGCCGTTGGTCCCGGCTGTCATTCATGGATCTTTGTCAGTCGTTACGGGTCGTCAGAAGCCCGAAAGTCGGACAACCAGTCTTATCAAGGTGTATCGTATTACCCAGTTACTAGGTTGTGGAGCTTAAATGGGCAGTCGCTCCATGTAAAATACTGGTATTCAGCTGCATCCGGTTAGACTGGAAGCCGACCCCAACATAGTTGGGCAGATATACATGGAGTGACTACCTATCCTCCAAAACCTTGTTACTTGATAACACGACAGCCCTTTTGTAAGACTCAATCTTCTGACTACCTGTAACGACTATCAAACATCCAATGAATTCAATTCAATACAAAATATTTTATTTCGCTTATACCTCCACAGGCACTTATGAAACGTCAGAAGCTAGGTGCACGGTTCTAATTGGTCGTTTCCTACTGAGAAGAAACTCTACGCAATAAGCGTTATAAAGCAATTGGTATGGTCAGTGTAAGTACTGCACTGAGCGTTCATTTTCATAAAATAACGTTTTTTTTTTTTAATATTATGTAGTGAAAAAGTGCGTCGAATGGTTCCTGTGAATATACTCGCTAGCCATGACAGTATGATCGAGATTGTATTCTGCTCTTCACTACAGTTAAATAAAAAATTGTGTGTTGGTCTTACCCATAGGTGGCACCAAGAACAAAACTTCAGCCTTATGTTGAACTAGAGTCTTAAGGAAGAGTTCAGGTTTGAAATACGGCATAGTGACGAGTTTGACGCCCAGTGCCAACTGGTTCAACATGAGACTATTGAATCCGAATATGTGGAAGAACGGCAGAATTGCTGGCAACACCGCCTGATTTGTTGCTGGAAGAAAAAGAACATTCAACTTTCGAATTTGTTAAGACTCGTGAAGAATAGTTTGTGAAAACGACAGCAACTGCGTTGGGCTTATTATAGTTTGACCAAGACCGCTGTACGAGCTGTGTGAGGCGGGGGCAGCGTTGACGAATGAGCAGCAGGACGCTGTGAGCGTTGACGACTGAGCGGCCTGCACTGCCCCCCCCGTTTCGCCGCGCACATAGCTAAGGCGCTGTACAGCGGTCTCAATCAAACTATAACTGCATCGTTGATTAAGTGGTTGGAAGCGCAATTTGCTGTGGGGTCCTAGGTATAATCCCCGGGACAAAAGAAGTGCTTTTCTATGGTTATACAACATAACGCCTGTATTCCCCTAAGGGTTAGGCAGAGGTGCACCTACCTCTACAGTGGTCGCACATCTGACGGAAGATGCATCGCGTAAAGTAACAACGGACAAGAAGATAATAAAACATTCAACCTTACACACTCAACCGAAAATGCGTTACCTAGTAACGTTCGACGCGTCTTCCATCAGATGTGCGGCCACTCAAAATTCCTGAAAAACCCAGTAACACTGCCCGATATAGTAATCGAACCCAGGCTTGTCAGTCGCGCTTGCGACCACGAAACCAACGGGGCAGTTTATATTAAGTCCCAAGTAATAGGAGGGGAGTCTATTGCCTTCAACCGGCCACAAATCCAAACTCCGGACTGCTACTTACTTGGTTATACTATCAGTAAATTCTCAACGGCAGCTTGGGAATCGGATTTGTGCTCGGTTAAAGGCAGTATAATCGCTCCCCACTACATAGGACTTATAAAATAGAAGTGGCGAATGTGGAGGTTTAGGCCAAAAGGGCGTGTTATGCATATTATTGCATTATGGCATTATGAAAACAAAAAATAATCTTCCGGAAAACTTACCCGTAGTTTCTTTAATAGCAATAATCTCAGGGTCAGCGATCTGCTGGTTCATAGCAACCACACTTTCATGCGTCAGCACCACACCTTTCGGGAACCCTGTAGTTCCACTCGAAAACGGTAATATTGCCAGGTCTTTGGGCCCCCTATGTACTGACTTCAAACAACTAGTATCTAGGCTAAAATCTTGAGCAAACTCCGCGTACTTGATGGTACCTTCCGGTAGACCATCATTGTCTGTTAAAATTATTGGTATGTCTAGGTTAAGGTCTGCTAGAGCTTGTTTTACGTTAGCGTACGAAATGTTTGAGGTCACTACAGCTTTGCATCTGACCATTTGTATCTGGCGTTTGAGTTCGTCTGCAAAGGAAAAATATTTTCTTTTTATAATCTTTATTAGTTTTAGATTTTTCTGCAGAGTGAAGAGTTCCACAGACAGGCGGGACGCGACTCTAGTAGAACAATTTATATGAAAACTTCATGGATATTGTTCTATAGTTTGACCCGAGACCGCTGTACCGCGCGTTAGGTATATGCGTGGTGAGACGGGGGGGGCAGCGTTGACGAATGAGCGGCCTGCTCATGCGTTAACGCTCACGACATCCCGCCGCTAATTCGTCAACGCTGCCCCCCGACTCGCCGCGCATTTCTAAGCCGCGGTACAGTGGTGTCGGTCAAACTATACCATAATCGCGTCGAACCGTTGTCGCACCGCGCCTATATACGGGAGCCTTCATCGAATCGGAGCGTTATACGAAGGTGAGTCAGAATTTTAATGGCATTTGTGACTTTATAATGTACCTTCAATAAATAAATAAACATAAGATGACGTTTATACTCGCAATATCATTAGACTTTGTACCCAATTCATGGCATGCAACTAATAGTAGGTACTTAAGTCCGTGTAGTAAAATGCGCATGCGATTTGAAAATGGTGTCGATTCAATCAATGTTCGATCTACCAAGGCTTCTCGTTATGGAGTAGTATATTCCTTGGCAAGGCTATTTCTCAATACTTACAAATATTATTTAGGTTTCACTAACAATTTTATTTAGAAAACTTGTAAGCTGGTGATGGAACACATTACTAAAAATTATGATTGTAAAGTTGCCCACCGTCCCTGACAAAAGTATCGTAAAAGGTAGTCAGTTGAATTTAAATCATAATCTAGAACAAACATTGTCTAATAGGAAAAAAAAAATTGCCAAGTTTTATTTTGTGTAGCACAGGCTGCTAATCTGGCCAGAGTGGTCACCGCCGCGGCGACGGACATCTCCGATACCAGCCGTTCTGTCACGAAGTGAGCTGTAATTCCACCTGATGTTACGGTTTCACAGTTCACTTCGTCATCCCAGAAAAAAGGCAGAAAAGTCTCATATATAACGTAATAGATACCTTACCTGCAGTATAAACAGGATTCATCATACTAGCAATGCAACCAGCCTGTAGTATCCCCAGAATCGCGACAGGATATTCTGGAAGATTCGGCAGGATTATGGCAACTTTGTCATCGTTCTGCAACTTGAGTTTTGTCCGCAAAGACGCGGCGAATGCTATGGACATTTTATGCGTTTGTGCGTATGTGTACCCGCGGCCTGTTACTGCGCATACCTATGAAACAAAAAGACAGTGATTGATTAGTTTGGAGGCATAATAAGTAGTGTAAATGTCAAGGGCTTGATTCAGAAAGCAGTACTCCTGGACACAGCACGCATAGTGAGGAGATTCATCTCTCTAGAGCCCTGACCACCGGCAACTTGGACGCTGTTCCTGATGCCGATGGGTCACAATTTTTTTTTATTTTTAGTAAGAAGTTATGTAAATGTAATAAAGGAAATAATAAATCTTTTATTTCAGACAATAATGCAGTCCATGGTATGTTCAATGGCTCGGTTGAAGCTGAGCCTTAGGTAAGCAATTTTAGCTTTCGTGCAACATAACACAACGCCCATAGTAAACCCACATTTCTCCAGTTAGTCCCGTGTGCTTATGCGGCGTTTCCTCACAGACAATGGCCCACCTTCGATCTTGCGCCACATGGTCTGTTACCTATCCATTTGATGACCTTATGACCTTGCGTCAGTGAGTGCTGTTCGCGTAGTTGAATTTTGGGCCCAACATGGTTATAGATGAAGTTTTTGCCATCGACACGCTAAGATGAAGATAAATACAAAAAGTTTTATTGGCAAAAAGAAAAGGTCATGACCAGTGATCGGAGTAGGTAGATTGAACTGGGGTCATTGATCCGAAACGTATATATTACTATGGACATTCCTCCGGAATTGGTGGATTATTAAAAAAAAACCGGAACTTATGTAGGAATTGTATTCTGCCAGAGTGGAAGGAGTCATTTGATGATTTGCCATCCTCAAAAAAAAGGTAGGAATTGTAATAAAATGAGCAATTTTATTCTTTATTATTCTTCCTATTTTTTTTTTTGTCACGATTTGACAAAACCCAACGACCAATCAGAACAAAGGATCATGGGTGGTACAATAACCGGTTATCAGAACAATGCGTACGCCCGCCGACGACATGCAATTCAACAGATAAATAATGAATTAATTTAGTTTTGATACCTTCCTTTAAATTTTGAATTGAGTAGTAATAATATCACTACCAACATTAACAATATTTAATTGAATCCGGAAATACCGGAATTACTTTCCGGAAAAATGGCTTATCCATGTTATTCTTTCTGTGTGCATTTATGATACAAGTACTAAAAATCAATCTACCTACTCCGATCACTGGTCATGACAGACAGTGATCTTCTAAAGACACTATTAAGAGCGTTTATTCTGATAGTGGGCAACGTCGCAAATAGATGTCAAATTAGCTGAGATGTTAATTTAGCTGTTTTGTTTAATTTGGTAATATCACTGTACGGAAATAAGAAATATGGCTAACTAGCGAAATAGAATATTGAATATGAAATGCAATAATTAATATCGTAACACCAAAAATTTAGTTTTAGATGTAAAAAAAAATTGTGGAAGCTTTCCAAATGCCTTTTTTACACCTAAAACGGGTACAGCATCAAATTAAATAATTGCAATTCATTATTAATATTCTAGTTCGCTAGTTAGCCACATCAACATTTCATATTTCTATAATACCTAATATTGACAAAGTCATCAAAACAAGTAAATTTTTGACAGCTATTTGCGACGTTGCCAACTTGATAAACGCTCCAAAGTTTGTACATCACAATGTTTTGTTCGGTGTGACCGTTGACCCCCGAAACTAAGCAGGGCAAAGCAGGCATAAAGCGAGCTAGTATTGAAATTATTAGTCGAGGTAGAACCGATAAGTAGTTTTTATCAGATTAAGTACCTACCTGCGGTTGACTGCAGGTATTTGCACATCAGTGATAAGTCGATAACACTTGCACTGCGAAGACCGCCCTTGGTGCAAAGGTACAAGGGTCAGTTTCGTACAACATCAAAGAAAATTACTACACTCTGAAATATTAAGAACGGATATGCTGTTGTTTAATAAAATCATTCTAAGTTTTAAATTGAAATGAACATCCGTGGACATTTTTGCATTGTGAAGCTTCTAGAGAAATACTTAAAAAATTATCTACCAACGTAATTATATTTTGTAAATGATGATAGTTTATTTTAAGAGAATCGTTACGAACGTGTTGCGAGACCTGTTAATTACCTACAGTCGGTAGTCATTACCACTTACCATGAAGATAACAATAAAATTTTGAAAGATATGATGAGATAAACCTGTCTCTAGGTATGGTACTCGAATAATTATCAAAAAAAATAAAAAACCCAACTGCAAAAACACATATAAGTACTTAACTGAAAGGAGAAAAACAAGCATTAAAATCTAAAGAATTTTAGTATTGCAGCACGCGTAGCATGAGCACCGTTTTGTCGACGGAAGAGTAGACAAAAATGACGTTCCGTGTAGACAAGACAGTACGACGGCAGCAAAGTAGAAAGAGTCAACTGCACTTTTTACGAAATTCACTCTTTGACATAATTCGACTCAGAACTCTTTGTTTTGTCATAAGAGTTTTTCTGTTTGATTCTCTATTTTTACATATATAAAGACAACTACAAAAAAATTTCTTCAAATGACGAAGTCCCGTGTTTTGGAACAAAAAATATTACAGTAATATTGGCCTTAACCATTTCTTTGGTATAGCCCTAATAACTAAATGATGTAAAATAGGAGAAGATAGCTTTGTTCTTCTATTAATTATCACAATTTTGCATTCAAAACGTCTTCTGTAAAATCATGATTTTAAGATTTTGTAGATAACCGTTTATACTTTGCGGCCGTCGAGTAGAAAATCAAAGTCAAAATCACTACTTTAGACAACTGTCAGTTCTCAGTGTGATTTTGACAGTTTGGGATAGAAAACTTTCTTCTGAAATAGTCTACATAAAAAAGGACCTAGACAAAGATTGTTAGAAATGAAGGACAAAATGACAGTTTGTGGAAAGATTTCTACGGTGCGATGTCAAAATGGAGAAACGAAATGTCACTTTGTATAGAAAAAGCTATGTCTATTCTTCGTAGAAATAGAAAGCGTCATGCTACGCGGGCAGGAGGGGGCAAACCGGACAAACAAAAGTTATACGTGTCAGGTTATCGGTTTAGGGCCTGACGCTTGTTTTTCTCATTTCATGTGTTTTCAGTCGGTTTTTTTAAAATATAATTAGCTTTATTTCCAGGTTTTTTAGTTTTATTAAAATTATATATATTTGGAATTGACATATTACTAACTTTTTTTTGATAAGTACCAATATTAATTAAATTTGTTTAAAAATATAGGTAAGTACCTTACCTTCCCTGTTTTTTTGTATTTGCCGATGCAAAATATAAATATTACCTATAGGTACAGTTTATGTCACTCCCACGGTTAAGACGAATATAACGACACCTCATAGGTTAAAATCTATCAAGCCGTTTAGGTTACAGATAGAATGCGCCAAAGAAATAGACATAGGTACATATCTACATACCTACTCTTGAAAAACATTACCCTCCTTCTGGGGCTGTCGGGTAAAAACAAAAGAGTACCTATGTCTCTGCCTGACTGACTCGCTGGTCTACTGGTCGCAAGCGCTACAGTTGAGAATGAGGTCCTGGGTTCGATTCCCAGGTGGGGCAGTGTTATTGGGTTGTTCTATCTTGAATTTCTCAGTAGTAGCCCGGAGTTTGGATTTGTGCCCGGTTGATGGCAATAGGCTCGCCCCCTATTACATTGGAATTAAACAATTAAACATAAATGGTGTAACATGGGTGTACTATACCATACAGGTACATATACCTCTGCCCAACCCTACGCTAAATTAGTACCGATGTTTCACTCCGCAAAATCATTTAATCAAAAAACCGGCAATGAAGGGTTCCGTAGTTCGTAAGAATTTATCGCAAGAACAAAGTTAACTTGTAGTTGAAAAACATGTTCTCCCATACGGAATGTATGGGAGAACATTTTTTTGCAACCGCAAATGTAAGTTGGTCGATTATTACTCGTTAACTTGGAAAGCCTACTTAGCTGTGGTAGTTTTCCTTTTAATTTTGGTTGTATATACTACTTCAGTGAATTTTTTCACATATCTAAAACCAACCATTTAGCTGGCAGGTCCGACGGGGTCGAAAGACCAATGCCTGCTGGGGTTGCGGGTTTGTCCGAAAGGGATATCGCGGCCCCGGCACACAGGCAACGGAAGGAACACGGGTGGGTTTTAGTCAGTAAAAGTCTGACACACCCTCTCGCTCTGCCCAGAACGGGAGAATTCATTTGATGATACCCCATCCTCAAAAAAAAAAAAAGTCCGCCGATTTCTCCGTAAAGCTTCTTGCGGACTAGCGCGACGCGACAGCGCGACGCGACACCGGTTATTGTTGTACCGTGAAGTTTTCTTAGAAATTGTATTGTTCGAGTCGCGTCGCGCCGTCGCGTCGCGCTGGTCTGCACGAGCCTTCAATTGTGGACCGATTTTGAAAATTCGTTTTTTGTATAATAGGGTAAGGTCTCAAGTTAGTCGTATATAAATTTTATCAACTTTGCTTGAAATTCAAAACAAAAAATACGGTTTCCGAAATTAAAGTAATTTTTCACTTTGTAGTGTTTTTTTTTTTTTGAAGTTGGTTGTTTTTATAAAAATATCAAACTGGCTGACTAGGCTATTACAGTCAGATTTCAGTTACTAAGATAACATATCAGATAAAGTAAAAAAGTGGGTACAATTTTTTCGATATTATTTGATTGTTCTCTAGAATATTAAATTTATGACAGGGCACTAAAATAATCGGACAATTTATGTCCGATAGCTATATTAATACCTACTTGAGAGACATTGAATCCGTACATATCTAAATCGAAACCTGCGTATTTCTAGGACAATGAACCACCTCAGCTCACAAGGTCTGTAGGGACAGGTACAGGGTCTCGGTACCAAAGAGCCGAAACTGCACTCTAGCTAGAGGATACAAAGTTCCTTTTTCAATGTTCCGAACCTGTCATAGGTCATCATGTGCCTAGCGTTTTCTCAACTATGTTAGGGTCAACGTCCAGTTTAACCGGATGGAGCTAATTAGATACCAGTATTTGACATCTAAAGTAGTTTATTTTAGGTAGATTTTGTTTTACAAACTGCATCTTTGTTCTGATATTTCTTTCTGTATCTATCTGTGACATCACTGCGAGCCCTATCAGAGTACCAGCGCTGCGACACTTGTACAGGGTGGCACAGACATCGACGCGAAAACTGATACCATGGATTCAGTACATGATTCTAAATATGCGTCGAAATTTATCGTCGGTTTATTAAAAAAAAAAAAAACAGCTATTCCATACATTTTGACCGCATATGTAAGTATTACACTTTTCTATGAAAAAAAAAACCAACGAATAAATTCAACGTAGGGGATTCAGAATCATGTAAGTACTTACCTACTGAATCCATGGTATCAGTTTTCGCGTCGATGTCCCTCACACCCTGTATTTAAATGTCTCAGCATCATGCTGAGATAGGAGCCTTTTGGGCTCCTACAGGACTTTCAGCTTTTATTTTCATATTACTTTGTTTTTTATTTTATTTATGTTAAGTTAAGAAGTTGTTTTATGAAAAGTTTAATTTGTGATCTCCTGTGCGAGTCCCAAAAAATACTTTTTCTTTTTTTTCTTTCTATATTTTTCGATCTCCTCGCGACAACTGCATTGAATGAGCTATGTTCATTGGATTTTAATTGGTTGGAATGGCTCACTACGTAGTAGGTTAGGTAGGTAATTAGAATTCAATTAGGTAATCTTCTTAGCGTGTCGAAGACAATCTATTAATTATCAAATTGAATTAGCTAGCGAAACTCCGCAACGTAACAATAGGCAATTGTTTTCGTGAGAATAGAATCAAATGAGGTAATATTAATTATTTACCTGTACCTAGGTACATGCCTAAGTTCCTACATGCCTAACACATGCCTAAGTTCAGTGATAAATTGATTATTATTCAAACTCATGTATTTGCATAACACAGGTTTAGGTAAGAGATGTTCCTGCCCGGGTTGCGAGTTATCCGAAAGGGATATCGTGGCCCCGGCACACAGGCAACGGAAGGAACACGGGTGGGTTTTGGTCAGTAAAAGTCTTACACGCCCTCCCGCTCCGACCAGCACGCGTAGCATGAGCACCGTTTTGTCGACGGAAGAGTAGACAAAAGTGACGTTCCGTGTAGACAGTACGACGGCACCAAAGTAGGAAGACTCAACTGCACTTTTTTACGAAATTTACTCTTTTACATAAATCGACTCAAAATTCTTTAGATTTTTTTTTCTGTTTGATGTCACACAAATAAAGACAACTACAATTTTTTTTTCCTCAATGTCGTTTCCTCAATCGAAGTACCATATTTTGGAACAGAAAAATATTACAGTAATATTGACCTTAACCATTTCCTTGGTAATGCCCTAATAACTAAATGATGTAAAATAGAAGATGATAGCTTTGTTCTTCTATTAATTAACACAGCTCTGCGTTCAAAACGCTCTCCTGTAAAATCATGATTTTGTAGATAACCGTTTATACTTTGTGGCCGTCGAGTAGAAAGTTTTCTACCGTCTTTAGCATGGTCATTACAAAATCAAATTGTCTTCACTACCTAAGACAATTGTCAGTTGTCAGTTGTCAGTGTGATTTTGACAGTTTGGAATAGAAAACTTTCTTCTGCAATAGTCTACGTATAAAAGGACCTAGACAAAGATCGATGAAAACGAAAGACAAAATGACAGATTGTAGAAAGATTTCTACGGTGCGATGTCAAAAATGGAGAAACGAAATGTCACTTTGTACAGAAAGAGCTGTGTATATTCTTCGTAGAAATAGAAAGCGTCATGCTACGCGTTCAGAGCGTGAGAAGTTATTTGATAATTGCCTACCACAGAAAAAAAAAATGGGATGAGGTACAGTTTACTATTTATAACCATACGCGTGCAAATGTTTAGGTACAAATGACAAATTTAAAATATTATCATACAAATTGAATACTTAATGTCAGGTACCTTTTTCGCTCTCCTCTCGCTCTGCCTAGAGCGGGAGAAGTCATTTGGTGACTTCCCATCCTCAAAAAAAAAAAAAAGGTTCCTTTTTTTTGTTAATACCATACAATTGTTACTTACATCATGTTTAACAGTTTTTTTACAGTTTTATTCTTTAATAGGGTATATTTACATACTTAGCTAATTTAATTTAACTTAAGTACCCATTTGTACATACCTACTTAAATAAATTAGAATTAGATTATGTAGGTACATACTTAACATTTTTTTTTAATTTTTTTTCCTCGAGGCAATAAATATAGAACATGAATAGGCATGGGTAATTTCCTAAACCTATTTTATTTAAAGAGGTTTTTGTTAAAGCAGATTTTTTCCAGCCAGCAATGCTTCATATAGCCCAGGTAGGTATAAAGTATATACTTAGGTTTCATGTGACTTTTGACAATAAAGGAATTTAAAAAATTGTGAGGAGTTTTGAGTATGAATGAGTCCTCATTCATGGCCCTGAAAATATTACTTCTAAGACCGAAAAAACTATGGTTCAACTGTGTGAAAGAGGCCTAGAAGTCGTGTAGTGTTGGCTAGTAGTCGGCGACTAAGAGAAGTACTTACTTGTGAAAGTAAAAAAAAAATTGCGCTGACCCCAAATAAATTGGATTAAGAGCTAGACAACGATGATGATGTTGTGACTTTTTTACAATGGTAAATTCTTGAAGCAGTATTAAATCCATAAAGATAACTCACTGTTGCAGTTTTATCAGGCCACCGGTCCAAGTTCTGCCAAACAAAGTCATTTGCTGTGTATCCAGTAACCGGAAGATCTTTATACACAGATGTCAGAATATTTTTTTCTGGAGCACTGGTGCTCTTTTGTCTGGCCACTATGGATATAAATCCATTCTTCTGCTTGTTAATAACTTTTAGCACTTTGCTTCTCACTGCACTGGCCATTTTTGGACTTTGGAAGGGACTGAAAATAATAAATATATTTTTTTAGCTTGAATAACCTCCTCCTTTTTGGAAGTCTAAGTTAAGAGATAAAATAAAATGTGAAACAGCAATGAATTATAAGTAAATACCTGTACTATCTGAAAATTATCAAAAAAAAGTGTATTGTTTTTGTGACAACATATCACAAAAAACAACATCGTATTTTTGGAACACCTTTTCTTTCATTTATTCAAAACAGCTCAATATTGATTGGTTAGTGGTCGCCTTAGGATTTTTAAGAACCTGATATTCTTGAACAAAAAACTAGTTTAAATCTTCGCAAATAATTTTCTAACATAACTAATTTGTCTCAGAAGCATACGGAAAGCATGTAATAAAAAATATGTATAAAACCAAGCAGTAGTACTGTAAGACATCAAGTCGCTAAACGTTTTCGATAAAAATTACGAAGATTGTATATGCAATAAAATATTTACGAGTTTTGACACATACCGTTTAACTCAACTGTTACACTCGAGCCGCTGCAGGCTACTGAAGTAAACTGTACCGAATCACCGAAAACTAATAATAATAATATTCACACACAACACATCCGTACTTCTACTGTTACCTTTATTTGATAATAGCAAACTTAGTTTACTTCTAAATCTTTGTGGCCTTGGACTTTGAAACATAGCGTAAAGAACTACTCTAACTACACAGAGCTATACGGGCTTTCACTTTGTTTTCGTATAAGAATAACCCGACTAAATCAGAAGTAGGTAAACATTTTAAAAGTTGAGCGCTAGTATGTATGTGAATCGTCCGAGTGGGAAAGAGAGGTCGTATTAGTACGCGCTCTTCCCGCTGACCTATTTGAATTTATAATGGAATGCTACAACAGCTGGTTGACGTTTCATTCTACGCATTCTTAAAATCTAAGCATGTTACTTTTATGTAAAGTAAATTAAAAATGCTTGATTTTAGTCACACGTATTATTGATATATTAATAAAACGGTATTTTAAAATATCATAGAACGTATTTCTTGTTTTAAGTAAATGTGTGTGTAAATGATTAAATTCCGTACTAACGCGCATCAGACGTTAAGGGGGCGGTGAAGTTATTTGTAGGAAAGTTAACTCTGGCCTTCCGGCGTTGTCGAAGAAACACTTCACATGTAGATGATACATACTGGTTGTAATGCTGGGGATACATTGTTGCGTTACCGCAAACTTCTCCCGCACACCGCTTGACGTCTCGCTGATCAACAGAGAGCGCGTGAAGTTATGGCGCGACAATGTAGCCGCCGCATAATGCAACGTCTACATTGTCGCAATAAAGCGAACTACACTTCGCGCGCTCTCTTTTATGCTGGGGCTACATTGTCGCGTCATCGCGAACTAAATTTCGCGCGCTCTCTCTCGCACAAGGCTCCACGTCTCGCTGAGCAACAGAGAGCGCGCGATGTATAGTTGGCGATAACGCGACTATGTAGCCCCAGCATTATTCAGCGAGACATCGAGCGGTGTGTGAGAGAGCGCGCGCGAAGTGTACTCGCTTTATCGCAACAATGTAGCCGTAGTAAAACAATGTGGCCAATATATTTCGTTTTAGATCAAACACGAAGTTTTGTCGCGACACGAATCTTTTGCCCGACACTGTAATAGTAGGATTAGTACTTTTTAATTTGTGTTAACTACCTACTGTACCTACATCGTGTTGGGTATAAATACAGGGTGCAAAAAAATAAATACATGAACATATTCTAGATTATTTAATATCAGAGAATTACAGTGATATAAACTTAATTCAGACCTTACTTTAGACGGCTAAGGAGTATCAGCAGTCAAATAATGAAGAACGCATAAAATTATACAAAATATACCTAAGAAAAGTACAATACACATATCCTTTAAATAGTTCTAAAGATTAAAATATAGAGCGAAATGATTTGCTTTAGGTTATCTAAAAGCAGATCATTTCTTAAAATAATTGAACAGCCAATTAACCAATTAAGTATTTAGGCCTACCGCTTTTTCAACTGAGACGTTTCCTGAGGTAGCTGCGCGGCGCGGGAGGGGTGACAGTTGACCGAATCACTGAGCTCTCGCATCACATCACCACACCCCGCCCGCACCGCACAGCTACCTCAGGAAACGTCTCAGTTAAGCAGTTTGGCTATAAACCATATACTTTACCTCTAACGTGGTGATGCAAATTCGTTTTACAAGAGAAATTGAGGCAAATCAGTAAACATAATAAAAACTTAAAACATTTTTTGGGCATAAAAGTAATAAATGCTATTTAAATCTTATGTTAAGAAAGCTTCATCTTGAACATATTATTCTGGTATCGCGATTCATACTTTAGCCCTGCTAAGGGTTAGTCTCCACGTACAAAATTGTTCGATGTTCTTACGTTCATCCGAGCGACTTCAAACTTATGAACCAGCTTAATCGGTTGTCAAGAGTTTTTATGCCGTCTATGGGCCTCTTACTTGACTTCACATGCCGTCGAGAAATATCTCTTGAGGCATGCCGGTTTCCTGACCATGTTTTCCTTCACCGTTTTTAAACAAGTGCGAATGATATAAAACGCACATGAATCCGAAAAGTCAGTGGTGCGTGCCTTGCGCTAGATTTTGACACCGGCCATGACTTGGCAGTCCGACGGTCACACCACTAGGCTTTCACTGCTGTGAACACATAATGACACTGACAAGAACACTGAACGAGGCACATTAGAAGTCTTAGGGCCTATTTCACGATGTCCGGATAGTCACTACTAAACTATACACTAAACATTTCTACAATTTCTCTTCCATTTTTGAATTTATTCGGTAATAAATTCAAAAATGGAACAAAATTTGTAGAAAAGTTTAGTGTCCCTCAAAGTGTTAAGTTACTTAGTAGTCCTCTAAGTTAGTACGTGGAAACTAACCAGTACACGAACAAAATAAAAAATCATTAAATCATTTAAAAAACGACTGTAAAACACTTCGAAATATTTCAGGAAGCAATTAAGTTAAAAAAAACAAATAACAGAAGTACTCGAGGCCAAAGAAAAGCCGAGAGCAAGAATACATACCACACAAATCAGAATAATATCTTTAGTAAACTGAACACAATTTGTACCAATATTGGACTAGTTCTAACTCAATTTTTGGCAAATAAGGATAAATATACATACAAAATCCTGTTTCAAATTCAGTAGAAATTCGACATAAAAAAACATAAGTACTATTGGAAGCTTCGTTCGATCATTATTTATAGTTTATCGAGACGTTTTGTGGATGGATAACATTTCAAAGGACCCATCTTAACATAGGACCGTATTTCAGTTCTGCAGTATAATTACATTGACAGAGCCGCATAAATTTGCTAACTTAACCTTATAAGTATTTTGGACTTGCAGGCCCCTGATTCAGAACTTGACAATTACGCGCTTGTCATTTCATTTTTTTAAAATAAAATAAGTCGAAATCGATCAGTTTTGAATTGGGGCTATATTTGAATGTCTTTCACATTTAAATAGAAAAAAAAAAACAATGGTTAAATGTCAATACAAAGTATGGCAAAAATCAGTTAGTACAACATGTGGAATTAACGAGTAAATATAGACGTAATACGCATATAATAACATAGTATTGTGACTATTCAAAGCCAGCAAGCATTCTTTACATAATGCTTGAAGGAACTACAGATATTAAAACCATGTGAGAGCTCGAATCATAACCATAAAGTCACTTAAATATTGTTATCATAAATTATTATTTTATAAATCGTTTATGAGCGTTTATTCTGAAAGAGAGCAATGTCGCAAATATCTCGGTGTTTTGAATAATTTGGCAATATTACTGTATGGAAATATGGCTAACTAGTGAAATAAAATATTGATTATGAAATGTAATAATTAATATCGTAACACTGTAAATTTACTATTTGATGTAAAAAAAGTATTTAGAAACTTTCCAATTGCCTAAAACGGTTACAACATCAAATTCAGTGTTATAATTGTAATTCATTATTACTATTCTAGTTCACTAGTAAGCGATAGTTCACATTTCCATACAATAATATTGCCAAATGAATGAATACAGGTAAATATTTGACAGCTATTTGCGACTTTGTCAACTTTTAGAATGAACGCTGTAAGTTTAATTAGCCGGCAGCGGTAATTCACAGTATCAGTCCAACCACGTCTGTGAAGTCTTGCTGAATTTATCTTTAATATTGTATAGTAAACTACATAGATGTGGATACGCTAATGAGAGAATGTTTACAACTGTAGATAGACCATTTTGAAGTCAAGACATTTTATGCAAGGCGTATATCAAGCTTATAAATTAATACTACATTACCGATACCCCACTCCGTGATTACTGTACTGTAAGCTGTACTTTTAGTAAGGAGCGGAGTGGGGCGCGTCTTCGTGGAAGGCACTATCGATACTTGGTCTATATTCGGCTCACAGCGCTTAAAGCACGTTTTGAATCTGTTTGCGAGTTGTAATAAATGTAGTATGCGCTTTAAGCGATACATATTTGCTTTTCTCCCAAAATGGCATATCTACAGTAATTTGTATGAAAATGACAATCATTCGACACTTAACCCAGTCTGTTATAAATACATTCAAAACATATCTAGCCAAATTACTTAACAACCTACTGGTTTCAAACTATTGATGATATTTAAACCGGCATGTCCTAGTACCAACAATTTGAAGACATACGACATCTACTAACCCGCACTGGGCCCGCACGGTAGATTACAGCCCACTCCCTCTCGAAGAGAGGAGGCCTGTGTCCTAGCAGTGAGAATATTATAGGCTAATTATGTTGTTTTATTTGTTCCATCGCTGTCTTCTGAGACTTCTATTACGATTTCATCAGAGTAGACTTACGGAAATGCTGATAGCATTTCTTCATTCATTCATATTGACGCCACGTCTAGTATAAGAAAAGAAAACTATCTTAGAGTGTCATACATCCTTGAACACGTCAGAGAGTTCCGATGGAAATAGGCGCTTCGCCAACTATGTCACATGTCCAAATCCAAATGGGCCAGAATATTTTAGAAATGTCCCGTACATTGCTCTATTTTAAGTTCGTTACCTTTTTGTTCTGGAAAAAAATGTTTTGTATGTATGACATTCTATACGAACCGGGATAGTTGTAGGTTGATCGGTGTCTAAATATAACTGAGAATCGATATTGAATGCAGCAAATCAGATTATTGTCGTATAATGCGGTGTTATGTCGTATAACGCATTAAATCAAGCTGTGTTGGTACTGGTTTATGTATAGAAGAAGACCTATAATATGCACTAAGTTTAAGTCGTGTATATGCGCCGCACTGTCACCGTTGAAGGCATGTACCATCGAAGAATTTCATATCTAAGCAATTTGAAAACAAAATCCAGTGAACGCGATGACCACATCTGTTACCGCCCCGGTTCTATGGCGGCCGAGCACTGCAAGCAGAAATAGTCCTTACGGTGCATAGATATGAACTTCTTCGATGGTACATGGATATACATGTGTCAAATAGTTTATAATCATCAAAAGTCTGAAATCAGTATTTAACATTCAATAATTTTCCATTCTAAACCTAAGGTATTATTCGTTTAACATACTTCCAAGTTTAGTGTAACTTTGAAAAAATAGGAATAATTTTAAAAGTCGTAAGTCACTTGAACTTGGGTGATAGTTTCTTAACATAATGCCTTTTTAATAATGTGTATTATAAAGGCAATATATAAACATAACAAGTGAAAAGGCGGGTGCAGTAATAATTACCAAAACCTGTAATTTTTGGTAAATTATATCCATCTTCGGTTTCTTATCCGGCTCCACTGGAAAAGCAGAAAAAAAAAAAACATTAAGTAATTGTCAAATATGTATGGCGTCTGAAACACTTGAATTGAATTGCATGATACGAGCTACGTAACGTAGTGTTCAGATTACGCGAAATGCGAGTTATTGTCTACGAATTATCTGGAAAATTCTTTCAAAATTATGAGTCGCCGTGTGGCATGGACTATAAAGGTATGATTCCGAACAACGCTCCACGCGGCAGTACTGCCGCGTCACTGCTGGTCCCCATACATGACGTGAGGCAGCAATATTGCGCAGCATTGCTGTCGTGCTCGGAACGTAAACTCATATAAACCTATACAAAATTTATGGGGACCAGGGGGCTTAAACCGGCCACATTAAGCAATTCCTCTAAAAGCAATTCATTTTCTGTATTCCCAGCAGATCATAAGCAATTTCTCTACGGTCGGACACATATTCAATTCAATTCATATCAGAATCATATTTGGTGTAAATATTGCCGCATGAAAAAAAAATAAGACCGTAATTTTACCGGATATTTCTTAATCAAATGAGATTTTTATTTTATAATTATACAGTTTAAATGTTATTTCAATACAAAACTGTCAAACAGATGAATTGCGTAATATGAATTGAACGCAGATATTATTATGAATTGTCAGTTTGTGACAGTTTTTGTGATTCCTATTATTATCATATTAGGATTCTGCCAAAGCGTCCGTTTTAGGCCCCCAGTTAGCACTGCCGCGTGCAGCGTTGTTCGGAATCATACCTTTACTGTTTTCGCCACGCGTTTTTGTCATGGTCACGATGTTTCATGAAAAAATATTTTTCATGAGATTTAGTAGACGTTTCGTCTTATAGTTGCCGACCATATTGAGTCATGAACGGTATTTTGATCATCATCATTATAGCCGGAAGACGTCCACTGCTGGAGATAGGCCTCCCCCAAGCACCGCCAAATCGACCGGTTCTTTGCATCCAGCGGATTCCTGCGGCCTTCCAACGATAAGTCTTCCGGTACGCGGTCGTCACTCTAGAACCTTTCGGCCCCATTGGATGAACGGTATTTTGATATTATATTCCTCAACCGAGGCCATATATGAATGGTGTCTACGAAAGGCCTTACAAGCAAATAAAAATATCACAAATACATACCGTAACTTACTGGAGATTCCCGATATCTTGTTCAAACAATCTTTTCCCGCCTTTCAAATTCTTTTCCTCATCATTTCCGAACTTCTTCGTGTACTCTTCTAATCTAATCAGCCACTGGGCCCAATGTTCTCTTAGTTTCTCAGGGGCGAGGTGGAAGACATCGGCTTTGGATCCGTCGGTGTAGGCTATGACGAGCAACGCGTCTTTAACGTTGAAATGTTTGTAGTTAAGGTCGTGGCACACCGCGCCGAAGTACGCGGCCAGTTGGACCGGATTGTCGTAAGTATTAGCTATAGACTTGCGAGGTTTGTCCGATTTCTTCCATTCGATTAGTGTTGGTTTCTCCCTGGAAAATAGAAGTACTTATGTAAGTATGTTAAATTGTGATGATTAAATGGCGATTTATTGTGCAATTTTCTAATTACTGATAATATGAGGAGCAATTCCCGTATTTTTATGAACGTTTACATGGTAAGTAATTTCAGTCTCAATCTAGAAAGAAAAGAAAAGAAAGAAAATACGTTTATTTGCGGTACACATGACGTAAGGTAAGAACAAAACACGAAAATGAACAATTTGCGGGAAAATATGCGTCACATCCACGCAAAACGTCAAACGTCAAATCTGTCATAAAATCCTTTAATTGACCGACATTTTTGTCATTGATTGTTGCTGAAAAGAGATTGCGACTTAAATTTGAACGTGTTTTATGCACGAGAATTATTGACCTTCAAAAATCGATTGCTTTAGAATGTCTGTCCCTATCAGGATTTGCTCTTTGCTGGCACAATGCATTCCAGTTATTGCAAGTACAGAAGACAGGTTGCTTCTCAAAATCAATCTGCCTAGCCTTTTCCCAGCTATTTTGGGGTCGGTTTTCCATTCTAACCAGATGCAGCTGAATACCAGTATTTAACATGAAGCGACTACCTATCTGACCTCCACAACCCAGTAACTGGGTAAAACGACACCCCTTGGTAAGACTGGTTATCAGACTTTCGGGCTTCTGACGACCCGTAACGACTGTCAAAGATCCACGAGTGACAGCTGGCACCAGAGGCTTAACGTGCTTTCAGAGGCACGGGAGAAACAAATAAAACGTGCCAAGTGCGTGTCGGACCACGCACAATGAAGGGTTCCGTAGTTGAGATGAATTAATCCCAAGAACAAACTTAACATTACAACAACAATATTAAGAGATTTACTATATTATTTTAAGACCATAGACTTCTTATAGGTTTTCCTGTAAGAACAATTCTGCATTTTTTTCAAATGTTTTAGCTTAATAGGTAGTTTCGGAGATAAGGCGAGGGGAATGATCAATTTTCATCAATTTCCTTAAATATCAAATCCAAAACTTCAATATTCATTTATTTGCGTTATACGTCCGTGTTTGGGTCACGTAAATACATATGTGTACCAAATTTCAACTAAATCGGTGTATTAGATTCGGAGCAAATTGGCTGTGACAGATGGACAGACAGACAGACACACGAGTGATCCTATAAGGGTTCCGTTTTTTCCTTTTGTACGGTACTTACGGAACTCTAAAAACGAAAAAAATCTGGTAGTATTATCATGTAAATAATTTGAGAAGTAAGGATATAGCTCATCCATTGCTTCTTATGTTCGAAAAAATTGTCTGCTGAACAGCGTAATATAACGCTGTTGATTTTTTTTTATTGAACTGTCAAAATGAAACAGATTGTGATTGATCGTCTGTTACGCAGGTGGTTGAAAAACATTGATGCCACTAACGACAGTCACGATGAGTTACCTACTGTATTTGTAACTGCAAAAGAAATAAGCTTCTATCACCATACAGCCATTATAATATTTTTGGCTGTGCCCTGACAATGTCTACAACGGCTCTTAGCTCTAAGCCTTTTGTTAACATCTTGTTTTACCGTGTGGAACGCAAATAAATAAATATGAATATGAAAAAAAATCAAAATATTTGGCCCAAAACTCAGTTGCGCGAACTTTGCTCACTAACGCAGTCATAACATTATCAAGTGCACCGTGACAGAGCATGCGGCGCAATATCACCATGTTATATAACACTACGAATATCTTTCCCAACCGACTCGATATCAGTTTAGCTATTTCTGAGGAAAACATTAACGAGCTTACGAAACAAACAAAACAAGCGAATTGCGTCGTAACCCCATACGTTTTCTAAAGACGTCACTTTGTTAGAATACTACGTTTCTAATAGTTATAATCTACCGAACGCAAAATACACGCTTGTAGGTGGAGTTGGGAACACCAGGCCGTCTTACTACTACACGCGCGCTTATCCGAGCCGAACGCGTCGAACAAATCGCAGTCAACGAGAACGCTAGGAACGGCCTTCCAGATTCGGACGATTCGACGCAGGCAGGTATGCGTCGTTTCATAGAATTTCATATATAAAAAGAATTCTAAAATTCGTTTCGTTCGGTTTTTTCGACACGTTCGGCTCGGATAAGTGTATACTTTATCTGGATACCTTTAAAGTGACGTGAACGGATATTTGTTAGATGTTTTATCAGCTATACTTAATTCAGGATCGCATGAATAATTTTATAAACTGTAAATAAGTCTCTAGTGTGTATCTGTTTTATTTGTATTGATTTATAATAACTCTTACAACGCAATACCAAGCCAAAAGCGATATTGAAATACAGGATCAAATTTAACTATTTTGCGAAAGTCTACAGACGTCGTGGATTTTGTTATCTACAATACACAACATACGGTCGGTGACCCCAAAAAAAGTAACATAATATCTTTGTTTAATCTTGTTTAGATATCGATGACCCATCTCGTCTGCGGAGTTTCGCTAGCTAATTTAAATTGACCCTGTATAAGTCTGAGGCTCCCCGGGCAGTCTCCCCGCTACCAGCTTGCCGACTCGCTAATACTTTCATGATGGCAAGAGTAGAGTATCCAAACTAATATTATAAAAAGTTTTTTTTTTTTGTATGTTTGTAACGAATAAACTCAAAAACTACTGGACCGATTTTAATAATTCTTTCACCAGTAGAATGCTTTATTATCAATGAGTAACATATGCTATTATTTATAAAGATATCACGCGGGCGAAGCCGCTGTCGGAAGTTAGTTCTCGTATACCTAGCTATAGTTCGTACGGATACGAAAGAAGAGGAGGAGGGAGCCTGGGGGGAAGTGAACCCCTCAGCGACTAGGTGTGCAATAAAGCACTCCCACTATATCCTGTGGGAGAGGGAGGGAAAACCAAAGATCCTGGCCCAATTTTGGGGAATGAGAGAAAAAGTCCTCGGACAAGGAGCCATAACGCCCCACCACCGACTCCTCGACTGACCACGACCACGAGAAAAGATGTACTCCCATCATTCAAATCAATAAAGCGACCCTGAAAAAATTTATAGGTAGAACTGTTGGTCTATTTAAGACCTATCATCAAGCTATTCTGAAATAGGTCATAGAACAAAAAATATATTTTTATCTCTTCACTGCATTGTTATTCGGAGTTTTGGCACGAGTTTCTGTATTACAGATTATTATAAAACGAGATAACCTTGAGTTTTCCCTTGACATTAGCAATCTGTTATTCCAAATCGTGGATGTCAGTGACTCCTTTATCTGAGGTATTTCGTGGGCGATACTGATAAACTATGAAGATAATAAATGACGTTGTACCTACGTGAATTCTTTCACCGTTAATCTATTCTATACTATTAAAAACCAGTCTCATTTTAGAGCAGTCATGGAAGAGTGGTCATAGTACTCATAGTGTAGAATCTGAATTTCCCGATTCCAAACGTATGTAATTCCGGTCTAAATATACAAAATCCGCATTACGGGATTAGATAACATTAGAGGAACTCTTAATTTGAGAGGTGGGCAATTAAATACGCGGCTAATCTTATTGGGATTTGCCTCCAATTTAACTGAACCAGTTACTGTTACTGGGAGATTCTGTATCGTCGCTCGGCATCCAATACCGCGAATGTGACATTTTTGACGAAAATCTGAATTTTAATGCAAGATGACATATTTGAACGTGTAGAATGAAATAAAATAAAAATCAGATTTTCGACAAAATTTTCTCATTCGCGGTATTGGATGCCGAGCGACGATATCCTAAGACAGAGGTCCCCAATTAGTTCCATTGGGGGTCTAACAAAATACTATGAGCATCGTGGTCCGTTTGGTAGATGAAAAAGGTCGGTCCAAACGGCGGACTCCTGTCCTAAGATAAGACCAGTATCTAAAATATCACAAGGCCAAACAACTCAGGTACTGCCTGTACGGCTTGATCCAACTGTCTAAAATATTTTTACTACAAGAACGGTCAACCTAATTAACCTATTCGGATCGATCGGCGTCAATTGTGAGGCCACAATACCCTAAATTGAATTCTCTACGGGACTGTTTCCACTTTCCCTGTTTGTGTAGTGACGCAGTTTGTCGACCTTGAGCCTAGCCCGAAGGCTTCTCAAACGAGATTGTATGCTCCGTTAACTACAACCCGTCGCTAACAAACCTACACGACTTTGCGCAATACGTCTGGAGCACGAGATAAGTGTATGTAAATGAACCTGTACTAGATCGTTGCGCTGTTGACTAATCAAATATTATTTGAATATTTTGCAGTCATGCATATCGAATCTATACAGAGTATGAAACAAAGTCGCTTTTCGCGTTTGTCGCACGAACATCGAACACAGAACATTTGGTTCGCACGTAAATTAGCAAAGCGAACATCATACGAACATCGAGTTCGCGCTCAACCACCCCGCTCTCTAGTAGCCATGGATTCGAAATTGGATCGCCACGAATATTTTTGACGAACACAGTGTTTGCTGGTCGTTAGTGGTGCGCAAATGCGAACGTGTTCGATGTTCGTGTTCACCATGTTCTTGTGCGTTCGTGCGTACCCCGCCTAAAGGCGGGATCTTCTAATCTACAAAATTAATTTGATGCGGTTTTTATCATCATTTTGAGCATTTATTCCGGAAAGTTTCGAGTTAGTTAATAATACATTAAGAGACAATTCAATATTATCATAGTAGTAGAAACAATGTCATGTGTAGTCCTTCGTTAATATTTTAGGTTTTAATTGCTTTGATGAAGACTATGTTTCTCTTAAATTAATAATGTTTATAAATATCAAACAATGTTTGTTAATATAGCGCTTCTAAAACAAACTGCACTTACAATGACTTCATCGAATATTTATTTACAAACCTACAACAAGATGTGTCGGTAAACATTCGTTACCTATGTATTTTAGGCAACAATTTTCCTTAACGCTTAAGGCGTGTACGCACGACCGAACAAAACATGGTGTACACGAACATCGAACACGGAACATTTGGTTCGTACGTGTGAACGATTAGCAAAGCGAACACGAAACCCATATGAACACAGTTCACGCTCAACCACCCCGCTCTCTTACTCCCGAACATTTTTGATGTTCGTTAGTGGTATGCACATGCGAACAATGTGTTCGATGTTCGTGTTCATCATGTTCTTGTTCGTTCGGGCGTACACGCCTTTACGAATTATACTAACACGAGGCATAATAGCACCTGTTGGTGTAAATATAGCACGTATATATTTGTATTATTTAGTAACAGCTTAAATCTCTAAAGACAGTCATTTAGCAGGATGGCGATAAACGAAAGCTGAACTTTCGTTTACCAGCTTTGGGTTTCATCTCGATGCGTCTCTTGGACGCAAATACAGTCACAATTAGTCTAACGGTAGACATTGGAAATAATTTCAGTTTTGTCTTATTAGAACGCCAAAGCTGCGTAACTCACTTTCAATCACAATCCGAGAGTTTTGAAGGATATTGCTAGTCCATTGCTACATAGTTTGAAATATTCGTGTGCTCAACAACGTAAATAACGCAATGAACGTGACTGAACTGTCAAAATGAAACTCATTGCGATCAATCGCCATTTTATGTGTGTTACACAATTACCTCACTGGGCTGACTCAATTTAGATTGCTATCAACACGCCAAGAATAAGCAGGGTTGTTACAACATTCTCCAACTCAAATACAGACAAGTGAAGTAACAGATAAATATAGTGGTGCTCCCTTACCGGGAGCATTCGCCTGTAATGTAACGTTACTGATTCGATTTTGAGTATTACGTTACAATACTGCCTCCCTGACTGACGAGCATTCGCCCGTAATGTAACGAGTGGTGCGCATTGATGTTACAAGTTGTATTAAAATTTTACAGACATTGCGCACTGTAATGCTGAGTTTTCCTCCCTCACCAACTCCAGCATTACGTCAGTAATGCTGGAGTTGTATCATTACAGGTTGCGCACTTTAATGTTCGATTCGCCTAACTCACTGATGAATGCTCGACTTTGTAACGTTCCATTACAGGCGAATGCTCCCGGTGAGGGAGCACCTTAAGGAAAATATTTCTCTACTCACTCATACTCGGCAATGGCATCAAATATCCCCCTGTACTTCAACACAGGGTGTATAACATTCGATTCTATCGCTTTCGGTGCTGATATCCTCTTCAGGACATCAGCTACTGACACCCATACTCCTTCGACTTCCTTCTCTATACGAAGCTGCGTTTGTGGTTGTGTGAAGTAGTTCTTTAGCGTGCTGTGGAATTTGGTGCCGACTGCCATTTGAGCTGTGGATGAACGAAGATTTTTTTTATTATGATGTTGATACTTCTTCATCATCAAAACTCCTCTTTTAGGAGACAGTGCTAGGGTAGCTCGCAAAATTCTGAGTTGTTTCGATGATTCTAATGATTATAATTCTGTAAATAGGAACATATTTGCTGTGACAAATTACAAGAAAACCGAAGAAAATTTTAAATTTCGGGATAGTTTAGCGCTTCCCCCTAATAGCACGCCGTTAAAATAACTTGATCCTGCTATTCGCATCCAGCTGTCAACAGCCGCCCCGCGAAGATCGTTGCTCTTCTCCATAAGTTTGTCGATTTGGGGTCTCTATGAATACTATGTAATATAAAAAGCAGCAACTAAACTTGCTACTTTATAGTGAATTGTTATGGAAATTATGTAAGTGAATAACAAACATAATTTCTATATTAATTCAATCAAAAGCAGAATGTTGTTTGTTTCAATTGCCTTGTTTCAATAGACTTTGATCTTAAACTGTTTGATGCATAGGTACAGTACACAACTTAGATGTAGCTTCGGCAAAATTCGTAAAACCGATCACCATCTGAACTGAGTACACCTTTAAAATTACCAATGTTTATAGTATATTTGAGTAAATTATGTGTTTGATGTCATAGCTAGACGGATTTCGTACAGACCTACGGTAGACTATCATTGAGCGCCGCTAAGTGAAACAACTTTCTTTAGAGGGAGACGCATTAATTAATATTTCTTTCAACACATAATTCCCGAACTAAAAATAAAACACAAAATCATGTGACAAAACTTCATGGCGCCAGTGACGACCGCCAAAAAGTACTCAGTCCTAAAGTTTTAGTTAGATAATTTTAATAGGTACATCACATGTCCTGTCTTGGCAGTAATGAAGGGCAGTTCAGACCAATGGCTCCTAGTTATTTATATTTGAGATATTTATAACACAAAAGGGATAAGGTGCATGTGTGCAGTTATTTCTTGTTGCAGTCTGTGCTGCTATTAATAAATTCTCTTTCGAAGCATTTGCTATTTAAATTGCGTGGTCAATGCCATCAGTTTTACTCTGGGGTCTGAGAGCATAGTCAAATCTGTTGTCAATAATACGCCAACTCAAATAATTTCCATGAATCAACCAATCAAAAGCTAACCACAGATTTAACAGAAGATATATTAATTGATTTTAAATACAGAAAAGCCAATGTAACTGAAATCTACACACTGTCGGTAAATGTAGCAATGATTTTATAACAATAATAACATATTTTATTATGATGTAATTCATTATTAAAAAAATACCCACTCAATGTTTACATAATTTAAAAAATAGGAAACAAAAATAAAACATTATTTGTTAACGATAAATGATACATTATGAATTTCTTGCTCGAGATTTATATTGCATTTGACTGTTAAGGAATAAAATGAGTTCAAAGTAAAAACATTAATTATCAATTTGGCATGATAAAATATATTTTTAGATTTAGATCATGATCCTGATATTAACCAAAGCAGTCACCTTCAATATACTCAACACAAGATTGTTAGTAATTATTTGAGGTAAGATAGCCTTCAAAAAGGTCAATTGTACTACCAGAGACTATGTGGGTAATTTGTGTATTATTGCATAACATAGCTTTTACAGTTTAGTAGTAATAAAGTCCAGACAGTGACAATGAACTGCTACTGCTGAGAATGTATAACAGAAACAACCAATAAGTTTGCAATTCTTCTTCTAAGGGTGTTGGTGGCAATTAATATAGTAAGCTCAGAATTTGGCAATGATTTTGCAATGTCTCAGTAAATAGTTTTTAATTCCATTTATTGTCTTAATATTCAGACTGCCTGCTGGTGTAGTAGTCGCAAGCGCTAATGCTGAGCATCAGGTCCTGGGTTTGATTCTTCTTGTCGGACAAGGGGTTATTAGGTTTTCTCATTTGGAATTTTTCAGTAGTAGTCGGCGTCTAGATTTGTGTTAAGTTGATGGCAATAGGCTTGCCTCCTATAACATGGGACTTAAATATAACCGAAATGTGGGTTTACTATAATTAGGTAGGTAGACCTCTGCATAACCCTTTGGGGAAAACATTAGGAAGTAACAAAAAGAGATGATGGATGACAAAATGAAGAATAAATGTAAATGCAATTTACAAAACATTCTTACAAATTGTTTGTTTTGTGCCAAAGGCAACTGTATGGTTTATATTTAAACAAGTGTGTTGTTGTTATGAGATAGCGTTGAATTTGTTTTTTTAAATTGTAGCACTGTCTTTACTTTTATCAATCATACCTATAAAACGTCCTGAGGAGGCCAACTCGCCGGCTCTCCTCAAGAGTGCTGACTTTATTTGCTGCAACCACAAACTACTCAAGTATGAGATGAAATGGTTTTAAGTTCAAATGTGGGATACATTTTAACCCCACTGTAATAAATAATCAAGATTTTGTTTATGTTAAGTCATTCCTATGTATTCTGGTAATCTGGCTCACTTTATCATGGTTTATGTTTCGGAACTGTATTAATGAATCACTCTTATTTGAGAAGTATGAATGTTGCTTAATTACATATTGTGATATGATTTATTGGGTATCCTGCCTCAGGCCTATTTCAACCTTATAGTAGGCAAGCTTATAATTGAAATGGATACTAGTGACCTAAACATGCTAAATAGAACGAAACTACTAGGTACCATAGAAGAATTTCATATCTAAGCAATTTAAAACAAAATCCCGTGAACGTGATGACCACATCTGTTACCGCCCCGGTTCTATGGCGGCCGAGCATTGCAAGCAGAAATAGTCCTTACGGTGCATAGATATGAACTTCTTTGATGGTACATGTAAGAGAATGGGGTCACACATACCTGCATAGAATTGATTGAATTCCTCTAACCCCATCTCAGCGATCCTCTCTTGTTTCCATTTCTCTAATGCAGATCTAGACTCATCAGTCATAGTTTTGTTCAAGATCAGGGTCACAGAAGGATACTGCTGGGCAAAGTCATTCTTATGCTGCCTTATTTGAAGGATTTTGTCTTCACTGACATACCCTGGCTGTGCGGGAGAGCTACGGGCTGCATTACATGATGCAGAGGTAGCTAAACTTCTCACAGTATTATTCAAGACAACACCAACGAAATTCACACAGTGCCTCGTATTCTGCCACATTTTGTTCTTTAACACATTCACTGCTAGCACAGGGTTATACTTCACATAGCCAGTCAACGTCTGATTCTGTCTATTACCATTTCTCTCTGTACTTTCTAAGAATTTCAATTTATTTTCGTTTGAAGCACTTGCGCCGTTGTTTTGATGTGAAGCTCTATTTTTAGCTGTAACACACAGATAAAAACAGCGTTATGCGTGCGCGTGTGTATCTCGCGGCGCCAAAACTGAAATGTCATATGATGTTAATTGGCAAAGTACGCTACGCGGACGTTAGTATGATACGTAGTACATACGCATAAATTGAGATCGAAAGTCAACACGAGAGTGTAAACACGCAGTTATTACCGACAATGGGATCAGATTGTGCACTAGTGAGGCACTAGAGGCTTCCTCATACAGCTGCCTGCCATTTAGAAAGTAGTAAATCCAGTCAGTCGCAAGGTTGCTGAAACCTTACAAACACATCAACTCACCAGTCTTCTGTGCACGCTGTTTCTTCTGTTTGTTTGTCTCGAGCAAAGGCCCGAACAGTTCTTTATTCTCCTTGTTGTAAAGTTTAATTTTTTCTGCCGGATTCAAGATAGAAGCGGGGCGAACCACTTTGTTCCTGATAAATTCTTTACTTTTGCTCTCGAATGAAATCCTTTGGCCGATTGTGCAAATAGGTCGAAACATCATGAATTTTAGATCAGTTAGGACTTGTGCTAAACTAATAATTGTGTAGTGTACCTTTAATTTTTTACTGCTCAATTATTTCGTCAGAATTCCCAGTTTGACGAAAAAGAAGAATGAAGGACGAATCTCGTTCCAAAAATTAAAAAAACATTTTGTCAATTTTTTGTAGCCTTTCCGTCAAAGTGACATAGCGCAACAGTAAAAAATAGGTGACCAGACCAATGACAAATCGCCATTTGAAATTGGAATGGGGAATGTTGCCTTTACAAAAAAAAATGATAATAAAAATAATAATGCCTAGACAACCAATGTATTTTGATAACTCACGATTGAAACTTTCGTAAATACATATATTTCAAATTATTAGTAATTATTACATTCTTCTTCTTCGTGTCGATGACTCAACAGGGAAGTGACATGAATAAAATACTTTTATACAAATAATATTCACAGATGTCGCTGGGAACTGTGCCACGAAATGTGTTACTACATCGCTAGATGTCTCTGTAAGCGCTATATTATGTGACAAAAATGAAAATTATAACTTCATTGCAGCAATACCTAAAACGAATCTTTCCCCTGAATTTGACTGGATTATACTGAAATATGAATGAAACTATTATAATGCGGATAAATGAAAAAGCTGGTTTGAACGTTTAATTTGTGTTGGTAAGTATGCCTTCTCATCTCGGAGGTGTATATACCATTAATTTGGCGGGAAAATGGATATCGCGGGAATGTTTGTAGCGGCATTTGAAAAACGCCGGCTAGACGCAGCTTGTGTGTCGTCGGGTCTCCGCTTGCATGATCGAAAGTTGAATTGTTGCACAGGACGTGGTCTGGACTATAGGGTGTTAGAAAAAAAAAACAAACACCATTTATGTGCCATTAATTTATTTATAATAATGAAATGACTTTTATCTAGAAAGTGGATGGATGTGAAAAATTTAGAAGTGCAAAAGAAGTCCGCAGGATTTAACTTTGATATTGTGAGTATCTTTTCCCATTCATTCATAATATATTTATTTTACTAGCTATAGACTTTACTATCAGGAAATCAAGAAAATCTTGATGTATCTATTAAGTACCTACCTAGTCCAGTTTTTCCAGGACATGGCAAAATCGAAAAACTTTTTTCGTGGAGTAAATTAATCTGAGGCTATCGTTTAGGTATTTTTGTGTGCTCGAAATATTTACAGAAAATCCTTATTTATAATCGACTAGGAGGACATTTAGAGGAACTTAAATATTCCGTTCTTGTAATTTTTAGGAACGACTACATAAAATTTCTAGAATACTGACGTTGTTCTATTTTTATTTTAGTTCATAAATCGGTAAAAAAAAGGATAATCTTAGGTACCTTAGACATAAAGCTAATATTTACCTACATACCTACTTATATACCTAGTCTTTATTTCTCTTAAATAGGTATAGAAGCTAAAGAGCCCTTACTCATAACCAGTTTAATATTCCCAGTGCTGGGACACAGGCGTCCTTCCTCTCTTCCAGAGGGAGTTAGTAAAGATATATAAATCTCTGAGTTTTATTTATAAGTTATAACTTCGTAAAACTTTTTTTTCTTAGGAAAGATTTCATCTTTCCTATTAATAACTTATCGATATATCTACGCCGATATTCCATTTAAATTCAAATTTAAAAATATTACTACGAAGATACTCGTACCTAACACGCACTGAATTTATACAAAATAAAACAATTTACGTCTGCTTTAATGATTTCAACAGAAGTCATACAAAATTGAGCCCTGCTTGCGTAAAAGCTATTTAGCAGCTTTAAAAAAATGTATGCGCTTCCTATTATGGGCTTGCTAATAAACAGAAAATATCGTTACTCAATGTGTGCTTGACATCGATAAAACAGTATGATTTCACACCTCTTATACCCATAATAATAACCTAACTTACCTACCTAAATACGAGTTTTCCGAATAATGGTTCTACAAAGTGTGAACAGGATCAAAAACCCTATACAAAATGTTTAAAAAATCCTGTCCGATGCAGTAGATATCGTACTGAGAGTCAATTTATGTGGTAATAGGGATGATCCATGGGTAAAAAAAATGAAACTCGAATTAGTCCGTCAGTCAGATAATAAAAAAATATTAGACACGTATTTTTAACTTTATCATATTAATACAAAATTACTTAGATAAAACGCATTTTAGGTTGAGGAGTGGGGGTCGCTACGTCACTTTTTTTTTATATTAATTAAAATTTGCAAATTTTTAATAGATTTTGGGGTAATTTTGGTACAAAAAATGTGATTTTTAAATAGCAATGACTTTTTTATTTTCAATAATAATAAGATTTTTTATTACATTTAGGTAATGTTATTGCAGTACCTACATATGTGTCCCTTTCGGATCGGACAGTTTTTTTTTACATATTGTATAAGTACCTACCTACCTAAATGCATCTATACTTATTATTAAACAGAGGTAAATTTTCTAAGTTTGTATGTAGGGGCTCTTGGCTAAATAATAACAGCTGCACGGGTCGATCTTCAAGGTTAAGCAATGCTTGCCGAGGTCGGTCCGTGGATGTGTGAACATAAGACAAGAACCCTCTGGGCCTCGGAAAGCACGTTAAGCCATTGGTCCCGGCTGTCGGCTGGTGGACGCTTCTCTTCCCACAATTTACTAGGGGTATGTTACACAGTAACTTTATTTTATTTTATGAGTTGTATTGTAATTTGTGGTAACGTAAATTGTTTTAGCATAAGCACTATTATATAGGATCAAGTTTTTCCAACTGAACAGACAGCTGTGCTGCTGGGGAGTTTGTTGCGCCACTTCTGGTGAAGGGCGGGCGTTTTTGGGGGACTGTGTTATGTAATTTTGACGTTCGAAAAGTGCTGATTCTCAGCCTAGTTTGAATAAATGACTTTTGAATTTGAATTTGAATTTGAACTGGTTTGTGGAGGTCAGGCAGGCAGTCGTTCCATGTAAAATACTGGTATCCAGCTGCATCCGGTTACACTGGAAGCCGACCCCAACATATGTAGTTGGGAAAAGGCTAGGCAGATTGACATTGTATGGAGGGGGTCATCTTGAACTACTTTTCCGATTACGTCAATTCTTTGACTAATAGGAAAATCATCTACATATACAATGTATGTGAGCACCATTTATCTATCAGGTAACTAGGTTATCTGTCATTGCTTCGTTTTTAATTCTTCGTTTCGGCATTTACTAAGCAGTTTGCAGGATTATTATACCTAACACGATTTGTATTTTCAGTTCAGAAGTGGGGTGGGTACGATACATTACTCTAAAGCCTCGTGCAAACTGGCGCGACGCGTACGAAAACAATTTGTAAGAAAACTTAACGGTAGAATAATTACCGGTGTGAAGTCGCGCGTCGCGCCAGTCTGCAAGAGACTTGATTTTTATTCTCCAGTTTAGTGTCAACGTTAAAGATTTTTTTCTTCTGTTACCTTTTATACTAACAATCTGATATTCCGAAACGAATTTTAGAAATTATCGCTCAGATAACAAAGCAGGAGCTTATCCCAAGTTCGTGACACAGGCCCTATGATTACTTACCGAAACAAAAACCAAAATTGTTCCCTTTTCATCCGGAGACATGCAAAGCTTGAAAGTTCTGTTGAAAAGCCATTAAAACTAAGTTACAGAAAGTCGAAGGTCCTAAAGGCTTTCTGAAATAGGTACTTATTACTTTTGTGAAAAGAGATGAAGAGGTTCTTAAAGACAAGACTGAATAAAGTATTAACTTACCCTATTGACAAGATAGTAAGTACCTACTTACTTTTATTTGAACTAGCTGCTACCCGCGGTCTTTCTGAAATAAAAACTTCGGCTATATGCTAATGAAAGTCCCGCCAAAATCGGTGCAGCCGTTTCGGAGTTAAGCCGGAACAAACAGACAGACACAATAAAAATAAATGTTTTATTGTTATAATTACCGTATATACTTTCATAAACCTACATTTAGTAAAAAGTTGTTATTTTGACATTACAAACACACACTTGACACTTCAATTTTATTTATTTGTATACTATAAGTGTTGTCCGCAACTTCGTCTGCGTGTATTTTGTATTTCCTAATTTTTTATACAAAATCCAAAATGAAATGTAGCCAATGTCCTTCTCCGCAGGTCCCAGGCTAGGTATATTCTGGTAAGGTAGATCTATAAAATTTTATAACTATCGGTTCAGTTGTTGAGGCGCAAAAAGTCAGACGAGAGTTATAACTTTCGCACTTATATTATAAATAGACAAGAAGAAAGGAACAGAAAAAAACGTACAGAGGTGATGCTTATTTCTAAAGAAATCTCTTCCAGCATACCTGCGATAGGAAAGTAGTTAAAGAGATGTAGACAACGTGTGTAAGATTAGAAGAGAAAATAATATACATAAAATAAAAACAATTAATTATTCGCTAATTTAACTATAAACATACAATATGAGAATAAATTTACATACATACTTCTAAAATAAATAACCCTAAAATATATATACTTAATTATAATGAATATGTATGTATGTATGTGTTATATGTATTTTATTATTCGAATAACAGTTTTTTTTTCGTATAGATGATAAAGAAGCAAGAAAAATTTTTTTAGGCTATACTGCAGACAAAATATTATCTATATCAGTAGCAGGCCACACGGTCTCCTCCGTTTTAAGTCTAGATTGTGAAAACGCTAAGCTGAAGATGAATAAGGCATATGAAATTACTGCTCCAAGCACTCCTTTGAGGCCTAACTTTTTACATTCAAAAGTACTTCACAGGTATCCAATTTACATTTCTGAAGTTCCCAGTATTTCCAACTATAACGCTAACTCAGATTGCCTTGGAATATATAACCTAGTACAATACAACTATTTTCTTAATGTCACTCGGCAAACTTCGTGTTTCGTCAATCGTCGGATTTAAGCTGCCCTTTGCACTTGGTAATTATGGTTGACGGCAACGCGGGCGCAGCGGTAGGAGTCAATACGTATTCCTAAGCACCAAGTGCAAACGGCAACTGATAGGAAAACGACGACTGACGAAACACGAAGTTTGCCGACAGTCATTACGAAAATACGTAGTTGTAGGGTTATCCCATCTCTCGAGGGCTCGTGGGTAATAATAGCCGCAAGAGTCGATCCTAAGTTAAGCTACGCTTGCCGCGGTCGGTTCATAGATGGGTGATCCTCCATTACATATCAAGGCCCCTCCGCGCCTCGGAAAGCAAGTAGTTAAGACGTTGGTCCCGGCTGTCATTCGCAGATGTTTGGCAGTCGTTACGGGTAGAAAGAAGCCCAATAGTCTGACAACAAGTCTTACCAAGGGGTATCGTGTAACTGGATTATGGAGGTCAGATAAGCAGTCGCTCCATGTAAAATACTGGTATTCTGCTGCATCCGGGTAGACCGGAAGCCGACCCCAAAATAGTCGGGAAAAGCTTAGGCAGATTTATTTTATCTCATCTCTTGTAAACTACCCGAATTTTATTTTCTGTTACATAAGTCGATAAGGAGAAACAATAAAATTACTTAATCTATATATACAGGGACATCAACGCGAAAACTGTTACCATGGATTCAGTACATGAATCTGAATCCCCCTGCGTTGAAATATTTCGCCGGTTATAAAAAAAATATCTGATTCATGTACCTACTGAATATGTAATAATATGGTAACAGTTTTCGCGTTGATGTCCCTGACACCCTGTATAGGAACCTATTATAAATTAAAGTCGCTATTCGTGTTTGTCTGAATGGCTGCGTTGTTCTTCTAAACCACGTAACAGATTTTGATGAGGTTTTCACCATCGTTTAGAGAATTAATTCCGGAAGGTTTTTAAGTATAATACGTTAATATTAAAGTTATTTATAACTAAGAAATATCTATGTTTTATCAAGTCGTAAAAACCGTGCGAAGCAGGAGCGGGTCGATAGTTTTATAATAATAAAAAAATCGACGGAAGGTGACAAAGAAAAAGTATTTACAAGACAAATCTGAATGTAAACGCCGGAAGGGGACGACCTCGAAGGACGTAGTGACCTTATTGATGATGTTCTTCCGAAAGATTAGGTGCGTGCTACTCGCAACATCGGTTGTTGAACCAAGCAAAATTTTCATTTTTCAATATTTTTTATTTAAAATAGTGTGGTAGGTACCTGTCTGTTAAAAAATAAAAACTAATCAATTTAAGGATAATCAGAAAAAGAGTAACAATACACAGAATTGAATCTGGTGTCCTAGCTAGGTTACATGGTAACCTGAATTAAGGATCGCCAGCCCAGGTTCACAGAAGGAGCACAAATAATTTTTAATAGAGACTGCTTAGGACTTTATGGTGCAAACGTATGTTAACTTATATTTACTGACTAAGTGTGTGAAGTGTTAGTATGTGTGTGTTTTGTGATGTAGATGTGGTGTGCTTGTGTTTCACATCACATGTGAGTGTGGTGTGTGTATATGTATGTAAAAGGAGTGTGTAGGTAAGGATCGTAGCAGCAGGTCGCGTACTGATCGTAGCAGCAGGTGTGGCGTACTGATCGTAGCAGCACGTGGCGTACTGATCGTAGCAGCAGGTGGCGTACTGATCGTAGTAGCAGGTGGCGTACTGATCGTAGTAGCAGGTGGCGTACTGATCGTAGCAGCGGGTGGCGTTCTGTAGTTTCTACCTACCCAACAGGTGTAACATTGTGTACTTATGTGTATGTCATTAAAAGTCAGGCCAAACATAATTTAATAGTTTACAAGAAACTAACACCGCTGTTGGGAAACGTCGAAAAATATATAATAGGGATGATGCCTGGGTAAAAAAAATGAAACAGATAATAAAAAAATATTAGACACGTATTTTTTGCTTTATCATATTAATACAAAATTACTTAGATAAAACGCATTTTAGGTTGAGGAGTGGGGGTCGCTACGTCACTAGTATGTATAAAATCTACATAATCGCGACGTCATGGCACATTTTACCTCAATGTATCGCCGTAATCTTTAGATTACGTAAAAAAAGAACAAATACATGTCCAATATTTTTTTATAATATCAAAGACGGACTAAAAAAAAATTTTTTGTCATCATCATTCTATTCAGGGGATCTAGAAGTTGCTCCTTAAAATAATTAATTAAGTTGGAAAGATTATGTTCATTTCATTATTCTTTTAATTAATGTCTAGGTAAAAAGAAAAGAATTTGCGGTCCAACTTGATAAAATATCCCAAGAATTTTCTACTTCGCGGTCTCATTTTTATCTGCTTTCTACCTGGTCTCAGGTTTACAAATGAATAGCCAGCATGAATAGAAGGAATGAAAAAAAAAGCGTAATAATTAATTCGTTTAATTCAACAAAATGTTGCGCCTCTAAGTACTCATTTAGGCAGTTTACGAGACACTTGTGTGATGAAAGAGATTCCTTGATTACGTAAAGTACTTAGTTACGTAAACAGTTCATTCATTCATTTAACTAATGCAAAGAGTGGGTGAACGGGTGTCAGGCCAGCGATAAGATGGTGAAAGAAATTAATTTAAAAATGGAACCATTCAGTGCATCGCGGGAGCAGAATTTTAATTAAAAAATGTCCGCCACGATGCGAAAGGAGATTTATTTTAACAATTTTTTCCCGCCACACTTAATCTAATTTCAAGTTTAATTTATTTGTAGTACCTAGTTAGCGAATTCATTTCTCTTTTAAATAATATTTGTGAGTCTGAGCTCTATTTTGGGAGTCTGTGTCAATAATTGTTACACAAATTACTGGTCCATTAGAACATAACTTATAAAAGTTTTCTTTTGTCTTCTTTCGACACATTAACTTCATTTCACTCATAAAATGTAAACATATGGCTACATAACCTAAGCGTAAAATTGATTTATGTCAGCATCGTTGTTTTTGTCATCTTTTTTTTACTCTGATCTGAAATGCCATCACTGCCTAATAGAGTTACGAGGGGTAAAAACCTTTTTCAGACATAAGCTTCAAGTGGATCTAGCTATTCGGTTATCTCTATTACACCACAGTCTAACGGGTGATAAAACTGAGGCAAGAAAGTCTTGGACGTAAAACTATCGGTCCAGCTGATACAGCAAAGTGTAACTGCAAAGCTATCTATTGTAATTGGCCGTGACCATGTGGCATATTACGTCGTACATAGCGTATTAAACCTCCGGAATTTATTGGAAATGAACCAGAAATTTTCGCTACGTGAATTCGCATGTTAATGCGGTATTCATGACATTACCAAACACGTTCTATATGCAACACTGCATTCCGGAAAATTTCTGTGCGCGGAAAATCTGGAGTAGATTCAGCATTTGATTGCAACAGACAGATTCCTGACGAAAATGAATAAAAAACATCAGGTTTGGTCGTTATTCTGGACAGCTATGAATGCTAGAAAAGTTCAGAGACGTACTTTTTTGTAAATGTTTCCGTATATATAGTTCAAAATTCGGAGTGTTGTTAGTTTAAATAGACACATAACATCACATCATCATGTAATCTCCGAAGGGTGCAAATATGTACTTACCTGTCATATTGTACACCCACATTTCTCCACTTAAGTTTAAGGTTGGTGTCCAAACGACCGTCCATACATTTTTTGAAGCGGCTTTACGCAAAAAATAGACACTTTTTGTTTAAAACGAACCATTTTATCACTTTTCTACAATGAAATGTGGTCGCGTTTGACCTTTTTAGGAAATAACTTCACATAAAACGAAATAAACTAAAAAACATTGACTTCAGCGCCATCTAGCGGGAACATGTCCTGGAACAGACCGTATGATCCGCCTTAAGTATAAGTCAAATGTAATTTAGAGAGGAAATAGGGGGCGAGCCTATTGCCATCAACCGGGCCTAAATCCAGACTCCGGGCTGCTAATTTGAAATTCCAGATGGAAAAACCCAATAACACTTTTCCCGACCTGGGAATCGAACCCTCCCACCTCATGCTCAGCAGCAGCGCTTGTTACCATTAGACCAACGAGACAGTCCAGTTCCAGTTAGTAGAGAGTTAGTTAGAGATATAAAATTCCCATAAAAAATCTGATACAAAACGAAATTATATCCCACAAGAAATTAATTGGAGTAAGTTATTTCGCAAATGAGTGCTCCATTCATATGGTCATTTCCCATAATGGATTGGAAGATGGAATAACAAAAATAGGTTTATTACCTACTTTTCAACATCAATGGCCAGTTGTCAGGCAAGGAAGTAATTAGGTTAAGCTCTCACTGTCTTCCTTGATAGCTACTGATCGACAAGTAATTACCCCAAACAAATGTCCATTTTTATTTGGAACTAAATCTTTGTTTTATTAGGTAGGTCAAATTTTGAGGAACTGTTTTCATTTGGTGGTATTAAAATAACGGTGGCCTATTACTGTGCTATTGCAGGTCTCTTCTGATACAGAAAACGCATGACCATTGATCACCACGCTTGTTCGATCATGCTTGCGATGCTTGGTCGCTTGTTCTTGGATTGGCGATTGCAGACTTATTGAGGGTAGCGCGGTAACTGTCACAATGTATTCAGTACATGATCTGAAACCAGCCTGCGTTGAAATTTTTTGTCGGTATTTTTTTAAATCTGGTTTACCAAACATTTTGATTGCGTAGGTATTGCACTTTTCTATAAAACAGCAGATAAAAAAAATTACCGCTGAGAAATTTCAACGCAGAGGGCATCCAAATCTTCTATAGTTTTTTATAGTAGGTAAGAGCAATCTAGGTTTTTCAAGTTTCATGCAGCTTACAATTGCCAGCGTTCATATAACCTCAATATACATTATTAAGCACTAAAGCCCCGAGTAGACGACAACAAACGATCCTAGAGAGACATTGGCATAATCCCCTCGGTTGATTGGATTGTTGACCGCAGCGTAATGTTATTAGTGCCCAGGCAGATGCCGCTGCCCATGCTGATAATATACTCACTTGTCTCTTAGGACCACTAGCAATATTAGTTTGAGCGAATTCACCTAAAGCCCCGTGCAGACTGGCGCGACGTGACAGCGGTCATTGTTATACCGTGAAGCTTTCTTAGAATCGCGTCGCGCCAATCTGCACGAAGCTAACCCGTGCTGAATATAAATAGAAGGAATGAAATATAAGTTTATTTGTCACAGAAACACGTGCATAAAAAAAAGATAATAAACTTGAGTAGAACAAGAAAATAAAACACAATAGATTTAAATACAATAACGAGCACAAAACAGAAATAGTCGGCAGCTGCTGGCACGTCATGACTGTGACAAGAAGGCTTCCACTCAGCATGATGCTGTGCTATGAGGACCCACAGCACAGCGCTGATTTTCAGTGGTCACCCGAAATAGAAATATAAAATAAATAGTACGTATAATATAATGATACTATGCAACCAATAATATGAATAAAATGATAAAAAAATAGTGGACGTCACATTGATCCGACTGTTGGTAAACACAATAGTTAATAAATTCTACAATATTCTGAATTGTGTACTATCGGGAAACGTGCAGTGCAGTGGAATCAAAACATACCTTTTGTTCAAACAAAGAAGGCGTTTTCAAACGCTGCTGTGCAATCAGGCTTACAAAAATATAAATTCAAAACGCCCCGAGCCCGTTGTATTTACTCACCGCATTGTATGCAAGGACGTTTGTTTTACATAATACCTATATAATAAATGTCCCTAAAGTGCATATAATCAGGTTTTATTATGCAGGTGATTCTAAACACAACTTTTGAACAGATATCCTCTGACCTTCGTGCTGCTACCTATCTACCTACGTTCTGTTATTGATACGAGTAGCATAATATATTACAGGAAACTGTGATGAAATAAACTTTGCGAACACAGGATAAAATAATATCGGCAATGTTAGATGCTTCCATTTCAATGATAATATTGTTATGGTGATACTCAGTCTAAAGGTTCGTGCAGACCAGTGCAACATGTCGCGCGACGCGACACCGGTCATTGTTCTGCGTCGCGCCAGTCTGTACGAGGCTTAACCAGTGAGTGTAGATATAAAGGCTCCCGAAGACAGGCGCAACGCGACTCTGGTGGAAAAATTTCTAAGAAAACTTCTCGGAAGTTGTTCTACCGGTGTCGCGTCGCACCTGTCTGCGAAAGCCTTAAGTCACTCAGCCTCCCTCTTTACGTAGGTATCATGACGTAGACAGTCTGACAGAGTTTTTGCTGGTAAAGCGAGTGGATGATTTACCAGTTTATTTATCGAAATTTCTTCACTCCAGTTTTTTTTTCTTAAAATATTCTTCTAATTCCAGAAAATGCGCTGCAATGAGTATCATAACACGCTTGATCATTGCACTTTATGTTGTTAGATAGACACAACGGACGGTCTTCTTCGTTTCGTGTGGTTAGTGACTAACCTGGTGTCAGAGTTTTAAAGCCGCTCATGGGCCTCTGATTTGACTTCACATGCCGTCGAGAAATATATCTCAGGCATGCCGGTTTCCTCACGATGTTTTCCTTCACCGTGTTTGAAGCAAATGATAATTATACAATACGCACATGAATCCGAAAAGCCAGAGGTGCGTGCCTTGGGTTATAAACTCGAGTCCTATGACTTGGCAGTCTGACGGTCACACCACTAGGCTATCACTGCTCTACAACTTAAACGAAGGAAAAGGAGTAGTTACCCTACCCCCATGTGAACAAGACGCGAATTTATGTATGTAGGCACACAATTACTGTCAAAATTATCTGAGTGTCAACATTGCTGAAGATATCGCTAATACTTCTCGGTCATGAGTAATATAGAGAGCAGTTTAACTTCTCAAGTTAGAGTAGATAGGTCAACATATTGTGGGGTGCGCTGGCATCTAAGCCAAATAACTCCCGGACATAGTTACATACTAGAAACTGATGAATGTTAAAGTTACATATGTAGGAGTCGTCCTTTTCATTAGGATTCTTGTAAAAGAATTTTCTTGTTTTATTGGGCAGTGTACAGCTGACCACACGAGTGTTGGTGGGTACACTTTGAACTTGAGCTGGCCTAGCGTAGTACGGAGTTTCGATGGAATAAGAGTTCAGCTTTTATTTATTTATATAACAATTACTTACAGTATTACTAATTACTTCACTAAAGCGTGCAGCAAGCCAAAACGTAACATTTACTTATTTAAATTAAACAAATTACAGGCACTTTTGAATTGTCAAGGGGTCGGTCAGTCAGAAAGATGAAGCTAGTTGCCCATTCGAAAGCGTAGTAGGTCCCTATGGAGAAGAATGGGCAAGAAACTCCACGGACACTCTTTTTATTTTCTATTTTATTCTATAGCGATTATCTATTGCGAGTTTCGATAGTGTTCTTCTCTAAAACTCTTATCCTAACTTATTATTATTATAATTATATTTTGTAACTTATTACAAATAATGCATTGTTTATGATCTCGCTCAGAGAATAACAGAATAGGTCCGTGTCACTAGCTAGCCAGGTTGAGAGTGCGGAGCACAGAACATACTCTCGGAGTGTACGCGTCGTTGACGCCTGATTTAAAAAGATCAGTATGAGCACTCGACACCGCCAGCAGCCATACTTAAGACGCAGATATATGCCAGTAACCTTGAGTGGTTAGCTTGCGTTTTCTGTAATACTAGCTTACGGAACGCGTCGTACGTCCAGCCAGTAATAGGACTCGCCCATCAAGGAGAGCTGTCTCAAATAAGATGCATTATTAATTTATTATAAATAAAACAAAAGCTATTTTAATAAAACTCGTATACTGAAAGATCAATAATTAAATTATCTTTAAAATGGTGAAAATTTCAGGAAAATACGCTTGATAGATTTTTCGTGATTCTCAGTTTTTTATCCGCATTAGACATAAGTTTGCAAATTAATTTCACTATGTAATAACATAATCTAAATTATTCATATATTTTTTTCCAAATTATACCCGTTTAGACGTGATCTTCAGTATAAAAGCATTAAAAGTCGTTTATCGTCGCCTTAACTAAAATAATTCATATAAACATTAAACATAGATAGATTGCTATACATAAATATGTCAACATCCGGTTTTGTTACCACTGACATCCGACCCACCACACAATTTGCGAAATTAAAAAAATATTATGATACAAGCGAATACAAATTGCATGAATTCATTAGCTTACACTCACAAATACCACTGAAAACTTTCTGCGGCAAATATGACGAAAAAGATTCCATATGTTTTTACCATAGCCTACATAACAGTTGTCAGTCAACAACAGTCACAGTACAGAAGTCAGTTATTGTCATTTGTCAGGTTAAGCTACGCTTGCCCGGTTGGTCCGTGGATGGGTGACCATCTCTACATACAAGACAATAACCCTCCGCGCCTCGGAAAGCACGTTAAGCCATTGGCCCCGCGTGTCGGGTGGTGTATGCTTCTCTTCACACAATTTACTTACTAATTTACTTTTTTTTTCTTTTTTTTTTTTTTCGGGGTATGGTGTTACCCGGTAACTGGGTTGTGGAGGTCAGGCTAGCAGTCGTTCCATGTTAAATACTGGTATTCAGCTGCATCCGGTTAAACTGGAAGCCAACCTCAACATTGTTGGAAAAAGTCTAGGCAGATGATGCATGTACATATCAGTTTTAATTTGTTGGTCCTTGGGTACTTAAAACTCTAATGTAACGATTTACTTGCGCAAGTAAAACGTTACGTGTTTTGGAAGAAATTTGCTCAAATTTCTTCAAACACATCACGTTAGTATTGCGCAAGCCTAAATTTGCGCAAGTAAATCGTTACGTGAGTGACTAGCATTAACTTTCCGTCACAAAAAGCTCAAAAAACGTTGTCAAACAAACATGGTAATATCTTCCACATAATAGTGGGTTCTAGAACGCGATTTCCGTCACATTTCCTTCTAGACTAACTTTTCTTTTCTTGCGTCTTCAAAGAAAATAACTAGGAAATAAGATGTCAAAAGTAACAATGCAGAATGCAGGGTAATGTAAACGTTCCTTTCTATCACACACGTAATACATTTCTAGGAGTATTTGTTGTTTGTAGAGATTGGTGGTAGGTAAAAGAGATTCAGAAGGATCAGTCTGTAACAAGGGACTGTAAGTTTGGTAGTCATTTGTTTTTTTGCAATATCAAACGCTTCACACGAGTTGAGGTTCATTATTGTTTCATTCCACGTTAAATCGGCACCGATAAAATTATATTGGAATTTACGTTCTTCTGCTCCTTTCATTTAATTTTTCGATTATTCGCTAGGCGAATAAGCGTCGGGTCACACCACAGCCGCGCGTATGTAATGTAGAAACTAAACCAGTCAAGAGGAGACTAGGCACGTGGGATCTGGCAGCCGCTGGCGGCCACTGGCAGCCGCTGGCAGCCGCTGCCATTCCGGTGTGACTGGGCCCTTAAAGTTAGAAGAGTTATTGGGTCGGTTCACTAATGAATTCATTTAGGGTTCCGTATCCGAAGGGTGCCAAACGGAACCCTATTACTAAGACTCAGCAGTCTATCTGTCTGCCAGCGGGCTGTATCTCATGAACCGTAATAGGTACACAGTTGAAACTTTCACAGATTCTGTATTTCTATTGCTGCTATAACAACAAATAATGAAAATAAAATTAAGCGAATAACTAAAGCGGGCCCCCATACAAGAAACATATTTTTTTTAATAATGTATTTTTTTTATATTGTACGATGGTACGGAACCCATCGTGTGCGAATCCGACTCGCATTTGGCCGGTTTTCACTTTTGATTTCTTTTGTGTTCAGACGTTTCACTTCGAGTGAAAGATGATGAATGAAAGGCACAATCAACATAAGGTGAAGCGTTTGATATCGCCTTAAACAAACCGCATGAGTATTTTATAGTACCTAACTCAGCAAGCCTTTTTTTTGGCTGGGTAATTATCAAATAACTTCTCCCGCTCTGGGCGGAGCGGGAGAGGTTAGGCGAGCGGGGGTGTCAGACTCTTACTGACTAAAACCCACCCGTGTTCCTTCAGTTGCCTGTAAGTTGCCAGTGGCCACGGTATCCCTTTCGAACTTTCCCGCGACCCCGGCAGAACAAGTTCCCTGTCAATTGAACGATGAACGATGATAATTCTTGGCGAATTTTTGTCATTTTTATCTCCTGTGCAGGAAGGTATCTCGCTAAGTTTGTAAAGCTGAATCTTGTTACACATTAAGTAGGCTCACTAAAGAATTAAATTGAAACGAGTGCATTTTTCAAGTCTCTTTTTAAGATCAAGATCTAGTAAGTCATGCATAGGTGGAACTCTCTTCCAACGTTTCTATTAAAACTATGGTTCTTCTGTACCTGTCTATTTGTAGTGATAGTGAATACTTGAACTACTTGTGTGTCGAATAGCTCGTACCCCACGCGGCACTCCACCTAGACGGTTCAAGTGCTTCAAGCGATTGTTCGGGCACCTTGCCTACAATCCATTTAATTTTAATGAGCTGTATGTTGTGTATGGTTATTTTTGGTTGCATTTGTAACCAACAATGGTGCACTACTGGCAAGGCCTTCATCATGGCGTCATCAAAGACAGCTCTGACAACTTCTGTAGTACAAAGATTAGATTGAAGAAAATTCATTGCCTGTTGTTATTAAATAGCTTTATGTTTAACTACCTATGTGGTCTAGTGGTGAGACCCCTGTCTTAGACCCAGAGGGGGTTCCATTTGCAGGGGGAAAAAAAAATCTGCTCGGTTTGGTTGGTTGCAGGGCTTGTTCTAAGTCCGCATGGCTAGCTACCACCATATTATTTATGCCTGTCGCTATAACAACAATAATAACAGCATCATTATTGTTGTGTTTCGGCAGTTAGAGGTAAGATAGCCAGTTCCTCTGTGGTTGAGGATTCCGAGTGAAGCTCGCATCCACCTTCGGCCTGATCATCACTTACTACCAGGTGAGATGCAGGCCAAGCTTCCCCGCGAAACAAAACGTTATTAACATTTTATGTATAACGGTGTCATGTCCGACTAAAACGACAAAAGTTTGAACGTGTGTTGAGCAACCACCAGAAAAATAAACACCGTAAGAGCTATTAATAATCGCTACTCAAATTAATCGAAGGTTTTGTTCCTTTGCATGTAACTTTCCTTTCCAAACTTCACGCCCGCTTCGCTAGCTACAAATTTCAGTCGCCTTTTACGACACGCAAGGAAATATTTTTCGTACTGTAATAAGAGCCCAAAAATGCAGCAGAAGAGTTACATATATTACCAACGCTAGTTTCGCATAAAAATAAATGGTGAATTTTCCTCAAATTGAAACTTTTCACGAATGATACTGTAAGAGCGGGTGAAATAAAATTGGATGATATTATGAGTGAAATGTTCTCTAAACTTTAATTTCCGTGGTGTGTCTGAGCTCGACGACTGCATTGTCTTATTTTCTAGCGTATGTCACATTTATTGTGGTAATCTAGAAAGCTTTAACTGTATCATATGAGACAGATACATATGATGTTACTTATTTGAAATGAGTATCTTATAAAGACGAAAGAAGGAAAGGAAAAAATACATTTATTTAGCACAGAATAAAAGGCACACAGTATAATAATATAAAAAAAAATCTAATCAAAAGTGTAAACTGCGATATAAGAAATTTGCAGGAAAGTGTGACTCACGGCTGCGTTAAAAAAGCCATATGGAAGAAGTACGTCAAGAAGGAAGAAGTACGTGACAAAGGACAAAGGCATGAAGATTATGATGATTTGCAATGAGTAACAGAGTTATTTAATAAAGCTCTTTCATAACCCTCGTTAGTGAAGTTATGTTATCCAGTTCTTACTTTTTACAATATTTAACACAACTATTTATACTAGGTACTAAATTAAATGAATTTTTTTTTTGGGTGGGAAATTACCAAATAACTTATCTCCCGCTCTGGGCGGAGCGGGAGGGCGTGTCAAACTCTTACTGACTAAAACCCACCCGTATTCCTTCAGTTGCCTGTATGTTGCCAGAGACCACGGTTTTCCTTTCGGACTTTTCATCGGTCCTATAGCGGACCCCGTCAGTTGTGCTGACATATCTTTGAGGGGACAGGCACAGGAACCTCCCTAAACAACTTTGTCCGGTGAGGACCTACGTCAGGCGGAAGGTGAGGATACCGTGGCGCCTAGCCACTCCTCAAAGAGGGGACTTATCGCCGCAATTGTGGCGTGCCCAAAATTAAATGACTAACTACGGCGACTTACTTAGGCGTCGAAGTATTCGTCCGCATCGCTGTCATCCGGAAACGTGTCCAGAAAACCGGCAGCATTGCCACGTTGAATAGCAATGCTAATGCTCTTTGGCTAAAGAGCGAACGAGACGTCTCGTGAAGTGTCGATCAGTCGGCGAGAAATTACTTACAAAAAAAATAACTGGTCAAGTGCGTGTCGTAACACGCACAATGAAGGGTTCCGTAGTTAGGGCGCGTTTGCAAATCGGACAAAATTATGCTGTTTTTCAGTACATTTTGTGACAAAACTAAACCGAATCAAATATAACTAATAACTTCCACATAAGTTGGTTCTTCATCTTCAAATGATTGCAACTTTATTGTTCAAAATTATAGAATTTTTATATTGTAAAACCGGCCAAGTGCGTGTCGGACCACGCACAATGAAGGGTTCCGTAGTTGGGATGAATTTGTCCCAAGAACAAACTCAACATTGTAGTTGAAAAACATGTTCTCCCATACGGAATGTATGGGAGATCATGTTTTTCAAACCGCAAATTTAAGTTGGTCGATTATTACTCATTAACCTGTAAAGCCTACCTAGCACTGGTAGTTTTTCTTTTAATTTCGTTATATATACTACTGCTGTGAATTTTTTCACAAGTCCAAGTACAACCATTTAACTAGAAGGGTGGGAGGGGACACTTGCCTCTAACAAAAAAAATCAGTTAAAAGCTTAATATTTCGCAAACGGATCCCTGAATCCAAAAATGGTTGCGACAAACTAACAATATTTTTGGAAGACCTTTCTAACGATACCCCACAACATGGGGTAGATGAGGAAAAAAAATAACATCCACACATTACGTGTAGGGGAGGTACCCTAAAAAAAAATATTTTTGTTGATTTTATTTTACCACTTTGTTGGTATGATTAATATGTATACATATGCCAAATTACAGCTTTCTAGTACTAACCGTCTCTGAGCTAAGCCGCGGACAAACAGACAGACAGACGGACATGGCGAACCCTAAAAACGAACCCTAAGATCTTCCGTTGCCATTTTCCACAAAATTAACGATACCGGGTTGAATTTAGGTACATTTTTTTGTTCTATTATCAATATATTTTAAGATTTCTAAAAATACTATTAGTAGGCAGACATATTCAATTCTAAAACTTTGGAAAAAAATGTTTTAAAATGTCACAAATAGCCGCAAAACAAAATAAAAACCGAAACTAACTTTTTCACATATTTTGCTGTTACGGATGAATCTTAATTGATTGCATTAAGGGTTATTTTATTTTTGGTCTGTTTTGATTTATTGCACAAATATTTCGAAAGAAACCTCAGTCCGAGCTAGGCCGCTGTCGTGAGTGGACCCTGTGTTTTGCGTGTTTGCAGCGGCTCGTATGGAAAAAGATCGCTGTACAAATACAAAATATTCGATAAACCAAATTTGATACTTGCTATGGGAAGATAATTTTGTATTCACAGATTTCTATTATAATTATTTATATCGGTTTATAAATGCCTATTCGACTGGGACTTGATGGAACTAGTCACCTGCAGATGTACTCAGGTGACTGCTACTGGAGCTCCTCGACGAGTAGAACTAGGTAAGTCCGAAGGTAAGTTCTCCTCATAACTATCAAAACGAGCCTAAACTCGGCACACCTAATTCTACTTATCGAGGGAGTTCCAGTAGCCGTCCCCGAAGTACATCTTCAGGTCATTCCATCAAGACCGGAAGTAAGGTCTCATCATAACTAACAAAACGAGCCCGAACTCGGTACACCTAGTTCTACTCGTCGAGGAGTTCCAGTAGCAGTCACCGAAGTACACCCTCAGGTCACTCTATCAAGTCCGGAGGTAAGGTCTCATCATAACTAACAAAACGAGCCCAAACTCGGCACACCTAATTCCGTTTTATCCTTTTGAGGTACGGAACCCTAATTACCAACGGAACGTAATTATTTCAAGAGAAAAACGACATACTATAGGTACCTACATACATATATGTTAATTAACATCATGGTCTCTTGATAAAACAGAAAATATCACAAATCGTAACATATACCTGCTCATAACAAAGTTATAACAAACGTTTATTTCATTCAAATAACAGGACAAAGCTACGGAACTCCTGAAAGTGTGGAGTTCCGCTGAACACTGAAACCACGCTACTGCAAAACATCTCACAAAGAGACCCGTTCCATTACAATAGTGTTAGATATATAAAATGTTATGTAAAACATGGAAAGCTACAATTTTATTATCTTAGTTATTCAGGTTATTCTGTTTAAAATTCCGCTCGTCGAATAGTTCCGGGATATCGCTAGCTCGTAAATTTCCCGTGGAAAGGAATTCTGCAAACTAGGGACTATCTATCTTTTTGATTGTGCTGAGTTTGGGCATAGACAGATGGTTAGCTAAAGACTTTGAATTAATTGCAAGGCCATCAATAGCCAAGTTTAACGGTAAACGTGGTTCTAATTTATAGTCTAAATTGACATCACCGTCATATTAGCCAGTAACAGTCTGCAGTCGACGAAGGCCACTCCCAGATTGGGCATAATGGAGCATTTCGATATTCAAATACATGAAAGATTTAGCTGGCAATTCATTTTGAACAATAAGCACGTCCTTAGCTCCTTTTAATTTTACGCAAGTCATGAAACCAGACTGGAGAAAAGTGCTTTGTGTACTGCACTTTATCAACTTTTGTATTGCCGTAATTTAGTGAATGGGGCCATAAGTTGTGCTTTAGCAGTATTTACGTAAGTAAAGCTTTTTTCAAACTAAGAATGACAAAGGAAGGTATTGCATTGACTCTGTGTATGATAATATTGGCCGAAAATAAATTGTCTATATTAAAAATATGCTTTTTATTTTTATCTATTCAAAAAGAGCTAGTTTATTCTTGGGTAACAGTTAGTAAAAGTTCCAATCATCAAAGAGATCAATCACGAACATTGTATGAACAAGTAACAGGCTGGCAAGAGAGAGAGAAAGTGTAAATTTGGTCAAAATGAAAATCCAAGATGACGGCGAAATTTTTTTTAATTTTCATCATCGGTATCATTTTCATAGTTTTCGTAGGTGCTCAGTCGATAGTGAGGTCCGCACACATTTTTTTTTTCTCATAGAGGGTGATAAAAAGTAGAGTGTTCACCTCGGGAGCAACACTATTTTAAGCTCGAGTGAAGTACTTTGAATCCCAGGATTCTACTCTAGAATCCTTCGCTCCGCTCTGGATTCAAAGAAACAACCTTCAAAATAGTTGTTTGCTCCCTTTGCAAACAATCTACTAGTTTACCATTGCCACTCGAAAAAGGGCATTTTATTCATCGATAACAGTAAATAAAACTCTCTTTTACTCACTGAGTGAATAAAACAGCATAACAAAAAAAATAAATAGAAAACTAACAAAAGAAAAATTGAACTTGAATTGAATTGGAATTGAAATTGGAACAAGCACGAACTATATACCAATGATGTACAAAAAATATATGAAACGTACTGAAAGTACCTACTGGCTGGCTAGATGGAGCTATTCCATAGAAGCTATACAATTAAATTTAAAAAAAAACCTGCCAGCTTTAGTTACGTTCTTTTCAATCTGTTATCGTGGTTTTTTTAATGTCATTGGCAAATTTAGTAACATAATTATAATAAAATGAGTTCTTGCAGTGACAAAAATGAGACACTGATCAGCACTGACTTCGAAATCATTTCGTTCTGAAGCGGTAATTATAGTAGATAATTTGTTGCCGCCAAAAATGTGATAAATATAAATAACATATTGTAGTACAACCTCGTTTCGCCAGTTAAGTCCCATGTACCATGTACATACCTGAGAATTGAACCCAGGACCAGGCGCGGTCCGAGGGGGGGGGGGGGGGGGTCCTGGGGATCATGACCCCCCCAAAATCATTCAAGCTATCGACAACTTGAATGATTTACGTGTCATACTAACTAAAAACTGGATACTTGAGCCACAGTGACCGAGAGGGGCATTCTATACAAAAAAAAATGAAATAAAACCTGTTAAGCAAACTCGGGAATTTGGGCACCACTACACTCGGGTTATGGCCAGCTTTCAAAACCTAAACTGCTGTAAAACGAGTTTAAGCTTTTCTTCTCGACAAAGTAAGTTTTCTTCCTGTATAATGGTCAAAAGAAAACACAGAACCTATTGAAGGCACGGTGCTAAAGTGTTGAGGCTCGCTTGTCTTGATTCTTGAGCTTTTCTTCATAAGTCGACAAAGCAAGTAATTCTTAGTTCTTTTGGAATGATTAAAAGAAAATCTAACGTACCAGCAAGTGCAAAATTTGTGAGCTCACTTCGCTCGCTCTTGTATTCTACATTTTTATAGTTGCTTGGTCTTTGCTGCATAAGTCGACAATGTAACTCTTTATTTCTGTTTGAAAATGTAAACCAAATCCTAAGAAAACAGAACCTATTCAAGGTGGGGTGATGAAATTTTAAAGCTCGCTTCATAAGTCGACAGAGCAAGTAATTTTTTGTGCTTTTAGAATGATCAAAAGAAAATCGAACGTATCCGAGAGTGTGCAAAATTTTTGAGCTTGCTTCGCTCGCTCTTATATTCTACATTTTCATATTTGCTTGGCTTTTCCTACATATAGTTCTGTTTAAAAATGTTAATCAAATCCTAAACTATCCGAGACGGGGTATTAAAATTATTGAGTAAGCTTCGCTCGCTCTTCTCACCCTACATAATCTACTGCCCTAATATTGATTATTTATCAAAAAGCCAAGGTGACCAATTTGGCAGCATCGTAAAGTACCCTAGCTTAGTTACTGCGAACAACTGTGAGAAATGATCAGAAAGTTAAAAAGTTACCAACTTATTTAAAAAGTATGCATCATTAGATAGTTAAAAAGTTTTTAGAGTAACAATTAAATATTTCCCCAATATTCCTCGGCACCCATGGTGACCCCCCCCCCCCCCCAAAATCTTAAGCTGCGACCGCGCCTGCCCAGGACCTCATGCTCAGCAGTAGCGCTTGCGACCACTAGACTTACGAGGCAGTCGTATATAAATACTACAACTACAACAGATAAATATAAATACTATATTACTTTTTATTTTCTCGAAGACAATGGTAAAAAGTAGAGTAAGAAACTTGTGAAAAAACAATTAATCTCGGTCCTTGTATCCCTCGAATGAAATTCCCTTTTTTTCACTTGTTGTATAATCTACTATTTTGATTTTACTGGTTGCATTTTCCCTGATATAAACCGCCCTTTTTGCTTGAAAGACGGGCTTCATCCAATTTATCCCGGCCAGTACCGAGTTATCGACAGCCGCTGCAGTTATATGCATAATTTAACCTGCGACCACATGGAGTGACCTACATGCATCGCCCCAGTTTGTCTTACAACTCCGAGTTCCGACCCTTCCTTTCGTCAGTATATTTTTACTGAAAGTAAACGCTTGAGTAAATACAGGAAGTGCTTTCACTGAGCTGCGTTTAAGTATATTTTAAATGAAAGACTAACACAGAAACATTTTTTTCGCGCTTGCTTGCATTTCAAAGAATCTTACGGGATGCATTTAAGACGCTATTTAGTAGTCACCGAAGTCATTGGCGTATCACTTATTTATTAATGGTTTGATTTTTATTCGAAACAAAGTTATCATTTATTGTGGCTTCAAGAAAATCACTTTAAAAAATGTGAAGTCGAAGCATATTGGTATAACTAAAGCAATTGATTTTAAAAGTTTTGAACAAACTTTGTAATTGGTTTGATTGCTTTTCTTGACTGTGAAAGTATTGTGTAATTTAAGAGCGCACCAAGTGAACGATACGTAATTGCGAAATAATTGCTTTCGTTTAATCCCTTGCTGCATCGTTATTACTTAACTTTTAGTTATACAATTAATATGTAAGATATTTTAAGGATTCACTCTATGACCGCTCAATTCGACCCGAACCGACCCGACCTCAAATCGTCGATTTGCCATACGAAGTCGATAACAAGAAAACTTCTATTGTGTCTCGTTAGTGACAGTTAAACCCATAAATCGTAGATTTTGGAAACATGATTACTTGTAGTAGGTATATTTAGAAAAAAAACCAAAGAAACCTAAAAAAAAACAAAATAAAACCTTAGTACGGCGTAAATACTTCACGGAAGGTCATTACAAAACAATATGTTTTCTATAACGTGTACATTTTACATTTTCAAAATGTATATTTGTTTTAATAATACGAAGGAAATACGAAATTAGCGCGCTAACCGCCCATTCTGTATTCCGCCCATCCCATTCATTAGCGACAGAAGCTCGGTGCGCTCTCAATTTTTTTGTTATTTCTATAAGACTTGTTCACCAGAGTCTTCTTAATAGTGTCCTGCTTCTCATAAATTGTTGTACAACACATAACACCGCGCCTCTACTCCCCGAATGGTTAGGGAGTACCTATAGTGCTAGCCGTTCACTTCAATATGGCCGTTACCTCCCTTCCCGCTTCCCCATACCGCTCAAACAAACACACGAAAGAAAAGACGATAGCAAACTCGGTATCCGTACTAAGCGGGTCTGGGGGCCTACTCCCTAAGTCCTATTCCATTTATTATATTATTCTATTATTTCTTTATTCTATTATTATTGTTTATTTTTCCTTGGTCCTTATCTTTATTTTTTTGTTTTTGTGTAAATATCGTGTGCCTGAGTCAAATAAATTTATTTTCTTTCTTTCTTTTTTTTTCTAAGCCATATCCGTAGTTTTGGCCCAAATTAAGCAGACGGCACTTCGTAGTTCCTCCGTCTCACTTACGGTATGTCCGTGAGACGAGAGCGTTCAAATCGTTCGTAACTTCGGCCGAAACTACAGTTTTCGATAAGGGAGTCGCCCCCCTGACATGAGGCGCGGTGTGAGGAAGCGGGAAGGTAATGGCCATCTCGAAGTGAACTTATAATACACCCACATTTCGCCAGTTATGTTTGAGTCTCATTGACATTGACATTGTTATACTTATTGATATTTGTACCGACCATTGCTGACCTTATTATATCTTAATTACCTAGCTTTTCTTCATAATTTTATTGTCTTTCGGTATGCAAAGGGCCAGAAATAATATTCGTTATAGATACTTTTTGGTACAAACATGTCTACACATTGAAGGTTCGTGCACTCGTATGATTGTGTAAGGTGACGTAACCCGCCCTCAGTTAATCAGGCTTCGTTATCAAGACTGTAATGAAGTTTGACATCGCGTGCTCAAGCGCATCAGGCACAATCTCTTCTTTCGCATGCCGCTTATTGCAACAATTGATTTGCTTGTTCTGATTCTGTTCAACATATACGAGTAGGTTGCAAGTTACATTATGTGTGTTGTGTGCTAATTATGTCAGATGTTACTTGGTCATAATCATTAACCGACTTCAAAAAAGTAGGAGATTCTATGTTCGTCTGTATTTTTTTTTATTTGAGTCTATCGATATTTTATGTGGACCGATTTTGAAAATTCTTTTCGTTTGGTAGAGGAAGCTTAATAACTTCCTGTCACTGTTATTTACATAGCAGGTAGGTAGTGTGCGTCAAAGAGATGTCAGCACCAACCGACGGGGTCGAAAGACCAATGCCTGTTGGGGTTGGGGTTTGTCCGAAAGGGATATCGCGGCCCCGGCACACAGGCAACGGAAGGAACACGGGTGGGTTTTAGTCAGTAAAAGTCTGGCACACCCTCTCGCTCTGCCCAGAGCGGGAGAAGGCATTTGATGATTACCCATCCTGTAAACAAAAAAAAAAAAGTAGGTAGTGTTATTTGAATTTGTGTGGTAGGTAGGTACCACAACTAAAAAGTGAAGAAAAAAAAACACTACAAAGAAAAAAACTTTCATTTCGGAATTCGGTGACAAAAAATGACAGTTCAAAACCAAAAAACAACCATTTCCTAAAAGTTATTTTTCACTATAAGGAAGTCGGTTTATTTTGTTTGTAAAAATTTTTTTTATAAGTAAATGTCCAAAGCTCTCGTAAGAAAGCATGTCCCCGAGGACGAATTTCTAACACTCCTTAAATAAATGCTGCAAAATATATCTTGTCTCTTATTCAAACCGAAAAAGTGAACTATTTATTTGGTATTAAATATTCAAAGGCGAAGGCCGTTAGAAATCATTACGTATTCTTCTTTGGCGATTCGGTCCTAAAGTGCTAGATTAGTGAGAGTAGGTAATGATAGGAAAAGTGGGCTGTGAACTGATTTTTCGATCATTATGATAATTTTGAAAATGAACGTATTTGTAACCGTTCGTCGACTTTTTTCTGTGGTCTTAGCTATGGGCTATAAAAACTTAGAGCTATGTCAACTTATTTCGTATTGTGAGGCATAACACCCAAAAAATATAAATCTGTAAAAACCCATTGGAGTGATTCACATCAGCCCATTTGCTTGTGGTTGGATGGCGCCACTGTCACCTCGTTAACAACAGCTCCGTATTAAATAATAATTAAAAATAGTTTCTGTACATGTTAAGTATTTTGAAGTGGCTAACTAGTGAAAGTGGACTACAATACTCAAACCACATCGTTATTTAGTGATAGTATTTACAAACAATGAAGTTATTAAGTGCTGTGATCATCTGACTTAAAGATCATACCTGACTGTGTGCGATTCCTTCTAATAGTTATTTTCAACAAGCAAGAACATACATCGTGAGTAATAACTTACAAATCTATAATTAACTGCTATAAAAAGGAAAATGTGAATTAAAAACTACAAATAAAACCTAGTGGGCAATAGTGGAATCAACGATTTGAACTACGTACCGTTACGAAGAATTGTTCCCGAAATCGATTGTAGATGGCAGCACGTTCTTTGTCAAAAATCAATAAGCTCTATTACTGACACCTACCTGGGAATAGCTGAATATCCAAGTCAGCAGCTATAAATCGAAGCTATCAAATAGATGGCAGCACTTTGTATGGGACTTTGCAGATATCTGGCAGTGGCACCTATCAGTAAATAGCTGAACCTTGAAGCAGCAGACTCGACTAATGAATTAAGGAAATCATTTGAAACAACCGCTTCAGTAGTGACCCCTATGGTGCGATAGCGGTAACACGATTGCATGATAACTCAATCGATACATGCTAATTGTCTCCACACCTAAAAGAAGGCAGCACAGCCATTACCAGTAGTTCCCATCTACGAGTAAACGAGGGCGTTACATACAACGCATAATGGATCTTGAACAGAACATCACATATCGCACTAGCAAACCCCAACGAGCAAGCTCACTTGACGACCTCTCAAGAAGTGGGTCTGCTCTTTTTGATACCACTATGATGAGCCTCCCGAACACGTCACTTAACGAAAGTCAAACAGTCATTGAATTAAATGAGAAAATAATTGAACTCACAAACCAACTGATGAGTGCTAACAATGAGATTGAGAACCTAAACACTGAGAACTTTCGCTTGAAGTCTGACCTCAACAAGAGCTTGAAAGTTGTCGAAACATACAAAAAACTTAGTTTAACAGATAACACAAATCTAACACCAAATCGGAATAAGAAGAGTAAAGCTGGAAAGTCTACCCCAAGCAAAGAAAACAATTCTTTGCAGAAATTACACCAGGCGACACAAACTGATGATGTAGTTTCACCTGTCAAAATATCACAACATCACGAATCAGCAGTACAATCTGAAGCAGAATCTCGGCATTGTTTACAGACACAAACGAAAACATCTACCCTCGACATGCAAAATAAAACAAAAACGACTACCCCCAACAAGCAAAGTAAACCAATTACTTCAATAACAAACCCTAAACATAAACAAACATTACAATTAGGAACTTCAGATTGTCAGATATGCATCTTGAGTACGAACAACAAGAACAAAGTAAGAAACAGCAGAAACGACACTTACTAAACACTCTAAAAACATATGTCATTATGTAATGCCGAACTGTCAAACCGAACAGTTATTAAGTGACATTGACAACAAATTAAAAGATTTTACCTGTCATGATTTTTGTATTATATTGATAGGGGAGGAAGATTTCAACTCAACAAAGGACTATTTCGAGCTCGGACTGTATATTCGGATGGCCCTACAAAAAACCACACATACTAATATTATACTCTGTGCTCCGACATATAAATTTACTCACTTTAAAACTATGTACAATTGGAGGATCGAATTATTTAACAACCTACTTTATTTAGACACATTGACACATGAGCATGCATACTTTCTGGACTCAAATAAGAATCTGTCAAATGATTATACGATGTTTTCAAAGCGCACTGGAATGATTAATAACTTTGGCATGCATACAATTTTCAAAGATATTGACAACTTTATTCAAGGACTAAAAACATATGACCTATTTACCCAAACTGAAGGCACTTGTAAAATATGCAAAGGTTATAATTTTAATTTAAGTAAAATATGTAAGTGCAATAATGCTAATCCTGAACAAACATTAATGAATGATGATTTTATACAAAATACGACTTCTAACATTGATAGTAATTCTAATTTTTTTCTCGTATAACTATATATTTATTTTACATCAGAATATTAATGGTTTAATAAATAAATCGGATTTATTTGCCTATCACTTACAAGAACTTTCTCATGAAGGTAAGCCATTGGACATGGTTTGCATAACAGAACATAATATGAAGGATGGTGACGATGTTCACCTACATATACCTAACTTTAGACTTGCATCCTCCTCAAATAGAAATTCTCGAAATGGGGGGGCGTGTATTCTAATTAATCATAAACATAAATTTAAAACTATAGATTTAAATGAATACTGCTGTCCTAATTACATCGAATGCTGTGGAATTGAAATAATAGAACACAGGCTAAATATTATATGTATTTATAGATCACCAAAGAATAGCATAGATGCTCTAACCACATTTTTCTATAATTTCGAAGGTATGCTACAAAAAGTCTGCACCAATAACAATAAAAAAATTGTGATATGTGGTGATTTTAACATAGACACTCTAAAAAAAACACGTGTTGCATCACAATTCGAAAATCTACTATTGAACTATAATTTGAAATTGAGTGTTAAACAACCTACTCGGATAATTAGTGGTACATGTATTGATAATGTTATACATAATATTAGGGGCAGTAAAGGTGAGGTTTTAGAGCTGGCTTTATCTGATCATACAGCACAAATCGTGAAATGTCCAGTAAATAAAACATATACAATTACTCATTGGTACTCACTAAAGCGAGATTATAGCTTGGAAAATATAAACAAATTTAAAAATGCTATACATAGCCTAACCTTTAATAACGTTTATGAATGTCTAGACCCTGATGAAGCCTTTAACGAATTTAACATTTTATTTAAACTTTTCTATGATTTATGTTTCCCCATAATTAAAATTAGGATCTCTATTAGAAAGAAACTTAACTGGGTGACAAAAGGTATCAAATTGTGTTGTAAACGCAAGCGAGACATGTTATGGCAATTAAGAAGACATAAAACTACGGAAAATAAAGAAAAACTAAAGTCGTACACTAATCGGCTCAAAAAAATCATCTATCTCACACAAAAATCAAGAAATAACTTTTACATAAATAACTCCAACAATAAAATGAAAGCAACCTGGCAGACCATAAATAAAAATAAATTAAACGGTCCAAAAGAATATATTTCTAAAATAATTATCAATAACAAAGAGATAACGGATCCATTAGAAATTGCAGAAACGTTCAATAATTATTATATTGATTTAGTTCAACCGCTAAGTAATAGTAAAAATCCTGACTTATCATCTATTACCAACACAGCTAAGTCAATGTTTATGCCTGCTACAATACCTATCGATATACACAAAATTATCGGAACCCTAAAAAATACCAATAGTGCAGGTTATGACGAGATTATTACTAAAGTAATAAAAAGTGTAGCTGTGGAAATATCTCCTGTTCTCAGTTTTATTATAAATTTATGCATAGAAAATGGTACATACCCTAAAGAATTAAAGATATCTGTAATAAAACCACTATATAAGAAAGATGACAGACAAAATCCTAAGAATTATAGACCTGTAGCGTTAATTCCAATTTTCTCAAAATTTTTTGAAAAAGTCATTTATAATAACCTGTATCCTTTTCTTGAAAAACATCAAATATTTGCGGAAGAACAGTACGGATTTAGAAAATGCAAAAATATTAATATGGCAATATATAGCCTGGTAAATAAAGTGGTAACAAATATGGACAGACGGACACCGACGACTGCCTTGTTCATGGATATGACCAAGGCATTTGATTTTGTAGATTTTAATATACTTTTGTCTAAATTAGAAAAATATGGAGTAAGGGGCAACGTATTAAAATTAATTGAATCGTATTTAAAAAATAGGTATCAAGTAACGAGTACAACAAGGATTTGCCAAAAGACAAAATTAGAACTAACGTACCATTCAAAACCAAGAAAAACGAACTTTGGTGTACCTCAGGGTAGCGTCCTCGGCCCACCATTGTTCCTCGTATACATAAACGATATGCCAAGAGTTATTCAACATCCAATGACCTTGTTCGCTGATGATAGTACAATTATTTTCACAGCACAAAATAGGGATGCACAGTGTCATGAAATGGATATAAATCTAAATCTAAACAGGTTAATAACATGGTTAAATAATAACAATCTTAATGTAAATTTAGATAAAACTCATATTATGTCATTTAAACAAAGAATAAATCAAGATAAACTTAATATAAAATACGCTAACAAAACGATAGAAGAAACAAAGCACACAAAGTTCCTGGGACTCTATATAGACGAGAATATGAAATGGAGTAATCATATTGAACATTTAATAAAAAGACTAAATCAGTTCCAGTACGCTTTGCATAAACTCAGTAAAGTAGCAAGCCGCGAAATCGTACTGACTGCATATCATGCATACGTGTCTTCTACATTACGCTATGGCATAATATTCTGGGGAAATTCATCAGATAGGGAGCTAGTGTTTAAGGCACAAAAAAAGTGTTTGAGAGCTGTGTGCCAAATAAAAACTACTGACAGTTGTAGACCACACTTTATTGACCTAAGAATAATGACTTTTCCAGCCCTATACGCGTTTGAAGTAGCAATGTTCGTTAAAAAACACTTGTATTTATTTGAAGCCCTGACTAGTAAACGTCACCAGGACAAAATTCACGCTGTGCCTCATAAAACAGCATTATATGCAAAAAGTTTTCTGGGCATGGCTCCAAAAATTTATAATATGATACCCACGACTGTAAGACTTGAGAAGGATGTTAACAAGTTCAAGAGAATGTTAACAGACCTTATGGTTAAAAAAGCGTACTATTCCATTGGTGAATTCTTAACAGATAAGTTAAATAAATAATAATTAGATATGTCAAATGACCGAGTTATTTAAGCTTAATTCTATCTAAATGCAATTATATAATGTAATTTGAATGTTTATTTAGTATGTATTTTTAATTTCAATAATAATTTTAATATTACAATGCATGTTAAATTATAAATTGGTAAGTTCATTAATTATTTGGACATTGTTTATTCTGACATTACTTATGATTTGAATGTATATTATTGCACAGGGTATAACTATTCTGCCGAATTTATGACATTATATAACCGATTAATTGAATTTTATGAAATTGTCTAACTATTATTTTTAATTTTAATTTTGCATGCCTGAATTGGTAAATGCAGTGGACTGCGCATTCACTTAACACCTGGAAATGCATATATGTACTGTGTTTTTGCAATAAATATTTGAATTTGAAATTTGAATTTGCTTCCGGTTATGTAGTACATTGGAATTCCCTAACAATGACAGTCAAAACTAAGAGTGCCACGCTTGCCGGATGGGTGATATCAAAGTCTGTTGTTATCAGCAGTTCACAGCACGACCTTTATGTAAAGGCATTATTTCTTAATTAATTGTCATTGCTACGGCCACAGACAGTATAATAAAGTAACAGTGATACGTCTCGTCCTGCTAATATCTTACAACGCACTTATCACTTTTCATTTGTTTTCTTTCTTTTTTAATTTTGTTTTTACTTGTAGTACATTATGTTGTGTTGTTTGCCTTTTAGTCTGGGCTAAATAAATGTATTTTCTTTCTTTTCTCGGTAGTGACGTATCACTGTTACGAATTACCTACGGCGGCCGCTCGGTAGATAAACGTTCCGCGTCCGTGCGTAACAACCGCGCATTTTAGACTGTTGCATACTGGTATTTCTAATAGATATACACTGAGATTTTGAAACGCGTCGTTTCTCGGCTGTTTTCTATGAAGACGTAATACTGTTTCTTATTTATACTGTGCTAAGACCCATGATTAGGGTTCGTGGGTACCTTATTCTTTGCCAGCAACAACTTCAAACAAAAGTCCCATTGACAAGTTACTACGAAATATAAAATTGTACTGTTACTAAAAGTCTAAGCATTGTCTGTGTTCTGACAAGAATATAATGATAATTATTCTAGCGCATCGTGCTCTAAATAAAACTTAACAGTATGACCCATATGAGTGCATACCGCTTATTTGTTTGAATAGAGGAAAAGTTTGTCCATGATAACACGCTTGTGAAGCGATAAGAGTTTTTACCAGTAGCCACCGTCAATGTCTCTTTTGTGTTCAGATAACGGAATCAAGTTCTGGCAATTGACAGATAAAATTAATAATTACTAATTTATTTTGTACTTAGAAATATGTTTACATTGTTTGAGAATAAAAGGCGAGCGTGTATACATATTCTTAGACAGAGGTTTATTGATCTCTGTACAATTTTTGGTCCTTAGGGCGAATTTTACCAGTGAACACGTTCAGCAATCCACACAAGTTCAGAAGCTGTCAGTGTCATAATTGTTGTGGAATATTGACACTGACAGCTCTTGAATGGATTTCAGATCAGCTGATCACGTTCAGTTTCACTGTGGAAATTCGCCCTCTATCTTTTATTCGATTCCTAGCAAAGAACTTTTAAATTATGGTTATCAGTTATAAGTTTCACCAATCATTCTATTCATAAGAAATATAAATAATGATACACCATTATAAGGCCGGTACGCCTTAGGCCTATACAATTTTAAGCCGAAGATAAAAACATATTGAACAGAATGCAACCAACTGTCATCCAGCCCATAAAAATATAAGTAACACAAACAAGATCTGTTATAAACACGACAATAGCATGTGCCCTATATTATAGGCTATTTTACACTCGAAACAGCAGATCTTTACGTTCTTCCCCCGCGCCGTCCTGTAAACAAAATACACAAAACATAAATAAATACTAACGCAATGGTTAGACAACACGTGAAAACGGTTCAACGGGTTAACTATCAGTTAATAAATATCCGTAACGTGCAGTTACCGAGAATATGTGAACATAATCTGGTTAAAATTAAACGTTACGCAACGTCTGTTACGAGCATAAAGGAACTTGTGAAGTTGTAAACAATGTTTGTATTCAAGGGTGTTTGGTTTTGAACAAAGTGTAGAGAGAGAGAGAGCATTATTAAATGTAGGTACCTACCTGCCTAGGAATGTGATCATGAAATTTGAATAGGAATTACACTAACAAAATAAATAATGAATCAAACAAGCTTCGTAAAAATCGACAAGCCACTATCAAATTAAACAAAATATTCCAACAGGGTCTGGACAATTAGCTAGCACATTTTACCTAATTAACATAACCATCTTCAAATCATCACATTATTACCATTAATAAGCGACTACTTAACGATGCTAACCGAAGCTAATTACGGCCGCAGAGAAAAGTTGTAGACTGGAAACAAAAAGGGAGTAGGTCAAGCAGTAACATGGGTCAACGATGCTCGGATTGTAACTGGCGGAGTACCTACAATTGCTACTGAAGTGAAGCGAAACGTTACCTTACAGAGATCCTTTCACCTGATTATCAAAGTGAAGGACTAAGGTACTAGAAAGATTCAGGTTTAGCAAATTTTGAAAAAACGGTTCTCTAATCCGAGCAATGAGGTAATTCATCTGAATAAAGAAAATACAACGATACTTGATATTTTGCACATACTTACTACCATACTACCTACTAAACTAGGTATTACTTTTTTATGGGATGGCAGTCATAAAACTACTACGTGACACTTCCTTTTGAGCGTCAAATAATATTCAAAATCCTATGTTGCCACAACAAGGGTGTTTTTTCACTTTTACATTTCGTAGTTCCGCCAAAAAATAATTTTAGAGTAATTATCTAGATTATTATGAAGTAGGTATGTATATTAAAAATATTGATCTGCTTTGGTAAAGCAAAGTAGCCCTTACATCTAGAAAATGATTCCTTAATAAATTTTTAGCTAAGTACCTACTTCATTCATAACAATGTATATATATTAGTAATAAACGCTTGATCACAACGCATGAACACAATTCTGGAGCACGCAAAATTAATAGCACCATCGAAGTTTATGCCGTCGAAAGTACAAAATAAAAAAGAGTTTTTTAAAATTAACGAAAAAGTGTACAGTCGAAATTCACGCTTGGTACAAAGAAGTGCAAAAGTTTAAAAGACTTTGTTTTATGATTCTCATGTTTATGAAAACCCTTGTAGTAACTTCCGATTTGATTGTTGATGCGGATCAAAGTGTAAAGAATATCATCATGTATAGAGACGACTGTAGTTGTTTGCCCTTCATCAATAAGTTTATTGGATCCAGCTGTCTGTTTATTTATACTCTCCTCCTCAATATATTCTCATGTATTAGAATGGTTACCTGTAATTCTAGAAATTGTTGTTGCATGCATACGCTAGTCAGGCATTCTAGTTTTATCCACAGTAAATACGAATGTGTGTCAATTAGTCTACGTATTATGTTTTGCTAGCTTTTAGCTACCGAACCTATTGAGCTGCAAACCAAATAATAGACTGAGTAGGAGCTATTTAGCGAAAACGTCTTCCAAAAATAACACTACTAAGTGAAAAATAACTTTAATTTCGGAATTCGGTGTCTTTGGTTTTGAATTTACGTTTTTTGCCACCGACTTCCGAAATTAAAGTTATTTTTAACTTTGTACCTACTGTTTTTTTGGAATTGTTTTTTTTTGTAATTTTTTTTATTTTTCACTTTTTAGTTGTGGTACATACCCCATACAAATTCGAATATCACTACCTGCTATGTAAATAACAGTGACAGGAACTTATTATGATCATATCATCTACATAGATTAAGTGGGAAAAATACGTATTATTGAAGCTCACTCAAAAACTATCCAATCAAAATTTTGAAAATTAATATGGGTCCACCTCGAGAGCATACCCTTTCAAACAAAAAAGTATTTTTAATATCGGTCCACAATTGTCGAAGAAAGCGGTGAACATACATAAAAAAAGAAACATACATTAACATAGAACCCCTCCTTTTTGGAAGTCGGTGAAAAAGTGATTACTTTACTGCACCATTTAATATGAGTATATGAAACAAAATGATTTCCCATTAGTGTTATCTTAATAAGAAGACCCCTAAAGACTCTTAAGAACTTAATAACACAGTTTTCTTTTACGCCTCCTAATCCTGTGGCCGCAAAGTCTCCCAACTTGTACCAATCTAGGAAACTTCTCTTTACGACCTCCATCCCGGTGACCTGTTTTACTAAACACCCATAAAGCCCTGCAGGGTATACTGGCCTGGATTACGTCATTGTCGTTTTACGACTGTTTTGTTTGAGTTATAGCGTTCGGCTTTTTTGGCCAGTTTGCGGACATAATCACTCAGTGGATTTAGTTCGGTATCCATCGTAAAATCGACAGTTGGCACATCAAACTGTAAACTTAAAGCTCTTGGCTCAGGCAATTAAGTTGCTATTTTTACCTTGATGATTTTCTGAGTGTTCCGTTTATTCATAGTCAGGGATCAGTAACCTTGGGGCCTTGGGGCCTTCAATCTCAACATCTATTCTGTATAAACGAGTAATATTGCAAGTGACCCTATAGCACTGACAAGTTGGATTTGATATAAATAGCACTGACAAGTTGGACTTGATATAAATAGCACTGACAAGTTAAACTTGATATAATCTACACTAATATTATAAAGAGAAAAGATTAGTATTTTTATTTGTAATGAATAAACTTAAAAACTACTGGACTGATTTTAATAATTCTTGCACCAGTAGAATGCTATATTATCACTGAGTAACAAGCTATTATAATTTATAAAGATATCACGTGGGAGATGCCGCTGGCGGCAGCTAGTACTAAAGAAACGTGCTTCTCTTAAGCTCAACACACACACAAGGCGGGCGCGTGTAGGGCGCGGGTCGGGACGGGCTTGTTTAAATTGTAATTCCTTGCATTATATGGATGTCAGCACACGAAACGCGTATACGGCTCCCGCTCCCGACCCGCTCCGCACCCGACACACGCCCGCCTTGTGTGTGTTGAGCTTAAATGTCATAAAATGTTCCTAGATGACATAAGGAATTGCACCTAATATCTAAAAAATCAATGACAAAACCGGCCGCAATTCGGTTGTATTCAGTGTTCCCGTGACAGGTCTCATTGTGCTCTTATTTCAAGTCCTCATGAGATACTTGTTAGTTCCTACCTACAAAGTATTGCTTCCAGTTATCCGTCAGAGGTACAAACAGTATTTATTCCTAAAAATTCTCGTAAAGCTCTATTTAAGCTTTTTTCTAATTTAATTATATCATAAAGAGTCTATCTCACGTCGTCTTCACTTCAGTTAGCGTATGCTAAAATTTTGGGACGTAAAAGTGAGAATATTTTGAGGGAATATAAGGTACCTAATTCTGCGAAAGACTTTATGAGACACTAAAATAATTTTAGTAGACTTGAAGCCATCCTTTCTACACGCACACTGGAATTACTTGTTCGGGGAAAAGCGCTTTTGTATTTCGCTTAAAATAATGTATCAGGGAATACTGCCAATCAAATCTGTTGTTTGGCTTACATATTTCTCATACAATCTTTTGGTTTGACATGACCCTATTTGCATAACACGACACGACACTGTCACAGCGAGCTTTTCATTAATATGCCTTCATAAATTTTTCGTAAATGGCAACATGGCGTAGGTACCTATATTAAAATTTATATTTATATATATATTTACATTTCGTCAGATTACGCTGTTGTTTTATGTTGAAGACATAAAAATGTTTAGGCCCATAAAATTATAATGAACGATTTTACTACAGAACATTCCATAATAAACGATATAATTCGAAAATATGTAGGTGTTGTAACCAAAACACTCACAGTTTTTATATTTCATGGTCTTGTCACCGCTTACTGACAGAGAGACACTTATGACTTATTGTGATATATGTATTTTTATGATTGCGCATTAGTGTTACATCACTACTTTGATTATTTACGGTTGCTGTAAAAGTACACTAATTTATGTGTTATGCATAAAGTATCTTCATCTTCACCTAATCCCATAATACTGTAAGCACATGGACATGACTCGCTAACACTAACTCATTTCTGACCTTATTATCACCATTAGGTAATTCTTTGCCCTTATACATTATGATTGTATTGTCTCCGTCGAAGATGGCGCAGTGACGACTCCGATGTTTGTCTTTGAAGTATGCACTCCCGTGCCGTTTTGTGGAAATAAACTTCTAAACTACAATTCTACAGTACCATCAAAATATTAGCTTTATTGCGCATACGTCCTTACCTGTCCTGTTAGCTAGCGAACTCAGACCAAATAAAACACCAAGACAGAGCGCTGCGAACAATACAGTGAAGCATGCTAAAATCCGCCGCTCTGTGCATACACGCTCACATGCACAATTACACTAAAATCAAACTAAACCACACAAAGTGCACACTTGTTTACGAAACCAGTTTCACTTCACAGTGGACAGCAGTTCACAGTCTTGGTTTTTTATTTGGTCTGAGCTAGCGAAATGTGGGTGTACTGTAGGTAGGTACACCCCTAACGAACATAACATCAAGGCGGTATTTCCCGAAGGGTAAGCCTTCGGGAAATACCGCCGTGATGTTATGTTATGTTACGTCCTTACTTCACGGACTTCTTCCATTCAATCGTTATTCTATTTTCATACCCTTGCCTTGTATCTTGACGAAAATTCTGACGTCACAAGCAAGATTGGGTCATTTGCGTCAATTACACAGAAGATCTTAGTCCATCGTCTGCTAATGTCGTTAGTCAGCGTGGGAACGAAGCCTGTTAGCAAATAACTCCTAATAAATACCTGCTAAAAGGGTGGGCCTGTTTACATTAGGCTATTATAAGAATAGATTGATTAATGTTCAGGTGGGCCGATGAAAAATGGTTAGCAGATAAAACGATCTTGTAAGGAAATGGTAAAGGTACTGTCCGTAATATGGTAATCAATTGTGGTAAAATTAATAGAACGAAAAAATATTGGAGCTATGATATTTTGATTGAGAGATATTACTTGGAAAGTAGATGTCGATAACGAAGCCAAAATAATGAGCAGATGCTACATTGAATTGCTTTTTTCATGAACAGACACGAAAGTAGGTAAAGAGGAGACAAAGAGAAAAGAAGGCGAATAAAACAACTGAAAATAATTGCGACAAAAAGAAAAAGAAACATCACCTTGTAAATATGAGACACTATTCTTTCCCAAACACTTAATACACACAACGAACTACCTACATTATCTTAAGGACCTTTAGGCTATATAGCCAAGCATATACGCCAGTAAGTACGAGACTTCCCTCCATACACCTAATCAACGCCCTCATCTTCGTCCAAAGACTATTTACAGCAGACCAAGCCCTTCACAACCGACCCTTCGTGTCTCTCCTAAACGAATTGTATTACAAATGTGTTTAATTGACGCGTGACACTATTCCTAATGCGCTATATAGCAATTGTTTATATCAGTTTTATTAACAGTTAAATTTAAGGCTATATCTATTATGATCCACGTAAGTGATCATCATTCTCCTTGGAATATGAACATTAAGGTCACTGCTAGTAGATATTATTATATTCTCCATTAGCTTTTGCTTGTGCGTGGATGGCGGAAAATATTCCTCGGGGACGTACCTACTAATACGTACGGGATTAAAAGTATCCTATGTGTTAATCCAGATTATAAACTATATGTGTGCCAAATTCAACCCAAATCCGTTCAGCCGTTTTTGCGTGATTCAGTTACAAACATCCAAACATCACTACACATTTTAATATTAGTAGGATTCAACGAATATAATATATTAGATTTTTTGTTTCACTGCCAACTTATCGCCAAGTTGTCAAGTGGCTGTTACAATTTCTCTCTCTTCAGGGAAAGTTCGGAGAGCTGTCAATTTCAGCTTTATGTATGTGACATAGGACAGGAGTACGAACTGCCGTCATTTTTCCAGCGAAAAAGTGTCAGTTGACTGTCACAGCTTGAAAAGTTCGAAAATACAAGGTGCTAACAATTCGCAGTGTTCATCAAACGAGTACCTATGTAATTGTTTCGTAAACGTGAAACGAAAATGAAGATACAAATTTCTTGTTTGACATAACTAATTAGAGTTATTACTCTCTGTACAAGAAAACTTGCTTACAAGTTGCTAAAGCCGTAGAAGTCTCATCTAGAATACAGAACAAAACAGTGACGAAGTAATTTGATACTATACGCCAGAATCTAATTACGACTAATGGACAAAGAACATTATTTCTTAACGTTCATTGTTATGAGAGCGTAAAAATATTATTTTCCAAACATCTTTTGGATTTTCTACTATTGTAGTCTGTAGAAAGATATTTGCGCAAAGCTTGATTAAAAACAGAAAAAATGCGTAAAGCCAGAGTGCGTAATGAAATCTCCAAAAAAGGTTTTGAATCAAGACTGTTGTTTGACTAACTCTATTTGTTTATCAGACTTCATTAACCCAACTTTGAAAGAAAACATTACATGATGCTGTAACAATTTTACTACAATAATATCAGAATGAACAGAATCAGACAAGGAAAAGATGCTGTATTGCACTATTGAGTCTTTAACATAACATATTTTGTGTCCTATGGTCTTTCTTAGGGCATTACTCCCGTTTGATTACATAGTATTTGTTCAATTTCATTCAAATATTTTTAATTCTCTTCAAAAAATTCAGTGAGCTATAGGTAGAGTAGGTACAGATCCCTACTGAAGAGTAGCCAATTTGCCGTCTACAATTAATCTGCACTACGTAGTAAGTACATCCTCAATCACAAGGCAAACTGACCATGCAAATATATTCTCCCAATTTCAATTTAATCCTAATGAAAAGCGTACAACGCGTTGTGATATCAATTTGGACAATTAAACAGTCTGTGCGCCGTTACACCATTTAACACGATATATGGGTCGACAAACGAAATCACTCGGTTCAGAGGGTATCATGATAGTTTAGTACAGATGGGACGTTGTTACCATAGGATGGGAATTAGGTGAGATGTTTTAGGGTCAATGATCTGATAGTTTGCTGTTAATAAGGGCGTTGTTTTATCAGAAGATGCATTGTTTACTATCTGAGATGGTTTGGTTATTCTTTCGTCAGCGTATGAAAACCAACCAACGAATTAAGGCCTCCCACGAAACGTTGCTGATAGTCACCTGCCTCGGTACAAGGTGCGTCAAACTTAATGTTATCATCACACCAGGCGTTTGGATAGTATTTATTATATTTATTTTATCATTTACAAGCGACACGCTCCTGCCTCGTTAGGTTTTTACGAAATGACAAAACATCGAGATTTCTCAATATTTTATTATTAGCGTAATACCCTCCAAAAGTGTTTTTCACAAATATTCTTCGATATAATATTACTTACCTGATTATTGACCTTATTGTCTGTTTCTCTTTACTTTTACATATTTTATACATTATATACCATCACGCTTGTCCCGAAGGGATAAGCAGAAGTATACCTATAATGCACATTACATACACATTTCGGAATGTTTAAGTCCGATGTAATAGGGGGCGAGACTATTGCCCACAATATTTATAAGTTTAATATACACATAAACCTACCGAAATACATTCTCTAAATTGTGTTGAAAACCTCATCAAAATAATAATATTTTAGAAGAACAACGCGGTCATACCGAAAAACGCGAAAAGCGACTTTGTTTTATAACAACGGATAGATTTACAAACAGTAAATAAAACTGTTTTCGTAAATAGATTTATTAAAGAGGATAAAAATATATACACTGGATTAACTAAATTAACTAACAAACTATAAAAATAAAAATGTCATTACCTTGACTATAAACAAACTAAAATAAATGGCGTCGAAATAAATAGTAAAATAGATACAGATAGGACTTATAACTTTTAAGTACATGAGTACTGCTTTCCAAATAATGCAAGCTTTCATTGATTGTGATACTTTTCAGTTTTGACCAGCTATCTAATTACGCAACACATTTTCGATTTGCAATTGAGTCAAATTGGTTTCGTTTGACTAGAATAGCTTTCAAAAGTTGTAAATTGAAAGCAATTCTAGTCAAATGAAACCAATTTGACTCAATTGCAAATCGAAAATATGTTGCGTAATTAGATAGTAGATTTACGGCCGCTAAGAGACGAAATCTTAAGTTTTCTTACGTTTTCGGATACTACGATGCTATTTTGTTTGCTTCGCACTAGATTTTTTAGGCTCATTGAATTCCTTATGATGCAAGCTTTCTTCGATAGAGTTTTTTTTACATTTCTGAGCAGATTTACGGCTGATATGACTCTTTATTAAATATGAAATTATTTTGCTATGACAACTTATAACTAATTAATTAATAAAAATAGCAAAATTATATAATAAATTAACTAAAACTATTCAAAAACTAAAATATTGCTAGTACTACTTATTTATTATGAAATCAGTTATAGGGCGATAGGGCCATACGTAGATAGGCCTCATCAGCTTTCAGTCGTCTGTAACTACATCCAAAGGTAGAGCCTGTAGAGAGGGTTTTCACACGGATACAAAATTTACCTAAAAACACTGCCACAAAAAGCACGTCAAACCTTTCATACTCAGAATCACTGAGTAGTCCCAAAGAAGATTTTAATTACTACCTCTAAGTATAACGTCACAGCTCTTAAAGAGTCCCTTTATTTCGTTAATTTTGCTGTTTCTCTGCACTTAGCTGACGTAAGAACTTGGCATAAAGTTTGATGGCTACTTTTAATAGAGTAGTTCTCTATAAGTTTGCGAAAGTATAGAGCCAGACCTGATGGAATGATAGCTTGACCTGCACAGGTGTTAGCATGAATTTAATAAATAATTTTGATGTACACTGTTATCTCAGCTAGATTAATGTTGAAGCTTTTAACATGTCTTTGAGTGGGGTTTGAAATATTTTCTCAGTAGCACAGGCTTTGGAAATGTCCCCGATAAACAAAAATTTTATAACGATGTCGACGGACGTAAACGGCATCCAACTCGAGGCAATAACATCGAAGATATGGCAAAAAATGTAAAGCAAGGTCACAAACGCTACTCAAAAAATTTTAATCGAAAAACATGAAAAATATTAAAGATAGATTGAACCCTTTTAAAGATAATTGTTGATGATTTTTCATAAATATACAGAAAAATATGGGCGGTCTCATGCCCATGAGCGGCATTGTATTTTCCGATTAAAATATACTTACACTAAAATAACACTGCTCTCGACGCTTGACGTGTCCACACGACGGCTCTGGGTTCGCAACAAGTTAATCGCCATCCTGAGGATGCTTCGTTGAGAAGTGAAACACGTGTCTATTTCTTACAGGGTTCTTTATGACTCTTTAAGAACAGATAAGCGGATTAGGTTACTAAATATACGTCGTCTATTGTATTTTGAAATAACTATGTAATTTTAATTAGGACTGGGAGTCTTACAAATCAAACAGCCAACTCAAATATTATACTACCTAGTTACAATATACACTGTGTTCATAAACATACTACGTAATGCTATAACACAAGCGTTTGATAAGTAAATTAAACGTTCACACGCGTTACAATAAATATGGAGACAGAAAGACCACGGTAATAAAACGACAATAATTACGCTTCCGGACTCGAAGTCTTGGAGTAAAAGGAAAAGTCTTATGCAGTTTTGATCCTGGCCATCATTTTGGTTTCGTCATTGTTCCGAATTTGAATTCACGACCATTTAAAAAGTTGTAGGCCTCTATACAAAAAGTGCAGGGGAGTGAATAACACTCCCGGACTCCTAAATCGAGCCACCCAATCAAATCAAAACGATAATTCGTTTTGATTTGAATGCTCGAAGAAGCATACATAACATAATCGGTATAAAACGTTCTCACTGCTGGGATACAAGCCTCCTTTCTATGAGACGGATGTGCCCGTTGGTTGATGTCTTAGTTCATGGATTTTTTGGTTCTAGGACATGCTGGTTTAACCACGATGTTTTGTAAGCATGCAGGAGAGGAATTCGGTCATAGTACCTATTTGATGGTGGGTGAATTTGTCACTATGAACGGTTTTTAAAATACATTATTTTCAAGATATTTATTACTAGCTTTCGCCCGCGTGACATCTTTATAAAGTATAGCTTATGTTATTCAGTGATTATATGGTATTCTACTGGTGATTTTTTTAATCGGTCGGTCGGTCGGTTTTTTTAAATGTAGTTATTGAGTTTATTCGTTACAAACCAAAATAAAAATGTTTTCTCTTTACAATATTTAAAAGTGCGTGTTCTGTTCTGACGATACGGTGATGATTAAGAAACTTATTGATTGGATAGTCCGTCAAAGTTGCGTGAGTGCTTGACCCTGACAGATTTGGTTTTACTTCGATTTTTGTTCAGAAAACTCCAACAAGACAGAGTTGGAGAGGTTCTTCTAAGCTCATCTTTTCTACACCCACTGCCAACGACAATTTATTATGATGTTGACACAGCAAATATTTCGTCGTGCGAAGATTAGGCCTAGCGCAGCGATGTTATTATTACGAAGAGTGACACGCGCATACCTACTCAACTATTGAAGATGACACCGAAATGTGGTTTGAGTACCTTCGTACCTTGCTATCTATTTGTTTCTGAATCATATGATACATAGTTTCTCTGTTTGAGATATTTTATGCTATGTATGGAGTAGCAATTTTACTACTACTGCAATTTATATACTTTAGGTGTTACTACATCAAGTTCACGAATAAGGTTAACTTTATTAAATACCACAATAAATTATTCCATCTGACGTCTATCTAATCAGTTGTTTGTTGATTGGAATAACGTCTTAACTCAAAACATTTTATACTGAAACTAAAAATATAATGTTATAGTCGATTTCTAAAATCTTATCATTATCTATATTTTTCTCTTCCTCCCTAGTAAGATTCTACAGATTTGGGCAGCTTAATACATTTTCCTGTTCTTGTGCTTATCGCGTCCATACTTCCCATCTTCCTTGTGGCATCAAACGAGCTCCTAATTAGCCGTTATTTGTGTGTATCTTTAAGATAAAGAGAACTCGAACTCTCTTATATACGTGACATTTAAGCGCTTCCCAGGATTATGTGCTTAGTGCTGCTAGTAGTAGAACAAGGACATGGGAACAAGAATTCTCATTGAATAGTTCCTGGGTTTTCCGCTATCATTTTATTTCCTTTTGCATTATTATCTGTCCTAATTAGTTGCGAGCTTATTATTATTTTTATTATATTATTATTATTTCAGCTGCCGTCGGCGGAAAAGGAGCTTAGTTAAGGCGAAAGCGTCAGGGTTGTACAGGTTTTTTTTACATGTTTGCAATTTGCAGATGTATTTTGATCAGGTTGTATGTTGCTCTAAGTATGATTCGTAGCCGTATCAAATATTTTATCATAAATATCATCAATACAACTCTCTAAGTTTATGAACTTATGATATTTACCCTATTGAATTCGTTGACATTTGAGGCCAATTCTGAGTTAAGGAATCTTATTGCTGATTCTAATGATTATAATTCTGTAAAAAATTCAAAAAAAAAAAAAAAAATTCAAAAGTCATTTATTCAAACTAGGCTGAGAATCAGCACTTTTCGAACGTCAAAATTACATAAGACAGTCCCCCAAAAAGCCCACCCTTCACCACTTCCTAGTGCATTAGCTGGGAAGAAGAAGTGGCGCAACAAACTCCCCAGCAGCACAGCTGTCTGTTCAGTTAGAAGAACAAAAAAAAATAAGATTCTATATAATAGTATTCAAAATAATTTAGATAATTTAGATTACGCAACACAAAACATAATTTAAATTATTAGCCATATGTTCGCTAGCACACGCCAATATACCATACAACATCATCGAGAACTATACTCAGGCAGAAATAAAAACTAAACGTAAACAGAACTTATCTAAATAAAAGCCTCCAGGCATAAAGGGCGTGCCCGCTTACATATAGTTGCAAAGACAAAGACATATTTGTTACGATCGCGAATCATATTTTGATCAACATACAACGTGACACTGACCTGCAAATTGCAAAAATATTAAAAGAATAAGAATTTCACGGACTACCTTAACGCATCCCCTTTAAGTCCAATTTTAGAGATTCTTGTTGTAGCCTTCGAAAAGGCAATTCCTATGTGTCTATGTGTGATCGGCTTGACACTCTATTAATAGTGGTGTCTCATACTGATTAAATCAGCACCCCATTAACTATTGACCTCCATTGACTCTAAAAACTAGTGTGGGAACAATACAGATTCCCTTGTGGTATTTCTTGGACTAGATAATTGTCTGCCAGTACTCTTCTGTGCTTAAATTTTTGTGGACTATCAACTAGATATTCCAAGGCAATTGAGGTCCCAAATGTTGCTACTAAGCGCCGAGATATCCTGGACTAATAAGATATCGGATATTAAGAAAGAAAGAAAGATAAATAAGTTTATTTGTCACAGAAACACGTGCATACAAAAAGATAATAAACTCGAATAGAACAATAAAACACAATATATTTAAATATAATCACGAGCACAAAACAGAAATAGTCGGGAGCTGCTGGCACGTCATGACTGTGGCAAGAAGGCTTCCACTCAGCACGATGCTGTGCTATGGGGACCAACAGCGCTGATTTTCCGTGATATAAATTGACCGTGCTTTTAATACCTTCTTGCCACACTTGCACAAAGACTTGCGTGACCTAAATGTATTCAGGGACCACACAGAATATTAATTCATCCCGCATTAACTTATCGGCGTGTCAGCATCTTTACTAACACGTTAATGATGATGCCTAACAGGCGTTAATAGCCCTTTATGACAAGTACTTAAGGAAGCGATGTGTGAAAGAGAAAATCTGAGGGTTTGATTTCGTCCTTAATATTCGTCAGCTCGTTAACAAACCCATGGGCTCAAACACAATATAACCCTCACACACGTTTTTTGAAATCCACTAGTAAAATATCTATTAATAACTGTCCAGGAGACTGATTGTTTTGTGTTTGTCTAATTTACACAAATCGTTTTAGGGTCAGTTCGGTTACAGCCCTCTTAGGGTTCAGATTCCCGTACTGCGCCCATGGGAGCTACAACGGATCAGCCATATATGTTCCGGCGAACCTAACTTTGCAACCCCAGAGTGTTATTTCGTATGTGAGTTTAATAATCCTTGTTTGTTTTGTGGTTTCTTGAAGATATGGAGTTATGTTATTGAGGGTTTTTGCTTTACGATACGAGAAATAGAGCTGTGGCTATGTCACTGGTATATAACTAACCCTACTGTGTCAAGAACTGTCGGTCGATTCTGTAAAAATATTAACGTGAAGCTTAGGTGAAGTGAGCGTGAAGTGAGCTGTCACTGCCACAGAATCGACCGGCAGGATGCTAGGGATTAACACTATTGACAGCTCACTTCACGCTCACTTCACCTAAGTTTCACGGTGATATTTTTACAGAATCGAACGGCTGCCGTTCGATTCTGTAAAAATATCAGAATCAGATCGCATAAATCATATTTTTTCAACAAAATCTGCCTTAGTTACAAACCTTTGGAAATAAATGTTGGTATTACCTATCTGGTTTAGTTCAGACATGAACGTTTGTAAGAAAAATCCAATAATCTTCAAACGTTCCGTCGTATCCACTGTAAGATGTAACCCTATCTATCTGAACGAACTTGTTCCCGGAACGTAACTGGGTTTCAGATCATTGTCCGACGAAATGTGGGGCTATTTATCATCAAATGCAGTTATATGAGTCACTGTATCTTCAAAAAAATTTTTGTTTAACCTCCATGGAGTTCAACGCTATGAGAAAACTTGTGAATTCGTCAGTTTCTTTACAGACAACAACACGTCAGTCCGTGGTAATTTGACTTTGACAGCGGATTTATTTCGTACGAAGCTCAAGATTCTTTTGGCGCGTGGCCAAAATCGGAACTAACGCCGCCATCTTGATTTGTTGACAAATTTTTCTGTGACAATTTCACAAATGTTTACAAACAACGCCCCCCTGTCAATGTTAGTCAGGTGCCAAAAGATCCTTGCAGTACGTAGTCCGCTTGCTGTAAGCGAGGATTTTGTAGCTTAATTGTGCTGTTTACGGGTACTTCTAGCGTAGATGCAAGCTTTTATTATACATTTGATGAATCACTCAATCTGCCCTGAATTTATATTTGTTCGCTTCGAATTGTTTTCTGCAAACAAATAAGAATAAGAGTTGACCCAGTTTATTTATACTAGCTTAAGATCGTAAACGCGTTTAATGAATTTATAGTTGAGAGTATATAAGTCAAAATAGTTTTTTATTGTTTATGTTGTAAAAGATTGTAGGTAGCTAGAATTTGTTGGCCGAGTGCGGTACAGAAGACCTCTTCCCACGGGTGTCGTAAAAGGCTAGTTTATTTATGTTAGCAGAGATATCAGCTTCCTCATGTGCTGATCTCAACGCTGCCATATTAATAATCGTTCGTATTACTAAGGTAATACCTATTATTCATAGCTGCATCAGTAGTTCAATAGACAGCGCAATAGCTAGTTCTTTTGGAGAATTGACAAGGAAGCTTTTCATTACTTAAATAAATGTTCAGAAGTCTGTGCTCGCAATGACTGCAGTTGGTCATTATTGTAACCATAAGTTCCTTCTTGATATTCAATATTTTTTTGTTGTATATCTTCAACAGTTTGAGGAATAAAATATCTAAGTTATGATTAAAGATAATTTATTTGTCAAACATAGAAATCGAGCATGCAAGATCTTAAATATAGGTAAAAAATCCGCACATGTTTTGCCCGCAAGTTAAAAAAATATAACTAACATTTAATTAATTCAATGAACCAAAGACTAAAGACTGGTTCACTAACATTAATTTTAAAATTGTATGAGAATAATACTGCCCTGCTAAGCCGAAAGGCGTTATCTCAATCGGAGTAAGTTTTGAGAAAATTGACTTTTTGTAAATTGTAATTTAAGGAAACAAGGATAAAAAAATTTCTTAGTGGTTTTTTTAAATGTTTTAAGTTAGATAGCGTTATTTGGCTTATACCATTAGATGCGAAATTGTTATAGCTATTGAATGGTATAAAAAAAAAACCAAAAGGCCGTATCTCAGAGATCCCAACTTTCGGCTTAGCACGGCAGAATAATACTATAGAAATAATTATATAAAATTCAAGCATGTTCAAAGGTTTCTGCCAAAAAGTTATTTATATTATAATAACACTTGTCTGTTAACATATTTCGAATCTTGTTTTTAAATTGATTTGTGGTCCTGGCTCTATATGACTGGTATTTTGTTGTATATTTTCGGGGCCATACAATAAAAAAGCTTTTCCCGATGAGTTTTTGCCGAGTGCAAGCAAAGTTGGCTATTGTCACGTCTAAGTCCAACAGATACATCTCGTGCACCGTGCAGCTACGTATATTCCCGATAATGAGAACATTTCGGTCAGAGCATCGCTCGGGGCATGCCGATATCGAGTTAAGGCAATGTGGGGCAGCTGTACCTGCGATTTATTTTTCACTTTCCATCCCAAATTGATTCGGCGTTATTTCCTTTCCAATGACTTTTGCATTAAACTTTGCGCCATCAATCGGATCAGAGGACGGATTGTTTTTGTAAACGATTTTCACTGAAGTTTGGTTGAACTATTTTTGCATATGAGGGACTGGTAGAAATACTATGAAGAATTTAGAAGGCATTTGTGAAAATCGGTTTATCTCGGTTTTCGGAATTGAACCCTGCTGCATATATGACCTCTTGACATAATCAACTTTCACTAGACCCACAGACATGGACTATCTTATTCCTTATAACGCACCTACTCCATGATGAAAATCTAATAAAAAATCTTATTCTAAAACGTTGAACAAATTCTTGGGGTGGATGTGAAAGTTCCGTTTCCCACCCTTTTGACCCGCTCGACCATCCATTTTCTTTCTGCACTCCATAAAGCGCATTTTCAGCCTTAAATCTCCTGCAAATATATTTTTGTGAGGTTAATGACACGTGAAAAAGGTTTAATGGGTGCACGGCTATTCAGTTATGATGAACGATCCGGTCTGCAATAGTGTATCGTTAAAAATGCATCAGAAATGCTTTATATTGAACTGGTAGGTAAATATGGTGTGTAATACTTTTACTAATTCCTTAAGAACCTACCTACCTTCGTTTAAATGGATGAAAATTTTTCGTTTTGTAGTACCTAGATGTGCAGTATAGGGTGTAGGGACGTCGACGTGAAAACTGTTACCATGGCTTTAGTACATGATTCTGAACGTCCCTCTTTTTTTTTTAGGGTGGGAAATTATCAACTAACTTCTCCCGCTCTGGACGGAGCGCGAGGGCGTGTCAGACTCTTACTGACTAAAACCCACCCGTGTTCCTTCAGTGTTGTCTGTACGTTGCCAGGGGCCACGGTATCTGGTTCGGACACGACACGACACCGGTCCGACACCGTGTCGCCGTGTCGTACCGGTCCGGTACGACATCGGTCGTAGCAGACCCCTTCAGTTCTGCTGACATCTCTTTGAGTGATGCGTGGAACACAACGCGCCGTCGACCTGGGCCTGGTCCTTATCGGACGGCGAGCTACCCATTGCTCACCGTCCGCAAGCCCGCGCTTACGGTGGCCGGAAATCGGCCTGCGATTCCCGACGCCCAGGGCGTCTCCTGCGGATTCTGAACGCGTTTTAATTTTTCGTTTTTTTTTATCTCCTGCTTTATAGGAAAGTGCCTCCTACGCGGTCAAAATGTATGGAATAGTTGTTTTTTTTTAATAACTGACGAAAATGTTCAACGCAGTAGGGTTCAGAATCATGTACTGAATCCATGGTAATAGGCTTCGCGTCGATGTCCCTGACACCCTGTATAATAGTTTGGTAATGACATTATTAATAGACTTCTCTTGGAATAGGCCATTGTTATATTCAACTACCTGCGTCAAGCGTAAACTAGGCAGAATAAAGGCCTTGCCAATAACCGGTGAAGTAAAACATCGTGACTTGTGGGAGAACCCGGCATGTCCTAGAACCAAACATTCAAAGTCATGTGATGATGACATTTACCAACCCGCACTGGGCCCGCGTGGTGGATTACGGCCCACTCCCTCTCACCGAAAAGAGGCCTGTGTCTTAGCAGTGGGAACTGATTATGCGAAAACTAGCTGACTGGCTTATTCCCTTCATTAACAAATCAAATAAACATGTAGGAACCGACACTATATAGAAAAGAACATTCCGAAACTTCTATTCCACCGCTGGCTATTTCCTAACAAATAAACTCCTTTTTGCACGATTTTGGGACCGATCCTGACCCCAGTTTCCGAATTTACCGACCAATATGTAGTTGAATCGGTAGCAAATACGTTAGGTTGTAAGTCTTTCTAGGCGAATTTCCGATAGATTCCTCTCAGTGACTAATGCAGCAGTTAAAACAATAGATGCAGAAACGTTTAGTTGCGTGAGCTGGACGATTGATGATGTTATTTGTGCCTATATAAATTGTGTGAATAAGCAATTTCAAGTTGTATTTTATTTTTATAGCTTTGATGACTAATGAAACCTGAATAAGCACCAAGTTTGAGTTTTTTGCTTATAGAAAGAAAGAAAGAAAATATATTTATTTAACACAGAGTAAAAAGCACACAATTTATACAGCAGATTAAAAAAAAATACAAATAAAAAGAGTAAAATGCGATCTAAGAAATTAGCAGGGGAGTGCTTATGATGTAAAATTCTTTCAAAATAAGTGGATTCGCTTATTTTTGAGAATTATATAAGCCCGGGGCTAATTGTTATTTACTTATGATAAATTGTATTACAGAAGCTGTTGGTAAACCTTTATTTATTTAATAAAAATAAAATAATGTACTTTTTTCAGTTTGATCTATTTATTTTTTTTGTGTCTAGTCGAATAAAACTGTCAGCTGCAAGGTGCAATATTATGCCGTGGATCATAGAATTTCTCATAGCTACTTCACCCATTTTTTGTACCTACAGAAAAGGCATTCACCCATATTATGTAAACCTTAACCTGTTTATCTCCATCTTAAAATAGTGTTACCTCCAAAAAAAAACGGTATAATAATCAATACGGTTCTTCAGGGTTTACTACAAGTCTTTTGTTTCGGTACATCAGGAAAATTGTCAATGCAATATATTGTATCTCGATATTAAAACACCGTGACCTGTAAACAAAATGGTATAAATATTTATACTTACGATCCATCAGTTTACGTCTTTTTTTCGATACATCACTAGTTATGGAAGCTTGTCACTTGAATATATTGTCCGAAGATTCATTACGTAATACTGAGCCTTATAAAGAAGTCTATTCTTTCACAACAAAATCTTTAAACACTCTTGTTTGACAGTTTTGTACTCGTAATATCAATGGAGGCCATTTTCAGAGGTCCAGCTAAAAGTCGTTTCACTTGGTAATATTATGTAGATTGTAGGTATGTATACTATTTACGTGTTTTACAAAATGGTTGACGTCACGTCTAACTCCATTTAAAAAAGTGTTGAATGTTTTTTTGGTAAAAAAGTGTTTGAATATTTTCGTTATTTTACGAAATTAGTTGGACTTAAGAACTGAGAAATGCCTATCTACCTAAAGCAATAGGCCTAGACACGTATTTTTTTTTAAATATTTTTCGGCCATCATTTTCACGGTACGTTTCCACCATAACTGTCCAGCCAGCTATGTCCTACGTTAGCTAAAAGCGACGTTCGCGCCAAATTGCTTCCCAATCGTGTTCTTCGCTTTAGTGTGCTAGAAGCGCTTTGTGTCTTTGTAACATAAACACTTGTGCTAAATGTATACTGAACATCTGACAACGATTACTTTCAATAATAACTACTTAGCGATTTCCCGGTTTTGCTGGAAAACTAGTATTATTGTGAAACGGACTATTTACAGTCGGTAGATTCTTATTTTATTCAGTTATTCGTTGTTTTATCTGATAAGCGATTTTAGTAAAATATTTTGAGACCTTGTTCAGCTTTTTGCCTAGTTTTTTTGCCATAATTAAGTAGGTAGCTACATTCTTGCTGTTACAGTTTATTAGCACTAGAGTATTTTCACTTTTGTTATTTTGTGTTTCACGAACTGTGTCCAAATAAATATGATTCTTTCTTTATTTTCTTTTCTTTCTATCTTCGGTCGTGACTGCGTTAAAACTTTGAAATTTCCTGGATGTAATGTACTTTTATCAATCATCTCTTTTTACCTAATTTTATCACATAGTTCGATAGTTTGTATAGATTGGTGTAAAAATACATCAAAAATATCTAGATATAAACACGCGGTTTCGTTTTAAAGACTTTAAAAGCAGATTATAAATACCGCAGCCATTTATTCAGGAAGTCAAAAGAAAACCAACCAAAATAATTACAAATTCTTCCTACGTTCATTTTTGGCGTTTCACTGACGCACCGAATCCACCGCCGCGATTTTAATTAAAATCATTCGGTGAGATACGGAATTGCGAGACGAAGATGGAATATTGAATTACTTTAAAGTTGGAGAGAGAAACTAAATACCGAAAGCTTGCTTTGCAATCTGTGTTACTTTTTAAACTAAAAGTGTGTTCACTGTCTCATACTTATGAGACAGTGAATCTGATCGTCAACGACGCTACTCAAAAGTTATGGAACACTATTGAAATAGGTACTAGTGCTGTGAAATTTTTACTACTCGTGCACGTTTAGTCGGGTCACAGATAATATAATACTACGTGTCGGGTTAACTAAATAAGTGTCGAGTTTGTAAACTCGGAGTTAAGTAGTTTATATTTTAACTCTTATTACGCGTTGTGCCACTAAAAAGTAACACCGGGTTAGTTAACCTGACATTTGTGTTTTTTGAGTTGGGAATATTGCAGTGCAATCGACGAAACTTAAAATAGAATTGCAATATCTGTGCCCTGATATGTAATCCGACCAAAAATGAATAGACGAACAATGAACGGAACTTAAATACCCATGCTTTTACAGTGCGTTACGATACTTAGTACTTTCTTGTCTTTGAATTTTATAACATGACATTTCATTTTTATCGTATTGTATGTGGTTTCCTTGGAGATTTAGTTTAATAAATGACGAAAATGTCAGGTAAGGAAAATAACGTTAATTTTTTTATAATTACATGAATATATTGCCTGCTGATAAAGTACCGAATTTTCACTTACTCTAACGTCGAACAACAAAAAATACAAAATTATTTTGGCAATACATACGAGTAGTTACACTAACCCAGAGTTTAGCGACTTACTGAACTCTTCCACATCGCTAGGTTAAATATTTAAAAGTTTAACCCTAGGTTAGCTGTTAATTCCGAGTTATTTAGGATAACCCATGAACGTAAAACTGGGCCTAACAGTTTTCTTTTGAGTAGTGTCGTGGAAGATAGGCCTAAGTCTATTCAATGTGGTTTCAGCTAAATAGTGCAGTCTTAGGGTGGGCTTGCAAGAAGACAGTAGTTAGGTAATTATGTACTTATTTGATTTTTACCCACAACTCTAGGTGGCATCTTCTTCACATATAATTATAAAATTAATGTATACAAAATATTGTGAAAACATTTTAAAAACGTGACGGTGGAGTTTCTTGCCCATTCTTCTCCTTTTGGAAAGGACTAGAATCTATTCTATTTTTTGTCAATTTTGACATTCAAAAGTGCCTTTTATGTACCTAATTCAAATATATTATTTGACTTTGACTTTGATTTTTCTATCAGGTTAATCTAATATCAAGCTTGCTCAGATAAAGGGCCTTAAATTTTTCATCAACTCCGGATTAGTTACTAATAGTTTTTTAAGTCCAGTCTCATATAAAATCTTCTTAGAAATTCCAATAGGCTTTCTATAAAGTGTGCTAGGTACCTACTCACTTGACATTGTGAGTAGCAGACAAAATGTAAATAACAGACCCTCTTTGGGGAATACACGCGCGATGATATACAAGACACTCTTAAATTCACTATTACTATGCTGTTGTGAAGAATTTGCCAAGTCAAAATTTCCCCAGCGTACTTTATTTGACGTTGGCCTACGAATTTTCATGCTAAACTTAAGATATTACGCGCCAACACCTTCTAGGCATGATTACTCAAGTTTACTAGAAGTGGGTAGCTAGAGACGTCAGATACCCTCCAGAAAAATCCCCTAAGAATTATTTTCTTTCCCCCGAGCAAGAAAATAGATTGTTTCACAATTATTTGAAAAGCTAAAGCTATGTTTCAAAATGACGTAAATTTTATACTTTATGTGTTTCTATTTGGAACATGCGGTACTAAGGCCGTCGTTTTCACAAACAATACCACTAAAAGTTATAATTCTGGAACTACTGAACCTAGTTTCATGTACTTGATGGGAGGGACGAGGAAATAACGTGCCACAGTTTGTTGTTGTTGTTGAAAATCGACCGTTTAAATAACTTGTTATGGTGTATTGGTTTTCAAGACTACACATTCTGGAAAGGGAGAGCCATACTTGTATATACCTAATATGGTACAGTGGGCTGCAGAGAAATCTCACCACCTAGTAATGTAAAAAACAATGTCTTTTAATTTTTCATAATTTGAAAACGAGTCGACTTTGTTCCCATCTTTTCCTTCAGTTTCCCATTCTTAGAAGAACCTTCCGTTAGTTACTAAACGAGGGATTTAATTTTGAATAATTTTAAACTTTTTGATACAATCACTAAACTATTTACTTTCCGTGTTACAGACCTTTGATTCTAATATTATTGTGCCTCAAAGCTGGAACATTTCATATGTACCTACAACTTCTTCAAAATTCAGTTATTTTTCCATGTTCCTTATGCGATACGTGTCCACACGGGTAACTATTATTGTTCAAGGAGAAAAGCGAAGAGACAAGCATTCAGTGGGGAATGAAACTTAATTAACGAAATATGTAAACCTCGCGAGACAAATTAAAACATGTTTCGTTTTTGTTCTCAAATGGAAAAATTAGGTTTAATTGCGTTTATGAGCCCTTGAGTGTAATAAGAGCTAAAATTCTAGACCTGAAGTCGCTGAAACCACAATTCATTTCAGTGAGTAACTTTCTATTGTATTAAGGGCAATGTACCAAATATGTCATTATAAGTACTCTCGACAGTACTTTAAAGCCCTTATTTCAATAACTGTGCTAGACAGTTATGGCACATTAGATCCTCTTCAACTCTGACGTAGAATATAAAGTAGGTGTCTCGTCGAAGTTCTAAAAGAACGAGTGCCAATTTGACCCAGTCCTTGGTAAAAATAATAGAGATAAACCTATAAAATTATCTCTTGTATTTTTCGCCTATTATCTCTTATAATCCAAAGTTCGTAGAAATTTAATTTAATTTTAAAGTTATGAAAAAAATCCAGTCATTTATTTTTATTGTCTTGAAAGTTTTATTACGGTAAGTCTAATCTTGTTACCAAAAACTCACAAGACCTATAACAATATGTACATAGACAAGGAAATAAAATGTTGAACACTTTAAGGTTAATTTTTACTTTCTTCGTATTGCCAAAATATTGAATGAAAATTACCTACCAGCTCGATTTTTTTTTTAAATGGTTCTCTCCTTGATCTTATTATTTACTCCTGCCTGCAACTTCCCCTGCGTAGACTTCAGAATTAGGTTTAGAGAAAAATGTAGAAATTCGTTTTAACATAAATAAATAACAGTTTAATGACTGTAATTAATTTATGCCATGCCAGGATAAAAAGTATCCTATGTGTTAACCCAGGTTATAAACTATCTGTGTCTATAAGCCTTTTTTGCGTGATTGACTAACAAACATCCAAACATACTTTCACATTTATAATATTATAGGAGGTTAACTAACTGACACAACCCTAACAACACACGGTTAGAATATCAAGGATGTGCTTAGCAATAAATATTGATCATATCCCGTAGTTAATCTCGTGTGACGTATAATAAATCATAGGAGGTTCAGCTGCCTTCTTGAGACGACAAATGGTTCCTGATATAGATACTGCTATGTATCTTAGACGTGATCTTGTAACCTGTTTATAATTTTCATTTGCTGTTGAAATTAGTTCAAGTTAGAGGGGTCGTTGCTAAATAACAGACGCATGAGTACATCGCTAGCTGCGGTCGTGTCGTGGATGGGTAACCATCCATTGCACATCGAGGCCTCTTCGTGTCTCGGAAAGCACGGTAAGCCGTTGGTCCCGGACCAACGGCTTGACGTACTTTGACAGTCGTTTCGGGTAGCCAAAAGCCCAAAAGTCTGACAACCAGTCTTACCAAAGGATATCGTGTTACCCAGTGACTGGGTTGTGGAGGTCGTATAGGTAGTCGCTCCATGTAAAATACTGGTATTTAGCTGCATCCGGTTAGTCTGGAAGCCGACCTAAACGTAGTTGGGAAAAGGCTGGGCAGATTGATTTGTTAAAAGTAGTTTAATGTATTGTCGCTATCTTTTAAATACCTACACTGACGAATAATAAAAAAAGTCACAAAATTATCATGAAATATTTTCAAAACCACACAACATAGCTTCTTGAAGTAAAAAGCAACATTCAAGTGTATTTAATAAAAAAAAAAACACTTATAAAATTGTTTTCGAGATATTTTTTAGTTCTTGTGTGGTTTAGGAAATTATTTAGATTTTTTTGGCACTTTGCAAGTGGCTTTTTAGTATTGCTCGTCAGTGTTTTTATTAATTTACTGAGCGAGAATATTCGATCAACGCTACATTAGAAATGCTACTAAAATCCATGAGTTCAGCTTCAAGTATTCCACATGTACACAATACAAAATCAATTGAGGTACTTTTACCTACTTAAGTGGCGAGGCGGGAATTTTCGTGACAGGCCATAACATTGAATAACAGAAACATAGATAGATAGAATATTCTTTATTATGCACACCATACAAATTACAGAAATACATTTAGAAATTTATTTAAATTACTATTACTATAATATTAAGAACTTAACTTTGAAAAGTTCTATCTCACGCCGCCGCCATCTTATTAATTAATATTTTTCTATCTAACTCTCTATTAAAGATCAAAATGTTATAAAGAAAAATCTTCTCTTCGTGATGAAAAAAAAAACTATTTTGTAAGTTCTAAACTTAGTTTCGTAACTTGCCTAGTTCCTATCAATAACCAAAAACTAATCTTTAAAAGAAAATTCATAAAAAAAAATACAAACTAGATTGGAGCAGATGTTACGAAAACACGTAATAACCAATTTTGCCTCTGAATTATTGCGTCCGCAATAAAACATTACGTATTGTTATTTTATTCAAGCTCGAGAAAAGTTTATTGAACATCCCAATTTGTTTTAATGCCTCCAATATTTTCACATCACCAAACAAATTCGTAACAGCAATTGCTTCAATAAAATGTATGTGGGGAACTGGAAGTAAACATTTAATATGGTACTTACTACTTTGTATAGAAAAGGTGGCAACAAGATGGCTGCCCAAGTAGTATGTTTTTAGGGTTACGCAACGATAAAATAAAATAAGTATAGTAAGATTTGCTAATACTTTATTGGTGACTGGTGATGTTGTTCGGAAATATCAGGTGTGTACTGTATAGTACTCGCAACCGGCCTGCATGACCAGAAGTATCAACATAAAGTAAGCAAAAGCAGTAGGTATGTAAGGATCGTAGCAGGTGGCGCACAGTAGTTTCTGCCTACCCCATGGAAAGAAGGCGTAAGTTTATGTATATATACGTATTATCAGCCTATTGTTAGTTCATATATGTAATTGGCTATACTTTTAGCATACCTAACATTTTCGTTTCGCGAACATAACATAAGAACTTACGGCATTAACGGGGGTAGCACACCTCCGTCGCGAAACCATAGCAGCGAAACCGCAGTAGTTCAATTCAACTGGCTCGCGACATGTTCCGCTGCGCGAAATTCGAGGAGCGGAACTCGAGTAGCGAAACATGCCGCGAGCCAGTTGAATTGAACTACTGCGGTTTAACTGCTACGGTTTCGCGGCGGAGGTATGTTAGGCGTTCAGATACCATTTAAAATCCAGAAGAAAAAATAGCTGAAAATATTACGTAGCTGCTCGCTTCCCAACAAGTTTTTTGGCTTTCGTCTTTCCTGCAATCAAAATCTAAATAATCAAATCTGTGGGAGTGATTTCGTGAAAAGGGACGGAAGTGTGGAACAGGAAGCCACGCAAGCGCGCGCTATCTCTAAGTATATCGACTATCGGTTTAAAAAAAAATCCTTGTTTATTTATTTGTCAGGCAAAGTTCTCATCAAGTCATGGGGACTCGCAAAAAAACACATTTTACTGTGCTATTTATTAGATGCAAGCCTAAAAGTCCCGCTCGTGCTCACTAACAGAACCCTCACCTAGCGAGCCCCAGTCGCACTTGACCGGGTTTTTTATATTTTGTTGTCGGTGTCAAGAATCCTTGTAAAATATGGGAGTAAATAGCGTCCCGCGTCGTCGGCATTTCTATTTTTTCAACAACGAAGTCACAATAACAACGTAACTTTGCTTTGCTCCAAGATTTGTTTTGTAATATTTTCTTCTTAGTAATATAAGTTTTAATAAAACTTGTTTTTATATCTGATGTTTTTTGTTCAGACTAGACTCAAAAAAAGATCTGTCTAGCCATTCTTCAACAAGTTATCCAATATACCTTGGAGTTCTATAAAAATACGAAAGTTTTAAATTAAATTCGAGGACATGCTCTCAGGGGGTGCACAGAAAGCTAGCTTATTGTATTGAAGAGCCACCTGCGGGGTGTCAGCGGAGTTGCCAGTGTTGCCACAGTTTCAAAGGCAGGAAAATATCATCTTTATTCAGTTGGAAACGTTGAGGAAACTTTCTGTTGTAAAGTAAAGGACTTACACTTTTTACTAAGATTTGTAAACACAAAATGAAAGGTACCTACTTATCTAGAAGTAGAATTTTGTTAACAACGGGAAAATAAAACGAGTTTGAAGAGCAAAAAGGAAATTTAAATGTTATTTGAATAATAAAGTAGCACTTAGATCGTAAGCATTCAAAGCTTATCTTACAAAAACTTCCTACTTTTCACAATAATAGACTGAAAACCGAACACAAGAGCCAAGGCCGTGTTAAGAAAAAAAAAGACATTTCATCAAAGTCTTCATAGTTTTTTGGGTCAACTTATTTTGCATAATTTACAAAATATGAAAGAGTTTTCTTGGCCTTGTTTAAGCCACAATGGACCAGAAGCGCCTTTTCAGCAAATTCAGCAGCAAGCAGCAGATTATTTATTCAGATATTCAATTTTTTAACTCGCTAGGGACAGAGACAAACAGAGAGAACTCTTGATTTATTTATATTCTTTGCAGAATCAAAAGAACAAAGCTTCTCAACTGAGGCAGCTTTTCGGGTTATGTTTGTGATTATTCATATCTACGTATAGTACAACTATTTTCTTAATGTCCTTCGGCAAACTTCGTGTTTCGTTAGTCGTCAGATTCCTATCAGTTGCCCTTTGCACTTGGTGCTTGTACGTATTGACTCCTACCGCTGCGCCCGCGTTGCCGTCAACCATAAGTTGACAAAGTAGCGATCCATTTTAATCCATTTACTTGCCCAGGAATATGAAATAGACTTTCCTAAGTAATTATTGTGTAACTTGTTTTGTTTACTAACATATACTCAATCTGCCTAGCCTTTTCCCAACTATGTTGGGGTCGGCTTCCAGTCTTACCGGATGCAGCTGAATACCAGTATTTTACATGGAGCGACTGCCTATCTGACCTCCACAACCCAGTAACTGGGTAATACGATACCCCTTGGTAAGACTGGTGTCAGACTTTCGGGCTTCTGACGACTCGTAACGACTGTCAAAGATCCACGAATGACAGCCGGGACCAACGGCTTAACGTGCTTTCCGAGGCACGGAGGATTCTCAGTATGTAAAGATGGTCACCCATCCACTGACCAACCCCGGCAAGCGTAGCTTAACCTGATGGATCGACCAGTGCGGCTGTTGTTACTTAGCCACGAGCTCCTAACATATACTAACAGATTTTTATTCTATTTTTGTGTGTACTACCAACAACCATACTAACGCGCACTTTGTTTGTAACAATTTTGTATGATTTTTTTGTGTGTTGAATTAAAGAAAAATTATTATTATTTGAACCAAAATGTTGCTAGTTATTAAAGAAAACTATACCTTTCAATAGTTGGGATACCTAGTCTAGCCCTTTGAACATAGGGTTCCCCATTCATGACTATTTGATACCTGTCTCAATATGCTAGACTTTAGGACAAAACTTTTCCTTTCTAAGTAACCTAATGCCTAAAACAAAGGTTAATTTGATTTTTGTACCTACTAAAGTTGTTTGTAGGTCGTTCCAAGTTCTGAATTTAAATAGCGCATAAACTCATTTAAAACTAATAAAAATACTTTTTTTTTATTAAAACACTTTTATTGACAAAAGATAAAATTACACTAAAATAAGAAAAGCGCTCGTTCTTTGATTTAATCAAAAGTTTACCTATAAGTTCGATAGATGGCGATGATTTAAAAGCGCGCTATGGTTTCGTTCAGTTTGTTATAGGTACCTAGGTGAGTTTTAGCTCTCTGCTTCATTAAGAATGAAAGAAAAAAGTCAATATAAAAGAAAAAAAAATTGACAGGTCATAAGATTCATTTCCCATGAATCTTATGATGAGGATCATATTAAGGACGTCGGGAGTGTAAAAAAGTATCGGTAATTCGATATAAAGAGTGTTCTTGAGTACGATTTTTTTTAAATGTTTCACTAACTTTTGCTTTCCAGATTTTTTTCCCAGGTACAATAAAATGATACTTACAAGAAACAGAGCCGTTTTTTTTTCAATTTTCTAGTTCGCACCTGACTATAAAATTCAGTACTCCAATTATTTTTCATTAAAAAATAGCTAATGTTTCCTAAGACAATTTCCCCATATCTCATATAGATTCTAATTTACCCCTACCGTACCAGTAAAAAAACACTGTATTATTATAAGTCACTGTATCACAATAAATCATAAGCAATATCGATACATTAAAAAAAATATCGATACAATATACAAATCAGACAATTTAATATCGATATTTTTGCAAAATTTTGTAAAAATAATAAATCCGCTCGACCGAATTTCGGTCACGGCGCGGCGGCCTATCTGGCTAATCTACGTTGTGATTATTTATCCGTATTCCTAAGTCATTAGTACCTATTGTTAAAATAATAATTACTTAATATTTATTCTATATAACATTTTTATACATACTGTAGCAGCGCGCATTCGCATAGCAGCGCGCTCGCAGCTACACTGAGCCGTAGGAGCGAGTGCCGGCACCTATATTTATAACTTCGAGCGTTTGAAAAAGAAAAAAAAAACTTAAAAAAATATAAAAAGTAGTGGTTCATCTGCATCAGGAACAGGGTCCAAGGTGCCGGTGGTCAGGGCTCTAGAGAGAGGAACCTCCTCACGATGCATGCCGCGTCTAGGAGTACCTACTGGCTTCTGAATCAAGCCATTGAACCAGCCGCGCAATGAGAGCCTCCTGAGGTGTTGGTCGAGGCTCTCAATTATTAGGCCATTAACTGTTACGATTATCGTTACAATGATTGCAGAGTCCACGTCCCACATGTCGACAACCTCGTGTGCTAAGTCGAGATACATCTATGTTCTATGTTATGGAGTTTGGTTTCCGCACTTAGTCCTTCAGTGGACCATTGTGCGTGAGATACATATACGTATATGTTTTTTTTTACTTAATATTATTACTACAAGTACTGACTAGTTTAGAAAATGTCAAATATTCTTAGTAATTCTTTGTTCATAATTACATCGCTAAATACAACCAAAAAGCGATACTTGATACACGCAACTTTAACTAACACTCCACTTAAAATAACTAAGTGAGTTTAGTGTTTTGTACTTGTTCCAAAAAGTTAAACAAACATATTTCACCAGGTACCTAAAACCCCTACAGAGGATAGGAAAACTTGAAATAGGGTCCGTACACGTACTCCCAAAAAGTTGGCTCGCCGGATTTGAATAAATCTCTTCAAAAAGGGATCTCAAACTTGAACGTGTGGGTTTTTTATTTACACTTTGTAATTGCTCTGTAAAGCGCTTTGTTTGGAGACAAATAGAACAACCCTTCACTCTTTGTAGGTATTAGGTAGGTACATACTTTTGAAGTTGAAGGTATTTGTCAAATGGCTGTACAATAAAGTTCCATATAACCTGAGTTAATTTGTTCTCTTGAAATAAAATACTTTATTCTTGGTCTTTAATTTGGGCACACACTGTAGGTAATATCGTATCCAGCGTGTCTTGTTGTCTGCACGTTACATGAACTGATGGATGCTACTGAACGTGCCAAACTCGTAGCCAAATTCTGGGCTGACTCTATTTAGATTGTCATAGATACGTTAAGAAGAATATAAAGGTAACGATGACTTCTTAGTTCCATCCCCCATAGCATGTTTGTGAGCAGTACCTAGTACCTACTATTTGTTACTATGTTTTACCAGTTTTGGTTATCGGCTCTCTTTTGTATTGTCACACTAGTTCTGATGGGGTCTGAAAAAACTTCAGCTACCTGTACACTCTATAACAGGGGTAGCCAAACGGTCGATCGTGGCTATTAGTTCAGTAGATAGTGACAAAAGCAAAACAAATGTTATATACTTATGTGACAGCGCAGGCTTTTGTGATACCCATTAAACCTTATATTGCAAGGCTGTTGCAGCACTATGAGTAATACACGCCCAAAGGTGATGTTAGAAATTTCCAACTACAAACCTGAATTTGCTAATCTAGCGGAAGATTCTGAGTATCTTCCGCTAGATTAGCAAATTCATATGAATTTATATATTTATTCACATATATTCATAATGAATATAATTAGTTACAAATAATAATTTTAAATTTAATATTTTCCCTCTTAATAAAATAAAACAATCTAAATACTTTTATACTGTTTCATTTAAAATTTCATGAAGTATGTAATTGGTAGATCGCACAGGGTTTCGTCAGTAAATAGTAGATCTTGGGTCTAATTAAATTGGCAACCCCTGCTCTATAATGATCCTTACGACATATAAAATGGGATCGAAATCTGCTTACTAAGCTTTGGAGTCTAGTAGTAGATCACTTCATCAAATACCTCACGATACGGGGTGAACTTACACTAAATACTCATAGATACTTGTCTTTATGTTTGTGAATTTCATTTTCAAGAAATGTAAAACATAGCGATAATTTGAATGCTCCAAAAATTCTCCTCTGTTGCGGCGGGTCCGATGTCCGGATACAAAGTTATAAAAGCTCTTATTTCACTCTTTCCTAGAAGGCCCTAAGGTATACATAGATCTAGCTTTCTTACCGACAAAGACTTTGAATTCATGTGTCGAGACCTTGTGTCGATACGAGATACCTATAATATGTGCCTGGCACATTATCGTCGGCCCATTCTATAGTATACATAGTCCAACACAAAATGTGAGTGGTGAGTGCGCGGTCCATGTTCGGAACATGGCTCAATTGCTGGAGTGTCCAAAGAGTCTAGACACCTGTAGTTTTGGGGATCTGCATCACTGATGCTGTTATTAATGTGGCCGCCTACTGGACCAAACTAATTTAAACTAGAAGGCTGGCTCGTTCTTTGGAAAAGAATTAGCATTGTCATTCAACGTGGCGTGAGTCTACTGGGTACGTTTCCGGCTGACAGCGACGTGGAGGACGTATATACAACAACACTAACAAACAACGAGCACTAATTTTCTAGCATTATAACCTGAACCCTAACACCTTTGGGGGAACAGACATGATGTTAATATAACCATAAAGCATAATTAGCCTATAATGGTCTCGTACTATGTTTAGTTTGTTATTTAACTTAAACAGTGTGAAGAAGAAGATCTTATAGTAAAACTATTCTGAATCACCAACTTTCTGATGCCTTGAGGTAGAGATATTGGTTGGGGAGCTCTATAGCTATGTCTGAGGAGTCTTGAGTTCTCGCAGTGGAAGTAAGGAAAGGTAAAGGCAGGGAAATTATAAGGGGAATATTTATTAGCATTTATTGCCCTACTGCTGGGCAAAGGCATCCTTGCTCTCCTTCCACCTCTGTCTGTCCAGAGCGGCCAAGGACCAATCTTTATTAAAGGAGTCCAGCTCATCCCGCCTTCTCGAATTGAATTTGACTATGTGCATTGGACTATTTACCAATATAATTTGTTCGTATATTTATACCATAGCTGTCATAAAATACAATAGACGACGTATAACATAATCTCGTAAACGCAGTGTCACTGCGTTCGGCGCTTGACGTTGCAACACGTCGTGTCCGGGTTCACAACAAGTCAATCGTCATACTGAGGATGGCTAGTTGAGAGGTGAAACACGTGTCGATTTCTTACAGGGTTCTTTATGACTCTTTAAGAACAGTTAAGCGGATTAGGTTACTAAATATACGTCATCTATTGTATTTTATAATGCATTTCTGCAATGTCACGCCTGATTCAATTAACTATCACAACTGTCATTCTTTGACAGTTGCATATAATGACTGTAACATGGCAAATTGACTGGGTGTCAATTTGTTTTACAATTAATTTCCCTGAAAGGAAATCCATAAGACAAGAATAAAATAATAGTTCATTCGCATAAAAAATAGTGCAGAATTTATGTGTCTTCAATATCTAAAATTCACATGTCAGCGGTTGCTGGCGTCATAAAATTTTATACAGAACTTGATGGATATCCGATCAGCGAGCTAGTGTGGGGGGTACATCAGTCATCTCTTCTTTTATGCTTTTTAACGTAGACAGCAATTGGATTGAGTCTTAAACACGAAGTAGGTCGTGAAACATTTTTATTTTTCGCTATTCGTCCATAGCATAATAATATCATGAAATTACCCCTATATGCCTCAAAGGAGTATACAGAATATTAGGGCTATCACATTTTTGCCAGTTATACAATGTCGTCCATGGGCATGTGCCCGAACGTATTTTTCTGAATAGTCATGAACAATTAACTTTAAAAGGGGGGTCTCTTTCTTCTCATCTTTAATATTTTTCATGTTATTCAATTTTTTTTTTTTTTGTAACTTTTGCCATATCTCCTATGTGGCTCGATTTGGATTCAGTTTATTATTTCTAAAAGCTTATGAGTTATTTTATCGGATTAACTAATATTTTTTGGTAAAAATTGTTGACTATGAAAAAAAACCGAGGTGAAGACCTTTAAAAAAAAAAACAGTATTTATTTTAAAAAACACAAGTGCAAGTCCATATAATCATAGCGAGATATTGAAAAAAATAAAAAAAATAAAGAGATAGCCTAGGTATATAATTATATATACGTATATTATATGGTATATCTTTATTTATTTTATTTTATATACATATATATAAATAAGATTTTTAAGTTTCTTTTCGATAATTTGGCATAAAGACAGGAGAATGATGTCGAGCGAGGCGTCATAGGCATAATAATAAAATTATCCGGAAAATGTATATTTACTTACACGTGCAGAATATATGATAGGTAAATTATACCTGTTATCAGAAATGGTTTAAATAATGAATTAATTCCTTCCTTGATTAGTCTCTCTACTAATTGTTTGAATAATATTTACACGTTACTAAAATAACTATAATTTTATTTCCCTACTAGGTACATTATTATAAGCAAATCAGGAAAATCTAAAGTAAACAGATTCGTTTATAATTTACATAACATTTATGAAAATGAAGCTATACCTATAAGCTTATGAATATGATATTAAAACAAAGACATAAACAATACTTTTCTACATAAATCCATAGTTAAAGCAAACCACACACCGCGAATGATGTCACTTTACCATATCGTTGACAAATTCTAAGAAAATAAATAGGTACATGGCATAATAGTTTCTAAAAATGGGAGTATTGATATTGCGACGGAACTCAGAACAATAAACAAGGCAGAAATAAGACCATTATCATGACTAGTGAGTCATCAAGGACATGGAAGTCATACTATTTGAGAATTAAGTCATTTGTGTAGGCAAACCTGTATGAACTTTTAAAGAGACGTATTCTAAAAGCTAGATTTGAAAACAATTCGCGTCGCAGTGTTTTCCGGTATTTTTTTGTACCTTATGATTATAATAGTTTTGAATAGGTGTGCGTTAACATTGCAAGCAAATAAATGATACGTAAAATAACTGCCAACAGCCTTTGCAGCAAACATAGGAATTCTGTTGAACCTGTGATTCTACATCATGAAGCGAAGTAAATGTTCCGGAATCTAAAAGGATATCATCATCTACAGATGTTTCCGATAAATTCTCCTGATTATTGTTGAATATCAAATTAAGAATCAACGGCTTTCATAGAAACTCAAATATACGGCACGTTCAAGCTATCATTTCATTCGTTTACTTGGAAATAATCAAACACAGGAACCATGCAATTGACCTAAAATCATGCGATAACGTCCCATTTTCCATGTAATATTATTACAGCAATATCAATTAAAGTTCCTCAGTAGTCCTCAATTTTATCATAAACGTGCTGCTGTATTAAATTTTATATGCAGCCGTTCTCAGAATACGTCGGCGAACTTCTTAGTGGATGATCTCAACGTTTAATGTTTGTAAATATATTCTTGGTAGCGTTTGGCGCGGTCGCGTCGCGGTTTTCAATAGCTAGACTGTATGGCACCGATCACCATAGCTGGAAGCGGCTGCATTAACGGTGTCGTTCATTACTCATTCATTTTTATTCAGCTACGATGTAAGGCTATAAAACTTTGCATTCGGGTTGTCAGGATTTGTCATGAATGATACATGAAGATAATAAATATGTATGTTTCATGTATCCTGTATTACATACAGGTGACAGATTTTTATTGGATTAACATCTGTTTTACTACTGTATTTATGTTGGTTTCTTAGCAAGGGATTCCGTGTTACTCAGTAACTGGGTTGTCGAGGTCAAATAGGTAGTAAAATACTGGTATTCAGCTGCATCTAGTTAGACTGGAATCCGACCCCAATCAAGTTGGGAAAAGGCTAGGCAGATTGATTTTTGTATGTTTCTTTTACATGTTTTTCATTCAGCACTTTTGAGTTTATGTTATGTTGTGTGTGTTTTGTTTAATAAATCACATTTAGAAAAGCCACTGGCGTTTTTAGAGTTGACCTCATTTTCAGAACAAGCATAAAAAATATACTACATAGAACACTTCCACGAAGGCCGCTGCAAGTTGGATTGTATAAATCGTAGAGATTACGAATAAGATTTTTATAGCGTCATGATAGACTACAGCTTTGTGCATTGGGATTTCAAAGACGAATAAATAAACGGGCGCGGGCGTAAAATCGTTCCGTGTGTTTCTCTCGTAGTCTAATGGGTATGAGGCGTTATTGCCTAGAAACCTATACAACTAACGAGAGTCTAAATAAATATTGGTCAAGGTTCCTTTGTGTAGTGTTAGCGTATTGCTCATGTCGAGGATATCTGATTTCTCCCACACAATTTAGGTGATAATGAAAAGCAATCTAATACGATGCTCTTAGATTGGCATATTTTAACTCAATGTTTCGCCGTAATCTTTTGATTACGTAAAAAAAGAAAAAATACGTGTCCAATATTTAACAATAATGTCCGTGACGGACTTTAAAAAAAAATTTAGTAAACATCCATCATTTTAGTAAAAATGGTAGAGAGACTATTCTCTCTACCATTTTTTCTGAACGGATTTGGATGAAATTTGGCACATGGGTAGACCATAACCTGGGTTTGGACATAGATACTTTTTATCCCGATATTCCCACGAAATCGAGACTTATGCGGGTGGAACCGCGGGGTGCAGGTAGTCATTCTATAATTATGCACAATTCTGTGATCGATTTCACGATGCACTTATAATAGTATTATTTTAGCACTACATATGGTTTTCTTTCCATTACGGAAAGACAACCAAGCTACATCGTTTTTTGTCCCTATAATTCTATTGGTCAAGGCTATATTAATGATTATACATAAACAAATTTATTATAGATGGCATTAGATGCGGGGGTGTAACTTGAATCCATTGTCTTTCTCACGGTTATGGATATATTAAGTAAGCCGTTACCTATTATCTGACCTCCTTGTGTGGTGACCGATTTATTTAATTTTTAATAGAAAACGATTAATTCTATTAGACATAAACGGCCTACGTAGGTACTACAACAACCGCCAATTCTTCGCGGTTTACGATAGTCTTTTATTTGAATAATATTTCAAATACTATTTTCCAAGTTTGAAATAATTACATACCATAACAAAATATCACGCCTATTTTCTCGGAAGGTTAGGCAGAGGTGTACCTATAATAATACACCCATGTCCCATGTACTATGGACGAGCATATTGCCATTAACCAGGCACAAATCAAATCCAGACTCTGGGCTGAGAAATTCCTGACATAATTCTGCTATTATGAGACATCTGCGTAATGTGTCCATCGCTTAACATAGACCAACCTATGACAACTCTATAATTATAACATACCCAGTTATTGTCATAATCACACACTTGGCAATGTATTAGTAATTGTTGCAAAGCTCTATTCGTGTGATTTGTATAATTATTACAAACTAGCTGGGCCCCGCGGTTTCACCCGTATAAGTCTCGATCCCGTAGGAATATCTGGATAAAGTATCTTATGTCCTAACCCAGGCCATGGTCTACCCATTTGCGAAATTTAATACAAATCCGTTTAGCCGTTTTAGCGTGTGGCGGCCTGCATCGCCACATGCGAACTACGCATTAAAGACCTGATGTCACACAAAATCTTGACGTTACACAAAATCCTTTTTTTTTTGGTTGGGAAATTATCAAATAACTTCTTCCGCTCTGAGCGGAGCGGGAGGGCGTGTCAGACTTTTACTGACTAAAACCTACCCGTGTTCCTTCCGTTATCTGTGTGCCGGGGCCACGATATCCCTTTCGGACTAAGGGATTAAGGACAAACTCGCAACCCTGGCAGTTACACAAAATCCTGACGTCACACAAATCCTGCATCGCGCAATTAGAGTCAACCATTGGGCAGTTGCCCGCCAGACACAACACCGTCTGGTCGGAGTATCCTTCCTTTTCTAATGAGGATGAGTGAACATTACACCCTGTTCCTCATACCCCTAAAAGCGTGAAAGCGTAACAAATAAACAAACGCCCTTTCGCGGATATAATATTATAGTAAGGATCATACGAATAGAGCAATGCACCTATTATTATTTTATTGTAATGTCGCAATAAATTATTCAGTAATCATTGTTGCACATTAATAAAAAAACAATTAAAAGTTTTAAGTGGTCTTTCAGTCACAGCTTTAATGATAGTATTACCGCACAGCATTAAATGTTCACATAAATATAATTTAATGGCTCAATATAGAGATAGGATACAGAAGGTCCATGTAAGGAAAGTTGTTTGTTATGAACAAATTACTTGATAAGCAATTCTGTTATACAAAAAGCCCACGCTAGCTAAGCTTATGTGCCTGATGTAATAGGTACATAAGACTCAAAATTTATGCTAAATGTTGGTCAATATTTTGGAAAATCCTTGGGTGTTGCTCTTAGATCTATCAACTCAGCCTAACGCAGTCCATTGTTGGACATGTGCCTCTCCCAGGCAACGGTACAACACCCTGCCCTCCTACTTCCGCATCCAGTCTGTCCAAGCCACCTTTTTAAGGTCGTCGCTTAGCTGGGAGGCGTCCCACACTACGCTTGCTTTACGCGGTCTGCACTCCAGGACTCGTCTGGTCCTCCAGCCATCGGTCCTTTGACAAACATGGCCAGCTTACTGCCACTTCGGTTTGCTTACTCTGTAACTTATGTCGGTTGCACTTTTGTACTGACTACCAAAGCTGTTATTTGCCAAACAATAACATTAAAACAATTGGATCAGAATAGTAAATTATAAAAACAAATCAAACCCGTTCAAAAAAAACCAGAACCAATCAATCGATGGTTTGGTTTCTCAGAAGCAATCAATCGATGGTTTGGTTGCTCAAATCGTGTTTTCACACAAAAGTATTTTAACACTCAAAATCTACTGCTATTTGCGACCAACGGCTTTAAAATTGTAGCGTTTTATCCCATTTACTTTACCATGAAAATGGGTTCCTGTTTGAAGTTCCTTTTTGCGTTTTTGACATCAGAAAATTCTTAGGATACGCAAAGTGGCTTATGCAAAGGTTAGCCTATATATAGAAAAGGTAGCTAGAACCTGAGATGTGAGTAGATCAAAGTGGTGGATATATTGGATATAGTGAATATATCCTAGTAATTGGGTTGTGGAGGTCAGATGTCAGCCGTTCCGTGTGAAATTTGGAAAGGATGGCCGCTTCTGGTTAGACCGGAATTAAAGCCGAATATAGTAAAATAAAGTGTCCATTTCTTTCATATTTTGACACGGGTTATGGTGTATGACATCGGGGTTTCTACTGTGATCTGGGTTTGTTTCGAGACGTTAATCTTATAAGCGCTGCGACCGAAAAATTGCAATACAAATGAGAAGAATGTAGTTTTGTGCTAGAATCGCAACTAAAGATTAAAGCGGAAAATAATAAAATCGCAACTAAAGATATGAAGTCAAATCTCAATTCAGCTTACTGTAATGTGATTGGTTGTAATTTTGTAGTAGTAATCACAGAAGCTGATCTCAGATTTGACAGCTACGTAACTGATTAAAGGGCGTAGACAAGTGGTAATCCGCTTTCAAAGAGTTTCGTATTTCTACAGCGACATTCTACAGTATTGATATAAGTTTTTCGTTAGTTTATGTCAGTCCCATACATTTTTTACTTTTCCATAATCGTTATCGCTAATAGAATGTCAATTTGTCTAGGCCTTAGACTTGTAACAACTAGTACGAACGTGCGAAATAAATATACCTCCGTAAATTCGAATATTGAATATTGAAAACGCTCATTTCGGACAAAATAATACGAAAATAAATGAAAATACTGGCTACATGGGTCGCTATTAAATAAATAAAAAAAACAAATAAATCTTTACACCGAATTTAAAAGAAAGACTTTTTAAACTATATAAATAGTAGGTTGACTAGTGGTAGAGAGTAAATAAATAGTTATAAGTCGACTATGAGGTTTTCCGAACCTTGACTATAGCTATAGTGACTAAACTATACGCGTTTGTGGTAGAGGCTTGTTATAAGATCGATACGATCATGATTGACTATAAGGCGCTTTACAGACAGCAGGAATCGCTTGGAAATCCTGGCATTTTTTCATAAGTGTGCGTTGGATTTCCATACGATTCCAAATTGTCCGCGGACAAATTTTCCATTGTCTGCGCGATAAAGTCAATCGATTTCGAATCGTCGAAGGCTAACATGATAATTATGATACAAGTGGGATTTCTGCACATCATTAAACTATTTGCGTGCTCGTACTAAAGTTTCGCATAAAAGATAAATAAATAGGTTGTTTGTGAACGAGCGGTTTGACGCTATCCCGCCAGTGAGTCAGGCGGTCATTGCATATCGAATTATTTATTTATTGTAGTCATCACGGCGTTGCATTATGTCATTGAGTGACTCAGTCCGATTAAAGCGTAGACATAGCGGGAGCATTGGGTTATCTGTTTACTTACGATGCGAAGAAAAAAACATGTGGTTTCTGTAAGTATTGGTACTGTAATTATGAAGATTTTTTATACTAAGCTATTTATTATTAGGTATGTAGTCACTAGTCAGACTTAAATTGTATAAAGCTTTTAAACAAAACTTATGAATGATTAACAATTATTGTATTTTTACCTCTACTACTAACTTCAATTGACTCTAAAGAATAACTTACATTATATTAATATTTTTAATTCTAATATGATCCAGTTCTTGACCTGATCTTGCCTGATGGAAAACTATTATTTCGAAAGAGCATCAAGACGCCTTGACAGGTTTGTTTAAAAGGACCAACTTTTTTAAACCATACACCAAGATATTGACGATAAAAAACAACTTTGCTTTCAACATTATCTAGTACAAAATACATTGCAGCAAACATTTTAAAGCACCTTCTGTCTGCACCCAACTTTACACTGTCGGTTTAACATTAATAAACCAATCTGCCTAGCTTTTTCCGAACTATGTTGGGGTCGGCTTCCAGTTAACTAGATGCAGCTGAATACCAGTATTTTACATGGAGCGACTGCCTATCTGACCTCCACAACCCACTTCCTGGGTAACACCATACCCATTGTAAATACTGGTGGTCAGACTTTTGGGCATCTGGCTACCCGTAACTACTGTCAAAGATCTATGAATGACAGCCAAAACAACAACGTTATTATACCTAGATATTGATGTTTAAAAACAACTTCACTATCTACAAACAAATTCATTGCATCAAATATTTTAAATAATATTAATTTATATTATTATTATTATATATATATTTTTATTTATTATATTTGTTTTTTAATATATTTTTATTGCTCCTAGCCTTACATTGTCGGTTTAACATTATTAGGTGATGCATAACAAAATGCATCTACATTTTGGTACGGAAACCGCTTTCTATGCAGAACACGGGTTTCGGCCGTCATCAATCGGGCTAAATAAGCGAACTGCCTTTTGGTATGCTAATATTGTTCCAAAATCTAGTCAAGGACAGGATGAGGTGGACTTTGTTGATTTTATTTATTATCTACCTTATAAGTATCTTTAAGCCCAGCATGAATCATTTTTATAAACGTTTCTTCTCTCATCATCATTTGCCTAGCCCTTTTCCAACTACGCTGGGGTCAGTTTCCAGTCTAACCAGATGCAGCTGAATACCAGTATTTTACAGGGAGCGACTGCCTATCTGACCGCCACAACCAAGTTACTAGGTAACACGATACCCTTTGGTAAGACTGCTTGTCAGACTTTTGGGCTTCTAAATATCCGTAACGACTGTCAAAGATCTACAAATGACAGCCGGGACCAACGGCTTAACGTGCTTTCCGAAGTACGGAGGGGTTTTGGTATGTAACGATGGTCACCATCCACGGACCAACCGCGGCAAGCGTAGCTTAAAAATCAAACTTGAATAAATAAACGTTTCTTCTCTACAAGGTGTCATTGAAATAACAGAAAATCTGAAAAGAGGTAATGAATTCCTCATTATGAACAAATACTAATTCCGAAAAAAGAATAACTGCCCTATAAGTTTCTCTCTCTCTCTTCCTGGCTATGTATCCCACATGGTGCTGGGGTCAGCCTTCCTGATCTTTCTCTTCCAGTTCCCTCTATCCTCGACAGCTCGACAGCTCTTAGCCTATACATTTATGTTCGCACAAGACGACAATATAGGTCGGAAGTAGCAGATTTTTTTGGCTTTTTCGAGTTTTATCATAGATTAATTAAAATTGAGATGACTGGTCAGGTGCGTAGTACTCGAAACCAGCGTGCGTGTCAGGCGTGGCCAGCTATCTAATTACGTAACATATTTTCGTGAACGATTACGACTAATCTGTTTCATTTTGACAGTTCAACAACATTCATTGCGTTATTTACGTTGTTAATCAGATTTTTTTTCGAACTTATGGATCATTGATTTAGCAATCTGTTTCAAATGATTCAGATTCTGATTGCTCGTGTATTACGCAATTAGGGTACAGATGTAGGGCTTGCGGACGGTGAGCAATGGGTAGCTCGCCGTCCGATAAGGACCAGGGCCCGGGTCGACGGCGCGTTGTGTTTCACGCGCGCCTCAAAGAGATGTCAGCACCAACTGAGGGGGTCCGTAAGGGCCAATGCCTGCCAGGGTTGCGAGTTTGTCCGAAAGGGATATCGCGGCCCCGGCACACAGGCAACGGAAGGAACACGGGTGGGTTTTAGTCAGTAAAAGTCTGACACACCCTCCCGCTCCGCCCAGAGCGGGAAAAGTTATTTGATAATTTCCCACCCAAAAAAAAAAGGGTACAGACGTAGGCAAAAGGAGTATGTAAGGCGGATCGTAGCAGATCTCAGATCTTCTATAGTTTCTGCCTACCCCTATGGGAAGAAACACACGCCGAATTTATGTATGTATAAAGAAAAAGAAAAAGAAAAAAAAAAAAATTGTTTATTTCGCACAAACTACACATAAATTACAAAAAAAAATACATACAGTGACAAATTAGCCAAAAGCCTCGTTTTCAATATACAAAATGAATAAAAGTTTGACAAATTTTGTCTATTTTGTTGTAAGTATGTATATGATTGTATGACTTTTTTTCAGGTTTTTAGTTAATTCTTGTTTACACGGTCATTATCTCTCGTATCGACAGTAAGGTAAACTACCTATAGCAGAATTACTTATGTACTACTTACTGTGTTGGTATACTGTAGATTTACGGTAAGGTAGTCCGGCTGTCAGGGTGCGCTGGTTGTATATTTGATAATTATCGCCACTCATAGAGGCAAAACCATATGTTTAATTACCAACCAATTATTATGTTTGATAAACAGATCTTATCAATACCAAGTGTACCTAGCTATTGAGGATAAGAAAAACAATGGTTTACAAAGCCTACAATCACAATAACTCTGAACACAAAAACGGTTCGGCAAAAGACATTGTTTTCCTGAAAGTAAAAATAATGGTTTCTTAGAAAGGCTTTTGTAAGATTACAGGAAAATATACAAGAAAGATCTATACAATGTATGGTTTGGTTCAATGAACTACAGCTAGTAGCTTTGCTGCTGAAAATGGGATTACCTTATGCCCGTTGTCGTGGCGACAATAAGTAGGTTCACCCTTACTCATTACTCGTGTAGAACGCAAGGTCTCGCTGTCTGCATGTCTCTATGGCTGTTAGAGCACCTATAACTCCAGAACCACTGATCCAAATTACATGTTTTGTATTTTAATCCAGCGATAGTGTTTTCTAGTTTGGTTTTAGGACAGATTTTTATACGTTAAATGACATAAATAAATAAGAAGCGATACAGTTAACAGTAAATCGGGCCCGATTTCAGAATTCTACGCTGCGACATTTATTATTAAATGTCGCAGCATCATGCTGAGATGGGGGCCTTTTGGCCTAGCACAGGACTTTCTGCTTCTATTTTAATTTTACTATGTTTTAATTTTTATTGTTTTTTTCTATTTATGTTTCACTGAGTGTGTTTTAGTTTAATTTGAGATCTTCTGTGCTTGTCTCAATAAATACTTTTTCTTTCTTCCTAAATCAAGTCGAGGTCACAGCCAGTGATGACATCAAATTTATAAAATACACAACAAAAGAAAGCAATACCCGTATGACGCACCATACTCTCAGGGTTTGCCATCGATCAGGCTTAATAACCCGCCTTTTGATATTCTAATATTGTTTCAAAGACCACTCAAGCACAGGATGAGAAGGACGTAAGATTAGATTAACTTTTGTACTGTAAGAGTACTTTGTAAGTATCCTGTTTATAAAAATCTGTGCTTCTTCAGAAGTACTTTTAAGCTTGTATAAAATTGTTACATGTAAGTGTGTCTATTTATGTAGTTTTATAAGAATTAGCTACTTGAGATTAAATTTAAAGTGCTTCAATTTATGTTTCCAAAGCTCTTTGAAATTGAAGATTTATTTTGGTATTAAAAGACAAAACGACTCAAATGACAACAACATTGTAACGGGTTCTCGTCAGGACATTATGAAGAGGCAACTCTGTAAGGGGTTATAAAGTTGGTTTACCACACGCTGTGCTCGCCTTACCAGCTAATAAAATGGCAATAAAATTAACTTTAGTTCATCAATGATCACTCAAATTGCTTTAAAATATGATGAAATGGTTGCTAAGGATTTTTGCAGTATTTTTTGGCCGGCCAAGCTAATTATCACCTGAACAACCTTAATTGGATGATCTACAGAGGGTCCCGGGTAGAGCTTGAATGAGATTCGGACAGACCAAGGAAACATGGCACGAAAACGAATAGGCTTAGGAAAGGGTTAGTGACGACACCTTCCTTCTCAAATAAGCAACTGAAATTATTGGAGCAAATTACAAAAACATTACACAAAACCCTTGGGTAATGTTGAACAAACATTCGTGAGGCGTTACATTTGGTAGTAGGTAGGTGTACACTATACGCAGACCATCTCGTTACACATCATGTCCGTAAGATTTGTTTACCTTAGTCCTATTTACATATTCGAGGTCAGAAGGGATACTTAAAACAATAAATAATGTGTGAATCTGTGAGATATTGTAATCGTGCTATCGGCAATTTTGTGATATTGCGTCAACTTATTAAACGGAGTATTAGAGTTACGAGCAAAATAGTTAAAGTGTAGTTCGGATATTGATGGGTAAAGTGGAACACCAAGAATATAATAGATAGATTGTTGAAAATATGTTCTGGCTAGAAAGGGAGCGCGACTGGGTTAGATGGGAATACAACAGAAATGATGGCTGATTGATATATAATATATAATTATGCAATGAAGACATACTACTCAAAATAAATATGGATATGGGCAGTAGAATGTTTGAAACCAAAATTTTAATACATTTTCGAATAAAAAATATGAACTAAACAATCCCTGTGTCTGTTTTGGTTGTTTAAAATGCCCAGTTTCCCTAGTCTCGACCATATTATCTTTTAATACAGCATCCCCAGTTTTATTTTTATAGGACAGTGGAAAATAATCATTTTTTTATTTAGTCTCTTTACAAATCCATCAATTTCTTCGCGTTCTATTGCGACAGCTTCAATTTCTTGTGTTAAGAGAGTCCCAAGATAGATGCTTTTGTAAACATCAATACCGTGTCTTGGGATAGCTATTTCTTTCAAATTTATTGATGAAGTAACTTGAAATATTGAAATCGATTTCATTGGCAATTGTGTGTTTTGCTGCTAAACTCGTACTTCAAAGCTTAAGATATTGTACTTTCCCTAGTTTCAAATCTTCTTGCACATTTTGACGGTGAAAATTTTTAATGTCGTGATTGACATATAAATCCAATGTCCCTTACGACATAAATGAAATTTCCATCCTTGATTTGTATGTGTACATACTACCTATAATGTATGTGTATCAGTTGCCCCTTTCATCCCTCTTGGGATAGGTACACAATACTTCAAACATCTCGAATACAATAGGTTTCAATTGAATTTTAAGTCACGTGCAACAAATGTTACAGTTGTAACAACATCAATAGACATGCATTCCACAAAATAATGATGAATGGAGAGATACAAATAAGCCTTGAGTACTGTTTACATCTGTTAATGATACTGACATTAGCTTTTCAAAGAGATTGAAATTACCAAATACTGCCCGTTATTCAAAGTATTCGTATTTCAATATAGGAACCGGGAATAAGATGACGATTAACGTAAAGACGAAATGTTGCGATTTAAACGGGATGTATTACTTTATTTTTGTTAACCCCTTACAAATAGCAACTTGATTTGAAAAGTCCATTAAATCCGATTTCCTGTCGGTCTCAATCAGAACATTGGTTTGAGGTTCTAAACCGATTTTCTGTGGGAAATTGCGACTGCAATTGGATTTTTGATATGAGCCGGCTTTAGATTGATTGATACACTAAGGATCCTCCACACAATTTTGGCATTTTGTCCCATCTTCGGCACTCAATGTCATATCCCTTTGCAGTCGTTTCCCGACACTCTATGAAATTATTATTTTATGTGAAACCATTATATCATATTATTAGCGTGAAACCATTGTAATCATTAGAAAAATCAACTTCTACAAATATAATGTAACCTTTTTACCAAAGAGTATTTAAAGTGATCTCATGAATAACTTAACTCTATATTAGGTATGTCAAAATAAATCTCGTCTCTAATCCCAAGATCTGTCATCGCAAATTGAATCGTGTTATCATAATGATGATCTTGTAACATCTAAGAATATCGTACGTTTGTTACACTATGCATTCAAAATAGACTCACTAGTAGCAACTATGAGCAGCAGAACTTATCAAACTTGAAGTAGGATTTGAAACCTACACCGTCACAATATGGCAACGGTCATTCTTAAATTGAATGCAAAGTAAACGATGACGAAACTCGTAAGGAGGTAAACCAAACAATCGTGGGCGCGCTTCTATGAAACGTAACTGTATTTATGATGACGTCACTGTTAGCTGACAGTAATAACATGTGAGTGATCAAAAGCAATGTAGATTCCTTTTTAGTTATGGTGTCGAAAGCCGGATGAGCAATAAAATACTTTCTTTTACGATAAACGGATACACTTGCAAGATAATAAAAGGGATAGGTACTCATAGTACATAAAATAATGAAGAACTAAACTCAACATATCAATTTCTTGGCGTGTGGCACAAAGTCATCGTTACAATGTAATATTAGTAACTTGTTTCCCGTAGCAATAAATACTATGAGAGTTGAGTAGGTGATAAGTGATAAAGGACAGTATTCTAGTATAATGTTTCATGAATCTTGAAACAACACTGGCAGATTTGAAACCAATTTGAAAGAAAAGAAAGTTGTGAATAAAAAGTAAACAACGTTTTATTTTAGAAAACTACTTTCACAATGAGGATATAATTATAAGGAATCTAAACAATACAAAAAAAAACACATCCATTATTAGTATGTGTTTAAACGTTCAATCGAATGAATGACTTACACCCATTTGAATGCCATTGTCCAATTGTTAAACATTTTAGTCAAGTACAATGTAGGGTAATTATGTCATCGAGTGTCTTTGCATACTAAAAGGCGGAAAAACATCACTATCGCCATGTCTTTTACAAATTATTATAATCTTGAACAACCAATAAGATCTCGCGCTATTATTTTCAAGTCTTACAGTGTTGACCCTCTCCTTCAAGACAGCCGTAAATCCTTCTGACTGTTTTCTACTGTTCAATATTAATTTCACGATCGAGTGACAAGCTGTAGGGAATGCACTAAATTTCTGCCTATTTGTATGGTTACCCCCGCCCCCCCTAAAAAAAATGTGCGCCTGAGTATACAAAAGTAATCCGTCAGCAGTGTCCTTTACAATATTCTGTCTCATTGTCGTCATCTTCTACGGGTTCCTTCAATTTCCTCTTATGGAATGATTTTTTCTCAAAATTCAGCTAGCATTTCGCCGAGTAACCGAAATGTTTGTCTGGGAGCAAAATAGCCTCTATTCTAGTTTATTTAGTCAGACATCCGGAAAGTTTTCTAGACTATACAAACAGAAACACGACGGGACGTCTCATAGATAACCTAATACGGAAAAATAATACAATATTTAATTACAAAGACGGTATACACAAGACAGCGATAAACGAGAACTTTCTTTTGGATGACATAAACCAATACTACGGTATAACAAAGTGTGTGTGATAAGTAGATGACAATTTTTTCACATTTATAGTTGAAAAGTCTATTCGTTCAAATAAATATATGTTAAGATGCCAATACTTTATTGAGAGCAGTGGTGGTTCAGTGGTAACGCCCCAGACTTACGATTAATACGTCGTGGGTAATGAAACCCAGACAGGCGGTTCACTTTGTGTAAATATTTTCATCACCACTGCTTTCAAAACGGTGAAGGAAAACATCGTGAGGAAACCGGCATGTCCTAGTACCAAAAATTCGGAGACGTGACATCTACCAACCCGCACTGGGCCCGCGTGGTAGATTATACAGCCCACTTTCTCTCGAAGAGAGAAGGCTTGTATCCAGGCAGTCGAAACTGACTGACTGTGGCTGATTATGCTAAAGCTTTATTAAGATGCTACCTGCATTAAAATATGTTTAGGAGTAATAGTTAAAATAGAAGCCACAAATATAAGAGAAAATTAAAATCTTCAAGATAATAAACTTAATTGAAAACTTAAGCTGTCAGTCTCAATTCAAAATAACCACTTCTACTTTTAATCCGATATAATTGGTTGAACTATAAATACTATTTTACGGCGAGATACTATTTATTGTGTACTATTTTCTATCTACGCTTCAGTAAACATAGATCAATCAACGAGAGCAATCACGTTCAGTTCAGATTAAGCTTTACGATGTACGGAGCAAGAATTTCAATATAATGCGACTTTAGCCGTCCCAGTTCAAGTTCTATAATGAAATTGTAGTAACAAATAGAGGTATAGATTTACCGTTTGATGCTCGGAATTGTAATGTCATCTTCTCTTTACATAGGTATTTTGAAAGGAGAGAAGAGAAGAGAAGAGAAGAGAACCTCTTTTCTTCTCTTCTCTCTCGAGAAGAGGAGATAAATAAATTAAAATAAAAAAACATTTGAGCGCCCCCGTCAGGGAACGAATTTCCTTACACGATATACTAACACGCACACACACATTCGTATATAATAGAAAGAGACAGAGAGAGAGAGGGAAAGTCACATGGAGGGGGCATAACGCTTTTTCCTTACGTGACGATTTCTATCAACTCCTACCGCAAGCCGCGTTAAAGACCGTTCAAAAAAGCTTCTGTCAGTTTTGATGGGAATAAAGATTTAGTACACTTAACCGTGTTGCCAAATGTGTCGCTAATAATCCCGCTTTTGTCTCTAACAGTTCAGTAGTAACTCAGAGGGGCAATTTTCGTATTTTTAACAAGGTTTGCATTCTAATACCAATCTGAATCAGTCAACATTCCTCTAGTTTTTAGACTTTTTTGACAAGTTTTTGACATTGATCGTCACGCCACCAGTTGGCGCCACTTTGACAAGAAGTCTTCCATTTCGACAATGAACATAAAATATATGATGACGTTCATCATTCGTTCATGATTCAGTCACGACTAAAGAAAATATAGGCGCTTTGACACAAAATAAAGACATGAGATGTACCCAGCTGTTGATTGGTATATATTGAGCTTTAGAAAAAGTATATTTATTTCAGTTTATTTTAGTTTAAAGTTTAGCTTTTAAGAGCGACGTCTCTGTCCTGTGTGAGTGACAGTCCTGTTCCAAGGCTTGATGTGCCATATTTAGGGCCGGGTCTTGTAATTTCGCAACACCCAATAGGTGCATTAGGTACGGCGTAAAAAACGCAACAAGCTTCCATAGCGATTCATCACGGACGACCGTGACGCTAAAAATCTGTGAAGAAACTTCCGTGATCCATACAACACTGACGATGATACGATCAACGATGACGTGATACACACGGCAAATAATCCGTAGTTTTTCACGGCAAGAAAAAAGTGTGTGTACAAGGGCCTTAGATTCATAGGTCATTATCAGTTTCGAATTGTTCACAATGTTCTGACGCAGCTCAATGTTAATCCGGAACTTCTAATAAGAATCCACCAGAGAGAACCAATTACATTAGGAACTCAAATTGGGAACTGAACCCTAAGGAACGAAACAAGAAAATTGTTCAGATGTCGATTTTATGGAGGAATTTGTAGGTAAGTGCCAAATAAAACGTACTACTACGTTATTTGTTAGCTATTAAATAAGAAGCGTCGGCTGTCGAAGGTCATTGTTGGCAATATTTCTTTTGGTACCTACTTATAGGAATTATGAATTGTGAAGAAACGAATGAAATCTTTCAAAGTACTGTTCTTGTCCATTGGAAATTTTAAGAAGATAATGCTCTATAAAATATTAATTAAAATCAATGGTGTACACAAGATATATTGTGTTACAAATTATAAGGGCATCTCTGTGTCCTGCCACAGTACGATATATTACATACTAATATTACACAGGTTACACAGACGGACACAGGCGACAGGTCACAGTTATCGGAGCAAGGGGTGTACCATTTAGGAGGAGAAGTGGAACGCGTGAGGGAGAGGCTAATTTCGCGCCCCTAGCTGCCGCAGGAGACCCCTGGGCGTCGGGAATCACAGGCCGATTCCCGGCCACCGTAGGCGCGGGCTTGCGGACGGTGAGCAATGAGTAGCTGGCCGTCCGTTAAGGGCAAGGCCCGGGTCGACGGCGCATTATGTTCCACGCGCGCCTCAAAGAGATGTACCTGTGTATGTGTGACGTTGTGTGATGTATGTGTGACCTGACTTGGTTTCCGTACGTTTTTTTTTTTTCGGGTGACCACTGAAAATCAGCGCTGTGCTGTGGGTCTCCATAGCACAGCATCATGCTGAGTGGAAGCCTTCTTGTCACAGTCATGACGTGCCAGCAGCTGCCTACTATTTCTGTTTTGTACTCGTTATTGTATACGTATTGTTATTGTTTTGTTACCTACTCGAGTTTTTATTATTTTTTTATGCACGTGTTTCTGTGACGAATAAAATTATTTTTCTTTCTTTTTCTTTCTTTCTTTCTTTTATGTAGGCACAAGTGACGGGGTCCGCTAGGACCGATACATGCCGGAGTTGCGGGAAAGTTCGAAAGGGATACCGTGGCCTTTGGCAACGTATAGGCAACTGAAGGAACACGGGTGGGTTTTAGTCAGTAAGAGTCTGACACGACCTCCCACTCCGCCTAGAGCGGGAGAAGTTATTTGATAATTTCCGACCCAAAAAAAAAGGATTATGCCATTCTTCATCAATCTCTATCAATTCCGACTTATAAAAGTTAGAGTCTCATTCCTTCTTCCTACAAATAAATAAAGTAACAGAACATTTAAAAACAACTACTTAATACCGGCTTCATCTCAATAGGCGTAAAATTCTTAAACAGCCGTACCAATAAAGCATAGTTTATGGCACACTATTCGAATGATCTCATGCTCACGACAGATTTAGATATCAGCTGTTCTCTTGATGAATCCATTGACTTTACGGGCCCGACCACAATTCATAAACAAACGGACCGTTTGAAAGTGTTCGTGAGAAAATAGTAGCTGTGTGATTAAATTGTCTAAAAATAGGGAGATTAGAGCAAACAGTGGGTGACTAAGAAAAGCGGGAAATAATGTATTAATAGGTGATTCTGAATACGTATCATTCGGTTCAGTACCTACTGACTATTTTTGCGTTGGGTTTGCGACCTGCGACTGCAATTGAAACCGTTTTTTTCCACCGTCTCAAAAATGTTTTAAATGCTTTATGACCTTCATGTCTCCTTCTGTTAGGACTGATGTCTGACTGGAAAAACCAGCTGATGACTGTCAAAATTCTTATCCTATTCTTGTCATAGAACTCTGTCAAGACCTTATCACTTCTAAATACTTTAGTGATTGTCATGTTACTGCAGCTCGTGTCATCTTCAAATCTGGTAAACATTAAAAATACGATCATCATGATCATCATTCCAGTTCCAACAGTTTACAAGTGAAATTATATTAAAATTTAAAAAACACAAACATTTCCTCATTTCTCTTTCCTGCTCCAGCACCAGACCCTGTTCATCATCTATCTATAACCTATTCATTGAGACCATTCTAATTCTAAAGTCTTCGGAGTAAGTCGGTAAGGGAGTTGGGTATCCTGCAAATTCCAGGTGATGCTGCAGCATCCGTTCAAGACTTCTATGTTGTTCTAATATCATTGAAGTAACAGAATACCAAATTTCAAATCGATTAGACCTGTGTAAGACGCTCATTCATCAACTAGAAAAGAGCTGATAATCTTCAAACGGCTGAAGCAATTTTGATAAAACATGTCTAAAAACCATCGCTAGAAAACCTGCTTTCAAATAAAAATAACCGCATTCAAATCACCCGTTTAAGAGCTACGGTGCCACAGACAGACACACATACATAACGGTCAAACTTATAACTCCCGTTTTTTTTGCGTCCGGGGTTAAAAACTAACCATGTTGCATCTGTCATTCAAAGCCACGCCACCCAGGAAATATATTTAAAAAAAATCATAAATATACAATGTTACGTACATTGTATATTTATGATTTTTTTTAAATATATTTCCTGGGTAAAAGCAGCAAAGTGACTCAATGATCGAATGCATCGGAATATGATGTCATGGTTTTCAAAATTAGAAGCAGTTCGGATTTGTTCGTGAGCTACTGCCCCATATTGTCACGAACACGACATTATTCCGAGGGTTTATGACACAACATAACATACGCCACGCAACACTCGCAGAATAAATATCACTTACTGGTAGATTTCTTTTTCTGTTACAGGCTGTATTTTTAGTCTGTGACACCTCAAGTTTAGGGAGGGTGTGATTTATTTTAAATGTGTGTAGGTTTTTCTATTTCCTTTTTGTTATAAATGTTCTCTGTATTGGATAGGAAATGAAAAACATTTTAGCTCACTCGATTTGGTGAACATTATTGGCAAGTTTCAATAGTATCCATCTTTAACTCGAATATTTAGTTTGGCAATGGTTTCAGGATTGGCAAATTAGTTTCAGATGATGCATTTACACTCATCGGTACTAATCTAATAATAGTTTCATAAACGTAGGTACATCGTTATTTATTTTTAGAATGGGGCAATTTGTACTAGGGATGAGGTATGTCTTCACACTAAATAGGTGGGATTTTTGAGATGGGGCAGTAAGGGCAGCTACCTTAACCGTTGTAGCCACAGGAAAACGGTTTAAGGACGGTCCTTAACGTTTTGAGACATTCTGATCTGCATTCACAGATTTTCAAAAAAAATTACACTCAACAAGAAAATAGGCAGTTTTCACAAAATCTTTTTTTGATCCCAATCGATCCTGTTTCTTATAAGGATAAAAAAACTCTATAGGCCCAACTGAGGTTTGAGTACCAGAAACGTCAGAAATCACAAAATACTTTTCTCATACATTTCGTAGGAAATGAGACTCCTGAAACTAAAGTTTGTAAGTGCGCTACATTAATTTATAAAGAAGACGTAAATCATAATCTAGCATAAGTTTTTAAATCTAAATAAACTTGTTTTACTCGATAGTACCTATTCAAAGAGCTTTTTGTGAGGGAGGGAGCACGTCCAGGGAAGTACCACCATTCCTATGTATTTCTGCCGCCAAGTAAAGTTTAAAGAGTAATTTAGGCACATGATAGTGAATGAGAAATTACAGTCAATTTTTTCTGTAAAAATTGCACATCGAAAACTAAGGTGAAGTAAGCTGTGATCCCACCTAGGATTGATACAATTGACAGCTCCCTGAACGTGATCCCTCACAAAAAGCTCTTTGAATAGATGATGCATCTGCGATGACACTGCAGATGTCCTGTCCATAGGCGACAGCGACCAGTCATTTCGCCGCCAGCATGCTTGCAAACCGAACATAAAAAATGTTTAACTGATTTAAGACGCATATATATGCAAGTGACCTTGAGTTAGCTTGCGTGTTTTGTACTGAGCTTACGCAACGCGTCGTACGTCCAGCCAGTAAGGACTCGCCCTTCAGGGAGTGCTGTCCCAAATTAGAAGCATTTTTAATTTATTATACATAAAACAAAGGAAATTTTAATAAAATACGTATACTTAAAGATCAATAATTAAATTATCTTTAAAATGGTGAAGGTTTCAGAAAAATTTTGTTAGTTTGTTTGTTTGATAAATTTTGCGTGATTCTCAATTTTTTATCCGCGTTAGACATAACTTTACAAATTAATTTCACTATGTAATATAATCATAATCTAAAGTATTCCTATATTAAGTTATTAAGAAAATTCTCTTATGTAACATATATTTTTCCCAAATCATTAACACTACTCGTTTAGATGTGATCTTCAGTATAAAAGCATTAAAAGTCGGTTATCGTCGCCTTAAACAAAAATACATTCAAGTATCTAGTAACTTTTCTATTTTAATAATGGACAAACGATCCCTTTCACATTCCTTATTCTTAAATTTTTTATTCCCTTCTGTTTTAATCTAAAAATATAAACATTCCGATACCAGTTCCTATAATAGAGATAAACAGGGAGTTGAATGTTTCTATTGACTATTTTATCTATTATTATGTCTATATGGGTTAACAGTCTCATAATAAGCTACTATTAATAAGATAAGCTTGTTCTTAAGACTGTTAATAATGCTTTATTGTTTGATTATCTTGGTAGTTAATTTAATTATTTCTGTTTTTTGTTGGATAAATGTTTTGAGTAATTTCTTTTTTTTTAATGGACTGCTTATCAATTTAATGGTATATTTTTATTTCTAACTAGCTGACCAGACAGACGTTGTTCTGTCCAAACAATAGTTCGTACAAAAGTCCCATAGAACAAAGTTCGTTCAATTTTTCCCAAATTTGAAAACTTCACGAGAATCTTATACAATTTTTCTTTCTATAAAAACCGAATTCGGACTATTATGAACATTTTAAAATAAAAAAATAACCAAATCGGTCCAGCCGTTCTCAAATGAAGTGCTTACCAACGAACAGCATTTCATTTTTATTTATATAGCTTATATTTTTCAGTTTGTAAAGTATTGACTATGTATACCTACAACTTATTTCGCTTTCGAAGTACGTTAACTCTTTTTAGTAAATACTTTTTAGTAAGATTGACATTATATTGTAGGAGTATTAAAATTTACTACGACTGGAACTAAACAATAATTTCCTAAATTAAACTGAAACTGAAAGAAATTACTACTCCGAATTTTTTACAAAATATACACGTTTTCATTTATGAAACACGTTGAAAGTTTGTAGATACATGCAATCATCACTTAGTTACTTTTTTCGTCGAGGGCACAAGAGCTGCAACAATTTTGCTAAAAGCTCTAACAAATGAAACTGCGTATGGAAGGCACAAAGCCTCATCATTTTTGCCTCATTTCGCGTTACATAATGCATTTTTAAGTAATACTCGTATCCACTAATGGGGTTAACATGTTGTTAGAGTCTAGATGTAGCCGCATTTTTTTAAAATAAAAGCGCCTGTGTTTTTAACACCGAAACGGGTGTAACTGGCGTGAAAGCATGTCTGTTTTTTTGGAAGCCAGTACTCATCTGTATTACGTGTTTGGAAGATGGGGTTATAGTATGGGGTTCCAGCTCCAGACGTCCAAGAAGAAAAAACAAGAACAGTAAAAAATAAATAAGAAAGGTTTTGGTAAGATGGGTAGGCAACAGATTTGCAATGTCTCTGGTATCGCAATTGTCCTTAGACCATTTAAAATGGCCGTAGCAGATGTTCATTGACAGCAGTGAAGCCATAACACAGAACACAAGCCACAATAGTAGCGATTAATAAATATTCTGTAAGATGTTGGCAAAAAAAAAACCAGTCCTTTATCGGAGAGGTATGGCGCTATATGCCGAGATCATACAGATTTTTTACCTAGTTCGGCTGTAGCTCCCATGCTCCCATGTTGTATTATTTTTATTATAGCTTAGAAATGTCTTTTTACGCAATATGGTTGTTATAGGTTTAATATTTTTTGGTGTCAATAAATAAATGATATCCTCGTTGACCGCTTGCTTTATTTGACATTTGGTTTGTTCATTTTAATTTTGTTTATATTTAGAATCAATGAAGGTTTTATTTGTTGCGTTGTTTCTACTAAGATATTCAGATTGTTCAGGTATTCTTGATAGTATGTTAATACAGGTATTACTATTCGAAACTTATTTCGGAGATGACTGATGATAGTACTCATTGGCCTTATGAGTTTTAAGATTATTCCTACTGAAATAATCCCTTTGATTTGTGTCGTCGAGATGAAATTAAATTACAAATAGGTAGATAATAATTATACGCATAACCACATCATAGGTGACATACTTATTTCTTACCGAATAGACACAATCAGTCTGCCTAGCCTTTTCCCAACTATGTTGGGGTCGGCTTCCAGTCTAACTAGATGCAGCTGAATACCAGTATTTTACATGGAGCGACTGCCTATCTGACCTCCACAACCCAGTAACTGGGTAATACGACACCCGTTGGTAAAGCTGGTTGGTAGACTTTCGGGCTTCTGACGACCCGTAACGACTGTCAAAGATCCACGAATGACAACCGGGACCAACGGCTTAACGTGCTTTCCGAGGCACGGAGGAGTCTCGATATGTAAAGATGTTCACCCATCCACGGACCAACCCCGGCAAGAGTAGCTTAACCTTAGGACCGACCTGTGAGGCTGTTATTACTTATCCAAGAGCTCCTCCGCTCCTCATTCTTACCGCTTAGATACAGAGGTATAAAAAAAAATAGTATTTGTATTCTTTATTTTTTGGGTGTCATGAAATACTATTTCTGAATTCGCATCACAAGTTTCCAAACTGGACCTTATGATGCGAATTCAGAAATTCCAAATGGAAATTCCCTATGATGAAGAACGCTACTAAATTTCAAATAGGTAGGTAATATATGCATAACCACATAAGTGAGAGACTTTTCTTATAACTGCTTAGAAACAGGTCCTATAAAAAAAAAACTTTAGTAATTGAATATTTTGTGTCACGAAATACAATTTCAGAATTCACATCACAAGTTTCAGTTCGGAAATTTGTGATGAGACTTCAGTAATTCCAAACAGAAATCCTTTATGATGAAGAACGCTACTAAATTCTATTAAATGTGTACTGTTTTAGATTTAATTCGGTAGGGACATAAGCGTTTTAATATTATTAACAGAGGATAAATAATATTGTTTTAAATAAAACTGTGAGCTCGAGGCGTTTAAATTAAAATATGACGGACGCTGTAAATTTATAAACATTGGTATATGTTTGAAATATTATGTGCTATTTATATAGATATTTTTACCACTAGTACCGTTATAGAAACTTCTAACAAAGTTTCCTAACAAAAAGCTCGGAGGCTGCCTACTTTTTTATCATAAATAGATAGGGATATCTCCTGAGATATACAAGGAAATATTATTTTGCTTTGTTCCTCATTTTAGGTCTCAGGGGCTTAATAATTTCGTTTAAAGTTAAAATCCGGTACATTAGTGAGTTTTCTGTGGTTAGAATAAAAAATCATCATCAACTGTCTAGCCTTTTCCCAACCTTGTTGGGGTCGGCTTCCAGACTAACCGGATTCAGCTGAATACCAGTATTAAACATGGAGCGACTGCCTATCTGACCTACACAACCTGTTATTGGGTAATACGATACCCATGGGTAAGACTGGTAATTGTTAGACTTTCGGGTTTCTGACGACTCGTATCGACTGTCAAGTATCCACGATTGACAGTCGGGGCCAACGGCTTAACGTGCTTAACGTGGCACGGAGGGGTCTCGGTATGTAATGGATGGTCACCCATCCACGAACCGACCGTGGTAAGCGTAGTTTAACCTTCGATCAACCCGTGAATGAAAAAAAGTAAATTATTATTATTATCTACGAAGATGGATATAATCCCCGATGGGTTAGGCAGAGATGTACCCATAGTACACCCACATTTCGCCAGTTATGTTTAAGTCCCATGTGATAGGGGGCGAGCCTATTGCCATCAACCGGGCACGAATCCAGACTCCGGGCTGCTACTGAGAAATTCCTGATCGAAAACCCAATATCACTTTGACCGATCTGGGAATAGAGCAGGACCTCGAACTCAGCAGTAGCGCTTGCGTTGCGACCACTGGACCAAAGCAGTCACCATAAAAATTACAGATATAAATTAACGAAAAAAATGAAACGGAAGATACATAGAAGTCTCTCTTCGGCACATTCAGAACATTTCTGAGCTATCTAGAAATACGGTCTCTATTGACAAAGCTAGCTGAACAAACCCTAAAATATTGGTATCGTGCAGTTCTGGATATTACAGTCGTTTCATGTAAAATATTGATTTGGCCGCAGACTGGAAACCGACCGCAACATGTCGGGAAAAGGCTAGGAAATTGATTACATGTTGAGTTACTGTTAGCCTATAAAGTTTAATATTGGTAGGCCAAACCTATTAAATGTTGGCTCCAATTTTGGAAACGGAGGGCAAATCTTGTTATGTACTTATGTTGACTCGTCAAAGTATAAACTTAACAAATTCTTTTATGGTTGCCATCTTGCGTTGTTTTTTAATATCAGCGCTTACAATATATACTTCTGAAGTTAAAGATGCCTGAACGCAATTATTGTCGCGTCTTTAATTTTTATATCAAAACTTTTTCTTTCCAAATATTAATAATGGGATCCCTGGTTACCAGAATCATTTTTGTCGGTACTTAAAACTTTTACACGTCAATTTTGGGCACGCAATTGGGAATTGAAAATCTTGCATATTTTATAACATTCTTTTAATAATATTCTGTACCAAGTTAAGTTACCTACCTATACAACAGAAGATTATATCCCCGAATTATTTAAGGCGGTCGACCAATTGCTTAAAATAGTAGATTGTTTGCCTAGGGAGCAAACAACAATTTTTAATGCGAGAGTGTTTAGTAGAATGCTGAGCGCAGCAAGGAATTAAAAGTACGTCACTCGAAATTAAAATAGTGTTGCTCCCGAGGTGAACACTACATTTTATCACCCTCTATGGGGAAAACAACGTATGCGGTCTGACCCCCGTCAGGAACGAAGTTTCTTCTTAGTATGTTTTAAACAAAAACAAAGTTTTCTCAGCCGTCATCTTGGATTTACATTTTGACCTCACTATTGGCTTTAGCACCCTCGAAAACTATGAAAACGATACCCATGATGAAAAATTTGAATATTTTCGCAGCCGCCATCTTGGATTTACATTTTGACCTCACTATTGGCTTTAGCATTCTCGGAAACTATGAAAACGACATCCACGACGAAAAATATGAACATTTTCGCTGCCGCCATCTTCGATTTACATTTTGACCTCACTATCGGCTTTAGCACCCTCCAAACAAAGAAAACGACACCCATGACGAAAAGTTTGAAATTTTTTGCAGCTGCCATCTTGGATTCATATTTGACCTCATTGTCGGCTTTAGCACCCTCGAAAACTATGAGACGATACCCAAAAAATTTGAAAAATTTCGCAGCCGCCATCTTGGATTTTCATTTTGACCAAATTCACACTTTCTCTCTTGCCAGCTTATTTGTTCATACAATGTTTGTGATTGATCTCTTTGGTGATTGGAACTTTTACTAACAATATCCACATTCCAAATTCACATCACTTTTAGGCCCTAGGGATTAAAAAGCTGTTTTAGTCCCTGTTTACGAAAAACAAACAAGATCTTTCAAAAAAAAAAATTGGGATAGGTAGTCCGATTTTTGCTTATAATTTGCTGTTGAGTTCTTCTCTAATAGCTAAATAATCTGAATGATTAGAGAAAATTAGTAGCTGATACGGTGCAAACTGCAGATTTTCTCTTGTTGCTCACGTTGTTTAATAGTTTTTCTGATGACCGATGAATACAAGGCTACATTTACGAGATCCATTTACAATTTACGTAACACTAGACCTGGAATATGTAATCCAGTTTTCAACACAGTCTCGATCGAAATGTTTCGTCTTAACAACAGTCGGAGTGCCGAGATAAATCATATAATCCTCCAGAGGTTCTGCACATTGAAAACAGATGTTTTCCGTTATTTCTGCTTTATTGTTCGTTGTTCAAATACTTTTGGCTATATAAATTATGTTTGGATATTTCTTTGAAGTAAGTAAACGATTAGAATTAGAACCGATTACACGTTGGTTGCATTTTGCGCATATTGGCGTAATTACAAATGGTTGCATAATCATTATGAGACTTCTTTCTAAAACTTTTTTTTTTTTGTAGTATTGAAAACGTATCACCATTAATTTAGGTCAGACTCTAAAGTCTAAAGACAACTCTAACTGATGAATGATTCCGGTTTGAATTTGGTTTGACCAGAGTCAAACCAGCCACTATTCATCAGACAGAAATATAATTTAAAACTGAAGGGAAACTTCTTGCGCCGCTGGCGTGAAGGCAAGGGCAGACCTTTGGTTCATCTGGTCTGAATCCAAATCCGTACTATGCGGAGCTGTTACGGTCTCAAGACCGCCTACAATGATGGGAACGATTACTGTTTGATACAAATTGTTGAAAGTAAACAATCGTTTTGAGAATGCATCCGGTTAAAACGATTTGGCGCAGATTCGTTTCAGTTCAGATTGATGTCTTCATGTAGCCTTTAGCGTAAGGTTATGGAATCCTAGAAGAGCGGCGGCCACCACTTAGCGTCCGCGATTTACAGGCGAATGACGCGAGTCACTGAATCGTTATTTATGAAAACAACAAAAGAATAGAACGCTCTCTAGGAAATCACACCAACTTAGGTGTGATTTCCTGGTGAGCGTTTTTTGTCACCGTAAAGTCAAACCCCGCTGCCATCATTGTCATGACAGCCGTCACCGCAGCCATAATGTGCCAGCCAGACCTCCTCCGTAAACCATAGTTTTACAGCCCATAGTTCATAAACGAAACCTTGACAAGTTACAAGGTACTCCTTACCAGTCACTGACAGGGCGAGGTTGATATTGCTTACGTCATAATTGCTTCTAAATAACCTGACTAGTTCTAGACAGGCGGACTAGTCTAAAATAGGATGAGGTGTAGGCGGCCAATAGTGCCGTTCAATTTGAATTAATTTTATGTTTGTACTTTATTTCATCGGTCACTACTGTAACTAGGCATTCTATGACTCTGCAATTTGTTGGTAGAAAGATATATAAACAAATACGAGTATATTAACACGGTGATTTTTAATTCACTGTTAACATTTCAGGGCGTGAAAGTACTCATGGTTATGAGACCAACTCTAAAATATCGAAAAAAAATATCAATGCAATATTTACCCGATGAAAACATATGAAAGAGATGTTTTTTTTTTGCTATTTCATAGTTGGTCCCATTGTGAAAGTTGTTTATAATCATCACTACTTTCATCTTCTGAAAGGCTAAAATTGAATTAAAAATCACCGTGTATTCATAGAGTGAAGATATTTGTTAAAATTATATTTTATGGTCTTAAGCATTTTTGGGGTACGTACTTCCGGCGCGTAATGGGCAATCATTCTTGCTATAATATCATCTTGCAGACAGGCTAATATTTTTACAACCGCATGCATGAGCTTTCTTTACGAATACTTAATGCTTAGACAAAAAAAATAAGAATTATTTAGAGAGAAGGTAAGCGAACCTTCTCTCTAAATAAAGCTTCGTGCAGACTAGCGCGACGTGACAGCGCGATGCGACACCGGTTATTGATATACCGTGAAGTTTTTTAACAATTGTAGGTTTGTTCGAGTTGCGTCGCGCCGTCGCGTCACGCTAGTCTGCACGAGGCTTTACTCTACAGGATCATGTGAAATACTGAATGAACTATTATGTTTTTATTAAAAACCTGTTTGTTTATTTTATTGTAAACGGAACCCTATTACTAAGTCTCCACTGTCCGTTCGTCCGTCTGTCTGTCAGCGGACTGTATCTCATTGATCCGTAATAGGTAAACAGTTGAAATTTTCACAGATTGTGTATTTCCATTGCCGGTAGGTATAACAAAACATAATTAAAAAATTTAAGGGACATACAAAAAACTTGGTTTTTCGGCGTTTCTTTTTTTGATAAATATTATACAAAGGTACGGAAACTTTCGTGTGCGAGTTCGACTCACACTTGGCCGGTGTTTTTTTAACTTAACACAAAACCTATTAGACCAGGTACTTAGGCCACAATCAGAGCACCCAAAATAAACTTAAAAGCATCTTCAGCATTTTGTAAATGATCGGAACATTTTTAGTACCTTTTTAATATTTTACGTTTCGTTAAAAAGGAAATAAGTTCTGTCGGAGCACTCAATTTTGTTCGCTTCATAACTTGATGGTAACACTAACAGCTGAATTGCCTTCATCGATCACTCGAGACCAAGAATATGAATTCTCGGGAATTTTACGAGGTCTACGGAACGCCAGTAAAGAAAACGTTCAGGAGGTACGGTAAATATGAAGTATTGTGTACTAATGGAAAATTGAAATTGTAATGTTAGAAACCTGCAAAATTTTATTGCTAAAATTATTTAGCTCTGAACGTGCCTTGAAGTAAATACAAGGGAACGAAAGAGTCTTTTAAAAAAATGTTGAAAATGGGTCTCCCGGGGAAATAATGTTGATAACATTTTCGCAAGACTTACGTATGTTTTTGTGAAAAAGTGGCAAAATCTAATAAATTCACTTTTTGGTTTATTAAAGATTTTGATGTGGGAGGAGCTCATGGCTAAGTAATAACAGCCGCACGGTTCCATCTCTTGCCAGGGTTGGTCTGTGGATGGCTGATCATCTTGACATAACGAGACTCCTCCATGCCTCGGAAAGGACGTTAAGACGTTGGTCCCGACTGTCATTTGTGGATCTCTGACAGTCGTTATGGGTCGTCAGAAGCCCGAAAGTCTGACAATCAGTCTTACCAAGGGGTATCATATTATTAACCTATAAATCTGGGTAACAACCCGGTTACCGGGTTGTGGAGGTGAGATAAGCAGTCGCTCAATGTAAAATACGGTATTTAGCTGCATCCGGTTAGACTGGAAGCCGACCCCGACATAGTAAAAGGTTGGGAAAAGGCTAGGCAGATGGAATGTAATTTTGATGTATCTACGACCAGTCATTTTGAAGCCAATATACCGTTCTGAACCTTTATGCAATTATGACTGAAAAACGTCTCTCATTAAATCTCAAAGTGCACTTTCCCTAACATGCATTTACATCGACGACATAACTTTAACACCGAGTGCGCTGACTACCCTCTTGTAATTGAAAGCACTTGATAGTTTTCCATGCCGTTTCGTTTTACGATAGGAGCGAAGAAACGCATTGGGCTAAGTGACTTGGCTCATGTACATGTTACAAGTTTTAAAAAGAAATTCGTATAGAAAACTACATTTATTTTAATAATGTTTGAGGATAAAGTGGCGATCTTTAATATTAATTAACAGAAAACGCTGGAACGACGAGCTGGATATTAAAGGAAGAAAATTATAGACCCGAATAGTCGTCGATAGGGAAAAATGGACGAGGCCTTTTCCAATGGGCACACAGACCGAGACAGTCGGTGTCAATAATATGATTATTTTTAATTTAATCACTAGCTTTTGCCAGCAGCTTCGCCCGCGTGGATGTCAGAAATTAATCCATGGGAACGTACTACGGCGATAAAACGAATCCAATGTGTTAATCCAGGTTATAAACTATCCGTGTGCCAAATTTAATCCAAATCCGTTCAATCGCTTTTGCGTGATTGAGTAACAAACACCCAAACATACAAGCTTCCACATTTATAATATATTAAGTAGGATTTCTTACTTTTATTAACAACCTCGTAAATAATTTTTGGATTTAAATGGTCTGACTAGATTACGTTTAATTATTAATTAAACTAACTTTATATGCATATTAAATTTATGATTTCAAAATATGTTATTGATTTTCTCATATCAGGAAGATTTTATGCTGCAGATACCTTTTTGAGGATTACAAACGTAATAGATATCTGCTTGAGCCTATTTCACCTAAATATAATTCATGAGGATTAGGGTCCAACTCTCACACCCAAGCTTATTATAACCTAAATCATTTTATAAAGGCTTAGGTTGGTCAGTGTTCAAGGAAACCACCTGGTACTAACTGGATTTTAAATGTTGTATGTAGTTTTACATTCGCGCCATGTCCGTTTTAGCGACAAATCCGCTTACTGTATTCTGTAGGTAATAATTTCTAGACTGTATTTTAAAGGGGGAAATTCGACATTTTAATAAAAGAAAAACATAATAATCTACCTTCGTTCTTTCAAGCTTGGCTGGCATTTATAATCATTAATAAAACAGAGCAGGGGTAAATAAATAAAAAAAAAACATAATTATTATGTCTGCTGTTAGTAAAAAACGTAGATTCGAAATTAGTCACCTAGCTCAGCAAATCCAAATTAAGGACCATAACAGATAATGTCCATCTTAGATAGTGTGTTTTCAATCATGGAAGGACTTTGTGTGTTTATTTGCCGCAGGAACACAAAAAGATCGGGTAACTCGAGTCAATTAATCTGCCTAGCCTTTTCCCAACTATGTTAGGGTCGGCTTCCAGTCTAACCGGATGCAGCTGAATACCAGTATCATGGGGCGACTGTCTATCTGACCTCCACAACCCAGTAACTAGGTAATACGATACCCCTTGGTAAAACTGGTTTTCAGACTTTCAGGCTTTTGACAATCCGTAACAACCAGATAACTCAAGTAATAAAGAAAAAATAAAAAAACAAAAGAGATCTATGTAATTACGAGCACAGAACCAAAATAGTCGGGAAATAAAGGAGATTTATTTATTTCCTTACACTTTGGTAACGTTGGTTACGTTACCAAAGTTTAAACACTTGGTAGCACAAATCTTACATACCCGAACACCCACACAGAACAACACTATAATACAATTCATATTTTTGTTCAATGCAGCAACGACACGGAAGTGCAGATGTCAATATCCTGGCCTGTGCACTGGTTCTGCTGTCAAATAATAAATGGATCGAATCAAAATAAAACAATAGTTAGCTATCCCACGGAATTCATCACAATGCTAACAATATATATTTTTATTTAGTACTCTAGAGCATTGAACATATACAAAACATTGTTGCTGTAATGACATTGTCAGTCGAGTCTCTATCACCCTTATTATTTAAACAAATTTAAGTCAACATGTATTGTACTCATATTTAGAACATTTTAGTTCAAATGTACACATGTCGGGGTTAGTTCATACTCGACTGGCGTGCGATAAACACGCGTTTATATTATAATGCAAAAAACTGTGATCTTTGTTTTCATTTTTTTCAAATGTTATTCAAGCCTTGTTTTTATGACCTGAACTGTGCGTGAAAAGTGTCTAGATTTTTTTTTGTGTTTATATTATTTCTAAAGGTAAGAAGTGTGATAAATATTAAGTTTAAATGTTTATCTTAAAATACTGACATCTCCAGTCTAATCGTTTGCAAAGCACTGCCATTCCGATGGCTCTGGTAAAGGTTCCCTCTGATTCAACATTACTTCCAACTGCAGCACAGAGACCCTATACATCCATGCTTCCATATTCCATACTTATATAATTATAATATTATAAATGCAAAAGTAGCTCTGTCCGTCACACCTTAGAGGTATAACGGATTTTGACAAAATTTGGCTTACCGGTAGACTATGACCTAAGTTTTATGGGATATTTTTCATCCTCTTCGATAATTTAGTACGTTCCCGTGGGATAATTTCCGACCGCCACGCGGGCGAAGCTGCGGGAATAAAATTAAATCAGGAACGAATTCTAAATTCAAACTTAAAAAAAGGGATGACAACGATGATCAACTCGAGCAAAGCTGTCAAACATAACGAACGCTGATTGACGAACGATCCTTCCAAATGTATTCAAATAGATTCATTATTCAAGCATGCCCAAAAGCAATTCCGATCGATATTGCAAATTGTATGCATCCAATGAAATTCTAATCTTTGCTCGTCTTCATCGTATTCCATACGTATGATCAAACTAAGAGACATACATATACATATTTGTTTTATTTTTTTTAGTTTTATTTATTGGTTGAATACGAGACCTTTGGCTACTTTTGTATGTGTGTATTTTATGTCTTTTTGTCTTTAATGTGCGTTTTGTTTGTGCAGAATAAACATTTTTTCTTTCTTTCTTTCTTTCTTCTTTATATATTTATACTTACGCCTTATTGCCATGGGGGTAGGTAGAAACTACAGAACACCAACTGCTACAATCCTTGTAATCATCATCTTGCTTCGTGTACGTTCATACATTACTAGGAGACATGTTCTAGGAAATTTGTTGTTGCAATTCGCATATTTTCAGTAAGAATTTATTTCCAATTGCTATTAATATTTACGGTTTAATACGTCTATTGCTTGCAATGCTTGCCAAGTTCATGTATTCATTCTAGGGACCGATTTAATGAATCATTCGAAATCATTCATAATGATTGATGTCGCTATTTTACGGTCACAACTATATTAGTTGCAGACTAATCCTGATGTGCAAGATGGAGTTTAGTTGCACTTTACTCCAACATGGGTTAATTTTGGGGAACAATTTTTTTTAAACAAAAAGCCGAGCACTCAAGAAAACTTATCAACAAATCCGCATATAATCGGACATTAATTAATCACAAATACAGGACACTCGCGAGCACATTCAAGTATCATCATGAATTAATATGTACTCGAGTTGGATTGACGTGATTTGATTGTCAGTCAGGCTACACCAAATTGACAAGCAAATCTAATTAAGGCCATAACAGACGTTGTTGTAACGGAGATGTATACTTAAACGTGCACGTAAGTGTACAGGGAAAATGGAGGAACCGTGTAGCAGTGTAAAGCTGCTCTTAATGTAACATCATAAGGATGTCAACTTGAGTATTTCAAAACTATTTGAAGTAAAAGTAACGAACAAACTTTGTGAGGCGGAATTTAATTTTGTCATTTTCGACAACGGCAACGTTGCCAAGTTCCATCTGAATATGCATTTTTAATGTAAAAAGTTCGTGTTGTTAAAACGACTATATATTGCCTTCTACGGTATTTAAATCTTGATCTTCTTTTTCGTGTTCTTTTTCTCAACAGTTTATTAAATTTAGTTGACCCAAAACTTGCCACTTCCACGTCGTCGACGATGGCAGCTCAGAGGACTTTGGCTGCATTTTTTGGGGCGCAGAGGGCAGGATAGGAGGTGGTGCATAGTTTGCGACACAGCTTGCAGCTTGCTTGGACCTTGGTGTCTCCAGCAGAATAGTTATCTTATAACCCATAAGCTTACTTGGCGTGACAAGAGAATGGTTCTTTGGGCCAGTATTTTGGTCGTATCTGCATTAGTTTTGATTTTCTATGGACACCACCACCACCTACCTCATCCATTTTACCTATCTTGTTTGTCTTCTTCAAGACAACTCTTCAGAGTGTTTTCCTTAGTGATTTAAGGCAGACCGTGCGACGCGATTCTGGTAGAACAATTTCTGTGGATTTTTCATAGAAATTGTTCTACTAGAGCCGCGACGCGCCTATATGCGACAGATATAGTATATATATCCTCAGCTCTATGTTCTATAGCGTACGTACTGTTTGTAAACACTCGCATTGTTTGTACTGTCTTATCGCCACAATCGTCGTTAGTTGGTGCTATTGAAAACGCTATTGTGAATGCAGTAGTAATGAAGGTGTACAGTTGACAGTGTTGCCGGTTGGACAATTTTCTACCTTATTACTACGGGCCAGGTTGAAAATTCAATCGCCTACTTTGTTGAGTATACCAAAAAATCACGATTTTAGTCCTTCTGTGAATTAATATTATTTATTATTAAATGGGCAATATTTGTATACAGGGTGGCAGGGGGACATCGACGCAAAAACTGTTACCATGGATACACACACTGGTACATGATTCTGAACTCGCTTGCGTTGAAATTTTTCGACGGTTATTTAAAAAAAATCACTTCTTCCATACATTTTGACCGCGTAGGAATTGCACTTTTCTATGAAACAGCAGTATTTTTTTTTATAACCGACGAAAAATTTCAACGCAGTGAGTTTCGGAATTATGTACTGAATCCATGGTAACAGTTTTCCCGTCGATGTCCCTGCCATCCTGTATATATATATATATATATATATATATATTTGTAATCAGGTTCTCGAAAAGGGCTCTAACGATTTCGATGAAAGTTGCAATATAGGTGTTTACGGGTACGGTATATATATATATATATATATATGTATATATATATATATTTGTAATCAGGTTCTCGAAAAGGGCTCTAACGATTTCGATGAAAGTTGCAATATAGGTGTTTACGGGGGCAAAAAATCGATGTAGCTAGGTCTCATTTCTGGGAAAATTCGTTTTCTCTATTTTAACCCGAGCTAAGCTCGGTCGTCCAAATACTTATAATTATGCGAGCTAATTTCAAGTATAATCACGCCTGTATCATCGAAAGAGGTAGTCAGACTTGTAGATGCACCCACATCTCGCCAGATTCACAAACTGGGATTCGAACTCATGACCTCTGGCAGTTAAAGCCGCTCTTGTTTATTATCATCTGAATGTCTAAATTAGATTTTTATTGTTTCACAAATCCTTAACGGGCAGTATCATAAATTATTTTACGTATACAGTAATATCTGCCCACGCACATAGACGGAAATGTTATTGATAGCGGATCTATAAAACACTGTTTACTTTAATCGATATTTTTGACATTTCGTTCATGAGATGTTTTACAATAATGGCGGATGATGAACTGCGTATGCATAGGTAACGGGTGAAATGAAACCGAGTCACTTGAACTCCCGTCATTTTTTTTTTTGTACAGGACAATACCTGGGAACCTTCTGGATACGGAGATATTGAAGGTCAAAGTTCCAAAATGTTTACTTTTTTTCACGAAATTTGTTTTGAATGTTATATTAATTTTAAATACTGCAGCTTCTGTACCTGTGCATGCACCCAAAAGCACAATATTTTGCGTGCGTCATTTTCCAGCAATACTTAGATTGTTCGTAAATGATGAACTGGGTACAGCTATGTAATGCGTCTTGTTACACTATGCTTACAAAAAAAAAACTTAAGAAATTTATTCAAACCAGGCTGAGAACTAGGCCCGGGTCGATGGCGCGTTGTGTTCCACGCCACGCGCCCCTCAAAGAGATATCAGCACAATAGAAGGGGTCTGCTAGGACCGATGCCTGCCGGGGTCGCGGGAATTGTCAGAAAGGGATACCGTAGCTGCTGGCAACGTACAGGCAACTGAAGGAACACGGTGGGTTTTAGTCAGTAAGAGTCTGACGCGCCCTCCAGCTCCGCCCTTTCCAAACCAAAAAAAACAAAAGGCTGAGAACCAGCACTTTTCAAACGTCAAAATTACATAACACAGTACCCTAAAACGCTCGCCCTTCACCACTTTCTAATGCTTTAGCCGGGAAGAAGGAGTGGCGCAACAAACTCCCCAGCAGCATAATTATTCGATTTACCAAGTCAGTACCCATACCTTAAAAAAAAAAATTGCTACGACATTTGCTCAAATTCGTTTCTTGCGACGGTTTAGGTAATATTACTCCATTCTTCTCTTCTTCTCTGTAGGTAAGATTAGAATATTCCGGAGACTCCCTATATCCCGAGGTTATCTCAGAATTTACAAGGTGGATTTCCACAAAAGTAAACCCGCTTCTTGTGTGCAAATCTAATCTGTGGAAAGGTTATCAATTTAAGCAAAATTTATTCAGAAACCGAATACTTATCGAATATATAAACTCCTCTGTTAAGTAACCTCAGAAACCGGAGGTTAGATGCTAAATAAAGTTCATTTTACAAAATATAAATGGCGCTATATTTCTTTCTGTCTGGATTAATCCAGAGCTTTAACTGTAATTAAGTAAGCCTGTGTATTAACGTCAACCCTTTACTCACTCTGTCTAAGTTTATGATCCGATGTGCAGTTACTTAGATAAGTTCAAAAACATACGTAGAACAAAAATATGTGCGGGCGCGCATGGTTTTCGTACGTGGAGTATGACTATTATTTAACTTGTCATTTCCTACTTTATAACATAACATTAGGCAGAGGTGCAACCACATTTTGCCAGTTGTGTTTAAGTTCCATATAACAGGGGGCGAGAGGAGCTCGTGGCTAAGTAATAAAAACCCCACGGGTCGATCCATCAGGTTAAGCTACGCTTGCCGGGGTTGGTCCGTGGATGGGTGACCATCTTTACATACCGAGACTCCTCCGTCCGTCGGAAAGCACGCTAAGCCGTTGGTCCCGGCTGTCATTCGTGGATCGTTGACAGTCGTTACGGGTCGGCAGAAGCCCGAAAGTCTAACAATCAGTCTTACCAAGAGGTATTGTGTTACCCAGTAACTGGGTTGTGGTGGATAGATAGGCAGTCGCTCCATGTAAAATACTGGTACTCAGCTGCATCCAGTTAGACTGGAAGCCGACCCCAACATGGTTTGGAAAAGGCTAGGCAGATTGATTGTAACAGGGGGAGAGCCTATTGCTGTTCTTGCTATATTTTACTTTATTTATACCATATAAAACTGTTCCATGAGTATCACTTGCATGGGCAAAAGATGATTACTAAAGATCCAAATAAAAAGTTTGAAAATGTATTTCTCGAATTTTGTCTCGAGCATGTAGACATGCCTTATGAAAGGATTTTTCAAAACCCAACCAGCAGTTCGTATTAACCTCTAGGACCTTCAAGAGCAAACCTACGGGCAACAATGATGTCGCTGGTATGAAATAAAATAAAGACATTTATGTCCAATTTAGATAAGGAAAATGATACGTAACTACACCAATCTAGGCAGTATGAATGTTACTAGGTAATTCAGTGTGGGTGTCAAATGTTTAGAAACCTGCGAATCAGAGATAGTTGTCTTTTTGTTATTTGAGGCGATACTGAATTCGCACGTAGCTTGAGAGCTAGCTTGCCACTTGGCCGAAATAGTATGGGTACAGTATAATAAAGTAATAGTATTATGTCTTGGCAGTGTAGTGAAAGAATTACCTACGGCCGCTCGTAGGATAAATCTTCCGCGTCCGTGCGTAACTGCCCCGCATTCGATACTGTTGGGTACTGATATACACTGAGATTTCGATGCGCGTTGTTTCGGCCGTTTTCTATAAAAATATAACAAAGTTACTTATTTATACTGTTCACGAGGCTTGAGAGCTAGCTTGCCACTTGCCCGTAATAGTATGGGTGACCAATATGCTGTTTACTGTTGCTATGCTTCATTATTTTGTTAGTCACGGCTAATCTTTGAAGTCTGCTTCAGAAAGAAGCGATTGACGGTGCGACTCGTCGTTAAGACATTAGCAGTGCCCATAGCTAAGCCTTTTGTTGTACTGCGCAGCGTACAAAAGCGGTCGAAAAATCAACCAAAACAATAAACAATTCTGTCGAAAAAATAACTATTTTGATAAAGAATTAATTTAATGAAGGATACACACATCTACTAACAAGTGAAATGATATTAAAACTTAAAAAACCCCCGACACAAACATTTCCTCATTTCTCTTTCCTAATCCATCACTACAGGGTCTCCTGTTCATCACCTATCTATAACTTATTCATTGACACCATTCATATGAGCCCAAACACGATAACTGTGCTGTCAGTTATAAGGGACTGCTATTATGGGTGATGCTGCAGAATCAGTTCAAGATTACTATGTTCTCCTAATATCATTGAAGGAACAGAATACTAAATTTCAAATCGATCAGACCTGTGGAAGACGCTCACATCTATTTATCAACTAGAAAAGAGCTGATAATCTTCACACGGCTTAACGGATTTTGATAAAAGTCTAAGAACCATCGGTAGAAAACCTGATTTCAAATAAAAAAACCCGTATTCAAATCGATTCACTCGTTTAAGAGCTACGGTGCCACAAACAGACACACACATAGCACCCTTTGGTTCGGGGGTTAAAAATACATGTCGGAAAGTTCGACGTGCTTTGTGTTTTTATAACCTGCAATGCTAATTAAACTATCTATAACATAAGCAGGCTGAAATTGGCTTATAAAACGTAAGCACGCGGAACATACGTGGCGTAATTTTAGCTGATGTGTCACTCTACTTTTTCTTTTTCATGTAGATAGTGACTAACCTGATATCAGAGATTTATGCCGCCCATGGGCCTCTGACTTGGCTTCTCATGCCGTCGAGAAATATCTCTCAGGCATGCCGGTTTCCTCACGATGTTTTTCGTTCACCGTTTTTGAAGTGACAATTATACATGAATACGAAAAGAACCCCCTCGACCCTCCGACTCTACTAAAATGTCCAAAGTACAGCCAACTTATTTTGTAAAAACGTCACTGTGAAAATTTGAAAATGTGACAGGAAGGTGACGTTAGCTGTCAATGTCTAGAATTAGGTGGAATGACAGTTCACTTCTCCTAAGTTTTACGTTTTTCTAACACTCTTTGCCCGTGTGTTTGTGCCATAACCTATTTAACCCTCCAAACGCGTCAGTTCCATTTATTATCATATGTAAGCACATACTGGTCTATTAAATTCTCACCATCAATCACTAGTCCGTTTCACTGCTGCTAACTGTGCCGTCAAAGTAGCGGCAAATGTAGTGTTTGAACAACCTTATTTCACTATTTTTAAAGTCTACTTTAATTGATGATTCAGCATGAAGTACTGTTTGTAATTCGTTATGGATGCAATGTTTTGCTATAGGCAAGCAAGCTTTGATATTGGTGACTAGTCTAGATTTAGAGGATTTTAGTATTTATGCAGATTCAGCAGTGAATTCAGTGTGCTTTTTAATTTATTCCGGACTAACGAATGCCTTAAAGCTGTGTATTGATTTTTTATTCATTTCCATTTTTAGAGTTCCGTTGTAAACAAGGAACCCTTATAGTTTCGCCATAATTGTCCGTCTGTCTGTCCGCGGCTTAGCTTAGAGACTCTTTGTACTAGAAAGCTGTTTGTCATTGGTATACATATTAATCACGCCGACAAAGTGGTAAAGTAAAACTATGAAAAATATATTTTTTAGGTTACCTCCCCTACTTGTAAAGTGGAGATAGTTTTTTTCCCTCATCTATCCCATAGTGTAGGGTGTCGTTGGTAAGGTCGTTCAAAAATATTGCGAGTTTGTGAAAACAATTTTTGAATTCAGGGACCCGTTTGCGAAATATTAAGCTTTTAAATTGCAAATTTTTGTTAGAGTCAAGTGTCCCCCCTGCCAGCAAAATGGTTAGTTTTGGTAATGTGAAAAAATTCACGGCAGTAGTATATACAACAAAATTAAGGAAAACTGTCATAGCTAAGTAGTCTTAACAAGTTAACGAGTAATAATCGAACAACTTACATTTGCGGTTGCAAAAACATGTTCCCCCATACATTCCGTATGGAAAAACATGTTTTTCAACTACAAAGTTAAGTTTGTTTTTGCGATAAATTTATCCCAACTACGGAACTCTTCATTGTGCGTGGTCCGACATGCACTTGGCCGGTTTTTTTAAACAAGCAGAAAAATAACCACCATCCTAATTCTAACTAATATTACAAATGCAAAAGTGAGTTTGTTTGTTTGTTACGGTTTCACGCTAAAACGGCTGAACGGATTTGGATGAAATTTGGCACACGGGTAGACCATGACCTGGATTAGGACAAAGGATACTTTTAATCCCGGTAGTAAGTTGCCGTGGGATAATTTCCGACATGTACACGGGCGAAGCCGCTGGCGAAAGCTAGTCTAAAATAATTATGGTAGTGTGAGTGCTTAGGTACTTAGGTACCTACTTCTCTTACAAAGATAATTTCGGGCTATTAGTAACCAACCTGAAATAAAAGAAACGGTTACAAAGAAACTTTTCAAAGCATAAAACACAGTCATACGAAGGGTAAATATAATGTAATTACCCTCACGGCAGTTTTAGTCGGCGTTAGTCACGAGCACAGGTGGCGTTTACGACCTAATTTTCTGTTAATCTCAAAAATATTTTTACCCTAGTTCTGGGGTAACAGATGTCGTTGGACTGTTTTGTTTATCATTGAGTTTTTAGGGTTAAATGTCTATATGTGTAGGAACAGTAGCTACATAGTTACCCGACTACGGCGAAGCAAAAAGGAGGGTTATGATTTTGACCGGTATTTATGTATGTTCTGTTCCCTCACAACTTCTAAATCACTTATCATAATTTGACAAATGAGGTATCGTTGGAAGCGTTTTGATGGTCCACTGACTGCGCCCTCTAGAGGACATAAAGTCATGAACTTAAAAAGAAAGATAATGATGCCGTGTTGGATATCAAATGAAAGGGCATTAGCACAGTTAAAAAAAAAAAAAAAATTATTACCCCAAAATAATTTATATAAAAGTAAAAGTTATAAAAAATAAAATCCAACTACATCAAAAAGTTCAACTAAAAAGGTACCTATAAACAAGACATCACAGACAGACAAATGAAAAAGGTACACGTAATCTGTTCGATTTATGTCCTAACATGACGTGTGACTCCGGATTTTTTATTTGTCTGTCTGTTATGTCTTGTTTTCTACAAACGCTTTAGGAAAATAAGGAAGAAAATATTTTTAACATAATATTCTAGCTGGAGCGTTGTACATTGAATAAGCATCTCTGCTCGTGGGAGATAATCAATGTGGCGTTGTCCCCATGGCGACCATAATAAGCATGAAAACGAGATTATATACCCATCGCAAATAAATCCAATCTGACATTTCCTTAATAAAAATCATAAATTCATTCGTTTATTGACAGACAACGCACATCCTAAACCGCTGGATCTACAAGCATGATATTTTGCACAAGAGTTCCATATATAACGAAAGTGAGCACTAACGTAGGATTTTTGAAAATCCATCCTCTAAAGTGTTAAATAGGGGATGAAATAGACACTCTATGGACGTCATTTTTGCCGATGAGAAATCCCATCGAGCACACGGCATGTCTTTTATAAGTTATAACACACAAAACTGAATCAAACATCGCCAAAATCCAAACGCTACCTCAACTTGTGTGGTATAATAAATACAAAATACTACCAACATTAAATTGACAGGTATTCCTCATAATCCAGGTATGGATACCCATAGTAATAACTCAAAGAGCTCGACAGGAATACTTATTATTCATAATGAGGTATTACTAGCCTCACCTGACAAACTAGGTACTAGTTATTCATGACTGTGAAGCATGTGCAAGTAACTGTCAGCAGGCGGTGCCTTTTGTATCTTTATGCGTTTGTTATTTATAGAAAGTTCTTAGGATTTATATGTGTGTGCCTAGATTTACTAGGGCTTTATAGCAGTGAAAGCCTAGTGGTGTGACCGTCGGACTGCCAAGTCATAGGTCTCGAGTTTGAACCCACCTAGCACCTCTGACCTCACTCCTCTATTGTTTAATTATCACTTGTTTAAAAAACGTTGAACGAAAACATCGTGAGGAAACCGGCATGCCTGAGAGATATTTTTCGACGGCATCTGAAGCCAAGTCAGACGCCCATGGGCGGCTTTAAAACTCTGACACCAGTTTAAGTCATTAACCAAACGAAAAAAAAGAAGGTTTTATACCGTATGGAGGTTTGAATACACACCATTAAAATTAAATAGAGAATCTTTAAATTTAATTTTTTTTATTTATTGCGTAACACGTGTGTTTATAAGGTCTTAATCTCGGGTCTTACCTTTTTCTTTTCGAGTCGATGGCAAAGGTAAAAATATTGTATTATTTATGTTAGATGAGTCGAGAGAATCAATTTCAGGAAGACAATAGAAAGGGAAAACAAATTAATAATTTCTTAATTTTGAGGCAAATTCAGTTTTTCAAAGAATATTGTATTCCAGTCAGGTATGTTGAAAGCGGAGACCAACAATGTAACTGTTTTTTTAAATAATATTGTGATCTTGCAAAAATAATTATTTAAGAAATTATACAATCTTCTTCATCGTTTCCTCAATTTTGAGGATCGCGTCCGCATACTACACATCTCCGCTCGGTAAATGCTGCCTCCAATAGCCTCCTTGATCGCGTCTGAACATATTACCGGTGCTCATCCTTAAGCGTTTTCCTTCCAACTGGCCCGGTATCATAAGCCTTTCCAGACCATGCTTAGGTGAACGCATAATATGTCCGAAAAACCTGAGGGCATGCTGCCATATTGTAGATACTTTCACATAGGACTAAGACCACTATGTTAAAACATACTGCTAGTAAAAGAACACATCCCAAATATTCTTACAACGTCGAAAATTATTTTCCTTCTCCACAAAAATAAGCAAGGAGAAGCTTTTCAATTTGTATAAAATAACATGTAATATAGACGTTTTCCTTGGCTACCACCTGGTACAAAGTTACGAAGTTAACTAAATCCCTTTTGAGAAACGGCCGTCGATCTTTGCCAGAGTGTCGGGGGCTTAACTTAAGCCCACTGCCAATAACGCTTTTTCTAAATCACTTGGATGAATGTTCCACATTTTATCTCGAGCTTCAGGGTCTTCCGTAATAATATTTTGTTTTCTGTTGTGTGGTGAAGAGAGAGATCCTTTTGGTTCAAAGTGTGGAAAAAGTTATAAAACCTCATATTAATTTTAACTTTTGGTTAAATGGAAGATGATAAGAAGCGTGTTGTATGTGAATATATGTCTATCCTTGGAATCTATCAAATATTTTATATTTTATAATCTTTCTTTTAATAAAATTATACTGAATGGTGGTTGTGAAAAATTCGTCGTAGTTAATAATATTACATAATCACCACACATATGCCCACATAGACCACAAGGTATTAAATGCGTTTACCACTAAGCATATTTAAAACTTTGAAGGTATACGTCGCTGTCGTGAGGAAACCGGCATGCCCTAGAACCAAAAATTCGAGGACATGTGACACCTACCAACCCGCACTGGTCCCGCGTGGTAGGATACAGCTTGGATACAGCCCACTCCCTCTCGGATGAGAGGAGTCCTATGTCCCAGCAAAGGGAACATTAAAATGGCTGATTATGCTTATCCTAAGCTTAAATATTTAAAATATTGTTCTGTTTCTATCATTTTCAAACGATTGACACAAACAGTTTTAACAAAACGATGTTTTTAAATTATTTTAGCGTAAAACGTTACAATTTTAGTGATTTGCGGTGCAAGCTTAGTAAATAAACAATGACTGCATTTTCTACCTTAATTATCTTAATTCAATAGACAAATGAATACTACTTTCGTTTTGATTTAATACAGCGACATTTTATATATGACAGCAGTGCAACATCATTTTAACGTTATCTGCTCCAATACCCTGAAAACATAAAGTTAATATTTACAACGGGAACCGCCTCGAATCATAAATATTCGAATGATGGAAATCTTATTGGAATTGTCTCATTACTTTTCGAGATTAATGTACCAAACAAACGGACGTGTTATATCAGTCCCAGTAGTAAATTAATGTGGGTTATTTGACCATAGCAACAAAGTACAGCCAATAAAAAAGTAAACTCTAGAAATCTAAAACCCGACTGTAAAAAACAATCTCATGAAGTTAGAGGCATCTTCTTAAAAACAATAAACACCTGTTTAATTGCCTCTGACTGCATGCGATTGTTTTACGCGGTCGGGATTTAGATTTTTTAATTTTACACTTGATTGTTACATACATACATACATGTCAAACTCATAATCCTCTTTTTTGACTTCGCCACAGACGGGTAAAACAGAATTGTCATCAACACGCTTGGCTGTCTCGTTGGCAGTATAGTGTTTAGAAGCGATTGCTGAGTTGGTGTTTCTGGGGTCGATGTCCGTTATTTGGCTTCTCAATAAAAAATACTCGTCGTGGGTGTTGTTGTGCACTAATGCAACTCTGTCTACCCTTTTGGGAAATATAAGCGTGATTTTAAGTAAAGATATGATTCCGAAAGCAGCAATGTGACGCAGCAATGTCGCGCAGCAGTGCTGCGGGCCGTGCTCGCAATGTAATCTCATATAAACCTATAAAAAATGTATGGGGACCAGTAGTGACGCGGCAGCACTACTGCGGCAGCACTGCTGCGTGTAGCGTTGTTCGGAATCAAACCTTAATGCTTCCACAATTGACGGACGGATCGTAATATTTACAAACAGATCGACGTTATTAGCAAACCGGAAAACAGTTCTCTATATCTTTTTAACAAAAGTTTTCCCCCATTTTTGTTATGAATCTTTCCTAACACTTACATGCCAAAACACATGACTCAAGTACAACTTTTTCATTTTCAGGTGCGGAATATCAAAGGATAAACATGGCACTCTGGAGAATTATAACATTGGCGTTCGCCACATCTATCTTTGCCGAAGCAAAATTGTACCACCATCAGAAACGTGAAACAATGAAAAACGTCTGCGATCCCGTATACAACAATACCAACCCTGTACAGTGTTACTGTGTTGCGACCCACTCCATAGATAAGGAGAGAACGGCCAGTTGTCATCTGGTAAAGAACGACCTCCACCAAGATGACAAAATATGGAATAGTTTTGAATTGTTAAAAGACATCAACAAACTCACCATCTCTAATACCAGAGGTATCGCAATTCCATACATTCCCACAAATGCCCTTAAATTCATGGATAAATTAATGAAAGTCGACATCAAGTACGGCAATATTGATAAAATTGACGCTTTCGCCTTTGCTAATTTGAGCCTTATCGAAGAAATAACGCTAAGCGATAATCAGATCAAAGTATTAGGAAAGCATGCATTTGCCCATCACAGAGACTTATCAATTATCAGCTTAGACTCTAACCACATAATTGAGATCAACAGGGACGTATTTGTTGAACTACCATCTTTAGAAAGACTGTTTTTGACAAACAATAAAATAACGACCATACATGATAGAGCATTCGTGCATCTGATAAATTTAAGAGAACTAGAAATGGATAGAAATGGTCTATTTAGTTTGAACAGCGAGACGTTCTCGGGGCTAAGAAATTTGCAAAAACTAGACCTTAGTAGTAACAGCCTTGAAGTGATCGGAGATAACACATTTCTGCCACTAATCAATTTAAAAACCCTGAATTTGGAAGAGAATAAAATTCAAATGCTGGACGAGAAAGCGTTCAATGGATTAGGACAATTAAATGCCTTGAATTTGGCACACAACCAGCTGGTGAATATCGAAAATGTAAAAACCTTTGAAGGGCTGGAATCTCTCACTATGTTGAGTTTGAAGAGCAACCAGCTTATTGAACTGAAGCCGCAAGTCATGTCACCTATATTGAAGAATTTCTACGGCAACACTAGCAGCTTAGATGTGGAAGGTGATATATATTCAAAATAATTTTTAAAATTACTTGTTTATTTTACATTCATCTTGAAAAAGTCCAGTTAGTTCTAGAACTTGGCTAAATCTCTCTCTCTCTCTCTCTAGTCTCTTAAGTTTTACAAAATTCATTAATTAATACAATTAACTGGCTCAAAAGGCAACTCAGTCGTCCTGAACTCTTTAAAATTCAAAAGTCATTTATTCAAAATAGGCTGAGAATCAGCACTTTTTGAACATCAAAATTACATAACACAGTCCCCCAGAAACGCCCGCCCTTCACCACTTCCTAGTGCTTAGAAGTGGCGCAACAAACTCCTCAGCAGCACAGCTGTCTGTTCAGTTAGAAAAACAAACTCGATACTATACAATAGTAGTTATGCAAAAATAATAAAATAAATAAAAATAATAATGTACATTATGCAACATAAAACATTAAATTTAATTATTTGCTATATTTCAGCTAGCACACGCCAGTATACTTCTTGATTAGTGACTTTTGTGAAGATTCTACACCTATCTTCTACCTATATTATAGTAACTGATGTTGTTTAGACGGGTATCAAAATATCGATCCCCAACTCGTTTGCCAAGCGCAGATATTATGACAACATGACTGTTCATTGAAGCATCCGATTCATCGAATATCCTGGAGATTTATTTCACTTTGATGATTACATTGTCTGATAATAATATAATTTTGTAGCAATGGTGAAGGCTTAGTGCTTTTAAAATCGTGCAAGAAAGCAATAAGCACTAATTAAACATTTACAGACTGGCATGGTGATATTCAATTATGCTTTTTAATTTTCAGAGAATAACTTCCCCTGCGACTGCCGCCTGGACTGGTTCATGTCATTGATGAACAAAACACAAAACGACTATTTGAAGCGCGCTACAGAAAATTTGAAGTGCTATCCTGACACCAACCTGAGGGAACTGTGGGCGAAAACCGAAGATACCGAGAAGAACGTGGCTCAAGTATTCGTAGAAGAAGAGTCTCAAGTCCAAAACACTGACTACGAATACTACGACGAAACACAACTCAATGGAAAACTCTTTTACATAGACATTAGAGATTTATCAAACTGTACTAAAACTAGCGATCGTGTTAAAAATACAGTAAATGTTAGAAATAAAACACACACAGCCATAGAAACAACTACCAAGCTAACTACCAAAGCAATACCTAGTCCAGTAACTACATCGAAGTTTACAAGACATACCACAGAATATGATATGCTGCGGTCAACTGAAACAACACCCAAAGTTCTAATAGATGATGTTACGAAACCCAAAGAAAACAAAACTATGAAACCAGACAAAGTTATTGAAACTACGAATAAAGAATCATTTACAACTGTCCGTCTGGCTACTGTTTCTGCTAAACCGATTGAACATAATTATGACCACGATATGGCTTCGGATGAGGCAAGACCTGAAAAGATCAAGGAACATTCTCACAGGAGCATTCAAGACGAACTAAAAACTACTCCTAAGATGAACCACAACAGCGCATGTAGTAATGTGAACAGTGTGGCTTTAGTACCTATGATATTATGTTTTAGACTGTATTTCTATTAAATCACTAATATATATAATTAGAACTATAGTTCATAATGTTAAACACTCTCTCACAGTCATTAAAATAAATAATTTAAGTTTAAAAGTGTTTTATTACTCTATGTTTAGCTAGTGAGTGGTGGATTCAGCATGATCGCAAATTGGCAGATAGATAGCATAGAATATGTGCTATCTGATGTTATCATGATTATAAGCTATGAGTTTGAGTAGCCCAAAAGCTGTGTAATACGTAGTTTACGAAAAATCTGCGATAGATGGCTGTAAAAGCTAAGTTTTAGAAAACCTAACTTATTAAACATTATGAAAGATATGATTCGTTATCGCACACTTGGTAGGGATTGATGATTGCAGTTTATTGTTTTTAGGGTTCCGTACCTCAAAAGGAAAAATACGGTACCCATAAAGTATCACTTCGTTGTCCATCTGTCTGTCAAGTCTCAGGAATGCGTTGAAATTAATATCAAAAACGTCAACGGTCCCTAGGCGCTTTAAAAAAAATTAAGCTTCACCAAGTCAATGCAATAAAAAAATACGGCCAGAAATGCGACATATTTTGATACTTGATAAATAAATTAAAACGGATAGGGTACTGCCGTGATCTAGAATCATTAAATTTGGCAAGAAGCAAGGTCTCATAGCACATGTATCTATACTTTATACATAAAAGAGGTAAAATTAGTTTGTTTGTAAGTTTTTATGTAGTCATCGTTTTTACCAGTCGGATTTGAAAAATCTTTTTGCGTTGGATAGCCCAATTCTTGAGATAGGCTTCCTGACAAAGTCGCGGGCAGAAGCTAGTATAATGTAAACAAACAATTGCAGTTGGAGAATTGCCCATATTTTTCAACTACAATATTAAGTTTGTTTTTGGGATAAATTCATCCCAACTACGGATGTTATCTTGGCCAGTCCCAGCTATTATTTCAGGTAGCAAAATATCTACCAATACTTGTCAAGTCTCCTATTAAACCTAGACGAAACTTAAACATATCTGGTAAAAATGTGGGTTCTAGGGCTGTATACCTCAACCGCTGCCTACCCTTTGACTACAGGCCTAACGTTATGTTACCATCTAGATACGAATTTTGACAAAAATAACCTTATTAGTTAACTACTGAAATATGAAAATAAACACAATATTTATATAGAAGAATGTAATGTTGTTCGACTGTAGGCGTGTACTGCCATCTGTTCTGACATTCAAGTACTACTATGATACCAATGTCACAGTTTCTCATTTTGTTTTTGATTCTGTTGTGAGATGGCGCTTACTGCAGCTTTTATAGAGTGTTTTTAATAGTATGACGAAATAAACACAGATGGCATGCCAGCAATAATATCGGAATCTTGAGGTTATTCTTTTCAATTTAAAACCTATATGACAAGACGGGGTATCTTATCTACTCTGTGCCGTGTCTGACTGTCTCCGGTGGTAGACACGTCCGTGTTCAGTCTTTTCATGCGACAAGCATGCGCAAATAAAACTGTGGTCAAGCATGCACGTGTGGTAGGCGCTTAATTCTTCGTTGATGGTAGTTGGTTTTCAATCACACATAATTCTAAACTCAAACTCAAAGTATTTATTTCAATTATAACGTTTACACTTTTGAGTTATCACTTTGTCACTTACCAAGGAGTCTTGGAGGCTGTGATTTGTACATCTTTGACAGTCGTTAAGAGTCGTCAGAAGCCCGAAAGTCTGACATCAGTCTTACCAAGGGGTATCGTATTACCCAGTTACTGGATTGTGGAGGTCAGATAGGCAGTCGCTCCTTATAAAATACTGGTATTCAGCTGCATCCGGTTAGTCTGGAAGCCCTATCTATCTTCTTTACTATAACTAGTAAAGAGAAAAGATTAGATTTTTTGTATGTTTGTTTGTTACGCTTTCACGCTTAAACGGCTAAAACTACCATAACCTGGGTTAGGACATAGGATAATTTTCACCGATATTCTCACGAGATAGAGACTTATGCGGGTAACACCGGGAGGCGCAGCATAATGTATGACCTACATAATAATTAAGTAGGTATGCTACACATTAAATTACAGCGTATTGTCAGCAACAAATAAACTTTGCTGTTTGTGCAAAGATAGTTCTGTGTAGACCAACCTTTGACTTCCAGCGATAAAAAAAGTATATCACATACAGCATGTTTCATTTTTGTTTACGAACTATCATGTGTTGTTTTTATAAATGGGCTCGTGGCTAAATAATAACAGGCAGACAGGGTCGGTCGAAGGTTAAGCTACGGTTGCCGAGGTTGTTAGGTGGATGGGTGACCATCCATTGTATATCAAGACCCATCCGTTCCTCGGAAAGCATGTTAAGCCATTGGTCCCGGCTGTCACTTCTAGATCTTTGACAGTCTTTACAGTCAGAAGCCCGAAAGTCTGACAGTCAGTCTTACCAAGAAGTATCGTATTACCCAGTTACTGGGTTGTAGAGGTCAGATAGGCAGCCACTCCATGTAAAATAATAGTATTCAGCTGCATCCGGTTAAACTGGAAGCAGACCCCAACATAGTTGGGAAAAGGCTAGGTAGATGATGTCGGCTTCCAGTCTAACCGAATGCAGCTATATATATAATATTAATGCAGCTATATAAGACTGGTCGTCAGACTTTCGGGTTTTTGACGATTCGTAACGACTGACAGCCGGGACCAACGCCTTAACGTGCTTTCCGTGGCACTGAGGGGTCTCGATATGTAAAGGATTGTCACCCATCTACGAACCGACAGCGGCAAGCGTAGCTTAGCGACCCGTGCGGCTGTAATCGTTTAGCCACGAGCGCCTCCGATATATCTCCCTCTGCCATATATCTCTATTAACCATAATTTCGTCGTCTCGTATTTTCACAAATTAAATGCGAAATACTTAAACTCATGCTGAGATTAAAATTGCCAATCAGCAGGTGGTGGCGGGGCTGACGGCATAATTATGGTGCGACAAATGTCCAGTTAATTATTATTTTACGTCGATTCATAGATGATTCCACATTGGAATGAAAATGTAGTGCTGTTCCACAAGCAATGGGATACTTAATATCGTGTGCTGCGTGTCCTGCCATTTGCACGTTACAGAAACTGACGGACACTAATGACGGCGCCAAACTATAGATGACTCCATCCTGGAATGTTAATGTGGTGCTGCGGTTCAACAAACTATGGGATACTTGATATCGTGTCGTGCGTGTCCTATCGTCTGCACGTTACTGCAACTGACGGACGTTAATGACGGCGCCAAACTCGTATGTAGCCGAATTCGTGTCCTGTGTTTCCTATCGTCTGCATGTTACAGGAACTAATGGCGAAAAACTCATAGCCGAATTCATTGATTCTCCGATTACCATCGACACGCTAAGAAGAATAGTATTAGTTCATTTATTTGTAGATTTTAAATTACCCTGTTAATGAAGGACGCCAAACATCGACACGCTAAGAAGAATAGTAATAGTTCATTTATTTGTAGATTTTAAATTACCCTGTTAATGAAGGACGCCAAACATCGACACGCTAAGAAGAATAGTAATAGTTCATTTATTTGTAGATTTTAAATTACCTCGTTAATGAAGGACGCCAAACATCGACACGCTAAGAAGAATAGTAATAGTTCATTTATTTGTAGGTTTTAAATTACCCTGTTAATTTAATGAAGGACGCCAAACATCAAAATACCAAACATTAATTTGTAAACTGTCTTTAAAGGTATTGTTATATAAATAAATAATTTCCTAATAACAAACTAAGTATTTCGGACCTCAGCATCATTGACGTATATCATTACTACAACTTCGCAGAGGCCGAGCGACTCTATATTGCCACACCACTGTTAAACCCGCGATGGTTTTTGTGGTGTGTTTAACCAAATGTCTGTTTTTTTGTTCTAGTTTTGATTAATAAATAAAAAAAAAAAAAAAAAAATAAGTAAAGGAAATGAAGCACCATTCGACGATTATCCGTGTTTGCACTGTGCAATTGCACCCAAGGACAACCCCCGGTTGGTGTAGGACTATTGCAGGATATGGAAACAAAAATAACTATTGGCCTATGGGTTTGGATGGCTAAGATGGACTGATATTATACCTAGATAGGTAAATTATTATGTATACTGTTGCTACGCATGCTGCAGAAGATATAATAGCTGGCTTCCTCTCTCAGAATGAGCGACGCCTTGACAATTCAAGTGCCTAATAAGTCCCCGTAATTTGTTTACTTGAAATAAATGGTTTCAGTAAGTGAGGTTAAATATTTTAATGCAAGCATGCAATGTTGCATTAGATCAACCTGTATTATCAAAAGTGTCTATGTACGCTTTATGCGAGGTTTTTATCCGACCATAAACAAGAAAATATTTTACTACGAGTGTATAAAGGTTATGTTTGCTGACCAAACTCATTTAGTACAGTGTGGCATCTTATACAACGATGAAGTGCATAATTTTCTCCGCATTTTTACTAGGTAAGTACTTTTCTTTAAAACTTAGTAATCGTAAGTAACGTAAAGTAACAGCTCAATAATTGATAGACAAGTTTAGTGTCAAAATCTTCAGTAAAATGTTGTTTGAAGTCATCTGAAATGCAGATAGTTTTAATTTCACCGGTCTTTGTAAATATCCTCGAGGATTCAGTAAAATATAGCCAGATTGCACCACAAATCATTTGTATAACGCTAAACGAATTTAAAGCAAGATTCGATCATTTGAAGATGATACAGTCAGACGGTACCAATGAGCCATAATGTTTCTAAATTGGAAGGTTCAGCAAGCAAACACTTTACAATAGGCGTCTGTGCGTTTGCGTCTGCGAAGAAGTTCTCAATAGACTTTTTGTCTGCTAAGTTTTTTTTTGTAGTACCTATCAACGGAACGGAATACTATCAACGTATAGTATTCCATTTCCTTACATGTCGATATTCATGGCAATTTCATCTTTGCAGGTATATGTCTGCCTTCGACATACTCTCGCCACGTACAGTTCTATAGAAAAGACTATACGTACATTGATGAGTTCGACGCTTTTTATAAAGTTCACTGGGACGTGAGTGGATCAGCATGGAGTACCGCATTTTTTACTTGTGATGACGAAGGAGCTACACTGTTCTATCCGAAAGCCCAGGGAGAGTGGACTTTGGTGAAGAATTTGACGAATAGAATGACTGAAATTCCTAATGTGACAGAAATCTTTGTTGGATTGCATGACGAATTTGATTTAGGGGAGTTTATGACTGTTGACGGTGAGTATTCACAATTGGATACTATTACAAAGCACACACTTTTTGTTTACTTTTCCATGTACTAGGTTTGCTAACGTGAAAGTAGTTATCGCGTTTTAGACTGCTGCAACACAAAGGGTATTGTCGATGTATTGCGAACATAGTAGGAATTCTGTTGAAATGTAAAATGTTGTATAATTTTCTGCATTTTTTATTCAAGCTACTGTTTCATACTTATACCTATAGGCATATAGTCTATCTGCATGAACGGTGCTTGCATTTTCATAAATAAACTATTGTGTGTATTGTGACTTCTAGTACCTTTCCCCAGTTGATTGTAGAAGCTAAAAGTAAGCTGGTTTTTCTGAAGTTATAAAAAATGCCGACCTTTGGTGGTGGGCAATAGTGGATAAGTTTGCGATAGCAATACATTTAAATTGTTTTATATTTTTCAGGACACTCAACACCATATCCACTGCCTGCTGAAAGCAGTCTACAGCCTCTCAATAATTGCATAACTATGAACATCGACAGTGGATTGTTTAATGTGGCCGGTTGTTTAAGAACTCCTGCTGATATACCGTTACCGTTTGTCTGCAAGAAGGTTGAAGAAGAATCGTGTCCAACTATTGACCGTGGTAAGTGGTGTATTCCTGATTTTGCTTTTTATCCGACTGTGCGACAGCAAAGACAGCGCGTATAGATACACGTGAAAAAACATAACACTGTATTAATACGTATCTTTGTATGTGGGTTTTTTATAATCTAGAAGCATTCTAACGGCTGAATGGATACATACACGAGTTGTCGTTTTCATGTTTCGACTCGTCTAGGCCATGCAATGGTTTTGTTTTTATAAAATAAATTTTTAGACGTCAATAAGTAATGTATTGAATGAAAAATAATGGTACCATGATCATGTAGGGTATCAAAATAAAGGTTTGATGAGACGATTCCAAAAATATAACAATAACAAAGGAAAGTAAAAGAAAACCCGACAGCTACTAAAACTTACTTTAAAAAAAAAGCTTACTTGTCAAGCAGTCTAATGCAGTTAGTGGCATGCGAGATTTAACTAAAATAACTGCGAGCAACTGCATAAGGCAACATGTTTTAAGTTTAATTGGCCTAAGACCTTTACATCTGACGGCACGGTATTGCCCCCGCCAAGACGAGCCAAGAGCATGGTCTGGACACTAACCATCTTTTGTCTCAGGGTTTCGTCGTATTTTCAAACCCTCATTGCTTCGGGCTGGATGATGCTATAGAGCTCAAATTCTCAGGACAAGATGTGGATAGCATATTTATAAAAGACACAGAGTTTCATTTGTCTAGCTTTTACACTTTGGATTTTATTAATAACTAAAATACGTCAAATTTATATCAAAACCTCGTGGACATTTCCCGAAGTCCTAGAACGCTGAAATTTGGTAGGCTGGCTAGGATTTCCACAATAGCAAAAAAACAATTAAGAAATCTGTAACTTTTAGACGTATATTTTGGCCAAGATGTAAGGTTTGTAGAGTTATTAGGCCTTGTAGAGTTAGGGGCTGGTCTTTACATTAGATCTGATAACTTATTAACAGTGAAAGCGTTACATAAGTCTTGGCAACCTACTTTACTAGATATATCATCATCCTACTACTGGATAGATAGCAGTACATAGTACTCAATTTTTACCCGACTACTGCGAAGCAAAAAGGAGGGTTATGATTTTTGGCCGTTATGTATGTATGTTCATATGTTACCTCATAACTTCTAAACTACTGATGTTGCTGTTGGAAGCGTCTTGATCGTCCGCTGGTTATAGGTTATGTGACGTCAAAATGGCGCCCTCTAGACATGAACTAAAAATTGTAGTAATGCCATGTGGGGTATCAAATGAAAGGGCTTGACGAGCACATTACAAATACGTATATATATCATATTGTCTAAGTAAATAAACATTTTTAAATAGTTAAAAACAAGCATAAGTGAGACTGTGCTAAGTACGGCGAGGCTGTAAAATTAATAAACCCTAAACAAAAAAGAAATTAAGCGGGTCTGCAAATACTTTATCACGAAATTATAACCCCAAAATAATTTCAATAAAAAGTAAGTTCAAAAACTAAAACGCGTCTACTGAAAAATCACGTTCTAAAAAGTATGGAACAACAAAATATTTCAGACAGAAATCAAGATACAGGGTACAAAAATGGTCAAGGTGGTAATGACATGACACAGCAAAATATTTGAAATCTATTTGCGACGTTCCCACTATCAGCCTGCGAAATTCAAATTTTATTACGTAAGTCTGTCGCCATAACAACAATGTTAACAGCATTGTTATGGGCAGATTGCCATTTTCTTTGTGGTTGAGGATTCCTGCTCGCTTACACCTTCGGCCTGCTCATTAATTACCATCAGAGAGATAAAGAGAAATTAAAAAAAAAACAGTATCACGCTTGGTTTATATTATTTTGTAAGGATATTGTGGTGAGAAAATAAAAAAGTATTATTATTATTTCCTTTATTACATTTTAAATACTTATAAATTACATTTTTAAATATTAGAATATAAAAAATTAAAACATTTAAAAATATAAAAAATAGTAGCCCACCGGTATCGGGAACAGGGTCCAAGCTACCGGCGGTCAGGGCTCCAGAGAGAGGAACCTCCTAACAATGCGAGCCGTGTCCAGAAGTACCGCTTTCTGAATCAAGCCCTTGATCCAGCTGCCCAACGATAGCCTCCTCAGGTGTTGGTCGAGGCTCTTGGCTATTAGGCCATTGGCTGTCACGACTATCGGCACAATGATCGCTGAGTCCACATCCCACATATCGACAACCTCGTGAGCCAAGTCAAGATACTTGATTTGTTTATCTTTCTCAGCTTTCACGAGGTTCCCGTCATGCGGGACCGCTATGTCAATAATCATTGTGCGCCGCTCTACTCGATCCACCACCACTATGTCAGGTTTATTGGCAACAATAGTCCTGTCAGTGATGATGGATCGATCCCAGTACAATGTGATATTTCCATTTTCGAGAACTGGGTCGGGCACATACCTGTAGTACGGCACTTCCGATTCCACAAGATTGTATTTCAGAGCAAGTTGCTGATGGATAATCCTGGCTACAAGGTTGTGTCTATGCAAGTACTCTTCGTTAGCTAGACGAGAACAACCGGAGATAATGTGTCGGATTGATTCTCCCGGACGGTGGCATGCCCGACAGATGTCAACCGTGCCGTCTTTCACAATAAATCTACGGTAATTGTTCGTCATGATAACTTCGTCCATAATTGCACAGACAAAACCTTCGGTTTCCCCAAAGAGGTCACCAAAACGCAGCCAGGCTACGGACGCTAGAAAATCTACATCGGGTCCATGTAGGGCCCGGAAAAAGCGTCCGTGAAGCTCCTTACTCTGCCATACCTCCTTGCGATCGTTAGTGTCAAGCACTACAGGCTTGCGCCAGTTCTCTTTAGCCAAGGAGAGCGGGGTGAGGCCCTTGTCCACAGCGACCACATCTCGATGCATCCCCACGTCGGCTTCTAGGAAATATTCCCTGAGACTGCATATCTCGCGATTGTGGAGGGTCTTAGCGTTTAAGAAGCCTCGACCTCCACACTTTCGCGGGATATACAGTCTCATTACCGATGACCGTGGGTGGTGCATTCGATATGCAGTCAGCAGCGTACGGACCCTCCTATCCAGAGCGTCGAGTTCGGTCTGAGTCCATTTGAGTATGCCGAAAGAGTACATCAAAACCGGCATGACCCAACCATTGAAGGCGCGCACCTTATTTCCGCCTGATAGAGAACTATTAAATACTTTCTTCAGGCGGCCAAAGAAGCGCTCCTTCAATGATTGCTTCATGTCAGTAACATTGATGCCCAACGCTTCCGACATACCCAAAAACTTATAGGTTTCGGATGCGGAGAGGGCTCTAAGGTTTATGGAATCCGCGAGCTGTGTTCCCACGGATTCCATGATCTCCCCTCGCTTTACATGCATGACCGCACATTTGTCCACACCAAATTCCATCCTGATGGCGCTACTGAAAGTTTCAGTTACTTTTAGTAGCTCCATCAGTTGTAAATTGTTGGGGGCAAAGAGTTTAAGGTCATCCATGTAGAGGAGGTGAGATATAACCTGACCACCTCTCCTCAGCCGATAGCCTAGACCTGAATTCTCCAGCAGTGTGCTTAGAGGATTCAGGGCTAAACAGAACCAAAGCGGACTCAAACTATCGCCCTGAAATATGCCTCGCTCGATCCTTATCGGCTCGCTATTCCTCTGGATATTTCGACATCCTGGATAGCGAAGGACCGTCCTCCATTGCCCCATACACGACATCAGGAAGGTGCGCAGAGTTGCATCTACTTTATACAACTCCAGCACCCTCATGAGCCATGTATGTGGCACCGAGTCATAGGCCTTCTTATAATCTATCCAGCATGTCGACAGATCCTTTCGGGAACGGCGAACCTGTTGGCTAATGGCCATATCAATGAGGAGTAGCTCCTTAGTACCGCGGGACCCGTTCCTACATCCATTTTGAGAGGCAGACATGATGGAGTTGGTGTCTATATGTTTGTTAATTTTAGCTCTCAAAATGGATGTAAGAATTTTATAGACCGTCGGTAAACATGTGATCGGCCTATAATTTTTGGGTTCCGCGGTGCTACCAGATTTATGGAGCAGGTGGGTAACTCCTGTCGTTAGAAACTGGGGTAGCGAACCAGACTCCAAAGCAGTCTGGTACTGAGCCGCCAAGCGAGCGTGCGATCTTGTAAACCATTTGATCCAGAAGTTGTGCAGCCCGTCCGGCCCTGGAGATTTCCAGTTAGGCAACGGACGGACTGCACGAGCTACATCTTGGGGGCAGATGGTAATAACCCCCATTTCTGGTATTGGATCGCATGCTCGCTCGACTTCCCGAGTCCAATCACCTTCGGTGTGACTGACAGGCACCGACCAGATGCTGCGCCAGAAAGAACACATAGCAACATCATCCGGCAGACGCGTGTCAGTCACACCTTGGTCCGGTCGCTCCCAAGCCCTATAAACCCACCTTTCATCGCTCTGGAAGGTGCGATTCTGAATGAATCGTTCAACTCGCCGCTTATACCTGCGAATACGGTTCGCCCATGCATATACTTTCTGCTTCAGGAAGTCGATGCGCTCTGTGACACGGGCCATATAGTCCTGACGGCTGATATCAGTCCCTAAGAACGCCCGTCTCACAAAGCGCATCACTCTGGGGCGAGTATTGCCCTCCCTGAAGCAGATTAGTTTGCCGATGAGCGCTCTGGCCCCACCAATACGGCGCTCAATCCTGCACTGCCAAGCTGGTACAGCAGGTTTCGGTCGTGTAGCTCTAGACGCATCAGCAAATTTGACGTGAGCTACACGACATGCTGCTACAGCCGCGCAGTACAGAACTGAATGAGTATCAGTGAGGTCTTCGCAGTCATCAAAATAGTTGGACAACTGCGAATCCAGAACCGCTATCAGCGCTCTATTTTTGTTATGCATGGGCAAACGAGGTAAACGTGGTCTAAGTTCGGGCGATATGAACCGATATTCCTGAATCGCACCCTCCAAAGCACTCCTCAGTTCCTCATTGCACTGGGTACTTACGTTTGTAGCCCTGTCATCAATCCTCTCGTCAGTTTGAATTGTAGTGTCCTGTGATGGCACTACAATAACACTCTGCGGCGGGGGAGCGATGATAGGGCTACTCTGCATTTCATTTCGCAGGCGATCAAGTACAGCGTCATCCAACATATGATTACGCTGGATGACCCGCACCTGATCCGACAGTCGTTGTGCCGAAACGTTGACAGCTGGCTCAAGCACCTGAAAAAGAGAGAGCATCCGGACACGGTACGCGGTCAGGTTGTTTCCTCCCTCTGTAGCCCCATAGTATGAGCGCATGACGTTTTCGTTAATGGATCGTGTCCATCTCATGCGCTGCACACTTCCGCCGGGAGCTGGGGCCCTATCAGAGGCCGGTGGGCCTCGAGGTCCTAAGCCGTCCGGCGGCCGGCGTCCTCCCCGTCGGCGAGCAGGTGGTGGCGTCGTGGGCGGGGAGAAATACTCGTCGCTCGAGCTCGACGCAACTACCGCGGCCAGTGTCGTCACAGCGCTCACAGTGAGGCTGGGTACCGGCGGCGGCGAGGCGGAGCTGAGCGAAGAGTCCGGAGGTGGTGGGCGTGCTAGGCGTGCGGCTGATCTTGTCAACATAGTTTCTTGGTTTTGCTATTTTCCATTCATTGTTATTTGATCGGAGGTGACATCTGTCATGTCACCTCCGATTCGGCAGTTTTTAATCAAATTCTATTGCATTTTGGTGAGTTGTGAGTTTTTATTGGATTTTAAATGGTTTTCCGGTTTTAGGTTTAGTATGTATAGAAAAACTCTTGTAAAAATGCTTCAAAATTAATCTATTTGTTAAAATTTGAGTTATAGTTTGAAAACAAGACGTTCTGTTGACACGGTGTTGCCAGTTGTTATTATTATTATTATTATATGGAAATTGTTGAAATGTCGCCTCTAGCAGCGGCCATTTCCATGCTTTTCGTTCAAGACTATACTTACATAGCTAGCATAGTCAATGTTTAACCGCCAAAGAACCGCGCGCCGATGAAGTCATATCTGTCAAGGACCGGGGCGCATTCCGACGGACGGCGTGACATGTTTATGACCTTGCTCACAAAAAACGCACACCTGCTGTTTCTATGGGCCGTAGGCACTTAATGTAAACTGTTTTGGTTTCGTGAATGAACAGACCAAGTGGCACCTTTCGGTGCCACAAAAAACGCACACCTGCTGTTTCTATGGGCCGTAGGCACTTAATGTAAACTGTTTTGGTTTCGTGAATGAACAGACCAAGTGGCACCTTTCGGTGCCGCTGGTCCTTGACGGAATGCGTGAACTGTCACTCATTCGCTGCCGGCAGGTCGCTAAGCGGCATTTAATTATATTTTCAGGTTACAAATACGTGAAGACATCAAGAAAATGTTACAAAATAAACAAAAAGCCACAGATATGGCAGGAAGCTATGAAGACTTGCTTCATGGAGGGAGGAATACTGGCAGTTATAGAAAACAAAGCACAGGCTGACGAAATTAGAGATATTGTAGAAAATGGAGAACAATATTTCGTAGGAGTGAGAAGGCTCTTCTCCAGTGCTGAATATTACACAGTAAAAGGTAACAATAATATTTCCGTTTTTATAAATGCAAATGACAGTTTTATCGCGACCAACTATTAAGAGTAATCGTGAAATATTATGGTTTATTTAAGCAGAATGTTCAAAAAACTTTTAGCAACAAAGCCTTATTTCGATTTTAATTGTACAAACGGCTACACATCAAGCTATACATTTCCCGTATAGGCTGATCTCGCATTGTATAGGATTTCCGTACAATGGGAGGTCAGCTTATACTGGTAATGGATAGCTTGATGTGTAGCCGTGTGTACCTATAAAATCATTATTCTTTCTTTATCTACTATTCAATATCAGAAATATCGTGCTACCCAGTATCTGGGTTGTGGAGGTCAGATACGCTAAATACTGGTACCTATCTATTCAGCTGCATCCGGTTAGAACCCAACACAGTTGGAAAAAGGCGAATATTAAGATAATGATGATCAATTTCACCAGATTTTAAACACAGCATTTAATTTCTTTTACAGGTCAAAAATTCAGTGATATGTACCGAAACAGGTATAACGACGGAAATTATGATTGTGGAACTGTTTGGAATCGGGATAGCAGTCTCTACACCGAGACAAAAAGCTGTGACGAAAAAGTACCCTTCATTTGTGAAATGGAAGTTACTGTGTAAACAGAAGAAAATAAATTTAACACTGCATACAAAGATGTAACGTACCGTAGGGCCAGGCACGTGGCGACGTTGTTACGCGAATGATTATTATTTAGGGTTTTCGCTCTCAATATTTTGTATTTGTGTTAAACTGTGAACTCCCAAATATACTCTATTACTGAAAAGGTGGTTTCCCTGAGATACCCTCCTTCATAAGTCTGTAATAACTGTGTATTGTAGTAATTTCGATTTTGCATTTTTGCCCAAATCATGTTTTTCTCTTCTTGTCCGTATGTTATTGTTTCAAAATACCAACAATCAAAAGCAATAATATAATACCGTTGAATCAACGTGTAGTTTTGCCTTTACCCCGTGTTCTAATATAAGCAATCGTCGCGAAAATACGCGAACGTCCCGTTCCTGTTATTCGGCGAAATCGAACGCGTCATCGCGAGACAGAGGGTGTGTTCAGCTTTTCCGCACAAATGATTGAAAAATAACGCGACGAACGCGTACTCGCGCGAAGATCGCATTCTATTAGGACATGGGGTTAGACAGTTCTCTCAAGCTGTGTTGTTCAACAAAAAATGTTTTTACAACTACAGAAAAAACTTTTGTTGCCTAAGACAACAGATCAAAAACTGGCATTCGTGCGAAAGCAGAGCGCTTAGTGCTCCAAATTGTCATTCATAGATATTCGTGTCGCCATTACAGTGCGGTTGCCCGCCATAGTCCACGCTAGAATCAAGGCAAAGTGTACCGCTACCTTACGTTTGAGCTCCTCGGCCCAGTGCTTCGATAGTTCAGTTAACAGCTAAAGTAATCATCTTTCTTTTTCGTGTGGTTAATGACTATGACTAACCGAGTGTCAGCATTTCGCTGTTTTGATTAATTTGGCGATATTACTATACAGTCATTCTTAGTTATTCAGTAGTTATTTCCATACGGAAATAAGGAATATGATTAACCAGTGAACTAAAATATTGATTATGAAATGCAATAATTAATATAGAACACCGAATATTTAGTCGTGGATGTAAAAAAGTATTTGGAACCTTTCCAAATGCCTTTTTACATCTAAAATGGTTACAACATCCAATTCGGTGTAATTTTTTTTTTTTTTAAATTACAGTTTTTTATTATTATTCTAGTTCACTTGTGCAATATTCTTGTATAGAAATATGAAATATGGATAATATTTCTTATTTCTATACAGTAATATTGCCAAATTAATCAGAACAGGTAATTATTTGACAGCTATTTGTGACGTTGCCAACTTTTTGTATGAAGGCTCTTAATAAATTCAATTTGTGTCTGTTTTTTAATTGTTGCTACTTCTTTGTCTTGGTTTGCTGAACGTCACAATGTTTCAACATAGGCTCTCATAAATGTGTAGTATTTTTTTAAATAAAGCCAATTTATGAATTTCGTTTTTAATGGATTGTTTTATGTATGTTATCAGTTGGATAGGGATAGTTGGATACTCAACGTCCTTATTGTACCGGGTCGGTCAAATAAAAGTATAATTTTTCTAATTTAGTATTTAAAGAATAATTAAGTATTAGATTTGATTTTACGTTTTTTACATGATGACGCACTCTGGCAGCTCTTTAAGCGAGCTTTCTATTATTTTATGATCTTCTAAATTCGAAGTAGTGTTTTCTCATAAGCTTATGCCATCAGCGTATGTATGAAAATTTTAATGTTACTTTGTTTTTTATTTATGTTTAATGTGTTTTTAGTTTAATGTGTGATTTCCTGTGCGAGTCTCAATAAATATTTTTTCTTTCTTTCTGCGGATTAAAGGCTCTACAGCGGTTACTATAGCTAGTATAAAACTAACAGATGTTGACCTTTTCAGCAGGCTGTTGAAATTCCTCGGTATTATTGTCGGCGCTGGTTGGTCCCATCTGTCATTAGTAGATCTTTGACAGTCGTTACGGGTACACAGTGTGTTAAGAACCTGATTTTTGTTTCATTATATTTTTATTCAAGTAATCGATAGTTTCTATCATTTCTGGCGCGAGAGTTCAACTCCGGCTTCGCTACGACAGGTAACTTAAAAAAAAAAAAAACTCAAAGTTTCGTAATATCCGAATCATGAAAAACGAATAAAAAATCTTATTAAAAACATAGAACTACGTATTCCAGTTTCTATTTATTCCATTAATTGTTTGTACAGTAACCTACCGTTCCACCAATTTCTGTTGCTTTAGTATGAATGGGACGCGAGATATGATTTTTTTTCTCATTTTTCGTTTTTATTTTTTTATTCACCTATAACACCGTATTAGGTCGTAATTTTTACATCAAAATATTGCTTATACTTTCTATTATGTGTAGTAATAAAACCACAACATAATTCCCTGTTATTCAAAAGTTATTGTACATTATAATTTTTGTTCAGGGCTGTCACTTTTGTGGATCCGAAAAAATATTAACTAAAATATATTTTATCCGAAAAAATCAATTTGTTTTGAATTTATATTAAATGGTTACTCATCCTCGTTACTAATAACAACAAATTCAACATGAGAATAATCATCAATTTCTAGATTTTTTTCGTTTACAGGTCTCAACAAAGACAATGCGGCTGCTGGTAATGGAATTCTTTTTGCTTTTTTTTTTCTCTCTAATAGGTTGACATCAGATATAATTGGATCAGATGAGACTAAGGCTCTGTGAAAAAGGTCAGACATGGTTGCTTCACGAGAAATCTTTCTGGTATGGTGCTCTCTATCAAACCTCCAAAATTTATTTCGAGACTCAGCCGCCTGTTCAGAGAGCATGCCAACAGGTAAACTTGATGATTCTATTATTTTCGCACCATGGACTAAAATTTTGTGAAGAGTGACAGTCATAGGATGCCATTCATACTTAACAACATATTTGTATGCCAACTCTTTGCAAAAAGTCGCGAATTTTTCTGAATCAATTGGCAAGTTACTGGACAAAACTATTAAAATGACGTATAACTCATCTAATAGCCACTTTTCGATGTTCAGAATTTCTGCAAAAGTTCCTCGGTTTTTGTCAGAAAAAGCAGTGCGGGCAGTGTTTCCATCGTTAGTGGTCCCTGAAGTTGGACGCACCACATCTACCAAAAGGCCCATTTTTTCTCTGATTAGACCTTGAATTATTTTTTTACGGTCCTCGACCAGTTGCCGCTCTTCTGATCTTTGAGTGATCCTCCATTTCTTTACCTCAACTTTGTATCCAAGATTTAATACAAATTCTAAGGCCCTAATCCATGAATGAAGTGGACTTATTCCATGTACCAGACGTTCTTCTATGACAGGTTTGGAGAATGCTAACTCTAAATCATTAAATTGCGACGAGGTCAAATTGCAATATGGACAACGTAACTGAGATGGTGTAGAAAGAATTGCATTCAGGACTTTCCCATCAATAGCCGCACAGTAGAATTTGCATTCAACTTTTATTTTATGCCCTAGCGAGGTTTCAGTTATAATGGGGATAAGATTTTGTATCTGCTCATCAATAAACTGTTTCTCAGAAATTATTAATTCTTTCCTTTCTTTTTTATATTGTAAGTGTAACGGTCTACAGTAGCGAAAAGATGACGGTGCAGGATTTATCCATATAACATCATTGCTGACTTTTGTTACAACCTGCAATGGCGTAAATGTCGTCGCAAAGAGACTATTTTCGTCACCTTCTGCATCCGAGAATGATTGTTTATATAAAGATTGCCCAGTGCTTCCATCAAAGCCCCAGTTACCCGTAAAAACGCAATCTACTGCTTGAATACTTTTTTTTGAACAATAATTGATGAGAACTTCATCGCTTAATTTCATTACCTGAATAAAAGTGTGCTGCACTAAACTTTGAAGAGGCACAGATGCCTCCCTTTCAGATACTTGAATCCGGTCAGGATAACAAGTTTTTTTAGCCTCTTGAAGTTTATAATACGGGGGATATGCATCAAATCCACGTTTTTTGAGGTCCAAACGAATTGCATTGTATGTTTCCACGGACATATTTCTATCAGTTATGGTAGCAAGAGCTTCGACAGGTGTACATGGTTTTGAAGAAGTTTGAACTTTCTTAAGAATATCTGTTGGAGCAGTTTCAGATTCAAGACATAAACTTATTAGTGTCTCAAAATCTTTGGCAGATGAATGTGGCAGATTTCGTCCTCCGACTTTAATAGATCGTACAAAAGCTTGTATTTTGTTAACATTTGATTCGTTGTCTAAGACTTCGGAAAGTTTTCGCTTAGATCTATATTGTTGGGTTCTGCTTAAGGCCATAAATCTCTTTGATTTTGGAGAAAAGATAGAATCGCTGTTAAGAACAGTCGATGATGTTTCATCATGATCAAGGACAGATTTTAAATGACCACTAACGAGAGTACCACTAAGCCAATCTTGTTTCTTTTTAATAAAATAAGACTCGTTACTCTTACAACCCTTTAGATAATCATGACTTCTGGATAAAAAGGCTGGAAGTGTTACTTTCAACTCCTCACTAGTTTGTGAGAGTTGATATTCAGAGCCAAAATAATTATAAATCATACTCAATCGCTCAGAAAGCGGCATCTGCCTTGCTTTACCCTTGAATAATTTAAAGGCTTCCAACCGAGTTAATATTTTTGTACCAGATGAATGACTTTCACAATCATCTCTCTGTTGATGTACCTCGTTAATGCTCTGTTGGTCTGTCGTAAATATCTCGTCGTCTGAATCGGTGTCAATTGGCAATGCTTTAGTCGTATGTGTTAACATTCCAGGTTTATTTGTTTGTTTTTGATTATTCTCCATTATTTTTCCCACGAGTAGGGTCGATAAAAGGTCCACCCCCGGATGACGCCCATTCCAGGGGCAAGGCTATATACTGCGGAGGTCGCCAGGTGTCCGTAGGTTTTAAACGACTTCGCTGTCGGGTTTTATAGAGTATATCCTTCTCGCGGGCCGGCCAGTTAAGGCAAGCCCCCCGGCCGCAGTTCTGCACGACGTACCTCAGTCACGGCTTACTGGGGTTGTTGACGTGCAGAGTACGGTTACGGTATAAGGGTAGACTGGCGCTCAATCTACCCTGACGTTGTTCTAGCACAGTCTGGAACAACTGTTGATTTTGCTATAAATCAGAGAGGAGCATGAAGAGAAATCCCATTATATTAGCCTATATCATATTAGCTAGGTACTAGTTAAGTCCTTCAGATGAGAATTTATTGACTGTTGAGAAGGTGTACCAGCCCAACATGATAGCATTTCCTCCACTTGTATCCAGAAAAGGCCAGTAGCCGTTGAGACGCCGTGGAGGGACTCGACCAAGAATTAGACCGTAGTTTTATACCATAGTCATGTTATTGTAGTTTGATGATTATCTTAACAATTTGTTGTTTAAAAAAAAAATCTTTAACATTCAGACAATTTTAGCCAACTAAGCGACAAAATAACGATATCTAGTCATCGACATGATAAATTAACTAAAATATTATAACATAAAAAAAGCATCTACATTTTGATTGATGTGACAGCCCTAACTGCAGATATTTCGGATATTACTAAAATTTGTAATAACTTTTGGATAACACAGAATTATGTTGTGGTTTTATTACTACACATAATAGAAAGTATAAGCAATATTTTGATGTAAAAATTACGACCTAATACGGTGTTATAGGTGAATAAAAAAATAAAAACGAAAAATGAGAAAAAAAATCATATCTCGCGTCCCATTCATACTAAAGCAACAGAAATTGGTGGAACGGTAGGTTACTGTACAAACAATTAATGGAATAAATAGAAACTGGAATAAGTAGTTCCGTTTTTTAAATAAGATTTTTTTTTCGTTTTTCATGATGCGGATATTACGAAACTTTGAGATTTAAAAAAAAAAAAGTTACCGGTCGTAGCGAAGCCGGAGTTGAACTCTCGCACCAGAAATGATAGAAACTATTGATTACTTGAATAAAAACATAATGAAACAAAAATCGGGTTTCTAACACACTGGGGTAGACAGAAGTCTGACAACCAGTCTTAGGCTAAGCGTATGCTGAGACGCAGGTGGCGCAACATAGTACAATACATAATTTGCAGGGTAGGACAGGCGAGCAGATATAGGCCGCGAGCGAATGCTGCGACGCAGCTACAAAGACTTATTGGCGTCCCAGCTAGTACAAACAATCTGTCATTGAAAAAAAAATATGAATCAGTGGTAAAAAACAAGTGACGACCTGCAGGCTTCGCGCAGAAATCTGTGCTGCAACGAGACGCAGAGTAGTATCTAAGACACATGTCTGCGTCGCACGTGCCTGCGCCGCAACGTACGCAGCTGTCAGTACGTTCATGCATTACAAAATCTGCTTTGCCCTGCGCTGCGTGGACCTGCGTCACCTGCGTCTCAGCATACATCTAGCCTTATCAAGGCGTATTGTGTTTCGCAGGAACTAGGTTGTAGAGGTCATAGAACAGATAGGCGATCGCTAGATGTAAGTATACAGCAGCTGCATCCGGTGAGACTGGAAGCTGACTGGGCAGACGAAGATGATGATTATCTTGTCGGTGGTTTATTTCCCTTTGAATGTGCACTGTTCAGTACCCTGACTAAAATGAGAGCCAACATTGTTGACGCAGACAAAACTGCCCATATTAATAAAATTAATTCAATTCCAACCACACCAGAATATTATACTCTGTTGGACTATTCCAAAAGACCGTTTGCTTATATTTTTACGATATTCACTCAAATCCCTAATATGATTCGATGGTTTTCAATTTCCCGTCTCTGATGTAGGCTCGCGTGATACCCAGTATAATATAGTATGCCATATAATAAATATTGGTATGACCAAAACATGTTTTACTTCCCCCGGGGGAAATTGGGATCATCACAGTGGGTAACCAATTAAGTTTTATATTATATATTGAGAGTCTTTTTACATTTGTATGCCATAACTTAACATAGTGTTTGTATTCTTAAAGGTTTGTTACTTAAAACAGAAGCAATAACATCAAAATCACTGAAAATAGGTCATTGAAGCAGACTGCAGAAATTACCATGTTTATTTTTTTTACATTCTTTCTTGACATACCTAATCATCCTCACTATATACCTACAATTTAATTTCAATACTTTATTAGTGGCTTTTGTGTACATGATAATTATTCAGATTTGCTACAGTTGTAATAGCAATCATGTCATTTCGTTTAAAATATGTTTTTATTTTAATTTATTTATTTATATTTTATGTAGATTCTTTTCTATTTTGTGAATGTGAGAACGCTGTAGGCTTAGTGGACTGTAGATTTATTGACCATCTTCTATTTTGTTAAGTACCTGGTACTTTTTGAAAGACCTACACTGTCCTCCCATACCTATTAATACTGTTATTTGAAAATATTGTAAAGGCCAATTATTTTTAAAAGAGTAACCGTGGAGTTTCTTGCCGGCTCTTCTCCGTAGGAAACGACCAATTGGAACCGTGCACCTAGCTTCTGACATTTCATTTTTTTTTAGACTCTGCGTCGATGTATTACACAATTAATGAAGTAAGTATAGTTGCGAGAATCCTCTATTTATAAACGGGGAGTAAAGTTAGGTACATCAGTTTAACCATACATTTTTCGAGGTTAATGTTTCTTATCTAATAATCTGTTTATTTATCCAAAAAAATGCAGAGTTTGAAATACAGTTTCTTATTTGGTTTAAAAATATATTTTATAGTTTATGTTGCAAATTCTTTACAAGAATAATACTCTACCTCTTAAACGGTTAAGTTTATGGTCAAGGTTTACAATGATCAATTATCAGTAAAAACTTATCTCTGGAATGTGTCATTCTACTCGTACTGTATGTTAGACAAAGAGTAAAATTGTATCAATAAGTGTGTTGTGTGTTTGTGTGTGTGCGTGGTGTGTGTGTAGGTGTGTGTGTGGGTGTATTACACGAGATAGGTAAGTAAAGACTCCGTGTAAGAGTAATCCTAATGTTTGGTATAACTCTACTTCGTGCCAAAAAACAGATCTGGGTATTCCAAGATTTCATCGAAACCTCATTAAGACAGTACAAGTTTCTTCGTGTGGAGACGATCCTGGCTACACCATCGGCTGTTCATCTGTCCAAATATTGTTACTATGTACATATTGACATCGAAATGGAACGAGTATGAAAAAAAAAACAAATGAAATTGTATCTTGATAATGGTAAGAGGGGTTGGAATAATCTAGCAGCATAACATAGCGTAATCAAGCTCAAGATCTAGCGTTTAATGCATGCATTAAAAATTTCATGACACAGTATTAAGACATGCACCCTGTAAGGGCACTGCAAATGTTTCTTAACAAATAAGTTTCGGACGACACGGTTGGCGCAGTGGCTGAGCGACCGACTGCTGCGCAACGTGTCGCGGGTTCGATCCCCGCACGGAACAAATATTTGTATGATCTGCAAGTAGTTGTTCCGGGTCTGGGTGTTAGTGTAGGTATGTGAGTTTCTATTTTTGTAAACGCACCCACGATACAGGAATAAATTCTTAGTGTGGGGCAACGTTTAAAAAAAAAAAAAGATTAAATTACATAATATAATATTATTTTATTCTAATTATTACAATAAACATTCGTTATTTAATTATTACATTTTATTTCGAATAAATGATTATTATTCTCTTTATTTCATTTTAATTACTTATTATTTACATTATTAAATATTAAAAAAAAAACCATACAAAATCATTTAAAAATATAAAAAATAGTGGCCCATCGGCATCAGGAACAGGGTCCAAGCTGCCGGTGGTCAGGGCTCTAGAGAGAGGAACCTCTTCACGATGCGTGCCGTGTCTAGGAGTACTGCTTTCTGAACCAAGCCTGGTCAAGCCCTTGACCCAGCCGCGCAATGCGAGCCTCCTGAGGTGTTGGTCGAGGCTCTCCGCTATTAGGCCATTAACTGTTACGATTATCGGTACTATGATTGCAGAGTCCACGTCCCACATGTCGACAACCTCGTCGAGATACTTGTTTTTTTTATCTTTCTCAGCTTTCACGAGATTCTCGTCATGAGGGACAGCGATATCAACTTACTATCATTGCACGGCGCTCTCGTCGATCTATCACCACAATATCAGGCTTATTGGCTACAATAGTCCTGTCAGTGATGATAGATCGATCCCAATACAATGTGGCGTGACCATTCTCGAGAACTGAGTCGGGCACATACCTGTAGTATGGTACTTCTGACTCAATAAGGTTGTATTGCAAAGCAAGTTGCTGGTGGATAATCCTAGCCACTAGATTGTGCTATTGCTGATTCGCCGTTAGCAAGACGAGAACAACCGGAAACAATATGTCTGGTTGATTCACCGGGACGGTGGCATGCCCGACAGATGTCAACCGTACCGTCCCTTTTTTTTTTTTTTTGAGGTTGGGAAATCATCAAATGACTTCTCCCGCTCTGGGCAGAGCGAGAGGGTGTGTCAGACTTTTACTGACTAAAACCCACCCGTGTTCCTTCCGTTGCCTGTGTGCCGGGGCCGCGATATCCCTTTCGGACAAACCCGCAACCCCAGCAGGAACCGTACCGTCCTTGACAATGTATTTCCGGTAATTATTCGTCATGATAATTTCATCCATAATCGCACAGATAAAACCTTCGGTTATTAATTTATTAAGAACTAGCTGCGCCCGCGGTTTTACCCTATTAGAACAATGATGAATTAGGAGCTGGCAGAATCAGCATAATTACCATTATTATGGCGGCTATATTGGTATTCCGCTACATGCCATTACACTGGAAGCTGACCCCAGCCTAGTTTGGAAAAGGCTAGCCAGATGATGATGGTGATGATACGGCCCACAAGGGCGGGCTCGAAATGTGCTCGACGTGCACACCACAAGCACACCTGCAATGCTACCACAACCATTAGATACGCTTCCGTACCGAATCGAACATCAATCAATCGAAGGAGTTCTCTAAACGCTGTTCACAAATCCAAAACTTGAAAATTTTAAAGAACTTTTAATTACATAGACGGCCGCTATTCTGCTGACAGCTGTTTACTATCAGAGGTAAGGTAAATTAGGTTATCGAAATGTGTCATTTTCGACACTATAGCCTGTCGAATTTTTGCGAATGGCTATGAAGCACAAGTATACTATTTATATTTTTACTTAGTTCAGGAGCCAGCTGTTTTTGACCTCCACTAATGTACAATCATGTTTAGTGTATGACTAATTTTATGTGTTTCTCTTTGTACAATAAACTTAAAATTGAATTTTAATTTAATTTAATGTAAACACTCCCCACTAGATCGTCAATGACCGTAAATGTAATACCAGTCACGATCGACAATAGCCATAGCTTACATTACGATAAATTACCTATTTAAGATTATATTTATGTGATTATTTCGGAGTATTCTTGAAAATCACTTTTTGAAGTGGACGATTCTGAGGGTACAATTTTTATGAAATACAAAGACGATGGATTTAAATCACTTTAATTTTAGCCACACAACTAATAAATAATTCATGTTCGGCGATAAGAGCAATTGGTGATCAATGACGTATTTTTTACCTGCCCTGGATCACTTTAAATACTCCTAGACAGCTCAAAATCACCTGGCTTAGTACTCGCAAACTGTAAGCTATAAGCTAATATCCTACTGAATAATATTATAAATGTTATATAATATTAAGCGGCGCGCAATGATTATTGACATAACGGTCCCGCACAACGGGAACCTCGTGAAAGCCGAGAAAGATAAACAAATCAAGTATCTTGACTTGGCTCGCCAGGTTGTCGACATGTAGGATGTGGACTCAGCGATCATTGTGCCGATAGTCGTATCAGCCAATGGCTTTATTGCCAAGAGCCTCGACCAACACCTCTCGTTGGGCAGCTGGATTATTGGCTTGATTCAGAAAGCGGTACTCCTGTACTCGGCTCGCATTGTCAGGAGGTTCCTCTCTCAGGAGCCCTGACCGCCGGTAGCTTGGACCCTGTTCCCGATACCGGTGGGCTACAATTTTTTATATGTTTTGTTGTGTTTTTATTTGTTTTAAAATGTTTTTTATATTTTGTTATTCTAATATTTAAAAATATAATTTATATAAATAGTGAAATAAAGGAGATGAGAAAGTTTGTATGTTTGGAAGTTTGCTGCTCAATCACGCAAAAACGGCTGAACGGATTTAGAAGGGCACACAGATAGTTTATAACCTGGATTAACACATAGGATACTTTCATCCCGGTATTATGTCCCTGTGGGATAATTTCCGAAACCACGCGAGCGAAGCCGCTGGCAATAGCTAGTATATAAGAATTATATATTTTGATATAAGGTAATAAATACCACATAGTAAATAAGTAGCAGTATAATACCTCGACAGTGACCTTGAAATTATTACCTACAGCCGCTCGCTCGGTAGATAAACCTTCCGCGTCCGTGCGTAACTGCCGCGCACTTGATTCTATTGCGTACTGATATACACTGAGATTTCGAAGCGCGTTGTTTCGGCCGTTTTCTACGAAGATAGAGTACTGTACTTATTTATACTGTTGTAATACATTGTTTCCTTTACCCCTATCACTTTTGTTTTCTCCTGTATAACCAACTATACATACATTTCACAAACAAACGGTGCCGTAATAATACAGCTTAATGCCTTAGTAACAAGAGTGTAATTGTTATTATGAACAGCCCCACAGTCAAACGATGAGTAGGTCTCGTCGTGGAATGGTGTTTGATACATGTCACTAAATTTTTGACCTGTAAAATAAAATAATTTGTGGGGTAATTAATAAAGAAGTAATATTGTTTTATAAGTACAAAACAATCGAAGATATTATGATTTTTATACATAATGTTTTGAAATCAACGTATACAAACCTAGAAAACTATTACACATAAAATCACGCCTGCTTCTTATGGGGGGCAACATTACACATAAACTCATGCCTTCTTCCCATGGGGGGGCAACTATTACAAATAAACTCATGCCTTCTTCCCATGGGAGGGCAACTATTACACATAAACTCATGCCTTCTTCCCATGGGGAGGCAACTATTACACATAAACTCATGCCTTCTTCCCATGGGTGGGCAAGTATTACACATAAACTCATGCCTTCTTCCCATGGGGGGGCAACTATTACACATAAACTCAAGTTGGCTTCCAACTATTAATTTGTAAATATTCTAATACGATCGTGATCTTTTGTAAGAATAGACTATCAGTTTTCAATAACTTACTTTAAGGAAATTATTATATTGTTACCTTTTACTGTATAAAAATCATCTCGAGAATTGAGCTGTCTAACGCCGACGAAGTATGATGTCCCTGCTGAGCTCAACATCGGTCTTAGGTCTTGTGCCTGAGTACTATCTTCTATAACTGCCAGTATCCCTCCCTCCAAAAAGCACGTCTTCATAGCTTCCTGCCACATTAGTGCCTTCTCATTCACTTTGTAACATTTTCTCGATGCTTTAGCATAAATGTAACCTAAAATTAAACTAAGTTGCCAATTTACTGTTACTTGTTACCTGACTTTATACGTACCTAATATTAGTTACATCATTATAGTCTCGAACCAGGCCCTCGTCCAGGTCCTCGTCTTGGTTTCCTATGCCAAACTTGGCAATGGATCTACCATTCCCAAGTCCTGTGTAATTTGTAACGGAAAGAAGCAATTTAAATTGGAAAATAAGTAAAGCGTAATGATTTAACTAATTTTAATCGTGACCTATTAATCTTTAGACTACCCACAGCTGTTAAGGATCGATGGTCTTAAAGCAGTCATGAGAGAAAACTCCAATTATGAATTTACTGCGATTATTTTTTGGTACGAGCTGACTGCGATTGGCAGTGTTGATTTATGCCAGAGACTTTTTCTGGCTGGATCTAGTCTAGTAGCTTATGTAGTAGGAACTTCCTAGTACAATAATAAAGCGTAGCACAGGGCAACTGTATAAAAAGGACGTTAAAAAAAAAGCAGGCAACACCACTTACCACGGTCAACAGTCGGACATGACTCATCGTCAAGTTTCTTGCAAACAAACGGTAACGCCGTGTCCGGTGTTCTTAAGCAACTGCTGACTTTGAACGATCCAGTATCTATGTTCATAGTCATGCAATTTTCTTGATGTGGCTCTGGCTGTAGGTGGCTATCGGAAGGCACAAAATTTGGCGTTGAGTGTCCTGAAAACCAGAGAAAGTTAAAAGGACATAGCATCATTAAATTTTAGGTAAATTATGAAAGTGCCTGACCTTGATGGAACTTAGAGATTTGGCCACAAAGAATAAAATTAAGAAAATACACGTAAAACCCTAAAGCCTTCAAAGCAAGAGATCCATCGTAGAATTCATCCATCGCTTTCCACCAGGCGAGATCGAGGTCAAGGCAGGCCCATTTCGCAATAAAAAAACTTTAAAAAAATTGTATTCTTGCGAAATAATAATATTACTTTGTTTAGCCCTTTCACATTTTGGCCAAAAATGTATGGACGCTGAATGATGTCCTTTAATGGTCGGTTCTGATGATTAATATTGTGAGCAAAAGAATGTGTAAGAGACAAGAAGTCACTCATACCCTCCCATTAACATTACTTTAGCTTGTATGCAACAATTCGAACGCCAAGTGCATGCAGATACAAAAGTAAGGAACATTTCGACTACTGCTTGAAGACGCCTAGTAAGTAAGTAACTTTTCGACCATGTCTATTAATTTAGAAGCATCGACAGTCCCCTTTGTGCTGCTGGTATATAGGCTAATTCCCATAGATGGGCCGTAAGGATGCCTGCTTACCTATCACATGAAAGGTGAGCTGATTTATAATAGTGTATATTCGTGAATACTGACCGTCAAGGTCGCCTAATTTAAATTCGTCGTGCAATCCAACGAAGATGTCTGTCACAATAGAACCTTCAGTAGTTTTATTCGTCAACTTCTTCACCAAAGTCCACTCTCCCTTGGCTTCCGGATAGAACAGAGTAGCTCCTTCGTCATCGCAAGTAAAAAAAGCGGTACTCCATGCTGATCCACTCACGTCCCAGTGAACTTTATAAAAAGCGTCGAACTCCTCAATGTACGTATAGTCTTTTCTGTAGAACTGTGTTTGGCGAGGGATTGTCGAAGGTAGAAGTATACCTGTGAAGGTAAAGTTACATTGAATAACAACAAACTTGCCTAGGAAAATGAATTTAATACTGGAGAATCATAAATTATTCCGTTCTAATTTTTATAGGTTTTTAGGTGACATTAAAATATACCATTCAGTTTTTATTGAGAGTGTACAATGCAGTTTTAAACAAAATAGTTGTTTAATTTTAATTACCTTGGCATTACAGCTCTTGTTAAATAAATAAAATAAGAAAAAGTACTCACCAAATAAAAGTATACCGAAAGTGATGTCCTTCATCGTGGTATAAGATGGCACACGTATTAAAGCAACTTGCTCAGTAAATATTATTTTTATACAAACGCTTAGTGTTGTTTCTGGTTTAGGCTTGAATTATACTGCGCGTTTGGACCGCCCGACTAAGCGCACTGGCCGTTCCCACAGGTTATTTGTTCGAAAAGCAAATTACAGACGCTTCATTCGAAGTGACACGTGTGAACATAAAATGAATCAAAAGTGAAAACCGGCCATGTGCGTACTGTACCACGCACACGCCCGTAGCACACCTCCGCCGCGAAACCGTAGCAGCGAAACCGCAGTAGTTTAATTCAACTGGCTCGCGTCATATTCCGCTTCTCAAATTTCGCGTAGCGTACCTAGGACATAGGCCTCTGCCAGTCTGCGCCATAACACCGTGTTCTCCGCCTTCCGCATCCAGTCTAACCCAGCCACCGTCTTAAGGTCGTCGGCCCATCTAGCTGATATGCTTTAAAAAGCTGATTTTTTTTATTCATATTAAAACTCGACTTCTGCTACAGTATAGATAAACAGCTTTTAGTCTAACCCTTGCAGCAGTAACTACAGAAGATATTGACAAAGGGATAAAACAAAACAAGTATGTCAAATTGATTTATTTAAAAAAATATGTAGAAAGGTATATTTTATATCTAAAATAATCATATCACTTAATAAAATAGAATGTAAAGGTGTACCAACGCAGAAACACATAAACTGACAGACTTAATGCCTTAGTATGTCTTCTTGTATACGGTCATGGGATGGAAAAGAGAGATTTTCATAAAAATATGAATAATCTTACGATATAGCCCCACCGTCTACATTGGTACACGGCTGGTAAACAGTAAATCACTATTTTTACTGCTAAATAAGGGCTACTATCATCTGTAGTCTGTTTCACTCTATGGCCCGACGGATATTCTCGTCAATTAGAACTAAAACAATAAAAAAATGACAGGTAACACCGAAAAATTCTGAATAATGTCGAAACTGACGTAAAGCGTGCGTCAATGTTAAACTGTTGCTTGAACGTTAAAACGATACATTAGGGGCCCCATATCTGGGCACGCCACAATTGCGGCGATAACTCCCCTCTTTGAGGAGTGGCTTCAGAGGCGCCATGGCGTCCTCACCTTCCGCCTGACGCAGGTCCTCACCGGACACGGTTGTTTCGGGAGGTTCCTGTTCCGCGTAAGGCGGGAGGAAACGCCCGGGTGTCACCACTGTGTGGATCGCCCGGAGGACACGGTGGAGCATACGGTGGAGGTCTGCCCGGCTTGGGCGGAGCACCGCCGTGTCCTCACGGAGGCGATCGGCGGCGGCGATCTCTCGCGTCCGGCCCTGGTTCAGGCCATGGTTCGGAGCGAGAGTGCATGGGAAGCCGTCACCTTCTTCTGCGAAACAGTTATGTTCGCGAAGGAGGAGGCGGAGCGCGCGAGGGAGATGCAAGCTGCACGCCCTCGCGGCCCTAGTCGCCGCAGGAGACGGTTCGGGCGTCGGGAGTCGAGAGCCGACTTCCGGCCACCGTAGGCGCGGGCTTGCGGACGGTGAGCAATGGGCAGCTCGCCGTCCGATAAGGACCAGGCCCGTGTCGACGGCGCGTTGTGTTCCACGCGCGCCTCAAAGAGATGTCAGCACCAACCGACGGGGTCGAAAGACCAATGCCTGCTGGGGTTGCGGGTTTGTCCGAAAGGGATAATGGTGGAAGGTGGGTTTTAGTCAGTAAAAGTCTGACACACCCTCTCGCTCTGCCCAGAGCGGGAGAAGTCATTTGATGATTTCCCATACTGAAAAAAAAAAAAAAAAAAAAAAAAGGGGGCCATATCGGTTAAAAATCTAAATAACAATAACGTCGATATCGCTTTGACTCTATGGTACCTTGCTTGTCTATAAACAGTAAATGTTTTACTCCGCCACTTCTCTTTTCTTCGGTTTACACAGCAATTTCCATTTCACAAATGAACGGTAGTCTGTCGATATGTTGTGCTGTTTCGGTGTAAAGATTGTTGTTTCGATTACAAACAGTCCCATACTTCCCATTTAATTCCGGTTGATACATGTCACTGAATTTTTGATACATGTCACCGAATTTTTTATCTAAAATAAAAAAATGCTTTGTAATTCACTTTTTTGCCGACAGCGATGAGGAGAAATTTTCCGACGCCGTATTTTAGTTTGTTAACTGTTTTAGTTAAGTTAAATTAATTATAGTAGTGCACGACAAACAATTCAATAGGTATGCGTTACGGAACGTTTTCGATATTAAGAAATTAATTGCAATTATTTAGAATGAATTGCATAGAATAGATTACATAACATAGGGAAGCTAAACGAATTAGAAGTTTTTGTTAATGTTATGGCATTTGGTTTCTGTTATATTATGCTAGAGATTTTTAAATAAAAAAAAGTCTTTTAAACCTTTTATGAGAAAAATAATATTATAATATCGTTACCTTTTACTGTGTAATAAGCATGGCGATTGATGAGCTTTCTCACTCCTACAAAATATGATACTCCTGGTTCCACCAAATCTCTAATTTCTTCTGCTTGTGCTCTGTTTTCTATAACCGCAAGTATTCCTCCCTCAAAGAAGCAAGTCTTCAGAGCTTCTTGCCACAGTTGCAGTTTTTTATTTATTTTGTAACATTTTTGTGATGCATTCATGTATTTATAACCTGAAAGTATTATCCGTCGCATTTTTTTTTTCCTACACTTAAAGTGTAGGGTGCGATATAATTGCCTGTCTCATACAATAAGTTAAAGCAACAATACAAGTTTTCTTGCTTCAATGTTATTGTATGCTACACGCCAGAAACTACTACGTGTAAATGGGGCTTAAATTAAAAAAGAAAAAGCAAGAATACACCACTTACCATGGTCAATAGTCGGACAGGACTTTTCATCAACTTTCTTGCATATAAACGGTAACGCCGTGTCAGGCGTTCTGAAGCAACTGTCCACTTTGTATAATCCACTGTCTATGTTCATAGTTATACAATTATTATTATTCGGCCATAGACTGCTGTCAAAACCCAGTGGATCTGGCCGTAGACTGCTGTCAGAAGCCAGTGGATCGGGCAATGAGTGTCCTGAAAACCGGAGAAAGATTTAATTTAAACGCAGGAGGATGTTTGCTAACCTTTTACATACAATAGTTAACAAAAGGTGTAATGATTTGTAGTAGGGTCCAATTTTTATACTCACCGTCAACAGTAATAAACTCTCCTAGATTATATTCGTTGTGGAATCCGACGAAGATGTCTGTCACATTTGAAACTTCAGCCATTGAATCTGTCAAGTTCTTCACTAAAGTCCACTCTCCCTGTGCTTTTGGATAGAAAAGAGTAGCTCCTTCATCAGCACAAGCATAAAAAGCGGTTCTCCAAGATGCTCCACTGACGCCCCAGTGAACTTTATAAAAGGCGTCGAATTCCTCAAAATACGTATAGTCTGTTCTATAGAACGGCACTCGGTGAGAGGATGTCAAGGGCAGGACTATACCTGCAAAGTAAAAATGACATGGGCTATACGTAAGTCTCTCTCCTCGAGATGAGCATTATTTAAAACTGGTTGCATGGAAGAGATCACAGTAAGCGCTTTGGCCGCCCATTGTATATTTTGTATTGTATAACTTTTTCTTTTTGTAATGTATACTCTGCTACCATAAAGTACGAGTATACATATATCAATCAATAATTCATACAAGTAACTGAAATGGTTAAAAATACTTTAATTTAGCCGGCATGATGTCTATAGTAATTTGAGCCCTGCTTATAACCAACGTAGAATTGAATAATCAAGCGTAACGTAGGATATTTTACTCACCTAATAAAAATATGTCGAAAATAATGTACTTCATCGTTGTTTGAGATGGCACACAGTACACAGTAACAGCTTGTCAACAAACAAGATATTTATATGGTTCTCAAAAAAAAAAACTTGTTTAGGCTTGAATTGTACTGTACGATTGGACCGCGTGTCTCCGTGGCCACGAGCTACATGCTCAAACGATACACGTATTGCGACAGCACCTGCGGAGATAACAAATGAGAGAAGTTAGAGTATGCCATGAGTCACCGCGGCGTCACTTGCAGAGTGAGAGACTGTTCACACGATTCGTTGCGGTACCGCATCGCAAAGATTTCGTCGCATTCCCGGTTATCCGGGGAGACTGAGCGGTGCCGCTCCAACTTCGTAACGCTTACACCGGTCCCTGCCTCGTCTTACGGGTTGCAGGTCCGGTGTACGTGCGGTGCGACGCTGGAAAGCAAGTGTGGCATACCTTGAATATTTGTATATAGGACGCCGCAACGACACCGTTACGGCGCCGCGCCGCCGCTGCAACGCATCGTGTGCATCGGCCCTGACAGACGGAACCGGGTGACCCCCGCGTGTAGCTTGACGCTATTCCCGTTGCAAGTTGCATCACCCATGGCCATGAACTGACTGAGCGGCCGTTCCGCCGCGAAATCAAGCAAGCAAAGATGTTCGAAAGCGCTGAGTGGCTGCGTCACAGCTCGATAATTAGTTCGAACATTTTCGAAAAATCCCATAGCACAGCGGTTAAGCCGCTGGGCTGTGCGTGCCGCTGAATGTAATTCCAGCCTTATGGGTAATGGTAATCTATATTATTTATCACTGGATGTCAAAAGGTCTGCCCATGAAAGAGTCTTTGTTTTTTGGTGACAATATTCGCTATTGTGCATTAAGGTGTTATTCAAGTAGGCATACTATCGACTATCAGACAGCAGACATCCTGTCAATGAACAACTGTATGGTCATTTTAAAGGCTTAATCTAAGGATCATCATCCTATTTATATCTGTTCAATGTTTAGGCCGTTTGTCCAGTACCACAGTCAACGGGACGTCAGCGTAAACGAGATGACAGCGCCGAAGTAGTGATACATACTATGGCCGCGTGTCCACGGCACGTCCGACATCCGAGCGTCGGGATCCCAGTTTCCGAATTTTTGAGTAGTTCAGCGCGATTGCTAGAACTCGGCCCGAGATTGTGACGGGACGACGCGGTGTGCCGGCAATACATAACACGTTTGATCTTGTCCACACACTGCTGTCGTCGCACTGGCGCTGTTCACCCGGCTTTTGATTTATCTATCATAACATTCATAACATAGTGAATCGCCGAGTTCGGTCGCAGTGCACAAACGATCTCCGTCTCCGGGACGTCACGTTTGGTTCGAATATTCTGGTTGACATCCCATTGATGGTGGCGGTAGACAGTAGTTGGCCTCTCTCATTCAGCAGTCTCATGTTACCCTGCGAAGATCGTCATACCACCTAGCTTGAGTGCAACAAGGATGTAGTCAAGATAAAATCAAAATCTTAAAATGTCCATGAAACAGATTTCATGGACATTTTAAGATTTTGAATTCATCTTTGTCGTCCACGCCTAAACCAATATTACTTAGATACCAGAAATTGTTAAATATTTCTATCGTGAGAACGCGATCCAGGCTACAATGTCAGGTCTCCAAACCAGTGGCGTGCCTAGGGGTCAAAATTAGGGCAAGCCGAGACATAATTATAAAAAAAACCATTTTATCATTATTGGCACAACAGAGCTTTTCGAGTTAATTCAATCGCTCGCAATGTCGCAACATTCGCTTTGGGAAAAATATTACAATGAATCCGGCTACTAGATGGCGCACAAATAATTGATTATTAACTTGATAGGGCAAGAAGACCACATACGTACTTAACCGCCTCTGTGAGTCTAGTGGTTAGACCACTCTTCTCAGATTCAGAGGTCCCGGGTTCGATTCCCACTGGGGGAAAAAAATCTGCTCGGTTTGGTTGTTCTAAGTCCGCCTGGCTAGCTACGACCATCTTATCTAAGTCTGCCGCAATAACAACAATATTAACAGCATTGTGTTGTTTTCGCAGTTACAGTTAAGGTAGCCAGTTCTTCTGTTGAGGATTCAGGATGAAGCTCGCTGTCACCTTCGGCCTGATCATCACTTACCATCAGGAGACCGAGTTACTGTCGCACTTATAATATTAATGAACTGATAATCATTATATACCTCATTCTAGTCAGAGATATGTATTTTTTTAACGAATTAATACATGATGATCAACAGAACCTATATTAAACCAGTGTTATTTTATTAATTGTCAGCAATTTATACCTATTGCTTACTAAAGGTATAATTCCGAACAACGCCGCACTGGGCATTGCTGCCGCGTCACTATGGTCTCCATACATTTTCTATAGGTTAATTTATGTTGTTCGGAATCATACCTTCACAAAATTATAATATAGTAAGTCGATTCAGAAGGATAACAAAATCAGCAGTCAGGAGTATCAGGAATTTAACACAGATTTTCCAACCCTACTGATGTCATTTTGAACGAGTCATTATGAACGTTTAAAAAAAGGGAAAGCCGCACTTAGGACGTATGCATGAGAATATTTAGCTGTTCGTATAAAACAGGCCAATTGTCGGACCACGCACACTGAAGGGTTCCATAGTTGGGATGAATTTATCCCAAAAACAAAGTTCTGTGCCCAGACAAAACTATTACTGTGCTTCACCCAAAGCAACTTGCGAGTAGGTAGGAAGAAGCACATTTGGGTGTGAACCGTGAAATATTTAAAAAAAATTGTTTTTGAAAGAATTTTAACACTGCGATGTATAATATTGCAGTTTTAGGTCAGCGCCATCTCTTGGCCGATAGTGGAACTAATGTAATTTTTGCTGATGATTTCTGAAAAGTGTACTATTTAGAGACATCGTTTTATTTTTCCTGTGATCATTACACAAACTTAAAAAAAAAAACTGATTTTTCTCTGTGCAAACTTCGGAGATAAGGGGGGTATTTTTTGTTTCGTCAGTCGTTAAAAACAATGTGGCCCAAAAAAATTAAAAATTGTTTGAGAATTTGCAAATCTCTTTCATATGATACCCCACATGCCCTAGTAGCCCCACTTACATTTTTTAGGACTTCGCTTCAGCCTCTGTTGCAATAAAAAATAATAAAAAAATCTTTCTTATTTGCAAAATAGTTAGGCAAACGTCATCTAAACTATTCCAAATTTCAAGTTGATACGTTAATAGTTCTCGAGATATCCAGCTGTGACTGACAGACGGACAGACAGACTGAGTCGCACCATAAGGCGTTTTTACCATTTTAGTACGGAACCCTAAAAAGGAGAAAAATAAATTGCTTTTATGACGTCATTAACTTTCATTTATATTCGCTTACTTTAAAAGCGTTTTACGGTCTTTCGCGATATATAATGCTCGAACCATAAGAAATATTTTAATGAAATCACGTTTTTGCATAGAATATGTGCTTTTGTTTGTTTTGTTGTTATTCGCAATGTATTGTCGACATTACTACTTTTGAAAACGATTCTGAGGAGCTCGTGGCTAGGTAATAACAGCCGCACAGATCAATCCATCAGGTTAAGCCACGCATGGCGGGATCGGTCCGTGAATGTGTGACCATCTTTACCATAACGAGATTCCTCCGTGTCTCGGAGACCACGTTAACCCGTTAGTCCCGGCTGTCATTTGTGGATCTTTGACAGTCGTTATGGGTCGTCAGAAGCCCGAAAGTCTGACCCTCTACCCAGTTACTGGATTGTGGATGTCAGATAGGCAGTCGCTCCCTGTAAAATACTGGTATTCAGCTGCATCTGGTAAGACTGGAAGCCGACACCGACATAGTTAGAAATAGGCTAGGCAGATTGATTGACCACTTTTGACAACAATTCCGAGTAAATTGCAACTTTAGTGAGGTTGAAAATATCTGACTGTCACATACACAAAAAAACCCGTCAATAGTTTCAATTCACTAGCATCAGGAGGAATGACAGCTCTCTTCAAGATCACTTCACCTAAGTTTTCACGGTCAGATTTTTACAGTATATATATATTGGCTAGTCGTTTTATGACGTGCAAGTGACATCCACTGTACCAATATCCATCACAATCACATGTAATTTACGAAGTTTGGGCTATTAATTTAATTAGGCCCAGGATTAATAGTTAACAAAAAAAAATTACAAAAGCCCTTTATTCTATTACTGACAAATATTTCAAATATTTCTTAAACATTTATTTAGCTTTTCTTCTCAGTTAATTACTTCCTTCTTTTCCTTTCTTTTGCTAGAATTTGCCAGTAGCAGTCGCCTCTACGGCATAGGCCTCCCCTAAATTGCTCCACGCGCTTCTATCGCGCGCCTTTTGCACCCTACCACCTACCTGACAGGCTAATATTTGCTTCGCTTTTCTAGTCTTGGAACGATCATCGCAGGATGGCTGATAGCAGCTGGGTGAGGGTAGAGGAAGATCGAGTGAAATGGCGTGCGATTAGAGAGACTGTCCAGCTGTGTCAGCTATGTCAATTAGAGGTCAGTGGTAGTCCAGTAGTAACAGTCACTACTTATGAGTTGTAGATCGTAGGTTGAACCCTGTCAGGCGCTTTACTTTGTGTAAATTATTTCATCATCACAACGGTGAAGGGAAACATTGTGAGGGAATTGCAGCATGTCCTAAAAACCAAAAATTCGGAGATATGCGACATCTACCAACCCGCACTGGGCCTACTGGTGGATTACGGCCCTCTCCCTCTCACAGTAAAGGGAACATAATATTCTGGTTATGCTTATGCTATGTTCAACAGTAGGCTGCTATAGGTTGATGATGACGACGATGATAAAGTTGATAAGCTTTCAATGCTGATAATGAAAGAAGTAGGGGCAGAAGTCAGTAGACTAGGCGGTCATTAGGCACCTGGATGTTGTGCTATTAAAGCGTCACGGTAGCCTGCGAAATTAAATTTTTCTTACGTTTTTTGCAATTTGCAGGTCAGTATCATGTTGTATGTTGATCTAAATATGATTTGCGGCCGTATCAAATGTTTATTTATAGAATTATAATCATGAAAAATGATCAATACAACTCTCTAAGTTCATATATATAATCGCATTGAATTTCATGAAATCATGACATTTGATGATTGTGCTTACTTATGGAGTTGTATTGCTGATTGTAATGATTATAATGATGTAAAGCCATATTAGTTACGGTCGCGAATCATATTTTAATCAACATAAAACCTCACACTCACCAGCAAAATGTAAAAAACTAAAGAAAATTTGAATTTCGCGGGTTACTTTAGCGCGGGGCATGCGCTAAGCAAAATAATAGCAGCCGCACGGGTCGATCATCAAGGTTAAGCAACGCTTGCCGAGGTTGGTCCGGGGATGGGTAAGCATTCATTACATAACGAGACATCCCCATTCCTCGGAAAGCCTTGGGTCCCGGCTGTCATTCGTGGAGTAGCTGGCCGAGACATCGACGCGTCACCTGTTTCCATGGACTCAGTACATGGTTCTGGACCCCGCCCTGCGTTGACATTTTCCGTCGGTTATAACAAAAAGCCCGGCTGTCATTCGTGGATCTTTGACAGTCGTTACGGGTCGTCAGAAGCCCGAAATTCTGACGACCAGTCTTACCAGGGGGTATCGTGTTACCCAGTTACTAGGTTGTGAAAGTCAGATAGGAGTCGCTCCATGTAAAATACTAGTATATAATTGTATCCGGTTAGACTGAAAGCCGAGCCCCATATAATTGACAAAAGGCTAGCCAGATTGATCGACGTAAGAAAGAGGGCCTGATGGCGGTAGATTAGTCTGACTCATTAGGGACCTATATGTTGTGCTATAATAGGTATGTACCTAACGTCTAGTCCGTACTAGACGCTCGCTATGTTCCACAAAAGGTTCGCGTTATTGCTACTTACCATTTACATATTTTCCTTGGTTATAGATATATTGTTTTTTTTGGCACTTTACCGTGCTGTATATTGTGCTATATTGAACCGATACCCCTATCGGTCATCTCTTAAAATATTATAATATTGCTTAGTTTGAATAGTGAATTTAAAGGACGTCAATTTTGGCTTTTAAAAGCAGGTAGGTACCTATTCTATAGAAGACACTGCCTGAGGTTTATTTTACATGCAATATTCAGACATGTTTGTTGAAGCACATTTCGTATGGATTATTGTGAAGCAACAATAGAAAAAATACTCTAATTTTTATATAGGAGTGGTGGTCTTTTAAAAAAAATGGTGTATTACAGTTCACATAGTGCTTAGCATGCCCTAATTGCGTATTACATGATAAATGAAAAAAAAAAAAAAAAAATTGTTTATTCTGTAAATAGGATATCGAAATCAATTTTACACATCATATAAAAATAAAATAAAAATAGGCTAGACGATTTCGGCGTTTCCTATCTGACTACTCTGAGAAAAAAGAACGAAACAAACTCAGAGAGTTTGTTTCGTTCTTTTTTCACACACACACACACAGTCTCTTTTAAAGTCCAGACATAATCTTGGTCAGGCCATAAGAGGACCATGTAGATTAGTGTCTGTCACTGCAAGCATTTGTTAGTAATCGTGGAGCTCAACTCAACGAACAATACCAAAGAAAGGACATTTGAGTAGGCTGCATAGACTACTCATTCTGCCAGACCATCATTAAAACTAACGGAGAAAGAAAAAATAAATGAAAGAAGAAAAATAAAATCTACATAGGCCTCACATTCACAATAATAAAATAATATAATACTTTACAAAGTAATCGTGTCATTTTGTATATAATTTTCAACAATGTCAATGTGTTTAAAACTGGTATATTTTGATGATTTTACCTGAATCAGAATCGTTTTGAAACAGATTGCTAATCCATTGCTTCATAAGTTGGAAAAAAAAAACTGCTCAACCACGTAAATAACGCAATGAATGTTGTTGAACTGTCAAAATTAACCAGATTAGTCTTAATCGTTTACGAACATGTGTTACGTAATCAGATAGCAGACCACACAAAATGTATCATGTACATACAATTAAGAACAAAACAGCTTTAGACAGCAAACACATTACTTCTACGACAACAACACAACTATACGATTTGCAAGTCGGAACAGTGGGGGTAGCTTTGAATATTTTGCGATTGGCGATTTGACTTTAAAATACGATGCAACCGCTTATCAAGAGCAGCTCTGTTCGTTGTTTACTCAAGTAGTTACTAACAGCCTATTTGTTTTGGTCGTTCCTGTATACGATATTCAGCATCTTATTAGACTAGAAAACGAATCAACATTTTGTAAAATTTAGATGACGTTAAGAAGTTGATAACGTTATACATATTATATAGAGGTAAGAGGAACAGGGTGAAAAGTTCACTCCGACCAGACGGGTGTCGTGTCTGGAAGACTACTGCCCACTTTGATTGATGTCGGGCCGTTGTATATATACTAGTCGCGCGGTAATCTCTGTTTGCACGATGCAGGATTTTGCGCGACGTCAGTGTGATTAATAGTTCGCATGTGGCGTTGTAGATGCCACCACACATCCATCAACATCGATATTCACCATCTTAGTTACATACGTTTCATCCCTCCTTATCATGCCTTTACAGGCGATTCTTTTTCTGCTTTACCGTGACTGGCGCCACTTTTAAACTTCCTCTAGTATTGAAGATACATTTCTTATTTTCTCATTACATCATTATCATTCTCCTGCCCTTATTCCAATTACGCAATATTGCCTTTGGTCCGTGGCCTTTACATCAACCAATGATCAACATTGTTTTTATTTTTTTAGTTTTATTTATTGGTTGAATACGAGGCCTTTGGCTGCTTTTGTATGTGTTTTTATGTCTTTTTGTCTTTAATGTGCGTTTTGTTTGTGCAGAATAATAATTTTTCTTTGTTTTTCTTTTTTCTTTCAATTAGTTATGGTCGGCGCAGCATGTCCCTTTCTTCCATATTTCTCTTAATCGTCATCTCGGTATCCCTTTCTAGCCATATCATCTTCCACACAGTCCATCCGTCGTTTATTTGATCTTCCCCTACTCTTATAGCCAACGACATACTCAAAACTTTCCTCACGACATTTTCCTCATTCCTCCGCTTTACACGCATACAATGAAATTTCCATGTCTTATTTACTCTTAATATAGTACCTTACAGGGTGGCAGGGATATCACCGCCAATACTGTTGCCATGGATTCAGTTCATGATTCTGAACGCGTTCAGCGTTGAAATTTTCCGCCGTTATTTTATTTTTATCAGCTGTTCCATACATTTTGACTGCGTAGGTATTGCACTTTTCTATGAAACAGCAGATTTAAAAAAAAATAACCGCCGAAACATTTCAACGCAGGGGGTATTAGAATCATGAACTGAATCCATGGTATCAGTTTTTGCGCCGATGTCCCTGCCACCCTGTATATTTTTATTGTGAAGTAATTTGTTTAAAATGTCCTTTTCGTCCGAATCCTCAGACGTTTTTAATTTCACTCAATTATCGGGTCTATAAACCAGTAAGTACGTATATTTGAACTTAAACTTAATGTAATTTGAAACTTACCCAAGTTGATATTAATCAAATTCTGAAACCCGTCGCTTTAATCATCCAATGCAACTTCTGATGTGATTAGGTAAAGAAACTTGAAGAATTTAGTATCTTAAAAGGTTATTTTTAAATATTAAAATTTTTCCAATAATAATGTACCAAGACTTAGGCCTCCCTCAAGAATTATCACAAAGGCCGGTCCTACGCTTCCTGGTCCTACAGCGAATTCCCGCGGCCTTCACCCGATCGTCAGTGGTCCACGCTGCGTCTTCCGATGTGCGGCCGTCAGAAGTTTCCAGCCCCATCATCCATTCTGCGAAAATAATTTGACTTCGATTTCGGCATTCGTCTATTATTCTAAGATATAACTTATCGGCTAAGTTCCTAAATACTACCACTCACTATGATTTCGGCGTAAAATATTCTTCAACCTATACACAACAACAGCTACAGATATAGGATGATTATCTCCCAAAATTATATAAACACACTTTCCCTAGTACGGACCTTAACCCTGCAGAACCCCGTAGTATTTGCAACGCAAAGTAGCCACGACGGCCAGACGTGCCCCGAATACTTTGCGGATTAAGAATTTGACTTTAAAATTAAGGAGATAAAGCCAGTACTCCTTACCTCTTAAGCTAGCCATTGATTTTCAATAAGCGAAATCCTCTGTTATTTTTGTAAATGGACAAACGGTCTTGTCTATCTTATGGTTTTGAGAAGCTCCGTGGGCGTGTTTTTGTATTATGTTTTAAGTACCTTTTACAGAAAGTCTATAATCCGCTTAGAGGAAGAAACGGAAAGATGGAATAGGAAAATGAAAAATAAAATTATGATAAAAAATACAATCTATTTTGGTTCATTCAGTTTCCTTAATATTATTTTTTTTTATTCGTAAAATGATAGATGAAGCCTCAGACCAAATAAAAAACCAAGACAGAGCGCTGCGAAAAACACAGTGAAGCATGCTAAAACTACACCGCCGCTCTGTGCATACACACTCAACACATTACAACCTTTACTACAATCAAACTACATCACACAATGTGCACACATGTTTACGAAACCGGCTTCACTTCACTGATGACAGCGCTCTGTCTTTGCTTTTTATTTGATCTGAGGATGAAGCATTCATAGCAGGCTTGCTTACTGTGTATTAGTCAGACTTCAGATTTCCACACGATGATCTCTATCATCGGTAGTTAGGGATTTACACTTAAAACCGAAACCAAATGATAGAAGTGAAAACTTACGACTGGAGCCGAGTATACGCGATTCAGCGCCGAGTATATGCGATTCAGCGTCACTGACCTACTGGAGCCGAGTATACCTGATTCAGCTTCATCGAGACCACACGATAGAAGTAAAAACTTACAACTGGAGCCGAGTATACATGATTCAGCGCCGAGTATATGCGATTCAGTGTCACTGCCCGACTGGAGCCGAGTACTTATAGCCGATTCAGCTTCACCGACCCGAGCGGGACGGTTTAGTTTCGTTCACTGTTCAGAAAGAGCGCAAAGTGCGTTTAGAGAAGTTTTCACTTAAAAAATAAAATAAAAATAGTAGGTCTATCTAAACAGACAACATAAAAAAGTAGTAGATCTATAACCAATCAATGCCTCAAGAGTGGAAGAACAAAGGGTGGGATCAATTTAACGTAATTGCATCACTTTTCACTGCTTCGCCCATTAACCTAACCTTTTTTAATCGAGTTTTTTCCGCTTCAGACCGGATATTACTGGACGAGTAACGGACCACTTATTCGAATCTATTGAATGAGCCCCCTGGACACTAACTACTACTTTTCGAGTTTCTAACCCGTTTAACGGGTTTTAATAGATTGAGCCAACGATATATGGAGGCAATTTATTTAGCCTTTTTCTTCTGTAGTGGTGTTGAGTACTTATAGCGAGTGCTTCTCGATTGCTTTTTAACAATTAATTGTATCGCCTGGCTGGTTCGAAGATTTCTGGGGTGCTTTTTACTATCGCAATATATTTTGTATTTGCGGAAACATCCCCGGTAAAAGAAGATGAGATTACATCAACCACTGGAAGAAAATAAGGCTTAAATAAAAAACAGTAGACAAAATTGTCGTACTACAAAAAAAAAGGTTATTGTGATCATATAATTTCATAATATTAATTTTTATAAACCTTTTTGGTAACGTAAACTAATCAAAATTCTCAAAGACAGGTAGGTCTCCTAATTCAGATTTCCCAGATTCACGCATTTATTTGGATCCCTTTATTGTCCCTAGGACTTGTTAGAATATTATTTACCTCCAAATTTAAAATTATCCAAAAGATAAGCTGCCTAAATTTTAATTTCATTGGGTATCATTACCATATGGTGTAACCCAGTGGTAGGCAAACTCATTAGTCAATAGGCAATTATCAATACTTAATCGACTAAGATTTCACGTGAACTATGTTGGGGTCGGCTTCCAGTCTAACCGGATGCAGCTGAATACCAGTATTTTACATGGAGGGACTCCCTATCTGACCTCCACAACCCAGTAACTGGGTAAAGGGTTGTGCAGACCAGCGCGACTTGTCGCGCGACGCGACACCGGTCATTGTTATACTGTGAAGTTTTCTTAGAAATTCTATTGTTCGTGTCGCGTCGCGCGACAAGTCGCGCTGGTCTGCACAAGCCTTAACACGATACCCCTTGGGTAAGACTGGTTGTCAGACTTTCGGGCTTCTGGTCTGGGTAACGACTGTCAAAGATGTACAAATCACAGCCGGGAACAACGGCTTATCGTGCTTTCCGAGGCACGGAGGGGTCTCGGTATGTAATGGATGGTCACCCATCCACGGAGTAACCTCGGTAAGCGTTGCTTAAGCTTGAAGATCGACCCATGCGGCTGTTATTATTTTGCCATGAACCCCTCAACGACTAAGATTTCTTATGAGATCCAATTTCACTGGACGGACAGTGAAATTGGATTAACTCTCGACTTTTCTTAATTCTCAAAACCCGCATCCTCTTTCACTCCACATCGCTTCCTAACATTAACTTGCTAAGAAGTAGGATGCCTTCATCGTCATCATAATATCAGCAGATAATAATATGATGAAGGCATCTTATTTATTAACCTTGAAAAACTTTTAAAGGTACATGCTAAATTTTCGTTGCCCTGTTAATTTTTTGTGAAAATACTTCAAAACCCTGATCTACGCTCGCACTCATCGACCTTTCTACAGAGCTGCACTCTATAGGCCAAAGAGCTGCTGCATGCGACTCGCGAGTCGCGATTTACCGACCACTGGTGTAACCTACAAGCTTGTTTTGCACCAGAATACCCGTATAATTTCGCGGATTTTTGCATAACTTTTTAATTTGTCGAGATTTTTCATTCATGTTCTTTATGTCATGAACTATCCGAATATCAAAAAATATTTGGTCTAATCTTAAGGAATAAGCGTAAAAATAGATTCGCTGATCCCAATACTCTTTAAGGTGAAGTACCTCGATAGTCATCTGACTAGGAATACAGACAGTCGTCTCTGAAGCTTTTGTTTCCAAGGTAAGCAGTTCCGTCATATTATAACGGCCGTCATGAAAATCTGACATTTCCACCTATATTTGATATTATGAGCGCTTATCCTAAAAGTTGGCAACGTCGCAAATAGCTGTCAAATCAATATTTTAGTTCACTATTTAGCCACATTTTATATTTCCATCCAGTAATATTGCCAAATCAATCAAAAGAGCGAAATATTTGACATCTATTTGCGACGTTGCCCAGTTTCAGAATAAACGCTATAACGCTGTATAAGCTAACGTATTTGGACAGCCGTGCATGACCGGTCACCGCTGTCTTAGGAAACCAAAGTTTTAGGGGCAATTCCCATAATTTTGCTTCTCAAAAATACCATAATCTACCTACATTTTCGACAAGTTTATGACACTGATTGTAGCTAAGATAAGATTGCGATTAGATTTTTTATAATAATAGTACCAGTCTTTTATTGTCCCACTGCAGAGGAAAGGTCTCTACGTATACAGAGAAGGCACAAGCCTTGGCCACCACGCTTGCTCAAGACGGTTTGGTGATTTCAGGCTAATATTAACTATATAAATATATACATATATAGTCGAGGTTTCCCCACGATGTTCTTCCTTCTCTGATAATGTCTACAATTAGAAAGTACGTATACATAATATTATATGAATCATATTTATATCACGCATGAGAGGGGCGAGGCCTTAACCACTGGGCCAGCACGACCCTTAACGTTTTTAATTACGGAAATTGGCTTTCTGGTGTGTTGAAAGAAAAGCGGAAAATCTATATACGAATGTATAGATAGCATTTACATTGTTGTTTCACATTTCTTAATGGGATGAAATAACTGACCCGAAGCCAATTATTTTTCGGGAACGAAGTAAATGGATCAGATACGTTACAATACTGAGCATTATGAGAATGAATGCTCCATCTAATTATGCGATCACATTATGCTATATTATTTAATTTCCTCTGCTACTACTGTATTAGGTTTTATTTACTTTCTCAGGGAAATTATTTGTTAAGCAAATTGTTATTTCATTCATAGTTTAGGAAAGAAAGAAAGAAAGAAATTATTATTTGGGACACGCGCAGGAAATGCAAAAATAAAAAAAGAACATTATTACTGACAAAATCATGAAAACAATAGCAATAAGAAAAGAACATTAAAACTAACAAAATAGTGAAAATAAAAAAGAAGATATGTGCGAGGTCAAAAAGGCTCCTATCTCAGCATGATGCTACGATATTTGAAAAAAAAAAAACAAATACCGCAGCGCTATAGGCATTCGCATTCGTTGCGCATCCTGATAGGGACAGATGTAATTTGGCCGTTAATTCAATTCGAGCCGTTTGGGGTTGAAACCCTCGGGCCGTGTGGTCCGAGTGCTCATGGTTTGTTCAACAAAATCTCCAAACGTATGGTTGACACTTCCCGTGACCCAAGGGTAGGCTTTTACCTTAGCCAGAGGCTAAGCATTGCCATACAGTGTGGCTATGCAGCCAGTGCCTTGGGTACATTACCAGTCGATAGCGATGCGGGGGAATTTTTCGACGCTATATTCTAGTTTTAGTTAGGTTAGGATATAATATTTTTTTAATAATCTGTGAGATAACTTGTACATTCTAAAAATACTGTTGTAAGGTAAATCCATTTACAGAAATAAACCACCGGTTTTTTTGTAAATGTCAATTTGCTTCAACTAATTTCCCTGAATCTACATACATTATGCCAAAATTACGGATAGCAATGACATAATAACTTGAAGCTTATGTAAAACGAGAAGCTCTTACTCACCGGATCAGAATCTAAATGAAACGAGGTGTCATCTAAATAAAACAGGAGTGGAAGCATCCAGCCGTGTGTCCGTGTTCTGTTTGAGTATGAATGAGACCAGCTTGCAACCATCGCACACTTTCACGCTCTTTGTGAAGAAGCGCATCCTGGTAGTAGAATTTTACATGGAGTGACTACTAAGCTGACCTTCTCTACCCTGTTACTGGGTAACACGATATCCATCTTTATATTAATTATTATTGTATAGTGAGTGAGATCTAAATAAAATGCTGTGTTTACCTTTAACCTAGATGCATGCAATGCTATTGTATTTGTGAATGATATGTACTTTGAATGTATTTGGGTGTATTTAGATGGTTTGCCTAAATAAATAAATAAATGTGTACTGGATGGTCATCCATCCACGAACCGACCGCCGACTTTTGACCGACCCGTGCGACTGTTATCATTTAGCCACCAGCCCTTGTGTGCTTTTGTTTGTGCTTTGTGTAATGTGGGTGGGTATACTATAGGTACACCTCTGCCCAAACCTTCGGGGATTACTGGCGTGATGTTATGTTATGTGATAGTAACGCGTCTGCGATACATCTTGCATTGCAGATGACTATTAATTGTAGCGGTGTCCACTTTCAATTAGGGGCAGCTACATTACTCATAAAAAAATCCACAATTACGACCTACACCCTTCTCCTTTTATCAATATTATTTCTTTTTGGCAGTCTTTTATCTTGAATAGGCACCTACTTGACATTAGTTAATAATATTCGGATTATAAACTTTAGGACTTTATAGTGAGATTTAAGTTAATTATCTGCTTATGTTTTTTTATAATTGACATCTCCCCTTAAAACACATTAAAGTGCTTTATAGCCAAGGGCTTTCCATTCAAATAAATAGAGTTGACAAAAATTATTTTTGTCCGTTACTATTAAAAAATATTGGACACGTATTTTTTCTTCTTTTTTAGCTACGTAATCAAAAGATTACGGCGATACATTGAGTAGGCAATACGTTAAAATGTGGCACGACGTCACTGGCCGATAGATTTTATACTGACTTGTGACGTAGCGAGCCCCCACTCAAATGAATAAAAAATGATTTAGATAAAACGCATTAAAGTTGGGGACTTTAATGCGTTTTATCTAAACCATTTTTTATTAATTTGATAAAGCAAAAAATACGTGTCTAATATTTTTTTATTATCTGTCTGACAGACTAAATAGTTTTTTTTTCTTTATTCAACATCCCTATTGTTTTTTTTTCTCTTTTCTTTAACCTGAACGTTATCTTATTAATACTCCGACAGCATTTTTTACTTTCCAGATCATATCCAATTCCTGTGGGTTCCTCTGCCCTCCGGCAACCCTTGGAGTGACAGGTCACGTACACTAAGGGTCCTGAGCTGCCGGTATCTGATCAATCCCTATCACTGACTTAAAACTCTTTAGGCGCCTTGGGACAAGAGGTCGTGTGTGGTTTTTAATGTTTTACCCGCTTTTTGAGAAGATAAACGTTTGTTTATATTTAGGAATTTGCTTTAATTACATTTAAGTCAGACCCGTATTCCAGAAAATATTCAACAAATATATACACACATTGATCATGAATATTCATGGTAGAATCTGATTGGTTTAATTAACTTTTTGCAGGCTTGGGTAGCTACCAGATGTTTATTTTTGTCATGAAAAATGAGTTGAGTACTTATGTTGAAAGGGAGTTTAGTCTTGATTTGGGCAACAATCAACAAAACATGGGCATCCAAAACTTGAAAAAATTACGAATCTTCCTTGTTTTGTTGATGATGTTAGTGATCATAATGGAAATCAACGGGCAATTGCGTAACACACATAAAATGACAATTAATAGCGGGTTTCATTTTGACAGTTCACCCACGTTCATTGCGTTATTTAAGTTGTTGAGCTTTTCAAACCTATGAGGCAATGGTTTTGCAATATCCTTTAAAACTCTCGAATTGTGATTCGAGAGTTTGTTACGCAATTAGGATGCTGAGCCCACTAAAAGCCTGTAAAAAAGCTACACGGTAAAGTAAATAATATAAATCTAACTTTAAGATACATTTTCTTTCAAATCCTACTCAAGTTGGAAAACCAGAAACTTTTACCCAGAACTTCGGAGTTTCTCATATAATTCTACCTTACGTATGATAATGCAGTAGTGGCCATATATCACTCGCAGCCCTATTTAATAATCAGTTGGTATCCTGCACATAAATCATGGATGGCGTCAATGTTACTAATTCATTCAGACCACGTCGGACTGTGATATCTCCGGCACTAGGGCACATGGTTTACCTAACGTTACACTTTTACGTTTTTCGCTGGAGTCAATCGAGGTTGATGAAAAAATGGCGCATAAAAAAATATATTTTTTGAAAAATGAATGTGAATTGGAGCAAATTTAAACCGATCAGATGGCGTTGATTGGATGATGTTACCAATATTTTGTTAAAATAGATTGATTTAAAAGAGTGTCTTTGGAGTTTCTTGTCCGTTCTCCTCCATAGGAATCCAATAATTGTCCTCCAGATCGTACATCGGCCACAAAAACCAATCTCAGCGGAGACCAGCTACGGCGCGGTAGATATTATAGTGAAAGAAAGAAAGAAAGAAAGAAAAATAATTTTATTCGTCCCAGAAACACGTGCATAAAAAAATAATAAAAACTCGAGTAGGTAACAAAACAATAACAATACGTATACAATAACGAGTACAAAACAGAAATAGTAGGCAACTGCTGGCACGTCATGACTGTGACAAGAAGGCTTCCACTCAGCATGATGCTGTGCTATGGAGACCCACAGCACAGCGCTGATTTTCAGTGGTCACCCGAAAAAAAAAAAAAAAACGTACGGAAACCAAGGCAGGTTTAAAATTCAGAATTATACATAAATATAAAATAAAACGATGATGGATATATGAATGACGAACGATAGATGAAAATATGGCGCATAAAAAAAAATATTTTTTGGAAAATGAATGTGAATTGGAGCAAATTTAAACCGATCAGATGGCGTTGATTGGATGATGTTACCAATATTTTGTTAAAATATATTGATTTAAAAGAGTGTCTTTGGAGTTTCTTGTCCGTTCTCCTCCATAGGAATCCAATAATTGTCCTCCAGATCGTACATCGGCCACAAAAACCAATCTCAGCGGAGAACAGCTACGGCGCGGTAGATATTATAGTGCACAAGTGTCTGCGGAGACACATGTGAACTCTCTCTTTCGTCACTCTAATATTCTGATGCGACGGAGATCAGGCGCAGGACCAATGGCTTAACGTGCTTTCCGACGCACGGGGTATCACACCGCCAACTTCCAAATTCCGGACTGTTACAAAAAAAGTCCTAATGGAAAATCCAATAACACGCTCCCCCAGGAAATCAGTATGGCGACCAACCAATTATCTTTTAAAGTTAAAGTTCGCGAGCACATTCGCAAGAAGCTGGCAGTATCATCACAACGGTAATGTTTTTCCATTGATTGTCTTAGTTGTTTTAGTATATGTATTTATTGGTGCTGACTGCAAAAAATGCCTACCTCATTAAGACCGCCTCTGTGCATTTGTGTGCTTGAAGTATTAAATAAATAACACATTACCCGACCACGCTCAACAATCACGCTTGCGACCTACCTACCGAACATACTACCGAACCTACTACGTTTTGAAATGGGACAATAGCTTCATGTTTCTTACTGACCGACTCCTTGACAGTTCGAAAGTGCCTGTAAGGGCGAATCTCACCAATGAAACGGAACGCTATCAGCACATCTAAGCCGCGTTCAAGAGCTGACAGTGTTTATTCTATTTTTAACTGTCTTCCAAAAAGGAGGAGGTTACATGTTCGTCGCGTATGTATGTTTTTTTTTAATGTATGTCCGCCGATTTCTCCGTCAATTGTGGACCGATTTTGAAAATTATTTTTTTGTATGGGTATGCTCCCGAATTGAGCCCATTTCAATTTTATTAAATTTGCTTGGATAGTTTTTGAGTAAGCTTCAATAATACGTATTTTTCCCACTTAGTCTACATGGATGATATGATAAGTTCCTGTCACTGTTATTTATATAGCAGGTAGTGGTATTCGAATTTGTGTGGGGTAGGTCAACTAAAAAGGTAAAATAAAAACTTTATTAAATGGCAAGCAAAGCCGGATTCGACTATTCTGCCAATGTCTAAAGTGCATTGGAAAAACATTGTTATAAAAGAAAAAAAACATAAATTAAAAGAAAGCTGTCAGTGTCATCTTTGTTGTGGAATATTGACACTGACAGCTCCTGAACGCAGTTTAGATGTGCTGACCATTTCCATTTTCATTTGTGAAATTCGTACTAAATGGTTTAATTGAAATAAATGCTTTGAGTAAGTAATATCAAAACATAACATAACATCACGCCTAATATATTCCCCGATGAGATAGGCAGTGATATGCAATACACATACACACACATTTTGGCAGTTATCTGTAATTAGTACCATGTAAAAAGTGTTTAAAGTAACATCATCGGGTCCTATCAGAATACCAGCGCTGCGATTTTTTTTTTTTGTCAAATATCATAGCATCATGCTGAGATAGGAGCCTTTTTGGCCTCGCACAGATCTTCTTTGTTGTTTTGACTTGTCTATTAGTTTTAATATTATTTTCTTATAATGTATATTGTTTTCATGATTTTGTTAGTTTTAATGTTCTTTTGTTATTGTTGTATTTCCTGTGCGTGTCCTAAATAAAATATTTTTCTTTCTTACATAAAATAGTACAAAAACTATTTGGCTTGTACATAGCACAATGCAGCAAAAAATCCAAGATTTTAAAACTCAATCCAAAGGGATAAAGTTTATTGTACATTCTTAAAATACCATCCGTCGTCCTGCAGGAACTCAAAAATATTTGTATTCGTTCTAAAAGCATTCAATATCCGTAAAACTTTTAAGACTGGCACAATAAACCATTGGCACTTCATAAAGACCGGCAGTGTCATGCGGCAGAATATTTCATACGCTTAAGGTCAAGAGCTCCTCGTTACTTCGAACTTTAAATGGGTGGATGGAAGAATCGAAATAATAACTAAAGAGTGTTAGGTTATACAAGGGACATATTTTAAGGGTGAGGGGAGTGAACTACTCATAAAGTGATCTTTATGAGTAGGTACATACATATTTCAGATTTTCCAAAGTGTAAAAGTTGCTACTTTTACTATAGAAAATCTGAAATATGTTTGAATGGAAAAATAAACAAACTTCTAGTGTGTCTATTTAATAGATATGTAAATATCGCAGGCAGATTCTAGGATTCGTCATTTTACAAATGGTTTTCAAACGCTGGCGGTTTTGCAAAATGCCTAAGGCAAATTTGCAATTCGTTCAATTGTTATAATATCGGCATTGATTGTTATTGTAGGGTAACCATCATAAAACAGATTGTATGATTCGTCATTTTACAATGACGCATCATACAATCTGCCTGCGACATAAAAACTATTTAATGCACACCTGACTCCCTAAGCGAAATCCGTAGTTTCGGCCATCGTTACGGGCGCTTCGCTCTCCGTCTCATTTACAGACATGCCGTATGTGAGAAGGAGAGCGAAACGCCCGTAACGACGGCCGGAACTGTGGATTTCGCTTAGGGAGTAGGCGGGCTGCAGTGAGATAGCTGTCACTAATGTCAACAGTCAGTTCGAAACGAATGGCGGGAAACAATGAAAAGTGAAGCGTTCCTTCATGAAACCATGTGGTGATGAGCCGGTGAAGTGATATAATCAGCTTAAATACGGGATGAATTGGAGTCTACACAACTGATCCCTACATTGTGTCCAGTTAGTTTAGTATGCGAAGATAATTAGCAACTGGTTTGTTTTTGCGACATCAGGGTTGGTCCTTTAGTAAAAGTTGTTCATCCTCCCTTAAAAAGTAAGATCCTCGTTTAACCCAAAACCATGTATGAACTGAATGTTTCATCAGAATCTTTAATATCTTTATTCTGTAAGCTAGTTAATATGCATCTTCATATGAAACGATCAGTATAAATACCTACACTAAATACTTTCGTATAATTAACAACCATGTTTATTATTCTGCCTTTATTAATGAGCTTGATCGCTGGATTCAGCGGCTGTGCTCGATCCAGTAACTGATTAATTCCATTCTTAATTCAGTAATCCGATGAACGGTATGAGCTTTACTTGTTATTTTTATGAGTACAGGCCAAACCGCGAGTTTTTTATTTGAATACTTTTGTCTTCTTATTAAAGAACTGTAATTTTATATGTAGGTGCTTAGGTCCTTAATAAATCACTTCTTTTTAGCGGAATCCTCGCGTTTTTTTTCTGAACCTGTTTTGTCGTACTTCCGTTTCGCTCATGCTCTCCAATTTCTGCCTAGCCTTTTCCGTCTAATCGGATACAACTGGATAGCAGTACTTTACATGGCAACTGCATATCTGACCTCACCAACCTAGTTATTAGGCAACACGATACCCCTTGACAAGACTAGTTGTCAGAGTTTCGCACTTCTGATTACCCGGAACGAGTATCAAGATCTACGAATGACAGCAGGGAACAACTGCTTAACGTAGTTTCCGAGGCACGGAGATTTTCGGTATGTTATGGATGATCACCCATCCATAGACCGACCTCGGCAAGAGTTTAAGCTTAACCTTGAAGATCGACCCCTGCGGCTGTTATTATTTAGCCACGAGCCCATCTCCTCGCCCCTGCTCTCTACTTATCATTAAATGTTACTCTAGCTATGTTTTTCACAATTTTTATTTAAAATTCCAAAAAAATCTACACCCGTTTTGCCATGGTTTTCAGTATTTTAAGTTCCCCACCACAAAACTTCCACAAAGACAAAGTTGCAACCAAATACGTCGAGAAATATACCCGTACGAGCAAAAGAACTTTTGTTTTGGAAACAAACCCGCTATAGGGACTAATTTTAAATGATTCCACACGAGGCGAGGACGAAAGGGAGTTTGGGCACAATATCGTAAAATTCAATTCACTAACTTCCCACCGCGCTTACCTACCCAGGGGGAATCTACGAAACAAAACATTGGACAGTTAGTACCGAAAATGGAAGGTTCAATTGAATAAGTTGTTTTTCGTAATGATTTATTGTATTTGTTTGTTTTGTGTTAGATTTATGGTGTGGATTTTTTTATCGAATAATTATAATTATTTCGGCTAAATAATTATGTTCTTTATCATTATTATGGCCAGTTGAAGTCACAAGCAAGCATCGGCTGTCTAGCCTAAACATGCGGAAATAACTAATAGGGCTTAATTTTTTTTTTGTATTTTTTTAAGCTATGACAGCTACCATATAAAAGACACCTCTGTTTATCTCAATGAATATAATAAATATATAAATAAAATTTCTTCACTTTGCGAAGAAATATTCAAAATGTCACATTGCAGCCATGCAGCATAAAATCATTATAATAAAAAAAAACAAGTTAAGCCGATTGCAGTCTTTTATTCATCTACAGATGGCGTTGTACGAAATTATACAGCGAGAACTCGAGTATCGTAATAAAAAATAAACTTATGTGCCTACAGTAAAGTATCAGTACAGTATTAATACCTCAAACGTTTTATAAGCTTTTCAACTTTGCCAATAAAATAAGTCAGGTGCGTTTATAAAAATATGCGTCGTAAACTGTGTAACTTCGCCTTAACGCGCACCAGCGAAGGGGATAAAGGTCGATTCATACATCACGCATTCTCGTTTGGGAGTAGAATTTCATAACAAATATTTTATAAGTGAACTAGCGACCCGCTCCTGCTTCGAACGGTTTTTACGTCTTGCAACAGCGAGATTTCTGTGCAATATCTAATTTTAATATTAATGCATTATACACATAAACAAAAAAAAACCGGATAACATTTTCAAAATGGTGAAAACCGCATCAAAATCCGTCGCGAAGTTTAAGAGAACAACGCCGTCACACAGAGAGACACGAAAAGCGACTATACCAACTAATATTATAAATGCGAAAGTAAGTTTGATTGTTTATTTGACACATGGGTAGACCATGACCTGGATTAGGACATAGGATACTTTTTTCTCGAATTTTGTTCTTCAAGCCAGATTTGGAAATTCGGGCAGCCGACCGAGCAAGCACAGCTTTGAGACGGAACCCTCAGGGCGCTAGTCCTACTCACACTTGTCTGGTTTAAAAGAATAAATAAAACAGGTTTATATGATTCTAAATGCCTTACTTAAAAAACTAATTAATCATTTTACTGTTCTTATCACCATTAATTTGTAATACCTACTCTACTGCCGCCATTCAACATTAATTTGTAATACCTACTCTAGTGCCGCCATTCAACATTAATTTGTAATACCTACTCTAGTGCCGCCATTCAACATAAATTTGTAATACCTACTCTAGTGCCGCCATTCAACATTAATTTGTAATACCTACTCTAGTGCCGCCATTCAACATAAATTTGTAATACCTACTCTAGTGCCGCCATTCAACATTCATTTGTAATACCTACTCTAGTGCCGCCATTCAACATTCATTTGTAATACCTACTCTAGTGCCGCCATTCAACACATAATACCTAGATGTTAGAAAGGTTAGTTTATGACTTTAAATTGTAATAACTTTTGACAGAGTGGGCTTATTTTAATGAAATAAAGACTAAATGTTAATTCAAGATACGGACTATGACTGTATTTCCAATACCTTAATGCACTTTAAGACACATACAAATCAATATTACATGTGAATTATAAAATCATCCCCTTTTTTACCCCTTTGGGGGATGATGTTACGAAAACGCTGAAATGTGCAATTCTTTATTTCTTACCAAAAGCATACATTTGAATTTTTATATCTCTAACTTAAGAAATGCTAGATTTCCCATACAAACTTTCATCCCCTGTATCACCCTCCTCAGATAATTTTTGAGACAAAAAGTACCCTATGTCCTTCTCCAGGATACCATCTACCTCCTTGCCAAATTTTATCGAAATCCGTTCAGTCGTTTAGCCGTGAAAAGGTAACATACAGACAGACAGACAGACAGAGTTACTTTTGAATTTATAATATCAGTAAGTATAAGTATGGAAGTATGGATATTGAATTCTGTCTGCAGATATTATGAAATTCATAAATGTGGAAACGGAGGTATTAACCGTATAAATGTTCTTTAAAACGGTTTTTTTTCGATTTGAGATTAGAATTTTTACTGTTTCGACTGCCTTTTTAAACACAATTTCTTTTTGTAGCATCACGTACAGATGCTGTCGTAATAAGATTTTAAGCAATTCTTAATTAACTCGGTAAGCTTTAACCTTGATGTTGTTTTCCTGGTTGTTACTTTAAATGAAAAAAATGTGTGTGAGTGAATGAATGGACTAAGTAAAATACAGAATTTTTATCGCACGAAGCGACGCGTGCTTTACTTGTGGTAACGAAGTTTATGAACACGCTGTGAATGTGTGCCTGAAGAGGAGTAGCAATACACACAAACACTCACTTCCGATTTCGCCCGTGTCTCGGACGGTGCTGAGAGCTCCTGCACTTCCACACAGATTCATAGCGTGCTCAATTGGTTACCACGAGTAAAGCGCGCGTCGCTTCCTGAGATAAAAATTCTCTATTAGTAAAAGCGGTTATGCAGAGAAGGATATGACTGCACAGTTTCGTATTTAGGTAGATCGGCCTCGTAATTGCTTTACCACCCTAAGGTTCAATCTCACTTGCATGTCCTAAAACTACAAGGACTATTATTGCTTTCAAAACCAATATGACAGTTTAAGGGTAAGCACACACAAGCCACCGGCCACAGCCACCGGTGGCTGTCACCACCACCTGCGGCAATCTATACAAAACTTATGAAAAACCATGTGAACTACTAGTCACTGGGCCATCGATGGCTGTATCCGGTGGCTTGTTTTCGATTTCCTAATAGTTAAAACCATAGTGAAGTATCAATTTACTGGGAGTTTTTGCCAAAAGTGGTAGTGTAAATATGAGGTTGACGTCGTGTAAGTTTGGGAATAAACTGTCCGTTTCCTAAATATGAAAATCTGTTATAAATGTAGTGTTTCCTAGCACATTTGTAACCATCATATAACCTATTGTGATTGGCTGGCTCAAGTAGGTATTCTCGAACTTAGGACAGAGCCTTAGTATAGATGAATATTAATGGTGATATTAAAAAATGTATAAACATTAGTGCGATGTGTTTTCTGATATATTTGAATTGAATCTATACATTCATTCTTATTAATTCATTCGAATCTTATTAACTAACAACGAAATATCGTAGTAATGAATATTTGTATGAATCAATTGATTCATAAATTTATAATTTATGAGTTACAAGTAGACAAAGAGAACTCTGAGATCAATTGAGATTAAATATTCAAATTGCTTCATTGCATTGTGCGTGACTGTTAGTGCTAAATGTATTTAGTGATTCTAAGAATGTTTTATCTTTTTAAATTATATATAGACAATATTTTCAAATGAATTGTGCTATAAAGTCTTTATAGTACAATTCATTTAATAAGACATATTACGTGGGTCTTAAACATAACTGGCGAAATGTGGCAGTACTATAAGTTCGTGATGTTATGTTAAGTGTAATTCAAAAAGACTGTCTATTTCCCCTTTACACTATGAATCACTCTATACATTTAGCACTAAACGAATTTAAAAACCGTTAAAGAAAGAATGAATAGAATAACGCTAATTTCTTAAAGCACAGAATTTTAACACTTCCGTCACTCTACATATTGGAAATATCGGTATTTGTAAAAACTAATCCGCAATGGTTTCCTCTTTTGTCAAATAATTCCGATAGAAACAGACGTGAGAAGTATAGACTTTGGGTGCAGTCACACTCGGTCAAAACAGCACTTCTAAGAAAAAGTGTTGTATGCATGGCCCCATTAATATACAATAAGATTCCGAATGACATTAAGCAATTAAATTTTACTTTATTTAAGAAAACACTTAAAAAGCTGCTTACTGATAAGTGCTACTATAACATTATTGACTTTTTAAATGATACATTTTGAATTTTATTGCTTATTTACGTTTATTACATCGTATTGACATATTTTGCCTGTAATTATTATTGACTACTTTTTGTACTGACTCTGATTGTGAAATGAATTATTGACTATATCTTGCACTGGCTCTAATTTCTATGTATGAGTCTGACATTCATAATTAATTTATAATTGCCAATCAAATTATTAACATATTAAAAACAATATTTGTACGCCGAGAGAGGCAAAACATGTTGGTCCGGTAAAATTTCGCTTCTATCTATATGTGCATATTCATGTATCATGTTACACATGTTTAAACAAATAAATTGATCTTTATCTTTATCTTTATCTTTATCTTAATAAAAAACCGATTTAAAAACGGTTTTGTTTCTGTCAAATGATTGACAGAAACAAAACGGTTTTTGTGAAGTTGACAGAGACAGAATGTTGTGTTACTATTACTAAAACGTTTAGCACTAAACGAATGTATTTATTTGTGATGAAAGCGGGCCTCAGAATTTTTTTTTCTAATAAATCGGTTTTTGATTTACGTTTACAATTTCAGAATTAATTTTGTTTGCTCTTTTATCAAGCTGATCTTATTAATTGTTTTACGTAACAAATAAATAAAATAAATTGGTCTCCCCGGACCGATGTAAATCGACTCTTATCCCGAACGCTGGATAATTTGGTTCAAGCCGAAACACGTCAAGTATGGGCCGATAGTAAAATTTACGCAACCTTTTAGGGGTAAAAGAGGTTTTAATATTTTTACGCGCGTAAGTTATCGGTTTTGTGGAGATTATTAGTTTTAATTTGTTACTGTTTTATTTATTTTTGGATGGATTTCGGAGTAATGAAATGGGAAATCAAATAAATTTATGAAATTGATTGATTTGATTTCAGTTAAGTAATGCTACGAGAAATAGGTTTGTAAAGTACATAGGATTGTCCTTGACTGTACCAAAATAGCATCTTGCATTCAAAAATTTGAATATAGAATCCCGTTACAATAGATTGGAGGGTGTAAAACAAGATTTATCAATGCCAGACGAATTTTAAAACTGCCAACATAGCGTTCCATCGTAGTTCGAAAAATAAAAATTCAAATCGTAGTAAAATTCTTATTTATGTTTGGCTACAATTCAAATGTTACGACTTTCTTGAAGTCTGAGTTTCCAGTTCGATTTGCTTCCTGGTATTAAGGAGTTAGTTTATGGCTGTACCCAAGCGTTCGGCCAATAGCAATGAACCTTTACTGGTTGGTTTAAATACCGAATTAGATTTATCTCTGAGTTTTAAAGCTTGGCAAGCAGGCTTAGGTATTCATCGATTCGATTATCAACCCTTTCTTTTAAAAACACCGTTTTGTTGAAACATACGACATTCAAATTTTAACTTTGCCTGCAGGGTGGAGAAAGCATTTTTCGATACGATTGCTTTCGCAGATGTTCATTGGCGACTTTGAGTACTTACTATTTGGTATGCCGCCAGCATTTGTGTGATACTCAGTATCGTAAAAAAAATATGGAGGCCTGCAAAAAAAGTCTAAGCCGGACATTATAGTGCAAGCCTATATAGTGAAAGTCGGCTGTGCAGATGACGTTGTCAAGGACATAATTAGACTGCGACAGGCTTACAGGATTTTATATTCCTATCCTAGCCCGTGTCTGTGTCTAGATATTAGTCTTAGTCACAGAGGAGTAATTAACTCCGGGTATAGATAACATTACTGCAGGCTAAATATAGAAACGGGGAAATGCCTCCGTTTTGTGCTGGAATGTTCTGAGCAGTTATATTGTAGCTGCTGTAATTTAGTTCCCCTTGATACTTCATATTGTTTATTTTTGTATGTTTTAAGTTAATCAGAAAATGATCAGTAATTTTGTGCATTTATAGAAAATTGCCTGTTTTGTGGATTTTTATAGCGAATTCCAACAGATTCCAAAATAAACCAAACTTACAAAAAAAAAAAAAAACAGTCGTATTGAAAACCTCCTCCTTTTTGAAGTCGGTTAAAAATTGCCTTATGTTAAAACGTGCTCTTGTGACTTACGACTGACTTTTATTATCTTGACACATTAGTTTTTCATAATAGGTACAATAGATACTCTTTCCAGTAATAATTTGTTACTAAAATATAACACCCCTACTTAACAAAATATTTCAATAAACTTAAAACATAAATTCTTTAACTTCATTAAGATTTTACTGAGGAACAAGACTTATCATTTCTAAGAATCGATGATGTTTATTTGACAATAAGCCTGCAGAACAAATGTTCAACATAAACAATATGAGGTCGAGACGTGACAGCTAAGTAGATTAAACTACCTATAAGTTTTTGATAGGGTACATCTGTTACACAATTTTCTGCCTTCTCAAGATTTAACTTACATTCTATAGGAGTATCTATGGATCCACAGTCAAACATACTGAATCTCAATAACAATTGTTCTATGTACTGTTGTTGATCTATTATAATGGTATTAGACTTCTTATCTACATTTATTCTCATACCTAAATAGCGTTGTACACAACCTAGATCCTTTATCTTACATTCCGCACTTAATACAGTAATCAATTTTTCAATCTCATTTTTACATGTAGAAAATAAAAAAAAATCATCAACATATACTGCTACTATTATTTTAACATCAGTACACAATTTTGTAAAAAAACACTGTTCATGACAACTCATTTTAAAACCTAACTTTTCTAAACAATCTTTAACCCTTTCATACCACATTAAAGATGATTGCTTAAGCCCATAAATGGCTTTCTTAAGTTTTAAAACTTTACCTTTATCCTTACATTCAAAACCTACAGGTATAGTCATACAAATATTTTCTTTTAAGTGTCCATTTAAAAATGCAGTAGTCACATCAAGATGTGTTATGTTCATACACCACTGTACACTAAGAGCAAATAGCATTCTTAAGGTAGAATGTTTTACCACAGGAGAAAAAGTGTCCTCATAATCAATACCTCTTCGTTGTGAAAAGCCTTTGGCCACCAATCTAGCACGATATGTCACTTTACTGTTAACATCAAACTTTTTATTGAAAACCCACTTGCTCTGCACTATTGAAGTATCACTTGGTACATCGATGAGTTAACATGCCTCATTGTAATCAAATGCCTGCAACTCCTCACGCATGGCTAGCTTCCATTGTTCTGCTTCAGGTCCACACAGTGCTTCAGAGAAGTCTATCTGCTCGGCTCCTGGCAAGTTATTTGAAGTACACATGTTTGTGTAACCAAAACGAGTTGGTGGTCTTCTCACTCTCTTATTGTCAACTACTTCACCACCTCCTAGAGCTTGTAACTCACTTGATGAAATATTTGTGGATATAACTGAGTCAACCGAAGTGTTAACTGTAGTCTCATATGGATCCATATAAGCCGATGAATCAGAACTTGTACTAGCCAGAGATTCATTTAACATGGTATTATCCCCCACATCATGTGTTGTTTTAGTTTCCTCTCTTTGAATCAAGTTCTGTTCTTCATTCTGAACTCAAATTACTTTCTCTTCTGTTTTTTCAATACCCTGTTTTCCTTCCATCACTATTATGTCTCTCTTAATGGTAATTTCATTTTTCTTTGGAACATAAAGTCGATATCTTTTCACATTTTCCGCATAGCCAACAAGAATGTACTGCACAGCTTTTTTTTCCCATTTCAATCTTCTTTCTTTGGGTATGTGAGCCATTACCGGACTTCCAAACAAACGAATGTGACTAACATCTGGTTTCTTTTTGTACCACGCTTCATATGGTGTCATGTTTTCAAGACTTGTAGTTGTTGAGCGGTTTTTAAGATATACAGCAGTGTTTGCTGCTTCTGTCCAGAACTGTTTTCCAAGCTTTGCATCAAACATCATGCACCTTGCTTTCTTAATAATCGTTCGATTTGCTCTTTCGCAAACACTATTTTGTTCTGGCCTGTAAGCAATGGTTTTCTGGTGAATGATACCATTTGTTATCATATAATTCTTCATTTCCTTATTACAAAATTCACCACCATTGTCTGTACGTATAATCTTAATTTTTTTATTCTGTTGATTTTCAATCATCATTCTGAATTCTTTGAATTTGCTGAATACTTCATTTTTATTCTTCAAAAAATATATAAAAGTCATGCGACTATAATCATCCACAAACAACAGAAAATACCGGGCTCCTCCAATGGATTTTGTTTCCATAGCACCACATACATCAGAATGTGATTATCTGTAGTGTCTCAGTACTCCTTTCTGTCACATGTGAAAATGCTAATCTCGTCTGTTTGCCTTCGCAACAGGTCACACATTTATCCTTCATCATGTCACTAGTACCATCAAATGTCAATCCATTCACTATCCCATTCTTCATCTTGTTCAAATCACTACTGTTAATATGTGCTAGTCTCCGGTGCCACATCTCTGCATTTGCTACTGTCTGTGCCGCTAACAAACAATCTGCCTCTTTAATCTGAAGCTTGTAAACACAATTAGTTGACACTGCAGTTGCCACCAACACATTATTCTTATTACGTATGTAACAGTGGCTTGATTCAAAATGTACAGTGTTTATATTTTTTATTCGTTCACTTACTGATAACAAGTTTGTAGTTAAGCTTGGCACACATAGCACATCTTTAACTGTGATTTCGAAGTTACAATTCGTCGTTATCTGTACGTTTCCTGAACACAAAACTGGCACAACTGTATTATTCACAACAGTAATACTTGATAAACTCGGCGAGTAATCTGCATTGTTTATCCAATCTTTTATCGCCGTCATATGTGCACTTGCGCCAGAATCGACGTACCACTCATGTTTACTATATTTTCCATTCAAAAATACCACACTAAAAGCATTTGATTGCTTATGTTTCTGCAACAATGGACATTGGTTTCTATAGTGACCACTTTGTTTACATTTGTAACAAGTTATTTTTTTTTTATCATCTGTCACTTTTGATGACGTCGCGTTATATTTACTAGTGTTATTCCTTTTACTGCAGTACGGTTTTTTCGCAGCGAATGCAGTGCCACTGATATCCGTATCAGTCAAATTCAAAACCTCCATATCAATAAGCTTTGATTTTATTGAGTCTGTGGTAATTTGAATACCTGAGTGTTCAATGGCCATTATCATTGGAGAATATTTTTCTGGCAAACCTGCTAGCAACAATGACCCAATCCACTCGTCCGTAATAGCCAAACCTATGCCTTTTAATCTCTGCGCTGTCTCAATTACTTGCGTAACATACGAAGTCATTGTATTGCAATTTTCTTGTCGTATTGAGATTAAATGTCGCAGAAGGGTTATCTTTCTTGCAAAACCCGAGTCATCAAACATATTCTTGAGCTTTTTCCATAACTTTTCCGAACTTGATGTCTCTTTGATATGCACATACAATCCGCTATCTATTGTCACAACCAGTTTCACCCTTGTTTTTGCATCTTCTTCTGGTTTTCTTTCGAGTGTCGCCCTCGGTTTGATGTAAACTCCACTCGTCATAATTTTCCCGTCCTTTTAGTTTGGGAACACTTTGTATGTAACTCATGGCCATTTTTTACACATAGATCTGCACTTTTCTTAAACTGTAAACTAAAATTACTTAAGAAATCAGGATATTCGCCCATAACCTATTAAAACGTGCTCTTGTGACTTACGACTGACTTTATTATCTTGACACATTAGTTTTTAATAATAGGTACAATAGATACTCTTTCCAGTAATAATTTGTTACTAAAATGTAACACCTTATACCTTTTTTTCAACCAGATTTCGAACATATTTATTGAAAAGATCAGTTACTAACTGAAGTTAAAATATGGATCTATTTTCACAGGTGTGATCCAGTTTCATTGCGCAGATCGCCGCATTGCGAACTCAGTTAAAACCAAGTAGCATTTAAAACTTTTAAATCTCTGATTTGAATGTCTGACATAATTCGAGATTGGTGTGACAAAAAATATTATGACATCAAATTTGTTTAATACTACGAGTAGCTACGCTACGACTAACGACCCATCCCTGCTTGGCACAATTTTTACCACATGACAAAACATTGAGATTACGATGATATATAAGCTTAATAGTAGAAATACACAATCGTGAAAGCCGCATCAAAATCCGTTGCGTAGTTCCAAAAAACAACGCGGTCACACAGACACGAAAAGCGACTTTAATTTATAGATAGATTAGTCGCACATATTGGTCGCAGAACAGATGGCTGATGGGGGTTGAAAGGTTCTGAGTAGTGACCGCGTACCTTAAGGAGTAGCGCTGGCAGGCCTCCGACAAGGGGGCGCGATGACCTTGTGAAGGCCGCAGGAATCCGCTGGATGCGAGAAGCATAGGTCCGGTCGATGTGGCGACGCTTGAGGGGAGCAGTTAGCCTTCCAGGTGGATTAACGTTAGCTCACTAACCTTGTTAAGCGTGATTGCTGTCACCTAAAATACTAAATAGTACATTACATTATATTTATATGCTTTTATTTTGTCAAAACATACTTAATAATTTAACAATTTAATAATTTAAAATGGGTAACTTAACTTTAAAAAATGTGGGTCTGCAAACCCTACATAACAGCACTATCTTATAGTATTTATTAAATTAGTAGTCTCACTAACAATCATACATGTTGTACGTTAAAAGAGGTGATTTAGCCTATATAACATTGCTCGGATTATGTTAGTTTACATTTAGAATAAGATCTTTTTGTTAACTTGTATTAACCTTTCTGTTTAATAAAGACCTTTAAAAATCAATCAATCCTCTGACGAGCAGTCGACGTCGTTTGAAGAAGGTAGCGGGGTTGTTGAAAGCATGTCTTCATCTCGGAATCCACATAGATGTGTGTCCACTTATTCTATGGTGTGCCATGGAGATGTTTTCACAGTCTTACTACAACAGATTACAATTATTTTTGGCTGAAAATTATCTAATTGGCACATCTTACTTTCATTCCAGAAAAACTTGAAGTAGATGTATTTAGTTTTAGTATCTAATGAGGAGACAGCTGTGCTGCTGGGGAGTTTGTTGCGCCACTTCTTCTTCCCAGCTAAAGCACTAGGAAATGCTGAAGGGCGGGCGTTTTGGGGGACTGTCTTATTGTTCAGGTCAATCACCGAACAATAATGACATGTCAGCGTAAATGCGACACCGCGCTTTATGCCTTGAATATTTTATGTATTACCTAATAGAATACTACTACCTAAGTAGTCAGTACGCTTTCGGATAGCACATCAGTTCAGCATAGTTAACATAAATGACTTTGATTTTCATCCTAGAAGATGAAGTTCCATAATAAACTCCACAGAAATCAAACAAAATTAACTGAAGACATTTGAATTTAATACACTCGGTATTGAATTATATGAAGATTGTTTGTACCAATTTTCATTTAATTCAATACCTTCAGCATCATCTGTACTAGAGTCTTTTATTGAGAAAAAGTATATATACTTATCTATCTATAAATTGCAATAAACCCGAAGCGACGAAATAATGATAGTCTAGCGTTTACTGGGTATAAAGTTTATGTTGCTTCTTGGGATATTTATATGGAGAGGAATATAAAAAGATAGTGGATATTCGTTGGTTCAAGAGTACTGAGTCCAATAGTTTTAGGTAGATGTATTCTTTTTTATCTTGAAATAGTGTTTATGGCGGTGCGTAAATGTTTACTGCGAGAAGCGAATGATGCTGAAACTGAAAATCGCTATGTGAAGTCGCATTTCTACCGCAGGAGACGTCCTGGGCGTTGGGAATCGCAGGCCGATTCCCGGTTACCGTAGGCGCGGGCTTGCGGACGGTGAGCAATGGGTAGCTCGCGGTCCGATAAGGGCCAGGCCCAGGCCGACGGCGCGTTGTGTTCGAAGCGCGCCTCAAGGAGATGTCAGCACAACTGAAGGGGTCTGCGAGGACCGATGCCTGCCTGGGTCGCGGGAAAGTCCGAAAGGGATACCGTGGCCCCTGGCAACGTACAGACAACTGTGGGGACACGGGTGGGTTTTAGTCAGTAAGAGTCTGACACGCCCACCCGCTCCGCGCGCAGAGCGGGAGAAGTTATTTGATAATTTCCTACCCAAAAAAAAGTCACATTTCTAAAATCTGGAAGTTAATTGTAGTTGCGTACTTCATAATTTCAGTGGAATGATGTCCACTGCTAGACATAGGTCTCCCCCAAGCGTTACCACATCGACTGGTTCTGTGCTTCTCGCATCTGGCAGATTTGTGCCTTCCAACACTAGTCTTCTGCTACGCGGTCTCTACTCCAAAACCTTTCGAACCTATCGGCCATCTCTTCTGCTAGCAATGTGCCCTGCCCAATGCCACTTAAGTTAGTAGAGGCGTTGCGTACTTTTTACATTGCAAGCTCTGTACTGCTGAGCATAAGTTCCTGGGTTCGATTCCCGGGTCGAGCTAAATGTTATTGGGTTTTTCGATGTGGTATTTCTCAGAGCAGCCCAGAGTCTGGATTTGTGCCCGGTTGATGGCAATAGACTCACCCCCTATTATATGGGACATAAACATAACTGGCGCAATGAGGGTGTACTATAGGTACACTTCTGCCAAACCCTTCGGGGAAAACAGGTGTGATGTTATGTTATGTAGTAGAATGATACATTCTACAATTTTATCGCTGCAGAGTTGCGGAATATTTTAATAAACGTTCTGATTCATTGAATTCTTGTTTCGGGAAAGCGTCAGCCATTTTACTACCCTTTAAATATCACGAGAAGAGATGGCTCATTTGATATGCACACATAAAGAAATATCAAAATTCTTAGATGTTTGAATTCACTCCTCAAATTATTAACTCTTCATAGGAAATACAACTTAATAAGTAAGCTCGTGTTTTTCCTTATTTTCTTCAGGAAAAGAACTTAGCTTGACTGACGTCTTTTAATTATTATTTTTTGGTAAAAACATCAAAGGTATGTTTAGGATTACGTTTTCAATTCAAAGACTTTGCGCTTTCAAAATGTTTTAACTTTGTGTCTAAAATGTTTTGGAAAAACCAAAACATTTTAGACACAAAGCTAGAACATTTTATTTTTAGCTTCACGGGTCAAGGAACTGGTTTTAAATTATTCAGCATTTTATCATGTTAAATGAAATGATTTTGAAGAGTTGGTTATAAAAGAAAATGAAATGTTGCAAAACCAATCACCATGACAACCACGTTAAACTAGAGGCCAACAATATTCTTTCAAAGTTTCTATCGTGTTAACTTGTGTTCAAAAGGCATCTAAAATAAGGTTTATCTACACTCATATCGACCTAAAGTTCTTGATCTGAAATCAAAAGTGGTGGCAGAGGCTGCTGTGGCGCGCACCCGCGCGTATATAATATTTTCATTTCTTTTCATTGGTCCTAAATAGGGAATTATGGTAAAAACTATTTTTCAATCACCTAATTATAAATACCATACCAACCCATACCCATACCCATACAAAAAATATGAGGTTTGTGAGAGAAATGATAAGCTGCTCGTACTTCGTAGCATTTGCTACGCCGTTGCTACGCCGTTGCTACGCGGTTGCTACAAACAGCTACGAAAGCGGATCAAGTGCCATAGAATGTGCAATATAGTCTTCTGCTATTTCCTTTGGTGTGCCCTATATTTAATTATTATTTAATTAAACTGCCGCTGTTATTATAAAATACTTGTTTATTACTTAAACCCCATCAGCAATAAAGACACAATTGCTCATCGTAATACATTAAAAACTTATGACACACATATTCAAACTGTCGTCTGGGACATATACAGCGCAACCTTAGCCCTTTTTCCACGTATTTTTGTTAAATGATTCACAAATAACAAGGTTTGTGGAGTGCTAAATACCTGTACCCACTCGGCACTTTTTAATTGGAGAGGATCAAATAATTATTCATGGGCACGCCTGCACCCTGTTGGGCCTGAGAGCTTTCGTAAAGAATATTTTTAAATGTTAAATATTTTTTCGTGGAACCTTTTTTTTATGTGCTTGCCTACCTACCACAAGTAGATCTAAAAAGGAAAACTGTTTTTCCTTTTAAGTATTATACGTTGATAATTATAATAATTAGTGTTTTTTCTCTCTCGCACACATACACACACACGCACACACACTCAAACAGACATGCACTTAGACACACCATGAACCACTCGCAATTGTACTACGTTGACAATTTTTACTATGTGTTACAATGGGGGCCTTTTTTTTTTTGAGTGTGGGAAATTATCAAATAACTTCTCCCGCTCTGGGCGGAGCGGGAGGGTGTGTCAGACTGTTACTGATTAAAACCCACCCGTGTTCCTTCCGTTGCCCGTGTGCCGGGGCCGCGATATCCCTTTCGGATAAACCCGCAACCCCAGCAGGCATTGGTCCTTACGGACCCCGCCAGTTGGTGCCGACATCTCTTTGAGGCGCGCGTGGAACACAACGCGCCGTCGACCCGGGCCTGGTCCTTATCGGACGGCAAGCTACCCATTGCTCAGCATCCGCAAGCCCGCGCCTACGGTGGCCGGAAGTCGGCTCGTGACTCCCGACGCCCGGGGCGTCGCCTACGGCGACTAGGGGCGCGAGGGCGTGCAGCTTGCATCTCCCTCGCGCGCTCCGCCTCCTCCTTCGCAAGCATAACTGCTTCGCAGAAGGAGGTGACGGCCCCCCATGCACTCTCGCTCCGAACCATAGCCTGAACTAGGGCCGGATGCGAGAGATCGCCGCCGCCGATCGCCTCCGTGAGGACACGGCGGTGCTCCGCCCAAGCAGGGCAGACCTCCACCGTATGCTCCACCGTGTCCTCCGGGCGATCCACACAGTGGTGACACCCGGGCGTTTACTCCCGCCTTATACGGAACAGGAATCTCCCGAAACAGCCGTGTCTGGTGAGGACCTACGTCAGGCGGAAGGTGAGGACACCGTGGCGCCTCTCTAGCCACTCCGCAAAGAGGGGACTTATCGCCACAATTTCGCGTGCCCAACAATGGGGGACCTGGAGTTCTAAAATACAAGCCTAGGCTTAGTTTAGACTTCAGATATCCCACAAATTACAAAATATTGTCAAAATATCTGTCAAGTTTTTAAGTATAAGAATCTAATTTGTGGAGATAAATAATTTTATTTTTATTTATTTTACAACCTGACTAAGGCAAAGCCAATTTTCGCAGGCTATGTATGTATGTTTATCTGTTATATCTCCTAAACTACTCGTCTTATTTTAACAAACGAGGTTTCGTTGGAAGCATCATATTATTTTGTGGATTATACGGTAGGTATATAGCCGCTTGTTAAAACCAAAAAGATCCACATCCATATCTTGTTTATACATTTTATGTTGGCGTTTTTGTCCATGTCGGATTTTAGTTTTAAACTTTCTTTTTTATTTTATTCGAGAGGACCAGACATGACTTGTCAAATATTAATGATATTTTAATAGGTTCCAATAAATTGGTACTGATAAAATATGATAACAGACGAAGGTAAATAATAATTTGTTTTGCGGTGGTTATTGTAAATATTTGTAATGAAAACACTTTTTGTTTATTCGGATAAATGTTTGCTATTGACACGCAACGTCGGTCACGTCAATATTTTGATTTTGTGGTGATTTCAAATAAAGTTATACAATTATAATGTGGTTTTTAGGATTTCGTATCTAAAGGGCGCCTTTTCTGCTCGCCGCAAAATTCCTGGTATTATGTGAGGGAACTGCTTTCTGAGAAACTCAAACTGCAGACTTCTGTGACAAGACTTATCTATATATATATATATTATTTTTTTCCTTTTATGAAGTATCATAGCTAATGATACTTTATTCACTTTAAAATCTAGCTAATAAGTAATTTTAATATAACTTAAACGACTAAGTAACTATAAAATTAAGAAATCGTACAATAACGTCTTTCTTTTTCACTGTATGTTATGGGGAAGACACTTCATTCACGTGTTCTTTATAATAGTCAGCACTTACACTGCAGTTTAAGTTCACTCACACTGCACTAAACTGACTCAAAAGGTTTTACCCTTTTTAGTCTTCGCACTATTGTCAAGGAGTTGGATCGCCTCGACATTCACATGATGATGAAGTCTGTGTTCATCATCAGCTTCTGCATATTTTTTTAATAACTATTGTTACGGCATCCATCTTGCGGTCCCGGTGAAGGTCGCTGTTTCTAATGTACCAGGGCGCGTTGACTATATCCCTTAGTACTTATCTATATGTGGGTAGATTTATATTAGTAATATCATAGTGAACAGTCCATAGATAAGGCCGTGCGCACTTTGGTCGCCTTTTCATAAGAATTTTACTCATGAGAACACATATGAACACGCACTAACGATCCCGACCTTCAAAGTACTAAGGGAGCGCGCAGACTGAGTGCGAGTTAGTCGTACGTATACGTACGCATAGTTCCGACGTTCGAAAATAATCCGAACTTGTTGGGATTTTTCGTGCGGTCAATGCGATATCTCCGGAACACTACCTATTTGACGGATAAAAACGTATTCGCACTCAATTTTTACGACCACCATCACACGTTTACGTAGGATACAAAGTCGTGTCCAAAGTGCACGCTGCCTAAAGCGACCCGTTCACCGCCAGCTTAACGTTATTTTAAGGTTAGTTTAGCTGGCGGTGGACGGCACGCTTTAATCTTGATAAAGTCGGGTTATGTTTGTGTCATTTTAAAACATTAAAATGTCACTGTCAGTTATCAAGTCATTTGACATAAAGGTGAATTCTTAGTTTAATAAGTTGCCGATATGATTTAGTCTTAAACGAGGCACCGACCGGAGTGACAAGTCGTAAGGTTATTAAAAATAATGTAAAATGTACTGAACTGTTTTTTTTTCCGTATTTATTTAGGGACATTTATAATCGCAATGCGCTGTAACTGTTATAGGGTTGATTTATTTGTTGTTTAAATTCTATGACTCCCTTCAGAGGTAAGTTTACACTTCTGATTTTTTTAATCCAAAAAACCCTCCATCCATGACAATTCTCCATTGTAAATCGGACATACCCTGGGCAATCAGCTCCGCTACCCTGCTGTCTGCTGATATATCCCGGTATTAGCTCTAGTATTCATCATGATGACAAAAGAAAAAGAAAGTTTCTTACCCCCAAAATCTTTATCTGTAACAAAAATAACATCAATCTCCAACTGAAAACAGACAACGAAATTTCGAAATAAACTGCAAACTTCACCAAATAGCGTAGTTACATTCTAAAATAAAGCCTAAACTTTGTAGAAGTTCGAAATCCGCGATTCTTCGAAGTGGGGCATCAATTGAGAAGTTTTCCGAATTGTAGCATTAACAGAGAGGCCCGATAGAACTAGATGATGTAGTTTTAAAAGCTGGTTTAAGCACTTAAGTACATTGTACATGTGAGTACTTTTTTTCTTGTTTAGTGACAAAAAAGAGAGTTTTAGAGCCAGATATTTTTCATCTGACGAAATTAAAATAACTCTGCTTTTTTTGCATTATAATAAAACGTATTAATGTATTCTATTCTATTTTTATTAAATCGCAAGCAAAGCTGATGTCGACCCTCCTGTCAATGTCAAAAGTGAGTTAGAAATGCCAGGTTCAAAATTTAAAAAAATAAACAAATAATATTCTTTGATTGATACAGTTGAACACAATGTAGATCTTATAGGTTATATACATATATTTTTACAATAGTTTATATATGTCAAATATCCATGATACTACCACAGTCTAACTACTTACTCAGTCTTCCAATTTGAGGGGTAACGGCAAATTAGCAGTTTTGTCGATGCGACAGTTGGTACCGTTCTTCTCTTTAAATATTATAATAATGGCGCCTGTGCTGCAACTGTCAATGTCAAAATCATTAAACCACTTGAATACCTACACTTTTACCCAATATACTGCAAATCTTTTAATTAAAAGTCTAGATAAGATCTTAATGGTGACAATTATATTAATTACTGTTAAGCGAAAACCTGATTATTTGCAAACCACAAAACTCATTTGGTATTATTGCAGGGCGAAAACAAAGTAATTATTTTGGTAATTGTAAGTTTACATTCAATTTGCGTTATTTTCATGCCTACGCATATGATAATTTATTTACTGGGTTTAATTTACAAATCTCTCTGTGTAATTGCAGTAGTTACAAATCAATATATACCTACTTGAACTAGGTACTGGTGAATATGTTTTTTATGTTTTTCGCGACTTATTGAATACTAGAAAACTATAAATCTCGAATAAGTACAACGGTAGTACCCGTAGTACACCCAAATGGTTAATACACCAACGGTTATCTATAGGGTGGCTAATTCGGAAGTATAAAACTTCAAATTATGATATTTTTTATTCAAAACGACGAGATAAATAACATCTGCCAAATTTCCACCTAAATAGGCGGAAATTTGGACATGACACATTTTTAAGTACCAAATGATACTTAAAAATGTGATCGCTTTTCATGTTCTTTTTCATTTAAAAAAATCATTCTTTATGTATCCCACAAAAAAATCTCACCGTCAAAACTGACCAAGACTCGTCCTTTTAATTAACCCCATAGAAAAAAAGTCAGAGATCAAAATAGTATTCGTTACTCGTAATACTTTGTTAAAAAGTTGGGTCGTTTTTCAATCCGTTTAAAATCTTAAGGATAAAATTACTGAAGGTATCGCGGTGGTCATGGTCTTATAAACGCACAACGAATTTGCCAGATTTTAACTAAATAATAGATATTAAAGAATTGCAAAATTTGGCTCCAAATCAGATCGGTGGCTAAAAAAGGTTTAAAACATCTGAAACTTGTACATACAAATGCCTTATCTAATATTTGTATGCATTTTATTACCTTACTTTAAAAAAATAGCCTCATTAAATGCCAATTAAGTTCAAATAAAAACTGCACCTGTTCAAATGAATTAAAAACATTTATTAGACTAAAAATATAAGTGTCGTGGGCGCCATATTATTTCGAGACCGCAGATTCTAATAAAATGTCTGACAGCCTTTTAAAACTAAATATTATTGCAAGCAATGACACTCGCCGCAGACATTCAGAAAATTTTTGATGAGGCATTTATATTTAGGTTCACACGAGTTTTGCGAGCAATTAGCAATTATATTTTACCTTTAATTTAATTGGTTTTTAATGAGAGGTCTTCGACTGAAAGGAATTATTGTGGAATATGTGATATTAATTTGTAGTTGCATTTAATGCATTGGTAGGTACTTTGAGTGGTTTTCACGTAAAACTGAAATGCAAAATTTATATATAGCAAAGTGCTTTTGACTAGCACTTGACTGGTCTATATTAATCTCCTAAACTAGCGACCCGCACCTGTTTCGCACGGTTATTACTACTTAACAAAACAACGAGTTTTCTTTAAAATATGAAAGTTAATATAAGTTATAAGTATACGTAAAAACCTTCCGGAATAAATTATTTACATGATTGTACAAGCCGCATCAAAATCCGTTGCGCAGTTTAAACACGAAAAGCTGCGCCTCGCGATTTCTCCCGCATAAGTCTCAATCATTACGAGATCAGGATAAAAGGTATCCTATATCCTTCTCCAGGTCTACCCATGGGCCAAATTTCATCCAAGTCCGTTCAGCCGTTTTACCCCGAAAGAGTAACAAACAAATTCACTTTCGCGTTTATAATATTAATTTAAGATATAACGTATATATAAATAAAAAACCGGCCAAGTGCGTGTCGGACCACGCACAATGAAGGGTTCCGTAGTTGGAATGAATTTATCCCAAGAACAAACTTAACATTGTAGTTGAAAAATATGTTCCCCCGACGGAACGTATGGGAGATCATGTTTTTCATATCGCAAAGGGAATTGCTCAGTTTGTTAGGGCAATTGGGCTTAACGTGAACATTAAGAATAATATTTAATGACTAGGGTTTTTAATAGTTTACGCCACAAAGAAATAAATTATAGTAATAACGTTGCAGGAGAGTGTAAAAATGGTTCATATTTAGCATGTCTAATGCTAAAACTTGTCGCTGAAAAAGTTACAATTATGAGTATTTATTTTCCAAAATAAATCATTTGCCTTTATAATAATGATATTCTCTTACTTTGAATGCAGTAGTAACATATCCAGATGTCATTTATATGGAAAAAGCGTCAGTGTTCATGCCAAGGTTGTCATTTAAAGCCGGTTCCACGTTTAACAAAATAGCGCAAGAGTCATCGTCATGAGCAGATTCAGTGTCCAAGGGTAAAGCCGGGTCTTCATTTGAAGCAGTATCGGAGTCCATTATAACAAAAACCAAAAACTTCGCAAAAGTAACCGAAACAACATTACGGAGGCAAAGCGAATGTATTTAATTTCATTTCGTTGTCTAGATTTGTCATTATTGACAGTTAGTGTTGCCAGGTATTAAAAAAAAATCGATTTGACAACAACCGAACTAATATTATAATCGGATGTAAAATTATTTGATGGCCAAAAACGATGAGTGTTTTGTTTGTTTTTAATGTAAGTAAAGGAAAATATTAAAAAACGTTTTGAAAAATTTCTTGATTACAGATTTTCAAGAAAATACATACTTTTTACTCAGATTTAGAAATCGATTATTAACTTTAATAAAATACTGAAATCACAATTATCATTAATGTGGCAACACAGAATCAGCCTCCAACCATAAAATGGCGACGCTTTTTGAACTCAATCGGCTAAATACTTATTAAACGACTTGTTTTTACATTTACTTTCCTGCAACGAGAATTAAAAAAAAAAAATAGTTTTAAGTATATATAGTAAATAGTTTCGTAAAAATACTTTTTGCAGAACAACTTGTCCACGTTAAGCCAAAAATGAACAATTCCCTTTAAGTTGGTGGATTATTACTCGTTAACCTGTACAGCCTACTTAGTTCTGAAATAGTATCCAAAAATAGTTTTCACAAACTCACAACATGGGGTATGTTGTGAGTTTGTGAAAACTATTTTTGGATTCAGGGATCCGTTTACGAAATATTAAGCTTTTAACTGAATTTTTTTGTTAGAATCAAGTGTCCGGCCCTGCCAGCTAAGTGGGTGTACTTGGATTTGTAAAAAAAACCACAGCAGTAATATATATAACGAAATTAAAAGGAAATCTGTTAGAACTAAGTAGGCTGTACAGGTTAACGAGTAATCCACCAACTTAAAGGGAATTGTTAAGACGAGAAAAAAAAAAACATCCACAATTTACGAGTAGGGGAGGTACCCCAAAAAAAAATTTTTTTCTTGATTTTATTTTACCGCTTTGTCGGCATGATTAATATGTATACATATGCCAAATTACAGCTTTCTAGTACTAACCGTCTCTGAGCTAAGCCGCGGACCGACAGACGGACATGGCGAAACTATAAGGTTTCCTTGTTTACTACGGAACCCTAAAAAACCAGAATGTTTTTTAGTGTTATTTCAACACGTTAATGATTCGTCTGGCTGGAGTATGGGTAATATTTCTGTTTGAAAAGGTTAGCAACATTTTTCCCGACCCAAAAGTGTAAGCCTTGACAAGTTTAAACAGCACAAAACCTGATACATAATCAGCATTTTATATTCCCACTGCTGGGCCACAGGCCTGCTCTCTGTGACAGAGGCCGTAATCCACCAAGCGGGCACAGTGCGGATTGGTGGATAAATAAATTGATGATAATCAATAAATACCTACAAGTATAATAATAATATCCAATTATAATTAATTAATTTCACTTAACTACTCCGAATTAATACTGTCAATGTAATTAATCCGAATAATTCAGGTATTATAATAAATTATGATAGCGAGCGATTAGTTAGAATTAGCATGTCCACAATGTGGCATTAAAATTACTTTATGACCATTGATTAATGATGACGAATAATAATATTAATGTTTATTGTGAATATTCATACAATATCCAGTTAGTAGACCAATATGTTGACGATCAGTCTTACCAACGGGTATCGTATTACGCAGTTACTGGGTTGTGGAGGTCAGATTGGCAGTCGCTCCATGTAAAATGCTGGTTTTTAGCTGCATACGGTTAGACTGGACTGGATGTTTTCCCAACATAGTTGGGAAAAGGCAAAGCAGACCGTGTAAAGAAAGAAGAAAAGAAAGAAAATACATTTATTTAGCACAGACTAAAACACACGATATAATACAAAGCAGATAAAAATATTAAAAAAAAAAAAACATACATTCCAGCCGAATTTTGTCCTCTGCTGGACATAGTCTCGTCTTAATATCGCCACCACGACCAGTCCCGTCTCAAATCAAATCAAATTATTCTATTTCCCATAAACTTACATGGGCACTTTATAAAGCGTCAGAAGCTAGGTGCACGGTTCCGATTGGTCGTTTCATATGGGGAAGAGCCGGCAAAAAACTTCACAGAAAAAACTCCAGTTACACTTTAAAAAATAAATGGCTTTTACAGTATTTTCAAATTACAGTGTGAATTAGAGGACGGTGTAGGCCTGTCGTCTTTCACGCATTCAGTAAATAACAATCAATCAATTAATTTTATTAATCAATCTGATTTCAGGAGACAATGATTGGACAATGACAACGCAAAAATTGGCTCTGGCAAGCATCGAGTGGATATGAAAGGGTCAGCCAGTAAACGACCATTGTGGATTCTTCTGGCAATCTCATTACGAAGATTGACGAAGATGCATCAACGTGGCGTCGCATGGGCAACGCTATGCAATGCAGCGCGGAGCATGTTTCGGCCATCAGAATCCTTTACTTGGCTAGTCCTGAAAATTTGTAAAAGAAACAAACTTTGCAATATTTAGAATACTTAAGTCAAAGTATCTTGCTCTTGCGGTCAAGTGTAATGCGAAACCGTGACGCAATTCTAGTCGAACGACTTCTATGAAACCTTTATGAAAATTGTTTTACCAGAATCGTGTCGCACCGTCGCGAAGCGCCTGTCTGTCGGAGCCTTTAAGATCTGTTTCACTACCTGTGAATATATTTTTTTTAGTTAACGTACTTGACATATTTTTTTTTTAGAAAGCCTTTTATATTTTTAATTTATTTGGTACATAGTGCTTATCCGTAAAACAAGACTCCATAAATACGAGCACTATATTGCAGGTATTTCAAGATCAACCGCTTTGTTAGGGCTGATGAAGCTCTTCTTTCTGTCTCTCTTTGTAAATCAAACTTTGTAACTTAGCTCATATTAATGAGATCTGTTTCGTGTTCGACGAGCACTGTAAGATTACCGAGATACTTGAGCGACACACAAAGTATTAAAAAGTAAAGTGACACCTGTAATAAGTTCGGTCTCATCCGAGCTTTGTATCTCGGTCACATAATAAAATAGGTACAGAAGTCCGGGCCCATACGCCGACAAAATCAGGCTCACGAACATAAAGTATGGTGACCACAAAACAAATGACAGTCGCGATTGCGCTTCACTCGCTGTACGTGAAGCGTGTCTTTATTTGCGTGCGTTTCCGCTCGTGGTATGGAGTCAACCTTCTGTATAAATCTATTTTGTGTCCTGGCATCCTTCGTTCTTCGACACTCGCTTAAAAACTCCTAAGGATCGCGCAAACGTGTTGGAGTGACAATGTTACCGAATTATTAGGGATTTATTGAAGTAGGTTTTTCTTTAAACATGTATGTTGGTTGGGAAACTCTTTTATGACGTGGATTTTTCTTGTAGTTTAGGTAATGATAATTGGGAAGTTATGAAGGGGACTCTGTATGCTCGTTTCTTCTTTCGAGCTGAAACTTGACATAACATAACATCACACGTATTCCTTGTACTCACTATTGGCACATCTCTGCCTAACTCTGCAGGGAATCCTAACACTTAATTTCACCAGGTATCTATTTTAAGTCCCATAAAATAGGGGGTGGCTGAAATTTTAATAAGAAGTAAAGGACGGTTGTGTGTGTTTTAAATACCTCTAATTTTTTTTTTTTGTAGAAGATCTTTCAAGTATCTGTCTAGCCTTTTCCCAACTATGTTGGGGTCGGCTTCCAGTCTAACCAGATTTAACTAAATACCAGTATTTTATATAATCCGACAGCCTATCTGACCTCCACAACCCGAATACTGGGTAATACGATACTCCCTGGTAAGACTGGTTGTCAGACTTTCGGGCTTCTGACGACCCGTAACGACTGCTAAAGATTCAGGAATGACAGCCAGGACCAACGGCTTAACGTTCTTTCCGAAGGACGGAGGGGTCTTGGTATGTAAAGATGGTAACCAATCCACGGACCAACCGCGGGGAGCGTTGCTTAACCCCGTGCGGCTTTTATTTTTTAACCACGAGCACCATGCCATGGGGCCAGAGATGAAAAAAAAACACATTATTATTTTTAGTTTCTCTTTCGAACTTTAAATGCCAGCAAACGATTGACCTATAAGTTTACACACCGATACCCTTCTGTGCCTCAGAGAGCACGTTAAGTCTTCGGCATGTAAAACTGGTCACCCATCCATAGACCAATAGCGCCATGCGTATATTAACCTGATTGTACGGTCAATACAATTCGAAAAAAAAAAAAAAACTTTTCCATTCATTTGACCGCGTAAGTATTGTACTTTTGTATTAAACAAATAAAAACTTTTTTGATAACCGACGGAAATTGTCAACGCAGGGGTGTCTGGAATCATGTACTGAATCCATGGTAACAGGTGACGCGTCGATGTCCCTGCCACCCTGTATAAAAAATCTACAACTTCAAAACAGAATCCTAAAAGAAAATATTCTCTCATGCGGACCCTACATAGTGCTCTAATCTTTTCTCAGGAGTGTCGAATGAAAACTTTTCAATCGGATTTAACTCCGTTTCTTATCTAATCGCAAAGTTTTGTCAAAATTTCAAGCGGCTCGAAGTTGATCGAGAGTTCGGCGATGCTTTGCCGACCGACACGATATTGTTCTTTGTTATTTCTAACTTGTATTTGTTTTTTTGAAGTGTTTTGTGAACTTCTTTTGGGATTATTCAGCTTATTCCACTCTTGTGTGATTATAAGTCCCTTATTTAAGATCTTGGCACTTGTGAACTCGGGTATGGCACCTTTTGTGGCGTTGTTTAGGCGTAAACGTAATTTTAATTTCGTTGGTTTGTTTTTGACATGATATTATTTGAATTATGTTTAATTAAATCATTATTATAAAAGGTGCTTTTCACGCAATTTATTTAGTAGTGACAGACCCTAGATCCGTAATAAGGTACAGTATTACCACTAGTACACTTTTGCACTTAGTACTTATAGTTGACGCCAGCGCGGGGGCAGCGCAGTCAATATGTACAAGCACTAAGTGCAAAGGGCAACTGATAGAAATCCGACGACTGACGAAACACGAAGTTTGCCGAGGGACATTAAGAAAATAGTTGTACTGTACTAGAATTTCAAACTTGGGAACGTTTCATTCGCTCGCAGAAAACATGCACACATTGATTGTGCATAAACGCTTGTCAAGCTTGCGCCTGTCTGTCAGGCCTGGTTATGACAATTTCTCATTTGTAAAAGGGCCAAAGGCTGAAGTCAAGAAGGCACAACACAATATTGTGAGGCACACTTCCCCAAAACATCAAGTAATCATCGAACCGCTAGTCTTCACAAAATAATGTTGAACGTCTTTCCTTTATAATGTCAGTTCGCAAAAAATAAAAGTCCTTTCTCAAGTCTTCCATTGTGAGTCGGCACAATAATTTTACAAAAAGACTGTTAAATAGGTTAGTTCAAAAAGCCTGTCTTTGCACAGGTCTTAGGTATTCAAGTTTTATCGAGAAACCTTCAGGGCTTTGTGCGTTTATGGATGAAAAACTAATCTCTTTTGACTTCAATGAAATCTTATTTAATTCGGAAACTTAAGTAGTAACTTTGCTTTTTTTGTTGTTAAAATAAGATTTTCTTTTATCTTGTTACTTTATTTACATAAAAAGCTCGATTTATAGTTTTGATGGATTATCAGGATACTTTTTCACCTGTGATAAGATACTCAATGCCTGTCAGCCTTTTGGGCACTTTTCCCATTGACAGCAATGCGGACGATTTTTTTGAAGCCAATGTTTTCTTCTCTTTTAGGGTTTCCGCAGTCAACAAGAAACCCTTATACTTTCGCCATGTCTGTCTGTCTGTCCACGGCTTAGCTCTGAGAATCTTAGTACTGTGGCGGCATCTACATCGCCACATGCGAACTACGCATTACAGACCTGACGTCACACAAATCGTGCATCGCGCAATTAAAGTTTACCGCGCCAACAACATACATTACTTCCACGACATCAATAGTTGGGCAGTTGCCCGCCAGACATGATACCCGTCTGGTCGGAGGATCCTCCCTTTCTATAAAGGATGAGTGAACTTTGCACCCTGTTCCTCATACCCACCCTAAAGTACTAAAAAGCTGTAATTTGGCATGGGTATACATATTAGTCACGCTAGCAAAGTGATAAAACAAAATATTGACAAAAAAATCCTCCTCTGCACGTAAAGTGGGGTTGGTTTTTCTTTTTCTCGTCTATTCCATGTATCGTTTGATAGGCCGTTCAAAAATATTGCGGGTCCGTATAAACAATTTTTTGATTCAGGGATCCGTTTGCGTAATATTAAGATTTTTTTTGTTAGAGTCAAAGCCAGCAAAATTATTGTTTTTGGCTATGTGGAAAAATTCACAATAGTATTTATAACGAAGTTAAAAGGAAATATATCACAGTTAAGTAGGCTGTACAAGTTAACGAGTAATAGTGGTCGACCAACTTATATTTATTTACAGTTGGAATGTATGCGATAACATGTTTTTCAACTACAATGTTAAAGGATGCTGATCAAAAATGTTCTATGGACCAATAACGATATGGTTTTGATATTTGTGTAGGGATACCTCATCTTAACACTTGTGCAAAAGGGCATCAAAATCTGACCCGGCTTGATCTGCCGGTCTGAAATTTTGGGAAAAACAAGTACCCTTTATTATAATATACAGGCCGGATTTTCAGACGAGTCGTAAGGGCAGGTACCTTAACCGTTGTAGCTAGAGGAAAACATTCTTAGAAGACTCTCCTTTAATTTTTTAAACATGTTGACCCGCATTTACAGATTTTGTAAAAAAAAAGTACAGTCAGCAAGAAAATTGGTATTTTTCACAAAACATTTTTTTTGCCATTCAATCCGGTTTCTAATAAGGATTTTGGTTATGTCGAAGTGTATGGGGGTAGACTTACTGGGTCTGAAGAAAGGATAGTCCAATTGGTAGTCCAACACTTTAATGTTCCACACACTAGGTACACAACACTGTTTGTAATATTAGGAAGGCACAGTAAATAGCGAGTTTGCCAAAAGCAGTAAGCATAGCATAGTTCGGAGGATTAGAGTTACACAGCGATTAAGTGCGGGTATATTGATATCGCAATAAATAGCACAAGCGAGCGTGCGCCCGACGTCACAGGTAGATCTTGACTGGCGATCCGCAAATTCCGAATGCGCGGTAAAGGAAACGAATGCGCGCGCGCAGGTATCTTCACGCGCTTTGAACCAAGGGACTCAGCAGGCGACGCGTGTGTCCAGTGTACTACTATTGAATTAATGACGGACGGGGACCGTACGGTAAACGTGATATTGTATTATATTAAATGCTAGTAATTATTGTTTAGTGTTTTATGTTTATTAATATAATGTGTATCGTGTGTTTGTGTTTATTAGTGTAGGACGTATAAATATATTATGTATATATTGTAAATATAATGTGAGTCACCTACAGGATCAAAAAAATCTAGTGGACCATCGAGGCTAGAGTATTAAATATGCCACAACTGGCAAAAAAAAAATCATAAAAGTAATTCGTAGTGAATTAATTATGTGTAGCCGTATGTACATAATAGACAGGGTCAAATTAAATTAGCTAGCGAAACTCCGCAGACGTGATGGGATCTAAACAAGAATACAAGAAAAAAAGAAGTTGTGATGATTTTTTTCTGGGGTCATCGAATCACCTTTTCCACGATGTTTTATATTATATCGCCATATAATTATCAAATTATTAACTTCGTTTGTTTATAATCAATCGGTATTCATTCCGTTACATTATAAACTGTCGAAAAATTGTGAATTGCAACAAACCATTTACAAATTACCGCATTAATTTGCGGGAGTTTATTACCTATCCATGGGAAACCGACAAATTGTGAACTGGTATCAATCTTGTTTGTGACGTAACGGACCTTGTGTTAATACTAAATAGCCTGCCTAGATGCGAGCAATTTGGAAGTAGTTGTAGTTTACAAACTTGCCACCCCATACGATACTTTGACCAATGGTACGATGTACGATAATTAATGTCTGACGAACGGTAATTTTGAGCACTGCTGAAAATAATAATTTTGTCCCTTTAACACAAAACAAAAAACACAAAAACATTATTAGACAAAGTAGACAGTCCCTTTATAAGGCACTGGGTACGGAGGCATGTGCCAACGTGTGTTGGGCCACGTCAATTTTAATTGTTTTTAGTTTTTGTAAAAGTTTACTAACATAGTTTTTTTAAGTCATTGTTACTAATACCATATGGATTGTGTGTACTTGTATGTGTAGTTCGAATTAAAGAATATATTATTATTTTTAACGTATTAGGAGAGCATAGGGACCAATAGTATATTCCGTTAAATTACATGAAGGCTTGACCATATTCCAGTAACTTTAGCTGCGGGAAAAGTTATTATAAAAAGAAACAAAATACCACTTAACCAACAAAGAACGCTACAAAAAATCTGAAACTACCCCTATCAACAATAACCCTTTCACCGCTAACCAGGTCACTGGTATAAAAATAAATCTATTAAACCTATAATAAACAAACAAAAACGCAGCGTATTTATATCCACCGTAACAACAATGTAACAAAAGGTAACATTAGCTGTGCTCGTGAAAAGACGCCCCGATGTGTAACGCCTGTCGATACACCCTGTATAGGAATATAGTAAAATTTACAACATAAATACATAAATATTCGTCAATTCACTGACGTCGGCGTCTGCCTTTGTTGGAGTTTTACAGTACGAACTTTGATTCCGTGCAAGTTATAAGCGAGCAGTGCCCAGTTGTAGTGTCCGCGACTTACGAATGGAAGATCGTGCAACGCGTTGCGCGTTGCGTTGTAGGTTATGGGGTCAGGCATTTTACCTTATGTAAATTATTTCATCACCGTTGCTCTCAAAATGGCGTAGGAAAACATCGTGAACAGCAGTGGGAACATTATAGGCTGATTATACATATACATAAACTCACACCTTCCCATAGGGGCAGGCAAAAACAATATGGGAAGTTTGTTGCGCCATTTCCTCTTCCCAGCTAAAGCACTAGGAAGTGGTGAAGGGTGGGCGTTTTGGGGGACTGACATATGTAATTTTGACGTTCGAAAAGTGCTGATTCTCAGCCTAGTTTGAATAAATGACTTTTGAATTTTGAATTTATAGAACGCCACCTGCTACGCTCCTTATGGTACCATTCCGTACCCAACCGCAGGCGGCAACTGTAGGCGACGTGTTGCCGCGATCCGACTGGTTTCTATGAATTTCTATGAAATATCTGCCGTAGCTAGCGACACGTCGGTTGCTGCTTCGAGCGAGCGACAGACGACACGTGTAGCCCGACCGCAGACCAGAAGTGCCGCCAACGCTCGAGCGATAACACGTTTTTTTTTCTTTCTATCGCATGGAATACGGGCTGCTGCCGCCTTTTTTTATTTTTTTTATTTGAGGTTGGGAAGTAATCAAATAACTTCCGGTCTGGGCGGAGCGGGAGGGCGTGTCAGACTCTTACTAACTTAAACCCACCTGTGTACTTTCAGTTGCCTGCATATTGCCAGGGGCCACAGTATCCCTTTCGGATTTTCCCGTGACCCCGGCAGGCATCGGTCCTAGCGCACCCCTTCACCAAGCGCCGTCACCCAGGGCCTGGTCCTTATCGGACGGTAAGCTACCCATTGCTCACCGTCAGCAAGCCCGCGCCTACGGTGGCCGAGAATCGGCCTGCGATTCCCGACGCCCAGGGCGTCTCCTGCGGTGGCTAGGGGCACGAGGGCGCGACATTTGCCTCTCCCTCACGCGCTCCGTCTCCTCCTTCGCGAGCATAGCTGCTTCACAGAAAGAGGTGATGGCTTCCCACGCCCTCTCGCTCCGTACCATGGCCTGAACCAGGGTCGGACGCGAGAGATCGCCGCCGCCAATCGCCTCCGTGAGGACACGGCGGTGCTCCGCCCAAGCAGGGCAGACCTCAACCGTAGGGCTGCTGCCGCCTGCGGTCGGGTTCGGAATAATGACTGCAGCGACATGACGGCACGATGTATCGTCGCGACATCACGCGGCGACACGTCACTCGCAGTTGCCGCCTGCGGTCGGCTACGGAATGGTATCTTTACATTCCTTTCGCTTCGTTTACGTTCATACATCTAGTTATACACGTACGCCGGTTGCGAGTATTACGCACCTGACCTTTCTGAAGAACATCACCAAATAGGTTACTATAATATGTCCTCCTAGGGCGTCCCCGGCGTTTCCACTCACATCTGCTTTTGAAATACCTTTTGTTAGTCGCCTTTCATTCATCCTCTTAACATGACCAAATAATCTAAGCTGATTATGCTTATGCTATAAGTGATGGAATAAAGGCCATGCCTACTTCATCAGTCTTTCATTCGATATTTGTGATAAACAGTTTATTTTTGCTGTGGTGTCTTACATGCCTCACTTACCTAAATTGTTGTTAAACTTTTTGACATTTTAGTTATTATATAGGTATTTATAGGTCCAATTCGAATAAAAAAATTAATTAATTAATTTTTGTGAGACTTAGAGGTTTCAATTGTAGACAATTGAAACCCCCAAGTCTTACAAAAATTACCCTACAGTTTAACCAGTTAACCCTACAGTTTTTCAAGGTGTCTATGAAGTAACATAAAACTTAGTTTATTTCGTTTTCGCATACAATGAATGAATAAAAAGTGGATATGTATACGATGATAAAGTCAGAATTAAATATAAAACATGGAATTAAAACGCTATGCAAAGAAAAGTCTGGGAATTTCATGACACGTCATCAGGACAGCGGATTGTTCAAATCGCTTCCAGTCATCGCTTGTCCCACTCAGTATGCCGAACCTCCCGCCTCCCCCACCCCGCGACATTTCCCCGACAATGCCCTCCCCGCTTGAGGAAATATTTTATCTTTCTTCATAAAGGAAGCCAACAATGGTGGAGTGATGTATTTAGGAAATAAATGTCAAGCCATCACTCAGTGTTCGCTCTAAAGTATATTTTGGACTGTTCCTAACGGCAATACGAAATATTAACATCACTTTCAATCATAAATAAAGTACTGACTTCTAACCTGAACGTTGTGGAAACGTGTATTATTCTGAATGATTGTTTAACGCAGAGATGGAATGTTGTTAGACGGTTAAGACAATCATGATTTCACTTGGTTAGTGAGGTGCAGATATTTACTCATGTTTTTGGAGGATACGTATTTACAGTAGTAAGTTGACCCAGAGGTCCTAGCACAAACGCGTGACGTCAACATAACGTAAATTCATATTTGCGAATCCTTAATAACCAAACTAATATTAAAAATGCGAAAGTGAGTTTGTTTGTTTGTTAAACTTTCACGCTAAAACGGCTCAACAGATTTGGATGAAATTTGGCACTGGGTTAAACCTTGACCTGGAAAAGGACATAAGCTACTTTTCATCCTGGATCGCAGACGAAGTCGCGGGAAACAGCTAGTAATATTATAAATGCGACAGTGAGTTTGTTTGTTACGTTTTCACTCTAAAACGGCTGAACGGATTTGGATGAAATTTGGCACATGGCTAGACCATGACCTTCGTTAGGACATAGAATACTTTTTATTCCGATATTGTCAGGGGATCGAGACTTATACGAGTGAAACCGCGGAGCGCAGGTAGTCTAAAATATAACTATCTTTAACTACTTTTTGGTTTAATTTTTTTGACAAACATCACGTCTCATGTATAAATAAAATCTTCAAATTAAGTAAATATAACGTGCGAAACGAGTATTTTTAATTTCAAAATTGTTCCAATTTACGTTACATTTACTCTGCGCGTTCCTGCTTGGTCCGCAGAGGTCTATGTTTGAACTCTGAGGTTGAGAATAACTGCCCAGCTGATGACTTAATGCCGGCGATGTCTATTAAAAGATGAATTAAGACGTTGTTGACGTTGTTGACGTTGTTGTTGTTGTAGACGAGTCCTTGAGTGACGTGATGATGACTTGTCAAGCCTTGTAAGAGGACAGCCTCTAGCTAGACGGACTGAAGATCTTGAGACAGAGACAGATTGGACGTTGATGGGGTTGATCAAGTGTTCTGACGCTACTTAGAGGGCCTATAATATATAAGCAACGGTAGTTTGATTGAGGTCCAACCGTGAAGGGTTCAAACCAAACCTTAGGGAGCTTGTCCATGGAACTTTAGGCAATCACGACTTTTTCATTAAAAGTGACGTAAAACTATTTAATTAGTGTAAGTGAGTATTCTTTGAGAGTCGTAGACCGTGCATAATAGATATTAAAGAATTCCTTGATTATTACAAAAAGCTTTAGGAAAATTTATTAAAATTCCAAGCGAATTAGGTATAAAAAACAAAACTATGAAGGTTTTAATTATTGTCAACTACGTAAAACGGTTTAATAGTACCTACTATTTAGTATTTAATATAAAAGTTTTTTTGGAACACAATAATCTAAAAACCTAGACATTCCCTTTTTCAACTTTTTCTCCAAGTCAAACATGAATTTTATTGGACGAGTTTTGAACAATCAGAATGGAGCTGTTTTTACTACATTTATTATTAAACGATGGGCATTATATACTGCTAATTTTAAAGTTCCTTGACATAATCTTTTAATTTTTTGACATAATATAGAAATTATATACCTACCATTCTAATTTCACCTATTTAATAGTAGCTTTTGTGGACAGTATAAGTTATAGTGGCTATTATGTCATTTTATTTATCCTTTTCATAGATTTTTTTATATTTTGTGAATGTGAGAACGTTGTAGGCTGTAGATTTGTAGCCCATTTTTTTTTTGTCAAGTACCTGGTACTTGTTGACAGGCCTACACAATCCTCTCATACCGATCAACACTGTCGTTTGAAAACATTGTGAAAGCCATTTATTTTTATATGAGTAACCGTGGAGTTTCTTGCCGGCTCTTCTCCATAGGAAACGACCAATTGGAACCGTGCACCTAGCTTCTGGCGTTTTAAAAGTCCCCATGTAGGTTTATGTGAAAAAACACAAAATAAAATTATGTTAGTATTCTTAATTCAGAGTGTTAATAATGATAATGTAAAGAGACCTAATTAGTCAAGGTACATCGAGGTTCGAGGTCCACCGTCATCAGCTGCCTAGCTTTTCCGAACTGTTGGAGTCGGCTTCCCATCTAACCGGATTCTGCTGAATAGGTAGATACCATGATTATACATGAAGCGGCTGCCTATCTGACCTCCACCACCCAGTGATTGGGTAATACGGTACCCCTTGGTAAGTCTAATAGGGATGATGACTAAAAATATTTTTTTAGTTCGTCTTTGAGATTATAGAAAAAATATTCGACACGTATTTTTTCTTTTTTTACGTAATCTAAAGATTATGGCGATACATTGGGGTAAAATGTGCCATGACGTCACGAGTATGTAGATTTTATACATACTAGTGACGAAGCGACCCCCACTCCCCAACCTAAAATGCGTTTTATCTAAGTAATTTCATATTAATATGATAAAGAAAACAATACGTGTCTAATATGTTTTTATTATCTGCCTGACGGACTAATTGGAAACTAATTTGTTTACCCAGGCATCATCCCTATTATCAGACTTTTGGTTTTCTGACTAATCGTAACGTAACGACTGTAAGATAAACAAGCTTCGAAGCACATCATTCAGTCGAATTTTTTACGTACAATTTAATGTACGGTCTGTTAAGTTTCCATTCTAAGGTTCACAAGCACAACCACCAACCATAAAAATGCACAAAATACAAAAAATTCGCTCGACGTTATAAAAACTGCGTCCTGTTACAAGGTTCCACATGTTTATGACGGGTTACTTTGCTGTGAAAAGCGGAACTCGACAGCATCGGGCTTTTCATTTTCACCTTTCTCAAGCCTATTTACGTGAGACCAGATTTTTAAGAAATTTGTTACACAACGTCTAAAAATAAAATGTATGAATAAAAATAACTTTCTAACTAAGGGACCCTTCGATTAAGAACTGTTTATCGAAGATGGAATCCGTCTGAACTAACGTAAAAACAAGTGCGTTTCGGACCACGCACAATGAAGGGTTCCATAGATGGTATAAATTTATCCTAAGAATAAACAGTGTAGTTGAAAAACATGTTTTCCCATACGGAGTGTATGGGAGAACATGGTTTTTCAACTGCAAATGTAAGTTGGTTGATTATTACTCGTTAACTTGTAAAGCCTACTCAGCTATGATCGTTTTCCTTTAAATTTCTTTATATATACTACAGCTACATATCCAGAACCAACACTTGAATCTAACAATAATTTGCATTTTAAAGCTTAATATTTCGCAAACGGATCCCTGAATCCAAAAATTCCATTCACAAACTACAATATTTTTGAACGACCTTTCCAACGACACCCCACACCATGGAATAAACGAGGAAAAAGAAAACATCCCCAGTTTACATGTAGGGGTGATACCCCAAAAAATTATATACCTACTGGTATACATCAACTCAGCCTATCGCAGTCTCATGCTGAACATTGGCCTATCCCAAGCTGCACCACTACACACCATCCTGCGCCTTCCCCATCCAGTCTGTCCCAGGCACTTTATTAAGGTCATCGGTCCACAATCTACAACTAATGTTATAAAGAGAAAAGATTTCTGTTTTTGTATTTTAATTTTGTAATAAATAAATTCTAAAAAAACTGAGCCGATTAAAAAAAATCTTTCACCAGTAGAATGCTGTATTATCACTGAGTAACATAGACTATAATTTATAAAGATATCACGCGGGCGAAGCCCCTGGCGGAAGCTAGTGAGAAAAAAAGAAAACCATACATTCCCAACAGGATGAAGTAACAAACAGACCTGTATAATCATGCTATCCCTGTCTAAGGCATGAATTGCAAAGGCACGAAATATGAAGGGCCACGTTATAGCGGACCCAACGCTTCCCGTATTCATTCGACCCAGCGGAAAGGATTACGTATTCGCCTTAACCCTATTGAAATAAATGGATATTTGCGCCGTCTTATGAAACTAACCGGACGGCTTCAGTAGCTAGTACCTACCTAACAAAGGTTACGTACTTACGTGCATCTTCAAAGTAGTTTCGATTTTCGGAGGGCCGAATGTTAAAACGTGGTAAGGGGGCTTAAAATACCCTGTGATGGGGTTAAGTGGTAATTGGGCAATCGAGTGTTTTTTTACTGCCTTATTATGTGTATTGTTGTAGCTGTATCAATGGGTTGCGACAAAGCTTATGGGATTTAAAAGTACCTTTAGTGCTAGTCCAGAATACATTTATTTACCTACTGTGTTAGTTCAATTCATTTCGTTAATTATAAGGATACTAATACATTCATTCCCGTAGTCTTTTAGTTAAATCCAATTCGTTAATTTTAAGGATATTCATACATTTATTCCTGTAGTCTGTAAGTCAAATGCATTTCGTTAATGTTATGGATACTGATTGGTCTGTAGATTATGTTTTCACGTTCGCTCTGTAAAGAAAAACTTAACATATATGTGAACAAGCGTAGCTTCGGCCCTATAATTATTGTATATTTATATCTTATATACATCTCATTGTATGCTGCACCGGTCCACGTCATAACGTCAACGCCGGCTGTCGCTGGAAATTAGCGCTGGGGCTCTGTCTCGCATAGAGTCGCAGCATTATGCTGAGCAATGGCCGTTTTGCGTGGATGTGACGCATATTTTCCCCCAACTTGTTCTTTTTTTGTTTTGTGTTCTTTCTTTATGTCATGTATACCGCAAATTATATTTTATATTGTCTAATCTTTTCAAAAATTAAATCAGGTACATACATTTATTTTTATTAACTATATTGTATCCCACTGCTGAACAAAGCCCCTAAAAATATACGACGACTTTCTACAAAACAGGTAGGTTGAGAAAATTAAGTCGAAGAAGTAGTGCTTGAATTTCAAAAGCTTTCTCCACCATTTTGAAGAGCGGCTAAAGCTTTAAAATGTATCGCAAATTCTAAAGCCACAACAATCACCCTTTTGAGGGCGAGTACAAAAGCCAACCGTGGTTCCGTATCTAAATTGGACAATTAGAGACCTTTTGTCATTTAATTGTTTATCTGTCCAACACAAGGCTACGCTTAACTGCAAATTATAAATAACCGGCAGCTTAATGAAGTAAATGAGTTTGGCGGTGATAAAAAATGTGAACGCGTTTTTTATTGTGTTTTTATTTTGCGTAGGGAGATTTTTAGGCATATTGTTAAATGCAGACGGGTTGTAGCCTCTAAAATGTCCAGTAAGTTGAGACTATCTACAGCAGCTGGAGTGTTCTGCAAAAATCTCATCGTGAAATTTTTGGTGTAGTGAGCTGTCATGCTACCTGATGCTAGTGGTTGACAGTATTGACAGCTCACTTCAAGCTCACTTCACCTGAGTTTTCACGAAGTGAACTTGGAGTGAGATGCCATACCACCTGATGCTCGGGGTTTACAGTATTGGCAGCTTACATCAAGCTCTGTTAATCTAAGTATTCACGAAGTGAACTTGAAGTGAGGTGCCATACCACCTGATGCTAGGGGTTGACAGTATTGACAGTTCACTTCACCTAAGTTTTCACGAAGTGAACTTGAAGTGAGCTGCCATACCACCTGATGCTAAGGCTTGACAGTATTGCCAGCTCAGTTCACCTAAGTTTTCACGAAGTGAACTTGAAGTGAGATGCAATACCACGTGATGCTATTGGTTGACAGTATTGACAGCTCACTTCACCTAAGTTTTCACGAAGTGAGCTGCCATACCACCTGATGCTAGGGGTTGACAGTATTGACAGCTCACTTGAAGCTCACTTCATCTAAGTTTTGACGATGACATTTTTACAGAATAGTTCGGTCGGTATTTGGCCGGATCTGTTTATACTAAACACCTAGGCAGAGTCTGTTTTGGCTTTATCCTAACTACTTATATTACTAATCCTAATCCTAACTAATATTATAAATGCGAAGGTGAGTTTGTTTGTTTATTTGTTTGTTACGCTTTCACGCTAAAACGGCTGACCGGTTAGATAAAATTTGGCACATGAGTAGACCATGATCTGCGTTAGAATATAGAATAGTTTTTATCCCGATATTCCCACGGGATCAAGACTTATACGGGTTAAACTGCGGGGCGCAGCTATTTTCCGATAAAGTAACTGTTAGTCACTTAACTTAGATTTTGTAACAAGAAACTAAGAAGTTTTGTGAAAGTAATGAGTATCAGCGCTCTTGTTATCATCATCAGCCCTTAGCAGTCTACAGCTGGATATAGGCATCTCAAATTACACTAAAACTAAGCTTGATCCTGGAGGTCTAACTCCCAATCACGAAATCTGTAGTTGAAGTAACGGGCGAATTCTACTCCGGATCACCTACGGACCTAAAATTTGTTTGGGGCCCGTCCTAAGAATGAATGACACCACGATTTGACAGTTGTCCCTGCTCCCGATGTTTTTTTGCACGACCGAAAAAGTTCATTAATCAGGCGAGGTAGAGGTCATTCCGAAATTAAGAACTACTTTCCGATGGGCCCGTTTCTTCGTTGAAGGACTTAGAGAGTAAGCCCCCTCAGCGACTCACATTCACCCATTTCCACCAAACTTCGTGAGGTAAGAAAACGTACCACAACTAACTTAATAGCTACAGAAATTAAAGCTAAGAACAGAACCCTAAAAAAAAATATATTTTACAGCGTACATAATGCCAACATCTGTAGCTCCCGGCTACACTTTATGAATAAGATGCTGAGGTTAAGTCTCCGTAAATAAACACGGTACCCGTGTAACGCCTACGTCTATAAACAAGTAGGTCAACTGCTCTTAGATCTTGGAGCTGTTCTGCATGACATACAGTGTTAAATATATTGAGGGTGAAATACCTTCCATACACTCTTTGGCCAGAAAATATGGTAACCTTTAAAGGTCTAAGTCTAGACTTAAAATGTCAGCCTTTCCTATTTCCTTCATGTTTGGACGTAAGCTTACATTCCCCATTAAAAAAATCCAATCGCAATCTCACTTCAGCGAAAATCAATGTCAAAAACTAATCAAAAGTCTATGAAACCAATTCGTTTTGCGCCTCTGCTTGGCTATAAGAGTAGAGGAGGACCAATAAACAATGGATCGATTGTGTTGAAGACTAGGAATGGATACCTAACTGCTCTCCTGACCCCAAACAAACTGGAATAAGAGTAAGAGAATGATGATGTTAAATGTCAACTGATTTTCACAATTCTGGGAGAATTTATCGCCTGTTTGGAAGAAATCAATGTCCAATAGTGTTCTAAAAACTTACAAAAAGGAAATATTATCGGGCACAATAATTACAGGGAACCTCCATTTTAATTACTTTCTTAAAACAAAAATCCAACAACACTTGTGAACAATGTGAACAAAGATGTAGTTCTCTAGAGCCGTGACTAAAGTGCTACAATGATCTTTTGGCGCTTGACGGACGTGGAGATGAGGGCGCTGTTGGTAAACACTTGAGATATTTTTTTGTGAAATTGTATTGAAACAACAAGATGGCGGCGTTAGTTCCAATTTTGAGCACGCGCCAAAAGATTTTTGTACAGCTATACCTACACATTTGAATAAACAATGCGGGATCTTTCAAACAATTGAAATTTTTTTGGAATCGCGAATCCAACTATGCATGACGATTATCTATGTGTTGGCATGACAACCGGGACGCGAAGGCTTAACGTGCTCTCTGAGGCACGGAAGGGTATCGGTGTGTAAACTTATAGGTCAACCGTGTGCTGGCATTTAAAATTCGAAAGAGCAACTAAAAATAATAATAGTGCTTCTTTTTGAGCCCTGACTAAACAATAACAGTCGCGAGTGGTTAAGCAACGCTTGCCAAGGTTGGTCCGCGGATGGGTAACTTGACCACCCATTTCATGCCGAGATCCCGACTCCCCTCCGTTGGTCCCGGCTGTCATTTCTAGATCTTTCAACCCGAAAGTTTCCACCAGCACACAAACGTCTTTTCTTTTCATTTCTTTTCTTTTTCTTTTTCTTTTTCTTTTCTTTCACTACCACTCTTACCAAGGGGTAGTGTAACCAGTAGATAAATGGGTTGTGGAGGTCCGATAGGCAGTCGCTCCATGTAAAATACTGGTACTCAGATAAAGTGATCCTGCCGTAATTAAATTCATTTAGGAGCCTTCAACTGCCCTTTCTCCAGTGTATTTTATCGAAGTTGCCCGATTTGTTTCGCACTCAACCGGAGCCTAATACGCAGTGCTACTGACTCTGTTTTACTATTCGAGATTATACTGCTGACTCTGCCGCCTTGTTTTACCCTCAAAAATTGCCAGACAGACAATGTTTTCAAACCTCTTAAGAAACTGAAACCTGACCCTTACCAATCGACTTTTTTCATACTTATACATTCAATAATGATATAAAATAACGCTCACACTAAAAGGTACGTTATTGAAACTTTAAAAGTGTCCCAAAGGTCATCTCGGGATTCAGGGTCTCGGGGCAGACCGAAATAATACCTGTCGGCTTCGAATGTCGCCTACGAAAATAAGGCTGTCATGCAAAAAATCTGTTGACCTTTTCAGAATTTAAAACGTTTTCTAGCTTGAATGGAATAGATTTTTATTTATTTGACATCAATTTACGTATTAATGTAATGTTATTTTTAGGGTTCCGTACGTCCGAATGAAAAACGGAATCCTTATAGGATCACTCGTGTGTCTGTCTATCTGTCTACTCTGAATACTTTTATACTTTTTACTCTGAATATAATAGACCGATACACATATAATTTTAGTGACGCAAACACGGACGTGTTACATAATAAATGAATTTTGAATATGGGGGTCACTTTTGGGAGTGGGGATAAGAAAAGTAAAATTAAAAGTTTTGCAAACTGTACCTGTGTATGTGAGGGTCATTAATATATATTTTTTGTAATTCTAAAATAAATAGGTTTATAGATATTTAAGAAAATAAAATTTAAAAAAAATTCAAAAAATCGTTCTATACTTATAGGTTACAGGAAAACCTGCAAGAACTCTATGGTTTTAAAAGAACATGGCAAATCTCTCAATATTGTGCGTACAAACTTACATTTGAAGTTGGAATGTGAGAGAAAATGTTTTTCAATTACAATGTTACGTTTGTTCTTGGGATAAATTCATCCCAACTACAGAACCCTTCATTGAGCGTGGTCCGACACGCAATTGGCCGGTTTTTTTGTTTTAATTTGAAATTATATTTTGCTAGCTTCCAAAAATATCAATTGGATATTATATCAATAACGTTTTTCGTAATACATACAAACATAAACTCACGCCTTTTTCCTATAGGGGTAAGCAGGGTATATATTTCGTAATATTGACGTATAAAACCGCATTAATAATATTAGCTACTAGTTTTTTCCCGCTGCTTCGTTCGCGTGGAAGTCGGAAATTATCCCATGGAAACGTACTACCGGAATAAAATGTATCCTATATGTTAATCCAGGTTATAAACTATCTATCTGCCTCAACCAAATCCTATTAGTAGCATAACATAATGGTTGAATACTATCGGTAATTCATGCCCGCCTAGTACTTTTTGTTCGGTTACCGCTCAGAAATTATGCACGTCTAATGATTGAAATACTATCGTGAACCCCCCCTTTTCGCCTCCTAAAGGTGGAATTTTCAAAAGCCCCTATTGCTCTCCTACATTATAAATTGTAAAAGGAAGCTGTGAGCAAAATTTTTACTTTCCTAGTCCCTGTAGTTTCGGTTCTGCGTTGATGGCTTCAGTCAGTTTCTCGTTTTTTATATATATATATCGAATAAGCGAATTAGCGAATAATTAAGTGTTTTTATTTTATGTATATTATTTTCTCTTCTAATCTTACACACGTTGTCTACATCTCTTTAACTACTTTCCTATCGCAGGTATGCTGGAAGAGATTTCTTTAGAAATAAGCATCACCTCTGTACGTTTTTTTCTGTTCCTTTCTTCTTGTCTATTTATAATGTGTGTACATAAACTGTTAAATAAAATAAATAATAATAAGATTGTCCCTTTTGACAACTGTTAATAAATACAAACGTGTTATTATGAGACTTATTATTCATGTAGAGACAGCGTGGGTGAATTATAAGTACATACAAAATCACTTATTCAAACACCTTACTAAAAGATTATTATTATGTTGATCTTAGTTATTTGGATGATTGTAACCTCAGCGCGGCAGCTTCGGTGAATATTATTAGGGGGACTTATTTTAGGGTTCCATACCTAAAGGGTGCCAACGGGACCCCATTACTAAGGCCCGCTCTCCGTCCGTCTGTCACAGGAATGTATCTTTTAACTGTAATAGGTGGATACTTGAAATTTTCAGTGTGTACTACTATAGCCGCTATTACAACAAATAACAAAAATTAAGTTAAAAATTCAAGGGGGTTCCCATGCAAGAAACGTGTCTTTTTCGGCGTTCTTTTTTAACTAAAGTGTTAAAAAATGTAGTGTTAAATATTGTTGCTACAGAACCCTTCAAGTGCGAGTCCGACACGCACTTGGCCGCTTTTTAAGCCACTTACCGTGCAAAGCCAAACATGTGGGTTGAACATTTCTTTTCATGTAATTTTCAGCAATTTAAGTAGATTTGAATTATATCATGTATGGCAAACACCATTTAGTCCATTTACCTTCCATATCACCTTTGGAATCTGACACATATCTACTTATTTCGACATCCCTACATGATGAAACATTCGCAAAAACATTTCCACGCGTTCCAATGCCGCATTTTAATCTCAGATAATACCGAGATACTCGTGAACCATAAAACCCAAAGATTTATTGTGACGTCTTTGACATCGAAGTATAAAAAAACAGAACGTAAAACTGAAATATATTCCGATACCCTTTTATTTGCTTGCAGTAAATCCACTTCGGCGAGTTTGTGGGATGGTACAGTTTGCATGATTTTTTTCCCCACGTGTGACTTTCATAATAATTACAAACAGAAGTCGGTGTCTTTGGTTTTGAATTTTCGTTTTTGGCACCGACTTCCGAAATTAAAGTTTTCACTTTAGTGTTTTATTTTTGGAAATCGTTTTTTTTTTGTAAACATTTTTTTTTTTCACTGTTTTTTTGTGGTACCTACCCTACACAAATTCGAATTACCTACCTGCTATGTAAATAACAGTGACAGGAACTTACCATCATATCATCCACATAGGCTAAGTGGGAAAAAAACGTATTATTGAAGCTAACTCAAACAATACCCAAGCAAAGGTAATAAAATTTATCTGGGACCACCTTTGAAGTATGACCTACCAAGCAAAAAAAGAATCATCAAAATCAATTTATAATTGGCGGAGTAATCGCGAAAAAGACACACAAACGAAAAAAAAAAACAAACTCAGTAGACGAAGTCTGGATTTGTACCCGGTTGAGGACATTAAGGCTCGCCCACTATGTCATGTGACTTAAACATAACTGGCGAAATGTGGGTATAGGTACTTTATGTACACCTCTTCGTAACCTTTCGAGGATTACAACCGTGTTTATTTATTATTACCAACACAACTAGCATTTCAGGTGACCCCAAATCAGTAGCGGGGTCTTAAACGATATTTTTTCCATTACATCTTATCACATTTAAAGTAATTTTTGTGAACTCATTCAGAGAACAGGTAAATAAAGCCACCCTTTCCGCGATTACGTTAAGTGTATGCAACGCGTGTGTCAAAGATGCTTTACCCAGCCAGTTGGTTCGGCGACGAGGAAGCACCGCCAATAACCGCGGTCTTAATTATCCGGCACGTTTAGACACACATCCTTTAGTACACCCGGTTTAAAGATCTTTCCACGCAGTAACTTAAAAATATATGTAATAAATACCAAAGTCCTTCTTGTTTCCAGCTTGTTGTTATGTTACATATGTGTGTGTGCAATAAAAATAATAAAAAAGTGCAATATAGCCGCTGCACGTGCAGAACAACCACGTGCAGACACTTCTATAACCGCCTACGGACTGCAGTTTTCTTTTTTAACTTTTCCCCGCCCGTGCGATTTTTCTTTTAACATAAACGCGAGAAAGGCAAATCCCATAGTCAGACCCGCAACAACAATTAGTAGACCTCATATTCAATGTCGCCCATCGGCATGTGCCCGCCCGTATTTTTCTTCTTGTGTTTTTCAACCAGCAAATTTAAGTTGGTTTATTCTTACTCGTTAACCTGTATCACCTACTTAGCTCTGATAGATTTTCTTTTAATTTTGTTCTAAATACCTACTACTGCTGTGAATTTTTTCACAAATTCAAGTACAACCATTTAGCTGGCAGGGAGGGGAGGACACTTGACTCTAACAAAAAAAATCAGTTTAAAGCTTAATATTTCGCAAACGGATCCCTGAATCCAAAAATGGCTTACACAAACTCACAATATTTTTGAACGACACCCCACAACATGGGGTAGATGAGAAAACAAAAAACATGATCTCCCACACATTCCGTATGGGAGAACATGTTTTTGAACTACAATGTTAAGTTTGTTCTTGGTATAAATTCATCCCAACTACGGAACCCTTCATTGTGCGTGGTCATATACGCACTTGGCCGGTTTTTATTTGAATAGGTTCGATCAGCAACAAATGAAACTCAGTTTTTTTAATCTTAATTATTGAGCTGAGTCTTCTGCATCTTGAGATTGAATGTATTCATCACACATTACTGAACTGATATCAAATTTAAAGAGTATTAGTAAACTGTGAGCTATTTCATGAAATGTTGAAAAGCTATGCTATCGAATCAATTTGTATCAATTTAAGATTATAGGTAAAAGTAACAGACTGTTAATCGACTTTTGTCGCTGACTGTACGATCTTTTTATTAGCTTGGTTTCTACGATCATTTTAAGAAAAAATATACATCTTTTATTTTAACTATGCAAATTATCAGAGCAGTTAATTGAACTTCTGTACCTCCCTACATAGCCACAAAATGCTGAAATAATAAAGTCTTTGCAGGAGGCCTGTGGAAAGCTACATGACAACGTTAAATATGATAATGAGAAAAGTAAGCAACACGAACGCTCGAAGTTGGGCCATAAATTATTAATATTCGTCGAGTGCTGCATTTGAACTGATGCAAAAAATTTGTTGGCAACATTATTGTTGTGCTGTACGTAATTGAAATATGTCGAATTGTGAAGTTATTAACATTCGTTTACATAACGAATGAGATGATTTTAAATTACTCCATTTTATTTGGAAGGTAGTTTATGACCTTTGCGCATGTAGTTAACAATCGAATTGCAGTAATTTTATATCTATAATAAAGATATATTATGGAAAAAAGTCGCTTTTTGTGTTTATCTTTGTAACCGCTAAGTTCTTCTTCTTCCACAAGTGACTTTGATGCGGTTTCCACCATCATTCAGAGTATTTATTCCGGAAAGTTGAAAAACACATAGTTTTATAAATTAACTAGCAACCCGCCCCGGCTTCGCACGGGTAGCAGAGCATATATGCCTACATTATTTTTCTGTCGTAGTGTAATAACATCCTTTTTCGTCCAGTATGTGGGTTATATTAAAATGTAACTGATATTCATCCTACTTTGGGTATTTTTAATGTATTTTAGAAAGTAAAGAATAGAAACATAAATAATTAAACTGTAATATGTAATAGTAAATAATAATAATTTAAAAAAAAATGTCAAGAAACCAGTGCAAATTCAAATAGCGCTAGCCTCCACACTAGGATTCCCTGTGTCGTGGAGACTAGTCTCCTTCGCTCCTTCATCTTACAACTTTATAACATAAAAAGTAAGTACTAAAGGTGAGCACATACGTAGGAATCATCGATCAGTAAGATTTTTGAAGCGACAATAATCGAATGTTATTCCAATATGTACAATAAATTCAATTAAACATCGATCAATCTGCCTAGCCTTTTCCCAACTATATATCTTGGATCCAGTCTAACCGGATGCAGCTGAATACCAGTATTTTACATAGAGCGACTGCCTATCTGACCTTCACAACCCAGTTACTGGGTAACACGATACCCCTTGGTAAGACTCGTTGTCAGACTTTCAGGCTTCTGACGACCCGTAATGACTGTCAAAGATCCACGAATAACAGCGGGGACCAACGGCTTAACTTGCTTTACGAGGCACGGAGGAGGCTCGGTATGTAAAGATGGTCACCTATCTACGGACCAACCTCGGCAAGCGTAGCTTAACCTGATGGATCGACCCATGCGGCTGTTAGTACTTAGCCACGAGCTCTTCAATAAAAAATATATCCCAAGGGTAAAATCAATCAGTCAATCATAATTCAAATTCAAGTAAACGTATTGTAATAAACTTAGATGCATTAAATTTAAGTGTGTAGTGTATTGTATTGTATACGTGTGTGGTGTGGGTGTGTGATGAATGAGTGAGTTAATGTGGGTTTGGACAAAACGAAGATAGAACGAGGGGAAGCGTAAGAGCAATTCCTTTCTTGACATCCCTAACATTTCTGTAGATATGGAAAGACCAAGCAAAGAATACTCCTACTCCTTTTAAATATAGGGGATACCGGAAAAGTAGCGACAGAATAAGCATTCGCTCATTCGGTCCAAATCGACCTAATGTATTAGTGCGATGAATGTGTGTGTTGTGCTCATTGGTTAAGGAACTTCTCCGTGCTTTCATAGTCCATGCCTGCCAGAAATTTTGAAAAGTGATATTTACATTTATTTCTAGACATGGTCAGTATATTCATTTCACTATTGAGCTTATTGTAAATAAATGTTTCCATATGAAGAAAGCATCTGTTGCCAAAAAAGAGTCGACATTTAGGGTTATGCCAGGGATGATGCCTGGGTAAAACAAAAAAAATCTAATTAGTCGGTCAGTCAGATAATAAAAAAATATTAGATACGTATTTTTTTCTTTATCACATTAATAAAAAATTACTTATTAAAACGCATTTTAAGTTGGGGAGTGGGGGTCTATACGTCACTAGTACGTATAAAATCTACATACTCGTGACGTCATGGCACATTTTACCTCAATGTATCGCCGTAATCTTTAGATTACGTAAAAAAAGAAAAAATACGTGTCCAATATTTTTTTATAATCTCAAAGACGGGCTTAAAAAATTTTTAGTCATAATCCCAATTGCATTTCTCTGAGAGCGCACGCTGGTGTATGTTTACGCGCTTTGCGCTATATGTGGTAAGTTGTTTCAGATAACTCTATTGGTTTACGCAGCGCACGTCTGTAAAGCCCCAGTCGGTATGTTTTTTTCCGACATCTTCAACAATCGTGTTATTTCAACCAATTTACACAAAACCTGTATGAAAATCCGTTCAGTAGTTTTTGAGTTTAGTATGTTTTCACATATCGCCACAAGTAGACTGCACCTGTGCAGAGCAAGGGTAGTTACGTATAAAATATTTAAATGACATTTACCATCGTCGCCAATTAACACCGTTTATCCTACAAGTTGGCAACGTAGCAAATAGCTGTCAAATATTTACCTGTTTTGATTAATTTGGCAATATTACTGTATGGAAATATGAAATGCAATAATTAATATCGTAACACCGAATATTTAGTTTTAGATGTAAAAAAAAGTATTTGGAAATTTTCCAAATGCCTTTTTTACACCCAAAACGGTTATTAATATAAAATATTATATTCCACTTGACTAGTGAGCGATATTTCCATACAGTAATATTGCCAAATTAATCAAAACAGGTAAATATTTGACAGGTATTTGCGACGTTACCAACTTTCAGAATGAACGCTCCTAACCTGAACGAACATCGACAGCTGACCCCAAAAGCCTCTGCATAGATCTTGATATCAAACAATTGACGGTCGTGATATCTTTCTGACATCCTTCAGGTGAACAAAATTAGGTACTTCATTGGTTAATTACGTTATTAATACATAGTTTTGTTATTTCGGACTCTTATTTGCCATAACCGTAATTAAAATACCGTCTGGAAAACTAGACTACCAATATAAAATATACCTACCAATATAATAATAATAAAAAATATACTCTATCAGACTAAAAAAATAAAATATAAGTAAAAATCTTTTTAAAAACAATATTTTAATGAACTAAAAAGTACAAAATAAAACTTACGTAAACATAGAACTTTAATATTTTCTTGAGGCGTAAATGCATTTCTTACACTAAACTTGATGATAAGCCTCAAGGTTTTATTTTGTACTTTTTAGTTCATTAAGAGATTGTTTTTAAAAAGATTTTTACTTATATTTTATTTTATTCTTTTTAGGATTAGGATTTGAGGAGTTCCCATGGCCACCTTCCGGCGCCATCATCAGACCCTGAAAACCACTTAATGTCAAAGAACTTGTTAATACATAACCAATGAGTCCAAACACGATGGTGCGGTCTTGTTTGATTGACTAGTTCCTATGGCCAACTTCCGTCTCCATCGTCAAACCAGCTCCATGGTATAATTTTTTCAAAATGTCTCGATAGTTGTATAAGTATGCCAAGTTTCACTCAATTGGATGCCAGGAAGTGCTTGAATGGGCACGCCACAATTGCGGCGATAAGTCCCCTCTTTGAGGAGTGGCTTGAGAGGCGCCATGGCGTCCTCACCTTCCGCCTGACGCAGGCCCTCACCGGACACGGTTGTTTCGGGAGGTTTCTGTTCCGCGTAAGGCGGGAGGAAACGCCCGGGTGTCACCACTGTGTGGATCGCCCTGAGGACACGGTGGAGCATACGGTGGAGGTCTGCCCAGCCTGGGCGGAGCACCGCCGTGTCCTCACGGAGGCGATCGGCGGCGGCGATCTCTCGCGTTCGGCCCTGGTTCAGGCCATGGTTCGGAGCGAGAGTGCATGGGAGGCCGTCACCTCCTTCTGCGAAGCAGTTATGTTCGTGAAGGAGGAGGCGGAGCGCGCGAGGGAGATGCAAGCTGCACGCCCTCGCGGCCCTAGTCGCCGCAGGAGACGCCCCGGGCGTCGGGAGTCGAGAGCTGACTTCCGGCCACCGTAGGCGCGGGCTTGCGGACGGGGAGCAATGGGCAGCTCGCCGTCCGATAAGGACCAGGCCCGTGTCGACGGCACGTTGTGTTCCACGCGCGCCTCAAAGAGATGTCAGCACCAACCGACGGGGTCGAAAGACCAATGCCTGCTGGGGTTGCGGGTTTGTCCGAAAGGGATAATGCGGCCCCGGCACACAGGCAACGGAAGGAACACGGGTGGGTTTTAGTCAGTAAAAGTCTGACACACCCTCTCGCTCTGCCCAGAGCGGGAGAAGTCATTTGATGATTTCCCACCCTAAAAAAAAAAAAGGAAGTGCTTGAAAAATGAATGACAATTGGAGTAACCGGAAACACATACGAACAGAGCAAGCTATTATAAAGCTTGTAAAAACAACATCTTTCAGTTTATTTCGAATCTAATAAAAACTGAAACGAAGATGACTTAAGTACACTAAAGAGCAGCATACAAGCTGACACATAATGTCTTGCAGCCATCTTCCCTCTTGCTAATTATTTACGTTGGCAACACCTGGACTACGTAAAGACGCTTTTAATATTCCATTATTCTCAACTACTTAGGTACCAGTATTTTTGCCGGTGGTAGTGTTAGGTATAATATTTTCTTGATGTAAAATGTCTGCCTTTAATTAATGTGGGTAATTTAAAAAATCGCATTCAAAATGGTTTCAAAAATGAGATGTACCCATTACTGACACTGGACACACACGGCTTTCTTCTGACTAAACAGACAAATGCTGGAGAATTTAATGCACCACATCTGTATCTCAGCTAAAACACTAGAAAATGATGAAGGGCGGGCGTTTTGGGGGACTGTCTTATGTAATTGTCAATCAATCTGCCTAGCCTTTTCCCAACTATATTGGGATCGGCTTCCAGTCTAACCGGACGCAGCTGAATACCAGTATTTTACATGGAGCGAATGCCTATCTGACTTCCACAGCCCAGGAACTGGGTAATACGATAGCCTTTGGTAAGATTGGTTGTCAGACTTTCGGGCTGCTGACGACCCGTAACGACTGTCAGAAATCCACGAATGACAGCTGGGATCAACGGCTTCCGGCCTTCGGCTTTCGGCTTTCTTAATTCTCAGCCTAATTTGAAACATGCTTTTTCATTGATTTTGAATGCTCCGTAGTAGGTCATCAAGTCCAGAAGATTTTGGTGAAATGAAGTAGCCTGTATCTAGTAACTAATTAAACCTAAAAAAAATCGACAAAATCCTCTTACAGCAATCACGGGAAGTACCAAGGCCTCATATTCTAAAGAAAGGTCGATTCATTCATTACGCAATATGATTTCAATGAATATTCAAATCAATTTAACTTATCGATATTCTCAATAGAATTTCGAGCGTAAATGTTCAGTGTCACGTTTAATTAAAAGTTCTCAACCTGGAAGACAATGACTAGAAATAAATGTAATTATTTCGCTGATTAGGTACCTGACTTAAGCTTCAAATATAAAACATGATGAACAGACTGACTCGTTGGTCTGGTGGCTGCAAGTGCTACTGCTGAGTGTGAGGTTTTGGGTTCGATTCCCAGGTCAGGCAAAGTATTCTTAGGTTTTTTCATCAGAAATTTCTCAGTAGCAGCCCGAGTCTAGATTTGTGCCCTGTTGATGGCAATAGGCTCTATTACGTGGAGCTTAAACATAACTGGTGAAATGTAGGTGTTTATGGATTTTGACAAAAAAAATAAAAAAATATGTGATAGCGGGTTTGTTTGTTTGTTACGCTTTCACGCTAACATGGCTGAACGGATTCAGATTAAATTTGGCACATGGTTAGGACATAGGATACTGGATATATTTTATGCAGATATTCACAAGAGATCGAGAGAGTGAATCCGGAGAACGCAGCCAGTATTTAAAAAAAATACGTTAACAAAATAGCCACTGTTCTTCTCCACGAGAACCTACCACTTTGAAATGGGCACCCTCCATCTTTTTGACTGACTGACTCCTTGACCCCAGTAGCACACCTCCGCCGCGACACCGTAGCAGCGAAACCGCAGTAGTTCAATTCAACTGGCTCGCGTCATGATCCGCTACTCGAATTTCGCGTAATTTATATTGGGGTCGGCTTCCAGTCTAACCGGATGCAGCTGAATACCAGTATTTTTCATGGATCGACTGCCTATCTGACCTCCACAACCCAGTAACTGGGAAATACGATACCCCTTGGTAAGACTGGTGTCAGACTTTCGGGCTTCTGACGACTCGTAACGACTGTCAAAGAACCACGAATGACAGCCGGGACACGTTGGCCCCGGCTGTCATTCGGGGCTATTCTATCTATATCAATAAAATCTTTATTTTTTCAAAAGATGGGTGTACACTACTGCCTACCCCTTGCATTCGTGATATTGTATAAATCATGCCAATGAGCAGAGGTGCTACTGCAATCACATTATCGGTAGGGATATTTCGCTGATTCGCAACCATGCGTTGTGGTCGGTAAATAGCTGGTAAGTTAATAAGCTGATGAGCAGTTGTGCATAGTTACACAGGTCCAGTTGAAAACCAGCGTCAGGCACTTATAGTTGTCTGGCATTTTTGCTGAACTGGGCCTTTTTGGCGCAGCCCTGAGGCACACTCCCCATCAAATTTCTTCTTAGATCGCACTTTACACTTATTATTTGTTTTTTTTTTTAATCTGCTGTGTAATTATATTGTGTGTTTTAGTCTGTGCTAAATAAATGTATTTTCTTTCTTTTTTTCATAGTACGTATACATTGACGTAGTATATGTAGCAGTGTGTGTGTGTAGTAGGTATAAGTACCTGTAGGTACCTATACCTACTACACACAGGTACACACAGGTACTACACACAGGTAGGTACCTGTAGGTACCTATACCTACTACACACAAAAAATAATAATTAATAATTAAATAATTATTTATTTGCATAGAACGTAGGTACAAAAAAAAAAACCAGATGTTTTATAATAATTAGAGATCCTTATACATTCTACCTTAAATTAGGCATGCAAACATTTAGTACAAGTGCTTAATAGTCTAATATGAAAATTCTTATAATACGGTCAATAAAATAAAATAGAGATTTAAAGATGTCAGGATTACTTAGGTAATTATAAAGTTTTATCATTTAGAAATTCAGAAATGGAGTAATAACATTTATCAATTAATAAGACTGACAATTTCTTTTTAAACAGTGGAATCGAGTCGTTTTTTATGCCATCGGGTATTTTGTTAAAGATAACCGGGCACATACTTATAACACTTTTTCTTAATAATGCAGTGTTATAACCACTAACAAGTAACATGTTTGTATACTGCCGTCTAACTGGTCGTGTTCTATTGTCAGGCAATTTATTAAAAAGATGCATATTTGATTTTACAAAAACATAAATATGCATACGTACTCTCTTTAGTTTAGTGGTCGTAACGTAAGCGCAACTACTGTGCGTGAGATCTTGGGTTCGATCACAGAATGACGGGAGATGACTGATGACATTTCTGTGCGTCAAAGTTTTAAATAAGACAGATATCGATTTTTTTCGATTTTATATCATGTAATTAAGGGATAAATCGTACAAATTTCGTGTTACTATACGAAAACTGAAAAAAAACGATTAAGATGTATTTTTACCCGACTGCCAAGGAAGGGAAAGGGAAATTTTCTTTATTACCTCGTATCTTCCATCCGGAACATAATAACAAATCGATTGATACCTCATTCATCAAAATCGGATGAGTAGTTTAGACGCTACGTTGAAACATACGTAAAACAAACATACATACATAGACTGCTAAACAGATACCCTTCCTTTAGGCCTCGCCGTAGTTGTGTAAAAAAGACAAATAGAAGAAAGAGAAAACCACGAAAGAAGTCTCATGGTACTTTTTTCTGATTGTTTGACCACAATAATAAAACCCAGTCAAATAGTTGACTTCATTTGTTCATCATTATCATCAACCTACAGAAGTCCACTGCTGGATATAGGCCTCTCGAAGTGAACGCCATACAGCTGGATTCTCGGCAACTCTCATCCAGCCGTTACCTGCCACCCTGCGAAGATCGTCGCTCCACCTAGTCTAAAAGGCGTCTTACCTTACGTTTGGCGATTCACGTTCTCCACTCAAGAACACGTCTACCCCGGTCTCGTCATCGGTTCTACGGCTAATATGGCCGGCCCACTGCCACTTCAGCTTACTTATTCCGTGAGCTATGTCCAAAAACTTTGGTTCTCTGCCGGATCTTCTCGTTCCGGATTCGATCCCTCAGAGAGACTCCAAGCATACATTTGTTAATAGAATAAATTCCTTTCAGAAGTCAATATCAACTAGTCTCTTACTGGGACCAACAGCGACCATCCATATATTTTCAAAAGTAACCAAGTTCTAAAAACACAAATAGAACAAATTCCGTCCCAAGTCTTGAATAAAAAGTCTTCCTAAACACAAAAACACACTTTAAATTTTACAATTTGCATAAATATAAAGCTAAGCTTTTCCGTAACAAATTAGGGTTGGCTATAACCGGTGCCTTATTTAAAGTTGTGCCCACAACTGTCTGTGTATCCACGTTTCGCTTGTCAAGTTGTGGTTTCTATTAAAAAAGCAAAAATTACATTGTTCGCTGCAGGCGCTGGCAGGGCTGTCAACCTTACACAGAAGGAAAAGGCTTTCATTTCAAACTTTTGTGGTGGCACACGCGTCCTTTGTGTTGACGATGCGAAATTTTATACTTCATTCAAAGCGTGTGGTATTTTTACCGTCCGCATATTCTCCTTTTACTGTATATGAATAACTGCCAACCTTATTTTGGAGTGTGTTAGTGGCTGACAACTTGGTATAGCGTATAGCTCGCTCCGTAATATTACTGGGAAGCCAAAAGATGTATTTTGTTTGGACGTTTTTGAAATTTCTTGAGTAAAATGCGGTCACATTTTATGAAGTAGGAAATTTCTCAATTAGTGTTTTTATCTTTAGTAAATGAAAAATGTTGTGTTTTAATTTAAAGAAAGCCCGTAATTTGTGTAATCAGACTACTGAGTCTGATTACCAAGAACCAAGAAGCATTATGTAATATTAGTCACATAGAATTATCATTATAATAGATCGATCTGTCTAGCGTTTTCCCATTGGAGTCGGTTTCCAGTCTAACCGGTTGCAGTTGAATACCAGTATTTTAAATGGGACAATTGCTTATCTGACCTCCAAATCCTCATTATAAAAGCTGGAAGAAAAATAAATATATTTATGTACAGGTTTAAATTAAATTAGCTAGTGAAACTCCGCTGACGTGGTGGGTATCGACATCTAAGCAGAGTTCCAAGACAAAGTGACATTCTATCAGCGAAAGTCAAAAATTTATGGGACTGACATAAGGTAGCGAAAAACTTATATCCATCCAGTTGAATGTCGTTGTAGACATACGAAATGCTTTGACAGCGATTCCACTTGTCTAGGTCCACAGGACAAAACAAAAAATTAATAAATTAGATGAGATTTTTGTGGTATAGTCACTTGAAATAACTGTTTTTTTAATCAAGTTTTTACCAACGTGATAGGTATCGATAGGATAAAATAGAAAAAGAACAGATTTCCTCAACTCCTACTTCAATTTACAATATCTACTGCCAGCGGTTGTTGAACAATTAATCAACAAACCTTTTTTTTATCGTGTCTATACTCATCACGTCTATAGAGTTTCGCTAGCTAGTTTAATTTGACCCTGTATATAGATAAGTATATGTTTTATGTAGGTATGTATGTATTTATTGTATATGTAACTGGTACAGTACAAACTTCCTGCAGTATTGTCTCTCCTCTACCTTTAAATCCATCCAAAGGTTGTCTTTAAAAGTTCGCTTTTAGCGATAAGACCGCCCATTGTGTTCTACAATTATATCTAGCTCCTGATCGTGGGCTCTTATTCTTTAAAAAAAAGTTACTTTTAAGTTACTCGCTTATAACATCAGCTATCTGCCAGTGAAATTCCCGTCAAAACCGGTCCTGCCGTTTCGGAGATTAGCCAGAACAAATAAACAGACAGAGAAAAAATAAAGTTTTATATACTGTATATACTTTCATATGCATATTGAGTTAGAAGCTAATATTTTGATATTATGAATAGACACTTCAATTTTATTTATTTGTATAGATATTTGTACATAATAAAAAGTATCCTATTCTATTCTACATCTCTTTACCTCCCAAGTTCAAGCAACATGACAAAGAAAAATCAAAAGGTATCTTCCTTCCACTGTATTTCGAAACAAAAGCCAAAAGCAGTACAAGTAAATTAAATACTTCCAGACGACTTCTTAACATTCCCGGCACCAAATCAAATGAATTCTCCTCATTAACTTGAATAATGAGAAAACCACAAAGATGATGATGTTTTGCCAATCCGTCCTTTATATCTCGTAAAGGACCCACTACATTATTGTTTCCGCAAACAAAGGAAATTGTCGACCGCACCGACTTTGATCATTCGCTGAAACCCTTTGTCGATGTTTCACTAATAAAGTTTACCTAAATATGAATTTCGGAATGAAATATTAATATTAAATGTTTTTGTTTAAGGGTTGGGCTGGCTAATTAGCTGATGTAGTTTATGTGGAAGTTGGTTTTGGTAGCTGTACGCTAAATTGGCAAGCTCGAGAACTGGCGTGGTATAACTTACTAAATCGGTATAAATGTGGGTAGAGTTGCGACTGGAAGTGGCAGCAAGTATCTCAATTAAAAGTATATTAACATATTTAACATAACATAATATCACGCCTTTATTCCCCAAACGGTTAGGCAGAGACGTACTTTTTTTTTTTTTTGGTGGTGGGAAATCTTCAAATGACTTCTCCCGCTCTGGGCAGAGTGCGAGGGTATGTCAGACATTTACTGACTAAAACCCACCCATGTTCCTTCCGTTGCCTGTGTGCCGGGGCCGCGATATCCCTTTCGGACAAACCCGCAACCCCAGAAGAGGCAGAGGTGTACCTATAGTACACCTACATTTGGCCAGTTATGCTTACACATACTTAAGGAACTTACTTCCTTTAGGGACCGATATCTTCCGCTTTACTTCGATTTTAGACAAAAGATACCTAGTTGCTGACTTCTGACCGACAAGCCACGTGCAAATTGACCCCAAAATATATAAGTAGGTAATGATTTTGGAAAAGCTGACAGTGGCAGATGATATCGTTTTCTGAATCCGTTCATAAATTGACTAGGGTCAGTATATGGCCAACACTTTTTATGCACTTCCACATTTTGCATTTCGATTCATTCTTGTCCTATTGTAATAGTCACAGCATAATAGTATATTTTCTTGAATTTTTCTTAAGCAAGGTCAAGGAAGCTTAAAACATACTTAAGGAACTTACTTACTTAACGTAGGTACTTAAGTCCTATGTAATATAGGGCAAGCCTATTGCCATCAACGAGCACAAATCCGGACTCCGGGCTGTTAATTCCAGATGAAAACCCGAAATTTTACCCAACCCGGGAATCGAACCCAGGACCTCATGCTCTGTCGGCGGCAGTGATCTCTCGCGTCCGGCCCTGGTCCAGGCCATGGTACGGAGCGAGAGAATGTGGGAAGCCGTCACCTCCTTCTGCGAAGAAGTAATGCTCGCGAAGGAGAAGGCGGTAGGCGTGAGGGAGAGGCAAATTTCGCGCTTTCACGCCCCTAGCTGCCCCAGGAAACACCTTGGGCGTCGGTAATCGCAGGGCGATTCCCGGCCACCGCAGGCGCGGGCTTGCAGACGGTGAGCAATGGGTAGCTCGCCGTCGAATAAGGACCAGGCCCGGGTCGACGGCGGGTTGTGTTCCACGCGCGCCGCAAAGAGATGTCAGCACAACGGAAGGGGTCTGTTAGGACCGATGCCTGCCGGGGTCGCGGGAAAGTCCGAAAGAGATACCGTGGCCCCTGGCAACGTACAGGCAACTGAAGGGACACGGGTGGGTTTTAGTCAGTTAGAGTCTGACACGCCCTCCCGCTCTGTCCAGAGCGGGAGAAGTTATTCTATAATTTCACACAATAAAAAATAAAAAAGGACCTCATGCTCTGTAGTAGCGCTTGTGACCAGTAGACCAACGAGATATTCAAATTATTAATTAATATTAATTAAAATGTATTCTCCCCTGTTTTTTTTTACCGAAACTCTTCAAATTAGCGACAGTACCTTTAAGTAGAATTTTATTTCGAATACATGCACGGTACATTGCCGTATAAAAAAATAAATGCTTGTGACTCACAGGCAGATGGCAATTTATTATAATATGTCAGTATGTGCTGCCCGCAGGAGAAATGCACTAGGTTTTCTCTTCACACAATTTCCTTTTAAGAAATGAAAAGGATTTACAATAGGATTTAGACTAGCAATTTCAAGTATTCAACTCAACATGATATAAGTGTGATCTCAACTGTAATTGTTTAAAATTAGGTACTCGCTAATCTTTTTTTTTTTTTTTAATTATATTTTAATACAGAGGAGTTACTTAATTTTACGTTTGATGGTGAGAGGCGCTCTTTTACATAACAATGCACCACCTTACGCACATGCCTACTATTTATATATTAACAATGTTTTTAATTCTATTTGCTATCCTGTTTAATGTTTTTTAATTTTGTCTTAAGTGATCCTTTACAAATTTTTACTTTTTCTCTTAATAAATCTACTTTGTTAAACACTTTAGGTACCAAATACTTAGATGTTCTCTTACCATAATAATTTGTTATCTGTGGTTGAACCAGTTTGTTCTCTCTAACCCTACGTGTGTTGTACTTGTTTGTAACATTAACTTTATATTCTTCATTTTATGCCACGTCCAGTCATGATTTATAACGTGTAATATATTTTTAAAGCCCGCAGCATTTTTTAATTGTACCCAATTAACTTTATTTCAGCCCTCGGCTCAGGAACCCAATTACAACACTTCGTGAAAAAAAAATTAAGATGAAAAATAAAAACAATAAAAGATTTTATACGGTACGCCGCCGTCGTGGACGATTTATAAGATCAAATGTAATGACATCTTTCATCTTAATTACTTTGCCTTTGACCTCTTTTGAAATCGGCAGACTTATTGTTTTTTTTTTCCTTTTTTCTCTCTCGCTGATTTTCTACAAGGATTTGACATTATGGAGTATTAGGCCAGCCTGTTGCCACGTGAAATTGCGTTACCTTCTTTACAGTTATTAGGGTTTATAAAAGGTATTCAGCTTTATGATTATTTTAGATACGGGATTGTGTTCTTTTCTTTTATTAGAAAAATATTATAGCAAACTTCATGTTATGTAAATATAAAAATACGAACAAGAGTTTCATATTCGTATCTACGACCTACATGGTTTTCCCCTAAAGGCCCATGCGAATGTTAAGGAAAGTTAAGTTAAGGAAAAAGAAAATTATATTTTTTAGGGAATGGGGATGGAATAAAAGTCGAAAATAGGTGTATCAACTGTGTTATTTTGTTCGAATTTGAAAGGTTAACTCCGAAACTGAATTACTTATACATTTTGGGAAGAATGTTAACGTTTTGGTATTAAATTTGTTCTTACGGATTGTATTTTTATATCGTTATATAATTCGTCATTCAAAAGACGTACACTGCTGAACATATGCCTCCCCCAAACAATGGCGACATTTCGCAGAAGTGGCGACACTTCGACTGATTCTGTGCTTCTGGTGTTTGTCATTTGAGGTGCCATAATCGCCATGCTTGGCAGGCGGGTTGGCGATCGCCGTATGGTGTTAAAAATGCACAGAGAGCGCTGCTGCCCATTCTCTTGAATTCCTTTAGATGCCTTTTACGACACCCATGTGACGAAATAGGGTAGTGCTATCCTTTAAGTCCACACGGACGGTTATATAATTATACAGTTATAATCTTTATCTTTCACAGAATTACACATTTTCAACTTATACCTCTAGGTAATTGAGTGATGGCTCATCTTTGTTGGTGTGCTGTTCTGTACCAACTTATTGTATAGTGTTAGTATAGTTAGTCTTCTTTCTTTGAAATATGAACCACTTTTTGGGTAAAGGCCTCCTCCAGTTTTTCCACAAATCCCTGTCCTTGCCTGTATCTATCCAGTCATTTCCTGACCCCTGGATAATGTCATGAGCCCACCGTCTTATAGGTCTACCAGCATTCCTCTTTCCCTGTGGTCCTTTCCATCGTGTGGTTCCACCTCCGTTTTAGTCTTGATTGCAAGTATGAGAGCATCAGTTTATTTTTGGATAGGCGTATAAAGAGTAGAAATATAATCAGGAGCAATAATTGCTTATCAAATTAACACACTCCATCAATTTGCCGTGTTATAACCATTTGAAAGAAAGAAACAAAATACATTTATCTAGCGCAGACTAAAAGGCACATAATAAAATATAAAACAGAAAAAAAAACTAATAATATGTGTAAAGTGCGATGTAAGAAAATGGCAGAAAAGTGTGCCTCACGGCTACGCCAAAAAGGCCCAGTTCAGCAACAATGCCAGACAACTAGTGCGTGACGCTGATTTTCTACCTGAAGGAAGTTTTGGACCTGCCGTTCGATTCTGTAAAAATATCCCCGTGAAACTTAGGTGAAGTGAGCGTGAAGTGAGCTGTCAATAGTGTTAATCCCTAGCACCCTGCCGGTCGATTCTGTGGCAGTGATAGCTCACTTCACGCTCACTTCACCTAAGCTTCACGTTAATATTTTTACAGAATCGACTGACTGAAGTGATAGGTGCTGATGAACCATTTGACACTTTAAGTGCGTAGTAAATGAATTACCTTGACTTTACATATTTATCTAAAGAGCTGCTATAGTCATTTACATTAGTCTTTTTGGCCGCACAGGTCGTTATTATTTTGTTAGTTTTAAAAGGCAATGATTTAAAGAGGCAGTTGTAAATAGCGGTTTTGGTTAGTTAAAAATTATAAATGGCACGTTTAATAACTAGTTCAGCAGTTAAAACTAAGCAGTAAAGTAAACAAAAATGAGTAATAAAAAATAATGAAATGGATCAGTGAATATATAATTGAGCAGGAAAATAATTAAATGGGCGGTAAGAAATATTGAACGAGCGGTTACGTGTGGGCAGTAATAAATCGGAATTTGTCGGTAAGAAATCTCATTCTAAGCAATTCTATAAACAATGAGGTGGTTAAGTAGTATTCGAGATATAACGGTGTGACGGATGGAACCCAAATGATTCACCAACAATAGAGTGGATCTGGCGCTCGGCGGCCGCTGCCGCGGCACGCGCGCTACGCTCGCTCGCCTTCACGCGTTAATGGTCACTGTTCTAACCTAACCTAACCAAAATGATTCACCAACAAATAGACCATCATTTTTACCGCTCATTCAGTTATTGGACTGCTCAATTATTTTTAGAATTGACATTGTATGATAAAATAACCGACAAATAGATTTTTTATTACTGTCCATGTTTTACTGTCGCAATAATTAATCAACCGCCATTAAATTAAATAACTGCTCAATATGTTTTTCAACTGATCATAATAAAATCTCGAATATTTAAATAACAGCTCAAAAAATTAGTTCCCGTTTTAAAATGCTCCTTTTTATTTCTTTATGACTGTTTGTATTTACTGTGCGTGTCCCAAATAAAATATTTTTCTATTTTCTTTCTTTCTTAAAACATAAAAGAAATTAATTTAATTACTACAAACAAAATAGCAAAACAGTCACTAAAATACAAAACACACATCTCACGAGGGAAAAAACGAATTACTATACACGTGGGCCTTATTTAAGTTATATTTAGGTACGGCCATGAATTGATTATAATAAAACAATAACGGCCAGTCAGATCGCATTAAGTTCTCATTTGTGGGTCAGCCCTGACCCCACTGAAACTGAGTTATGAAATATTATTAAAGCTAAGTAAGAATTGGTAATGCGGATGATGTAAATAAAAATGTTGGGGGAAAAAGGTTGTAACGGTTTTTTGGAGAGAGATTTGGAAATGTTTAGAGAATTGTATAGAATTTACAAGTAGCATTCATACGGTCTAACTTATAATAATAATACACACAAATGGCACATTAAAAATCATATAAAATTTTATACATAATAATAAAATAAAATAAAATTAGTCGTAATAAATGCAAATTTTGCTTTTTTCCACGCGTGCTATGTGTTGCTTACGACATTAAGTCAATCCTATTCCTAATCCTAACTATTGATATAAAAGCGAAAGTGAGTTTGTTCTTTCGTTTGTTTGTTACGCTTTCACGCTAAAACGGCTGAACGGATTTGGATGAAATTTGGCACAGGGGTAGACCATAACCTGGGTTAGGAAACACAATATTTTTTATTCCTATACTCCTATGGGATCGAGACTTATGTGGGTGAAACCCCGGGGTGCAGCTAGTCCTATTCTAACTATTAATATACAAAAGTGAGTTTGTTATACTTTTACACTAAAACGGCCGAACGGATTTGGATGAAATTTTGCTCATAGGTAGACCATAACCTGGAGAAGGAGGCTACTTTTGATCCTGGATCGCAAACGAAGTCGCGAGCAACAGCTAGTAATGTAATAATGTAAGCAGTTAATGTACCAATAAAGCGCGCGCAATCGTTGCCTGTGTTTAAAAAAAGACTCGTGAAAGAACATGACTTGTCGTTCTGATTTTGTTCTTATCGTTAGCTGTAACAATATTCGTCATTTATTTTCGTTGCTTATATAGTTAGTATGTATTTATCTATTATATAGCACTTATCTGTGTATCCATTATAGTATATTGTACTTATATACCTTTTATTTGCACCAAAGACAGCCCCATTTTATGTCCAGAGAATCACTGTCCATTCCAAGGTTGCCTGGAAGAGACCACAGTAAGCGATAAGGCCGCCCATTGTATATTTTGTAGTGTATTACTTTTTTTTTATGTAATGTATAATCTGGTGCAATAAAGTACATATAAATATAAATATAAAACTTTAGTAGCGCCTTCAACTCAGTGGATTTCGACATTTTATTAGGTATCCTTAAAGCTATCAATTTCTCTTCTTCCGCTTTAGCTTGGTTCAGTTCTTATCTTCGGGGACGCTCTCAGTGTGTTCGCCTGGAGGAGTCCTTCTCTGATTGGTGTAGCCTCACTGAGGGTGTTCCTCAGGGTAGCGTTCTCTCTCCTCTTCTTTTTTCAATATTTATTAACTTTGTTACCAGAGTAATCTCCTCTAGTTTTCATCTCTACGCAGATGACTTGCAGCTCTACCGACATTTTACTGTAGCTGACGCGGGTTCTGCAATTGCTGCTATGAATCATGACCTGGCTTGTATCAGCGTTTGGGCTAAGTCATTTGGTTTGCAAATCAATCCAACTAAATCCCAGGCCATGATCATAGGCAGCAGATTCGTTCGCAATGCGGCTGATGTTGCATCTCTGATGCCTTTGTATCTCGATGGTGTTCGCATTGACTACAACGAAACCGCCAAAGATCTGGGTGTAATTTTTGACTCCAATCTTTCATGGCGTGCTCAGGTCAATGAGGTCAGTCGAAAGGTACATTTCTCCTTTCATTCATTGAAAAGCCTTCAAAGTCTTCTGCCCTTGAAGACTAAAATTTATTTGGCACAAACACTTATTCAGCCGATTATAGATTATGCCGACGCCTGCTACCTGGATGCTACCGAGGAGCTATTAAATAAGCTTGAGCGCTTGCAAAACTTGTGCATTCGCTTTGTTTTCGGTCTACGAAAGTATGACCATGTTTCTCACCTTCGCAAGGAACTCAAGTGGCTCCCAATCCGCCTTCGCAGGAACACTCGGATTTTATGTCTCGTTTTCAACATCTTACACAACCCGTCTTATCCTTCCTACCTGCGTGAGCGTTTTTCTTACGCTCGCCCTAGCGACGCTCCGTGTAGATCACACCTTAGATCCCTCCTTAAATCTCATCCTCATAAGACAAGCTACTATTCTTATTCCTTCTCTGTGCACGCAGTAAGACTGTGGAACTCACTTCCGCCTAGCATTCGTGATTTAAAAACTGTTTCACAATTTAAATATCGAGTAAAAGAGCATTATCTTTCCTCTCTACTGTGAGTATTTATATACCTATAATATGTATGTTTATTTATTTAAGCTTTATGTATTTATTTAAGTATATGTTAATTTATTACGTTATACGTGTAGGTATATTTGATATGTTTTAGTATAAGACTTCGCAAATTCATATTTTTCTCTTTTTGTTTTCACACACTATTGTCTACATTTCTTTCTCATTTCTCCTTTCGCAGGTCTGCTGGAAGAAATTTCTTAAGAAATAAGCAGTACCTTTGTACTCAAATTATAATTATGTCGTATCTGTATGTATTTTACTGTGTGTACATAAATAATAAAATAAATAATAAATAAATGTGTGTGTGTATAATGTGTTCTAATAATTATTTCTGAATACAGATTTCAATAATTTGTTAAATCCGATATTGTGTCTTTTTTTCTTGGGCAGTTAAAGAAAAAGAAAGAACGAAATAAAATACATTTATTTAGCCCAGACTAAAAGGCACACAACATAACATAATTATACTAGAAGTGAAAAAAAACAAATAAAAAGTGTAAATTTAGAATTTAACAGGTAAGTGTGGCTCACTTCACTCGGTGTGTGTGCCAGTTAATTTACCAGTCAAAAAAGAACGGAAACCATTACTTGAAAAAGTTTTGAACAAAGAAAAAGTCGACTTCCAAAAAACACTACAATGTGAAAAATAACTTTAATTTCGGAAGTTGGTGTCGTTAGATCTGTATTTTAGTTTTTTGTCACCGACTTCCAAAATTATAGTAATTTTTCACGTTATAGTGTTTTGAAGGAAGTTTTTTTTTCGATAAATGCTTTTTAATTTTCACTTTTTAGTTGTGGTACCTGACGTACACAAATTCATATACCACTACTTGCTATGTACACTTTCCTGCTAGTATCATAAAACGCAATTTACACTTTATTTGTTTTCGTTCTTTTTTAATTTGATTTTTGTTTATAGTATAATATGTTGTGTTGTGTGCCTTTTGTGTGCGTATCTGTGCTAAATAAATGTATTTTCTTTCTTTCTTTCTTTCTATGTAAATAACACAGGAACAGAACAGGAACTTATTATAACATCATCAACATACACGAAGTGCAAAAATACGTATTATTCAAACTAACTCAAAAACGACCCAACCAAAGTTAATAATAGTAGATTATACAACAAGTGAAAAAAAAGGGAATTTAATTTGAGGGACTCAGTTGGATCCCGAGAGTAGCGAAGTATTCTATATTTGAATCCTGAGCGGATCGAGGGATACAAGGACCACATAACTTTTTTTTTCACGAGTTGTGTTCTAGATAATAAATAGTAGTATAGTATTTATACTTATCTGTCGTAATTGTAGTATTTATATGACTGCCTCGTTGGTCTAGTGGTCGCAAGCGCTACTGCTGAGCATGTCCTGGGTTCGATTCCCAGGTCGGGCAAAGTATTATTGGGATTTTCCAACAGGAATTTCTCAATAGCAGCCCGGAGTCTGGAATTGTGCCCGGTTGATGGCAATAGGCTATTACATGGGACTTAAAAACATAACTGGCGAAATGTGGGTGAACAAAAGGTACACCTCTGCCCAACCCTTCGGGGAAACAAGGCGTGATGTTATGTTATTTATATGTATCACATTTTTGGCGGCAACAAATTTTCTACCATAATTGCTGCTTCAGAACGAAATGATTCCGAAGTCAGTGGTGTTCAGTGTCTCATTTTCGTCACTGGAAGAGTTCATTTTATTATAATTATGTTACTAGATTTTACAATGACATTAAAACAACCACGATAACAGATTGAAAAGGACGTAACTAAACTTGGCGGGATATTCTTTTTTAAATTTAATTGTATAGCTTCTACTGAATAGAAGCTCTATCTAAACAGCCAATGTAAAAAAAAAATATGAAATGTACTGAAAGTACCTACTTTCAGTACAGTTCATTTATTTTTTGTACATAGTTTGTATAGTTCGTGCTTGTTCCAAATTCAAAATGTTTTTATTCACTTGTGAGTAAAAGAGAGGTTTATTCACTTTATAGATGAATAAAAGGCCCTTTTTCGAGTGGTAATGGTAAAAAATGTATGGACCACTGCGCAAGTTTTCTCTAACAAATGAAAAATGTTTTTTATATCGGTCCACAATTGGCGAAAATATCGATGATCATACATAAAAATAAATACAGATGAATTGAGAACCTCTCCCTTTTTTAAGAAGTTGGTTAAAACACTACCCCACTTTGACATAACCAACACCAATTATTTCTAACAAAAGACACCCAAACATCACAATAGCTTGCCAACACAGCGGACAAAACAAAACACAACGCGAACGCGCCAAAAAAAGTCTCAGCCGAGGCCCGGGGTTTTTTGTACCTCAGCATAGGGCAGTGGTCAACGGACCATAGAAACGGAGCCGGGATAATTGCGACACAGTGTCCTTTAGAGGCCAGACTGATCCAATTATCCCCGACACTAACACAGGAACATTACAGACGCCCTGTGTCTAAAGGATTTCATAAAAAAAATCGCCTACGAGTATGTATTTTTGACGTACGGAATTTTGTGTTTATACGTTTTTCATGGAATCCCGTTTGAGGCACAGGTTTTGTTAGGATAGTTATAATTTTTTTGGGTTTGGTATATTGTGAATGACGTGATATTTTAGTGTCGTGGTGTTTAACATAAATATGATCTAAGTACCTATTTACTGTGGAATATTTATCCGCGGTAATCAATTTTAACTTGCTCGTGGTGGTGATAATAAACATCAAATAACTTAGGACTGATAGTAAAAAGATAGTTATTATTTTAATCCCTAAATTTGAAGAATTCTCCAGTTAAAATAAACTCTTTGACTTCAACTTAATTTGCACATGCTGCTGCAGGCTAAAAGTTATTTTAAAATTATAAAAAAAACAAAAGTGAAACACAGTTGGTGCCAAAACAATATTCATAAATATCTAAAAAGTACTTATAAATATCTAAAAAGTACTTATAGAGACTTAGTAATTTTATTCAAATATTTAAAAAAGAATATCATTCAAACTAGAGACTGTTGAAACTTAAAATGTTTCGAAATTCATTGAAATATTTTTGAGGTTAACAGGGCAAAAACACAATCCCTGCCCCTCGTCCACATTACATTGTAAGTAAAAAACGGTTTTACAGACGATAAACTTTGAAAAGATGCCCAAAATTTTGAACACATAAAACAAAGGACGAGTTTTGGAGATATTTATAACGTAAGGTAAAAGATTATGGTCACATTGTTAAAAAGTTAATAAAAAGCTGGCGGTTATAAGAACATCTCTTTACAAAATACGTAAAATAATTACTTAAAATCATATGCAAGTAGTTGATAAGTCAGACAAATGTTTTTCACTCAATCCTAGCGTATATACATCGTCGACCGCAGGTTCAATTGGGGTAAGGGACAAAATACCCAAAATGAGTTGAGTATACAGTTTTGTTCAGAACTTTTCGCTCTTTCGAATGGTGTATATAAAAAAATTCTAGCTTAAGAAAAATGTCCTTTACACTACTGATTTTTTGGATCCAAATTTCGAATCAGCTCCATAATAACAAAGTATCTGCAAAACTATGCAATATAGCAACTTGAATTGGTGTAACTACCGCCGCCAATCCACTTCAAATAAGGTAAGGGTCTTCCCAGTCAACGAATTACTATTACGGATTACTCAGTACGTCAAAAATGTGTACTTCATTTTCTGTCAACAATATCTTTACACTGTATTTTTTTCTTAAATTTTTTCAACATGTCCTTTACACAACTGTTTCATTCTCAGATTGGATCCAACGTTGAGGTCAATTTAATGTAAGGGACGGGACTACGAGATACTCGGTCAGTAAGGGATATAACTAACAAAATACGTTGGTGTAAGGGACATCTATTTTCTTGATTAGCTAACTTATTTAATTAAATGTTACACAGGTAGATAGAACACTAAAATAAAAGATTATGTGTGAAATCAGATCCGAAAAAGGTTAATAACAAAAAAAGTTATGGGTGATTTAGTCCGAAAAAAAACTTCGTCGACCTCTCCTGAAAAATCGTATTTTGTCCCTTACCTCAATTGAACCTACGGTCGACGATATATCCTAATCCTAACTAATATTATAATAATTAATATTGTTTGTTTGTTACGGTTTCACGCTAAAACGGCTAACCGGATTTGGATAAATTTTGGCACACGGGTAGACCATGACCTGGAAAAGGACATAGGATACCTGTTATCCCAATATTCCTACGGGATCGAGACTTGTGCGAGTAAAACCGCGGAGCGCAGCTAGTTTAGAATAAACTTAGTTTCTAGTCTCTATAATTGGGTCTTTAATCATCGGGGATTTAATAATATTTTTCATAAAAACGAAAACTTAAAAACTGGCATTTGTAAACATTAGATCTACTTTTACTTCAATCTGTTACAGACGGGACAAAGCCTCATTACAATAAGTAAAGGTATGCATACGTATGTGGTTCATTATGATATATATTTAATAATAAAAAACTTTGTTCCTCTTAAACAGAGCACCTGCCATTTAATGTATTCACCACCTTTGGTTGACTGGTAGAGAACGCCTAAGGCATTAAGTCCGCCTTTGTACCTTTTTGAGTGCAAAAAGTTTAAATAAATAAATAAAGACAAATTATGCAAACAAGCTGTGTCGTTTATCGGCCACTTTTTCCTTCGTTTCAGATACATTTTCAAACTAGGTCGATCCAATAACTGATGAAACTAGTTTAACAGCCCTATACACTACTATCATACGAAAACCGTTCGCCAAAACCATTCGATTTTGATTGAAGGGTTGGTTCCAAAGGATCTCAGGACCTAACAATAATGACTCCCAGAATAAATGATTGGCTACAACTTAATCGTAATTTCAAAAGCGATCTGTTATCCAAATCGTATATTGCAAGAGAAGGGTAAGATTTGGACAGATCTCAGGAGCCTTCGGGGAAATCAAGTGATCCAAGCTGCGGTCACCGGTTCATTGGGCATTGCCTAATGCGATCCATTGTTAAGTATTACAGCGGTGTTTCTCGTAATAGCGCAATTTAAGTTGGTATGTACAGACGAGCTCAAAATCCGGCAGCTTTTAATGTTGCTGCAAGAATTCTGTTGGGAATGGAATGAATGAATGGAATCCTGCTGAAACGCCATGAATGAGTCAAGTTACACGAGAGTTTACTACTAGTCTTGCTTTTATAGCTTCAGTTGCTATGTATGCAATGAAGGTGTACGAGACAGTATTCAAAATTCAGTAATCAATCCACTTAAAATTCAAGTTAGTTACGTAAGACTTAAAATGAATGCTTTTTGCATACTAATTGGAGCAACTGTGCAGAATTTCGGCCGGCAAATTGTTAAGCCTATTCCATTAAAAATTCTTTGAATCACTAGGACAATTTAGTTTAAAAGTTATAGGTACTTACTGCAGATGAGACAATTTATGAGAAAAATATACTTGTATAAAATTGTGATAGTTAAAAGTTGAAGGACTTCTGAAAGTTTCTGGAATAATCAGTTTAATAAAGTCTTATATTAAAAAAAACGGTTTCATATAAAACTGAGATGGAGCAATCAAAAATTTTTAGTCTGAAGTTCCATTAACATTTTCCCTTTGAATAAAAAAATTATAATTAAAAGCTAAATAAAAATGGTTTTCATTTTAATATAAAGGCAATATACACTTTACCTCGTCTCTACACAACATGAGACTATCCAAAATTATCTAATGTGTAATGACAGTGTCCAATCTGATGAGGGTCGAGTCCGGGGCCAATCTGAAAGGAATTTCAGTTAATATGCCCGTTATTCCGAAACACCGTACCCTTGTACTGAATAATCCACCTATTTGGTTTGCAAAGAGTGTAACTTACTGCCCGCGTTCCATCGCTGGTTTCACACTACGTTACACATTTGCAATTCATACTTGGCCGTCAATGGATTCGATATTTGAATATGCAAGGTACACCCGCAGTGTGAAGTGGTAGTAATAAGCGATTAAATCTACAGCCAGTTTAATGTCATGCACGCATGAATGGTTACAGTAATCCGCAATATTTAGTAATGGAAACTTTGATATAAGTTTGTGTTTCTCTTCGATTAAAATTATGAGCTGCAATTTAAACATTTCTATGGATAATAGTCAAGTTTTTAATAATATAAACGAGGGGTAAAATATAGAAAACAGTATTTCATTTTACGAAATGCTATTTATTTAAGAAACACAGAATAATCTACTAACCTAAGATTGAAGATTCAAGAGGCAACAAGCATAATATTAAAAAAAAAATAAACCCCCGTCAGAAACATTTCCTCATAAAAAAAAAAAAAACATTGAAGTAACAGAATACCAAATTTCAAATCGATTAGACCTGTGGGAGATGCATCTATCACACACCCTGTGGGATATATCCATTCATAAACTAGAGAAGAGCTGATAATTTACAAACGGTTGAACCGATTTTCTTGAATCATAGCTAAGAACACTCTCGATCAAGTCACCTTCAAACAAACAAAAAACAAAAACACAATCGGTTCAGCCGTTTTTGAGCTACGATGGCGCAGACAGACGCACAGATACACACGTTGAACTTATAAAACCCCTCTTTTTCCGTGGGGGGGGGCGGGGTAAAAACAAACAAAAGAGATTTTCAAATCCAAACCCCACGTCTCGCTAAACACTTATTTTTCTAAAAGGGTCATGATTAAAACCTCAACACATGCGTCAAACACAGAACGAACCTCGTCGCAAAATGGAAAAATCATTTTCTTTTTAATTATAACCAACTTGTATGTCATCAAGTTAATAAGAGTTCCGACGTTGTTAACAACCACACGAACAAAGGTGCTATTAAACAAAAGCACGGCAGCTCCCCACAAAAGGATGTCACAGGCATCTCACTCGAGCTACAAAAACCTCTCTTACATACGAATTACCCTTTACGGCAACCACACAAAGATCATTTTCCTTTAACCCGTCTACTACAATCGCATGGTTACGACCAACACTTGGAAAAACAATAAAAATCTCTGGCGGATCACTTTTTCCTCAAATATCCAATTTATTTATGTGCTTTATGAGTGTCGAAATGTGAATTGAAGAGTCTTGAATTCGATTCCTGGAGGCAACAGAGTAGTTTATTATAATAAAACATGGTGCAAATGTTTTTACGATAACTTTTTATGATACATAAAAACCGAATATCTATAATAGTGAGCTATTTGGTATAAACTACTTCGGTTCGGTTTCGGTTATGATTTCGGGTTTGTATCGGCCACGCTTCGCTCCCAACGACTCGAAGAGTACTCCAATTAGGATCCATTTTGAGGTGATGTTTTGCTTTTTATATTATTGGGTTTTCAGCTAGAAAATTCACAGCTTTAGCTGAAAATTGGTGCATTGACCAGCAATTCTAATCAGGCTTTATTTTTCAGTGTGAATTTAATACGTGATTGGTTTAAGGTGAATTTATAAGCCAATTTCACTTGAAATTAAGAACACAGTTCTATAAGAAAGGTCTAAAGTCAAGGTCAGTTGATTCAAATGTTCAAGAAAACAAATTACCTTTAAGATTTCTAGTAATTCTGATTATTCAATTGCTAGAAACGGCGGCGTCAAATTAAATAATCAAGAATTGCCTTTAAGACAAATAATTCATTCATGAATTTATTATTACGAACGAAAATCGAAATAAAATTGACAGTGTTATTTTTTGTAAAATTACTAAGTATTGTTAGTGAGTTCTTAAAAATAATCCCGGTCAGGATTATTTTTAAGAACTCACTAACATAATACTTTGTCATTTTTACCCTAAGTAAACAATATTGTTTCATTTATAAGCTTTCCATTGTAATCATTTTTAGTGACAAATTAATATGATAATTGCATATCTATAAATATTATAAATTAAAGTCGCTTTTCGTATCGTCTGTGTGACATTGTTGTTCTTCTAAACTACGCAACGAATTTTGATGCGGTTTTCACTACTGTTTAGAAAAATTATTCCAAAAGGTTTGTGTTCAATACATTACTCAGTTTACATGATATAATAAAGAAATCTCCATGTTTTATAAAGTCCTAAAAACCGTGCAAAGCAGGGGCGGGGTCGCTAATATTGGTATAATCGGTTCTCACAATCTTGCTACGAAAGCGTAGCCACGTAGCAGCGTAGCCATAAGCTACGACGTAGCACCAAACATTTTATTCATCATTACCATTGACTCAATTAATATGAAGTATTGTCTCATAAGTACCACATAGTATGTAATATCAAACGCGATCTATGTGATGTGTGAACGTAGGTGTGTCTGAAAGTTAAACAATGTGACACAGAGGACAAAGCAAGTGGAGTGGTGGACCCTCCAGTTTCGAGACCGCCCTTTGTTCTATGACCCTGCCAGTGATGTTTCTTTTGTAAGTGGTGTACGTTACAAGCGGTTGGAGGGTTGAGTGGCGTATTTATTTTAAATCAAGGTGTATTTATTTTGTAATGATATTTTGATGAATGGGGTATGACAGTATAGGATTTAGGTGGGTGTCCTGTTTGAGTGGTCTAAATATTGATATTTTCGTATATAATTTTATGCTCACTTATTTGCTTTACTATCACGACTAAAAGTTCGTTTAATGTTGTTTATCATGTAATGTTTTAACTAAATTGTTTTGCTGGGTCAGATACTGGGATATTCAGTTATAAACCATAACTAGATGATTTATCACAATTAAAAAAGTATTGTGTAATGATTGGGTTCCTTTTTTGGTCGTTACTTTTCTGTTTGTATTTTTTTTTTTTTTTTATTACTTACTGTTTGTATTTCCTGTGCGTGTCCCAAATAAAATATTTTTCTTTCTTCCTTTCTTTTTAGGTCCTGATAGATTTTTTCTGAATGCGTTAGAATGGTTAGCTTATTAAAAATGTTTTTCAGTTTTATTAATTTATTTTTAGCCTACTGTACCCAAAGACTACAATACAGATTTATCGTGGATGCTAAAAGAAGAAAAAGCCCGTATTGGTTAATTTTAGGCCAAAGGCCGCTTTTCCTTTTGTTCATTTATGAATAAAATAATTATTGCTACGGCGTAGCTGATGGATACGCGGCTACGGTGGCGTAGCAGATAACTGAACAGCTTACTCTGAATAAATATCTGTCAACAAAAATCCACAGAACTCCTGGCGCATTGAAAATGACTTTATTTATGACAAATGGCCAGATTTTGAATGAAATATATGAAATCACCAAAAAAGTATTTCCAAAAGTGGTGAATATCTACCCTTAATCATTATTCATTTTAAAACCCTTTAAATTCTCCAGGATCAATTATTTTTATATTTTTGCTGTCTCTTTTCGTTTTTGAGAAGTTTAAGATTCTTTGAAAAAAGTCTAAAAATAAAGGTTTTTTTAAATTTTTACAAACATTTTTCAATAAAATCATTCAGTATTGTAGTCCGTTCAGTAACGCATCTTTAGATAACATTGTCATTTCTATATTTTAATAATTGGGGAGGATACCCCCCTGGTTGCACTTTTCTTGAAAACGGGTACCATACTGAAGCGATCGAAAAAGAAGAAATCGCTTCCTCCTACAAACTGCACCGCACTCGTTCCCCGCCAGACAGGAAGCAGTGTCTCTTTAAAACAACCACACAAGATCGCTTTTGTGTATCGCTGACATGCCCCGCAGACATCGCGCGAAAATTCTTTAATTCTACCCTCAAACCTCGTTATTCAATCAAATGGAAACACCCATTGTCTGTACTTAATTGAAAATTTTCGTCCATGTTCGAAATATTTCGGAGTTGGTTAACAGAAATATAAATCTATGTAAATAAATGTATTGTTGCTTGATCGTGCATTATTTGTTCCCATATTGAAGCCATGCTCGTGGTTAAGTAACACGGGTCGGTCGATCAAGTTAAGCTACACTTGCCGCGGTCGGACCGTAGATGGGTGACCATCTTTACATACCGAGACTCCTCCGTGCCTCGGAAAGCACGTTAAGCCGTTAGTCCCGGTTATCATTCGTGGATCTTTGACAGTCTTTACGGGTCGTCAGAAGCCTGAAGGTCTGACAACCAGTCTTAAGTACCAAGGGGTATCGTGTTATTCAGTTACTGGATTGTGGAGGTCAGATAGGCAGTCGCTCCATGTTAAATACTTTTAAATAATTTAGCTGCATCCGGTTAGACTGTTAGCTGACCCCAATATAGTTGGGAAAAGGCTAGGCAAGTGATGAAATTTTGGAAAATAAAAAACGGTTGTTTTGTTTTGTAAAAAAGTTTTTTAGTTTTCACTTTTTAGTTATGGTATATAATTCTACATCATCAAGATTAAATACGTTTTATCGAAGCTAACTTAAAAACTACCCAAGCAAAATTTATATTTATATGGGATAGCCGTGCACCGTGCAAGCTTCCTCTACCAAATAAAAGAAGTTTCAAAATTGATCCACAATTGACGAAAATATCAATGAACATACCATAAAAAAACATACAAACGAACATAATATAACCTCCTCCGTTTTTGAAGTCGGTAAAAAAATATTCGAAAACTAAGTTGCGTGCAACAGCTATTAAGTAATTTATATTGTGTGTATTCGAAGGTCATTAGTTCGATATCCGATCAAGACAAATATTTGAACGACTCAGTAAAGTTTGTTAAACGTCTGGACTTTCATTTCTGTGATTTTTATCATCGACAGACAGATTTCTTGTAAATCGGATGGTTATTTATTTTGATCCAGGTTCACCTGCCCACCTAAATATTTAATAAGAAAACTGTGCAGTAGCTCTGGGTTGCGAATGCACAAAACACTGTGATAATTAAGAGGCCACGAGAGCAAGAAAGACCTACTACTAATTAGTCTTATAGACATAATCAAAGAAATTGAATAAAAAAAATTATGCAATAAATGTGTTAAACGCCATCTTTTGGTGGCTCGAAATATCAATGTTAGGCCATTGTGCGTAGGCCCACTAACATTTTTTTAAATTACATTTTATTAGGCCGTTTTTGCGGTCGCGGCCTCCATTTGTGGGTAAAGCATGTCTGTGGAATTATATCAAGAGGACAGGGCTCAGGGCAGCAGCGTTGGGGCCCACTAAGCATAGCGGGCTCTTACCAGTCGGGGGTGCGGTGAATATACAAGTATCTCCCGGGCGCCCGACTCATGGAATAGTAGGAATAGTGGGATTAGTCGGTAGGAGTCCGAAATAACTCTCCGTTCTCCGAAGACGGAGGGTATCCATGGGTATTTCCCTACGGAAAAAAAAGGCAGCTGCAACGGAATTTTGTTTGTTATACATTCATGATAAAAAATCCACTGCAATCACAAGCTTGATGCTGATGGATGCATATTAAAACCACCAATCCTTCTGCCAAGCGTGTAGTTGGATTTGGGCACAATTGCGGCGATAAGTCCCCTCTTTGAGGAGTGGCTTGAGAGGCGCCATGGCGTCCTCACCTTCCGCCTGACGCAGGTCCTCACCGGACACGGTTGTTTCGGGAGGTTCCTGTGCCGCATAAGGCGGGAGGAAACGCCCGGGTGTCACCACTGTGTGGATCGCCAGGAGGATACGGTGGAGCATACGGTGGAGATCTGCCCGGCTTGGGCGAAGCACCGCAGTGTCCTCACGGAGGCGATCGGCGGCGACGATCTCTCGCGTCCGGCCCTGGTTCAGGCCATGGTTCGGAGCGAGAGTCCATGGGAGGCCGTCACCTCCTTCTGCGAAGCAGTTATGCTCACGAAGGAGGAGGCGGAGCGCGCGAGGGAGATGCAAGATGCGCGCCCTCGCGCCCCTAGTCGTCGCAGGAGACGCCCCGGGCGTCGGGAGTCGCGAGCCGACTTCCGGCCACCGTAGGCGCGGGCTTGCGGACGGTGAGCAATGGGTAGCTCGACGACCGATAAGGTCCAGGCCCGGATCGACGGCGCGTTGTGTTCCACGCGCGCCTCAAAGAGATGTCAGCACCAACTGGCGGGGTCCGTAAGGACCAATGCCTGCTGGGGTTGCGAAAGGGATATCGCGGCCCCGGCACACGGGCTACGGAAGGAACACGGGTGGGTTTTGGTCAGTAAAAGTCTGACACGCCCTCTCGCTCCGTCCAGAGCGGGAGAAGTCATTTGATGGTTTCCGATCCTCAAAAAAAAAAAAAAGCGTGTAGTTGGATTATGGCAAAATGGTCGTTAATGCAGTTGACCAACAGTGGGACAAAAATTGACCTCCAGACTATATTTTGGCCATAACGGCCAATCTCAACAGAGACTAGCCTTCGGTGCGGGAGATATTATAGTGCACAGGTGTGTGCGCAGACACAGATGCATTCCCTCACTTTCATAATCCGATGGGACAGCACGCAATCCGATACAACTGGAGACAGATCAGGCCCAGGACCAACGGCTTAATGTGCTTTCCAAGGCACTGAGCTATAACACTTTCAACTTCCGAACTCCGAGCTGTTACTAAGGAATTCCTAATGGAAAAACACAGTACAGCACACTCAGCAGTCACGTTTGCGACCACGAGACCAAGGTGGCAGTGCAGTAGTGGGATAATACGTCAAAATAGAAATAGAGATAATTGCTTCTTGTCCTGTTATCTGCACTAAGAAACGGATACTACCGAATCTCGTAGCCGAATCCCATAAGATTTCCAAGAAGAAGAAAAATAATTGAAAAACAGTGCCTTGCTAATGCCTAGGGCACATAAAAAAAACGGCCAAGTGCGAGTCGGAGTCGCACACGTAGGGTTTCGTACCACCGTACAGTATTTAGCAAAAAAACCCCGAAAAAAACACGTTTCTTGTATTCCTTTAATTGTTAACTTTATTTAATTTTTATTATTTGTTGTTATAGCGGCTTAAGAAATACACAATCTGTGAAAATGTCAACTGTCCTATTACTGTTCGTGAGATACAGCCCGCTGACAGACAGGCGGATGGACCGACGGACGGATAGTAGAGGCTTAGTTTCGGGGTTACGTTTGGCACCCTTCGGGTACGAACCTGAAAATCCAAATATAGTTTTACCAGCCACCTCAGTTATCTTGTCGGGAACTAACAAAGTATACCTTTGACAGGTACTTACACGGGAACGGTTTTCCACGATAAAAGTGATCGTATATGTTAATTCAGGATATAAGCGATCTGTGTGCCAAATTTTATCCAAATCCTTTCAGCCGTTTTTGTGTGATTGAGTAACAAAAAACCAAAACACAAATATACAAACTTTCACATTTATAATATTAGTAGGACTAGCTGCGCCCCGCTTTTTCACCCTATCTCTCATCTATTCTGGGTACTAACCCAGGCCATGGTCTACCCACGTGCCAAATTTCATACAAATCCGGTCAGCCGTTTTAACGTGAAAGCGTCACAAACAAACAAACTCACTTTCGCGTTTGTAATATTAGTTAGGATCTCAATTCCCATGCCAGACATGAGTATTTTTAGCAACAACTACACTAATACAGTGTGCATGCGTGATGTTCTTTTCAATTAGCACCTCAGTACTGATTAACTAATTGTTAAAGGCGAACCTCGTGCGACATTTCTATGCTAATGCATCGCGATATACAAACAGACAGATGACTCTACTCCGGTAATTGTTTTAAGGGATGTACGTTTTGTGCTTTCATTTGTTTTTTTCTTTCGTTTGAAATTTTTGTAAATACGGATTTTGGTTTGAAGGGAGTCTCTTGTGTAGAGCAAAATTTTTTATACTTGCATTAGGGCCACAGCAGACTAGCTACTTTAAGCATCAGCGATCGGTGATTTAGCCGCTTTTTAGAAGCTAAATACAGTTAAACATTCCACACCGCACACTTAAAACGCCAAACACGGCGATTGAATCGCTTTTCGGAAGCTCGACACAGCGGCTGAACGCTACACTCCACACACATTCGGATGCCAGTCGCATCGATTTGGCATCTGCGGAACACGACTGCACGAGATGTTGACAAACCGACAGCACCCGCACTGCCCCTCCCTTCACCTCTCCAGCATCGGAGCAGTCGCCAAAACGCGCGATTTTAATTCTGCGATGGAACGCAGAGAATCGCCAAAACGCGATGCAGCATCTATACAGTTGCAAAATCGCAGATCGCGGATGCTAATAGTAGCTAGTCTGCCACCCCTTATACAGTATACTTACTAAGGAAGGGCGTGACACTCTGTGCACACGCACTTGTCTTTCAACGTAGAACAACAAGTGACAAGTACGACGAGTGCGCATGTGCAGAATGATTCTTTTAAACATCAATTTAATTTTTTTTTTTTTTTTTTATGGTATTTTTTTTTTCATGTCTGGACGCTATACTATTGCGGGTTAACGTGAACGCCCTTCTTTAGTTAACATATTCATACTGTATATTGTTTACTGGTTATAAAACAAAGTCGCTTTTCCTGTCTGTCTTTATGACCGCTTAGATAATTTAAACTACAAAATTGGTTTTGATGCGATTTCCACCTCCATTTAAAGCATCTAAACCAGAAGGTTTGAGGTTAAAGTACTTATTAATATATAATTTTGATATGGCACAGAGATCTTGATATTATGACATGTCGCCATTACACCCGTTCGAAGCAGGGACGTGTCGCTAGCAATATAATATTTTTTGGCTTTGCATTGGCAGTAGTCCCTTCTTGGGACTTTAGAGGTATGAGGAAAAGGGTGTAAAGTTCACTCATCCTCTATAGAAAAGGGAGGATCCTCCGACCAGACAGGTGTTGTGTTTGGCGGGCAACTGCCCAACGATTGATGTCGGATAGTCTTATTTATGTCGTTCGCGCGGTAAACTCTTATTGCGCGATGCAAGTATTAGCGGTATTTGATGCACAGTTCGCATGTGGCTATGAAGATACACCACAGGACTAAAGCCTAAAAATATTATATTGCTAGCGACCCGCCCGTTTTTGTAAAGAAAAACACAGTCACATAACAAAAATTATTACATTTTCTTAGGTATACTAAAATCCGCCGCAGTCGAGTGTTATAATCATATATTCATACAATGGTTTAATTACTTTATTCTACAATAATTCACCTACTGAGAAACTTAACCAGCAAGCTCTAAATCAATCTGCCTAGCCTTTTCCAAACTATGTTGGGGTCGGCTTCAGTCTTCCGTCTAACCGGATGCAGCTGAATACCAGTATTTTACATGGAGCGACTGCCTATCTGACTAACACAACCCAGTAACTCAGCTAGCTCCAACTATTTTACTATTTTTATTAATTATAAGCTGCGCCCCGCGGTTTCACCCGCATAAGCCCCGTGAGAATATCGGGATGAAAAGTATCCTATGTCCTAACCCAGGTCACGGTCTACCCATGTACCAAATTTTATATAAATCCGTTCAGCCGTTTTAGCGGGAAAGCGTAATAAACAAATATACAAACTTACAAACATTCAAAAAATCTAATCTTTTTATTTTTATAATATTAGTTTAGATCGTATAATGTCTCAAAATAAAAATAATTATACTACTACGTATTTCCTTTTGTATTTTCTTGACATGTATGTGTTGAATTGCCACGAAACCCCCATTACAGAGAATTATATAATCCATACCGATTTGTTTAATTAAATTTAAAATAGACGCTTTATGAGTTTTACTGTCACTAACGAGACGCAATAGAATTTTTGTAGTTATCAACTTCTAAAGGCAAATCGACAATTGAGCGGAAAACTGATCAACTGTCAAACAAACTGTAAAACGAATTGATCCCGGATTCTGAAAACGTATGTAATAGGAGTTCTAATAGGAGACCAATTGCCGTCATTAACTTAATTACAAACATTCAAAATCGGGTTGCAATTTCATCTCAGTGAGAATTAATGTCGAAACCCCTATCAAATGCTTGTCAGATTGAGGTAAGAATGTGAACTTTAAATACCTACATGAATTGCCCCTCTGAAGGCTAATTCGAAAAACGTTGAACATCTAGTAACTCTTTTCAGCAATTGTTATTTCTTCTCAGCGACAATCAGTGTCAAAGATGTAGGTATACAAGAGGTTTTGATAGATTGAGACTGAGATTAAAAAGCGAACGCTCTTAAAAATACGGAAATTTATGTTATTTTTGTCAACTAATCACAGCAGTTGAAATGACTTTGGATGAGCGTTGTAGAAAACGGGTATTTAGAACTGCTTCCTTACTACTGCTTTACAAAGCAGTTTTTTTTGTTGTTGTAATAGCTGGTACATAATCAGCCTGGGACGCTGGGACGTAGGCCTTCTCTCGGTAAGAGTGGCTGGTATATATATTTAAATGGCGCTGTTTATTATACTGTTATGAATTCCAAATAATAATTAGATTTGTAGTGATTTTAAATGCTTGATATAAAATTGAATGTATGTGATTTGCGTCAAATGATTTTTGTATCTGTGTAATCACGAAGTTTAAAAATATGTCATTTGACAGTTACCTTAAAAGTACTGGTTTTTTAATGGAATGGAATGTTAGAGCCTCGAAACCTTACCTTAACCTTTTGTTGTCTTCAAGAAGTCTAAAGACTATAACGTTATTATATTGAGTAAGTAGAGGAGCTCGTGGCTAAGTAACAACAGCCGCACTGGTCGATCCATCAGGTTAAGCTACGCTTGCAGGGGTTCGTCAGTGGATGGGTGACCATCTTTACATACCGAGAATGCTCCCTGCCTCGAAAAGCCGTTAAGCCGTTGGTCCCGGCTGTCATTCGTGGATCTTTGACAGTCGTTACGAGTCGTCAGAAGCCCGAAAGTCTTACACCAGTCTTACCAAGGGGTATCGTATTACCCAGTTACTGGGATGCAGAGGTCAGATAGGCAGTCGCTCCATGTAAAATACTGTTATTCAGCTGCATCTGGTTAGACTGGAAGCCGACCCCAACATAGTTGGGAAAAGGCTAGGCAGATTGATTGATTGATATTGAGTAAGTATCTAATTAAATAGTTTGTTAAATATTGCTAAAAGTAATAATAATAATAATAAAAATATTTATTTACTCAAAAACAGTAGGTAGATACAGTACATTCTTACAAATATAAGGGTTACAGTTTAATTATAGATAAGAGAATGAGCATCCGCAGCTGAACTAGGCGTGAGCCTGTATCTCAGCTAACAGCGCCGTTTCCCCTCAGAAACAATACACTAGGTAACCTAAATTAGCAAGATGCAAGAGTTTAGGACCATTACAAATCAAAGAGAAATAAGAAATTAAGGTAAAACTAAACTTAAATTACTAACAATTTTTTTATTTTTTTGTGTGTGAGGAATTATGTGTGAGGATGAGAGGGTGAGTGTGCGTGTGTGTGGGGGTGTCTGTGTGTGTAAGTGTAAGTGTATACATATGTCTTCATGATAAATGCACAGGAGTAGAGTGAATATACATATATATAGATATACAAACAAAAATATTAATTTTTGTTTGTAAAGTAAAGTATACCAAGTTTGTACGTGTGCAAGAATATAAATACAGAAATATTAATACTGAAATGGTATCTCATTTCAATACGTTGTTCACGACATAATTAATTGCGATTGGTAATTTTTCTTATATTTTTTGTCGTCGAGCCCTTCCTGCGAACAGATAAAAAATCCTGACGACAAAGTGAACATTGCTCTGGCGTCGGACGTGATTCGCGTTTTGTGGAATACGGTAGGTATTTGGCTTATCAGAGCAATTTGTTTCGATGACGTCACATTAACAATAAGATAAGGATACGATCATTGAGCTATGATCGCCTAAATGTTGCTTTTACAGTATAAGGATGGTGCCTATATTCAGCATTGTACTGCCTTATGAGAAAGGATATTTAAATTGAGGAGTCTAGGTTTTGACTTTTATTCGAAGATCACATTAAGAAAATCTATAATATTATAAAATATATATAAACAGCAGTGCAGATCGGCCCCGACTAATTCAGATAAGAACTTCTCGGCGCTTATCGGCGACGGTTCGCGCTTATTTACCAGTGACAAGCTATCTACGTGCATACACCCTACGAATATAAGTACTACATGATGTGAAAAACTATGATTGATGAATCTCTTGAGTACCTTCAATAACCTTACTTCCTCTTTCTTTAATTAATATTAAAACAGTCAAAAATTCATTTGAAATAGTCTTCCTATTTTCATAGCACAAAAAATAAAAGCACGTTGGCACCGAGTGTACTTTTAAACGTTGATAGAGGCGCGCACAAAACGCTTCCTCCACTCAACATTTTCTCACATAATTATTTTTTACTTCACAAGACTACATCTGCTAAATTAAAATAAACTCACCTTCATATTATGGCATGCTAGCGAATTTTTTTGTTAAAGTGTTTTAATTTTTTTTGACCGTGCTGTGCACCCTTAAAATTGGACACGGATGTAAGTTGGCCGCTGGAAGTGACAAGGGCCTTTATACAATTAAGTTTTATTTTAATAAATCTAAGTACTTAAAATGGGGTCTGTTAATCACAATCTGAAAGATTTTGAAGGAAATTGTTAATCCATTACTTCATAATATGTGTAATGTGTAAATTTGTCTGCTCGGTGTCATAAGTAACGCAATAAATATTGTTAAATTGTCATAATTAAAAGCATTGCATTTGTACGTGCTCATGTGTTAAACAATTACCCCGCGGGAATTCATTATGTTTTGGCAATCGTGCACTATCCTTGACCACAATTCATCACTTAGCATCTGATTCGAATGGGATCAAACACAAGCAGAAAAAATCAAATCTTTAGCTCCACTAAGCTATGTTTACAAAAAAAATATCAAGTCAAAGGAGTTAAACAGCTTTAAGAGCAGCTATGGTAGGAATCTAGAAGCACTAAGACACCTACTTAGCATAGTTAATGGAGTTCAATGTTTGTGCCCTGTAATCTGCTTTTACTTGAGAACGGTAAACATTAAGCCACAGGCGGCACATAAAGGAGCTTCGTACAATGCAGCTTGGATCAACCTAGCTTGGATCGACCTCATCTACTCGCAAAGCAATATGAGAACATTTTAATAAAGGCGACGGTTTGGTAATTGGGCTCAAATATCAGGAGTATGAGAAGTTACGTTACATTTATAAATATTATTTGTCAAATACAACACTGGTTTAAATAGAAATACACCCATATGCTGACATTCGATAGATACAATATATTTTATATGTAAACATAGATTATCCAGTATCAATGCCAATGCCTTCCAATCAATCAATGCCTTTGATTCGCTTATCCGTACTCTAGGAGCTAAAATTGATATAAGACTCGCCGCATGTGTCAAGCCACTTCCAGCTCCCACACACAATCCACAACTAATTCCCTGTGTACAGAGAGTGTCAGTGAAATTAAATTAGAATAAACAAAATTAAACAGTTGGCCCCATTCGCTTCGACTTTCAAAATTACCGTATTCAGGGGATTAAATGCCGCCCCCAATGTTAATAATACAGGATTTTGGGCCTAAAAAGTATATTCTGCTTTTCGTATACCATGAGTAATTTTACTAATTATTTCATTAGCATAGAATTAATTCTTGGGCGCGAGTTCCTCGTATGCTTTGAAAGGGTCTAAATCTGTTTTTGTAACATCGTGTTACTAGTAAGCACAAAATGAGGCCTTTTTCTGTTACAAAATGTGATTGTGGTAGGTCCCAGTTTGCAGTTTTTGAGAGTACCAAAGATAATCTGCTTGTGCCTCTGTGGAGGTTATTTATGCTTTATTCTTTTTTTAAGAAATTAAGTAAACAAACGCGGCCAGCAATTACCCATTACGGCCCTCCAAACCCCTAATGGGACACTGAAGCGTCGTAACCCCTTTTATATACTTGAAAATTTTCAAAGTTTAATTAAAAATGCCAATTTATAAGTAACAACCGCAATATGGGTCGTTGAAGTTTTTTTTTAAACTTATTAAAACGATCACAAAATATTCAGAGCGAGTACATTGTCTTTTGTCCTCACTTGAAGACAACATTTTGTACCTCTCACAATATGAAATATAAAAGAATATTTCTCCCAATAACAAACAGACGCTGACAAAGAAAATCTTTTGACTCAAAATTCACGTCGAATATTGCTAAACAAAGCGAGAAATTATTTTTCCAAATGTCATAATCTTTACCAGTGTATTGCTTTAGCTTTATACATTGCATTGTTTGTTCGTGTGCCCGAAGTTTCAGTTGTTAGTGGAGCGGCAATGTTTTACAAGTGACGCGGTTTGAACAAGTAAGCTTTGCGCATGTATAAAACATAGTGCAACAGATAATTTTCCCGAGAGCGTCAAATTCAGTGTAGTGTGTGCCGTCGTGGGGGAGCTACGCGCCTCGATTCGGCTTCATGTGAAGTTTCCTTCGCCTATCGGTGTTACGAAATTTGAAAATCGAACGCTTTTGTTTTTAAAGTGGCAGTTTTGTTTATGGACGAATGTTTCTGGGTTGTTTTTGAGGTGAGTCGATTTTTTTATGGTTATTTTAATTTTTAATAGAATTTATCTGTAACTGTAAAAAAGTTTCGCTTAGGATAAGTAGATCGTGTTTATGTAAATCGGTTTTTTCTAAGCAGATTATATTATGATATTATTGAGATAAAAAAAACTTTGTTAATCACGACTCGTTCATTTAAGCAAGGTTAATAATTACGTAACATATTTTGAGGTAACATCAATGTAGGTAATTTAATTTTAAAGTTATGTGGCCTGCCTAAAATAACACATTATTTTATTTTTTAAATATCTCGCAAAAATTAAAAGTACATTTCCCAACAAACAATGACAAATATTAAACCTGAAAACCTGAAACACTCGATTCAACCTGAAAGCGGAACCAGTAATCCGCAGCTTAAGCCTCGAGACACATTAAGAGCCCTAGATTTATTATATAAGTAATTCTACTGGGTCGTTTTGACCGTCGCTTGATCTTAGCTTAGAGGGGGTAAAGAGGGAGCAAAATGGTCTCAGTGTGCTACACACCTATTGTGTAAGGTGATACTATACTTGCGCACTATGATTGTACTAGTTGTAAGGATTGTGTAAGGAATAAGAATGGGTATAATTTATTTCTTAGTAAAATATCTGTTATTTCAAAATATCTATTATTTCAAAATATATATTATTTCAAAATATCTATTATTTCAAAATATCTATTATTTCAAAATATCTATTATTTCAAAATATCTATTATTTCAAAATATCTATTATTTCAAAATACCTATTATTTCAAAATATCTATTATTTCAAAATATCTATTATTTCAAAATATCTTTTATTTTTATTTCTGTATATTTTTCACACACGCTATCATTCACTCTCTTCTCTTTTATATGAAAGAGAAGGGGGTGAATGATACCGTGACGGTTGAAAGGGGGAGTGAAAGAAGAAAACGTGATGCGCCGACTCCACGTAACATGAGAGAAGGGCAAGATGTTGATGATGATGGTTGTATAAATCAAAAACCAGAAGAATAGTGTATTAATCTAATCAAATCATTTATTTGCTTAAATATGGGACATGAGGTGATACGCACAACAAAAGTTCTCTAAACCAAATACGAGTATCATTTAAATAATCATTAACTTTATAATAGGCTCTATTGATTAGATATGTATTTAATTTATTTATAAATTATATTAAAATTAGAGATGATGTGAATGATCTTAGAGGCACACCGTGAAAAAAGATGGATTATGTAAAAGATGATATGGCTGGCAAGAAAGTGGACACTGAGATGATGGTTGAAAGTGATGAATGACTGAAGAACTCAGGCAGCATTGACCCCTAAATAAATTGGGTTAAGGACATGCGCACCTTTATAGGAGGACGTGCGGTCATAGCATCGGCTGCACTTGGTGATGGGGCTGATATCAGTCGGGGTGCGGTGAATGTACAAGTATCTCCCGGACGCCCGACTCATGGGATAGTAAGAACCGTGGGGTTTTAGTCGGTAGGAGTCCGACATAACCCTCCGTTCTCCCAAGATGGAGGGTAACCACAAATAAAAAATAAGGAGGATGATATTGGTATTGGCTGTATTGGTTTGTGGTCTGCACCATGAAAAGAATCCGTTCAACTTTACCACTGTTGCCGTACGCTGCTGGATAAAAAGGGCGGTTGTTAGGTTTGACTAGCCAATGATACATGGGTAACAACGCAGCGAGACATAGATTCTTGTTAGATGATGATGATGGATTGCCATCCTACTTTCAATGCAAATGCATAGTGAGACTGTAGAGCTCTGTAGCGATTTATTGATTGCTCAATGGAGAGAGAAGTAACGGGGCGTCCAGAACTAAACAATGGTGGAGCTGGATGGACGGTCAACGTGATGGGCTACCTCATTAGCTATTGATATTGACAAACACCAACATGGTTTTGTCGACAGACATATTGCGGGACTAATAAGTGTCTATATTATGGTCAAAATTTACACATACGTATATATATGTATTTATTATTCTAAACTGATATTATAAAGATTTTATTTTATGTATGTTTGTTTGTTTGTATGTATGTTTGTAATGAATAAACTCAAAAACTACAGGGCCGATTAAAATTTTTTTTTGACTATTAGTATGCTATATTATCACGGAGTAACATAGGCTATAATTTATAAAGCTATCATGCGAGCGAAGCTAGTATAAAAAATTTTAGTAGATGACTACTAGGTTTTTATAAACAACTTCAAACTGCCTAGCCTTTTCCCAACTATGTAGGGGTCAGCTTCCAGTCTAAACGGACGCTGCTGAATGCCAGTATTTTACATGGAGCGACTGCCTATCTGACCTTCACAACCCATTTATTTACCCAGGTAGCATCGGTAATCACGGAAGTAAACATCAGTAGATTATAATAAATAATGATAATTTTTATATTTTTATATTTTTTTATATTCTATTATTTAAAAATGTCATTTATAAGTAATTCAATGAAATAATATTCAATATTAAAATTGGTATTATATTAATATAAAATCTTAGAAATAATTTGCAAAGGTATTTTATTGTTAGATACCTGTACTAGGATAATCTTGTAGCATCAGGCGGCATGAGCTCACACTTTATGGTAATTGTAGGACAATAAACTTCTTAACAATATTTAACATTAGAATTCTTGAAGTAATGACAAAATTGTATTACCTAATTCATTATTATATACCTACCTAGTTTACTTAACTAGGTATAAAATAATGATGATATTTTGATGTAATGTTTTATTTTTTATTATTAGGTATAGCGAGTTATGAATGACGAAATCTTACATTTGCTTCAACGATTGTTATGAAGTGTGGGCAACGCAAGCGGTTTGTCAATTTGTTTTAGTTCTATCACCACCTACATTTGTCTCTCAATCAAGATAAGTTGACATTCTTGAGGATTAGTCATCGAGGTAAAAGTTCAAGCAACGTTATTAGAATTGACATGAGTATGTTCAAATAGTGTTATTGATTTTGACCGTTTGTTTAAGCTAAAAATATTGTTTTCTTTTCAAATCAACCTTATTGGTAGCTATATTTTTGAGCCGTTTGGGGTTGAAACACTAGGGCCGAGGGTCCGAGTGCTCATCGAATATTTCGGGAAATCACCAAGCGGTTGGTTGACTCTTCACGTAACCAGAGGGCTGGCCAATTCTTAGTCCAAACAATCAGCATTGCCATCCAACGTGGCAACGCTGCCAGCCTTTTTGGCACTTTTCCCGCTGACAGCGATGCGGACGAATTTTTTGATGCCCTCTGCTCTTCCCTTTATTTTTTTTTCTTATTTTTTTTTTACTTTCTTGTACATAATACTCGTATATATAAGAAAGAAAGAAAAAAAAAGTATTTATTGTGACTCGCACAGGAAAAAAACAAAAACAATAAAAAACAAAGTAACAGTAACAAATAAAAATAATAAAAATAAAAAAAAATTGTTGTAAATTAAAAAAACAACAAAAATAAACAGCCCTATTAAGGTGACTTCAACTATAAGAGAAGCGGGCCGTATTCAAATTTGTAACTACCAGGACAACATCGCACCATAGGACTTCTACGAACGAGAGGCTACTAAGCCCATGTACAGATACGTTATTGAAAACGATATTGCGAGCTAAAATGAAAAGGAAAGCTCTATCTTCTGTGCTCAACGTATGGAAGGAAACTGAATCTATACAATTATTTGAACGACCTACATCCAACGTAAATCTCGAGTATAGATGCTTGTGTGTTAGCATCCAAAACATGAAATAGCTACATGATAAGCATGCAATTATTATTGGTATTTAAACGTTGCTAGTCGGTATGTTTTGGGGCAAATTGTTTGGATAAACGCGAATTAATAAGCACGTAAACGATTGATTTGGGGAAACTCAGAATATTTGGGCATTTGCAATTTAATGAGCGTAAACTACTAATTAGAACAAGCGGTGATATTTGTAATCATTATATGATATTATATTATTTTATGGTGGAATATATTTTTATTTATAATTAAAATAATAATATGTACAAGTGTACTTAAAAGGGGGGAAATAATCATGGGGCATCAAAAAACTCGTCCGCATCGCTGTCAACAGGAAAAGTGCCCAAAAGGCTGGCAGCATTGCCACGTTGTATGCCAATGCTGATTCTTTGGCCAAAAAATGGGCCAGCCCTCTGGTCGCGTGAAGAATCGAACAACCGCTTGGGGAAGTCTTGAATAACTAAGTGGGCACTCGGACCCCATGGCCCTAATGTTTCAACCCCAAACGGCTCAAACATTATAAGTTCCAATTAGATTGGAGGTTATACTATATTTAACTACATATATGTATATAGAAGTAATACTAAAATAATATTACTTAGAATTGGGGTATTCCATGTAGTTTTATCAGTTTAGTTCGTGACTATGGCCGGGTGAAGAGCTCTGAGAATAACGGCTGCGACTGAGATCTGGAAACAACTTAAGGATTTCTGGAATATCTACGTGAGTAAAAACACGTTTACTCATGAATTGATCACTATAATCAATGAGCTGAGCTTTTTTTTTGAGTTGCTTCTTTGGTTACCTATATATAATAATAAATATAAAATTATATATAATATATAACACTATTAAATATTAATTTACACCAGGTACCAAATAACAAAACGAACTAACTTACTATAGAAATAAATACAAAAACAAAATGAGTTTAATAATATATGTAGTTTCATAAGCGTTAGGTATCTAAAAGTATCAATAATGTGTTATTATCGCTAGCTAGACAGACTATTTAATAATTATTACCTATTCTAACTCGAAGATTTTTGTTTGCAGTCGAAAGTAATTTGATCGTACGTAAACTATATACTTTTCGCCCGAAGACAGCCAATTTACCTGAAAAATTATAATAACGTATAAACATATACACTTAGTAATACACTAAACATGATTGTCTCATAAGCAGTGGTTAAAAGCAGGTTGAATAGCTGTCTCCCGAACTAAGTTAAAAGATACTTGTATCTCAGGAGCCAAGGAGTCTCATAAACATTGATTGCATGTTCCCACTGGTGGGACACAGGCCTCCTCTCTTCGAGAGGGAGTTGGCCGTAATCTACCACGCGGGCCCAGTGCGGGTTAGTAGATGTCACATATCTCCGAATTTTTGGTTCAAAGACATGCCGGTTTCCTCACGATGTTTTCCTGCACCGTTTTGAGAGCAGTGGTAATGAAATAATTTTATACAAAGTAAAACGCCTGTCTGGGTTTGAACCTACGAACTATAGCTCGTAAGTTGCGGTAAACATTATGATAACTTGAATGCAATCTTAAATCAAACATAAACGTGTTTGCCTTTTTATTATTTTACAACCTTTTTCCGATATCAATGTCAACCAATACACTCTCAATACGACGATTAACTACCATTTACCTACCTATGTACTTCGTAAAAAGGACCAAAGAGTATCGTATACACCTCGTAGGACCCTCATTCGTTCACTTGACTGAATCCGAGTGCTATCTTGACCCGAACTTAATGAAGATGGACAGGACCGGGGATGGCGAACCTATTTACAAATAGCTGTGTCGTTTGCTGAAAAAAATAAAGCGTACTAAAGACAAACGCTCATTAAAATAATTTGTTACAATTGGTTATTAATATACATTAGATAAATAATTTCATGTTACAATGCATTTTAGATCAGGAGGGGCTCGTGGGTAAATAATAACAACAGCCGCACGGGTCGATTGAAGGTTAAGCTACGCTTTCCGCGGTCGACTCGTAGATGGGTGACCATCCATTATATATCGATACCCGCCGTGCCTCAAAAAGCACGTTAAGCCATTGGTCCCGGCTGTCATTCCTAGATCTTTTCAGTCGTTACGGGTAGTCAGAAGCCCGAAAGTTTGACAACCAGTCTTACCAAGGGGTATCGTGTTATCCAGTAAGTGGGTTGTGGAGGTCAGATAGGCAGTCGCTCCATATAACTTACTGCTATTCAGCTGCATCCGGTTAGACCTGAAGCCGACCACAACACAGTTGGGAAAAGGCTAGGCAGATTGAATTCATTGTAGATCAGTAGGTTTATTTTTGTAAAGCAGATGGAAATCGAATCTTACGATTTCGTACTGCAATCAATTCATTGCCGCGACACAATTTTCTGTGACATGTCAGCAGTGGGCTAATTGCGTACACGCTCACAAAGGCACTGGCAGTGCCTTTCATTTTGACGATTCAATAACATTCATTGCATCATTTACGTTTACTCACACACCGACTTATTAATTGTAACTTTTTTGGAAAATCGTCTACTTTTACAATGTTTGTAAATATGTGAGTACCATGTATCGATCACATAAGTAATTAATGTATCCGTTGTTGCTTTCTTATTAAAATTCTTTTTACTTATTGTGGTACAGTAATATTTTTTTTTATTTTTGTATGCATCGTCTTCACATATAATTATATAACTAATGTATCTACATATACAAAACATTTTAAAAGAGTAACGGTGGAGTTTCTTGCCCATTCTTCTCCATACGAAAACTATCTTTTGGAAGGGGCGACTAGAATCAATTTTTTTTTTTTGTAATTCTTGACTATTTGAAATAAATGATTTGGCTTTGACGTCATTGAGCAGACAAATTTCAAACATAAAGTAAAAAAGGATATGCACTTCCCTTCTAACATCGAAATTTTTCGGACTGTGTGAATGTAAGTGTATTGCGCAATTAGGGTGCTATTCTACGCGTGCCAAAGGTTCACCATCTCTGGACTAAAAGGTACAAAATAAGGCAACGTTTCGGAAGATCCCAGATATCGAAAAGGGCATGACCTCATAAATTTCCTAAATACTGTAGTAAATACTTAGTGTTATTCAACTGTTATTAAATTCAAGTGGTTCACAAGATAGTTGCTTAGTTTGATTTTAGGTAATTAAATTACTAGGCCATTTGTATTCATCCTGGTAGAAGAGTTAACTGGCATCTGTTTATGTTAAACTATGAAGTGGGTTTTGAATGAGAACTATTTGTAACTATGAAGGAATATTTCGCCGATGGTCGCAAAATTTTTAGTTATAAGAATGTTATTGTGGCGGCATCTACATGGCTACATGCGAACTACGCATCAAAGACCTGACGTCACAGAACATCCTGACGTTACACAAATCCTGCATCGCGCAATTAGAGTTTACCGCGCGATAGACATATATACAATCTCTCAACCCCTGGGCAGTTGCCCGCCAGACACGACACCCGTCTGGTCGGAGGATCCTCCCTTTTCTATCGGGGATGAGTGAACTTTACACCCTGTTCCTTATTACCCCTAAATTATGACCTGAATAAGACAACTTTGCATATAATACTCGTACATAACAATATTATAACAAATTAACTGTGAAAAATATATTAATGCAGGCAGGACGAGGAACGAGATCTACACAAAAATGGTCACTCTTCTTTGTCAAAATTACGAAAACTGTCACAGAAATGGTTGAGTTAAAGAAACTGTCAAATGTTTTCGCCTCTCATAATTGGACATTAGCCCAGTCGCTCCAATGCCTATGTTATTTGACAGTTGAAATCAAGATTCACGCCCGAGAAAATCTTCTTGAATTTAGGCTTTATAATTATTTAAGGACTAAATAAGGTAGATTGATTTGCCACTTTATTTTGTTACGTAAAAATAGTAATATTGTCTCGTTTTAGGGCCGTAGGTACATAAAAGTTACATAAAAATTTGTTACCAATCCATCAGTGGACAACGGCGATCGCTTTTGTGAAAAACCGATTCATAAAATATATTAGCTTGTTCATAATGAACGGGCTATAAAATATCAAAAGCACGGCCACAATAAATACCTTTTCGTCCTATAAGCTATAGGTATACTGTCTGAATATCTTGTTTAGTTGTATACTGTAGGTATGTAAATAGTTTTTACGAGTGGTTGTTAAAATGTTGTGTTCGAGTTGTTGTTTTGGTTCTTTTTTGGTGGCCTTCGTAACTGTTTACTCAAATTACAGAAAACAGTTTCTGTGGTCTCATTAAATAGTTTATCGTTGGTTTTTTATTTAATTTGAATCACAAAACACAAATTATGGCAGGTAGGTAGTCAGAATCATAATTATACTATTAATCGATCCATATTTGTAATCACGTTCTCGAAATCGGCTCTAACGATTTCGATGAAAGTTGTAATGTAGGGGTTTACGGGGGCGAAAAATCGATCTAGCTAGGTCTCATATCTGAGAAAATTCGTTTTCTCCGTATTTTTATCCGAGACGAGCTCGGTCGCCCAAAGTTTAGAACACGATACGCTACCTTAGAATAATGACATGGCAGCATGGAATTAGTATGTACTATAAATGGAATTAGTATGAACTACCCTATACTAATAAATGAGCATTTTTTATTATCACCAGAGCAGAGCTCGGTCGCCTAGGTACTGAATACTAAATAGGGGGTAATTTTCGGAACTACTGATTCGATTCCGAAAATTCTCTCACTAATGGGAAGTTACACTATTGCTGAGTATCATACGATATATTTAGGATATATCGTCGACCGTAGGTTCAATTGAGGTAAGGGACAAAGTACGATTTTTCAGGATAGTATAGTATTGCGGATATTTTGTTATTATGGGGCTGATTCGAAATTTGGATCAAAAAAAATAAGTAGTGTAAGGGACATTTTTCTTAAGCTAGATTTTTTTTATATAAAAGCGATAAATTCTGAACAAAACTGTATACTCAACTCATTTTGCGTATTTTGTCCCTTACCCCAATTGAACCTACGGTCGACGATATAATAATGTTAAAGCAAGAAATTTCACGCGTACGAAGTCGCGAGCAAAAGCAATTTTTGTATAACTTACCATTTTGTGACCAGCATGCTTACCATGACCCTAATTACTATTTTTCCGTCGACAAAACCAATAGAAAACCCGTTTCTATGGTTGTCACAATACGCGTTCAACAAGCAGAATCGTAAGTAACGCTACTGTTAAAAATAAAATATAATATTAAAGGCAATGTAGGCGCGCTTTGAATAAATTTAGGACTAAATAAATCTGTCAAAATACTTTGTTTATTACACACTGGTTTTGTATTGCCTGTCAGAATTTTAATTCAGACGACATTAGGGGTCACACCCTTCAGCCCGGAAATTAAATTTCCTTTATGGAGCCTGATATATAGATATATTTATAATATACATACTCAGTACTCAACCAATAGAACGCTTTCATCGAATACGTACGGTACAACTATTTCATAATATCCCTCGGCAGACTTCGTGTTTCGTCAGTCGTCGGATTTCTATCAGTTACCCTAGGACGCTCTCAATCGACTTAGAAATATATAAAGTTCGAGACTCTAAATGCTTCCAAGTCCATTTGGCAATTGGGGCAATTCCAAGGGGTCTTCCAAGTTGATTTGGAAGTATTTAGACTCTGGAACTCTATATACTTCGAAGTCGATTGAGAGTGTCCAAGGGCAACTGATAGAAATCCGACGACTGACGAAACACGAAGTTTGCCGAGGGACATTAAGAAAATAGTTGTACTGTAAATAATTTGGTCAAATATCTCTCGGAGTACCTCGTTGGTCTAGTGGTCGCAAGCACTACTGCTGAGCATGGGGTCCTGGGTTCAATTTCCAAGTCGGGCAAAGTGATATTGGGATTATCCATTAGGAATTTCTCAGTAGCAGCCCAGGATTTGGATTTGTGCCCGGTTGTTGGCCAAAGGCTCGCCCCTTATTACATGGGACTTAAACATAACTGGCGAAATGTGAGTGTACTATAGGTACACCTCTGCCAAACTCTTCGGTAATTACAGGCGTGATGTTATGTGTTATATCTTGGAGTTTCAATAAATAGTTGGTAAAGAGTGGTTATCTTTCAATGAACGGGTAAATATCCTGGGGCAACATATTTTTTTTTCATTCAATTAAGCTATAATAATAATAATAATACTGCGTTCTTCGTGATCAACCACATAACAGTTTCATTATTTTGTTACTACAAAACCAAATACTAAAACTATTTTATACTAAAAAATATTACCCGATCGTGTACTAGTTTGTGAATTATAGTTTCCGAAACACGTTATAATATTATTTTCACGTGAAAATGTTTTTGTTTTTTCAACATTTTGGAACTTTTGTTGTGTGGGGTTTTTGTTTTTTGTAAAACGATCATAGTTTATCCTAGTACATACCTAGTTACGTCATCATATAAGTATGTACAGGTATTTGTACCATGTATGTGAATTAATTGATATATTGCTATAATAGATTGGTGTAAGCAAAAAAACACTGTAATCACCACAAATAGGCAAACCTATTTTTGATCGCAGAATATATTATTAGTAAACATTTCAAAAGAGTAACTATGGAGTTTCTTGCCCATTATTCTCCATACGAATTATCTTTTGGAAGGGGCAAATATGATTAATTCGATTTTCTTCTAAATTTTGACGTTCAAAAGTGCCTTTTATACAATCGTAGATTGGCCCTGCCATGGCAAAAGGTCGCGTTTCTCTTTCGTTTTGACACCTCTGACACACCATGTCGCAGAGACTTGATTTGATTGTCATGGAAACGCCATTATTATTGTGCGAGCTCACTCTTCTCAGTGTGACGCGCGACTTAGTACGGCGAGGGTAAATCTACGATTTAAATCTTTGCTTTTATGTGCCTAATTGAAATAAATAATTTCACTTTGACGTACCTACTGAAGTACAATATTATTCGTAATTTGGACCTTTATAGTCGTCTCGTTCACAAGCCCAGCAAAGAGAGAGACGAGCCTATTTTTGCGAAAACCGCAGTCCTAAGTAAGTGGACTCATATAAATAATTCTGTAAAATTTGCCGCGCAACCGACCCTTAGTCCAAATCATTAACCCTAAAGGGTCTCGAATCTTATAGACGCATTCAGAACCACTGATTTGAATATTCCTTGTTATTCATTAAAGTCTTTGGTTGGACAAGAGTTTTGTAAACGAAACAGCGATAACAGGGCGAGTGAATAATATCTATGAAGTCTGTTTATAATTTGTTGATGCCACAGAATTTGAATAAACATCGTTTTCATGAACCAGTCTTAATGCTACTGGATTTAAAATTCTTTATTATTTTTGTTTGAAGTTAATTTAAAAGTCATGGCTTATTTGGTCAGACTGCCGTGTGCACAAATTGTCACGAATCCTTGAAAATTAATAGTAAGTTACCCAAGTATTAGTTGTTGTGAGAAGAGGCCTTTACCAAGAGCCACACTGAACTAAGAGACATTTTGTAAACTACTACCAAAAATACCTCAACGCAGAAAAAAACAGCATTCAAGGGCTTATATTATTTTTATACCGTAAATGTAGGTTTATTTCTATATTTCTTCTACTTTCTTTTAAAGAAGACAGTGTCTACTGAAATGTTTAGGATTTAGCTATGATTTCTCTTATTTCTAGGAGCGTGTATTCTGAAAGTGGGCAACGTCGCAAATAGACATCAAATATTTCACTGTTTTGATTAATTTGGCAATATTACTGTATGGAAATATGGAATGTGGCTAACTGGCGAACTAGAATATTAATAATGTGTAAAAAAGGCATCTGTAAAGTTTCCTTTTAATACTTTTTTTACATCTAAAAATAAATATTCAGTGTTACGATATTATTAATTGCATTTCATAATCAATATTTTAGAGCACTAGTTAGCCATATTTCTTAATTCCATACAGTAATATTGCCAAACTAATCAAAACAGGTAAATATTTGACAGTGTGACAGTCCCTGAATTACCCAAGGCTGATACAATTTTCGTTTTTCGTGTTAATATTAGTGTTTAAGTCGGTTCCCCCTTAGGGGGAAGGGACTCCACCCCGTACGGCCCTGTAGAGGTCGTCTCCGGACTGGTCACTCTCCCACCATTATAAGAAATAAATGAATTCCCATAAGAAGAAGTCCGATACCTTGTTCCACTACAAGGAAAGGATCGAATGAGATTGTAAATAAGACTTAATAATTCATAGTTATGAAATTACATTGGATGTGGTTTTAGAAATCTAGTAAATAATTGAGGGATGCAAAGTATATTATTATATAAACCTGTGAGTAACCATTACGTTAGCGTAACAGGTATTTGGTCAGTCATTACTCACACGATACCTCACATCTGCACTCGGAGTACTCAGAGAAACACTTCCATAAGTGACGCATTGCGTCGGCATCACGCTCTTTTGGAGACGTGGTCCCTAGCAGTTCTTTCGAACTGAAAAACGTGACGAAGCGGCTATCCCTGCGGCTCAGTGCGACCGTCCATGTACAAGCAACGGAGCGGCTAGTTCGAGCATTGCGTCGGCATCATGCTCCTAAGGAGACATGGTCCCTATCAGTCCTTGGACTGAATATAAAATAGATGTGGTCACCCAAACCCATGGAAGGTCACTCTTTGCACAACAAGCATATCTGTAAGCCACGTGTTCATGTCAGTCTGACCGAATTATTGGTCTGAGATAAAGAATACAATATTCAAGAATTACTAGGTAATAGAGTTGAGTAATTAAACTCAAGAACCATTATTTAGAGTTATAGATAATCTCTCTTAAAGACCTATTATTGATCTGAGGCAAAGAATACAAAATCCTACATTTAAGTACTAGATAATAGAGTAGAGAATCATAATTCAAGAATAATTAATTAATAGAGTTTTGGATCAACTCTTTTGAAAGCCTATAGACAGTCCCAAAGCGCCCGCCCTTCACCATTTCCTAATGTTTGAACTGGGGAGAAGAAGTGACGCAACAAACTCCCCAGGAACACGTCTATGTCTGTTTAGTTACAAGAACATCAATTATATTACCAGCCTAGTATGAAGCTAAGAAGAAAAGAGGGAGTGCAAAATTATATAATATAGTATTATGTTTTAGTATTATAAATGTTGGAACGCCAACGTCTCCTCCTCTCGCAGTTGAGCACCACTATCTGCAATTCAGACTTGGTAAGGTGGAAGGGGTAAAGGGACCGATAAGCTTGTACTTCAAATATGATTACGTAATACTACGCTAATTTATTTGTTTACAATATACCCACTTCAGTGAGACCGCAAACAACGTTTGCCTCATTGTACGTGTCCTGTTAGACCTAACGCATAGAACCTCTGAGGAACTAATCAGATTCTAACGGAACACGCTCCCTAAGCACTATATAAATGTTTTACTCAATCCTAAGACAGAGTACTGCGAAGTCCAGCTGTTATTGAGGAAAACAAGTTTAATATTGAATAGTTCTAATCGCGTACTAATATGAAAGACACAAAACTAGCACAAGCGCACCGTAGATTCAGCCTCTAGCAGAATACATTACGATCGTACCTGGTGAACGCCGAAGTGGTAGCTCGTCATTTCATATTTCCTTAATCTGTCCCATTTAGAGGATGCTTTCAATGTAATAGGCAGCCGTGTGGATCGTCCTTATCGACAACGGGGCGTTTCGATCTAGGCATCCAAATGACGTGTCTCGCTAATATAATTTGTGAGAGGCCCGAAAGCCGGTTTTAAAGGTTTAACGAGACACGATTTCTAGCGTTCCTTAGAACGAACTATCGATTCAGTTTGAGATACTTGGTGAAGCCTAACCCCACTCCCTGGAAATATGCGTCAACAAGCCTCACGCAACGTATTCTGTGGCAAAACCTTCGTGGAAACAGAAATCATCACAAACGTTTGGTTGTTTTGTAATGCAATTACAGATTGGCTTTATAGCCTAGATCAATTCCAAATGACCTATGAGTATTTATGGCTCTGCCTTCCAAATGTGGTGGGTCATCTCAAAGTCAACACTTGTCATAAGTAATGCCCCTGGCATTACTGCCCAATCAAGTATGGTGGAAGGCCTTCGCCATTTCCCTATAGCCAACTGCTAGTGACAATAATCTGCCAAGGTACGGATTAGGATATGGACACGTAATACACGAGAATGTAACATTCGTTATAAAACACGATACTAAATAAGTGTTGAGTTACAAGAAGTTTAATTTATATTACCAGCCTAGGATAATTATTATAATAAAATACTCACTCAGTTGCACCAACAAGCACACACTCACCCAGTCGCGCCAATAAACACACACACATACTCGTACTTCGTTAAATACTACATTAGTCTAGTCTGGGTTTCAACCCAACTATATTTAACTTAATAAATAATACTCGCTATCTTGCGACAGCCCACTTGGACATGGCCTAACATTACGTCCACACCCTACCGTGGTCTCAAACCAACCCTCTTACTTAACCACCCTGGCTACGGACTCTCATGTCTCACATACTGACATGTCTCTCCCCTTTCGCGACTTAGAACCAACTGTCTTTTTATCTAACAATATTCGTCTCCTAAATCCCTAAAAAATACCACGTGGACCGTTGGGCCGTGATTTTTCTCCCACCGTTTCGCAGAATAGGTTTATGGCTGTTTTTGTGCACAACTTCTTAATTATTTTAAAAGTATCGGTATGAATTGCCTCAGCCCGACCAAATCGTTACCAAATGCTTAACCTGGTAGTGTGACTTGAGATTAGAAATTGGATATTTTTCTAGTTTCTTTAGAATTCGTAAAGTTATTGCATCCGACCTTTTCTTGCGGTACGTGTGAGTAGTTTGTTTCCCATAAAATATAAATGAAATGGGTTTGTAAGAGGTTCAATATTTTTTTAACATTTTAAAGAAATATAATATTTTGTTATTAATTAGAGTAACGTGTCGAGCTATCAACCCATAAAATTGAGATTTAATATATTCTTAAGAACCCCGAGTCGGCCCTTAAGTGAAGGTTTTAAAATAAATATTATAATATTTTGTTATTAAATTAGAGTAAATGACACACAGTCACAACAGCTATTTGCGATGTTGCCAACTTAATCTAGGTGCTATAATTTGTATACCAAACAAGACCATAATCGACGGGGTCAAACTCAAAGCATTTATTTCAATAAAACCATTTACAGGCACTTTTAAATTGTCAAGCAATATGAAGAAATATGTAGCTAGTTGCCCATTCCAAAGCGTAGTAGGTACATACGAGTACTTATGGTAGATAGGAATGCCGTGCTTCCTCTACCCCTGTCATGAATACAGTAGTTAAAACCCTACTAAATGTGATGTCATACCTTACATAGCAGGAAACCCATTTGTTTGAGTTGTTCACATAGGAGCTTCTTTAGATTCAAACAACATTATCTATACGCGGATACATAGAAGAACATAACCCTTACAACTTAGCTGGACGTAAATCTGGAGTATACTAAGCATAAAATTTGTTGTATCCTTGGTCATTAATCTTGTAGGCAACTGTGTCTAATTCCTGGAGCTTCCGTTAATGTAATAAATCAACTAAGTAAGTACAACTGGTGTTGTGAGCAGCCTTCGTTTTCGGTTTCGTCATTTCGTTAACACTGGTTTATATTTAGATTTTCGTGTAATTTGTGTTTAGGAATAAGTGTTTGTGTGCTGTTCTCGGTAATCAGCTAGTCTGGTTTTAAATGTGGTTGTTGTGGCTAGATTGTTATTTGTTTGGTAAATAATTGGATTTTATCGTGTTGTCATAAATGTTTTTTTTTATCTGCTTAATATCAGGCTAAACTTCTTTTAGTATATTTATAAACTTTTAAATATGATCATTGAGGTCCAAGGTCTGTAAAAACACAATAGGATTTTTTTTTAGTTTATGTGTTAGTTGTGGAGCGTGGGGATTGGCACAAGATAAGGGCCTCTTATCTTGTGCCAATCCCCGGGCAATCCAAAGTCGTCCTATGGATGATAATGATGTGTTAGGTATAATATTATGTGAACTGCAAATTCACAGATTTCGTCGAAAATTTTGTGTAAGTAGCTACTAAGCTTAGTTAACAAAATGTGGTTAATTTCTTCCCGAATACTCAATAAACTCCTCAGATATAACTTGAACGTCCCTATTATATGCAGTCTTATAAATGTAGGCGTCATGATTGATTGCTTGATGCAAAACAATGTTGTTTTCCGGTTTCCGATCGGTAAAACTTGTTAATTGATAGATTACAGGTGATTGTTGATGAAAGGAGGGAGCTGTTTGTTGTTTACCGACTTTTACGCGGGCTGAGTCACAGGCACAGCTGGTAGAATTTAAGGTTAGCGTATTCGTTAAGTACCTAGTTATTTAGTTCAGATTCAGGTGTGACGCATCCTAGTTGTCTGATTAATGCTACTTTGAGGAGCTTTTTATATAAGAAGTTCTTAGATTCATTTCATATAGTTAGGTTTTCAGACAGGCCGTGTAGTTCCAAATAACGCATAGGTCTGGAAAAAAACTCTTCTATTGTGCGTTAACCTTAATACCTAATAATTAAAAAGAATACTAGGCCACTAATAACAACGAAATTAATTAATTAAACTATAATCACAGCTTCATTCGAAATACGCTGAATAAAAGTAAACAGGTAACATAAACAGTCACTCCAGCAGCTCCTTCACGCACTATTGCCTCTCAAAAATACCCTTCGGCATATTCGCATTCGACGAATAATTCGAATGAGTTACATCACTATTACGTCCACAAATAGTCGCGCTCCGGCGGACTACAAAAGGATTTGTCGAAACAATTGTTTAAACTTTGTATTATGTTTACTGCGTAAACATGACGCATCGTGCGTAAAGGTCCTAATCCTTAAATAATAGTAATGTATGGCACAAAATTAAAGGGGCTTTTCACAAGTATTGTACCTAGTTTTATGTAATTACACAGCGTGTATCACAAATGTGTGGTCATATTTATTGGTGTGGTACAGACCATCAAAGTGAACAACATTCTCAATGGGACCAAGATCGTAATCGCGAAAAAATAATCAGCTGTCCCATACATTTGGATCGAGTAGGTATTGAAGTTTTGTATAGCACATGTGTGAGCACTGTGACCATTACCTTCTACAAAACTACCATTTACTGGGTATGTCTCATTGACTGGAATGAGCCCTGGCGGCTGAGAGTATGTCATGCTCACTCAAATCTCCAGCTGGTGGTGGCGTGTGTGTTGGATCATTAAGTTCCCTTTAAACTGGTTGAGCTGAATTTTGCTGATCCATGCGTCTCGTCGTGAAGGGGCGCCGTCAGTAGGGACTGATCATCTCTTATCGGCAGATAAGAGATGATCAGTCCCTACTTATCAGTAGGTAAGTTAGGTTAGGTTAGGTAGTTTAAGTGTCCGTGGAGTTTCTAGCCCGTTCTTCTCCATACGAACCTACTACGCTTTGGAATGGGCAACTAGCTTCATATTTCTGACTGACCGACTCCTTGACAATTCAAAAGTTCCTGTAATTGGTTTATTTGAAATAAATAAACGAGTTTGAGTTTGTATGGGACAGTTGATAATTTTTTCGCGATTCCGATGTTGGTACAATCGATAAAGTTGTTCAGTTTTAGTAAATTTAAGATGAACTATCAGTTATTCAGTGTTTAAACGTAAGTGTTATGAAAGTCCCTAGATTAGATTAGGAAGATTAACTGGCATTTTATGGTGCAGTGTTAAATGTTTATTTAATTTATTTATGTGAACTTCATTTATATTCATAAACTTCCAAATTAAGATCATAGAGCACAGAGGTTTGAAGCAACGCCACGAGACACGAATCGATAATTTTTATATCATTGAACAGCTTAACAGCTTTTAGGATTTCATTGATAATATTTTTGTGTAGCTACTAAGCCTAGTTAAAAAATTGGGTTTTCACAAATATTCTTCTGCAAGAGCCTTCAACCTGCATGGTTTTACCATGCAAACCTTTGTGAATCCTAATCCTTACTAATATTAAATATACGAAAATAATTGTTTGTTTGTTACACTTTCACGCTAAAACGGCTGAACGAATTTAGATTAAATTTGGCACACGGGTAAACCATAACCTGGGTTAGGACTTATCATCCCGATATTCCCACGGGATCAAGACTTACGCGGATGAAACCGCAGGGCGGAGCTACTAATAATATTATAAATGTGAAAATGAGTTTGTTTTTTCGTTACACTTTCACGCTAAAACGGCTGAACGTATTTGGATAAAATTTGGCATCTGGATATTCCCACGGGATTAAGACTTATGCGGGTGAAACCACAAGGCGCGGCTAGTATTTATAAGTTGATAGCATAATAATGAGACAAGCAAAGTTTGTATCAAGAAGGCAGAAAAATTCATTAGAAGTGAGCTAGAAGAGTGAACAAGTGGATGTCATGATATAAAAACGTAAAACGATTCTATGTATAACTTTTATTTTTAATTCCAAAGATTTCTTTCATTGAAGTACCACTGCCACAGTACCTAGTTTTATACAGTTACATTTGGCATTGTTAATGGCACTAACGATAATATATTGATGTAGCTTTAGATGAACTAAGTATCACTCTTTCAAAATGGCGCCATTCTACGGCTAATGGGAGCGTTCAGTGCGCGGATCATTTAACTAAAATCTTTTGAAGAAATATGTGTACGTCGAAAGTGCTTAACTTTCATGATATTTTCTTAATATTATTTCGGAGAGCAAAAATAATTTTGAAGTCGATTTACTCGGTTTTATAAGATCTTAAGTTATTAAGAGTGAAATTAATTGGGCTTGAGTACTTGAAACTACGCCAGTGCTTATTGGTTGATAACTTTATTAAAAAAAACTTCATCTTATGACTAAATTCTTCTCCTTATTAATCGTAAAAAGTGCCGACCAACTAAATAACTAACATTGTAAGTAAGATATTCCTTTGATTTGTATTTGTTACCATCATCAAAATCGGGCTAAGGTCACAAACAATACAGCCTTATTTCTGCGTCGTTTAATTGAATAAAATGTCTGAATAAATCATTTAGGGGCGTTAGAAAAACAATTGAGACAGCTGGCTCCTTCCCACGCACCTCTAAATCATATTGAAGGGTATAATAACCTCATATTTCTTGAAGATATAGGTACTATTTGATTACATAATATTAGGTAATGTCACGTGTATATTATTTCCATACATTTGCACCTTTTTATCGCTGAGAACCTACTCAGTTAGTATCTATAGGTAAGCTTAGGACTTTATAAGATTTAATGAATCTGTACCTGGTCGACAGAGTTTTACCCGGGTGGAAATAGAGAATGCTTATATAATAGTATTTTATAGTTCATACTGATTCCATGTATCGTACATACTAATTCCATGTTGCCATCTTAAATAGTAGGTACTTATTAATTCCATGCTGGCATGATAGTAGTAGGTACTTGCTAATTCCATGCTGCCATGTCAAAATTCGGTCATATTATAAGGTAAGCTCTTTGTTCTAAGGTAGCCATCTTGTCCTAAGCTATGGGTCGCAAATACGAAGAAAACTCAGTTTCCCAGATATGAGACCTAGCTATTATATTATATTATATTGCAACTTTCATCGAAATCGTTAGAGCCGTTTTCTCAAACTCGAACTCAAACTCAAAGCATTTATGTATTTCAAATAAACCAATTACAGGCACTTTTGAATTTTCAAGGGGTCGGTCAGTCAGAAAGATGAAGCTAGATGCCCATTCCAAAGCATAGTAGGTACCTATGGAGAAGAACGGGCAAGAAACTCCACAGACACTATTTTAAATCATGATATGGTTACAAAATATTGGTTACATCATTCATGTTGAAGTTATACACGTGAGAACGATGCAAAACGTTAAAAGCATCCGTAACAAAGTCTAGAATGTGATTACAAATATACATAAAAATGTTGCTCATTACATAGTATAGGATTATAAATAAAAGAGACCACACTAACACACCCAAGAACTACACCTAAGGATTGTTTATACTGCATATTGACATAATTATTGTATGCCTATTAGGCAGGTTATAATGGAACTGTAATTTACCAAACATCTGTCTGTTTAACCTATGCCCACAATAAAAAGATTTGATTTGAACAAACTTTTTTTTTTCATGTGGGTAATTATCAAATAACTTCTCCCGCTCTGAGCGGAGCGGGAGGGCGTGTCAGACTCTTACTGACTAAAACCTACCCGTGTTCCTTCAGTTGCCTGTACGTTGCCAGGGGCCACGGTATCTCTTTCGGACTTTCCCCTGACCCCGGCAGGCATCGGTCCTAGCGGACCCCGTCAGTTATGCTGACATCTCTTTGAGGCGCGTGTGGAACACAACGCGCCGTCGACACGGGCCTGGTCCTTATCGGACGGCGAGCTACCCATTGCTCACCGTTCGCAAGCCCGCGTCTACGGTGGCTAGGAATCGGCCTGCGATTCCCGACGCCCAGGGCCTCTCCTGAGGCGGCTAGGGGCGTGAGGGCGCGAAATTTGCCTTTCCCTCACGCGTTTTGCCTCCTCCTTCGCAAGCATTACTGCTTCGTAAAAGGAGGTGATAACTTCCTACGCCCGCTCGCTCTGTACCATGGCCTGGACCAGAGCCGGACGTGAGAGATCACTGCCGGCTATCGCCTCCAGCAGGACACGGCGGTGCCCCACCCAAGCCGGGCAGACCTTCACCGTATGCTCCACCGTGTCCTCCGGGCGATCCACACAGTGGTGACACCCGGCTTTTTCTTACCGCCTTATGCGGAATAGGAACATCCCGAAACAACCGTATCCGGTGAGGACCTGCGTCAGGCGGAAACTGAGGGCACCTTTCTAGGCACTCCTCAAAGAGGGGACTTATCGCCGCATTTGTGGCGTGCCCAATGTGATGAAACCTGGAATGATAGTTATAAGGGAGATAAATAACAACATAACATAACATCATGCCGGTAATCGCCGAATGGTTAGGCAGATATGTACCTATAGTACACCCACATTTCGCCAGTTATGTTTAGGTCCCATGTGCGAGCCTATTGCCATCAACAACATACATCTAGACTCCGGACTGCTACTGACAAATTCCAGATAGAAAAAAACCCAATAACACGTAGCCCGCCCCAGGAATCGAACCCAGGACATCATGCTCAGCAGTAGCGCTCGCGAACCCTAAACAAATAATTGAAATATTATAATAATAATTATGTTTCAGTATTTTTAGCCTAAAATGGAATAAAACAAAACATAACCGAATTAGCCAAACAAATACAAAGTTGTTGATCTTTCTTCTAACCAGCCAAATTATCTGATATACAATTCTCTGGATCCGAAAAAGTAATTTCAAACAAACTCCAATTCTGGCTCACACATCAGTGCACACATAGAACAAAATACAGAATATTACATAAGACAAACAATAAGACTTTTACAAAGGAGTGTAAACAGTGTACATGAAAATTTGATCCTGTACTAAGGCAGCATAAAAGCCAGAGGAGCACACAACACATTCATTTTCTATCCTGTCACTTACTAAGCTCGTGACGTCACCGAGGTAGCGGTGCTGCGACCTAATCTAACCTGACCGCACACGCTGTATAACTAACTAGCAATAAAAGTAGTAATAGTCCATTGAGGTTACTTCAAGGGCCTTTTATTGAAGTTCATAAAGTAATTGTACTAGCTCAGCAAGTTAGTAAGTAGATTGGATAGTTTTAACTACCTCTTTGGACGTCTGCATATTTAGTGGTGGTGTTTAAAGTTCTGTTTATGTGGCTATCGATTGCACATGAAGGAGTGAAATGGACATAATTATTTACATTTTATAAGAATGGTCAGTGTTTTATTAAATTATCCTTTCTTTTTCATGTGGTTAGTGACTAACCTGGTGTTAGAGTTTTTATGCCGCCCATGGGCCTCTGACTAGGCTTCACATACCGTCGAGAAATATTTGTCAAGTATTTCTCAAGATGTTTTTGTTTGTGACTGCTCTCGACGCTTGACGTGTCCACACGTCGGGTCCGGGTTCGCAACAAGTCAATCGCCATCCTAAGGATACCTCTTTGAGAGGTGAAACACGTGCCAATTTCTCACAGGGTTCTTTATGACTCTTTAAGAACAGTTACGCGGATTAGGTTACTAAACATACGTCGTCTATTGTATTTTATAATGGATTTCCGCAAAGCCACGCCTGAATCAATTAACTATTTCAATAGTAAATTACTTGAAACGGTGAATTGACTTATAAAATACGCACATGAATCCGAAAAGTCCGGGGTGCGTGTCTTGGGTTTGAACTCGAGACCTATGACTTGGCAGTCCGACGGTCACAACAATACGCTATCACACTTATTGACACTGAACTATGATCATATATCAAGGTATCTATATCAATTCCTACTGACATTATTTTGTTTGCAACGGTCAATCAAGACATGAAATTGAACAGTGGTAGCCTGCAGATTATCGACGATGATAATGATGATGCCGAAGGATTATCATACAGAAATACCTAGATTAACAATACTTGTTATTTGCCCTCTTCGAAGTAGCTTACAAAACTAATGATACTACTTATGATACTTTCCTCTATACTTAAGAAGCCATATCATATCACTTGGTCACTCAGCCAAGTAAAAGATTAAATGAAAGGATTTATGAGGCAAATGTAAGTGGAAGCCCGACAGGACACCCAAGAGACACATTAACCGTTAATGATGTCCTTCAAAACAATTTAGTGCGTAGTTTAAACTCATGGCTGATGGGAATGAAGAGGTAGTTATGTGTGATGTGTTCTGTTTACCTTGGCAGGGTTACTTGGTGCCACTTACAAATAATATAACTGTTTTAGTTGGTAGATTTCAATAATATAGTTTCATACGAGGGGCTCATGGCTAAATTATAACAGCCGCACAGCTCTATCGATCAGGTTAAGCTACGCTTGCCGCGGTCAGTCCGTGGATGGGTGACCGTCTTAACATACTGAGACCCCTCCGTGCCTTGGAAAGCACGTTAAGCCGTTGGTCCCAGCTGTCATTCTTGGATCTTTGACAGTCGCTACGTGTCGTCAGAAGCCCGAAAGTCTGACACAACCAGTCTTACCAATGGGTATCGTGTTACCCAGTAACTGAGTTGTGGAGGTCAGATAGGCAGACGCTTCATGTAAAATACTGGTATTCAGCTGCATCCGGTTATACTCGAAGCCAACCCCAATATAGTTGGGAAAAGGTTAGGCAGATTGATTGATTGAGTTACACTACTACTGTGCGTTCACTAAAACTTATCCCGTGACGCAATTTGTAGCAATGTTCTCTCAGTCGCCATTTTGAACTCTATTAGTATTGAAACTATGAAACTAAGCTTGAGAGGCAATGTTGCCAACATGATAGCAAGGGACTAGTTATAGTGAACGGTCTGTACAAGGATCTTTTGGCGTTCGATTTACGTTGACAGGGGGGCGCTGCGGGTAAACATTGGTGCAATTGTTTTGTGAAATGTATTGAATAACAAAATGGCGGCGTTAGTTCTGATTTTGGACACGCGCCAAAAGAACTTTGTAGCGCTACACCAATTCCAACAACTGCTATTATTTGTGGGCATTCAGAAAATGAATGGGGAAGAAACAAATGTCTAGGGTTGGAATCATAGATTGTTTGTTTTGGTGGCCTTCTTTTGTATTTTTAAATCTTTTGTAGTCTTGTCTGCGTGTGAGTGCTTGCAAAGTACACAAGATTCATAAGCGATTTTTTCCTAAACTTTTGATCGATATTTTATGTTGTTACGAATATATTCTTCTCGAAACCATACTATTTTGAAATAATTGTTGTTTTCTCAAAGATCCAATTATTTTTCATGAGAAAACCACTTTTGAATTTTGTATAAGTGTAAACCTTATAGTTACACCAATTTCAAAAGCGTTTTTTTTACAGTATAAGGTATATTTACACTCGGGACTGAACATTATAATATTGTTCGGCATTCATCGGTCTTTAAAAAAACCGTTTCGTCATGAAAACCGTACTCATGTGTGTTTATGTGTATTTGTACTCATGTTTGAACAAATAAACAAAAAATATGATCGGCTTATTTTTCATAGAGTTTATGATATGTTAGTCTAGACTCACTAAGCTTTTCCAATGCATTTGCCATAGGTTTTTCTTAAGAACCTTGAGAAATAAGTAAAATATTTTGTTTGAAAAGTTCATCAATAATAATAATAATAACCTAACCTAACAACAGGCTAGAATTACACCAGAAAAAAAGGATTACTACCAGCCTAGCAACAAAATCCCTCGTATATAAAATGAAATACCTACTTCAAAAACGAAATCATTCTACATAGAACCAAAAAACCGTAGATAACAAACACCAGTACTTTTAAATTCATTCTGTATAAATTGGCGGTACTGATATCGTTATTGTATATCGTATTGTATTCTACATTCTGATGGCTGCCATGCGAATATCTATGTCAGTAGTCACGGGCAGACAGCACACTGAAAGCCTGTTAGGTTTTCGGTACATCTACGTGTACTATTTGAGTTTTCAAAGTTATGTAGAAAACGAGCCGAGTGTATTGTATTCAGTTGCATTTGATTTCTAAAGACTTAAAGAATAGGAGGATTATGTAATATTTTTTGGAGCTTGTGGCTAAGTAATAACTGCCACACGAGTCAATCCATCAGGTTAAGCTACGCTTGCCGGGGTTGGTCTGTGGATGGGTGACCATCTTTACATACCGAGACTCCTCCGTGCTTCGGAAAGCACGTTAAGCCGTTGGTCCCGGCTGTCATTCGTGGATCTTTGACAGTCGTTACGGGTCGTCAGTAGCCCGAAAGTCTGACAACCAGTCTTACCAAGGGGTATCGTGTTACCCAGTAGCTAGGTTGTGGAGGTCAGATAGGCAGTCGCTCCATGTAGAATGCTAGTATTCAGCTGCATCCGGAAGCCGACCCCAATATAGTTGGGAAAAGGCTAGCCAGATTGATTTTATTAGTACCTGGGCGAGAGCTCTGCTCTGGTGAAAATAGAGAATGCTCCTTTAATAGTGCAGGATAGTTAATAGTAATTCCATGCTGCCATAATAGTCGGTACTTACTTATTCCATGCTGCTATGATAGTAAGTACTTACTAATTCCATGCTGACATGTCATGTTATTCCAAGGTAGCCATCTTGTTATAAACTTTGGGCGAACGAGCTCTCCTCGGGTGAAAATAAGGAGAAAACGAATTTTCCCAGATATGAGACTTAGCTAGATCGATTTTTCGCCCCCGTAAACCCATATATTGCAACTTTCACCAAAACAGTTAGAGCCGATTTCGAGAACGTGATTACAATATATATGTATATATATACAATTATTGCGCGTTTAATAGTATAGGATATAACTTTACATAATATTATTATTATTGCATGCAGAATAAAGTCTAGGAGGGAGAAGGAGACCTCGTTGGTCCAGTGGTCGCAAGCGCTACTGCTGATTATGAGGTCCTGGGTTCAATTCCCAGGTCGGGCAAAGCGTTATTGGGTTTTTCCATCTGTAATATCTCAGTACCATCGTGGAGTCTGGATTTGTGGGTATACTATATGTACATCTCTGCCTAACCCTCGGAGAAAACAGGTGTGATGTTATGTTATGTTATGATTAAGGACTAAACTTAACTTGATTAATAATAAAAACTTGATTACTAAGAGAACGAAAAAAATCAAAACAACAAATCTCAAAGCCTTTTGCTACTCACGTTACATAATCATCACCTACCTAGCCTTTCCCAACTATGTAGGGGTCGGCTTCCAGTCTAACCGGATGCGTCTGAAGACCAGTATTTTACATGGAGCGACTGCCTATCTGACCTCCACAAACTGTCTGTTACTGGGTTTACTGGCGATTCCCCTGGATAAGAGTCACGTTACATGTTAGTGAACAAATTGAAACAAGGCGCGGTTAACTTTTGTATGTAAGCATTGCATTGCAATTAAACATTGACTTTTAACCATTTAATATTGACAGAAGATGTGCATTAAATGAATAGGTACAATGACAAACACAATGATGGAAACAAACGATGAATGTTACAATGATACAAAATAATTTCCCTAAAATTTGTCAAATGCTCGATCAAAACATTACGTTATTGAAAATAATAAACCAAAACATAATTTCATCAAAACAATATTCGAGCAAAACATCGACAAATAAACGGCAAACAATACATCAACATCAAAAGATAATTAGTGACGCTCAACTTTGCTAAATTATGGACATTAGCTATCAGAATGCTGAGCAATGCCCGAAACTGGAGCGTGTGCCAAAGGGCCTTACCTACCACCACGTAATATGCAAAGTACACCCCACAGTGGACATTAAATATTTACCATACACTGTGAGAGGACGTCTTACGAATTTACTCATGCCACACAACAAACGGGGAGCTTAAGTTTTTGCAGAAAACACAAGGCTATGTAGTTACTTTGTGTTGTAAGAAGCTGTTATCTCGATCTATTGCTTGTAAAAGGGGTTGAAGTAGTGGGGAGATAAAGAAGATGGTATCGTTCGGGGAGCACGGATTGGCTGTTGTGTGACCATTACTATCTGGATAATTTAATTGTTTTATTTAATACGAGATAGAGCAGAGAGTAATAGATCAGTGCTGGCTCAGTGATAATAGGTCCGACTTTTAAATAAATAAATAATTAAATTATTTATTTGCATAAAACGGTATACATGGTGTTTAAATATAATTATAATGACACAAACATATTTTGCTAAGATAAAATGTTGCAACATATATCAACATTTTTTATCCATAAATTCTTTTAAGCAATAGAAGCTACACTCATTCAACCACTTGTACAACTTTATCTTAAAAATAATCTAGAATAAGTGAATTTTTATTAATTACAAAATACAACGTTACAGACTTTTGACGGAATTTAATGATTTACGAGTGGTTGGTCGTAAGTTTTACCCAGATACATTACCTCTTGTAAATTATATCATCACCATTGCTCTCAAAACGATGAAGGAAAACAGCGTGAGGAAAACAGTATGTCCTAGAACCAAAAATTAGAAGACATGTGACATCCATAAACCTGCACTTGGCCCGCGTGGAGAATTATAGCCCACTCCCTCTCACATAGAGGAGGTTTGTGCGCTAGTGGTAGGAACGAGTCGTTATTATAATCTGTACAATTTTGTCATAGAAATAATATTGACAGTGTATCGTATAACATACATAAATGATTTTAAAAAAACTTCCAACAAATAGACTAGCTAAATGTAGCTTCAATTATAGGTTTAATAGGACGCCAGTAATATAACATGTACATATATATATGAATAGTTTAGTGTTTCCTACGTTGTATTAGTATGCGATCAAATCATTTGATAACAGATATTTGTACGACACCGTTGTCGACGAGTAATTTAAATCCAATTAGTAGCCGATATATTGAATAATTCAATATGCCTGTATATTGTAGTGTGTATCAATAGAGATAGGTATGTATGTAGGAATAAAACACACAGGCATTTACCTCAAAGGTAAGTATTAAACTAAGTAATTGTTTCAGTCAGTAACTTCAGCTAAAAGCTACATTTAAAAAGTAACTCAGTATTTGCTTTATCTACAATTTGAAAGGCAAGAATATATACCGCAGATTAGGCAGTATGTTTTAATAGTTACCTTTGTTTTCCCTTGAGGTAAAAAAGCAAAAAAAAGAACCTTCATTTTGTCACAGACTGCCAGTTATTAAATTATGAATCATCTTTGAAAATATACCTAATAGAATTTTAATCAATATTCCTAAACCAGGACTATTTAATAATTCAGCAAAATTTATAAGCAGGCTGTGCCCGGGTGTCTTTTAATCTTAAAATAATGTTGTGTTTGCTGGAAAAAAAGGTTATGCGGCCTGTCAAAACTTTATTATTTATTTATCCGTGGCGCATACTTAATTAACCTAAAAAATACAGCCCCGGCCCGGCTGTGTGTAAAGTCACGTAGAATATCGTCAACAGCTGTCAAGAATAGAGTTTATACTAAACGGAGTATGGCTTAGGGTCGCCATCCCTTATTTTAATGAAGTTCTCAAGTAATGTAATATAATTAAACTCGTAAACAAACAAGTATAGTTAACGAACAATATATTATGAGTAGTTTGGTAATGAATATAAGGAGCCGACATTACCTTGATCCCTCGAACGGAATTTCCATTTAATTTCGGCGAGCAAACGCTGGCGGAATCCTGATTTTTCACGTAAAACGTTTTTGTTCTTTACATTCCATCAATCTGTCTACCTAAATAAATGTTTAGGCAGACAGGGCGACCATATCGCCCTGTCTGCCTAAACATTTATTCATTTTTTATCAAGCTTTATTGCGAATTTAACAAAAAATAATCTTCTTTCCAATGTAGCTTTATATTTTGTGACGAGACGGTCGCCTAATGTTTTTGGCCTATCCAAAGTCACAGAGTAAATATTTCGCACAAAATTAATATTTTGCTCATTCCAGCTCGTCCAAACACAAATAAATGAGATTACTTTTTATTAGTACTCAGCTAAAACTAGTGGGCGTTGCTGATATAAAGCTTTTTAGTGCTATTTAAATTAACTTTAATGTAAATAAGTTTTTAATTACACCGAAACTGTAACGTAAAAGTTTTAGGAATACGTATTTAAAAAACGTCATACTAAATAGGGAATTGCAGTAAATTATTCTGCCTAGCCTTTTCCCAACTATGTTGGGGTCGGCTTCCAGTCTAACCGGATGCAGCCGAATAACAGTATTTTACATCGAGCGACTGCCTATCTGACCTCCATAACCCAGTTACCCAGGTCGCTCTACCGACTGTCAAAGGTCCACGAATGATAGCTGGGACCAACGGCTTAACGTGCTTTCCGAGGCACGGAGGGGTCACGCTATGTAAAGATCCCATGCACGGACCGACCCCGGCAAGCGTAATTTAACCTGATGGACCGACCCGTGCGGCTGTTATTACTTAGTCACGATTATTTCCAATAGGGAAATATTTCAGTCATCCTCTGGTGCCGTGGCAGTGGCCGGCGAGCGCTTAATCCAAGTTGGTCGCAGTTTCTTGGCTGTTTGGTATTTTAAGGACCCCAAAATTGGAATTATTTGAAGTTCACAAGAAGAGGTACAATCATTTTATTAATAAGCGCTTTGTATACTGCACGGTTTCTTTATGGTACGGCGTATTAGCCACGCCGTAGAAAAAACGAGTCCGTCCACAAGCTTCCATATACATAATCCATACAACATTGACGATCGTGGTGCCTCTCGACGAATAAACCGTAGTTTTTCACGGCAAGAAAAACGTGTGTTTCCAAAGGGCCACAGACAGAGTGTTTATTGATATTATTAGAAAAAAGGAAATGGGAATAATTTGAGACTCGATGAAATACATGCCTTTCCAAAATGAATACCGAATCAACGGCTCGATAACTATTGTAGCCAATTATGATCAATTGTACTAACAAAGTAAAGACCAATGGACCTGCCGAAGTTATTAGTTGTGCTGGCAACTCCTTGTTGGTTTACCAAATCAGACACTTATTGTACAATAAATCAATTCAATAAATTATTGTTGCTTATTGTATTTGTTCTGACTTACGGTGAAGGAAAATAGTGGGAAGAATCCTAGGTTTATTGGCTGATTTGTGCATTGCTGCGCTGCTGTGTTTGGTTTATAGGGTCATCATCTACCTAGGAGTAGCGTAGTAGCGTAGTAGCGTAGTAGCGTAGTAGTGTAGTAGCGTAGAAGCGTAGTAGCGTAGTAGCGTAGTAGCGTAGTAGCGTAGTAGCGTAGTAGCGAAGTAGCGTAGTAGCGTAGTAGCGAAGTAGCGTAGTAGCATAGTAGCGTAGTAGCGTAGTAGCGTAGCAGTGTAATAGCGTAGTAGCGTAGTAGCGTAATAGAGTAGTAGCGTAGTAGTGTAGCAGTGATAGCCTAGTGTTGTAACCGTCAGTCTGCCAAGTCATAAGTCTCGATTTCGAACCCAAGACTCGCACTTGACTTTTCGGATTCATGTGCGTATTGTATAATTATTATCATTATACACTAGGTTAGTCACTAACCACACGAAAAGAAGAAGAAGATCATATACCTAGCCTTTTCCCAACTATTCTAAGTTCAACCAATCTAAATTGATGCAGCTGAATACCAGTATTTTACATGGAGCGACTGCCTATCTGACCTCCACAACCCAGTTATTGGTTAATACGATACCCTTTGGTTAGACTGGTTGTCAGAGTTTCGTAACATCCTAGACATTAGAGGCTGAAATTGCGCATTGCAGCGTTGCCGCGTTTTGTTTTAAAGGGTATGCCTGTGTAATAACCTACAGGCACACGTTTCTACTATGCTCTGGGATAGCAACGCATGTGAGATGAAATTGTGCATTGCAGTTCTCCAAATGGCAGTGACCACTCAAAATATACAGTAGTTTTGTAATAACTTTTTGTTAATGTTATTGCAGTACCTATGTGCCCTTTTCGGATTGGACAGGATTTTTGTATCACATTGTATATCGATACCGAGGAGCTTGTGATTAAGTATTAACAGCCGCACGGGTCGATCCATCAGGTTAAGCTACGCTAGCCGGGGTTGTCGATGGGAGACCATCTTTATATACCGAGACTCCTCCATGCTCAGATACGTTAAGACGTTAGTTCCGGCTGTCATGCTTAGATCTTTGACAGTTCGTCAGAAGCCAGAAAGTCTGATAACCATTCTTACCAATGGGTATCCTATTACCCACTTACTGGATTGTGGAGGGCAGTTAGGCAGTCGCTTCGTGTAAAATATTGGTATTCAGCTGCATCCGGTTAGACTGGAAGCCGACCCCATCATAGTTGGGAAAAAGGCTAGGCAGATTGATTTTTGACTGATGTACAGTACTAGCAAAACCCTTTTTTAACACCGTTTGTTATTTTATATAACGCCTGTATTCCCGGCAGGGTTAGGCAGCGGTGTTCCTACAGTACACCCAAATTTCGCCAGTTATGTTTAAGTCCCATGTTAAAGGGGGCGAGCCTATTGCCATCAACCGAGCACTTATCCAGACTCCGGGCTGCTACTGAGAAATACCTATATACTACATATGGAGTGGTATTATCTATTTTTATTTACTCGTATCTATTATACTACCATACTGTACCGTATATATACTCAATATTTATGTAGATATTTATTAAATTATCTGTGCGTGCAGCCCTGTATATGAAGGCTTGTCAATGTCCAATTTTCCTTCGTGTCACAAGACACTGTGTCTGTATAAACGCGCACACATTTGGGAACTATCCCAACTAAAATATATTTTTGAAATATTTTCTTACGCAAAGTATTTCTATAGAATTGACCACGTTCCTTTTGTAGTCGGGTTTCTTTTTTAATTAATAATGAATAAGAGAAGTTCTTCTCAAGAGTTTCCTTAGGCCTAGAGAAATTCTAGAACAATTTCCAAGCATGAATCTCGATTCAATTAAAACAGTTGACAGATTTCATACTAATCTCGGTAAGTTCAGGTACGCACGGAAGATTATTTTTGCGCTCTGTTGGATTTTCAGCGCTCAGCTCACTACCGAGAGTTAAAATTCTAGTCAAGTGTCTAGTAAATTATAATAGTATAAGAAATCGTGCGAACCTGGGCTGAATCTATTTTTAACAGACTTCCAGAAAGGAGGAGGTTAATGTTCGACGCGTATGTATGTTTTTTGTTTTTTATGTATATCCTCCGATTTCTTCGTCAATTGTGGACCGATTTTGAATATTCTTTTTTGTATGAAAGAGTATGCTCCCAAGTTGGTCTCATATACATTTTATTAACTTCGCTCGGATAGTTTTCGAGTAAGCTTCAATAATAGTATTTTTCCCACTTAGCACATGTGGATGATGATGATAACTTCCTGTCCCTGTTATTTACATAGCAAGTAGGGGTATTCGAATTTATGTGGGGTAGGTAAGGTACCACAACAAAAAAGTGAAAAATAAAAACTTTTTACAAAAAAAAAAAGCATCCAACAAGTGTTCATGGTTTTGAATTTTCGTTTTTTGCCACCGACTTCCGAAATTAAAGTTATTTTTCACTTTGTAGTGTTTTTTTGGAAGTAATTTGTTTTGTTTTTCTATAAAAAGTTTTTTTAAATCGAAATTTGGGCCCTTAATTGGATAAGGAACAAACAAGAAGTGTTCGGAATTTAACTACACAAGTACCTACTTCAAGACACGAAGTAGGTTTAGAGGGAAAATGTTTGAGTGGTCATAAACAAAAGGTTCGCAACCCGACAAAGTATTCGTTATTTAAAATCGAATGGCATCTGTGCATTGGCTGAATACTGGCCAGGGCCAGAATGTATGTTTGCACTGTAACACTGTGTGCGGAAATCTATATCTTTTATATCAAAAAAGTATACGTATACAACGTGTTCTTTTAGTGTATTAATGAGGCCATGTGAAAGAATCAACTGGCATGTTTTTTTTTTCGTTTTCATACAAAATAATTCGACTAAGTCGGGATTATTTATGTAAAACACCCTTAAGTAAAAATTAACAACGTTGCGTTTACTTAGCTTTAAATATATATGATTTGGTTTGAATAAGAATGATTTACTCGTACTTATCAATGAAACTTAGATACACACATCGAGAGTCTAGTGTTAAGTTATCTTCGAAACTACATAATATGTATTTTTCGAACACTTCTTGTAGGACTTTTTGTATTATTTTTACTTAGAGCATATATAACCTTAGAGTTATGGGACATCAAAAGGAACACGTTTTTTATACCTACACATCATCGACGCGAAAACTTTTACCATGGATTCAAGTACATGAATCTGAACCCCCTGCGATGAAATTTATAGTCGGTTTAAAATAAAAAAAATCATAGAAAAGTGTAACCGTGTTGACCTACGCGGTCAAAATCTATGGAACCGCAGATTTTTTTTTAATAACCGACGAAAAATTTCTGCGCAACTGGCAGTGACTTTTCGTGTCTGTCTGTGTCTGTTGAGATCTTCAAAACTACACAACGGATTTTGATGCGGTTTTTACCATTTAAATCATTTATCGCGGAAGGTGGATGTGGACAGCACAGAACTGGTCGAAGTGGCGGTGCTTGGGGGACGCCTATGTCCAGCAGTGTCAGTCTTTTGGCTGAAATGATGATGGTGATCTAGGAAAGTTTATGTGTTTAATTTATTACTATGTAACTTATATAGAGCACAGAAATCTTGATGTTTTAACATGTCGCCATTGATTGCACCCGTGTGAAGCAGAAGCGGGTCACTAGTATATTTTAAAGACATTGTGTGATCAATATCGTATGGCTCTAATTAAAATAATCGATTGGCTCTAGTAAAGGAGTATAATTTTTCATTTTTTTTTGTAATGTGCGTTTAGTTTGTGTAGAATAAACATTTCTTTTTCTTTTCTTTCTTAATTGTAATAATTTCGTCTTTCTAATATTTTTACATCGATTCCGACGTAATCAGTAGGTACACAACCAACGATCGCGACTATTTGGGACAGCTTGTGAAACCCGGATCACACTATCGGAAAAGCAAATCAGAAAAAAGGGCTTGGTCGAAATAATGAAAAAAATCCTCTTTGAAACGCGCGAAAATTCCGCCGGTTTTGACGGGACGAGCTTATTAAAAAAGTTACTTGGCGTAACGCCTCTTCAAGTAACATTTCCGCCCCGACTGATATATCTTTTCAGAAAAGATAAATAATAAATTGCACTAGATATGATTGCTTCCAGATCGATCTAACCTAAATCGAAATTCTGGGCACGAAGGGAATTGATTCCTTGCTTCCCTCTGGATATCTCAAGAACGCATTGGTTCATTTAATGAATTGTGTCAGTATTTGTTTGAATTTTTATCTGCTTTTTAAAACTTGTGCTGTAATGTATGTATTGTGTTTTCACCTCACCAATATATAATATATAAGCAGTGATAGCCTAGTGGTGTGACCATCGGACTCAAGGCACGCACCTCTGACTTTTCGGATTCATGCGCGTATTGTATAATTATTACTTGGTTCAAAAACGGTGAATGAAAACATCGTGAGGCAAGCCTGAGAGATATTTCTCGACGGCATGTGAAGCCAAGTCAGAGGCCCATGGGCGGCTTTAAAACTCTGACACTAGGTTAGTCACTAACAGCACGAAAAGCCTCAACAATTATTAATATTGGTAACACTGGATAATTGTCCGGAAACTTGAATGTGTCCTGGCTCGATGAGGACGATGAGAGCTATAACATATTCCATTGTGCGAAGCTTGAGTTTTTGTTCCTGACCACACCTTCCAAATGTCCTTAAGGTAGTTTATGTTTTGTAGTTTTTATTTTTTATTTTACCGAAAACTTACAGACTAATAACGCAATTAAAATCATTCATAGGTAGGAAAATATGCTAATTACAAGCTTACACATGTACACATCTAGTAACAAATACTTTGCGTTGACTTAATGTTCGTTAACAGCGAATTGCAAACCAAGAGAAATAAAACATTTTTAATTTGTTAATAAAAACGTAGACGATATACATAAAAAATAAAAAGTTAGTCAACTCGTGCAACATCAAAACAGTTGAAATATGAGCACCTACATAACATCACATCAGATATCACAAACCGAACTATTGAGTTTTTCTTTTTCATGAGCATCTCCAAAATATTCCTTCTTTTGGATCTTTCAAATACTGTGTGCGCTGGATCAGAGAGCAAAATAGATCGATCTCCAGGTGCGATGGTAAACTATTGAAGGCTTTAACACTACGAATGGAGAAGGCGTTGCGCCTGTAATTAGTCGACGCGTATGGTGCCTCCAGCATAGGTCGACATGTTGGTTTATTTGGTAAATGGTATTTAGAATAATCTTTTTCGGCATAAAAACATGACCTCAAAAACTCTTTTTTCTAGACAAGAAAACCTTAATAAACACACCACCTCCAGACATAATCTTTGTCCTAAAAAATAAACTTATCTCACAAAAGACCCTTGAAGGCAAAGATTATCCCTCTAAACCTAGTTATCCTTGAGATAAGCCCAGAAATCCTGAGAGTTAGTAAATAAACAGCGTGATAACTTATATAGGGGATAAGGTGCTAATAATGTCGGCGAGAGGGCTCACCGTGACGTCATCAGCCTTTATCTCGGGGGATAGCACTCGGAGGATGGCGGTATACACGTTGCAGAAATGTTGCCTGGGGGATGGAGGGTGGACGGGAGCGGATTGTGACTTGAATGGTTTATAGTTTCAGGCTCGCTTGCACCACAAATTTTAATCACTAAGTGCGCTTAACGCTTATCGAATTTAAAAACATCGTTCTGTTTCTGTCAACAGTTTGAAAGTGACAGACACGGAATGATGTTTTAAATATGTTAAGCGATATATATACGTCTTCCTTACTAATAAACGTATTATATCAGGTGAATAGTTACACACCAATTTTTCTCTTTCAGTCGTCAGTAATTTGACTTTCGAAAGAAGAAGACAAAGCGTTGTGTAACTATGCAGACGCTATACAACGTTTATTAGTAAGGAGGTAGTGGTTTGTTGTGCAAGTTGGCCTTAGTGGTGAAGATGAGTTACATTATCTTAATCACCAAACTTGGCGATATGAATCTACGTTTTTCTTGATATCACGTAGTGGCTTTTTCGTGTTGATAGAGAGTGGCTAAATTCTAAGCAAATTCAGAATACTACAATGGTAGTATTTTTGCACCCCAGTTGTGGATGAAAACTGTGCCGTAGCAAAAACTGCAGTAGGTGCGTTTTGCAGTCCAACACTGTTTTTAACTCACAGGGTTTAATTAGAGTGTATACCAGTGCTGCTACTGCAACAGCTCAATTCAGCAAGATGGACAACCTCCGATTTTTTAATAACGAGTGCCACATACTGAATTGATTGATCCAACATTTGAGCCAACTCCCTCGCCTAGGTGCAGCCACAAGCATAAATACCTTACAGTTACGCAAAATTCAAAAGCGTTTTACTCGTCGCATAAAATTTTTAACTTTAGAATATACTATTACATAACATATATCGCAACCATACTATGTTCGTTACACCATAAAATATCTATCATCACTTTGGGAAAAAATCGCTTCAGAATCTCGAGGAAGGGTGTGCTTTCTGCTTGTGACTTGTGACCATTCACAACTTGCGCCGCAGTACGTCATGTCTGTTCTCACTGCGGGCCGTTTATTCATTATTCACTTCGTCGACGTTCTGTTAAACGCGTTACTCGTTTGTGACACTCCCATTTGGCTAGCACCACTAAATAGGTTAGGCAGAAGGGTTGATTTTCTTTATCAAGACAGCTGGTGCCAGTAATCTAGTTAATTTGTTGAACACAAAATTGTGGATGAATTTAAAACATTGTGTTCATAAGTTTCCTTTGCCAAAATAAGTCAACTTGTGGCTCATGGCACGTAGAAATTAAACAGTCGGTCGGGATCATAAGCGAAAATTATCGTATTCAAGTTATAGCTGTGTTTCGGAGGTTTGAAGCAACCGCTTCTCATAGTACAATACCAAACTACTGGCAAGTATTCAGCAACTTTATAGCTTGGGCTGCGTCTAGACATCCTGATATTTACCTAACAACCGATCAAATGCGCGCGCGTTAACGCGCGTCAGTGAGCGTTAACGCAGCACTCAGAGAAAAAGTCTCTATACATAGGCAAGCGATCGTGCATTGACGCACGCTTTGATATTAATGTAACGTCCGTTTACTGTTCAGTTGAGCGCGCGCTTTCATCGCGAGTACTTTTTTTTTGACAAGTTTCGTATCCTCGCAACGCACTGAACTCTCTTTAAATTTGATCATGCGTTGACATGCGTTAACGCGCGGTACATTTGAATATAGCCTTAATGCTCAGATGAAAGCTGACTGAAAACTTCAAATCAATAATATGAAAGGTTAAACTGTTTAAACTTACAGTTTTCTTCACTTGGTCGATGGTATGTAAATGGTTACAAAGTCTAATTAGCTCAGTTAAGTGGTTACACCAACAGGTTTGTCTATCCTTCGTCAAGTTAAATAAAAAATAAAAACTGAAGAGACTTCTGCATTTCTCTCTATTTAGTGGAAGCACGTTCCGTGTCACGGTACCAACTTATTGCATCCTGACGTCAGATGTCATTGAGAAAAATGGCCACAGCTGGGCAAGATATTGCGGAAGTAAGCGACACCAGCTCCTGCATGCAAATGAGGATAGTTTGTTTAGTGTATTTTTAACCGACTTTAGAAAAGAAGGAGGTTATCATATTTGGCTGTAAGTTTATTTTCTAGTTGGTTGAATTTGGCTTGAAACTTACATGGTGAATACCATGTAAGGAAAGCCAATTCAAGCCAAATACAACAGTTTCTGTTTTTTTAGGTTTCCCAGAAAATAACGATTGTAAGACGGGTGACAATAAAATATTTCTAATTAGGCAGAGGTGCACCTCTGCCCACAGTTCTCTACCCATAGTTCGCCAGTTATGTTTAAGTCCCATATAACAGCGGGCGAGCCTGTTGCCGTCAATCGGGCACAAATCTAGACTCCGGGCTGCTACTGACAAATTCCCGATGGTAAACCAAATAACACTTAACCCGTCCCGGATATCAAACCAGGACCTCATGCTCAGCAGGAGCTCTGGCGACCACTAGTCCAACGGGGCAGTCAATGTCAGTATTTCGTTTAAATGGGTTTTAAAATTGTCCAAGTGATAAACTATTCAACTGAGCTCCAATCCACTCAATTAATTTTTTAAACATAATCTACATACATTTAATTCCCATTGCCACTCCCACAGTACTTCACTGAGGCGAGAACGCAGCTACATCGGCAATACAGAGTGAATTGAGCCTAATTGAAATACAATACGTTGCTGCTACAGACAGATTCAAGCGAGCAACGGTACCCAGACAATTGTTGTATGTATTACAAAGCTCAGCTTAATCCACAAGGGAACTGCCCTGAGAACTTGGAAAAAAATGTGAAGTACAAGTGGCATTAGCTCTAATACAAGCTAATAAAATGAGAAAGATTCTGTCTGGCTTCCAGTAGAGGTACATTATGTCTGCGTGTAAGGTTCTACAACAATTTTATTCAATGTGTAGTCCCAATTTCCTAGACGATACGGTTGGCGCAGTGGCTGAGCGATCGACTGCTGCGCAACGTGTCGCAGGTTCGAACCCCGCACGGAACAAATATTTGTATGATCTGCAAGTAGTTGCTCCGGGTCTGGGTGTTAGTGTATGTGAGTTTCTATGTTTGTAAACGCACCCACGATACAAGAAGAAATTCTTAGTGTGGGGCAACGTAAAAAAAATAAAAAAAACCTGCCGTTTGGTAAAGATGTTAACTGACTAAAACGAAAGCATCAGGGTAGCCTTGGAAATTCACATTTTCGGGCTATTCCGTTCAAGCCCAAAAAATCCACCCTAAGGTGGATACTCGGAAACGTATGTCCGAGAATACACCTTAAGCCCATAAATTCCGTTAATCCAACTAGGCATAGGATGGATTCTCGGGCATACGTTTCCGAGAATCCTTAATGTGTATTTTTTTTTTGGGGTGCATAAACGGAATAACCCAAATATTCTTAAGTTGTTTATAATTTGCAGGTCACTATCAGATTGTATGTTGATACAAAATGATTTGCGGCCGTATCAAATATTTATTTATACTCGTAGAATAATAATAAAAAAGCATCAATACAACTCGCTAAGTTCATATTACCCTATTGAATCCCTTCATGAAATTTGAGCCCAATTCTAACATACTAAGTTGTATTGCTAATTTTAATGATTATAATTTTGTAAATCCATATTTGTTGCGGTCGCGAAACATATTTTAATTAACAAACAGCCTGACACTGACCTGAAAATGTAAAAAACTAAAGAAAATTTGAATTTCGCGGGTTACCTCAGCGCATGCCCCTTAATGCGCCCTACTCCACGTACTTAATTGATTATGTTTGAACATACTATGGAGTTTCTTGCCCATTATATTAACTACCTAGTTTTATATGGAGGAGAATTTGGAACTGGCGCCTAGAATCAATTCTATTTTCTTGTAAATTTTGACGTTCTAAGTGCATTTTAACGTCCTAATATTAAAAGTCCAGCAATAAATTATTTGACTTTTGACTTTTTTTATTTTTGACAGAGCACCTACCCCTTTGTCTAGAACTCATTCAAGTACCCAGGTACTTAAAGAACAATTCTATTTAAAAGTTTCATTTATTATCCCTACACAAAATCGACATTTCAATGACTAAATTGATGTTAGCCTTAAAAAGAAAACCCCGCTCATATTCAATATTATTTTCCTTTACAACAAAAATAAAAAGCAAAACAATCCATTACTTCAAAACACGGGATGATGGATCGTTCTCTTTGTAACCTCAAAGTTCAGATAGTTACTCTCGGACCAAGTAATGGCCTCAGAGGAAATTTCGTTCCAATTTTTGCGACATTCCCTATTCCTACACAATTTAATAACCAATGAGGGCAGAGTTCGGGGATGACGTCACAGCCTCACAATACATGGTCTTAACTAACAAGGTTTGGACTCAAAGCCAAGACAAGCGCCGCACTCCCCGAGCGAAATAAGTTATCGATAACTCGCTCTTTGAGCGGGCGAAATATCGATACATTATCGATGAAGCAGGTTCGCGTACTTAGTATTAATTTGTAATATTCAACGACGGCTGAAATTAGTTTCTGGTACTCAATTTCAGGTATCGATTTCGAAATTTCTGGAGTAAATATTGTAATAATTTGATTTATACGTAGAGTTTATTTGTTTCCGATAAACTTTTTGTTGTGTTTTGAACAATGAATCTTTTAAAGTTCTAAACAATATTCTTTGAACGAAGTTACGTAACTTCATCTTTCAAATAAAAGCTCGCTTGTTACCGGTTCGAATATCCTGACGTAGTGGACCCCCCAATCGATAGTTACATCATCGATAAACCCAACTCTACACCGCACATCGGAGACAATTTCGAGTAGATTGGCAAATCGGTCACGTTCACGATATAATAGCTTTTAATGCATGACAAGGAGTAATGAAGCGTTGAAGCAATCTCTAGCTCGTACAGCATCTTCTATTGATCATTATCCCCTTTACAAGATGGATTTACTCCAACGAAGTATGCTAATGCTGTGATAAATAATCGCTTGCTTAGAATTGGAAAACGCTTTAAGTACTTTTAGCCTCTAAGACGATTTCGACAAATCGAGTTCGATTAATCGGATTGAAAATCGAATAAATAAACTCGAGTGATAATTGTGTCGGTTAGAGGATCTGTAATAAAATTAATGTTTTGACTAGGTTGACTTGGTTTTGCTTACGAATTGGGCTTCATTATTTTTTAATCTTTAATAAGATTTCAGACGGGCTTACAGATTATCTGAGGATTTTGTAAAAAGCTCTTCATTAAATTATTTCTAAACATTTTATTGAAAATCCAAAAAGAAGTTACGAAAACATTTTGTAAATTGAAAATATCATGTGCTTTCTCTAATATATTTACAAGAAAATAGCTCACAAAAACGATGTTTATTCAACAAACATGACAAAGCCTAACACGAATTTATTTTTGATTTATTCTGTTCCTGTGTAAGTCTCGTTGTTATTGAATAAGTTGCTTGACATACATTCTTGTTGAACGGTTCGGCAAAAAAATATAAATAACAAAAAATACGATGCGGACCCCTGACAAAGTTCCCACAGCACTCACCTACATGAAATATATGAAGAAAGTTTGTGATATCGAGCAAAAATTTATAGCGTGCGCCTTAAAAATTCTCCGAAGTGATAAATTGAGAAAATATTGCTTTTCATATACAAATAAGAGAGGGGAACCTAGCTTGGGTTCACTTAACGAGGCTTTTTTCTTTTTAACTAAACCTTATAATATAAAGAATGTGAACTTCAAATATATATGTAGAATATTCTTTATTTTAAATCTGTCTTTAGAGTTTTTATCAGAAAAATAAAAATGCTGGGTTGATGGATCTCGCTTTTGGTTAAACTTAAGAAGCAGATATATGCCAGTAACCTTGAGTGGTTAGCTGGCGTGTTCTGTACTGAGCTCACGCAACGCGTCGTACGTCCAGCCAGTAATAAATAGGACTTGCCCATCAAGGAGCGGTGTCCCCAATTAGACGTCCCGAATTAATTTATTATATATAAAACAAAAGGTATTTTAATAAAACACGTATACTAAAAGATTAATAATTATATTGTCTTTTAAATGGTGAAGGTTTCAGAAAAATTCACTTGATAGATTTTACGTGATTCTCAATTTTTTATCAGCGTTAGACATAAATTTACAAATTTATTTCACTTTGGAATTTAAATACATACTAAAATATTCCTATATTCAATGATTAAAAATATGGTCTTATTTAACATATATTTTTTCCAAATCATTAACGCTACTAGTTTAGACGTAATCTTCAGTATAAAATCATTAAAAGTCAGTTATCGTCGTCTTAAGTGAATAATAATATTAATGATTGCATGCCGAATGGTGAAAGATGGCTGAGCTTTAATGTATCATCATAATACCTATTATGTATTACCCATACTTGCAAAATAAATGTCTATTCTATTCTATTTATTGTGTATACGATAAAAATTACAGATATAAATTTTACATAGGGTGACACAATGGGCAGTCTTATCGCTATCTTTTCAAATACGTAGGTTGAGCATCTATGTCCGTGTTTGTAAATGAAGATTCACGATCAGCCTATAATGTTCCTCTTCGAGAAGGAGTGGGCTGTAATCTACCACGCGTGCTCAGTGTGGGTTGGTAGGTCACATGTCTCCTAATTTTTGGTTCTAGGACATGTCGGTTTACTCACGCTGTTTTCCTTTATCGTTTTGAGATTAAGCTGCGGGGTACTTTTGTAACACACAATAGCAATGGCTTTCTTTTGACAGTTCAACAACATTCATTGCGTTATTGTTGAGTCGATAAATTCTTCGAAAATGTGAAACAATGGATTTGCAATATCCTTCAAAATCATTCAGATTGTGATTGAATGTGTGTTATGCAATTAGGGTGTATTAGGGTGCAGGTGTACTTGTTTACTATACTTATACATGCCAATGAAAAGTAGAGCCGTAGGGCCCAAAATGTTGTCATCAAAAAAGTTTTTACAACCACATTTTCGTCAGAAAACGCTAGAAAAATTGTAATCGATAAAACGTATAATGTATGGTTTTGCTCTAAATATAATTGGTATACAAGCTGTTACAGCGGTATAACTACTAAAATATACAGCAATTAAGAGCAGACCAAATAAAGCAACACATTAGGTATTCTAATCAATACTAACAGAGGCTAATAATGGTGGAAATTGTTACTCAATACTACAGGTAGGGCTTGGAAAGGGAAACAAATGAAGGTGTTAAATTATATTGTATTGGGTACTAGCGACCCGCCCCTACTCCACATGGTTTCTAGGGCTTGACAGAGCATTGAGATTTATTTATTACTAGCTTTACCCGGCCCGATTTCCCACGGGTAGCACTAAACCCTACCTACCCTACCTACCCTACCTACCCTACCTACCCTACCTACCCTACCTACCCTACCTACCCTACCTACCCTACCTACCCTACCTACCCTACCTACCCTACCTACCCTACCTACCCTACCTACCCTACCTACCCTACCTACCCTACCTACCCTACCTACCCTACCTACCCTACCTACCCTACCTACCCTACCTACCCTACCTACCCTACCTACCCTACCTACCCTACCTACCCTACGAGATACCCCTAAAACTAACCCCTAACTCGAGAACGGCTGGGCGTTCTCGAGTTTTAGCGAGACTAACGAACAACATTTGATTTTTATATATAATTCTCGTACTTATGTCACTTTAATATTAATGTACTCGTAAGTATTTAAATATTCCGAAATAAGTTTTCAAAATTTTGTTGAAAAACTATCGGAGTGCCAAAAAGGAGGGTTTCTTTGTTACTGCGACCAATTTCGGCTTGTGGCTAAGTAATAACAGCCGCACGGGTCGATCCATAAGGTTCAGCTATGCTCGCCGGGCTTAGTCCGTGGACGGGTGACCATCTTTACATATCGAAACTCCGCCGTGGCTCAAAAAGCACGTTAAACCGTTGGTCCCGGCTGTCATTCGTGGATCTTTGACAGCCGTTACGGGTCAGAAGCCCGAAAGTCTGACAACCAGTCTTACGAAATGGTATCGTATTACCCAGTTACTGGAGGTCAGATAGACAGTCGCTCCATGCAAAATACTGGTATTCAGGTGCATCCGGTTAGACTGGAAGCTGACCTCAACATAGTTGGGAAAGACCTAGGCAAATTGATTACCAATTCCAACGTAGCGCTCGCTGGCCCGGCTTCTGCTGCGGCATCGCTCGCTTCGCGCACTCGGTTCGCGCGTATTTGATCACATTTCAAACCTAACCTAACCTATTTGGTTGAAGTGCCCTAATAATTATATTACTAGATCGTGCTCGTAACATAGTTATATTACTAGTAAGATACTTATGAACTACTTTCTTAAAACGATATTACGGTATATAGCTATATCTCTAGGGACGTAACTATATCACGGCTACAACCATCTTACTGTCAGCTGCCTAACCAGGCTACAGGCTATCCCGTAGATGTCTTGTAAATAAGCTTAACATTTATAGACTTGTACTACAATGTTACGGTGTATTGAGCCTTAGCGCCTGTAAGTTCACTTCTAAACTTATGTATATTTAGATCGGCTCCTAGTTTAACTAGGGTGCTAAATATTCACATTACGGTAAACTTCCACCGTCAATACAAAATTCAGGGACCTCTGCACAAACATGATGAGACTGAATGTGTCTAGCACGTCTAAACCATGGTCTAATAAAACAAGGTCTGGCATTCCGGGACTAACACATGCTTACGTCACTATCCAGTTGCCACTATTTGTACTGATACACTGTACTTTATTGCAACAAAACACGATTAAGGAAAGATGTTCAGCCACCATTCTATTAAATAATATGTACAAAGCATTTATGCATGTGTAAACACTGCTTTAAACTACTTCAACAACATTATCTCACGCGCCGCTGACAAACACACAAAAATAATTAAAATTATCCGCAGAATGGCCAACATCCAACCCTGGGTCACTCCTGGTTTAATTAGATGCATGAGACAACGCGATAAACTTCATCTTGAATGTAAAGCCGACCCTGAAGATATCACAAAACAACTAATTTACACCAGATACAGAACTAACAATGCGAGCCGTGTCCAGAAGTACCGCTTTCTGAATCAAGCCCTTGATCCAGCTGCCCAACGAGAGCCTCCTTAGGTGTTGGTCGAGGCTCTTGGCAATTAAACCATTGGCTGATACGACTATCGGCACAATGATCGCTGAGTCCACATCCCACATGTCGACAACCTCGCGAGCCAAGTCAAGATACTTGATTTGTTTATCTTTCTCGGCTTTCACGAGGTTCCCGTCATGCGGGACCGTGATGTCAATAATCATTGTGCGCCGCTCTACTCGATCCACCACCACTATATCAGGTTTATTGGCAACAATAGTCCTGTCAGTGATGATGGATCGATCCCAGTACAAAGTGATATTTCCATTTTCGAGAACTGGGTCGGGCGCATACCTATAGTACGGCACTTCAGATTCCACAAGACTGTACTTCAGAGCAAGTTGCTGGTGGATAATCCTGGCTACAAGGTTGTGTCTATGCAAGTACTCTTCGTTAGCTAGACGAGAACAACCGGAGATAATGTGTCGGATTGATTCTCCCGGACGGTGGCATGCCCGACAGATGTCAACCGTGCCGTCTTTCACAATAAATCTACGGTAATTGTTCGTCATGATAACTTCGTCCATAATTGCACAGACAAAACCTTCGGTTTCCCCAAAGAGGTCACCAAAACGCAGCCAGGCTACGGACGCTAGAAAATCTACATCGGGTCCATGTAGGGCCCGGAAAAAGCGTCCGTGAAGCTCCTTACTCTGCCATACCTCCTTGCGATCGTTAGTGTCAAGCACTACAGGCTTGCGCCAGTTCTCTTTAGCCAAGGAGAGCGGGGTGAGGCCCTTGTCCACAGCGACCACATCTCGATGCATCCCCACGTCGGCTTCTAGGAAATATTCCCAGAGACTGCATATCTCGCGATTGTGGAGGGTCTTAGCGTTTAAAAAACCTCGACCTCCACACTTTCGCGGGATATACAGTCTCATTACCGATGACCGTGGGTGGTGCATTCGATATGCAGTCAGCAGCGTACGGACCCTCCTATCCAGAGCGTCGAGTTCGGTCTGAGTCCATTTGAGTATACCGAAAGAGTACATCAAAACCGGCATGACCCAACCATTGAAGGCGCGCACCTTATTTCCGCCTGATAGAAAACTATTAAATACTTTCTTCAGGCGGCCAAAGAAGCGCTCCTTCAATGATTGCTTCATGTCAGTAACATTGATGCCCAACGCTTCCGACATACCCAAATACTTATAGGTTTCGGATGCGGAGAGGGCTCTAAGGTTTATGGAATCCGCGAGCTGTGTTCCCGCGGATTCCATAATCTCCCCTCGCTTTACATGCATGACCGCACATTTGTCCACACCAAATTCCATCCTGATGGCGCTACTGAAAGTTTCAGTTACTTTCAGTAGCTCCATCAGTTGCAAATTGTTGGGGGCAAAGAGTTTAAGGTCATCCATGTAGAGGAGGTGAGATATAACCTGACCACCTCTCCTCAGCCGATAGCCTAGACCTGAATTCTCCAGCAGTGTGCTTAGAGGATTCAGGGCTAAACAGAACCAAAGCGGACTCAAACTATCGCCCTGAAATATGCCTCGCTCGATCCTTATCGGTTCGCTATTCCTCTGGATATTTCGACATCCTGGATAGCGAAGGACCGTCCTCCATTGCCCCATACACGACATCAGGAAGGTGCGCAGAGTTGCATCTACTTTATACAACTCCAGCACCCTCATGAGCCATGTATGTGGCACCGAGTCATAGGCCTTCTTATAATCTATCCAACATGTCGAAAGATCCTTTCGGGAACGACGAACCTGTTGGCTAATGGCCATATCAATGAGGAGTAGCTCCTTAGTACCGCGGGATCCGTTCCTACATCCATTTTGAGAGGCAGACATGATGGAGTTAGTGTCTATATGTTTGTTAATTTTAGCTCTCAAAATAGATGTAAGAACTTTATAGACCGTCGGTAAACATGTGATCGGCCTATAATTTTTGGGTTCCGCAGTGCTACCAGATTTATGGAGCAGGTGGGTAACTCCTGTCGTTAAGAACTGGGGTAGCGAACCAGACTCCAATGCAGCCTGGTACTGAGCCGCCAAGCGAGCGTGCGACCTTATAAACCATTTTATCCAGAAGTTGTGCAGCCCGTCCGGCCCTGGAGATTTCCAGTTAGGCAACGGACGAACTGCACGAGCTACATCTTGGGGGCAGATGGTAATAGCCCCCATTTCTGGTATTGGATCGCAGGCTCGCTCGACTTCCCGAGTCCAATCACCTTCGGTGTGACTGACAGGCACCGACCAGATGCTGCGCCAGAAAGAGCACATGGCAACATCATCCGGTAGACGCGTGTCAGTCTCACCTTGGTCCGGTCGCTCCCAAGCCCTATAAACCCACCTTTCATCACTCTGGAAGGTGCGATTCTGAGTGTATCGCTCTACTCGCCGCTTATACCTACGAATACGGTTCGCCCATGCATACACTTTCTGCTTCAGGAAGTCGATGCGCTCTGTGACACGGGCCATATAGTCCTGAGGGCTGATATCAGTCCCTAAGAACGCCCGTCTCACAAAGCGCATCACTCTGGGGCGAGTATTGCCCTCCCTGAAGCAGATTAGTTTGCCGATGAGCGCTCTGGCCCCACCAATACGGCGCTCAATCCTGCACTGCCAAGCTGGTACAGCAGGTTTCGGTCGTGTAGCTCTAGAGGCATCAGCAAATTTGACGTGAGCTACACGACATGCTGCTACAGCCGCGCAGTACAGAATTGAATGAGTATCAGTGAGGTCTTCGCAGTCATCAAAATAGTTTGACAACTGCGAATCCAGAACCGCTATCAGTGCTCTATTTTTGTTATGCATGGGCAAACGAGGTAAACGTGGTCTAAGTTCGGGCGACATGAACCGATATTCCAGAATTGCACCCTCCAAAGCACTCCTCAGTTCCTCATTGCACTGGGTACTTACGTTTGTAGCCCTGTCATCAATCCTCTCGTCAGCTTGAATTGTAGTGACCTGTGATGGCACTACAATAACACTCCGCGGCGGGGGAGCGATGATAGGGCTACTCTGCATTTCATTTCGCAGGCGATCAAGTACAGCGTTATCCAACATATGATTACGCTGGATGACTCGCACCTGATCCGACAGTCGTTGTGCCGAAACGTTGACAGCTGGCTCAAGCACCTGAAAAAGAGAGAGCATCCGGACACGGTACGCGGTCAGGTTGTTTCCCCCCTCTGTAGCCCCATAGTATGAGCGCATGACGTTTTCGTTAATGGATCGTGTCCATCTCATGCGCTGCACACTTCCGCCGGGAGCTGGGACCCTATCAGAGGCCGGTGGGCCTCGAGGTCCTAAGCCGTCCGGCGGCCGGCGTTCTCTCCGTCGGCGAGCAGGTGGTGGCGTCGTGGGCGGGGAGAAATACTCGTCGCTCGAGCTCGACGCAACTACCGCAGCCAGTGTCGTCACAGCGCTCACAGTGAGGCTGGGTACCGGCGGCGGCGAGGCGGAGCTGAGCGAAGAGTCCGGAGGTGGTGGGCGTGCTAGGCGTGCGGCAGATCTTATCAACATATTATCTTCATTTTTATTTTCTGTTCATTGTTGTTTTATCGGAGGTGACATGGGCTGTCATGTCACCTCCGATTCGGCAGTTTTTAATAAAATTCTATTGCATTTTGGTGGTGAATTATGACCTTTTTATTATTATTTTTATGGTTTTCCGGTTACAGGTTTACTTTGATTGGAAAAACTCTTGTAAAAATGCGTCAAAATTATTATAGTTGATAAAACTACGTGGACGAGATGTTCTGTTGACACAGTGTTGCCATTATTATTATTATTTAAATTGTCATTTCGTGTGTCTAATCAAATACTAAACCAATTAAAATTAAAATAAATTATAAAATTGAATTTGATGTTGTACCCGTTTTAGATATAAAAAAGGCATTTAGAAAGTTTCCAAATACTTTTTTTACATCTAAAACTAAGTATTCGGTGTTACGATATTAATTATTGCATTTCATAATCAATAATCTAGTCCGCTAGTTAGCCACATTTCTTATTTCCATACAGTAATATTGCCAAATTAATCAAAACAGTGAAATATTTGACATCTATTTGCGACGTTGCCCACTTTCAGAATACACGCTCTTAAGCATGCCTTTTCCGGCCACCGTAGGCGCGGGCTTGCGGACGGTGAGCAACGGGCAGCTCGCCGTCCGATTAGGACCAGGCCCGGGTCGACGGCGCGTTGTGTTCCACGCGCGCCTCAAAGAGATGTCAGCACCAACTGCAGGGGTCCGTAAGGACCAATGCCTGCTGGGGTTGCGGGTTTGTCCGAAAGGGAATATCGCGGCCCCGGCACACGGGCAACAGAAGGAACACGGGTGGGTTTTAGTCTGACACGCCCTCTCGCTCCGCCCAGAGCGGGAGAAGTCATTTGATGATTTCCCATCCTCAAATAAAAAATAAAAAAAGCATGCCTTCGCGTCTAGCCTAGGCGTTCGTCAAACGGCAGCGTAAACGCTGGCGTGTTAAACTAACGTATTTTTGACCACGAGACGCTAGCGCAGCGTCTACACAGTGACTATAGGGCGACAACGTGACGTCTACGTCTACGCAAGACATACGTTCAACGCGAAAACTATCTATTGCGAAGTAGCTTACAAAATACCACAGAGACTTTCACGTATCCAATTATGTCATTGGACGATAAATCTTACCCTTTTCTTCTCTAAATAAAACGAGAGCTAAATAAAATAAGGCAGGTATTTTATTTTAAGAATGATGAGATAAGGCTTACTTCGGATAGTAGCGATATTATAAGTAGGTACCTACCTAGCAACATACGATCTTCATTGACTGTTGACTTGATCATTAGTGTCAATGCACAATTTACCATGTTGGTAGACCAAGAACTATAATAATGTATCTATCCGATGATTTAATCATTCGAATTTTCGCGAAAACCTTAGGGATAATGCGAAAACACGGATAATTAGACAATGGTGAAAACATTTCTGCGAGCAACTTGGAAGTAGCGCTCGCCGACCACTACCGCGGCACCGCACGCGGTTGGTCACAGTTCTAACCTAACCTATTTCACTCAGTTTTGTATGACAATCTGCCTGCGACTAGATAATTAGACAATGGTAAAAACATTTCTGCGGTAGATTGTATTCGTCATTTTGAACTGCGTGAAATAGATTACTTACTACTTCCAAGTTGGTCGCAGTAATGTTTTCACCTTTGTCCAATTATCCGTGTTTTCGCAATATCCCTAGGGTATCTCTAGAATTTTCGCGAAAATTCGAATTATCAAATCATCCTACGACATATCTACTAATTTCAAACTATTTCTAATCTAGACATGAGTAATAACCGTTGTAAAATACAGAGCAAAAACACATAAGTATAACATAGGACAAAAACGCGCGCTGTCGCAACAATCTACACCTACCCTAATAAACAAAAACAGCTGCCTTATATCAGCGTAGCATGTGTTCCGTAACATGCATAAGTTCGCTTCGTCGCTTCGTCGGAGCTCGGCGGGGCTCAGCGGGGCTCAGCGGGGCTCGGCGGGGGGACTAAGGGATTACGCCGGAGAGACGGCCAGCATCCGGCTATTAACTAATAACATTATACGCGGTCACCACAATGGTTGTCAAGGATGGCGAATATGGGAGAATTTTCCCTATAAGAACCGCCATCTTGGATCTCCAGAACTAATGTGATCAAGTTGTATTTGCAAAGTTTTTGTTGTTTTGTCTCGTCACTTTAATATAATAATTAAGTAATGTAGGAATAGTTATTTTTCATTTTAACATGTGTAGCTCGATGGGGTTTCCCATCGGCAAAATACAAATCATCTACTATTTAACACCTTTAGAACACAAATTTGAAAAAATCCTTCTTTAGTGCTGACCTTCTTTACATAAGGAACTCTTGTGCAAAATTGCATGCTTCTAGATCCAGCAGTTTAGGCTGTGCGTTGTCTGTCGATGAATTTAAGATTTTCACTAAATATATTTGGCAAACAATTTATTCCGACTACTGGCTAAAGGTCCTCCCCAAGTCCTCCACCTCAAAACAGGACCTGCGGTATCAGCTTTAATTAATTTATCACTCGACTCAGCTTTTCCACTGTTAAACCTCATACGCTCGTTGATTGCCTCCATGTTTTAGTACCAAATCTAATATTTGTGTAGCCTTCCGCCTCCACATTTACCGCCTATTAATAACTAGCCTCGATATATTATATCTATACATATAAAATGCTTTGTCCTGAATGACTGACTGACTGACGGATCAACGTACAGCCTAAACCGCTGATCGTAGAGACCTGAAACTTGGAGGGTGTGTTCTTTGTATGACATAGGCATCCCATAAGAAAGGATTTTCCGAAATTCTACCCCTAAGGGGATGTAAAAGGGGGGCAAAGTTTGTATGGCACACAACGTGATTCCTTGAAACTTGGCACAACAAGTACTAGGCTTGCATAAATTCAAGATAGTATTTCAATCATTAGACGTGCACAATGAGCAGTAACCTAACAAAAAGTACTAGGCTTGCATGAATTCACGATAGTATTCAATCATTATGTTATGCTACTAATAGGATTTGGATGAGGCAGATAGATACTTTTTATCCTGGATTAACACACATAGGATACTTTTTATCCCGGTAGTACGTTTCCAGGGCATAATTTCTGACATACACGCGAGTGAAGCCGCGGGCAAAATCTAGTTTAGGATAAGTAAGTTAATTACATTTATATCTAAAGGCGTTTGTTCGAAGATAAAAGGTCTACCAAAGGTGAAATTCAATTCCATAATGTAGCCCTTAAAATACAAAATATATTTCGGAACCAACGAAGCATACAAAAAAGCCTTTTTTCAATCGATTTGTTTCATCTGAGGTGCGCTACATTTAGAATGAAAACTTAGCGATGCGATAGTTGAGAAGATTTTCCGTAGCGACGCAGGTTGGGGTATTATTAATAAACCTTAGCTGGTCAATGGCCGAGTGGACCTTAAATAAATTTAGGTCATATCGTCTATTTGTAACTCATTCATCTTTCATGGGACATGGTTTGTTCCGTATCATCATGTATTACTTAGTTTGCTGAGTCAGGAGGTGATTTGCTAAATCAAAAGCCCCACGCGGTGAATTACTTACTTAATTATGACTTTAAAAGTGACTAGGAATATAATGAGAATGGGGATGATGAGTTTATTTTTATCCGTCATGTATATTACTTTAAAAAAATAGTATTTTTTCTATTTTTACGTAATCAACAGATTACGGGAATACATTGATTGGTACCGCGATGGCGAGGCCTCACTCCCCAACTTTAATGCGTTTTACCTAAGTAGTTTTTAATTAATACGATAAAGCTAAAAATACAATACAAAAAATAAAAAAGTTAATTTCCAATATGCGTTGTATCTTAGTCATTTTTAATTAATATGTTAGAGCAAAAAATACAATACAAAAAATGGAAAAGTAAATTTCTATACAATACAAAAAATGTGTTTGATGTGGCATTACCTACGATTTACGACATTTTCATCGTAGATACATCTTTCGTTTCCTTCACGTGGAAAGTATCAAAGTCAAATCAGGTACGATTTATTTCAATTAAAACATTTACATGCACTTTTGAACCATTAGAGAGTCGGTCAGTTAGTCAGAAAGTTGAACCTAGTTGCCTGTTCCAAATCGTAGATCTCTAAGGAGAATCCCTGGCAAGAAACTCAATAGATCCTCTTTGAAAAATAAAGTTATAACTAAATTATTACTTTTGGTCCTTTAGGATTTCTTCGAGTTAATAAGAAATTATGTACATGTAAACTGATATGAATTTAGTCTTAGTTTAGAAATATCCAGCCATCTTGCTAAGACCGTCGCTCTACTTAGCCTAAGGGCAGAAATAATGTTGCCTCATAGTAAGAATATAAGACTAAATATTATATTTTCGTGTTTTGCGTGGTAACTGAAGTAAATGTTAGTTCCTTTTGGTCTATTCCTCTGAATACCTCGTTTTCACTGTAATCTAGATTGGCCGGAAACCTACATTTTGAACATTAAGTCTGACTTTAAAACACTTTGGTTCAAATGGGGTTTCACTTCAGACTGCAATTTCTGAAATACAAACCTAAGTACTTACTCTTTATTACGGGTTTTTTTTTATGGAGCTAATACTAAAGAAGTAGATATTTTTATAGTTTAGGTAACAGAGGTTTGTACGAAAACGGATTTTTAAAACAGTTAGGTAGTGGACCACTTAAAAAAATAAAAAAATATTATAACATGACTGCATGTTATAATATTTTTTTTTTTTTTAATTTTCCATACACAACATTTGGCGTTGTACAGAACAATTTACGAACTAAAAAGTGATACACATACGTAAGGTAGGAAAAAAACGAAATTATAAAAACGCGAGAAATTACAAAATTAACAAACAAAATAACATTTGTTTATTATACAAACTGCAACCAAAAAAAAAAAAAATATCTTTCATCTCCTTTTATTTTTCTTCTTTTATCTTATGACCTACAATAAAAGCATTATTAATTGTTCCCTACTGCACGTTAGAAGAAACATGCTTTTTATTATTTACTTATAATTCATTAGCAGTCCTTTTTAGTTGACGTAGTCTAGTTCAAACATTTGTAAAAGATATAAACTACGTAATCCCTCTTCGTTCTAAATTACAGAGGACAAAAGCTCTTTAAAATTGCAAAAGAGAAAAATATAACAGAATATAATAATTTTATCACGCCGGTATTCCCCGAAGGGTTAGGCAGAGGTGTACCTATACTCAATTTGAAATAAGATTAAACATTTAAACCAACCTTTTTTACAGTCCGTTCACCCGATTCTGACTTCTATACCCTAGGCATAAGGATGGCATTAAGAGCAAAAAAGTGGTTACAATACCAACTGTTTACTGCAACTACCATTTGTCATGCCTCCAACGCAATAAACGTCAAAATTGGTTGAACGGACTGTAAAAAAGGTTTAGTTCAATGTTTAATCTTATTTCAAATGGAGTATAGAACACCCACATTTCGCTAGTTTTGTTTAAGTCCCATGTAATAGGGGGACAAAAGTCTACGACGTCGGAGACAGGGCGATGCACCTCAATTGGAGTTGGGCAGGACATCTAGTCAGACTCGGAGATGGCCGATGGACAAAAGCTGTGACCGAATGGTGGCCAAGCTTGGGCAAAAGAAACCAGGGTCGTCCAAAAGCCCGGTGGGTCGATGATATCGTGAAAGTCGTGGGAAACACCTGGGTGAGACACGCACGGAACCGGGAAGTACGGCAGAAAAAACGGGAGGCCTATACCCAGCAGTGGGTAAAATTCCGGGCTGAAATGATGATCATAATAGGTGGCGAGCCTATTGCCACCTCAATAAAAAAATATATAAATCTGATAATAAATCAACCTGAACTTTCCATGTATGTAAGTACATAGGTATCGTTAACGGTACCTGCCAATCTTATTTCTAGGTAAAACATTTTCGGTTGTTCAAAAATCCTTTGTATAAAATTTTGCCACGTAAACCAAGAATTAAAATATCACGTAACGGCTGAAAATAATCCTAAAACGACATTTTCCACCTATTTTATATTAAGGTGCCATATTATTTACATGAAACAAGGTAGGTTGATACGGGTTGTGCGGTTGCTCAAAGCGACAGCTTGACGTTCCACGTTCGGTAACCACTCGGGAGCGATTACGTGTCTCCCCACATAACCGTTTATTTTATAAACGCTCTATTCTTTATCTTTTGGGAATCAGCCTTTTGGGCATTTCGGATTAACGATAATTACTTGGCAGGAAATATGCTTAACTGTTACCGTTATTGGTGTCGTGGTCGAGATATCGATGGCAATCGTTTTTTGCGCTCGTGGAAGCAATTTCTGGACGGCACTGATATTAATGAATGAAACTTTGAGCTAAGTTCTTACTTATACTGTTTAGTGTGGCGGCATCTACATCACCACATGCGAACTAAGCATCAAAGACCTGATGTCACACAAATCCTGCATCGCACAAGCATAGTTTACCGCGCGATCAACATATATGGTATATAACTTTCCGACATCAATTGTTGGGCAGTTGCCCGCCAGACACGAAAACCGTCTGGTCGGAGGATCCTTCCATAGAGGATGAGTGAACTTTACACCCTGTTTCACATACCTCTAAAAGTGGAAAGATCGACATAATTTTCTTAGTTATGTGAGCGTCATATTCCATTATAAAACCTAGTGTCACTGTAGGACGATAATTTTTGGTGTTATCTACAATGTAAATTTATGTTCGACTAGCAGTGCCCCGCTGTTTCACGCGCATAAGTCTCGATCCCGTGGGAATATCGGGATAAAAAGTATCCTATGTGTTAATCTAGGTTATAAACTAACAAACAACTAACTAACTGTGACAAATTTCAACTCAATCCGTTCAGTAGATTTTACGTGAAAGAGTAACAAACATTCATCCATCCTCACAAACTTTCACTTTTATAATATACATAAATATATATTGTATTATTAGTAGGAAGTAACAAAAAGTTCTAGAAAATGACTTCTGTGCTTCTAAAGTATTAAAATTGTGTTGAAGTACGAAAATTTTCAATTTGTTAGTAAAAATTAATAACAAATAAAATTTGTTACTAATTTTGCCTCAAAAATTGTGCCTTCTACAAAGAACGCTATATACCTGCTTCTACTCTCATATCACGAAAACGGACGGTAGTGACATATATGTACATAAAATATGACGCAGCCTGGGCTCTATTAGGCAAGGTACCCCGTTAGCACTTTGCTAACTAGGTTATTATTTGAGCCATGACACAAGCTATTCTTATACAGCTCATGATACAAGAGAGGAACCCACTAAAGCCGCGGTGAAAAGATCAGCTTGCGCCACTAATAGTGTTAATATCCAAGGAAGGATTTCATGAATATTATGTGTGCAAAGTTGCGGCCAAATTGTGAGGTGTAGGAGTAACATAATACCCGTAACGTAATCAAGATTAAAGGGTGTAATCGTGTTAGCTAACACCTTCGTACTTCGTTGAAAAGGATTAATTTGCAGAGTCAAAATTCATCAATCTATTCAAAAATTAGCGACATAGCTAAAAAAAAACTGTCTAACCTTTTCCCAACTATAGCTATGTTGGGGTCGGCTTTCAGTCTAACCGGATGCAACTGTATACAGTAGGTACGACACAACCTAGATGTAGCATAAATTTGAAAATTTGCATTCATTCATTTCAATTTTACCAAGGTTATATAACTTTACAAGTTATTGCGTTTTCTTCAAGATTATTTCACCTAAAGCAGTAATAAAGCACTTACTGCCAAAAGATTACTTCCACTTTTAGTTTGTTTTTTTTTATTTTGTGTTTCACTAACTATGTCCAATTAAATATTTTCTTTCTTTCTTTCTTTTTTTAAAGATTGGTGATTTTGAAGACGCACTCAGTTCGTATGGTAATCGGTCTTACGTATTTTGCCGATGCTACATCTAAGTTGTGTCGTATTGTACTAGTATTTTACAAGGAGCGACTGCCAATCTGACCTCCACAATCCAGTTGCCCCAAACAGCCCCAACCCAACTTGAAACCCCACCAACCTGTTAGTAGTAACACTGTAGGTTATTCAAAGTCAAAGTCAAAGTCAAACAATTTATTTCAATTAGGCACATAAAAGGCACTTATGAACGTCAAGTTTACAAAAAATATAATTGATTCTAGTCGCAGTCGCAGTCGTCGTCTTACCATGGTAAGACTGGTTATCAGATGGACCTATGGGTAAAGTCAGGTAAGTTAATTTACTACCAAATTGACAACCAATTTAAACTGTCCGGCTCTTCAAATCGTAACTGTAATTCTTTGACAGTTTTATGAAATGGCTATGATACGGCAAATTGACGTTGTGAATTTCCTTAACTGTACATACATCACGCCTGTGTTTACCGAACGGGCGGGCAGAATTGTATAGTATACTTGCCCACATTTTGACACTTCAGTCCCATGTAATACGGGACGAGCCTACAAATTGAGACTCAAGCCGGTACTTACAAATTCCCGATGGGAAAACCCAATGACACTTTGCCCCACCTGGAAATTGTACCCAGGACCTTAAGCTCAACAGTTGAGATTCCGGCCACTAGATCAAAGTCTTAGTGATTTGAATTTCATGTTATTAGCATAGGTATTACAAAACCATGCCAACTGCACGCGTAGCATGACCACCATATAATAAAACGGGTTCGACGGAAGAATAGACAAAATGACAGATTGTGATTGTGAATTTGTCATTTTGCCTATTTTTCCGTCGACAAAACCCGTTTTTATGTGATCAGGTAACGTGTCTTTACAATCTTGGGAACATTAACATCCCTGAAAAATACTTCATTTACTACGACGACTAGCTACACTCAGGGTTGATTTTACAACAACAAATATCTTTAACTCAATGATAATGATTTTTGACAGTCCCGCACTCCCGCACAGTAACTGTCAAACGTCAATTTTATTCCACAGATCTGTGGTTATTGAGGTCGGAAAACTCAGCTCTCGGTATCATTATTATTCCAATATTATTATAACAGAAATAGCGCACACTTTAACCCTGTCTCCAGAACACTATACACCAGGCGAGCAGGCAACGAGAGATGATGAGAGATAGTCTCACATTCAGAAATTAACATAGAATGCACAGAGCATGTAGCACAGTTGCTAATTTGCGAACGTGTTGAGTTGATTAGATACTGTGCTCATTCCGTTCACTCTGCCGTATTACAAGTCTGAACCTACGAGCTGTGCTGGGAACGAATCAAATTACATAGAGAAATAAGGCTAGGATCAATCAAGTACCTACCCATCTTTCTAAGACTTTACTGTTATTTTCTCAGACACATTTAGGTACTAGAACAACTGATTAGTGTCGGCACAGAAAAACCAGCTGTCCAGCGGATTAATTGTGTAAAACACTTACAATGCTTTTCATTTTGACAATTCATCAACATACATTACGTTATTTATGTTGTCGAGCAGACAAATTTTTCAAACATATGAAGCAATGGATTAGCAATATCCTTAAAATTCATCGGAGTGTGATTGAAATTTTGTTACGCAATTGGGGTGCAGGTCCGAGACCTGATTTTGAAATACAGTAAACAGTATCCAAAAATGACTTTACCGTCAACATCTCAGCAGAAAGAGGAACATTTTATATAAAAGATCTCCCCTAAGGGTCACCACCCGCATTCCACCCATAAAATGACACACAAACAATGTCAAAGGTGCTATTTTGTACTTTTGGAAATCCCCTTATTACAAGAGGTTAAATATCTTATGCCTGTATCTACCCTTTTGTGTTACAGGAGTGATGTTATACATTAATGAAGCTGTTCACACGACACCGCGCGTTTTCATTAAGAAATTGGAAACTCAAATCGAATGTCATCAGATCGTACTCAGTCTTGTACTCTTAACGTCACACAATCAGCGATCGACCTTCTGAATCGGAACTTTAGCTGAAGTTTTGTCGACAAAGCGTATTGGAATGTTTTAGATTTCTCTAGAAGTTCACAAGGACTGTAGTTGCAAGACAAGACATTCACTGTTTTAATAATGTGGATTCTTTGAAGAAGTTGTCATGGATTATGTGGCGAGCAGTACACTATTGCGATTTCAATTTAGATTAGAATGTACTTAAAAAAAGAAAAACAAGTTTCCGAACATATTGTGGGCTTTTGATGAAAAGAGTGTTCATCTTTCAAACTACGGCAACATGGTTCCTAAACTGCTGTCCATTAAAAAAAATGCCAATATCACTGTTTTGATTGCTTAGTAACAGCAATAATATAAACCACCCAGACTATACACAAAAAATATCCGGTCCGCGGTTTACAAACCATCACGCAATTATTTTTCAAACAATAGATTTGTTGGCCTTCCACTACCTCTATTTTACGCTGACTGGCGGCTAAAAACCATGTGTAAATCAAAACCATAAACTTTTTGGACAGAAAAAACAAATAAGTTCCAAATTCAAATAATACAATTCACAGTGGGGTCGTGGGGTCCGAGTGCCCACGGCCTCTTAAAAGAAATCTCCAAACGGCTATTTGACACCTCCCGTGACCCAGGGGCTGGTTTTTACCTTGGCCAGAGGCTAAGCATTGCCATACAACGTGGCAATGCGGCCAGTCTACATACAGGGTACATTACCAGTCGACAGCGATGCGGATGAATTTTTCAATGCTATATTTTAGTTTGTAAATAGTTTTAGTAATAAATAGTTATAGTAAATAGTTATAGTATATAATTTTGCTACTTTTATTAATTAATTAGTTATAAGTGTTTGTACCCATTTAAATATATAATTAGTAAACCAATAATAAACAAAAAGATATATTCACAGTACCAAATAAATAAAGCTCCTCCTTGAGCTACTTGAGTTCTCAGTTGAGCTACACGATTACTGACAAATGCGTGCACTAACTGAACACGGACAGGTCCACTCAAATCTTTGTGGGTCGTTCCTCAAAAGGCCATTTCAGACACTAACCTACATTGACCTTACACGATCAGACCAAGATTATTTCTGGACTTTAAAAGAAACTGTTACCTTTGAGTTTGTTTCGGTCTTTCTTCCCAGAGTAGTCAGACGGGAAACACCTAAATCATCAAGTTTAAAAAAAACCGAGTGAGCCTTACAGTAGTCGCATATGATGTGACATTATATACATTCACATACATTTGACATCTTAGCTGACAGTACCAACCTCTCGGAAAATTGGTTGGTACCATCTGACGGCCAACTCTAGCACCACGCTCTCTCCTTGGTCAAATCAAATAGCTCGCGTTTCCCCGGCTTCCTGATACACACTTCTGTCCCTTTCCACAAAATCACTCCCACAAGATTTCAGGAAAGCGAGAGAAAATATGTTACACATCCAAAACATAATTTATTTTTGCCGTGTAAAAGTTTTGTTTTTTAATAATAATAATAATAATTATTATTATTTATTTATTTCATAAAAGTGTGGTACAGTGTGTTACAATAAACATACTTTTATAATTTACGGATAATTCAGAGATGTGTGTAGAAACTTACTTACATCTAAAATCATTTATCATTTAAATCAAAGCAGAACTTGAAATCATGGTTAAAGGAGCACATCAGAGGATTGTATAACATTTCTAACAACACAATAACCGCTGGCTACAAGATGTAACGCCACATAAAACAAAGGACTACGTAATTCCGACGTTCAGACGTATGCTTGTACAAACGACGTAGAATTGAAAGCCTGTAACTGTTCTCTATGATTTTACTAGAATATGATTATAGTACTTGTATTTAAATTAATGGACCGACGATTGGTTGGTAATGTATTATAATATTGGTAAAGGTAAACCAATGCGAAATTGTTCTTGGTTTACCCAACTGCTAATATGGGTTATGTGTTCTCAAGTTCATGTTCCGTCTTTTCTTAATCCTGATAGTCAGAAATTTAAAGTACTCGTAATAATCAACAAATTTATTTGACTATATTTTGTGTTTTTTATTTATGTCAATCCGATAGAGTGAATTTTTTTTTTTTTTTTTTTTTTTTTCAGTAATTATTGTACTAGAACTAAACTTGTATCTACTATCCATTAAATGATTATGTTTTACATCTATACATAACACAGTAAAAGCCGGTGTCTCTCTATTTGTTTGTTCGCGTACATCTCCGGAACTACTGAACGGATTTTCATGTAGTTTTCACAGGGAGAATGGCTCGACCAATTCGGCAGATTTTAAATTGGTCAATATTACTACCCAAGGTCAAATTATATCTCAATTCTTGTTTTCAATATATGAGTTAGCTAGCGAAACTTCGCTGACGTGTTGGGTATCGATATCTAAACACGATAAAATAAAAGATTTGATGATTTTCTTTTGGGGTCAACAACCGCTTGTAGAGTTGTTGAGCTCACAAAATCTTTTTTTTTGTTTGTTTTATCATCGAAACCGGGATGGGTCTGTGAAGTTTACCAAAAAAAAAAAAGATTTTTTTACTGATTATTTCAAAAGTACCTGCGGTTAATGTCTCCAAAAATAAACTCATCAAATTAATTAATTTTTGTTTTATCATGTTTAGTTATCGATACCCATCACTTCTGCGGGGTTTCACTTGCTAATTTAATTTGACCCTGTATATGTGAATCTTGGTAAGAACTCGTTTTTGTTTATCAAATTATTGTTGAAATGTAAACTTAAATTATTATGAATGAATTAACTAGTTTTTAATTAGAAACAAAAAATATTCATTATTTTATGAAACTAGCTACTAGCCAGCTTGCGTCGCAAGGTTTTTACGACTTGACAAAACATAGAGATTTCTTAACTATAAGTTTAATATTAATGTATTATAGACATAAACCTTACCATCACATGAACCGAAATACATTCTCTAAATCGGTGGCGTGCCTAGGGGTCAAAATTAGGGCAAGCGCAGCGCAGCGTCTTGCAACAACATACTTGCTTTACTCCTACTCCTACTTTTCATAATCAAACACACGATTCGTTCCATTCATTAAAAAATCAAACGCCAGGCTTAAAAATTAGAACAATTTGCGAAATAAGTACATAATAATGGTATCAACAAAGTTAACAATATCTATGCGAAAGATGAAAGGTCCAGAATTCTCATGAAATCTAGCACAAGGGCGAGCGAGAAAACTATGCAATGTACCACAGAATTTACGTTTTCATTCATCGATGCGATCTCGCGTCTTGTTTATCGCTATAGTGTTAGAGCGAGATCGCAACTGCGGCCTCCGAGATAGTTGGCAACGGTGCGTGATGCAAAACGGCGCGGAATTTAAATATTATTCTTTGAGTACGTAAACCTGGCATCGTAGCTTTTATAGCGCGCGGCTGACACAGTGCAGCGCGGAGTTTAATGTTAGGTATTATTCTTATCAATTCTTGCGAGATGAATTATTGACTTGGTTGCTTTACAAGTAGGTATAGATTATTTTTGTTTTTGTTGGTGGGCTCACGTTTTAAGACAAGCCGGGCTTTTCGGCTGTAATGAAAGGAACGCCACTGCTCTAAATTATTTGAAAAAACCGCATCAAAATCCGTTGCGTATTTTAGAAGAACAAAATTAACATACAAACAAACGCTAAAAGCGTTTGTTTTTATAGATGTAATGAATTTTTAAATGTAATTTTTGGGAAATAAATAATAATATATGTACCTACGTTTCAACAATAATCTACTCCCAATACGTTTCCGTCACTCATTTTGACTTTACCCAATCTAAGATAAACTGGTACAAGAACAGCTCCAATTTCGTCCCACAATTCCGAATACATCTTCTTTAATAAAGGCTGTCAAGAACAAGTTTCTGGGTGAGCGAGCTAAAACTAAAAGACGAGAGTTATAAGGGAAATTGGAGCAGGGATTTCATCAATATCTGTGAATGAGGGTATTGTCTAATACATTCGGAGCTAAGACATGTTGAATAGCCGAAAGGACGCACGTAACGAAAATTCAGCACGCTTACGTCCTCAATACTTTTTAACCTGCTTTTACGAGTATTAGCATCACTTGTACGTAACAAATAATGGAATTTTAACCAACTTCTGGTTGTCGTATTGAAATGAAACTCTGTATATAAATGTAGTTCGGATGACACTACATATAAAATTCAATTATAATTATATATTATTTAATTCATATATAATTTTGTATCTTGGAGCTGATCTAAAGATGTAGCCAGGAGGAGAATAGTAGAACTCTTCAGTGGCTACTAGTAAACCCTTCGAGTTTAGGCTCATATGAATAGTGGTAGTGCGAATGAGAGGAAGTATCAAGGTATTCATTTTACAACCGCGCCATACGTAGCGCAGTCTCACTTTTGCTTGTTTTAACAATTTAAACATATTTACAATAAGATATATTTGTAATGTGCTCGTCAATACCTTTTTTTTTATAAGAAACAACAAACATATCATGACTATCATTTTTTTTTTGTCAGATATTTGCGTGTTAAGTCCACCATATTCAATTTAGGGAAAATTTATAAAGCCTATGCCACCCGGACCATTATAAAAAAATCTATTTATTCCTCATATATCAAAATGGGTTCAGTAATTTAGGTGCTACGGTGGAACACACGTAAATACAAACATACATAGACTGCGAAAATCATAACCCTTCCTTTTGGCTTTACCGTAGTCGGGTAAAAAGAACAAGACTTCCTAAAAACAAATCATACAAAGTGAAAAATTACTTTGATTTTGGAAGTCGGTCTTTTCCACCAACTTCCGAAATTAAAGTAATTTTTATTTTTTTTGTTTTCGAAGATGGTTGTAGGTATTTTTTTTTTGTAAGTCCTCTATTATTGGACTTGCCGATTCATTGCTGTAGGTTTAAATCAAAGCCAATTAAAGTTTATAAAGATACAAAGTGATTGGTATCTACAAACGCCTGCTTTGATTGGGTTTCCTTGAAGCATAGAAATACCAAATGGCCAATTAAAACAGGCGTTCATGCGTTGGAAATCTAAAACAAATGAGTTGTGTTTTCGTGAGAGAGTTTGATAATCTACAAGTACGACAGACGTTTGTCGTTTTAAGTTTGGTACGAACCAATTGCGTCTAAGATTTGCTCACGAATTCGTGAATTTGATCGGCATAACCGATCAATAAAAGATCGTGCAAAATAAAATTTTACAGCATGAAAGTATAAAAAATTTACAACTTACATTCCTAGGGAACTAAAAACAGCTTTAACATAATTTTTTCACAAGTCTAATGTAATGTCAAATGTGAGAATTTTCACTTAGACTAACAAGAGAAGGTACTTGACTTAAACTTTAATAAAAAAAACCTAAACGCGAATTTTATGCATTTTTTTTTACGCATTTAGAGCTTGGACCACATTTAAGTCAGTGTACGAATATTAAACCTTATCAAATTTTAAAAAGCCTTCTAATCCGCTTTTATAACCAGTGGGGAAGTCAACAATATTATATTAGTGCTTGTACAAGGATGCTGTTATTTTCACAGGGCTTGGCAGGATACTTCTACTAAGTTAATCACTTTGTGGATTTTAATTTAATCTTTACTTGCAGGAGTAAAGATTAAATTAAAATCCACAAAGTGACACTGCCACATTTGTAATCTTACTCATGTTATTAATAAGTGAGTATGTATTTTATATTTTTTACTCTATCTGTGTTTTTGTATCACTGTCTGAAAATACGCCTTGAAATGCAATGTAATCAACGCCGCTCAAAGTAAGGCGCCAAAATTACGTTTAAGAGGTTTCATATTTAAATGGTTTATGCCGCAGTTGGTTTAAAATTACATAGTGTAATTCTTCAACTCTTTATAAAATTGACAGAGCTTGGTATTCGCTAAGGAACATAAAAATTTCACCCCGAAGACATATTCTACACGATGTTCGAGCCCATTGAAGCTCAGCTTATTTAAAACAATAACTGAAGTATCATTTAATGTATTTACTTCCAAAATCAACCAAACAAACTAATTCAAGCTGTTTAACATGAGCGGCATATTTCCGAGGCATATCGATCGACCTCATTAGCAGCTCAAATTCGAAACTAATACAACTTTATAGTATCATAGACTAATAACATTACAAAATTTCAGCTCGAGTGCGCTTTCCGTTGATATTAACTTGTGCAGGTTGGCAACATCACCTATCCTTAACTTATTCTTGGTAAGGCACTTCTAGTGTATATTATAAACTTAGCTATACACATGCTCTATAACGTTACATATTGACTTTATGAATTACTAGCTTCGTCTGTGATATTTCTTGTTTTAGCACAAAATATTGCTTACTGCAGCGCCCTGCGGTTTCACCCGCATAAGTCTCAATCCCGTGGGAATATCGTGATAAAAATTATTTTATGTCTTAATCCAGGTCATGGTCTAACCATGTGCCAAATTTCATCCAAATCTGTTCGGCCATTTTGGCGTTAATTCAAAAATTCAAATTCAAAAGTCATTTATTCAAACTAGGCTGAGAATCAGCACTTTTCACGTACGAACACGTCATACTACGAACGTCACAATTTCATAAGACAGTCACCCAAAACGCCCACCCTTCACCGCTTCCAGTGAGTTAGCTGGGAAGAAGAAGTGACGCAACAAACTGCCTAGCAGCACAGCTATCTGTTCAGTTAGAAAAAAAAAACCTTTATAATAGTATGCAAAATAATTTACATTACGCAACACAATACATAATTTTAATTGTTAGCCATAGGTCAGCTAGCACACACCAATATACCAAACAAAACCATCGAGAACTATACTCAAGCAGAAATAAAAACAAAACGTAAACAGAACTTAATATCTAAATAAAAATCTCCAGGCATAAAGGGCGTGCCCACTTAAAGATAAAACGTACAACAAACAAACAAACAAACTCACTTTCGCATTTAAGATTGATAGCTACAGTATTGCCAAGCGTCATCCTAACCAATATTTGTTTAGGATGACGCTTGGCAATACTGTAGCTACCTATCAGTGAAAGAATTTTCAGAATAGGATCAGTAATTCAGAAGATTAGCCCACAAATACAAACTCACAAATTTTACCTCTTTTCATTTTATTTTATAAAATATTAGTTTAAACAGACAGCGGGAAGCACAGAACCGGTTGAAGTGGCGGTGCTTGGGGGAGCCTATGTCCAGCAGTGGACGTCTTTCGGATGAAATGATGAAGATGATCACTAGTCTAGACTAAGACTGATTTTATATTCTGGAAATCCAGACTTTATTTTGACAAGAGTTAGGTTAGAAAAAGCTGACCGAGTCACACAGTTTCTATCACAATCCCAAGGATTTCGAAGGAAATTCATAGTCCATTGCTTCATGTTTGGAAAATTCGACTGTTCGACGAAAATAACACAGTGAATATTGTTGAGTGTCCAAAATGTGTGAGTGTAGACATTGAGAGTGTGTTGCGCAATTTTCCGTTGAGTCGAGACTGTCTTTAGTTAGATACTCTGTGGCGGCATCTAAATCGCCACATGCGAACTACGCATCAAAGACCTGACGTCACACAAATCCTGTATCGCGCAATTAGAGTTCACCGCGCGATCGACATATATACAAGCTCCCGACTTCAACCTCTGGGCAGTTGCCCGCCAGACACGACACGTCTGGTCGGAGGATCCTCCCTTTTCTATAGAGGATGAGAGAACTTTACACCCTGTTCCTCATACCTCTAAAATTCTATGACAATATGAGCAGCTCGTGGATATGTTATAACAGCATATAGGTTTTAGCGCACGGGTCGATCCATCTGGTTAAGCTACGCTTGCCAAGGTTGGTCCGTGGATGGGTGACCATATTTACATACCGAACTCCTCCGTGCCTCGGAAAGCACGTTAAGCCATTGGTCCCGGCTGTCATTCGTGGATCTTTGACAGTCGTTACGTGCCGTCAGAAGCCCGAAAGTCTGACAAACAGTCTTACCAAGGGGTATTGTAGGTATTACCCAGTTACTGGGTCGTGTGGTCAGATAGGCAGTCGCTCCATGTAAAATAGAGGTATTCAACTGGATCCGGTTAGACTGGAAGTCGACCCCAACACAGTTGGGAAAAGGCTGGGCAGATTGATTGAGTATAGACTAAGACTGATTTAATCTTAGGATTTTATGTTTAAGACTGATTTTATTTTCTAGAAATCAAGACTTTATGTTGACAAGAGTTAAAAGGCTAACCTGCAAACCGATTGCGTAACATAGTTTCTATCACACAATCACAATCGGAAGGATTTTGAATTCGTCTGTTTGAAAACGCAAATAATGCAATGAGTACTGAATCTAGACTGCCTTCAGTTAGATACACTATGGCAACAATGATGGTGCGCACACTCCCGATATAATAGTTTCATAGTCAAAATTGACAAAAAACGTAACAAAACATTACGCCTATAATCCCCAAACGGTTAGCCAGAGGTGTACATATAGTACATCCACATTTCGCCAGTTATGTTTTAGTTCCATGTAATAGGGGGCGAGCCTATTGCCATCAACCGGACACAAATGATGACCAGAGGCCCAGACGACCAGATGGCCGAGCTGCTACTGAGAAATACCAGATGGAATAACCCAATAACACTTTGCCAATTAGACCAACGGGGCAGTCAAACCTCTTCTGAAGAATCTGTTTTGTGTAGGAATCGCAACCGACGTGCGTGTATGGCCAGGGGGCCTAAAACGGCCACATTAAGCAATTCCTCTAAAAACAATTCATTTTCTGAATTCCCAGCAATTCCTCTATACATATATTTTAGCTGAATCATATTCAATTGAATTCTTATCAGAATCATATTTGGTGTATTGCCATAATTTTTACCGGATAGTTTTTCTTTACAGTTTTTATTAATCAAATGAGATTTTTATTTTTTATTCCTTCAGTTAAAATTTTATTTCGGGTGTTTTCTTGTGGACGTACTTTTTTGTCCTACCAGTAGGTCCACGAGGGTATGTTATTTCCGTTGGTCCTACTGAAGTTTTGAAACCAACATAAACCTCCTGTATAAAGAAACTAGACTGGGTGCGGGTTTAAAGATAATCTCTCATTAAAACAGCTCCACTCCGACACAGCATACTAATTTGTCATTCAACTTACGACTTTAAATCAAATGCAAACGCAGACAATATTATGAATTGTCAGTTTGTGTGATTCATAATATTATCATAATATGATTCTGCCAAATCGGCCGTTTTAAGCCCCCAGATGTATGAACGTTAATTAACGAGGAAAAAGCAGTATGTAAGGATTTTAGCAGGTGGCGTTCTATAGTTTCTGCCTACCCCCATGGGAAGAAGACGTGAGTTTAAGTATGTATACCATGCCTGCTGGGGTTGCGGGTTTGTCCGAAAGGGATATCGCGGCCCCGGCACACAGGCAACGGAAGGAACACGGGTGGGTTTTAGTCAGTAAAAGTCTGACACACCCTCTCGCTCTGCCCAGAGCGGGAGAAGTCATTTGATGATTTCCCATACTCAAAAAAAAGTATGTATACCATTGAAGAAGTTCATATCGGGTGACCACTGAAAATCAGCGCTGTGCTGTGGGTCCCCATAGCGCAGCATCATGCTTAGTGGTAGCCTTCTTGTCACAGTCATGACGTGCCAGCAGCTGCCGACTATTTCTGTTTTGTGTTCGTTATTGTATTTAAATCTATTGTTTTATTTTCTTGTTCAAATGAGTTTATTATCTTTTTTTATGCACGTGTTTCTGTGACAAATAAATTTATTTTTCTTTCTTTCTTTCTTTCTATATCTAACCACCGTAAGGACTATTCTTGCTTGCAGCGCTCGGCGGCAATAGAACCGGGCTGGTAACAGATGTGGTCATCGTTTTCACGGGATTTTGTTTTGAAACTGGTTAGATATGTATTTCTTTGATGGTTATGTATGAATCTGTTCTGAGTTGAGTCAAACTATTCCGTCTTTGGTACATAAAACTGTTTTGTCTCTGGTGAGCGCAGTCTTAGAATGCTTTGACACATTTGCTTGAAAAGTACGCCTTACGTTTGACTAACTTATAAGTAACAAGAAAAGCTTTTATAGAAAAAAAATCGGAACAAGATTTGGCCCTCTCGTAAACGTACCTTTAATATTAACGTATTATACACAAACCTTCCGGAATAAATTCTTTAAACGATGGTGAAAACCTCATCAAAATCTGTTGCGTGGTTTAGAAGAACAACGCGGACATACAGACAAACGCGAAAAGCTACTTTGTCTTATAATACGTATATTATGAGATTACATAATACTGAATTCTTTATTTTATAATACACTAGCTTCCGCCAGCGGCTTCGCCCGCATGATATCTTTATAAATGATAGCCTACGTTACTCAGTGATAATATAAAACTGGTGACCGAATTTTTAAAATCGGTCCAGTAGTTTTTGAGTTTATTCATTACAAACAAACATACAAAAAATCAAATCTTTTCTCTTTATATTATTAGTTTAAAAAACAAATGATTTTTGTTTAGAAAACACGTCTTTCTGTTTACCCCCTAATTTGATAAAGGCTCCCGCGGACCGGCGCGACGCGACTCCAGTATACGAATTTCTATGAAATTTTTGTAAAAAATGTTCCTCCAAAGTCGCTTCGCGCCTGTCTGCGGGAGCTTAATATGTTTTAACATATTAAGCTAATTTAACTTAATAAATTTATTTATTTATTAAGTTTCAGAGAAAGTATTTATAAGACTGTTCATTGTATCACCCTTTTCATATAATTCATTTGTTTTTCCTTTATCGGATGTTCAAAAAGGAGTTTCCCATCTATCAATTCCAAAGGCGATAAAGTTCAAGGCGGGCTGCGAGTGAAATCCGTGCTCAAATAATTTTCCTTAATCCTACTTCAATCTTTTTTCATCCTCACGTTTCTTGGCCAGGGGCCAAGATTCACTAAAGGAACTGCTCGTGCGATTATTGACAAGCACAGAATCTTTTCATCCATGATATTATGGTGAACGTTGGCGATTTTACGAAGAGCGACTGGCAACTTAAAAGTAGCAGTTACATTCAAAAACTCAAACTCAAAGCATTTATTTCAATTAAACCATTTACAGGCACTTTTGAATTGTCAAGGAATCGGTCAGTCAGAAATATGAAGCTAGTTGCCCATTCCAAAGCGTAGTAGGTACCTATGGAGAAGAACGGGCAAGAAACTTCACGGACACTCTTTTAAACAAATTGTTACAAAATATTGGTAACATCATTTATGGTGAAATTAAACATGTGAGAACAATGTAGGAAGACGTGCACGTTAGAAGCGTCCGTAATAAAAATATAAAACAAAGAACAATTTAAAAAATTAAATCAGCCAAGGCAGCTAAGAGTTGACCAGTCCCAAATGACGGCGCCCGTTCACGAACATTGCACATGGATTAGCACCATGCAGCTCAACCATTTTGAAGGGAGCTAAATTATCCAACATACGCGCCACCATCAGTGAGACATCTGAGTGAGCATGACATACCTACTCACAGCCACCAGGGCACATTCAAGTCAATAAAAGACGTATTAATCGGTAAATGTTAGCTCTTTAGTACATAGTACTCACACCTGTGCTCATTAGTTTTATAACTTGTCTTTTTAATACGTGGAAAATGTCGTCCTGGGTTTATACCTTTACTCACTCCGTGGCTCAAATTTTGTGTAATACTGTTATGAGTAACCGTTTATTTTCAAAAAAATAAAAAATATCATTGTAGAGCGAGCTGTTCGCACGACTTTGTCTGCATGTACTTTGTATTTCATAATTTTTTCATACAAATTTCCAGTATGAAAAGTAACTTAAGTCCTTTTTCAGGTTCTAGGCTAATTATATAATCATAATCAGCTAACGTTCCCACTATTGGGGGACACAGGCCTCTTTGGCTCCAAATTTTTGGTTCTAGGACATACTCGTTTCCTCCACTATCCTAGCTAGCTAGCTTTATCCTCCAGTTTGTAGGGTAACTAAGATTAGATCTGTCATATTCAGATAGTTGCGGAAATTATATCTTCAGGATATCAAACCGGAACAGACATGTTCAATGAACGCTCAAAGGGTAATTATTGGGTCTAGTCAATGAGCGCGTCTGTGTGAGTGTGTCGTTTCGAACGTTTACTACGTAGTTTCTGCACTGTGCTTTCGCCTTAGTGTATTTTGCGATACCCACGCAGCTATGCGATAAATACTATATAATACCCACCTATTCTACGCCAAGAACCACAAGCACGAAAAATGTTTATATCAAGTACGAAAAAACAAATGAAAACACAACAGTAGCGTTTCGTTGTCACCGCGAAAAGTTATAGGCACCACAAATTCATACGTTCCTATAAATTAATTACCCGAAGTAAACGCAATAGGAAAAACATAAATCACAAGGAAGAAACACGCTAGAACAAAGAAAATGGCGCTTAATATTACTGTCATACTAGTGATACGGCGATATTAATGTTTATGAAAGAAAACACGTTAATACTGCTGTTTTCTTACAGATGTTCTGTATTTCTCAGTGCACTAGCTTCTGCCTGCGACTTCACCCGCGTCACCTGCCCGCGTTTTGAGTTGACTCAGGCCATGCTGTTCCAGACCCGCTATTTATTCGTTTTCGCTTATCGTAGTTTCAGACTTCTTTATTTTTACTCGGCTCCTAAGGGTTTTAGCGGTTATGTTATATAGCCTATAGCCTCCCTCAAGAGTTGGGCTATCAAATGCAAAAACTATTTTTCAAATCCGACTGGTAGTTTCAGAGATTAGCGCGTTCAAAGAAACAGACAAAAAAACAAAATCTTCAGCTTTATTATGTTAGTATAGATTGGCAATGAACTTTTGCAGGCCAAGTTTCTACTTGGCCTGCAAAAGTCCATTGCCAATCTAACAAGTGACAATTCCTAACCTTTACTTCTGTAAAGGTTAGGAATTGTCGCTACGATTTTATTTAACCTGTATGCAGAATGAAAGAAAGAAAAAACAAGAAACAATAAATATAACAGTCGCACGGGTCGTTCCATCAGGTTAAGCCACGCTTGCCGGAGTCCGTGGATGGGTGACATACCGAGCCTCTTCGGAAAACACGTTGAGCCGTTGGTCCCAACTGTCATTTGTGGATCTCTGACAGTCGTTAAGGGTCGTCAGAAGCCCGAAAGTCTGACAGTCTGACAACCAGGGTTACTAAGGGGTATCGTATCACCCAGTTACTGAGTTGTGGAGGTCAGATAGGCATTCGTTCTATGTAAAATACTAGTATTCAGCTGCATCCGGTTAGACTGGACTAGTCAGATTTTTGTATTAGGGCCATAATAACCATACAGTGTTTGTCCGGTCATTTCTTTTCGTAAACCAAACTATGCCAGATAGTTGTCTAACAAAGTAATGCAAAGCAAACTCGTCGAATGTATAAATAAGAATTTAATTTTCAATATAGACGGTGGTACCGACATCATGCACAACTTTAGCAATTTCGTTCCAAATTCCATCTAACATTTCCAAAGCGATATGACATATTTTTGCAGAGTTCGTGCAAAGTTGTGCAAAAATATGTCATGCCATCTCCTACGATTATCAAAGTTCCCTTGTTATCATTCAGTACGTGTCTCATTCGGAATCAACTTTTAAAGTATTCTTAGCGGGATCTAAAATCCCGGTCACACAAATCCGATTTAACGAAACACAAAAATAGTTGATAAAAACTTTCATCCGCATTAAAAATGCATTTTAAACCCCCGGGAGCACTACTTTTAATCCGCTTGCGAAAAAGGTTGAAGACCAAAAGCAACTTTTGGTTATAAACCAAAAGCAACTTTATTGTTTTAAAATCCTAAAAGCCGAAGGCTGACAAAACTCGTACAGACATCCAATACTGTGTATTATAACACTAGTAGAGTAGTAAGTCCTGCTTCGCACGGTTTTTGCGACGGAACAAAAAATCTAGATTTTTTTATTTAATTTAAATTTAGTAATATGTCTCTGGTCAAGTGGTCGCAAGCGCTACTACTAAGCATGAGGTCCTGGGTTCGATTCCCGGGTCACGTAAAGTGATATTGGGTTTTTCCATCTGGAATTTCTCAGTAGCAAAAAACCCACCCGTGTTCCTTCCGTTGCCCGTGTGCCTGGGCCGCGATATCCCTTTCGGACAAACTCGCAACCCCGGCAGGCATTGGTCTTTCGACCCCGTCGGTTGGTGCTGACATCTCTTTGAGGCGCGCGTGGAATAGAACTCGCCGTCGAACCGGGCCTGGTCCTTATCGGACGGCGAGCTACCCATTGCTCACCGTCCGCAAGCCCGCGCCTACGGTGGCCGGAAGTCGGCTCGCGACTCCTCCTGGAGCCTGGAGTCTGGATTTGTGCTCGGTTGATGGCAATAGGAAATGTGAGTGTATTGTAGGTACACTTCTGCCTATGCCGTCGGGGATTACAGGCGTGATGTTATGTGGTAAAAACAGTATAAAAATCCATTTTGTACTATAAAATAGAATAGAAAATAGTATTGTACTCGTATGTTGTTGCTAAAGGTGGTTAGTTTAGAAGAATTTAGCGGTCACACTAACAAACACGAAAAGCGACCTTATTTTATACTATTTATAGCTTATTATTTTATTCGCTTGTAATTAGGTTAAAATGGCTAATGGAAGACATTTTTTGCCGTCTAGTGACCCGGCAATGTGTGAAACCGAATATTTTGGGTTATTTATTAGGGCGATATTTCAAAGGGTGACCTGGTCCTTCGTGGGATGCCTATATTGTTGTATGAAAAATAATGTTTTGCCTTTATCTGCGACGCGGCTCCTGTACGTGTAATTACACTGTATCGCAATATATCCTATTTAGGGGCCCCGGGCGACAGTTTTGGTATTGAATCGATGTTAATACGCGTCGTGTTTATTACCTTCAATTTTATTTGTTCGACACATGTTTTTATTCTATTCGACGAACGAACAATGTGGTTTGTCTCGATTTAGATTCACTGTGTGTTTTCTTTCAGTATACTTATCATCTTAAATATCTTCTATTATTTATGGATGTTTTAAATACGTGTTTTATCCTTCGTCTAGTTTATTCTCAGCAAACTGTGGTGTCCTTTTCGTTTTACTTGTGCTTAAATTAAATTTTTCAAGCTGCAAAATATAAAAGGCCTGTAAATCTTGGTCGACTTCTATTATAATTTTCGCCCATTTCCTCAGGCTTTCAAGATTTATGTGAAAAGATTTCTGATAGCATTTTTTCTAACATTTTCTAATAGTATGGAAGTTACCTACTTCAACTACTATCAAATTAGTTATAGACTATCGTTTCTTATCGCAACCTATTAAACTAAAGTAGTTAAGAAAGCTTTTAGAACACTATTATTACCTTCATATTATCCTATCTTAGTAATATATAACGACGCTCAGTTTGGCTTTAGGCCGGGGCTGTCCACTGAAAGCGCTATATTGTGCCTAAAGCAGACTGTGCAGTACTACAAGGATAGAAACACGCCTGTCTTTGCCTGTTTTTTGGACCTATCCAAGGCATTCGATCTTGTCAGTTATGACGTGTTGTGGGATAAGTTGCTGTCTGAAACTTCCTTACCTACTGAAGTGATGTCCATATTTAAGTTTTGGTATAGCAATCAATGCAATTGTGTGAGGTGGAACGGTTCTCTGTCGAGTGTGTACCGGTTGAAATGCGGAGTGAGGCAGGGGGGATTAAGCTCACCTCGCTTGTTCAACCTGTACTTAAACCGGCTGATTGTTGAGCTCAGCAGCACCATGGTCGGATGTCATATTGACGGAGTGTGTACCAATAACCTTAGTTACGCAGACGACATGGTGTTGTTGAGTCCATCAATTAGTGCCATGCGGCGGCTAGTGTCTATTTGTGAATCATATGCGGTGACTCATGGGCTTAAGTATAATGTTGGGAAGAGTGAACTAATGCTCTTCAAAGCAAGTGGTTTTTCTTACCCAGCATTTCCGAATGTGTCACTTTATGGCACTCCACTGTGCAGGGTGTCTAAATTTAAATATTTGGGTCACTGGGTCACCGATGATTTAAGTGATAATGTGGACATAGAAAGGGAACGCAGGTCGCTGGCTGTCCGTTGTAACATGCTGGCCCGCAGGTTTGCACGGTGTACGAATGCGGTTAAAATCACGCTTTTTAAAGCATATTGCCAATCTTTTTACACCTGCAGCCTGTGGGTCAGTTATTCGCAGCGGGCATACAGTGATCTGCGTGTCCAATACAACAATGCACTCAGGGTACTGTTGGGGCTGTCATGGCGTTGTAGTGCGTCAGGGATGTTTGCTGAGGCGCGGGTTGATGGATTTGCCGCTGTCATAAGGAAAAGATGTGCCTCCCTGCTCACTCGCGTTCGTGGTAGTTCCAACTCTATACTGTGTGTATTTGCAGATCGGGAGGAGTCCCCCATGCTGCAGAGATGGATGCGGCTTCATGTCTCTGTTTAATGTGTTGTGATGAGTACTAACATTAGTTTTTAAGTATATTGTTATTAACAAGAATATGGACCTGGTCTGAAATAAATGTTTATTATTATTATTATTATAACAAAGAATGGCTCTTCCAATAATGTCTGAATAATTTTCTATGCAAAACTTTTATCGCAATCGAAGTGGAAACTTGTGAATTAGATCATAAATGCTTTTAAAAATAAACACGAACTCAAAGACTATTTCCTTTGTTCCAGATATCTTTACTACAAGAATGGAGCAAATCACCAAATACTTGATCATCATCGCATCACTAATGACAGTCAAGTTCACAGTGACGGGAAGTGTGAATGAAGATACGCAACCAAAAATGGAGAGACTTTATTATTCACCTGTCTTTATAAACGTTTGCGACATCGTCGACCGGCGCTCTAAAGTGCACTGTTATTGTGACAGTAACAAGCCAAAAATGGCGACCAGAGCCGACTGTTGGGTATTTAGTGGAGGTATAACTGAAGAAGATCTCATCTGGCCGAGTTTTTCATCGCAGTCCGAAATAGAACATCTAATGTTTAACGTGAGATCGGATGACGCTCTAACATTTATTCCTGCAAAGGCTATAGTAAGACTGGACAAACTGAAACATATCTCTATACAATTTGGAACTATCAAAAGGATCCCACCATACGCATTCACGAATTCTTCAACAGTCAGACAAATCGTCTTGAAATCTAATAAGATCAGCACATTAGAGAAGCACTCGTTCTCACAAATGATGATGCTATCGAACTTAAGCTTGGACGAAAACCAAATATCAGAGTTGAAGAGAGACGTGTTTTTTGGACTACCAAACCTTCACGTTTTGCACTTATCGAATAACAATCTAAGTTTAATCCACGAAGGTTGTTTTAAACACTTGAATAATTTAGTAGAACTAAATTTGGACTATAATTACATATCAGTAGTGACTAGGGAAATGTTGGAAGGGCTTGAGAATCTTTCCCGATTAAATTTGAGAAATAATAAACTGACTATGGTTGGAAACCTGGCTTTTAGTGAACTGTGGGGATTAAAGGAGCTGATGTTAGATAACAACGCGATAGAGTATATATCAGAAAGGGCGTTCGGTGGCCTCACGCAGCTGAGAAAATTGACGTTGTCCGGTAACAAGCTGACAACATTCTACGAAGATATATTGGAGGATATAAGGAGCCTAGTCGTATTAGATCTGAGGTACAATATGCTGGAAGTGATATCGTATGAAACTGTTCGACCGGTGGTGGAGAATGACAAATCTGCTTCAACTGCAGTTTATTTGGAAGGTGAGTTAGAAATTTTGTTATTTATGGCCCTAATACCGACTATTAAACCGAATATACGAGCGGTTACGTCATATGATTTTCCATCCGTGACCACCCGGTGCGTATGGGGTCTTGAATATTTTACTATCTGAATACCTACCGTTTAGTGCAAAATCCGATTACTTTGGTAGGTACCTTTCTCTTTGTTTTTGTACAAAATACATTGTTAAAAATGGCCTATGAATCAAAACGTATGAAACCTTTACAGTAATTACTAGTTTTTTTTTATAATTTACATTACAATTATTACAATAGAACGGACACCTCTTAATTTCGAAAACAATTTAAAAAGTAATTCACTTCGGTCTTATTCCCTGGCGCCATTATTTTTGTTCCAATTTGACGTTCTGGTGTAGGCAAAGGGCAATAGCTCATACAGCCAAATCTTTTTGCGCAGCGGTATAGTGTGCCCTGTAATTATAACGCTCAGCACTCTCAGCGCTTGATATCTGAATAAGGTATTTAGTTACAAACCGATTAAAATTATTAAAACCGCTGTGTGAAACGAGCAACAGTGACACTGTCTGTCGATGAATTGACAGATGACAGTTTGACATTTCATAGTAATGACGGTGTTGTTATTTTGTTGTTGCGTTACTTATGTGTATTCGTTTGTGTTATTGCATTTTCTGTTTTTTTTTCGATTTTAACTAACAACTTGGCATGAATAAAGGACTGTGATTTCCTCTTGAAATATCAACCTCTGGCTGTGATTTCATAGCCCTAAACTAGTCATAACTACAAATAAATTAGTAAGTACTTATAAAGAAAGAATGGATCTGACTACCTAATAGATGTACTATTAGGTAGTCAGATCCATTCTTTTATGAACATGCATTTAATGAAACGTTTGAAGATAAAATCCAATGTATTTTCACTAATAAACGCTAAGTTAGTATGTTTCTATTGGCCTAATTATAACCTCAAAATCCGAAATTGTTTTAGATTTTTTACAATTCTCAGAAGTGTCCGTGATTTTAATTTAGTTTCAGTCGAATATATGCATTATTTAGAATACAGAAAGTAAATTCCCGTCTCTGTTGGTTCTTAGGCGAACGATGTATGGACGCCGAACAATGTCCTTTCCTTGTGAATAAGAAAATATAATAGAAAGGCAACATGGGAGTATGAACTAGCACAAGTCGATATTTTTATTATCATGTAGAAACACACCGATGGCACTATCACGTATTTTGTGAATATTTGACACAAATAACAACGTCATCATTAGTCAAATAAATTTCAGTGTTCTTCTTCAGTGATGTTAAATCAATCGCGTGTTTAACGAAAGTACAGAAAAACATGAACACAATTATTATAACAATCGTGAGTCCATTACAAAGCATTATCTAGATTTTAGAATCTAGACTAAAACCAATCAAATACTTAGAAATAATAATAAAATTGAAAGCTTTTTAGGCGATCGGCTGATACCTCTAATGTTAGTGGTTTACCAACATTTAGTTTAGGCAGTTCCAATGAGTTCTATTATATACAGGCACGAAATAAAAAAGCCATAAGAAAACAAAGAAAAATCTTTGGTTTTGACTAAAAATAAACGTGAATCCAAGACGAATTTCTATGGTATTTAGTGAAGGATAAATGGAGTCGAAAATAGAAAATCATTGTACCTATAAATTTCACTGTCGCAAAACGGAGTAAAATCAATACGAATACTTTGATCTTGGTTACCGGGTGTATATGGAAGATAGTTTTCGTCGTTCTTAAATGTAGGTATTTGTTAAAGCGTTGTGACAGTGAAGCGTTTTCCTTTGATTAAGATTAATTGCCAACGTCGTTTACATTTATCAGACTTAGATAAACTTTTGGTTTCTGATTTTGTGCCTACTTCTTTAATATCGCACGTTTTGTTAGAGAAAAGTCGCTTTTCTGTGAGAGAATTCTACAGTACCTACTTGTACTTAGGTACAAAAAAAAGACTTTGAAATATATATTCAGTCATTTACGTGAGTGTTTCTTGCGAAAATTGTAAAAGCTTGCTGTAATATATAAGATACACAAGAATATAGCAAAAGAAAATGATGTAAGAATCTGGATTTTTTGTTCAAAGAAATATTCTCATGACTAGTTCCTTTTAGATTATCAAACTGGGACATTTCTAAAATAAAATCAATAAGATGTAAACTGCCCTGAGCCCAAAAATCGATCAACTATTTATTTCCAATGCAGAACCAGAAAAAAACTTCAGTGGAATTGAAATTGAATCTATTCCTCAGCCATTCGGTAATTATGATGGACGTAACAATCGAGACCGTTGAAATGATAAAGGCCTCCTCCACATATAGATCCATACCTTTGTTCCTTCACCGATATTTTATATCTATTTAGTGTAGGTACGTGTGCCCGCGGTAACTTATAACTACCAATTCAATTTCGTAAGGGTCGGCCTGATCTGCGTGGTCATCGGAAACGTGTGAGCTCTAGAGGCCAACTCGGCCTACAAACGATATGAATCGATTATTGATTCAATTCTATATTGCTAAATGCGGGATTTCGCCAAAGGAAATATAAATAGAAGGTTCCAGCGGGTGTTGGATGAAATTTAAATAACCAAATAAGTAGCGTTAGCAGAAATCGCCTACATTTGTTTTTGGTGTTTCCTTCAGACAGGTCTTATTGGAGCTAAAACTAAATTGTAGTCGTAAGCAAAGTATACAGATGTTAAGGTCGTACGTGTTTTCACCAAGTACCCGAGTACACCTCGGTAAATTAAGAGCATACATTTACACGTAAGATGTTAAGACCTTTTTCTAAGTTCCAGAAACAGAAAAAAAGATTACTTTCCACGAACCAACATTTCTTTAAGTGCTCCTGAAAAGTGCTACAGGTCAAAACACTCTCCACTTTGAGCATAATAGAATTGTCCTGAAATAGCGTCGCAAAGAGTATCAATAAGGGTAACAACGTGTGCACAGCTCTCGAAGCGTCAGCGGCGCCAAATATATCGGCGGGTGACACTTGCAAACGACACTTATATCTCCATCGCATTTGATACACAATTTTGGCTCCGAAAGATACACAAATCCTTTTATTTCTTGCGTTTCATAGACATCGCGTACGTAAATCACCTTTCCACTGTTGGCAGGATTGCACCTATATTTCGCCGAGCGACCCGATAAATTTGGCCCGTCCCACCATCGGGAAATAGCTTTTTATTCGCAAACCCGTTTGTTTATTACGTGTTTTGTGTGTTGTATCGGATACAGGTCGCTTATTTTATTATTCACGAGTGGGTTTTTGTGACTTATTTGTTTATTTTTATATTACTTTTCTCGTTCCGCTAGCGAGTTTTATATTCTTCTTACTCTGAATAATAAGTTGCGAATGGTACATTAGAATTTTCGGGACTTACACCGTCGTAAAGAGCGAAAAGTTTTCGGGGATGTTGTCTTTCTTTTGTAATGATCAGAGTTTTATTCGATGCGAAAATTCTTAATTTATTTTACTTTTAGGGTTTCCATATAACAAAAATATTACGCATTCAGAAATCTTGAAAGTTTTTTTTTATGGCTTATTGTCTTCTATAAATAAAATATTAAAGAAGTTTACTTAGTTTCGGTCGAGCGCTGAAAGGCTTTGTTAGACGACGAATATTTTTATTAATTCTATTAAGGTTTTAACGGTTGACCTTACAGTTAATTTAATTCAATTAACCGCATCAAACTCTTAATTCTAATAACTCACCTTCAAAACAATTTTACAAATTCGCTTCCGAGAGAACGATCCTCCGTCGAGTTTCATTTTCTCAATTAAATTTTGGGAATTAGAGGAACGGAACTTGGGCATTTCTTAACTAACTGTGGAATTGGGGGCTAACCCGTTTGCCGACACTCAGTTCAGCTAAGCGGCTGTCCGCAGGATTATTGTGGAAACGAGCACTTGAAGAACAATTTCGAAAACAGTTTTTCGTTTCAAGTTATCTGAGCTTTTTGCATTTGTTCTGGCTCATCGATTTAGTTTTAACTTAGTTTTGGTTCGGCGATGTTTCTAAAGTTTGGGGTGTAAAAAAGTTAATTTTGGAAGAGAAAAAACCGTGTTATAATTTAGGATTTAATCATTTTCTTTTAAAAATGCGATAGACCCATCGTCTTTGTCTAAACTTTCTTTTGCGTCTTATAAAGTACATCATTTAGACAAAGACGAAGTATGTTATTTTTGTATGTCAAAGATAACTTCCGAGTATTTAGATTTCAACCTACATCATTATTTAGTAACTCGCCCACGACGACATTTCAACCTTTGACATTTAACAACTAAACCTATCATAGAGTAAATGTTTGGTTTAGGTAAACAATTCTACATAAGCCTTTACTAAACAAACTTCCCTTATGTAATTATTAGCGGATGTAATATTCCGGTATCGTGACGTTGGAGCTGAAAATGGGGGACGGGAGGAACTCTGGGTATTTCTAACCCCCATTAAGATTCATCTCGGATTGACGGGAACTATCGGGATGGTGAAACAGGCACGTCACTTTGATAAACTAATTTTGGCTGACTGTACACGTAGCTTTATGTAATGGGTTCGTTTTAAGGTGATAACACATTGTATCGAATGCCAAGATGCTAGCTAGTCTTAAGCAACCCAGTAACATGTTTCGATGTTTAGAAGGCAATTAATGTGTCTGTCGTACGTATCTCTTAGCATCTCATTCCATGCTGTTTGTTTGTTGGTTTTATACTAGTTTAGAGGTGTGAGGAACAAGGGTGTAAAGTTCACTCATCTTCTATAGAAAAGGGAGGATCCTCCGTCCAGACCGGGTGTCGTGTCTGGCGGGCAACTGCCCAATGGTTGATGTCGGATAGTCTTATATATGTCGTTCGCGCGGTAAACTCTCTAATTGCGCGATGCAAGATTTGTGGGCCGTCAGGATTTTATGTGACGTCAGGTCTTTGATGCGTAGTTCGCAAGCGGCGATGTAGATGCCGCCACACTAGTACAATACTTTCGAAGGTATGGTGCGGTATTCGGTTTTGTATGAAAACTACCGATAGTCATACTTCTAGTTCACATAGTCCTCATTTGATTCTCATGCCATGTATTTCACTCCTTATTACTATTCTAAGCACCCAAAAACGTTTTCTGCCTGTAATATAGGCACCATATTTCTCTAGTTCGTTACTTACTTCACGTATCGGCTTTGCTAGGGACTATTTGTCCAGAATACCCCTCCAGCGGGGCGTGCCATCCCGATCGCCATTTTTCTTCCGCTAGCTATCTGGCGGAGGCAGGGCGCTGCGTCGGCTACTCTGATAAATCCTCCACGGAATGCAAATAAAATAGATCACTGACACAAATAAAATTATTTTCCGGAATAAAAGGTTCGAATAATTATTTTTGCTGTCTTGCTATCCGTACCAACAGTAAGTTTTTATGTGAATGTATTGTATTCAGGGTCCAGGAAAGGTGTTAATTGGAAATTATGAAGCTTGAAGTTACTGGGGACATTATAAATTAGAAAGTTTTTCGTTTTTTGTTCGGCTGTGTTTGTTGTTTCATGTGATGTAAATCATACCTACTGTAACGTAGGTATAGAGTAAAATAGAAAATAATCTGGTCCTCTAAAAGTTTAGATATTCACTGAAAATATGACAGTACCTACCTACATTGAAATTATAAATACAGTCGAGTTTGTGCCAATAAAGAAAAGGATAACGTGCATTTAATTGCACGGCTTTTATAAATTGAGCTTTGCATGCTGATACCCAGCCACCGAAAATAATTGCCTAACCGAATGGAAAAATAAAATATATGGTATTTTTCAGAGTATACTCGTACCATACGCATAAATTCCAACATTGTAATTTGATACAAAATCTATCCACAACAAAAAAAATACGCAATTTACAACATGTGCGTCATGAAAGACTACTGGCAGCATGTTTTTTTTTTTTGCGGAGTTGCCATTAAATATACCATCGAGATATTTTGTTTTTTTTTCAATACTGTTAGTGGCGTGGCGGTACGATTAGTGTTCGGTTTTTAAATTGCTCGTTACTCAACACTGTTTCCACGAATTGTCGGTTTTGTTACATTGGATACCAATATTCCTATTCAGTGAGAAGAATTTTTAATTTATATGTAAATATTCCTGTTTCGGCTGCTACCCTTTTAACAACTTAATACAATATTGTGTGCGTGTTCGTTTTACGTTAACACATAGTGTTATATATTACTTGTTACTAGTGCTTACCTAAATATTTTTAGCGCCTGATACCCAGTAGTTGTCCAATGCTGAACCATTTTTTTTTACTACGTTTATAATTAGAGTTGATTGAAGGAGCTCGGGGCTAACTAATACCAGCCGCACGGGTCGATCCATTAGGTTAAGCTACGCTTGCCGGGGTTGGTCCGTGGATACCCGACCAAGATCATCTTTACAAACCGAGACTCTTCCGTGCCTCGGATAGCACGTTGAGCCGTTGGTCCCGGCTGTCATTCCCGGATCTTTGACAGTCGTTACGGGTCGTCAGAACCCCGAAATTCTGACAACCAGTCTTACCAAGGGGTATCGTGTTACCCAGTAACTCGGTTGTGGAGGTCAGATGGGCAGTCGTTTCATGTAAAATACTGGTATTCAGCTGTATCCGGTTAGACTGGCAACCGACCCCAGTATAGTTAAGAAAAGGCTATAGGCAGATTGAATTAGAGTTCGACAAAGTTCGAAATGGCTTTTTTTTTCGACCGAAAATTAAAACGGAATTTGGCCTTATTTTTTTTATTTGAGAAGTATAAGAAATGCAGTGTCTATCTTTTAATAATTATATATAACCGTTTAAACTTAAATCACACGAAACTATACTTTTTTTCAAATACTTCATTATTAATAATCAAACAAAAAAATGAATAATATGATGTGCGATAAAAGGGTATTCTTTTGCATTTTGAAAGATGTGCTTTAAGATATCGTAAGTATCTATTTTATTTGAATAAATTATTGAAATTATTGATTTGCGGCTCATACTTTACGGAATTCGGTAGGACTCTTGATTTAAGGTACCAGATTTTTTTCACAATATCATCATCAGCATAATTTCAGCCGAAACACGTCCACTGCTGGACATAAGCTTCCCCAAAGCACCGCAACTTTGACCGGTTCTGTGTTTCCCGCATCCAGCGGATTCATATTCAAAACTAATTTTGTTACTTACCCAGGAATCAGATCCTTAGACTGAAATGAGGGTAAGAATTAGTTATAGAACGGGTACAGTACCTCCCTTCCTCCTAAGTACCTATAGAAATGAGCTATTATTTACCCCCCTCCTTGTCGTGGCCTTAATTTCAGCAAGGGTGTAGGAACGGTATGTGTCCTATCGTGTCTCCGCAGTTTGCTAAATACGGGTTTAAATCCGATTTGGGTAGAGAGCGTACCTAACGCTATTCATCACGTAGGTCCTGGTACAGTGGAAACCTAAGACTGGGACAAAAGTAACGTCATAATGTGAATTGGCTGCCATTTTATTGAAAATTATAGAAATTGGGCTCTGGATCACGGAAAGATTATTTAAAGGTGTAAAATTGATGACATTAAAAGTAAAAAAAAAAAATATCGGTCAAATTACCACCTTCTGAATTGATGCATATTTCTGCTCGTTTATACGAGTATTTTGGTGATTTCTTGTTCAATGTTGGCTGTCAAGATTTGTGCAAGATTGTGGTTTATGTTGGTAAACGCGACGTTTCAAAAAGCCCCAAAGAAAGAAGTCTGGCACCACTGGTCAGAACTGGCGATCTGGCTAGCCAGATCAAATCACCAAAACGAGAGACTATACGGCCCAGAAATTGGTGTTTCAAAATCTCCATCAATGGGTGAGGCTCTGGAGCTGTGTGTATGGCTCCATTGCATTGTCAACTAATTCTCCATCTCATCAAGCACGATGACATTTGACGCCATTTGCAAAAAATATGCCACATTCACATTGTGACATTACTTGTGCCGCACCTTGTATGTATACCTGTCTACATTAAAAAATACAGCAGTCTTGTGATAGGAGTAGGTCACATCAGTAGTTGCAAGAACTGTTACTGATGTGAACATAACATCACACATGTATTTGCCGAAAGTTTAGGCAGAGGCCTTCTTCTTTTCGTGTGGTAAGTGACTAACCCGGTGTCAGAGTTTTAAAGTCGCCCATGGGCCTCTGAATTGGCTTCACATGCCGTCGAGTAATCCGCTAGGCATGCCGCTTTCCTCACGATGTTTTCCTTCTTTTTGAAGCAATTGATAATTATACAATACGCACATGAATCCAAAAAGTCAGATGTGCGTGCCTCGAGACCTATAACGTGTCAGCCTGACGGTCACACCACTAGGCTATCACAAGTAAAATAAGTAAATTGCGGTTGTACCTATAGTACACCCGCATTTCACTACAACAACAAGGCAGTCTGTGGTGCGTATAATAAGTATCTATATACCATTACACTGTACAGATGAAACCTATTCGTTGCGTATAAATACGCAATAGTATTAAAATACTCAAAGAACGGAAGGCCTGCATAATTAGCCCATAATGTTCCCACTACTGAGACACAGGCCTCCTCTAGATGCGAGGAAGTGGGCACCGCACGAGCTCCGTGCGGGTTGTTAGATATCACATGTCTTTAGTTCTAGGACATGCCAGCTTCCTTCTTTCACCGTTTTGAGAGCATTGGTGATGAAATAATTGACACAAAGTAAAGCGCCTGTCGGGATTCGAACCTATGATCTACAACTCGTAAGTCGTGGCCGTTACCACTGGCACTGTGTCTTTTTTTGGTTAGTGACTAACCTGGTGTCAGAATTTTAAACTTGCCCATGGGCCTCGGACTTGGCTTCACATGCCATCGAGAAATATCTCTCAGGCATGCCGGTTTCGATAAGTCCCCTCTTTGAGGAGTGGCTAGAGAGGCGCCACAGCGTCCTCACCTTCCGCCTGACGCAGGTCCTCACCGGACACGGCTGTTTCGGGAGGTTCCTGTAATGTACTTCAAAAAAAGAACATTTCACACTCATGAGCTATACCAAACAAGTAATCTATTATCTGTACGAAAATTATATATTATACACATAGTATTAAAAAAACATAAAACCCTACCATTAGATCCTAATATATTAACTAGAAGAAGGAAACATAACATTGCATGCCACCCCTTTTGTAAGAACAGAATTTGCAAATATTCAGTACGACAAACGCTCGTCTTTCATATACAATAAAATAAATAAACAAATAGATATACATTCCAAACCATACAAAGAATGCAAATCGTTGCTGATTAAGTGGATAAAAAATCTAAGCTACGATGGAGTAGAGAATTTTCTACTAAATATAAGGTAAAACCCGTTCCGCAAAAAAAAATAAAAAAACAACAACACACGTACATACATACACACACACATAAACACATACACATAATCACACACGCACCCACACATATACACACGCACTAGCAGACTAAATAAAAATAAAACTCATTAACTTTTAATTTTTAAATTTTGTTTAACTTTTGTCTAATATCATGTTACACTAATAGGAAGATATAAAGGAGCGGCGCCTCCTGGCACAGGCATCTATATGCTTAAAAGGGGACGCCACCAACTGTATAACGTATGTAAATCATGTAATATGAAAATAAACATTTTTTTTTTTTTTTTTTCCTGTTCCGTAATAGGCGGGAGGAAACGCCCGGGTGTCACCACTGTGTGGATCGCCCGGAGAACACGGTGGAGCATATGGTGGAGGTCTGCCCTGCTTGGGTAGAGCACCGCCGTGTCCTAACGGAGGCGAGCGCGGCGGCGGCGATCTCTCGCGTCCGGCCCTGGTTCGGCCATAGTCCGGAGCGAAAGTGCATGGGAGGCCGTCACTTCCTTCTGCGAAGCAGTAATGCTCGAGAAGGAGGAGGTGGAGCACGCGACGGAGAGGCAAGATTCGCGCCCTCGCGCCCCTAGTCGCCGCAGGAGACGCGCCGGGCGTCGGGAGTCGCGAGCCGACTTCCGGCCACCGTAGGCAAGGGCTTGCGGACGGTGAGCAATGGGTAGCTCGCCAACCGATTAGGACCAGGTCCGGGTTGACGGCACGTTGTGTTCCACGCGCCTCAAAGAGATATCACCACCAACTGACGGGGTCCGTAAGGACCAATGCCTGCCAGGGTTGCGAGTTTGTCCGAAAGGGATATCGCGGCCCCGGCACAGGGGCAACTGAAGGAACACGGGTGGGTTTTAGTCAGTAAAAGTCTGACACACCCTCCCGCTCCGCCCAGAGCGGAATAAGTTATTTGATAATTTCCCAACCTCAAAAAAAAAAAGGCGTGCCGGTTTCACCACTGCTCTTCCACTGGGACATTACTACTCTTGGCTGCTCAACAGAAAGCTTGGTTTTACATAAAACAATCTTGAAATAAAGTACCTATCTTCATTGTTCAAAACATCGGCACCAAATTAAGTAACAATTGAAACAAGTATACAGTGAACACAATAACTATTTATAATAAGTTTCCATTAAACATAACAAACAAACTAAGCTCTACCTGTATAAATTCCGAGAAATAATCCATTCTTTGGCTAAAACAAACAGCACGTAATTATAACTACATCCAGAGCAAAATATTTGAATTACCTTCCCTGTTAACTGCTGAAATTAACAATTACAAAACGGCCTTCCCGAGCCAAAAGGTAAATTAAAGAATATAACATAACCATAAGCAATTAACATTAAAATTGTTATTATACCTCAACAAAGTGTTTTCATAACCTCTTAAAAATTACTTTCAGAATAATATTCTTTGGAATGAACAGGCTCATCTAATATTACTATAGCCGTATAGCCAAGATATTCCGTTACAAATTGGCTACAACACCGCCCACACTACGGTAGATTACTCAAATAAAATTTAAGCACTACAAAACTGCGTCGTAAAGGTTTACGTGGCTAAAAGCCCAGCCCTTGAAATTGAGCCACGTTTTCGCTAGGCGTGAAAGGGGTGGCTAAATGGCTAGCACGGTGCCGGCGGTCGGTCTGCGATATTAAGTGGCGTGGCAATAGACATAATGTACACTTGCCAATCTTTTTACATAATTCTCGCAGATATATATGAATTCAACATTAATTTATTTAACAGTTTATGTACAGACATATAAACAGACAAGGAGAAAGGAACAGAAAAATATGTACAAAGGTGATGCTTCTTTCTAAAGAAATCTCTTCCAGCATACCTGCGATAGGAAAGTAGTTAAAGAGTAGAAGAGAAAATAAAAAAAATCACTTTACTATTCACTTATTTAAATATGAACATACAATATGAAAATATAATTACATAGGTACATACTTCTAAAATAAATATCACTAAAAAATATATATTTAATTAGAATATAGTACAAAATAATAAATTTTATACAAAAATATGCAGCAATGACGAAGACCAAAAAAGATAGTGTTATTTTACTCTTCTTTAAAAAACTGCAACAGTTTGGCAGTCCCTAATGTCAGGCGGAAGTGAATTCCACAACCCAACCGCGTGCACGCTGAAGCAGTAAGAGTAGAAATCGGTTGACGTTCATCAACCGGTTGTACATTTATCATGTACTTAACTATTAATATATTGGCACCATTTGATTTAAAAGAGTGTGCATGGAGTTCTTCTCCATAGGAACCTACTACTATTTGGAATGGGCAACTAGCTTCATTTTTCTGACTAGCCGACTTCTTTGGCAATTCAAAAGTGCTTGTAAATAGTTTATTTGAAATAAATCCTCTGCTTTGCCTTTTCCCAACTCTGCTGGGGTCAGCTTCCAGTCTAACTGGACTGTATCCAGTTAGACTGGAAGCCGAACCCAGCATAAATACCATTATTTTACATGGAGTGACTGCCTATCTGACCTCCACAACCCAATTACTGGGTAACACGATACCCCTTGGTAAGACTGGTTGTCAGACTTTCAGGCTTATGACTACCCGTAACGACTGTCAAAGATTTACTAATGACAGCCGGGACCGAGGCACGAAATAAATGCTTTGAGCGAAATAAATGCGAGTATGAGTATGAAAGAAAGAAGGAAAGAAAAATATTTTATTTGGGACACGTACAGGCAATTCAAACAGTAAAGAAAGGCGCATTTTAATCCAACAAAACTGACATATTTTTGGAATAAACGAAAATAAAAGTATGGGCTTGATGATAAAAAAAATCCCATCACGATAAATATAGAAAATAAATGATTTGAACAAAGCTTTTGACAACATCCACTACTGGATGAAAAAAATTTAATCAATCAATAATAACATGACACGTCACACAAGACGAGTCACGGGTTGAGATTTCTCCTCGGGGTCGATCCCGGCTTGAAGAATTTATTTTTGTTCCAAGATATTTTTGTATAATTATCTGCATGTTGTTTACCTTTTAGTTTGTTATAACAACTAATTGATCGATGAAGATTTATAGTTATTATATAGTTATTAAGGTATTAGTATCTGTTTAGATTGCAAATGGTAACTTTATTACTTAAATTGTATGAACTATCTATGTTATATTTTCATTATTCAGTTTACTTAGAACCCCGGTCATCACATGACCGAAATTGGTGAATTGAAATAGGTATTTTATAAAAATAAAACCTCAGAAAAACCGTAGCTAAACCCTCAATAACATTATTAATTCCATACACGTTGGGCGGGCACTAAATATATTTGGCTTAGTAATCAAACGGTTAAAAGTCAACTTAAGACACTATTTCATTCGTTGACAACAACACAAGTACCACGTTATAACGTGTTAATAAGTAACAGTATTACGTCTCGGGAGTAACTTTGAAATAATTACCTACGGCCGCTCGGTGGATAAACCTTCCGCATCCGTGTGTAACTGCCGCGCACTCGATACTGTTGCGTGCACACACTGAGAATTGTAAGCGCGTCGTATCAGCCGTTTTCCATGAAGATATAATACTGTTACTTATTTATACTGTGCAAGTTCATTGAAATACCAATTTCAAACAACAACGTAGCCACATAATATTTTCCTGCCATCTGTACTGAGCTTTATCTAGAGTAGTATAAGTTGTTGCATTTCAAACATTGTAATTTAAACCATATGTCAGTGGCTATAAAAGTCACATGACTTTCGGTCGTGACTTGCAATTGTGATAGCCCGAGGCTCGGCTCTGTCTCATGACTTAACTTGATTGTTACAAGCTCGTGTAGCATCGTATGTGAAACAGTGCAACGTGTTATGTAACATGGACTTTTGTTATCAATTGAGATTTATGAAGCTAGCCCACGACATTTTGATAAAATTGTTGATAAGTTTTTATGTAGCCATGTCACAAGGTCGCCATCAATAATTTATAGGGGTGTTACATACATGCTCGGCTCGGTATGATTCGACACAGCCGGGCGGCAAAATCGAATAAATTTAAGTAAAGCTTGTCCACTCTGAAATAACGCGCCCCACTACTGCAGTAATGCGGTAATGCAATTACGCTTTGGATGATAATCAGGTCGAAACCTTTAATGTAAATTTAGTGATATACTGTGATTGTCACACCAATAAATGAATTTGAATTTGAATTGTTACCTGTTGTACATAGTTGCCTTTTAATAAATAAATACATAAATGCGGTAGTGGGGCGCGGTAGTGGGGCGCGTCATTTTAGAGTCGACAAGCAATAGAAATAATATGTTCGGGAAAAAACCACTCGGCTTTGCTCGCATTGTGACGAGCTAACGAGGTTTGATGTCGAACGAAGTTTGCAGATTTGCAGGAGCCGAATGAAAACCTTATTTTGTGTAGTAATTGCTTCGGGTCGGGTTTTTTTGTTCAACAAATACTGCCAAATGTACAACAGTACCGGGTAGAATGAATAAAAGATAATATTTAGTTTAATCTCGTAATTATTTCTTTGCCATTAAGTTTCAATTGAAGTTTACCTACCTATAGCACATTTTTTTTTTGTTTGGGAAATTATCAAATAATTTTTCCCGCCCGGGAGGGCGTGTCATACTCTTTCTGACTAAAACCCACCCGCGGTGCTTCAGTTGCGTGTACGTTGCCAGGCGCCACGGTATCCCTTTCGGACTTTCCCGCGACCCCGGCAGGCATCGGTCGTAGCGGACGCCGTCAGTTGTGCTGACATCTCTTTGAGGCGCGCGTGGAACACAACGCGCCGTCGACCCGGGCCTGGTCCTTATCGGACGGCGAGCTACCCATCGCTCACCGTCCGTAAGCTCGCGCCTACGGTGGCCGAGAATCGTCCTATGATTCCCGACGCCCAGGGTCTCCTGCGGCGGCTAGGGGCGTGAGGGCGCGAAATTCGAAAAAAAAACCTCTCCCTCACGCGTTCCGCTTCCTCCTTCACAAGCATTACTGCTTCGCAGAAGGTGACGACTTCTCATGCCCTCTCGCTCCGTACCATGGCCTGGACCAGGGCCGAACGCGAGATATCACCGCCACCGATCGCCTCCACGAGTACACGGCGATGCTCTGCCCAAGCCGGGCAGATTTCCACCGTATGTTCCACCGTGTCCTCCGGGCGATCCACACAATGATGATACCCGGCATCTATAGCGCACCTAACAATATCATTAGTCGCCATCGCTTCTCTCGTGTTTAAGATTCCTTGAACTAAGGTGTTACTACCGTCTGCGCCACACGCCGCGGCCGGCGAGTGTGCGCTCGGGTCGTGGTGGGGGCGGCGGCTTTTATCTGCGACGGGGTATGAGTGCACGTACATGGACTGGTGCGATCGATCCAAGGTTCGAATCGGTCGAACAAATGTGGTTTACAATCTGATTAAACGGCAAAAAAATTGCTATAGGTACAGCCTATAGACCACCATGGCATGACCTAGTCCTTTTCCTAGATGCTATAACGGATTCTATTAGTTCATTAGGGAATTGAGACCACTACATACTACTTGGCGACTTCAATGTTAATTTGCTAGACACGAACGGGATAAAAACTAAAAATATTAACGAGTTCTTGAATTGCCTCAGTCTTCCACAGTTGGTCACAACTCCTACCCACTTTACAGCATCCAGTGAAACTCTCATCGATCTATTATGTGCTGACCTGAGAGCAAGAAATACTGCGGTAGAACCTTTCGGTTTAATCAACGGTCATTCTATTGTGGTTGGTGAATTTCACATTAAGCGGGACAAGTCCAAACCATACTTGGTAAAATTTCGGCCTCTCATAAATGTGTGCACGGAAAGTTTTAATTTAGACTTATCACTTTTAAACTTTGGAACTATTTCGTGGCTTGACAACGTCAATGATATGGTGCATGTCTTTAACACCCATAATCTCCCTGGTTGATGTCCCCGCACCGATCAAGACGTGTACTGTAAAGGAAAAGTCGTATCCGTGGATTACAGATACAATAAAAGTTATGATGCGTTTACGTGACGACGCACTTAGTAGTTATAGGAAAACGAAAGCTGATTCAAAAAAAAAAATTACAAAGAGCTAAAAAATTTAAGCACAACATAAATAATAAAATTAAAAACTAATAATTATTATGGAAAAATCTAAAATTAACCGTATCGCCCTATAAGCCCCGACAAGACCTACCGTCGCACTTTACAGATCCTGACGTAATTAATAATAACTTTTTAATTGTTCCCGGTAACCCCGTGGGAAGCATATCGCTTATGCAATATTATGAAAATCATAGACATGGTGAAGAAATTTTCGCAATTACTCCAGTGGAAGAGAACGACATTTCTGGCGTTATCTCCAACCTTAAAAGTAACGCTTTAGGTTACGACAGAATTGACCTGGATATGATTAACATGACTCTGCCACACACGTTAAATGTTGTAACGGACATAATAAACAGCTCCATAGTGACGTCTACGTTCCCCGACCTATGGAAAATTGCCTCCGTGAGACCCTTGCCAAAAAAATCAAATCCATCTACTTTAAAAGACCTACGCCCTATAAGTATATTACCATGTCTATCCAAAGTATTGGATAAAGTCGTTAGCCGCCAATTAGCGTTTTTTTTTGGAACAAAATAACGTTCTACCTGATTTACAATCTGGTTTCAGAAAACAGCGCAGTACATCTAGTGCTTTACTGGATGTTACGGATAATATATTATCTGCCCAAGATAGGGGAATGTGCACATTACTCGTTTTACTTGATTTTTCCCGAGCATTTGACGCAATAAATATCCCGCTATTATTATCGAAGTTAAACTATTATGGTTTCGACCCCAGCCCTACGCAATGGTTTCGCAGTTATCTTAGTAATAGAGAGCAACTTGTTGACTTGCGTTTGGGTGACGGCACTACCCTTAGATCGACGCTTACGTCTGTTGAGAGAGGAGTCCCGCAGGGCTCTAAATTGGGTCCAATTCTCTTTATCTTTTACTGTGCGGATATTATAAAATGTCTCCAGAGATGCAAGTGCCATATATACGCCGACGGTGTCCAAGTTTATATATCCTTTATGCCAGATGAGTACGATAGTGCCATTAAGGATCTTAACGATGATCTTCAAAGAATCGCCGCCTGGTCAGAGGAGAACTGCCTGTCATTAAATCCAACAAAAACGAAATATATGGTATTTGGCACAAGACAGCAGTTGGCTCGACTACCTGTGATATTTGACTTAAAACTTATGGGAGAGCCAATTTACCGAGTATATGAAGCGCGAAATCTAGGTGTTATTATGGACAAAGATCTTCGTTTTAAGAAACATGTAGCGGACTCGGTCAAAAACTGTTTTTATCGCCTAAAGGTTCTATATAGTATGAGGCCTTATTTATCCGAAACACTACGAGAACAGCTAGTGGAAACGCTGATTCTATCTAGGTTGAACTACGCTGACACGGTTTACGGCCCGCGATTATTAGCGCGCACAGACCGCCTCATACAAAGGGTACAACACGCTTGTGCTCGGTTCTGTTACAACATTCCTCGCAGAAGCTATGTTACATCTTTCCTTAACAAGCACTTTTCTTTAAAATGAAGTCCAGACGCAAACTACACTTGGCTTGCCTTCTGTTCGGTGTAGTTAAATATCAGAAACCGGACTATCTATTCAACAAGCTAAGTTGGGTTACGAGTAGACGGGAATGCGGGAGAATGCTCGCAGCAGCTTTCGACTCAGTCTCAGGGAACAGCCGTTTTTAGAGGCAGCTTTCGTTATGCGGCTTCAAAAGTATGGAATAACCTGCCACCACCGATTAGGGTAATTAACACTATAGACGCTTTTAAACGACGCTTACGGCAGTACCTCATAGAAACGCAACGGAAGCTGGATATGGTCACATTAAACGTCTCAATTATATGATGTATGTACCTACCCACTTGGGTATGTGTCAGTGTCTCTGTCGGTGAATGTTGCACAAAAATTTAAATAGGTGCTGTTATATTATATAGTTTTACTGCTGGGAATTACATATTCTTTATATTTATGTTTTTTTTTTAATCTGACACAAATTTATTTTATTTAAGTATACTGTATACACGTTACATTATAAAACTGATTTACATCCGTCACATCACACTCTCAGGTCCAGTTGAAAACCAGCGTCAGGCACTTATAGTTGTCTGGCATTTTTGCTGAACTGAGCCTTTTTGGCGCAGCCCTGAGGCACACTCCCCATCAACTGCTTACATCGCACTTTACACCTTTTAATTGTTTTTTTTTTTATTTTATTTTTATCTGCTTTGTGTGTTTTAGTCTGTGCTAAATAAATGTATTTTCTTTCTTTCTTTCTTCTTTTACTTTGATCATTCTTGCGACGCTCACTTGTTTAATAAACTGAACCGATAAAAAATAAATAAATGTATAAAATTATGAGGTGTTCCATTTTGCGTTTTCGTGCTGTTCTTGGAAATTCGATCTCAAAACCTTTTAACACTGAAGATATTATTTACATAAGGTATTCATGCTTTAAATGTAAAAAAGTCATTTAATCTCTTAACATGACATGAATAATTACTGCTTTAAACTGACACGCTTAATATTACACATACATCATGTCATTATTAATAGATATGTTTATAATTAGTTCTTCGTGAAATAGTACATGATTACTGTTGGGACCTGCGACAGGGGCATGGACTCACGTATGTGTGCCTCGGCTCATATTTTCACGATCGTCCAATGTTGTAGCCTGGTTGTCAAAATATTGCTCGAATTTCCAAGCATGTTTGAGAAAAAATTATTAAAGTACCATAAAGTACCGATATTACATGAATAAAATGATTAGTTACTTGAACAAATCAAAAACAATCCGACTTGCGTTCGTAGTGCAGAAATCTGTGTTACAACCTGCACACCTAACTCATTCGAGGCGTGTACTTCATCATAACAATTTTCCCGACCTATTGCCTCGGTTTCCTTTAGTGAAAGGAACTGGGTCCCTCCATTTTCTACGCACACCGTAGTTAACTTCCGTACGACCTTTGCCACCCTTCAACATAGAAAACTAGATTTATATACGGTTTTGTCAATGTACCTACGGTTGAATGCTGTACTGATTTAATGCGATATCTCAAACCTTGAGTAGAGTTGGGTAGCCTTTTGTTAGAAAACCGTATTAATTAAATTAATTAAAATGATAAGAAAAACCCTTCTTTTATAAAATTATTTGATACGGGAATTAAAATAATGATAGCCGTAAAATTGAGACCCTTTTTAACCGACTTCAAAAAAGGAGGAAGTTATATGTTCGTCGCGTATGTATGTTTTTTTTTTATTAACCGGTATCCGGTATCTTCGTCAATTTCCGGACCGATTTTGAAAATTCTGTTTTTGTATGAAAGGGTATGCTCCTAAGTGTCCCATATAAATTTTATTAACTTTGCTTGGATAGTTTTTGAGTAAGCTTCAATAATACGTATTTTTCCCACTTAATATATGTGGATGATATGATGATAACTTCCTGTCATTGTTGACTGTGGGAATTTTCGTTTTTTGCCACCTACTTCCGAAATTAAGGTTATTTTTCACTTTGTACTGTTTTTTTTTGTAAAAACTTTTTAATTTTCACTTTTTATTTATGGAACCTACCCCACACAAATTCGACGACCACTATGTAAAAGTGTAGAAAAACCCTTCTTTTATAAAATTATTTGATACGGGAATTAAAATAATGATAGCCGTAAAATTGAGACCCTTTTCTGATTTACTCCACACATAAGGCATAAATAATTATTTCGAAAATTACCGTTCCGTACGGTTCTACAGCCAACGTAAGATATACGTTAATTAAGTTAGGTAATACGCTTATCCTGATACTGCTGATATGCTTAGCTTAGTTATAGGTCTCGAGTTCGAATCCAAGGCACGCCTCTGAATTTTCGGATTCATGTGCGTATTGTATAATTATTACTTGCTTTAAAAACGGTGAAGGAAAACAAAGTGAGGAAACGCCGCATGCCTGAGAGATATTTCTCGACGGCATCACATGCCGTCGAGAAATATATAATAAAATAAAATATCTCTCAGCCAAGTCAGAGTTGAGTTGATAAAAACTCTGACAGAAGGTTAGTCACTAACCACACGAAAAAGAAGAAGATTTTGATAAATAGAAGAGTATAGCGTATCGTATCTTATTAAAGGTAAAGACATAAAATTATGTCTCATTCTGGTATTTAAATACTATCCTGAAATCTTGTCACCATGTTGATGTTTCTAGAGCTTATATTAACGAGTGAATTTTACAAAACAAAATCAAAACATCAAAATCAAAATATTTTTTTACAGAAACCTATATGGTCACTTGAAAAGACAGAAACTATGTGCACGGTTCTAATTGTTCGGGTCAAACAAAACAAAACAAAAAGTTGAAAGTACTGATGGAGTATTTTGATGTTAATAACGTAAAAAACAGCGGCATATAATATGTTTCCTAATGAGTGAAACAAACAGCGTAACGTTATACTCTCATTAAGTTACCATAATTATAGCTATGGGAAATTTCGACGTCATGCATTAGTACAAAATGGATACCTAATATTACTAATAGTTACTTAACGATTATTAGTCCCCTACCATTCAATAAATCTATAACATGTTATGTGACGCTATAATGTACTTTAAACATACAAAACATTACGGCAATCCCCTAAAAGTCTACCTACTCGCAATCTTCGAGTATGTTTGTCGATTACCGATAACAGATCCCTTTAGAACGGGCTCACGACAATCGAATCTATTTAAAGACAAATGAGCCCTTTATATTCAAATTGGCGTAAATATCGTATGAGAAAATAAACCTGTTCGTAAAACAAACACGTTAACAGGCTCTCTGTTTACAGGTAACCCACTCAGCTGTAATTGCCGCCTCTCTTGGATCTACGCGTTACGCAACGAAACACGAGACAACACGCTTCGAAACGCCCTCGAGAAAGTATCATGTGTCACCGAACTTACCCCCGACAGACACTTAAACGACCAGGAAGATAACGAAAACGTCAAAGATAATGCCGTACCCGACGACACTTATGACTATTATGATAAAAACGAGGACTACGCTGAAAAAAAAATCACCAAAAAGGCAACCAAACTGATCGATATTCCCTTAGAAACACTGCCGTGCCCTAAAGAACTGATGCAGACTGAGGAATACGGACACCCTGTACAAAATGAAATCAGACTCAAAGCTTTCTCGAATGTCGAGAAAATTTCTCCGTGCTTAATTTTAGTTCTATTCATGCTGTTGTGTTAATTTTAAGTATGAAACAAAGATATTTGTGATATTAGACGTTAATTAGTGTATTTCTCGTGTACAGAATTTATATTTGTTGTTCTGGATGTAGCTGTTGTAGTCGCCATTTTGAATTTTAAAGCGTGCGGTGGATGCCCCAATTCTTGGACGAAGTAATGATGTTGTTCAATTAATTCATTAATTGAAAACTTGTGCTGTTTTTGTATTATGTGTTTTTACTTACATGGTTAAAGTAAATACTTTCAATCCATTAACCTTATTAGTTTTGCTCGTAAAAAGGCAATACTTTTCATCAGTTGCCTATAAAAAAGTCCGATCAGATTATAATATTACTAATATTTTATGAACCAAGTTACATTGAAGACTTTTGCTATTACTTTGAGTATTTTATTTACCTAAAAGCTTTTAAAGTTTTGGTTTAATCCAAAAAAGCTATTATACTGAATATTTTTGTACCTACCGATACTTTATGTCCAGAAGTTTTAGAAAACATTAATTTGATTTCGATGGACATATTCTCTTATCAAGAACTTACGTCACCTCGATGTGTGTCAATAATTATCAGACAGTAATTAGGACCACCACTGCACGTTTTTACTATAAAAATTAAATGTTCTTTTTTTGTCAAGGATGTTACGTTCCATAGAGTATACGAGAAAAATAATCATCTCGTTAAAGAAGACTCCCCAAGGGATTAACCCGATGTGTGATTCGGAAAACATTCCGAATGCGAGCTTCGTAAGCCGGGACGCTTAAAATTATCTAGCTTTCGGGAATTTTAGCAAGGGTTACTCTATTAGGTAGGAATATATTTTAGGAGCGAAAACGAGACTTCGCTCTCAATTTAAGCTGGATTTGATGTAAATAGTTAGCCTGTTATTGTTGATCGAGTACAGGAATGCTGGGATTATTTTTGTTTTAAATTATGAATTTTATATATTCGAATTTGAGTGGCGCTCAGCTAGGACATTAAAATTGTTGTTTAATAGTGAAGAATTCACACGTCACATACATTCCGCTTTTCATTTGTTATATGATTGTTGAAACATTCATCATTTATGGGGTTAAGTCTGCATGTCATTGCCTATAGTGCGTAGCAACAAAGACAAACTAACAGGCTGTTTTGGGTTAAGCATTGTATCTACTAATAACAATAGGTAGGTACCTCAGTGGTGGACGTCATTGTGTCAGCGCATGATGCTGGTGACCTCAGTGCTGAAGCGCTACTATGAGCATTATGCTTAGTCATATGAGTTCTTTTAAGTTTTACAATTTGAAAGATTCTTTGAGTTTTGCAGTATCATTAACTTTGGCTTTGATTTTTAAATCTTTAATAATTGTTGGTATTAAAGGATACACTGACTGATCAAGATACACTTGGCACTCTTAAAGCTTTGTGCAGTTAAATAGAATCTAGTTCAAAAACCTTTCATTAGCTTGACAACCGAAAATTACTGTTTGTCAAGCTCTCCACGGCATTGAGGGTCCTCAATAAGTGAAAAGCGGTTTCCTATGCACAGCCATGATTAATTCATTACCTATTGGCTATTGATTGAGCACAGAATCAGAGATCTATTTATCTATGATGCTGGTAGCAGCTGCAACTCACAAACAATTTATAGTTATTTAACATAACATAACTTCACACCAACATAATATCCGGAGGGTTAGTCAGAGGTGTACCTAGAGTACACCCACATTTCGCCAGTTATTAAGTAATTCCCATGTAATAAGGAGCGAGTATATTTCCATCAATCACAAATCCAGACTGCGGGCTGCTACTGAGAAATTTGTAATGGAAAGACTCAATAATACTTTTGGGAATCGAACCCAGATTTTCATGCTCAACAGTATTACGACCAGTCAAACAACGAGGCGGTTAGGCAGTTATTATATAAGTTAATTTACATGGCCAATGAGATAAATAGGTTTTAGTCATGAAGATTAGTTTAAATTCAAAAAAATCAAATTCAAAGGTTATTTATTTATTCAAACTAAGCTGAGAATCAGCACTTTTCGAACGTCAAAATATATAAGATAGTCCCTCAAAAACGCCCACCCATCACCACTTCCCAGTGCGTTCGCTGTTAGTTAAAATCTAAAGTGTAAAGGCTTGTGCGGACCAGCACGACTTGTCGCGCGACGCGACACGAACAATACAATTTCTAAGAAAACTTCACAGTATTACAATAACCGGTGTCGCGTCGCGCGACAAGTCGCGCTGGTCTGCACAAGCCCTAATGCAGGCCACACACGTTACGATATACTTGCGCAAAATTGTACTTGCACAAGTATACATTGACGTGTGGTGTGTGTGATTTTGCACAAATATCTGAGCTATTCGGTGTCACGCAGACTTGTGCCGGTATATCGTAACGTGTATGACTATCATAACTTTCTTCACTTGCGAACAAAAATTTTGATTTTCGGAAGATTAATTTTAATTCCTAATGTGTTGCAATGTCTATTGTAATATATTCATGCAACTGTTGCTCACTGAGATCAAGAAGCTCATACAAAACTTAAAGTGTTTGATGCGGAAACTGGTACCTTTCCTACAGAGTTTGCTAACGAAATAAAACAAGTAGATAAGTAACAAAGAACACAGTGGAACTATCATACTGTTGATAGTTCATAATAGCACAGTATAATAAAGTAGGTAACAGTATTATGTCTCGGCAAGGACTTTGAAATAATTACCTACGGCCGCTCGGTAGATAAACCTTCTGCGTCCGTGCGTAATTGCCGCGTACACTGAGATTTCGAAGCGCGTTGTTTTGGAGTTTTCTATGAAGACATAATACTGTTACTCATGTATACTGCGATATTAGTCCATTAGCAATGCAAGTTAGTATTAATAGTGTCACGTTAAATTGGTACGTGATATAATGAATTAACAATTAATAATAATTTCATATTAAATCGAACTCGTAATAATGATTTCTGTTGAGGTTTTCTCACAACAGATTTTAACAGAAAATAAATTTAATGCATACTTAATGAAAGTGGTTACACGATTGAGAGAGTATCTTTTCGGGGTTTTAGGAAACTCCAAAAACATTTGTTTATTTAATTCATAAGAACGGCTACAGGCCACTTACACAAATTAAAACACAACTAGGGCACAATGAGGCAGTGACTGCTTCATAGTTCGCGAGCGCTTCTACTGAGCGTGAGGTCCTGGGTTCGATTCCCACGTCGGGCAAAGTGTTATTGGGTTTTTGTCAGTAGTAGTTCGGAGTCTGGATTATTGCCGGGTTGATGGGAATAGGCTCGCCCCTTTTACATGGGACTTAAACATAACTGGCGAAATGTGGGTATACCATAGATACACCTCTGCCTAACCCTTCGGGGAATACATGCGTGATGTTATAATTTATGTTAGGACACAGACTACCTACAATACTCCAGGTACACAGATAAAATAAGACATGTAAATGTTCCTATTGGTAACTACTGTGACAGCATATACATCGCCACATGCGAACTACGCATCACACTGGCGTCAGGCAAAATCCTGCATCGCGCAAGCAGAGTTTACTGCGCGACGAGTATATATACAATGTCCCGACATCAACCGTTAGGCAGTTGCCCACCAGATAGAACACCCGTCTGGTTGGAGGACCTTCGCTTTTTATGGAGGAGGAGTGAAGTTTACACTGTGTTCCTCATGCCGCTCTATACCACTATCAGTTTTAGGCCTGTAAATCGAGCATGCAGGTAATTACAGAAAGGACGACTATACAACTTGTATAAAAAATGCGTGGTCATTGTCGTCGATATTAAATCGATATTATCGTGGATATTAAAGAGTATGGTACTGGCCATCAAACTTGACAACTTTCTAAATGGGAGTAAACACCATAAGCCGCGAAAAAATAATCAGCTCTCCCATACAAAACTTCAATAGGACTTTCAAATTCAAATTCAAAATATTTTATTTCACATAAACCTACAAAGGCACATATGAAACGTCAGAAGCTAGGTGCACGGTTCCAATTGGTCGTTTCCTATGGAGAAAAACCGGCAAGAAACTCCACGGTTACTCTTTTAAAAGTATGTGGTTTTTACAATGATTTCAAATTACAGTGTTAAAAGGTATGAGAGGACAGTGTAGGCCTATCAACAAGTACCAGGTACTTAGCAAAAGGTTAGCTTTAGTTTACTCGACCCATTTCAATGGATTTTTTCGCGATTACGATGCTGGTGCCATGGAGAAAATTGTTCAATTTTATGGTATGTACCCTTAAATATGACGACACATTTCTGACAAACGCTGTTTAAAGTACTAAAAATTTCCTTCCGCCTCAGTACAAAAGAGCACAAAATTATAATTAGACGACTCGTACCAAAGCATTTTATGTCTAATTTAATTTTGATACCGCGTAACGATACTACCATCTTTATCAAGATTATAGCCCATTTTATCCTTTAATTATACATGAGTCTAACGCTACTGAGCAAAACAAAATGGCCGCGAATTTTTTTTTTAAATATCCTGTCCCGATCCGCCCCTGAGTCGCACGTTTTTACGAGTTGAAAAAACATCGCGATTTCTTTATTATAATGTAAGTTTAATAAGAATGTTTTATGCACATAAACTTTTCGGAACAAATTCTCTAAATGATGGTGAAAATCGCATCAAAGTCCGTTGCGTAGTCTAAAAGAACAACGCGGTTACACAGACAGACACGGAAAACGACTTTAATTTATAGTATTTACAGACAGACACAGTAGTAACGTGACTGAATTTTTATTTTCCTTTTGCTAAGTTCGCCTCATAACCTCATAACTACCTACATTAACTCTTTTGGAAAATGTACTGCGCGTGTGTGTTTGTTTTATTGTTATATATTCTTAAGTGGTACAATTTGGTCCGTAATATTTCTTGTCTATACTGCCTCCCTTTCTGTGTCATTTATAGAACAATGTCTCGTCTAGACTTGTACTACGAGTATGATGCTTCGTTGGAATTAGTTTCTGAATTAAACTTGTAACTATGCTTGTGGAAGGACAGTATGGAATAATATTTGCTTTTTAATTAATGTAACTGCGGATTGCCAGTTAATAAGTAATTTAAAATATTCAGTCTTATTAGGGTTGACGCACATTTGGGTGGGCCACACCGCAACGTAAAAATCCTCACATCACTTTCACATATTTATGTAGAATAAACCATCGGACACTACAGGCGCAGGCGGGCTGTACCGCACTGTTTTGTATTGTAATGCGAAGCGCTGCGGCCCGATGCGGCTATAATGTGCCCTTGCCTGCACATTTTCACATCCAACAAATCGGTGCAAGTAATGTCAGAGACGTCCTAAAGTAACTAGCAAGTGTAACATATAATTACAAGTTATTATCCGACAGTCTTTTGGGCATTTCAAAGACACAGAAATTTTCGTGCATGTAGTTATGCGGCCATATAACATTACAGATTGTATCAGTCTGTGTTTGACCATGCTTTTTCACATCCTTGACTATTGATATGAAAAAACAAGCTTTCTATTTTCTCATGTCAATGATATCACTGAAAAATAGAAACCTTTGTCAATCTTCATAATAATCAGAGCACATTATAACCCTGTATTTATCAAAGGTAAGAAGAGAAACCGAAACTTCCGAAAATTGTTATGTAAAATAAGCTTAAATTCAATAAATCCTCTGTTAGCATAAATCACAATTTATTGCATTGCTCTAACAAGTTAAACATTTAAATTGGCCTGTATTTCTAATGTTAACATAAAATGTTTAAGATCAAATTCATAGATTTTCATCGTTGAAATATTAAAATTAATTGTACAAAATGTATTCCTGTTAAAGATATCGTGTATATTGTAATTATTAGGTTGTGTATAGTCTTCATTCTGTTGTAATAAATATTTCTACCCGTGCTGTGCGAGTTTTATTTATAAACACCTTATTTCCGATACTAGATAACTTTGCAGCTACAGAAGAAAAAAATGAGGTTGGCTGTAAACAGTTACGGTGACTCGACCTCGGGTGTTGAGCGTAACGACGTCTAGGATGAAAGAAATAAAAAACATTTTACAATTTCCTATATTTTGTAGCATTTAGCTTGGTCTAGTTTAAGGCTGCTTGCTGTAAAGAGGAGCAGAGCTTTGTCAATATTAATCAATATAATCTAAACTCCGCTCTGGAGTTTAGCGGAGTTTTTTCACAGCTCCGCTCCTCTCCTCTCTTATTCGCTCCAGCGGACGGGCAGCATTAGCCCGGGTTTCTTCGCCTGTGTGGATGTCGGAAATAAACCCTTTAAAAACCATCTCCATGCCAAAATACACAGGATTATTAGTTATATGTCAGCAATCTAACAAACCATTTTCGAGTAATTTGACATTTTATATTTAAAAAATTAAATAAAAATATAAAATCATCATCATAATCATTTCAGTCGAAAGACTTCCACTGCTGGACATGGGCCTCCCCCAAGCACCGTCACTTCGACCGGTTTTGTGCTTTCCGCATCCTGCGAATTCCTGCGGCCTTCACAAGATCATCGGTCCACCATGTCTGCCTTCATGTCATGCCTTCCAACGCTACGTCTTCAGGTACGCCATCGCCACTCCAGAACCTTTCAGCCCCATCGGCTATCGCTTTAGCGAGCAATGTGCCCTGCCCATGGTCACTTAAGTTTGGCAATTCTTCGGGCTATGTCAGTTACCTTGGTTCTCCTGCGGATCTCCTCCTTTCTGATTCGATGACGTAGGGAAACTCCAAGCATAGCATTCTCCATTGCCCTTCGGTTGACTTCGAATAAGGCCTATTGTGAGCGACCACGTCTCAGTGCCATAAGTCATCACTGGCAAATCTCAAACTCAAAGCATTTATTTCAAATAAACCAATTACAGGTACTTTTGAATTATCAAAATTATCAAGGGGTCGGTCAGTCAGATAGATGAAGCTAGTTACCCATTCGAACGCGTAGTAGGTTCCTATGAAGAAGAACGAGCAAGAAACTCCACGGACACCCTTTTAAATCCGAATATTTTTACAAACAGGCAACACGCACAGTCGGTCGATTCTGTAAAAATATTAACGTGAAGCTTAGGTGAAGTGAGCTGTCACTGCCACAAAATCGACCGGCATGATGCTAGGGATTAAAGGCTTGTGCAGACCAGCGCGACTAGTCGCGCGACGCAACACGAACAATACAATTTCTAAGAAAACTTCACAGTATAACAATAACCGGTGTCGCGTCGCGCGACAAGTCGCGCTGGTCTGCACAAGCCTTAACTCTATTGACAGCTCACTTCACGCTCACTTCACCTAAGTTTCACGGTGATATTTTTACAGAATCGAACGGCTGGTCAAAGACTTTCGTCTTGAGACACTACGGTATGTATACATATATTCAAAATCACTAGACACTTTTTTTTTAAATCTGTTTTGTAATTATATTGCGTGCTGTTTAGTCTGTGCAAAATATTTTTTATTTTATTTTATTTATCCACTCTGAAATGACCCCCTACCACATTCTACGCACACGGTAAAGCGCTAATATGCGTATCATTTCAGAGTGGATAAGCTATACTTATTAATAATCTAAATCACTAGAATGGTGTATAATCCAACCTCGTTGGTCTAGCGGTCGCAAGCGCTACTGCTGAGCATAAAGTCCTGGTTTCGATTCCCGGGTCGAGCATAGTGTTATCGGGTTTTCCATTCGGAATTTCTCAGTATCAGCCCGGAGTCTGGATTTGTACCCGGTTGATGCCAATATACTCGACCCCTATTATATGGGACTTAAACATAACTGACGATATGTGCGTGTACTATAGATACACCTCTGGCTCACTGTTCGGGGAACACAGGCGTGAAGTTATGTATACCGGCTTAAATTTTTACCGTCTCGAGAATAATATGGTGTGTTGTGTAAGTGGAACAGAAGCCATACCCGGGAATATTTGCTTGGTAGCATTGACCACGCGAGCGGGGGATGCGTGAGCGGCTTGTGCGCCTGCGAAATGATATCAAAGAGGCCGACGGCAAGTGCGGCGACTACCTATCGTCCGCCAAGGAAAGCTACGAATTCATTGATAAATTCCGCGTTTAGTAGGGTGCGTATGATTTGAATTTCGATTTTTTTTATCGTTTGAAAAAAAAAAAACTGTGCCATAGGCTTCTACTCCGTTCACCTATTATACCCTATTTTTTTCGAGAAGGTAAAAAAAACATGCGGTATAGTATGATGTGTAGGTATGTTTATCCATTTGACCTTCTTCCACAAAGAGGGCTTCAGTTTGATGCAGAATCTACACTAGTAACGATAATTATGAAGACCGGTGCGGTTTGGGCAGTCCGCTCCGTTATCCACACGTTATCGCACGAGAAATCTGGGCAGAAGATTACTAATGTGCATATACAATATGTAAAAAATGACCTGTCCGATCTGAAAGGAGCACATTGGTACTGCAATAATATTACCAAAAAGTAATAAAAAATCCGGTTGACCACCCTTATCACTTAGGGGTATGAAAAATAGTTAACTTCCTATTTTCAGATCTACTGAATTTACACACAAAATTTCATTAGAATCGGTCAAGCCGTTTCAGAGGAGTAGTGTTACAAACACTGACACGAGAATTTTATATAATAGAAGAAGAAGATATTAACTAGCTGCTGACCGCGGCTTCGTCCGCGTGGACCCTAATTCTTTGTCTAAAAAGAAAGTAACCTGAGTTACTCCTTATAACATCAGCTATTTGCCAGTGAAAATCCCGTCAAAATCGGCCCCGCCGTTTCGGAGATTTGTCGTCACAAACAGACACAATAATTTTTTAAATTGCATTATTGTGTTAATTACCGAATCGTATATACTTTCATTATGCATTTAGTAAAAACCTGTTATTTTGACATTACAAACAGACACTTCAATTTTATTTATCTGTATGTACTATCGAAGAACTTCATATCTAAGCAGTTTTAAAACAAAATCCCGTGAACATCATTACCACATCTGTTACCGCCCCAGTTCTATAGCGGCCAAGCGCTGCAAGCAAAAATAGTCCTTACGGTGTATAGATATGAAGATCTTCGATGGTAAGTAGTATGTATAAATGAGATAAAATCTACTCTCAAAATAATCATGTTGCTACGTAGCTGTCATTGATTGACCATAATCACATCAATAAACAGTCATAATTACATTGACGTTAAATTTGACAACAGAATAAATTAAATCAGCTTCCAGAAACCAGCGGTTAAAATAATAAAGTCGAACATTTTGGAATGTTTTCAATGTCACACAATAAAATAAATTCAGCTGTCTAGACGCCTAGAGAGGTCAATATAAATACCCTGTATAAAAATGCGGTAAACTAGTTTTATAACCACATTTTATTTAATTGGAGGGGTTGAACGCAGTTATTATTCATAAAATACACAATACTCGTAGCACCAATTTCGCAGACTAAGCTTTCACTTTTCAGTAGGTACGGTCAGCTAATAAAGCCGATTAATACTTCAGTTTTTTTTTCTTAACTGATATGTTAGACCATTTTTAGATATAAAAAAAAAAGAAAACTCAATCTGATATCTAAGTTATATATAAGTTAGATATTAACATATTAAATACGTGCTATGTGTGTAATATATTAATAAGTACATTAAACCTTCGGGAATAAATGCTCTAAGCTCCATTAGTTTAGGTAATTAACTAAGGGAAAACAAATCGTAAAAACGGCCTTTGTAGATGACACTTTCTTGTTTAAAAATACGATAATTTCCTCTTTTATTAATATATAGGTATGTTAAATTTTATCATTTATTCTTGAATTACTCTTCGTAGATGTAATTGTTCGAGCACAATTTTTTAGTTACATTTAAACAAACATTTAAAATTTATGTAATAGGAGGAGCTCGTGGCTAAGTAATAACTGCTACACGTTAAGCTACGCTTGCCGGGGTTGCTCTGTGGATTGGTGACTATCTTTACATACCGAGACTCCTCCGTGCCTCGGAAAGCACGCTAAGCTGTTGGTCCCGGCTGTCATTCATAGATCTTTGACAGTCGTTACAGGTCGTCAGAAGCCCGAAAGTGTGACAACCAGTCTTACCAAGGGGTATCGGATTACCCAGTTACTGGGTTGTGGAGATCAGATAGGCAGTCGCTCCATGTAAAATACTGGTATTTAGCTGAATCCGGTTAGACTGGAAGCCGACCCCAATAAAGTTGGGAAAAGGCTAGGCAGATTGATTTATTATAATAATATTAGATTTTGTAATATGTCTATTGTAAAGAACCCAAAAAGACGGGTTCTCTTAACCTTAACAATTATTACGTTGCTAAATGAAAGTGGCAAGACAACTGAGTGACAGGTATTACGTTTACGCGGTTAAACAGGCGCCTTTGACAGCTTGCTCGTCATTTGGTTTTTAATATTTATCTTTAGTAAACTACCTAAACCAACGGAGTATAAGTGATGGTGAAAACCGCATCATAATCCATTGTGTAGTTTAGAAGATCAAAACGGTAACACAGGCACAAAAAGCGACTTTGTTTTATACTTTGCAGTTGAAAAACATGATCTTCTTAGTTACCTTTTAATTTCGTTTAGACTACTGCCGTCAGTTTTTTCACATTTCCAAACACAATCTTTTTTTTTCATGATTTTGTTTTACCACTTTGTCGGCGAGATTAATATGTATATTCATGCCAAATTACAGGTTTCTAGTAGTGAGAGTCTCTGAGCTAAGCCGCGGACAGATAGACAGACGGGCATGGCGAAACTATAAGAGTTCCTTGTTTACTACGGAACCCTAAAAACAATTTAAAAGATATAAAACTTAAGGAATTTTAATTAATAGCTATTATTATATGAAATAATGAAAAGCAATGTATCAAATTATAATTTATAAATTATGATAAAAATAAAAATAAAATATAACATAATATCACGCCTGTATTCCCCGATGGGCTAGGCAGAGGGTACCTATAGTACCACACATTTCGAAAGTTATATTTAAGTCCCAAAAGGATTAACTAAAAACTACAAAAAAAAGTACTAGGTAAAATTAATCGAGTTTTGTTGCTGACTGTACTTAAAAGTCACAAAGTACTTACTATTATTTATTCTCCGCCACGAGCTTATACAAAGAAAGCCGACTTCTTATCAAAACGTGCGGTAGACTAAAGATTATACTCGTAGAACTCGAACAAAAAAGATTTCAAGCTTCATTTAGAGTCCAGTCAAAAAACACATTGGGACTGGAAATTGAAGTCGAAAATTTGGTTTATTCCAGAAATCCCCACCGACAAATCCCCACTAGTGGGGATTTTTTTTTTCCACGAATCTCCACTAGTTAAATAAACAAAGCCTAGTAGGGATTTTTGTAAAAATAAGGAAAAATCCCCACCGGGTGTTGTTGTCTCTAAATTTGAAGTGTTTTTGCAAGAGAAGCCATCCTTTTTAATTAGAAATGAATGTCGTAGATATCAAGCGTCTTTTCTAGAAATTCAAAGAACGACTATTAAAATGGAAGGAGAAATATTTTCGTAATTACTGTGAGTAGTTTAGCTTTTGAAGCGAAAAGCCAACATGAGATACTGGTCACAGTTAATTAATTTCCTTGACTAATGGTCTGCATAACAGCATTTATATAAAAATAGGGAAGTTGACACGAGAAAAAAAATACTATTTAATCCGTCAGTCAGATAATAAAAAAGTTGTAGATACGTAACATACGTATCTACAAGTTTTTTCTTCTATTACATCTTCTTATTCCTTCCTTTATCATATTAATAAAAAAATGGTTTAAATAAAACGCATTAAAGTTGGGGAGTGGGGGCTCGCTACATCACAAGTCTGTATAAAGGCTTGTGCAGACCAGCGCGACTTGTCGCGCGACGCGACACGAACAATACATTTTCTAAGAAAACTTCACAGTATAACAATAACCGGTGTCGCGTCGCGCGACAAGTCGCGCTGGTCTGCACAAGCCTTAAAATCTACCGGGGAGTGACGTCATGCCACATTTTAACGTATTGCCTACTCAATGTATTGCCGTAATCTTTTGATAACGTAAAAAAAGAAAAAAATACGTCAAAAATATTTTTTCATAACCTATCTGACGGACAAAAAAAAAACTTTTAGTCAACATCCCAATTGGTCGATTTGACTTCTAACACTTTTTCTCACAATTAATAAAAAAGTGAAATGGAACAGAAAATTACCAATCTAATAACCGAATCTATTTTCATAGACTGTTTAATCTCTGTTTGCTTTAACACGTAAAATTATATTTTAATGGCATGTATTTAATCAAACCTCTAATAATTTCTATTTTGCGCTTCTAAATATATTATTAAACTCTAATATAATGATTGCGCACCTGAAGAACCTTAAATAATTCCTATTATCCCCATAATAGGAATTATTTACAGTCTGGCTATTTTACTTTTTTCCTAAAGTAAAATAGCCAAGTAACTGCGACCATTGCAACTTGGATGTAGTGCTCGCTCGGCTCGCGCGTTATTGATCATAGTTCTAACCTAATCTAACCACGTTAGGTTAGAACCAGGTTTGGTCAGGTTTTTAAGATAGGGCCTATCTTAAAAACGCAACAAAGTTAAAAAGACGCTCAATTATTTAAGAAAATGTGCATCATTAGAAGTGCAAAAAGTTTTTAGAGTTCCATTAATTTAAAAAAGTGTCCATTATTAGAAGCGCAAAAAATATTTTTGAGGATCAATTAAATATTTTCCTATTTTATAAACAATTTTATCTTGGTTATCAAAGGGCACAACCACAAGGCTCAATGACGCAAGACGTTTCCATCACATTTTCTTTAATATTTCTTCCACAAATATATCTATTAGCTGAAGTTCCGTATAAAAGGAATTCTTGATTCGTCACTAAAGATTGGGGGTGAAACAGTTGCTCTTTGTCTTTGAATTTAGTATGTTTGCGCCGCTACTTTTGGGGAAATGGAAAAAAATCGTTTCTAGAATCAGTTTGTTTACAATTTAAAAAGATTAAACATAACATCACGCCCGACCACCGTACGGTTTAGGCAGAATTGTACTACTATAATAGTACACCCACATTTCGGTTGTTATGTTTAAGTCCCATGTAGTAGGGGGCGAGCCTATTGCCATCAACCGGGCACAAATCCAGGCTCCGGGCTGCTACTGAGAAATTTCAAGTGCAAAAACCCAATAACACTTTGCCCGACCCTGGAATTTAATCCAGGACCTCATGCTCTTGCGCTTGCGAACATTTGAGCAACGAGGCAGTCCAATTTAAAAACCTTAAATTAAACTCGGTTTAACATGAGTTTGTAATAGATTTTGATGTGTTTTTAGTTTTGCGATGTCTTTTGGCATTATATGTACTATTTTTGACATTTGTTGTCTAGTTGCGGTTGTACCTGCTCTAGTAAGTACAACTAAACTAGGTACCACTCGAAGACACTTTTGGACAGGTCAGTACGAGGGTTGGTCAAATGTGAAGTTTACTAATATTGAATTTTATATTTTGGGGACGTTGGGAATGAATGTATGAAAAATAATTTTAGGGAAATTGGAACTTGGGAAGATAATGCAACACTCGAATAAAACAATGAGTTTCATCAATCCGCGCGTGAGTTTCAGCCAATATTTGATTACTTACTTTATATTCTTTTGGAAACCTGCTTTTACATACCCAAATATATATTTTTTTTTTTTCAAACAACTTTTATTAACAGTAGCAAAATCAACCTGCCTAGCCGTTTCCCTATGTTGGGATCAAATTCAAATTCAAATTCAAATCATTTATTTGCCTGAATATGGGTAGGTACATGAGGTGACACATAAAACTGAAGATCTTTAACCATATCCTACCTTAATAGGTGTGCAAATATTAATCATACAATTATCTATAGCAAATATAATTATTGGGGTATTTATGACATTCATTTATAATATAATTTTATTACTATTTCTTAACTTAAAAATTGAATTACATTTATCATTCAAATAATCATTTACGTTATAATATGCTTTATTAACCAAATAAGTATTTAATCTATTCTTAAATGATATAAAATTATTTACTTCCTTTATATTAACAGGTAATTTATTATATATTTTAGGGCCCATACAAAATGCACTCTTGTGAAACATAACCGTTCTATGGCGTATTGCACGAAGCGTACTGGCAGGTCTGGTACTTTTTAGCGTCTCATATTTGTTTATATTATTTCTAATGTCTAATGCTAGTTCATAGATATACAGCGATGGGAATATCAATATTTTTAAATTTATAAAATGTGGTTTACAAGTATCTGTAGGTTTTAAAGCACATATTGCCCGGATACATTTCTTGGATTGGCTTCCAATGTAACCGAATGCGGCTGAATACCAGTATTTTACATGGAGATACTGCCTATCTGACCTCCACAACCCAGTTACTGGGTAACGATACCCCTTGGTAAGACTGGGTGTTAAACTTTTGGATTTCTGACTACCCATAACGACTGCCAAAGATCTACGAATGACAGCCGGGACCAATAGCTTAAGGTGCCTTCCAAGGCACTTATATTAGCAGGAGCATTCACTACAAATACTTCAGCTTACATTCCAGTCAGCTAGGCATTATTGTAATCAAGTTAGGTATTTGTTTTCAATTAAAACTTGTAGCTCATTCCTCTTCCAATAGACTGGGAATCAGGCTGCTACCGTTATTATTGGGAACTGGCGGCAAAATAACTTCGGCAGTCTTAAGCTTTGTTTACATTGGTCGAGCAAGAAGTCTAGTATGGGCGGTTGATAACAATTTATTTATTTACATGTACTTTATTGTACCCAGATTATACATTACAAAAAGAAAAATAGTACACTACAAAATATAGAATGGGCGGTCTTATCTCTTACTGCGATCTCTTCCAGGTAACCTTGGAATCGACAGTGATTTACTGGACATAGAATGAGGTTGTCTTTGGTGACAATTAAAAATATATAAGTACCTACCATTGCCAGCTTGGTGCGAATTCATCAAGCAATTAGCTCATATAATTCTAGTTATTAAAATTTATTTACCAGTGTAGTTAAGTTAGCTGTTGATACAAATTATTCAGGCACAAAAACACAAGGCAATTTAAATGATGAAATATAAGAAATGATCTAAAACAAGATCTTGTTCATATTGAACTACAGACATTATTATTTTGAGATACTTTCGTTACCATAGAGCTAAGAAGATAAAGAACCTAAGCGCTCTCCCGCCAGTACTCGCCTACTTACTGAGTAATTTGTGGATCCATTGTTAGTTATTATTTTACACAAACTTATTTACCTACATTTATTTATTGAAACCACTTTTTAATCCAGGCAAATCGTTTATTTTATTCACACCTACGCCACTATAATTTGTATCATTACTCATTTATACATTATACATTTATCTATTAATAATCAAGTACCTATCAAATACACAGTCACCATCGAACAAGAATGATGCCAAATGCTAAACTTTACTGTTATCATTCAAAAATTCTGTCAGTATTTAAATTTCGGTTAAACTCACGTAATTTCATTCCGCACATTTTTTTCACAACACTAATAATTCGTATATTTATTCATCTCATCTGCTCGACGTCCGTTTATCACTGCATGGATCCAGCAGAATATCAGCGTCAGTTATATTTGCCTGACACATGTTGAGTCGGACTCCCATTTGGTGCAACCTTGAGATACTCACCGCACTTTGTATGTTTCATTATTTTAAAGTGTCTTAGCCAATAGTCATCACAATGTCTTGTTTTTTTTTTTTTTTTTTAATATATATTGGCACCTTGTAGCTATATTTATGTGTTTAGTTATTATTTAATCGTGTTTTTGTATGTTGTGTGCACCAAATAAATGATATATCTATATAGTCTATCTACTTACTCGTCCAATGTAAACGAGGCTTAACGCGACTTTGTTCCACAGACGATCTCGAGTGAGAAGATAAAAAATTATTGGCTTTGAAACTCTGAAACAAAGTCGTAAAGTTTGAGAAAGTTGGCAAAAATTTCGTCGTTCCATCTTAACCTTGGTCTCTTTATCCTGACCGAGATGATGGATTCCACTGATTTATTGAACAGATGAACTTACGTAGGTAGGTATTATCTTACAGGGAAAACAAAAGATCTTATCAGCTGGTTGCTATCTTTATCTAAACTAATCATAAATTAATAAATAAAATAAAATAAGTTTATTTCAAGTAACTAAACTCATATACAAACATTCATAAAAGGATACAGACAGAATAACAAGTACAGACAAAAACGTACACTCACAATGTAACAATATGTGTGCTGCAGCATTACCGGATATAAGGGCAATCCAGTCTGTTGGCGATCATCGCCAGGACGGTGTTGGCGCTCCCCACATTCTGCGCACTAGAGACGCGCCCCGCTTGCGCATCGTCGCGTGAAAGCAGTCGGTGCTCGCTCCACGAACATGCCCGAGGCGCTGCAATGGCGGGGCAGTCCAACCACCGCCCTATAATAAAAAAAAATATAATAAAACTGAAGCTTTTTTTGTTTGTTTGAACGCGCTATCATCAGCCTTACTACAGTCCACTGCTGGACATAGGCCTCTCCAATTGCACGCCATTCAGCTCGATTGTCGGCAACTCTCATCCAGCCGCTACCTGCCACTCTGAGAAGATCGTCGCTCCACCTAGCCTTAAAGGCGTCCTACCTTACGTTTGTCGATTCGCGGTCTCCACTCAAGAACACGTCTATCCCAACGGTCACTGGTTCTACGGCTAATAAAGGGCCATCCAGGGTGGCAGGGACATTGACGCGTAAACTGATACTATGAATTCAGTACATGTGGCGGCGCAAAGGTGGCTTATACAAAGTGGCGGTGCTTAGGGTAATTGGCCTCCCCCATGTACTGCTACTTCGATCGGTCCAGTAGTGGATGTCTTTCAGCTGAAATTATGACTGTAATGGTAGGTATTTGAACATAGAACATCTCTCATAGATACCAGCGTCACTTCACTTTAAGATAACTATCTTAGGTCACTTTTAAAGTACCGCTTCGATCGGTCCAGTAGTGGATGTCTTTCAGCTGAAATTATGACTGTAATGGTAGGTATTTGAACAAAGAATATCTCTGATAGATACCAGCGTCACTTCACTTAGGTCACTTTTAACTCAAAGCCACGACCTGCTACTGAATAGAGATAAATCTGTACCCTTTGTTGCCCAGCCAATAGTTTCTAGACTTCAGTTAAGGTATTTAATATCAAAGTTTAAGTTGGTCACTAGTTCATTATAAATAGAAGGTGTCTTCATACTCTGAAATAAGTTGTCTGGATAGGCGACGAATAGCATCGCTGAAATAGTTGCACAGTTCAGTGGCGGATTTGCAGTCTTGGCCGCCCTAGGCCCCAGGTCATGTAGTAAGCATCAGCCGCCGCTTACTCAGCACCCATCATATAGACTACATAATCAATTTACTTTATTGCCAACTTTTATCGAAATCGGTTCAAAAATTTAGTTAACTATGAGTCGGGTTGGCGCCGCGACATTCTATGACGCGTTTCAATCATTCGTCATTTGGACATATTTTTAAATGGTTTTAAGTTATTATTGTTATATGATGCGGTGCAGTGCGGCCCGCCATAATGTGCGCGAACGATTAGAATATATAGGTACTTTAGAGTTATTTCTTCATATCATCAGTGAATTTTTGCCACGATTGGCCGCCCCTAATATCTGGCCGCCCTAGGCCCGGGCCTACTGGGCTTTAGGGCAAATCTACCACTGGCACAGTTACAGATAGTGCCATACTGTAAGCTGAACTTTAGTATGGAGCGGAGCGGAGTGGGGCGCGTCGTCGTCGTGGATGGCACTATCTATATTCACTTATTCACTAACGTCCCATAAAGGCAACCGCACATTACAGCCGCATCGGGCCGCAGCGCATCGCGTTTCAATACATAAAAGCGCGGTGCGACCCGCAAGTAGTGAGCGATGGTTCATAAAAAAATTATGAAAGTGACGTAGGAGAACTTTTGCGTTGCGGTGCGGCCCACCCATTGCTGAAATAGTTACACAGTTATACAGATAGTGCCACGAAGACGCGCCCCACTCCACGATTATGCTGTACTGTAAGCTGTACTTTAGTACGGAGTGGAGCGGAGTGCGGCGCATTAACGTCCTATAAAGGCAAGCGCACATTACAGCCGTATCGGGCCGCATTTAAATATATAAAAGCGCGGTGCGGCCCGTAAAAGCCCGCCTGTAGTGCGCGATGGTTCATAAAAAATGTATGAAAGTGACGTAGGAGAATTTTTGAGTTGCGGTGCGGCCCACTCAATGAATGTGCGTCAACCTTAACAGTATAAAAAAACGTTAAAACTAATTCTTTTTTCCATATAGTTAAGCGTACGTCGTCTATCTGTCTGTTTACCAAATAAATGCAAATAATTAAAAAAAAACGCTTCTCTATGGTGGAAGTTATAAAAGGAAGGTAAACTGTAATAGTTTCCGTGGTACGGAAACATTTAGACCGCGGATCTGACTCTCACGTGACCGGTTTTTGCAATGAGCAACGTTGAGCAGTTAAAGAAATAATAGTAGATAAGTATCATACGCTTCTTTTAAATAACATAATATAACTTCACGCCTGCATCCTCGAAGTATTAGGCAGAGGTGTTCCTATAGTACACCCACATTTCACCAGTTATGTTTAAGTCCCATGGAATAGGGGGCGACACTAGATTCTTTTAAATCTTTGGGAAAATAAACTCCTATTTTAACACCCGTAAAGAAATTTAAATCAAGCATAAAAGTAAGATAAAAGCCAGTTTTAAAACTAAAACTTATCTTGCTGCACCAAACATAAATGTGAACGAAATGGGTCCTCTGATGGCATCGTTAACTGTTCTTTAACATTTCAGCAATAACTTCTGCGTTGTAAGCGTCATTTTAGAGCACAAAAAATGTGTCAAGACATTGCTTCGATATCAATAATTTGCTCAAATCCATTATTACTAGATTTCATTTGTGCAAACTTGACATTTCCTTGTTTTTTATATCGACAATGTACATAACATAACGCTGTATTCCTCGAAGGATTAGGCAGAGATGTACCTATATTACACCCCATTTCGCCAGTTATGGGGGTGTACTATAGGTACGGGGGCGAGCCTATTGCCATCAACCGGGCACAAATCCAGGCCCCAGGCTTCTACTATGAAATTCCCGATGGAAAATCCAATAACACTGAATCGAACCCAGGACCTCATGGTCAGCATTAGCGCTTTCGACTACTAGACCAACGAGACAGACATCGACGATATAATGTGTATTAATGTTTTTTTATATGCTTTTAGCCTAAACATAGCCTGTATACAAAATTATTTTATTTCCATTATCTCTACCATTCTCCAATGTAAAATAATAAAGTAAAAAGTACGCAACACAAAAAAAAACATTACACGTAATACCACATTTTTCATATTACAATCATAAAAGTAACAAAAAGTGAACACAAACACAAATGATAACCATACGTTTCCGCCGTAAAAGGAATATTTAACTTCGAAAAACATACTTGAAGGTTATATACACGTAGTATACCACATTTCATTCGCAGCTTGTCGCAATGACAATTTCAATTTGCCGCAAAATACAGTTGTTTATAGATTTCCAAAATATACAGTCCCCATTTGATAGTTTCACAGAATATTACAAAGAGGAAACGCAAAATAAATAAGCTTTCAGAGGAATGAAAGGCCCATACATCTCGCAGTGCCGACACGGAAATATTAAAAAATATCTTTTGAATCGAACGCGCTATTTGCAGGTGTAAGGAAATTGGACCGCGGGATAACGTAATGGCTGTATTTCCTCGACCTTTCATTTATTTCAGTTCAAAAACCCGCCACAGCTGGAGCATATTTGGCCCAAATTATCCGTAAGGATTCCAACTAAAGCCACATCGTAATAATCTGAACGAGATCCTGATTAGAAATCCGCCTAGGTAGGGACGACCCTTATTTGAATTGTCATTCGTACCTACAAATTCTTATCGGATCATACTTGATATAATTCGGATGGGCTTATTCATTTTGAATTCAATGAAAACGTCAGCCTATTTTGTGATTGCGAATTCCGTTTTTCGAGTAGCTCGCCGTTTTTAAAGGAGATATTTATTAATAGCTATTCCGAATTGATAATTTACTTCACTGTATCAAATCAGCAATTTTGTTAAAGCACCGTAAGTGCTGCAGAAAATTTCCCAAGTGGAATTCTTGCCAGTTAAGTTTATTTGAGTTTCGCAATGTACGTTGTGGCAAATATTTAAGTTGGTATAGGACCCCGAAGGCGGCTTATCGTATGCACGCGATATTCCATATTCTAGTTTTACAATGTGTTACATAAAGATTTTTAAGCTGTAGCTGGCAGTCTAATAAACAAAGTTAGATTAGAGCTGTTACTAATGTTCGATAAAAAAGTCGAGATCGGCGAGGTATCCAAATTGCCGAATATGCTGCCAAGCTGGAACGGTTCCAAAATCAAGTTTCAACTTCAGCATTAATCTGACACTGTAAATTGGTGGGATTATAGTTTAATACAAAATTATATGGGTACACAGGTGCTTTACAAAATAAGTATATGGAGACCAGAAGGGGTTATTATAAAACATAATGCTGGGTACTGGAGTGGAATGAGAATTACAAAGTTTGTAGTAACGCGAACAGAAAGTTACATGAGGATGTAATGTCAGGTCTTGTCAAATATTGCTAATGGCTTTCGAGATTAACTTGTAAGAGTTGATGAAAGAGTTATCTAGAGAAGAACTACTATTAGCGGTGAGCTCTGATTTGATGGATTAGGGATATTTCGTATTGTTGTTTAGTTTCTTTGTTGTAGATAATACAATAGCCATACACAAGGTGAACATGCTATTTCTACTCCTGTATATGTATATAAACTGAAAGGGTTCGAGAATTTTCATGTGCTGGATATCAGCCCGGAAACTATAATAATTATTTAAAAAGCTTACACGTTTTTAAACCCCAATTCGATGCAGTCAGCGACAAAAACCGATTACTTACTTAATTTTAGTTTTTCTAAACTTAATTATTCGATCAGAAGTAAAATTAAAAGAATATTAACTCTTTACTATTATACTAAAATAAAAAAAATCTTTTGAATCAATTTATGTCATCATCATCTGCCTGGACTTTTCGCAACTATATCGGGGTTGGCTTCCAGTCTAACCGGATGCAGCTGAATACCAGTATTTTACATGGAGCGGCTGCGTATCTGACCTCCACCACCCATTTACTTGGCAAGACTGGTTGTCAGATTTTCGGCCTTCTGACGACCCGTAACGACTGTCAAAGATTCACGAATGACAGCCGACAACAATGGCTTAACGTGCTTTCCGAGGCACGGAGGGGTTTTTGTATGTAAAGATAGTCACGTATCTACGGACCAACCGTGGCAAGCGTAGCTTAACCTGGTCGATCGACCCGTGCGGCTGTTATTACTTAGCCACCAGCCCCTCTTTGTGTCAATTTATGTGATGTATAAAAAAGTAACAGTGCTAATAACCTCTTTTGGGTATTTTAGTATAAAGGTGACCACTGTTATAATAACAAAAAAAAAAAAACACACGAACAATTACATTTTTGTTCGTATTATCCTTCGTATATTGTTCAAATCTTTTACAGACATAAACAGATGAAAGCCGCCATCATTTCCTCTATTTTCATACTTCCACTCGCGCATAATGTCATTTGCCAGCGTTCCTGTTACGGCTCGCGAAGGGTTGGAAAAGTGTCAATTGAATAATTTTATAAAAGGCATCACTTGAGCGAGTTTTCAGTGATAAAGCAAATAAAAAGATTTATTTCAAAAGTAGGTAGAGTTTTAATGGCTGACTATCTTGTTGATAAAAAATGTGGTATTCAGCTGCATCCGGTTAAAAGATTCGATATGTCAAAATGACTGAACAACGGCCTTCTGGTCGGGCTAGTGGCTATGTCGGTTTAAGATATAGATTGGCATAGAACGGTTGGATATCTATGTACTATAAATTAAGGGAACTTTTTAGTTTTATTGTAAATATTCGAATTCATTAAATAAATAGTGATATTATGTGGGGAATACGACATGATGGTATGGTGTAAAATATTGAAATTGATGTTGGCAAAGAAATACAAATGAATGAAAAAATATCTTGGTGTTTCATATTACTTCCTTTATCCATGAAATATTTTAAATATGAAGATTTATTATAAAGTTTTAGATTATGAGATTTGGGTAACGACTTTAAGATTAATTTGGGGATTTGTATCTATTTTGAGGTTAAATAATTATATTCGGAATTAAAGTAGTTATTTTAGAGCAGGGGTAATTTTTATTATACATGGGGTCTTTCTTTGTATCTGTTTCCAGGTTGGCAACAGGTGAACTGAGGTTTTCCGTCAGGAACTTCTAAGTAGCACAACCCGGAGTCTATATTGACTGAAATTTAGGTGGCGAAATAATTTCTAAACTAAATACCTCTGTCTATCCCTTCAGGGCATTTAAGCGTGATGTTATGCTAGTATTTACCTAAATACTTAACACGATAAAGACTCCAACCACAGGAAAAAACCGACAGGCTTTTGTCCTTCGTGACGGCAAATATAATTTTCGCCAACAAATCGATACCTTTGAGCTCAAAGGTCGTAAGGGACAGGTAACGCTAATGCTCCTTACGCCCTTTGAGCCTCTAAATGGATGACCTATAGATATTTGTTCCGAATCTGGATGTTTACATGCCTACGTAAATATTCAACGTAGGAACCCACGACATGAATAAATAGGGCTGGGAAACCGACGGGTAAAAGATATCTTTAAATCTTTTACGCTCACAAAAATATGAAGCGTTTATTACGATAACAATCAAGAGAAACAAGTCCTATCAAGATCTGTAACAAAGTTAGTATCTCGTCTCCATAAAAAACACTTTTCAGCTGACTCGTCTCAGCGACCATTATCTTTACTTCCCTCAATTTTCCGCGGCTCAATTTATCTTTTAACCACTCAAAATCCAACTGGCATTCAGCCAGAGTTCAGCAAGATTTGAGCGATAACGCTGGCAAGATTCTGCATTTGCATAAAAACGCTGTTAATGCGGTACTTACAGCTGCATTTCGTAGTGAAGATGTTGATGCTGATATTTCGCAAATAGTTTCTAAAGGTAAAATAGCTCAGTCGTGTAATTTGGCAAATTGATGTGAGGTATCAAATAGGTACGTCTCTATGTACTAAAATCAGCCAAGTACGTGTCGGACCACGCTTAATGAAGGTTTCCGTAGTTGGGATGAATTTATCCCAAGAACAAACTTAACATTGTAGTTGACAAACATGCTCTCATACATTCCAACTGCAAATGTAAGTTGGTCGATTATTATTCGTTAGCTTGTAAAGCCTACTTAGCTCTGATAGATTTCCTTTTGACTTCGTTATATATGCCGCAATTTTTCGCACATATCCAAAAAACAACCATTTAGCCGGCAGGGGGGAGGGTGACTCTTGACTCTAACAAAAATTAGCACATTAAAGCAAAAAGCTTTAAAAAAATATTGTTATGTTTCGTGTTGCTTTGTTTGTAGGTCTAAATTATATTGTGGTTATTTTGTAAAAACTAAAATATCTTTTACGTATCTTATAAGTACATTTTTGCCATTTTTTTACTTTTCTTCCGGTCATTTACCTAACTAATCTATCTTCAATCAAAAAGATTGGGTCCTTATAGTCGAAGATATTCATTTGTCTTCAATTACAGAAAATTTTAATAATTATACTCCTTACTTATTTCTCATTTGTTGTCTAGCAAAAGCACATACAAAAAAACAAACACACAAAACACAATCAGCATATAATGTACTGCTGAGACACAGGCCTCTCCCACTACATCACATGACACAGGCCTTCTTTTGGTGAGAGGTAGTGGGCCGTAAACCACCACGCGTGCCCAGTTCGGGTTGGTAGATGTCACTTGTTTTCGAATATTTGGTTCTAGGACATACCGGTTTCCTCACGATGTTTTTCTACACCGTTTTGAGAACAGTGGTGATGAAATAATTTACACAAAGTAAAGCGCCTGTCAGCGCTCGAACCTATGACCTGCGGCTCGTAAGTCGCGGCCGTTACCACTAGGCTACCACTGCTCGTAAAAGCTAATGACCAGACTAAAAGGTAAGATAAATACTAAACATTTATTGACATTAAATAACGTTTCATTCGGTAAAAGATAAATAAATTCAAAGAGACGACTAGAGACTTTCTTACGTCTTTAATTGGGGTAAAAGATAAAGATTTCTTGGATGTTTAGATATCAGATTTTTTATAAAGTAATGCTAACTTGTAATTTTTTATCACTTCTTATTCGTCTTTGAAATCCTGCATAATATTATTTCATTTATTTACGCTTTGCATTAAATGGGGCCACTTAAATCCCTTCCCGAGGGCGTTGTAAGAAGCCTCGCGAGGTGTATAGGACGAGACAGAGCAATAATCGATCTGTAAGTAAGCATATTATATAATAACATGATGCCGTCCTACGCTCACAAACGAAAAGATACCATTAACACTGAGCGCGCTAACAGTACCGGGTCGAATAAATAAAATACATATAATGTATGTAAGGATGTATTATCAAGTAATTATTTAAATCAAAACAAAATATAACATTTTACATGATGATGCGCTGTATCAGCTCTCTAAGCTGATTATCTATTTTCTTCTAATCTTCTAAATGGGAGGGTAATCTCCGAAACTAAGAAAGAAAGTCCTACAAGTCCTATTTGAAAACTTTCACCATTTAAAAGATACAATATTCCAGATTGACATAGGCTATAATATTATGTAAATATATATAAAAAGAAATACTTAATAATACGAATGAAATACTATCTTGAATTCATGCAAGCCTAGTAATTTTTGTTAAGTTACTGCTCAGAACTTGTACACAACGTGTCGTGAACAGAATACCGTCTTTATGTAAATTTTTCCCGTGGTGAAGCTGGGGCGGGTCGCTTGTCAAGTTATAAAATACTCCCGGTGGTTCCATGGAAACGTCATGCAGGCTGAGGCCTCTACAGTACATAGAGACGTATTCCTGGTAATTGTAAACGTATGCTTTCAATGGGCTGATGTCGGTTTAAAGCAACTCTATTGTAATATTCCGTGTATTATTAATCTTCGATTCGGGGTGCCACTGAGAAATTCCTGACAAAGAAACTCCATAACTTTGCCTTTCTGCTACTGAGAATTGCTGAACAAGAACATACGTTCTCAAACGAATGGTGGCGTTATAGATCCTAACTTAATTTTATAAATGCAAAGTGAGTTTGTTTATTTCTTACGTTTTCACGCAAAAACGGCTGCACGGATTTGGATGAAATTTGGCACATGGGTAAACCATGATCTGCATTAGGACACAGAATACTTTTTATCCAGATAGTATGTTCCCGTGGGATAATTTCCGACCTCCACGCGGGCAAAAGCAATTTTACCGTAAATACCAAAACCACTCAATAATAATATGCGTTAAATACTGTGTATAGGAGGACCATACTTAATCATTCCATCAACAAAACAGAACGTTTCCTCTTCTATCGTGGTTGTCTAAAAATACTGGAGGTTGACAGGGGTAAATAAAGAATATTTTTAACGAAGGACCACTTCCTTAATGCTATTAGGGTCTCGCCAATTTCTCATTCAAAGTCCTCGCTTCCCCTTATTTAAACTCCTACTTGACATACTGACAACGCACCAACAACGACCAATCTTTTACCCGGCCCACGTCATAATTACTGTCCTATTAACCACAACTCATTCTTTCGAGCAAAAGTCACGAAAATGGGTTACCAATGTTATTTAAAAAAAGTCTTTTAACATAATTTCCTGAGGCGCATTCCGAAGAGGTGGTTGGAAGTTAATTTATTTACTCCATCAAATTCAATTTGCTTGCTAAATAAACAGCTGGTTACGGAGGTATTTTTCGTAGCTTCGTACTTTAAACTAACTTGTTATTAATACAACTATTTACTGTAATTGTATTTTCTGATAAAATTTCGGCTAACTCAGGATAAAGAATAAGTGATATCCATGATATTTTAACCTTCTGTTTCTTGTTTCGAAAGATGATTTGTGTAATAACGAGATTGATAACTCATAATTCGTTGGTACGTTACAACCAGGGATGTTGCGGATGCAGATTTTTTAACATCCCCGGATGTGAGGCACCAAAAATCTGCATCCACGGATGCGGATCTCAATTGTTCTTAAGGGATCCGTCAAGGCAGCAAGACGAAATTCAAAATTTCTTACGTTTTTTTGCAAATTGCAGCGCTGTTTCCTTGTATGTTGATCATAATTATATTCGCGGCCATTATAATGACTAAATTATAATCACATAAAAATCGAGATATCTCTCGAAATTTTATATTGGATGGATATAAAACTATTAGAAAATGTGACGACTTAGAGCTATATTAATGAATTTAATTATTATAATTTCCATTTTGTTGATTTCGATTTTACTTATATTTACCTTTTCCACCCACATCTGTATCTGCATGAGCTCCGCATTGATTAAGACCAAGCACTCAAAAGACAATTTTCACGCTAGCTCCGCCCGCATGCACCCCGCCACACCGATATGTGCTAAACGCTAAAATATCAGTTATAAAGTTGAATATCACGTGCGCGCTTTGATTGTGTTCAAGCACGAAACAAAATGGCGTAAGTCTCAATTATTATTTCGTTTATATCTTAAGTAAAAATTGATCAAGAGAAAAAATACCTTGAGGCTGGATAATAAAGTATTTTTTCTTACTGTGAATAGTTATTTTAGACATAAAAGCAGAGTAGTCTTGATTTTCTTCAAATAATCTTTAAAAAAAAGACATGATTTTCGAATAAAAAATGAATCGAGCGAAAATGCTACAATTATGTAACTGTCTTGTAAATGGAAATAAAAAGATCCAATAAATCATATACTAAAGTTCCATTTTGATTGTATGCGTGACTCTTTTAGAATATGCAAATTAACATACAATTTAGAGAGCCTCCATGCTCCATTCATGCGGATATGGAAGCTCCGCAATTGCGGATGTGGATGCGAATATCCGCAACATCCCTAGTATCAACATGACAATAGGGAGGAGTTGATACTGCTCTTTTTTACTTTATTGCAAAGTAACTTAAAATTGCAATAAAACCCGGCCAAGTGCGAGTCAGACTCGCACACGAAGTGTTCCGTACCATATCTGGTGTCCTGAAATACAGGCCTTACACCTAGCTTAGGCACCAGTCTCCCACAGAATAAATAAAACTATTATGTATTGTTCTATGATCATTTGCGGTAGAATAAGAATAAATCTTACTTTATAGTAAGATCGAGCAAAAAAACTCGCTTCAAGCATGGAAATAAAATGGGAAATTATAAGTGCAGCAACAAAAGTTCATTTTTTATATGTAGGCTACGAGTTAATAGAACAGCTTCAATTATATTCATTCATCATCTTTACTATTCCAACAGAATATCAAAAAACCAGCGTCAATTTACGCACGTAAATTAATATGACTCAGAGCTACCGATAAATATATTTACTTCTGACTTGATAACTCAGCCACTAATGTTGTAAGTGAGCTACTTTATATATTTTAGAGATTCAACATCTGTCTGCTAATAAAATCAAATTCCAGCCTTAAAATTTGCAATAAAAGTTTTTTATTCAACAACTAAATTACAAAATCATATTCTTTTTTCGTGAAAATTAGCACCACAAGCACGGGTCTGTACCTGACGCTCGTTGGGAATGAGAGGGGCGCGACCGCGTATGTCCAATCTATACAAGGCCAGAACGCAACCATAGGAAACTGCTCGCATATACATTGTAATGCAATTTTTTAATCTGTGATTACAATGTATACACGAATTTTGCGTACTGCTCGTGTATAGTTTGTAACGTGGACGCGCGCGTCCTGGTTCCAAACTATACTACATCACTTACGCTTGATATGAGTTTTAACATAAATAGTTAAAAATAAAAAAATTGTGATCTGGGTCAAATGGAACAGATAACGGATGATGAAATGGGTTAGGTTAGGTTAGGTTAGAACTGTGTCAACCGCACGCGAGCTGAGCGAGCGAAGCGAGCGGTGCCGCGGCAGCGGCCGGCGAGCGCTACTTCCAAGTTGCTCGCAGCCAGGCAGGCTATTTAGCGCAAGGTGCATTACGTCACATTTGTTTTTGATGACAATATTTTTTGTATGTTCAATTGGATAGGTATAATAGTCAAGTCATCAATTACATATGGTAACATTATAAATAGATAGGTGAATACATGAAATTAGAGCTTTCATTAACCATTATTTGATGACAATAATAAGGTAATTTTATGTTCAAATACGTATATAGTAGATTCACTCATCAATTACTTATGTTAACGTATAAAAATAAAGGTGACTATAAGAAATTAGAGTACGTTGATATTATTTTATAGATGCAGTTGTTACACTTATTAGAAGCTGGCAATGCATAGACATATCACAAATTCGTCATATTAACAGTAGCATGTTTTACAATATAAGGTCGCTTGAAAACCATTTATTAGACGCTGTACGGGTAAGGTACATTTAAATGATAAACTGATTTGAGTTCTACTTGTGTATTGATAGTTATAAAGGATAGCACAAACGCCCAAAACTGATAAATGATCGACCCGCGGCGAATGAGTCCTTTTGGTTTTACTACCCAACCGATGCTATGCGACTACTACTTGCTAACTCAAACATGTATATTTTATTCATTCGCTGCGCGTCGATGTCAGCATAAAATTTATACAATTGATATTGTACGGGTTTGCTCGTACATGCTCCCCGAGGAAATGATATAACGACACAACTGATTAATTGAGAAACAAAATAATTATAACAAATGATTTGATATTAATCTAATTTCTTAGTGTCTCTATCACCAAACACTGTTCACAAATTAGATATGCTTGTATAAGAACCTAACATAGGGGAAGTGGCTTTATCTAACACTCGCGCACTTGTTACCACCTTCGCCCTTTCTGTAATTTGTGTTAGGTACTCATTCCTCCATCTTTTCCAGAGATCCTGTCCAATTTTTTGTGTCAACTGCCATCGGGTTCTTAAATCCGTTTCAGTCTCTTGTATAGTAACCTTTGATCCACCTGTTAGGAAGTGAGCAGGCGTTAAAAAATCTACATCGTCTGGATCTTCTGTTAAAGCACATAATGGTCTCGTGTTGAGACAAGCCTCAATCTGTGTAAGCACTGTATATAGTTCCTCAAATGTGAGGATCTGGTCACCAATAACCCTTTTGAAATGATATTTGAAGCTTTTAACTGCCGCCTCCCATAGGCCTCCTGCGGATGGCCATGAGGGCGCATTAAAACTCCACTCGATTTCCATATCTAATACTTCTGCTTTTAATTCTTTGTCTTGCATGATATTCATCAATGCTTGATATTCCTGCTGTAGTACCTTGTTAGCACCAACAAAATTGCGACCATTATCGCTATAAATGTGGCTAGGCGTCCCTCTGCGAGCTGCCATTCTTCTTAATGCTGCGATGAATGAAGTTGTGCTTAAATCATCTACTAGTTCTAAGTGTACTGCCTTTGTGACCATACACACAAAGACAGCTACATATCCTTTTGTGCTCTTGATACCTCGTCCTTTGCTTGCTTTGACGTAAATATGACCTGTAAAATCTACGCCTGTGTGTGTAAACGGACGGGATGGATTACTTCTAGCCTCCGGCAAGTGCCCCATAATTTGCTGTTGGCAGTCTGGATTTTGTTTTTTACATGTTACGCAACGACGAAGCTGCCTCTTCGTAGCGACGTTCCCTCCTAGAATCCAATATTTTTGTCTGATGAATCCCAATGTTAGCCGGGCTCCGGCATGTAACATGGTTTGATGTGCGTCCTCTATTATTAATTCTGTCAGACGTCCACTGTGTGGCAGAATAATAGGATGCTGCATGTCATGACTGATATGTGCCTTTTTTAGTCTCCCTCCGACTCTTAAGACATCATTTTCATCCAGGTAAGGGTTTAATTTTATCAATTTGCTTTTTGAATTTAGCTTTCCTTCTTGCTTTAAATCTCTTATTTCCTTCGCGAACTCTTCCTGCTGTACTTGCTTGATAATTTTTTGCTTTGCTTGATTGATTTCTGATAATGATAAATAATGCTTTTTTGCTTTTCTTTTGTAGGTCGTAATCTTCATCACTAATGCTAGAATACGTACAATTTTGCTGATTGATTGATATTTGCTTAGCAGGTTTGTAATGATGCTTGATTCATACTTTGTAACAACGTGAACGTCTTCTTGCTTTTTTATTTCCTCGTTTGTTGAGTAGATTGCTTGATTTTCTTTCGTTGCTTCAAAAGATTGTAACCATGTTGGTCCTTGCCACCACAAATGATAATCATTCAATTGAGCCACTCTGACTCCCCTGCTTTCACAGTCAGCGGGATTTTCACTTGATTTTACGTATCGCCAAGATTGTGGTTGAATGCTATCAGTTATCTGAATTGTTCTATTTGCTACGAACGTTTTCCATCGACTTGGGTTTCCTTGAAGCCATCCCAATACGGCAGTGGAGTCACTCCATCCAAATATATGTAGGTCATGACCTGTTAGACACTGCTTGACTTTGGTCATGAGTTTGGCCAGCAACAGTGCTCCACATAATTCTAATCGAGGTAATGATATTTGTTTTTTCGTAGGAACTAATTTTGATTTAGCTGCTACTAATATTGTAGATTGATTGCTACTCGTATTTACAACTCTGCAGTAAATGACGCATGCATATGCTTTTGTCGATGCGTCACAAAAGCCGTGTAACTCTACACTGCTTGCTGTTTCCGTACCGTACCATCTTGGTATATTAAATTGATTGATGCTTTCTAATTCTTCTCTGATTTTGGTCCATTCCTTGCTGATTTTATCTGGTACTTGTTCATCCCATTGAACATTAGTTATCCATGTTTCTTGAAATAAAATCTTTAACTTTGTTGTTACAGGCACAAACCACCCTAATGGGTCAAATATTTTAGACATGTCTGATAGTATGATTCTTTTAGTGATTTTGGTGCTTGATGGTTCAATCTTTGATACAAATGTGAAGTTATCATGTGTTGGGTTCCAACGAAGTCCTAATGTCTTAGTTAATCCTGCTTGATTAAAACTCTTGCTTTCTTGATTATAATAGTCTTGATCTTCTATTTGCAGCAGACGACTATCGTTTGATGTCCACTTTCTCAAGTTGAAGCCTCCTAACTTCAGTAGATTCATCAAATCTTGCTGCAACTGTTGTGCTGTTGATAGGGAGCAGGCTCCATGAACCAAATCATCCATATAGAACGATTCTTCGACGACCTTGGCAGCTTCTGGGAATTTATCCCGTTCATCAGTCGCTAACTGTCTCAGTGTCATCATTGCAAGAAATGGAGCTGCTTTTGTGCCGTATGTTACGGTTGTCATTTGATTCTTGAATTATTTGAGACGGGTTATCTCTCCACACAATTTTTTGTAAAGGTTGATCTTCTGGATGTACCCAAATCTGCCTAAACATTTTTTCTATATCAGCCGTGAATGCGTACTGATATTGTCTCCATTTAATGATAAGAGACTGAAGGTCTTGCTGCAAATTGGGCCCCGTGTACATCAGGTCATTTAAACTTTTATTTGTAGATGTTTTTGCGGAAGCATTGTAAACAACTCTCAGTGCAGTTGTTGCACTATCTTCGCGCAATACGCAATGATGCGGTAGGAAACATTCCGGTGTCTGATTGCAAGGTGAAGGTTTCATGTGACCTAAGTTTTTATATTCGGTAATGAATGACTTATAGGCGTTAAATAATGAATTGTTTTTATGTAATTTCTTTTCTAAATAAATGAATTGAGCAACAGCCTTATTTTTGGACTGGCCTAATTTCTCCTCAAATTGTGTTACGAGTGGAAGTCTCACTTCGTATTTTCCGTCATCCAAACGACTTTTTGTTGCTTTGTAGTATTGGATGCACTCTTGGTCTTCTGATGATAATGATTTTTCTTCTGTAACATCTTCTATCTCCCAGAATTGCTGAACTTTGTCTAAATCAAATTGTACGACGTTGCACATTAATTGAATTTTCATATTTCCACAAAGTATCCAACCAAGACGAGTTTCTTGAACAAGCGGAAGTGATTCGCTTAATCTGCACATGCCCGCTAAAAGAATATTCGAATATACGTCTGCACCCAACAAAATGTCTATAGGTCGGCTAATGTTGTACTCAGGATCTGCTAGTTCTAAATTTTCCAGAAATGGGCATGCTATTTTAGGGAATGAGTATGATGGTAAATATTTTGTTAGGTTATTCATGATGAAAACATCGATATTAAATTGATATAGTTTGATTCTTGAGCTTGACATACAGTTTAGGTTCATCATACCTTTGGAACTGTTTTCTATTTGCCCTATGCCCGTGATTATGCCGTCACACCTGGATCGCTGCAATCCTAATTGCTGAGCAGCGTTCTCTGTGATAAGAGACATTTGTGACCCCTGATCAATAAGAGCCCGTAGGGTCTGATATGTCCCATCTGCTTTCTGAACCTTTAGCAGTGCAGTTGAAAGCAAAGTTTCTTGCATCATATTTTGTTGTATCACGTGCGAGTTGCCTTGATTTGCACGTTCTTGATTAGAACGGATGTTGTTTTGCTGTGTAGAAGGCGTCGAATTACCTCCTTGTTTTGATAATTCCTTTGAATACGATTCATGAAGCAATGTGTTGTGAAATTGGTTGCATTCGACGCAACGCTTCTTTGATAAGCATTCTTTGCCTTTATGATCATATAAGCAGTTTTGGCAATATTTCAAGTTAGCAACACATTGTTTTTTCTTCATTGGGGAAAAATCAGCAAATTGTTTGCAATAAAATATAGCATGTGCGTCATTGCAGACTGGACAGTTTGGCCAACTGTTTTGCAATTTCCTGTAACTTGTTGATTGCGAAACACCCTTATTGCTTGAATATGATTGCTTGAAATGATAATGTTTGGATTCTGATGGTTTATTGGTGTTTGAAGAATAGGATTTTTGATTATTGGTGTCCTGTTTTCTTCTACTTGCTTCCATGCTCGTGAACTTCCCCTCTAGAAAGGCTAGAAATTCATTCAACTCGAGTAATTCTCGAGGTTGTTTGATAGCTGCGTTGTATTCACTGAATGTGTCCGAATCCAATTTCTGACACAGGATGTGCACGATCAACGGATCCCACGACGTCACGTCTACGCCGAGGTTCTGTATGGCGTTCATCGTTTCAAGCGCAGTATCATGGATTCGTTTGATATGATTAATTGATTCTTGCTGTGAAATTGGTATATTTAATAAAATGTTAATATGCGATGTGAATATCATCCTCTTGTTGTCATAACGATGGCTCAAGATATCCCAACTAATGATGTAGTTATCTGAGCTGATTGGGAGATGCTGTATGAGACGCTCTGCTTCACCTTTCACTTTTGACTTGAGGAACTGCATCTTCTGAGCCCCAGATAATGACGGGTTGCTATGAACTGCTTCTGTGAAGAGGTCCTTAAAAGATGTCCACTGATGGTAAGTACCGCTGAATGTCGGTATTTCTATTTTTGGCGTAGTATGCTCTCTATGTGAAATGGACGACATCTTCTTATTGATTGCTTTGATAGCATCGTTGTACGTGCTTTCGTATTTGAGATACATACGATGATACTCTTGATTTCGGTCTCCCAGCTCACTGTCTAAGTCCCAATGCTGAGTGTCAATCTTCGCCCAGCGAGATCTTACCATACTTAACAGATGATCGAATTCCCATTTCTCCGCTACAGCATCCATGTTGATACTTGAAACGGTATGTTCAAAGGCCTTGAAGTTGCTCATCTGTTTCCTTATCATCTCATCCGTCTTGCTGTTTGATCCCTGAGACTTTAAGGGTTGACCTGAAGGTTGCTGTACGGTGCTTGAGGTAGTAAGAGGAGTAGCAGGCTTCAGAAGCGGTGTTGATGGTCTTTCCTCTGTGGGTTGATGATGCTGAATAACTGCTCTGATTTTTTCATATCTCTCCTTCACAGAATCAAATTCTTTCGACGTGAAGTAAGTATGCGATCTGGCATATTCGATGCTACACAATCTTGTATGATTCGATTGATACTCTTGCCAGCATGCATCCAAATTTTCTAACCTACGGCGTATGTAGTCCGAGGTTTTGCGATCGGAGCCATCCTTTTTGAAGTTTGTGTAAACTTGTTCTATCTGATGGAGTAGTTGCTGTTGTTGGGCGAGAATGTCCTCCATTGAAGACATGTTGTTGATAGAAATGATAATGAATGGAACGATCTTACTTGATTGTCCAAGCGGGAGCTTTGCTGCTCACCAAATGGGGATCCCTGTTGATCTCTGCTGATTGCTGCTGCTGCTAGGTACTGCACTATTGCTGGCAGTACAAACACCTTCACTGCTAGTTCGCTAGACGTCACTAGTGAAACACTTTACAGTACTTGATTGCTACACTGTTATGTCCACACGCGACATCCGGCTCGAAGGACCAAAAATGTACGGGTAAGGTACATTTAAATGATAAACTGATTTGAGTTCTACTTGTGTATTGATAGTTATAAAGGATAGCACAAACGCCCAAAACTGATAAATGATCGACCCGCGGCGAATGAGTCCTTTTGGTTTTACTACCCAACCGATGCTATGCGACTACTACTTGCTAACTCAAACATGTATATTTTATTCATTCGCTGCGCGTCGATGTCAGCATAAAATTTATACAATTGATATTGTACGGGTTTGCTCGTACAGACGCTAAAAGTACGTCGCTGACCTATTAATTCATTAGACAACTAAATATATTTGAAGACGAGAATGATATTTTAAAGAAGCTGCCTTAATTAGCACCCAAATAAAATTGGAAATTATTTGTTGTTAAAACGGCAATATTATAACAAAATCTGAAAATTTCAATTGTCTTCCTATTACGGTTTTTGAAATACAGGCTGACAGACAGACAGCGTAGTAAGCCTCCGGGTATATAATAGGGTTCCGTTTGGCCCCCTTCGGGCACGAACCGTGAAAATTAAAGAAATTGTTGCCAAGTACTTGATATAAACAAGTGGTTCTTGATGGCTCCGTCCTTGACGTCATTCAAATTGATGATGTTAAGAACCTACATTCACTGCTGTTACCATCATTACGATTATATTCTTACGAAAAGTCCGCCATCTTTTTTTCGTGATTTGATTTGTGGAAATATGAAAAATGTTATTTCAATTTTAAATAAGCAGTAGGCAACTGAATGAAAATTGGGTTTACTTGGGACCCACAACGAATTTAATGAGAAAAAATATTACGAATGTATTTTTTTATGTTTCTCTTCACAACTGATCGTAAAGATATATATTTTTTGTTTGTTTATTTTACTTCAGTAATAATTTAAATCTGTTGTAGGAATGGAAAGGTTTTTGGAAAGGTTTTCCGTAACAGAATGATCGGTAACTATACATCGACCATAATGATTGTATACTAAATCAGACTCGAGTGAAAGCTTTAAGCTTCGTGCAGACTAGCGCGACGCGACACCGGCTATTGTTATTACCGTGAAGTTTTCTTAGAAATTTTATTGTCCGTCGCGCCGTCGCGTCGCGCTGGTCTGTACGAGCATTTATACGTACATTTTTTATGCAAAGCTATAGTTTTACCTATACTCTTACGCAGTAAGTACCAGTGTTTTACGTACTAATTTATGTGTTTTTTTAACTTATTTTTTTGCTTGTTGTGTGCGGCTAACAAAAGGTATTTATACAAGGCAGATGTCAGTGGAAACCAGGAGGTGACGCCCTAAAAGAACAGTGATTTTATTGGTGATGTTCTTCAGAAAGGTCAGGTGCGTAGTACTCGGAACCGGCGTGCGTGTATGACCAAATGTATGGACGTAAACGAAGTAAATGAAGTATGTAAGGATTGTAGCAAGTGGCGTTCTTCTGCTTACCTCCATAGGAAGAAGGCGTGAGTTTATGTATGTGTGTCTCATGTACTTTAATCTCCAAAGAATCTACTAACATTAAAGTAAAGAGCGTTTATCTTAAAAGTTGGCAACGTCGCAAATAGCTGTCAAAAATTTACCTCATTTGATTAATTTGGCAATATTACTGTATGGAAATAAGAAATGTGGCTAACTAGCGAACTAGAATATTAATAATGAATTGCAATTATAACATTGAATTTGATGTTGTACCCGTTTTAGGTGTAAAAAAGGCATTTGGAAAGTTTCCAAATATTTTTTTTGCATCTAAAACTAAATATTCGGTGTTATGATATTAATTATTGCATTTCATAATCAATATTGTAGTTCGCTAGTTAGCCACATTTCAAATTAATAAAAAAAGCGAAATATTTGACATCTATATTTGCGACGTTCCCCACTTTCGGAGTAAACGCTCTTAATCAATGTCAAAAACAGTTCCTATAAAATTATTTCTAGAGTAGTAATTTTTTTCTTAATATCTCGTTTAATATCCCAAAATTTATTTACATCATCGGAAGTTAAGTAACATAACATTACATAACATAACACAAGCTCATATATCTATCGCGATTTATCGCAATCGACGTCTTCTTAGTTCATCGGCTATATGTACATCACAATTAGATATACAGTTAATTGATTAGTAGATAATAAATGACAAATTAAAATAGCAGAAAAGGCTAAATTTTTCAGTTCCCTGTTCCGTCATTTCACGACAGTAGTAAAAAATGAACGAGGAAAGTATTTTATTTCCACGGTGGACAAAAGACAACCTGTTACATCTAGCTGCATTACTCTTAGCCATCGTAATTACTTTCAGTTCCTATTGCTTTTAGTTATAGAAATATTTATTTACATTTTTATTAAACACTTTCGTGTTGGAACAGTTTGTAAAACGGTGGGGTATAAATTGTGTAAAACTTCAACTGCTTCAATGGCTTTCATTTTGACAGTTCAAAAACACTCATTGGGTTATTTACGTTGTAGAGCAGTTTTTTATTCCAACATATGAAGCAATGGATTACAAATATTCTTCAAAATTATTCAGATTGTGATTGAATGTGTGTTACCCAATTAAGGTACTGGTTATTAGGATACAAAAGCTGGGTGCGTCGTATACGGACAATCATTGAAATACTAGTGATTTAAATTAAATTTAGTGTGCTGAACGATTCTAGCTACTCATTGGTTGTTTGTTACGCTTTCACGCTAAAACGGCTGAACAGCTTGACACATGGGTAGACCATGACCTGAGTTAGGACGTAGAATACTTTTTATCTCCATCTTCTCACGGGATCGAGACTTATGTAACATAGCTATCCCACACAAATTCGAATATCACTATCTGCTATGTACTATCGAGTACACAGGCGCCTGACCACTTTTTGCTCAGGCAATAAGGTCGAAAAGTGGTCAGGTGTCTTAGGCAATAAGGTCGAAAAGTGGTCAGGCGCCTGTGTCCTCGATACTACATGGTAGCAGTAACAGGAAGTTATTATAACATCATCCACATAGGCTAAGTGGAAAAAATACGTATCATTGAAGCTAACTCAAAAACTACTCAAGCAAAGTTAATAAAATTTATATGAGAGGTTTACTAAGAGACTTGTTCTACCAAATGAAAAAGAATTTTCAAAATCGGTCCACAATTGACGAAAATATCGATGGACATACATAAAAAAAAAAACATACGGACATACGAACGTAGATCCTCCTCCTTTTTGGAAGTCAGTTAAAAAACCGCCCCTTAAAGCTACGGAATAAACGCTCTAGACTTAAATCGACGTCTACGTAGACGTGCGATTTACTATATTTCGTAAGTTCTAAGTCACCAGAGACTATTTATGAATACCTGAATTTAATGCTCTGAATAAAAGTCTACTCGCTGTGAACAAGCGTAAAGACAAAGGCTTTTACTGAAACAATTACAGACTGATATACGTTATTACCTTTATTTCATCTTATACTAAAACAAAAGATAACGTAGGTAATAGAGACATAAAAATGAGGTTTCATTTGCAAAAGGTCAAGGAAAGCTGTTGCCAAGAATAATTATTTGAGAATGGCTGAGCCCGAGGTGCCAACTAAGTTTCAAAATGAAAAGAGACTATGTCCTTCTTCAGGTCTGTTTACATAAATTTGAAGAACGCATATAAAGTCTGATTAGAAGTTGAATACCATAATAATAATACTTATCTGCTCATCTGTGTATTTTGTACGTTTTTACGACTATACTAATTTGGATTTATATGGGCTTGTTCCACTTGCTTGTCTTGTGGGGCCCCCCGCTATGCGCGGTTCTCGGTTGAGTAAGTTTGCCCTGCTGATGCGTGCCATTTCTGGGCTCGCTTCGCTCGCTCGTCACGAAACTGTGCTCGCTACACTTGCTTTTCTTGTGCAGCGGGTCGCTTGAGAGACGTTACCGAATTTCTGTAAGGACATGATTCTCATCCGGATTTTTTTTTAAGCAAGATTACGTGGGTGCGAGTCGCAAACATAACTTATGTAGGTATACAAAAAAGTTAGTTCTGATTTCCTGACCTTTTTCATTACGCAACTAGCATGAAAAAGCACTGGAAACCACTGTTTCTCAAACTCTCCTGTCTCCTTAGAGAAATGAAGCAAAAAGGTTTTTTTTCTAAATGTTGAACTGAGAATTCTTAGCATTTTATTCCTAAGAACTAACTTATTATTCCCTTCATTATTTTACCTGCCGGAGTCCGCTTTGCTTAATCAATAAATTAGCCGACGAACTACTTATTTCTTTGTCTAGATTAAGCTACGTTGTACCTGCAGCGTCTGCTTAAATGGTCTCTAGAAAATGTAGATTTTTAAACCTTTGATTAACTCAGCTTTACACTATTTAATAACTTATTTATTGAAAGATTATGAGACTTTCTTAAAAGTAACTTAATAATAATCTAAGGTAAGCTTTTTATATTTTATTGTATCTATTAAATATAATAATTATAAGATTAGACACAATAAATATCTTGGTAGTTATTAATAATTTACACAGTCATGATAACTGACTTAATTTATTTCAAATAAACGATTTATGGGTATTATATTTGATAGTTCAGAAATAAGAGTTTAGAATCTATCAAATCAAATCAAATTATTTATTTGCTTAATACAGGTAGGTATGAACAGATGTTACAAATAAATATAAAATGCTCTGTATCATTACCTAATAGGGTGTGCAAATATTTATACTATTGTTAATCTAATTAAATAATTATTAAAATAACATTACAAAATTGACACAAAAATATAAAATCAAATCAAATAAATTCAGAATACTACAAATGTCAAAAGCTTAAAAATAAAAATATGTGCACGGGTATCGTGTTACCCAGTTACTGGGTTGAGGAAGTCAGATAGGCAGTCGCTCCATGTAAAATACTGGTATTCAGCTGCTTTCGGTTAGACTTGAAGCCGATCCTAACAAAGTTGGGAAAAGGCTAGGAGATAATGATGATATTTGCCTAAATATATCGTCAAAACCTTCTCATGTTTAGGTTTCTTTTATTTTTTTAAAGCAATAGGTATATTGACACATGCTATTTGAATTTAAATCCAAATGAACACAATAAAACAATATCTATTGTTACTATCTGCCATGTTTTTCGAATAAAAGCTGCTATAACTCCCGCGCAAAATGTAAAAAAAAACAAAAGAAAATTTCGGTGTGTGATTTTTATTGTTGTTAGTATCGTTCAAAACTTTAACTGTAACCATAAAACGTAGTAGGGAGGGGGGGGGGGGGATTGCTGCTCGATTAAGCGGAAAATTTTATACCTAATAAATATTGCTAGTAGTTGTTTAATATTCAATAATAACCAGAATGAAGCCCTTTGTAAAAACACTTTTTTCTTGCCGTGAAAAACAACGGTTTTTTCTTCACGGGGTTTATACGACGTGTGTAGGTACGGTCGTCAGTGTTATATGGATCGCTATGGAAGTGTTGTATGGATCACGTAAAGAAACCCACGGCGTAAAAACCGCGCCGTAGAAAAAATGTGTATGTCACAGCTTCCATAGTGATCCATACAACACTGACGGCCGTGCCTACAAACAGCGAATAAATCATAGTTCTTCATGGCAAGAAAAACGTGTGTACTGACTAAAACCCACCCGTGTTCCTTCCGTTGACCGTGTGCCGGGGCCGCGATATCCCTTTCGGACAAACCCGCAACCCCAGCAGGCATTGATCCTTACGGACCCCGTCAGTTGGTGCTGACATCTCTTTGAGGCGCGCGTGGAACACAACGCGCCGTCGACCCGGGCGTGGTCCTTTCGTCCCATTGCTCACCGTCCGCAAGCCTGCGCCTACGGTGGCCGGAAGTCAGCTCGTGACTCCCGACGCCCGGGGCGTCTCCTGCGGCGACTAGGGGCGCGAAGGCGTGCAGCTTGCATCTCCCTCGCGCGCTCCGCCTCCTCCTTCGCGAGCATAACTGCTTCGCAGAAGGAGGTGACGGCCTCCCATGCACTCTCGCTCCGAACCATGGCCTGAACCAGGGCCGGACGCGAGAGATCGCCGCCGGTGTACAAAGGGGCTAAGAGTCAGAAAGGAGAATTTAAAGTCAATACAGCATTTCAAAGTTGTAAAACAAGTGATTAGATACAATTTTGACATGCTTTAACTACGGACTCCCCCACTACTGGAGCAGATGACGCTCAGATGACATAAGCACTATGGGAAATGAGATATGATTTTCAACCAGTGAAGTAACTTGTACAAACTAACGCCGTACTGTTACATAATGTATTTAAATATTAATGTGGTCGGTACATACCTACAGGTGCCTATAAAATCACTACATATTATAAAACAAAGTCCTCCCGCTACGTTTATTGTTTGTATGTCTGAACGCGATAAACTCAAAAACTGCCGAACAGATTTTCATACAGTTTTCAACAATGGACAGAGTGATTTATGAGAAAAGTTTAAGTGTAATTCATGAAGGTTTTGTGTAAATTGACTGAAATATGACGATTATTGTTGAAGATGTCGGAAAAAATCATGCCGACTGGGAGCTTTACTGGCGTGAGAGATAAATAAAAGTAATGTTCTACAGGATTGTTCATCTTAAAAAGTTCAACAAAAAATCCGCGATGCTATCTTCTAAGGATGACCCACAGTAACCAATGCTATCTTTCAGAATTTGGTAAAAAAATCATTTTTATTTCGGAAGCTGTTTTGACCGGAACTATATTAATCTTTATCCAATAAAATTTGTTATTTTAATTGGGCATTTAAGTTAGATTAAAATATGCCTAACTATTCATTAAAATGATATGATGTCACATATCATTTAAATGAATAGTTTAAAAGATAACACAGGTTCAAAATGACGCGTAAAAAAAATATTATGGTTGACGGCAACGCGGGCGCAGCGGTAAGAGTCAATGACCTTTTCCTAGGCTATTAGATATGTAATCTCGGTAGTTGAAGACGTCGGAAAAACATGCCGACTGTCAACAATGTGTTGCGGAATTAATACATTGTAGGATTAACATTGTGGGTACTTTTAATGCCGGTTGTAATCGCGTGTGATATTTACCAAAATGTATGCGTGTAGGCCTAAACAGAGTTCCTAAAAAGTATCCACAAGAAAATGTGAGTTGGTCACAACAACTAACTTTTAGAGCCACTGAAAGATATAAATAACCGTAAAATTTTTACCGAGTCTTGAATGGTGAATTAATATAAATAATCATGCTTATATTAAACCCAGCTACCTTTTGAAGTCCATACATAGAACGTTATGATATTTCTTATACACATAAACGTCTTAAAGCGGACAAAAAGGACAAAAAGTAGAAAATATAAAAATAATACAAAAAACATAAACGTTACAGAGAAGTCCGTATTTTTCTATCGGATAAGCCATGTCTACCGTTCCTAAGTTTTCTGGAGCACGTTGCTTAGGGCGGTTGTAGAACTGCGCACAATTATTGACGGAAAATATGCTTTGTTTCTGAAGCCAATTAAATTAATATCGTTATAGATTCATGCTTCAAAGCTGCAACTGCAACGACGTAAATATTGCCGACTCGCGACTTCGTCTTTGTGAAATTTCTTGTTGTAACATTACACACACACTTGGCAATACTGTAGCTTCCCATAGCATAATTGCATAATCATTCTAAAATATTCCCACTGCTGGGACTCAGGGCTCCTCTCTTCGAGAAGGAGTGGGCTTTAATCTACTATGCGGGCCCAGTGCGGGTTGGTAGATGTCTCATGTCTTCGAATTTTTGTTTCTAGTATATGCCGGTTTCCTCACGATGTTTTTCTTCATCGTTTTAAGAGCAGTGGTGATGAAATTATTTACACAAAGTACTTAAAGCTTCCCATTAGTGAAAGAATTTTCGGAATCTGATCATAATTTCTAAAGATTACCCCCCCCCCTACATACAAGCATTTATAATATGAGTATAGATCAATCAATCGTCAACCTCCAGGAATGCGGATTCGTTCCATCCGTTCCCAACTGCCTTTTTACCCAACTGCGCGACAGCAAAGACAGGATTCAGACAGTCGGGATTAACAAACAGGGAGGCGACGTATGTTTTCGGTTAGTGAGTTTGCTAATTACATAATTATTCGTACCTACCCTCCGCCTGCATGTTTCCATATAAGAGCATGATTTATTTATTCCCTACATAATCTTGTTAGCATTTGTTTTGTTCGCTTTTTATGCTGTTGTTTATTTTTTGTAGTTGTTCCTTTGAAGTAAGGGGCGTTCCATGCTAAGCTTGCCTTGCTAGCTTTCTTGTCTGCTGCGGTAACAATAACCTAAAATAAGTTATCGAATCAGGCGTTACTTTCCGGAAATCAATGATGAAATCCATAATCCATATCGGATTTTACTTTTATAACCTAAAAATCTTGTTTTAGGGTTCATGTATTCCCAGCCTTACATAAACATGTAACTATTTGACAAACAACAAACAATACATTTAGACAACTGATGTATACTATTACATTTACGTAGATGACTCCATTTACTTTCATGTGATCCTAGTACTCGACTAAAGATGACTATTACTCGTGATGTAAGAGATAAGTTACATTTTATTTGTTACATAAAATAACTTCACACCACGCTGGTATTGCTTCAAGGGATAGACAGAGGCACAGAATAAATAAGTAACAGTAATACATATTGGCAGTGAACTTGGAATAATTACCTACGCCACTCGGTAGATAAACCTTTCCGCATCCGTGCGTAACTGCCGAGCACTCGATACTGTTGCGTATAAACACTGAGATTTCGAAGAGCAGCGTTTCTATGAAGATAGAATACTGTACTTATATATACTGTGGCAGAGTTTTATAGAATCTACGCTCATTTCGCCAGATAATTATGGTTCCGTGTGGTGCCGGACGTAAAGAATAGTACCATCCCATTTCTTCCCGTGGGTGTCGTAAAAGGCGACCAAGAGACTCACGAGAGAATGAGCAGCAGCGTTCTCTATGCATTTAACACCATACTGCGATCGCCAACCCGCCTGCCAAGCGTGGCGATTATGGCAAACCCCCCCATTTGGGGGAGGCCTATGTCCAGCAGTGGACGTCTTGTGAACTTATGGCCATTACTCGAAAGCTTAGTGTGGATTTCACCAATGAAACTGAACGCGAACAGCATTTCTAAAACGCGTTCAAGAGCTGTCAGTGTCAAAATTGTTATGGAATATTGTACAGTGACAGCTCTTGAACGCGCTTAGATGTGCTGATCGCGTTCAATTTCATTGCTGAAATCCGCACTTAGTATTGAACGCGCAGAGTAAACGTAACGTAAATTCGAACGATTTTATGGCTAAAGAAATTTTAATTTCTCAATAAGAAATTCTGGACACACCAACCGCATTTCAGACGATCAATGGGCCAAACTTATGACCCAGTGGCTCCCGCTTAATGGCAGACGACATCGCGGCAGGCCCAGACGGAGATGGCAGGATGAGCTGGACTCCTTTAATAAAGATTGGTCCTTGGTAGCTTTGGACAGAGAGAGGTGGAAAGAGAGTAGGGCGGCCTCAGCCCAGCAGTGGGACAATAATGGCTAAAAAAACAAAAAAATATATTACGAAGATATCACTTAGGACTTAGAACATCTTTAAATTTAATATTATATTACCTTTGACACAAACTAAGTAGGTACGTAATTATTGTTTTTCCTTTTATCAAATCTTATACGCTTTGGTATATAACTGTCAAGATAGAGTGTCGATCTGCAATAGAACTAAAACAAACACGACGACTTTTTATGTTGGTGTGCGTGGCAGCTACGTTTTACACTAGCGCCACGTCATTGTGGTTTTCCAGTGCGCGTGCATTTAGCGGCCAACAGTTGGACGCTATTTTTTTCGACGAGTTCACAGCTTTGACATCTAGACATATTTATATCTTTGCATTTACATAATAGCATTTCATTTTATACACAATTAACAATAACGAACACATAACTTAAAAACTTTTCAATCCCCGCAAAAGTAATAATATTACTCGTTTCGCACGTAATATTTATTTAGTTCGAAGCCTTTATTGCCGAATAAAAAAACAAAATGCTATAGGATAGTTGCAGCACATCATTAAATATGGAGGTTGTAGTTTCGATTCAAAAATTGATCATATTTACACTTCGCGAGTTCGTGCTAAGGCCGCCGGTTACAAATCCAGACAGTTACTAAATGCCTAATGCTACAACTCAAAAATAATAACTGACCTGGGGATTGAACCCGAACCTAACCACTAACTATATATGTTACACACTACTTATCTTGTACACTTATTTATGTTTAATGTGTTTTTAGTTTAATGTGTGATTTCCTGTGCGAGTCACAATAAATACTTTTTCTTAATTTTTTTCTATACAAACCAGTCTGACCCACCTTCTTAAAAAAATATAGGCATTAGTCTTGTTCTTAAAAAGAAATGAGTTTCTTCGCAAAGCCGATTAACGAAAGACTTTGAAGATTGAAATGTACTTAAAGTAATTAGAAATGAGATTAAAGCTGAAAGTAACATGACATTTCAATTAGAAGGTAATCTGTATTTTAAATCGTTCAGCAGATTCTGAAAACATACCGATTCGATTACCTAAAAATCATTGTCGTGAAAAAATACTCATGTATTGTATAACTGCAACAAGCCATTCACAATTTAACGCACCTATTATTGTTCGTGTGGATAGTGACTAACCTGGTGTCACAGTTTTAAAGCCACCCATGGGCCTCTGACTTGGCTTCACATGCCGTTGAGAAATATCTCGAAGGCATGCCGGTTTCCTAATGATATTTTTCACATTGTAGTCGAAAAACATGTTCTCCCATACATTCCAACTGCAAATGTACAATATCGAGAGATTTACTATGTTATTTTGAAACCATAGACTTCTTATAGGTTTTTCTGTAATCTGTGAGTAAAGAAACATTTTCTGTACTTTTTTCAAAATTTTAGGCTCAGTAGTTTCGGACATAAGTATTGGAATGGTAAATTTACATAAATATCTTTAAATGTATTCATGTAAAAAAAATAAAAAAAATCGAGATCCTGGCAATAAGTAAGCCCTTTCATTTGATATGTGCACAGTTACCAATTACAATTTTTTAAACAATTTTAATTTTTCAGAAAAAAATCAATTTTTTACCCCCAAAAGTGATCCCCATATTCAAAATTCATTTATTTACGTTATAAGTCCGTCTTCAATACATATGTTTACCAAATTTCAACTAAATCGATCCATTAGATTCGGAGCAAATTGGCTGTGACAGACTGACAGACAGACACCCAGCTAGCCAGCCAGAAACACGAGTGATCCTATAAGGGTTCCGTTTTTTCCTTTTGAGATACGGAACCCTAAAAATATTTAAAGATATTTTTTTATAAGAATTTCTTAGAACTGTGAACGCTTAAATCTCACCCACGTATATCTTCTAGATAAAATGGTGGTGTTTATAGTTTCAATATTGTTTCAAGAAACCTATAAAAAAAAGAAGATTATAGCAATATTTTGCGGCTATTTCCATCAAACTGACATTCACGAGGTAATGTGAAATTAACTCCGTCTGTCTGTACCTTTTCACGGCTGAACGGATTTCATTGAAATTCAGCATTTGTTTTATTCTCGTACTATTATCCCGTGAGAGGCTAAGCGTATGCTGAGACGCAGGTGACGCAGGTCCACGCAACGCAGGGCAGAACAGTTTTTGTAACGCATGAACGTACTGACAGCTGCGTACGCTGCGGTGTAGGCACGTGCGACGCAGACATGTGTCTGTTCTGCTCTGCGTCTCGTTGTAGAGCCGGCACAGATTACTGCGCGACGCGTGCAGGTCGTCACTTGTTTTTTTTTGCTGAGACGCAGGTAACGCAGCCGTCTATTGTTTGTAGTAGCTAGGACGCGAGTGTATCTGTGACGCTGCGTCGTAGCGTACTCTCGCAGCCTATGTCTGCCTCGCCTGCCCTATCCTGCAAAATCTGTGCTGTGCTGCATGGGCGTTCCTGGATTTTCAATGCGTAAGTACCTACTGTTATCGATAAAAGTTATGTTAGAGTCACGTTAAGATTTACTTTACAGTTACAAATAGTTACAATATATTATGCATTAGTTTAACAAAAAAACGCGATGCGCGGCCGGTTATGTTGTGCCATGTAAAATACGTGAACGCAGCAAGCAAACACTAGGCTCGCTCGCCAACCACCGCGCTGCCCCAGGCCGACGGACGACGGATGAGGATTACCGCATGACCGAGCACTCGTTTATTCGGCTGATAAGCGAGCCCGAGCGGCTTGCATTAATTGCATTTATTTGACATGTTATTGTTTAGACGGGAGCCAAACAGGCGACGAAAAATATTAATTCAATGCCGACAAACAATTATTAAAAATCCCTGATTAATAGATCCAGCTTAAGAAATTTCTGTTTTGCCCCCATGTGCTGTGCTGCGTCACCTGCGACTCAGCATACGCTTAGCCAGATAACTTCCAATCTCCACATGGACGACGCCTAGGGCAAAAGCTAGTCGTTCATAAATAAACAATTCAAAAGTTTTAGGATACGCAGATCGCAACACCCAATACGCTTAAACATACTTAAACAATCTCATAAAATATTAGTACCGATTGATACTTTAAGTATGAGTAAAGCCTACATATGAACAAAATAAAAGCCTCTAATGTAACTTCAGAACAAACCAGGTAAAGCTCCTGACATTGAACTTTCAACAACATTCGATGTACTTACGGACACTCCCCCACATTAATAATAGAGCAACACTTTGGCAAGCGAACTTAAACTTTATTTAATGAAGACTTGAGTTGAAATTAGCTTGAGAGTTATTTAGTGTTGTGACACGTTATTGAAAAGACTTAATTGGGCTGGCAGTATAGTCACTTGCCAAAGTCCACTTCTGTATATTTAGAGTTTTGACAGTGTTGTTGAAAATCCTCTCTGTAACAGGTTATACGTAGACTATCTATTGAGCCATACTTTGACGGCTACTTAAAGTTTGGTAAGTAAAGGATATTATTGTGGTGAAAATAACCTTAGTAGTTAACCTAGTTAGTTTTTATTAGACACTAATGAGAGAGCAGTTGAGGCCCAGGGGCCGTTGCTCCGATTTACGAGTTGTAGGTTTGAACTCAGGCGCTTTACTTTGTGTAAATAATTTCCTTACCACCGCTCTCAAAACGGTGAAGGATAACATCGTGAGGAAACCGGCATGTCCTAGAACCAAAAATTCGAAGTCATATGACATCTACCAATCCGCACTGGGCCCACGTGGTAGATTACAAACCACCCTCTCTCGAAGAGAGGAGGCCTGTCTCCGAGCACTGGGAATATTATAAGCTGATTTTGCTAGACACTATGCTCGATTTAAGTGTAGATTAAGTCAATTTCAAACCACATAATCAATTAGTCATATATGTCTATAGTGGGCACACTTCAACCTATAGTCATAATTGACCTGCTGAAATAAGCTTAAAAAAATTATGACATACTAGTTTCTGTCCTTGGCTACGCTCGTGTGGACCCTAATATTTTTTCTAAAATAAAAGTAGCCCAAGTTATAACAGCTTTCGACTATCGGCTATCTGCCCGTGAAAGTCCCGTCAAAATCGGTTCAGTTGTTTCAGAGATTAGCCGGAACAAACGAACAGGCAGACAGACATTTTTTGTTTTTTAAACAATAAGACAATTATAAATACATAGTTTGCAAACATTTTAGCTTTTATTATTATTATTATTATTTAGTAGCTTTTATTTTGACATTACAAACATGTATGTATTTGTATTTGTATGTATGTAGGTATAGTTATTTTGACATGACAAACAGACATTTCAATTTTATTTATTTATATAGATGAAACCCGAGATAACATGAAACGTAAAAAATAATAAAAAAAAATAACAGAATCATTTAAAATAAGGCTCCCTAATCTAATCGTATCAAACAAAAACAGATTTTAGGTAAGTTAACCACAAGAAAACCCAAAAGTTATCAATGATGCTCGAAAGGCAAGTTCCGTACTTACTTGTGAACGACTGAACACGTACTTAAGTAAGCATAATTGTGTGAAAACCGACGACTCGTGCATCTGACGTACAAGATTGATAGAACTTTTGTCGAGATATAAACTTACTGAATGTGACACTGTCCAAGAAGTTTCTGAACGCAAATGGAACTAATTATTCTAATACGCCCTTGAGCATAAGCTCGTGAGCTCGTGGTGACCCACTGGTTAAGGCCTCGCCTCTCATGCACGAGGTTGTGGGTTCAAATCTGGGTAAGTATCAACGTGACTTTTTCAATTCATATGTACTTTCTGAGTTTATCTTGGACTTTACTGACATCGGTGAAGGAAACACCTTGAGGAAACCTGAACTTATCTATACATATAAAATGCTTTGTCCTGAATGACTGACTGACTGACGGATCAACGCACAGCTTAAACCGCTGACTGTAGAGACCTGAAATTTGGAGGGTGTGTTCGTTGTATGACGTAGGCATCCGTTATGGAAGGATTTTCTGAAATTCTATCCCTAAGGGGGTGAAAAAGGGGGGCAAAGTTTGTATGGGACAACGTAATTCCTTGAATTAATAAACTTGAAACTTGGCACAAAAAGTACTAGGCTTACATGAATTCAAGATAGTATTTCAATCAGTAGAAGCTGTGCACAATTTCTGAGCAGTAACCTAACAAAAAGTACTAGGCTTGCATGAATTCACGATAGCATTCAATCATTATGTTATGCTACTAATAGGATTTGGATGAGGCAGATAGATAGTTTATAATCGTGTATATATATGTATAATAGGATACATTTTATCCCGGTAGTACGTTTACATGGGATAATTTCCGACTTCCACGCGACCTAAGCCGCGGGAAAAAGCTAGTAGTTAATATAAGTCTGAAATCAACAACCCGTCTTGAACAAGCGTGGCGATAAATGCTCGTGCCTACTCTGAATGAGAAGAGGCCTCTACCCTGCAGTGGGACAGTAACGCTGGTATTATTATTACATTATGCCCTTGAGCATAAGCATATTCAACCTGTAATGTTCCCACTGTTGGGACACAGGCCTCATCTCGGTAAGAGGAAGTGGGCCGTAATCCACCACGCAGGCCCAGTACGGGTTGGTAGATGTCACATGTCTTCGAATTTTTGGTTCTAGGACACCGGTTCACCGTTTTGAGAGCAGTGGTGATGAAATAATTTACACAAAGTAAAGCGCCTGAGTTCGAACCTAAGACCAAGTTACGGCTGTTACCACTGAGCCACCACTGCTCTATCCACTTGATGTGGCTAAAAAAAAAGCTTCTTCGATTTTTCAATTCAAGACTGAAATTCAGAAGTAATTTTCGGCTTTAGCTATAGATTTAGGTATCAAACTAAGAAAAAGTAAGAAATCATTTCAACCCTTATATGCACAATGACTACTTTGTCTAGTCTAGTCCTTCGGAAATCGCTGGAATTAATGATAGAAAGCCATAAATAATCACCACGCTTACCTTACGAACAAAAGAACATTGTATCCAATCTTCTTGACGTAAATCCTTAATCAGTTTTAGGGTTCTGTACCCGAACGGGGCCAAACGGAACCCTATTACTAAGCCTCCACTGTCCGTCTATCTGTCATCATTTCAGCCGAAAGCCGTCCACTGCTGGACATACGTAGACTCCGCCAAGCACTGCCACTTCGACCGGGTCTATGCTTCCCGCATCCTGCGGATTCCTGCGGTCTTCACAAAATCATCGGTCCATTGTGGGAGGCCTTCCAACGCTACTTATTCCGGTACGCGGTCGCCACTCTAGAACCTTTCAGCCCCATCGGCCATCTGTTCTGTGAGCAATGTGCCCTGCCCATTGCCACTTAAGTTTGGCAATTCTTCTGTCTGCGTCTGTCTGACAGCGTGCTGTATCTCCTGAACAGGTAATGTCTAATAATAGGTAGACAGTTGAAATATTCACATATTGTGTATTTCTAAAGGACCCTCTTTAATTATTAACTTTATTTGTTGTTATAGCAAGAAAGATGTTTCACAAATTTTTTTGGTCAATTTTGGGATTGACGACAAAATGCGGGAAAAACTTCACAAGTGTTCGTTGGTAATGTATTATCTTTTATATTTGAATATAAATACTGAAAAAATAAAGTCGAAGTTACCTACTTGTTATTCTAGAAATAATTTCCTTGAATATAATAGAAAGGTCCCAAAGTTCTCAAACATTATTCACGAAAACATTATTTTTACAAGAAGCTCAGGCGTTATTGAAGAAAACTTTTTGTATTTAGCCCTCAAGCCCAGCACTACAAACAAAGATATAAAGCGCGTTATCCAACTCTCTTGGAGCGCACTCCATCAAACTTGGCTCTTCCATTTCACCCCAAATCTTTTATGCCCGAATTTACCGAGCCTAGTAAATTAATCTTCGTACAGATTGGGACAATGGGGGACTTAGCAACATAATACAGAATTCCCGTTGGCAAAATTTTACGCCTACAAAAGATTTGTTCTAAATAAATGAAGCTTTCGGTTTACGGATTTCTTTACAGCTTCTACGAGTTAAATTTGATTTTTGGAAACAATGATAGCGGAACACCGTTTCACCTGCATTGTACCTTTTGTTAGATGCCGACCCCCTCGACTGGTACCTTAATTATGTCCGTATAAATCGACAGAGCCAAAAACAGTCGTAAAATTCGTTCACAAAGGGAAATGAGTAAAATTGTACGGACGAAAATATCCGTTAGCCTTTCATTTGGAGTAACTTATTCACTTGTTGTAATTTTATGGAGGAAACGGAGCTATTCTTGGAAGTTTTATGCTTTCATTTCTCAGTCAATCATTTCGGTCTATTGTAGTTCAAGTTCCGCCATGTTCTTTTTCTGTTCTTTTTTTAAAACAATGCCATGTCAACGACCGAGTGACTTGCGAATTAACATAGGTCCTTAGGACCGTGGATTTTGAAAATGAGCAAAGTCGCCAATAGCTGTCAAATATTTCGCTGTTTTGATTAATTCTCAATATTACTGTATGGAAATATGAAATATCGCTAACTAGTGAACTAAACTAAGTATTAATACCTAATGAATTACAATTATACCACTCAATTTGATGTTGTATCCGTTTTAGCTGTAAAAAAATATTCGATGTTACGATATTAACGATTGCATTTCACAATCAATATTTTAGGTCACTAGTTAGCGATATTTCATAGTTCCATAAACAGTAATATTGCTGAATTAATCAAAATAGGTTAATATTTGACAACTATTTGCGACGTTGCCAACTTTTAGAATGAACGCTTAAATAAATTCACATTCACATTAATTTATCGTAGGTTCGATACAGATTTGTCTGGGCTACTGCATGTTGAGATGTTTGTGATTCTAGCAATAAATATTTTTCTAACGTACAGGTTTTATTTCAGACTAGTTGTAGCCCGCGTGGACCTTCTTTTACTAAAATAAAAGTAGCTGAAGTTACTTCTTATGACATCAGCTATCTGCCAGTGAAAGTCCTGTCAAAATCGGTCTATCCGTTTTGCAGGTTAGCCGGAACAAACAGACAGACAGACAATTTTTTTTTTTTTTTATAGCTATCCTATAAACCTTCATAATGCATTTAGTAAAAAGCTGTTATCCACTGACTTGCTATTGATTGCGAAAAAAACGCCTCTGGCTTGTTTGACATTACAAACAGATAAGTACTCCGATTTTATTTATTTATATTGATAATATAGGATGTATATCCGTGAAAACATGCAGAATACAGGAAAAATACGAGGGCATACACATGTAACCAGCAACTGACTTTAAAAACCAGGAATTCTTGGATTTTCCAAAGCAGTCGAAAAGTGGTCTTTGTAACACGAATTTGGGAAATGTTACCTAGTGGTTAGTTATCTAAGTTTGTTGCCAATTAATCAAGTTATACCTAAATTAAATTAATAGGAGCTCGTGGCTAAGTAATAAACGCCGCACGGTTCGATCCATCAGGTTAAGGTACGCTTGCCGGGGTTGGTCTGTGGATGGGTGACCATCTTAACAAACCGAGACTCCTCCATGCCTCGGAAAGCACGCTAAGCCGTGGGTCCCAGCTGTCATTCGTGGATCTTTGACAGTCGTTACGGGTTGTCAGAACCCCGAAAGTTTGACAACCAGTCTTACTAAGGGGTATCGTATTACCCAGTTACTGGATTGTGGAGGTCAGATAGACAGTCGCTCGATGTAAAATACGGTATTCAGCTGCATCCGGTTAGACTGGAAGCCAACCCCAACAAGGCTACGCAGATTGATAGATTGACCTAAATTTAATTAACTTTCTCATTGAATGTTTTATATCTACAAGTCCTAGTGGTACATAAACTCACACGTGTCTAAGTAACGTAATTGGGGCAATCATAAATCAAGTACCTCCTATTCACGAATTAATTAAGATCAAGAACTAAGGTTAGCTTTTGTTGTCGATCTAACATACTGTGACTATTGTAAGTAGAATATCAATATCTTGGCCTATAACTGGGCCTGAGGGCAGGTCTTAAAATACGTAGGTATCTAAGGTCCATTCAAATCCTTGTATCCAAATGATGTTATTTCCACTTAAACAAACATTAACTTTATGCAAATGTAAATAAAGTTGATTTAAGACTTTATATTTTTTATGACTTTTTCAACAGTACTAGTCAGTAAGGTGCATTCGGCTAACTCCGAAAATCGGGTTATTCCAATAATTAACATTTTTTTCACATCCAGGCAATATTATTTGCTCTAGCAACACTCACCTAACCGCCATCTTAGTAAGCTTCCGCGCTCCTATTGGCTTAAGAGGCTATGAGCGAGCGTTGGTATGTAACAAGACATTTTTGTGAACAACTGATATTTCCCGCGTTTTTTGGATTATCGGATTTACCCGAAGATTCAGAAATCTTGTAAATTATTTAACTGGTTGCTTTTTATTTCGATAGAATTTCGTTTTAGTGCACTTTTAAGTAGGGTTAGGACACCCTAGTTCAAGGTTTCTGCTTTTTATTGGAATAAGTCGACTACGGTAATTCTGAATTACGAACCATTCGGTTTTGCCCGATATTGATTTTCCAAAGAAATAGTCAGTGGATCCCAATCTTTAATATTTGGTATTTTCTTTGAGTTACACTAATTCAATGTACACTAACCTATTTTTAATTATAAAGTAAATAAAATCCTCTCTTTTATTTAAGGTGATATATCGTTATTGTTTAGCGTAAAACTAAGCCATGAATATCGTATAATATTATACTATTTTACTACTTTTTGTAGAATATTAATGATTGATTCCATTTACCTACCTCATTTTGATTATACTTTATTATAATTATTGCATTTCTATTTTTATTTCAAAGGTCTTTATAACTTGCAAAAATGGTGTACCTAGTGACTAAAAGTTTGACAACCGTAGACAACTTGTAGGGTAATTCCGAAAATCAAATATCACATAAATATGTTTAGGCTACTGAGAGGTCAAAATTGACAAATATTTCTATTTGAACGTAAACCTGGACGAAAAAGCAATATGGTCCTTATGCTAAAACTAACAAAAAAACACTTTTAACTATCATTCAGAATTACCCGAACATGCTTCGGAATTGCACTTGTTCAAATTAATAATAATCTGATTTTTAAACAAAATTGTTTTTTTTTTTTTTGTATCGAAATACTGAAGATATTTATAAAAGTATTCAAAACAGAGGTTTATAGGCTTCATATTCAAGTAAATAAAATGACCTAAATTAGTTTCATCAGCTCCACCAATTCTGAGTAGTGAATTAAAATATGAACATACCCTCAATTCTTCAAAAATTCTTTCGTAATTACCCGAATGCTGAAAAACTGTCGAAAAAGTCATAAAAAATATGAAGTTGTAGCGCAAACTCAACCTTATATGTAGACGTTACAGTTGTTTTTCCTAAAACTCATGTTTGTTTACATGTTTGTCAACTAAATTGCGAACGCAGATTACTCAATCTTGCTTGAATTTAAATAATTGTTTTTTTTTTGCCTTATCTCGCGATAGGCCACAATAACAAAGTCAACAAAGCATTTCGAAATTAACGCAATAAATAAGCATTATTCTTATTATTGAAGGATTAAGAGCGTTTATCCTAAAAGTTGGCAACGTCGCAAATAGCTGTCAAATTAATATTTACCTGTTTTGATTAATTTGGCAATATTACTGTATGGAAATATGAAATGTGGCTAACAACGTCGGAGAAAAGTAAAAAATAACCGATCCCTAATCAAACACAAAAAATCAAGATCAAAACAAATGTACGTCGCGTCAAGTTTGAAATATTCGCTGAAGTGTTGAACGAAAATGGACACTTGCCCTTAAAAGCAAAACTAATGGTCTAGTTATTAAGTCAGTTCACAAAGTAGCACTTACGTGCCAATGACCAGAACTGGAGTTACGACAAAATGTTCACTAGACGAGGTCAAGGAAGAAAATGGCCGCGAATTGTTTTAGTAGGTAGGTAGGTACCTAGGTAGGTGCCTATTCTGTAAAAAGATCAACGTGAAAACTTATGTGAAGTGAGCTGTTATTCCACGTCATGCTAGTGCGCTATTTGACACTATTGACCGTATTCACTTTAAGCTCATTTCACCAAAATTTTCACGGTGTGATTTTTCCTGATTATACTATAAATACTAAAGTATAGTTAAGTATTATTTTGTAATAAGAAGATGTAGTGACAAAATTTTTAAAGGGTACGCTGCAATGTCTACAAAAATTTACAAAAAATAAAATAAAATAAAATGACCTGTAAGCCAAATTCCAAAGAATTTTAAACATACTAAGCAATATGATAATTACTACAAACATGGCAACTTTGATAATATCACACCTCTTTCATAATTTCGGCACGTTTTGCCCGAATATATCCTCCGATACCGCAATAACATTAATAATACGTGCGGCTCGTGACATAGGGGTAAACTTGAGTAGGTTAGTCCTAGCCGCTGGCACGTCTAACAGAGCGGGGCGGGGCGGCGCGCACCTACGCACCCGTCCGGCGCGTGCAGCCGTAGCGCTGCCAGCAACCCTAGCAGTACGCGAGCCACGTACTTGACCAAAATGTATTTACAAGGCAGATGTGAGTGGAAACGCCGGGACGCCCTAGGAGGACAAATACTGACCTTATTGGTGATGTTCTTCAGAAAGGACAGGTGCAGTACTCGCAACCGGCGTGCGTTTATGACCAGATGTATGAAAGTAAACGAGGGAAAAGGGGTATGTAGGGATTCTAGCAGGTGGGGTTCTGTAGTTACTGCCTATCCTAGTAGATGAGTTATTTTAAAAGATTGTTTTTTGTTAATAACAAATTCTTTAAGTGAATGGGCTCAATCGAGACTTTATAATTAAATATTATTGGACTGTATTAAAATAGGAGTAATGCCATAATTCACATGAACAACGTTTATGGAAGACGGTACAATGGAATGCCCGTAGTGGAGCGCGTCTGACAGCTGAGTGGTGTGGCGGACGCGCAGCGGGCGGTTCCCCGAGACCCCGCGCGTTCCCCGCAGTGAATCACGCGCATATATGATGCGCCGACAATAGGTATTCTGTTTAAAGTATTTAAATTAATTAATAACGTGATCTTTGGGTTATTAATGTTAATTGTGATATTATGTCAGTACCTACTTAATTATGTCAATTATAATATGTACCTACTTAAAAGGTTACAGAACTAGTTAGGGTAACGTAAGCTGTATCGAATAAAGAAGTTACCTACATATAATATTTTACAGATGTACTTATTCTTTGTAGAGGTAAAATAATTTCAAAATGACGAACTTTGAAAAGTGCTCTAGATGGCATTAAAAAACTTAACCACTTCAATTCCCGGCAGAGGCTATGTAACTGTTGCTGTTAACTTTATTTTTACTATTCATAATTAAATTATAAGAACCGTTGAGATTGTGCAGGAAAATCATATTATTATGATGGTAACACAGATAGTAGATATAAATTGTACAATAATAATAATAATAATGGTGTGGACAAATGTGCGGTCATACATGTAAAGCGAGGGGAGATTATGGAATCCGTGGGAACACAGCTCGCGGATTCCATAAACCTTAGAGCCCTCTCCGCATCCGAAACCTATAAGTATTTGGGTATGTCGGAAGCGTTGGGCATCAATGTTACTGACATGAAGCAATCATTGAAGGAGCGCTTCTTTGGCCGCCTGAAGAAAGTATTTAATAGTTTTCTATCAGGCGGAAATAAGGTGCGCGCCTTCAATGGTTGGGTCATGCCGGTTTTGATGTACTCTTTCGGTATACTCAAATGGACTCAGACCGAACTCGACGCTCTGGATAGGAGGGTCCGTACGCTGCTGACTGCATATCGAATGCACCACCCACGGTCATCGGTAATGAGACTGTATATCCCGCGAAAGTGTGGAGGTCGAGGTTTTTTAAACGCTAAGACCCTCCACAATCGCGAGATATGCAGTCTCAGGGAATATTTCCTAGAAGCCGACGTGGGGATGCATCGAGATGTGGTCGCTGTGGACAAGGGCCTCACCCCGCTCTCCTTGGCTAAAGAGAACTGGCGCAAGCCTGTAGTGCTTGACACTAACGATCGCAAGGTGGTATGGCAGAGTAAGGAGCTTCACGGACGCTTTTTCCGGGCCCTACATGGACCCGATGTAGATTTTCTAGCGTCCGTAGCCTGGCTGCGTTTTGGTGACCTCTTTGGGGAAACCAAAGGTTTTGTCTGTGCAATTATGGACGAAGTTATCATGACGAACAATTACCGTAGATTTATTGTGAAAGACGGCACGGTTGACATCTGTCGGGCATGCCACCGTCCGGGAGAATCAATCCGACACATTATCTCCGGTTGTTCTCGTCTAGCTAACGAAGAGTACTTGCATAGACACAACCTTGTAGCCAGGATTATCCACCAGCAACTTGCTCTGAAGTACAGTCTTGTGGAATCTGAAGTGCCGTACTATAGGTATGCGCCCGACCCAGTTCTCGAAAATGGAAATATCACTTTGTACTGGGATCGATCCATCATCACTGACAGGACTATTGTTGCCAATAAACCTGATATAGTGGTGGTGGATCGAGTAGAGCGGCGCACAATGATTATTGACATCACGGTCCCGCATGACGGGAACCTCGTGAAAGCCGAGAAAGATAAACAAATCAAGTATCTTGACTTGGCTCGCGAGGTTGTCGACATGTGGGATGTGGACTCAGCGATCATTGTGCCGATAGTCGTATCAGCCAATGGTTTAATTGCCAAGAGCCTCGACCAACACCTAAGGAGGCTCTCGTTGGGCAGCTGGATCAAGGGCTTGATTCAGAAAGCGGTACTTCTGGACACGGCTCGCATTGTTAGGAGGTTCCTCTCTCTGGAGCCCTGACCGCCGGTAGCTTGGACCCTGTTCCCGATACCGGTGGGCTACTATTTTTTATATTTTTAAATGTTTTAATTTTTTATATTCTAATATTTAAAAATATAATTTATAAGTATTTAAGATGTAATAAAGGAAAATAATAATACACACGCACACACGCTACATTGACTTGGTTTGGCCCGTTAATGTAGCTTAAACTAGCCAAAGAGCTAAGAAACAAAATTTGTTTACCAAAATAATAATAAACATTTATTTCAGACCAGGTCCATATTTTTGCTAGTAACAATATACTTAAAAACGAATGTTAGTACTCATCACAACACAGATTAGTCTGAGACATGAAGCCGCATCCATCTCTGCAGCATGGGGGACTCCTCCCGATCTATAAAACAATATAAATATAATTTTATTATATTATATTAGGTATATGTGAAAACGAATTATCCTTACATATTATAAAACAAAGTCCCCGCGATAAACTCAAAAACTAACGAACGGGTATCCAAACGGTTTTCAACAATGGGCGGAGCCGCGGGGCGCAGCTAGTTTCAAATAAAGTACTATCGTAATACTTGGTTAGTTTACTATTTTTATTCAATTTAGAAAACCGTTATTTTTACTAATTTCATGATAACTACATACATGTTCATACAATGTATTATTGTTTACTGTTTTAATCTAGTGCATGTTTTGAAAATTTCAGTATTGTATACAAAAATATCTTCTAATCACTGAAACAGACCACGAGACAGTCATAAGTTTTTCTTCAGTAATATTCTCTCAGTTTTAAGAACTTTTCAAACTATACATCTATTCTAGCGAGTACTCGTCCTAGCTTCTGCTCGCTAGTTCGTTCGCGTGGTAATCGTAAGATACACCATATACTTAAATAACAGCCATATTTTTATAAAACTCCCTCGGCCCTCAACCCACCGCGTCGCATCGTATCGCCCGCCTGCGCTATTAGTTCGTTTTTACTTAAAGATCTTTCTGGTCGTAGCGTGATATTAAATAGCCTATAATCTTCCTCAAGAAATAGGGCAAAAAAAAAATCACTTCCGACTGAATAATTTCCAGAGCTAAGCGTGTTCAAACAAACAAAATCTTCAGCTTTATTATTAGTATAGAAGATATAAATCACTCAGATAGTGCCAGACTCGAGAGCAACAGTCAATTAAGTAATTGCTTTATCGAAATCAAACCAATAGGGATGTCGACTGGGAAAAAACATAAAACATAATGATTTAGTCCGTCAGTTAGATAATAAAAAAAATATTGCATACATATTTTTTGATCGGTCATATTAATAAAATATGGTTTAGATAAAACGCATTAAAGTTGGTGAGTGGCGGCTTGCTACGTCACAAGTCAGTATAAAATCTATCGGAGCTATTGCCTGCTCAATGTATTGCCGTCATCTTCTGATTACGTAAAAAAAGAAAAAATACGTCTCCAATATTTTGTAATAAAATACCTGACGGACACAAAAAAAATTTGTTAACATCCGTATTGCGAACGAATTACGTACTATACAGAAACATTCCCACTCTCTTGGGTTATATACTTGTACAAAGTGACGAACACAACGACCCGAACATCCGATACAAGTAAAACCACAGGTAAACTATTGAAGACCCGAAAATGTTACGAAAAAAAATACTGAATACGCAAATTTCGAGCCGTTTGATCGCAATCATTACGAGTGACGTATCAAACAGAAAGATCGACGACATAAGCCTCCAACGAAAAAATGAAACTTGCAAGCAGGCCATAAAAATCGTCAATTTTACGGATTTCCGAATTTCGATGTGCGATTCACCGTGAACAGTGAATGCTTGGGCGAGCGAAAACTTACAACAATAGACAGGTTTCTAGCGCGTAAATCTACCTTTTAGTTGGCAACCCTATTGGTGACAACGACAGTTCGACAGTAGATTGTTGGTAACCCTAATTTTACGTGGCCTTTTAGATGTTTCAAGAAGCAGATATTTATGGCTCGTATGATATTCACCCTCGTTCGGCGGGTAGTATAGTGAAATTGCTGTCGTTTGTGATAATACACGTAATTTAAAACGACAACAACCCTTGGGGTGGCTGCTGATCGAAGGGTCGTGGGCTCGAACGGGAATCTATTACGACATTACCCACAGACAACTTATCGGCCCATGTCTTTTTGATGACTCGTGAAAATTACAAGATGGCGGATAGCCTGTAAACGACGACCGAACATAATAACTACAATGTACTGTGGTGGATCAGTGCCTTGATCACCACTTTAGTTAACAGATGGAGGATTGCGGTTTATTTGCATATTAATGAATATTATTCAGTACTATTCGCCACCTATTGGACTTAAATATAACTGGCGAAATGTGGGTGTATTATAGGTGCACCTCTGCCTAACCCTTCTGAGAACATCGCCGTGATGTTTTGTAAGACCTATATCCGATGAGGGAAAGCATCACGAGATGTAGAGGGGTAACACCCTAGAAATAACCGAAATTATAGGACCACTAGTAACTACTTAATACTTAAGACGCAGATATATGCCAGTGACCTTGAGTGGTTAGCTTGTGTGTTCTGTACTGAGCTCAGGCAACGCGTCGTACGTCCAGCCAGTAATAGGACTCGCCCATCCAGGAGCGCTGTCCCTAATTAGACGCATTATTAATTTATTATACATAAAACAAAAGGTAATTTAATAATACACGCATACTAATAGATCAATAATCAAAATTATTTTTAAAATGGTGAAGGTTTTAGAAAAATACGCTTAAACATAACTTTACAAATTAATTTCACTAATATAAACATAATCAAAAATATTCCTATATTAACACTACTCGATTAGATGTGATCTTCAGTATAATTAATTAAATTATATTTAAATTTTTGGATGAAGTTTTAATTTAAATTTTTGTTATGTTTAATTTGTATGTGATATTTTTTTATTTTTTTATCGTGTTTTTTATGGAACATACGGTCTGCAATAAAGATTTTTGTCATCTCCTTTATTACATTTTAAATACTTATAAATTATATTTTTAAATATTAGAATATAAAAAATTAAAACATTTAAAAATATAAAAAATAGTAGCCCACCGGTATCGGGAACAGTGTCCAAGCTACCGGCGGTCAGGGCTCCAGAGAGAGGAACCTCCTAACAATGCGAGCCGTGTCCAGAAGTACCGTTTTCTGAATCAAGCCCTTGATCCAGCTGCCCAACGATAGCCTCCTCAGGTGTTGGTCGAGGCTCTTGGCTATTAGGCCATTGGCTGTCACCACTATCGGCACAATGATCGCTGAGTCCACATCCCACATGTCGACAACCTCGTGTGCCAAGTCAAGATACTTGATTTGTATATCTTTCTCAGGTTTCACGAGGTTCGTGTCATGCGGGACCGTTATGTCAATAATCATTGTGCGCCGCTCTACTCGATCCACCACCACTATGTCAGGTTTATTGGCAACAATAGTCCTATCAGTGATGATGGATCGATCCCAGTACAATGTGATATTTCCATTTTCGAGAACTGGGTTGGGCACATACCTGTAGTACGATAATCCTGGCTACACGGTTGTGTCTATGCAAGTACTCTTCATTAGCTAGACGAGAACAACCGGAGATAATGTGTCGGATTGATTCTCCCGGACGGTGGCATGCCCGACAGATGTCAACCGTGCCGTCTTTCACAATAAATCTACGGTAATTATTCGTCATGATAACTTCGTCCATTATTGCACAGACAAAACCTTTGGTTTCCCCAAAGAGGTCACCAAAACGCTGCCAGGCTACGGACGCTAGAAAATCTACATCGGGTCCATGTAGGGCCCGAAAAAGCGTCCGTGAACCTCCTTACTCTGCCATACCTCCTTGCGATCGTTAGTGTCAAGCACTACAGGCTTGCGCCAGTTCTCTTTAGCCAAGGAGAGCGGGGTGAGGCCCTTGTCCACAGCGACCACATCTCGATGCATCCCCACGTCGGCTTCTAGGAAATATTCCCTGAGACTGCATATCTCGCGATTGTGGAGCGTCTTAGCGTTTAAAAAACCTCGACCTCCACACTTTCGCGGGATATACAGTCTCATTACCGATGACCGTGGGTGGTGCATTCGATATGCAGTCAGCAGCGTACGGACCCTCCTATCCAGAGCGTCGAGTTTGGTCTGAGTCCATTTGAGTATGCCGAAAGAGTACATCAAAACCGGCATGACCCAACCATTGAAGAGGCGCACCTTATTTCCGCCTGATAGAAAACTATTAAGTACTTTCTTCAGGCGGCCAAAGAAGCGCTCCTTCAATGATTGCTTCATGTCAGTAACATTGACGCCCAACGCTTCCGAAATACCCAAATACTTATAGGTTTCGGATGCGGAGAGGGCTCTAAGGTTTATGGAATCCGAGAGTTCGGTACCCACAGATTCCATAATCTATTTTTATTATTATTATTAAAATCATTAAAAGTCGGTCATCGTCGCCTTAAACACTCCTAAGGCGAATGAAGTAGACTGCCAATGCTTAAATAGTTGTTTTATGAGGCCTTTATATAATATTATTATGTAAATATATCGTAATTAAACCAAACGAGCTAAGTAGGCGTAGTAGTAGAAATGATAAACATCTAATAAAGAATACGGTTGGTCGCGTAACGAGCGTAGAATGTTTCGCTAAGTAATTAGGACTGGTATTATTTGGATCAGAATCTGACGTGAAAATACTACGTCGAATTGACCCAAGCTTATTTTGTTTTAGGCAACGATAAAAGTCCACCTAACACGCAGTATAACCTAATTATAAATCCAAAAGAAATAATGAAATAATTTAATATGATATACAGATGAGAGAAAAAAATGATATAAAAACTTGTTATGTACTCTTTTATGAAAACATAACAAAGCTTTTCATTTAGTCTTACTAAGGGGTATCGTGTTACCCAGTAACTGGGTTGTAGAGGTCAGATAGGCAATCGGTCCTTATGCACCAAAGACCCCAAAAAAAAGGCCCATTTTGTGTCCAGAAAAACACTGTCAATTCCAAGGTGGCCTGGAAGAGATCGCAGTAAGCGATTAGACCGCCCAATGAATATTTCGTAGTGTATTACTTTTTATTTTTTAACCGACTTCCAAAAAGGAGGAGGGTCTATGTTTGTAGTGTATGTATTTTTTATTTTTATTTATTTATGTCCGTCAATTTCTCCTTCAATTGTGGACTAAAAGGGAATGCTCTCAGGTTGGTCTCATATAAATTGTATTCACTTTGCGTGGATAGTTCTTGAGTAAGCTTCAATAATACTTATTTTTCCCACTTAGAATATAGAAGAAAGAAAGAAGAAAAAAAAAAAGTATTTATTGTGACTCGCACAGGAAAAACACAAAAACAATAAAAAACAAAGTAACAGTAACATATAAAGAAGGAAGTCCTGTACGAGGCCAAAAGGCTCCTATCTCAGCATGATGCCGCGACATTTAAAAATAAATAAAAATGTCGCAGCGCTGGTATTCTGATAGGGCTGGCAGTGATGTCACGGATAGATACAGACAAATAAGTATAATAAAAAATAAAAAGGTGTGTGAAATACAATGAAGAGTGAAATATTATGTTATCCGCGTGTCTGCATCCGACGGAACATCAGTTACTTGTCTATGCCTTTAGTATCTGTGGTACTCTATGGCATCGTGTTGACGAGTAAAGAGACGCAGATGCCGACATGGACACCGGCAAAAAATAATTATTTACATTACTGCTGTTTATTGCTGCAATAATATAGTGAATAGTGGAATGAAAAGTGTTTTGTGGTAGTCAGCTAACGGCATTTGGAGAAATACAGATAATTTAATGTGGTTCAAGAGTTCTGACACAATAGAAAATAAAAAGAAAAAAAATATAAAAAATAAAACAAAGTGCAAAAAAACACTGTGTTTGTATTTAGTGCCACCATCGCCAAATGCGTGCAGATCAGGGGTAAGTTTAATGTGTGGTATTCTTTTGAAGCTGTAGTAAGTGCTGTTTAAATTTTATTCTGAATGTAACAACTGTCTTTATAGCACGAAACTGAGGTGGCAGGTCGTTCCAACAACGAGAGGCAGCGAATTTGAAACTACCACGGAAAGCAGCAGTTCTGTGCGATGAGGCCAACATGAGGTACGAAGATGCTCTAGTTTTAATTTTGTTAACATCGCGCGACCAAGACAATGTTTTGTATAAATAGTCTGGTTTTTTTGTGAGAATAGTACCAAAGAGTAGGGTAGCCAGATGAAGCTTTCTGCGTGCTGACATTCTCATCACATTACCCTTATTTAAAAATAATAATAATATATATAAAAATAATAATAAATATGTGGATGATATGATGATAACTTTCTGTCACTGTTATTTACATAGCAGGTAGTGGTATTCGAATTTGTGTGGGGTGGGTACCACAACAAAAAACCGTAAAATAAAAACTTTTTGCAAAAAAAAAACACTACAAAGTGAAAAATAACTTTGGCCGTCGGTGGCAAAAAACGAAAATTCAAAACCAAAGGCACCAGACTTCCGAAATTTCTTTTTTTTCTTTTCGTAATCTGGTGTACAATAAACTACTTATACATATAGAGAATAAATAAAATACTGGTACTCAGCTGCATCTGGTTAGTTAGACTGGCTGAAAAAAGGCCAGGCAGATTGATTAAAGGCAGAGTGATTTACCACAATTACTTCAAAATCAACCTAAGATGGTGTTATTTGCAGATGACACATCGTTGATATTTAAAATAAACCGACGGTCACAAAATCTTGACGACGTTAACAGCTCTATTCTTCAAGTCCAAGATTGGTTTACGGTAAATAATTTGGTACTAAATAAAAAAAAAACCAAATGCATTAGATTTAAATTACCTAATGTTAGAAGTAGCGAATGTGACATCATATTGAATGGAGAAAAACTAGAATTTATTAATCAAACCGTTTTCCTAGGAATCACGCTAGACGAGAAATTACAATGGGGACCTCATATAACAATTCTTGCGGGGCGGCTAAGCTCGGCCGCTTATGCTGTTAGAAAGATACGACAGTTAACAGATGTAGAAACCGCGCGTCTGGTCTATTTTAGCTACTTCCACAGTATTATGTCGTATGGCATTTTACTGTGGGGTCGGGCTGCTGACATTGAATCCATCTTTATTTTACAAAAGAGAGCTGTCAGAGCCATTTATAATCTACATCGTCGCGAATCTCTCAGGGAACTATTTAAAAAGATTAATATTATGACGGTACCTTGCCAATTCATTTATGAAAATATTATGTATGTAAGAAAAAATCTACATATCTTTAATAAAATAAGTGATAGACATAATTTTAATACTAGAAATAAAGATAAAATAGATCAACCATTTTTCAGATTATCTAAAGTACATACATCTTTTATGGGGTACTGTGTTAAATGTTACAATAAAATACCTTGTGATATATTACAATTAAATGAAAGAAAATTTAAAACTCATATTAAAAGTACACTCTGTAAACAAGCATATTACAAATTAGAGGATTATATCCAAGATAAGAATGCTTGGAAACATGCTGGTCCTGCTCCATAGGACAATTTAGAGTCTAGACAAAATCAAACTGGTTGCTTATTTAATTATGTATTTGTTATTTTTTATAACACTGATTTTACATTCTGTGATTTCTTGAACTCACACACTGACTTATTAGTATTACTTGTTAAAATGTTAGGAATATCGTATAATTTTGCAATGTTTGTAAATATGTGAGCACCATGTATCTGTCACATATTTAATTTATCTGTAATTGCTTTATTTTTCATTCTTTTTTACCTATCGCGGTATAGTAATCTTATTCTAGATGCATCGTCTTCACATATAATTATATAATTAATGTATGCAAAATATTGTAAAAACATTTTAAAAGAGTAACGGTGGAGTTTCTTGCCCATTCTTCTCCATACGAAAACTACCTTTTGGAAGGGGCGACTAGAATCAATTCTATTTTTTGTAAACTTGACGTTCATAAGTGCCTTTTATGTGCCTAATTGAAATAAATTGTTTGACTTTGACTTTGACTTTGAAACAAAGGTTTTCAGATAATCTTTACTTTTAAAAACATCATTGTAATTACTTATTGAAAAGTCACAAGTGCGACGGATAGACACAAATATTACGAAAGTGAAAGAATAAAAATACAAAAATAAAATATTTATGTTTGCGGATAATTCCAAGAGTTTCAACTCCATTTGTGAACCGATACCTTTTTATCTGTCTAATGACATGTTTCTTTGTCCGCAGTCTCCAATTATCTTTTACGAAAGATCCAGGAGGATCTTGAATCTTTGGAATCGGAATCAACATTAAAGGTTTCTTTGTAGGGCAATCGGAAATAATTGCTAATTAAATGTAAGCAATTTAATTTGAAAAATCGAGGAGCGCTTAATTGAAATTGAAATTGATTGATTTCACTTTTGTAAATTTATTTGATTTTTAATCTGAAAGCCGTATTTTTTTGTAGGTACTTAGGTATTTTTGGAACAAAGGAGATACTTGTATAATTAGTAGTACCTGGTCGACGGAGCTCCTGCTCGGGTGAAAATAGATAATCATATCGTCCAGGTATACCAATGTTGTATTACATTCCCGAGGCTGTGAAAATAGAGAAAACGATTTTTCTCAGATATGAGACCTAGCTAGATCGATTGGTCGCCCCCGTAACCCCCTATATTGCAACTTTCATCGAAATCGTCAGAACCGTTTTCGATGATTACAAATATATACAGGGTGGCAGGGATATCGACGCGAAAACTGATACCAAGGATTCAGTACATGATTCTGAACCCTCCTGCGTTGAAATTTGTCGTGGGTTATTTAAAAAAAAATCAGCTGTTCCATACATTTTGACCGCGTAGGTATTGCACTTTTCTATGAAACAACAGTTTTTTTTTAAATAACCGACAAAAACAATTCAACGCAGGGGCGTTCAGAATCATGTACTGAATCCATATATATGAATATATATACAAATATTGCTCGTTTAATAGCAAAGGTTAATAGAGATGATGACTAAATATTTTTTTGTCCGTTACGTAGACTATTAAAAAATAGGGGATACGTATTTGTTCGTTTTTTAAGTGATCAAAAGATTACGGCGAAACATTGAATTGAAATGTGGAATGATGTCAATCCTTGCTAGATTTTATATTGAATTGTGACCTAGCGAGCTCCTAGTTCCCAACTGCGTTTTATCTACGTATTTTTTTATTAGTATGATAAAACAAAAGATACGTGGCTAATATTTTTTTTATAATCGATTGAAGGACATTTTTTTTTTGTTTTCCCAGACATCATCCCTATTAATATAGTTACCTACACCTCTGCCTAACACTTCGGGGAAAACTGTCGTGAATTTAATGACACTATGCTATGTGGTGTAACCACGACATTTTGCATACGGATTGATGATCTCTAGATGTTATTGTTGCAGACGGAAATATGTAGCTGCCCATCATTGACAAGAAGCCACTCAGCAGTTTTTCTACAGTTCGTCCGTCGAGAGAATGCGTTCTTGACACCTGTCAGTTAAATACTAACGAATAATTACGTGTTTTACGAATTTGATCCATACTTGACAACTTTATCATTAGGCTCGACAGACAGCGGCAGGGTTAAAAAAGTCATTAATAAAAATAAAATAAAACAAACAAAATATATGAAATAAATGTGAAAAATGTATTCATTAGTGAACTGATACCGGCAACTTTCACTCTCCTACCGAATGATCGAAAAATTAAACGCTATTTTAATGTGAACGTGAATTCCCATGTAGGTAATTTTTTCCGTGTCGTGTGAACTTGGAATGAAACAAAAATGAACATTCACTCCAGTGAACCATTCACTAGAGTTTACCGTCTGATATCAGCTTAACCACTGTAAGTAGGTGATTGATTCTTTATAGTATTATTATTTCCTACAGTCCGGCCGCCAAAGAATGGGTTTCTGACACCTGTCAGTTGGACAATTTCTAGTAATAATAAACGCATTGCGAATGACAGTCCCATCATACCTTAAATAAATACTAATAAAATACCTACACACTGCTACGGATTACATTTAGGCCATGAACTTCAACAGACTCTTCGCATCATCACCATTTTTGGTTGAGAGAGAATTCTATAAAATGTGCCTAAATCAACTCTGTTCAAACTCAGAAGCGCAAACATCACTTATATCAGACTCGTATCGACCACAGTCCATCAATAAGTGGTATATTAGTTTATTTTGTGTTGAGACGTTTCATTTCGAGTGAAAGATGAAGAGTCTGACATCTGCTTAACCTACTTTCATTTGACAGGAGTAGCAAAATTTAAATATGTATCCCAAACTGCAGTAAGATGTCAGTTTGAGTAAAGCTTCATCCTCTTTGCTTGCCGCACGATTGCTCTATGAAAACGCCTGTCACCTTATTTCTCGCATTTCAAGATCTGTACGAAAATTTAAGATCTGCTTAGTTATTAACTTGATAATTAAGTGTATTCATGTATCACGGTAACAAGATTAGATATGCGCGGTGTCCCCTGCATTATTAATTTTCTAGTTACTCGCCCTGATTAATGTTAACAAGTACCTACTAACTTAACTATAAGTTAACTGACAAGGGTCTGTGGAATTCCATGAGAAGGGAGAACCTTGAAATACATCTCTTTTGAAGTAATAGAAGACAGATATACTTGCGTGGTAGCGATGTATGATTTTTATAGGTGATAAGTTTTGATGATTCTTTTCTCCTTAGCCAGCTAAACTTAAGTTTATTTTTGAGGAGAGGCTAATGTTAATTTCTTTCATCTTTAGCCGGCTAAACTTAAGTGACGCCTTATCACCTTGGCTAAAAATGAAGTAGGAAATGAATATTGCTAAAGGTTAGTTAGGTTAGAACTGTGAACACACAAAGGCGCCAGGGTCCCTTTATGCACAAGAGAATGTAATGTTTTGAGAATGTGGTGTTTTGAGAATGTGGTGTTTTGAGAATGTGGTGTTTTGAGATTATGATTTTTTACGAACACCGTGTTTTGAGAAAATGTTATACTGCGACGAACGGGTCGCGTGCTCTTTGCTCATGCGCTCTCCCCGCGATCCTCGCGTATAGTCGAATATTTATTAGCCGTTGTGTTTAGGCTAATGTGCAGTATAGCCGGCTCAAGATAAAATCATTAATCGAAAATGCACATTATGTCGAACATTAGCCTCGCATCAAAAATAAACTCAAGTTTAGCTGGTTAAGTTTATTTCCACACCCGTCTTTAGCCGTAAAATATATACCAACGTGATCTTTTTATTTTCATATTATATAGTATAAGCATGATCAGTCTATGACGTCCACTGCTGGGACGCCTCATCTCTGTAAGAGCCAATCGGCCATAAAACACCACGCGGGCCCAGTGCGGGTTGTTGGATGTGACGTCTTAGAATTTCTGGTTGTTTTGTGTTTCAATGTTTCCCTTCACCGTTTTGAGTCGGCTGACGTCTTCATGAGAAGGTAAAGTTTGTCCCCGAATTCAGATTAATAATAATACTCTGAAATTCAGAAGGCTTGTAAGGAACAAGCCTAGAAGTGCTACGGCTTCTTCTGCAAGAGAAGAAGCCGTTGCACTGCAGTTGAATACTAACAAGTCGCTCTTATTTTTTTGTAAAATAACCAAAACATAAACTAAGCTACATTCCCAACAAAATATTCTAAAAAAAATCCTCTTTCCAACCTTTTCACCGTCGAATTTCCCCGAAGAAAGTTTCCAGAATCAATTTTGTATTTTATTTCCCTCTAGTGTGGGTTATAATCAATACACATTATGCTCTAAACGGGTTCTGCAGTAAAGTTTCCCCTGGACACAGGTAAACACGTCTTATTTATAATAGAGGCGTGATAAGTGGAGGTACGATTCTATTCTTCGGATAATTTATAGGAATATAGACCTTATAGTGCCTGTAGTTGGTCGGTGTTTAGAATTGTATATATATGTTTAAGAAATGCTGGGAATTTAGGATTATTTTGTTTTGATGCTTAGGTTTCTATAATGTATAGAGTTATCTAACTTCATGTTGTTTAGAGTAATTTGCCGTCAAAACCACATTTTGCTTTCTATTACGTAATGGACTCTGAAATATGGGCCTCATTGCGTAAAAGACGGACAAATATTTGTTATTAGAAGATGTTCTTTAGAAAGATTAGGTGCGCAGTACTCGCCAACAACGCGGCGTGCCTGTGTGACCCAAATGACTGAACGTTTAAACGAAGCAAAAGATGTATGTAACGATCGTAGCAGGAGGCGCACTGTAGTTTCTGCCTACCCCCATAGGGAAAAAGCGTAAGTTTATGTATATATTATGTAGAATATATGTTATTACTGTCAATCGCTTATTTTACGTAATCAAAAGATTACGGCAAGTCATTGAGTAGGCATTGCGTTAAAATGTGGCATGACGTCACTCCCCGGTAGATTTTATACCGACTTGTGACGTAGCGAGCCCTCACTCCCCAACTTTAATGGGTTTTATTTAAACCATTTTTTACTAATATGATAATGAAAAAAATACGTGTCTAATTTTTTTTTTATTATCAGATCGACGGACTAAATAGTTTTTATTTTTCCGCAGTCAACTTGCCTATTCCTAAGTTCCTGGTACCTATGTAGATGAGTAGAAAAAAAAAAGAGCGACAAACTTTCCAACACCACGACTGACAGTTTGAGACAGAAAGAATAATCTGGCAAGCTGACCAAATCAGTGAACAGGAGCGGTTGTCCAATTTTCGATCGTCTTTTGTGTTTATACCGCATAATTTGCATTAAGTATATTCACCACTGCAATTCCGGGTTGTAACTAGTTTTTATTTACCCTACCAGCTTGCAGCGAACGTTGGAAGAAGAAACAAAGTAGCAGAAACTTTATTTGTTGATGGTATTTACATAAAAACAAATATACCGGTAAAGAGAAAATAAACTAGAATACTGAAGTACGGAGAAAACTTTTTATCAAGTATAAACATTAAACAGAATTTTACTTTTCTACCAAATATGAAACAAGGGTAAATCAATCACAATTAAACACATTCAAATTTGGCTGCGAATAAGCTTTAAGAGCGCTAACACACTGGGACGCCATGGCGACGTCGCTGGCTACGTAGCCATGGCTATCTCTGGCTACCTATCGTAGCCAAATGAGGTTGCCAAATAAGTAGCTAGAAACACGCGGGCGTCCGTCCTGGCTATTAGTTGGCCACTGAGTGAGGGAGGCGTAACTTACTTGTAAACAAAACACTGCTGCAGAGAGAGCAGAACAGAGCATCCAGTATCCACGAAGGAGCCGGTCGGTCGTGGCTACGCTTCCAAATTGGTGACGTCGCCAGACCGTAGCCAAGTGAGTTAACTGTCATACAATTGAAAGTATCAAGTAGTAAGTAGAAGGAAGTAGTAAGGTTGTATTTTTAAGTTATCTTATATTTTTTTGTTCTTTTGTTTTTGTGTGAATATTGTGTGCGTTAACCTGAGTCAAATAAATTTATTTTCTTTCTTTCAATACGAATTGTTTGGATACGTAGCCGGCAACGTCGTCATGGCGTCCCAGTGTGCCAGCGCTCTTAACATATGTCAAAAAATACTTACTATACACAGTCGATAAAACCCATCCTTCACTAATAGGAATGCTAACAAATCTTATTTTGTCTGTCGGGTAGATTGTAAAAAATATAGGACACGTATTTTTTCTTCTTTTACGTAGATAATCAAAAGATTACGACAAGACATTGAGTAGGCAATACGTTAAAATGTGGTATGACGTCACTCCCCAGTAGATTTTATACTGACTTGTGACGTAGCAAGTCCTCACTCCCCAACTGTAATGCGTTTTATCTAAACCTTTAAAAAAACTAATCTTTTTTTATTAACTGAATGACGGACTAAACAGTTTCTTTTTCCCCAGTTAACTTGCCTATTCCTAAGTTCCTGGTACCTATGTAGTTAAGTAGGAAAAAAAGAGCAACAAACTTTCCAACACCATGACTTGACGTGTTGATAATAAAACTGCAATTATCTACCTGCCTTATTATCTTACAGAATATTGAACTTAACTACAGATCGTACATTATAACTTGTCCCTTGTCGTCATGTTGGCCCCATTACTTGTGAAGCTTAGTTTCAATAACAATAGAGTTCAAAATGGCGACCGTTAAAACACACGGGTCAAGTTATAATGAACGCACTATATCTGTTTACGATCGATTCTCTTGAATCTTTCAATGTCATGAATAAGACAAGTTGACTGTCACGTTGAAATATACTTTGATTGTAATAACAAAATAATATTCCAACATCAAAATAAACTTTGATATAAAACAAAGACATTATTGATACGTCTAACTCATAAAATATTCAATAGTTTACTATTCCAGGTATACTTTCACTTAGTTTAAGGGCCCGTGCACGAAATTGACTGATTTTGATACATTTTGTTCATTAGTTGTGAAAAAGAGCATCCATCTTTACATACCGAGACTCCTCCGTGCTTCGGAAAGCACGTTAAGCCATTGATCCCGGTTGTCATTCGTGGATCTTTGACAGTCGTTACGGGTCGTCAGAAATCCGAAAGTCTGACAACCAGTCTTACCAAAGGGTATCGTATTATCCAGTTACCGGGTTGTGGAGGTCAGATAGGCAGTCGCTCTATGTCAAATACTGATATTCAGCTGCACCCGGTTACACTGGAAGCCGACCCCAACAAAGTTGGGAAAAGGCTAGGCAGATTTTGAGTTGTGAGAAAGGCAAAAAGAATTTAAACAAAACTATTTGTGATTTGAAAAGTCGAGTTCTTCGTTTTGCATGTGGCTGAAAGGGATTTTTCAAATAAGTTAAGTATTCATAGAAAATCACAACAAGTTTGCCTAAAAATTACGCGAGCTTGACGTTTGATACAAGAAACTTTTTTACAAGAAACTACTTTTGATTTTGAACATTTGAAAATATCATCAACATCGTTATATGGTTTACTTGCATGTCGCTGCACCACTTTTTTCAACTGCGCAATAGAAAAACTGTTGCAGTTCAGATCAAATTATAATTTACGATAAAGCGTTTCACACACTGTTAGTACACGACACAACTATTCGAAACGCGCGACATTTTCTAAACATCTTCACCGCTTGACCGCCATCCATGAAGTCTCCTTCTGCCCTGCTGAGCCCCGGCCGGCGGCCGGTCCAAGCGTTATGTTCCGATTAGTCAACTCACTTACGTATTTGCGACATATTTAAGTTTACTTAGAGCTACTTAGCCTATCGACAGAAATTGTGAATTTTATAATTTCTAACGATATTATCGTGGACGTCCACGGCATCACGATAATACCAGAAAAGTAAAATGTATGGAAATATTTGAAGACGCTTGGTTTCCGTCCACGATGACGTTATAACGTGCAGATATTTCCATACATTTTGTCGACGTGGACGTGAACATCCACGATAATATCGTCACGTTAGAAATTATATAAGTGCACATTAACTTACCTACCTAACTATAGCGTAGCTTACAAAACAAAATCTATTCTCTTGAAAACAATTTGCAGTTTTTAAGAACAACTGCCTGTCTGGTCTAGTGGTTAGACCACCTGTTTCAGACCCAGAGGTTCGAGTTCGATTCCCAAAATGTTTTGCTCGGTTTGGTTGGTGATAGGCCTTCTTCTAAGTCCTAGCTAGCTACCACCATCTTATCTAAATCTGTCGCCGTAAGTTGTGTTACTACAGTTAGAGGTCAGATAGCCAGTTACTCTGTGGTTGCGGATTCTGGGTGAAGCTCGCTTCAACAACCAGCCTGATCATCACTTACCATCAGGTGAGAGCTTCCCCGTAGATGATAAAAATAAATGATAGAAAAAACAAAATGTGCAGTAACATACATCTTATTGTAGTTACAAAATGGTTGAATGGTTGAAATTTCAGTTTACTAAAACAAAAGTTAAAAACCCCAAAACCAAAAGAGGTAGAGAGTAGAGCTTGGAGGTAGGTATGAGATACTTATAAGTAACTTAGTTATAAGATGAGAAAAAGTACATTTTTATTCAACTATTTGCTGAATATTAAAAAAAAAAGAAATTTCGGTCTTCTGGTCGCTTAAAAGCATGAAAGACTTTTTGCCACTTTTGAATAATTTTCCTGTAATGCCGATCCGAGTAAAAAAGATATAACAGCTGCTTATCTTTCTTTAGTCGTAAAGTCAAGGAAAAGGGTTGTTTTACCTTAAGATATCCAACAAAGTGATAAGAATGTTCTTGCCAGTAAGTTTATACATTTTTGTAGACCCATGCTATTGTCGCGTATCTTTTGAGAGCCTTGCGAATGTTTAGCAATGTGCCTACGGTGATTTACCAATTTGATTTTAATGAACAAAGGGTAAATATTTTTGTATTGAAGGTGCTTTGCAAATATGTACAACTAGCTACGCTCCGCGGTTTCACCCGCACAAGTGTCGATCCCGTGGGTAAATCGGGATAAAAGGTATCCTATGTCCTAACGCAGGTCATGATTTACTCATGTGCCAAATGTCATCCAAATCCGTTCGTTTTAGCGTCTCAAATCTTGTCTCTTATACTAGCTTCTATCCGCGACTTCGTCCACCTATACCCTTCCTCACGAATTGGGCTATCCAATGCAAAAATAATTTTTCAAATTGGACCAAAAGTTTCGGAGATTGCCCCCTACATACAAATTTTACCTCTTCATAACATTATATTAATATATTATTATTATAGTAGATAGTAATATAGTATATGTCGAAAATACGTTAATAAGTTGACTTATCGGGACGACAGAGTCTACAACATGACGCTCGGATCGGCCGCCGGCCGGGGCTCAGCGGCGAAGAAGTGGCGTCCAAGCGGTGATGACGTTTAGAAACTGTCCCGCGTTTCGAATAGTTGTGTCGTGTACCTACAGTGTGTGAAATGCTAGTGTGATTAATGTTATCGTAAATTATAATTTGATCTGAACTGCAACGGTTTTTCTATTCCGCAATAACCAACACTACCCATTAGTACGCCCACAGTACTTAAAATAACGAAAGAGACACATACCCTCCTCAGACATACAGATTAGTTTAGATGCACGCACGCTGGGTGCGAGTACTCGCAACCAGCGTGCGTGTATGACCAGATGTATGGACATAAACGAAGCAAAAAGAGGTAAGGATTGTAGGCAGGTGGCGCGTTCTGTAGTTTCTTCCTACCCCCATGGGAAGAAAGAGCTGGTTTCTGTATGTGCGTGCGTGTGTGTGCTCTGTATTTGTTTTGTACTGCATGTAAGTCGCTACACGCAATGAGCAAAACGTTTGTTTACGGTCTGAAAATATAATATATGAATAAAATTGGGCTAAAAAGGAAGGAAACCATCGGAATCATCGTGAGGAAACCGGCATGTCCGAGAACCAAAAATTCGAAGACATGTGACATCTACCAACCCGCACTCCGGCCCACTCCCTCTTACAGCGAGGAGGCCTGTATCCCAGGAGTGGGAACATTTTAGGCTGATTAATAATAATCAAACATGTACCCAAAAAATCTACTGCTGTATTCTGTGTTTTAAAAAGAAAGAAAGAAAATAAATTTATTTGACTCAGGTACACAATATTCACACAAAAACAAAGAAAACGGAAAAATAAAGATAATTTAAAATAATATTGTGTGCCTCACAGCTGCGCCAAATAGGCCCAGTTCAGCATAAATGCCAGACAACTAGTGTCTGACGCTGGTTTTCAACTGGACCTTATATTACGAGGACGTCTTACGGATGTAAGACGTTCTATATTTAAATAAAAGTAGATAGATATGTGTAGCAAATAATATTAAACTCGATTCAATATTTGTTCGAAAATAATTTTAAAGCGCTTTATAAGAAATGAAATAAAATGGTATGGTTGCACAAGAAACAATGGACGGTCGTCAATAAATAACAGAAAGCGATGTCTTTTATTCCCCTGCAGGTCATATAAGATGACTCAGAGATGACCAGCGGCACCGTCTTGAACCACAATATTCTCCTGCCATTTTCAAGTTATTTGTGGTCGGTGCAAGATGGCTTTTCATCCATACTTTTCTGTTAGTCGTCACCTCGGTAGTCACCCCCGTCCATCCATCGTTTCTTTGGTCTTCCAGTACTCTTATCTTCTCTTTCGTCGTTTCCTCAATGCTGGCAATCGCGGCCACATACGACGCGTCTCCAAGCTATGCGGTCGCCGGCAGTGTGTACCGCTTGGTAAATGCTGCCTCCAACAGCCTTCTTGATCGCATCTGACCATCTTGCTGGTGGTTTGCCTTGAGCGCGTTTTCCTTCCACCCGGCCTAGTAACATAAGCCTTCCCAGACCATGCTTAGGTGAACGCATCATATGTCCGAAAAAGCTGAGGGCACGCTCTCACATTCATGCTCAAAACTTTCCCCACGATATTTTATACTTATAAATACCAAGAAACCGCTATCTCCGATTTCATCTGCTCCGATGAGTATAATTATTTTCCTCTTGTACATTCGTAGCCGTGGACGACATAATTAACCACCTTTACCACCTCCAAAATAATTTTCGCCTTATTCCGATTGACATGAACAATCCGGCTTTTCCAGCATAAAATATGGTTCTCCCTCCTCATAATGACTATTCGACCTACTCCGCCTCAAAAATACGTTAAGTCCGTCCCAGCTAAGTGATGTTGGTCGTTAAGGCATAGGCCAGATAACTGCAGAAAATAAAGCGGGGTATTAAGGCGAAGACCTCTGCTAGCTGCCAATTATCATAACAGATACCGCCTTTTTTGTGAACTGACCTTGGCTTTAAATCTTAGGGAAGAATGGAAAAAAGTACGTAATTTTGTTTCATTGATAATGTGCGAAGGATTTTGTTAACCCGATAATACTGCCCTGCTAAGCCGAAGGGCGCCAATTTCTGAGATACATCCTTTTAGTTTTTTTTATAAAATTCAATAGCTATAACAATTTCGCAAATAATGGTACGAGTATATGCCAAATACTGCTATCTAACGTAATGTTGATGTAGATGTAATATGCATTTCAGAGCATTTTATGATGGCAGGCTGTGAGAATGTTCTTCACCTACCTAATTATAATTTGGCTGCTTGTTATAGTAGACAGACAAGTAGGCGAGGCGGTGCATGTATACTTGTTAAGCATGGTACTCAATGGAAGGGATTGACCAATGTAGCAAACATGTCCTCGCAAAGTATATTCGAGTGTTGTGCAGTAAAATTGACGGACTATAACATTATAATTATAATTGTGTGTATTTATAGAGTGCCTAACTCAAATAATATCAATGAGTTTTTTGATAAACTGGAAACTCTTTTAAAATATTTATCCAAACAACGATGTAAGAATATAGTTTTAGCTGGTGATTACAACATTGACACTTTGAAGAGAAGTAAACTGTCAGCCGAATTCGAGTGTATTCTTTTAAATTTTAATTTGCAACTTGCGAGCCAAACAGGCATAGATAATTTTGCTCATAATATTAACAAGCGTCGTTGTACATCAGAAGTATGGGAGTTCGCGCTATCCGATCACACGGCACAACTGCTAAAGTGCCCCGTTAAAAAAAAGGATGTTCTTAAGTATTATCGCAAAAGTACACGAGACAACAGTCAGGTAAATATAGGAAAATTCAAGACTTGTTTAAGTAGTCTATCCTTCTCAGATGTGTACGAGATGGACGATCCTAATGCAGCCTACAACTGTTTTATTGAAACGTTCCAATTATTCTACGAATTATGTTTCCCCAGCAAAATTATTACCATTAAGACTAACAAAAAACCTACTTGGGTATCACGTGGGATAAAGTTGTGTAGTAAAAACAAACGGAAGCTTCTATGGCAATATAGGTTAAAACCAAGTCAATCTAATAGAGATAAATTCAAACGATATTCAAAATTACTCAAAAGAATTATGAATCTAACTCGGAAAGCACAAAACAGTTACAATATTAAAACCTCTAATAACAAGTCCAAGACTACGTGGCAAATAATAAATAAAAGTAAATACAACGCCCCGAAAAACTCAATTTCTTGCATCAAATTTGAAAGTAAAGACATCACACACCCAAAGGACATTGCCAATAAATTTAATAATTATTTTAAAGATAAAATACAACCAACAATTAACGTGGGAACAAATTCAACGTCATTAATTCTTGGCAGAGCACTATCTATGTTTATGGCTCCTTCAACGCCCTATGACATACTAAATATTATTATGAAGCTAAAAAACACGAACAGCGTTGGCTACGATGGTATTGCCACAAAAATATTGAAAGCAGTTGCATTTGAAATATGTACACATTTGTGTTTCATTATTAATCTTTGCATAATATATACATAAATACATAAATTGCAGGTGTATTTCCTGATGCATTAAAGAAGTCTATAGTGAAACCACTTTATAAGAAAGATAATCACGAATTAATGATAAATTACAGACCGATCGGGCTTATATCAGTTATGTCTAAGGTGTTCGAGAAATACATATATGGTGAAATGAATACCTATTTAGAAAAATATAATATTTTAAGTGACGAACAAAAGGGATTTCGGAAAAATAAAAATATTAATTTGGCTATTTATGAGTTTATAAATAATGTCATGCTAAATATAGATAAGAGAACACCAATCTGTGCCATATTCTGCGACATGACACAGGCCTTTGACTGCGTCCATTACAATTCCCTGTTAGAGAAACTTGACGCCTATGGTGTTAGAGGCAACGTTTTAGAATTAATTAAATCGTATCTTCATAATCGTAAACAAGTTACAGAAATCGCTAAAATAAATAAAAAAGTAAACGTGAAGAAACTTCAAGATCAGAAGAACGAGAAGTTATAAACGGAGTACCTCAAGGCAGTGTATTGGGGCCTGTACGTTGTTCACGTTGTATATAAATGACTTGCCTAAAATAACTGAACATCCAATGACACTTTTTGCTGACGATTGCACTTTGACAATAGCTCGTAATGACATAAACACATATGAACATGACATAAATAATTCACTAATATCTATTATTAATTGGTTAAATGATAATAATTTAAAAATTAATTTAAAAAGACTAACGTAATGCACTTTAGACAACGTACACAAACAATCAATAATTTTAATATTCAATTTAATAATATAAATGTTAATGAAGCTGACACAACAAAATTTCTGGGGTTAATAATAGGTTCTAAATTGAATTGAAAGCCTCAAATAGAGGGACTTAGTAAAAAATTAAGTAGTGCAGCCTACGCTCTGAAACAGCTTGCTGTGGTTCTCAACACAGATGCGCTAATTACTGTTTACTATGGTTTAGCCAAATCAATTCTTAGATATGGAGTCATCTTTTGGGGGAATAGCACGGACAATGAAGTAGCGTTTCGGGCACAGAAAAGGTGCATTAGATCGATGTTTAGACTGCAAACGACGGAGAGCTGTAAATCTTATTTTATAGAACGTAAAATATTGACATTACCCTCATTATATATCCTGGAAACAGTAATGTTCATTAAATCCAAGCCTCATTTATTTCAGCGTTTGTCTGATGCTGTCCCTAGGAATAGACGTGATAATTTCAAACTTTGTGTTCTCGGCGCTAAAACAACTCTTATGCGTAAGAGCATCTTTTGCATGGCTCCGACCATTTTTAATAAATTTCCCAAATTATGGAAAACATTGAATATATCTTAAAAGTAAATTGAAGAGTTTACTAACTGAAAGAGCATATTACAGTATAGCAGAGTTTATGAAAGAGGACAATTTTCTTCGTTTTTGAGATGACAATGTTGTATTTTTGACATGTTATTGTAATCTATTGTATATTGTTTTTTAATTGGAATTGAAATTTTTGACCACTTTATTTAATGACCACTTTGACATTGAATTGTATCAAAAAATATGCTTATTGAATTATATACTTACCTAATCTTTAATGAATAACGATGAAATGTAATTTTGATGAATATTATCACGGTTTATGCACCATCTCTTTCTACCAATTTGTACGCCACGATATGCGGCTAAACATGTTAGAACTTTTCTGTATCCCATTATTATCCTGCATGCAATGTATCATGTACACCATGTTTAAACAAATAAATTTTACTTACTTACTTACTTAACTTAAAACATATAAAGAATCTACTCAGAAGTTTTTATGTTTCCTTAAATTACAATTTACAAAAAGTCAATTTTCTCAAAACTTACTCCGATTGAGAAAGCGCCTTTCGGCTTATAAGGGCAGAATTTTTCCCTTTCTATAATGTTAAGATTTTTAGCATAAGGATATATCCTAAGTCCTGCTATCTTAACTAAAAAATTGGTACTTCTGTTTGGAGTAGGCTCCCGTGAATATAGCAGAGTGTGATTATTTGATCTCAGGATCTCTCACTTGCCTTACCCCGCCCTAATAGTTGGGCTATTGCTACTTTTGACCAAATCAATCATATTTACTTTTTCAATAATAATATGAGTTCATCGGGTCTTGGTTCGATTCCCAAGTCGGGAAAAGTGTTATTAAGTTTTTCCATCAGGATTTTTTCAGCAGCAGCCCGGAGTCTGGATTTGTGGCCGGTTTATGAAAATAGACTCACCCCCAATTACATGGGACTTAAACATAACTGGTGAAATGTGGGTAGATAGATACACCTCTGCCTGACCCTTCGCCGAATACAGGCGTAATATTATATATTATTAAGTGCAGTACATTAAGGCCCTTCCCGGTCCGTCTATCGTCAACGCGAGCAAGGTCGAAAAACTCGTTGTTTCATCGAGCGCAAGTGAGAACTGCTAACAAACAAGCGAGAACGCGACAACATTGTACGAAAAACACTGTGTAAAAAGTTGTATCAGGAAATACGTGTTTTTTTGGTAAACCTTACAAATTTGTGAAAAAAATGTTTGATATTTAGAATTTCCAGTACATAAGCGAGGTTTATATGTAGATGTATTCTGTATTTTGACTAATTATGAGTATATTATGATCGGCCAAAGTTCGTGTAAAATTTGTGGAAAAAAGCAGATTTTTGGAGGCTTATACTGAATTTGTTTCCCATTTTTTTTATTTTTTGCTTTTATAGAAACCTAGATATGGTACACAAGATACATATTACTTTAAAAATTTCATAGAAAGATGTTTTACAACTCCATAATCGCGTACAAGCGTTTGTATGAAAAGTATGACGCTCTTAAGAATCAACAACGGACATAATAATCGGTAACGAATAGTTACCAAGTATAGTTAGTTGGTCGTGGCTAAGTAATAACAGCCGCATGAGTCGATACATCAGGTTAAGCTACGCTTGCCCGGGTTGGTCCATGGATGGGTGACCATCTTTACATACCGAGACTCCTCCATGCCTCGGAAAGCATGTTAAGCCGTTGGTCCCGGCTGTCATTCGTGGATCTCTGAGTCGTCAGATTGAACATTGCTTATTCCTATGCTCTTTGCTTTGTTTACCTAGCAAAACTGTATGCGACTAGATTGCTAAAAGCGCTGTACTGCTGATAGTTTGGTAGTAGTAACCGTTTGCTCTGGTTCACTACGTTTGTGCGTGTAAAATGCAGTTACTGCAGTTTCAGATGTTATCAACTGTCTTGGGGTCGTGTTTGCTCTTTGTGATTTGAGTTTTGTTGTGTTGCAACTATACTATTAATCTGCTTAGCCTACAAACTATGTTGGGGTCAGCTATCAGTCTAACCGGATGCAGCTGAATACCAGTATTTTACATGGAGCGACTGCAAACTGACCTCTACAACCCAGTAACTGAACATTAAACTATTACTTTTATTATTACTTTGAACATTATTTTCTCTAAAATAATAGAAGATAAAGACGTTCAGTATATGTAACTACTAAAATAAAGAACCGAAACAGTAACACATATCTTCAACAGCATTGTGACTTTAAATCTTTCTAAGGCGAAACAAAACAAAGAGTCTAATAAATTCTACCTTTAGCATTTATAAATATTTCCACATATCTTTGGATATCTGCGCTCCGTCTCAAAGAAACCGTTTCGCTTCCACGCTTACAACTCATGTAAATATAACCGTCAGAGGATTTACATGCGAACGTGGATTCTAGCAAAAATCTGAAAACTTTTTACTAAACCTTAACAAAATCAACATCTTAAGGGGGATGCGACACGGTTTGCGAAATTAAAATTTTCCTATGTTTTTTTGCAATTTGCAGGTCAGTGTCAGGTTGTATATTGATTCAAATATGATTCGCGACCGTAACAAATATGGTTTTACAGAACTATAATCATTAGAATCAGCAATACAACTCTTTAAGTTAGTATAATCCTCAACTGTCATGATTTCATGAAATAGTCATTCAATAGGATTACATAAATTTAGAGAGTTCTATTGATGATTTTTATGATTAGATTTCTATAAATAAACATTTTGTACGACCGCGAATCATATTTAGAACAACATACAACATGATACTGACCTGCAAATTGCAAAAAACGTATGAAAAATTTAATTTCGTGGGCTACCTTGACGCTTTCGCCTTAACTAAAATCCACCGTAGTCGCTGACACTTATGTCATAATGTCTAGAAACGTCAAATTCCAGATTCCCAACGTTATAATTACACCTGAAAAAAAACGAATTAATATACACTAGACTCTATCCCGTTAAAATAAAGCCTAAAAAGCCACTCAATTAGCTTCGTTACCCGCATTAGGAAGTTGGGCGCGGATTATGTTAACTAGGTTATCCAGAAAATGTATGTCAAAGAGATTTCGTGTCGTATGTCGTCTTTTCTGACAGAACTTTCAACGGCAAATAAATGTGAGGAATAATTTATATGTTTGTGTTGTTTCAATATTTATTCGTGTACTGATTTGTGTTGTATATTTTTTGTATCGTCTAAAAGAAAAGTTTTACTTAAAGGTCAATCAGTGAATTGGTCTTTGATGTTTATTCTGTACAGTGAACAGATTCTGATAAAAGTCTTTGTAAAAAATAGATAAAGGAAATGAGTACCTTATAATACGAAAAGGCAAAAGATCTTTCCGTTGGCAATTTGTTTGTATATTCACAGAATATCAGTATTTTCGGGTTCAGTATAGTCGAACTTCCGGTACCTCGTAAGTGATAGCTTATAACTTATAGAAAAATGGCCGAGAGTAAAATATGGACTTATTTCTGGTCGAAAGGTCCCCCTTTCATTTGCAATATATCTCCGAGTTATAAATAGACCGCTCATTGTGTCACCCTATGTAAAATTTCTACATATATACATATCTGCAATTAATATGGACATAAAAAAGAGTATTCTATTCTCATCATCTGCCCAGCCTTTTTTCCCCAACTTTATTGGGGTTGGCTTCCAGTCTAATCGGATGCAGCTGAATACCAGTATTTAACATGGACTGCCTATCTGACCTCACTGGGCAATACGATACCCCTAGGTAAAAATGGTGGTCAGAGTTTCGGGCTTCTGACGACCCGTAACGACTGTCATCCACGAATGACAGCCGGGACCAAGGACTTAACATGCTTTCCGAGGCAAGCTCTCTCTTCGTATGTAAAGATTGTCACCCATCTACGCACCAACCGCGGCAAGCGTAGCTTAACCTAATCGATCGATACGTGCGGCTGTTATTACTTAGCCACAAGTCCCTCTTGTGACTAAGTAAGAGAGCAGAGTATTCTATTTTATTTCATAGATATATTTACTTGCAGGTTGGGAAGTATACAGAATGTTAGATTAAACGATGGACATACTTTAACTTATAGAACTATTCTCTGCACGTTTTTTGAAAATTTTACGCTCTGTAGTTTCGGGGATAAGGATAATAAAATAACTTTAAAATTATTTATATTAAATTAATTATATATACTTGACATATACTTAAAACATACTTGACACTCTCACAGTAAGCCGTTTCATTTGATATGTCACACGGTACAATGTGCTAGTTTTTTTAAAATTTCTCATTACATAGCATCACATCACGCTTGTGTTCCCTGAAGGGTTAAGCAGAGTACCAATAGTACACCTACACAATTTTCTTATTTTTCTCCCCATATTTGAAATTCATTTATTTACGTATCAGTTCCGTGTTTGGGTCACAGAAATTGACATGTGTACCAAATTTTATTTATTTTCATTAAGGTCGGAGCAAATTGGCTGTGACAGACGAACAGACAGACACACGAGTGATAAGGGGTCCGTTTTTTCAGTCGGACCATATGGAACTCTATTATAGAATAAGAGAGATGTAGTGTGAGAGAGAGTTATATCTTGCTTCTCTCTCATGTAACGAAATGTGCCTAAACGTGACACGTCCTTGAAATTCCACTCTCAATTCTCGTCCAAATAGGAAGTTTCACTTAAAAAATAAAATCTACTGTTCCCTACAAAGTGCAATCAATGCAAACGTGCATTCAACACGATCAAAATGTAGCAAACAGCAGACTGTTTTTTTCATATTTCGCAGCTGGTCCCTGAAAGTTGTTCATTTTCATCAGTACATACGACACTCTCTTAAAGTTTGTCCATCGTATAACGTACCATCCTGTATATCTTAATAACATACATATTACTTATGTAGTGTTCGTAATTCAAAGAACTTTGCTTCTATTCTCGACCGCGGTCCAAATGTTACTAGGTACATAACTACGACTTGACCTTTCAACTAATGTTTGAGCATTAATTATAATTCTGTTCAACACATCAAGACCAAGATGTGTATTTTATGTACAAACATACTTATGTATGTAGTTTAGTTTTCAGAATGAGAAAACTTCTTCACGGAGAGGTCTTAAGGGCCTGTGGTGGCTTCTACACCGCCACATGCGAACTACGCATCACGCCGACGTCACACGAAATCCTGCATCGCGCAAGCAAGGTTTACCGCGCAATCACATTATGTATAACTCACCGACATCAATCGTGAGGCAGTCGCTGCGCTCCAGACACGATACCCGTTTGGTCGGAGGATCCTCCCTTATTATAGAGGAGGAGTGATATACCTCTATAGGGCGTCCAAACTGTGAGAGGCAAGTGCACACCGCATTTGCTTCTACGTTTCAACGTAGTTACGTAAAAACGCAAGCAATGGCGGTGGGCCACGTTTCACCCTTATGCCCTAACTAATATGATTGAAAGTGGTCAAGCGCCAGGTCCGCAAATATGAGCGAACACGTGAAAATAAATGCAGTGTTCCGTATTACGTCATAGGTTTTAAACGCTGCCACTTGCTGGTGGATGGTGATGACTGATGCGAGTGTAGGCATGTGTGGCGAGTGTAAGCCTCGCATGTGACCCATGCCTCAGGTTGAGGCAACTGATTTAAAAAAAATGCATATTTGGAGCATGCCTCCCTCCCAAAAACAAAAACTGCAGGTTGCAACAATCTGGGCAGGAATAGGACATAGGATACTTTTATCCCGGCAGTACGTTCCCGTGGGATAATTTCCGACATGCACGTGGGCAAAGCTGCTGGCAAAAGCTGGTCATTTATAAAGTTATGGGAAGTAGGCCACTCACACATATTTTATTCAATCACCCATTACTTCCTACATACCACCAAGTGTAACAATTTATAACAATAAATTTCTGATAATAAGTAAGCAGATTCATCACACTACATTTTATCGTGTTATAGCCATCTTATAAGACTGACAAAGAATCACGGGTCAGATTATTATAAACGGACAATTTAAATTTGCTATTCAATCTTTTCTCTGACAGTAAGTGTATATACTTTCAGATAATACAAAGTTTACAAACTGAGATTATTAAGATGTATGTTGACTTGAAAGATCATGGCATCTGAGAGTATGTCATGCTCACTTAAATGTCTCGCTGATGGTGGCGAGTGTGTTGGATCATTCGGTTCCCTACAAAATGTTTGAGCTGGATGGTGCTGATCCACGTGACATGTTTGTGAACGGGCGCCGTCAGTTGTGACTGGTCATCTCTTATCTGCCAGGGCTTATTTTTAATCTTATATTTTGAATTGTTTTGATTATTTTTTGTACATTGTTCTCACATGTAGAAGCAACAAGAATAATGTAACCAGGATTTTGTAATTTTTTATATTTAAAACAGTGTCCTTGGAGTTTCTTGCCCGTTCTTCACCATAAAGATCTACGTTTTGGAATGGGCAACTAGCTTCAACTTTCTGACTAACTGACCGACAATTTGACATTTCAAAAGTGCCTGTAAATGGTTTAATTGAAATAAATGCTTTGAGTTTGAGAACCGGTAGTAAACTTCCGCAGTAAACAAGGAACCCTTATAGTTTCACCATGTCCGTCTGTCTGTCTGTCTGTCCGCGGCTTAGCTCAGAGAACCTTAGTACTAGAAACTTGTAATTTGGCATGGGTAATACGAGTGTTAATCACGCCGACAAAGTGGCAAAATAAAATCAATTGAGGGTTTTTTAGGATACTTCCCCTACACGTAAAGTGGGTATGTTTTTTTTTCTCATCTATCGTTCGTATCGGCTATCGTTGAAAAGGTCGATCAAAAATATTGTGAATTTGTAAAAACGATTTTTTGGATTCAGGGATCCGTTTGCGAAATATTAGGCTTTTAAATGCAATTTTTTGCTAGAGTCAAGTGTCTCGCCTCCTGCCAGCTAAATGGTTGGTTTAGAAAATGTGAAAAAATTCACGGCGCTAGTATATATTATAACGAAACCAAAAGGAAAACTATCACAGCTAACAAGGCTTTATAATTTAACGAGTAATAATCGACCAACTTCCATTGACAATGAAACATGTTATCAACAACATTCTGTAGGGTGACACTCTACAGAATACAGAACAAGCTTAACTTTAAAAAGTTAAGCTTGTTCTTAGTATAAATACACCCCAACTACGGAACCTTTCATTGCGCGTGGTTCGACACGCACTTGGCCGGTAGTTTTCATATAACTGTTCCACGGTAATCGCCTTACGCCTTACTTTGTTATTGCAGTATTTAATCCTCTCACGATATATTGGTATACAAAGCTTCAAACCGCTGCGAACCACCTTGCACCGGATTACTGCGTCGCTACAAAAATAGAACGCAGTTTGTGCGATATCTCGATATTTGTTGGAATATCACGATATTTGTAAGAGTATCTGGATATTGTATCGTTTGGCAAGAGTTTCGTGAAATCTGCGTTTTGTGAACGATTTTGAGGTTTTTCAGTGTTAAGTTTTGAAACTAAAACAATTATGAAATATTTTTGTTGTCGATCGGTTTATCCCGGACGGTCTTCTCTTGAATGTTAAGATTTGTTGAAAGCGCTTAAACATTGTTATTCAATAGCTCTATAAAATTCGATCGGCAAAGTTTAAACTCGATAACGGTAATTCGGAAATTACCTGTAAACTTATAATATCTTTAGTGCTGAGACACGAGCGGCACGCGTCAACGACAGAGGCAACTGCAGCCGTCAACACAAGGTATTAGGTTTACATGTCATTTCCCAATTAAGTACCATTGTTGAGTTTATACTTAGCCGATCGACTTCTAAAGAGCTAATGAATAAAAAAAATTGAGCACCACAAAACGAGTACTCAAATAAACGAGCGGCACGTTGGTGACGGTAGCCGCCGCCGCGTCGACGGCTACAGTTGCCTCTGCCGTTTGCACGTGCCGCTCGTGTGTATAAGCAATTAGATCTGATTTAAAATTATAATGAGATTCTGATTTAAAAAGTGTTCATGGAGTTTCTTGCCCGTTCTTCTCCATAGGAACCTACTACGCGTTGGAATGGGCAACTTCAGCTTCATATTTCTGACTGACCGACCCCTTGACAATTCAAAAGTTAATTGGTTTATTTGAAATAAATGATATTGAGATTGAGTTTCAGTTTGAGTTTGAGTTTTGTTAGTGGAGTTTCTTGCCAGCGCTTCTCCATAGGAAACGACCATTTGGAACCGTGCACCTAGCTTTTGACGTTTCATAAGTGCCCTTGTAGGTTAATGTGAAATAAAATAATTTGATTTGATTTGATACATTTCGAAAAACCTTCTACCGACTGGTATTTCTTTTTTGTTAGCTTTATCATTTATTAAAGAAAGCTAAATGATTTGCGCGGAAACAATTATTACAGCAGATAAAATTGCTTGGAATAAAGTAGTGCGTCAGTTGTTTAGCTATAAAATATGTTAGCGGGCGTGTAAAAACAGCCCTATTCTGTTATTAGGCAAACACTCTTTGACAGATTTGAAAAAGAATTTACTGTTAAAAAGCTGTCAAACATAAAAATATCTATGTTTTTCCTCTGAAAAACCTATTGCTGGAGCAAAAAACAAGCAAATGCAACGATCGGTTCTAGTTACACGAACGGATATTTTTCAGTTCAAATTTACTTTTGGACTGGTAAAATAGGGAAACCGTGTAGATTCCCTACGTATGGAACAGTTGCTGCTAATATAACTTTCGTCTGAAATATTCATTCATGTTTACTAATGGTTCGTGTTTGTTTTGAGTTTGCTTGGCTAGTTTTAGTTCAGTTTCAGGTCGACTTGCGACCTTGCCTCATTAAGACCTCATTACTAAGAACTTCATTCAACTGAAAAAAAAAAACGTCTTTAACTATTTAAGATAATATTAATAATAATCACGGAGGAAGGAAGTATTCCAGTAAGTGGTCCGCTTGCCTTCTAAATCTTCCGGGCTTTGGGATTGTTTTGAAAGCCGTGGAATACCTCTCCATTCCTCAAGCACCTCAGGACATGTTGCCCCCTTGTCGCTACGTCACTATGTGCTAGCGACAGTTTTCACGGGCCCATTATTGAGTGTGCAAGTCACCCTCTGCCGTTTCATCCGTATACATATACAACATTGATCAGGCAGGGGCCATAGTCCTTCCATAGTTCCAAGTCACCAGTCAACTTAAGCCACCCAAACCCATAGTCCAATATCTTTGTTTCCATATCCTGCAATAGTCCTACATAAACCGGGGGTTGTCCTTGGGTGCACTTGCATAGCACATACAGGGGTAATCGTCGGTTGGTGCCTCATTTCATTATAAACGTTGGCACATCCCCCTCATTTCGCTTTTCGTGCCTGTGTGTTCTGCTAAACGACGCAACGCGTTTTCATGCGGTTTTCACCATTATTTGGGGAATTTATTCCCGTAGCTACATTAAAATTAAACTTACAAATAATAAAGAAACCTCAATGTATTCTCAGGTCGTAAAACCGCGCAGCAGCGGGTCCCTAGCCCCTAGTAACAAACATGAATGAATCAAAAGCTCTAATATTCCCACATGATTGATGGTCACCCTACAAGGGTATGATATTATGTTAACTCTGAGGAATTTATGTGACAAGCGTAGTAACGGGTGGTGTTACGAATTAATTACCGCGTTCAAGGGCTGCGGTTAATTAAACAGGTAACGGTACCAGCGACGTTGGATTACCACCAAATTATGTGTGTTAATTATATATTAACTGGAGGTTATATTGAAAAAACTTTAAAGGAAAATTCTTGAGTAAATTCTCGGAGAATTCTTGCTCATATTTTGCTGTTTATTCAAAAACGAAATCCAAATTAATTTATTCAAACTAGGCTGAGAATCAGCACTTTTTGAACATCAAGATTTAATAAGACAGTCCCCCAAAAACCTCCGCCGTTCATCACTTCCTAGTGATTTAGCTGAGAAGAAGAAGTGGCGCAACAAACTCCCCAGTTAGTTAGATAGTTAGAGGAACTTGATTATATACATTAGTATGCAAAGTAATTAACAGTACGAATCACATAACATAACATTAAAATATTTGCCTTAAGTCAGCTAGCACACGCCAATATACTAACAACAAAAACATTGAAAACTATACTCAAGTAGAAATAAATAAGTAAACAAAACTGAATACCAAAATAAAAGCTTCCAGACATAAAGGGCGTGCCCACTTATTGTACAATAGACTTAGTACTTAAAGGCTTTAATATTTTCAGGAAATTATATTTTCAGCGGTGGAAGTAAAAAAATAACAAAATATAAAATATAACGAAAGATAAGTTGGTATTCAAGAAGAAACAACACTAACTTATGCGGAAGCAGTTGTTTACAATTTCTTGTTAATCGATACTATTGTTTGTGTTTCCATTACTTTGTTAAAATTTCAAAGCCAATTAATTTAGATACTTATTGGACTATATAACGGACTAATTGGACTATTCGACTACGCTTTGGAATCGGTAACTAGCTTCATATTTATTTATATATACTTTATTGTACACCAGAAAATACATAGCAAATAATAAATTTAACACTACAAAACATACAATGGGCGCTCGCTTTCTGCAATCTCTTCCATGCAACCTTGGAATGGACAGTGAATGCGTGGACATAAAAATGGTGCTGTCATTGGTGCAAAATAATTATTACCTATATAGATAATATATATATACGTATATATAAGCTATATAACAGATACATAATAAATATATAAGAATATGTATATAAGCAACGACAGTAAATTCAAATTCAAAAGTCATTTATTTAAACTAGGCTGAGAATCAGCACTTTTCGAACGTCAAAATTACATAAAACAGTCCCCCAAAAACGGCCACCCTTTCATCACTTCCTAATGCTTTAGCTAGGAAGAATATAGGCTTGTTATGAGTTAGTTTGTTGTACATAATACGTAAATAACAACTATGTAATGCGTATTTTTACACCCTGTATGTATAGAGCTGTATGAAGCGCATCAGTAACATACAACCAAGTCACATAGTCAAGTTGTAAGCGATACAGGTAACTTAACGTAGTGACGTAACTCGAGGGTGACCAAGCTGTCATCGCTTGTTCCTTCCTCGAACGTGCCAGCTAACTTAACTTAGACTTAGCTCTCTATTTGTTACTCAAGGAACATTGTTAGATGTAACTTTACCTGCTTATTTCATCCTGTTTTTTAGGGTTACGTACCCGAAAGGTGCCAAATGGAACCCTATTACTAAACCTCCGCTGTCCGATTGTCTGTCAGCGGGCTGTATCTCATGAACCGTAATAGGTAGACAGTTGAAATTTTCACAGATTGCGTTTTTCTATAGCCGCTATAACAAAAAATAAAATAAAAATTAAATTAAATTAAAGGGGAGCCCTCTGTACAAGAAACGTGTTTTTTTAATTAAAGTATGAAGGTACATATACATAGATACATATACATACATACATACAAACAAATAAAATTGAAGTGTCTGTTTGTAATGTCAAAATACGGTATTGATAGCCAAAAACAATTGTTTTAAATTTTTGTCTGTTTGTTCCGGCTAATCTTGGAAATATCTGGACCGATTTTGACGGGACTTTGACGGGCTGATAGCTGATCTTATACGGAGTAACTAAGCTAAATACTTTTTATTTTATAAAAAAATAACCGTTTAATAATAAACCCTATGTATGTATACCTATGTATGCATGTATATGTAACTATGTATATGTACCTATGTATGTATAGGTTAAGGTTCTTTACGTTTTGGGTTAAGTGGAAGTCTTGATGACATCCCACTCTAACACTGTGCCTTAATGCCACGAAGTCTCCGCCCTTTGACGGTAAGTATAAATTCCGTATTTATGATTATAATTTTGTAAGATTTCTCCGAAGTAATCTCACAACATAACATAACATCAAGCTTCTAATCACTGAAGAACCATCAACCACCTGTACCTATAGTACACTCACATTTTACCAGCTATGTTAACGTCCCATGTAATTATCCTCTCAGATAGACCATCTCTACTACCATTCATCCTCACAGCTGCTTGTACATAAATACTATCATCCAGACTCGCACCACAATCACTCAAGCAACCTCTCACATATACTTGTACTCTTTTTACACTTCCTCTAGTCACACACACCCAGACTCTGGTATTTCCACTAACTCTTTTTGTATTTTTTATATTGTTTTATTTCATGTTCTAAATTCAACGTTAGTTAAGTATACATTGTTATTATGGTCCAAATCACAGGCATTTAGCCGCGGGAGGGCCCTGGTGACCTGTAATACAGGTTTTTATTTAAACCTACTTCAAGCTCTGTCTCACAAAGTTAGGTCGTTCATTGTCAAATACTAGCAGTACATAACTTGTGTAGAGAAAATAAACGTCTTATATTATATTATTAATAGGGGGCGAGCCTATTGCCATCAACCGGGTAAAAATCCAGAATACTACTGAGAAACTCCTATTAGAACAACTCAAATCAAATCAGTTTATTGCAAACATGTTGTACTTGATGTTGTTGTTGTATTTGAATAAGATTATAAATTTGAAACATGCACAGAAATGTAACGATAACATATTGTGACATTTTTACAAAAAAAATAATTATCAAATGAATAGAATAGAATAATTATTGTTTATTGTTGCTGTACCTCAATCTATCTACCCAGCATTTTCCCAACTATGCCGAGGTCGGCTTCCAGTCTAACGGGATGTAGCTGAATACCAGTATTTTACATGGAGCGACTGGTTGTCAGACTTTCGGCCTTCTGACGACTCGTAACAACTGTCAAAGATCTACAAATGACAGCCGGGACCAATGGCTTAACGTGCTTTCAGAGGCACAGAGGAGTATCGGTATTTAAAAATGGTCACCCATCCACGGACCAACCCCGGCAAGCATAGCTTAACCTGATGCATCGAAGTAAGTATTACAAGGCAACTACAACAGGTAACAATCACAGTATATCACTAGATTCACATTATAGGTTTCGACCTGATTATCACCCAAAGCGTAATCGCACAACATGACTAGCAACAATAATAATAAAGAAGACAACTGCAATAAAAGACTTAGTTCACAAAATTACAGCTGCAAGGTCCGTGCGTCTGCCCTCCAACACACTTACTACTTAAGCAGGGAATGTGTAGGAGACCAAAACGCCAGGTTAAAGTAAATAAATAATTGTCACAAAGTTACATTATATAAAGAAAACAGTGTTTAAAATGTTACAAGATTATAAAGAAAGATATAGATTATAATGCCTGTTTTTCTCTTTTCAGTTATGTAATTTTGTAGTCGAGATTTTGATTTTTTAAATTATTTATTTTATATAAGACTTTTTAGTGTCCCCGCACACTCTTATGAACAAAAACTGGTCCGACACAAACATGGCCCATTTTTACGCTACCAAAAACTCTTTAAACCAATTTATTATTCCAGTTTTTTACATACTAAATTATATATATATATATATTTTTGTAACCAATTATTTTGAAAGAGATTTACAAATATAGTTACGTACAAGATACGCGCGAAAAACATAACCCTTCCTTGGCAGTCGGGTAAAAAGAAACCAAGTATGATATCCAAATTACCCGCACCAGACTGTCTGTAAAGACACCCACCTATAAACCTACCGCTTAATAACAATAACTTCTCATACAAAAACCCGACACGCCTCCCTCTTTTTAGAGGGGTAGATTAATATTGGATTTAATGAAAACCTTTAGAGGAACATAAATCACTGGGCCATTGATGGTCGGGGCTTATTAGTGCGGATAAAGACTGTCACAGTTTGGAGGCTTTCAACCTAAACATTCCAGTAATAGACAGATTTATTAAATGTTTCGGCTTACAGACTAAAATTGTTGTTAGTTGAAAGGAATAATAAATGATAATGGTTATTTTATTCAACTGTGTACCATCGCCTGCCTAGCCTTTTCCCAACTATGTTGGGGTCGGCTTCCAGTCTAACCGGATGCAGCAACCTGTATTTTACATGGATCGACTGCCTATCTGACCTCCACAACCGAGTTATTGGGTAATACAATACACCTTTGGTAAGAATGGTTGTCATTCTTTCGGGCTTCTGACGACCCGTAACGAAAGTCAAAGATCTACGAAAGATAGTGTGTACCTAAATAGGCTAGAACATATTAAAGTCTGTGGTCAGTCGGCGACGCTACTCAAAAGTAACTGATTACGAACTCAAATCACTCATTAGTAGTCAGAATGTCACAGGCGTCACAGCACTAATATTTAAATGGCAGTCTGTACGCGAAGCGACTCTCGCTATGTACGGACTCGGTACTCATTGTGATTTGAGTTTGTAACCTTTGAGTAGTGTCACGCAGTGGTGGCCCACTGATAAATAATTATAAGTGATAAATAATTATAATGCTTGGTTTCGAAACCAAGCAGGCACTTTACTTTGTATAAATTATTTCATCACCACTGCTCTCAAAACGGTGAAGGAAAACATTGTGAGGAAACCGGGATGTCTTAGTACCAAAAATTCGAAGACATGTGACATCCAACAACCCGCACTGGGCGCGCGTGGTGGATTACGGCCTACTCCCTCTCACAGAAAAAGGATCCCTATGTCCCAGCAGTTGGAAACACAAGCTAGTTATGCTGAGTAGTGTCGTGGCCGACGGGCATATTGCAAACCAGTGGGAAAAATCGAATACCAAATTCAGTGTTGTACGTTGTTTTACTCGTATAGATAACAGTCTTATAGAATTTCGTTTCATATAAAAAAAAACTCATATTATCATTTCATAGAATAATACTTTCTTTGAATAAATTTAAATCATTGATTTTTGTTACAAATAAAATTTTATGTTTCGATATTCATATCATAACAAATCAAATATTCTTTATCCTCATATTGTTTAGTTATTGTAAAACTTATTACCAAGAAAAACATTTATCGAGTGACAATTTGTAAACGTTTCAATTCATACCTTTGACAAAATGCATACCTTTAAATATAATTTTACTTGGACTATTTTATAAGTGATAACACTATATACCGTAGTTATATGAAAGCGGTTCAGAACTATCGGAGTGCCCTAATTTAGTTACTGCGACCAATTTTGCCATAGCGCTCGCCGGCCGCTACAACGGCACCGCTCGCTTCGCTCGCCGGCCGCTACAACGGCACCGCTCGCTTCGCTCGCTCGCCTCTCGCGTAGTTATTCACAGTTCTAACCTAACCTAACCTATTTGGTCGGAGTGCCCTAATAGTTATATTACTAGATCGTGCTCGTATCATAGTTTGAAGATTAAATCTTAGACATTTGTTAAGCTTAGATAAAACAGTTTCGATATTTCGATACAAAAGATATTTAAATTTACGATGTTTTGAACATTGACATTTTACCCGTAGGTATTTTAATTTTCGACGTTCAAATATGTACCCATATTTATTTATAAAATTATGGATAGCATAACGTCTATTTTTATATTTTCGTTGAAATAAAATATCATTGAACAATACACCGAACAAGCAATATTCGTTAAAAAACTATTCTACTGTTTGATAAGTTTGTTAAATAAAAAATTATAAAATTCATTGAATAGTGTTTCTGTGAAATATGTTTTATTCAAGTAAATAGTCGTTAAAACAATAATATTCGAAATAAAAATACAAGGACCAAATATTATATGAAATATTTGCTGGGAAACGAAATTCTATTAAACTGTCTGTGAAACAAGGAAGCACCCAAATTCAGAGAACGGGGTCATATTTAAGCTATCATACAGTCGTGAATAGCTTCATCCTTGTCTCTATACGATCCCAGAACACATACCAAGCCAACGCCAGAGAAAATGAGAATGAAATAATGTAAAGCAAAACAATAGCATTACCCTAAACACGCAGTGATTAACATAAAAATCCGTAACATATGCAACTGACAACTGCAGACTCTGCTTCTCTTATAAATTAACCTCCAATATGGTGACACAGAATCGTGCAACCACCCTTATCCACTCCTACATTTGTCAACGACGCCACTCAGCTGATTGCACAAGTTAAATCGAATGTATTGCCTCCACGGGAAACACTGGGGAATACACAAAAATATATTCTTCTTAACCCTTTTCTGAGGAAACTCAATATTGTGTTCTATTACACTGATTAATTGTGCTTGTACTCGTATTAGAAAAAGTAGCTGCGCCCCGCGGTTTTTCCTGCATCAGTCTCGAACCAATGGGAATATCGGGATAAAAATACCCCCTGTATCCTATGTCCTAATCCAGGTCATGGTCTACCCATGTGCCAAATTTCATCCAAATCCATTCAGCTGTTTTAGCGTGAAACCGTAACAAACAAACTCACTTTCGCATTTCTAATATTATTAGCTGCCCGCCCCGGCTACGCACGGGTAGGACTAAGTACCCCTACACTACCCTGCCAACCTACCTATCAACCCACCTATCTACCTACCTTCATACCTAACTACTTATCTACCTACCTATTTACCCTACCTACACACCTACCTATCTACTTACATCCTACCTACCTACGTTCCTACTCTACCTACCTACCTACCTACCCTACCCTACCTACATTGGTGGTAGAAAGGTGAAAATTTAGGGTGTGTTTAAATGCCAAATCTTAAAAAAGGTTAAAATATTTTTTTTGGTCCTATAAATAAATAATAATAATTTGGGGTGAACCACCCTTATCACTTAGGGGTATAAAAAATTGTTTACGTCCTATTCTGAGATCTACTGAATATAAACACAACATTTTATAAGACAGATTCTTATAAAATTTTGTGCTAGCCGTTTCGGAGGAGTTTTGTTACAAACACTGTGACATGAGAATTTTATATATTAGAAAGAAAGAAAATATATTTATTAGAAGATATTAATATATATATAGTTAGGATAGTTAGGATTGTTAGGATTGGGCACGCCACAATTGCGGCGATAAGTCCCCTCTTTGAGGAGTGGCTTGAGAGGCGCCATGGCGTCCTCACCTTCCGCCTGACGCAGGTCCTCACCGGACACGGTTGTTTCGGGAGGTTCCTGTTCCGCGTAAGGCGGGAGGAAACGCCCGGGTGTCACCACTGTGTGGATCGCCCGGAGGACACGGTGGAGCATACGGTGGAGGTCTGTCCGGCTTGGGCGGAGCACCACCGTGTCCTCACGGAGGCGATCGGCGGCGGCGATCTCTCGCGTCCGGCCCTGGTTCAGGCCATGGTTCGGAGCGAAAGTGCATGGGAGGCCGTCACCTCCTTCTGCGAAGCAGTTATGTTCGTGAAGGAGGAGGCGGAGCGCGAGGGAGATGCAAGCTGCACGCCCTCGCGGCCCTAGTCACCGCAGGAGACGCCCCGGGCGTCGGGAGTCGAGAGCCGACTTCCGGCCACCGTAGGCGCGGGCTTGCGGACGGTGAGCAATGGGCAGCTCGCCGTCCGATAAGGACCACGCCCGGGTCGACGGCGTGTTGTGTTCCACGCGCGCTTCAAAGAGATGTCAGCACCAACTGACGGGGTCCGTAAGGATCCATGCCTGCTGGGGTTGCGGGTTTGTCCGAAAGGGAACATGGGTGGGTTTTAGTCGGTAAAAGTCTGACAACGAACGCAGTTAGATTTGTTACTATTGTGTATGTTTTATCTTGTTAAGATATCGATACGCATCACCTCTGTGAAGTTTACACAAAAAAACAGAAGCTTTAAACTGATATTTCAAGTTACTGCAATAACAGCAGTCGATGACCCCACGAAAAAATCGTCAAATTTATTTATTTTTTGTTATACCATCACATCTGCGGAGTTTACCTAGCTAATTTTATTTGACCCTGTATATGTACGGCCAAGGAGTGAAAATGATAAACGATTTTTCAAACACATTCGTTTCCTACATAGCGATCGCATGTCACCTTTTCGAACTCTTATTTTCGTTTAAAATGAAGGCATCATCATCGTCATAGCGTTTTCCAATATGAATTGTGATTGGCTTCCACACTTGTTTACGTTTAACTAGTAGACGTGGTGGCTGGCACGGTGGCAGGCGCGGTCACGACGAATCTAACTTAAGAGCGTTAATTCTGAAAGTGGGCAACGTCGCAAATAGATGTCAAATATTTCGCTCTTTTGGTTTATTTGGCAATATTACTGTATGGAAATATGAAATGTGGCTAACTAGCGAACTAGAATATTAATAATGAATTGCAATTATAACACTGAATTTGATGTTGTAACTGTTTTAGGTGTAAAAAAACCATTTGGAAAGTTTCCAAATACTTTTTTACATCTAAAACTAAAGATGCGGTGTTACGATATTAACTATTGCAATTCATTATTAATATTCCAGTTCGTTAGTTACAGTTAGCCACATTTCTTATTTTCATACAGTAGTATTGCCAAATTAATCAAAACAGTTAAATATTTGACAGCTATTTGCGACGTTGCCAACTTTTAGGTTATGTCCTCTTAACATTTTAATTCCTTGATTACTTGAAATATTACAAGTAACGCTTTAATGACAACGACGCAAATGGTTGCAGTGGCAGAACTGTCAACTGTCTTAAATTCATTCATTCATTCATTCATTGACAGACAACGAACATCCTAAACTGCTGGGACTAGAAGCAATTTTAGACAAGAGTTTCTTAAACAACTAAAGTGAGCAACATTCAGACCCTAAAGGGGTTAAATAGGGGGATAAATATTTATATAAGAGTATAGATATCATTACATTTTGCGGCTATGTATTTTGTTGTACGGTACGCATATTTCAGGAAAAAATATAACAGAGCCCCCAAAAACCTACATTTCCTTTTTCGGTTTTTCCTCCAACTCAAAACAACTATTGTATATTTCGGCACACAACTTTACTCATAAACAATACATCCGCCCTTTGTATACGAAAAACAAGTAAAGAAAAATATTATATTTTCAGGCGCGCCTTATTGATCATGTTATATGAGACGGTTATTGAAAATGCCTCGCAAATATGTACCGATATTTATGACAAGCTACGAAGATGCAGACTAGGATATTTTTGAACTACTAAATAAAATATATACTCGTATATAAGGAGGAATTGATGTCTAAAATATAAGTATGTAGGGTTAGGTTCGTTTTAAAAAGCTTGAAAATTGCAAGAACCACCTTTTTAATTTAAAAAGCCTTTAAACGGGCCCTAATTACTCATTCGTATGTTCTCACGCAGACATCTGGAACTCACTCATTCGTACTGACACATGTATCTCTAACTCACTCATTCTACTCACACATACATCTCTAAGTCACTCATTCATACTCACAGACACATCCCTAAGTCACTCATTCATACTCACACACACATCCCTAACACTCTCATTCGTACTCACACACATCTCTAACTCACTCATTTGTACTCACACACACATCTCTAACTCACTCATTTATACTCACACACATCTCTTACTCACTCAATCGTACTCACATCTTGCCTTAAACTTTCATTCAAGACGGTCGCATAGTAGCTACTTTACCCGAATAATGTGATCTTCTCTACGTATAGTATCAGAACGAACTGTTAAAGAATTCTACTATACATATACATATTTATATATTATATTATATTATAAATGTGAAAGTTTGTATGTTTGTGTTTGTTACTCAATCATGCAAAAACGGCAGAAGGGATTTGTATGAAATTTGGCACACAGATAGTTTATAACCTGGATCTTCTTAGCGTGTCGATAGCAATCTAAATCGACTCCACCCAAAATTCGGCTACGTTTTTGGCACCATCACTAGCGTCCATCGGTTCCTGTAACGTGCAGCTGACAGGGCACGCAGGACATGACATTAAGTGTCCCATCGTTTGTGGAACAGCACCACATTTACACTCCAAGGCGGACTCGTCTATGAATCTCCACCTGAATAAATTTTCCTTGCTTCGGTCAACCTGGGTTCGGACTCTGTTTAGAGACTTCCAGGTTACCCAAGGCAACTCATGTCCAGGTGGGGGAGATCACCACGATGGCAATCCATAACCTGGATTAACAAATAGGATACTTTTTATCCCGGTAGAACGTTACCGTAGGATAATTTCCGATCTCCACGCAAGCGAAGCCGCGGGGGAAAGCTAGTAGCTCATAAGCATAACCAGCCTATAATATTCCCACTGCTCGAATACAGGCCGGAGCGGGCGAGAGGAGTCTCGGTGATCGCGACGATCACGTATGCGCGCGACTATCGCTGTTATTAGGACAGCGCCTCACAATGACGGCTATCTTAATGCACTTTGTACTGGTAAATAATCCCCAATCAGCAACATTTATTACCACACGACCTGCGTCCGCCTCGCAAGGTTTCTACGACTTGATAATACATAGAGATTTATTTATTATATGTAAGTTTAATATCTATGTATTACACACATTATACCTTCTGGAATAAATTCTCTAAATGATGGTGAAAACCGCATCAAAATGTTTTGCGTAGTTTTAAAGAAGCAGTCACACAGACAGACGCGAATAGCAACTTTATATACTTAAGATGAACTCAACTACATTCGACCTGTAACCTTTTCCTATATTATATACAACTAAATGCAGTATCACAACTATGTTCATAGTTCTGATATAACCGGTTAAAGTATGCCGGGTTCATTTCAAAATTCCTGCACTATATCATCGAGTGGAACGTCTGAAGTTGAGTAGTTTTTACGTGATTCGACTAGCGATGGTGGCAAGCGATCCAAATGCAGCTCTTTATGAAATAGCAAATGCACCTCGTTAGCTAATAATGAAGTTCAATCTTTTCTTTTACAGATTAGAAAAAAATACAAAGGTGACATTAATTTTCAAGCCAAGAAAGAAAAAAATGCTGAAAGGACCATGGGTTAAATTTTAGAGAAAATTTAAATTAAAATAGTTTTTTCTCATTACGACAATAAATTCTAGTTACTACTATTGTTTTCCTAATTCAGACTCTTACATTTCAATTCGAAGGGTTTTTATTAAAACCACAGATGAAAAATCTTATATATAATCTAACTAAATTAAATTATTAGCTAACTAACTATACAAATAAATACAAAAACAAAAGCACACAGGCGTCGAAGTATTCGTCCGCATCACTGTCATCCGAAAACGTGCCCAGAAGACTGGTAGCATTGCCACGTTGAATGTCAATGCTAATACCCTAATAACCTACTACACGTTGGAATGAGCAATCAGCTTAACATATCTGACTGACCAACCCCTTGAAAATTCAAAAGTGCCTGTAATTGGTTTATATGAAATAGTAAAAAAAAAAAAAAAAACTTTGGCCAAAGAACAAGCCAGCCCCGTCAAGTGGAGTGTCGACCAGTCGGTGAGAAATTTCCTTAAAAGCGAAATTTCACACTCGGGCCCCATGACCCGAGCGTTGTCGGTAAGTACGCTAATTACAATGTACTGCAATCCGTTCGCTAATGTTGAATTATAAAGAAAAAAAATGAGTTTTCTTGTTTTCATTTTAAGCTTTAGTTTTATGTTGTATTTTTTCTAAGAGAGAAAAAATTTAGTACTTAGTTGAAAACTCTATTGAATCGAACAAACCACATTAACATTTGTAGGCAATATGAGATTTTTGGCAGAACTAGAGCGTTACTCATTACAACTGTAAATACTCGTAGTTATGCAAACATAAAATATATATTACTACTCATAGCTCAGAGCAATATAAACTAATATTTCGATTTGCTTCTAAATAAACTTTCCCAAGTAGAATCTCTTGAACAAACTTTGATAATATTAGTTTAAATAATGATTGACATTTACCTACCTTATTACAATATCTAAATATAGTTAAACTTGCTAAGTTTCACATTATATCTCCGGTTTGACGAAATCAACTCAAGTCCCATTATATGTACCTATTATAAATTGTTTTAAATGTCCCCATGTTCTTTCAAAGTTTTTACTAAACGAGCGAACACTTATTCTATCCTCCTTTTCGATCAAAATGTATGGGTCTTAAATTTATGATAGAAAGATGATTATTTTATTTTATGTCTGAAAGAAGAAACAACAATGAAAATTACAAAAAAAAATGTGAAGAAGCCGAGTAAAAATAAAGATAGTTTTTTAAGGGGTCCTTATTTTTTTAATTTCTTGAAATATACAATATGATATTACAAGTTTTTTTTTTTTTATTATAACTCAAAAACTACCAAGAATCTCGGAAGACATATTATGGGGTATTTTCGGATACCCCTGGGCATGACGAATCATTTTTTTTAATGGTGTGTCTATTTGGACTACCCTGTACAATACTCATAAAACCCACATATTCCTAATATCAATTTAATTGAACAAGCAAGTTACTAATGGAAGTTTTCAACCGTTACAATACTCGTTATCCATATAAGTTTGTCTTCAGCTATTTGTTTAACCCACATACAGAAGTTATGGCTGATCTCGTATTAAATTGATCCAAAACTTATAGCCCTGGATACTATGTATTATATTAATATGTCGTGAAGTCTGCTTCAGAACTTAGTTTATTTGCGGGGAAATAAACTAGAATTAGATTGCGATGAACGGATGAAGTCTGAAATTTCATATTTTGATATCAACCGTTCGGTGTTTAGAATTTATTTTGGTATCAGCCAAATATACGAGTATATAGCCCAGGCCTCAGACCAAATAAAAAACCAAGACAGAGCGTTTTCAACAGTGAAGTGAAGCCGTTTTCGTAAACATGTGTGCACTTTGTGTGGTGTAGTTTGATTGTAGTGTCATTGTAAAAGGTTGTAAATGTGTGCGTGTGAGCGTGTATGCACAGAGCGGAGGTGTAGTTTTGGCATGCTTCACTGTATTGTTCGTAACGATTTGTGGTGGTTTTTTAATTGCTCTGAGGTATACACGTCGTGATGGCCCAGTGGTTAAGACCTCGCCTCTCATGTACGAGGTTATGGGTTCAAATCCGGGCAAGTATCAATGTGACTTTTTCAATTCATATGTACTTTCTGAGTTTATCTTGGACATTACTGACATCAGTGAAGGAAAACATCGTTAGGAAACCTGGAATTTATAGTTAGTAGTCTGAAATCGCCAACCCGTCTTGAGCAAGCGTGGTGATCAATGCTCCTGCCTTCTTTGTATGAGAAGACGCCATTGCCCTGCAATGGGACTGTGACAGGCTGGTATTATTATACATTCTGAATCGCGGAAAAAAATAACTACAAATCTTTTTTAAAGCTAGCTAGGAGTCAATTTAAGTTGTAGGTAATAAGCATTTTTATTGTAATAAACAACACTGCACACACTTGTTTGTTGTGTTGCGTTGTTTTTAACAAACTCCTTTACCTTTACCCAACTATGTCGGGATCGGGTTCCATTCTAACAGTATACAGCTGAATACCACTATTTTACATGGGGCGACTACCTATCAGACCCCCACAACCCAGTAACTGGGTAATACGATACCCCCTTGGTAAGACTGGTAGTCAAACTTTCGGGCTTCTGACGACCCGATACGACGGTCAAAGATCCACGAATGACAGCCGGGACCAACGGCTTAACGTGCTTTCCGAGGCACGGCAGTGGCCTCTGATAGGTATGTTCAGTTGATTATTTCGGTTATTAGGAAGTCACCAGATTCTCAACTCACCAGATTCTCAACTAACCAGATTCGCAACTCACCAGATTCGCAACTCACCAGACTCGCAACTCACCAATTGTACAATGAAACACAAAATCACATAAAATAACAGTTGAATTAACTTTATTTTTAATATATGAGTTTGGATCTGTGCCCGGTTGGTGGCTTCGCTTCCTATTACATGGGACTTAAACATAACTGACAAAATGTGGGTGTACTATAGGTGCACTTCTGCCTAACACTTCAAGGATGCAGGCGTGATGTTAAGTTATGTGTGTTATTATTATCAATAACCTATTTAAATATAACTTTCCATTTTGAGGGGTTTTTAATTTAATCTCAAACCTATAAAAATACCCAAGATACGTTTCTGAAAGCTAATTCTATCGTGCTATTTTAAAGAAGCATACTTCATCACTAATTTTCAAAGAATTCAAGCTCTGAAGATAAATTAGTGCGGCGTAACTACGTGGCCTGAGTCTAATGACGTCACTGCTACGCCAGCTACGTACGCTACGCTCTCGTAGCAGTCGTAGCAAACCGCTACGAATGGTTACGAATTAATTGAATGCACCGTTTATTGGGTGTGCTTGGAAAATTGATTTTCAAATACTCCTTTACTGTTAGTGGGCGTCTTTTGGCAGATATGATTATGATATTGAATTCTTTAAAATATACAAGACTAGCTTCTGCACGCGACTTCATCCACGAGCCTATAACCTTCCTCAAGAATTGGGCTATCCAGTGCAAAAATAATTTTTCAAATATGATAATATTCATTAATTATTACTACCTGTTTATAATATTATAGTATAGATAAAAAAAAGCACCAAATAATATCCATATTTCGCCATAATACCATTAGGATGTAGAAGTGGATGGTCACATCCACATCCTAATGGTATTATGGCGAAATATGGATATTATTTGGTGCTTACCCCTCGACTCGGGGAATACAAGCGTAATGTTATGTTACGTTATATACTAGAATGTATAAATAATCAATATTTTTACTCTAATAAACAATTTATTTACAGTACAGAATCAATGTAAAATTAAACATTTCATATTCAATCAAGTGTATCCTGATTACACTTTATAGTACCACTTTCTGTAACGTAAAACTCGTGTTTTGCTATTGAGTGTAAATAACGTAAACTTTAAAATTAAACTCCGAGGTTTCCTCTGACTCTTAATTAAAAGAAAATAACCAATAATGCTGATTCCAGTTCGTGAATAAATAAATGACCGGTTGATTGGATTATTTATTCTTTGGAAGCATTTCACATTAATAACACAAAGTGGCAAAGGAAAAGCTTGTTTTTATTCGGGTTTTTGAACCTTATTACTTGGTAATATTGATGTTTCAAGTGATCGAAACATGGACGATTCTATGAAATTAACGACAAAAGAAGATAAAAGAGAAAATTCGGTAGAAGATCGATGTTTAATAATAACATTTTGAGCATAATCCCAGTTTTATAGAACAACAAAAACAGGAAAAAAAATATTAAAAAAATACTTAATTATTATGTAGTATTTTTTTAACATTTTCTATCCCTCTTCTGGGAAATCAGATCTCCTCCAAAGCCTTCACACTTCTCTATGTGTTGCCAATATTGGCTAATCTCTCTTGAACGCTTCAAGTTAGCACACCTTTTTCTAGGCCTGCCAAATAATATCAACTTAACCATATTAATTAATGTACAATACATTATACAATTTTAAAATGATTATGTATAAGAACCAATGGAATGTTAATGGTTATTATATATGTGAATTACTCGAGGGGTTTGGCGAGGATAGCCGAAATACAGGCTCTGCCTAGTTTGGCTACAGATGAGCACACCACTTAAATTGACCTAAATTAGCCTGTTAAAATATTTTGTAATATATGTCTAAGTTTTCTTTAAATAAAATAAATATAAAAATATAAATGTACTTAGAACAGAAAATAATATTACGCGATTTAAAATCATGAAACAGCATCGTAAGTCGAGTGACGTCATTATACTATGCCATGTCGAAATCAACTACATAGGTACGTCAACTTAATGAAACGAAGACAATACAGTCATGTACTGCTAAGTAATTAGCTTTGAAATTCGTCAGGTGTAGAGTAATTAAATTGTCTTTGGGTTCTAGTCTGCATTTATTGTTGGTGTTGATTAGAGGTTATTAGAATATTATAAAATAGGTACATTTAACGTTAATGGACTGGAGGCATCGGAAAAAGCTGTGAATCATTTGAATTGCATCTGTAGTACTATTGAAATAAATCCATTCCTATCAGAAACTTATAAAATTTTGGAAGATGGAATTTGAAACCCTTATTGAACATAGGTATTTTTATTTTTGCTTGATTTGTTAAAGAGGAGTGAGGTGTCAGTGGAGATAAAGTGGAGATTGCAGCACTGCTGCCGCGCCACTACTGCTCCCCATACATTTTCTATAGTTTTTCGTATTGCTGCCGTGCTCAGAAAGTAATCTCATATAAACCTATAAAAAATGTGTGGGGATCAGTAATGACACGTCACACAACAGTAGTGACGCGGCAGCACTGCTGCGGCAGCAATGCAAAAATTACATTAGTAACGAAATTAGTGGCATAAAATTATAAGGCGAGATTTCGTACAAGTGTGCGGGCGGCGGAACCGCCTGGCGCGGGTGGGTCACTCGCTCGCCACCGTGCACCATGGGACTGTCACCTACTAAAAAGTCGGCCTATAATTTTATATCATGTCATAACACTAATATCATATTTTGCATGTGAAACCAAGTCAGAGGCAGGGCGGCATTAAAAACTCTGACACCAGGTTAGTCATTAACCACACGAAAAAAAAAAAAAAGACGAAAATACTAATTACGTAATGTAATTTTGGCTTTACTAACAACGCTTCCCTGTCAATGTCATATAAGTGCCAAAGGCTCCTTGTAATACTGTAGGTAAGGCTATGTATACGTACCTATACCGCTACCATTTCCGACCACAACAAATCACCCTTCACGTTAAGAGGAGGTATCGTAAGATTGGCAAGCATTGAGTCAGCTGTGAGCCTGTGAATCAATCACGGCCGTGTCAATGATGTCACCGCAGCGAAAGTACTCAATCGATTGGTTACATGAAATGTTTTGGGTAACGCTGAATTTACACGGTTCGCTTTTGATTTTGGGTGAAGCCACCAAATTAAACCTTGAAAACCTAAAAATCAATAATTTACTGTCTGTTTTATTATCATTTTCCTTATAGCAATTGTGCGGATTTCGACAATTCTGCTGCCAATGTCAGATGTGATATTTGGAGAAACGTGTGTGGAAAATAAAATCTCGGTAGAAAAAAACTGCAAGTAGTGTGAGAATCACGTAACGTCGGTCGTGCTCTTTTGTTTCTGTGACTTGCAATCGAAGTGAAAAAATTTGGTTGAAAAGCATAATATTGGCATTACATAAAATTGGGTAAAAATAAAAATCCTTGGACTTTTTTTTGCTAGCCTGACCTGTCCACCACCACCACCACTCATCTCTCTCTTTTTTTGTGCTCTCACGCCCTCCTTCCAGTTTTGACAGATTTACCTATCTAGTTCGTCCCATTTAATAACAAATGCACGAAAAACATTATTTTGGAAAAAGCTTACTTTAACAGTCAATCTACAGTCTACTCAATTTAACAGTCAAATGCCGATCGAAACTTTGTGTATTAGAGAGATGAACAATTGAACATCGGGACAGCTATGCAGTACATTAATCATAGAAACGACGATTGATGTAACAATAGATTCGAATGTGTTAAACAGATTTAGTGTGACTGTTTAATATTTGAACATAGCTTCACGTCACTATTGTAACCTCCTGGAGTGGTAGACAGAGGTGTTATACATTTGTAAATTTTGACAGTTATGTTAAAAGATCTAGGTTGCAGCAGGCGAGTTCCTATACCACGTTGGAAGGGGACATCGTAACGTAAACTTTTACCGTTGATTCCGGACATGATTCTATTTCCTCAGCGTCGAAAATCCCGCCGGTTAAAAACAGCAATTGTACCTTACATTTTTATAAAAATATATCTGGTTTAAAAAGCCCTTAACTTTGTTGAATTGAGTTTGGTGCGGTGTTTATTTTTATAAATTAAGTAGAAAATACATTATCTAAATGATGGGAAAATATGAATAAAACATTTGACTCATTAAATTAATAATGCTCACTTAAAAGTTCTGAGTTCAGGTACCGCCGTCCATCGCAGATATCGAAGTAAAGTAAAGTAAAGTTTATTTATTTGCATAGATTGTAGGTACATGACATAAGATATTTGAAAGAAAATGTGATCTTTGTACAATCTACCTTAGATTAGGCATGCAAACATTAATGTATGAAGAAAACGACTATGTGATCCAAAAAATTAATAAAATAATAACAATAGTGTCAAAATACAAAATTACGGATTACAGTTCAAAACGAGTACATTTAAATAAGTTGTTAACATAGGCTATAATTTATAAAGAGATCACGCGGGCGAAGCCGCTGGCGGAAGCTAGTCATTTATATATAGCTTTACTAAGAAAAAACCTTATAAATCATGGCCACGTGTGAGGACACGTAGCCATAATTTATGTTTTTTTCTCATCGTTAGCTGTTAGGAGGCTAACAGCTAGTAAAACAGTCGAAAACACTCGCATTCCTGTAATTCCACCAGCATTCCTCGTTCCGGTCCAGATTCCCGATAACAACATAATTCGTATGACAAAGTTCTGGAAACTCTCAGGAGCTCTGTGTATGACAGCTCAAAGGATCAATAGCAATTGGAAGGTTAACCGCAGTCAAGCTCGCCACAGTCCACGCGACGTGTGTTAGATGGGACTGTGTTTGTGGAAGTTACAAAGCTTTTCTTTTGATGATTGTGGGGAATATGGCCGTTTTAAAGTAGTGTTATGTAATATTAAATCATCCATACTTAAATATTACTACCTGGGTGACCGAGCTCTGCTCGGGTGAAAATAGAGAAAATGAATCTTCCCAAGTATGAGACTTAGCTAGATCGATTTTTATATATATATACAATGTCACCCATGTGCATATGCCCCGCCCGTATTTTTCTGAATATTCATGAAATATTTATCGAAAATTAACTTTAAAACGTATATCTTTAATATTTTTCAAGTCATTCAATTTTATATTTTTTAGTAGCGTTGGCCATATCTCCTAAGTTATTGGCTCGATTAGGATTCTGTTTATTGCTTCTAAAAACTTACTTACTGAGTTATTTTATCGGATTAACTAACATTTTTTAATAAAATTTGTCGACTATGAACAAAAAACGGAGTTGAAGACATAAAAAAAAAGAAACAGTATTTATTTAAAAAACAGCACAAGTCGATAAAATCATGGTGGGATACTGAAAAAAAAAAATAAGAAAAAAAAAATTTTGATAGACCCCCCTTTGAAAGTTAATTACACAAACAATACAAATATTAGTACAAATAGTTGTTGTTGTTGTAGTTGTGTTGTGTTGTTGTAGTTGTTGTGTGTTGTTGTAGTTGTTGTTTGTTAGTTAATACAAATATTGCTAGTTTAATAGTACAGGTTCTATACTATTAAATGAGCAATATTTGTATCTATATCCATCTAGCTGCCCTTACTGCCCCATCTCTAAAATTCACCCCGTGTGGCCTGGGTCTGGTTATCGGGCCTAAAAACGTAGTAGACGGCCCCACGGATCCACCATTTTCGTATGTTCAACCTTCTGCCGAACATCCTGTATAACAGCCTCGTTGGTCTAGCGGTCGTAACTCTACGCTACTGCTGAGCATGGGACGTGTTATTGGGTTATTCCATCTGGAATTTGTCAGTAGCAGCCCGGGGTCTGGATCTGTGCCCGGTTGTTGGCAATAGGCTCGCTCCCTATTACAAGGAACTTAAAAACACAAATGGCGAAATAAGGGTGTACTATAGGCACTCCTTCGGGGATTACAGGCTTGATGCTATGTATGTATATAATCATGTTTTGTATGTCTCCATATAATCATCATAAATATACATAACACATAATTACTAACATCCTGTTATGAACGTAATTACACAGTTTGGAGCACATGACTGCACAATCACACGGCGCCAATAGCAGTGAAACGTTAACCACAGCGCCGCCAAGCCTTTGCACCGGACGCCGGATGATCGACCCGGATGCCGGACGAACGACCAGGACAGCGAACGGACGCCGGACGCCAAGCGCTTTTTAAAATAAATATATTGAAGGAATTATTATATTTTGCCGTTTCAATGCTCGTCTTTAAGCAGCCGTACAGGTACTTAATTCTCCCACCGCCGGCAATTAATGGGAAGCGAGTCGCGAGCAACGAGCAGCGAGTAAGCGATGACGACAAGCGATTACTCGCAGGTATCCGTATTTACCAAGCGACGTGTGTCTTTATGTGTCTCTCAGCGAGTGTTCTGTCCCCCAAGCGAGCGAGCGAGCCCTCACTTTGATAGCTCTTGTCGCTGTAACAATCGAGTACAATAAATTACTCTTGTCGCTGTAACAGCGGTATGAACAGTCAGCAATCAACTATGTATATGTATCTCTTTTACTTACACGGGACCTACAATCTTTTGAACGTTTCTTGAGCGAGAAAATCGTTGACAGCTAGTCGCTTCCTCATCAGCGGTGGAACTGGTACCTTAAACAGTCATTAACGGAGGGAATTTATTCAGATGTTCGTTTGTTTTGAATGAATATAATAGAATTTGAAATTTCAAAAATAATGATATTGTATGCTTACTGTAACTAGAATATTTAACATAGTATTAAAACAGTGGTCCCCAAACTAGGCAGCGCCTGTATCTTGGGAGCCTGAGTTCCGTGATCTTAATTTTAATTAATTTTAATAATTTTAATTTTAATTTTAAATCGAAACATTTTTGCGTTAGCTTAAATTTGATTTCAGGATGTTTGAAAATGGACAGAATAGTTAATTAAATAAGGGTAGCGAATTACCAAATAAAATAAATTGAACAAAACAAAATAATTCTAAATAATATTATAGTGAGTGTGTGAGAGTGTGTGTGTTAGCGTGTGTTTTAGTGTGTGAGTGAGTGTGAGTGTGGTGGTGAGTTTTGTGTGAATGACTTGCTTGTATATTTTAGTGTTAACTCACTATATCCTCCGTGTCGTTGTATGACAGGGAGAGAAGTCAATTTTTTATCATTCTTTTATACGAGTGGGTGTTAAGACCTTTAGTATTATAGCGTTTGCTTATTTTATTGTAGATATGAGTGTGTGAGTATGAGGGGCACCGTCGGGCCAGAAGACTGTTTGAGTTAGGAAGAGGGACGTGTAAGATACGTTTTGAAAGCAGGTTTTGGTAGTCAGGTCTGTTTTTAGTAGATTTGTGTGCATGCAGTGCGGCACTGAGTATGTATAGTTGACGTACTCGAAGAACCGGAAATTGGTTGTATAGCAGATCTGTCGGGAACCTAAAAGGCTTTCTAAGCATCACTTTAATTACGGCTCTTTGAGGTCTTTCTATTTAAATATGCTTTTCCCGAATGTGTGTTCGTCTGAATGAAAATAAATTAATGTCGTATGATGTATTTATTATATAATAAAAATAATAATAATACCAGCCTGTTACTGTCCCACTGCAGGGCAAAGGCCTCTTCTCACACAGAGAAGGCACGAGCATTGATCACCATGCTTGCTCAAGACGGGTAGGCGATTCCAGACTTATATTAACTATAAGTCCAGGTTCCCTTCGCCGATGTCAGTAATGTCCAAGATAAACTCAGAAAGTATATATGAATTCAAAAAGTCACATTGGTACTTGCTCGGATTTGAACCCACAACCTCGTGTATGAGAAGCGAGGCCTTAACCACTGGGCCATCACGACATATAATAATATAACATAATATAATTTAATTAGGTACATAAAGGTTTTGTAGTACATGACGGACTTACAAAGTATGCATTATTAATTACATGGTGTAGGTACAATGAATAGTTGGATGAATCGCTGCGCTCCTAGCTAGATCACTGAGTAATCTGTATTTAGGAGACACAGGTGTGGTGAGATATTTTTCAATGACTTTGTAGTATCCGGTTGATATCTAATCTTTTATAGCATAAAATATTCTCGTAAATGAATTTTATGGCTCCTTAACACAGTGCTGGCGGCATTGCCGCCGGCTTTTGCGCCTCCATTTCCTTTGCGATCCTTTGTGCGGCAAAACTGGGCGCGCCGCGGCTTGCCCAGCGGCAAGGCGCCGCGGTGGCAATTACAGCATGTTTATAACTTACTGACAGTCCGGCCGTCTAAAGAATGCGTTCTTGACACATGTCAGTTTCATACTAACAAATACGTGTTTTGCGAATTTGATCCTTATGTCGACTAAAAAATTTCCAACTGACAGGTGTCAGGACCGCATTCTCTCGACGGCAGGACTGTAACCTACACACCACATGGGGTGTACATCGGATATTTTGAAATCTTGACATATGTATGTACCTCGCCTGGCTATCAAACAATTAAATAGGTATTTTGCAAACGGTCTTTTAAATCGATTAGGCTCAGGCCATTTCTCCCGTAGCCTATCGCCTTCCAACCATAGAATATCCATATCGATTGTATACTTGCGGAGCACAGATTGCAGCTTCTCTATCAACTCAGCCTTGATACACAGGAATTTGACTGACTCTGGCATAGATCGTAGCTTAAACTTGGGCGTAGAAGCTTCTCAGTATCAATATAAAACTACATGAGATAATAACTCTTCAGCCTTTGAAAATTTTAATATTTGGAAGAGTTGCTTCCCCTTTAATTTTTTTTTTTGACATTACGAACTTAATGTTTTAAGTTTTAATAGTTGAATACTTCAATATATAAAAATGATTTTCTTTCTTTTTGGTAGAAACATTTTATTAATCTCTCAAATACATTGCAAACTATAGTTTTGTATAATTTAGAAGTAATTTTTCGATTTTTGTAAATGTGAGTACCCTGGAGTCGTTTATTATCTTATTAAGATGTATGTTGACTTGAAAGAGCATGGCAGTTGAGAGTATATATTATGCTCACTTAAATGTCTCGTTGATGGTGGCGAGTGTGTTGGATCCTTCGGTTCCCTACAAAATGGTTGAGCGGGATGGTGCTGATCCACGCGTCATGTTCGTGAATGGGCGCCGTCAATTGAGACTGGTCATCTCTATCTGCCAGGATTTATTTTTAATCTTATATTTTGAATTGTTTTGATTATTTTTTGTACATTGTTCTCACATATAGAAGCAACAAGAATAATATACCCAGGATTTTGTAATATCTATATTTAAAATAGTGTCCTTGGAGTTTCTTACCCGTTCTTCTCCATAAAGATCTACGTTTTGGAATGTGCAACTAGCTTCAACTTTCTGACTAACTGACCGACTATTTGGCAATTCAAAAGTTCCTGTAAATGGTTTAATTGAAATAAATGCTTTGAGTATGAGTTTGAGTTTGAGGCCAGCGCGGCAGAGTTTAGAAAATTACGTCCATTAAATACGTAAATTAGGTACGAAGTGTCTGTATAATGTAGTAGAAGTGGGTCATTAATATTGTCGCGAAGTCTAAACGCTACCAAAGTTGACGTAGATTAACGAAGCTTACAATTTTGAGAGTAATTTGCAACGTTTCACCAGCTCATACTAGTGTCGTGGTTTCTTTGATTTAATTTTTTTAAATGTAGCTTATAATATCCACTGTGGCAACACTGTCAAAGTACAAATGATTAAGAGCGTGCATTCTGAAAGTGGGCAACGTCGCTTATGGATATAAAATATTTCACTGTTTTGATTAATTTGGCAATATTACTGTATGGAAATATGACTAACTAGTGAACTGAAATATCGATTATGAAATGCAGTAGCCTAATTAATACGCAGTATAACAACGCTTTTAGGATGCTGTTGGGGCTGCCGTGGCGCTGCAGCGCGTCCAGCATGTTTGCTGAAGCGCGTACGGATGGGTTTCAAGCCATCATGCGCAAGAAAGCGAACTCCTTGCTGCAATGTCTACGAAGCAGCAGCAACAGCATTCTTAGTGCTATTGCTGCCCGTTTTGACTGTCCTTTCCAAAATCTGTGGATAAGGACAGCCATAGGCATAAGTTAGGTATAGATACTAACAATACTATCATATTTTTCGGTACAATTCTGTTACTAACACACTAACATATTATAATTTGTAACCAGTTATGGAGTTTTTCTCTGAAATAAATAAATAATAATAATAATAATCCATAGTTCCAGGTCACCAGTCAACTTTAGCCACCCAAACCCATAGCCCAATTTATTTTGTTTCCATGTTCTGCAATAGTCCTGCACCAACCGGGGGTTGTCCTTGGGTGCACTTGCATAGTGCATACAGGGATAATCGTCGGCTGGTGCCTCATTTCATTAAAACGCCTAACGGGCCTCTGCGAGTTGGATTCGGCCCCTCGTACGCCTTCCAAAGGTCCAGGACCCCAGGGTCCTGAGAAATGTCAAAGACCAAAAATTATAATAATACCGTAACACCAATATTTAGTTTTAGATGTAAAAAAGTTTTTGCACCTAAAACGGTTACAACATCAAATTAAGTGTTATATTTGTATTTTTATTAAATAACCGACGAAAATTTTCAATGCATGGATGGTTTAGAATAATGTACTGAATCCATGGTAACATTTTTCGCGTCGATGCCACCCTGTATATTTTCATTATGGCAACTGAATGTATTATTTTACTTTGGCATAAGGCTTCCTTTACATGACGCCGGAGCCACACCGGAGCCGCACCGACGTCGGACCGCAAGATGAAAAAAATTCAGAACATTTTCGCCGGTGCGGGGCGGCGCGTGGCGGTGCGGGGCTTAGGCGATATTTGGGCGATATTCATTCAAATTTCGAATACAAACATGCGGTCCGGCGCCCGGTGCGACTCCGGCGTCATGAACAGGAAACCTAAATAACAGTTATTTGCCATTTTAAATGGTAAAATGTAGTGTAGAGCCAGTCGTCGTTTGATTGTGAAGTTGTGCGAAATAAAAGTGTTAGCAAGAAAAGAGTGTTTTCTTCAAACTAGGTTATCTTCTTAGGTAATCGCTGTTGGAAGGTGGGTAATAAAACAAAAATAATTGCGTGATTTAAATTGATTTACTTTTCTAATACGGATACAAACAGGCATTCATTTTAATTCCAAATTGATAAGAAAAACATTTTTACCTCTCAACTTTTACTCGTCGTACAACTACATCGGCCATTTTGAAGTCTACTGGTAAAGTACGTACAACCACATCGCTACTGTCACGCTACTGTGGTCCGACACTACTGCGATTATCTACGAAACTAAGCACCCTATCTCTTTCATTTTTGTGATATAATGAGCACGAAAGACAGAGCTAACAATAAAAAAATACGCCATGGTTGGTAACATGGCGTATTTTATACATTTAAACGAAAAATCGAATCCATCCACTCGAAAGTAACCTTGCAGATTATGCAAAGAAAATGGTGGAAATACGCAAGTGTTGCAAATTTTTATTTTTATTACTCAAATAAATCATAAAAATAGAAGTGCTATTAATAGAGAAGTTATTTAATGTAGTTTTGTTTACAAAATCATTAAATAATGATGAACCAAAGATATTTTTTTTTCTTACTAATAATTGTGAGTCGCGTCCCTGGTAGTCAAGTGGTTTTTGTTTGTGCTATAAAGTGGTACTATTTAATTTTGTTGAACTCTTTAGCATTTATAACACTCAGATAATCTCATAAACTTGCAACATAAGTCTAAAGATACGAGGGCGACACTGAAAGTTTTTAGAACAGGCCACTTGTAAACGATATAATAAAAAAATAAGTTAAATTTTGAAAATGGTACTCTTTGCCAATATTATAGTGTATGTGTTTTATTCATTTGTCATTTGTTTACAATTTGGCGGCAAATTGAAAATTGTCTATGTCACGTCAGCATGAATTTAACGCGAGAAAATTTGCGTATATCGATTTTTTTTGACTTTCAATGTGATTATTAAGTCAACAAGAAAGTTATGATAGACTTCGATTTGCCTTTCACGATGAAGCCCTATCTCGTGCCACTGCTTACAACTGGTTTAATGAGTTTAAACGTGGTCGCACCTAACTTCACCGATGATCTGCGTGAGGGACGGCTTTCTACGGCGACGACTGAAGCTAACATCAGTGTTGTGCGGCGTATGATAGAGACTGACAAAAGAGTGACTTATCAGTAGATTCAGACAAGCTAAAGCATCGGTATGAGTCAAGTGCACAAAATCCTCCATGAACATTTAGCGGTCAGGAAGTTTTGTGCCCGGTGGATACCTCATAATTTGACAGAGACCCAAAAACTCCGTCGTGTTGATTGGTGTCGTGAAATGGTTCAAAGATTTAACGAAGGTGACTCAAATGCTGTGTCCGACATACTTACGGGTGACGAAAGCTGGATTTATTGTTATGATCCTGAAACTAAGAGACAGTCTGCTGTCTGGGTGTTTTCTTCCGAGGAGTTGCCAACTAAAGTGAAGAGAGGTTCGAAGCGTGGGAAAAAAGATGGTGGCCTCGTTCTTCGGAAGGACGGGTCATTACGCAACAATTGTTTAAGAGAATTGAAAAACAGTTACTGAAGAGTGGTACAGTAACAATTGTTTGCCACTTGTATTGGAAAAAGTTCGGAAGAAACGACCTCGCAGTAGGATCCTCCTTCACCATGACAACGCCTCCTCGCACACCGCCAAGCAAACAATCGAATACTTGGTGACGTCAGACGTGGAATTACTGGGTCACCCGCCCTACAGCCCCGACCTCGCACCTTGCCATTTTTATTTATTTCCGAAAATAAAAGAGGAAAACGTTTTATGGACGCCGAGGAAGCAGTGGCTGCTTTTCAAAATGCCGCCGAAGAGACCCCTTTTATTTTTATTTTTTTGAGGATGGGAAATCATCAAATGACTTCTCCCGCTCTGGGCTGAGCGAGAGGGCATGTCAGACTTTTACTGACTAAAACCCACCCGTGTTTCTTCCGTTGCCCGTGTACCGGGGCCGCGATATCCCTTTCGGACAAACCCGCAACCCCAGCAGGACCGAAGAGACCCCTATGGACGATCCGAGTGGGCAAAATGCTTTTCTCATTGGTTCCATCGGATGCAGCGATGTATTGATGTAAATGGACACTATTTTGAAAGGATATAATAAAACGAATAACTTGCTAGTTTGTTCAGTTTTTGATTTTCTAAGAACTTTCAGTATCACCCTCGTAAACAACGTGGACATGTTTACAATAATTACAATACGTTGAGTGAGACGGGTTGGCGCCGCGAAATTTTATGACGGCTTTCAATTAGTTATTTGGACATATTTTTAAATGGTTTTAAATTATAAATTATTATTAATTTATTTTATTGATAGGTCAATAAATTTCGTAGAAACATTATTTTGTAAGGTAAGAATATGCAAAATTTTGATATTTATGATGGGAAATATGGTACAGATTACGAAACAGTTACAGTTTTATATGGGTTTCATAGTTAAATAGCAAGAAATCGGGGTTTAAACACAAATGGTTCTGAATGGTCCTCTAAAGAGGCGGGGCCTGGTCAAGGCCGTTAGCAAACTTAACCGTTCGGAAATTTTTGGCATACCAACTGAAGGGTCATTAGATTAAATAACAGTGACAGTTTACACATGTCATCACCGTCACTGATTCATTTCGTTTACAGAGACCAAATAGAACTTTTACGTTATACAATCGCCGTCTTACCTTAGAATAAGTTTCGGTAGTATTTATCATTGGGAAGCTCAGATGACAGCCACTTTTTTTATTCATAAGAAACCTACCTGAGGGTAGTGTTATGCTAAAATTGATGTACAAAACCATAACCCTCCTTTTGACCTTCGCAGCAGTCAGGTAAAAATTCCCAGCAGCAATATAAAACTACATGAAATAATAACTCTTCTGCCTCTGCAATCATGTAGGCCAGCGTTTAGAAAATTACATCCATTACCCGCCTTGTATGCAAGAGCTCCGTTAAAGTAGGTAGTATTGGAGCAATGGACATAATTTGTGGTCCAAGCCGGGTGTAAGAACATTGTTGATTGCACTGTGGGAAAACTTCATGAGGTCAACATTGAACCCCAAACTTTATCTCATGTGTTGTGGAATGCCAGTATGGAATCGTCTGTAGAATTCAGAAGTGGGTCATTAAAAGAGGGGGTCGCACCGGAGGGCGTAGAATCAAATATATTTTACAAACGACAGTAAAAAGTTATGGCCTCTGAAAAAAATGGAATGTAATATTCTAAAAGTGCAATTGTGTCTGGTTTGTGGCTCCGGGCCTCGGAAGGCACATTAAACTCGTTGGTTACTGCTGTCGTTTGTAGATCTTTGACAGTTATAACGGATTAAGTCTGACAATCAGTCTTACCAAGGGGTATCGTGTTACCCAGTACCTGGGTTGTAGAACTCAGCTAGGTAGTCACTCCATGTAAAATACTGGTATTCAGCTGCATCCGGTCACACTGGAAGCAGACCCCAACATAGTTGGTAAAGGCCAGGAAGATGATGCCTTAACAATATTGCTGCATCTGGTTAGACAGAAGGCCAACCCCATCATAGCTATGCAGATGTGTAGAAGTCTATGCAGATTATTGGGATCCACGATGATTTACTGAAAACAATCTAATAATCACTTAAGTGTATTAATTAAAATTTTATGGATTTATCTCAAATTCTTTTTTTTTTGTACAGGTTACGCATAAACAATTCTAAATTCTACCAAATTTTCAAAATGATCCGTCGCGCATCGGCTAGTTTTCGAGTTCTAAGGTGGCACCTCAAATTAGACCGTCTGAATTGAGGAGCCACCTTAAAATTCCAGGATCGGGCCTACAACATTGGCAAATTTACTACTAAATATTGGTAGTACCCGCGTTTAAATATGAGACATGGCTTCTCAATCCATACGGACGCAAAAGACCTATGTAGTAAAAGTACTTACACAAATTGTTGACAAAGTTAAGTGACGTGCAAAGCCTAAAACTAACCAACATAATCCTAACCATCTAAAATGTAATACACTACCTAACATTAATCAAAATAAAACCAGAGCACGTACTAAATCAACATAAACATCACCGTGATATACTGACTCACAATAGCAGGGAGTAGGTAACACCTGTTCCATCAAAGCTCCATTTGTTACAGGCAAGTCACTGACACCCGCGTCGCTCTCATAAAATGCTTTAATGCGTAAATATTCTTGTTACATAGTACAAAAGGCGGTTGTAAATAAAAAATGTTATAGTAACTAGAGTAGTGAGTAATGAAAGTTATTGTAATGAAATAGCAGAATTTATAGAGTAGGTATGACTATCACAGTAATTATTTGATAGAGTAATTATTATTTCACGTCTTTTTAACATCGTTCTCACATAATTATAATTATAAATTCAACATAAATGGTTTAACTAATATTTTATAACAATTCAAGGTATTACTTTTGATTTCCCGTATTATAAGGGTAATAATGAGACCATGTCAAATAATCAACTGGCATATGAATTTATTTTAGTTTTTGTTTTTATATTTTTATTACGGACGCTTTTAGCGTGCACGTCTTTCTTCATTGTTCTCACATGATAATTTCAACATGAATGATATTTCCAATATTTTGTAACAATATTCTGATTTAAAAGAAAAAAAAAATTCATATGCCAGTTGATTCTTTGACATGGTCTCATTAATAGCCTAAAGTTATGGGATATCAACAGGAACACCTTGTATGTGTAATTTGAAAGAGTATCCATGGAGTTTCTTGCCCGTTCTTTTTAATTTTCCGCTTTTGATCCTTTTCCTCGGATCATTTTACGCTTTGGAATGGGCAACTAACTTAATTTTTCTGAATGTCCAACTCATTTCACAAATCAAAAGTTCCTGTAAATGGTATAATTAAAATATATGATATGATAATATATGTTAATGTTTGATTTTGAAGTATATTTATATTATGATACTCGAAACCGTGACCGATAGCTTACCTAGCCATTGTGTTGACCACGAAACTTTCTGTTGTGTTGCGGCAACACATTAGACAATAAGCAAATTGGAAAACGTGAAACACCCTACGTTTCACGTCTGACAATTTCCTCATTGTATCCCTAACAAGAACCTGAAGAAAGTTTCTGGCTCTTTCCTTTTCTTCATCTGAGTTTTCAAACTGTAAAATAATGTCCTGTCCAGTATCCTTTTTTTTTTTTTTTTTGGAGTGGTTTATTGTCAAATAGCTTCTCCCGCTCTGTGCGGAGCGGGAGGGTGTGTCAGACTTTTACTGATTAAAACCCACCCGTGTTCCTTCCGTTGCCTGTGTGCCGGGGCCGCGATATCCCTTTCGGACAAACCCGCAACCCCAGTAGGCATTGGTCCTTACGGACCCCGTCAGTTGGTGCTGACATCTCTTTGGGGCGCGCGTGGAACACAACGCGCCGTCGACCCGGGCCCTGGTCCTTATCGGACGGCGAGCTACCCATTGCTCATCGTCCGCAAGCCCGCGCCTACGGTGGCCGGCAGTCGGCTCGCGTCCAGTATTCTTACGGCTGGCTTCACAGCTGTGCAGGAGACCCGTATGGGCTCCCGGAACGGAGACACACATGAGGCGCTAGAACATTTTTTTGGATGCTCCGTATGCGACCCGCTCCGGGTAGAGCCCGTATATCGTATCGTACTACTCCCTCGTACCTACATAACCCGTACGGGTCTCCCACTTACCGGCGGCCCGTGCGGGTCTCCCGCACAGCTGTGACACCAGCCTAATAAGGATGAGCCGTCAGCCAATAGATAATATGTACAGCTCGCTAAAAGAACTTGATATTGGTGAACAAAAAAAAAATCTGTCTTACAGTAAATATTCAATCACATCAAGCCAGTGACAGCTGTCTTCAAATAATAAAACCGGCCAATTGCGAGTCGGATCACGCACAATGGAGGGTTCCGTAGTTGGGATGAATGTATCCCAAAAACAAACTTAACTTTGTAGTTGAAAAACATGCTGTCCCATACATCGATATACGTCACGGTCAATTCTCCAATTGAAAATGTAAGTTTGTAATTGCAAAAAATATTTTTATGTGATAAAACTACAGATTAACGATTTTCGGTCACTTCCCATTACTTGTGATATGAGACCTTGCTTTCTGAAAAATTTCATGATTCTAGAGGAACGGCAAGTACCCTGTAGGTTTTGATTTATTTGCGAGTATCAATACCATACGCGACATATTTTGATACTCGCAAATAAGTCCATGCAATAAAAAATGGTCGTATTTTTTTATTGCATGGACTTAGAAATTTGAATCTATTAGAGCTCCAAGGAACCGTAGACTCACGTATTTGATATTAATTTCAACTTGATACCTCCACGCGTTCTTTAGAAAAAGGGCCTTGACAGACTAACAGGCAGACAGACAACGAAGTGATCCTATAAGGGTTCCGTTTTTTTTTCCTTTTGAGGTACGGAACCCCAAAAAGGCAAAAAAAACGGTTAATATTTTTCATTACATTATTCGCTTTTCGTTGAAGCCAAATTGGGTTGATCAATTACTTACTATATACAGTCCTTGTAAATAGTAATAAGCTGGACTTTAATCACTGTGAGTCAATACGCAGGTGCGTGATCTCCAACTGAATCAACATGCCCTATATTGATACCGATTACACAAGCATAAGCCATTTACTTTTACTTAGAACAAAGTAAAACTAAGTAGTACCACGAAAAGGTAAGTAGTTCATACTAAAGACTTTGTAAGTTCAGAAATGCGCCAAAGTTTATATGCATTTTTGAACTGACAGTCATTAAAATCGTGAAAATATTCCAAGACAAAGAGATGGTAACATTAACAAGACAAGCACACGCCAAAACGATACTAATAGTGTACCATTTTTCCAATTTCGGTATATGGAACACTAAAAATATTGGCAGAATATTCGCAATAAGGAGGCAATACACGCATAGCCGCGCGCGCCGAGCATGCCAACCAGCCGAAAGTGATAAATAACATATCGGTAACCTAATAACCACAGACAAAAATAAACAATATATTATCGTCACCGCAGGACGAGTCTCGTTTGTAACCCACCTATTACGTAACTTTACGGGCTATAAACCGGACAAATGAAATAGTTTGTCGTGCGAACGCAATAGTAGCGCGTCGGCCCGTCAATTTGTTAAGTCGTATGTTTCACTGGCTCCCTCAAAATTGCTTTTGTATGCTACATGTTTAGAGTTACGCGTAAAGATAAGCGAATGTGAGTTATATTGCCTAGATCGTAAAGCCGTCTACATGGAAGAGATAAAATTATATTATTTCTAAATCATTTGTATGCGTTTTGCGTTTCTGCTTTATGGGAACAAAGTTGTAAGTAAAGTTAACACTTTCACACGAGGGTACTAGTGGCAATAAACTCAGTCATGCTTTGTGAAAAATTAAATAGACGTCTTGGGCGACTCGTAAGTAGAGATGTTCCAACAGACTAGTCGGTAAACCAGACTATTCGGCTTTCGTAGTCAGCGGCTATTCGGCAACGACCGCCGACTATCCAGCTTCTTATTTCGTATGTATTTTCAATAAAATGTATATAAAAATATTAATTTAAAATCAAGCTAATGTAACTTCTACATTATCTTGATTGTTAATTAATATTTTTATTTTAGAATCAGTTTTACACATTTTGAAATATAAAGCAACCTTTCCTTTAGTAATCAGTCTCTAAAATTACTTACTTGTAAAGAAAAAATATCTATGACATTTATCAAACTAAATTCGAGACATGATTAAATTTTAATTTACTTCTTTCACCTGAATGAACAATAACAGTATTGTCTTTATTTAAAAAAAAAACACCGCTCTGACACGTGCAAAAGCAATAATCAAGAAATAATACGTGTTCCAACACGCTCGCAGACGGCGGTTGCGACATGCGCGCGAATCAGCTGTAAACGAAACGTCACGGAAATTGCCGAATACCCCCGCCGGCCGACTAGTCGGGCTCCTTACAACCGACTAATCGGCTAGTCGGCTAGTCGGCCAACGTTGATGTCAGCACATCTCTACTAGTAAGTTATTTTAAAGACGCCCATAAACTATTGTCGCCTTGGGTTTATGACAGAATAACCAGTAGAGTGGAAAGTGGTTCTATGTCGTGAACAACAATCTGAAAGGTGAGAATTTATTGATTGATGAACTTATTGCTTACTTATTTATCAGGAAGGCTCTCGTATACCGAAGTCGTAAGTCAGTTTGTATCAACCAGATGTAGCGTGAATAAACTACTAATTGTACAACACTAAAGACTAATTAATTATGCAACACAAATGACCAATTGGGCAACACAAATTACCAATTATTCAACACAAATGCCTTATGAACCATCACATAAAGCAGGAATTCTACAGAACACAGTATACGAGTAACGCAGTTCTGTACTTGCAATGTTTGCGGTTGAATACAGAATCGGGTCGTAACTCTTAACTTCAGGATCATGATATGCTATGACAAATGGTGCTGTCGTTCTATAACAAATATGTTTTGAATTTTAGATTTTGCAATATTTATGGTATTTTCTTTTTTTATGTTGCTTCTGTAGGAAACATAATATCCCGTTAAAAAATATAAACTTTCCCTGAATATCAAACTAGCCATTACTTAATTACCTATTATAAATGTGAAATTAAGTATCTCCAACTGTCAGTCTGTTTGTTAGATGTTCACGGCTGAAAAGCAGGACGAATTTTGATGAAATTCAGTACCTACAGGGATATCTTTTACTTATTTTGATGAACGGCAAGGGCATACTTTTGAAGTTCAACCCCTAATTGGGTGTTGAAGTTTGGTAAAAAAAAACGTAATTATTTAAAAAAAACCGGCCAAGTGCGAGTCGACCTCGCACACGAAGGGTTCCGTACTACCGTACAATATTGAGCAAATAAATGAAAATACTAAACGAAGAATATTATTATTTTTCATCTTACATTTTAAAAATCGCAAAGATAAATTTGTATTTCATAATGATACTATGAATTACAAAGTAATTTTTTGCCCATATTTAAATAAAATACCTTATGAATCGGCGTTTTTGTATTTGTTGATTATACATGATATACAGAAGTTTCAAATTCATAACTTGTTTAGTTGTTGCGATAGAGCTCGTACAAAAATGGGTTAAGACTTTTACGACCCTCAATTTCTTCATTTTTAAAGGTAAAAAACAAAACTAAAATTATATGTGTACTCCACTCGATGAGCTTTAGACATTGACAGCCCACATGCCAGGGTAAGATTGTTTTTTCAAAATGAAAATGTTATTGTATGGGGACTTTATTATTTTTTTATTATAGCGGCAATATAAATACACAATCTGAGAAAATTTCAACTTTCTACCTATTACGGTTCATGAGATACAGCCCGCTTACAGACAGACGGACTGACGGACAGCGGAGGCTTAGTAATAGGGTTCCGTAACCCTAAAAAGTGGCCAAGTGTGAGTCAGACTTGCACACGAAGGGTTCCGTCCACCTTACAATAATCATTGTCATTATTAAGATCGAGCAAAAAACACGTTTCTTGTATGGGCACTCAATTTAATTTTAAAATTTTCTTTTATCTGTACCGGCCATAGTAGTACACAATCTGTGATAAGCCTTGTGACTGACAGATGGATGGGCAGCGGAGCTTTAGTAACAAGGTCCCTTTGGCACCCTTTAGGGACGGAACCCTAATAATGGGCCTACTCATGTTAAATATTCAAAACCTGCTGTCTAAAGAAGGACCTGATTTTCTTTTCTCATTTCTAGAATTAAGATTAAGCCGAGTCACAGAGCACATAAACAAAAGCAGAGTACGAAGGACTAACTACGTGAAAGTAATTACAATTATTTTGTTCCGCGCATCTTGTAATATCATTTCCGAGATTCTTCTATTTTTTTTTTGTTTGTTTTTCGTTTGCTAGTTATCCAGTTCACAACTCCGGCCTCGTGGGATGGTAATTAAATTGAGGTAGGTATGCTTTTTTTATGAAAAACTTTTGCATGTTTTGGGAACTTTTGTAGAAAAAATATTTTACTCCATGCAGGTTTAAGAGACTGTCATAATTTTATGCTGCCTAATTGAGCGAGAAAACGATTTTTTTGGTACATATCTTACGTGACCATTTATTTTTTCCGTCAAAGCGTGATAAAATGACTTATTATTGATTTAAAATAAATAAAATAAAATAAGTTTGTATATCAGGTTTCGTTTTACCTTTTGTCATTGTCCTCAAAATGGCTTTTAACACTGCAACTCCTACTAGTGTTATGATCCATATTTTATTCTAAGAGGCACTCGACTACAGCGGTACTGCCAGGTAGACATAAAATGTACTCAATTATAAAAAATTGGTATTGTTGAAATCAACGATTTTCAGTAAATATTCTCAATACGACCGGGTGACAACGCTTCCATGCTCCTACAATTTTGTTTTGTCAAAGTGGGACATTTTTACCTATCTTGGTGACAGCGGGATGCATAGGTTAAAAGCGGGACGTATGGTCACGTTATACATGTCTGATTCATGTAACGGTTAGGTCCAGAAACGGGTTTCTCCTTTATGGCTTAAATTCACAAGGTAGTCGAACTATAATGCCTGGATCATAATTTTAAAATTCTTCCCTCGTGTTGGCACGAGCTTACCTACCTTACCTAGTTAATTAACCTTGATAGCCGAACTGGTTGCTAAAAGAACCATGTATTGTTTTTTTATGGCGGCTTTATTAATAAGTACCTACATTTTGCGCTGCTGCTGACGGTGAGGTCCAAGGGTTCGATTCCCAGCACTGGTAAAGTGTTATTGGGTTTTTCCACCAGGATTTTTTTCAGTAACACCCCGGAGTCTGGATTTATGCCCGGTTGATGAGAATAGGTTTGCTTATATGAATATTAATTGTTGAAACATATTTATATTTTATTTTTATTTTTATTATTTAAATAAAATCAATTTAAGAAATTTAATCTAATGTGGCAGATTAATTAAACCAAATTGAAATAAGGATTGTTTAATTCCATATAAATAATATATTGAAATAAGTCGCAGGAAATCCTATACTTAAACGGGTATTACATAAGATTAAACATAAACGGCGCAATGTGGATTGTGGCTGTACTATTGATAAACCTCTGCCTAAGCAGAATGCATTACCAGTTCCAATAACGCGCGCGCAATCGTTGCCTGTGTTTAAAAGACTCGTGAAAGAACATTACTTGTCGTTATGATTTTGTTCTTATCGTTAGCTGTAATAATATTCGTCATTTATTTTTGTTGCTTATATAGTTAGTATGTATGTATCTATGTATCTATTATATAGCACTTATCTGTGTATCCATTATAGTATATTGTACTCATATACCTTTTATTTGCACCAAAGACAGCCCCATTTTATGTCCAGAGAATCACTGTCCATTTCAAGGTTGCCTGGAAGAGATCGCAGTAAGCGATAAGGCCGCCAATTGTATATTTTGTAGTGTATTACTTTTTCTTTATGTAATTATAATCGGGTATACAATAAAGTATATATAAATAAATAAATAAATAAGCCTACGGGGAAATACAGGATGTTATGTATGTATTCATGGGGCAATAAGAACTGTTCTGCTGCAATAATTATTTATCACACATCTCCCAATTTTTTTTGTTATTTCCCTTTGTTACAAAAGACGATCAATACTGCAATAATCACAACACATTTCTCGAAATGCCGATTGGTGAATGCCATTCCACTGCAAATAGCTTCATCGTCGGCACACGTCACAAATTGTAACGCGCCATTGACACTCGAAAACGATTCGATCCATCGTCCACTCCCTTAACGAAATCGAGAACACAAAATGTTTTCTACTTTCTTTTATTTTATTTTGTTCGTTACTTCGTCCATACAAACTTCAATACCCTTTTCACCTCTTTAGGAGAAGTAGTTTTAAAAGTTTTCCTAACTGGGTGATCTATACAACAGAGCATGGGGTTCAGGATTCGATGCCCAAGTCGGGCAGCATGAAATTTATCAGCAGAAGCCCGGATTCAGATTTTTAATCCGGTTGATGGCAATTGGCTCGCTTCGCTGTTATATTGGACTTTCAAACATAATCATCGATAAAATACAATAGACGACGTATATTTAGTAACTTAATTCGCGTAACTGTTCTTAAGGAGTCATAAAGAACCCTGTAAGAAATCGACACGTGTATCACCTCTCAACGAGGCATCCTCAGGGTGGCTATTGACTTGTTGCAAACCCGGACCCGACGTGTGGACACGTCAAGCGTTGAGAGCAGTGTGACTGTAAGGGGCCGCGAATAAACGCAATAAAGGTGACCTTTATTGCGTTTATTTGCGGCCCCTTATCCCGGAGATAACGATGCTAGCCGAGGTGGGCGGGGCAGTAATCCTATATAAGTGGGGTTGGCGGGCGAAGTGACTCACACTACTCTCGACGCTTGACGTGCCCACACGTCGGGTCCGGGTTTGCAACAAGTCAATAGACATCCTGAGGATGCCTCGTTGAGAGGTGAAACACGCCCTCTCGCTCTGCCCAGAGCGGGAGAAGTTATTAGATAATTGCCCACCCTCACAAAAAAAAAGATACTAATCTACATGATCCTCATATGGCCTGACCAAGATTATGTCTGGACTTTAAAAGAGACTCCTGACTGACCTCTGAGTTTGTTTCAGCCTTTCCCTCATAGTAGTCAGATAGGAAACACCGAACTCATCTAGCAAATTTTTAATATTTTTAATATGACGAGTATAAGTGATTCCTATCTTATATCGAATATCCTATTTACAGAATAAACAATTTAATTTAATTTCATTTCATAACTATTGTCAAAATGTCAAGTTTCTAACCACCAGTGTGACAGGATTTAATTGTTTTGCCAAACACCAAATTGCTCAATTATTTGAACGGAATGAATGGAAGTGTGAACGCAAATGTTTTGCAACAGCTCGCTAACAAAGAATTATCATTGCTCGGGCATTTTAATCATCTAAATTCAGGCATTGTTCTGAAAAAACTTGCCCCGACAGTTCATTACATTGCGTCCCTCTGAATGTACAATGGTAACAATGTTTTTTTTTTGTATTCAATGTTACTTATCAGAACTTTTTATTGAGCGAAGAATTGAAGACTTGTATTTCGTAGCTGTAGTAGTAGATTTTCTTCGTTGGAAAAAAACGTTTTTTTGGCGAGGATTTCTTGGAATTCATTACTTAGTAATACATCTAAACATAATTACAGCCTGGAACTCTGTTAAATTAATGCCAACATTTCTTTTTATTACTCTTAGTAAAGAAAAAGGACGTATTTAAACTATGGTTTTATAGAAGAGCGATGGCCGCCACATGACGTCATGAAAATGATGGCACCGGAGTATGACATAACGGTGTCCAAAAACGATCTCCAGGAAAACACACCAACTTACCTTCTTAAATTTACGAACCGTACGAGGCTTTTGGCTAATTTATAAGTGTGTTTCTAAAGTTTTTTTTTGTAATGTGCGTTTTGTTTGTGCAGAATAAACAATAATTCTTTCTTTATTTTAAATAAAGTTTCAGTGACGCAATTCGACGGTAAATTGCGGACGCTATGTAGCGGCCACCGCAGTCTTGAATTCGTTACCTATCTTTGATGTTTGATATAAACCTATAATTTTATTTCCAATCAAAAAAAACTTGAGTTGGTAATCCAGCCACCAACCACGCTCAGGGGGTTTTCAAATTAAACAAATATAATATAGTAAACATTTGCTTTTTCTTTGCATTCAATGGCAACATCCGTTACGTAAAGATACATAAATATTGATCAACCTTTTAATATCCTATCGTAACGGAAAAACGTTAATATCCTTAAGAAAATATTCCCAACTCTCATTATACTGTTAACACTGTGTAGACCGGGAGATAGCAACCTAAAGCCTAACATCATCTCAAACAAAAAAATTAAAAGGATAGTTAAAAATAATCAGTTTTCCAGATATTTTGCGTTAATTTAATTTTCAATTCAAGACCTTTAGAAATAGAGTGACACACAGGTATGTAAAGGTGGAATATCATGTCGGGGTCACCAGATATAGATGTATGAGGAACAGGGTGTAAATTTCACACATCCTCCATAGAAAAGGGAAGATCCTGCGACCGGATGGGTGTTGTGTCCGGTGGGCTATTGCCCGACCATCGTGACTTCAATATGATGCGTAGTTCGCATGTGGCGATGTAGATGCCGCCACAGACGACGCGCGTCAAAGCCGAACTTCTTCTAAAACTTGATGTTCCAGATTTACGCCTGATACTGCAGGTATGTATTGCATGTTGGACTCGTTAGTCGAACACCCTATAGGTGGTTCGACTAACAAGCGCTATTAAAAGTCCAGTGGTTTGATTTGGTATTCATGTTTTAACCATCCATAAAGAAATCACCGGTTGTGTGCATTCCCATTTATTTTACTCATGTCGCAGGCAATTAAGGTTTAACGTCAAAGAAATTGGTCACAACTTCCTCCTGTTAATAACAACAGCGTATTTATTATATCATTTTCCTTTTAGCCAATCGAGGCCAGAAAAGACGTTCATTTTGCTAATAATTATGATGATCAAAAACTCCGGCTCTATGGTTTCCAACAAGGAAAAGGGAAGTACGTAATGATTAAGGCATCGAAACATGAGGAAAAAGTGAGCAGTAGCCTCTCATTAGATAAAATATTGCGATACAACCGCCATACAACTGTTAACTAATCAAAGAAAGAAGAAAATAAAAGTCATAAAGGTAAGTGTAGGTATGTTACGTCAGAGAAATTAATTGTTAAGCAAAATGGATTATTTCAGTTTGCCCCACCAAAACGGGGACGCAGCGGACGCGTGTGATGTTAATATCCGGACACATAAGTTCTTAGTTATTTTGCTGGATTATTCCACTTAGTCCCACTGATGGGACAAATTTGCTTAATAATTAATTACCCTGACTGAATGTGCTATGCTGATAAATTCACTAATTTCTAACTACTCATGTAGTGGTAAGCAGCAGACTGACCAAGTGCTTAGCAAATAACTTGAAACTTCCGCGGTTCGGAAGTTAATGAAATATAAAATATTCGGTAAAGTAGCACAGATGTTTATTTATCGGACACAAGTTATGAAGAATTTAAATATTTTATAAAAAAAACAAAATATTATAAATTAATTTAAAAATAAAACAGACATTATAAATTTTCCTTTGTATAGCTCCCCGCCTAACCGTTTATATATGTACACCCCTCGCTTTGTAAACCAAACGCATTCGCCATCATAATAAATAACACGATAACAAAGAATACGTCGCCGATACAGTACATTTACCAATACATTTACTTTCAAAGCAAATCAAAGCTCTCATTAATTATAAGCCGGCAAAGAAATATGGCGACCGAAATAATATGGCGACCTATCCGACCGATGCGATGCGATGAAGTCTGCGAATAAGGGCCCGATCACACGTACCACAACCACATCACATCACAGCGACAACATGTGGGCAAGTATTGGTTACATGAGAACAATGTCGCTGCAGCTTCTTATAGTTGCCTTGTGGTAACTACAAAATTTCGATGTGGTTGCGTTGTCGCTAGTAGTTGTGATGTGGGTACGTTGTGGCTAGTGTTTGCAAACAGATCGTTGTGTTTGCGACGTGGCCACTAGTGCGTGGTCTCGCTGGTGGTTGCGTTGTGACTGCGACGTGGCCCTGACGTGGTCGGTATCGATCACACGCTTAATTTTGACGACCAAATGTGGTCCGTGTGAAGAAACTACTAATTTTCATACAATCTAGCGCCCCTCCACGTGTTGTCGTTGTGGTGTGGTTGTGGTAAGTGTGATCGGGCTCTAAACCTGGCCGACATTGATAAATTAATAGTCGCTTCCAACTGTTTCCGTTATTTTTCATTTACTTTTTCAGTTATTAATATGAATTGTATACTCGTAGTTCGGGAGATCGGCTGTTCAATAGTAATGATTGTTCGACGCATATGTGCTTCAATAAATACGTGTTTCCCGTTTGTCCTTTGTGGAGGGAAATACATTAATCAGGTAAGTCGGAATCAGGTCAAAGAGCGGTTACATTTATGCCTAAAGTTCGCATTAATGTAGAATTTGTGTGACGTATCGTTGATCAAAATTGTATAAAGAATATAGAATTATTGTAAAGTAAGTAGTCTTGTTTTTCAATTACTTCGATAGTTACTACAAGATCTTAATTGTTGCAATCAATGCCAGTGGGTCCAAGTATTCTAAAAAGTTCGATTGGCTCGAAAAGAACATTTATTTATTTGACGCTATTTTTTTTTCCAAAATAAAAGCCTTAGTTACTCCTTATAACATCAGCTATATGTCAGTGAAAGTCCCTTCAAAATAGGTTCAGCGAATTAGGAGATTAACCGGAACAAACAAACAGATAGTCAGACAAAAGTTTAAAGAATTGTTTTTTGTTGTTGTTATAAGTAGGTAACGTAAATACTTTCATATGCATTTGCATGAACTGTTACTTTAAAATTACAAATAGACACTTTTATATAATTTATTTGCATATAGAAGACATAGATGTATAGATCTATTATAGTACAAGAACAGATTGGACGGTGACCCCCAAACTAGGCGACGAAGAAGCCACAAGCTAACTCGAAACAAAGGCACATAATATAAGGAATTCTGGAACAAGACTGCAGGCCCACTGACACAAATCCCAGCACATAAAGACAATCGATCAGCCACTGCGCCAATCTCATTAAAACCCACTCCAGATTTTACGAGTCTCGTCAAATCTTGTCAGGATTGTTTTGCGCCTCAAATATTCTCTCTCTAAAAATCTTTTTGTTTTATTACACAGGGTTGATATAGTAGCTGTGTAGAATTTTAGAACAACCTACCAAATCCTCTTTTAATGCAACACATAGAGGCAATAATTTTCCACACCCTCGCTCTCCCGTTCTCCCTCAGCGGAAGCAAGCTCCTACGCAAACCTCGTAATAAACTATCGAAGGACAAAACTACGTATAAACTGACTGACCAATTAAAAACTTCGTATTTTTGTTCACAACAGGATGTCACTCCAACAGTGCCTATTTGCCGCATCAGCAAATACACGATTCACTGTCTTGAAATTAAACTACGCTCGGGAATGTTCGTTTTAAACGAATCTCCACGAATTCACGCTTAGGGGATAATAGTACTTATTTATTTTCGGGCTTGCAGGGTTTTAACATAGGAAGTCTGAGTGTGAATGCGGTTTCTAGCTAGATGTAGTGAGAATGCATAATTATGGATTGAAAGCTAAGCTAGTGAATAAAACAATGATTAGGTATAAAGTTGATTAAGCAAAATCATTTTCCTAAGGACTTTTGTTTTTGGAACGAAGATCTTTATTGCATCTTATACTCTGCACACTTGGCGAATGAGAGCTAGACCGAAAAAAGTTTGACCGTCACGATAATTTTGTTAAGTAGGTAACAAAATTGTCGCGACGGTCAAAATGTTACATTTTCTTCGGTCTCGTAGCAAAATTTTCTTTTTTCGGTGTCTTTTTTCGGTCTAGCTCTTATTCGCCAAGTGTGGAAAACCAAAAGAAATTTCGTTCCAATCGGGAGTCCTACGACGGAAGTAATTTATGAAGATTTGAATGACGTTGTTTCGACACACGCTGTTTTGAAAAAAATTACGAGTGGTACGCCAATTCGAAAACACATTGAATCGAAAACCGCTATATGGAATGACTATATCGCGAACACGCTGATACGATTTTTTTTTTAATTTTACGCTAGTATCGAAATTCACTGTTGTGTTTATTTGTCTAGGACGTTGCCCCACACTAAGATTTTTTTCTTGTATCGTGAGTGCGTTTACAAACATAGAAACTCACATACACTAACACCCAGACCCGGAACAATTACTTGCAGATCATACAAATATTTGTTCCGTGCGGGGATCGAACCCGCGACACGTTGCGCAGCAGTCGATCGCTCAGCCACTACGCCAACCGTGTCGTCAACAATAACAATAATTGACAGTAACGGTCAAGGACAATCCCAAGGGCACATCAATTTAGTATAATGACGAACTATATTTGTAAAAAGACTAATAATTTACAAATCCCGAGTCATTTAATACTCGCTAGTCCACCAATTATTCTTTCTCAAAATAAACAATACCAACCAACCAACATCCGTACATAACTAAATCCGAATACCTAAGCAACCTAAATTGTATTGGAGCAGTTTTTGTACACACCTCGGAAATTCCTCGGAACAATTTATAAGTTCCGAAAAACTCGCGTACAAGTTTAATACGACGGGAATTCTTAACGAAACAGTTCCACGGGGTCCATTTAGGTGTTGCTTTTGTTATAAGTTTTGATTAAAAATATTGTTAAGCGAATGCGGTAGGTACAGCTTAAGCGGTACTTACAACCAGAACCGCTAATGTGGCAACCTGGAACAGTACGATGAAGCATCACATTCTGTAAGGGCGAAATTAACCGTGTTCAAGACCTGTCAATCGATTCTGTAAAAACATTAACGTGAAGCTTAGGTGAAGTGAGCTGTCACTGCCACAGAATCGACCGGCAGGATGCTAGGGATTAACACTATTGACAGCTCACTTCACGCTCACTTCACCTAAGTTTCACGGTGATATTTTTACAGAATCGAACGGCTGATATTGTCATCATTGTTGTGAAATATTGACACTGACAGCTCTTAAATGCGTTTAATGATATTATGCTGAGCGCGTTTAGGTTCATTGGGTAAGATTAACTTTACCGTCTTCTTATAGTCATAGGTCTCAAGTTCGATCCCAAGGCACACCCTGACTTTTCGGATTCATGTGCGTATTGTATAATTATCATTTGCTTCTGAAACGGTGAAGGAAAACATCGTGAGGAAACCGGCATGCCTGAGAGATAACAGTTTTCATTACGTATCGTGCGGTTACTGATCCGGTTAGTGTGTAATAGAAAACTCTTCAACAAATTCGTTGTTCATTTTAAACTATGCAAAGCCCTTATTAAAAGGTTGTGCTACTTCATATTATATTCTACCAGGGATATTATTACCTATTAGTCTGTTATCAATACCGAGAAAACACAGCTTGACACAATATATTACTAGGAAGCGATCCCGTCAGCATAAAAAGGGTTAACACATCGCACATCGGCAATGAGAGGGTCACAACACATACATGTAGTTTTTGGGAAATCACAATTTTGCTTTTTTTATTTTATTAAAATGTAATTAAAATATATTATATATATTAAATAAATATATTACAGAACACTATTTAATGCTCTATTATATTTTTTTATCGAATTTAATACTTTTTATCTTTTATATTTATTTTTTACTTTTAAATTTCTCTAATGTCTCACTTTTTTAGACAAAATGATCAAAGATTTAATGAAATGAAACACTTTTTTAGTTAATAATTTGTTTTGTTTTTTAAAATAAATCAATTAATATTAAACATCTTTGTAGGTCGTTATACCCAGTTATCTTAGAAACAAATAAAGTATCAAAACTATTCATCTAAAAACAATATAGCACATTTTTAGACAATAGATAATCTCTCAGCTAGAAAACTTATTGACATGCGCGAAATTAGGGCGGCTCTCGAGCAGCTAAAGAACAACAAAACACCTGACGACGGCGATGACGGAATTACGACAGGGCTCCTTAAAGTGGGCGTCGCTCCAGTCCTGAAAAGATACCGAGTCTCTTAACTCCATCATCCAAGAGGATACAATGCCCTAGACGTGGAGCAGAGGTGCAGTGGTTCTGTTCTTCAAAAAGGTAACAAATCTTTGCTGAAAAACTGTAGACCCATATCACTTCTGAGCCACGCATACAACCTGTTCTGTTCAACAGATATGTACAGAAGTCTGGCTTAATACAACGAGCAAAATAGGCGCACATATAGACACGTACCTACCGAGGGGGCAACTAGCTTCCATGAAGGAATGACAGTCGGGACTCAAACTCAAACCATTTATTTCAAATAAACCAATTGCAGGCGCCTTTGAGTTGTCAAGGGGTCGGTCAGTCAGAAAGATGAAGCTGGTTGCCCATTCCAAAGCGTAGTAGGTTCCTATGGAGAAGAACGAGCAAGAAACTCCACGGACACTCTTTTAAATCAAAATATTGTTACAAATTATTGGTTACATCATTCATCTTGAAATTATACATGTGAGAACAATGTAGCAAGACGTGCACATTAAAAGCGTCCGTAATAAAAAGGTAAAAACAATTCATATATTAAAATAAGCCATAACAGCTAAGAGATGTCCAGGGAACTTAACCACTTAAGACCAACGACTTAACGTATTTGCGACGCACTTGATGTCAACCATCCACGAACCGACCGCGGCAAGCGTAGGTTATCTTTCGATCGACCTGTGCAGCTGTTATTACCAAGCCATGAGCCCCTTTTTTCGGGTGGGTAATTATCAAATAAATTCTCCCGCTCTGGGCGGAGCGGGAAGGTGTGTCAGACTCTTACTGATTAAAACCTACCCGTGTTCCTTCATTTGCCTGTACGTTGCCACGGTATCCCTTTCGGACTTTCCCACGACCCTGGCAGACATCGGTCCTAGTGGACCCCGTCAGTTGTGCTGACATCTTTTTGAGGCGCGCATGGAACACAACGCGCCGTCGACCCGGGCCGCTACCCATTGCTCACCGTCCGGAAGCCCGCGCCTTCGGTGGCCTGGAATCAGCCTGCGATTCCCGACGCCCAGGGCGTCTCCTGCGGTGGCTAGGGGCGTGAGGGCGCGAAATGTGCTGTATGTCGATGTCTGTATAAATTATTGTGCGTGCGTTTTCACTTATTGCATGGAGCCTTCTATTCTCACCTATTCTGTGATACTACATTTAATTGCACAATTGCCACCAGTGCGAGCACCGTGAATGCTCGTATTAATAAAGCTAATATTTGATGCGTTATTAATATGATCAATCACGGCGACTGCAAGTGTTTCGACAGATCCTGGATGTAGTCGATCGTGTACATAATGGGCCAGCATGGACGTTTAAACGAAGATTAATTGATTATTTATCTATTAATTAATTGACTTGAAATGAATCTATTTCCCAGTAATTGGGTTTGGTGGCAAATATTAAACAGTATTGATTACAAAATTACAATTTGGGTTTGGGTTCCGTTTCAGAACCACAAGATTACTGAAGGCCAATTGACGTACTTCAAAAAACATTCTAGTTGCAATCCGTTAATCTTGTTAAAAATGTTGGTCAATTGATCGTATTTTATCAGATTGCGAATGAGATGCGAATGCGAACGATCTTACGTTCTTTAAAAAAAACTTTTTACAAAAATAAATAGCCGAGTTCCTAAAAAAACACTACAAAGTGAAAAATAACTTTAATTTCGGAAGTCGGTGTCTTTGGTTTTGAATTTTCGTTTTTTGCCACCGACTTCTGAAATTAAAGTTATTTTTCACTTTGTTTTTTTTTTTTTTTGTAAAAAGTTTTTATTTTTCACTTTGTTTTTTTTTGTAAAAAGTTTTTAGTTGTGGTCCCTACCCCACACAAACTCGAATACCACTACCTGTTATGTAAATAACAGTGACAGGAAGTTATCATCATATCATCCACATAGACTAAGTGGGAAAAATACGTATTATTGAAGCTTACTCAAAAACTATCCAAGCAAAGTTAATAAAATTGAAATGGGACCAATTCGGGAGCAAATCCTTTCATATAAAAAAATAATTATTTAAATCGGTCCACAATTGACGGAGAAATCGGGAGAAATACATTAAAAAAAACATACATACCTTCTCCTTTTTGGAACTCGGTTAAAAATACGGGAATTTCCCCTCTGATTTGATTCTATATGTTTTAATTTCAGTATATTCAACTGTTAATAGATATCGATTGACAACTTCTCATAATATTTATCTACGTTGATACTGAAGGCGGTAAGTAAGTGTCAGTAGGTAAGCTGGAGAAAGAACATAAACATTGTCTTGAGTTAATCACAGCGACCAACTATTCTTATCATTAAGTAATCGTTGATAGAATAGTATGCCTTTGAACAAAGCTTGGATTTTACTTTCGTTTTAAACGCATTAAAAGGCAAATCTACCAAAGAAGAGGGTAGCTTGTAATAAAAAAGTTATACCGAGCCCAACAAATGAGTTATAAGCCTTATGAAGCCGGTGAAAGGGAGCTCGTAGTTTGTCCTTATTTCTAGTGTTAACATTGTGATAATCACTGTTTTTAGTGACTAAGTGTATATTTTGCCTAATATTTATGATATTGGCGAAGATGAATTGGGATGCCACCGTGAGGATAACAATATCTTTGAAAAAAACTCTCAGAGAAACTCTGGCACCTAGCTGGTAAATAGCTCGAACAGCTCGTTTTTGAAGGACAAACATATTTTGAATAAATATTTAGATAATATATAATATATTTTTTATTTATTTATTTTTTTATTTATTTTTATTTACATATTTTTTCAGCTTTGCCCCACAGCAGAATACCGTAGGACATAACGCTATGAAAATAACTAAAATAGACTAAACGAGCTGTATCGATGTCAGTGTATTGTTTTACTTTCCTGACGGCATAGGCGGCCGAACTGAGCCTTCCCGCTAGGCTCAATATATGTGGGCCCCACTGAAGTTTGGCATCTACTGTTATGCCCAGAAAAACTGCCGAGTTTACGGAATCAAGCACCTCTTTATCTAAGACAATGTTGGAACCTAGATTTCTAACATTACGTAGGGCGAACTTTACACATTTTGTTTTCTTAGCATTGAGATCTAGGTTATTTGTAGTAAACCAATCCGTAACCATTGAGAGTGCACTGTTTACATCGTCAAAATCTTGTCTATTCCTGTCTACTTTAAAAATAAGAGCGGTATCATCTGCAAACAGTACAACTTCACAGATACCCTTTAAATAGAATGGTAAGTCATTGATATGCACTAAGAACAAGAATAGACCCAGTATTGAGCCTTGAGGTACACCTAACTGAACTGGTAGCCCTGAAGATTTCACACCATTAACATCTACACATTGGGACTTATTATATAAATAAGAATTTATAACGTTGAGAGCTTCGTTTTGCACACCGTAATGACGCAATTTACGCAAAAGCGTGTCATGGTGCACGCAATCAAAAGCTTTGGAGAGATCACAGAAAACCCCAATAGCATTTTGCGAGCTCTCCCATGCGTTAAATATGTGTTTCAGCAGAGCAACACCTGCATCTGTAGTCGAACAACATTTTGTAAAGCCATATTTTTCATTATGAAGGAGGCTATTCAAAATAAAATGCCTTAGCAACTGCTTCAGTATTCACTTTTCAAATATTTTGCTAAATACTGGTAAGATAGAAATAGGCCTGAAATTACCAACGTCATTTTTATTACCTGATTTAAATAATGGTATGACTTTACTATTCTTCATGAGGTCAGGAAAAGTTCCTAAATCAACACATTTATTAAAAGTAACAGCTAGATGGCTACGATGTCTATTATATTACTTAAAAGTTTAATGGAGATGCCCCAGTAATCACATGTGTTTTTAGACTTGAGTGTGTTAAAAACAGTAACTACATCACGAGGCGTTACATGTTCGAAGCTAAATAAGCAACTATTTTTAGACACACTAATAAGCAAAAGGTTTTCAGCTTTAGACGGAGATGAATTTAAGGAGCGAGTGGTAATTACAGGTATGTTGGCAAAAAACTCATTAAACGCCTCAGCTACGTCAGCTGCTTTATTAACTTATTTATTGTCGACCATAATTTCAAGTTGTTTATCTTGTTTAACCGACTTACCCGTTTCATTGTTAATAATTTTCCAAGTGGTTTTTACGTTATTATTAGATTTTTTTATTGTATCGCTTAAAAATTTTGATTTAGCAAAAACACTAACCTTTTTAAATAATTTTGAATAATTTTTGACACACTCTAGGAAAGGAGTATCAAACCTGTATTTTTTCAAACCATATAACTCGTATAGTCTCGCTCTACTTTTATAAATTCCTGGAGTGGCCCATTGGTTAAAGCCAACGGAGGTGCCATTAATTTTAATAGTTTTGGTCTTGAAAGTAGATTGGTACTCTTTTTACACAACATCAAAAAGGGCTCCATAGATTTAATTGGGATTCTCGTGTTCTACTATATATGGTGTAATTCTATGAGCTATATTATTTTTAAACTTATTGCAACGACTAGCTGTATAAGGCCTGCATTCTATTTCATGCGGATTTTTATGTAATGGCATGGGGAAGCTAGCTAATAAACCACAGTGGTCAGACGTCAAGTCACTTAACACTATTTTATTTTTGGCATCACAATCACTAAATATATTATCAAGACAGGTTGAAGAAGATGCCGTGATTGTAGTAGGTTCGAAAAACAAGTTTATTAAGTTATAAGACCTAAACAGATTAAGAAGTCTAAAATATTAATATTAAAATCTCCACATTAAATTATGCTTTTATTACTTGATTTTAACCTATTGAGTGAATCCTCCATTAACGATTCGAAACTAATAAAATCACCAGGTCGATAAACGCAAAAAATAACGTATCGCTCGAGTTCAACACAAGACAACTCAATAGTACGAGTACACTCGATGGAAAGATTAACTAAATCTAAACGTTGTTTACATTTCAACTTGTTTGAAACAAGAACTAAAGATATACCGCGAATGGCGCTTTTCCTTACAAACGCACTTTGTACAGTAAATTTATCATCATTGATAAACACTACTTCATGTTCTTTCAACCAGTGTTCAGCCAAACATAACACCTGAACTTCATAGTTCTCTATAAATAAACTTAACTCTAGCTCTTTGCCGGACAGACCCTGCATATATTGATGAACAACATTCAAAATATGCAGCTCAGCCGTTGTCGCTCCTAATAGTTTAAACTATAAGGCGTATCAAAAGTAGTCTTAGTACCACTACTAACAATAATCGGTGGTACACTACAGGTACCAGTGTCGCGGTGTATATTGTATGCTAAGAGATTAGCAATTTGTCTCATACAACTAGGTGGCAAATACATTGTATAATTTGTCAGTTTGTTATCAGTTATAAATTGATTACAATCAAAATATAAAATAGCGTGACTGTGACGACAAGTCCTATTATAAATTAACATATTTAAATTATAAATGTGCCTATTTTGCTCATCAGACAAATATTGAGAATAAGGCAAGGCACAGAAAATAAATTTACAACTATTGGTCTCATTAAGATGTAACATCAAATAATATATATTGTTTTCCCGGTTTTACGAGTATTGCCCACGCCGTAGTACCAAGGTTACTTATATATCATAATTTAAGTACCCAGGCGTTGTTATGTTTCCTGATTTGTATGTAAATAAAAAACCAAAATCTTCGGAAAACGAAATTAAATTCGTAATTATTTATTTTAAAATATCGATTTTCTGCCTGACCGAAAAACTGTTGTCGGGAGTGAAATTATCTGGTATTATTATTCGGGTTGAGTTGACTCGGGCCGAGTTGTCAGTGACCCAGAGGATCAGCAAGTGGCCTCAGGATACACTTTTAAAGGTTAAAAAGATGTTTACTCGATTTCGGTAGATACTAGAGTAGGTATTTGTTCGTTTTAGTCAAACTCTTAGTAACTCGGAGAAACCTATACTCTATTTGAAATAAGATTAGACATTTCAACAAATCTTTTTTACAGTCCGTTCAAGCGATTCTGCCTTGTAAACCGTAGGCATAAGGGTGGCATTAAAAGCAAAAAAGTGGTTACAATACCAACTGTTTACTGCAGCTGCTATTTTTCATGCCACCAACGCAACATAAGTCAAAATCGGTTCTTCGATCTTACTTCAAATGGAGTATAGCATAAAATAATGGCCATAAATGGAACACTGGCTCAATTTTCTGCCACATTATGCACCACAAGATCATTCCTCGTATCTTCATTCGCATGAAAAGTTAACTACCCCGTTTTACGATTCTGCAGGAGTTTTGAAAAATTATGTCTCTCGTTGCTACGTCATAAAATAACATTCGTATTATTATTATGCAAAATATCTCACCACTGCAGTTCCATATTTTTCTCTTATATTAGAAAAATATAGCTCTGTGAATGTCTGATAAGGGTTATAATATTTATGCAAATATTATACTGAAATGCGATAGTTACTGTTTGTGTGTTTGCTAGTTATGTGTTACAACATAAGTAGGTACTATTTTAATAATAATTTGCAGAACAGTAACTTGTCACAGTAGTATAACGCTTGTTACATTAGGATGTTACTCCCGGAAAACAATTGAAACTTTTCATGCGGGTTGAGCAATCGCCCACCGTAGTAGCTGCTTGTAATAGGTTGATAAACAATAGAATAAAAAACTTTTACTATTTCATTAAACTACTAAGTTATTACTAGTATCCGACCGAAAATGGATTTACAGCCGAAAACGAAAAAGAAGCTTCGGCTTTAGGTTTTATTTTCGGCCAAAAACTAAAATTATTTAGGTATTCAAAAATATTAATATATCCGCTGTACATACACTGAAATGTTGTTTGTTTTCTTTACACCTAGGGACAGAGCAAATAAAGGCTTTAAAATAAATAAAACATGATAATTCCATTAGGGGATCCAAAATTTCATGTAAGTATTTCTTGTTGTATTGATTTGCCAAGCTTTACGTAGTACGAGTACCTCGGCCAAATGACGCGCGACCATTCACGTAACTCACGATCTTCGGTTGGCCGAAGCTTCGGCTGGTTCATGGCCAAAACCGAAAAAAGTGGTCGACTGATGATTTTTTGACCGAAAACGAAAACGAAGCTTCGGCCGGTCACTAGCAACGTTTGCTTAAGAAAATGCTCACAGTCTGTATCTTATAAATAGCATCAAACAAACTCAATTTTCGTGTCTATCTGAGACACCGCTTAGTTCTTCTAAACTACAAAATGCATTTTGATGCACTTTTCTCCATCATTTAGTAAATTTATTCCGAAATGATTGTGTTTATTACATTCATGTTAAGCTTCAATGTTATAAATAAATCTCGATGCTTTTTCAAGTCGTAAAAACCGTGTGAAACAGGGGCGTGAGTAATGAATAAAGAATGTCTAATGAATAGGTGCGGACCGGCCCGGCGGTAACTCCGTCCAATGTTTGTGATATTGTCAAGAGTATACGAAGTTACCTACACAAATTATCTTGAAAATTATAAAATTACTAGGTGCACGCCGCTGTTTCACCCGCATAAGTCTTGATCCCGTGGGAATATCGGGATAAAAAGTATTCATTGTCTTAACCAGGTCATGGTTTACCCATTTGCCAAAGGAGAATGGCGAGGTTGCATGTACAATGGGACCCACTGTTAGGAGTACCGTACAGTATGGAAACTTATAACTAGTTGTAGAACTATATAAAACTAGCAAAAAAGCAAATGGGCAGTAAGTTGTAGAGGCTGGGAGAAAAAAGATATGCAAGGTAAAAGATTATAACCTAAAACGAATCTAATAGTGCTTATTTAATAACACAATATCTTTTTTTATGAATTATGTAGTTTCAAAAAGCTGTTCATTTAGAATAAAGATATTTACCAACACTACCATCGTGGATCTGCATCTCTCTGGCCAAATATAGGTACTTACCTACTCAAAATAAAAAATACATACCTACTATGTCTGGGAACTAGGAACTACAGTCACCTGGTCAAAACGAGATATGAAATACTGTAAACATAGACTAGATTGTTATAGGATGAAACTATAATCATTATTGGTAAAAAAGTAAGCTGAAAGAAGCGTAAATATCTAGCAGAATACCTACCTATGTAGTTTTAAGGCTCTATTGGCGCGACGAGTCTAGTTGCGACCGAGATTCTTTCTAAAGTCGGGTCGCACCTGCGTATGGAGTCGCGTCCTATACACTCACATTTTGCCAGTTACATAATTGCCCGGTCAGTGACAGTTACTGTCACTGACCGGGCAATTATTCAGAGTTCAGGCTGATACCTACTAAGAATTCCACCTTACCTGACTTGGGAATCGAACCCAGGACCCCACGTTCGGCAGTCGTGCTAACGATCACTAGACCAACGAAGCAGTCGAAAACGAAGTATAGGTACCCAATAGGAATAAATATCTATCTCCTGGAACTCCCTCCGTGAAAAGGAATTAAGCAAAGATGCGATGTTACAGACTATTAGGAACTTGAATGTTTAAACAAGAGGTTTGTTGAATAAAACAAATATTTAGGATATAAAAACAAATCTTTTATTTCGTTTGTGATTATAAAATACAGGTTGTGATAAAAAATAGGATAAGGGCAGGAAGATGATGATTTTAATAATTACTGATACTTACAGTAATTGTATTTTTGTTATACCTTGTTACTGTTCGTTCCTAGATAACCTTTAATACGTTATTTATCGAATTAAAAGGTTATCTAAGAATGAAGCTGGTGCAGCAACATAGTTTTGGTGTCTGGCATAACCCATGTACCACAATATGCTCATTATGTGAGAGCAACAGCCTACTGTCCGTGTCCCTACGGGACAGTGGCAATAATATCCTAATATGGCACTTCGCCCCTCCAGCCTTCTATCAACTGCAATATATGTAAAATAGGACTTACTTCCTATATGTCTAGATTTAATTCTGCCACGTATAATAAATGGTTGGCTGTCATTATATATCCCTTCTAGAGGTGTGTTGTCCTGGCAAACTTCTAAAGCATAAATTCCGTGGGCTCTAAGGTGCTCCCCGACATATGATTTTGCTTGCTTTATTTGATATGTACCCAAAGCGATTAGTTCTAGGTCATCTGTTGTCAATTCAGGGAATTCTATATTTGAATGTGTAACATTTTGGAACATTGTATGTCTCATATTTAAATTATTATGTTGAACAATTTCAGCAAGTTCGTTATTTTCAAATATTTTTGCTTCAATTGTTTGAATGACTTCATGGACATTTGTTCGTTCCCTGAATTGAACTGCGAAATGGTTCAATAAGGCAGCAGCAATTGAAAACTCTTGCATAATATGAGGGCACCTTTTATTTAAATAATCTGCACGGAATATTTTAAAATCCCTATTGAACCTTCCATTGACAGCTTCAACGACCCATCTATTCATCGTCACACATCTCGAGATATTGGCTTGGAGAGTCGAAAGTTGCCTTTCCCCTGTCGAAATTGTTTCGGGCATATGTACTAAGAAACCTTTAGTTGCCATGTTGTCTGCACAGTCTCTAAACCCACGGTCTAAAATAAAAACATCATCTTCCCTAAATAAATCCGTAAAGGCACCTCGCTCTGACATAAGGTCATTCATGATCGAAGCATCATTTTTGGTGGCTGGATACGGACCCACTGCCTCAATGATGTAACCATCGCAGCAAACTATGAGAAAAGGTTTAACTAAATTATAATATTTGTGAAGGGAATAAGTTTATTTTTGAAATAAATAGTTACTACTCTTTTGAGTGCTTAAATATGTGCCATCAGCAATGGCAATTAAACGTTTTTCTTCAGTTGGCGCTTCAGGATTGCCAAAAAGATGCTCAACAAGCAAAGAATTTCTGGCAACAAATTCTTCCCTGGGCTTGTGTGCCCATCCCAAATGTCTAGGCACATAGTCCTGGCAAAGAATTAATCGTGCCTGCTGCATATAGTCTTCAAGAGTTCTTCTAGGTATTTGGAATAATGCTGAGATTCTCTCATCACTATCTCCAGTCCGCATTTTACACAGAAGTGCACTAAAACCGCTTTTTATTTTATGGTTATTTAATCGCGGTACTTCTATTAATATCTCACTATATTCATCTTTTGTCCGTCCAAACCAGTACTTAAAAAGATGGTCATCAATACTTTCAGGGTTCAGAAAATCCAATTTTGAATCATCTGCTAGTAAATACACAATTTCTTCTATATGTGCAGCACTAAATGTTGATATAGCATTTTCACTAGCATACAATTCATGAAATAAGTTGGCACTTAAGCGAAAATTGCAAATTCTGGCATTTCTGGGTAAATAGAAATTGAAATCTTTAATAATCTGTTTTCTCAATCCATCAGGCACACGTCGTTTTTCGTTGTCATTACACTCCAAAAACAAGCAACGACGTGCTGTATCAGCGGCTCTTCTTAATGTAGGCAACGTTATTTGTTCAGTAGATGTTACCTGCAATGGAGGTCTGGTGATTGACAGACCAACCTCTTCAATATCTGCTGTGTCAGCTGCTTGTGTTGTGGGCAATATTTGGTCAGCAGATGTTTCATTCAGTGGCTGTCCAGATGTCGATGGAATGACCTCTACAACTTGCTCCATCTGTTGCGAAGATATAGGCTCGGCACTACCTCCTACACTAGATGTGGAAGGTGCAACAGGGGCAGAACTTCTATGAGAGCTATCAAACACTCTCTGTGCACGTAAATAGCAAGGCACACATATTTCATCAGTGTTGGTTAACTGAAACAATACAAGTGAAAAGATTAAAAAAACAATCACACAAATAATAAAAATACAGATCTCTTGAGTATGCACGTCATTATCAGTCTTTTTTATTTTAATTACTAACCTGGCGGGGTCTTATCCATTCAGACACAACGTTTCCTATTTGCACTTCTCTTTCAGACATCTCTGGTCTGAGGACCAGTCTACTCCTGATTCTCAAAATAGATCTTCCACACCCAGCACACACATTACGATGTCCAAGTTGCTGTTGGGTGTTACGTTCAGGATCTTCATTTGGGTTATGATTTATCAACTCCCAACAGGAATGACAAATAAAGTCATCTCCAGTCATCTAAAAATAATTATTACCATGGTTTTAGTGTTATCAAATACACCAAGTTAATGTTAAGTATAATCATGTCAGTGGTTCAAAATCAAGAATGTGATCACTTCTTATCATCCTGCGGGTGACGGTTATTTATACTTTTAAGAGACTTGTAATAGAGGGCGAGTCTTGCAATCAAACGGAAACAAAACCACGCTTAAGTTAAGTACCAATTTATGTATAGATTTTACAATACTTACATCACGCGGATAAACCCATCTCTGAACTCTCTCAACTACCTGAGCACTTTCGTCGGACAAACGATGTCTCCGTAATCGGGCAATGCGCAATTGACAATTCACACAACGCATTTTAACGGGTAACTAAGTCCAAACCGCTTGCAAATCGGAATCCAAAGGTAAAATCGGTTGTCTAAGTCGGTATGTAGAATAGTCAGTCCAAAGATAAAGCCACTCGTCAAGAATCCACAAAATCGCATAGAAAATAATAGTTATCCCACGTTAGTCGTTGAAAACAAACAATGGAATAACAATAATTGGTTTTGACACTGACAGCCAACTCCTGTTGACAGTATAACGTTTCATTCTACGATAGTCCAAATAATCGTAATAATTACAATATTGTACTTTTTTGTATAAAAAATGTGAATGCATTTTTAATAATTATTAACTTTTGTATTTTTTTCTCATATTTTCGTAGTTTTGTTTATTAAAAAATAATTAACAAGCGTAAACGTCTACAAATGTAAGAACGTAAATCATGTAATGTTATGGTTGGAATGTAATACGAAACACGGTGCGTTTAATAACTGCATGATGACTTATTTTCAAGTAAATAAAAATATTTTCTAACTTTTAATTCCCATCATCTAGTGACTCAATATTTTTTTAAATAATCCTCTTAAAAACTCATATTTATAATAAATATGAACTTGCAAGTGAATGACGCTTCGTTAATTTATAAATAATCTGGGTCCAAACTCGCCATCCTTCTTTCATGCAAATCCGTTAAGCCGTTTTAGCGTGAAAGTGTAACAAACAAACTCCCTTTTACATTTATAATATAAATAAAAATAAAAATTATATTATATTATAATATATTATATAGTTAGGATTGTCTCTTATAATATTATTTTTAATGTTTCTTCTACATAAAAATAAAAGTATAGAGCAGGCAAGGCCGGAGACGTCTATAGCCCAAATGATTAAATCAACATATTTCACCAAATACGTTGGCTTCACAATGTTTTCTTTTACACAGTCATGTTTGGGTTATGTTTAATTAACACAGTGAACATTCCAAATATTTTTAGTATCAACATAACATGACTTCATATCCGAAATCGCTACGCACCTTACATTAAGTAAGCAAAGGTATTTACTTGCCGTACTAAACAAATATTCGAGGGTACCTTGTATTTACATATGATTTGGGCCAGAACTCGAAGCTCATCGATTACAAAGAAATTGGAATCGAGTCGGTGCCCTTTTCTTTGAGCAAACAGTCGACTGTTTTGTATGATTTTCGGGAGCCATTTCAATGTTCACTTCCGCGAGAATGTCAATGGAGTCGCTATTTGAATGCGTGACCTTTTTTTTATTCGCCTGTTCTTTTTGCTGACGAACGTTTTGATGACGTCGGGAAACCGAGAGGTTGTTAAGATTTTCTCCAAATAATTTGTATGTAGGGTGTATTGATTGCATTGATGTTTTTTTCCCTTTGATAAATATCGCATTTCTGAAGGATTGGCTTTCTTTGACTCATTAAAGGACGTGAATGTTAATTATTTTGTTAGATAATGAGGCATTTTGTGACCGCTTTTATCGCTCCTGCCCGCGATTTCATCCGCGTGACATTTTGGCCCCCGACCCACCGTGTCGCATCCCATCCCCCATCCGCGCTATTATATTGTTGTCTCTTATCTTTCTTTCTGATTTTTTTTTTCACTCATTATGTAACTTTCCTCAAGAATGGGGTTATCTATTGCAAAAAGCATTTTTTAAATCCGACTGGTAGTTCTGGAGATTACCCCCCTACAAACTAACTAAGAAAAAAATAATTACCACTTTAGAATATTACTATACTCTTAAATTAGCAATATTTGTATGGATATATATATATATATATATATATATATATATTTGTAATCACGTTCCCGAAAACGACTCTAACGATTTCGCTAAAAAGTTGCCGTATAGGGGTTTACGGAGGCGAAAAATCGATCAAGCTAGGTCTCATATCAGGGAAAATTCGTTTTCTCCGTATTTTCACCTGAACAGAGCTTGGTCGCCCAAAGTTAAAAAACAAGATGCGACCTTAGACTAATGACATGGCTGCATGGAGTTATAGGCCGGGGAAATTAGGTTTGAAAATTAAAATTAGATGGTTTCTTTAAAAAAACGTACACGCGGGGGTGAACTTTTCGCTGTATACAGTTTAACATACTCCTTTGACCATACCCTACTCGTTAAATGAAAAAAATCGCTGTTTTAAATTAATGCAAAGTTAGCCTAAAATTTGGCGTAACTTCCCCGGGCTATTAGTAGTAGTATGTACTATACATGGAATTAGTATCAACTATGCTATACTATTAAAATGAGCATTCTCTATTTTCACCCGAGCAGAGCTCGGTCGACCAGGTACTGATATATTATCTCTGCAAACCTGAGTAATTTATTGTAGTAAACTAAAATTAAACAAATGCATTACATCACTAGCTTAAACTCAAAAATATGACGCGTTCTTATCTCTGCAAAAGTTTTAAAATACAGTTAAAAAGTAGTTTCACGTTATTTTTCCACGTCGTTCCCTCGTGGGTGATAAAAATATTCATTTAATGCCTTTTATATATTTTTCTGTGTGCTTACTTATTATAACTCGCGCTTTGTTCCAGCGATGGTCTCGTAAAAACATTATGAGGAGACATGAAACGTAAACCTCTACGATATTATATGACTTATATTATTTGAGAGGAAGTATACGGACAATTTTGTTCGTGTTTTTTGCTGTAGATTTTTTTTTTGATCAAACGCGGATAATCCTTTTAAATGTTTTCACATGTAATCTACCAAAGATATGGAAGTTGTAATTTTGCATAAGAAAATGATTTTTATTGGTCTGAGGGAAAAGATTATGGAATAATTTTCACCAAGGATAACACATAAAGGACAAGGACCTAAATCAGATACATATAATTAGTTCGTAATGATGTTAGAAAATACTTGTTTGGAAACCGCAACGCCTAACGACTTACAACAATCAATCTGCCTAGCCTGTTCCCAACTATGTTGGGGTCGGCTTCCTATCTAACCGGATTCAGCATAATACCAGTAAATACTGTTATTAAGCGGAATCCGGTTAGACATGACCTCCACAACCCAGTAACTGAGTAACACAATACCCCTTGGTAAGACTGGTTGTCAAACTTTCGGGCTTCTGACGACCCGTAACGACTGTCTAAGATCTACAAATGACAGTCGGGACCAACGGCTTAACGTGCTTTCCGAGGCACGGAGGAGTCTCGGTATGTAAAGATGTTCACCCATCCAGAAACCAGCGTAACTTAACCTGATGGGGCGACCCGCGCGGCTGTTATTACTTCGCCACGAGCTCCTCCTAACGACTTACAACATTTAACCATTGTTTATCTAATGCGACATTAAAGTCGTCTGCCGTACTATACACATAAGTACAACTACAACTAAAATGAAAAATCAAACCCCCGCTACACTGTAGGCACCAATGATGTAAAATCTGACCTAACGTTTTGCCAATAACCGCATAACCAGCTGCTCTATAAAAGTCCACCTAATATTTGGCAATGGTCCAAAAAGTTCAAATATTTTTAAGCCAATATGATTGAGTCCTACACGAACTTCATTTAAATCTATACGGCTATATAATTTTACATAGCCTTATGGAATTATTTTGTGCCGTTTTGAAGAGTACGGGGGCCGGGTAATTGGGAGGCACATATACATTTCAACCTTGTGTATAAACGGCTGAATACTCAAACAAAACTGAATTGTAAATCGTCGTTAATTATCATGCTGTCTTTGTCATCTTAGTGTATTTTGTAGCGACAGAAATACTTAAAAAAAGTTTTAAGGCTAATGTCGATTGAGTATTAAAGGGGTGATTTAGGGAGTGACCACACTTTTCCACGGAATAGATTCCGAGTCCCTTATAATGTATCGGCAAACGTAATTACCTAAAAAATATAAGTAAAGACGCTGTAAATTGTCTAAAAGAAAGTACTTTCCAGCAGATGGGTCGTAGACATGTTTCCCACCTAACTTTTCTAAGAATAATCTTCCCAGATCTTCACAAAGAGACCTACTATTCTTCGCACAAGTAATCTTTTAGCTGCCAATACTGCCATAATGACTGGCAGATAAGAGATAAGAGCCGTAACTGCAATACGTTCAGAGACAACGGATCCAAACTCGATAGATTGGAGATTACTAACTGTCAAAGTACTCGTACTTGAAAACTCCTTATCGGGATACCTATCACTTTTATTGAGTTTACTTTCATTTGTATGGGAGGGTATTAGAGGGGGCTGTCCTTGAAAAGAAGTTCCTGACCGCGTCTGGAATAAGGTGTGTTTTATTCGGGCTTAATACCTTTTGTTAAAAACTCCACCAGATATATTATGAAAGACTAAGTAGTTATTTTTTTTTATTTCTCCTTTCGCAGGTCTGCTGAAATCGGGGATGGAATTCTGAACGAGGTGTTCCGGCATTGCACCAAAGTTGTTGACATAGCTCACAGAATAAGCAAGCTGAAGTGGCAATGGGCCGGCCATATTAACCGTAGAACCGATGACCGTTGGGGTAGACGTGTTCTTGAATGGAGACCGCGAATCAGCAAACGTAAGGTAGGAGTCCTCAGGCTAGGTGGAGCGACAACCTTCGCACGGTGGCAGGTAGCGGCTGGATTAGAGTTGCTGAGAATTGACCTGAATGGCGTGCAATTGGGGAGGCCTATGCCCAACAGTGTACCGCTATTGGCTGATGATGAGGATGTCTGCTGGAAGAAATTAAAAAAAAAAGTAGTACGTTTGTACTCAATATGTCGTATCTGTATGTATTTTACTGTGTGTACATAAATAATAAAAAGTAATAAAATACATAAATTATAAATAAATAATAAAATACATAAATTATAAATAAATAATAAAATACATAAATAATTAATAAATAAAAAATACATTAATAATTAATTAATTAATAAATACATAAATAATTAATAAATAGATAAAATGAGCGAACCGAGTATGTTCAATTTTAAAATCTTTCGAATAAACGTTATGTTTAATTCGCTCTTTCGTGGAAAGGCCTCAGTTCTGTATGATCGCGCCATATTTTGCTTTGATGTATTCACATAGTTAATCCTTTCATATTAATTATTCACTCAGGTAAAACAAACTGTCATATTTTCTTTCTTACTTTGGTGAACCAAGTGATTTGTTCTTTGACAGAACAACGTTCTTTTTTTAAACTTGTTTTTGTTGTTTTATTCCTTAAAGAATGAATTGTAGTTCAATGCAGTTTTATAAAAAAAAAAAACAAATATAATTAATTATTGAACAAAAGATGATGTGTGTTTTATGAATAAGTTAAAGCATTTTTACTCGACTACGAAAAAGCCAAAAGAAAGGGTTATGATTTTAGCAGTCTATGATGTATGTATGTATGTATTTACTTGTGTTCCACCGTAGCGCCTAAACTACTGAACCGATTTTGATGAATGAGGTATCATTAGACTCGTAATAATAGTGTGGATGACATAAGCTGTATAGGTTGACTTTCTTTACACGTAAATTGCTAAGCTCGTTTTTTTTATTTTTTATTATCATGGTTTATTTGGTATCAAAAGAAAGGTCTTGGCGAGAAAATTACAAATATGTATATATAAATAAATATGTTTAAATTGTTAAAAACAAGCAAAAGTGAGACTGCACTAAGTACAGCGTGAGATGATACCAACGCGCAATTAATAAAATCTTAGTAATAATAAATAGTAACGATTAGTAATGCCACTCTTAAGAAAAAAACCAGTACAACGAAAATTTATATTTTGAATTTCTTCCGAGCTAAATAAATGGTGTTGCCGTCGAAATAAATCGCAGTATGGTTTCGTTCAAGGCACTACGCACTGCTATTGGAATTTAAAATAGGTTAATTACTGACCTATTGTATAACTCTTATTAACGTTGTCGTAATGTTTATCAAGCGTTAAAACGGAAGAGTATAAAATAAAAAAATTAAAAGGTATGGATGGCGTCGTCGAACTACGGCTTTGTCTTCACTATTTTTGTACGTTTGTCTTTATTTCTGTCTGAAATATTTTCTTGTTTCATTTTATTTTCCCGGAGTCAGGTTACAGTTTTTAAACTCCTTTTTTTTCATAAAACGACTGCCGAGGAAACTTAACCGCCTGTGTGGTGTAGTGGTTAGACCACTCGAGTCTCAGACTCAGGGGTACCGGCTTCGATTCCCAGTGGGGGAAAAAAAATCTGATCGGTTTGGTTTGTGGTAGGGCTTGTTCTAAGTCCGTCTGGCTAGCTACCACCATCTTGTCTAAGGCTGTCGCCATAATAACAATGTTAACAGCATTGTTGTGTTTCGTCAGTTAGAGCTAATCACAGAGGAACTGGCTGCTCCTCTGTGGTTGAGGATTTCAGGTGAAGCTCACTTCCACCTTCGGCCTGATCATCACTTACCATCAGGTGAGATGCAGACCAACAGCTACCCGTTATGAATAAAAAAAACTGTAGTTTTTGGTTGATTCACCTACTTTTCTTTTTCAAAGATACCTACACTTTTTGCTTTACCATTTATTAATAACTACATTATCTACCTAGTGTAACAGTAAAGTCACAAAATATTTTTGTCTCAAATATTCAGAGTCAAATTAAATTAGCTAGCGAAACTCCGCAGCCGTAATGGGTATCGACATGTAAACATGGTAGAACAAAAAATAAATAAATTTGATGATTCTTTTGGCATCGGGATCATCGACCGCAGCTTGTGCAGTCCCTTGAAATATCAGTATAAAAAAATTGTTTTTTTTTGTGTAAACTTCACAAACGTGATTGGTTTCGATATCTGAACAGGATACAACAAAAGAAAACAGCTTTTCTCAACTTATACTTCAATTAACAACACTACCGGTCGTTGACCCCCAAAAAGAACTATAAATCTTTTTTATTTTTATTTTACATTTATATTTAGATATCGATACCCATCACGTAAGCAGAGTTGCACTAGCTAGTTTAATTTGACCCTGTATACAGGATGTCCGGTAAAGAATGGATAACCTTGAAATAGCATATAATAGACGGTATGAACATTCTAAAAAAGAATACATAAAAATATATATCCCAAGTAGCATCTAGAGTATGACTTTTTGAAAAAAAATGTGTGCAATTTCTAGTCACATTATTTACTGCCTCTGTCGGCATAGTCAATATTACAACAACAAATAACCGATGGATTCATTAATTTGTGGTCGTGGTGAAGAAGAATGTAAAATAAGGTAAAAAAAGTTAGTTAAATATCTTAGTACAGTAGGAGACAACGCGGTACGCGGGAAAGTCCGAAAGGGATACCGTGGCCCCTGGCAAGGTACAAGCAACTGAAGGAACACGGGTGGGCTTTAGTCAGTAACAGTCTGACACGCCATTCCGCTCCGGCTAAAGCGGGAGAAGTTATTTGATAATTTCCCACTAGTTTTGATAACTTAGATGTACAGCATAAATTTGAAAATTTGCATTCATTCATTTCAATTTTACGAATGTATTTGGTTATATCACTTCACAAATTATTGCGCTTACGTAAAGATCATTTTCACATGAAGCAGTAATAAACATTGGTGATTTTGAAGGCGCACTCAGTTCAGATGGTGATCGGTTTTACGAATTTTGCCGTGCTATATCTAAGTATGTCGTACAATACCTACAACTTTGTCTTTTTTTATAATTTTTTCGAATGGCCATAAGGTCTATTATAATATGCTATTTCAAGGTTATCCATTCTTTACCGGACACCCTGTATATAAAATTAACGTCCCTTGCAACCATAACCTCTTCTATACTCACCGCATCAGTGACTCCGCAAGTATCGCCACTCAGAGCATAAGCAGAGATGTTCAATCGAGCGTCTCTAGAGAGCGCGGAGTGGCATGCTCCTGTCTCTCTGGCCGTTTGGCTGCGAAATCGAATGAGCATGGTTTAAGGGAGCGTTGTTTATACGTTTGCAAGAGGCTACGCGAGTACACTTGGATGTATGAGGCGGTTTCTATGTAAGTGGTTACAGCTACTATGGTAGTATTTTGTTAAGTAAGTTATAGCCTGAATGTGGCCGAATTTATTGGTTATAGAACTGTTTGTTCGTAAGTCGAACAACAGTTGAGTGGAAAAATACAAAATATATTTGGTACAGAAATTACTGTTACAACATTTCGGGTCTATTTGTTAATCTCTGAGAACTTATATCAAACAAGCTTCTGCCCGTGACTTCTTCCGTGAGCCTATAAACCTTCCTCAAGAATTGGGCTATCATCCAATGCAAAAGGAATTTTTCAACTGGGCGGAGCGGGAGGGTGTGTCAGACTTTTACAGACTAAAACCCACCCGTGTTCCTTCCGTTGCTTGTGTGCCGGGGCCGCGATATCCCTTTCGGACAAACTCGCAACCCTGGCAGGCATTGGCCCTTACGGACCCCGTCAGAAACATTTAGGACTAAGTATTGTATTTATTCATTTTATTTTTGTATTATTTTGTTATTTCACTATAAGCTGCACATATCACGTCAACGCCGGCTGTCGCTGAAAACCAGCGCTGGTGCTTTGTCTCGCATAGGGTCGCAGCATTATGCTGAACGATGGCCGTTTTGCGTGGATGGGACGCATTCCTCCAAATTGTTTATTTTCGTGTTTTGTTCTTACCTTGCGTTATGTGTACCGCAAATAAACGTATTTTTTTCTTTCTAAACAAACAAACATACAATCAAACAAATTTTACCTCTTTAGTTAATAAATAATTTAGTTAATTTCTAACTTATCCACTTACTCCACAGTAGGGTGATACGTTAAAATGATCCATAAGTGCTAATATTATAAATACGAAAGCAACTCTATATGTCTGTCTGTTACCATTTCACGCCTTAACGGCTGATCGGATTTGGATGGGTACACGAATAGACCATGACCTGGCTTAGGATATTTTTATCTCAACGCGGGTGAAACCGCGGGCAAAAACTAGTAAGCCATAAGGCACTTAGCCACTAACTGGAGATCACTGATTAAGAAAAGATGATTTTTACTGCCTACCCTCTCAACAAAAATATTTTCCGTAGATGCCATTCGAAGACTTAAAATAATATTAATAAACTGTTCCACCAAACCGCACTTTTCAAAATTGTGTTTCAATGCGGTTAGTGGAAGAGCTCAGGTGCGGTTCAGACAAGTGCTGTTGAAATCAGTGCTGTTAGTGGAATATCTCCATATTTTTGCCCAGTAATAAACCAGCATCTTTTGTTAAAAACTAAAACAAAATATTTCTTATGTTAAATATTTCTTTACTAACAAGCAAACTTCCTTCGACTTTCTTCTTCGTTTCTACGAAGTGTAACCGGAATAAACGCTTTTAACCACAATAGTTGGCAAATAATTAAAGTGATGACTCAGTGGTTTATGAGAAACATGTCTACGTATTGTTTCCATAACAATTCCATTGCTGAACAACGTTATTCGACCTTTATTTATTTAACCATTTATGTACACACTTATACAGACAAGAAGAAAGGAACAGAAAAATACGTACAAAGGTGATGGTTATTTCTAAAGAAATCTCTTCCAGCATACCTGCGATAGGAAAGTAGTTAAAGAGATGTAGACAACGTGTGTAAGAGTAGAAGAGAAAATAATATACATAAAATAAAAACACTTAATTATTCATTAATAAAACTATAAACATACAATATGAGAATAAACTTATATACATACTTCTAAAATAAATAACCCTAATATATATATACTTAATTATAATGTAGTATAAAACAATAAATACAAAAAATATGCAACTATGACGAAGTGGACAGTTCTTTCACTCTTCTTTTAAAAACTGCAACAGTTTAGCAATCCCTAATGTCGGGTGGAAGTGAATTCCACAACCGAACCGCGTGCACGCTGAAGGAGTAGGAGTAGAAGTCGGTTGAGTCCTTTATATTCATTCAAAGTTATACTCGGATTATTTTCAGAGTCTTTCATGTGAAATGCACGTTACTAGTACAGAGCTAACCACTCCAACTACTCAACTAACTATGTTATAGAAGTGGGTAACGCGAAGAGAGGCCATCAAATTAGTTTGTGTCTATTTCTCCGTATATTATTGAAACCTAATAATCACATACTTATGGATTATTAGGTCTAAATGTATAATATTAGGTCTACCTGTATATAAAAAGTAAAAGGGGGGGCGTTGTGGGGGACTGTCAGTAATTTTAATTTTCAAAAAGTGCTGATTCTTAGCCTTATGTTAACAAATGGCTTTTGATTTTGGTTCTGCTAGGTATCATCTCAGTTTAGAATTGAATACGTTCACTGAAAACCAGCGCAGTGGCTCTGTTATGTACATGTTTGACAGCATTATGCTGAGCGATGATCTGTTTGCGCAATTCTGTTGCTACATATTTTTAGTAAAAGTGGTGCAAGTCACAATTATATCACTAGAAATAGGGACCAATTAGTTCAACCGGGTTTCAGGCTAGCTAAAGTGGACTCATCTTTCATGGGATACTGTTCAAAATGTTACAGTAAAATATCTCCCCACATACTCCAACTGAATGAAACGAAATTTAAATCAAATATAAAACGCACACTATGCAGCCAAACATATTATAAGTTAGGGGATTATATCGCTGATAAAAATGCTTGGCTAAACGCTGGTCCTGCTCCACAAAGGCGCATACACTAGTTGATTAGCATTTGAAAATACTGTTGGAGCTGCTGAAGATTTTAAAAACTATCTTTGCATTGTATAAATTCAGTCTCTTAGCATTGTATAATTGCATAGCACATGTGTGAGTACTATGAACCGACTATTATTATAAAGCTACCATTTACTAGGTATGTCTTTCATTGGCTTGAATGTGCCCTGGTGGTTGAGAGTATGACATGCTTACTCTAATGTCTCACTGACGGTGGCGCGTGTGTTGGATCACTTAGCTCCCTTCAAAATGGTTGAGCTGAATGGTGCTAATCCATGCGTCATGTTCGTGAACGGGGGCCGTCAGTAGGGACTGGTCATCTCTTAGCTGCCACGGCTTACTTTGATTTAGTTTAGAACTGTTTTTTATTATTTATTACGGACGCTTTTAACGTTCTGTATCGTTCTCACTTGTATAACTTCAACATTAATGATGTAACTAATATTTTGTAACCATATTTTGATTTAAAAGAGTTTCGTGGAGTTTCTTGCCCGTTCTTCTCCATAGGTACCTACTACGCTTTGGAATGGGGAAACTAGCTTCATCTTTCTGACTGACCCACCCCTTGACAATTCAAAAGTGCCTGTAATTAGTTTATTTGAAATAAATGCTTTGAGTTTGAGTTTCTGAAGAGTATTTTCCTAACTGATTTGTTTTACATCATTATCATTTTTAGGGTTCCGTAGTAAACAAGGAACTCTTATAGTTTTGCCATCTCTGTCGGACTGTCTGTCTGTCCGTCTGTCTGTCCGCGGCTTAGCTCAGAGACGGTTGGTACTAGAAAGCTGTAATTTGACATATGTATACATATTAATCATGCCGACAAAGTGGTAAAATTTTTTTTTTTTTTTTTTTAGGGTACCTCCTCTACACCTAAAGTGGTGATGTTTTTTTTTGGATTCAGGGATCCGTGTGCGAAATATTAAGCTTTTAACTGATTTTTTTGTTAGAGTCAAGTCCCCCCCCCCCCCTTCTAGCTAAATGGTTGTACTTGGACTTGTGAAAAAATTCACAACAGTAGTATATATAACGAAATTAAAAGGAAAACTATGTGAGCTAAGTAGGCTGTACAGGTTAACAAGAAATAATCAACCAACTTAAATTTGCAGTTTGAAAAACATGATGTCCCATACATTCCGTATGGGAGAACACGTTTTTCAACTACAATGTTAAGTTTGTTCTTGGGATAAATTCATCCCAACTACGGAACCCTTCATTATGCGTGGTCCGACACGCGCTTGGCCGGTTTTTTTTTCATTTAGAAGCTCGTGGCTAAGTAATAACTGCTGCACGTGCCGATCCGTCAGGTTCAGCTACGCTTGCCGGGGTTTGTCTGTGGATGGGTGACCATCTTTACATACCGAGACTCCTCCGTGCCTCGGAAAGCACGTTAAGCCGTTGGTCCCGGCTGTCATTCATGGATCTTTGACAGTCGTTACAGGTCGTCGAAAGCCCGAAAGTCTGACAACCAGTCTTACCAAGGGGTATCGTATTACCCAGTTACTGGGTTGTGGAGGTCAGATAGGCAGTCGCTCCATGTAAAATACTGATATTCAGCTTAATCCGGTTAGACTGGAAGCCGACCCCAATAAAGCTGGGAAAAGGCTAGTATATATTTTTTTCATTTTATGGAAGAAGGTACTTCTTCAAAAAAAATTCTTTATGGTCTCTTAACTACGTATTTTTCTATAAAGTTTTTATAAGTCGGTTCAAGCTGGATAAGAGAGACCGCGGTGACCTACTCCGCTACCTTTAAGGAAAAACGCTAAAGCTTTGGTTTCCTATGAAAACTGCTATCTAATTACGCAACACATTTTCGATTTGCAATTGAGTCAAATTGGTTTCGTTTGACTAGAATTGCTTTCAATTTACAACTTTTGAAAGCAATTCTAGTCAAACGAAACCAATTTGACTCTTTGATAGCGGTTCTGTCAAATTATAACGGCCATCATGAAAATCTGTCATTTTAACCAGTATTTGACATTAAAATGTCAAAACGCTCTGTATCTGTGTTATTGTGTGGCTGTTCACCGCTTTCTTAAGGTGGATCCGCGAAATTCAAATTTTCTTACGTTTTTTCGTAATTTGCAATTCATTGTCAGGATATATCTCGATCCATAAGAGATTTGTTCTTATGGAACAAAGCTAACTTAGCGAGATGTATAAATGATTCCAATGTTTATAATTCTATAAATACATATCAGTTATAATCACGAATCATATTTTGATCTAAATACATCCTTACACTTTTTTGCAAATTGCAAAAAAACGTCAGAAAATTTGAATTTTGCAGCTACCTACAATTACGGATTCACATTTTTTTTTTTTGTGGATGGGAAATCATCAAATGACTTCTCCCGATCTGGGCGGAGCGGGAGGGCGTGTCAGACTTTTACTGGCTAAAACCCACCCGTGTTCCTTCCGTTGCCTGTGTGCTGGAGCCGCGATATCCCTTTCGGACAAACCTGCAGCCCCAGCAGGCATTGGTCTTTCGACCACGTCAGTTGGTGCTGACATCTCTTTGAGGCGCACGTGGAACACAACGCGCCGTTGTCACGGGCCTGGTCCTTATCGGACGGCGAGCTGCCCATTGCTCACCGTCCGCAAGCCCGCGCCTACGGTGGCCGGAATTCGGCTCTCGACTCTTGACGCTCGGGGTGTCTTCTGCGGTGACTAGGGCCGCGAGGGCGTGCGGCTTGCATCTCTTTCGCGCGCTCCGCCTCCTCCTTCGCGAACACAACTGCTTCGAAGAAGGAGGTGACGGCCTCCCATGCACTCTCGCTCCGAACCATGGCCTGAACCAGGGCCGGACGCGAGAGATCGCCGCCGCCGATCGCCTCCGTGAGGACACGGTGGTGCTCCGCCCAAGCCGGGCAGACCTCCACCGTATGCTCCACCGTGTCCTCCGGGCGATCCACACAGTGGTGACACCCGGGCGTTTTCTCTCGCTTTATGCGGAACAGGAACCTCCCGAAACAACCGTGTCCGTTGAGGACCTGCGTTAGGCGGAAGGTGAGGACGCCATGGCGCCTCTCAAGCCACTCCTCAAACAGGGGACTTATAACCGCAATTGTGGCGTACCCAATTACGGATTCACCTTAAGAATCTTTATGAAAAAACAGGCATCCCTCACCATACATATTCGTTCCAATTTGCACATAATAAGCCTCAATTCCGTCTCTTTAACTGCTCTTAAATTAAACATAATTTACGGACCATTACTCAGAATTACACTCGGTTTATTTATTATTCGCAAAGCTACGGTATTGGGACAAAGCCGGTCCGGCCGTACTATCGGCCACCACCCGACTTTGATGCTTTATGAATACATTTTGTAGTGTTTACCTTTTTATTTAATTGCGCTCATTAATTATTGTGTGTAGAACGAAACACTTTATAATGATTTATCATTGAATTTCTGTGAATCGTTTGAAATTTGAAGAGAAATATGTTACTACTAACCTAATTGCGTAAAACGGATACCTATTATTGTAACCTAACTAGAAGAACTCACTGACTCACAGATACTCTAACCTAGCTCTGAAGTCAGGGTTTTCTGTAACCTTCTGCCAATAAAGAATTTATATTCATTACTAGCTGCTGGTGAGGAGCTCGTGGCTAAGTAATAACAGCCACACGGGTCGATCCATCAGGTTAAGCTACGCTTGCCGAGGTTGATCTGTGGATAGGTGACCATCTTAACATACCAAGACTCCTCCGTGCCTTGGAAAAGACGTTAAGCCGTTGGTCCCAGCTGTCATTCGCGGATCTTTGACAGTCGTTACGGTTCGTCAGAAGCCCGATGCCAGGGGGTATCGTATTACCCAGTTACTGGGTTGTGGAGGTCAGATAGGCAGTCGCTCCATGTAAAATACAGTATTTAGCTGCATCTGGTTAGACTGGAAGCCGACCCCGACATAGTTGCGAAAAGGCTAGGCATATTGATTCATTACTAGCTCCGTCCCTCGGTTTCACCCGCATAAGTCTCGATCCTGTGGGAATATCGGGATAAAAAGTCATGGTCTATCCATGTGCCAAATTTCATCGAAATCTGTTCAACCGTTATAGCGTGCAAGCGTAACAAACAAAAAAACTGACTTTCGCATTTATAATATTAGGATTATCTACTATTACTATTCTCATTATGTAGGTACCTAGTGGAGATTATCTCTAACAGAACATACTTTATTCTTTATTTTTGTTAGAGCTTAAGTTTATTGAGAGTATAAAACAAATATTACAAAAATGCCGTGATCCATTGGACAAATACAGTCACCAGCAGAAATATATGACTATGGGCAGCGCTGCATAAATATCTGATTATCAATTGAAGGTATAATTATATATCGATACTTAGCGGGTAAAACTATGTGATGATTTACAGCCGGCATAATAATCGTTTGCCAGTAACAGCATAAGTATCGGATCGGACCGAGTAAAAGTATCTGATAATACACAAAAAAAAATATGTGACATCATATTACGTTGGTGACGAGCTCTCCAAAAATGAGTTAGCCTATTATGAATAGCCAATTCAAAAAGCAACATTGGAAATTATTTGACTCATTGTCGAATATGGCAAATACAAACCGTGAGACGGCAATATCAAATGACAGGTTGACACTCTTTTCGAGAAGCGTCATACAGTTTCGTTCAAATTACGACTCTATGTTTATTCACAAAATTCATTCTTGTAGAATGTTGAGATATTTTTGACTGTAAATAGTGTCAGATATTAATGCAGTCTATATGCGATACGATAATTATGCGTTTACAGTAGATAGAGAGAGATATTAGTGCTGATGACATGTCACATAATTTTGATTTCGTGTATTATCAGATACTTTTACTCGGTCCGATCCGATACTTATGCTGTTACTGGCAAACGATTATTATGCCGGCTGTAAGTCATCACATATTTTTATCGGCTATGTATCGATATATAATTATACTTTCAATTGATGATCAGATAATTTTGCAGCGCTGCCCATAGTCACATATTTATGCTGGTGACTGTACCTATTAAGAATTGACGTTTTTAATGTGAACGCACAGCCGCCACGTCATCTGACACGAGTAATTCAAATTCAGAATTTGAAGACAACTTTCGTTGGTAACATTTTGAACATCGTTCCAAAGCTGAATTTTAATTGGCCAATTTAAACCGTCAAATAAAACTTAACAAAGAAATAATGTTGACTTTTTGACAGCTTCTCTATGATAAATACCCACCTATCTGCCAAAAAGTCTTAATTAAAAACAAAAGAAATTAAAAAGATCCCCTGACTAATTTGGATAACAACAAAAAGCTAATTCTTTAAACCTAACCTCATAAATTAGCATTATAGTCTAAAGTAAAGTAATAAATCCTAATTACGCACACAGGCGAATCGCTTGAAGTATATTTAGTTAAATAAACATTAATATTACAGAGAGGGGCCTTTGGTTTACTCTCATTTGACATTCCTTTCTGCTCGGGGTATTTCATTACACATTCCCCGGTTTATCCCGACCTCGGCTATCGAGAGGATGTAGGGGTCACTGGAAGAGGTCCTAGTATTCGAAATAGATTTCATTAGAAAATGTCAAACCCTCTCTAAAGTAAAGTGACGCACAATATGAATTATTGTTAATTAAATTGAGTCTGAATACCTGAAATTGTACTCATGATTATGAATCAACCTTTTCAAGTTTTCGGTTATTTTAATAACACTTGTACACCTAATAGCATTTAATTAATCGACAGATACGCCGAATAAATATAGGTACTGCCAAAATCAGAAATTTCATTCGGAATAAACAATTGTAAACTGAAACAGACCTATAACAATAACAAGTTCTATTTTCGGAAACAAATATCAACAACGTCAGTTGCATCATAAAACGCCAGGATTCGATAAAAATTCTAGCGCAAGACTATGTAGCGCACATATTTTATGAAGTTAACAAGAAAATGCACCATGATTTTTATTTCATAAACGGTGAACAACTATATTTTATTCGAAATACGTTTTCAAAAAATAGCACGAAAACATTACGCAGCTAAAAACATTGTTTTATAAACACTACTTTACCAAAATTTTAACTTTTTATTGCATAGATTATGGCCTTCTCAATGACTGGTTTGAAAAATCTCACCCGTCTTATCTTAAATATAAGTACCTAACCATTTACAAACACTACTTTTGACGAAAAATACAGACAGAGTTACGCTTCTGCCCATATTTTTGACGAATTTGACTTTGAAAGAAGCAAATTTAAACGAAGGAGATTGCTTATCCATCCCCAATTTACGAGCGCTATCACCTAAATCTATCTAAAACCAATATCCTGAACTTCATGTGATAGTTGTTAAAGCAGTTCACTGGGACCATTCTTCAAACTTCTACCTTTCAATTTTACGTGCATACTCAAAACTTTTTCCCAGTACCGTCACTGAAACTAGTTTGAAAGTGTCGAACTAAACCAAAGTGTTGGAGCTTCTATAAATTCTGTATCCGTGGCGGATCTCCGCGAAATAAGCAGGACAGGTTTATGAAGAGTTTTGGAGATAGCATCGTGAGGGTTGAGGCTTGGCAAAGAACCACCGTCAGTCTTTCAGTGGGTATCATATAGCCTATATACCTACAGGGTGGCAGGGACATTGATGTGCAAACTATAACCATGAATTCAGCATAGCATTCTAGAAATTATTCGTCGGATACCAAAAAAAAAAATCTGCTGTTTCATAGAAAAGTGCAATACCTATGCATGTACTGAATCCATGGTCGTAGATTGCGTGTCGATGTCCCTGCCACTCTATATACCTTAGAGAAACGATTTGCGGCTTATAATTTTTATAGAGAATGTACAGCAGTATCCTTTTAGCGGCACGAATTGTTCGTTTAAATGTGAACTAGTCAGCATGGATAGCCGGGCAATGTTAAAATGTGAACTTGACAGCATCGATAACCAAGCAATGTTAAATGCGAACTAGTCAGCATGGATAGCCGCGCAATGTTTAATGTGAACTCGTCAGCATGGATAGCCGGGCAATGTTAAAATGTGATCTGTCAGTATGGATAGCCGGGCAATATTAAAATGTGAACTTGACAGCATAGATAGCCGAGCAATGTTAAATGCGAACTAGTCAGCATGGATAGCCAGACAATGTTAAAATGTGAACTAGTCAGCATGGATAGCCAGACAATGTTAAAATGTGAACTACTCAGCATGGATAGCCGCGCAATGTTAAATGCGAACAAGTCAGCATGGATAGCCGGGAAATGTTGAAATGTGAAATAGTCACCATGGATAGCCGGGCAATGTTAAAATGTGAACTAGCTAGCATGACGACTAACAGCATTAATTAAGGATCACCACTCGTGAAGGCTTCTTTTAGCGTACTACATACTTACAATCACTATATATACATCTACTTTTCATGACAACCCATTAAATGCCCTAAAAAAAAGCCCTAGTAAAAAGGAACTTCAAAAAGCTCTGTATATCTTTTATGATTTTGACAAAATAAACAGGCCAGATTTATGAAGAGTTTCGACCGTAACATAAGGGCTGGTACACACTACACGTAGACCCGGAATATGCAAACAGTCGCATCTTTCGGACCGTAAAACTTAGTTGTTGTTCTTGTTTTGTTTCCCACCAGTTTGTGGTTGGTTGAACACTTACTTTTGATGCGACCTCGGAGGTTAACCGGTGAGACATATTTTGAAGTTTGTCAATGTCATGTGTTGAGTTTGGGGATACAATATGTATACATGTTACCTGTGATATTAACAGTGCAGGGTCAACTATTTAAGAAGATAACATAATAACACGCCTGAATTTCCCGAAGAGTCAGGTATAGTTTTATTTATTTATTAAGCAGTGTGCCTTGCTTGCAACGACATTATTTACAAGAATAAACAATTGGTAATCATAAATCTTCAATACTGTGTAAATACATCACATAGGTATGCACAACATTCTTATTAAAGGATGAACAACTATTCAATGAAAAATGAAATTTTGGAATTTTACAATATTTATAAAATTAAATTATATATTCCCTCACATTGCATGAGCAATACAACCATACAAAATCACAAACATATACGCACATAAGGTAACTAAACTAATTAAATGGAATACAATAATAGTAAGTACTCGTATTTAAATGACGTGATAAAAGTTAAAAGATAAAAAAAAAAAAAAAAAGAAGAAAGACACTTGTACCTATAGTACACCCGTATTTCGCAAGTTATGTTTAAGTCCCATGTAAAAGGGAGTGAGCCTATTGCCATCAACCGGGCACAAATGCACACTTCGGGATGCTTCTGAGAAATTTCAGATGGAACAACTCAATAACACTTTTCCCGAACTAATCACCAGTAGTGCTTGCGACCGTTACACCAATGAGGCAATATTATAAGTTATTTGTCTTTAATTCTTGCTTCTCAATATTAAGTTGAATGAGACACTCTTGTGCCCGATAGTCGACAATACAGGTACATCTTAAACGAATCATGTGACATATATTTGCCCTATTAAAATACTGTCCCAATTACTTAGCAATAAATCTGCCTAACCTTTTCCCAACTATGTTGGGGTCGGCTTCCAGTCTAACTGGATGCAGCTAAATACTGTATTTTACATGAAGCGACTGCCTATCTGACCTCCACAACCCAGTAACTGGGTAATACGACACCCCTTGGTAAGACTGGTTATCAGATTTTCGGGCTCCTGACGACCCGTAACGACTGTCAAATATCCACGAGTGACAGCCGGGACCAACGGCTTAACGTGCTTTTCGAGGCACGGAGGAGTCTCGGTATGTTAAGATGGTCACCCATCCACAGACCAACCCCGGTAAGCGTAGCTTTACCTGGTGGAACCGTGCGGCTGTTATTACTTAGCCACGAGCTCCTCCAATCACTTATGAACGTTGTTTATAGTTAAGATAAGCTTAAATGTCAAAAAATGTTTGGTTAAGCAGAACTTAACTATTACTTTAAGCAACGCTTATTAGGAGGGTGTTACACAACACTGTTCTTGTTTAATATTATTAACTTAAAAATAATATTGTTTTGCATCTTACTATGGCAGTTTCATAAACATTATTTTATACAAACAGAAGATGTTAACGAACATTAAATACTGGGAACTTCTCCCAGCAATTAATATTCATAATTTTCCACGATGTCGACAACCGGTTATTACGAAAATTGTTTCCACAGTTATTTTCTGTGAATTCTTCATTAAAAGTAGATAGGAAAATAACAATCCCTTATTTTGAAGATGTCATAAGTAACAACATTCAACGTAAAATTATTTTATTTGTTATTCTGACAAACGGTTTATACTGGAAATCACTAAAAAAGAGTAAATAATATTAGTTTTTGAAAGCTTGTTCAATTTAATCCGTTGTCAGATCTCATGACAACGTAAATTATTGGATTTTGTTATTTAGAACAAACAAATAGAAACTAACATTACCAAAACCCGGGACACATTTTTGCTACGGTCAGACATATTTTTAATGTCCCGAAAAAAATATGCAAAGTCTATACGAACATCAGTGTCCTTATTTGAAACAATAATCGACCGGGGTCAGCACTCGAAGGGAAATGTGCCGTAAACAAGAGAGATAAGTATTGTTATTTTTTATTCACGTAGCCGACTCTCATGGAGTTATAATGCCTTAAAGTATCGCGCTTTCCGGATCCTGTGGGCCTACCACAAATGCGCGGAGTAAAGTCACAATTTAATAAAGTGACAGTATTACGTGTCGGCGGTGACCTTGTAATAATTATCTACGGCCGCTCGGTAGGTAAACGTTCCGCGTCCGTGCGTAGCTGCCGCGGACTCAGGACTGTTGCGTACGCATACACTGAGACTTCGAAGCGCGTCGTTTCGGCCGATTTCTATGAAGACGTAATACTGATACTTATTTATATTGTGGTAAAGTCTAGCGCTGATTGCGACGGGCAGCGCTGCGCCCGCAACGTAATGCATTGCAAAAATTCTCCTTCATTATTTTCCAACATTTCGTTGCGCTGCAGCCTGTTACGGCTTTTATGTGCGTTTCGCTTAAAACGTAACGTAAATTCGAACTACTCGTATTATAAACTAGCTGCGCCCCACTGTTTCACCCGCATAAATCCCGATCCCGTGGGAATATCGAGATAAAAAGTATTCTATGTATTAACCCAGGTCATGGTTTACCCATGTACCAAATTTCATTCAAATCCGTTCAGCCGTTTTAGCGTGAAAGCGTAACTAACAAACTAACCAACAAACAAACTCATTTTCGCATTGATAATATTAGTTAGGATTTGAAAATACTCGTTTCGCAAACAAATTTCACATAGTTTTAAGACCTTATTCATAGCTATGGGTGATACTAATCATTGAGTTTTTCGCAAAAATGTAACGAAAATGCAATAAGATAGTTGTGTTTTCGATTTTAAAAAATCGATCTAATTTACATTAGGTTTACTTCGCGCGTTCGTGCTAGGGCCTCGGATGAAAAGTTAAATCCGACCGAGGCTCGTAAAGGGCAGATATTCACAACTTCGGCAAATACTTGGCATTTTACAGTGGGCTTCCGAAATTCAGCAGTTTTAAAACAATTCTGCTAAGTGGGAATATATCCTGTTCAACTATTGTACAATAGTTGGTCGATTTCATATTTGTTTTAGGAACTGCCGTGCTATTCTGAAACATCTCACCGTGAAAACTTGGGTGAAGTGAGCTTGAAGTGACGTGACCTCACTCTAACGGTAAGAATTTTACAGAATGGATCGACAGGTGGAATTACAGCTCACTTTAAACTCATTTCACCTAAGTTTTCACGTTATTGTAATTCCACCTGATGCAAGGATTGACACTGTTGACAGCCCACTTCACGCTCACTTCACCTAAGTTCTCACGGTGAGTTTTTTTTACAGAATAGCACTACTGATCCAAGCATGTTCTGCGTATGAGTGTTTTCATTGTACAACAATTTAGCTATACGAATGGGTGCTTCTATCTTCGTCGTATGAAAATGATGAACTTAAACGTTTTTAAGAACGCTGCTATAGCAAATAGTTGCCCTTTAACCCTGGGAAAGCTCATGTTCGCTTTAGAAAAGAATATTTTCCGACGCGGAAAGTAAAGGGCCTTCTACTCCAACACTTGGTAGAGTGTTAAGAATTCGGAAAATCCATCACTCCATTAAATAAATAAAATAATATAGCCTTTTATTTCTTGCTTTTTTACAAAATATATATTATTAATATAAAAAGTGCATCTAATCATTCATAATATTATAACATTTCTAATTCATAAATATTATTTATTACATTTTATAAACAATCTCACATTTTTTTAAATTTATAGGTACCTATAATAACATTTAATTTATAAATCAATAATAATATGTTACTTTTCTATTCTTAAATGATAGCTTTTTTTTTAAATTTTATTATTATATTTTTACTCCATTAATACTACTAAAAGAAGAAGAAAACAGTATTCTATTATCCCCAAAAACCTAAAGAGACATTAAAATGATCCTACAAAACCTTCCCTAATACAAATGGATTCCGATCCGCACACAAATCGCTCGTCTGATTGACATAAAACATTAATTTATCGTAACTTTCTCTTCGCTGTCTATAAATAGAAAACAAATTAAAATGCCTTGACGATAATCTCACGAACAAATAGACGAAATACAGCAAAATGTTGTTCGAAAACGGAAATTAAATCGTGCCTAGTGAGTGAGTATCAAATGTGGATGAATAAAGGCTTGTTGGAAACCAAGGTCAGCTGAAACCTTAACGTCCTGAGCACAATGACCGGTAATGGGCATACATTATAAACTACCCAACATTAAAATTTGCCATTCTACAAAACATGAAATCCTGTACTATTAAATGAGCAATATTTGTATATATACAGGGTGGCATACATTTAAAAAAAAATCTGCTGTTCCATACATTTTGACCGCGTAAGCATTGCACTTTTCTATGAAACAGCTGTTATTTTTTTTCATAACCGACGAAAAATTTCAACGCAGGGGGTTTCAGAATCATGTACTGAATCCATGGTATCAGTTTTCGCATCGATGATGACATCCTCTCCTACCTCTGCTGACATGCGTGCAGACTTTTTTCATTTGAATAACCTAATTATGATTCAATTAAGTAACATTTTACTTTAAATTTTGTACATTCCTTCCATTAAATGTCTCAGAAATCAGAATGGTATAATTTTGAATTGATGTCCAATGAACCCTCGATTAATAATGCAGCTAGTAGTTCTGAATCTATGCGTGTCTCAATGTGGGTTATGTTAACCACAGTAACATCATTACATCACTACTGTAATGATCACCAAAGCTTGAACAATGTTAGGCCTCGAACCCATCGGGGCTCACGAACAAGATTTTCATTAATTATTTTGCACGCGCCTAATTATCCGCATCTTGTACTCTCGGCACATAAAAACGTTCTTTGTGTGCCCTCAGAGAAACCACCGCTTTAATAAACTCCCCTTTCTAATTAATTCACATCTTCATAATCAACGATCCATGAAACATCTTACAACCCCATTTTGAACAGCGTGCATCCACAATGCTGGCGGAATTTTTTAAGCCAAATTCTTCACTTCTAACCTACATTCCTGTTTCGTGACTTTATCTGAAATGTAAAAAGTAATCAACATAAAATAAACTCTCCGTAGAAAAACGTGGCAACATTATATATTTGAGAACGGAAGTTCGATTTTCTTTATTCAAAAGCCGACTGAAGAGTCAACACAAGACCTTTTATCGTAATTCTTTGCTCGTGAACTTTAGTGATTGTAAATTTTTCCGTGTCAGCATAAAATTTAAACATCGGGCAAATAACGGCCGAATCTGCTTATGTCACGACGGCGAAACGTCAGACGGGAAAGATATTACTTCAAAGAGACCACAACAGTTTTACGACGTCACAAGGGAGGAGAGCGCGGAATGCTACACAATTTGTTTTTTCTTCTGGCGTCCGCATTCACAGTAGTGTGTTCATAGCTCAAGTGAACGCATTAAGAGAATGGCACCATTTGTGGGGAATTTCATTAGTCATTCCCTGCGGTGGGGGTATTCCATCATAGATTCCTTTCGCGTCTCACGTACCGCGGATACTTCGCAGACAAATATGTCGGGAATAGGGTGAATTTTCAATTGGATCTTCATTAATTATTTACCGACCGAGTTCTCAGGATTGTTTGGTAAATAACGTAAATTGGACGCGTAAATATATTGTTGCTTAGGCTTGTTTGTTCACACTAAAACGCTATTAGCGAAGTCAGGGTGAAGTTTACCCCAGTTAAGAGTTGAGTGTCATAGCGCCGTGTCTCAACTTTACTTGTTAATAACAGCGCGCATCAATCTAGGCCACAGTGCTCGAAGCACCTTGTACTACTCGATTTAATAACCAGTTCAGTCGGCCGCCTGACGCCTGTCTAGTTACTGGATACGTTCGGAAAATTCTGTCGAGTGGCGATTTAATCAAACGAAGCTCTAAGGGCATATCAATATTGGTCCGTACAAAAAAAAAAAACTCATTTAATTGACCAAGCTTTTGAGAAAATTAAAGATTTTCGATGCGCCTTCTAGGTTTTCCATTAAGTTCACTAAGGTAGATTGGCTTGTGTCTGTTATGGGTTCAACGGCTATTTGATATTGGAATCCGAAACTACGATTTCAGTACCGTTATCTTTATCCTCACTTCAGCCTTTAGGATATTGGTACAATTCTAATGCTAAAATCTCGAATTGGAAAGTGTGAGACCGGTGCTATGAGGTATGCATGTATATCTGCTAGTTTTATTTTTTGTTGGGGAAACTAAAAATGTGGGAGAAGCTGAAAATCGGAGCTTGCGCTTGGTTCACATACTTGAATTGGCGCTGAGATAAGATTTTTTTTTCTTTATATCTTGGGACACAAATGGGGCAGTTTTTTGCGATGCATGCTGACCTCGTTCGGTTAGTTTTCTTTTAAACATAGGACGTCAGCTTTGATAATAGTAATAAAATCTGGGGACGTATAGGACCATATAGTTGAATCCGGTTCCCGGGAGAAGGTCGAAGTTTCATTGGGACGACAAACGATGGAATATTTGGACGTGCGGAATACTCCTTGCTTCCGAATCTTTGGTAATATAAAAACAAATTTTTCTCTGCGACAGACTGATTTAACGATCGACTTGAATTCATGAACATTTTTTTCGTACGAAAGAAGTTTTTTATAGAAATGGATTACCTTAGGGATAACACAGACGCTCTGCGGTCGTTAGCTTAAATCCGGCGCGACTACTAATGTTCCAATGTTTTAAACATTATAATATAAAATATTTATCACATGTTGGCTTCCTTGGAGATGAGTTTGCTAGATTTAAAATGTAGGTAATTATTTAATAGCAGTAATATAATTTATTTAGTTAAAAAAAACACAGAGTGTGAAATGTAGTACAGTGCGACCACCCGTCGTGTGCAAGTCCGCAACTCCCAATTTGCAATCGGCATTTTGTTTAAGTTTTGATTGTTTGTTATCTTAAGATAATGTCGCATCACATTATTTAGCTAATTTTTAAAGGACTATTTTATGTATTTTTTTTTTTGTAATGTGTGTTTAGATTTTGCAGAATAAACAATTTTTGTTTTTTTTTAATTGGCCGCTTTTTTCCATAATATAAGAGCAAAATAGAAAAAACCGGCATTATTGTTTATATTGACATCGTTCATTATAAGAAAGAAGTAAACAAACTGGAAGTACAACAAAGTAAACACCTGTAACAGTACTTAAATGGCTCAGTTAAGTTAAATCGAGTGACGAAAATGTTACTTAACGACTGTTTCCACTGTGTCGTGACAACAAATAGTATTGTTACCCAAATTTTCGTGGCTTTTATATTTTAACTAGCTTCTAGCCGCGGTTTCTCCCACGTGGAGGTCTGAAATTATCCCTCGGGAACGTTCTACCGGGATAAAAATCGTATTTCCTAACCGAGTTCATGTTCTACCTGTGTGCGAAAGGTAACAGACAGACAGTCTGCGTTACTTTCGCATTTATAATATTAGTATGGATATGGGTAGTATGGATGGAGCAGCTGTTCGATTCTGTAAAAATATCACCGTGAAACTTAGGTGAAGTGAGCGTGAAGTGAGCTGTCAATAGTGTTAATCCCTAGCATCCTGCCGGTCGTATCTGTGGCAGTGACAGCTCACTTCACGCTCACTTCACCTAAGCTTCACGTTAATATTTTTACAGAATCGACTGACTGTTCACACATCACTTGATTAACTGTGGTTCAAGATAATTCTACAGGGTCAAATAAACTTAGCTAGCGAAACTCCGCAGATATTATGGGTATCGAAATCTAAACACGATAAAACAAAAAATAGCAGCTAGTATGAGCTGCGAAATCTGATTTTTTAGGGTTCCGTAGTAAACAAGGAACCCTTATAGTTTCGCCATGTCCGTCTGTCTGTCTGTCTGTCCGTCTGTCTGTCCGCGGCTTAGCTCAGAGACGGTTAGAACTAAAAAGCTGTAATTTGGCATATGTATACGTATTAATCATGCCAATAAAGTGGTAAAATAAAATCAAGAAAAATAGTTGTTTTTAGGGTACCTCCCCTACACGTAAGTGGGGATGTTTTTTTTTTCCACATCTACCCCATGTTGTGGGGTATCGTTAGAAAGATCTTTCAAAAATATTGTGAGTTTGTCAAAACTATTTTTGGATTCAGGGATCCGTGTGAGAAATATTAAGCTTTTAACTGAATTTTTTTGTTAGAGTCAAGTGTCCCCCCCCCCTCTATCTAAATGGTTGTACTTGGACTTGTGAAAAATTCACAGCAATAGTATATATAACGAAATTAAAAGGAAAACTATGAGAGCTAAGTAGGCTGTACAGGTTAACGAGTAATAATCGACCAACTTAAATTTGCGGTTTGAAAAACATGATCTCCCATACATTCCGTATGGGAGAACATGGTTTTCAACTACAATGTTAAGTTTGTTCTTGCGATAAATTCATCCCAACTACGGAACCCTTCATTGTGCGTGGTCCGACACGCACTTGGCCGGTTTTTTTTTTAGTTTTTCCAATCCAATCTGCCTAGTCTTTTCCAAACTATATTGGGGTCAGCGTCCAGTCTATCCGGATGCAGCTGGATACCAGTATTTTACATGGAGCGACTGCCTATCTGAACTCCACAATCCAGTTACTGCGTACCACGATACCCCGCACTTTAAAGACAATATGAAGTAATAAAATCTAAACTTAAAAACTTAATTATTCTCATAGATCTGTTAGCGTTTCTCTCTTTCTAGACTTTTTATTTGATCAGTAAAATTAATTTATTCGATGAAAGCTATTTTGATTTCGGATCCTTGCAAAATCCATGTTTGAAACTTACATAAGTACTGAAATAGAATCGGTTCTCATGCAGTTTTGTGATCATATTTTAAAGCTATACCTACTTTTTAATCTTATCATAATCAGCCTTTTTTGTTCCCACTACTGGGACACAGGCCTCCTCTGTTCGAGAGGTTGTGGACTATAATCCACCACGCGGGCCCAGTGCAGGTTGGTAGATGTCACATGTCTTCGCCTTTTGGTTCTAGGACATGCCGGTTTCCTCGCGGTGTTTTCCTTCACCGTTTTGAGAGCTTTTTAATCTTGAATTCACTTACTGACAGACAACGCACAGCCTAAATCGTTAAGTGTAGAAGCAAGAAATTTTACACAAGTTTGAGTTTCGACGACGGTGATCACTGAGGAAGGATTTTGGAAAATTAATTCCCTAAAGAGGATAAGTGATGAAAGTTTGTATGGAAACTCGGTATTTTTGCACCATCGCATCAGACACAGGACAAGATAAAACTTTTTTACATGTTACTAAAAAGTTGTCTATTATAATTTACTGTCAGCATGTTACATGGTCAATTATTCAGCCAATAAACTAACTGAAAAGAAAATATCTTCACATATAAATCCGGCACGAAATAGTTTTCGAATTCATGTAAAATTTCCGGTAACTCGTTATACGGGGATAACTAGAACATTTCGTTTCGTCGCATTTCTATGAGCTACGTAACCATCTCCAATTAAAACTACGTAACTGTAAACTAACTAGCGGTGCACTACCCAACTGTCAAACAGTCCTGATTTCCTAACATGTGATCGGGACCAGTTCATAAATGGAACGTGGAAGTCTGGCATCGTTTAAAACAGGTCTTTTATTTGACTCGTTTCGAAGGATTTCTTTATTTACATATTAGCAATGGTCTATCATGCGTTCGTCTCATTTATTTATCATCTTTTTTTGTTTTGTTTTTCTATTTTATCATAAATCATTATTTTTATCTGGCACGAAGGAGAAGTCTCATCGCCCATAGAAAATTACCCCACGTCTAGCAAAAATAATTATCTATGAAAAATATTCGTTCAGGGCTAGTATATAATTTAGTAAAACCTGCAGATTTTAGTTTTAGAACAATAAAGGAAATGCAATAAAAACATTCTTTCGGTTTTAATCCTTACCTACTGTTTATTAAACAAAAAAATTACTCCGCTTATCAATTCAGGGGTAATATTTAATTAAGTAAAATGTGAAGATTTTAGTTTTAGAAAGACTAGAAATGCAATTAAACATTTCCGGTTTCAATCCTTACTGGCTAACATACGAAAAACTTGCTCTGAATATTAATTCAAGGGTAGTGTATAATTTAGTCAAATCGGCAGATTTTAGTTTTAAAACAGCAGGTGTCTTACTGACATTTTTTGAAGTAAAACAAGCTTATTTTACTTCTAGAAATGTAAAACTAAAATCTGCAGCTCTTTGAAATTATTTTTTAATAATTTTTTGTGTTCTTTGAGATACTTCTCTTTGCTGTTAGACGTGGGGTAATTTTGACCCTTCTCCTTTATTTAATTTAAGTATGGTACCTATACGCGTTGCAGTGTAAAACTGCATTTACATCCGTCACCTTACACTTCAGGTACAGTTGAAAACCAGCGTCACGCATTATTTGTCTGGCATTTGCTGAACTGTGCGTTTTTGGCTCAGCCAAAAACGATGCGAAAGCGAGGAGATAACTCGTGTGTCTATCTGTCTGTCCGTCTGTCACAGCCAATTTACATCGAATCTAATGTACCGATTAAGTTAAAAGTTGGTACACAAAATATGAATTTTTGTGACCCAAATTCGAATGTGTAACGTAAATAAAAAAAATTAATATGGAGGCCACTTCTGAGCAGCAAATAAGAAAATTAAAATAAAGTTTTGGACATTGTTACATCATATGAAATATCAAATGAAAGGACTTACTGTGAGGGTGTCAATTATTTTTGTTCACGGATACAGCTTTACAGTTGTTTAAGAAAAAATATTTAAATTGACCTTTCCCCCCTCATCACGACAAAAAAGCCAACTAAAAAGATATAAACAAGGCATCACAGACATACAAATTAAAATACTAATTAATCTGTGATGTCTGCGATAATTTTTCTAACCTGCTGATCTATTCTGTAAACATCTCACCGCGAAAACTTTGATGAAGTGAACTTCAAGTGAGCTGTCAATAGTGTCTATCCCTAACATCAGGTGGAATAACAGCTAACTTAAAGCTCATTTCCTCAGACCAAATAAAAAACCAAGACAGAGCGCTGCGAATAATACAGTGAAACATGCCAAAACTACAACGCCGCCGCCGCTCTGTGCATACTTTCACGTCATGTCACATTAATGTATTTCCTTTCTTTCTTTTCTTTTCTTTTCTTTTCTTTCATTTATTTTCTTTCTTTTTCTTTTCTTTCTTTTTCCTTTTCTTTCTTTTCTTTCTTTTCTTCCTCACTCCCACACACTTACAAACTTTACAATGACACTACAATCAAACTACACCACACAAAGTGCACACATGTTTACGAAGCCGGCTTCACTTCACTGTTGACAGCACCCTGTTTTGGTTTTTTATTTGATCTGAGCTCATTTCACCAAAATGTTCACGGTATTTTTTTACTGAATAGACCGGTTGTTCTATAATGCGACATCACAAACATAACATCACGCCTGTATTCCCTGAAGGGTTCGGCAGATGTGCACCTATAATACACCCATAATTCGCCAGATAAGTTGTGTTCTATAATGTAAACAATCTTTTTACGTCATTGCAAGAGTAGGAAAATAAAATAAACTTTCCTGTTCCAAGTTTTATTCACATAGTTTTAGAGAAGAAAAAGAAAACCGAGAAACTTTTCTTTTAAATGCATATTGTTTGCTTTAAAAAGTTTTTGCTCATTTTTTTTTTTTTGTAAAAGGCTTGAAGAGCCTGCTTATAGCTAAACCGAGGAATTTATATAGAAGTACTACATAGTTTGGACTAAGTTAAGCTAAATATGAATGTAAATGAAGATCATTAGAACCTTCATTTGAATTCAACGACACGGAGGATATAGTGAGTTAACACTAAAATATATAAGCAAGTCATTCACACAAAACTCACACCAGCAACTCACCACCACTCACACTCACTCACACACTACCACACACGCTAACACACACACTCTCACACACTCACTATAATATTATTTAGAATTATTTTATTTTGTTCAATTTATTTTATTTGGTAATTCGCTACCCTTATTTAATTAACTATTCTGTCCACTTTCAAACATCCTGAAATAAAATTTAAGCTAACGCAAAAATGTTTCGAATTAAAATTAAGATCACGTAACTCAGGCTCCCAAGATACAGGCGCTGCCTTGTTTGGGGACCACTGTTTTAATACTATGTTAAATATTCTAGTTACAGTAAGCATACAATATCATTATTTTTGAAATTTATTTTGTAACAATGGACCAATAAATTATTCTTCTTATTCTTATTCTTAATTCCCCGCTTATAAACTTCATGCATTTAGAATATTTCTTTTTTTCTTTTAAATACTATATTGTTTATGGTATAGACATTCTGGATTGACTATGAAACAATGAGTATGTAGAAATGACTTATTAAACGTCATTACTGAAATATATTATTCTACGCTAAATAAGGAATAAAGTGAAGTAATAGCTTTAAATGCTGTTTCTCTTGATAACAGGTATGTAATTAATCTGTAATTAGTAAGTTGGTGAACAAGAAGTTATTTGTGTTTATATTGTGGTCGAACCCATTGTATTTAATAAAATAAATTCTCTTGATTACAGAGCAACGATTTGGCTTATTGTTTCAATTTTAAAAGTAAATAGACATTACATACGAGATTTGAAATACTTCTGAATGATGAAATCCTCTCTCTATTAACACTCAAAACAGTATATAAATAAAATACAAACAGCATTATCCACCATTAAGCTTAGCTGGATTAACTTTGAAACTCGATTTTTCAGCATATTTATTCGGATTGACCTATTGCGTAACGCTGTATGACGGCTAAAGAACATGATTAAGTCACCATCATACACCTACATGGTATGTGGGCACGTTAAGCCGTTGGCCCTGCGCCTGATCCCTCTCCGGTTGTGTTGGATTGCCGTACCATCGGGCTATGAGAGTGAGTGAAGAGAGAGTGCACTTGTGTCTGCGCACACACTTGTGCACTATAATATCTCCCGCGCTGAAGGCTGGTCTCCGCTGAGATTGTTCGCCATGGCCGAAATTCGGTCTGGAGGACAATTATGTATTATAAATAATGAACCTGATGCCGTTCCCACTGCTGAGATTCGGGCCTCCTCTGTCCTGTGAGACGGAGTGGGTTAATCTACCGCGCGGGCCCAGTGCGGATTGGCAGTCGGGGGACAACACATGACTTCGATTTTTGACACGCCGTTTTTCTTACGATGTTCTCCTTTACCTATTGATTTGATATTTTACCCAGAATTAAGTACATGTCTGCTTGTATTATGATATGTAGGAATGCCATCAATTAATAGTCTAGTTGTAATAGCTATCCCTATATATATTCCTAGTCAACATCCCTATTCTCTATTCCCTATTGATTATGGCCTCTTTCTCCCCCTACACGTATATTCTGTGAAACTTACACAGCAGATAGTCTCTCTCAAGCTATGTTCCATTTTTTATTTACGTGATAGTCAGACTATCTAGACTTGACAATGTGAAACAGTGCCTTAAAGTCTCGCATTATTGACTACATACAATAAAGCCACAACCACGACAGTCAACGCTACAACAAAATCGACGAAAATTCGACCAACACGAAAAGTTCTATAGTGCAGAACCATCAACAGCGGAAGAGACCATTCGTACGGCAGCTAGTCCCGAAAATACAGGCAGGCTGGAAAACGGTATCATTGAGGAAATCCCGCCCACCGGCCGCAGGAAAAGCAATAAAAAATCCTATAATCCATACAAAGCTTTACGGCGGAGCGTCGCTGCAATTTTTTCGTCCGCCAACTTTTTTTCTTGTAAACCACATGATATTTATGTTGATAGAACGAGTTCGGCCAACTGTACCCAGCAACTTACCAAACCCCGTCTGTTTTCGGATATATTGTTTTATTTGATGCGAATGTCAAGTATTCGGGTTGTGTTGTCATTTGTCTTTGTTCGGATTGAAACTTTGTTGGATATGTTTATAAATTAAGTTTGTATAAGAACTAGTTTTGTAACTTTATAAAGGGAATCTTATTCATGTTGGTATCGAAAAAGGCAAATAAAGGGATGACAGTATAGATTTCATATCGATTAATAGCATATATGTAGTGTAGAACGTTTTATTTATTTAGCCATGAGACACTAGTTGAAACCACGCTGTCCTAGATATAGCAAATTGTGATGGATTATACTATCGCTACGCCGTAGCAGCTACGTCGTAGCAATTTATGGCGTAGCCGCCTACGGCGCAGCAACAGTACAATTTGTGATTCGAAGAATATACTGAACACATTATTTTTACATAATGTCAATTTATTTACATCTGCGTAGTCAGATAAATAAGGCTCATTTCCCAATAAAAGTTTCCACAAACAAAAATCTGAATACGTTACTTAACATCGCCGTACTTTGGGAACAATTTATAAGAAAATATTGTCGTTTCGAAAGAAAAATCGTCTGAAGAAAAATCTAAACTAAAAACAGCAATAAATAAATAAAAAAAATGTTAATTTTTCACATTCAGTGCTTTGTCGTCTAAAATACCCCCTACCTATGATAATATGAACTTACTTTCAAGACGTATTCGAGAATATCTCCTGCCTTGATTCAAATATTTACTTCGCTGTAATTTTGGTAGACTAGCACTGGACGTAGACCTAACTGGGTAGTGATCTAATCTAATACGTACCTAAATAACTAACAGCGCTAACAAATCCTACTCAAAATTGCCTATTCGGTAGATTACAGTGTATTCTGCAGATCGGTTGTGCAATTCCCACCTAATTGTAATCCCAATCGAAACACTGCAAAGTGATAAATATTGTACAGCAGACAAACACATCAATATGGAAATAACAAACAATCACAAACACACACACACAAACATACGTAAGTCAACTTACTACCGCCAAATCACACAGACTTCCTAACAAATATGTCACAGTGTAGAACTTGCAGAAGGCCCATAACATTACCTCTGCTTGAAAGCATGATGGTGCAAGAAAAACTTAAAGCTTCTAGATTTCTGCATCCGTAGCGTATCTATCAGTTGAGTTGCGATTCTGGTGAAGCGCATAAGCATACTTAACATTTTGTTTCGTCTCAGTCATCTCAGCCAATCGCAGTCCACTACTGGACATAGGCCTCTCCTAGGCTGCGCCACAACACTCTGTTCTCTACCTTCCAGGTCCAATCACTCCCAGCCACCGTTTAAGGTCATCGTTCCATCTAGCTGCGCTATGGCGATGAGCGATTTTACTCGTTGGTATGCATTTTGTACTAAGTGTGAGTCTCTCGGCGAGAGTTTGCCTGCCAAGCGAGAGACGCTGAGCGAGTACTCTCTTTGATTTGATAACTGTTGTCACTGTGACAAACGAATACGCGCCGGGCGGCGGTGTGAACAGTCAACGATCAACAATAAATTTCAACAAAAAAAACAATTGTATCTCTTTTACTTACGCGGGACGTACAATCTGTTGTACGTTTCTTGAGCGAATAGCGAGTAAGCGCGATAATCGAGCGTCGGCGGTCGGACTTGTACCATAAGGTCACCTGCACCTCGTAAGTACAGAAGAAAAAAAAAGGAGTGAGCCTTACAGTAGTCGCATAAGATGTGGAACATCTGACATGTCACCTTGGTAATAAGCAACATTAAAGGGGTGGGGCGACCTCAAGGTCGTTTCTGACAGCCAACTCTAGCACCGCGCGCGCTCATTGATCAAATCAAAATAGCGCACGCTCCCGGTTTCCTGTTACATACTTCCGTCTCTTTTCACGAAATCACTCCCACAAATTGAATTATTAAGATTTTATAAAATTTTGATTTTGATTGCAGGAAAGCGAGAGGTTGATGAAGATGTTAAACAACAAGAGAATATGACATTATGTTAACCAAACCTTCGGTACCAATTTTACTAACCACGCAGCATCTATGTAGCCCCCGGCCACTATTCAATGACCCACAGATCCAAGATATATTCTCCCACAGATAATGCCCCATTGTTGGTACATACAATGCGTACATCACTCCTATCAAAATGTGCAATGGATTCCCGTCTGGCCATCGATATTCAATATGGACGCATCATTTGATGTTGACCGCACGTATGAAATTGTTGGTAGAGAAATTTGGTATTTGGTATGCATTCGCGCAGTAGTCTGACGGTTTAGGTGGATGAATCTATGTGAATGGACAAAACTGGGATGCTTAAATCTGGCTGTATTTTTTTTCCGTACGTAGTTGAATTCTTTTGTTCTTGAAGTTTTTTAGAAGGTGACTTAATTTGTGTGACCAGATTTTTCGATTTGTCGGCTGTTCCTTTGGGTTCTTCCTAATTTTCTTTTTTCCTAAACTACCCCAATGGGGTAACCATTGGTGTGGCTTAGAAAAAAAGAAAACAATTTTTATTAAATTCAAATCGGTCGAGCAATTTTGGAGTTTTTGCTAGACTAACGCAGATTTGATTTTTATATAAATAGATTTACACGATTTCCTCACCTACTGCATTCAATACAATTAAAGCAACAAACATTGACGCTGCTTAGATATTTCAACTTTCATATTGCTTCTACGTATGGTATGCCACAGGAAATGAAATCGCCTTGTGTAAGGCTTCAGAAGTTTCGATAATACGATTGGACTTGTAAATAAAATACAAAAGACTTTTATCCAAAATCATTTGTGTTCCAAGCATTCCAAGATCCATCGTTAAATCATCCATTAACGATTACCAAAATAAAACCGTATGAAAAAAGAAAAAGTTTCGTTGGAAACTGAATTTTCTGCACAGACCTATATTCTTATTTCTGTTCTACAATATTCTGTACAATACATAATTAATTGTTTATTTTGACTTATTTGAAACAGAAAAACTCATAGAAAAGACGAACCTGTAAACTAACAACTTATTCCTGAAGAACCAAAATATTAATGAAAACACGTCGTGTCGGTAATAAGCTATTTCAAAAGTTTATAAATTTTCTAAAACTATTATATTACAGGGAGGCATTGTTACTGGCGGGTCCGTAAGGACCAATGCCTGCTGGGGTTGCGGGTTTGTCCGAAAGGGATATCGCAGCCCCGGCACACGGGCAACGGAAGGAACACGGGTGGGTTTTAGTCAGTAAAAGTCTGACACACCCTCCCGCTCCGCCCAGAGCGGGAGAAGTCATTTGATGATTTCCCACCCACAAAAAAATAAAAAATAAAAAAGGAGGCATTGTTGGTAAACATTTCTGAAACTGTCACAGAAATTGTATTGAGACATCAAGATGGCGCCGTAGGTTCCGAGTTTGGCCATGCACATAAAGAACCTTGTAGAGTTGTATATTCGAATCACAACTGTCATTGTTTGACAATCATATGACATGGTTAAAATACGACAAATTTACGAATTATGTGGAAATTAAAACTATTAATGCCACTGACGTATAACACATTTGTGAAACTTAAAGCACCTCTATCCAAAAGTTTGTGGTTTGGATTGGATGACTCTATTGAATCGATCAATTTTTGTAGTAATAGTTTTGAATGCATTTGAACGTTTTACGAAGTCTACGTCAAAATAAACTACTTCTAAACTTAAATTCTCAGTAAATTCTCCTGAGCGAGAACATTCCCGAGAAGTCAAAGTCAAAGTCAAAGTCAAATCATTTATTTCAAATAGGCCCTTGCAAGGCACTTTTGAACGTCAACAATTACAAAAAAATAAATAATTGATTCTAGTCGCCCCTTCCAAAAGGTAGTTTTCGTATGGAGAAGAATGGGCAAGAAACTCCACCGTTACTCTTTTAAAATGTTATTACAATATTTTGTATATGTAGGTACATTAGTTATATAATTATATGTGAAGACGATGCATCTAAAAATAAAAAAATAAATTACTATACCACAATATAGGTAAAAAGAATTTTTTAAAGAGAGTAGCGACAGATAAATTAATTACTTATGTGATAGATACATGGTTCTCACATATTTACAAACATTTACAACAGAAAATTCTCATAAATTCTTTTAAATTTCGTATGGAATTAATGTTAAATTAGGATTTCTGTATTAAAACAAACAAATATGAGTTACAAATAAACCGTTTTAATAATAATAAAAAATAGACATTGTAAGAAAGGTTTATGGTGTTATTAATTAAGAGCAAATCCAATTGCTAATATTATTCGTCCATTGATAACTTCAGATTTGTTATCTTAATTGAGTGTAGGCTCTTCTCTTTCTCTTGTGGCAGAGGTACTGGATTTGGTTTTTCGGACTCTTTGTTTAATGGTTTTGGTTTGTTCATAATTTTCCAATTGTGACCAATCAGACAAATTTTGCTCTTTCGGTGTTGAATTGATTACGGTTTTTAGTATGTACGTTTGAAAATGTGGAAAAAAAGTGTTCGACAGAAGCAGAAGGTGCTGGAGCAGTCAAAAATTTCAGGTCGATTGCTCCTAATTCTGTTTTTCAATATAATGGTGCCGATTTTCTTGTCACGAAATTTCTACTCCGAAACCCATAACAGTAAAGTTTTTTCAACGAAAGTATGAAATAACAACAAAAAAAATTGTCCAATTTTAAATTCTCGTAAATTCTCCGTCGAAAAGAATATTGCAGAAGATTATCTATCCGAGAACATTCTCCGAGTGAGAATATTCTCCCGACCCATCACTAACCACAACACAATCTACCTACATTACCCGCTACCCTCAAAAGAATCGAGGATACTACAATAAAGTGCATGTGATATAAACACTCATGTTTTTCAGCTCTGTATTAGGGAACCCTCCATTACGTTTGTTCGCGAACCAGACGGGGCCGCGCGTTTTTTGCTAGCGCCTGCCTATCTCTATAAATCTTTGTAAGTGCCTCGTTAGTTGCTCTGGTCAATTCACGTCCATTTTCTACGTTCAGATTTTTTATTCATCCAATTTGGGTGTGTTACTGTTTGTGAGAAATAGAGATCGCATGCGGAGGATTGGTCTTTCGAATACATTTGCATTTCTTAAAGTGTTGAAATGATTATTATGTGAATTTTTTCTGGCATTAGTTTATAGCATACATTTTATCGAACTTCAAATAATTCCCATTTTACGACCCTAAAAATAATATTGAACATTAGAGGTGAGGAACGGGGTGTAAAAATCACACATCCTTAGAAAAGGGAGGATACTCCGACCAGACGGGTATCGTGTCTGGCAGGCAACTGCCCAACGATTGATGTCGGGGAAGTTATATATATGTTGTTCGCGCGATAAACTCTAAGTGCGCGATCCAGGATTTGTGTGACGTCAGGATTTTGTGTTACGTCAGGTCTTTGATGCGTAGTTCGCATGTGGCGATGTAGATGCCGCCACAGACCTTTTGACCTTTTGGCTCTCGAATTAGTAGATTTGCTTAAACTGAAAATTGGAGATCACCGAAATACATCACTAATATCGCTGTTGAACACGTTATCAAAATCTACTACAAAAATAGTTTTTTTACATTTGCATGAATTTTGAAGAACTGGAGAAATGTGGTTGTACTTTAGGTGAGATATACCTAAAGTCCAACCACATTTTGCCAGTTCGGCCATTGCTTAACTCTTCGGGAATTACAGCTGTGATATTATTTATTAACTTTATCAGCCGTTTCTGTCCCACTGCAGGGCAAAGGCCAGGTTCTTCCTTCCACTTATCCCTATCTTTTGCTTACACAGTCATTATGAAAAAGGTCGAGTTCATCCCGTCATCTCCTCCTGGGCCTGCCACGTTGCCTTTTGCTGTTGCTAGGAACCCACTGTGTGCCCACTGCGTTTTAGCCCTTAACTCCTCCAGCATGCGACTGATGAGGCCAGCCCAGTTCCATTTAAGTTTGACAGACGTGTGACCTACATCATCAATTAGAGTTTTGGAACGCATTATCGAGTTTCTTAGGCATGATATTATGTTTTATTGAAACACGTCCAAAATTACTCGGATAACATCATCATAACATTTAGATTCGTAGCTTTAACCAAGATACATTTGTGTTTCGGTAATCAGAATGGTAATTTATCACCATCAATCATTTACGACGAGTTAATTACACATCCCAGTTGATTTCATATACTCAGTAGACGCCTCTGAACCAGAGTAGAGAATTATGCGATAACTAGATTTTAGATTTGGTTTTATCTGCATACAGACATTCCTAACATCTACATCATTTTACCTAATTACTAACTCTAACACAGTCGCACGAGTTGATTGAAGGATAAGCTACGCTTGCCGCAGTCGGTTCGTGGATGGGTCTCCCTAGATCCATTACATATCGAAACCCCTCCGTGTCTCGGAAAGCACGTTAACTCGCTGGTCCCGGCTGTCATTCATAGATTTTTGGCAGTCGTTACGGGTAGTCAGAAGGCCAAAGGTCTGACAACCAGTCTTACCAAGGGGTATCGTAGTCGTTACCCAGTAATTAGGTTGTGGCAGTCAGATAGGCAGTCACTCTAATTAATATGCTCTAAGAATAGTATTCAGCTGCATCATCGGAAAAAGCTAGGCAGATTGAGCAACAGTTTGAATAGAAAATAATTTCAATAATTTCGAGATTTAATAAAACAATATGCAGGGTAAATTCGCCGTATTTGCAAAAGCTTGAGGCGCGATTAAGCAAGTACATACAATAAATCAAACAGTTATATTTATTTTACTTACATCAAAAGTTGGGAAGAGTCTAGGCAGATTGATAGTAGACTGACCTACTTGTTAAATTACCTACAAAAAAAAAGAGGTTTAAAACAAAGTTGGCGTTATCTTTAATTAAGGTATAATCAGATGCGCTTGTACGCATAGCATCTGCAAATTATTACACTAGCATTCGTCCCGAGTCGCAGGCGGTTCTGAAATGCATCCGCGCTACGAATTACGATACACAATTTAAGTTCTTGTTCACGTATTACAATGCGTGAGAATGGCAAGTACAAGCTTCTTTAATTAACGTTTCTGCATATGTGCTGGCAGGGTAACGTTTCATGGAGTCGAGAGCCGACTTCCGGCCACCGTAGGCGCGGGCTTGCGGACGGTGAGCAATGGGCAGCTCGCCGTCCGATAAGGACCAGGCCCATGTCGACGGCGCGTTGTGTTCCACGCGCGCCTCAAAGAGATGTCAGCACCAACTGACGGGGTCGAAAGACCAATGCCTGCTGGGGCTGCGGGTTTGTCCGAAAGGGATATCGCGGCCCCGGCACACAGGCAACGAAAGGAACATGGGTGGGTTTTAGTCAGTAAAAGTCTGACACACCCTCTCGCTCTGCCCAGAGCGGGAGAAGTCATTTGATGATTTCCCACCCTCAAAAAAAAAAAAAGGGTAACGTTTCATTCAGTAGATTGACACACTCATCATTATCATCATCCACAGCCCGACCTCACCCACTGCTGGGTATAGGCATCTCTTTTCTTATGCCAATCTGACAATACACAGAGAAAAAGAAGAAGAAAAGAAGAGAAGATAATCTGGAAGAGATCGCAGTAAGCGATAAGGCCGCCCATTGTATATTTTGTAGTGTATTACTTTTTCTTTATGTAATGTATAATCTGGTGTACAATAAAGTATATATAGAAATAAATAAATACACACACACACATTGATTGATTGACACACTACTTATAGAAACTTTATACGGATGATAAAGGAATACACGATCAATTAAAGTTGATAGTCAAGTTTCTAAACAATCCGCCTGCAGATGAACACACGTATTTTGTAAAGGTAGATGGTAAAGGTTGGGTACCTATAAGAAGGCTTATCCTAAAAGTTGGGAGTGTCGCAAATAGTTGTCAAACATTTACCTGTTTTGATTAATTTGGCAATATTACTGTATAGAAATATGAAATGCGGCTAACTTATGAACTAAAATATTGATTATAAAATGCAATAATTAATTTCGTAACACCGAATATTTAGTTTTAGATGTAAAAAAAGTATTTGGAAACTTACTAACCAAAACGGCTACAACATAAAATTCAGTGTTATAATTGCAATTCATTATTAATATTCTAGTTCGCTAGTTAGCTACATTTTATATTTCCATACAGTAATATTGCCAAAGTAGGTAATTAAAAAAGCGAAATCTTTGACATGTATTTGCGACGTTGCCCACTTTCAGAATTAACGCTCTTAAGTTAGATTCGTCGTGACCGCGCCTGCCACCGTGCCAACCACCACATCTACTAGTTAAACGCAAACAAGTGTGGAAGCCAATCACAATTCATATTGGAAAACGCTATGACGATGATAATGGTTTTATAAACGGCCAGCCGGTTGATGGCAATAGCCTCACCCCCGATTAGCTGGCGAAATGTTGGTGTACTATAAATCGACACCTGATAAGAACAACATTGTAACTCACTATTCCATAATTAATATACCATAAATGCAATAATAGAAAAAAAAGGTATCTTTCAGTCCGAGAGCCGTATTTCTACGACCATTAGAGCGATTTTTAAATGGCAAAAACAAATCATTGTAATATGAAATAAATCGGTTGTGTGTCTTGAAAACGTTGTATTTCAAATAACAAAAATCTTTTTACCATCATAATCGATTTAGTAATAATGTCACAATAAATACTATGTTATTGACTTAAAAATGAACTCATAGCGAAAATATAAAAAAATTGTACTCATACTAACCTAAATATACATACAATGTTGTTGTTAACATTGTAAGTTGACCAAAAACAAGTTTCTGTCTGATGTACGTAAGCATGGTGATTTTCTTTTTTTAAAGAACGCAAAAAAATATGTATAAAACGTCTAGTTTAATACTTATGATGTTTTGTTTAAAAGCAGTAGGACGACATTTAAACAAAAAAAAAAATGTAATTCACTCTCCTAGAAGTAAATCTTAACAAATATGTGACTTTTTTACAAAATTGTAGGATTGTAACGTTTATTAAACAGGGCCCAGGTGTCGAAATATTCCTCTGCCTAAGCCTCGGTGAATACAGGCGTAATGTTACATTAAATAGTCTACTTTTTCTTATAAATCAGCTGTACTTAGATTAGATTTTCAGCGCAAGTAATTTTTTCTATTTCATTCTGAAGCTCAAAACTCAAGTTAACAAAAGTACCTAATCAGTCTAATTCACTTAGATCCCAAAACTTGTATTTCGATTTAAAAAATTGTTTTTTCTATTCGCTATTATTCGCTTCTTACTAAAACCCCAAATCTCAAGGTAATGAAAATAATCAAACTCATTCAGTTAAATTGAAGCACATTTTCACAATAGCCCTTAAAAAAAAATATTATTACCAGTCTCAAAAGGGTATTGTGGTCTGACGGTCGTTAGAAACAGTTGAAGTACGCAAACTAAAATTATTTATCATCTAGAATTAAACCTTTAAGTTTGCGACGGCTAGGCTTTACAAACGACAGATGTACTAAGCAAAAGTGATTTACCGAAGGTTTTCATAATTTTAGTTTTAAGCCATGCTAAACTTTACTTCACCACCGCTGCTCTTGCATGCGAAAACGGTGTAGGAAAATATCGTGAGAAAATAGCTTATCCTAGGATCAAAAATCTAAAGACATGTGACACTCGAACCATGGGACAGTCCCTCTCACAGAGAGGAGGCCTGTGAGCCTGTGAGCAGTAAAGTTGTAAACTGATTATGCAAGCTATAGGCTTGTTAATCTACATTGTCTGGCCATCCAAATCTCTAACTTTTTCTAAAGCACACTCTCCGTTACTGCGCTAATAACTCAAGAAACATATAAACACTATAAACTTATACATTAAAAAGAAGCCACAAATAGTTAATATTAAAAGCACTAAAATTACTAGTAATATATATTTTTAAATATCCTCTCAATTGGCAAGATTTTAGTAGTTCTTATCATTTCAATATTCAAATAGTCAATCTCCGAACATTTTAATTAATTAAGATACGATTCCAAATTCAAATTCAGCCTAAAATGTCAAAAGCTAGGCCACAAAGGTTCAGTTCAATAAAAGAACACTTAATAAAAATGAGTTCTTCATGGTAAACAGTTCAACCACAAAGGCCTGAATTATAAACGTTTTTCTGCTAATCTATTGTGAGAGGAATATGCAAGGGTTTTGTCTCAAGGGCGGCAACTCCGAGTCTTAATAGATTAGCGGGCGTGGTTGCTAGTGCTTAAGTAAGATATATGAATGATATGGGAGATTTACTAGCTATATTATTGTTTATTGGAACTATGTTTGGTTGTTGCGTAGTGTAAACTATGGCTGTTAGTTTGGTTTACCATCCATGGTCCATGACAACTCAAATTCTTTTGTAAAAATACCGGCCAAGTTTGACTGGCGCCACGAGTGGTCTCATATATTTTTAGACCATAAAACACAATGGAAACAATATTTTTCCATCGTAACGAGCATTCTGTAAATATGTATTTCAAATAGACAAGGTTAATTGAAATAAATGCTTAGTTTTTTTTTTTTTATACATACGTGAAAGATAAACAGACAAACATATGGCGTAGGCTTAGTAATATATAATAATATGTTGGAAATACGTTACTGAGTTGACTAATCGGGACGCCAGAGTCTGCAACATAACGCTCGGACCGGCATGAACTAAGCAGAGTTCATAGATGGCGGGCAAGCAGTGAAGACTTTAAGAAACTGTCGTGCATTCCGAATAGATTAATGTGATCGTAAATTATAATTTGATCTGAACTGCAAACGGTTTGTCTATTGCGCAATAACCAACACTACCCACAACACGCCCACAGTAGTTAAAATATGGCTGATAATCACGAAAGAGACTCATACCCTCCTCTGTTATATAGGATTCCAGCCAAATCAATACATAGATGACACTAGAACTAGTAATTGAACCAGAGTACACTGCAGTCCTAATTAAACGCCATTACACGAACAGTTCTATAGTAAGCACGAACTTTACTCGCACAAAAGCGCGATCAAACACAATGATGTTGAATATGTGTTCAAATTGATATAATTTGCGGCTTTATATTTGAACGACCGAAGTTAGTCGCGTTCGATTAGGACAGTGCTCAAGACCGGCTCGTGTCGTAAGGTGTCTCCCTCTTTATACATACGTATAATGAATAGCTGTAGACTGTCTTTAGTACGAAACCCTTGTTTTAATTTAATTCTAATATACAGTCGAGAATAAAAAGGCTAAGCACGTTTAGGACAATTTTGTACCTATACCGAATACTTACCAACTGACAACATTTTGAAAAGTTTGAAAAAGTGATGTATTAGCATTGAGGTTCAATGTAAACTTGAGCAGACACATCTGCGGGGACACATCTTTAGTTTGTAATAGCTTCTCCTGTTTAAGCTTTACATTGAACCTCAATGCGTATTAGCTATGATTTGAGAAATATTTGCTTAATCTTTTCGTTCCGCGAGTCTGTGAGTGTACTGCAGCGCGCTCAGCTGGAATCTATATAGGATAGAATCTGATATTATGCGAATAAAGGATAGATTCTACGTAAGAACAAAAACTTTTTACAAAAAAACAACAACAACCGACTTAAAAAAAAAACACTACAATGTGAAAATAACTTTTTCTCAAACATTCTTGGAAATTCGATCATTATTTTGAAAACCTTCTTCGAGATAAATCGAAATTGCTGTACTGGCCGAATACATGTGAGCGCCCGGCCGGCAATGTATAAATTAAAATCCATAAGTGTCGTGTTTACCGGCCAAATAAATTAAAATGAAAACTCCTAGCTGTCGTGTTATTAAAAATTGAACGTACTTTTTACTTCAACACATGGCTTCCAAGGAGGTAACTTGTCAAAGATTTTATATAAATTTCGATTTGTTTTGCAAATAGAACTGTTTAAAATAAAGAAGAAACGAACCTAATTTCACGTGAAAAATTTTCATTGTTCGACATTGATTCTGGATTTTCGTTTGAATTTCCGCGCATTATTTGTGAAAGTACTATACGTACAAGCCTTGGCAGCAACCAGGCATTGATGGACTCTAGTGTGCCCCGGCTTCGCTTTGGCCCACATCTTCACGATCGCCCATCAATGCCCTTGTTGCAGGCCGCGATAGTAATGTACTATATTTATTTTGCATCTATCCCCTAACTGTTGTTTTATGAAAACAATCGCCGCTTATTAAATTTTGAAACCAATTCTAAATTCTAAATTCTCTTGAGTGATCGAATGAAACCAGAGTAATTTTTCTCTCAGCCTGAATGTTGTAAGGTTCCCTTTTGCAGAAAACCGTTACAGTACCGATACTTAATCTAGACTTTCTTATTTGAATCTTAATTTAGTATTAGTCAATACCATGTAGTCTACATAGTGGGCGATATTTCTAATATTGCTAACAACTCCATTCAACATACACTGTTGATGTAACGAACCTGTGGTCGTTTAATTTCACTAATCCTTCCACCCACGATACACTCAAATATAGGCCCAAAGGGCCGTCACATAAAGGCTTCGTTATAAAACTTTTAATTTAAGCTGGCATCCTGTCAAACGAAGCGCATTTGTTGCGGAAAATATATAGGTACGTGACACACGTGGGAAGTCACGTGTGAGTGCATCGAAGCGCATTTTAGCGTATCCTCGTGGAAGCGATCAAGCGAGTTCTTATCGGCAGTGCGTAGATAGATATTTTATGATGTTACGAACATAGTATTAACGAAAGAAATACTTACGCCTTATGCGGAACAGGAACCTCTCGAAACAGCCGTGTCCGGTGAGGACCTGCGTCAGGCGGAAGGTAAGGACGCCTTGGCTCTCTAGCCACTCCTCAAAGAGGGGACTTATTGCCACAATTGTGGCGTGCCCATTGTTCGGTGTACCTGAACGCGTAATCGTGCCGACAGAGGGCGCTGTCCGGTTTTCGGAAAAAAAAGTGACATATGGACACGACGATCGAGTAGTCGTGCGTCGATTGCTTTTAAATAGAACGCGGGGTACGCCTCTTTTTGATTTAAATCTATACTCGTTCTTTCTCGCCGCGATAAGACGTAGAGAAGTATAATGGTCCTATCTTAACCCAGCAAAAACATCTCCGGAATAATAAGTATCAAATTAACTATCTCATGCCTCCCACGTTTTAATGATGCTTATTATTCTCCTAATTATTCTATTTTGCGTAAACACACAAATTGAATTAAAATCCGGACATCAAAATATATTTTGCCGCTAGGATTTCAAGGAAGTGTGAGCAAACCCTTACCAAAATATTTACTTCAGCTAGCAATACTCATGGATATTGCCAAAAATATATCATTTTAATATCTTACGTACACTTGGGATAAGCCATCGCCGATAATACTTGTAAGTTTCATATTAACTATGAACGAGCCCCTAGTGTAGCTAAAACGTTCTTGAGAAAATAAAAGTAGTAATACTTTACGTTTTTAGAAATTCCTCTTACCTGTTTCTTTTATTTGTAGCAATATAATCTAGTAAATTGTTTCTCAATCCACGAGAGTATGCATTAATGAGCAGTTTTTAAGATGGCCCTAGAGAGGAGTAAACGGTATATCGGTTCGAAAAACTCATATTGCGCTGTTTTTCTTTATATTGACTCTAGGGAATTTATCCAGCACGGTGTTGGGTAAAATCCCTAGAGTTAATATCAATTATATCATAGTTTCCAGATTGTTTATGTTACCATTTTTTTTAATTTTTATTGTGGGAAATTATCAAATAACTTCTCCCGCTCTGAACGAAGCGAGACAGCGTGTCAGACTCTTACTGACTAAAACCCACCCGTGTTCCTTCAGTGTTGCCTGTACGTTGCCAGGGGCCACGGTATCCCTTTCGGACTTTCCCGCGACCCCGGCAGGCATCGGTCTTAGCAGACTCATTCTGTTGTGCTGACATCTTTTTGGGGCGTACGTGGAACACAACGCGCCGTCGACCCGGGCCTGGTCCTTATCAGACGGCGAGCTATCCATTGCTCACCGTCCGTAAGCCCGCGCCTACGGTGGCCGGGAATCGCCCTGCTGTTTATGTTACCTACGCTAGCGCCATCTTTGTTCACACATTTCATCCATCTTTTATTTAATCTGGTTCTTCTCTTAGTATCCTCCATTCCGTTCCAAATCCATCCATTTACGTTTAGGAGGCGGTATCTACATCGCCACATGCGAACTATGCATCAAAGACCTGATGTCACACAAAATCCTGACGTCACACAAATCCTGCATCGCGCAATTATTGATTACCGCGCGAACAGCATATATATAACTTCCCCGACATCATACTTGGGCAGTTTCCCGCCAGACACGACACCCGTCTGGTTGAAGGATCACCCCTTTTCTATGGAGTATGAGTGAACTTTACACCCGTTCCTGATACCTCTAAATTTATTTATAAATCAAGTTATCAAAATCAAAATGACCATATACACTTATGGTTTGTTCCAAAACTATTTTATGAAAGTGTAACAAACCCTATTCAGGTTAAATTCTTTACACAATCACTCACTAAAGGAATTTAGTAACACATCCATCTGTATTTAGAAGGTTTCGACTTTATATCTCACCACTATTTAAAAAAAAAGCTGTTCGAATAACAATATTAAATTGTAAAGTCATCGAGGAAATTGATTGATAATAATTAACCCCAATTGTCCAATGAAAACATCTATAGGGTGATTTAAAATTAGAACTTCGGGTTGAATTCTTCAAATAATCCAAACAAAGCACTCAATTTGTAATATAGCGCTGCAAATTGCCATCCACAGGTACATTTTCTGATTCATTTGTTTACATTTTCAACAGATACTTTCGGAATAGACATGCTCAATTTCACACCTTCTACTACATTTTATTAGGACTCTCCGCGATTTTATCTATTTTTCGTCCAGCCTAAACAACAAATAAAGCTATAAAAAATGGACCAAAGTTGTCCTCTGAGAACGGTGAGCTCTGGTACATTTTTAATATATTTTTTGTAAACTAGAACAAAAATATAGAAAGGTGTGTCTCATGAAATGTATCAAACGGTTGATATTTTTTATTCGGTTCATATTCAGAGATGAACCGAATAAAAAATATCAACCGTTTGATACATTTCATGAATTTTAGGTAGGTATGTTAGGTTTATTAGCATCCATTTAATGCTTTTAAAGTCTAGATTAAACAGAGTTTTTATAAAATATAACTCAAGACCTAGATTACACAGCGTAAAAGGAAAAATGTTTTACATTATATATTCACTCTCGTGATGGGAATTGGACTTATACGAGTACATACGATATTTAAATACTATCCATTTACAGATTAAAATAAGGTATTTAACATGCAATGCATGTTAAAAATGTACTTTGAGCTGAGTTTACAATATAAAATGAGAAGCAAAGTACATTACGCGCTAATTGACACGCATAAATCTGATGTCAATGCGTGACACACTGTTCGTAATATGTGTGAAATTCGATACAGCCGTAGGCTTTATTGAATTTAAAATTAAACGCAATTTTAAAGTTATTACGCGGTTGACCACTAACATTTCGTAAAAGCGGAAAAATGAAACACTAAAATTATTTTACCGCGACGGAATTTAATCCGCCTATACAAAATGAAGCCTGTCCCGCTCTGGGTCAATAAAACGCAATCATATTTCCGCAGTAGCTTATGTTTGACGACTTCACTTGTGGTAGTTGGAGGTTTTAAAATAACATTAGCAATGTAGTAGTGAATTAATTTAAGTTCTATTGTCAAATGTTTCGACATTTCAAAATGTAAGCAGAATGCAAATAAGAACACCATGTAGGTACGTTCATGGCACGAAACAATTTCAAATGAAGACTAAAAAGACCATTTATGATGTTTCGTAAAAATCCACCAATAGATTTTCCACGCTTAAAGGATATTTGTTGAATTTATAGAATTGCTAGTCATTTCGACGGAGGGATATTATTCGATATCTTTATTATAATGCATAGATTTCCATTTTGTTAGGTAAACATAAAAGTTGATGAAGCGCCGTGTGACAAGGGTAAAAGTCCAAATGTTGACAGCGCGCGCCATGACAGTTACTTTTGACAGGTGACAGCCGGCACCAATAAGGCGGGTAATCGTCTTTAGCTTATTTATGCTGAGTAAACTTTAGTATTTGCCGCCAGAGTTAACCAACAAAATTTATTAATATATTCTGTCTGATTTATTGATTTACTCCTATTGTGGACCAATAATTCCCAGGTTTGGTAATATAACAACCATATATAACACATTGAGTTGTGATCGATGTGACTACAAGATTTTGTTGCGTAACCTCTTTGCAGAATCCCTGAGTCGCGTTTGACGATATACCAAACTATCACAGACGACCTGCAACCCACAACTACCCCAAAACTAAATTCATCATTGGATCTAGAGCTGAACTTAAATCTTAAATATCAGGCACAATTTAAAATAGGCAATATTCTTAAAGACGTACAATATCGTTAGTTTAAAACAAGTTAGTATATATGACGCCATTTCTGTATAGCGGAGCCTCATTTAGGTGCAAGTTCGCTCAAATATGGGCAAACTTTGGCAAACTCCGACACTACACTACTCTACGAAAATATGGACTAAACGTTGTAGGTACATTACCGAAGTAATTACTGACATCAGTAATATGTAGAACTTGTTATTAAAAAAGTGCCCTTTTTCATCAGAATAATATTCTTTATATAATCATTATACGATTTAGAGTTTTGAAAGAAGTGTGCCCGATGGTATTGTCTATCGGGCACTAATGTCGTACTTCCATACAAACTTTCATCCCCTATTTAACCCTTGTAGGGATGAATTTTCAAAAATCATTCCTTTTGGTGCTCACCTATGTGCACCTAGCTTCTGACGTTACATTAGTGCACATGTAGGTTTATGTGAATTTTTTTGAATTTTGTTGTTGTACAGAACTCTTGTGCAGAAAATTTCATGCTACCCAGCGGTTTAGGCTGCGTGGTCAGTCAGTAAATGAATTTAGGATTGCTATTAAGTAGATTGTATGTAATAAGTTGGCAAACTGTTCGCAGGTAAGTATTTACAGTTTAAAGACATAAAAAAATTGGCTGAAAATAATTCCTCCACCTTCAATAAGTTTATGTAAATACTGCACTATGAATTACTAACAATAGGTATGATGGTAGTACTTTCCTATTCGAGCCCTTTCACAAGAACCCACTACAGCTGAAAAGTTTTTATTTCCATCATTTCGGCCAAATTAAACCAGCTGTAATTACGGAGAGCCGAAACAGACTCGGTCTACGATTTCTATGTAAACGAATCCCGAAAGTTAAAAAACTATTCTTCATCATTAGACGGTGGTACCTACACTACTCCAGCGGGGCAATTGCGTTACACACTAACAACTGAAATGCCTTTTATTTCGACAATTCGACAACATTCATTGCGTTATTTCCGTTGTCGAGCAGACGAATTTTTCAAACATACAACGTGTCCCAAAATTCAACGATAAGCGGCACCAGAAGGTGGACCAGATCATCACTACCCGAGAAAAAATAATGAAAAAAGAAACTTTATTTTTCGAAATTACAAACAATACATTGAAATCCTTCGGAAATTGACACCCCTTAAGATATTTTTAACTACCATGACCACAATTTTTCTAAAATTCCATTTTTTTTTTTTTAATCGGCAGCCTAATAGCACTGCTATCCAACACAACCCTTTAAAATTCCAGAATGCCTGTAGGTTTTACACAAAAATCAATCAAAATTATTTTTTTCCTTAAATTTTTCAAGGTTTTTTTACTTTCAGTCATCGTGGTGTAAAAAAAAAGTATGACCACTACTGCGGCAAGTAAAAAAAAAAATTGGCGCAACTAATCAAAATTCCAAAATGGTATATTACACTAGGCATAATAGCTACAAAAAAAAATGGTTACTATTTCTAAACAAGAACCAAACATTAATAAAATTGTTGTTGATAGTAATCACTTTTACTCGTACTATGTGCCCAAAATAGGTCTCTGGTGGCTTACCGTTGAATTTTGGGCACGTTGTATATCATTGCTTTATATGTTTGAAAAATTCGTCTTGCTTTGTTTTGAATTAGGAATGTTGTTTCAAAACCCGTCGGATAATTAAGTGTTTTACGCATTGGGGTACTGGGCTCAGGACTTGGTGGAAACAATAGACGCCCATTACGACACAAATTCATTAAGTGATTGATAAAGACAAGAGAGAAATTGATTGTAAAAGATTTGATTTTTCAATAGTTCAGTTCAATAGTGTTTTCTGATACCCCCCTGTGGCTAAGAAATTGATTTGGCTTTCTATTTAACACTTTCGACTCCACCCACTTTTCATAGAACATATTGGAGGAAAACCCTCCGGGAGGGTTGCATTACGTTTGCGCTAAAGTTAAGCATCGCGGATGGTCAAAGGCATTAGGTTTAAATCCGTGTTATAAAACACTGTAAAACGAAGTAAACTTGTGTTTTCAGGGGTTCTTGTCGCAGTACTTGTAAAGGAGAACAAAAAATAATAATTTTGGATTTTAAAACCAACGCATGTACTAATAAATCTTGTTAAAATATACATCAGATTTTATTTTCACAGTTTATAATGCTGTATTCGCTAAGAAAAACCTACATTTAAAATAAGCCCATCGCGAGGGCTACCGGCATCCCATATGCGACTAGGTGAACCCTCCAGGAGGGCTCCCGGTACTGAACGTGTTAAAAATATAGAGAACGGTTTTTCTTGATGTCAAACCTCGAATTGACTACATATACGAGTAAGCTTCAGTCTGCCGATTCAAGCCTAATTTTGTTTTGGTCTAGAGCCTTAGACGCCCTGAGAGGTTACACTATTAACACGTCTTAGTTATGATTAATTTAAAGTTCTATTAAGTTCTATTTTACGTTTAACTTTGATCTTAACATTTTGAGGGATACTAAACGCCCATAGGCGTTATAAAAATAAAACTTATTTTGTGTCTCGTCCTTGAATGCGTTAAAGGTAACACATTAAGTTACTAGATATCTTCATTTCTTATATAATTTTCTTAGCATAAAATGTCTGAACCTACGCAAATGGGTTACATAAAACGGTCTGGTGTTTTTTACTTGGCGAAAGATTTAGTGAAATCATTATTTGGTCCATTGATATCTTTGGGTTATTGGTACCTACCTCCCTGCAGTCCATTGAATGAAATCATAATATACCGTCTTTTTTATCCTATATTATTAAATTAGCAATATTTATATATATATTTGTAATCACGTTCTCGAAAACGGCTCTAACGATTTCGATGAAAGTTGCAATATGGAGTTTATGGGAGCGAAAAATTGATTCAGCTAAGTCTCATATCTGGGAAAATTGATTTAGCTAGGTCTCATATCTGGGAAAATTTATTTAGCTAGGTCTCATATCTGGGAAAATTAATTTAGCTAAGTCTCATATCTGGGAAAATTTATTTAGCTAGGTCTCATATCTGGGAAAATTTATTTAGCTAGGTCTCATATCTGGGAAAATTCTTTTTCTCTATTTTCACGAGCAGAGCTAGGTCACCTATCCCTATCTAGGTACTTTAAGTTTAAATAACAATAATGGTTTCGCAGAAATATTTAATTACATTTGTTAGGTAACAATATTTACGTTCGTAAATTTCCTTGAAATCAGAGAAATGTTTACGAAAACTATACATTAAAGCTCTCAAACACAGTTTTATTGCTTTCATAATGATAAGAAAATACGGGAGTGAGATTATCTAGTTACGACCCTCTGCTTAGCTACAGAATTGTTATGTCTGTGTTGACTTTGATATTAAGGCTGAATACACTAATTAAGTGTACACGTGCCTTCCTAAGTCTACTAGCTGACAACCTTGTGTTATTGTTATATTAAAAGTCCATAATATCTTAGCTCAAATTCACTCCTTATCTCGCTCGCACGATACTCGCGGACTGAGTGAGAGTGCGACTGAGCGGCGGGGAGAAGTCTCCAAGGCGCCAATAGTTTAGGTAATTTCTTTTTACGGTGAAAATAATGGTAAATTAAAATATAAAAAACATAGTATCTGCTTTATAGTTAGTTCAGTTATTATGCAAAATTACATGATCTAATTTGAAGTATTTTTAGGGTTCTGTACCTCAAAAGGAAAAAACGGAACCCTTATAGGATCACTCGTGTGTCTGTCTGTCTGTCTGTCCGTCTGTCACAGCCAATTTGCTCCAAATCTAGTGAACAGATTAGGTTGAAATTTGGTACATATATGTATTTCTGTGACCCAAACACGGACGTGTAACAAAAATAAATTACTTTTGAATATGGGGGTCAGTTTTGGGGGGCAAATAAGAAAATTAAGAAAAAAAAGTTTTGCAAATTGTATCATGTCACATATCAAATGAAAGGACTTGTTATGAGAATCTTAAATATATTTATTTTATAATTTTAAAATAAATAATTTAAAAAATATTTGAGTAAATAGATGAAAATTTACCATTCCCCCCCCCCTTATCTCCGAAACTACTGAGCCTAAAATTATGAAAAAAAAACTGAGAATGGTTCTTTACTCATAGATTACAGGAAAATCTAAAAGAAGTCTATGGTCTTAAAATTACATTTGCGATTATGGTTATAGTTTGATAGAAATGTCGGCATTGCGACAAGGAATAAATTTGAAGTTCATACTCTAAATCACCATGCATACATAGAATCGCAGTGGACACCGCTAGAAACCTCTACGTATACTGTTAAGCAATGAAAGTCGTCAAACCTAAAAGTACATTGGTCTCAATTTCCAGTACCAGCTGAAGGAATGAGCATTCATAAATCACAAGGCTCTACTATGGAAAAAGTAGTTGTTCATTTAAGTATATATCTGACACGCCCTACCGCTCCGGCCAGGGAGAAGTTATTCGATAATTTCCCACCCAAAAAAAAAAAATAAGGGATAGGGCATTGTGAATGCCTCCAATTCAAAACATTTGGTGTTCAGTCACGAGCACCAATATGTATCCACTTAGCAAAATTCAAAAGCGATTTTCGCATGGAATAACGGCTGCAACTTTGAGATAAGACCTATTTCATATTAGTGTGGGTTCCAAAATACTATGTTCGTAACAACATAAAATTACAATCACCACAGTAGGAGAAAATCACTTTTTATAGTTGCTAAGTGTATTTTATAAATTCTTAACCGTATACAAATCACCAAAATGTCTTCCGAAAATTGCCGTCGAATGCATTAAGAATTCATCATTCATCAGTGCGCACGAAAAGATTATCATAGCAGGAGAGTTCAATATTAATTATAAGGACAAATCTAAAAATGAAATATCGAAATACCTTCTGTTACTCGGTCTTAGTCCACGTATTCAAGAATACATGACAAGACAGAATTCAATAATAGACAATATATTCAGCAATTTCCATACATACTTTTTTTTAGTTACCACAAACAAAGGGTCAGATTAAAAAATGGTAATATACGTATAACGTAACGTAACTTTTATATATACATATATAACATATTCATCGTACGGAACCCTCTCCACGCGAGTTCAACTCGCACTTGACCGGTTTTTTTAATACTAGTTTTTTTTTCTATCTAGACAATTTTATGGAATCGTGTTTTCGTAGTCCTTAATATTAATCCTCACTTTCCCATATATTTATTTGAAAATTAATTCTGCAGTATTTTCGATATAACGAAGGATCGCGGTGTAAAAGGACGCTTAACAAAGCTGAAAGTCCATTGTTCTTCCCATATTTAAAAAAATTGTACTGAACCTTACCACCTTCTGGTAAGGTCAAAAGCTGCCGTATTATCAACAATTTTTCACACCAAAAGTAAAAGTCGTTTCCCAGCAATTGTTATTATGCAGTGCTACCTACTTAGTTTGATGTACAGAATACGTAGTGAGCGGCTATGTGATGGACCTTTTTACATCCGGTAGGTAAATACTGCGGAACCCCAAGTACCTCTGTGAAATCACCAGTAAGACCAATGCGTTGCTGGTCTTTCTTGAGGAGCCGGGGTGGATCGAATAATCGATTTTCTCACCCGTACGCAAAATACTCTTTTGTCTTTATCATTTATTCCACAAGGTCTAATTTGAGAATTATTTTGTGGCTTGCTTTTATAGTAAACTAAATTACTACAAAAGCAAACCTCAAAATAATTCTACATTTCGGCAGCACGTCGAGTTACCGTCACGAATAAAACGACATCTGATTTCGTAGGCACATTTAAAAGTTAAACAGTAGACGATTAAAATCTCGTCGAAAAACAAGGAAGTTTGCCACCCGACCACCCTTCGTAAGAATGTTTATTGTAAGCTGCATTTAAGTCAAAAGTACAATAAAGTCAGTCTGAGCCCGTTCCGTGCCGGATCGTCGCGTGCCTCCGTCACGACCGGCCTGTCCTTCGATATGACAGCCGATTGCGTCCGAGTATTCCCGAGCGTACAAATTGGGTACGGTTTTAGGCATAAGCGCAGAGTGGTTTTTAGATGTGATGATTTGATTTATGGGTTCACACTTTTAGTTGACAATGACTTTATGGAAATAAAAATGAATGTCAATAGAATGAGCTATGTTCGGAAACAAAAGAAGTTAACTGAATAGTAACACACAAACTTATGTTTGTTTCACATGGAACGCATGTCGCCTTGAAATTCCAGAGTTTTCGACTTGCCATGTCTCCTGTTAAACACATTTAAAAAATATAATCTGTCATCTTCCTTCATTGTTGTCCTCCTGTAGGCACACATGTATATGAAGCTAGCAACAAGGAGAACAGAACTTTACAAACGCAGTAGGCGCAGTAGCTATTGCTATCCTAAGAACCTCCTAACTTCTACTTTTGCAGTTTTACGAAACACCAAAAAATCACTCAAAAACACCAGCCCAAGCCCCTCTATATTTTTCTTTTATGAAAACAGCACGAAAATAGGCAAGAGTCAGAATGAAAAATATCCCTAAGTAAAAACCTCCCGCGTACATCCGCCGTTGCAGCAGCAAAGAGTTCGATGCCTCTTAATCCTGCCGCATTAACAGCTTCCCTCGCCACCCGGGATTAGCCAGCAGCGTATTTAAAAAAAAAACTCGTTTAAATTCAACTTTGCACAAAGTTTTAACAAATAGGTTTAACGGGGTTGTGGTTTAGAGGTCCCTATAAACATTAACCGTATGTACTTGTATGTTGCTGTCTGTACAGTTTTATTTTTGTTTCAGAATATACCTAGTTGGTTTGTTTTATCAGTTTTTCGTGCTGAGAATATTCTAGATTATGTGATGTTAATGTATTAGAGATTTAGTTGTTTTAGGTGTGGGCAGTACGTAATAGTTTTAAAGCTAATATTTAAATTCAATAAGTTTATTGTTTTGTTAATTTTAGTATGAGGAGCTCGTGGCTAAGAAATAACAGCCGGAGTCAACCCGTCAGCTGGAGTTGGTCCGTGGATGAGTGACCATCTTTACATACCGATACTCTTTCGTGCCTCGGAAAGCACGTTAAGCCGTTGGACCCTGCTGTCGTTCGTGGATCATTGACAGTCGTTACGGGTCGTCAGAAGCCCGAAAGTCTGACAAACAGTCTTACCAAGGGGTATCATATTACCCAGTTTATTACGTTGTGGAGGTCAGATAGGCACTCGTTCCATGAAAAATACTGGTATTAATAGAATCCGGATAGACTGGAAGCCGAACGCAATACAGGGTGGCAGGGACATCGACGTGAAAACTGTTACCATGGATTCAGTACATGATTCTAAAAAGCTGAAATTTTTCGTTGGCTAGTTTAAAAAAAATTGCTGTTTTATAGAAAAGTGCAATACCTACGCGGTCAAAATGTTTGGAACAGCAGATTTTCTTTAAATAACCGACTAATTATTTCAACGTAGGGGGGTTCAGAATCACGTGTACTGAATCCATGGTAACAGTTTTCGCGTCTATGTCCCTGCCAGCCTGTATGGTTGGAACACGGCTAACAGATGATGATCACGTTATGTAATAGTTAGACAGTCTTCAATTTAATCATACGGTATTTTGACAAAGAAAATTCTTTATTGCTTCTTCTTTCTTTCTTTTCGTGTGGTTAGTGACTAACCTAGTGTCTGAGTTTTGATGCCGCCCATGGGCCTCTGACTTGGCTTCACATGCCGTCGAGAAATATAATTCATCTTAATTGCTTCTAAAGGGTTAAGTTTCTTTCTTGTGTAGGACTACCCACCTACACAAGAAAGAAACTTAACCCTTTATTCAGAAATCGAAGTCCTTTAATAATTTTCCCTAACTTTGTCTCTATAATAAAGAGTTTTGCTTCCACGAACAAAAAGCTAAGTCCCCTGTGTTTCAAAGTTCCTTCCTCGATAAAACATTTATTAAGCACAGCTATTATAACTTCGATGACACTTAGTGACACCTCTTTTGTTGAGATTTTTATTTCGATACTAGCTATCATTTACCTAAGTTGTGACGTCACTGCAGAATGTTAACAGCCGTCTATTCTCTAAAAATCTCACTTGGAAAACTTGATAAACTGCGCTTAAAAGCGTTTACTCTGAAAGTGGACAGCGTCGCAAATAGATCTGAAATATTTCGCTGTTTTGATTAATTTTGCAATTTACTGTATGGAAATATGAAATGTGGCTAACTAGCGAACTGAATTTGATGTTGTTACCGTTTTAGGTGTAAGAAAGGCATTTGTAAAGATTCCAAATTGTATTTTTACATCTAAAACTAAATATTCGGTGTTACGATATTAATTATTGCATTTCATAGTCAATATTTTAGTTCACTAGTTAGCCACATTTCGTATTTCCATACACTAATATTGCCAAATGAATCAAAACAAGTAAATATTTTACAGCTATTTGATTTGTTGCCAACTTTTAGGACAAGCGCTCTTAAAGTGAACTAGCAATAGTGTCAATCCTTATCATCAGATGAATGACAGATGACAACTCACTCAAGCTTGCTTCACCTTAGTTTTCACGATGAGATTTTTAGTGATTAGACCGGCTGGTCAACGGAGCTGCGAGTATATATCGATTGAAGGTAACTGACTGCGCGGAGCAATTGCGTAATCGAGTAGTTGCAGCGAATTTATTAGACCATTTTCAATCCATGTACCTACAACTGCCGTCTGACGTTAAAGAAATTGGCTACTTCGTAAAGAATTCCAAGTTATTTATTTAATCACTAGCTATTGCCCGCGGGTTTCGTTCCCTAAGGGTGCCAACGGGCCCCCTTTTACTAAGGCTTCGCTATCCGTCCGTCCGTCTGTCACAGGTCATCTTTTGAACCGTAATAGGTAGACATTTTCTCTCTTCAGTATGTAAAGCCTTCTCCAGATTTAGGCGCCGCTTCAGGGGTTTAGGCGTTAAAATGTAGCAGATAGACAGAGTTACTTTCACATATAGAATATTAAGTATGAATAAGATTCAAGAAAGCTTTCCAGTAGAAATCCGTTCCAAAAGGAAATTCAACAAAAAAAAAAACCGGTCAAGAGCGTGTCAGACCACGCACAATGAAGGGTTCCGTAGTTGGGATGAATTAGCCAAGAACAAACTTAATATTGTAGTTGAATAACATGTACCCCGATACATTCCAACTGCAAATGTAAGTTTGTGCGCACAATATTGAGTAATTTACCATGTTATTTTAAGACCACAGACTTCTTATAGGTTTTCCTGTAATCTCTAAGCATAGAACTCTTTTTCAAAACTTTAGGCTCAGTAGTTTCGGAGATAAGGGGTAAATTTTCATAAATTTTCTTAAATATCTTTAAAAGTATTTATTTTAAAATTATAAAAAAAGTATTTGAGATCCTCGCAATAAGCCTATTTGATATGTCACACGGTACAGTTCGCAAAACTTTTTATTTTTATTTTCTTATTTGCCCCCCAAAAGTGACCCCATATTAAAAATTAATTTATTTATGTTACACGTCCATGTTTGGGTCATAGAAATACATATGTGTACCAAATTTTAACTTAATCGGTCCATTCGATTCGGAGCAAATTGGCTGTGACAGACAGACATACGAGTGATCCTATAAGGGTTTCGTTGTTTTCCTAATGAACGGAACCCTTTTTTTTTTTGATGTTGGGAATTATCAAATAACTTCTCCCGCTCTGACCGGAGCGGGAGGGTGTGTCAGACTTTTACTGACTAAAACCCTCCCGTGTTCCTTCCGTTGCCCCTTTCGGACAAACCCGCAACCCCGGCAGGCATTGGTCCTTACGGACCCCGTCAGTTGGTGCTGACATTTCTTTGAGGCGCGTGGAACACAACGCGCCGTCGACCCGGGCCTGGTCCTTATCGGACGGCAAGCTACCCATTGCTCACCGTCCACAAGCCCGCGCCTACGGTGGCCGGAATTCGGCTCGCGAAGTACGGAACCCTAATACTATCATTAGTATAATTTTTAAATGCGCTTGCATTTTCTTTGCTTATAACTTCCATCAGCTTCGAACATCTTTGATTTTTTGTGTTCTCATCCCGTCCCGCATTCGAACAAATCAAATGGCGTCTCATTTGACAGAATGGGTCCGATAAACGACTTGCCTGGAAGGGCTATGTGATCTATACATAAGTATACTGAATAAAGATGCCAATTTTTCTGCTCTCGATGGTGATGCAAACACTAGCCCGTGTTTTAAAATGAATTGAAATGATCTGTTCATAGGTTTTAGGGACCTCGAAAACCTTATTGAATACTAAAAAAATATTTTAACATGCACACCCCTTTTCAAAGCACGGAAACGCTTCGAAATTCAATTCAAAATATTTTATTTCAAATAAACCTACATGGGCACTTATGGAACGTCAGAAGTTAGGTGCACGGTTCTAATTGGTCGTTTCCTATGGAGAAGAGCCGGCAAGAAACTCCACTTTTAAAAATAATTGGCTTTTACAATATTTTCAAATAACAGTGTTAATAAGTATTGGAGAACAGTTGATTGATCAGGCGTCAATTTGCGGAAATCCATTATAAAATACAATTACTTTTCACTCTGCTCTCGACGCTTGACGTGGCAACACGTCGTGTCTGGGTTCGCAACAAGTCAATCGTCATCTTGAGGATGCCTCGTTGAGAGATGAAATACGTGTCGATTTCTTTCAGGGTTCTTTATGACTCTTTAAGAACAGTTACGCGGATTAGGTTTCTAAATATACGTCGTCTGTTATATTTTATGGGAGGACATTGTAGGTCTTTCAACAAGTACCAGGTACTTAGCAAAATAGAAAATCGTCAACAAATCTACAGTCCACTAAGCTAACAGCGTTATCACATTCACAAAATAGAAAATAATTTAAAAGATAAATTAATTAATAAAAATAAAAAACTATTTTAAACGAAATGACATGATTCCTATTACAACTGTAACAAGCTATTTTGCTGAAGCTATTTTCATTTACAAAAAAACTTTATTTATTCAGAAAATGCAAGCCACAAATTCCGACATTCTAACTACATTCTCTACTCTTCTACTTAAACACGAGTAAATCTCACCAACCCAGTTAGCTAGACGTGCCAGCACGTAATGTCTGCCGGTCCAGACCTCAGACGTGTTAACAGGAGACTAAATATCTCAAGATAGAAGCGAAATCTTGACCTAAAATGTTCGCAAACAATATTATAGTGACGTACGAAGGTAATGGCCCGAACGACGTTGATATAAGCACAAGGGAATATTAGCATGAAAATACCTCCTACGTTCTTTGTATCAAAGGTTTCAGTAGATTTACTGCTGAAATTACTAGTTTGTTGGCTTAATTTGTGCCTTGTAGGATTCGTAGACGCAACATTAAGGCAGCCCTTTAAACAAACATCTTATTCGGTTTGTCGTCAAGATTGTTTTATTTAGGACTGTTTTGTTACACGCCATTTGCTTGTTTCCGGAAACAATAAGAATCACTGTTCATTAAGTAGAAAAAAAATGAAGGGTTCCGTAGTAGGGATGCATTTATCTCAAAGACAAACTTAACATCGTAGTTGAAGAACATGTTCTCCCATACATCGATATACTTCACGGTCAATTCTCCAACTGCAAATGTAAGATTGTATTGCAAAAAAAACCGTGATAAAACTACAAATTTAACTATTTTCGGACTTTATCTTTTACATGTGCTGTGAGACCTTGCTTCCTGACAAATTTCATGATTCTAGGTCAACGGGAAGTACCCTGTAGGTTTTAATTTATTTGTGAGTATTAAAATATGTCGCATAAATGGCCGTATTTTTTTATTGCGTGGACTAATAGCTTGATTTTTTTAAAGGTCCAAGGGACCGTAGACTTACGTATTTGATATAAATTTCAACTTGATACCTCCACGCGTTACTGAGAAAAAGGGTCTTGACAGACTGACGGATGGACAACGAAATGGTCCTATAAGGGTTCCGTTTTTTTCCTTATGAGGTACGGTACCCGAAAAAAGATAAACAAAGCGCTTTCCGCAAACGTGCTGAAGTCATTAGCTTAGTTAAATACCTAACAACTCTTATAACTAACTGCAAGCAGCGCAAGCAGTAACAACCCCCCCTAAGTCGCCGTCGCTTTAAATTCCGCTTATCCTAGTTCCGGAAAAACTCATTATACACCCGAACTCGTCCAGCAAAACCAATTATTTCTCCATCTATGTGCGTGCCAGCACTGTTCTCTAAATTCCTGAACATTTCACTAGAAATAAACGAGCAACTGTTAACAATATTGAAATGCTTAAATTCGAGTCATTAGAGCTATAAGCAGGGCCGTAACGTGAGTTTTCTACGGCTGCCCACACATGGAACGGCGCCAAAATGAAACGGCGGTGCGCCGAACCACTTTAAACATCCAACTACCAGGCTTTATTAGACAATTTGCTTGGCATTTACATACTTGTTGAAGACATGATATGTTCGTATAGTTTTATCGTTGCGGCTAAAAGGACCATAAAGCTACTGGCCAAAGCTATACTGTTGGTCACCGCGAGCCATTCTAAGCAAGTAACGGGTTTGTTGTATAATAACATGAGCACAGAGCATCCTCTATGTTACCCTAGGACAGTGTTCTACTCCTAGCACATTGCCAAGTCAGAGGCCCATGGGCGGCTTTAAAACTCTGACACCAGGTTAGTCACTAACCACACGAACAGAAGACGAAGCACATTGCCTCGAGTTTTATTACACATTTAACTGAGCCGCGTTGTCCACGTGTTCACCCGGTTATGCGTTGTCCACGTGTTCACCCGGCTATGCATTATCGCAATTCTCTTACAAGTCTTTTAACATATTAGGTATTATTAGCTCTAGTGCTGAGCATGAGATCCTGGGTTCGATTTTCAGGTCAGGCAAAGTGTTAATGGGTTTTTCCTCCAGAAATTTCTTAGTAACAGCCCGTAGTCTGGATTTGTGCCCGATTGATGGTAATAGGCTCGCCCCTATTACATGGAACTTAAGCATAACTAGGCAAAATATGTGAGTACTATAGGTCTTCTACTTCTTCTTTTCGTGTGGTTAGTGACTAACCTGACGTCAGAGTTTTAAATCCGCCCATGGGCCTCTGACTTGGCTTCACATGCCTTCGAGAACACATGCCTTCGAGAAATATCTCTCAGGCATGCTGGTTTCCTCACGATGTTTTCCTTCACCGTTTTTGAGGCAACTGATAATTATACTATAGGTACACCACTGCTTCACCCTTCGGGTATTACAAGCGTGATGTTATGTTAGATATGAAACTAACATCCAGTTGCACAAAGACAAACATTAATGCACCATTACGTAATAGATCATTACCGCTTATGATTGCATTAATTTCATCAAGGAACCATTAAAACCGAGTCTAATGTTGCTCTCTGCAACAAGTTAATAGAAGATTAGTATTTAATGATAGCTTAAAGAAAATGAAATGAAATGTCGTGATGGCCCAGTGGTTAAGGCCTCGCCTCTCATGCACGAGGTTGTGGGTTCAAATCCGGGCAAGTACCAATGTGACTTTTTCAATTCATATGTACTTTCTGAGTTTATCTTGGACATTACTGACATCAGTAAAGCAAAACATCGTGAACAAACCTGGACTTATCGTTAATATAAGTCTGAAATCGCCAACCCGTCTTAAACAAGCGTGGTGATCAATGCTCGTACCTTCTCTGTACGAAAAGAGGCCTTTGCCCTGCAGTGGGACAGTAACAGGCTAGTATTATAAAGAAAAGCTAAAAGAAAAGCTCCTCTTTGATAGGTCGGAATGAAATAAATCTTCGTTGCATTATGTAATAGAAGTAATGTTCGATGTTTAAAGAAAGGTCGGTTCACATGTGACGAGTACAGAGGGGATATACTCGTATTATGAAAGTTTAATATCCCGTAGAATAATGTATCTGTTGGCAGATTTTGTATTGATTTTATATTAATGTTTTATGAGGATTTGTTAGAAGTTTTTAAAGCAAAAAATATTATTTTCGTGAGTTGACTTCAGCTTTCATCACCGTACCTAAATATCAAATAAAAGTTTGTTACATGTTTTGTTTTTTCCTTTTTAGAATCTAAAACAATAGAAAATTATTAAAATTACTAGCTACACTATCTTAATAATTGTAGGTAGAGCACAAGGGCCCATTTTCACGTAAGTAATTTATGTACAACAATAAACTAGATAATTTCTTATCATAGGTGTCTCGTCTCAAACAAACCAACATAGAAAAAATACCTACCCCACACCCTCATAGAAGAACCAGCACCCGATAAGTATCTAGACACATCGGATTGTTTTAGTTCAGTTTCAGTCCTTTTTCTACGATATGTTCAAACAAGAGCACAAAACAAACTACGACCGACACGGAGCTCGCAAAATATCACGAAACGAGATCTTATGCCTGGAACAACAAAGGCATAACTCACAAACAACAGCTTTGCATAACAGCGAAAATATTTTACTCTTTTTGTAAATTTTTCATTTTTCAGTACGTTGAAGTTTTTTTTATTAAAGAGTAGGTTCCGATGTTGAGACATAAAAAAAAAACATTCAATTCAGCTGCTCGGCTAATGATAGCTTTTGCTAGCAGTGTATATCATTATGGTATTACGAAAATAATCTTTGGGAGCACACAGCTCAGGCTGTGTCTTGCAGCTTACCGGACAGCTTCGTCCGAGAGTGATTTCATCCAACAACCCCGGAATCTCCTCACTGTTCTAAGCCCTCTTATATAAAACATTAATACAATTTTAGTCATTCATCATTAGATATTTAATTCTTTTAAACGATTTATTATTTATGTTATCTGGCATAACGCTGTACAAAAAAGACAAAAAGATTGTTTTTTTGCAGCATCCCTCCCTATCACTATGAAATAAATAATTTATGAAATAGCGCATCACTTTCCTGCCATTGTAAGGTCGTAGCCAACGATCCATAGAACTCCGGTTTCTCAACACACTACACTCGAGAGCCGCCATTTTTCTCAACTAATGTCACTTGCTGCTTGCTGCGTTCCTATTCCTAGTAAAAATGTTTTATTCAAAGTTCACAACCATGTCTGAATCGGGAAACGAATTGGGAAGTAATCCATCGGAACAGAAATAAAACAGCTGTGAATAGTTTGACTTGGTTCAAGGTACCAATTTTGTCTTTTTACAATGTAAGATAGTTACACAGATCAACTGTGAACTTGATTTCAAGACCGCCGAAGTATTTACTATTTTTTGTTAATAAAAAAAAAATTAGAAAAAAAACAAATTACAAAAAAACTTCACGTTAATACTTTGCTTGTCTTCTATATTATAAATGCAAAATGAACTCTGTCTGTCAGTCACCTTTTCACACCTTAACGGCTGAATGGATTTGGATGAAATTTGCCACACGGATAGATCAAGGTCAAGGGATAAAAAGTATAGTTTTATCCCAGCAGTCCCTACGTTCCCGTGAGATAATTTTCGACCTCACCGCAGGCGGATTCGCGGGCAAAAGGTCAATACTCAATACAATACTCAATATTTATTTGCATTCCACAATGTGAACTTAGGTGGTAGATTTTACAAAGACATGGTCATAGCTAGTACAAAAGAAATCATTCATAATAGATCATTCCATAATCCCTGTTGCTTTGCTTAAGCATAGATTCCCACTCTTACTCAATGAACCAATAAAATAGCAATTATTATTGCACACGTTGCTAGGTAAAACACTGCAGCAGTACGAAAATGAGCGACGCGCCAATGTAAGTAGTCTGCGTCGAGTTCGCTCCATTTTCATAAGTAGATAAACAGTCAAAACTCTTCCGTATTTTTCTTTCGTTCTTAGTCCCAGTTCTGACATCAAAAGTAAGGTAGTTTACACTAATTTAGATGAATGTGAGACTTTACTGCTTTTCTCACATCTATACATGTAATTAATACTGCAGTAAGTACAATTTTTGGCCAAATTGAGTTAACCATAGATTCGGAATCAGCACAATGAGCTGTAAAATTTGATCTGCCTGTCATTATAATAAGTTCTCCTTAGCATAACAGCAGTAACAATACCTACGGCGAGTTTCTAAGTGCGGTATTATCATTAATGACTTACTTCTGCTAATGATATGAGCACTAACTTCATACTTACTGCGGTTATAATAAGCAATTGATGCTAAAGTTATTAAACTCTTACTAGATATAAAATAGTATTTGTCATTTAAAAGTATTCTAATAGAAATACATATTTAATGATAATACAATTAAATAATACTTTACTTAGATACACATTTTAAAAATCATTATTTAAATAAGTTAATAAAATAAGTCAGAAAAGGTAAAAATGTGACGAAAAACTTTGAGCGCCGATTACTCGAAACTATGCAAAACGTACTTACTGCACTTAACGCTAGCGCGGCCAGTGATAGCCGAGTGGTGTGACCGTCAGACTGCAAAGTCATAGTCTCAAGCTCGAACCCAAGGCACGTACCTCTGACTTTTCGGATTCATGTGCGTATTGCATAATTATCACTTGCTTCAAAAACGGCGAACAAAAACATCGTGAGGAAACCGGCATGTCTGAGAGGTATTTCTCGACGGCATGAGAAGCCAAGTCAGAGGCCCACGGGCGACTTTAAAACTCTGATACCGGGTTAGTCACTAACCACACGAAAAAAAGATTAATTAAAGTCGGTTTTCGAATCTGTCTGTACGACGGCGTTGTCTAAACTACGCAACGGATGTAGATAATATTTTCAACATCAATTAGAGAATTTATTCCGGAAGGTTTAATGTGTATAATACATTCATATTAAAGTTAAATATAATAAAATCTCAAAGTTTTGTAAAGTCGTGAAAACTGACAGAACCTGGGTTGGGTCGCTAATTCATCTATGAACTCTCCGTATCTTGATATTATTAGGGGAACAGTTAAGAAAAAAGTGAGTAGACAATTTTCGCAGTATTTTTTGCCTTGTATGCAGCTAATTGTATATTATTAACATTCTTCTTGCTTCTAAGAATTTCACTCTCTTTTCATTACACTATCAAAGGGAAAATTTCTTGAAAATTCGCCAAATGTAAAGTAGAAATACATTTGGTTTTGAGCTCATAAATATTGCTAATGGTTGAACAGTACCGAATAGAATTTCGAGAAATAAATTCAATTTAGCAGTGAAGTAAATCTAAGAAAATACGCCAAATTCTGACTAATGAATTCTATCACATAGACCTTGGTTTTGTATTAAGCGGTCATTCTAGTTTCTATATTCATTTAAGAAATAAAGAAAACGATAAGATTCAAAATCTTTGGTGTCGAAACTGTATAGCATGTTGCCTTGACATTCTAATATTTTCCAAACTTCCAAACTAATAGGTACCTTTACTTGACCAAGCAGGAATTGCAGGAACAGTGAGCCAATACATTCCATACAAATGCACGCGTTCCGCGTACGTAACTGTGCACGATTCCAGAAATCCTTGAGACGCCTCGTAGAGGCCGCTACACGTGTGTAATAATATTCTGTACCCGTGTATTTCGCTGGAACTTCGCCTGTTCCGGATAGTAGGCAAGATCATTTTTGCACCTCTTAGACATGTAAACAGTAATTGGAGACCATTCTTAGAAGTAACACAAATAACACGCAGAATCTGATGATTTAAGACAATTATTATACGTATAGTACCTGGGCGACCGAGCCCTGCTCTGGTGAAAAGGGAGAATGCTCATTTAATAGTAAAGGATAGTCTGGATAGCTCATACTAATTCCATGTTGCAATGATAGTAGGTTCTTATTAATTCCATGCTGCCATGATAGTTGGTACTTACTAATTCCATGCTGCCATGACAGTTGGTACTTACTAATTCCATGCTGCCGTGTCATGTTATTCTAAAGTAGCCATCTTGTTCTAAACTTTGGTCGCCCGAGTTCTGCTCAGGTGAAAATACGGAGACAACGAATTTTCCCAGATATGAGACCTAGCTAGATCGATTTTCACCCACGTACACCCCTACATTGCAACTTTCATCGAAATCGTTAGATTCGAGAACGTTATTACGAATATATATATATATACAAATATTGCTCGTTTAATATTATAGGCTATCTTAAAACTTTGCGGGACACTAAACGCCCATAGACAATAAAACTTTTATTGTGTCTCGTTCAGTGGCTTTCATCCGATTACGTAACATACGTAACAAAAAAAAACAGTAAATTCGGAGAAAAAACAAAACTGCTTACCAAAGCACAAAATTCGTCCATAAAACGAAACTCTAAAACTAAAACGCAGCGCAAAGTTGTAAAATAAAGGAAGCAGATTAATCCAAACCGCATATCGTCTACATTATATTAAAACATACTCGTACGCCGAAAATCCCTCGACATTCGACGTCACGGCAAAATCCCCAGAAATATTATCGAGCACACACGAGAAAATTGTCAACGCGCAAACTTCTCATTTAGTTACACGCAAATTCCCAAACTACTGGGACTTGCAAGAAAATAGAGGTGCCAGCACAAAGCTTTTTGTAGGACCAAGTTATTAAATCAGACGGAAATGAGTTGCAAAACCGAAAAATTTCGGGTCATAAGCCCAATTTACCGGTAGTTAGGGGTGACACGAACTTTTAGTGAGGGTCATCTGATACCTCTGATGTTAGTTTTTAGGTCACAACAATTAATATATTGAGTGTATGTAAATATGAGGTAGTGTTATTAAAGTGCTTTACTTTATGTATGAACTTATTATTATCGTGGTTTTTGTATGCACCCCTGTTTTGTCCTACTGCAGAGTTAAAACACCTTTCAGACAACTGATAAGGTGTGTATATCAATGATCGCAGCTTTCAAAAGTGAATTTCAGTAAAAAAAGGCCTTTGTTAAAAAAAGGGTTGTAGAACAACCAATATAATGTATTAGCTCCATCAGGATTAGTACCTAATGGTCAAGTTTTATCTTGTTTCAGAACAACTTTCGTAATGCAAACTCCGCTGAAAGCCAAAGAATCGCAAGTAAAGTTGCTCTTTCATAGTTTCATCTTTTCATTGAATTAGACGAGTTTGAGTCTGACCGCAGTCTGCGTCTGGCTCGATATATGGTGATGTGGTTTATTTAGATTATAATACATTTGCTCACAAGTTTGCGGTTAAAGTTTATTCCGAAGCTTCTAAGATTTATAAGCGCAGTAGTGGATGAGCGAGTGGTTTCTCGAGTTATGTAAGGAAAGATCGTATTATTATTATGGCTTGTGAGATATTAGCAACCAAAATATATAAGCTGCTACGATTTCCAAGATAATTTCTGGAGTAAACACAACAACAGAACATTTTAACAAAAAACTGTACAAAAATAAAACACAAATGACGACAAAATAAACAGTTTTCAATTGATATATTTAGAGTTTCCCTCGCCGGAAAACCCGCCGTCATAACCTTCAACAAATCTCGACACAAATGAAGGTCCCGATTCCTGGAAAACGCGAACCCATGGCAAAGATATAATAGAGTATTTTTTATGCACGCTCGAATTTCAGGCCATCGACCCGAAAATTCGAAAGGGCTATGAACTCGTCAAAATGAAAAGTTGTCACGACTTTTGGAAATTTACATATTTTCCGTTCATGAATGGATTCCCGAAACCCGAGCTCTTCGTAAGTGCAGTCTTTCACTTTTGGGTCGAGTGCCAATTTTAGGCGTTATTTTTACCTTGATATCATCCTCTGTTTGCTTACTAAATTCTCGAACGATCTTTGAGGAGGATTAATAATCAATTGGGAGATAAAAACGAGCAACTATTTCTTGGAAATTTATTTTCAGATCGAGGGTTATAACCATGACAACGATATTAAACTCTGAAATTTTAAAAGTAAGACAAGATATACATCAAAATAGGGTTAATAGGTAAAACTTTTATTATCAGTGTTACCAAGGGCCTATTTCGAGTCAAAATTCAATGGCCACCAAAGCTCATACACATAAATGTACCTGTAACCCCAAAAAATCAAAATGATAATTTTAATTTGTTGCCTCAAACATAAACTGTATTACAACAAAAGAATACATTGTTAGCCATACCTACCTAACTGTCAATAGGTAACACTGAAGTTTTCAAACAAAAGCGTTCTGTAGTGGAACGACCAATCAGTTTCAGGGTAATTCTCAGTAAGCTGAGCCAGCGAAACCTGCTAACAATATCTCACACCCTTTACTAGAGTAAATTATACCACTCACCTACTTTAATTAATTTAAGTGAACCGGTAACAGTACCTAGTTGCTAACTGTAAACCTGTGTCAGTTAGGACACGTTGATAATCTAGGTATGCCTTATATATAGGTGTATAAGGTATCATTCTCCTCAAATAATTCGTGAAAGCCACGATCCTAATCCGTTCCCTCTTTTATATAAGACGTTTAATTAATTATGAAGTTTTTGCTTCACTAACTAAGATTAAGTAGAATGAGAAGGTTCTAATGCCGCGTCAAATTAGCATTTAAACTATGCTAAGTTGGGAGTTTTAGAAATTCTACTGTGATCTTGAACTTGATGAAAATATAGCTCTTTCTTAGGGTTCCGTATCAAAATGGTAAAAAAACAGACGGACAGACGGACTGGTTCGCACCATAATGGCTCCTACACACTATGCCGGCGGCATGGCCGCCAGCTTTTGCCACGCGGCACGTACCCCCGGCTTTTGAGCCTTCATTTCCTTTGCGAGCCTTTGTGCGGCAGGGCCGGGCGCGCTTGGCACGCCACAATTGTGGCGATAAGTCCCTTCTTTGAGGAGTAGCTAGAGAGGCGTCACGGCATCCTCACCTTCCGCCTGACGCAGGTCCTCACTGGACACGGTTGTTTCGGGAGGTTCCTGTTCCGCATAAGGCGGGAGTGGATCGCCCGGAGGACACGGTGGAGCATACGGTGAAGGTCTGCCCGGCTTAGGCGGAGCACTGCCGTGTCCTTACGGAGGCGATCGGCGGCGGCGATCTCTCGTGTCCGGCCCTGGTTCAGGCCATGGTTCGGAGCGAGATTGCATGGGAGGCCGTCACTTCCTTCTGCGAAGCAGTAATGCTCGCTGGGCGGAGCGACAGAAGTTATTTGATAATTTCCCACCCTCAAAAAAAAAAATAGGGCCGGGCGCGCCGCGGCTTGCCCGGCGGCAGTGCTAGCGGCAGTGCCGCTGGCATAGTGTGTAGGAACTAGAAGGGTTCTTATGGTGCGACTCAGTCTGTCTCTCTGTCACAGCTCGATGTCTTAATAGCTCCTACACACTATTCCGGAGGCATGGCCGCCGGCACTGTCACCGGCCCTGCCGCACAAAGGTTCGCAAAAGATATGAAGGTGCAAAAACCAGGGATACGTGCCGCGCGGTAGAAGCCGGCGGCCATGCCGCCGGCATAGTGTGTAGGAGCCATAAGAACTACTAATGCTATCAACTTGAAATTTGAAATAGTTTTAGATTACGTTTGCCCAATTATTTTGTAAATAAGAAAGATTTTATTTTGTTTGCTCCGGTGACTGAACGGGGTTCTAAAAAATTTGAAGTAGGGCTACGTGAGCATGTGGGGTATCATAAGAAAGAGCGCTATTTGCACATTCTCAAACATTTTTCTTTTTTATTATGCCGCGTATTGTTCGACTTTGCACGAAAAATTTGTAAAAACATTACACGGTTCACAACCAAAATGTCCTCCTTCCTACCTACTCGTAGGTTGCTTTGGGTGAAGCACAGTTGTAGTTTTGTCGGGCACAGAACTGTGTTTTTGGGATAAATTCATCCCAACTAAGCAACCCTTCGGTGTGCATGGTCCGACACGAACTTGGCCGGTTTTTTTTTCTTGTAGGGCAAATCTGAAATTAAATTAAAGCCTCTAGCTGCCTTTAGGAATAATGAAGGGTTACGTCAGAGTTCCAGCTGACTATCATATTAAAATCACGTTGTTCTTTTTCTTTTTTGGTACTATTACAGTCCACGTTTTCTCACTTCGCACTTTACACATTTACTTTACTATTGAATTGTCAAAGAGTCGGTCAGTTTGTCAGAAAGTTAAAGTTGATTACCGATTCTAAAACGCAGATCTCTACGGAGAAGTACGAGCAAAAAACTCCAAGGACACTCAAGGACATTTTTGTTATATTTTAAATCAAGTTAGAACAAAATCCTGGGTACATTATTCTTATTTTCTATGTGAGAACAATGTAAAAAAAAACAAAATAGAGCAATTCAAAAAAAAAAAAAAAATAAGCCCTAGTTAAGAGATGTCTGGTCTCAACTGACGGCGCCGGTTCACGAACATGACTAGTGGATCAGCACTATATAGCTGAACCATTTTGAAGGAAACTGAATGAGCCAACAACACTCGCCACCATTAGCGCGACACACAAACATTTGAAAGACATTTGACATACTCTCAACTGCCATACTCTCAACTGCTATGATACCATGCAGAACAGTAGGTATGTACCTATGTACCTAGTGTGCTCGGTGTAACACAAATTTTTGCTACGAGTGGATCAGCACTATATAGCTGAACCATTTTGAAGGAAACTGAATGAGCCCACAACAATCACCACCATCAGCGCGACACACAAACATTTGAAAGACATTTGACATACTCTCAACTGCCATACTCTCAGTACTGCAGGTATGCAGAACAGTAGGTATGTACCTATGTACCTAGTTTGCTCGGTGTAACCCTAATTTTTGCTACCACGATATACCTTATCAAAACATGTGATATCACAATAACATGATTTTAATCTTTGTTAATAACAGGCTCGGCACATGTTTTTAGGTTCAGTAAATGTTAACAACGTTTACTGAACCTAAAAACATGTGTGGAATCCAACAAAATAATAAAAACTGATAATCAAAACGAACTTTCTTCCAATCAACGAACAATGTTTGAAATACAGCAACACAATAGACACACAAATTAAACCGAGGGTAACTCGTTTAATACCAAACCCTTTGTTTGTTGCATCAACAATCACATAGTCAGTAATAAAAATATTATCACGAACTTATTAAAATTCGATTGTTAATATTGATGTTATTTATATCAATGTTTGTAATTGATTTTCGTATTTAATGGTTTTATAGGTACATAATGGTGGAATATAGTGTCGGTATTACAATGTGCCTGGTAATTTTTTTAAGTTTTATATTAGTTTTACTGATTAGGTACATATTTTAGTTTGTTAATAGACTTAATTAGGTTTGGATATTACATTTTTATTTTAGTAGTTTGTTAGTTGTTTTAGTATAGGAAGTTTATCCAGTGTACATTTATATTAATAAAAAATAATTCAATTAATAAATGATTAAATCCCAGGTTTACTTAGCAGATGCAGTCGTCTTGTTCACAAAGCTTGATAGGTATCACATAATTAAACGGGCTCTCTTCAGATCAATATTTTGCTTATTGAACTAAGCACACTACTGTTGGGTACAATTTTTTTTTTTTTGTTTTGGCAAAATTTGGCAGTGTGTATATTTTGTTCCACAGTACTTTTATACCGGACAAGCTCTAGACGCGAAGACCTGTAATTGGCTGTCAGATTATCATACTGTTATTTATCAACATTGTATTTAGCTGTAAGTCTTCCAAAGTCCTTAAATAAATAAATAAGCTCATAAGATAACTCCAGCTGGGGCACAGAGCTTGGATATTTGAATCTATACTGGGGAGATTTAAAAAAACACTGGCCAAGTGCGTGTCGGACCACGCACAATGAAGGGTTCCGCAGTTAGGGCGCGTTTGCAAATCGGACAAAATTATGCTGTTTTTCAGTAAATTTTGTGACAAAACTGAACCGAATCAAATATAACTAATAACTACCACCTTTTTTTTTTTTTTCAGGATGGGAAATCATCAAATGACTTCTCCCGCTCTGGGCAGAGTGAGAGGGTGTGTCAGACTTTTACTGACTAAAACCCACCCGTCTTCCTTCCGTTGCCTGTGTGCCGGGGCCGCGTTATCCCTTTCGGACAAACCCGCAACCCCAGCAGGCATTGGTCTTTCGACCCCGACGGTTGGTGCTGACATCTCTTTGAGGCGCGCGTGGAACACAACACGCCGTCGACACGGGCCTGGTCCTTATCGGACGACGAGCTGCCCATTGCTCACCGTCCGCAAGCCCGCGCCTACGGTGGCCTTAAGTCGGCTCTCGACTCCCGACGCCCGGGGCGTCTCCTGCGGCGACTAGGGCCGCGAGGGCGTGCAGCTTGCATCTCCCTCACGCGCTCCGCCTCCTCCTTCGCGAACATAACTGCTTCGCAGAAGGAGGTGACGGCCTCCCATGCACTCTCGCTCTGAACCATAGCCTGAACCAGGGCCGGACGCGAGAGATCGCCGCCGCCGATCGCCTCCGTGAGGACACGGTGGTGCTCCGCCCAAGCCGGGCAGACCTCCACCGTATGCTCCACCGTGTCCTCCGGGCGATCCACACAGTGGTGACACCCGGGCGTTTCCTCCCGCCTTACGCGGAACAGGAACCTCCCGAAACAACCGTGTCCGGTGAGGACCTGCGTCAGGCGGAAGGTGAGGACGCCATGGCGCCTCTGAAGCCACTCCTCAAAGAGGGGACTTATCGCCGCAATTGTGGCGTGCCCATAATAACTACCACCTAAAGGTTGGTTCTTCATCTTCAAATGATAGGAACTTTGTTTTTTATATTGTAAAAACGATCTTCCGTTGCCATTTTCCACAAAATTAACGATACCTGGTTGAGTTTAGGTACATTTTTTGTTCTATATTTTAAGATTTACAAAATACTATTAGTAGGCAGATATATTTTAATTCTACAACTTTGGAAAAAAATGTTTTAAAAAGTCACAAATAGCCGCATAACAAAATAAAAACCGAAACTAACTTTTTCACATATATTTGGCTATTACGGATGAATCTTAATCGATTGCATTAAGGGTTATTTTATTTTTGGTCTGTGAGTGGACCCTGTGTTTTGCGTGTTTGCAGCGGCTCGAGTGGAAAAAGATCTTGAAGTGTCGTGATCTCGTGTGGAAGGTGTTCTTCGGTGACTGCTACTGGAACTCCTCGAAGAGTAGAACTAGGTGTACCGAGTTTGGGCTCGTTTTGTTCGTTATGATGAGATCTTACCTCCGGACTTGATGGAGTGACCTGAAAATGTATTTCGGGGACGGCTACTGGAACTCCCACGATAAGTAGAATTAGGAAAAGCTCTCGTAAAAAAGTTCGTGCCTGTAGACATAACTTAAAAACTTTATTGTACTCGTCGAGAAGTTCCAGTAGCAGTCACCGAAGCACACCTTCAGGTCACTCAATTAAGCCCGGAGGCAAGGTCTCATCATAACTAACAAAACGACTCCTAAACTCGACACACCTAGTTCTACTCGTCGAGAAGATCCAGTAGCAGTCACCGAAGTACACCTTCAGGTCACTCCATCAAATCCGGAGGTAAGATCTCATCATAACTAACAAAACGTGCACAAACTCGGCACACCTAATTGTACTCGTCGAGAAGTTCCAGTAGCAGTGACCGAAATACACCTTCAGGTCACTCCATCAAGTCCGGAGGTAAGGTCTCATCATAACTAACAAAAAGAGCCTAAACTCGGCACACCTAGTTCTACTCGTCGAAGCGTTCCAGTAGCAGTCACCCAAATTTAAAGAACAGTACGAAATATTTTTTGGAGGAACCAATGTATTATAAAGAAATAAGAAAAAAAAAAAAAAACAATTTTCCTAAGTATCAAAATTAGTTCACTTGACTACTATTCCCGCAGCTAACCATACGTACACTTGTGTGTGTGACCCGTGTCAATGTAGTAGTTCGATTCTATAGCTATCAATTTTGCAAACGCGTCCTTCATCCCAAGAACAAACTTATCATTATAACAACAATATTGAGAGATTTACTATGTTATTTTAAGACCATAGACTTCTGGTTTTCCTGTTATCTATGAGTAAAGAACCATCCTCTACATTTTTTTCAAAAAATTTGGCTCTGTAGTTTCGGAGATAAGGGGGGAGAATGGTCAATTTTCATCAATTTTCTTAAATATCTTTAAAAGTATTTAGTTTAAAATTATTTAAAAAAAAATTGAGATCCTCCCAACAAGTCCTTTTATTTTATGTCACACGGTTCAGTTTGCAAAACTTTTTATTTTTATTTTCTAATTTGCCTCCTAAAAGTAACCCCAAATTTTGAAATTCATATAATTACGTTACACTTCCGTGTTTGGGTCACATAAGTGTACTAAATTTCAACGAAATCGCTCCATTAGATTCGGAGCAAATTGGCTGTGACAGACGGAGAGACAGACAGACACATGAGTGATATAGGCTCCATTTTTTCCTTTTGAGGTACGGAACCCTAAAAAGAGCGAAAGAAGAAAAAACAAGAAAATAGAGATAAAAGAAAAAAGAGAAGCGAAAAGGAAGAGAGAGGGAGGGGGAGTATTCTATTCTAGATTCATCTGCAACTTCTTTAGTTCAATTTTTATACAATGTCGCCCATAGGCATGTGACTGTTCAGAAAAATACGGGCGGTCACATGCCCATTGGTAACATTGTATAGTGAAGGAGGTCACTTCAAATAGGTACATTCTGTAGTCCATGCGTCGGCAGAAAAATATAGCATATCGTATGATCATTTGATTAATTTCTAATGCTATCGGGTTAAGACATACTTAAATGAGTACCTATTTATACAAATCCAAAAGAAAAACAAGTATATCCTTGTCAACACAAATCCTCTTACGGTCTTCAGTCTTTCTGTACGGGCAGTACTTGTGGCGATTATCAGGAAATAATTCCACGAATGCCTTTAAGATTAGTTTAGTTTGAGTGAGATATGGTGTTCTCGGCATTTATTTCTACGCTACACTTACGAGTATCTCACGAATTTTTCTTTTTACCTATATTCGTGAAACAGCATTATTAAAAATAAAAAATAATTTTATTGAAGAAAAAGCATGAGACTCGGAAAGGGAGTTCATTGCCCAGTAACGGGAAGAAAAGTAAAAAAAAAATATAGTTCCGTCGCGGGACGCCTGGCAGATCTGAAACATCGAAACTATTTTGTATTGAAAATATGTATGAAAATCGGAATATTTCCTCTATTAAACCAGGATGGTTTAATAAAGGAAATATTCCAATTTTTTTAAAAGAACAAAGTTATTCTTAATTTAAATTTCGTTTGTATGTTGGCTGTTGGCCACGTCGCCACGCCAACAGCCGATCTGACCCACCGCATTGGATGTTTCACATCAAAAAGTTTATTGAAAATTTTAAAATTTCAGTAGCTTTATGAATTAAACAGCAGCGACTCAATTTGAGCAACGTTGATTACGCCCAGGCCTAAATGAGCTTAAACTACGGTTAGTTTAAGCTCATTTAGGCCTGGGCGTGGGTGTGGATGATACGAATGAAAGGTTTTTTGTCGGTACAAAAAACCTTTCATTCGTATCATCCACACCATATAAAAACACAAGCCTTCCCCCGAACGCCAAAAACACAATTTTCTTTCCCGTAATGCCCATAAAGTTGATAGATCAATATTGACATAGCAATTTATTCGACGACGCCTGATTAAAGCTATCAATAAGCCGCTTGCGAAGTCAAAGACCTTTCCAATCCTTCCATATTTCACGGATGTTAGGTGCACTTTCCTTATTTGTTTTTTTATAGAAACGTTTATGTACCTATAGACTTGTATATAGTATTTAAAAAATACGAGAAAGATAACATAGGTTACTTAAACTTTTTAGATAGATTCAATTTACTTTAATCAGTAGTAACAAAAAAAGTAAATTCAAAAATTCCCAAACGCGACTGCGTAAAGTGAATTTTAAATGAGATGGAAACAAGATGACTTATTTCTGTCTCCAATCCCACTAAATACTATAAATAATCTCAAACAGTTGGAGGCATCTTATTAAAGACAATAAAGACCTATACCCAGTGACACTCGCGCAATAAAGACGAATCTAGAGACATATCATTCATCAAAATCGGTTTAGCCGTTTAGTAGTTACGAGGGAACATAGGGACGGACATACATACAGGTTAATAATATAATCCTTCTTTTTTGGCTTCGCCGCTGTTGGGTAATGAAAAAGAATTATTCTGACGTTATTTAATTTGTCTGACAATATTTTAAATTCGACATTTGTAAACAAAATTCACCTCGGTTATAATACAGTGTAGGTACCTAATCCAATATTTTGTAACATCCCATAAAACTGTGTTATCGAAAAAAAAATTGAACATAAAACGGCCATAGATAGATAGCTTTTTCCAAAAACTACCCATCGATAAAATAATCTCAATTAATTCACAAGACACACACACACTATATACATAAGATATACTATGTGTATAATACAGAAGACAGATTAATTCTTGTTCAGAGTCTAGTTATTTACAATTCGTTTAAAAATACTGTATGAAAATACTCTAAAATCCTAATGAAAATAAGCCTTTTTCATGCAAAATGCTGTACAATTTTTATACAGATAATTTTTACAACTGAAAAAAATATTAATGGAAAAATATACCGATTAATCAGGGAATAAAGAAATTCATCAAATTGAAATAACCCAGCGAGTAACTGTTATTCCAGTGTTACATTTTTATTTTTAAACTATTCACATGTATACGTGCCGAACTGTTTTTGGAGCATACAAATCGAGTCCATTTCTATTTGAATAAAATAAATATACTTCGACCAACCCTGTTTTTATAAAATATATACGTTTTTTAAAAGCCCGCCGAATGTCTTACAAAATAGAAAAGTGCCGACAAAAAGCTACGTGTGGTATTTACGAAATCATTCGGCATTATTTCTGCTAGAAAAATAAATGGCGGATCTATAGACACATAAAAAGTAATATTTTTTTAAGTAAAACGAAATATATTTTTTATATGAGATGAATTCATATTGTGCGTATAGATGTCATATACCTATATTTATAATAACATTTCTGGCTACGTTGTATCGCCGTACTGCACGGTCAAAATTGCTTCTCTTAGCATTCCAAGCGAGTAAAGACGCAAGCAAAAACTAGCGTGAAAATAAATCTAAGTCTACGGTACGAGCAACGAGCGAATTAGTTGCAAATATATGTTTTTACAAAAACAGAAATATTTATAATTAAAAACATTTAATTATGTGAGTATTAGTATAATACGTGAGTTACTGTATAAATAAAAAATAAATATGTAAATTATTAATTAATTTGTGTTCTTTTGTTTGTTGAGTTGGAATTTCACTGAAAATGAATACAAGTTATTCCTGAAAATAAAAAAAATTGCAGAAATCTGTTGTTTATTATAATTTAGTGTTTCATTACCTTTTACGCGTTTATTCATTGAAGTAGGCAGCTATTGAGATTTATTTTCTAGTACAACATATTGTATTTTCAAGTTATCATTATATCATAACGCGAATCTACTGCCGCCACTCCTGCCACTTCCTGAAAAAGAGACGACGCGCGGTCTTGCTTTGTCATCACCGGTCCCGTCAACTGAGCCGCGCACGAAAGCGATTCCGTGGTTCCGAGCACAGTCCTCCAATCTATTAAGCATAATACTCTTTCCATAGAATAACACTTAACAGCTTAATCAAAAAACGCTCTCTATTTTCAACTCTCTCTTAACTCACACCGCAGTATAAAGAAACATTCTAGAGGCGTCAAAGAAAAATCGTAACAATTTATTTGGCGGGGTCGCCTCTGAAAGTCTGAATAGAGAGAATTTTCGCTGTCCCACCATTACGAGGCTTTTCACTCACAACGCTGTATTATGTAATCTGCATCATTAATTTGTTTCATTTTAAAATTTGAGCCTCAACTTCAAACAACTTTTAGACTTCGTGGTCAGTAATAAAAGTTAAACAGTCTTTTTGCGAAATGGCTCGTTTATTTTAAGGGATGCCTTGCTTTGTGAAGTGGACAAGTACAGTACGAGGCTGTTATTAAGAAAATTGAGCTTTAGCAAAACACGTACATAAGCTCATGGGTTCTTCCGATGGAAGTAGGCAGAAACTACCGAACGGCACCTGCTACGATCCTTACATACTCCATTCCAGTGGTGGATCCAGGGAGGCCAAGGGGCTCAAGCACTACAGTACGTAAGGTACAATTGGCATATATTATCCTTAACTTAATTAGTAATATGTTTTCAAGAGAAAAGTATTCCGAGGAGGCTTGTTAAGTTCATCGCCCATTATAACAGCACCGCCCCAGCGCAGTAACGCCCCAGCACCGCCTCAATAAATCTAGTCGTCAACGCGCCGTAAGCAAGGTGACTGCTAGTCGCCAACGCACCCTAAGCAAAGCGGCCACTAGTCACCAACGCGCCGTCAGCAAGGCGATCGCTCGCTGCCGGCACGCCACCGCGGTGAGGTGACAGCTTGTTGTTCATTCACAAGCGGGGCATTACCGCGCGGCCGGCAAGGCGTCACCGCGCGGACGGCGACGCGCCGGCATGCATACTGTTTGCAGGCGGGGAGCGGGCTCCTCGCTTGAAGCGTGCTATTGGCGCGACGTGTGACTGGTCGCTGGCCGCGCACTGCCGGCGAGCCGTCCACTATTCTATATAGCCATCGCCATAATGCATTTGACATAAAATCCTAACTTGAATCACAAGTTATTTGCCGTGCTGCCGTGCTGCTATAATGAGCGACTTCCTTAATGCGTTAAGCAAAATAAAATTGTGTGTGCTTTTTAGTGTTTAATTTGCAAACAACCCTCCCTCAGCGGGGTCAAGCCCCTCCCAAACGACAATCCAGGATTCGCCACTGCTCCGTTTTCCCTAGTTTACTTTCATACATCTGGTCATACACGCACGCCGGTTGCGAGCACTACGCACGTGTCCTTTCTGAAGAACATTCTAACTATAATATTATTATAAATACGAAACTAAGTTTATTTTTTGTTGCAATTTCGCGCTGAAACGGCTGCACGAATTTGTATGAAATTTGGCACACAGGTAGACCATGACGACACAGGCAACTTTTAATCCTGGATCGCAGGCGAAGTGGCGGGCAACAGCTAGTCACCAATAAGTTCACAAGTTCACCAAAAGTTCGGCTGTATAAAACATTGTCTCTGTCACTTAAGCTCTGGCTAAACTGAAGCTGGCCGCGCGAGTTGCGGGACGAAATTTCAATTGTGTCAATTAACTTGTATGGAGGTTCAAACTGGCACAAATGGTCACGTGACTTCCTAATCATTAAAACAATCGACACGCGCAGTCGCGTCCCGCGCGGGTGTCGCCTCAGTATGGCAAGAGCTACAATCTCTTGCTAGAAGTCAATGTGGCATTTTCGGCCGGGTACTGTACAAGTAGTTTCTGCGTTGATTTTCGCGTGCCCTAGATAACGTAGGCACGTAAGGCAGTGTAAGGTTGTCAACTAAGACGGTTTCAGACATGTTTTCTGAGGCTCAGATGAGTATACGTGTACAAATATTATGTAAATTCTAAATAAACAGGTCTTGTAGTGTCAGCACGGAGTCAACAGTATTATGTAAACACTGAAAGCCCATAAAGGGTTCAAGCTCTTTACCTTGCTAGCTGAACAGTATTTCCCGCTAGCATTATTTTTCTCAAAAGCTACTTATCTCGACAAACGAATAAAGTGAAAATCAATGAGTAAAATACTCCAGAACCTCTTTTTATATCGAGATTCTTTTCATATAAAATTCTGTTTGTAAACATCATGGCGTTGTATAAAGACAAATATTTCATAGGTACATCACCCCTCAATAGATATCTGAGTCAGCGATCATTTTGAATGTTTAACTCACCATTTGACTTTGCCGTAGACAATATTTTTCAAGTAGACGCGTCAGCCATTTTGTCCTTACCATAACGTTTGAACAATATACTGCTCGTTTTATTCGAGTATTTTCTTAGCTAGGTATGTATGTGTAAATAAATGGTCCAAGACGACAAGACTGTAACGTAAATAAAGAAGACGTTTTTTTTTCTGTTATTACGAAGGAAATGGTATCTACCTACTATGTTTGTTGTTCTATGTACATTTTTGGCTGGTATTAAATCATTAACATAGAGATTTAGAGGTTTCAACAGAAGACAATATAAAAAATACAATGTTTTTACTTTTGCTTAATAACAAAAATAAAACGCTGTAGGACCAAAAAGTATCATACGATTTCCTGCTACGAGTACCAGGTTACGTAGATTTATAAGTTTTTTTTTTGCCCTATTTCGTCCCTCTGCTGGGCAAAGGTCTCCCCCATACTTTTCCAGTTTTCCTTATGTTGTGCCTCCTACGGCCAAAAGGTCAGGAACGAGTTTTATTACTAAATGGAACTAACAATGATAAGCTGAAGAATCTACTACGAAAAATGTTGTTTTCTTAATAGGCGCGCCGAACTAGAAGCTTCTTCCAATACAATTAATTAGCCGCCCACAGGATAAGTCAAAAGAGATCTATTTTAGCAAGACAAAGATAGCGAGAACTTTCCTACACAACTACCAATTCATAAAACACGTATTTTAGTACACAAATTATGAACCTAGACCAAAATTGTCAGAAACAAAAGAAAAGACATAATAGAAAGATAACATAGTAAATATTTTTATCGGTAATATAAAATTACATAGTTTAGTAGTCTTACATAATCAGCCTATAATACTGTGGCGGCATCTACGTCTCACAGACCTGACATCACACAAATCCTGCATCACTCAAGCAGGGTTTACCGCGCGATCAGCATACATATAATTTTCCGACATCAATCGTTGGGCAGTTACCCGCCAGTCACGACACCCGTCTGCTCGGAGGATCCCCCCTTTTCTGTAGAAGATAAGTGAACTATACTCCTTGTTCCTCATACCTCTAAAATGCTACCATTGATGGGACTCAGGCCTCTCGAAGAAGCCTTAGTCAGTACATAACTTTTACAATTATTATAATATTAATACGTGAAGCAAAAACTTTGTACCCCTTTTTACGAAAATAACGCGGACGGAGGAGTATGAAATTTGGCACAGTTAAAGTTTATATGGAGAAAGAGTGCAGAAAGTTAATATTTTTATATAATATACATTAGGAATAAAATAAATTAATAAAAAAAAACATTACACACACTACCATGCGTTTGACACAAGATGGCTACCTTGGAATCATGACAACGCAGCATGGAATTAGTATGTACTATACAACTTAAAATTAATTATGGTCGAATTTCGACCTCTGGGCGACCACTAGTATTTATAATCAGCCAATTTTGCTAAACAAATATTTCTATATCTATAAATATTAAAGTCGCTTTTCATGTCTTTCTGTGTGACCGAAAACATCGTGAGGAAACCGGCATAGAACCAAAAATTTTAAGACATGTGACATCCGCCAACTCGCACTGGGCCCGTGTGGTGGATTACGGCCCACTCCCTCTCACAGAGAGGAGGCCTGAGTCCCAACAGTGGGAACATTATAAACTGATGATGCTATACATGCTGTGTGACCCTGTTGTTCTTCTAAACTACGCAACGGACGAATTTATTCGGAAAGGTTTATGTGAATAAAACATTTATATTAAACAACATGTTTACAATTACAAGTTTTCTCAAGTAGTAAAAACCGTGCAAAACAGGGCTTTTTTTTTTCTTGAGTGTGAAATTATCAAATAACTTCTCCCGCTCTGGATGGAGCGGGAGGGCGTGTCAGACTTTTACTGACTAGAACCCACCCGTGTTCCTTCCGTTGCCTATGTGCGGGGGCCGCGACATCCCTTTCGGACAAACTCGCAACCCTGGCAGGCATTGGCTCTTACGGACCCCGTCAGTTGGTGCTGACATCTCTTGGAGGCGCGCGTGGAACACAACGCGCCATCAACCCGGACCTGTCGGTCGATTCTGTAAAAATATTAACGTGAAGCTTAGGTGAAGTGAGCGTGAAGTGAGCTGTCACTGCCACAGAATCGACCGGCAGGATGCTAGGGATTAACACTATTGACAGCTCACTTCACGCTCACTTCACCTAAGTTTCACGGTAATATTTTTACAGAATCGAACGGCTGATCCTTATTGGACGGCGAGCCACCCATTGCTCACCGTCCGCAAGCCCGCGCCTAAGGTGGCCGGAAGTCAGCTCGTGACTCCCGACGCCCGGGGCGTCTCCTGCGGCGACTAGGGGCACGTGGGCGCGAATCTTGCCTCTCCGTCACGCGCACATAAAGAAATCAACATTATTTTACAGTTATTCCCATTTACAATGTACTGCAGTTTAAAAACAAAAGTGGAAAATGGAGCTAACGTAAGTAACTATTCTCTGCCGCTTATTAAAACAATTTGGGCTGACGGCTAAGAAGCTAGATTATACTAAAAGCATGAAAAAACACTAACATCGTAAACGTTTTAACCAACCACTGTATTTATAACTGTGGAAGTTTTGTCGTATCTACATTTACGCAGTCTTTTTAGGGTTTTGTAAATGTATAAGGAGCATATAATGTTTTATGTACCTATCCATTTGTTTTGGGTATTTTTATATAGGCCGGTGGCGCCTATAATAGATGGTATTATTATTATTTCCTTTATTATAATTACATACGTATACATATATGTATTTTTTTACATTTTTAGAAATAACATTTAAAAAATATATATAAACATCCAAATTAAGCACCTCCTCCTTTGTTTGAAGTCGGTTAAAAACATAAAAAATATTAGCCCACTGGTATCGGGTCCAAGCTACCGGTGGCTGTGGTCAGGGCTCCCGCGTGAGGAACCTCTCAACAATTCGCGCCGTGTCCAGAAGTATCGCTTTCTGGATCAATTTCTGAATCCAGCTGCCTAACGAGAGCCTCCTCAGGTATTAATCGAGGCTCTTGGCTATTATGCCGTTGACCGTCACGACTATCGGCACAGTGACTGCTGTATCCACATCCCACATGTCGACATGCTCGCGAGCCAGGTCAAGATACGTAATATGCTTATTTTTTCATTATCATTAATAGTTTTCGAAAAATTTACTTATGTATTTACCTTCCTGAATGTGATTTCGGCGTACTATTGCTCTATATTATCTTTGTTTTAATTAAACAATAATAGTGCCTGCGTACAGTACGAACGTAAAGCGTGGACCAACACGCACTTGGCACGTTTTAGTGTTGCCTACCTAAAAAACTTCAACAGAGGTCGGACTAGTAAGTCTCTAACAAGAACTAAGTAGACAAAAGTAAACACATTGAAACTCCAAACAGCAAAACCAATAAATAAAGAGGACTTAATCCGGGTTTTCACTTAGGGCTGATTTCACCAATGAAACTGAACGCGATCAGCACATCTAAACCGCGTTCATGAGCTGTCAATGTCATCATTGTTATGGAATATTGACACTGACAGTTCAGACGTGCTGAAAAAAAAAAGAAAAATTGCCTACAAAAAACAATGAAATTGGCACCACGATAGGAGCTCACTTTGCACGGTTTCATGGAACGATTCAATTGATAAAGTTGTTTATTAGTATCTAACAGAAATGCCACCTAAACATAGCCAATTAGTAATAAATCAAAATTGAAAGCCGAAGCCCCAATTATCTTGAGTCCTATTAGATAGTTACTGTTTAATTAATTGCTCTGATGTCCCGACTGTATCACGTGTACGTACATAACACAGATGTATTATCTCGACTAGAGCCTGTTTTGTGAGTATCTCGCTTTAGATCTTTTTGTGAACACTGTGTGGGTGCTAATGCGATGAAGCTGTGATATATGTTGCTCTGAGATGTTTTAATTAGATGTGTTATAATAATAGTCCAAAATAATAAGATAAAGCTTTTTGTTCTTGTTGGTATTTAGATGCCATGTCCTAGAACAAACATAGCACACATTGACATTTCTGCTGAGCTGTTTCAGTTACCCGGAGTAATTTCTAGTAAATTATTCTAGCAGCAGTAATAGCCTAGTGGTGTGACCGCCAGATTGCCTCTGAGTTTTCAGATTCATGTGCGTATTGTATAATTCTCACTCTCTTCAAAAACGGTGAAGGAAAACATCATAAGGAAACCGGCATGCCTTTTTTTTTTTGATGGTGGGAAGTTATCAAATAACTTCTCCCGCTCTGGGCGGAGCGGAAGGGTGTGTCAGACTTTTACTGACTAAAACCCACCCGTGTTTCTTCCGTTGCCTGTGTGCCGGGGCCGCGATATCCCTTTCGGAAAAACTCGCAACCGTGGCAGGCATTGGCCCTTACGGACCCCGTCAGTTGGTGCTGACATCTCTTTGAGGCGCGCGTGGAATATACAACGCGCCGTCGACCCGGGCCTTGTCCTTATCGGATGGCGAGCTACCCATTGCTCACCGTCCGCAAGCCCGCGCCTACGGTGGCCGGAAGTCGGCTCGTGACCCCCGACGCCCGGGGCGTCTCCTGCGGCGACTAGGGGCGCGAGGGCGCGAATCTAAACATGCATGCCTGAGAGATATTTCTCGACGGCTTGTGAAGCCAAGTCAGAGGCACGTGGGTGGCATAAAAACTCTGACAACAGGTTAGTCACTAACCACTGAAAAAGAAAGAAATATTCGTAAAAGAATACCTTTTAGTTTATTTTGGATCCTTTCCTTTGAATCTTAATCAAAGTCATCATTCACCGTGAATGGCGGAAAAAGAAAAATAATTAAAATCCGCCTCTGACGTAGGTAAGTAGTTCGCCCACAAACCAGCATTCAACATTTCATTTCCACAAGCCCATTCTCCCATACATTCCCGGCCCAATATTAAATCTCAATAATTTCGTTACGCTGATCAATAGGTAATTAATTTCGGCGCAAACAACCCGGGTTTATGACGTCACACCCGTGTCAAGTGTGAACTCTGTTATATGTTAAGACGTTCATCGCAACGCTGATATGGTTGCCAATAACAGCCTCAAAACTTCCCCGAAGTACTTCCAAGTTAGACGGGCCATGAGAGTTTCTGTAATACTGCTTTGACAACCCTGTTACCTTGTTCGAGTAAACTAGTGAACTCTTTTTAGGGTTCCGTACCCCAAAAGGAAAAACGGAACCCTTATAGGATCACTTCGCTGTCCGTCTGTCAGTCTGTCAAAACCCTTTTTCTCAGGAACCTGTGGAGGTATCAAATCGAAATTAATATCAAATACGTAGGTCCCTACAACATCCTACACATACTACAACCCGAGAATACAGATACAATACATTTATGCGACATAATTTCATACTTGCAAATAAATCAAAACTTAAAGGGTACTTCCCGTTGACCTCGAATCATGAAATTTGGCAATAAGCAAGGTCTCACAGCACATGTAAAGGAAAAAGTACGAAAATCGTTCATATTTTTTTTTCTATTACTAACTTACATTTGTAGTTGGAGAATCGACCACCCACAGCATATCGATGTATGGAAGAAAATGTTTTTCAACTACAATGTTAAGTTTGTTTTTGGGATAAACTCATCCCAACTACCCTTCATTGTGCGTGGTCCGATACGCACTTGGCCGGTTTTTTAGAAAAGTGTTGCGAAAGACGATTAAGTATAGAAGATCAAAAGGATAGGTTACGCAATAAGTGATAACTGACTCATTTGTTAATATTAAAAATATTAAATATTTACAGGAATAGGTACGTAGAAGAAGCAGCAGTTCATATATATTACTTACTTATACTTACCTGCTAATCCGTCTCACGTGTAACCTAACCCAATAACAGAAATGAGTAAGTATACATAAGATCTCGCGACCGTCACAAGATACGATCAAGGGATTATTATATATGAAGGATAATCTGTAGCTTTCAAGTCTTAGTACCATCAACGCGATATCACCAATCCGACAGAAAAACTAGTTCAAAACCTGAAAACAGATAAAACCTAATAATCCCAGTTTTATATCGTAACACGATCTGGAATCGAATTTAAGGATTTCTTGAGTTGAGGCAACAAAATAAAATGTTTGCGCATTCGAAAAAAATTGGATTCGATATTCCAACGAATTTCATTAATCTTAACATCAACTCATACCTAAGTCTACTCCCATTCAAATTCACTCTAACAACGCTGTCAACTAAGTTTTTTAGGGTTCCGAACCCGAAGGGTGCCAAACGGACCCTATTACTAAGCCTCCGCTGTCCGTCAGTCCGTCCGTCCGTCTGTCTGTCAGCGGGCTGTATCTTATGAATAGACAGTTAACATTTTCACAGATAGTGTTTTTCTATTGACGCTATAACAACAAATAATAACAATAAAATATAGTAAAACATTAAAGCATACAATAATCGTGTTGTTTGCGGGGTTTTTTGCTAAATATTGTACGGTGGCATCCTTCGTGCGCAAGTCCAACTCGCACTTGGCCGGTTTTTTATTACACAATATTGAAAATAGTATATGCAACTCAAAAAGAAAAACTCGATTTTCAATTTCGCCTGAAGCGAGCAGACGAAACAATAATCGTATTCGTTTTTATAACTAAATTAAAACAAAGACCTTTCCAGGACGGAGCGTTTATATCAATCCGTTGGGGAGTGGAAGAAAATAAGAAAAATTGAATGCTGCCTTTGTTAGAGGACAAAGGCCGTATTAATACCACTTACGCGTGTCTAAAGTGTCGTCACTTATTGAGATATTAACTTCAGAACATATCACGTGGCAGTGACCGAATATTGTGACGTCAAATGTCACAATATTCGGGGCCCGATTCTGCTAGGAAAAAGAAAAATTCACTCATACACCTGTTCTTTGTGTCTCAACACAAGAGTGAAAAAACAAGGAAAATTCAAAGATACAACGAATCATTTTCTTTTCTTGAATCGAGATGTGTTACCAAACAAGAGTAAGGTAAAGTAGGACTCGTGAAAGTGGCCATGACAACGCTCCGTATGCAATTTAGCAGCAAAACAAAGCTTACCGAGAGCGTCAGAGTTCAGATTAAATAGATTAGATCAGCTAATTGAGAACGCGCTGAGCTGAACAACGCGAGCACTTTGTTTCATGCGATACGCAACGAATCGCTTGCTCGACGATATCGGAGATCAACTACGTATTTGCCGCTACATTTGTGATTGCTACACCGATTAACTGTAAATGCCAACAATGAAATAGTTCACATCGCTAGCAGTTAACCGCCAACTGCGATCCGTATGTACGCAACCTAATAAAAATTACAGTCGCGTTCCAAATAATGACGCGCTCTCGATACTAACTACGGAGCGCAACTCGTTTCCCTCAATCGGCTTATTTCCTGAAACATACAATCTTCACTTTTATTACTACCCAGGTTTACTGTTTGATTTTATTACGTATCCAGTCCGATATATTTAAATTTCAACGTTTGCGGACAACTCCATTGAATGTTAATGCGGTTGCGGCGCTCAGCAACAACAATATTGTTTTATGGGACAGCCAGCAGAGTGTTTTCCACAACGCCATGTTTTGATTGCTCGGTAAATCACACACACGGAACTATTGTGGCTGACAAATGCAGATGAACATTTTTGACTAACGACGCAAAATGTTATAACGTATTAAAGAGCCCGTTAAAATGTGGTTTAATTTTAAGGTATATTACAGAATTAAACAACTTTTGTTCTATTTTCGTCAGTGAAGTGATATTTAGAAAGTAACCAAATTAACCTTATATTCGGACCGGCCTGATGAGGATAACCTGAATGCAAGAGTGCATTTGCCACTCACCCGGAACGCTTCTTGGCATTCATTTAATTTAGTTTTTCCCGCGCAATGCCATTCTCGCCGCACAGCTAAATTGTGCGGAGACCGTGTTGAAATTGGAACAGCTAGTTACAACTTTCCTTTTTTTATTCTCATTGCAAGAATTGACGTTTGAAACGTCAACCAAGCCAAACCAAAGCCATTCGTTATTCAGCGTTCATCTTGATACCTTTTAGTGGTCATATACATGAGCGGCACGCGTCAACGGCAGAGGCAACTGCAGCCGCCGACACGCGTTGACGCTCACCGTCAACGCGTCAGTGGCTTCAGTTACTTATTTCCTAGATTTCATGTTTTGTTAACATTTATAAAATACTCATTAATTTAGTTGTTTAAAACCTACCTCCATTAAAGCATAAATAAATGAACAGTTGAATTAATAAAGAAATCATTGAAAACTTATAATTCCCCAGCATTTTGAAGCGAACCGCGTTAGTTAAGGCAATTTGCGATACAACAAGTTCTAGAAAACTTCTTACTTCTAAGGCTTCCTGTATATGACACTGGAGCCGCGGCGGCGCGGCTCCGGTGTGGTGCCTGTGCGGCGCATGGGCGATATCCAGTCATATACACTAACATGCGGCCCGGCGCCGGTCCGGCTCCGGTGCCGCTCCGGTGTCATGAACAGGAAGCCTCAGCTGCACTCGAACTAAACTAAGACCGTACGGCTAATTAGGTATTGCTATCGACCTATTTCTGTGAACTGTATTGCCGTATATTCACGAATGTTTAACTTTAATAATTTACCACGGTTTCTCCTGAGAATTAAATGTTCTTGCTCAGGACTATGGCAAAGTTTCTACATTACAGGACCGACCTACTAGACAGGCTATTAAATGTGGTATTTAAAGTGGATGTTGACAATTCAAAAATACGATGATGACGCTTACTACGTTGGGTAGATCTAAAGTTAAAATAATTTACCAATTGTGCATATATGGAACTGTTAATAATTATATGGAGTACTAGCTTCAGCCCGCGACTTTCTATGTCCTAACCCAATTCATGGTCCACTCATCCGCCAAATTTCATCAAAATCCATTTGGCCTATAACATTAGTTAGGATTAGTCTCAGACCAAATAAAAAAACCAATACATAGTGCTACGAACAACACAGTGAAGCATGCCAATACTACACCTCCGCTCTGACAACCATTTACGATCAAACTACACCTCACTAAGTGCACGCATGTTTACGAAACCGGCCTTACGACACTGTTGACAGCGCTATGTCTTGGTTTTTTATTTGGTCTGAGGGATTAGTAAGTCAGAATGGTTACGTCTTCTATCGTCGTCAGAATGGTTGGTTATCATGTAACACAGGGTGTAAATATGTGTTCCTTTTACTAAACGGCCATATGAAATAAAATATGAGATTTATATTCATATCAGCAAATGTTTTATGTCAGTAGTGGTTGTATGTAAATAGATTTGAATCGCTCAATAGCGGTTGTAACTATTAAACTTTATCGGCCATTTTAAATAAAGCCTAAACCATTTGAACAATAAAATGTATTGTACTAATATTCGTGTAATTGTTATCGGCCAAAATGTATATTAGCTAGTGATTCATAGCTATATTGGCCATAGATAAAATTAGACATTATTTACCAATGTTCTAATCGGCTAGTCTCCCTTCAGCGGAATAGTTATTATTACCCATTTTTTTCCAGTTTTGAATGCTTTGAAGCAAAATACCAAAATTATATTCAACAAACAAATACCATTCTCAATGTTACTGTATTAAAATAAACATATTCCTTATTAAACCCCGTATATTGTCCGCTTCCATACAAAAGTTGTTAGCGAGAGTAAGAATATGTACCAGGCAGTTATAAATTGTAAGGTTTAACGGAAAAACTTTGTTATCGTCGGTCGCCCACCACGTACCGCCAGCCGATTTACCTTCTCGAGATAACGAGTTCCGTACTACCCTAGTACCGACCTATTGGGAATATTTTTTAATTTTCTAATCAATATGCGGGGAAAAAAAGCTTAATTTTCGTCAGAGACAACACCTTTTGTGGTGAACTTTCCCTATAGGCTGATAGGACGGACAAACTTGAAACTTGGAGGAAGGTACGAAAACGATGGCGGAGATGGGAAGATAAGCTGATGGAGGGATATTAAGAAACCCCGCGAAAGTTATAATTTTTGGATCATACCCGTTTTTAGGCTCGGGGGTGTGGAGCCTTTAAATTTAACATTTTTGGGAGAAACTTTGATAGCTATCAAAGAAGAGTTACCACTTAATCAACTGTGGCTCGACTGTGTAATACATTTTGGAACTTAGTGACGTATGCGCTCAGCAACGTAGATTGGCTCTAATGAAGTCTCAAATCAAAAACCGAATGTACTTACATTAAAATGGTTACGGTTGATTCCTATGGTTACAGTTGACATGTAGGTTAATCGCTCTACGATGCAGGTTTTTTTAATAAGTGAATAAACTCAACACAAGCACTAAGGTAGAATTTCTCAAATTGCATTATAAAGTAATACCCGTGACAACCGCACATATGTACATACCTATATATATGTATACGCTAAAGTATACTAAAGCCACCGTACACTCATAAACTGCAATTTCCCACTTACATAAACAAGAACACTCACGAGCAATCACATGTATTTCTAAGCTAACTCTGTGACGTCACGAATACAGGCTGTAGCTAAAAGTTTCACACAACATGATTTTTCCTCTAGAGGCCGTCAGTCTACAAAAATCAACTTATGAAATCCGAGTGCGGAAATATTTTATTTGTTTTTTGTGCGGTTCACCACCCTTCCACCGCTAAAATCCATGGCGCTTGAAATATTAAATAACAACTTTTTCAATTTTTATTTTTACAAATGTCCTGTAGAGAATTTTTTGTATTCTAGCTCATTATCTCTACATTTAAGGCCCGTTCACACGTACAACAACCACACCATATCGCAGCGACAAAGTGTAGCCAAGCATGCTTACGTGTGGATAGCGCCGCTGCAGCTTCTTGCAGTTGCGTGGTGGTAACTACAAAGTTGCGATGTGGTTACGTTGTGGCTAATGTTTGTAGACAGACAGATCGACTCCGGCTTTAGTAGAAGAAGACGTCGAGTTTGGGATGTGTTCGGCCGCCAGTGTGCGGTCCCGCTGGTGGTTGTGTTGTGGCAGCAACGACGCCTTGATGTGGGCGGTATTGCATAGGGTTGATTTTGACGGCTAAATGTGGTCCGTGTGAATAAGACCATAGTTCCTGACGGTAAATAATGAGAGGACAGTGTCTGATGTAATGTAATTACACCTGCAAGCTTTGTATGGCACTGGTCACTGTTTATACATGCCTGTCGTATATATTGGCACTGGAGAGTTTGTTGTAGCTACAATAGTAGTTTCTTGCTAAAAGTACTTATAGAACGTTACATTAACTGAAGTAGCTTTACTATAAAATAACCACCTCTATTTTTGTCAACTATCTCGTTTAAAATATGGGCTTTTTTTTTGGGTGAAAAATTATCAAATAACTTCTTCCGCTTTGACCGGAGCGGGGGGCCTGTCAGACTCTGACTCTGACTAAAACTGACTCTGACTAAAACCCACCAGTGTTCCTTCAGTTGCCTGTACGTTGCCAGGGGCCACGGTATCCCTTTCGGACTTTCCCGCGACCCCGGCAGGCATCGGTCCTAGCGAAACCCCGCCAGTTGTGCTGACATCTCTTTGAGGCGCGTGTGGAACACAACGTGCCGTCAACCTGGGCCTGGTCCTTATCGGACGATGAGCTACCGTTTGCTAACCGTCCGCGAGCCCGCGCCTACGGTGGTCGATCGGCCTGCGATTCCCGACGCTCAGGGCGTCTCCTGCGGCGGCTAGGGGCGAGAGGGCGCGAAATTTGCCTCTCCCTCACACGTTCCACCTCCTCCTTCGCGAGCATTACTGCTTCGCAGAAGAAGCTGACGGCGTCCCACTCCCTCTCGCTCCGTACCATGGCCTGGACCAGGGCCGGACGCGAGAGATCATTGCCGCCGATCGCCTCCACAAGGACACGGCGGTGCCCCGCCCAAGCCGGGCAGACCTCCACCGTATGCTCCACCGTGTCCAAGGATGGCCTTCGAATTCCATGGAACAATATTTGCTTTGTCTGTGTTTTACTTCGTTGTACAGTGGAAGTAAAAGTAACCCTTTTTAAGGCTTTTTGCCAATCATAGTACACGTGCACTCTGTGGGTTCGATATACGCAAAGGGCATACAACGCCCTCAGAGTTCAATATAATAATGCGTTCAGAATGTTGTTTTGGCTTCCACGTTACTGCAGTGCATCAGGAATGTTTGCCGAAGCACGTACTGATGGCTTCTATATCATCCTAAGAAAAAGGATTGCGTCCATGATGCGCAGAGTGCGTGGAAAGAAGGTTAGTGATAAGCCGTGTTGCGTCATTAGGGCGCATTAGGTACATGTACATGTGCATGTACCCGGTGCGTCTGGTGAGTGCAATAGATTTATAAATTAAAATTTTATATTTCATTTGTTACTAACATCCATACTAATATTATAAATTCGAATGTTACTCCGTTTGACTGTCTGTCTGTATGTACCTTTTCACGGCTAAACCACTAAACGGATTTCAATAAAATTTGGCAAAGAGATAAACGATATCCTGGAGAAGGACAAAGGGTACTTTTTGTCTCAAAAATAATCTTAGGGAGGGTGATTTAAGGGATGAAAGATTGCATGGGAAATCCAGCATTTCTTAAGTTAGAGATACGAAAATTCAAATTTATGCTTTTGGTAAGAAATACCACAATACCTTTCAGGGTTTTTGTAAAATCATCCCCTATTCCCGCTAAACTTCATGCTGCTGGGCCAACAGGAAGTATCAAATAGACTGGTTTATTTGCGAGTGTCAAAATATGCGGCATAAATAACCGTATTTATTTATTGTGTTGACTTGGAAGTTTGATTTTCGTTACAGCTCTGTAACGAAAATCAAGTGATAGAGACACATCAAAGCCACGTCAACACCGAGACACGGACTGAGGGAGGGAGAGAGAGAGAGGGAGAAAGAGAGAGAGAGCGAGAGAGGGAAGAAGAGAGAGAGAGACGGAGAAAGATACAGAGAAGGAGGAAGAGAGAGATGGAGAAAGAGAGAGAGAGAGGGAGAAAGAAAGAGAGGGAGAATTGTGAATGCACGCGGAAAAGCGTTAACACATTGTGTCTTCTTCTAATTCGATAGAGAGAGAGTGAGCGCGGAGAAAGAGAAAGAGAGGGAGAAAGAGGGAAATACAAAGAGAGAAAGAGAGAGAGGGGAGAAAGAGAGAGACAAACAGAGAAATAGAGATGGGAGAAAGAGAGAGAGAGGGAGAACGAGAGAAAGAGAGAAGGGAGAAAGAGAGAGAGAGGGAGAAAGAGGTAGAGAAAGAGAGTGGGAGGGAGAAAGACAGAGAAAGAGAGAGAGGGAGAAAGAGGTAGAGAAAGAGAGTGGGAGGGAGAAAGAGAGAGAGGGAGAAAGAGAAAGAAAGTAAGAGAGATAGTGAGAGATTGAGAGAGAGAGTCGGAGAAAGAGAGAGAGGATTGTAGCCAGCGGCAGTCTATAGATTCTGCCTAACCACCACGGAAAAATGGCGTGAGTTTATGTACTTCCATGCTTTATAGGTATTTTGCATTTAAAAGAGCAAACACAAAAACACCCCAAAATGTGTCGAGGCCTTATTTGTAATTAACATGAACCAGTGTCAGTAGTCAGTATCAGTTTTTGGGTTCCGTACCCGAGGGGTGCCAAACCGAACCCTATTACTAAGCCTCCGCTGTCCGTCCGTTTGTCTGTCAGGACTTGGAAGTTTGATTTTCGTTACAGAGCTGTCAAGAGACCGTAAGACCTAAGTTTCTGATATCTATTTAAACTTGATGCCTCGGTTTCCTGAGAAAAAGAGTCTCGACAGAAAACGAAGTCATCCTTTAAAGGTTAACATTTTTCGTTTTGAAGTACGGAACCCTAAAAGAGATTTATTATCTGCCTGTTACCTTTTCATGCCGTAACGACTGAACGGATTTAGATGAAAGGCAGACCTGAGTTAGGACATAGGATACTCTGAATCCCGGTAGCACGTTCCTGTGAGATATTTTCCGACATCCACGTGGGAGAAGCCGCGGGCAAAAGCTAGTAGCTTATAAGTAGTATGTTTTACTAACATCATATGGACGGAAAGGTCTGAAATTTAGTTTTTTTTTTTTGTTTTATTGCTGTCCCATATCGGTTCAGCTTTCGACTTTTGGTCTTTAGAGTCAAGTTGAAAACTTGACTTTAGAGTCGGGTACGCATCGGTAATCCCCTGAGCGTAATTGGTGTCAACTTCAGTAGTACCTGCATATCTGCCTGGGGCCAACATTTCAAAAACATATTGTACGACGGTTTTTCCAGCACAGTAATGCTACATACTCGTATTTACTACTGAGCAAAATGCTACAACTTCAAAACTTGTTGACTCTTTTAACCTGAAGATCGTCAAAAAAACTTCTCTTCCAATTTATTACAAGCCGTCAGGCCAGTCGACTAGTTGCTAACTTTACACCGAACACAATTTCTCTAACCGTAGCCTGCTCCCAGTTTACCTTCATTTGGACTGTTTTTGTACTTAACTGACTTTTAATAAACCAAACGGTAAGTGGCCTTCAACTTGGCACTTCTCAGAAACAGAAAGTTTCAAATGTCTAGCATAAATGATATTGTTAAATATGTCGGATATCCGGGAATGCAATGAATGTATTTAAATGTTCGAGTTGTTAGCTAAATTAAATTTCCACGATTCGGATCCTCTCTGCTTATCAAACGGCCGAATACGCAGTTAATGAATTGATTAAAGTTTAGCGTGTTTCATCTGGGTTGGTTTAAGCGGCGATTAAGTTTAATGTTTAGAAAAGTGCGGCTAACAGCCTTATCTTGGCTTTGAAAGTCTTGAGTTTGTAATAGTTCTTGTAAAACTTTTGATCTTAGATTTAATATTAAGAGCCAAGGTTATTTGTGATGTTCTCATACTTTTTTTATCTTTTATCGAAAACTATATTATTATACGGTAGTTTGGGAATATGAAAATATGAAACAACAGTCTGGCTTAAAATAATAATATGTATTTATTTATCAGATAACAGTGATCCAGCAGGTTAGTAACAATATGCTGCTTAGTTGTTTATGTTGTACTCTGCGTATTTTTCTATCGCGGTAACACAATACTCGCGCGAGTTATGATGGCCGTTGCTATAAAATACAACTACAACGCCGCACAAGTGAAAAATGAAACACAACTGAACCGCTACCGAATTCCCTGTAAAATAACAGGTGCTCGTAAGTATTAGCAAAACGGCGATTAATATAAAAGGAGTGCTGCACATAAACATATCAGTGGTATGGTGCCAAGAATCCCAAGCGTATACTTAGCGCGAGTCGGCCGCCACACGATACATGGGACTGGTGGCAGGAGGCAGGCATATCAGAAGTATTAATCTAACCCATCTAACGAGATTCAGGCTCAAGCGACACGCGTGTTGCGACAAATGAAAGAAGTTGTTTAGAGCATGCCACGGGTCACGAGACGCGACTTGCAGAGCGACGGCGACGGCAGGAAGCAGGTGACGCGCGCGCGTGTCGCTTGACGCAAGTCGTATCGCACTAGCAGTACATTATTGTTTGTTGCCACAGAAAGATAGTATTTACGAAGCGATTTAGTTTCAAGTGCGCTGGACAAGCTATTATAGTGTGCCTTGTCCCTTACAACAGGGAATGCATTAAAAGAGCCTCTGCCTGCGGATAATTATTTTTAGATTATTTAATCATTTTATTCATATAATTGGTTGTATAGTAGCATTATATTACAAGTACTAGTAGTATTTTATTTTATATTTAATAATTCATTAAACCTGACTTGGTTTCCGTACGTCTTTTTCGGGAACCACACCACTAAAAATCAGCGCTGTGCTGTGGGTCTAGATAGCACAGCAACATGCTGCGTGGTAGCCTTCTTGTCACAGCCATGACGTGCCAGCAGCTGCCAACTATTTCTTTTTGTGCTCGTTATTGTATTTAAATCCATTGTTTTTTATTTTTTTGTTCTATGTACATGCTTCTGTGACAAATAAACTTACTTTTCTTTCTTCTTTTCTCTACGATATGAAATTAAAAATTTCTCAGAATAATCTCTTCGTCTCTCATACAGGGTTTTATTTATTCTCTCCGTTAGCAATCATCTATTAATAGATTTCTAAGCAAAAGCAATAACATACACGTTCAACACAGCATCATTTCAAATAGAATCACAGTTTAAAATTGAAATAAAAAAAAAATGAACCAAGCTAGTAAAATTCAATGGAAAAACTTGCTATTTCAAAACTTAACCAGTGTGATTCTCCAGACGGATGTCTAAAACCTGATTCAAAAAAAAAATTTACTAAAGCACAATGCTATCTGTACACCTTTTACAATTCCATTCCACCGTCTGTCAGATGGACATAACTTATAAGGTGCATCACAAAGCGGCCGGAAACATCCGACTGTCAAGCATTCAACACAATGATTGACACACACTGTTGTGGCTTAAGCCGAGAGGATATTACTACTTGAAGAGGATATTGTATATACAAGGTTAGTGATTTACCAACTACCTATACAACTTAACAGCTGTTTATAACACTACTAATAAGTAGGTGACGGTAGGTTTGGCAGTTCAAAGTTGCTATTGCAACTTTGAACTGCCAAACAAATGAAGTACAAAATAGACGCAGAGGGTAGGGAGGGAAGTAGGTTTTCGTAGTTCATAGTTGCATTGTTATGCAACTTTACACTACCAAACATATACAAAGCTATCTAGAAAGGATTACTGAGCGCAGTTATGTAAAAACATCACTCTGTGACTATGTCTTTATTTACTGATATTAAGAACTAGTTTCTGCGTCTACTTTGTATTTCATTTTTTTTTTCATACACATAACCAGGATAACAAGTAGCGTATGTCCTTGTCCACGTCCAGGCTATCTATCTGTTAAATTTTATAACATTCGGTTCCGTGAGTGGTACACGCGTGAAAATATAACAGATATACAGACAGAGTTATTTTCGCATTTATAATATAATAATTATGGAAGTATGGATAACCTGTTGATGACGATAATCTAGTCTTAGGCCAAATGGCCTAGTTAAATAACTTGGCGGGAATTTGGGGTCACGGTGCACAGAGTGGGGACTCTGTCCGCCCACTGCCTAACCTCAGGGAAAACGTCGCAAAATGGTCACGTGCTGCCTTCCACAATTACAGTTAGGTTTTGGAGAGACCCCTTTACAGTCTCCCCAGAGATGTGCCCTAACAGGCGTTGCACAGAGGGGGTTTCGGATCGGTCTTTTGAGAAGAAACGGTGCCACTTCTTTAAGCAGATGATGGTGACCACCGGGGTGGATTTGGTGAAGCAAAAAAAATCCCACACTCCTCGGTCTTATCCCCCCTTGTGAAGGTTGCCCAAAATTAAAAAAGGCCATTTAACTTATCTGACATCTATACTTAAAATATTTTGGCATATTGATTATGGCAGAATGGCAGATTGATTTTCAATAGGATTTTACTATAGTCCATTCATGTTAAGAAAATAGTGAATCATCATTGTCCACGACCAAAATAATTGCAATAATCAGAAATATGCGCCTACGCCGTAGCCTCTTAGCAAACTGCTACGAATCAGCTACGAATATTCGTAGCTTCGTAGGCGACGTTTATTTCTAACGACACAAGTTTCAAACCTTTTCTTTTCGCTAGCTTATTCTGTCCCTCATCAGAGCAAATTAATGTCCTTATTACTTCTATTACTTTTCGGCTTTTTAAGAAGTTCATCGATTTCAGCCCGTTATCTTACCCTTCTGTGGAAATACAGGCTTATGTCGTATTAATTTTATGCGTTAACGAAGCCTATCCCTATTTCTCTGAACTAAAAAGTTTTCAATATTGATTACACGTTGTCAGTTCGTACTTGACAAGCAAGTCTTGTCATGTTAGAGCGTCTCAACACAACGAATGCTACGGAGAAACCAAGTGCGTTGAACTACGTTAAATGTAATTTAAAGTTTTCATCGTTTCTGACGTGCTAAGCTACACTTCTGTTCTCACATGCACATGTACTTAGGCAAGCGTTCGGTATGTTTACACACACACACACACACATACAAACGTCCATTGGATGAATTTCGAGTTCCAACACAGGTTTACATTGTACAATGAAGATTTATTTGTATCGCTGTGTTCAAGTATAACTTTGAGAATGAATCGGGAATCTGAATATATGTATAAGAATAAGTAATGAGGCCTGGAGCCTTGTATTGAGTTTTGGAGTTAAATTGCTTTGAAGCTTAATACATTCGATATTTTAAGTCTTTTGTCTGATACATTATGCATGAAAATGGTACTTACATATGTTGAATAAAACAAGAGCAAAATAATATACAAATACAACATGTATCAGAAAAGCGTTGTCAACTGTTCCATACAAAACTTCAATACCTACGCCACCCAAATGTATGGGACAGCTGATTATTTATTCACGATTACGATGTTCATCCCATGGAGGAAATTTTTCAGTGTGATGGTCTGTACCACACCATTAAATGTGACCACACCTTTCTGATACACGCAGTAAACCGGGTGGATTTTTTAAACGGGGCAGTAAGGGCTGGTACCTTAATCGTTGTAGCTACAGGAAAACGGTCTTAGGAGACTGTCCTTAACTTTTTGAGACATTTTGATGTGCATTCACAGATTTAAAAAAAAACAAAACAGTCTTTTTTAATACTGTTTCTTATAAGGATCAAAAAAGTCTATGGGACCAACTGAGGTTTGAGTACTAGAAACGTCAGAAATTGCAAAAAACTTTTTCCATACATTTCGTAGGAAATAAGGACTCCCACCTACTTTTTTACGATGGATAGACTGGCCATTCGACAACGGTTATGGTACCTGTCCTTACTGCCCTATCTCAAAAATCCATCCTGTATATAGTTATTAAAATAACAGAAGACATTAATTCAAATGTATCTCACAGTACAACAATACAACAGATGAAAATGGCATGCATCGACAAAATACTGTAATGCCGCGCTATCAACTGGCAATGCGGCGCGGAAACAAATATAATGTTTTCACTTGGCAGATTAAAAACATGCATTTTTAACGAACCTTTGTCGTCGGTTAAATCCAAAGCAGAACTTTTAATTAACGCGGACACACTTTGTAAAACATAATCTGCAAAAAAACGGATAAAAATTCTGAAAGGACGTACGATTAAAATGTTCGGTTACAAATAAATAAGGACGGGCTTTGATTTGGATTTAATATAACATAACATCACGCCAGCTATACCTGAAGGGTTCGGCAGAGTTGTAACTGTGGTACACGCACATTTCGCACGTTATGCGTGAGTCCCATGTACTAGCGAGTGAGCGTATTGCCATGAACCGGGAACAAATCCAGACTCCGGGCTGCTCTTGAAAAATCTAATAGAAATACCCAATAACACTTTGCCAGTCCTAGGAATCGAACGCAGGACCTCATGCTCTGCAGTAGCGCTTGCAACCACAACACCAACGAGGTCATCATCACAGACATCTTTTACTTCAACCCATTCCATGCGTCATATAAAGCCACCCATACAAATAACATACAATAAAAACTTAAAAACAGTTCACAAATTCAGACTTCGGGCTACTACTGAGAAATTCTTTATGAAAAAACTTAATAACACTGTGTCCGATCTGGGAATTGAACCCAGTACCGCATATTCAGCAGTAGCGCTTGCGACCACTTTTTAAAGTCATTATCACCAACCTCTCGTTTCAAAATAAGTCACCCATATTTACAATTTCAATATCACATAAAATAAGGTAAACTTTGAAACATTGAAACCATGTTCATATTCATTACAAGGAAAAAATTCTCCTGAACATAAGACTCTATTTTTTTTAACCGACAATGCCATTCCTAGGTTAATTGTACTATATCGTTGGAAGAACATGCAATTGCTATTGATGATGGTTTACAAAATATATATTATAAACTAGATAATGCCCGCGTGGCAATGCCAATTTTTTTTTTTTTTTTTAAGGGACTTTCTCTGGCGCCCACACAACAACTTACTAAAGTTTCATCACAATCGGTCTGGCCATTTTCGAGTTTTTGCGAGACTAACACATGGCAATTGATTTTTAATAATAGAAGATGAAAAATTATAAATATTACAAAGGCGAAATCGAAAGAAAAAGAGATGCTAATGTAAAAGCATAACCTTGAAAGAACATAATTTGAAAAAAAAGAACAAAATTACTTCTTATGGTATTATCGATTTCGATATCCAGAAAATCCCTTCGAGTTCTGATTCCGATTTTCCCGAATATACGTACGATATTATACAATATCGTGGGATTACTCGCGACACAAGCCCAAGAGTACCAATGCGTTCGGCCAGTGCGGCTGTACACAAACAATTTGTAAACCAATTTTCTACAGAACGGATTATATCGAGCATTTCCGGAATAATCCGTCGTTCCTTCTCGTTGAATATTCAAATGACTTGTGTTATTAAATTTCTACAGATCGCCTTTTAATTTGCCCTGTAGGTATTTTCAGTTATTCCTAACAAAATAAAATAAGCAATTTTATACAGTAGGGAATAAGAACTTGGAATCGCAAATCAAATATTTTTTTGTTATTGTATGGTAAGTGGTTACCTTTTTATTTCGCCTATTTGTTGTTTCATTTTAGCAATATATATTTTTTATAGACCTAAATGAAAATCTACCATACTCGATGCGGTTTGCAGCACTGTTCAATTCTCTTTATAACACATTGGTGTTAAAAATAAGCTATGAGGTGATTAAAATAAATTCACTTTTATTCAAACCCATTGTCTTGTTATGAAAATGGTCAGGAAAGCGCTAGTTTTTATTATTAATATTTCCACTATCACCTAAGTGGCAATTTTTTTTTCTAAACTTTTCTGTACATCCTTTTATTGTCACTGTTTAGTGATCCTATAAGCCTTATTGTCACTGTTTAGTGATCCTATAAGCCTTATTGTCACTGTTTAGTGATCCTATAAGCCTTATTGTCACTGTTTAGTGATCCTATAAGCCTTATTTTATTATACTAACATAACATAACATCAAACCTGTTATCCCCGAAGGGTTAGGCAGTGGTGTACCCATAGTACACCCACATTTCGGCAGTTATGTTGAAGTCTTATATAATAGGGGGCGAGCCTATTGCCATGAACCGGGAACAAATCTAGACTCCGGGCTAGTTCTGAGAAATATGATAGAAATACCCAATAACACTTTACCAGTCCTGGGAATGAAACGCAGGACCTCATGCTCAGCAGTAGCGCTTGCAACCACAAGACCAACATCAGCGACATCTTTTACTTCAACTCATTCCATGCGTCATATAAAGCCACCCATACAAATAACTTACAATAAAAACTTAAAGAGATTGTGGTGGGAACGTTTACGAACACACTTAAGCAACCCCGTTCAGTCAATTAAGTTTAAGTTGCTCAAAGAATTAACTTGTTTAGACGACAAACAGTTAATAATGCTTATGTTTCTACTCGTTCTCAAATCACCGGTGCTTTCAACGTATTGTGGTTCTTTCTATTTATCTTTTGATTAGACGTAGTTTTTAACTTGAAAATACGACATCTGCTTTAATTTAAGAGTTAACAGATGTACTTATTAGATATTTTTTCGTATAAATAGCTATAACTAGTTCTGTTAATGTTTTAAGTTACTACGCTTTCGGATGGGCAACTAGCTTCATCTTTCTGACTGACCGACTCCTTAATAATTCAAAAGTGCCTGTAAATGGTTCACTTGAAATAGATGCTTAGAGTTTGGTTATTTAGTGTGTAATCGAAATAATAAACAATAGCTTTTTTTATTTCTAAACCAAGAAATTATTATTTTTATAACAGCATTAGGTTCAATGACTGGAAGCCAACTAGAACCGTCAAGCTTGTCACAACCACAGTGCCACACTTATAGCACCCCTTACAAAGTACATACACTAAATGAAATTTGTCCTTACTCTATTGTTTACTTCTATTCAAGGCACAGAGATACAGCTACTCCTAAGCTACCTGCCCCACCACTGGCGATTAACGAGAAGCGAGTATAGTTGTCAACTGACAAGAATCAACTTAACATTGTAATTGAAAAACATATTCTCCCATACATTCCAACCGCAAATGTAAGTTGGTCGACTATTACTCGTTAGTTCATATTACGCAAACGGATCCCTGAATTGAAAAATGGTTTTCACAGACCTGCAATATTTATGAAAGGTCTATCCAACGACACGGATAGACAAGAAAAAAAAATCATACCCAGTTTACGTGCGTATTTTACCACTTTGTCGGCGTGATTAATATGTATACCCATGCCAAATTACAAGCTTTCTAGTAGAAACACGCTCTGAGCTAAGCCGCGACACAGACAGACAGACGAGACAGACAGACGGACATGGCGAAACGATAAGGGTTCTTTGACTACGGAACCCTAAAAACGAGTTGTCGAGCAACGAGATGTGAGTGTGCGACGGTGACGAGCGATTCACGATAGTATGCGTTTGTACCAAGGGTGAATCTCTCAGCAAGTGTTCTGCCCGCCAAGCGAGCGTCGCTGAACGAGTCGTCTTTTTGATACCTCTAGTCACTGCAAACGAGTACTCGCTGACGATGTGAACAGTCAGCGATCAACTATTATTATATGTATCTCTTTTACTTACACGGGACCGACAATCTTTTATACGTTTCTTGAGAAAAAAAATCGTTGATAGCTAGTCGCTTCCTCGTCGGGGTGGGACAGGTGCTTTACAAACTACTAGTCTTCTGACATGTACCTAAGATATTATGTTAGAATATCCACTGCAAAGACTGGCTGTATGAAACATGTATGTCGATAACGTAGAACAACACAGTCGATTGTATTTGGAAATAGATTCTACGGCTTTGATCTCAAACTAAATGGGTATGAGTCACGTCAGATCGATGTTATTATTCAGTTGAGATTGTGCAATTGTGACACCTTCTTTGTGACACCTTCTTTGTGACACCTTCTTTGTGACACCTTCTTTGTGACACCTTCTTTGTGACACCATCTTTGTGACACCTTCTTTGTGACACCATCTTTGTGACACCTTCTTTGTGACACCTTCTTTGTGACACCTTCTTTGTGACACCTTCTTTGTGACACCTTCTTTGTGACACCTTCTTTGTGACACCTTCTTTGTGAACCTTCTTTGTCGTGACTTTGACTGACATACAATCAAATCACACTATTTTCTAAAATGCACCTTTCAAATCTCTTTTGTGCTTTATTGTAATATCATTTTTTTTGCGTATTCAGTTTGTGTGACCGCAAAGCCATTTGTCCAAGATCATGCAATCAACCTTATCTAATTCCTGTAACTTGATACAATGTAATGCTAGCCAGTTGGCTTATTACATTCCATAAGCATTCTACTTTACATAATAAACGAAGCACCTTCAAACTCCGAGCACAATTTCAATCTATTAAGTTTACTTCCTAAAATTACCTAAACTAACCTTCATCCGCCATTTTGTTAACGCAAGTCATCTCCGCCACGTGTATGGGGCGAAATATTAATAAAATTCAAAATAGACATATAAACGGGAACTATGGCGAAATGGGGTTTGTTCATGCGGAGCATACATGTTTTGTACCGTTGCTGCATATTTATGTCTTAATCAAGGCTGGCAGCTGTTGCCTATATGGCACATTACTGCTCTATGTTTACGTGTCTTGAACGTATGTCTTGGAACAAAGCCTACGGGTTTAATATTTTGGCAGCTGAGTTACACAGTGTTTGCATTCTCGCTCTTAAGCTGGGTCGACGTTTGTATCATTTTGGTGTTTAATATCTAAGGTTTTGACGGTAAATGATTCAAATCAGCTATTATGTTACAAATAGTAATTTTCCCTAAAAATATTTTTTTTATCTGTAGTCGAATCTCGTGTCATTAGTTAGCCGTTATTATTTGTTGTTGTTAGGGTCAATCAATCACAATAGTTATAAAAGATTATTGGTTGGCGACTTTATCGGGCTATTTATATACCTAGGTATATTACAAGGGAAATAAGACCTGTCTTTGTGGCGATGCTTGTGGGAGGCCTATGTCTAAAACTGATGATAATAATATTCATTTGATGACATTTCATCTAAACTAAATACCAAAACCTTAACCCATAATTACGAAACACTAAACTAAACACGTAACGTAATATAGGAATAAGAAGTGCCAACATATAGTTATACTTACATATCTTGACTGTAAGATAAACAGTCAGCGATGCCAGTTTACACAACCCGATCTTGTTGAAGCAGTATGAATAATCGTAACCTTGTAATAAAGCATAGTTGTCGGTTTGCCGCTATTGATTTATCTATTTTAAGCTTTGTAGGGATGGTGGTATTGGTTGTTGTAAGCTTGTAACATTATAAAGCAGGGATATTTCAATCTATTTCGCGGTTTCAAATGAATTCATATATTTAAGTGTCTCATCAGGAGCGTCAAGGGAAGCACTGTCACTACTTATACCTATGTCTGTCTATTTCATTGAAGTATTCCTTGATTTTAAAAGCTAAAGTTGGTGAAATTACGGACTAATAAGACTGCACGTTGCCATCCTCTTGATATTTCAGGTGACCATGGTCTACTTAGGTTAAAAAAAATCGGCAGCAGAGTGTGGATGTGACAGTGGAGCTGTGTCGCAAACCACATTTCACCTCCTATCCTGCCCTCTGTGTTCCAAAACATGCAGTCAGTGACCTCTACACTGCCACCGACAAGGCCATGGAAGTGGCGAACTATTGGCGCAACAAGATTTGAAGTACTGTCGTGCAAGCGACACGAGGAAGAAGAAAAAGTTTCTAAGCCTAAAGCTGCGCTTCCACCAGAGATGAGCGAGGATGCGTAGCAAGGGATGTGTGTGAAACTAGCCAATAACATCGCTTCATTGTCATAGTTTGAGCTAAGCTAGCGTTGTTATTGGTTTGCTTTACGGATATTCCTCGCTACGCATCCTCGCTCATCTCTGGTGGATACGCAGCCTAAGGCCCTTTGCCCACTGGTCGGTACGTCAGCAGTGCGGGATCTGCATGCTCGGTTTACTCGATACCGAAAGTTTACCGAGCCGCTATATTTCAATGAGCGTTTTCTGATTGGCTCAGTATACGCGGGAGTGGGGCGAGATCGTTTTGGTTTACCGCGTCTCGGTAGAAACATCCAGTCCGGTACCCGCTGACGTCACGCGTTTTAAAAGCTTACCGAGTGGCTATATTTCAATGAATTGCAAGCGGTACTGCACAATTTATAGCGAAAGCATAACGTCAGGTCCGTAAATGAAAGCAGTGCGGTATCGTATCGGTATACAGAGTATATTATACCGCACTGCTGCTTACCGACCAATGAGGAAAAATTAAAGCAATCCAACGAGGACCGACCAATGCGGAAACCGCCTTACGCATAAAAAAGTTTCCCATTCTCAAGTAAAACAATTAAACACCTGGAAACGTTAAACTTTTGAAACATTAATTCCTGTAGTTGAAAATAAATTAAAAACGAACACCTTAATTTTTGTCTTAATCGCTCGATAAGCGGCTATGAATTTTCTTAATTTCGTTTTTTGTGTCCATTTTTTAACTGATTGTCCCTTTTTGGCGATTTTCTTCGCACATATTGACTTTACGAGTCAACCGGGGCACAAAATAGATAATAGGTACAGAAGGCAAACTCCATACAATGAGCGAAAGCACACGCACACATAGACTCTGCTCACGTACAGCCAGTGCAAGCGCACTCACGACTGGCATCCGTTTGAGATCGCCGCGCGCCGTACGTACACGTCTATGTGTGCATACGATTGTTTTTTGCTCATTATTTGGAGCCAGCCTTTTGCACCTATCTATTCTGTGACTGAGGTTCCGAACAGAGCGCACAGAAATAGGTGGAACCCACGCTAGAAGGAACGCACTTAATTAAGGCAATTTAGGCGAAGCTGGTACGTTTTCGACAATGTCCGAATTATTCAGGGAGAGTAGAGAACGTTCTTGGTTTGTTTAATTATTATTGTTATAATGAATGAAATGTGTCTGTTCTTGTGTAATGTGTGTCCTTCTGGGGTGAATGGACACATTTTGTTTTATTTTGATTTATCTACAGGGATTATTCAGGTTGGCACAAAAGAAATGGAGTAGGAGGATGCATTTGATTTATTTCAAAATCTGTGTATGCAGATTAAAAGGTCTCAAAATGTTAAGGTCAGTCTCCTAAGACCGTTTTCTTGTAGCTACAATGATAAAGGTAGCTGTCCTTACTGCCTCATCTCAAAAATCCTCCCTGTATATATCTTCTATACCACTTCGACAGCACGAGCGTGTCATGGTCTGATAGCCAGAGTATCCCTCTTGCTATCAGAATATGTCACGTATTTTCTTCCGGAAATATATTGCAAGCACATAATTATATTGAACGAAGGCAACGTTCTTTTCAGAAAATACATAAGGATAATGATAATCTCACCGCAGAGCATGAAAGAGGGTGACATATTGTTAGCGAAGAACCTCACATATATTCGTAATAAAGGCTTACGAAGTACCCAATATTAGGTAATCTGTACCGACGCTGTTTAATTAAAAGAACATGAAACTGTGCTCTATTTCTACTGATACTGATTATTTCAGGACTAGTATTCCTTTATATTGTGCAGGGTGAACAAGTGATTTACTGTTCTGAATATATTAAAAAAATATCGAAAAAAAATAGTTTGCCAGAATTGCAAACAGGGTCCAGGGTCTATGGTTTTCTATTGAGATATTAGAACTGTATATTCTTCATAAAAATCGGTATATTCTTCATAAAAATCGGTATATTTTCAAAAATAACCTGTATACTAGCTGTTGCCCGCGCCTTCGTCTGCGATCCTGGGTTAAAAGTAGCCTTTGTCCTTCTCCAGGTCCGAGGGTATGTCAAATTTGATCCAAATCCGTCCAGCTGTTTTAACGTGAAAGCGTAACAAATAAACAAACAAACTCACTTTCGCATTTATAATATTAGTTAGGATTTCCATCAACGAATCATAGAAAACATTTTTACTAAAAATCTATTGATACCATGTGGGGAGATAAGTGCGATGTTTTATATATTTGAATGGGGTACATCGTACAACCGGTAGTCACCCAAGTATATGACCAAGATAATAAAGGCGAAAATATTCCTACCGACTCTTATGTAGTAACTCTTCAAATCTGAAAGTGCTTCACTGAGCTATCTGCTCGGTTTACTGCAAAATACCTTCCCGATTACCATTCGATTTTCTTAAAATTAAATGTTGGATTATAAAAGAGTAGCCAGATATCCTTTTCGCTCTATGTGCTTAATAAAATTGAGATTATTTTTGAGGTCAATCATATCTTACCTTACCTTACCTTGTGGTATCTGGTACCTTTTTGTTTCGGACTGATATATATGTACCTTTACGAAATAAAGCCGATTATGTGATCGTGAGTACTAAGTGAAAGTCAAATCATTTATTTCAAATAGGCACATAAAAGACACTGTTGAACATCAAAATTTACAGAAAAATATAATTGATTGAAACTAGTTGCTCCTTTCAAAAGGTAGTTCTGTATGGAGAAGAATGGGCAAGAAACTCCACCGTTACTCTTTTAAATGTGTTACAATATTTTGTATACATTAATTATACAATATTGTATATATAATATTATAAATGCGAAAGTGAGTTTGTTTGTTGGTTTTTTGTTTGTTTAATACGCTTTTACGCAAAAACGACTGAACGGATTTAGATTAAATTGGGCACATAGGTATACCATGACCTGAGTTAGGACATAGGATACTTTTAATCCTGATATTCCCACGGGGTTGATACTTATGCAGGTGATACTGCGGGGCGCAACTAGTTATATTATAAATTCGAAAGTGAGTTTGTTTATTTGTTTGTTACGCTTTCACGCTTAAACGGCTGAACAGATTTGGACTTCGTACACAGGTAGACCATGATTTGGGTTAGGACATAGGCTAATATTAATCCTGGATCGCAGACGAAGTCGCGGGCAACAGTTAGTCACCAATAAGCTCACTATATGTTCCGGTTTTAGAAAAAAATCGGCTGTATAAAACATTGTCTCTGTCACTTAAGCTCTGGCCAAACTGAAGCTGGCCGCGCGGGTTGCGGGACGAAATTTCAATTGTGTCAATTAACTTGTATGAAGGTTCAAACTGGCACAAATGGTCACGTGACTTCCTAATCATTAAAACTATCGACACGAGCAGTCGCGTCCCGCGCGGGTGTCGCCACAGTATGGCAAGAGCTACAATCTCTTGCTAGAAGTCAATGTGGCATTTTCGGCCGGGTACTGTACAAGTCCCTAGATAACGTAGACACTCTAATAGATACCTAGGTACCTAATAATGTAAGGTTGTCAACTAAGACGGTTTCAGACATGTTTTCTGAGGCTCAGATGAGTATAGTAGTATACCTGTACAAATATTATGTAAATTCTAAATAATCTCAGGTCTTGTAGTGTCAGCATGGTGTCAACAGTGTTATGTAATCACTGAAAGCCCGTAAGGGGTTCAAGCTCTTTACCTTGCTAGCTGCACAGTATTTCCCGCTAGCAATATTTTTCTCAAAAGCTACTTATCTCGTCAAACGAATGAATTGAAAATCCATGAGTAAAACACTCGAGAACCTTCTTTTTATATCGATAATCTTTTCATATAGAATTCTGTTTGTAAACATCATGACGTTGTACAAAGGAAAATATTTCACCCCTCAATAGATATCTGAGTCAGCGATCATTTTGAATGTTTAACGCACCATTTGACTTTGCCGTAGACAATATTTTCAAGTAGACGCGTCAGCCATTTTGTCCTTACCATAACGTTTGAACAATATATTGCTCGTTTTTTTCGAGTATTTTCTTAGCTAGGTATGTATGTGTAAATAAATGGTCCAAGACGACAAGACTGTAACTTAAATAAAGAAGACGTTTTTTTTTTTCTGTTATTACGAAGGAAATGGTATCTACCTACTATGTTTGTTGTTCATTGTACATTTTTGGCTGGTATTAAATCATAAAGATAGAGATTTAGAGGTTTCAAAAGTAGACAATATAAAAAATACAATGTTTTTAGTTTTGTTAAATAACAAAAATAAAAACATACGATCATACAATCGTATGATATCATACGATTTCCTGCTACCAGGTTACGTAGATTTATAAGTATTTTTTTTGCCCTATTTTGTCCCACTGCTGGGCAAAGGTATCCCCCATACTTTTCCAGTTTTCCTTATGTTGTGCCTTCTCCGGCCAATAGGTCAGGAACGAGTTTTATTACAAAATGGAACTAACAATGATAAGCAGAAAAAAATCCTGCGAAAAATCTTGTTTTCTTAATAAGGGCGCCGCATTAGATGGTTCTTCCAATATAATTAATTAGCCGCCCACAGGATAAGTCAAAAGAGATCTATTTTTAGCAAGACAAAGTTAGCGAGAACCTTCCTACACAACTACCAATTCATAAAACTCGTATTTTAGTACCCAAATTATGAACCTATACGTAAATAGTAAGATACAAAAGAAAAGATATAATAGAAAGATAACATAGTACCTAATTATTTTAGTAGTATTATATGCTGATTATGTATTACATAATCAGCATATAATACTGTGGCGGCATCTACAACGCCACATGCGAACTACACATCAAAGACCTGACGTCACACAAATCCTGCATCACGCAAGCAGGGTTTACCGCGCGGTCAGCATACATATAACTTTCCGACATCAATCGTTGGCCAGTTGCCCGCCAGTCACGACACCCGTCTGCTCGGATCCTCCCTTTTCTATAGAGGATGATTGAACTTTACTCCCTGTTCCTCATACGTCTAAAATGCTGCCATTGATGAGACTCAGGCCTCTCAAAGCTGCCTTAGTCAGTACATAAGTTTTACAATTATACTTATAGTCAGCCAGTTTTGCTAAACAAATACTTCTACGTATATCTACGTAATACATATTATAAATTAAAGTCGCTTTTCGTGTCTTTCTGTGTGACCGAAAACATCGTGAAGATACCGGCACAGAACCAAAAATTCGAAGACATGTGACATCCGCCAACCCGCACTGGGCCCGCGTGGTGGACTACGACCCACTCCCTCTCACAGCGAGGAGGTCGGTGTCCCAAAAGTGGGAACATTATAAACTGATGATGCTATGCATGCTGTGTGACCACGTTGTTCTTCTAAACTACGCAACAGATTTTGATGCGGTTTTCACCATCATTTAGAGAATTTATTCCGAAAGGTTTTTGTGAATAATACATTAATATTAAAGTTCATGTTATAAATAAATATCGCAGTTTTATCAAGTCGTAGTGTAAAACCCGTGTGAAGCACAGCCGGATCGCTAGGATTATATAAAGAAATCAACATTTTCAGATATTCTCTTTACAACGTACTGCAGTTTAAAAATAAAAGTGGAATATGGAGCCAACGTAAATAACTATTTTCTGCCACTTATTAAAACAATTTGGGCTGACGGCTAAGAAGCTAGACTATACTAAAAGCATGAAAAAACACTAACATCGTTAACGTTTTAACCACCCACTGTAGTTTTGTTTGTGGGATTTTTGTCGCATGTATATTTACCCTGTCTTTTTAATTTTTTGTAAATGTATAAGGAGCTTATAATGTTTCATGTACCTATCCATTTGTTTTGTATATTTTTCTACGGGCCGGTGTCACCTAAAATAAATGCCTTTATTATTATTTCCCTTATTACATTAACAAACATATACATATTTTTTAAATATATTTAGAAATAACTCTTTACATAGTATAAAATCTGCCTGTTCTGCAGCTGCTCAGCTGTCTGTTCGCTTATATATTTTAAGCTCCTTAACGGATTTTAATGCAGTTTACAGGAATAGATAGAGTGATTCAAGAGGAAGGTTTATATGTATAATACATACCCGTGCGAAGCCGAGACGGATCGCTAGTTGAAAATATAAATTTAAACATCCAAATTGAGAACCTCCTCCATTTTTTGAAGTTGGCTAAAAACATAAAAAATATTAGCCCACTGGTATCGGGTCCAAGCTACCGGTGGCGGTGGTCAGGACTCCCGCGTGAGGAACCTCTCAACAATTCGCGCCGTGTCCAGAATTATCGCTCTCTGGATCAATTTCTGAATCCAGCTGCCTAACGAGAGCCTCCTCAGGTATTAATCGAGGCTCTTGGCTATTATGCCATTGGCCGTCACGACTATCGGCACAATGACTGCTGTATCCACATCCCACATGTCGACATTCTCGCGAGCCAGGTCAAGATACTTAATCTGCTTATTTTTTTATTATCATTAATAGTATTCGAAAAATATACTTATGTATTTACCTTCCTAAATGTGATTTCGGCGTACTATTGCTCTATATTATCTTTGTTTTAATTAAACAATAATAGTGCCTGCGTACAGTACGAACGTAAAGGGTGGACCGACACGCACTTGGCACGTTTTAGTGTTGCCTACCTAAAAAACTTCAACAGAGGTCGGACTAGTAAGTCTCTAACAAGAACTAAGTAGACAAAAGTAAACACATTGAAACTCCAAACAGCAAAACCAATAAATAAAGAGGACTTAATCCGGGTTTTCACTTAGGGCTGATTTCACCAATGAAACTGAACGCGATCAGCACACCTAAACCGCGTTCAAGAGCTATCAATGTCATCATTGTTATGGAATATTGACACTGACAGCTCATAAACAGTTTAGACGTGCTGAAAAAAAAAAAAAATTGCCTACAAAAAACAATGAAATTGGCACTACGATAGGAGCTCACTTTGCAGGGTTTCATGGAACGATTCAATTGATAAAGTTGTTTATTAGTATCTAACAGAAATGCCACCTAAACATAGCCAATTAGTAATAAATCAAAATTGAAAGCCAAAACCCCAATTATCTTGAGTCCTATTAGATAGTTACTGATTAATTAATTGCTCTGATGTCCCGACTGTATCACGTGTACGTACATAACACAGATGTATTATCTCGACTAGAGCCTGTTTTGTGAGTATCTCGCTTTAGATCTTTTTGTGAACACTGTGTGGGTGCTAATGCGATGAAGCTGTGATATATGTTGCTCTGAGATGTTTTAATTAGATGTATTATAATAATAGTCCGAAATAATAAGATAAAGCTTGCTGTTGTTGTTGGTATTTAGATGGCATGTCCTAGAATAAACTCTGTTTCAGTTACCCGGAGTAATTTCTAGTAAATTATTCTAGCAGCAGTAATAGCCTAGTGGTGTGACCGCCAGATTGCCTCTGAGTTTTCAGATTCATGTGCGTATTGTATAATTCTCACTCTCTTCAAAAACGGTGAAGGAAAACATCATAAGGAAACCGGCATGCCTTTTTTTTTTGAGGATGGACAATTATCAAATAACTTCTGTCTGTCTGTAAAGTCTGACACACCCTCCCGCTCCGCCCGGAGCGGGAGGGTGTGTCCCAACAGCGGGAACATTATAAACTGATGATGCTATGCATGCTGTGTGACCGTGTTGTTCTTCTAAACTACGCAACAGATTTTGATGCGGCTTTCACCATCATTTAGAGAATTTATTCGGAAAGGTTTATGTGAATAAAAAATTTATATTAAACTACATGTTTACAATTACAAGTTTTCTCAAGTCGTAAAACCCGTGCGTAACAGGGCCTTTTTTTTTTTATTGAGTCGGATATCATCAAATAACTTCTCCCGCTCTGGACGAAGCGGAAGGGCGTGTCAGACTTTTACTGACTAAAACCCACCCGTGTTCCTTCCGTTGCCTGTGTGCCGGGGCCGCGACATCCCTTTCGGACAAACTCGCAACCCCGGCAGGCATTGGCCCTTACGGACCCCGTCAGTTGGTGCTGACATCTCTTTCAGGCGCGCGTGGAACACTACGCGCCGTCAACCCGCCTGCCTGGTCTTTATCGGACGCTAAGAAGCCCGCGCCTACGGTGGCCGGAAGTCGGCTCGCGACCCCCGACGCCCGGGGCGTCTCCTGCGGCGACTAGGGGCGCGAGGGCGCGAATCTAAACCGGCATGCCTGAGAGATATTTCTCGACGGCTTGTGAAGCCAAGTCAGAGGCACGTGGGTGGCATAAAAACTCTGACAACAGGTTAGTCACTAAGCACTGAAAAAGAAAGAAAAATTCGTAAAAGAATACCTTTTAGTTTATTTTGGATCCTTTCCTTTGAATTTTAATCAAAGTCATCACTTCACCGTGCATGGCGGAAAAAGTAAAATAATTAAAGCCGCCTCTGACGTAGGTAAGTAGTTCCCTTACAAACCAGCATTCAACATTTCATTTCCACAAGCCCATTCACCCATACATTCCCGGCCCAATATGAAATCTCAATAATTTCGTTACGCTGATCAATAGGTAATTAATTTCGGCGCAAACAACCCGGGTTTATGACGTCACACCCGTGTCAAGTGTGAACTCTATTATATGTTTGGACGTTCATCGCAACGCTGATATGGTTGCCAGCAACAGCCTCAAAACTTCCACGAAGTACTTCCAAGTTAGACGGGCCATGATAGTTTCTGTAATAGTGCTTTGACAACCCTGTTACCTTGTTCGAGTAAACTAGTGAACTCTTTTTAGGGTTCCGTACCCCAAAAGGAAAAACGGAACCCTTATAGGATCACTTCGTTGTCCGTCTGTCAGTCTGTCAAGACCCTTTTTCTCAGGAACCTGTGGAGGTATCAAATCGAAATTCATATCAAATACGTAGGTCCCTACAACATCTACACATACTACAACCCGAAAATACAGCCATTTATGCGACATAATTTCATACTTGCAAATAAATCAAAACTTAAAGGGTACTTACTTCCCGTTGACCTCGGATCATGAAATTTGGCAATAAGCAAGGTCTCACCGCACATGTAAACGAAAAATTACGAAAATCGTTCATATTTTTTTTTCTATTTCTAACTTACATTTGTAGTTGGAGAATTGACTTCCCACAGCATATCGATGTATGGAAGAAAATGTTTTTCAACCACAATGTTAAGTTTGTTTTGGGATAAACTCATCCCAACTACCCTTCATTGTGCGTGGTCCGACACGCACTTGGCCAGTTTTTTAGATAAGTGTTGCGAAAGACGATTAAGTATAGAAGATCAAAAGGATAGGTTACGCAATAAGTGATAACTGACTCATCTGTGAATATTGAAAATATTAAATATTTAGCAGCAGTTCATACATATTACTTACTTATACTTACCTGCTAATCCGTCTCACGTGTAACCTAACTCAATAACAGAAATGAGTAAGTATAAGATCTCGCGACCGTCACAAGATACGATCAAGGGATTATTATTTGAAGGATAATCTGTAGCTTTCAAGTCTTAATACCATCAACGCGATATCACCAATCCGACAGAAAAACTAGTTCAAAACCTGAAAACAGATAAAACCTAATAATCCCAGTTTTATATCGTAACACGATCTGGAATCGAATTTAAGGATTTGTTGAGTTGAGGCAACAAAATAAAATGTTTGTGCATTCGAAAAAAATTGGATTCGATATTCCAACGTATTCGTTTTACGAATTTCATGAATCTTAACATCAACTCAGGCCTAAGTCTACTCCCATTCAAATTGACTCTGATAAAGCTGTCAACAAAGCTTTTTAGGGTTCCGAACCCGAAGGGCGCCAAACGGACCCTATTACTAAGCCTCCGCTGTCCGTCAGTCCGTCCGTCCGTCTGTCTGTCAGCGGGCTGTATCTTATGAATAGACAGTTAACATTTTCACAGATAGTGTTTTTCTATTGACGCTATAACAACAAATAATAACAATAAAATATAGTTAAAAATTAAAGCATACAATAAACGTGTTGTTTTCGGGTTTTTTTGCTAAATATTGTACGGTGGCACCCTTCGTGTGCAAGTCCAACTCGCACTTGGCCGGTTTTTTATTACACAATATTGAAAATATATATGCAACTCAAAAAGAAAAACTCGATTTTCAATTTCGCCTGAAGCGAGTAGACGAAACAAAAATCGTCTTCGTTTTTATAACTAAATTAAAACAAAGACCTTTCCAGGACGGAGCGTTTATATCAATCCGTTGAGGAGTGGAAGAAAATAAGACAAATTGAATGCTGCCTTTGTTAGAGGACAAAGGCCGTATTAATATCACTTACGCATGTCTAATGTGTCGTCACATATTGAGATATTAACTTCAGAAGATATCACGTGGCAGTGACCGAATATTGTGACGTCAAATGTCACAATATTCGGGGCCCGATTCTGCTAGGAAAAAGAAAAATTCACTCATACACCTGTTCTTTGTGTCTCAACACAAGAGTGAAAAAACAAGGAAAATTCAAAGATACAACGAATCATTTTCTTTTCTTGAATCGAGATGTGTTACCAAACAAGAGTAAGGTAAAGTAGGACTCGTGAAAGTGGCCATGACAACGCTCCGTATGCAATTTAGCAGCAAAACAAAGCTTACCGAGAGCGTTAGAGTTCAGATTAAATAGATTAGATCAGCTAATTGAGAACGCACTGAACAACGCGAGCACTTTGTTTCATGCGATACGCAACGAATCGCTTGCTCGACGATATCGGAGATCAACTACGTATTTGCCACTACAGTTGTGTTTGCTACACCGATTTACTGTAAATGCCAACAATGAAATAGTTTGCATCACTAACAGTTTACCGCCAACTGCGATCCGTATGTACGCAACCTAATAAAAATTACAGTCGCGTTCCAAATAATGACGCGCTCTCGATACTACCTACGGAGCGCAACTCGTTTCCCTCAATCGGCTTATTTCCTGAAACATACAATCTTCACTTTTATTACTACCCAGGTTTACTGTTTGATTTTATTACGTATCCAGTCCTATATATTAAAATTTCAATGTTTGCGGACAACTCCATTGAATGTTAATGCGGTTGCGGCGCTCAGCAACAACAATATTGTTTTATAGGACAGCCAGCAGAGTGTTTTCCACAACGCCATGTTTTGATTGCTCGGTAAATCACACACACGGAACTATTGTGGCTGACAAATGCAGATGAACATTTTTGACTAACGACGCAAAATGTTATAACGTATTAAAGAGCCCGTTAACATGTGAATTGCAAAGAGAATTTTTATGAAGCATTGTGAATCCAACTTTTTTTAAATATTCCTTATAATTTTAAGGTATATTACAGAATCAAACAATCATGACCTTTGTTCTATTTTCGTCAGTGAAGTAATATTTAGAAGGTAATCAAATCAACCTTTTTTTCAGACCGGCCTGATGAGGATAACCTGAATGCAAGAGTGCATTTGCCACTCACCCGGAACGCATCTTGGCATTCATTTAATTTAGTTTTTCCCGCGCAATGCCATTCTCGCCGGACAGCTAAATTGTGCGGAGACCGTTTTGAAATTGGAACAGCTAGTTACAACATTCCTTTTCTATGCTCATTGCATGAATTGCCATTTGAAACGTCAACCAAGCCAAACCAAAGCTATTCGTTATTCAGCGTTCATCTTGATACCTTTTAGTGGTCATATACATGAGCGGCACGCGTCAACGGCAGAGGCAACTGCAGCCGCCGACACGCGTTGACGCCCACCGTCAACGCGTGTCAGTTGGCTTCAGTTACGTATTTCCTAGTTTTCATGTTTTGTTAACATTATAAAATACTCATTAATTTAGTTGTTTAAAACTCCTACCTCCATTAAAGCATAAATAAATGAACAATTGAATTTATTAAATACACATTTTGTACAACGATAATCTTTTATTTCCAATTAATGAAGGATCATAAAACGTCACCAACCGTCAGCGCGACAGACGTTGTAACCTTGGTGGCCAGTATATATCAGTCCTCCGCCGCCATTCCTGGTTGTACCACGCCTGGGGCTGAAAGCAACTGTTCCAGGTGTCTACGCCACACGACGCCACCATCTGTCTGTACTTCATAATGAAGCCTGCCTAGGCGACGCACTATCGTGCCGAACTCCCATCTACGTCTCTGGTCGGAGTAGGCTCTAGCCTGGACTCGCTCACCTACGGAGTAAGCCCTGGTGGGAGGCGGTGTGTGGTTTGGGTCGAAGGCCTTCGGGGCAGATGAGCCTTTAAACATCACGTGCAACTTTGTTCTCACATCCCGGTTGAACATCAATTGATAGGGGGTCTGTCCGTTAAGGTTTGGTGTGCGTCTGAGCCGGGTCTTAAGGATAAGGAGCTTATCCGTAAGATCGCCCCTCTCCCCCTCCATTGCGCGTAGTGCTTTCTTTATTGTTTGCACGTAACGTTCAGCCTGACCGTTGGTGGCTGGGTGGTACGGGGCTGACGTCAAGTGTGTTACACCGCAGTTGGAAAGGTAGCTCTTGAATTCTTGGGACACAAACTGCCGTGCGTTGTCCGAAACAAGTGTGTATGGTATGCCGAATGTGCAGAATAATTCTTTCAACTTAACAACGCACCAAGCACTTGTTGTTGTCTTTGTTGGGAAGACTTCCACCCACTTTGAAAGGGCATCCACGACTATTAGAAGTTGATGTCCTAAAATAGGTCCTGCAAAATCTATATGAAGACGTTGCCATGGCCCTGTAGGTTGTTCCCAATGGTGTGGGGGTGCTTTTGGTGACTCATTTTGTTCTAATCGGCATGCTCTACAGGATTTTACTTTGTTCTCGATATCTCTATCTATATTTTTCCAGTATATGTAGCTGCGAGCTAGTAATTTCATTTTAAGTATACCAATGTGTCCGGTGTGTAGTTCATCTAGTACACGTATGTGTAAACTTTTGGGTATTACCATTCGAGTTCCTTTCAATATGCAGTGGTCTTGAAGTGTTAATTCATTATCACCGTAGCCATATTGTCGTAATGAGTGACCTGCTTGTAGCGCTTCCAGTAATGTTTTAAGTTCATTGTCTTTTCTAGTTTCATTAGCTATAACTTCTGGTCGAATTTCTAGGACGTTAATCTGCTGTAGTTGGTATGAACAATGTTGGTCTATTGAGGTTTCTTTTGCTATTTCTACTGGGAATCTTGATAGGTAATCAGCATTTGAATGTTTCGCTGAAGCTCTGTATTCCACGTCGTAGTTGAATCCCGATAAGAAATGTGCGTAATGAAATAATCGCATTGTGCTCAATGCTGGTAATGTCTGGTGGGGATGAAAAATTGAGGTAAGGGGCTTATGGTCTGTCACTAATGTGAATTTTCTGCCGTAACAGTAGTGAAAGAATTTTTTAATGCCCCAGTAGATCGCCGTAGCTTCTTTGTCAATTTGACTATATTTCCTTTCACTAAATGAAAGTGATCTAGAGGCGAATGCGATTGGTCTATCAGAGCCATCAGGTAGTTTGTGAGAGAGAACAGCTCCTAAGCCCGTTGGTGAAGCGTCAGTAGCTAGTATCAGTGGTTTTCCTGGGTCAAAGTGAATAAGAACTTTTTCGCTCAAAATCTCCTTCTTAATGTTATTAAAACTGTCTTCGCATTTAGAAGTCCAGTGAAAATCTTTCTCTTTCCTTAGTAACTCATTTAGTGAGTTTGTTAAAGAGGCAAGGTTCGGTATAAATTTGTTATAGTAGTTTGCCATACCAAGGAAGGTTCGTAGTTCGTTTATATTAGTTGGTCTTACAGTGTTCACGATGGCCTTTACTTTGTCTTTGTTCTTATGTAAACCATCTTTATCGATTGTATGTCCGAGGTAGTTAATGTTACGTTTAAAAAAATGGCATTTTTCTCTGTTAACGTGGAGGTTACTCTCTTTCAGTTTTTGCAAGACTTGTTTTAGACGTGTTAAGAGTTGGTCCTCTGATGCTCCTTGAATTATAATGTCGTCAAAAAAACATTTTATTCCGTCTAGTCCCTGAAGTAATTGGTCCATGAATTTCTGCCAAAGGCTTGGTGCTACTTTGACTCCAAACATTAAGCGATTGACTTTGTAAGTACCTTTGTGCGTACTTAATGTTTGTAAGATAGCGCTTTCTTCGTCCATAACCAAATTTAGATAGGCTTGGGTAATGTCTAAGGTGCAGAAGTATTTGCCTCCGTTCATTTCTGCAAATATATCCTCTATTATAGGAATTGGGTAATGTTCGTCCCTGATGACTTTGTTAAGGGTGACCTTGTAGTCTGCACATAGTCGAATGCTCCCATTTGGTTTCACAATTGGTACGATTGGCGTGCCCCAATCCGAATGGTCTACTTTGGTGATCACCCCTTCTGCACATAGTCGTTCAATTTCTTTATCGACTTTTTCCTTTAACGCGTACGGTATTCGCCGCGGTTTTATAAAAATCGGTCGTGTGTTTTCCTTAAGATTTAAGTGAGCTTCATAGTTGGGTATTTTTCCCAAGTCTGATCTGAAAACAGTTGTTTCAAACTCTTCTAATAATTTATCAAGTTTGTCGGATTGTTTAGAAGTTTGCAAAACTCTTATGTCTGCAATTTTCACATTTAGTTCTTTCATCCAGCTTCTTCCAAATATTGGGTCAACGTTTTGATTGATTATGTATAATTTCCCGTTGAAGGGTTGGTCTTTATAAGTGCCTTTTACGTATGTCACTCCTGCAGGCTTGATAATTTCTCCAGTGTAGGTTCTCAATTTCATTTCCGTTTTGAAAATTTTGTTTGTTAATTTTAGGCTTTTGTATTGTCTGAGTGACATTGAGGACAAGGTCGCTCCTGTATCGAATTCCATGCTAACCTGTTTGTTCTCTATTTTTACTGTGATCATATATTTTTCAGATATCTCACTTTTAATTAGGTTGATATCTCCCATGCTTTCGTTAGTCGTATTACTTGTATTGTCATCTAGTTGATTGGTATTTAAACAGACTCGTGCCAGATGTCCAGTCTTTTTGCATTTCAGGCAGGTAGATTTGATGGCGCCACACTCATTAGATCGATGGTCGTCTTTGCCGCAACGGAAGCATTTTCCTTTTAAATCTCTTATCGTTATTGGAGATGAAAACGATGGGGAAGTTGACAGTCCGCTCTGTGGTGAGTTTGAGGATGGTGGATACTTAGGTCTTTTTATCGAGCTCGTAATTCTGTTTACTGTGTCTGAATGTTTGTGCATGTCTGCGGATATTCTTAGGTTCTCCGATTTTCCCATTTCTATGGATGTGGCCATGTGTAGCAGTTTCGTAAAAGGTAGTGTCTCCCTTTCTTGAAGAATTTTTGCCCGTATATCACTGTCTTTCAATCCCCGAATAAATTGTAGGGCTAGAAAGCTTTCTAATGTAGGTTTTTGACAATTTTGACATTTAAATTCGCAGTTCAAGGATCTTTTTTTTAATTCAGAGGCATATGTTGCCACTGTTTCTTCTTCGCATTGTGTGCGCGTAATAAATTTGTGTTGTAAAGCCCATATGCTAGGTTTAGGGTCAACGTATTCGTCTAGTATCTGTGTGAGCTCCTTAAAACTCATGTCAATTGGATCATCCGGTGAGCATAAATCGTGTAATTTTTCATGTAATTCTGGTGATAGAGCAGCAAGTAAGGTGTAAACTTTCATTTTAGCGTCTTCGATCTTGTTAAGTAAGAAAAATACAGTTAGTCTTTTAGTAAAGTTTGCAAAAGTCTCTTTTTCATGAAAAGGCTGGAAATTAATTTTTGGGCCTCGTTCTTGTTGCGTATTTGTACTTAACTGTGATGTTGATGTATGTAGCGGTAAAACGCGTCGATTTTCTCTATATTGATGTATTAGGAGTTTTGTCTTTATGGTAATACATTTCTCTTCGAAATCGTACCTGGTTTCTATCTCTTGGTCTAGTTGGTCGTCTGGAGTTTCTAATTCTATGTTATGCTGTATTTCTTGTAATTTCTGTAATGTTTCTTGAAGTGATTGAAGTCTTGACTCTGTTTCTTCAAATGTTAGGGTTTCCCGGCTGTTGACGTAGTTTTCTAGTTTTGTGATTATACCACGCAATGAGGCGCGGGTTTTCTTCAGTTTTTTAATATCATTAGTCGACATCCTCGTCGCCAATTTATTAAATACACATTTTGTACAACGATAATCTTTTATTTCCAATTAATGAAGGATCATAAAACGTCACCAACCGTCAGCGCGACAGACGTTGTAACCTTGGTGGCCAGTATATATCAGAATTTATAAAGAAATCATTGAAAACTTATAATTCCCCAGCATTTTGAAGCGAACCGCGTTAGTTAAGGCAATTTGCGATACAACAAGTTCTAGAAAACTTCTCACTTCTAAGGCTTTCTGCATATGACACTGGAGCCGCACCGGCGCCGACCGGTCGCTGCCGGCGGCGACCACAAGATGAAAAAAATTCAGAACATCTCAGAATGAAAAGTCAAATCTACGCGGCGGCGGTGCTGCGGCGCGGCGGCGCGGCTCCGGTGTGGTGCCTGTGCGGCGCATGGGCGATATCCAGTCATATACACTAACATGCGGCCCGGCGCCGGTCCGGCTCCGGTGCCGCTCCGGCGTCATGAACAGGAAGCCTTAGCTGCACTCGAACTAAACTAAGACCGTACGGCTAATTAGGTATTGCTATCGACCTTTTTCTGTGAACTGTATCACCGTATATTCACAAATGTTTAACTTTAATAATTTACCACGGTTTCTCCTGAGAATTAAATGTTCTTGACCACTCTCAGGACTATGGCAAAGTTTCTACATTACAGGACCGACCTACTAGACAGGCTATTAAATGTGGTATATAAAGTGGATGTTGACAATTCAAAAATACGATGATGACGCTTACTACGTTGGGTAGACCTAAAGTTAAAATAATTTACCAATTGTGCATATATGGAACTGTTAATGATTATATGGAGTACTAGCTTCAGCCCGCGACTTTCTATGTCCTAACCCAATTCATGGTCCACTCATCCGCCAAATTTCATCAAAATCCGTTTGGCCTATAATATTAGTTAGGATTAGTCTCAGACCAAATAAAAAACTAATACATAGCGCTACGAACAACACAGTAAAGCATGTCAATACTACACCTCCGCTCTGACAACCATTTACAATCAAACTACACCTCACTAAGTGCACGCGTGTTTACGAAACCGGCCTTACGTCACTGTTGACAGCGCTATGTCTTGGTTTTTTATTTGGTCTGAGGGATTAGTAAGTCAGAATGGTTACGTCTTCTATCGTCGTCAGAATGGTTGGTTATCATGTAACACAGGGTGTAAATATGTGTTCCTTTTACTAAACGGCCATATGAAATAAAATATGAGATTTATATTTATATCAGCAAATGGTTGTTGGTGGTTGTATGTAAATAGATTTGAAATTCTCAATAGCGGTTGTAACTATTAAACTTTATCGGCCATTTTAAATAAAGCCTAAACCATTTGAACAATAAAATGTATTGTACTAATATCCATGTAATTGTTATCGGCCAAAATGTATATTAGCTAGTGATTCATAGCTATATTGGCCATAGATAAAATTAGGCATTATTTACCTATGTTCTAATCGGCTAGTCTCCTTTCAGCGGAATAGTTATTACGACCCATTTTTTTCCAGTTTTGAATGCTTTGAAGCAAAATACCAAAATTATATTCAACAAACAAACACCATTCTCATTGTTACTGTATTAAAATAAACATATTCCTTATTAAACCCCGTATATCGTCCGCTTCCATACAAAAGTTGTTAGCGAGAGTAAGAATATGTACCAGGCAGTTATAAATTGTAAGGTTTAACGGAAAAACTTTGTTATCGTCGGTCGCCCACCACGTACCGCCAGCCGATTTACCTTCTCGAGATAACGAGTTCCGTACTACTCTAGTACCGACCTGTTGGAGGATATTTTTTAATTTTCTAATCAATATGCGGGGAAAAAAAGCTTAATTTTCGTCGGAGACAACACCTTTTGTGGTGAACTTTCCCTATAGGCTGATAGGACGGACAAACTTGAAACTTGGAGGAAGGTACGAAAACGATGGCGGAGATGGGAAGATAAGCTGATGGAGGGATATTAAGAAACCCCGCGAAAGTTATAATTTTTGGATCATACCCGTTTTTAGGCTCGGGGGTGTGGAGCCTTTAAATTTAACATTTTTGGGAGAAACTTTGATAGCTATCAAAGAAGAGTTACCACTTAATCTACTGTGGGTCGACTGTGTAATACATTTTGGAACTTAGTGACGTATGCGCTCAGCAACGTAGATTGGCTCTAATGAAGTCTCAAATCAAAAAGCGAATGTACTTACACTAAAATGGTTACGGTTGATTCCTATGGTTACAGTTGACATGTTGGTTAATCGCTCTACGATGCAGGTTTTTTTAATAAGTGAATAAACTCAACACAAGCACTAAGGTAGAATTTCTCAATTTGCATTATAAAGTAATACCCGTGACAACCGCACATACATACCTATATATATGTATACGCTGCATAAATAACTAAAGCCACCGTACACTCATAAACTGCAATTTCCCTCTTACATAAACAAGAACACTCACGAGCAATCACATGTATTTCTAAGCATACACTCTGACGTCACGTATACAGGCTGTAGCTAAAAGTTTCACACAACATGATTTTTCCTCTAGAGGCCGTCAGTCAACAAAAATCAACTTATGAAATCCGAGGGAAATATTTTATTCGTTTTTTGTGCGGCTCACCACCCTACCGCAGCGACAAAGTGTATTCAAGCATGCTTACGTGTGGATAGCGCCGCTGCAGCTTTTTGCAGTTGCGTGGTGGTAACCACAAAGTTGCGATGTGGTTACGTTGTGGCTAATGTTTGTAGACAGACAGATCGACTCCGGCTTTCGTAGAAGAAGACGTCGAGTTTGGGATGTGTTCGGCCGCCAGTGTGCGGTCCCGCTGGTGGTTGTATTGTGGTAGCAACGACGCCTTGATGTGGTCGGTATCGCATAGGGTTGATTTTGACGGCCAAATGTGGTCCGTGTGAATAAGACCATAGTTCCTGACGGTAAATAATGAGAGGACAGTGTCTGATGTAATGTAATTACACCTGCAAGCTTTGTATGGCACTGGTCACTGTTTATACATGCCTGTCGTATATATTGACACTGGAGAGTTTGTTGTAGCTACAATAGTAGTTTCTTGCTAAAAGTACTTATAGAACGTTACATTAACTGAAGTAGTTTTACTATAAAATAGCCACCTCTATTTTTGTCAACTATCTCGTTTAAAATATGGGCTTTTTTTTGGGTGAAAAATTATCAAATAACTTCTTCCGCTCTGACCGGAGCGGGGGGCCTGTCAGACTCTGACTCTGACTAAAACTGACTCTGACTAAAACCCACCAGAGTTCCTTCAGTTGCCTGTACGTTGCCAGGGGCCACGGTATCCCTTTCGGACTTTCCCGCGACCCCGGCAGGCATCGGTTCTAAGCGAATCCCGTCAGTCGTACTGACATCTCTTTGAGGCCCGTGTGGAACATAACGTGCCGTCAACCCGGGACTGGTCCTTATCGGACGGCAAGCTACCGTTTGTTCACCGTCCGCAAGCCCGCGCCTACGGTGGTCGATCGGCCTGCGATTCCCAACGCCCAGGGCGTCTCCTGCGGCGGCTAGGGGCGAGAGGGCGCGAAATTTGCCTCTCCCTCACGCGTTCCACCTCCTCCTTCGCGAGCATTACTGCTTCGCAGAAGAAGCTGACGGCGTCCCACTCCCTCTCGCTCCGTACCATGGCCTGGACCAGGGCCGGACGCGAGAGATCATTGCCGCCGATCGCCTCCACAAGGACACGGCGGCGCCCCGCCCAAGCCGGGCAGACCTCCACCGTATGCTCCACCGTGTCCAAAGATGGCCTTCGAATTCCATGGAACAATATTTGCTTTGTCTGTGTTTTACTTCGTTGTACAGTGGAATTAAAAGTAACCCTTTTTAAGGCTTTTTGCCAATCATAGTACACGTGCACTCTGTGGGTTCGATATACGCAAAGGGCATACAACGCCCTCAGAGTTCAATATAATAATGTGTTCAGAATGTTGTTTTGGCTTCCACGTTACTGCAGTGCATCAGAAATGTTTGCCGAAGCACGTACTGATGGCTTCTATATCATCCTAAGAAAAAGGATTGCGTCCATGATGCGCAGAGTGCGTGGAAAGAAGGTTAGTGATAAGCCGTGTTGCGTCATTAGGGCGCATTAGGTACATGTACATGTGCATGTACCCGGTGCGTCTGGTGAGTGCAATAGATTTATAAATTAAAATTTTATATTACATTTGTTACTAACATCCATACTAATATTATAAATTCGAATGTTACTCCGTTTGACTGTCTGTCTGTATGTACCTTTTCAAGGCTAAACCACTAAACGGATTTCAATAAAATTTGGCAAAGAGATAAACGATATCCTGGAGAAGGACATAGGGTACTTTTTGTCTCAAAAATAATCTTAGGGAGGGTGATTTAAGGGATGAAAGATTGCATGGGAAATCCAGCATGTCTTAAGTTAGAGATACGAAAATTCAAATTTATGCTTTTGGTAAGAAATAAAGGATTACACCTTTCAGGGTTTTTGTAAAATCATCCCCTATTCCCGCTAAACTTCATGCTGCTGGGCCAACAGGAAGTATCAAATAGACTGGTTTATTTGCGAGTGTCAAAATATGCGGCATAAATAACCGTATTTATTTATTGTGTTGACTTGGAAGTTTGATTTTCGTTACAGCTCTGTAACGAAAATCAAGTGATAAAGACACATCAAAGCCACGTCAACACCTAGACATGGACTGAGGGAGGGAGAGAGAGAGAGAGGAAGAAAGAGAGAGAGAGCGAGAGAGGGAAGAAGAGAGAGAGAGACGGAGAAAGATACAGAGAAGGAGGAAGAGAGAGATGGAGAAAGAGAGAGAGAGAGAGATTGAGAGAGAGAGAGGATTGTAGCCAGCGGCAGTCTATAGGTTCTGCCTAACCACCACGGAAAAATGGCGTGAGTTTATGTACTTTCATGCTTTATAGGTATTTTGCATTTAAAAGAGCAAACACAAAAACACCCCAAAATGTGTCGAGGCCTTATTTGTAATTAACATGAACCAGTGTCAGTAGTCAGTATCAGTTTTTGGGTTCCGTACCCGAGGGGTGCCAAACCGAACCCTATTACTAAGCCTCCGCTGTCCGTCCGTTTGTCTATCAGGACTTGGAAGTTTGATTTTCGTTACAGAGCTGTCAAGAGACCGTAAGACCTAAGTTTCTGATATCTATTTCAACTTGATGCCTCGGTTTCCTGAGAAAAAGAGTCTCGACAGAAAACGAAGTCATCTTTTAAAGGTTAACATTTTTCGTTTTGAAGTACGGAACCCTAAAAGAGATTTATTATCTGCCGGTTACCTTTTCATGCCGTAACGACTGAACGGATTTAGATGAAAGGCAGACCTGAGTTAGGACATAGGATACTCTGAATCGCGGTAGCACGTTCCTGTGGGATATTTTCCGACATCCACGTGGGAGAAGCCGCGGGCAAAAGCTAGTAGCTTATAAGTAGTATGTTTTACTAACATCATATGGACGGAAAGGTCTGAAATTTAGTTTTTTTTTTTTGTTTTATTGCTGTCCCATATCGGTTCAGCTTTCGACTTTTGGTCTTTAGAGTCAAGTTGAAAACTTGACTTTAGAGTCGGGTACGCATCGGTAATCCCCTGAGCGTAATTGGTGTCAACTTCAGTAGTACCTGCATATCTGCCTGGGGCCAACATTTCAAAAACATATTGTACGACGGTTTTTCCAGCACAGTAATGCTACATATTTACTATTGAGCAAAATGCTACAACTTTAAAACTTGTTGATTCCTTTAACCTGAAGATCGTCAAAAAAACTTCTCTTCCAATTTATTACAAGCCGTCAGGCCAGTCGACTAGTTGCCAACTTTACACCGAACACAATTTGTCTAACCGTAGCCTGCTCCCAGTTTACCTTCATTTGGACTGTTTAACTGACTTTTAATTAACTAAACGGTAAGTGGCCTTCAACTTGGCACTTCTCAGAAACAGAAAGTTTCAAATGTCTAGCATAAATGATAGTGTTAAATATGTCGGATATCCGGGAATGCAATGAATGTATTTAAATGTTCGAGTTGTTAGCTAAATTAAATTTCCACGATTCGGATCCTCTCTGTTTATCAAACGGCCGAATACGCAGTTAACGAATTGATTAAAGTTTAGCGTGTTTCATCTGGGTTGGTTTAAGCGGCGATTAAGTTTAATGTTTAGAAAAGTGCGGCTAACAGCCTTATCTTGGCTTTGAAAGTCTTGAGTTTGTAACAGTTCTTGTAAAACTTTTGATCTTAGATTTAAAATTAAGAGCCAAGGTTATTTGGGATGTTCTCATAGTTGTTTATCTTTTATCGAAAACTATATTATTATACGGTAGTTTGAGAATATGAAAATATGAAACAACAGTCTGGCTTAAAATAATAATATGTATTTATTTATCAGATAACAGTGATCCAGCAGGTTAGTAACAATATGCTGCTTAGTTGTTTATGCTGTACTCTGCGTATTTTTCTATCGCGGTAACACAATACTCGCGCGAGTTATGATGGCCGTTGCTATAAAATACAACTACAACGCCGCACAAGTGAAAAATGAAACACAACTGAACCGCTACCGAATTCCCTGTAAAATAACAGGTGCTCGTAAGTATTAGCCAAACGGCGATTAATATAAAAGGAGTGCTGCACGTAAACATATCAGTGGTATGGTGCCAAGAATCCCAAGCGTATACTTAGCGCGAGCCGGCCGCCAGCCCCACACGATACATGAGACTGGTGGCAGGAGACAGGCATATCAGAAGTATTAATCTAACCCATCTAACGAGCTTCAGGCTCAAGCGACAAATGAAAGAAGTTGTTTAGAGCATGCCACGGGTCACGAGACGCGACTTGCAGAGCGACGGCGACGGCAGGAAGCAGGTGACGCGCGCGCGTGTTGCTTGACGCAAGTCGTATCGCACTAGCAGTACATTATTGTCTGTTGCCACAGAAATATAGTATTTACGAAGCGATTTCGTTTCAAGTGCGCTGGACGAGCTGGTATAGTGTTCCTTGACCCTTACAACAGGGAATGCATTAAAAGAGCCTCTGCCTGCGGATAATTATTTTTATATTATTTAATCATTTTATTCATATAATTGGTTGTATAGTAGCAAAGTACTAGTAGTATTTTATTTTATATTTAATAATTCATTAAACCTGACTTGGTTTCCGTACGTCTTTTTCGGGAGACCACTAAAAATCAGCGCTGTGCTGTGGGTCTAGATAGCACAGCAACATGCTGCGTGGTAGCCTTCTTGTCACAGTTATGACGTGCCAGCAGCTGCCGACTATTTCTTTTTGTGCTCGTTATTATATTTAAATCCATTAATTTTTATTTTTTTGTTCTGCTCGAGTTTATTATCTTTTTTTTTATGCACGTGTTTCTGTGACAAATAAACTTACTTTTCTTTCTTCTTTTCTCTACGATATGAAATTAAAAATTTCTCAGAATAATCTCACCGTCTCTCATACTGGGTTTTATTTATTTTCTCCGTTAGCAATCATCTATTAATAGATTTCTAAGCAAAAACAATAACGTACACGTTCAATACAGCATCATTTCAAATAGAATCACAGTTTAAAATAAAAATAAAAAATGAACCAAGCTAGTAAAATTCAATGGAAAAACTTGCTATTTCAAAACTTAACCAATGTGGTTCTCCAGACGGATGTCTAAAACCTGATTTAAAAAAAAAAAATTGTAAGGCTCAGCTGTTTTACTAAAGCAGCTGTCTGTACACCAACTACAACTCCATTCCACCGTCTGTCAGATGGACATGACTTACAAGGTGCATCACAAAGCGGCCGGAAACATCCGACTGTCAAGCATTCAACACAATGATTGACACACACTGTTGTGGCTTAAGCCGAGAGGATATTACTACTTGAAGAGGATATTGTATATACAAGGTTAGTGATTTACCAACTAACTATTCAACTTAACAGCTGTTTATAACACTACTAACAAGTGGGTGACGGTAGGTTTGGCAGTTCAAAGTTGCTATTGCAACTTTGAACTGCCAAACAAATGAAGTACAAAATAGACGCAGAGGGTAGGGAGGGGAGTAGGTTTTGAAGTTCATAGTTGTATTGTTATGCAACTTTACACTACCAAACATATAGAAAGCTATCTAGAAAGGATTACTAAGCGTAGTTATGTAAAAACATCACTCTGTGACTATGTATTTATTTACTGATATTAAGAACTAGTTTCTGCGTCTACTTTGTTTTTTTTTTTTTCATACACATAACCAGGATAAAAAGTAGCGTATGTCCTTGTCCACGTCCAGGTTATCTATCTGTTAAATTTTATAACATTCGGTTCAGTGCGTGGTACAGGCGTGAAAATATAACAGATATACAGACAGAGTTATTTTCGCATTTATAATATAATAATTATGGAAGTATGGATAACTTGTTGATGACGATAATCTAGTCCTAGGCCAAATGGCCTAGTTAAATAACTTCGCGGAATTTGGGGTCACGGCGCACAGAGTGGGGACTCTGTCCGCCTACTGCCTAACCTCAGGGAAAACGGCGCAAAATGGTCACGTGCTGCCTTCCATAATTACAGTTAGGTTTTGGAGAGACCCCTTTACAGTCTCCCCAGAGATGTGCCCTAACAGGCGTTGCACAGAGGGGGTTTCGGATCGGTCTTTTGAGAAGAAACGGTGCCACTTCTTTAAGCAGATGATGGTGACCACCGGATTGGTTTTGGTGAAGCAAAAAAAATCCCACACTCCTCGGTCATATCCCCCCTTGTGAAGGTTGCCCCGAAATAAAAAAGGCCATTTAACTTATCTGACATCTATACTTAAAATATTTTGGCATATTGATTATGGCAGAATGGCAGATTGATTTTCAATAGGATTTTACTATAGTCCATTCATGTTAAGAAAATAGTGAATCTCATTGTCCACGACCAAAATAACTGCAATAATCAAAAATATGCGCCTACGCCGTAGCCTCTTAGCAAACTGCTACGAATCAGCTACGAATATTCATAGCTTCGTAGGCGACGTTTATTTCTAACGACACAAGTTTCAAACCTTTTCTTTTCGCTAGCTTATTCTGTCCCTCATCAGAGCAAATTAATGTCCCTATTACTTCTATTACTTTTCGGCTTTTTAAGAAGTTCATCGATTTCAGCCCGTTATCTTACCCTTCTGTGGAAATACAGGCTTATGTCGTATTAATTTTATGCCTTAACGAAGCCTATCCCTATTTCTCTGAACTAAAAAGTTTTTAATAATGATTACACGTTGTCAGTTCGTACTTGACAAGCAAGTCTTGTCATGTTAGAGCGTCTCAACACAACGAATGCTACGGAGAAACCAAGTGCGTTGAACTACGTTAAATGTAATTTAAACTTTTCATCGTTTCTGACGTGCTAAGCTACACTTCTGTTCTGACATGCACTTGTACTTAGGCAAGCGTTCGGTATGTTTACACACACACACACACACACATACAAACGTCCAACGGATGAATTTCGAGTCCAACACAGGTTTACATTGTACAATGAAGATTTATTTGTATCGCTGTGTTCAAGTATAACTTTGAGAATGAATCGGGAATCTGAATATATGTATAAGAATAAGTAATGAGGCTTGGAGCCTTTGTATCGAGTTTTGGAGTTAAATTGCTTTGAAGCTTAATACATTCGATATTTTAAGTCTTTTGTCTGATACATTATGCATGAAAAGGGTACCTACATATGTTGAATAAAAGAAGAGCAAAATGATATACGAATACAGCATGTATCAGAAATGCGTTGTCAACTGTTCCATACAAAACTTCAATACCTACTCGACCCAAATGTATGGGACAGCTGATTATTTATTCGCGATTACGATGTTCATTCCATGGAGGAAATTGTTCAGTGTGATGGTCTGTACCACACCATTAAATGTGACCACACCTTTCTGATACACGCAGTAAACCGGGTGGATTTTTGAAACGGGCAGTAAGGGTAGGTAGGTACCTTAATCGTTGTAGCTACAGGAAAACGGTCTTAGGAGACTGTCCTTAACTTTTTGAGACATTTTGATCAGAATTCAGAGATTTTGAAAAATATATATAGTAAACAAGAAAATGGGCAGTTTTCCTAAAAACTTTTTTTAATGCTGTTTCCTACAGAGATCAAAAAAGTCTATGGGACCAACTGAGGTTTGAGTACTAAAAATGTCAGAAATTGCAAAAACTTTTCCCATACATTTCGTAGGAAATAAGGAGTCCCACCTTATTTTTTACGATGGATAGACTGGCCATTCGACAACGGTTATGGTACCTGTTCTTACTGCCCCATCTCAAAAATCCACCCTGTTTATACGAATTAAAATAACAGGAAACATTACTTCAAATGTATCTCACAGTACAACAATACAACAGATGAAAATGGCATGCATCGACAAAATACTGTATTGCCACGCTATCAACTGGCAATGCGGCGCGGAAACAAATATAATGTTTTCACATGGCAGATTAAAAACATGCATTTTTAACGAACCTTTGTCGTCGGTTACATCGAAAACAGAACGTTTAATTAACGCGGACACACTTTGTATAACATAATCTGCAAAAAAACGGATAAAAATTCTGAAAGGACGTACGATTAAAATGTTCGGTTACAAATAAATAAGGACGGGCTTTGATTTGGGTTTAATATAACATAACATCACGCCAGCTATACCTGAAGGGTTCGGCAGAGTTGTAACTGTGGTACACGCACATTTCGCACGTTATGCGTGAGTCCCATGTACTAGCGAGTGAGCGTATTGCCATGAACCGGGAACAAATCCAGACTCCGGGCTGCTCTTGAAAAATCTAATAGAAATACCCAATAACACTTTGCCAGTCCTAGGAATCGAACGCAGGACCTCATGCTCTGCAGTAGCGCTTGCAACCACAACACCTACGAGGTCATCATCACAGACATCTTTTACTTCAATCCATTCCATGCGTCATATAAAGCCACCCATACAAATAACATACAATAAAAACTTAAAAACAGTTCACAAATTCAGACTTCGGGCTACTACTGAGAAATTCTTTATGAAAAAACTTAATAACACTGTGTCCGATCTGGGAATTGAACCCAGTACCGCATATTCAGCAGTAGCGTTTGCGACCACTTTTTAAAGTCATTATCACAAACCTCTCGTTTCAAAATAAGTCACCCATATTTACAATTTCAATATCACATAAAATAAGGTAAACTTTGAAACATTGAAACCATGTTCATATTCATTACAAGGAAAAAATTCTCCTGAACATAAGACTCTATTTTTTTTAACCTACAATGCCATTCCTAGGTTAATTGTACTATATCGTTGGAAGAACATGCAATTGCTATTGATGATGGTTTACAAAATATATATTATAAACTAGATAATACCCGCGTGGCAATGCCATTTTTTTTTTTAAGGGACATTCTCTGGCGCCCACACAACAACTTACTAAAGTTTCATCACAATCGGTCTGGCCATTTTCGAGTTTTTGCGAGACTAACACACGGCAATTGATTTTTAATAATAGAAGATGAAAAATTATAAATATTACAAAGGCGAAATCCAAAGAAAAAGAGAACCTTGAAAGAACATAATTTGAAAAAAAAGAACAAAATTACTTCTTATGGTATTATCGATTTCGATATCCAGAAAATCCCTTCGAGTTCTGATTCCGATTTTCCCGAATATACGTACGATATTACACAATATCGTGGGATTACTCGCGACACAAGCCCAAGAGTACCAATGCGTTCGGCCAGTGCGGCTGTACACAAACAATTTGTAAACCAATTTTCTACAGAACGGATTATATCGAGCATTTCCGGAATAATCCGTCGTTCCTTCTCGTTGAATATTCAAATGACTTGTTATTAAATTTCTACAGATCGCCTTTTAATTTGCCCTGTAGGTATTTTCAGTTATTCCTAACAAAATAAAATAAGCAATTTTATTGGAATCGCAAATCAAATATTTTTTTGTTATTGTATGGTAAGTGGTTACCTTTTTATTTTGCCTATTTGTTGTTTCATTTTAGCAATATACTCGTATATTTTTTATAGACCTAAATGAAAATCTACCATACTCGATCCGGTTTGCAGCACTGTTCAATTCTCTTTATAACACATTGGTGTTAAAAATAAGCTATGAGGTGATTAAAATAAGTTCACTTTTATTCAAACCCATTGTCTTGTTATTAAAATGGTCAGGAAAGCGCTAATTTTTATTATTAATATTTCCACTATCACCTAAGTGGCAATTTTTTTTTCTAAACTTTTCTGTACATCCTTTTATTGTCACTGTTTAGTGATCCTATAAGCCTTATTTTATTATACTAACATAACATAACATCAAACCTGTTATCCCCGAAGGGTTAGGCAGTGGTGTACCCATAGTACACCCACATTTCGGCAGTTATGTTGAAGTCTCATATAATAGGGGGCGAGCCTATTGCCATGAACCGGGAACAAATCCAGACTCCGGGCTGCTCCTGAAAAATCTAATAGAAATACCCAATAACACTTTGCCAGTCCTAGGAATCGAACGCAGGACCTCATGCTCTGCAGTAGCGCTTGCAACCACAAGACCAACATCAGCGACATCTTTTACTTCAACTCATTCCAAGCGTCATATAAAGCCACCCATACAAATAACTTACAATAAAAACTTAAAGAGATTGTGGTGGGAATGTTTACGAACACACTTAAGCAACCCCGTTCAGTCAATTAAGTTTAAGTTGCTCAAAGAATTAACTTGTTTAGACGACAAACAGTTAATACTGCTTATGTTTCTACTCGTTCTCAAATCACCGGTGCTTTCAACGTATTGTGGTTCTTTCTATTTATCTTTTGATTAGACGTAGTTTTCAACTAGAAAATACGACATCTGCTTTAATTTAAGAGTTAACAAATGTACTTATTAGATATTTTTTCATATAAATAGCTATAACTAGTTCTGTTAATGTTTTAAGTTACTACGCTTTCGGATGGGCAACTAGCTTCATCTTTCTGACTGACCGACTCCTTGATAATTCAAAATTGCCTGTAAATGGTTCACTTGAAATAAATGCTTAGCGTTTGGTTATTTAGTATGTAATCGAAATAAAAAACAATAGCTTTTTTTTATTTCTAAACCAAGAAATTATTATTTTTATAACAGCATTAGGTTCAATGACTGGAAGCCAACTAGAACCGTCAAGCTTATCACAACCACAGTGCCACACTTATAGCACCCCCTACAAAGTACATACACTATATGAAATTTGGCCTTACTCTATTGTTAAATTCTATTCAAGGCACAGAGCTACAGCTACTCCTAAGCTACCTGCCCCACCACTGGCGATTAACGGGAAGCGAGTATAGTTATCAACTGACAAGAATCTACTTAACATTATAATTGAAAAACATATTCTCCCATACATTCCAACCGCAAATGTAAGTTGGTCGACTGTTACTCGTTAGTTCATATTACGTAAACGGACCCCTGAATTGAAAAATGGTTTTCACAGACCTGCAATATTTATGAAAGGCCTATCCAACGACACGGATAGACAAGAAAAAAAAATCATACCCAGTTTACGTGCGTATTTTACCACTTTGTCGGCGTGATTAATATGTATATACCCATGCCAAATTACAAGCTTTCTAGTAGTAAGAGGCTCTGAGCTAAGCCGCGACAGTGTTCTGCCCGCCAAGCGAGCGTCGCTGAACGAGTCGTCTTTTGGATACCTCTTGTCGCTGCAAACGAGTACTCGCTGACGATGTGAACAGTCAGCGATCAACTATTATTATATGTATCTCTTTTACTTACACGGGACCTACAATTTTTTATACGTTTCTTGAGCGAAAAAATCGTTGATAGCTAGTCGCTTCCTCGTCGGCGGTGGGACAGGTGCTTTACAAACTACTAGTCTTCTGACATGTACCTAAGATATTATGTTAGAATATCCACTGCAAAGACCAGTCTTTACACAGCCAGCTGTGTAAAACATGTATGCCGATAACGTAGAACAACACAGTCGATTGTATTTGGAAATAGATTCTACGGCTTTGATCTCAAACTAAATGGGTATAAGGAACGTCAAATCGATTTTATTATCCAGGTGAGATTGTGCAATTGTGCCACCTTCTTTTTCGTGACTTTGACTGACATACAATCAAATCACACTATTTTCTAAAAAGCGCCTTTCAAATCTCTTTTGTGCTTTATTGCAATCTAATTTTTTTCGCGTATTCTGTTTGTGTGACTGCAAAGCCATTCGTCCAAGATCATGCAATCAACCTTATCTAATTCCTGTAACTTGATACAATGTAATGCTAGCCAGTTGGCTTATTACATTCCATAAGCATTCTACTTTACATAATAAACGAAGCACCTTCAAACTCCAAGCACACTTTCAATGTATTAAGTTTGCTTCCTAAAATTACCTAAACTAACCTTTATCCGCCATTTTGTTATTAATAAAATTCAAAATAGACATATAAACGGGAACTATGGCGAAATGGGGTTTGTTCATGCGGAGCATACATGTTTTGTACCGTTGCTGCATATTTATGTCTTAATCAAGGCTGGCAGCTGTTGCCTATATGGCACATTACTGCTCTATGTTTACGTGTCTTGAACGTATGTCTTGGAACAAAGCCTACGGGTTTAATATTTTGGCAGCTGAGTTACACAGTGTTTGCATTCTCGCTCTTAAGCTGGGTCGGTATCATTTTGGTGTTTAATATCTAAGGTTTTGACGGTAAATGATTTGAACCATTCATTGCAGCTATTATGTTACAATTAGTAATTTTCCCTAAAAATATATTTTTGAGTCGAATCTCGTGTCATCAGCCATTATTGTTTGTTGTTGTAAGGGTCAATCAATCACAATAGATATAAAAGATTATTGGTTGACGACTTTATCGGGCTATTTATATACCTAGGTATATTACAAGGGAAATAAGACCTGCAGTCTTTGTGGCGATGCTTGTTAGGCCTATGTCTAAAACTTATGATAATAATATTCATTTGATGACATTTCATCTAAACTAAATACCAAAACCTTAACCCATAATTACGAAACACTAAACTAAACACTTAACGTAATATAAGAATAGGAAGTGCCAACATATAGTTATACTTACATATCTTGACTGTAAGATAAACAGTCAGCGATGCCAGTTTACACAACCCGATCTTGTTTAAACAGTATGAATAATCGTAACCTTGTAATAAAGCATAGTTGTCGGTTTGCCGCTATTGATTTATCTATTTTAAGCTTTGTAGGGATGGTGGTATTGCTTGTTGTAAGCTTGTAACATTATAAAGCAGGGATATTTCAATCTATTTCGCGGTTTCAAATGAATTCATATATTTAAGTGTCTCCTCAGGAGCGTCAAGGGAAGCACTGCCACTACTTAAAAAATAAAAGAAGCCATGGCACTGATGAACTTCCACCCACCTTATTTAAGCAATGTGCTGACGAACTAACTTTACCATTTTACATTTTAATTAACCAATCTTTTGAAGAAGGCGTTTTTCCCGAATTATTAAAAAAAGCTCTTATAAAACCGATCCACAAGAAAAATATAAAAACCGACCCAAACAACTACCGTCCCATTGCTCTGTTACCAACAGCCTCAAAAATATTTGAGAAAGCAATGTGTGATCGTGTATATGCATTTTGTGAGAAATATAACATATTCAATGACAGTCAGAACGGTTTTCGCAAAAACAGATCTACCGTTTTGGCAGTTTACAAATATATGCAAGAAGCACTCAACATAATTAATGATAAAAAATATTCTGTCGGATTATTATTAGACATGACAAAAGCTTATGATAAAGTACAATTTGATATATTATTAAATAAACTATATAACATAGGTATCCGCGGAAAAAGTTACGACTGGTTCACATCATATTTAAAAAATAGAGATCAAGTTGTAGAAGTAGAACATTACAATCATAAATCAAAAGAAATAGAATTAATACGTTCCCAAAGTATACCCATAAACGCTTCTATACCACAAGGAAGCGTAACAGGGTGCCTGCTATTCCTTGTTTACATAAACGATCTTCCCAACCACATCAATGAGTCATGCGTATTATTCGCCGATGATATATCGATCTTAACTTCATGTGATAATAACATAAATTTAAACCAGAAACTTACTTCTATACTTGACACTACAACACACTGGATGAACGAACACAACCTCGAAATTAACTTTAACAAGACAAAAATAATAACTTTCCACCCACGACAAAAAAACCCTTTAACTATTAGATTCAAATATAACGATTTAAAATTAGAAACTGTAAATAAATTCACACTTTTAGGCCTTGACATAGATTCACACATAGATTGGAAATCACATATTCTAAAAATTAGAACGAAATTATCCAAGTTCTCATATGCCCTCCGAGAAGTTAAGAAAACAACCGACCTTAAAACAGCACTGGTTACGTATTATGCGTACGCATTCGCGTGGCTAAAGTATGGAGTTATATTATGGGGAAATAGCACAGACGCACCGACACTCTGCAGAAAAAAATGATTAGAATTTTAATGAATATCAAAGTAACTGACTCCTGTAAACCCCACTTTAAAGACCTTAAAATATTAACCCTGCCTTCCCTCTACATACTTGAAATTTGTAAATTTGTACGAAAATATCCTCAATTCTATACTAAAAGAGGTGATATTCAAACTAAAATATCACTCAGACATGAAAATAGACTTAACATACCCACTTCACGATTAAAAATGCATTCTTCCAGTGCATTTGTTATGTCTATTAAAGTATACAATAAGTTACCAGAATACATTAAAAATACTAATAACAATAATATATTTATCAATAAATTGAAACAATTCCTAATAATTAAAAGCTACTACACTATTGACGAATACTTTGACGATAAATTTCAACAACAATAAAAACATTTTGACATAATACCGACATTTCCTTTTAATTTTCAATTAAAATTTATAAATTAATAAATTAACTTATTTTAAAAACGCGTAAATACTATAAATTTAAATTAATTATAATAAATAACTAATTAAATCTCATTTCAATAATAAAGACACACTAATAATTTGAATATTTTTATAATTTTAGTATAATCATGCAATAAATTAAACCCAAATATTAAGACTCATACACATAGACTCATACAAATAGGATTATAATTACGCAATTAAATATAATTATGATACAAAATATAAATACCAAAGAAGCTACATAACATTTTAAAGTAATATATTTTCATTTAATTCTTCTAAACAAAAAGCGCCTTCATCCTCTCTCCTATTATCATTTAATTAACTTTGCTGTGCCCGACAGGGTCCATGATTGATACAATGTCTAACATACCAACTGTTTTATCTCACATTATGGAATGCAATAAAGTATTGAGTATTGAGTATTGAGTACTTATACCTATTTCATTGAAGTATTCCTTGATTTTAAAAGCCAAAGTTGGTGAAATTACGGACTAATAAGACTGCATGTTGGCATCCTCTTGATATTTCAGGTGACCATGGTCTACTTAGGATAAAAAGTTTCGCCAGCAGAGTGTGGATGTGACAGTGGAGCTGTGTCGCAAACCACGTTTCACCTCCTATCCTGCCCTCTGTGTTCCAAAACATGCAGTCAAAGTAACCTCTACACTGCCACCGACAAGGCCGTTGAAGTGGCGAACTATGGGCGCAACAAGATTTGGAGTACTATCGTGCAAGCGACACGATGAAGAAGAAAAAGTTGTGAAGCCTAAAGCTGCGTTTCCACCAGAGATGAGCGAGGATGCGTAGCAAGGGATGTGTGTGAAACTAACCAATAACATCGCTTCATTGTCATAGTTTGAGCTAAGCTAGCGTTGTTATTGGTTTGCTTTACGGATATTCCTCGCTACGCATCCTCGCTCATCTCTGGTGGATACGCAGCCTAAGGCCCTTTGCTCACTGGTCGGTACGTCAGCGGTGCGGGATCTGCATGCTCGGTTTACTCGGTACCGAAAGTTTACCGAGCCGCTATATTTCAATGAGCGTTTTCTGATTGGCTCAGTATACGCGGGAGTGGGGCGGGATCGTTTTGGTTTACCGCGTCTCGGTAGAAACATCCAGTCCCGCTGACGTCACGCGTTTTAAAAGCTTACCGAGTGGCTATATTTCAATGAATTGCAAGCGGTACTGCACAATTTATAGCGAAAGCATAACGTCAGGTCCGTAAATGAAAGCAGTGCGGTATCGTATCGGTATACAGAGTATATTATACCGCACTGCTGCTTACCGACCAATGAGGAAAAATGATAGCAATCCAACGAGGACCGACCAATGCGGAAACTGCCTTACGCATAAAAAAGTTTCCCATTCTCAAGTAAAACAATTAAACACCTGGAAACGTTAAACTTTTGAAACATTAATTCCTGTAGTTGAAAAGAAATTAAAAACGAACACCTTAATTTTTGTCTTAATCGCTCGATAAGCGGCTATGAATTTTCTTAATTTCGTTTTTTGTGTCCATTTTTTGACTGATTGTCCCTTTTTGGCGATTTTCTTCGCACATATTGACTTTACGAGTCAACCGGGGCACAAAATAGATAATAGGTACAGAAGGCGAACTCCATGCAATGAGCGAAAGTACACACACACATAGACTCTGCTCACGTACAGCCAGTGCAAGCGCACTCACGACTGGCATCCGTTTGAGATCGCCGCGCGCCGTACGTACACGTCTATGTGTGCATACGATTGTTTTTTGCTCATTATTTGGAGCCAGCCTTTTGCACCTATCTATTCTGTGACTGAGGTTCCGAACAGAGCGCACAGAAATAGGTGGAACCCACGCTAGAAGGAACGCACTTAATTAAGGCAATTTAGGCGAAGCTGGTACGTTTTCGACGATGTCCGAATTATTCAGGGAGAGTAGAGAACGTTCTTGGTTTGTTTAATTATTATTGTTATAATGGTATGTTTATAATGAATGAAATGTGTCTGTTCTTGTGTAATGTGTGTCCTTCTGGGGTGAATGGACACATTTTGTTTTATTTTGATTTATCTACAGGGATTATTATTCAGGTTGGCACAAAAGAAATGAAGTAGGAGGATGCATTTGATTTATTTCAAAATCTGTGTATGCAGATTAAAAGGTCTCAAAATGTTAAGGTCAGTCTCCTAAGACCGTTTTCTTGTAGCTACAATGATAAAGGTAGCTGTCCTTACTGCCTCATCTCAAAAATCCTCCCTGTATATATCTTCTATACCACTTCGACAGCACGAGCGTGTCATGATCTGATAGCCAGAGTATCCCTCTTGCTATCAGAATATGTCACGTATTTTCTTCCGGAAATATATTGCAAGCACATAATTATATTGAACGAAGGCAACGTTCTTTTCAGAAAATACATAAGGATAATGATAATCTCACCGCAGAGCATGAAAGAGGGTGACATATTGTTAGCGAAGAACCTCACATATATTCGTAATAAAGGCTTACGAAGTACCCAATATTAGGTAATCTGTGCCGACGCTGTTTAATTAAAAGAACATGAAACTGTGCTCTATTTCTACTGATACTGATTATTTCAGGATTAGTATTCCTTTATATTGTGCAGGGTGAACAAGTGATTTACTGTTCTGAATATTTCAAAAAGAAAATACAAAAACAGTGGTTTAACAGGATTTTAAACAGGGTCCGGTTTTCTATTGAGATATTAGAACTGTATAGTCTTCATAAAACTCAGTATATTTTCGAAAATAACCTGTATACTAGCTGTTGCCCGCGACTTCGTCTGCTATCCTAGATTAAAAGTAGCCTATCTCCTTATCCAGGTACCAAGCTACCTATCTGTCAAATTCCATCCAAATCCGTCCAGCTGTTTTAACGTGAAAGCGTAACAAATAAACAAACAAACTCATTTTCGCATTTATAATATTAGTTAGGATTTTCCATCAACGAATCATAGAAAACATTTTTACAAAAAATCTATTGATACCATGTGGGGAGATAAGTGCGATGTTTTATATATTTGAATGGGTTACATCGTACAACCGGTAGTTACCAAAGTATATGACCAAGATAATAAAGGCGAAAATATTCCTACCGAATTTTGTTGAAGAATACTCTTAAAATCTAAAAGTGCTTCACTGAGCTATCTGCGCGGTTTACTGCAAAATACCTTCACGATTACCATTCGATTTTCTTAAAATTAAATGTTGGATTATAAAAGAGTAGCCAGATATCCTTTTCGCTCTACGTGGTTGATAAAATTGGGATTATTTTTGAGGTCAATCATTTTTACCTTACCTTACCTTGTGGTATTATTACCTTTTTGTTTCGGACTGATATATATATATCTAAGCGAATTGTCGTATCGTTTGTACCAGTTGAACATTCAACTAGTTCTAACGTTCACATAATCGGTTCCAAACATACACTTAATATAATGTATATTGTATTATATGCATAATGTTTACTATTGTCGGCCATGTCTAGCACAATTCACTCACCGTTGGGCCTATTTGGTTCAATTACTTGTGTGTCATAAGACGTAAGCTAATCACGAAACCGAACACAATTACTGTGCAAGACAATAGGTAAACCACCAACCACAGGAACTTTTCGCAATATCCTAGCAAACCTCAAAATCACTTTATCCCTGGAGAAATATCCCGAGATCTGCGTCTTCTAGAGACTTAAAATGAGTTTATAAAAGCTGTGGTTTAGAAAAAATAAACGTAAGTAAATACGTCACGAACACATTCTAAACTTTCAATTAAAATATCGGCTTACGCCGCATGCAAAGTAATTTCTAAAATAAAAGAACCGCAACTGCAACAGTTCGTTTAATTAAAAATATCAAAGTGAAAATACAGTTTTAATCTAAGTCCTTTGTGATTACTTAAGCTTTCTAACTGGTACTCCGTTTGATGTTCAGTTTACATGCAAACATGAACAAGCTGGACACTCAGTATTTAATTTAGCAAATACCTAGTGACCGAATGCCAAACAGCTTAGCACACAGACCGCTAAAAGCAACAGTCCCGGAGGTATAGTGTTGGTGCACTGTGCACAGTACAACTTCCTGCGTGCCTTCAAAGGTAGAAATGTTTACCTTATCATTTCACACTTCTGTGTGGTTCATAGCAAAGAAACGTGCCTCTCAGTGCCTCCCTTGACACACTCGTCGGTACCTATCGTAAAATGTAGTCATAAATGATTATTACATGCCTCAAGAGCGTTAGCAGCTGTGTCCTCCTATTTACTTCTGCCCTCCTTCTCTCGTATGGTCATGATCTATTTGCTGCCGTAGAAATGGTATTTGTCAGTCTAAAATATGGTTGCTGGGGTGCTTGCCCAGGAAATGCTGGCCGTACTTACAACGCCACTCGTGGAGACCTTTCCTCCTAAAATATAGCTTATATTAATATTCAAGTCTAAAAATGGTTCTGTATAACTTCTTTCTTTTCTGGCAGTTATATTTGTTTCTACTTTTAAAACTGCCGCAGTCGTCTTCTCAAAACTTAGTACGTACCTATAACTGTTCTGCTGTGAAACATGTCACTAGCCCATCCATCTGGAATTTGTTTTGCCAAAGCATCTTTCCGTGACACCGAACTTCAACAGCTGCATTTTCCCGCGTCGCCGACATACCACAGAATATTGACGTCACAGCTACGCTCGTAGAGTATTGGCGGATTATTTCTGCCGACATGATGGCTCCGTAATTGGCGCGAAAATTACAGCCTGCTGCCAGTCGGGCTTCAAACATCAGGATAAGTATACTTACTAAGAGATTTTAAAATGTTAAACTAATATGAAATAATTATTTAAAAATCGTATAAAACAGGTTCGTATTTGAGTACGATACGCTATGCAAAAAATAAGAATATCAATTAAAAACTGTCACGTCATTTCATACTAATCTCAACCCAAATCTAGTTTCGTTTAAAATAGAGTTTTATTTTCATTTACATTTAGCTCTGACAACAAATCTCTAAATTAAAATGAAAATCATTCCAATTACGCTCATAAATTCGTTAAGCCAGCCGCCCATACAAAAAATAGTGATGTCCTTTCTTGCGACGCAATAGCCTAACCACATTTTTATTTAAATTAAAAATATAATAAATTAGCCCCTGAATAGGGGAGTTTCAAAAAGCTATCAAGAGAACAGTCTTTACTTAGACAGGCTCGTACAGTTTTAGGGGTGGCGGTTTAATTTTGCTCTCAAAACTTTTACCGTATATCTCGGAAAGTATTTTCCTAAATTTAAGTTTTATTGAAAGAATTATAGAGCTCAACTTTAACATCGTCATTATTGTTAGAATTATGGATATTGCAGACTGCCTGCGACGCAAATTTTGAGTGATTTACGCCCGGCAAACAAGTATGGTAAGCAAGGTTCAAAACTGTTTGATGTGTCCCGAATCGTTTGTGCTGTAGCTCCTGTTTTTTTTTCTATGCGTTATTTTTTTTTTTGTTATATTTATCGACGGCATGTGAAGCCAAATCAGAGGCCCATGGGCGGCTTTAAAACTCTGACACCAGGTTAGTCACTAGCCACATGAGAAGATTTTTTTATTTTAGGCTCTACCTGAGTAGGAACCAAATATGACTGTTAAACTACAGGCATTGTTACCTATTGTCAAAAATCTAAACTTTTTTAAACCTTTTATAACAGTAGCTAATAAGAAAACTGACTGTTACCTTTCTAATCCATGCTCAAAGAACCTCACTGCTTTACGTATAAAATATATAAACAGTGCAGAAATCTTTTCGTTTTTCCAAGCTCAGATTAACACAAAATAATGTTATTCCATAATATTATTCAATAAAATTCCGTCTGTGAAGTTTCCACCGGATAGCAGTTGCGAAAGGGTGGTTTAAATTTACATAATATTTAATATTCGTTTCCTTTGTAAATTAAATAAATTGAAACAATACTTAAATCGAATAAAGTCTGTGGTTTGATTAAAAGGTTCTTATTTTTTGTCTCAAATGCTAAATGAATCTTGTGAAGCATTTTTTAAACAAATATGTACGGAAAAGAGATCGCAGAAGTGAGTGTAAAGTATTTGAATTTATTGTAACCTACCATACGACAACTAAATCTTGCTTTACATAAGTAGGTATGGTTTTGGGTTTTAGACTAAGGGTCTTCCGGTGCAGGCGAGTCTGTGCGGGTCGGTACCGATCTGTGCAGGTATAATATTCCCATTTTATCTAATGAGCTCACTTATATACAAACAGGTTTAAACTTATCGGTATTAGAACTGGTTTTTTTTTTCAGTTCCTGGTTCCCGAAAAATGTGCGTTATTAAAATCACACAATTAATTAACAGGACGCCAATTCAGCTGTCGTCAACAATTATACTAATTTATCAATCGTCAATATGCAATCGAATTCCCCAATAACTTCAATATCATGTCATTGTGTCAGCTCGATGCAATTTTCAGCGAAAAATAGGAGTAACATGTGGTTTTAACAGTCCATTGCTGTTTATAACACCTCGCTTTTTTATAGTTGCCATATGTAGATATAAGGGCGACATTCATAGCTCTTAAATTCGGGAAACAACCTCAACTGAATGGATGCGAAAAGCATGTAGGTACTCGGCTGTTAAAATGGGTTTTTAGGAAAGTTCTGCTTTGTACGGCAATTTCTTTGTAACCCAGCACCTCAATTCCGTAACACACTGTACATCGCGATCCGAAGGATTTTGAAAAAAAACGAAATAAATTGTTTCAAAATTAATTACGAGTATGTTTGAAAAAATCATCTGCTCGATAACGTAAATAACACAATAAATATTCTTGAATTAACAAAACCAAAGGTATTGTAATTTTAGGTGTTTTACGCAATTATCCCGCGGGTCTAGTATGCAGAATCAAATGACAATCAGTAAGCAACAAAAGTCGATTAACACTGGTATGTCATACATAATATATCATCGTAGTTGATACAAATGATTCGATACATAGCTTTTCAGCATATCATGTAATAACTAAGAAAGAGTTTAACTCTTTTAGTGTTATGTCATTTCAGATTTTTATAAATATTTTTCTCAAGCTTCTTTTTCGTTGACAGTGAATTAGATTTTGTTGGCATAAAATTTCGCCATTTAAAATCAAAATGAAAGTATTTTATTTCACATAAACCTACAAGGGCACTTATGTAACGTCAGAAGCTAGGTGCACGGTTCCAATTGGTCGTTTCCTATGAAGAAGAGCCGGCAAGAAATTTCACGGTTACTGTTTTAAAAGGCTTTTTCAATGTTTTCAAATTAGTGTTATCTTATGTTGTTTCAAATCACAAATTACAGTTATGAGAGGACAGTGTAGGCCAGTCAACAAGTACTACTTCTACGGCATCATCGGTGACAGCACAGAGGTCACTATGGCTGCATTTTTATTTGGGCCTACAGGACAGCATATGACGTGGGATATAGTTTGACATATTTCTTAATAAACGATAAAAAATTTGAAAAAAAAATCTTAATCAACTACTACAGCTGGCCGTTGGTACAATACCTGTGTGACACCCTTTCTAATTCGATGTGCCATATCAACGTATGAGTATTGTGTAATAATTATAAGAACTAAGGGGTTCCATTTCAACGCCAAAAGACCAAAAATCGTATTCAATCTTGATTATTTTTAATGTTCTAAACAAGTCGGCCCATGTCAACAAGTTGGTACTTACCTTAAGAAAATTCTAGTACATAATTTCAAAGCTTAGTGGTTGAACTCCGAACAAGTCCCTTAGGTCAAGGGACACTTAACAGTGTTTTGTGTAGCCATATTTTCTCTGTTTCAAACTGCTTTTCGGCATTTTGTCTTGCTTGCTAGAACGGTTTTTTTACGCAAGTTTTCCAAAAATACTGAGGACGCTCAGTATATGATACAAATACATATTAATATTAAAATATTGCTCATTATTCATCTCCACATTCACAATTTACTCTCCACTCGGCGCTAATGAAATTCCTCAGCAAATGAAAACTTAGTAAACAGCACTATATCCTCGGCTTGTGAGTTCTAAGCGAATGATACAAAATACTACATTTATGAACAGTTCCATAAATAACTAAATAGTTGGGTAGGCATAAGAAACGGAATTCGCCGAGTTCTTGACTTTATAACAAGGCTGTTTTGTTTAGTTCGCCACAGCTAGGGTAACTGCCGCGGGCGAGCATGCCTTCTGATGTTCGGGGATAAAACAGGAACCTTGTTTTTGATGAGTATTATTATAAATTATTCGATGGGTTAAAGGATTACATTGTCATTATAATACAAATGTCGTTTCTGAAAATGTATAAGGATACTGCCCCAGGGTTAAGAAGATGGAAACCAACATTGTTTAAAAAAATACGTGTCAAAATCCGAATATTAGATATCTAGAGAATATTAGAGATCTTGTGTTTCTGTTGGACCTTTGGATATAGGAGTTTCTTGCCCCGTAGAAATTTAAACTGACCTTCGAGGAAGTGATATTTTATAATGATTATAATCAACATAGTAGCTTTCCATTTTTATTTCTGCCGTCAATTATAATCATCACGAAAATTACTGCTACGAGGGACATTGCAACTTTACCTATCAAAATGGTCAAAGAAAATCTCCTGTGTTCTCAATGTTTCTATAGCCAAGGGTTACTGCGATTGGCCCCATAAGAACACTACGTAATAAACTCTATCTAAGTAAAGAACCAATCGATGGCCGGTGGAGCAGCCGAGTCCTGGAGCGGAAATCGTTTATCGGCAAGCGTAGCCTGGGATGCCCCCCAGCTAGTTGGATCGACGATCATTAAAACGTGGCTGGTACTGACTGGTTGCGAAAGACGGAGGACAGGATGGTGTGATGCAGCCTGGGAGAGGCCTATGACTGCCACAGACGCCGGCGTCACCCTAATAAAGAACAATTTTAATGCCTGGAAATAACCACAAGATGCCATTGAGATCTTTTGCGACCTCTCGAAGGCATTCGATTGCAGAGACCATGAGACACCTCTGCTGAAACTAGAGCACTATGGGATTAGTAATACAGCTCTTGATTTACTAAGATCATACCTGAAAAATAAAAAGGTTAAAGTTCTATTAAACTCATTAGGGTCTGAAATGGCAATGGGCGTTTCTCAAGGTTCGATTCCTCTTTTTAGTTTACATTAATGATTTACTCCAATTACTTCAAAATCAACCGAAGATGGTGTTATTTGCAGATGACACATCGTTGATATTTAAAATAAACCGACGGTCACAAAATTTTGACTACGTGAATCTCTATTCTTCAGGTCCAAGATTGGTTTACGGTAAATAATTTGGTACTAAATAAAAAAAAAACAAACGCATTCGATTTAAATTACCTAATGTTAGAAGTAGCGAATGTGACATCATATTGAATGCGGAAAAACAGGAATTTATTTATCAAACGGTTTTCCTAGGAATCACGCTAGACAAGAAATTACAATAGGGAGACATATAACATCTCTTCCGGGGCGGGTAAGTTCGGCCGCTTATGCTTTTAGAAAGATAAGACAATTAACAGATGTAGAAACCGCGCGTTTGGTCTATTTTAGCTACTTCCACAGCATAATGTCGTATGGCATTTTACTGTGGGCTCGGGCTGCTAATAGTGAATCCATCTTCATTTTGCAAAAGAGAGCTGTCAGAGCCATTTATAACCTACGTCGCCGCGCAGCTCTCAGGGAACTATTTAAAAAGATTAATATTATCACGGTACCTTGCCAATTCATTTATGAAAATATTATATATGTAAGAAAAAAATCTACATCTTTTAAATAAAATAAGTGATAGACATCATTTTAATACTAGAAATAAAGATAAAATAGCTCAAACATTTTTCAGATTATCTAAAGTACATCTTTTATGGGGTATTGTATTAAATGTTACAACAAAATACTTTGTGATAGGTATATCGCAATTAAATGAAAGAAAATTTATAACTCATATTAAAAGTACACTTTGTAAACAAATCTATAGATATACATAGTATAAAACAAAGTCGCTTCGCGCTGTCTATCCCTATGTATGCTTAAATCTTTAAAACTACGCAACGGATTTTGATGCGGTTTTTTTTAATAGATAGAGTGATTCATGCGGAAGGTTTTTGTGTATAGGTATGACGATTATTGTCGAAGATGTCGGAAAAAATCATGCCAACTGGGAGCTTTACTGGCGTGCGCCGCGTAAGCCGTAAGAGACGTCAAATTTATATTTAACAGAATTATATATCTTAAAAAGTTCAAAAATAAAGTCCGCAATAGCATATATCTATCTTCTAAGGATGACCTACAGTAACCATTTTTATCTTTCAGAATTGGATAAAAATTTAATTGTTATTTCCGAAGCTATTTTGACCGGTATTTTATTTATCCTTATCCAATAAGATATGTTATTTAAATTGGGCATTTAATTTAGATCAAAATATGCCTTGACATCATATCATTAAAATTAATACTTTAAAAGATATCACAGATTTAAAATTACGCGTGACAAAATAATTATGGTTGCCGACAACGCGGGCGCAGCGGTAGGAATCAATGACTTTTCCTCGGATATTAGGTATCTAACTTTACTAATCCCGGTAGTACGTACCCGTGGGATATTTTCCGACATCCACGCGGGCGAAGCCGCGGGCAAAGCTAGTATATTATAAATTCGAGGATTATATCCAAGATAAGAATGCTTGGAAACATGCTGCTCCTGCTCCATTGGATAATCTAGAATCTAAACAAAATCAAACCAGTTGCTAATTCAATTGTATAATTTATTATTTTTATGACATCAACTTCTAATGAATTATATTAAATAAACACTGACTAATGAATTGTATTTTTTTTGGGAAATCGTCTACTTTTACAATGTTTGTAAATATGTGAGCAAAGAAAGAATTAAAAATGTAGCAACGACAGATATATTAATTATGTGATGGATACATGACCTACCACATAATTAATTTATCTGTCGTTGTTTAATTTTTTATTATTTTTACCTGTCGTGTTATAGTAATTTTATTCTAGGTGCATCGTCTTCACTAAGAATTATACGACTAATGTGTAATAATAATATCAGCCTGTTACTGTCCCACTGCAGGGCAAAGGCCTCTTCTCGTACAGAGAAGGCACGAGTGTTGATCACCACGCTTGCTCAAGACGGGTTGGTGATTTCAGGCTTATATTAACTATAAATCCAGGTTTCCTCACGATGTTTTCTTTCACCGATGTCAGTAATGTCCAAGACAAACTCAGAAAGTACATATGAATTGAAAATGTCACATCGGTACTTGCCCGGATTTGAACCCACAACCTCGTGCATGAGAGGCGAGGCTTAACCACTGGGCCATCACGGCACATCGAATATTAATGTACCTATACAAAATATTGTTAAACTTTTTAAAAGAGTAACGGTGGAGTTTCTTGCCCATTCTTCTCCATACGAAAACTACCTTTTGGAAGGGGCGAGTAGACTCAATTCTATTTTTTTGTAAATGTTAACGTTCAAAATTGCCTTATAGGGGCCTATTTGAAATACATGATTTGACTTGACTTGACTATGTCCAACTATGGACTGCAATAGGCTGACTTGACTGAAGTACAGAAACCGACCCCTCTTGCCTTCTCTGTATGAGAAGAGGCATTTGCCCTGCAGTGGGACAATAATAGGGTGGTATAATTAATTAAGTACAGAAAACCCCTGATCCATAGTCACTGTAGTCATCGAAAACTGTCGGGTGCGGGTTTGTCACAAGAGACAAGCACGCCGGGGGGCGGAGCACTTAGATTTACGACCAACAACTTGGTCCGCACTTAATTTATGACGAGAAACTTTCCTCGCGCGTAAATAATAGTGTTCAGACGAATTAGCAAATTGCTTGACGACTTACCGACCATATTTTGACTGTACGGCCTGTTCATTGTTAGCCTATAATCTAGTTGTAAGTAATTAATTTAGCCAAGCCAGAGATAATCATTTGAGTTATTTTTCCAGAGCTGTTGTAGGATACCTAATAAAGAAATGACTGATAGTCGAGCTTTCATGTAACTTTGGATGTCTGTGATAATTTGATGAGATTGCCATTGGGTTGTGAGTAAGGGTCGACCGAGACAGGTTTTTCGTTATCGGCCGAGACCAAGGACGAGGTCGAGAATAAAATAAAATCTCGGCTGAGACCAATCATAGAGAAATCGTGAATAAAAATGAAAAGGTGCTAATTTTGCATATTTATGAGTGTAGCATTTTATTGATGTAGCACAAAAAATAAACTCGACTGTAACTGACCAGCTCTGCTAAAGAGCTTTTCACTTGCTACACTATACGAAACGCTACTTGCTACTTGACGAAAAATTACAACGCAGGGGTTTCAGAATCATGTACTGTCCATGGTAACAAGCTTTGCGTCGATGTCCCTGACACCCTGTATAATGTAGGTATATATTATGGTAAATATGTATGTACGTATATTATAAGTTTATAAACTATATATTTACTTTTTCATTATTCTCTTTTAATATTTTTTATTATTATTATCTCCTCTAATTCGGAGCACCAGCCATCTTATCTCTTCACCAGCCTTGGTTGACTGGTAAAGAATGCCTAAGGCATTAAGTCCGCCTTTGTACCTTTTTGTGTGCGAGAAGTTTAAATAAATAAATAGTTTATAAGGTAACGAATACCAGTACTCACACTAAATGCATTTCTGTGCAGTTATTTGGCTCTCTAAGAAAGCTATCAAGCGCTATTTCGATTACAGCATTTGAACTGTTTTTGTCACTGGTCATTGGCTCATCTACAAACTCTGTTGGGGCCATGTTCGATGAGCTAGCTGTCGATGCAGTAAATACCATACAATAAGTATCGGGCATATTGATAGATCTTAAGGAAACTTGAAATCTATCAATATGCATTTTTTTTTGCCATAAAACCCTATAACGAAAACTTAACCCTTAAACGGCTCATTAGGGAAACCTACATAACACCTATTAGCTAATCTCTGGTAATACGCAATTGCTGTTCTCTAACACGATAATATGAGGCCCGATATGATCTAACAATACCTTAGTTCCACCATTATGTTGAAACTTTATCAATTAAATCGAAACTAATGTCTGCTTACGTTGATTTACATTTCCCACAAGCATTGTTAAAATTCGCTAGCTTTAATCTATGTAACATAATATCGTAAAACATAGTCGCTTTTTGTGTCTGTCTGTGTGACCCTGTTGTCCTTCTAAACTACGCAACAGATTTTGATGCGGTTTTCACCAACATTTAGAGAATTTATTCCGAAAGGTTTAAGAACTAACGTATAACAAAGGAATTTCAAATGTTTTGTTAATTCGTAAAAACCGTACGAAACTGGGGTTGGTCGCTAGTTAATATTATAACACACATAACATAATATCGCGCCTGTAATCCGCGAAAGTTGATCAACGAAGTTCATATCTAACCAGTTTCAAAACAAAATCCCGTGAACACGATGACCACATCTGTTACCGGCCCGATGCTATAGCCGCCGAGCGCTGCAAGCAGGAATAGTCCTTACGGTGATTAGATATGAACTTCTTCGATGGTACCTATAATACACCCACAGTTTACCAGTTATGATTTAAAGCAACGATAACTAACTTTTATTGATTTTATACTGAAGATCACGTCTAAACGAGTAGTAATAATGATTCGGAAAAAATATATATTAAATTAGAGCATTCTTTTAATAAATTAACCTGTGAATATTTTTGAATATGTTTATATGACATACTGTATTTAATATGTAAAGTTATGTCTCACGTGGATAAAAAACTGAGAATCACGCAAAAACTATCACGCGTATTTTTATTAACACTTCACCATTTTAAAGAGAATTTCATTATTAATCTTTTAGTACACGTGTTTTATTAAAATTTATTTTGCTTGTAGACGCATTATTTATTTATCATACATAAAAATGTATGATAAATAAATAATGCGTCTACTTTGAGACAGCGCTCCTTGATGGGCGAGTGCTATTACTGGCTGGACATACGACGCGTTGCGTGAGGTCAGCACAGAACACGCAAGCTAACCACTCAAGGCCACTGGCATATATCGGCTGTGTAATATGGGGCGCAATGTAATTGGAAGCCTATTGCCATCAACCGCGTTAAACAAGGGTTAATAATAACAATCATGTTAAATATTATTAATAATTGTTTAAAAAGAAGCTTTCTTAAAAACACGGATTTTGTAATTTTGTTAGCCATCAAGCTTACCTACTTCAGTCAAGGGTGTCAGGAGCCCTTCTGACGCCTCATCTCATTAAACAAGGTGTATTTTATTTGAATAGCATTAAGAGCGAGAAAAATACGTAAATTAAAAACCATTGAATATAATCATAATATAATATCACGCCTGTAGTCTCTGTAGAGGTGTACCATCAAAAAAGTTCATAAAACAAAACAAAATCCCGTGAACAATGACCACATCTGTTACCGGCCCGGTTCTATAGCCGCCGAGCGCTACAAGCAAGAATAGTCCTTACGGTGGTTAGATATGAACTTCTTCGATAGTACTCGTAGTACACCCACATGTCGCCAGTTATGCTTAAGCCCCATGTAATAGGGGGTGAGCATATTGCCACTAACCGGGCACAAATCCAGACTCCGAGCTGCTACTGAGAAATTCCTGATAGAAGAACCCAATAACACTTTGCCCAACCTGGGAATCGAACCCAAGATCTCATGCTCAGCAGTAGTGCTTGCAACCACTTTTCCAACGAGGCAGTAAATTTTCATAAAATTTAAATTTTAATCATTAATAATTTTTTGAAAGATAAATAATCTACAGAAGTATCAACTTAACACTAAACGCCCATAGACCTTGTAAGAATAAAACTTCTTTTCTGTCTCCTTCAGTGTCCTTGAATGCGTTGACATTTAATCTTCCCTTACTTCGAATTATAAGACGGTAAGACAATAGCCACGGGGATACTTGAAACGAATTACGAATGGAAAATATTGCTTTATGTAATACTAGCTTCCGCCAGCGGCTTCGCCATGATATCTTCATAAATTATAGCGTATGTTACTCAGTGATAATATAGCATTCTAAAGGTGAAAGATTTTTTTTTAAATCGGTCCAGTAGTTTTTGAGTTTATTATTTACAAACATCCAAAAAAACAAATCGTTACTTCTATAATATTATTTTAGAAAAACTTAAGAAAATTACAAGATTCTATTAAGATTATTGAATGATTAAATAGATGTCAATGCCATTCGCTTTACGATTTAATTCATTGCTGAAAATGAATTAATTATCTGTTATCTTTATCATTCGTAGACGTGAAAGGTGGAATCTTGAAATGCGATCAATCAATCGTATAAGATCAAATCAGAACATTAACAGGTAAATCCCCACGTGGCCTAAGCAGAGGTAATTCAACTACATTTAAATGCCACCCATTAATTTTGTTTTATGTATGGATTCTGCGTTCAAAACCCGACACTTCGAAGCAATTCATTTTAGTTAAACCCCTATATTCACATAATGATGGCAATTTTCGAACAGCAATAAATTTTACTTTCCTAAGTACGAGTATATTTATATAAAATTCAGAGAGAAGTTGGCGTACCGAGGCGTACGCTCGCGTGTGTTAATTAACTCTATTCAAGCGTCCGCTTCTTTTTTTTAATACGAAACAGAAGCAGGCCGCTAACAAAGCAATAATTTTCTTTGCAAAATTAATTATTTCCCTTGTATTGGTGTTCTGTTCTCCCGCTTTAATTACCGAAGTGGGTGCTACGTGTTGCGACTTGCGACTAATTGACCGTAACGCGCACTAAAGTATACCGCCGCGCCACAGGAGGAAAAATTCTCCAGTAGCTCTATGGGAACCAATCATGCTATTGGGAAAAATAATTACTCTCATAACGTAACGAGCATTGAACCGCGAAATTGAATAGTATTTCTGTATGTTGCTAATGTTAATGGTATTTTATTGAACACATAAATATCTCTACCGACCACAGTACAACTTGAAAGGAAAATATAATTATATTTTCTTGTATTCTCGGCGTTTAATTAGGAAAAGTAAACAGATAGAAGTTACGTTTGTGTATTACGAATGTCTTTGCTTAGTTAACAGAATTCAAATTAGTGTGGACACCTGTGTATTACGAAATGAATATAAGCTTAGGGTGAAGAAACCTTGTTTGCATTAAAACTGGTGGTGAATTATTTTACCTATTTTTCATTAACTTGTAGTGTGTACCTACCTACTTATTAGAGCTGCTTAATAATGAGATTGGTAAGTACGAGTATATGGTGGACCTATGCAACATGTAACTACTTAACGATACTCACAAAATAAATATGAGCTTTCGGGATTATTTATTTATTTATTTTAATGCCTTAAAACTACCATTACAGGTCTTAGCCTAATGCGATACCTTAAGGCCATAAAGATTATCATTGTTTATAACATAATGTAAACAATAGAACTTTTGCGAATTCTCCCCTCTGACGTGTAAATATATCTATTTCAACTTGCATATAATTGATGGTGCGAATTGCTCGAGTTAGAGGGGTTTTGGCTAGCAAGTTGATCCTGGCTGATGGTACGACCAGCAGTGCCGAGGGCCGTCGCCTCCACACATAACGATACCTGACGTTATATCTTCATGTCATTAGTATTTTGTTGTTGTTCATGTCTTTAGTATTTTGGTTGTTGTGAACTATTATAATAATAGTTTTGTAGAAAAACCCTGAACTGTATCAGGATTTAGAAGATCGTTGTCACCCATTCAATAACTTGAGGTACCTACATAAGCCACATTTCAAACACAACGTAGCAACAGCCTAGTCGGCCTACACCTTAGTTTATTGTGAACTATTATAATACAAACATAACCCTTGTAGAAAAGTCCCGTACTGTAATCTGGATTTAGAAGATTTTTGTTTCAATAACTTTAGGTACCTACAAATTGATTTTAATAGTCGAACACTGTTTTTGGCCTGGTAATTTGTATTCTGTGTGACACATATGACATAATCTTCTTTTTTACTGAGGCACCTTTGTGGAAGAGATTTATAATGTTTATTTATTATTATAAATAAGCCACATTTCGAACAAAAACGTAGCAACAGCCGAATCGGCCTACTGTTAATTCTAGTCTGTGGCGAGGAACAATTTTACCAAACAACAAGAGTCTGGCTAATGGAAATTAGCTTCCAGGGCTAATTGCTATGAATACGTTTAACATAAATCAACGGTGTTTTAAAAAACATGACGTGGGAGAAGGGAGAATTTTTCGGGGAATAATACCTTTTTAATGGAAAATCTTTATCGCATATACAGTATTTGAATATGTAAATGTAATTTTTCTAACTTTTCACGAATTTTCTCTTGTAATAAATTATGTTCGTAATTAAAAGTTGTTAGTAACTATTGTTGTTGATGTGAAATTTAGATTTTTTCTTCATCACATAATTTTCATCTTCTAATCAAATAATTAAATAGCTTTTATTTTAAGTATTTGTGTTTTTTAAGTCGTTCTGTTTTTCATTACATGCTTGTTAATGTTCAGTTCGATTATTTTATCATAATTGCCGCATTCTGTTTAAGGGTTTAAGTCACGACGAAAAAATAAATCAAACAAAATAATTGTAATTATTTTAATGGATTGCATTGTTAATATTTTTACAAATAGGTGTATTGTATTAAAAGGTACAATAATAAATCAATTAGTCGTTCGCGTTACACTTAAGAAGGCGCCGAATCCCACAAACATCGTCCCAAATTAATGTTGATAAATTGTATTTTTTATTAAGCCAGCAAGATTTATGAAGTTCTGCGCCTTACTTCAGTTTTTTAATTTAAATATTATACTTTCTACGCAGTTTCATGAGAGGGTTAAGAGGCATCAGCGTTGCTTGAGACCACTTGAAGATTTTTTAAATTTAATTTTAAAAACGATGAAAATGTTGCAATAAATAGAGATAGGAACTCGCTTATCGTCAACCAGCACATAATATCCTTTCATTGAAGGTCGAAACGAGTCATTAATTATCGAGTTTTGAACTTCCGCCGAATTTTTGACACTTTGAAAGTTCGACTTTTTTTATGGAAGCCATGCGGAAATAAGTTACGGAACATAATCTATTCCATTAACGACATGGATTTTAGATGACATTGTTTTTAATCCTAGGTATTTGCTACCTTCGAAATATTTAATTAGATTTTTTTTTTATTAAGAAATCCTCTTAAATACTAAAAATAAAATACAGCTGACGCTCTCCACTCTAGTTTAAAGCAAACGTAAAAAATATAGTCGCGTCCACATTTCACATCTTATCAACATGGTTCAGTAAACACAGCTCTAAACAGAAATGAAAATTAGCCGCCCATTTAAATTCAAATTACCAAAACTTAATTTACCTTTTGTTTTTTTACACAGCGGTGACTGTACTCGTTAATTTTTATTTCTGCTAAGCCTCGAGTCCGTTTGAAACAATTTTTATATTTCAATTTGTGTCTTAATTTTACGTATTTTTACATTCTACGATGATAATATCGCGGTTAACCCAAAAAGTTGAGTAAACTCTAAAAACATTTTCAGTCTTATTTGCGAGCAATAATGAGCGAATGCATTGTTTTTCGTTTAAATGTGAAACAAAAATGGAATTTTCTTTTATGGAAACTTCAGAGTAGAAATTGTGCTTCTCTTGAACCACAAAAAAAAAATCTGTACAAAAATGCAGGCACATTATTAACGTCATTGGCATTGATATTTGTAAGTTTTCTTTTTTTTTTGTTTCACATCAAAAAAATAACTTTGTTGTAATATTTTCAAAGGCAGTACACGTTCTTATAGTATATTCGTTATAATGTTATAATACTAGGTACTTATCATAATATAGTGCGTAGTTATAACTACAAGGTGTGTGTTTGAATGCTTTTGAAGAAAGTTACAGAAGTCTTTATTGAATTTCTTTTTCAAGGAGAAATTAAATGAAATACCGACGTAAGTAGTAGGAAGGTACTTTTTTTTTTTAAATATATCTGTCTTCAAAAACTTTCATGTTCCATTACTGTGATGCTACGTATAAAATTAAATAAAACAAATATAGTCATTATTGTATAAATGCCTGTTCGTCCGTCACAACCTTAGAAATAAAAATATAATAATAAAGAAAAATGTACAAGAATTAAAATATTATGAAACAGAAAATTACTGAAAGTAGTCAATATACAATTTTGTTTGTAACAAAATTAATAACAAATCTTAAGTACATTGCCTTTTCTACTATTAAATTTTTTGCATTTTCTGGCAACACTGGAGAGATTCTTATCTAAGCAACAGGCTAAAGCGCATAACGCTAAGCGTTGCCAACTAAAATAATACATACTTACTACTAGCTTCAGATCTACACAGTTCTTCTCAACACGTTAATAAATAAAGTTATCGTAAAACATGTCTTATAAATAAATCAAACCGTAATCGTAGCAATTTTAGCTATTCGAACATGCAGTCGCAGCAAACTTGCTTAAAATTGATACATCAGAATCTTCAGTGCCCTTACATTTGATATTAAATAATCACAAATACTAAGTAAAAATATTATAAATAAAAGTTTTGTACTGTCATAAGTCCGTACAGTTCGATATGGCGATAAAATGATATCACATTTCTCCTTCAAAAATTTAGTTTTCTACTAAAATGGTAGCAGTTATACCGGGGCAACACATTTTTAAATTGTGAAACTTATGTGTTAAGTAATTGAGTCTCTATTCACACATACTGTCGCGGCGCTGGGCCATTCTTCCTTGAATGTGGTAGTGTATCATCGTTATTCCCGGTGTTGTTATTATGTAAAAACGACATTTCTACCCCTGCGTCGCCTCCCTAAGAATAAAAAAATATTATTTCTGCTTATATATTTTTTTATTATGTTATTTCTCAATAATAAGCACACTAGACACTAATAAGCATATTAGCCGAATTTTATAATAAAAAGATTTGTGGAGGGGTAAACCCTTTTTAAATGTTTTTATTACACTTTAAAAATGTAGCTGACACAAAAAAATATAGTCTCAAGGTATGTTAGTAGAATTCTTAAAATATGGTAATTTATAAAGGTATTTCTTCACAGTAATTCCTCTGTCTTACCTCAGAATGCATAGGGTTAGCCGTAATAGTGATTGGCACTTTAGCGTTAGCAGGGATGTACCCGTTGGCCCCACCACTCTCCGGCACCGAGCCTTTCTCCTCTGTAATAAATCATTCAATGTGTTTTGACAGCTCTGCTTTGAAGTCGGTATTATGACATCAATGTTGATATTATGTGATTCTATTGTTAACTTAAGCGCTTTCGACATTTCGTGGTCGGATGATCTTAAGATGTTTTGACGTTTAATTAAATTTTGATGCATTTATAGTCCTAAATAGGCGGTTTCAAACAGACCGAGCAGCCCCGAAAGCCTGGCGAAATTTGCTGCTTGTAGAATCTTGGCACGCCTACAAATTGGCCGCGACAGCTGCCCTGTAGTGCGTATGTGTTAAGTGTGTCAAATATGCCAACAAAATGGATCGGGCTTGTCGTTCGCTGTAGGCATGCGTATGAAAATAGTTCGACCGAGGCTGCCTTGCGAGGGGACCAAGTTACCCGCTCTTCGAACCGCTGTTCGAATTATAAACGAATCAACATTTAATTAAAATTACATAGATAGATTTATAAAAGAATCATTTTTTTTTTATTATTGTTGCAGCAAAAAATTTCACATTTTCACAACCTATCCCTCAGGTAGATTATAAAAAATATTGGACGTATTTTTTCTTTTTTTACGTAACCAAAAGATTACGGCAAAACATTGAGTAGGCAATACGTTAAAATGTGGCATGACGTCACTGACCGGTAGATTTTATACCGACTTGTGACGTAGCGAGCCCAAACTCCCCAACTTTAATGCGTTTTATCTAAACCTATTTAATAAGGCGCGCTGGTGACGTATGTGCGGCGTGTGTAACAAACAAATACCCACTATCAGTAGTAGGTCTCCTAGCCCGGCGACACAGCAGCAGCGCAGTGGCCAGCACCACCAGCAGGGCCGTGGCGCCCAGCGCGCCGCCCGCCGTCACCAGCGCGGCCGGCGCGCCGCGCTGGTGACGGATGTGCGGCGTGTGTAACAAACAAATACCCACTATCAGTAGTAGGTCTCCTAGCCCGGCGACACAGCAGCAGCGCAGTGGCCAGCACCACCAGCAGGGCCGTGGCGCCCAGCGCGCCGCCCGCCGTCACCAGCGCGGCCGGCGCGCCGCGCTGGTGACGGATGTGCGGCGTGTGTAACAAACAAATACCCACTATCAGTAGTAGGTCTCCTAGCCCGGCGACACAGCAGCAGCGCAGTGGCCAGCACCACCAGCAGGGCCGTGGCGCCCAGCGCGCCGCCCGCCGTCAGCAGCGCGGCCGGCGCGCCGCGCTGGTGACGGATGTGCGGCGTGTGTAACAAACAAATACCCACTATCAGTAGTAGGTCTCCTAGCCCGGCGACACAGCAGCAGCGCAGTGGCCAGCACCACCAGCAGGGCCGTGGCGCCCAGCGCGCCGCCCGCCGTCACCAGCGCGGCCGGCGCGCCGCGCTGGTGACGGATGTGCGGCGTGTGTAACAAACAAATACCCACTATCAGTAGTAGGTCTCCTAGCCCGGCGACACAGCAGCAGCGCAGTGGCCAGCACCACCAGCAGGGCCGTGGCGCCCAGCGCGCCGCCCGCCGTCACCAGCGCGGCCGGCGCGCCGCGCTGGTGACGGATGTGCGGCGTGTGTAACAAACAAATACCCACTATCAGTAGTAGGTCTCCTAGCCCGGCGACACAGCAGCAGCGCAGTGGCCAGCACCACCAGCAGGGCCGTGGCGCCCAGCGCGCCGCCCGCCGTCACCAGCGCGGCCGGCGCGCCGCGCTGGTGACGGATGTGCGGCGTGTGTAACAAACAAATACCCACTATCAGTAGTAGGTCTCCTAGCCCGGCGACACAGCAGCAGCGCAGTGGCCAGCACCACCAGCAGGGCCGTGGCGCCCAGCGCGCCGCCCGCCGTCACCAGCGCGGCCGGCGCGCCGCGCTGGTGACGGATGTGCGGCGTGTGTAACAAACAAATACCCACTATCAGTAGTAGGTCTCCTAGCCCGGCGACACAGCAGCAGCGCAGTGGCCAGCACCACCAGCAGGGCCGTGGCGCCCAGCGCGCCGCCCGCCGTCACCAGCGCGGCCGGCGCGCCGCGCGCGGGCGGCGCGGGTGGCAGCGGGGCCGCGCTCGTGTTGCCGGGCGCGGTTGCGGGGCGGAGGGTTTTGGCCGTCTGGGGAAAAAGAATAATATAAAAAAAAATATATATATGAAACTAAAACCCAACTGCGACAAAACACAGACAAATAAAACATTTGGAGCCCAAAAACGTCGGCGTTTTTTTTGGGCACGCCACAATTGTGGCGATAAGTCCCCTCTTTGAGGAGTGGCTAGAGAGGCGTCACGGCTTCCTCACCTTCCGCCTGACGCAGGTCCTCACCGGACACGGTTGTTTAGGGAGGTTCCTGTTCCGCATAAGGCGAGAGGACATGCCCGGGTGTCACCACTGTGTGGATCACCCGGAGGACACGGTGGAGCATACGGTGGAGGTCTGCCCGGCTTAGGCGGAGCACCACCGTGTCCTCACGGAGGCCATCGGCGGTGGCAATCTCTGGCGTCCGGCCCTGGTTCAGGCCATGATCCGAAGCGAGAGTGCATGGGAGGCCGTCACTTCCTTCTGCGAAGCAGTAATGCTCGCGAAGGAGGAGGCGGAACGCGCGAGGTAGAGGCAAGATTCGCACCCTCGCGCCCCTAGTCGCAGGAGACGCCCCGGGCGTCGGGAGTCACGAGCCGCCTTCCGGCCACCGTAGGCGCGGGCTTGCGGACGGTGAGCAATGGGTAGCTTACCGTCCGATTAGGACCAGGCCCGGGTCAATGGCGCGTTGTGTTCCACGCGCGCCTCAAAGAGATGTCAGCACCAACTGGTGGGGTCCGTAAGGGCCAATGCCTGCCAGGGTTGCGAGTTTGTCCGAAAGGGATATCGCAGCCCCGGCACACAGGCAGTCGAAGGAACACGGGTGGGTTTTAGTCAGTAAAAGTCTGACACGCCCTCCCGCTCCGGCCAGAGCGGGAGAAGTTATTTGATAATTACCCAAACACAAAAAAAAAAAATTGGAACGGGTGTTTTTGGGGGACTGTCTTATGTAATTTTGGCATTCGAAAAGTGCTGATTCTCAGCCTATTTTGAACAATGACTTTTGAATTTGAATTTAGGGCATAAATCGAAGATATTACGTGTCACTCCGGATTTTTATTTTCCTTGTTTTTTTTGTCGATTAAAGTTATATTAGAGTCATGTTAAGACTTACTTTACAATTACAATATATAATGCATTAATTTGAGAAAAAAACCATAGGCGGCTTTAAAAAACTCTGACACCAGGTTAGTCACTAAGCACACGAAAAGAAGAAGATTTGAAAAAAAACCGCGCCGCGCGGCAGGTGATGTTGTTGTATCTTGCAAAATACGCGAACGCAGCAAACAAGCACACAGTTTATTTATTTTACTACCTACTGCGTGTAAAAAAACCTGTCCGATCCATAAGGGTGTTGTAAGGTATCGTACTGAGTCTATTTAACTGGTAATTACCACGACAAAAGAAAAAAAAATCGACACAATTTTTTTTTCAATGGGGAATTTTACCGGTTTATTATATGGGGCGCGGGCGGCCGTCGTTTAGCGGGAGTCTACGAGTCATAACTTATGACCCCTGTTGAAAAATTGCAAATTTTTAATAGATTTGGGGTAATTTTGGTACTAAAAATGTTTCTTTTTAAATAGCAATTAGTAAAAAAAAAAAGATTTTTATTTCTTTTAGGTAATGTTATTGCAGTACCCAGGCCACCACTGCTCCTATGTTTGCACAAAGCGTAATAATTAAGCTGTTTTGATAGGGCCTAAAGTAGATGCGCTATGATATCCCGTAAAATTCAAATTTAATTTCGCACTGTATCGAGGAATAAGGTAGGCAGGTAAAAGTCAAACCTTATGTCTAGTAAAGAACCATGCAGTAGACCGTCATTACGAAACACAGGGTTCAATCAAATTGTGTATTCCGTTGCCACATCCAGTCAATTCCACCTAATTTCTTCAGACCAAAAATTCATCCAAAGTATCACGAATATCAACAAAAGGGCTAAACCATCTGCTTACTGTCGAAATAATATACATTTACCTTGATAGCGCTAAACTCCGAAGCGGCCTGTGCAGTATACGCCTGCAGCTTGATGTCATAGCTGGTGTCTGCCGAGAGGTGTGTGAGCAGTAGTTCCCGCGGTTCTCCAGAAGTCGTCACCTTCTCGTAAGCACCGGCTGAAGACACCGCGCGGTAGTACACGTAGAAACCTTCTGCTTCTACCTCACCACCGCTTGTCCACTGAAGAAACAGGTAACATTGAAGAAATAAGCCGTAAAACGCAGAATCGTAAGTAGGTATAGTGTTATTAGTTCGAATTCCTATTGAGTCAAACTCAAACTTAAAGCATTTATTTCACATAAACCAATTACAGACGCTTTTGAATTGTCAAGGGGTTGGTCAGTCAGAAAGATGAAGCTAGATGCCTACTACGCGTTGGAATGGCAACGCGTAGTAGGTTCCTATGGAGAAGAACGGGCAAGAAACTCCACGGACACTCTTTTAAATAAAAATATTGTTACAAAATATTGGTTATATCATTTATGTTGAAATTATACATGTGAGAACAATGTAGAAAGACGTGCACATTAAAAGCGTCCGTAATAAAAAGATAAAAACAATTCAAAAATTAAAATAAGCTAATAACTAAGAGATGACCAGTCCCTACTGACGGCGCCCGTTCACGATCATGACGCATGGATCAGCACCATACAGCTCAACCATTTTGAAGGGAAGTTAATGATCCGACACACACGCCACCACCAGCGAGACATTTGAGTGAGCATGACATACTCTCAGCCGCCAGGGCTCATTTAACTCAATGATAGACATACCCAGTAAATGGTAGTTTCGTCAAAGTTAATGAATAAATTTCGTGAAAACCACTAACTTTGTTATATAAACTAAACTTAACAAACATCGTTAAAAAATTTACTTCGTTCGTGAAGTCAAGTGTTATATAATTGCATACCACATGTGTGAACATGTGCACAATTATACAATACTAAGTGATTGAATTTATACAATGCAAAGATAGTTTTTGCAATGTTTAGCAACTCCAACAATATTTTCAATGCTAATCAACTAGTTTATGCGCCCTTGTGGAGCTGGACCAGCGTTGAGCCAAGCATTTTTGTCATCGATGTAATCCCCCAACTTGGCATATATGCTTGGCAGCATAGTGTGCGTTTTATACAAGATTATATTTCGTTTCATTTATTTCGAGTATGTAGGAAGATATTTTATTGTAACATTTTAAACAATACCCCATGAAGTATGAGTCTACTTTAGCCAGCCTGAAACCAGGTTAAACTAATTGGTCCCTATTTCTAGTACTATAATTGTGTCTTTCACCTCTTTTACTGAAAAGATTAAGATTTTTTCCTTACGTACATGATGTTTTCATAGATATATTGACAAGGTACCGTCATGATGTTAATATTAAAGTTCAATATTTTATTTCAGATAAACATTCATATATTGTTAATAGTAGTATAACTTAGCCTAATGTTAGTGTTAGTTCATGTTTATATTGCTCTGATGGCTCTTTTCTGCAGAATAAAAATAGAGTCGATGTCTGAGTCGAAGAATTGCCAAACCTAAGTTATAGTTTTTTATTTATTTATATAATCACTTACAACTATTATTACAGGTACAACCCAAGGCAATAGTGAAGCAAACTATACGAAAATAAGTTGTTATTATTAAATAACAACTTATTACATACAATCCTATCCTTGTGAATTCACTCCGTGTACAAGGAAAAATGTCTATCCCCACTGCTACAAGGTGCGAAGCTTCGCGTTAAGGGGCCCTCATTTACCAGATTAGTGCGGCCACGAGGTACAGCCAGCAGCTGAGGCCGCTTAGCGAGCATATTGCTTACAGAACGGATGGTCGATGGGATCGATGTTTATTGATCTAGCGAGGACGGAGAGGTGAGATTCCAACCGGCCGGAATGCGGCGCTGATGGTGGCGCCGTGTCGGTGGACGGTACCGCTGGCAAACGTGTCAATGTGAAGTGTATTTAATGAGAGAAAAAAAATAGACAGTCATGCCGCAGACATGGACTGCCGACAGAAGTGAAAACTTAAAACTGGTATTAGCTCCATCTAGCTTCTATAGTACAACACTACAGCTCGAGCATGTCGGTGACGCGTATTCATAAGTTTATCCCATACCAAAAATCGCTCAACGCGCCTAAAGAAATGTTCACTTCAACAATATGAAAATCTGAAAAGGTTATGGTGGACAGAACGGTTGAACTAATTACTTTTAATTGTCTCATCAAAAATATTGTTAAATTCTTAATCAATTTTATAACTACAACTAATTTCTATCCACCGCACATACTTGTCGCATAAAGTTCAAGAAAAAAGGGCGCTAGACAGCCATGTTAGTCGTGGACGTCCCGCAGCCCCGGATCTAAAGGTGGGCAAACCGTGTACTGTGCCCCGGGCGCTAACTTCAGGGGGCGCCAAATTCAAGCGTAGCAGACAAGTGCACCACCCAGCACACCGCAACTTTGCAATAAATAATATATATAAAGGTTTATTCACAAAAAAATACAGAAACACATTTATAATAAACATTACAATTCATTACAAGTTGCAAGATCTGTACAAAAAGTACGAGTATATAACCCTGTCTCTTAGACTAGGATAGCCTGTATTCTAAGATGCCAGTGTTCGGCCAAATAATTACTTAAACATGATTTATTACAACAAATGAACGGTGTTGATGTTATTAAGCTTCTGTAATTTTGTTATGTGTAGTGTAAATTAAATGAAATTAAATAAATGAAGTGTTACATACACGTTTGAGTTTAAGATTGGGGAATTAAGTGCCTACTTGTGTGCATTTTTAATGTAAAATCTGCAAGACTACTACTGGCTACTGTGTTGGATTACTAGGTGATGTATGTGATCAAGGACTCCGTGTAGAAAAAAAAATGTGTAAATGAGACGCGCAGTACATATTATCTTTCTATTTCTTTCTTACAACAGTTTTGGCGCCGCTGTTGGATTCACGCATTATCGATCGATAAAATGTCATTAATATGTTGCTGCCAAAATTTTCATTTCTAGAAATTTTGAATTTCGCGGGCTATCTTAGCACATCAATGATTGGCGGGGGCGGTAGCTTTTGCCCCGCCTCAAAAAAAATCTAGATCCGGGGCTGACGTCACGGGGCTTATCGAGGCGCCCAAACAACCGATGACCTGGTGAATTTTGTGGAAATAGTGCTTGCGACAAACGCAAGAGTAGTTGTGATTTTTGGAGGTGGCCCATGGCAGTTTATGTCGAATAGTGGACGTCATTCGGCCGAATGGTGATGATAACGTATGCAAAAGCATTGTGTATCTCAGCTTTTTGATGTGTAACATCTTTCCTCTCGCGTTCCTGCAATCTGTGAGAGTGATTGCGTGAAAAGGGACGGAAGTGTGTAACAGGAAGCCGGGGAAGCGCGCGCTATTCGATTTGACCATTGAGCGCGCGCGGTGCTAGAGTTAGCCGTCAGATAGTACCAACACATGTCCGAGAGGTTGGTACTGTCAGCCAAGATGTCAGATGTGACACATCCTAAGCGACTACTGTAAGGCTCGCTCGTTTTTATAGTATCAGTACAAGCAGACGTTTACTGGAAAGTTTGTTGGGTAACTGCTTCTCAACTAAAACATTAGGAAGTGGAGACGGGCGAGTGTTTTGCGGACCGCCGCCGGGCCTAGGCCAGGGCCTCGCACAACATCCCTCCGGCGTAATCTCGGCAGTTTGGTGACAGGGACTAAAGTGGGAGTCCTGTCACAACAGGAACATGGAAATCATTTTCGTTAATCCGTAATGATTTACAGTCGTTTTCGCTAATCGACGAAGGCAACATGATGAGCTAAAAAAAATACAAAAAATTCTCAGTCTAATTTAAATACATGATTTATATTTTTTTATGTTTCCCCCATCTTGTTATTTTGTGTTTGTGTGCTTATTTTTGTTCTTTATACATCAGGTATAGTGAAAACAAATGTTGTACTTTCTTTCTTATTTACTTACGGTCCATCCCAGCTGTATGGTGGTGGGCGACATGGCCACGGCCCGCACGAGCGCGGGCGCGCGCGGCGCCTTAAACCCGCCGCGCTGCAGGTGGAAGCGCGCACTACTCTTGCCGAGCTTGTTGTCCTGGTTGGAGTATACTGCTGCTATGCGGAACCTGGGTGGAACATTTTAAACATTAGCAAAAGAAAATACAATCTATATCTATACATATAAATTAAAGGCGTTTTTCGTGTCTGTCTGTGTAACCACGTTGTTCTTCTAAACAACGCATCTGATTTTAATGCAGTTTTAACCATTTAGAGAATTTATTCCGGAAGGTATACCGTCTAACCACAGAGTAACCCGTGAAATGAGGTCCAAAACAACTTGTTAGAAGCCTCTCTCCAAGTACTTCCCGAAACACCCCATGTTATGTTAAGCGATTATTTATAGTTTAGAAGCTGGACGTTTTTTTTTATATTTTAGGGAAATTTGACTTCAGTTCTCTTTTCCTTTTTCTGTGACATTTTTTGTAAATATTTTTATTGATTATTTATAAATCCTAGAATTATGGCCTACGATCGATAATAATACTATGTGTTTAAACATCACCTAAAGTGACTAAAATTTTGCTAAAAGGGAAAATTTTTGCTCGACAAAATTCGTTCTAGATTTTCAGTCTGTAAAAAAAGAAAACAACAAGGGGATTAATGACCCCAAAGTAGTCAACCTCAACCTCAACCTTCCAAAGCAATACAAAAAATAAGTTATTTTCGGGACATTATTTGTAGATATTGTAGTTGGAATATGGTATGTAAGCCGAAAAACACTTTTTTTTCATACCTGGCAGTACTAAAGTATTGTATGTGTTTCCGCTTTGAGTAATCCATTTTACATGTACTTCCTTGCATCCAATTAAGCGTGCATGCCAAATTTCAGCTTAATTGGATAATAGAACATAAAAAATTACGTTCCAGTTTTCTCGTTAACCATTTTAGAGATTGACCTTAAATCGGTTAACGACAAAACTCCATCTATGGTAATATCTACCTCCAGAAATCTAAATTTTTTCAATCCTACGTAGATATCGTAGTTTAGTATGCAGGACTGTACCGTCGACGATGGTCGGTACTTACTTGTAATATTTCCCGGGAGTCAGTCCATCGATCTGGTAGGAATGTATGTACGCTGGTATATCCTGGTTTGCGGTGTTCCACTGAACATTGCTCGAGTTGCTGACCTCTCTGTATTGTACCTTTAAAAAGCCGTAAGATTTATTTAACATTTTGTATCTGATGGTATGGTCAAGACGCGAAAACGTTAAGCAATTTTTCCTTCCTTTCCCACATAATCGGGCGCATGTCATCTTTTCGCACTGCCTTTTTCATTGAAATGTTAACAATATGTAGTCGGAAAAATAATAAGGTGGAAGTAAAAATAAACCTTAAGAGCTTTTATTCCGAAAGTGGGCAACGTCACAAATAGATGTCAAATATTTCGCTGTTTTATTTTTATTCATATTTAATTAACAAGTAACAATACTCAATATGTTAGTAACAATACTTATTAACAACTATGTTAGTAAACTTAACCTACACACTTAATGAATGCCTGCTACACGCTCAACACCGATGTGGAAAGTTTTGATTAATTTGGCAATATTACTATATGGAAATAAGAAATGTGGCTAGCGAAACTAACGAACTAGAATAATTATGAAATGCAATAATTAGTATCGCAACACCGAATATTTAGTTTTAGATGTAAAAAAAGTATTTGGAAACTTGCCAAATGCCTTTTGTACACCTAAAACGGGTACAACTTCAAATTCAATGTTATAATTACCATTCATTATTAATATTCTAGTTCGCTAGTTAGCCACATTTCTTATTTCCATACGGTATTATTGCCAAATTAATCAAAATTTTACAGCTATTTGCGACGTTGCCAACTTTTAGGATAAACGCTAATAAAGTGCTTAACATTTGCATTCCATGACTGTACAGGAACCATTCTCTAAATAACAAACATTAACTTTTAAGTATTTTGCTGTTAGCAGCAAATTGGTGATGTTATAAAACTTAAGAAACTCTATGATCCTCCCCTACTCAAGACTCCTCGTAAAAAAATAACACAGATTGAAATGAAGCTCGGCTATCCTCGCAAAGTGCTTTTATTAAATCCTTAGTTTCTCGAAGAACAGAATTAAAACGAATGCCAATTTGCCATCGTTAATTCCAATGAGTACTCTCGCTAGATGGGCTAGCCCACAAAAACTTGCAGCTCGTATAAAATGCTAACTTTTGTCCGCATTTCCGTCTGCAAGGCACGGGCGACGGACCAAAAGCAACGACTTCAGTCCCCTTTGAGCATTTTATACAAGAAAATACGAGTTTTCAAGAAAATAATTATGAATCGGGCTGTGTATCTTGTTTCTGCTGTGCTCTCTAGGTTGAAAGGCTGTTCCTGTCTCGTGGGTGATATAAAACGAGACTGAAAATAACTAGCACATGAAATGGTAACACGAGAAACCATGCCAAGAACTCGTCAGAAAAAATCTAGCAAAATGGTGGAGTCACCGTGGATCAGTTATATTTTGCAAAGGCTGCCGAAAAACACGTTACAGGAAAAGTTACTTAGATGTTGATGTTAACATTTTCGACTCACCTACTTTTCATACAACTCATACGGCGTGCCGCCATACATATTGGAAGTGAACCCTCCGGGAGGGTTGCCGGCATTACGTTTGCACTAAAGTTAACCATCGCGGACAGTCAACGGCATTAGGTTTAAAACCGTGTTATAAAACACTGTAAAACGAAGTAAAATTGTGTTTTCAGGGGGTCTTGTCGCTATACGTAGTTTCCAACCTTTTATTTTTTTTGTGAATATTTGTAACAGCCTAAAAAAAAATGCTTGGATGTTAAAACCAACGCATATACTAATACATCTTGCTAAACTATACATCAGATTTTATTTTCACGGTTCATAATGCTGTATTCGCTAAGAAAAATCTACATTTAAAATGAGCCCTCCGCGAGGACTCCCGTCATCCCATATGCGACTAGGTGAACCCTCCAGGAGGGCTCCCAGCACTGAACATGTTAAAATACTAACCATGAGACTTTGCTTACCTTGAAGAACCGTATAGTTAACCCTTGGTTGTCGTGTGACCATGACACCATGACGCTTTCATCGTTCAGTCGAGTCACGTTAGGTCTTGATGGAGGAATCATGACAGCTGAAACCAAAACTTTACCATTAAATCCGGATCCTTTTAGACTTCGTTTGGTCGTGACCTAATTGATTTCTAATCATACCTTTGTGTTTTCTAGGATTCTTCCTGCTGTGCCTTTTGGGTGGTATAATGGAGTATCCTGTCTTCGGGACTTCTACTGGATAGTACTGTGCAAGGAAACAAAAGGCGTTAATTAAGAAGCCTGAACAAGATTGGCGCAAAAGAGAAGGGAAGAGGCTGAAGACGAAAAAGGCTGTGGATGAGATGTTGTTATCCACTTATTTACTTACAGATACATAAACTCATATGTTTACTTATATTTTAGGTTTATTTCTTCAGGATAACAGACAATAGGGACAATGACAAAAAAAAATTTCGTCCGTCAGATAGATTATTAAAAATTATTGGACACGTTTTTTTTCTTTTTTTACGTAATCAAAAGATTACGGCAATACATTGAGTTAAAACGTGGCATGACGTCACGAGATATGATGTAGCGAGCCTACACACCCCAACTTTAATGCGTTTTATCTTAATATTTTTTTATTAATATGATAAAGAAAAAAAAACCTGTCTAATATTTTTTTATTATCTGACTGACGGACTAAATCGATTTTTTTTAGCCAGTCAACATCCCTGTTGCCAAACGTCGACGGCGACCGAACACATCAAGGCATTGCGCTCCACGTCTCTGACCAAAGACACAATTTTTATTTTTTATTTAGTAAGAATTCTAAATGGCGTTCGAATATATTCTAGCATGAAACATAAGTATTAGAGATACAAATATATAAGAACTCATTGGTAAGCATTGGCACCACATAACTACATCGTACAAGTATGGTTACTAAGAGTTTTACTTTCTTCTCGTGAAAGCCATGTCTTGCAGAATAAAGCTAGTGAAGCTGGTAGTGCTAGCTGGTGAAGTGTTACCTGGTCGGGTATTTGCAGAGGCACCACAGTAAGCATACCGGCGCCGTACGCGCAGCCGAGCGAGTTGCACGCGAAGCACTGCACAATGCCTGCGTGGCGCTTCTCCACGCGCTCGATGTTCAGGTCCGTGTCTGATGAATAAGGATTAATTTAGAGGGCTTTTCATACATATGGGTCGGGCATTCCTGGGTCCAGGACGTCCGAGTGCCTCGCCAGTGAGACTGCTTGCATACATTTTGGATGATTGGTTCACAGATGTCCAGATTCTGTCCACGGTCCGAAATTATGTTTAGATTAGAGATTTATCTGGCTTGTTTTTTATTTTTTGTTTGATTATTTCTTTTAAGTATATTGTATTCTTTGGGTTCTTATTCAGAATAATTTCCATTCATAGACTCAAATCTGGATAGGATTTTTATTCATTTCTTATACTATTGACGGATCACTGGAAAAAGCTTAAGTATCAGGTTCAAATAAAAACATCAGAGATGAGAGATCAATCTCGCACAGACATGTAAATGGATTACATTTGGATTTTATTTATAACAGAAGTGCAACAGGTCCCAATATTTATGTCCGTCACGGACGAATAAACTACCCGACAGAGGCGACAAAAAATAATTGATTCATGAGGTTTCACGCAAGTTAACAGAAATATGTACGTTGTGTTGAACACTGAAATAAAAACTGTTTCTATCACTTTTTACAGACAAAATCAAATCAAATCAAGTCTTTTTATTGTATTGGTTCTATAGCCGCGGAGCGCTGCAAGCAAGAGTAGTCCTTACGGTGATAAGTTATGAACTTCTTTGACAACTACTACTCACTATTAGTCTTCACTCCTTTCTCGTTCTTCAGCACCTCAGCATTAAGCACCCAGTACACACGCGGGGCTGGTGCTCCGAAGGAGTTCCCGCAGGTCACGTGCGCCTTCCCACCTTCGTTGGCAGTCGATACGGACACGTTGCCGTCCCAGTGAGGAGGTTGTAAGGCTATGACTTTCCACGAACGACGGATTCCGTTGGCTGTGCAGGAGTATACGCCCTACAAAAATGATACGGGCAATAAGTAATTGTTTGTAAAAACATTTGTGATAGAGGGTTCGATCTTGTCAGCAGCAGGCAAGTCGCAACATATTTGACGTTCGTGTCGAGCATCTGAATCAATTTTCGCATCGTGTATCGCCACAAAGTTCTTAATTCAAAATAGGTACTGGTAGGTACCATCGCGGTCGCCCATATCTAACCACTTTGAAAACAAAGTCCCGTACACACGATTACCAAATCTGTAGGTAAACGTTACTGTAGTGGCCGAGCGCTGCAAGCAGGAATAGTCCTTACGGCGTTCAAATATGCATGTCCACAATAGTACCTAACTGCCACCAAGAATAAGTCTATGAAGAACCGTTTTTCAAAGACTGAGTACGAACTCTTTCACAGCAGGCGGGACCACTCAATCATATTGATCTGCAATAACTAACCCTACGTAAGTAACTTTTATATATAACCGGACGTTCATGGAACAGATTTCTTTTGAATACTTGCGTTTTTGGGGGGACTGTCTTATGTAATTTTGATGTTTGAAAAGTGCTGATTATCAGCCTATTTTGAATAAACGACTTTTGAATTTTGTTTTTTTTTGAATTTTGAATAATTAGTAATTAACTTTCATACTACATTCTTCGTGATATTCTGGTTTTATTCACTCTTCTTTCTTTTACCAGGCGGTATTTCTTTTATTTGGAATGCGCTCCCTCTGAACAGTCGGTTATCTTTCAAAGTGAAGGTACGTGAACATATTCGTAAGAAGTTAGCAGAATCATTGCAGCGCAGAGGTAGCTACCTACCTATCGTTATTTCTCCTGACAAAGTTTATTCGGTTTATATGTATGTATCTATGTATTAGTAAGTATTCTTTTTCGAGTTATCTATCCCTTATGTTGCACCTGCTATGTTTTGTCTGCATCACCGTAAGGTTGAGTGGTAGAAAATACCATAGTTATTATGTCCGCCTTTGTACAGTATTTTTACTTGTGTTAAAGTTTTAATAAATAAATAATTATGTTTAGTGTTTACATAAACGAATATTTTAAATCATATATCGAATCAAAATAAACCAAAAAAACTAAGGCCTTAGGTCATTCCTTGAAAACGCCAAATAAAAAGCTGCCTTTAAACACAAACGGTTTATATTCACAAGAAGATGGCACTTCTGAAAATCGTTCCAAAGCTCTTTTCTGATCAAAGACTCAAAACACAATACGACGCTTACACAAAAAATATTAAACTCAATATAAATAAAATGCTCAAACATTTTATAATCTTTGAAATGGTGAATCTTTTGTCACAAAACATAAAAAAATAGGCCAAATCGAGTCGGACGCGCAATCCAACGGTTCCGTACCAACGTACAATATTTCACTTCTTTTTTTTCATTACTTTAATTTCAAAAAACGTTTCTTGTATGTGAGCCCCCTTTAATTTTTTACTTTAGAAAAAATTGTTTGGTCTCCTTTCTGCAACTGTTTTTATTGTTATACTCCTGCTAGTACACAGAACATACTTAATTTATATACCATTGTATAGATAATTATATGCAGATTAATTCTGTACTTTTCAAAAATTTATTGAATGCAGCAGAAACGAAAAAAACATGAAAATAGTTTTAAAAAAAATTCCCGTCAACCAAATATGAAACCTGAAAACAGCTTGTTGTAGCTTGCGAAAAAATCAATTCATTGAGTTTTTTTTTTTGTAGTTAGTTATAATTAATAAAAAACTAACTACTATAATATCTTTATTGTATTTCCAACTTCGACCCTCGTCTCATAGATAATACACTTAAATACGGGACCTCTTCCGTTGCGTAGAAACCAAGAAAGCAAACCTAAATCGTCTTTGACAGTACGTACCCGACGTGTGGGCACGTCAAGCGTCGAGAGCAGTGTGAAAAAAAAAAAGAAGAAAAGTTCCGCAAAGTCACGCCTGAATCAATTAACTATAAACTGTTAAATCTATTTATATACAGGATGGAATTTTAAACCCCACCTGGAGGAAAAGTACTCTAATTATTGGAGATAGCAAATTTTACTTAAAGAAATTATTATTAAAACCCTTATTTTTTTAAAGAAACCCGTAGGCATATAATTTTTTTCGAAAAGTCGTCTGCGACACTCGGGTATCGAACCGGCTAAAATCCGAAAAAATAACACTCTGTACTTTTATGGCATCAATCGATACGGTCAATCATAAGGATCAAATCTCTCTAACAAACATGATAAATTAAACGAAAACCGTAAAATCTTAACTTATTTTAATTGAACGAAAAAAAAGGGTAAACTAACTAATTAGTTGCTCAAAATGAGCTCCATTTTGTTGGATACACAAATTTATTATTTTAAGGAATTCATTTGCAGTAAATTTGAATAGCGAGGTGTGATGAATATTTAAAATCGAAGTGTGAACCTCAGTTCTTAACTCGTTTACATTTGCATAGGATTATTGGTAAATTTGATTCTAGAAATATCAACATAAAAAAAACTAAAAATAATTGTTAATTAGGTACTAACATAAGTAATCAGATGGATATTTGAGTAAAAGTTCTTTATAATCTTGTCCAATGGAATTTATAAATTTATGTTTTATGTTTTTCCTTTCATTTAATTTACCATGTTCGTTAGAGAGATTTGATCCTTATGATTGACTCTATCGATTGATGCCATAGAAATACAGGCTGTTACTTTTTCGGATTTAAGCCGGTTCGATTCCCCAGTGTGGGAAGCGAATTCTCGAAAATCTTTGAATGCAGATTTGTTTCTTTAAAAAATAAGGGAATGTTTCCTTTGAGTAAAATTAACTCTCTCAAGTATTTAGAGTACTTCCCTACAGTTGAGGTTTAAAAATTTCAGCCTGTGTAATAAAAACGATTCCCTATTTCCCAGAATTTCCATTGGTAACGCCATTACTTGAGAACGGCTGCACTTAATTGAATAATTATTTTTTGTTGTGTTGCGTTATTGCTCTGGACAAGGTTTATAGGATAGGTAGGTATGTAGGTACAATACGTAGAAAGGTATATATTTAGGTAAGTAGGTCACCTACCCTACCTACACCTACCTACCTACCTAGTATGAAGTAAGTAGGTAGTGAAGTATGTAGGTAGGGTAGGTAGGTAGTGCAGATAGTAGTAGGCAGGGTAGGATAGATAGATAGGGTAGGTAGGCAGGGTAGGGTAGGTAGATAGAATAGGTAGGTGGGTAGGGTAGGTAGATAGGTAGGTGCGCTGTAGATAATAAGTACTTAGTGCTACCCGTGCAAAGCCGGGGCGGGCGGGGCTATATCATAATATTATCTACCCATTTCATTTTCTTTTAAATCACCAAACCACTAACAGGCCAAAAATCTCTAAAGTGAACAAAATCTAATAACAAACCTCATCAGCCGGTGTAAAAGGCGACACCATCAGCATATGCTCGTTAGCATACGACTTCAGCTCTCCCTCTCCTTCCAAGCTCCAGGATATGTTCGGAGGAGGCGTGCTGACTGCTCCACACCACAGACGGAGTACTCCGTTAGGTTTCACTGGCATTGTCAATACGTCCTCGTCGTCTATAACTCCTACGTACTCTTCGGACTCGAGGAATCTGGAAAAGACGACAAAAATTTGCATTTTGGATTAGAAACAAAAGGATGAACGTTTTGCAAGTCTGTAGAAAAAGAAATATACCTCCAAAAGTTACACCGGGCGTATCATAGAGCGGAAATTTCCCTCCTGTGCAATGTTTTTCATATTTTTTTCAATGAAAATATTTTTGACATTTAAATGTCTCCAACACGTGGGTACCCCAGTCCAGTTTAATTATATAAACCTTAACAAGGTTACTTTACATAAAACTCCAATATTTCACGGACATCCAAAATCCAAATTCGCACTACACGGATGAAAGTTTCGGAACCCAAATATCTGTACATGCGATCGGACTAGTCTCAACATTTTGTGGTTTGGTTGGTTTCGTCACTTAAATCCTACTAAAGGACTTGTGGTCGCAGCCACTTGAAGCACACTACAGTACAAATACCCGGACCTTAATACCGTATGTATCAGAAAGGTGGAGTCCCATGGAGGAAATTGTTCAGTTTGATGATCCGTTAATAAATATGGCCACACCTTTCTGACACACTCTCTATAGCAGATTGGGTTTTAGAAAACGACTGTCATACATGAGTGGCAGAGACGATGCGATGTTCTACAAAGCAGAACTTTTGTAACGCGCCGATCTACAAAATGTTATGGAAACACGTATACAGTGCGTACGGACCAGCTAAAGAGTGCAGCTCGACCCGACAGTTATTCCCTTGGATTTTTCAAATATGTGCAGGCGGTACTTCTTGGCAAGCGTGCAACTTCCCATTTGGCGAGACAGTAGTGAAACGTTTATGCTAATGATTTATTTCAAAGTTTGAAAATACCTCGGATAATACATAATTTATTAAAAATATTTAGAACTAGATGTATAGATATTTTCTCTTTATTAATCTTAAACTTATTTAAAGTCATTTTAATTTTAATATTTTAAATTATTGTGCTCCTCACAGGGTTCTTGTTAGGTGCTGGACCCCTTGAATGTAACATCTACTTACCACAACGGTGCAATAACATGTTTGAGTTTATAAAAAACGGTGTCATATTAATGGCATAAACTGGAATAATTTGCAGTACTAACCTGACTTCTCTACTGCCTTCCCGCTGGACCTTCAAATGCGTCTTCTGCGCTATATCTAGAGCGTCTCCGCTGAGCTCATTGGTGGCTCGGCAGCTGTATGTACCACTGTCGTCAGAAGTCGCGTTATGTATGACTAGCACGCCATGAGGAGTTTCAAGTTGCTTTCTCTTACCCTGAAAGAAAGACATCTTGTTAAAAAAAAGACTAACAAACTACAATACTTCTGAAAAAAAAAAAAGTAATTGCCTAGGGACAGATTTGAGTTGAGTTTAGAGGTATGAGGAACAGGGTGTAAAGTTCACTCATCCTCTATTGAAATGGGGAATCCTCTGACTAGACGGGTGTCGTGTCTGGCGGGCGATTGATGTCGGATAGTGTTACGAGTATATACTCGTATGTAGTTCGCGTGGAAAACTATAATTGAGCGACGCAGGATTTTTGTGGACGTCAGGTCTTTGATGCGTAGTTTGCATTTGGCGATGTAGATGCCGCCACAATAGTATCAAATCTGCCCGAGGCAATTACTTTATTTTATTTTGGTTTAGGCAAACCAAAGTAAAGTGTCACTTGATAAATTATTGTCTTTATCAACTGCTGCAGTTTCGTGGTGGATTCCCGTCAATTCCCTTCCAAAGAGAGGAGGCCAGAGTCCCAGTAGTGGGGGAACATTATAAGCTAATTATGTTATATTTTGTCAGTTGTTCGTATTTAAAATCGATCGCAAAGAAAGTTCCTACTTATAGTAGGAACGTATGCAACTTCCCTCAACCGGGAAATAACAAAGTTCTTATAAAATAATCAAAAGATAATATTTGACGCGTTCAATGTGTTCATGTTTGTTTACCTACCTCGGAGTGTTTTCTAACAACGCATCGACGACGTGTTTATCGAATCGATTACCACAATCGATTCTATCAATTCGGTAAGCTTTTAAAGATAGCTTAGCTAGCAAGCAGCTGGAAGAATCAACTACCTAGGCAATATCCTACAACTAACAACTTCATAACATTACACCACATAAGTACCTCTTAAATGTATTTTGTCAAAGCCAGCGAATTGCAGCGAATTTTTAAAAAACTTGTATGTTTGTTTCCGTTTCATTTAAGAATTGCATGAATAGTTTAGCGTGTTTTAAAAAGTGTTATTACTATGCTTAAATGTACTAAAAAAGGAGCTACGTCTGCCAACAAACTGCTGTGCAGATGGCAGAGGTAATATATATTGTAAAAAATATATTTCTACTAATAAACACTTTTGTTTTTATTTTATTTTATTACAAACTGTCTTCTATTCAACTAACTATTCACCAGAAAAGAACCGCTAACCGCAAACATCTAAAAAGCTATCCAGGACCTAAAATCAATAGTTTTTAACGGTAAAAGTAGTGAGTGTAGTTCCCCAAACATTCACTCAGTTCGTTTTCAACAAACCCTCTAAAAGTGGATACAGAACGAACTTCATTAAAAATATTCGCATATCGCTTCACCGTTCAAAGCGACCACAAGTACACTGAAACATGCTTTGATTCTGTGAGATACAGGCTAAGCATAAACTTTGTTTACCAACTATTCACAAACCATCATAAGAGTTTTCTAGGGTATCGGATTTCTTTTGTAATATCACAAGTGAACTGAGATATAACGTTTATTAATTTTTTCGTTTAACGCGCATTTCTAAGCCGAAAAGCGGCCACCCCAAATAAAATATGATTATTTCTTAATTTCTGTTTAAAGATAAAATATTCTGTATTTTTTTATTTAAGATACTTTGCACCAAAAAATCCACGTGGCTTTGGGTAGAGGGGGAGGTAAGTCTAAAACCTCACCACGTATCGCCAGGGAGGGTTATAAAGATTTGGACGAATGGACGACCCCTAACTTTAATATTATAAATGCGAAAGTGAGTTCGTTTGTTTGCTGTTAATTTTTAACGCTTAAATGGCTAAACAGATTTGAATAAAATTTGGCACATGGGTAGACCATGGTCTGGAGAAGGACATAGGATACCTTTTATCCCGATATTCCCACGGGATCTAGACTTATGCGGGTGAAACCGTGGGACGCAGCTAGTATAAACTATTATAAATGCGGAAGTTTGTTTGTTTGGTTGTTACGCTTTCACGCTAAAACAGCTTATTTGAATAAATATCCTATGTCCTAACCCAGGTCATGGTCTACCATGACCTGGGTTAGGACATAGGATACTTTTTATCCCGATTATCTCTCGGAATCGAAACTTATGCGAGTGAAACCGCGGGACACAGCTAGTCAAATATAAAGCTGTGTTAAGTCCGGAATAAAATCATTTAGTTAAACTTTTCAATTAATTCTGGTGCCTAAACATTACCATTATGATTAGTGTTGTCTAGACTCAAAAAGTTATCCAGATTTTTAGTCACGTAGATTTAAATAATCATGCCAAAACATTGATGACATCATATTCACAAACCAAATGCAGTGATCACACGATTAGTCTTCAAAACCGTTGTTGGAATAAATATATATACGTATATATATTTAGTCAATTAAATGGTAATGTATTGGTTGTAATGATCAGCTATGGCAAAGTGTCGTATTCAGTAGTCAGAAATCTACGTACATACTACAGTCAGACTTTTAATTAGCAGCAGTCAAATTACTCTTCATACGTCATTTCTTGACGGAATTACAGTAAGAAGTTTCATTTTACTGCAGCTAATTAAAAGTCCAACTATAATCTCAAATCATGCCTTCACATTACTTGAATGTAATGCCATTATTAGTGATAGTGTCCGCAGGGCTAGTCCGAAAGTGATATCGCGGACCCGGCAGACAGGCAACGGAAGGAACACGGGTGGGTTTTAGTCAGTAAAAGTTTGACACACCCTCCCGCTCCGCCCAGAGCGGGAGAAGTCATTATTAAATGACTCAAAAAAAAAAAAAAAATGGCTAATAAGAACCACTTTCCACCACACTCGAACGTGTGTTTTCAAGTGTTGAAAATAAAAACATTGTGTGCGTCGACAAGTGTGACAAAATTTTTATAACATCTGTGTAACATTAGATAATTAAAATTAGATAATTTGTTTAAAATTGTGTTTTTAAGTATTTTATCTTGCATAATACACGTATAAAAAAAAGCCCGAACAAACATTGTGAAGAAGAAATATCACAATTTATAATGCACTAACAGCACCTTGCGATTTCACTCGCATAAGACTCGAGCCCGTGGGAATATCAGGATGAATAATTATCCTATGTCCTAACCATAGATCATGGTGTGGGTAGATCATGGTCTACCCATGTGCCAAATTTCATCCAAATCTGTTCAGCAGTTTTAGCCGGAAAGCATAACATATAAACATACAAAAAATCTAATATTTTCTCTTTATAATATTAGTTTAGATTGTGCTCAAATCCTTACCTTGGACCCTTCTTTCCACCACGTCAGAACAGCTGGTGGTTCCGAAGTTGGCTCCTTACAGTGAAGGATTACCGTATTCTGCAACGGAGCTATGATGACCCGCTCTTCACCCGTGATCTCACTGGGCGAGTTGATCAGCCTTGCCACCGTCAGGCGGGCAGGCACTGACGTCAGACTGATAGCACCATACCATACCACGCACTGGAACAAATAAACAATAACATGATATCATCACATCTCTTTCTTTCTTTTCGCTTCAGGAATGAAGCAGCAGGCAGAGGTGTACCTATAGTATAGTCATATTTCGCCAGTTATCTTACGACGATACTATTGCTATAGTTTGACCGAGACCGCTACGCCGCGCCTTAGGAATGCGCGAACCAGAACCTCATGCTCAGTAGTTGCGCTTGCGTACATTACATCAAAAAACCGGCCAAGTGCGTGTCGGACTATGCATAATGAAGGGTTCCGTAGTTGGGATGAATTTATCCCAAGAACAAACTTAACATTGTAGTTGAAAAACATGTTCTCCCATACCATACATTCCAACTGTAAATGTAAGTTTGTACGTAAAATATTGAGAGATTTACCATGTTATTTTAAGACTACAAACTTCTTATAGGTTTTCCTGTAATCTATGAGTAAATAACCATTCTCTGTAAAAAAAAAAACTACATTTTTGGCTCAGTAGTTTTGGAGACAAAGGGGTAATGGTAAATTTTCATCTATTTTCTTATAAATCTTTAAAAGTATTTATTTTAAAATTAATATTAAAATACTTGAGATCCTCGCAACAAGCCCTTTCATTTGATATGTCACACGGTACAGATTGCAAAACTTTTTTTTTTTCTTACTTGCCCCCAAAAGTGACCACCATATTCAAAATTCATTTATTTACGTTACACGTCCGTGTTTGGGTCACAGAAATACATATGTGTACGAAATTTCATCCTAATCAGTTCATTAGATTCGGAGCAAATTGGCTGTGACAGACGGACCGACAAACAGACAGACAGATACACGAGTGATCCTATAAGGGTTCCGTTTTTCCTTTTAAGGTACGGAACCGTAAAAACAGTCAAACAATATCGAATCAATAACTGCTGAATGATTAAGATTCAGTGTAAACATTCAGCAGTTATTGATTCGATTTGTCCGTCGATGTTGTACGAATCGAGCTTTTAATCAAAAATTGTTGGTTCTCTTTCGACTTAGTTTTTTAGTTAGGATATATGTGAGTAATTGGAAGTAGAACATTTCAAATCGTACTGCTATTTGTTAATTGATATGCTTTTTTACGATTTCCACATCAAAGTCTTTAGTATTTTCGAGATACAGCTTTTTCATAAAGGAAAATCCATTTGATTATATTAATTGATTCACTGCTTCCTACTTGTGAATCCAAATCCAATCCAGTAATTACTCGTAAATTGCCATAATTATGGAACTAATCGATATATAATCTACCGCAGGTGTTCCGGGACCACTATTCACTATTCCCCGTGGTTTATCCCTTAGTCACCTCTTACGACACCCATGGGGGATTGGCGTATTCATCCGTAACCAACCACCACATGGGGACGATTGGAAATCTTGTTTGATATATTACCTTTTAATGTGAACACGTTTTCGCGAGATTAGAGTTCCGGGTATGTAATTATTGAAATCTGTCTGTGTTGGTAGTATGCACTGAGTTTGTTAGTATAAAACAAAAGGCACATCGAAAAGAATCATTTATGATGATCAATGGTCTTTTAGTGAAAAAAAACCCTTTTTACTGCAGTGGATATGGAAAAGAAAAGAAAGAAAATACGTTTATTTGCGGTACACATGACACAAGGAAAGAACAAAACAAGAAAATAAACAATTTGGGGGAAAATATGCGTCACATCAGCGCAAAACGGCCATCGCTCAGCATAATGCTGCGACCATATGCGAGAGAGAGCCCCAGCGCTGGTTTTCAGCGACAGCCGGCGTTGACGTGATGACGTCAAACAGTGCAGCTTATACTTAAAATGAATAAATACAATACTTAGACATGGACAGTCACAAGTTATATTATTATTACAATTACATATTATTTTCAGATGACTGCACTACATCTTCGCGGCAGACCCAGGTGTAGATGACGATACGAGGACGCCTATAGGGATTGGTCTATGTTGACGCAGGATCGAGTTCAGTAGAAAAAGGAAAGGAAGGCCTTTGACCTGCAGTGTGACAACACAGGCTAATTTATTTGTTATATATTTTGCTTGTTTTAACTTTAATTCATTAACTGAACGTTTAGTTTGATTTTGTTAATAATCACCGTGTACGATCTTTTTGGATATAACGAAAATGTCCAACTCTGATCCCCAAGATACAGACTTACGTCTAGTTTGGGTTTCACCGTTCAAACGTTCGTATTATGTACTTGATTATTAATAAATAATTTCAATTTCTTACATCTGAGAATGGACATCGCAATCCCATCTCTTTCGACGATGACCGAAGATAGTCTTTCTTTGACAACACGAATGGAACAAACTCAATCTCAATCAACCTATATTGTTCCCACTGCTGAGACTCAGGCCTCCTCTGTGTGAGAGGGAGTGGGCCGTAATCCACCACGCGGGCCCAGTGCGGGTTGGTAGATGTCACATGTCTTCGAATTTTTGGTTCTAGGACATGCCGGTTTCCTCACGATGTTTTACTTCACCGTTTTGAGAGCAATGGTGATGAAATAATTTACACAAATTAAAGCGCCTGTCTGGGTGCGAACCTAAGACTCATAAGTTGGGGCTTTTACCACTGAGCCACTACTGCTCTCGAATGGGGCGAACGGTTTTTATGTATGTCAGTAAAAAGATTATGGTAATTCCTAAAAGTGTTATGTCTAATGTTATTTACAATAAATTCCGTACCTGATACCAAGTGGTTTCCATATTCATCCTAACTTCTATCTCCATTTTCGTACTTCTTCCCGGCAACCCTGGTATGATCTTCTTGCCTTCTCCCTCTACCACTTCAGCCCAGTTATCGCCATCCCTGTCAGGTTTCCATCGCCATACGAACCGCTCTCCTGGCACGTTGACTTCACACTCGAACGTCACTCTGTCTCCAAGGGGGGCTATCACCGACTCGGGGTATTTTGTGAACCTCATCTCGAGTTCTGGAAGAGAGTATAAATTGTGAAATTACATTCGGCAAATGGGCAATAGTTTTTTTTTTTGTAATTTGCTGACAAACAAGCTGAGCCGACCTGGGGGCCTACCACCACCTCTAAAGCAGTATTATTTTAATCTTACTTCAGTGGGGGAAAGAGATGGAGCTAAATGTCCTGAAGAGCTTCATCTCTTTCCCACACTAAAGTAATATTAAATAATACTGCTTTAGAGGTGGTGGTAAGCCCCCAGGTGAAAAGTGGTTAATACCGCCGTTAGACATCTGTAGCACAAATGCAGATAGAATAGATACGTTGACAACTTTTAAGGCAAAATGTAAATATCTCACACGCGTGTAATATCATATACTCATTCACTCGTGCACTCATTCCGTTCAAATCGAAAAGCCGTTCAGCATTTCAACAAAAATATTTGTCTCCCTTTATTCTTTAACAAGGAGCTCTACTAGAAGCAGATTTTAAAAACACCTTTATTATTTTCTCAATATTTTCGAAGAAAGCAGATATTCCACTTTATAAAATAATAATACTGCAAGCGATGCTGTGTCCACGTTTTGAAGGATGCATGGAGCAAAAGGAATATCTGTAGAGCATATTGAAAATCGGCCAAAGCGTATATTGAGCCGGAAGATGGAGCCGGACAAAAGCGCAAATATAGGTACAATGAACATTCAGGAAAATGAATTGTGAAGGCTTCCGCAAACAGGCGCGACGCAACTCCAATAGAACAATTTCTGATGCTACGGCGAACTACACTTCGCGCACTCTCGTTTACTCAGCTAGACGTCGAGCGAAAAATTCATGGCGGAACAATTACCGGTGTCGCTTCGCGCAACAAGTCGCGCCAGTCTGCACGAGCCTTAATGCTTGAGCTACATTGTCGTGATAAAGCGAACTACACTTCACACGCTCTATCTCGCACACCGCTCGACGTCTCGCTGTACAACAGAGAGTGCGCTCTGTTCGCTTTATCGCAACAATCTAGCCGTAGCAATAAGAAATTTGACACCCTACATCTATGTGCGTTGTTAAAGCCATTTCATACACTTTCAAACAATTACAGTAGTGATTGGAATATACAGACAATTTAAGATGGCAGTCAATTAGCTTGACTATTAATTTGCCTGACGTTACCTACATAGAAAACGTTATCCCAAGTAAAGGTAATGAAGAGAACTAACATCATTACTTGCAGTGCATATGAGATCGAATGCAGCTTCAACGGTTTCAAAGGTAACATACTATCAAATTACCTATCAAATTAGTCTATTGCGCTTCGTACAAGTCTAGAATAAGTTCTAAGTAAGAAGTTCGAAATGAAACTGCAGCCGCAAGATAAACCGATATCTTCCTTTGAACGTAAATAAAAAACGGATTACATGAACACATTTACCTACTCAAGAACTTTGTAAATGGAAAAGTTTCTAAAATGGAACAAACATTTTCACATCATTTGTCAAATCTCCATAATCAATACACACGTAATCAGTGATTCTCAAGATCAAAAGGAACACAATTAGAATCTTTTTTTTATTTGCATACCAAAAGACTGGCCATAACAATAAAAAAGAAATCTTGCCGTCCTTGATACCTTGTTACCCACACATTTCGATCTCGAATGACGCATCCGACTCCAGCGGAATAAGCTCATAATAATAAACCACGCATACCAATTACGACCTTATGTTATGCATCAATAAGTTGATATTGAAATGCATTCAGTAATTGAGATGTTACATTTTATTTTTCTTTGTTGTCGGGCACCAATTTATGTGATTTCAGTCCCGTCAGTCATTGACCGTAACTTTATGGAGAATTTTTAAAATTTCATCTCGTTGTCGAGAAAATAAAAATACTGTATTTACGATTTGTAAAGGTGATTTCGTGTTGAAAAGCTCGTGGTTATACTTATTTCATGGTTATTTTTTTTAGCCGTTTAGTGATCTAAGCATGTGCAAGTGTATTTATGACAAAATCACCTATGTTCCCACTTCTGGGACACAGTCCTCTCTTCGAAAGGAAGCGGGCTGTAATGTACCCCGCGGGCCCGATGCGGGTTGGTAGATGTCACATGTCTTTTTCTTCATTTTTGGTTCTAGGACATGCCGGTTTCCTCACGATTTTTTCCTTCACCGTTTTGAGAGCACTGGTGATGAAATTATTTACACAAAGTAAAGCTCCTGCTTGAGTTCGAAACCACAACCTACGACTCGTAAGTCGGGGCCGTCACCACTGGGCCACCACTGCTCTCTCTATAGATAGAATAGAGAAGTTAGTGAGACCCTTTACACTATATTTGGATATACAAATTTGGGTCATACAAATACACACACACATATTTACTGGTTTTTTTTATATCCTAAATATATGTGTTATTTCACATACATATTTGGGATATTTGAAATATTTGGGATATTTTGGATATTTGAGATATATAGGATATTTTGGGATATTTGAGTTATTTAGATAGATCTAGAAATGGTTTTCACCACCACTTAGAGCTTTTTAAAGTTCGGCGAAGGCTTACTTACGTGTTTCCTACCTGTAAATCTACAGCTGGCATAATTTTATGTACATATTTTAAAATAGGTATGATTATACCGGGCAGCTTCCACCTACGCTATAAAAGATGATTTACTTCCTGCCACAGGCATTATTATATTTTTAATTGATTATAATCTTACATACCTATTATTTCGTTGGGAAAAGAATATTGATGCTCAAGAATAAAAACTGAATAAAATTAAAAGTGGAGATTTGTATCTTAAGGACAAAACTGTGTTTCGTCTCTATGCTACCTACATCCTAGATCCTATTTATGTAAATTTATACAAAACATAAACTTGCACTTTACACGAGGTACTTTAGGTCATAAACTCGCTGCTACGTCTTTTCATAGTTATTTCCATACCTCCTACATAAAAGCAAATTCCGTTTTAACACATTCCAAAACTCTACATCATTGACGAATGGTAGATATGCACTAGGGGGCCTACCACCACCTCTAAAGCAGCATTATTTTAACATTACTTTAGTGTGGGAAAGAGATGAACCTCTACAAGACGCATAGCTCCATCTCTTTCCCCCACTGAAATAAGATTAAAATAATACTGTTTTAGAGGTGGTGGTAGGCCCCCAGGCCTTAGACGCTATAGGGAAACGCAACTAGTGACGTTCACATGCATTCCGATGGAAAACCGGTTTGTAGCAGCATCACTACGAAATATGATGGTCTCTGGGATTGCCAATCACTTGTTACTATGGTAACCGTGAAGATATTTTGAGGAACGAACAAAACCGCATTTGCATGGACCTATTTACATTTGTTAGTACGGTGAGAGACCTCAAGGATTCGTTGAATAAATTAGTCGCTGCATTTCGTGTAAATGTCAATGTTACATGACACATAACAGAGCATTTAATAATAGTTCATCTTGTTTCTAAAATCATCATGATCTACCCTTCATCGTATTTTATATGAGATTGGCGCAACACTGCTTTTTCTTCCATTCCTATTAACCGACATCTCAGAATGGGACAAAAAAGGTAAATTATTAAAAAATATTGGACACATATGTTTTCTTTTTTTACTTAATCAAAGGGTTACGGCGATACATTGATTAAAACGTGGCATGGCGACACTCCTATGTAGATTTTATACTTAGTTGTGCCGTAGCGACCCCCACTGCAACTATAATCCGTTTTATCCAAGTATTTTTTATAATAAAGCAAGAAATACGCGTCTAATATTTTTTTTTTTTTCGACTGACGGACTAAATATAATTTCTTTCTTTTTACCCAAGCATCATCCCTATTCACGTTCTTTCTAGCCATATCATCTTTCAAACTATACATCAATATTTTCTTTGATCTCCCTCTTTTTTTATCATCTGATCAGCATAATATAAGAAAGCTCAAAAAATTCTAAGCTTATAACTGTTCAGTTGAGAGGATTGTTAATCAAGCTTTTCAGCCAAATTAATCTTTCAGAGCTCACGTTCGAATCACGTTCGTTAATAATAAGTGAATAATATTATTAATGCACATTGCATTTCATATCGTGATTCGTGCGGTCGTTAATTTGAAAGGAATGTTTTATGACATTGCATTTTTAATAATTATCATGCAAGCGGAATAAGCTCTCGTACTCAACATTAATTTCAATACAGAGAAGTGACAAATGTAGTGACATTTTAAAGCGAAATGCATTTAATATCTTCTGCATGTTTGGGTTTTCTGTGCCCTGACTATTATTAGGTTTACTGTTTCGTTTTCGCAAAAAAAGTATGGCTTAACCTCAGCGATTATTTCTGCCCTTTGACGATTGCCATCTGACCACTAAAATCATAGGTGAACAAAGGTTTCTTAGTGACTGGACCAGATTTACATCTGGTCCAGTCATGAAATCACTGTTCCTGAATATTGATATTTTATTAAACACATCGAGTATCCTAGTAGCTCGTACCAGTCAGTGCTAGATCCTCCTGTTATTATTAAACCCCAAATCAAAACAAAACAATGTTTAAGGCTTTCAATGTAAACATTACCAGGGAAACAACAACGTACTTTGAGAAACAAACGTCAACAATTTCTAAACTTGACGCAAAATGTCAAACACTCCGATGTTGGACGTCTAATCAACTGCTAGTGACCAAATCCAATTTCTGAACGAGCCGTTTCGAATCAAAACTAGTTCGGCCGCTGTCGGGAATGAACGGAAATAGAAGAAAAAAATATAACAAATCCTAAACGAGTAGGTGGTACTAATGACTTCACACAAATACTTGGACAATATAATGACTAGTAAGCGTAAAATTTGTTCGGCACACACCCACACAAACAGACTCCAAACTTTTTTGGGTTCCCTTCGAAACTGGACGGACTTAGTGACCTTTTCGTAAAATATAAGCTGTCTGGATTATTACGTAAAGTTTTATGTTTGCGTAAACAGTTCATAATACGCATAAAGTTGCCTATCTATTATTCAACCATATTTGGTTTACATGTGAACGAAATTCAATATGCACAAATATCAAGTCTTGTTTTATATAATACATATTTTCATTTCAAAACGTTATTTGAATAAACAAAAATATAACGAGTGACATTTACATTATTTAACTACTCTACTATGAAATAATAAAACGAATATATAGGCCAGAAATAATCAAAACAGTAAAGTCTGTATTTGTTAATAATAGTAAAATAAATAATTGTCACAGAGATTAAGATTGTTTATTCATCAATGGATGAACTATTTTTCATAACATAATAGAAGTACATATATTTCATAAAATAATATAAGTTCTTTTTTTTCATAAAAACATATACACGTTTTTTAATATTAATTTTTACTACTAGTGGGAACTGCGGTATAAAATATCGACAGAACTCGGACTCTGGATATTTTTTTGGCCTTTCGCCGCCATAAGCCTGTGTCGCTGTGTGCGTAGCTACCTGCGGTATCCGGGAGCTTGTCCTGCCTGTTACAATTCCAAAATAGACAAAAAAAAGTCTTATCGTTTTACACCTCGTACATAACCATTCATCTTCCTTTTCACGCCATACCAGACCTTTATAACCACGCAATGATAATCAAAAGGAATTAACTTTAAGATTTCCTTTGACTTGCTTGATAGGTGGCGTGTACTGCCGCGGTCCAGCAATTTGTTTTGTATGTTAGCGATATTTATGTATGTTAGTAAAGTTTAAATTGCTTTTATTAATGTAATTATTAAAATCAAGTTTGTGAATATTTGAACGTAAACTTTCCAATATGTTAGTAGATATTAACGCTCGAACTATTCCATCGCCGGCTTAACTTCCTCTATTTAGGAATATTCGTAACTATTTTCATATGTAGGTATATGCTAGTGATTATATTTCCTTTAACATTCCATATATATTATAAATTAAAGTCGCTTTTCGTGTGTCTCTGTGACCGCGTTGTTCTTCTACGCAACGGATTTTGATGCATTATGTGTTCTTTCTTCCGTCATGTTTACCGCAAAAAAAAAATGTTATTTCTTTCTTTCTTTCTTGCTATGCGATTTTAACATCAATTAAAGAATTAATTCCGCAAGGTGATACCTACGTGCCCTACATTAGTAATAATAAACTTAAATGTAGGTACTAAAGAAATCTCCATGGTTTGTCAAGTCGTAAAAACCGTGCGAAGCAGGTGTGGGACGCCAGTTTCAAATAAAATATACTCACGTGCTATCGCTGGCACGAACATCGCCAGAAGCAGCTGTAGATGCAACGGTGCCGCCATATTGGCAACCTGAAAAAAAAGAAAAGATTAATAAAAACTCAACAGAGGATTTTTTTTTTTATCGCGCATGCGGACTTGCCCTGCCAGTATTTTTTTTTTTGCAGTCAAGGAAAAGGTTGATGTTGATATTGTTTTTTTCGACTAGACCCCGTTAAGCTCCTACACTCGTTTAAACGTGGTAACAGGCATTCAAGATCTCAATCATTCAGATTAATCACTCACAGATTACTCTTATTAGTTCATAGACAACGAATTAGGACCGCCTCGTTATCTTGATTAGACACTGCGAGTTCCATGATCGACTTCATTAACGGTATGATTAAAGAATATCTAATCTCTGGCGCTGCGCAACAAATACATGCGCATTTGGAGCTGTACAACTTAGATACATTAGATATTTTATTTATAAGAGCCTGAGCAGGCTGACTTCAAATAAAAAATAAAACTAAAAGTTTGTGTGGCTAAAGTAGGTTTGTCTCAGTACATACTAATTCCATGATTCGTCTCTAGTCAAACCAAAAAAAAACAGTCCCAAACTATGCATACGTGTGTGTTCTTTTTTTGAATGCAAATCTCATATGACATACTTTTGAATGTCGCATGCATAAAATGGAAATACCAACTGACATCAAAGTTAGCGTGATAATAAATTAAATCTAAGATAAAAGTTGTATGCCCTATAAATTAAAAGGGCGTGAACACAACACACTTCTTATGACATTTCTTATTTCTGTTTCACGAGTATGTACTTTAAGTACCTACCTACTAACCCAAATATGACATATATACATATTATAATAAATAAAATAGTAACGAAATCAAAACATTGAATAGGTATATTTTTTTAAAGTAATTGCTACGAGGTGTAGGAAGGCAACGAGTCTGATGCCGAAAATATTTTTTTTAGATATTTTTGTCTGATTGTCTGGATTTGGCACATAGATAGTTTATAACCTGGATTAACACATAGGGTACTTCTAATCCCCGTAGTACGTTCCCATGGTATATTTTCCGACATCCACGCGGGCGAAACCGCGGGCAAAACTATACCTAATATGTATAAATAAATGTTACATGTACTACTTACTCAATATAAAAAAGCTGTATTTTTATTATTACGTTAATCTATTCAGAGTATATAGAGCTTTGAGCGTAGAATTCCTGCTTTTATCGCTCTGAACTAAATTAAACATTATCTATCCTACAGTCGGTCGGACAGTCAAGTTAAATTGTTTTCGCTCCAAACATAAAGGCTGCCTTCAATTTGTAATTAAAATGAAAATGTTCTAACGAGCCAAGAGTTTTATTAGGCGGCAAGGAATATTATTTTAAATTGCAACGTTCTAAACGAATTTCAAAAGCGAAAGCACTTCTCCACTCAGCCTATGTATTTCTGTCATAACCCACGTGAAAAAGCAAAACACAATTTTAAAATTAGAACGTTGTTGAAATCGGAAACTGACGCGTGCCAATAAGCCAAAATAATACGTTAATAACGCGCTAACCGTTACAGACCGTTATTTATAAACAAAAAATAACCGCAACAATGTATCTTTTATTGCATAACTTCATTCTTGATCGATCGTTCGTTTAGGTACAAGAATGTGTTGTTAATTCATCTCAACATAAAACGTCAATATCTTTGAACATTTGCATATCAACACACGGACGCGATCATAAAACAGCCGTTATCACATTTATGAATAAAACACTGGGACACTAATCTATGGTAATTATTAATTTATAGACTGCCCGCCGCGATGTTTTGTAGACTATTTATCACAAAATTGACATTAAATCGGTTGTAATGGCGGTAGTATATCGTAATCATCTAGTAATAGCCAGTGAAGAAATCGCCGATCGATAACCACTTGATATAGCTGGCTAATGGCCAGCTAATAACGTTAATAGATGTTAACTCTAACGTTATAGCTCTGGTTATCGAGCCGCGAACATTATTTTATAAAAGTAATCACAGTTTCCCCGCACACTAACACGTTTCAGTCTAGTCCTGGCTTTCTTTTTCGTAGCATTACCCCAAGCTTGTAAGTAGCAAAAGAACTTTGTATTTTCTAAAGTTAATTTGCTGGTAACTAAAACAAAAAAAGTATTAAATGTTTTTCCTTGCGCCAATTGGGAGCAACATTTCTATGGCACTCATAGGTATTAATTACCTTTGCGAAATGCTTTTATGTAAAGTAGCCTGAATGGTGTAGTGGCGTAGTGCTTGGCTAAATTTTCTCATCCTGGAAAGCTCAGCGTATGTTATAGCAGTCAGTTCGAAACTATCGAATAAATATACTGGGTTTATTTGAATTGAATTTCGAATACCTAGTTTGGTTGTATTCAGTAAAGTTCTATATTGGTTAGAAATCAGACAGACGAACACTTCGTTCATAATTCAAACATAAATGAGGGTGTGTCCACACTTGTTCATGCAACTTGAACAATGAACTAATGCAACAAAAGAAAATAATGGCTATGGCATAGCACTTGTAGCTGTCAAAGCGAAACAAATATTGGGTGCATTATATAGGGTTGCCAAACGTACTCTAATTAAAAGAAATTGTACTCTATATCGCGTAGGCGTACTTTATAATCAACAAAAGCAATAGAGTACGCTAAAATACTCTATTTATATTGACTCTCAACTTGAATTGAATAAATTCAGCATTCGCTGAGACTCTTTTCTGTTAGGGTCGTATTTTCATTTGACCACTCTGGGCAGGTGCCCCGGGGCCCCACAATCCATGGGGCCCCTTAGTTCCTGCCAGCGTCGTTAGAGGTTGCAGAAAACCTACTTGAACCCTATTCGAGGCGGGTGGCAATAGGTTTCGACGGCCTAGTTTAAGGGCAACAATTCAAAGTGGCGGAAAGACAGAAACAGGGATTCGTTGAAATTGATAATAACTGAATACCTCATCATTTTGAACTCAGAACTAGTAGTCCAGGCTTCTAGAGCCGTACAATTAATAAAAAAAACACAAAAATTTGTTATTATCAGCAAAAATGAAGGAAAAAGATGTTTTAAAAATAACATAAAGTTTTACTCTTTCTTATAAGTCTATAATTAATCACCCTCTCTGAAATCAGAAATAATTAATTTCTTCTAAATAAAGTTAGCAACCCTAAATTAACATTTACATTCAAATTGAGCATCATGAACAACATGAATGTAATATCCCTATACCACTAACAAAATGTATGTAATATGCAGTATCATAATATGACAAATTAGCAAACAGTAAAGCCCGAGAGCCGTTCACATTCTGGATTTCATTACACATTCTGAGCACGCTAGAGGTGCTATCACTTGTATCGGCCACTAAATAACAAGAATTGGCTCATACATGTGTGACTAACGATTCCTAGAAAAGGGATCACTCGTAAAATATGGGTGAACATGGTGGACAATATTATTGTTTCTGTCCGGACACAAAAAGTGCTTCCTCGTTCAGTTTTTAGAAGGAAGTTAGAGGAATTCCAAATTCTTAACCCTAATTTCGCGGAAATATGTTTTTAGAAATGAATGGCGTAACTTTCATGAAAGACTTATTTTAATCTTCATTTCAGTGTGTGAACGTCTGCCTGCTTTAGATGTTAATTTTAATACTTTCGAATGCAGAGAAGACGTAAAGCCATCTATTATTTTAATATAGGGCCACCGCCCGTACTTCAGGACTCTAAAGATCATGAAAACCCATTTTTTTTGTGATATACCTAAACGTGACCAGTAACTGGCCAATAATAGTTATTCCTACAAATAAAAAAAATGGCACGCACCTCTGACTTTTCGGATTCATGTGCGTATTGTATAATTATCACTTGCTTCAAAAGCGGTGAAGGAAAACATCGTGAGGATACCGGAATGTGAAGCCAAGTCAGAGGCCCATGGTTAGTCACTAACCTACTTAGTTAGTCACTAGACTTCTTTTCGTGTGGTTAGTGACTAACCACACGAAAAGAAGAAGACAAAAAAAAGACGGAATACCTACCCACCTTTGTCGAATCTGTCGAGAGAGTGAGCAGAAACATTATGCTGCTAAAGCAACAAATCTAGTTAGTTGAACCGAACCTATTCGTTTACCAATTATAGCCAATACAGACAAAATATCAATGTTATAATAACCTGCTTTTCACAAGTTTCTCATTGCAATCATTCATTTCTGTGTGCATTGGGCCAATTGGGGTGTGAAAAGCAGGTTATTAAAATAATATTAATTAATCTGTAACTCTCTGTGGCCACAATAACTTTGTATCGAACACATCATCAACAATAATGCCATATTCACGTAATTACCGCGTAATCGCTTAAAAGTAGCCAACTGCCAAATTGAAATACAAAATGGCGGATTATTCAAATTAAGCGTCATATTTGAAGCTTAACGCAAATGTACACTAATATTATAACGAGAAAATATTTGTATTTTTGTTTGTAATGAATAAACTCAAAAACTACTGGACCGATTTTGAAAATTCTTTCACCAGTAGAATGCTATACTATCACTGAGTAACATAGGCTATAATTTATAAAAATATCACTCCAGCGAAGCCGCTGGCGGAAGTTAATACAATATATGTTAGCGGAATATGTACCACAAATTCTAGCTTATTACATAATACGGTATTTCAAATTGCAGCATCCGTTTTCAGTAGAACTTCCCATTTCGCGGTAGTTTAAGTTGGTAAACGTGTCCTAGGTATTTGCTAAATAGTCCATTGTAATCATAGTACTAGAGTATATTAGGAATTATGTTGTACAATTCGGTGTAATCGTAATATACCGAATAAATGGATCAAACAAAACATTCACAAATAAATTATAATCCAGTTCGTTGCTCTCTTTTTTCTTCATAAAATCATTTTCCGATTCCTGGAAACAACTGGAAAAGTCACAGCTGTTAAAAGTATTTGAAGAACTACCAGAAAACAGGCTAAAAGGGTTTTTTTAATGTTATTTCTATTATTGTAGATAACTGAATTTATAACGTTTACATTCTAAGAATAGGTTGTAATTCTACTAGCATTCTGGAAAACCAATTCTAATTTTCAAAAGCTCTTCACAGATGTTATATCTAGGTGCATCTTCATTTATTTTAAGGAAGACTAAACCCATCTTAAACCAAAAGATAAAATATATTTAAAAATAAAGAACTGTTTAAAAAAATACAACTTTATAAACCGAAACTATACCATTTCTGTCAAACAAAAGAACTTGGGTAATGTTTTTTTACCGAAAAACGTTATCCTACAAACAACCGACCTCTTTACACATAAAGACCAAATAAGGTCTCAAAATCCATAAACATCCAGATGTAGTAGAATAAAACCTCTTCGGTAGTCACGGTCAGTATGTATGACTGTATGTATTTCCTGCGAAGCGCCTCACTAAGCTGTCAAGCGGCATTACTGTACCGTGCACTTTTTATCCCCTGACCATCATTCAGGATTCCAGTAATAATGTCACTGCCAACCAAACAGGTGTGGGCAATCTTATCGATGTTGACTGTTGAGTTTTTCGTCCGTATTTTTAGTAGCTGTATGAGCAGATCTTAAAGGATAACGATGGTAAATGTTTTAGCGATTTGAGTTGCTAACCGGTTCTGAAAAAGGAACAATGTTTGTTTTTGAATTGAAACGTGTACCCTTGCTGCTGATAGGCATATAAAAAAGCGGGCGAGTTCGAACTAGGGATGACTATGAACGAAGCCAAACTTTTTCGGCGGCGATTCGATAATTGGACGAGAATTGAGAGCGAAATTTCAAAGGACGAGTCACATTTAGGCACATTTCATTACATGAGAGAAAAGATAGATATAACTCTCTGTGTCTCTCACACTACATCTCTTTTGTTCTTTATGTTTTAAGAAGTGTCATTTCTATGAGATGTACGGTGCTGCACGTGCATTTTTTTTTATGAGACGAGGTCTTCTTCAATGCAGCGCAGCGAGTTTTCCTTTGAATTGTTATTTTTACGATCTAACTGACATGTTGTGATTGTCTACAAGCCCATGTGCGTGTCTAGGAAAGCAATATATTACATAATACCTCATCATTATGTAGTTAAGTATGCAAGATTCAGCATCATTGTCCTGATGAAATGTGAAGTTAGAGCGTTATCAGGTTATCACATTGACGATTTGCCAGCGTGTTTCCAGCGAAGCGATTTGTGAACGTGCTCTCCATAGTGCGAAGCGAGCTAGCTGCGAATACTCGACGTGTTCTCTGCGTTTTCACAAAATTGTACACTTGCTTGTCTCACTCGCTCCTATTCAGTCTCGAGTGTTAATATGTATCCAGTAGTATCCACTTAACAAAATTCAAAAGCAATTTTCTCGTGGGATATTGACTGCAACTTTGATATAAGGCCTACTTCATATTAATATGGGTTCCCATATACTATAAAAATAAAATATAATTAATAACAACTATAATTGTGACTACATTGTTGTTTTGGGTTCCCACCTGTAAAAACAAATGTAAGTGGTAATAGTAAATAAATAAATAATTCGTTACAGCATAAAATTACAATCAACACAGTAGCGGCAAATCACTTTTAAAAGTTGCTAAGTTTATAAATATTGGTGCTCGTGACTGTATACTAACGTCAATCACTCTCGTTACGCAAACGCGGCGAACACGTTGCGCACGCGTGGCGCGGTACGCACACGCAGCGAGCTCGTTGAAAAAATCGCCTCACTGGAATCACGCTCGCAAATCGCCAGCGTGATAAAGCCGTTGAATTGATTGATTCGTGTGCATCACTTTTTACGTATACAAATAAAATGCAAATTTTACGTTGTTGAACCTAACAATATTCATTAAATAAACAAAGTTTTACATTAAATTTTCGTGCTAATATGCAATGTAAATTATTTAATTAAAATACAAAATTACTCCTTACGTACCTAGAAAATTTAAATACAATTTAATTTATGACTGAAAGGTTGTACAACCTACCAATTACTGTTCAGATTCAGAATTTCCAACTATGTGAATACAGAATTACCTAATGAAAATGCAGTAGGTATACATATTTTAATTTAAGACCTAATCTAATTTGAAAGTTTATTTTCTGTCTTTTTGCTACTGAGAGCAGCTTCCACAGATAATTTATTCTGAAAAAAAGTTGTAGGTATTAAAAGCCTTTGCAGTAGGGTGGAAATAAAAAACGGGTAGGTATTTTCATTTGTATGCGTGGTTAGAGAATACCATCCCGAGCTGTTCTTCAATCCCGGGATTACGGGATTTTTTATGCATAATCCCGGGACCCCGGGGCTATCCCGAGATTAGACTATGTGGTTTCTAATTGGGCTCAAATTAAAAAACTTGAGTAATTTCTTATAAAATGTATTTAATTTTGTTGCACAACACAAATCACAATATAGTAAGAAAAGGAAAAAGACAAAAAAGCTACTTACGAGTAGGTATACTTTTGTGAGAAATAAAAAAGACTAAAACAAAAACTATTTAGAATTTCGTAAATACAATCGCAGAAATATCTAAGCATCCAATGTTTGCCTTCCAAGCCTGCTTAGTGTCGGGAATCGCAGGCCGATTCCCGGCTACCGTAGGCGCGGGCTTGCGGACGGTGACTAATGGGTAGCTCGCCGTCCGAGAAGGACCAGCCCGGGTCGACGTAGGCGCGTTGTGTTCCACGCGCGCCTCAAAAAGATGTCAGCACAACAGAAGGGGTCTGCTAGGACCGATGCCTGCCGGGGTCACGGGAAGTTCCGAAAGGGATACCGTGTCCCCTGGCAACGTACAGGCAATTGAAGGAACACGGGTGGGTTTTAGTCAGTAAGAGTCTGACACGCCCTCCCTCTCGCCCAGAGCGGGAGAAGTTATTTGATAATTTCCCACCCAAAAATAAAAATAATAAAATCTTGCTTCGTAGTTTATTGCCAGCATAAGCAGCAGCTGAAAGCACTCGCTCTGGTGCTACACTGGTTTGAGGACAATAGATACTTATGTACGAGTATATATGCTGTTTCTAAGTGATATCCACAAACTCCTACTTTTTCGAACAAGCAAAGTCATTGTCAAGGCGCAACGGACTCCGAAATGCAAACTAGACCTGTTTGTGGCAATCCCGAATATCCCGAGATTACTCGGGTACAGTACCGGGATTTTCAGGGTTATAAAACAGCCGGGATTCTGGGATTCGGGATCCCGGAATTGTAATCTCTATGCGTAGTGAAACATAAGTTAGAACTATAGCAAAAGTAGGTTCCTATTAGTTGATTACCGTTGCAGCTGCATTGTTAAAAGTTCACTGTATATACCTACTAAGACAATGATTTATGTACAGCGTGGTCTATAAACTTGTACCTGACTAAGAATAGGCTGAGAATGCCAGTGGAGGGCGCTTGCGTCGGGCCTGTGTTAAGGCGAAAGCGTCGAGGTAGCCCGCGAAATTCAATTTTTCTTACGTTTTTTGCAATTTGCAGGTCAGTATCATGTTGTACGTTGATCTAAATATGATTTGCGGCCGTATCAAATGTTTATTTATAGAAATATTATCATAAAAATGATCAAAACAACTCTCTAAATTCATATAATCGCATTGAATGACTATTTCATGAAATCATGACATTTGTCGATTGTGCTTACTTATGGAGTTGTATTGCTGATTGTAATGATTATAATTATGTGAAGCCATATTAGTTACGGTCGCAAATCATATTTTAATCAACATAAAATCTCACACTGACCTGCAAAAAGTAAAAAACTATGGAAAATTTGAATTTCGCGGGCTACGTCAGCGCATGCCCCTTAAGGACCTGCCACACTGAAACTTGTTATGCACTTACAACCTTTTAGATGTCAAAATTCGATGTACATGAGTTCTCTAAACAGTTTTCACTAAACCTCAAACTTAGTTTAAATATTCTAATACAAAAAAAAACAATAGACGACGTATATTGTATTTTATAATGGATTTCAGCAAAGTCACGCCTTTTTTTTTTTTTTTTTTGGATGGGAAATCATCAAATGACTTCTCCCGCTCTGGGCAGAGCGAGAGGGTGTGTCAGACTTTTACTGACTAAAACCCACCCGTGTTCCTTCCGTTGCCTGTGTGCCGGGGCCGCGATATCCCTTTCAGACAAACCCGCAACCCCAGCAGGCATTGGTCTTTCGACCCCGTCGGTTGGTGCTGACATCTCTTTGAGGCGCGCGTGGAACACAACGCGCCGTCGACACGGGCCTGGTCCTGATCGGACGGCGAGCTGCCCATTGCTCACCGTCCGCAGGCCCGCGCCTACGGTGGCCGGAAGTCGGCTCTTGACTCCCGACGCCCGGGGCGTCTCCTACGGCGACTAGGGCCGCGAGGGCGTGCAAGCAAAGTCACGCCTGAATCAATTAACTATTCTATACTGTTTTGATAGGTAGGTAAAACCTTTTTACATTTCTCATTTTGCGTCAGAACTGAAAAGAAAGTCATTTATTCTAAAACATTATAACCCTGTCTTTCCTGTTGCGCAGTCGGATAAAAAGGACTAAAATTAAGGGTCTCTACAATGACTAAGGTACCCACACTACCTACATACAAAATACAGCAAGGCACTTCCACTCTTCACTACTTTCCTGGTATTTAAGCTTTCTGGGAAACTCTAGGTTGGCTTAGGCTTAGGTTCATAGAAAGTGTGGCAAATACCCTGAAACCGGGGGTAAGGTAGGAGAGAAGTCAGCAAACAGACATGAAGTGTTATCCAATCCTTACTTACGTAAAGGACATTGATATGACTTGACTGGTAAAGTGAAATGAAAAGTGTAAACACAGTGTCACAATGTCACAGTGTGTCTAAGTCACGACCAGCTTACTTACCTTGACACTTCACACGATTTTGTGGACACACACTAACAGATTAGATACGGTAGGAATGTCTAGGTCAATATTTACAACGAAATGTACTAAAATTACTGAACTTTAAGTCTAACAATAAAACATTTTATATCAAAATATGTATTTTCAAATCTGATGTTGGAGTTCATTCTATGTTCAAGTATATGTTGCTTTGAACATACTTGTACGCTAGTCTTTATTATTGAGAAACTGATAAAAGAGTTATTGGTAAGTCCCGATACTTACTTTTTTTTCAAAGAAGTCTTACTTTGGTTGATAGACAAAGTTATAAATCAACAATCATTGATATGTCGAAATATTTAACGACGTAATTCCTCAATCAATTCGACAGTTAACATACGACATTCATTGTTTATTAAATCAACAATTAGAAATGCTAAATGTGAGCCTAAACAAGAGAACGAAGTAAATGACAGGGGCTCTCAATCAAAACAAACGATGCACGATTGATAGTGTGACACACGGTGACACATTAATCGTTGAGTTAACATATCATTACAGTTAGGAGTGTTTGCATTACTATGCCGGGCATGTCCTGCCGAGGACAGTGTCTACGCAACGTCGGTGTTGTCAACTATGTACCTTTGAAATATATAATTAAGTTGCATTTTTTTAATTCTTTTCTTGGAGAGAATGTCGAAATGTTTTGCGTGAGTATCGTTAACTTTGAAGCCTCATTGGTAAAGTTACAGATCTTAAATTTCTAGAAAGGATCGCAAATTAATTTAACGGCGCAGGATAGCCATCACCAGAAGAGTTCATTGTATTAGTGGCTCAGCAGCTTCAATATTATCAGGATTGTGCTGGATTATAGCAATTCGTCGTGGACGTGGTACGACATCATTTCTCACCCTTGACATAATTTCTCTGTTATGAGAAGACAGCCGCCACGCCACCATCGATGCGACGCTCTACTAGAGTAATTGTCACCAGCCAGTGTCACTCTTTCCGACCTTTTCTGTAAAACTTGACGGCGCCACTTTCTACGCCATTCGATTTCAGGTAATGTTAATGCTAATAAACGGAATGGATTCTTGAAGCTAAACAGTATAATTATCTATTCGACGGTTGAACAGTTCTTTCACTACTGCTATATTTGTAAATACACTAAAATATTCAGCAGTTGGATCACACTGCATATCATTACAATTCCATGAATGGCAGATACTAACCCACTATAAGGAAAGCAAGCATGTTACGACATGCTTGCTAGCAGCTAGCATCATTCATTGATTGTCCAACAACTAAGGACTGGCCATTTAATCTTGAATGTTTGAATATAGAAACTATAAACTGTCACATAATATGGCAACACTGAAGCGTACACCAGTGACGTTTCCTCGCTAAATTCAAATCATTTTGGACATGGTTTAGTGCTTCCTCGACAGGCATGCGCGTCGCATTAGGATTATTGAAATGCGGATTTATGGCCATCTAATTGACGGCTGCCGGTCCTCCGTCACTTTGCCACTACATACCTTTATCTGACGTCATTGTAAGGCTTAGATTAAGGATGTTTGCTATTCCCGGTGTGTACAAATACAGGAAAGAGGCCCGTTGTGTTTAAGTTTTATGAAGCAATTAAATGATACAATGTTGTAGTAAAGTAAAGCTGATTGGCAACTAGGCTCTGAGTCGTCTTCCATCGTTTGTTTTCACAGCGAACGATGGAAGATAAGTAACCGTAACATAACACCACGCCTGTATTCCCCAAGGGTCAGGCAGAGATGTACCTATAGTACACCCAAATATCGCCAGTTATGAAGTCCCATGAATTAGGGGGTGAGTATATTGCCATCAACCGGGCACAAACTCAAACTCCAGGCTGCTACTGAGAAATTCCAGATGAAAAAACCCAATAACACTTTGCCCGACCCGGGAAAAAAATAAAATAAAGAAAGGACTGGCTTGCGGCCACTAGACCAACGGGGCTGAACAGACAGCAGTGCTGCTGGGGAGTTTGTTGCGCCACTTCTTCCCAGCCAAGCACTAGGAAGTGGTGAAGGGCGGGCGTTTTTGGGGGACGGTCTTATGTAATTTTGACGTTCGAAAAGTGCTGACTCTCAGCCTATTTTGAATAAATGACATTTGAATTTGGGCTATATATATAATTTAATAAATGTAATAATAATGATATGTAATCAACCTAAGAAATTAAACGTAGAATTCAAAAAGTTTCAACCTACCGAACAAAATCAGATAACCCATAAAGACATTTAAAATATAAATTGCAAGAGAAACTAAAAGGAATGAATGGCCGAAGAAAACTAAGACTAGGTAACCTATCACGATCAAATACAATGGTTTCTCTCAATACTCAGAAGCTTTTTAAAGATATTGCTACAAATATTTGAAGCAATATTTTTGCAAAGTGCTTTAAGATTGGTTAAGGCTTTCTATTCGATGATTTTATGATCTTTATACATCGGTCTTCAACAGTGACATCCATTACATACCAATCAATATTTTAGTTCACTAGTTAGCCATATTTCTTATTTCCATAGACTAATAATGCCAAATTTATCAAAACAGTGAAATATTTGACAGCTATTTGCGACGTTGCCCACTTTCTGTATATACCACGGATATCTATGGTATACGTTCTTAAGCGACGATATGTAGTTTTATAGAAAGGACGTCTTGCTGATTTCATGAATGGTTGCCAGATTTTAGCCCATGTTCAATCTGCTTTAGTACATGTGTGCATGTCTTAAAGTTAGGGAAATACAGGGTGGCAGGGACGTCGATGCGAAACCTATTCCCATGGATTCAGTTAATGATTCTGACGCCCCTACGTTGAAAGTTTTGATCGATTTTGACCGCGTAGGTATTGCACTTTTCTATGAAACAGCAGATTTTTTGTTTAAGAACCGACGAAAAATTTCAACGCCTGGGGATTCAGAGTCATGTACTGAATCCATGGTAACAGTCTTCGCGTCGATATCCACCCTGTATATTGTTCATCAAATTAGCCTATATTGGATCCCACTGCTGGGCAAAGATCTCCCCTTTTTCCTTCCAAATGGCTCGGTTTCGTGCGATTTCTGGCAATATTGGCCCCGCAAACATGATTAGATCGTCACAACCTTTGCCGCGGTCTACCTCGACGGCTACCAACTTAAATTGTCTGTACCTCAGAGTAATGTTGTTACTCTGAGGTCTGTACTTAAATTCAAATCACAACTGTCATTTTGACAGTTGTTTGAAATGGTAATACTATCCGGCAAATTGACGTAGTGTGTCAACTTAATAAGCAACTAGCTCCGGCCAGCGGTTTCACCCGCATAAGTCTCAATCCCATGAGAATATCGGAATTAAATATCGTATGTCCCTCTCCAGTTCAAGGTCTACCCCCTGTGCCAAATTTAATTCAAATCCGTTCAGCCGTTTTAGCGTAAAAGCGTACCAAACAAACAAAAAAACTCACTTTTGCATTTATAATATTGTATAGTATATAGTATTATATAGCACGGGTAGCATATAGCTAACTATGTACTATGTACTATGTAGCTTAGCTATGTACTTATCTACGGCGCACCTACCTACCTACCTACCCTACAAACCTACCCTACAAACTTACCCTACCTACCTACCGTACCTATTTACCCTACCTACCCTACCCTACCCACTTACCTATCTACCCTACCTACCCTACCTACCTACCCTACCTACCTACCCTACCTACCTACCCTACCTACCTACCCTACCTTCTTACATACCTAGGTATCACGAGAATTTTATAAATAAGACTAGCTTTTGCCCGCGACTTCGTCTGCGTAGAAGTCGAAAATGGTTCTAATAGGATTTTTTATTGGTTTATACGTTATAAATTTTCTTATAACATATAACTTATCAAAGGTCAAAGGTCTCTTCTCACACAGAGAAGGCACGAGTATTGATCGCCACGCTTGCACAAAACGGATTGGTGATTTCAGACTTATATTAACTATAATAAGTCCAATGTGACTTTTTCAATTCATACGTACTTTCTGAGTTTGTCTTGAACATTACTGACATCAGTGAAGGAAAACATCGTGCGGAAACATATAAATTATTAAGTTAAAATGTTTGAATAATTATAAAATATAACAATCTTTATTATAGTGTAGGGATATAAAGGTTAAATAAACCTGTAAAAAAAAAATGCTATATTTTATGAACACGAGGCTCGGCCTTTGATCTGGCGAAAGTTACACGAGTGTATTATCTTTTTACAACGAAAACGAAATACACCTACCGCAGTATTTCTTTGCAAACAATATTTTTGGTTTTTCTTTCGGGTGCTAGAATCACCAGGCTACTCTGTGCGCTTACTCTGGAGCATGCCACATACAGCTGGCCGTGGGAGAAGCAGCTTTCCCTCAAGTCTACTCCCGATACCTTAAGAGTTTGACCTTGAGCTTTGCTTATAGTCATTGTGAAGCATACTTTGATGAGAAACTGCACTCTCTTGAATTCGAAGGGGTAATTTGATGGTGTTAGCGGAATCCTAAGAATAAATACAGACCTCTGTAAAGCTTAGAAACCTTCAAATGCGGTACTAAAATGTATAGTACGGTGACTTTCGAGACATTCCAAAAAGAGTATTTGCATTGCAAGCACCAAGCCTTTATGCGAGTTCAACCTTTTTTGAATAAAATCGGATTCACTTTTCAAACATGTGTCAAAATAAAATGTAATTTAAATCAAAAGCACTAAGGAGTATTGATATCGACTTCAGAGCAAATCACTCCCAAAAGCACTTTCTACCCCTATTTAACCCCGTTAGGGGATGAATTTCAATAAAATACGAAACAGGTCTTCCATTAATTCTGTTAAAGAATGTTTATGCAAAATTTGAAGTAGATTGGACCAAGGAATCACGTTGTCCCATACAAACTTTGCCCGCCTTTTTCACCCCCTTAGGAGTAGAATTTTGAAAAATCCTTCCTTTTCGGATGCCTACGTCATACAAAAAACACACCCTCCAAGTTTCAGGTCTCTACAATCAGCGGTTTAGGCTGTGCGTTGATCCGTCAGTCAGTCATTCAGGACAAAGCATTTTATATCTATAGATGATTAATTACCTTGAATTACATACAACAAACAACCTCTACTCTAGACACGAGTTACTCCTGATAAGCTCGAATACATTCTGAACTTTGATACCGATCAGCATAAACCTCTCTCTTAATATATGATTATAATAGTCATCTGTCAAAGTAAATCTCCCTCGTCTTCATCGAACAATAACTTCCTTTTTATCGTGACGTTACCAGCTAACTTTTAAGTGATGGATAAACTTTGTAATATAATCTCCGTTTTATTCACACACCAAAAATTTGGGAATCACGCCAGCTGGCTTTCCTCATGGCGTGCCCTATGGCTTCTTTACCCTCCAAAATTGACACAAATTTAAATTTTCCTTGTAAATAAATGACCTTATTTTAATTCTACCTTCGTACGTCAAAATGGTTGAAGCCAGCTGCATTTATTATTGAGGAAAAGGGTCGCAAACCATAAAACATTCAGTAAAACTAAAATAAAAAGGTTTAATGTTTATTTGGGTGCATTCAAGGCGTACATTTCCGTAAGTATTTTTTAATCGGAGTCCCTTTTATTACAGCTATCAAACTTACTGCTTGCATACTTTTTTTACATATTGGAAGTGAACCCTCCAGGAGGGTTGCCGGCATTACGTTTGCGGTAAAGTTAACCATCGGGGACGGTCAACGGCATCACGTTTAAAACCGTGTTATAAAACACTGTACAAAGAAGTAAAATATTGTTTTCAGGGGGTCTTGTCGCTATATGTAGTTTCCAACCTTTAATTTTTTTTGTGAATATTTGTAACCGTGAACAAAAATATAAAAATAAAATAAAAATGCTTGGATTTTAAAACCAACGCATATACTAATAAATCTTGTTAAAATATACATCAGATTTTATGTTCACGGTTTATAATGCTGCATACGCTAAGAAAAACCTACATTTATAATGTAGGCTCCGGGAGGGCTCCCGTTATCCCATATGCGACTAGGTGAACCCTCCAGGAGGGCTCCCGGCACTGAACGTGTTAGTCTAACTTTTTATCTTTGGGGGCTTGTAATTAGCAAACTAACGAAAAAAAAAAAAAACTTCCACCAGTAAAACTGAGAGATCCCCTAAAATCGTTATAAAACAGAAACCTTTTATTCCCGTCACACATCACATGAGTGTTAAAGGGGTCGTAGAAAGACATCATTGTTTTCAATAAATGCCTCGTAAAGTATTGTATGGACCCGCATACCACACAGTACGTGCGACCATAAAATTATTGCTTTTATTTCTTTGGGATCATGAGCTTTCATCATATTTTAGGACAATGGTTAAGGAGAAGGCACACTTTACAGTAAAATACGCGTAATGTGTTCAGTGCTTGACGTGGCAACACGTCTTGTCCTGGTTCGCAACAAGTCAATCGTCATCCTTTTTTTTTTTTTTGAGGATGGGAAATCATATAATGACTTCTCCCGCTCTGGGCGGAGCGGGAGGGCGTGTCAGACTTTTACTGACTAAAACCCACCCGTGTTCCTTCCGTTGCCCGTGTGCCGGGGCCGCGATATCTCTTTCGGACAAACCCGCAACCCCAGCAGGCATTGGTCCTTACGGACCCCGCCAGTTGGTGCTGACATCTCTTTTAGGCGCGCGTGGACCACAACGCGCCGTCGACCCGGGCCTGGTCCTTATCGGACGGCGACCTACCCATTGCTCACCGTCCGCAAAGTCAATCGTCATCCTGCGAACAGGCTCCTTCAGGATCCTTCTTACAGGGTTCTTCATGCCTCTTTACTAAATATACGGCGTCTATTGTATTTTAGTAAAATAACAGTAAGCTAATCGACGAAACGATGGCAGAAATTCTTTAAAAGTGAATGCATTACATACACTTAGATCCAGAAATAATGAATATTGAATGTGTGAACAGTTTTTTATAAAAGACAAAACAATAATTTGAGCATTCTAATAGCATTTTCTCGTGTTAACGCCATCAAATTACAATGTTCTCAGAAAGCAGGCTCTACGCGTAGTAATTTATTTAAGTATTCCAAAATCGTTACGATAGATTCGAACGTTTATCGCTTTAACGGCAGCTTGGTACTTGGTGCGTATCAGCCTTTAGGGCGCATTTACTTTTATAGGGCCAACGCGTATTTGAAACTTTTAGTTTGATCTATTGCTTACAAATCGGATTTTAACCCGATTTTAAATCGGAAAAAGTGTTATTGGGTTTTTCCGTGTGGAAATTCACAGCCCGGAATTTGGATTTGTACCCGGTTGATGACAATAGACTCGTCCCTTATTACATGGGACTTGAACCATAACCGGCGAAATGTGGGTGTACTATTCGTGCGAACAGATACGAACACGCACGAACGATCCCGACCTTCCAAGTACTAAGGGAGCGCGCAGACTGAGTGCGAGTTAGTCGTACGTATACGTACGTTTAGTTCCGACGTCCGAAAACAATCCGAACTTGTTGGGATTTTTCGTGCGGTCAATGCGATATCACCGGAACACTACCTATTTCACGGAAAAAACGTATTTAGTGTGCGCACTCAATTTATACGACCACCATCGTACGTTTACGTACGATACAAAGTCGTTTCCAAAGTGCGCGCGGCCTTACCCTTCGTTGAATACAGACTTGATGTTATTTATGTTTAAATCAGTAAATTCACACACTCTCAAGAAAAAGCTTTATACTGACTGATTGACCTGAAACCATGGACCGACTTAAAAGTCTCTTGCTTTTGGGGGCTTACTAGGTATAACCTTAGTAGAGTCTAGTATAAGCAAAGCTAGTTAATTAACTAGCCCAATTTAAAATTCTAATTTAGATACATAGACAGTGAAAGTAGCCAATACTTCTACAGAGTGTATCAAAAAGGTGTGGTCAAATTCGCCCTCACCTCATACGGGTCGAGTAGGTATTGAAGTTTTGTATTGGACGACAGATTATTTTTTGTGATTACCATGTTGGTCCCATGGAGAAAGTAGTTCAGCTTGATGGTCACACCCTTTACTTTGACCACACTTTTCTCATACACCCTTTATACACTAGCCTACTGTCTCTAAATCTAGACCATATAAGACTAAAGTCATTTTCTAACTCGACTACTTTCTACCAATGTAAACGCTCTCCTAAATACGAATTAAACTCGCGATATGAACCGCTCATAATGTTTGCGGTAGATGTTTATTACGTGTAGTTTCTGACACCAGGAGTAGTAAGTACTGCGTACATTCTACTATATTACGTTAACGAGACACTTTGTTATATCGCCGCGGCTTTTATCCTTTATCATCGCAAGTTTTAAGCCGTATTAATGTGCGTGGGTGATGGTGTCATTTTGTGATACTGCTTCTGTTTGAGTCCGACTTTATGTATGTAAAGGTTAGGGAGAAAAAAATCAATCTGCCTAGCCTTTTCCCAACTTTATAGGGGTCGGCAACCAGTCTAACCGAATTCAGCTGAATACCAGTATTTTAAATGGAGCGACTGCCTTTCTGAACTCCACAACCCAGTAACTGGGTAATACGATACGATCCGTAACGACTGTCAATGACAGCCGGGACCAACGAGGCACGGAGGAGTCTCGGTATGTAAAGATGGTCACCCATCCACAGACCAACCTCGGCAAGCGTAGCTTAACCTGACGGATCGACCCGTGGAGCAGTTATTACTTAGCCACGAGCTCCTCGTAAAGGAAGGTTAGGGCGAAAGTTGGGAGTAATTAGGCTACAAGTGTAAGATTGCAGTGTGCAGTGATAGCCTAGTGGTGCGACCGTCGAACTGCCGAGTCATAGGTCTCGAGTTCGAACCCAAGGCACGCACCTCTGACTTCGTATTCATGTGCGTATTGTATAATTATCACTTGCTTCATAAACGGTGAAGGAAAACATCGTGAGGCATACCTGAGAGATATTTCTCGACGGCATGTGAACCCAAGTCAGAGGCCCACGACGGCTTTAAAACTCTGATACCAGGTTAGTCACTCACCACACGAAAAGAAGAAGAAGTGTAAGATTTGGTGATTCTATAAATCTTATACAGATTTACATATAACACAGTTCCATGTTTACTAACTGACGAAAGTAAATGAATCAAGAAAAGTAATTTACAAAATACCACACTGGGTTAACGATGAAGAAATTAAAAGAAATTGCGGCACTTTCGCTAACTTTTCACACTAATTAATAAAAACACACACACACAGCTTAGTGCTTTTCACACTATTTAACTTAATTTTCAGGTTGAACTTTGACAACCATTGTAAGATTGCTTAACTCTGTAGTCTTTCTAAGTATACAATATGCTTAAAGTGTGGGTGAATATTGCGTGAAAACTACTTACAAATATAATGCGGCATTTCAGGAGCGGTATCAGTGAACGACGTACAAAATTGCCCTGAAAGCACTAGACTATAAAATTAAGCTTTATCGCCAACACTCTGAAAATTAACACTTGCTGAGTGAAACGGAAAATTCTGTATCACTGTTATAAAGGCAAAAGTCAGTACCTACTTAGCTTATGTCTACTGGTAAACTGGATCTCTTGGTACTTATAAATAGGTGAAATGAGGATCATCGTAATCATCTTTTTCCTTCATAAACTCGTGTTGTAATAGTACATTATGGTACAAGTGTGTGTAATGCACACGCGTTTCATACGACGTTTTTCAACACACTTGCGAGGAAAAAACAGACTTATTGTAAGAACATAAGCTACAATAACGTAATTATAGAGATGATACATTTAGACTTATTAAATTCATCTCACCTTTGTTGCCGAGTACTGAGTATCCTAACGATCACTCTGGTAACGGCCGCGACTTTCGACTTGTAGGTCGTAGGTTTGAACCCAGACAGGCGCTTTACTTTGTGTAAATTAACTGCTCTCTAAACAGTGAAGGAAACCGAATGTGATGTGACACCTACCAACCCACACTGGGCCCGCGTGGTAGATTACTGTCCACGCCCTCTCATGGAGGACGCCTGTGTCCCAGCAGTGGGAACGTTATAGGCTGGTTATGTACTGACGATCCGGAACTTCGTTTAAAAAAAAAACAACGTCGGCGTCGGTTGGTGACAATACTTTAGATTTCGTATTTTTGATAATAATTAAGCACATCGCGAAAACGTTAACAAATATTTATGGAAAATGGCGCGCTGGTTTTGTTTTTTCCGATTTTGTAAATAAATAAACTGGCAAAACTGCTAAAGAGCCTATATAAAAGTATACTAAACCGAAAATAATGTTTTGAATACGCAAATTATGGTTAATATGTAGTGAAAAATATATAATTTGATGAAATATTATGTTAAATTATTATATTTTATTTATTGATACAGTAGGTATACACAAGATGAGTTAAACAAAAAGTGCACTTCCTCCCCTGCTCGGGTCAAAATAGAGAATGCTCATTTAATAGTAAATAATAGCTCATATTAATTCCATGTATGTAAGTACATACTAATTACATGCTGTCACGATAGTACATACTAATTCCATGTTGCCATGATAATACTTACAAATTCCATTACTCAGACTAGTAAATAGTTTTCTGTGGCGCACATTACCACACTAGTGCGGTAATATAAAGTAAAAAGCACTCGTTTTTAATACATTGTATTATGAAATTAAAAGCGGTTCAATAATAGCCACTTTACGGGTAAGTGTGTTGAAAATAGCATTAATGCTCGTGCAGACCAGCGCGACACGTAGGCGCAACGCGACTCGAACAATACAATTTCGCAGAAAAAATCACTGTATAACAATAACTGGCGTCGCGTCGCGCTAGTCTGCACGAAGCTTTATGTATCACAACTCTGGTTTCCAAGATACAGGCGCGCGCCGCCTAGTTTGGGGACCGCCGATAACATCAAAATGAAGATCGCTAACAGTTATAAGTCGACATTAGGTTAAGCTAATTGTAACATTGGTTCAATAAATTTATTATTTATATTATTATCTTAGCCGAAAAATTACCATTACTTAACATGGACCTCGCCTACTATTGCAACTACAATCATTCTTACCGGATTGGATTTGGCATGTAAAAAGTCACTGTTGAATATAAGCATACCATCAACTGCTCTATAGCGCCTGTAAGGGTACATCAACCAAGAGATGTCAGCAAAACTAACGGGGTCCGCTAGGAGCGGTGTCTGCCGGGGTCGCGGGAAAGTCCGAAAGGGATACCGTGGCCCATGGCAACGTACAGGCAACTGAAGGAACACGGGTGGGTTTTAGGCAGTAAGCGTCTGACACACCCTCCCGCTACGTCCAGAACGGGAGAAGTTATTTGATAACTTCGTAACCAAAAAAAAAAGAAAAAAAAGGGTACCTACATCAACCATAATAATAATGTTTGGCAAAACGATCTGGCGATTGCAAAAGGATTGCCGACTGTCCGTCTCTTGACATAAATCCTGCTGCAGTAAGAGTAGCCTTTTCTTTGCAGTGAACATAAACAACAAAGCGTTTAAACTCGACTTTATTTTACGTTGTTATCTTTGTACCGTTTTTCCGTGAATTCCTAAAGGTCCGATTGTTTAAAGGAACTCGCGATGCCCTCCTTGCTAACGAGAAATTCAAAATACGATCGGGTTCTTCTTATTAAAATAACGTAACTTTCTTGTTTTACAAGATTTTACATGTACACAGTAAGTATTGCTTGAACTATGTAACCTCAGAAACTAGATGTTTGCTGTACTGTACCATGTTTAGCAATGCCAAGGGAACTTTCTTTGCGTACCTGCGGGTCTACACAAGTGTCATTCGCTTTTAAAGCGTTTCGTATTTCTAGAACAAGTTTTATCAGTATTGAAATAAGCTTATGTTTTTTTTTGTGTGGCTTATTTCAATCCTACATATATTAGGTAAATGTTTTACTTTTCCATCATATTTTCGCTGACTAGCTTCCGCCAGCGGCTTCGCCAGCGTGATATCTTTATAAATTAAAGCCTATGTTGCGCAGTGATAATATAACATTCCGTTGTTGAAACAATTTTTTAAAACGGTCCCGTTTTTTTTTTTGTCATTACAAACCAAACATACAAAAAATCTAATCTTTTCTCTTTATAATATTAGTTTTGATAGAATGTCGTCCTTTGTCTAGACAAACTCATCACAGGACGTAGGACCTTTCCCGCTCTGGGCAGAGCGAGAGGGTGTGTCAGACTTTTACTGACTAAAACCCACCCGTGTTCCTTCCGTTGCCTGTATGCCGGGGCCGCGTTATCCCTTTCGGACAAACCCGCAACCCCAGCAGGCATTGGTCTTTCGACCCCGTCGGTTGGTGCTGGCATCTCTTTGAGGCGCGCGTGGAACACAACGCGCCGTCGACACGGGCCTGGTCCTTATCGGACGGCAAGCTGCCCATTGCTCACCGTCCGCAAGCCCGCGCCTACGGTGGCCGGAAGTCGGCTCTCGACTCCCGACGCCCGGGGCGTCTCCTGCGGCGACTAGGGCCGCGAGGGCGTGCAGCTTGCATCTCCCTCGCGCGCTCCGCCTCCTCCTTCGCGAACATAACTGCTTCGCAGAAGGAGGTGACGGCCTCCCATGCACTCTCGCTCCAAACCATGGCCTGAACCAGGGCCGGACGCGAGAGATCGCCGCCGCCGATCGCCTCCGTGAGGACACGGCGGTGCTCCGCCCAAGCCGGGCAGACCTCCACCGTATGCTCCACCGTGTCCTCCGGGCGATCCACACAGTGGTGACACCCGGGCGTTTCCTCCCGCCTTACGCGGAACAGGAACCTCCCGAAACAACCGTGTCCGGTGAGGACCTGCGTCAGGCGGAAGGTGAGGACGCCATGGCGCCTCTCAAGCCACTCCTCAAAGAGGGGACTTATCGCCGCAATTGTGGCGTGCCCAAGAACCTACGCCCTGTGGTGGGAACATGGATACTAACGTAAAAAGTTATAACTTATGTTAAAGTATATTTTTAAATGTCTTTGTGTGAAACCTTTAACAGCCAAATACCGGATTACTTGCCAAATGACATAATGCTAAATTCGAACTTGATAGAAGCTTTTCTGTGCGCTACTTAAGCGGATGTCTAAATAGACAATGGAAATAAAACCAATCCGACGCTTGGGTCAGATTCCGATCGCAATAATCGCCCTAATGAGCGGATAAAGCAAAAACTGGCAACACTTGAAGCTAATAAACAATACTGGAAAAAAACTATTAATAAATGGATTGCAGAAGGGAGTTGTGCAGCTCGATACGAATCTCTACTTAATACCTACATCCACCTGTCGACGCCGCAGTCACTGGGGACGTAATTTCCGCTACTTATTGTTAAGCGGAAGGCTACAGTAGCTGAACACATTGACAATTCAGACAAGATAGATAGTTCGGATAAATAGAAAATACTAGGAGCTGTAATTGAATGGAAAACACCTGCCTGTGCATTTCATTACTCACAAACAATCTCAAATCTTTGCTATTTTCTAAATGGTTTGCACATCACTAGCTTCAGATGTCGTACAAAGATAACGTATAATTCACAATTTAAATGAATAAGGTGTTTTCATCGTCTCGAACACATCTGTTAAAACCTACATTGCTGATGTATGAAGATTTGCTACCTTTCTATTTTTTCGTTGTAGTTTTCAAAAGGTGACCAACTGTGGAGAGCGCAATATATTTGCTATTTGTTATGGCAGACTCGTGACATTCCGTGACCCAGCAATGCTCCGCAACGACAATATTTTATACAAGACTCTGATAGAGACCCCAGTAATATCTGACCCAATAATGAGGACATACCATAGAAATGATACAAACGATAAAACAGCAGTAGTTAATGAGCCGGGTCAATACTCACTATCGAAGAACAAACCCGAGTAACTCAACAAACATACGTCATTCTGAACAAGCACATTGTCAGCTTATCAAATGTTAATTAAATTGTTTATACTACATTAAAGACTCATTTTTATCTTTCCACAAGATTTAATATACAACAAGAACTCCTTTTATTTGAACTTTCTATTACGCGCGACGAGATGTTGCTACAGCGACTGCAACAAAGGGGAATTTTCTAAGAATTTGCTGCCGGTTTTACACCTCTGCTCTGGTATGTCATGTTTAATACCTTCTATTTATCTTAGCTCTTTTCTTTGAGAGTAAGGCACGTCTCTGCACCTTTGTATGGGTAATTTAAGCTGTTTGAATTATTGAAACCACATGCAGCAGGGTACTCTCGATGCTAATGTGAATTCACGTATTCGAGCGCTTTGGACCTGAAGCTGCAAAATACACAATCATTTAAATATCAGTATTTATTGCTCCTACATTATTAGCTTATACGTGTGTCGAGGGAACGCTTGGATACTGAAGTCTCTAGTGAACAGCCACTCAACCAAATCGAAAATGTTTATATCTTAAACAGAAACTCCATATTAGAGAAACTTTACGGATAGTGTACACAGTTCGACTAATATCCTGGAGGGCATTTCAAACATTGGATCGCTTAAAACGGAACACTTCCTCATTTTGTCACTTGCCTATTTCTAAACTCGTAGGTCTCTAAGTGCATCGATCACCATGTGTACAATTCGTTGTAGGGTTGCCCCGTTCGGAAATCTTTTAAAGAAGTTTTACATGTACCTACTCGAACATTCCGAACTTTCCTCAATCTTTTTGTTGTGATTTAATCTTTATAAAGTAGATATAGTCAGTCATATTACATTTTTAGATGGGTCTCAGTAGGTATAACAGACCACTCCCGAACCTTAGATATGTTTTCTACTGAAGACTACAAAAAGTCGCAAAGCTGTCCTCCCACCCAAAAAACTAAGGACCAAAATCTTGCCAGCCCTATATGCGTTGTGGGTAATACGAACTGGGCAAGTACCCGGAACTATACGGTGTGTGGTCCCGGGAGGAGGGCGCGGAAATCGATGACATGCGATCCAATTTCAAAACAAACGCTTTTGGACACTGGCAATATTGATTTGTAAGACATAGACAATAATTTTAGAAGATTTTAAATATTGGAGGGAATTTGTTGTCGCCATTGAAGAAACTGTTTAACTGGTCATGGTTGACATAATATTATTTCGGACATTGAGGTTAGCTTGTGAGTAGTTTGCAAACACTTGCAAGATGGTGCTTTTGAATCAATGTTTTGAATCATCAAGTCGGAAATACACTTGATGATTCAAAACATTTATTTTATTTTACTAGATTCTTTAAATCAGGTTGGGCCTTTCTTTTTTTATACCTAGACTTGAAAGGATGAATTAATTAAAGCTAACTATGACCCTCACAGTCACCACGCAAACACGTAGGTATCTGTTAGTCTTTATTTAATCCAATAATATTTTATTGAACTACGAAACGTTATTAATATCTCCTTCATGCACGTGATCAAATTCTGAAACAACACGCGTTTCACAATTAGTAGATAAAATAACAAGATTATCTAACTAACTAACTAACAAGACTAATAAAAGCATTTCTAACAAATAATTGGCAGACGCTTATGAGTGTTATGGAACAATAATAGTTTACAGTAAACTGGCTAGTTTTATAGAAATGATAAGCTTTTTTGGAAAGAAGTTCTTTAACACGGCTTGTGGTAGGAGTATTACTGGCAGAAATCGTCACGTAACAAAAAAGCGTTATATCCGAAAAAGTCAGTTTCAAGTGTCGTAAGGTTTTGTTTTTGTTTTTGAATACAGACAAGAGACTATACTAGATAGCTGACCTTAAAAACAAAACACAAACAAAACTTGAATATAATAAACAAAAACTTTTGACAATTGAAACTTGAGACTGGCTCTGTATTAATACATAATATACGAGTACAGCGAAAGGAACTTCGGTCCAACCGGGTGTCCCACGGCCATGACACCTCCCGACTTTTTTTTGTTAAAGTTATTACGGAAGTTCCGTTGGTCTGTTGGTTGCAAGCACGACTGATGCGCGTGTATCCCCTGGTCTGGAAAAATGCTCTTGAGTATTCCATTAGGAATATCTCAGTAACATCCTGCACCCTAATTGCGTATCAATCACAATCTGTTTCATTTGACACATGACAGTTCAACAACATTCATTGCGTTATTTAAGTTGTTGAACAGACAAATTTTTCGAACATACGAAGCAATGGATTAGCAATATCCTTCAAAATGATTCAGATTATGATTGATCGTGTGTTTAACGCAACGCAATTATGGTGCAGGAGTCTGGATTTGTGACGAGTTTATGACAAACCTGGCGCTTTTTTACATGGGATTTTTATCATAACTGGCTAAACGAAGGTGTACTTAGGTATACTTCTGCCGTCTACTTAGGGGAATACACGCGGGGTATTTTGTTTTTGGTTTTTGTAGTTATTGCCTCTTGTCTTGAACCCACCTCATCTGATGTTAGAAGGATGATACAGGGGACGATGGTGCCCAGTCTGCACGCATACCTTAGAAGTAAACTATGGCTTGAAAAATTAGTGGAATCCTCGACAAACTAAAATATTTATTTATTAGAATATCACTGAGCTTTCAAGCAAAGCGTATGCAAATTATGTTATATGTAGATGTTGAGTTTGTAACTCGTTATTTTCCATAAATTACTAGAGCAACATGAAGTCATTAATGTTGAAAACAAATCCCTACTCAACTCCATCTAGTCGTTGCTAAAATTTATTTGAACTGACAGTAAAATGGTACACATATCATGATTTTTTTCTCATGATGTCGGTTTTCCGGCAACACAAGTTTTAGATTTCTCGTTTCTTTCGGCAGATATTTCGCTGACCAAACTTTTGACTGGAAGTTTTTTTATTTTTCTTTTAGATCGTCAAGGAAATCATGACCTTGTTATCAAGTTACTTTCCACGTAGACAGATATGTAGTACCTATAATATCAACCTTTGCCTCAGGTTACAGCCTACTCTCAGCTCAGATTATATCACTTGTCACAGCCCATTGTTAATCTTGTTGTGGTATGAAGGGCGTAGATGTCGAGCCCCGATAAAAATAACCTTAATAATGGGAAGAAAGCCGGCTGCGCGGTAGACTACCTTTCACTGGCACAATTGTTTTAACAAGCTGAGCTCAGAGCAAGCTTTGGCATCCACTTTGATTTACACAAAGCAACTGTGAGAAATTATTGTGCTAGAATGCAAGAGTGAGGTGATCTTTTTCTTGGCTTTGTTTTATATTTATTCAGTTCCATGTTTCGTGTCAGTCATTTATCAATTTCTGCTGCAATGCAATGGAATGTTGTAGAGTTTTCATTTCTGACTCTATATTTTTAATAGTCTTCAGTTTTTTTTTTTATGCACAAAAGGGAAGCTCTTGACCTGCATCTCACCTAGTGGTAAGTGATGATCAGGCCGAAGCAAGCTTCACCGCGATCCTCATCCACAGAGGAACTGGCTATCCTACCTCTAACTGCCAAAACACAACAATGCTGTTCACATTGTTGTTATGGTGACAGACTCAGATAAGATGGTGGTAGCTGGCCAGGCGGACTTAGAACAAGCCCTACCATCAACCAAACCGAGAAAGAAAACTTGTCCCCACTGGGAATCGAACCCGGGACCTCTGGGTCTGAGACAGGTGATCTAACCACTAGATCGCAGAGGCGGTGAAGTTTTCATGAAAACATCTTCTTTGCATTAATTAAATGAATTCGCTTCGCACTTATTCAGGCAAAAAGTCTATTTTCCACCTGAAGTATCTACCTACAACCCTTAGTACGAGGCCCAAAAGTAACAAAAAAGACGTTATTATTATGAACACAGATATTCTCATTCACAGATACTTCACGCTGTATTTTTACGTCCAATTCTTTCCTTTTATGTTTTCGTCCTGTAATTTTATGTATACCGTCCCTATTTTGAATAATAAGTCTATACAGTTTACGTAATCGCCACTTGGATGTTAAATTATCAAGCGAATGTTTTCAGAATAGGCGCGCAGTCGTTTCGCAGGCAACAATGTAATGATAATGATCTTAAAAGAAGATAAACGTTGGCGGAACGTTGAGAGAAGAATTACAAAGATTTACATAGTCTTTTTATGACAGGTGTTTATATTTTCCTCCGTATTTTATTTTCGTACCGCGACTGAAGTGGTTTTTAGTCGAGGTAAGAGTCCTTTCAAGATATATTTTTGCGTGGTTAGTTAGTTCGATTCAAAATTAATGGCGGCTCGGAAGTTAGCCACTCGCTGCGCAGTACTGCACCCCTCACCCGCGCTGACACATGAACTCGTTACTGTGCAGCGACTCGCCTCATGTTCCGAGCCGCCATTAAGTTTGAATCAGGCTGTAACAGCAATAATGTTAAACAAACGAGGGCTGAACTGTTACCTACAACAATAATTATAGTTTGTCGCATAATAGCTATGCTTGTGCGGTAAATTGAGAATGCCTATTTTTGGAAATAATACAAGCAAAGGACGTCGGGAGGTCAGAAGCATTTATAATTAAACTGGTAATAACATGATAACGTTAATAACATACGTGTAATTAACATTGTAATAGTTGCTAAAGATAAAAGATCGAAATGAGTTTCAATATTAATATTTATGTTTTTATGCATTACATTCTGCAAAAAAGTTCATTATGCTCTGGCACTTTATTCCAAAGTCATGAATATATTCATGACTATATTTCCCAATTATGAGACAGACGTCATTTTTAATTTTGGGTCTAATGCCTCTGCAATTATACATTAAATAGGTACTTAACACATGTCTTCACGGACTTAGAGCCATATCACACTGGCGATTTGCGAGTGTGTTTCCAACGAAGTGATTGTTCAACGAGCTCACTGAGTGTGCGTAGCGAGCACGCCACATGTGCGCAACGTGTTCGCCGCGTTTGCGGAACGAGAGCAATTGACCTGAGTGCACAAGAGACAAGCGAGTGTACAATATTGTGAAAACGCGGAGATCACGTCGCGTGGTCGCGGCTAGCTCGCTTCGCACCCGCGGAGAGCACGTTCACAAATCGCTTCACTGGAAACACGCCGGAAAATCGTCAGTGTGATAACGCTGCTAAGCCTACATAAGGATCGAATTACTTTCAAAGGATTTAATCCTATGAAAATCGACAAACAAGACGCTCTATCTATCACTTCTTAGAGAGACCTGTGTCTAGCAAAAGACTGGTTTAATCTTAGATGATTGATTGTTTAAACTGCGAGCACGGAGCTGACGCAGAAGCGAAATGGAATTGATGGATTTCTCTTCCAAAATTATCTTTTCCGAATATTGATTTTGCCAATCAATCTAAGTTATAGGTAACAATAATACGAATACGAGTATGCAGAGGCAGAATATTTACAATTACAACCCACATTTTGCTAATTTTTAGGCCCATGGTTTTTTTTTTTTTTTTGAGGATGGGAGATCATCAAATGACTTCTCCCGCTCTGGGCAGAGCGAGGGAGTGTGTCGGACTTTTACAGACTAAAACCCACCCGTGTTCCTTCCGTTGCCTGTGTGCCGGGGCCGCGATATCCCCTTCGGAACAACCCGCAACCCCCTATTGCCGTTAACTGGCCGCAAATCCAAACTCTGAGTAAATTTTTAAGGCAGTGTGTAGAGTGCCGCTAGCGGCATTCGATCCCTATCGGATAAAGAGTTACTGAGCAGTAACAGTGACAATCCAATGCTTACGGTACTTTAGCCGGGCCGAGGCAATGCCACTACTATGCTGCTAATAGCGACACTTTATCCCTTTCGGATAAAGAGCTGCTAGCGGCACTCTATACACTACCAATTCTTAATGGAAAAACTCAATACCTAAGTAACACTGCCTGACTTGCCAGTTCCTGTGAAAACTTAGGTGAAGTGAGCTTGAAGTGAGTGATTTGAGAACCGTACTCAAAAACACGAGCGGCACGATGTCGACGGTAGCTGCCGACGCGTCGACGACAGCTGCTGTTGAATCTGCCGTTGACGCGTGCCGCTCCTGTGTATGAGAACTAAGTTTTCACGGTAAGACTTTTACAGAATAGATCGGCTGGAGACCAAACACAGAACCTCACGCTCAGACATCGTGCTTGCGACCACTAGACCAGTGAAGCAATAAATAAAACAGCTTCAAGCTACACAACGTTATCTTTAAATAGAAATAAATAAAATTGAGTCTGTTTGTAATGTCAAAATTACATTTAGCAAAAAAACATAATTTTTATTTTTGTCTGTCTGTCTGTTTGTTTCGGCTAATATCCGAAACGGCTGAGCTTAGGCTACTATTTTTTTGCAAATAAATTGAAGTTAATAATTTTACTTTTATTTCAGAAAAAGAATTAGGGTCCTATCAGGCAAGGCCACGGGCAGCAGCTACACACGGCTACACATCAAGCTATACATTTCCAGTATAAGCTGACCTCGCATTGTACGGGAATCCGAATGCGAGATCAGCATACGCGTACTAATTTATTTCAATTCATTCATTCAAACATGAACAAAAAAGCTCCTTTATACATGGTTATTAAAGCGCGCGTGAGGTCAAGCACCTACTTTATCCACGCTACAAGACCACCATGAAATAGGAAATAGATGTCGATTACTTTGATAAAGGCCGTTTTTGCACTAACCATTGTTTTGAGTGCGGCACGTGCCTAAGAGACTGCACGTGGTTCATTAAGGATATTGTGGTAATTTGTCGGGGAATGAGAGGAGTAGGGTGTAACGCTGGAATTTGGTGCAAAAGTAGTTGGTCCTAGGAAAAAAAACGGCAAGAAGGACCAGCAGGTAGTAGGTAGGTGGTAGGTAGTTTTTACTAAAATTTAATATATAGAAATATTTTTCTTTCTTGATGTGGTCAGTAAATATTAAATTCTGCTTTTATGTAGTACCGGAAAAAAACAGCTTTAACCAAATCTACGTTTATCCGTGACTATAAAGATTTCTACTAAAGTCACTACAATCCGAAATTGCGTTTGAAATAGTAACTTATTTATTATTTGCTGAAACAACTAATTTATTTACTAATTTGTTTGCATCTCACGTGCCTTTAACTAATCAAATTTTAATTATTTGCCTCAATGACATTTTAACTAGGCAACTGCGCCTCTAAAGACCAAGTCGTACCGAAAATGTACTAGCTCCAATGCAAGATATTTACAGCCATGACGTGTCTAAATGTCCTGTCCATGTTCGAATAAATTAGATCACTGATCATAAAAACTAGGGATTGCATCCTTCAACTTGAACATTAAGGCGTGCGCCTTGAAAGACCAGTTTTTGTACCGCGTGTGATTGGAGACGGCCAACCAATGTTGATAAAAGTAATTTTAAATACCTACAGGTATACTTTTTTGTTGGTATTTATAATCTTCTAAAATGTTTTTAATTGTTTCTAATAACTGCGGGGAGGTTTGTCAGTCCGCAAAAAAACGTTTTTACGAATAAACGATCTTATTTTAAAGAATTAGTGGAATTTAAAACATACAGCAGCGCAATACATTTCAAGAAACTACGCTTTAAAAAGTAATAACGATTTAAAAAGAACCCGTCCAGCTTTTAACCACATCCATCGTCGACATCTATGAAACCAAATGTCAAAAGCATATCTATTTTCCAATAAAAAAAGTAAAAATCATCCTTGCAAAATATGAAAGGGAGTAGATAGATATTTTATTTTCTATTTACAAAAGTGAGCCAAACACTTGTGAATGATCAAAGGCTTCCTTGATGCTAAAGATATACTAAAATTTACTTTACGGAGACTAATTTCTCTTTTGCTGTGTTCACACAGGAAAAAAACACTTTGATTTTATACCAATGGCTGAAGTGAGAGCTACGAGCCATAATTTGCTCATTGAAAAAGACCAAGTCACATTACTATTTATGAATTCAGTTATGGACCTAATCTGTGCCGTAAAACATAATATTTTATTGATACAAAAATACAGCGGATGTTGCTCTGCCATCACAAGACGAATGTTCTTGCACGGAGGCAGTTGAATCACATTAATAAAAATGTGAAATCCCTTCATTCTATGGCGTCTCTGTCGTTGTACACTGGTTTCAAATAACCCGTTTATCTCGGGGCTAATGTTTGTGGAGTATAACAGAGAAATGGAGCGTCAAGGCACACAAGCCATCAGTTAGTGCGTTCATATTATCCTTTTAACTATACTGATAGATTGTCTCGTGCCCCTGGCGTCGTAAGTAGGCGTTCTCAATGTTGATTATGCCTTTAATTTAATAATAATAGTGAAGGGAACCGCTCGTCGGATATGTTATAACTAGTACCTAATGGTTTCCTAAAATACCGGCTGTGACATGGCCAAATATTACATACTACCAATTTAAATTGTGAACTTAGAATTTTACTTGCGAATGTGGGACTTCCAGTGTGGCGTGCTGAGCAACAATGACGCAGAATTATCTTTAGATGGAAAGGTATATCAGCCTTGAATAAGACTAGGAGCTAGGTTTATAGATTATTTTTGACCACCGCTTAAACTTTCATAATGTTTACTTTTTTCTATAAGTACCAGAAGATTTATTTAAGTGACTTCTGACCTTATAGGGTATAAGGTCAGAAGTCACTTAAATAAATCTTGATTTACATTATCTTGATAAAATATATCAAGATTAATCATAAATCATGATGAATTAAACTAGGTACCTACTTTAAAAAAACATGTTATGCAATTTCTTTTAAAAGCCAGTAAAAGATCTATAAGTGAAAGACGCTATGTCTCAGAAATCACGTACGCATATTCTTATCATGTGTGTTCGTAATAATTTATCAACGTACCTACCTACTTTATTACTGGTTATGGTTCCACAATATTGGGATCAAGCGACCAATCAAAATGATAAAAATAACCCTTACATCACTGACCGTTTAGTATATCTGACCAATATCTTTTTTGTTGACGGTACGAATCAGAATCACGTGAACGATGCTAATGGAAAGATCTTTTTCTTAGTCCGTATTCAGAAAATTATGGCCACCGTTTCAAATAATCACAATTATGGATATCCAGGCAAACTTAATTATTAGTCTGACTTTTAATGATCAAGCCTTAATAACAGTTAGAATTGAACATAAGTGATTACCACGATCAAGAGAATAAGGTGAAGCGTTTCTAAACAACTGCGGGTACAAATATTTTTGGACGTCAGTAGGTAATGTAGCAGTTATTTGATCAAAGAAACAATGAATAAAATAACCCCACAAAGACTACATCGTAATATTGAATGCAAGCGAAATATTTTGTTACCAATTAATATGAAAGCTATAATAAATACATACCAGCATCAAAAGGAATGACTGGTCTGTCCGGACAAGATCTTACAAAAGCAGACGATTCCGTAGAACGCCCAATTTTTTAAGAAATGATTAACATGCGAACATGAATGAATAAAACAGATATTTTATCCAAATGCAATATTATGTTCGTTCGATTTAAAGCGGCTAAATCTGTGAAATGTCGTAAACAAACATAGGTAAGTACAATATATAAATGTACCTAATCTATTTCTTCATTCTTCTTTCGTCTTTTTTTTAAGTACCTATCATTTCACGTAAAATTCAATATGATATTCTGGTGCTGAATGCACCGGAGTTGTAATTGGGCGTACGAAACTATATTTTTTCTATTCTCCCCGAAATTAACTATGCATATAATTACAAATAAAGCAAAGTATGCACTCTCTGTACACCTAGGTTATCAAAATAAACTGGCAAGCAGCCAGATGGTATTTTTATTTAACATTGAGGATCCAAAAATGTACGTCTGAAATATTTTGCTTTTTGAGAATTACAGTCGTATCGGACTAATTAGGTCGTATGTTGAAGAACTAAAGCGGCGAATTTCCCTATTCACAATAGGTATGTGTTCCTACACTATGCAACCACGGAGTTTAAATAGTCAACGTGACAAGCATCATCCCTTTCAAGACATTGAGCTATGCATCAATCTAGACGAGAGCAACGACATCCTAACTATAATAATATTTATTATAAATGCGAAGGTGAGTTTGTTTGTTTGTATGTTTCTTACGTTTTCACGCTAAAACGGCTGAACAGATTTGGAGGAAATTTGGCACTAGATTAGGACATAGGATACTTTTTATCCCGATATTCCCACGGGATCAGGACTTATGTGGGTAATACCGTGGCACGCAGCTAGTAATTAATACAGGAGTTACTTTCAGTAGGAAGGAATTTACATCCGCCATCAAACGTACTCAACAATTTATAACGCAAACTTCTGCATTATTAATCATACCTACCCGTTGAGAAACCATCCATCAAAAGAGGTGATTATACGAGAAAATTTTAATGAACTGGCTCAAGATGGTTCGATAATGCGCACCGAAGTTGACCGTCCACCTACGATTTTAACACTGATTTCGTAACGAAAGCTCGTCGGCTTAAAATACCTGTTCTATACAACCTCAAAATTCCTAAGGGCCTGGAACTTGAAGATGTCAATAATGACGCCGTACGTGATATCCGGAAATTAAAGCCGAATTCTCATCTCCAACATGACTTAAGCCGCTTTGAACTATTAAATAGATAGTATCTAATTGAAGAGATGACGGGAACCGGGAATGAATTCAACGCAATTAAATTAATCACAATTATATCGAAATCGAAATGTTACAACATTTCGGATATCAAGGAAATATCAGAAGATGATTAGGAAATCGTATAAAAGACAAATGAGAAACGATATTCTCGGAAGTAAAGTTTTGAATATGATGGTAGTATGGTTTAGAGAAAGACCAAAGAAAGGATTCACTGTATGAAAGATGATGTGGCTAGAAAGTGTCTAGTGTGATGATGGCTAATATAGATGTAGGTATGGCAGAAGATATGCTTCACCATCCCCAAATATATTAGGATAAGTGCAGGAGGGATGAAGACGAGATAAAATAAAAACGGGGTCTGAACTCTGTCAGTTTGGGCCCAAATACATTATTTAGTCTAACTTCAAGTGACACACAACCAAATTGCTAAGAGCGTTTTTTCTGAAAGTTGGAATCGTCGCAAATAAAAGTCAAATATTTCGCTGTTTTGATTAATTTGGCAATATTACTGTATGGAAATATGAAATGTGGCTAACTAGCGACCTAGAATATTAATAATGAATTGCAATTATAACAATAGCACCCTGAAAACAGTGGTGGAGAGCCCTTACTCCCCTTTTCTGAGGCACTATGTGGGGAGAATGGTCAGGTAGCATATTCCTTGCTTTATCGGTCTCTGCACTTCCTGCCGCAGTCACCAGCTATTGTTATCCTTTATTTTTTTTTATGTACTACTAACACCAGTGATAAGGTATTTTACTAACAAATAGGACCATATTGTTCTCCGAAATAAATAAATAAATAAATAACACTGAATTTGATGTTGTAGGTAACCGTTTTAGGTGGAAAAAAGGCATTTGACTTTCCAAATGCATTGTTTACATTTTAAACGAAATATTCGGTGTTACGATATTAATTATTGCGTTTCATAATCAATATTTTAGTTCTAGCTAATTAGCCACATTTCATATTTCGATACAGCAATATTGCCAAATTAATCAAAACAGGTAAATATTTGACAGCTATTTGCGACGTTGCCAACTTTTAGGATAAACGCTCGTATCAATAATCGGATTAGTATTCGCAATTGATTCCTTGGGGCATCTGGATCTGACATAGTAATTAGTACCTAATCTAGCTTGAGCCGTACCTATATTAATTCGGACTAAGGCGATATCTATTACTGTTATAGCCTCATAGTTGCCTGTAAAGATGAAAATATTTCGAATACCTAATGTTAACGGTAAGACCGAAAAACTTGTCAAATATGAATTCGTTAGAGTACCCGGTAAGAGACCAAAAGCAAAAAGAAAACTGAAATATGAAAACAAATTACGAAATCATACAGTAGTTAAGTTAGATTCTAACTACAGTATCACCAACGAAATGGATAGTCCAATTAAAATATAGTAGCTTTTCATTAATCTTTATAGGTTCAATCTTAAACCCTACACTGTTCACGTTTGTTTTGAACGTGAATCCGACACGCGTTTGTACTTAGTTTTAACTTCGGTACATCGTACCTCCAACGGTTTATTAGTATCAATGAAAGACACAAACAAATGATAACGACTTACTTCTAATTTTACAGGAAGCTATAAACGATAAACGTGCACTATTTTGGCGGTGGCTTGACCCCTATCCTTCTGCATAATACATTTAGATTAAACGAGGCAGATATTTCATTTACATAGCTACGAATAACACTTTAAAATATTCACGAATCCTTAATATCTGGAATATAAATCAACATTAAAGTCTTGTGGTTCAAAATACCCCAACCTATCCTTTACGGTTTACTTTGACTTGTAATTCAAATGTGTTCGCTCGCATCTAATTATTTTTTTCTGGGTTGTTAATTACGGAAACTGGCGCACATGTCTCAGAATACATGAATATAATGTTTGTTTATGAAAACAAAACAATGACATCTTTGTCGCGTCTCGTTTTTAACAAATTATCTCTCTGAATATGTGTTCAGGTAAAAACGCCAAATATTGTGTTAGTTATTGTATCGATTGGACAGAAAATTCGATAGACTCACAAGGTGCGCCGGGGCACAGCGAGGTGCATTGCATTCCTCCAAGAGGGACGCGAGAGGGAATCGGCTGCATTCTTAGTTATTCTTACCTTTACAAACAAAAATCCCACCAAAATCCACTCGTGCTTGTGCAAAACTAACTTCAACACATGTTCTTATCGACACTCGTGTTATGAGAGTGCGTTGATTCACAGAAAAATTCAAGTTTAATTGTTTACATCACTGTCAAAAAAACACTAAAGCAGCACACACCCGAACGACCGGCGCATAAAAAGCAAACTGGATTCATTTGGCTTGTCTGTCTATGACGCGGAATGCTATTGCTTTGTCTCTCTTCATCGTGGTATATAATTACATACAGCCGTCTCGCTCACTCGAAGAAAGGCGCCAGTGCACGGCGCGGGCGCCGACTTCTTCCTTCGGGACTTAAAAAAAACAAAAGCTCTTTTGAAACAAGTTACTGGTAATGGGGCTTATGGTGCCTGTCAAGATATTGTATGATTTAAAATTTGTTTGAGATGCCATCAAGTACGAAACGTGATGGCTCGACAAGAAAACTTGTGTGACTTGATAAATAGTAGCGATCTCAAAGCCAGATTATGATACAGAAAGCATTCTCTGTAGAGAACTGGAGATAGGTTTGTTTGCATCGTTTCTACAAGCAATAAAAGCATAGCACTCATTACATAAATGATTATGAAAAAAAAAAAAATAAGTACAGTTTTCAAGATATTCGACACCCAGTAAGCATGAAGCAAGGAAAAATTACAGCAAATAACTTTTAAAAAATACATTTGACTCGCCCTTCCTTTTTTAATCTTTCACGATTTGAAGCAACATTGAACCTCCACCAATAAAAAATATTGGCCTGAGGTCAACCTCGAAAAATATTAAAACTTGGTAAGCCAGACGAAACGGAATTTATTATTAAAATATGAAAATCGTAACTTACCCAAGTCTCTAAATAGGGCACAAAAAAGTGTTTTGAAAGAAAGTTTTTTCTAACACACTGCCTTTATTGCCCCATTCACCCCCAAAATTAGCGTCGGTACTTACTTAATTTTGCTAGGTAATTGCGCCTTACCTGCTGTGCTTTAGGACCATTTTTTCGCTAACCGTATCTCAATCATTTTAAAATGCATGTCACAATATTGTGACATTTTAACATACCTAACATCACGCCTGTAATCCCCGAATGGTTAGGCAGGGGTGTTCCTATAGTACACCCACATTTGGCCAGATTTATTTAAGTCCCATGTAATAAAAACTGCGCCTTGTCATCATACGGGCACAAAACCAGACACCGGGCTGCTACTCAGAAATTCCGGGTGGAAAAACCTAATATCACTTTTACCCGATCCGGGAATCGAAACCAGGACCTCATGCTAAGCAGCAGCGCTTGTGACTAGATCAAGGACGCAGTGGTTGTGTCATTTCAGAAAGAATTTCCGCAGTTTTTATTTAAAAAAAGACTTCGAAGCTTTTTGACAGTCAAAGCCATAATACCTACAAGTGTTTGTAATGTTTAAAAATAAGAATTATTTTTGGTTTTTGTGTTATTCTTGTTGAACTAATCTACAAAATTTTAACAAACAGTGTTAAAATTTTGTAGATTAGATTAATGGATTAGATTATAGTTTTTGCATGCCTACTGGTAAAATATGGCTGAACCTATCCCCTATAACACCATGTATTGTACCCATATTTGCAAAATAAAATATCTTTATCTTCATTTAACTTTAAATAAAAGTGTAATCATCAGTTCAACATAACATGACGTCTGTTTTCGCTAAAAGGTTTGTCAGAGATGTACCTATAGTACACCCACATTCCGCCAGTTATGGAATAGGGATCGCCCCCTATTCTATAACTTGCGAAATGTCTATGGTTTGCCATACATTGAAAAAAAAATAAGAACCGGCAGAATAAGCTGTGAAAACACTCGTTTTTCTCAAGTGTATTTTGCGTTCAATATTTACTTTAGTCAAAGGTGTAAAGAAAACCTGTGAAAGCGCAAACCGTGAAATTGTGTTGCTACTAGTTTCCCCACAGTAAATACTTGCTTTATGGGTGCGCTCGTTACCGTTTAAAGAATCGCAGACAAGCGCTAGATTTTAGTACTTGTTGAAAGACATACACTGTCCTCCCATATCTATTAACACTGTTATTTGAAAATATTTTAAAAGCCAATTATTTTTAAAGGAGTAACCGCGGAGTTTCTTACAGGTTCTTCTCCATAGGAAACGAAGTTTTGGAACCGTGCACCTGCTTCTGACGTTCCATAAATGCCAAATGCAAAATATTTTGATTTTGAGATACCTCTAAAAATACGCCTGTCGTTTCGTGTCGGTGGCGCGATACGTTAAAAACATCGTCATTTAAAAAAAGTGTAGTCGACAACGCTCAATCAAGCTGGTTCATTCCACTGCCACTGCATACTTATTAGTTTGCAGAGGTCTAATGTCACCCTTGTTACGCGACATCAGAAGTTATGTCGGTGAAAAAACGTCAATATACCGATTTTTCGGCTCTAGGAACGACTGCGACTGTTTAAAAAAAAAACATTCTTACTACCTACTTTAATATCGCAAGTTGATCGGCAGTCGTCACGTCAATGTAGGTATCATAAATACTAAGACCACGGCAAGACCATGGGTATTCATTTACCAAAAAAAGCCAGTCAAACAGAATGTTTAAGAAACTTGCAACCGCAAAAAACGGCAGCTGTGCTATCCAGGTGAAATAAAACAATAATAAGTTCATTCATGTATAATTTATTTCCATTTGCGACTGGGTATTGAACGAATCTCACTTAAAATGTTACAATTGTATGACCTAAGTCCGCACACTGTTTCACTAATACGGACACACCTCGTGAGGTTCGTAACCCGGTATAGTGAAGACACGAAGTGCTAATATCATGAAAGGTCGGTAGACACATAATGAACGGTACGACACAACATAAAGGTTCCATTTTTGCACCTAATCGAACAACCATAACCTAAGTAATAATAAACACTTATTTTGCTCCACACACGAGTTATTAATCGTTCTTTACCCTGTCAACCCTACTTGAGTTTATTTAAACTCAAGATGCACTAGTTCGCAAAAGATCGTATTAGACGAATTTCCTGATGGAACCTCAAAGTTGTGTCAGTAATAGTAGTGTACTAGTTGTAATTTGAAAACGGTGTTTCAGCCGCCGACGAAAGTATTTATTCATCGAACATAAGCACTCCATTTGTTCACTACTCCGTGTTTCGCAGACACACGCGACGGCGCGGACGCATCTATATTGCTATTTGAATGCGTTGAAATAAAGTGAAATGAAAAAATAACGTGGTAATTACAAGCCTCTTGTTTTTACGTATAACTACTTAGGTCCCTTTCTTTGACACATTGGTTTCAGAAAATAAAGGCACACTCAAAGTGATTCTTATTTCAATTGCTGCGATGTCAGTAATAAGTTTATCAGCTTTTAGCTCACTGGATAAGTCCGCACCACCGTTCATTTATTACTCAGTAAACATTGTAATAAAGGCATAGGTACCTAGGATTTCTAAGGGGAAAGAGTACATACATATTCTATCGCACACAATCTTGTCGAATGATTACATAGGTACATAGATTTACACACAAATCGCTTAGATTATAACTATGACAGAGCTAATAGAACATTGTGTTCGTTACAATTTGTGCTCACACTGTGTCTGTAATAGAAAAACAGTATAATACTCACACCAACTTATAGCCTTTAATATATCACATAAAGTTTAGGTACACATAAATATATTACTCTCGCGTCCGCTACTACTGGGGCCACTTCTAGAGAGAAGCCGCACTTTTAAAAGAAGTTCAATTTAAAAACGGATACAACTAAATAAATATATTTTATTTAAATTCTTTCATTCTGGAAGGCGGCCACCGTTTGATTTGAGATTTACTTGTAAGTTTGAGTGGCTTGTTCGTTTTCGGTAACGACGAGTAATAATAATAATTTCAACACATATTATATAATATTATAAATAACATAAAAATTGTGGATGGGAGAGAATTTAATTCTAATAAAATTAATATAAATATGGAAATAATTCGATTAGTTATTATTAGAACTGGCAGCTTGGATGGGCGTGTGAGATCGTTCCAAAATGTTGCCCTCTATCAAAGAAGAATGAACAAATTATACAACCAAGAAGTGTATCAGGGAAAGCCAGCTTAGCCTGACCATAAAGGGGCTTCCACAATGGAAAAAAAATTGTGGAATGATTAGTGAATGTCTTGTGACAAGATGAAATTATACTCAACCCCAAAAACCTAATATAAAAAAAATGCAAAAAATGGATGGATTGATAAGTATAACCTAAGTGCAAAGATATTCCAATAAATGAACACAGCCAACATTCCGCAGTACCACATACAAAAAACAAACAAGCCACGCAGTCATTTAAATAAATTAAACTAATACATTAAGTTCCTCCACGCGGTGATTATAACTCGGAATGTTCATCTTCGCCATCTGAGATCTGCAGCGGCGGTTCTGTAGTCTCAGTTTCATTCTCTTTCTCTGTTGCTGGCACCTGCTCTTGTGTTTCTTCTACTTTTTCCTCTTTTTCTCCAGCCTCAGGTTCAATAACTGTCTCTTCAGTTTTATTATCAGTCTCCTTCTTCGCTGGCTTCTTAGGCCGCCATATCTTCATCTTATTCAACAGGTACTTCATCTCTCTGTCTAAATTCGCCATCTTCTCTCGAATGCTGTCGACCGTCAGTTTGATGTCCTCGTTCTTTTTAAGAGCCTTCTGCTCCTTGATGGAGGTGCTGAGCCAGGTGGTAGTGTCTTCAATCTTCTTCTCTAATAAGTTAATTTCTACGTCCGTGAACACGTCTTTATCTGGATTAGCGTCTTTAGTAAAGTTCTTCGCCATTTTGAGGAATTCCCGAGAGCTGTTCAACATGCTGCGGAGAGCTGCGACCGCATCGGGTCTCTCTCTGTGTTCCCAGTGCTTGTAGAAGATCGGGCTAGTCTTATCCTTCAGAGCAGCTAATTTGGCCTCGTACAATTCCGTGGCCGCCTCATACCCATCATCGTACAACCATTCAGATGTTTCACTGCACAGTTTCTTAATTTCTTCAATCTGTTGTTGAGTTCCGCATTTAGCGTACTCATCCATATCTACTTTCATTTGTGCATCTACTACAAACGCTTCAAGGTTGTTGAGGGCAGTTTCTCTTTCGATGCGTTTCTTATCAATCATGTTCAACTCTGCAATCAGAGCTTTGGAGGTCTTGTACTGTTCTGGTGAAAGTGGTTGAAGGTTAAGAAGTGTTTCCTCTGTTTTGATTGGCTCCTTCAGTATAACAATTTTAGGTTTGGGCTTAGTTTCAGGTTCAGTAGCGTTCTGTTTTTCTCCTTCTGTTTGGTTGGCTGTCTTTGTATCGTTCTTGGCCTCCTCTTCTTGGGGTTTTTCCTCAGATTTCTCTTCAACCTTTTCAAGAGTTTCGGAATCTGATCCGAAGAGTTTGCTTATGGTGCTTCCTATTTTGGATAATGTGCTATCTTGGTCTTCGTCTTCGTCAACTGTTTTCTCAGCGACAAATTCGACGTTGACCAGGTTTAGTAAGCCAGAGTCGTCCATATTGAAATGTGCTTTAATTCCTTTATGTTCGACGTTTTCACCGGTATGTTTGGCTAGGGCGGCACCGACACCGTTTAGCATAACTTGGCTTAGGTTCAAGGTACCAATGTATTGAAGCTCGTTAGAGGGAATGTGGTCTAACTCGGCATAGTTGACGTGGAAGTCGAAGTCATCTGTGTGTTTATTGAAAGTGATTACCTTCTTTTGTGGGTAAGGGTTCATGGGGCCGAATAATGTCCTCTTGATCTGTAACAAACAAGTTTTATTAGATCAGTGCTAAATAAAATTGACTAAGAATAAGTTATCAAATCCCTAATCCTACTAATATTATAAATGTGAAAGTTTGTATGTTTGTATCTGTGTTACTCAATAACGGCTGAACAGATTTGGATGAAATTTGGCACACAGATAGTTTATAACCTGGATTAATATATAGGATACTTTTCATTCCGGTAGTTTCCACGCGGGCGAAGCCGCTGGCGACACCTAGTCTAAAATAAATAAAGGTATACTACCAGTCCCTGAAAGAAACCCAAAACTTACATTAATCCAATATTTAATTTTACCCCCTAAAATTATGAATAAAGGCACTAAAGCTTGAATAATAAACAACCTTTGGATGAAGAACACGACAATAAATTAAATCGAGGATGATTATAAGTTGTATCAGTAGTTAACTCACCAGTTTATCGGCGCCGTCGACGTGCCTGGTGAAAGTCACTTGTATGGGGAACAGAACCGCGTCGCGCACGTTCAACGGTGCTACTTTGTATCCAGTCGCAAGAGATGCCGCCCTGTAAAAAGAATCATAAGTATATTGTAGATTTGGTGACGAAAGTTGCATTCTTAAATTTTGGTTAATCATAAAAGGAAAATCTAATTTATGATAAACTTTACCAAAATTCAGTGTTCTATGCGTAAATAAAATTCTCATAAGTTTAATTCTTAATCGAAACTTTAATAATATTACCTGTAAACAGCTCCCATAGTAGCAGCCTCATCAGCATTGATAGACCTGGCAGGCTCGTGTCCCACCGTATCCTTCAGCGCCAGCATCGCGGCCGGCACGCGCGAGGCGCCGCCCGCCAGCACGAGCCGCGCGCCCGAGCCCGCGCCGCCGGCAGCCGCGATGGCACGCTGCACCACTCCTGATACTCTAGGCCATAAGTCTGCGCATAACTCCTCGAATTCAGCCCGGGTTACCTGAAGATGGAAACAAAGATGATGATTTTAGGAGTGATAAACAATATCATGTTTGTTTGTTTGCTTTCCATTGTTTTGAGCGACGAGATGCCCTTGATTGCAGATTATTGGAAGTCGTTAAATAACTCAAAGTTGTTGATGGTTCACATCAAACGTCTGGACCCTAGATCAATCATAATTAGAATTATTTTGAAGGATATTGCTAATCCATTGCTTCACATGTTCGAAAAATGTATCTGCTTAACAACTTAAATAACGCAATGAATGTTGTTGAACTGTCAAAATGAAACAAATTGTGATTGATCGTGTGTTGCCCAATTAGGGTGCAGGCTCACTAAGTGGGAGCGCATGCCTGTTAATGCGGTATTGCAAGGTCTATTATAACAAGGTCTGGCATTCCGGGACTAACACATGCTTACGTCACTATCTAGTTGCCACTTTATTGCAACAAAACACGATTAAGGAAAGAATTTCAGCCACCATTCTGACAAAAAATATGTACAAGCATTAAAATTGTCATTTCGCGTCTAATCAAACGAAAAAATTCAATTTAAACATAAACCAACGTAATTGTTAAAGTAAACCTCATTGTTTTATCGGATTCGCACAGGTAATTAAGGTGGTTGGGGGAGTTATTATTACAAACTTCTGGTAACACAGATGTGATGACGTAGACTTGTGTTACCCACGTGACGACTGTGTCTCGGAATGCTATACCTGACGAAGAACATTATTATACCATGGGGTATTGTAAGTTTGGTGTGATCGTACAGTTGAAAACGTACAAACTATCAGGAAAATGCGTAATAATAACATTTTTTTTTAACTGACCGAAACGTGAACTGTACCTTTGGTGTGTACCATCGCTAATGTAATGCAGATTCCAATTTCCACTGATACAAATTTTAATATGAAAAAAATGTCTGAGGAGTTTGTTGCTCCACTTCTTACTAGCTCAAATACTTGGAAGTGGTAAAAGCGTTTTGGGAGCAGCCTTAACTAAACATTGACTTTCAAAAAGTGCTGATTCGCAGACTTAATCGAATAAATGATTTTTTATGTTAGAAATTTTGGTATAGTCGAGCGAGCAATAAATTGTCATTTGTCATAATAATTGTACCCTATTTTGACACGCCAGTAATAGCTGGCCTCGAAGACGATAATCCGTGACTATCGCTCTACTACTGTACATATTTTGGTTCATTGCAAATACATTTGAATCCATCTTGAATGCAGAAAATAAAAATCATACATAAACTAAAACCGCTCATTATACTCATATTGGTTCATCATCTGGTTATAAACGCACGCCGGTTGCAAGCAAATCCAAATCACGTTAAAAACAATTTACTATAAGAGCCAGACAATCGGAGTTTTTAATTTAAATTCATTCAACATACAGACATTCCCAGATTACATTACTTTATATTCACTATTGTAAGTTAATAAGGTTTTGGGCAAAAGTTGAATCAGTATGCAAGTTTAGTATGATCCAAAAACAAGCACCTGCATAGTTGAATGAGAATATTTAAATATGCGGCTTTTTAGTTAGTTTTAACATTTTATTAAAAAATGTGTTGAAAATGTGTTGTGATGTTTTCATTTAACATACCCTTACATCATGCATATATATTACATACATATTAAGTAAGATACGTGGAATTTTATCGCAATAGTAATGCTTGGGTAAATAAAATGAATTTCTATTTAGTCCGTCAGTCAGATAATAAAAAAATTTAGACACGTATTTTTTGCTTTAACATATTTATTAAAAAAATATTTAGATAAAACGCATTAAAGTTGGGGAGTGGGGGTTCGCTACGTCACAACTATGTATAGAATCTACAAAGGCGTGACGTCATGCCACATTTTAACTCAACGTATGGCCGTAATCTCTTGATTACGTAAAATAAAGAAGAAATACGTGTCCAATATTTTTGAATAATCTACCTGGCGGACAAAAAAAAATGTTTAGTCGTCATTCCTATTCGCATGCATGTTTTTGTAGATGCCAGTGTCTGACTCAATTTATTGTGTTATCTATGACTGCTGCGTGAAGAGGTAATGGATAATAAGGCTGCCTGTCCACTGAAGCGGAGTAGCGGTGTGCCAATATTAACCAATGGAATAGGGATGATGACAAAAAATTTTTTTTAGTCCGTCTTTGAGATTATAAAAAAATATTAGACACGTATTTTTCTTTTTTTACGTAATCTAAAGATTACGGCGATACATTGAGGTAAAATGTGCCATGACGTCACGAGCATGTAGATTTTATACATACTAGTGACGTGGCAAACCCCCACTCCCCAACTTAAAATGCGTTTTATCTAAGTAATTTTGTATTAATATGTTAAAGCACAAAATACGCGTCTAATATTTTTTTATTATCTGACTGACGGATTAATTAGAATTTCTTTTTTTTTATCCAGGCATCATCCCTATTGCATAAAACCTCCACTCCGCTTCAGTGGACAGGATTTGCGAACTAGTTTAAAAATTCATACAAAACCGGGAAGCGGAGAGGGGAAGCGGAGAGGGGAAGCGGAGCGGGGAAACGGAGCGGAGAAGTGGAGCATGGTAGCGGAGCGGTGTTGCGGACTATGCACAGTCCGTAACACCGCTCCGCTACCTCGCTCCGCATCAATGGACAGACACTGTCCGCAACTCCGCTCCACTCCGCTGCCATTCTCCTCTCCGCTGCCTCACTCCGCTTCAATGGACAGGCAGGGTAAGGATTCACCTCTGAGTTTTCGGATTCAAGTGCGTATTGTATAATTATCACTTGCTTTAAAAACGGTGAAGGAAAACAACGTGAGGAAACCGTATTGCCTGAGAGATATTTCTCGATGGCATGTGAAGCCAAGTCAGAGACCTATGTGCATGAAACGAGCGGCGAGGAGCGATGGCGGCGGCGTGCGACGGTACAAAATTGTAAAAAATTTCATCATTCATCGCTCCTCGCCGTTTTTTTTTGTGCCCCCACTATCGGCTTTAAAACTCTGACACCAGGTTAGTCACTTTATGATTGTGATTTTTTATTATGATTGAAAGAAAGAAAGTGTGTTACGATATTAGGGTGCTGGTGATCAAATAATTAACTTGCATAAATTATTATTAATTTATTAAAGTATTCTCAACCAGACGCAACTCAATGTGGGACAGGATTTGACCGCATACTGATGTTGACACATGGTATGTAAAACAACTAACGGTTTGTGTACTTATTAATTTTATAATCTACACATGAATATAGTAATCGACTGCTAACATTTTATATGGATAAAATTCGGAGTACGATCAAAAATAGCATGGCGTTGGTAGACCAATGGCGGGGCGGGTCGACGACCTATAGAAGATCTCGGGGAAGACCTGGAAGAGACTCACACGGACCAGTGCAGCATGGAACAAAAGGGAGGAGGTCTATACTCAGCAGTGGGTGGAACAGGGCTGCCGTTGATGACCATCGAAACAACCGACTTTTAGGTGCCGAAGCCACGTGTTGTAATGACATATTCAAACTTTGCCGATTGCTATGCTGCTTCAGACCGTGAACCTTCCGTACTAGGTTGAATTTTAGCAAACCCAAACACAAAAGTTTTAGGCACTTGAATAATAATAACGTTTATTTATCCAAAGTAATACATAGACACATGTTGGGCAGAGTGGTAGAAATACTAAAATGATACATAATTATTTTTTAAAAAGTTCAAAGGCATCAAAAATCTATACAAAATATAAACTCTATCTCTTAAAATAGGAGGGCTGTATCTCAAGAGACATTCGGCTGTCTCTTAAGATACAGCCCTCCTAGTTTTTCTTGAAAACAATTACTAAAAAATCACAAAGGATGGGCTGTGTACAAGATGATAATTATGGCTAGAAAGGGGCCGACGAGAACGGCATATTGACATAAAGATTAATAAAATAAGTACAGATGGGCCGACTACGATTTTGGCCGACTAGCCGACCAAGCAGATCATTGCTCTTGGTGGAGTTCGGGTAAACACGGAAAAACGGAAATTGTAATTCTTCAATAAATAATAAACAATAGGTTACGCACGTTCTTTATTCAGAGTTGTAGAAGCTGTCGTTTTAATATATTTTTTAACTATATTTTTCTTGATTTATGTTTACCTAGCACCCGCCCCGGCTTCGCACGGGTAGCACTAAGTACTTATCTACGATGCACCTACCTATCTACCCCACCTTCCTACCTACCTATGCTACCTACGTAGGTAGGGGAAAAACCTACCTGCTGGTAGGTACGTAGTCAGTTATACCTACCCTACCCACACCTACCTATCATAGAAACCTTGTCCTGAGAATAACGAACACAACAAAAAATAATTATCCAATTTGGTGCAGCCGTTCTCAAGTTATAGCGTGACCAAGGAAAATTGGTAATCATTTTTATTGACTACCAAGGGAAGAGTTCGTATTCCCTTGGAAGTTGATTGTTTTACATGTGTAGGCCTGATTCTAAAATTTAAATATTTCATTTTCGATTTAGTTTAAACCATCCACCCTCTTTTTAAGCATAGAAATATGAAAGTAAAGAGCCGACTAGTCGCCGACTACAAATATGGCCGGATAGTCACCGATACCACCCTTCAACGAGAAAGGCCTCAAAATGCCCGCTTTTCACCACTTCCTAGTATTTTGACGGCAAGAAAAAATGGCACCACAAACTAACCTAGAAACACATTTGTTTAATTTGTAAAACTCACCAGCTGTTTGAAGTCCTTATCATCAAGCAAGCCTTCGATTTGCGCGTAGAACTCGGTATTCGCTGAGAGAATAATCTTCAGCCTCTCGGCTTCCAAGAGTAGTTTCTCCATAGAGCGTGGTGAGACTCTGACATCACCGCCGCCCTGTGCTTCCCAGGCTTTAATGAGATGCTCGCGAAGACGGAGGGTCATTTCATGGCCGCCTAAAGTTCTAAGAACAAAAACAAACATATTTGTGTAAAAGCTTTAGATGTATATTGTATATTCAGATGTATATTCAGCTGTATCTTTACCAGACTGTATGTCAGCAGAAATCTAATCTGCGTGCACAATTTATTCACGAAACATGTAAACAAACACGAGTTTTCCACTTAGACAAACATCAACTTTATGTAAGTGTAAATAAAGTTGACTTTAGACCGACTAATATTGTTGAAAAGGTCATAAAAAATAAGAAGTTGTAGCGCAAACTGAACCTTATGTGTAGGTTTTACAGTTGGTTTTTCTAAAACTCGTGTTTGTTTGCATGTTTGGCAAATGAATTGCGGATGCAGATTAGTTAGAAAAGACTAGGTGGGTGAAAAGACTTCATAATAAAGGTATTTTCGAAATTAATGTAGGTAGATTGAAGGCCTTTGCAAATGCTTATGTAAAATATACAGGAAAACCAGAAAAGGTATGAACTTCAGTAATTTTCGTGTTCCCGAATTAGTTTCGTACTAATTCGTGACACTGTCTGTGACGAATTAGTACGAAACTTTCGAAGTTAGTACGCAACAGAGGCAAAAGCTTCTTAGTTTAGTGCTGCCGTGCTCCGTCGTCGTAGTGCACAGATCATTGCGCGTGTGAATCAAGTTTTCACTCTGTCGGGTTAAACTCGGGTCGCAGATCGTCATCTGTCATTCATGTTTTTTGGAATAGGGATGTTGACAAAAATTGTCAATTGTCAATTGTCATGTAGATTATTATAAAATATTGGAGACGTATTTTTTTTTTTTTTTACGTAATGTAAAGATTAACGCAATACATTACAGCTATACGTTAAAACGTGGCATGACGTCACTCCCCGGTAGATTTTATACCGGCTTGTGACGTAGCGAGCCCCCACTCCCCAACTTTAATGTGTTTTATCTAAACCATTTTTTATTAATATGATAAAGCAAAAAATACGTGTCTATTATTTTTTTATAACCTGACTGACAAGACTAAATAGTTTTTTTTCCCAGTGAACATAGGGATGTTGACTGGGAAAAAAACTATTTATTATAAAAAATGGTTGTAAATTGCATAGAGTTGTCTACAACTTTGTTATCATGGTAATACAAAATAGGCAAGTACTTCCCTGGTTGTATCAGCTCTATATTAGACGCTTGTTCGAATTTCCGAAAAAGACGATGATTCCCGAAGCGCATACTTTTCTTGGGGAATCTGTACTATCTATACAAATCTTATCCCATTTTTGAAACGAGTATCCATGGACTTTCTTGTTAGTTTCCAGACCCAGTATTTGGAACCATGCAACTTTTATTTTAACTGACCTTACTTTCAGAAGAGCCTAAGAAGGCCATAAGCCTTATGCGTTTAAGTAGTCAAGAACTAAAAACGTCGAAGACAAAAGTAACGTTCAGTATAACATGTGGGTGTTTCAATATCTCTTCCTAGCAGTCCTAGCCTACATTTAGTTGAGAACAGTCCAGAATAGTCAATTTACCTGTCAAACCCAACTCCCAACACTTGCAGCTGAGGCACAGTCTCAACGTAACCCTTCTCCTTTATCTTGACAGTCTTGTATTCGACCAGCGCCGCCTTAGTGGACGCAGCGCCCATGTCGAAGAACAATGCGTGCCAAGCTGTCTCGTTGATTTCCTATGAAAGGAAAATAAGTGTTATTACCGAGGAAATAAGAATGTTGTGTGACCATTGATTGCAATAGAGTTCAGTTTAAGTATCCAGTGTTGAAAAACACTAGCTTGCCAATGACAAAAACTGAGAGGAGAGTAGAGATTTTGAGAGATCGAAGTTTAAGTTTACGCTAAGTTTTGTTTATGTATCTTACCGTGACACCTAATAACGGTTAACCCTGGCTGGGTGGTGGTAGCGTCAGGCCCTTTGTACACATTTCTCTTGCCGTGAAAAACTACGGTTTATTCGCCGTGTCACGGGCACGGTCGTCAGTGTTGTATGGATCATTATGGAAGCTGTCAGACATTTTTTTTCTATGCTCGGTTTATACAACGTACCGTAAAGAAACCGTGCCGTGTACAAAGGGCCTGACGCTTTTAATCCTAGCGAAGGCAAGCTGTTAAGGCAGATCGAGTTTGGCTCTGTAGAGCGTCATCTCTTCTGATTTTTCCCAAAAACCTATATCAGGCACCAGTCTCTCACAAAGGTGGAATACAGCTGAGACATTTTTTGTACACAATAACTTTAAGTCAGCTTTGTGAAGAGAGAATAAATGATTGATTGATTGATCTCTGTTACTCATACCAGTGATGCTCTCTTTCTAAAGCTTGATGTGTAAAATTATTAGAACCACCTCTTGCGGTGTTGCCTAGCTAATGAACATTATTGGCATATTTGATAAAGTACACATTCATATGAAACGGTAACTTTGCTTAGCTAGTTTTTACGGAGACTCTATTAAAACAGATTGGCAAATAATCTCACCTTCCTCCTAAAGATACCATAGTTGATGGCGATAGCAGTATAATCAGTAATCAGTTGCAGCACATTCAAGCCAGCGAGCGACGCGGCATCTTTAAGCGCGCGACGTTCCGCCTGGTTGAAGTAACCGGGGACTGTAATCACGCATTCTGTGATGGGTTGACCTGGAGAATGAAGAAATATTTATAATATTGAGTTTGTTTAGGGGTTTTTGATAAACATAATATCTCTTAGTAAATTCTACTAATGCAGTATAAGTATGTAAGTACAGTACGACACAACTTGGATGTCGGCAAAATTCGTAAAACTGATCACCATCTGAGCTGAGTGCACCTTCAAAATCACCAATACACATTAATTACTACTTTAGGTGCAAATGATCTTTACGCAAACGCAATAACTTGTTGGCGCAGTGGCTGAGCGATCGACTGCTGCGTAACGTGTCGCAGGTTCGATCCCCGCACAGAACAAATATTTGTATGATCTGCAAGTAGTTGTTTCGGGTCTGGGTGTTAGTGTATGTGAATTTCTATGTTCGTAAACGCACCCACGATACAAGAAGAAATTCTTAGTGTGGGGCAACGTTAAAAAAAAAAAAAAAAACTTGTGAAGTCATATAACCAAATACATTGGTAAAATTGAAATGAATTAATGCAAATTTTCAAAATTATGCTACATCTATGTTGTGTCGTACTGTATACACAGTTGTCTGGTAATAAAAATAATTAATTTGTTTTGGTTGTTCTAGAATTTTTACTTTCTGGAATAGTCACAGTAAGCTAGACTGTCAGAAAAGCATTGTTAACTTCTAGAAATAATCTCAAAGATGTTTTCACATTAATTAAATTAGTATCAATATGATAACTACACAAGCTGGAACTGTTAAATTATTTGAAGGATATTGGTTTCATCATCTTACTATATTGTAGTTCAACGAACTGTTAAAGCTTCCACTCAATAGTAAATTATTTGGATTATTTTTTAAGACAGTTGAATAATCCTCAGTAAAAATTAATTCTCATTTCTCAGTTTCATAAATCAATCTTACCGTGACTAATTTCTGCGAAGTCTTTAGCCTTGGCTAGGAGTTGTGCGACCAGCTCCTCAGGTGTAAACTTAGTCTTGTCATCATGTATGAACAAGGGTGTGCCCCTGTCTGTTGCCACTATCTCGTAGTATGGGTAGCGGGCTCTGAAAATGTGATTGATATTGTTAATAATATTCTATGTAATAATTTCCTACTTGTAGCCCAGTCTGGATTAGTGCCCGGTTCATGGCAATAGGTTCGCCGACTTTTAGGGCCACAGCAGACAAGCTACTTTTAGCATCGGCGATCGACGATTTAGCCGCTTTTTTGAAGATAAATGCATCGATACAGTCACAAAATCGCCGATCGCCGATTCTAAAAGTAGCTAGTCTGCTATGGCTCTAAAGTTGCAAAATCGCCGATTGCCAATACTAAAAGTAGCTAGTCTGCTGTGGCCCTAACATTGGATTTGAACATAATGCTAAATGTGGGTGTACTATGTCTATAGGTATTCCTAACCTTTTGGAGAAAACAGATGTGATGTTATGTTATGTATTTTATGTTTCCTTTTGAAATTAGTGGAAGTACCTACATAACTATCTAATCTTAGATTAAGGTCAAAATGTTAGAATTCTTATTATGATTAATATGCTATTCATTATTCGAATATTCTACCATATTTTTTCCTTGTTATGAAACACTTATAGAACAGCTTATTCATAGAAATATAGCATCAAAATTAGCTAACTCTTTGTCTCTATACGTATCTGTTTTATTTTTTAGATAATCCCATTGCAAGACCACATGGATAAAAATTATATCTGTCTATTTGATTAATTTGTGTAAGATATCATACATATTTCATAAGAAGAGTGATATTGAGCCAATAGAAAATTTTATGTAGGTTAATGTAGAAAACATATTTAACATGCTTATAAATTGTGCGACAAATATAAATGATTGAAATGCAACATATCTCTGAAAAACTTTAAAACAAATGATGAAATTTATTCTAATCCAAAACAGCAATAAAGTTTCCAATAGAAAACTGTTCACAAGTCTCACTTATAATGATGCAACATGCAGCCATAATTAAACTTCATGCTAACTGAAAAATTTCATGATTTCAAACCCAATTAAAAAGTGACATGAAACACATGTACAACCACAGAGTACAACTAAGTGAAGTATGAATGAATACTCAAGTTCTAAGACAGAAAAAAGAACAGGAGAGTAGATTATTACTTTCTCTGCAAGACTATATGTAGGCATGTCACTGACCTGTAAGCTTGCACAATTGGGTGATCAAAAGGCTTTCCAAGCAGGTCCAGCAAGAATTTGTAAGAATTTTTCGGGAATCTGACGCCAACAGTAACTGCGTCTTCCCCGAAGTTCCTAAATTCTTCTCTGAACGCCACGACAGCTGGTGTCTTCCTCTTAGATTCCTTATTTAAAACTATCTCCATCGGAACTCCAGGAGACACGATGCCGATCTTCATCCATTCTGAACCCAAATCAATGGATATTACCGCTGCGGCCTCCGTTTGTTGACTTAAAAGTAGTGGTAACAGTAACACACTCAACACCCCAAACATTTTCTGCAAAATAAAATGAAACAATAAGATAAATCTCGAAACTACGAAAAACACATCAGCGATTCCGGAAAATAGGTTGAAACGCAAACGAGCGTTTTAAGAGAAAGTATGCACTTACTATGTTTAAAATCATTTTCATTTAAAAAGCTAACATCTAGAATATTTATTTTATAGTATCACTTCGCATTTAACAGTGTGGAATAATTAAAATCTTATAAATTTTATTTCGCTACAGTGAGCCAGCTACTTTAGTCCACGTCAAGTTTAACGTGTTTTCTTCTTTTTGGTTAATGGCATTGTTGCCAGATTATTCAGCCACGTTACAGAAATATTTTAATCATCAATTCATCACGGAAAATTTTACGTATTTTCTTCGTTCACAATTTATAATAGCAATAGGTCGTTTATTTTAGACACGCTTGTAGTTAAATGAATTCAATATTATTGCTAATTATATTCCTATGTGGTTGTTTTGGAAAGAAACAATAATCACCTAAGTACCGTTTTTCATTCTCACGAAAGCTCCTCTCTAGCGTTTTCGGAAACGGAAAATCAACCAAAGACATTTACAAATCATATGTTTATTTATGTAGGTTCTTCTATAGTTTATGGTTTGATTGGGTGTTGAGGAAGGTGTTTGTTGAGTGTTGATCACAAGTACGGAGGTCGCGGAATGCTGTTTATTTATTGTTATTAATTTATAATTAGTGCGTCTAACAAACAATACAACCTCAAGGTAAGTGTACTGCATTAAAATCGATGATCATTCACAATTTTCACTGTAAAACCAAGCTATCATCAAGTATAGTATCTTGATTACATCTGTTTTTGAGCTCAATATATTACGCATTTTGGATTTTGCACCTTGAATAACGTAATATTAGGGTACAGCGATGCGCACATGAGGTGTACAGCGTGGGGGGATAAAAGTATCGTTTACATGCGGTTCTAAAAATGTGACTAGACGCATGAATAACGTCGGGACGCATTGGTGGCGCTCCTTCTAAATATGGAACGGGTGTTAGTCAACTTTTGGGTTGTCCTCGGCGTCGTATCTGCGGTAGTCCCTGCGATTATGTAAGAGCCCTTGGAGGTGCGCGTCGGCACGTGCATACGAAGCTGCACGCGGCGCCTCCACGTCGGAAGCACGACGTAGGACGCTCGGGCACGACGCAATCGCGCACGCGGTCGCCGCGCTGGCCGGACACCAGTTTCCTAGCAACACGTTGTTGATGCCACTGCTGACCCAATGAATACAATAACACTCGGTAACTAGCTGTTACATCACACCTAAATTGCATCGCGTCCGTAATTTCGCTGCTTACGTTGCTAAGGTGTCTATTAGCCATAACATTAATGATCAGGCACGTTTTAGGGGTGCTAGATTGACTGGTGTAATTTTTGAAGTTTCTGAGTAAGTATCTCATTAGATTTATTCCTCTGCAAATTTAATTTAATTGAGTGGTGACCTTGGTGCTAAGCTCATTATTGTTTTCAATCAAGTAGAGCTTGTCACAAACCCAGTGGTGCATAATATCTAGAGCCTGCTACTACTGGCTATTAATAGAGTCTAGACCTTTGTGTGACCTAGATATCAGTTCGCACTTCCTGTAGGATTTCTAATTTTAAGTGTCACCCAGAGACAGTGTTCTAGTTTTAAATGAGAGGTAGCTACATTTTTAGCTTCCTCAATTTACCTTCAAATAGTATCTTAACAAAATTGGAGATAGAATTACCATTATCATTTATAAGTTTAGTATTTATTTAAATTTGCACACATACAGAAACTCATCATCTTATAAGATGTTATTGTACCACCACATGTTCTAGAAAGGGCAAAGACCTTAAAATTATTATTAGAAACATGATGAACTGTTCTTAAATCTCATCTATGTCTAGACTGTTGCTGAAATGTTATATACCGTATATGATTAACATATTGTAAGCTGTTTCAAGGCTACATAATCTTCACCCTAATGATAAGTGTTATATGCAGCAAGTTAAGATAGCATTACTTGGAGACATAGCTGTTATCTAAGTTTTACACAATCAATACAATGAAGCGTCAACTATCTTCACCATCACTGATAGGTGAAACATTGCAATTCTACCATAATATTATACAATATACCATTTTAATGTTTTTCCAAGTCATTTTAAATTTAATAACAGGAAATTATTTCACCAATCATTTTTATTCTTAACTCAACATCAGCAATACAGTACCCGTGGAATACAATAATAATTTTGTTTAAAAAATAAACAACAACCAAATTAAAATTATGGAGTATCATATTCATAATCTACCTGCCATTTTTCTGTACACTTTTACCTAGGCGTGTTTCTGATATCAGTATCAAAACAAATAAATAACAACATTGAGTAGTGATCTCATTATTTCCTGATTGGATGGAGTGAACTGTGTGAAGTGGCAGATACTCAATGTTTGTTTACAACTCCTTAACATCGAGTTAATGAACTGAATGATTGATTACATTATTTATGAAAAATATTTTTTTCTAGTTAAGAAAGTTATGTAGAAAAAATATCTGAAACCCCTACAAATTATTTCCTGTAGTGTATTTCAAGTCCTATGGTCCAACTATGAAATATATACTGCTCACTAAAATCTTGATACTTGAGAAAAATACGTTTTGTCATTTGACCTATTTTTTCTATTCTTAAATCACTATTGTTAGTCTGTATTATTTTTTTTCCTCTTAGCTATGGTCTAGCCGTGAAATACCTCATTAAGTCATTACGAAATTGGTTTTTCTGTATTAAAATAAACGGCCGCCTTTTCCGTGTAAAACACAATCTTTCCTGTTTAATGTGTACAAACTGTGAAGACTAGGAGCTTCGTCCACGTGCCGGATCCATTCTCATCAACAAAATTGTTGACATCCTTGTCGTACATAAAGATAACGTTTCTAATATAAGCGCGCTTAGACTAGAATGCGATCATAACTTATAATTTAGTGATAATTAACGTCATGGGCAGGTTGATTTCGCGTGATAATCGACTAAGCTAATGTTGTTCCTTGTGCAGGTCCGTAATAGGGCATTGTAAATAAATCTCTCGTTAGATAATCACTCTTGTGCGTCTCGGTGCGAGTTCAATTCGCTGATGACACGGGGACGCCACGACACGACGCGACGCAACCACGCCATTACATTTAGCTGTTTGTTACTATGCCAAGGTCACGCGTTATTATGTGATTGTGTAGCTACTTGACGCGATAAATTAATGATAAAAATACTTGTATTTTCTTTTTCGCGTTCCTACTCTACATTCTTATTACGTAAATTCGATGTTTAAAATGATACTATACCTACTACCTATCTATAGATCAACGCAGGTCGCGATATGATTTGTTGATGCTAATTCCGCAGTTGTTTGAAACCATGCGCTGATATTTCGAAGTGGGAAACAAAAATAAAGCAAACATAGCAGTTGGCTAAATAAGGAATGTAACATGGCTTTGCTAAATCTTGTGCCGCAATGTTAAATTCTATAGCGCGTGCTATATGTAGGTACATTTTTAGAACTTAGTTAGGTATTACAAGACTCTACCTAGAAATTTCCTTAAAGGTAGGTAGTTTGTTGCTAAGGTTTTTATTCCCACTTAGCTTCCTCTGCAACATCCCTGAGTCTGCCGCATTTTATGCACTTAAATTGCAAACTCTAACATTAGCGTAGGCATTTAATACACTAACTTCAATCACAACATTTCTATCCTATTAGTACGGGCCAAAACAGAGCTACGTAAATCACATTCTTAAATGCTGAATTAATTTGGAGCCTAATGTCATAGACGAGACATAAATACTTCGGGCGGTTGCAATTGAACAACACTTCCGAAGGTTCGGACTTCGGATCACTTCGATTACTTTCCGTCTTATAGCGTCGATTTGACTATGCATCGAGGCATTTTCACATTGAAGTAGATAGCTGCTGGTAACATCAAAACAGCGTTGACTTGACCCAGTACCTACTATACATACAATGTAAATCTGCCTTTATTGTCGAAAGACCAACATTTTACTTAAAAACGTCACTCTTACGTCACCTTCGGATCTTTATTTTGCTGCCCTTTACGCAACACTAGTTTAGTACTTGCGTTCGTCACATGATTCCTTTGAATTTTAAAGCCTCCTTCGTTACGTATTTGGATTCATGAAAATTCAATAGAAATCAGAAACAGTTTTATTTAAGTTTTATTTAACTTTAAAAATACCAATTATCAAGTAGGTAAAGTGTGATCAAAATTCATGTAACTTGTCTTAATTATCATATCATAGCTTTACTTAGACTTTACTGAACTGGTGTAAAAGCCAACTTACGGGATTGTAAATTATTCTTGTCCAAAAATTCAAGAGGTAGTTTTTTCCTTGCGGGCCTAACCCATGGAAAAAATTGCAATCTTTTTACTATTTTTGTATGCACTTACATGTTATTTCCCACCACCAGATGGCGCCAATGCGCGGCGAGCGGGGCGGGTCCCCAGCGCGAGGCGCACGCGCATCTCTGCCACTTCCTCGCAGGTTGATTCGCCAGATCGCGAGGCACGTAGCCTCCAGCGGCCGCTCATTACGACGCCTAGAGGTGTCGGGCAGGATCATTGACAACTTTGACGACATTGAGGATGCCTCTGATGAGTCCGATATGGAACAGCCACAGCCTGCGTAAGTTTTACAAATTGTACACCTGTATTATATTTTGTTCATTATTCCCGTAGGATTCCGGACAGTGGTCGGTGAAGATTGCTTCTGAGTATGCGAATTGATCCTTGAAAGATCTTATACGAAAAGGAGAATTTGGTATTGGGAAAACAGTTTCGACAGTATGTTCAGGTTAAAAACCAAAAATGAAAATAGACCCGTAACCGTAAAACACTGCTCAAGCAGTGTACAAATAGCACGCTCATTTCCTGAACTGAAGCGAAATCCGAACTTATTTCTGAATAAACTTTGGAAACTGTTACGGCTACATTTTGTTACTTTTCTATCAAAGTTTTCAACATTCCCACTGAAAATCCGCTCCCCTTTTAAAGGGAACTCGTTCCATTTGTCAATAGTTCATTTTCAGTTTTTCAAGGTGCACTAGCCAGATCAAACACTCTATTGACTGTCTATTGACCTCATATAAAGTAGACAAGGAAATTGTGACGGCGCCTGTCCAACTATTGATAAAGTCGAGTAATCAATAAATGCACAGATGTGACAGATCTATATTAACGTTATAGTTAAAGGGCCTTCAGATTGCCTCTTATCTTTGAAAAGGTGACTTAGCAACGGAACTGTGAAGGAGAATTTGCAAAGTCACTTTAATACCTAATGTTCTTTTGAGACTGTAATCGATATTATCCGTTCTTTGACAATGGATATCCGACAAGTATATACTTCCCGTTGTATAAACCGATATGACAAGAAAATATTTCCCCTTTCCAAATGCAGTATGATGTTGATAACTCATCCTGTATACGGAAGTACATTTAAATAAGTGACACCTCACCGTCTTGAACGGATGACGAAGTATTTGCATATAGGAAACTTGCGTCACGCAAGGGACAGGCCATCTGCCAACCAAATTGGTAGTTCCCTACCACGTAGTATGAATATTATATTGTTAGTAAACAATCTAATATTAGTCATTTCAAAGAAATTTCTCACTTTTCTTTGTTATCTAGCACCTTTGTTTTGAGTGGAAATGAATTTTATTTATGAAGTACTTATATCTGAGAGTGCAAAAACCTTTTGTAGAAAATGACGCACAATTTAGTCGTTTTAGAGGTTGAACGACACATGTATGAATATCAAGTTTTGCGAACATCAGTAAAAAAGCAATAGGCCAGAATAATAAACATAAAGTTCTCTTCATTATGAATAATTTATTAAAAACAAAATCTAAATGTTTGGTGACACGTGCCCCAGTCATCACGCGCGAACCAGCACGTGTCTTGCGATGTAATAAAACACTAACAAGTTTTATTAACAGTCAATTTTGATCAACATTGTCTTATTCTGATTTTCAATTTGTGACCTACTTTAGACTCTTAACTAGATTTGACGAAAGCGAAGAGATTATCCGTTAATATCTGAGTTTGTGCTTTGATTTAATTTTTCGTATTTTATTGTGCAAGTTCTTCAGAATGTTGATGATAATCCAATATCTAATCATCACTTTACACCAGGAAACATTGTTAACCAAGCACAAGGCCTTCAAATCAGGCCAGAAATTCAAAATAGATTGTTACTATCTAAAGTATCAAGACGTTTCATGTCATCAATCAAGCATAAGTCAGTGTGAAAAAAAAAGCGGATAAAATGTTGACAACTTAATTTGTTATCATTTCGCTAGGTTAGTGGGTAACACAAACGAAGAACGATAAAAAGAGAATTGTCGCTGAGATTGATAAAGTACAAAGTGCTGATTATGACATCGTGTGCTTTTTGTACTAAAAGACTTATCAGGTTATCACACTGACGATTTGCCAGCGTATTTCCAGCGAAGCTATTTGTGAACGTACTCTCCGCGGATGCGAAGCGAAGTAGCCGCGGATACGCGACGTGTTCTCAGCGTTTTCACAATATTGTAGTCTCACTTGTCTCGTTCTCTCTTGTACACCCACATAAATCGCTCTCGTTACGCAAGCGCGGCGAACACGTTGCGCATACTTGGCTTGCTCGCTACGCACACGCAGCGAGCGCGTTACACAATCGCCTCGCTTGAACCACGCTCGCAAATCGCCAGTGTGATATGGGCCTTACGCGTCATGCAAGTAGGTTCGTTTAAAAACTTTGCCGGCACGACAGATAAGTGAGGAGATAAAATCATTAAAAAAATCGTTAAATAAATCCGTAATGGGGTAAATTAAAATTTTTGTTGCTTACTACCATGGCGAGCAATTTACTATTAGACCTCCCCTCGGATAGTAGAATCGGCATATCCTTAATTCCTTACTCACGGACATGGAAATAGGAAGTGTTAGGGTAGACTTCAGGTAGCCGTCAATTCGAGGTAACAGGTATACCACAGACTATAGAGATATAGGTATAAGGTACCTAGCCACCTCTATTGCATTGTTACACGTGCCAACAGTATTAAGCTGGGGACAAATTATCGGACGCGTCCGTAAGCCGCGACTGAGAGACGCGGCTTATTTGTATCTGGATAGTACATTTAGCACTACACTGTGCAAACTATCGGTCGTAAGTCACGGACGTGTCCTTGAGCGTTCGGACGTCTGATGGTCGCAACTGTCAGCCGCGGCTTACGGACGCGTCCGATAATTTGTCCCCAGCTTATTAATGCTTTTGCTTATTTATGTGTATTTATCTGTTCTTGTATTTATTTATATTGTATTATATATATAGGTTAATAGGTATATGTATATTAAAATAAATATTTATTCCACAATTTTCGTTATTGCACCTACCACTGTTTATCTCTGCATCACCCAAAGGTTGACTGGTAGAAAATGCCTATGGCATTAAGTCCGCCTATGTACATTTGTGTGTAAAGTGTTAAATAAATAAATAAATAAATAATTTGTTCCCAGCTTTAGTGGTAGAAACAGATTGCATATAATTATTCACATCCGAGTATTCAGTTACATCTTCTCTACGTGCACAGGAATAACCTAGACACTAGGTATTTTTGGAAATCGATCCAAACTTGAGGTATTTTAGGAACATTTCTAGACGGGATATCAAGGCGCGTTATTAATATAAAATGCTCGATTAAGAATGGAATGGCAGATTTTAGCTAGTTCATATTTGTTGCCCGCGAATCCCTCCGCGAGGATTTTGGCAAACGTTACGTTATAATCTCGTTTAACTATATCTTATTGTAACTGTAACTTTGGTACGAAGAACTTTTTTTGGTGGAATAGATACCTGTATAGCGACTTAGCTTATAAGAATTTCACATAAAATAATATTGTAAATCATCATTCTTTGCTAAAACGAAGATTTTTTTGCATTCAAGACCAAACTCCTGCAAGTATAAGTAAGTAATCTTTTTCATGGTCTCGCATAGTATACGAATGTGATGTTCTCATCAGGGTGGCTTGCGGAGGCAACGCCGGCAACCTACCCCCTGCTGACCACGACGATGACCTCACAAGTTTGAGCTGGCTGCAAGACAGGAATTTACTTAGAGGTAGACTTAGATACACTTAGGAATCCTTTCCAACTGTGTCGTGACGATTTTGTTATCTATGAAGCCGGCCGTTCCACTGCGTCGTGATGACGGACAATGATAAAGTAAAGGACGATCGCATTTTCAAATTATCGCGGGCAACTGGTAACGGTGGCGTGGTAATGTGAACAGCTCTATTTTGGTTGCCTTCGCTTCTGGTATTGATTGACGTCACGTGGACATTACGCTGGCGTTGCGTAATCGCGGCATTAACGCAGCGTATACGTTCGACGAACGCCTACGCTGGATGCGAAGGGTGTCCTAAATATTCAAAGCACGAGATACTATGAACATGAAGTCGGTCGTCACGACACAGTGGGAGCACTCTTTAAGACTACGGCTTCACTTGACTGAAGATCGCATATTATTAGAAAATAGTTTAGTGATTAAGCTTATGACGTAACGGTTAGCCCTTGCTGGGCGTTGGCGTGACATCTTAGCAATAATACGCATACTTAACGCCTACTTGAGATATGTATTGTCTGCGAACTGTGTTTTGTACTGCGAAATATACAGGGTGGCAGGGACATCGACGCGAAAACTGTTACCATGGATTCAGTACATGATTCTGAACCCCTGCGATGAAATTTTACGATTTTTTTCTTATAAAAAAATAGCTGATTCATAGTAAAGTGCAATAACTACGCGGTCAAAATTTATGGAACAGCAATTTTTTTTTTTTTTAAATAGCCGAAGAAATATTTCGACACGGGGGTTTAGACTTTATTCATGTACTGAATTCATAGTAAAAGTTTTCGCGTCGATGTCCCTGCTACTCTGTACAAACGCCTCTCTACGCGTCTGTTGCCCAGCCAGAACAAAACCGGGAGATTTTTATTTTCAATCAAAATGTCAATTTGATTGCAGTAACACTTGTAGTGAACGAAACTCATCATCTTATAATCTCTTCCTCCTTCCCGTATCCCAATTCATTTGGGGTCAGCGCAACATTTCCCTGTGAACGCATCACAAACATGCGACGGAGATACTTGAGTCAATGCAACAGTGGACTTATTAAATGTACCACTTCAGTAGCATGCACATTACCATGGTCAAACTACACTCATAATTAAATGCAGTTACTGCTGATAATAATGGCCGCATGTGGAATGCAGCCATTAAATCGAAAAAATAATATCAGTAACAATATTAAGTGCCGTTTCGGATTGTAAATGAACCGTTGAAAAACATAAGAAGCTTGTTATCACTAATATAGAATAACATGCAACGTTCAGTCGTTTTTGCATTAAAATCTTGATTAATTTTAAATTGCAAAGGTTATTCTTGTGACGTGGTATTAAAACTGAACAAAAACTTGTTCTGTTCCAGGTATAAATCTAACAAAAAGTGGTGTGGATATGGAGGACACGAAAATGGTTGATAACCAGATTATTGTGAAGGTGAGTTCATTATCATAATCAATCTGTAATGATCTTTTTACGTGATAATAAACAAAAAAACAACAGCCTGTAATATATATGTGCTTGACCAGTATATCGTTTGGTGTTAGTTATTAGGTAACAAGGATACAGCAGAAAGTTACTTACAAATTCTCTTAGCATAATAATTCTTCTTTTACAGTTTTCATAAAGTAAACACGTTTCCAAACATTTTATCACTGCTAATATATTTGTAAAATAGACCTTAAGAAGACTGCATTAAAGTATTATTTTAAATGTAGCAAGTAAAATTTGTCGTGAACAGTCATTGACGCCACCCGTTAATTTTATCGTAGATATTATAAGTATGAAAATCACAAAACATCACCTGTAAATTACGTACTCCTACGTGGTACAACACACACTTTAATATATGGATTGCGCAGGACTTACAGATGATAACGTGGCATACACGAACTTATTAGTTATTTGAGGTCGAATTTTTTGTATGTACTAAATTATGCAATGCTGAGTGATAAACTGAAAGCCCCAGTGCAATACTACTCAATTCGTTCTTCCCAGACATTTTCCAGTTATTTAACTCCTTTGTAAATAAATTATAATACTCGTAATTAATCAAAATGATCACAAAAATTTAATAGATTCGTTCAACCAAGAATAGAACGCACTAGTCCGTAACTAAGTCACAGCTCCTGAGTTACCATAGTCCAACTCGGAATCCCTTTCAATCCCATGGTTTCTTAAATACTAAGGTGTGATTTCACCAACGAAACTGAACGCAATTAGCATTTTCAAAACGCGTTCAAAAACTGTCAGTGTCAAAATTGTTATGGAATATTGTACACTGACAGCTCTTGAACGCGTTTAGATGTACTGAACGCGTTCAATTTCATTGGTGAAATCCGCACTTAGTGTAAACTTGTTGCCCGGTGCATTTATTTTATCAAAAACCTTCAACGCTTGTTAACCGAATATTTTTCCACTCGTGTTTTAAGTGACTGAGTGCTACGGGAAAGTAAGTTCCATAATGACGTGTAATCTTATGTGACCTAAGTGTAACCTATACTTACTGACTGCCTTGTCATGTGTGACCTCAAAGACAAACCCGTACCTACGTAGTACATAAAAATAAATAAACCGAAGAAATGAATGAATGACGTAGACGTAAATGTGAACTTAAATTCAGGTTTATGCATTACTCACTAATTAATAACGCCTTCAATGTATGACATAAACGTAGGTACATAGTCTTTTTTATCGTTCAATATGATATCATAACTATAAAGGTTCGATAGAGTCGAATAAAAAAATAGCAAATACATACTCGCCCCCTATTACATGGGACTTAAAAATAACTGGGGTAATGTGGGCGTGGGTGTCCACCTCTGCCTAACCCTTCGGGGAATACAGGCGTGATGTTATGTGTATTTAAAAATAATGAACTTTTTGTGAAGTTTTTTTTTGTACTCTTGTTAGAAGTTTTGTAGCCTTTTTAGGGTTCCGTAGTAAACAAGGAACACTTATAGTTTCGCCATGTCCGTCTGTCTGTCCGCGGCTTAGCTCAGAGACGGTTAGTACTAGAAAGCTGTAATTTGGCATATGTATACATATTAATCATGCCGACAAAGTGGTAAAATAAAATTTAAAAAAATATTTTTTTTTAGGGTACTACCTCCACCCCTACACAAGTGGTGATGTTTTTTTTTCCTCATCTACCCCATGTTGTGGCGTATCGTTAGAAAGGTCTTTCAAAAATATTGTGAGTTTGTTAAAACCATTTTTGGATTCAGGGATCCGTTTGCGAAATATTAAGCTTTTAACTGAACTTTTTGTTAGTCTATCCCCCCCCCCCCTTCTAGCTAAATGGTTCTACTTAGACTAGTGAAAAAATTCACAGCAGTAGTATATATAAAGAAATTAAAAGGAAAACTATGAGAGCTAAGTAGGCTGTACAGGTTAACGAGAAATAATCAACCAACTTAAATTTGCGGTTTGAAAAACATGATCTCCAATACATTTCGTATGGGAGAACATGTTTTTCAACTACAATGTTAAGTTTGTTCTTGGGATAAATTCATTCCAACTACGGAACCCTTCATTGTGCGTGGTCCAACACGCACTTGGCCGATTTTTTTTTTCATCAAAGAAAGCTGTAACTAGTGAGTATCTATGTTCATTATCAATTGAATATTTGCCTTTTAGAAATTGTAGATAAAAGTAAAATCTTTTAATCAGTGAGCATTGGTCGCCCAACGGTAACGGCCGCCAATGAGATGAAGTTCGTAGGTTCGAACCAAGACAGGCGCTTTACTTTGTGTAAATTATTTCATCACCACTGCTCTCAAAACGGTGAAGGAAAACATCGTGAGGAAACCGGCATGTTCTAGAACCAATAATTCGAAGATTCTACTCATCGATGAAGTAATAATATCAATGGCTATAAAATGCGTCAGAACAAGCCACTGTGTACACGGCTTTAGCAGAGTGGAGACGTCACTGGCACGTAGTGGTTTCACTGCAAACGCCACGCCACGTGTAACTACGTAATGCGCAAAGATTGCGATAGTGCGCAACTTTTGATAAGCTGCTATCGCCTACTGTTCACGTTAGTAACCCACTTTCTAGGTAACTACTACTAGGTATTGGGAACAAAAACCAGCCAAGTGCGTGTCGGGACTCGCACACGAAGGGTTCCGTTCTGTACCGTATTAAGATCGAGCAAAACCCGCCGAAAAAATATATTTCTTGTATGGGGACCATCTTTAATTAATAACATTATTTGATTTTTATTAATCTTATAGCGGCAAGTAAAGAAATACAATCTGTGAAAATTTCAACTGTCTACCTATTACGGTTCCAAGATACAGCGCGCTAACAAACAGACGGACGGACAGCAGGGGCTTAGTAATAGGGTTCCGTTTGGCACCCTTCTGATACGGATCCCTAAAAACCTTCCGAAAGTGTAACATGCACCCGAATGAAAATCCCAAGCATTTCGCAGTTTAACAATATCAAATAGCTTATATTAGGGTGCTGATGTCCTAACTTTTTGAACCACAACAGCAAACTGCCGTTAATGTGAGAAATTGATGGGTATGGGGCCTTTCCCAGCAGAGGGACAATATTATGCTGATATATGGCTGACCTAGTCTCAATTTGAGACTCTCAGAAAATTCAGAATTAAGAGCCCATAGTACATCAGCTCAAATTTACTTTTTCATCTCGCTCGCACCATTCTGCTTGCGGACTGAGTGAGAGCGAGATTTGAGTGGAGGTGCTGGCGGCCCCAAGGCGCCGATAGTTTAGGTAATTTCTTTTTACGGTGAATAATGGTAGGTAATAAAAAAAAACATAGTATCTGCTTTATATTACGTTATTATGTAAAGTTTCATGATCTAATTTGAAGTATTTTATTAATACAAGCGGTTTATTGTTCAGTTATGTTCAGGAATCTTGTTTTCGTCAAACATTATATTTATTTCGAAATCAATGCTACAGTATTTTCGATACAACGGAGGATCATGCATAAACAGTTTGAGGTATTATAGACTCTTAATAAACCTACAGGAATGTTACTTCAGCATGTCTACACATATGTAGGATGATGTACACTATAGGCCACAGCCTATAAATATTACAGGGCAAGGGGATGAACTATTTTCGAGTAATTTAACATTTTATATATGTACGGGCAGCTTGTCCATACACTGAGATGTAGTATATAGATTGTTGATGGGTACGACTCACACGGGGTGTTTACAGGAAATAAAATCACTGTTTTGTGTCCGTCAAGGATTGACCGATTTATTAGGAAAAACATTAAAATATATACACGTAAAGTGGGTGAGTTGTGGTCGGCACGGTAGTTTATTCAGCGAATGTGGACAAGTAATCGGCGAATAAGCAAATGCTTGTTGAGGTATAAACGAAAACAATACATTTCATATGGCGATGCTCGTACAATATATTAAAATGAATGAAATATAAAATGTCAAATGACTCAGAAAGTTGTTGACATTTGCATAGGAGTCAAACGGGGTCATTTGGTTGTAAATGACCTCTCCTACACCTCATTAACGGATTGCCGACGTATAACCAATAATCCTGTATATCATCCTACATCTGTGTAAGCAGACCCTATAGCACACTATAGGGTCTACATTTATGCGCAAAACGTGCTAGTAATACAGATTCACGTCGTCCAAAGCGATGATGCTCTAAGCAATGTTTCCTGGAACTTCTATGCATATTCTAATTTACTAAGAAACCCAGTCTCGTGGAATTCATCATAATTTTCAATTTTCCTCTACTGGAAATTCCTCTTTTACTAGATATGTTTTTAATTAATTTTACTTGTTGAATAAACGAAGTAGAGCTTAGTAAATACAAACTTGTCCGCGGCTTCGCCCGCGTGGAGGGTGGAAATTATCCCATGGGAATGTACTATCCAGATAAAATGTCCTAAATCCAGGTCATGGTCTACCTGTGTGCCAAATTTCATCAAAATCGACAGAGATAGACATACAGACAGAGTTACCTCCGCATTTATAATTAGACTAGCTTTTACCCGCGATTTCGTCTGCGATCCAAGATGGAAAGTAGCCTTTGTCCTTCTCCAGGTCATTGTCTACCCATGTGCCAAATTTCATCCAAATCCGATCAGAACTAACTTTCGCATTTATAATAATAGTTGGAAGTATGGCCGCATTCTTAATATTTGTATGGATTAAATAAATGTCTTAGCAGACATAAAGTCCAGCCTTTGCTCATGACAGTGCTTGAAATCACGTCTAAACTCAGTAATGGCATTTTAAGGTTAGGTGCCACCTACCTATTCAGTCATCCACTGTTGTACTTGCAATCAGTACGTACTCACAGCGTGCAGGAAATCAATTTATTTCATTGGTTTATTCATCATTCATTGATACAATACAAAACTGACTCATACTTATAAGAGTTTTTATAGTAGGAGTGCATAATGACCTCGCTAATTGCCCACTGCCCTTCTGTGATCAGACATAATGAGATGTATACGTAACAAGAAGGCTAGAATAAACGTATGACCTATTAATGTTTTTATGTTCTGCAACTTTGTTCCTTTAGTGATATATTTTCCCAATGCTTTTCTCGGAGATGAATAATTTGATGAGGAAGGCTTCGAAAATAATCACATGTCCGATTAGCTTCTGCCAGCAGCTTCGCCCGCGTCAAAGTCGGAAATTATCCCACGGATACGTCCTACCTAATTTCATACAAATCCGTTCAACCATTTATGCGTGATTGAGTACCAACAAACATCCAAACTAACTATAATAAGTACTATTTAACTAGTTCGACGTCTTTTCTCTCTATAATTTTAATTTACAATTATGACTTTCAGATTTATGGTAGCATAAATTACAAAACTGATCAGGTTATAAAAAAAATATACATAGAACTGAGATTAATAGTATTTTTCTTTTGTTACCAGCGCTGTTTACAATCGTATTGTTTTATTTACACAAGTGCAGGTTGGACAGCCACCTACGCTCGTGTGAAGGAAGCACTCGTTTGTTACCATCCTACATTTTTCCAATCTGGCTGTTATGAATTTAATTTGATTTTTGTCCTCCCGAATTTTGAATGGGAAGTATTTAGGTCGTGGTTACTGCATATTAAGCTGTTTTTTTTACGTGCCTGGCTACGCGATTTGGAACATTAGGATTTATATCAAAAGGGTAGTTTTGCTAAAGCAGAAATTTATCTCTGTTTTACTGCGACATACTCTCTCTTATCTATTGTTTATTGTAGCAGTAAGTAACACTTTTTTTTTCTGATCGCTATGTATGTGGAGTAGATGGTAAAGAAAACAGTTCAGTCACTTTAATGACTGATTTATATCACGTATCGCTGATATAAGGATTGTATCTCCTGAACCGATATCGATATTCTGGTGACAAGATATTTAGTTTCATTTTAAAATTTGCCTGTTACCGATACTATAAACTGATTTTTTTAAACACTTAAATGAAAATGGGACAACCTAAAAATCTTTGTCGCAAGTGCCGATTTCATTTTCACTTTTTCTTGGAATGCTGCCAAAGTACTCTGTATCGCTCCCTTGTGAGCAAACTTATGTGGATCTATGCAACTACCTAATACTCAAGTAACGGCTCAAAATAGCTCGTATAGGATAGTGCTGAAAGGTCCTGCCAACGTGTAGAAATTAATTTCTAGTGGAAGTGCAACTATCAAATGAGGAACTTGTGTTGCGTAGGAATATTCCAAACAATTAATTAATCTGGCATATTAGCTGTTACTTATCCTGGAGCAGATCCAGAGCTTTATATATAAACATTTCTTAAAGTTAAGTCATTGCGTAAAGGTAAGATTAAACATAATTATATAGGGTTATTGGCTATATGTCGCCAATCAATTAAGGTGATGTAGGAGAGGTCATTTACAACCAAATAACCCCTGCTGACACCTATGCAAATGTCAACAAGTTTCGAGTCATTTGACATTTTATACTTTTATTTCATTAATTTTAAAATATCTTAAATTACTCGAAAATTGTTGACATTAGCATAGGGGTCATTAGGTTGCACATGACCTCTCCTACATCCCCTTATCGGATTGTCGACATACCAATAACCTGTATTTGACATTTAAACGACACATAACTTTAAGCAACGATTATGTATAAACCCAATGTATCTAGGACCTGAGAGCATATTTCACATTGTTAAGGATTACCCGTCATAATTGGTGGAATACTAAATGCATTTTTTCTTTTTGCCCACAGAGAGAAACAAAAACACCACCCCCAGTGGCCCGAGTCCCCTCCCCTCCCCGCACCCCTTGCAAGGCACCTCCTTCCCCTCCCGCGAACACGCATACAAAACCTCCTTACTCCTTCTCTTGCCTTATCTTTATGGCTATCGAAGCTGCGCCCGCGAGAGCGCTACCTGTCAAAGAGATCTATGCGTGGATCGTACGTCACTTCCCCTACTTCCGACATGCGCCGCAAGGGTGGAAGAACAGTGTACGACATAATTTGTCGTTGAATAAGTGCTTCCATAAGGTGAGTTTTCGTTAATGGTGATAAGATAATAAATAATCTGACATAAAAAAGTTCTTTCTCTGCAAATATTTTTTATCCCATTTATTCAAAAAGTGCTAAAAAAGGACTAAAATTGCTCTCTAATCCCTAGGGACTAAAAGAGATTTGAATGTGGATATATTGTTAGTAAAAGTTCCAATAACCAAAGAGGTCACTAACATTGTATGAACAAGAAACAGGTTGAAAAAGAAAGTTTATGAAAAAATAAAAAACGCGTGAAATGCATTCCGCCTTCGTTCGTAATTGTTTACCCAAATTCGGATTTTACTTAGTTTTATAATAATGAGTGTGTCTTCCTAAAGTAGTAAGACAGAAAAAAATACACGTAGTTTCTATTCTTATTCATAAGTTGCACTTACTTATTTTCTCATAGAGGGCGATAAAAAGTAGAGTGCCGTCGGTAGCAATACTATTTTAAGCTCGAGTGACGTACTTTGAATCCCTCGCTGAGCTCAGGATTCTACTCTAGAATCCTTCGCTCCGCTCTGGATTCAAAGAAACACTCAAAATAGTTGTTTGCTCCCTAGGCAAATAATCTACTATTTTCTATCTTGACAAAATAATTGACCTACATTTTCTAAATATGTTTTTATTTTTCTTTATTTGCTTATGGGGGCTTTTACGCATCCTAAAAAATTGTACTTTCACAAGACGTGGACCATGAATTTGAACAAACCCTTCGCATCGTCGCCTTAATTATGTTAATAACTAAAATCATTTTTTAGTTAAAAGAACAATTCACGTGCGAATTTTCAATGTTTTGTGTATTACACTGCTTCTTTGTGTCGATGATTCCATTTTCATATTGTACACTGAAAATTAATTGAATGTAACAGAAATCATTTGTTTTTCAGGTGGCTGCTGCACCAGGTCTAGGTAAAGGTTCACTTTGGACGGTAGACCCGCAGCATCGCGCCTCGTTATTACAGGTTGGTTGGCACTATAAATATTAGCACAGGTACATCTTATGCCTACATAGTATAGACCTCCTAAGCTTGTACTGATGATGGACACTGACCATGGGCCTCCTAAGCTATGAATTTTTTGCTATACTTTGACCGAAACCGCTGTAGCGCGCCTTGGGTATGCACGGCATGGCGAGTGGCCGTGAGCGTTGACGAATGAGTGGCCTGCACTGACGAATGAGCAGCCTGCACTGACGAATGAGCGTCCTGTACTGATGAATGCGCGACCTGCACTGCCCCCCGTCTCGCCGCGCACATACCTCAGGTGTGGTACAGCCGTTTCGGTCATATAGTTTGACCGAAACGGCTGTACCACACGCATGTGCTATGTAATGGAATGGGAAATGATTTTGATTTAAAAACAAATATCGTCAGTATTTTCAAAGGGGCACATAAACTAGTTTAGTTCTCCCACATTTAGCAAGTTATGCTTTTACAAGCTGTGTACCCGGCAAAAATGACGAAGTTTCACAAAAACTTTTATCTCCTATTTAACCCCTTAGTGAATACATTTTCAAAAACCTGTCCTTAGTGCTCACTTTCGCTATAATAGGAAATCTCGTGCAAAATTCCATGCTTCTAGACCCAGCGGTTTCATTGCGTTGTCTATCAGTGAATGAATGAATGAATGAATTGAAGATTTTTATAAAGTAGGATAAAGCATGCGTAAAGTATTGTTATTTATCTAAAACCTTCAAAAGTGACGATTTTATTCCACCAAATAATTCCTTCACCTTAAAGTAGTAAGTATCAACCCACAATAACGTAACGAGCGGACAACACTAGGAAGTTCTAATCAGAAAACATCTCCACAGGCGTTCGGTCGGCAGCCTATACCCGCAGCAGGAGACGCGCCAGAGAACTCCGAGCCTGTTCCGGAGAATGGCGCAAGAGTGTCGCTATTAGCGCGTCGTTTGGCAGACCCTGAACCTGGCGCTGACGAGTACCTCGCGGCAGCTACCGTGCTGGCCATGAAGTATGGACCTGCGGTGTTAGATCAGGTAAATTGTCAACAAAACACATAGAATTAACATTCGAAAGACGTCCACTGCTGGATGTAGCCCTCAATCATGGACCGGTCCTGTGCTTCCCGCATCCCGAGTCCTTCACCAGTTCCTTGGTCTATCTTGGGGGCCTATCATACCCTAGCTGTGCTTTCGAGTACATAGTCACCCACTCCAGATCTTCACGTTCCCATCGGCCATCCGTTCTGGAAGCATTCTGCTCAGCCCACTGCGACTAAGTTTGCCAATTCTTTCTATACCATAGGAGACCCAAACTGATCACAATGTCGCTATACTAGCTGTTCGGCCAACCGTGTTCTTGAATGGAAACGTGGAACAAAAAATCTTCGAGGAGTTCTGATAGCATTGGATGAATAAGTGAGTTGAGGATAAAACTCAGCATTAACTGTACTGCGGAGAGGTTTATGTTTAGCAGTGGAAATCTTGAGGCTGAAAACGAGGATTGTCTTAATCTACCCGTCCTGCAAAATTATAAGATGATGCAGCCGCAGTCTTTTGAGATTCAATGAAATTTCTAATCATAACCTCTATTTTCCTCCTCTAGCTTCCGCCCGCAGCGCACCTGGTGATCTCCCGCTGCGCACGCGACGAGCACTCGTACAGCGGTGGCGAAGAAAGGCGCACGGCCGAAGCGTTACTCAACTTAGCCGGCGTGCGCTCCGAGCCCGCGCCCAGCTAGTGAGACCGACCTCTAACTTCTCCTAGCGCCCTCTCTTAGACTCCGCAGGTACTAAAGACCTGACTGTTACTTCAGCTTATCTCTTTACGACGCTGCAAAACAACGCTGTTCGTCATTGTACGCTCGCATAACGTCGCGCCAGTATGCGATCGTTGCGTTCATTTTGTTTGGCGAACCCGAACGCGTGATCGCGTCCACAGAGGGCGCCTTTCGGTTCTCCGAACAAACGAGTGACATATGAACTCGACGATCGCTCATTCGCGCGTACGGTCTTTTTGGTTAGGACACGTGGTTACTTCACGTCGCTGCGAAAGAACGCTATTTGTTATTGTACCCGTCGGGTAGTGAGTGACTATACGAACACCTGTCTAGCGCCCTCTGTTGACCTATCCAGGTACTACATACTTCAGCTTTTTCTCTTCACGTCGCCAATACACCGCCGTTCTTCATTGTACGCTAACAGACGCGCACTGTCTTAATATGCTCCGGTACTACTGCGCTTGATTGTACTTCTTGTGTCGCCATAGAGTGCGCATAACACCGCTGTCCCCGATTGTACGCTCTTTTTATAGTTGGATATTATCTCTGTTTCGTCTGATCGTATCAAGACATAATGTATTTCGGTATTGGGTACACAAAGTGCGGGCAAAAAGTTTCTTTGCTCGCTATCAGCATCACAAAATCTAACATTATACCTGCAATTGATTTTTTGTGGGCCAAAAAATATATCATATACTGGCAACACAATTTGAGTACCCTTTACGTTTTACGTACGTGAAATAAACAGCCACGTTACCGTTGTTACCCCTAGTTTCAGGCGAGAATACCAATCCTGTAAAATATTATACAATATCTAAATGGTAAAGTTATTTTGCGACAAAGTACAGCGCTTGCAATTATTATTTGTTCTGCTTTCAAGAGTATAGAATACTTTGTTTACGAATACGTTATGCAGTTTTAAAACACTGATTTCACGAGGGCACTATTGAAATTCGATCAATAATAATTATAATGTTATGACTAAGTTATTAAATCAATAAAGTATAAATTAAACGAAAAATTAAATTTCTCAGGGCAAAGCCCCCAAAAAGTTCAGTGATTCTATATTGGCATATGAGTTCGAAGAACGAAAAATTTGTTAAAAAAACATGTTTGACAGTTTCTGATTCTGTTGTCGAAATTTATAAATGAAAAATACACAAAAAGTTTACCATTCTCTAGTCCAATAAAGACAATCCCAATAAACAAATCTCGGTGAGATACACAGATGTCTTTACTATATTAAATTATATTCAATATGAAATAGTTGTCGTGTTTAGGTAAATGGCTCACTGCTGTCTAGTTAGGATCTATTTTCTCGTTCAATATATTTTCCAAGTGTAAAACATCACATTTATCATAAAGACAGGCGTTACGCGAACCATGTTCTAGAATAATTACACTTTACATAATAGTAGATACTTATAGTGATAGATGTGATACTACTGATACTGTTTAGTATGAAATATTTTATTTAAAAGAATGGAAAATAGTTGAATAGTTACTCCCTATGCATTTAGGTTTTTCCCCATTTACTAATAGTCAATCAATCGTAATATATTGTAAGAATTAATTATTCTATTCATAATTTAAAGTAATATAGTGTTCCCGTATTTCCGTCGATCAATTTGATTTTATGCCGAATGTTGCCAGAGTTATGATTGTACGAGTGTACATTTTATAGTGTTGCTATTGTGCATAATAAGACGGAAGTGTGGCGCATAGGTTTTAAGTTATAGTTACTCTTATGACATACTGTTTTACCTGCATCTTCAATATGTCAGGTTATTTCACCGGTAAGTATAGAAATAAAATTACTGATTCTAAACTGAGCAATATTAAATGTATAAATCTATTTAATAAACCTTGTGATCTGAACATACAAATATTGTATACAGGGCGATCAAAACGTATTTTATCTATTCAAATTGTGTTACTTCCAAAAGTGATAGTACATGTATATATTTATATTATTGTAGCAAATACTTGCATTAGCCATAAGCAAGCCGTATTTTGTGTTCATGAACCAAGGGAACTACTTCATAGAATCGCCTACAGTGTTAACAAAAAATCTTATTTATCATATTGATAAGGACTTATAACTTCGTATCTGTGCGTGATTAGGTGAAAAATGTACTCAAATCATTTTACCGGTATATTTACTAGACAGTAGACAGAGTTCCCGTTGTCTCGCAATTAAGACTTAGCATGTAATGGCAATCGCCTCAGATATAGAGAAATTTTATTCGTCATTTTAAGATATAATTATTAATTTTCGATATATTGTGTAGCTGCTTCCTCTCTAGAGACTATATCAATCATTAATCTCTAATTAGTACAGAAGACGTTCAAACTCTGCATCCAGATCCAAAAGTCAATACAAATCCTTTGATTTCTTGTTTTAAATCCGTGATAGAAATTAATATTAATACCAATCCAGTAACCTGATATAATCGTGTTCGCCATTTTAGGACTCTATTCTCAATACTATAAAAAAACAAAATGTCATAAAAAAGTTACGGATCGCGGATGAGTGTTGCTATTTTACATAGCTAAAATTATATCAATGCCTCTTATATTGGTGTGGCTAAATTGCTATTGTATAAAATATTAAGTAAAATATACTTGGTACGAGACCGTTTTCTCAAGTGCCTACTAAAATGCTTCTATTCTATCGTTAGAGAATTATAACTGGAGGTCGGAGTGTCGTTAGAGAGGACGAGTGCCGGAATAAATACCATTTAAATACCTGTATGCATATTCTGTTAAATATTTAAACTTAATTCATGACAGCAGGGACGTATTCAAGGATGTTTACATACTACTTTATATAACACCAAAATAACTAGTGATAAGTAGGCTGTGACAGACTTAGAATAAAATACAATTCTGTTTTAAAGTCCCATTAGTAAATATTATTTTCTTACTAAATCATTTCAAAATGTGTATTTATCTGGCGCTCACGGCAAAGCCTTGAAAGAATACACCAAATAGAGTTAATTGTGATAAAACTTCAGTTTAGTTTAACGTTTGTTTAAATGTCTCGTAATATTAGTTGGGTTTTTGGTATAATAATATTGTCCATTGATTCCTTCGCCACAGGTTACAAATCATGTCTCTTAATTTAAATTGTACTAAGAAAATATTTAAAATGTAAGGAGTATATTATAGGACAGAAAAAAACAAGTAAACTGTGGTGTCGGAATGTCTTAATTGTTATCATAAGCAACTGTAATTTTTATTTGAATGGCTTGATTAGTACAATTTCATTGGTGTTTCGTCGTGTTTACGCGTAAGAAGTACTAGACTGATGCAATGACTGATTTGTGATGAAGCAATATTATTTATTAGTGAAATTGATATACAGTGTAAACTCCATGTAACGTCACTCTATTTAACGACAAACTCCCTTAAGCGTCGAAATCAATTGGCTTTGGTTGGTTTAGCTTGTCTTTCATACAATGTTTCACTCTACATAGCATTACACCCACTCTCAATAACGACAACAATTGAGTAATAAAAAGTACCTTTTAAGTTGCTAAAATTAGTAAAAACTGCGCAGCTGTGTACGATCTATTGTCGCTTTATTATCCTAGCCCGCAATAAACTCGACTGTCGGCATCATGCATACCGAACTTTCTAAGAAATTCGTTCTTTTGTTTACAATTTGGGATTGCTTGTACGTGTAGACTGTTGTTACTGCTGTTGCCTCAATATTGCTAGATATGAATAAAATAAGTAAAAAAATACAACAAAATTACTGGTGCAGCAAAAGACGTCAGACAAAAATAACAGACTATACGCAATAGCGTTCATATAACATTCTTTTTTATGCACATAACTACTAACAATAGTCGGAAATAAACTTTTTCTTTTTCTAATTCTGATGTTTCTTCTCTCCATTTAACGACAACTCTCTATAACGCCATAAAATGCACAGTCCCTTCAGTGTCGCTATATAGAGTTTACACTGTATATATTTTCGTTTCCCCGAAACCTGCGGCTTGTTTCATCCTCACCGTGACGTTACGTGGTGAAACTTTAGAATGTTTTGAATAAATGCCAAATAGATATTTTAAATACAATACAATTTCCGAATCTGCTAATACATGTTGGTATTAGTACAGATGGGACACTCCGCAAAATCATTTAAATAAAAAGCGCTTCTTGTTACGACACAATAAAGTGCAATTCAGGTCGCACAGCGCTAATTACCTACAGTTATATTCACCTAGAAGTTGCCTCTCTTTCTATCGTGTAACTCTTATATCTTCTGACTACGTCACGCCCACTGAATTCGACAAGTCGAGCCCGCCGCGTACCTACCTAAAATGCGGAGTGTCCAATCTGTATTCATCTGTGGTATTAGTCATATAAATTGCACATTTTATACAAGATGTCTCCCTGTGTACCTTTATAAAAAAGTGTCACGCTCGCATGCGTCGTATAGTTAAATATGACTGTTGACTTACAAAGTGCTTCTAAACCAATGGCGAAATGCTTCGAGATATTTTCTCCAATCCTTATGATTTTTTGACTTCCTCGTATGTTTTGTAGGCAATTGAATGGTCTATGTGTGCCAAATGTTTAAGAAGACGATAACATTATTACCATATTATATCAAGCAAATTCAAATACCAGTAATATGAATGTATTTATATTAATAAAAAATACTATGTTACGCATAGATAGATTAGGTCGTAAGTGATATTATAGTAATATAATTTAATTGCTAAATAATTAAAATACATACAATTTTGCTGTATTTAGGAGCGTCTTCCATCTTACTCGTATTGTTTTCTCTTAGATAATTACCGTTGGAGAAAAAAGTTCGCGTGATGATCATTTTGTCGACCTCTGAAGTACAATATTTGATATTGCACTTGCCTTTGAGGTAAAAAAAATAAACAACCAGAGACTGTGTTAAACACGTCTTTATAATACGAACATTGCATTGAAATGTAGTGTTTATTGAGAGCGTATTTCCTTTGCGTGAACTAGTTTCTCTAACGGTACACACTAGCCTTTCTTTTGGTGGTATGTAGATGAAATTTTACAGCAATAATTAGTACCTAATAGTAGTACTTTGCTGGTAGATCCTACGTATATAATTATGTGTGATAAAACGCGATTTATTTATCAAGTGCTGTGTTTAAACAAAATTTTATGATCTTAAGCAACTTTCAAGCAATATATTATTCACCTGTTAATATGGTCTCAGACCAACAAGCTTTTATGATAATATCGAATATGGATTTTAAAACCAATTGAATGATGGAAAAGTAAATTATATCACTTCAGTTGTTAATGATCATAAAATTCCTTTTAAAGAGTTATATCGATATGATACTAAAATTGTTACGGCTCATGTTCTAAGGTCAAAAAGATTTTTTTTATCAATTAATTTATTCTTAGGTTAAAGATGCTGTTATTATTTGTTTGTAAAACGGAATTTTTAAACAAAATGTATGTCTTTATTTGTATTAAGTGGTATTTGTTTGGAATTATCGTTTTACGGACTACGTTATGACGTCACCTCTGTAAATGTTCGCTTGTGAATGCGGAAACTGGTTTTGAGAAACATCTAGTTGTTGGTTAAATGTTATAGGTGTGTGTATCGACAATGATGCGTGTTATTACAGCGGTGACGTCACAATTCGCTAAAAGCTACCCCTACGTTGGTATGTCCGAACTATATTTAAGTATAAAATTAAATTATTGTTGTTGTTGATATTTTGCCGGCTTTTGAACGACACCACTCTTTATTAATTAATATTATTGCTATTGTTGAGAGTTATTGCCAAATTTTTATTTGTCCTAAAATCTTTTGTCTTTGTACATATCCATTAAATAAATTATGTACCGAGAATGTATCGTTTCTTTTAATTATATATGAAGACCCCCGCCTCCCAATCCCAAAGCAATAACTGGAACGATCAAGACATTACGAAATATTGAAAGGAAGAATACGTTGCAGCCTCTACATGGGACGACAAGTGACAATTAAATGAATGGCGTACACTGGGTACTGTAGAGACTTTACTCCACATGATTTTAGAATAAAACCTTAGTGTGTTCAAATAGTTGGCACTTACACGAGACAAACATTGAGTTTATAATTAGAATAGAAAATAGAAAAAAAAGGGAGACAGTCAGCCCCCGGATATCAAGCCGCTTGAAGTTAAATAATAATATAAAACGTAGCTCCGATTATAGGAATATTATGCTATGCAGTGGCAGCGCTAGGCGTCGCAGAAAAGTTTTAAAAGGTTCCGCCTGGCCCCCGTTCTGGGGTCCCTCAAATTTATAGAAGTACTTTTTAATCAAATCTTGGGATTTGATTAAAAAGTACTTCTCTGACAAGGCCAAAATATGTTCAGGAACAAAGAGGCAGTTTGTAATTGGAGGCCTCACTATAGCGCATACGCATAATATGCTACGTTTATATTTTGTAAATAAAAAATATAAACGTAGCATGCAAAAAATTTCGCGGTCGCTTCGCTCGCTCTTCCATCGTAAATGTAGTTCATTTTCAAACTTATCTGCAAAGATTGACAAAATAAGCTACATATTTCTATATAAATGTTCAAGTTTACCTATCTAAGACTGGGTGCTAATATTTTCGATCTCGCTTCGCTCGCTCTAGCATCCTATACAGGGTGGCAGGGACATCGACGCGAGGCCGGGTACCATGGATTCAGTACATGATTCTGAACCCCACTGCGTTGAAATTGTTCGTCGGTTATTAAAAAAAAAAAACAGCTTTTTCATAGAAAAGTGCAATACCTACGCGGTCAAAATGTATGGAGTAGCTGTTTTTTTACGGATTAACATCCTATGCGTGTTTCTTATCTTTTAATAAAAATATTTTATTTAATATAAGCGAAAACTGGGATGAATTTTGAATATTTACAAACGTCAAACGACGGACCACTGGCAATCTCAAATCCTATCACTCACACAACTCACACAACTGGCAAAACCTATCACTGTCAATCACTGGCATTTCAACGGTCGCTTAAGCGACCATTGAAATGCCAGTAATAAATATCGACTGTTTGTTGAAGTATTATTTTATTACTCTATTATTGAAAAAAAAAAATACAATTTATTGTATTCATAAACTGACAACAATCGTGTTTTTCGGCTAGGATTTTCAACATGCTGTTGGAGCTAGCCCGCGTTTAAAGATGCGGTCTTTTTTCCTTATAAAATAATGACGTAGGTCTATAGGTAATATGGGGACCCCACAAGCTTTAAAATATTATACTGCTTTAACGCTGAATGTTTTAAGACTTATAACGAATACTTTCAAAAAGAGCACGGTTTGGCGTGAATTCGAACCAACGTACTGCTCAAAGTCGTCATATCCGCTTCAAGTGATCTTATATAGTATATCCTCCAAGCCAGGGTTTCTTAAAATGAGGTCCACGGACCCCCAAGGGGTCCGTAATAAGTGTGACAGGGGTCCGCAGTAGATCAAATTAATTCTTAAAAATGTGCAGTATAATAACTCATCATTTGTTTGATCACTCTCGCTGGTTTTTTCATAGTGCAGACACATAGTGATGTCAGCATTATTAAAAATATATCAAAAGTGATACAAACTGATGTGTCAAAGCATCTGGAAATATTGCAGAAGTCTTTTATAGGTTACTTTAGCCCAGAACAGCTTGACAAAGAAACATGGGTGCGGAGTCCATTTCTAATTGATATGGATAATATCAGCGATGAAGATCTGATTAAAGATGACTTAATTGACATAAGATCTAAAGAAGTGTTGAGAGCTAAATTTCATGCAAAAGATCTTGGCGAATTTGAGTGTTCTTTGAGTCAAGCTTACCTTCTTCTTGTCAAACGAGCTATTTTCGTTTTGATACCTTTTGCTACAACGTTTCTTTGTGAGGCAGGGTTTTCAGCTCTAGTCTCGATAAAAATAAAAAATGGCAATCGATTGAACGTCAAACATGACATGCGCCTTGCCATATCGAAGACAATCCCACAATTTAAAATGCTCATTGACGCCAAACAACAGCTTCCATCTCATTAGCTATTTCTATTTATAAAATTAAATTAAGCATTAGTACTTAAGTGTGAGTAAATTACCAATAAAAGTGATTTTTTAAATTAGTTTTTTTTTTCCACAATATTATTTGCCACGGACCCCGTGGCATTTAAAAAATTCTGGAAGTGGTCCGTGGCTGCACATAGTTTAAGAACCCATGCTCCAAGCTAACTAGATAAGTACAATACAGGGTGCCAGGGACATCGACGCGGAAACTGATACCATGGATTCAGTGCATGATTCAGAACCCTTTTTTTTTTTTTTAGTTGGGGAATTATCAAATAACTTCTCCCGCTCTGGGTGGACCGGGAGGGCGTGTCAGACTTTTACTGACTAAAACCCACCCGTGTTCCTTCCGTTGCCTGTGTGCCGGGGCCGTGATATCCCTTTCGGACAAATTCGCAACCCTGAATGGCATTGGCCCTTACGGACCCCGTCAGTTGGTGCTGACATCTCTTTGAGGCGCGCGTGGAACACCACGCGCCGTCGACCTGAGCCTGGTCCTAATTGGACGGCGAGCTACCCATTGCTCACCGTCCTAAAGCCCGCGCCTACGGTGGCCGGAAGTCGGCTCGCGACTCCCGACGCCCGGGACGTCTCCTGCGGCGACTAGGGGCGCGAGGGCCTCGCGCGCTCCGCCTCCTCCATCGCGAGCATTACTGCCCGTGGCGCCTCTCTAGCCACTCCCCAAAGAGGGGACTTATCGCCACAATTGTGGCGTGCCCAATTCAGAACCCCCCTGCGTTAAAATTGTTAGTCGGTTATTAAAAAAAATCTGCTGTTTAATAGAAAAGTGCAATACCTACGCGGTCAAAATGTATGGAACATCAGATTTTTTTTTAAATAACCTACGAAAAATTTCAACGCAGTTGCGTTCAGATTCATGTATCGATGTCCCTGCCACCCTGTATAACGTTACTTTTCGAAATACTCATTATAAAATGTTTATGTCTTTGACATTCAACATGTCCGAGGGAAGTACGAGCAGAGAATATGAGAAAGAAAGAAAATAAATGTATTTGACTCAGGTTTTAAGGCACACAATATTCACATAAAAACAAAAAAAAATAAAGAAAACTTAAAATAATATTGTGTGCCTCACGGCTGCGCCAAATACTCCCAGTTCAGCGTAAATGCCAGACAACTAGTGTCTGACGCTGGCTTTCAACTGGACCTTCTGTTACGAGGAGGATGTAAATCAGTTTTATTGTGTGATAATTGTTTACAAATAATTATATAGCGCTTTATATGGAATGAAATAAAATGGTATGGTTGCACAAGAAACAATGGACGGTCGTCAATAAATAATAGATATTTCATAGCAATGAAACATTTAAATTAATCATGTCTAGCTTCCGTTGGGCATCCACGAGATACTGCCGTAGGCGTCTTCTAAGCTATCCAACTCAACTTAGTCGTACAGGTAGTCCGGTTTTTGGTATTTATCTACACCGAATAGAAGGCAAGCGAAGTGTAATTTGCATCTGGACTTCATTTTTAGAGTAAAATGCTTGTTTAAGAAAGGTGTGACATGGCTTCTGCGAGGAATATTGTAACAAAACCGAGCACAGGCGTTTTGTACCCTTTGGATGAGGCGGTTTGTACGAGCTAATAGGCGCGGGTCGTACCTATATGTGGTATTTGCACTTCTGGAGGCATTTAATTATATATGCACAGTACAAAATTAAAATAATAGGGCTACACCAGGGATCCCCAATCAGTTTTATTTAAGGTCGATATAAAAAAATAATATGATACCGTGGCCCCTGGCAACGTACAGGCAAACTGAAGGGACACGGGAGGGTTTTAGTCAGTAACCGTCTTATTCCAAAACACAGTATTTTGGTACTGGGATTAGTACTAGCTTTAGTACCATGACTAAATAGAACGTAAAAACGTTATTATAAAATGAAGTTTATCACTAGTTCCAGAACTATTTATGGTACTAAAGTTAGTCCGCCGAGTCCCCTAGTTTATCTTTGGTACTAATGTATTTGACGTTTGCGTTGATTATTATTGTTTGTCAATTTATATAAAAATCGTTAAAAAATAATATTTTTATGATTGACTTGATGGATTTGGAAGATTTTGATATGCTGGAAACGTCTCGGAGATCTTACAGACATCGACATCGTGTAAATCCTTTTGAATTGAGTGACGAAAATTTTGGAATAAGTATAGGTTTTGTGAACCTATATATATATATATATTTATTATATTATATATATATAGGTTCACAAAACGTTTTGAAGAAAAATTGTGGATGTTTTAGGTGAGGATTTATCCCACGATCCTCGAGGATGCCCATTGAATCCTGAAGTACAAGTGGTTTGCGCATTACACAACTGGGCTCGCCATTAATTATGTAAGTACCTAGCCTTGGTCAATGCTAACCTAACAATAGACAACATCCAAATAATATACTTACTAATATTATTGTCTTATTCGTAGATTCAAGACGGTACAGCTGATTTACATGGTGTGTCTCAACCAGCAAAATATGTAAAAAGGTAGCAGATGTCCTGAAGATTTATAAAAATGCCTATTACTCTAAATAAACAGGAAAGCATTAGGAAGTTCCCCAGTATTGCTTATTTTCGTACAGTAATTGTACCAATAGAATGAACTCTTATAAGAGTAAAGAAAGAAAATGCTGATGGGGGTCAGTTATATATTAATAGAAATGGATTTTCTTCATTAAATGTTATACAAACTATATAAGAAATTGGTTTTTTTGTCTGTACCGTACCTCTGTTTCGTGACAGCGTCAGTGGCGGATTTGCAGTTTTGGCCGCCCTAGGCCAAAACGGCCATGGCCGCCCCTTTCTCAGTACCCATCATATAGATTACATAATGAATTTACTTACCGAGTCGGGTTGGCGCCGCGAAATTCTTTGACGCGTTTCAATTAGTTATTTGGACATATTTTTAAATGTTTTTAAGTCATTATAGTCATAAGATGCGGTGCAGTGCGGCCCGCCATAATGTGCGCGAACGTTTAGAATATATACGTTGTTGTGTAGGTTAGGGTTTAATTTAGATTGCTAGTAGTTGACTCAAGGAAACAAGCGTCTGTCTTTGATGGTGTTTATTGGCAACTAACTTAGAAAATATTCATACATCATATTTAATGCGGTCGGCGGCTAGCTACTTACTATTATTATGAAAGTGGACTGTATGTTTGTTTGTACGTATTACTTTTAAAACTATTGAAATGAGCTTCAACATAAGCCGCCCACCAAAGGACTATATAAGTCCTTTCAAATGAACCATAATTAAGCAAATAAAATTACACATGCAAAATTATCAAACACTAAATGATTGGACTATTCAGCGTTACTATCTATTGGCAGTGGACAGAGTTTAGTCACAGTTCTCTTTATAGTAGTATCACCACTCTTGACGCTATAAACTCTTGTACAGCCATCTGGTCCTGGATGTTTGCTCACTATGCGACCCAGTAACCACTTCCCGGGTGGAAGGTTCTCCTGCTTGATCAAAACAATATTACCGACTTCAAACTCCTTTCCTCGTTTGAGCCATTTTGGACGTTGTTGTAGTCTAGATAAATATTCCTGTTGCCATCTAGACCAAAAATCATGCAACAACTTTTGGACATATTGCCATCGTGACAACGTGTGCACCTTCAAGTTTTGTAAATTTGGGCTAGGTATGACAATGGGCGCCTCTCCAATTAAAAAGTGCCCAGGTGTTAATGGCTCGATATTCGCATTATTCAAATCATCTTGGGGACACAACGGCCTCGAGTTCAAGCAAGCCTCTATCTCACACAGCACTGTCGACATCTCTTCGAAAGTTAATGTGCTGGTTAGTATCCGTTTCAAGTGGTACTTCGTGGTTTTTACTCCTGCCTCCCAGAGGCCACCAAAGTTTTGTCTGTATGCAGGAATAAAATGCCATTGCGTGCCATCAGATGCAAGTGTGTCTGCGATTGCTCCAGAAAACTCCAAGCGTGCTTCCTGCCACATGGCAACCAACTCTTTATTTGCACCAATGAAGTTTCTCCCCTGGTCACTGTATAAGTGTGTACACCTGCCTCTTCTCGCACAGAATCTTTTATATGCACCTATGAAAGCCTCTGACGTCATGTCTCCAACTAACTCCAAATGAATGGCCTTGGTAGCCATACATATGAAAATCGATATATACGCCTTGTGTGCCTTGACTCCTCTTCCCTTGCTCCATAAAACTTGTAATGGTCCAGCAAAGTCGACACCGGAATGCAGAAATGGTCGAGCTGGTGTCACACGAACCTTTGGCAAATCACCCATTATTTGCGTTCTTGCAGTCGCATTCTGTTTGGCACATACTAAACATCGGTGAACATATCGTTTGACTTGTCCTTTAGCTCGCGTTATCCAATACTTTGATCTCAAAAAGCTCAACATTAGTTGGATTCCTCCGTGTAGGGTTCTTGAGTGTGCATCAGCAATGATCAAAGGAGTAAGTTTGTTTCTATGACCCAATATAATTGGGTGCTTACTTTGATCCGCTATCTTAGCGTGTCTAAGGCGTCCGCCAACCCGAAGCATCTGTGACTCATCCAAGTAAGGATCTAAAGTCTTCAATGTGCTAGTCCTTTTAACTTGATTACCCTTTCTTAGAGATTCAATTTCATCTGCATATTCTTCGCCTTGTACCTTTTTTATGCATATGTTTAATGCACCATCTAATTCTTCAGTTGTCAAAGCAGTACCTATGTCTTCTTTTAATGTTTCATGTTTTAAAAATCTCCTACAGATTGCAATACTTCTAATTAATTCATTCAATGAGTTGTATTTTTCAAATTGCTCTGACAATCTCTCTCCTTCTTCATTTTTGGTCATTGTAAAAGTTTGTATAGTTGTCTTCTTTTCTAGCTCTGTAGATATGATTTCTGGTTTGGTAAAATAAATATCTCCTTTTGAAAGCCATTCTGGCCCTTTCCACCATAATTTACATGTTTTTATCTCTGATACTAGTGCACCTCTAGACGCTATATCAGCGGGGTTCTCTTGCGATTATACGTGGTACCACTGTTCTTTCGGGACGTTGCCTGTTATTTCAACTGTTCTATTAGCAACAAAAGTCTTCCATTTGCTAGGCTCTTTTTGTAGCCAAGCAATAACTATTGAGCAAAAACATTAGCTGATGGGATTTTCATTGCTGTTGAAATTTGTTTTAATAGTCTTGACACCAGAACAGCTCCACACAACTCAAGTCGTGGTAACGACACTGTCTTCAACGGAGCAACACGAGTTCTTGCTGCAATCAATGAGGTCTTGACTGAACCATCCAAGTAATGTACACGACAATACACAACAGCTGCATATGCTCTCATCGATGCATCACTAAAACCATGGAGTTGTATTTTGTTCTTCTTTAAATTGTATGTGCCCATCCATCGATCTATTCTAATTTCATTGACGTTGCCAATGTCTTCGCGTATGGTTTTCCATTCTTCTCTCACAGCTGGAGTGATTTCTTGATCCCAATCTATTTTAGTTTGCCAGAGTTTCTGAATCAAAATTTTTGCTTGCACGATGCATGGCGCTATCCAACCGAGCGGGTCAAAGAGCTTTTGGACATCTGATAGTATATTTCGTTTCGTAACGATAGCAGGAAGAGGAACTAGGTTCAATTGGTATTCAAATTGATCGCTGCCTAAGTTCCATTGTACACCTAAAGCCTTTATGGTACCATCTATATTTAAATCCATATGTGCATTGATAGATCTTTCCTCTGGATCTATTGATTTTAAAAAATCTACGTTATTTGAGGACCATTTTTTAAGCTGAAAGCCGCCTCGTTGTAATAAATTCTTCAAGTCTTTGCTTATTTTAATGGCTTGCTCTAAATCATCACATCCTGACATAACGTCATCAACATACAAATCTTCTTGTAACACCCGAGCTGCTTCGGGATAGTTAGCACCTTCATCATAAGCAAGTTGCATAAGTGTTTTTATCGCTAAATACGGTGCTGACGCTGTACCGAACGTAACCGTTAGGAGTCTCAAATCTTGAATGATTTCAGACGAATCGTTTCGCCACAGTATTCTCTGGTAATCGGTGTCTTCCTGGGCTACCAATAACATTCGGTACATTTTTTGTATGTCAGAAACAAAACATACTGCGTGTGTTCGCCATCTTATTATTAGGCTTCGCAAATCATCTTGTAGAACAGGACCTGCCAGTAATTCGTCGTTTAGGGAAATTCTATTGTAACCCTTGCACGAAGCGTCGAAAACAACGCGAGTCTTCGTGCTTTCTTTATCGTTCCTGACTACTGCGTGGTGGGGTAAGTAGACAGACCTTTTTGTATTTATTTCATGTTGTGGTACCTCTTCTATATGTTTTAATGTTATGTATTCTTCAATAACCTTTTTGTATTCTTCTTTCAGATCAGGATTTTTGTTCAGTCTTTTTTCCAGTTGCAGAAGTCTGTTTAATGCTATCTCTCTTGTCTTTCCGTCGGGTGACTTTAAGTTGTCGTTTTTAAAGGGTAATTTAACTATGTAGCGTCCTTCATTGTTTCTTGTGAATGAATGAATGAATGAAATGCACCGATCCCAGCGTGGTTTAACCAGACTCGATAAATCGAATGAACCCCAAGATTTGCACTAGCCCATGAAGCCTCATGTTTCATGGGACTACAAAGGCCATTGCATATCTAGGAGTAGACCGGGGGGCGCGGGTAATGGTAAGGAAGACGTGCCCTTAGGATAAGGAAGGATTTGAGAGCCATACCGGATATGCATCCTAGAGTAAGCATAGGAATAGTGGAGAGACGGGTGTTAATTATCTATGGATGGGCATCTTTTGCGACGTCTTCGTTATGTTGGTTCGAGTCAATCTTCACCGGTGTATTTTGAGAACGGGGATACGCTGCTTTCTCAGCTTTTTCTATACTGCTGCTGTGCTGTGTTCGATTTTGCTGTGTCTAAGTCTTCGTCAGAGGCGTCGCTGCTATCCGTTTCAGGTTTCTTGTACATCTCGCTGGCGGCCTTCATGATCTTGGATCTGTCTGTAGCCTTATCCATCCAAAAGTCTAATTCCTTGTCGAAATAAGTCGAGTCCTGCTTAAGATTGTCGTTCCATGTGTAAATAGGACGGCCTACTTTCTTATATTTGGCCTTATACTCCATTGCTGCGTGTAAAAGGTGTGGTTTGCCACGCCTGTGGACGTGTGCGAGATAGCACATTCTGTGGTTCTTGATGCGTTTGGTTACAGTTTTTCCATCTAAGATTTCGTGCATCTTCTTTTGTGTTGGTTTATTTCTGGCGTGGTTAATCAAGTCTCTCATGATGACTCTCTCATATCTTCTCAGTCTTGACCTATTAGCTTTGGTGATTGCCGATACTTTCAATCCGTATATCATGCAAGGTACTATAACCATTCGATACATGAGTCTGGCTAGTTTCCAGTCCATCTTTGAGTTTATTATGAATGGTAATAGTGACTTTGCGTTTCTAGTGGCCTGTTCACACCGTTTTCTAACTGTGCTTCTCCTGCTTAATGCAGATGTTATGTATGTACCTAGATATTTAATTTCGTCGACAGTATGTAGTTTTAATCCGTTCATTGACACGTAAGTCGCTTTCTGTTTAGTTAATGGGTCTCTAATTAGAATTTTTGTTTTAGTTTCGTTTATTTGTAGGCCGACACTACCTAGTAGGGGTTTAATATGGTATACAATACCTTCTAACCCTTTTAGGTCGTCTGTAATGAAGATGAGGTCGTCCGCAAATGATAACACCAAGGGGAGTGATATTTCAAGATCTTGGTCTAATTTAATTAACTGAGTTTCCTCTTCGAGGGTTCTAAGGACCTCATCCATGACCAGTGTAAAAAGGCGAGGAGATAGTGGGCAACCTTGTTTGACTCCCTTTCCTTTAATGATCCAACTACTTTGCTGACCACACCATTTGATGTGTGTTCGTTCATTCATGCAAACTTTGATTATCCTGTTAGTTAGCGTCATATTAGATCTTTGTATTAGAAGTCTCGTAGTGCTTGGAGGTTGACGTTGTCAAAAGCTTTTTCTATATCCAGAGCGAGTACATAGATTCTTTTACCTGCGCGCCATTCTTCGTCCAGAACCCTTTTTAGTGTAAATATGTGATCATCTGTAGATCTATTGTTTAAAAAAGCCGCTTGGTAGTTACCCAATTCTTTTATTGTTTCGTCTAATTTTTTTAAAACGTAGGAGGCGTAGATTCTGTAGCCCGTATTGCAAACCGATATTCGTCTATAGTCATTTGAATCTTTAGGGTTGTTTTTCTTTGGAATTGGTACTTGTACTGTTTCTAGCCAGGTGTCGGGCGCTTCATTTTGTGTCCACGCTTTGTTCATGTGCTTGGTGACGGCTTCCTGTAATATCGGCGGCATTGCTTTGAAGAGCTCAATTACCACTTGGTCTGTTCCGGGCGCTGTCCCGTTCCGCATGTTGTTAATTATTTCCATTACTTCGTCCAGTGAGGGTCCTGCATTTTGTGCGGTGGATACCCGTTTTGTTATGGTAACCGTTGGTATAGGTAGGCCCTCGGAGGTTTTTAGGATTTGCTCCCATTTGGACATTGGTATATAAGCGGTTCTTTTCCGGCGTTTGGTAGTTTGCTTGTTTTTCCTGTAAAATAGATAAAGTACCTGCATGCGTTTTGATGGATGTTTTTTCCCCAATCCAGTGAAGAATGCACTGGATTCTTTGTTTTCTTCTTCCGTTTTAATCATATGAAGTATTGCATGACATTCCTTTACGCAATTATGTCTATTTGGGTTATCTAATTGTCTTCTTTGTAGGAATTTAGCCTTTTGGAGGTTAGCAAGAGCTATACGATGTTCCCTAGAGTGACTCTGTTGAAAAGTTAAGGTTTCCTGGGCCGCCGCTTTTAATACTTCAGTTATGGTACACCATGGTATTTCGACGCTTTCATCTGTTGAGTCTATTCCGACGTTTTCCAATTTTTTGATTATGCAAGCTTGGTATTTTGCTTTGGTTGATTTGATATTGAGAGCGGCATAGTAGTATTGTTTGTAATTGAAATCCTTGGTCTTTATTGTTGTTTCATTTTTTTGAGTCTGGTGTTTATTGTTTTCATCATTGTTTATGATTCGGTTTGTTCTTAGCTGCCCCCAAATTATTTTATGGTCAGATATGGCCCTACCTGCCCATTCGCCTTTAATATACTTAAAGAGTTTTTCTGTTGTCTGTGGCGTAATAATGTGATCCAATTGTGATTTCTGCGTGCCCTTTGACCATGTTATCTTGCATGATGTTCTCGCTTTTGTTGTTTCTATTTGCAGTTTTTCCCTGCTGACTATATCCATTAACATTTCACCGTTGTAATTGGAGTAGTCATGATGGAGATTTTGGTGAATCAGCCCTTTGCGTTGGAAACTTATTGTATCTTGTCTACCAATATGAGCGTTAAAGTCCCCTAGGATGATTAAAGTACATTTCCTTGGTTTTTGTCTGATCAAGTTTAGTATACCCGTGAAGGATCTGGTTGCTTTAGAGGTACAGCTGTTGATGTGAGAGTTAATTATATAAAGCGGAGCAGGTTTGTCGCTTCCCCTACCAATTTTAAGAGTTATTGTCATCACGTCGGTATCGCAATTTCTATTTATTATTTCAATTTGGGAATCCTTTCTGACTAGAATTGCAAGTCCCCGTTGAGCTTTACCTGCGGTTCCGGATAGGTGCCATTCGTAATGGGTGGAGTTGTACGTTCCTAAGTTCATCCCTGTTTCTTGTAGGCAGGCTATGTGAATGCCCCTATTTGAAAGTTCCGCGTCTATTTTATCTTTTTTGGCCGGTTTCGAGGCCCCACGAACGTTCCAAGTTGCAATGCGCAGGTCTGAGCAAGTGTACTTAGTCGCGGCAGAAGGCAAATTTCTAAGTATTGTGTATCCGGTGTCGTCCGCGAGTTCAGCCGATAACGGTGTACATAATGTTGATGTTAATTGTTCATCCGGTGTTAATGAGCAAGCTAGTTGGGGGCTGCTCAGAATTCGGGGTTTAGTAGGCTGCCCTTGTTCGTCTCTTTTGTTGTATTTATTGCCTACCGTTTCGGCATGTTGTGGTGTAACTTTGTTAGTTGTTTTATGCGTTAGACTTTGCAGCTTATTGTTGTACTGTTCTTCGGCGCTTATGACCCAGCTATCATAATGTTGATCTTTGTAAATGATATGTATGTTTCCGTGTACTGGTTCGCCGGCAGGTGAGTAGACCAGTGTGTTCCCGTAGTTATTATGCACATGCACATTTACGAGATAGAATTCGGCCGCGGCGATTAGGATGTCTTCCCCTCCCCAGAACGTCTCGTTAAACTGCGCGGTTATGTAGTTTGTTATCATTTGTTCCTGAGAGAGCTTGCTGTTAGGAATAGAGTCTTGAATGTTATTCCTAAGTGCTAAGCAAATTCTGGCTTCGTCGCGGTTATCCGAAACATACGTAGCTAGGTCTCGGCGTATTGACATATGGCCAAATGTTAACCCCATTAAAAGATTTAGTTGATGGGCGATCGCACTAAACAGACAATTGCCATCCTTTTGCATGGCCGCTATTATTACCATTGTAACACTATTGTTTGGGACTCTGGACCCCACGTGTTGAGACACAGAGCTACAAAAGTTTGACAGGGTCATGCGTTGATTGAGATTTATTAGATACCCTCTGTTTTTCTATTGAAATATAACTTGTTATGCAGTTTTTGTTTTTGTTGAGTGGGCTTTAGGCTCATCACACGTGTGCCTTTCTTCACAAAAACTCGGGTAAATTGTTCGACCGAAACACGACAAAAAAGAAGTTGCTTTAGACGCGACTTTTTGGAAGGCAATGGAAATTGCCAGAATGTTACGCAATCTAAATCGACACTGTTATTTTTGTTAGAGTATATATTATAATTTTTATCTTGATGTTCTCGTTTTACTATATACTAAATATGTAGCTTAAAAGTAAGCGTTGGTTCAGTGCGAAGCATCAAACCTTTAAACTTCGCCAGTCACTACGCAACCGTAGATATGCGCTAACGATGTTGACGCTTAATCTAACAAATAATCTACCGAACTTTGTCGCTGAATTTTGGCCTCGTAATCGAAATAAAGCCGGGAATTTAATTCAGTTCTCGTGATCGATACACTTACTAGAAACAATTTAAGGTGTAAGTCTTTTTGGTATCTGGATCTACCGTTGGACTTAGCATTAAGCATGCGTTTGAACTATGGGAGTTTGATTTATTAACTGAGTGATTAACAGAACGCCCTGACATAAAAGGAATGATCTCACCGGGTTTTTCTTATTACGACGTTTCTGGTTCCCTGGAAACCTTGGGCAGACGATAAGGCCTTCGGATGCCCTGGATCGCTCGCTCTGGGTCATGAACGTACGTAGGCTTAGCACACCTCACTTTTGCACTTAATGTAATTATTTGTAGACGCTTGAGTCATAGCCACATTGAATAAACAAAACACTCGATGTTATTTTTATTTTGACCGGCAAAAAACACGTTGGATCTTGTTTCGGACCCAAGCCCGTACGTACACGTGTGCGATAAAAGACGCGGAGCGCTCGAGACGTCCTTCCGCAACGGCGTCCAGATGAACTCCCCTAGCGTCCTTCATTGTTTCTTGTATGTGTTTTTTCATAAATCTCTTCGCATAATTTTTCCTCTTTAGTAAAATTTATTTTTGTATCGGTTTCTAACTCCCACATAGTCTTTAATAGTTCTTTCACATCGACTTGTTCATTTATCGCCATTAAACATTTTTCTTTTGTGTTTGTTTTTATGTTTATTTCACCAAATATTATCCAGCCGAGGTTGGTTCTTTGAGCTATGGGTGACCCCGGTGGACCTTTGCTTAGACCATCTTGTAGTATCTTTGCATATCCCTTGACGTCTAAAAGTAGATCAATATTTCCTGATACTCCATACCTTGGGTCTGCTAATTCTAGATCTGCCAAGTGTGGCCATTTGCTTGTTGACCATGTATTTGCAGGTAATTGTATTGTCAAGTGCTTGGTCATCACGTAGGCTTGTATAAGTAGTGCGAAATTTGATTACCATCGTGATAAAACTTCTATTTTTACTTCATGCTTGACTGCGACCTTCATGGATTCCATTCCAGTAATTATGCAATTAGTTACCTGTCTTTTTAGTTTTAATAGTTGTACCGCTTTCTCACTTATAAAGCAGGCTTGTGATCCTGGATCTATGAGTGCCTTGAGCACAATGGTGTGTCCTTGTTCACTCCTTACTATCACCATTGCGGTTGCTAACATTCCTATATCTTTTCTGGCATTGTAATACGACGCAATCATTGTATTAACTTGCACCTTTTCTTCTACATCTGCTTGAGTTGATACTATCGGCGTCGGTTGTACAGCTTCAGATGATGTCGATGTATCCGTCTTCTTTGTTAGATGTATGATGGCGTCTTTTACACATGCGACACGACATCGGCACACGGCATTTGAAGACCGTATGTCCTAATGCCAGGCAGTTAAAACAGAGCTTGTTATTCTTTACACAATCAAATCGTTCTGAAGGTTGCATCTTCGCAAACAATTTGCAGTGAGACAGGGTATGATTCTCTTTACACATTATACAAGTGTTTTCCTTTTCATTAGTTGAAACATGGAATGTACCGCGTTCTTTAGAAGGTTTTTCACGCGTAACTGACATCGAAGAGGGTGTTATTAACTCTAATGCACGAAATTTGGCATCTAGGAATGTCTTCAACTCATTCCACTTAGGTAAATCCTCTGAATTGCCCTTGTAGGCGTACTCTTCCCAGTCCTTATGGGACTCCGGGTCCAACTTCTGTACGACCAGAAATATGATTATAGGATCCCAGGAGTCGGTGTTCACGTTCGAATTTTTGAGGTTGTCTAAAATTTCAGAAGTTGTATCCAAAATCGACTTCAGTTGACTGGCCGATTGAGTGTTCGCCTTTTTTTGATAAACCAATCTCTTCAACATTAAGTTAATTATCATTCTTCTATTGCCGTAACGATTCTTCAATGTATCCCATGCTTGTAAATAGTTACTTTCAGTTACTTGTATATGTTTAAGTAGGGTTGCTGCGTCACCGCTGACGCTAGTCTTCAAATAATGCAATTTTTGAACGTTGCTGAGTGACTTGTCGCAGGCCAGTTTTCATAGGTTCCAGAAAACGTAGGTATCGTTATACTCGTTAGTCTCACTTGTGTTTGTTGGTTATCTTCGTCCGCGTTATCGATGTTCATCGATTTCGATGTTTTCGTGGTTACGTTTTCTAACATATCGCGTAATTCACCCAACAAACATAAATAAAGATCTTCGTAAATAAAAAACTCTTCATTAACGAAATACGACAACAAATTACGTTTATCTCTCGGTGTTAACCTCGCTAAGTCTTGATGAGCACCGTTGAATGTTTTCCAGTATTTTTCGAGGCACTGAATTCTAGATTGAATGTATCCTTTGGTTAAACGTTGTTTAGGACATTTTCGTAAGTTTATTTGTGTTTTCTTAAGTAACTCTGCCGTATCTTGTAATATACCAAGTGCTTCTTCGGCCGACTTAGACATATTTCACTTTTAATTACGTATATCTTCAATAATATACACTAATACGATGCAATACTTGATGACAACGTTTTTTTGTTAAAATCACTCCTAATTACTTGTTTACGTTTAACGATTCACTCGCCAGCTTCTTATCTCTGATGGAATGTTGTTTTTTAAATATTAACTTCACTAATGATCCGGCTCGATTATGACCATTATGGTGTGTAGGTTAGGGTTCAGTTTAGATTGCTAGTAGTTGACTCAAGGAAACAAGCGTCTGTCTTTGATGGTGTTTATTGGCAACCAACTTAGAAAATATTCAGACATCATATTTAATGCGGTCGGCGGCTAGCTACTTACTATTATTATGAAAGTGGACTGTATGTTTGTTTGTACGTATTACTTTTAAAACTATTGAAATGAGCTTCAACATACGTATAGGTACTTTCAGTTATTTCTTGTTATCATTTGTGAATTTTTGTCAAGATTTGCCGCCCCTAATATCTGGCCGCCCTAGGCCCGGGCCTACTGGGCCTTAGGGCAAATCCGCCACTGGACAGCGTGCAGCGTCGCGATCCAAGAACGGTAGTTAGGTATGGGTCGTTACGTGATTTTCGCGAAACGTAACGTAACTAGTTACTTCGAAGGTGTCACCTGTTTTGAAAACAGGTGATTTTAGTAACTAGTTACTTTTCAAATTCTATTCGGTGATTCATTATTACAGTTATTTGCGAAACGAAAATATAAATGGTTACTTATGTAATACGTTACATATTTATAGCTTTAAGTTTTCGAACGAATAAGTTTTTGTAGCTACATAAGTAGTTACATTATTAACGTAATACTAATACAAATGAACTCCATCGAATAATGTATTATAATAATGAAAGTTATGCAGGCGTATTTAGTTCATTTGATTGTTTGTGTATGATATAATGATTTGAAATATTTACAATTCAATGTTTTTTTTGCACGTTTTAGTTTTTTCTCTATTTACACTTTTTCAATAGTCTAGTTAGCGTGCGTGTGCATGTTCGGATTTAATCGTGTCACCACTTTGGACTTCGGGAACTCTCGGCTCGCTTTGCCGGTCGGTCAGTACCAGTAGGCTAGTAACCTGTCACTTATTACGCGAGAAAGAAACAACATGCGCTCGCAACGTATTTTTGTTTCGTTTCTCTCTTTTCATTCGATCACTGCATTGCTATGTAACTAGTTACAAAAATCACGTGTTTCCGTGTAACTCGAAACTAGTTATTCGGTTACATGTCCCGCAGCCAGTTATTGTAACGAGTGACGTGAAATAACGCCCATACCTAACGGTAGTTTGAACGCCCGTTGGTACGGTACGGCGTCTCACCGTACCGCACCGACCCGCACCCGATACGCACCCGCCTTGTGTGTGTATTGAGCTTTACAGTTAGGTATATTAAGAACAATGAATACAAATAAGAAGTGCATTTATTTATTAATATGTAAAGGACGTAACATACATACACACGCGCCGCCGTCGTATGTAAGTCGCTGCACTTCACGCTAGAGGTTGTCTAGCAAGCTCACGAGCTTCCAGCGTCCGTCGCCGAATCTCTGGATGTTTTTTAATGGATATTTCAGGTTCGATTAGTGGAATTGATAATATTCAGGAATTATTATTAAAATAAAATATGCCCTTTCGAGTCCTTTTTCCCAAGAGAAACGTCATTCACGTTTATTCAGTCAACTTGACAGCTTTTTGCCAACTAACGTTTCGTTCACAAAAGAAACCTGAACAGAAGTGTTAAAAAATAATGACAACTTGATTATAAAAAGCGCATCAAAAATACAAGATTTGCTTGTTCAATATAACCTGTAATCGATTTTTACAGAATCGAACGGCTGCCGTTCGATTCTGTAAAAATATCACAGTGAAACTTAGGTGAAGTGAGCTGTCAATAGTGTTAATCCCTAGCATCCTGCCGGTCGATTCTGTGGCAGTGACAGCTCACTTCACCTAAGCTTCACGTTAATATTTTTACAGAATCGACCGACAGATCACATTTTGAGGCTGGTACTAGCTTTGTTACCGTAACAATCCTAGACCTTTTAGTCTTGGTTTAAACCATTACGTATGCAGTTTTTTGTAGTAAGACGTTGGAGTCTGACACGCCCTCCCGCTCCGCCCAGAGCGGAAGAAGTTATTTGATCCTTTCCCACCCTAAAAAAAAGGCTTAATTCAATTACTCAAAAAAATTTGATTAGGATTTTGTTATAAATTTAACTGTAGAACAAAATAGGTCGGTGGTCCGGATGCGGACCGCGGTCCGCCATTTTGTGACTCCTGAACAACGCCATCTATAAGCTCGTCTAGTTTTATTTGTCAGGTAGGTATTTGGTTAGCTTATGCAATTTTTTATCTTTGACATACCAAACATACATAAGTACCCGTGCATGCCGATTTTTTTAAAGTCTTCAATATTTTTATCAAATTTAAAAGGAGCTCTAGATAGTCAGTACCTGGCAACAAAGGTTAGTTGAACTTTATAAAGGCGTATGAAACGCGTGTGCATTGATCATTACACAGCACTTGTATCATATCATAAGCTTCTAAATAAAACACCAAGAATTGAATACTGAATTCATTTTATTCGAAAAAAAAGAACAAAAGCATGGCTCTACAACCAGTCAGTACGTTAACATACAATAATAATATTTGTCTTAAAATTACAATATAATGTTGTCTACCTTATTTAACATCTATTAGAATAGTATTCCCAACATTCGCCATATCTGACTCACCACCGTAATATAGGAAAATGCTCCTTTGACTATTTCTATTTGAAACCAATTTAACTTTTCAGGCTTCTAATGTTCGGCTCCTTTTATAACTATTGTTAGAAAATCAGATGCACTGAATAACTGCTAAAGGTATGTAATATTTTCTTTGTAAGAAGAAACTAACAGAGTGCTCAGAAAGGTGATTTTACCTCCATTTATAAATCCATACATCTAAAAAATATTTGAATCAAAGACATTCTTCACCATGACTATTTTTTATGCTGCCGTATTTTTGCATGTTGCAACATTAATTTTGTATTTCTTTTTGTCTCTTATCAAATTGTAAAAAAAAATTAAGGCCTAAAACCTCTGTCATGTTATAAAACATAGAAGAACAGAATTTTTATCAAATGTTACTTTCAGTCCTGCAATGATATATCTAAAGCCTTTGATTATTTATTTATATGTCTAGACACCGCGTCAGTTAGTGATTACGATCGTTTAGTAATATTTTTGGACGCGTTCACACATTCTATAATCTAGACAAAATGTAATAACATCAAATTCAAGCTGTGTTGACACCATACGAGTGAGATCTATCAGATCTCCAAATACAAATGTATATTGTCTATTATTACTATTTCGAATCGAGAATACTCATACAGTATCAACACAGCTTAACCGTGGCAAGTTCGTTCCCTTGTGCTACTGGAGTTTATTTCAAGTAAATAACAACGGTCTCTAGTTATACGTAACTGTTCACGAGAAGTAAATCTGTCGAGCTTCAGCAGGCGACTGTTCCATCGGGCAGTACGGACATTTCAATCTGAAAATGGAAAAGAAAATTTGATTTTAACAGGCTTAAATAAACGACAAACTAATTACCATTTTGTATGATCACGTTTGGTAAGTACACATCGATTTCTTCTCCTAAAATCCCTAAGTAACTTTTCACAGAATACACTTATGTTTATTAATAGTGCAGCTGAAATCGAAATATTGCACTATACCACAGATGAATACAGATGGAACACTCCGCAGTTTAGATATGAAGCTACAAGTACGCGGCGGACCGTCTTGTTGGGCCAATTCAGTGAGTGTAACGTAGTCAGAAGATCTTAGAGTCACGCGATAGAAAGAGAGGCAACTTCTAGGTGAATATAACTGTAGGTGATTAGCGCTGTGCGACCTGAATTGCACTTTATTATGTCGTAGCAAGAGTCGCTTTTTATTTAAATGATTTTGCGGAGTGTCCCATCTGTATTAATCTGTCACTATACCTATTGTTGGCAAGTAATGAATTGGATGACACAATTAAATTGTATGTACCTATGTACAAAATTAACAAACACTGATCAATCATCATGACATGCAGCTCTAAAAATATAATTTCATAATCTCATAAGTAGCTTGGTACCTTAATAGTAATACGTACACTTGTGTCTAATAACGTTATGGGATACATTGCAAAGAGTCACGCGAATAACTGTGCCCTGTTCCAAAAGTATCTGATGAGAGTGTAAACAAACCTGTTCAGATTATATTCTAACTCAATCGCCCACTAAATAGTCCAGTCAAAATAGACAAAAAAAGTTATTTAGTCAGGATAAACCATTCAATTTGTATCTGACAAGTTGGCGTCTACAGATTCGTTGTCTGATCCATTTGTTTACATTTTCATCAGATACTTTTGGGACAGACACTACTCATTTCATATTGAATAGCTTTCTCATATTGTAGGCTGTACTGGCGGTAACGTGTCATTCACATCATCAGCGAATAAGGCTCTGAATTTTGGGTAAGAATATTTGAATCGGTTGCATAGCGGCCAAATGACGTGTTAGCTCCTTACACTACTCCTAGTACTGCTTTTACTTATATAGTAGCTAACTAACTAGCTTCAACTTTCTGACTAATTGACCGACTCCTTGACAATTCAAAAGTCCCTGTAAAGCCAATCACACATTACAGCAGCAACGGGCCGTAGCGCAACGCATTTACATACAAAAAAAATGCGGTGCGGCCCGCTTGTAGTGTGAGTTAGTTCATAGAAATTGTAAGAAAGTGATGTAGAGGATTTTTGCAATACGGTACGGTCCGCCCAAGTATGCGTCTGATCTAAATTAATGCTTTTGAGTTTACATACATAGATAAACTCACGCCTTCTTCCCATGGATAGGCAGAATCTACAGAACTCCACCTGCTACGATCCTTACATACTCCTTTTGCTTCGTTTATGTTCATACAACTGGTCATACACACACGCCGGTTGCGAGAACTACGCACCTGTCCTCCAAGGGCCCTCCCGGCGTTTCCACTCACCGACTTGTAAATACCTTTAAGTTTAGTTATTGCTAATATACTCACTTGGCACCCATAGCGAGTTTGTTGAGCGCGTCTCTGGAGATGACGTGCCCACAGAGGAGTCTCATGGGCGGGTTCTGTTCGGACGCCTGTTGGCGCAGGATAGGGCACGCGAACACTGAGTGGTAGCCGCCGCCGTCCTCGCCTAGGTCCACCTGATTATTAACAGATTAATTAGAAACATCGAAACTAATAGTGACAGGCAAAAAAGTCCCACAGAACGTAACCCAAAATGATGGTCAATCCAAGGCGCTATTTAATATAACTAAAAATGTAAACATGTCAAAAATTACAAAATTCACACATTTTCACAAGTATTGTTTATTCAAACGACGACAATCTACTCGTAAGAAGCCGGATTTGACGTTTCTCATTATACATGCCGCGATAACTTTGTATGAACGTCTACGTAAGAAATCAAAATATCAAATTAATTATCCTAATGAATCACTATGTTTTCCATACACTATAACAATGAGTATCATTCGTAAGCACCGAGTTTCACTTTATATTGGAAAAACGCAGTCAAAAACACGAATTAATCGTTGATTCATATTCCGACAGAACTTTATTACAATGTCATGTTTTTGGGTTCGTTGCTGTAGAGTTCTGACCGTTTTAAGCCGTTTTTTGACCGAATAAAATCGATATACTGAAAAATCGATAGGTACTTTTACAAACATTACATTAAAGAAAAGAGAAAACGTATAACTACTATATTAATAAATGTTTAAACGTATAAAAACAAAATCGATCGAAAGAAAATTATAACGGAAGACTTTAAGAGATGTACATTTTGACAATATGGTGGGAAATGAATTTATTATAATGGTAACCGACGAAGCCAGTTCAACTGATGATATATAATTTTTCAGGATCATCCGAAGTGACGAAAGCGAATATTTTTTTTACAAAAGTGAATTTATATATTTACACGTCGTCATCATGATGATGACGTGTAATAAAAAGATATGCCTCGAGAATCAGTTTTAAGCAATGTACGAGTACATAGGTAAATTGACGATTACAAACTCTTAAGTATGATAAATCGATATGTGTCAAGAATCGGTTATTAAAGCAACCGATTTTTTTTCCCGTCACTACACAAAATATTTTGATAGGTGTAAAATCGGGCTTCTTAGATTGTCGCTCGTTTAAAGCAGAAAATGTATGAAATAAACTTTTAAAATTGTTGAATTTTCGCCCGTCACCAGCTGCCGATCGATTTTATTTAATACGCCCCAGGTGTCAGACTAAATTTAAATCCTGGTGAATGTGGGACTCCATCAAGGCACAGGCTCAGCAAGTGGAAATTAACTACCAAAGAATGGTTAGGACTCACAATCCTCAACATTGAGAGACTTGAACTGTTTAGGAGGAAAATGGAGCAGTTTATTTGAGTTTATGATTCATCCATGTTGAATTAATTTAAATTTAGGTAAATATGGTATCCTAAAGGATATTACCTCGAAAGGCAGCTCATCATCAGACCAGGCAGCGATAACGTGCGGGTGCGTCATCTTGGCCCTAATATCATGTAGTGCAGGTAACACTCGAGCTCCTGCTAACACTCCACCCGCGAGAGGTGATAGTGGGGCCAAGCGGAGTAATGCACAGGCCTCTTTTATAAACAGCTCTGCAGCTTCAGCTCCTGTGGAAATAATTTTGGTTTGTTAAAGCCATGTAATTATCGCGAGAAAACAATATTTATGAGGGACCAATAGGTCCCTCATAAATATTGTTTTCAACACACTTGCTCGTAATGTTGCTCTTATTGAACCGTTTTTAGATTCATAGTGCAATGTTTTAAAAACGCGTGCTTTTTACTTTATATTATCGGACTAGTGCGGTAATGTGCGCCACAGATAACTAATCTGGATTTGGTTGCGACTCGCTAAAAACAATAACATTGAACTTGCCTGGGAATTGAACGCGATATCTACGTGTCACTGATTAAATACGCACTAAATAGGATACACGTGTTTCTTATCTTTTAATTAAACTATTTTATTTAACGCGAAAACAGAGATAGATTTTGAATTGTTACAAACGTCAAACGACCGACTATAGGCAACCGACATCCTTTATATCTCATCAAAATGTATCTTGACATTGACAATAAATATCGACTATTTGTTCAAGGAGTATTTTATTACTCCTTTATTGAAAAAAAACCAATGTATTTATAATTATTGTACCGACAATAATCGTGTTTTTCGGCTAGGATTTTCAAGATGCTGTTGGAGCTAGCCCGCGTTTAAAGATGCGGTCCTATTTCCTTATTAAATAATGTCGTAGATCTATAGGTAATATGGGGTTTTAGAATATGATACTGCTTTAACAGTGAATTTGTTACGAATCATAACGAATACCTTCAAAAAGAGCACGGGTTGGCGACGTATTGCCCGTCATTCAATACCGAATGTCAAAAGGAAGACTGTTTCTGGGATTGAAACTCCAATCATATCCACATCAAGTGATCTTAAATCCTCCGAGCTAACTAGACAAATACAATATATCGTTACTGTTCGAAATATTATGAAATGTTTTTATCTTTGGCATTCAACTTGTCCGACAGAAGTACGAGCAGAGAATATGATAAATAAAACTAATTGGTGATCCCTGGTGCTACACCAGGGATCACCAATTAGTTTTATTTAGGGTCGATATAAAAAAATAATATGATACCGTGGCCCCTGGCAACGTACAGGCAAACTGAAGGGACACGGGAGGGTTTTAGTCAGTAAGAGTCCGACACGCCCTCCCGCTCCGCCCAGAGCGGGAGAAATTATTTGATACTTTCCCACCCTAAAAAAAAAGTCTTTATTCAATTACTCAAAAAATTTTGATTAGGTTTTTGTTATAAAATTATTAACTGTTTACTTAAAGTCCGTACAAAATAGGTCGGTGGTCCGGATCCAGACCGCGGTCCGCCATTTGGTGACTCCTGAGCTACACCATCTCTCGTCTCGTATTTTTTGTCATGTAGGTATTTGATTAGCATAAGTAATTTTTTTATAATCTTTGACATACCAAACGTACGTCAGTACCCGTGCGTGCAGATTTTTTTTTAAGTCTTCAATATTTTTATAGTAAGTAAGTAAATTTTATTTGTTTATCTAATTTATGTATTTCGATTATAGTTTGTAACTACGGGTTTTGTCAGCCAGTGCAAAATTTGAATGTATCTTTTTCGTTTTCACGGTTTTAACATAGGAACATATTTCAATGGGTTTGTTTTTTATTTAAAAGTTACTCAATATACAAAAATACTGATGAAACACCTACAAAAAAAAAATCGTAACATCGAAAGTACCAAAACTTAAAGATCATACTCCCACATCACTAAACCATAGACAAGTTCTAGCGGCCATTGTTATTTGGCAAATTTTGAAACGCGACATGGCAGTATGGAATTAATAAGTACTATCATGGCAGCATGGAATTTGTATAAAGAAATTGACTTAGAATACATGGAACTAGTATGAACTATCCTATAGTATCAAATGAGCATTCGCTATTTTCACCCGAGCAGAGATTTGTGCTTTTTTTAATCTCATCAAATCTTGCCTTCTATGTAATCTATGTTATGGGATTTGGTTTCCACACTTAGTCCTTCAGGTGTACTATTGTGCGTGGGTAGTTCTTGCGTTTTTTATGCCTACTGTGTAAATAAATAAAATATGATAAATTAACATAATATTTCATCAAATTATATATTTTTCACTACACATTAGTGTTTATTATATTTTTATATAGGCTGTTCAGCGGTTTTGCCAGTGCCTTTATTTACACCTGCGCGCGCATCGCTAGCGGAAAATAAAAAACCAGCGCGCCATTTTCCATAAATATTTGTTATTCGTTTTCGTTTTGTTATTATAAAAAATACGAAATCTACAGTGTTGTCATCAACCGACATACAAAAGTTTTTAAAAGAAGCTCCGGATTGACAGTACCTGGCAACAAAGATCAGTTAAACTTTTATAAATCTAAATTTATCATCTCTATACGTAGTCGGGCCATAAGTTCTGTCACATAGGTAAAATTTCGAATTTAGAATGCAAGCCGAGGAAAATATTAAGGGCATTCGAAATTTGAATATTTAAAGAAAATAAAAACAAAGGGTGTCTGGAATTTTGTTCATTTTCTAAAATGGAGTGGACGCGCAAAGAAGACAGCGTCGCAGTAATTGCATTGCATCGTTGCGGTTACGCGCCAACTGAGATTTTCAAACTGCTGAAAAATTTGAAAATTCCACAGATTTATTTATCGTACTATCAAACGATTCAGGGAAGATTCGAGATTAGAAGATAAACAAAGGAGCGGTCGACCTCGTACTGTTCGGACTCCAGCGGTCATCAAAGCAATGAAGACGCGAATCCAACGAAATCCTGTCCGCAAGCAAAAAATGTTGGCTCTGCAGATGGGACTAAGCAGAACTACTGTTAAAAGGGTGTTAAATGAAGACCTAGGACTGCGTGCTTATAGAAAAAAAACAGCACATCTTCTTAACGCACGGCTGAAGAAAATCAGACTCGAAAGAAGCCGGGTTTTGTTAAGGCGGTACGCGGGAAAAAAATACCGCGAAATACTTTTTTCGGACGAATTTTTTTTTAATGTTGAGGAGAGTTTCAATAAACAAAATGATAAAGTGTATGCACACTCTAGTGAAGAAGCGAAAAAACGTGTGCCACGTGTTCAGCGTGGTCATCACCTTTCGGCATTCATGGTTTGGCTTGGGGTGTCCTATTTGGGTCCAACGGAGGTGTTTTTTTGTGAAAAAGGAGTGAAAACCAGTGCCCTCGTATATCAAAACACAGTCCTAACAAACATTGTGGAACCTCTTTCACAAACAATGTTCGAAAACAGGCACTGGGTTTTCCAGCAGGATTCTGCGCCGGCTCATAAGGCGAAAAGTACCAAAAACAGGCTCACGACCCGTGGAATCGACTTTATCAGGCATGAGGATTGGCCCTCATCCAGTCCAGACTTGAATCCCTTGGATTACAAAATATGGCAGCACTTAGAGGAGAAGGTCTGCGCTAAACCCCATCGCAACTTGGAGTCACTTAAAGCATCCCTGATCAGCAAAGCAAAGCAGTCGCCGATATTGACATGAATGTCGTGCGTGCTTCGATTGATGACTGGCCTTGCAGATTGAAGGCTTGTATCGAAGCAAGAGGAGGAAATTTCGAATAATTTTAATGTGGTTTAAATCTGTATTTTATACCCTTTTATTTGATATTTATATGGTTGTAGTGCGTAACTCATTGTGTCATTTATTTAACTTTCCATTCCAGACTACGTAGTTATGTTATTCTAGCATAAGTTCTTACAACAAGTCTGTTGCATTTCCTCGCAAGTGTGTTGAAAAACGTCGTATGAAACGCGTGTGCATTGATCATTACACACTCGGCTACCTAATAAGACTGCCTTATGTGTAATGACCAGTGATCGGAGTAGGTAGATTGATTTTTAGTACTTGTATCATAAATGCACACAGAAAGAATAACATGGATAAGCCATTTTTCCGGAAAGTAATTCCGGTATTTCCGGATTCAATTAAATATTGTTAATGTTGGTAGTGATATTATTACTAGTGGTATTATTATTAGTGGTAGTCGTTGGGTTTTGTCAAATCGTGACAAAAAAAAAAAATAGGAAGAATAATAAAGAATAAAATTGCTCATTTTATTACAATAACTACCTTTTTTTTGAGGATGGCAAATCATCAAATGACTCCTTCCACTCTGGCAGAATACAATTCCTACATAAGTTCCGGTTTGTTTTTAATAATCCACCAATTCCGGAGGAATGTCCATAGTAATATATACGTTTCGGATCAATGACCCCAGTTCAATCTACCTACTCCGATCACTGGTAATGACTAACACAGCACACTTGTATCATAATGTATACGTACTAATATGATTATTTTGTATAGAATTATGAGTAAATTTGTAATAACCAAAATTGTCAAATCGCCGTAAACGTCAATACTGTCAGAAATATCAGCAAAAAAAAAACAGATTTTTGACACCTTAGACAGTCAATATCTTTTTTTCGCTTACGATTTCCCAATACACTTTTCACACAGTATTTTTTAAGTTAATCCGAATTTAATAAAGATAATCCCGGTGAGACATCTTCACTAGGATTTTTTTCGCAGATTTGCCTGTAATTTGTCTAATTTTCCTGGGGTATGAAGTGCTGGTACAAAAGCGTGGGGGATAGCGTGGCATGAGAAAAGAGAAACCTGTTGTCCAACAGTGGTGAAGTCGGGCTATGTATGATGATGAAGTGCTACGTAAGTTATGTTACAACTGACCCAGCGCCTTAGGGTCCAGTAGATGCTGGTAGATGGGCGGCGCGGGCCCGGCGCCGGGCGTGCACCACGCGAGCGCGCACACGGCAGCCTGCAGCGCGCGCTCGTGCCGCACGGCGTGCATCGGGAACTGGCGCCGAGCGTACTCTATGGCTGCACCAACGCCCTTCTCGCGCGCCAACTGGGGATAAAAACACGTGGTTACGCCTGACAGGAAAAACATCGAGCAAAGCAAGTCTAACGTTAGTTTTTCAGCGCGAGTATTTATCACCTCGAATAAGACCAGACACATTTCCAGGCAAATCAAATAATATGTGTCTAATGTCCTGCCACAGTAAGTGAATTACAAATATTAATGATGGGAGGTAAAAATATAATAATAAAAATATATAATTATGATTTTATGTGTAACTAGTAATATTGACCGATTACTTGTATGTGTGATGCAAACTGTTAATATAAGTTGGTTATTAATAAAATGATTAAAAATATCAATACTCAAATTCATTAAAGTGTGTGCACTTAATAGGGCCTAGTAATATTTATTTGATTTTATAATCAACTAAGTATTACTAGGCCCCTATAAATTAATTCACGAAACTTCACAGGACTAGTTGCTAAGAAGTTTCGCCAATTATTATTGTGAAACATACCTTAAGCGCCTGCATCCTATGCAAGGTGAAAGGAAGGGGCGAGTTATGCAACTCATGTGCACGACGTTCAGCCCAGTGCAGGGCCACACTCGGCTCTCCTTCGGCCAACGCCGCCGCGCAACGTTGCAGCAACGCGAACGTACATGTACGTTCTACACCCGTAATCTTCGCTTCTGATACGAATGCGTCCCCGACGTCTTCTAGGCCCTGTGGAATATGAGGTATACTGCTGAGCTTTGGCCTAATCGGGCGTTTGTCATATTGGTTTTGACACTGCATTGTATTTTCAGAGGTGAGTGAACTTTACACCCTGTTCTTCATGCACAGGGTGTAAAGTTCACTCATAATGATTGATGAGATGATCGGGGAAGTTATATATACATATATGCTGTTCACGCGGTGAAGTTTAAGTGCGCGATGCAGGATTTGTGTGACGTCAGGTCTTTGATGCCAAGTTCGAATGTGGCGATGAAGATGCCGCCATATATTATATATCACACATTCAACGACTTTCCAGGTGAAACTTGTCTTAAGAACACTGAATTATCATCATCGCAGGCAGCTGAAAGACTTCGAATGCTGGACAAAGGCCTCCCCCGTTCCCACTCCCACAAGCGTCGCCACAAAAAATGGCCCTGGATTTACTGTGGGAACACAACCAGTAAATTCCCACGATTATTAATTATAATTATTTGATAAATGGTCAATCTATTTCCTCTTTCTTTGCCTGGTGTCTACATAAATCTGCCATATAATATCAAATATTCAGCATGACACATAAAATATAATTATAAGCACTCTAAGCAACATAACAAAATAAGGAAAACCAGTGTTAGCAGACCACATTAATTATTTATTTATTTATTACTGAATAAATAAATAAATAATTAATGTCTGCACATTTCAAACATTTAAGTTGGTGCCAACATAAACTCCTAAGAGTTTTGCAGTGCACCAAAAAAAAAACGCACAAATAAATAATTGTATCCCTCATGCACAGAACACTATTGTATTTATTTCTAATGTGGTAAAAATTATAGTTAGTCTATTTATGTAAAATTCTCGTATTCAATCAACTTTTTAGATTTTGACTATGTTCAAATGAATGAATTTAAAATGATATGTCATTTCTAGAATTCTATTCAAACATAACTTACAAATTATTACTTTTCACTGTTTTTTGGTCAATAAATCTGATACTGACATTCTGACAAATAAATAAGTTCTGATTAAATTTAGTTAGTTTCATACCTGTCTATATAAATGTTGAGCTATGGCCTGCTCCATGATAGGCCTGTTGACGTCATTACAGAAGGATTCAGCTTTAGGCGCTACAGACGCGTAATCAGCAATAAAGTGCCTGTCAATAGACTTGCCTACTCGAGACACTGTTGCATGAAGTTCCCTATGTTCTGTGGAATTCAAAAAGACACTTGCTTATTTTATTTAGTTTCAGTCAATAGCTGGTCATCCTAAATACAATATACAAGTGAACACTAAAATATAATAATATATATTATGTACAGTAATTTAAATAAAAAGGGAATTGGGCGCATTGGGTGATAAAAAAATCATCCACAACACAGTCAATGCGATAGTGCCCAAAACGCTGGCAGCATTGCCACATTGGATGGTAATGCGGATTCTTTGCCCTAAACAAAAGCCCTCAAAAGTCAAAGTCACATAAAGAGTCGGTCAAATGCTTGACGATGTCCTGAAATACTTGTATAAACTTAAATAATATAAATGAAAATAGGAATGGCGCTCCATCAAGTCTTCCATTATGTGGTTACCAGTTTCCATTTTCAATAGTAGATTACAATAATTTAACTATCTCTTGAAGACCAACCTAAGTATAAAATTTACTTTGTTTATCAGACTACTTAGGTTGGTCTAATTAAAAAGTAATTGTTTCTTTTACTTACATCAAATAAATTAATATTTACCTGTAGACATTTGAAATACAGTCTGTTTAACTGATGTTGCTAAGTCACTCACCACCATAGCCTGTGCTGGTGATAATGGAGTGTTTTCAGCCTCTGTAAATAAGATGGTATTAAAAAAAAAATGGTTTGCCACAAGCAAGGAAACTACTACTCTATGACCCAAAAGAGAACATTCATAATTTTTTCAATCTTTTATTAGTATGTGAGGCAATGTTATCAAAAATATAAGTTACTCGCAAACCTGTTTTTATAAACATGCATCTTATGCATGGCTTGTTTACCGCTCAGGTTAGATAAGAACTGGAGAAACAACATGGACTTATACTGAACTGAAGAATGTTGTTTTATTATTTTTATTACTAATGATAGCCACTTGTCTTGAGAGGTGAAAGGTAAACTCAGTTTAATGTTTCAAGAAACACTCCCTATAACTGGCATGTAACAATATATCTCATTAACATTCATCACTACAGTTTTCATTATTTTTCACGTCTTTAGTAAATAAGTTAAATTTGTTTTTTTTTGTGTATAACATCTTGCAAGTCAACGTAGGAGGTTGTCTGCTGCTTAACAGGACTTTTCTGTGGGTGCATCAATAAATTAAGGCCTCCAGCCAGGGTATAAAACTTGTAAACCAAGCAACTACACGCTTAGGGCCTCCCTTTTGGGGTACGGACCTTGGCTTAGGGCGTCGCAGGGGGAGGACAGCAAGGGACAGGCTGGATCGGATTTCGATAATTTAGGGACGAATTTAAAGCAAGGGTCGCGGCGGGCCTTGGCATCTATGACGGAGATGCCGTCTTTATGTGCGCGCTGAAGGTAAGGTGATGGTCAAGGATCACACATAAGTCTACAGCTTGCCATACATAGTGATCAGGCTGGGAATGAAATCCGTCTTGTCATGGTAATTTATTATACGTGACACCCAGTGAACAAAGAGGGCACGAAGAGGGGGGACAACAAATCACTTACGTTTTGCAATTTCTTTTCTGAGTTCTTCAACTTGGTCTATTATATCTTGTAGAACTCTATTTGTGTGATCATTTAGAGAGTTAAATTTTGTCAAAGCTTTGTCCAAATCCTGTTCAACTCCAATACACGAATCCATGGTTATGCGATTACGATATTTTTATTTAAAAATATATAAACAACGTTTTAACTTTTCTTAATGGAACCGAACTACAGAAGAACAAAGTCACTTTCTATTACAGGTAAATATGGTACATACTATAAACGAAATTTATGAAAACAGACATTTTGCTTTCAGCTGAATTTAATTGCAGATACCAAAAATTAAATGTCATCAATTTGTCAGTCAATAAAATATAATTACTGTTGATGGTCTAGTAGGGTTGTAAACTAATAATCGACTAAAGGAACCGTTGTGCGTAGCGGAAGTTGCCGGCTTATGTAAAACCAAAAATTATTTTTTGATATCTGTTTTTCTGACTTGTTCTTTTTGTCTATGGTCATTGCACAATAAAATTATTCGATTACGGCCTGCCGTTTTAGGTTAGATTTTTTTGTCGAAAAAGTATTGAATTTTAATAATATTATACTAGTTGGAACGTAATAAACATGGCTCAAAGTAAGCTTAACGATATGGCGGGCAAATTCGCCAAAGGTGGACCTCCTGGCCTCAACATCGGTCTGAAAGTGGTGGCTGGTTTAGGTGCGGCAGCTTATGGCGTCTCTCAAGCCTTGTTTACCGTCGAAGGTGGTCACCGTGCCATCATGTTCAACAGAATAGGAGGTATACAGAACCACGTCATGAGTGAAGGTTTGCACTTCCGTATACCTTGGTTCCAGTACCCCATCATTTATGACATCAGGTCAAGACCTCGCAAGATTTCTTCACCTACCGGATCTAAGGATTTACAAATGGTTAACATTTCTTTGAGAGTACTCTCCCGCCCCGATGCGATGTCACTCCCTACGATGTACAGACAGCTTGGCACTGATTATGATGAAAAAGTATTGCCATCAATTTGCAATGAAGTACTGAAATCCGTAGTTGCAAAATTCAATGCATCTCAATTGATTACTCAGCGTCAGCAGGTCTCACTTTTGATCAGAAGAGAGCTAGTGGAGCGCGCAGCTGATTTCAATATTATTTTGGATGATGTCTCCCTAACTGAATTAAGTTTTGGTAAGGAATACACTGCTGCTGTTGAGGCTAAGCAGGTGGCCCAACAGGAAGCTCAGCGTGCTGCTTTCGTTGTGGAAAGAGCTAAGCAGGAGCGTCAGCAGAAAATTGTACAGGCTGAGGGTGAAGCAGAAGCCGCTGAAATGTTGGGAAAGGCAATGGGTATGAACCCTGGTTACTTGAAGCTGCGTAAGATCCGTGCTGCTCAAAGCATCTCTAGGATGATTGCTCAATCTCAAAACCGTGTATTCCTTCCTGGTAATAGCTTGATGATCAACCTCCAGGACCCCACCTTCGACGACTTATCTGAGAAGCTTACGAAGAAGAAGTAACATGAGGCTGAGAGTGTGTACGCTGAAAGCCTGGAGCCTGCTACCACTCTTACAGATGTTGATGCTGCTGTACTTATAGGTGGCGTTGCTTCAGTTTTTGTTTAGTGCATTTGTCTATGTAGGTACCACGAGCATTACAAATAATATTATGTATAAAGTCAGCCAGTTCAAAATGTTATATTGCATTTTACGTTATTTAGTTGTAGGTTTATAGCGTGTATGGGAATCTAATGATTGAAATAAAACACTACAAAATTTAATGTTCTTGTTATTTTATAGTATGTAGATACTACAATCACCTTTCTTATTGTTCACTTTTCTCTTTTATCTTATTGTTGAATTCTGTAGCAGTGAAGTTCTTGATAAAAGAATTAAGTAACTTCTTTTATCATTAATGTATGTATTTGTTATGTAGATTGATTCAATCAAACCAAAAATTCAAGTGTTTGTTATAAATTGCATTCATTTTGATTAAATTTAATACTGAACTAATATAAAATTGTAGTTAATTTTAAAAGTACACCTGTGAAATTATTGTATTCCTTTTCCAGTTTATGAAGAGAAATTATAATGTTACATATTCAATGATTATAATAAGTGGTGCCATTAGCAGGTATACAATGCCAGACAGAAATTTGCATATATTATCAGTTCTGAAATAAATTATCTGCACCAACCATTATATGGACAAGGGCAAGAAGTTTCTCTTTTTGTGATGGTATCAGAGTAAATTATGATGTTATTATTATTGAAACATAAATCTACTGTAATGTCTTGTCTGTTGCTGTTATAACTTTACAAGAGATGCACAACAATATTATCGGGTACTTGTGAAGTGCATTTAATATTTTAAATGAACTAATTCAGACTCTCTTCTAATTATTATGGAAGTTGTTCTTGTAAACAATATCACACCTGACGCTTCAAAGGGAATGAAGAATCTCAGTCAATCACAACCACACTAGGCGAACTTGATCGATTTAAGTGCATCTTTGAGTGTTGTCAACACATAGGCTGGCACAGGACCAAGGGTATTGGCCCAAGAAAAGATAGACCAATGCCCAGCAGTGAGTGAAGCAGGGCTGTGGATGATGATAATGTCAATACACATGCTAAAACATAATAGAAAAATAAAACAATGGTTAACCTTCTCTAATAATTTATTAAGTGACCTACAAAAGACATTATTCAACAAAACATTACTTTTTGAGAGCGGATGGTTGAGGGCATCTAAAGCTCGCCATTTCAATTTCAGCTTCGAAGAAACTCATCTGATCGTATTGAAAGTACTCAGGGACTTTGTAGGCTCCGGTTTTTTTAGGGTCAACGCCAGGACCCACGGGTTGAACCGCTGGTTGGATTACATTGCTGCTCAGTCCAGGAACGTCGGGGATTGTCTGACTGGCCTGCGCAGGTGGTGAGGGAGCTGTACTCTGAGAACCCCCGGCACCTTCGCTGTAAAATCTAGTTATAGCTCTTAACGTATTCCTCCTTAGAGCATTCATATTATTTTATATTACACAACCTGACAGAAATAAAAAAATGCAGTATTGACTGTCCAATGACCACTGACATTTAACTGACATCAAATTATCTATGACTGACATTCCGAATTTCTGAAATTCTGACAGAATTAGAGATAGAAGTGAGGCATATAAATTATATCGAAACATTAAAAAAAACAGGTTTTCAAAACGGGGAACAGATATCTCAAAGCCGAAAAAACAGTTCCTGTTTCGCCTGTTCCACACGTTCCGCATTTCCACAACCTACTACAAAATACCAAATTAAAACTTTGCCGTAACCGGTGTGTGTGTGTGTGTATCGCGGTGTAACATAACAAGCTCTTCTCTATCTAGCTCATGGATGTTTACTTTTTAAAAGAGATACAAACGAAAATGACGTGGAACAGTTTGAAACAAGCTCTTTTCTCTTCTGACTTATTGTAATAGAAAGAGATAGCATCTGCTCTCAGATCCGAACAGGTTAACTATTCCGATCTGTTACAATCACAGAGTCTTTGGTTCCAATGTAACAGACTGTTATTTTGGAACTGTTTTTTCCCTGGAACTGGAACAGGTGAAACAAGTTTCTAATTTTACCTGTTAGTCACAGAACACCTCTAAGAAGTGAACGCCGCCGTAGGTACTCACCTACGGCGAGAGTGAAGACAAGACAGATAATTGAAATTTTGTCTATGGCAAAACACAGATCATTGTAAACATGAGATAGAAAATTGCGATCACTAGAACTTGTCCCAGTTGTCCCGTGAAGCTATTGGTACATACTACTTAGTCTGTGTATTGGTAGCAGAGTTCTGTCAGTCGCCAGTTTGTACTCTATTATAAAGCTGGGAATAAATTATCGGATGTGTCCGTAAGCCGTGGCTAACAGTCGCGGCTTATTTATATCTGGATAGTACATTTAGCACCAACACAGTGCTGAATGCGAGAACGCACAGAAAGCACAGAACTGGTTTAAGTGGTTGGCGGTGCTTGGGAGAGGCCCATGTCCAGTGGACGTCTTTCAGCTGAAATGCTCATGATGATGATCGGTACAGTAATTAATGTTTTGTTTTATAAAAAACACATGAAATTTGCTCAAGAAATTATGAAAACACGACCTTTGTTGCTACATTATTATTTGAAAAAATTTGTGTTTCAGCAAAACTGAAGGCCAAATTATCGTGTTGTTGTTTTTATCCTTATTGTGCGTTTGCACTGGCGAAACATTCTCAACAAAACATGTTGAAAATGAAATCTAAAAAAAAAAAAATAATCGACAGGGAGCGAAATAATAAAAAGTGTGCGACTTTGTATTCAACAGGAAGGGACTCATTTTGAGCATTTGATAAATTGATTAATTTTGTATTAAAAATGTTAAAATTCATGGTCTTCCTTTTATTTTTGACCCTATGTTATTTAGCAAAAAAATATCCTTATGATGAAGCCTTTCGATCGGTATGATAAAGCTACAGGATGATTATTTTTCTCGTGTAAAGGGTTTGATTCCCGGTTCAACCATGTAATTATTTAAATATCTATGAATGCAGTTTAAATTGTTTTTTAAATTCAAATAATGTCTTCTTTCAATGTTCCATCTACAATATTCAAGGTACTTTCCCTCCATGTGGCATATGCACGTGGGATGCCCTTTATAGGGGTTTCACCAGTGCAAACGCACAGTTACGCTGGTCAACGATCGTTAAAGAATACTATCTGTCTAAACATCACCCAAAGGGCTAAAACTTTGCTCAAAAGGAAAAATTTTGCTCCACAAGACTCGTTCTAGATTTTCGGTTTTTAAAAAAGAGAAAAAAGAAGGGTGGCATTGACCGCAAAGTAGTTTTATAAACTTGCAGGGACCCTCAGCTTTCAAAAGCAGAAATCCAACGAGATCAAACACGATGGGGTTTTTTTGTTTAGTTGTGGAGTTCTATCTTATGGCCAAATAATCGCTGAATATACATGGGGGTGTTTCACACGTCGTTTCACAAACCACCCTGTAATCTGAGTAAACCATTTGAATGAAAACATACCTTCTAAGTTTCTAATTTGAGTCATTGCTAGGTACACAGCAGTGACTATAGTCGCTGGCGATTTCAAAATCTCACCTCTACACACCCACACACAGATTTTGACGTCGCTGCGGCAGATCCGCTACGTGTGTAATTATCATTAGAAGTGACTCAAATTATCCTACTCCCTAAGCGAAATCCGTGGTTTCGGCCGTCGTTATAGGCGTTTCGCTCTCCTTCTCGCTTAAAGTAAGTCTGTAAGTGAGACGGGAACGAAGCGCCCGAACCAATTCATTTTGGAAAGACGTCCGTACCTTCAGTGTTGTTTTACTGTTCGAAGCCACAAACCATGCCAGCGTTCTGTTTAGGTTTACTGCTTGTGCTAATGGCGCCATCTATGCACCTCGTTTTAATAAATCCAACAAAAAAAAGCGCATGAAGCAAGCCTCTATTAATTATTATTGAATGGACTCTATCCAGCTCGATCAAATTCTCATTTGTTTTTATACTACCCGAATACGAGGAAGCCATAATTTGTTTATTAAAGAGCACTCCGAGAACCACTGCTTTTATGTATTTTCACTAGGACGACACTAGAATTAGTCACGAAGTCGATTATCTAAATGATGTTTTATGTATCGATTTGAATTCCATAGCTGCGTTGCTTATTATTTTGATAGAATTATAAAATATTTGTTTATTTTTATACTCTAAGAGTAACATTATAAGTATGACTAACTATCACCATGATACAATTCAGCTTCCTTAGATAGAGCAGTATTATTTATTCATCAACCGAAAAAACTGATGATGGATGGATCGTTACACAGGCATTCTTTACTTCCGTGGTACATTGCGTCTCCTCTAGTGTCTATGGTTCTTTTTCACGACTGTTTTGGATAGTTTACCTACCTTGCCTATATTGCCGATTTTTCGGTCTGGAAGCGGAATATGTGTATAATTTTACTGTGTAATCTATAATACAACATGATATAATGTTTTTCAATCATAGTTAAGTCTAATTGCTTTGTAGGTGTCCGTAAAACACAAGTTCAACCATTTACATGAAAGGTGAGTACAAAAAATTGGTACCTCTATTTTTTTTTTGTAAAGCTTAGGTTTCACCTTAGTGACAATAGGAAAATAGGGATTCAAATAGTGCCATTCTGCTCTAAAATAGATAAATGAATGTTACCTGATTGTGAATAATTATTCATACAGCGCTGCATAAGTTATAGTTCATATATATACCTATTTGCCGCTATTTTGTATGTTATATTTATGTATAGCAACTAATATCCGACCGAGTTGAATAGGTCATGAGGAAGCACTACGTTCCATTTCATGTACGAGTATTTTTCAATCGATAGAATATCTCGCCTATCCATGATAGTAGGTGGTGTGAGTTTAGTGACCTCAAGATGAAAGTATAACAAAACATTTTACAAGTTCAAAATTTGGCTAAATCCTAATAAAATAATTGAAAATAGAGGTAGACTGACAATTTGCACTAATCAAAGAAAAAAAGTATGGAAATGGAACGTTTTTTAGTCTATGGTTTTTTATTTGGTTTTCGAAAAACGCGAATTGTTTTATAAAAAAATTCACGATTCTTTTGATTCGAATTCACATCGAATGATCGAACTGCATAATACCGAAGACACTACCAAGTTTTTGTTTAAATAATCTAGTTATGACATTTATGTTACTAACTATAGAAGTTTAAGTGCGCGGATACGTGAAATGGCTGCCGAGGTTCCCGTTTGTGATGTTTTGTGTGAAGCAATGGAATATTTGTCTAAGCTCGGATCGAATTTGCGATCTCGATCTGAGAACTTGAAAGAGAAGAGAATATGTAAGAATAAATTAAGAAATACGCACGCTGTTCATAAAGCTGCAAAAAAGGTGCTTCTCATTTGTGAATTGTCAAAAAAATCACTTGAGAATGTAGAAACCGGCGTTCGGAAAGTACTGGCTATAGTTGACGCAGCTCAAGCGCACACAGATAATGGCGGGAAAACGATCGATAGGAAAAGCCAAGATAGCAATAAAAAGTTTTATTATTTCAATTATGAGTCGTTCAAATTGCGAATATCGAAGAAGATTTCAATCGACCATTTTACAGGTGTAAAAGTCCTTGCCAAATGCATGCCTACTTCCATGCAAGAAAAATATCCTGTGTTTTACGATTGTAAACTTAAGCGGCTACGGAGAAACTTATCAGAAAAACAGACAGAAGAGGAAATAGGAAGAAATTCAAAAAGAAAGGACTCCTCTTGCAGTTCTGATGCTAATCAGACCATTGAAAAGTCTAAAAAAAAACAAAACGAGTTTTCAAAACTTTTTGAATCTGATGGTAGTGAATCTGGAAAATCTAGTAAGAATGAGGAGTCCAGAAAAAAAAGTATGGATTCTGACAATACTAAAACTGTTAGGAGGAAATCTTCAGATGTGATGATAAATTCTAATTCCTCAGATGTAATTAATAATGCTATTACTACTGATTCATTGGAGACACAAGATAATTCCCAATGTGAACAAGGTGCCAATGAACAGAAGAATGCACATGTAAATAGTAAAAGTAGGCAAGAAACTATCAGTTCAAAGGAAGATTTAGCAGTATCCGAACTTATTGAATGCTTTGCAAATGAAGCAAAGGTAGTTGAGGATAAATCAAATAGTACGAGAACTAAAAGAGGAGAAAAAGAAGCAACCGGTATAAGAAAGAAGTTTAGTAAGATTAGGATTGCTGATGATAGTTCAGAGAGTGATGAATCTATAAAAAACAAACATAAAAACGCCACACAAAACAAAAATCAATCCTCTTGTGGTAAAGAAAATGAAGCTAACAAAAAGAATAATACTGAACTTGAACCCAAATCTAAAAAAAGGAAATTAGGTGACATTAGTGATAATTCGAAGTTTAAGGATGATTCAGATCATAATTCGACAGAAGCAAATAATAGTGAAATTGATTCTAAGCCCTTAATAAGATGTGTCAATATTACTAAATTACTTAAACCTGATATATTAGATACCAAAACAACTGCATCCTTCAAAGGTAAACAAATGACCAAGAATAATCACTTAATGAAAAAAGGAAGAGTTAGGAAAAGTAGTACAAATTGTAATAATGCACAAAAGGCAAACAAAAGTGATGATGAATTTTGGGCAGTAAAAAGGAATGAAGTTAAGCAATTTAAACCTAAACTGTTTACTGTAAATATAAATAAATTACCCCAATTAACTTTAAACTTTTTGCTTACTCACAATCTCCAAAAAATTATTCATGGCTCCAAAACTATTTGTGAGGTAACAAAGGCTAAGGATAAAGAAAAGGACAATTTGGAAAAAAATATTGATGAAGTTAAAAATGCCTTACTTAATGAGTCTGGATCAGAGGATATTGATAATGCCTTAACTGCTGTAGCAAACAAAGTAAAAAATACACTCCTCAAAGATTCAGATTCTGATGATATGGAAAAAAAAACAAAAAATACTGATATTAGTAACCAAATAAACCAGGATAAGTTGACAGATACTGCAGCAATAAAAGATGCTCTCCTCAATGAATCTGACGATAATGGACATGATAAGGAAGTTAGAAATAAAACCATTGATTCTGCTGCTAACAAAAGTGAAGAATTAGAGAAAGAAGTTGCTGAAAAAATTAAAAGTGCATTGCTCAATGATTCAGATTCAGATAAGAATCAAAATGATAATATTGTTGATAAACCTAATAATAGTGCTAAAGAAAAAAAATTATCACCAAGTCAGTCTGACAGAACTGAGCAATGTGAATCAACTCAAGATCCCGAAAAAATTAAATCATCCCTATTGAATGATTCATCTGATAGTGAGGCAAAATCACCAGTAATCAAAAAGAAAATGAGCAAGCTTGAAAGAAAGCATGCCATCAAAAGTAGGCAAGCTAAGAAAAGTCTTTTAAATTATTCATCTAGTTCCGAAAATGAGGAAGAGAACTCTCAAGAATCAAATAAGGATTTTCATAAGCACACACATAAGCATACTAGACGAAAATCACGTATTTCAAGCTCTTCTTCATTGAATGGGGAAAACAGTAAGGATCTTAGTTCACGGGAATCTGGCTCTCAGGACAAAAGCAGCAAGGCACACTCAGACATTGAAGATAAGGATTGCCGAACTATTGACCAGATTGATGGAACCATAGATGAGCACTCAAATTCCAGTGTTAGCAAGGTTAGGACATAAGTCATAAGTACATTCAAAATATAAGTTTTATCAACATTGTACATATGTCATAACAGTATGTACACTTATTATTGCCATTCTCTAATATTATAAGTGTTAAAAACTATGTAAAATATAAATTGCATTTTTGTAGTTTTAAGTTTTTCATATTCATGTCTACTTGTGTACCAAGTATCTGTTTAAGAATAATACTTATTGTTGTGCATTGGTAGTTAGCAATAAAATGCCAATTGAAACATATGGAGTTTTAATTTAGCACAAAAAATGAGACAAGCAACACAAGGTAGTTTTCAGTATTTTACACTCTAAATGCAAAATAAAGGTGTAAACTAAATTAGTAAATAGACATTGCAAAACGACTGGATGAATATAATCAAAATACTTTATACCTTTACTCTGTATTTAAACTAAATTGTAGTATATGGAACATGATGATGGAATAAATTGATGAAAATAATTACAGATGGTACGCTCTAAAGCAAAACCCAGTGGGAGCAGCGGCCAGAATTCTGACAATCAAGAAGCAAGTGACAAAGAAATTGATGGGTAAATATTGTCAAAAAAAAACAAATGGGGTGAAGGAACTTTAATTATTGTTGTGATTGTGACTGCTAATATAATTTCTTCAGTCTAGCTAGTTAACAAAAGAGGAGATGGTGGTTAAACAATAACACCCACACGTGTCGATCCATCACGTTAAGCTACGCTTGCTGGGGTTTGTCCGTGGATGGGTGACCATCTTTACAAACCAATACTCCTCCTTGCGTCGGAAAGCACGTTATGCCGTTGGTCCCGGCTGTCATTTGTGGATCTTTGACAGTCGTTACGGGTCGTTAGAAGCCCAAAAGTCTGACAACCAGTCTTACCAAAACGGTATCGTATTATCCAGTTACTGGGTCGTAGAGGCCAGATAGGCAGTCGCTCCATGTAAATTCAGCTGCATCCGGTTAGACTGGAAGCCGACCCCAACATAGGAAAAGGCTAGGCAGATTGTCTAGCTAGATAACTAGGCTTACTTTTTCGTTGGAGACAGTCCCATTGTTCACATCACACGGTCGACAGGGGATGTATCGCGCCCCCCGACGTATTGTTGTCGCGCTCCGCAGCCAAAGGCGGCAACCCGTGCTCTCAGATACGGCTGCTCATCTCAAAACGGATATGATATTACTATCCAAAGATGAAAAATAATATTGGAGGTCAAAGCAAACTTAAAATGTCGGTATATAAAAATTGGAATTATAAATTCATGGTAATCTTAACATAAACGAAATATTACCTACAGCATTATGAAAGAAAAGAATTAGTACAAAATTTCGAATTGAAGCAGGATGAAATATTATGGTGGGTGTTTTAATTTTAAAGTTTTAATTTTATTTGCTTTTACTCTACAATACACGGGCAGAGTCGTGGCCACAGATCGTTTTGTATAGAAAACATTTTTGAAGAAATATAATACCTACTTTACTTACTTATATTTAAAATCGTTTTATGCCCGAAATTTCGTTCAAGGGAAGTAAATCACGAAATATTTCATAGAGAGATTGTGGTGCCCGTCATTTGTTCATCCCGCTTCACCCGCTAGGACCATGGGACTGTCACCAACAGAGTTGTCAGCCTATAGTAAGTATTTTTATCATCTAAAAGTGTGAATCTTTACATCTGTTCTTCTAAAACTGACTCTTTAATGTCATCAATAATAAGGAGACCTTAACGGTAACAAACTAGAGTTTATAAAGTTTTCACAAATAAATTGTGTTTAATGTTACGTAAGTAATTATAACTTGTCCACTCTGAAATAATGCGCCACACTACCGCATTACCGCGTGCGCAAAATGCTGTAGTAGGGCGCGTCATTTCAGAGTGTACAAGCTATACCTACTTAACTAATGAAGACAACAAAATTTAAACGCTAGAAGAATGTTTAGAAGTCATATATTGAGGCTTAGAGCAAACAAAATTTGAATTGAGTGTGGTAAGTATTAACACATTTTTAGTGAAAAAGGGGAAAATCCATGATTGGATAGCAGTATTGCTCAAGCAAGTTATATTGAATTTATTATATCTTGTTACGCTGGGGAGTTTGTTGCGCCAATTCCCAGCTAAAGCACTGAAAGTGGTGAACGGCGGGCGTTTTAGAGATTGTCCTAAGTCATTTTGACGTTCAAAAGTGCTGATTCTCAGCCTAGTTTGAATAAATGACTTGTTGATTTTTGATTAGCAGTGTTTAATTTAAATATTTTCATCTCCAATACCTACAAGTATATATACCTATATTTCCATAATCACAAATCAAGGGAAATTAAATTGGTGTGGTGTTCATATCTACCTACCTACTGATTACTAGACGTGTGTGTTTATGTCCACGTGACGAGTGGAGCCCAAGGTACAGCTGGTAATTCAGGCTTGTATCGTTCATGAGGCTTATTTTGGGATGAAAAATATACAAGTTGATACTTTCTGAGTAGGTTTGAGTCAGGTAAATAGGTAAAACTTTCTGAATTATTCTATTGAGGGAGTGTCTACTTGATGCACGTGTGGTGCAAAATAATTATGTATTTTCACATTAATCGGACATTTTTTTTGTTGATTCGACACGTAAAGAAGAGTACTTAATCAAGTAAAAGGTTCGCCATTGACTTGCAAACTAAATAATCTAAAAGTTATCATACCTTTTGTTTGTATTAATAGTTATAGCAAAATATTACCTTATTATTACTCCGCTGCTGCAAATATCTAACAAAGTACTATGTCCGTAGGCTGACTAACTTGAACAGTTTAAACAAAGCGCATCGACGGCGTGACACTCCGACGAACAACAGTGGCAGTCGAAGTTCTGCCAGGAAGAGTAACAGACCTAAGCCCACACCGACCATAGGCGAAGACTTGCTGCGGGCCGTGAGCAGCTCTGACGAATCCGAAGATGACCATTTGGAAGAAGAAGGTACATTTTATCGATTTAATAGTATGATCACGTCAGTCTCAGTAGCGACAACTACGAAATTAAGGCGCTGCCAAACTCATTGTTACGGACGTTCGGTTAACTGTACACCGAATTCACACTGCACTGAATTTATTGCGCCGTTCGGGTGACTATATTTCAGGGTAAAATCATTACCACGAATGATAGAATTAAAAAAATCTGTCGGTATCTACTCGCATAAAATTTTGATTGAATAATAATTGTATGTTTACTACATGACGTTCCCCTTGGTCTGATAGGAAAGAAAAACTACAATTAACATGTTACTAAATAAACGTTGTGTATTTTAGATTTGCCTCCAGTAACACTGTCAGGACTTAATGGAGATAGCATTGGACATTTAGCTAAAGATGACTTACTTGGAGAAAGTGACTCCTCAGTGTCACATAAAGATGAGCAGAGCGAAGCTGAGGTATGATTTCATATAGAACTTTCTTTAAAAAACAGTTACTTCTTAGCAATTTGGAATGTAATATTAATAATATTATATTTAATATATTATATTAATATGTTTGCAGGAAACTCAAAACGTGGAAGAATCTGAAGAAGAGGAAAGGTAAATTTCGCTCCTACGCTAATTTACCGAAAGAGATAAGTCAATAAGAATGGGACTTAATAATAAATATTGTGATACAATGTATTACTTGGGATTTGCATGACGTCAGTTCATTATTAATATAATTGATAAATTCGATGATTTCCCACCCTCAAAAAAAAAAAAAGGTGGTACCAGTAAACGCTTAACACTCTCAAGGTTCTCCAGTTCCATATAGTACCTGCACACCACAATTGATTTAAACTTTATTTGTATGCTGCTTATGGTTCAATATCGTTTCTGAATGATTGAACTCTATGGCGATATAGACAAAGATAGAAACAAGGACGTAACGGAGTTTTACTTTAACAAACCGCCGTATTTTATTTCATTTGTTATTAGCATTGAATAATATTCAGCAATAATCTTTTCTTTTCGCAGTGTAAAATTAAAACGTCAACGCAAGGCGAACGCGATATCATCTGACTCCGACGGTGGAACGTCGCGTCGTAAGCAACGTGACGAAGATGTGCGAGTTAGTGACTTTGAGGACTCGGAAGACGAAAGTTCTGAGTCATTAAAACGCGCCAAACGAAAGAAGAAAGTCTCTGAGAGTGATGCGTCGGGAGGATCCAGTAATGAAGGAAGGTATGTTATAGTATCTTAATGTAATTATACTGGTTTATTGGTTATTATGTCGGCAATCCATTAAGGGGATGTAGGAGAGGTCATTGTCAACCAAATGACCTCTTTTGACTCATGCAAATGTCAACAATTTTCGAGTCATTTGACGTTTTATATTTTTATTTCATACATTTTAAAATGTAAAATTACTCGATAATGGTTGACATTGGCATAAGGTCATGAGGGGTCATTTGGTTGCAAATGACCACTCCTACAGCCCCTGATCAGATTATACACCCGACATATAACTAATAACCCTGTTTACAGGGTCTACATTGAGTTAACTAGCGAAACTCAGCTGGCGTGGTGGGTATGATATCTAAACACGTGAAAATAAAAAAGTACCAAAAAATTATGTTTTTTTTTTGGGACAACTACTGGTGGTGACTATTAATTGAAGTATGAGTTGAGAAAATCTGTTTTTGTTTAGATATCGATCAATACCCATCATGTCTGTGAAGTTTACACCAAGAAAACTGTTTTTTTTTAAACTAATATTTCAAGTGACAAGGTTGATGCCAACAAAAAAAAAAAAAAAAAATTTAACAGCAGTTTATTTCTTACTAGCACAAAGAAACGTCGACGTATAAAATCAGTGAGGGACAGTGATGCGTCTGGATCTGACACCGAAAATGAGGGCAGAAATAAACATGGCAGGAAGAACATACGTAAGGTAAATATTCCGTATATGTTAATCAATATTTACACTTTGAAATATGTTGAATGTAATGGGTGTTAATAATATGTTTGATTGCAGGTCATGGGTAAGAATCAATTGGAGGAGGCCACTAAAAAAGCGGCGCGCGAAGAAAAAGAAAGAGTCGGTCGTATTTTGGAGAGACAGAAATTGGTTAGTGTCAAGTTCTATTTAAGTTAGTTGTGAAACTCATTATGAGTTTTTATCGATCTTTCGTAGCCTAGTGGTGTGACCGTCGGACTGCATAGGTCTCGAGTTCAAACCCAAGGCACGCACCTCTGACTTTTCGGATTCATGTGCGTATGGTATAATTATCACTGGCTTCAAAAACGGTGAAGAAAAAAATCGTGAGGAAACGCCTGAGAGATATTTCTCAACGGCATGTGAAGCCAAATCGGAAGCCCATGAGCTATATAAAAACTCTGACACCAGGTTAGCCACTAACCACACGAAAAAGAAAAAAAGATTGATCTTTCTTGAGCTCTTTTCACACGTTCGGGCTAAGGAAAGCTTTCTACTGTATCATGTAATCGGCGCTGGTAGTCCACGCAAAGATTGCTGTGCTGCTGGGGAGTTTGTTGCACCACTTTTTCTTCCCAGCTAACGCACTAGGAAGTGGTGAAGGGTAGGCGTTTTGGGGGACTGTCTTAAGTAATTTCGACCTTCTAAAAGTGCTGATTCTCAGCCTAATTTGAATAAATGACCTTTGAATTGAATTTTGATTAAATAAAATCATGTAAAGTTCTTGATTGGAAAGAAACTGTCACAAAACTATGACTGATGGAGAGACTTTATATAAAACTCGATGTTCCGTGTTTTCGGCCGATTTAACACAGTTTACGGAACCAAACAGATAAAAAATAAACTTAATTTACTTTTACAGTACAATAACTTGGAATTTGACGAATCTGGTAAACCAGACGAGGTTGTTTTGGAGAAGGTGATATTGGACTTCGATCCTGAAACTAAAGAGCCTCTGATCGAGGTCGACAGAGGACTCGTGAAGAAGCTGAAACCCCATCAGGTAAGCCTTATTTGTCAGTATATAAAGGCCATTTTTGCAATTGTCAATTTATAAAAATAATCGATATTGTTCTTAAAATGTCGAAATTCTTCTTCGTCTTGAATATAATGTCGATACCTTATACCTGTTAAGATTGTTTACGGCTCTATTAATACGTATCATTCTCGATGAGTATCGACTAGATTCGTGATGAATAAGAACTCCTTTCTGGTCGAAAAAAAAAAACAACAAATTGATAACCAAATTATAAAATAATATAATAACGTTTTTTAGGCAAACGGCATAAAGTTTATGTGGGACGCTTGTTTTGAGAGCGTGAAGCGTATCAAGAAAGAGAAGGGATCCGGGTGCATCCTCGCGCACTGTATGGGTCTGGGAAAAACTTTACAAGTAAGTAACTCTTTACATATAATAATAATAATAATATCAGCCTGTTACTGCCCCACTGCAGGGCAAAGGCCTCTTCTCATATAGAGAAGGCACGAGTATTGATCAACACGCTTGCTCAAGACGGGTTGGTGATTTCAAACTTAAATTAACTATGAAGTCCAGGTGTCCTCACGATGTTTTCCTTCACCGATGTCAGTATTGTCCAAGATAAACTCAGAAAGTACTTATGAATTGAAAAAGTCACATTGGTACTTGCCCGGATTTGAACCCACAAACTCGTGCATGAGAGGCGAGGCCTTAACCACTGGGCTATCACAACATACGCTTTACATATAATCCCACTTTTTGGGACAAGTTGGTTACATTACAACATTAATTAGTCTTTTTACTTTTAGGGCCATTTAAAGAGATTCTTTAGAGAAAAGTTTGCAGACGATTGAAAAGTCTAGCTAAGCTAAGGTCGCACCTTAGCTTAGCTAGACTTTTCAATCGTCTGGGCAAAAAAAAAAACTATTTAGTCCATCAGTCAGATAATAAACAAAATATTAAGACACGTATTTTTTGCTTTATCAGTCGTAAGTCGTAAAAGTTCGTCAGTATAAAATCTACTGGCCAGTGACGTCATGCCACATTTTAAGGCATTGCAAGGCATGGCATTGGGTAATCAAAAGATTAAGGCAATATACGTACATAGAGTACTATGTATTGCCTTAATCTTTTGATTACGTAAATAAAGACAAAATAGGTGTCTAATATTTTTTTATAATCTACCTGAAGGACAATTTTTTTTTTTTGTCAACTTCCCTATTATGACAGTATTGCCACAATCTAGCTGAGGCCCATTACCATTAGGCGCGTTCACCGTGCTACTTGTCTACCGAGTTTACCTAGCGTACGCTAATACACTATTGTTTATTGATATAATCGATTTACATAAACATTTACAATATTGGTGCCTTAAACTTCAGTCGTCAATAATAATTATTGGATTCTACCTGAACTAGGAATTTACATAACATACCTTAAATACACAGTTAAACATTAAGTCATCATTTAAATATTTGCAGGTAATATCGCTAACACACACGCTGCTGATCCACGGGACTCTAACGGGCGTGAACCGTGTGCTGGTCGTCTGCCCTCTCTCCACAGTGCTCAACTGGGTCAACGAGTTCAAGATGTGGCTCAAACACGCCCACTCCGAGTTCGAAGTTGACGTGTACGAGTTGTCGAGGTAAGAAATGATATAATTATCGTTTATTTAATCACTAGCTGTTGCCCGCGACTTTGTCTGCGATCCCGGATGAAAAACAGCCTATGTCCTTTTCCAGGTTATGGTCTAACCATGTGCCAAATTTCATACAAATCCGTTCAGCCGTTTCAGCGTGAAACCGTAACAAACAAATAAATAAGTAAACAAGAAAGAGGCCATTGAGAAACGCCGTTGATTATCGCGATGATGGACGTTAACGTTAGGTGTGTGTAGCCACAACTTATCGCGAGAATTTGACAACGGCATTCATATTGGCGTTTGGCGTTAGAGTCTGGGAAACGAAAGTAGAGACTGAAAGAACACAGCAAATTTAAAAAAAAATCAGCATCGCAACCCCAAAATTAGTATGACATACCTTGAATAACCTAATTTGATACTTTAGAATTATTTGTTTTTGTTGAAAAACAGTAATATTTGTTTGCATGACAGGTTCTTATATGGGAATAAAACTTAATATTTCGAAAAAATCTCTTATCAAGATACGACTAGGTAATATGTAGCAATCTGAATACGAAAAACCAACAATATTCTATAATCATTTTGGTTTATTCACTACCATAATCCAAATCTGAATCTGAAACTTCCGTGTGAAGAGATTCATTAGAGTCACTGTTTTGTGATTTTTGAGTAAATGGTCAATCTCACAAGAAATCACCGACAACACGTCATCCTGTTTTGGCAAATTGAGATTGACATTAGTATAACATTTCCATACAAAAAGTTTGCAAATAATTCAAGTGTCTACTTTTGTTTGCACAGACTCTAGGCGTTAAGTCGGTTGGCGGCAAATGAACATTAACGTTGACCGTTCAAAGTGTCGTGCAGACCGGCGCGACGCGACTCTAAACAAAACAATTTCTAAGAAAACTTCACTTTGTCCCGTCGCGCGACAACTTATCGCTATAATTACCGCGTTTTTTATGGCGATGATGGGCATTGACGTTGACCGTTAGTGTGGCCCCAGCATTTCCTTTTCACGCCTTAAGGTGCGGACTGACTGCGATTTTAAACGCTACAGCTGCGCTCACACAACTTCGTCTGCGCGCTATACGGTAGCCCGACGACTAAAGTATGACTGCAATATCTATTTTCACAATTACAGAGCATTAAATTTAAATTTAAAAATTAATTAAAGTTGAAAATCGGATAAATATTTGGGTTGACGATGTGAGTAAGCTGCGAATGGGCATTTATTTTACGGGTTTTATTTAGTTTATTCAGAATATACACATTAAATTAAATAATTGTCTGGTTAAAGTTATAAAATAATGTTTATTCTATTGAACTCTTAAAAAATAAAATTGTTATCGCTGAAAATACGGCGATGTTCGAAGCCAAAGTTTATTTTTGTGAAGTATTTTTTATTGGGAATATCAAACTATTTTCTACTATTCTATTCGGTTAAAATTTTTCTTTAAACCCTTCTCTGTCCACCGTATTTTTTGCGTGGTATATTTTCATTGCGTTACGTCATACTCGACTATCCAAGACACCAGTTTTTTGTGAATATCGAATATTGACGGTAACACCGCGCCTTCACGGCTGGAGGGATTTCTATGAAATGTGGCTCACAGGTAAACCATCACCTGGGTGGTAGTAGTACGTTCCCATGGGATAATTACCGAAATTCACGCGGGCGGAGCCGCGGGCAAAAGCTAGTAATTTTATTACATACTAATATGTCAAATCTGAAGTTTCATCATAAGGGGCCTTGTGTTTTTTTAACTGAAATATCATTTAATTTACCGGTAAACTCCTCGACCCAGGTACAAGCAGAACTCTGAGCGCGCGTTCCAGCTGCAGCAGTGGTTGGATGGCGGCGGCGTGTGCGTCCTCGGCTATGAGATGTTCCGCAACCTTTCCTCTGAAAACAACAAGAAGTTCAAAAAGAAGATGCTGCGGAGCTTCCAGGAGAGTCTCGTGGATCCAGGTCAGTAGATGATGCAGTGTCTTTTACCCAATGCCTGCAGCATTCGTTCGCTGGAGGCGGCGTATGCGTGCGAGATGTTTCGCAACCCCTCCGCTGATGAACAAGTAGAAGTTGCTGAGGAGCTTCCAGGAATTCCACTTTAATCTGTTTACTGCCCTAAACCTTGCAACGTTTAAGGCTTCCGTCATGAACCTTGCAACGTTTAAGGCTTCCGTCATGTTCAGGTCATAGTACGAATTCGTCATGAGAAGGCGCTAGGATCTCCAGTAGAACGTACTGGTAGAAAATGTTAAGTTTTGCTTAAACCATTTTGTGTTTAATCCTTCTCAGTGGTTACCATCTCTTCTTTGAAGTGCCTGTAATACTTAATATTATTCTAGTGATACTAGTGATTGAATAACAATATAATATCACGACTGTACACCCAGAGGGGTAGGCAGAGGTCTACTTATAGTACGCCCACATTTCGCCAGTTATGTTTAAGTCCCATTAGTTTAAGTACTCAGAAATTCCAGATGGAAAAACCCAATAATACTTTTCCCGACCCGGGAATCGAACTCAGGACCTCATGCTCAGCAGTAGCGTTTGCGACCACTATACCAACGAGGCAGTCTGATTGAACTGATTGAAAGCAAAATATACAAGTCAACATCGCCACAGCACTAAAATTATTTTTTTCTTCTATATAGGACCAGATTTAGTGGTGTGTGACGAGGGACATCTGCTGAAGAACGAAAAGACCAGCCTGTCGCAGTCCATGAACAGAGTGAAGTCACTGCGCCGCATCGTACTCACTGGCACACCGCTACAGAATAACTTAAAAGAATGTGTGTATCTTATTTTTAATGTTCTAGGTACATTGAAGAACGTGTGGCTTTGGCGTCTATGTGACTCCACACAAAACAGTAAAAAAAAAAACTAACATCACGCTACTTTCGATGTCCCTTATAGGATAAGCAGGTGCCTTTACAGATATAACCTGCTTTATTAACACGTTCTGTGCGGGACTAAAGGTAGTCCCAGTTACCATCTGTACCTAAGTATCATGCGTATATTGTCCCACTGTAAGGCAAAGGCCTACCTCTCCCTTTTCCACACACTTCTAGTTCTTTCGTTATGAGTCAAGCTCCCATCTTCGGTTTGGGATCGGCCCAGAAGCGACACGCCGTCTTTACTGAGAAATAAAAATCACCTTGCTGTAGTTGAAATAGAGTTGAAATACATGTGCTACGGCGGCCCTTGGTCTTTCCAGATCAGGTAACATCCTAGGAGCCTAACCCCCAGTTGTACAAAGATAAATATTAATGCCCCATTACATAATGAATCATTAACGATAATGATTTCATTAATTTCATCAAATAATCATTAAATCTCTAATGTTGCTTTCTGCAACAAGTTAATGGAAGATTATTAAATATTTAATGATAGCTTTATACGTTAAAGTTCGTTTCTGCAAATGATTCTAAGCCAATTATTTTAATGTGTTTCCATCACAATTTGTCACCAGATTACTGCATGGTACAATTCGTGAAGCCGAACCTCCTGGGGAAGTACAACGAGTACTTGAATCGTTTCGTGAACCCGATCACCAATGGACAATACACCGACTCTACGGAAGGTGACATCAAGGTCATGAAGAGACGCTCCCATGTGCTGCATAAAATGTTGGATGGAGCTGTTCAGGTATGAATACTGATCTTTTTTAACAACATGAGCCTATGGAGATTTAAACCACAAATATGGTAGTGTACATGTGTTAGAGTCGTTAATTTTTGATAGCTTCAATTACCGTCAAGTTAAAGCTGCTCGTCCTGAGGCTTGTCGAGTAGGGAACTAAAGTCTTTTCCTATACAAGACCTGACAAAACTATTTCAATCAAAAAAGGTTATTATAAAAACAAAAAAAAACCCGACTGCAAAAACACAACTGAAAAGAGCAAAATTCTATAGATATTTAGTTTTATAACGCTTGTTTTTGGTAAACAAGCATATATATAATCTATAGAATTTTCGTATTGTAGGCTGAAAAAACAATTACCTGAAATATGGTGTAACTTTTACTGGTCCCCGCTTTTTTTTAAGTTATGTGTTTTTACAGATGGGTTTTTTTATTTTAAGATTTTTCGTTTTGTATCATTCCACATTACATTTAAACATATAATTTGTTTATATTTTTATAATTTTAATATACTCAGTGACATTCGCGCAATAAAGACTAATCTAACGACATATCATTCATCAAAATCGGTGTTTAGTAATTACGAGGGAACATAGAAACGGACATACATACATACTTTACTTCGCCGCAGTCGGGTAAAAAGGACAGCACGCGGCCTGTAATAGTTTGACTTCATAGAGTGTCAGTGACAAACTCTTTCTAAACTCGATCCGTCATATTATTGACCGCGAACTCAATAGTGTTTTACAAATAATGATTTTCAAATTATTTTGTTGTTTTTAGAGAAGGGACTACGGGGTGCTGGCGCCCTTCCTACCTCCGAAGCACGAATACGTGTTGTTTATCACACTGTCGGATGTCCAAGTCAAACTGTACCAGTTCTATTTGGATAACTACTCGAGAAGGTATGTCTTTATGAGAGCCTATCTTAATTTGACTAAGTCGTGTGAGTCGTGTTGCGAGGGCCAGTGTAAATGAGTATTCTTAACTCAGTCAATCGCAGCCAATGCTCACTGTTCCGCCTTTTTTTTTCTTCACAAACGCGTTTTAAATATATTTGGTAAAAAACACATCTGATAAAAATAAAACTGAAAACCTGAAGCACATATTATGTTTCCAGAACATTTGATGTAAAGTTATATTTTATTATAGACTAATGAATAATGTCTTTCTGCAGGCCACTACCAGGCAAGTCTTCAGGATTCCTGTTTCCTGACTTCCAGTCGCTACAGAGAATATGGACGCACCCGCTCGTACTCAAATATAATTCAGAACGATACGAGATTATGCAGCAGAAAAAGGTACACCACAAATCTACAATAATAACACTATGTATTTTATTTGTTAAATCAATATAATTCTTATATTCAGCCTTTAAAAAAAAGTTTATATTTTATTATAAAATAATAGGTCCTTACCTATGAAATCAGCGTTTTGTATGGAGAATTTTAAAGAAGTTGCATTTTTCATACTAAAATTTTCTTAATTTATATAACAACCATGAACACGAATGTTTTAAAACTTTTATTTACTAATGTTTATAAACTAATTTAACGAATATGCCACTGATCAAGCGACAAAAATTAGTCTTGGCTAAGTTAAAACAAATAAGGTTATTTCTGCTAACAAAATGAGGAGTCATTTTTAAGGTATTTTTTATGATGTAAAGCTTTAAGTAATAAGGTTTTTTTACTATTGGTAGTTGTCTATGATGGTCATTATTCGGTTTAATACAAAGCAATTGCTGAATATGTATTTTAAATCATAGAAGTGACGAGGTTCTCTATTTTTGAGAAAAAAACGCCAATCATAGGTAAGGACCCAATATTATTTTTTCTGTACGCATGTTTATATTATTTTTGTTTCAGAGGGAGAGAGAAGAAGAAGACTCGGAGGGATCCCTAGTAGATTTTATAGATGATGATTCTACTCCTGATGTAAGTTGAACTATCCAAATACTTATTCATGTAGTATTTCTAAAAGACATTTCCAGATTAGTTATAGTACGAGAGTCCACGACCAAAACCTTGTCGCATTGTTTTACGGTCAAAACCGTATAAAATCATTAGTTTAGATGATTCTGAACCCGACTCGGTGGGCAGGTCCGGTTTGAAACGTCACAGTTTTATGGGAGCCCATTTCTGCTATGTCTGTGTATGATATTAAAAATGTGCATAGGTTTCGAAATTTTATTACGAAAAAGTTTGTTTTCAGTCCAATTTATTAAAAAAAAAACTTTTAATTTCAGTTTGATGGTTTCGGGTAAGCTCTTTACTAAACGTACGTTAAAATGCCGAAATACGATTTATTAATCATTTCTGATTATCGAAAAGGTTTCTTTAATTTTTTTCTACATCTGGGCAACCTTTTTCATCATGTCCAACATGTCCAGTATGTCAGTATTCAGACAGAATGCTATGTTATCGATCGGTAAAATCTTTCAACACGTTAAAAATGGTTTTACAATGCATTTGTTCGAAAAGAGCGTTTTCCAAGCAGTCAATTTGTGCGGAAAGTGTCACTTTTTTTCACTAGTGCTTTTTACTTTTCTGTTTTTTTTTTCATTTTTGAGGCCGTCGTCAGCCCGTCTCGTCTCAGAGATTTTATTATTTCAGAATGATGATGATGACGATGGCGATGATTATGACAATGGTCAAAATCAAAAAGTCAAAGTCAAAATCAAAGTCGAAGTCGAAGTCAAAAGTCAAAGTCATGAATTTTGTTTTTATCATTTATATACGTCGTGGTATATGTTACGCATCGCAGGCGACTGCCGTAAGGCTAGCTCGTTTTTTTTTTTATTTCCTCGCACAATGCATAGTAAAACGTTGTATGATACACGTGCGTAAGATGATTTCACTCACCTACCTTCCGTACTTATAGCATAAATAACTATTAACACATAAGATGCTCACACTTTTGTCTGAAAAATGTTTTTTTTGCATCAACTGACCAATGTTCACCTGAAAAAAAGATTTTCAGATGGGTTCCAATGGGTTTTATTTTTTTGCCTCATTTTTTTTTTCTCAAATGGTTTCCTGCGTACGTGTGACGCTACTAGTTTCTGAAAATTGTGTTTTCGGTATCTGAAATCTATCGTTCAACTACATTCTGAAAATCAGACGGATTGCTATGAAACAGGTCGGTAATTATTTTGCCATATTTAAAAATGCGGTCAGGTCAGACGTGTCGCGGAAAATTTCTGAAATTAGGATTTTTGGATTCAGAATAACCAAATCTATCGATTTTGTACGGTTTTGTTCTTAAAACGATAAGGCAAAAATTACGGTCATGAGCTCTCGTACCATTTGGAACTTAGGGACAGTTATCCTGGTTGCCAGACTTTTCTCAAATCTAGACTTTCTGTAAATGTGCTGCATAGGATGTGCACGGAAAGGCAACATACATTGGTTGCATGGGCCTGATATTCTGGCGGGTGTTTTAATGAATTCATCAGACTATGCAAACGTGCGTAGCTAACACTGCTGGGCCAACACGTTGACGGTGGTACTAACGTCCACCACCGCCAGGCACATGTGCCTGGCACGACGAGCTAACACCAGCTACTGGTGCATTGCTAAAGCATAAGAACCTTTACATTTTTCGAGTCACGAAGCCATGCATTTGAGTCACCTTGGACAGATGACCCGCGCGGTAACACCCACCAGGCCTCGAGCCAAACCAACCTTCCTTTTCTGCCACCAACACGAATTTAATTTTTAACTTTTCAACAGGAAACTTCAACAGAAGAGTCCTCAGACGACCTGTCAGATGTGAGCGATGACAGCCGAAAGAAGAACAAGAAGAAGAACAAGGCTAAGAAGAGCAAGGCTAAAGACAAGGAATCTAAGGTTGGCACCCGGCGGGGGACCCGGGCCAACCCAGGTAACGGTAATGTATAACCAGCTTTTAGTATACTTTTTTTATTATGTGTGTAAACTTTTAGCCTTAAATCATTTAATAAGAACATCTGACATCCCGTTTTACATGAAGCGTTATAAAGTTTACTCCCAAAGAATACCTATTTGATGCTGATGAGCTTCAACTACTTAACTGACTTCGTAAACTGTCATAATAAAAATGATTGGCAGGTAAATAATCGCAGCTTGTTGTTATTAAACAAGAGGGTGTTTTTGCCAAAATTGGTGTCTTATGCACGTACCAAGTATTGGAATCATAGTTTCAAATTGAGTTCGAGAGAACAAGCAAGTCATAAGCTGAGATATTTTCTAGGGGAAATAAATTGGCTATATTTTTGTATGGTATGGGGATACCATATAAAAATACAGCCAGGGTAGGCTCGTCCAGTATTATATGGGACTAAAATATATAACAGGAGAAATGTGGTTGTATTTTTATGGTAGAACGTCATGGCCGCTTAGCAGACGACGTTCATTTTTACTGAACGTAACGTTTGCTTGACATTCTTTTGCATTAAATTTAATTATACACTATGCATTATGTTATTTTCATTATGCCCGTCCTTTTTACGCGCTGCGCCGTATGCGAAGCTTGCCAAAATGGTATCGTAAAATCGTGCATCCTCTGTTTGCTTCTATATGTATTTACTTTGTTCACCAGTGGAGGGCGACGACGAAGACCCCGACGTCGCCGAGGTAGTGGAAGTTCGTAACGAGAACCCGACAGAGTGGTGGATCAAGTTGGTGGAGGAGGAGGAACTGGACGACATGCGCAACTCACACAAACTGGTCCTGCTGTTCGATATACTGCGCCAGTGCGAGGCTATCGGAGATAAACTGTGAGTTGAACTATTTTTATGACGATCGGGAACAGAGGTTTTTTCAGCGGCGACAGTTTCTTTCTGAGGTGGAATAAAAGAGCCTTTACTCGTGAAGGGTCTTTTCTGGGCTACCAACCTCCACAAGGTATTTTTTTTACTATAGACGGGCCGTCAACGACATTGGTCGACTACCAGACCTTTCAAAAGATTTAGTAACTCTTTTTTAGAATATGTTTTGTTAAATTATATTTTACTTGATTTAAGTTAAATTATTGGCTAAGTACTAAATTTCTTATTAAAGTTCCCATTCCTAGATAATTTTTAAAATAATCAAATTTGTCAAACCATATCATATTCAATTTAACCATTTTTAGTTATAGTAAGTAAGATTGTGAAAATTTAGTACCTGTTTTCTAACTAGATGGCGTTGGCGTCGAGTTAGATCGCGATATGGTTTCGTTACCGATGAGACTATAAGTAATTTAGACATTTTATATTTTTTGTGTTGAATTTCTGTATTTGGGTGATATTATTATACTGTGTTAAAAGCGGTTTAAGTGAGTTTTATTGAAGACCTTGGGTGGAAACTTAACAAAATTTTTTATATAATCTATACTCCATTTGAAATAAGATTAGACATAAAAAAAACATTTTTTCCAGTCCGTTCAACCGATTTTGACTTCTATACCGTAGGCAAGTGGTTACAGTACCAAGTGTTTACTGCAGCTGCCATTTGTCATGCCACCAACGCAATAGAAGTCAAAATCGGTTGAACGGACTGTAAAAAAGGTTTATTTAAACGTCTGATCTTATTTCAAATGGAGTATAATTATAATCCAAAATAATAAAAAATTACAACAAAAGCTACGATTTAATTTCAGTGACTTAAATTATTATGGTATGTACTTAATTATTTATTTCCTTGTCATCAGGTTGGTGTTCTCGCAGTCGCTGTACTCACTAGATCTGATCGAGCACTTCCTGGGTAAAGTGGACGAGGCCACGCAAGAGGCACGCATCGACGACAAACTGGGAAGACATGTCGGTAAGGATATTAGCGTCACATTGTTTTATTTACAGGGCTTTGACTAAATGGTGAAAGAAAGAAAACTTTTATTATTGAGCATTTTTTTACAGCTGCAACTTAATTTAACAGACTGTTTTCTGTGGCTGCTTGTGGATGTAAGACACAAGAGATATTCCAAAGTAAGGCACAAATAAAGGCCTGTCGGAAACTACTTTTCAGTTAACGGTAGTCTTTTCGCAAATATTCCAGTTTATAGCTAATCACGCCTCGTTTATTAAAGTCTGAAATCTGCTATTAAATGTCACGTTAAAAAAATAACAAGCAGCGATAACATTTTACATTAAAGTTTTGATTCGTTTTCTACAATTTCTTCATCCATAAGAGGTTAATGATTAATTTGTGAATGTGATGAATAGGTTCGTGGTCACCGGGCGTGGATTACTTCCGGCTGGACGGCTCCACATCATGTGAGAACAGATCCATCTGGTGCAAGAACTTCAACAGAGAAGACAACCCGAGAGCGAGGTTGGTATAACAATCATTATTTAACGCACGTAGCAATAATGATAAAGATATTTTATTTTGCAAATATGGGTACAATACACGGTGTTATAAGGAATAGGTCCAGCCATATTTTACCAGTAGGCATGCAAAACTTACAACAATTATAAACTAAATCCACTAAACTAATCTACAAAATTTTAACAAACAGAGCAAAAAAACAACAAAACTAAACATAATTCTTAATTTGAAACATTATAAACTAAGTTACAAATTTTTTTTCACTTAGGAATTCTGTTACGCTATAGTAAGCTTTGACTGTCAAGAAGCTTCGAAGCTTTTTTTTTAATAATGTTAGCGGCTATTCTTTCCAACTTTTTGGTATTTTATCATATATGACCGGAGCCATGCAGTAAACACTTTTACAATGCATTTGCTCGAAAAGAGCGTTTTCCAAGCAGTCAATTTGTGCGGAAAGTGTCACTTTTTTTCTCTATTGCTTTTTACTTTTCTGTTTTTTTTTAATTTCTGAGGTCGTCGTCAGCCCGTCTCGTCTCAGAGATTTTATTATTTGAGAAAAGTTTTACAAATCAGATGATGATGATGATGATGATGACGATGGCGATGATTATGACGATGGTCAAAATCAAAAAGTCAAAGTCAAAGTCGAAGTCGACATCGAAGTCGAATTCGAAGTCGAAGTCGAAGCCGAATTCGAAGTCGAAGTCGAAGCCGAAGCCGAAGCCGAAGTCGAAGTCAAAGTAAAAATCAAAGTCATGAATTTTGTTTTTATCATTTATGTACGTCGGCGTATGTTAGATGTTACACATCGCAGGCGACTGCCGTAAGGCTCGCTCGTTTTTTTTATTTCCTCGCACAATGCATAGTAAAACGTTGTATGATACACGCGCGTAAGATGATTTCCGCACTTATAGCATAAATAACTATTGCGCATTAGTGCTGTCTAAATATATGAATACAGCAATGCTTTATATATGAACAAGACAAGGGTATAACTAGATTCTTATAAGTGGAAGCTACACAACAGTTTTTTGGTAGGTAGATACCAATAAAACAATTGTGTAATATAGTTTGAGCGAAACCGCTGTATCGCGCCTAAGGTATGTGCGCGGCGAGTCGGAGAGCAGTGCAGGGCGCTCATACTTCAACGCTCACGGCATCCCGCCACCGCCTCTCCGCGCACTCCTAAGGCGCGATACAGCGGTTTCGGTCAAACTATAGTTGTATACATAAAATCGACTCATTTTTAGGGTTCCGTATCTCAAAAGGAAAAAACGGAACCCTTATAGGATCACTCGTGTGTCTGTCTGTCTGTCTGTCTGTCCGTCTGTCACAGCCAATTTGCTCCGAATCTAATGAACAGATTACACAGAACAGAAAAAAAACAGTAGAAATCGCAAGTAGGCGGGACCCGCGTACCCCGAGTTTTGCGGAGATCCGCTTATGTCTGTTCCGCGCACACACCACGCAAATCAGTCTACAACTTCTTACAACCGTCACGGTGAAAAGAACTTGCAAAAATAATACAAAAAGCCCTATTGTGCTGTTTTAGAATGTAAATACGATAGCAAAACCAAAAATATATCAAATAGAGGTATGTCATACAATCGATAAGTCTTCATTGATTTTATCTCGATTAAAATTTGAAAAATAATATTTTATTAAACAAGACAAGTAAAAGTGGACTTTATGTTGTTCAGTTTATGGTCTACTTTATTTTAAACTCAAACATATTCTTCGTGAAGATTCCAACTATGCACATGTCACAGTCCGCTACTCAGTTAGAGATTACCGTTATCGATAATGAGTTATCTATATTTTAAAGGGGATGCGCTAATGTAGCCCGCGAAATTCAAATTTCCTTACGTTTCTTGCAATGTGTAGGTCAGTGTCAGGTTGTATGTTGATTAAAATATGATTCGCGACCGTAACAAATATGGCTTCAGAGAATTATAAACATTAGAATCAGCAACAAACAGAATAACAACTCTTATGTTAGAATAATCCTAAAATGTCATGATTTCATGAAATAGTCATTCAATAAGATTTTATGAACATAGAGGGATTATTTTGTATTGGTGATTTTTTGATTATAATTCTATACATTAATATTTGATACGGCCGCGAATCACATTTAGATCAACATCTTATTTAGATCAGCTGGCGTATAAACGCGATTTTGCCAAAAGTGACACATAAGAGGTCTTAAGTCGCAACGACGATCATCGTGATAAAAAAGACAACCGCCTTCAAAATCTACTATATATTTATACATTAATCATCTTTCACGTTGTCGAAATTTAAGTTATTACTAACTTAAGTTTCAACAAAGTGAAAAATAAATAGGTACAGTACAATTATTTTCTAAATGTCCCTCGGCAAACTTCGTGTTTCGTCAGTCGTCCGGTTTCTATCTAGCGTTTGCAGACCGGATACTCTCAGTCACTCTTTTAAAGCCTTTTGATTGGTTGAAACTAGTTTTAAGTATGCTTGAGTCTTGAGTGAGGTTCTGTGATACGGGCCTCAGTCTCTCAATCGACGATAAGTAGTAATTTTCAAATTCGGATCAGTAGTCAACAATTCTTAATTATACTTTCTATAAATCGTAAGTATGTATGTATTAGAATAAAATATTAACACTCGATTTCGAACATAATAATGTTTATCGACTCTAGCTGTTGACTGCATTTTGTTTGAAAATAAAACGGAATGTCGATAAATAAGTCAACGACAGTGGTACATCCCTAGAGGAGGACGAATAGTAATGACCTCGTTACGCAAATATGAATCTTATCGATAACGAAATACAGCTTTAAATTGAATGCATTTAATATAGTGACATCTAGCGGCGGGTAGCGTAACTTGCTCATTAAAGTATTCAGTGTGCGCTTTAAACGGAAAAAGTCACAAATACGTAAAAAGAGTAGACAATAAACAACTCTATCGTCTATAAAACGTGATTTATTTTCAAATAGGCGACGATTGACATTATTTCCTACTTTCATTCATGTTAAACTACCAATCACACCAAAGATTTCTTAGTGTTACGAAATACAATTAACTTGTATTTGTGTGAGTTTGGGTACGCTGGTTCCGATACTAATGAAGCGCTATGCGACTTCTACTGTTTTTTTCTGTTCTGTGACAGAGTAGGTTGAAATTTGGTACACATATGTATTTCTGTGACCCAAACACGGACGTGTAAAGAAAATAAATGACTTGAATATGGGGGGCAAATAAGAAAATTAAGAAAAAAGTTTTGCAATTTGTATCGTGTCACATATCAAATGAAAGGAGTTGTTATGAGAATCTTAAATATATTTATTTTATAATTTTAAAATAAATATGTAAGTCTATTTGAGTAAATAGATGAAATTTTACAATCCCCCCCCCTTATCTCCGAAACTACTGAGCCTAAAATTATGAAAAAAAAAACTGAGAATGGTTCTTTACTCATAGATTACAGGAAAACCTATAAGAAGTCTATGGTCTTAAAACTACATAGTAAATCTCTCAATATTGTGAGGGCCTTTGTGATTATGGTTATAGTTTGATAGAAATGTCGGCATTGCGACAAGGAATAAATTTGAAGTTCATACTCGAAATCACCATGCATATATAGAATCGCAGTGGACACCGCTAGAAACCTCTACGTATACTGTTAAGCAATGGAAGTCGTCACACCTAAAAGTACATCGGTGTCACTTTCCAGTAGTACCACCTGAAGGAATGACGATTCATAAATCACAAGGCTCTACTATGGAAAAAGTAGTTGTTCATTTAAGTATACGTATATCTGACACGCCCTCCCGCTCCGGCCAAAGCGGGAGATGTTATTCGATAATTTCTCACCCTAAAAAAAAAAGGGATAGGGCATTGTGAATGCCTCCAATTCAAAGCATTTGGTGTTCAGTCACGAGCACCAATATGTATCCACTTAGCAAAATTCAAAAGCGATTTTCGCATGAAATAACGACTGCAACTTTGAGATAAGACCTATTTCATATTAGTGTGGGTTCCAAAATACTATGTTCGTAACAACATAAAATTACAATCACCACAGTAGGAGAAAATCACTTTTTAAAGTTGCTAAGTGTATTTTATTAATTCTTAACCGTATACAAATCTCCAAAATGTCTTCCGAAAATTGCCGTCGAATGCATTAAGAATTCTATCAGTGCACACGAAAAGATTATCATAGCAGGAGAGTTCAATATTAATTATAAGGACAAATAAAAAAAATAATATCAGAATAGCTTCTGTCACTCAGTCTTAGTCCACGTATTCAAGAATACACGACAAGACAGAATTCAATAATAGACAATATATTCAGCAATTTCCATACATACTTTTTTTAGTTACCACAAACAAATTTGGGTCAGATTTAAAAAGGTAATATACGTATAACGTATAATACTTTTATATATATAACATATTCATCGTACGGAACCCTCTCCACGCGAGTTCAACTCGCACTTGACCGGTTTTTTTTTTAATAGGATCAGGCAGAACTTTGTGCTAGTTGTTATACACACTTCCCTAATCTCAATTATGCTAGTGGTTCAATCAAAGTAGCTTCACTTTACCCCAAAAACCATGTAAGTTCTATTCAAATCGTTGTTTCCAATTGATGTTATTTCCACCTAAACAAACATCAACTTTAAGTAAGTGTAATTAAAGTTGATTTTACACTGACTAGTAGTTGTGAAAACGTCATAAAAAATATTAAGTTGTAGCGCAAACTGAACCTTATGAGTAGGTATTACAGTTGTTTTTCTTAAAACACGTGATTGTTTATCACTAAAAATTGCGAACGCAGATTAGTTACTATTATTATCTAGACTATATTTTCTTTTTCTGGGTGCCCTTGACATAATTATGTTGCTTTTTCGAGTACTTAATTTATAATACGTGTTATTCCGCAGGTTATTCCTAATATCAACGCGCGCGGGCGGTCTGGGCATCAACCTGGTCGCCGCCAACCGCGTGGTGATCTTCGACGTGTCGTGGAACCCCTCACACGACGTACAGAGCATATTCAGGGTCTATCGCTTCGGGCAGAAAAAACCTTGCTATGTGTACCGGTTTTTGGCCATGGTAAGATATAAATTCATTTTAGTATGAAAAGAAACTTGCTAGAAATTTTACAGATGTTGAGATGACTATTAAAAATATGCTGTTCAGCTCTTAAAATTAGCATACCATAACTGTTTCTCTTACTCAAGAAGAAAAGTTGTCTGACTACAATATTATTATGAGGTCAGAATAATAAACGATATCATTACAAAAAAAATATGAGATTATTAAAGGTTCTGCTTCTATTTTTCCTTTTAGATCAGAATCTTAAAAAAACTTGGAACTGTTATCACCATGCCATAGTTTGAATCGGCATTATATCTGATTGAATTTGTTTCTCCTTAAAAAACGCAAGACTGGGATGTATCAAATATTTCCTAACAGGGCACAATGGAAGAAAAAATCTACGAGCGTCAAGTAACGAAGCAAGCTATCTCCAAACGTGTGATCGACGAGCAACAGATCGACAGACACTACGCAGAGAACGACCTGGCCGAGCTGTACAAGTTCGAGGCGCGCCCCGACGAGCCGCGGCCTCTGCCCTCGCTGCCCAAGGACAGGCTGTTCGCTGAGATGCTGAGGGAACATGAGGCACAGGTATTTTATGGAGCTTGCTAGTTTTTTTTATAAAGGTCTCCAAAGATTTCTGTAATAACGAATGACTTTGCATTCAATGACCACTGCCATACAAAGGTTGTGTGTCTTAGCCAGTATTGGATACTGGCTCTAATGTATTCTAATGCATGGTTTGATTAAATCTCGGAGACATTTTAGCATAGCATGTTCCCGGGTCTCGGCTTGTATGTGACAATGTCCTAACCTGAGTTTTTCCAGAGTCTTATGTCACCCACGGGCCTCTGACTTTGCTTCGAATGCCGTCGAGAAATATCTCTCGGGCATACTTATTTCCTCACGATGTTTACCTTCACCGTTTTTTAAGCAAGCATGAATCCGAAAAGTCGAGACGTGCGTGCCTTGGGTTCGAACTCGAGACCTATGACTTGTTAGTCCGACGGTCACACCACTAGGCTATCACTGCTGTTGGCATCTAAAATGAGCACAGTTTCTACTTCACAGTATAAAATATAAATTCAAAAAAAGACCCTTCGTATATCTATGTACTCTTTACCAGAATTCCAAACAACTTCACATAATCTCCCACAGATCTACAAGTTCCACGAACATGACTCTCTACTCGAGAATAAAGAAGAGGAGACTCTTAGCGAGGAAGAACGCAAGGCGGCGTGGGAGGACTTCGAGAACGAGAAGAACAAACCGCCGCCCGCGCCCTTCCCGTCCGCCTGGCCAATGCATAACGGAATGGGTGAGATTTTACATCGTTCATATAGTTTCTATGAGCCATAGATTACCAAGAAAATTTGCAAGAAAAGCGTGGCCTCACAGACTATGTCGGATACACTGCCGGTGCGGATAGTTACTTAAGCTGTTACCTGCATTCTGGGGGTAACTAATGCACCTGAATAAAAACTATCCTATAATATAATAGTAACCCAGGCCATAATCTGTGTCAAATCCGTTAAAGTGTGATTTGAGTAGCAAACATCAAGAATCCATTTTTTTATATTGGTAATATGATATATTTTTAATATTTTTTGTTGCTTATGTGCAACTGTTGTTGTGCGCTGCTGCTAGTATGATCATTTTATTTTTTACTATATCTTTTCCAGTGCCGGGACTGTTAGCGCAACAACAACAACAGCTCGCGTACGCGGCGCTAGCGGCTATGCTGCGCAAAGACATGCCCAACATCAACGACAACCAGATCCGGGACATGTTGCCGCTCATATACAACTCTAACCCAGGGGTGAGCATACAACAGATATATACACTAATTCCGACAAAGGTTACATATGAACTTGCAATTTCCGACACACTCAAATTTCCAGTCCCATCCGCAACATTACCCATTATGAAAAGAAAAAGATAAAATGGGAAATAAACATGGGGACACTGCACTGGATTCATTCAAGCATGAATTGGAAGCATTTTCGTAGATTTTTTTTTTCGGGTTTGGTACTATCAAATAATTTCATATCTATACACCGTAAGGATTATTTCTGTTTGCAGCGCTCGGCCGCTATAGAAATCTCATCAACCAATAGCATCGTAGATGTTTTATGAGTCCCAAAGTATAAAAACATTAAAATTTAAAACTTCTTTCTCATCTTTGTTTCGTTTGTTCTATTCTTTGTGGTCGAAAAAGGGTCAGACATCTGTGATCATCAGTGATCGGAGTAGGTAGATTGATTTTTAGTACTTGTATCATAAATGCACACAGAAAGAATAACATGGATAAGCCATTTTTCCGGAAAGTAATTCCGGTATTTCCGGATTCAATTAAATATTGTTAATGTTGGTAGTGATATTATTACTAGTGGTATTATTATTAGTGGTAGTCGTTGGATTTTGTCAAATCGTGACAAAAAAAAAAAATAGGAAGAATAATAAAGAATAAAATTGCTCATTTTATTACAATTCCTACCTTTTTTTTGAGGATGACAAATCATCAAATGACTCCTTCCACTCTGGCAGAATACAATTCCTACATAAGTTCCGGTTTTTTTTTAATAATCCACCAATTCCGGAGGAATGTCCATAGTAATATATACGTTTCGGATCAATGACCCCAGTTCAATCTACCTACTCCGATCATTGGTGATCATTGAAACAGATGTGGTCATCGTGTTCACGGGATTTTGTTTTCAAACTGCTTAGATATGAAATTCTTTGATAAAACACCCAGGAACATGCATAAAAAAAGAAGGTAATGAACATAGAACATGGTTACTCGGGATGTACTGAATCAATTAAATACAATAATACCATCTTCATACTCATACATTTATTTGTCAAATAGCAAAGACCATTTTGAATTTTTTCATTCATTTCAACATTCTTATTGGCGTCTTTATTTTCAAAAACACACTGACTGATTTATTTGTAAGTGTATGTATGAATAAGTAATATAACCAATAATATCAACTTATTCACATTTTAACATTTATCTGTTTAGATGTTCGGTGGATATGACTTTGGCGTAAGTTCTATGTCGATATATTTTATATCCCTTGTTTATTAGATGTATACGCCTAGACCTGACGCCGTTAGACATTATTATTTTATATTTAAAGCATGTCATTTTCATTATTTTGTAGTGACGCATAATTTTATTGTTAGAGCAGAACCTCTGATGACGTAGATTTGTTTTTATGTTATAGTTGATGCAGAAAATGAGTGAAATATACAAGTACACTCAACCAGGAATGATGAATCACGGTATGATGAACCCTGCTATGAATCAAGGTGAGTTGTATTGTTAAATATGCTCTGTGATCAGGAATGAGTAACAATTTAATAAAACATGTGTGCTGTTTAGTAGAAGGTTTATTTCTTATTTGGACAAGCATCGCATGCATTGTGACAACTTTCGTGACCAGTAACATGGTCATTCTGATAGACAATAGTGCTAATAAAAAGTGCCAAACAAGGTGGCTATAGCGTTAGTTGTCCTTGCTGGCTGTCATTTGTAGATCTTTGACAGTTCACAAGCCCAAAAGTCTGACACCCAGTCTTACCAAGGCAGTGGCGGATTTGCAGTCTTGGCCGCTCTAGGCCCCAAGCCAAGTGCCGCCCCTTTATCAGCACCCATCATATTTATTATTATTGCCAACTTTTATCCAAATCGAAATCAGAAATTTAATAAACAGAAGCTACTAATTTATAATATATTCCGAGTTTTAAGGGTTAATTGCACAATTCAATAAAACATTTAAAACGGTTTTAGGTTTTATTTATTAATAAAGTGTTTTAACATGAGTTACAAAACTCGTCTGCACTTAAGCGCAGCAAAATCATTAATTAAATCTTCGCAATCCAACTTTCTTAAAAAATCAGCTTCTATGTCAAGCAAATCAAGATCGTTTAACCTTTGCTCCGTCATTTTTGTGCGTAAATAGTTTTTAACTCTGCGCAAACAAGAAAACGACCGTTCTCCTGAACAGTTGCTGGCGGCTGGCTGTACACACACACATATGAAGAGCAATATCCACGTTTGGGTAAATGGTTTGAAGACCTTCAGTTCGTAACCATTGTAACAAACTGACAGCACTGTTCGGCTCCTCATTTTTTATACTGCAGTGAGAACGAAAATGTAGACATTCTTCCGAAAAATTGCCTTCTAAGTCAGTAGAATAAACCATTTGCAATGCTTTGGCCTTTTCTTGGACTTCTGTTATGCTCAGTTTCGTCAGGTTAGTAATAAAGTAAAATTTATTATGAAGTAATTTATAAGCATCCCGTCGTTTTTTCAGTTTTTTTGACAATGTATCAATTACTACCAAAAAACTAGTGATTCTGAAATTTTCGCGACCATTCTTTTGTTGCATCTCTTCACCTGGATTAGTCTCGCCAGGGAGTAGCTTACGCTTTCGATTGCGTCGAAAATCCCTTTCATATTCCGGTACGAAAGACAGTTTTTTGGCTTTGTTTTCGAAATCATCGAAGTTATCTCTTGTTTCGCCAATAAAATGTATCAGTGTCTCATAGAGTTCTATGACAATGGTAATGTCAATTTCCACACTCTGAAGTTTTTTATTTGTGGCGTTAATGCGATCCAGTAAACATCCCCAAAAAACAGTCATGAGGGCCGTTTCAAAACGTTCTAGTTTCAAACGAATACCTCTTGCTTCGCTTATTCGATTCTCTTCTGTTGCGTGTCATTTTCCATAGAGACTAGCGCTTTATGGATTTCATTCCAGCATTCACGTAAACTTTTGCATGCGTCTGCACGAGCTGACCAACGAGTCGTTGACAGACTTGACGGTGAAATAGGCTTGATGCACGCTTGAAGGCGTTCCCAACACTGAGTTGACGCTGCAAAGAAATTGTACAACTCTTGGAGTAGAGAAAAGAACGAACAAGCCTCTTGGCTGCTTTCTGCTGCACATTCACCTACTAAATTGAGCGAGTGTGCGGAACAAGGTACATACTCGGCAAGGGGTGAAATTTCTTTTATTTTAGCTTGCAGGCCGTTGTATATGCCTGACATGTTAGCTGCGTTGTCATAAGATTGCCCGCGGCAGTTTGAAATGTCAATACCCAACAGTTAAAGTTGAGGTAACAGCATCTGTCATATGTTGTGATTTATGACCTGTGTTTGAAATGAAGTTGAGGAACCGTTCTACAGGTGATCCATTAGGCAGGACATATCTGATAACAGGTTTACGTGAGATATATCCGGCTTCGAGTCAATGATCAGAGAAAAATATTTCGCTGTCAATATTTCCATTACAATTGTCTCCAAAACTTTGTTTCCCATAAGCCGAATGAATTCTTCGCATGTTGTTAAAGAAAGATAACTCGTAAATCCTGAGCCTGGATTCCCATAATGTATTATGTGTTTGGCTAAGAATGGATCGAACTCAGCGATAAGCTCTAAGGACATTAAAAAAATGGAGGAGCTCGTAGCTAAGTAACAACAGCCCCACTGGTCGATCCATCAAGTTAAGCTACGCTTGCCGGGGTTGGTCAGTAGATGGGTGACCATCTTTACATACCGGGAATCCTCCGTGCCTCGGAAAGCAAGTTAAGCCGTTGGTCCCGGCTGTCATTCGTGGATCTTTAACAGTCGTTACGAGTCGTCAGAAGCCCGAAAGTCTGACACCAGTCTTACCAAGGGGTATCGTATTACCCAGTTACTGGGTTGTGGAGGTCAGATAGGCAGTCGCTCCATGTAAAATACTGGTATTCAGCTGCATCCGGTTAGACTGGAAGCCGACCCCAACATAGTTGGGAAAAGGCTACGGAGATTTGATTCTTCCTAAATCACATAATTATATTACAAGTACGAAATATTTTATATCTACGATATTTAATAATTACTTATATTTTTACGATTATTGCTATACGTTGCGGTGCAGTGCGGCTCGCCATAATATGCGCAGTCTTTTAAATATTTAGGTACTTTGCATTTGAGTTATTTCTTGCTATAATCAGTGATTTTTTTGTCACGATTTGCCGCCCCTAATATCTGGCCGCCCTAGGCCCGGGCCTACTGGGCCTTAGGGCAAATCCGCCACTGTACCAAGGGGTATTGTATTATCCAGTCACTGGGTTGTGGAGATCAGATAGGCAGAGTCGCTCTATATAAAATACTGGTAATCAGCTGCATCCGGTTAGACTGGATGCCGACCCCGACGATCCCAGATGATGATCCCATTCGTCTTAGAATAATTAGCAAGTGAGGTTTACATTCTAGTACCCATAAACAAGTAGTAACAAGTAGTATATTCCAGCGGCAGTAGCAGCAGGCGGCGCACTGGGCGGCACGTCGGGGCTGCAGTACGAGCCGCCCTGGCAGCGGCAGCAGCAGCAGCAGAACCAGATGCGCCTGCAGCAGCTCATGCAGCAGAATGTGAGTGTGCCGCGACCGACGCGAGATCTGTGGCAACACTGGCGGCGTGCCCTTCGGCCGATATTACTTCACTGTTTGTTCAACCAATCCAATGATGTTGGATTTCGGCATCTTTCACTCGCCTACCGAATGATCGAAGAATGAAATGAAACGAGCAGATGAACGTTCATTCCTATACAATTTTTACGGTGTCGTATGATCATGGAATGAAACTAAAAAGAACTTTCATTCGAGAGACTGATATCGGCTTTACGCCAAGCCACAAAATTTTAAAGAGTATTTATCGGTTGTTGTCGTATTTGGACGTCGAGCGCACTTTTTCATGTTGGTTGAAGTCGCGGGCGTTCCAAATCTAACCTAGATATTGTAATAGTGAGCTAATGCATGATATTGTTCTATACAATGGCTACATTGTTGTGGTTGATGGACACGTTCGAACACTCTCTTGTCGAATGCGTTGTTTCAACTTTACTAGATGGTACAGATCCAATCGGTTTTATAGTACAACCGAAGATACCTTCCCGTTTTCAGCTTCCTTTTGTTTTGTTTTATATTCAATGTTAACAATCAGATGACAAGCGCTTGACGCGCGTTTTGCTAATGCGTGTTTACAAAAATATAACAACATGGCGTTTCCAACGGTACACTGTAACCGCACATAAGCAAAAAGCGCGTCAAGCGCTTGTCATCTGAACTTTACGTAACTAACAGCAGCAAATGGGCGCGAAGTTCTACGCGGGCGGGCTGGGCAGCCGCGACCCCGTGGCCATGGCGCTGCAGCAGCAGAGGGCGCGCGAGATCATGCTCGGCGGCGGCGCGGGCGGCGCCGTGGGCAGGCCGCGCGGCCGCCCCGCGCTCGCGCCGCGCCAGGCGCCCGCGCCCTCGCAGGACGTCGTCAACCTCGACTCCGACTAGTACACTCGTACGTATTCTACTCATCTAACGCTCCACCTATTTCGAGACCCGGCTATACTATATCCCACGATACTTTGTTTCTTGAAATTTCATTTGTATTTTTGTATATTTCAGTTTCTTGTTCTTTGCTTAAGTTGACATATACCTTGTTTTTCGACAGGTAGTGAGAGAGGTGCAAAGTGGACCGAAGTGTACAGTGAACGATAATAGGTGCTACACTGCTATATGGAGTGGGGTGTAGGCGCCAGGGAATCGTCGGTCGCTGGAACAGTAGCAGTAGCCGAGTACAGGGATTCCGCCTTCCAGACGAGTCCACAGCGCTCTGCACTCCAGGTGATCATCTGGCCAAAATACAGTGATATTTTGGAGTGTTAGCTCCATATATGTAGCTTTTCGCCTTGAGGCTTGCGCTCTTAATGCTACATATCAAGAATCTCAGTATTTTATTTGTAGTTCAGACCCTTTTAGACCTTAGCCGTATACTCTCCATTTGATTTCCTAACGAGGACCAGTGGTGTCCACATATCAATGAAACTCCACTTTGTTTCGTTTAACTCAACAACAGCGGAAGCCTAAGGCGTAGTTTAGTAAAAATGATAAGGCGCACAAGTTTGGTCATATTTTAAGCTTCGTATAGATAGTTGTGCTCAAACTTGAAATGTGACACTTGTGCTTGCGGCAGTTAACATTCTACTTTCTGACACTATGTGTGAGGATGACGTAGGAACTATCGAACAAACGAAGCATCCTAAGAAAGCTACTGGGAATGCGTTCTTGATACTTTTTCATTGATCATCCATTAATCTATTCATTCCAAATAAAAAAACATGACAACTCCATTTCATAAAACAACTTCATATGCAGCTAGTGCACAGAAGCTGCAAGCAAATATTCTGACTGCGTCTAAATTGGCACAGCAGCATTGCCAGCCAATCGAAACAGTCCAGAATGCGCACAGACTGTGTGGAAGGGTAATATTACACATAATTTATAACTGTGTAATTAATTAAACAGAACGTGATTGTATGATTGCTATCATAGGATGCTTCAGGTGTCAGCTTGATAAATTTTAACTATATCTCTCAGTACAGGAAATTAGTGATAAGTTATATGTTGGTAGTTAGAAAACTTCTGTGTGTCTAACATAGTAGTGACCGCGACATTGCGCACGGAACTATATGACCACACCTAATTGGGATAGTGAGTAAATGGAGTGCTAACACACATTCCTATTTGTAACTAACACAACATTATGAATTTGACAGGAAATGTAACAATGGCATAATCGTTATTCTGTTTGGAAACTGAATGAATTCAGGATTCGTAAAATGCACTCCATTTGTTTGCTAATCTGTGACAAGCACCCACTATGTAATATAGTGATAATATATTACTCTACATATAGTTACTGCAACACCAATCTAAACTAAAATTAATGTTATTCATTGGTTTATGTATATTTAATCAATATTTTTGGTTGTTAAATTAGAAACTGGAATACATAATTATTAACTCGGCACATAACATTGATGTTCAATTTTAAGATTAGAGAGATGTTATTTTCGTGAAGTTATCACATTATTTTGCTATGTTGGCAATTTCAAGTTTTAAACCTGATCTGTTTAAAATTTATTTTATTCCCTTATGATTATTTGTGTAATTTAAGTTGATACAAATTGTACTAGAATGTAGACAAAAAAATGATTTGTAAGCAGGTTTTATCATAATTATTAGTCCCATATTCGGCCTCAAATAAATGTATTTGATTCTGAATAAATCATGATTTATGCATGATTGTATGAAAATATTCCATATTACAATTTTGTGAATTAGACCTATGTTTATAAGTGTTGAAATAACTTTCATACTCATAGGTTCCTCACAAAATATTATTTAATATTAGTGAAGTGTGTAGGTAGTTCAGATCTACAATACAATTTTTAGTTTGGGCCTTAGCAATTATTGAATCCAAAACTGTGTACTCACATTGAAATCATAGTGCAGTGTAACTGTATTTTTATTTGCAATTATTTTATTTACTGATCCTTGCACATCACTGTGGGATTATTTAAGTGAGGTTTATGTGACTGTATTTATTTGCCTGTTTTTGAACAGGCGGTTTAGTTGTGATATTGCCTAATATTAAATTTTTGTATACGTTTATTTAAACAAGTCAGTAAGGTGACTTTAATGTTAGATGCAACAATCTATAGCGATATATTTTAGAATACATTAGTGTAACATGGAAATTGTAGTGCATTTTGAATTTGTGAGCTTGACATTTTGTTTATGAGAAATTCTCATTGTTTTATTATAATTTTGGATTATTTTACAGATTTTTCTATGCTTAAAATGTTATTTATAATTATAAAACAGTTATGTTAATAAATGAGCAGTATTTCAGTTAGTTATAAGGTCATGTTAATCCATTCACCGCATAGCCCTATAGTTTTTTTTGTTATTATACAACTACCTAGCAATAGTGTTGCTACATGAATATTGTGAGGTTGCTACACAAGTGAGGACTGCTGTAATTGTTTTATTATTTATGTAATATATAATATAACTGTAGAGAACTTCCTATTATTTTGTAGTACAATCAAAGTATAATAAATGATTCAAAATGTGTAAAACATGTTTTATTTGTTCAATATGTTACATCAACAAAGAAAGAAAGAAGGTGAGTGTGCACATAATAAATCAATTCACTGCATAATACACAGTATTCCTGAAAATATTGTCTAATATAAATAATCCTTTCAATGCACTTACAATCTACAAGATTTGTAGATCACACAATACTGATAAGTTAGTTATCACCAAGACAAGACAACAAAATCAGGCTATACTGTTCTCACTGCAGGAACTCAAGCTTCCACTTAACAAGTGGACTGAAATCCAACATGCAGCCCCAATGCACCTTTTTAGATGCCTTATACAAATATGGTACAAAATATTTCAGATTATGTAAGTATTATTATTGGTACTTAAATCACAAATTATGTAATGCAACAATCAAAATAGGAAAAGAATGAACCTATAAAAGGTGCTGACACGGTATTGTCTAGTTAGTAACACAAAGGTAGGCACCCTATTTTGTTGGGCTCGGTCACAAAATTATCAATTCTCAAAATGTCTACCGGACGCAAACGGTTGCATTTCTCAGAAAGTGCCAATTGTGAGTTTATGTATGGTGGTAACAACAATAATGATGAGGGTCTTTGGAGTATCACTTTTTGATGTGTAACATCTTACCTCTCGCTTTCCTGTCATCTGTGAGAGTGATTTCGTGAAAGGGACGGAAGTGTGTAACAGGAAGCCGTGGAAGCGCGCTATTTGATTTGGCCAATGAGCGCGCGCGGTATTAGAGTTGGCGGTCAAAAAACGACCTTGACGAGACCCCGCCCCTTTTCAGATCACATAAAACACTAACTGAAACTGGTAACTGTTTCGTTATCTGTACAATATCCTATTGGTTCTTATAAGATTTATAAGAATTTGGTTTACAATAAAAGGAACATGTTACACTAAAAACAAGTTTTGTTAATTTCACCCATTTTTTCAATAGTTTTTAAATAGTGTGAAATCACAACTATATGTCCCATATTTTAGTTATCAAGTCTATTGTCTCCGCTCTCTCCCCCAAATTTAACAAAAATAACTGTCTTCAAAAAAAAATTGCATTACTCCTAGTGTTAATTAAATAAAATAATATTTTCAATAATTCAATAAAAGAATTATTCTTCATTACAAAAAATCATTTAAAATAAAACCAGTCTTTTTTTTTTCAGGATATAATGTTATAATGTTGCTTAATACTAAGGTGAGATGACAGAGACACACAACATACGTAACTACTGTAAGGCTCGCTCGTTTTTTTTTTTAAATTCTTTTTTACTTAAAAACCATCGCCAAAATAAATAAAGCTCACAAACAATTCAATTCCTAAGTTTTATTTTTATTTGTATGTATAAATGTACCTACCTACCTATCTGAATAAAAGATGATTAATTAACTATCCATGCACGAATCTGACTCACACTTCATGGATTTTGTACTGATAAGAAGGATTGCATGTGTATTGGAAAAAGGGGACATAAGTGGTTATTTTGCGAAAAATACATTCTAAAAAGTAACGATTTTACGAAAGGGACAGGGGACATTTAGCAAAGTAGTAATTTTTTTTAAAGAGAGTCTGCAAAATGAACATTTTGCATCTGGTAGACATTATGAGAAGACGTCATTTTGCGACAGCTCTTTTTTGATTACGACCTTGGGCTTCCCCATGCAACTCAAACAAATCATTATTAGTAATCACCTTATAATGTATATCCAACTCCGCCCATTATGCAACCCATTGGAGAGTCTTTTCTTTTTATTTACATAGTTAATTATTTAAATGATAATTATATACAATAATTTAAAGATGGTTATTTAAATGAGCATCAAAATAATCCTGACTGCCAATGCAATGGGTTTGAACAATACAACCTTAGAACTTCTCAACGGGTCACGATACCCATCATTAAGCACAACCCGCCCCTAAGACGACCCACTGACCCAACTTTTACTTTGGGACACAAAAAATCTGCTGTTCAGTACATTTTTGATCTATTAGTTATACAAACCATATGGAGTAAGGAGCAGCAAGCAGATTTTGTTTTATTAGATGTTGTGATTTGTCCCATAGTTAAGAGTTGTTTAAAAACAACAATGTAAGAGTTCTAAGGTAGATAAAAACTTAAGGTTAAAGCCTAAATACACAATCATGAACCAAATGCTAAGCCGAGATTTGGATTTTTAAAATTGGTTCTTCAGGCTAACTCAAAACATTCTTAAAATTACATAATTTAGTGGAATCATACATTTAGATTGGGAATTCCAGTCTTAACACCAACAGACACTTGAACGTACTTGAGTAACCTCCGAGCCAAAAAAGTTGCACTTTCTGCATGAAAAACATTGGCAGTTATGATGTCTAGCTTCATTTCATTTTGGAAGTTTATCAGATCACTAGCACTGATCGCCATAGCGTTCACAGGTAGTCCACTAGCATTCACTAGCACCACACGACGAAGTTTTAAGTCAGAATGCACTTGTACTAACACTTTCTTCGCCCATTCCAAACAAAATAATCTACTCGTGTCGATAGCTAAAATAACGAAGTCGATACCGATCTTTCCGGTCAGATCTGACTGTTTAACGACTTCTTCCAGATGAAACGATCGTAATACAATTAGTTTCCAGGAGAAATTCCCTTTGTTGTGAACTTCTATGAGAGCTTCTGATATTTTTTCAATGATGTCAACGGTGGATGAGAGAACTATCACTGATAACGTTTTTTTGCAACTTGTCGGACCGACCCACGGTGCGACTACGATTTCTTCTTCGATCATGGACATTTTCAATGCAAACAAAGTTCAACATCAACTCAACAAAAGTGGAACCTAAAGTACGAAAAGAAACGTTTTGTTTTGAAAATTTGACGTATAGAGTAGGGTTACCATGTTAAGACTTTCATGTATTTCAATTAAAGCTAAAATCGACTATGTCATTTGTAATCGGTACTAAAGCCAACATTTTGCTTTTTTATGCAATTCCACGAAATAATTTCTCAAATGTTAACGAACAACCGCCCCTCCCTGTCAATGTTATTTAAGCCTCAAAATATATGTGCGTGTGGTGTGAGGGCCACTTTGTTAAAATTCTTTGAAAATATGCTTAGGATTTAGTGAACATATAAGTAGGACAGTGTTTTGCGATAATATCTTGATTTCACAATTTTTTTTTGGCATTAGCTTAGATTTTGGCATAGACTTTCTGTAGTGGCCATAGTTTATCAGGTTCAGGTGGGCCCGCAATCCTCTATGTGAGAACTGAGGGTCCAACTTTACAATCCATAACTCGGATATTTGACTTTCACAAAATCTGATTCCAACTTTCACAATTCTTTGGGAATGTTCACTAAATCCTAAGCACATTTTCAAAGAGTTTTAACAAAGTGGCCCTCACACCACACGCACATCAAAATATAGTTTTAGCACTTATCTAAATGTTCTAGAGAGAAATGTTTTTAAAATGTTTGTAAATTATCTCCGCCGTTACTTTACCGGTTTCTTTAGAGCACGCACATCATTACTCCTAATCTCCCCGTTTTAGACTTTGACGTTTTCAAAAGGCGGGAAATTTCGAGTTTGCTACATGACTCATGGTCGAGGTCAAGGACGAGTTCATTACTTCCATTGAGATAGAAAATAAACAGTCTCCTAGTTTTGGCTTTGACGTTTTCTCAAGCGGGAAATTTCAAGTTTGATTTAAGTCTGGTACCTACGATGCGTGGATGGTGGATTGAGGTACGAGTCTCTGGACGAGTGGCCAGGGCTTCACCAAGGGAGCGCATAGGGGGCAGCTGCCATTTTAATGTAAAGACCACCAGCGTCGATTTTGGCCCCATTGTGCGCCTTATAGGTAAGACTCGCACTACAAGTGTAAAGCTTCATGTGCTTTCGACTCTTGACTGTACCTACAAATCATACTTTTTCCAGCCTCCCTATATCAACTTGCCCCCCCCAGGCCATTGGCTGGCGACGCCCTTGGAGTGGTCTACTTGAACTTTCGATATCTCCGAGGTGTGCGGACTGGAATCCTTTTACAGTTTTTTTTTGGTCCAGGCAATAAAAATCTTTACAACAGCCTAAAAGTTCATAAACAGCCTAAATCTCATCAAAGTTAAATAATGAAAATGGACGGGTTCTTCATTCATTGTATCATTGATTGAAATGATCTTTCGTGTTGTCCATTGGAACTTGTGGAGGTGCGGTATTTTGACTGTGGTGTCACGTCAGAGAAATCGGCAGGGTTTCGTAAACGGCCTCATCATAGTATCATAACACTGTTATTTAAAAATAACACAGTTACTTGAAAATAAAGCAAAATCCAATTACTTTTAAAAGAGTAGGTAACCGTGGAGTTTCTTCCCGGCTCTTCTCCATAGGAAACGACTAATTGGACCCGTGCACCTAACTTCTGAAATTTCATAAGCGCCAATGTATGTACCATGTAGGTTTATGCCAAATAAAATATTTTGACTGTGAGCCTCTTTTTGCACGTCCAGACTAGCAGATGTCTAGCATAAATAACTGGTTTAATTATAAGCTTTCACACACTTGTCCAGTGTCCTATAGTTCCATCTAGATTTTTGATTTTTTCTTCACTTCCAGGGTGCTGCCGCGGGCTGGGTGCTGCAGTAGAATATAATAGATCTTACATTGAACAAAGGCAAACAAGTTTCTGCCTACCCCCATGCGAAAAAGGCATACCCTTATGTTATGCATAAAATAAAACTCAGATAAAATTAAGCAATATTTTAAAATTAAATTCCTAAGAAAGTAAACTAATCATAAATTGCTGTACACATTACGTAACTAACAAATAATATATTATTTAGATTCCTCCGACACAAAATCCTGGTCCATTGGGTGGTTGTGCGTGTACGCCGCGTCGGTTCATTCGACACGCGTGTTCTTCCATACGACGATTGACTTCGTTCGCAACATGTCTGTAGAAGAAAAAACGAGGTTGTTCGGCACTCCAGAGTTTTTCAGCCACTGCGCTAGTACGAGGCCATACCCTGTAACCAATTGAAATGTCATATATTAATTAAGAAGAGATTCTCTAGTAGCCTCATCCATCATTTATTCAAGTTAGGCTGAGAATCAGCACTTTTTGAACGTCAAAATTATATAAGACTGTCCCCAAAAACGTCCGCTTCCACTACCTACCAATTCTTAGTGTTTTAGCTGGGAAGAATTAGTGGCGCAACACACCTCTCTACAGTGATGGCTCTTTGCCCCGACTAATTAAACACTGTCTCTCTGAATTAGAGTTTACAGACCTGCTTATCAAATTTCTATCATCGACTGATTCTCCCCACATGCAAGCCTCGCCTCCCAGAATGTTGTTCAGGTTCAACTCTTTGTAATGTCTCGGTATCATCTGACGGGGATCCACTGTGTAGAACTTGTCCCAGTCACCACCGTTAGCCAAATAGTCCAAATACCATGATGCAGAGTAGATCAGTTTGTGATTGGCCTCCAAAACCTGTGAACATAGAAATTAATGATTTGTAAGGAGTAACAAAAGTTTTTGTAACATTGAACAAAACGAAAACCGTGTTAGGAATAGTCTCATTTCTATGTTATTTTATGTGCGGATACTAATAGGAAGAAAGGAAAAGACAAACACTTTAAGGACTTTCATCAACAATATTTCCAACCTTTAATTCAATGTCAAAATTGGCACGTTTTGATGCAAGTGCACGCAGATAACGCTTGCAAGTTCCTGTTGAAATAATTATATTCATAGCTTTATAGACAGAAGTGATTGACAAATTCAAGAACCCAAAAACTAGAGTGTCGAGAGCAATGTAGAAGAGACCAAGCCGGAAAGACTCTTTCAAGCAAAAATTGAAATAAAAAGCCCGATAAGGGAACGAATTCATAGAAACACTTTGTAAGTCTCACACATTTTAATTCTAAATTTTATTAATAATCTCATGATAGTAAACAGTTCTTAATCAAATCAAAATAGTATGTCAAGTTAGCCTCCTGCGATGCAAAATCCTGCTCCACTAGGTGGTTGCGCGTGTATGCCGCGTTGGTTCATGCGGCATGTATGCTCTTCAAGACGATATGCGATTTCGTTGTGTTTCATCATTCTGTACATTGGGTTGATGGCGCTCCACAGTACTTCGGCTAAAGTACTAGCACGCGGCCATACTCTAAAATCAATTAAAACATTTTAATAACTGACGGAAGGAAATGGTGCATGAACGCTGCCCAGCGATCGTCTTACGCGTGCTCATTTTTAAAAAGGTACGTTTATAGCTAAGAAGCTTGAACTGACATGCACTATCGAATGCATGTCATGTTTTCTTAACGTTACGACGTCCTTGTCACTTATCAACAAGGACATCGTAACGTTAGGAAAACATGTCGGTCATCGCGAACGTCATGCGTAGAGGATGCCATCGTAGAACAAATGAGGAGTACTTACTTACCGGGAAATAAAGTTTGTGTGATCGACTAGTTTACCCCACATGGAAGCTTCGCCGCCCACAACATCGTCTAGGTTAAAATAATCATGTCCTAACAAAAGCCGTGGATCAAGCCTGTAGAAATGACTCCAGTCTTCGCCTTCGTGGAGTATGTCTAAGTACCAAGGTGCGGAGTAAATAACTCTGTAACCAGCAATCAGGACCTGGGCAATCAATACGACTTGGTCTTTAAATAAACAAAATGTGTGGTGGTGGTGAATGTGGTGATGTTGTGTTTGGAGATGATTGTCGGTGTTTTTCTATTCCAGCTTATTTTAATTAATTATTGAGACTTGTCTGGCTTGAATATGTACTTTTCAAACATTTGTACGCTCTCTGGTATAACATAGCGAACTCTTTATTATCTTTATACCATTATTATTGTACCTATGTTAAACAAATGAATAAATGACTTATGACTTATGACTTATTACTGATTTTTTTGTTGCATTATAATTAGTGACGGACCGAAGCTTCGTTTTCGGCCAAAAACTAATGATTCAGCCATAATTTCGTTTTCGGTCATAAACCAGCCGAAGCCGAAAATCAGAAGTTCGTGAAATCTCAAAAATAAAAAAAAGACAAAAAAAAAACTACAAAATGAAAAATAACAGATATTTCGGAAGTCGGTGTCTTTCGTTTTGAATTTTCGTTTTTTGCTACCGACTTCCAAAATTAAAGTTATTTTTCACTTTGTAGTGTTTTTTTTAAAGTCACTTGTGAATACATACGCGACGAACATAAAACCTCCTCCTTGGTAGTCGGTTATTAAAGATGGTGGAGCAGGTGTCGTTCTAAAAGTCTCCAAGTTTTGTTTGCGAATTTCACTTTCTGTTAGGGAAACGTTGTCTTCTATTATATTTTTAGTCAGAATAGGTACTTACACGAAGCATATCCTCAGCTCCGACGGTTTTCCACACTTGGACGATTGCGTCGCTAGGAAGTTTTACTCCTTCATCGAAAACTTCCTGAAACATTTCGGAGAGAATTTGATTCAAGTTTATAAGGAAGGAGAAAAATATAATATTGATGGAGATGTACTAAATTAAAGACGGCTGGATACAAGTACTATGTACATAAGGCTAAGAAGGAAGGGACATATCGAGATATCGGCTAATAGAGATTTATGGAAGAAAAGGACGCGCTGTATCAACCCCAAAAATCATTGAGATTCGAGTAAGAGGATGGAAGATGAAAGGAGACAATAAAAAAAATTGAGCTTGTTTAAAATTTTTGTGGTAACATACCTGCCAGACTATAGGCTTGGATTTCTGTCCCAACAGCGGAAGGACATTTGTCATGAAGTACGCGTGCAGATCGCTGGTGCCACTCATATTGTGTTGACTCATGAATTCTAGAATCTCAGGGTTTGATGCCCTGGAATCGGTAATATACGGTATTAGATTATTTCAGTTTTGATAGTACTCGTAACACTATTTTGTATAATTAATTAAATAATTATAAATAATCCGTCTCGACTTAATACCTACTGGTTTTGGGGAACGATTCGCAGCATCAGGAAAACACACTTCTAACCCTATGGTTTATGTTATTTTTTTTTGGTATTTAAGTTATAATAAACAATTCGATGGATCGAAAGTGGCTATACCAACTACCCTCATACGATCCAAACGTTTTTTCAACCACTTCTTAATTAAAGACTTTCATACCTAAAACAGAAAAAAAACCGGCCAAGTGCGAGTCGGACTCGCACGCGAAGAGTTCCGTACAATATTGATTAAATAATAATTTTCGTTTTTCACTTTAGTAATAAATCACTTTTTTGTATGGGACCGCCTTTAATTTTATACTTTATTTTATTTTTATTTGTTGTTGTTATAGCGGCAATTGAAGTGCACAATCTGTGAACATTTCAACTGTAGAACCATTACAGTTTATGAGGTACAGCTCGCTGACATATAGATAGACGGACAGCGGAGGCTTAGTAACAGGGTTCCGTTTGGCACCTTCAGGCTATGGAACCCTAAAAAGTAATGTATTTAAGGCTCGTGCAGACCAGCGCGACGCGACTCAAACAATACAATTTCTAAGAAAACTGTACGGTATAACAATAACCGGCGTCGCGTTGCGCGACAAGTCGCGCTGGTCTGCACAAGCCTTTAATCGATAGAAACTCACCAGCAGTCCATAGCGACTTCGTCACCTCCGAGGTGGAAGTATTTATCAGGGAACCGCTCCTGGACTTCACGGAACAAATCGCCGATCAGTTTGTACGTAACGTTGTTTGTCGGATCCATTGGTCCTAAGCCTACAAGTTGGCCGAACTGATAGCATTTTGTCAGGATCGCTGGGTATGCAACGCCCCAAGATCTTGTGTGTCCTATTAAAAGATAATATTTTATTGTATTTTTTTTATGATTCAGGCGTAATGGTTTTCTACGATGTGGGTTTTTTTTCTCATCGGGGAATCTCTTGGCCTGCATCTCAACTGATTGTAAGTGATGATCAGGCCGAAGGTGGAAGCCAGCTTCACCCCGAATTCTCAACCACAGATGCACTGGCTATCCTAACTCTAGCTGCTGAAACACAACAATGCTGTTCACATTGTGCTTTGTTCCATTGGCTCTCGCCCGATACCGTGTTCGAGAGTGGACGTGTTTTTCTGTTCTAATCAAAATATTAATTATCATATACGCGACTCTAGCCCGTAGTAATATAGACAGAGTGCCTAAACTCTTCTCCCATTCTCCGTACTTTATATTACTCATTATTATATTCAACGAGAGCCCGCGACCAAAACGCTGCCGCCGTCGTACAAGCGGCGCCCCGCTCGCGTCGCCTTCACCTCCGTGGGAACAGCGCAGTGTTCATAATTGCTGTCTCGCTCCCTCCAAGACCCTGCGTTCATCGCTTCGCCGCCAGCGCAGTTTTTGATAATAGGACTACGACAAACATCGCTTCGCGAGCTTTACTAACTTTGTATAAGTATAACCGTGAGTACTTTCGGCCTTTTTTACGTCACCCTGCTGCTCACGATGCCTCGCATGGAGCGCTCGCCGCCACTGTCAAGCGCTGCTGTATTAAAGTCCTCAGGGCCCGAACATAAATCACCGCCGGCCTCAAGTCTCCACGCAGCTTCATCCGAGCCGGAATTGAGCGTTTTTTCGAAAAATCAGGACCGAATTAAAGATATCTTCGTTAACGCTAACCGCAGAACAAAACGCCGTCTCGGCGATGATACACATTTTGAGGCTAGCGAATCGGACAATTCGCTGCTCTTATCCGAAATCACTAAACTTTTCACTGATTTTGAGTCGAAACAAAACCGAAAGTTCGATTCCCTTAAGTCCACTATGGACGAAATATCGGAACAGAACTCTAAGATTCAATCATCTGTGGAGTTTGTCAGCGGAAAGTACGATGAACTAATGGAACGACTGGATGCAACTGAGCGAGAAAATTCTACCCTTAAAAGGCAGATTTCCTCTCTAGAATCCAAAGTTGATTACTTGGAACGCTGCTCTCGCTCTGCTTTGCTTGAGATAAATAACCTGCCTGCCACTGTCTCAGAAAGTAAGGAATCCCTAATGAAAAACCTTTGTAAGATTGGGACTGTAATTAATGAAGAAATAAAATCCTCTGAAGTCAATAATATTTACAGACTGAAGGCAAAAAAAGACTCTGACACCGTTGGTACTGTTGTTGCGGAATTGAAGTCATCAACCCTGAAGGAAAATGTTCTGAAAGCCACCCGAAACTTTAACAAGCAAAGCGGTAACAATAAACTGTCGACAGCAAGTATTGATCTACCAGGCCCGCCGAAACCTATTTATATAGCCGAGTCCCTAACTTCCTATGCCAAACATCTTTACTACTTGGGCCGCAGACTCCAGAAAGAGGGTAAATGTGATAGCTGCTGGCCGAGCCATGGGAAAATTTATATAAAAAGGGCCGCAGGTGCGATCCCGTTTTGTGTAAACTGCGAAAGCGACCTACATAAACTAATGGGCGCCGCTTTGTGACTGAGTTCCTTCAAAATTATATTTATCTGGCCCCATAGTTATACTCGTTTTAGTTTAAGTATTTTTTTGCTTGTAATATTACACTACACACAACACTACCCAAGGTCATATGCTACCTCATTCACTTTCGATACCCAGTACGCACCAATGGACATCAGCTGTTTTTACATTATTTTTAAAGTAATTCGAATATTAAGTCACATTTTTCTGATATTGCTCACGACAACAGTTTGTAATCACTGCCGCCTTAGCTTGATGTTTTATCTTTGTTATAAAATTCGATAACTTAAATGACATACAGACTGACCTGGACAGTATTTCAGTGGCTGAGTCTGCAACCTGTATGATTGAGGACTGCAATGCTATTGCTGATTTACACAAAAATGCTCTCTCACTTCTCTGTCAAAATATACGTAGCATAATTAAGAACTTTGATGGATTGACAATGCTTTTGGAAAGAAGTAATACATCCTGGGATTTCATAGTTCTTACGGAATGCTGGCTTTTTAACTCTCCTACTCTACCTTCAATCCATGACTATACCTGCGTCTCTACTAATCAACATAGTTCGCAGAATGAGGGTGTGGTGGTGTTTTTCCGTTCTCACATTCAGGTTTCTGTATCGGAACCCCTGGTCCAGGATGCCAACTGTTTGTTGTTAATAATCAACAATGATACCGCCTTGATTGCAGTCTATCGCCCGCCTGCTGTTCGGAACGTCTCCGCGTTCGTGGACTCCTTGGATGAAGTACTAAAATCGGTATCCTCCTACAAAAACATAATTTTAACCGGTGACATAAATATTAACATCTCCGAAACCAGTATTGACTCACGTGCAACTGAGTATCTGACTATGCTCGCCTATCACGGTGTGCTGCCAGCACACACTCTTCCTACGCGACAAAGTAACACCTGTCTCGACCACCTAATTTTAAAAACAAGAAGAGCTGCTTTTTGTTTCGTCGCCAATACTTCGGTCACTGATCATGACACTGTTTTATTATTTTTGGAGAGCAAAAACCCTCCCAATACTTCACTGAAAAAGGCTAGACAGACCCGGGTTTTGGATTTTGACGGGATTGAATTGGACCTACTTAAGACCGATTTTAGCCCCGTTTATAGCACCCCAGATGTAAATGAAGCAACTGACTTCTTTATTAACACCCTAAACCTTATCATAGTTCAAAACTCTATTTTGAAAGTTGTGCCCAACCGTAAAAGACTGAGGAAGCCCTGGATGACTCCAGGGCTCCTTAGATGCCTACGAAATCGAGACAATATGCATATGAAATTAAAAAAAAATCCCGAAAATAAAATACTTGAAACAACTTTTAAAAGATACAGGAATTACTGCTCTAAGATACTAAAAACTGCTAAAACTAATCATGATAAAGCCCTTATAACTAACGCACAAAATAATAATAAAAAACTCTGGGATGCTATAAAAACTATCACCTATACATCAAAAATTAAAACACATGCCAACGCTCTTCTGTCCTCCTCCGAACCGGAGCGCTCTGTAAATGAAGTGAACTCGTACTTTGCTAACGTTGGACGTACATTAGCTGAAAACGTACCATACGGCTCCATATGCTTACCTCCACTAACCGATGCTCTCCCACAATATCCTAACAGTTTCGTCATGCTGGGAACGGACGAATCTGAATTGGATGTTTTGATCGGGAAACTGAGAAGCGATTGTGCGGTGGGTTCTGATGGCATATCGGGCACATTTCTTAAGAAATTTAAAAATCATCTCACCCCCCATCTGACTCATATATGTAATTTAGCTTTTACCTCCGGCATCTTTCCAAATGCGCTAAAGCTAGCAGTAGTGCATCCTGTGCATAAAGGTGGGGACAGAGATCGATCAAATAACTACAGACCTATATCAATTTTGCCTACACTTTCAAAATTAGTTGAGAGGCTCATGAATAACAGGTTGGTTAAGTACCTAGAGCAAAATAATCTTCTTTCTTCATCCCAATATGGGTTTCGATCCGGAATTTCTACAAATAATGCTGTGCTAGACCTAACCACTAACATCTTCTCTAACCTGGACAAAAAACAGAAGGTAATTGGTATTTTCTTGGACCTGGCAAAAGCCTTCGATACGATATCTGTCCCCAATCTTATTGCTAAACTTGAAAGGATTGGTATTAGAGGCATTCAGCTTGCTCTCTTCGAGAGTTACCTCACGGGTAGGCGACAGTGTGTCAGGATCGGTGATTGGACAAGCGACGAGCTCCCAATATCATACGGGGTCCCCCAGGGCAGTATTATCGGCCCAACCCTTTTTCTCATTTATATAAATGAGCTCTGCCGGTTAATACTCCCTAATGCATCCATCTTCACCTATGCTGATGATACTGCCCTACTGTTCCACGGTGATTCCTGGGAGCTGGTGTTCCGGCATGCACAATCCGGACTCAACCTTGTCACCAACTGGTTGGCTCAAAACTTGCTTACGTTGAATGTAGACAAAACTAATTACCTAACCTTTTCATTCTCTTCCGCTGGGAAACCTCCTTCCACTCCTTATTCTTTGATTGCCCACTCCTGTATTTCACCTCTCCTAACAGCTTGTAATTGCCCCTGCCTTTCTCGCATCAATTGTGTTAAATATCTTGGTGTACAAATTGATGATTGCCTGTCATTCTCTACTCACATAAACACACTTACGTCACGACTGCGTAGGTTGATTTACATTTTTAAGTCCCTTCGTCACGTTGCGGACACTACGGTGCTAAGACTTGTATATCTCTCTCTCTGCCAATCGCTTATACAATATTGTATAATTACTTGGGGCGGATCAGCAAAATCTCATATGCTCAAATTGGAACGTGCTCAAAGGGCACTCCTGAAGGTTGGATGGCGGTTACCTTACCGCTTTCCTACCATCGATCTTTATAACACATGTACGGTTCTCTCTGTTCGCAAATTATTTATCCTTAATCTTGTTTTAACCACACATTCTCAAACCCCCTACGCTCCATGCAAATTTAGCTCCCAACGACGTAAACATACTGTTTGTCCCTCCTTTCGCACAAATTGTCGCTCGGCCCAACGTAGTTTCCCATTCCTCAGTAGCCACGTCTATAACAAGGCTAATAATACCCTAAATATATACCCTATGTGCAGATCAAAGTGTAAACAAACTGTTACGAAATGGCTACTTGAATTGGATTATGCGGAGACTGAAGATATTCTAAATATTCTCAAATAAATTCGTCTATCGGAAATATTCACGTACTCAAATTAATCTTAGATCACGTTTCACCTTGTTAACCACACACAGACACACACTCTCGCGCAAGTAGGTGCTCACGCCCAGTGCCCTTCGCGGGCGCTGGGCGTGAGGACTTATATTGCACTCACGAACAGACAACACTCTACAATGACACACATAGCACAACTCCTTGTTTTTTATATCAATTCTCTGCCTCTCAGTACTTGGAGTTTTGATAATGTGTAGTACGTAAGTGCAATAGAATATTGTATTTTTAAGGGTGTGAGCCTGGAGATCTGTCATACAGGTCCCGTACCCATTACAGACTCCAGCTCTCCCAAAGGATAAGCTATAAATGTATCTTATTGCTATTAATCCATTTGTACCTTTTTGAGAGAAATAAAATAAATTATTATTATTATTATTATTGTTGTTATGGCGACAGACTTAGATCCTAAGATGGAGATAGCTAGGCAGGTGGACTTAGAACAAGCCCTAAATTCGAACATTATTTTGACAACCTTCTTCGAGAAAAATCAAACTAAGGATGTTGTCAAATAAATTTTTTTTGTCCGTTAGGTCGATTATTGAAAAATACTGGAGACGATTTATTTATTGATTTGCATGACGTAACTCCCCGGTAGATTTTATACTGAATTGTGACATAGCGAGGCCCCACTTTCCAACTTTAATGCGTTTTATCTAAACCATTTTTTATTAATATGACAAACCAAAAAATACTTGTGTAATATTATTTATTATCTGACTGACGGACTAGTTTTTTTTTTCGGTGTGAGGACTCATATCTGTCGTGTTATTTAAAAATGGAACGAACTTTTTACTTCAACCCATGTCAACTAATGATTTATCAAATATTTTATTTAAATTTCGATTTGGCTTGCAAATAGAACTATAAAATAAACACCGGCCAAGTGCGTGTCGGACGACGCACAATGAAGGGTTTCGTAGTTGGTATGAATTTATCCCAAGAACAAACTTAGCATTGTAGTTGAAAAACGCGTTCTCTACTCTACTGCTGTAGAGTAAGTCCAAGTACAACCATTTAGCTAGAAGGGGGGGGGGACACTTGACTCTAACAAAAAAAATCAGTTAGAAACTTAATATTTCGCAAACGGATCCCTGAATCCTAAAATGGTGTCGACAAACTCACAATATTTTTGAAAGACCTTTCTAACGATATCCCACAACATGGGTTAGATGAGGAAAAAAAAAAACATCCCCACTTTAGGTGTAGGTACTTAGGGGAGGCACACTAAAAAAAAAATTTTCTTGTTTTTATTTTACCACTTTGTCGGCATGATTATGTATACAAATGCCAAATTACAGCTTTCTAGTACTAACCGTCTCTGAGCTAAGCCGCGAACAGACAGACAGACAGACAGACGGACATGGCGAAATTATAAGGGTTCCTTGTTTACTACGGAACCCTAAAAAAGAAACAAATGAACATTTTGGCGCGTGAAAAATTATCGTTGTTCGTCATTGATTCTAGAATTTATACCTACCTAATTAATTCACTCAATTTGAATTTCCGTGCATTATTTGAGAAAAGTACTCTACAAGCCATGGCCGCAACCAGGCATTGATGGGCTCATGTATGTCTGTGGCCCGGCTTCGCCTCGGGGTCGGCCGACATTTTCACGATCGTCCATCAATGCCCCAGTTGCAAGCCGCGACAGGAATGTACTATTGTACCTACACGTAATAAACATTTTTACATTATCTACGTACGTATATTTATTGCTTGCCCAATAAAAACACCATTATTACCTTTATTTATAATTACTGAATATTTAAGTACCACCTCAAATATGCAGTTCTTGATTTTATCGTGCAAATTCGCAACTTGGCACACATTTTACGATAAAAGGCTCACAAAGGCAAATAAGTGGACATCACTAGACACTTTCCTTCTATCGGCTAATGTATTGTTTATCTAAGGTCAACTTGAGAGGACATTATACACTATCTCAAGAGTTAACTGATAAGGATGCTGTTATTATTTGATTTTATTACAACCGACGATGTTGTACTTCTAGTGGAGCACCTGGGGGTTTTGACATCGGATTTTAAGGATTTTTAAGATCGAGGTGGGATTTTGTTTTTTATACTATAAATTGCAATGTTCACCAATTCTTTTTTTGTGCCTTTGATTTTTAACCTTGAAAATGCTTTCGATTGCTTCGATATGATACCCGTTAAGGGGGCTAGCGTCCGTTTAAACCATGGGTTAAACATCTACCCTTAATTATAATCCTATCGAAACCAATGGTATCATTTTAAAACCCTTTAAATTCTCGAGGATATTTTTTCGTTTTTGAGAAGTTTAAGATTCTTTGGGAAAAGTCCCAAAAGAAACGGTAAAAATGGCGTTGTTTATAAAAAAAAAATATAAACACTTAAACAAAAAATGTATTATCGTAGCCCTTTTAGTAACCAACGCAAGGAACACGGGTGGGTTTTAGTCAGTAAGAGTCTGACATGCCTCCCGCTCCGCCCAGAGCGCGAGAATTTATTTGATAATTTCCCACACTAAAAAACAAAAATGGGAGTGAGGTTTCACTGGAGCCCACCGTACCTGTTACTCATCAATATCATGAATAGACATTATGAAAGTACCACATTGAAATGCATCCTGATGAAATGATACGGTTTTGAAATCGCCAAGATTTCAGAACCTTATTCGCCAAAGTTTCATCAGGATGCATTTTTCACAATGTCTATTCATGATATTGAGTATGAGCATGAGTAATAGGTACACTGGGCTCCAGAGAAACCTCACCCCTAGCAATGTAAAAAACACTGCAAGGGGGTGAGGTTACTCTGGAGCCCACTGTACGTCTTTATTCTCATCAGACTTACCTGGAACATCAAATTCTGGAAGAACTCTGACTCCCCTGTCTCTCGCATATGTAACAATCTGGTTAATGTTCGTCTTTGTGTAGATCATTGAGGGATCATAAGCGCCTTGTTCACTGCAAACAATTTTGTGATAATTAATACCTACTCAATATTTTCCTCAATAGTAACACAGTTGGGAATCAACTCAACTCAATAAAAATACTCACGACCAAATGCTCGCCAGCTACTGTTGATATAACTCAGGTATCTTATAATTGCGTAACACATTTTCGTAAACGATTAAAATTACCTAATCTGTTTAATTTTGACAATTCAACAACATTCATTGCGTTATTTACGTTGTTGAGCAGTTTTTTTTTTAGAATGTATGATGCAATGGATTAGCAATCTGTTTCAAAATGATTCAACATTTTAATTGCGTAACGTTCACACGATCAATCACAATCTGAATCATTTTTGAAGGATATTGCTAATCCATTGCTCCATATACGACACACGACACGGTTGGCGCAGTGGCTGAGCGATCGACTACTGCGCAACGTGTCGCGGGTTCGATCCTCGCACGGAACAAATATTTGTATGATCTGCAAGTAGTTGTTCCGGGTCTGGGTGTTAGTGTATGTGAGTTTCTATGTTTGTAAACGCACCCACGATACAAGAAGAAAATCTTAGTATGGGGCAACGTTTTTAAAAAGAAAGAGAAAGAAGAAAAAAAATAAAAATAAGAAAGAATGGGCATGTGATGAGGAGAGAGGAAACGCATGTGACTAAAAGAGTGATGAATATAAATGCTGATGGATGGAGCGGGAGAGGAAGGCCTAAGAAAAACTGGATGGAGTGTGTGAGGAATGATATGAAAGAGAAGGAAGTGAATGATAGCATGACAGTTGATAGGGGAGAGTGGAAAAAGAAAACGTGTTGCGCCGACCCCAAGTAACATGGGACAAGGGCAGGAAAATGATGAAAAAAATAAGAAAGAAAGATATATGTTCCAATTTGTCTGCTCAACAACGTAAATAACGCAATGAATGTTGTTGAACCGTCAAAACGAAACATTGTGATTGATCGTGTGTTACGCAAGGTGCTGTTCAATAAGTATTTTAAAGTTATTTGCCTTCAGTTCTAAAAATTACTTTTATGACAGTAAATTTTAAATAAGAACCTACCTTAACTGCGGGAATTTTTCGCTCTGATAAGGGAAGCTCTGGTCATCCACTATGTGCCAGTGTAGAACATTCATCTTGTTCATTTCCATGGCGTCCAATGTTTTGAGGATGTTGGCCACGGTGATATAATGTCGCGATGTGTCGATAAGAAGACCACGATAAGTATATCTTGGGAAGTCCACGATTAGCGTAGTGTTGATGAACACGTCCTGTAGCCAACGAAGCAGTTATTAGTCCCAGTTTCAAAAAATAAAAATGCTTATGCCTAAGTAACAGAATAATATCTTACGTTATATCCATTAGAAAAATAGAACAATTGCACGAAAGTCTCCATACCCCTCAGAATGCCCCATATCGAGTCACTGCTGAGTGTCGAAACTGCAGAAACGTTAAGGCTGTCTGAAAAATAATATTATCTGTATTATCAATAATATTCATTAATTTAATCAGCCTATAAAGTTCCCACTGTTCGGACGCAGCCGACGCAGGTCTTCTCTTGAAAGGGAGTGGGCCACCACGCGGGCCCAGTGCGGGTTGGTGGATGTCACATGGCTTCGAATTTTTGGTTCTAGGACATACCGGCTTCCTCACGCTATTTTCCTTCACCGTTTTTAGAGAAAACGATTAGATAAAAATTGATAAAAGATAGAAAGGTTCGGCTGAATGGCTTTGGGCGGGTTTTTATTCGACGTTCTTTCTCAAACCAAAGTCGCTGCTCCTTTCAATAGGTGATTATTGATTCATACATCTTTATACCTCATTTGCAGTCTTTAGGCGGGTTGTCAAAGGACCCTAATTGCGTAATACACGATTAATCAGAATCTGAATCGTTTTCAAACAGATTGCTAACCCATTGTTTCATAAGTTCGAGAAAAGATCTGCGTAAATAACGCAATTAATGTTGTTGAACTGTCAAAATGAAACGGATTAGTCGTAATCGTTTACGAAAATGTGTTGTGTAATTAGATAGCAGATATCTAATTGAGTGTCTTAAAGTCTTTTATGGGCGGCATACCTATTAATATTATCAAGCTTTGTAGGTATTTGTTTGTCTTATAGTAGGTACCACCAACGCTTAGCTTTCTGAAGCAAATGTGAATGCAAGTAAAAGTGTGTAGGTACAATGACCATCTTATCAATGTTGCAACCAAGCAGAAAAGTTATTTCATTGTAATTTCTACCTGCCGCACGCGCCGCGCTTGAGAGCGAATTTTAAAACTCAAACAAGCGATGCGCGGCGAAAAACAATAAGTAATGTAATACCAGCCATTTTTCCTGAGAATGAAAACACAAATAAACAAAATTATCAACCGATTTTTAAAAGAAATTGGGCGAGTTCGACTAAAAGTCCTGTACTTTTAGGTATTAATAGACGAAATCTCTCGCAAAGCAATGGATATTACTATTACACCAATATTACACCTACATTTCTCATCCATATCCAGATGTGGGTAGGCCTCGCAGGGTCTGCTCAGGTCTATTTTCAGTTCCTGCAGCGTACCCTTGAAATCGGGGTTGGTATCCGCAGACCGAGCCTCCACATGCTTCCACACCTTCTTCGAATGTCTCCAAGCTATGTGGTGGGTGTTCCTTAGCACGGCAGTGTATCGATCTATGGCATTTTTTAATATGTCGCATGTCCTTCCTTTTTCCTGTTGAATTATAGGGTCTTAGTTACTTAGTAAAAAAAAAAATGTTAGTGGTTTAGACCATTGAATTTTAATATAATCTTACCAGGAAATATGAATTAAATGACAGATTGGCATATTGTGGTTTGTAAAATATTTTCCTTGTTGGCAATTAATGTTAAGAGGGTTTATCCTAAAAGTTGGCAACGTCGCAAATAACTGTCAAATATTTAGCTGTTTTGATTCCTAAAGCAATATTACTGAATAGAAATAAGAAATGTGGCTAACTAGCAAACTAGAATATTAATAATGAATTGCAATTATAACATTGAATTTGATATTATTACACCCATTTTAGGTGTAAAAAACGCATTTGGAAAGTTTCCAAATAGTTTTTTTTACATCTAAAACTAAATATTCGGTGTTACGATATTAATTATTGCATTTCATAATCAATATTCTAGTTCGCTACTTAGCCACATTTTTTATTTCCACACATTAATATTGCTTAATTAATCAAAACAGTGAAATATTTGACATCTATTTGCGACGTTGCCCACCTTCAGAATAAACCCTCTTTAACCTAATCTAAATGTGTATTTACTATGTAAATACGTATGTAAGCCAAGGTTGAATGTTATAGGTGCGCTGATGGTGTTCATCATAGAAATATAAATAACTTATATCTATGGTGTTTATAATAAATAAATGTTATTTTACAGAATGATATCATAATCGCTATAATTAACGCTTAGCTGAAATTCCTTGTTTTAATATAAAATATATCCTATGACTCGGCAATATTATAGCTTCCCATTAGTAAAATATTTTTCGGAAACGGATGAGCATAGCTATTCAGTCATTCGACAGGCTCCCGAGTCGAAAATGACACATTATCGGTTACTTTGTCTAGTCCCCGACAGCAAATAGCTGTCGGAAGAATGGTGTTCGTCTATTTGGTTTAAAATTTTCGTGTTTCGGATTTATGAACAGCGTTTAGAGGACTCCTTCGATAACATTGATTGATGTTCGACTTCGATCCGGCACGGAAGCGTATCGAATGGTCGTGAATAGCTATGCTGTAGTTCCGAAGATTACCTACCCCCCCTATACCTACAAGGTGGCAGGGATATCGACGCGAAAACTGTTACCATGGATTCTGTACATGCATGCTTCTTAATTGTCAAAAAGTCGGTTATTTAAAAAAAAAACTGCTGTTTCATAGAAAAGTGCAATACCTACGCGGTCAAAATGAATGGAACAGCAGATTTTTTTTAAATAACCGACAAAAAAAATAAAAGGAATCACGTACTGAATCCATGGTTACAGTTTCGACGTCCCTGCCACCTTGTATACAAACTGACAAATGCCTGTTTGTAATATTATTGCTTAGTGTAGAAAACAACAAAGTGGTCGCTTTCCTATTGTGGCATAGTGGTTCTAAATCATGCTGAATAAGAAGTGTTATCAGCTGTTTGTTTTCTCGCGGAACGTTAGATAAATAATGATGTGATATATTTGTACATAAACAACAAAACGATTTTGTACCTACCTACTTACTTATATTATTTATTCGCATAATCGGTCTATACCTAATACACACATACAAAATCTATAGTTTGTCACGTTCTTTGTTCAGCAGGATTGTACCTAAAAGAATAGAGGCACACCACCAACTGCCTCTATAGCCCGGGGAAGTTACGCCGAATTTTAGGCTAACTTTGCATTAATTTAAAACAGCGTTTTTTTCATCTAACGTGTAGGGTACGGTCAAGGTAGTATGTTGAACTGTATACCGCGAAAAGTTAAACCCCGCGTGTATGTTTTTTTAAAGAAAACATCTAATTTCAATTTTACGTGGTAGAAAAAAGATTAACAGATATGTTTGTATGGAGTGTTTGTCGAAGACAAGTACCTATTGTTACAAGTAGGTCAAAAAATATAACATTTTCGCCTTCTGTTAATATTTTTGCTTGAAGTACAATTTAAAAAATTCGTAATTTTATTTTTATTTCAATTTTTGTGGACGAAAATGTTTAATTCTGAAATAATATATTAGTTTTACGAATTGTTTACATAATAACCATTTTCCTGTTAACTAGGTATTTTGCCTCAATTTGTATTCACAAAAATACGTTTTTGTTTTTTTACCTTCATGCGGTCCTGCAAAATGTTGAATTTTTCTATATTGTTAGAAGAGCTTAGTTCTAAAATACAATTCAGGAATAAAATCGCTGTTAGGATTTAGGGCAGGGTTCAAACGTAATTTCCCCGGCCTACAACTCAACAACTAAAGCCCGAAAACTACAGGTTGGTATGGTTGGAATGCGCTGCCTTCTCGTCGGCCTATCGTTGACAACGCGTTGACGATCTGTGGGTGGTGCGACGATTTAAATCTTTGCTCGCGGGTACACTCGGCTACACATCAAGCTATACATTTCCAGTTTATGCTGATCTCGCATTGTATAGGATTTCCATACAATGCGAGGTTGCCGTGTGTACCACCTCAACTACTATGTGTAACGTAGTTCCCGATAGTTCACGCTTTGTAGCTTTGTTGAGAAAGTGTTATACACTCGTTGATACCGAGCGGTAGAGACATGATTTTGCCGTGTGGTGTAGAGTTGCACAAAAAGCGGAAGTAGGTATACAGTTCCACTACTGCACAAGGACACGCTATAGGTAAGTGCTACAAGGACCTTTTAGCGCTTGACGAACATTGACAGGAGGGCGCTGTTGGTTAACATTTGTGAAATTGTATTGAGAAAACAAGATGGTGGTCTTAGTTCCAATTTTGGCCACGCGCCACAAGATCCTTGTACACCTGTACAAACGCTATGCATGGGAGGCTGGTGATATCATTGACAGACGCGTCGTGCATGCACACGACAAAATCCATAAGGAAAAATAGAATAGAATAGACATGATTGTTTATCTGTCATTTTGTCTATTCTTCCGTCGACAAAACCCGTTTCTACGGTGGTCATGCTACGCGTGCTGCTGATGGTACATATCTATAAAAATAAAAAGGTACGCAACGTATCGCCACCTTTTTGGTGAGAGCCTACGTACAAAACTATTCATTTTCCAATGACATTTGAGTAAGTTAGGGATTATTGTAACGTATCATCTTTCTCCTGTCCTTATTCCAATTTATTTGGGGCGGTGCAACAGGTCCCTTTCTTCCACACTTCTCTATTAGTCGTCATCTCGGTAGTCACCCCCTCTCTAGCCATATCATCTTTCACATAGTCCATCCATCGTTCCTTTGGTCTTCCCCTACTCATATACAGGCGCGGATCCAGGCCTCAAAAAAGGTTGTGGTCACAGCCACCCGAAAATCAGCCTAGTGCGAGTTGGAGTATGAACTCGCTCATGATCGATATAGTGCATTCCTAGAAAGGAGTTGTTTACAAAATATATGACGCCCTGACCAAAATTTTGTACAGTGTATAGTTCCACGTGGGCAAAGCCGTGGGGCGAACACTACTAGTAAACCTGTAAAATGTTAGTTCGTTCGCTCACAAAAATTACAAAAGTAAATGAGTGTTTGTTGGCACATCACAGATTCACATTTACACTCTAAACTACTGAACCGATTTTGATGAAATTATTCGATTTCATCAAAACGATTCAAGTTAGGTTACCTGTGTTTACAAACAGTACAAACTACTAACTTCAGCGCCTCGCCACACCACCAAAAAGGAAGACAGTTTTAGCGGCAATGTACATTATTTTAATTAGTAGATGGCTATTCGCTGGGTGCGACAAGTATTCATGTGCCAAAAAGAAACAGATAATAATATTATGTTGTCAAAAATGTGCCACATCGTGTCAGCATAGCGATAACTGTTTTATTCATTGTTTTATTTTATTAAAGCATTGGATATAATATCATCAGCGTCAAGTCTATTAGGGTTGTGGGCATGCCCATCGTGCCGACAACGGTGGATCCGCGCTTGCTCATATAGCCATCAACATTTATACTCAAAACTTTCCTCACGACATTTTCCTCATTCCTCCGCATTACATGCCCGTATCATGATTATTGTATCCATATTTTTCTCTAAATGGTAACTACTTTGAACTATTTTGAACTTTTCACCCTGTAGGTACCTAACCTTCGTGCAAAGTTCAAATGGGCTGCAAAAGGTGTAAGGTGTAGATACCCTTAATAATTGTGATAGCAAATATTCAAAGAAAACATGAAATAAATTGTAGTCTATTTTTTTTTTTTTAGTAAGTAATGGAAATCAGGCCAACCCAAATGCAAAAAAACACATTCTGTAAGTATCTACCTTTTTATGGCACTAATCGGAAGGGATCTACACCTTTTGTTCTATACATATTGCATGCATCATATTGGAGGAAGATCATCACCAGACCTGTAGGTACCTACTTATATTAATTTATTGATCGATCAGTCAACAATCAACAGTAGATAATGAAAATGGTTTGTTAGCGAACTAAATTACGAGAATGCACTGACGGACTAAAGATAACTTTTTAGAAATACTTTTTTTAATCAAATCTCAAACAAGGCCAACATATTTTCAGTAAGTTAAAGCCAGTCTTTGTTGGATGCCCCCTACGTATGCTGAATTTAAATGTAGTGCTAAAATATTCAAGCTCGCTACGCTCGCTCTAGCATCCTACATTTTCCAAACTTGTCTGTGAAAGTCGACAAAGTAACTTCTAATTATGTGTGAATAGTCAAAAGAAAACTTTACCTAACCGGGGCGGGGTTCTATTTTTGAACTCACTTCGCTCGCTCTTGCATACTACGTTCTCAAACTATTCTGAATAGGTCGATCAAGTAACTCTTATTTCTATATAATGCTCAGACGAAAATTTTAGCTATCCAGAGAGCAAAAAAATTCGAGCTCGCTTCGCATCCTGTATTCGTTTAATGCTACAGCATTTTCGTATAAGTTGACAAAGTATATCCTAAGTATTTCTTTATGCATGGTCAAAAGAAAACCTAATCTTTTCGAGGTATTGTGCTGAAGTTTAGAGCTCGCTTCGCTCGCTCTGGTATTCTACGTTCTTCAAGTTTTCGGCACACCTGGGCCCCCATGTAATTTTATCACCCCCGGTCCCCGATAGGCTTCGTCCGCCACTGGGAGTTTTTTTTAAAATATCATCTATCAATTTGATTGAATCGCATGACTATGTGTTGCAGAAAAGTCATACCTAAACGTGTTTATATATAGAGATGATGTACGAATTTGTGTTTAACAACACTAAAGTAGGTAATGAACCTAACTACGGAAAGACCGACTTCATATTATTTGTCGTCTTTAGAAATATGTTCTTAACTCTAATATTTGACCGTTATTTTGCTGGGTATATCTTTTATTTGTTTCTTAAGATTCAATCATTTGTATAGGTACGAGAAAAGTCCAATGAACTTCAACCAGGGTGCGATAAAAAAATCGATACTTTCAACAAAAGAAAACGGTTTCAGTAGCAGTAGTTCCTTCCTCAGTGGTTTCGTCTCTTATAGATTCAATATTTGATTTAAATTGCCCATGCATTTTTAGGGTAGGTAGGTATAAAGGTTTATTTTGTCACTTACCGTAAACTTAAAAACAGAGGGTGAGAGTTTAAAATAAGTCTGTTCTTTTGTTTGTTCTTGAGGTTTTGGCCACACTTCCCCTTTCGTCGGTGGGAATGCCGGTCCAGGATTAACAATGTTCAAAGTGGCCACAAAAAACACGCAAAGGGCGTTAAAAATGATAAAGAACCGCAACATTTTCGCGGCAAACTATGTAATCTGTACGACCGTGGTACGACTCGATTGACAGCCCGGAGTTAACTGTTATTTATAATGAGTATTTGTCATTAATTAATGACCATAGATTGATAAGAAAATAATAAGAAAATTATTTAATGTTCAAAAGATTTTCGTTTCAGTTTACTTATCACAAGTTAACTCAAGATTAATATGAAATAACGATGGAAAATGAAGCGCAACCTTACAAAAGGTTCATCAGGGTTCATTCCAATACGATATCAATGAACTCGGACTGTACCAGAGACTGTACAGCATTGTATTTGTATAGACAGCGTATACTTATCAAATGAAATGCATGAAAATGGTTTTTTTTTGTGCAAACTTTTGGGTAATAAGGGAATTCGTAAACAGTTTGTATCGTATTCGTATTCGTAATCAATCATGATCAGGAGATTATAATTTTACCGGTTTTTTTATTACTAAAGTTACATCACTAACTGTGGCGGTATTGCTATGCAAAAAAATCTGTGCAGATATTATCACTTTCATCGTATCTTCTTTCAATGTCATACTGTCAATCTAGGTAACAATCACAACACAACCGCTTTCACTGATTGGAGGGAAAAAATCATTCTAATGTTTCCAAGTAATTTTGTTTTGTAATTGTATTCATTTATAAAGATTGTGAAGAATGAGGCGCCGAGACGAAAAATTTCCTGACAATGGCTTTGAAGCCTGGGGTGGATATATGCAAGCTAAGATTGCAAAATTAGAAGAGCAATTTTGTGTAAAAGCTGGAAAAGAAGAAACCCTAACCGATATTTTCAACGGGGTGAGTATTTTTGTCAATGGATTTACGATACCTTCCGCCGATGAATTAAAAGTTCTTATGACAAAGCATGGAGGAATCTACCACACTTATCAAAAAAGCTACGATTTCATTATAGCCTCCAATTTACCTGATACAAAAGTTAAAAATATGTCTCTTGTAAAAGTTGTAAAACCTGAATGGATTACCGATAGCATAGCATCTAATCGCTTGCTAGACTACAGAGAATACTTGCTCTTTAAAAACTCAAGAACTCAAAAACAACTTAACTTTAAGAAGGTTATTAAAAATAATGACTCTTTAGGCACGGAAATCAAGTTCTCTAATAATGAAAATGATACATGTTTACTTGCAAATGACAATAATGTAGGAGAACAGATTGTGGCAGAAACAGATTATGAGAACAGAACAGAACATAATCCACTTTCAAATGAAGCAGGAGCATCTTTGTCACATATAAATGCATCAGAAATAACAAATGATAGTAATTTACTTAAGTTGGAAACCAAACCATCAAAACAAAACTTAGGTTCTGTAACTAAAACTGCTGCAGATCCAAACTTTATAGCAGAATTTTATAATAATTCAAGGCTACATCACATTTCACAGTTAGGGGCATGTTTCAAACAGCATGTAAATGATTTAAGAGAAAACAGTAACTTCTTGTTTCCTGCTCGAGCAGAGCTAAAAAAATCTATTTTCACCATGAAAGACTTCAATCATTTATCTCAGTTGAAATTTGAGAAAAATAAAGTAATCATGCACATTGACATGGATTGTTTTTTTGTATCAGTTGGTTTACGCAATAGACCTGATCTCAGAGGTAAACCCATAGCTGTTACTCACTCTAGAGGAGGACAGGGTAGGCCGAAGAGACCTGGTGTTGATAGGAATATAGAATTTGGCCTATACAAACAGAAACAAGTGAAGAAACTAGGAAGGGCAACTGGAAAACCAGAAGATGAAATTATATTTGAGAGCAGAGTTGATAATATTGCTGATGAGGATGACAAATATGGTTCCATGAGTGAAATAGCCTCATGTTCATATGAAGCCCGAGCTAAAGGTGTAGGAAATGGTATGTTCATGGGCGCAGCTTTGAGATTATGTCCAGATTTACAAACAATACCGTATGACTTTGAGGGCTACAAAGAAGTTGCATACACTTTATACAATACTATAGCCCAATATACTTTAGATATTGAGGCTGTATCATGTGATGAGATGTATGTAGATTGTACTGAACTATTGGCTGATATGAATATTAGTGTTCAAACTTTTGCAACCATGCTGAGGGAGGAGATTAAACATAAAACTGGTTGTCCATGTTCTACTGGATTTGGTGGCAACCGATTACAAGCCAGATTGGCCACAAAGCGGGCTAAACCAGATGGGCAGTTCTTCCTCACTGAAGACCTTATTGAAGATTTTATCTTTGAAATAAAACTAAGAGATTTACCAGGTGTAGGCAGACAGACTGCCCAAAAATTAGAATCATTAGGTCACACCACCTGTGGATCACTACAAAGTCTGACATTAGCTACCTTAAAAAATCAGTTAGAAAATAAGAGTGGGGCTCAACTATTTGATCAGTGTCGTGGGCGTGATCCAAACCCTCTAAATTTTCATACTATAAGGAAATCAGTTTCCGCAGAAGTAAACTATGGAATCAGATTTGAAAATAATAATCAATGTTTAGAGTTTCTGAAACAATTATCGGCTGAGGTTCACTCCAGAATGCAGCAATTTAAAGTTTTAGGGAAATGCATTACTTTGAAACTGATGGTTAGAGATGAAGAGGCTCCTGTAGAAACAGCAAAATTCATGGGGCATGGTTTCTGCAATGTCATCAATAAATCAACTTCATTGAATAATGCTACAAATGATATTGAAGTTATAACAAAGGAAGTCATTTCAATATGCAGGAAGCAAAATATAGATCCAAAAGAAATGAGAGGCATTGGCATTCAGATAACAAAATTAGAACCAGTCAATAGTAAACCTTCAAAAGGAGCTATAAATAAGTTTTTATCATCCAATAAAACTGTTAATAAAAATGAGTACAAGCCTTCCTCTGATAAGTGTCACATGCAATCAGGTCTAGTCACTATTAACAGTGATTCCAATTTTTTTGAAATAACTGAGAAGAAACCCAGTACTACAAGCAAATCCAAAGTTACTACACAACAAAAGAAATCCCCCATCATTGCTTTGAAATCTCCACAAGGAAAAAAAAGAGGCAGGCCTCCAAAAAAAAACCTACAGCCCTCTTCTACAAAATCAATAAATAAATTTCTTCAAGGAGATAATGTAACAAGAGACTTGCCATATAAGGACCCAATGATAAAAGAAGAAGTTCATATAGAAGTACCACCAAGAATAGAGAAGCCCAAGGGCTTGTTGGGTCTTCCTTGGGGCCAAGTAAGGGAGCTGTTAAGGGCATGGCTAGAAAGTGGACAGACCCCTCTGCAATGTGATATTGATATGATTGTGGCATATTTACAAGAAATGGTAGTGAATAAGAATACAGAAAAACTATTTGTTTTAATGAATTTTCTAAGAAGGATGACCAAAGAAATTGGAAGTAGTGACTGGTTGAAAGTTTATGATAGTATATCTGAACAAGTTCAAAATGCTATGATAGCTATTTATGGTAAAAGGTTGTTTATCTCCGATTGAGGTGAAAAATGTAAGTACTTTAATAAAAATGCTGTGATATTAAAGAATAAAACTAAGATTTTCATACAATTAATCCATATATTTTTCATTTTGATACTATTTTCTAGGTCTATAAAAGAGAAAATAAAAATATGTCACTACATTGTAATTTTGCGTCGAACGAAATGATCACGATTTTTCAACTGAGGCCCGGTGTTAAAAATAGCTCTTGCAAATGTAAAACTTAAAGTTTCAACTATTCAAAATTTGGCAGCTGCAGAATCGAAAACATTTCTAAATTTAATTTAGGTAGGTACTTCTTTGGCACTAGCAGTACCCAAAGACTATAAAACCAAAAATAATCAATGTTTAAAATTTATTTTCACATAAATTCCTATTAAATTTAGAATTATACCTAAAAGACACTTTAGGTATACTTCATAATTCGAAATGGCAGTTAGTATCACTTAATGTTAATAAGCACTTTTACAACACCTAGTTATAGTTGAAAGATAGATGCTGTTTATGAACCTCTACAGATAGTATGCAAAAATAATGTCACATAATAAGTAGTTTAATCTCAGATTTTGTAATCTAAAATTTACTATCACAGTTGCTTATTGCAAATAAAAAAAAGAAGGTACCATATCTTGACTTGTAAAAATAGCATGTATAATACTTTTACTCGATAATTTTGTAAGTAATAAAATATAAAACATGATTAAAAGTTCTCAGAATTTCAGTTGGTAATCGTGTGATATTTAAAAATATAATTCTGTAAATAAAACTAGTTTCATCAAGCTTAAAGCTTGCAATAATTCTTAAAACTAAATGCTTTGTGACAACCGTTGATATTCCCTACTATTATAATACTTCGCAATATTACTCCTAAAATACAAGGGAAACAGAAACAATTTCTTACTAAACATAAAACTCATACCATGTAGTACATAAATGTTGTAAGACGAATAGTAGCATGAAAATACAAATGTGAAATGGCATTTTTAGGCGAAAAGATCACTATTATTGCATGTCAGTTGCGCCTCTTTGAAATATTGTACTGGCATATTTTCTAATGCTAGAAAAAATATTGTAAGTTCTATTGAATACATTTTTCATGTAAGACTGGCGTTTTCTCAGTCTTGTTTCCTTGAGGGAGGAATACGTTTATAGCTTGTCCATTCTGAAATGATGCGCCCCACTACCGCATTTACGCACACGGTAATGTGGATTTCTATGGGTAATGCGGCAGTGCGTCGCGTCATTTGAGAGTGGACAACCTATACAAGGATCTTTTGGCGTGTGGCCAAAATTAGAAGTAACGCCGGCGCCGCCATCTTGTTTTGTGAATACATTTTCAAAAATAAGTTACACTAAATGTTTACCAAAAGTGCCACCCTCTCAAATTCGAGCGCCAAAAGATCCTTGTAGGTAGTAGTGTAGTAGGTATGTGTTTGAAATGCAGCCGACATGAAGTGAGTTTGTAGTCTCACGCGGTCGAGTTGACGGAGATCGAATGCTTCAGTTTCGAGTCGATAATGATCTCGTCGCCTGATCTGATGTTGTACGAGTATAGCTGCTTAGTAGGGTACTTCATCTCCTCTGGACCCTGAAAAGGCTTAAGAAATAATGTAAACTGTTAATTGTAAGAAAAAAAGCGTATTTACAATGTTAGTGTAGCAGTAAAAATCAAAAAGTGAGGTAAAACAAACTCAACATGCTTGGTGGCGCAGTTTATTCAGAACTCTGAATTTGATACAGGAGGTTAAAAGTAAAGTTATTTCTTAAATGCTAGCGATTATCGCATTGCATCCATTCCCTTTCTCATGCAAGTAATGTTTTGTAACCGAGATATTAAAAGAAAAACTGACTAAGTTCAGTGTATTTACCTGGGAGTCCCGAAGCTCTTGATCAACGTAGAAGAGTCTCATTTTAGACGCGGGGAAGCCGGCCATCCTCTCAAGCCTCGACTTCAGGTCAGATACAGTTCTAGAAATAATATGAATACCTAGTTTAAACATGATCAACATACTTTATTATGGTTAGGTTAGGCTGCACTCTAAATAGCTAAAAGTAAACCATACAGGGCGGGAGCATATTTCCAAGACGTGTTAAAGTCATCGTTTCTTCACAAAAAAGGGTCGTGCTATTTTTCCTGTAAAGCTCATCTCTGTCTCGCACTGGAACAATAATAGCTCTATTTCTACTATACAGTGTTTAAAAAAGTAGAACTAGCCTGTAAACATCGACGGTGCGCACTTCGCTGTTGTCTCCGCACGTGAAGGTGATCTGCACGCGCTTCTCGGGCCTCAGGTCCACCGATACTAGAGGGTCGAGTTTGCCGTGGACGCCCACCAACTCCCAGTATCTGCAAAACCATGTTGCCAATATTAAATCAATGATAGTCACCAATAATTAGCACATCTTTCCATATTTTAATTTCAGATCCCTGAACTTTGATATATAATTTACATGAAGAAAAATATAAACCTAAAGCAAAATTTACATATTTTTTTGGAATTTCTTTGTAGTTATCAATGTCTGAGTCCATCGCACAAGCACATAATAGACAGACCAAAACAATGCTGTCGTAAGTCTTTTATCTCACTAGGATACATTGGTCGCGCTGCCAGCAAAATATACACACCTTTAAGGTGGGTATCTCACCAGGCTTTCGATCGCTTGCGCAAACCAAACATTTTTTTGCAGTGCGACTATGGTTGCGCCGCCGCTGGTGTCCTAGTGATTTAGGGGCCTTAGAGTTGTTTTATACTCAATCTGATGGCTTACGTCATGCAAGTGCAACTAGCACCTACCTGCCTGGAGTAAGTACCTACCTATTCACTTTAGTGTTGCAAAAAAGTCATGATTATTTGTAGGTACACTATATCTGGAAAAAACATTGCAAATGTGATATTCACCTGCCAAAGGTGCTACGATTAAACCGTCGTCGTTATAGTGAAACAAGGTACAAATTGAGTGAGATTTTATGATTATGCACACCTACGTGGTCTTATTAGCATGTGAATTTAGTCATTTAGGTCACCATGTTGGCACAGAGACCTCACCTACATTGCGCCTTATTGATTAGACCTTCGGAGCGAACGTTGCAATTTAGAAGGATAATACATTGCTGCATTATTTGATTAACTGGTGCGTAAGTAATCGGGATTTCCGGAACACCGCAAACTTTTATTGGTGACACGATGTGCGGTTTCAAATTGTGTACTTTCCATGTGACAAAAATTTGTGAAACATTTTATTTAGGTTGAATAGAATAGAATGATTTAGCTAGTACGTAAATGCGGTTTTTTGAAGCCACTAGATTATGTATCAGGAAAATATCTAGAGGGAACCGATAATCATGCTCATTGTCATCAACCAACTGCCCTTAATCCAATTTCTGTGTGGTCGTCGCAGCGTGTCTTCTTTCCTACATCTCTATTAGCCATCATCTAAGTATTTTCCCCTTTCTAGCATATCATTATTCACACAATCTATCCTTTGTTTGGTACTTAATTCATCTTTTTTTTCGCGCTAACAGATTATTATAGCGAGTGGCCAAAATCGGAACTAATGTCGCCATCTTGTTTTTTTGAATACATTTCAATTTTCAAGTGACATTTCACAAACCAATTGCACAGACCATAATATGCTTGTAGCAGTGTAAATACTAAGTTAAAACATTTCTCACCTATCAGGCCGGTCAGACTCTGGTTTCTCCATATAGTACCGTATGAAGGCTCTTTCAGCTGCATCCCTCTCTTCAATAGGCACGGCTCCGCCACCGTTCAGGGTTCTCACGAGGGGCAGTCGCGCTACCAGCAATAGCCGTCTTTCGTGCTCCGTTGACTCGTTTCGCTCCCATAGCGGCCAGCCCTGGAAAATGCGTAGAGAAGAGTCAGTATAATAAAACATTCTTATTAGCCCAAAACGACCTTGTCTGAGACCTCTAGATACGACGAACCAAAGTCAAAGTCGTTTGTTAGGTTTTATTGGTTTCTTCCAAGAAAGGTTTCTAAAAAAAAACTCATAGTCATTGCGTCACGCTTGTAACCTTCAGATTTTCGGAAGGTTGTGGCAAAGGTATATAGTGCCTAAAGGTAGGTACAGTGATAATCAACATTTCGCGTCAGTTACCTATGTTTTAAATACCAAACTCTGGGCTGCTAGTGAAAAATTCCTAATGGAAAAAAATAACAAATACTCCGCACTCTGCCCGACTGGCAATCAAACCCATTAACCAACACCCAACCACTCAGTATTCACGCTTGCAATGTAGTCTGACCCGGAAAAAAAACTGTCGTATGCCTAAAATGTAGCTTGTTGAGAAATATAAATATGAAAATATCAGTGATTTTTAATATTTATCAAGATTTGATAGCTACTAAGTTAATAAAAACATGCAGCTACGTAGTTACGTACTTACGTACCTTGGTCCTTGATAAAAATACAAGGAAAAATAACAAGTAAACTAATAAAACACTGAAATCAACAATATTTTTTCAAATTGTTACCAAATATCGCTACATCATGTCATTAAATAAAATAAAAGTAACTAACATAATATATTTTGCAATAGAAAAATAAACAAAAAGATCTGCCCCGGGTGAGGATCGAACTCACGACCTTAAGATTATGAGACTTACGCGCTGCCTACTGCGCCACCGAGGCCGGTGATAATGGTGTCAAATTAGATGCTCAGTAGGTATGAACCGGATATTTTTATCTTTCCAGCGCGTTACTACTTATCATTTTCATGGTCATACAATAAGAGTTTTGGTTGAGTTATCAATATTATGTAGGTATAATAAGTACTGTCAAGGCTGTTTCGTTAGTAAGTATCTACGTCGGCGTCGATAGAAAATTAAGTCGGTAGGTACCTAAGTAAATAGTTGTATACAAATACTTAGCAATACTTAATTTGAGAATATTATCTAGGTACAAGCAATACCTACCTACTACCAATAAAAAAGAATCCCGAAGTCACGTTTCGTAAGCTACTAAAGGATCATCGAATGGAACAAAACAAAAAGTTGTAGATTTAAATTGAATTGCTTTTTGTTCATCTCAAGGTTCCGCGAGGATCGGGTTTCCTTGTAGGGCGCACGAATCGATGCGAAGACGTTAGTTCCTAGTCCGCCTGTCCTGACAAGTATTTATGATCGATTTATGTTACATGCTCTGTGTTCACGATGATGTTCTCCCAAGGCTTATGTAAGGTTTTCCTTAAGAGCTAAGATTCTTAAGATTTACCTACCGCTTTATAAGACAGATCTATGTAATCTGCGTTCGCAATTCATTTGATAAACATGTAAACAAACACGAGTTTTAGGAAAAGCAACTATAATGCCTACTCATAAGGTTCAGTTTGCGCTACAACTTCATATTTAAAAAAAAAAATTCAACAGCACTAGTCGGTCTAAAATCAACTTTAATTACACATTCATAAAGTTGATATTTGTCTTAGTGGAAAACTCGTGTTTGTTTACATGTTTGGCAAATAAATTGCGAACGCAGATTAGAAGAAAATGTCTACCGAGTACCTACTGATTAACTTACGATTTCTGACGATACAAAATTAACGTAACCTTGTAGCCGTAGCCTCACAAACTTTACCCACCCAATACCCAGTTAAATATTTCACGACGTCTCACATTCATAATACTAGAAAATGGAGGCTGTATAAGAAAGTGGCGCTCTTACAAGCAAACCTATAGGTACCTAATATACCTTACCTCAGAGCACTCAAAATTAGTCATTACATGTGGTTAATAATAAAGGCGAAAATGACTAACAGCTCATAAGCACGGTTCATATTGCAAACAAAATTAGATCTAACAGGTAAGGTCTTTGAGTTTAGTTTCTAATATTTTAGCAGTCCTTTGTTCTCCCCTTTATGCGAGATATTTGAGCGTGCGTTCAACCTCGCTGGCTGATAGCTGTTTTGCCTTAAAACGGAAGGCGGAATCACCTTTGCATACACGGTCCCTACGGAATTTACTATTGCCGCATGTTTATACCCTTTTTAACATGAGGTTACATTTTTTATACGAAAAACCATAGGTATTTTTATAGCTCGGACATTGAACATTAAAATACCCACCTAATGATTTCGTGCAATTAATGTATTGTCCACTATTAGTTTATTTATAAGTATTAAATAAGCCTTTGTTTTGATACCACATACAAACTGTAATTATACCTAACCCGTTTTGAGATGATGCACATAGAACAGATAGTACTTATGTAGTATGTACCTACATGGTGGCTGTTACATCAACCGCTTACATCTTAGAGGCTCAAGGGCCGTAGCGCAGTCACACACGTAAACCACCTTTAAAAAAAGAGGTGACTTCTGTTTCGCCTAAACAGGATATTAATTTATTGGATTATGTATGAGCATTCAATTATTGTTTTGACCGTTGCAGAATGCCCCCGTCAAATTGGCTGAATAACATCTGACTACCCACGCCGGAGGGGGCGGTCACACACGACCGTTTCAAAATTAAATTTAACGCTAATCATTTTTAGTTCCGTTCCGATCGGTAACAGCCCCGTTCTGAATCATTGAATTTGCCGTATCGATTTCATTGTGTAGTGTTAACAGATGCAACAATAATGCACTCAGATAATAATATACGCTGTAAAATTAGACAATGCTGTAGTAATGTATCTTATATTTTTAATTAGGCAAACACTTGTTGCATTCCATGAATAAAAAAACAAAAAAACAGATATCATTAGCCTAGCGCGTGATTATTACCCAAACTATTTCAAAGACCCATTAAGAATAAGCACAACCGTAATAAAAACCTGCTCTTACATAAGAAACCACGCATAATATATGAATAATTTCCGTATCTACATATCTTCATTTCGATATTATATGAAAACAATGCGCAATAGAGGAATACCTACGAGCATGTTTAATTCCTATAAATTAAAAACAATGAACGTCGGAGGGTCACGATGCATTGGAGGTAAATAGTGGATTAGTCATGGTATAATAAATAATAACTAGCCTTACTGTGAGATATCGCGATCTAGCGTGTACTTACCTACGTACTAGTTAGGCTGTACGTAATAGAACAAAGAAGTAGGAAATATTTCGTATTGACATACCTACTTATCGTTGTAAGAACATAATGCGATTGTAACGTTAGAAAAACGTAGGAATTTGTAAGAATAAAGAGTCTTTACATTACATTACAGGTAGATATATAAACATTTTATACACACATTGTCCTTCTTCAAAAAAATAAGACCGTCGGGATAATTGCGTACCGCACATAAAATGACAATTGAGCGCAATGGCCTTCATTTTGACAGTTCAACCACGTTCATTGCGTTATTTACGTTGTTGAGCAGACGAATATTTTAAACCTATGAAGCGATGGATTAGCAATATCATTCAAAACTCTCGGATTGTGATTGGAAGTGTGTTACGCTGCCAGGGACCGCGGAAGTACTCCATGGTAGGTAGGGGGTACATTTCTTTGATCACCCCCTTCCAATCCTTTACATAATATACCTACCTTAAATTCCGTCAAAACGCAAAGCAAATCTTTTTCGTACACACGGCTACACATCAAGCTATACATTTCCAATATAAACAGACCCCGCATTGTACGAAAATCCTATGTAATGCGAGATCAGCATAAACTAGAAATGTATAGCTTGATGTGTAGCCGTGCGGTCTTTGATTTAAGAAAAAAATATATTTGTGAAGGATAGCACGGAGAAATTCTTTACCAAGTAGTAAAATTAGAGGGCGCGCCCCGCCGTTTGATTTTAGGGCAGGGGGGGGGGGGGGGGGGCATTTGGCCCCCTATGCGGCCCACTTCCGCGGTCCCTGTACGCTGGTTTATTTCTTTGGATGTTGTTAGAGGGACCTCGAGGTAAAAGTTTGCTGCTCGACATAGCAAAATGTTTTGTCAGAGGGTGGTTGTCCCAAATAAAAGCAAAAAGTCTGCTAGGATCGAAAGAAAAGACCCTGTCTTGTGCTTGGCAACAATCGCCAGATACTTTACAAATAGAACAAAAGACAAAGTCCTCAGAAATTGTAATATGAAGGTAAAAGTACTATAAAAGGGAAAGGCATTTTGGAAAGTCTCGACTTGTCTTTCCTTAACTGCCATTCTCCCCTTCCCAGTTGACAGCGACATACTCGTACCGACGATGTTCTATAACCAGCTCAAGGGCAAAAGGAACCTCATATCTTCTGACGTCATTCGTGGCACGTTCATTGAGAAATACTTAGTATCTCGTCTAGGATTCAGCAGCACCCTATATTCAAGAACGACAGTTATAAAAATCTTTTTACAAATAAAACCCACCGACGCACGTGGCAAAAAACGAAAATTCAAAACCAAAGACACCGACTTTAGAAATAATTTTTAATTTTTAATTTTAGAGCAAAGCATTAAAATAATAATATTGTGTTACCATCTTGTGTTTTGAATAATGTATGTAGTAGAAATTTGATTTATCTTCAGTAATTTACCATCAAGTAAGTACTGGACGAGAAGAGGAAAAATGCTTGGCAGGATTACGCTTTTCTAAACCATGCAGATGTAGGAATATCCCTCTGTCTCAACACCCTCTGTATGTCGTATCCTTGGGGACACCAGAGTAGACGTGGTCAAAACTTTGGTCAATCATGGTTGCATAGACTTAATTATATGTGTAGATAAAATGTCACACAATCTTTTGGCAAGTCAGTCTAGAGATTATCGTGAATAGTCGTGATTAATATAAAAGAAAGAGGTTGGTAGACCACTGCATCATATCCATATCACATACCTAATACAAGATAGGTTATATACTAATTATGATTGCGGCACTGTAAGCAAATATCTCTAAATTACAGTGCTGCGGCAAAAAATTGAATTAGCTGTTACTAAAGGGAAACTACTGCATTGCGTGCGAAGGAAACTGCCTAAGTGCCCTTTACAATGTTAATATAAACACTTGAGTAATTGTCTGTGGATAGACTTGTTTTTATCGATAACAAGCAATTATGTGAACTAGTTTACAAGTTATAGAAAATGTTAGTTTTCAATCCTAATGGTTTTTTCGTTAGTTTGCCATTTCTTTTGAAAATAGTTTCGTTGTAAGGTTATGGTTTTGTTTGCTATTTTTCCAATTAGGTCCACTCTCTTTGATAAAAAATCTTTTGACTCTTTTGAATCCTTGAGCCCAAGGTCTGGAATTCGACCTTTTCTTTTTCCTTGAAGTAACCCTTGGTCCCTTGGGAACAATAATATCCACATCCTAGGTACAACCGCGGACAATGGCGGTTGACCACTTTTCACCCTTATGCCCTTAGTAATAGGGTTGAAAAGTGGTCCACCGCCAATGTCCGCGATGGTACCTAGAACTATTTGTCTTTTGAACGTATGATACACAAAGGAGTTAGAAAATTAATGTTAAGTACGGATCAAGGGGATAGTTGACCTAAAACATCGACAAGGTAGTGTAGAGTAATGAATTCATAGGTCACGACTCTGGCGAGGGCGACTGCTTTCAACAAGATATTAGATTTTAATAACGGAGCTATAAAAGTAATAGCATGATTAATTAGACAGTGAAAAATGATAAACGAAGACTTAATTTGACGGTGACAAACAGTTTCGGAGAGCTTAAAGAGACAATGATAAGTAGGTACCACAATAAATATAACCATCAGCCAATGAGAAATTTCAAGCATTATTGACACGAGACGACCGGTAGGATAGGTACGATTAGAACCGACAAATCGCCGACCGAATGTAGAATTCTAATGCAACCCATCTTTTGTGTAAGAGGACTCCAAGTCTCCAACAAAAGCAGAATTAATCATGCTAGCCAGACAGACGATAAAGGTTCCACATCTACGTAAGTACAAATGCCCCGTCTTATGTTTTTAACCCACACATTGGGATATGGAACGAAATTTAATAAGATGTGAGACAAAATAATTCTAACCTCACAGACGAAATTGCTTTCTCAGACAATCTCAGTAGAAGCTTGTAAAATGCAGTGATACACAAAAATAATACGTATTAGAGAATTCGTAGGTGCACTAAGTACTTATATACGTTTTCTAGCACGCTACGGTATGGTACAAAATCTCTGAACACGTTATAGAGCATTGCACGTGTTTCTGGGTCACCCCGTGTCGACCCAGTCGACACTCCACGACCAAATCTATAAATTTTGTATTCAACTGGCGCCTACTACAGTTACCTAAGATTATCGAAATGATACATCTGCATTTTAAAGATAACGGAAGGGAAATATCCAATATAGTCCCAGGAACTACGAAATTAGAAACAATATTTAAAATCTTTTCATCTATTCATGCAGCCGAAGTCAAAAATACTCATTACGAAGACGATCACATAACTTACAAATTAAAATGAAGAACTTATAATTATTATGTGGAAAGGAAACATTAATGTGCTACATTAAATAGATCAAACATCAACACTTTTATTCATTTTGATACTAATGATAGGTGTATCACTGATGAAAGGAAATAAATTAACAATAATTCAATCAACAAAGTGCATAAAACGGCGAGGTGACGCGCAGAAGGCGTGGACAAAAAATCAAAAGGTGATTCGACCGCTTAATGCCCCAATATGAATCACTGACTACAGTTTATTGTCCTCACACGTGGCAAGTAATTTTCCAATTAGTTGAAGCCCATATTTCAATAAAAGCAACATCAAAGAAAAATGCAGGAACAGACCAATAAGAATTCCAGTTTGCAAAGCTAGAGCTGCTATCAACAAAATTGGCTGCGTTGATAAAGTTTATTTTATGTGCAGCGATACATGTTTTGTTAAATTTTATCTTCTACTAGAGATAAAATGTTTTCAAAGCCGTCTACAAATTCAGTAGCAAAATGCAAACAAGGTCACTCACTTCTTTAAATTGAACAGACCTCTTCGTTTGACAGGTAAACTGGTAGACATTTGCACAACATCAAATTGCTTCACTTTCAGTTCACTTCACATACAAGTTGTAAATGCATTGCAGTTGCAAATGCATTACAGAGTAAATTATTGAGAAGGCGATTCAATATTCAAGATGATCTGCTGTGGTAGTTACTATGCTAAAACCCGCGGCTTGTTTCCAAACGTGTTGCAAAATTACAAAATTTTATGGAGCTTGCAAAATGTTTGGATTGCTTCTTTCCTAATCTAGATAATCTTTAAAGTAATGGCAGTCGGTACTCTACGTTTCCTGAAACTGAAAACTACATTTGTTACAAATGATGTCATCATTTGAAGGTTTTGGATTTGTTTGGTTGTCTTGTATCTGTGAATGATAACCTAGATTTTCATCGGATATTGAATTAATTATTTTTCCAAAACGCGATTTCTTTGAAGTGAAAGCTGCTATTTATGAAATAAAGTGGGCAATAAAATACGATAGCGCGATATTTTTCGCAACAGGTAGGTTGTATGCTATTAAAGCTTGCACTCTGTATTACTGGTATCTGGATTGAATGTGCATGGCTTGAGCTTATCGCAGCTGAGCAGACTGAAAATGTGGGGCACAAACACGAATGAAAACGGTAAAATAGACAGAAAACCAGTAACTTCTGCTGCTATGCCTGGGTGTAATTTCAAAACTATAAACAACGTTGGGAATGGGATGAAAATGGTACAGGCTTCTAGCTGGCTTTCAGGGCTCGCAAGCTCTGAAAATAGTTTTAGCACAACGCAATGTCAACATTTTGGGGGTATTAGACTTCAATTTATAAGAACGACTCTATCGATCGACACTCGTTGGGAGATGAAATATTAATTTGACGACACTATTGTCCGTTCTGAGCACTTGCGAAGCGAAGGTCAAATAAAATACCAGACACAATCCACCATTAGGCTAATGACGCGATATAAAGTCAAAAGTAATGATAATGAACTTTGTAGCCACTAAATGCTACATTAATTTGATCTAGTAATTACATTGAACATTTCAAATATTAACGGACATGCAGACGTAAGTACAAAATATAAATACCAAGTGACACAAGGACGTCAGCTCAGCTGTTAAAGTGAACGACCCGACCGGAGAGTTCGATTCATTTTACGAATGAATCATCGCGAACCCTTTTACCTTTGCAGTTTTTGTTTTTTTATTGCCATAAGTACGATCCTTTTTTGTTTCCATTTTATTATTCATGGACTTATTGTCCTTGGGTTTTTTGCTTCCAACTTATTCCTGCATCTTCATACGATTAATCTTTTTTCCCAGATCTGCTTCAGTGTGAAACTAGATCATTCTTTAATTCGTATTAAAATAGCCGAGGTTTTCTTTTCTCGTTGGTACCACTTTAACCCACGCAGTCATATTTCGTGTCAAATATTGTAACAGTAGAAATGTTTTGTTAGTTTGTTGGTTCATCGCCTACGAAATTCTTTATGTAGCACATCCTCAAGAGATCGTCTGGGCTCCAAGTTTGTACTTTATATAATCTAACTAGGAAGTTTCGTTCAAATCTCTAAATTAAATTAATCCTCCGAGAGTTAAGTATAAACAATTTTGAGGAAAGCTACAAGAAAGTAAGTCCTTCTAAAGTAGGTATATCGGTGATCTCAGAAGTTCATAGTCGAACTAACATTAATGATTGAATGTTCATATCATATGTCATTGCCTAGCAGTCAGCATATTGCTGGTATTTATGAGATATATACAAGGGCCCAATGAAACTTTAGGATCCACATAAGAATCGGATCACGGGATAATTTGTTAGCACCGCAGTCTTCGTGGATATTTTTGCTACTGAATAAATAAGACGTTATCACGTTACGTACGGTTTACGTATTTCATGTATGAAATAAGTCAAGGTGTCCATATTTCTTAACTACGAACTCATTAAGTTACACATAAAAATTACTTTGACCATTACCCAAGTAGCACAGAACTGCATTATAAATTTTCACGTAAGGCCCACAACGTTAATCTAAGCATTTATACCGACTTATTAGAGTTCACCCGGGCTGCAATAGCTGTTTAGAAAAAAACGAGGCTCACTTTAATGCTTTCTTCTGTACTGTAAATCTATTAAACACCACAAACACGCCACAGATATCACTGTTATTCAGCGTTTAGTAGTGCAGTACCCTATCAGCTGTAAAAGCGCAAGTTTGTGAACACAAATAATGCAGTTTCCTGAATAAAAACCCAAGTGTGTACTATAAAGCAGTTGCATTTAAAGAGAGAACATAAGAACTACTATAACGTCAGCAGTTACTTTGTGAAGTTATTTAACAAAGAATTAATGCTTTATGCTGCATACAGATAAACTTTAACCATATTAGTCAGGTGTTACTATACACTCGAACAACAGCATTTATCTAGGCCAAGTTAGTTAGAACTTAAAGTGGACTTTTATGCAGTTACATAGCAGCAAACCTGGCAGCCATTCTGTCTTGGGCTGAATAATTGAACTTTCGTAGGCATTTAATCTGCTGATTGAATTATATGTAACACGAAACGAATATTTCTACACCAGGCTATTTTGACAGCTTCTTGACGTCTTTAGTTGTTTTACGAAATGTGGAAAGCCAAAGAAAGAACTGGTGGAATACGCCGTAAAATTAATGCAGAATACTTAAAAATTATACATGGAAATACAGCTAATGCGGGAAAAAACCAACAACCTACAAATTTAATGAGCCTTTGTCAAAACTTAACAGTGAACCAAGTTTTTGAAAATTCAGGCTCCGTATCCAGAAGTAATGTTAGTGTGGAAAGACATGGATTAAATCACGTTAACATGTTAGCAAGAGAGCATCTAGATTTAGATGGTACAACGGGTTTTTCATCCGAATCTAACATTAGTTATGGCCAAGAGTCAGCAAGTGCGCATCGAATATTGGACGAGACGGGTTCCGTATGTAATATTTATGATTACGAACGAGATTGTCCCAACGATTCAGAAAGTTCAGAAATGAGTGATTGTGATATACATGATAAAAGACAAGTATTTCAAACAAAAATAAAAAAATGGGCCATATCAAAAAATATTGCACAAACGGCCTTGAACGATCTAGCAAAAATTATAAATGATTTTGTTCCAAATGCATTACCCAATGACGCCAGAACCATTTTAGGGTCACCCAGATTCATCACTTTAAAAAAAATTAATGGAGGTGAATACTGGCACAACGGAATACATATTCCTTTAAAAAAAATTTTGCTCCATTGGCATGAAGCTCCAGAAAATATTACATTGAATATAAACTTCGACGGTTTGCCAATTTTTAAAAGTTCCAAGAATGAGTTTTGGCCCATACTGTGCAACGTTTTCGAAAATCCATACTTCAGGCCTTTTGTGATTGGCATTTATTTTGAACAAGGTAAACCGAAAAGTGTAATTGAGTACTTGGAAGATTTTATTAATGAAATGAAACAATTACTTGAAGACGGTATTTATGTTCAGAGTTGTGGAAGGAAATTTACAATAAAGATTAGATGTTTTATATGTGACTCACCTGCCAGAGCTTACATAAAAGGTATGCACTAAAAATATTTTTATAATCCTAATGGTTACCGCAAAACTAAAATTATTATTAATATATTTTATTTTCAAAAATAAAACACTTCCCTATGCCTATATCTTATCGTTGTTTATTGTCATTATCGTTGTAATTTCATTATATTTTATTTCTTCCCATTGATATTCGAAACTTACCCAAAATTGTGTCAAAAGTAAACTTAGTACAAAAAGATATTACAGAATCTCTGACTATTCAGATGATAAACCCGCATGAAATTAATATTTAGAATTATTACAAAAACAATCTTGCGTTTTCAGGTGTTTGTAATTTCAATGGCAAACATGGCTGCTTAAAATGTGTGACAGTTGGAGAGTACTCACACACTTCGCATACTGTTGTATTCCCCGACACGAGATGTCCCGAAAGGACTAATGAAGGGTTCCGGAATAAATTATATGGTGCACACCATAAAAGTGACTCGCCATTATTATCTCTACCAATTGACATGGTGACCAATTTCCCAGTAGGCGATTCCCTTCATCTCATTGATTTAGGAATAATGAAAAGATTACTGATTGGTTGGCGTGACGGAAACTTTGGAAAGTACATCACGAAATGGCGTGCGAGTGATACGGAAGCAGTTACAATGTTTTTAAACCAATGTAAATTACCCTCTGAGATACATCGTTCCGTACGAGGGCTTGATTCTTTAGCGTATTGGAAAGCGTCAGAATTTAGATCTTTTTTTTATTATCTTAGCATTGTCATTCTACGTGATGTCTTAACTCCTAATGCTTTTTCACACTTTTTGACACTCTACTGTGGAATAGCAATTTGTTCCAATAAAGCTTATCAATATTTGTTACCACTGGCAGAACAACTTCTGAGGTATTTTGTTGAACATTATAAAGATTTTTATGGAGCAGCATATGTAACAAGTAATGTCCACAATTTACTACATGTTTCTGCTGAAGTTGAAATGTATGGAACTCTTGATACCTTTAGCGCATATCCGTTTGAGAACAAATTGTACATGATCAAAAGAATGTTAAGAGACGGTAAAAATCCACTGTCACAAGTGGCCAAAAGACTAACTGAAGATGAGGATAACAATGGAATGAATATTCACCTAGAAAAGTAAAGAATAACTAAATATTCATACATATCCAAGAGTAAGAAAAATGTTTGCGTTCTAATTTTTCGGGATTTTATACTGTCTTCTAAAACAAAAGACAGGTATTTATTAACAGTTCAAAATGATATAGTTGAAATTGATTCAATTGAAGAAGTTGACAATATTGTGTCCATAAAAAGTTTCCAGTTGAAAAACAAAGAAGAAGTATTTGCCTATCCAATAAATTCATCCCGATTTGGAATATATAAATCTAATAGCCTTAAACAATGCGATACTAGTGTGGTTATGTTAAATCCTAAAGATATAAAATGTAAATTTGTATGTATTCCTCATAAAGAATACCACTATTTCATACCGCTAGGACATACTGTTTGAAAATAATATACAACATTGCATACTGATTGTTTTAACTTTTATTTTCTTTCCTCATTGAAAAATTATCTTGCACATAGCAGTGTTTAATCATTCCTGACACATAATCATATAAATCAAATTTAAAAAATGTTCTGCAAATACGGAAAATACGTGGCATAGATAAATTCGTGACACAAGTAACGCCTCAATAGGGCGTGCAAAATAGTACAGGCTAATAAATAATTTGTTACTTTTAACTAACATAAACATGAAGTTTTATAATTAGTATTAGGTATAGGTATACGAATTTCCTGTATTTCCTATACAAGACGAATTAAAAAAAAAACACAACATCTTTTCACTACAGTTGTACATTGTTACAAACATAAAATGTTCTTCTATAAAAACAAATTTAGCAGAACTCCAATAAAAAAAAAACAAACAAATACGAAGTTTAACAAATTCAAGTCATCACAAAAATATTAGGAAAGAACTAACTAAGAAAAAAATAATAGAAATCGATTAAAAGTCTTAATCTCTAGGCTTTCCATCCTTATCATCCCCAGCTCTTGGATCTGCGTCAGTATCATCGTCATCTCTAGGCTTTTCGGCATTATTGTCATCAGTTCTAGGCTTTTCTGTATTAATGCTATTATTGGCTTCAGGCTGGTTACTATCACCGTCTATATTACCTTCAGGCATGATTGCTTCGTTGTCTACTTGTCCTCTCATTTTTTTGGATTTACGGACTCGTTTTGTGGATTCTCGCAAACCTTGCATAGACTTACGTTCGGGATTTTTTTATTATTCCGTCTATAATTATGTAAATACATATTTGTTATTGTCGCGTATCATATTTTGATCCGGTTACAACCTGACACTGACCTGCAAATTGCAAAAAACACAAGAAATTTGAATTTCGCGTGGACCACTATGGATCCCCCTCAACTTAACTGCCTATAAACAAAGCCTACAAAAGAACAAATAGGTATTTATTCCAAATCTAGGAAACAATTTTTAAAAAACTCACCAAATTTTCTGCCATTGCTTCAAAGTTAACCTCGCTTCTCTTTGCTTGGCAAGTTTTAGATGTAACCGGAAAGCTCATACATTCGTTTTCCTGATTATCTGTATCCGTGTTTTGTTCCATAAAAGTTAGTTCGCTGTTAGCATCGTCATAGGTCCGAATGTTGTTTCTTTTTAAAGTACATTTTAGGGTATCCCACCCTGGTCCAGGCCTTGAATTCTCATCTTTTAATAATTTCATGGGGTATTTAGTACTTCTCGGTGGCCACCGTAGAAGTCCCTTAGTTTCCCACAGTGCAGGAACGACTGACAGAGTGGCAACACCTCTCTCTACAGTCTGAACGATTTTGTAATTCTGTAAAAAAATCAAAATCATTATGGTATTATTCAAGAAACGAAAGATCACAGACAACAGAAAATCACTTATTCAAACTACCTATCTAGTTTTTGTGGAAATTGATGCCACAGAAACTGGATAGGTAAATTAACTATACCATATACGTGTGTGTTAACGTAACATTTATTTAAACACAAAAACCTATAGATACAAACACAGAGGTACTACCTACCAAAATTGCACTATACTCGTATATTCACTTTTAATACTTTAATTCGCGACTCTTAAGTGACGCTAAACTATTATGAATGCCAAAGCTACTTTAAACAACCGGCTCAGTTGCGTCTTGGCGATTAACTGACTGAAAACAAGGACTTACAAGGATAGCGATCACACACCCCGCCTCCACCCGCGCACCCGGGCTCGGGCGGCGGTGGGGCGGGTGATGGATCGCGTTGCAGATCAAGCAAAATATTTCATAAAAAAATTCGGTGCGGGTCCCATATCAAATATTATTACCGATCACTACTACAGATTACAGATATTTGGTCCATAGAAATATAAAATAACAGATTTGGTCGCGTATCGAATAATTAAATAGTTTATGTATTATCTATTTAATTAAATTAGAATAACAGCTACATATTTAACCTACAATTTAATTTAATTACTTGTCGTCGAGTAATTACTAAAAAGGGAACAAAATGGTTTTAGCAGAACTACAGCGGGACCCTAAAAGCTTGGATCCATAAAGGTTGTTTTCTGGTTAACTAGCTCAAAATGTGAACCACTACTACTCTTCACATCGATCCATGGCTGATTTGTTTCTCACTAGTGCATAACTATTTTACTATTTGCTGAATTATAGGCCACATGAGAACACCCGTACAGACCTTAGCATTAAATGCATATTAAAACAGTTCACTTGCTATCCGCCATTTTCTCTGCGTGACTGTGAATTATTGTAAAATTTTATCTTTTTATTTTGATTTATTTTAGAAGATATCGATTGGAATTGATTTGGTTTACAAATAATTTACCCGTAGCCAGCTTTTTATGAATTTCTTTGTATAAAACAATAACATTTATTTCGTTTACTGTCCATTTAAGTTAGTTTTTTTTTTGTATTTAGTGGTATTTAGAGAGCGCGTGAAAATTTTAAACTAAACATGTATGGTATTTCACAGTAAAGTTACCTACCCAATAAGATTTCAGACACAATTGGAAAATATCGAAGTTTTACTTACCGTAAATTATATTTATTTTCACACAAATGGCACTTGAGATCTTGCACACAACACATATACACCTATGTTTAACAAATTGACAGTTCATATTAAAGAAAAATAAATAATAAAGTTATTGCATTCCACAATTTCGCTCAGAGTGTACTTTCAACTGCGCAAAAGCATATAAAATGTACACTTTCGTCTTTTTTGCTGTATTATAGGTAACACGTGTCTTGTTATTCAGGCAATTTTCAGCTCTTGGAGTGACTGTTACACACATAAATGCTAATATGATGTTGATATAATTCAATTATTTGATAATTGGAATTCTTGTACAGCTATGTGCTGAATAATTTGTGCCCAAATTAGAGTTATATCAGCAGAGGATGCGCTGCCTACGCTATTATACAGCATGTTTATGCAGCTAATGTTTTCACGGTGCACTGTGCAAATGCTGTTATAAAGCACTTTTGTGCTACTTGGGTATGATGTCATCACAATAAACGCTTAAAGCGCGAATTAAAACAAACAGACACACTTTCACATTCTTTGTAGCGTGACGGTCACAAAACATGGCTACTCTACTAAATAGTTCCATGGTAAAGATAACCTTATAACTGCGTCAATACGAGTCACAATTCGTGACCAATGTAGCTGCAGCGATGATAAACGATTTGCGTAACAAAGGACATGAATGTGTACATATAGAGATAATCACTTGGACGGCTCGTTTTCGACGATTTACTTGCACATGCACAACCTTGAACTTGACAGATATTCTTATGTTCCCATTGCGTATTTTGACATATTACGACCGACGCGAAATGGAAATCGAAAGTAGCTCGACCTTTAAGTCCGTTGAGGCTGATGCAAACGCGGAAATTTTCCACAAGCAAGCTTATTTTCTGTATAGCTTATATATCCTTTACTGAGAACGAGCTGAAGCCAATCGTAATACCGATCATTTTTACGACACAAAATCTGTTTAGGTAGAACATAAAACGTCTCAAGCATCAGACAAATGCAAGGTTAACGCTCCTATAAAATCTGTGAGCTCCCGTTCATACCCGCGAGCGGAGACGTGTCGAAATTATGCGTGCCTGGTAGTGATCGGTGATATTAGCTAACGTTGCACAACCGGGCGTCAAGTAGGCCGCCACTATATCTGGAAGACCTTCACCCGTATTACGGCTGCCCCGTGTTCCCGAGGGACGTTACACGGATAATTTAAAACTACAGCACTTCTGAACACTTCATACGTTACCGTTCAACGTCAAATATAGATCGCTTATCGCGGAGACGTTCAGATTACAAGTTGGCGGCGCTAAACGTGTTGGCGTTCTGACAGAATATGCAGTGCCAAGTGCAGTTGCAGCTTAGAGATATCAATTAAAATAAATCTGAACCGGTTTCTTTACTAATGAACAGCTGTCCCAATCATTAAAATATTCCTCTATAAATTACCCATCAATCAATATTGTATGTTTGCACAAAGTCAGGCCTATTTACAAATTCTAGTTTCAAAGTGTGCTTAGAATACCGTATAGTTACAATACAGTTCCGGCCATGTGCATAATTCTGTATTCGCGAGGTCAGTATTTGCAAACATTACCGCCTATGTACCGTGAATACACATTAGGTTTAACAGGTGTTGTTTGAACTCACCTGTACTCGCAAACTTCTGAGAGCAGGAAACTGTGCTAGTCTATCCACCTCGTCCCACGTCGCTAAGCCCGTATTGTTTAGGTTTAGGAAGCGGAGGTGTCTGGAATATCAATGAAATCGCTCAAATGACGTCGCACAAAACAAACTGTATTCAAATTCTGAAGATCAATAGGTCAATGGCAACACACACATTGACCTAATTGTGTAATAATGATAACAAATGATTGTATTCACTTACGGGAAGGCATCGTGGCTTTTCTTATTTCCGTGCTCATCGATACATTTCTCACACGGGTCCGGCTCTAGAGTAGTTATGGGACAGTCGTTAACCAGCAGGGTTTCCAAGTTGGGGAAAGCGTAGCCTAGTTTGGAGATCTCTTTCCAACTTACGACGTGGTTCCCGGAGAAATGGAGTTTCTTCAGCTGGTCGTGTACGGGTTCAGTGACATCAACGTTAAGTCGTGAACACGATTCACACTGGGCTTTCTCATCAACCTCTTTCCCTGTTAAGTCCACATAGGAGTACTCATTAAGGCTCAAATGCAACTCCTCCAGAGCTGGTAGAGCTTTGAGTAAAGCGTGGACGCTCGGCCAACGGACGTACGTGGAATTCAGAATGAGGTGGCTCAGATTGTCCCACTGTGGCTGAAGAGACAGCGCTGCCTGGATCTGGGCCGAGAGACGGTTGAAGCTCAAGTTTAAAAACCTTACTCGCGGCGTCTGTTCCAGTATTGCAAAAACCTAGAAGCAAAACTCTATGTCAGTCGTACATTATTAAGGAGTGAACGTAACAACGCGGAAATAACTGCCTTCTATAACCAATAATTGGTATAGTTTGTCGTAACTGTGGGAATGGTGTGCTTATCGCAGAGGCTTGTTTGCAGTAATAGTTGAAGGAGGTTATTATCCATAATCTATGATGTTCTTAGCAGTAACTTACTTCTTCCCACTCGGCTAGTTTGTTTTTGGCTATATCGAGTTCGACCACATCGGCGCACTTATCGGCGAGGGCGCAGGCGTCTCCCGCGCAGTCGATGTCGCAGTCGTTGAGCACCAGTAGCGTGGGCACACTCAGTCGAGGGGAGCGCTTCGGCACAAATATAGCAACCGGCATGTCATCTATCGGAGGGTTCACCTCGCCCTTCGCGCCATATTTCCGCTCTAGAGCTTCTAGGAGCGACGGCATTTTGGTAGACACCTATGATTCTTGCTTAATGATACCTGTAACAAAGACATTTTTTTCAGTAACATTCACTAAAGCTAAATGCTTAATTTTTATTTCGCTTAATTCTGATACTGCATCAAATTACATTACTACTGTTTCGATAATTTAGAACCTCGACCGTAATTGTTAGTTCATTGCCAATGGGTCACCGTCAACTAATAAAGTAACGTGTAAGTAAATATCGGAAACGCAGCTCATAAAAATACAATTACCATCTAAAGTGACAGTATTGTGTCGTTGATTGACAACAAATGAAGAACATGATGAATATTCAAATGTCGCTATCACTTACACAATCAAAGCGCCACACCGAAGGCTCAGTTTGAAATTAATTAATTGGTTAATATTAATGAGCGGCGTTTCCTTCTCGCTTGAACTCATGCGCAACCGGCTAAATAAATACACAGTACGTAAAGCAATAAACCAACAGACCGGAATATTTGTTCAAGGACTTGCATGAGTTGCTCAGAACATAAATATTATTTTAAGGAATTAGACTGATGGGGGTCTCTAACATGAATTAGCATTCCAACATGTGTTTTACTAACCCAGATTTTCCATGGCCAACAAAATGAGACGTTTTATTAGCATTAGGAGCATTATCTACCAAATGGATGTTTTAATAACGTTAGCTACTAAGTAAAACTGAAATTCGTTAAAAATGCTCCTAACGCGGTCAAGAATTGTAGAAAAGTTTCTTCAACAACAGTTTTATCGATCGGTTTAGATTCGTGATACCGGACCGTAAAAAGTATATTTGGCCCGGTTCGTGATGTGTGTTTTATATGGCGATTCAATAATAATTATACTTTACGACTGGGTTTGATACTTCTTACCCATTCATGCGTTAAAACCAAGGTTTACTGAGGGCGATACTGATATCGTTTATTGCGTTTTAGTAATCTTGTGGCAAAACCGCGAAAATAATACAAAATTACAGTGAGGAAATCTAAGGATTATTGCGTTGTGGTTTTGCTAGCTCATCGGTACCTGCTATTGCAAAACTATCAGGAGTAGTACTTGAAACTTGAGCGACAGTTTCTTCTATAAGATTTGATTTGCATAAATCTACATAAACTAATTTGCATGTCTTGTCTAGCCCATTCATTCCCTCTTTGCAAATATCCTAAAAGACTCGTCTCCTCTCTACAGAGATAGACAGACTCATTTCATCATCGCATTTCAAAGTTAGGGCATGTTTTAAATGTTTAAAGTTTCTATCGATCCCCAACTTCATCTGGCTTTGTTTTACTCCAGCTTGAATTTAATTGAAATTCTTCACACCACTCCACTATTGCTTGAAACTAAACCGCTAGGAACAATATTAGAAGGGATGTTGCCCAATACTAAGTAGTCGGGCCACGGGCTGTTCCGAGACTTCGTGACTCGTGACTGCAGCCAAGGTCGAGTTCAAATGAGCATTAAACGTAATTAGTGCCTTGTCTCACAATCATAATAGAACTGACTAACTGATTGAAACGACAATTTGCTCAGTAAGCCTGGGGTTTTGATGCGACGGATAATAATTTAAGCAGTGGACGTCTTTCGGATGAATGATGATGATGATGAACGCCTTCCTGTTATTCGTTTGTAAAAAGCAATGATTAACTATGTTTTTTACCTACACACAGGTAAAGCACCAAAAGACTCCAAGCAAGACCCGCAAACAAGACCACAAAAAATGACCTTATCGAACTAAAGGGACACACGATTGGACATTGTGTTATAATGATTAAGGTTACATTCAACAAACGGCTCGATTATAATATTCTTTAGATGCTTGTCGGCTATGAAACTGTTGGCGGAACGTAACATGAACGATAAAGTCAAGGCTAATAGAATACAGCTGGCTTACAAGACAACAGCGCAAAACATTTCTACAACGTCCCGACTATACGAGTATTTTCCACAAGGGATTTCTAACGTTGTTTGCAATTTTAGTAGGTATAGAGCAAGACATTTTTCTTCTATCCTTCGTAATAATGCATCTAAGCCGACTTCGGGATCGGGATAGATGGAATCTTTTAAAGCATGATTTATTTTATTGTTTTGTTTCTCTACGTTTTCCTACTTGCCATATCAAAAGCGTCGTGGAATATCAATAAAAACCGCCGTAAATTGCTATAACGCATTACGTATGACATAAATCCCGTTCTACATTTCTAATGCGCGTATAATGCTGTTGCGAGCGACTATGTTGGCTAACTGGCGGCCATTGATTGTGCAAAGCATCATGAGCATCGCGGATATGTAATGCGATACTAAATTAAACGTACATTACGTGTAGCGTAAACTTTTTCATTGACTGAAAGACTTTGATAAAAAAAAACACGGCGTGGCACCCGCACGACGGAAGCCTTGGCTCGTGGAGGATTTATAACGTGGAACTGTACTCATAAATAACTCCAAGCCAACTGAATATATCAGTTTTGATTTTTAGTTCCTGTATCCGACGTACTTTCTGAATGTACCAACCCGCCTCGTATGTAATGTACCAACACGTCTACAAGCCGACTAAACGTCGTCAGTAAAAAATCCGAAGAAAGCAAATAAAAAAGTTATCAACCTTGTGAGCTACCTTAACTTGTTTCAAATTCAATATCCCTTTCAAATTCCGGAATTGATCGTGACATGGCATACATTATAAACGCGTTTAGTGTCGTGTTCATAGACCCACATTTCCCCTTCATGAATTAGTAAACGTTCTACCAAGTTTTGGACACTTGCACCACTGCACTGGCCATCGTAATAAGGTTAACCAATTCCGCTCTAGTTATTGTTTACATAATGTGAAATAATAATTGAAATACATAAGCCTTTTGTACGTTTCATCCTCACTTTTGTATATTCTTCTAATTAGCAGGACCCTGTTATTATGTTCATTTTTGTGAACTGCATTCTGTAAAACAGCATCAATGGGACCAATGGGATAGTATTTTACAATGCAAATTGTTTGAAATAGTATAATGAATGTTTATCCTATTCCTTCCATATCTGCTATCTATAGGTTCTTAGCGCTAATCAATTAGTTTATTTTTCTAATAATTTATAGTTTATAATTCTGTTACAGTAAGGTTGTTCCGAAAGCGAGAGTCTACCAAGGCCGGAACACTTGTAATCGTATTTTTGCACAACATTATTTAACGCTCTTGTTCTTTTTTTATTACCTTCATCTAATGGATAAAGTTCTGATTGTGATTATTCGTAATATGTAAGTACATACAAAACTACATATTCTATAATATCTCTGACAGGTTCTTGATTTATATTGAGATAGTGCAAGACAAAGCGCTACATACATCCTGCGTGAGTTGAAACAATGAGGCTAATAAAATTAATAGTGCATGTTGCTCAACATTATGAGACTACAAATAATTATTTATTCTAGTACTAGAACAAGTTGTATCTACGTATGTCATACTAGACTTCAAGTGGCATTTCGTGCCTTCCACAAGCAGAATGAATCAATGTTTAATATTATAACTCTCGATAAGCTTTGCGTGTCAGCCAGGTAGAAGTCATTCAACAGCAGTTACGGGCGTAAAGTCAATTTCGATCGAAAAACTATATTACAATTTCTACAAAAATATTGCTATAGTTCTCTGTGGAGTAAGCAATATCGTTTTAATTAAAAGAGTTGCTTGCTTTTGCAAATCTTGTAAATAGCATCTACCATTACCAAAATCATACTCAAACCGAGCCTCAGCACAAATTGTGTGAGTATTTTTTTATTAGAACTAAAAGTAAATCAAGTTTACTCAATTCTAATTGTTGCTGCCTCAGTTCAATTATATTAAGCACCACCAGCGAATAATACTATCCATTTATTTAGTCTTTTGCTCAAGTTAAAAAACATCACATGTCATGTGCATTTGTGTGAGCATAGGATTGCTCAGAAGCAAACAAAAGAACGTAGACGCTGAGGTATCCTTTGTGGCATAAATGAGAATTCATCCACAGGGCGGCCACCCCTTCGGGCCAGGCGTCGCGACGGTAAGGGCGGCGAACCTAACGTCTCGACTACCCACACTTTGGCACAACCACTTTGTCTAATATCCATCTGTTGCTTAAAATGTCTGGATAGAAAATATATTGGCTCTGAAAGTATGACCGAGCATTAAGAGATTAATTTGTAATTTAGGTAGAGTCATAAATGGGGAAATATTGGAATAGGGATTTTTCCGAAAGTTTAAGGGGCTTTTATCCATTCAATCAGAGAAAATATGCAGGAGCTGGAAGTTTTGAAGAAGTATGTATGAAGGGAGAGTCATCAAGCTCGGTAGACGTAACTTCGAATAATTAGCCCACAGGAGAATAAAGCTGGGATTGGGCAGCAGGGTTGCTACCTAACATGATAGACCGGCGACTTTATAAAGGCAACGAGGTCAGACTAGATGCAGAAGCTCGAAAACCGGTTTCTGTGGCACAACATGCATGGAAGTCTTTTCCACCAATGGACTGTCAATAGGCTAAGTGGAGTGATTTGGAAAAAATATGTAGAAGTTTAATCAGATTGCGAACAAATCGCAAAAAACGCGAACCAACACGGTTACTGTGAAATGTTGTGTGAACTATAAATTAGTGAACAAGTACGAAATACAATAGATAATCGCTTTGGAAACGTACAAAATACGGCGGAACGTGCGTGACCAAATGAGATCGTTCACGTGTCCTTTGCTAACATTGACAAAGGGTTATAAAAAACTAATTATGAATCTCTAAAAGCGCGAGATTATACTGCGCAGTTCTTTTTGCGCAGTGTGTAATGTTCAAATCATAGAATAATTTGTAAATAAAGGTGACTGGAAATAATCACGTTTTTTCCTTGACCACATTATTAGCTTTCGTCATAGTTAATGTTTTGTTTTTACAATTTAACTGCGCTTCATTTGTGCGATCATTCAATTTTATTACTTCAAATGATAATTATATTAATCATAATTATTTACATAATATAGATAATTTTGTTACAGCGTCTTAATGACAAACAAGGATTTCATAATAAATCGATCATTATAAAGCTTTAAGCCGACACAGACGCACACACCAAGTAGAAATATTCTGTACACTTTCAGTCCCTTATTTAATTTTAAATGCGAATATTGATCAGCTCAGAAAAATCCGGTGTTCCTCAGGGGTCTATCCTTGGGCCTTTCTTTTTACCTTTTTCAAATTCAGTTTCAAAAGGGAATTTTGGTTTCGAAACAACTATGTTCAACAAAGTTAGTATGCTTACTGCGATTGGAACATAGGATTGCGATGTTAATGTTGTTACGCGGATCTTGAAGGTCGTCGGAGATAAACATTGAAATACGTGGGACGCATAACACGTGCGACAGACATTACTGAGTAGAAACAACACTCGTTTGCATTGCCTTGTTTACGGACACCTACAAAGTTTACTGATAATGAAACGCTTTATTTTGGTATGGCATGTGCAATTCCTGTTTGTTTTGCTGGTTATCTTTTAACGAGCTATAACAATGACTGTGTCATGTTTCAGTCAAAATCGTTGTGTAAACCCACATTACCTTAATGGAGTTATTTTTGTCGGTTTAAAAAGATAAAACTACCTACTTACTTATTCTTCAACTTGAAAACAAATAAAGAAAGTTTTGAAATTGCCGACAAACTATGTTCAGGAACTGAATCGCGGATGGGACCACAAGGAACACATATCGAGTCTAAAAAAACACAATAAAATAACTGTTCTCTAATATAAAACATCTGTAGAATGAGTTTAGTTAATTCGCACGACGATCACAAGGACGGCTCACTATTTCTGAACGCGATGTTGCAATGCGCGGGAATTTAATGCTTTTTGACGTAATATTTTAGTAGAGCCAAGATTTAAAAAAACTATGTTTTGTATCATTCAACATTTCAGCTAATCTTGTAAAAAAAATCTAAATAGTTCAGTAAGTAGATGAATTTTTCGTAAAGCTTTTAATATTATTAGGGGAAGAGGTATATATTTAACTAGGTAAAGCTTCTTTAAAACAAAAGTATTAATTTGGATCAACACAAACAAGTAGTTTTTGTCGGTTAATTTTGTATTAATTTTTCAGCTTAGTTAGTATTACAGTCAACCATAGATCGTTGGAAGTTAATTTGTTTTTCGGAAGCTTTATTATTTCCCATTAGGTAACCGCTCTATCTTCTAGTAATAGAAAAAAAGAATGAAAGAAAATAGGTAAATTGCCGTAAACATGACGCAATTTTTTTATTCGTCCATGGACGCAAAGAAAGAACTCAAAACAGAAAAGAACAAGTACCTAGTACTCTCAAGTCTAGATAGCCTTAAAAGTAGGTACAGTTTTAGTTTTAACTTACGTACGTACAGTATGGTTACATGTTTTCCTTTATGGAGCAATAAAGAAATGCCTTAGCAATAGTAATGAAGACACTTGTTACGGAATCGCTCCCATTATCATAATGTTAATTGCTCAATAACAGAAGCACTAAACCAATGGTAAAACAATTTGGACACGTTTTTGTAATCAGGAAGTAGGAGATACGCGCGCAAATAGAATTATATGGGTCACGGTCAAAATCGATAACACCCATGCTGGCCATGTCGGTCGGGGCACATAAAAAGGATTACATCATGCTAATTAGAGCAAGTCAGACGATGATTAGTCTAGATAGTAAAGGTCTTGCAATTACGATCTGGCAATAAAAAGAGTGGGAGAATGTATTTATTTTTGGTAGGGGAAAGGTAATTTATGGTATCGATATTTTGTTTTTTTCGAAGTTGTTCATGCGGCGGAACAACCCTAAAGATAAACAGCCCATTCAGTCGATAAATTCGATTGCGTATTTTATCACCTTCTAGTTACTTAGAACAAGGAAGTTGTTTGTACACAGCGTCATCGGATACTATAGTCTGGTTTTATTGATTGCTTAGTACTTACTAAGATAATTTGGGTACAATGTAAGGTTGCATTTTTTGGAAAAATATTTATGTACCAGCCTGGGTACTCACACTACTCACCCAATTTTGTAGAAGAAAATAGAGCCTACGCTCGAGTTCGAAACTTGATTTTTGTTTTCACTAAAAAGCAGCACAATATGTTATTACAATATGTTATTATAACAGATGCTTGTAATTTAATTAATTGATGTTCTATAATACAAGAATAAATATTAAAAACTGACCTTTTTTCCACACTTCTATAAACAAAGACTTTTGTCGCACTTTTCTTGACGCTTAATTTTCAAAAAATGCCTTAACAAAAATACACACATCGGGGGTTCACTATAATTTTAAAACGAACGAAATCAGCTGTTCACATGTTTTTCAGATGCGCCTTGAAGAGATTTCCATACGGTCCTCCAAACGCACTGAAATAAAATGACAAGAGAATGTTTACATCAATACATTGCACAGACGCAATGCCTGTTTCAACGCACACTAGAATCGTTTGTATACATACAGAAATATTGACTGACAAAAGTGGGGATGAAAGAGGTCAATGACGTTTACATTTGCGGCACTGAGTGACAAAGATAGAGCTATTCAATTCAAGAAAAAAACAGAGATAGAAATACAAACAAATCAGCCACCTGAGACGCAACACAAGTACAAGTTTGTGAATGTGTGTATCTAAAGGCAAGTACACACTTATTTGAAGCACAATATTACGAAAATAAATATTTTATTTTTTAAATAGATGATAATTTACCTATACCAATTTATATATGCAAAATGTAAGATTAAAGTATTAAAATACAAAACTGACATTGAAAAGTTCTCTGGACGGCTTATACCAAACCAAGTGCGGTATGACAATTCATGATCCAGATGTTGTAAATGAAGAGCGTGAAATCTCATGACCTAAGTTGATAAATTTTCGATACAAAAATTGAAATATTATGTGCAATCATTTTAGATATTTATTTAATGTTATCTTACCGTTTGTTTCTATAAATCTAATAGTCATTGGAAATATAATTCTAATTAAATAACCAACGTTGTTTTTATTTTTACATTTTACTGCGTTTTCTTCTCAACAACCATAGGCCTTCACATAAAAAAACATAAATAATGTCAAAACATGTCATTTATCTAACTTTACGACTGGCCAGTATTTGTATACGGTTATAGTGATTTACAGGAGTTATAATATTAGTTGAGTTTAAAAAAAATACATTTTCACCGAAACAAATAAGCATTACTGTTCTATTGTTACCTACGTTTAATTAACACACATGTTTACACTAATAAAAATAAAAAAACTTTTTATTTTAGTAACTTTTGTCCCATCACTTTCGGTGCCCGTGTTCCAGCCTTTGTGAAACCAAGTTCTGTAGCACAATTAGCAGATGCTACAAGTGCACAGAATATGTAGTAGACTAGACAAACTTTTCAGTTCTGCTATGTCATGTCACTTTTGTCAGCTGTCAATGTCAAGAGTTAAACTAAAAGTCAACATCAAAATTATTTTCGAGTTTTCGTCACAGCTCAAATCTTGCCGTTTTATCATTTATTTTAAATTTACTTTGTGATAATGATAATTCTATATTTTTTATTGATAAGAAGTTGCCAAGGATAAGATTTATATATTTTGAGCAGGCCCTTAAGAAGTGGTGATCCTTAGTCCCTTTCAAGTAAGTAATGTTTAGATCGAGTATTTGAAAACCTCTTGTTTATCAGTTCTTTTTTACTATATTCTAAACAGTTTAAATTCTAATGTCATTTATGGATTCTGGCAAAGACGAGGCTACCATGGGTGTTATAAAAAGAGACTCAGATATTAAGTATTTTAAAAGGAAAATAGCTTCCTCTGTAATTATTAAATCATACTGCAACCAATTTATTTATTAAGTGTAGCGATATTGATGTTCGTTACGGGTCGTCAGTAGACCGAAAGTTTGACAACCAGTCTTACCAAGGGGTATCATACTGCCCAGTTACTGGGTTGTGGAGGTCAGATGGGCAGTTGTTGCATGTAAAATACTGGTATTCAGCTGCATCCGGCTAGACTGGAAGCCGACCCCAACATAGTTGGGAAAACCAACCAACCATCACCAACACTTTTTAACCTTCTATTCTCTTAAAACGGTCCATTACAAGGTCTAAGGATTTAAGTCTATTATAACAAGCATATTAAAAAAAAAATACATTAAAAATAAATCTATCAGTCTGGGAATAAACCTATCAGTGATGTCATGTATTGGAAATCAAATAAACTGCTCAATATATAACACAGTTTGATCATAAATTGTGGTTATTTTACAGTTTACTACAGTCAGGTAAGTGTGTATTTGTGTTATTTATTAATATGTTTTCCTTTTACTCACATTTGTTTGAACAGTTTATGACAGTTTTAAAGGTGTTTCTTAGTACTTGCTTTATGAAAACCCATTACCCACATATTTTGTGGACATTTCTTCATTGCAACAGTTCTTTCTTGATCATTGCTTTTTTGGATCATTGTATTTTTTTATTGTATGCAGTGGGGTAACTGCGTAATACACTAAGAGTAGCAATTCAAAAAAGGCTTTCATTTTGATAGTTCAACAACATTCATAGCATTATTTACATTGTTGAGCATACAAATTTTTCAAACACAATATGAATCAGTGGATTGAAAGTATGTTACACAATTAGGATGCTGTTTTCTTGCATAGGGAGTTAGGGAGTATCATGTAGTATGACTTGCATTAATTTGCACATTTCTCTGACAAATCACCAGAAACTATTTTAATACAAAATTGACATCAAAGACTCTGTTTTGGAGTTCGTTTTTATCAGAGTTTTAAAATTAGCAGAATAAAGTCTGAAATAAAAAAAATGGCTTGATGGTCAAACCTGGGTGTTGAATGCAGAGGCAAACTTACTATTTGTACAAAAGTAAGTGCCACTGCGCAAATTCTGTAGCTCCAAACATATGTGCATAGCAACAGCAACGGCATAGTAAACTTGTCATACTGAAAATTATGAGAAAATACAGATTAAAATTGTTTGATGTGTTTAACATATTATAATTTGGCAAGTACCTGTTATTATAGCATCTTGGCTTACCTCAAAAATGCACCTTAACGGTATGTTTAAGGTAGCAAGACTCAATGTTAACGAATAACTATCCACATTTGAAGTATTTCCTTTATTGAGACCCGCAATTACAGAAATTACAATAGTAATGGTTTTTTGACTTTAGTTTTCCTAAGTAAGGTAAAGAATAAAAATAAAGGAGATGGAACTATTGCCTCTTAATAGAGAGAACCTGGAAGGAAGATGCTAAAGTCGCAAGCAAAAGCAAATCGTTAGTTAGTACATATAAAGTTGAAGAACAAAAAAAAACCGGCCATTTGCATGTCGGACCGTTCACAGTGAAGGATTCTGTAGTTCGGATGAATTTATCCCAAGAACAAAGTTATTCAAATTCAAATCTTTATTGCACATCACATGTGTTTACAAGGTCTTAATAATAATAATAAAGTTCACATGGACCCTCACAACAATTTCATAAAAATATGAGTAGTATGACATTATCTTTAAAAAACAATCAAATACAATTACATTAAATAATATTACATTTAAATATGTGACATACGTCTTTGCAAATTCTCACTAGCTCTAGAAATCATGAAAAAGACGTAATTAATTTCAAATAAAAATCACACAAATTAAATTATTCAAAGATTAATTCATTACAAATAAATTATGTCACAGATTAAATTAATATAAAAAGTCAAATCAACAAGTCAAATAAAACTTAGCATTTTAGTTGAAAAACATGTTCTCCCATATATTCCAACTGCAAACGTAAGTTTGTACATACAATAATGAGAGATTTACAATGTTATTTTAAGACCATAGACTTCGTTTTCCTGTAATCTATGACTATTAGAAAGAAGAAGATATTGTGTATCTTTTTCAAAATTTTAGGCTCAGTTGTTTAGGAGAAGGGGGAATGGTCAATTTTCATCAATTTTCTTAAATATATTTACTTCAAGATTTAAAAAAATAAATTGAGATTCTCACAACAACCCCTTTCATTTGATATGTCACACAGTCACACGGTACAGTTTGCAAAACTGTTATTTTTCATTTTCCCCCAAAAAGTGATCAAAATAAAAATTCATTTATTTACGTTACACATCTGTGTTTTGGTCACAGAAATTGATATCTGTACCAAATTTCAACTAAATTGGTCCAGTAGATTCGATTCGCAAATTGGCTGTGACAGTAAGGATAGCCAGCCAGCCAGACAGACACACGCGTGATCCTATAATGGTTTTTCCTTGTGAGGTACAGAATCCTAAAAAAATATTTTTTTAAACATATAAAGAAATTATAACACGAAATCTTTAACCTACAAATATTGTAAATGTGAAAGTTTGTATGTTTGGATGTTTCTTACTCAATGACTCAAAAACGACTGAACAGATTTGTATGAAATTTGGCACACATATAGTTTATAATCTGCATTAACACATAGGATACCTACTACTACTACTTTATTCCGATAAACGCAGACGAAGTCGCGGACAGAAGCTAGTATATAAATAAAAAATATAAATCTTGAGTAGGTAGTGTACAAAGTTCTCATATTGTTCGATTCACTTTCAATTGTATATGCAATACAATAGAGCAGTTTATAAATTAGCGTGTGCTCCTTTATTGAGACGACCATCCACTGCTACGCGGTATGTGCACGGAGAGGTTTTGCCAGGTTAGCTGATCCATTCAATTGTTTGCTAGCCACGCATCCGCGCGTACCGTGTCCGTGGGGCACATTGGACGATCCTGCCTACAATACAATAGGAAAACTGGCCACCTCTAACGAGACCAATGTAACTTAATAATCTTTTAAATAAGGTGCAATTTTTACTAAGTCAACCATAAAAAAATCTACCAGTAAAAAGTTATAGGTAGGTAAATGTTTTTTTTTTGTTTTGTTCAATAACAAATCCCGTACATTTTTGCCCAATGTCCTTTTCATGCAAAGCGAAGCTAAGTACACTTAGCTTAGACTTGGACTGCTGCTGGAGTGGTGCCTTTATTGTTACCATTAACGTGTTTATAAATAGTGCACTACTGTGTTATAAAAGAGAAACTATAATTATTACTATTCTTTTTCTTAGCGTATCGACAAGTATTGTAGTGTTGTAATTTATACTGTTAACTGAGGTTGTGGCAATTGGTAATAGAAGTTTGAAATATATTTGTTTTTAGACTCATTTTGAAAAGTAAGGTACTTTGTGTATGTATAATTTTTTGCTGTGTGATTACTGGTAATAGGATCTACTATTCTGAGTTTTAGCTGGCTTATTGGTTGAATCGCACGAACTTACTCTCCCGAAACGGGCGAATCGACACTATTAAATAATATAATTTTAACTTGAGACAATTCGCATGAAGTTAATAGTAAATTTGTAGGCCAATCGACAACTCTAGAAATACGTATAAGGCAATTGGCACATTTTGAAAGTTATGCAATAAAGTTAAGAAAAAAGTACACTACCTTTTTACTGCATACAAATTCAAAATTCGTGCGAATCAACCAATAAGCCGATCATCATCCTCTCCGTTCTGCCCTTAGACCTTTGTTTTTTGTGGTTGGTACGGCATGTCTTCTTTTCCATACATCTCTATCAGCCATCATCAGGTCTATTATGAACCTATTATGTTTGTCGTTGTTATTATTTCATGGTTTGCCTGCATTGTTGGTTCGTGGATGGGTGACCATCTTTACATATCGAAAATCCTCCGTGTCCCGGAAAGCATGTTAAAGCTGGGAACAAATTATCTGATATCTTATTTGTATCTGGATAGTACATTTAGCACTACACTGTGCAAACTATCGGTCGTAAGTCGCGGACGTGCCCTTGAGTGTTCGGACGTCTGATGGTCGCAACTGTCAGCCGCGGCTTACGGACGCGTCCGATAATTTGTTCCCAGCTTAAGCTGTTGGTCCCGGCTGTCATTCGTGGATCTTTGACAGTCGTTACGGGTCGTCAGAAGTCCGAAAGTCTGACAACCAGTCTTAAGGGGTATCGTATTACCCAGTAACTGGGTTGTGGAGGTCAGAGGCAGTCAGTCGACCCATGTAAAATACTGGTATTCAGCTGCATCCGGTTAGACTGGAAGCCGAGCCCAATATAGTTGGGAAAAGGCATGGCAGATGATGGCCTGCTTCGTACCTGGTATTTACAAACCACCAAAATGTCTAATGAGTCGATGACTAGCTGTTTACACTCATGTGGTATTACTAAATGAATTTTCCTTGTGTGATTTAATAAATGGCTGAGAATGATACATGGGCATTCATTGCTTTTTTTAGTTTTCCTGAATAGTGTTGTTAAGTGTGGAGTAGTTATTGTGTTTCTTATTTAATACTTAAGGTAAATTCTTATGTCATTTTAGTTAGGGTAAATTCTTATTTTTTTTTGTCATGTTTACTAGTGGTCTAAAGGTGTTTATTAGGAGCGCTTATACTAAAAGTTGGCAACGTCGCAAATAGCTGTCAAATATTTATCAGTTTTGATTAATTTGGCAATATTACTGTATGGAAATATGTTATGTGGCTAACTAACTAACGAAAATATTGATTATGAAATGCAATAATTAATATCGTAACACCGAATATTTAGTTTTAGATGTAAAAAAACTATTTGGAATCTTTCCAGATGCTTTTTATACACCTAAAACGGTTACAACATCAAATTAAATGATAAAATTGCAATTCATATTCTAGTTCGCTACTTAGCCACATTTCTTATTTCCATAAAGTAATATTGCAAAATTAATCAAAACAGCGAAATATTTGACATCTATTTGCGACGTTGCCCACTTTCAGAATAAAGGCTCATAATGTTGCATATTACCAAGGTCAGATGTCAGATGTTACACACCATATGCGATTGCTGTAAGGCTGGCTCGATTTTATATTAATCATACTAGTGTGATCTAAATCAATGTTATATAAATATTTGTACGCCGATATTTACGGCTAAACATGATTGGACTCAAAACACGGACTAATATCTTGCATGCTCTTGTATGTATACAATGTTTAAACAAATAAAGAAATCTTATCTTATCTTATCTAAAAGTATTTATTAAAACTAAAAAATAATGTACATAAGTGTCAGAGAAACGGTATTTAATCGCTTATCTAGCTTCAAGCAGAATGACAGTACAATACTGTACTGTGTTTGTTGTTTGTACTGTTTCTGTGTGTTCATTTATCACATTATTATCGCCTTCGATATAATCACATGTCATGTTTGTTTACTACACAAGTGTGATGTAAATAGCACATAACAATACACCACGCCTGTAATCCCCGAACGGTTAGGCAGAGGTTAGAGGTGTACCTATAGCACACCCTCATTTCGCGAGTTATGTTTAAGTCCCATGTGTGTGTATACCTAAATATAAATAACTTATCAGAAACAGTAATATAGGTACTTACTACTTATATTATTTCTGTCAAAATGCTCTAACTACTCTACTAAAATTTATATGGGACCAACTTAACTTTGCTTGGATAGTTTTTGAGTAAGCTTCAATTATACGTATTTTTCCTACTTAGTATATGTGGATGGTTTGATGATAACTTCCTGTCACTGTTATTTACAAAGCAGGTAGTGGTATTAGAATTTGTGTGGGGTAGGTACCAAAACTAAAAAGTGAAAAATAAAAACATTTTACAAAATAAAAAAAACAACCGACTTCCAAAAAACACTACAAAGTGAAAAATAACTTTAATTTCGGAAGTCAGAGGCAAAAAACAAAAATTCAAAACCAAAAAACCGACTTCCGAAATTAAAGTTATTTTTCACTTTGTAGTGTTTTTTGGAAGTCGGTTGTTTTTTTTTTGTAAAAAGTTCTTTATTTAGGTATAGCTTTGGATATCAGTGAGTATATTCATGTACTTTATTTTTGTGGAACAGTAAACAGTATTTTAGAGTGAAAAACAGTATAATACTGTTTTTAACAGTATGGTTGGCAACACTAGTTCCTTCACAAGTGACGTTGCATTAAGTAAGTTCTTTTGACAACCCCTGTGGGCTAAGTAACAAAAACAAAACCGTTACACTTAACCTTTTATTTATTATTTCCCATGATAGAGGGTATAGTTACACGTGTTCCTTCAACTGGCTAATATTAGAGTTAAAGAGAAACGGCCATGTGACGGATAGACGGACAGATCAACAGACATACAGACGGCATAGTCTTACTAATAATAATTGTCCCTTTTTCGCCCTTTGGGTACGGAACTCTAAAAGGAAACAGGTTAACATAAAAAGATGTTGATGAACGATTACTTACATTATTTAAGCAATAAAAAATGTATAGTTTATTTTATGATTGTTTTTAATCACTTCGTTTTAAGGCTTGTGCAGACCAGCGCGACACGAACAATGCGACGCGACTGTGACTTTTTCTTGGAAATTGTATTGTTCGTGTCGAGTCGCGCGACAAGTCGCGCTGGTCTGCACAAGCCTTTATTGAACACCAGGCCCCATAATTAACCACACGATCAATCACAATCTGAATAATTTTTGAAGGATAATCCAAGGCTTGCGGGTTTGTCCGAAAGGGATATCACGGCCCCGGCACACAGGCAACGGAAGGAACACGGGTGGGTTTTAGTCAGTAAAAGTCTGACACACCCTCTCGCTCTGCCCAGAGCGGGAGAAGTCATTTGATGATTTCCCATCCTGAAAAAAAAAAGGCTAATCCATTGCTTCATAAATGTTCGAAAAATTTGTCTGCTTAGCAACGTAAATAACGCAATGAATGTTGTTGTCCCTTTGCCCAACAACGACGTGTTGGCCTTCACTTTTGTGTCTAAAAAACCATAGGAACAAAAAATACTTCTATTGCCCAACATTGAGTCATCTTGAATAATCAACAAGAACTATGATTAAGTAGATATTTACCTTTGTTATTTACATATTTATTTAATTACTTATCTGTAATCTAGAAAGCCATCACCACTACTAACAAGATAAAATAATGGCAAGTAACGACATCTTTGAGTTGAGGTGCAAGAACTAATGATGATTGTGTAATGCTGGCACTTCACTTGGCGTATTTGGCCGCTTTACTTGGATCAAAACAAAATATACCCTATGTCTATTATGATAAAGTTCAGTTTTGTATTAATTAAATAACGCCAATATTTGTCGCAGGATGCTGCAACAACTTTCATTCGGTGGTTGGCGCGTTGCCGGCGCGGTGTGTACTTTGTCCAAGAATTGTGTTCGAGTGCGAATGATGTCTTCAGCCATGGATAAAGGGTCCGACTTCTTCTTTAGACAAGTATGTATTGTTTGTTTATTAAATTACATGATCTGATGCTTAAATTGTATTATATGAAACATGTTTTAGTTAGGTACCTACTTACTTTTTAAATAATATTATGAAGAGAAAAGATTTGATATTTTGTATGTTTGTTTGTAATTAATAACCTCAAAAACTACTAGACCGATTTTAAATATTTTTTCACCAATAGAATGCTTTATTATTATAAAGATATCAGGCGGATCAAGCTGCTTGCGGAAGCTAGTAATTGATATAAAACACAAATAAAGGTATTTTCTTTCTTTCTTATAATTTTGTACTAATGTCAGGTAAATAAATATTAGAATAGGGATGATGACAAAAAATTTTTTTTTAGTCCGTGTTTGAAATTATAAAAAACACACACACACGTATTTTTTCTTTTTTTACGTAATCTAAAGATTACGGCGATACATTGAGCTAAAATGTGCCATGACGTCACGAGTATGTAGATTTTATACGTACTAGTGACGTATCGACCCCCACTCTCCAACTTAAAATGCGTTTTATCTAAGTAATTTTTTATTAATATGATAAAGCAAAAAATACGTGTCTACTATTTTTTTATTATCTTACTGACGGACTAATTAGAATTTCATTTTTTTGATCATCCCTATTAAGTCAAAGTAAATATTTATTTGTAAAACATGGGTGGGTATAAATAAAAAATATATAGATCACTATCTTGCCGTTGACAGCGTATTAATATTATAAAGTAGGTATCAGAATAAAAATTCTTTAAAATTCAATAACAAATTCTATCACCGCTAAATTACATACACTTCTTATCCTAAAACAAATTTAACAATTTGGCTTACAATATTTTGTAAGTACTTACATATTTAAATTATTAGAAAATAACATAACATTTCTGATACAGTTTGTATACCTACAGGGTATGGTATTAAATTGTAATACATTTTGTATACCTAAATGACATTTAAATTGTAATACATATTTAGAGAATGACAAATATTATTAGAGAATGACAAACTTACAAATATTAAAAGCACATTACAATTATATTTTAAATATAATTATAGTGAAATATCTTATTTATAAGCTGTATTAGATTTTCATATTTTCACATCTTTAATTCTGTAAGTACCTAACACTTTAAAACAATACCAGGATTTCCAGGCCTAAAGTAGGTAAATAATACCGTGCGATTTTCAAGATCGTGTATTATTGGGCTTCTCTAACAGAATAGTCTCTGTAGCAAGTTAGTCTTTCGAACTGTACCCAAGGCAAGTAGGGCGTGACTGCGTGCGGATACCTAATATCTAGGGTTGCTAACTTTTTTTAAATATCAAATATAGTATTATCGAAGCCTGCATTGCCTGTAAAAATAAAGTAGATGGCGAAAAAAATTAAAAATATTCAAAAATGTTTTTATTCTTTTAATTGCCAATTTTTTGCTACTATAAACCTTATTATCAGGTTTATTTTAAATGCCTCATAAATATTTTTACGCTCTGAATTAAGGTTACAAAATACCATTAATTCATCTTTTTTGAGATTAATACTAGCCCTATTCCGATAATGTCGCCATTTTGTATTTTTATGTGCCTACTGTATTTTTACTTTAGAAATATAGTATTTAGGCTTCTAATATAGCAGGTTATTATATAGCAGGGTTGGCAACCCTGACCTAGTATCATACCTTACGCAGTGGGATAATATCCTAATCCTAACTCTGTCAAAATTAATAAGTCTAGGTACATCTCTGCCGTCCCCTCAGAAGAAAGCGTGATGTTAGAATAATGTTATGCATAAATGTAAGTTTACTTTTTCACTTGCGAGCGACTGTTATAAAAAACATAAGTTTCATGTTTCCTTCAATAAGTATTAAGTTTAATAAACACTCCACCTCCAACTGGTAAGCATTTGTTAATACAGAGCGTAACACAATCAATCATGATCTGAATAATTTTGAAGTATATTGCTAATCCATTGCTTCATATGTTTGAAAACTTTGTCTGCTCAACAACTTAAATATCGGAATGAATTTTTTTGAGCTGTCAAAATAAAACGGATTGTGATTGATCGTGTGTTACGCAATTAGGGTCTACGTTAGCCCACTTATAGGTGTCATTGACTCTGGCAGGGCCACCATCAGGGATTTTAATTTTGATTACACAAAAATTTAGTCTCTAATTAGTCGAATTTGTCGCCAAATATCAGAATTTGTCGGTCACTGGTTCAAAAGATATAAATAAGGGTTTATAGGTGGCCGATTTGGAGAGAGTCTCCCCAGCAGGGCCACATTTATATCTCAAAAACTAGGGCACCTAGCGAAGATGTGTTTTCTCCCATATTTTGTCGCTAATTAGTCGGAATCAGTCGCCAAATATCAGAATTTGTTGGTCACTGGTCCAAAAGATATAAGGGTTTATCGGTGGCCGATCTGGAGAGAGTCTTCCCAGCAGGGCCAACATTTATATCTCAAAAACTAGGACACCTAGCGAAGATATGTTTTCTCCCATAATTTGTCGCCAAGTCACAGATATAATCGGGTCTTAGTTTAGGAGATATAATGAGTTCAATTAGTAAGTTATAGTCCAAAAGCTAGATCGACGAGTTAACGATAAATTGCCAAGAACAAATATTTCTATTAATATGTGTAATATACTTCTAGTTTTATCGATCTAAAGTCCTTACAAATATCCGAGAGACAAATTCTCAATTAAATACATGTTTTTATGTTTTAAATTACTAGGTTAGAGTGGCTTAAACATTAAACCTTGCTCTTGGTCTATTTGGTGTCAAGATCTACAGTCGCATGCAACTGTTTTACCAGTTTACAATGTTAAGCTCTAATTAACGTAAGAATAATAAAAAAAATAAACGGACCACAACGATCTATCTGCCAGCGACTAAGTGGTAAATGCACATTGTGTTAGACAAATAATTACATATATTTATTGTAGATGTGTTTATAGGTAATGAATACAGCTTTCCTTTAGTGGTTGAAATTATAGAATAATCTCCTTACTAATAAACGTTGTATAACGTCTGTAAAGTTACACAATGCTTTGTCTTCTTCTTTCGAAAGTCAAATTACTGATGACTGCAAGAGAGAAATCGGTGTGTAACTGTTCACCTGATATAATACATTTATTAGTAAGGAGGTTAGTTTATATTTATTTAATTCGAAACAAACATCCACCATAAGACGTCATAGATACTGTCTAGAAATTCCATAAAGTATTTTGTACTTGCTTGTACCACTGTATGGGGAAATTGAATTCTTTAATATCTTTTTAATTACACACCGACTGAATCTGTAACTTGGCGACAAATTGCGACTAATTGGCGAAAAAATATGGGAGAAAACATATCTTCGCTAGGTGCCCTAGTTTTTGAGATATAAATGTGGCCCTGCTGGAGAGATTCTCCAGATCGTCCACCTATAAACCCTTATAACTTTTGAACCAGTGACCGACAAATTCTGATATTTGGCGACAAATTTCGACTAATTAGCGACAATTTTCGACAAATTAGCGACAATTTTCGACTAATTAGCGACAATTTTTTTGTGTAATCAAAATTAAAATCCCTGATGGTGGCCCTGCCAGAGTCAATGACACCGCTTATAGTGCTCCAAAACGATTTTTGACGTCTCTTGCCAATGGCTTCCCGAAAAACCCCTGAATTTTATCGAACAAAATGTTTCCCTTTGAGCTAAGTTTTCTCCTAAATCTTTACATATTATATAAATCAAAGTCGCTTTTCGCGGTTGTTTTTACGTCCGCGTTGTTCTTCTAAACCACGCAACAGATTTTGATGAGGTTTTCACCATCGTTTAGAGAATTTATTGCAAAAGGTTTATGTGTATAATACGTTTATATTAGGCTTTTATACCCTCGTTTTGGACCTCCTGTCTTTTTTGGACTCTCATTTGTACTAATATTATAAAGAGGTAATGTTTGTTTGTTGGTTTGTAAGTTTGTATATAGGGGATAGGTAATCTGCGGGACTACCAGTCGGATTTAAAAAATTCTTTTTGCATTGGATAGCCCAATTATAAAGGAAGGTAGAAACTAGTGCTTATAAAATAAAATGTGTTATAATAATAAATCTTGCTTGTTACGTTATCAGTTTATCTAATCGATATAATTATCTGATATCTCTATAACACTCTTAAAACGGGAAAAGCATTGTTTTTAGGGGCAGTGAATGTATCATTAAAGAGCGTTTTATGACTACACTTTGTGATAAAGTGTAGATAACGTAAGGAAAAATGCTTTATCGCGAATTTCAAAATCCATTCAACCGTAAGCCGTAACATTAACTATGTAAAGGCTTGTGCAGACCAGCGCGACTTGTCGCGCGACGCGACACAAACAATATAATTTCTAAGAAAACTTCACAGTATAACAATAACCGGTGTCGTGTCGCGCGACAACTCGCGCTGGTCTGCATAAGCCTTAAACCATTCAACCATAAATGATAGAATGGGTTTGTAGGTAGGTACTATACAGGGTGTTAGGGACATCGACGCGAAAACGGCTACCATGGATGCAGTACATGATTCTGAATCCCCCTGCGTTGAAATTGTTCAAAAAAATCTGCTGCTTCATGGAAAACTGCAATACCTACGCGGTCAAAATGTATGGAACAGCTGTTTTTTTCTAAATAACCGACGAAAAATTTCAACGCAGGGGGTTCAGAATCATGTACTAACAGTTTTCGCGTCGATGTCCCTGACTCCCTGTATAGTTTACATTCCATGGTTAATTATGACGAAATAAATAATTTAGGAGTAGTGGTGGCGCAGTCGTAACGGCCGCGATTTACCAGTTGTAGGTCGTAGGTTCGAACCCTGACCGGCGCTTTACTTTTTGTAAATTATTTCATCATCACTGCTCTCAAAACGGTGAAGGAAAACATCGTGAGGAAACCGGTATGATATAGAACCAAAAATTCGAAGACCTGTGACATCTACCAACCCGCACTGGGCGCGCGTGGTGGATTACAGCCCTCTCACAGAGAGGAGGCCTGTGTCCCAAAAATGGGAACATTATAGGTCGATTATTATACTAGATCTCGTTCAAACCAATTTTCGGTGGAAGTTTACATGGTAATGTACATCATATATTTTTTTTAGTTTTATCATTCTCTTATTTTAGAGGTTGTTACAATTCAGTTTAGAAAAATAAAAATTTGACACCTCAATATCATTTTTGAAGACCTATCCATAGATAGCCCACACGTATGGGTTAGATGAAAAAAAAATTGTTGAGTTTCAGTTCTAAGTATGGGGAACCCTCAAAATGTATTGTTTTTTTTCTATTTTTGTGTGAAAATATTAATGCGGTTCACAGAATACAACTACTTACCAAGTTTTAACAGTATAGTTCTTAAAGTTTCGGAAAAAAGTGGCTGTGACATACGGACGGACAGACAGACAGACAAACATGACGAATCTATAAGGGTTCCGTTTTTTGCCATTTGGCTACAGAACCCTAAAAAGGTTGATTTTTTTGTATGTTTATCTGTAATTAATAAACTCAAAAACTACTGGACAGATTTAAAAAATTCTTTCACCAGTAGAATGCTATGTTGTCACTGAGTAACATAGGCTATAATTTATAAAGATATCACGTGGGCGAAGCCGCTGGCGGAAGCTAGTGCAAAATAAGTTAAAAGATTTAAAATAAATGATGAGAACAAATACAACAGGCTCACCCCTATAACATAATAGCACCTATCATTACCTGACGAAAAGTGATTGTTCTATATCTACACCTCTGCCTGCCTCTTCGAAAAATAGGTTATCTGCGTTCGCAATTTATTTGCCAAACATGTAAACACTCACGAGTTTTAGGAAAAACAACTGTAACATATAAGGTTCAGTTTGAGCTACAACTTAATATTTTGTATGACTTTTTCAACAGTACTAGTCGGTCAAAAAATCAACTTTATTTACACTTGCATAAAGTTGATGTTCGTCTAAGTGGAAAACTCGTGTTTGTTTACATGTTTGGCAAATAAATTGCGAACGCAGTATTAGGTACAGGTGTGATGTTATATTACGTTATGGAAAACAATAGATATTATGGTTTTCTTGTCTGGTGAGATATTCACACGAATGTTTATCAAACAAGTAATATTATAAACTATTTTATAATAATCTCTTTCTCATCGCTTTATTAAACACTTAGTGCAAATTGTTTGAGAAAGGTGAAATCAAGATTACTTACAGAAGTGAGTGTAAGTAAAAAGTGAATTGAACCTTAACCCTTAAACAATAAATGTCATATTTCATTCATCAATAAATCTACTCGTACCTACATATCTGTTGACATGTGAATGACATTCCTATAGGTAATTAACTGCACAATGCTAACATACATCCAATAATGTATGGTTTATGTTTTCATTGAGTCTGAAAGCCGTGGTCATACATTTTTCGCCATATTATTTAAATTGGAAATATAACAATGTCTGGTTCAATCTAGGTAGGTGTAGCCTGTGATGATACCTATTCATATTAGTACTGAATTAATATGAATAGGTATCATCGAAGAAGATCATATCTAACCACCGTAAGGACTATTCTTGCTTGCAGCGCTCAGCGGTTATAGACCCGGGCCGGTAACAGATGTGATCATTGTGTTCACGGGATTTTGTTTTGAAACTGGTTAGATATGAACTTCTTTGTTACCTACTGAATAAATCAAGTTCTTTAGTCGTTATCAGTAAAAGCGATAAGACAAAGGGTTCTCTATAAATTTGAATACAATACGTAATTGTCAAGTGTGATTAGGGTAATCTTACTACCCGGTAAAGCAGTTTCATAATATCAAATGTCCCTTGTTGAACCAGTATACACAGTTTTAAGTAATAAACCCCCTTTTAATTAGTTCTATCACCAATCCACTTTTAATTAGTTCTATCACCAATCCATTTTTAATTAGTTCTATCACCAATCCACTTTTAATTAGTTCTATCACCAATCCACTTTTAATTAGTTCTATCACCAATCCACTTTTAATTAGTTCTATCACCAATCCACTTTTAATTAGTTCTATCACTAATCCACTTTTAATTAGTTCTATCACCAATCCACTTTTAATTAGTTCTATCACCAATCCACTTTTAATTAGTTCTATCACCAATCCACTTTTAATTAGTTCTATCACCAATCCACTTTCATGCATATTTATTTATCTACTTCCAATCCCATTAAGATATGTATGTATTATTTCTTTGTTTTTATTTCCCAACGATATGTGCCCTAGAACCTGTGCTGAAAAAATAAAAATGTATTTCAATAATTATGATACGAGTGGGGATAACGCCACACCCTGCCCCCTAATTGCGTAACACACTTCCAATCACAATCTGAATGATTTTGAAGGATATTGCTAATACATTACTTTATATGTTCGAAAAATTTGTCTGGTCAACAACGTAAATAACGCAATGAATGTTGGTTAACTGTCAAAATGAAAGCTATTGTTACTGTGTTACTCAATTATCCCGCTCAACAGCCTCTCCTTGCTGACTGAATATTTTTACCACGGCAGGAGCTGCAAGTTCATGTCGATAAAACAGAAGAAGATCGTTCGACTGTTCTAAACCTCTTCTATCCCTTTCTATTCCAGTTGTTCGACACAGTAAGCAGTACATACACTTACTTGCTGGGCGACAATCTTACGCGTGATGCTGTGCTCATCGACCCTGTGCTTGAGCACGCCGAGAGGGACGCCGCGCTTCTAAAAGAGTTGGACTTCAAGCTGATTTATGCCAGTGAGTAAACCCGTTTTAACTTGCACTAGAGGACGCCTAAATATTATTGTACATTCGATTTTCAACTCTCCGCGCTGATAAGCCAAGCTTTGAAAATCTAACAGCGATTACATTTAAGAGTTTCTTAGGGTTAGTGAAAATAGATATAATACTTCCAGATTACTGCTGGGAACCGACTGTCTTAATAAGGGTACCTTTTACCCCCCTCCCCCTGGTGATACGTGGTGATGTTTTAGACCAATCCCTCCCCCCTATCCAAAGTCACGTGTATATTTTTGGTGCAAAGTATCTTAAAAAATTATAGAATATTATCAGGTCTTTAAATAGAAAGAATTAAATAAAAATATTTTATTTAGGAGGCCGCTTTTCGGTTTAGATATCCGCGTTAAACGAAAAAATAAATACACGTGATATCTCAATACACCCCCCCTCTCCCCTGTCATATTTCCAAATGTAATTGATGGATTGACCTCGTTTTTTTTGTTCATGACTAACCTGGTGTCAGAGTTTTTATGCCGCCCATGGGCATCTGACTTGACTTCACATGCCGTTGAGAAATATCTCTCAGGCATGCCGGATGTTTTCCATGACAATGATGATTGACCATGTACTTTTTATCTTTTCCAGTAAATACCCACATGCACGCAGACCACATAACAGGCACAGGCAAGCTCAAGGCTATATTGCCCGACACCAAGAGTGTGATAGGCAAGGATTCCGGTGCAGATGCAGACATGCACCTGATTGACGGCGATGTGGTGTGCTTCGGTAGACACAAACTGTTGGCTACGGCCACTCCGGGACACACTAATGGATGCTTTACTTACATCTCTCACGAACTGGTCAGTTCATATAGTTTGTAGTGCGTGTGAAAGATTCCTGGTTTCAAGTAGGTAAACTATAGACTGCGATAGACGCAGGTGCTTCGGATGACACAAATTATTCACGACGGCCACGCTGTGCTGTACTTACATCTGTCACGAACAGGTCAGTTTATATAGTTTGTACTATGATAGGCAAACGTGCATCAGATATATAGAGATGTGGTGTGCTTCGGTGGACACAAACTGTTGGCGACGGCCATTGCGGGTCACACTAACGGATGCTTTACTTACATCTGCCACAAACAGGTCAGTTCATATAGTTTGTTATATGTTATGTACGGGTTAGTGCTATGATAATATACATGCATCTGATAGGCTACTTAACACATCCGTTACTGTGTCCCGGAGTCCGCGACACAGTAACGGATGTGTTGCTAACATTTGTCATGAAATGGCCGGTTTGAACGATTGAAAAGATTTTTTTGTCTAACTCTGTTAACTAAAAATGTCAGCCCCGGATCTAGACTTTTTTTTGGGCGGAGTAAAAACTGGCGTCTGCCACAGCGCGCCCGCCGCCAATCTTTTATGGGCTATGGTAGCCCGTGAAATTCAAATATTCTCGAAATTAAAATGTTGGCAGCAACATATTCATCAATTTGTTTGCTACGCTTGAATTTTTACGCTTGCTACGCCCGGGGCACAGAACCCCCCCCCCCCCCCCTGAAAAAAGTGGCGATAAACTTAGAACTGGTATTAGTATTCTTAAAAATATAGCAATTTGTATTGAAGATGGGGCTGAAAAGTGTAAAATGGCGAAAAACTTACAATCTGGTATTAGTATTGTTAAAATATAATAATTTGTATTGGTAAAGATTTCAGATTATTAATCTTTAACGTCTCCTATTCGTACCAAGGTTAATGGCTGGTCGACGTTGACGATAAATCGACAAAAACGCGCGGAGATATGTTTTTAATGTTTCAGTTCATGGTCAATCTTGTCAATTGTGACACGATTTTATTGAGATACAAGCCATGTGTCCGATGGAATTTCCCATCCGCAAAAATAACAAATTTCCATACAAATTTTAATCCCCTATTTAACTTGATAATGAATTTAAAAAAAATCCTTCCTTAGTTCTCACTTTTCTTATTTATATAAGGAACTCTTGTGAAAAATTTCATGCTTCTAAGGCCAGCGGTTTATTTAGGCTGTGCGTTACCTATTAGTGTTTAGGGGTATGAGGAACAGGGTGTAAAGTTTACTCATCCCCTATAGAAAAGCGAGGATCCTCCGACCAGACGGGTGTCGTGTCTGGCGGGCAACTGCCCCGAGGTTCAAGTCGGGAGCTTGTATATATGTCTATCGCGCGGTAAACTCTAATGGCGCGATGCAGGATTTGTGTGACGTCAGGATGTTGTGTGACGTCAGGTCTTTGATGCGTAGTTCGCATGTAGCGATGTAGATGCCGCTACAAGTGAATTAATGAAATGAATTTAAGATTTTTATTATAAAGATGTAGTTTTAAATTTTAAAACTTTCTGTTCCAGGGCCTAGCGTTCACGGGCGACACACTCCTAATCCGAGGCTGTGGTCGAACCGACTTCCAAGAAGGTTCACCACAGATCCTGTACAACTCGGTACATAAGCGTATTTTCACGCTACCAGACCACTACAAACTGTACCCGGCACACGACTACAGGGGTCAGACAGCGACCACGGTGTGGGAGGAGAAAAAATACAACCCAAGGTTGACGAAACCTTTGAAGGAGTTCATCAGTATTATGGATAATCTGAACTTGCCGTACCCGAAAATGATTGGTGAGTTCAATTTGTAATTTTTTTTGTGGGAGAGAAAAATTGGAAGACCTATGTAGTTTTTTTTTATTACGAAACTTCTTTAACATACCTAAATAAAACCATGTCATATTAATAGCACAAGACAGTACAGATGTTTCACTCCGCAAAATCATCATTTAGATAAAAAGCGACTCTTGCCACGACACAATAAAGTACAACTCAGGTCACACAGCGCTAATTACAGTTATATTCACCTAGAAGTTTCCTCTCTTTCTATCGTTTAACCCTTATATCTTCTGACTACGTTACGCTCAATGAATTGGCCCGACAAGACGGGCCCGTCGCGTACTTGTAGCTTCATATCTAAAATGCCGAGTGCGCCTTCTGTACTATTCTGTGCTAATACGATAAAAATGCAAACGTCAAAAATGTGACGTTGACAAGTTAAAGAGTTCAATGTGACAGCATCCAAAAGTGATTACTTTTTCGTAAGGTGATCGTATTGTCACGAGCATAAATATATTACTATGGACAGAACGGAAATAATATCTTATTTCATGATTTATTATATACAGGGTGGATTTTTGAGATGGGGCAGTAAGGACAGGTACCTTAACCGTTGTAGCTACAGGAAAACGGTCTTAAGAGACTGTCTTTAACTTTTTGAAAGATTTCGATCTGTATTTACAGATTTTGAAAAAAAAATACAGTCAGCAAGAAAATGGGCAGTTTTCACAAAAACTTTTTTTGATGCTAATTGATCCTGTTTCTTATAAGGATCAAAAACCTCTACCGGACTAACTGAGGTTTGAGTATAAGAAAAGTCAGAAATCGCAAAAAACTTTTCCCATATTTTCGTACTATATGTGACTCCAACTTACTATTTTACGATGTTAGAGAGGCCAAACCTAAACTAAAACCAATTGAACTTCAAATTCCGACCGAATAGAGCACAAAATTTAGAACCTTTGTTGCTTTTGAAAAAACTTTTTACATAGGTAATTCTTTTTCTTACAATTTCTGTTTTTTGTAGAGGATAGTCTTTTTTAATGTTTTCCAAACAAATCTGAAAGTTCTTAATAATTTGAGGTCATTTGTAGAGTTCTGTACCTCAAATGGAAAAAACGGAACCCTTTTAGGATCACTTAGTTGTCCGTCCGTCAGTCTGTCACGACCCTTTTTACAGGAACGCGTGGAGTTATGAAGATGAAATAACATTGACTACGTAGCTCTGTGGTCCCTTGAAGCTCTAAAAAATCAAGCTTCTAAGTCAACTCAATAAAAAATACGGCCGTTTATAGGACATAATTATTTTGATACTCGCAAATAAATCAAAACCTACAGGGTAGTTCCCGTTAACCTAGAATTATGAAATTAGGCAAGAAGCAAGGTCTCATAACACAAGTAAAGGTAAAAGTCCGAAAATCGGTAATTTGTAGTTTTACCACACAAAAATAAATCGTTTACACTTGCAGAGAATTGACCGTGACGTATATCGATGTATTGGAGAACAGTTTTTCAACTACAATGTTACAAGTTTGTTTTTGCGTTAAATTTATCCCAACTACGGAACCCTTCATTGTGCGTGGTCCGACACGCACTTGGGCGGTTTTTTTTCTCAAAACGTTGAACATCACAAGCAACAAACTATCTTGTTCTTATAGTAAATAAAATTATAACGCGTATTCGTTCGAAGTTTAAATTTTTTGTTTCTGTTTGGCTAGTCTGTCTATCATAATAAAGTTTGTTGGAGTTTCTTTCTTACCAAAATGTATAGGAAAAGTTTTTTGCGATTTCTGACTTTTCTAGTAATCTAGCCTCAGTTGGTCTAGTAGAGTTTTTGATCCATATAAGAAACAGCATCGATTGGCATCAAACATTTTTTTGTGAGAACTGCCCATTTTCTTGCTGACTGTACAATTTTTTCAAAATCTGGGAATGCAGATCAAAATGTCTCAAAAACCTAAGGACAGTCTCCTAAGACCGTTTTCTTCTAGCGATAACGGTTAAGGTAGCTGTACTTGCTGCCCCATCTCAAAAATCCACCCTGTATATTGTATCTATGCTGCCAAAGTGATGTCATATATTTTCGGTCACAACAAGGTATCACATTCTTCTGAACTGAACTGAATAGGCAGATATTTATAATGTAAGACATGTCCGATATTTACGCATTCTGAGAGATGCCACATATTTTTGGCGTCGCTTGTCTCGTCAGATAGTTTTGGCGTCTCTTCGATGTCAAATATTTATGCCGATACTAGTATATGCCTTCCACTGTGGAGGGCATATACTAGTAGCAGTATATACTAGTGGCATATACTAGTAGCAAATATATAATTTCTGTCTTCTTGAGAACAGATATTTAAGAATGAATCATGAAATTAGATATTACTGCCGAATGTTGGTAGTAATATATTTATGCTCGTGGCTGTACATCATTGTTAAAGTTAGAGCACTTAATGGAGTTAGAAGAATTGTAAGATAAATTTAGCTTGCAACTCATTTTCTACTTTGTAATAATTTATCTAGGATAAAAACTAGATTACTCTAGCTGTAATTATTAAGGCATATTCAGATATTAGCGATATCGCTGTCGCGTTCGGTAGCGATACTGGTCCAAGGCGAACCAGTATCGCTACCGAACGCGACAGCGATATCGCTAATATCTGAATAGGTAATTAATTAGGTAGTATTTCTGACAAAATTACAATACTTAGGGCCCTTTTCACCACCCTCAAGTAAAGTGTCGAGTAGGCTAACCGACAGTTAAAGTCACCCGTAACTTCATGTGCGAATTTCACGACGACGTCCGAGTAGCACTAATCATAAGATTAACTGACCCGTAACTTGCTTGCCACGACATCTGCCAATTAGCGTGTTTACTTTACAGTTCAAAGTTGTCCCTTGTCATTTCGTGTAATCTGCGCTCGCAATTTATTTGCCAAACATGTAAACAAAAACGAGTTTTAGGAAAAACAACTGTAATGCCTAGACATAAGGTTCAGTTTGCGCTACAACTTCATATTTTTTTTATGACTTTTTCAACAGTACTAGTCAGTCTAAAATCAACTTTATTCACACTTACATAAAGTTGATGTTTGTTTAAGTGTAAATAACATCAATTGGAAACAAGGATTTAAATAGACCTTAGGTACTATCAAATAACACTAACGATTATTTTAATATTTATTAGTAATAAAAATGGATTTATTTGACTTGTTATTCAGGCGCCAAAAGATCCTTGTGGCTCTTTATCTGCACTAGAGCAAGCAAGACTTCTAAAGTAACTTATTTAATCTTTTCTGTTTCAGACAAAGCGGTACCCGCCAACAGAGTTTGCGGAATACATTATTAAAGAAATTATTTATTATCCGACTGCGAAGAAATTAGCCAGGGCCAGGGTTTTATATGTTTTAGATTTTGTATACAAAATGTAGTGAAATAAAGTAATATCTTTTTATACTGATAAGTCTGTCGACAGCCTGAGAGGCTTTGATGGAATTCGTTTCACTTGGATATAGTTCTATGTATATTTTTGAATGTGAAAGTGTGAGGATCATGACATCAACATAGCAAACCAACCAACCATAATTAGTATCGGTCTGCAACCGTTTTTCTCTAAAACTGCAACGTACCGACTTGATATCGTATATCAATCAGAGGGTACTATCCGTATTTTTAAGAACGTTCGAATTCTCTTCTCCGTCTCAATATGTTTAAAATACTTAGCTCACATTTTCCTAAGTTTTTGACATTGTTTGATTATCACTGTGATTTAATAGTGACCAGATTTTGAACGTTCTTATTTACGGGAATTGGTCTTCATGGATGAAAAAACTTTCGACGGTTACATGACAACTCTGCAGTAGTATGTAAATAAAAGAATTTTCTAGTAATCCAAATAGGTAGATGCAACGGCATTTCTTTTCGTTAGTAAAGTTGTAGTGCAGTCTGTGATAACGACATAAGTAACACAAGTTCACAAAAAAAAAAAAAACATCAAAGTATATTTTGTAAAAAAAAAAAATTGTGTGAAATGCTCTATTATTCATACCTAGGTTGCATAGATCAATCGACATGTCCTAATAAATACCTATTGTATCGTCGCAAGCGATGTTCGCAGGCGCATCTTTTTCAAACTTAGAACATAAAAAACTATGTTCAATTCGAATCAGTGTATAGTAATTTTTATTCTAAATACATAGGTATTGTATTTTTGTTAATATTTTTTAAATGTTTATATACTTTGCCAAATTATGTAAGAAAAGTTGTTATTGATAAATATTATTTATAATTGTTTTAAGCAAAAGTGTTACTATGACAATTATTTTTCCTTGTTTTTATTTGAATAAACATTGTTTACTAACTGGGTAAAATAGTGATTTTATTAGATGCCGATCACAAAGTATTGATTAGGCTTATGATCTACCTTACGAGTTTATTGGATCCCAAATTTACCGTAATTTATTTTATTTTTTGTTTATGAAGATATCTCTAATCACCTCACCAACTAGGTAAAACACGAAATAGGGACCAAAAAACAAATGAAACAAAAATCATATGGAATGTTTAAAAAATGAAGGCATAGGTAGTATATTTTGAAAATAAAAAGAGACCCACATTTCGTCAGTAATCTTTCAGAGCCGTTTTTGTCACCGCACAACGGAACGTTTTTTTCCCGGATTCGCGGTGGTGTATGGTTTATAATGAATTTGTGCACATGCATCGGACGCCGGACCGGTGGCCAACTGATACAAATATGAAAAACACGGTCCGTAGTCCGATGGAAGAAACTTGCGTCTACAAGCGGCGCAAGGTTGCCTGTCAACTGGAGCGGAGAGGAGAGGAGCGGAGTAGCGGTGTGCCAATATTAACCAATGGAATTACATAAAACCTCCTCTCCTTTTCAGTGGACAGGGATTTGCGAACTAGTTTAAAATTTCATAAAAAACCGGGAAGCGGATCGGGGATACGGAGCGGAGAAGCGGAGAGGGGATGCGGAGCGGGAAACGGAGCAGAGAAGTGAAGCGGGGAAGCGGAGAGGCGATGCGGAAAGATACGTGAAATCGGTCTAGCTCCGCACAGTCCGCAACACCGCTCCACCTCACTCCGCACAGTCCGTAACTCCGCTCCGCTACCTCGCTCCGCATCAAAGGACAGACACTGTCCGCAACTCCGATCCACTCCGCTGCCATTTTCCTCCGCTGCCTCGCTCCGCTTCAATGGACAGGCAGCCTTACACCCCAAATCAGTGAATACGTTTAGTGCTAAACGAATTTAAAAACACCATTTTGTTCCTGCCAATCGTTTCAAGATGATAGAGAAATAATGGTGTCTTAAATAAGTTTAGCGTTATACACACAACAGCGTGCTACAAGTGGGCCTTAGAACGTAAGTATAGTCCTAAAACCTAAACAAAATAACTGCTACACTTTAATTCACCTCAAATGTTTGACATTTTATTACCGCTTACCTACGTACTAGCTACCCATGAGCTACCCCAACTGTAGGGGTCGCTGGCCCTGACATTAGCCAAATGTCGCGGAAACAGGGGACGCAATTAATGGCTCTTGATATATCGGAAGTGCCCTTGTACCTTGGCTTTAACACAAGCTGCGTAAAATAATGCGGTTATATTTTTGTAGGCAAGCAGTAGGTATATCTTTGAGATGTTTTTATCATTTAACTTAGACAAAAAAATTGACGATGGATTAGAATCGATCTGCATATTCTTGGCGAGCGTACCCCGAAATTAGTGGTAGATCTCACGGGATGCTGTAGCTGAGTTTGAATTCAAATTGAAATAAAAAGAAAACCGAATATTACACATAAACCTACACAGGCAATTATAAGAAACGTCAGAAGCTAGGTGCACGGTTCTAATTAGTCGTTTCCTATGGTCAAGAGCCGGCAAGATCTATCTAGCCACTGCTAAAAGCAGCACCGAATTATACGTTTTGGAGTATGGGACCCAGTGGAAAGGCAAAAAGTCTTTCGACTTGATGGAGCATCCATTGTCTGCGGTAGCTACCAGCCTATTGATCACACGTTTGACTACTTAAGAATCTACTCAATAAAAATCTTAAATTCATTCACTCACAGACAACGCACATCCTAAACTGCTGGCTGGCACTGCTAAATTGATAAAAAAAGTAGCTACTGGTCCTTTAGCAAATGCCTCGCCGTGGGTGAGTATATGTTCCTTAAAGTTCCTTGGCCTAGAAGCATGAAATTTTGCACAAGAGTTCCTTTTAAAACGAAATTGATCACTTAGGAAGGAATTTCGAAAATCCATCTCCTAAAGGGGTTGCCCATTCCAAGGTTGCCTGAAAGAGATCGCGGAAAGCGATAAGGCCGGCCATTGTATATTTTGTAGTGTTTAATTATTTATTTTTTGTTATGTATTTTTGTGGTGTACAATAAAGTATATATAAATAAATAAATAGGGGATCAACGTTTGTATGGAAGTTCGTTATTTTTGCCGAGCACACGGCTTGCAATTTATAAACCTAAGCAACTATAGTGTTGCTCGAATTCGATCCTTTATTTTATAATTTGACCAGACCCTTGGGAATAGGAAGTGATGATATATGTTTACATTTAAACACTATGGGGTTCTGAGGGTAAATATGATATATGGCTCTATATCGTGATTCTGAGGCCTCGACCGGCCACGATTAGTCACGGAAGGGGAAGCATGCAGTCCACACTATGAATCAGTTCGGAATCTCATTTAATTTAAGTGGTTAAGGGTGAATGCTGCACCGCTAGAGCAGGGTTGCGGAGTTTGATATTATAATTTTCGGGAAACAACATTATGCTTTCTAAGTTTATCTTGAATCGCTGACATCGGTGAAGGAAAACATCGTGAGGAAACCTGGACTTCTAATTAGTAAAGGTAAATCTGTAAGCGCCAACCCGCCTTGAGCAAGCGTGGTAATCAATGATGCTTATGGCGTCGATATATGAGAAGAGGCCTCCACCCTGCAGTGGTAATTAGTTGTAGTACCTATGCTGGTATTATTTATTATACATTCGTTTTACCGACAAGGTTCGGATACAAACGCGAGGGAGATCGCCTAGCGACCTCGCCACGTGACGACGATGACCTTATGAAAAGGTTTACGTTCGACTTTGACTGCGGAACTAGTCGGGCTATCTTGAAACAAAAACGTGAAGAAAAGAGTAACTTAGTACTTCAAGCCTACCCACCTAGGTAGTAAGTTTTGATCAAAAGTTAAGAGTGGCATTCGTATAGGTAGGTCTAGGTACCTACCTAATATTCGATCTGTCACCGTATAATTATGAACTTCGTTAGTTTATAATCTATCAGCATTATTTCTGTTAGAATATGAACTGTCGAAAAATCGATTCGATAGATAATCTATGTGAAACCGACAAATGTGATATGGTATCAAACTTGTTTGCGACGTAACGCAACTTGCGCTGATACTAAATAGCCTGCCTGGCTTCGAGCAACTTGGAAGTAGCGCTCGCCGGCCTGCTACCGCGGCACCACTCGTTTCGCTCGCTCGGCTCGCGCGCGCTTGGTCACAGTTCTAACGTAACCTAACTCATTTCACCCAGTTTACAATATTTCGACAGTTTATAATCTAACGGAAATAATACCGATAGATTATATGTATAAACTAATGGTTCTCACAATCTTACGGTGACATATCGATACGACTTGACCTGGCAAACTGCGCTATTGTTAATAGCTTGCCCATGTATAGGTACTTCTAAACAGTTAGATGTAGGTAATTATTAGAAGTTTAAAAAGAAGTCATGCTTTTTAAATAAAATAACTAAGCTAATAATTCTTTAGGTTAGTAGGTTTATGTGATATAAATATTTTTTTTATTGAAATTGAATTCAAAAATGTACCTAGCTAACTGAAAACTTGTGTCTCAGAGCACGTCCAATTAGTTAATAATTATGATATTGTTCTGCAATAGCAGAAACTAGATTGTTTAATTATTAGCAATATCTTTGTGGTTACACTAATTAAGACTTATGGGATAGGCTAGGCCCATGGAAATATTAAGGCTAGGCCTCTACCAGCTATGAGTTTTAGGGTTTTACGTAAGTACCTAGTGCCTTCGACGTTTTCAATATTTTCTACTAGATGGCGTTAGCTTTCCTTAGACCTATGAAGCAGACAATTTATGACGTCATCGGTCAACTTACAGGAATGACGTAAGATGGCAGGAAGACTGTAATTCACCTAATTCTGTCGCGTCCCATTAGGTACTACAGCCGAATTTGGTGTCACTTCAAGAATACAAGGAAGAGAGCAAAGAGATTTGAAGTACCTACCACGTTCCAATTTATTACATAAATGGGACAAGTTCTAGAAAACTTGCTCTGAGTCATTGGCACGTCGTGTGAATATTTAAATCTTTCAGGCATGCGAATTGACGTCAGCAAGTTCTATTGATTACCACGAAACTTTCTAGCAGAGCTAAGTAAACGTCTGACAAGCTAAGCGGGTAGGTAATAAATATAAAGCTCGGACGCCATTATTAATCAGTGGACCGTCTCGGGAACGAGACTGGTAAAATAACGCAACTGCTTGTGTCGTTAGACAGGGCCTTAAGCCGTGGACTCACTAACTGAGCTCATTATTGTGTAGGATGGCCGTACATGGACGCTGAGTAAGAGATAGCCCGTTATAGGATAAAGAATGGTTATGAGGGTCTTCGAGGGCATTTGGCATTGAGAATGACATTTATTTGATTGATATCTTGTGTCGAAGTTAGTTTACTGAGGGTTCGTTAGCGTTGATTGAGCATAGCGGCTCCCACAGACAGGCGTGACGCGACGTCGCGCCGTCAAATTTCTATGAAAACTTCACGGAATTGTTCTACTGGTGTCGCATCGCGCCCGTCTGCGGAAGCCTGATGAAGTCAATGTTTTATTGACGCTTTTGTTTTTTTTTGACATTTAGTTAAAAGTAGGTAAATACTTACCCACTTATTCATAAACGTTGCTTATAGTTTCGATGCTCAAAAAACAAAGGTACTGGTAGTAACCTCAATAATTACAATTTACCTTGTACCACAAGAACTGCAGTCAATAAAATACCATGGAAAATTAATGGAAACTGAGACTTATAAAATATTTAAAAAAATACATTTCAATTACAACAGTTTGAGTTGGGACATAGACGTGTATGTCGATGATATCCGTGTCACATTGCTTTCCTGAAAAAGTGCTTCTTGAAGTTGGTACCCATGTGTATTCCAGAAGTTATCAAAATTGATGATAGGTAGATTTATTCTTCTTTTTCCAAAGTCCATCTGATACATTCTTTACAGCAACAAACAATTCCTTTTAAACACTCCATTACTTAGTGAAGTCGAACTGGCCGAGGTCCCAACAAATCCGAGCACATTTATCTCCCTTTGCGTTCGCAGCTTTATTCTAAGGCCCGCATGAATACCGGCGCGTCTGGCTGCACGCGACATGCCGTGACGTCACCGGCCGCCATATGCAAATTTCTAGAATATTCCGACGAACCAAGCGCCCAGCATTTCTATGTGCAGATGCTTTAATGGCGGCCGTGGTTCGCTTCAAAATTCGATTTGGTATCTACTATCTTCCTTTTGAGATTCCCTGATGTGTGCCTGCTCACTTTTGGATACCCCATGCCTCGTTTAATGTTAGTTTATGGGCAAAGGATTTCGGTGCTACGATTCTGAATGTTTTAAAAGCTAGTGTCGGATTTTTCTGGCAAATAAATTTGTGTTAGTGATGTTAGGCTTTATTTCGGGCCCCGAAACGAAATGGTGTTGCAAGTTACATACCTAGAAAATAATAAATACTACAAAATTTTAAGATCGAATAAATTTTCATGCGGTTATGCTTATTTGAAAGCGTGTTTAGCGCGATGTCATATTTGTGAATGCTTTAAAATTACAATCATGACTAAATCGTGGTTAAACTTTAATTAAGTTTCAATTGTTATTGATGTTGTTCTATTTTTTGTTTTATTTGTCTGATTACTCTTATCTTTGTGTATGCACGTATTTCTGTAATGCTGGGCCGCATCTGCGTCTATCGTGACGAAGCTTCGCACAGTGATACGATACACGCAGATGTGACCAACCATTATCGGTTATCGTCGCAATAGTTCAGGCTGCGTAGCACTTATCGCCCGAGCGGCTGTACATAATAAGCGTGGCGCGTGGTCGGACTAGCGTTGGTAAGTTCGACTGTTGTTTCCGGACGGCGGCGTAGACGCTCTATCGAAATAATGGAGAGCCATCTTGGATTGCCCGATAATTCGTAAAAAATATGAAGCCGCTAATGTGACCACTGCATTAGCGGCTTTTTAGCGAGTAAAACATACGAAGCTTCGGCACGCATTGCTTTGTCACGATAGACGCAGATGCGGCCCCAGCATGACAAATAAACCAATTTTTTCAATTACAAGGCAGGTTGGCCAACATTATTATGCAATCTTGTGCAATCTCTAATCAAGACTTATCCATTAAAGGGAGACGGCCCTCAGTCGTCAGTCCAACATAAAAATCTACGAAAACCGTTTCCACAGTTAACTGTATAGTTCTGTATAGTCAATAGTTTACCCGCCATGATTTACGATAGTAAAACATGAAACTAGTCAAAAAACCAGACAAAAATAATGTATTAAGTATAATAACGCTCTTTACTCGGTAGCCAAGGGTAACAATGTTTTTATAACCCTAATAATGGCTCCCATTCATACAATGGTAACTCTATTCCGTATCCCTGAACAATAGTGCCTACTTACATTGATTTATTGAGAGTGGAGCCACTGAATGATTCAAATGCTGTTAAAAGGAAAACAGATGACGGTCTACTGTTAGTTTTCTCGTTTTGGTAAGGGTATAGGATGGCTATTGGCATTGCAAATAAGAGTAAAAATCATTGATTGATAAAACATATTCCTGCACACGTAGCATGACAACCATAGAAACGGGTTTTCTATGTGTTTTGTCGACGGAAGAATAGACAAAATGACATATTGTGATTATTTATCTGTCATTTTGTCTGTTCTTCCGTCGACAAAACCCGTTTCTATTGTGGGCATGCTAAGCGTGCTAGAATCGTAGGTAAATTGTAATGTAAGATTGATAGAGAAAATTTAAAAATCACGCAGAGAAATGCATTCCATGAATTCGTGTAACTGAAAATGTGGGTTTCATTTATTTTGCCTCTGTGTTTGTTGAAAAATACTAATAAAATAAAAAAACTTTCTGTATTCAAATATCGATTAAAAGAGCATTACCTTTCCTCTCAACTGTGAGTATTTATATATATTTATATTTAAGCGTTATACGTGTAGGTATATTTAATATGTTAGTTTTAAGACTTCGTGTATTCCTATTTTTTCTCTTCTTGCTCTCACACACTATTGTCGACATTTCTTTTTCACTTCTCCTTTCGCAGGTCTGCTGGAAGAAATTTCTTAAGAAATAAGCAGTACCTTTGTACTCAAAACTATAACTTCGTCACATCTATATGTATTTTAATGTGTGTACATAAATAAATAATGGGTACCTACCTGCGTTATGGAGAGTTTGAAAGGCTTTTAATTGAGGCTATGAATGTATGATACAAAAACCGAAAACGTTACAGAGCTGAAAAACGAAACACAAGGTTGAAAGAGCAACATAGTGCAGACTTAGTTGAAGCATCCCTAGTTACAAGCTTGGATAACACTAGTTGACACAAGTAGATTTTAATTCTAAGTTCGTAAGCTTCCCAGTTAAGGGTGAGCGTCGAACAACATCGCCAGCAGTTTTCATAGTTTTGTTAACTTAACGTTCATGCTTCAAGGATTTATTACGAGGTAAATGTTAAAAAGTACTAGAATCTATTCTTTATCTGCACCGTAGTAAAATCTTAACGGTCTTCGGTACAATAAAGTGATAAAAAAGTTGGAATCAGTTCAATCCAATAGTTCTTTAAAGGGGCTTTTGCTCTCTTTAGTGCAGCTATTTCCATTCCATTCTGCTTGATTACGTCACGACTTCATGCCTGTATAAAAATGCTATTTGTAAGAGCTTTAAAGCTTTGCTTGTCATTATTGTGCAGGTTTTAAATAATAATGTATATAAACTTTAACGTTCACGTAAAAGTATCCACCCCCTCGTATCTCGAACGCACACATACTCTTTTTTTTCCTACTACCCGAGTAAACAGCGTTTAAGCTTAATAAAGTTGATGAGAGTAAGCCCTACTTTTACAGAATTCAGTCGGGTCAGCTTCAAAAACGTGTCCAGGCGTTTTAGAGCAAGTAGTACAAAGTAAAAGGTGTATATAAAGGGTCCAAAAGTCCTATGAAAAATTACGTAAGAGCATTTTGTCGGTAAAACTGGGTCTCGTGTGATCAATATTGGCCCCATCATACCCCGGACGTCGGTCGGCATTGCCAAAACACCGACGTCACAGCCTTATTGCTGGCGGCGAATTAATAAAAATACGTGTTCGTGCCATATAACCACTAGTTTGGTTTAATTTGGTAATTTTGTTTCATAATGGTGCAGAAAAATAATCACCGAAATTTCGTTTATTCCTGTCAAACGACGATTTCCCATTCTGAAATAGACATAAGTGACACTACTTAACTATATTTTAGTCTTACAGCACTAAGATGGTACTGAGTTAGTAATTTAGTGAAAATGGCAATTTTGCTATTCTGAATTTGAAGTTTTTCACTTAAAATTTTGATTGTCTGACTAAATCTGACTATTTTTAATCGCGATTAAGGTGTGGAATAAAATTAGTTGTCATTACTAAAATTCACACCAACACCTCGACTTCAGGTGCAAAAACAGTACTGTATCTTTTTTTTGCTTATATCTCGAAAATGTGTGTCCTATCGTAAAATAATGAAAATTTCGATCTCTTCACAAAACCCATAAACCCTAAAAACTCAACATGTAGGTATTTTTTTTCATATTTTCCATACAAAAAGTGAAAAATTCCATATAAACGTCGAGGACCAAAACTGCGTGCTCCGGCTTTAAAAAAAAATCACGGGGTGGGGCACACATGTACCATGTAGACTCGGTATTGTCAAACTCGATTTTAGTTGTAAATTTTTTTTTGAAATTTAGCGATTAGCAGATTTGCAGAATAGCTTTAAGATTCTCATAGCCAAAAGTAAGAATTTTAGTGATAATTTAGTTCGGTGTACAAGAGAATCGGCACCAATGTTAAACTAAAGTCAACTGTTTAGTAAATAATTTCGGTATGGAAATTAATATTATAAAATATTTTCATCATCTACTGATATTATCATATTTTAATGAGATAATATTTATTATTATTGAGGGGCGTGTCTAAATAATAACAGCTGCATGAGAAAATCAAAGGTTAAGCTGCGCTTGCCGCGGTAGTATCGTGGATGCGTGACCGTCCATTATATATCCAGTGTCTCCGTGCCTCGGAAAGCACGTTAAGCCGGTGGTCCCGGCTGTCATTCGTAGATCATTGGCAGTTGTTACGGGTAGCCAGGAGCTCAGAAGTCATACCAAGGGGTACCGTGTTAAGGCTTGTGCAGACCAGCGCGACATGTCGCACGAAGCGACGCCGGTTTTTGTTATACCGTACAGTTTTCTTAGAAATTGCATTGTTTGAGACGCGTCGCGCGACAAGTCGCGCTGGTCTGCACAAGCCTTTACCCAGTTACTGGGTTGTGGAGGTCAGATAGGCAATCGCTCCATGTAAAATACTAATATTCAACTGCATCCAGTAAGACTGGATGCCGATCCCAACATAGTTGGGAAAACGCTAGGCAGATTGATATGAGACAATTTTTTACTGTACCTGTGGATGCACCATTCTTAATGTCACCGTTTTTCCTTTTCTTCAGACACTAATGTGTAAGTGTAGGACCCAATGGTTGTAGGCAAAATTAATTATTATTGTTAAAATTGGTTTAGTTAGTATTTTTTTGTAGTATTGTTAATATTGGTTTAGTTATGGAGCACAGAGAAATAACCACAAGTTGAGTTTAAAGTTATATTAAAACTAGCTGCGCCCCGCGGTTTCACGTGCATAATTCTCGATCCCGTGGGAATATCGGTTAGAAACCATCTGTCTGCCAAATTTCATTCAAATCCGTTCAGTAGTTTTTGCGTGAAAGAGTAACAAACATCCATACATCCATCCTCACAAACTTTCGCGTTTATAATATTACTAGAATGTAGAAAGTTATAACAAGTTTAAGTGGTAGCGATTCTTTCTCTTGACCAGTGGTTAGTACAACAGTCATTGTCTGACTCGATGTGCATTGCTTCAAACGTTATAATTATAGCATAAAATTTGTGACGCACGACAGCCAAGTAGGTTGCTGCGTTCGCAAAGTAAATGTAAGTCTAAGGGCCAGTTTCCCGAACGTAAATGATCGCAAAATTAATGGAACTAATTGTCAAGCGCGCGTAAACTGTTGCCATTGGCTGTTGAGAAATCATTTAACCAATCAGCAGTTGAAGCGCGTTTGCCGATTAGTCACATTAATTTTGCGGTAATTTACGTTCGGGAAACTGGCAGGGATTATAAAAAAAACACATAAACCTACCTACCTCACCTCAGGTAGTTCCAATTGGTAATTTCTTATGGAGAGGAGCCGGCAAGAAACATCACGGTTACTCTTTAAAAAAAAATGGCTTTTACTATCATGGTCAGATAAAGCTAACTCACAAACCATCGATATAAGTTTTAATAATACATCTATGTCACGAACAGTTTAAATGTGAAAAAGGAAAATACCCTTTGTTAAGATTCCTGAAATAATAGGTACTTTAAGGGACATATACGAGTATATCAATAATCGGAGGTTTTCTCCGAAAATACTAAAGAAGTATTCACGGTATCGTAGTGAAATCCTGAAATTAGATATCACCGTCCGTTACTTTGTCGAACAAACAAAGCTGTTTTGGCTATTATCCGACTTCATTATTAAGTTTTTGGGTGAAAATCGATTGTATTATAGTCTAAACTTAAATAGCTAGATTGAGAATATTAATCTCTACTTCCTACGATGAACGTCGAAGAAGCTTATATAAGAAGTAAAACGTGAAAGCTTTCATTTAATTGAACTCTGCAAAGTCACCTTCATTGTGTTCCATGACTATTGTAACACTTAGACACAGTATAATAAAGTAGCAGTATTATGTCTAGGCAGTGACCTTCAAATAATTACCTACGGCCGCTCGGTAGATAAACCTTCCACGTCCGTGACTGCCGCGCACTATACACTGAGATTTTGAAGCGCGTCGTTTGTTACTGTTACTTATTTATACTGTGACTTAGATCTAGGTCTATATTTCAGTACCTTTGATCATTTCGATCGTAATATAACTTAAATAGTAAGTAAGTCCCAGGTCGGGCAAAGTGTTTGTGTTGGGTTTTTCTAACAGAAATTTCTCAGTAGCAGCCCGGAGTCTGAATTTGTGCCTGGTTGAGCAAATAGGACTTCAACATAGCTGGCGAAATGTGAGTGTACCTACGAAGGTACGTACACCTCTGCCTAAACCTCCGTGGAAAACCGTCGTTATGGTATGTAATTACGATATCGTCATTGAAGTTCTAACAATATATTTATGCCAAAAATGGCTTCTTTACAGGAGGGTGAAAAAACTATGAAATTAATGTAACTTACGCTTAAGGCCTTATAGTGTTCAATTATGAATAGAAATGAACTCTGTGGTGATTTGAACCCGTGAAAATCTCAATAATCTTTTCCATTGAAGGAATTAATTATCCAATAACATTCAAATCTCAACACACTCATAAAATGATTTACGCATTGTTTGAACTTCACTGACGATATGTAAACGGCTAATAGAGCTATTTGGCAGAAAAAGGCTGCAGCGCCAACACTAATGATGATGATTCATTAGTCCCAAAATACCAATAACTCAAGCCCTCATCCAATTTACCCGTTCATATACTTTCACAGCACACCTGAATTAAAATTAACACCGCATGCTGTTTCAATGCAATATCAGCTCAATAAGCGTTACTGCTATTAGCTATTCAATCATGCGGAGGACTTGGCTTTGCCACTGAAGTGCATAAACGCACCGCACCTGATTGCCTATCTATCAATAGAGAACATTCCCGTTATAAGCACCACCAGAATTTTACCAATCAAGCAACTTTGGTATTTAAAGCGAAATTAATAAAGCGCTTTGAGGCATAACTGGGACTTGGAAATTTTTTTAAGTCCAGTTTTCATAAATTTTTGCTTCAAAGCCGAGGTTTTTGCGATCGATTTTCAACTAGTCATTTAATTTCAGCGTAGAAATACGATTTTACGACAAATTTACAGCCTTAATAATGATTAATTCAATAGTAATGAGCCTAATTTGACGTTTGATGCGGAGAAATGTCGAAACGAATCGGTTCGCTGCTGGATTTACGTAAATAAGCGAATGATTTATTTCTGACAAATAAATATTTTACAGAATGCATAAATAAGAAACGTTATTAGGAGCCACAGCAGATAGACCTACTTACAATTATAAGAAAAATAGACTCTGGAATCGCTCCTAAAATATTTTTTACCTTTCTAGAAAATCGTCCTTGTTTATTTTTTCGGTAACTGTTGCCTAAACAAATCATTTTGAATAGTTTTGACACATTGGGCATAAACAAGCATAGGATAGACAGTGCGATACGTAGTGAAATTGATACGAGTGCCGCTGACAAGGGTGAGAGGTGAGATACAGGGGTGTCGGATTTACGAGCAGGCCACTGTAGGGCCACCAGGAAAGAGGAGCTTTTGTGACCCCTGCTATGTATGTTTGTATGTCATTTATTAACGTGACTACAAAATAAGGTTAGGCTCTTGTTAGTCATATGTATTTTGTTATAACTTTGGAGCGGAAGAAGATTGCCATTTAGGTATCGTTATTTAAGTTTTAGGTGTTTTCGAAATTGGGTTTTTATAAAGTCCTTTCTGTTAACCGGACCAGCCGTTCGATTCTGTAAAAATATCACCGTGAAACATAGGTGAAGTGAGCTTGAAGTGAGCTGTCAATAGTGTTAATCCCTAGCATCCTGCCGGTCGATTCTGTGGCAGTGACAGCTCACTTCACGCTCACTTCACCTAAGCTTCACGTTAATATTTTTACAGAATCGACCGACAGGTATTTACTTCCGTTCCGATTTCTCCAATGGAAATATTGGTATTCAGTTGGTGGACCAAGAAAATGCTCATGGGGACCTTTTAATCAAATCTAATGGTAACTTACCTATTCTCCAGGTGGATATGACGACGGACCCACGGGTGGTTAATGTTTAATGTTCGTCTTCGGAGATTTCATCAAAATTGAATGGACCAAGAAAATGCCCATGGGGACCTTTTAATCAAAGAGGTACAGGATGTTAGGATTTACGCTTGTAGAGCTGGTAAGGTTTTAAAGTAACTCCCTTACTTATCCCGCATTTTCACCTTTTTCTGCACTTTTTAACAAACTTTAATTAAGGAGGAGGTTATGCATTCCTCGAGTTTTTCGAGGTATATAATAAGTAATCTAGACTTGGACTTGTACCAACATTTTGTTTAGAAAGGAGTATTTTGTCTGTTCAAATGTTACACATAAGTATTTTTTTTTTGTGAATACTTATATTTTTTGTAGCTAACTTTAGGTAGGTATATAAAAAAGCGTAGGTATCTATTTCTAAATAAACTAAAATGATTAGTCAACGAATCCATGTTGAATCGCTCCTTATTTATTTGTGTAATCCGCTAAGTGTTGGTAACTAGAATTCTATTTTTCCTGAGTTTTTTCTTTCTATGAAATTCTATACTCACGTTAAAATCTGTATAAAATAATATCAAAGCAGTATGAAAAAATATCCATTCAGTATTGATCGTGTTTGTTTTCAAATACTAACAACAGCTGAATAATCGATTTTCAACACCTAATTCTAAAGGCTATAAACAGCGCAGCGGGGTGAAAGCTCTGTCACCCCAAGCTGGTATTTGATGACTCAGCGCAGGTATTAAAAGGGTACATTTTATTACCTTTTGAACTTACGCATATCATTATCAAGTGCAACTTATATGACCTATGGCTATCCAAAGATGATGAGGTATACCATGCTGTCAAACAATTTTAAACTGCATTAGAATAGACATAAGTACCCAATCGGAACCGTCGAAAAAATGACGCATCATCATCGGGAAATCCAGACAAAGCCAGACGAAGACGGCATTCGCGATTCCCTTCGATAGAGTCCTCATTGTACGCAGCGTTTACAGCATTGCGCGTGCGTTATCCTCCCTCTTGCGTCTCTGTTTCACTCGCGGCATCGCATCAGCCGTCCTTGTCCCTCTCAGGAGGGTCGATCTATACGACGCTAGGTACGGCTACAGTGCCGTACCACGACTAGTACGCAGGTTTCTGGCGTCTGGCACAAACGTCAGTTCTCGCCAGTCCGGTATAGGAACGCAACGCGGCCGCAAAAATGACGCGCGCCGTGCTTTTTATAAGTGTATTTACCATATTTTTGGACGTGCTGCATGCCGGACAGGTAAGATAAAGGCTTGAATGGAAGATTTGTATGGATTAAATTGAATGTGAAGCGGCGGCATCGTGCCGGGGACACTAAGTCGAAAATCGATTGAATGTGTTCGGTAATGTTTTCAAGGCGGGTGTAAAATAGTGGCTGACTGAAAGGAGCCGTTCGTACACTTGCAGATGCCGTAAAAGTTGTTTTCGTTGGCGTTTTGTAAGCGTTTTTCGTTCGATAATTTAATTAATTAGGTTGCGTAACAATATTGGGTCTTAGATAAGTAAAGAAAACTTTGAATTTGCGTTTTCTTCGGTTGATAAGCTTTAGAGTAAATAAAGTAACGCATATGGGAGCCATGTGAATCCGAAAATATGTGTAATTGTTTATACAACTGATCTTTTTATAAACGACCGAGATTTGTAGGTTTGCTATTATACAAAATAGCGATTTGGGATCGATAAATAAATATAATTATGCAATACCGTGTCAATATTGGTTGAATTCCACAAAAAAGAAAGAAAGGAAGCGCTGCAGGTCCTCAATTAATGTTTTTCTCACTTTTTAATAACATTTAAACTTGTAATGAAATTTTCTTCATCCTGGACAATATATTGGGCTTACGGATGCCATAAAAATACATTTATGAGTTTCTTAGTCGTTACACTCGAAATAGAATAAAATGTGAATCACCTTTCCATTAGTAAGATGGCAAAGCCGTATTATTACTATGAAAACGTTAAAACAATTGACTACATAATCAAATCTAAGTAATGGCTACTAAGATTTGCATGTAAAGCATGTGTTTATTAATAAAAAGAAAATAAATAAAGAAAATATGATTAATTTTTCTTTAATAATGTAATTTGCGTAGTCATTGGGCTTACTCAAGTCCGTTTTCGCAATTGCTAATTAATTGACACTGCTAATTATGAATAATAACGCTTACCAAGCGGATGATTAAAATTGACTTTGTTTTTGTCAAAAAAAGAACATTTTCGTGGCACTTTTGCAGGAATGAACGTCATTTTATTTAAAAAAAAAATATCGAAATGTTAACTTTGCATCCCAAAGCCTTTGAAATAATGCTCATAATTACTGCTAAGTATTCTTTTATTCTTCAATTAGAATCCCTGAAACAACTAATACAGAGTAGGCATTTTTTAACAAACAAGCAATATTCTGAACTGAAAACTGAAAGACGCTTCCGATTTTCAGCAATCTTTACTGACAGCTTAAAAGAACGCAGAACCTAACATCTCGAGTTATATTATTATCTCAAATGCTAATTGCTGCACTTGAGAAAATTAAAAGAGCAATCAGCGCTGTATTGCACAAAAGCGCTGTATTAAGTATACACTAGCATTTCAGCATCAGATTAATCGCTTGAAAGCTATATGATCACTAAAGCAAAAAAGACTCGGATAGACATGAAGGGCTATCGAATAGAATTATCTACAGACTTTTACGATCAATAAGACCCGTCGCCTTTTTTTAACGGGTTTTCATTAATGCTCAATGCGTAGCTGTGTGTGGCTGCATAATGTTACCTGACATTGGTACTTACTGAAAGAAAGGCTGATCAATACAAACATTAAGGGGATATATTTTACTGATCCTCAAAAAAACTTATTGACCTGCAAATGATGGGCACTTTTTTTAAATAATGAGCCACTTTTTTAAGTTTCTTGCCTTTTCTCACAGTTGGACCCAGTAACTAAGCTGGGGTACCCCGACCGGGTTAGGTTAGGTTGAAACTGTGACCAACCACGCGCGAGCCGAATTGGTCGCACAACTAAGCTAGAGCCTTAACCAAATAGGTTAGGTTAGAACTATGACCAACCACTACATCCAGGTTGCAGTTACTTTTATACAAGCAATGCTATGGGTATGCAATCGTACTATTTAGTGTTTTTAAGACCCCAAAATAGGAATTATTTGAGGTTGGGAAAAAAGGGGCGCAATCATTATATTAGTGTGAATTATTTGAGGTGTGATTAAATACATGCCAAGCTTGCTGTTAAATCTCATGTTAATTAAAAACACTCAATAAAATGATTTGACATCAGACTTAATTCAGATTAATTTCAAGAAGCTTTCTGAAACGGGGTTAGTCTCAGCATTGTAACTTCAAAATTCGTACCCATAATATCTAAGGTTTCTGATCATAACAACTAAAAGACTTTGTAATTAAGCCCGGTTAAACTGCCGAAACTAAACTCTACGTAACAAGTGTTTGAAACAGAAGGATCTTGTAAGGCTTCTTATTTAGTTCCTAAGTAGACTTATAAAATCAATTAAAGTCCGAGGGGCATTCAACTTTGGTAGCGACCACTTCAAGAGCGAACAGTCTGGAATGTTCGACATGAGTGCGCTACAAGTAGGGTTTTAGAGGGGCAGACTATGTAGATATTTATGGGAATCTTAGCTTAGATAGCTAAGATCGAAAGCATTTACACTGTTTGCGCTTGCAGCGTTTTCTTTTTAAATTCACTACTGTATGTTAGATGTTAACCATAGCTGTTAAAGTACAAGTTAAATCGCTTTCCAAAATCAAACTTAAAAAACGCTTTTTTATGTACTGCAAGATAAAACACAGGGAATAATGAACGTTTATTGAATTTAGATTTAAATTTGGAACTAGGTCTCGTTCAAATACGGAAATACTGCATTGAAAAAAAAAATCTTTGTTATTGCGTCAAATCTGAAATAAAGGATGTTCAACAATACGGCATATACGAGCAGCTGCAAAATCGACGGGGCAAAAGTAATGCGCAATACTTATGCGTCTTGTTGCCTATACACCCTCATTTCCATACATTTCTATCTTATTTGCTGCGTCCCTGCACTTACTCAGGCCGCACAGCCTGGAGGAAATAGCCGTAAATTACATATGATTTCATGTGAGGAAATTCGCAATTTTACTTTGCGGTATACAATGAATTCGTTTCCTTAACAGTGCCTGCCTTGTTGTTACTTGATATGTTATAACTGATTGACGATAGGGCTTTTCGTTTAACAGTTTAAGTAATTTTACAGTTCTGAATATAATTCAATGGGTTTACTTGAACTGTAAACGGTACCATGATAAATAAATTCGAATTGAAACTGAATTAATATTTTAATGTTTTTTTGTAAAAAATAACCTAGGTACGTTATCCAAGGTTCTAATAAAAAACTGGTAAGTAGATATTTATTAACACAGCACAAATTATCAACAGCATTCAAATTATTGGAAATGTACACATCATTTCTGCATAATGATAGGTACAAAACATACTTAGCGAGCTTCAGGAATTCATACAAAGGCATCGATCGACGGCTTTGTTTGAAACTGCATGAATGAATTTTATATGAACTTACTTTGAACTAAAAACATTTATATTAGGCAGGCACTGTATCAAAACTGCAGTGCAGTTTGGCAGAGGTAAAAATCTAAAAAAAAAAACTGCGCATAAACACTTCTTTTTTTTCAATTGTTCCGACTATGTATGTATATAGTATCGCAACAAAATTGGCCCTGGTTATAGTCAGAGACAACAGAATGATCATGTGTCTAAAATCTTCTTGTTTCATCTTTAATAATACATGGATCCCATTTCTGTGCTGCCCGTAGGGCGCCGTTGAACACAGCCAGCAGCGCTTAATGCAGGCACTAAATTTTAATATGGGTGTAATAAAATAGCTAGAGGCAGGAACAACGTTTATGGGGGGTCAACTCGATGACGACTCGAAGGCGATGCTGATCAGGTGCCGCTCAACGACGGATCTCCCTTAACCGACAAACGTGAACGAATTATAAATGAACTTTTTGCTAAACCGCTTTAAGTGGTATAAGATACGAAGAAAAACTAGTTGGGAGCCCAAAAGGATCGTATTCTCTTATTATGCGTGCAAATCAAATGAGCTTTTGATTTTCCACGCGCAATGTGTTCTGCCGTTGTATATCGAATGGGTAATAAAACCTCCTACTATACTCTGGGTTCCTGGTACCTAGGTTATGGGCCTCTAGTATTATTGTGCGTTTATTTCTCCGGTAATGATTTACAAACAGTCGTCAATCATTGAGTTACGGCTAATGAGGTAAGTTTGTGGTGTTTCACTGTGTTTGAGTTACTTCTGGGTTCGTTAAAGTGGAAATGTGAGTTTCTTGGCTAATTCAAGTGCAAAGGCAGTATTTTATCATGAATACCTACTAGATATTATAAATAGTGTTATTTTTGCGTTTGACCACCATCTTAACTGATGAAAAGCAATCAATCTGCCTAGCTTTTCACCAACTATATTGGGGTCAGCTTCCAGTCTAACCGGATGCAGCTGAATACCAGTATTTTACATGGAACGACTGCTTATCGGATTTCCATAACCCAGTTACGGGGTAACACGATACCCCTTGGTTGACAGACTTTTGGGTTTCTAACTACCCGTTAGCTGCTGAAAAGCATTTTGCAGTAAATGATAGTGCACACTTGCTATACTCGTGACGTTAAAAATTGCCATCGGGAAACACATACTTAATTTTTTGTTAGAGGCTGTCGGTAGTGCTGCTCCTATCTATTTTCGTTTTGTATGCATGCATAAAGGCAGCGCTGAAACCTCTGCAGCATCCAATATCGATCAACCTGTCGGTGTCGTTCGAAAAAATTCGATCATTCCCCACTCCAAACGGCCTCGACGAGTAATAAACTTTTTCGAGTCCACGCTCCACACTCTAGCTTCTTTTTAAAGAGGATTCAGTTCGACCTGATGGAATATGAGTGATTGACACCGCGAAACAAAAGGGGAGAGCAGGCTTTATCAGATCACCTGAATATTGGCCGTCAAGCAGCGCAGCTTTGCGTTCTCACGACTGCATTCGCTTTGTTACTACGTTGTCGGTTGTTGTGGGGATTTCTAATTTCGTTTTGGAAGCAATCCAGTCCTTAGTTTTTTGGATCATACAATTAACTATAGAAAAGAAAGAACGAATTACTTTTATTTGGACACAGTTCGTGAAACACGAAATACAGATAAAAAAATGAAAAGTGAAATAATGTACGGCACACGGCTGCGCCAAAAAGTTTTATTTCAGCATTAATGCCAGACAGGTGCTGTCTGACGCTGGTTTTCTAATGAACCTATGATGAGATATCGATTTAAAACGTACTTGACTATAACGCCGTGGTTCGACGAATGCGACATGGTAAAAGAAAGAAGAAAGAAAAATTGTTTATTCTGCACAAACAAAACGCACATATAAAGATAAAAACACATAAAATACACATTTACAAAAGTAGCCAAAAGCCTCGTGTTCATCCAATAAATAAAAATATAAAAAGTAAAACAATGTTTTTCATTGGTTGCTGTCATGGCCACGGACCAAAGACATTATTGCGTAATACTCTTGCAATATTACCAAATGTCAACAAAAACATCACAAAAACAAAATGCTGATAGCAGAGTTACTACTACTTAATGGTAACTTACTTACTTACTTGGTTACTTATTTGGTAATCAAATGTTTTAGGTAATTTACCAAAGTGGTGGTTTCACGTAATTCAAACAGGCTATTATAGGAATCTATGAAACAAACAAACTAATAAAACCGTTTTCTTAACTACTACACACAGAATGATTTAATTCGTTACCTACGTCCTTGTTTTTCGCACACACGCAAAGCCTTGTTTTCTCGCGATCGGCCATCAAAAAGAATGCTGCATATTTTTTATTTTTGAAAAAAAAGAGAAATTTTTTAGTTGTTGTTGTTATAAACATAAATAGATATAGGATATATATCGGCGTCAAGTTCCTTCTTTACAACAGTGAGCTTAAGATAAATGAATTTGAATAAAATAAAATGTTAAGGTAGAAAAATATTTAAATTATTTAACTAAAGCCTTGCTACAGTATTATCACAGTCAACAGGACCTAATAGTGGCCAATCTCCTTTGTTCGCATTATGATTTTACTATTTCTGTATAATATTAATATTTTCCAGTAGGTAAAAGTGCTTAGACGGCAAAGTGCAATTTAATGGACCGTTTCAACCCATAATTTTATGACCACAAGTAGTTGCAATTGCAAGCGCTGTTGTAGTTATTATAACAACGCCACCTATAATTCCCTTTCTTTAAGTAATACAGTAGCTACATCATGTTTGTTAAGAAAAACGGGTTAAGGGCGAAGATTGCAGGATTAGTTTGATTTACGATGATCATAGGTTAGTTAGTTGACGGTACAGTGCTCATAGGCACAGTAATTAATTATTTCCTCTGGCCATGCTTTTCTATTGCCTTGTCTGATTAGCAGGTATGAAGTTAGAGGGCGTTTGGTTACATCAAAAAGGTTTCTGTGAGTTAAATTATACATATTCCTGCCCATAAAGTAAGTTTTATTCCCATTCCACACACTCCAGTCCTCCTAGAGACAGAGCGACAAGAAAAGTCCATTACTCTCACAGAAAACCTATAAAGTAAAACTCTCCACCCTTAACTTTTATTCCCAGAACCAACCCGCACTAAGACCCGCTATATTGTTCTGTTTTCAAACCTTTTAAAACACGGAGCTTCAAAATTCCATTTCCAAATCTCTTTTTCGCAACATAATGTCTTTTTAAATATATTATCTGGTAACCCAGTCGATGTTGCGAAGGTTTTATTCCAATTTTCCTTTCTGGCTGGATTTGGGGTGGCTTTGTAGAGTGACCATTGTTTAAGCGGCTCGAGTGCCCTTTTGTTGTGTATGTGTGTCGTTGATAAGGTTTGTCCCATCCTCTCGGTTAATTGTGAAGTGATTAAAACCTACGCCAGGCGTTAGCGTTTTGTTTAATTGGGATACGCCAGACCACGCGTTATAGTTTAGCTTCTGTGTGTGTGCTGATTAATCTGAAACAGAATTTATTTAGCAAAGAGATAAATTAAAAAGTAGATAAGCGACATTAAACCTCTCGAATGGACCCTTAGTAACAAATCATAGTAGTACACTACTTCACAGTAGTGTAGTACATTATGAACTACAGCAAAACAAGCGTTAACCACCACCCAAAACAATCAACAAACAACTATTCAACACTAATCGCATAAACCCATTATCCTACCCGACGACAGCACACACAATGGACAAAGAAAGGCTACAAGCTGTACCAGATATATGAACTGTACCAGATATATAAAGTGTACCAGGTTATTAATTTCAGTTATCTGCGTGTTCTGCTCTGTCGCAATGTACACTTCATTGAGTCTATTGAAAAGTTGCGAACGGCCTCGTCGGGTATTGTGCTAAATGCAGCCAGTTGTGCTTAGATGATCAATATTTTGAATAGTGGTAGAATGTTGTTTGTGGTTTATTCAAAGGCTGGAACAATGGGGCTAGTTTGTGGCGAAGTTTCTGGAGAATGCAATAGGACTAGGAATTATTGCTGTGTATACACAGACATTATTCTGTAGATACAGAACTTGCCTTTGAAGTATTTGGTTAATAAATATTATTCGAAATTATATTCAATGGTTTTAAAAAGTTTACAGGTCTATAGGTTAACAAGTTGAATAGTTTTTGTTGAATGCATCTCAAATTCACTGTATCTAAGGCCGAGCGCACTATGGCCACGATTTTGTATCGTACGTAAACGTACGACCGTGGTCGTGCAAATTGAGCACACTGAATACGTTTTTCTCCGTCAAATATGTAGTGTTCCGGATATATCGCACTGAACGCACGAAAAATCTCAAAAAGTTCCGATTGTTTTCGGACGTCGGAACTATACGTACGTATACGTACGACTAACTCGCACTCAGTCTGCGCGCTCCCTTAGTACTTGGAAGATCGGCATCGTTCGTGCGTGTTCGTATGTGTTCGCACGAAAACGAGTCCAAAATGCGCACGGCCTAAAGCTTATAGTCATTGACATTATCATAAAATATTTTTCTGCATTACCTACTCAATAAAAACGTTTGAACGAATAAAAAAACTTCGTCAATATGTTCTGGGAATCTAATGGAAGCCGTACCAACAACGCCGCATACAAAAGTTGGTCCTTTATGGAGAGGATTGCAATATTTTATAGAAGTGAGAGAAACTCATTACATTTTTTCCGAGAGTTTTCAGAAAGCTTAGAAGTGGGAAAAATTAAAACTTGATTATAAAATGTTCGAAGGACGTGAAAAGTTCTGAAAAGCCGAAGTGAATAAAATTAAATAAATTAAATAAACGTTAGAAATTCTGGAAAGTTCTTTACGATTATATTATACTTATTATTTGAATCCCTAGTGGAGTGAGTTGAGGATTTAATCTCTTCCCACATAGTGACGTGTGCTCAATGTTCCATTAATAAATCCATCTCATTCATCAGTCATTGCGCCATTTCTTCTATGATACTGGGCAGTTTGTTGCGCCACTTCTTCTATGATACTGGAGAGTTTGTTGCGCCACTTCTTCTTTGATACTGGGGAGTTTGTTGCGCCACGGGCTATGATACTGGGGAGTTTGTTGCGCCACTTCTACTATGATACTGGGGAGTTTGTTGCGCCATTTCTTCTATGATACTGGACAGTTTGTTGCGCCACTTTTTCTATGATACTGGAGAGTTTATTGTGCCACTTCTTCTATGATACTGGGGAGTTTGTTGCGCCACAGACTATGATACTGGGGAGTTTGTTGCGCCATTTCTACTATGATACTGGGGAGTTTGTTGCGCCATTTCTTCTATGATACTGGGGAGTTTGTTGCGCCACTTCTTTTATGATACTGGGGAGTTTGTTGCGCCAGTTCTTTTATGATACTGGGGAGTGTGTTGCGCCCTTGTCTTCACTTCTTCTTCCCAGCTAAAGCACTAGGAAGTGGTCAAGTGCCGGCGTTTTTGGGGGACTGTCTTATACAATTTTGACGTTCGAAAAGTGCTGATTTTTTGCCTTTAGCCTAGTTTGAATGAATTATTTTTGAATTATTTTAATGTTGACTATTTTTGGCACAATTTTATATTCTATCTTACATATTCCGCAGCGATCGAGATAGTAAACAGTGACGGTGAACTTGATCATTGAGGACTAAGCTTCCGAGGAAATGTAAACTGACAATAATTGCCATAACATAACGTTAACATCACGCCTATAATTCCCCGGAGGGTTAGGCAGCGGTGTCCCTATAGTTCACCCACATTTCGCCAGTTATGTTTAAGTCCCATGTAGTAGGGGGCGAGCCTATTGCCATCAACCGGGCACAAATCCAGACTCCGAGCTGCTACTGAGAAATTTCTAATGGAAAAATCCAATAACACTTTACTCGACTTGGGAATCGAACCTAGGACCTCATGCTCAGCAGTAGTGCTTGGACCACTAGATCAACGAGGCACTAAACAATTGAGTTTTAGAAAAAGGGAAACTTCTCAGAATATTTTCTTTATCATCAAAGTAAATATCAGCACAGATCAAGTTTCTACAAAAGAACCATAACCACATACACGGTGAATAGATTTAGAGAAAATGTAACAGTACCACACACACCTACCCTCAATTCAAAGAGCTTCTTTGAAATTTAATCCCCGTCCTAAGATGGCGACGGTGGTACTCCGTGCTAAGCCTTCAGTTCGCAAGATTAGGGCTACGAAGCAAGCGACACCGGGTACATACCGAATCACTATTTTTGCTTAGTGGACGAGCTGATTACAAGTCGGTTTAAATTAATGTTGTGAGCGGTGGAATTTGTTCGTATTGTGATTTTATCCTGGGTAGGAGTTTTTTCTGTCTGTTACAGTATTAAATAAACAAAAAAAAAAAAACAAAATAACTACAGATAGCAAGACTATTTTTGCTATCAGATTTTTTATCATTTTTTTTTTTTTTTCGATTACTTACCTACTCGAAATTATGGAATTTTGTATATATTTTTTATATAATTCTTTATTTGTCTCTATGATAATAGTACCTACTCTATTCTTTTGCTAACATTTTTTTCAAATAAATTGTTTTTTTTTTGTAATAATAGGTAATATTGCAGATGCAATATGTAGTAAAATATACTGCAGGTTGGTATCAGTTTCATCCATGGGCTAGAGAGGTAGAAAGATCCTAACGGTTAAAGAGCTAGCGTTATATTTCGTAGGTTTAGTGGCCATATGAGGGCCGTCTTAGAACTTTCTGCTACGTAGTTTGTGCGCCAGAGTCTTTTGTTTACCAAGAATGCAACCTCGCGGAGTGTTGTGGGCAGAGAGGGTGCGAAGGGAAATTTATCTATTTTTAGTTGAGTTTCCACCTTCAGTTGTAGAAGGACATGTTTGGTACAGTTCCAAGGTTTAGTGTGAGCTTAGATTTTAGAAAGTATAAACTTTGTGTTAATAGAGTGGTTACAATTAACTTTACCAACTAGAAGTTGTAGTTAAATGTAGAATACAAGGTGGTACCTATATTGTATAATTACAAACGTCGTATGTGGCGGTGAACATCAGTATTTATACAGGCTTTCACAAGAATAAGCGTATAACTATAATTATATTGAAAGTGAGGCAAAATGTGGATGTATATCCATGAATATCCTTTACGCTAGTGCTGAAGTAGGACATACATCAACGTCAAGAAAGAGACTATTAAATAATTCAACAGACTTGACTGAAACAGAGCTACGAACGGTTGTACTAAATCAGGCAAGGCTCTTGAACACTGGCATACAAATAAATGTCACCTTCACATCCTCATGGCTCATGTTGCTATCTGTTTGAAATTCGAACTCCTTTTGACTGTGACGTCGGAACAGAGGGAGCATAGAGAAAGGAGCTATAAAGGCGCAGCTACACGATTCCAGCGTTGTATTTCTAAAGGAACAACTTTGTAGAACTCGTTTTCTGTTTGGTAACAAGAAAACAGTGTTGTGCTGTTTTGCAGCAGTTTTTATTGCCCTGCCTTTGTTTACAGACTAGTTGAGTGCTTGGTAACCCTAAAGTTGCCTTGGTGTTGCTAACTCGGCAACTAAGTCTTGGTCTGTAAGAACATCTACAGTATGAGTTCTGTGGACTTTTTGAGACAATAGTGAGGGTTTATTGTTGGATACTCCTCAATAGCCTAACTTTGGATATTAGTACCTTTATGAGGCTAAGAACAGGCTCGGTAAAGTAAGCTCTAGCAAACAACAGACCACCCTGTCACTGGGTAGTAGATACTCGATTTTGCAACACGTGGACGGGATTGTGCGCTCTGTGAAAAGGACGTAAGTAATGATAATTAATGCCAAATTAATAATAACAATATATTCAAGTGAAACAGTCGTCTTAAAGAATATTCACCTACAATTAAAACATCATCAAGAATAAAAATAAAAGTACATCAAAAGCACCGCAGAACCACTACAAAACATGTTTCTTATTAACAATGTGCATCAAGAATCCGAATCGATTAAAAAGCAAATCGATGGCATGCCGATTTTAACTGTAAACGATTATATCGATAAACCTGTTCGTCCTTGCTAGGACGCCACTATTTATCGGACAGAAATAAAAATGTCTAGACGACATTCCAGTACTTACGCTAGTACCCCAGGCTAGTACGGTGGCCATCATTTATTCATATCTGGTTGTGGCAACACTGTCAACTTTTTTTGAGATTGCAGTTTGCAATCCATTGTGATAATTGGATTGGATACGAGGATGGTTGCATATTTCTCTTTTTGGCAAATCGATACATGCGACCATGTTTTTAAATTGATTCTATAAATCCAATAACTGAAACAAGTCTTTGGAAATTAAGAACAGAATGGAGGATAGGCTAGATCTAATAAAGCAAGGAATCCAATACTTAAGTATCTCTCTAAAATCAAACATATGAAGAGGGTATCACTGACGAAATTACCTCCCAACAGGCCTTCAGACCGTCTCATAACATCAATACAAGCCCGAACAGGGTCCTAAACCTTTGATATTGCTGCCGAAAGATCTCCTATGAGCCATTACTGTCTTCAAACTTCATTATAACGACATTGTAACACATGTTGGATCCTAACTACGTCAGTGCCACTCAAAATGCCCAATGGAGCGGCAAATAGGCCCTTCTGCTCCAGTGGCCATGGCGACGGGCCTAAATACTGATATCCCGGCCCTCTGAGCGAATAAACTAATCTTGTACATTTTATTCTAAGGCCGGCTGCGTGAAAAATGAATTTTGAGGTAACCTCTTGAAGGAGAGAAAATTGGGACGGAATTATTCAGGCCCAGTCGTTCGCCGAGTGTGGTGGCTTATGAAAAGTAAATAAACCCAGTTTATGTTTATGCTTGCGTTACAAAATTTTGATGAGATATAAAAACGAGTTTTACTACAACTACACAAGATAATAATAATCCAAAAGAGTCCTCTCGATTTTCATTTCGGTCGAAGCAAATATGTAATATAAATCGCGAAAAAAGGTTTTTAATCTTGCCAATGTCAATTTGTTCGCAACTCTCTAGGGTAAAAAATGTAGTGATATTTTATTAAAAGCTTTTCCAATACATTAGCGAATAAATAAACTATATGTAACATATTACACATTTATGTTATGTAAGTAGCTGAAAACATGACTGCTCGGTAAATATTGGTGTGGAAAATTCTGGTGCCCAAAACATAATTCAGTAAATTGCCTTATTTATTCCGTAACCGTCCACTGCTTTACTTGAGCAAACATAAAGGTACACTAGAGCATCTTGTAGAGCATTTCCATGTAATGTAACGTTCCTGCGAATGCTCGATGCTGAGTTTGACATATTGCTCACGGCAAGTGAGCATTTACCTGTAACATTTCTTTCTCTCTTGCGGTCATTGTAACGACCTGCCCTCGGCCCGCGGAGTGAGCCGCGTCGCTCGCCCTCGTGCCTTTGCTCGATAAAATGTTACACCAATACGCTCGTTGGCTTTTAAAATCATGTTGCACAAAGCATCGAGCGTTGTGTTCAAGTACGGTTCGATAAAATTAAAATGGCGAATGTTCGATGTTCTGTTACAAGTAAATGCTCTAGTAAATACTCACCTTAATGATGATCCGTATTTGTTTTTATACCTAAGATGTCGGAAGGAGGCTAGTACCTATTCCAAGACCTTAGGCTAAGCGTATACTGAGACGCAGTTCCCCGCAGCGCAGGTCAAACGACAAAGCAGATTTTGTAATGCATGAACGTACTGACAGCTGCGTACGCTGCGGCGCAGGCACGTGCGACGCAGATATGTGTCTGTTCTGCTTTGCGTCTCGTTGTAGAGCCGGCAAAGATTTCTGCGCGACGCGTGCAGTCGTCACTTGTTTTTTTGGTGCGACGCAGGTAACGCGGCACAGCCGTCTGCTGTTTGTACTAGCTAGGACGCGAATGTGTCTGTGCAGCTGCGTCGTAGCATACGCTCGCGGCCTATGTCTGCCTCGCCTACACTGACCTGCAATTTCTATACTGTGCTGTGCTGCGTCACCTGCGTCTCAGCATACGCTTAGCCTTACCATCTTTCATGACACTGACACACATGCGCGGAGAAATTATGGATTCAGAAACTAATGCACCACGTTCAAAATGTCCTCTTGCTCTGACGCTATACTGCTGTTATCGTATTATGTCGCCTAATATCCAGCAGCACTTTGCTAATCGCGTCATCTGGTATGAACTGGAAAATAATGACCAATGACTTTGACAGTCCGGATGCGTTAGCTAATATTCGCCGAACCGTATCAGCTAAATCCACATAACATAGGTCAGTACATCTAAACAAGTACTCAGTGTATAGAGAAGCACTGGAGCGCGGAACTCGACCACAATGCCTCGTTTCCTGTCCTCTATTCGCCAGTGCCATATGCCAGTAATCCGATTTCCTATTTAAAGGCCCCGTCATCGAATCGCCAATGTTCTTTATATCGATACTATCGATTTGCGGAACGGCTGCTCTTTGTTGCATGGTAATGTTATTAACTTAAATTGACTTGGCAAGAAGAGTTGAATGGAATTGAATGTCGCGTTTTAAATTCTGATGCAAAGACCAAAGAGTAACTAAAGTGTTATTTCAGATAGTTTATTTGAAAATCGAATACCAGTATTGAGATGCAAACTTCACTTAACTTTAAACTTCTGAGGGTGAATTTCACCAATGAAACTGAACCCGATCAACCCATCTAAACCGCGTTCAAGAGCTGTCAGTGTCATTATTGCTATGGAAATATTGACACTGACAGGTACAGCAGTCCACTGGCTGGACATTAGTCTGTCCAAGTGCATGCTATTCAGCTCAAGTCTCGGCAACTCTCATTCAGCCGCTACCTGCCACTTTGCGAAGATCGTCGCTCCACCTAGCGTGAGTGTGTCCTACTTTACGTTTACCGATTCGCGGTCTCCACTCAAGAACACGTCTACCCCAACGGTATTCGGTTATGTGGCTAATATGGCCGGCCATTTCAGCTTGCTTATTTTATTATCCAACTTAACTAATCCGCCATAAACTAAATCAACACGAGGTATTAAGTAATATTCTCAGAGACGCATACAAAGAAGGGTATTACGGGACGGAAGCATACTCCAGCGTTTGTTGTACTAAGTAATATTATTGTCTAACCACACCGCATTAGGCGTCTAAGCCTATATTGTGGGCCTGTGCCATTATTATACAGCACTTCCACACGCGAAGCTCCGTACATTTAGTTGATTGTTTTAGTGATTATACGGCTAAATCAAATTGCAATCAGCGTTGTTATCCGATTGGGTGCGCGCATCTCTCCTTAATTCGTACGTCTATCCACTGTGCTTAGTTTCAGAGTTGTAGTTGCGATTTATTTTTATTTGTACTGGGTATTCAGTTTGTAGTGTAGACATTTTCATTTGATATTTATAATAGCACTTATGAACAGTCTGTTAAAGTTTTGTTTAGTTAAGAAAATAATGCAAATGGGTACGTTAAAGACGTCATAGGACCAGAAAAGATTGTTCTAAAGACCACCAGACCACCAGGCACTGGGGTTGATGATGTTAAATAAACAGCCACCCATGCTCCATTTGAGATTACCGAAAGTAGGACGACTTTCCAAGACTTCAAATCTTATAATATTTTAGTATGTACAGAATTTAATAATCCGTAGCACATTGTGTAAGGGTAAATCCATTCAAACACACAAACACGTATATATTGTACAGATATACGCGAGAGGATATGGAAGCTGGACGATAAAGCTCCACATGTACGTGTTCGCATGTCATTTCTCGCTCCACTGCCACCATTCGCAGCTGCTGCTGAGCTTGAAGCTTTTCAATTTATTTATATCCCCATACAGTTCGCAGTATCCACGCATGCGTATAGATTCCCCACAACGATATTATTCAGCAAAAATCCATGACAAATGACCTTCGGTCTATGACGTCACCCTTCATTCGAGGCCTTCATCAAACGATCAGCAGACTTGATTGAATGAGAAATTTACAGAGCAGTACCGCAACAGCACGGCGGCAGTAAACCCGACTACGTGAGCCGCCTCTCATCTAAGTCATAAATAAATTCCATTCCAATTCTATGCCACAATTGAACGACGCACCAATTACTAACATAAATCGTGACCCCGTATCTATTTACATACATTATCCTTGTATTTCGGGACTTCATTAAATATGTCCGAGGAACACACGCCTATTCGCTTTATATTGTAAATGGTTTCTCTACATCAGCGACGTTTTGGAAGCAGGAGAGAATTCGGGTCGCAATTCTGCAATTAAATTACGTATTATAGGGTGAAGGTTGGTTTATAAATGCATTGTTCCGTGTGCCGTTTAACTTGATGTGTGCTTTCAATCCGGCCCTGCTAATGACGTCAGCGATATGAACTGCTGTAGACTCTATTATGTTTTCATTAATTTCATTAAGTTCATTCGGCTGGCTCTTATAATGTAATTTGGTAATTACTTCTTTCCATAATCTCAATTATAGGTATTAAGGTTTCCTTTGTAAGTGTTTTTTTTTTATTGATTTCATCTTTTTATTTAGGCGTAAAATAAAAGTTCCGATTTTTATTATCAGAAGGTACGTCAAAGTCTTAAACTTACTTCATTGCAGAATCACCGTCCATATTATGTCTATTAAAATGGTCGATTTTAAAACTCAATCTGCCTGCCTTTTCCCAACTATATTGGGGTCGGCTTTCAGTCTAACCGGATGCAGCTGAATACCAGTATTTTACATGGAGCGACTGACTATCTGACCTCCACAACCCAGTAACTGGGTAATACGATACCCCTTGGTAAGACTGATTGTCAGACTTTCGGGCTTCTGACGACCCGTAATCACTGTCAAAGAACCACAAATGACAGCCGGGTACAACGGCTTAACTTGCTTTCCGATACACGGAGGAGTCTCGGTGTGTAAAGATGGTCACTCATTCACAGACCAACACCGGCAAGAGTAGTTTAATCTGATGGATCGACCCGTGCGGCAGTTATAACTTAGCCTCGAGCTCCTCTTTGCGAGCGATTTTAAAAGTAACTATAAAAAGATTTACTGACTTACGTTCTAACATTACTATTTCTAGTATATTCACATTATATGACGCTACGTTTTGTCGTCCACTAAAATCTTTATTGTGAACCAAAATTATAGCAATTTTATGACGGAGCGACAAAGTCGAACCATTAGTGGGGGATTTTTATGAAGGGCATTTTTCGCCCTTAAGTCTGCATTTATTGTTAATGTTATGTGATGTTAATGGTGGATAGGAAAAACCTTTTTAATTTCAAATATATTTATATTATGGGAGAGGGTTTTAAAAACCCTAAAATATATACTCCGTAGGTCCTGTACTGTACCAAATGTTGCAGACAGCATTGGTATATTAGTTCAAAGTCAAAGTCAAACAATTTTTTTCAATTAGGCACATAAAAGGCACTTATGAACGTCAATTTTACAAAAAATATAATTGGTTCTAGTCGCCCCTTCCAAAAGTAGTTTTCGTATGGAGAAGAATGGGCAAGAAACTCCACCGTTACTCTTTTAAAATGTTTTTACAATATTTTGTATACATTAATTATATAATTATATGTGAAGACGATGCATCTAGAATAAGATTACTATACCACGATAGGTAAAAAAAGAATGAAAAATGAAGCAATTACAGATAAATTAATTATGTGGTAGATACATGGTGCTCACATATTTACAAACATTGTAAAATTATACGATATTCCTAACATTTTAACAAGTAATACTAATAAGTCAGTGTGTGAGTTCAAGAAATCATTGAATGTGAAATTCGTGTTATAAAAAATAACAAATTACATAATTAAATAACTAACCAGTTTGATTTTGTCTAGACTCTAAATTGTCCTATGGAGCAGGACCAGCATGTTTCCAAGCATTCTTATCTTGGATATAATCCTCTAATTTGGAATATGTTTGTTTACAGAGTGTACTTTTAATATGAGTTTTAAATTTTCTTTCATTTAATTGTAATATATCACAAGGTATTTTATTGTAACATTTAACACTCAGTACCCCATAAAAGATGTATGTACTTTAGATAATCTGAAAAATGGTTGATCTATTTTATCTTTATTTCTAGTATTAAAATTATGTCTATCACTTATTTTATTAAAACACGTATTTATTATTTTATTATTTTATTAAAAGTTCAGGATACACTTCAAGATTTGACAACATTGTCCTGTTTCTTTGTTCCTATTTCATGCTGTTTTATATTTATAAACCTTTTCTGAAAAGTAGCTTAAGATTTATAAAAGCAGAATAATAAAGTAAAAATATGAACCCGCCCTCGCTATTTACGGCTTTTCTTTTTGACAAAGCTCTAACATTACTCCCCTGAATAAGACTGAACCAATTTCCTCATTTTGTCTTATTCATCATATAACTGAAATCGTGAAATAAACTTAAGCTCTTCAAAATATTGGCTTAAGCTAAAGATTGAAACGCGAGAGTTGATGGACTAAAATTGTACGGAAAGCAATCAGGAGTCCGTTCACCGTCTCGTCTTCTAATGGCATTGTAAAAGTTTAATGCGAGCAGGGCCACTCTCCGGGGGATGCACTGACCGCTCCGGCGCCATTTAGGCTTTATATCGACCCACTTGGACAATATTGTGGTTTTACTGCTGTGACTGACGGTGGCGCCTTAAACAACTTCAACATTACATTCAACATAAAAGCGAATAGTCGTGTTCTAGAAAATGGAAGTCGCAGTAATAGTTAGCAGACGAAGGATTTATTCTGACAGACAACGTTATTTGCTATCGATTTGTTTTTTTTGAAAGTTTGCTAATATTCTCGAAATTATTTCGCTCTTCAAATTTATAGCTGTCAAGAGAGCTTTGTCGAAGAAAAGTTATAAGCTATTAAAATTGAATAGCGGGTCGTCTAATATGACTATCAAATGAGACACTCGTAGTATAATTTCGGTTTGGGTTGGAGAGCGATACACTTGAGATAGATGACGTCGTTAGAGAGGAGGACGTCGATTCATTTGTCGTCTATAAGCTCGAAACAGGTAACGTTTAATGAATTTATCTTGTCAGGGGGAACATTAACCAAGTTTAGGAACAAATTACGAGCGTAAAGTTGTCTCCCACCTTCGAAGTTCGCTCGTAATTACCGTGCCGTTCGCTGAAATTCGGCTTCTGCGCGCTTCCAGCATTTTATTGCCGAGTATGGGGCATATCAATGTTCCGTTTTGGCGCAAACGAGGGAAGATAACGGCTTTATTACTTGACGAGGTGCCAGCTTCTATATAAATTCACAAGAATCAATGCGACGACGACGATGTTATACACTCGTCTAGAAATAAGCTTTGGAAATCAATAACTGTAAAGTGTCAACGTGTTTCATGTTCCCGACTATAGTGTTACCGGCTCTGGTGCCTGCCTCGCGGAGCTCCGTTTTATTAAATGCCGTTTTATTGCCGCTCCCTGATGCCATAAAAGCCTCCACAAGTACTTTTAGTTTTGTAAAATAAAACTGTAAATTTCGGTAGCCATCTTCTCGGGTTTATCTAGGAAATCCGCGGCGCTTTGTTACATTGCCTGTTGTTTTATGTATTGCTTGCTTTGAGGTTTTATGACTTGTCGTTTATACTATGCTCGCCCCTGCATTTTATTGTTCCGGTTACACTGTTGAATTTTTGATAAGGTTTTAGTGATATCATTTAGAGCTGCATCTTATGAATTTTGATTGTCTCTGAGATGACGTTGACGTACTCACCGTTACTCAAATAAAAGAAAAGAATAAAATTGTAGTAAAGTGAGATTAGCCGTCAGCGAGTGGTTATGCTACCAGGCTCGCAGCGGTCCCTAGGAGTGTCACCGGGCGATGCTGTGAAACGGAGCATGTAGGTTAAGAGCCCTCTGCGCTTTGTTAGCGCGCTCTAATCACTGGCGGCCCTCGACGGCACGCGAGTCGAGGGCTCGTAGCGCACTAGCGTTTTGTGCCTCTCCTCTGCGGTGCAGCTCTACGGTGTTATGTGCGCCTGGTACGTGTCTATTTGATTACGGTACAGTCAACCCCGTGTAACAGCTGGAACTGGATAACTGGAACTTTATTTCTAATTTTAAGTTAGTTTTTTATTTTTCGTAAGACACGACTTTGTTGTTTATCTGACTACTGTGTAAGAAAGGTCGAATTTACAAAATCTACTATTCCAATTCCTGGCGTGCTCACTGATATTTTGGTAAACATAAATAAAGATAAGTGGCAGTGTGTATAAGCAGGAAAAACCTTTTCCAATAATCAAACCACGGTACATGACGTTACGTTTCGCAATAAATCACAAAAAGCAATTCCATCTCGATTTGGCCGCATATCGGTAGCAACTGGCCGCAATCCAAGGTACGCTTTTAAGTTTAGCAAATCCAGCCTGTCCTATATTTTTTACGATTGCCGGGACGTCACCTATAGCCAAGTTAAAGTTGGCTAACTTGTATCACGAATTTGTGAAACTGAATAATCATTGCATTAGTTTTAAGGTTGAAATTCGTCAACATATCGTTTTGTGATCAGCAAAAACAAGTCGCGCATCCATGATTCTTTTGGCGAAATTTATAGCTCTGCCGTTGACCGTGCCTTGAATTTGTAATTTGATTTCATGAGAGATCTCGTTTGTGACTTTCCTAATCTTTTTATAAGTACAGAAAAAGTTATGATTAACGATTGTTTTTCGGGTTTTTAAGTGGTGTTTGATTCCATTACTGTATATGAGCACGTTTCGGGTAGCCTGTTTGCTTTCATTCGGTGAACCTCGTTAGGGATTCTGTTTATTTTCGAACAAACATTATTTTTGGCTTCGTTTTTGTGGATTGCAAAAGCAAACACGAGTATACCATTTACAAATGAGAGCTCAGGCGAATAAATAAAATTGAAATATACGTAGGTATTTAAAACAATAATATTCTGTTTTTACTTGGGCAGAATAAATAACCATTTACTTATATTTTCATTTTCAACTCTTAAATAAACAGAAGCAACTGGACCAAATTAAAAAAAATAAGTAACTTTGTGAGGGAGTTGAATTGTTTATTTTTTAAGTCGGCCGGGGTCAAATGGATTTTCCGACGTGCTAATAATGAGGTGGCTTGCCTGTCCCTGCCACGGGACGAAGGGGATGGGAGATAGGACGGGGGGGGGGAATAAGACGGCAAAACTCATTTCCGGGCTGTTGACGGAAGCCAGGCCGGCCAATAAGTGAGAGAAAATTGTATTCAGAACTGAACTCTTTCGTATATTTTTAAATTTTTATGTCCATTTTGTTCTTTTACTCTCACTGAAGTAATTTTATAGTTTTGTTTTGTTTATGTTTGTGAAAAGGGAAACAATATCTATACATATTACAAAACAAAAGTCGCTTTTCATGTTTGTCTGTATGTCCGCGTTGTTCTTCTAAACCACGCAACAGATTTTGATGAGGTTTACACCATCGTTTAGAGAATTTATTCCGGACGGTTTATGTGTATAATACGTAAATATTAAAGTAACGTAAAACTAAGAAATCTCGATGTTTTGTCAAGTCGTAAAAAGCTTGCGAAGCAGGAGCGGGTCGCTAGTGTTTCATGAAACGATGTTTTCTCCAATTGTAAAGAATTGTTTTTCTAAATCTAAGAAATTGCTTGTTGAGTTAGTGATAGGTATAAAATAACCGCAATCATTTACATAAGTAACAACGTTGATGTCTTTGGTATGTACGTAAGAAATTGTGGCTAATCAATCAATCAATCAATTAAAACAGCTGAACAGCCTTGCAATTCATTTATAAAGAACCAGTACTAAATCCCTTTCATTAATCTTGGACAACGGCCCCCCGTACAAGATTTAGATTAGTTCGTAATTACCTTTACTTCTTGAAAGGTGTATAAAAAGTCATCTCAGGGCTCCGGGGATCTCCAAACTGTAGATAAACACTCAGTGAAGTGCCAGTGGGCGGGATTTCACAGGGCTGCTACTTTTCAGTAACAGATAATCTCCAAAGGAGATAAAGAAAAATGTTTATTTGGTACAGTATCGTACGCAAGGAAACAGAGACCTAAATTAAAAACTAACAAAATAAAAATATTAGATGTGGCCCACGGCCATGTTAAATAGGTGCATTTCAGCAATTCAGTCAGACAAATGCTGTCTGACCCTGATAAAGCATATTGTTGGATTGGGTAGGTAATATTATACTTAGGACCTTTGATTGGGCATTATATTTGTCGAGCGTAGGTAATCAGACATAATGCCACGCTGGTTTTGTAAATCAGATAGGAAGGCAAAGTGGTTTATAAAATACACTACTAATACGTGTATCTGGTCATCCATGACTAAGTAATATTATAAAATGTGAAAGTGAGTTTGTTTATTTGTTTGTTACGCTTTCACGTTAAAACGGCTGAACCGATTTGGATTAAATTCTCTCACGGAGGGCTCGTTTTAAATGTAGGTTTTTCTTAGTAAATATAGCATTATAAACCGTGAAAATAAAATCTGATTTATATTTTAACAAGATTTATTAGTAAATGCGTTTAAAATCCAAGCATATTCATTAAAGATTTAAAAGGTTGGAAACTATGTATAGCGACCAGACCCCCTGAAAACAAAATTTTACTTCGTTTTACAGTGTTTTTAACCTAATGCCGTTGATCGTCCGCGATGTTAACTTTAGCGCAAATGTAATGCCGGCAACCCTCCCGGAGGGTTCACTTCCAATATGTATAGCGGCATGGCGTATGAGTTCTATGAAAAGTGGGTGGAGTCGAAAGTGTTAAACCGAACTTTTCCAGAGGTCCTATGAATCAGGTTGTACTCTCCAATAACGAAACATAGAACTAACAGAAATAAGTCACTATTACAGCACAGTTAAGGAGAAGGACTCTAAACGAGCCGAATACGGCCTTATAGACATAATGTATCGTGAGCCCCGGGATTTAGGCAGCAGCCCTGTGATAAAGACCTCCATTTTCCTCTTGTAAATATTTGATGAAATAACTGCTGGGATTTCGTAAATAAAATACTCCTGACTAAACAAAAATTACTGTAGAAAATGTCTTTGTTACTTTTGAACTTGATTGTTTAACTTGTTTTCCACGAAGGGTGCTGACAAAAAATCTTATAAAATTATTTTTTTAAAGAAAAATTAAAATAATTTCTTATAAAAATAATTTAAATATTTACCTAAAATAAATATTTAAAGTAAATTATACTATTTTATTTAATCAAAGAGTTTTAACTGATGACATACGATAATACCTATTAATGAAAATTTAATGGGAAAGTTACATAGTTATATCATGAGTTAAGTAAAAAAAACCGGCCTAGTGCGATTTGGACTCGCACACGAAGGGTTCCTTCCATACTACCGTTTTTTTTTACATAGTTCCTTGGCATAATCTTTTCATTATTTGACATCATATACCTACAACATTCTATATTTTTTATTAAATTTGATTTGTTACAGCTGTAGTGGCAATCATTTCATTTGGTTTTAATAGGTCTTTAGATAGATAGATAGAATATTCTTTATTTAGACACCATACAAATTACAGAAATTAATTTAGAAATTTTACATAGGGTGACACAATGGGCGGTCTTATCGCTAAAAGCGATCTTTTACAGACAACCTTTTTATTATTTTATTAGTCTTTATTTTTATTATTTTATTTATCGTTTAAATGGACTCTTTTTTTTGATTTTGTGAATGTGAGAACGTTGTAGGCTTAATAGAATGTATGTAGATCTGTCGGCCATTTAATATTTTGCTAAGTACCTAGTACTTTTTGATAGGTCTACATTGTCCTCTAATGCCTTTTAACACTGTAATTTGAACACATTGTAAAACCCATTTACTTTTAAAAGAGTAACCGTGGAGTTTCTTGCCGGCTCTTCTCCATAGGAAACGACCAATTGGAACCTTGCAAAGTGTCCTTGAAGGTTTATGTGAAATAAAATATTTTGAATTTGAATTGAATTTTGAACGTACAATGCAAAAAACTACTGACAAAAACACGTTGAGACCACCTTAAATTTTTACTCTTTTTATTTTTGTTAAATTATAGCGGTTTTAGAAATACACAATCTGTGAAAATGTCAACAGTATACCTATTACGGTTCTTGAGGTACATACAACCCGCTGACAGACAGAAGGATGGACGGACAGCGGAGGCTTAGTAATAGGGATCCATCCGTTCAGCACCTTTCGGGTACGGAACCCTAAAAAAAGTAATTGGTCTAAGTAAAGTCAAGTTATTTTCTGCAAATTATAAGTCATTTGATATATTAATGGCACCTGTTTGTTACCAGAACGTTCTCAAGCGGCAGGAGAAAGTTCAAGTATTCCCAAAACACGGGACCAGGGCAGAGGTACTAAACTGTTTTCGAGGTAAATTTGTCTTTGAACAGAGATACAATCTCGCCGCGGTCTCTAATGACAACACTTCAATTTCTGGACGACCACTAACTACTTTAATTGACCCTTTCTACGAACTAAGAAACTTGAATCTCGAAGAACTTGGTCAGTGGACAATTAGTGACCATTCTAGAGGACATCACATTAGAATCTTTCATACTATTCAGTAGTAGAATTCCAAATGACGTATTCTCATGGAATATACACAATTAAACACACACCCTCTCTCAATAAACACACTCACACGTCATTCCACACAATGACAGGACACGCATTCATACACATTCTTATTCTACATATTATAATAAAATATAGTAATATGTGTTAAATAACACTACTGTTAATTATCCTGTAAAATTAATATTAATGGCTATATGATAAATGTAAAACTATCCGAGGGGATTGGCGCTGAAAGCCGAAATACAGGTTTTGCCTAGTTCGGCTACAGTTGCTTTACTCATTTGTACTCAAAACTAGCCTAGGTTTAATTTGTTAAACAATCTAGAAATAAATCTAAGTTCATTGGGAACTTGGCTGGGGAAGTGGTACCAACCAATATCTGGCGCCAAGAGCATGTCAGTGCAAACATAAGATAGGTACCGGTGAAGTTACAGGCTCTGTTCAATTTTGTCCTAAGGCCAAGATACGTTACTAAGCACGTACGGGCTAAGCGTTATTCCTGTCACTGTCACACAACTGTTAAACTACAAGTGCAAAAAAGAGAAAGGAACACGTCTTAGTCAAAGTACATGCTTTTTTTTTTTGTGGGTGGGAAATTATCAAATAACTTCTCCCGCTCTGGGTGGAGCGGGAGGGCGTGTCAGACTCTTACTGACTAAAACCTAACCATGTTCCTTCAGTTGCCTGTACGTTGCCAGAAGCCACGGTATCCTCACCTTCCGCCTGATGCAGGTCCTCACCGGACACGGTTGTTTCGGGAGGTTCCTGTTCCGCGTAAGGCGGGAGGAAACGCCCGGGTGTCACCACTGTGTGGATCGCCCGGAGGACACGGTGGAGCATACGGTGGAGGTCTGCCCGGCTTGGGCGGAGCACCGCCGTGTCCTCACGGAGGCGATCGGCGGCGGCGATCTCTCGCGTCCGGCCCTGGTTCAGGCCATGGTTCGGAGCGAGAGTGCATGGGAGGCCGTCACCTCCTTCTGCGAAGCAGTTATGTCCGCAAAGGAGGAGGCGGAGCGCGCGAGGGAGATGCAAGCTGCACGCCCTCGCGGCCCTAGTGGCCGCAGAAGACGCCCCGGGCGTCGGGAGTCGAGAGCCGACTTCCAGCCACCGTAGGCGCGGGCGCGGACGGTGAGCAATGGGCAGCTCGCCGTCCGATAAGGACCAGGCCCGTGTCGACGGCGCGTTGTGTTCCACGCGCGCCTCAAAGAGATGTCAGCACCAACTGACCGGGTCGAAAGACCAATGCCTGCTGAGGTTGCGGGTTTGTCCGAAACGGATATCGCGGCCCCGGCACACAGGCAACGGAAGGAACATGGGTGGGTTTTAGTCAGTAAAAGTCTGACACACCCTCTTGCTCGGCCCAGAGCGGGAGAAGTCATTTGATGATTACCCATCCTCAAAAAAAAAAAAAAGGGGGTGACTTGCACACTCAATAATGGGCCCCCGAAAACTGTCGCTAGCACATAGTAACGTAGCGACAAGGGGGCAACATGTCCTGAGGTGCTTGAGGAGTGGAGAGGTATTCAACGGCTTTCAGAATAATCCCAGAGCCCGGAAGATGGTCAAGATTCCTACGAGCACTTACTGGAATACTTCCTTCCTCCGTGCACGTTCCTCCGTGCTCCGTTTGCTCTTGCGAATCTCCACTCAAGCCGGCCAATTAAGGCAAGAATGAGGTGGGAGCTCTGTTCCTCGTCAGTGTCCACTCCAGCCGGCCAATAAAGGCAAGCCAGAGATGAGGAACAAGATTTCTCCGGGAGATAGGGTCCGTGGGGTCGCTATTGCCCAACAGCTCGCCACATGCTGCCTTGCGGATTTCTGTATCTCTTTTGGTCTGGCTCCTCATCGTAGACCTGTTCCGGTAAAGTAAACTCTACCGGCACAGACCTTGAGTTTGGAGCGCGCAAACCCTACCACGACGTCAACATAGAGATACGGCGGTCGAGTTATTTTTATTATTATTAATTTTTCCTGTGCGTGTCCCAAATAAAATATTTTTCTTCTTTCTTTCTTTTATAATGTAGGGAAACACTAAGAAGGGGTTTCTAGAAATTTGACCTATAAGTGGGATTTTGTTTGTATGAAAAATCTTACAACTTGAGTAAATCAACTCAGTCTATAGGTACATAAAGAAATGAAAAATAAAAATCTAATACGAAAAGATTTTATTAAAAGCCACTTTTGGCAAAAGACTTTTCAGCTTATATGAAAGTTTTCTTGCCAAAACACGTTTCCAATATCCTTGAAAGAATTGCTTGCAACTTGAGAATATAACTAAACTAAAATTGTAGTCAAGTTGTATATTGTGTATTGTGTAGATACAGCTGGTGTAAAGTTTCTTTCATACGAAATATTATGTGCTATTTCAAGTATATGGTCACGTAAAATGTTTATGTGCTTATAAGATTGTGGCGATAAAACTGTTCTATTGGCTTTTCTTTTATACACATGAAGTTAGGGACATATGTATAAGACATTACAATTTTGTCTCTCTAACAAAGTACTGGGTAACACCTTTATGTTTCAGTGTTTTTACACATTCCACTAGCACGCTTAGCCTCACCTCAATAGAAACGGGTTTTGTCGACGAAAGAATAGACAAAATGACAGATAAACAATCAGAATCTGTGATTTTGTATATTCTTCCGTCGACAAAACCCGTTTCTATGGTCGTTATGCTATATGTGCAGGAGAGTCACCAATATCGGCCTGTTTGCTACCCTAGCAGTGAAAAAGAAAGCGAAGCCTTAGTCCAATGTTAGTGGAAATTGATTGAACCTTTCACAAGGTATTTTAAAATTAAAATAAACGGCCAAGTGCGTGTTGGACCACGCACAAAGAAGATTTCCGTAGTTGGAAATTTATCCCAAATACAAATTAACATTTTAGTCGACAAACATGTTCTCCTCACACATACATCGATATACTTCACAGTCAATTCTCCAACTGCAAATATCTAATAGCAAAAAAAAAAATTGTGTCTGACTAAAACTACAAATGAACTATTTTCCGACTTTTTCCTATACATGTGCTGTGAGACCTTGCTTCCTGCCAAATTTCATGATTTTAGGTCAGCGGGAAGTACCTTGTAGGTTTTGATTTATTTGCGAGTATCAAAATATGACGCCTAAATGGTCGTATTTTTTTATTACGTTGACTTAGAAGCTTTTTTTTAGCTCCAAGGATCTATAGACCTACGTATTTGATATTAATTTCAACTTGATATCTCCACACGTTCATAAAACAAAGGGTTTTGACAGACTGACGGACGGACAACGAAGTGATCCTATAAGGGTTCCGTTTTTCCTTTTGAGGTTCGGAACCCTACATTTTTTATAAACTTTTCTAAATTACATCATGGCTTTGTTTTCTGGTTGCTGTGATCATTAGCAATGGTTTTGCCTAAGTACAAGGACCGGGAAACGCTCAAATAATCAAGGAAATAAAATAACTAAAAGGTTCCACAAAAGCAAATTTAGTATGTACATTTGTAAGCCTTATCGTGTGTATGAGTCAAACGCCTTTCTTTAGTATTTTCATGCGGCGCATCTTTAAAGATACCTCTATATCTAGACATCATTATTATGTAGGCACAGGTAAATGTAGGTACAGTTAAATGTAGGTACAGTTAAAAAAGAGACGGTTTCTTTTTATTTTACAGAAATCTTACAGACTAATAACATAATTAAAATCATTCATAGGTAGGGAACATTTGCTAATTACAAGCTTCCGTAGTAACAAATACTTTGCGTTGACTAAAATGTTCGTTAACAGCGAATTGCAAACCAAGAAAAATAAATAAACACATTTTTAGTTTGTTAATAAAAGAGAAACGTAGACGAAGAGATACATAAAAAATAAAAAGTTAGTCAACTCGTGCAACATCAAATTAATATAATCAGTCATATAGGAGCACCTACATAACATTACATCAGATATCACAAAAGAAGAAAGAAAGAAAGAAAGGAAAATTGTTTATTGTGCACAAACAAAACGCACATATAAAGATAAAAACACATAAAATACACATTTACAAAAGTAGCCAAAAGCCTCGTGTTCAATAAAAATATAAAAAGTAAAACAATGTTTTTCATTGGTTGCTGTCAAGGCCACGGACCAGAGACATTATTGCGTAATACTCTTGCAACATTACCAAATGTCAACAAAAACATCAGAAAAACAAAATGCTGATTGCGAGTTACTACTACTTTTGTAACAAATAATAAGAAAAAATATGCTGTGCGTCGCATCTGTGCAAGAACAGGTCATTGCTCAGCGAAATACTGTGAATTCGGACGAACCTAATGTCAACAGCGCTGGTTTTCAGCAATTACCCAAAACGAACCATTTACTAGTTATTCATGACTATCCCCAAAATATTCCTTGTTTAGGATCTTTCTAATACTGTGTGTGCGGGTGCAAAATAGATCGATCTCCAGCACGATAAGCTTGAACACAATAGCAACGGGTTTTGTCGACGTAAGAATAGACATAATGACAGATAAACAATCACAATCTGTCATTTTGTCTATTCATCCGTCGACAAAACCCGTAGAAAAGCCGGTGCTGGTGCGATGGTAAACTATTGAAGGCTTTAACATTACGAATGGAGAAGCCGTTGCGCCTGTAATTGGTCGACGCGTATGGTGCCTCCAGCAGAGGTCGTCTACGCAGGTTATTTTGATTAGTGCGAAGAAGTATTTTACTGAGTAGTTTCGGACAATCAATCGAGACATTCGCTATGCCTGCCAAAAATCATATGTCACCAATATTACGTCGCATGTTCAACGGTGACAAATAGTATCACTTGCAACGGTGTTCGTAGTCAATTGAGAATAGGGATGAGGCCAAAATTTTTTTTTAGTTCATCATGTAGATTATTAAAAAATATTGGACACGTATTTTTTCTTTTTTTACGTAATCTATAGATTACGGCGATACATTGAGTTAAAATGTGCCATGACGTCACGAGTATGTAGATTTTATACTTACTTGTGACGTAGCGATTCCCACCCTCCAACTTAAATTGCGTTTTATCTAAGTAATTTTTTATTAATATGATAAAGCAAAAAATACTTGTCTAATAATTTTTTTGTATCTGACTGACGGACTAATTCGTTTTTTTTACCCAGGCATCTCTATTGCTTTGCCTTAAAGTCAACGCAAAAATTTATTCAGAACGAATCTCGAACGAATCTCGTATTGAGGGTTCCAGACTTGGGACACTTACTCGAGGTGGCTGCGCACGAGGGAACAGTAAAGGACTTTTACTGGTTTTAGAGACCGAAAGCTTGAGCAAGCTCTAATAATAAAGCCCAAGGCCATGAAAGCTTTCTTGACAATGGTTTCTATGTAATCGTCAAAAAGTAACTTGCTGCCGTGTACCTACTAAACCAGTCACCAAGGTCACACTGTGACACTGTGACACTGTTTGTCTTACCTACTTATGTACGTACCATTTAGTGTATATCCTGAACCAATTATAGTTTTCTGGCGCGTGTATACTACGTGAAAACATTTGGATACGGCATTAGCACGGTTTAAGCACCTTTTAATGGCTCCTACACACAACTGCCCAGCCGGCCTTGCCGCTGGGCAAGCCGCGGAGCGCCCGGCCCTGCCGCATAAAGCTGAAGGATTGCAAAGGAAATGGAGGCGCAAAAGCCAGTGGTAGGTGCCGCTCGGCAAAAGCCGGCGGCTATGCCGACGGCGCAGTGTGTAGGAGCTTTTAGATGAGACTTAGGTAGCTACACTAATAAAATTAATTAAAACATTTATTGAAGCTAACTCAAAAACTATCCAAGCAAAGATAATAAAAAAATTATGAGAGCACCGCGTAAGCTTCCTCTACCAAAAAAAAAATTGACGAAAATATGGAAGTATGTCCATATTTTCGTCAATTGTAGACAGATTTTGAAAATGATTTTTTTACATACTTTTTTTAAATTAAAAAAACATACAGAAGAACATAGAACCTCCTCCTTTTTGGAAGTTTGTTAAAAATAGCAGTTTAAAAACGTGACATGCGCCCGCTATGTGGGAAGGGAATGTATTTGAAAATTGCTTAACCTATTCGTTCCACGAGTATACGTTCTACGTAACAAGACCGGAATGTATTTACAGATAATCTAATACAGGCGTGACGTAGAATTCTCGTCTTATCGTATTCAGATGACACGAAAAGTCGCAATTTCCTCGTGTATTTTACTTTGCACTGCGGCACGACTTCCAACGACTTCGAACGACTTCCAAGGTTTTCTGGCAAAATTGTGGCGCATTTAAATTGGCAAGGTTATGAAGTCGCCAGAGATCCTGGCATCCCTCCAGTGCCGTTGCCAACATATGTAGGACACAAGTTTTGACATAGCGCGTTGACCTACTTCAGGTTTTTTAGCCTAAGTTCTAGCTGGTTCAGGGTTGTTTAGTTACTGCAGTACTACACGTCAGGTTTATTATAATTTACAGTTACAATTTTCGGTGAACGTGAAACTTAATTAATGCCATTTTGTTGCCCTTGGGCAACTTTTAGGCCTAGTACCTCTCATATTTTAGAAATTGTTTCAACAGCCCTCCTTGCAGGGTTCACTTAATCTAATAATAAATTATGTACTTTTAACACTTTCGACTCCACCCACTTGTCATAGAACTCATACGCCATGTCGCCATAAATATTGGAAGTGAACCCTCCGGGAGGGTTACCGGTATTACTTTTGCGCTAAAGTTAACCATCGCGACGGTCAACGGCATTAGGTTTAAAATCGTGTTATAAAACACTGTAACACGAAGTAAAATTATGTTTTCAGGGGGTCTTGGCGCTATACGTAGTTTCCAACCTTTTAATTCTTTTTTGAATAATTGTAATGGTGAAAAAAAAAATGCTAGTATTTTAAAACCAACGCATACTCGTATGCTAATAAATGTTGTTAAAAAGTACATCAGATTTTATTTTCACAGTTTATATTCTGTATTCGCTAAGAAAAACCTACATTTCAAATGAGCCCTGCTCGAGGTATTGCCGGCATCCCATATGCGACTAGGTGAACCCTCCAGGAAGCCTTCCGGCACTAAACTTGTTAAAATATTTTTTCATAATTATGTGTACTGAATCCATGGTATCAGTTCCTGCCACCATATACGGAACAGCTGATATTTATTCGCGATTTCAGGTTTTGTCTCATACTAAAAGTTGTTCATAATGATGAGTAAAGTCACGTGTTCACGCGTCAAGTTTACGCACTGGTTGAAAAAAATCCTGTATAGATTTTAATATTCTTAGTAAAAGGAGAACAAAGATACAGGCAGTAATACAGCTATAAGTGATTCTACGGCTACCTCAAGAGGTGCCTTACGAACAGGAATAACTGAATCCAAGATAACACCGCAATTAGCGTTTATTTATCCACAGTACCAATTACGAATACATTTCAATCCTTATCTTTAACAATATATCGTTGGTACTTTACTAAGTAAGTCCATGTAGGCACGGGCGCTTATTTAAACGCGCCCTGGATTGTAAACTCTCGGCGTTGAGCCAAGCGTTGAGAATCCAACAGCGTGGATCCATAGCGCGCTAAAGAAGCGTACTGTTGGAATTTCAACGCCGAGCGTAGAAAAGCCAGTGCGCGGAAAACAGACGGCAAGGAAAAAAACCGCTCGTGCGTATGTGGGCTAACGTTTTATGAGCGTTTTAAATTAAACAAGCTAGTCTCGATTCCAGTATCAGTTCAGTCTCTCGAATTTAGTATTCCGAAGACTATCATTACGGTTAATGGCTGAGGGAGCTGGCAAGTAATAAAATTGCAGACGGAAAGCTGTGTAAATTATTTAATAGTGGAGAGAACCTTTTGGCTTCTTTCTTAGAAGAAAACTAGTCTTCTATAGTTGTCGCACTTTACCATGGCTTAAGCGGTCATTGACCTTTCCCTTATGTTTCTCCGTAGGAACCCAAACAATACACTAATGTATGGTTTTTCGTTATTGAAACATGTTGAAGATCACGTTTGATATTGATTCAGGACGTTAATGGACTTTATTTCAGTTTTTGAAATAAATAATTTGAGAAAATGTAGGTGGGTCAGTGACCACTAGTGCCACGCTAAAATGCGACAACCATAGTCTCGCTACTACAGTATCAGTTCAGTCTCTCGAATTTAGTAATCTGAAGACTATCATTACGGTTAATGGCTGAGGGAGTTGGCAAGTTATAAAATTGCAGACGGAAAGCTGTGTAAATTATTTAATAGAAGCTTTTGGATTCAGTTGAAGTAAGATTTGACATTTAAATAAACCTTTTTTACAGACCGTTCAACCGATTTTGACTTCTATACCGTAGGCATAAGGATGGCATTACAAGCAACAATGTGGTTACAATACCAACTGTTTAACTGCATTAGTCATGCCACCAACGCAATAGAAGTCAAAATCGGTTGAACGGACTGTAAAAAAGGTTTATTTAAATGTCTACTCTTATTTCAAATGGAGTATACTAGGCATTAGGTTATGACAAAATGAGATACCGAATACCGGCTTGATGTTTTTTTGTTAATTTATTAAAATTGCGAATAGCAAAGGAATCCAATTTAAAACAATGTTCAATAAGGAAAACCCAGTTCTCACTATGACGTCACAGTACATAGTTATCGCGATTCATTTTTGCTGCCATAAAAACAAAACTACAACCTTTTTCAAAATTACTTTATGAAACGCGATATCCAATAGGTATTGCCACTATAAAAATTCCAGATTTATTCAATGCAATGAATAAAAAAACGTAAAATAGATCGTGCTGAAAATCGTCTGCCTCTCGAATCCTCTTTGAACTGCCTCGTTTTATTTTTTTCCGCAATCGAAGGAATCACTCTTTCTGCCTTTGAACAGACGATGAAAAAGAAAAATAAATGATACGTACCCCGCAGCATTTTCCGTGCTTCGGAGCTATGTGGATGCTTATAATATACGTTGTAGTGAAGATAGGACGTTTCTACAAAGTCACACCGCTCCATTTATTTGTGTAGCTTTCGTATGACTGTTAGCGACGCTCGTACAAAGTTATCTGTAACACTTCGCGTTCGAAACGCTTCGCCTTTGCATATCACACAGACTGAATAAGGAATAAGAAATGGTTATTTGAGAGGGAAATGTTGGTGTTTCTGCTATTTCCTTATCGAAATGCCGAATGTTGTGTAGTAAATAAAGTGCTCATGTGTTCTAGGGAAGTATGTGTTTCAACGGAATACGTGTGTTGTTATGAGAATTTCAATTACAATGTTAAATAGGATTATGATGTTTCAAAGGACTATTATTTGTATGCTGAAGCACGTATGTTTTTAAAGTAGGCAATAAGATAGCGATCAGTAGTTTTATAGATTTGTTAATTTATAAGCAGGCATGTAACTGATGACTAGAGCTATGCAGGTAAGTACATCATAAATGGAGAATCTAACTTAAAGACAGGCACTTGCAGACAGGCGCGACGCGACTCTAGTAGAAGATTTTCTATAATAAAATCGTGCCTGCCTGCAGTAGCTTTAACACTTTACAAATTAGGACCCGTAAATACCAAACAAATTAAATGCACATAGGTACCTCTGTTTTCCATCTTATTCCTTGAATAAACACATCAAAGAGAATCCGGGAGTGTAATGTAAATGTACACATTGCCGGTACCAGAACCTACGAATAGCAACGGTAACTCTCCGGATTTCAATCGACGACAGGAGATCCGTGTCTCGAGGGAATTACCTCCGGGGTTCCTTTAATAATGTCTGCATCCTAGGCTAAGGTCTAATGTCCATTTAAATTCACTGATGAACCCATCTATTCTTGGTATTAATGAATTATCGCTCTTTGTTTCAGGTAAGCTGGATTTTCTAATTAAGAACTTCGATAAAGTTGGTAAGATATAAAATGGCTGCCGTTCCGTGTCAGCTCTCGCACGTGCTATTTAAATAGGTGAATTATAATCCTATCGGAATTCCTTTGAAAATTCGTCTCGGAATCAGCATGTTCCTGAATTATTAATTCAATATACAGGGACGCGAGTGCGGTTCGGGTTTTATAATTATTTTTAATTATCCCCGTGACGGAGCGTGGCGCGAGAACCGTCATGACCACAACGACGCCATCTTGTGAATATTCATCGAGTGAAGAGACCCGCCATTATTTTTCTAGAGACTCTAACCTAATTTTCAGTAATGAGCCTTGTGGGACGCCTCTTACAATGCGGTGTTCGCGCAAATAAAATATCTTGTCCTTTGTCTTTTTCCCTTGTATTACTTGATTATAGCGCTTAGGTGACGGAATGTATATTTTTTATGAGGATGTTTTCATCCATTTAACGTCGGTATTAAGAGAAAACAAGCAGGCCAAAAATCCTATGAACCAAAACAAAAATAAACGAGATGCATAAAATAATGACCTTGTATTTTATGTAGAAACATCTAGGGACATTACAGGTGAACTGGTAACTTCAGATTTTACAAAATTAGGAAATCCGCCAGCAAATTCCATGTTCAAATTAACCACTGTAAGTTAAGCCGAAGAAGAACTTTTTAGTTATTTAAGATAAAGTCATTACAACTTCCACCATTTTACCTTTGTAATGCATGAGTTGCCAGAGTAAAATATTCTATGGCCCTTACATTTTCTTGTCGTGGCAGATCCTCATTTTAGATCTCATTCCTCAAATGGACGTGTTGTTTTACTTTTTATTATCCCTATAAACCGGGGGGCGTGACCTTGTATAATAAATTTGCTATGCTCAGCACAGCATTGCTTGAATCCCAAGTTAAAAATAAAAATGGTACAGTACGACACAAACTTAGATGTAGCATCGGCAACATTCGTAAAACCGATCACCATCCGAACTGAGTGCGTCTTCAAAATCACCAATATTTATTATTGCTTTAGATGAAAATGATCTTTACGCAAACGCAATAACCTGTGAAGTCATATATCCAAATACTCGTACATTCGTAAAATTGATATGAATGAATGAAAATTTTCTAATTTATGCTACATCTGTGTTGTGTCGTACTGTAGTAGACTAGGTAACACTTTTTGAAACAGTTTCTAGTTCATTACTAGCTTAAAATGTAGTTTTTGCGTTCTGGATTCAAAGCATTCAAATATATCGAGTAAGCAATTAGAGTGGAATGTCAATAATAATTACTAACAGCACTAAGTAATTAATTCATCTCTCATTTATATTACTATACTAACTAGGTTGTCGCCACATTTAATTAGTTAGATATTGAACACGTGCAAAATTAACTACCTATTACCACTCACTTTTTCAGCGTCAATAATATATTAATTAATTAATACTTCTTGCGCTAGCAGCTTGTGGCTAAGTAATAACAGCCGCACGGGTCGATCTATCAGGTTAAGCTACGCTTGCCGGGGTTGGTCCGTGGATGGGTGACCATCTTTACATACGACTCCTCCGTGCCTCGGAAAGCACATTAAGCCGTTGGTCTCGGCAGTCATTTGTGGATCTTTGACGATCGTTATGTGTCGTCAGAAGCCTGAAAGTCTGACAACCAGTCTTACCAAGGGGTATCGTATTACCCGGTTCTGGGTTTGTTGAGGTCAGATAGGCAGTCGCTCCATGTAAAATACTGGTATTCAGCTGCATCCGTTTAGACTGGAAGCCGAGCCCAATATAGTTGGGAAAAGACTAGGCATCTATTGATTAATTCATGTATTATACACATAAACCGTCCGGAAAACATTCTCCCAAGTAACTGTAACAAAACCCAGTAACTGGGTAATACGATACCCCTTGGTAAGACTGGTTGTCAGACTTTCAAAGATCGATCAAAGATCCACGAATGACAGCCGAGACCAACGACTTAACGTGCTTTCCGAGGCGCGCAGGAGGCACCCATCCACAGACCAACCCTGGCAAGCGTAGCTTTACCTGATGGATTGGCCTGTGCGGCAGTCATTACATAGTCACGAGCTCCTGTTTCTGCTCCTGCTCTATACTACATTTATACTAGCTGCCCGCCCCGGCTTCGCACGGGTAGCACTAAATACTTATCTACGGCGCATCTACTTACCTACCTACCTACCCTACCTACCTATCCTACCTACCTACCTACATACCTACCTACCTACCCTACCTCCTACCTACCTACCTACCTACCCTACCTTCATCTAACTATCCTAAAAAACTTGTCACTTAGGGGTGTGAAAAATAGATAGTAGCCGATTCTCAGACCTACTGAATATGCATATAAAATTTCATAAAAATCGGTCAAGACGTTTCGGGGGAGTATGGTAACTAACATTGTGACACGAGAATTTTATACATAAGATTGATATTAAACTTTATAGGTAAGTAAGAAATTTCGATGTTTTGTCAAGTCGTAAAAACCGTGTGAAGCAGGAGTGGGTCGCTAGTTGTATCATAAAATAAAAGAATAAATACATTGATACATCCTACAGAACATTCTATTCTTCATTATAATACTGGCCTATTTATTCTGCCAGTGCAGGGCAAAGGCCTCTTATCATACAGAGAAGGCTCTCTTCATTACCTAACCTTATTATCTTCACACTCACTAGTTCCTTATAGGTAGATATCCCTCCATTAACTGATATGAGAAGGTGAATGGAAATTAATCAGGTGGGAAAATGAAAAATTATTTCATTTCCTCGACCTCACACGGGCGGGTTGTCTCTCACCCCGGATACGACCTGACTGATGTTACCCGGATATAAATCAGACTGGTCCCGGGAATATTATGGCAACACTATTTTTCTTATTTTTTATCGGCAATCCGCTCACAATACACTTTTGTGGGATGCGGAGTTTCCGATTTTCGTTGGGTTGAATATTGGTTTTTTATTCGAATTTGAAATTGGGGTGGAGGCGAAATTGGCCTCGTATTTTGGTATCGAAGGTATGTTAGTATCTTACGTAAAAAACGTGTTTTTGTTGTTGCTACATAATTTAGAGGGTCAAATCATGATTTGATATTTTCCGTCACGTCTGTGGAGTTTCACCAACCAGTTGATTTATTATGACCATGTTTAACACGTTCAGTGCCAGGAGCCCTCCTGGAGGGTTCACCTAGTCGCATATGTGATGCCGACAGCCCTCGCGGAGGATTCATTTTAAAAATAGTTTTTTTTTTGCGAATACTGCTTTATAAACCGTGAACTTAAAATCTAATGCATATTTTAACAAGAATTATTAGGTAGAATTATATGCGTTGATTTTAAAATCCAAGCATTTCTTTTTGTTCACGTTTATAAATAATCATTAAAAGTTTAAAAGATTGGAAACTACGTATTGCGCTCCTGAAAACACTATTTTACTTCGTTTTAGAGTGTTTTATAACACGGTTTTAAACCTAATGCCCTTGACCATCCGCGATAGTTAACTTTAGCGCAAACGTAATTCCGGCAGCCCTCCCGGAGGGTTCACTTCCAATACTTATGGCGGCATGGCGTATGAGTTCTATGAAAAGTGGGTGGAGTCGAAAGTGTTAATAAAAAAATATAGACTAGAGACTATTTTGTAAAACAAGAGTCAAACCTGTGTGTGAACCTGTCTGTCCCACGGGTAACGTAAACAATACAAAATGACGTTTCCGATCAAAATCTAAGAGGCAAAGCTTCATTAAGATGACATTGAAAGATATTTTAAAAAAAACTCTTTGCCGGCTACTGTACCTACTGTTAAGTAAAAGCTAGCGTGCTCATTGGTCGTTAGCCTAACTTCATCTAACTAATGATCGTTAAGTGGAAGCTCACAATGGGCACAAGTTTCTATTCTGGTTGATTGTACTTACTTGGAAACTTGTAGTTAATATTAGAAAGTAATGGTCGTGATTGTACAGTCACGAGCACCAATATGTATACACTTAGCAACTTTAAAAAGTGATTTTCTCCTACTGTGGTGATTGTTATTTTATATTGTTGCGAAAATAGTATTTTGGAACCCACACTAATATGAAATAGGTCTTATCTCAAAGTTGCAATAGTTATTCCATGCGAAAATCGCTTTTGAATTTTGCTAAGTGGATACATATTGGTGCTCGTGACTGTACCGGTAGAGAAAATGGCGTGGCTACCTGTGTTTCTAACTGCGTGGTAGATTCTATGACAAGGCGATATCCGCGGTGTAAGCGTTTTCAAGTCATAAAAGCAAGTAGTTTTATGTCAAAGAAGAACAGATAAATTGCCGAATAATATCATTAAAATGTGACTCTGAAGGACGGACTATTAAACAGAGAAGGCACGAACATTGATGAAAATGAATCTACAAACAAAATCTTTGTAACAAACAGGCAAAAATCTTTTTCATTCAAGCCAAACTTCTCCAATAATACCTACCTAACAACCTGCCAATAACATTTATTCAGTACCGCATTTTTTTTTTACAAAATCCGTCTTAGCCTTCCCATTTCCTCCAAGAAATTCCTTTTAAGTCTTCACATTTTTTCCAAGAAATTCTCTTGAAGTCTTGGCTCCGAGATCTTACATAATGCAACAGGCGGTCGCATTACTCCAGTGATTAATATTCGGCCGGGTCAACGTGCCTCATCAGTATTCACCCGGCTGGTCTCATCACACCACGGTTATGTTACGAGTCTACCCGGCATTACCCGGCCCGGGTGATACCGGACGGATAAATTGCAAAGTCAGGTGATTGTATTAAACCCACTCGTGTTAGTTTTGGGACTTAAAGTAATACGTTTTGGTTGTGATACGTTTTGTAAAAGGAATTTGTTTTTGATGCTGTGTTGCGCCTGTGTACTTATTGAAATCTGTTTTCTGTGTGTTCTCTTTGAGTAGCATCTCGTTTGTATAGACATACAGATGTGTGTATATACCCAATCAAATTATCTTTTACGGACAACAAAAATCTTGCCTGTGTCGCTCGTATCTAATGTAATAAAAATCGGAGAAGTGTCTTCAATCTGAAAAAGAAGAGTAAAAATATATTTTATATTTTTCCCCTTTGATATACTTGCAAATGAAGGCTAAGACGTTATGCCATGTAAGGTTGGATCTTCGCATGTATCCGAAGTGAGGAGTAAAAACCCCGTAACCTATTTTCACATGATTTTACATTTTGGCACGTAAATAATTTGGCATCGAGTGAGATACATAAATCCATAATTCTGTCGAGTACGAAGCAACACGAGTGCCTTTGGAATATTGATTCGCAGAGCGATGAGGTTGTTGTACCAAGGAAGAGATATTCGAGATTGGTGCAGATATTTATGTAAATTTCATACATAACAAAGACTCCATATATCTCTCCGTATTGGAGTCCAAAGACGTCAAGCTTTTGACAAAAACCTTAATGTAGGCTTCTATAATAGCGCTCTGGCCTCACCATTGTCAGATGAGGCCAGAACACTTTATCATATTATTATTATGGGTACAAGGTTGCGGGTAGGCTAGTTTGTTTTAAGGGGCATGCGCTAAGGTAGCCCGCGAAATTCAAATTTTCTTTAGTTTTTTCTTTTTGCAGGTCAGTGTGAGGTTGTTGATTAAAATATGATTCGCGACCGTAACCAATATGGTTTTACATAATTATAATCATTACAATCAACAATATGACTCCATAAGTAAGCACAATCGCCAAATGTCATTATTTCATGAAATAGTCATTCAATGCGATTATATGAACTTAGAGAGTTTGATCATTTTTAGAGAATTTTAGTTTTTTTTTGAGAATTGATCATTTTTATGATTATAATTCTATAAATAAACATTTGATAAGGCCGCAAATCATATTTAGATCAACATACAACATGATACTGACCTGCAAATTGCAAAAAACGTAAGAAAATTTGAATTTCGCGGGCTACCTTGACGCTTTTGCCTTAAGTACTTGTATTCAATAATCGGGGTGACATATTCTTTATAGAAAAAACCCTGTAAATAAAGATTAATAAAAAAAGACTCCATAGTTTGTTTATCCAAACCATAAGTATAAAGTCAAAGAGGAGGTTAAAGTCCAAGCGAAAAACCATTTCAGAGGTTTTTATGTTTCAGGCAAACATTTTGTTGCTGCAAAATATGCTAAGCGCAGGACATAAGTTAGGCTGTAAAGCCCTCATTATTCCGTTTTAATTCGGCAATAAAATTACAGCGGAAACGTATTCAAGTAAAAAATAGACTAAAAGAGAACATGCGACGAGTCGTAAAGAGCCGAAAATGTGTTCTAAAAACGTCTGAAAGTACCCGATGGCCGCCATTAGCGATAGCCGCATATTTGCACGCCGTTGCCAGGGGAACACGAATGTCCAGCACACCGTCCTGTATCCCAATTACTCGCCTAAACGAGCCTCGAGAGCTTCTCAAAAAGAAAAGCGCGAGCAGTGCCTCCACTTCTGTGCCGTGATATATTTCCAGACGAATGGACTCGCTTTGTATACTACAATGTGAAATGGGACTTTGTACCGTGTGCTCAACAAAGATATCAATGAAATCGTATTTGTTCTGTCGCTGCAGATGTACGACGATTCTTGTCCACTTTATGTTAAAGCGATTTTGATTGTTACCATTCAGTTTTTCGAGATTTTGTGCTCCAATGTGAACTAAAGAAGTCTCAGAAAAAAAGAACCGTAAGAAATATCCAATTTTATGCTTATTCTGCACGAAAAATTTAATTGGGTCTAAGTACTGCGAAACCATCTAATAACCTTCAATCTTCTAAATTAGATAGATCTGCTGACGAAATAATCCTTCGTATTTCGTCTCAAGATTGGTACTGAAGTTAAGCTGGTATTTTATTACACCTCGAGAATTTTCCCAGACGAGATAATGCTTTTTGTCTTTTTGATTGTACATTCCGCTATGTCGATTCCGAGCCAATGAAGCTCGTATCCTTTTCGTAGAGAGGAAGTTTAAAGTTTGCTATTCCCCGAGATATTTCCGACTTCAGTACACTTCTTTGCAACACGACATGCTCGAGTTTATTCCGGTCGAATAGTGCCGCTAGTCGGGTGGAAGTGTAGTGGATTCCTGTCCGTACCATTCCCTACAGAATGGAGTGTCCGTGGAGCTTATGCTCTTTGTAATTGATGGGCTACCGGCTATACTGACAGTTTTATAGCTGGCTTTTGGACAATTTTCTTTTCAAGGTACAGCGCTACAGAGAGTGGATGTAGGTGTTAAGGGAATACCGTCTTTCTAGTGCTCCTAAGTCCCTACTTTACTGCTTAGTGGTGGCCGAGTGGACATAACTCTCCACTTCAAAATGGTCGTGTTCAGAGTGTGGCTGTCTAGAAACTTTTACGCGATTTCGGACATTAAACAAGTTAATTAAAAGAAGCATGCAAATAACACATTTACCTACCATTTAATGTGAATCATATTATAAATTACGTGCGTGCCGTAAGGACGCCGCTGTTATATTGTCATCGGGGAATAAATTATGAATTCCCGGTTCGCTTCCACCAAAATATGGGTGAAAATATATTTTGGATAGCAATAAATTATCGTTTTCCTATCGACTAATTTGTCATAATCGGTATTAATGCTTTGGCATTATTATATTTATGACATTCCATGAGTAGGCACGGGTTGAATTTTCTAATGTCCGAATATTTATTATACGTTGCGTGGTATTGGTAGTTCTATAGGAAGAGGATAAATGTTGAAACAAACTCTTTATAGAAACTTTGTAAAAGCAATATCTTGGAACTACTTAACTCTTACTTATCTAAATGGATGGCTCTACTCCGACAAAGAGGCTGATTAAACAGATAGAGATCTCTTTACTTAAAAAGACTTAATGTTACTTGTGAACTGCAAAAGTTTATAGACATGAATGCATCTCGTTGGAAGTTTGTGCCGCGGATATTTTTAGCGTTTACCTTTGATGCGGCGTCAAAGGCAGCGCGGTTTTCAGCAAAGCGGGGCGTACTTTGAAAATCTCGGTTCTCGTTACTTATTTAATTCTCTTTAGCACTCACTTTATACGAGTATCATATAAAAAGAGAAATTGAGTAACTAGTTTTATAAATATAGCTGATATAACTCTGAAACGGATGAAGGTAATATTATATCCTAGTATTGTATTTTATTAGAAGAGCGGTTTCTTTTCCATTCAATAAGGGTTCATTAGGTTTATTGTATACTCAAATATTGGCTGGAGCAATACATAACTTATTATATTGACTTTATGAAAGTTACGTAGCAAGTATTTGCTCGTATTAAAACTTTATTATATTATCAAATAATCCTGAAAGCTGCAAAGGAGCGTAAATTTTAATAAGATGCGTGACATCAACTTATTTAATGAACGATCTTGAAGGGACCATGAAGTGCCTCTCAGAGTACCGTATAATTACTTGGAAAACCATTCAAAGTTTCGTGGAAGGAAAGTTGAACGGTGAGCGGCCATTTTTGAAGAATCAAAAGAAGTGTTGCGTTGGCAAAAATGTTTCAAAGCGTCATCGGGGGACCGAAGGGTTACTTAGAGTAAACACTTTCGTAGAAGCTTGTTTGATCATTTATTGCGGATAGTTATCTGTCGATAGATACTTTTTTTTGTGGAATGTGTGCGTAACGTTGATATGTGTAATTTTCTATACTTTTATGAGTCAGCAGGTGCGGAATTTTTTAACTATGCTAAAGCTACATTTATTCCAGGTAATATTAATAATAGAGAGATTGATTTGGGAATATTCAGAAAGTATAACGAATAAAGTAATTTATTAATAGGCTGGAACATGCTCGTGTTAAATAGATGGTATAGATTCGGCTCAAATTGAACCATTTAAACTGTTTATTATAATCGTATATAAATCACGTCATTAAAATTACGCTGATTTTCATAAATGAAACACGTTACAAGAATCCATTACTAGATTAAAAGCATGTTCCTATTCGTTCCCTAACGCTGGTCATCAGTTTATTACTCTTCGTTCAATAACCGAAGAAAGCTGTTCCCTAGAGTTATGCCTACGATAACGGTATCCGAATCGATATGGACTGCCAACAATGGCGACCGGCCCTATATCCTCCAAGGGCATGAGTCGACGCTTCGCGAATCAATTAGGCAAGGATTACTCCAGCGACTCTTATCTGCCCACGATGATAGCGACGCTTCTTCTCATTAAAACTTTGCACAACGCCCTTTGTTATGACCTACGTAATGGACGGCCCACGTAACTTTTAAGGGAGGTTAGTGGACTAATTCAAATTCAGTGCCACTCAGAGATTACGTTAGCTTAACGTGTATTATCTCAACGCTTTCACAGGACTGTGTTTTGAAAAATGTTTTAATGGATTTTAATTTTCCACGTCACGTCGAGCTTGCTTTGTTTGGATTAAAAAGGTTTATTGAGTCCAATTTTCTGCGCTTTCCAATTTTGTGTTGCTTTGGACGTTTCTGTGTTCGATTTTATTTAAAGCTGAAAGGAATTTCAGCAATTTTTTTAAGCTCGAACCTTGAGTTTTAAGAGTTAATTAATTAAAAGTTGTATGATCTAGTATGTATGTGATCACATCAAAGGTACACACAGCTATTTAGGTTAATTTCCGACCGGCAAGAGTCCAATTTGTCGCTTAGCTTCCTCTGAAACTTTGTTCTACTTTGTACGCTGCGATACTAAGAGTTGGTGCTTTAAGCTCTGTTTATTCGTGGTCCATGACTAAACTTTTGAAGTAAATTGTGTCTCTCTCGGCTCCTCTGTTTAAGTATTTATTTCATTCTTTATTTAGAGCAAGGAAGAGGACAGGATGAGCTTTACATTTAGGAAAATGGTATTTACAGTTTCAGGAAATAAACTTTTAAGGTCTTTTAACAAGTTGTGCTCTACAGTCTTCTCTGTCTCCATCTTTGTATTTGAAAATCTTAGAGTTTTTGTTTTTTAATACATATAAGAAAAACACTGTTATGGTTGTTTAGCTCAGAGACTGAAAGTTGAAAGTAATAAACTACGCATAATGATAGAAGAAGAATGAGAAAAAGAATATTTTTGCTTTGCAGACACTTTATAAAAAGTTAATAACTCAATTCATCTACAAAAGAAATTGGTACAAAAACAAAATTCTCGTGACAAAGTACATGAGATTTAAATACGTAATCATATAAATTCGTTCTCCCTGGATGAAGAGAATCGAAGATCTTATACGAAGGTAAAGATGTAATTGAAAACAATAAACTTGGAGACCAAAATGTATCCCAACTTTGAGAATAAAGAGATTTTATTAGTGTCGTTAAACATTTTTATCCAGATTTATTTACGGGAATTACAATCGTATTTTGATGAAGGAAAGAGCTTTTTTCGGGAGTAAAATGGGAAAATGCTGAGTTGCAGAATCATTGCATAATTTTATTGCTATTTGGGGGGTTCTGAATCTAAGAAATATGTATAAAATAGGAAACTGCTTTGATTTAATGAAACTGCAATGTCTTTCTACACAAACGAAACGCACAAACAGTATTTTTTCATTCATCCCTTGATTTAAAAGCGGGACTTTTTCAAATATGTCATCTTCCTAAAAAAATATTCCCCCTCTTAAAACTTTTAATTTATCGACAGATGCGACAGTCCCTCATTAAAAACTTGAGCTATCTATTCCAACCAGATTCTTTCTTTCTTTTTCGTGTAGTTAGTGACTGACCTGATGTCAGAGTATTCATGCCGCCCATGGGCCTCTGAGTTGGCTTTACATGCCGTCAAGAAATATCTCTCAGGCATGCCGGTTTCCTCATGATGATTTCCTTCACCGTTTTTGTAGCAAGTGATAATTATAAAATACGCACAAGAATCCGAAAAGTCAGAGGTGCCTTGGGTTCGAACTCGAGACCTTAGACTAAAACCCAACCAGATAAAAACCTAATCAAATTTTAGGAGTTATCCCAGAAGTCCTATTAAACACCAGTCCTCAGGCTACCTTTACCAAGTCTGACAAAGTCATCATTAAGTCGCGAACGCATTATCAACCTTTGTGGTTCTGCAACAACCTGGCATATTTACTATTTCTTGAAAACATCATCAAACTTTTAACTTTTGATAAAATGACAGACCGTCATTAAAACACTATCGTTGTAATACTGTGGCTTATCTTATTAAACAAGCTTCGACCTATCCTAGAACTTCCACTAAACACCAGTCCTCGGGTTACCTTACGAAGTCTGACGAAGTCCTCATTAAGTCGCGAACGCCTTATCTCAAGTGGCTGCAGCGGCCCTGACACACTGACTCGCTTCTTTACTCTTTTCAAAAGAAATACTAGTGGTATTTATTTTACGATGAAGGTTGGATTTTAAAGACTTTCGTTTGAATAATTTGGTAAATATGGAATGGAAAGTTGAGGTTTAAAAAGGTGCTTTGAAAAGGTAGTACAAAATATAAGTTACTAGTTTTCCCCCGCGTCGAGGTCGGAAATTATCGCACGGGGAGGTACTAGTGGGATAAAAAGTATTATATGTGTTAATCCAGGTTATAAGCTACCTGTGTGCCAAATTTCATCCAAATCCGTTCAGCCGTTTTTTCGTCATTGAGTAACAAACATCAAAACACACAAATAAATAAAACTTTCATATTTATAATATTAGTAGGATATAAGTATATAGGATAGCCAAGTAGACTCTACTCCTAATCGATAAGACAATGACAAATAATACCTTAACGGATACTGAATCTGGCAAATTGTCAACTGAAAGACGGTGATGACGTCAATGGTGCAAGCAGACCACACGGCCCATCAGGTTTTTCAACTGCAAAGGGTAGAGAATAAAGAAGCAAATACAATAAAAATGTAAACGTAACGAAGGAGCCTTTATATTTATTTATTTTTTTGGATGGTAAATTATCAAATAACTTCTCCCGCTCTGGGCGGAGCGTGTCAGACTGGGAGAGTGTCAGACTCTTACTGACTAAAACCCATCTGTGTTCATTCAGTTGCCTGTACGTTGCCAGGGGCCACGGTATCCCTTTCGGAGTTTCCCGCGGCCCCGGCCGGCATCGGTCCTAGCGGACCCCGTCAGTTGTGCTGACATCTCTTTGAGGCGCGTGGGTCGACAGCGTGTTTTGTTCCACTGGTCCTTATCGGACGGCGAGCTACCCATTGCTCACCGTCCGCAAGCTCGCGCCTACGGTGGCCGGAAGTCGGCTTGCGACCCCCGACGCCCGGGGCGTCTCCTGCGGCGGCTAGGGCCGTGAGGGCTCGAAATTTATTCTTATTCTTCTTATAAAAATACAAAAAAATATGGAGACAATAACAATTCAGAGAATGCTCTTAATAGAAATACCAGCTACCTACTGTTTGGCTTCAAGACATAGATTCAGCTGAAGTATTCGACTAACGCAGTCGGAATGTAAATTGCGTCTCGGCTCCATCTCCTCGCTATGCGATGTTGCGAAACAGTCCTACCATAGACCTATATAGTCTACTTGACTAACAAAAAGTACTTCATGTTCATACAGAACCCCAATCTGAATAAAAAGATTCTTCTTTTTACTTTATTACGTGCGGCACAGTTTTAGGAAAAAAATATGAAGTAAGGCACTCGTTTAGTCGTTTCTGACATATAAAACTAAAGGCTAAAGCTATGTAAAAATCTGAATAGAAATAGTTTTCTGTGAGAGTGGACATTGAATGGACAAAAAAGAAACTAATGACTCTGGCTAGTCCAGTCTCTTTTTTAATGGAAAAATGTTAGTTTTTAATGGAAAATTCTCAATGGCGTCAGTGATTACGTAAATGTGTTTAGGTTTGAATGGAATAGCGATTAATCTAGTTGACTTAGTTGACATATATTTATTAAGCAACACTATTTCCCTAGATGACATAGTATCTCCTCTTCTTTGACTGAGTTAAAGCCTCCACGATACGGCTTAATTTCGGATAATCATTCAAGTAAGTTCCGTTTTTAAATGAGACTAGTCTTGACCCAGTGGAAACAGCAATTACATGGACAAGTTTCAAACCTAGACTTTATGTAAATTATTTCATCACTACCTATTGCTCTCAAAATGGTGAAGGAACACATCGTGAGGAAACCGGACAAGACATGTGCCCTTGAATCAAAATTTCGAAGACATGTGTCTTCCATCGTCTCTCTCTGAACCTCCGTGGTGGATTACAGCATTACTAGCATTGCCCAGTCCCACTCACAGAGTCTGTGAGTGGACTGTGTCTCAGCTTTTGGGAAAATTATAAACTGAATATGCTTTTCATGTAATTTGCTTTTCCTAACTTCTCGATGAACTGAAAAAGCTTACAAATGATTGAATACTAGCTTTTGCCCGTGGCTTCGCCAGTATCGAGGTCAAAAATTATCACATGGGAATTTGCTACCGGGTTAAAAGTATCCTATGTCCTAAGTCTGCTCAATGGTCTGTGTGTCAAATTTCATCCAAATCCATTCAGTCGTTTTTGCGCGATTGAGTAACAAACATCCAAACATACAAACTCACACACTTTTAATATTATAGATATATATATTTTATATTATTATATATACTATAAATAGTGCGATCTACTCATACATAGGAAACATAATTATTGTTTCTGTATAGAGGGCAATTTACTTCGACCTTCAGATTATACTGAACAGGTTTACGTGTCCTTCAGCATGGGTAATTTAGTTATTATTGATCGTGTACTTGCAAAATAACGTAATAGCCATCTTAATAAATATGTTATAATGGTCGTTACCATTTTATTTAGTGAAGGATAAGAATCTAACGAACTATATACCATTTATTATAACATGAGACACATAACGGTTATCACCCTTTCATTATAAACTCTGTTATTTCACGATAAGTACAAAGCAATGTAAACTACTCGTATTTACCATTTAAATTAAAAATATCATTCTAAGTGCAGTCATTTCAACAATATTACACAATAACTGTCGTTATTTAGCCGTTATTCGTCTAATGTTATTTATTTTAGAGGCATGTGGAACAGGGTGTAAAGTTCACTCATCCTCTCTATAGAAAAGGGAGGATCCTCCGACCAGACGGGTGTCGTGTCTGATGGGCAACTGCCCAAAGTTTGATGTCGGGGAAGTTATACATATGCTGTTAGCGCGGTAAATTCTAATTGCGCGATGTAGGATTTTGTGTGACGTCAGGTCTTTGATGCGTAGTTCGCATGTGGCGATGTAGATGCCGCCACACTATAATAAATCGAGTAGTAATAGGTACGTACTCGTATTTACAGTAGGTAGGTACATTTTTGTTTTAATTGAATTCAAATCTCTCGCTTTAATTGTGTTATTGATCTAGTAGTGGAATGGCCGTCTATTGAGCATGGGGTCTTGAGATAGATCCTTAAGACCATTTTGGTAAAGAAATCGTCAGAAGTAGACTGGAATCTGGATTTGTGCTCGGTTAGTGGCAAAACCCCGGCGGGTTTATAAGCCATATGACCGTAAGTTTAAAATACGTAACTGTCGAAATGTATGTACACACGGCTACACATCAAGCACATTTCCAGTATAAGTTGACTTCGCATTGTACGGAAATCCTAAACAATGCGAGATCAGCTTGATGTGTAGCCGTGTGTACCATACATTTGTTCAGGGAATACAGACAAAATGTTATGTAATCCCTTTATAACACTATCCCTTTCCAACGACATTACAAGTTAACACTGACACAAGCGTTCAACTCCCACGCAAATCGTAAAATGATACGCGCCATATAACCGCATTTAGCGCGAAATTTGAATATTCTCCTTGCAACAAACGTCTGTGTAATACCATATTTTCAGCAATTAAGCCGTTAAAGGAGCACCTTGCGACCTAATTAAATATTTACGCGAGAAACGGGCAGCGCGATTAAGATTGTATTCATTAAGGCGACGAGGGCACGGGTAAGTACCCGGACTACCCGGTTTTCTTCCCCAAAACCCCTTTGATAGAAATCTGTTGCGACATTGTTACTTTTAATCGGTTCGAACGTTAAAAAAGTTCGGTACTGGTAGTTCGCAATTAAAAGTTTTAAACTGTTTTTTTCTTCCAGGGAGGAACATGAACGTTGTTGGTGTTTTTTTTTGGGGGTTTTGATGGTTGTTTTAAGGGATGTGCAGGTTGCAACATTTGGGTTGAATACTTCACTAAGCTAGAGCGTTTCATCGAACAATTTATTAGTAGTTACATACAGGGTGACAGAGACATCGACGCGAAAACTGTTACCATGGATTCTGTACTTGATTCTGAACCCGTTGTAATTTTTCGTCAAAAAAAAAAAGAATTAGTGTTCCATACATTTTGACCGCGTAGGTATTGCACTTTTCTGTGAAATAGCAGTTTTTTTTTTATTACCGGCTAAAATGTCAGCGGGTTCAGAATCAAGTACTGAATCCATGGTAACAGTTTTCGCCTTGATGTCCCTGCCACTCTGTATATCTCTATCTTCCGTGTGTAAAACTCTAGCTATTTCAATTGTTTTTACGTATATTCTCGATACATCTTCCAAGCTTTATTAAAACTTCGTTCTCAGTCCAATGCACAAAATAATTCATAACTTTAAAAATAATCATCTCAGCCTACAATCTGTCCCAGCAAATGACGTGGCTTATCTGTAGGGCTCTCGTCAGCACAGCCCTATCTCGACCGCAGCCCTATCTCGACGGTCGGCCACTTTTTAATTCCGACCCGAGAGTGCTCGTCTTATTTACATACCCAAGACTCCTCACCGCTAGGGGAGTAGAAAAAATGGTGAGCTTTTAAAAAAAATGCCAGAATTTAAATTAGTTTTTTTGAAATATGCAAATGTGTTGTTTTTAACTTTTGTTGTGTTTTAATAATGACATTATTGTTAGATGTCATGTTTTGGCTGAAATACTAACAAGTTGCTTGCTGTGCTTGGGAGTGGGAATAAAATGTATTCAACTGAAATTGCGGAAAATCGTGCCAGAACTGAAAAAATAAAAAATACTGGGCCACGAACGACGCAACATTTCCTTTTAATTTTTTTAGTCTTGTGTCAGCTTCATGCTACAGATCGCCTTACAGAAATGAATGAAATTAAATCCCTGCTTAGCTTTAAAAATTCTCTTGTAATATAAAGAGGAGATATTTCTTAAGGTCCTCATACAGTTAGAATACATCAGACTCTATGCAAAGATCTCAAAAACATTCGTACCGAAACTTTGACAATACAATTCGCTTCTATAACCTAGTTTTACTCCCTAACTAGAACAGAACGGTACCTCAGGGTAATAACACTAGAATTTCCTCCTCAATTTATATGAGAGCTCCTGTCGGCAAATAGTGAAGCTCACGAGAGGGCATTATATCCTTTTAGTGGCTCATTCATTCTGACTTTCTTATTATGTAAAGAGTTAACATAGTGATAGCAGTTTAATGTTTTCATGAGCGCAGAGATTTAGGATTTACTTGTGCATATTCTGTAGAATTTTGTAGGATTTAAAGCAGATTTGGTTTGTAAAGGTGTAGTGAAGGGGTGGGTTCAAAATTATGAATGAGGAAAGACGTGTGAACACTGATTTAGAAACTTAAGATTTAATTTAAGGAAAAGTTAGATTTTGCACAACATTTGCTTGTTTTGTTGGAAAAATAATGGCTAGCTGAACATAAATAAATATAATGAGAAATGGACATGAGAAATGATAAAAGATGATAATGCAGTTATGGTATTGAAATTGAAATGTGTTAGGTCAAAATCTTAGTTTAAAATAGAGATTTATTTTACCCATAGCTATGCCTATAATATACTCCCCTAGATTATTCCACTTAATAAAAATTCGCTTCCTCAAGTGAAACGAGGGCGGTGCGTACTCCGTTTTTTGTCGGTTAGCTTCCGCCCCAGATTTTTGGCAAAACAAAATCCTGCCGGACGTGTTTCAACGAAAATAGAACGATACGAAAATTATGCACAGCTACAAGCACAACCTTACTGCTGACGATCTAAAAAAAGCTTTGACTGCCAACTTTGTTTTCGTATTTTATTGCCAGTGTAGACAAATGCTCTTTCGTCATCGTCAAAACTATATTAGGTAGATACAGTTTCATTTCGGACTGAGTGAATGCTCACTATCATCATCGCCCTTCAAGTTCCGTACCCTAAGGGTGCCAAACGGAACCCTATAACTAAGTCTCCGCTATCCGTCCGTCCGTGTGTCAGCGAGCTGTACCTCATAAACGGTAATAGGTAGACAGTTGAAATTGTCTATTGCCGCTATAACAAAAAAATAATAAAAATAAAATAAATTTAATAATTAAAGGGGCTCCCTACAAAAAACGTGTTGTATTTCGGCGTTTTTTAAATAAATATATTACGGTGGGACGGAACCCTTCGTGTGCGACCCCGGCTCGTTCTTGGCAGGTTTTTTTAAACTTTTATTGGGTTGGACTTTTTATTTCTTCACGTTCATTTATTAGTCGTCGGAGCTCGTGGATAAGTAATAAATGCTGCACGAGTCGATCCATCAGGTTAAGCTACGCTTGCCGGGGTTGCACAGACCATCCCCGGCAAGCGTAGCTGGGTGACCATCTTTCATACCGAGACTCCTCCGTGCCTCGCAAAACACGTTAATCCGTTGGTCCCGGCTGTCATTCGTGGATCTTTGACAGTCGTCACGGGTCGTCAGAAGCCTGAAAGTCTGACAACCAGTCTTACCAAGAGGTATCGTATTACCCAGTTACTGGGTTGTGGAGGTCAGATAGGTAGTCGCCTCATGTAAAATACTGGTACTCAGCTGCATCCGGTTAGACTGGAAGGCAACCCCAATACAGTTGGGAAAAGGCTGGGCAGATTGATTGTTCATCTATTAGTCCTCATCTTACCTATGTCCTCCTTAATTCTGAGCTACCAGGCTACCATAGAATGAATACGTTGGCTATGCCTACTTTATAAACGTTTTAAAAATAAGCTCACATGAAAATCATCAAACACAAGATATTTGCTATCAACATTAAAGTTAGCCACTCAATGGTTCGTATCGGCTGATAGGCTCGACGCGAACACAACTGCGCGCGTTGAGCGAGTTGAGCGCCCGAGCGCGGAGACTCGACTTAATTCAATTGAGCACGGGTTTATCATGTTCGGTTGGCGCCCAAATGGATTTCATGAGAGCGTTTATAAGCATCAGAGTGATAATTTAGTTGTAACGCTAGTTAAATGTTGTTTGAACAATACAAGCTGTGTTATGTATGAAACAAGTACTTATTGCTTGTGGCTACGGTCACATACAAACTTCAAACAAGTACTTATTGCTTGTGGCTACGTTCACATACAAACTTCAAACAAGTACTTATTGCTTGTGGCTACGTTCACATACAAACTTCAAACAAGTACTTATTGCTTGTGGCTACGTTCACATACAAACTTCAAACAAGTACTTATTGCTTGTGGCTACGTTCACATACAAACTTCAAACAAGTACTTATTGCTTGTGGCTACGTTCACATACAAACTTCAAACAAGTACTTATTGCTTGTGGCTACGTTCACATACAAACTTCAAACAAGTACTTATTGCTTGTGGCTACGTTCACATACAAACTTCAAACAAGTACTTATTGCTTGTGGCTACGTTCACATACAAACTTCAAACCCCGTTAGGTTACTTTCGAGTATGGTTTCTTAGACCCTTTTTCTTTTAAGTTTTATTTTCAGTTCTCTATGTTATGCTTGGTCTGTCAGTCAGTCAGTAGTAATGAAACAGATTTATCTGAAGGCACAGTTTTTAATTAAAGTATTTTGGAAAGAGCCTTCCTTGTCTTCCTTTTACTAGTCTAATCAAACCTTACTGGGTCACCGTTATTGTTACGAAATTCGATAGTGTAATCGTGTTTAATAACGCCTGACAGAAAATTACTAATAATAGCTTTGTGCTAGAGCTAAAGTACAGTTTTTTTTGTTCTTGAATGAACAAAAAAACTCCTGCTTTAAATTAAAATCGGTGAATTAATTCTTAATGTCGGTCAAATGCTCTTTAAAAGGCACCATGGACAGCTTTTGTACATGATCGTTTTGGTAAGGGTATGCCAGTATAGGCAAGTAGTCATCCTCCTTTATCATTATTTTCTTTCTTCTTTGTGAACTATTGATTGCTCAACATAAGCAACATTTTACGACCCCCTAATAAGCCTACATTTATTAGCAGAGTAATATTTATGTATTTGGTGAATACCCCTCATTACTGAAACTAGGAACATAAATCACGCGGCTCTCTCGATAAAGGGAAGCTTGGTGTAAGTCACAAAGAGACAGCGAGTAGGAGCGATATATATAGATATATGGACTTTGTTTGTCTTTATATTTTTTGTAAGACTTAACATTTTCTTAGTCTGGTCTGTAATGCTTTGAAAATCTGGGTTCCTGTTCAGAGCATGTGAAAGAAACTTCTTTGAGAAAAACATTTTTACTATACATTTAAAACCATTCCTTTCATTTCTAGCTGCGCCCCACGGTTTCACCCGCATAAGTCTCGATCCCGTGATAATATCGGGATAAAATGTATCCTATGTCCTAACCCAAGTCTTGGTCTACTCATGTGCCAAATTTCATCTAAATCCGTTTAGCTATTTTAGCGTAAAAGCGTAATAAACAAACAAACAAACTCACTGTCGCATTTATAATATTAATTAAAATTATTAAGAAATTTGAGCAGGTGCTCTTTTACTGCAAAAAATATTCTTGTCGTACCTTTACTTGTCCTATTCAGTACGTAACTTTGGCTAAGCAAAAGTTAAACGTTATCTATTTTAATTTTTAGGTAGAGAAGTCGAGAGTTTAGGTAAAGTGGCCATTCTTTCAAAGTATTTCTAATCACCACATCCCCTTTTAAAACGCGACATCGCCTCACTTGCAGCACACCACACCAAGCACAATAAAATAGGCGGGGCATCGTTAGCAGAGATACTTATCTACATGTAAACGCACCACACGAGTGTGAGCCTGCATAATATCCGGCAAGAGCACCCCGGTTTATGGGAGGACATCGATGCGTGTTGAGAACTCTATAAATAAATTATCATACTAAACCTTTCGAAATAAAGTTTGATGATTAAAAGAGGATTCACTGGGAAGTGGGAGGTAGAAAAACTTTTCAATCAGTAACTGTGGTGTTCATATTTTTATTAAAATCGGAAAATGAGCTCTGGGAGGTTATAGCTCTCCCTCTGCTTCCATATTTATGGATGCACTCCTATCTTTTGGTCCTCTATCTCTTAGTGATTAAATAAATGCATGTTCTTCAAAATATTTCTACGCAGAGTTTGAAATATTCAAAGTACCTGAGGGTGGGAAATCATCAAATGACTTCTCCCGCTCTGGGCGGAGCGGGATGGTGTGTTAGACTTTTACTGACTAAAACCCACCCGTGTTCCTTCCGTTGCCCGTGTGCCGGGGCCGCGATATCCCTTTCGGACAAACCCGCAACTCCAGCAGGAAGTACCTACCTACCTACAAGATACTTTCAATCAGTAGATTGGAAGTATTGTTTTTGTGTGATTAAATATCTCCTATATAATTTGCATTAAGTCGTATGTATTCTAATCGTCATGTGTATTTCCAAGCTATTTCCCCTATATAGGTTGTGTAAAATTTTACGATACCATTATAAGGTGCGGCGGTTTCGATTGCAGCTGCGTTCCCATACCATGTTGGTTTGAAGACGTGCATGTGCTGCTTGTTTGCAGTCATTTGTTCCAAATGTTCATAGTTATCCTCGTTCACATTCGTGGAAGGAACTATAATCGGAAACTATGCCTCAGAAAATATTTTAAATCTTAAAAAAGTTGTAGCTCTGTTTAAGTTACGAAAAACTATATTATTTTCTTATTACAAAGTCTAATGTATGCCACTTGAAATTATAGAACACGTTTTAGACCCATGGGATGTAACGAAGCCTATTCTTGCTCAACACAACACCGCCGTCACCCAACATGTAAATGAGATACTCTAATTTAATTTCCCCTGTCTCTAGACCTGTTTGTTATTTTTAAGAATTTGTAAATAGCCACGTTTTCTCGGTGACCAAACTGGTTGTAAAAGCTGTGTTTTTGCTACAATACGTCCCGTCCTCAAATAGTTCGCATACGGCATTCCCGGTGTCGCGGCCCGGTCCGGTCCGGTTTTTCCACCTTTTTACAAGGTTTTTTTATCATTTTCAACGGTCCTCGTTTCCAACGGATTTCCTGTGTTGTTTGTTTCAGTTAGCGCCAACATTGGCGTAGTAGATGGACTTTTTTTTTACGTAAATTCATTTGGTTTTGCGGTCTCTTAGAGCGTGGAATTGAAAGCGTATGGGGTTTTTGTTGAGGGAAATGTGTTTGTTGGGTTTTCAGTTGCAGTCAATGATAGTAGGCGGATTAACAGCTTAACTTTTGATGTACATAGATGAGCTTTTTTATTCAGGGCATTGATAGCCTTTTTTGAGTGGGAAATTATCAAATAACTTCTCCCGCTCTGGGCGGAGCGGGAGGGCATGTCAGACTTTTACTGACTAAAGCCCACCCGTGTTCCTTTCGTTGCCTGTGTGCCTGGGCCACGATATCCCTTTCGGACAAACTCGCAACTCTGGCAGGCATTGGCCCTAACGGATCCTGCCAGTTGGTGCTGACATCTCTTTTAGGCGCGCGTGTCACACAACGTGCCGTCGACCCGGGCCTGGTCCTTATCGGACGGCGAGCTATTCATCGCTCACCGTCAACAAGCCCGCGCCTACGGTGGCCGGAAATCGGCTTGCGACTACCGACGCCCAGGGCGTCTCCTGCGGCGACTAGGGGCGCGAGGGCGTGAATCTTGCCTCTCCCTCACGCGTTCCGCTTCCTGCTTCGCGAGCATTACTGCATCGCAGAAGGAAGTGACGGCCGCCCATGCACTCTCGCTCCGAACCATGGCCTGAACCAGGGTCGGAAGCGAGAGATCGCCGCCACCGATCGCCTCCGTGAGGACACGGCGGTGCTCCGCCCAAGCCGGGCAGACCTCTACCGTATGCTCCACCGTGTCCTCCGGGCGATCGACACAGTGGTGACACCCGGGCGTTTCCTCCCGCTTTATCCTGAACAGGAACCTCCCGAAACAACCATGTTCGGTGAGGACCTGCATCAGGCGGAAGGTGAGGACGCCGTGGCGCCTCTTTAGCCACTTCTCAAAAAGGGGACTTATCGCCACAATTGTGGCCTGCCCAGCGCTGGGTTGCGGCAATTGCACTCTCCCGTGAGATTAGTAGCAGGCAGTGGTAGCCTAATGGTGTGACCGTCAGACTGCCAAGTAATTGGTCTCGAGTTCGAATCCAAGGCACGCACCTCTGACTTTTCAGATTCATGTGCGTATTATAAAATTATCACTTGCTTCAAAAACGGTGAAGGAAAACATCGTGAGGAAACCGGCACGCCTGAGAGATATTTCTTGACGGCATGTGAAACCAAGTCAGAGGCTCATGGGTAGCTTTAAAACTCTGACACCAGGTCAGTCACTAACCACACCAAAAGAAGGAGAAGAAGCTTTTTTATGTTTGTCTTAATTATCTAGTTGCTTCACATAATAAAACTTTTCATCCGGATAGCAAATAGGTAATCTGCCTTAAAAATAGCAGATTCAGTTTTGGAATTAAAACTACGTTAAAACACAGGGTTACGATGCATTTATGATGTTAGTGCAGACAAGGCAGTATTAAACATGGTCACGCTGAACATAATTTTCCTTACATACAGAAAACCTAAATAAAGAACAATTCTTTGACTGTAATAGGACTATAAATCCCAATTTCTCCGTTATTCTAAGTAGCGTGCTACATTACATTATGTTCAGATCGGATTTAGGTTCATAAGCTTTCCGATTGGTTTGCAGTCATTGACAAAATCGAGTAAATGCCACGAAATACATGGTTTTATGAAAATAACCGGCTGGTCATTGATCTCAAAGGAAGAACAAAGTATTATATTCCGTGTCACAGGTCGATAAAGTCTTTGTTATTTTTAACTTATCTCTAAGGATTTGTTCATGTTCAAATGTTATTGGTTTTATCTGGAATTATATAATAGTTGATGGTTAGTTTACTGGTCAGCAATTGGACATTGCTGCATTATCATCCTATAATGTTCCCACTGCTAAGACACAGGCCTCCTCTCATCGAGTAGGAGTGGGTTATAATACTCACTCTCGAAGAGATATAATCTGCCCAGTGCGGGTTGGTAGATGTCACGTGACTTTGCATTTTTGGTTCTAGGACATGCCGGTTTCCTCACGATGTTTTCCTTCACCGTTTGAGAGCAGTGGTCATGAAATTATTTACACAAAGTAAAGGGCCTGCCTGAGTTCGAACCCACGACCAACTCTTAAGTCAGAAATTTGATATTGCTGGGCATAGGCAAATTAATAGTTCTTGATTCATGTTGTAGCAAGTTCAGAGTAAGAAAAACAAAAGACACAAAACCAGCCAATTCAATTAAATTCAAAGACAATAAAACTGTGAGCATTCGCTTTATATTAGGCCTAGGGGTACATCGTTTCAATCTTTGTTTTCTGTCTTTAGTACCTACACTATGAAATCCGGAACTTTTATTTATCTAACAAACTGGTGTTCTCATACCGCCTGTGAGTCTTGACACTATTAAATTAGCACTTGATTCAAATAACTTAGACCAATATTCTTAAAAACAGCTTCTGTTTTTCACTTATTTGATTAATCCGTGGACAATAGTGTGGGTTGTATGTTTAACTATTTATCTTAAGAATCTTATTGTATCACCTAGACGTTGCCAAGTTTTAGGTTTTACCCTCTTAGGTTTATCCTAAAACTTGGCAACGTCGCAAATAGCTGTCAAATATTTACATGTTTTTATTCTTATAGCAATATTATTGAATAGAAATAATAAATGTGGCTAACTAGCGAACTAGAATATTAATAATGAATTACAATTATAACATTGAATTTGTTGTTGTACCCTGGTTGTACCCATTTTAGGTGTAAAAAACGCATTTGGAAAGTTTCCAAATAGTTTTTTTACATCTAAAACTAAACATTCGGTGTTACGATATTAATTACAACATATTATGCTCTAAATCATTGGCTATGCCGTTAGGGGTGACTTATAGAAAAGTCGTCCATTATAAGGTTGTAATATTACGAATCTAAAAAAACTGAAGGTTACGCATGATTAAATGAAAATTAACGCTAATTATTGTGTGTGTGTGCAATAATCTTATCTTATGCACAACACTCGGGACAGTAAATAAAATTGCCCGAGTTTAATCTACTTTCATGAAACACTGGGAATGCTCACAATATATAGTTTTAATAAAGATACAGAAATTCCCTTTAGAGTGTTAGGTACAGTTTGCCAAATTTGAAGGTATAATAGGTTATACAGTGTACCTAGAGTATTATATGAGTATAGGGTAGTTACTTAGTATAATTATACTAGGTTAGTGTAACTGTAATTTATGACTCATGCCGTCTAGACAAAGTCATAAAATATGGAAAGGTTATTCGAATACGTTGAAGCACGGCTTTGGAATTCCTAAGAGATTATTTTTAAAATAAATGTAATACTCAGTCTTATTTATCTAGCAGAAATACGTGACCCTATGGCATTATTGAAGTGAAATCTTCTACATGCACGTTAAGCGATTTTTTTTATAGGGCATAAACTTATGGATTCGCTTCATTGACATGCTCGCACCGTAGTACAGTACTATAGAAAATAGATGGCGCTAATACCAGTTTTAAGTTTTCACTTCTGCCTATTTTTATAGAAGTTTTATTATGTTTTTTATTCCGAAAAGAAAAAAACTACGCCTTGCAGTGAATTTCATGGATGATTTTTTGATTTATTACATACTACCTATAAGTACAAAGGAATCGGCTAAGCTTGCAACTAGTTTACCAATACTACTTTTTCATATTAGAAATGAGATGTTTCTTCGCATCATTTTTACCCAATTCCATGAATATCATAGTCATAGATATATCAACTGGTTATTAAAAGCAGTCACCTGTCATCATCAGCATCCCACAAATGCCTGTATTTTATGGTCACTATGACACCGACGGGTATTCAACGTCGCAATGTTGCTGTCACCATAAATCTATTACAAACTGCGGACAGACCAACTGACGCCGCCATGTTTAATTTGTGGTTTTATGTGCGTTTGTTTACTCATTACTCTGTTACTGTTATTCCCAGTGGCCGGAAGAGAAACCGTATCTATGTGATCTATGTACACTTGTACCTACATAATATTAAACAGTTTTCTAACTGACTCGAGTGATTGACAGACATACAGCCTAAGCCACTGAAGATAAACTTTTAGAACATGTTCAGTGCAGTTTTGATTTGAGCTGCACGATTACTAGCAAATGCGTGCACTGAATATTTTAGACACCAATTTCAAGTCTTCACATGATCTGGCCAAGATTATGTCTGACTTTAAAAAAGACCTCTGAATTTGTTTCTGCTTTTCTTTTCAGAGTAGTCAGATAGGAAACACCTCATCTAGTGTTTATTTAAATATGATTGACGTGTAAAAGAAAAATGTTTGCACCAACCTACTTACAGAAATAAAATAATGTATCATAAACACTTTTGTCAGCTATAGGTATTTGCACCGCATTGCAAGAACTCGCATAAAACTATTGGCTGAGTAATAAATCTGACGTCTTCCATATTGTTTTACTTCGCTCCCTCTGGTTCAAAGATTCCGGACCCGACATTCCGAATTCTGATGTCGAACTTTGCACGATTGAAGTCGGGTGCGAATTGTTGGAAAGTCCTGCGAAATGCGAAACGCATGGAGTTCCTACTGCTGAGTGATGTAATGGCAATGATCCCTATAAGGGTTGAGGGTAGACGTAATAATAGATGACAGGTTGATGTATTGAATTAATAGTTTGTTGATGTTGTGTCTGGGCCTATTATTATTAATGACTTGATTTGCCTATTACGAGTTTTGAGCAAACAGCGGTGTAATTGCGTAACACACATAAAATGACAATTGATCGCAATGGATTACATTTGACAGTTCACCCACGTTCATTGCGTTATTTACGTTGTTTAGCAGACGAATTTTTCGAACCTAAGAAGCAATGCAACCCAATTAGGGTGCTGTTTATCTAATTTACTTAATAGGGCAGTATTACTTTAGTGTGGGAAAGAGATGAAGTGCTACAGAACGTATAGCTCCATCTCTTTCCCCCACTGAAGTAAGATTCAAATAATACCGCTTTAGAGGTGGTGGTAGGCCCCAAGGTCTTGTTTTCTAGTGTTTTGTTTCACAATTTACGTTAGTTTATGTGGCGGACATAGAAGTCATGTAACGTGTGTTCGTAAGAACAATATCACATGACATATTTACTACAGTCATTTTATGGCGGACGTTGTGTGTTATAACGAAATTCTCACGTTTTTCCTGTCTCCTATCTCCTTGGCTACTGGCGTCAAAATGTGCATAGGGTAGCGCGCTCTAAATGAAAAATTCCTCAAGTACGTGCACCGTACGGGTAGCGGTGATAGGGTTGTCCACCAAAACATCGATACTCGATATTCGATACTTATTCATGTTGTTTTATCGATACTTCAGCAACAAATTCAAATGAAACGAGCACTTAAATCCGTTCTGTAAACTCCAAATTATTTGCTAGACATGAAACCTTGCCTCAGCTAAAGCTAAGCTAAGCTTTTATTTTTTGTTGAAATAGCATCGTAAACAGTATCGAATCAAAAACAATCCGTACATAGACAATAAATTCTATCGATATCGATGATTTAAATTCTTTTGACATCCTTACCGAGTTCCAAAGAAGCCAAAAAAGGCTATTTGGTGTGCGTATTAATTCGAGCTTCATAATACGGAGTTTATTAAAGAGACTCGAATTTTTCGCGTACTTTTCACCCTATACGGGGTCGGAAGTTAATTTGTTCCAAGATGGCTGCCGCGAAATGTAATAAGCAACCTTTTTATGACCGCCTCTTGGAAGTGTCTCCAGGAATTTTTGGGATATTGAAATTTATATTGGTTCCACATTGTAACAATTTGTACCTTTCTGGAAGTTCAAATTAATTATATTGCGTTGTAAGGCTTTGATAAGGGTTTGTCAAGTATTTGTGAATTAAAAGCCTTAGTGCTTGATAATCAGTTTTATTTTTTGTATCCACATAACAATTTGTTCATACCGCTTATCCTAAAAGTTGGCAACGTCGCAAATAGCTGTTAAATATTTACCTGTTTTGATTAATTTGGCAATATTACTATATGGAAATATTAAATGTGGCTAACTAGTGAACTAAAGTATTTATTATAAAATGCAATAATTAATAATCGTAACATCGAATATTTAGTTTTATATGTAGAAAAAGCCTTTTTTACATCTAAAACGGTTACAACATCAAATTCTGTGTTTTAGTTACAATTCATTATTAATATTCAAGTTCGCTAGTTAGCCACATTTCATATTTCCATACAGTAATATTGCCAAATTAATCAAAACAGTGAAATATTTGACGATCTATTTGCGTCGTTGCCCACTTTCAGAATAAACGCTCTTAAGTCTCCAATTACTGAGGCCTTAGTAGAACAAAATAAAAATACCATTAGGAGAATAGTTTGTCGAAAATGGACTAACACAATATTCATAGTAATAAACAATAGTTTAACAAGTATACCAATAACTCAACCAAGTACTACAATTATAGATCTTACACAATATTGCTCGACAATACAGGGTGTATCTCGTCCTCCTCTTTAATATCGACTGCGAAGCGTATAGCCCGAGGTATTAGAGCTATCTAGCTTACTCCTTCCTTTTCTATTGTACTACACAAGGCAAGTCAGTTCATTATTTACCCGTTATTGGTCACTATCTGCTGTTCAAATCACGTTTGTGTATAACATCGGCGATAAAATGTAATTTTAGAGAATGTTATGTTCTACGGGTTATAGCATTAGGCTGGGACTATGTAGGTGTTGTTTTCCAGATATGAATCGATAGGTATGTTTCCATTCGGTGTAAGGATTTGATTTTGATTTGATTTTATAAGATTTTTTTGGTGTTTTCATTAAAATAGCTTACTCCTCCCATTTCTATTGTACTAGACAAGGTAAGTCAGTTCAGTATTTGTCCGTTATTGAGCGGTATCTGCCATCCACAAACACAATACGTTTTTGTATAACATGGCCGATAAAATGAAATTTTAGTGAACAGGCGGTTATAATGTTACGTTTTAAGGGTTTCCATTCGATGTAACGATTTTATATGACTTTTTTAGGTGTTTTAATTACAATAGCTTACTCCTTCCATTTCTATTGTACTAGACAAGGTAAGTCAGTTCAGTATTTGTTCGTTATTGGGTACCTGCCATCCAAAACCACATCACGTTTTTGTATAACATGGCCGATAAAATGAAATTTTTGTGAACAGGCGGTTATAATGTTATGTTCTACGGGATACTTATAGCTTAAGTCTGGGACTATCTTGGTGTTGTTATTCAGATAGGATTCGATACGTAGGTTTCCGTTACATTTAAGGGTATCCTCTTCATTTATAAACGTTGTTTAAAGTTAAGAGACGTCTAAACGTAATAAATTTGTGGTTACACAGTCGCTAATCATCATTTAACTTTAAGCAACGTTTATAAATAAACCCCTTGAATGTTATTTTTATAGGTAATAATAACGCCAGCCTGTTACTGTCCCACTGCAGGGCAAAGGCCTCTTCTCATACAGAGAAGGCACGAGCATTGATCACCACGCTTGCTCAAGACGGGTTGGCGATTTCAGACTTATATAAACTATAAGTCCAGGTTTTCTCACGATGTTTTCCTTCACAGATGTCAGTAATGTCCAAGATAAACTCAGAAAGTACTTTAATTTATTAGGCGTTTAATTTTTTTTTTGTGTGGTAATAGGTTCGTTTTGCTTAAGAGATCATGTAAGGTGCTTGTGCTGTTGTAGAATGAAATACGGAATTATTCTATTATAACTTTTAGAATACGTTGACTGAAAGCTGTAAAGATCGAGCCTTTGCCACTATCTGGGTAGGATTCCTCGTTAACTATCGGGGTAGGATTCCTTGTTAACCAGGTGCAGGTGCAGCAAGAAAGTTTTGGACCGAAGTTCCTTATGAGCTTCAATGTCACTCACGAGACACAATAGAACTTTTATTGTTATCGACTTCTAAAGGCAAATTGACAGTTGAGCGGATCGCACGTTATACTCTGCACATTTAGCAAAAAGGCTTGTGCAGACCAGCGTGACTTGTCGCGCGACGCGACTCGAACAATACAATTTCTAAGAAAACTTCACAGTATAACAATAACCGGTGTCGCGTCGCGCCACATGTCGCGCTGGTCTGCACAAGCCTAAAGTGAAGTCAAAAGTGTCAAAATGTAACACTTTTTTCGGGCTAGCTCTCATTCGCCAAGTGTATCTCACGTTATACTCTGCACACTTCATTCGCCAAGTGTGCAAAAGCGAAAGGACTTCGTTTCAACCAGCTATCTAATTACGCAACACATTGTCGTAAGCGATTACGACTAATCTGTTTCATTTTGACAGTTCAACAACATTCATTGCGTTATTTTCGTTGTTAGTACGGGTGTCCCACAACACTTCTCGTTTGCATTTTTAAATTATTATCTTGCCGTTTTGAAAAATATGTCAAAGGAGAGCCGTTTAATAAAACATTACATACTACTTAAACTAAACCTAAGTTTGATGTTAACTAAACAAGTTAACTGCTGTAATTCCAAGCCGAGACAATAACCTAAACAAGCGCAAACTAATTTAAGCTAACTCAATCAGTTTCAACATATTCGCCATCAGTATCCGGTAAATTACGTTTGGTTTAGCCCAATATCTCAATACATCGAACGTTGGCGGCCAATATCTCAATACATCGAACGTTGGGCCAACTTTGGCAGCCGTCGAGGCGGATAAACTAATGGATATCGTCACGCCAATGGCTCGTCCGTCTTGTGGCCGATAACGACACGACATGTCGAGAGCGCGTGATTCCGTGACGGACAGCGGTGGACATTGTTCTGTTATTTGAATATGGAATATTTTAATGTGTTTTAGGATTAAAGGTTTTAGTTGGTGTTAATTGCGATTTTGTTTCTTATGGCTTATAGTGCTGAGCGTAGAGACATTATTAGGTAGTTCATTAGCAAAAGTTGAAGGTTTTTTAACTTTTTCAACTAATTGTTCTTTTATTTTTCATGTTTATTTATATTTATTTATATATACTTTATTGTACACCACAAAAATACATAACAAAAAAATACTTAATCAAACACTACAAAATATACAATGGGCGGCCTTATCGCTTTCCGCGATCTCTTCCAGGCAACCTTAGAATGGACAGTGATTTACCTGGACATAAAATGGGGATGTCGTTGGTGCAAGTATACAATATACTTGAATAGATACATAGATAAATACATATCCTAAATAATAGATACATAAATACATACATACTAAATATATACGAATAAGCATGTTGTTAGTGACTAACTTTGTGTCAGAGTTTTTATGCCGCCCATGGGCCTCTAACTTGGCTTCACATGCCGTCGAGAAATATCTCTCAGGCATACCGGTTTCCTCAAGATGTTTTCATCCACCGTTTTTGAAGCAAATGATAATAATACAATACGCACATTAATCCGAAAAGTCAGAGGTGCGTTAAACCAAATATCGAAAACCAAATTACATTGTTTGAATTTTTCTCTCAAAATTAAGTATTTCAAGTGATAAATGACTGAATTTTTAATAAGATGTCAAACGATCTTCGTGAACTTCACCAAAGTAATTAATTACTTAAGGAAATTTGACAGTCCAAAATGAACTTTGTTAATTAGAATATTTTTCGTACAATGGTTTATTGACAAAGGTACTTGACTAGAGTCGGTTACACATTTCGCTGAATATTTCATTCAAACTTTCGGACCTCTATAAATCCAGGATGTTTGAATATGAGGCCCAAAAGTGTAAAAGTTACGTTATCTCTAACTACGGAACCAATTGCTTGTTTAAAACTTTGTCTATTAATTTCCAGTTTCAAGTTCGCTTAGCATGGTCTGTTTAAATGAGTTGCTCAGATCTCGGAACTGAGTGTGGGAATCTCTCGATCTAGATTTTCACTTGCTACGTGTCTGGACCGGTCTTAGACGCTTTATATTGGATTGTGGAGCGTTTAGAACGAGAAGAGTTGCTTGCGCTAGTTGTCGACTAATTCGGATTAAGATTGGTATAGTTTTTGTAGAATTTGGACGTGACCAGATTGGTGTATTGAACTTTTGGTAATGTTGTTGTGTTTAACAGCTGAATTCCATCACAACTGTAGTTGACTGTTTGTCACAAGCAATTTGGCCCTTAGTTGTCAATAACGTAACGTCTCAGGGTGCGGTTTAATCCTCGGTATTAACTTGTAAGTTAAGTGGTGTATGGTGCGGTGGAGCGGAAACTCCTGTTCCTCCTGTATACTGTTTAGTTGTACCTATGTTATGAAACGCCAGTTCAGTGAAGCGGCACCGTGTTTATTTTTTTTATATCTTGAAAAAAGTACCTTCTTTACACTACACTAGCTGAACCGTCAGACGTTGTCCTGTCAAAATTTCAATTTCGATTTTTCGGCTGCTTCTTTGAGTTTTTCCTATATATTTTTTTCAAAACCACCCCTTTATTGAGGCAAACTAAAAAAAAAATATTTTTCAAGTCGGTCGAGCCATTTTCGGGTTTTTGTGAGACGCAAATTGATTTTTATATACATAGAATATGGATATGAATGACTACCAGATTTAACATATATTTTTAGCAAAATATGAACATAAAAGTCTTGGCGCGAGTCCTATTAAAAACTAAACCGTCTTTTTGTGTTATTTTACGTTATACCTTGGTTACGGACTCATCTCACTTTTCCCTATTACGGCTCGCTATTTTAATTGCTTCTGCAGTTGGAAATTCGCTAGCTCTCGTGGTAGTTAAAATTTAATATTTCACGTCTCCATTTTTCGAGTTTTTCGTTGTTTTGTCGAGCCGTCGTTTTGCATTGAAATGTATCTCTTTTTTACCAGTCCACTAGCACAAATTGGGTCGTATTTTCTGATAGAACAATATACTTCATCAAAAATGTCGAATACGTGCTGTGGGTATGAAGTTGGCGTAATCTAAGTTGGATAAAAAAAATATAGTAGAAAGCAAAAAGACAAGGTTAGAAAGATAGACGGGCAGGCACTGCTTTTTTATCAAAGATCGTATTTTTTTTTTTAAATCTTTCTGTATTTCAGTCATCTATTGTGTATTGTTGTTGTGTGTATTGTATTGTTGTTTATTCTATACAAATAAACTTTTTCTATTCCATTCTACTAATATACCTGCTTTAAAGATTCTATGTAGCGCAAAAGCTGTTTAACTTTCTGCCACTGACAGTTCTCCAGACCGAATTTCGGCCATGGCGACCGATCTCAGCGGAGACCAGCCTTCGGCGCGGGAGATATTATAGTTCACAAGTGTGTGCGCAGACACAAGTGCACTCTCTCTTCTCTCACTCTCATAGTCCGATGGTACGGCAATTCGACACGACTGGAGAGAGGTCAGGCGCACGGCCAACGGCTTAACGTGCTTTCCGAGGCACGGGGGTATCACACCGCCAACTTCCAAACTCCGGGCTGTTACTAAGAAATGCTTCAAAAACGCTGAAGGAAAACATCGTGAGGAAACCGGCATGCTTGAGAGATATTTCTCGACGGCATGTGAAGCCAAGACAGAGGGCCATGGGCGGTTTTAAAACTCTGACACCAGGTTTGTCACTAACTACACGAAAAGAAGAAGAATGGAAAAACCCAATAACACTTTGACCGACCCCGAATCGAATCTCCAGCCACGTTTTTCTGCCGCCCAATCTGCCTAGCCGTTTCCCAACTATATTGGGGTCGGCTTCCAGTCTAACCGGATGCAGATGAATACCAGTATTTTACATGGAGCGACGGCCTATCTGACCTCCACAACCCAGTAACTGCTTAATACGATACCCCTTGGTAAGACTAGTTATCAGACTTTCAGGCTTCTGCCGACCCGTAATGACTGTCAAAGATTCACGAATGACAGCCAGGACCAACGGCTTAACGTGCTTTCCGAGGCACGGAGGAGTCCACGTCCACGTCCACATTTTTCTGCCACTAAAACAGCAATAAACAACATAATATCAGCTATGCAATAAACTAATAACGTTCAGTAAATGCAGCACAAATTAATGCTAAGTCGAAGGAATTGTATTAAGGCAAAGCCAGCAGATGTTACAGCTAAATAGTTCCCAGTTTCCATTGCAAACTGTCGTGACATTATTAAGCTGAACTATGCTTGTGTTACAAAGGGAAAATGCCTTTGATTTATGTATCGGGTCGGTAATTAACGTGTCATTGTTTCAGGTTCACTGGCTTCAGAATGTGAGTTAATTAAAATGTGAGCAAATTTATTGATTTTTCAGACGTAACTATTTGACGGATCGTTTTATTAGTATTAATAAAGAGTTTCGGTAAAATAATAACATTTGATGGATATGTTTAAAAAAAAAAAAAATTGAACCTGTCTGTATGTCTGTACATTATGTTTATATAGTTCGCTGTAAATAAGCACAAATATATCTAATAAATCCTATCGCTAAGACATAATTTCATACAACATATTCTAGCTTTGCAAAAAGTGATCTTTATATAAAACCGGCTCTTATTTTCATCGAATAAGAGGCTAGTATTATCCAATCACATCACGTAGATATGATAAACGAGGCTTTTGGCGTTGCTGCCAAAAATCTAGAAATCTGGTTTTCTAAGTAGCTCTGGAAGTCAGATAGAAATGGTAATGCGGGGAACTAAAACTCAGTATCATGTTTTAAACATAATGCACACGAAGTGAGAGAGTTAATTAGAATGCAGTTCCAGGTTTTAGTGGGTGAAAAAAAGTATGTTGAAACTGAATATTTCATTTTAAAATTAACTTCATTTTTTCAAGAATATAGAAAAAGAGTTTTAATCCCCCAAGTTGAATCCTAGTACAGTACTTACCCACCTACGTACTAAACGAGGCACAGGACTTATAAGTCGCGTGGGAGCCGCGTGGGTAAGCAGAACGATTAAATTAGCATGAACCGACAACTGGGCACGCTACCCTGTTTGTGTCGAGATATCGACCTCATCAACATTGATATTCTGCTTCTAAGTACTTGCGACGTTTCTGATTAACAGTGAACCAAGTAACCGCTTTGTATTCCTAACTAAGGCTCTGCTTACATTTGTTTTTTATTTATCACTGGGTAGGATAGACACAGGGATCCCGGTTTTTGAGAAACCACTGTAGGGCGAATTTCATCAATGAAACTGAACGCATTCAGCATGTGTAAACCGCGTTCAAGAGTTGTCAGTGTCAAAATTGTTGTGGAATATTGACATTGACACCTCTTCAACGCGATTTATAAATGTTGATCGCGTTCAGTTTCATTGGTGAAATCCACACTAAGAAATACATAATAGAATAACAGAAATACAAAAAAAAAAAAAAAAAAAAGAAATACAATTACGCAATAAAGAAATACGTATACATATTGCGGTTTGACATTTTTCGTACCGAAAATATGACTAACACTAAAACTGTCATATTTATTCTTCAGATAAAAATTGGGTATCTGACCATTAAAAAATCAGCCGTAATTAGACGAAAACACATTTGCACAGTATACATGTGAAATTACGTATCGAAGGCCATAAAAATATTTAAAATATCTTCTACCCCTATCATTTTAATTATGTACCAACATTTAATTTACAAAACAATCATCTCATAAATATAAACCCATATTAACTCACAACCGTATCAAATCGAAGAGTTACAAACTCGTTATGGAGTTCCATTTTTACAGTACAAAACCCTAAAGGGTCTCGGGATCGACGCAAATTACCGAGAACCGATATCCGTCATAGAAACGGTCGAAAAGTTTGACTTAGCCCCAATTTCGGTCCGCGAATAGCCAGAAATAAATCATATGGGATAGGTATTGTACCCGGAAAGGATGGAATAGGTATGAAAACCCGCGTTACCCGTCCACCAATTTATTTAAGCCATCGCGTGAAAGGATTGTTCGGGAATCGGTATCGTTATCTCGTTTTATTTGCATTCTGGAAAGTTGCGTTTCGGTATTTTTCCCATATATCCAAGCTTGTATTCATAGGAAAGGTGCAAAACTACAAATATGACTCTATTCCGTTGACGATAGATGCAGTAGTCATTGTTTATTGTTGCATGTATTGTATAGTTTTATACACTGATGAGCAATACAAAAAAGCCACTAACTTATCATGAAATATTTCCGAAACCACGCAAGATAGCTTCTTGAAGTGAAAAGCAAAATATAAGGGCGCGGGGAGCACGGCTCGCAACTGCAAATCGAGACGTGTGCAAAATTTCATTTTGACATCATTATCGGCTTCCGCACATTCGAAAACCAAGAAAACGATACCCATGATAAAAAATTAGAAAATGTTCGCAACTGCCATCTTGGATTTTAATTTTGACAAATTCCACACTTTCTCATAGAGAATGTCGCATGGTGCAAAACTACAAATATGACTCTATTCCGTTGACGATAGATGCAGTAGTCATTGTTTATTGTTGCATGTATTGTATAGTTTTATACACTGATGAGCAATACAAAAAAGCCACTAACTTATCATGAAATATTTCCGAAACCACGCAAGATAGCTTCTTGAAGTGAAAAGCAAAATATAAGGGCGCGGGGAGCACGGCTCGCAACTGCAAATCGAGACGTGTGCAAAATTTCATTTTGACATCATTATCGGCTTCCGCACATTCGAAAACCAAGAAAACGATACCCATGATAAAAAATTAGAAAATGTTCGCAACTGCCATCTTCGATTTTAATTTTGACAAATTCCACACTTTCTCATAGAGAATGTCGCATGGAGGGCCTGAGGGGGGCGATTCCTAACAGTTTACTGCCTTTCCAATAAAAATAAAATAGTTCAATAGTATCAGAAATATTACAATACAATTTAGCAAACAAATAAGTTCGCACGTAGAGCACAGTAAAGTACTTAATCGTCTATACTGACAAAAAATACCCCGAACGAATTCCAACCAAGCACGTTGCGCTAGTGTGAGTGGCTGTCGGAGCGATATACACCTACAGTGAGCAGTGCGACCACGCACTTATTGACAATCATTGCTTGACGCGATAGCACTACTAGCTATCGAAAATTTCTGATAAATTGGATCTGTTCCGTAATACTGGTATTACGGAACAGATCCAATTTATCATAAATGATGAATCAAGAAATGATGAATGAAAACTAAATGTTTTTCCATTTTTTTTTCGATAATTTGTAACTTGATAATATAAGCTATGCTTCTGCGGAAACAATATTACAAATATTGTTGTAAATTGTTTATTGTTGTTATAATACAGAAAAAAACAACATGAAAACATGTTATTAACGCTGTAAAAATGTACGAAATTAAATTCGCTTTAACTTGTTTCAAGGTAAGTTTTTTGGAAAAAAAATATGTAGAAGCCATAGATACTGTCTGAATCCGAATTTTAACATAATATTGTGGAAATATGTTGAAATTGCAAATAATTTTGGTATTACGTTTATATGGACAATTCATCCGTCGCCGCATTTTTAAGTGTATTTAATGGCGCATAAAAAGCACCGATAAAACTGTTTTCAAGATTTTTCGGAAAATATTTTTGCGTATTTGCAAATGCGACTATCTCGTCCAATGAGTCAGTTTCAAATACCGATAAAGTATCAAGTACAGTTCCTCTCGATTAATTCAGTGATTCGGTTGTGAGTGGATATTGATTGTTAACTATTTACTCTTGACCTACAGAGGAACGCAAAGTTATTTGTTTTCATTGTTAAAGTATTGATTTTCTATGTATTCACAGAAAATATGTCAGTTAGTTTTATTCGATGTTAGAAACGTAAGTAGAATTATACAATTTGTCATAGAATTTGAATTGGAAGACCTTACAAGTAAAAATCGACACGTAACTAAATTTTGTAAAATAATTTATTCTAAGTAATTAAATAAATTGGAGCAGTGACAGCCTAGTGTCGTGACCGTCAGACTGCCAAGTCATAGGTCTCTAGTTCGAACCCAAGACACGCACCTATGACTTTTCGGATTCATGTGCGTATTGTATAATTATCACTTGCTTCAAAAACGGTGAAGGAAAACATCGTGAGGAAACCGGCCTGAGAGATATTTCTCGACGGCATGTGAAGTCAAGTCAGAGGCCCATGGGCAGCTTTAAAGCTCTCACACTAGATTAGTCACTAACCACACGAAAAGAAGTAGAAAAAGTAACAAAATTCAAAGCTATGGAGGAGAACTTTGCCAAGCCGTGGAAAGCTGACTATAGAGGTTGAATAAAAAAATATCGTGTAAATGACATAATAACTGTATTGAGTTGAGATGAAGAGAGATGTAAATAAATGGAACAACATATGTATATAAACATGTTATACCTAATGTATAACATGATAATATGCTTACGTAAATGTATATTATACATCTGTCTATTGACCCTGTTCAGAGCTCAAACGTTTGTTGATATAAATTAAATTAAAAGAGGCTTTCAATCACATCAAAGGACTCAATCAGTGGGAGGCCACCGCAGTCGAGCTATATACTATTAAATGTATATGTACAGTAATGGAGATGTATTGATATCGATTTTTATTTAAAAGTACTAACTTATTTGAACCTGCTGAGTTTAGAAGAGAAGCCAATGAGAATAGTAGAAGGGCTATTCGATTCAAAAACAAGTTAAATAAGGTACAAAATAAATGGACTGTTCAAATATACCATTGTCATTGACATTTTTATAGCATCCAAACGATTTGACATTCATTTGTATTTTTTCCTAAATTTTATTTAAAATTATAATATATGTAGGATGTTAATTAGGAATGCATCATAATTTTAAGAAATAAGTAATAAAACATGAACGCAGCGATGAGTGAATGAGAGAGTATGTGTGGGAGAGAGAGAAAAAAGGAAAAAGGACAGTGGCGAGCGACTAAGATGTTAAGACGTATTAAAACCTTTGTAAGAAGTTTTTAAAATAATTAAAGAAGTTTTTCAAGTCAAGAATATTTTATTTTCGGTCATCCACACGCCGACACACCCCTACATATATTTAAAATTTGTAATAAAAATTATTTGCATGACCATGTTCTACCGTCGCATCAGAATATTGTAAAAAAAAACATCTATTTACAAATTACCCATGTTTGCAAACCAATAAATGAATTTATTGCATTTTGTAAACCCTGATCTATGACGATCACCTTATCTGAACAATCTTATGAGAAATTCAAAGAACTTAAGAATCTTCAAAGCTATTTGGTCTGCCGCACAAACTTTATCGGCTTCAAGTTTGTCGAGCATCGAGAGAACACCTCTAATATTTTCCAATAGCTGCTATTCAAGTACATATTTTGCGGTCGACGGCTTTTATGCCAACTTATCGAACTCTACAAGCACAATACCGAACTACGTGTCCTGCTCATCATGACAAGATTTCTATACGAATGAAAGAGATAGATGGAGTATTGAACAAGCAAGAAAAGTGCCAGTGTAGGTATGATGGGTAATATCATTTTCGTATTTTGTACCTTTTTCCCGATAAAATATTTGCTTCGGTAAGGTCTATTTTGCCTAAAGTAGATAAAGAATAAGACCCAAATTTCATAGTAAATGGAGATCTATGTCATCTAATTTTGTAGTAATATACTCAGAAGTTCCAATAACCAATTGTGTGCAATGACCAATATCTCAGTTGGCATATCTTTAGTACATACAATTCTAGAATGTGGGTAGTTGGTAAAGGGCGTGGTATTTAGACGCTTACGGGCGAGTAAGCACTCACTCAGGCGTTTGGTCTCGCAGAGGACGGACGTCGCGATCGATAGATAGCACGCTACTTGCATTAAATTGTACACGATCAAAGGCCGAAGATTGTAATTATAGATATTCCTCGAGAACAGATTGAATTGCTAGCACGTCTGGTTCCTGTTTGCTTTTATGCACAATTATGTCCCAATCTCAATTTATTTATTAGGATAAATTGAAAAGCGAATGTCAGAAAGCATAAAAATGTAGGTCATGCCGATTCCTTTATAATGGCATCTTCAAAAAGTCCCTGATACCCTATTGTGATGTCGTTAAATGATCCGAACATCAATAATTTATAACAAAAAATCAATTCTCCGTAATACATCTTTACTTTTCCGCTGCAGCCTCTCCGACAACATTAAAAAGCCGTATTTTTTCTATCAAAGGAGGCCATTTCCTTCGTTTTCCCGATGAATTGACATCCATCGATGTCAGAGCGAACAAAGAAAAATCACAGTACATTTGCTCGAGTTGAAAAACCAAGTCATTTTAAGGCTTACGACTACGCAATAGCGTCTGACGTGGAGGTTTCCCGCCGTAGATAAATTAGCAGGGATTGAGATTTATATCAACTCGTTTAACTATGGTAATTTGTTGAATATAATCTTGGAACGGTACTCGATAGATTAGGTGAGGTAAGTTTATGTATCGAATTCAATTATGCTATCGGTAGAAGGTAGAGTTGGCAGAAAATTGGTATTGGGGAAATAATTTGCATGTTATGGCTAGCTTTCGTACTTTTACTGAATTTATTAACCCGTTTAAAGTAGTTGGTTGTAATATTGTGAGTACCTTCCTACTAAGTTAGGAATTTATCTAACCAATTACAAGATACTATACAAATGGTTGATTACCAAACTTTTTAATTAAAATTCTACGAAAATCTAAGCATCATAATCTTGGTAATTTTCAGTGAAAGCCAATTTTTCAGAGTGTCGCGTCGCCGTAACTGCCTATCATAAACATGTTTATAACATAATCACAAAACCTCTTAATTTGTGTACATAATTACCAAGTACATCTCTTATCTTAAGCCAATAAAATGGCGAAATAGCCGTTTCCCTTCAGAGGGTAAGGGTATAGAGTTTGCATTTGACCTTACGAGGGCCGCCGCAGGGCGCACGGGGGCACACTCCCCGTGGTAGACGAGCCTACATCAACAATACACACTATTCACTACTTTAACGACAACACAATGAGAGTCAATTTACATCGACACCCTCCTCTAACAGACGCGTAAAGTAAAAGCTACCTTCAGCTACTGTAATTAGGTACATAATGAAACAATTTATAATCGATCACGTTCGATACTGTTGTGAAGCTAATAAAAACTGAACTTTAGTAACACGTTGTTAGAGTTGTGTTTTGTTTAACTTGTAAAAACAGAACGTTGCTCAGCTACTTGTTCAGGCATAGCTGTTTAGAGCATAAAGTTGATATCTGCCCAACTGATGTTTTTTTACAAGGTTGTATGTTATAGTTTGGCGGCGACACGTGCTTTTTGTTATTTGCACATAAAATATGGCCGAAGCCAGTGTCGCAAGTATGTATGCTAATGTTTTTTACGGCATTTGCCTGGAATAGGCGGGTCTGATCGAATTTATATGACAGTGTGACGTTTTTCAGAGGATAAACGATGTTTGGTTCCAATATTGGCCATCGGGTTTTGTGGAACAGTGAAATATGAAGCTTTGGTAGTATAATTTACCCGGGAACCGAATGGATTTAGTTCGTCAACTGAACTTTAAAGTGGGTTGCCTAACTGAGAGCTAGAGCATAGTAAATTGTGCTAACTTTGTTGAAAAGGTCAGTGGGAAATTTCAATTTATGGGTCCGTAGGTTTTATGGACATTAATGTGTTTCAATTATAGACTCCAGATGGATGCCAATAATGATATCACTTTTAATAAAAAAAAATAGTTTTTCTTTCTTTTTTTTCGTGTGATTTGAAGCAAGTGATAATTTTACAATACTCACATGAATCCGAAAAATCAAAGGTCAGAGAGAGGTCGGTAGAGTCGGAGGAGGGGGCCTTGGGTTCGAACTCGAGACCTTATGACTTGGCAGTCCGACGGTCTCTCTCTTGTTTTGTTTTTAGTTAAGACATAACACCAAAGAGTTAGGCAAAGTTGCAAAGTGGCAAAGTTGTTGTTGTTGTTGTAGTTGCACCTATAGTAAGAATTAGTTAGGCAGGAGGTGGAGGAGGGGGGCAGACGGATGGTTAGTTAAGAAGTATGCTATAATTTCTAAATAACTGCACAACAGAGAATTTATTTAAATTTTTTAAATACCTACATCGACGTAGATTTAGTAATAACATTTCCCTGAATATGTATAAAACGCAATAATATATACAATATACAGTGTAAACTCTATATAGCGACACTGAAGGGACTGTGCATTTTATGGCGTTATAGAGAGTTGTCGTTAAATGGAGAGAAGAAACATCAGAATTAGAAAAAGAAAAAGTTTATTTCCGACTATTGTTAGTAGTTATGTGCATAAAAAAGAATGGTATATGAACGCTATTGCGTATAGTCTGTTATTTTTGTCTGACGTCTTTTGCTGCACCAGTAATTTTGTTGTATTTTTTTACTTATTTTATTTCCCAAATTGTAAACAAAAGAACGAATTTCTTAGAAAGTTCGGTATGCATGATGCCGACAGTCGAGTTTATTGCGGGCTAGGATAATAAAGCGACAATAGATCGTACACAGCTGCGCAGTTTTTACTAATTTTAGCAACTTAAAAGGTACTTTTTATTACTCAATTGTTGTCGTTATTGAGAGTGGGTGTAATGCTATGTAGAGTGAAACATTGTATGAAAGACAAGCTAAACCAACCAAAGCCAATTGATTTCGACGCTTAAGGGAGTTTGTCGTTAAATAGAGTGACGTTACATGGAGTTTACACTGTATTAGTAATAATATATTAGTGCACAAATGTTTAGTTTACAAAGTGTGCACGTCACCGCAGCGGTTGTGCGATCGGGCCGCCATATTAATATGATATTGCACATTATTGGTAGTGGGTAGTGCACACAGACGGATACTGGATATTGCACGTTATCGGTATTGCACACAGACGGATACTGTGCAGACATGTTACATTATGTGTTCGCATGGAATGCTTTGTGTTGTGTTAGACTATGTTAAGCTTTTGAGAAAGAAGTATTGTAGTACAAGGGAAATACTAACATACTATGAAAGACCACAGTTTTCATAGCCTATAATAATATAATTAAATGTCTTTATTGAATAAAGCAGTAGGGGAGGCCCTTGCGAAAACGCAAGACAATCTCAATACCGGTACAAATAATGAATATATTCAAGTTTAAGCTAGTGCCTCGGAAAGCACGTTAAGCTATAGGTCCCGGCTGTCATTCGTGGATCTTTGACAGTCGATACGGATCATCAGATGCCCGAAAGTCTGACGTCCGGTCTTATCAAAGGGGTATCGTATTTCCCAGTAACTGTGTTGTGGAGGCCAGATAGGCAGGCGTTCCATGTAAAATACTGATATTCAGCTGCATCCGGTTAGACTGGAAGCCGACCCCAACATAGTTGGGAAAAGGCTGGGCAGATAATGATGATTTAAGTTTATGATACTTTATATTTTAGTTTAGTTTACTTTCATGCATGTTTTGCAAGATTATGGAATAATGGCTTATTATTATTGTATAAATATCATTAAAACAAGTAAACTATTGAGGCTGGTGGCATATGGTTTGTATTTGTTTAATTACTGAGAGAATGGTGACGATTTTTTGTTATCATCTATAAAACGGAAAACAGACATTTTTATAAATAAAATTGTCTTTTGCGTACATAGCGTGAGCTAAGTATATCAATAAAATGACAGATTCAAAGAAAAACGACGACATCATTTACAAAACCTGACAGGTTTCTTCACAATTAGATTTCTTAAAATTTCTTCTCTGATGTGAGAGAGATAGAACGAAATGTCAAGAAACAAATAGATAAAAATAAAAGCACAATCCTAAAAAGCGGCGATCTCTTTACCATGGCTTACTAAAAGACCCCCCCCCCCTCCCCCCTTACGGCTTAGCCTGTCAAAGCTTATTTCACGCTTATTCTTTACGGTGGGTAAGCACTTTGCGATTGTGGATGCAAGTTGTTTTCAAAGATTTTATTCTTACAGTGTCTGTTAGTGAAATAAATTCGTTGTTTATTACAGTCACCCTTCACTTTGTTTATCATTTTAGCAGTCTTCTTAAAATTAGGGTTTAAGCTATATTTATTTTAGCTCCTCATACCATTCTCTATTATATTATTTGGCAATATTGTGAATAGCCCATTTAATGATACAATGCGGTGTTTCTGATGTACTGCATTCCAATTTTCTACGTAGCTCGCAATGACAGATTTATAGCGAATAAATCTTATGCTTGGACCACGGAACGAAAATACTTTCTGACTATTATATTATTTAGAAATACATACTTGAATTCTCAACGAGACCTCGTAACGTACTTTCCAACCCACTAAAATACTTACCTCAAACCCTAACGACTACGTTCAACTAAAAAGAAAATTCCAACGTTTCCGTTTCAAATTCCGTTACACGCAATAAACACGATAAATAGGCGATTTAAATTAACAAAGAATAATGCTTTCAGTACACTGCGAATGAAATCCCGGCTTATTAATGGCCCGTATAAAATGTAACTTCGTTTTCAAGAAAAAGTTATAATCTCGAGGCAGCAGCGGGTTCCCGCCGGGCATTCTGTCATAACAAAGGGGGGAAGGGGGAAGGGCACGAAGGAGTGGGGGGCAAGGTATCAACTTCACAGGGAAAAATGAATAAAAACACCTACGTAACACGACTGAGTCAAATATCCTGTGCAAACTCGCCCGCTCGCGCCTGGCGGTGCTCGGAAATTATTTGCTAACTTGAAAGGTAAAACTTTTCAGTTTCAAAGGTTTCTTTAAGACGGGTTTTTGTGGTGATTACGGTGACATGATGCTGCTGGAAAAGGTTTGACAGAAACTGAGCATGGGCGGGTCTAGTTTTGCTTGCAAACGGATCTTCTAATGAGTTACGGACGAAACTATTGATCGTCTAATTTTATTTTTTATTTTTTATTATGTTTATTTATCTCCATAAATTACATTCTTATACTAGTTAAACATTTTTAACAGTTGACAGATATTTTGAGAAAATTTAGTAATTTGTGGGAGATCTGAAGTCTAAACTAAGCCTAGGCCTGTATTTTAGAACCCCAGGTCCCCCATTGTTGGGCACGCCACAATTGCGGCGATAAGTCCCCTCTTTGAGGAGTGGCTTGAGAGGCGCCATGGCGTCCTCACCTTCCGCCTGACGCAGGTCCTCACCGGACACGGTTGTTTCGGGAGGTTCCTGTTCCGCGTAGGGCGGGAGGAAACGCCCGGGTGTCACCACTGTGTGGATCGCCCGGAGGACACGGTGGAGCATACGGTGGAGGTCTGCCCGGCTTGGGCGGAGCACCGCCGTGTCCTCACGGAGGCGATCGGCGGCGGCGATCTCTCGCGTCCGGCCCTGGTTCAGGCCATGGTTCGGAGCGAGAGTGCATGGGAGGCCGTCACCTCCTTCTGCGAAGCAGTTATGCTCGCGAAGGAGGAGGCGGAGCGCGCGAGGGAGATGCAAGCTGCACGCCCTCGCGGCCCTAGTCGCCGCAGGAGACGCCCCGGGCGTCGGGAGTCCAGAGCCGACTTCCGGCCACCGTAGGCGCGGGCTTGCGGACGGTGAGCAATGGGCAGCTCGCCGTCCGATAAGGACCAGGCCCGTGTCGACGGCGCGTTGTGTTCCACGCGCGCCTCAAAGAGATGTCAGCACCAACCGACGGGGTCGAAAGACCAATGCCTGCTGGGGTTGCGGGTTTGTCCGAAAGGGATAACGCGGCCCCGGCACACAGGCAACGGAAGGAACACGGGTGGGTTTTAGTCAGTAAAAGTCTGACACACCCTCTCGCTCTGCCCAGAGCGGGCGTCATTTGATGATTTCCCACCCTCAAAAAAAAAAAAAAAAAGGTCCCCCATTGTACCACATAGTAGAGATTGTCAACGTGGTACAATTGCGAGTGGTTGATGGTGTCTCTAAGTGCAAGTTTGTTTGAGTGTGTGTGCGTGTATGTGTGTGTGTGTGTGTGTGTGTGTGTGTGTGTGTGTTTAAGCCTACTGTTTTTGTACATATACTGTTTCATAAATATATGATATAATTAATTATGTACATGTGCATAGAAAATTAAATACAAATATTACATTATACCTATGTAGATAGAAAAGAATATCAATATAAGGAAATTAATAATTATTATGAACAGATAACTGTTCATAATAATTATTAATTTCCTTACAACACAAATATACCTTGTTACTTTATTATCTCAAGGACTTGCTCCGTTTCAGCGTAGCTTCGATTTAGTAACCATTCTTTTATTTTTCTTTTACATTCTATTTTACGATAATTATCTATATTGATGATTTTATTTATTTTCTTGAATAATTCACCTCCTCGGAATGGAAAAAATCTTTGCGCAAAATAGGTAGTGACAGCAGTTAACGCACATATTGCGTAGTTTCTTCTAGAGAGGGCTATACGTTTTCTCCTTTCTTCAGGTAAGTCGGAGTGTTGAACAAGTACAGTTAGCATTATGTACAGCTGGCGTACAGTTAGCACTTGAGCCTCCTCATAAAGTTTTGAGGTGGAGAAAAGACGGGGCTTGGATAAACTCACTTTTAGTATCATCCTTTGGGCTCTTTCAACTGTTATCAATTTAGTTTTGCATGCTCCTCCCCATGTTGTTATGTAATAACTGGTGATTGATTGCACCAAAGCTTCATAAACCATCCTTATCATCTCTTTCTCTGCTACATCACGAAGCTCTTTAAAAATGTAAGTGAGCTTACGTATTCTTTTAGATAGGGATTGGATGTGGTCTTCAAAAGTTAAATTAGCATTAATTTCGATTCCAAGATATTTAAGATATTTGATGGGGCTAATATTAGAACAATTACAGTTTAGAGCTGGAGGAAAGTTACATTTATGTGCATAGATATTATAATTTGTAAGGTTAGCAACTTCCATTTTATTGTGAATTGAGAATACAATGTATTTGGTTTTGTCTTCATTTAAAGCGAATTTGATAATATCCAGTGACACAGTGTGTTAAAACCATCTTGCGCAAGATTAAAAAGTTCATTCCATGAATCTGCGGAAAAAGTTAAGGCAGTGTCGTCAGCGTATGCGGAGATGCGGCAATTTTTAATCTTAAGTGAACAGAGCTCATTTATGTAGCAGAGAAAAAGAGTGGGACCCAAAATACTGCCTTGAGGCACCCCAAATTCAACGGGAAGTTCGTCGCTAATGTGTTCTCCAATTTTTACAGATTGGGCTCTATTATAAAAATAGTCCTAATAGTAGTAATAAATAGTCCGATAACAATGCAAGTAGAATGCCCCTAATACCCTGGTCTTTAAGTTTTTGCATAAGGTGGGGAACAGAGACAGTGTCAAAGGTTTTGGCTAGATCAAGAAATATAGTTAAACATTTATTTTTACCATCTAATTTGTTAATTAAAAAGTTAACAAGATCAAGTACAGTATTATCTGTTGAGCGGCCTGCTCTGAAACCATATTACGCATTAGAAAACAAATTAAAAACTGAGAACATGAAAAAAATAGGAAAGGAGTTAAATTAGGGATTACTACGTAATTTATCAAAGAAAGAACATTGAACAATGATTTTCTACAATTTTAATTAACTAAAAGAAACAAGAAAAATGCTTGCTACGAACGCTACGAGTGCTACGCCGTAGCAGCTACTTAAAAGAAAAAAGCACAAGCAAAACTTCGCTCTAAAATTTAGTGCAAAACGAAATCCTCGCTATATACATTCATTCCGCTGGAAATTCGAAAGAGATTACGTAATCGCATGGTTTTTGGCTCCTAACGGCCAATTTAAAAAGCACCGCGTAATGTTTTGCTCCTCCACATGTTAAGGTATCATCAGATGTCTTTGCACTTTGGTCGTATTATAAAGTCATTTGCGGGTCTTCGCGTTCTAAGAGTTTCACAAAGTAAAATGTTCTGTAACGGGATTCTCTGAATAGGAATAAGACTGAATAAGGTTATATTAGCATTACAGTTGAGTGAAGATTGCTTATACTGTTTTGACATATGAATATTTTTACATAAATTCAACAAGTTTGAACTTCATTTGTTTAGCGTTTTCTGGTGCTTTTGTTGAGAGTACACTTAGCTCAAAATTGCTGAATAGATAAAGACTGTATCAGCAAGGGAGTAAATCTTTGTTTCGTGAGTTTTTAGGAAATAGTGCTGTCTGACCTCTACTGTATAAACCTCTTCCACACACATGTATCGTAAATTCCTTGACTTAAGTATTTAGTCAAAAGGATATGTTAAATCGTCAATTCACTTCGTTACTAATGTCGCTACTAGATAAGAAATTTCCTTTAGCAGGTAAAACATAATAGCTTCCGCCTTCAATAACTCTTTAGTTACATCGCCTCAGGAAAGGCACTTGGCTTCGAACACACGACTAAACTTTGAACCTCGTTTATAACACTGTAATTTATCAAGCTCCACCACGTAGTACCTACTTCTCTCAAAATGTGAATTTGAGTGAAAAATGTGTAACACGGCGCCTTTTATAATTTCGACAAATAAAGTCGACCAGGATTTGACGTCACGCGATATCCGGTTGCCTTAGCGTGTATATGAGTTGAATTATCGATAGTTGTTGGTTGTAGCCAATTATGTAATTTGGAAAGTCCATGCATAATACATGGACTTTCCAAATTACATAATTGGCTACAACCAACAACTATCGATAATTCAACTCATATACACGCTAAGGCAACCGGATATGTTTTGCGAATTATGGGTAGAATGAAGAAGGTCTTAGGATATTGTTGGATAATATGAAAGCCTATTGCTCAACTGTTAGTTATATCGTATATCTGTACTGTTACTGTCTCACTTCGGAGAGGTCTCTCCAATGAAGTTGAATGGATAAATATAATGGAGGAGGGTATGTGTCTCTTTCGTAATTATGAGCCATATTTTATCTACTGTGGGCGTACTGTGGGTAGTGTTAGTTATTGCGCAATGGAAAAACCGTTTGCAGTTCAGATCACATTATAATTTACGATCACATTAATTACACTAGCATTTTACACACTGTACCTACACGACACAACTATTTGAAACGCACGACAGTTTCTAAACTTGTTCACTGGTTGACCACCACCGACGAAGTCTGCTTAGCTTCGGCCGGTCCGAGCGTTATGTCATAGACTCTGTCGAGCGCCGCTGGGCGGCGCTGGCGTCCCGATTAGTCAACTCAGTGACGTATTTCCGACAAATATAATTATTTCAAACTCAGCAGATGCTGCTACTGACCGAGAACGATCCTAATACATAATGCATAGCCCGGGTCATGCTAATGTTGCCTTTACTCTTTACCCATAGATATATTGGTTGGTAGTGGGTAATAGACGAGAAAACAATTTGATAAATACCTATATTCACATTCTATCTATCTGTCTATAATAATATTATGTATGTACCAAAAGTATAATGATATTAATTTCCATTGTTACAGGTAAGGAGTTGCCGAACACAGAAGTTGTCCAAGTATTCCTTTCTGTTTTAATTAAAGGAACAAAGTTAAAACAATTCGCTGACTGATCACAGGAATTCTTTTACGGTCACTTCACAAAGGAACACTTTCCTAGATTTGTTAAAAGTTCATCCTTTTCTTTGTTAGTCATGGTATTGTTATGTTGGGTTATGAAGCTCAATTCTACAATTTTGCTTGGAACTTTCATCTTAGACATACGGTCTTACATGAAAATATGTTTATTAAAAAGGATGCTTATTTTGTCACGTTAGGGGTGACAAACATCAACAAAAAACAACAACAACGCTCGAGATTATATCTTTTTTGTTTACCTATGTAGAACCCAATTTTTCTGTAAGCAGATAGTAGGATAAAATCTAATAGGACCGTTACAGGTACAAGCTATAAATTGTAATTGATCACGTACAGGGTTTCATAACATTTTGTACATAAATTTTGCGTAAATTCTAGACCCGGATTATAAATCTAAAGAAAGATTTAAGGCCTTAAATAACCGAAACTAGGGTTGTCCCGACATTGGTAAATGTTTCTGGTACATATTTTTTATTGTGACCATATTTTTTCGTATGTTCTTGGTAGTCTGCGTGCGTAGGGTAACAATGCTTTATAAATTTTCTATTGCCACTACGATATTGCGTCATATCTAGGGTTACCATCGATCCGGATTTATTAGGGTTGGCGCTTATTGAAACTCTCTTAGCTATTGGGAAACGTGAAATAATTTTGGATCATTTCTTTGAAAATCGTAGCTTGAGCTCACTTACAAAATAAATTGACATACGGTGGTTTTCTACAAACAATTTCTTGTATATACACAGTATTAACATTCGACTTAAATCTGCTGAGTACTAGACCATATTTTATGGCTAACATGCGAACGTTTACGAGCAAATAATCTTTCAAAAGCAAACAAAAGGGGCTCTTAAAACTCAGTCTCGTTTACATCCACACAGACCACGAGCCCAGGACAAAAGCAAAGATTCAAATGTCCGAAGTGAGAACTCATAAACGTGTAAACATATTCCGTTTTTACGAGATATTGTGGGGCTCGCAGTGTCGGGACACGAGATATTATGGGACTCGCAGTGTCGGGACTGGTCCGTAGAAGATTACGCGTTTAAGATATCATAGTCACAGTGTTCTGGGGAACATTTTCTGTGAAATAGAAAATGTGTTTAAGATGTGTGGTAGGTATTTTATGGAGTTATTCAATTTTCGGTGTCGTTCTTACAATAAAAAGTTGTAATTTTCATATAGTGAGATCTTTTTAGGTTTATTTATAGTATATCATTTGTATCTCATTACAATCTCATTGTGCATTACATCATGAACTTCTCCCATTAACCGACACCATAGCACATCCCGCTATCTCTCTCCGCTATTTAATTGCTTTAAAGCCCCCAAGAATCAAGAAACAAATGCAATTCGAGTGCCATTATCCACACTCGGCGCAGTTTGGTGCGATTTCAAAGACTTTATTACAGAGCGTTGTGCATCCAAACTCCCCAATCTCCCCTAGCGAACGCCCTGGGGCGTCATCATACTATTACAATGAAATAGGAGCTTGTCTTATCTCCCCACTACAGGGATGGAATAAGCAAAACAAATAGCCCTGTATAACTAGCTTTGAGCTATCTGGTTCATTTGAATATGGAGTCGGTTTCAGGTTTTCGTGTGGCAGGTAAATTGGCGTGTCCGATTTCTTGGTTTAAGGCGACGATAACCGACTTTGAATGATTTTATACTGAAGACCACGTCTAAACGAGTAGTGGTAATAATTTGGAAAAAATATATGTTAAATTAGAGCATTTTCTTAATAACTTAATATAGGAATATTTTAAATTATGTTTATATTACATAGTGAAATTAATTTGTGAAGGTATGTCTGAAATTAATTTGTAAAGGTATGTCTAACGCAGATAAAAAACTGAGAATCACGCAAAATCTATCAAGCGTATTTTTCTGAAACCTTCGTGATTTGAAACATAATTTAATTATATATAGATATATACTTTTAGTATACGTGTTTTATTAAAATACCTTTTGTTTTATGTATAATAAATAAGTAATGCGTCTAATTTGGGACAGTGCTCCTTGATGGGCGAGTCTTATTACTGGCTGGACGTGCGACGCGTTGCGTGAGCTCAGTACAGAACACGCAAGCTAACCACTTAAGGTCACTGGCATATATCTGCGTCTTAATTTCCTGGTTCTGTTGTTATTTAAGTATGAGTTTTCTTGCGTGATTGTGTATGTAATTGGACTTACAGTTGGAATATGGTCGTTGTGGTTATTTTTCAAAAGGTTGCATTTAATGAAGCTATTTTTAAAGTGCTCGTAGAATCGTGTTTTGTGATGAAATGTATAAGATATGGATGCTTTATAGGTGACAGCTTTATTCGCCTTGATACCTAATCTAATTTGGACATAAATCTTACTGATAAAAAGTTAATCTTACTCATCAAGAACAGCGACGTCTTACTATTTTCCGATTCGAAGATGGAATACTAAAATTTTTATGTCCGACGATAAAATGCTTGAGGCCGAGATTGACAGACTCAGCGTCTCACGACATCTTTTGGGCCGCACTAATATTATAAACGAATGGATTTGTATGTTTGTATTTTTTTTTGTAATGGATAAACTCAAAAACTACTGGACTGGTTTCCAAAATTCTAACACCAGTTGACTGCTATATTATCAGTTATCACTGAGTAATATATGCTATCCTAACTAATATTATAAATGCGAAAGTGAGTTGTTTGTTACGCTTTCACGCTAAAATGGCTGAGCGGATTTGGATGAAATTTGTCATATGGGTAGACCTTGACCTGTCGGTCGATTCTGTAAAAATATTAACGTGAAGCTTAGGTGAAGTGAGCGTGAAGTGAGCTGTCACTGCCACAGAATCGACCGACAGGATGCTAGGGATTAACACTATTGACAGCTCACTTCACGCTCACTTCACCTAAGTTTCACGGTGATATTTTTACAGAATCGAACGGCTGGGGAAGGTCATAGGCTACTTTTCATCCTGGATCGCAGAGGAAGTTGCAGGAAACAGCTAGAGAGTTTCTAAATATATCACTCGGACAAAGTCACTGGCGGAAGCTAGTGCCAAATATAGGGACATTGAGCTAACTGATTTATAAGTAGCGGTTACACCGCCACATACGAACTACGCATCGAAGACATGACGTCATACAAATCCTACATCGCGCAATTAGAGTTTACCGCGCGAAAGACGTATATAAGACCATCCGACATCAATCGTCGGGCAGTTGCCCGCCAGACACAACACTCGTCTGGTCGGAGGATCCTGCTTTTTCTATAGACGATGAGTGAACTTTACACCCTGTTCCTCATACCTCTAAACATACACATCGTGTTTTTTTCACCGGATTAGTTCCGCAGTACTTTCGGCTACTTACACTAACTTAGAGACACATTATTTGCTGTAAAACTCAATGCTATACCTACCTACGTCGAAAAAATGGTTCATCCTATCTATTTCCAAACAATTGACAAATTAACTGAGCCTTGTTATACTTAGTTCTAAATACGCAAATAGTATTGTTATGTATATAGGTTCCTATATTATGTATATGAAAATTACCGATAGCCGCATTACAGACAGTTTTAATACTAAGATTAATTAACTGTTTTTACGATTATACTATTATTCTGCGAAATTATTGTGCTGCGATTGTACAAGCAGAAAATGAGGCGAAGCGAATATGTTATGAATCCGAAAATTACTATGTATAAATTTCGTTAGTTCGTCGGAACAATGGAATAAACGTTAGATAACAAGGAAATATTAAATTTATAGAACTGGAAAAGCCAACTAGTTTACAGTATTGTGTGAGAATCATGTTCATTGGCGTTTAAACAGAGCTTTTGTTACAGAATATTTTCAGTACACACTGAATGTGATGGTACTAATTAAAACTTGTATTCGTTTCGTGGAAAGTAGAACAAGAGTATTTTGTTTTATAAAGGCATTATTGTATTACAATACTGTATTTGAATTCACTGTTGTTATAATTTAATTGGCGATAGAGAATTCAATACCCATGTTAATGATAAAATATTAAAAATACACTCTATTCTATTTAATTATCGTTGTCATTGTAATAACAGAATATTAATTTTACCTTTATATTGACTCGTATTCGGTTCATCATCAAATAATTCTGAACCAGCAAGTAGCTTGCATTAAAACAACAGACAAGTAAACGAATTCTCTAGAGAATTTCCGTTCAAAATAACGTTTGGCTAGTAGAAAAAAGGGCCACTCAGGTTGAAACGACAGGTCCTCCCAAGAGGCCGATTACAGGCAGCCCCCCAATACCCAAGTACCCATGGTAGTTCACCGGTAATATATTACGACGGGCCTACAGATAAACACCTATACCTCATCTATTTTGTTGGGGGACATGACTTTTCATACGATGACGTTTCCCCCATAGGGCCAGCGTTCCCCATAGGTTGAGTTATCGATGGCTGTTATTGATAGGTAATATTTTTCGTATAGGGGTAATGTACTGGAATACATTCTTATCTCTACAGTTTGTTTATTTGTTAATGTGCGTGTTTTAACCCTTTGATTTGGTGTGTAGGGACTTTGTTTATAGGATTATGGTAAGTTATCGTTCGTGCTATACCGCATATTATAAAATTATTATTTAAATATGGATTAGAAAATATTGAAGGTATCTTTTGTATGTAGTCTAGAACGGAGAATCCTATCATACAAATATAACCCGAAACTAAAAATACGAAATAGCAAAAATATATTTAAAACGCACTACCATTCTATTTCCACAACAAAGCTAATGTATCTAACGGGAACCTAAATAAGCTTCATTTTGCTTTTCACCTGTGCCATAAAATATCTTACATTACTGCAAATTGGGTACATTCGGCCCCACTCGCAGCGTTTTGGGGGTTACGTAACTTAATAAAATCGGAAAAAATCCTCGTACTAACGGATAATGCGGAAAAATGTTGCAGACACCGTAAAGGAGTTCCCATTAGTTCGTAATGTAACTCATTAGAGTATTTGCGGTGGTGGTTGCGTATGGGGATAAAATACCCCATGAAATGTAGAAGATAATGAGCATTGTACGGGTTGGACCTCGTTGTAGAGAGGCTTAGGAAAAGGTCGGGTTAATGGGTAAAAGGTTATGTGGTAGTAGTCATATCTGGTCAGTACTTACGGGGATCATTATTAGAAAATTGGGACAGGAAAATGCTACCAGGAAATTGTTTTTGGTTCTACAAGGAGCGTTTGTTTCCGCGAGCCTCCACTTGATAAGTTACGTTTTTCGGAAACGAATTGCTAACCCTTTTTCTACTCTAATTTGATTGGTTTTTTTTTTTAATCTTAAAGAAATTTTAATAGAAGCCGCTTCGTTTTTCCTGGAAAAGCTGACGCTGGTATTAAAAATATCCTCATTCGATTATTACATCCATTAGAGCATCACTAATGAGATTAGTGATGAGCCAGAAAATGAGTTTGCGGCGTCATTTTCAATCTAACAATAGGCTAGATTTCTGCCGGTCATTCAACTGACCTTTATTTTGACAAATAAACTGAACTGCTATGAAATGGGTATAAAAGTTACAAGCTTAATGTTATTGATTTGTATGTTAATATTCACATCATGTAACATCATCTCCATCATACCACTTCATTCTATTTTGAGTATCCACCTTAAAAGGTAACCCTTTTAACACCGGTCGTTTCACGTGGAATAAAAAGATTTTCAAACCTATATCCACGTAGAAATTGTGCATGTAGGCAGAAAGTAAACGAGGCACCGCATCCGACATATATCGGCGTAGCGTGGGGACGTCGTATTGGCTTACGCAAACGCGCTGCCGCTGTCGGATTGGCTAACTCGTCTGGCTTCAAAGGCTAACTAGTGTTTTTTCTAGCTCAGGGTTGATACAGGTTGCTAAATGGACTTCATGTGGATTTAATTGTGGGTTCAAATATCTCACGTAATTACTCTGACTAAATAAATAAAATAAAATAAGTTTATTTCAAGTAACTAAACTCATATACAAACATTCATAAAATTATACAGACAGGATAACAAGCACAGACAAAAATTAACACTCGCAATGTAACAATATGTCTGGTGCAGCATTGCCGGATATAAGGGCATCAACAGACTTGTTGGCGATCATCGCAAGGACGGTGTTGGCGCTGCCCCGAACTCTGAGCACCAGAGACGTGAACCGCTTGCGCATCGTGGCGTGAAAGCAGTCGGTGCGCGCCTCCACGAACATGCCCGAGGCGCTGCAGTGGCGGGGCAGCCCCACCAAATTACCAAAATATTAATTTTAAAAAACAATTACCAAAATATGGATTATTTTAGGTATTTTTTTGTGGGAGAGTCAACAGGTCAAGGGTCAGGTCAAGCGAAGTATATAAATGTACGTAGTTACTATATTTTTCACAGTTAATATATTTCACAGTCTGTTTTATCGTCTATTGATGCTGATTTTTTATTCTCTTTGAACAAGGTCTTCAAACTCCTAAGAGAGTCTTTAAGATATATATCTAAAAGTTTCAAATTTTATGATTAAAGTTTTTAAGATTAGATGTTGGTTTTAGATAAACTTTTTCGGAGTGTCGGATTTTGTTTAAAGTTAAAGCGAAGTTTTTGATAAAATTCTTGGAATAATCAAGTAATTCTTTTCATAAATGGCTGAGCTAAAGTTAGCTTTTTTATTTGTACTCCGTAGTTATACAGAACATGCTAATGGCTTTCTACACATTCACTAACGTGGTTGACCCTAAAGGTTTCTAGGTCATCGAATAATAGCATGGGCTAATTGCCTTACTATTCAGAGCTGACCTATTAACATCTATATCGACGAAGGTAGGCAGACAAGTAGCCGGGAAAACGAACCTGTTCAGATTCATTGTGCGGAGTATTGTTCACGGGATTCTTTTGTCTACCTACCCTGCCGAGTGGCGGTCGTGAGGGGTGTACAAAGCGGGCCAGAATGCCTCCATTGATGTTAATGACACTATCTTTGTCGAACTTTGCCACTTTTTGCGGCGTGTGTCGGAAGTCTCTGTAATGGAGCTTGTTTTTTTACGTACATTAAGTTCGTGTTTTCAGAGAGAAAAACGGTTCGTTTCTTCTTTCTTGTATATAACGATGCAGGATATTACTTGTATGTTCACATTATAGTTTTCTTTGAAAAGTCTCATGAAAATAATTTGATATATTTCATGTCTGTTTCTAAAGTAAAGAGCAATTTCCGAATAATTCCGCTTTTATGTGTTGAATATTAACTTCACTTTATTTTGTGATGTTCTTTCTTGGAAGAAATTATAGAATATTCCTCTGACAAGATTTCTTCACTATATGCCTAGCCTATTCTCAATTATGTTCGGGTCGGCTTCCAGTCTAACCGGATGCAACTGAATACCAGTATTTTACTGAGAGTGGCTCAGGCTTTCGGGCTTCTGACGACCCGTAACAACTGTCAAAGATCGACAAATGACACCCGAGACCAACGGCTTTACGTGCTTTGCGAGACACGGAGGGATCTTGGTATGTAAAGATGGTCATCCATCCACGGACCAACTGCGGCAAGAGTAGCTTAACCTGATTTCTCTCACACGTCTATGTAAAAAATATTGCTAGAAAAGTTCATTTAATCGAGGCAAACGTTTTTGCTATCAGAAAATAGACAAAACAAACCGAAATAAAATCCGTAATTTCATATACATAAGAGTGCGTGCATAATATTCATCCCAGCTATTTCGTAGGGGTAAATAGTCATACATAGTCAATGTGCCGTCCGCTGGACCTTTTAGCTGATGAAAGAGAAAAGATTTCCAACGTAATATGTGCAAATTTTATTGTAATCATGTGTTTATTCATAGCTTGAGGGACACGGAAAAATGTTTCATATAAAAACGAAATTAATTTGAGTTTTATACATTTCGAGGGCCTGGCCGCAAATACGGATAATAGGTATATTTTTAGAATCTTACTCCCTGGTAGAGATATTTAATCTTGGTACGTACCTAAATGAATAATTAACTTTTCAGTAAAATTCCGTAGAATGCTGAAGGTATTTTTTAATTAAGTACATTATTTGTATGTACGATGCTCGGGTACTATAAATAAAAATACCAACATTTCACGAATTAATTCGACGAACTCAAAACCTCATTTTCCTTTCAAAAAACAGCGCGTCCCCAAAAATATTCAAACCAACAATTTACAAGGAAAATAACAGAACATGTAAGAGACAATCTCAACCCGCAGTTGCATGTCTCTTCATTATGTCTCAACCCTTTCCCCGCCATCCGCAGAGGAGAAAGGAAAGTGGAACGCGTATTTTCGTCGTTTTTCTTTCTTTTTTTTAACAAAGAAACGTGCAGCAATGGCTTTTCAGCTAATGAAACTCTTTTTGGTTTCATTCGACGAAACCCGAAGGCAATCCGATAATGAATGGTGAAAACTATTTGCTTCATCAGAAAATGCTGCCAGTTCCTGTTGTTCATTCCGATTGAATTAATTTTTGTTCGGAAAATATCACATTTTTGATTTGATGAGTTCTGTATCGCTCGTATTGTTATTGTTTGCGACTTTCATTTCAGTTTAATGAGACCCGATGAGGTTGTCGATTTTGTAAATGTATTGGACCGATACTGTTATGGTGGGTTTAATTATGTCGTTGAGTAGTATTTTAATGAGATTGACGTAAATTCATCTATAATCCAGTTACCATAGAGACATGCTAAATACCACTTTCACAGTAATTCCCTAGTAACACATACATGAGCTTAATGTCAGCAATTAGTCGCGTCGCTTATAAAGCATATTACTTGCTACACACCGCGAATAATGTACCTATTAGTTAGATAAATTGTGACGTCAGCAAACGTCTACGATTAAACGCCTACGGTTTTTCGTAGACCCTCGTAGACGGCGTAGCAACAAGTCTGCTACGAGAGCAAGATCTATTTCAATTGACAAGTCGACGCCCCGACTTGTCTGAATAAAAATGGTCTGAAAAATCCTGAAATGTAGAGTGCAAGTTCTTTTTATGACGTCGGAATGAGAATTTTATGCAAAGAAAATCTGAAAACGCGACAAAATTAAAAAGTCGCATAACTTTTCGCTCCTCGTAGTTGTTAATTAGTTTTACATTATTTAAGTGTTCGCACTTAGTAGGTAGTAACATCACTGGCAGAACCTTCTGTTCCGCAAAGGCTAGTATGTAAATTGCGATCAAAGTGAGCTTGGAGTGTGTCGCGAGCATGTTCAAGGCCGTAAACTGACATATAAACGGCGCCACAAAGTTATTAAGCCGACTATATGCCTCGTTTAATAAAGCATTCTTGTGTACATTCAGTTAATTTGACTTGGGCAATTGCACTCAATGTGTGTTTGAGCGCCCGGAGCCATTGTGTGATTGTTATATGCTAGGGTTGCGATATGTGGATAATACGAATTATACGAATAAGGTATTACTTTTTATGCGACTTACATTTACTTGTGTTGTCGTGCGGTTTTTTAATGGTTTGCAGACAAGTATCATCCATGGACTTTTGAAGTTTAGGCAGATTTTTAAAACGTAAGTAGACACCGTTACTGTAATTGGTAATTTGTAATGAAAGCTGTCAAATGTCGAATAAAATATCGGCTTATTGGTCTGCTGTTTTATTTAACGCGGGAGTAGTCGATTCGATTAAAATCTTATAAAGTTTTCACATTTTAATTACTTATAATTGCTTTTCCGTGATCGAATCAGTCAACTGAAAAATTCATGTCAGTACACCTATTTAATTCGCAAACATATTCATGATGAGGCCAATATTACGAAATATTTGATATATAATTAAACCGTTGAAATAACTAGGCCACGTCGAAATGAAGCTGTTTTCACGGATCATTTAACTTGAATATCACACTCGTAAATTCTAACAAAACCGGGTATTGTCATGAAAATTAGTCGATTAACGATACTGGTTATCGATTCGGGTACATCTCTATAATTTATTCGATTTAGACTGGCGTGACGTGGCGTTATGGGAACTAAGTGATTACACTGCGTTATGCGCCAAGTTAGGTGAATGACGTGTTCCATTAGAGTGATGACATGTTATATTGTTGTACGGTGGATATGTGAAGTTCCAGATATTTGTGTGCCTGATTAAATACGACTTTATATGTTGCAACTTAAAAACATACTTTAAGAAACATGAGGAACATGGTGATTGATGTCGGATAGTTGAATATGTTGTTGTGTGTCTGTACGTCATTCGCGCGGTAAACTCTAATTGCGCGATGCAGGATTTGTGTGACGTCTGGTCTTTGATGCGTAGTTCGCATGTGGCGATGTAGATGCCGCCACATACTCATATGTTAGCTCTATGTTGAGTTATCGAACCACAATGACATCACAAATTATTGAAGGTGGGTTAGTTAGTGTTTGTCTCTTGCTCAGATAAATATCACGAAGGGTGAGGTCTGAACAAAGGCTCTGCAGTGGTTTGTTCTACGTCAGGGTTATATTGCGTCGAATTCGGCTCAAGTTACGGACAAATTTAGCCCTCTCGTCTGCTGTTTTGTTAGGTTTCTGTGAAGAGTTTTGGTACCAACAAAATATCAATGTGAAACAAAAAAATAAAGTAACAATTAAAAGAAACATCACAGCGATATGCTTTAAGTTTGATATTCAATTGTTTTAAAATTACATTCTGTAAGATTTTTCTATTTTGCGGGAATCGTCCAAAATTTTACATTTTGATGCAAGTGTGCAAAGTGTGACATTACACTCGAGGCAGGATTACAGTCCGTTGTTATAAAAAATCGATTACTGAATACTTAACTTTCGATTTATATCAAGTCAAATGCCAAAGCTGTCAATTAAGATACATTTTTTCTAGAGAAATCCAAGAATAAGGCTGCCTGTCCATTGAAGCGGAGCGAGGCAGCGGAGAGGAGAATGGCAGCGGAGTGGAGCGGAGTTACGGCCAGTGTCTGTCCATTGAGGCGGAGCCAGGTTGCGGAGCGGAGTTACGGACTGTGCGGAGCGAGGTAGCGGAGCGGTGTTGCGGACCTGTGCGGAGCTAGACCGAATTCCCCGCTCCGGCTCCCCGTTCCACTTCTCCGCTCCGTTTCCCCACTCCGCTTCTCCTCTCCACTACTCCGCTCCGTTTCCCCGCTCCGCTTCCCGGTTTTGTATCAATTTTTAAACTAGTTCGCAAATCCCTGTCCAATGAAGCAGAGCGGAGGTTTTATGCAATTTCATTGGTTAATATTGGCACACCGCAACTCCGCTCCTCTCCTCCCCGCTCCAGTGGACCGGCAGTGTAATTGATAGAAAGATTGATTGATTGATTTTTATGTAAAAATTGTTCCTTTTGATATGACATATGGTGGCCTCTGTGAGCTGATGATTTAAGAATTAAATTAAAAAAATTACACGTTTGTTTCTTAAAACAAAAAACAAAGCTTGGTAAAGAATATATCAAGTAGTGACACTCTTCATCACTTTCAAAACTGCACCTACACTATCTTTAAAAACCCGTTCCATTCTCCCAGATTAAACCCAGGAATGAAAAGGTTTGCTCTTTTCCTCTTAAAACGATGTTCATCAGAAAACTGTTGTAATTTTACCAAACAGTCCGATCCCGATCGTCGGCAGACCAGAACATTCTCTGTCATTGCAAAACAATAGGTGGCCACGGACAATGGCGGGCTTTCTATAAAATATACCCTTTTCTTCTTTTATCGCGACTTCGTTAATTAAGATAGGATCCTTTACCGAGATACTCTTTTGAAACTCAGCTGTTTTTGTATGGGGATAAGAACTAGAATTAAGCTCGGTGAATGGCTAGATCATTCTATGATTTTTTGTTCAGGAAAAAATTTAGCGTTTAGGAATATAATCGTGAACTTTTCCAGTCGAGATTGATGGTTGGAATCGTTATATAAAACGTCTTTTAATATATCAAGGCAAACTGTTCTTCGATTTAACGGTCTAGCTCGAACATTTACGCAGCCTTACGTAACATCAAATTTTATACTATTACTACTATTTTATTTAACAAGAATTCATAAAAAAAGTGTTATTGGGTTTTTCCATCTGGATTTTCTCACTAGCAATAGGAATGTACCCGGTTTATGGCAATAGGCTCGCCCCGTATTACATGAGACTTAAACAAATCTGACAAAAAGTGGGTGTGCCTGCTACAGGTACACCTCTGCCCAACCCTTTGGGAAGACAAGGGGTGGTGTTATGTTTTATGTAATTAATAAAAACAACATTTGAATCATATCAAATTTAAATTTAAAAAATAACATTTATTTAGCCAAGTTTAGGACTATTCCAACTATAAAATAAAATCATGCTCGGCGAAAGATGAAAATTAAACAAGGCATCGTTATTCCGTGTCTTGGCTACCGGCGCCAATTAGCAAAACCAATTAAAACAATCGCGCGTTGCTATGGCAACCGTACTTTATGCTTCGAGGAATTCACGATCAATTTTTACTGAGATGCATGTAACATTGGTGAGGTGAAGAGATAAATATGTGCATACACGTGCTGGGATACACGTGCAATTTTATTTTTACCCGACTTTCTCAGAAAGAGCGTAATGTTATTTAAAAGAATGCTTGTTGTCTTGTTTCTCTCTTTGTGCGTTTATAACTAGGGAACCAAGAATCCAATGTAGGCGATTATTTTTTTAGAAATATTACTTTATATTTCCAACTCATTCTCTGTATGTGTGAGTGTGTTTTTCTATATTTTGCGTCCGTTTAAGTACATTTTAGTCCTCATGGAGCAGAAGGCACAACTAGTTAAGAATAAATAAATGTTGATGAACATTGAGGCTGTATATTTTGTGAAAATATACGAATATACAGAGCGACCGAGTATTCCCAAGAGCTAAGAGCTTCTAAAACTTGAACGAATAAAAACAATGAAATTGTATTAAACAAGAACACAGTGCAGAGTGTAATTGATGGCTCAGTTGTTTCTTTAGCCTCATTTTTCAAATAACTTTCCAGAACGGTATTTGTTAACAAAATAACAAACTTCTCCAAATAAATGTGTTTCAATGTGTAGTTTTACAACATAAGATACAACGATAAAGAAAATTAGGAACGTTGACTTTTCTTATCAAGTTAGGTAGGGACAACAAGGTTACTACACTGACGAGCAATATAAAATTGCCACTAACTTATCATGAAATATTTCCGAACAACGCAAGATATGTAGCTTCTTGAAGTTAAAAAGCAGTATTCAAGTGTATTTAATAGCGCATAAAAAAACACCTATAAAAGTGTTTTCAAGTTTTTTTTTTACATCATGTAGCTAACTTGTGTGGTTTAGGAGATATTTAGATTTTTTGGCACTTTGCAAGTGGCTTTTTTATATTGCTCGTTAATGTAGATGAACTGTTATGTAAGACCTCCCATTGTGTTATTGGCCTTATTCCAAATTTGCCCTATTTTTCGTTGTCTGTATGTCAGTCAAGTCACTATTTCTCAGGAACGCGTGGAAATTGATATCAAATACTTAGTTCTACGCTCCCTTGGAGCTGTATTAAACACCAAATCTATCTATACATATTATAAAACAAAGTCACTTTTTGCGTTTGTCTGTATGTCCACGTTGTTCTTCTAAACCACGCAACAGATTTTGATGAGGTTTTCACCATCGTTTAGAGAATTTAGTCCGAAAGGTTTATGTGTATAATACATTATTATTAAAGTTACGTTTACCTAAGAAATCTCGACGTTTTGTCGAAAAAAACCGTGCGAAGTAGGGGCTGGTCGCTAGTAATCTATAAAGCAGTATATTAATATTCCCATTTTCACGGTAACAAACAAAACCTTATCCAGAAACCTTACAAAAGCAAACAAGCGAAGTTTGAAGACTGAAAGACCGCAACGAGGTCCGAATTAGACGCAATATAACACTGACGAAGGACGGCCCACCCCCTGCAGACCGCTACAGGCCTCCGTAGAGACCTGACCCTCACCTCTTTGTGTCACCTTACTGACGCCAGCAAAGGACAAGGAGCTACCCCTTTAAAATTAGAGATTGACACGTGTAATAAACAAGAGGAAAAGCGTAGTTTATTGGTATCAAAAGATGTACGGATACCCTTCGGTCTTTTTTGGGTACCAGCTTATTACTATCCGTTTGCAAGGCAAAGGACTGTATGAGCAGTACAGTGAAAGCACGAGTATTGATCACCGCGCTTTTTCAAGACAGGTTTGCGATTTCAGACTTAGATTAAGTAGACAGCAGTGAAAACCTACTGGTGTGACCGTCGAACTACCAAGTTATAGGTGTCGAGTTCGAACCCAAGGTTCGCACCTCTGACTTTTCGGATTCATGTGCGTATTGTATAATTATCACTTGCTTCAAACCAAAAGTGAGGAAACCGGCATGCCTGAGAAATATTTCTCGACGGTATATGAAGCCAACTCAGATTCCCATGGGCGGCTTTAAAACTTTGACACCAGGCTAGTCACTAACCACACGAAAAGAAGAAGACTATAAAGTTCAGGTTCCTTCACGGTGTTTTTCCTTCACAGATGGCAGTTGTGTCCAAGATAAGCTTAGAAAGAAAGTACCTACATATGAATTGAAAAGTAACTAAAAATATGACCAAAATTAGACACAGTACCTGTAACACTGGCGTAGGACGGCACGCCCCCTGCAGACCGCTACCTACAGGCCTCCGTAGAGACCTTTGTGATACTTATTTATAGGTACCTTATTTAGGTAAGCAAAGACCTACAGTCTGTTCAGCCAATACTTTCTAGAACGATATATACGTAGATATCGTGATTTTTTTAAAGATACAAAATTAAAATCGGGGTTACGGCAGTGCTCTTTTTTTTTGGCGATGGGAAATCGTCAAATGACTCTGGCTGACGCTCTGGGTGAAGCGAGAGGGTGTGTCAGACTTTTACTGACTAAAACGCACCCGTGTTCCTTCCGTTGCCTGTGTGCCGGGGCCGCGATATCCCTTTCGGACAAACCCGCAACCCCAGCAGGCGTTGGTCCTTACGGACCCCGTCAGTTTGTGCTGACATCTCTTTGAGGCGCGCGTGGAACACAACGCGCTATCGACCCGGGCCTGGTCCTTATCGGACGGCGAGCTGCCCATTGCTCACCGTCCGCAAGCCTACGGTAGCCGGAAGACGGCTCGCGACTCCCGACGCCTCTCCTGCAGTGACTAGGGGCGCGAGGGCGCGCATCTTGCCTCTCCCTGGCGCACTCCGCCTCCTCCTTCGCATGCATTACTGCTTCGCAGAAGGAAGTGACGGCCTCCCATGCACTCTCGCTCCGGACCATGGCCTGAACCAGGGCCGGACGTGAGAGATCGCCGCCGCCGATCGCCTCCGTGAGGACACAGCGGTGCTCCGCCCAAGCCGGGCAGACCTCCACTGTATGCTCCACCATGTCCTCCGGGCGATCCACACAATGGTGATACCCGGGCGTTTCCTCCCGCCTTATGTGGAACAGGAACCTCCCGAAACAACCATGTCCGGTGAGGACCTGCGTCAGACGGAAGGTGAGGATGCCGTGGCGCCTCTATAGTCACTCCTCAAAGAGGGGACTTATCACCACAATTATGGCGTGCCCAACGGCAGTGCTCCTGCCAAGTCGAGCAAAACAAACACAAAGGCACAGCCGTACCATCTTTTTTCGAAGCCATTTTTGGGTTTTCTATCTAGAAAGAATTCTAAAACTCTCAGGAGGTTTTCGCAACCAGACCAGTGAAACTTTTTGTTAGACCTAAACCCTTCATGCCTCTTTGGGTACTCAAAACCTCTTTCGTACCTTTTTTCTTATATTTTGTGCACTATTAGCGAGTTAGAGGTGCTTTAGTGTGACCCAAAGACTTCATAATACTTTATATGTGTTTCAAAAGGCAGGTAACTAAGTTTTATCGTTAGACTGAAACCTGAACTGAAATATTACAAGTTTCAGGTCTAGGGATTTCGAAGTTGAAGAGTTAGTGTTAGTTATAAGTTGTTCAGGAAATTGGAGTCTACTTTCAAAGTTAAACCACTCTGATTCTGGTTTTAGATTACCTACGAGATCACCTTCTATATTTAGGTAAGAGATTTGGTTATGTCCATATCTCTCAAGGTATGGACGAATTTGATCTATTCCATAAGCTACCATGCCATAGTATGAGCTTAACCGTACCACTTTTATTATTAAGTACCTGGGCAACCGAGCTCTGCTCTGGTGAAAATAGAGAATGCTCATTTAAAAGTATAGGAAAGTTCGTACTAATTCCATGCTGCCATGCTGGTAGGTACTTACTAATTCCATGCTGCCATGGTAGTAGGTACTTACTAATTCCACGCTGCCTTGTCATTATTCTAAGGTAGCCATCTTGTTCTAAAGTTTAGGCGACCGAGCTCTGCTCGGGTGAAAATACAGAGAAATCGAATTTTCCCAGATATGAGACCTACCTAGATCGATTGAAAATGTTTCGTTAATTTTATGTTAGTTACTCAATAACCAAAATAACAATACTTACAAGATGTCTCGCTGATGGTGGCGCGTGTGTTTGATCATTTAGCTCCTTTCAAAATAGTTGAGCTGAATGGTGCTGATCCATGCGTCATGTTCATGAACGGGCGCCGTCAGTTGGGACTTGTCAACTCTTAGCTGCCATGGCTGATTTTAATTTTTGAATTGTTCTTTGTTTTATCTTTTTATTACAGACGCTTCTAACGTGCACGTCTTTCTTCATTGTTCTCACAAGTTTTATTTCAACATGAATGATTTAACCAATATTTTGTAACTATTTTTTATTTTCATTTAAAAGAGTGTCCGTGGAGTTTCTTGCCCGTTCTTCTCCATAGGTACCTACTACGCTTTGGAATAGGCAACTAGCTTCATATTTCTGACTGACCGAGTACTTGACAATCAAAAGTGCCTGTAAATGGTTAAATTGAAATAAATGCTTTGAGTTTGAGATTTACAATCAGAAGAAAAAGTTCTCTTAGTATGTTAGTGAAACCACGGGCAAGTAGTTGTTAAATAAATATTTTTGTTAAAACTCGCAAGACTTCAATAACTTTGGAAATTACTTTTCTAACACCAAAATTTCACCTAGCTGAATATAATAAAGTAATTTTGTTTCCCACTCTCACAGCCACACACGTATATTAAGGCAAATGGGAGCAAGACCAACAAAACAAAAACAGTTTGGTTTGAAGACAAACAGTTGGCAACAATGTGTGGCTCAACAAATTCAGTAGAAGTTGGAGGAGGTCGGAGTTCGCTCCAACCTCCTCGGAGAATACGCTTGTGATAAAAACTTTGTACGGCCTGGATATCTACATTTATGTGGGACGAATATATTTATTCTTTAAGTGACACGATTCTACACTCTGTGTGTAACGGTGTTGTGCTTGTTTTTCCATATCAGTAACGCTGAATATATTATGAAGTATGTTCAAAATGGTGTATGTATTGAAGTTTCGTTGAGTTTATTTTGTTTTTCGAACAGGCATTTTTTTTTAAGTGTAAAAATTAAGTGTAAGTATAAAAATATTTTATTAAAAGCAGCATTTTAATTTTCATTGTACAAAAATGCTCATATCATAAAAATGCCAGAGATTTTCTCTTAACGTACCATTTCACCGCTTTAACAACTTTTTTTACTAAAAATAAAAGCACAGGTGCATTATCATACACCATTTGGTTCATTTTCAGAGCCCAACAGAAATTTCAGAATGCATTTTCCTGGAATACGAATTTATAAAAATGGCGGCATTCTCATGTAGAATTCGAAACTCCGTTTTGGCATATTGTAGTCTGAAATACCTAAAACAAAAGAAGCTTTGGAGGTGGATTTTTGCACCGTGCAGAGTGCTTATTTTCATACAAAAATACCGGAATTTTTCTTTCAAAAACTGTGAGTGTTGTACATGAAAATTTCACGGAGTTTGCTCGTGTGAAATAATAAATAATATCTTTAATAGCAGACAATGAAAACAATGTGCGATACAATTTTGAAGAAGTTTCTCATATTTATTTCAATTGTCTGCAGTTATTGTGCTGCTGTTGCAGTAAAATTATTTACTTGCATGGTGGCTAGACAGGACGTCTATTACTTGTTTTGTAATTGTTTGTATTAGTCCATAAAAGCATTTAAAAAAATGATCTAATTAATACATATTAAATGAATTATCGTCGCTTTTGTATCTGTCTGTGTGATGGCGTTGTTCTCCTAAACTATGCAACGGATTTTGATGTGGTTTTCAGTAGTATTTAGAGAATTTATTCCGGAAGGTTTTTGTGTATATTACATTAATATAAAACTTACTTAAAACAAGGAAATCTCGATGTTTTGTCGAGTCGTAAAAACCGTGCAAATCAGGTGCGGGTCGCTAGTAATTTTGTGTCAAAAACCAAAATGACATTGCGCCGACCCATACTAAATAAAAATGGTGTTTTCAAAAAAAAATATAAAAAAATATGTGTTCAATATTTTTTTTATAATCTACCTGAAACAAAAAAAAATTGTCAACATCCCTATTGGAATAAGGGGAAGAGAATGCTCATGATATTATAAATTATTGTTCTCCAAAATATCGCTCCTTTGTAGAAACAAAGGAGTGATATTTTTACTACAATCATTGCATTACAGAGTCGAATCGCGGGAAATTATTGTTATTAATTTATATAACTACTAAGTCACTGGAATTATTGCGTTTAAAGGCTCGTGCAGATTAGCGCGACTTGTATTACGACGCGACACCGGTTATTTTCTACCGTGAAGTTTTCTGACAGTCGCGTCGCGGCTGTTCGTGGAAGCCTTAAAGCACAAAGACTTAACAACAATTAATTTCTTCTTTATAATCTAATCAGGTCGATTTAATCAAGAAATCTTCGTCTATTTTCCGGCAACTAAGAAGATATTAAATAAATCATTTTACCCCATCCGACGAGGAATGGATGTTAGATCCGTATTTCAATTTTCAAAGAAAAATATTCTTATAAGCCTAAGTATGAATCAGTAGGACACTTGCTCGTTAGGTTAATATTTCTTTGCTCCGCCATTTTTGACTCCATAGGGAGTTGTGTGTCACTGTCTTATTAGCATTATTTCAATTTAAAGGAAAAGCTTGTGAAATATTTATAATATTTGTTTGTTGTTATGGACAAAACTTTAGATTTGGAACGTCATTATTGAAAAGAGTTTCTCATTAATGGTGGCCCTAAGCGTACGCCCGAAGCACAGTGGTTTCAAACAGAAAAAAAAAATCGTAACTGGCTACAGCCTACATTTCTTCCCGGTTTCCATTTTTTTTATTTACATACAATTTATTATTTATTTATTAAAAAACAAAAAAAATAGATATCGGTGCGACGTACTCTTGGAAGTCATCCTTGCTACCAGCCTTGTTCATTAGCAAATCTTCGACCTGTGGATTAATTGCTTAAAACATACTTACAGTATTCTTATTTTGACAATTCAACAACATTCATTGCGTTAGTTACGATGTTGAGAAGACAATTTTTTCGAACATAAGAAGCAAAAGATTAGAAATATCTTTCAAAATCATTCAGATTGTGATTGATAGTGCGTTAGGCAATTCTCGTGCTGAGAAAATTTTCCCGTAAAGCTCGTACCGACACAAGAAAAGGAATTTCTCGAAAATAATACAACATTATTACAAGTTTTGGTAAAGTAAGCTTATTAAAACAGAAGTTTAATTAGTACTGAGGTAGCAGCAGCGTAAGACCAGAATCATCGCTTGTTAACAAAGTTATTATTTTATCTTGTTTGTGTTTTGTTATGCCATATTATTACTTAGCTGTTTTTCTATCAAAATAAGTAGATAATCATTTTCAGTTACGTCCTTATTTGCACCAAACACTAAAACATAAGTATAGCACCCTAATTGCGTAACACACGATCACTCACAATAGGTTTAATTTTGACAGTTCAACATTCAATGCGTTATTTACGTTTTTGAGCAGATTTTTTTTCAAATATTTGTTGCAATGGATTAGCAATATCCTTCAAAATGATTCGGATTAAGATCGATCGTGTGTTAAGCAATTAGGCTGCTCGGTAGGTTTTTGGGACGGAATTTAAGTGTGGAAACTGAAGAAATAGAGACAAAAAAAACAAAAATTGTTATGTAAGTAATCAACAAAATCGAGGTCATGAACAATTTATGTTTTTTCAATAATCTTCTTAGTTTGGGTGTCTGCCCTGACCTCTCTTATAAGCACACCCTGTATAACCACGTTAAATCTTTGAAAATAGGCAAGTACTTATACCTACTTGTCTATTATACAGAGCTTGAGTAAGTCAGTTCCATATAAACAGAACAATTCTAATAAATATCTCCCATTGTTTTCTTAACCCATTTCGCAGGAAAGCTATCCAGATTACAGTATCGTAAATAGAGTTTATCTTGCCGAAGGTTTGATCTCATTATTTGTTTCTTTTCTTTACGAATCACTTTGTAGTTTCAGGTATTTTTCTATAATTCTTTTCTGTAAATGTGTGAGAATCAAAATAAAGTTTTCTGATAGTCTGGTCATTCAAATACGACGATTTAAGTCGCACAGTCAGGCGCGACGCGATATATCAGCACCTTGTGCTTGAGTGAACTTGAGCATTCACTTGTAATGAGCATTCTAGCGAATGTTACATAACAGAAAAATTTACGGGAGCGTTTTACCGAGCATTCTAGCGAGGATTCTTGCGAAAGGACAGTAAATTTGCTTCAAGCTTTTTGCCGAGCCGAGCCATTCTATCATTGTTCCGTTTCCATCTTCGTGAAGAATATTTTTAGAGCGTTCGCTAGAATGATCGTTAAAATGTCCGTAGCGATGTTTGGCTCTATGCTTGGCTCTGTTTGTTGTTCAGTTTGAAAAATTTAAAAACGGCGAATGCTCGATGTTCTGTTACAAGTGAATGCTCAAGTGTATCAGCACCGGTGATAAAAAAGACGAGTAACTGTTCCACCGTGAAAACTTCACGGTGGAACAGTTACCGGTGTCGAATCGTGCGTTTTTGCTGATCTTTTAAATACATATAGAGAGTGTTTATTCGTCATTTTAGTTGATTGTACTGTCATAGATGCAGAGTTTATTTATACTGTACTCTTCCATAGATACTTTTCATAGCCACGCACTTTTCTAGAAGGTCCACTTTTATGAATATATTAAACACAGACCCAATTTACAGCTACTACTCACAATAATCTAATAACTTCGATGATTTTCATCACAAAAAAGAAAACAACTTCAATGAACTCCTCTCTTGACATAAATTTAATTTTGTCAAAAAATAAAGGCGACATACGACGGTTCAACAAAATGTCCGACAAATATTCAACGATCTTTTATTGAGACTTACGAGCGAAGGGCTCAAAGCGTTGTCCTCGTAAATAATGTACTCTAAAGGATCGCCAGTTTACATAATAGCTTTGGAAGTGGCCTTATTTATCAGAAGATAGGGTATTTTGGGCAAGTTTGACCTGTGACGTCAGATGTATTGGCTTGTAATACGGCTGTTTTAGGAAGATTAGTTAGGTTAGATATTTCGTAATCAGATTACGGTGGTACGTGATTTGATTGAATCGTCTTGTCTGTCGAATTGGTACTTAGTTGGGCATGGATGCTGGTATGATGAACTAGTTTTGGGTATGTTTCTTAGGGTTCCGTAACCGAAGGGTGCCAAACGGAACTCTATAACTAATCCTCCGCTGTCCGCCCGTCCGTCCGTCTGTCTGTCAGCGGGCTGTATCTCATGAACCGTAATAGGTAGACAGTTGACATTTCCACAGATTTTGTATTTCTTTATTGGCGATATATCATAAAATAATAAAAAAATATTAATAAATGACCCTCCCCATACAAGAAACGTGTTTTTATTTTAACATAACATAACGTCTTATTTCCCCAAAAAGTTAGGCAGAGATGTACCTACCGAAATGTGGGTGTACTCCACATTTCGCTAGATATGTTTAAGTCCCATGTAATCGGGGGCGAGCCTATTGCCATCAACCGGGCACAACCCAGACTCCAGGCTGCCACTGAAAAATTCCAGATAGAAAAACCCAATAACACTGCTCGATCTGGGAATCGAGCCCAGGACCTCATACTCAGCAGTAGCGCTTGACCAACGAGGCAGTTTTTATTTGACTAAAGTAAAAAATGTAGTGTTAAATAATGTACGGTGGTATGGAAATGGAACCCTTCATGTGCAGGTGAGTCCAAACATTGAGCGGCAATCGTGCGCGGCTGCCGCGCGCGGCCTGTCGCGAACGCTTCTGTCTCCTCGCACAAACATTTCTAGGAAACATTCGTCACTAATTGTGTCTGGACGTATTTCTGCGGACGTATTAAAGGCTAGGTAAATTGATATTACCAAAGTGGCTCACACTGCTCTCGATGCTTGACGTGTCCATACGTCGGGTCCGGGTTCGCAACAAGTCAATCGCCATCCTGAGGATGCCTCGTTGAGAGGTGAAACACGTGTCGATTTCTTACAGGGTTCTGTATGACTCTTTAAGAACAGTTACGCGGATTAGGTTACTAAAGATACGTCGTCTATTGTATTTGATATTACTAACTGAAGTGCGCGGCCTGTCCCGGATGTGCCGCGCGAACATTCGACGGTTTAGTCCAAACTAGAGCGCGGCAGAATTGTGTCCTGCAAACGCGGCGTGTTGCTGCCGCGCTCTCGTTTGGACATAATTAATATATATAATTAATTATGGTTTTAATATGTGTTTATTTTATTTTATGAGGACTGTGATACATTGTTACCTTATCATTTTTAGTTAAAGGAACATAAGTTTTTAATCAACTTACAGTATATGTAATGAAACTTTGTAAAATCTCGTAAAATCGAGTTAGCTCAAGATTTTTACTAAAACTTAAAAACTTTGATAACACCTCAACTGAATTGCTTTTTTATACGGATCTACTTACCTCAGGAATAATATTTTACGAACTATAAAATAGAATCGTTTCACAAAAGAGGGTAACATTTCTCAAGGAAACTCCTCTCGAAGCTACGTTTCTTACGATTTATGATTACGCGTAAAACGGTTTCTGGTTGAATTAGTTGAAAAGTTGTGAGGAACGAGTAAACTTAGGTAGAACTTCACTCAGACATTATTCTTGAAACTATGGTATTTTTGACGAAAGTTTCCGTAAGTACACAGTTAGTGTTAGTACCTTAATTTAACTTTGCAAGTAAAATACGGGTATATATACTTTGTATTCATGATCACCGAACTATATAATATTAAAGCATTCATGTAGCAGCTTGTAACAGCTCAATAGATAAATTAACTTACGAAATTACTGGTTTAATCAACCAATCAAATGAGTTTACTGTAGGCCCTTAACCTAATTGAGTAACATAATATAATTATATGCATAATCAAGAGATAAACTCGGTGTCTGAATGACCATTCAATCCTATTCTGTTATCAAATCTTGTATCTATTTAAATGATTGAGTCATAAATCTCCGGCCAATAGCAATGGCTAACACACGATTTGTCGACAGACTTGCTGTTAAAACCACATGTAAAGACACCTACCAATTTTCCATAAACGCAAATTAATGGAGATGTGCATACTCCCCATTCTCACATACGGCGCTAAAACCTGATCTTTGACGGTTCAGCAAAGGTTCAAGCTTGAGGTTTGCCAGCATTCTTGGATTGAGATTAACAGACCGTGTTAGGAACACAGTGCTGCGCTCCAAAACACAAATCACCGACGTCACCCAAAAAGCAGCCAAGCTTAAGTGGGACTGGGCTGGACACGTTTGCCGAGTCATGGGCCAAATCTACCACCATGTGGGTCCCAGAAAACGTCCGTCGACATTGAGGCAGACCCAGGAGAATATGGCGAGACGAGTTTGACGCCTACAAACAGAATTGGTCCACACTAACTCAAAAAAAGAATGGATGTGAGACAGGGAGGCCATTGCCCTGCAGTGGGACGACAGAGGCTAAAAATAAATAAATTGCTATTATAAGGCTTGCATTGTCAGTGTTAGAAAAGCCTAGTATATAAAGTTTCTGTCTTCTTTTTGTCTCTCAACTATGTATACCAATCGACTGACCAAACTACCGAAACGTTACATAAATTCCTATTTAAATAATTATCTAACAACCTACTGTGATCAGTCGATCGCAAGTTACGTAATTAAGTTGAAACCTTCATTACGGCCTGTATTTTCCGCGGCGTCCATTTTGTTTAGAAATAGTGTTATTACTATATAATCCGGACACGTACCGGTCAGACACGGGCGAGCTCGCATGATGCCCAAAGTATTTATATCATTCCGCTGGCAGGAACTGAAATTAATCCTTTGAACGTGTCAACAAATTCTGATTTTAGTATTTTTAATAAGAATGATAATAGGCTAGCCTTTCAAGGACTAACAAAACTGCGTACCTAAAGCAACTGCGTTATCTAGCCGAAAAAAAATGTGGTCAAAACAGATCTTTTTGCTAAACGTAGTAGATTAATCAGCCTGTCATGTTCCCACTACTAGGACACAGGCCTCCTCTCGGTGAGAGGCAGTGGGCTGCAATGTACCACGCGGGACCAGTGCGGGTTGGTAGATGTCACATGTTTTCGAATTTTTGTTTCTAGTATATGGCCGGTTCCCTCGCGATGTTTTCCTTCACCGTTTTCGTTTTCGTTCTGTTGGGGAGTTTGTTGCGCCACTTCTTCCCAGCTAACGCACTAGGAAGTGGTGAAGGGTGGGCGTTTTGGGGGACTGTCTTATGTAATTTTGACGTTCGAAAAGTGCTGATTCTCAGCCTAGTTTGAATAAATGACTTTTGATATTTGATTTTGAGAGCAGTGGTGATGAAATTATTTACACAAAGTAAAGCGTCTACCTGGGTTTGAATTCACAACCTACAATTCGTAAGTTGTGACCGTTACCATTGGGTCACCGCTGCTGTACTCGTAGTGATAATCACAGTTGCGTTGGCCTTTTTTTATCTCTTCTAATTTTCTTTTAATCTTTTCAATATTAAAAATACCTTAAAAAAGAAGCTGTTATTAAAGGTAGAAAATAAGAGATAGTTAATTAACTCAGGCGTGACTTTGCGGACATCCATGATAAAATACAATAATACTGTTCTTAAAGAGTCATAAAGAACGCTGTAAGAAATCGACACGTGTTTCACCTCTCAACGAGGCATCCTCAGGATGACGATTGACTTGTTGCGAACCCGGACATGACGAGTGGCTACGTCAGGCGTTGAAAAATTAAAACTAAATTTTGAATGAACATAGTCAATTTTCTGGGTCATTTAATTCAACATTATTCATTCTTATACGCGTACTAAGAATTATTTAGGTTAATAGTGCAGCACATAAAACTACTGTTCATGCAGGTCGGTAATTACTTATGCGTCATGCAACTAACCATATTGTTTTTTATTAATATACAGGTACGAACTTCCCTTATTCAACTTTTAATACAACTATAAGGGTGTTTTCCTTTACAAAACAATGAGGTATAATTTAAAGGCTTGTGCAGACCAGCGCGACTTGTCGCGCGACGCGACACCGGTTATTGTTATACTGTGAAGTTTTCTTAGAAATTGTATTGTTCGTGTCGCGTCGCGCGACAAGTCGCGCTGGTCTGCACAAGCCTTAATACGGTACATGCCCACTAAACTGACTTCGGAAAAAGCGTTTCAAAATAAAAATCTACGTTCCACAATATTAACTTTCCTGTGACCTAATTAGATTATTACGTCACAGCAAAGTTAATATGGCGGAACGTACATTTTTATTTTTCGTGGTTTTTTAACGTGTACAATACTGTGTCTTAGGCTTTTTCCTTGGACAAATTATTGTACACGTTACTGATTTAATTACACAATACCCACATATTAAATAGTTTTTTTTAAAGAGTAAGGGCTGTTTCACCACCTACGATTAAGTTCATTTTAACTTACTTGGCAGATAATTTCATACAAATTCTGTTCCATTTTTGAATTTATTCGGTGAGTAGTGGCTATGCAGACATCGTGAAATAGGCCCTAAGTAACTGTGGAGTTTCTTGCCCATTCTTCTGCATATGAAACTACTTTTTGAATAAGGTTATTTTCTTGATTTGACTGTGATTTTGAAATTATTTCAGCGGTTTACGACGAGACGTTAAAAACCATTTTATAGTTTATTTCCCCTTGCTTTGCCGTAATCAGGAACAATTATTATAGTATAAAGAGGATGACAGATGCTGCTAGAGATTCAAAAGTCATTTTCAATCTTAGCTTAGTAACAAAACATAATTACAAATTCAATATCAAATAATTTATTTTGTCTTCACAAACAATGGCATGATAAATTATTTAAAACAAGCTTAAAAATTACGTGACAAAGTTTGTGAGAGACTGGTGTCTGCACTAGAAATACCTGTGTAGCAGATAACCAGGCTCCCACTACGCGGAATTTAAACATAATTACTTATACAAGAGCACCTGCCATCTAATCTCTTCACCACCCTTGGTTGACTGGTAGAGAATGCCTAAGGCATTAAGTCCACCTTTGTACTTTTTTGAGTGTGAAAAGTTTAAATAAATAAATAAGGAAAAGAGCTGAGAATAAAATATACTTAAATTAAATATAAATCAATGATAAAAACCAAATCAAAGTGAAAACAATATCACAACAGGACATCAGACCTGTGTTCCCGAAGGGTGAGGCAGAAGTGTATCTATAGTACCCATGAAGTCGGGAGCCAGCGTATTGACATGAAACGGGAACAAATTCAGACTCCGGGCTACTATTGTGCAATTCTAGATGGAAAATTCAATAACATTTGGCCCGACCTGGGGATGGAACCTAGGACTTCATGCACAGCAGTAGTACCTCCACAACCTCCACACCAAAACGTAAAGTAACCGGGTAATACGATAGCCCTTGGTAAGACGGTCGGCCTGGTTATCAGACGTTCGGGCTTCTGACGACCTGTAACGACTGTCAAAGATCCACGAATGACAGCCGGGACCAACGGCTTAACATGCTTTCCGAGGCACGGAGGAGTCTTCATATGTAAAGATGGTTACCTATCCACGGACCAACCCCGGTGAACGAGGCAGTCTAATAATAGGTCCATAATTAGACAACTTCCTAGCTTTTTCCGGTTGGAGCTTTCGGACTAATCAAAGGCGGAGGTAGAAATGCTAATAATAACTCCACTCAACAAATAGTAAAGTTACAAACTAAGTATGTACGTACCCACTTAGTAAATTAATTAATTATGACTTTGAGCTACACAGCGTTTTGGAGTTATAATTAAAATATTGTGGTGTGACTGACGTAACAGAAGTCAGACTACGTAGTGAATAACAGAACTTGTTTAAATTAAAATTCTATTTTATATTACCGTAAGTAAGCGTGACAGCGGTAGAACAATTTCCGTGAAGTTTTCAGAGAAATTGTTCCACCAGAGTCGCTTCCCGCCTGTCTTTTTTTTTTTTTTTTTGAGGATGGGAATTCATCAAATGACTTCTCCTTCTCAGGGCAGAGCGAGAGGGTGTGTCAGACTTGTACTGACTAAAACCCACCCGTTTTCCTTCCGTTGCCTGTGTGCCGGGTCCGCGATATCCCTTTCGGACAAACCCGCAACCCTGTCGCAGCCTTAAGAGCCCTTATCCTAAAATTTGGCATAGTCGCAAATAGCTGTCAAGTATTTACCTGTTTTGATTAATTTGGCAATATCACTGTATGGAAATGTGAAATGTAGCTAACTACCTAAAAATTTATTATGAAGTGCAATAATGAATATCGTAACACCGAATATTTCGTTTTAGATGTAAAAAAAAGTATTTGGGAACTTTCCAAATGCGTTTTATACACCTAAAACGGTTACAACATCAAATTCAGTGTTATAATTGCAATTCATTATTAATATTCTAGTTAGCTAGTTAGCCACAATACATATTTCCAAATTAATCAAAACAGCGTTTGACATCTATTTGCGACGTTGCCCACTTTCAGAATAAAGGCTCATAATTCTTGATTTATTTATACAGGATGTATCAGACGGTGTGGTCAAATTTAAGGGTGTGGTATAGACTATTATACTGAACAACTTTCTGTAATCCCGAAAAAAATATGAACTGTCCCATAGAAAACTTCAATACGTACTCAACCCAAATGTATGGGACTGCTGATTATTGTTTGCCATTACGGTGTTGGCTCACCTCCAGCTCCACTCCCCTGCCCTTCTTCTTCCCAGCTTAAGCACTATGAAGTGGTGAAGGGTGGGCGTTTTTGGGGGACTGTTTTATGTAATTTTGAAGTTCGAAAAGTGCTGATTCTCAGCCTATTTTGAATAAATTACTTTTGTATTTTTAATTGACCCTTAAATTGACCACACCTTTCTGATACATGCTGTATTTGTATTGAAATGTGTATTTAAGTCAAAGAATACCTTATCTACAAAATACCTATGTTTACATAATAATATGAAGAACCAAAAAGCCAATAGACCAGGGTGAATCCAACATTTGTCGGCCAGTGGTCGAAAGTGTGGTTATAAATAGCCGTCGACGTGCACATTTTTCACGGCAGCCTCTCGAAAGCCCCACCCACGCTGTATATATTCGGCGCTAACGTGAAAACGGACATAATAAATACTGTTCTATCGACTTTAGTTGTAAATTCACAGGATTTTCACCTCTGCACTTTCTATTTGACTTTTAACAAATCATAGCCATCAATAACTTTGTTTTATATTGCTTTGAGCAGAAGGAACACTTTAAAAGTTTTAATGGTACCTATGTGGAGTAGTTGAGTCGTGAATAAGTATCTGGGAATTTACTGACACGAATATTGCGTGACCAGTGAAGGGTTAGGGTGCGTTGTTTCATGGTCAAAGCGCGTGTTTCGTCTGTCGCATGACCACACCCGTGAGTTAAGCGGGCTTCAGGTTTATTTTTATCGGTCAAGCTATGGAACGTATGTCTTATCTTTCGTTGTTTTTTTTTATAGCCACTCATTTATCTTTTATGTATGCTGCCAGTTAGAAAGTTAATTAACTGTGTTTATTAACTTTAAAGATATTTCGATTAAAATTGTTTCAGAGAGTTTGGGAAACCAAGTTATCGGTTACCTAACACAACACCGAAGCTATCGTACAAAAAATATCAAATCACTCTTCGCTGCGGGACGCCTCGTCTAAAAACATGCAAATCAACGGCTGCCTTCAGAAATATGTTGTATATTTTCCTGAGCATATCAACATAAAAATGTAAACTCGATAAATTGCTCAGACATACGACGCATGCCCCTTGTTCCAGGTGAGCGAGTCAATCGGGCTGGCACGCAACTGGGGCGCTCACCCTATTGAGCGGCTTGTGTAGTAACAAACAACCGCAACTGGGCTGCAGTTGACAATGAAAATCGATATGTTGCAGAACACTGTAGTAGATTATAAACGTATTTTCTGCTAGATTGAGTTTTGCTTTGTCGTTGTTAGAATAGAAAAATGGAAAACTATTTTATGATGTGCCGTTCATAATATTGATTTGACTCAGCTTGTGAGAAAAATGAGACGAATAAGGGACTGCTCTATTTTGATATTAGACACACTTGTTCAAATGTAAAACTTTCATGACACAAATTATTCTCTTTGTTGTAAAAGTTTCGTTTACATTTTGACAGAATATTAAGCTATACTTACATTTTCTTTCATCAAAATAAGTTCTTATCGTTTACATAATTTATCTGGACAGCACAACATTTTATTACTAGAATTAATTGCTTTCCAAGTTTGAGCGATGCATCCCTACCTACCTACATACAAACAAGTAGGTACATCAGTAAGAGTACCGAGAACTCGTCGGAAAACCAATTAAACTTGATGTTGACAGGAAATACGCGACGTCGCCGACATAGGTCACTTCCGGCGATGAAAATTACATCCCTTATAGTTTCCAGGCCGCATCGGGGAATGGCGGCCGAAAAAAATATCAGTAATTTTATAATTTAATTTCGGTAGGTATGTTCTTTTTTCTAGTCCAGAAGGCTTTTTTCTTTAGCACTTACGAAATGATATTTTAATGCACATTTAAAACATCATTGTGTTTCTATCAATTGTACATAAGAAAGGTTTGAAAGTGACAAAAATGGATTGGCGTTATAATTAGATTGAGTCTTTTGTGAAAACCACCACAGTTACAAATGCTATTTTATTCAGGAAAGTAGACCGTTTTATTAAGACGCTGACAAGAGCTAAGCCGCGCTCAATGTCTGACTGCATAGAAAAGAAAGTGAAGCGCGATGAGACAATGCTTGTAATTTATTGCAGAAGCAATTAGTATCTATTTACTCAAAAAAAAATTGAATGAGAGTAACAAAAACAACCAAATTCTGCATTGAAATAAGACGTTCTTGTTATAATCCTATACTATTAAATTAGCAATATTTGTCTATATATACATTATTTGTAATCTCGTTTTCGAAAACGGCTCTAACGATTTCGATGAAAGTTGCATTATAGGGGTTTAAAAATCGATCTAGTTAGGTCTCATATCTGGGAAAATTCGTTTTCCCTATTTTCACCCGAGCTAAGCTCGGTCGCCCAGGTACTTAATAATTAAATACCAAAGGACGTTGATATTTAATACAGATATTTTGATTGGAACTCAAGGTTGGGTTAGTTAGCCGTTAATTTGTAACGATTTTTTTTTTCATTACGTTATTCGTAACAATAAAATTTTAAGAATAACATATTTTTTTTTCCGCTACCACAAACTACTTTTTTACTTTGTTTTTTAAGACAACATTTGCCTCTTATCAGTGCGTTAAAAGATGTCGTTTTCTCCAGGGGTTTTGCCCTAACAGGCTTTGCACAGAGGGGGTTTTGAATCGGTCTTTTGAGAGGTATAACGGTGCCCCTTCCATGTGGTGACCACAGGGTGGTTTTAGTGAGCCATACTCTAACCAATTTGTTTTTTTTTTCTTGTTTTTTTTTTTTTAAACCTTGCCCCACTCTAAGAATTTCTTCCTGTATCGTGGGTGCGTTTAAAAACATAGAAACTCACATACACTAACACCCAGACCCGGAACAACTACTTGCAGATCATACAAATATTTGTTCCGTGCGGGGATCGATGGTTTGGTTAGGTCTTTTCTTTCTCCTTCGTGTGGTTAGTGAATAACCTGGTGTCAGAGTTTTTATGCCACCGCTGGCCTCTAACTAGGCTTCTCTCAGACTTTTTTTCCGCACGATGTTTTCCTTCACCGTTTTTGAAGCAAGTGATAATTATACAATACGCACATGAATCCGAAAAGTCTGAGGTGCGTGCCTTGGGTTCGAACTGGAGGCATTGACTTGGCAGTCCGACGGTCACACAACTGCTATCAGTGCTGTTAGCAGCGTCTGCTGTTTGATAGGTGATAGGTGATTAGGTTAGGTTAGGTTAGTAGAACAATATTGTTATCTTAAACAATATTGTTCTACTCTGCTCACGACTGTGCATAGCAGCAGTGTATACCTACCCCACATTCCCACCCGTAAATGTGAACTGATTCGCAAATGTACTATCTAGACAACATTATAATGTACATGAACTTGATACCTATGTTGTAAGTTAGTCTCAGCAGGGATAGGTCCAATGAGTTTCCGTGTCAGTGAATTTCTACCTGTGTACAATATACTGTAACATTCTGAGTATCAATCCGCGGTCAGGCAGAAGACATGCCTATTCCGGAACAGTGAATTGTGGACTGTTTAAAGCAATGAAAATAATACCTAAACGAAGGTATTTTTTCGGCGGGGACCTAGAATGTGAATAGACTTACATTTGGTTCAAATAGAGCTATCCATTTAAGAAATAAGAACCTACCTACTCAATCGATCTGCTTAGCCTTTTTTTAACTATGTTGGGGTCGGCTACTAGTCTAACCGAATGCAGCTGAATGCCAATATTTTACATGGAACGACTACCTATCTGACCTCCACTACCCAGATACTGGGTAACATGATAAGCCTTGGTAAAACTGGTTGGCAGGCTTTTGGGCTTGTAACTTCCCGTAATGACCGTCAATTAATATCTACGAATGACACCTACCTACTTACCTATGACAATAATAAGTAAGTAGTTAAAAGTTACATTTTTATTGTAGATTCTTTAAAGTCTGTTGTACTTAACTGGGAAATCTCTCAATCTTCTTCTTTTCGCGTGGTTAATGACTAACCTGGTATCAGAGTTTTAAAGCAACCCATGCTCTGACTTGGCTCGCCGTCGAGAAATATCTCTCAGGCGAGTGGTGATGAAATTATTTACAGAAAGTAAAGCGCCTGCCTGGGTTCGAACCCACGACCTACATAACTTGTAAGTCGGGGCCGTTACCACTGAGCCGCCAACTATAGTCACGTTTTTACACCAAATCTGCATTCGCAATTCATTTGCCAAACATGTAAACAAACACAAGTTTTAGGGAAAACAACTGTAATGCCTACACATAAGATTCAGTTTGCGCTACAACTTCATATTTTTTATGACTTTTACAACAATACTAGTCGGTCTAAAATCAACTTTATTTACACTTGCATAAACTTGATGTTTGTCTAAGTGGAAAGCTCGTCTTTTTTTACATGTTATGCAAATAAATTGCACACGCAGATTACACCTATAGTCACGTGAAATAATATTTTTGCACGCAAAAAATCAAAAGAGAGTTTCTCATTAAGTATCAGTTCAAATGTTGAAACGTATTAAATGTAAAGTCACGGAAATTAATTGTTATTTAAATCAACTACCAACTTAAATTGTCTGTGTATTCAAATTACAACTGTCATTCTTTGACATCTGTATGTAATGACAATAACACGGCTGATTGACGTAGGGTGTACGATTTGCTAAACAATTGCATGAGTTTGTAAACACTGTAATGCAATCAATACTTCAGGAAATAATCGCCATTGAATTTCAGTACTGGTATACATAATTTAGCACTAAACTGAACCTCTTAGTATATCTAAACCTACTTTTACGAAAGTTGTATAGTGTATAGCAGCTGCAAACGCAAGCCTTGACGATAATTGTGAGTGAAGATGAAAGGATAATGGAATGAATCACGGAGCCTTTTCAAGTAAACAGGTCTAAACGTAAAGGGGTTTTTGGCTTGTTAACTTTTCAGGGAACCGGTTAAATTGAAAAGAAAAATAAACGCGAAAACGAAGTTCAAAGACACGAAACTCGAGAGTGGTTTTCTTCTAATTAATCATTTTCATTTAAGTTTTACGGCTTTGATTGAAATACTCCATTTTTTAGCTACGCTTGCAGAGGATCCTGCTTTGCTGAATTATACTTAATCAAATTGTAGTACAATCACATTATCTAGGCCCGTATTACAGAATGTCTCTCAAGACTCAAGCATTACTTAATACTAGTTTCCACCAATCAAAAGCTTTAAACGAGTTTTAAGTAATGCTTGAGTTTTGAGCGAGGCTCTGTAATACGGGCCTTAGACAAATGATGTTTTGCCATGAATGTACTCATAGTATAATATGACATTATATATAATATATTATATTTATATAACATTATATTACCCTTTGTGCTTTATGTGCTCATGAATGCATGAGCTCATTATGTATACAGTTAGGTACTGTTATTTTTTGTGAACTTAATTGGTGCCTAAATTAATGAATTTTGGTACCAATTCAGTTCACTGTAAACACCAAAAAATACGGAAAACAGAACCGCATCCCAATAACTGGATTTAAAAAGAAAATCCTTCCACTAGACTTCATCCGCTATTAAAATCCTAAACCCATCTGCGCTCGACAGTTACACGGCTTTTTTCGATAACCCTGCAATTTCGGGGAGCATGCAATCAATACGACAGCCGCTCGTGGGTGATTGCTGTTTTCAATCAGCCGGGTTATATGGGTTCACGAATATCTACGACATTTTTCTGTGGTCGTATGCAATTGCATGCGGTTGTAGGAACGAGTATATTTGAGCAGACTGAAATGAAATTCAGCGTTTAAGGAAAGTAGTTTTCAGATATATATGTGCATGGAAATTGTTGCTGAAATAGTCTTCGATGAATTTCTTGCATACAGTCGTATTGTAGAAGAATATTAAAAACATTACACTTCAGTTTTGTTTGACGTTTCGAGAAAAGTTTATACTGAAAATTCGCCGTAAAATCCACCGTAGCTAGATACTTCATGTAATATACGTACTTTATTAGTGGCTTCCTATCTCCAGAGACTTTGTTACTTAACCATCTTAATAATCCGATAGTGGAGCGAACCGGCAGAAACTTCCTCTTTACACCGTCATGAAACAAAATATTATAAAACTACCCACATCTTCGTAGAATAACACGCGCTGTTCATTTATTGAAGTGCGCCCGTCGAAAGCAGACGCATTCACGTAATGCATAACAAGTGAACAATGCACCTATTGTATTAAACTATCTGCCGCCGTATTGTGAGCGGTAAATAATGCGGTGTATTAAATTTTATCACGCACCGTAATGGTGGAGTATTTATTTCAATCATATTGTCTACGTGTAACGACTGGAATACGAAGATTCTTTTCATAAAAAATACTTTTGTTATTTTCTTTGTTGTGGGCATTTTGGTACTATGAGGACTGAAAGCTATGCATGCCTATTCTTGCATGTATGTGCTGTTACCAGTATAATCAAAATTTATTTACATGTAAGAATGTAGTTTTACATAGTATGATATTAATAATTTTAGTAGCTTGCGATACATCATCAACTTCTCTGAATTCACGTTGAAACCTTGCAGTAATTGATTTCGTACGCTATTCTAAAAGTAACGCCAAAAACTCTCAAAACAAAACTCTTGAAGCTTAACCTGATCCCAGAATGTTCCCGTATAACTCCAAAACTCGGTATCTCAAAAACTTTGCAAGTCTTCTTATTAGTCTTCGGAAAAATTTCGTACGGAATTATCCGTACGAAATTTTTCCGTCGGTTTTCCGCGCATCGGCAATAACACTAGTGCGGCGCCGACATCATATTGCGATGCACGAGGAGCGGAGCGAGCGGAGTTCGTTCGGAAATTGCATCGTGATGTTTTGCTCGATTTTCCCCTCACCGAAACGCGCTAATTGCTCGCAATCTATTGCTTTTTAATGTGTTTGCAGCAATCGGGAGCTTTATTTTCGATTATTTTTGCAGAGTAAACGGTGACAATCATTTGAATTGCAAGGACTTTTTGTTCAACCAATTCCTGTTGGGATTGCGTAATTGATGTGCTGTTTTTACTGTTTCATTGCAACATTTTCGGTATTGTATCAAATGAAACGTAGCTTTATACTAGCGACCCGACCCTGTTGCGCCCGGTTTTTGCGACTTAATAAAACATCAAAAGGTATTTACTATTCGTAAGTTTAATATTTATGTGCATAAGTCTTCCGCAATTATAAGTTCTCTAAATGATGACACGCACCTCTGACTTTTCGGATTCATGTGCGTATTGTGTAATTATCATTTGCTTCAAAAAAGGTGAAGGAAAACATCGTGAGGAAACCGGAGAGATATTTCTCAACGGCATGGGAAGTCAAGTCAGAGGCCCATGGGCGGCTTTAAAACTCTGACACCAGGTTAGTCACCAACCACAAGGAAAGAAGGAGAAGGAATGATGGTGAAAACTGCATCAAAATCCGTTGCGTACGTAAGAAGAAAAACGCGGTCTCACAGACAGACACGATAAGCGAGTTTAATTTATAATATGTATAGATATCTATATGTGGCTCCTTATAGCCGGAACTTCAATAAATCGTGCAATGCGCTTGATATTTCGTGCTTGTCTCGAGAGGCTGCCAGTCTCGGACAAGTATGTCTGTAATCTATGCCCGATGCAATCTGCCGTAAGTGGTATGCAGGGCATGTGTTCAACATTGATTGGTGCTATACAGAGATATCACTCTCTGCATATGCAAAGCAAGACACCTGCATATGTTATAAGTAATGGCTTCAAATACCAGAATTATTGAAAAAGAATAACTTATCTAGTTCTTTGAATATCTAGATACTGTGTGTCAGGGACATCGACGCGAAGCCGGTTACCATGGATTCAGTCCTTATTCTGAACCCCCTTTTTGTTAAACCGATGAAAAATTTCAACGGCGGGGGATTCAGAATCATGTACTGAATCCATGTGCGTCGATGTCTCTGCCACACTGTATAGATATCAGATTTCATTTGAGGGAATTATTCACTCTAGTGAATGATAATTTTTGTCTCATTTCACGACACCAACAAAATTGAATAGTGAATGAACGTGCATCTGCTACTTGCATTTCATTTTTCAATCATTCGGTCGGAGAGTGAAAGATGCTGCCGAGTGCAGAAATACAACATTGTTGAATCGGTTCATTAAATAATGCATTTTTCAATTTTGATTAATTTTGTATTCAGACGTTCCACTTCAAAACCAAAAAATTAAGGGTCTGATATTTGTTTAATATGATTGCTTAGGTTAGCACACGAAACGGCTTTCTTAAATAAAGATAACTTGGGCGAAACGAGCACATTACAGATATTAAGCTATTAACTACATACACTGTTCAAATACGAGTCGCTCGGAAGAAGCGATGGCTCGTGGCTTAACGAGCGAACGTTGCCGAGAATGGAGCGATTACGCGTAGAGTAAACGTCAGCCTTATAAGCGTAGCGGTTTTATTGAATATGTTTACTTATAAGCGTAGCGGTTTTATTGAATATGTTTACTTATAAGGTAGTTACGTAGATGTATTCTTTGGTAAATTAAGCAAAAGTGGAGCTGAAATGTTTCACAATCACGAAGTCACTGTAACATTTCTTAACAAAAACCAATTAATATCTTAAGAACATTTTACGAATTATAGGTTAGTTAACCTATTTAGGTACTGGTTCGGGAGTGCACTGTGTGTACCATTTTATTGCCCAGAACGAATCAAACACAATCAAATATTAAAATAAGTTTGATAGACAAGATCGAAAACTGTTCAATTACAACAAAAAGATCTGGAAAACTGCTCTGTACAGCGAAAATTAAATATCCATTGTACTCTTTGATTTTCATGAATTAACTTACAAACCCTTCAAAACCAATGTCACAATACCTACTAAATTACCAGCTGGCTCTAATTACCCCTTATTCCTAACGAATACCCAATACAGAAATCGCATTTATCCATAATAATATTTTAAAGAGGTAAAATTTGTGAGTTTGTATGAAGAGGGTAATTTTCGGATATATTTTATGTTTTAACAAGAAATTTCACGCTTGCGAAATCACGGGCAGAAACTAAGTAATATATAAAATTAAGTTGAATGGGAACCCTTCCAAACCTGACAACAATCAAAAAACGTAGCTCGAAAACTACTCTAATGTTTTAATTACCCCTCACGAACCCATAATAGAACCCCGTACCCCCTGCATTATACCTTCCCTCCACAAGTACCAGGTACAGTCGGTGATTCATCGCCCTAGTCTAGACAACTGGTATTGATCACCGTCCCCCCTCTGCTGGTGACACTGCTGCAATGAATCACCGATAAACAGATTATGGGTAAATACCCGACTCGTTTAATTGCACCCGCAGTTGTAAATTTTATTTAAATGGGGTTTTTAGTCGAAGTTCTTTTGGGGTTGGAAAAGTTCGTACTTTTTGGCTGTATAATAGCTATTTTAGTTTGAGCATGATTTTGGAGAAAGGTGTTATGTGGTGGTCTTTACCGGTTCAACGTGTTTGTAAACACTAAGAGATGCATCAACCGATTTTTTTTTACCTACCAACATACTTGCATACAGAAAGACTAATTGCTCTTGTTATACCAACTTGTTGCTTTAGCTCAGAAACCACGGTCAGATTTCTTTCAACAGTGTTAACATAATATGTCACCGTCAGAACGTGGGTTTTTGCTAGTTAAGTCAGCGAATGTATGGAAAAAAACAACGTAGCATCGTGCACGAAGCCACACAAGTGAGCCTGACTGGCACCAAACCGGGACACGCGCAGAACGTTACAGGACAGGTTACATTCATTTGTTTATCATAGAAACACCGAAACGTAGGCTTACTACATCCTAAAGGCGAGTACGCACGAACGAACAAAACACAAAACATGGTGAACACGAACATCGAACACGAAACATTTGGTTCGTGGACGAAAATTAGCAAAGTGAACACGAACCCCATACGAACACGGTTCGCTCTCCACCGCCTTGCTCACTTTAGTAGCCATGGATTCGAAGTTGGATCGCAACGAACATTTTTGACGAACACAGTGTTTGATGTTCGTTAGTGTTACGCGTATGCGAACAAAGGTTCGATGTTCGGGTTCACCATGTTGTTCTTCATTCGTGCGTACATGGCTTAGGAAGATTATCCTACAACTACAACAGGGCGACACACCTACTGGCAGTCGCTTTTGATAAACGCCGCTGCGATCCATCTTCCTGACATACTCCCTTCCTCACTTGACTACACCCACAAAACGTCACGATATGACAAATACCGTCTAGACGGTTGAACGGTCTATTTGTCGTGTGGACTTATACCTAAGTCTAGGTACACTCCGTCAGTATTACTGTTATTAGCTCAGGCAAATTTGAGTTCAGCTATAAGGTAGCAATATTGACCAGCCTTGCAAATATGCATAGCGTGATGTGTTGCTTGTTGCCAGCTGAAATACTCTATAGGATAGTTGATTTTCCTTCTTACCCAACTACGGTGGAAGTTTATGATTTTGACCGGTATTTATGTAGGTATGTATGTTCATCTGTATCCTCATAACTTCTAAACTGCTAATCACAGTTTGACAAATGAGATATCGTTGAAAACCTCTTGATTGTCCACTCGCTATAGGCTGACGTGATGTTACATTAAATTGAATATGGCGCCCTCTAGAGGACATACAGAAAGGAACTTAAAAAAAAAGATAAAAATAAAAGTAATAAAAACTAAAACCCAAATACGACAAAACCTAACTAAAAAGGCATAAACAAATAGGTATAAGCATCACAGACAGACAAATAAAAAATCCAGAGTCACAAGTGATCTGTTCGATTTATTATTTAACACGACCACGTTGGGTTTTAGTTTTTATAAGTTTTATTTTCTTGTCGACCGATCGATTAGACACTTATTTTGGATATTAGTGACAATGATACTTCCAAACAGGAGACGCGATTAATACAAGCCCTCATGTAAACAGAAATACAAAAATATGTATCAAAGTATTTCAGCATATCACTGTCATCTAGTAACGCCTAGACAACTGGCAGCATTGCTACGTTGGAAACAATGCTAATTTGAAAGAGCCGACCCTAAAAATGTTTTGAAAAACTATTTTCAACCTCTTCTTTTACTTAATGGTGACGTTCTCATCATTATGTAACAACCCTGTCTCTTCATGAATATAGACCAAGATACTTAAGTCCAATGAACCCTCACGATAATGTACCTCACATAGTATTACACACGCCATCCGCGCGGCTATAATGTAATCTGACTGCAGACTTTAATAAGATGAAAGCACTCATCACTCGCTTGCCTCATTTACTTGTACTGTACGTAACACCCCTTTCTTGTGAGATTCTGAGGGATCTGGGGAAGCTGTTTACTGGGTAATAGTAGTTGAATGTACTATATAGCTTGCAAGAGTGTGGTATTGCATCTTTTGTTGTGCCTAATTATTGTCCTAAGTATAAGTATTAATATTTATAAAAAAACCTTTGCATAAATATTATCCTATATCACTTAATTCTTTTAATTGGATTCTTTGGATTCTGCTGGCCAATTTTTAGGTCAAAGAATCAGCATTGCCATCCAACGTGGCAATGCTGCCAGCCTTTTGGGCACTTTTCCAACTGACAGCGATGAGGATGAATTTTTTGATGAGCTCTTCATTAATTTTATTTTTATTTTTTATTTCCTCTGTATACTTGTACATAATTTATATATTTTAGTGTTAGATGTATATTATATTTAAGAATGATGTACAAATAATATTATTAAAAGTCCTATACCTATATCAGATTTAAGATTGTGTGTCCACTTTGTCCCAAATAAAATAACGCAATGAATATTCTTTGGAAATATAGTACTACAAGCATTGGCTTCTAAATTATATTACGATTAAACGCGTACCCATACGTGGCGTATTGTCAGATACGCTGATACGTTTCATACGTGTGATACGTGTGGCGATGACACTTTGACAAGCACCTGATGTCGGTCGAATATTTATTTTGCGAATATAACGCCTGTTAAAATCCCCAGCCCCGAGAGTGTTTGCTCCCAAAATAAGCCATGTGAAAACGTGAATATTTAAATAGAATGGAACTCTCATATTTGTTGTTTGCATGAATCACGTAATTGTTTTCGCGAATTAATTATTTAAATTTTATGGATTGTGTTGATAAAGATGGCCGTTTATATTTTGTAGTTTGTGATAGTGTTTTTTTTTTATACAAAATGTAGGGCTGTAGGACTTTAGACTATTACAATGTAACTGCATTATCAGAGTTAAAAAGCTATTCAAATTGTACGTACGTGTTTATTTGTACGTATTTTTCTGTTCCTTTCTTCTTGTCTGTATATATGTGTGTACATAAATGGTTAAATAAATAAATAAAACTTATATAAAATATCACGTTGCATTTCCGTCAATGCTACAATAAAGCTCTCATTATCTTCCGTCAGCACAAAATCCCTGCAAGAGATTACGCAACGCCCAATTAAGCTAACAGAATAGAAACAAAAGCAGTCCCAAAACATTATTTAAACAAAAGCCACCCTTTGTTAAAACGCACGTATACTCTAAAATTCGGCACAAATTGTACTCGGAAACTCGGCAAATCCGGGTTTAGTTTCTAATTTCGTTCCAGTGAATGTAATCGATCCACTATTCCACGTATCTTCAGTTTATATGCGAAATCCAGCTACCGTTGGCTTGTTAAATCCCTATTCTGCACTGAATGTAACATTAGTTTTCGACAGTGTTGCCAGTTCACGCCGAGCCGAATGTTGCCAGTATTATCGGCGTTTAGTTTTCTCATCACGTTCGACGTTAGTGCAGCACTAGTTTGAAATCTACTTCGGTGACCTCATACCATGCCGTATTATTAAGTGCTACTGCCGCAATAATCATTGCATTTTATGGGGGCTACATATTTTAGGAAATACAACGTGTTCTTTTGATATCCCATAACTCTATGGTATTAGTGAGACCATGTCAATGAATCAACTGACATATGAATTATTAAAAAAAAAACATTCAAGATAATTCGACAAAGTCACGATTATGTGTGTAAAGCACCTTTACGTGAAATATTAAAAAAAACTAGACAAAACAAAAAAAAAATATATTCACTATTTTTATCCATTAAAAAAAATATGACAACGTCGCATTTTCTTAACTTTAAATATAAATGATTGGTTTGAATGAAAATGATTTACTCGTACTTAAGTATGAAACAGATACACACATTGAGAGTCTAGTGTTGTTATCTTCGAAACTATGTATTTTTGGACCACGTGTTCTAGGACATTTTGTATTATTTTTACATAAACCCTAGAACCTTAGAGTTATGGGACATCATAAGGAACACGTTATATAGTGAGTGCACGCATCGATGCGATATATTATTATTTTTTTGTCGGATGGTGATATTGCTATCATCAATTGTCGGGGTTATTTATTTATATCTACCATACCATACATTGTAGATGAAAACAAAGAACATTTTTTTTGGAATATGACCAAGCTTCGCCCAGTGGATCTTAATCAAGCTTTTTAGCAAGTACCTGTCAGTCACGGAAGTTCTTGTTCAACATTTTCCACTAAACAGATAGTTTGCCCTAAAGCACATAGAAAACGTCTCCTATGCTTTAATGCAGCTGCAATTAAAGCAAATGACATAACTCCTGTCTTGTCTTTAATCTTATAAGTAAAACAGAAAGAGCTATTACCTAGATGAGTTTCACATCTAGGTAATAGTAAACAGTCGCTAAACAGTAGCTCTCTGCCAATAGTCTAGATTCACCGCAATGCAGCCAAAAACGGTGACCTAAAGTGGCGACCTATTTACTCAGATATTCGGGTATTCGGATACGCGGATATAATAGACTATGATCCGAATTGTGAATGCGTCTCACGCTCCAATTGATAGTGTTTCATAGAGTGTGTGGAATTTTTTTTTTTTTCGTTAGAGAGCATATTTTTTGGTGGAAATGTGAAATAAGAGTTTTTGTCGTTCCGCATAAATGTTAAAGTGAATTCACAGGAATAAAGGAAAGGAAACGTCAATTTAGGCCCGATGTCAATCGCAGTTAGTTATTTGAATTTATAACATCCCTACTAATAATAGGTCTACTAATACAATTACACTACAATAAGAGGTTTGACATAAAATATGCTCCAATCTATTCCGACCCAAAAGGTCGAAGAAATAAAACGTTCCCCGACGCAATAATAATATATAAATAAAGAAACAAGATAATAAAAACAAATAACAATAACACTAAAACATTTACGTCACTAACGGCGTCCACACGACTGACCCACATAAAGGGATTATGATTCGGACACATAACGCTGATGATCCGCATTGTGCATGAGGCTCACGTCCAACCTGCGGATACGGGGGATACCGCGAATACTGCGGCTCATAGTCACTGCACTATGCATGAGGTACTGCGGAAAAAGTTTTATTATATTCTCATAATAGAATATTCTACGGTATGACAAAAAATTCTGTTCTTCTTCTTGTTATGTCGTCCTGCGTAAAATCTCAGCTGAATAAAGTTGTATAATGCAGGGGTATCACTAGCAATATCTTACGTGATATCTTCTTCTTCATTTTCTTTTATTACTGTGCATAGTTAATCAGTAATATATCTTCTGTCTTTTCTTATTATAATAACTTGTTGCGGTGGACATTTTCTGATTGCCCGATCACTTTCCAACTCGACCGATCAACACATACTTTTTACATGACGAGTTCATGAACTCGTATTATGCACATATCTACATTGATCATGTACAAGAAGGGACGTGATGTAATGTAAATAATATACGCTAATGATCCTCCTATATTGTGAGGCTTAGCACGTGCCAATTATGTGGGACACGCGCCTCTAACTTCATAAAGAAACGATATGTGAGTACTGCAGAGTTTTACTGGAAAATGTGTTCAGTGATGGCAACGACACAGACAGAGAAAGGAGGAGGAGCCTTTGACTAGTAGTGGGACAGTCATCATCTGCCCAGTTTTTCTCCAACTATTTTGGGGACGGCTTCCAGTCTAACCCAATGCAGCCGAATACCCGGTATATTACACGGATCGAATGCCTATCTGACCTCTAAGATCAGTTACTGGGTAACATAATACCCCTTCGCAAGACTGGTTGTCAGATTTTCGGACTTCTGACTACCCGTAACGACTGTCAAAGATCTACAAATGACATCCGAAATCAACGGCTTTTGTTTAAAATCTTAAACCACATTTTAATTCTAACAGTATCAATTTTTTTCTTCCACTGTCATATCGCAGTTGTTTACTTCGCTCAATATCCATGAATTCATTTCCTTTCATGTCATATTGCACAAAGTCTTATAGACTTTGTGCTATTTTGTTACAAGGAATTGTTTACCAGAAAATCAATAATGCCTCTCCATCTTTATTGACTTAGGCAAAGAAAAATGATACATATTTTCCGTTGCGAAGTCTATTATGAAGTATCTCGAGAGTTTTCATCGTTGAAAGGTGGAAGTAAAGAGGGATGTGTATTTTTAGGTTGACTGACGTCATTAACCTATATTTAAAAGGTAGGTAGGGTAGGTAGGTAGTCACTTCCGATACAGCCGCACTCGGCTGCCATTCTTAGAACGGAGGAGGGTATTAAAGCTCCTTCAGTTGCTCTCAGGTTTCAATATAAATGTTTGTTGTTAAAAACAAACAAGGAGAATAATTTGAAAAAACTGAAAATTGTATAATATACTTATACTGTGTGTATTACAAGGGTACCTATTTACCAAGATAGGCACTAAGAACTATCCAGCGCAGAAACTTACATTTTTAATTATGTTACAAAACTTTTATCATCATTTTCTGGTAGATGCACTACTTTCTAGCATATTTAAAGACTTAGTTAACTAAGCCTCATTTTCAAATAACTGTCTCCACTTTACTTTGCGCTACCAAAAATCATGAAGCTTTAAAGAGTCCAAAGACCATACCACTACTTACGGAAAAGTAGTTTAACAAAAAAAAAACAGTAAACTAAACGAGCCTCCGTTTCGACCTCCGGGTCCGTTCCACTTTCACAATGAATTAATTTAAAGCACCTTCCTAACAATTTTGTAACAGCAATTAACTGTTATACTTTGAAATATAAATATTCACAATATCGCGTCCAGCCTCATCGCTGGCATTTTGCAGAGAAATTGCCAATTTCCTGCCACTACGGTGCCACTCCATATAGCTGTGTATACATAAATAATTTGTTTTCATACCAATTTGTACGCAGTTTTGGTTGATTTATAAGCCTTTACAGTTTTTAGTTTATTATTGGTGTTTTGGGTTCACTTTATTGAGTTGGAAATATGAGCTTTGTTGTGCGCTGTCAGTTAGTGCAGTATTTATTGTTAGTGCTTATTTTATAGGAAAATGTTTTGGAACATGTTTGCCTGTTGTATTTGAATTTGCTTTGTTAGCTTTGAACTCTTTATTGTTTATTCTATTTTTATCTCACGAAGTGACGCGCGCTTTACTTGTGGTAATCAAGTGCACAAACACGCTGTGAATGTGTGCGTGAAGAGGAGTCAGCACTTATCACACACGCAAACACCCCCACACATCGACTTCACCCTTGTCTCAGACGGCACTGAGAACTCCTGCGCTTACACACATATTCAAAGCGTGATTGTAAACTTCGTAAACACGAGGAAAACGCGCGTCGCTTAAGAGATAACAATAATGTACATAATCAATAGAATTAAGGCTTGTGCAGACCAGCGCGACACCGGCTATTGTTATACTGTGAAGTTTTCTTAGAAATTGTATTGTTCGTGTCGCGTCGCGCGACAAGTCGCGCTGGTCTGTACAAGCCTTTAAAAGCAGTGCGTACATACCTACCGTGTCTATTAGTTGGTATCCAGTGTAATACCATAATTTGTTTGGATTATAAATTTTCATCTTAAAAATTTAATAAGGGTGATTAAAAGGTTTATTAAATATAATTTAGTAAACAAATTCATTGTCGAGTTACACTTATTGCATTTAATCATCTACGTCAAGGTATCTCGTTATGAAAAAAATATCGTAGGTGTCGAAGCAATTTATAAAAAGGCTAAGTGCTAATAAAGTTAGGAATAAGTTCAGTTACTTGACTTCTAGACATTTTTTTACGATATTACCTAAAGTATCACGCACTTTCTAATAATTGTATCTTTCGTAAGACCTTCCAAAAACAAACTTGGTTATAAAAAGATAGATAAGCTTTTGAAAAGATTATTTCAGCAGAAGTCTGTGCCAACTCTGAGAATGAAAAAGATTCCAGGTAAATATTATGTAATTTGACCTTTATTGGAAAATCTTGTTATTTTGTTGGCACTTGAACCTCGTTTATATAATCAATACTAAAATAATAAATAAAGCTGAAGAGTTTGTTTGTTTGAACGCGCTAATCTCTGCAACTACCAGTTGGATTTGAAAAATTGCATTTGATAGCACAATTCTTGAGAAAGGTCATTTAATATCAGGCTTTGACCCTTAATTTAACTATTATTATTATAACTATAATTATTGTTATTATATTTTTATTTTTATTACTATAGGTAACTGGACTGGTATTCAGCTGCATCCGGTTAGACTGGAAGCCGACCCCAACATAGTTGGGAAAAGGCTAGGCAGATTGAATATAGTAACTAAAAAAACAAATAAAATATGTTATGGAAGTTACTAATTAATTATTATGAAATGATAACAATAACGAATGTAACAATCTTTTTTAAATCACTAAATTATAAAACTTACATCAATACTTGTAAAAAATGTTAAAAACAAACTGTAAAAAAAAACCAATGCATGTACGTATACAAAAGGCTTTTTTATCTTATTTTATTATGACCCTGAGGAACCGAGCAAAAAGAAAAAAAAGTCAGATAGAACGCTAAGTGAAAGCGCGTGCGGGCGATACGATGCGACGCGGTGGGTATTTTATAAAATGTGGCTGTTATTTTAGTATATTCTGTACCTATCGACATTCACGCGACCGAAGTAGCGGGCAGAAGCTAGTAATCAAATACATAGTTGCTATGGTATTATCTAGTTGGTTTAATATCAAACACCACCTAAACTTGCCAAATGAAAATAGTTCTGTCGCGCATGGAAAATGAATAATGGAAATGGAAAACAAACAGAATATTTGCTTTGGGTTTCAGGCACGGAAGAATAGACAAAATGACAGATAAACAGTCACAATCTGTCATTTTGTCTATTCTTCCGTCGACGAAACCCGTTTCTACGGTGGTCATGCTACGCGAGCTGAATAATTATGCGTAACTAAAAATAAGTATCAGTTTTAATTTAACATATTATTTTACAATTAAGTACCGCATATTTGAAATAACTCATTATAATGTGCATAACACTAAAACAAACCTGTAATTTAATATCAACTACACTGTAAACAAAAACATAATTAATATCACATAACAAGTTTAGCTGTCACAACATTATTATATTGCACTACTAATATTGACACTCGTTACCGGACCGTAATTCTGTTCGGCCATGTTGGATTACACGTACATTCGCGGCCAATGTAATTACACCTAAATTGAATTGCGTTTTTGCACAAATATTTCACTGGGTTGCATTTTTTGGCCTGACCTGAAAAACAGGCAATTTTAATTATCCTTTGCAAAGTAATAAACAAATAAAAATCTTTATAGCAGCAGCTTGATATGATAAGAAAAAAAACACGATTTAAAAAAATATAATAATAACACATAAAAATTGAAAATAACAGAATGGAATGGAATGAGTCGAACGAAATAGCTTTGCAGGTAATGTATTGTTCAGATTAGTTCTCTATTCTATCCCGAAAAGTCTGTTAAACGACGCCCAGCTGCGGAATAACACACGTTGTCAATAAAAGTTAGGTACCTACTGTTACCTTATGTTAGACCCAATTTTAGAAAATTAGATTCGCAATCCTATCTGCTACTAACATTCGTACAATCTGTTGTATGATTTACATGTCTGACTACCAGTCGGTAACCAGCATAAATATTAACTTTAGTCGACTGGGTGCCCTAAAATTTTATTACGACTAAAACAGGCTGGATATTAGAGCCATAATATCTGAAAAATAATGTACGAGTAACTAATAAAAGCAGATCTAATTTCACAGAGTACAAGTACTCGCTAGAGGAACACAAAGTGATTGCAATAGCCTAGTCGCGACGTTCTAATAGAGACATTGTCTAGACTTTAATGAAGTTAGGGATGGTTTTGCACTTGCGTCTTGCGTACAAAAAGCAGCGCCTACACGACGTAAGCGCCTACACGACGTAAGCGCCTACACGACGTAAGCGCCTACACGACGTAAGCGCCTACACGACGTAAGCGCCTACACGACGTTTAAGCGCCTATGCGACGTATATAGGGTGAGACTAGTAATTTAAAAACGTGACTTTACTCATCATTATGAATAACTTTGACTACGGGACCAAACCTGAAAACGCGAAAACAAAATCAGCTGTTCTCTACAACTCGTCAAAATGTAAGGAACAGCAGATTTTTTTTTCAGAGTAAAGTCACGTGTTTAACTATCGGTCACTAATTACCAGTCACCCTATATAATGTTAAAGCGTCCTCATGCGATTAGGACCTTCGTTGGACGGAGGTTGTGTGATATCATACCTATTAGCACTAAGTTTGTTTAATATTTTTTTCCATAATTTAATGTGATTAGGGTCGGTATTAAGGTTAACGTAACATCTCGACCTGTACTTACACAAAATCCCACAGCTATAAATATATAATTTGATGCAATCAACAAGGTACTGGTTCTATCGAGAATACACTACCAAAGCTCAGTCATTTTGGAGACTTTAGTCAGAGCTCAGCCATTAGGGCTCGAGCATCTGAGTGTGATAGAAATGAAAGCCGTAAAGGTGTTGCCAATATGTGATGAGAAAATCTAACTAAACCCTGTCCTGCAGTAATTTTTACCACTCCTAAAAGCGAAACAACAGAACCGCTATAACCCGATAAAAACAAAAAGGGAGAAAAACTAAAAAACAACGAAGAAAATCAATTTAAATCCCAGCGGGCAGCTATTCAATTACTGACGCCACCGATATATCGCTCAGTCAGCCAATCACTCGTACTTTGCGCGATAAATTTAGGTTTTACACGTAAAGCCTGTGCTGTGATTGCCCAACAGAGACTAGTGCCAGCGATATTAACTGGTATTCATTGATATATTGACTGCTAGGTTTAAATTGACTGTTTTTAGGGGATTTGGTTTGGTGTGTTTTGGGTAAACTGTATGGAAATTATTGTTGATAGAATGGTTTACTCTGAATTAAATTTGCAGCATATAGCTGCTATTTTAAGCTAGGGAGACGGTGGCCAAAAATATGCCACTAACTTAGTGTCGCAAGAACTCTGATTTGTATATTTTAAACGCAAAATTCTTCCTTCTGTGTGACATAGCAATCAGCCAATCAGGCTTTTTGTATTGTATTGTAATGTTAATGTAAGTATTGTTTGTTGTATGTGTATGTATTGAATATCATCTATGGGTCTTTGTAACTTGATTAATAAATGAATAAAAATAATATGCCACCTCCTTTCTGCAGCCCATTTTGTCTATGATACATATTTGACATTTAAACAAAAAAAAACCGTAAAAGGTCAGCCTGTTCTTTAGTGGGCCTTTAACAAGAATTGAATCTTCAAAAACACTTGTTTGTTTAATCTTTCCAAAACTGTTATGAAACGTATTCTGTCTTACATATCTAATTGTGTCATAAACAGTACGAAAAAAAATAATTACATAACATAACACCGATCGGAAGGGTTATACAGACCTATAATCCACATTTCGCCAGTTATGTTTAAGTCCCATGTAATAGGGGCGAGCCTATTGCCATCAACCGGGCACAAATCCAGACTTCGGGCTGCTACTGGAAATTCCACATGGAAAACTCAATAACACTTGCCCGACCTGGGAATCGAACCCAGGACCTCATGCTCAACACTAGAGCTTGCGACAACTACATGAACGAGGCAGACTTAACTATCTTCCATAAAATCTTAGTTCATATGAAATATTTTATGAAAGAATCTCCTCATCGTAACTATGAACTCGTTTACTCGTCGAAGTTTATAAACCGTATCGCAAACTTAAGGAGCTCTATTGATGAAAGTGATCGTACCATTATTGGCATGGAAGATATTGCCGTTCAAAATTAATATGCAGTATCATAACGCCTGTGTTCTCTCGTGGTTTGAGCAGAACTTCTAACTGTATTAGCTTTAAGAGTACCTACCACCATTATTAATGTTCCAAATGGAATTATATATATTTTTTTTAAAGTTAGATTTTTTCTGAATATATTTTATTTTTGTTAGAAGTTTCAGAAACACTAATGACGTTTTAAAAAGCGATAAAAGTTAAAACAAAAGACTGAACAACGATTTGTAATCTGCCCATGACAGAATGACAAATAACAAATTTTTGTAACTTTCACAGAACCTTTACAAAGAACTCTTGATTAAATCATAACTCGAACACTTTTCACCTCAAGCGAGGTCACCTTTAATTGAACCAGAATATAAAAGGTATTTTCATTAAATTTTAAATCTCTCACAGGTAAAATATGGAATTGATAATCCAGGGTCGGCCGTATTTAAATTATTTAGATATGAGAGTTCCTTTGATTAGAGATCGTGACGACAGCCCTACTGACGGTATGGAAATTAGATTAATATCTGATAGTTATTTTGGGAATTCTAGAGGCTTTTGACGCGTCGTGATCAAAGACTTGTCGGTAATGAGGGAGCTAAAATATTGTGTAATAATAAACAAGGTATTTTACCGTGTTGTGATGGAGACTATGGGAGGTTCTACTTTCGTATCGGCAAAAATTACATGATAAATTTGGTGTTTTCAGGGCTGACCCTAACTACCCCAGACTTACATTTAAGTCACCGAGGGATTGTTATTTGGCTCTGAGAGGTAAAGAGAGATATCGATAGAATATTTATGGACCAGACTCTGCAATTTCATTAGTCAGGTTAAGCTACGCTTCCCGCAGTTGGTCCGTGGACGGGTGACCATCTTTACATACCAAGACCCCTCCGTGCCTCGGAAAGCACGTTAAGCCGTTGGTCCCGGCTGTCATTTGTAGATCTTTGAAAGTCGTTACGGGTAGTTGGAAGCCTAAAAGTCTGAAAACCAGTCTTACCTTGGGTATCGTGTTACCTAGTAACTAGGTTATGGAGGTCAGATAGGCAGTCGCTCCATGTAAAATACTGGTATTCAGCTGCTTTCACTTAGACTGGAAGCCGACCCCAACATAGTTGGGAAAAGGCTAAGAATATGATAATTTGTATAAGACTTTTCAATTAATGCAGGCGTTTGTACCTACTATTGTGATGGTGGTACAACGGTATGTTAGTATTTCTTAATGAACCTCTATCTTTGACATCATCTTCTTCTTCTTTTCGTGTGGTTAGTAACTAACCTGGTGTCAGAGTTTTAAAGCCGCCCATGGACCTCTGACTTGGCTTCACATGCCGTCGAGAAATATCTCTTAGGCATTCCGGTTTCCTAATGATTTTTTCCTTCACCGTTTAAGCAAGTGATACTTATACAATACGCACATGAATCCGAAAAGTCAGGTGTGTCTGTCTTGGGTTCGAACTCGAGACCTATGACTCAGCAGTCTGACGGTCACACCACTAGGTTATCACTGGTCTAAATTTTACATCTTTTACATTATGAATTGGGCAGGCGATAAAGTGTTTCTGTTTTTAAGTCCTTTACCTAAAATACTACTTTAAGACACGAATGCGAACTTGATAAGTAGATTTAACTTGTCCAATGGGGATTAGGCACTCCTCTGTTACAATAAGTGACCTTACTAAGTACTGCCAAAATATTTCATCGGTGTAAAAGTATTTACGAAGTAACTTTCAGAATCATCTTGAGAGTCCCAAAGGATCAATTGCAATTGCAGTAATATTGTCAATTGCTTCAATTGCATTAGGTAGACGATCAATTTATGCTCACCAATGTGTATCAATCACGTAAAAAATCACAATTCTAATTGATCGTCTAGGGACCCTTTACCAATTTAAAAGTCAACCCTCTAAAAGCTACGAAAAAACTTATAAGTTGTGACAACCAAGTCGCGTACTTTCCCTTCTTTATGGCTCATGAATATGTATCCAAGACTTACCGAGTATAAGAAACAATAGTTTACTAGTTCAAAGGAGGTAAGACAAGAATATTATGGAAAATGAACGCGATGTAGAGGGGGGGTGGGTTTGACGCGATAAAACAAAAGAGAACCGTTGATAACGACAATGAAGAGTTGAATGAAGCAGTTATTTTAATAAGTGAGATGCTTGTTTGAAGTAAAACGTGGAATAATTTGGAAATGCAAATGAATTTTGGTACCTACGGTCTGTTGCAAAAATATCAGATGTAAATGTAAACAAATGGATCAGAATAAACGTACCTGTGGATGCATTGATCTGACTATTTGAATATTTAAACCCGAAATTGTAATTTCAAATCGCCTTAAGGGTGTTTTTCATTTGACAATTGAGGTTACTTTTATATGTCAATTTTCGTCGATAATTTTTCAATTACAATTTAATCATGTTGTTCAAACAATGAACTTTTATATCACACCACTTTTTTAACAATGATCATTTGTTGAAAAAAGTGGTGTAATATAAAGTTTAAACCTTTTAAATACAAATGAATGTGATATTAATTCCTTTTAGTGAGTGATTGCGTGTGGATTTAACCTGAACAGGGTTTCTTTACATTTTCATCAAATACTTTTGGAACAGACAATAAACAAATTATTTCTAAGTTTTTAACCTTTCGCTAAAATAAGATTGCGTCACTACAGTCATACACTTGTCGGGGTTATTTTGTCTCAACACGAAATCCCAATGAAATGTTTGTCAAAAAGAATATAAGCTCTATGTATACTTATATAGAACTCTATTTGTATTTAATATATAAACTGCCCGAGCAAAAAGTCGTCGAACTAAGTAAAAATTCCAATATTGTTAGAATTATAAAATAAAATAAAAATTTAATAACAAAAAGCATGCCTAAACAAACCTTAAAATTTTTATAAGGAGAACTCCAACAAAAAAATCTAATTTGCGCTATGTTTGCAAGGTTTAATATTCTAATAGCGTTCCCTCTACTCTAATATTTCACATCGCCTGTTCCATTTCACGTAATATAAAATACGTTTTATTTCTCGAATAAAGCTTGTACGGTTTCTAGGAAATGTTGCTGGAATGATAGGATCTCTGCTTGTTTTTTTTTAAGTATAATTTTGCTACGGATAAGTTGTTACCTTATTGTGTTTTGAATTACCGTTTTCAAGGAAATGTGTATTATTAATTAAGCTTTGAAGATACACAGGACATGACATAGGCTTGTCTGTCCCAACATGCACCATCTCACTTGCTCTTCTACATCTAGTCAGGATATCTGTGATAAAAAAAAAAAAACAAGTATTGTTTTTCACAAAACAATTTAAGTTAACGTAGCAATAAAACTTTTCAATAAGAATAACTATTACGTTACCTCAACTAAAGGTTCCCTTGGGAAACAGAGTAGCTTTAACAATACTCGTATATTGGCTCCCACTATAATTTAGATTGCATTACCCATTGGCGCAGCGCAACAATGTAGAATAACTTCCTATACCGTTAGGAATATTTATATATGTATTGTAAACTGCTATTCGACAAATAACTGACGTTACTAATAGTACCGTTGAACGGTCGTAACCGTAGTCAGATATTTTAATTACTAAAATAAAAAAATAAAAAACCAGAGCCGTGAAAAACCCACGCGATAAACCGTACATAAGTAGTATTTGCGCCTTTTTTAACTACCTCAATTTTGCTGCCATTAACACGGCAAGGCTCAGAGCTACCATATTTTTATAGGATTACGGAAACTCAGGGACGTGTTTTATATTTTTTGTCGTAAATTAAAAAGTTTGCTCAAACATTCTCGGTGGCTGACACATCGCTGTGTTAACCTTAGGGATTGTAGCGCCCTCATAAAAATGTTCGATTCAAATCGTCGCGTCTCCCTTGTTCCTTTTCCACCCCATTCCCCTCGGGGTGGGTGCGGTGCGCGCGCACACAAAATCAATACGGTCCGTGTTACGCACAAAATATACGGTGGCAACGAATAGAGATGTCATGGTCAGCTTATCGATATTAATTAGTTTCGACACTTTTAGAGTGGCCGTAAAAATAGCCGAGGGTGTACTTGGCTTCATATTTATTTGCACGGCCATTTTCAGTTCACCGGCCCGTAATAACAGCCTAATAGATTTTTGCGCTGTTGTTCGAATTACATTCCTCTCAAAATTTGTATTCTTTAGCTGTTCTCTGCTAATTGAATTAGCTACGCTTATTACTATTGTTGGTAATTTTCGCGTAATTTACGATATTTCCAAAGAAAGTGCTGTTGATTTATTTTCTTAGTAATTTGGGAATTGTCTTAATGTTAATTATTAGGACATAGTCTTTTTTATTCTTAGCTGATCAATTTGTTGAAAATACGAGCATACAAAATTATCATGCAAATTGTAACGGTGAACCCTATCACTTACGAACTATAACCACCAATACGGGTCTATGTGTTCATTAGATGTTAATGAAAACAGGCCTCCTATCAATAACGCTGTCGCCCCAGCACTTAGCGCTGAACAAACCGTAATATAAACTAATAGACTTATAATAGGCACGTGGCCGATTGAATTATCGATGTCACAGCGACCCCATCCTTATTGACATCGCTTTACACACCATGATTAATGACTACAGAATTTGCACGTTTTACCACGACAATTCCTATTTTAAATTCGTAATCCAATAATTTAAATGGTGTTTGCGAATTAAAACGTTTTGTTTTATTCAATAGAGGGGAAAACTTAAACGTGATCGGATCGCCATCCCTTGAGCGTTCTGAAAAGTTTTGAACAAAGCATTTATATTGGTCGTTTGTTGTCTGTTTGTGACGTTATCTCTTCGGTTTTATTAGCCTATCGAGGATTTTATCATATTTATTAGTAGTCGGGCTACATGCCTATGGATTATATATTAACAATTAAAAGTTCTCTGTATTTGAATTGATACAGTCTTAACATGAAATCGACAATCCCATTAAAAGCTGATAATTGCAGGACAATACAAAAAGGTTTCAATTACAACGTAAATTACCTATTATTTTAATGTGTAAGGCCATTATTGTCACTGAAGTTTTCTTTTCAGAGAAAATTGAGAGTTTCAAAATAAAATTTAAACGGTAAACAAATTTCATTGTTATTAAAATGTGTAATTATATATTTCGCTGTTAATTCAGTCGGCTGATTTTTGAAAACAAATGATAACAGAAACGGCGAGGGATCCCATAAAATCCAATTAATTTAACGGCGAGTGTCGCTTTCGCCGAGACGTGATTAAAATAACAAAAAAGATCCATTACCCGCTATCTTCGGGAGTGGAGTCGACTGCTGGCTTCAAGAGCGACTATTGAACTGAATTATACGCAAATATACGTGGGTATGTAGATATTGCTTCCGTGCCCCGAGCATGTTAAGACCGTGCATTCTGAAAGTGGGCAACGTCGCAAATATATGTCAAATATTTCGCTATTTTGATTAATTTGGCAATATAGAAGTATGAAATATGGCTAACTAGTGAACTAAAATATTGATTATGAAATGCAATAATTAATATCGTAACAGTGAATATTTAGTTTTAGTAAAAAAAAAAAGTATTTGGAAACTTTCCAAATGCCTTTTTTACACATAAAACGGTTACAACATCAAATTCAGTGTTATAATAATTGCAATTCATTATTAATATTCTAGTTCACTAGTTAGCGATATTTCATATTTCTATACAGTAATATTGTCAAATTAATCAAAACAGGTAAATATTTGACAGCTATTTGCGACGTTGCCAACTTTTATAATGAACGCTCCTAAGCTGTTGGTCCTGGTTCTTGGTTGTCACCTATGACAGTCGCGTAGACAGAAGCCCGAGAGATAGATTACAGATATCCTGATAAAGACATCGAATATCTATCATTAATTGAGTGGCAGTGGTGAAATGGCAGTCGCTTCCTAAGTAAATGGTGATACCTATTCAGCTGGCATACTAAAAGTCAACTCTAGTTAATAAAAAGTTAAGCTCATGATAAAACATAGTAACTACCCCTGACGTTTCGTTACAAGCAAGGAATTGCCTTCATAATTCCTTTTGACAAAATGTAATATCATTCTGCGAAAGTTGTAATAGTGTACGGAGGGAAGTGGACGGTGCAATAACGTCTTGAAATTAAAGTCGGAAATTTTAAAAACAGCAGTATTCTGTGTTCCGAGTACACCGAGAACATGTAGTACATTTTAAATTGTGTTTTATACTAAAGGCTTGTGCAGACCAGCGCGACTTGCCGCGCGACGCGACACTGGTTATTGTTATACTGTGAAGTTTTCTTAGAAATTGTATTGTTCGTGACGCGTCGCGCGATAAGTCGCGCTGGTCTGCACAAGCCTTAAGGCGTTCGTACTGTATTTTGCCTGAAGCAGTTCTGACATGCATTGTATGATGTAGGGTAAAAATATACCTACGTTCATTTTACAAGAAAAAAATGTGACATTTTTGTAATGGAACTCTCCGTATCTTTTATGTGGCATACGGAAAGTTTATGTGATACGGTTTTCGACTAACAAATCCAATATTTTGTTTTAGGTGTACTTTTCCCATGAAACAAAATGTTGGATTTGATTTGGATTTGATGTCCTTAAGAACACTAGTGTAACTGATTTACGATAAATATTTGTATATGTACATGTATTTTATTGTAAATATTCACGGTTAGTATCAATAGTTTTACATCTTTTCTATCTTTTTCTACAGGAGCGCATTATAAACTTATTTAACTTTCTTTGAAGACCAGTTAAAAATAAAAGACATTGTAGCCTCCACAAAAAGGTATAATAATCCTCCGCCAGTGCCCGAATGGCGGCACTTAGTTTAAAATAAGTAAAAGTTGAGTTATTTCGCGAGTACAATCTAGAGTGTTAATCCGGGTGACAATTGGATTTCCTCCGAGCGGCGCGCTTTGTAGGCCGGTATCATGGAACGGAGAATACAGAAGGCTCACCTTTGCTTCTTCGTATCGATACACTACACATGTTTAAAACGCTTTAGATATAAGCGACATAGTGTGGTTCATTGTGATCTTGTTCTTCATCATGACATCTGACAACAAGGTTAGATAGAACTACCGAATCTAAAGAAGTTACTTGGACACCACAAATATCAGGCCCAAACATATAGCACTCCTTTTATGAATAGAATTTCTGTACCTGATCTCGACACCTAAAACTTATGACTGGCTGGATGTCAAGTCACTAAACTTAATAGTGCTTACTTTAAGAGGGTTTATCCTAAAAGTCGGCAACGTCGCAAACAACTGTCAAATATTTACCTGTTTTGATTCTTATAGAAATATTACTGAATAGAAATAAGAAATGTGGCTAACTAGCGAACTAGAATATGAATTGCAATTATAACATTGAATTCGATGTTGTACCCATTTTAGGTGTAAAAAACGCATTTGGAAAGTTTCCAAATTGTTTTTTTACATCTAAAACTTAACATTCGGTGTTACGATATTAATTATTGCATTTCATAATCAATATTCTAGTTCGCTAGTTAGCTACATTTTGTATTTCCACACAGTAATATTGCTAAATTAATTAAAACAGTGAAATATTTGACATCTATTTGCGCCGTTGCCCACCTTCAGAATAAACGCTCTTAAGTTGAGCAATGATGTTGTGTCGTTCAGCTCTGGATTAGTTTCATTACGCGTAAGCTACGTAGCAGTAGCTCTTCTGTGTTCACCTGCTTGATGAACCGTGCCTCCCACACCGGTAGTACAGGGGTGCGTGTTAAATCTGCCGCCTTCCGCCTCGGGTGATATGGTTACGTTAAATACTTTTGAAGGGCTGTTATTCAATCAGTGATTGCTATATTGTCGAGGACTGTGTGCGGTTTATTCTGTTTGGATTTCGATAGAGAGTCGAGGGGGATGAGTACTTTTGTTTAATTGATTACAGTTTTGGATACTTTGTTTGTTTTGGTAAAATTGTTTGGTTTTTGGTTTTTATACTAAAAATTACACCTCTGCTCAACCCTTCGAGGAAAATAGACGCGATATTATGTCAATTATTTTGTCTATTCCAGTCTTTTGATGTAACGTTTTCCTACTTCATTTCGGTCTCATATAAGCGTTCGCTTTCAAGCATTTTATACTCAGTAAAAATATATCTGTATAGCACGCTGTTTGATTCGTTAAAAATCAAAGCTAAAAGCTCGAGACTCAAAAATTCACCCACAAAAACATTCTCAAAAATTCACCCACAAAAACATTATCTAACCACAGTATCATCCAACCCTTTATCCTCTTTCATCCATCTATCATCCGGGTCGCACACTGCAACGTAACATAACTCTGATGAGCTGGATGATGTATCATCATTAATCACTGGCTGTCTCAGTTCTATGATATACTGTAACATAGGTATCTACGTCTGATAGACTGTATAGCCTATTAATTTGTATTGTTATTAACTGTTGAGGTGTTAATTGTTATTTATTAGTTTGGTGCTGTCCTTGAATATTGTGTAAGTTACCTTGTTATTGGCTTATTCAATCACGGAAACCGATGACAGCAGTATAAATGGGTAACAGTAATATGTCTTCATAGAAAACGCCCGAAACGACGCGCTTCGAGATCTGAGTGTAATCAGTACGTAACAGTCTCGAGTGCGCGGCAGTTACGCACGGACGCGGCAGTTTTATCTACCGAGCGGCCAGGGCCGGATTAAAAAGTGTGGAGGCACTGGAGCAACCCAGAAGTGGAGGCACCGATTTTTTTTTTGGACCAGACGAAAAAAAAAACATAGTTTTCAATTATTTATACATAATAGGTACTAAAAATAGACAAAAGAAAAAAATATAAATGTTAGGCGAATGGAACTTTGGGAGCTATTTTCGTAGAAAAATCATTGATAATTTCGTTGAAATCCAGTTCTCGGAGTAAGTCACTTTCCACACTAAGTAGGGATAACTTTCATAGGCGGTTCTGTGTCATTGTAGTCCAAAGTCTATTTTTTTAAATTTCATCTTCGAAAATGAGCATTCTCCAGTGCAGTTCGATGCCATCAACACCAAGTACATTCTCAACGTAATTTCAACATTTGGAAATGTAGCTCTGAATTTTCGAGTATTTGCTAATAGAAGATTTTCTTATAGTGATCTTTTTGATAATAATTTTTATACAAAATGGTAAATTTAGCGGATTTGACCAAACAAACTTTTTTTTAATGAAATGAAACGAAATTGTGTAGGCTCCTATTTTGTGGAGGCCCGGGGCCATGGCCTCTGTTGCCCTGCCTTAAATCCGGCCCTGTGAGCGGCCGTAGGTAATTGTTTCAAGGTCACTCACATTATACTGTTACTTAATTATACTGAGCCAAAAATTAATATCGATTGCACTGCAAAAAGTTAAGTATTCTAAATATATCTTATGAGTAAAGCGGTTTGACGAGAAAAAACTTCGAAACTACAATGTTGTGGATATATTCCTTTTTCATTGTAGCAGGTTAAATGTTTTAAATATCACCCACCCACGACTTTCATCCTTTGTTGCTTTACAAACAACAAATTTAAAAGATGTACCAATGTGGATGACGCAAATTTTTTCAAATTCTAAAGTAATGTTCCTTACTTTATATGTACTTACCTCCAAATTTTTTTCAATACTCAATACTCAATTATTTATTGCATTCCATATGTATTACATAGATGGTATAACAAAGTAAAAGATCAATATGGACCCTGTCGGGCACAGCAAAATAACAACAATCGACGTTACCTACATGTGTAATATTGTAAATTATTCATGAATCCGGGAAAATAATCTTATCCCAGACATTTATAGGCTCAGTTACAACGTAGGCGGAAAGTTATCTAATATAGTTACAGCTGGAGCAACTATAATATCTGAACGTAACTGTAACAGTTTGCAAACTAAAGCACTTAAACAATATTAATTGCTTACGTCATCAGACTGCAGTTTTATAAGCAAAATGTACGATCGTTGTTGGCGAGATAAGAGAAAATGAGAAAATAATGTATAGCGTGTACTTTTTGCTCTCAAAGGTCAGGATTAAGCCTTTAATGGAACCATAAAGATAAAGATAAATTTGTTTGTTAAAATATGTGTAACATGATACACGAATATGCACATGCGTATATAGGTGGAAACATAATTTACCGGACCAACATGTTTTGCCGTACAAAATGTTTATGTGTTATTAATTAAATTGGCAATTACAAATTAATTATTAATGACAGTTTCAAATGTAACATTAGAGTCAGTACAAAAAGCAGTCAATATTAATTACAGACAAAATATGTCAATACCTATATAATCAAGTTAATTCAACAATAAGAATCAAAATTTATCATTTAAAAAGTCAACAATGTTATTGTAGCACTTATCGGTAAGCAGCTTTTTCTTAAATAAATTAAAATTCAATTGCTTAATGTCATTCAGAATTTTATTGTCAACGAATATCATGGCAAGCCTAAATTACAAATTACAAAATTACATAAATAACTTCACTTTCTTCTACAACTCAAGAATCTTACGGTGTCTACAAGTTCTTAATAAGTCTAAAGCTTGTTTCTGACAGTCAACACACGTAAGACAGCCAAGTTTTAAGACCTGTTCAACCTAGTGAGGCACTCGAGAGAGTTCCAAAAAGTTTTAATACTGTCTGGAAAGTCGTCTACGTAAAATATACATATGCCTATCAACAGTTATTTTGTCAAATATATTTGGATATGAAATCCAGGCGCTTAGAGAGTTGCCTCTCCTATAATTCTCACATACACACTTGAAACTTCATAGTCATGACCAAACTAACGCTTGCGCTCGCCAAGTTTCTATAAATCAATTGGGACAAACTGTTTCGCAGTCGAGCACCTATATGTATATCTACATATACATATACACGAGTAAGACAGATAGGTACATAATACCGAAGTTTCAACAACTTCGTCGACGCCCGGGGAAAGTGGTGAAAGGCCGTGTCTCAACTACCTACTACCATAGGATATATTGGAACAGAAGGCCAACTCCGGACAATGAGCGAACACAGGCGCACGCACACATAGACGTATACTTACGGCGATCTCAGTCAAACTAAAGCCAGTCGCGAGTGCACTTGCACTCACTGTAAGTGAAGCATGTCTATGTGTGCGTGCGATTTCCTTCCTTTGTTACATACAAAGGAAGGAAATCGCACGCATCGACAGAAGAACCTACAAATTGTCCCGGCGAAATGGCGAGATATGTAAAGCCCCCATACTTGTGCCTCTATATACAGCGTGGTAGATACGCAAATATACTTAACGAAGTGGAAGTTTAGTTGATAAGTTTTATGACTGTAAGCTACCGTTAAATGGAATTTGGGATGCTTCAAGTACCTCTTTCAAGCGTAAATGAAGATATGTTTGGAAAATGTAAAGGTATTACCGTTGTATTGTATAATAGGGCTTTGAAAACTGATTTCATGGTTGTTGTAGGACAATACTGTCTCACTTTTCCTACCAATACTGTACTGCAACGTCTTTTCTAAAAAATAAAAAGTAATTAAAAAAACTTAAAAATCTTACCGAAAAGAGAAAAACTAACAGGTTTGGCCTGCAATACCAAAATTCTATAGATTATAATGATTGTTTTTTTTCTTTTCAGTTATGTTTTTTCAGTCGGGTTCTTAGTTTTTTAATAACTATTTTCTTTCAGCTTTTTATCATTTCTCCTTCCAAATCATTTGTATATATTTTTGTTATTACTTTTTAAAATCCTTTATTTAGATACTCGATAGTTTCGCGAGTATTTTTTTTAAACATGCGTTTTGGCGCCAGAAGTCCGACATTTTGTTTTTTTTTTAATATATCTAGTGACACTTGCGGAATAAAGACGAATTTCATCTAACAACATATCATTCATCAAAAACGGTTCAGCCGTTCTGTAGTTACGAGGGAACATAGAGACGGATATACATATAAGTATACATACAGGTCAAACACATAACTCTCCTTAGTCGGGTAAAAATAGGCAGAGACAAGACAATGAAGCCTTGCGTATCTCAGGGAAATGATTCCACTGTCCTGAAACCCCACAAGGAAATAATCGAAATACTTGAAGGAGCAGGATTCGAGCGAGTGAACGAGCATTGGTGTATTTCTAAATATTTTGATTGCCCTCTTGAACGCAAATAGAATGATGGCCGTTGAAGCCATATGAGTGTCCTTAAAAAAGGAATTCGGTTCGATGAAGCATCAAGTAGCTTTCGGCTGTGCGTAGGTCGAGTCAAGACTGTCTTTAGACAGACTATGAAAACAATGAGGGTATGAGGAACAGGGTGTAAAGTTCACTCATCCTCTATAGAAAAGGGAGGATCCTCCAACCAGACGGGTGTCGTGTATGGTGAGCAACTATATATATGCCGATCGCGCGGTATCTGCTTGCGCGATGCAGGATTTTGCGTGACGTCAGTGTGATGCGTAGTTCGCATGTGGCGATGTAGATGCCGCCACAAGGGCATGGACACTTACTACAAAAACCCTGATCAGTCTCATGACCAAAGATGTCAAAAATCTGCTGATCAAAATTGTTTTGACGTTAAGGCATAATAACTTCAATTGGCTGGTATACTCTTTACTTATGTTAATCCGGTTTCACAACTTTATTATCATTAAAGCTTGAAAACATCATTGTTTCCAACAGCTTATAATCACATAGAAAGCCATCAAGTGCTTCGTAACTTATAATCTCGAAGAAAACCTCAAGTAAAGCCAGAATATATACATAGACAAATCCTATATATTCGTCCTTTAGTTTGAGGAAACTTAGTGTGAGCACATATTGGGCAAAACTTGTCAACTTTGTTCGACGCTTAGAAGGCTCCAAAGTTTGCCGTGACAAATACACATACCCTGTACTGATGGAAAATCAATAGCTTTAACGTGCTCTTTTTGTTTTGTTTTCTATTGGCACGTCAAGTTTAGGGATGTCACGCAGACGGTTTGTGTATACTGTTTTGTTATTATTTTTTCTTTTCAAATAATGTACCTACCAGAGTGAACATCATTTGGATTTGCGGATATGCGTTGATTATTTATACAATCTGGCCCATGGGCATGTGACCGCCCGTATTTTTCTGAATATTCTAGTTTTTTTTTCGAAAATTATCTTTTAAAGGGGGTTCTATCTTTAATATTCTTCATGTTATTAATATTTAAATTTTTTGAGTAGCGTTTGTGGTATCTCCGATGTTATTGGCTCGATTTGGATTCTGTTTATTATTTCTAAAAGCTTATGAGTTATTTTATCGGATGAACTAACGTTTTTCATTAAAATTTGTCGACTATGAAAAGAAAAACGGAGGTGAAGACATAAAAAAAAAACACAAGTGTAAGTCATAAACCACAAAATTATTTTAAAAAAAATATTTACATGAAAACTATTAAAGATAGACCCTCCCCCCCTCCTTTTAAAGTTAATTTTCGATAATTTTTCATGAATATTCAGAAAAATACGGGCGGGCACATGCCCATGGGCGACATTGTATGTCTAGATAAAGTGTCGCGTTGCATAAGAACTAAAACAAAAACGCAATTTTTTTATGTTCGTGTGCATTACAGCTGCGTCTTACACTCGCGCCACATCATTGTGCTATCATCGTGCTTTTCTAGTGTGCGTGCATTTAGCAGCCAACAGCTGGACGCAATTTTTGTCGACGAGTTCACAGCTTTGACTGTCTATCTTGAAAAAAAATCTTTAAATGAGAGATTGATTCAACTAATAATAATGAAGAGCTTTGATAAGTTGCCACAATTAATTTGATGTGACTTTTCTCACCACAATTTACTATCGAATGTATCTTTTCGTATAATATATAAGCCGTCATTGTCTTGTAAAGCATTTACTTCCACCTCCGATCAAATTCCCTAGCTCAGTTTCCGTACGCATTTAGCATCGAGTTTTTTTTCAATACCCTCGTAAAATTATAATGAAGTTCGTTCGCCCCATAAAATTTATGTGGCGATCAAATTAATTTATAGTTGGTAGGTACGTCCGGAGTGATATACCGGTACTCATCATGAGTTATTATCGATGTTTACATAACAAATTGTTGCCGGTAACGCTTACTTTGATACGTCGACGTTTTCCTGATTGTAGTGTTTGAGAATATTATATTGATGGCATGAAACTCACTTTGTATTTGTTTGGTAACTAATCAGCATGCTTGTGTATCATAAATTTACTTACTTACAAGAAAATCGTTGAACAAGGAGGGATAGAGACAAACGCGAGCTTATCCGATAAAAGAAAATGTTACATAATTGAAGCATTTAATAAAGTTCATATAAAAATGAACATAAGTACAATATTACTAAAATTATAAAAATAGAAGAGTTTTTAACAAGCCATAAAATAAATTATAACAATATTTTCCATAGCCTAGCTCGTAAAATAAATTAAAGTTGTAATAATATAATTTGTGGGCACTGTACGACATTTCCAGAAGTTTAATTTGGTATAATTATCTACATATTATGAAGGATTTATGAATGATATTAACAGGAAATTATTTGGATTCATAGAAGATACTCCAGTGAATGTATTCAGGAGATGTATTTAGCTATTAAGGTCGACTATTAATTGAGTAGTTCTGGGAAAACATTAAACTTGCACAAAGGATTTTGAATGTCTGATGCGTTAATGCGTTACTAATAAATTCTGAAAACAATTAAGCTGGAAAAGGATTAAAGGAATAACCACTCAGCAATTTTTTTCCAAATTTGAAAAAGCTTTACGAATAAACTCGAAAACATCTGTTACTACTGATATTTCATCTATAACTTCAAAATGTATACGTCTTCTTTTACAACGTTAGTTTTATGTCTACTCAAGAATAAACATAGGTTCTCCACCCCCAGAGAACAATTTCACCGTACAAGCTTCTTATATCCCTGGGAAATTTAAAAGTTAGAAGAAAGAAATTTAGCTCGAGAAATAACCGCGGGCTAGGCGATCGGCTGGTACTACATAAAGGAATGTATTTAAAAAATTAAAACCTCTTTACAAAGGCTTCCTAAGTTGTGCGGCGAGAAACTTCGCAAAGCTATACGGTGGGTGAATATTTAACTTCGTGGATCGGTAGTGTTGCCAGAACTTGTATGAATAGAAAAATATGGCGTGGAAATATTAATTTTGTTGGTAGTTAAAGAGGCACGTGATAGACTCCTTACTTTTTAAGTTGAAATAAGTATATCTTTTGACTTTCAATATAAGTTGTCTCGTTCCTAGAAAATTGTAAGCGTAAAATTCAACATTTTCGCGGAATTTAAGTCAACCTATTTAGAACTTTCTCATCGTCGCTATCCTATAATGTTAAATGATGCGTGCAAAAAAATGAAATAACTTTTCCGAGAAACGAGACATTAGAGCTTCCACAGAGGCGCTTGAACGCTTTATAAAAATTCGAAAACCTATCTACGAAAAATTCTGAAGGCAAATATCGAATATCGCCTAAAGTCTTGGTTCGTCTGGCAACATTAGGGTAGAATATGTAAATAATATGGAAGTTTTTCGTCGCCCCTAGTATTCAGGCTGTTAGACAAATGGTTCTCGCGTCGAGACACTCAGAGGGTGCCATTTATCATGTCCGTAAGGAATCTATAGGTGAGAGGAGTCAGCCACGAAGGCCACACGTACCGAATAGATATTTTTAGGGAGATTTTTGTACGGAATGATGGGAATTTACCTTTGGGCTTATGACAATAGAGATATCGCGACAGTTACAAGTGCAGAGATCACGATCTAAAGCGTTTTAAACGATTCGTTTATAATTATTCTGAAGTCATTTGATTTGTAAACAGAATTAGATGTAGATCAAATTCACATAGAATTGCGCTTCTTCTTGTATCAGTATGTAACAAAATACACCATAAAATTCCCGTAAAACTCTGCAAATCTCACAAAAACATATCTCCTATTCATTTTATTTCAAATACAATAAATCTGAATCGCATGTTAAACAAGTACGTGACTTGACGTCGATTTAAACCAAATTAAAAAGACATTCGTTCGGTCTGTGGCTGAGTTTCTTTTTTAATTTCCCCGTCGAGTTGTGAGCTGAAGGAGCGTGTAAGTAAAAAACGCGGGACTTCGGGAGCGAGTGCTGAGGACGTTAAGTATGGGACTTGCCAAGTCCGGGACTTGGCAGGGCTGTCAACTTTTGACAGCTCAAATTGTGATATATTATGCTCGAGCGTCAACAAGGGTCAAGTGTATTTTTATGAAGGATATTTGTATATGTTTTTATTTGTGTAAACGGGGTCCGATCTTCTTTCTGAAATGTAATTTGTACGTGGACTGAATACATTTCATTTGATATTTATTATTTATAAATTTTCAGATGGCATTTTAGCTTTATATTAAATATGTACATAATTTTCATCTCTCAGACATAATGAAACATTCTGAAAAATATTTTTTTCAAATTGGGGTTTGAAGTAACGATGAGTTTTAAATAAAGTGTTCAAGGGTATCTAATTGACTTTACTGACCTAAAATGTAAAAACATTATAATTAAACAAAATGGAAAGAACAAGACCTACAATTTTTCTTCGTCTCATTTATCTACTTAACTAACAGCGAGCGAACTCACCGAGGCAACTAATTAGTAGTGACAGCCCTATTTTTCCCGATCCTTTAGTGTCGTAGTAACAAGTGTCCGCGGGATCTGCATGCATTTGCATAAAGTGCCAAGTTCCCGGACTTGTGGAGGAGCCCCGTCACTAGTGGCTGGTTTTATTTGTCTAGCGCTTGCATTTTCTGAGGCTGTCTACCTGACTGTAATTTTCTTTTACTTTCCAAGTTCTTGAAGAATCTCTTGGGATGATGGTAGACATCTTTGGTTGAAATGTTACAGTGCCAATTTGGTTTTAGTTATTGCGACTTTTATAGTATTTTAAAATCTTAATTAAATTGAATCTGAAATTATAATTTTGACTATATTCCATAGTCACAATTATAATTTCAGATTCAATAGCGTTCTCTTAAAACATTTATAAAATAGCCAATTTTATTTTGACCCTCAATTTATTATTTCAAAATTATTATCTAAATATATATGGACAAGATTTATCATGTGTTTTTCAGCAACTATTTAATTGGATCTTAGAATATCAAGAATAATTTATCATCTTTAAATAAATTTTCTTGGAAATATACAATATCCATTAGCTCTTATTTTAAGTAAATACTTTGCTTACAAGTACCAGTATCTCAAATTTTCATCAATTTATATTATAAGCATAACGTTGTACTTTATTATTACAAAAGTAACTTAATTTATTCGTATGACTTGCGTATTAAGTGAAGGCTGTCTGGGTCGAATGTGTCATATGGCACTTGTGAATTGAGATGCAAGAGACTTAAAAAGGGTTTGTAGGTACTTCGTAGACTCATTTTATTATATATAATAATATTCAGTTGCCAAAACTTTAGCTTTGACTTTGCGTTATGAATATTACTTGTATGACACAAGTAATATTCATAACACAAAATCTAAGCTAAACTTTTTGGCGTCAAGGACCAAGTTTAGGGCAAAGGTCTTGAACATTGACACTTAAAGTACCTATCTCTTAGTCCTTAGCATTATTTCGCAATTTGTTTCAAAAAGCTTTATTATTATTTGAGTAAAATAAAATATTGAATAAACCATTATTTGGTCCTAATTTTACCAACGAAATACAAACACAAATAGCTTACTTACACGCTTTAAATCGACATAATTGCAGCCTGTACCTAGACTTACTCGGTATTAATGACCTTTTGTTTTGCCAAAATCTCTCAAACCACATTGACCCCATCTAGCCAGCATTAAACGCCACCTGAACAGATAAGAGTCTCATAACCCCGACTACCAAGCTCGCCTGTTCCATAAAAATAAATAGTTGTGTTGGCGACTATTCGCCGGTACTTAGGGCAGGGCGGCACTTTTGGTGCCAACTGGCATGAGTTCAGTATTGCCGACTGCCGTACCTACCCACGATTGTGTTTACAGAATTTGTTTCTTTTATTTATTTATTCTTTATGTAAAACTAGAAAAGAGACTTTTGGTGGTACCATGGTTGTATTGGGAAGATAAAATGAAACTGCAATATTAACGGAAATCTATTGAATTGTAGATACTACTTAGCGAAGTAAAAATGAAGGATAATTTAATACCCAGTAATTGGAGACCCAGCACAGCAGAACTTTTAGGTACGAACCTTAGTGTGCTATTACTCGGGAGGGGTTGACATCGGTGTCGAGGCGACGATGAAATACCTGCGACTCGTCCTCGACAGCCGGTGGAACTTCGTTGAGCACTTCCGACGTTTGGCTCCCAAACTGGAGAGGGCTGGGGCTGCTTTGAAGCGGCTTCTGCCCAATCTAGGGGGTCCAAACGCCTCCTGCCGGAGGCACTACGCGGGGGTCGTGCGATCAATGACCCTCTACGGGGCACCGGTACGGTACGGTGTGGGCGCGTTCTTTAAGGCTGCGACCAGCGCGCCGATTGAACGCGTCCCAAAGGGTCATGGCCATTAGGCTGATCAGAGGATACCGCACGGTCCCGTGAGGCGGCGAGCCTTCTTGCCGGCGCACATCTGGGAGCAGCGCGAGGAGGCGAAACACCGGGGCGTAACTCCGCTGCCGCGCGAAAACACGGCACAGCGGACGGAGCTCCGGTGGGATTTCGTGGCAGCATGGAGAGTGCGATTGTCGCAACCCAGCGCTGGGCACGCCACAATTGTGGCGATAAGTCCCCTCTTTGAGGAGTGGCTTGAGAGGCGCCACGGCATCGTCACCTTCCGCCTGACACAGGTCCTCACCGGACACAGTTATTTTGGGAGGTTCCTGTTCCGCATAAGGCGGGAGGAAACGCCCGTGTGTCACCACTGTGTGGATCCCCCGGACGACACGGTGGAGCATACATGGTGTGCCCAGCTTGAGCAGTGGAGGCGGAGGCGATCGGTGGCGGCGATCTCTTGCGTCCGGCCCTGGTTCAGGCCATGGTTCGGAGCGTGAGTGCATGGGAGGCCGTTACTTCCTTCTGCGAAGCAGTAATGCTGGCGAAGGAAGAGGCAAAATTCGCGCCTTCGCCTCTAGTCGCCGCAGGAGACGCCTCGGCTGTCGGGAGTCGCAAGCCGACTTCCGACCACCGTAGGTGCGGGCTTGCGGACGGTGAGCGATGGGTAGCTCGCCGTCCGATAAGAACCAGGCCCGGGTCGACGGCGTGTTGTGTTCCACGCGCGCCTCAAAGAGATATCAGCACCAACTGACGGGGTCCGTTAGGGCCAATGCCTGCCAGAGTTGCGAGTTTGTCCAAAAAGGATATCGCGGCCCCGGCACACAGGCAACGGAAGGAACACGGGTGGGTTTTAATCAGTAAAAGTCTGACACGCCCTCCCGATCCACCCAGAGCGGGAGAAGTTATTTGATAATTTCCCACCAAAAAAAAAAAGTGTTCTACTTCTGTGCTGGGTCTCAAATGATTGGGTATTAAATTATCCTTGTTTGGACAAAATCGAAGCCCATTCAATGTTATGTGATCCAAACACAGATCTAATAATCAAAATGCCCTGAAAATTAGTTGAAAAGGGTTTCGTTGCTGTATTCTGTCATAATACTCTAACTTTCGGAGCTTATTTGGTAATTTCCTACTCCAAATATTTGCTGCTCACGTAGGTATGCTTCGCACATTACAAAATTAAGATGTTCTATGTCCAAAGTTTGGCTCGGGTAATAAATATTGCGTCGTAAACCATGGCCATGGGGGCCATAAGATAGGGCTTGTAACTTGTATATTACGACCTCCATTACGTTTCTAGTTAATCAAATGATAAGCATTTGATTAACTAGAAACTTACAGGAGGTCATAATTTGATGAAACATACTTAGGACCTTTTGGTACCAAAACCGCCTAAATGATTAAGAAGAAACAAAATGCTATTACAAGACTATCAAACACAGGATCCGGTTTCCCTGTTTTTTGCAAATCACACCTTTAATCCAAAACGGCCGGAATAGCTTTTAAAGCACAAAAACAAACACAGCACGTCCTCTGATAGGAAATTCAATCAAAGCAACAAAGGAAACGCTCTCAAATCGAAATAGTTTTCTAAATAAGCTGGAACAATTTTGTAAAGGCACAACTTTAGCAATATCGGACAGTCTGAGTGTCGACACTTCCGGCACTCCCTGACACCGCTGACACCGGTCTCCGGTGTACATTCGATGCGATATTAGATACACTTGAGAGCGATGTAACTTCTAACTTTATCTCGCTCAGTTTATAAGTCAACGACTAAAGAATCGGTTTAGGAAAGCTATTTTAAAACTGAATTTGATAACTTTGTGTCTGGTTTGAAGTGTTATTTGACTGGATAGTTTAAATTAGTTGTTATTAAACTGCTTGATTTTTATAACATCCTTGTTATTGGTTGGCATTTTAATTTCTCTTTTGAGTGGCTGTATTTTATCCTACGACTCGGCAAAGATTTACACCACATAAGCTTTGGGGTATGTCTGGTACTTCCCTAAAAACTTTCCCAACTTGTACATGTCTTTGTTATGTAGGTTAATTCCGAAAACTTCCAACGTTTTTAATTATTTTGGGGGGAAAAGGTTCAGTAGAATTAATTTTACGCTTGCGAAAGCAGCAGGGGGCTGCTAATAAAATAATTAACTAGATAAATGTAATTGCCACGCCTGTGTTCCCCTGAAGGGATGCCTGTAATAGGTTGACAGAGACAAGTTACCTACAATGGCTTTAGAAAAAGAAGAAAGTAGTTCATGTATTATAGTTACACACACATAATATTACGCCTTTAATCTACGGAGGTTTAGGTAGAGATGTACCTATAGTACCCTCATATTTCACCAGTTATGTTTAAGTCACAGTCAAATCATTTATTTCAAATAGGCACATACTCGTAAAAGGCACTTTTGAACGTCAAAAGTCCCATGTATCAGGGGGCTAGCATATTGATATCAACCAGGCACAAATCCAGACTAGACTTAGTAACTATTACTAAATATGTTTATGCTTTTTGTAAAGGAGCTCATTCGGGGTTCTACCATCATATTTATTTCTACTGCTTCGCAGCGTTGCTGTATTTCAGACTTTCTGTTTAAAATTTAGACCTCTGAGTTTGTTTCGGCCTTTCTTCTTAGGGTAGTCAGATAGGAAAGGCTACTACTACGACATACTAAAGACATTATAGGATTTCTTCAAGTATTGCTTAAGGTGACTTTTTTTTAACAATGCTGCAGATCTCTGTAGACAATAATTAGTGAGCCCTTTTTTTTTTTTTTTTTGAGGGTGGGATATCATCAAATGACTTCTCCCGCTCTGGGCAGAGCGAGAGGGTGTGTCAGACTTTTACTGACTAAAACCCACCCGTGTTCCTTCCGTTGCCTGTGTGCCGGGGCCGCGTTATCCCTTTCGGACAAACCCGCAACCCCAGCAGGCATTGGTCTTTCGACCCCGTCGGTTGGTGCTGACATCTCTTTGAGGCGCGCGTGGAACACAACGCGCCGTCGACACGGGCCTGGTCCTTATCGGACGGCGAGCTGCCCATTGCTCACTGTCCGCAAGCCCGCGCCTACGGTGGCCGGAAGTCGGCTCTGGACTCCCGACGCCCGGGGCGTCTCCTGCGGCGACTAGGGCCGCGAGGGCGTGCAGCTTGCATCTCCCTCGCGCGCTCCGCCTCCTCCTTCGTGAGCATAACTGCTTCGCAGAAGGAGGTGACGGCCTCCCATGCACTCTCGCTCCGAACCATGGCCTGAACCAGGGCCGGACGCGAGAGATCGCCGCCGCCGATCGCCTCCGTGAGGATACGGCGGTGCTCCGCCCAAGCCGGGCAGACCTCCACCGTATGCTCCACCGTGTCCTCCGGGCGATCCACACAGTGGTGACACCCGGGCGTTTCCTCCCGCCTTACGCGGAACAGGAACCTCCCGAAACAAATTAGTGAGCCCTGCCTCTTAAAATAGGATAACCTGTGTCTTATGAGACAGTGTTCAGCTATGGGGTTATCCCGATAAGATTTATACAACTTGTGAGTTGTGTCAATCTACCAAGTGATTATAAAATTTAGATTAGTTTATAATTAACATAAAGCAGGGAAACAGCAACGTTGACAACTAGGTCTGCGAGTTTGATTGACATTAAAAAAATGAGTAAAGCAACGTTGATTCACGTACAATTAAAACAGTACTTTAAAATAAAAGAGCTGTTAAAAGCTGACGTCATATAAACATTACCTTTCCCCATAAAACCCTCTTCAAAACTCAGGTGATGAAGTGTACCCCAACATTAGCGATCGTTAATTACGAAATGATTAAATTTAATACGTCACGACACGATCTTAATTAAGCTTTTAACATAATGGCAGATTTGTAGGGGCTACGTATTTCTAATAACCATGTATGGAGCTCTTTGTGTTCGTGTGTGTGAGAGTATGTGCCATGATGTTACTTTCGCGATGATTAAATTTATGCAAGTATGTATATGTTGAATAGATTACATGAGTAATTAAATTTTTTTATTTATTACAACTTTATACACAAGTTAAAAAACTTGATGCATGAGGCATATCAGCAAGCGCCTTATAAATTGTACGTTTTCATAGTTTTCGAGGGTGCTAAAGCCGATAATGAGGTCATAATGTACATCCAAAATGGAGGCACTGAAAATTTTAATCATTTTCATCATGGGTATCTTTTTCATGGTTTGCGAGGGTGCTAAAGCCGATAATGAAGTCAAAATGAAAATCCAAGATGGCGGTTGTGTGATTTTTTAAAAAAATTTCGTCATGGGTGTCGTTTTCATAGTTTTCCAGTGTGCTAAAGCCGATACTGACATTAAAATGTGACTGAGATGGTGGCTGAGATTTTTTTTAAATTTTTCGTCATGGGTATCATTTTCATAGATTTCGAAGGTGCTGAGGTGAAAATGAGACAAAAAAAAAGACCATAATGGCGACTGCAAAAAAATTGTTTTTGTTTTAAATCATACGTGCGAAGAATCTTCGTTCCTGACGGGGGCCCCTCAACCGCACACGTTTTTATGATTTACAATGATATTCAGAACACGTAAATCAATTAATAGTCTTGATCACTCCCTGCTTAGTGGCTCGCCACCTATAAAGTACATGAGTCTGAAGTCAACGTTATTGGTGAAATATGGGTCTACTCCTCTGTCTATCCTCTTTCCTTCCTACCTTCGTTGAATATAGATGTGACGTTATAATACGAGTATGTTATCTACTACTAAGTGATCACTTAGTAGTTATAATAATAATACTTATAATATAATTTACATATAATACATAAGTTTACAAAAGGTTGCGTAGTACCATTTAAGAAGTACCACATTACCCACAAGGACCCGTGTTTAGGGTTCCTTAGCCTTAATATTTAAGTCATAAAAATATGTACTAACATCATAAATCAAGCGGGCACTTAATTCTAACATAATCTCGTACAATATGACGGGTAAAGTGTCCCGCTATATTTTATTAGCTTTTATTACCTGCAGGGTGTTGTGGAACGCTTAAAGTCTTGAACCTGATACACGTAGTTGTTTATAACTTTGCAGGGTTAGCATGAATCCTTGACTCACTGAATCTGATAGTTTTATTACGGCGTAATAAATACCTTCTATATAATTAACTATTTTCCTATAAATATCGCTTGACAGATGCCCAGAAACAGCATTGACAGCTGAGAGTATTTAAGTATGCATTCAATTATTTGAGTATTACTTTGCATACTTGTACAATATATATATATATATATATTTGTGTTAGATTGTATAATATATTTAAGATGTTAAAGTTATATATATAATACATTCGTAGAGAAAACCACCTAAAAAAAAAAATTGGAAAATATTTTAAGTTATAAACCTAATTGACAAAATGTTTTTTTACAACGAATTTAGTTCGTTTTATTATGAAAATATCAATATCAAATTGAGTTAAACAACGATTCACAAAGTCTGTTTAAACAGTAAACATTCCTAACCAAAATTATAGTTACAGAAACCCATTAATTAATTGACCCTAATAATTCCACCAAACCGAGCTAAATGTTAACTCGACCGAACAAGACACAATTATTAAAATTATTCCTAATTCTGACCAAGAGGTTTTGCGAAATATCGGGAATTAAATAGGCCACTAGCAGCCCTGTTCCGAACGTATTTAATTCCTAAGAACTTTCCGTTTTACAATACTAGAGTTTGCACTTACCGTTCCTCCGTTCCTCCGTCTCCCGTTCCCCCGTTCCTCTTCGGCTTTCCTTCGCTGCCGTCGAGTCAAGCCATCGTGTACCGACTCGTAGTCGACAAGTCCGACTTAAATGGAGCAGCCTGTATTTATTCTATGTTTATTGTTCTGTTTTCAAATAGCAGTATTATTTTTCCAAAGAAAACAGAAATGTCAAGTCGTTCAAGAATTTTTCTTGGTTCAGTAAACTGAATTGATTGCTGTTTGCATTTTGCTTTACATTAGGAATCCAAGGAAAACCTGGACATAATTAATATATTCAGGCAATCCATTAAGGTGTTTAAACACCAAAGCTGGAGGAACAGGGTTGTCGGCGGGCTAGATTAGGTTCAGCTTCAGAATGTTGCAAGTCGGACTTTTGTTTAAAATGAGCCCTGAGCTAAGCCCCGCCGGGTTGGGCCTGCCGGCGGTTTTGTTATGTAAACACCCTTAGAATATCTTAATTTCAAATGAAATATATGATAGCAATGAAATTAATCAAATTATATGCCACATTGGTTGTAAGATTTTAATTAACTGTAGGATTTTCATCGAAGCTATTCAGCAAATTGCACGTATCAATTTACTTACTATCAAACTGTAAACTCTACACTTTTACCATAAAACCTAACAATAAAGACTACGACTACTAACGAGAACTAACTCAAATATTACGTGATTGATATACATTGATGTGTCGTCTATCAAATTTGATACTACTCAATTGCAATCAATTGCAATTTTATTAATACTGTCAATCGCTTCAATTGCATTTTGTAGACGATCAATTTGCACATCAATGTGTATCAATGACTTAAATTTACAATTGCAATTTACCGTTTCGGGGACCCTATATACTTGAGTTGGTTTTATGTGTTGGTCACACTAATTTGTCTACGTAAGGGGGTTTGACAAATTCGTTGTACCTACACTACCTACCCTCTAAAACTTTACAGTGGGTGGCTCTTGTCACTCAGTGTACTAACGAGCTAAGTTCTAAGTTCTGGAGACGTGCCCTAATACCTAAGAACTATTCAAGAAACTACCTATCATTTGTACTAAGTACCCACGAGTTTGTACAATTGAAACTGAAATGTTAGAACTTTTGTTGTTATTTACTTGGCTGTGGCAGCAACTTGTTTAGACGTATGTGAGCCTAGTATATTTTGTGAAATGTTTATAAATACTATCCCATGGGATTCATCATTATTCTCCTGATCTTTTCCTAACTTACTTGTTCCATACTTCCCTTTAGTCGTCTCTCCCTTTCTAGCCATATCATCTTTCACACAGTCCATTCATCGATTCTTTGGTCTTCCCTGTTCATATAGCCATGCAGATTCTACGAGTATCTCACGATATTTTTATAATTATTTAAATCAAGATGATACTGTCAAAAAACAGGAATATTTTGAATTAAGTCACCATAACACGTCTGTAAGTTCCCTTTCAATTTGTTAGCTAGTGTTAGATCCCTGGTTAAAATAAGTCCACACACGATATTAATATGGATAAAGGCTTGTGCAGACCAGCGCGACTTGTCGCGTGACGCGACGCCAGTTATTGTTATACCGTAAAGTTTTCTTAGAAATTGCATTGTTTGAGTCGCGTCGCGCTGGTCTGTACGAGCCTTAATTCGTTTAAAAACTTCTGGTACTTAACAATGTTAAAATACAAATATACATAGATATTACCCGCTGAATAAACAAATAATAAAAACAGTTTGAAATACCGAATGATATTAGTATTACAATTCAACATAATACATTAAAATAAACCAGATTTGGAATTATTTGTTTTTTATTTAAACAAGCGATTTTCACAAGAATAAAATACCTATTCTTTCCTCTACTTATTTCAGAAAAACTGACCGTTAATTTAATAAAACATCAAAGAGTAATAATAATTGTAAAAACTCTTGAGTCGTTGCCGTTGTGTTATAATAACTTGTACTAAAAACAAAACCAACTCGCTTCTGAGTTCATATAAAACAAACAATTTTAACCAAAATGAAGAGAGATGGCGAAGTGAAAAGTCTGTAATTAACTGTAACAAGTCAAGTGGAATTCTGGTAACGTCTTGCAAACTGGTGAAAATGGCGACGATGTAAAATAGGTGTTTTATTTTATTGGAATAATAACATAGCGCAGTATTTGCAAACTATAAAAAAAAAACTATGAATTGTTTTTTTTATATATATGCCATCGTCTCCATTTTCCACCAAAGTTTGCAAGACGTTACCAGAATTCTACTTGCCATCCACAATATAAGTAACGTTTTACGAAAAAATGTATTTACTTTGGTTTTTTTTATCTTCTGTTCATGAAATAATTTTAATCTTCTGGTGAAAAACACCGCATCTTCGTGGAATTGTATTCCGGAATAAGAAATTGCTTCCATATAAATGTACAAAGTTTTTCAAGAAAATAATATTTCTTCATCAATAAAAATCAAACAAGTCTCTTCAGTCATATTTCACAGTTTTCAGGATCTGATAAAGACAAATCTTTCTTCGTTTTATGAGAAATCGATTCGAGTTTTGCATAAAAACTGTAAAAACGTCTTTACGACGAGATTTAACGATACCTTCCTCGTTAAAACAGACGGAATATATTTTTATTATTACAGCCTTTATGAAAACCAGAAGCTATATTATGTAAAGCGAAAATTAATCGTTTTATAATATTGTTTTTGTAAATTGACTTTGTAGAACGGTTGAACGTACCTTTTGGCTGAATTAACAAAATCTTTGCCTCATTTTAGGGTTAATCGAAACACTTTTTTTAAACACAACATTGTTAGGAATTAACATATTGAATACGATACACCATTTTTAACTTTCGTTTACTTTGGTCCCTATTACTTTCATTGTTTACATATCAAGAATAGCGTTGCTATATCTTTTTCTATTTCGACGCTTGCTCTGCTATCGAGGTACATTGCCCTCTTTGTTTACGAACGATCGATTAACAATAGGTTTGAAAGTGCAATGTATAGTATAGCTAATGGAAAACCGTTGGTAGGGCTGACGTGTATAAAAGGTTACGGGTTGTTGCCCTTTGCTTGTTCTGCTTCGTGCAGACGATATTGTTTAATTTTTAAAGCATTTGAATTTTAAATGTTATCCAGTGTATTGTACTTTATGTTGGTTACTTGGTGCTTATTTGTTTTTGCTGAAAATTTGTTAAAATTCGATTTGTATATTTTGATTCGCCAGGGCTATGAAATTTCTAGAAACCGCGAACAAAAATTAAATATACTTATAAATAAACTAAAAAAATACCTAATCCATAAATGCTATTATAATATTAATGAATATTTTAGTGAAAAATTAAATCAATAATTAAAGATAAATACAAAAATAATAAATAAATTAAAGTGAAAGTGAGTAGTGGAAAAAAATATATATTTTACTTTTTTTAAATAATAATATAATATTAGCCCTCTTTCTCTATCCTATCTTGCTGTGCCCGACAGGGTCCACAATGATCTAAAATGATGTATATTTTATAATGTACCTCCCACCTATGTTAACATTGTGGAACGCAAATAAATATATTGAGTATTGAACAGTGTTTCATTAATTTCTTTAAAAGATTGATCAAGAATTATATTATCTTTAATAGCCCTAAATTTCTAAGTAATTAATTACACCAAAAAGGTTTTATATAAGAACCTTTCACCTAATTAATTTACGTTATTTTTATGCGGATAATATCTGAAAACCCATTTCAATGTTCCAGAGATAATAATACAAATCGGTCGGGGAACAACGACCCGGTCTGTTTTCTTTAATAACCAGTCTAGGGGACCAATGGGGGAGTCTAAGCCAGACCGTCCCACCTTCCCCCCTTTGGTTTGTCTAGACTAATCTGACAGGTAGACATCTGAATGCGTCTGAATGTTGGGACAACTTGGGAAATTGATTGGTGGCATTAATATTTCAGTACTTTTTTCTAGTTAAGTGCTTACATACATTGGTAATTATGGCAGCGAGTTTGCCTGTCTGGCTTTGAGTATTTTTATACTTATTGTAGGTTCTGTTTATGTTACGGACATATTGACGAGGTTCTCTAAATAAAAGGATCCGACTGGATATTCGTTCTATCTCTGGATAGCTCTACATTAGCCTACTTGTTATTATTGCGCCGGCGTACGGGACAAAGGCTTTGAATTGTAACTGATTGTCTCAATCAATCAGTTTAGGGTTCAAAGACTCTCTTTATTTATTGATTTCAACATTATGATTATCACAATGATGGATTAATGATACTCAAAAAAAATAAGAGTCTAGTATTTTTTTTTAATATTTAGTATAAGTTAATAGTGTTTCACAACACAAGGTGAGCTTCAGAACGTGATGTGACCTACCAATCAATCTGCCTAGCCTTATCCCAACTATGTTGGGGTCGGCTTCCAGTCTTACCGGAATACCAGTATTTTATATGTAGCGACTGCCTATCTGACCTGCACAACCCAGTAACTAGGTAATACGATACCCCTTGGTAAGACTGCTTGTCAGACTTTCGGGCTTCTGACGACCTGTAACGACTGTGAAAGATCCACGAATGACAGTCGGGACCAACGGCTTAACGTGGTTTCCGAGGCACGGAGGAGGCTCGATATGTAAAGATAGTCACCCATCCACGGACCAGCCCCGGCAAGCGTAGCTTAACCTGATGGATCGACTCGTGCGGCTGTTATTACTTAGCTACGAGCTCCTCTAGATGTGACCTATGATCATAAAACATCGATAGTTTGAATGCATACTTTGTTCCTTCCTATATGGAATTATTGGAGTATGGAAAAAAAATACATGCCAACCCCCAATAAATTGTGAGTAGGGCAAGATAATGATTACTTTGTTCCTTCCTCTCCATTTCTTATCAACGACACCTCACTTATTTTAAACACATTTTCCCTGACGTTTTTATTAAATCAGTTGTTTCCCTTGTTGCAGGCTAGCAGCGGGGCAGAGCCCCAGGTAGCAGTTCTCTGCGAGGCAGGAGGCACCTACCACCCCCAGTACATGTCTGCCGCTGGACGATGGACGCCTGATCTTACCACCAAGCCTCACAATTGCCTGAAGGACAAGATGGAGATCCTCGACTACTGCAAGAAGGTAACTGATACTGTACTTGTTATGTAGTATGTCCTCAATTAATAATGAAACTACGGTTTAGTTAGACTCAGATCAGTCAGCAATTCAAAGATATACCTTTTTCCAATTAATCACTGGTTATTTGAAGCTACATATTTTTTTCCTGAAATCGAGACATGTCATGACAACATCAACATCATGACATGTCTCGATTTTCTTGGTAATGCAAAAAACATTGTGGACAGGGAAATGAGTTGTTTTAATTCTTAACTGTAAGAGAATGTCATCCAGAAAACAGATATATCTTTTCGGTTGAGTATAAGGCCGCACGCACTTTGGATACGTTTACGTACGAATTTCAATCGTGCGTACACGCCCAGTCTCAGCGCTCCCTTTGTACTTGGAAGGTCGGGATCGTTCGTTGCTTACCTGTAAAAAAATGTGACAATAGACGATAGTAAGCAAGGTGTTTTTGAAGTGAAAACTTCTTTAGCATCGCTGTGATTTGAAAGTCGACGAAACGAAAAAGCGACAGTAAAAAGAGACGGACACAAATTCATAAGATTTAACGTGGGAGAAAATGAGATAGGAAGCAATGAGTGTTTCTTATATTCGTGTTTCTCTTTGTGGTCTGCTTCGTACCCCTTCCACTCGTGTTTACCAAGGCATAGTGGGAGTTTGCTTGGGCCTCAGCGTTGTACGTTTGTTAATACGTGTTTGTGCGCGCATGCGTAGTATAAAGCTGAGCAAAGGCATCACAACAACCATGGTGTTTTGTTATGGTGTACGTATTAACGTTTGTACAGTTTTTTCATCATTTATTATAATTAAATTCTTCATCATTTTTGTAATAAAATTCGTCTAATATGCCGAAATCTTAAAGCCAATTTTTTTTAAGGTTTTTGAAGGGATTGCACACATGTTTTTTTTTTAATATTATGAGTATTTGATTGTTGGTGAGCCTATAAAATAAATAAAAAGTTTGTATCTATTTGTCCCTATATCAAAACAAGCTAAGTGATTGAATGAATCGTAAATGATAGGTAGACCAGTGGTGAAACACACAGACATAGCCTCGTGCTGCTCCCCGAGAGCACGACTTATTGACTATACCGTCTAATCTCGTTACTGTACCGCTTAACTCGTACAGTACATATACTTACGTACAACTAATTTACTAACAATAATTGCTAACTTAACTATTTTAACATCCACGGTAATTTTCCATGGATTATGTAAACCATATCTTACGAAATTGATCCTTAAAATGTTTAGGGTTTCCCATACGTCGATAATATGGTCTCATAAAATGTAAAGGCATAGATTTGTGCAAAACAGATTCAGATACATAGTTAGTTTCACAGATAGCTTTATAGCGATCAATATTTGCAAGAATTCATCCTGCTTAATACTCTATCGTTATTCTACTATACTCGTAGAAGAAATCGGCTGACCAAGATTTTAAATCTAAAAATAAATACAAATATAACTACGTATGTAGTCCAGTACCAAGCCAAATAATTAGAGAGATTATATTTATTTCATTTGACAAAATTGGTCCACTGGTTAGTACAAAAAACAAATTTATCAACTAAGGGTTAGTATTAATTTATTAATTATACATAAATATAATTCAACCCTGTCACACGAGCAACCTGACAGAGTGTTTTAATATTGGTGCATCATGCTGTTCAGCTAGGGTTTTCAAAATACTGTTACTGTTAGCCCTCATTCTGCTTATTAAGGATGCAGCCTTCTTCCTCATTATGGCATAAAAGTCGTTAGTTTATGTATGTATGTTCATGTGGGTATGTAGGTCCCTTTTAAATTGCCAAATTCCTTTATTTTATGTTATGCCTGATTTGGGATGGAATGTGTCTAGGCAGAGGTTATTAAAGGGACGATGTTTCTGCCGCTCCCAGCTGCCACCAGACAACTTCGATTTTACCCTAATTAAATTGACTAATGTCTGTAAAATTGGCCACCCCTGCGTTGTTACCCAACCATACAAAATATTAACATTGGTGGAGAATTGCTGATTTTACTGTTACAAACACGTAGCTAGAGGATTCTTGTGATAAAACGTCTTTCTTCTTTTTCGTGTGGTTAGTGACTAACCTCGTGTCAGAGTCTTAAAGCCGCCCATGGGCCTCAGACTTGGCTTCACATGCCGTCGAGAAATATCTCTCAGGCATCCTTTCCTCACGATGTTTTCCTTCACCGTTTTTGAAGCAAGTGATAATTATACAATACGCACTTGAATCCGAAAAGTTAGAGGTGCCTTGGGTTCGAACTCGAGACCTATGACTTAGCAGTTCGACAGTCACGCCACTAGGCTATCATTCCTAGAACGTAAAATCATGGAACTCATATTTCCATAAGTCTGAAAATGAACTCCTCCTCGCCTACGTTTTTCGACCGTGAATTATTCACTGTCACAGTTTACAAGACATCAGAACATTGGTATAGGTAGTATTCGAATCTTACAAAACATTACGCCCAGTACTCTCCGGAATGGATAGTCAGCCTATCCGACGGCGTACAGTTCGCGTACATTTTGCAATTATATAAAAGTCCGATGTATTAAGAGGCTAGGAAGCATATTGCCTTCAACCGGATACATATACAGAAATAGGATCCATAGGATCTTTCAGATAATCCGACTATAACAGGTTATTTATTCTGAATTCTTTTTATCCTTCCAGGTATACCCGAGCCACGACATCACCAACATCGTGGAGGCCTCCCACTACGTGAAGGTTAGCAACTGGTGCAAGCTCGGTACCGGCAACGCGGCCAAGTGCAAGGTCACCCGATGGGTGAAGCCTTTCCGTTGTCTTGGTACGTATCTATTACTGATATATGATTACTTTGTAATTTGATAGGGTTATCGACTTATAAGGTGACTTCCGACTTTAAAAGTTTGTTTAAAGTATATTGTTATTCAGTAGGCGACTAAGGTTGGGTTGTTAAATGGTCGCCTAAATCATTGTGCTATAGCGAAGACCACTCGTGCGATAAAAATGAAATATAAGAATTCTCGTGGCAAGAAAATATGGGGTTTACTGTCTTGGTTTTTATGACTTTTAACATTAATAATAAGGCCACACTCTCGCCAACCTTCGTCATCTACTAAAAGTGTAAACCCATTAAAACCCGTCCTTTCCTCATACGTATTGCTTGAACCCTCTCATCCTCCCATCCCACTTAAGCCCACCTACAATGCATAACTACAAAGAGTGTTTGGCGGCAGAAGGTCCATTCCAATCGGACGCGCTCCTGGTGCCGGAAAGCTGTCTGTTCGACCACATCCACAACCAGTCCCGATGCTGGCAGTTTGCGAGGTGGAACGCCACGGCTGGACGGGCTTGCGCCCAGAGGGGATTAAAGCTCAGGACCTTTGCGATGCTGTTGCCTTGTGGAATTAGCCTGTTCTCTGGTGTTGAATTCGTCTGCTGCCCGAAGCATTTTAAGGGTAAGTGTCAGCATTAAATCTGATAACTATTTCAATTAAGAGTCCCGAATATCTTGCCGCATCGTGTCTTACAGTTTTTGTTAGTTTACAATAAAAACCATAGAAATTGCCAAATCATATTAAATTCGAAGTGTATATTGCTACTTTGCTAGTAAAGAAACCTTAGCAAAGATGGCACATAATTTTTCACCAATTTTCAGAAAACGTGAAGATGCACAAGCCCATGGATGTAGGCGTCCCCGTCAGTCCCGGAGGCGAAGAGATGCTTGCGGCTTCAGCAGCGATGGATGAGCGTGATGACGATCTTTTGGATGATGATGACGCTTTGGATGACGATGATGATGACGACACCCTGAACCTCAGCGACGATGATGACGATGACGATACGGATGACGGTAATGAATCTATTTCTATTTTCCTTTACAAAAATGTGGGTGCTTTCCTACTGAATAAAGTGGTGATGACTGCAAAAAAGATTACAGGTGACCACTTGCGAAATCTTATGAAAAGATTTCTTTATACACGTGCGTTCTCGTGCGTGTTTCTCAAATGAATACAGCTAATATCTTTAAATATCTTGGAGCACTGGTTATCATAGAAGCAAAACAATCAGGACCCAAACCTAAAACTTCAAAATTTCTAGACATGGATGAAGACGAAGATGCAGATTTATCTCGCGACGACGATGCCGAAGATGACGATTATACCGATGGTGATGACAACTCTTGGCCACGTCCTGAGACCTCATCTCAACCATCAACTACCACGACCACTACTACCACCACCACGACCACTACGGTAAGTTGTATTATACCATTAATAGTATTATTGCTTAACAAAGGACCAGGACCAAATACTGAAAAGACCAGCCAAATGAAAGTTAAAAGTATAATTCAAGTTCAAACTCATGCTGCCGGGCAGGGAATAAGCACATTTAAAACATTAAAATTCAAGTAGATAATGGGAAGAAAAAGCAGCGGAACAAAATCCTCTGCAAGATAGATTGAAAAAGGATGCAATACTCGAACAATGAAACTAATTGAACTATTGAAAGTCAGAACATCTCAAACAAGACAAGACATCACTGTCTTCCAATGACGGATCCATTAGCGTGGCAACGTTAATGTTAAGACTGATTGTTATATTGTTTGCAGGCTTCTTCCGCTACCTCCGACCCTTACTTCTCGCACTTTGACCCTCGCACTGAACACCAGAGTTACAAGGATGCGCAGCAGAGGCTGGAGGAGACGCACCGTGAAAAGGTAAGAACTGTCAAAAGCACAAAAAAAATAAGTCCGACCCAATTGAAGTTATAGTTATATTTTTCTGCATTTTCACAATTACTGTGCTGTTAGTTGTTGTAAGTATAGGTTTTTTTTCTGAATGTATGATAGAAAGTTTTGATTTGCCGGTACTTAATTTTTTATTTGGCCGAAAACGAAAACAATATTGGGTTGGACTCTACTAAATATTCGAAGAACTGATCAAGTAACTGTACCTCTACCATGAGTTGTCATCGAAACCTTACTCGCTAGCGTTAGCGTATTAACACGTTCAGTGCCGGGACGCCTCCTGGAGGGTTCGCCGAGTCGCTTATGAGATGCTGGGAACCCTCGCGGAGGGCTAATTTTAAAAGTAGGTTTTTCTTAGTGAATACAGCATTATAAACCGTGAAAATAAAATCTGATGTATTCGTATATTTTAACAAGATTTATTAGTTCAAGCGTTGGTTTTAAAATCCAAGCTATTTTACTTTCAAAAAATTTTTTGTTCACGGTTCAAAATATTCACAAAAAAAATAAAATGTTGGTAAATACGTATAGCGACAAGACCCCCTGAACACACTATTTTACGACGTTTTACAGTGTTTTATATCAAGGTTTTAAACCTAATGCCGTTGACCGTCCGCGATAGTTAACTTTAGCGCAAACGTAATGCCGGTGACCCTCCTGAAGGGTTCACTTCCAATATGTATGGTGGCATGGCGTATGAGCTTTATGAAAAGAGGGTGGAGTCGGAAGTGTTAACGTTGGATCAAATAGATTTCGATAATGCTCGCACCATGAGTTTTACGGAGTCTTACGCAGGCGCTAAGGTAAGCTCGATAGATCGTGTCGTCTAGCTAACTTCACTCTTATGTTTTGTTTCTTTCTTTCTCAGTAATAAGAAGAGAGAAGGGCTCATATGATCAAAACGTAGTGGTATCGCTATGGTAACAATGTTATGACAGTCAATATCATGAAACAATCCGACTAAATAAAAAGGTTGGCGGTTAGTGGTATTTAGGTATGGTAGTGGTATTTAGGGGTTGTTGAATTTTTATTCCTTTTAATAATTATGTACGTCTATTCAATTTGTAATTTCTTTGACGATGTGTGATTTGCGGCGTTTTTTATTTAAATTTAAAATGAACTATGTTTACAATCAGCCTGCTGGATTGGCACAATGTCGGTATCAACATAAACGGCAAGTTCTTGAACCATCTTCGCTTCGCAGATGAGATGTCTTGGTGCACATGCTGAAGTCACTAGATAAGGAGAGCCGAAAATGCGATCTTCAAACGAACGCTGAAAAAACATGTCTATTAAGTAACAGCATAAGAGTACCAACGGTGATTACAAGACACACCAATCGCATAAGTAGACAATTGTGTTTATCTCGGGCAAAGCGTATCATTTAATAAAGCTACTGAAAATGAAATAGATCGCAGGATAAAGAGTGCATGGAGAAGATATTGGTCGTTGAGAGGTATTTAAATCACGCATTCCTATTCGCCTTGAAAAAGAAAGCTATGGAAACCATTATCTTACCTAATCTACGGTTGTCAAAGTTGGACACTAACAAAGGCAGTTATAAAAAACTCAAGCCTTCCTACGAGCAATGGAGAGGAGTAAATTAGGAACTAAACTCCGAGACCGAAAAAGAAGCAAAAACATACGACTATGCACTAAAATAATAGATGCTGTGGAACTAGCTTGCAAATTGAAATGGCGATTGGCAAGACACGTAGCCAGAGCCACAGATGGAAGCTGGAGTGAGCGGGTTCTCCATTGGTACCCTCGCGATGCACCACGCACCCGAGGCAGACCCAGTTGCCGGTGGTGTGACGATATTGTGGCCGTGACCGGCCCCACCTGGACTAGAATAACCCAAGACAAACGAATGGCGAAAGATGGAGGAGGCCTTCGCCCTTAAATGGGCAACCAATATCAATCGAAAAACATTGTGTATCTAATTTATTTTATTTTACTTAATCTGTTAAATCTATTTATTTATTTAATAATCTATTCTTGTTCATCTCATTATTGTTGAAACGCATGTTTATATTATAATATAAATGAATGAAATAAATGTACTTTTTGGGAAATAAAAGGCTTAAATAAATAAAATGAAATGTTTACAATAATATAATATTTTGGAAAGGAACTTGATTTTTTCTTGAAATTCACGTTGTGCACGCGCGTCGTTGGTCTCCAAATTTAGCGGCCAGTAACATATTCCAAGCTAAATAAGCTCCTCCAGACATTCTTTTGACTTTAAAAGACTCAAAAATGTGTATAATTATAATGTTAACATGTTTCACGCCTCAAAATGCTAGTGAGCTACGTAACTACTATCGCAAGCGTATTTTTTGATAGCGTCTGTCAGATTAGTGACTCATGGTGCAGTTTTGTATTGGACAGCTGAAAACGTTAGTGACTATCAAATAGATTACGTTAGGTTTCTTACCTATCGAAATCTATAGTGCTCTTGGTACGAATTTTAATTCTTTCTGTGACCGCTAGGGGCTCTGTTCAATATATTTTCATATAAATCATTGAGGGAGACGCTAGCGAGTTTTGACATTATCGAAATCTATTTGATTCACATTAATACGCTAGCGTTTTTAACGCTAGCGAGTAAGTTTTCGATGGCAACTCATGGTAGAGGTACTGATCAGTTAATCTAGTGTAAACTTTTATATGAGCTATTGTACTTGCTTTGTTATACTATCCATGCAATACATAAAGAATGCAATGCAATAAAGTATTGAGGATTGTTTGGTCTAAATAATACGTACTTTGGTAATGAAGTTTGAAAATATCAGATGATAAAGAATAGGCTATGAGAGGCCAGGGGTTGCGTACAGAAAAACCATGTTTCTTTTGTAACTAACGAAATATAAATGTAACTATTTTGTGTGTGTGGCAGATTACCAAGGTGATGAAGGAATGGTCGGAGCTTGAGGACCGGTACCAGCAGATGATGAGCAACGACCCCGCCGCCGCACAGACCTTCCGTCAACGCATGACTGCTAAGTTCCAGTCTAACATTCAGGTAATTTTGGTAATTGAAACATAAGTAGCTAGGTACTTAGCGGTTTCAAATACTTTAATATAATGACTGTGACATAATTAACCAAAATATACTATTGGATGTTTGTTTTCTATAGACTTCCGTGAAAATAAATTATACAATTAGTGGCCAACTTATTGCTTGCTCATACATATTTTGTCTTTAGCTTCCTTAATATTATTATAATCTAATTCACAAGTTCGCAAAAACTTAAAAAAAGCAAAGTAGTTACAATGAATTTGTGCGCTGAAAAGTTTCTTAATTAGTACTTTATCTAAATACTTAATTGTGTTCCTCAGACTCTGGAAGAGGAAGGTGTAGCCGAACGTCGCCGCCTGGCCGCTTTACATCAACAACGTGTGTTGGCTCACCTCGCTCAACGTCGCCGCACCGCACTTGCATGCTACACTCGCTCACTCCGGGACACCCCACCCAATGTAAGTACTATTATATCATAGAAGAGTTTGTAAAGAAGATGATCAAATTCTTTAGCTTCTTATACAGTGATTTTAAGGACATATATTAAGTTGATACCATCGTTTTTAACATTTGAAGGTTAACATCAGGTCAGGTTAGGTCATTTGGTTAGGTTTGGTCAATTTTTATTTAAAAATCTTAAATGTTGTCTTTAGTCTTATTCTATCTTCTGTGTCTTTGGACATCTACGAATTCTCACTCTCTGAACCGAGAGGCTTATAATGAGAATTTTTAGATGTCCTAATTGATTTGTCATATCTAGCCAGAGCTACATTCCTCAAAGATTTCTCAGTCGATATCTTTTCGACCAACATGTGGCTTAATCTAAACGGACAAGACTTCAGATTACGTCAATTCTGACTGTACATGTATATTGTTCTATTTATACAGGCTCACCGCGTTCAGAAGTGCCTGCAGCGTCTCGTCCGCGCGCTGGCAGCCGAGCGCAGCGGCGCCCTCGCCGCCTGGCGCCGCGCCGCCGCCAACGGGCGGGAGGCTGCCGCTGCTGAGCGGTCCAGTGCTGCCGACCGACTGCAGGTATATACGTGCAACCAATCGGATGGGCGGTGCCCCATTACAGCTTCACACTGAACATTGTGTACCTGGGCGGCCGAGCTCTGCTCTGGTGAAAATAGCGAATGCTCATTTAATAGTACAGGATAGTTCATATTAATTCCATGCTGCCATGATAGTAGGGACTTACTAATTCCATGCTGTCATGATAGTAGGTACTTACTAATTCCTTGCTGCCATGTCATTATTCTAAGAATAGATATTACACATTCTAAGGTAACCATCTTGATCAAAACTTTGGGCGACCGAGCTCTGGTCGGGTGAAAATACGGAGAAAACGAATTTTCCCAGATATAAGATCTAGCTAGATCTAGTTTTCGCTCCCGTAAACCCCTATATTGCAACTTTCATCGAAATCGTTAGAGCCGTTCTCGAGAACGTGTTTACAAATGTATATGTTTATACATATAGAGATATTGCTCGTTTAATATTATAGGATAAAGCAAATACAGTTATGAATGTAACTAGACTACAATCGATCGAAGCTATCGTGGCATATTTGAGACATTGTATACCTAGATCTACAGGTGTCTGGAGACCTATCATTCGCAAAATACGTGAAGTGGCGGATGCTTGCGCGTTATACGAGTACTATACCAGTAGATATTGGTAGCTTCGAAATAGATCACTATTTCGAAGCTACCAATATCGACTGGCTAACGGCGATGGACCGCAATCTAATTGTTAAGTTTGTGAATTCATACAACACTTCTGTCTCACACAGGATGCCGACCGAGCCCTCCAGCGTGCCCTCTCCGCTCTCCGTCGTCGCCCGCATCTGTACGCCAATATCGGAACTGCTATTGAAGACTACGTTCAGGTACGAAATGTAGGTTGAAAATTCTGTTATTTTGAAAACCCTTATCCCCTATTATTAAACCCAGTATCTCTAACCATTTTTTAGCATACAATACCAATTCATCATCTTCCCATTTTCCCTACCTCTCTGGTTAGGTTACCAAGAGCTATTAAATCTAGTTTAAACTTTGGCTCTCGGTGACACAAGATAAACTCTAACATTCTAGTCGATGCAATCCAAGGACGACATGGCGGTGTCCCTGATGTCGATGACCCCTGAAGCTGAGGAGCTGTTACTGGACCGCATTGAGGCCGAGGTTCAGCGTGAACAGGCAGCCCGTGACCAGCTCAACGCTAAGCGAGACCAGCGTACTCGACAGCGACAGGACATCCAGAATGAACGGGCTAAGGTAAGCATCCTTTGAAATATTGGACAGTCCCTTTCTGAGGAATTTACTAGATTTACTAAAAAACTAGTATGCATCATTGATTAAAACTGGGTCAAGCCACAACCCCGAAAATCACTGCCATTATTAGTTAACTATTTCGTCCGTTCGTGAATCCATTCTGTATTTGGAGTTATTTTATATAAATAAATAATTGTCATTATTCCTTACAATGTACTTCCGTGAATCTCAAAATATTCGGCACTATCGCCTTTCAGACCTCAAACGGCGTCAAGGAAAGCCTAGAAGCCGACGACGAAGCGAGTGAAGCCAGTGAGATCGAGGAACCCTCGTCCAGCAGCACCCGCGGCCCCTCCCCCTCCGCATCCGTGCCCCCCTCCGCACCCCCCTCTGCGTCTGCCAGTGCGTCGCCCGTGCCCTCTGCTGTGTCTGTTACGCCACACGATTCCACCACCCATGCTGCTTTCTCACAGGATACTACTACCACTGTAAGTACCTCATTACGGCCAAAGGTTTGAACATGCTTTTCGGTCAGCTGTCTGACTCCTCCTGACTGAAAAGCATTTTACTCAAGCAGTTGCTTTTGCGTCCTCAATTGCATTCTCTAATTTGCTTGGTCTTCACCAGGATTGAGTGAGGTTAATGTTAACGAATTTGATAGCTCCATAGAACTTTAAATGACTAACAAGTAATTTTATGTTAATTAAACTGATGATGCCTATTGTTTATTTTAGGAAATTATCACCAGCACGGCGACTGATGTACCAGAGAGCGAGACCGCGGAGACCGGCGAGGTCAGCGAGACTTCCAGCCGACGATCCACTAGCGAGGTGAATTATATAAATGTTATCAATAGTACATGGAGAGTCAAAACTAACAGAGGAATCGATAACATAATAATACGATGTTGGTCTGACTCACCACTCGAGAGTATGAGGTACTAAACGCTATAACTCTTTACAGACGGAAGGCGAAGGTCTACGCGCGGCTCTAGAGCATGCAGAAGAACGTGCGCCCCCACCGCCCGCGCACGCGCTCAAGCACGAGTTGCAGCACTCGCAGCCTGTGAGTACACAGTACAGTAATAACGTAACTGTTCTTCCGAGATTGATGTGCCCCGTACTCATACATGATTAACCTGTGTGGTAAACAAAAGTTGCACAAGATTGTTACAGCAGTATGTTTTGTGTTGAAGGAAACATGTTGTTGTTGCAACATTTCACACATTTCACGTGGTTTTCAGTGTTTTGATCTGTTCTCCAAGAACTGATAAAGATCTATTCAGACTTATGTCCTCTGGTAATGCTATTTCCGTTGGTATTTTAACATTCACAATGTGGTTTATCTGGTCTAGCTCTGGTACGAGCATGATTGGTGAAAAATTTAGTTGATTGGATTGTTGTTGTAAAGAATACAGTGTGAAATCTTTACTTTTAATAAAGCATTTCTGAGTCATGCTAATGACCCCTGCTCTAGTCAGCTGACGAACAGTAACTTGATCGTCGCATATGATTTTGATGGAATATGTGTCACAGCAAAAATATAGGTATTGTGACGTTGAGTGTAATTCTACCCATCTGTTTTTGCACGCTGTTCTTTCTGTTTTGCACCTTTGGGTTATTGGATTTGTTTCGCAAAAGTTTTCATCATTTTCCAAATTTAGGATGGGTTTGAAGAGCTCACACATGAAGGATTCTCCGTGATACAAACATGTGTCAAGTTCATGTATGGTTGGTACAAAGTAAGCATCCTTTTTTAGATTCACTGCGACGTATTCCGATATTGGTATTATGCTGGTCATACTGTAATTGGTTTGTTGCGGAACTGGTATTATCCTATATAATTGAAAACTTTCTCTTGCTATGAGCGGGAATGTAATTTCGAAGATAATATATTTTTCGGTGACCCGAGCCTTTGTTCTCAGTAGCTTGTAGATATGCTGAAGGTCTGTCTCTATGTTTTCGATTGGTAGGCCTAAATCTTGAGGCATTTGGCCGTAGATAATTTGTAGCTCTCGTTTGAGCTGTGCTGGTGTCAATAGATGCAGACTGATTTGACCATGGTAGATTTCCGATATTGTATCGATCAAAGTATCCTGTATCTGTTTCAAGTTTTGCATCATATTAATGGTAGCTATAGAGACCAATGTGAAGTCCTGTTGTGTTGTCATCACATTGATTTCTTGTTGCAGCTTACTGTTAACCTTATCCAAAGCATTTAAATGTTTATTTATGGTTTTGTGTTGTTTTGCTATTATGTCTTCAGTTCTTTGTAGTACATTGTGCTCTGCTTCGACGATAGATGTCAAGTTCTTCCATAACTGACCTTGGTGTTTTTGATTACGGTGCACAAGTTCAATGTCCTGTCTGTATTTTTCTGCGAAGCTTTCGTCTAATACTCCGAACAATGAGTTTGCGATTGAGCCGACAGCGTTGATAAGGCCGCGTCGTGTTCGTATGCGCTCGCCGTAGTGCTGGCTAAGCAACAGCTGGTTATAGTATTGCAGTTCATTGTAATCGTGACGTATTTGTAGGAGTATCATATGACAGTGACTTGATTCCATAATTGTTTCACATGTTTTGTCGAGATATCTTGTAAAGTCCTTGATGGCTGTGTCTCCTTGCCAATATGGAGACATGTTAAAGTATGTGACTAGTTTCCATTTATCTCGAATCAATTGTACTTTCCCCACAGTATCAAAGTACAAACTTTTATTGGTATCAAATTGTGTAATATTGTATGAAGCTGTTGTTGGTAATATTATACTTAAGAACAGTAACAATGCCAATGCAATGTTAACTATTTTGGGACAGGTACTGTACGTTCTGGTGTTTGGTTGCGGACGATTACGTGGTTCCTTTTCGGCTTTAGTACTTTGATGTTGTAGTAGTTCGCCTTTTTGTTTTTCTGGTATGGTTGGTTCTGTTTGGTGTATAGGTAAAACTGATAGTTTAACTATAGGGCGCTTCATGTAGCCGTTTTTGGTTTTTAAAGTCACTACTCTGACAAGTTCGTCTTTTCCTGGATGGACTTCCATCACACGACCCATTGGCCATTTCCCTGCTGGTAAGTTGTCGTCATGTATCATTACTAGATCACCCACGTTGACGTTCTTTTGGTATTTCATCCATTTGTTTCTGGTTGATAGTTGAGTTAAGTACTCTGTTTTCCATCTCTTCCATAAATCTTCAAATAATTTCGACACTCGATGCCACCTGGTTCTGGCGTCTTCTGCTGTGTCAATTACGGTTAAACCTGGTCTTGCTGATAGGAAATGGGCTGGTGTGAGGAAGTTTAAATCCTCCGGGTCTTCTGATAGCGCACAAAGTGGTCGTGAATTAAGGCAAGCTTCTAGCTTTGATAACAGTGTTGAGTATTCTTCAAACGTAAATTTCTGTTGTCCAATCACGCGTTTGAGGTGGTGTTTGAGACTTCGCACTGCTCTTTCCCAAAGTCCTCCCGCATGAGGGCAAGAAGGTGCGTTAAAATGCCATTCAATTTGTAGTTCGGTTATCTCTTTAAAGAATGACTCATTGAAAATATTTTGAAGATGGTCGTATTCTTCTTGTAGCATTCTGTTGGCTCCAACAAAATTGGTTCCATTGTCGCTATAGATGTGACGTGGAGCTCCCCGGCGTGCTGCCATTCTGTTTAATGCGGCTACGAAAGCTGAACTGGTTAAATCTGAGACGAGTTCTAGATGCACAGCTTTCGTCACCATACATACGAAAAGCGCTATGTAGCCTTTGGTAGTTTTTATCCCACGTCCTTTGTTTGCTTTCACATCCACAAAGCCTGTGTAGTCGACACCACAATGATAGAAGGCGCTTTCAGGGTTTACTCTGGATGATGGTAGATCACCCATGAGCTGATATTGTTGGATGGGCTCTTGCTTCTTGCATGTAACACACTGTCTTATAACTTTCTTTGTAGCTGAATATCCGCTGATTATCCAATAATTTTGTCGAATGTTTGATAAAGTAAGGCGCGCTCCACCGTGGTAAGTTAGCTCATGAGCGTATTTAATTATTAGCGTGGTAATTCGATGGTTGTGTGGTAATATGATTGGGTGTTTCATCACTGAACTTATTTGTGCGTTTCTTAATCTGCCCCCTACTCGCAAAATACCATCCTGGTCTAGGATGGGGTGTATTGGTAAAAGTTTACTTTTCGAATGCACGTTTCTATTCTTTAGTAAGTAACTGACGTCACTAGCAAACTCCATATGTTGCACACTTTTAATAATCAGCAGTTTTGCGCGACGGAGTTCATGTAATGTGAGATAGGGTTGACGGCCTGCCTTTGCAGTAGGTAGTCGTAGTATCCATGCAAAAACGCGCACAATTTTTGCGAATGAATTCAATTTATTTAATAAATGGTTAATAATGTTTGGTATGGTCATGGTTTCTTTCTGGTGTTTTTCCACAACTACTGCATTAGACTGTCTTATCTCTAAGCTGGTTTCATAGGTGGTTTGGGGTATGGCTTGGTTTTGGAATGCTTGAATCCATGATGGCCCCTGCCACCATAGGTCATGGTTTCTTAATTGTTTGGTTCTTAATCCACGGCTGGCACAGTCAGCTGGATTTTCAATGGTTTTAACATAACTCCATTTTTCTTTTGGTATTAATTTGGTGATAGCTTTCACGCGGTTTGAGACGAATGGTTTCCATCTCGCTGGATCTCCTTGGATCCATCCTAACACTGCTGTTGAATCACTCCAGCAATATATTTCCTGGTTATACGAATCCAAGCAAGTCTGAACTTTTTGCATCAGCTGTGATAATAGTTGGGCACCCATTAACTCCAACCTTGGTATTGATATGTCTTTACTTACGGGCACTAATCTTGCTTTTGCTGCGACCAGAGTTACCTCGTTAGTAGTATTTTGGTTGCTGTCTTTGCAATATATAACAGCGGCATACGCCTTGTTCGACGCATCACAAAATCCGTGTAATTGCAAGTTATTGGTTTTCTTTATTCCTAGCCATCGTTTTACTTCTATGGTGTTGATGTCTTTTATTTCTCCCCTTAAGTTTAGCCACTTAATCTTAATATCTTCTGGTAGCGCGTCATCCCAGTTAAGACTTGATGACCAGACACTTTGGAATAGCATCTTCATGGTTATGGTAAATGGTGTGAGCCAGCCTAATGGGTCGAATATTTTTGATATGTCGGAGAGAAGCGACCTTTTGGTTAGTTTTGATAATGCTACTGGCTCCAGTTTCGAGTCAAAGATGAATTTGTCCTGTTGCGGATTCCATCCAAGTCCCAACGTTTTTGTCGAGTCTGACTGTTTAAACTCGTAGATTTGCTGGTTCCACAAATCTTTTTCTAAGTCAGCGAGTAGTTTTGGTTCATTTGTGGCCCATTTTCGTAAATTAAACCCACCCTTGCTAAGCAGTTTTATTAGGTCTGATTTAAGTAGTTTTGCTTGTTCTATTGAGTTTGCTCCGCCACAATAGTCATCCATATAGAAGCACTCTTCTAATGCCTTTGCTGCATCGGGAAAGTTTTGTTTTTCCTCGGCAGCTAGTTGTTTTAAGCACATCATAGCCAAAAATGGTGCAGGCTTTGTGCCGTAAGTTATGGTTGTGAGTTGGTATGTCTGGATAGGTTGGTATGGTGAGTCCCTCCATAATATCTTCTGATACGACTGATCTTCGGGATGTACCATTATCTGTCGGTACATTTTCTCGATATCAGCTGTGTAAACAAACTGATACTGTCTCCATTTTAAAATCAGCTCCTGCAGATCTTGTTGTAGGTTGGGACCTCGGTACATGACGTCATTCAAGCTAAGTCCCGATAATGATCTAGCAGACGCGTTGAACACAACACGCAACTTTGTAGTGGTTGACTCAGCACGAGTGACGCAGTGGTGTGGTAGGTAGCACTCGGGTTTCATACTTGTTGCTGACTGCAGCATATGGTTTAAGTTAAAATACTCGTTCATAAATTTTGTGTATTCTGTTTTCAATTCTGGATCTTTCTGTAACTTTCTCTCTAAGTTACGAAATTGTGCCAAAGCTAATGGTTTAGTGGACCCTAGCTGTTCCTTGGTTTCTGGTTTGAACGGTAATCGGACCTGGTATCTCCCATCTTTCAATCTCTCTGTTGTTGACAGAAAGTATTGCAAACATTCATGATCTTCGGTGGACAATTCAATCTGCTGGTTGATATCTTCGTTTTCCCAGAATCGGCGTAAATCGTCCGTATTGTGAAGAACGACGTTACACCTGTATCGTGGTGTCATTGTCCCACAAAGCAACCATCCTAATTGCGTTTGTTGGGCTATTGGTTGGTCGTCTCTATCACCCCTCAAAAGGCCACCTAAAGCTATCTTGCAGTATATATCTGCTCCAAGCAGTAGGTCCACTGATCGACTGGTATTAAATTCTGGATCTGCTAAATTTATGTTTTGTATGTGAGGCCAGGATGGTTTTATAAATGATTTATTTGGTAAACTTTTGATGAGATTATTCATTATAAGGACTTCTCCTTCTAAGGTAAACTCATTATGAATTGATTTAATTCGTATGTTTATTACTCCCTTGCAGCTGTTTTCTTTTTCACCTACGCCGAATATGGTTCCTTTGCAAGGGTGTCTTCGTAGTTTTAAAACTTGAGCCGCCTTCTCGCTTACCAAAGAAATTTGAGATCCCTGGTCAATCAAAGCCCTCATGGTATGGTATGTGCCATTGTATCCTGGCACTTCCACTAAGGCCGTAGCTAAGAGTGTCTCGGACACGTCATCCCAAGATACATGTGTTGAAGCTGCTGCTTGCTCGTTATTGGTCACGCATGCTGTCGCAAGTGTGTGCGCAGCCTTATGGTTTGGTTTTGCTGATGTGTTTGGCCTGTTTTTGGTTGTAATTGCGTCATGCAATAATGAATTGTGTTTACCGTTGCATTTGCGACAAGTTTTATTCGATAAACAAGGTTTATTAAAATGGTTGAATAAGCAATTGGTGCAACAGTTTAGATGGTTGACAGTTTTTAGTTTTTGCTCATCCGACATTTGCAAAAATTGGGAACACATCCATAGCCCGTGGTCAGCATTACACAATGTGCAGGTGATTGACCGCGACACATGTAACGATTTCGTATAGTTTTTCATGTTGTTTGGATAGCTTTTATTTGATGATTGCTGGTTATTATTTGAACTATAATAATTCTTCTGGTTTGCTTGATAATTTTGATGGTTTTGTGGTTGGATGGTCATCTTTTGGTTATTTGTTTCTTGTTTACGCCGCGATGCTTCTAAGGCGGTAAACTTGTTTTCCAAGAAATCTAGGAATTCTTGAAGGACTGGTAGTTCCCTGGGATTCTTCACTGACTCAATATATTCAGCGAATGACTCACTGTCAAGTTTTTGTGCTAACAAGAGTACCAACAGTGGATCCCAGGTGATGATATCTACTCCTAGGTTTTGAATTGCGTGGAGACATTCTTTGGTCACGTCATGCAGTTTTTTGATCGCCCCGATGGATTGTTGCTGCATACTAGGAATGTTCAGTAGTATGTTTACGTGTGACGTGAAAATAAGTCTACTGTTGCCATATCTGTGGTTCAGTATTTCCCAGCATACCTCGTAATTTTCCGAGCTAATCTGAAGATGGTGGATCAGACGCTCTGCTTCTCCTACTACCTTGCTCTTTAAAAACTGCATTTTTTGAGCGTTTGATAACGATGGGTTTTTGTGTATGGTTTCTGTGAATAAGTCTTTAAACGACGTCCATTGGTGGTAGTTGCCTTGGAATGTTGGAATATCCATCTGTGGAGTAGATTTGTCGCGATGAGATACAGAACACATTTTCGAGTTGATGGTTTTCTTCAAATCGTTATACATTTTCTCATATCTGTTGAATTCATCTTGGTACCAGACATCCTCATCTCCGTTTTCACCTTCTATATCCCAGTGCAGGCTATCGATAATAGCCCAACGACTTTGAAGGGACTTTAATGCATCGTCAAACTCCCACTTGTTCTGTAGTTGGTCGGTTCGTATGGTAGCTACTGTTCTCATGAAAGCTCTAAAGTTGATAGTCTGCTTTTTTATCATGCCTTCTAGTTTATTGTCATCATTTGGAACTCGCGTATCCTTACGTTGGTGTTGCGGCGCCTGTGGATGAGACGAACCCTCTGCTTGCTTCGAAGTCCCTGCCTCAGTCGGTGGCTGGTGAGGTTCTTGCTGTTTTACCAACAAGTTCTCCATGGTTTTGGTAATTATCTGCTTGATCGACAAATAGACTTCCTCCGCCTTATCAACGCAATTTTTTATAAAATACACATGGTTAAATTCAGCAACTTCACAGCACTTCCTATGGTTGCGTTGATATTCTCTCCAATAATTTTCTAATATCTCCAACTTTCGTTTGCAGTAATCTATGGTTTTTCGTTCAGCTCCGTCTTTCTTGATGTTAGTTAGAAGTTTAACCAAGGAGTCGTAAATTTCCGTTTGGCTGACTGCTAACTGCTCCATTATTCTCACGGTAAATTAAATACGCAATTGATAATATAGTGTATAAAATGGTTTGGTCTGACCTTATATTCTCCTTACGCGACAGCTGCCCAATTTCTTCAAAATTGATATCACTGCCTACTTACTTTCCCTATAAACTGGTAAAATACAAAACACTGGTTGCAAGGTCCCGGCGCACAAACACTTCACTGTACTTCGCGAACCGAGGCCCTTAATGCTCGAAGGACCATGTAAAGTTTAGTGCCTGCTTGGTTTAGCACTAACTTCTGAGTTGGTTGATATTTGGTTGATTTGGTATTATATTAGACTGGTTTAATGATACGAAATAATATGGTTTAAAGACTATATTGAATATTGGTCAAATATATTAAGTGGTAAATCTAAGCTTAATTAGCACTAAGATGGTTTGATTTGGTTTGGTTTGAGTTACGCGGTTGGTATCCGAATACGTACTAACTGGTAATAGTTGTGATTCATGCATTTATGGAAATGCACGCAGGCAAAAGTGCTGAGCTGTTCGGTTGCAAATATTGTACCGAACAGCATACATTTTATTGTTACCAGCAAAACCAAAAGAATGTTGCTGAACATCATGGAGAAAAAAAAAAAAAATGGGGTAATGTCTCTGAATCCAACCTTCGTTGTCAGTTTCCACTTGAATTTCAAGCTTTTAGAAAATTACTAAATTGCTTCAAGTCATTTTGGTCCTCAGGATGAAAGGACCAAACTGATGCTCAAACTCACCCCTAGTTACGCTTGCAGGGCTACACCGTGCGCGGCGCGGGGCTGGCCGCCGGGCCCGGCTCGGCCAGCGCGCTGTACCCCGCGCTGTGCGTGGGCGGCGCGGCGCTCGCGGCCGCCGCCTGCGTGGCGCTCGCTGTGGCGCGCCGCCGCGACCGCGCGCCGCCTGCTCAGGGCTTCGTGCAGGTTAGTGTGTAGCGACACTATTAGCTCGGCCAGCGCGCTGTACCCCGCGCTGTGCGTGGGCGGCGCGGCGCTCGCGGCAGCCGCCTGCGTGGCGCTCGCTGTGGCGCGCCGCCGCGACCGCGCGCCGCCTGCTCAGGGCTTCGTGCAGGTTAGTGTGTAGCGACACTATTAGCTCGGCCAGCGCGCTGTACCCCGCACTGTGCGTGGGCGGCTTATATAACTATTAGCCTTAACTCTTCTTATAAGTAAGTTATGAGCTAGGCTCACTTCGTGGAACTGGATACCACATAAAAAGGTCAGAATTTTATTATGAACTCGGGTTTGGAAGATCAGTAGTAGTCTTCTCGACACGTGTTTGGGAAATCTCTTAGTAAAACAATGGTTTTGAATCAATTCGAAACGTATTGTCTTTATTACATCAACTCGTGTAATCAAAATAATTGACGACTCCACGATGTCCATTATTATAGAATTTTGGACATAAATAATAAGATATTTATCTTACCCCAGGTGGAACAGACCGGCGCCGTCGCCCCCACTCCTGAGGAGCGACACGTAGCCAACATGCAGATCAACGGCTACGAGAATCCGACCTACAAGTACTTCGAGGTCAAAGAGTAGATTCCCGCCTCTTACCATCCCCTCCCCTTCCCGTTTCCCTCCCCCTACATCCCCGCTAGGAGTGCGAGGTTCGTCACGTCCAGCCAAGTGACTTGACTTGTATGTATCGTCAGGTCTACTTTGGACGGGAGTGCTATAGGTTGTTATGGTGTCCCTTTCGGCCAATTCTTCAGTCTATTTCCTTTGGAGTAACTCTTCAGCGTCCTTAACTTGGAATCTCATCTAGGAGAAAAAAATCTTAGAGCAATATCGACACAATACTCAGAGATGCTGTTGATGCCAAAGGAAATAAACAGAGTTCCAAATCCTTGTGATGTGTGCTAGATGCCCCTAGAGACAGGGTGTTTTTCTACCCTACATCTTTATCTATTGTCCTCAGCGTAATTCTTTATGGAATGAATGTGTGTGTTAATTATATATTGTTCGACGAGACCGCACTTCCGGTGGGGGAGACCCTTTGTTATAAACATTCATTTTAATAAAGCTTGTGTGATTAGTGGGAATATTCGTTTGCGGTAACGCGGTCAGTCATACTGTTAAGGTTAGAAGTGATAACGGTTTATTTTTTGTTATTTATTTTGCACCAAAATATTTATTATTATTATTTTAAGGACTTAGATTTAAGTTTTTTTGTCTAGTGTCCTAGAATTCATAAGTGTCACTGTAGTCGAGTTTTTTAAATTAAGTTTTTGATGCCGCTCCCGCAGTGGTTACGTCCGACGGACCCCTCGGTCCTTTGGTGCGTTTTGTTAGTCGTTACTCAAATGATCTCAGTTTTAGTCTGTCTATCGTTTAGCTATAGTTTCCCTGTACGGTTCGTTGAATGTTACCACTGGGGCGAGTGGAACAAACGTCCATGGTACGCTGTGTATATAGGCTCCGCGTACAAATTTGAACCTAAATTACTTACACTTAATGCCCGCTTTCATTTACTTTTCTAACGTAGGTAGAACATAACGTGAATTTTATGTAATAAATGCGAAAATATATTTTAATAATTAATGTGTACTTAGCGATGGGACGGGCGGCATAGCCGGCGCGGGTGAACGATCTTCTATTCAGTCTTTGATTACTCTGAAACATTCCTTCATAATAATTTAGTGATGATAAGTTGTCGATGAATCTGTCTCTTTCTCTCTCATGGTCGCTATGTCTCCTTCCCGTTCGCCCGCGGGACAATACTCAAGTTCCCGACGTGAAAGATCGCCGTGTACTCAACGTGCGTTTTGTATTAGAGTACTCGACCACGTGTGACTATTGCGCACGCGCAATCACGTCGTGCTGACATTTGTTTATCTAGTCAAGGCAACAGGGGCATCTACTTTTGGCAGTTTTCGGCAAACGGTTGTGTGCACCTTGGGTACGCGGTCGCGAGGCAAATAAGCTTAGTGGGTGTATGTACGGTTAATATATAAGTAGATGTACAAAAAGTAATACATTATATAGATGTTTTAGCGTCAGATACATAGATATAAAGCAAAATATAATTATATATCGCATTCGTCCGTATAAAGTAAGGGCTTGCGCTCGTGTCTAATCCCACGTACCACACTTAATGTTACGTCGTAGTTAAGATGTAATTCTGCCTCAGTATTATATACATTTAAGCTTATTTGTTACATAAGCTAATTTATATACACTATTTCTATTTATTTACGGGTGTTGTGGCGTTACTACAAATGAAGTCATATCAGATGCGCCACGGCGCTCTGTTGCTCCTATTTCGCTGCGCATGGCCATCTGCTTGAATTGAGGATAGATGGCGTTGTTGTCATCGACGTAGTACGAGGTTTGAATAACAGATGGTGCTGTTAGACATTCGTCTCGTAGCGAAAGAGGTGCGAGTAGGCGCCCGCCCGTGCTTAACGTACGGCATTTACGTAAGTTACTCACTGTGTATAACGTAAGTTTAATCCCGCATCAAGTAACCGCTATGTATTTTTAATAATGATGGTAACGAGCCGACCACTTATTTTTTTAACAAAACTTTTTGCTCAAAATCAGCTGTTTCTCGTCGGTATAGGATGTCTACTTTCAATCGATCTAAATTTATTGTCGTTCGTCAACAATATTCGATGTTAGTAGTATGTACCTAAAACCTGGTTTCTGTACCTTTTTCCAATCACTGTTTCACGTATTTTAATAAGTATTCTACATAATAATAAATGGTTTGATGATTTTTGTGTTTACTGTGCTGCATTTTATTGTGAGTTCGAAGTTCAAATTGAATCAATAAATAGAAATTTAAATATCGGTGTTTTTATTGGCGCATTGTGCTATCGTTACCTCTCCCTACAAAGTTCTTTAACAAAATATGTGAATACAGGGTGGCAAGGATATCGATGCGAAAACTGATACCATGGATTCAGTACATGGTTCTGAACCCCCCTGCAGCGTTGAAATTTTTCGTCGGTTATTAAAAAAAAAACAGCTGTTTCATAGAAAAGTGCAATACCTACTTACGCGGTCAAAATGTATGGAACAACAGATATTTTTTTTAATAACCGACGGAAAATTGCAACACGTGTACGGAGCGTTCAAAATCATGTAATGAATCCATGGTAACAGTTTTCGCATCGATGTCCCTGCCACCCTGTATATTAGTACCTACACAATAATAAAATAAAAGCTTGCACCTAGAGTGCGTGTCACGAAAGAAGGCAGGCGGAAAATTTAGTATTTTTTTAATAATGTAAAGTTGTGCATTGACACTAGCGCCGCGTCAAAAGGACTTCAGTGATGGCGCGGGCTCTACGTACCTACTTGAAGATGCAGGCGGACAAGAGTATCACCCGCTTATTTATAAAAAAAATATGCTTAACAGACATTAATCATTACTTAACTTTAAGCAACGTTTTTAAATAAAGGGGCTTATCTAGAAAGCAATAGACCAAATCAAGTCAAATGAACTAAAAAAGAAGACTTTGCCTTGCAATAGGATGCTATTGACTAAAAATTAATTAAATGAACCTAATTGAATTCACTACACAATACTTTTTAATGGTACCAGTAATGTTCCTCTTTGGCAACTTCTTGGACAATAATCTACTCTTAAAGACTTACTGCTTCAGACTTTTGGTTTTATTCTGTGGTTTAAACTAGCCATTTTAAATACAATAGGTACACAAGCTAACACTAAAATATATATATATATATATATTATGTACAAATAGGTATATAAAAAAGCGTACAATACACAATTATGAGTTATTACTAGCTGCGCTCCGCGGTTTCACCCGCACAAGTCTCGATCCCGTGGGGATATCGGGATAAAAATTATCCCATGTCCTAACCAGGTTATGACCTACCCATTTACCAAATGTAATACAAATCCGCAAACAAACTCAGTTTCGCATTTATAATATCAGATAAAATGATAGTGTGGTGCCGCACTCAGCCCTATTTCTTCTCATATGTGTCGTAAAAGGCGACTAAGGGACTTACTAGAGAATGGGCAGCAGCGTTATCTATGCATTTTTAACACCATACTGCGATCGCCAACCCGAGGCGCCAAGCGTGGCGATTACGGCAACCCCCCCCCCCCCCCCCCCCCCAAAATGCCAAGCACCAAAAAGAAATGGCCGCTAGTGCCCGGCGGCCCACCTACCTTTGGATACGGTAGCGGTCAAGGCCCCGGTGAGGCAAGGGGTGCTAAGAATCCCCGGAAGAGATCCGGCTAACAGAATCGCCGGAAATTGGAACACGCGTACACTCTGGACCGACGAGAAGATCATCGAACTAGAGGAAGAATTGAGCAGGTTACGATGGGGTATAGTAAGGTTATCTGAAGTTCGAAGAGAGAGGATTCGTGGATCTTTGATAGTCGTTACGGGTCTTCAGCAGCCTGAAAGTCTGACAACCAGTCTTACCAAGGGGTATCATATTACCCAGTTACTGGGTTGTGGAGGTCAGATAGGCAGTCGCTCCATGTAAAATACTGGTTTTCAGCTGCATCCAGTTAGACTGGAAGTCGACCCCAAAATAGTTGGGAAAAGACTAGGGCGATTGATAGTTTCGCGCTACAAAATAACTAAAACAAACTGGCCAACTTTGTTATGCTGGTGTGCGTGACAGCTACGACTTTGGTGTGCGTGACAGCTACGACTTTGCTACGTCGTTGGTGCTTTTCTAGTGTGCGTGCATTTAGCAGCCAACGGCTGGGTGCTATTTTTTTCGACGACTTCACAGCTTTGACTGCAAAGATATGATCTATCAATATTTGTGTTTGACTGTCTATCCAGGTATATTTATAACATTGGTTTCTGCCTCTTTACATAGGAAAAAAGTGACGTAGCGTATGCTTTAAAAAAATACCTACTTATATGAGGCAGAGTAGTATCTATTAATAGAACAAGTAGGAAGTGAACACTTAATTAAAAGCTTGTGTACGAGATTTATTAACCAAGGATTCGAAATCCAATATTCCTACGCTAGGGAAATCTCGTAAGTACATATCTAATCTAACGATTTAAGCTTCGTGCAGACTAGCGCGACGCGACACCGGTTATTGTTATCCGTGAAGTATTCTTAAAAATTGTATTGTTCGAGTCGCGTCGCGCCGTCGCGTCGCACCGTCGCGTCGCGCTGGTCTGCACAAGCCTTTATACGGACTCAACTAATGAAAGAATCCTTATTACATACCTAGATCTACGCCATTAATTATTTGGTGGCATCTGTTCTATACTTTATGTCTGAGGTGGTAACGTAGTGACATCTGCCTCTCCACGCACGTTTATACCCATCTCAACCTACTTTTCGAATGTAACTTCTAAGCTAAGTACTACAAACTGATAAGGAAAATGTAGGTAACGTCTAGAGCCACCTAGTGGACTGAACGCCAACTTCGTAGCTGGGTCGTAGAACTCGTAGATTGGTTGCTACGAGTCGTAGCAAATACTTTTTATGGACTTAAAACCACCACTGAAAATCACAACTGGTGGTACGCTATTTGTGTAGATACCTGTATCTACACAAATGGCGTACCACCATTTGTGATTTTCAGTGGTGGTTTTAAGTATGTAGGTCTACATACCTTGTAAATATTTACGCCCTAAAATTCGAAAACTTGCAAAAATTCCAGTGAAAAATCTAGACGCTTTGGCTCTTGTTATCTGCTTACAAAAATATGACTTTCGGTATCTCTTTTAGTTGGTGTGATGTTAGAAATAGTTTTTGTGAGGCAGGAACCACGTAGCACAAGCATTGTATTCGTATACCTAAAAGAAAATGTTGAAAAAGATAGGATAAATAACAAGAAGCGCCATCTATTAATGGTACCTTACAACTCAATGTCAACGTCCTTCAAAGGATGGTTTCGAAATTCGAATCACGTTCCATTGAAACCATGTTCTGCCACCGAGCGCTTCCCGCTACTAGCACTGTTCCAGAGATGGCGCTAGCAGTCCTTTGTAAACATTGACTGTGTAATTAGCTTATTATTGCCTACGCTAGCTTTTACGATCGTTTCATATTCATGCGTATAAGATAGGATCTTTTTATAAACAGTGTATGTGTTTGAATTCTTTAACAGACTGTTGATATTGTAACATGCACTCAGCGACTGCTTACTTTGTAATACCTACGTATTAAATTACGATGCCTATCTGCATGAATTCTTCTATATTTGTGGTTGCACTTTCGCTTCTTGATTTCGAATGTAGACAAAATCATATTAAAAGGTTTTATCGTGTGTTTAGCGCCTTATATGTATAATGTGAGGACTAAGGCCTAAACCAAATATGTTGACTTCATATTACTTAGTAGAATTTTTTATTTAGTTTGTTTACGATTTAGAGCAAAGGGACAGTAGTAAGTACCTACTTACACATTCCACGACTATGCAAGCATGTGATACACAACACAACTTAATAATGTGATGTGATGGGAATGTTTCAAGTAATTAGTGCAATTAGTAACGATTAACCGAATTAACTTCATTATTGACAAACCACTCGATATTCGATACATATAGCAATGGCATAATATGTTGAATAATAATTACATAAAATATTAAGTTTCAGAAACTAGCCCTGACTACGGAAAAATAAAAGTGATCTAAAAAGTAAGAAACAAGAAAATATTTCAGACAGAAATCAAGACATAGGTACAAAAATGGTCAAGGCAAAGCCGTCGTCGTATGCCATTATAATTTTGTAGGTATTCCTGGCACCCACATGGTATAGTATTCTTATATATATTACTACTATTAACTGCGCGTTGGTATCATTTAAATCATGCTTTTTATTTATAATTGGTATTAATTTTACAGCTGCGTCGTAGTAAGTAGCGCAGTCTCACTTTTACTTGTTTGAACAATTTAAACATATTTATTTACTTAGACAATATCATATATGTACTTACATATTTGTAATGTGCTTGTCAAGACCTTTCTTTTGTTACCAATCATATTGTCATGATTATCAATGTTTTTTTCGTGTTCAGAATTATACACTGTATCTACTCATTTTTAGGGAGAATGTATATAGCTTTATGTTACCCGGGCCATTATTACAAATCTATCGATATTTCATTAATTAAAACTGGTTCAGTACGATCTTTTTCCATCTGTTACAATCAGTGGCCTGGTGGAGTGCGGCGCTGGTAAGTGTCGCCAAATGCTCGGATATTACATCCGACTACCTTTTTGGGCTTCGGCCTCTAGGTCTTTTGCCCTCATTTTGCCAGTCACCATTAGACATTCCATGTTATTGGTACTCTGCGACAAATGTGGTCGAAGTATCTCATGACACGTTGAAGACAGGTGTTGTGCTTTTCTGTCCATGGTATCCTTCATAGACGGCGCCAGCACCACATTTCGAAGGCGCCAAAAAACTCAGTAACCTCTTCAGAATATTACCTACTTAGTAATAGAGTTACCCATTTTTCTATTTGTTAAATATTTATGGGTAAACTATATGCGCAATGTAAATAAAACAGTTTTGGTTTAACGGAGTTGTCATTAAAGAGAGAGGGGCTGGTGCGTGGCTAAATAATAACAGCCCCACGAGTCGAACGAAGGTTAAGCTACGGTTGCTGCGGTCGGATCGTGGATGGGTGACCATCCATTAGATATCGAGACTCCTCCGTGCCTCGGAAAGTACGTTAAGCTGTTGGTCCCGGCTGTCATTCGCTCAGCTCTTTGACAGTCGTTACGGGTCGTCAGAAGCCCAAAAGTCTGACAACCAGTCTTAACAAGAGATATCGTGTACCCAATAACTGGGTTGTGGAGGTCAGATAGGCAGTCGCTCCATGTAAAATACTGGTGTTCAAGTGCATCCAGTTAGACTGGACTCAAACACAGTTGGGAAATGGCTAGGCAGATTGATTGATATTTTTGAGTTGTCATTATAATTATAACTCTATAGAAACTTTTGCAAATACTTGTGTAAGTAGGGAGTCGGTTTTTTTAAAATATATATCTGATTTGATATATATTGTATGATTGTATCTAAAGGTTCTTTGTCATACTTACCTACTTATTTATCAATGGCATTTTTTCAATGGCTTAAAGTGCTTTACTTATTCACTTATCTTTCTGCTCGGCTCCTAAGAGTCGTAGTGTTCAGTTAAAATCATTTTTCAAATCCAACTGGGCAGTTGGATTTAGCGCGTTCAAACAAAAACTCTTCAGCTTTATTTGGTATGTTTGTAACCTTAAGGTGCCGATAGACTTGAGCATTCCCTTGTTACAGAACATCAAGCATTCGCCATTTTAAAATTTGTCGAACTGAACAACGAACAGAGCCAAGCATAGAGCTAAACATCGCTACGAACATTTTCACGATCATTCTAGCGAACGCTCTAGTCAATGCTCGTCAAAAAAAATATTTCGCTACTAGAACGCTCGCTAAAATGCTCGCTAAAACGCTCCCGTTTATTTTTCTATAATGTAACATTCGCAAAAATGCTCATTATATACAAGTGAATGCTCAAGTCTTTAATTGTAAAATGGACCGATAATCTAGCGGTAGTTCTAATTATTTTCCATTTAATAAGAATTATTTTGTGCCTGAAAATCGACGTATAAAAAAGAGCGAAGCCATTCATAAATAATTTAATAGGAAAACCTTTTGTGAAAACAAACTACGTTTAAAATATAATTTCAGTGAATTCTAACAGGCCAACACACGCCTCGTAATTCATTTTCATAAAATGTTGGATTGTTGGCCTTTACCAGTGATCACAGTTTAAAAAAAAAAAACTAACTAGTTATTTCTACTATTTTTATTTTAAGCTAGGTTTTGCCCGCGGCTTTGCCCACGTAAAGCTCGAAAATTATGACAGGACTGTTCTACCGGAATTCAAAGTATCCTTTGTCCTAACCCAGGTCATGCCTTTCATCTGTTCAGCCGTTACGGCATGAAAAGGAGACAGACAGACAGACAGACAGGCAGATAATAAATTCAAATAATCTTTTATAGGGTTCCGTACCTCAAAATGAAAATTTTTAACTTTTATAGGATGACTTCGTAGTCTGTCAAGAGCCCTTTTTCTCAGGAACGCGTGGAGGCATCAAGTTGAAATTGAAATAGTCATTCAAATCGGTCCACTCCTCTCTATTTATAATTCTTATTTCACTGAAACGTTAAGATTGTCCTTCAATCCGGAATTGAAAATTCGGACAGCCGAGCAAGCCCTACTCATCAAGCTCGGTTAAAAAATATTAAAAAGAACTGGTTTTTATCATTCTAAGGCCTACTTGCGCGTTAACAGCTAACTCAGGGTTAATCCAATCCTGCCAGGGTTGCGAGTTTGTCCGAAAAAGGGATATCGCGGCCCCGGCACACATGCAACCGAAGGAACACGTGTGGGTTTTAGTCAGTAAAAGTCTGACACGCCCTCCCCGCTCCGCCCAGAGCGCGAGAAGTTATTTGATAATTTCCCACACTCAAAAAAAAAAAAGGGTTAATCCAATAATTCTCTTTTGATTAACCTTGAGTTAAAATAATAATTATTCATTTTAATCTCTGATCACTGCGATTTCGACAGAGTTACAAAATGGGAGGGAAAAGAATTTCTGCGGGAGGACTGTAATCGTCACGAATTTTTCATTCATCTAATATTTTTGTAACATCCTCCAGTTCTCCACTCACTTTTATGGTTGACTGTACCACAGGAACTACAGTCCGGTCATCGAGAGAATGCGTTTTTGACACCAGTCAGTTTCATACTAATGAATAAATGTTTTGTGAATTTGATCCTTATTACTACTGGAAATTGTCCAATGTCCAAACAAGGAACGCATTCTGTCGACGGCCAGACTGTACTAACACTGCTACAAGGTTCTTTTGGCAATCAAATGATGTTGTAAGGAGGCCCTGTTAGTAAAAAATTGAGTAATTGTTTTGTAAAATGTCACTCGAAATGATTCAAAAAACAAGATGGCGTCCTTAGTTCTGATTTTGGCCACGCGCCAAAATAACCTTGTCGCGCTCTAACTACCACCTGCGGCCTCATCTGCGTGGGTTTCGGGCCCGACTGCCCGACACTCCGAAGTTATTCGAACTAACTCCAACTAACAGTAACGGAGCAGAGTTTATTTTATTCCCGATTATCTTATCAAAACTTAGAGGGAAATGAGGCAGTTAGGTATGTGCCAGATTTAAAATTAGAATATTATTTTAGTTTAATGAATATACATACTTACCAAACCAGTAGGTAAGGTGGATTCAAAATTTGAATAAACAAATATTTCAACACAATTACAGGATTTTTTACACATTAGCCCTTGATCGTAACCACTGGAAATCATGAGGAGAGGTCTTTGCCCAGCATTGGGATCTTACAGACTAACAGTAATTCTGTTACTATTATTGTTAGCCTGTATCATCCCATCCCACTAATATTATTAACGCGAAAGTTTATGAGGATGGATTGATGGATCAATAGATGGATGTTTGTTACGCTTTCACGCAAAATCTACAAAACGGATTTGGATGAAATTTGGCACACAGATAGTTTATAACTTGGATTAACACATAGGATACTTTTTATCCGCATATTCCCACGGGATCGAGACTTATGCGGGTGAAACCGCGGGGCTAGTAGTAACAGAATTTTTTGAGTTATTGGAAATAACAGGAAAAAAGACATTTAGAAAATAAGTATAGATTCAAAAATATAGGTATGTTGTAGGTACTTAATACTTATTGACTGTATGATTTTAAGATATAAACATGTTGATACTATCAAAATTTGGGAAGCACTAGATTATTACCTAACAAACTTCAACTCTTCATCATATAACCGATAAAAAAACATGAAACTCAACTGGTGTCCTACACGATCGGATGGCTACGTCACAGCGACCTACGTACTCACTACAACGTGACTTGTACGATATTCCAGTAACGGTAGTGATGTCTAGTTCTGGTTTGACGTTCGTAACACACCGCAAGACCGACAGGCGGCACCGTTTCACACCTTTCAAAGGAGCCTGAGAAGGTAAGGTTCCTAAAAATTGGAACAAAAAATGTTGAGTGAGTGAAGAATCTTTGTGTCATACTCTATTTGAAATAAGATTAGACATTTAAACAAACCTCTTTTACAGTCCGTTCAACAGATTTTGAATTCTATTGCGTTGGTGGCATGACAAATGGTAGGTGCAGTAAAAAGTTGGTATTGTAACCACTTTTTTGCTTTTAATGCCATCCTTTTGCCTACGATAAAGAAGTCTTAGTTAAATGTCTAATCTTATTTCAAATGCAGTATAGATCGTTAAAAGGCTTTTAATATTTTAAACAGACAATCTTTTGGAGATGCCATATATTTTTTGCAAAGTTACTTAGTTACATCATTAGTGCAGATATAAAGTAACGCACACTGGGTACTCAGAATACTTCCCAGATTTTATTCTGAAAAGTTTGAATTTCTATAAAACTCAGGATAGACGTTTACGATAGCCTATGATGCCCATTTTTTAGAGTTCCGTAGTAAATAAGGAATGCTTATAGTTTCGCCATGTCCGTCTCTGTCTATTTGTCCGTCGGTCTGTCTGTCTGTCTGTCTGACCGCGGCTTAGCTCAGAGACGGTTAGTACTAGAAAGCTGTAATTTGGCATATGTATACATATTAATCATGCCGACAAAGTCGTAAAATAAAATCAAGAAAAATAATATTTTTTAGGGAACCTCCCCTACACGTAAAGTGGGGATGTTTTTTTTTTCCTCATCTACCCCTTGTCGTTAGAAAGGTCTTTCAAAAATATTGCAAGTTTGTCCAAACCATTTTTGGATTCAGGGATCCCTTTGCGAAATATTAAGCTTTTAACTGAAATTTTTGTTACAGTCAAGTCCCCCCCCCCCCCCCTTCTAGCTAAATGGTTGTACTTGGACTTGTGAAAAAATTCACAGCAGTAGTATATATAACGAAATTAAATGAAAAACCATGATAGCTAAGTAGGCCGTACAGGTTAACGAGTAATAATCGACCAACTTAAATTTGCGGTTTGAAAAATATGATCTCCCATACGGAATGTATGGGAGATCATGTTTTTCAACTACAATGTTAAGTTTGTTTTTGGGATAAATTCATCCCAACTACGGAACCCTTCAATGTGCGTGGTCCGACACGCACTTGGCCGGTGTTTTTTTTCTTAAGTATGAACAAAAAAAACGAGCGAGCCTGACATAGTCGTAATATGATGTGTAACATCTGACATGTTGGCTGACAGTACCAACCTCTCGGAAAATGAATTGGTACCATCTGACGGCCAAATAAAGAACCACAAGCGCTCATTGGTCAAATCAAATAGCGCGCACTTCCCCGGCTTCCTGTAACACACTTCCGTCCCTTTTCACGAAATCGCTCCCACAGATTGTAGGAAAGTGAAAGGAAAGATGTTGCACATCAAAAAACAACCTATTTATTATACCCTTATTTTTCACTAGTATGTAGCGTTTTTTTTTGGAAAAAGAATTTATTTTTCACTTTTTAGTTGTGGTACCTACCCCACACAAATTCGAATACCACTACCTGCTATGTAAATAACAGTGAGGTTGACAACATGTAACTGCAATGTGTAAAATTTTACAGGAGAGAGAAAAAACTGTATAATTTCGAAAATAAATTAAAAATAAATAAAATTCAAAAGTAGTTGGTAAGTAATTGAATTATTTATTGATATTTTTTAAAACAATACAATGCCCACATAGGTTTTTCATTAAATAATCAATACACAAACAGTTACGCGTAAACAACATTAAAATAACCTCATTACTAACGTGTTACGAGCAGTCAACAATTAATTACGAGATGTCAGGTTAAAAATAATCACTATTTTATTAGATTGAAACAATTACATGTGCGGCAAATTATCATAAAAAGAGTGACAATCTGAAGGTATTACAGTTTTAAGAGCTTGCAAGTCATTAAATTAGAATGAAGTAAGTTAAGGCGAGTCCTTAAAAGTTGCTCGTAGGTTGATAAGTAAAAATTAATATTTCTCGGCAACAAAGAATAGTCTTCGTCGCAAATATTTCTTCTTTTCTTTTTTCAATTTTTTTCTCCAGCCTATGTAGTCTTTGACATGTTCCATAACTTTTTGTTCATACGGGATTTCCAAATTTCTGATGAGTTCAAAATAGTAGGAGAGTCTGTATCACCTATACTTAACTTGCCTATGCGAAACTTATCGCATGGATCTCAGTTGATAAAGAATACAGACAAAGTACCTAAAAATAAGCGTCGATCATAACAATTCCTATACGAATTAATGACCTACTTAGTTAAATCAGTGCGTATAAATGAATACAAATAGCTACCTATAGGTTTTTATTATGATTATTACCTAAAATATTATTGAATAACTCAATAGTTCTCATTTATTAGGAATACATTAAGGTATGGATTATAGGACAGAGTCGCACTACGACCGCTACGCGTAACATCCGGATGGCTTACTTTTATTGAGCGTTTTAGGTAAAATAAAACACACCAATATACCATCAGGGACACTTTTTTTTGGGCACGCCGCAATTGTGGCGATAACTCCTCTGTGTCTGTGGCGTCCTCACCTTCCGCCTGACGCAGGTCCTCACCAGAAAGGTTGTTTCGGGAGGTTCCTGTTCCGCATAAGGCGGGAGGAAACGCCCCGATGTCACCACTGTGTGGATGGCCCGAAAGACACGGTGGAGTATACGGTGGAGGTCAGCCCGGCTTGGGAGGAGCACCGCCGTGTCCTCACGGAGGCGATCGGCGGCAGTGATCTCTCGCGTCCGGCCCTGGTCCAGGCCATGGTACGGAGCGAGAGTGCATGGGAGGTCGTCACTTCCTTCTGCGAAGCATTAATGCTCGCGAAGGAGGAGGCGGACCGCGTGAGGGAGAGGCAAGATTCACGCCATCGCGCCCCTAGTCGTCGCAGGACACGCCCCGGGCGTCGGGAGTCGCAAGCCGACTTCCGGCCACCGTAGGCGCGAGCTTGCGGACGGTGAGCGATGGGTACCTCGCCGTCCGATAAGGACCAAGCCTGGGTCGACGGCGCGTTGTGTTCCACGCGCGCCTCAAAGATATGTCAGCACCAACTGACGGGGTCCGTTAGGGCCAATGCCTGCCAGGGTTGCGAGTTTGTCCGAAAGGGAATATCGTGGCCCCGGCACACAGGCAACGGAAGGAACACGGGTGGGTTTTAGTCAGTAAAAGTCTGACACGCCCTCCCGCTCCGCCCAGAGCGGGAGAAGTTATTTGATAATAGGGATGATGCCTGGGTAAAAAAAATGAAATTCGAATTAATCCGTCAGTCAGATTATAAAAAAATATTAGACACGTATTTTTTGCTCTATCATATTAATAAAATATTTCTTAGATAAAACGCATTTTAAGTTGGGGAGTGGGGGTCGCTACGTCACTAGTATGTATAAAATCTACATATTCGGGACGTCATGGCATATTTTAACTCAACGTATCGCCATCATCTTTAGATTACGAAAAAAAAGAAAAAATACGTGTCCAATATTTTTTTTTAAATGTCAAAGACGGACTAAAAAATTTTTTTTTGTCATCGTCACTATTTCCCATCCAAAAAAAAGAGACTTTTCAAACTCGCGCCGTAATCTTACTCTGTCAGTGAATTATTACGAACTGCATTTGCGTTGACCCCTCGTAACTCGCGCACTAGTGAGCTCAAGTTGAAATCTGTTAATTGTGAGTTGTCAATTGTGGCATAAATTGTTCGAGTGACATTTTTTGTGCATTACGAGTTATCAATGGGAAGATTTGGCGCTTAATTTAAAAATGTTTGATGTACATAACTCATTTTGCGAAAAAATGTGGGTTACGAGTTGTCAACGTATGACCATCGATATACGAAGTGGGAAAAATACGTATTACCGAAGCACAGGTGTTACAGCTTTGAATTAAAGTATTTGTCCCTCGAACATATTATATTCGTTGCGTATGTATGTTTTTTATACCGAATTCCAAAAAAGGGGGTTATATTATAACTTCCTCCTTTTCTCCGCTTTTTGAAAGTCGGTTAACAAAAATACAAAACGTTATATAATTTCAGCGGAGTCTAGTACCGGCCAATCGCAGTGAATACTTTATTCATAAACCTACGTTGCACACATCCAATTATTTATTAAAGCTGGATATAAAAATGAAATGGCGTATTGCAACTACATTACATTATCTCAAATAAAAATTCAATATCTCTTCTCTTCAATCAATCTGCCTAGCCTTTTCCCACATAAGTTGGGGTCGGCTTCCAGTCTAACTGAATGCAGCTGAATACTGTATTTTACATGGAGCGACTGCCTATCTAACTCCACAACCCAATAACTGGGTAATACGATACTCCTTGGTAAGAGTGGTTGTCAGACTTTCGGGCTTCTGACGACCCGTAACGACTGTCAAAGATTCACGAACGACAGCTGGGACCTACGACTTAAGGTGCTTTCCGAGGCACGGAGGAGTCTCGGTATGTTAAGATGGTCACCCATCTACGGAACAACCCCGGAAAGCGTAGCTTAACCTGATGGATAGAACCGTGCGGCTGTTATTACTCAGCCACGAGCTCCTCCTATGCTCCCTATCCATATCTCTTCTATTCTCATGGTAAAAGAGTATAATAATTTTTGAAAATGAACCACGTGTATTCATTAGGGTTGTACCCAAAGAGTGAACAGGACGACATTACTAAGCCTTCCCGTCTGTCTGACTGTCTGTCGGTCTGTTTGTCCAGCCGTACACGTCTGTCTGTCTGCTGTAATTTTTTAACCGTACCCAATAGGTAGTCTGATGAAATTTTGACAGAGTATGTTTTGTAACTGGCCTCTATCGAAGCTAAAAAGAAGGTAAACTGTAATTCATTTTGGTGTCACGGAAACTTTAGTGCGCCAGTCCGACTCGCACTTGACCGGTGTTGTTGTGTAGGTAAGTAAATACGCGCGCTTTTAAAAGCTTTTCTTTTTATTTCGTTCGATATTAAAATATTTGAATTCTATGAAATTGGTACTCCTGGCGATATTACGTAGTAAATGGTAATCTGCATGTTCCAAGCAAAATATCGTTAACTGTTCTACGAGAATTTATTTAAATTTCACTGTGTTCCTTTTTTAAAATAAATAGAGGTGGGTTTTATTAAATGGGTGGGACGAATATAACTATTCTATAACCGATAGTTTTAGATTCAGCTTCTTTGCTTATCAATCTGCCTGGCCTTTTCCCAACTATGTTTGGGTCAGCTTCCAGTCTAACCGGGTGCAGCTGAATATTACATGGAGCTGCTGCCTATCTAACCTACACAACCCAATAACTAAGTTACACGGTACCCCTCGGTAAGATGGTTGTTAAACTTTTCCATTAGAAATTACTCAGAAGCAGCCTGGAATCTGGATGGTTGTGATACTTTGTTATGTTATAGGTATATTTAAAGTTGCTGCAAGAAAGAAAACAGATACATAACCACTACACCATCTGAGTCATCTCCAATTTAAGGCCAATAATATATAGGGTGGCAGGGACATCGACGCGAAAACTGTTACCATGGATTCAGTACATGATTCTGAACCCGGTCAAAAAGTTTTCGTCGGTTATTTAAAAAAAAATCTGCTGTTCCATACATTTTGCATCAAAGACAGCCCCATTTTATGTCCAGAAAATCACTGTCCATTCCAAGGTTGCCTGGAAGAGATTGCAGTTAGCGATAAGGCCGCCCACCGTATTTTTGCAGTGTATAAATTTTTCTTTATGTATTTATAATCTCGAGTACAATAAAGTATATATAAATATAAATAAATAAAAAATTTGATCACGTAGGTATTTTTCTAATAACCGACGAAAAATTTCAGAATCATGTACTAAATCCATCATCAGTTTTCGCGTCGATGTCCATGTCAACCTGTAGAGCTCATAAAAAACGCTCTTCGTAAAGTTATCTGCTACTCAATCGTAAAGTTCAAAATATTATGAAATGAAATGAAATGAAATGAAATGAAATGAAATGAAATGAAATGAAATGAAATGAAATTGTTTATTCTGTAAATAGGATATAGGAATCACTTTTACACGTCATATTAAAAATATATTAAATTTTGCTAGATGAGTTCGGCGTTTCCTATCCGACTACTCTGAGAAGAAAGGCCGAAACAAACTCAGAGGTCACAGTCTCTTTTAAAGTCCAGACATAATCTTGGTCAAGCCATATGAGGACCATGTAGATTCACGTCTGAAATGGTCTTTTGAGAAAAGAACCACACAGATTTGAGTGGACCTGTCCAGTCAGTGCAAGCATTTGTCAGTAATCGTGGAGCTCAACTCAGAACAAAAGGAGCTCAACTCGACGAACAATACCAAAGAAAGGACATTTGGGTAGGCCGCATAAACTACTCAAACTGCCAGACCATCATTAAAACTAACTGAGAGAGGATAAAAAAGGAGTAATGAGAAAAAAAAAAAAAAAAAAAATTAAAAAAATATCCACATAGTCCTCACATTCACAATAGGTAATTAAAATAATATTATACTTTACAAAGTAATCATGTCATTTTGTTTTAATGTTTAAATAAAACTGGTATATTTTAATGATTTTACTAAATAATTCTAATGTCAAGTTTTATGGTTTTATCACAAGGTTTAGCAGAGCGAGCAGCTCAATCCCAAGCTTTTTTATCTTCTAAATAATCTGAAATTTTATAGTACCCTTTTTTACAAAGTTTGGTTTTAATACAAATTTTAAATCGTTTAATGGGTAAGTTTCGAATGTCAATGGGAAGTTTGTTGTAAAAGCGTATACATTGACCCATGAACGAGTTGCCTACTCTGTGGAGACGAGTGCGATGTACAGCAAGGTTGTGTTTATTCCTGGTATTTAAACTATGAATATCAGACATTTTCTTAAAATTTGATATATTTTTGTGTACATACATTAGGTTTTCAAAAATATATTGTGAGGCTAGAGTCAGAATATTTACTTCTTTGAATTTTCCTCGAAGGGAATCTCTCGGACCTAGGTTGTAAATGGCTCGAACAGCCCTTTTCTGTAGAACAAAGATAGTATTAATGTCCGCACAGGTTCCCCAGAGAAGAATCCCATATGACATAAGACTATGAAAATAACTAAAATAAACAATTCTGGAAATATAGTGACTAAAGCCCTGCCTTATATTTAATAATTTCAAGCTCTGTTATCTCTGGACTGAATGGAACGGCTGTGCCTTAATTGTATAATGACACGTTATTACTCGATGCGTCACTGTTTGCAACTGTACCAAACCAAAGTGATGATTCAGGTCACTTCAAAAGTTACAATTACAATTATTGTAGAATAAAGAATAAGTATTTTTTTCAATTTGTGTCAAGGACACCAGCACGCGTAGCATGACAACCATAGAAACGAGTTTTCTACGGGTTTTGCGGACGAGGAATAGACAAAGTGACAGATTGTGATTTTTTTACTGTCATTTTGTCTATTCTTCCGTCGACAAAACCCGTTACTATTGTGGTCATGCTAAGCGGGGTGGAAGTGCCTCTAGCGGCATTCTTTACACTTCCAATATCTTTTACGCACTCCACAAGTGGCAATACTCACCCTGGACAAGGTAACCTGAGCTCCGTTACCACCTTTTTGACTGTTGCCAGGCAATAATTTTTACAACAATATACTTTAATTATTGTTCCAATTTTGAATTAATGTGTCGATAGAAGACACGGAGAATCAGGACAATTTTTAGCAGAGGGCCATAAATTAAGCTCATAATATATTCTAATTTTGATCGAATTCCAAACTTAATAACCTGTGTTCCTCATTTCCAACCAGCATGAAATGACAAGCAGATAATGCGCTGTTCTTGAATAACCACAGCGTATGGAAATGTCCTACTTTAATTTGCAACACACCACATCGTTTGGCTGTCATCTCCAGTACAGCGCCAGCTCTAGGGTAGAGCGAGTGGAGCGGTCGCTCTAGGCGCTAGGTGGCAAGGGGCGCCAAAAAGCCAAATGCGAAAAACAATTTCCAGCGCAAAATATAATTTTGATAGCGCGTTTTGAGAGGCGCGGGAGCATTTTTAACCGACTTCAAAAAGGTGGAGGTTCTCTATTCGACTGTATGTTTTTTTTTGTAAGTTTGTTACGCGATTACTCCGCCAATTATGAATTGATTTTGATAATTCTTTTTTCTGTTTGGTAGGTAATACTTCAGAGGTGGTCCCATTAACTTTGCTTGGATATTGTAAGAGTTAGCTTCATTCAATAATACGTATTTTTCCCACTTAGTCTATGTGTATGATGTTATACTATGTACCTGTCACTGTTATTAAAGAGCAGGTTGTGGTATTCGAATTTGTGTATTCTAAAACGTGAAAAAAAAAAAAAAAAGCAGACTTTAAAAAAAAACACTACAAAATGAAAAATAACTTTTATTTCGGAAGTTTTTAAGAAAATTCAAAACCAACGACACCGATTTTTTTTCACTTTTTTTAGATGTCGATTGTTTTTTTAATTATTTAGTGACTGATTGAAGTTAACACTAACAACTAATTTAATTAAATAGCAGTAAAAGCTTTCTTAATTTTAAAGAAATAGGAGTATACTAATTAGAGCTACTTAATTTAATTTGAATTCAATCCACTACTCTGTTTCCGTACTGTTAGTAAGAATTCTGTGCATTTCGCTAACAAGCTTACGTAGATATTTCTCGGAATTAATTGTCGGTAGATAGGTAAGTATGACGGGGCCAGGAAATACTTTATCACTTTCGAGAAAAGCGTAACGTCATTGTTCCATGATGCGTAAAGGGTGGATCGTTGAATTGTAATTGAAAGAAATATTTTGCAGCGTTTTTTTTAAAGAAAAACTATAAGTTAATAATGCTGCCTTATATTTTCATCGGCATAGTAACAAGCTGCGATTTAAAGACAGGGTTCATAGAAAGGAACTTATCCTATTCAAAGTCAAATCATTTATATAATATCCTATTATAAAAATGTGAAAGTGTTAGAAAGTGAGTTTGTTTGTAATGCTTTCACGCCAAAACGGCTGAACGGATTTTGATGAATTTTGTCACATGAGTAGACAATGACCTGGGTTAGAACATAGGATACTTTTTATCCCGATATTCCCATTTAATCGAGCCTTATACGGGTAAAACCGCGGGGCGCAGCTAGTATAACTCCTAACTAATATTATAAATGCGTAAGTGAGTTTGTTTGTTATGCTTTCACGCTAAAACGGCTGATCGGATTTGAATGAAATTTCGCAAATGGGTAGACCATGACCTGGGTTAGGACATAGGATACTTTTTATTCCAGTAATAAGTTCCCGTGGGATAATTTCCGACCTCAACGCGGACGAAGCCGCGCGCAAAAATTAGTAGACCATAAATAAACGGCACTTTTGAATGACGTTTACAAGAATAAAATAATAATTTTATTGAATCTACTTAGTTTTTCGTCTACCTCATGTTGTGGGGTATCGTTAGAAAGGTCGTTCAAAAATATTGTGAGTTTGTGAAAACCATTTTTGGATTCAGGGATCCGTTTGCGAAATATTAATTTTTTAACTGATTTTTTTTGTTAGAGTCAAGTGTCCCCCCCCCTGCCAGCTAAATGGTTGTATTTGGATTTTTGAAAAAATTCACAGCAGTAGTATATATAACGAAATTAAAAGGAAAACTATCAGAGCTAAGTAGGCTGTACAGGTTAACGAGTAATAATCAACCAACTTAAATTTGCGGTTAGAAAAACACGTTCTCCCATACATTCCGTATGGGAAAACATCTTTTTCAACTACAATGTTAAGTTTGTTACCCAACTACGGAACCCTTCATCGTGCGTGGTCCGACACGCACTTGGCCGGTTTTTTTATTGTTTACTTAACTATTTATTTATAAAGCTTTTGCCCGCGGCTTCGCCCACGTGGATGTCGGAAATGTTCCACGGAAACGTACTACCGAGACTAAACTAGGAACATAAATATGTCAACATCCGGCTCCTGAGCAATCAGGGCGTTCAGCAGATTGATCGCCTGGGTAGTGGGAGCATATCGAGCAGCATGAGTACGCACTGGCAATATTAATTGTATACTTACCTATATTGAATTATGATAGTCCACTATTGGACAAAACACCTCGCCCTCTGGACTCCGTAACTGTCCTTATCCAGTTCGCTCCAGCCATACATTCTGTGGGTCGTCGTCCTATCTAACTGGGGGCCTTCCCACGCGACGTTTACCGATTCGCGGTCTCCACTCAAGGGCGAACGCTATCTGCTCGAAGCAAATCATTTCTGTGTATAAAATAGATCGTTGGGGGTCTTCAACAGAAATTACTAGAAAATAATGCCATGACTCTGGTTTTAATCATAGTGTGAATGTACATAATATATACTCTAACAGACTTAAGCTAATAATGTGAAAGAATCATAGTGCATCAAAAAATTCGTCTGCATCGCTGTCAACAGGAAAAGTTCCTGGTGGCAGCCTTGCCGCGTTGTATGGCGATGCTGATTCTGTAATGGACAATGAAATATCTATGAAGCAGTGTAAGCCATTAATTTCTATAATAATGGTGACCTAATTCTGCATAGCGTTATCTAAATCTTCACAAATCTCCGTTAAGTAGAAAAGAGATGGCAAATGAAACCTGAGCAACGTTGGGAGTTTCAATGTTTTATTTTTTCCTATTATCTGTTTTTGATATTCCATTTACTAAACGCCTGTATGAAATTGGAATAAAGGTATTCTTATGTAGCAGAGAGAAGTATACTGAAAGTAAGGGTAGATGATTTTTATCTACGGAATACTTTCCGTAAAAATAATAATGTAGTTGATGAACAAAACTGTGAGATCGATCGATACTGTCTGAGCGGGTGCCCGCCTAATTAATGACAATAGACTCGCCCTCTATTACAAAATTACCTACTGGTGAAATGAGGAATGCCTTACACACTTTTGCTAACCTCTTCGCAGGATGTTATGTGATAACGAATTTCCACATCTTGAACTACTCCCTTGTTGGTTTCGGGGTCGCAAACGCTACTGCTATTCATGTGAAAATCCTGGGTTCCATTACAAGGTAAGTCAAAGTGGGTTTGGGAATTTCTCAGTAGCAGCCCGGAGTTTTTATTTCGGTTTGAACAATTTTATTCTCATAATTACAGAACGCAAACAGTTCCCTTAAAATATGAGATATTAGCTTTTGCCAGCGGCTTCGCCTGCATGCGCTTGTCGGAAATTATCCCACAGGAAATTTAACGGGATAAAAAGTATTTTTTGTCCTAAACCCGTGTCCCAAATTTTATCCAAATCCGTTCAGCCATTTCAGCGTAAAAGCGTAACAAACAAACTCACTTTCGTATTTATAATATTAGTTAGGATTAGATAAATCTTGCAGTTTATGGTAACATAATGACTCCGTGAGTCGATAAAAGAAAAACAGAATATTTAAAATTAGGAATCTGAAGATTTTAAATTCAATTAAAAGGTTATTTTTATTTATCATAAGCAGGTAATTTTTTTTTTCCCCCGTTTTATGGCTATAGGCTCGCCCCCTATTACATGGGGCTTAACCATAACTGGCGAAATGTACTGTACTATAGGCAGTACACCCTCTGCCTGTCATGTCGAGGATTACAGGTGTCGTGTTATGTTATGTTACGTTACTCATAGTACTATTTTAGTACGGGCATTACCCGAGTAGGTAGCTACTTGACAAATGTTGGCTAGTTCAATAGGTTTTTTTTTTTTAAGTTTTGCCCCACACTAAAAATTTCTTCCTGTATCGTGGGTGCGTTTACAAACAGAAATTCACATACACTAACACCGATACCCGGAACAACTACTTGCAGATCATACAAATATATGTTCCGTGTGGGGATCGAACCCGCGACACGTTGCGCAGCAGTCGATCGCTCAGCCACTGCGCCAACCGTGTCGTCAATCAAGGTATTTATTATGTGCGTCATCCGAGCCTTTTCCCAATTAAGCCAGGAATTACATTATTCTGACGCGAGCGCCCAGATACATGTCTACCGCGAAATTGTACCAATTTTGTGCACCAACATTGGTATACGAATGTTGGCAGTAAATTCGTTACGTGGCCAACATTTTGGGCGAAAAAGGTTCGTGGAAGCGAATACGGACTGAGGTTGAAACGATATGAAATGCTTCCCTGTTTGTTTTTGTCAATACTTTATGGGATGCAGGTAATTAGTTTTTCACGTGAATAATAAACTAAATGTTACTTTTAAAACTGAAGGTTTTCATGACACTGGCGTCTGGTGTTTATAAAGAAACTTACTTCTTTCTTGTGTTTTTGTAATAAATAAATAAAATCTTTATTGCAGATCACATAATCCATAAAAAACAGTATTAAAGTTAAAATTTAAATAAAAAAATAAAAAAAAAATAAAAAAAAAATTAATAATTCATGTCACTTTCAGCTGTGATTCTAATTACGAAATACGAAAATATTGAAATAGCCTAGGAGCATTAAGAACTTCAGAGTTAGTAGACGTACACTGAGAATATTGTTCACCGGTACATTTACCTCTCTGACTTGGATAGGTACTGCAAAACAAAAAAAAACTTAAAACTCATGAATATCAATCCTATTTCCTATGTGTTCAGAAGTGTACTTCCCATCAATCTGCCCAGCCTTTTCCCAACTATGTTAAGGACGGCTTCCAGTCTAACCGGATGCAGCTGAATACCAGTATTTTACATGGAGCGACTGCCTATCTGACCTCCACAACCCAGTAACTGGGTAACACGATAGCCCTTGGTAAGACTGGTTGTCAGACTTTTGGGCTTTTGACTACCCGTAACGACAGTCAAAGATCTATGAATGACAGCCGAGACCAAAGCAACACACAAGGCACGGAGAGGACTCGATAAATGTAATGGATGGTCACCCATCCACGAACTGACCGCGGCAAGCGTAGCTTAACCTTCAATCGACCCGCAGGGCTGTTAGCCACAAGCCCCTCAGAAGTGTACAGTACAACTGTTTTCTTAAAGTCCCTCGGCAAACTTCGTGTTTCGTCAGTCGTCAGATTTCTATCAGTTGCCCTTTGCACGCAGACCGGGATTATACTACCAAGTCGATTGAGAGCGTCCGGTCTGCACCAAGTGCAAAGGGCAACTGATAGAAATCCGACAACTGACGAAACACAAAGTCTGCCGAGAGACTTTAAGAAAATCGTTGTACTGTACTTCCATAGACTGATAATAACGTTCCTATCGCTGTACCCACTGTAGTTCCAAATCTAGGTCATCCTTGAAACCAGTATGAACGCCCAGAAATAGAGAAAATATGCAGTCATAACACTCATATCAAACCTATTTCGCGTGCAATAAAAAGATTGTTTTTGCTTTAATCAACGCGGGTACGAGTGGTCCGCATCCGCACTCCACACTCTGTATGGAGGGCTATATACCTACTTACATAGGTAAAGTAGACAAAAGAGATAGGTATACATACAAGCAACTGCGCAAATCTCAGAAGTCCGATTTGACAGCTATAAAAATACTTTGTGAAGTCAAGGAAAAAAAATCGGTTGCTTTAAAAACCGATTCTCAACAACTCAATCAACAATTTATCTACATTGCTTAAAACTGTTTCTCGAAGCATATCGTTTTATTACATGCACGAGTACGAAACGTCACATTAGTCTTCTTAGATTGTCGCGAGTTTACTTTCTGGTTCAAAAGTATCTGCTGAAAGAACTTGTTCAGGTTAACTCACACACAAAAGGGAAGTAGTAACACATCTACCTCCAGTATTTAGAAAGTTTCAACTTTATATCTTAGGCCACTTTTTCCAACAATTACTATCCTAAAATGTTGTGCGTGTGCTGAGTATTCCTTTTCTAAGTTCGCCTAATGTTCAAAAAGGTAAACAGCAAAATATTTCCTGCGTAGATATGAAGATAGAATATATGAGTAGCTGCTGCCCGCGGCTTCGCCCGCGTGCACCCTATTCTTTTTCTTTTTCCAAAATAAGTAACTAAACTAAGTTACTCCTTATAACATCAGTTACCTTCCAGTGAATGTCCCGTCAAAATCAGTGTAGCCGTTTCGGAGATAAGCCAGGACAAACAAATACAGATAGACCGAAAAAAAATAAAATGTTTTGTTAAATATACCGTATATACTTTTATATGCATTTAGTAAAAAGCTGTTATTTTGACATTACAAATAGACACGTCAATTTTATTTATTTGTATTGTATGTACAGATTGTACACAAAAATTATTGTAACACAGCTCTAAACAGTATTTTCAACTTTTGCGTATTGCAAGATGATTATATTCAGCTCTAAACCTGCATAACAACCTTCTTCGTTGTTTGTACTACATACGTAGGTACGTAGGTAGCTGGTAGGTAAGTACTGCAAAATATTGTGCACTACTGAAGCAGTACTGTATTTATCTCTGGTAAGCCGCAGAAAACTAGTTTTATAATCAAAATATTTCTTTCTCCAGTCTACATAGTACTTGTACGTGGATTTACATTTTAATTTCATGCTTAGTCTAAAAGAAAAGGAATCTTTGTTTCAGATATAGAATTTATTTTTTCCAAGTTTCAGCTCTTTATGTTTACTTTATTACTTATTAACTGTTGTCCGCGACTTGACTTGTCTATGATCCAGGATGAAATGTAGCCTAAGTATGTTCTTTTTCAGGTCACGGTCTACCAATGTGGCAAATTTCATGCAAATCCGTTCAGCCGTTTTAGCGTGAAAGCGTAACAAACAAATAAACAAACAATCTATATATATAAAAGAAAGTCGTGTTAGTTACACTATTTATAACTCAAGAACGGCTGAACCAATTTGGCTTAAAATAGGGGAGGTAGCTTGTTTGTTACGCTTTCACGCTAAAACGGCTGAACGGATTTGAATGAAATTTTTCACATGGGTAGACCATGACCTTGGTTATGACAAAGGATACTTTTTATCCCGATATTCCTACGGGATCGAGACTTATGCGGGTAAAACCGTGTGGCGCAGCTAGTAATGGTATAAGTATGATCACCTATATCCCTTCAAATATTAAACTAGAAAACTTCGACATCTATAATTATAATCATATGCTAATCTCGTGTGTCATTAGAACTTCAATAGGCGTTATGATAAAATATGCACAACATCAACAATTCAATATAGGAGCGATTATGTTACAATACTTACAAATTACAATAACTTAATGACTTTACGATTATCTTCACACAATGATATTCAGAGTTCGTCTTTGATCAGTGTCACGGTAGGCTATGTTGCATTCCGATTTAAATCACTATATCCTCAACTGATTCTAGGGGCCTATTTAATATAACTGCCAATCTATTATATGTCGAAAATACGTTACTGAGTTGACTAATCGGCACGCCAGCGCCGACTGGCGGTGGCGTTCGACAGAGTCTACAACATGACGCTCGGATCGGCCGCCGGCCGGGGCTCAGCGGCGAAGAAGTGGCGTTCAAGCGCTGATGACGTTCAGAAACTGTCGCGCGTTTCGAATAATTGTGTCGTGTACCTACCGTGTGTGATATGCTAGTGTGATTAATGTTAACGAAAATTATAATTTGATCTGAACTGGAATGGTTTTTCTATCGCGCAATAACCAATACTAGTCATTAGTACGCCCACAGTAGTTAAAATATGCCTGATATCGAGAGAGACACATACCCTCCTCGGCCTCCTCCGACATATATAAATAAAAAAACCGGCCAAGTGCGTGTCGGACCACGCAAAATGGAGGGTTCCGTATTTGGGATGAATTTATCCCAAGAACAGACTTAACATTGTAGTTGAAAAACATGTTCTCCCATACGGAATGTAAGTATGGGAGATCATGTCTTTCAAACCACAAATTTAAGTTGGTTGATTATTACTCGTTAACCTGCAGAGCCTAATTGGCTCTGATGGTTTTCCTTTTAATTTCGTTAAGGCTTGTACAGACCAGCGCGACTAGTCGCGCGACGCGACACGAACAATACAATTTCTAAGAAAACTTCACAGTATAACAATAACCGGTGTCGCGTCGCGCGACAAGTCGCGCTGGTCTGCACAAGCCTTTATACTACTGCTGTGAATTTTTTCACAAGTCCAAGTACAACCATTTAGCTAGAAGGGGGAGGGGACACTTGACTCTAACAAAAAAAAAAACAGTTAAAAGCTTAATATTACGCAAACAGATCCCTGAATCCAAAAATGGTTTAACTCACAATATTTTTGAAAGACCTTTCTAACGATACCCCACACCATGAGGTAGATGAGGAAAAAAACATCCCCACTTTCGTGTAGGGGAGGTACCCTAAAAAAAAAAAAACTTGATTTTATTTTACCACTTTATCGGCATGATTAATATGTATACATATGCTGAGCTAAGCCGCGGACAGACAGACAGACAGACAGACGGACAGACAGACAGACAGATAGACGGATATGGCGAAACTATAAGGGTTCCTTGTTTACTACGGAACCCTAAAAATGAATCCATAATTCCCTGGTCACACTCACGCCATAACTTGAGAACGGCTGCACCAAAATAGGATTAAGGCTTGTGCAGACCAGCGCGACACCGGTTATTGTTATACTGTGAAGTTTTCTTAAAATTGTACTGTTCGTGTCACGTCGCGCCGTCGCGTCGCGCTGGTCTGCACAAGCCTCTATTCTTTTTTTTGTTGTGTTCGTTCAAGGTTCTAGTTAGAGTAAGGCAGGTAGGTATGTAAGTAGGTAGGTAGGTAGGTAGGATAGGTGGGTAGGTAGGTAGGTAAGTAGGTATGAAGGTGGGTATGTAGGTAGGTAGGAATGTAGGTAGATAGGTAGGTAGGTGCGCCGTAAATAAGTACTTAGTGCTACCCGTGCGAAGCCGGGGCAGGCAGCTAGGGAGACATATTTGTCAAAAAAAGAATGTAAAAAATTACACATTTTCAAGACTGATTATTTGTCGCTTGTCATCTATCGCCTGGATTTTAACGTTCACTATGTTTGTATCGACAATAACCTATATTAACTTTTTTTTTTAATCCGTTAATATTTTCACAACTTCTGACAATTTCATATTAGTTGGTACGAGATCGCATCCATCAAAAGCAGGGGTAGCGTTCCGCTTTGTAATTGGCACTTGTTTAATCTAGTTGTCGTTGGGTCTGCTGGGGTTGCGGGTTTGTCCGAAAGGGATATCGCGGCCTCGGCACACAGGCAACGGAAGGAACACGGGTGGGTTTTAGTCAGTAAAAGTCTCACACACCCTCCCGCTCCGCCCAGAGCGGGAGAAGTCGTTTGATGATTTCCCGATTTCCCTGAAAAGTTGTCGTTGGGTGGGTTCTTAAATCAAAAATGAATTTGACTAGTTTTTAGGTTCGTTTACAAATCTTAATTTTATATTGCCAAAAAAACTTTTTTTATAGATACAAATTAACTCGAGTCCTAATTAAATAGAATTATATTTATATTCTATCTAAAATTAACCATTTCAATTACGATCAGTAAGTTACAGGAATCGGACATAAGTTAAAAGATTAGGCTAACGTGGTGCTCGTGAGTCATGAGCTCTTTGAGTATACATATATGTTTTGTGGTCATGAGGGACATGACCGATCGCCTAGTAACGTATGCACATATTTAGCACAAATTATGTTACATGATAATTTAATACACAGTATATACATAATATCGTACTCTTCAGACTATTACGTGCAAAAGATTATCGATGATTTTTCATTTGTATGATGATTCAATAAATCTGCCTAGCCTTTTCCCAACTATGTTGGGGTCGGCTCCCAGTCTAACTAGATGCAGCTGATATACCAGTATTTTACATGGAGCGACTGCGTATCTGACCTCCACAACCCAGTATCTGGGTAATACGATACCTCTTGGTAAGACTGGTTGTCAGACTTTCGGGCCGTAACGACTGTCAAAGATCCACGAATGATAGCCGGGACCAACGGCTTAACGTGCTTTCCGAGGAACGGATGAGTCTTGGTATGTAAAGATGGTCACCCATCTACGGATCAACCTCAGCAAGCGTAGCTTAACCTGATGGATCGACCCGTGCGGCTTTTACTTAGCCACAAGCTCTCACATAATAATCGCGAAAAAAAATCTGCCGTTCCATACAAAACTTCAATACCTACTCGACACAAATGTATGGAACAGCTGATAATTTTTTCGCGATTATGATGTTGGTACCATGGAAAAACTTTGATGATCTGTACCACTCCCTTAAATATGACCACAGGTTTCTGATACATGCTGCCTTGCTAAGCCGAAAGGTGCTATCTCTGAGATACGCCCTTTTAAATTGTTTTTGTACCATTCAATAGCCATAACAATTACGTATCTAATGGTATAAGCCAAATAGCGCTATCTAACTTAAAACATTTAAAAAACTTCTAAAAAGTGTTATCTAAATTTTTCCCTAAATGACAATTTACAACAATTAAATTTTCTCAAAACATATTCCAAATGAGATAGCGCCTTTTGGCTTAGCAGGGTACTACGTACGAGTATAGTTGTAATGTGAAAGTTTGTATGTTTGGATGTTTGTTACTCCATCACGCAATAACGACTGAACGGATTTGGATGAAATTTGGCACACAGATAGTTTATAACCTGGATTAGCACATAGGATACTATTTATCTCGATAGTACGTTCCCGTGGGATAAATTCCGACCTCCACGCGGACGAAGCCGCGGATGAAAGCAGTTCATAAGTAAGCCACAAAATGTTCCATGCTATAACATTCATAAATTTAGCGAGTTAGCTTACTCGTACATGGAAATATCGTTTCATATCGTGTTAGCAACAAGAAATATCCCCGTTTCAGGCAGGCACACTGAATTAATCAAGCTCTTTGCAGCTACCCGTACCTACAAAGCTCATTAATACTCTACCTTAATTAGTCACATATATTTAAAACACTACATTCCACACATTTGCGAAATCAATTTATTTCTCGATCCATTAAATCACGTATCGCTTCAATACTTATCCGTGACCAGTTTTTGAAGACCTCCTCCACTCCCTACGGCTTCATTGTTTGAGGAACTTCGAAGGGTATATGAATGGTGTGTGGCGTGTCTTCGTAAATTGGCCGACAATAAAAGTTACCCCATGATAAGTACAATGCACGGTGCAGGGGCTGCTACCCTTACTGGAGATTATGGGGGTCTGTCATACGAGGAAATAGTGTTTGAAATCACTTGTGCGATGTATTTGTTGATGCCACGTGATGAGATTGAACTAATGGTACGTGGGTTAAGGCGGCTGGCTACACATGTGAGAGTGCATCTTTTTGGTGCAAGCTTGATTTAACATCTACTTTATGGAAGTTGATACTAAGCGATGATTGTATCTACAGTGGCTTGCAGATTGATGTATTTTTCACTAAGCACAACGTCATGTGTACCGTGTACACACGACTAAATCAAGCTATACCTACATTTCATTAAGTATAAGCTGACGTCTCATTGTACGGAAATCACAATGAAACTGGAAATGTAAAGCTTGGTATGTAGCCGTGTATAGAAAATCTGTTTTAGCCTAAAAGTAATCACCATGTACTTATAAAACAAAGTCGTCGTCCTCCCCCGCCGCGTGCCGCATCTAACAGTCTGTCTGAAAGCAATAAACTCAAAAAGTACCGAACGGATTTTCATACGGTTTTCATCAGTGGACGGCACTGATTCATGAGGACGATTGACGTGTATAATAGGGATGATAACAAAAAAAAAAAATTGTCCCTCTTGGAGATTATTAAAAAATATTGGACACGTATTTTTTATTTTTTTACGTAATCTAAAGATAACGGCGATACATTGAGTTAAAATGTGCCATGACGTCACGAGTATGTAGATTTTATACTTACTTACTTGTAACGTAGCGACCCCCACTCCCCAACTTAAAACGCGTTTTATCTGAGTATTTTTTTATTAATATGATAAAGCAAAAAATACGTGTCTAATATTTTTTTATTATCTGACTGACGGACTAATTAGTTTTTTTTTTCCCAGGCATCATCCATATTCATGAAAGTTTTGTGTACGATGCTTTATCAACTGCTAAAAACCGAGCGAAGCAGGGGCGGATCGCTAGTATTGTAATATTTATTTAGTAAAATACCATAGGTACCTATAGATATATCAGTATAGTCAGACTTGACTTCTTAAAGTACGGTCGCGCCTCCCTTAGACAAATCAATAAACACCGTATTTGTCAAAATCGTTTTTTCGTAGCTGTACATTCGTAGATATATACGTGTAGTAGTTCTACAGTATACATAACTATACAAGTTGGAGGGTCCGATTGAAAGAGGCTGCAGGTTCTGAACAAAACTACAGCATTCCTGTATGTTTAAAATTGATTTCAACTAAACAGGTATTTTCTAAACTAGTGTGTGACGAATGATTTATTCTTGATTCGATTCATAAGTAGCAAAATCTGGTAAATTTGCATAGTGAATTATCAGTATACTCCGGCCACCGAGAGAATGCTTTTCTGACCCCTGTCATTGGACACAATTAAGAACTAATACAATTTAAATTCATAAAACACTAACTTGTTCTTTTGTCTCACCGTTGGACCAATTTTTAGGGTTCCATACATCAAAAGAAAAAACGGAACCCTTATAGGATCACTTCGTTGTCCGTCTATCTGGCTGTCAGTCTGTCAAGACCCTTTTTCTCAGGAACGCGAGGAGGTATCAAGTTGAAGTTAATATCAAATACGAAAGTCTATGGTCTCCTAGAGCTCTAAAATTAAGGCAACTCAATAAAAAATTACGGCCATTTATGCGACATATTTTGATACTCGCAAATAAATCAAAACCCACAGGGTACTTCCCGTTGACCTAGAATCATGAAATTTGGCAGGATAGAGTAAGGTCTCACATGTAAAGGAAAAAGTCCGAAAATAGTTAATTAGTAGTTTATCATACAATAAAAAAAAAGATTTGAAACTTACATTTAAGTGCAGTTGGAGAATTGACCGTGACGTATATATACGTAGATGTATGGGAGAACATGTTTTTGAACTACAATATTAAGTTTGCTTTCGGGATAAATTCATCCCAACTACGGAACCCTTGACTGTTCGTTTTTTTTAAGTTATTCTTGTTGCTATAAGGTTGCTGACAGATGTAAAATAACTGTGAAAGGACTGTATTCAACTGACCGGAGTCAGGAACGCATTCTCTCATAGGAAGGCATGTAGGTCTGTAATATGACTTAGAAAAGTTTTTACGAGTCACACAAAAAAGGTTTTGGTATCATCTAAAACAAAACAATACTTATGTAATTATATCCAAGCACTATTTCAAGTACTTACTATAGGAGCACCTCTGCCTAACCCTTCAGGAATTACAAGCGTAATGCTATGTTATGTTATTTACCCAAATACGAGTATATGAAGCATCATGCAACAGCAATGTAATATGGGTAAAGCAAATAATCAAATGCAAATATGCACTGCGAACTGTGTACTTATTTATCATAATTTGGTGAACAATGTACATTGCATTATTGGCGTAACTTTAATTGGAATCTTAATTCCTGTGTGTATTATGGATTGAATGGGTTTCACTCGGATTATTTTCACTTGGCAACGGCTAACCTGGAAGACCAGAAAGTTCGTAGCTCTAGTTCTCCTCATGAGTAATAGGGATGCATGTTGACAAAAAAATATTTTTTGTCCGTCAGGTAGATTATGAAAAAAAATTGGATACGTTTTTTTTTTTTTTTACGTAATCCAAAGATTACGGCAATACATTGAGTAGGCAATACGACACTGTCCGGTAGATTTTATACCTACCGACGCACCTTGCCCCCACTCTCCAACTTTAAATGCGTTTTATCTAAACTATTTTTTATTAAGGGGCATGCGCTAAGGTAGCCCGCGAAATTAAAATTTTCTTTAGTTTTTTACATTTTGCAGGTCAGTGTGAGGTTTAATGTTGAAAAAAAAAATGATTCGCGACCGTAACCAATATGGCTTTACATAATTATAACCATTACAATCAGCAAAACAACTCGATAAGTAAACGCAATCGCCAAATGTCATAATTTCATGAAATAGTCATCCAAAGCTATTATATGAACTTAGATAGTTGTATTGATCATTTTTATGATTATAATTCTATAAATAAACGTTTGATACGGCCGCAAATCATATTTAGATCTACATACAACATGATACTGACCTGCGCGGTAAAAATGTATAGAGCATCTGTTTTTTTTAAATAACCGACGAAAAATTTCAACGCATGGGGGTTCAGAATCATGTATTGAATCCATGGTAACCGGCTTCGCGTCGATGTCCCTGACACCCTGTATGTAACATCCGCCAACGGGCACTGGGCCCGTGTGGTGGATTATGGCCCACTCCCTCTGGCACGGAGGAGGCGTGTATCTCAGTATTGGGAACATTATAGGCTAATTGTGCTTATAGTAGTCCACTGCTGGACATAGGCCTTTCCAATTGCAAGTCACTGAGCTGTAGGTATTTAAGTCACTGGCCTCTCTTATCTATCCATTAAGAATCATCATTAGTTTTAATATCTATACAGGGTGGCAGGGACATCGACGCGAAAACTGATACCATGGATTCCAGTACATGATTCTGAACCCCCCTGCATTGAAATTTTTCATCTGTTATTTAAAAAAAAAATCTGCTGTTTCATAGAAAAGTGCAATATCTACGCTTTCAAAATGTATAAAGCAGCTGTTTTTTTTAATAACCGACGTAAAATTTCAACGTAAGGGTATTCAGAATCATGTACTGGAATCCATGGTATCAGTTTTCGCGTCGATGTCCCTGCCAGCCTGTATATGTACCTATCTTTTTATTTTTATTAGATAAATATTTATTCCTCAATTTTCGTTATTGCACCTACAACAGCTGTTTGTCTCTGCATCACCCAAAGGTGGACTGGTAGAAAATGCTGTTCATTTCTGTGCTTAAAGTTTTAAATAAATCTGAAAATGGTCACTAGAAGCACAGTATAAATAAACAACAGTATTATATCTTCATAGAAACGACGCGCTTCGAAATCTCAGTGTTACCTATCAGTATGAAACAGTATTGAGTGTGCGGCAGTTACGCACGGACGCGGAAGGTTTATCTACCAAGCGGCTGTAGGTAATTATTTCAAGGTCATTGCCGAGATATAATACCGTTACTTTATTATACTGTGCTAGAAGGTAGTATAAAAAATAAACTTACTTTACCTACTGGTCTTGGTACAGTCCCTATTTCAATTCAATTGAATATAACAATTTATATTAATGTATTGGAATATCCTATTCACATCTGTGTAGCCCTAAATGTCCTGTATTAATAATAATTATAGAGAGATATTACTCGTAATCGTCACCCTAAAGTACGAGGGTAACCAACTTCGATACACCTACTTTGCTGGTTTCAGAGCCGTACCTTCCACTAGTGTCCAATAGATGGCGTTAGGATCGCCGCGTATAGATTTGTTATAAAAGATGTTGTACACACTCGTAATGCTTTTTTGTTGTTGCTCATATTTATTATTGTATTGTAAAGCTCCATGTGTAGGCAAACATCTTTCTATGGTTTAGTTTGTAGAGTAGGTATTAGCTTTGTTTCATAAGGCTGATTACTTATCAACCTTACGTTTGGAGGATGGAAATTTAATTATCTATATCAAGCTTGATTACTTCTTTGTTTTAAAGGTAGAAAGTAAATTGAAGTGTGGTTCTATATTTTGAAATTATGGCTATGACATTTATCTCTGAAAGATGGCGCAGCAATATTTCATAGAAACTTAATTATTCGTATAATTACTATAATAATATTATCAACCTTTAAGTATAAATCAATGCTAACATTTGGATCTAAGACACATTTAAATTAAACTCGGCTATAAAGGTCGAGTAAAATGTCCATATAATTTCCTAATAACTACGAGTAAGTACTTACTAATTCCATGCATATTTGAAAAGAGAATACAGCGAAAAAGTTAAATCTGCAATTTGCGTTCGTTTGTTTCTTGTTTACATTAAATTTGGTTTGAATGACATATTCAAAGTTCATGAGCTACTATTATTTAATCCAACTTTAGTATTAATCGAAATATTATGGGAGAATTTCACTAATGAAACGGAACACGATCAGCACATCTAAAAAAACGCTTTCAAGAGCTGTCAGTGTCAAAATTCCACAACAATGATGCGCACAGCTTTTGAAATCGGTTAGTTATGCTGAAGGCCAATTCTCGTACTTAAAAACGTTCACATTCAAGTCGCAATCGTAAGTCGGTTGTATTTTTGACAGATTGCGAATGATATTAGAATTCAAACGTTCTTAAAACTCTGTATGAAAACTCAGTTTGGATTGCCATAAAAGTAAAATGAAAATGATATTACTTACAGCTTTTTCATTATAGGCAAACATAGGACGCCAGGCGAAGTTAGGGCAGTTGACTGTTTGTTTGCAAATCTGATTCACTACATTTTAATATCCACGCCCTTTACTTAAGAATCTTGGACTGAATTAGGTAAAGTCAATGAAATTCATTGTTAAGGAAATCGACTACCAATTTAAATTATCCGTGTTTTGAAATCACAACTGTCATCCTTTGACAGTTCTATGAAATGTCTATGAAACGGCTAATTGACGTAAATTGTCACTTTGCTAACATTTCATTTTCCTGACTGTACATGTAAATGAATCTATTTCCTTTACATTTGTTCCTTTATACGTAGCAAGCCTTCGGTTTCACGCAGAATGACAACCGACTTCCATATTACTTCCCCATTTCTTAGGAACACCATATTTCGCGCCATCTCATTCACCATATAAATCCAGGTAACCCCTTAGTCGCCGCACACGACTCCACAGGGACAGGGTTATTTGTACCTTTGTACACACGGCTACACATCTAGCTATACATTTCCAGTTTATGCTGATCTCGAATTGAATAGGATTTCTGTACAATGAGAGGTCAGCTTGTACTGGAATTATATAGCTTAATTATGTAGCCGTGTGTACCATAGCAAAGGTCCCATAATAAAACTACGTGAACTTGTAGTAAGGAATAATGTTTCAATAAACGTAAAGCTATGGAAAAAATAGCCCTGACCCGATTGGATAACCTCGATCTGTATTAGGTTAATCAAATTCAGCCAGTATTATGTACTGATTTGCCTGGTGCGTAGTTTTTTTACCAACTTCCAAAGGGGAGTAGCGAATGTTTTTTTTTTTGTCCACTGATTTCTCCGTCAATTCTGTACCACTTTTGAAAATTCTTTATTTGTTTTAAAGCTCTCGAGGTGGTCCCGTATAAATTTTACTAACTTTGCTTGGATAGTTTTTGAGTTAGCTTCTATAATACGTATTTTTCCCACTTAAATCTATATGGATGATATGATAACTTCCTGTCGCTGTTATTTACATAGCAACTAGTGGTATTCGTATTTGTGTGGGGTAGGTACCACAACTAAAAAGTGAAAAATAAAAACTTTTCCAAAAGAAAATACTACAGAGTGAAAAATTACTTTAATTTTGGAAGTCGGTGTCTTTGGTTTTGTATTTTCGTTTTTTGTCATCGACTTCCGAAATTAAAGTTATTTTCCACTTTGTAGTATTTCTGTTAATAGTTTGTTTTAAAGGGGTCCCTGTGAATAATGGAATGCCCTGGGTGTATAGAAGGTAGTGTGGGAAGGTAAAGTGTATATAGGCCTCTTTTCGGAAAATATTTTTCTCTGTATTCAGCCATTCCAACGAAATTTCCCAAGCGTTTTTTCCTCATTTGCCTGCGTATTCATTTATTCGTATATTTTTTATAAATACGATTATGAGAATGTTATCTTTCCACGGCAAAATTACATTACAAGTAAGTATCGAAGTGACCTATATTCACCATCAAACAATACGGGTCGCTACGATGACTTTTTATCCTGTCAAGGGTCAAGCTGCGCCTGTGGCTGATCGTTCCTCGCCCTATCGCTAGGGTTGACACCGCTAAAGGGGACTGGTCATGCGCTAATTAGCGAACGACTGTTGGTTTCACGCAGAGCGACTCGTTTAACCCTTTAGGAAAAATAGGGCTAACGTCGTGGGATAATTTTGGGATATTATGTAGCTATTTAAAAGGATGCAGGCAGAATTTGTGGTTGTTACTATGCATTATTCTGTGTATAGTTACTATCGTCCACCAAAAAAGAGGGTTTAAAAAAAAACGGTAAAATTCCAGCCGGTTTTCGAATGTATCTGACAGGTATTGTTAATTCGAACATATTTTTATCGGTGGCAGATTTATTCAAAAAACCTAGGATCGCGATTGGTAACTGAAAAAATATTTCGTTATTGCCAACCCTGGATGCTAGTTCAACAAGTTCACCTGTATGATTTTTTTACTCTTAAATACAGAGCTTTGAACTGCTGTCCAATTATTCCTACCGAAAATGTACAGTCACAAAAAACATCAGATCAAAACATGTGCTATGTATCTAGTTGTTATTGGGTCGTAACTTGTTAGTAAATTGTGTATCGATGTTTTGACCAGACGATACGTTTCTTGAGTGTACTTTGTGACCTCGTTACCTAAATATTTTGCTTTAGATTTTTTCTATATCTACTTATAACATTATAAAGAGGTAGAATTTGTGAGTTTGTATGTAGGGTGTAATCTTTGGAACTACTGATCCGTTTCCGAAAATTGTTTCACTAATGGGAAGATACTGTACGGTATTGCCGAGTGTCATAAGATATATATATATTTTTTTTATTTTTAACAATTTTTTTTTTTTAAACTTTGCGCTAGACTGATGTCTGAAATAAATAAAATAATTAAATTAAAATTATAAACGTGAATAAGTTGCTAGGTGATCGGTCATGCAATGTACCTCATGAAGTCATGACTCATGCGCATCACATAGTACCTTAATATTTTACCTTATGTCCGATTCCTGTAACTTACTGGTCGTAACTAAACTGGTTAATTTTAAATAGAATATATAAAATCTATAGTAATACTCGTATTATAAACGGGTAAAAATTGTGAGTTTGTATGTGGTAATCTTTAGAATTCCTGATCCGATTCTTAAAATTTTTCACTAATAGGAAGCTACAGTATTACCGAGTGTCTTATATTTTAAGTAATAAAACTTTTAAGTGAACAATAAATAAATTTTTAACAAAACAAAAAAACAACCGACTTCCAAAAAAAAACACTATAAAATGAAAAATAACTTCAATTTCGGAAGTCGGTGACAAAAAACGAAAATTCAAAAGCAAAGACACTGACGACTATGCCACGACCTGCTATGTAAATAACAGTGACAGGAAGTTATCATCATAACATCCACATACCTATACTAAATGGGAAAAATACGATATAATAGTATTATTGAAGCTAACTCAAAAACGATCCAAGCAAAGTTAATACAATTTATATGAGACCAACTTGGGAGCATACCCTTTCATAAAAAAATTAAAAAAATCGGTCCACAATTGACGGTGAAATCGGCGGACATACATAAAAAAACATACATACGCTACGAACATAGAAACTCCTCCTTTTTGGAAATCGGTTAAAAACAAGAAATATTACGCGGACGGAGTCGCGGGAAGAAGCAAGTTCAAAGGAGCCGTGGAGATGAAACTACTGTAAGTGTTCAGGCGTGTGGGCTATGCAATTTCTTTTGAGGAGATGCTTATATCCAGCAGTATACAGCCAGATGATTCATTTGAACCCACAATGTCCTTCAAATAGATGAAGGAGGTTTAGTAATTTAAATTGATCATGTGTATTTAAGATCGTTCGTGTGGTGCCGGACGTAAAGAATAGTACCATCCCATTTCTTCCCGTGGTTGTCGTAGAAGGCGACTAAGGGTTTCACGAGAGAATGGGCAGCAGCGTTCTCTATGCATACTGGGATTGCCAACCGGCCTGCCAAGCGTGGCGATTATGGTAAATCCCCCCCATTTGGGGGAGGCCTATGCCCAGCAGTGAACGTCTTTCGGCTGAAATGATGAATTAATGATGATGATTTTAAGATCCATATACGTAAGTATGGATATTTCTCCACACTTGCTTACCTACACAAACGCATTAATGATGTAACTAACATTATGCAACAATATAATTTAAAAGAGTGTCCGTAGAGTTTCTTGCCTGTTCTTCTCCACAGGCATCTACTACGCTTTGGAATGGACAACTAGCTTCATATTTCTGACTGACCGAATCCTTGACAATTCAAAAGTGACCTGTGAGACACAGTGAGACCTTCAAATGCCATCCTATTTCTTCAACATAATATGTACCCTTCTCCATAACTCCTCAACACTTGAACACTCGATTATCTTTCGAATCAATTAATCTCAGAAACCACTTGACAATTTTAATAGATACTGGTTTCACTGATTTAACGCGTGATGGAGAATTATTGGATAGTTTGGCCAAGTTACACCGTGCGAGCTACTAGCGTTGACAGTAGACAGTTAATGCCACTTTGTACTGGCATGACAGTAGGTCAACTCGGCTCACCCGGTCACACGAATGCGAGCTGATGGCGTGACAGTAGACAGCTACTGCAACTATGTACTCGCATGTCTCGTGCGTGGGTCTCGTTCAGATCGAGCGAGACCCACGAGACATGCGAGAGAATGCACCCGGAGTGCGCCTGAGCGTACGAGCTACTGTATTTTCGTTAACAACGTGCGAGTTTTCGCCCGAGCCGAATGCTAGTGCCGTGCCGAGAGTGGCAAGTAAAAAAAAAAAATGTTCTAGTGACTCGGATGCAAGTTGCTGCACTGCAGTACCTCGCCTCGCCAGCTCGCACGCTAGCTCGCACCGTGTAACCTAGGCATAAATGATTACGTACTTCAAATATTATGTCGATTACGATTATTACGTGTAAACTGTCAGATTGACACTTATTATACTCGTAGTTATCTATCTGTATCTCTAATAATAAAGCTGAAGAGTTTGTTTGTTTGAACACGTTAATCTCGGGAACTACCAGTCGGATTTGAAGAAATTGCTTTTTAATGACCAATTCTTTAGGAAGGTAATAGGGCTATTTAACATCACGCTGCGACCCTGAGGAGTAGGCCAAAAAAGAGAGAAAAAAGTCACGCTAAGCGAAAAGGAAGTAATAGCCGGCGGGCGATGCGATGTGACACGGGAGAACAAGAAATACGCTGACGAAGTCGCGGGCAGAAGCTAGTAATAAAGTCAAAGTCAAATCATTTATTTCAAATAGGCCCATGCAAGACACTTTTGAACGTCAAAAATTATAAAAAATTGAAATTGATTCTAGTCGCCCCTTCCAAAAGGTAGTTTTCGTATGGAGAAGAATGGGAAAGAAACTCCACCGTTAAGGCTTGTGCAGACCAGTGCCACTTGTCGCGCGACGCGACACCGGTTATTGTTGTTATACTTTGAAGTTTTCTTAGAAATTGGATTGATCATGTCGCGCTGATCTGCACAAGCCTTTATTCTTTTAATATACACGGTGGTAGGGACATCGATGCGGAATCTATTACCACGAATTCAGTAAATAATTCTGAACTCCCCCAATTTTTTTATTATTTTTGAAAAACGACTAAACATGGAAACGCGTATATTTTTGGTCGATTATTTAAAAAAAAATTGGTGTATCATAAATTTTTACCACGTAGGTATTGAACTTTTCGATGTAACAGCAGATTTTTTTTGATAACCGACGAAAAATGTCCACTCTAGGTGCTCTAGAATCATATGCTCAATTCATGGTTATCAGTTTGCGTGTCGATGTCCCTGCCAACCTGTATAAAGCCAGGGAAAATAAAATAAAGTTAGGAAAGTTACGCAAATTGACTAGGTTAATCTGCCTAGCGTTTTCCCAACTATGTTGGGGTTGGCTTCCAGTCTAACCGGATGCAGCTGAATACCAGTATTTTACATGATGGGATTGCCTATCTGACCTCCACAACCCATTAACTGGGTATAATACGATACCCTTGGTAAGACTGGTTGTCAGACTTTCGGGCTTCTGACGACCCGTAACGACTGTCAAAGATCCACGAATGACAGCCGGGACCAAAGGCATAGCGTGCTTTTTGAGGCACGGAGGAGTTTCGGTATGTTGAGGTGGTCACCCATCCAGGGACCAACCCTTGCAAGTGTAGCTTAGCAGTTATAACACGCCAAATTGACGAAGGGTGTTTCCCTGAGTGTTCTTTAAGTGGAATTTAATTTTTTGGTAATAGTCCTCCAGACCGAATTTCGACCACGGCGACCAATCTCAGCGGAAACAAGCCTTCGGCGCGGGAGATATTATAGTGCACAAGTGTGTGCGCTGACATAGGTGCCCTCTCCCTTCCCTCACTCTCATAGCCCGATGGTACGGCAATCCAACAGGACCGGAGAGAGATAAGGTGCAGGGCCGAGGCACGGGAGTATCACACGGCCAACTTCCGAACTTCGGGCTGTTACTAAGAAATTCCTAATGGAAAAGCTCAATAACACTTTGCTTGACCCGGGAATTGAACCCAGGACCCCCCAACGCTCAGCGGTCGCGCTTGCTACCACGAGGCCAACGGGGCGGGCAATTTTATTTTATGATACAAAAAATAAAATTGCCTTGCTGGTATATATCACATGCCTTTTTTCCGTTTTCTGATAGTCCTCTTCTTACCCAGGGTATCCAGGACACATATATACAGGGTATAATTGAATTGACGTCATAACGTCAACGCCGGCTGTCACTGAAAACCAGCGCTGGGGCACTGTCTCGCAAAAGGTCGCAGCATTTTGCTGAGCGATGGCCGTTTTGCGTGGATGTGACGCATATTTTCCCCCAACTTATTCTTTTTTTGTTTTGTGTTCTTTCTTTGCGTCATGTTATCCGCAAATAAACGTATTTTCTTTCTTTGTTTCTTTCTAATTCAGCATCCTCGGGGTCCTTACATGTTGAGTCATGTTTACCGCAAATAAACGTATTTTCTTTCTTTCTAATTCAGTATCCTCGGGGTCCATGTTGACGAGCTATGTGAAAGAAATGTAAGGAACAGCTGTTTTTTTTTTCACTAATTCAGGATTGGTTCCATAGTGAAAGTTGTTCATAATGATTAGTACAATGGCCCCTTATGAGGAGGCCCATGAATATAATTTCACCATGTATGTCTATGTTATATCCTTTGACCGACTTCATCATCCATTTAATTCACATATAGCTATGTCGAACTGGCTCGATCGATTTACGCCCTCTGACATAAACGGTAGCTTGCATACAGTGGCCAAATAATATACTATGTAACTGTTTATTATGTAACGACCATACGTCATCGCCAAATTATTTTCATCAAGTATCGCTTTGCACGTTTGTATTGGTATGTAGTTTTGTTTACCACTTTACCTAGCTACGTCATGTTCAAAGTAGATTAAGAGGGTTTATCCTAAAAGTTGGCAACATCGCAAATAACTGTCAAATATTTACCTGTTTTGATTCTTATAGCAATATTACTGAATAGAAATAAGAATTGTGGCTAGCTAGCGAACTAGAATATTAATAATGGATTGCAATTATAACATTGAATTTGATGTTGTACTGAATCAATGGTAACAGTTTTCGTGTCGATGTCCCTGCCACCCTGTATAGACAAATTGTGTAACATCCTTTTATTTGATTAAAATATTTTACTAAAACAGGTTATATTTAATAACAGACCATTACGGTCTCATTGAGGAGCAGACGCCTCTTCAAAAGCATATTTCAGACTGTTAAGGCCAGAATTCCTCACTATTTTGTCCTACACTGCAAGTTAATGGTGTCTCAAATGAACTTAGAATCGACGTACTAGTAGAGAGGTTACTTATTGTTATATAATTTTGTTTTGTTACTTCCAAATAATATAAAAATTGCAAACATCCAATCTACGACATACAAAAAGTTTAATATCCTCGACTATAGGTAGTTCCGCCACTATAACCGATTACATTTAGAAGTAGACAGTGTAAAAGTATTATAAATAATGTATAGTCATATATTTGATTGTGCCACTTTGTTACGGAACTCCACTTTCACGCACGAACCGACACTGCACGGAGCGGGTCAACTTACCATCTGTCACTTATGTCTTGCTAAAAACAAAATGGTGGATTTTTGCTAACGTATGGACGTGTCGATTGATAATCTGCACCCTATAAAATTGCGTAACACACTTGGAACTTGGTTAAATAACGCAATGGACTTGGGTGATCTGTCAAAATAAAACCCATTGCGATCAATAGTCGTTTTATTTGTCGTGTTACGCAATTACCAATTGTATATACGTTTGCGGGTGTCATATCGTAACATAATTTCGTAAACGATTACGACTAATCTGTTTCATTTTGACAGTTCATCAACATTCATTGCGTTATTTACGTTGTTGAGCAGATTATTTTTTCGAATTTATGAAGTAATGGCCTGGCAATCTGTTTCAAAACGATCCAGATTCTGATTGATCGTGTATTACGCAATTAGGGTACTGTTTTGGTAGGTAATAGTTTCAATCGGATGTATTTTTTTAGGTGTTGTTTTTCTTGCAACAACCTTATTTGATTATGTTGCTTCCGCTTTCGAAGTCATTCTTTAATTTAAAATTTAAATTACCTACAGGCGCAAATATGCATGTGTGTCTTTTGAAATAACGCGAATAGTTATCTTGGCTTTATGCTCAAAATTCTCTAGCATCGATAAAAACTATTTGACTCAATTCACACTCGAAAATATTACTCACCTTTCAAAGTTCACATATTCTAAATACCAAGTTCCATTGCTAACAAACAATACTTCAAACATTCAATCTTGAAATTGAATTTTTTACCCCATTGAAAATACCAAAGGTCAAGCGAGCGAACTCGTGGCCATAAATAAAGGTTCCCGCGGACAGGCGCGACGCGACAGCAGGACGTGACTCTAGTGGATCAATTTCTATGAAAACATCTCGGAAATTGTTCTATCGGTGTCTCGTCGCGTCTGTTTGCAGGAGCCTTAGGACGTCAACGTACGTATAGTCTGCCCATACGGTGCCAACCAGTGCCGTATTAAGCCTCGTGCAGGCTGGGGTGACGCGACTCTAACAAAACAATTTGTAAGAAAACTTCACGGTAGAACAATTATTACCGGTGGCACGTCGCGCCACTCTGCACGTGGCTATACACTCTCTCTGTAAAATCCAGCTGGAAAATATGTACACGTGGATAGTCATAGTCATAGCCTAGCCTAGCATACACTAAAATAAATTACATTTGAATTTCATAAATTACATCAACAGTATTTAAAAATAGTAAATTTACATTTCTTCAATAGTATTTCGACAATATGGTCAACACCCTAAAATTTTAAATATTGGATATTAGTGTAATTATAATGTTTTTCACGCAGTCTCGTTTGCAAATTGCTATTTAACACGAGGCTAACATTTCTTGTCGATACCCCGTGGGTAGAGAGGGGGCCTGTGTCTAGTGATACTAACTCCTATTCCCCGATGGTTTGGGCAGAGGTGTACCTATAGTACATCTACATTTCGCCGGTTATGTTTGAGTCCCCATGTAATAGGGGCCGAGCCAATTCAATTCAATAAAGCAATGCAATACAAACAATGCAATTCATAAGGTCAGGTAACGCAAATAATTAATTGTTTACCAAAATGACTACCTTACTTAAATTGTCCGTAAATTTAAATCACAACTATTATTCTTGAACAGTTGTATTAAATGGCTATAACACGGCAAATGGGTGTAGTCTTTCAATTAGATAAACAATTTATTTCTCTGACTGATTTTAACGTTTTGCTTAGCTTATTAATATTAGTCAAATAATATTGGGACAAAGTCGTCACCCCAACCAAGTCAATCACCAGCAAAACCAGTCGCCAGTTAAGAGACTGCTGATAAACCTAAGAACTGCTGCAGTAAACAGTTAAACGTATTACCATAATCACTACCGAAGAATTGGTGATCAGCAGTATGCTGGTTTTTTTTCTTCTCCAATTTTGAAAAAGATCACGTTTCTAAGCGTTAGGAAAGTTCAACTAAATGAGTAAAGTCCTAATATTTACAGAATGTTATGCACTTCAAACCTTCGTTTTTGGTATCTATTCAGCAAACAAAGCTAATATTCAACGTCAGAATTCGCAGAAGCTCAATTAAACCAGTAGAGAGGAGGGAAGCGAAAATTTTGATAAAATCCCGGATCAGATTTTTGAACAGAATACGTAAAACAACGAAACAGATCCAGGAATTTGCCTCATTCAAAAGGTGTGCTCACGCTTGTATATTCAGCGAAGATAGTTTTAGAGGCTGCTTATAAGAGCAAATAAGAATATAAAGCAATGATTCCTTAATATTTAAACATAGGATTACTTTTGTATAACCATCACTCAGCCCGGCTTCACCCACACCTGGGCTTAGGCCTCTCTTTTCATGTGCCAATGCGCACGCTCCTGTGCCAGCCTCATCCAGGTTTTGCCCCCGATGCATCAATGTCGTCCGCCAATCTCCGACACCTAGTCGCCCAGTCCTTAGAAATCACTCGGTCACTTACTCCGCCTGTCAACACTGCGCCTTGCCAGGTGCTCTGCCCAACTCAACTTGAGCTTCATACTTTTGTATAACTAATTTAAATAACCGAAGTTTGTATTGGCTATGTCGTTTTCCTTGTTTTATCACTGTGGCTTAGTACCATGTCATATGAGCGTCAATCGGATACAAATTATATAATTTAGATAATGTTACTAACACACGTGGTGGTATAGTTCTCGGTAAAGAACTTCCTTCTTTGTACATGGGCATCGTTAATCACCTACGTCAATTCTTTCGGGTGTTTAAGACAATTTTTGTTAACACATTTGTTGTAAAAAAAATAAATACATACACATAGACATACAAATATAGAAGAAGAGAGTAGATATATACAATATATACATTCTGGTTGCTACATAATGATGTAGCAACCAGAATGGCCTCGTTTACCTACATTTAAAAAATCCTGGACGGTGGTTGTGCATAACGGGTGGGAAAGTAATGATAAACCCAACAACAAAACACAATAAGCATAACAAAGACACACCAAAAAACACACACACAACAACAACGTCACTTAGGCCCGTATTACAGAAACTCACGCAAGATTCAAGCATTACTTAAAACTAGTTTCAACCAATCAAAAGGCTTTAAAAATTAGTTAGGTTGGGCCTTAGTATCGCTACCGAACGCTACAGCGATATCGCGTACCGATTCGGTATCGCTACCAGTCAAACTCAAACTCAAGCATTTATTTTAATTAAACCAATTACAGGCACTTTTGAATTGTCATTAAAGAGTTTTCTATTCTATTCAATTCCTGTGAAGGATGCGTCAATTGGTAATTAAATCTATCATATCTGAATTAATTGCCTTTCCTTACAATACCCGTTGGGTTTCCAACAAAACCATCCACCTCTTCAATTATCTTAAACGATGATGCACCTCTGCGATGTATACAAAACCTTTCACTGTAAAGGTTCATGCACACACGTCAGTCACGTCAACATCAAGTCATCGATGAGTTTTTTTTTTTTTTTTTTTTTTTCAGGATGTGAAATCATCAAATGACTTCACCCGCTCTGGGCAGAGCGAGAGGGTGTGTCAGACTTTTACTGACTAAAACCCACCCGTGTTCCTTCCGTTGCCTGTGTGCCGGGGCCGCGATATCCCTTTCAGACAAACCCGCAACCCCAGCAGAGTCATCGATGAGTCACGTCAATTTCAGGGACATATGTGAACAGATAGTCAGTCAGTCATAGCAACGCTATTTAAAGCTATATCCATGTTTCGTTCATAGCAATACAAGTTTGGACTTTTTGGTGACGCGTCGACGACTGAGACGCGCTACTAGTGACGTGACTGACGTGTGTAGCCAACGTCCTACAACTTCAACGTAACTATACAGAGTAACAGGGACATCGACGTGAAGCCTGTTACCATGGATTCTGAAATGCGTTGAAATTTTTCGTCGGTTATTTTTTTTAAACAGTTGTTCCATACATTTTGATCGAGTAAGTATTGCACTTTTCTATGAAAAAGCTGTTTTTGTTCTAACAACTGACGGAACTTTTCGCGGCGGGAGCGTTCAGAATCATGTACTGAATCCATGGTAACAGTTTTCGCGTCGATGTCCCTGACACCCTGTAATTTTGACGCGACTGATTTGTCGTTGACGTGACTGACGTGTGTTCATGAATCTGAAGCGTTTCTAGCGACTGTTGATCTTTGGCATTAATTATAAGGTCAAAATAAATTAACTAGAGAAACTCAGAAACCGTGATGCGTATCGACATTTAAACAGAATAAGTAAAACAAAAAATAAAGCTTTGATAGTTTTTGCGGAAAACGACAGCTGGTAGTGTAGTTTTGCTAGCTAATTTAAGTTAACTTTGTATATTCGGTAAGTAAGTAGGTACCTAGAGTCAGTTTTACTAATATTTCTGTGATGATGATGACATAACTATCAAACATTCCAACGGGATCCTAAGAACAGTTGCAGTAATGGCCAGTACTTTGGCATAGACTAAGAAAACCGTTACGAATGTAGGAACCACGTGTACGCCTTCTTCCTCAATCTTTTTAACTTTTTAACTTTTCTGAAGATTAGTAATCATTTTGCAGTCACAAGCATAAAAAATTTTCACGAACCCGAATACACGATCGTTCGAACGTTTTGTTCGGTGAACCTGAACGCGTGATCGCGCCGACAGAGGGCGCTTTCCGGTTTTCCGAACAAAAAAGTGACACAATATGCACGCGACCGCTCGCGTATTCACTCGTATTCGATCGTAGATTCAAAAGTGATTTCCTAAAACGGACTTTCAAAAAAATACACTATAAAGTGAAAAACAACTTTATTTTTGTTTTTTGCCACCGACTTCCGAAATAAAGTATTTTTTTACTTTAAAGTGTATTTTTTTGGAAGTCCGTTGTTTTTTTATTTTTTTATTTATATTTATATTTTTCACTTTTTAATGGTCGTACCTACCCCACAAAAATTCGAATACCACTACCTGCTATGTAAATAACAGTGACAGGAACTTATCATAACATCATCGAAAAATACGTATTATTGAAGCTAACTCAAAAATTACCCAATCAAAGTTAATAACTATAACCACCGCGAAAGAATACCCTTTCAAACAAAAAAAAATATTTTGCAGAACATACATAAAAAAAGTATATATACACATCCGAATTGATTACCTCCTCCTTTCTTAGAAGTCTGTTAAAAACTATATGTATAGTTATAACTATATATAACTATAACTATAACTATGTATTTTCAAAAGCATGGTTTTATGAAACAGATCTTTTCACAAAATTGCCATCTTTATTTTAAGAGGAAATCGCTTTTGAATTTTTCGTAAGTCGAAGATATGCTCGTGACTGTACTCTATTTTTTATTTCTCTCCTAGATTGAACAAGAAATTAAATTAAGCAAACTTAATTACACTTACAAATACAGTTCCGACGCTGTTTTGTTTATTTTGTAACCTTTTTAATCAATATTTTTAAATAAGCGGCATTCGATCATTGGTTTTTTATAAAGGTGTGTTTACACCAGAGGAACTAACAGAGACACCAGAGAAAAAAAAAACGCGAATATGAGCGCGCAAGAGAGAAATTTCCGGATCCAGCTTTAAGACTGTTTAAACGGGGATAAAACTGCGCTCGCTCTCTGGTTTTTACCCGACTATGGCGGAACTCAAAAGTAGGGTGATGCTTTTAAACATCCTTAGTAGAAGAACCCTCCAAGAAACTGCCAAACGAACAATTCTGTACACCAAAGAAACCTTTCGAAGAAAAGTTTTTTCATCGCTCTTGTACTATACAGGGTGGCAGGCACATCGACGCGAAAACTGTTACCATGGATTCTACATGACTCTGAACCCCACTGCATTGAAATTTTTCGTCGGTTATTTTTTTTAAATCTGCTGTTTCATAGAAAAGTATAATACCTACGCGGTCAAAATGTATGGAACAGCTGTTTTGTGTTAAATAACCGACGAAAAATTTCAACGCAGAGGGGCGTAGAATCATGCACTGAATCCATGGTGACAGATTTCGCGTCGATGTCCCTGCCAACCCGTATACATACTATGTATTACTAAACACACATTTATAGGATAATAATTTTTATCCTTAATAACATACCATGAATCTGGTTGTGGATCGAAAATTATCGTTAAAAAATTGTTAAAAGAATCTAGGTTCGTGATATCGCGATGTCTAGTCTAGACACACACCTTAGGCGAAAGAAATAAGAAATAAAACGTAGGTCATTAGAATTTTAATAAAGTAGCGATCTCGATTCAGTTCTAGAACCGAACGGAACAGTTTTTGTGCCAAAAAACGGACAAAAGAACAGACGACTAATAGTGTCTTTCTGTAACGCTTTTGTTAAGAGTATATGTGAGTCTCTTTTGAGGAACAGCAGTGAATTCATAAAAAACTATTTAGTCCATCAGTCAGATAATAAAAAAATATTAGACACGTATTTTTTAATTTATCATATTAATAAAAAATGGTTTAGATATTTAATGCGTTATATCTAAACCATTTTTTGTTGGGGGGGGGGGGGGCTCGCTACGTCACAAGTCAGTATAAAATCTACCGGCCAGTGACGACATGCCACATTTTAACGCATTGCCTACTCAATGTATTGCGGTAATCTTTTGACTACGGAAAAAAGAAAAAATACGTGTCCAATATTTTTTAATAATCTGCCTCACGGAAAGATTTTTTTTTTCAACATCCCTATTTGGTTAAGGCAACGATCACCGTCTTTTAATGATTTTATACTAAAGATGACGTCTAAACGAGTAGTGTTAATGATTTGGAAAAAATAAATGTTAAATTATAGCATTTTCTTAATATATGAATATGTTAGATTATGTTTATATTACATAGTGAAATTAATTTGTAAAGTTATGTCTAACGCGGATAAAAAACTGGGAATCACGCTAAATCTATCTGGCGTATTGTTTGGAAAACCTTCCCCATTATAAAGATAATATAATTATTGATCTTTTATTATACATGTTTTATTAAAATACCTTTTGTCTTAATGTCAGGTATAAGTGGTCAGGCTGTCTGAAGAGTTGTGGCACATACAAAATGCGGATCTAAACCAAGTTAGCACGTACATACAGCTACATATAAAACTATAAATACACAATAATACATACAATATACATATAAAGCTATAAATTTCCAGTATAAGTTGACCTCTCATTGTACAGAAATCGGTATTGTCTTGTTTTCCATAAAATTATTTGTACTATTATTGTTTTCCATTATCGTCCCCCCTCATAATATTTACTTGCACTATCATCATTTATACTAATAACGCTTGTCATATATACATATTAGGCATAACTTTTATTTGCGATAAAATAAGTTTCCACAATAACATGTGTTATAATCATTCGTTTCTATAAGTAACACATAACATAATCGATACTTGACATAAGCAACATTTAATATAATTTAGAAACGTTTATTGTTTTGTACAAAAAATAATGTCATTAAGGCATTTGGTCTGTAAACAAATGATTTATTACAGCAAACAATCTTTAGATAATAAACTGTTTGTCAAATTCGAAAGGGTTAGGTTAGGTTAGGTTAGAACTGTCATCACACAACGCGCGAAGGCGAGCGAACGCTGCGAGCGTGCCGCGGCAGCAGCCGCCGAGTGCTAGATTTCCTCTTTTGCAAAGCGAGCATGCATGGTAGATTAGGTTTATTTTTAGGTTTCCTTGTGAATATAAAAATCTGTATCGTATAATCATATATTAATCAACTGAACTAGCATTGTTGTGCTAGTATGGGCAAATGAATATTATGGTGAATAAATGTATTGAAAATTTAAAATATAGCATACCCATAATCAATTTATGGATTAAAATTATTATGACACTTGATCGATTATGACCAATGAAATTAGTGAAAATGATTTTATATAATTTCACGATTATGGCAACTGATGCGTTATTTCTAATGAAATTATGGCAAATACAAGTATGGTATATAAAATTATTGCATTTTAAATTATGGCAAACATTAGTAAACCACAGAAATCCTATACACTGCGAGATCAGCTTATACTGGCAATGTATATGCTTGATATGCGGCCGTGTGTACATTGATACCAATGCGATTCTTTAAATATTATAAAAATGTAGACCGTACCTATCTTCAAAACAAATTTTGGACTCCATGGACTTCAACATACGGTATGAAAAACCATCGTGGGGAACCCGATGTCAGTACTGTCATAGTACTGGTCTAAAATCGGCAACAATCAATACCTACCTAAGCAAGTGATATAATTTGTGAAATTCTCTACAATAATAATCTATGCATGTTATAATTTGACAAACGATTCTCTTAAAAAAAAAAAAAAAATTTATTCAAACTAGGCTTAGAATCAGCACTTTTCGAGCGTCAAAATTACATAAGACAGTCCCCCAAAACTCCCACCCTTCACCACTTCCTAGTGCGTTAGCTGGGAAGAGGAAGTGGTGCAACAAACTCCTCAGCAGCACAGCTGTCTGTTCAGTTGGAAAAAAAAAACTATAAAATAGAAAAAAAATAAAAACAATTTACAAACAAAATCATTTACATTACGCAACACAAAACATCATTTAAATTATTAGCCTGTCAGCTAGCACACACCAATATACCACCAATAACATCGAGAACTATAATACTCAGGCAGAAATAAAAACTAAACGTAAACAGAATTTAGCTTAATTTTGTAGCAACAGTGTCTTCTCAGTTACATAACTAACTAGCTTCTACCCGCGACTTCGTCCGCATTTCATTTCGGCCCCGACTCATCGCCAACCCGCGCTATTAGTTCGTTTTAGCTTAGCGTTCGTTCTGGCTTTTTGTCTTTATGCTCGACTCCTACGGGTATTAGCGTGATGTTACATAGCCTATAACCTTCCTCGAGAATTGAGCTACCCAATGCAAAAATATTTTTTCAAATCCCAGTGGAAGTTTCGGAGATAACCCCCTACATACAAACTTACAATTTACAAACAAACAAATTTTACCTCTATATATTAGTATAGATTCAAATATTAGTTCATGGGAATTCAGAACACTGATAACATGTTTGGTGCAATTATCGAATGGCAGGTAATTGCTTTCCTTTTCTATTCAAAACACCATTCGATATACTCGTAAATACACGAAATAGTTGAAGCTCATAAACAAGTGCCTACCTACCTAAGTAACACACCTAAAGTAGATTAGAAGAGTCTGGTAACAGCAAAACAGCTCTGTCTCAATGCTCTCATAACTGTAAACCGATATTCCAACAATTCACAGCATAGAAACACACACTAAGCATAAAAATATATTCCTTGCCTACACATTAGTCAGTAACATGAAACTGCAACCTCATTAAAGATATGAATTTAATAACATGCTGTATACAAATTATTGCCATTTGTATGTTATAAAACGCAGCGAAGTAAGCTGTACTACCTATTTATTCATAACTAGCTTCTGCTTGCGACTTCATTCACGTGGAAGTCGTTAGATAACACAATATAGTACAGACATAACAGCCACATTTTTATAAAACTGCCCTGTATACTATGAACGTTTGTAGTTTTGTTTTCAGCAGCCAAAATATACAGAGAGTCAGGACTGGTGACACAGGAGCAAGCCGTGTGAGAAGCAGCTTGTTCTTAGCTCGACCCGCAGCCTTGCCGTGTCTGCCCCTGTGACTTGTTGATAATCATCGCAAAGCATACGCTCACAGGGAACTGCACGCGCTTGGACTGGAAGTGGGTAATACGCGGTATAAACACTGTCTCGTTAATAATAAGGCACTGATTTGAATATCTACAACATCAAAAACAAGCTAAATTGTTTCGATGTCTAAATTACAATTGATGGCGAAATTAATTGGTAAAGATTAAACCGGAAGAGAGATTAAAAAAATCCGGGATTAATTACACTGAAGAAAAGAAGGAAATTAGAAAGTAAAAAAGCAATATCGAATTTTCATCCGACAAACACGTACAGAGAAGAAGCTTGTGGGTGAAGGGACTTGTGGCTAAGTAATAACAGCCGCACGGGTCGAACGATCAGGTTAAGCTACGCTTGCCGCGGTTGGTTCGTGGATAGGTGACCATATTTACATACCAAGACCCCCACTGAACTCACCCAGAACTGGGTTGTGGAGGTCAGATAGGCAGTTGCACCATGTAAGATACTGATATTCAGCTGCATCCGGTTAGACTGAAAGCCGACAGCAACATAGTTTAGGCTTGGTAGAGCAGATATTTTTAGAAACAGAAAAATATCTGAAATATAAAAATACATGTCAATTACATCGACAAATATATGTCAAAAAATCACATGCAAATTATTACATATGTATACATACTGCGAGGAGCGATATTGTTCATTTACATATGTTATTAGGCCACAAAATAAACCTATTACGCTGACCCAAACTATAGTACGATTAACTTAAGAAGAGCAAGATTATCTTCAGCCAAGTGAAGCTAAGTTACGAATCGAGTCGGAGTTACGCAACGCACTGTGAAATCCACCGAGAAAGTTGGTCGTAGATAAAAATTACGGAAAATATAAGATTATTTTCTCGTTTCTTATACGGTTAGGAAGGATTTTTGAGCACAAAAGATTTGTTAATAGATTTTTTTGGTTTTCCGCATTTCCACTTCTTTACAATTATGCGTCTCGTTAGTTTTGGTCTTATTAGGAGAGTAAGCCCACGGACGTAAAAATATCGCGGAGGGATTTTATCGCGCACTGTCGGTGTTGAGCGGAGCATTCAGAATCCAATAAAATGCATCCCTAAAAAAACGCATTGTTGGATTTTCAACTCTCGCCGCTAAGCAATGCGTTGAAAAACCAGTGTGTGAAAAAAAATCGCCGCGGGTAAAAATGGCTCGTGCGTACCTGGGATAAGATGCAGCTCTGTCTACTACAGGCTGTCTCATCTCATTGTAAGAGAGGAATGGTTGTGGAAACATGACAATGGCCTGCAAATTGTGTACTTGATATTTTAATAAAATACTTTGCAAGTATTAGGGCAAAGTAAAATTATTATACCTACCGAGTTATTCATATTTTTGGAGTATCGAGAAAATTACTTATTTAAAAATAAAATAACTCTTGTAATTAAGATATCATAGTTCAAAATGCAAAGTTAAATCTTCAGAAATCCTGATTTTAGACCTCAGTTAGAAAGAATGGTCTGGAAAGTTCTAGATTGAACATAAATGAAAAAGTCACGCTCCGAATTCTAGCGCACTATCGTAACATTTGGAACAAGCATATCACCACCAAGCTGTGTTGAATAACGGGAAATAACTGCGCGTCGAACAACTTTTTAATCTTCAAACGATGAGGACCTTTTTTAATTCTTGTGCTTCTTTTGAATTTTTATCTTTAAAAAAATTATCTAAACTTTTAAAGTTTTCAAAAGTGTTATAAAATAAAGATGTTTTTGTATGTTTCTGACGTTCCCAAAAGGCGCAATCATTATATTAGTGTTCAATACAATTTTAAGGAACGCAAAATGGAAATTATTAGATTTTTGAATTTAGATTGTTATTGTCTATTGAATTTAGAGATGCCTAAAATAACCCGTTACTCTCCATTGACGTTACTTTACTTACAAAGATAGCTCACACAGCTGCATATATTTTCTATAATGTAAACGCGTAGGTAGCAACAAGAACCGAGATCCTTATTTCTGTTATAACTGGAGGTTGTACTGCGTTACCAAGAACTTCGTACTTTCTACGTAGGTAGGTAAGTATATTACTAAATATAATCAAAACACTGCGCTCATTACGGATTGGATATAATCTGCGCTTGAGCAACTGGCCGGTCCAGATAGCAGTTTCACAGGCGACCTTTGCATATTTAAATCACCCTGTACATGAAAGCACTTAAAACAAGTCACTATAATGTCAGTGTGTAGGATTATTACTCCACGTCCACACTTCACGGGTTTGTTCGCGGCGTCTCTCGTTTTGAAATCGATTATGAGCCACAGGAACCTGTTTTGATTTCAGATTAGAATGTGTTTTATGTGTGAGTTATGATTGCAATTCATTTTATCGGATTCGATCCAGTCATATTTTACAGATTTAGTGACTAGTGCCTATAATAATATCAGCCTATTACTGTCCCACTGTAGAGTGTAGGGCAAAGGCCTCTTCTCGTCAGCTCACCTCGATCACCACGCTCATAACGGGTTGGCGATTTCAGACTTACTAACTGACTAACTTGTGCCGCGGCTTCGCCCGCGTGGATCCCAATTCTTTTCTAAAATAAAAGTAGCTTAGGTTACTTCTAATAACATCAGCTATCTGCTAGTGCAAGGCCCGTCAAAATCGGTCCAGTCGTTTCGGAGATTAGCCGGAACAAACTGACAGATTTTTTAATTTATTTTGTTATAAGTGTTTTTAAAGCACACTTTCTGAGTTTATCTTGGACATTACTGACATCGGTGAAGGAAAACATCGTGAGGAAACCTGGACTTATAGTTAATATAAGTCTGAAATCGTCTTGAGCAAGAGCGGTGATCAATGCTCGTGCCTTCTCTGTATGAGAAGAGTTCTTTGCCCTGCAGTGGGACAGTAACAGGCTGGTATTATAAGTGTTTTAAATACACTTTCATATTTTGACATTACAAAAAAATCATTTAATTTTTTTTTTCTATATTTAAGTATACCTATAGGTTTCCTTACGATGTTTTGCTAGTAATGCTATACCTAGTGTTATTAGAGGGACTAAGATATTCAGCTTGGAAGACGATCAGGGAACTAATAACGGATCGTTGCTCGTATGTAAGTAATACCGCTCACCGCTGCCAAACGTGGTGACTAAAGATTACGCCAATGTTTGCCCGGAGCGTCTGTTATAGCACCATATGAGCAGAACCACTCGTATATTCAACAGTAAATGTTATGTTTTGTGTCACCATTTCTGTTGCCTTGCAGTAACACTTAAGGCGACGATAGCCGACTTTTAATGATTTTATTATACTGAAGATCACGTCACAACGAGTAGTATTAGTGATTTGAAAAATAAAATATGTTAAATAAGATAAGCATATTCTTAATAACTTAATATAGGAATATTTTAGATTAGTCTAACGCGGATGAAATTCTGAGATTCACGCAAAATCTATCAAGCGTATTTTTCTGAAACCTTCACTATTTCAAAGATAATTTAATTATTGATCTTTGAGTATACGTGTTTTATGAAAATACTATTTGTTTTATGTACAATAAATTAATAATGCTTCTATTTTGGGACAGCGCTCCTTGATGGGCGAGTCCTTTTAACGTGCTAGGTGTTGCGTGAGCTCAGTACAGAACACGCAAGCTAACCACTCAAGGTCACTAGCAGATATCTGCGTCTTAAGTATCAGGTGACTTTGATCTTTGGAAGGTCCGATATTGGCTATTGATGCTGTGACCAAATTTTTGTAGTAGGTAGGTACACCGTCGGATTTACTTTCATATTTTGCATTCTTTTGACCCTCCGCCGACATTTGCTCCAAAGATTTCATTTATCCAAAAATTCAAAATTCAAATTAGACTGATAATCAGCACTTTTCGAACGTCAAAATTACATAAGACAAAACGCCCACCCTTCACCACTTCCTAGTGCGTTAGCTGGGAAGAAGAAGTGGCGCAACAAACTCCCCAGCAGTCCTTATATGTTATAAACTACTGCAGTAAGTTATAAAAAGATCATTAATTCAAGTCTGTTTTCGGAAATTATTGGTAGCTGTCTTTGGTACGGTAATGGCAGCAACAAATGTCGATGAACACTTCAGTTTTTAAAATTTAATTTTGAGAAAAATATTCATAAAAAGCTGAACTGATATTTTTTTTTAAGAGCTATTACATAAAGTGCTGAAAAGCAATGTATCGAATTATTAAATTTTGTATCAATTTAGATGACATTAAGTAAAAATAATAACAGTGTTAACTCGACAAATCTTGTATGATCCAGCGATTGTTTTTAAGAGAAATACATTCGAAACAACAAAAAAGACATAATCATGAAAACCGTTGATCGCTTACATACAAACGGCAGTTTTAGCAAGCGTTTTAAGGGATATTGATTTGTGTACTTTTAACTTAACAACGCGACGTCTAAATAAACACAATCCTTATTCACAGATACCACTCAAAGAAAATCATTATAGAGCCCTAAAAAGGGCACGTGTACCAATAATTTTCTACCATTTCCTTTGATCTACCTGTTTGAGATGTCTCAAAAACGGTTACCGTACGAAATAACTTTGTCCCTTCAAAATTACTCAACCGATCCGCTTGGAATGTAAGTACTTTGTATTTGTGTTGTAGTTCGTGGATTCAGAAAATGTAGGTAATGTACAAAGTCGGTTAAGTAAGAGGTTGTGTTTCTTGAGGTTAATTATTTGATGATCACGTTTTGAGCGCGTAAGTGCGATGTGAGTGAGATTTTTATAATAATGATGTATTGTTTGTTGGAGATTTGATGTACTTTTGGAAGTAGAGTAGTCAATTATTTAGATATTAGCTGCTACCCGCGACTTCGTCTGCGATCCAAGATGAAAAGTAGCATATACTTCTCCAGGTCGTGGTCTACCTGTGTGCAAAATTTCATCTAAATCCGTTCAGTCGTTTTAACGTGAAAACGTTACAAAAAAACGCACTTTCGCTTTTTTTTTAAATATAATATTAACTAGCTGCCCGCCCCGGCTTCACACGGGTAGCACTATGTACTACCTACCTACCTACCCTACCCACCTACCTACCCTACTTACTTACCCTCCCTACCTACCCACGTACCTACCCTACCTACCTATTTACTTACCCTACCTACCCACGTACCTACCCTACCTACCTATTTACTTACCCTTCCTATCCTGCCCTGCTTACATACCTACCCTACCTACTTACACTACCTACCTACCCTACCCTACCCACTTACCCTACCTACCTAACCTACGTATCTACATAACTACCTACATACCCTACCTACACCTACCTACCTACCTACCTTAGGGGAGGAGTATGAAAAAAAGATAGTAGCCGATTCTCAGACCTACTGAATATGGATATAAAATTTCATAAAAAGAGGATGGTAACTAAAATTGTGACACGAGAATTTTATATATAAGAAGATATTATAGTTAGGATTAGGATTATACAATATACATGCAGTAACTAACTTATTCTAGGTTATAGACAAATAATAGGTATAAACAAAACGAATCGTTTTGCGTACCAATGCTAATTTATTCTTATTTTATTGGAAAACTGGGCCTATACATAGATTGGTAAGCAAATTTTACCTGTGATAGCTACTTCCATAAGGGAGAGTCTACTATGCTATGAGGTCTTTGCTTCATTATTGGTAAAGATACAATTCTTAATTTTAATCAATAACGATCCGTAAATTGGAATCGACCATAGTCGACCGCTTTTAAAACTTAAGTGTTCAGGAATAACATTCACCCACTGCAATTGCTATACTCTTGGATTCAACAAGCATAAAAGTTACATAAACATATTTGGCATACAGCCCTTATGATCTTACACGAGGAAGCTTGAAAGCGTCCAAGGGCGGCGGGCTTTTGGGGTCATCTTTCATACGAAAAATTCTTGTGGGTAGATCATACTTAATTGTAATTCTATTTAAGCCTGGGGTTGCGGGTTTGTCCGAAAGGGATATCGCGGCCCCGGCACACAGGCAACGGAAGGAACACGGGTGGGTTTTAGTCAGTAAAAGTCTGACACATCCTCTCGCTCTGCCCAGAGCGGGAGAAGTCATATGACGAATTCCCATCCTGAAAAAAAAAAAAAAAAAAGGGGGGGCTCGTGGCTAATAAATAACAGCCGCACAGGTCGATCGATCAGGTTAATGTATGCTCGCTGATGGGTGACCATCTTAACATACCGAGACCACTCCGTGTCTCGGAAGCCGTTGGTCCAGGCTGCCATTCTTCGATCTTTGATCGTCTTTATGGGTCGTCAGAAGCCCGAAAGTCTGACAACCAATCTTACCAAGAGGTATCGTGTTACCCAGTAACTGGGTTGTGGAAGTCAGATAGGCAGGCGCTCCACGTATAATAAAAGTATTCAGCTGCATCCGGTTACACTGAAAGCCGACCAACAAAGTTAGGCAGATTAGCTGAACAGACATCTGTGCCTATGGGGAGTTTGTTGCGCCACTTCTTCTTCCCAGCTAACGCACTAGGAAGTGGTGAAGGGTGGGCGTTTTTGGGGACTGTCTTATGTAATTTTGGCGTTCGAAAAGTGCTGATTGTCAGCCTAGTTTGAATAAATGACTTTTGTATTTTTAATTGACCCTTAAATTGACCACACCTTTCTGATACATGCTGTATTTGTATTGAAATGTGTATTTAAGAAATTTGTATTTAAGTAAGTTTTTTTTTTGTTTTTTTCCCCAGCAACTTATAGCGTGACAACCATAGAAACGGATTTTTTTACAGGTTTCGTCGACGGAAGACAGACAACACAAAATGACAGATTGCGATTGTTAATCTGTCATTTTGTCTATTCTTCCGTCGACAAAACCCATAGAAAACTCGTTTCTCTGGTTGTCATCTGAAAGATAGAAAAGTTAAAATTCAAGTAAACGGCGTAAACTCATTGGGGTCTGAAATGGCAATGGGCGTTCCTCAGGGTTCGATATTGGGTCCATTCCTCTTTTTAGTTTATATTAATGATTTACCACAATTACTTCAAAATCAACCTAAGATGGTGTTATTTGCAGATGACACATCGTTGATATTTAAAATAAACCGACGGTCACAAAATCTTGACGACGTTAACAGCTCTATTCTTCAAGTCCAAGATTGGTTTACGGTAAATAATTTGGTACTAAATAAAAAAAAAACCAAATGCATTAGATTTAAATTACCTAATGTTGGAAGTAGCGAATGTGACATCATATTGAATGGAGAAAAACTAGAATTTATTAATCAAACCGTTTTCCTAGGAATCACGCTAGACGAGAAATTACAATGGGGACCTCATATAACAATTCTTGCGGGGCGGCTAAGCTCGGCCGCTTATGCTGTTAGAAAGATACGACAGTTAACAGATGTAGAAACCGCGCGTCTGGTCTATTTTAGCTACTTCCACAGTATTATGTCGTATGGCATTTTACTGTGGGGTCGGGCTGCTGACATTGAATCCATCTTTATTTTACAAAAGAGAGCTGTCAGAGCCATTTATAATCTACATCGTCGCGAATCTCTCAGGGAACTATTTAAAAAGATTAATATTATGACGGTACCTTGCCAATTCATTTATGAAAATATTATGTATGTAAGAAAAAATCTACATATCTTTAATAAAATAAGCGATAGACATAATTTTAATACTAGAAATAAAGATAAAATAGATCAACCATTTTTCAGATTATCTAAAGTACATACATCTTTTATGGGGTACTGTGTTAAATGTTACAATAAAATACCTTGTGATATATTACAATTAAATGAAAGAAAATTTAAAACTCATATTAAAAGTACACTCTGTAAACAAGCATATTACAAATTAGAGGATTATATCCAAGATAAGAATGCTTGGAAACATGCTGGTCCTGCTCCATAGGACAATTTAGAGTCTAGACAAAATCAAACTGGTTGCTTATTTAATTATGTATTTGTTATTTTTTATAACACTGATTTTACATTCTGTGATTTCTTGAACTCACACACTGACTTATTAGTATTACTTGTTAAAATGTTAGGAATATCGTATAATTTTACAATGTTTGTAAATATGTGAGCACCATGTATCTGTCACATATTTAATTTATCTGTAATTGCTTTATTTTTCATTCTTTTTTACCTATCGCGGTATAGTAATCTTATTCTAGATGCATCGTCTTCACATATAATTATATAATTAATGTATGCAAAATATTGTGAAAACATTTTAAAAGAGTAACGGTGGAGTTTCTTGCCCATTCTTCTCCATACGAAAACTACCTTTTGGAAGGGGCGACTAGAATCAATTCTATTTTTTGTAAACTTGACGTTCATAAGTGCCTTTTAAGTGCCTAATTGAAATAAATTGTTTGACTTTGACTTTGACTTTGTCATAATACGCGTGCAAGTGAAAGGCAACATATTTTCATGACTCTCGATTTTATAGGGCATTCTGTTTAAAGGTGTCAAGCTGGTCGCGCCATTTTCGCCTCACTGCTGAAAGTCTTTTGGGACTCATATTGTAGTAGATTTAGATACAGGTATTTGGAACTTATCTCACCATTAATCAATTGATTCGATAAATCCTTGTCCCTTATGATTCTTAGCTTGTCGATGGCAAAAATCACACAAAAACTTTTTTTTTTCTTTTTTGTTGCTTTAGATTCTAAAATGCTATTTAGTACAACAGAATGATTGTACTACTTATGTGTGTGTTTGTATCCACGCCTGGACAATAGGCTCTCTCAAGCTGTCCAGTTTATCTGCGTACAAAATACAGGGTCTCATTAAACTAGCTAGCAAAACTCCGCAGACGTGATGGGTATTTTTTGTTCGATATATCGATATTTTTTCGCGATATCTATTATTTCGAAATATCGATATAAAATATCAAGTACCAAAAATGTATCCAATGCGATATATTTCCAATAGAATTCAGAGCCGTTTATAAGTAGAGTAATTTTTATCAATGTTTTACTAATTTAAGATTTTGCGTCAGAAATGGTGTCCCTGGTCCCTGGCATTTATATATCGAATCGATATATAAATACCAAATATTTATATATCGATTCGATATATCGATGTTTTTTTTTCCAATATATGGTTTTAATATCGGTACGATATATCTAAATCGATAGTTATTGGCACATATACACACGTATAATATGTACGCATATGATTTGTTTAATTTTCTTGTAATTAAGTGAGATAGAGCGTATAAATAAAACTTAAACTAAATATAACTCTGTTACATTTTTGCCTAAACCGCTATTGCGAAAAAACTTTTATTAATATCTTGCGTTAGTGCAATATGTTTAATTTTATTGAATAGCGTATTAAAATATTTAATTAAGTAATTTAATGCAAAAAACTGCTGTTAATATTTTTGCTCGAAGTACAATTAAAAAAAAATCCTAATTTTATTTTAATGGAAATTTCCGTGGACGAAAATGTATTTTTTTTTGACCTACTTGTGATACCTAATCTCTTCGACAAACACTCCATACAAACATATCTGTTAATATTTTTTCTACCACATAAAATTAAAATTTGATGTTTTCTTTAAAAAAACCTACACGCGGGGGTGTACTTTTCGCGGTATACAGTTTTATATACTCCCTAGAACATACCCTACACGTTAAATGAAAAAAACCGTTGTTTTAAATTAATGCAAAATTAGCCTAAAATTTGGCGTAACTTCCCCGGGCTATATGGCGGCATGGCGTAGGAGCTCTATGAAAAATGGGTGGAGTCCGAAAGTGTTAAAATATCAGTTTAAAAATCTGTTTTTTTTTTGTAAACTTCGACAACACTACCAGGGCAAAAAAAATCATACCATCTTTTTTTTTGTCGTGTTTAGAATATCGATACTCATTACGTCTGCGGAGTTTCGCTAGCTAATTTATTTTGACCCTGTATACTCGTCAGTCGAGCTACAAGGATCACCAATGTTAGTCATAGCACTGAATGACTTGAATGGTTGGCAATGGCATCCGACGCATCCCAGTTACGACCGCGGTTCACGTCCATTTTATTGCTAAGGGCGGCCCCGTGGGTTTGTTCACCGGTAGGATAGGTTGGATGCGTTGCTCTGTTGCTAAATTGAATGAAAATGTTTCTACCTTCTTCATGTTTTAAGTTATTTTATTGCTGAATCCATACAGCGTTATTTTAGCCTGTTATGTCCACAGCTAGACAAAAGTCGCCCCTCATTCCTTGCAATACGGATTAAGTGATATACAGGTGTCCCAGAAAAGTGTGGTCAAATTTAAGGGTGTGGTAAAGACCATCAAACTGAACTTACTCCGTGAGAACAACATCGTAATCACGAAAATGAATTCACCCGTCCCATACATTTTTTTCGAGTAGGTATTGAAGTTTTGTATGGGACAGTTGATAATTTTTGATTATGATGATTGTCCACCGATAAAGTTCCTTATTTGTTCAGTGTAATGGTTTGTACCACACCCAAATTTGACCACACCTTTCTGTTATTAATAATATTGATAGTGTTTTCATTCATGTCCATTAGCTGTGAATTGTCAGAGGAATAAACAACATGTGGCGGCATCTACACGACCTGACGTCACACAAATCCTGACGTCACACAAATCCTGCTGCACAAATAGAGTTTACCATATATATAACTTTCCGGACATCAATCGTTGGGCAGTTGCCCACCAGACACGACACCCGTCTGGTTGGTGGATCCTCCCTTTTCTAAAGAGGATGAGTGAACTTTACACCCCGTTCCTCATACCTCTAAATTGGTGACCCCGAGTATGACTTACAAGTGTACCTAGGTACACCTGGGCCTAATCATTCGGGAATTACATGCATGATGTTATTTGTACGTAAAGAACTTGCAAAGTCAGAAAGAAGATTCTTCACAACAACAGATCTTATCAAAACCGAGCCAGTAAGGCTCGGTTTCATAAGATCAGCTGTTTGAAACCTGTACCTCTAACGTTTATGCGCATTGGAATTGAAATCTGCGAGATAATTATGTAATACACCTAAAATGACAATAGGGATGACGACAAAAACTTTTTTTTGTCCGTGTTTGAGATTATAAAAAAATATTGAACACATATTTTTTATTTTTTTACGTAATCTAAAGATTACGGCGATACATTGAGGTAAAATGTGCCATGACGTCACGAGTATGTAGATTTTATACGTACTAGTGACGTAGCGACCCCCACTTCCCAACTTAAAATGCGTTTTATATAAGTATTTATATATTAATAGGCATAATGCAAAAAATACGTGTCTATTTTTGTATTCTCTGACTGACGGACTAATTAGATTTTTTTTTTTTTTTTACCCAGGCATCATCCCTATTGATCCATTGTGATCAATTGTCATTTTGACACTTCACCCACGTTAATTGCGTTATTTACGTTGTTGAGCAGACGAATTTTTCAAACTTATGAATCAATGGTTTAGCAATATCCTTCAAAACTGATTGAAAATGGATTGTGATTGAAAATGTATTACGCAATTAAGGTGCTGACCTAAGTACCTGAAATAAAAGTACCAGAATGGTACTGCGATAGAATAAAGGTTTGAAAACTAGAAGTTAGAAAAATCTACCTCAACAAATCTGTCTACCCCTTCAATGAATTAAGGAAAATAACTCAGTATAAACACAGTATAAATAAGTAACAGTATTATATGGGCATGTGACCTTAAAATAATAACTTCGGCCGGTCGGTAGATAAACCATTCGATACTGTTGGTTACTGTTACTGACACTGAGATTTTAAAGCGCGTCGTTTCGGCCGTTTCCTATGGTGATATAATACTGTTACTTATTTATTCTGTGGTATAAGCGAAGTGTAAACGAAAACCTTCACCTTCTATTTTTTCCAGTGCCAAATCAGCATTTTTTTTTTGAGTGTGGGAAATTATCAAATAACTTCTCCTGCTCTGGGCGGAGCGGGAGGGTGTGCCAGAATTTTACTGACCAAAACCCACCCGTGTTCCTTCCGTTGCCTGTGTGCCGGGGCCGCGATATCCCTTTCGGACAAACCCACAACCCCAGCGAGCAACTCCAAGTACGTACTTAACCACCTCTGTGGTCTAGTGGGTAGACCACCTTTCGAGCTGTCGTAGACCCAAAGGTCCCGGGTTCGGTGGTAGGGCTTTTTCTGAGTCCGCCTGGCTAAGTCTCTCGCCATAACAACAATGTTAACAGCATTGTTGTGTTGCGGCAGTTAGAGGTAAGATAGCCAGTTCCTCTGTGGTTGAGGATTTGATGAAGCTCACTTCCACCTTCGGCCTGATCATCACTTACCATCAGGCGACATGCAGGCCAAGAGCTTCTCCGTTGTGGATAAAAAGAAAAAACACATACTTTGTGTCCGAATGTTTTTTTTGCATCCGACTTATTTGACGAATATCATCATAGCTTTTAGCTTTTTTTGTATAAATTTATATTATAGCCTATGTCCATCTCGAATAATATACTTTTCAAATGGTTAAAAAAAAAACAAATAGGAGCTGTGGTTACTCAGAGATTACATGTAAACAACTAACAAAAATTCGCTCTCTCTTAATATTACTCTATATTATAAGTATGGATTTTAACACTCTCGTGTCACGTGCAAGCCGTGAAACGTGTATTAATAAAAGGGAAAATATCTACAGTAGATTCCCCGAAATTTTTAATTCCCTGAACATAAGTTTTCCAACTAGTGCAAATGAAGCTATGACGTCAGACACAGATTACCTAAGAAGCCATTACTTGGAACTCCATGGGAAGACTGTTTAGAGGTAGCCGAAACTAGCTACTCTACACCTTCATAATATAACATCAGACCTGCTTTCCCCAAAGGATTAGGCAGAGATGTAAAGAACGGTAAGGGAAATTATTGTTTTATGAAATTGACTCACTACGTCAATTTGCCATACTTTATCCAATACAGACCGTTCACTATAACTTGTCCCTTGCCATCATGTTGGCACCATTGCTTGTCAAGCTTAGTTCAAATACTAATATAGTTCAAAATGGCGACTGACAGAACAGTGCTAGCAATCGGGACGGGTCAAGTTAAAATGAACGCACTTTACTTACACTTTACACACAAGCACAACTGTCAAAGAATTACAGTTGTTGTTTGAGTTTAAGGACAATTTGTGTATTAGTTAATTTGATAAACTCTAAATTTCGGATTTTACATCCTTATTTCAGTCCCATGTAATAGGGGGAGGCCTTTAACCATTCACAGTCAGAGTACTCCAGACTCCGAGCTACTATCGCGAAATTTAACCATGGTTTCTGAGAAAAGTATTTATTAAAAGTATGCACTGCGTAAGCCCACCTTCGCACGGACGTTAAACCGCTGCGGAATAAAAATGACAAGCGCGATTTTTTCCCGCCTTCAATAGTGTTAGAACGAGCGTTAAAAAATCACTTGGTACTGACTCATCGTGCAGGGCGGACGTACGGCCGGCCAGGAGAGTACAAACAAAATTTTGGATGCATCCCTTGAATAATGAACTTTAATTAAAAGGCAATTTTTTGACGCCGTACAATTATTTAAGGAAATATTATAATAATAATAAATGAAGTAGCATGTTTCTTGTATTGTATTTTCTCATATTAAATCCGTTTAATGTTTACTTACTTTCCTTATGATAAACTCCACCCAAATACCTACCTATGCCCAGAACTAACAGATTATTCCAATGTTTTTATTACGGCCTTGAGCATGCGGCACGTCCGCACCGTACGAGCCGCCGCGGCGGTATGACCAACGCGCGCGATTTTTTTGCGTCCGTGGGAACACAAGACAAGTACAGAACTTCGTATGTCGCATTCATTCAACGCTCAACGCCGACCGCTGAAAATCGAACAACGCGCGATAAAAATCGCGGCGGAAAAAACCGCGGCCGTGCGGACAAATGTACCGCTTTCTATTTGTTCCATTCCAAGCGCGACACGCGATTTTATTACGTCCGTGCGTACGTGGGCTTAGTCTAAATAGAACCGAAGTTCGCTAAACAAATCCAAATGATTGGTAGTATCTCATTTGTTTCTCAAGTTTACAAGAACACTGAACTCTTGTAACCCTAGCAGTTTTATTTCTTCCAAAGTGTTTTTCGAGAGTTTTTTGTACCGAGGACTAAGACTTCTGTAGAGATATACCTTAGAGATTTATGGCAAGCGGTTTTAAATTTGACCCAGAACACGTAAAAAAATACAACACACACTTTCACAAGCTGTATTGAAGCAAGCCAGTCTGAACTGGTCACTGTAGTGATTCAAGCCCAGCTGTTTGGCACAGAGTTTTGGTTTCGCATTCTTAGGTCAGGCTGAGAGCTCGTGTCTAAGTCATCACACATCACATCAGCATTACATATACCTAGTTCCTTGATCTTGTTTCATGTTTGTTAATGTATATATATATATATATAGATAAGTGTATGCTTTATGTATGTGTGTATTTATTGTGTAGGTACACCACTGACTACCTTCAGTATTGTCTCTCCTTCTTCCTTTAATCCATCCAAAGGTTGTCTGTAAAAGATCGCTTTTAGCGATAAGACCGCCCACTGTGTCACCCTATGTAAAATGTCTACATTTATATCTGTATTTTTTATGGTGTACATAATAAAGAATATTCTATTCTATTCTATTCTAAGTAATAAGTGCCGCACGGGTCGATCCATCCGGTTAAGCTACGCTTGCCGGGGTTGGTCTGTGGATGGGTGACTATCTTTACATACCGAGACCCCTCCGTGCCTCGAAAAGCACGTTAAGCTGTTGGTCCCGGCTGTCATTCGTGGATCTTTGACAGTCGTTACGGATCGTCAGAAGCCGGAAAGTCTGACAACCAGTCTTACCCAGAGGTATCGTATTACTCAGTTACTGGGTTGTGGAGGTCCAATAGACAGTCGCTCCGTGTAAAATACTGGTATTCAGCTGCATCCGGTTAAACTGGAAGCCGACCCCAATATAGTTTGGAAAAGGCTAGGCAGATTGATTGGGTCTTAGGTCAGGCACAGTGTCATTGAGTCTGTTCATCCTATTTTAATACTACTTGGAATAAAGTTTAATTCAAAGTAGTCTAGATTTAACATAACATATTATTTTATTTAACATCACACCTGCATTCCCGGTAGGGTTAAGCAGAAATGTATCTGTACTTCTAATATTAGACCCACATTTCGCCAGTGTAATAGGCGCTAAAAGACTTGCTTTACAAAATAGATCAGGGGTTCTACCGACACCTCTAAAGCAGTATTCTTTTGATAATAATTGAGTGTGGGAAAGAGATGGATCTGTACGTCCTGTAGAGCTTCATCTTTTTCCCACACTAAAGTATTATTTATTTATTTTATTATTTAAGTACACAGTAAAATAGATACAGATACGACATAATCATAATTGTAAGTACAAAGGTATATTATAGGTAGTAAGTGAACCACCTCAGCTTACCACTCCAGAGAATACCTAAATGCGCGATACTGGAGCCGATTCTCTTGTACACCGAACTAAACTAACTAAACTATCACTAAAATTTCTTACTTTTGGCTATGAGAATCTTAGAGCTATTCTGCAAATAAAATTCTCTAAACTAAAAATTAATTTTGACACAACTAAAATAGAATTTGACAATCACGAATCCACGTGGTACCCGTGGTTTGCCCTAAACCGTGATTTTTTTAGAGCCGGAGGCGCGCAGGGGTTGCCGCCGCGACGTGTTTTATATGGAATTTTTCACTTTTTGTATGGAAAACATGAAAAAATATTGCCTACATGTTCAGGTTTAGGGGTTCACTAAACTAAAAACTCAGTACTATCTTAGTGCTGTCAAACTAAAATATAGTTAAGTTGTGTCACATTAGTCTATTTCAGAATGGGAAATCGTCGTTTCACAGGAATAAACTAAATTTTAGTGATTTTTAGTCTAGTTTAGAGGCATTTGTGACAAGAGAATCGGCACCATTGTGATGTTTAAAGTTAAACGCAAGGAAGCAAACACACACACACAGGCAAACATAAACAGAATGTTTTCAAATTACTATGAACTCACATTGAAGACGAGCTGTGTCGATGTGCCGCTCGTTGCGATTACACAAGCATATCCACGCGAACGTTGGTGCATCTAGTTTCACTGCTGTGATTTTTGATATTTCATGTTTATTGCACGTGTTTGAGTATTCGTTGAGTTTGTACTTACTTTGTTGTGACGCTACACGCGGCTCTGTTACATGGGAAGTGGTGTGATCATGGACATAGACTAATATGTTGCAGTAAGATGGTTATAGCCGTGTTATGGTTATATCACTAAGGATGTTATAATATACCGTAATATAGTTATATGAAAACGGTTCATAACTATATTACTAGGAATATAACTATGATACGAGCGCGATCTAGTAATATCATTATTAAAGCACTCTGACCAAATAGGTTTGGTTAGAACTGTGACCATTTGGTATTTACGCTAAACGCAAACCTACACAGTTATGAAACGCTTTCAAATAACTATACTACGGTATATAGCTATATCTCTAGTGATATAACTATATCACGGCTTCAACGATCTTACTGCGACATATGTATAATGAGATCATGGAACGACGCTTGATATTTTGAATGTGTATTTAAATCGATATAAAATCCAGAAATACATTCTGTGATCAGGAATTCAGGTAGGATCACACACACAGGTGATCTGGATGCCTACCACGAGCTCTTAGCGCGATCCATTTTAGGACCTAAACTGAACTGTTCTTCTAATTCGTACCATGACGTTAGTTTAACGATTCAATTTAGGCCATGTGACAGCGATTGACCCAAACTGAGTCGCAAGTTTTGGTTTCATTCATTCTTTTTTGGTACCATGACGTCCATATAGCAGCTCAACTGAAACGCTCAACTGTCAAAATAAGCGATTCATTAAAAGTTACTATTTCTCTAACATAAACTGAAACGTTTGGTGAATTATTGACGAAAATAAAGTTTTTTAGTGCTATTTTAGTGGAATTTTACAAAAACCAATGTAAGTGAGCTTTAATCTTTCTTTTAAAGTCTAAAATACCTATTTTATATGCCTTTTTTAACCGCATTCGTTTTTGTCTAACAGATTTCTGATGAACTACTTTTATTTGAGTTTTTTGAGGAAGATTCTGCCTCACACTATGCCCACTATGCCCCAACTCAACTCACACAACTTTGTTTACTCTGGTACGTTCGAAACAGAAACATAATTTGTTTTATTAGGTCGAAATAAAAAATATATTTTCGTATACTTAATAAATAGCAAAAGGTAAATAAATATCTACTTTGACTAAGAATTATTTTAACAATAGTTACCGTATTAACGTGGAATCTTAAAAAAACTGTTGAGTGTCTGTTTTACTTTAAAGTAATGATACTGAGTTAAGAACAAATAAAATTTTACTTGCTTCTGAACGTGTCTGATACTAAATAATGTGCGCGAAACAAACTTATTTGACAATAATAGCGTTGTCTCGTTTTCACCAAAAAACGTTCCAAACGCGGCCGCGCGGTTCAGCCACAGATTGCGATCTTTCATTCACTTTTTACGATCCAAATGCCGCTGAGTTTATTGGACGTCATGGTACGACTTTGAAGCGATGCAGTTTAAGAACCTAAACTGAAATGCCTTGCTTTTGAATAGTTTTTAATTAGATCATGGTAGGCATCCTGAGTTTCTTTTGAAACGTATAACACATAACATCACGCTAGTAATCCGCAAAGGGCTAGGCAGAGGTGTACCCATAGTCTTCTTCTTTTCGTGGGGTTACTGACTAACCTGGTGTCATAGTTTTAAAGCCGCCCATGGGCCTCTGACTAGACTTCACATGCCGTCGAGAAATATCTCTCAGGCATGCTGGTTTGCCTGCTGTGGTTGCGGGTTTGACCGAAAGGGATATCGCGGCCCCGGCACACGGGCAACGAAAGGAACACGGGTGGGTTTTAGTCAGTAACAGTCTGACACGCCCTCTCGCTCCGTCCAGAGCAGGAGAAGTCATTTGATGATTTCCCATCCTCAAAAAATATGCTGGTTTCCACACGATGTTTTCCTTCGCCGTTTTTGAGGCAAGTGATATCATACGCATATGAATCCAAAAAGTCAGAGGTGTGTGTCTTGGGTTCGAACTCGAGACCGACAGTCCAACGGTCACACCACTAGGCTATCACACATTATTATTAGTTTTACCTTCTTCTAAATAAATAATAGCTTTTGGTGCTTTAGGATAGCAGAAATCACAACTAATGTTTCTAATATTGACGCCCATGCAACCATTACCAAATAAGGTTGGATACCTAGTACCTACTTACTTATTTTCAGGAGGTTTTGTAAAATGACAAATTCATATTGACAGTCAACGATGAACGAAAACTGAAAAAAAATAATTGTTACCTACTCCAACAATTTACTAACAAGGAAAACATTAGTACCATGAATGAAGTCATAAAGTAAAGTATTAAACTAATAAATCCTTATGTACAATTGCCATTTAAACCTGGATCGCTGTAGGAAACTAGCATAGTTAATAGTGTTAGTCAATGAATTAGTAACGACCTTCCAACGTAATAAGCATCTACCTATCTATATGTATAAGCTATTCCTTTAGATATACCAAAACTCTAGGGTATATATATATATATATATTTTCATACAAAATAATTCCATAAAGTCACGATTAATTAAGTAAAACACTTTTACGTGAAATATATATGTCGTACGGTGATGCAATAATTCGAAATTTTGCGAAAACCCAGTTAAGTTAATCATTTTCATTCAAACCAATAATTCATATTTAAAGCTAAGAAAACACGACATTGCAATTTTTTTATGTTTTCACCATTTTCTAATTATTCGTGTTTTTACTAAATCCCTAGAGTTTTCGCGAAAATTCGAATTATCAAATCATCCTACGATATATATAAAAAACGACTATTTTCATCCATAAAAAAATTACAATGTCGTATTTCCTTAGCTTTAAATATGAATTATTGGTTTGAATAAAAAAGATTAACTCGTAATTATCAATGAAACTTAGATACACAAAATCGAGAGTCTATAGTTCGAAAAGTTTCGAACACTAGCCTTCCGATTTTGTGTATTTTAACACTTGATCTAGGAATTTTTGTATTATTGGTACTTATAGCTCACCTTAGAGTTATGGAACATCAAAAGGAACACGTTGTAGATATAGCAAACGTCAAACTCTATTAGGGATGTCACCCCATTCCACACCGCGATATAGTTGGTGCAAATTCCATGTGACTTTTATTACATTGAGTTAAGGTTTAAATTACAATGCACTTGTGAAATGCAATAGCTATCTGTTGCTATGTTGTTTTAGGTTAAAGTTTAATAGTTGTGTTTGTGCTGGTCAGTAAGTTTCACATTAGTAATAATAATAGCGATTCCATTAATTAGAATTACGAGGAAAAAAATCGGGTTATTCTTCTCTAAGTTCTCCGTACGGCGCTTTGGTATAATGCAAACGAAAAAGTACTTACATAACATCACGCCTGCAATCCTCGAGGGGGTTAGGCAGAGGTGTACCTATAGGACACGCACATTTCGCCAGTTATGTTTAAGTCCCATGTAATAGGGGCGAGCCAATTGTCATCAAACGGGCACAAATCCAGACTCCGGGCTGCTACTAAGAAACTCTTGAAGGAAAAACCCAATAACACTTTGCCAAACCTGGAAATCCAACCCAGGACCTCATGCTGAGCAGTAGCGCTTGCGTCCACTATACCAACGAGACAATCACCAAAAAGTAAATTTGTTTAAAATCTTTAGATTTCTGTCGTTTTTAAAACATGTTAAATATCAAACACTTTACAATTGAAATATTCTTTTCCATAGACGTGTTCAGCGCAGTGGCAGTAGGTACAAGCTTTGTCAGTTTTCAAGTGGGCCTTTTCTAATTATGACACGGACTCTTTTAACCTTAGAATAATTTTGACGTGCCTTTTCTTTTCTATTACACAAAAAAAAAAGTTCAAAAACTAGAACCCGGCTACTGAGAAATCACGCTCTAAAAAGTATGAAACAAGAAAATATTTCAGACAGAAATCAAGACATAGGTACAAAAATGGTCAAGGTATAGCCGTCGTTGCATGCCATTATAATTTTGTAGCGGACGATCAAGACGGTTCCAACGATACCTCATTTGTAAAATTATGATCAGTAGTTTAGAAGTTATGAGGTAACAGATGAACATACATACATACCGGTCAAAATCATAACCATCCTTTTTGCTTCGTCGTAGTTCGGTAAAAAAAAATTGTATAGAGGACTATATGTTGCCATGGGCTATAACAGGCTAAGTTCTGACTAGAGTCGGTCAGTTAAGAAACCAGGTTATCCCATATCCCTCGTTCACTAGTCTAACAGCTGTCTCGTGTTATGTTGCCAACTTGCCGAGTCGCTGCCTCCCGTTTGAAACTCAACTTGACAGCATTGTGCCCATATAAACGGTAATCAAAGTTAGAACTGAAACATTTGCTCATACAGAAAATTACATAACTAATATTTATTCATTTATTTCCCTCTCACAGAGAGGTCAGCGGCCCAGCAGTGGTAACATTATGGCTGATAATGCTTATCCTTGTTATTCGGAAAAGCTCTAAAAATCTTTTCCTCGAAAATGGAACGACTGAAAGCAGAGTTGCTTTAGTTTTAAACTTTTTAAAGAACCAATTTATGACGTCATCTATTGACAACGTACATTTGAGTCCACTAGTTTATAAAACAATAATTTCTATACTTTGCGAAAATTTAGTGGTCTATGGTTTCGAGTTGTATCAGGAAAAACCGGTTTAAAATCACATTACAAAATCAATGTATGTTACAAAATCAACAATGTCAATGTGCCTAGTATTTTCCCAACTATGTTGGGGTCGGCTTCCAGTCTAACCGGATGCAGCTGAATACCGTATTTTACATAGATCGACTGCCTATCTGACCTCCACAACCCAGTAACTAATTAATACGATACCCCTTGGTAAGACTGGTGGCAGACTTTCTGGCTTCTGACAACACGTAACGACTGTCAAAGATCCACGAATGACAGCCGGGACCAACGGCTTAACGTGCTTTCCGAGGCACGGAGGAGTCTCGTTATGTTAAGATGGTCACCCATCCACATACCAACCCCGGCAAGTGTAGCTTAACCTGATGGATCGAACCAAATTCAAATTCAAAAGAATATAAACTAAAAAAAAATAATGTGGACATTTTACAAAAGTGGGCAATGTTGCTTTTGAAACTAGTAGACTCATTTGTATTACATAACTAATGTATTAGTCATAAAGTTATAATGTATCATTTAATTCCTCGATGTTATGTAGTTCCTATGTTCTGGGGTTTTGTGTAGTCATACAAAATAGATGTATCGGGGATTCCTTTAGCTGATAACAGTAAGAGCAATGCGTTTGTTTTGACGATGTGTTTAATTGCAATCACGTATATTAATTATATCTCGTTATTAAATGTAATACAGACCTACTGCTGTGGTATTCGTCACTCAAGCGCAGTGACACAGTGAAACAACAATGTCAGACATTTTGTTCACGTAAATATCCATCTCAGTACACACTACAAAATTATTTCAAAAAGTGTCGTTAATAAAAACTATTTTGTAGTTTTTCGAGTTACATGAAAAAGCATTTTAATAATACCTTCTTTAAAAAACTTTCCAAATGGTCTTCACGTGTTAGACCCATATCCCTAAGGACAGTCTTCAGAAGACCCGTGTTTAAAAAAATCGTAATCGTAATAGTTTTTATTTTATCAGGTGAGGTTAGACTTTAGATGGACGGATTATCAGGTGGAGACAGGGACATCGACCCGAAGCCCGTTACCATGGATGCAGTATATGATTCTGAACCCCCTGCAATGAAAGTTTTCGTCGGTTATTTAAAAAAAAAACAGCTGTTCCATACATTTTTACCGCATAGGTATTGCACTTTTCTAAGAAAGAGCAGATTTTTTTCAAAATAACCGACAAAAATTTCAACACAACAACAGGGGTGTTCAGAATCATGTACATGTGGATTCATCCATGGTAACAGTTTACGCGTCGATGTCCCTGACACCCTGTATATTATAGCGCTTAAAAATCCTTTAAGGTTAAATATATATTATCTTTACTGTGTGTGGTGGTCCATTAAATTGTACGTTGAGCGATATGTCGAAGATAATATATTATTATCTATACTTATTATAAAACAAAGTCGCTTTGCGCGTTTGTATGTCCGCGTTTTTCTTCTAAACCACGCAACAGATTTTAATGAGGTTTTCACCATCGTTTAGAGAATTTATTCCGGAAGGTTTGTGTGTATAATACATTAATATTAAAGTTACGTTCACCTAAGAAATCTGGATATTTTGTCAAGTCGTAAAAATCGTGCGAAGCAGAAGCGGGTCGCTAGTATTTTTTATTATCTTCAAAGTGTGTGACGACATTTAGGCACACTACCACATGCGTGGCTTACCATTCGAAGCAGTTCGAAAGACATGCCTAGTGCAATAATCAACATGGAAGCTATTACCTCTGAGTGTGTTACGCAATAAGTCTACCATTTGCTTCCTTCTCACGGAAGTTAAGACTAGCTAAATTGAATTTATAAAGTTCTTACTGCATAGCTCTCAATTTACTTTGGGTAGATGTTCAATTGTCCCTTCATCCCTTGTGCCTTACCTACTCCATAAAAGAACTCAATGAACCACTGCACAACACCCATAAACAGTCAAAATTGTCATAATTACCCTTATTGTCTCCTTCTTTTCTAGTATCGGGATGACCTAATACAAGGTGTTTTTTTTTAAATATCCCATGACTCTAGGCTATGATTGAGACCATATCAAAGAATAAACTAGCATATGTTTTGTTTTTTTTTTCATTTTTCTTTCAATATAATTCGACAAAGTAACGATTATTTTCTGTAAAAAAAATCTTAGATGAAAAATAAAAATTAAAAAAACATTTAATCAGACTATTTTTGTTCATAAAAAGAAATATGACAACGTCGCATTTTCTTAGCTTTAAATATGAATTGCTGGCAGGGACATCGACGCGAAAACTGAAACCATGGATTGAGTACATGATTCTGAACCCCACTCCGTTGAAATTTTTGGTCGGTTATTAAAAAAAAACTGCTGTTTCATAGAAAAGTGCAATACTTTCATGGTCAAAATGTATGGAACAGCAGATTTTTTTTTAAATAACCGACGAAAAATTTCAACGCATGGGGGTTCAGAATCATGTGCTGAATCCATGGTATCAGTTTTCACGTCGATGTCCCTGCCACCCTGTATATAACTATAAATATTTTTTTGAGGTTTATAGAGGAACAGGGTGTAAAGTTCACTCATCCTCTATAAAAAAAGCCGGGTGTTGTGTCGGGTGGGCAACTGCCCGACGATTGATGTCGGGACATTGTATATATACTCGTCGCGCGGTAAGCACAGCTTGCGCGATGCAGGATTTTGTGTGACGTCAAGTCTTTGATGCGTAGTTCGCATGTGGCGTTGTAGATGCCGCGACAATATAAATATTTTCCAGTCAACAAAGCAGTAGAAAAGCTTACTCCCCCTGGTGTGATAGGCTGATCACATGACGGTATGCAGCATTCGATTACATGCTGATATGCCTCAGTCCTCCCGTATTCGGCCAAAACCGCCTTTACTGTACCGACCTACGGAGTTCAGGAGTTCAAGAGTTCAATTTTATTTTGGTCTTGCTAAAATCTAAGCTTTACTGCATAACACATTTTCAGGATGCTGATACGGCTGCCTCGCTATTGTAGTGCGTCTGGTATGTTTGCGGGGGCGTGAACGTACGGCTTCCATGCGATTGTGCGCAAAAGGGTAGCTTCTGTGTCACAGCGTATGCGACGCAGTAATCCTGCAAATCATTGTATCTCGTGCGGATTGCCCTATCCAAAACAAATGGATGCGCATTGTTTTGGGCGCTCACTAACACATTGTTTATGTCATATACGAGTACTAACACAATTTTTATTTTATTGTAAATTATTTAATTCAATGTAATGTTAGTATTGTGTAAATTGATTTAATTTTAATTTTATGTATTGTATTTTATGGATTATAATTATCTGAAATAAATGAATTAATAATATTAACGTGTAAACAAGACATATATCGCAAAATAACTTGTATGAGATTTTTGATAAAACTCATGACACTATACTTTACCACGGCAGTCCATGCGAGGTAGATGAGAATCTTTTGCACATGCAAACCGTGCGCCATCGGTGCCTTTACAACGCCTACATGCAACTCGGTAACTAGAACAACCAGGACAAAAAATATACAAGAGTTGATGTTTATTCTTAGAGTATTATAAACTCCTGTGTTCTTTACAGTAAGTACATCATTCTAGGATAGTTATTTTGTGACTAACAAGTAGGTATTCGGATTTGCCAGCGGCAAAAATGACGAACTTCCATATTGACGGTGGAAATTTCATAGGCCGCAGGAAACCGCTGGATGCGGGAAGCACAGAACTGGTCGAAATGGCGGTGTTTGGAGAGGCCTATGTCCAGCAGTGGACGTCTTTCGGTGATGATGATGGTGAGGGGATGAATTTTCATGCTTCTGGACCCAGCGATTAAGGATGTGTGCGTTGTCGGTCAGTGAATTTAAGATTGTTACTAAGTAAATTTCATTCAAAACACCTACAGGTATTTTTCTGTGTAATTCAGGAATATTGTTGTCATTAAGACAATATCCAGAGATAAGAAAAAGTCGGTTTTCAAACGACAAAGAGTCAAAAGCTTTATCAGAATGTGCCGTATAGATACATACATGTGCCATTTGTGTTCATATACTCGGTATTTAGAAGGTTTTAAATCTCATCACTTTCTCCAACAATTATACTTTGCATTAAATTGCAATTGAAAAATCATCGACAAAAATTGAGGTTATAAAAAATTAAGCTCAATAAATTGTCAAATTAAAAACGTTATAATTACTTTTTTTTTATCTAATTAAAGCACTTAATTTGTAAGTGGCACTACAAATTGGCACCCAGAGGTGCGCTTGTTGTGCTTTTTGTTATCCACTTGTTTACATTTTTGTCAGATACTTTTGGAACTAAGACTACCCATACACCCATTACTCATGTACCCATTTCTATGAACATTTTTATACAGAGTGTATCAGAAAGGTGTGGTTTGAGAAGATGTACGATAGTCTGTTCTATTCTGTATGTTCGGTTTCTGCATAAAGTCTTATGGGTGTATCAGAAAGGTATGGTCTTTAAGGATGTGGTATAGACCATAAAGAAATAATCAGCCATCCCATACATTTGGGACATAATTTTTTCTCGATTACGATGCTGCTCCCATGGGGAAAGATGTTCGGTTTTATGGTTTGTACCACACCTTTTTGATACACCCTGTATAAGACTTTATACAGAAACCAAACATAGATAATAGAACAGACCATCGTTACATCTTCTCTAAGCAATGCCGTTAAGAAAAAAAAAGCATCGCGCCTTTTGCAGTGCATTACAAATATTACAACACAATAACTCTTTAATCTGTCATTCAATACGGTTACCCATCCAAAACTTACCTGCGAGCGCTTTCCTTTACCTTGTACCTACCATAGCGTATCTAGATCTCAGATTAACCTTGTTGAAGCATGTCAGGGTTGAAATCTATACCCTTCAGTATCCGGTAATAAAAAGCTCCCTCTAATTAATCCTGCAGTAATCTCATGTGTATTTACTTCATTAACATGTGTTTCCTTTTGGATCTTGCCCTCGTTAAACATATTATACGTTTTGTCGTAATAATCCCCTAGTTATGTTTTTGGAGGCTTATGGTCTTCATAAGTTCATAACCTATATTGAGTTATCTTTCTGTCAAATATTTTTTTCTATTTATTCATATATTCTGTCAACTGCTTTTAAGTATACATACTATATCCAAGGGCGTCGCCAAGGGGGGGGGGGGCAAAGGGTGCAGCTGCCCCACCTAAGAGATAAAAAAAAAAAATCAATTACAAGGCATTTTCATTCAAAGAAACTACATAACTATAAAGCCAATTTTATTTATTTGGACGACCCTTATTTGGTTTTTTAAAGTTCTATATCTCCTAAACGGGGTCTAATCCGGAGTCCGGGGACGTAATTCGTATCTATGTGTTGGTGGTATGCCCGTCCTAATACCTATTAAGTTTCAGCTTTACAGTTCAAAAATAGTTTTGCAAAAATGACCCGAAAGGTTCGTTTCCAATCCATACATTGAAAATGGATATTATTATTTTTCTCAGTTCCTATCGGGACTACCGAATTTTGATTTGTCAAAAATCAAATGTCAACCACCGTCGATTTTAGCCCCATTGTGCGCCGTAGAGGTAAGATTGAACTACAAGTGTAAAGCTTCATGTGTTCTTGACTCTTGACTTTACCTACAAATCATACTTTTCCCATCCTCCCTGTATCAACTTGGACGCCCTTTACTATATCCTATCATTTTCCACATAAAAAAATCTCAAGTTCGTGATTATTCAAATTCCAACTAGATGGCGCGAACAACCCAAACATCACCTACTACTGCATCAATAAATTCAGTTGCTTCTTCAACTATTTTTCTTCATTTAATTTTAAACGTAAACCTATTTCACAAGATGGATATGTACCGAATAGTGCATATGGTACAGTAGCATGTGGAAATTCCTTATGCCTAATGTCCTAAGTCATGCATGTGTGAAGCCATTATTTTTCTAACATGTTGGTAAATATACTTGTTTACTTTATGTATTACGTCATGTGCACACTTTGTGGTGATCTAGGAATTAAAGAAATAGTAGCTATGTAAATATGAGAATGGGATGCGATCATTAAAATATCCTTCACAATTAATGATCATTTATCCTATACTAAATGAGCAATATTTGTAATGACGTTCTCGAAAACGGCTCTAATGATTTGTATGAAAGTTGCAATATAGGGGTTTACGGTTGCGAAAAATCGATCTAAATAGGTCTCATATCTGTGAAAACTCGTTTTCTCTATCATATATGACCAGCTATCTAATTACGCAACACATTTTCGTAAACGATTACGACTAATCTGTTTCATTTTGACAGTTCAACAAAATTCATTGTGTTATTTAAGTTGCTAGCAGATTTTTTTTTTTTCGAACTTAAGAAGCAATGGCAATCTGTTTCAAAATGATCCATATTATGATTGATCGTGTATTACGAAATTAGGGTACAGGTACTATGTATGAAGGAAATATATAGGATGGAGTGAATTTGGGTTGCGACACTCCGCAGTATCGATATCTATCCAAATATGATAAAATAAAGAATAAAAAAGTTTTTTTATCTCGTATAAACGTGCGTCTTTCCTGGCCAACAGCTAGGCCACCTTACTTACTGGCTATATATTTACAGTTCGTGCCAATGGGTGGAAGATAAGAAGTAAAAGTTACGTTACTTTTGCAATCTACTTCCACTGCTGAAAATGATCTTCCCAATGTTTTCTAAAATCATGGATGAAACGAGCTGAAAATGATCTTCCCAATGTTTTCTAAAATCATGGATGAAAAGAGCTGAAAATGCTCTTCCCAATGTTTTCTAAAATCATGGATGAAAAGAGTTGAAAATGATCTTGCCAATGTTTTCTAAAATCATGGATGAAACGAGTTGAAAATGATCTTCCCAATTTTTTCTAAAATCATGGATGAAACGAGCTGAAAATTATCTTCCCAATGTTTTCTAAAATCATGGATGAAAAGAGTTGAAAATGATCTTGCCAATGTTTTCTAAAATCATGGATGAAAAGAGTTGAAAATGATCTTGCCAATGTTTTCTAAAATCATGGATGAAACGAGTTGAAAATTATCTTCCCAATGTTTTCTAAAATCATGGATGAAACGAGCTGAAAATGATCTTCCCAATGTTTTCTAAAATCATGGATGAAACGAGCTGAAATTGATCTTCCCAATGTTTTCTAAAATCGTGGATGAAAAGAGCTGAAAATAATCTTCCCAATGTTTTCTAAAATCATGGATAAAACGAGCTAAAAATGATCTTCACAATGTTTTCTACAATCAAGGGTCATTCAGACAAATTGTGTAATACCCACATATTATGTAATTCCAGAGGATCGTTATTCGCATGTTATTTAGCAGACGGCTTATCATATGTAGCTTTAATTAACTCAATAGGGATAATATTGAAGTTTGTATTATTGTATGTATGTGTATCTCTATGTATAGTTTTCTGTTGTACCTACCTATTGGTACAAAAAAAAATGTTTTTTTGCGGTTTCTCTTGGTAGCTTGACGTCATGTCATTTATTTACTTAATCAAGTCTTTCAAACGACTTTTATCGAAGTTATTTCTCAGTTATCGTATTTTTTTTTCATTAGAGGCACACAATAAAATGTACAGTTATACAGTTTATATTTAATATTTATTTATTGACCATCTCTTAGCTTAAGACAGGAAACATTTATAAAATAGCAGCTAGTCACAATAATAAAATTATGATAACATTTACAAAACGTTCTCTTAAATTTACTATTTCACAAACAAACAAACAAGTATGTACCTCGCCTCGTATCAAACACGTTTAAATCATTCATAATAAAAGGTACTCCTTGTAGATGCATACAATACATTCAATACTTAAAATCTTCTCTGAATTTTACCTCAAACAAAATCAAAATAAAATAATTCCTAGAACTGTTTCACATCCATTCATGAATCAATTCTTACCTACTTAGTAGGTTCACGGGAAACTTGGTACGGAAAAATCTTTACAGCGAAACGTTCTCCAGAAATTATTCTATTTGCATTAAGAATATGAAGTATATTGTTTGTATATTGAGCTAAATATGGCTTTGTGCAAACTTGATTACTAAATATATTTAGAAATGTAAGTAGTGTTTTGTATTTATGGGCATATTGCACGATGTTAGCACGTCAGTAATTCTTAAATAATCTGCAGCACGTAGACTGTGTTACTCACTTCTATTCCCGATGTGTGATCAAGCGTTACATCAACCCTTTCTCATACGTCATATTCACCTATTACGGCTTGTACGGTATCACCCACTCAAGTCCATTTAATTTCTATTTATAAATTGATTTTAGCCCAAATTAATATGTCCGTACAAAATGTACTGTTCATTATATCTAAGTTTCGGTCTGAAAGAGGATGACTCAATCATTTCAACTGATTCTCTGACTCACCAATGGTTTGATATTGAAAAACAACTCGGGGAATCTATTATTATAATATGCAGGAGTGCCAAGTAGTAAATAAAATGCCAAATAAGCTGAACTATTAAGTTTATTTAGATCTCAAGCTCACACGGAACCAATAAAATTATTCAATTGCTTTGGAGTATTATCGATACAGTATTACAATTTCTTTCGACACATCGTCTCGTTTTGTCTTTTGTCTCGCTCGCTCACGCAATGCGCGAGTGAGATGAACACGAGTTTGATTCAATAATCTGATAGTCTGCTACATCCTTTTCTTCTTCTTACATTTTCCGATCAACACGAATGAATGACTAACGCTAGAGGCTCGGCATTAAATTATTTACTTTCTAGGAATCTCACATCGTCAAGGAGTAGCCACGTTTAAAACAAGTGGCACGAGTACAATCATTCTCCTTACGTCTACAGTGACTTGTTGCCGTTAATGAAAAAGAGATAGGAATGTTAGAAAGCACATCGTTCAAAACAATTCTTGGTCGATTGGTATATTAGGAAATAGAAACCCGTTATAGGACAATAGAGTTCATTGATACAAAACTTAATTTACATTTATGAACTTTTCAACATGACTAACTCTGTTTGATTTCAGTATTCCGTGCGCTCTCGAACGTGGCCGATTTACAGTAGGTACATTGAAAAATCTACTTATTTGTTAATATGTGCGTTTTATGTTCAATTTATAAAGTATATTTTGCTTGCAAATTCAAATGAATAACTAGTGACCAAAATGTTTTAGAACACTAATCATTTGTATGAATTTCATTTTTGTAGACATATCTTCTCATCATTATCCCCTAATAAGGGCAACAGCTAAGTGTACAAGCGCCTAACTTTATAAATTTTATAATACAATAATGATTATTCAACATTACATACAACATACCAACTGATCGAAACAAAAATAATCATCTACTCGTCACAAATGGTGATCGAAACTCTAAATGCGATCCTACCGTCTCGCGTCGGGTAAACGACATTTAAAATTCGGTTAATCCGTATAAAATGGCCGATATAGAAAAGGAATTAAATTTTTTCAAGCTTTTTACAAGCACAATATCCAAACAAGTCGGTTGGGGAAACTAGCACAAATACGACACACAGGCTAGGCTAATATCACAGGAGTGCTGGGAACGGTGCGGAGACCCACACCACGCGACCGCGCAAGGCGCCCGCCCCTCCCGCCCCGCGCCACCCCGGGCCTCTCGCCCCGCGCCTCCCCTACCTATTTACTATTCAGAGGGGGCGAAACGGGCTACTAGCGATATATTTTGCGACAATTAAGATTTCAAAAGAAAAGGAACTCGCTTGTTCCGCGGATCAATTGCACAATCGAACGACTGATTGCTTTCAAACTTATTGCACAACCGTTTTTATATTAACTTATAAACGTTGTTTAAAATTGAGCAACAGCTGTTGCAAGTCTGATATTCAAATTATTTTAAAATTAAATTAACAACGCTTATAAGAGGAAAACGAAGACTCTATCTTGAATTACACAATAAATTAACAATGACACGATAGTTCTCTAAAACCCAGATTCAACCCAATTAAATATCATATAATGGTAACAAAGCTTAAAATGGTGACATAAGCAATAGGGTAACATTAAAATGTACAAAACAAAAAAAAACGTTTAAATAAAACTTAAAGCGATAAAGTACAACAAAACTCGTTCAAAGTAACTCTCGGACTTGTTAGCAAAATGTGAGGCGCGAGCAAACGTTGGTCGCCAATGTTGGCCGAACGTTTCCTCAACGTCGACACGCGCCAGATTTGATAAGGAAACTAAAATGCCGTCAAGAGTTACCGATGACACACACATACGTCACAAATTTTCCTTTATCATCTTACTGACTATTAGTAATGTTAGCAAATAGATTCGAATTGAAAAAGACTACATTAAAACTTGTTTTTAACTTGCTAACAGCATAATCCGTATTCAGCATAATTCTTATTCCAATCACGGACGCGTATGTGTGCATCGAGAACAACAGTTTTCACTCTATTCAGTAACGTCAACCGATCTCACAAAGGCAGCACAAAATAATACTATTCAAATAAAACTAAATAAGCGTGGAAGTTTTGTTACCGCTCGTCTACGCAACCGTTCCCAGTCGTTTTGCACTATCTCTTAATCACTATTTACTTTACAGTACAATAATATAACATAATAATTATCGCTTAAAACTATGCCTCCATCGTGAACCGTTAAACTTGCACTATTAGTGAGCGCGTCACTGTAGCGACAACGAACACTCAGAGTCCTCTGTTCGATAAAAATTAATCGTTGAACACTAATTGGACCGCGCCCGTCGGCAGCGCCTGAGCAACTTTCACTAAATAATAAAAAACACGCTAAAGTAAGTACTCTTCTTAACAACAAAGAATTGGCTAAACGTCGACAGTCCGTTCCGGGTAACGTAAATTAAACACGAATCAATAGTCCAGTGATTCTCGAGCCGCGGTGAAGCGCCGGCGGCTCGGACCGGGCCGGAGCCGACTCCTCGCGCGGCACGCGGCCGGCTCGCATCAGGAGCACGCGAACACGGTGTGTTCGCTTATGAGTTGTGGAGGTGCGCAGGGCGGCGCGGTCATGAGTCCAGCACGGTCAGGAGCCCGGGGGGCAGCAGGGGCACGTCCTGGCGGGGCATCTGCTGCCGCGCCAGCTGTGCGCAGCCAAGGTTAGCGTCGCCCAGCTCGGGAATGGCGTCCAGTAGTGCCAGGCACTCGTCCTCAACCTCTCGCCTTGCTTTCTTCCCGACCCAAGAGTCATCGCACTCCTCTCTCGCCCGGCGTCGTCTCGCCTCCTTCTCCCGACGCGCCTCTTCGCTCAGTCGGCAGTATGTGTTGTTAATGCACACTGAGCGCCGCAAGTCGCGCGCGGGGTCCTCGATATTCTCTAATTTCTGCGAGCAGATCTCAATGACCCGCTTTCGTTCCTCGTTAGCGCGGATTCGCGCAGAGATCATGGAGAGCTTGGGCCTGGCGGCGGGCTCGGTGCGCGGCGGGCCGAACATGTCGTCCTCGAAGGCGTCGGCGATCTCCGCGCCGCGTGAGCTCTCGCGCTCCTCTTGCGGCGTCATTCTGTAACAAAAACGCGGACACATTAGCACATATTAGCGATACGTAAATTTTAGTAATGGGAACGGCGTTAGAACAGCCGGAAAGGTACTGGTAATTGCATAGAAAATAATTAATTGGATAGTCGACTCCCCTAAAACTTTAACAAGGCTACGTAGAAAGCCATTGATCACAAAGACATTATTATTAATAATAAAACTTTGACGGGATGTGAACGACTCAAGGAGAAGCCCTAATTATTTCATAATAACAAGTACTAGGTCAATCGGAGAACAATGCATCGAACTCCGAACGGGCCAATCAGGTTCACAACTCGTTATAATCCGCTCTCCATTCGCAATCACATCAAAACTACAACAGATATTAGCGAACAGGTTTTGAAGATAAAAAAACACCTTGAAATGCATTTCGTCAACACCTACCTAAATAAATCAGGGGAAATGATGAGGAACCCTGACATAAACATGATCGGCAATCCACTGAGATCTGATCACTGTAAAAATGGTAACTCCAATGTCACAAAGTTCAAAACACTGGCACAATCCAGGCGCGCAATTCGTCACTTTGTCCTCGACGACTATAAAAAAGCAAAAAGACACAAGTGAAACAAAAATAAATCGCGCGGTGAGCGGCGTGCGCGCAGCTCGACGAACACTCGGCGAATGACAACATACCTCGCTGTAGATAAGACATTGAAAAAGCCAATTGCGTCATGTACTGCTACGTACGTATGGAGAGGAAACGGATGACGTAGACCACAGCCGTCATTTTAGACGCTTTAGCTTGACTAGTCATGACTCGCCGTATAAATTTGTGTAGGAGACAAAAGATGCGAATAATATCTAGCGCCCAATTTATGAAAAATATGTAACTAAAATTGTAATAGATTCAGTTACACAAGGAAAATACTTTTTCCTGTTCGATAAAACAGTTGTATCTTGACAAAATTAGTAGGCTACGAATGGTAATTGAAAAACCCACATATATTGCAACGATGGAATAACCAGGATGGTTATATTATAGGTGGTATATATTTGAAATGTATGACAGTAGAAGTTTTCTGAAACGAGGTGAATGCCTGAAACCATCCTCCAGAATAACAAGAACGTTCAGAGGACACTTGAGGTAACAATGTTACTCTTCGACCTTCGTAATAGGTCACTTTAGAAGCTACTAATATTTATAAGAATATGTAAAGCCTAGAGATAAATGACAGAGACTTGACCCACGATCGAAACTTTTGAGAATCTGAAACTATATGTATATTATTTGTAACACGATGGCAGTGGACAAATGAACTATAAGGAACTAAGTATTTGTCAAAACCATAATAAACTGTAGACAAGGTCTCTCGAACTCCTTTTAAGGAAAATGAACTCGTCCCCTTGCATTGCAAAATACCACGTTCATTTTATGTTGGTGCGGCGTCGAAAATTTCAAAAGCTCAATAAATGAAAACCTATAAACACAAAACAAGAAAAGTGTGTAAACCAGCCAAGGATTCATAAAACCTGGACTAGTTCTAGGGAGAACCACGTTCGTTCACAATCGTATTATCGAAAAGACGTTACACGCTACGTGTTTTTGCACCAAAATTGCCCTTTGCCCAGAATCCTTTGAATCCAAAGCTTTTGTTTTAAAACCTGATTCATAATAATATGTATCTCTCATTGCATTCTGAACATTACAGCCGTCTGTCTGTGTTATCTCACTGTTGGTTGCATTCTGTTGTTTATTCAAGGTAATTGGTGAAAAGAAAGATTTGCGACGACTGTATTAATGCGTCTGTTTTCTTTTGTTCTGTGTTACTTTTTTATACCTCAAGGCAATCATTTCAAGTTTAGAAGATCAGGCAACTATTGATCGTATCAATCGCATTTAAATCTTACACAAAAAACTTAGGAACTATTAGATAGTTCCATTTGCATCACAATAATAATTAATTAAAAACATATAGCGCTAAATATTAAAACAAAGTCAGTCATGGAAATTAAGTATAAAACCTGATAAAATATAAAAATCCATGTTACTCCAGTTCAGTACTGCGTAATGAGCGAAATATTAATTTCAGCATTAAATGTGACGTAATATTAAGTTGAACCAGCTAATATCGATGATGCTAACTGTTATTGCATTGCAGAAATCGCCTACACAATTACTTTAATATTATGTAATAAAACCATTGATAATAAAACTGCAGTAAACGCGTTGACAGCACCACCACTTTTGACATTTAAACTTTTTCCACCATAGACAACGAAGTCGTTAGATGGACCCATTTGAATAAAATGAGTTCAAATCAAGATTCAAGATTGATTTCTGGGTTTTTCTATTTATTGATATCCCGGGTTTTAGTTCACTTCTGTGTTTTTCCATTCGACGTAAGCCATTACTAGACTTTAAATGAAATTTTATTTGTTTTATTTTCGATTTCGGCCACTTAGTTTATTATGCCGTATTAAACAATACCTTTTCCTGGATTTTATGGGAATCAAATTATGTTTATTGTCCTTACTTATCTGTAATTTATGCCTTATTCTATACATTGTTTTCGGTCAGTGGGTCGTCTTAGAGGCGTTTCACTTTTCGGTCTTCAATAAAATCTTGTTTCAAAATCAAATAAAAAAATACTAACAAACATTAATAAATGTGCTCTACACGCTTGGATCATGTTTTTTTTTTTCGTGTGGCGAATGCGCGACGACAGTGCATCGGGTGATGCCGACCCCACCAGTTACGATCTAATAAATCTCGCTCGACTCGACCGACGCTACTGCCTACCTGCACTTTCTTTTCTCTGTCCCACACGAGCCGGGGGCAAGAATCCACTGATATGTGAATGCCACCATTATATAGGGGACCTTTTTGTAACATTTGACAACGTAGATGATGCGTCTGATCCTAGTTCGTCTTTTCAAAAATTTAATGTAAATCTCTACACAATTCTTGGAATTTATGTAGGACAGTTTAAACAAAACAATGAAGCATTTGAATAAGGTATTCGTTATCAATTCTCCTCGCTTTCGTCGAATAAGTCATTTCAAGACACAAGTAACGTGAACGTATGGTTAACTTTTTAATGTGAAAACTTTTTTCCTTCACAAAATTTTACGATGATTTATTGGCTTGCAGAGTTGTATATGTATTACTCGCTTCAAACTGATAACAAATGTTTTCTTTCTAATTTTCCTGCTTGTGTACATCATAATGTAATAAATAGTCAGTGTTTATTAACTATTGGGACAGGAATGATTTTACGAGAGGTTCGTATTTGACAGTCTTGCTAACTACTGAAGTTACAGTCTCTGGTTAAGCCACTGTCTGCTTAATTTGCCTATTCAGTTCTACCTGATAAACTTCAGAGCATAGTAGAAAATACTAACAGCATTAGAAATCATTGCAGACGTATCGAATTCCAATCCACTTCGGATGGAAATCCTTGAAGGTAATAAATATTTCTTCAAAGTATATATTTTTGCTAAATCACTATGACCGCGTAGGCGTTTTGATAGAGCACCTTTTATGGAGAACGTATGATACGATGAATTATCGAATGTAGGTGGAAACATATTACCGATACGATATAATAGTTTAACGATCTCCGACATTTTTCTCTAATTTCCCGCATCGCACACTTTCACATCAATCTCTACCATGCCCTTAATTGCATCAGCTGTTTTGGCTTTATAGCCTCATCTAAGTGAAGAAAATAAGTCATTTTCTGTATAAAACAATGTGGCTGCGATATATTTGTACATATTATTATCTACACTTTCAGTTTATCTGTTCAGCATTATCTTTGTATTAGTATGTCGTCTAAATATACTCATGTATGGGAGTTCTGATATTTTTTTTTTTTTGTTGTCTGGTAAGAATAGTATCCACTTACAGCACTTTGTTTGTAATGACAATTAAAAAGTTGTAAAAAATCTCGTACATGCGTAAATGTGTTGTAATTGGCGTCTATGGCCGAAATTGTGCGTCCCTATGTGTTGCATCATCAATTACTGTGCCGTGGGTGTTACATAAATTGCTTTTGTTCATTAATACTACAATAACTTCATATGTGTTACAAATGATTAAATGCACTATACTATATGTTATTTCCATGAAATTAATATCAACTGTGAACTGGTGAAAGCTTGGTATTGCATCAAAGAATTTCATAAGAAATTCTTAAATTTTGTATTTACTGCCTCATCTTTTTTTAGTCATTCCCCATTTTGCATTTACATAACTTCGATTAGTACTCACACTTGATTTTATTACTTCATCTTTCCTAACATTTCCCTGTTACATTCATCAATGATGCGCATTAAAGAATTTTTCTATGGAAGTGAGTGAATCATATTTTTTTAAACAATTGCTCGCACAAAGCCGACAGTGCTTATGTAATGACTTCATAATGGGCAGTACTAGGTCGCTACGAATAATTAATTCAGTTTCTACTGTAAGTACTTCTAGCATAACTTTAACTTCCTCTGTGACAGATTTTTTCTTTGTATCATCTTGTCTTGTAACAAGATCCTTTCGGTATTATCCTTGGCTTCCTGGAAAATTACTCAGCGTATTTCAATCAGCTTAAAAGTCTTGTTTATTTTAAAAGAAGTTTCATAGTTATAGTTCCTTCTTCAAAATCTTGTTTATTCACTCCAGCTATGCAAATTTTTTGTAAGAGGAAATTATTTTTGATATTGTAGAAATATAATGACTTTAGAACTTGTCCTGTGCTCCAAATGATAGTAATAAAGTTCAAATGCCAGTTATGAGAACTTATCCTTTTAGGGCATCTAATACAAGGATTGTTTGAACTTGTAACATGGTATGCGTCATGATCATTACTGTGAAGTCATACTAAACGGAATTGTTGCGAAAACTTCCCTATACGAATATGGATGACAACTACGAATCGAAACAAAGATACCTACTGGAATATAAGAATCAAACAACGAAAGAACATTGCCTTTAGAATATACTGTTGAAGTATTTGAGACGTTCCACGGAAGCCGTAAAAGCCTAATACCAAGTAATTTAGCACGTGGGGTAATCAAAATCACTATATAATATAGTTTGCGTGTTTAAATCGAGCACCATATAACGTTGATAGCCCACAGCAGACAATGGATGCGGCTCACAGCGTATAAATCACGGATAATGGCTACGGAGTTGACGAGCTTTTTAAACTTATTGGCTCGGTTATAGATACATATGTACTTTGTTGTTAAACAGGAATAGGCGAAAATTATGCCTTTGATGGTTTATGAGTCAGATATTTTTCTTTGAAGCAAGATTATCCTATTATATTTCGATTGGAATCACGCCCTGACATAAAACATCAGAAGGCGTCATTTTCCATAATCATTCTGATCTGAACAAAAAGTTTTTGCTGCTACAAACAATCACAATCGAAACATAAAATAGCCAGTTCAGTAACTTTATTTAAGGTCTATTTTTTCACTTTACTAACAAAAGTAGCAGCTCTTGGCACGTTTCCCACGTCAGTAAAGTTTATAATATTCAGAGAAAGAGACACCGATATCGTGCTGTCTCGTTCTAGCGCAACACCTGCAGATGACAATGATCGTCATGAAGTCAGGATATTGCAGGAAATTCTGAGGAAAATTAATTTCCTCAAATTCTCTAGTACGATGACATAGTTAACTTTCATTGGAAAATTGGTGAAAATCGGTTTTTATATGAAATGTTTAATCTCCAGTCTTGTGAAGGAGTCACTTATAGACAATGCCTAATACAGACACGACAGTTTATACAGATTAGATTTATTGAAATCTTGTCTGTCTTAATGCATATTCCTGAAAAAATTCGGAAAAAAATCGAATGACGCGTTAATAGAAATCTAGGAATTTAGTACAAAAAAAAAAAAACCTAAAAGTAAAATATAAGCTAAGCAGTTCCGTAGAATTTATTTAATTTATAAGTTTCTTTCGGGCGCGTTGTTGGCGAACTTGGGTGGGGTCAAGTAATAATTGATGAGACGCGTTATTTGTAACATTGCGGTAATTAACGGGTTGATAAGCTTTACGAGTAGGTACTGCATAGTGTTTGTGTTTTTTTATATTTTTTCAGTTTTCCAAATCTATATTTTAAAGAATGTCGTTTGCGTGCGTCTGTACCGGCAGTGATGCACTGTGCTACGGATATATTCAATTTTTGACCTTATTTTGGATTAAAAAGAAGAGCTTTGTGGGAACATTTTTTTTTTAAATTGTCTCTGTTTTTTTTTTCATAATCATTGTTAAAGATCATATATTTTCCAGGGAAAATGCATTTAACAGTAAGAAATACCTAAGTAACATAATAAGTAGGTACTAAATTCCAATAGATTACCCAAAAAATACAGCGACTAACAAAAGATAAGTACTTATATGGAACATCAATTTCAAATCAAAATTTCACAAATAATATCGAGTCACGAAACCCTATTCTGAAAATCTCGGTAGTCGAATTCGAATACCGTTTGTCACGCTCTTACAGTGCGACAGAGATGGCTATATCCAATCGGCGAACAAAAGGGCCCTTAGAAAATAAATTAAACCAGAATAATCCACTCACATAAACTAGTAACACATTGCCTTTTAAATAATTTACTAGTTTTTCCTTAATTAGTGAAATGAAATGTTAAAGTGAGGCCGTTAAATATCAAGTCGATAACACCTTATTGAATAGATAAGTGTTGTTATTTTATTTGCCCACAACACCGTCCGGCACGCATACATAATGCAGCGCATCGGTCCATTAACTTACTGTTAGCTATTAGATAAAGATACTTTTTGTAAAACCACAATCCTTTGTCTACTTCTCTCTTTAATTCCAGAACTTTTAAATTCCCGAAAATATTGCATCTTCAACATTCGATAATCTATTTTTGATTTCCTATTTGCTTAGTAAGTCATACATTAATTTTCGCATCACAACTTTACGCAAATATTCATAAACATACAGAGTTAAGTAATAAAACACGTCCAAACAGTTCCCTAGATACTAAATATATTAAAGAAAGTAACTATGCTACGACAGGTAGATTTAAGCGAGCAATTAAATTATTACGTGCTCACAAAAATATTTGTACACACAAACATAACATTACGTAAGAAATAGCCAATTAAACTATCGACTCCTTTGTTTCAAACAGAGAAAGTTTCGCAAGTCCAAATAAATAAATAAAAGATAATATAATGCTTAAAACTAATTCATATCAATTAAATATAAATTACCTTAGCAATCCAAGAATCAACAGTCCAAAAAGTGTGCAACACTTCGATTGATTAAAAATTAAAATTAAAAACAATGATACGACACGAAACAATTTAAAAATCGAACGGTTAAATTAAACATAATGCCAACGAGGTGTATCACATAAAACGATCAACTTAGCACTTGTCCAAACAGGCGAGCGGCGAGCGCTACTACATAACTAAATGGAAGGCGAGTCGCGAACGTGTGCGAGTGACGGCTCCGCGCGCCGAACTGCGTCTGTTCTCCCGTGCATAAGTTGTGGTGATTTACAGAGGGCGCGCAGGCGGGCGAGCGGGCGAGCGCGGCCCATGGATGCTCCCCTAGCGAAGGATACCTCATTATCCTCACTGTAATCCGTGTGCCTTTTTGATAATTTTTATTTATAGGGTGTCACTGTTGGTGACCCCTTTTTTAATATCTCGTTGCGATTGTAGGCTTATCACGTAAACTCCACTTGTTCTTCAATTATATTGAGATAAAGAATATTAAATAAAATATTAATAAAATCTGAGTTTTAAAAGTTAAAAGCCGTTGAGATAATTGCATGCTTCCATCTGCTAAGGTCATATCTGAATTTATTGAAGTTAAAACAAAAATCCAATCCATTTGTATAACGCACGATCACAAAAAAATATTGCTCAATTGATATTCAAGGCTACAAACAGCTACGATTGTACATTTGTTGTACTGTATCTCGCTAATGTGGTGTAGACAATTAAGTTTGAAACCATTTGGAACGCTATAGTGAAATATTTTGATAATACATTAGTAATTAGTAATTAGCAGTTAAGTATTTGGGTCTAGGTGATCTCATTGTGGATAACGCAGGTAAATGCCAAGAGGAATACAAAGAAGGCGTTTGTTTGGATGTCAAAATAATTCGCTTAAGCAAAGACTAGGACATTAAAATCCAGCTTAGAATAATATATTAATTAAGATTTCAACGTAAATTTTATCTCTTATCTCTCCAATTTGTAGAGGAAAACAAAATGAAGCTGTTAAACGTGCTCCTCTTATTGTTTTTCCTAGTGTTTTCCTGGCAAACAGGAAATTTCTTTTCCCTAAATAGTTATGTTCAGTTCTACAGGGGAAATAGAAATCAAAATGTGTCAATAGTTCGATTCCGGCTTTAGTTCGAAATCTAAACATGTCTTTTTTACTTTTTGTCCGGATTGTTCGTCACCGTGACTAAGGATTTGAGCAGTAACATCAACATCAGGCAACTAACTGCATAAAAAGATCGAACCGTACCGACCTTCATCGATGTGTAAGCACGCACAATATTATAAACATTGGCAACGGCTCTCCTCGCATTTGCATTATTCGCATTTCATTTAAAACAATTCGTATTATAATCTCTACTTAAAACTTCAAACTTCACATCAATTCACAGTATTTTCATTAATTCTTAATTTTATAATTGTCGTAATTGACGTAGGAGACATTCTTCTCATATTCAAATATACTCCTTTTTCTGGCTAAGATATTTAAATACATAAATATGTAAGTACAAGACAAATGCATTGATCACTACCATTCTAAACAAAAACCGAAGCATGTTATCAAAATCAGTCGTTAAAAAGTTACTACCTGAGCCTGGGTCGCCCTTGGCCTCAGACGGCAACTCAAGCCATATTCTGTCATAGTTTACTAATAAACTTCCCGACCATTTGTCTAACATTTTTAAACAAACTTTCTTGATTTCTTCGTCTACCCAAGTTACAAGGAATTCAGTTGTGACTCAGTAAGTTACTTTAATGAGATTTTTGTGTTCATTATTTCCATGAAGTATATACGCATTTATCAATGTTAGGTAATGTAGAAACCAGTCTAAGCAGGACTGTGCTGCGCACTTGTAAGCTATCTTTGAGAATAAATCTCTCATCAAGCTTACTATTCCTAGCGGGTTTACAGGGATTATAATTGGAGTCAAAGCACTACTTAAAGCGGTTGGCACAGATATGTGGAGATATGTTGCCAGCCCATCGCACATTACCTTAGTGAATTTACATATGGAAGGTACGATTTGAGTGACAAAATTGAATTTTAAGAGTGACTATCATAATACTTAAGTTACATAACCTCCAGTTGGTGATATTCACCCGCTCTATATCAACATAGTTAAGATTCGCATGAATATCAATTGCGCTCGCAGATTCTTGTAGTAACGATAATGTAAGAGTGGTTTCATCTCGATAATACGTCTCTGTTGAATAATTGAATACATTTAAATTTGAATGAGAGCCAAGCAGTGACACAAGCAGATGTCAGATCGACCCTCAAACTGCCATATTCAATCAACCGCGAAGGTGCAGCACAACGCTTCTAGCTGTATAAAAATAATTGTCCTAACACTGATTTATCGCTACCATCCGATGTTTTATCTATTTGCGAACTTGGTCCGAATCCGAAGGTTATTTATTCTTCCAATAGTCCACCAATAAAATTAGGGTCGGAAATCTTTGGTCGGGTTTGAGAATGCGGAAGTCGGGAGTGGGCCGGAACGCATCGGTAGCGTTGGTAACCACTGGGTTGGTGTAACCCGAATATCGGAGGATGGCAGGTCGAGGTTCAATAATTGCGGACCGTCAAGACTTTCACCTTCGGCGCGCGGCGGCCGCGCTCCAAGGCCACCGAGGCACCGTTCACCGTAACTTCCGCCCGCAGCCCGTGGCACGGGCCGCAAGCCCGCGACACCGGCCGCTCGCGATCGCGACGTCTCGCGCTTTTGCAATCAGAATTTCGGAAAGCGGTACCAGTGCAACGGCCTCAACTCGCCGACACAGCCAGAATAACGGTTGGACGAAGTCACTCGCTGTTACGTAACACTCTCAAGGAAATGACAATCGGCTTTTTTTGCAAAGTGGAACGATTGATAGTGACGAAAACTCGACAGATAACAAACGATATTTAGAGCATACGACAGTTTCAGTGCTATAATGCGCGCTAGTAACAGTTAAGTGCAATGCAGACGACCGTATACGATTGCAACAGAGAGATATTCTGAGAGCAGCAAGTTTTATTAAGGCGGGTTATAATAACACAAAAACAGTTTATCGAAGCGTGGCGTTACACCTTTTGTTATTTCATTAGCGGGTGTGAGCTACTCGGAGCGAGTTTACATGCGAGCGGCGCGGCGGCCGGCGCGCGCGGCCCGACTCACCCGACCCATATTTACAGTGTAGGTACGCTGAGTGTACCATCTCATTCCGCTCGTTAAATCGATGCTTTTAATAGAGATGATGGCTCAAGACTCCATTATATTTAAATAAACGGGAACGCAGGCACGTGCAAAATGTTAACCTGACATTTTGAATATCCCATCCCCACAATATTAATGCCGTTTAGATAAAACCCTGAAACGGGGTATTTTTATCCAGGCGGAAAAACAGAATGTCATAGGTCGCGATAATTCCAGAAAAGTCAATGATGCTTGGCTTTCTGTAGGTATATGAAACATTGATATGCTATGGCGGGTTCTAGAAAAGCAATTTCATTTGTAAAATATGTTTTACATTATGTATGACATCAACCGAGGGTAAACTTTAACACCTCATACAATGGCATCGCCAAAAACCTCCGTTAATACAAAGACAACGACCGATAAATTTTCGAGGTCACGGAGCAGCGTTGGACACGATACCCTTAAATTTTCGTTATCACCAATCTATTGTGTGACGTCAGAGATAATGCTATGTGTGAATAAACACTATTACATATTAATATTGATAAAAACAACGCTCACCGCGCTGTTGGACAATATAGATAGAACATTTTGATAATTCCTCAAATATAGGCCGAAAGTTATACAACATATGTTTTGATAATTATTTAAAGTTAAGATTATGATTTTTATTTTGCCAGCAGAGCTTGGAAGTGTTTGAAAACGAACGCCTGTGGAGATTATGCAAATAAATATAAGATCAATCGAACTTCCTTTACTAATAATACGAACTGGCAAGAAAACAAAACGACAGGAAATGAACAGAATTACCTTTGTAGTAAGAAACTTGAAGATTGAGGCACTTAATTTTAACGTGAAGATATTTATTACAGATGATATCACAGTTTGTGTGCATATTGTGTTAACAGTTTTGAGAAATAGCACACCGTACCGTACGTAATGGTGGAAAAGTATTAACATTATTATAATCGTCCAACTTAGTTGTATACGGTCGGATGTGTTGTTTGGAAATTTCCACAAGACAAACAATACGTATGATCTCGATGTTTTTCAACATCAGCCGTTGCGTTCGAGATGAAGTGACGTGAAGAAAGTAATCGGGTCATAAAATAATTTGCGAAAAAGATGGACAGGTGGGAAATGAAATACGCGTGTTGAGGAAGGTTCGATAATAATATTAGATAGCATCTGATTGGTTACCTGATTCCCATTTCTGGAAAAGGGAAAGGAAATTATTGTAGTGACTGGCAGAATAAAATATCAATTAGAAAGAATATTAACACGAAAAAAATGACGTAAACAAAGACATTAATAACATCAAGTCATTATTTGAATGAAGTCGGTTAAAAAACATTACAAGTTCGTAAAAAAGAAATTCCAAGGCACTAAATCTTGGACTTTTGAATCCTCTAATGGGAAGCAAACCTATTTAAACCGTTTAACTTATCCTGTTATTAGTATTGATTCTTGTACCAGGTATCAGCAAGTCCTACAAGCAAGCGCACATTTTAGCGAGATTAAACAAGTCTGTGGCTCTAAATGGTAAAAAGAGATTGAGTATTAAATGTGTATAGTATTGTTATAAAATTACAGAAAAAGAAGTAAAAACATCTTAATCCAGCTTCCAGACATTGGTTACAACAAAACAGTTTATGTTGATGATATTATGGTGTCATTAAATCCGCTAAATTTAATATAAAACATTTAGTTTAAAAAAAACAACACAACAACAACCGACCGACCGACAACCGCCAACCGTTGTTTTTTTTTTTTTTGTTTTTTTTTTTTGTTTTTTTTTTGTTTTTTTTTTGTTTTTTTTGTTTCATTTTAGAAACTGGTAACACACCTCTTAGCGTTACTAGTGTTATTGTTCACTTTTTAGCGAAATAAAGGAATTATTATTATTATTTATGAATGTTATTTTTTTATTTGAATGCAAACGTCAATCTTAATTATTCAATTTATTGGTTAAAATACGGAAATAACTATCACCTCTACCATTTTACTATGGACGTTCCGTGTAATAACGATGCATAACATACGTAGATAGTTTATACTAAGTTAGAACTTACGTAAGTTATATCTAATCGGTCGTTATCATAAACTGTGAAGAAAAATCAACAACATTGTAAGTATACTGTGTAAATAACTCCTCATTGGGAACAATCTGAAAAACCGATATGAAATACCATAATCTGGGTCGTAATTGAAAAGTTTTTTAAGAAGCTACATTCGGATACACTGAAGGATTATCCGATTGATAAAGTATTTGCAGCTTTCTCCAATACTTTATTGGAACACAAAAACATTACACGCCATTTAAAATATTTTGAGTTTCATATTAATTGATTTGAAAACATTAAAAATGCGAGAACTTCCTGTTCTTTCAAATTTGTAAAAGAAAAAATTATAACATTCGGGACTTTTCGAATCGTCTCTTTCTAAATGGGTGTGTTCATCGCTAGATATAATTTTCATAATTATGGCAACCTAAGTTATGATTTTCATAAGCGGTGTTGTGTCTCGAACGAGCCACTCCACTAGTTAATTAATGCCACTACCTAACGGACGCAAATCACTGTGATCGCTATCGTTCGACTTTCTGTTTCACTAGTAATATTGTAACTAAATAAAGAATACGGACACATAATTAATTTTGCAGAAGCTGTATTTTCTTAGACACGAAGTAACTCATAGTGTTCTTTGTAATTTTTGTTAGAAAGTACATATTTCTTGTATTAGAGATACACTTTCACTGTTTTTATTGCTCGTATAATGCCAGCCATTGAATGGAAACTTGATGTTTTAAGGCGCAAAATACTGATGTCAGTCGATCAACCTCCTGACCTAGTAATTTTAATAATTGATAAATAATTTGTTTTGTACTGTGTGGGTAGGCAGGCAGTCTTCTTTAATATAACCTTGTCTATAATCGTGTATAACTTAATTTACCAATCTAGATGAATAATTTGACATATTCAGAGCCAACAAATTACCAAAGGCAATATAGAGGCGCAGGTAAATCAAAATAGGTAAGCATCGGTTGCTTTAACACAGAAAATTGTAATTTAAAATATATATGTAATTTACAAATGTGAGAATAACTTATATTTTGATTATATGTTTATGCTCAAGAGTAAATAACCTCACATGTTGATTGTTTACAAGTTATAACTTAGCATACTTTTGTTTATAATTATCTAACACATAACGTAACTAATAAAAACAGCACATAGCGTGCTGTAGTATGTTTATATGAACCTACTTATATACTATAACTAATTAAATGATTGCGAGAATGCATTGTATTGGTTAACGTTCTCACTAATAGTGCAGTGATTACGCTCGATTCTCGATGTCGAACAAAAAGACTTGCTACGTGGTACCGCGGCCGATAAAGCCCGAAGTGTACACGAAAATAGTCGAGTCGACCGTTCGTGGCACCGATACGCGACGAGGCTGAGTGACGTCGACGCCCGAGTCCTTGATTATTAAAAAAGCAAGTGACAGTTGTGTGGTTATCGATGTGATTAGTTTTATTCGGGTCATTAACTCCTTTTGTTTATGTCTCGTGTTATTTTAATTCGAAAGCCTTTACAGAAATATGTTTATCCTACGCTTCCATAAACATGCCAAGTGTTACCTTTATTAGCCTTTAGGTAGTAAAAATGTGCAAAACGAAAAACTCCATTTGACCTTTTATAGAACAACGTGACTGACCAGATTGCACACCTACTACGTAGGTATACGTAGTCATTTGTGTTAAAATATTGAACAGAAGTTAACAAACCAAATTATTATTCATAGATAGGAGATTACCGAATAAATGTGTACATAATTAATGCAATGACTACGGGACGGTCATCAATGACCAAGCATTCTCGTCACAGGTTTCAGTCGCCAAAATCCGCCAAATAAATCCATAACACCATTAAAGTAACTGAAAGTGTAGTTTTTGAACCTGTACGTATATTATTGGTTCTATGGGAACAACACAGACAACATCATGCCAGAAATCCCCGAAGGGTTAGACAGAGGTATACCATCGAAGAAGTTGATATCTACATAATTATAGACCGTAAGAACTATTTCTGCTTGCAGCGCTCGGCAGCTGTAGAACCGGGCGGTAACAGTTGTCGTCATTCTGTTCACGGGATTTTGTTTTCAAACTGTTTAGATATGATATGATTCTTCGATAGTACCTATAGTACACTGACATGTCGCCAGTTATGTTTAAGTCCCATGCAATAAGGGGCGAGCCTATTCTCATTAACCAGACACAAATCCAGACTCCGGGCTGCTACTGAGAAATTCCTGATAGAAAAATCCAATAACCCTTTACCCAACCTGAGAATCGAACCCAGGACCCATGCTCAGCAGTAGTGCTTGCGACCACTAGACCAACGTGGTAGTCGAATTTAAATATGAGTTAAGCCTCGTGCAGATGGCGCGACGCCACACCGGTAATTTTTCTACCGTGAAGTTTCCTTAGAAATTGTTTTTTTGGAGTCACGCCGTGCCAGTCCACACAAGGCTTTATCTAGAAATGATTTTCAAGCCTAAGATACAGATCCTAACAAAGCAATGTGAAGAAAAAGTTTTCAAAACGAACATTTCTGAGAAAATTTACGACTAACCACATAATGATTGGATTTCATTATTATAAAAGGTTTAGGTATTTGTAAAGACGTGGTAGCCATTCATATAACATCAATGGTAACAAACAGGAATGAGTTCTATCGGATCGCTACCTCAAATGTCCAATAAAACCGTTTTGGATTACAAACCGATGAAATTACACGACTGAACTGTAGTTCAAACAACGTCATTCAGATAAAATAGACGATTTATACTGTTCTAAATTGACACCATTCGGTAGAACTGCAGATAGTAGGAATTAAATTGTATTTTTCATACAATGTTTTTATGGCAAAGAGCCTGAAAAACCTTTATAAATCCTGTGTTTTTAAGAAAGATCGCAGTCTCAATCTGTCAAACAACTTCTAATTTCGAACATCTTTGACAAGTTTTTGACATTGATTGTCGATGAGATGAGATGCTAAGAAGATAATAGGGATGAAGCCTGGCTAAAAAAAAAAACTATTAAGTCCGTCAGTCAGATAATAAAAAAACATTAGACACGTATTTTTTTCTTTATCATATTAATAAAAAATTACATGGATGAAACGCATTAAAGTTGAGGAGTGGGCGTCCCTTCGTCACAACTTCATAAGTTTAAAATCTACAGAAGATAATAGTGATGTTGCCTGGGTAAAAAAAAGAAATTCTATTTAGTCCGTCAGTCAGTAAAAAAAATATTAGATACGTATTTTTTGCTTTATCATATTAATACAAATGACTTAGATAAAACGCATTATACGTAGTTGAGGAGTGTGGGTCGCTACGTCACATGTATAAAATCTACATACTTGTGACGACATGGCAAATTTTAACTCAATGTATCGCCGTAATCTTTTGATTACGTAAAAAAAGAAAAAACAAGTGTCCAATATTTTTGTTAATAATCTACCTGACAGACAAAAACAGAATTTTTAGTCAACATCCCTAATAATTCAACCTAAATTGTCTCACCGCTGGGCAAAGAAGATCATACTAACTTATAATAAGATCGTGAAGTCTAGAGACTCCAATTCCTTCTGTATAATGTGTAATTTCTGCTGTACTTGTTATAAAGCGTATTTTCGCGTAGTTTGGGGTAACTTCGCAAGAAATTACAAACTTGTTGTATATCATTATCCAATAGCAATTAAAACACAACAAGAAAAAGACTTCATTAAACGATGATGCTATCACGGGGACGTTGACCCCGTGATGACCTGTTTAAGTACTTCATCATCAGCCTACAGTAGTCCCTGCTGGACATAGGCCTCTCCAATTACACGCCATTCAGCTCGATTCTCGGCAACGCTCATCCAGCTGCTAGGTACCTGCCACCCTGCGAAGATCGTCGCTCCACCTAGCCTGAGTAGCCTGAGGGCGTCCTACCTTACGTTTGCCGATTCGCGGCCTGTTATCTATTCCTCAGGTCTCTAAAGTTCCACTAAATACTTTACAGTTACTTAGTAAGGGATTATTCACGATCTATAAGACAACTATCTGTCTATATCAAACATTACTTTCTTGCTCATTACTTTTCCGTAATTAGTAAGTATTATTTTATTCAAACTCCTTACATTGACCTCGGCTACCTAGAAAATGGGCGGAATAATTTGTTCAAACTTAGTATTAATTTAACTATGTGATACTGTTATAAAAGCGGTTCTTTTTTTTATACAGATTAACGTCATATTCATGAAAGACATTTAGTCACTCCATCCGTAGTAATAAATTATATATAATTATGTGCAGTTAAAATGTAACTATTCTATTCATTTACGTAGATATGTGTGTTAAGCCTCGTGCAGACTGGCACGAGGCAACGGCGCGACGCGACAGCGGTAATAGTGCTACCGTGAAGTTTTCTTAGAAATTGTAGTTTGTATAGGTACTGTTTTTTAATTTGACGATTTGAAAAGAATCTATTCGATTCTAATCGATTCTTTTTTTTCCTTTTTGTGCCATTATTTTCTATTGTATAGAGTTTATTTCAATCAGCACTCTTGCACGCTTTCTATCACAATCTGAATTTTGAAGGATAATCCATTGCTTCATAAGTTCGATGAATTTATCAGCTCAACAACGTAAATAACGCAATGAATGTCGTTGAACTGTCAAAATGAAAGCCATTGGTACTGTTACACAATAGGGATGTTGAATGGGGAAAAAAAAACTATTTAGTCCGTCAGTCAGATAATAAAAAAATATTAGAAACATATTTTTTGCTTTATCATATTAATAAAAAATGGTTTAGATAAAACGTATTAGGTGAGTGGGGGGCTCGCTACGTCACAAGTCAGTATAAAATCTACCGGAGTGACGTCATGCCACATTTTAACTCAATGTATTGCCGTAATCTTTTGATTACGTAAAAAAAATAAAAATACTGTCAAATATTTTTTTAATCATCTACCTGACGGTCAAAAAACGTTTTTTTTGTAAACATCGTTATTACCCCGCAGTTTAATGAGTAAGTAAGTGTATGAGTAGGTAAATGTCACTTTCCACACAGTCTTGGTACATAGGTACCCGGTATAAGTATGTATATTCAGACACACAAAATATTACGTCAACTAGATACATAAACATACAAGATCACGCCTGAACCACCAACCCCCAAAGGGTTAGGCAGAGGTGTGTCAAATGTTTTATAATAAAAGACGTAACTTTCCCACCATAGACAAATAATGACGTAAAATTAACCTACAACAACGAAATTGAATAAGTAACATCAAAAGGTAAAGGTTCAAATATCCGTTGTAAGGAAAAACTCATGCCTACTTACATAATCTAGGCACAATTAACGGATTTTATCAATTGCCACTGACGTTCATAAAAGCCATTATTTGAAACCATTTTTGGCAGAATGACGTCAAGAAATATCTAACAATTTAAGTTTCCGCATGAAACTCTGGTTTGGACTCTGTATGGTTTTATGTATCCAGTAAATTAAGTAGGTACAAAATGTTAAATTATTCTAAATCTTCAAATACTAAAGTGCAATAAACTCTCCGTAGGCTACATCGCGACTGAAACAATAAGTATTCAAAGCATGTCCTTTAAAACAATGCTTATTTTTTATAGTCCACTAATATATTAACACTAAAAAGGTAATCTGTAAATTATCGATTTTACATAACGTCGGGTCGTTCACACTTTGACAAGAGGATCAATTAGGCATAGACAAATAGTAATGAGGTGGCGTCAACACAAAGTATTTATGCGGCATGTTAATTATCTATGGTTAGGATGAGTGGAGGGCTTGAATGTGCAATGAAATAAAACCATGCAGCCTTTTGCAGTGGAACTTACACTAATTAATTACAAACAAGTGGAGCGACCTAGCTATATATTTCATGTTTGTTTTTAAATATGTAGGTATGTACCTATTTTCTAGCCTGAACTCCGTTAGCTAGAACTGGTAAAGTAGTAGTATTTTTTGGGACTCGCACGGGAAGATCACAAATTAAACTAAACACAATCAAGAAACATTTTAAAAAAGTAAGTTATGTTCAAAAAAACGTTTCTGGTAGACTTTGGAACCACTATGAACTTTCTAGCTAGTGATTCTTTTAACATGTGACATTTAGCCAAGTACTAGAATAACTAGAACCATTCATGTGAAATACTGACACGTGTAATTTAAAGGCCAATAATCTGTAATTAAATGATGAGAGGGAGGACACAACTCGCCATAGACTAATGAGCAATCATGGCGGATGACAGTAGGTAGGTACCGCATTATCGCGAACAGGGTCATTCAACTCAAACCTAAGAAAATTACAGATTTGTTCATAGATAAAAATAATAGTTTGTGACGTAAAAACCTTACTACTGACTGATATACAGTCACAGCCATGAAAACATTATTATTAGTGATATTTTTAGATATCAATGTCACTTTGAGCACACTTGAGTGATATTTGCCAAGTGTCAGTGACTCTGTTGCGTATTATTCATAATACTAACGTAAATAAACATTCCTGTATTACCCTATCCCCTGACATCTTTGAAAATAAACTATGTAACTAAGATTTGTTTGTTCTAGAATGGTAATTTTTGAGTTTGGTTCGGACTAGACTAGATATCGTTAGCGCGTCTACATTCTGCTGCTATCTAGATGTCAATCTTATTCTAAATGTCGAATGTTTTAGGTACCTACAGTAGCCGTGTCATTGAAACTTCTTGTTTTTAATGTTATCTACAAACCACATTACTATACCTGCGGTTTATTCAATAGCATAGACAAATAATAATGACCTATAAAAAAAACAGCGTGTATTCTTTTTTATGTTTGAAAACAGAACGCCTACGTTTGTTGACGGTTCTCCAGCTCACCCAAATGAACCTCTCTTCATGATCTGACTTGATAACCAATTTATCGTTATTTATTTATTCTCCTAATAAGGCAAAACGTTACGTGTAATGAATTTAATGCTTTATCGTTTACATTTTGTTTACTAAAACCGTCATAGTATTAAATTTTCCTGCCTTCGCAAAGGTTCACGTTTTCAGTTAATACACGGGCGTTCGAAAAGTCAATTAGACATACAATATTAGTGTTATGTATTGCCGTGGAGTCCCGCGTGCGTGACTCCCTTTGGCAAGGTTACATCTATTTGTCAAGTTTTAACGATTGCTATGCAGTTTCTTATACTAACAACACACTTGAAAGAAAACAGCTAACAATAATTCGCGGTTAATATTTATTTCAAATTAGAGTATAAAATTAATCAGGTAGCAAATATTGTAAATATTGTAACTCAAAATTATATAAATGTATGTATTTATAAGTACGCAATTCTAATTTCAAATTGGCAAAAAGTTCAATATTGTTTTTTTTTTAAACAATTAAGTTAAAGAAAATTTATTTATGTAAAAATTCTGCCAGAAGAAATAAAAGCATTGATGGATTGTCGATGTTTGGAAGCATTGCCATTTAGAGAAAAAATATACATAATTTTAGATGCGTAATAATAAAATACTGAAGCTTTTTACGCGAAAAATGTATAGGACCTACCTTTGTAACGAATTAGCGTAAAATGTCTGGAGTCTGGGTGGGAGTGATCTAGACCCAGACAGTTGGCGCACACAGGCAGGGTTCAGTGCACTACTCGATGGACTGCGTCAGTCTGGACTCGAGAAACTTTCGACTTCCAATGTTTTTATGCCCACTCATAATTAGATGCCGTTTAATTCTTAACTTGTCAACAAATTAGCTGATAACTGTGAATTTGTATGATGTTTAGGAGACTGCGAATTTTATTAAGCAAACAATTTCCATAAGTATGGGTTTTTGATGGTATTTGAAATGTTTATTTAGAAACTACGCCGTCAAATTTTATCATCAGGTTACTGGTATTTTGATGGTACTAAGAAAAAATGTGTTAACATTCAAAAACCATGGCTAACAATCATTAAAATTTAACTCCTTCACTAATCATATGCTCACAGGGAAATATTGTCAAAAAGGCGGCATTTTAACAGCACCTATTACCTTTTCTTCAACACCGTAAATTAAACTGGTAGGTAGGTACGAAGACCAGGACGAGTCGGCCGACCGGTAGCGCAACGTTGTCGATTCCGAATTAGTCGGCCGAGAGGTCGGGCGACCGATCGCTCGATTACAATCTGTTTTCTTTGTCCGGAACGCAGCACTCGGAGCGATCCACGGACGAGTCGCGCCTCCCACTAGTGACATCTGTGAATGGGTTCAGGCGACAATCTTTATGAAAACTGCTGTGTGGCTCCAAAGACGCTTGTGGCAACCCTACAGGGTCCCAGCACCGAGCCAGGTGCATGGTTATTTTTAACATGGACTAAGATCCCTGAAAATCGGACTCGGAAATTAATTTGCATCGTACCTAGTGTCGGAAAGTTAAATCATTTTATTATGATCTCCATTAGAATAAATCGGACGGAAACAACATGTTTTTGTTTGTTGACAATAAACATCGTAAATGCGCAACATGTTGTTCTATTTGTTTGAGACACGCCATTTTAAAATTGATAATGCGTTTCAAGCGTACAGTGGAACGTAAGTAATTAGCGCGTAATATAGGTACCTACTTAATTAAATTTTAACATAGGTATCGAATGAATGAATTTATTACCAGTGATTTCAAAGCGAAATATGAAACCGTTACTAGGTATAATAAAGCGGAATTACGTAGACTCAAATGTGTAAATGATTCCTTTGATAAATTCCAAGCACTGTTGTGAAGAAAAACTTTTTACTATCGGAATTATTGGAAAAGAATCTATATTACATACTTTAAAAGGGATGCGTAGCAGTTAGTTATTAGAAGATGTGTAATTCTAGGGACTTTATAGAATTATTGTTGTCTGGATTGGTTGAAAATCTACTTAGAACTAACTGTAGTTACTATCGTAGGTAGGTATTAAATTTTCGAAGATTGTGAAGTTTCAGGAAAGCTTTGACTCACCTATTAGGTTGTGATTTCAATTTGGAATCACCATCTAATCTAATACAAGTAGGTACTTTATTATTTTCATACAATTTCACCGAAAAACCGATGCTTACTAACTAGGGCGCCATATTCTATTCAGACAGATTACGCGAAAGTAGTTCGAATTCCGAACGCTCGGTGGTGTCGTAAGTTTACGTGACCACGCAAACTAGAGCCCCGGCAAATTAGTCGGCGTCCTCTGCTGCGCACGTTTCCCTCAGCGAGGAGAGGGACGTCGCGGGTCCGCGCCAACCGGTGATCGACTAAGTACCTTTCACGATCTTGAGGCGCGTCACTTTCCCCGCTCTAGTGAGTTTTTTCGAACGTAACAACATCACGATTACATCAATATCGCATGCGGATCGTTCCGTGTGTAAACTGCACCTGTGAATCGGAACGCATCGGCCACTGCAAGCTGGCTGTATGTCGTGCTGCCTCTGCTTATTGTTTATTTATTGACGTTGACATTACATCTGAGATTAATAGCGGCAATCTTTGAACTAATGGGGCGTTCATTATTACATGACGACTTATTAAAGAATGTTATTTTCTATTTCCTGCACTGCAATTAGTTAGGTAAGGTAACATGGTCGACATTACGGTCCCCTGTGGCGGCGCAGCGATTAATAAAGTTTTTCTAGTTTTTATTTTATTTTACAATGTCATTTTAGTAATGGTCTACCTATGCATGGTTAAAAAAACATTTTAATTCAATATTAACACAAAGCGGAATGGTTCTGTGAGTTGGAGCTTGTAACTAATCTACTCTAGCTGTCCAAAACCCTCAATGCGCTCCATATTTGACATTATACAGGTGTTCAAGCATAACAGGATGTTTAATACTTTTTCGTCTGCTAATCTAAGTAACAATAGGTTGGTAAAAAGTGCGCCATGTAAGTAAAGAAAGCATAGTGACAGAGTTACGTGGTGGGTCGCAGTTAGCGTCACAAATGATGGACGACGCACGGCACGCCTGCGGTACAACGACGAACGAAACTTAGCTTAGGCCGCACTTGATAACCGCTTTCGAAACTATAATAACATTTCCGTACGTATACTATCTCCTAGAAGGACTGTAAATATCATTCAGGCATAAATAAGAGATTTTTTCATTAAAAAAATCGCCAAATTAATTTCATCCGGGATTTTTACCAGGAAACATTAAAATTTTACAAATACATATTGGCAAAGGGATTCATTAATACTTTCCAAAAGAATACCTTAAGGGTTTTTTATAATTTTTGTAATCGCCATAATCTACTTTACTATGTAGGTACCATACATAGGTTTACAGTAAACAAAACAAACAGTACGGTAACAGAAACGGACCTAATAACAAGTTTCCTTATATGTTTTATTGTCTTGATAATTTTCGAGATAGTTTGTTCAGGCCAAACAAATTTGGTCTATATGGCCTACATTTACCTCAACCTATAGGTACCAATGTAGGTACATAGAACAGAGTTGTGTTCAACCGTTTACAATATCCATATCCACCTAGGTACCGCATTACCTGAAACTAACCGGCTTTCAGGGATTCAATCCATAAAGCATAAAACAAGGTACAATATCTACGTTATCTGTGGTCGGCTTATCGACAGTCGGATCCAATAATCGAGCGATCAAAAAGTGCCATAAACAATTTACCTGGTTTATAGAATACGCCCCCTCTAAACTATTTACGAACATGATTTTGTTACAAGCTTCGAGATTTTGTGAATTAATTATTTAATCTGTGCCCGATTAATGAGAACGGGGATTTAATTTCATTCAATTTGGTTTTTAAATTGGCGGTGAATTACGCTATTTAAATTACCGATTTAGATTATAAACAGTTTAAAAAAATACAGCCGTCTCTCACAACATTTTCTGTCGTCTTAGACCGTATTTTATATTCATGTTTCATGAATTAAGTTATTAATTACCGTAATAAAGAACAAGACATGGATTTGTGTTCTCCATAAAAAGCATATCATTGGATATTAAGTCCGATTTAAAAATGTTGTTATTTCTTTGTGAACAGCCAAGTAAGTTGACAAATAGGTGAAAGCTCGTTGTAAGTAGTGGTGTGGTAATAATCAATAAATAAATGTACCGGATAGTTATTAGGTACGGTTGACAAGCTGGTATTAATTTTTAAGTCAACCTTGCGCTATGCCACGCCATGAAGCGTCCAACTATATAACCTATTTATATAATGATATTGTCTTTGGTAAATATAAACTCTTATGTTTAAAAACAGTAGCACTTTCCCATTTAGGTTTGACAAAAAATGTACCTACCTACTTAGATGCTTTTCAGCAATATGTACTTACTTACCATTTAATAAATCAAAACGCTATACCAATAATGGTCGCATATTATTTACATAATACATAAATCGTTTCAAGGATAAAAATTTGAAGGCTAATTAATTAGGATACAATGTAAAACGAGACGCCAAAATCGATTCACAAATGTCGGATCCGATTCACAATATTCATCGCGTAAATCGAGCATTCTATTTGTTTGAACTCGAGTTTCAACGTAGGAGAGCATATCGTACGAATTCCATTCAGCCGAGCGGCGCTGACGAAATAATGTAATATCATATGAATTAAAACACGCACGATAATGTACTCTATTCCTTTGCGATAAAGATGTTACAGTATTTGTATAGTTTATCGCAGCACGGGCGTATATCGAAAACGCACCAAGCTTCTATTTTTAAAATCGATGCGGTGACCGAAGTGGGACATTTGTATAGCTTTTTCAATTAGGGAACAGTTAGAGACTTTGCGGTTACAGAACGTCATAAGTTACGCACTTATTTTTATTATTTGGAATTGGAACGCTTTATTTTAGTTCGTTTATTCTAAACTAAAAATAAACTGCATTTTAAACAACAACATTTATGTGTTCCACATAGATAGGAGTCTTACACCAAACACCAAAATAAAGTAAATATTAAAGTAAATCCGTGAAAAACAATTTAATACACAAACAATGCCAAGTAAAATATAGGTTTATTTAAAATATAAACGAAGTGGTTTTTATTTAAATGAGTTTCACGATCGCACTTTTAAAACACCAATGATCATGTTAATTTAAACGATATTGCCGCGTTATGCGAAAAAGATGGCGGATTGCCAAAGGGATTTACCATGAACCGCGCTTTGTTGTGAGATTTGTGTAAGCTTTGGTAACAAAATGTTAGTTTATGGTAAATTAGGTCTCTGTGTGCAACATATTTTATTTATAAAAGAATTTTATTAATAAATTAAATGTTTTAAAAAAAAACTTGAATTATTATTAAGTATTTTTAGTTCCGATTATTTTCTTAGACAGCAATTCAATAATAAATTGGACGTGAATTTAGAGTGAAATATCAAGGACGCGTCATGTTTAGGTAGACTTCTTCATATCTCTCTCTGTCCCTCACATCAAATTATATTTGAGTCTTTTTTTTAAATATGGTTGGTTATTCGACTAGAGTAGCCCTTCACCCATAAGTTAGAATAGATGAACCTACTTGTACAAGTAATATCTAGCCAAACGCTTTCTCCGTTGCTCGCGGTGCGTTCAAGCGTGGGTAATATCATCGCTGCCTACACTGTAACTCCATTGTTTTCTTACTTCATCGTCTTTTTATATGAATTACAAATTGCCAGTGTGCTATTGAATGTATTACAGTTCGACATATCGACGGTGAAGGTACAGGTCTCCGATAAAACATGTCTTTTCATTGTTTTTTTTCGATTGACTCATTCTCAGTCTAGGTACCTATATGAAGGAAACTTCCATTAATTGCTATGTTGGTAAATCCCAGACTGATTCAACAAAAAAATGGAATTCACAGCCGTACTTTCCTAAGTCAAAGATGGACTCAATAAAAACTGCCAAGTACCTACTTATTTAAATAACATGTACCCTAATTGCGTAATACACTATCAATCAGAATCTGAATTGTTTTGAAACAGATTGCTAATCCATTGCTTCATAAGTTCGAAAAAAGAATCTGCTCAACAACGTAAATAACGCAATGAATGTTGTTGAACTGTCAAAATGAAACAGATTAGTCGTAATCGTCTACGAAACTATGGTACGTAATTAGATAGCTGGATATTTCAAGAACTGAAGTTACTTTAGACGGTGAAAAACTTGATAGTTCAAAGGAACTAGGTTTGCTTCGGTTTTCCTCATATCAAAAAGGTCGAAGCGATCAATCGGATCAACAAAACACTTGTGTATCGTAATTTGTGAAACACAAAGAGAACAGTCGGTCGATTCTGTAAAAATATTAACGTGAAGTGAGCGTGAAGTGAGCTGTCACTGCCACAGAATCGACCGGCAGGATGCTAGGGATTAACACTATTGACAGCTCACTTCACGCTCACTTCACCTAAGTTTCACGGTGATATTTTTACAGAATCGAACGGCAGGTTCTTTTAGTTTCGTGCAAAATAACAAATTCAAGTGGAACTGTTATGATCACACTTGGGGGGGCGTCAAAAATAAATAGAACTTAGGGGTCTTACGCAGAATTTACAATGATTAAATATGTTTGTGAATTTATTTACTCGACTATATTTTCCAGGAAAATTGAAAATTAGTTTAAAATATTTGGTATCTTTGTTATAGGAACATTTAAGATAATTAATTAACACAACTAAAAAGAACAGTTAACACGGATTATTTCCAGACTCAACAATAAAATATCGAATATAATACAAACAATTTAGCATATTAGCACCCATAGATAACATCATCAGATAAACAATGAACGATAAGTTCCATGCGAGTACTAACTGGCTGGGACTGTGGAACTGATATTATACTACCAATACGCTGTTACACATACAATCAGAGACAATCTGTTCCGATTACAGGAACACTAAGTGACACGGTACAAGCCCTAAGCACGTAATGTCATTGACAGCGTGGTCAATCAACTTGATACTGCATAACGCATGTCGACTGACTCATTATTAGTACACAGTCATTGTTTAGACATAGTATTCATAACTCTTGAGTACAAAGTGCTTGCTACTAGGGGTGACCCGATTCGTTCTTTACCTATGATTGATCATAGCGTGATCAGTTGCAATCGACTAACAGATTGCTGTAATACGAAGCAGGTCGAATGGTATTCTGTAGTAAGGGTATCGGATTTTATGAAAAATGGTTTCCACTGTACTTTACGATACTTACTTACCTAAAAAAAAATGTGTGGAGAAAATTTCAAAAGAATAGAATGGAATATTATTAATAACACCATAAAAATTACAGATTTAAATTGTAGAAATTTTACGTAGGTTGGATAACACAATCTTATCCCTAAAAGCGATTTAAAAAACAAGTTCATGTTCTAGCACAAAAATAAGTTTAATAAAGCCATCTCTAGCGTCAGGTAAAAAAATATAACGAAAAACGAAATTCCTTAAAATTCACACAAGAGCCGTGCAAGAGGAACAAGAGCCGTATCACGTCCCCGACTCCCACATTGAAGCCATTTAATTTAAGACCAAAATGTTTTCACGCATCAACCCTGACAGATGGGTAACGTAGAGTGACGTGTGAATGTTAGCGAAGTCAGCGCTTTTTTTCATTCATAAATGTGTGTATTTTTAACTAGACTGTATTGTTGATCGAAAACTTGGTAGTGTTTTGTGGGGGGAAGCGCTGTAGCGCTGTGGTGCAGGCGACCGCGGGCCGCATGCCCGGACCGTTATGCGAACATATCTACTGAGTACGTGAACCAAGTTTAATGACTGAATGCACAACGCGAACGTGAATTTTGCTCCACGCAATTTCACTGCTATTCTTGCGTCTTCTTTAAAAGGAATCTTGCTTGACAGATGAATCTTTAAAATGCTTATTGACAACTAAATAATAAAATATCAAGTCGTCAATGTTTTTCACAAAAGAATAGCGAAGATCAAATGATTTACACAATCAAGTTACCCACGATTCCTTTGACACAGTTATTTTTCTTAGAAATTGTTTATGGTTAATTTTGTCTGTAACTCTGTCATGAAGGTATCATTCTGATTTTAATCCGACTCTCTTATTCTTCAATAAGCTAATATTTTAAGATTGCAATATAAGATTGTATTATCGTTAGCTTTAGTTGAACACATGCCGTTCAGGATAGCGGCACTGGATAAAGTAACCTTCTGACTCCCATCCATCTATTGTTAAATTCAATTCAAAAAGCATAATCTATAATATTTTTCAGTACCGATGAAAAAAGAAAAATAAAAAAAAATCGTACCGGATTGTTTTACAAAAAGTATACTCTTCGTATAATTTCTGTAAACAAAAAGATTGGAAGACTATTATTGTTCTATAAATATTACACAACCTTGAAACATTGTGACCAACGATATTAATAGTTTATAAATTATACCGTCTGTTTACGTTGCTTTCAGTTAAAGTTCTACTCTACGTAAAAACTAATTAAAATATGACACGTTTAATCGACTTAAGACAGACAATCGGATCGTTATCGATATTATGGGTTGTTTTAACTGCACGGAGAGCGTTGACTAACCCTTATCTTATCGTTACACTAGATAATATGCCACAAAAACTTGTATATGACCGTCCAATCGTTTTTCTCTCTCAACAGTTGAAACCAGTGATATTTCTGTCGATAATTTTATGATACCAATCCGCAAAAATGTCAAACATATCGGTGACATATAACTCGGTTATCTCGCAAGGACGCGGAATGATATTACAAAATATAAATACAGTATTAATGTAAACTGGCTAATTAGTAATTACACGGTTATAAAATTATTTTCAGTTCCTGGTAGCGACAAGTGAGTTCCATTTGTGGTTTTTCCAAGCATCCCCTCCGCTAAATTAGTAGATGAAAAAATTCCTTTCATGAAAGACGAGATAAAAATACCAACCTACATAGATTTTAATTTCTTGTTGCTTTAATACAGTGTACATGTGTCACTTTCTTTAGATTGCGGTGTTGATTAGAGTTTTAAATGTTTTCGCTTGATGACTTTGTTTGTTTTTGTTAGTCATTTATTTTTTCAAGACGTAACGGAAATGAGATAATTTTCATCTGTAACAGAAATAGAACAGGCGGAGTATTTAATTATTTTACTGCACATCGTTATTTGTAATAAGATATTAATATTCTTACGCTAATTTTATACACACATATTTATTGCATCGCTCTTAAGAGTGTAGTTTAACCACTAACGCTACGCCAAGGCCTTTAACTCCCATTTAATCAGATTCAAGCTCCAGAAATCAAATAAATAATAATTGTGTTCTGTCAACTAAACACTAGTCTTTTTTTTATCAGAGCCAACGTTCACGCGAGCAAAGCCGGTTCCCGAGCTAGTATAAATACGTAAGAGGGACACAAAGAAATGAGACGGAGTAATTAATCAAAACGGCGAGTATTTTAGTCTAGCAACGTTTATATCACAGCTCTCCCATAAGTTATTTCATTTATAAGGGTTGAATCTTATTACTTAGGGTTCAAATACACATATACCTATATATATTTAGGTGTACTATCAAGGTCTGGTTGGCCCAGACGGCCTTGGACTCTGTGCGTGGGAGAAGAAGTTAGTACTTTTCTATCAAACGATGTAGAAACAAGGTTGCTTTATTAATTAGGGTCATGTTTGTTTAAAGATTTAGGTAAAAAAATACCCAAACCTCCTATTTTCCGTTATTTTTTTATGAACCTTAGGGAAGATACTACTACGTTTTTGCTTCAGTATTCTGGTAAAGCCTCCATGATGTGAAAATGATGAGGACGTAAATAAAGCTATCTTTTCTTATCTTTGCATAAGTTCAGAAACTTATCCGTGTTGTAAGAGCCCTATCCGTTTAATATTCATGCAACACGCGCCGTAGTAATTATTAAGTAAGTCGATAAACTTACGCATTTATACTGAATATATCTTCATAATTAACTTAAAATGTAATTAGAACAGGCGTTAATGTGCGCATTGTTCTTTCGCACCAGAAAAAAACTATTGGGTAAGTACCTCTTTAAAAAATTATCTATATTATAAAATGTCTCTTTTATATTTTGAACGGCCCTCTAGCCCTTATGGCGGCACAAAGGTTCAAATCACGTGTCCACATCGCATGACTATGTATCATGTGTATGTTTACCGCGGCTAATTTGGGTTCTGCTAACTAAGAGAGTCAAAATTCAGTGCCGCGTAAAATCAATAAACATACAATACACCATAATTCGATTGTAGATGGTTAACGACCACAATCCCTTACAATTATTTATTTGAAAAATCTACCCTCTGCATTATTCGTATCTCGCAAGCGGTGCACGGCAATATGGAACATAATAAGCTATATATAAAGAGTTTTATTGCGGGACGAGGAAATAATTTCGCGCCAAAATTAGGGGCACATTTTACTGGCCCCTGCGTAACTTGGAAGTTTGCCTTCTAGGGGATAGGGCGCCATCTAGTGACAGAAGTTGCTCGATTAATTACATCTTTCAGCCCTTACCGAAATCGAATGCGTTGAAATTACAGAGTAGGGGCGTTTAACAGAATCATTTTGTTTATGGATTGAGATTGATAATGGACGCTGATTTTACGAATGAATTGCCTTTGTGTCTTTTACTTAGCTCCCACAAAGATACCAAAAGCATGTGATACTAAAATGAGCACGTATAATTTTGTAGAGCAAATTAATTTGCTAACAAATAGCTCCAATTTGCGTCGACATGGATTTATATCCTTCACTACATATATCTAAAAGTAATGGCTGCACAATGAATACTGTAACTGTAGCCATTTTTAGCCCTGAAAGTGCTTAAAATATTCAGCGCGAAGCGGTATCTAGCCATTCGCGGGAGCGAATCAAGTTTTTTACATTATGTTGGTAGCTTGGTAGTAGAACGAACTCGAACATTCTCTAGAACGCGTGTTTCTGTGTTAATGCACTGTTGTCTCGTAATAATTTTTAAACAATAAAACATAAATAATGTCAGTAACATGAGCGCATAAGAGAAACTCAGGCTGGTTCATTAAAATGTAAATTGAAGCTGTATTTGCTGGTAATATCTAATCTAACTTTATTTACAAAGGTACGACGCCTCAGGAGAATCAAATGTATCGAATAAGCACTAGTTTTGTAATTTGAGTAGTTCATGGACTCCTAATCGAATTAAAGTATCACTAAGTAGACTGTAATTACACTTTATTTACAATAATTGCACTTAATTAATACAAATCGACAAAATGTAAACAAATTGAAACTAAACTACAACGGCATACTTACAGTTAGAAAAACACCTAAGATAAGTTCAAAAGGAACACCTATTTGCTTTTGATTTTGTTATTCATTTGGTGGGCCGAGGACGCGGGGTGTGGATCCACCCCACGCTGTAGGTTTACCAAAAATTTTCGTGTGAAATTTAACCCCCGCGATGTTTTGCCCTCGCTCACTGCCGTAAGGATTATGCCGCTGTCTCGAAACATTATGGCACTTGCGTTCTTTTATGTTATTGTGCATTATTTTATGTATTGTTATGAAACGATTTTTGACGTAAGTGCACTGATGTGGAATGCGTCAACGTTATGTTTTACTTGTCTACCTACGTATTGATTTACTTTGTTCGAGTTTTTATTCGCGGCTTTAATTTATCTTTGTTTGTATTGTATCGCTATCAACGACTGTAAGAACGGTGTAAGTAAAACTGTTTAAATACAGTGAACTAGTGAGCATTATCTACTATTAGTAAACGACCGAAATCCGGACCTGTCCGAGCGCGTCCGGTTCTTTGGTTACTGCACTAGTCGCCCCCCCCCCCCCCCGCACCGAGGAGCGCGCCATGATCGCCGTCCGACTGCTCTGCCCGACGCTTTGCCCGCCGTGCATTACCCGTTGCCCGTCAAAATACCGCAACATTCTCGCAGCCCGCTTAATTCCGCGTAAAATCGGCACAATCCTCGCCTACTTTACGTCTTGTGCGTCGGTACCAAATGTCAACAAGATAATGACCGCCAATAACGAAAGAAAGTGAACGAGCATTTGTTTTTTTTTTTCATGAAAATAAAACGATTTGCGACGTTGTTGAAACAGTTTGAACAGCGTGGGTGGTAGCAAAGCAAATCATTCACATAATGGGGAGCTAATTGAAGCGCTCAAAGCTTTCAAAGAACTGAAAGCCACAACCGAAAGTAAGTAAGGTAGACTTAGACTACAAGGTCGGTAACAGCTTGTTACGGCACTACTGTGTGACGTCATCATTACGCGTTTGACATTTCACATTTTCGTCAGAACTTTGGAGGAGTATACAAAATACACTTTAATACATGGTAATACGATAGTAATCTCGAGCACATTAAATTAACTCGGGACGCGACGGTTCTAAAAAGATTTCACAAGTCACAAATTCACAATAAAACTCTCGAACATTGTAGATTACTTATTGCGCGGGTAAAAAATTCATTTAACGATGAACGCCGACGCCGATTGTCGCTAGAGGTCGACCCACTTTTAAGTAAGCATTTTGTAGGCCGTTTATCGTGGTCATTTCCCCGGCGCAAAATTGACATGTAAACGAAAGACAGTAGTTCAGGTTCACGCACTGTTGCCACGCATTAAAAACAATAAAAAAATATTAGTTTAGTCAGGTGCTTTGCCATTTTATGGTAACACGTGGTATCTAGGTTTAAAACTAATAATTTTGCTGGTGGTGATGCCAGTGTGTCACAAACTTTTTTAAGAGTCTATAAATATATCTTTTGCCTGTCAACGGTTCCCATGTGCCATTCGTTGCTGAAGACTACGCTTCTGTTTAATCTAGAAATAAAAATATAGTTACATCTAGTTTAACCAATAACGGTTCGTCTAACATAAGAACTAGGTACAGCAGTACTGGTGCCTATAATAGAGTTACGAATGACATTCACTCCCACGTATTCTTCGTTTTACGATTCTATCTTTAACTATTGAAACTCAGCAACTGCACTCTACGAATTTTATCACATTGTATCCAGATATCGGATAGATAAATAGTTACTTAGCTAGAGGAAAAATAAAAAAATGTTTTTTCCTTATATTCCTTTTCCTGTGATCTGCCTTGCATTAATTCATTTCGTTGAAGACTTTGGAGCATAAGACAAGTTTTTTTTGAAGTACGTACCTACTTAGTTTAGGTACGGCGACAAAACTTTATATTTTTGTAATATTTTTGCCGTATTTTTATGATTTTATCTTCATCAGGTTATCTACCTATCAGTTATTATTTCGATATCGTTTAAAAATTGTGGAAAGTCACAAGAAAAATCCCGTATCAATTGCCCCTCGTCTTAATTAATATAATTACCCTCATTTTAGTGTCATTGTGTTTTACCCAGAATCCACACCATGTTTTTCCATTGTAAATCGCAGGGCGTATGTCAAGGCTGCACGAACTTAAAATACTGTAAAAGAAAACTTGTTGTGAGAAAACGTAACGTACCGTACTTACGCAGTACGCACCCAGCCTTCGCAATCCGACACTTCAACTAAAACGATATTCAATACTCGTTTGCCGTTTTCTTCTCCAAATTACAGAGTAATTGGACCAGCAACGAATGTGGTACATGTATGAGTTATTGTTCGTTTTTGTGATTGCTTTTCGTAAGTACTGTTGCATTCAAGGTTGGAACTTTTTGAAATGTGTCATTAACAATTTTAATTGTTGATATTGAGACATGCAATATGTTCTAAATTGCGGTATTTTAAATAATTCTGATATAAGCAAGGTGGAGTTATAAGACAATAATGGATGTTTAATGGTCTACTCTACACTGATAATTGCAAGTTGTTTAATGTCAAGAGACAAGAGAAATCGAATCTATTACGGAATGATGTCATCATTGAAATTCCGTTCCGTTCTATGAAGATTCTTATTGTTAAAAACAACAAAACTGTAGATAACAATTCTGTTTTTGCCAAATTATTGTTTTGAGCTTTCTATTCTCAAAGTCAATAGGACAGCTTTAGTTAAAAGTTTCAAAGTACTTACAATGAAGAGACCGATTCGAAAATGATATCATCGCATGAATTATAGCTTACGGTACCATACCTCACGCTGCTCACACACATCGATGTTGAGCTATTAAAGTATTAAGCATGATTTAGTTCACTCACAATATACCTAGGTAACTGGATACTTCAACAACTATACAGACTATTTGGATTGAGGTGAAGTAAAAACAGGTCATACCATTTTTTTTTTATTCCTTTTTTGAAACTATGAATTTACTCGAAAATAGAGGTGATCTGGTAAGATGAAAGACAATGTAGTAATCCGAAAACAATGATTCCAAAGGATCAAAAAAAGTAACGAAGCTTAAATATTATAAAGCAAATATCAGAATGGTACTAAAAACACTTTTATACTAAGTGTATGTACAATTCTGTCCCAATAAGGGCAAAAAGCGTAACATCAACATTGCTAGAAGGGTATGTAACCGATACTCGGACTGTGGCGAGTTCTCGACTACTCGCATGTTATTACGATATTTATGTGCCGAGCACTGCAGAGTAGCGATCACGTGCATACGTGATACACATCATGAACACTTTATATATAGATATGTCTCCATTAACCTCTTTACAGCTACTTTTTGAACAAAGAGCTTTATTTTGGACATAGAATTTTACTTTCATAAGTCGTAGGTATAAGTGTTTTTTTCTAAAATTGTACTGTTGACTATTTTCTCAAATATTTGATTAATGTCGACTTTCTCAGTAAACATTTGATGAATCTGCAATTTTTGTAAACGTCAAAAGTGTAATTCTTGTAAACTTTTGTCAAAGTATACTTTTTGTAAACTCTTTCTCATTCGTCAAATAGTTTCTGATTATCAAATTCAAGTAATAATAAAAGGGGCAATATTGTTTGTTTGTACATGTGGGGTTAACACAAAAACGGCTTATCAGATTTATGTGAAACCCATAGTATCACGATAAGTTATCGTTTCACAGGACCGTATAATAACAACAAATACGTGGAAAAAGTCGTTAAAGCTCGTTCTGTTTTGATTGTTTTTTATTAGGGTAGGTATGTAAAACTTCGGGAAAGTAGGTAATAATTCAATTTAAATAAGTAGTTATTTGTTAAAATTATTTAAGGGCCCATTTTTCAATCGTCGTCGGGGTCACCAATTTAGGGGCATGAAGAACAGGATGTAAAGTTCACTCATCCCCCATAGAAAAGGGAGGATCCTCCGACCAGACGGGTGTCGTGTCTGGCGGGCAACTGCCCAGAGGTTGAAGTCGGCAAGCTTGTATATATGTTTATCGCGCGGTAAACTCTAATTGCGCGATGCAGGATTTGTGTGACGTCAGGATGTTGTGTGACGTCAGGTCTTTGATGCGTAGTTTGCATGTAGCGATGTAGTTGCCGCTACAGCACATGAATCCGAAAAGTCGTAGACGATATCGGTAACAAGACACCCACGTTATATAGTACTAGATTTATTAAGCTTTTGAATACTGCCTATTAAGACTTTTTATGAGTAGGTGGAGATACAAAACTCGTGTTTTTTTACACATAACCAATTTAAAAAAAATTATGTAGGTGTGCACAAAGTAACTTTTATTTATTATTATGTAGAAAGCGTTTAAGATTCTAAATGAGGCAATTATTAATCTAATCATTAAGAGATCTATTTCCAAAAAAAATTACGTTTAACGAATCTAATTACCTCCTAAAATTATCTGCTACATAAAAAAAAAAACATGTAATGACTGCTATTTATCTGAAATAAAAACAAAGGTAGGTAGGTAACTAAATCAATTGACAGAAAAAAATGAACTATTCTCAAAATATTTCGAACTCGAACGCATTCATAATTCGAACGACGTGGAAGCGATGTGTTCCATTTGTATAGAACAGAATTGCATTCTGTAATTGACTTTACTGATAAACGCAGGCAAGGCCGCCCTGTATTGTGGGCGATAACACACACTGTCTACCACAGTAGTCAGTACCAAGCAAGTACCACGTGACTTGCAGCTAATGGAATTTTTGTTTCTTTTGTCACATAGGTACATGGCGTTGATACTCAGTACAATTAATATTTGTCTTTTTGTTTACTTCCTTTCTCTGCCCTAAGTTCAAGTTCAGTTCTTTTTGGCGCTTGCGTCATATTTTATTTTATTATTTTCTTCTTTCTCTTTATTGTATCCGTATTGTGTTAACAAAAAAAGGTGGTATGTGTTCATATTTTAGTTGTTTCTTTTATTATCAAATTGTTGTCTGGTTAACCATTTTGCGGAAACATTGAGTGGGTTCTAAGTCCTCGATTTTACTAAACAAAAAGTAATTAAGTAATCTTCTACAGCATTCGATGCAATTTTCATATGAGAGAGAGCTGTACCCGTTCTATAGAAACGTCAATTGCTATTTAGTAACTGAATTGGTCAATGCTTTCAGTCCGTATCAAATTCGTTCACGTTTTTGTTGCCTGTCTTTTCAATACGTTTATTTCGTCACGAATGAATTTGATAATTGACCACTTATATGACAAACCATGAAAACGCCATTGACTCACTGAATATGCACATTTTTGGGGTGACAACACGTTTGAACTTTTTCAGGATATGAATTTTAAAAATGCGCAAGCGGCATTCATGATTGCACTGAATGTTGATCAGTTTCGTTAATTTAGCCTCAGACCAAATGTGTACAGTCACCATAATTAATTCCTGAAATTCGTTTTAAAGGCCCCCGTAGACAAACGCGAGGCGACAGCGCGACGCCACTCTAGTAGAACAATTCCCATGGCGCTTTCATAGAAATTATTCTACTACAGTTGCGTCGCGCCTGTCTGCAGGAGCTTTAAATGTTTCAATACCTTTCGTACTTTTTGGGTTAAATTTGCTCACATGAATATCCCTACATAAAGATATTTTAATTAAGCATGTAATTACTAAAAACGCTTTACATATATGTAGGCGATAAATGACTAAAACACGACAAACCCAAGTTAGCAAACATACCGTTAGGTAGGTACCAGAAAATAAGAAGGTCAAATAAAAACCTTTTCTGTATCACTAAGTAGGTATTTCAATCTAAAATACAAATTGGCGTAATCTGAACTTCGAGCATACAAGTATTGAGTTCTTATCGTGAATAAATAATGTTACTCGAGAAGTACGTAGGTACATTTACGTACAAGACAGTACGACAAGCTCGACAATAAGCGGATAGATTACCGCAATGAAGTGATTATTAACTAATAAACATTACACTATCATAACATAACATACATAACATTGTGCTACTGAATTTTCACTAAACAATTCGATCGCCAGCCTGCACCTGTGATATTGTTGTGACCTAGATCTTTGCACACGCTCAGCGACAAATAAGTTTTTAAATATTCAAGGACATTATAAAGGTCGCCAGGCAACCTTCGAAAAAATTAAAGCGTGTATGAAATTCTTAATTACGAGTATGTTACTCTGGGTAGCAGTTTAATCGATGGTTAATACTCTATACCTAGGCTGCCTATCCACTGGAGCGGAGAAGAGAGAAGAGGAGCAGAGCTGTGCCCATATTAACTAATAGTACCTAAACTCTGGAGCGAAGTTACTCTTGTAATAAGTACCGTAGAAGTTTATGTTTGAGTAGATATTTCATTATCTTTACTTTTTGCTTTCGAAAGATTATATTTGACATAGGAGCAGACTCAGTCAGATACGATTTCAAAATCATTTTTCTACCTTAGATGATTAATAGAGCCAACTGGTATTATACAGGCGTGATAAATTAGTCCCCTTACGCCACTTTATCATCATTCAAATCTACAATAACCAAAAAGTGGAGCGGCGGCTAAAGCAAATTCAATAAATAAATAATGAGCAATATAGTTCGGTCGGCAACACGCGGTAGGGCCGCCGCCTGCCGTGACTGACGGCCTGACGCGAGCGGAGAGAGCGGCGCGGCCTCCGTCGAAGTGACGTCACTAAGGTCGCCGCGCGCTTCCTACAACATGTCAAAATCGCTCGCTGTAAGAACGATCGATTCCAAATTCGAAATTCACGAGTTAACATACTTATATCAGAATATTATACTTACCTTACCTACCTAATATAAAAATATAAAACGTAGGTGAATTCCTTTACATAAGGTTTAAAATATTGACATGGTGGTGGATTTCTTATCAATTCTTTAGATTAACATTATCTGAACACCTGGCAATTTTGACCTTCGCAAATAAGGTTTTTCAATACCTACTGTGCACAGGATTTTATTTCTGACCTTCAGTGTACTTTTAACACAATAAACATTCTTTAAATTAGCATAAATCTGTTATTTAGAAAAAAGTTCCATTAAAACAAAAGTTATTAGTGTGTTGAGCAATTGCGCTATAATAAAAACGTTAGAAAAATCCCATCATAGTATAAATAATAAGAAATTGTTATGAGAAGAAACAATGGCGGAGCCGCGGTGAACTGGAGGCGAGCCTCGTAAACTCATAATAATACAATAGTTCTGCATTGCCAATAGGTACATCGATGCAATGAAGAATCCAAGCACATTCCTCGATCCATTAATTGATACAGCACATATGAATATTGATGAGAATTCGGTTCGTTTAGCGGAGACGATTCGTTTTCTGCTCGCTTCCGGAATTTTTAATGACAATAATGAAATTACAGTATGACGATCCAATAATACGGCTCTTTACAAAACAAAATGGTCGCAATCAAGCAATAACAATGGCTTAACGTGCTCCGCTTGTTAAACTACGCAAAATGCTCGTACTTCATTAACCAGAGGAACTACCCATCTAAAAAATGTATCGAACTACTTCAGTAACATTCAAACAATTCACAAAGCAAAACAAAGTTTTTGTTATTACCCGCAGGCCGAACAAGGTCGCCACGCGACCGAAAAAACTTGAACCACGTCCATTGAAAGCTTATAACTTGATGCTACATCGTCGAGCGGTCGGAACAGCAATGTAACATGTTTGCGCGAAGAATACGATCGACCGTATAAAACGCGATTTAATTATGTAGCCTGGCTTTGTATGGAGCTCGTTTTAGCGGAAAGTTAAGTAGAGACTCAAGTCGGCTTTGTCCCTCAAATAATAGCATACTCTCTGTTTGAGGTCCATGTAGAAATTGTACTGCTTCCATATTGGCACTTGATTTAATTCTTCCTTTGGCAGTTGACATACTGCCTGCTTCGCTGTGGTTGTGCGCAGTGTCGTCACAGCCGCGGTGATTGTCAACAAACGCAACGCTGTCGCTCAATAAAACGTGATTCGTCTACTTATTAGGCAATTATAACAGCTATAAATCTTCCTTTTTAAACAATGTTTGTTTGTGGACGTGGAACAGAAAATGATTTTAAAGAAAAAATGCAATGGTGAAGGTTTATTATTTTGACAGAAATTCGTCATCAAAAGTCGACATTCGCACAGATAACGCTGGCATGTTTAATGAAGCAGTGATGCGACAATAAAAATCAAGTACCTAACGAAATCTCTAGATTACTTAAACAAGACAATGACATTATAAACGTAACAAGCGTCGAAGCCGTATCAATCGCTGCTGATTACTTAACTAACGTACACTCGTAGCTCTCGAGTTTACACACATTGTTTGAGCTGCGTCAACTACTTAAAATTTCAAGTCGGTGAATGGCGTTAAATTTGGAACGAAAGCCACTTATACGCTATGCAGAACTGCAGCATGGCGTATTATAAAGATACATATAGGTTACACATACGCCTACCTAATCTCATTTGTGGCTGATTGGTCCAACTCGCTCTGAAATCACTAAAATAATACGTAGCGCGGTGAACGCTACTGACGGGCAGGCGCGGGAAACGACGAGAACTTGTGAGGTACTGCGAGATCGAGAAGTCGAGAAACGGGCAACGTTACGTTAACCCGCGCTTTGTTGATCGGTTTTATGTCCAGTTTCATGTCGATGAGTTATAATTGACGCGGTTTTATAATGTTACACACGGCACAGCCATAAAGAAACGCTGCGGTGAATTAACTTGGATCCGAACGACTAGGCCCTAAAATCTGTCCATAATTGAATGTAAGATAAAGCTTTTTAACATAATCTTTTATAACTTTTTCCTGACGGTTTAAGATACTTAAGTAAGTTGAATATTTTGATTTTCTCCTAAGTAGTTACTTAATTAAATTAGTTTTGTATCTTATGTTTTCTGGTTATGTAACATGACACAGGAACCTATATGTATATTTTCATCTGTTTCATGATTGATCAAACCATTTTTCTAATTATTCACCATGTATATGATATGATTGATCAAACCATTTTTCTAATTATTCACCATGTATATGATATGATTGATCAAACCATTTTTCAACATGTATAAAAAAATATGTGTCATTTTCTGACAAGGTTTCTCAATAGTTTACCTTTACATTTCCTCTATATATACATTGAGGATATTTTGTTCTTCGCAGTGACATTTATTTAATGATAAGTAAATGATCTTCCTGCTAATAGAGACCGGTTTATCATGAGGAGTAAATATTCTAAGGTCTTATTTCACACGATATACATACATACATGATTTATACAAGAGTATTATGAAGATTTTATATACAGGATAGAAAATCTGAAAATAATTACTTACGTGATAGTCATAATTATTTTACAAATGACTTTAAAATCAAAAATTGTCACTCAAAAATATTTATTACAACTTGAGGGTGTACCTAGTGCAATTTCGATTTGAAATGCTAACTTAAGTAAAGTTAGGTAAGTGATAATTAAATAAACTAACGCTAAAGTACTACTAAGAATTACGAACTTAATGATTAGTGGTGCACAAAAGAGATTACTGCACTCCTAGAACGCTTGATAACAGTTAGGGGTTCACCTTGACTGCCACTAGATGGCGGCGTCTGACCCCGAAACATTAAAAGATAATCACGAAACGCTTATTTTGTAATGTTCTCGCCACGGATTGATGACGTCACAATTCATGTACTGCAACATCTTTTGAGTACGTAGGTATATGCCTTATGAATGATATCCCAGATGATGCCAGCCAAAGCAAGGTCCTTTGGCAACGCTTGAAGGCATGTGTATACGTAGTATGTATATGGGTTTGCAAATCAGCTTAGTGCATTTGAACAGGAAACGATAGAATGGAGGCAGACGAAAATATTAACTATAGTTCTAACAAAGCCTTTGGATTAGAGAAGAAAAAAAGATTATCAATAGACAGAATGCTTTATAGAAATTACAGATATTAAAAAGATAATATGTAGAAATAATTAAGATAAGATCAAGAAGCATGGTGATTAAGATATTAAGGTGAACGACTTAATAAATGTTTGTTAGCTTCCTGCAAGAGATCTGCCCAAGTAGTTTGATGGCGTATTTCTTGCACTTGACCTCAAAACCTACTTATTTGTACTACATAGATGTTTCAGTTTTACCTAAAATGTGGAGACAACAATACAACAATAACTGAAAACACTGGCAATACACATTTTGGAACTATCAAATAAATCCTAATATCAAAATTATAAAAGATATTTTTTCTACTAAATAGTAGTTTTTGCCAATCTTTGACTAGCTATAGTGACTTTAATATTGGATATATTTTATTAAATTTTTGTATGCAGACTGGAAACGGCATTAGATATACCCAGTTTAATTTATTGTCGTAATGTCCATCTTGTGTAAAATAACTTTTGTTCTGTGTTGTAGTTTCTGCTCCACTGACTCCGTTAGTCCCATAAAAGTGATAGATAAAGTTGTTAAGAAACTAGAACCAAGCGCTAGCTGTCTCCGGTCAATAATTAGGTTCTAATACATATAATTAGACTTGTAATGTGCAAACTGATTACTAGTTGTATGAATCTTGTCAACAAGGATGTAGGTTGTTTAGAGAGTTATCTACTATTTTCTACAGTAGGCAACAAGTCAGTGGTAACAAAACCAGTATAAAACGGCCTTGCATTATATTGAAATTCCGTACTACGTTAGACCAGCTCGAGGTTACAACCGAAATGCAGTCTACTGTTGTTCTTCTTGAGGTAGAAAATAATGCAAAAGATATGAATTCAGTGGAGACTGAACAGACTTGAGGCTAACCATAATTCCGTACTAACGTCAATGCAGTAAGAGCAGAAAACAATATAAACTAGGCTGAACTTAGAAAGAAAGAATATGAGTAAGTAACACAATCTTTACAAAGATAGTTCTGGAGTGTGCCCTGCTTTTGGCCCAGGGAGGGGGGGTCCAATCAGAAATATCTTAAAGTGGATCCGCAAGGTGGCCCGCGAAATTCAAATTTTCTTAGGTTTTTTGCAATTTGCAAGTCAGTGTCAGATTGTATCTTGATCAAAATATGATTCACCACCCTATCAAATATGTATTTACAGAATTATATTCTTTAGAATCATTAATACATCTCTCTAAGTTAGATTTGTTCTGACATGTCATGATTTCATGAAAAAGGGGGGGCAGCTGCCCTCCCCTGCCCCCCCCCCCCCTAGGTCCGCCCATGGTTCTCACAAATTGATCCAGTCTGCGGAATACTTTGGAACTTCCGTCTTATAGCTTCTTACTTTCCTTCTCATCTCCTTCTTTTCGAATCCAAGACACAATCGTCTAGATAACTAGATTACTCTACTACTCTCTTATTTATCTTCTCTTGTAAAACATGCTTTACTATTACCTACGCATTTCAATGGTACCTCTTTTCCTCATAAGGCCTCCATGAGCGAACAGGAGGTAGTTATAAAAATGATTTATAGCCCCAGCCATCAGTCTGTAAGGGTCCTCTAGTTACGAATTGTTCAAAGAATCCCATTTATGAATAAGAAAATCTACTGTTCCGCAGAAAAAATACCTCGAGGCAAATTACAAAGCCTACGTCTGATTCCAAGGTATGAAACATGAGCCAGGGTTTCGTTTTTCAGTGCATTGCGTCGTTTCTAAAGTAATTTCGATAAAATTCTTCGCGCGCTACGTTTATAAAGAGCAATGGATTGTTAAATGGAAACCGTTGTTTTATTACTTTTTAACAGAACTGAATAGTGGACGCTAATTCGAGGATATAGGTTTCTAGAAAGGATAGATGTGGAAAGGTAAACAATATGGATTTTTTATTTCTATAGCTAAAATACATTTTCCTCGTTTTAAATCAAAGATCTGGAAAGCAGAAATAATTGTTTCTTAAGAAGAAAGCAATAAATACAAGGCTGATATATATGATAGATATCCTACACTTACCTGAATGTGTAACTCTGTCTTTCTGTCTATCTGTTACCTTTTGCCTTAACGGCTGAACGAATTTGGATGAAATTTGGCACACGAATAGACCATGACCTAGGCAGGGTTAGGACATAGGATACTTTTTATCCGGGTAGTACGTTTCCGTGGGATAATGGCAAAAGAGTATATTATAAAACTTTAATCATTCCACTACACCGCCCAACCCTTACAGTAATACATTGGAAAACCATGGCCCATACTCCATGGTCATGCTATATGTTTAACCAAATGGAATTCAACCCAGACCTAAAGATAAACAGGAACCCCTAGAATGGAGAGACTGTGGATTTTTTACTTGAACTACCACTTTTATTAAGTTCTTTCCGAGCTCAAGCTTAACTTTCCAGTTTCCACGGAATATTCCGGAGCGTTATTGTTTAGCAGCTTTTCATTGTCGGCTTCGACTGGAAGCGTCGCAATTGAGTTTATGGAGGGAATTTTGAGCAATTTAATTAACATATTAATGATGGTATGTTATCAGTTAAACTAATACACACTACATAGTTTATAAACTTGATCGAATCTGTTCGGATTTCGGGGTTTATCTTGTTCGTAATCGTGATTTTACCTTCTACCAAATTCGTTGTAGAATTGAAGACGGTTAAGAGATTTACTTTCATTCATTGTTTCCATCAAATAAGGATTCCCGATATACGTAAAACAGTTCCACTCCGAATTGTAACAGAGATTTTTTCAAACAGATAAATTCAATTACAGATTTGCCTGAAGCGTTAGCGGTTCTCACAGTATTCGCTTCTAGCTAACCCAATGGGGCAAAAATACCTGGCCATTATTAGGCTATAATTCTTCCTGAGAATTGAAACAAAGTGAATTCTGGCTGTAGACTTGGGTGTTAGTTGACAATCGGGATCTGAATTAGAAACGTTTCACAAGTTTGGAATTGAATTTAAATCAATCCTTTAGTTGAACATAACACACATAATATAACATAACACCTGTATTCCCCGAAAGGTTAAGCAGAGGTGTACGTATACTACACCCACATTTCTCCAGTTATGTTTAACTCCCATGTACCAGGGCGAGCCTATTGACATCAACCGGGCACGTATAATCAGACTCCGGGCTGCTACTAAGAAATTCCAGAAACCTTACATATTAAAACTTGGATTTTTAAAATTTTGTATTTTTAAGTCTTCAGTTCAGACTTATTTTGACTCGACATAATTATAATAGCTTCACTACGTAGAGTAGCAAGTGACCTTCAGTTTACAAAATACATAATATGCAAGTTCGTGTAAGTGGTAGTGTCAATAAAGTCCCGCGTATCAAACGTATTTCGTAGAATATTTTTCATAAACACGTTCCAAATGTCTGCAGCGACTAGATTTGAACTTATAGGGTAGTTAGTAAACTCCTACGTCGAGACATGATAGTATACTGAAGCTATTCGTCATATAGGTATCATATATACAGAATACAGACGTTGGTAAGTGATCAATGACATTGTATACAAACTAATGGGATCGAGGAGTTCAGGGATTACGGTCGTTCAATTGAATGGTTGACGGAAGTAGCTGTGGATGCACCTAAACGCAGTATTTTTAATACATTTTAATATAAAGCTGGCGACATTGTTGACACAGTTGCATCGAAACGTATAAGCGTTTGGAAATATTGTTTTACTGCAGTATTTACAAATATGGAGTGTGTTTCATAAAACTGAATATGAATATCACAAATAAATCCCAATTCGAATCGCTAAAATTGTAACAATTTCTGCGAATAATTATTTGGAAACACGTGCAGCATTAAATTAAATGTTACGTTCGAAACAGACGAAATTGCTACTACTTATCTATATTTTGTGTTGTTGGCAATTCTGCCTGCTTAACTAAAATTTAAACTAAATACAAAACTGGACAGAAAGGTAAGCATAGGACTCTCTAATAGTCTATTACACTTTACCTTATTGATAAAGAAAAAAGCAAAATTCGCTGTCTCCGTAGCATTTGTCCAAAGGTCGGAGGTTCAATGCCTACCCGTTACTTTTTTAATAAAAAGCTTGGTGCTATTGTGACGATTAACACGTCTTGTCGCAACGGGCGGAATACAGATAGCGACGTCGGTTCTGTCTAGACTAGGGAATATGGATTCATCCTGCGATGCTACATATCCGTCGGTTTCAATTTGAGCAAGTTTTGCTTCTATCAGTTTTTTCTTTTCATAATTTTGTCTTTGTGTATTAAGATGATTGGTTTGGTTGGAATTTTGGCAATGATGTTTATTTTCATATACTTTCTTACTTGTGTTATGTTCTTGTCTTAGAACACAAAGAGGACTTTCTTGTGTAGTTAAAAGTAAGTTTGTGGTCATAACAATGACTTAATTTTGTTCACAACTTTACTGGTTGTGTATTGTTATGTGTATTTATTGAAAAGTTTTGTGACTGTTCAAAAAAAATACGTTTCGATTGAATTTATTTAACCTTTAATCTGCTTTGTGGCCTTCATTCATATAACTATATTACCAGAATTCTAAAATTCAACTTTCCTTATAAAGTACGAACATAACAAACTTGACACAAATATTCTATGATATATTAGGAACATATGTTTAACTACTGATAACAGTTTCTACTGAACATTAGCTACGATTTACGTTTATTACTAGTATGCTGTCCTAATTGGTAATTATATGTAAGTCAGGGTCACCCTTAGATGGGGTGCTAGGACAGGAAACCTCCCCGTGTGCCTGGGGGCTGGAGTTCCCTTACGGATGCGTCCGGGGGGAAGGCCAGTCTCCGGGACGGTGCACCCTGGGGTGCGGGCAATGTCTCCCCATTAGGTACTGCGTGCCTAAGGGGTCTCGTTGCCCGTATGCCAATATCCTGTCGGAGGAGTGAACGCTCTAACGTGTGCTCGTTAAGAGCACACGTTGAGCAGCGTTCTGGTGGGAGCGGGCTCGGCGTGCACTAACCCTGCCGTCGGGCAGGCAGGAGGAAGTCTTTTCTCTTGCCACCGTTGGTCTCGTAGCCCCGAAGAGTGTCAAGGTCATGTCTCTGGCATTTGACGGGGGTCGAGGGTCTTGGCTTAACCGCCCGGGCCGCGAGGTAGAAAACCTCTATAAAAAATCACCCCAAACCTCCAAGCGGCGGCGCACCGTGAGGGAGGTTGATAGCTTGACTAATGGGTAGCTTAATTAGTCACTAGTGCGAACCACTATTTTTTGGTTGGTTGGTTGGATATATTTTTTACTCGTGGGATCAAAAATGGAAAACTTTCTAAAATTAAACCCTACAGTCGAAGTCGTGCCAATTTTATTGGCGGAGGAACCGCTTGCCGGTGACGGCAACCAGGGTCGAGGAGACTCCTGTCCCTCCGGGGACCAAACTAGGTCCGACCAGGACACGGGACGCGGGCGTTTCTGGGGGAAACGCTCGCGCGAGGAGAAGTCGCGTGACGAGAAGTCGGACCGCGCAGGATCGGCGGGACAATCCTCGGGCGAGGAATGCCTGCCGGTCGCTAAGGTGCCGACGGTAAGGAGAGGCCGAGGTCGCGTGTCGGTGACCTCGAAACCAGGGCGTGGCAATCGGGGTCGCATCAAGCGGCCCGATACCCCTCCAGGAATCGGCGGGGAGAGCGACTCTGAGGTCTCGTCCGGGGCCTCAAGCGAGGAGCCGGAGGGGGTCACCATCCCTCGAAAGGGCACGAAGGCACAGGCTGGTGCCACTGCGAGCCGTGCCGGTGGGGGAGTGGCGACCGACGAGGCCGCCAAGGTTGCCGCTGGGGGCTCCGATTCGGAGCGAACAGCCAGGTTTACGGAGGTCGTAGCAGCCGCGATCAGGAGTGTGGCCTTGAAGAAGCTGCAGTCCTCAAAGGACAAGGCCATGCCCGCGGCCGCGGCATCCATTATGGCGGCAGCGAGGGCCCTTCAGGTCGGGCCTCCGTCAGACGCACTGTCCGAGATGCGGGCGGAGGTCGGCCGCTTGACGGCCGCTATGGAGCTTCTCCGAAAGGAGAACGAGGAGCTCCGAGCAGACCTGGCTGGACTACGTGGCCCCCACGTTGTATTACAGCGTGGAGCGGTGCAAGGGCAGGGCCTGCCCTTGCCGGCGGAGGACCGGATTTTGGCCCTGGTGCGGAAGGAGCTGGCTGCCTTCAGCAGCCGGTTCTCCGTACTGGAGGGCATTGTCCTGCGCCCTCCGCTAGCGGCGAGCAGGCCGGCCACTTTTGCAGCCACTGTGGCTGCTTCGGCCGCGCCCGCGGCCAAGCTTGCGGCCCAGTCCACGGCCAAGTCTGCGGCCAAGCCAGCGGCCAAGTCCGCGGCCAAGCCAACGCCTCCAGCGAAAGCGGCGCCTCCGGCGAAAGCGGCACCTCCGGCGAAAGCGGCGCCGTCCAAGCCCAAAAAGGGCGGGACGGCTGCGCAGGCAGCTGCGCAGAAGGCCACGGCGGCAGGACGGTCGCCCCCGCCCCCACCTCCTAATTCCTCTCTGGCCGATGCCGAATGGCAAGTAGCCGGGGAGAAAAGGGAGGCGGGTAAGGCTAAAAGGGCAGCCCATAGAAAGGAGAGGCGGCAACAGCGCAAGAAGCGTAGCGCCGCGGCTAGGCTCCGCGCCCCGAAGTCCGCAGCTGTAGTGATCACACTACAGCCGGAAGCGGAAAAGAAGGGCGTGACCTACCGTCAGGTGCTCGCTAAGGCGTGGGCGGCAGTGAACCTGGAGGAGATCGGCGTCGCCGATGGCTTCCGTATGAAGGTCACTGCGACGGGGGCTCGGATGCTGGAGATCCCCGGTGCGGCTAGCGGCCCGACCGCTGACGCCCTGGCCGAAAGGCTTAGGGCGTCCTTCAATGCGGAGGAGGCCCGAGTCTCCAGGCCCACTAAGTGCGCTGACATGCGCATCCTGGGCCTGGACGACTGCGTGACGGCGGAAGACGTTGTGGCCGCCGTGGCTAGGACTGGAGGGTGCTCTGCCGAGCAGGTGAGGGCTGGCACCATCCGTCCTGACACAACGGGCATGCAAACCGTTACGGTGAGCTGCCCCGTGTCGGCGGCCCAAAAAATAGCCGGGGAGGGCCAAAGGCTCCGGGTGGGCTGGGTGTCCGCGCAGGTGAAGCTGCTGGAACCCAGACCACTGAGGTGCTTCCGCTGCCGGGTGGGGCACCACGTGGGAGCACGGTGCACCTCGGAGGTGGATCGCAGCGAGGAGTGCTTCCGCTGTGGTCGGCCCGGTCACAAGGCCGGCTCGTGCAATGCCACGCCGCACTGTTATGCATGTGCGGCGGCTGGCAAGCCGGCCGATCACCGGGCTGGGAGCAAGGCTTGTGCTCCACCCGCCAAATCCAGGGGCGGGGGCAAGCCTTCCGCCACCGTCGTCACCGCCGCAGCCGCCACCATTGCCGCTGCCGTTGCCGCCTCTAAAGGCGTTGTTGTCGCCGCTAGCACCGCGGCAGGGCCATCACAGGGGGCCCGGGAGGAGGCTAAAATGGATTGTCATTAATGGCCCCATTACGCCTCCTCCAGGCGAACATCAACCACTGCGCCGCTGCTCAGGATCTGTTGCTCCAGAGCATGGCGCAGTGGTCGATTAACATCGCCGTGGTCGCTGAGCCGTACTTTGTCCCGCCCAGGGATGACTGGGTGGAGGACCTGAGCGGCTCAGTGACCATAATTTCGTCGGCCGCCGCCGGTACCCCGTCCCTCGAGGCCGTCAAGAGGGGACCGGGTTGCGTGGCAGCACGGTTCGGGGAGATTGTCGTGGTAGGAGCGTACTTCTCCCCGAACCGAACTCTCGCCGAGTTCCATAACTCCCTTGGGGAGTTGAGAGTCGTCGTCGTCGGGTACCATCCCCTCCCCGTGATCGTCCTCGGGGACTTCAATGCCAAGAACGTGGCTTGGGGTTCCCGGTTAACGGACACACGGGGCAGGATGGTGGAGGACTGGGCTCTGGAGTCGGGCCTGGTCGTCCTAAACCGGGGTTCTGTCCCCACGTGCGTGCGGATGCGGGGCGAGTCAGTGGTGGACATTTCGTTCGCCAGCCCCGCTCTGTCGCCGCGTGTCATTGACTGGCGCGTCATGGAGGGGGTGGAGACCTATTCCGATCACCGGTACATCCGGTTTGACGTCTCCGCCCAGACCTCGGGCACGCCGGTCAGACAGACCCCGAGTGGTCCGCGGTGGGCGCTGAAGCAGCTGGACCGGGAGCTCCTCCTGGAAGCCTCGATCGTGCAGGCCTGGGTGTCATCACCGGACAGGCCTGCCGACATAAACGACGAGGCGGAGTGGTTCCGGGAGGCCATGTCCGAAATCTGTGACGTGGCAATGCCCCGAGTCCAGCCCGGACGTGCTCAGCGCCAGGTGTACTGGTGGTCGCGTGAGCTGACCGCTTTACGCGCGGCGTGCGTTGCTGCGCGCCACCTGTACGCCAGGCACCGCAGGCTCCGTATCCGCCCGCCGGATACGGAAGCCATTGAGGCGGAGCTGTACGACGGGTACAGAGCGGCGAAGACCGCCCTCCGAGCGGAGATCGAGCGGGCCAGAGGAGTGGCCCGCGAGGAGTCGCTGGAGACTCTGAACAGAGATCCGTGGGGACGCCCATACAAATGGGTGAGAGATCAACTCCGCCCATGGGCTCCCCCGCTGACGCAGAGTCTCCGGCCCCAGCTCGTGGAGGACGTGGTGAGCGCTCTGTTCCCTTCGCGAGGGGAACATACTCCCCCGCCCATGGCTCCGCCTCCTGCGGTGCCCGATGCGGACCACACCATTGACGACGACGACGAATCTCCGGAGGTGACCGAGGTAGATTTGAGAGTGGCGGTACGTAGGCTGAGTGCCAAAAATACCGCCCCAGGACCCGACGGCTTACCTGGAAAAGCCTGGGTTCTGGCCTTAGAGGCTCTCGGGCCTCGACTTCGGGGGCTCCTAAGCGCATGCTTGGAGAGGGGCCAGTTCCCACTTCGTTGGAAGACGGGGAAACTGGTCCTCATCAAGAAGCCGGGGCGCCCGGCGGACTCTCCGTCCGCTTACCGGCCCATCGTGCTGCTCGATGAGGTGGGCAAGCTCTTTGAAAGAGTAATTGCAGACCGCCTTGTCGGGCAGCTGGTGCGAGTGGGGCCGGATTTGGCGGAGAGCCAGTATGGTTTCCGCAAGGGGCGCTCTACGGTGGATGCCATCATGCGCGTTCGAGCCCTCACGACGGGGGATGCTGTTGCCCGGGGTGGGGTAGTCTTGGCGGTGTCTCTTGACATCGCCAATGCCTTCAATACCCTGCCCTGGAGTTGCATTAGGGAGGCACTCCGGTATCACCGGATGCCGACCTACCTCTGTCGAGTGGTCGAGGCCTATTTGACGGACAGGGCCGTCATCTACCCCGGTCACCACGGTGAGTGGAACCGGCGAGAGATGTCGTGCGGTGTCCCACAGGGATCGGTCCTGGGGCCGCATCTGTGGGACATCGGCTACGACTGGGTGCTGCGCGCCGACCTCCCTAGCGGCGTCAGCGTGGTTTGCTACGCTGACGACACGCTGGTCCTGGTGCAGGGGAGGTCGCATGAGGCGGCGGCCGAAGTAGCGACACGTTGGGTTGCGACAATCGTCGAAAGGATCCGGCAACTGGGACTCGAGGTGGCCTTGCACAAGTCCGAGGCCATGTGTTTCTATGGTCCTCGGAACGCGCCACTGTCGGGTTCCCAGATTACGGCGGGAGGGGTTCACATCGGTGTCGAGTCGACGATGAAGTACCTGGGACTCGTCCTCGACAGCCGGTGGAACTTCGTGGAGCACTTCCGACGTTTGGCTCCCAAACTGGATAGGGCTGGGGCTGCTTTGAAGCGGCTCCTGCCCAACCTGGGGGGTCCAAACGCCTCCTGCCGGAGGCTTTACGCGGGGGTCGTGCGGTCCATGGCCCTTTACGGGGCACCGGTGTGGGCGCGTTCATTGAGGCTGCGACCGGCCCGGCGGTTGAACGCGTCCCAAAGGGTCATGGCCATCAGGCTGGTCCGGGGATACCGCACGGTCTCCCGTGAGGCGGCGAGCCTCCTTGCCGGACTACCGCCATGGGATCTGGAGGCGAAAGTCCTCGCGCACATGTGGGAGTTGCGCGAGGAGGCGAAACGCCGGGGTGTAACTCCGCTGCCGCGAGAAATCACGGCACAGCGGACAGAGCTCCGGCGGGATCTCATGGCGGCATGGAGTGTGCGATTGTCGCAACCCAGCGCTGGGCACGCCACAATTGCGGCGATAAGTCCCCTCTTTGAGGAGTGGCTTGAGAGGCGCCATGGCGTCCTCACCTTCCGCCTGACGCAGGTCCTCACCGGACACGGTTGTTTCGGGAGGTTCCTGTTCCGCGTAAGGCGGGAGGAAACGCCCGGGTGTCACCACTGTGTGGATCGCCCGGAGGACACGGTGGAGCATACGGTGGAGGTCTGCCCGGCTTGGGCGGAGCACCGCCGTGTCCTCACGGAGGCGATCGGCGGCGGCGATCTCTCGCGTCCGGCCCTGGTTCAGGCCATGGTTCGGAGCGAGAGTGCATGGGAGGCCGTCACCTCCTTCTGCGAAGCAGTTATGCTCGCGAAGGAGGAGGCGGAGCGCGCGAGGGAGATGCAAGCTGCACGCCCTCGCGGCCCTAGTCGCCGCAGGAGACGCCCCGGGCGTCGGGAGTCCAGAGCCGACTTCCGGCCACCGTAGGCGCGGGCTTGCGGACGGTGAGCAATGGGCAGCTCGCCGTCCGATAAGGATCAGGCCCGTGTCGACGGCGCGTTGTGTTCCACGCGCGCCTCAAAGAGATGTCAGCACCAACCGACGGGGTCGAAAGACCAATGCCTGCTGGGGTTGCGGGTTTGTCCGAAAGGGATAACGCGGCCCCGGCACACAGGCAACGGAAGGAACACGGGTGGGTTTTAGTCAGTAAAAGTCTGACACACCCTCTCGCTCTGCCCAGAGCGGGAGAAGTCATTTGATGATTTCCCACCCTCAAAAAAAAAAAAAAAAAAAAAAGGGTCACCCTTAGATGAGTAGCTGGTTGTTAACCTTGGTAAACTCTTTCCACGTTACTTGTGTACAACCTCCTTTAAAACCAAAGTCACAACTTCATAAAAAGCATTAGTCATTCTTATTCGATGATAGACCTCTTGTGATTTGATTTTTCAAACCTACGTCTACTTTTAAAAATCGATGCAAACATGTTTCCCAGTTTGAATACTTATCTAGTTTTTTTTTCATAGACCGTGTCAGAAAACTCGTTTTATTATGCAAAACAATTTAAAACTTTTTAACTAACAGTAGCAAATCCTGAAAATGATACAAGTAATTATATTATTAAGGAAGTAGGTACTAAGCACAATAAATTAACGAGAAATGAGCTCTTAATATTGTTTATAGTTAAGCTGGGGCATAAAAAGTCGACACGTGTCATATGTACTCGCACTAAGGTTGTGCAATGAATAATATTTCTTGCTACAGAAAAGAAATATAAGCTAGATATGGTATAATTACTTCATGTGTTGGCTTTGTATTTGTTACCAATTGCTGTTCATTAGCAGCCGTGAACAGTGATGATGTTCGCTTTTTCTTTACTCTTATCAATGTTATATACCTGTCAATACTTTGACGTTTGACTACCACCTCTCTTTTTGTCTATATGAGGTTCAACAAACTTGTTATAAATACGTTCATGTACAGGAAACTATATTCTTCACCTATATTGGAGTTATTGCTTCAGAACAAAAAGTAGAATACAAATTTCAGTGTATCAAGAATTCAAGATGGTGCTATGTAATATAATATGGTAAGGTGTGGTATATTTATATTAAAAATGGTTTAATGTTACCAAATGAAGATTGAACCAAAGCATAATATCCTTCATAAAAAATATTGAGCAGTGTCGTAAATGACGCAGGTTTTGTCTCCTAAAGTCAAGTTTAACATAAACATTGGACGTAAAGGTAGCAATAACACACTTTGTACTGGTTGGACACTAGCTCGTAATCATAATAACCTACCATTCGGTTGACTTTTACCACTTGCAAAAATACTGGTAAGAGGGTAATAAATTCTTTCTTCGTCCGTCACTGACCAGTATGGGGGTTTGGCTGACTTCACTGCAATCTTTGTTCAGAGTGGATTCTTCTGGGAGATACAATCAGATTATTTTCGTTGTTGTATATTGATTTGTGTATGTTGACGACATCATTATTTTTGCTTTGTTTGGTACTTTAGCTTACGTGCTGGACTGCGGCATTAAATTGAACGTATGGTAAATCTAATTATTGTTTTTTTTTTGTGTTAACCGTTTTTGGTACTAATACAATTCAGGTCAAAATAAGCCTAAGTAATACACAACTGTACTTAATTTTAATGTCAACTCTAATTAAATACTTGTTTGCACAACCTTTTCAGCCGTTAACTAAGAATTTGACTATGTAATTATTTTGTATGCTAAAGTTTACCTACTTACGATATAAATTATTATGTGACGTGTCTAAAGCAGTTAATTTGGCTGATACATAAACCCCAGTTTTTAATACAAATGTCAAAGTTACGAGTATTACGTAGTTCATGTCTTTGTTTGTTCTCATACAAGGTCTACTTCAAGTTATTTTTCCCTTTTTATCAAAAACCTTCATTGCAATCGTGTAGGTAGTGAGCATGCACTGAACACTAAGTAGGTAGAATGTTTATTTATTTAAGTTGAAAGGCCACCAAATGATATATGAATACAACTAAAATTTTATAGCATTCTCGAGTCTAGTAGAATGATAATCATGTTTTAATTATTTATAACAAACATCATAATTACAAATAGAGATACGTAATGAGAGAAGACGCAAAAATATGCCGTGAATTTTATTACAAAACAAACAAGAAAAATAATAAAGAAGCAATTATCTTAATTGTTGAATAATAGTAATAATCAGTACTGAACCATATGAGTAAACACCATCCTTACCGATGTTCATTATTTACCAGTTATTTAAATGTTTAATGTGGCTAGTAACACTAAAGAACGGGTTGCAAGGTTTAACGAAATGAACACTTAGCGCACGACTACTTCATGATGTGGCCAAACATTAGTTATCATTTCGTAAAATAGTTAGATTATCCACCGATGGATCGTTGATGTCGCTTTGTTTTTGTTGTGTATCATGGCACGGCGGCGGCATACAACAAATCAAACAAAGAAGGGTGACCACGCAAAAAAAACGATGGGCTTTTATTGGGTTTCCAAATATGATATTATGGAAAGCGATATTAGAAGTAGCGCTCGCCGGCCGCTCCCGCGCTGTGAAATGCATCATACGAGCACTTAAAATTAGTTTTAAAAAATGTACGCCGCCTATGTGGCACCCTGACCACATGGGTTAGGTTAAGTAAGAACTGTGACGAACCGCGCGCGAGCCGGGCGAGCAAAGCGAGCCGCAGTAGCGACCGGCGAGCGCTACTTCCTAGTTGGTAGCAGTTACTTGGCAATATTTACTACACCTTAAACCATGGAACCCTACATTAATGATATGGTCAAACGTCGATATCCTTAAACGTTGAAATTTAAACAATATGGTCAATTTTAGCTGGCTATTTCATGAAATGGCCACGACATACATGTAAATAACTTGTGTGTAGAATTAGTTCCGAAGTGAAACTTTTCTAAAAATTAAAAGAATTGAAACTTGTTCTTAGCAAGTGCACACTGCACTTGCTTTGCAGCCGGTATCCATTCGGCAACGACAATATGGCAATAGCATCCTATCGCGTGCAGGTAATACGTACTTACTCGTATTATGTAGGTATCTACAATCTTTTAGTACTTTTAGTGTATGACTTTATACTCGTAGCTGCATGTTTAGAAAACTTATTAATAGTTAATGGTAATTTCTCGTCAACTCGATCGCATACCTATTCGTTACGTCATGGCCGTCACTAGTCCGTCCCCCTTCTCCCTTGCCGTAGTCCCCAATCCCCTCCCACTGCTAAGTACTTTATCAATCACTTGCGAGATTACGAAAAAGTATTTCAGTGCAATTTGAATGTTGTAGTGACTTTTTAGTTTTTGAAGCTGTGTGTGTGTCATCCTTAAATGAGGTCAAATAGGTTTGAATCGCAACGACCTTGCTAGTACATAGTCATAGGTATGTACTCGCCTATAGTTGTAAAAGCAAGGTCAGTAGAAAAATACTTACTAAAAGTGGGTGTGTACTTAGAATAAATGAGTAAAAATTTATGATAATTCGTCGTTTTTATTGCAGCTAATCAATTTCATCAGAATGCATTAAAGAGGACTCTCTTCTTAATCGCATTAACAAATTGTAAGTCTGTGCGGCGCTCCACTTCGACACTCATAATTATAAACGTCAGTTGATGCTATATCAATTAGTGCGTGCCAGATGCCTTTCCACGGAAAACCAGTTTCGGCCCTTTTTATCGCCGCGTTGAGCGTAACCTTTGTTTCCAAATAGCTGCTCCCTTTACTACTTGTTTTACTTGTAAATAATTAAACCAACTCTGATAAAAGTACGAAGAGTACGCATTTATAAACTATAAAAAGTGAGAACAATGAGAGTTACATAAAATTCAATTACGACAGAAAAATAAACCGACATAAAAGTAAGTCGATTGTGTCCGGCCGACGACGCGACTGTAAAAAAAGTTTAGTGAAGCATTTGCCTACCTGCTAATTAGACAAAGAGCTCGCGATCGCCGCGTCAGTGACAACACGGTACACAAACATGCACACACTGACACATCCGAGCTACGATGCGGGAAGCGAGCGAGAATCGGCGGGCAAACGAGCGGGATCGCGCGTCTGTCCGCGGGCGGCTATCGACGAACACTGGGTTCAGTGGCTGCCCGCAATGCACGCGGCATTCATCGGAGCAACGGCAGAACGGGCACGAGCGAGCGCGTCGAACAGCTGATGGGCCGGCTGCCTCGGCGCACACCTGTGTGCTGCACTCTCTCTTTCCCGCACGCCAGCCGCCGGCGCAGCGTCTTGCCCTGATATCGGCGTGACGTTACCGCCACATCGCCGCGCTACGCATGAACCCCGTGTGAACGACACTCATGTGCCACATTATCTCGACCAAATGTCGCTACTGCATCAGCTGCCACCGCCACCGCCATCACACGCTGTTGCTAGGTCAATGAGATCGTGTCCACTGACAAAACCACGAGTCCACGACCAACATCAACCATAAGTCTGCCTGCGAAACGATGCTAGCAGTCATTGTAATCTAACCAAATGCTTATTAGTACAAGTCCAACGGCCAGTCAATTGGCGAACGTGTACAATCAACGATTTGCATTGCAAGTCTTGGAAATATCCAAATGTACAACTATAACATACCTACAAGATGAATTAGCAGAATAAGAGTAGCCTTGCAACAGTGAACAAATTCCTTACATGCTGACGTGCAATAATACAAGCAGAGGCCAACCGGTAAGAGTAATTTTGGCAGAAAACAATTAGCTTTACTTGTGTTAGCAGCTGTGAAATAGATATTCATACATATATACACACCGTTTAGTGTTTACAATGGTAATGTATTCAAAATATTTGAAGTTTTTTTGTATAAAAAAATTATACCAGCGTTAATGTAGTGTTTTTCTCTTCAAATAGGTGAAGTGTATTCAATTATTCATATTAAATTGATGTAATGGCTATCTTTAACGCCTTTTGATTCAATTACTAAGATTGTTGCCATTTCTATCAATGTGTGACCGCAGTTTCGTTTTAATTTTATTTTTCTCCTAGCCGGTAGGTCTCTGAATCTAGCTTCGTCGTTAGATGGGCATTATGAAATATTTCAGTGGCTCAGTGGTTGGCTAGATAGCTGCATACGTGATAGCTGGCATGCCGCACTTCGGGACTTTCACAACTTTGCTTTTAATTTCCAATGATCTGTAACCGTATGCTCTACGGGTTTTAGATTTACTATAATTATCATCTACTAGTTCGTATTCTTTTAGAAATTTAGATACTTATATTACACTGAAAACGGTAAGAAAATAATTATGATACAAGTTATTAAATCTTTGTTTTGCTTCCTTTTGATCATTAATTTCTCCTAAGTAATGACTACTATATTTTGCTTCATCACATACTGTTACTGTACTTTACTTTTAAACATTGCTTAATGATGAAGCAAATCCAATTAGATCATAAAATTTACTCAGGAATTTGTTGCACCTTCATAAACCTCCATACAAATGCAAATTAACCCTAAAAGCAATAAACATTAAACTAATAAACAACCACTCATATGTAACACTAAAACCATAAACACGTAAATTAGTGATGTGCACTTGACCGGACTTACTTTCCGGGATCACTCGACTGAACGTGCCGAGTGTCGTGTCGTTCGAAATTTTAAATTTCGACCGCGACCGCCCGCGCTCCCGCCATGACGACGGCCGGGCAAGGTTGGCGCGAACACGCCGCCCGTCGAGGTCATTGTACACAGATTTTGATGTCCCAAATACCTAATACAGATAGCTAGGACATCAAACTCCGTAGTACAGTACAAGCGCTTGTTGTAGTCGGCAAGTTATTGGATATTTCCCATGGTGATGTCATTGTTGTGATTCATTTATTGTTAGTAATGCTCCACTTGCTAAACCCTAGAGTTGCATCACTCGTAAAAACTATAATAATCGTTATGCAACATTTTATCCTTGTATTGCATGTAGATATCTTCTAATTTTCTCATGACTTTTAATATTGAATGAACGGGAACTGGATATTCTTTTAGGAAACGTAAATCTGGATATCATTAGAATTAGCAGTAGCTCCTGCACAGGATTTTAATGCATGTGTCCTTTTTACACCCTAAAACAAAAATGATCAACAGCGCAAATTCTTTCAAGAGATCAAACTCAATCATTTTGCTGGCAAAATAAAAGCCTATTAGATGTTCATATATGGGAAATTCTAAGTAAGAAAGCGCAAATTCTTTCAAGAGATGAGACTCAATCATTTTGTTGGCAAAATAAAGCCTATTAGATGTTCATATGTGGGAAAGTCTAAGTAAGAAAAAGAATCACCGTTATAAATTATGTTTAAGTCAATGTCAACTGTTTCACAACTTTTTTACCAGGAAAATAGAACAAATATTACATGTTGGACTCACTCAGTGAGTAGGATAATTTATCCTCATACACGTCATGACGGATTTTCTAACTTTCCCCAATGATGAGTTTATATATATAGCCAGGTTTAGTTTATCTTCCTCCAAATTTTTTAATATTCATCTCCCACACAAAACTCCAATGAAGCTATGTATAAATTAATAACAAAATAACTATGACTAGATCGTAAAGAAAATACAAACCTTAGTACAACAATTATTTGTAAAATAGGCAACATTTAGGCTAAAACAGTTGTTTACATTACAAGAGAGTTCAAAACGAAGAAAATAACAGAATGTTTATAAGATAAACTTTATTTCATGACAGACAGTGAAGCGAATACTGATCTTGAAAATGTTGTTATTAAGTTTAGCCCAGCCGTTATGGATTCTGAAAGACATGACAACGAAACACACGTACTACGTCTCCCTCTAAAAACAGTAATAGCAATTAAATCAGCAAATTTAAGGTTTGTGCCATTTGAAGACAATAAACTCAATCAGGTGTATTAGTTCCCTTAATGTTTTCAACAAAGGGAAAGAATTCAAGTGTACCAAATGAAATGTTAACAACTTAACATGTTACCTGCTTTTGAACCGTATTAGTTCTACGATCTTTCCTCTTTCGTGTCATTATATACATAATGACACGAAAGAGGAAAAATCGTAGAACTAAAATAAAAAATAAAAAATTATTGAATAAAATTTTCACAAAACCATTCAAGTCATTCAAACCTGCTAACTAATTGCGTAACACATTTTCATAAATGATTATGACCAATCTGTTTCATTTTGAGTTCAACAATATTCATTGCGTTATTTTCATTGTTGAGCAGATTTTTTTTTCGAACTTATGAAGCAATGGATTAGCAGTTTGTTTCAAAGCGATTCAGATTCTGATTGATCGTGTATCACGCAATAAAGGTACGGCTTCAAATGATTGATACTTATCAACTAATCAAACTTTTTGTTCAATTTTCATGAGAATATTGCACATAGGGCTTGAATTTTAACCAGAAATTCAATCATAATAACTGTTAATTCGTTTTTTTTTCATCCAACGCAGCGTTTTCATTGCCTTACTAGTAAGTCATGTATAACATTATAAAGTATAAATTCAATTAATTTTTGTTTCAGAATTCATTATTTTGTTATTCATTCTAGACAAATTATTAATGTTACTTTATTCAATTTCATTATCATTAATATTCAAATAATGGGTGATACAGATACACTTCATTTGCAGATCACCCTTTAAACTTTCATGTGCATATTGCGATTAATACTAGTATTTTCGATACCAATTTACAAAGTTCAAATTATAATTTCAAAGCATTTGATACAAAAATGATTAAATGTTTCTCTTTAATCTCACAGATTGTTATTTAATGAAGTTCAAAAGGCATTCAACTGGCCAGCAATGTTACTGACATCGGGCTAGTCTCAAATACGCTCAATCCCAAAAAATCGTTTGAATACCACTGCGGTGAATGCATCGAGGCTCCCATATCCACAATATGTTAAAAAAGCACCGACAAATAAAACATAAATGAAAAATTCGAGACATACGAGAGTTTTTTAGGTTTTTTGATAGTGGATTTTCCGAACTAGTGCCCGAATTGTTAACCGATACACCAAACCAAACCCTTTTTGTTTCCACACCTTGCTGTGTAAACGTTGATGGATGATAGAGAGCGTTACACAAACGTTGCCTATCTCAATAACAACTGTGGAAGAAAATATAATATAATGCTTACCACAAACATCACTTTATCAAAACCAAGAATGAGCATTTTCAATTAACAGCAGACTCGCTATTATTAAAGAGAGGAATCTCTCAGGATTACGTAACTTAGCTACAGAACACAGATCTCAATATCACAATCTTGGTTTTATTTTTTCTCCGCATTTATTACAAAAGAACGTAACTGAAAGCGTTTTCCGTTTAACCTGTCAGTTTCATTCAAGCTATTATCTAAATATTATCGTCTTTATTTCGTAACGAGTATATAATAAATCGTGTTTGCCGACTATCTATCAAAATATATCTAATGTCTACCCTTCTCAACGGTGTACATAGTTTACTGTTTGTATTTCGTGATTAATATTTGCTACATTTAGTTAATCTTGGCTTATTTCAAGTTCAGCCATTTTATCCCTTAAAACTTACTTAGGACGGGTTTGGTCATATTCAATTCTTCACTACGATACTTTCTCAACTGACTAAACTTTCCACAACGATGAAGACTTGTTTACGTTTCTTAATAAAGAACAAATTCATAATAAAAACTTCCAACAAATTATAATTTTCATAAAATTTAGGTAATTCTACTTTAATTTGTACAAAACGATTGCTGTCATTATTTAGTACTTAGTTATTGACAGGACTAAAATTACGAGATTTGTTTAAAATTGCCACAGCACTATCTGGGACGTATGCCTCTGAGGGGCAATTAATTATTCTACCTGCCGGCTCGCCGACGCAGCCATTGTGCCTCGACTCGAACCCTTCCTCTCACTGCCTATTGTCTTTTTCTATAAAAGTATATTCACGCCTCTTACGAATCAACCGGCACGGATTTTTGGTCAAATTTTCAAAAGTCGGCTCGTACTTCTTTGATATTTCATTTCGTTTTATTATTTTGCGAACCATTTTCATCCTTATCATTAGGACTGTTAAGTTTATATTCTTCTGATACAGCTTAATCTGTGTGGTCTCAATGAGTATCAAATATTGAATTATGTTGAACCATAAAATCTGTTTTATATTTATGTCGTAATAGGTTAATGATGAAATGAACCACTTGGAAATGATTAAATACTAAATTGAAATCGATCTGAATTTACTAACACAGGTATCGGCCAGTGAGATTAATATTTTATCTACACATAAAAAAACAAACAGCAAAAAAGTAAAAACCTGTTAATTTCTACTATAATTTGCTGTCAACCTACGAGTATTAGCGGCTTATGTTAAACTAGCTATCTCGGTATAATCTAAGCAAGGTACAGCACTACGCCAACAATTCCGGGAAACTAAAATCTTCCCGCAATTTACTAATACAACGATAGCGATAAGTATATCGTAGTGATGTACACCGCAATCCTCGGTTCGTCGGCGCCCGGCCCCGTTTCCTCGGCCGTCGGCGCGCGGGGCGGAGGGGGGGAGCAGCGGGGTGGCGCGCGGGGCGGGGCAGCCCCGCTAAACGGGATGCGCGCCTCCAATTTACATTTATGAAGTCCCGTAACAGATTCCGGGATGTTTACTTTCGATAATTAAAAACGTCTCAGGTGTGGTGTGAGACGCATAATAGGGCACTGATCCGGACGATATATTGGTAATTGTAGGGCACCTATTAGCTGATGCTTTTTTTTATTTTTGCAATTAAAGGTATGGCCGAAATAGATTGTTTGAACTACCGAAGCCGAGCACAGGCGAAAGTTTAATAAAACTTCATGAAGAAAGGGATACTGTTTATGAAAAACTAAAACAGACTGAAGTAAAATTGGTTTTCTCAAGCCTAAATATTTATGTAGCCTCTTCGAGAATACACATACATAGGTCATAATATAATGTTGAACCGTTTATACAGTTTGTAGAAACCTGAATTATTTACCGACTACCTACGCACTACGCACCTCTATCATCTTACGACAGATAAACAGACATTTAAGACTAAGAACATGTTATATCTAAGCTTACTCATGGGATAAACAGTTTCTAATAAAGTAAAATACGTTTGTAGAAAAGTCTACATAATCGTCGAGCAGTAGAAATAAAGAAAGAAATAAAATGCAATCATTGGCATAAATATTTGAAAACATCTTAAAAGTAGATATAAAAAAATAATTATGCTAACAGTGCTTTTGCTCAGCATAATATCAGATGGCAGCACTAGGTAGGTACAAACCTGACGCTAATATGTAGATTACATGATGTGTAACAGAAAGTAGTAAATCTTTTAACATTGTTTGAACTTAACTAACAAAGTTTAGCCTAAGTCTTGAAAAAGTTATACGAATAGGTAATTCACTTATACTTACAAAATGTTAAAAATAAGTTCATCCACCATCGAAATTATCCCAACGAAGTTATTATTTCCTGCCCTGTAATAATCAAATATTCTATATACTTAACGTATCTTTCAACAAGAATGATGTAACTTATATTTTGTAACAATGTTTTGATTTAAAATAAGGTCCGTGGCATTTCTTGCCTGTTCTTCTCAATAAGAACCTTCAACGCTTTGAAATGGGCAACTAGCTACATCCTCAGACTACAATTAGGTTACTCAGACCAAATAAAAAACAAAGACCAAGAGCGCTGTCAACAGTGACCTGAAGCTGGTTTCGTAAACATGTGTGCACTTTATGTGGTGTAGTTTGATTGTAAAAGGTTGTAAATGTGTGCGTGTAAGCGTGTATGCACAGAGCGGTGGTGTAGTTTTGGCATGCTTCACTGTATTGTTCGCAGTGTTCTATCATGGTTTTTTATTTGATTTGAGGTTCGAAAGACAACTTTTTGGTCCACAGTACCGTCGTTTTTGGTTAGTAGTACTTATGATATATATGTTATGTAATTACATACTGTGTATTCCTGGAATATACTTTTACATACAGCTTTACTATTAAATAATCAGTTTTTTATTTCGAACGCTTTTCCAACGTTTCTCGCTATTTCTTTTTTTTACATCGTTGCGTGTTTCGAGACAGTTTACCAATGTCCTGGACTGGACTGGACACGAAGGAAGTCAACGCTCCGTGTTTCACTGATGACCACACCAGATTGTGGATTGTGGAAGCCTATGCAGATCCTACAACGCCTACCACTGTTTGTAAAAAAAACAGATAATGATATTACCTCATAAGATAAAAACAAAATTAAGTTAACTAAACTAATATATTATAAATATAAATATTTTTATTTTTGTATAAATAAAGAGAAAAGATTTGAATTTTGTATGTTTGCTTGTTACGCTTTCACGCTGAAACGTATGAAGTTTGGCACATAGGTAGAACATGTCCTGGGTTAGAACATGGATACTTTTATCCCGATATTCCCACGGGATCGATACTTATGCTGGTGAAACTGCGGGGCGCAGCTAGTTGGTAATAGAGTGAGAACAACGGAAATCAGCCAGTTTAAAGGGCTATATTTAACAGTGAAACACAAAGAGTAGATTACAATTTTAATCAGCTCTTATACTTATGCTACAGAAAAAGGCATAAAAAGATTTGATAATAGGGATGATGCCTGGGTAAAAAAAAAAAATCTAATTAGTCCGTCAGTCAGATGATAAAAAAATATTAGACACGTATTTTTTGCTTTATCATATTAATAAAAAAATACTTAGATAAAACGCATTTTAAGTTGGGGAGTGGGGGTCGCTACGTCACTAGTATGTATAAAATCTACATACTCGTGACGTCATGGCGCATTTTACCTCAATGTATCTTTAGATTACGTAAAAAAAGGAAAAATACGTGTCCAATATTTTTTTATAATCTCAAAGACGGACTAAAAAAAATTTTAGTCATCATCCCTGTTATGGACCATGCGCGCCGCTTATTACATTATTAACGTTATAAAAAAAAAACCTTATTTATAAAAAAAACAACGACTAACTTTATTAATTAACTATCAACATTAGAAAATGAAATAAACAAACAAAGCAGGTAAGAAGAAAACTAATAAATATATTAATAAAACTAATAACAGGATTAACAGCAAATATCGTTTCCTAAGGATTAATTAATCGGCAAGCTCTGAGATTATAAGAACATACTGAACTGGGATATGAACAGCCGAAAGGAAGGACCCAATGATTGATTAATTTACTAATTGTGATTCAACTAATGTTTGTCATGACTTTTAAACTATATTCGATAAAATTGATTAGAGCAATATAGTAATATGAAACCTATGGTAGAAATAAGTCTCGATAATCGCTTCTAAGTATTTACAAAGTTATGAAAATTGATCGGGGGCCTACCGCCACCTCCTAGAGCAGTATTATTTTAATATGTAGATACAGTACGACACAACTTAGATGAAGCATCGGCCAAATTCGTAAATCCGATCACCATCCGAACTGAGTGCGCCTTCAAAATCACCAATACAAATTACTGCTTTAGGTGAAAATGATCTTTACGCAAACGCAATAACTTGTGAAGTCATATACCAAATACGGTCGTAAAATTAAAATGAATGAATGTAAATGTTCAAATGCATGATACATCTAAGTTGTCTCGTACTGTAAGTACTTGTGTGTGGGAAAGAGGAAGTATAACTCCATCGCTTTCCCAAACTGAAGTAAGATTCAAATAATACTGCTATAATAAAAGATAGTAGTAGGGCCCCAATTCTACAAAAAAACTAATTTTGGAGCTAGAATCAGAAATCAAATACCGATGAACTAACTCTAAACTAAAAGATCGGATTGAGATCAAATCCAATACACGCTAGCTAACTTTGATCGACAATGTGCGGAGGCAAGTATCGATGACATTCAAAATTGATTAGATAATGCCAAAACCAAACAGGAATCTTTATAATTCAATTGAAGCAATCAACTAAATTGTTCTACTTATCCAAACACTAAATTATCCGTAGAAATTGAATATATTTTTATCAGTGTTAAGATAATAATTGAGGTGTAAAATGTATTCAAATCTATACTAATATTACGCAGAGGTAAAATTTGTTTGTTTGCCTCTTTGTTTATTTGTATCTAGGGGGTAATCTCCGAAACTACCAGTCGCATATGAAAAAATATTTTTGCATTAGATAGCCCAATTCTTGAATAAGGTATACGCTTGCGGACGAATTCGCGGGCAGACGCTTGTACTTTATAAAGTACTTACTAACGCCATACCAACTTACATACTTGTATCAGTTATCACATGTTCTATAATAATGAATATCAGTCTTGGAAAAACTACAAGAAGTTTCAATCAGGGAACATAAACTCACATACGGCCAGCTATCTAATTACGTAACATATTTTGGTAAACGATTACGACTAATCTGTTTCATTTTGACAGTTCAACAACATTCATTGCGTTATATACGTTGATGAGCAGATTTTTTTTAAATTTATGAAGTAATGGATTAGCAATCTGTTTCAAAACGATTCAGATTCTGATTTATTACGCAATTAGGTTACAGGTTTCAATAGAAATTAGCAAAATCGTAATAAATCTCTAATTATGAGCTTAAATCAGAATAGAAGTCGCTGCTAAATTGTTATCTATTTAAAAACGAAAAATTCGAGCCTGTCAACAAATGCTTTCATCGAATTATTACAGGGGGTGGTTAATGGTCCAGGAAAAATAGTACCCTAAGGTAAGGGGTAGCACAAAAGATGCAGAAGGGGAGAATCCTTGTTCGAGCAACATAAGGAATGAAATACAAAGAAACATGAAAAGTTAATTAACAAAACAATATTAAATAGTTTTACTGTTTGTGGGAAAAATGTTGATGCATCAGTAATTGTTTATGGTTCAGAGTGAATTGTGGAAATGTTTACATTACATTACAATACAATAAACCATAGCTATGCACTGCATGTAAGTATGTATCGACTATGAGTGCCTGTGATGATCATGATAATATCTTCAATTAGAAAATTGTCTACTGCCAACTTATCTGTTACTGATAGGCTACATCACTTCCAGCTCTTTCGATTTCTGGATCGATGCCCCACCATAAATAAGTGTTGTTTAAAACCCACCAAACGATTAGCCTACAATTGTTCGTTTGGTGGGTTTTGGTGGTGTTGGGTGGTTAACTTATCTTGCTTAGCTTAGCTTACTGTCCCGAAATTTCGTAGTTGACGATGTTCGTCCAAAGTTATCTTGATCTAGTTATTAAAATCATGTTGTAAGTACCTATTTTTGTTTTTCCTATATCTTAAGTATAAGTCTATTCGTTAAGCTAATTTAACAAGGTCGTCTGTTAATCTTTTTATTTTTTTGTTTCCTTTTACTCCACCAATTATAAAATTATTTTTAGGTTAGTTTAAATCGTTTCTATACCTATATCTACAATCGATGGCTCTTCTCATATCGCTTAAAACTTTAAAAGAACTGCAAGTTGATTACTTGACAGCAACGAAGTGTATGAACACAGTTTCCTCCAGTTTAGGTCTTATAAAATCAAATTAAAAAGTCATTTATTCAAACTAGGCTGAGAATCAGCACTTTTCGAATGTCAAAATTACATAAGACAGTCCCCCAAAACGCCGCCCTTCACCACTTCCTAGTGCTTTAGCTGGGAAGAAGAAGTGTCGCAACAAACTCCCCAGCAGCACAGCTATCTGTTCAGTTAAAAAAACTTTATTGTATGCAATATAATTTACATTACGCAACACAAAACATTAAATATATTATATATATTTTTTCAAACGCGATTCGATACTCTACTTCTACTTACAAGCATTCATTACTGCGAAAGATACCCTGTATTAAAAAAAGACTGAACTCAAAATCAGTGCCACATATCACATTCCGATACAGCTGGTGTCCTTACGAATGCGCAATGTCCGATTTCAAGTGCGTTTATAGAATGTATGCAGTATGAGTGACGTCACGCTTTCACTTGGCAAGTGCCTGCCATAAACGATTCGATATATTCAATCACGTCATTTGGTAGGCAAAAGCGACCGACGGTAGCCGTTACTAGTGATGTGGCTAATGCTCGGTTCCTATAAACAAAAACGAATCGTTTTCCCTACCAAATGGTAGTCTTTTTTTATTGCCAAACTGGGCATATAAATAGATTCGTAAGCTAATTTTACCTGTGATAGCTACTTTCATATGGGAGGGTCTACTATGCGAAGGTATGCGGTCTTTGTTTGTAATTTGTTTGTTTGTGTGTTAGTTTGTAAGTTTGTATGTAGGAGGTAATCTCCGAAACTACCAGTCGGATTTGAAAAATTATTTTTGCATTGGAAAGCCCAATTCTTAAGGAAGGTTATAGGCTCGCGGACGAAGTCGTAAGCAGAAGCTAGTTATTGGAAAGATACAAGAGTGTTAATTTTAACCAATAACGGTTCGTGAATTATAGGAATCGGCCATTAGTCTGATAGTTTTGGCTGTTTTGTGAATTTGGGGGTAATTCTAGTTCGCGAAACAGCATCACAAGATTTTAGATGATGCTTGATAAATGAAGGAAAATATTAGAACTCGACAGAAAAGAACTTGAACTCTCAGTAACACCCGGAGTCTGGATTTGAGCCCGGTTGATAGCAATAAGCTCGCCCCTATTACATGACAGACAGACTTAAGACCCAGACTGCCAGTGACCTTGAGTGGTTAGCTTGCGTGCTCTGTACTGAGCTCACGCAACGCGTCGTACGTCCAGCTAGTAATAGGACTCGCCCATCAAGGAGCGCTGTCCCAAAAGTCGGTTATCGAAATGTGGGTATATTGTAGTTACACCTCTGCCTAACCCTTCAGGGATTATTGGCGTGATGTTATGTTATGTGACAAAAAAGATATAGCACTGAGTGCGAGTATGGTCTGCAATTAGGGTTACCATTTTGAGTCCTGCCAAAAAATAAGATTAAAAAGTTAAATATCCGGACTTTTTAATCTTATTTTTTTCAGTAATCATTTATCTTTTAAAGACAATCATCGGACAAATTAGAAGTTCGGACATAGACCGGAAGGGGGGCTGAAAAGCCGGACATGTCCGCGCAAAATCCGGACGGATGGTTACCCACCATATCTGCAAGCTCCTAGTGGAAAAATAAAACATCGTTATACACACAAAAATAAAAATTCCTAACATAAAAATAAGTACCCAAATCTTGCAACAAAGAAATGTTTTGTTGTAACGGAAGACCTTTTGCTCCTGATTTGTGCCTTTGATTGATAGAAAGGCGCGCCTGAGTAACTCAAGGGGATAGTTACCGAACCCGGTTTAAGGCAATTATAAATTGTGTCGGCGAAAGGTTTTATGCAATATTTAACTATTATTTCCGATATCAGCTTTCATTTTACTGTCTAAAGTCTGTCTGTCTGTGTCTGTTTAAAGTCTATTGATTGATCATTTCATAATACATACACCACTATCAATTTGTTCAAAAATTTAATTAATTTATAACCAGCCATTCAATTTACAATTGAGCTGGTACCAGTAATAAAACAACTTTTAAATAAAACAAAACACAGTCGAGCTGTCGGTATTCGCCTTAATTTTTCTTATTGTTATTAGATACTTACTTTTGGGGCCGGTTCACAAGAACGTGACAATGGGCCCGATTATAATGACCGTCTGAAGCCCCGATGAATTCCATTTCAACCGGCGAGATACCATAACGACTAGCGCCATCTAGGTAGCGACTGAGTAACAATGTGCCGCGCTCTCCCGACCCGACACAGACCGTGTTTAGTTCCATTAAATTTGCTGTAAATTCCAGGACAATTCGGGGTATACGGTCTGCTGTTTCCAGTTTAAAGGACTTGAAAAGTAGAACTGGAGTTGTAAGACTGAAATTGTTTGAAAAGTTTCATAATGCACAGACATGAACTGTACCCTAAATACACGATCAATCAGAATCTGAATCGTTTGAAACGGATTGGCAATCCATTGCTGCAAAAGATCGAAAAAAAAATCTGCTCAACAACGTAAATAACGCAATGAATGTTGTAGAACTGTCAAAATGAAACAGATTAGTCTTAATCGTTGACGAAAATATATTACGTAATTAGATAGCTGCTTCTAATAGACAAATTTTAATATGGGAGCCAAAAACAAACTTTTAATCAACTCTTGTCTCCTTATATAGTCTTGAATATTTATTATAAATCTAATGAGTGCAGTAGTAAATTTCCTAGACTGGCACGTGGTCTTTACTTAGCAACAGACCGATTTGATCTTGATAAATGTCAAAATGTCGAATTCCTTTGGCGTTAATCCGGATATTAAGCATGACTTGCTGATTTTGTAGACATCCAATAAACTAGTATGAAATAGTACATACATAGACTAAATACTAGTTAGCTATAGGAAAGAACTTGTTTCATAATTAGATTCGTTGAGTTCCGAACTAATAACGGTAACATTATTAATCACTTTCGATTAATTTCGCTGTTACTAACAAGAGTAGCCACAGTGGAACTAGTCGACTATAAATTGAACATTAAGTTGCAAAATTGTAATAGCTTGTACTTGTAGAATACTGACAAGATATCCGGCTTTAAAGGGTTTGATGCAAAAATCGATTGTAATTACTATCACTACTACTAGTACTAGTACTTCGCAAAAGCTCAAAACATACTTATAAATATTTTTTTGATATTCTAAAACATGAAAGAGAGATGACGAGAGACGAGGATGATGAGATGGCGGTGCGAGCTGGACAAAACAAACGACTAGTGGCCACATTAGCACTGGATCGCAAGCACTGGAAGTAATGCCCAGCAGTGGGATGATACAGACCAACCGTAATCGTATTCTAAAACATTAAAGGGACGTATTTGCTTTAAACTGAACAATTAATAAATTTCTACAAGCAGGAGTCTTATATGAAATCTATAAATGTTTTAGAAAACCTCATTTTCTAGTAATACAATCGGCTCCATGTCTATCCAACTGGGAAGATTTCAATCCGGTCTACCCAGAAGCGGCAAAAATCGATATCCTAAACGGAACGATTACATCTGCTATTTAATAAGAACCTTTGAGATATAAGTAATAAATGGTGCAAATAAGATGTTCGACAGTCAACCAAAAGTATTGAACAGACTTCCAGACATTTACAAAGTGTTCAAATAAAGATATAGTGAACAATTTGGCCAAAGTCGCACGTAGAATGTATTTTATTGGCGGCAAATGGCTCAACTTATTATAATCAGCCGCGTAATGGCGTGTCTTTGGTCGAACAAGTGTAGATAAGTCTATGGTCTGGCGTATGTCCAATGAGGCGCACCGGGCACACGGCCTCTTTGATACAACGTATTAACTTTTTTTGTAAGATCGTTTGTGCTTTTTCTTTTCTTACGTGCTTGTTATGAGATAAAATTGTATTATGCGTAATATTATATATGTTACTGAAGTTGCAATTAATGTTATTAAGCAGCTGTTAGAGCTGTGGAGGAGCTCGTGGCTAAGTAATAACAGCCGCACGGGTCGATTCATCAGATTAAGCTACGCTTGCCGGGTTTGATCCGTGGATGGGTGACCATCTTTACATACCGAGACTCTTCCGTGCCTCGGAAAGCACGTTGATCCGTGGGTCCCGGCTGTCATTCGTGGATCTTTGACAGTCGTTACGGGTAGAAGCTCGAAAGTCTGACAACCAGTCCTACCAAGGGGTATCATGTTACCCAGTAACTGGGTTATGGAGGTCAGATAGGCAGTCGCTTCATGTAAAATACTGGTATTCCGCTATATCCGGTTAGACTGGAAGCCGACCCCAATATAATTGGGAAGAAGCTAGGCAGATTGATTGAAGCAGCTGTTATAGGAACTTGAAACAAAAAATATTTCGAACAATTTAGAGAGAGTAATTCTTAATTTTAATAAGTATCATGCCAGTATGTTTATGAAAGGTTTAAAAAAAAAAACTTTTCCCAATTATTCGAAACTTTCACTATCAGCTTAGTGTCCAGATTGTCATAGGCATATTAGATCTAGACGTATCTAACAATCGCTGCAGCATATTCTTACATAACAAGTAAAAGTTGAATCGAAATAGATGCAGTCATTCCGAAGCTACGAACTAACAAAGAGGCTGAATTCTTTTTCTTTTAGACTAAATTATGCAAAGGTTACTGGCATGAAACTAAAAAAGCGGCAAAGTGCGAGTCGGACTCACTCACGAAGGGTTCGGTACCTACCACTGTACATGTCATTGCCATTATTAAGATCGAGCAAAAAACGCCGTAAAACACGTTTCTTGCATGGGGACCCCCCTTTCATTTATACTTTATATTATTTTTTCTTATAGCGACCATAGTAGTACACACTCTGTGAACATTTCAAGTGTCAACCTATTACGGCTCAAACGATACAGCTCTGTGACAGATGGACGAACAGCGGAGCCTTAGGTCCCGTTGGTACCCTTTGAGTACGGAACCCTAAAACGTATTTATTACAAGCAGACGATGTTATAATGTGTGCAGACGGAGGCTTTCAAGGCCGAAATTTTCGTGTCCTAAGAGTTACAATGTTGGGAGTTCAGAGACCCTTTAGTGAACTTTATATAATAATGTAAATCAATATTTCTGTGGAAATGTCTCATTTACCTTAAAGTGTTCTTAATTATGACGTCAAAGACTATGTTCGAGGTATGACATTAATGTCTATGTCATATTTTTTGTTACGTCATTTTGTAACCTCTAATCAACCTATAGATTTTTTAGTAGACTGCCATTAGTCTGTTAGATTCACAATGAGAACCAAAAGTATAACTTTAAAATTGATTGCATTTTAATCCCAGATTCGCGTATAAGAACGAAGAACGATGATTTGATAATCCGAAATTTCGTGAAAACCCTAGAGACTTAACGTAAACACGGATAATTAGTTAATGGTTATGGTGAAAACATTTCTGCGAGCAACTGGGTGAAATAGGTTAGGTTAGGTTACAACTGTGACCAACCACGCGTAAGCCGAGCGACTGAAGCAAGGCGAACGAGCGGTCATACACGCACGCCGGTTGCGAGTACTACGCACCTGTCCTTTCTGAAGAACATCACTAATAAGATCAGTATATGTCCTCCTAGGGCGTGTCCCAGCGTTTCCGCTCACATCTGCCTTGCTTACTACTGTATTTTCTACTTAAATCAGTGAGCCAGAAAACTGCCACAACAAAGTAAGCTATGGCTGTGTTCTTTAATCTCAACCTAAGAGTATTACCCCAGCCTCTTAGGGGATTCAGTAAACGAATTTTTACACATCCCTACACTTTAAAGTATGTCGCTTATCTAAAATAAATATTATACGCAATAAATGTTTACCAAAAAATAAAAGGTTTAGGATACAAATATGTAAAAATTCTCAACGGACCGAGTACGGGGAGGCCTTGCAGAAAAATGAGAAAACATACCCCACAACAGAAACGTAGTAGGCGGAGCTTATGCTTCCATAAACGCAGATTACGCACCATATAAATACCTTAGTACATTCATGGGGTGCGTACGCACACAGACGAGTTATACTCGTACGTCATTTGCACGGAATTTTAGTTGGAACTCGCGAATGAGTCCCCTTTAGAGTGTTCGCAGACGGCATCGAATCGGTGGCCGATTGTTGTAGGTGCCAAATGAAACAACACAGACGTCCGACAAAACGAAAGTCATATAAAAAAAAAATCTAACCTATTGCTCAGATCCAATAAAAAACCAAGACATAGCTACGAATAATAAAGTGAAGCATGCCAAAAATACACCTCCGCTCTATGAATACACGCACACATTTACAATCAAACTACACCTCACTAAGTGCCAAAGAGTAAAGTAACTATACAGAGACTAAGTGCATACATTTTAACAAAATCAGCCTCACGTCACTGTTGACAGCGTCTTGGTTTTTTATTTGGCTGAGACCTATTGTAGGACCTACAAAAAGTATGCCATGTACGAGTGCGCATATACCCCGCTAAATGTCGTATCACCTAGTTTTATACAAGTGTGTGTGTGTTCAACGACGAATGTTGGAAGTTCCATCTGCATAGTACAAAAGTAGATTGTGACGCGAATGCGGATACCACCGCGACAATTACCTACGATACCGCTCCGCGATCTACTGTTGTCACTGCTTCGCTTTGTTTACTGTTATTTGTGGGCCCAATCGATTAAGTATTCACATCGGATTATGACTCTTGCTGTTTTGAGTTTGGACTGTGAATGCTATTAATAGATCATGTACTCTAAGACCAGTTAATTTTGGGAGTATATTGGGATTGGGGCGATCGTCGTCATCAACCTACTTTTATAACCTACGACGTGAAAGAAAATATCTTTTGGGAAACGGTTGTAATGGTTTTGGTTGTGGAAAAGAATATTTGTACTGTAGTAAAAACAATTCTATTAATTCAAGAACTGACACATGATTTTACAAGCCTACAATCATTTATATAGGACTTCTAATTACTGGTACATATGTAATATACAGAGCGCCGATTAGGTTATCAAATTAAATAGTACAGCAGTTATTAAAAGTTGTTATCTAGTTTGTTAAAATAATAAAATAAACAATTTTACTAAAAAGAAAAACTGAATTTATTAAAATAAAAAAATTGCGTAATAATTGGCATGAAATAAACCACCCTTGATAATAGCAATAAGGCGCTAGACACGCGCGGGGCGATGGTATCAACAATTCAACACAAACTTTATGGTACTGTAACCAAATAATCACAAATTAAGTTTAAATTAGTTAAATACTAAAACGAAAAGAAGGGTTCCACGGCTAGAATGTTAATTGTTATTAATTATTTTAATGTTTAAAATACGTTATGTAGAATACGTGCTTTCAATTAATGAGATAGTCTAATTCCCACACTCTTTTTCTGCTTTAGGCTTCAGGTTTTCCGTATGCACAGGTTAAAATCTAATCCTTCTTTCACCAATGTTGATGTAAAGAACTTTTATTTTTTCAGACAGGGAGGTTTACCAAGCGATACGGGTGTGTGCCCGGCAATGGCAAAGTTGCGTGTTCACTTCCTATCCTGTTAAACTGCTGTGGCCCATAACACAGCATGTAAACAGTTAGCTTGCATGAATACATCAGAAGTATTAGAACCATTAGATTTATAACTGGGTATTTCTTGAGCTGGAAATAGACCACCCAGTTTGTTCCCTAGTTTTTAGGGTTCCGTATTAAATAAGGAACCCGGTTATAGTCTCGCCATTTCTGTCTGTCCACGGCTTAGCTCAGACACGGTTAGTACTAGAAAGCTGTAATTTGGCATAGGTATACATACAAGCACAAAGGAAAAAAAAAAAAAAAAAAAAAAATTGGGTACAAAAAAAAAAAAACCCCACTTTTCGTGTAGGCTCCCCTACACGAAAAGTGGGGATTTTTTTTTCATCTATCCCATGGTGTGGGGTATCGTTAGAAAGGTCGTTCAAAAATATGTGCGCTTTTTTTGGATTCAGGGATCCGTTTGCGACATATTAAGCTTTTAAGTGCAATTTTTGTTAAAGTCAAGTGTCCTCCCCCCCCCCTGCCAGCTAAATGGTTGTACTTGCATTTCCGAAAAAAATCACAGCAGTAGTATATATAACGAATTTAAAAGGCAAATTATCGCAGCTAAGTAGGCTGTACAGGTTAACGAGTAATAATCGGAAAACATGTTTTTCAACTACAATTTTAAGTTTGTTCTTCGGATAAATTCATCCCAACTACGGAACCCTTCATCGTGCGTAGTCCGACTCGCACTTGGCAGGTTTTAATTTTTGTATGATATCTCGCAGTTCAACCTAGGAGGTTGTCGACTGCTGAACTGGACTTTCCTGTGGCTGCCTCAATAAATTAAGGCCTCCAGCCAGGCCATAAAACTTAGAAACTAAGCGACTACACGCTAAGGGCAACCCCTGTGGGGTACGGATCTCGGCTTAGGGTGCCGCTGGGGGAGGACAGCAAGGGACAGGATGGATCGGATTAAGCCTAGGAATATAATCACAGCGTCAAGGTTCAACTACTTCTGCATACCACCAAGTTCTGCGTACTCCTGAGTTTCTTTCGCCATTTCTTCTCAGAGAGGAAATGTCGACATCATCCAGTTTTTTTTTTCTACTTGTGACCTGTAAATGTGTTACCGATATCCTATTTAAAGAATTTCATTCCAAGCTTCAAGTCATTAGAGCTTTGTTATATTATAGAATAACTTTAAACCAATCTGTTACAGTATACTAGACTGATGACACGAGGCACGCATCAACCATGTGGATTATATGAAATTTTTGGTCACCAATTTACTGGCCTGAAACGTAACTTTTACTAAGAGCTCCACTTTGAGGACTTTGTTCATCAGCGAAGCCATACAGTTATTCTAAACTAATTAATCAAACATTGAACAGTAATCAGAACTCAAATTCAAATTTAATATATTTTATATCACATAAACCTACATGGGCACTTATGAAACGTCAGAAGCTAAGCTAGGCGCTCGGTTCCAATTGGTAGTTTTCTAGGGCGAAGAGCGGGCAATAAAATCCACGGTTACCCCTTTAAAAATGATTGGCTTTTACAATGTTTACGAATTACAGTGTTAATAGGTATGGGAGGACAGTGAAGGCCTGTCAACAAGTATTAGGTACTCAGCAAAATAGAACCATTTTTCCACTTCTTTCACCACAGACGTAGCTATAATATATATTATAGCAAGACATATTACGATATATATTCCATAGTAATCTTCGAGTGACCTCAGACGGAGGGTAATATATAGGGTGGCAGGGACATCGACGCGAAAACTGTTACCATGGATTCAGTACATGAATCTGAACCCCCCTGCGAAGAAAATTTTTCGTCGGATATAAAAAAAAAACTGTTGTTTCATAGAAAAGTGCAATACCTACGCGGTCAAGATGTATGAAATGAGTGAAATTTAAAAATGAAATTTGAATTTTTTTGGGAATTACTGTTTTTTCAGTTAGAATCATGTACTGAATCCATGGTAACAGTTTTCGCGTCGATGTATGCCATCCTGTATATTTCTAGTACGCACCAAAAACTAAGCAAAAAAAAGCAAAAGCAAAGATTATTAATATATATTATAGCTACGTCTGTGACGGGCTTAATAAAACAATATAACTATTATATTATTAGCCTTTTATATTTAGTACGAATCAATAATAAATAAATAAATAAAATAAATAAATTGCATTACAAAACACACTGGTAATTCGTCGCTATAACCGTCAAATGAGGAAAAGCTTTACTTATTTATAATAAAGTAGATAGGTACAAAAGTCGTAAGCCAATAATAATGTAACAGGGCTTCGAAGATTTAAGCTTATTGTTAGCGCAGTGCAGCGAGCGAAGTGGTCCAGCCCGCCAGCTACCCGGCTTCGGAGAAAACTTCCATTCATAAACATTTTATAGGACATCGCTTGATTTGTGACGTTTTATCTGAACATTTTAAATGTTTTTCTTTGGAATTGTGTTTTTATTGTCCTCATTATGTTTGTGTGAAATTAGGAATCCATTAGGTCTGTGGTATATTAAAGTGTGTGTGGTTGTTGTTTCTTTGGAAATAGCATCTTCTCATGCTCTGGGGTGAGGACTATTCTAGACTGCGCACCCTGAGCGTTAGTTATGATCATTACGGTATTTCCAGGAGAGCTGGTTTCACTTGAAGTGCTTATTTATAAATAACTAGAAGATCCGTTTCAAATCTCTTGTATCTTTTCGAATTTTCGGCTGTTCCTTTGGGTTTTCCCTTATTTTATTTTATCCTAAACCCTAAAAATTACAACCCCCTAAAATTTAAAAATATATTCAACTCGGTTGAGCCATTTTCGAGTTTTTGTGAGATTAAGGCACGGCCATTGATTTTTATATGTAAAAAAACAGCTGTTGCATACATTTTGACGGTGTTGGTATTGCACTTTTCTATGAACGGGCAGATTTTTTTTTTAATAATCGACGAAAAGTTTCTACGCAGGGGGTTCAGAATCATGTACTGAATCCATGATAACAGGCTTCGCGTCGATGTCCCTGACACCCTGTATATATATATACTTAGTGCGGATTTCACCAATGAAATTGAACGCGTTCAGCACATCTAAGCGCGTTCAAGAGCTCTCAGTGTACAATATTCTATAATTATTTTGACACTGACAGCTCTTGGTCGCGTTTAGACGTGCTAAACGCGTTCAATTTCATTGGTCAAATCAACCCTTAATAACTTTATTTCCAACAATTTACATGAAAGTATAAATTACTCTGAGAAACGTAAGTGCTGTTGAAATAAAGACCATCTCTAGAATCTCTGCTTAATAAATATCTCGGCATAAAGTTTAAATTAGCTTATCTTTTAATAATAAAGGCCCCATGACGATTTTCTAGTTTTATTAAACAAAAGAAACGCAATATTTACCGCACTAAAGTTTGTCCGAAAAATGCTGCTTTTTCAGAACATTTTGCTCTTTCCCGTTATATAAAACGTTACAATACATGCAAAGATCAAATCTGGTTACATCTGTTACTTTCGAGACTATTACATTTATTTATTGAAACTATATGCACAAGTATAAAAATAAGTCGGGAGGTGTGGAAAACCTGGTTGGAACCTGATATATACTGGCCACCAAGGTTACAACGTCTGTCGCGCTGACGGTTGGTGACGTTTTATGATCCTTCATTAATTTGAAATAAAAGATTATTGTTGTACAAAATGTGTATTTAATAAATTGGCGACGAGGATGTCGACTAATGATATTAAAAAACTGAAGAAAACCCGCGCCTCATTGCGTGGTATAATCACAAAACTAGAAAACTACGTGAACAGCCGGGAAACCCTAACATTTGAAGAAACAGAGTCAAGACTTCAATCACTTCAAGAAACATTACAGAAATTACAAGAAATACAGCATAACATAGAATTAGAAACTCCAGACGACCAACTAGACCAAGAGATAGAAACCAGGTACGATTTCGAAGAGAAATGTATTACCATAAAGACAAAACTCCTAATACATCAATATAGAGAAAATCGACGCGTTTTACCGCTACATACATCAACATCACAGTTAAGTACAAATACGCAACAAGAACGAGGCCCAAAAATTAATTTCCAACCTTTTCATGAAAAAGAGACTTTTACAAACTTTACTAAAAGACTAACTGTATTTTTCTTACTTAACAAGATCGAAGACGCTAAAATGAAAGTTTACACCTTACTTGCTGCTCTATCACCAGAATTACATGAAAAATTACACGATTTATGCTCACCGGATGATCCAATTGACATGAGTTTTAAGGAGCTCACACAGATACTAGACGAATACGTTGACCCTAAACCTAGCATATGGGCTTTACAACACAAATTTATTACGCGCACACAATGCGAAGAAGAAACAGTGGCAACATATGCCTCTGAATTAAAAAAAAGATCCTTGAACTGCGAATTTAAATGCCAGAATTGTCGAAAACCTACATTAGAAAGCTTTCTAGCCCTACAATTTATTCGGGGATTGAAAGACAGTGATATACGGGCAAAAATTCTTCAAGAAAGGGAGACACTACCTTTTACGAAACTGCTACACATGGCCACATCCATAGAAATGGGAAAATCGGAGAACCTAAGAATATCCGCAGACATGCACAAACATTCAGACACAGTAAACAAAATTACGAGCTCGATAAAAAGACCTAAGTATCCACGATCCTCAAACTCACCACAGAGCGGACTGTCAACTTCCCCATCGTTTTCATCTCCGATAACGATAAGAGATTTAAAAGGAAAATGCTTCCGATGCGGCAAAGACGACCATCGATCTAATGAGTGTGGCGCCATCAAATCTACCTGCCTGAAATGCAAAAAGACTGGACATCTGGCACGAGTCTGTTTACAGCGGAACTTAAATACCAATCAACTAGATGACAATACAAGTAATACGACTAACGACAGCATGGGAGATATCAACCTAATTAAAAGTGAGATATCTGAAAAATATATGATCACAGTAAAAATAGAGAACAAACAGGTTAGCATGGAATTCGATACAGGAGCGACCTTGTCCTCAATGTCACTCAGACAATACAAAAGCCTAAAATTAACAAACAAAATTTTCAAAACGGAAATGAAATTGAGAACCTACACTGGAGAAATTATCAAGCCTGCAGGAGTGACATACGTAAAAGGCACTTATAAAGACCAACCCTTCAACGGGAAATTATACATAATCAATCAAAACGTTGACCCAATATTTGGAAGAAGCTGGATGAAAGAACTAAATGTGAAAATTGCAGACATAAGAGTTTTGCAAACTTCTAAACAATCCGACAAACTTGATAAATTATTAGAAGAGTTTGCAACAACTGTTTTTAGATCAGACTTGGGAAAAATACCTAACTATGAAGCTCACTTAAATCTTAAGGAAAACACACGACCGATTTTTATAAAACCGCGGCGAATACCGTACGCGTTAAAGGAAAAAGTCGATAAAGAAATTGAACGACTATGTGCAGAAGGGGTGATCACCAAAGTAGACCATTCGGATTGGGGCACGCCAATCGTACCAATTGTGAAACCAAATGGGAGCATTCGACTATGTGCAGACTACAAGGTCACCCTTAACAAAGTCATCAGGGACGAACATTACCCAATTCCTATAATAGAGGATATATTTGCAGAAATGAACGGAGGCAAATACTTCTGCACCTTAGACATTACCCAAGCCTATCTAAATTTGGTTATGGACGAAGAAAGCGCTATCTTACAAACACTAAGTACGCACAAAGGTACTTACAAAGTCAATCGCTTAATGTTTGGAGTCAAAGTAGCACCAAGCCTTTGGCAGAAATTCATGGACCAATTACTTCAGGGACTAGACGGAATAAAATGTTTTTTTGACGACATTATAATTCAAGGAGCATCAGAGGACCAACTCTTAACACGTCTAAAACAAGTCTTGCAAAAACTGAAAGAGAGTAACCTCCACGTTAACAGAGAAAAATGCCATTTCTTTAAACGTAACATTAACTACCTTGGACATACAATCGATAAAGATGGTTTACATAAGAACAAAGACAAAGTAAAGGCCATCGTGAACACTATAAGACCAACTAATATAAACGAACTACGAACCTTCCTTGGTATGGCAAACTACTATAACAAATTTATACCGAACCTTGCCTCTTTAACAAACTCACTAAATGAGTTACTAAGGAAAGAGAAAGATTTTCACTGGACTTCTAAATGCGAAGACAGTTTTAATAACATTAAGAAGGAGATTTTGAGCGAAAAAGTTCTTATTCACTTTGACCCAGGAAAACCACTGATACTAGCTACTGACGCTTCACCAACGGGCTTAGGAGCTGTTCTCTCTCACAAACTACCTGATGGCTCTGATAGACCAATCGCATTCGCCTCTAGATCACTTTCATTTAGTGAAAGGAAATATAGTCAAATTGACAAAGAAGCTACGGCGATCTACTGGGGCATTAAAAAATTCTTTCACTACTGTTACGGCAGAAAATTCACATTAGTGACAGACCATAAGCCCCTTACCTCAATTTTTCATCCCCACCAGACATTACCAGCATTGAGCACAATGCGATTATTTCATTACGCACATTTCTTATCGGGATTCAACTACGACGTGGAATACAGAGCTTCAGCGAAACATTCAAATGCTGATTACCTATCAAGATTCCCAGTAGAAATAGCAAAAGAAACCTCAATAGACCAACATTGTTCATACCAACTACAGCAGATTAACGTCCTAGAAATTCGACCAGAAGTTATAGCTAATGAAACTAGAAAAGACAATGAACTTAAAACATTACTGGAAGCGCTACAAGCAGGTCACTCATTACGACAATATGGCTACGGTGATAATGAATTAACACTTCAAGACCACTGCATATTGAAAGGAACTCGAATGGTAATACCCAAAAGTTTACACATACGTGTACTAGATGAACTACACACCGGACACATTGGTATACTTAAAATGAAATTACTAGCTCGCAGCTACATATACTGGAAAAATATAGATAGAGATATCGAGAACAAAGTAAAATCCTGTAGAGCATGCCGATTAGAACAAAATGAGTCACCAAAAGCACCCCCACACCATTGGGAACAACCTACAGGGCCATGGCAACGTCTTCATATAGATTTTGCAGGACCTATTTTAGGACATCAACTTCTAATAGTCGTGGATGCCCTTTCAAAGTGGGTGGAGGTCTTCCCAACAAAGACAACAACAAGTGCTTGGTGCGTTGTTAAGTTGAAAGAATTATTCTGCACATTCGGCATACCATACACACTTGTTTCGGACAACGCACGGCAGTTTGTGTCCCAAGAATTCAAGAGCTACCTTTCCAACTGTGGTGTAACACACTTGACATCAGCCCCATACCACCCAGCCACCAACGGTCAGGCTGAACGTTACGTGCAAACAATAAAGAAAGCACTACGCGCAATGGAGGGGGAGAGGGGCGATCTTACGGATAAGCTCCTTATCCTTAAGACCCGGCTCAGACGCACACCAAACCTTAACGGACAGACCCCCTATCAATTGATGTTCAACCGGGATGTGAGAACAAAGTTGCACGTGATGTTTAAAGGCTCATCTGCCCCGAAGGCCTTCGACCCAAACCACACACCGCCTCCCATCAGGGCTTACTCCGTAGGTGAGCGAGTCCAGGCTAGAGCCTACTCCGACCAGAGACGAAGATGGGAGTTCGGCACGATAGTGCGTCGCCTAGGCAGGCTTCATTATGAAGTACAGACAGATGGTGGCGTCGTGTGGCGTAGACACCTGGAACAGTTGCTTTCAGCCCCAGGCGTGGTACAACCAGGAATGGCGGCGGAGGACTGATATATACTGGCCACCAAGGTTACAACGTCTGTCGCGCTGACGGTTGGTGACGTTTTATGATCCTTCATTAATTTGAAATAAAAGATTATTGTTGTACAAAATGTGTATTTAATAGAACCAAATTCCTTTCGTTGTATATTATCATATTATTTATCAAGTTTCTTGACTTTTTCGGGCATAACGCTTTTTTGTTACGTAACGATTTCTGCCAGTTTACTCCTACCGCAAGCCGCGTTAAGCCTCGTGCAGACTGGCGTGACGCGGCTCTAACAAAACAATTTCTAAGAAAACTTCACGTTATTTTCAATTACCGGTGTCGCGCCAGTCTGCACGAGGCTTTAAATAACTTCGTTCCAAAAGCATACTGTACAAAAGCGGATTTAATGCCTAAGGCAATTTCTAACAGTGTGATGCAGAGACAAAACATGGCCCGTGAACATAGGGGATATAGCTCGGAAGTAACTATAAAATACAATAATAAATACTAATATACAAATAATAAATAATATTAATAGTACCTGGGTGATCGAGCTCTGCTCTGGTGAAAATAGAGAATGCTCATTTAATAGTACCATGTTGACATGATAGTAGGTACTTACTAATTCCATGCTGCTATGTCATTATTCTTAGGTGTCAATTGTCATTACACTCCTATCAACTTGTATCTGTGAAATGGCGAAAATTGGAACTACGGCAGTCATGTTGAAATGTCATTCGATTGTCAGTGTCTATTTAAATCAAACACAAAAAGTGGTGATTATCATGACGAGATGAATAGTACCAACTTTTAAAAGTGGGTTATTGAAAAACTTGTGCCTAATTTACGAGAGCCATCCATAATAGTGATGGATAATGCTCCTTATCACCGTATTTGTGTGAATAAAGTCCCAAATACGAATTCCTTAAAAAAAGATATGCATCTAAGGTTGACCCAAAATAAAATTGATTACGGAGAGAATTTGACGAAACCTCTTAGAAATAATTAAGAGAAACAAGCCTGAACCTGTATATGAGATAGAAAAAAAATTAGAAGACACAAATGCTTATATTTACCACCTTATCACTGTGATCTCAATCCCATTGAACTCATATGGAGCACAATGAAAAGAAAAGTTGCTGATGTAAATATTGAGCACAAAAAAGCTGAAATTCCCCGCCTAGTTAGAGAAGCTTTTGACGCTATTACAGTTCATGAGTGGGCACAGCATTGTAAACACGTTCGCAGGTTAGAAGGAGAATACTTAAAACATGATTTGTATTTAGATAAACATTTTATTATAGAAGTGGTAAGTGACACTGAAACCGAAAACGATAGTGATAATGATGATAGTCGTACGGAAATAAGCGGAGTATGGCCTCACAACCAGGATGAAGTTGCGCCACGGCGTCCTCACCTTCCGCCTGACGCAGGTCCTCACCGGACACGGCTGTTTCGGGAGGTTCCTGTTCCTCATAAGGCGGGAGGAAACGCCCGGGTGTCACCACTTTGTGGATCGCCCGGAGGCCACGGTGGAGCATACGGTGGAGATCTGCCCGGCTTGGGCGGAGCACCGCCGTGTCCTCACGGAGGCGATCGGCGGCGACGATCTCTCGCGTCCTTCCCTGGTTCAGGCCATGGTTCGGAGCGAGAGTGCATAGGAGGCCGTCACCTCCTTCTGCGAAGCAGTTATGCTCGCGAAGGAGGAGGCGGAGCGCGCGAGGGAGATGCAAGCTGCACACCCTCGCGCCCCTAGTCGCCGCTGGAGACGCCCCGGGCGTCGGGAGTCGCGAGCCGACTTCCGGCCACCGTAGGCGCGGGCCTGCGGACGGTGAGCAATGGGTAGGTCGCCGTCCGATAAGGACCAGGCCCGGGTCGACGGCACGTTGTGTTCCACGCGCGCCTCAAAGAGATGTCAGCACCAACTGGCGGGGTCCGTAAGGACCAATGCCTGGTGGGGTTGCGGGTATGTCCGAAAGGGATATCGCAGTCCCGGCACACAGGCAACGGAAGGAACAGGAACACATGGGTTTTAGTCAGTAAAAGCCTGACACACCCTCCCGCTCCCACCTTCAAATAAAAAAAAAGGGGGGGGACCCCTTTTTTTTTGACGGTGGGAAATTATCAAATAACTTCTCCCGCTCTTGGCGGAGCGGGAGGGTGTGTAGGTTCCTACCTACTTAACTTCGCATTAAATGAAAGTATTAAATAAAGCCATTGTTTATTGCTGAGAGATGTTAGCGTACCTACGTAACTGTAAATTATCAAATTCTTTTTATTTATTTTATTATTTTTATATAGGTATCATTGTTTTTTAATTTGTAAAAACTGTAATTCTTATTAAACGATTATGTCTCCTTCTTGAAAACTTACTCAATTTTGGGCACCTTATATTAATTAGCAACACTGAATCGACGGTGCCGTCCTCTTTCAGTTCACAGATAAGTTGGTAGGACTGTATTCTTGTTCTAAACTTTGGGTGACCGAGCTCTGCTCGGGTGAAAATACGAAGAAAACGAATTTTCTCAGATATGAGACCTAAGACCTAAGATCGAATTTTCTCCCCCGTATTCCCCTCAAACTCAAATTCAAAGCATATATTTCAAATAATTCAATTACAGGTAGGTACTTTTGAATTGTCAAGCGATCGGTCATTCAGAAAGATGAAGCTACATAGTTGCCCATTCCAGAGCGAGTAGGTTCCTACGCAGAAGAACGAGCAAGAAACTCCACGGACACTCTTTTCAATCAGAATATTTTTACTAAACCCTATATTGCAACTTTCATCGAAATTATTAGAGCCGTTTTCGAGAACATGATTATTAGTACAAATGTATATACAAACATTGCTCATTTAATAGTAAAGGATTAGTAAGCTTATCTATGAAAAACTTCAGTCAAGCATATATCGTTAGTTACGTCAAGTTAAGTAAACTACTCCAAGTAAGTAGTAAGTTTGCTTCACATACGACTTCGCGCCATCCACTCCAAATTGACTCTCGTTTATGTTACCGAGCTTGTTATCAAATACTCAAACTAAACTAATCCTTGGAGCTTTTAAAATGTAATTGGTGACTTTTTTATTATTTTTCATGGAATTGAAGAAATGAAGAGTGATGAATATAAATGTTGATGGATGGAGAGGGAGAGGATGGCCAAAGAAAACACGGATGGGTTGTGTGAGGAATAATATGAAAGAGAAAAGAGTGAACGATAGCGTGACGTTTGACAGAGGAGAGTGAATGGAGAAAACGTGTTGCGACCCCGAGTAATATGGAGGGCAGGAAGGTGATGATGATAGTATTGAAGAAATACTGTAAAGTTTCACTTGCTTTCCGTACGTGAAGGGTTACTAAGCCTGCGCTGTCCGTCCGTTTCTCTGTCAGCGGGCTGTAAATCATGAACCCTAAAAGGTAGTTAGTTTCTATTGCCGCTATAACAACAAATATTAAAAATTAAATAAAGTTTAATTTTAAACGATGATGTAAACCTCATCAAAATCTGTTTAGAAAATTAACGCGGACATACAGACAAACGAGAAAAGCGACTTTAATTTATAGTATGTATAGATTCAAACCTGTCTACTCCATTCTATTAAAAGTTATTTTCAACTGAAAAGTTAAGTTTGGTCTTCAATCCGGAATTGGAAATTCGGGCAGCCAAGCCAGCCTTGAGACAAACGACTCACGCCCTGAGGGGGCGTGAGTCCTACTCACACTTAAAAAAAAAAAACAGGGTTTTTTAATTCTAAATGCCTTAATTAAAATTATAATTATTCATTTTAATATTATCACCAATTATTTGTAATAACTACATTAGTGCCGCCAGTGATTAAGACAGAAAAAGAAAAAAATAATCCGTGAGAAACATCCAATACCTACTTATGTAATCACTACTAAATCTGAATGTATAAATGTATCTCTATTTGCCTCATCTGTAAAGATTAACAAATTTCTATTTTAATGCAGAGCTAAATTAAACGTACGTACATACGTCAGAAATTACTTTAAGATTAATTCTTCCTCCTACGTGAAACTTAATCCTTTAGTGACTTACCTTTATCGATTTTCCAGATAGATATACGTAATATATCAAAGCTTCCTGCATACCCAAAAACACAAGAAGGGGCTCTGAAGGTTTGAATCCACACACATAGTACATAAATTCAAACCATTCTCCCAAGGGGATAGGCAGGAATTACAGAACGCCACGTGGTACGACCCTGACACACCCCTTCACTCCTTTAAACCTTTTACTACTGAAACATAAAAGGAGTATAAAATATAGTTAACAGAATAAATATAAATGTTACCTAAAACAAAAAAATAAATGTTATATGAAATATAAATGTTACATGAAATATAAATGTTACATAAATTATAAATTAAATTTATTAGGTATGGGGAGCAGCTGCCATTTTACAAAAAGTAATGCACACAATCCGTTCTAATGTAATAAAATCTTCGGTAGATATATAATGACTATGAATACTAATACGTTATTGAAGCTGGCACAGGAGCGTGGGGATTGGCACAAGAAAAGAGAGGCCTATGGCCCAGCAGTGGGTGAAGTCGAACTGTGTATGTTGAAGAATAAATAGGTTATTACGTCACAATTTCAGCCAGGACTAAATTACAAAAAAACAAAGCGTCATCAGAGTCAATAGAAATGTTGACTAAATGATCTTTGTTAGGGTTCCGTACCCGTAGGGTGCCAAACGGAACCCTATTACTAAGCCTCCGCTGTCCGTCCGTCTGTCTGTCAGCGTGTTGTATCTCATGTACGGTAAAAGGTAGACAGTTGAAACTTTCACAGGTTGTGAAAATTGTTGCTGCTATAACAATTAATTATAAAAAAATTAATTGAACGGAAACGGACGGGACCCCCTTTAATTTTTATTATTTATAAGAATCGTGTTTTCTTTCGTGTGTGAGTACCACTCGCACTTGGCCGGTTTTTAAATTACACGCACTTAAAACGAAAATCTATTAAAACCGCAACACTCGATGCTCTTGAAAGAATCTTGTCAAGTTTATGACCCCGTAGACTATGAAACATTAACGTTTTCTCATTTAATCATTGTCTTACAATTCTTTATAAATAGTAAAGAATCTAAATCGTATCTCTTTGTGGTGTCAACTCGGCAACTGTCAACGCTTCACGTGACACCAAAGGGAGCTACATACCGCTAGAGCAAGTAATACATAACGATGTAATCCCTGCTTTAAAGAGAAACATAACTGACTGCTATCTACTTCATAAATGTCTACCTACAGGCACGCGCCCTTCTTCTCCAAACTTGACATCCATAAATCCTTGATAAGTCTCACCTGTCACTGTCGTTTTCTTTTCAATAAAGCGAGACGGCAACAGATTTACAGAACGCTCCAATTACAGAGTTCTTACAGAGCATTTATGAAGAGTCCCGGTTTTTATTGTGCAAACGTCTGAACGCCTAGAAAAGTTAATAAACAGAACGGACGACAGCTTCAATATTAGTACTAAACCGCTAAGTGGGTCCATCAACGTCATATTTATCACAACTTTCGCTGCCAATCACAGAACGCACTTTATTGTTTGTGTATAGTTTAGTATTATGTATAAAAGAGCAGAGATTGATATTAAGTTAATTACCTGCCGGCCCGAAACGTCCTTTGTCGGTCGGCTCGAACGGAGTTCATTGATTCCGTTTCTGCGCCCCCTTTGCTCCTATAACGCAAACCAGCCTAAAAGACCTTTAGCACACCCCAAGGCAACCTCCTTTTGTGAACATTTTTGTACGGATAAAGGAGGCAGGGGAGCTCAGCTTACCTGGACGTGCAACGCCAACATGTGTTTGTGGCATTGGCCTCTACGATTCGATACTGGAATTTGGGCTTTAATTGCGGGTTATAAAGCGTATTTTAGATCGTGTTGCGAATGGAGATTTTTAGAAAATACTTTTTTTGCGTAAACTTGTCAAGAAAAAACGTACAAGATATTAATTACATAATGTTGATGAAGTTGTCGTTTGATATTTAAAAGCGATACGTTTGTGTGTGGATCGAGTGGGCTTCGTGGGCGGTCCGTGTTGCCTCTACTCTTTAGCACCCCAAAACAAGATGAACTCTGTTCAGAGCTCTCTATTGACTCGCTCGTAAATCCAGATCTATAAAGTTTGTTTCACACGCTACGAGTTCACTTGTGTTTATCATGAAACACAGTAGCAATAAAAGCATAAAAACACTATCTTTAGTAAGTTAGCAACGATAAAAGCGACAAAACGGTGAGTTTAGATGTGTATAATGAAATACTAAGAGTTACATAATCGTTAACGGTTTGAAGAGCGGAAATATGTATTGGGGAAAGAAAATCACGTTACATAAGACTAACTTGTTCCGAGTTGGGTTTTTCGGAGTTTTGAAGTTTCCGCAATGAATTTAATAATAACCTGAATAGACCTTATTTTAAATTCAATGGACGCAGGTGTAACGTTTCCCGAATACTTTTTGAATTCAACATTCGAACAACCTCGACGCCAAATACTCATGAATTACAAAATAGACTATTTAGCTCCCCCGATAGAAATGCTTAGGAAATTAACATAGAGCCATTAATTTACATAACTATCAAACAATCTGTGTTTGTCGCTAAACATCGGGCAGCTATCAATACCCAAGCGGCCGGAAGCCTACCTGAACTAACACAAAGGTGAACGCGGACTTGCGCCTAACTGTTAAATATCCCATTCTTATGCGCTGACCTTGTGGTGCCTTGTAATGGCGATGGTATCCTACCTGCCTTCAAAATGTACGATGTTTTATAGAAATGGGTGTATTATTAGAACGCTTTTGATGTGTAGGAATGAGCAATGAGACTAGACCTTATAGAGGAGACAGTTAATAGGACTGTAAAAGCCTGGGAGTGTTAATATAGATTTCTACTAAGATAACTAAAAGCTTTAGTTAATTAAACTAGCGAAATACTTATAAATAGCATAATTTAAGATCAATATGTATAAAATGCAATGCTAATGACGCAAATTGTTATTCTATTATAACAAAATTGAATGATAAAGCTTTTGGTGTAAGAAAAATGGAGACATTTTTTGAAGTATTTCGTTAATAAAACAAAGAAAAGATTTGGGTAATGAAAATCGTTATGACACTAAATCCAAAACAATAAACAGCACTAAAGTAAATGAATATAAAGCTCAAGCATAATTTGAACACTAACAACGATAATGCAAAAGCTTCAAACAGACATGAAACAATGCAAACGAAGGGCTACAGGCAGAGTTGCAATTAGTCGCAAAGCATTACTCAAATCTACGTTTAAGCGTAAATGTAATGAGTTAAAAGTTGATAAAATTGCACTTTGTTGCGACAGGCTTCCATTGTTACCCGTCCTTCCTTTGCTTTACCTAACAATCTCATTTTAGACGATTGGAATTTTTAAACAGAATAGTTGTTTTAGTTTTTACAAAATTCAAAAATATTTCAGTCGAAGATTTCAGTTTAAAAATAAATAACAGGTTGTATTTTTTTTGCATTCCCCAGATTTTCAACATTAAAAATGTATCAGCATGTAATTGACTCACGGCAAAACAAAGAGACCAGCGTGACGCCTTTTAATCACAGTCCAGGAGTTTTTAAGGACACTTCTAATTCATTGCCTCATAGATTTGAGAAATTCGACTACTCAACAGCATAAATAACGCAATGAACGTGAACTGTATGAAAAGGATTATCATCGATTGCCATTTTTATTGCAAATCTGTATGTAAGGCAGTTATCCCGCAGTACAAATAAAAATAACAAATGAATTCAAGATCATACAAAACAAAAAAGGAGCTCTTCCCAACTCTGCCAGATTACGTTGACATTATATGCAAATTGTAACAGTTCAATAGAGAAAATACAAGCATTGTGTACCTAGCTTTCACAAGATATAGCCCAATAAACTGTCTGCGTTCACATTTGCGTTGTGCAAACGCAATAGATTGCTCTTGTATGCCTGTTAGCTGTACCATGCACCTAGTATTGTGTCGCCTGCAGTTCTGGTCAGCTGTCACCATGCGTCTGGATATATTGACAGAATAGCCTATAGTGGTGCTTTCTAAGTTAAGGTGAAGGAGGATATTTTTTTTAATTCAGGTTCGCCTAGAAAGCTACAGTGTTCGGTTGTTAGATAACCGTCATCACCAGCAGGGGTAATTGCGTAACTCACAACTGCAATTCATTTTGACCACTCCACAACATTTATTACGTTATTTACATTATCGAGCGGACAAATTTTTCAAACATAATCATGAAGCAATGAGAAAAGATTGTGAAAGAGTAACGCAACTAACCATGCAGGTTAGTAAAATGATTTTTGATTGTAGTATTTACTAACTACTTATTAGCTTATAGGAGATATACTACTGTGTAATGCACTTGAACACCCTTGAAATTAATCTATTGATCAAGTGACATTTCAGAACATTGCCACCAATTCGTGAACCAACTTTATCATAATTTTCTTTGGTACAAATTATGATAATGTTGAGTTCAACTTTACTTTGTTGAATCTTACATAACATCACTTATGTAAATGTCTCGTGCATTGATTTGGTGATTACTAATTATTTGAAAGACATCTTTATAGTGCTATTGTTTTCTTCAGTGATGATAATGTGATCCAATTAGCAATAAAGCAACTCTTAATTATATAATCCTATGTTTCTATGGCACCTGAGCTATCAAGTAATTCGACTGCAAAATCTGTTGGAATGTACATAACACCACGCCGGTATAATTCTTCGAAGGGTTATGCAGAGGTGTAGGTACAACTGTACTCCTATAGTAAAAACCCACATTTCGCCAGTTATGTTTAAGTCCCATGTAATAGGGGACGAGCCTATTGACATCAACCTGGAACATCTAAATTCAAAATTAAATAGGTTTCCTTGTTTTCATAAAATAAAACCTGTGTAGTCTTATTTGGCTCGCGTACTTTATCTAAAACTTCTTACCGACATTTTTCCATTCCTATGTGATGATAAGTTTTGCAATAACGAAATAATGTATCGTTTAATCTTCTTGTCTACTCGAAATAATAATAAATTAATTCAGCGCATTAAGCCTCGTTCAAATTGGCGCGATGCGATGGCGTGACTCTTACAAAACAATTTCTAAGAAAACTTCACGGTAGAACAATTACCGGTGTCGCGTCGCGCCAGTCTATACGAGGCTTTATCCGTTCGCCTTGACTACTAATCTCAATGACATAGTTTTAACCTAATAGGTACTACAGTTAATTCAATATTAATTAATATGCTATTATGATTACTCTGATATTATTTTCAAATATTTGGAATCTCACGTGAGCGTCATCTACTAAATGGAAGACTATTAGTAATTTTCTTTTGTTTTTGTTCTACAATTACTGTTATTCTGTTAATTCTACATCATTGTTATAGAATCAGCTGTCTTTGTCTTACTCGTCCATTTTGTTATCTTCCTTCTCTTTTCACTGAATCTCTTTGCATTACATTTATCCACCAATATAGGTTCTTCTACCGGATGTTTTATCTCTGTAACCTAAAAACTATTATCTTTTGCCAGACAGTTTGAAAGTTTATTTACTGCAGGTGTGTCGATTAGATTATTATTATCCAGATTTCTTTATACGTTAACTATCCATCCTTTTTTGGTGGCTACGTCATAATGCGACAGACAATGAATGGCCGTCATCGATAAGTAAAACGATCCTTGTCGAAATAACTTCTTTCTGTGTGGAAAGCATTTGTTTGTGTGCGTCATTTTATTACGGAATGTGTGTTTGACGACTTTTACTATAACTCTTTTATACTTGCGGGTGTACATCTTTGGACGGCGTACATTGCTTGTTTGTAAGTGGTTGTTTCGTTTGCTCCAGTTTTGTATGCAGCAATGTATGTTTCACCAAGTGAGTGTACAGTATCGTTGTCATAGTCCCGTCGACCAGCTGTACGGTCGCGTTGGTAATCATATTCTGTTTCGTTTTCCTGCCGTGAGCTTGTAGCTCTTAGTTCGTATTTATACGTCACAGCCAACATTGGAGCAAACGTTTGTTAATTTGCTCCAATTCGCCTTACATTTGTGGTTTATAGTAGCATTAGATTTACAATTTTATTGTAATCGTTATGTAATTGTTCGGTTGTCATTTAATCTAAGTGCAACTGTATTTGTATTTGTATTATCTTATCTGTCAACGACTTCAGGCGTAGGCAGGCATTTCGACGATGCATTTGTTGTCGAAGAGTTTATTCAACTTTTAGCACAGATTGGTCATGCGCCTAATATTATCTTTAATACTTTAAAAAAGTTTGTTAAAGGATTCAGTACGCACATATACATAACCTACATTAACTTCTACTCAAATATACAATACAGAATAATTATCGTTGTCACGTGAATTTGCCATGACTTCCTAGTTCCGAAGGTCATCGTAACCTGGTCATTGTTCTAGGGATAACTTGTTCCCATAAATATGGCAGCGCTAACCCGGTGGGTGTAATTTGTAACGGTGTGACCACACGGTGATAACTGTCGTCACAACCCTCGCAGGTAGGAGTGTGCGACATGATAAGACTACTTATGTCCACATTTTTGGAGATATGTAAAACTATTATTATATTGTCGTGTTGTTCTATTATGTTCGTCTAAAAGATCTTAGTAGGAGCACATTCAATTGTGAGTAGCATGGATATAAGAAAGTTATTTATATATATTATATTTATAAAATATTTATATTTATATATTATTTATATTTATAAATTACTTATATTTATGTTTAAATATTATAAATGACTTATTTATATTTCTATGGTGAGTAGTAATTAACATGTTTTCATAACGGTACGAATTCACGATAACTTTATTTTTGTGTTTCAGGTTTTGGTGGCTGAAATCGAAGTATGTAGTTAACTGCATGAATAAAGGCTCATGCGGACAGGCGCGAGGCGGCAGCGCGAAGTTACTCTAGTAGATCAATTTCTATGAAGTTTTCATGGAAATTGTTCTTCGCGTTGCGACTGTTGAAAAATTTACTGTGGCAGTCATTATTATCGGGAATAATCAAACTTCTTGCCAATATACCAAAAAAAGTACTTATTTCATTTCTGTATATTGTTTTTTTTTAAACCACAATTATTAAATTAATCTAAAACACGAGCACGGAGCATAAAACTTTATCGCAACCAAAATCTTAACTTCGTTATACTGGCCCATTCATAATTTGTTCCCACCAAAAAGCGTATAATATTGTTTACACTTCATTCAATAACAGTTGCAGTTATATTGAGGACCCCTGGGGGAGGGGTGTGGCGGGGGTATCCAGCCCGGGGGGAAAAGACAGAATAAAAGTATTCGTCGAACATCTGAGCTATAAAATTGAAATTAGACGTTGCAAATGCCTATATAGTTGATATTCAAGACTTTTGCATCTGCCTAGGTAGATGTAACATATACCAATTTCTATACATATTATAAATTAAAGTCAGTTTTCGTGACTGACTGTGTGACCCCGTTGTTCTTCTGAACTGCTCCACGAATTTTGAGAATTTAATCCAGGAGGTGTGGTGAATGTAAAATACATTAATATCAAACTTACATACAGAGTGGCAGGGACGTTGACGCGAAAACTAATACCATGGATTCAGTACATGATTCTGAACCCCACTGCGACAAAATAAAATCTGCTGTTCCACTGCGTAATGCACTGTATGAAACAGCAGATTTTTTTAAATAACCTACGAACAATTTCAACGCAGTGGGGTTCAGAATCGTGTACTCAATCCATGGTCACAGTTTTCGTGTCGATGTCCCTGACACCCTGTATGTAAATTTAATATTAATGTATTTTACATTCACCACACCTTCTGGATTAAATCCTCAAAATTCGTTGAGCGTTAATAAAGAAATTTCGGTTTTTTTCCGAGTCGTAAAGTCCGTGCGATCTTTATAAAAATATCAAAGATATTTATTTACAAACCTATATCTATACTAATCATATAAAGAGGTAAAATTTGTTCGTTTGTTTGTTTGTATGTTTGTTAGTAAGTTTGTACGTAGGGAGTAATCTCCGGAACTACCAGATGGATTTGAAAATTTATTTTTGCATTTGATAGCCCAATTCTTGAAGGGTATATATAGGCCGCGGGCGAAGTCGCGGGCAGAAGCTAGTACCTAATAATTCTAGTCTCCATTCATGTCATTCCCTTCAAAGAACTCGGATGGTCCGGTTTCCAATCCAATGAAATGTAACTGCAGTACAATATTTGCTAGTAGGAAATGAAATCAATAACTCGTAACTTCTTAATAACACGCCAGTCTTGTAAAACCTTGAAAAGAGGGTTTTAGTAATGAATGGTACTTGGTATAGACTTAGTCATGATAAAAAATATTGTGTTTTCTAAACGATACACATGACTATGTTTCTGCTGAATCAAACATGTGAAATGAAAATGCTAGAAAACGTTTCAATTTCTATCGAAAAAAAGCCCCACTAACTTAATCTTTCTTAGAAATCTGTTTCCAATTTAAGTATGTCGGTAAATGTGTCAATAAACCATTAAGTAATAACTAATAAGAGTAATTTCTGTCTCCACATTTTGGCAGCACATAAAAATCAGATAGAAACCACTGCAGTATCAGGATGGCACTTTAAGTGTAACTTAAGTTACATATGTTCTGTTCAAAAATTCTCTGGTAAAAGTATAAACAAACCCTGTTCAGCGGGGTAATTGCGTAACACACTTCAGTAGCAATGGGTTTCAGTTTGACAGTTCAACAACATTCATTACGGCAATTACATTGTTGAGCAGACAAAATTTTCGAACATATAACGCAATAGATTAGCAATATCCTTTAAAATCATTCAGATTGTAATTGAAAGTGTGTTATGCTATTAGGGTGCAGGTTAAATTCTTAAAGTAACACTTTCATCTGTATTTAGAACGTCTCATGTTTATATGTTACATTTTTCCAACAAATATTGTTTGAAATTGTAATTGAAAAATCATAGAAGAAAATCGTTGAAGTTTTCAAATAATCAATTCAAAACACGCAATTAGTAAATGGCACTACAAATTAGCATCCACAGGTACGTTTTCTGATCCATTTGTTTGCATTTTCGTCAGATACTTTTGGTACTGACTATAGCTATGTAGTAGATCAATATGAAAGGGTCACCTTCCCAAGAGATTTAAGAGACTCTGATACAGGTTACATAAATCATAGGATGATTAATAGTGCAAGCAATCGATCACTTAAAATAAAACAGAAGTATGTTGCACAATAATGTGGTAACCTTTAACTAGTCTAGAGCTGAAGCTGGTTTTAGGTAATAATAATGAAAAAGTAGTATCTAGATATGTATATGAACGAAGAAAAAGGAGTATGAAAGGATAGTAGCAGGCGGCATTCTGTAGATTCTGTCTCCATGTGAAAAAGGCATGATTTTTATATATATGTGTGTATAATGTGTAAAATAGTAGGTACGTTAGTTGTATTTTTCTCGAGAATTCTGGGGTCTGTTTTCGATCTTGACATTAGTTTTAACTTTTAAGTATACTTGTTATTGTTCTAGAATCATTTTACCTTTAGTTATTAAGGCGAAAGCGTAAAGGTAGCCCGCGAAACAGAAATTTTCTTACGTTTTTTGCTAAGTTCATGTGAATGGAACGACCACGACCTAACCACCGACCTATCACCGACCTATGGAATGACTATTTCATGAAATCATGACATTTGAGGATTATGCTAACTTAAGGAGTTGTATTGGTGATTCTAATGATTATAATTCTTTAAAGCCATATTTGTTACGGTCGCGAATCATATTTTTATCAACATACAATCTGACAGTGACCTGCAAATTGCATAAAACGAAAGAAAATTTTAATTTCGCGGGCTATCTTAGCGCAACCCCTTAAGGTCTGTTATCTTAGATTTATTTAACCATTTATGTACACACATATAAACAGACAAGAATAAAGGAACAGAAAAATACGTACAAAGGTGATGCTTATTTCTAAAGAAATCTCTTCCAGCATACCTGCGATAGGACAGAGGATAAAAAGAGATGTAGACACCGTGTGTAGAGAGAAAGTAAAATACATAAAATCAAAACAATTCACGCAATAAAATAAAACAAATAATATGAGAATATACTTACTTACAAACATACATACTTCTAAAATAAATATCACTAAGATTTTATTAATTATAATGTAATAAAAAATAAATGAAATAAAATACAAAATAAATGCCCACGCAACTATGACGCTGTGGAAAGATAGTGATCTTTCACTCTTCTTTTAAATACTGCAACAGTTTATGTTAGTAGGTACTTGTATTTTTTATTGATTATTTATGCAAACAAATTAAGATTTTTCAAATCAACATTTCATAGCGTTGACTTATAAACTACACTGCTTACAGCTTTAGGCAAGTCTATAGTGCTACCAAATATTTAGATAAATCTGAACCATATGCGTTTAAACGCTCACAATCAGCTCTGATTCATCCACAAAGAATGTGTCGTCGATAACTCATCTACCAACTACACATACTTCGAACTTGTCCTTTATTTTTAACAATAAACAGATTACTATATAGAGCGAGCAGAGCGTCTCAAAGGGAGCTTGGAGTGGGGTCTCCGCTAATATAAATATTCAACGGAGGTTAACGGCGGTCGACCGAGGTGAGCCACCCTTGATAAAAAGTTAAAATAGGCTTCACACTGACGCACTCCAAAGTGCTGCTAACGTATTATTTTTTATGTACACTTCTATACGATATGGTATTGGTATTCAAAATTTCTTTTTTTATAACAAAAATAACATCACGCGAGTAGATATTCCATATTCACCAGTTAGATTTTTTTTATCCTTTGTTAAGAGCGTTTATTCTGAAGGTGGGCAACGTCGCAAATAGATGTCAAATATTTCACTGTTTTGATTAATTTAGCAATATTACTGTGTGGAAATAAAAAATGTGGGTAACTAGCGAACTAGAATGTTGATTATGAAATGCAATAATTAATATCGTAACACCGAATGTTTAGTTTTAGATGTAGAAAAACTATTTGGAAACTTTCCAAATGCGTATTGTACACCTAAAATGGGTACAAAATCAAATTCAATGTTATAATTGCAATTCATTATTCATATTCTAGTTCGCTAGTTAGCTACATTTTTTATTTCCACACAGTAATATTGCTTTAGGAATCAAAACTGGTAAATATTTGACAGTTATTTGCGACGTTGCCAACTTTTAGGATAAACCCTCTTAAAAAGAACCAGCTATTATTACGTAACATATTTTCGTAAACGATCACGACTAATCTTATTCATTTTGACAGTTCAACAACATTCATTGCGTTATTTACGTTGTGGAGCAGATTTTTTTCGAACTTATGAAGCAATGGATTAGCAATCTGTTTCAAAACGATTCAGATTCTGATTGATTGTATATTACTCAATAGGGGTACAGGTTCTTAAATTTTTCCGTGATAATTATTTTAAAACTAATAATAGTGCCGATTTGTAGGTCTTTTGACAGGTCCGTTTCATTTCCTCATATAATAATAAATACACTTTTTTAATCCAAATGAGATTAAAATATTATTGTGTAACATTTCGTAAACACTGACTGTCCACAAAAAAAAACAATGATGAAGACATAATTTTTGTGTTCTTTTTATGAAACATCTGTACCAACAAAATCGAAACAAAGAAAACACATGTTTTTCTTGAACATTTTCAATTTTATTAAGCAGTAATGATGACAGGCGTAAAACCTAGTACTCGATATTGGTTGAACTTTGAACTATATTATATTAATATCCCAGTGAGTAATGTTCACATCTTGTTGAAACCAACTGTACCGAACAAAAGGTTACTACTAGGTGACATTTTTGCGTGGGCCGAGTGTAGCTCGCACTTCTATGCCTCTGATCAATCAATCTGCCTAGCCTTTTCCCAACTATTTTGGGGTCGGCTGCCAGTCTAACCGGATGCAGCTGAATACCAGAATTTTACATGGAGCGACTGCCTATCTGACCTCCTAAACCCAGTAACTGGGTAATACGATATTCCTCGGTAAGACTGGTTGTCAGACTTTCGGGCTTCTGATGACCCGTAACGACTGTCAAAGATCAACGAATGACAGCCGGTACCAACGGCTTAATGGCTTTCCGAGGCACGGAGGAGTCTCGGTATGTAAATATGGTCACCCATCCACGGACCAACCCCGGCAAGCGTAGCTTAACCTGATGGATCGACCCGTGTACTTAGCCACGAGTTCCGCCGAGCTCCTTCTATGCCTCTGATAAATATATTAATTTTAAATAGGGAAATATTTAACTGATTTCCTAAAAACTTATTGAACTTTTAATGATGAACACTTCGTTATTGAACCTCTTAAAAGCGCGGAGCCACGGTAACGGCCGGCCGGCATGTGCTACATCCAAGTTGGTCGCAGTTATTTAGTATTTTAGGACCCCAAAATAAGAATTATTTGAGATTCACAAAAAGAGGCACAATCATTATAATAATAAAATGTTCAATAATATTTTTAAGAGCGCAAAATTTGAGTTATTTAGGTTCGATTTAATATATGCTTTTTAAATACATTGGTAACGTTTACTGTGCTGAAAAATTCAGGTTTTTTACTTGTTGAAAGAAACTGGAACTGTATGATATGATAACCTTTTTGTGTGTCCAAATTCAAATAGTTTATTGTTGGATATTTGAATTTCCTAAACAACTATTTAGTTAACTGGCAATCCCAAAACAATTTTAGTACCTACTCAATACATTTTGTATCGTTTAAACACAGATTTTTATCCTTAAAGAGTTTTCAATGAAACTTTCTCTATAAATCGGACACAGAAACAGAAAGACGAACTGTAATCGTCATTTCTCCATACGAAGAATTTAGCGGTAAGTAATGTACTTACCGCTAAAATTGCCGTATTGTTAATTCCGATTTTGATATTCGTTCAGTGACGCGAATTTGCCAATCATGTTTTAAATTAACTTAATGTGGAATGCTGATATAGCTCGTAATGTGGAAATTGCATAAACAGCCAATAACAGTGCTGTAAGCTAAAAAATAAAATCAATTCGTTGGTGCGAAATACTGACAGATTTTTAGTGGTTAGGTACCGCAAATTGGAACAACTTATTAAATAAACAAGCCGTATGCCCGATGGAATTTCCATCGGCAAAAATGACAACCTTCTATAATTGCTCCCCCTATTTAACCCCTTTGAGGGATGAATTTTCGGAAATAATTTTTTAGTGCTCACCTTTGTTATATGGTGCAAATTGTCATGCTTATGGATACAGCAATTTAGGCTATGCGTTATCTGTGAATTTAAGATTTTTATTTAGTAGGTATCATGTAATATAGGCATCCATAACAGCTAAAAAAAGGCATAAAATACTGCATACTTACAATTATTATTTAATAACTGCTTTAAAAAAACTGCTTTAGAGTTTGTTAACTTTTGAGTCCTCATTGTCACCTAGTTTTCTGGTAGCCTCCAATGAAACACTAAAAAAGCCTTCTACAACCTAAATAATTAAAAAAATCAACATCTAGAAACCAATATCACTCAAAAGCGTAACTGAAACGTTCTCACAAACGTTCACAATATAACTCCCCTCGTTCGTAAAAACGATTTGATATGTGACAAAGCATTTGTCGGCGAGCGTACCGCGCTCACAGCTCGATCCTCAGGGTAAGTTCTGTCAAACATATCGCGTAAGTAAACACTCCGAGCGTATTGTGTTTAAAAGTTACTTATTGAGTTTAAGTCGATTAAAAAGATTAAATACACGTGGATTTTGCGACTTGTTTGTTTAATAATGAGATGAGGATGTTGAGGATTTTCGCTTCAACAAATCAGGCAGTGATGGTTGAATGTGAAATAAGGGCTCATCAACTAAAATAACGCACAATGACGCGGACATAGGGATTCATATTAATCATCACTTTTGATTGGGGATGCATTGTTGATCGGACCTGTTGAATTACGTAGTACATGATCAATCAGAATCTGAATCGTTTTGAAACAGATTGCTTCATAAGTTCGAAAAAAAAAATGCTCAACAACATAAATAACACGCAATGAATGTTGTTGAACTGTCAAAATGAAACAGATTAGTCGTAATCGTTTACGGAAATGTGTTGCGTAATTAGACAGCTGGTCTTCACAAAATTTTCCAATTGGATGAGCAGCGGAAGAGCATTTGAACATCATAACGCCTATATTAGGGATGATGCCTGGGTAAAAAAAAATTAACTCTATTTAGCCGGTCAGTCAGATAAAAAAAAAATTTGAGACGTATCTTTTGCTTTATCATATTAATAAAAAAATACTTAGATAAAACGCATTTTAAGTTGGGGAGTGGGGGTCGCTACTTCACTAGTACGTATAAAATCTACATACTCGTGACGTCATGGCGCATTTTACCTCAATGTATCGCCGTAATCTTTAGATTACGTAAAAAAAGAAAAAATACGTGTCCAATATTTTTTTATAATCTCAAAGACGGACTAAAAAAAAATTTATAGTCATCATCCCTATTCCCGAAGTAGCAGAAGTGCATGGTACCATATTTCACCCAAGGGTGGCGGCGGCTTTTAATTTTCCGAGCGACACGATACAAGACGATTTGACCACATTTAGTTCCAATTTTCAGGTACTATCGAAGAATTTCATATCTAAGCAGTTTGAAAACAAATCCCGTGAACACGACTACCACATCTGTTACCTCTTCTTACGGTTTATAGATATAAAGTTATTCGACAGTACTTAGGTAATAAATAAACCTATAATTTGTAAATGATCACCTATTAACCAGAAAACTGTACCCGATAAGTAGTGAATTCTATTTCACTGTTATAGGGGCTGTAATAACGTGGGTGCAAACTGTGGGCGTTCATTTGTACACCTCTGTATAACCTTTCAGGGGTTAGACTACATTATTTATAATAACATTTTCACTTTATTTGCGCAAAATAACATAATGATTGATGTTAATCTTCAATTCAAGTGATATTTCAAGAGGATGTTTATTAAGCACTTAGTTAGCTGCCTCATACATGTGTACCGTGATGGTGATTGTTTCAGATATCTGGGTGATACGGTCATGGCTGGTATTCTATGATATATTTATGCATAATATTCGCTATTAGAAGCTATTTTAAGTCAAAAACCGACACTAAAATTTTAGCTCCAATTTCTTCTACAGCCTTTTTTCGATCCACAGTGCGCCGGGCGGCGAGGTGGGCGGACGACATTGTTGCCATCGCGGGTAGAACCTGGATGAGACTGGCACAGGAGCGTGGGGATTGGCACAAGAAAAAACGGCTAGTAGGACTCTACTAGCCGTCCAAGACCGGGGTGGCCGGACATCTACACACTTAGCGCCTCAGGGCCCGTCCGTCTTCATTCATCATCACCGACCCTACTTTACCCACTGCTAGGCATAGGCCTCTTTTTTCTTGTGCCAATCCCCACGCTCCTGTGCCAGTCTCATCCAGGTTCTACCCGCGATGGCAACAATGTCGTCCGCCCACCTCGCCGCCGGCGCACTGTGGATCGAAAAAAGGCTCTAGAAGAAATTGGAGCTAAAATGTTAGTGTCGGTTTTTGGCTTAAAATTGCTTCTAAAAGCGAATATTATGCATAAATATATCATAGAATACAATCTGGTAGGCAAATTAGCAACAATTTTTTTTTTTTTCAAAAAAAGTATAAGTTGTTAATTTGGATCGAAAACAGGCTTTCGAAGAAACTGGAGCTAAAATTTTAAAGTGTCAGTTTTTGGCTTAAAATAGCTTCTAATAGCGAATATTATGTATAAATATATCATAGAATATAATCTGGTAGGCAAATATATTAAGCAACTTATTTTAATTTTTTTTCAAAAAAAATGTATAGAGCTAGTGCTTATAATATCTCCGGAACGGAGAGAATAACCGTTATATACTTGCATACGGTGATGTAACTATTTATTTATGATTTTTTGACATACGTCTTATAACGAGATTAAGCGACTTTTTTTTTAAAAAAAACATCGCCTAATCTGAAAAAATCAAGTACGTATGTAAAAACGTATGCTCAGCAGTTGCGCTTGCGATGTAGAATCAGGAATCAAGAACTGAGAATAAAAGATACACAGTCATAAGTACGTTAAAGAGTAAGTGAAGCTGACTGTATGCACCCGGAAACTCATCAGGAATTCTTCATCGAGTTTCCGGAAGCGCAATGTATGACTGATTGATTCGAGCTAACCGCAGGCCTCGCTCCGATGTCATTCCTGGGTGTTCCTGCCGGCCTTTCCGGATCTTACATATATTACTTTTTTGTTTGTGCAGTTCTTCTGAGTTGATCAGGAATTCCAAGGATTATTGAAGTTAATTAACCAATATCTTTTGAGTGAAGAATGTGTTTTAATGAATTTTATCACGTGGTTGTAAGACCTTGTAAGAACTTGGTTTTAGTAAGCCGTAATAAATAGTTTCACATTATTTTAGATACTGTCAAACCCAGTTACCTTCACAAGACTAAAAAGGAGGAACCCCAAAGCCAAGACTTACAACCAGCATGGATGAGCTGTAGTATGGATCGGATGAGGCAGTAGCTTTATACCGTGCAAGATCAGGATCATCCACCTATTGCTGAATGTCCCAGGACAGATAACATTAAACAAAAGGAGATATAATAAAAAATATATATATATACAGGTTGTCATCGACGCGAAAACTGTTACCATGGATTCAGAACATGATTCTGAACGCCCGGGCGTTGAAATGTTTCGTCCGTTATTTTAAAAACAGAATCTGCTGTTTCATAGAAACGTGCAATATATAAACGGTCAAAATGTATGGAACAGCTGTTTTTTTCTTTGATAACCGACGAAAAATTTCAACGCAGGGGGTTCAGAATCATGTAGGTACTGCATCCATGGTAACAGGCCCGATGTCCCTGCCAACCTCAAATCAAAAAAATCTAATCAAATCCCTGTATATAGATGGCTTAATTAATCATTACTGATTGCAATTACAACCTAAATTTTGACTAAACTAAATGTGGATTAGGTAATGTTTTCATTGCCACGGTTTTTATGTTTTTTTTTCTCTTTGTCGTATTTATGTTCAAGTATCTCTTTAAAAAAACTCCAAAATTAGGTCTGTACTCACTGTTTAGGAAAAAAACCCTTTAAACCACAAAGTATTATCCAATTTGACGGATATTGAAGATCAGTAGATCTTTGATCCTGCATTTCTTTTATTGTCATTGTTGGGTTCGGCTTCTAATCTTACCGGATGCAGCCGAATATCAATATTTTACATGGATCGATTGCCTTCTTACCTCCACACCCCAGTTACTGGGTAATACGATATCCCTAGATAAGACTGGTTGTCAGACTTTCGGGCTTCTGACGACACGTAACGACTGTTAAAGATCCACGAATGAGAGCTTACCAACAGGTTAACGTGCTTTCCGAGACACGGAGGAGTGTCGGTATGTAATTATGTCACCCATCCACAAACCAACCGCGGCAAGTGCGGCTGTTATTACGTAGGCATAGCCCCTCTATCTGCATTTCTTTCAGGCCCTTAAATATCAAACTTCAGTCTTATGTAACACCCATATCCTTACAATTGGGGGGCTCGTGTAATAACAGTCGCACGGGTCGATTGATCAGGTTAAGCTACGTTTGCCTCGGTTGGTCCGTGGATGGGTGAACATCTTTACATACGAAGACCCCTCCGTGCCTCGAAAAGCACATTAAGCAACTGTCCCGGCTGTCATTTGCAGATCTTTAACAGTCGTTTCAAGTTCAAAGCCAAAAAGTCTTACCAAGGGGTATCGTGTTACCTAGTAAGTAACTAGGTTGTGGAGGTCAGATAGGCAGTCGCTCCATGTAAAATACTTGTATTCAGGTACACTCGGTTAGACTGGAAGCCGACCCCAAAATAGTTGGGAAAAGGTTAGGCAGGTACTAGTCTTATGTAATACCTATATTCATAGACATACCAATTCTAACAATCTAAAATATTCCTAACACCAACAATCTGATAATAGCCGTATGAAATCGCCGTACACGCATGTTATCATGTAACTACACAGCAGGCACATGAATCAATCCAACCACTATAAGTTGACCTGCGAAACCTTTCATGCTCCTTTGTGCAGCAGGCCTGTGAAACAGATAGCTAGCAGACTGCCGAGATTATGCCGACATACAAAATTAAAAATCTCTGCTGAATTCCTTGACTAGTTTAAGTATTTTAAGTAGTTTTTGTTGGTAGCGTGGACAATTAAAAATGTGGCCGTTTAAGATGCAACTTGGTGGACTTGGACAGTTATAGGCTTGGTTTATAGTTAGGTTTCGCATATTATGGTGTCAGTGAACGAGTATGAGGTCCACGGGCCATTCTTTTTACTAGACCACGGCGAAGCAAAAAGGAGGGTTATGATTTTGCCCGGTATGTATGTTCATCTGTTCCCTCATAACTTCTAAACTACTCATCGTAACTTGACAAATGAGGTATCGTTGGAAGCGTCTTGATCGTCCGCTGGCTATGTGATGCATTAAATTGATTATGGCGCCCTCGGTAACAGTCATTAAAAAAAAAAATATATGCCATATTGGGTGTCAAATTACCCTTTCATTTGATACACATTTCAAAAATATATATATTACAACCCCAAAAGAATTGAAACAAAAATAAAAGTTATATAAACTAAAACACAACTACGACAAAACAGTCAACTAAAAAGGTTATAAACAAGACATCTCAAATGAGAAATCCGAGTTCAAACGTAATTTGTTCGATTTATGCCCCCTAACACATGTGACTCCGGATTTTTAACTTGTCTGTCTGAGATGTCTTGTTTAACCTTTTTAGTTGACTTTTTGTCGTAGTTGGGTTTTAGTTTTTATAACTTTTATTTTTGAAAACTGAAAGAAAGAAAGAAAGAATAATGTTTATTTGGACACAGTTCGTGAAACACAAAATACAAAATAAAAAAAGTGAAAATAATATTTTAACAATAATAGTGTGTGCCTCACTCACGGCTGCGCCAAAAAGGTTCATTTCAGCATTAATGCCAGGCAGATGCTGTCTGACGCTGGTTTTCTAATAAACTTATAAGTAGGGACAAGTGACGGCGAGTACAAAACAGTTTCAACATACCTCATACATAATTTGTATACTTCTAAATAAATAAATAAACTAGTAATTCATTGAACAGTATTCATTGCTTAAAATTCACGTTATCGAACAAACGAAAACAAATTTTTTAACCAATGGATTTTCAAATTCGTTCAAAATCTGTCAGATTGTGATAGAAAGTATGTTACGGAATTGGGCTGCCGTTTTACCAACATTGATAGAATCATTGAGACTCGCTCCGCACCGATGTAAATGTGAACTTTTAGATCGGTAGCTAAGCTACAGTGCGTTCATGATAACATGACCCGTCACGGAGTTGGTAGCACTGAATTTTGCAGTCATGTGATTGGAAGTACTGTTCTGTCAGTCGCCATTTTGAACTCTATTAGTATTGAAACTAAGACTGCAAAATTCAGTGCAAGCAATCGTGGCACGGGTCAAGTTATAACGAACGCACTTTAAATAGTACCTAGTGTACATAATAGTGTGAATGATTTCGATTGTTTCTATTTTATTTCATCACAGAACGAATGAATGAATCTTACCTACCAAGGCTAAACTGTAGGCCGTTTACAGTATAACAAATTTCATTTATTAACACTATTTAAATCAAAGGGAACGTCCAACAATCACGTGGGGCTCGAAAGGAGGGGAGGGGTTTCGGAAAAATCAAGAAATATCTGAGGGGGGAGGGGGTGTAGTGAGATATCACGTGTATTTATTTTTCGCGATCACGGTTCTTAATTTTTCAGAATTAAGTTAGATTAATATTCTGAAAATATTTAAGACACTCTACTGTGGTAGGGGGAAGTTCGTCTAAAACCTCACCACGTATAACCAGGGAGTTTAAAAAGTTGCTGAAAAACATCACGTGATTAATGGAAATAATGATGTAAGTAACTCAATAATCATTTTGTTATTTTCCAATTCGATTTAAATTAAAATTCTTGAAAGGGCTGCCTGTTGGACCCTTGTCCTTTCGTAAGCTTTTTAAAAGACCCGGTCTCTTCTGACATTTGAGGAATGTAAGTAACCCGTGAAAAGAAGAAAATTAGATTGATCCGTTTTTTTAAGTTGTAAATAACGATATTATTTAATTTTACATGTTAAAATACGTGCTGTACATTATGATTGGAAGCCATGAATCAAGTTACAGCAATTCAAATAGACTAAAATACATTTTTTTTTTTCATTCGAGATATTTTAATCTTGAAATAAAGGCAGTGAGTTTATATAGGTACTTGTATTACCTACATAAACTCATTCTTTTTTTAGAGCATAATTATAATAGTAAAATACATAATAATATTTTATATTTCTAACTACACATACAAGTACATACAAACAATATAGTGTTAGTAACAACGACTTAAATAAAATACTAAATACTACTGCTGTGAATTTTTTCACAAGTCCAAGTACAACCATTTAGCTAGAAGGGGGGGGGACACTTGACTCTAACAAAAAAATCAGTTAAAAGCTTAATATTTCGCAAACGGATCCCTGAATCCAAAAATGGTTCTGATAAACTCACAATATTTTTGAAAGACCTTTCTAAAGATATTCCACAACATGGGGTAGGTGAGGAAAAAAAAACATCCCCGCTTTACGTGTAAGGGAGGTACCCTAAAAAAAATTTTTTTCTTGATTTTATTTCACCACTTTGTCGGCATGATTAATATGTATACATATGCCAAATTACAGCTTTCTAGTACTAACCGTCTCTGAGCTAAGCCGCGGACAGACAGACGGACAGACAGACAGACAGACGGACATGGCGAAACTATAAGGGTTCCTTGTTTACTACGGAAGCCTAAAAACGATGACAGTAAACTTTTACAAACTAAAACAACTAAAACTGACGAGGCTCAACACATGGTTGGCACGTGCCTCCGTACCCAGTGCCTTATAAAGGGACTGTCTACTTTGTCTTAAAATTATTTTAACATATACAACAGTATAACTATACAACAATACATAACGTAACTATACAATAATACATAAAATAACCATACAACAATACATAACATAACTATACAACAATACATAAAATAACTATACAACAATACATAACATAACTATACAACAATACATAACATAACTATACAACAATACATAACATAACTATACACAATACATAACATAAAAATACAACAATACATAACATAACTATACAACAATACATAACAGTATAACTAACTACCTGCCAACTAGAATCTAGATTTAGAATTTAAAGTTTTTTTTTCCAGAATTAGTGCGATTCCGTTTCTAATCAACAAAACAGTTTTTAACAATCCTTTTTTAGAAACAGCCAGAATTCGCGAGCATCGCTGCCGGCTGTTGGTGTTTAGCATATAAAATGGTCAGACCTCTTACTGTCGGAACCTTGAGCGGATTGATTCACCTCGGCAGTGGGATACGGAGGTCGATGCGCACACGCCTGCCCGATCATTGTTACTGCGTATGTTTTATGTTGTTATTGATAATCGGTTGCGAAACGTGGTGATTTTTTTATTTTTATTATTGTATGTAAGTATGTAGTTACCTGTAGAAAACTAGAGAACCGCCCCAGCTTCGCAATGTGTTTACGACTGAGACAAATCAAGATTTCATTATTATATGCATATTTTTATATGTATAGCCCAGTGGTTAAGGCCTCGCCTCTCATGCACGTTGTGGGTTAAAATCCGGCTAAGTACCAATGTGACTTTTTCAATTCATATGTACTTTCTGAGTTTATGTTGGACTGACATCGGTGAAGGAAAACATCGTGAAGAAACCTGGACTTATAGTTAATATAAGTCTGAAATCACCAACCCGTCCTGAGCAAGAGCGGTGATCAATGCTCGTGCCTTCTCTGTATGAGAAGAGATCTTTGCCCTGCAGTGGGACAGTAACAGACTGGTATTATTATTTTATAATATTCATATAAACAAAGTCGCTTTCCGAGTCTGTCTATGTCACCGCGTTGTTCTTCTTAACTACGCGACGAGTTTTGAAGCCATTTTTGCCATTATTTAGTGAATTTATTCTGGAAGGTTTATGTGTACATTATATTAATAGAAAACTTATACATAATAAATAAATTTTCAAGTTTTGTCTTACGTTGTGAAAGCCGTGCTAAACAGAGGCGGGTCGCTAGGTCTAATCTAAACTTTAATAAACTAGACCTAAATTAACATCACCCCTGTATTCTCCGAAAGGTAAGGCAGAGCTGTCCCTTAGTACTTAGTACAAATACAAATGTTTTATATTTATATAAACATCTTCTTCTCTAATTGAAGCACAATTTGAATGAAATCAGCGAGCGTTAAAGGCGGGAATTTTGGCGTTCCCTAATGACGAGTTTAACTCAAGCAATTCAAACCTTAGCTGAAAATCTTCAAGGAGTTAACACTACTGTGATGCTGAAAATTCAAGGAAAACTTCGTTATCTTGCGGTTTTCAGTGAATTACCAGGGGCAAGACGCGTTATAAACGAGAAAGGTAAGTGCAGAAATATACCGATCATTTGTAACATGCATGGACGTGCTCTTTCAATTTTGATTTGGACTTATTTGGAATTTTAATGCGAATGGGAAATATATTTTTTATTTTTCTTTGGAAGACTTATAGTTAAACACAACAGAATAAAAATATTAAGAGGCTGACAACAGCTAAAGCACGGTCACTGTCGGACTGCCTAGAAACGAAAGAGAAGCGCGATGACACAACACTGGTAACTTTTTGCAAAATATGAAGATTGATTAAAAAATCTATTGATTGGAAAAAAAAAAAAAGACTATTACGTTAGTATGTTGCTTGTAGAATAATCTGACAAAAATCTGAATTATTGCATGTTTTTATTCATTTTAAGTAATATTTAGAGATGTCATCGTGATTTTATTCTATCGTACCAAATTAGTTGTATTACGTTTTCAACACGCTATCTAACTAGCATAATTTTATCCTGAAGAATATCATATATTTTCTGATTTTGTTGACCGTATTGGATCATAACGCTTTAAAAAAAAAAACTTGGGTTTAGCTCCAATAAACCCCTTAAGTGAAACTGTCAGTCAATTACAAGTGAAAAACACAGCACTGCCCACAAAAAAGAAAAAGAGAACATCGAAGCTAAAACTAAAAATACATTTCATCGTAATAAGATCATTTAAGAAACTAAAACTAAAAAGCTAGGCTCAACTTATTGAACTTAAATATTTGAATAGATACTAATTCTCAGTTAAAAAGACCCGGCCCGTGGCTAAGTAATAACAGCCACACGGGTCGATCGATCAGGTTAAGCTACGCTTGCCGCGGCTAGTCCGTGGATGGGTGACCATCTTTACATACCAAGACTCATCCGTGCCTCGAAAAGCACGTTAAGCCGTTGGTCCAAGCTGTCATTCTTGGATCTTTTGACAGTCGTACCGGGTCGTCAGAAACCCAAAAGTCTGACAACCAGTCTCACCAAGGGGTATCGTTTTACCCAGTGACTGGGTTGTGGAGGTCAGATAGGCAGTCACTCCATGTAAAATATTAGTATTCAGCTGCATCAGGTTAGACTGAAAGCCGACATAGTTGGAAAAAGGCTGCGCAGATGATGATATTAAGTTAAAAAGTTAAGGCAAACAAGAAAGTGTCATCTTTTAAAACCCTTTTTACATTTTTTTGCCTTTATTTAACTAACCTAAACCTATGGAGTATAGTTAAAAGTGAATTAATAAATACAATATTGCTTAAAGTACCTGGCGGCTTTCACAGCTCAACATTTTCAAATCACAGTTATTAAGTACGGATCACTGCCTCCATACAAAGATGTTGGTGGATTTCAATAGGTGTTCATTTAATAACTACATTGATTAACTAAACACGATAGCCTTTTCATTCTAGTATAGCCATATAGCTTCAGCTTTTTGGTTAAACAGTATCAAATATATTGCTGGCTATATTCAATGCCTGAAGGGAGCATTCAGGCATTGGGATCAGTAAACACAGTGGCAAGTCGTTAGTTGTGATTGGTGGTCGATTGGATTTAGCTACATCAAATTGAATCGGCTTTAAACATTTGAGAAACACCGTGGTTAATCCTAAACAACAATAATACAAGAACCATGCTCTAAAGCTCTAGTAATAAAAGTTTTAAAGGTTCTGTTCTGGTCGTTGTTGCTTCATTGTAGGCCGCCAAGTAGCAGCGAAGACGTCGCGTAGCCGCGCCTAACCGCGTGTAAGCTCGCGTAGCCGTGCGTAGCTAGCGCGCTATGGTGCCGGGCCATCGCGTAGACGCGCGTAGCAGCGATTAGGCGTCGCGTAGTAGCGATTAGGCGATCCGTAGCCGCGCGTAGCACTGATTAGGCGGCGCGTAGCCGCACGTAGCAGCGATTAGGCGTCGCGTAGTGGCGATTAGGCGAAGCGTAGCCGCGCGTAGCAGTGATTAGGCGGCGCGTAGCTGCACGTAGCAGCGATTAGGCGACGCGTAGCCACGCATAGCAGTGATTAGGCGACGAGTAGCCGCGCGTAGCAACGCGTAGCAGCCGTGTAGCCGCATGATCACTTTATTGTTTCAATAACTACAATGCAATGACTCAATTAATCTGCCTAGCCTTTTCCTAAGTATGTTGTATCTAATAATTAAGCAACCTTTTCTAAAAACTACTAAGTAAAACATATGTAAACAGAACTTAGTTAACCTACAAAATGGGGCGTAGTCGCGGCGTTTGTGCTGTGCATAGTTCGATGAACGCCCTGTCCAACGCCGAATACAGAGGCGAGGGCTTAGTAATAACACGATTAGACTAGTAAACGCATATGGCACGCGGTGCGTAAGTCACACACTTCAAGTACTAAAATCGTCTGAAAGCACTTAATATAAAAAATCTGTAACATTTTAACATATTTATTCTGTCATTCAGAAACAGTATAAAAAATAATAAATATCGGATCAGTACGGAAATTACGTTCACTTATCGGGACCGTATCGTTACCACATGTGTGTGCTTACGGTTCGCCGTCAACGCGGCGTCATCTCGCTTGTCGTGATACTTAACAATCAGAAGGTTTACTTTATAAGCTAAGAGATATAAAACCTCACAAAAATAATTATAAAGAATTATAACAATCTCTAACCGTTCTCATAGACTCCAAACAAATCGATTTTACTTACCGTACTCTATAATTAAGTCAGTTATGAACTTATGATATTGTATTCGAAGCACTGACAACTTTAATTTTATTTTAGAAGGTTTAAAACAGTTTCTTTTTATATTTGACCTTTTTGAAAAACACGAGACAAAAATACCTTAGAATTATGTAAGTTGCCGTATTAAAAATCGGTCAAGAAAATAGTTTTACCCTTAAACCAAATAAATCTTCTTTTCCTGCGCAATTTTTACCTTTAAAACGCAGTTTACAAGTAAACCTTCTAAATCTTCCTACTTTTCGTCCCCACCCCTCTCCCCCTCCACCCCGCTCTCCGAAGCCCCGCTCACCTAAATATTGTTTTCGTAGAAGGGCCGACAAGAACGCTTTGACGGCTCCCGAGCCAAATTGACGGCCGCTCCGATGACGCTGATACAATGCAATGATGTGCTACTACAATACAATAGATTTCTCATGTGCAACTAGAGATTTTAGAACCAACATTGGATCTACCTAAGTTGGGCACGCTTTTGTAGTACCTACCACTTGACTGATTTTGTACTGACGTGACGGTAAAGCAATTTCGTCTTCATGAATTCCAATGAAGAAAAAGTTTCAAAACGTCATCTAATAACCGAAAGGAGTGACTCTTAGTAGAGGGCGGAAAAGGGAGGGGTAGAACTTTGCCCTCTAGTAGAACCAGACTAGACAAATTGTTAGATATTTTCAATACAAGGTAGTAAGTACAATGTCATTAAAACCGAACGATTTCACTATTTAGCCTAATACCAAGGTCAGTACTATTGACCCAGACATTGAAAATGTCATTGAACTAATCACCGTTTCTTGTAGTCTACATTTAAATATTTGACTTAGAAATAAACCCTCGAATACTTGTAATACATATTTCCATATAAACCAACTAACAATAATACTCTAGTTCGCCTTTCCCAGTCCGTTGCTCGACATAGGGTACTGCCAAACAGGGAAGCAATACCCGTAGCCGCCATGCAAACGAACGCGCCGTGACTGAATAACATAGTGGCGCTAACGCCATCTATGTGTGGCGAGACGAACTAAAATAATTCATCAAGTTAAGGTACAAAATGGTTGATTCCTTTTTATTTACGTGTTTATAGGTGATGTAGTAACGTAATCTTAGACATTTTCACGCTTTTTTACCTATATGGATAAGCAGAAAACGAAACTAAGTACAGAATGCTACGAGCTAACATTTTTAACATCGATTTTCCTTGGGCTTTTGGCACATCAAAACATGAGTTTCATTATATTCTAGTAGAATATTTAGTCCTTAAAAAATTGATTGTGATAAAAACTCATTATAAGATATACAACACACAGGAATCCTAAATGTTTCAGCGTCCCTTCTGAGCGCAAACACAGTCAATCCGTAAGTAAAGTCGGCTTCACCGACGCCGCCGCCTAAATAAATAATATCTGAACTGAACAAATGTATCTTTTACACCAAATATAATTTAAGTAGACCATGTAACTAAATAATATGATACGATTAAATTGATTACATGTTTTTAATCAAATGTTTTTAGTGGAAACAAAGGGTTAAATTTTACACTTAATTTTCTTTGAAAAACAAATAGGTAATTAATTAGGAATAAATATTATGTAGATTATTTAAGTAGTATTCTTACAGGTTTATAGTGTGATACTGTTCACGTGTTCCGGTACAGGGCAATAACCTCCTCCTACGGTTTCAGACCTTTCAGTAGAGCTCTTCCCGGTAGGTAGGTAGGTAGTTACGTCGCTATCTTGTTATTTAGGACCTCCTAAGTAACGTCCCGAAAAAGTCCTCCTTATTATTTTTTCCCTAGAATTATATGGTCAATTTGATTTTTTAAACAAGAACGAAAACTTCTATAACAATTCCAAAAACAAAATAATGTATTTTGTTTTCGGAATTAAGAGCGTTTATACAGAAAGTGGGCAACGTCGCAAATAGCTGTCAAATATTTCGCTTGTTTTAATTAATTTGGCAATATTACTGTTGTAATAAGAAATATGGCTAACTAGTGACCTAAAATATTGATTATGAAATGCAATAATTAATATCCTTATACCGAATATTTCGTTTTAGATCTTAAAAAAGGCGTTTAGAAAATTTCCAAATACTCTTTGTATTTGGAAATTTTCTAAATGCCTTTTTTACACCTAAAACGGTTACAACATCAATTTCAGTGTTATAATTGCAATCCATTATTAATATTCTAGTTCACTAGTTAGCCATAGTTCTTATTTCTATACAGTAATATTGACAAATTAATCTAAACAGGTAAAGATTTGACAGCTATATGCGATGTTGCCAACTTTTTGGATGAACACCTCAATGAAGAAATAAAAATGCGTACCTATACTCGCTTATAGGAGTTTTGCCTACTACTGTTCGTGTGAAGATCGTTAAAAAAAGAAGTACAATGCAGAATGCTGATGACCATGTTCACGATATTTAAAAAAAAACTAGCAGACCGGACAAACGTTGTCCTATCCTAGAACTCGATCGTAGCGCCACCAAATTGTGAATCTAAACTGAACCTAACCTCGGGGACACTCAAGCACATACAAATAAATTCATCAAAATCTGTCCAACCGTTTAGGAGGAGGTCAGTGACGTACAGAAGAATTATATATATATATATAAAGTATATAACGAAAACCACAGAATATCAAGCAGCGGAAAGATTTTCGTGAGTTGGTTTTTACGCGTACCGACAATGCCACTTATCTGTTTAGTGCGAAATGATTATAATATTACCATCGTTGCCATTAGTCATACTGTCTCGTCTTGGGAGACAAAGGATTTGGTTATAGTCAGAACTTTGATCATTCTTAAAAATGATCAGATATAAAAATCCAATGTTGTACTGCATTGTTTTTTTATTACCTCAATCAATCTGCCTAGCCTTTTCCCAACTATATTGGGGTAAGCTTCCAGTCTAACCAGATGCAGCTGAATACCAGTATTTTAAATGGTGCGACTGCCTATCTGACCTCCACAACCCACTCTCCCTCCACTTTCGGGCTTCTGACGACCCATAACGACTGTCAAAGATCCACGAATGACAACTGGGACCAACGGCTTAACGTGGTCAAGGTCGTGTCAAGATGGTCACCCATCCACAGACCCAGCCCGGCAAGCGTAGCTTAACCTGATGGATCGACCCGTGCGGCTGTTATTACTTATCCACGAGCTCAACTAATTAGTTTAAAACATTAATTTTCATTTTATAATATTTTCAAAAACAAGTTTCTTAAAGTTAATTATTATTGTTGCCTATACTTACAAAGACGTGCATTCATTATCATATGTAGGATGCCTACTATGTTTTTGTCTTCGAGGTAGTTTATCTAAATTGGACATAATTAAAGTCTTTTGTATATGCTGCTGTAATTGTCCGTTTAATTGTTCTACGGTTTCAGTCATCACCATAAAGCTGGGGACAGTTGTAAACTCTACTTGTCTATGCTCACTTCTGTAATCTTTTGATCAATAATCTCTCGAGTACAAAAGGGATGGCGGTTTATATCTACGTTAATTTTATTAGCTCTCAAACAATCTATCGCTTAGCTATCAACTCTATTATTGGCAATATCGTGTTCATTAAGATTAAATACTGTTTTAAACTAAGTAGTTAAATTGGCAAGTCCTTGTTCTTCCTGTGCCATATTTAAGACGATAACATTAAATACCGGCCAAGTGCGAGTTGGGAAGGGTTCCGTACCATATTAAGACCGAGCAAAAGCCGCCGAAAAATACGTTTCTTGTATGGGAAGCCTTTTAATTATTAAAATTTTATTATTTCTTGTTATAACAGCAATAGAAATTCACAATCTGCGAAAGTTTCAACAATCCACCTACCTATTACGGTTCATGAGATACAGCCCGCTGACAGACAGACGGGCGAATGGACGGACGGACAGCCAGAAGAGGCTTAGAAATAGGGTTCCATTTGGTACGGAACCTTAAAAAATCTGCTCTGAACACAACCTTCTCCCTTATGAAGCCTTGACCCAGAAGTTGATTCAGCTTCATTCATAAAGTCACGATAAAATGACCCTCAATTATAACAGAACTTATTCTTAGCAACTAGAGCAAGACCTACATTTCCGTATTCCTGTAGATGCGTGGCGGGCGCATCGTCACGCAAATAATAAAACTGGAAACAAACTCCGCTCCACAAAATAGTTTGTTTATCTATTTAAAAGAAAGATTCTCGACGTCTTGAATGAAGTGGGTACCCACAAACAACCAAGGTTATACGAATATAGTAACGCACAGAGCGCCTTTCACAAAATAACAAATGAAATCATCACCAAACCACAACTGTTGGCCCGAATGTACTAAATCTCCTTGTGTTCATCAGATAATGTTGGAACAAAGGTTGGACAAACATTGTCTTAAAGTAATCAAACAATAATGTAAATGTAAACGCGGATTGGCCGGAAAATTGAGTGTATTTAAATTATATTGGCCGACATTGGATATTGAACGTTAATGAACTTTTAAACTTGGAACGAGTAAACTACGCGTCGCCAAACATATGGATGGATTCAGTCGATTTAGTCCGTTACAAAAACTCTGGCAGAGGCGGTTTATGGTTGTGCCACACATTTCTTTGGCATTATTTACTAGGGTTACTCGATCTGCATTATAACAACACTTTGCTTCATAATGCAAACATCGATAAAAGATTGCACGGAAAAAATCCGCTTAGCATGAAATTGATTCACGAAAAGATTGATGCTTTTGGAAACTAAGTTAATTGATTTCAGGAACTTGACTAAAAATTGTTACGTAGTAAAGTTCCTGAAAATCGATGAACTTCCTAAATAAGTCTACAGGACGCAGTTTCAATCATATTCTTATTGATAGCTGAAAACTTATTCTTTAGGAGTGCCGCCGAGTAAAAACATTGCTGCGATATCGGAGATAGCGGGGCAGCCCTACATTAATGGTGTCCCATTCCCGCCGTGTGCACGTGCGCGGCGACGGCACCCGAATGCGACCGATCGGCGTCGAACGTGCTGCCTTTTCTTTTAAAAAAGGACTTATATCCGGAGGGAGTATATGCCTTTTTAAAACTTAACAGTGCGAAGTACAGTCGATATTTGAATGAAATAGTTTCAAAACTTATGTCGTTTTGCTACACAGACACCGTATGCCCTCGAGACGACCGTAGCGCATGCGAAATTAGAATGTCACCTCCCATCTGCGTCAAACACATTGCGGTTTTCATACTGAACCAAAAATTAACCTTGGATATAAAACAATCAATGGATAATACAAGGAAAGATACCAACGGATCGCCTTAAATGGACTTACGGTATTTGTATATAGGTCGTTACTACTCGCTTTGCTTTGTATCGTGTTGATTTTCAAACCACTTTTGTTCGCGATATGTTTTTTGTATGAAAGATAGTTGGATAACGCGCTGTTAGAAATATTTTTATTGTTATCTGTTTAGCGACATCTGTGGGAGGTAATGGGTCACATAATGGGGGAAGTTCATTTATATTTCTCAATGGTTTTTCGTCTTTACTCATAATAAAGCGGAACTAGTCTACATGCTTTAGTTTCTAAGAGTTTTGCTAGATATTTATATAACGATTGTTGCGTAAAACGGTTCGTTTTTACTTATATTGGAACGGGGAATATAGTAAAATGATGAATTTACGGGCTTATCGTTTACGAGCGGCCAGACGTGGGTTTTGATGATAAGTGACGCTAATTAGCAATCGATGGGTATTTTCAAACGATAAAATATGCTTTGAAGTAAAACTTGAATTAGAAATATGTATAGATATATAGGACATTATTTAGATTAGGAATGTATATAGCTTTAGGTTTATTAACTTGTTCTATTAACTATATCCTACTTCTATACATAATTATTATAAAACAAAGTCGCTTTTCGTGTTTTTCTGTATGTCCGCGTTGTTCTTCTAAACCACGCAACAGATTTTGATGAGGTTTTCACCATCGTTTAGAGAATTTATTCCGGAAGGTTTGTGTGTATAATACGTTAATATTAAAGTTACGTTCACCTAAGAAATCTCGATGTTTTGTCAAGTCGTAAAAACCGTGCGAAGCAATTTTTATAATATTATTAACTAGCGGGTTGCTAGCAATATTATAAATGTGAAAGGTTGTATGTTTGTTTGACAATCACGCAAAAACGGCTGAACGGATTATATTAAATTTGGCACACGATAGTTTATAACCTGGATTAACACGTAGGATACTTATATCCCGGTAAATGGTATGCCCTAATCACGGATATCGATATCTATGGCCTTAATTACTGTTCCCAATTCTGAAGTCCTCGCAGACGACCCAGTAACTGGGTAATAAGATACCCCTTGGTAAGACTGGTTGTCAGACTTTCGGGCTTCTGACGACCCGTATCGACTGTTATAGATCCATGAATGACAGCCGGGACCAACGGCTTAACGTGCTTTCCGAGGCACGGTGGAGTCTCGGTATGTAAAGATGGTCACCCATCCACGGACTAACCCCGGCAAGCGTAGCTTAACCTAATGTATCGACCCGTGTGGCTGTTATTACTTAGTCACGAGCTCCTCTACTTCAAATATGAGTATTTGAAGTAATTAGACACTCACTTATATTCAAGGACAGAGTAGGTACAGAATATATTAGTGAACGGTTATTTAATAGTTTAAGTCAATGCTTTTAACTGAGAATAAGCTTTCAGACATTTTCTTATTTGTCTAGTCTGGAAATTCTAGACTATTTGAAGGTTGCCCTAGTTTACACGAGTAGAGAAATATTAGTTGAGGCATTACTAAATTGCTTATTAATATTGGTTAACTTATTTTCAATAAGTTAACCAAAAAAGTAAAAGTCAAATCATTTAATCATTCTGGTAAAAAAACAATTCCTCTCTCCTTAAACATCATCATTACATAAAGTTCCTTGATCTTGTTTCATGTTTATTATTGTATACATATATATATAGATAAGTGTATGCTTTATGAATGTATGTATTTATTGTGTATGTGAATGGTACACCACTGACTACCTGCAGTATTGTCTCTCCTTCTTACTTTAATCCATCCAAAGGTTGTCTGTAAAAGATCGCTTTTAGCGATAAGACCGCCCATTGTGTCACCCTATGTAAAATGTCTACATTTATATGTGTATTTTTTTTAAAGAAAAAAAAAAAGAAAGCAAGAAAGAAAAATTGTTTATTCTGCACAAACAAAACGCACATATAAAGATAAAAACACATGAAATACACATTTACAAAAGTAGCCAATAGCCTCGTGTTCATCCAATAAATAAAAATATAAAAAGTAAAACAATGTTTTTCAATGTTTTTGTTTTTTTTTTATGGTGTACATAATAAAGAATATTCTATCTTCTATCTATTTATTTCAAATAGGCTCATAAAAGGCACTTTAGAACGTTACAATTTACAGAAAAATATAATTGATTCTAGTTGCCCCTTCTAAAAGGTATAGTTTCGTATGGAGAAGAATGGACAAGAAACTCCACCTTTACTCTTTAAAAATGTTGAAGACGATGCACCTAGAATAATATCTAAAAAGAATTAAATTATTAAAGGTAAAAAAAAACTTATTAAAATGTATTAATCTGAGTTTATCTCAGATATCACTGGTATCGAACACCCGACAAAGACACACAACACCAAACAACAACAACATCAATCACACAACAACACAACTTAACCAACACACAACAATACCACAACTCACACCACACAACTCTGACACCAAGTTAGTCACTAACCACACGAAAAGAAGAAGAAGACCGGTATCGGTGAATGAAAAACATCGTGAGGAAACCGGGACTTATAGTTAATGTAAGTCTAATATCGCCAACCCGTCTTGAGCAAGCGTGGTGATCAATGTTCCTGCATTCTCTGTATGAGAACCTTGTGAGCCTTTGCCCAGCACTGGGACAGTAATAGGCTGCCTTTTTTTTTTTTTTTTAGTAGGCTGCCCTACGTCTGTCTGTCGTCTGTGTAACCGCCATATTAAGAAGGTTGTCAAAAAACAGTTGTCTTTGTCAACCTCCATAATATATTTATTTTTTATTTTTTGTAAATTCATTTCACATATCACTCACACTCATTTTTCATTTTTGACCTTCCACCTTTCGTGGTTATTTTTTTATATTTTTTTTTTGTTTAATACCAATACTCACTTATTTTGAATTTTGTTTACTAATTGTATTTTATGTTTAGTTTTCATAACTTTTTTCTAGTGTACTAAGATGTTGTTTTGTGGTGAATGCCGTGTATACCTATAATAGGCATACATACCAGTAATTATATTATGGTTTTATTCTGTTTTAAATTTTGTGTATGTACTGCTGTTGGTGTACCAAATAAATAAATTAAATAAATAAATAATGTGAAGGTTGGGCCCTCGTAACCTTTGATTTATATTTAAAAAAATACTGTCTCTTTCCTGCTCTAACTTGCAGCGATACAACACAATGACTTTTACGCACCTGTACCTAGCTAAGTTACTATACCAGACTTAAGTAAAAAAAATGTGTAAAGCTGAGCCATAGCAAGTTACAAACAGCTTTACTTCCCGTTTGAAGGACACCTTTAACGAAGGGACAGAGAGACGTTCGGTTTTTGAGTTTTTTTTTCTCTCATCTTTTTTTCATCGTAGGTAATGATTTCGGCTTTAGCATTCATTGAGGGACTATCCTTTAACATAACTCGTCCGTACTTGATATTTCTATACATATTACATATATATATTTATAGTATTTTCAGATATAACCGCAGGAATAACTTGTTTTTCTCAATTTCATTGAGCACGATGAAATACAAACTTATTTTTGCAGTCGATAAAATCATTATGCCTGCGTGCATTTTACTGTACTTGGTCCGACACGCACTTGGCTGCTTTTTAATAAATATTAAAAACTTTATTACCAAAAAGATTACTAGTCCAGTAATTTGGAAAAAAACCTGGAAATGAAGCAGGGAGTTTTACAATTGACCTTAAACTAGGCAAGCCTGTATCTTGGATACCAATATGGAGGGTTAACAATTTTAAAGATTTATATAATAATAACAAACAAAGTGAAAATAATAATTTAAAAAAATAATACGACGAAAATAAACGCCTATGGATTTAATATTTTAAATTTTTCACTGCTAAAGAAACCTCGAAAGTTTTAAAAGATTCGTTTACCAGTTACCTATTTTTATTTCTGTAAAAAAAAACAGGTCAGTGCTCTTCAATTCAAGTCCTTGCATGAATTTTGATAGCGGGGTCATTGTTAGCAACGTCTTCTGTCTCTTTCCTGCAAAACGGAAGTGGGCTCGCATTTGAGAATGATTGCGTCATTTTAACTATGATATTGTTCGTTTCAAATGAGTTTTAAAACTTTAACTTTGGCGTTTGCATTTTGTTAAATTATTTTATATTATTTTGCCCGTGGCTTCGCCCGCGTGGAGGGCAGAAATTATCCCACGGGAACATACTAGCGGGATAATAAGTCTTCTATGTCCTAATTGAGGTCATGGTCTACCTGTGTGCCAAATTTCATCGAAATCCGCTCAAGCGTTAATGCGTGAAAAGATAACAAACAGACATACAGACAAAAATATTAAAGAAAAAAAAAGAAAAAAACATTTATTTTTAAATAATTACTAAATTACTTTAATATAAAAGCAGCATTTATAATATTAGTAATTTAATATGAATATGGATGTAGCTAGGTAATTGATTGATAGTCTCAAAGTTGAATGAAACCAACGAGGTTATTCATGCTCCACGCTTAAGAAGGCGGGCTTACCGGTTCACCACAAAATAGTTCCACATGAAAGACTCGAACGGACGACCCCTTGTTGATAGATCAACACCTCGACCAATGCCCTGTTAAATTAACTTAATTAATAACCTACAACACGTGATAAACATCACAAAACCAAATCAAATGTCAATTAAAATACTTAAACTAAATCCAAGATGGCGTCGTAGACGAACTGTCAAACGTAACACGTGGTTGTACATATCTGTATCTGATCGTTAAGGGTGGGCACACACAGTGCGGAATTGGGCGGAAATCGGTCGCACGCGGGGTCGCCGGCGCATCCGACGTCGGTCACTCACCCCGCCCCGCGATCCGGAGAAAAAACATAAAGCAATCAATTACAGAAGGACCAGCTGTTACATTACAATAAGTAGTTTGAAGTCAAGTGAATAGGTCCGGTTTAGCTCAATATGCGAACAGATTTTTTTGTAAAATAGGTTATCTGTTAAAGTTGGAGAAGTTGACAGGAATACCAGTAGTGGGCAACCCAAATTGTTTAGGTATATTCTCCTTTATAAAAATTACCACGGTGACTAAATCGAATCAAACTGATGATAACATAAAATCTCGTACGTAACCCGGTCCACGTTCTTTTATTGTCTTGTGGTGTATCTATGTAATATCTATAATTTCTCCTTTTCTGCTGGTTTATAATCCTCCAGAAAGATTCAAGAATACAGGAATGCCTTGACTAGACTCTAGGGGTGCCTAGAGTCTATTAGAGTGCAAAAACTTGGCCGCACCCCATCATCTCTTGACTACCAAATACTACAAATTTGTACGACAGCTGCTCCTAAAAATGAGACGGTAGTTTACCTTCTGTTTCTGTCTCCACTATGGTAGTTTGCGCGCGCGCCGACGAGCCAGCTGCGGCTCGGTACTTTATACTGGGAACTTTTTAAGGCTTTTTGTTTTTTACCATAGTTTTGATATATTTATGTTAACATAAGCGCACCTTTGGAATACTGTCGCTTGGGCCGACGTCTGGGTTTATCAAGGCTAAAGAATGGTCTCGTATTAAAAAGTCGGTTTTGTACAGGAAAATAGTTTTAGATGCAGGAACCTTTCATTTTACGTATCTCAACTAGTTAATGGAAAGTTAACAAACATTTGTTAATCAAACAGTTAAATACGAGGTAGGTAAGCGCCAGGTAGCAATGTCCTAGTATTTCCATGAAAAACTTATTTCCTGCTTAGTTATTTAAGTTACCTCTTTAATAGAATGTCATTAAATTCAGTTCTGTAATTAAGTCGGTGTATCAAACAGACTACAAAACTTTATAGTAAATTATAACTACTGTGAAGCTCCAATAAAAAAAACCGATTTCCCAGAATTTCAAAGAAGAAAATGTTGTTATATCTCTCTGCTAGCCACACACAAAAGTTGATGCAACGTTGCGTTGTGTTGTTGGTGTTGTTGTTGTTGTTGTTGTTCTTGTAGTATAGTACAGAATTCACGAAATTCTGTTACGTTATTCAACTAGTTTCATAAAAGGTTTACCTCGTAATCTTAATAGCCGACATGTCGAGAAATTAATAAGATATAGTGGTAATTATAACAATCATACTCTGGTTGTAAACCAATGTCTATACATCATCATTTCAGCCAAAAGACGTCCACTGCTGGACATAGGCCTCCCCCAAGCACCGCCACTTGAACCGATTCTGTGCATATCATATCTATACAAATATAAACATCTATATACATATTATACAAATGAATAAGATTGAAGTGTCTGTTTTGTAATATCAAAATAACGGCTTTTTACTAAATGCATATGAAAGTATATACGGACCTTTTTCTTTCTTTTTTTTTGAGGATGGGAAATCATCAAATGACTTCTCCCGCTCTGGGCAGAGCGAGAGGGTGTGTCAGACTTTTACTGACTAAAACCCACCCATGTTCCTTCCATTGCCTGTGTGCCGGGGCCGCGATATCCCTTTCGGACAAACCCGCAACCCCAGCAGGAAGTATATACGGACCAACCGTATATACTTTCATACTCAAAACATTTATTTTATAATTTTGTCTTTCTGATTGTCTGTTTGTTCCGACTAATCTCCGAAACGGGTGAACCAATTTTACGGGACTTCCACTGGCAGATAACTGACTTTTATTTTAGAAAAATAATTAGGCATCAGCTAGTCAACCATAATTTTATAAGTTCTTTATAATCAACTTTCGATTTAGGAATGTTATGCTTATTATGGTCCACCTTTCAAATAAACTAGGCGTTATATCAAGCATTATGAAATAACTAAAAATAATTATAATAGCTGGTACCTACAGAAGTGAAGGTATATAATATGAGCTCAAATTATGTCATTATGTGTCGACCACAGGGTTCCGCCCATTCCATCAATGCTATTTTCAAAATACACGTGTAACAGAAACTTGGCCGAGACTTGAACTAGGGCTGTCAAGGTTTTCAACCTGAATATTGAATTATTGGATAAGACACAGGGTTAGTAACATAACATAACATCACAACTATATTTCCTGAAGGGTTTAGGCAGAGGAGTACAGGGTTAGTAATATCAGAATAATAACAAAAAAGAATTATGTATGTGAGCAGTGGTGGCCCAGTGGTAACTGCTCCAATTTACGAGTTGTAGGGCGTAGGTTCGAACCCTAACAGGCGCTTTACTTTGTGACTTCTACCAACCCGCACTGGGCCCGCGTGGTAGATTACAGCCCACTCCCTTTCGAAGAGAGGAGGCCTGTTGCCCAGCAGTGGGAACATTATAGGATGATAATGCTTATGCTTAAGTGTGTATAAGTATTAAGTAGGCAATACCTTATTATAGAAATTACTAGTTTATACTAATTACTACATTCCGTGCTTTTAATTGGTATCATAATAGCTTTGGATGCATTCTTATGAATTAATAAAATGCACCGATCCCAGCGTGGTTTAACCAGACTCGATAAATTTCCACTAGCCCTGGAGCCTCATGTTTCATGGAGCTAAAGAAGCCATTGCATATCAAGGAGTAGACCGGGTAATGGTAAAGAAGACGTGCTCTTAGGATATCGAAGGATTTGTGAGCCGTACCGGATATGCATCCTTCATAACATCTTTCGATGCTTTCTTAAATAAAAACGAATCAACTTTTAGCTAGAAAGAAAATATTTTCTTTATCTCTATATTTTTTCGATATCTTATGGTAGAAGAACTCGTAATAAATTAGGATATTACATACGTATAGTACAGTCAGCAACCCTAACCTGAACTCACAAGATATTTCTCGAAACAAAATGTTCGTACAGGAATTTCGGGAATACATAAATAAATAAGTACTAAGGTTTCCTCTGAAGGACAAGGATACAGTTAATGAAAAACTTTTAGATGTAGGTAGCAAAGGACCAGATCAAAAGTACCTAAATCAGCGATAGATAGATTATTTAATAAGGCAGAAAAATAATGGAGGAACTACTTAATCTTAAGTTAGGTAATAATTTAAAACAAATTATTATTAAAGTCTTATAAATCTGAGTTATTAATTAATTTCCCTAGCCAGTATTGATCGTCGTTTTAAGGGACAGCAATAAAAACAGGTGGTTAAATTAAAAGGTTTTTAAACAAGGAGAATATAATATCTTTATTTTGCATAAAATATGGCACATAAAAAGTGTTAAATATAAAAAAAGTTCCACATATTTTGCTTACTTACATATTTAAGCATGCAAAAAATTCCTAATAATATAATTATTAACAAAAAAACGTCAGTTGATATTGCTATTGAGATCATGAGGTAAAAAACAAAAAATCTTTAAAATTACGTTAACTAATTAACTATATTACTATTGAGATCATATTTCGAACTTTGCTTATAAGTAATTTAAGAAATCACTTATTGAATAGAACACATTATTATAGAGCCATAACTTAAGTTTCTTTTTAAAGTAATTTAGTGGCAGCTCTCTGATCTGTTTGGGTATTAGGATAAAGATTTTGACAGACATATTCTTAAGGCTTTAGTATATCTCTCAGAGTGCTTTTTAACAAATAATCCTATATACAGACTAGGAATAGTTAGTAATCCAATTTTTTTAAATAAAAGTCTACAAGATTCAAACGGTCAAACCCTTGATTGATCTCCTCACATTATTTTTAATGTGATATAAAATTTTTAGGATGTGTAAAAGAGATTATTAATTTTATAATAACGAACACGAGCAAAGATTTGGGCCAAAACTAAATTATAGCTTTCAAAAGCTTGTTTAAAAGCTTTATTGATTGTTAGTTTTAATTAAACAAACATGCATATAGGTTTAAATGATTCCTAGAACCATTCTTTATAATTCAATCAACTGATTTAAGTAAACTAAACCGTGAAATAATATAACTAATAGATAATATAACTTTGGGGGATGTGGGATTGGTTCAATATTACTGGAATAAAACCGCCGATTACTTCGTACAAATTGTATTTTTATTTTCCGTCTTTAACTATAACGTCTTACACCATTTCTTTTTTTTTCTCATCTCCTATTCTACTTATTCTACATTTTAAACATACATTCACTATCTCTTTCACTCCTTGACTATTCCGTACATTCATCTCTGTCTCTCGTTCATTGTTCACTTCTGTAATTCATCTTCACGTCTCGTTACACTATCTTGTCAACGTTCCGTTCCTACATTCATGAAACGAAATATTTATTTATTTACTTACTAAAGCACTAAGTTCCAATATACTAATCACAAATACATACAATTCATTACATCATTAATATTCAAATTCAAAATTCCATACAATCACAATATAAATTACATTAAAACCGAGTTGTCATTAAAATAAAATTACATTATCACTTAATATGGATAAATAAATTTTAATTTACATAACGACTGTATTGCACGAAGCGTTGGGCAGAAGTGTACCCTCAGTAGACCCACATTTCGCCAATTATGTTTAAGTCCCATACAATAGGGGACGAGCCTATTACCATTAACCGGGCACGAATCCAGACTCCGGGCTGCTACTGAGAAATTCCAGATGGAAAAACCCAATGACAGTTATCCCAACCTGCGAATCGAACCAGGAACTCATGCTCTGCAGTAGCGCGTGCGACCAATTTCCGGCAATCCAAAAACAAATAGCCCACGGTCCCCAAAAATACGTTAATATCAATGGGTACCTCCGGTGCACCATGGCGGTGAACTTCATAGTGTTTGTTATTCTCTGGCACCCTCGCGCCAGATGGGACAATAACTCGCCCCACCACCCTAGATATATGGACAGGTGCACATACCCCATAAGGTTGCGTACTTTATTATAACCGAATGCTGCTTTAATGATTAAGGCTGAGGTCTTATTGTTCAATGCGATTGCGTTGAAGTAAGGAATATTGCACACTGTACCTAGGTATGTTTTAAAGAATAATAATAATTTTATTATTTTACTGGTTGGCAACATCGCCAATTGCTGTCAAATATTTACCTGTTTCGATTAATCTGGCAATATTACTAAAAAAATTGCATGGAAATAAAAAATATGGCTAACTAGTGAACTAGAATATTAATAATGAATTGCAAATATATTTGCATTACCGTTTTATGTGAAAAAAAGGCATTTGGAAAGTTTCCAAATACTTGTTTTACATCTAAAACTAAATATTCGGTGTTACGATATTATTTATTGCATTTCATAATCAATATATATAATATAATTGTTCACTAGTTAGTCATATTTCTTATTTCCATACAGTAATATTGCCAAATTAATCAAAATAGCGAAATATTTGACATTTATTTGGAACGTTGCCCACTTTCTGTATAAACTCGCTTAATGCTCCACTGCAGGGCAAAGGCCTCTTCTCATACAGAGAAGGCACGAGCATTGATCACCACGCTTGCTCAAGACGGGTTGGTGATTTTAAAACTTATATTACAGTATATAATATAAGTCCAGGTTTCCTCACCAATTTTCCTTTACCAATGTCAGTGATTTACATGATTAACTTTTAAAATATGTACTTAAAACTTCCCGTGAGAAAGCTTCTCAAATGAGTCAATATTAACAAAAGAACCTTGCAATTATTGTACACATTCTATTAATTTTATTATGCTGAGAATTTTTTTACGAAAACATTTATGAACCGTGTCATTTATAAATGTTTTCGTGAAAATGGCTGCGGGCATCATCAAACAACATATTATGTTCGGTAATATCGACGTTTAACACCTCATCTAGATAACAAGTAACGTGTAAAATAACTCGATTATTAAATGGAAAATCCTCGCACACATAGCACACGGTAAGTTCACACGACAAACTTTGACGCGCATTTTCCAACAAGATAAACGCAACGATGTGAAAACGCGCCATACACCCGTAACCTGCAATCGGTAGTCGGTACTAAGAATAATACTATGTAGCTGTGTAACTGTGTGTAGAGCTCGCACTTTCCCCCCATTTCTTCTTTATCGAGAGTGTTCGAAACTCAAACGCTTAGCAGCTATTTACCACAGACCACAGAGAAGCCTCGGCGGCCGTCTCTAGAAGCGGCATTGTCAATAATTTCCATACAAACCAAGCGTGCGTGTCAGTTGTCACCGTTTACTGGCTCTACGACACCGATGACGTATCTAGAAACTTGATGGCTTTGAAGGCGTTCTGTGACAAGTTGGACGCTAAACGCACTTTCGGCGCCACGATTGTTATAAGTACTGCTGTCTCTAGACGCTGTTGCTGCGATTCTGTGCTCTGGGGTAACCGCGTAGCAACAATAAAATAAAATCTACTTATGAATATTTGAATTCTGGTTCTTCGCTCTTTTCCCAAAATCTTTCTCTAATCGCGGATTTGATAACTTTTATTCATAATCATCATAGGCCATTTTAAAACGGTACAAATTATTAAACGGTATTATGAATTTTACCGCAAAATTTGTATCTTTCACAACACAATCCTCACCTATGAAAACTTCATGATAATCAATTTTGAAAACGCCAAAAAATAGTCAAGAAATAGTCATAAATAGTCACCAAGGTTAAAATAATAGTCGCATTATGATTCCGAAGATACAGCTATAAGTTGGTGAGGATTGTGGGGTGAACGTCTCCACACAATCCTCACCTCAGTGCAAGCAAACGGCTGGGAGTACCGACTTGGTTTCAATTCCAAAAAATTGTCAAGAAATAGTCATAACGCTATGCCTAATCTCGAAAATAGTCATTAAGGGATTCCAGAGATATAAAGGGGTCTTGGTGAGGATTACGTGGTGAGCCTTTCTCGCCACAATCCTCACCTGATTACCGCGAAACGCCTAGGTTTTTGAATTCAAATTTGGTGTAAAAATAGTCAGTAAATAGTCGTCTCCAACCATGATAATTTCGACCTGGTTTACTAGGTTGGTGGGTAGGTTGATGGGTAGGTTGGTGGGTAGGTTGGTTGGTGGGTAGGTTGGTTGGTGGGTAGGTTGGTTGGTTGGTGGGTAGGTTGGTGGTAAGTTGGTGGTAGGTTGGTTGGTTGGTGGGTAGGTTGGTTGGTCGATAGGTTGGTTGGTGGATAGGTAGGTTGGTGGATAGGTTGGTTGGTGGGAAGGTTGGTGGATAGGTTGGTTGGTGGTTGGGTTGGTTAGTGGGTAGGTTGGTTGGTCGATAGGTTGGTTGGTGGATAGGTAGGTTGGTTGGTGGATAGGTAGGTTGGTTGGTGGGAAGGTTGGTGGATGGTAGGTTGGTGGATAGGTTGGTTGGTGGGTAGGTTGGTTGGTGAATAGGTTGGTTGGTGGGTAGGTTGGTTGGTGAATAGGTTGGTTGGTCGATAGGTTGGTTGGTGGATAGGTAGGTTGGAGAATAGGTTGGTTGGTGGATAGGTTGGTTGGTGGGTGGATTGGTTAGTGGATAAGTTGGTTGGTGGGTAGGTTAGTTGGTGGTTGGGTTGGTTGGTGGGTAGGTAGGTTGGTTGGTGGGTAGGTGGGTAGGTTGGTGGTAAGTTGGTGGTAGGTTGGTTGGTTGGTGGGTAGGTTGGTTAGTGGTTATCTATCAAAGTTTGTACATCCATAATCGAGACTATAGCACCATACTTAGCTTTAATATTTAATTTGTGCGTGGATCAAGGAGTCTTCCCTGATTTAATGAAATACAGTAAGGTTATACCCCTTTTTAAATCTGGGGACAGTAAAGACACTAACAATTATAGACCAGTATCCGTGCTGCCGGTATTCAGCAAGGTGTTCGAAAAGGTAATGCTCAATCAAATGCTTAATCATTTTAACACCAACCAAATCTTACACGATCAGCAATATGGGTTCACCAAAGGACGTTGTACGACTGACGCCGGTATAACCTTATTAAAACACATATTTACAGCGTGGGAGGGGGCCCAAGACGCCATAGGAATTTTTTGTGACCTCTCAAAAGCATTTGACTGCGTAAATCATGAAACCTTACTCTTGAAACTTGAGCATTACGGTCTAGGTAAACTTGCGCTCAGTTTGCTAAAATCTTATTTAAATGATAGACAACAGCAAGTCCAAATTAATGGGGTCAATTCACTCGGTCTAAAAGTAAAAATGGGTGTACCACAAGGCTCGATATTGGGTCCTTTCCTCTTTTTAGTATATGTAAATGACCTACCCCATTTATTAAAAAACCAACCACAAATGGTGTTATTTGCTGACGATACTTCTCTAATTTTTAGGATAAATAGACGTGCATCAAATCTTGACGACGTAAATAACGCCCTACTGCAGGTCCAAAATTGGTTCACTGCTAATAATTTAGTATTAAATGGGAAAAAAACTAAATGCATTAGATTTGCTTTACCGAATGTTAAAAGTAGTGATTGTGACATAGTATTGAATGGGGAGAAATTGGAATTCATCGATAAAACTGTTTTCTTGGGGATCACGCTCGACTCCAAGCTGCAATGGGGTCCTCATTTAACATCTCTTGCAGGACGCCTAAGTTCAGCAGCATATGCTGTGAGAAAAATCCGTCAATTTACTGATGTAGATACCGCGAGGCTAGTCTATTTCAGTTATTTTCATAGTATCATGTCTTACGGTATTTTACTATGGGGACGGGCTGCAGATATCGACTCTATTTTTATTCTGCAGAAAAGAGCCATCAGAGCAATATATGGCCTCCACAGACGCGATTCTCTAAGGGAACTGTTTAAAGATATTAATATCATGACGGTACCTTGTCAATATATCTATGAAAACATCATGTACGTTAGGAAAAATCTAAGTCTTTTCAGTAAAAGAGGTGATAGACACAATTATAGGACTAGAAATAGGGACCAATTGATTCAACCGGGTTTCAGACTGGCTAAAGTAGACTCATCCTTCATGGGGTACTGTTTGAAATGTTACAATAAAACGCCTCCCCACATACTCCAATTGAACGAAACGAAATTTAAATCTTGTATAAAACGCACACTATGCTGCCAAGCATATTATAAGTTGGGGGATTACATCGACGACAAAAATGCTTGGCTCAGCGCTGGTCCAGCTCCACAAGGCCGCATAAACTAATTGATTAGCATTCAAAATATTGTTGCAGCTGCTGAAGATTGTAAAACTATCTTTAGATTGTATAAATTCAATCTCTTAGTATTATATAATTGCATAGCACATGTGTGAGCACTATGTCCCTACTTTACAGTTACCATTTACTGGGTACGTCTTTCATTGACTTGAGTTTGCCCTGGCGGTTGTGAGTATGTCATGCTCACTCAAATGTCTCGCTGGTGGTGGCGTGTACGTTGGATCGTTAAGTTCCCTTCAAAATGGTTGAGCTAAATGGTGCTGATGCATGCGTCATGTTCGTGAACGGGCGCCGTCAGTGGGGACTGGTCATCTCTTAGCTGCCACGGCTTATTTGAATTTATTTTAATTTTTGAATTGTTTTTTATTTTATTTTTATTACTGACGCTTTTAACGTGCACGTCTTTTTACATTGTTCTCACATGTATTTACAAAAATGGATGATGTAACCAATATTTTGTGAAAATATTCTGATTGAAAAGAGTGTCCGTGGAGTTTCATGCCCGTTCTTCTCCATAGGAACCTACTACGCGTTGGAATGGGCAACTAGCTTCATATTTCTGACTGACCGACCCCTTGACAATTCAAAAGTACCTGTAATTGGTTTATTTGAAATAAATGCTTTGAGTTTGAGTTTGAGTTTGAGTTTGAGTCGATAGGTAGGTTGGTGGATAGGTTGGTTGGTGGGTAGGTTGGTGGATGGTAGGTTGGTAGATAGGTTGGTTGGTGGGTAGGTTGGTGGATGGTAGGTTGGTGGATCGTGCGATAACCCCTGATGACTCCTACGAGGCGGCTTGTGCACTGGCCGGATCCCCGCCCTGGGACCTGGAGGCGAAAGTACTCGCGTCATCGTATCGGTGGCGCGAGGAAGCGAGGGCGCGGGGCGAGCGACCGATGCAGCGACACATGGAGCTGCATCGGTCTCAGCTTCGCGAGGTCCTGGTGGCGGAATGGCGGGACAGGCTCTCACGCCCTACCGCCGGCCTCGACATCATCGAGGCGGTCCGGCCGGTGCTCGAGCGCTGGCTCGGGAGGAGGCACGGCTCCCTGTCGTTTCGGGTGACGCAGGTGCTCTCGGGGCATGGTTGCTTCGGGAAGTACCTGTGTCGCATAAACAGGGAGCCGGACGCCCGGTGTCACCACTGCGTCGACTGCCGGGAGGACACGGCGCGGCATACGCTGGCAGAGTGTGCCGCTTGGGAGGAGCCACGCCGTGCCCTCATCTCAGAAGTAGGCAGTGACTTGTCGCTGCCGGCCCTAGTGAATGCGATGGTCGGCAGCGGCGAGTCCTGGGACGCGGTGGTTTCCTACTGCGAGACGGTCGTCTCGCAGAAGGAGGCTGCGGAAAGGGAGAGGGAGATCTCGTCCACTCACCCGGCCCGCAGCAGGCGCACCGGGCGTCGGCGGAGGGCGGACAACGCCCTCTTCCAGCCCCCCTAAATGGGTCCAGGGGCGACGGACTCGGGGACGTTCGTCGCCCCCCACACATCAGGACCCGAGGTGGCGGCGCGTAGTGTTCCACGCGCGCCCCTCTTAGACGTCGCGGGGGGAGTCAAACACCTCACTCCCCCCCCTGACCCGAGGAGGCCCGCGGTGGCGGGCCGGCACCAGCCGGGGGTTGCGGAAGATTTCAAGTTCCCGCGACCCCCGGCGTAGGTGTGAGTTGGAACACCGGGGTGGTTTTTAGTCAGTAAGAGTCTGACAGACCCCTCCGCCCGCCCCAGGGCGGGGGACATCCATGAGGATTTTCCACCCCGGAACAAAAAAAAAAAAAAAAAAAAATGGTAGGTTGGTGGATAGTTTGGTTGGCGGGTAGGTTGGTTGGTGGTTGGGTTGGTTAGTGGGTAGGTTGGTTGGTGAATAGGTTGGTTGGTCGATAGGTTGGTTGGTGGATAGGTAGGTTGGAGAATAGGTTGATTGGTGGATAGGTTGGTTGGTGGGTAGATTGGTTAGTGGATAAGTTGGTTGGTGGGTAGGTTAGTTGGTGGTTGGGTTGGTTGGTGGGTAGGTAGGTTGATTGGTGGATAGGTTGGTTGGTGGGCAGGTTGGTGGATAGGTTGGTTGGCGGGTAGGTTAGTGGGTAGGTTGGTTGGTGGGTAGGTTGGTTGGTGGGTAGGTTGGTGGGTAGGTTGGTTGGTGGGTAGGTTGGTTGGTGGGTAGGTTGGTTGGTGGATAGATTGGTTGGTGGATAGGTTGGTTGGTGGGTAGGTTGGTTGGTGGGTAGGTTGGTTGGTGGGTAGGTTGATTGGTGGGTAGGTTGGTTGGTGGGTAGGTTGGTTGGTGGATAGGTTGGTGGATAGGTTGGTTGGTGGGTATGTTGGTTGGTGGATAGGTTGGTTGGTGGGTAGGTTGGTGGATGGTTGGTTGGTGGATAGGTTGGTTGGTGGGTAGGTTGGTGAATAGGTTGGTTGTCAAGTAGGTTGGTGGATAGGTTGGTTGGTGGGTTGGTGGATAGGTTGGTTGGTGGGTAGGTTGGTAGGTAGGTTGGTGGGTAGTACCATACTAGTTAAGGAGAAAATATTCAACCAAGCTACCCCCAACCCACCCACCAACCAACCCACCAACCTACCCACCAATCAATCCACCAACCTACCCACCAACTAACCCACCCACCAACTTACCCACCAACCAACCAACCTACATACCCACCTACCTACCCACCAACCTACGCATCAACCAAGCTACCACCAACCCACCCACCAACCAAAGTTCAATAAATACCTACCTAGCTGTACATAATATATAAGTAGATAGATAGTCTTATTTACTCATACTACAATCAAATTATTCTGAAATAAAGACATTTATTCCGTCTCATAAAGTCAACCGGAAAAATTGGAGGAATATTATGTACAGCTAGGTAGGTATTTACTAAACTTTGACAGAAAAAATAATATACGTAAGTAACTAAAAAATTTCCCACTGCTTTAAATTAACACAACACTACACACAACAACACAACACTATTAAAATAGATTTACAATTTTACTGTTCGCGACTGTACTAAAACAAAATGTATGTAGAAGTTTACGTGGAAGTTTAACATACTTCTACATTGTAAACCAGGTCGAAATTATCATGGTTGGAGACGACTATTTACTAACTATTTTTGACACCAAATTTAAATTCAAAATCCTAGGCGTTTCGCGGTAATCAGGTGAGGATTGTGGCGAGAAAGGCTCACCACGTTATCCTCACCAAGACCCCTTTATATCTCTGGAATCCCTTAATGACTATTTTCTAGATTAGGCATAGTGACTATTTCTTGACTATTTTTTGGAATTGAAACCAACTCGGTACTCCCAGCCGTTTGCTTGCACTGAGGTGAGGATTGTGTGGAGACATTCACCCCACAATCCTCACCAACTTATAGCTGTATCTTCGGAATCATAATGCGAGTATTTTTTTAACCTTGGTGACTATTTATGACTATTTCTTGACTATTTTTTAGCGTTTTCGAAATTGATTTTCATGAAGTTTTCAAAGGTGAGGATTGTATGGTGAAGGACACGAAAATTTGACCTTCAATCCGACATCAACTTATCAACAAGTTAAGAGTGTTTATTCTGAAGGTGGGCAACGTCGCAAATAGATGTCAAATATTTCACTGTTTTGATTAATTTAGCAATATTACTGTGTGGAAATAAAAAATGTGGCTAACTAGCGAACTAGAATCAATCAATCTGCCTAGCCTTTTCCCAACTATATTGGGGTCGGCTTCCAGTCTAACCGGATGCAGCTGAATACCAGTATTTTACATGGAGCGACTGCCTATCTGACCTCCACAACCCAGTAACTGGGTAATACGATACCCCTTGGTAAGGCTGGTGTCAGACTTTCGGGCTTCTGACGACTCGTAAACATTGTCAAAGATCCACGAACGACAGCCGGGACCAACGGCTTAACGTGCTTTCCGAGGCACGGAGGATTCTCGGTATGTAAAGATGGTCACCCATCCACTGACCAACCCCGGCAAGCGTAGCTTAACCTGACGGATCGACCAGTGCGGCTGTTGTTATTTAGCCACGAGCTCCTAGCAAACTAGAATATTGATTATGAAATGTAATAATTAATATCGTAACACCGAATGTTTAGTTTGAGATGTAAAAAAACTATTTGGAAACTTTTCAAATGCGTTATTTACACCTAAAAATGGGTACAATATCAAATTCAATGTTATTATTGCAATTCATTATTAATATTCTAGTTCGCTAGTTAGCCACATTTCTTATTTCTATTCAGTAATATTGCTATAAGAATCATAACAGGTAAATATTTGACAGTTATTTGCGACGTTGCCAACTTTTACACCCTGAAACCCTGTTAAAAAAGAAAATCTCGTTTTGTTTGTTTGTACTGTTCTTTCTTAAAACTGGCCAAGAGCGTGTCGGACCACGTACAATGAAGGGTTCCGTAGTTGGAATGAATTTATCCCAAGAACAAACTTAATATTGAAATTGAAAAACATGTTCTCCCATACATTGCAACTGCAAATGTAAGTTTTATTAAATATTAAGAGATTTACCATGTTATATTAACACCATAGACTTCTTATTATGTAATCTAAGAGTAAACACCCATTCTCTGTATTTTTTTCAAAATTTTAGGCTCTTTAGTTTCCGAGATAATGGGGGAATGGTCAATTTTCCCATATTTCTTTAAAAATATTTATATTTAAATTATTTTTAAAAAATTGACATTTTCGCTACAAGCCCTTTCAGTTGGTTCGGTACAGTTAGGAAAACATTATTTTTTTTATTTTCTGTTGCCCCCAAAAATGATATTCAAAAATCTTTTATTTATGTTACATCTCCATTTCATTCGTGTCACAGAAATACATATACGTATATGTATCAAATTTATACTTAATCAGTCTACTAGATTCGGAGTAAATTGGTTCTGACAGACAGACAGTCACACGAGTGATCCTATAAGGGTTCCGTTTTTTCCTTTTGAGGTACGGAACCCTAAAAAAGAGGTTGGACCTTTAAAGAGTTATTTTATAAACCGTAAATACAACGTCCTAGCCGTACATTTTGAATTCTATGAAACTAAACCGATTTTGATACAAAACACAACTATTAATCCAGTCTCTTGACCGCTCGCTGAACCTCTCCTTCATTTCAACTCTACCTCAAAGCCAAGCTCAACAGATTAAATCAATTCACTAAACAGGTGCTGCAACCACCACAAAATACAAAATACACCTTAAAAAAAACGAGGTACCTATAACAAAAAGTAATGGTTAGCTGTTGAGAATGAAAGTAAGCCCGCATTTTTTTCGCCGACCACTTATGTAAAGGTCGCTGGATTAGACCGGTTCGGCCTCAAACGATCAATCCTACTCGATATTAAACAACTGCCTACACACACCCTTGTTTTTCTGTGAAATATTAAGAAATCTGGCCATTTTTGATGAAGCTGTTTATATATAATTCGCGGTTCGAGAAATCTGCAAGTCTGCAACCATATATTTTGGCAACCAAAAAATCTTACACTGAAATCAAGGTTGACGTGGCGCGATCGATACACGTTCAGTGCTGGGAGCCCTCGCGGAGGGCTCATTTTAAATGTAGGTTTTTCTTAGCGAATATAGCATTATAAACCGTGAAAATAACGTTGGTTTTAAAATTCAAGCATTTTTTTTTCTCGATTACAAAATATCACAAAAATTTTAAAAGGTTGGAAACTACGTATAGCTGACAAGACCCCCTGAAAACTTTATTTTACTTCGTTTTACAGTGTTTTATAACGCGGTTTAAGCCTAATGCCGTTGACCGTCCGCGATGGTTAACTTTAGCGCAACCGTAATGCCGGCAACCCTCCAGGAGGGTTCACTTCCAATATGTGTGGCGGCATGGCGTATGAGTTATATGAAAATGGTTGGAGTCAAAAGTGTTAAGTAAGGTATCTTACATTGATGAAAATAAAATGGTCCATACGTCCACAGGCTAGGTGGCGCGACGATCTTCACAGGGTGGCAGGTAGCGGCTGGATGTGAGTTGCCGATAATCGAGCTGAATGGCGTGCAATTGGAGAGGCCCTGGACTGCTGTAGACTGATGATGACGACCAAAACATAATGTTTTAGCAGAGTGAACATAGAATTACTTTCTTTAATTTGTTAAATCTACAGTAATCGCGCAAGTTTGACTGTAGGTAGGTATAGTAATAATAATCGTTTATTTATAAAAACGGGCACATTTACAATAAGGGCTTATCCTAAAAGTTGGCAACGTAGCAAATAGCTGTCAAATATTTACATGTTTTGATTAATCTGGCAATAATACTGTATGGAAATATGAAATGTGGCTAGTGTGTCTAGTCAACTAGGATATTAATCATGAATTGCAATAATGAATATCGTAACATCGAATATTTAGTTTTAGATGTAAAAAAAGTATTTGGAAACTTTCCAAACGCCTGTTTTACACCTAAAACGGTCACAACTAACATCAAAGGTATTGTTATAATTCCAATTCATTATACATATTCTAGTTCGCTAGTTAGCCACATCTTATATTTCCATAAAGTACCTAATATTGCCAAATTAGTCAAAACAGCGAAATTTTTGACGTATAATTTTAATTCATTTTAACCTTTTAATTTAAAAAATAAATTCTATATTTAATTAAGAGACAGTTTATATTTCATCTATTTGCGACGTTGCCCACTTTCAGAATAAACTCTTAACAATTAAAATTGAGCATAGTTGCTTGAACTAGGTTGAAAGGCTAGATAGTGCATAAATATGTAAATACTTAATGTAATAAATTAACAATGAGTATAAAGTAAAAACTAAATTAAAATTAAGTATGTAAATAAAATAGATGTTAGCGTTTCTATTTGCAAATAACAAATTAGATATTCTGTCTGTGCTTATGCGATGGTTAGTAAATATTTAACTTACAATGTTTTTGTAGCTAAAGTAATATAATTTATAAATACTAAGTTTTTTATTAAATGTATTTTTATAGTACAGAAATCGGCTAAGAACGAAAGAAATCTAGGTGAATAAGTGGTGAGTGACAAGTTGCACCGAATGTATCGTTTAGTACGACAATACCCCTTCCCCCTTTCTACTTTTATGGTATGCGGGGTGGATAAACAATTATACTTATTTCGTAAGCATTAGTTTCCCCTTGACAAAGTGACTTTGTGCGATCCGAAACGTGTCATAACTTCGACAGTTATAATTATAAGGTAACACTTAGTACGATGTTGCCCCGTTTCTAACATAGAATAATATGCTATTTGCGAACGTCACAAATAAATTAATTTGGAAGACTTTTTAGCTGGAACAGGATGGAAAGGATGGTTACTGAAAAACACAATAAAATTACTAGACAGTGTATTTAAAAAACCGGCCAATTGCGGAGAATTCATCAATTTTCTTGAATATCTTTAAAACTATTTATTTTAAAATTATAAACAATAAATATTTTAGATCCTCACAACAAGCCCTTTCATTAGATATGTCACACGGTACAATTAACAAAATATTTCTTTTCAATTTTCTTATTTGCCCCCCATATTAAAAATTATTTTATTTACGTTTCACATCCGTGTTTGGGTCACAGAAATACATGTGTAACAAAATTCAACGTAATTGTTCCATTAGACTTGGAGTAAATTGACTATCACAGACGGACAGACAGACACACGAGTGATCCTATAAGGGTTCTGTTTTTTTCCTTTTGAGGTAGGGAACCGTAAAAACAAGCGAGCCTGACAGTAGTCGCATATGATGTGTAACATCTGACATTAAAGGGACCGGGTGTCGTCAAGGTTGTTTCTGACGGACAACTCTAGCACCGCACGCGCTCATTGGTCAAATCAAATAGCGCGCGCTACCTCGGCTTCCTGTTACACACTTCCGTCCCTTTTCACGAAATCACTCCCGCGGAATTCATTTTGATTTTGATTGCAGGAAGGAAAGATTTTACAGAACAAAAAAAAATTGTATACCCACAAAGTGCCCAAGTTCACTTGCTTATTTACTTAACTACATATTTGGAAGTAAAGCGAAAACAGCCGTTTTTAAATTCCTTTGTCTGTTTTTTCCAACTCAGGAACGGTTGGATAAAGATTATTGACAGGCCCGTCAACAATAGAATATAACAAGAATTGTGTTTCACCGACATCGTACACGATTATAAAGAATCAAGGGAATACCGACGAACAAACTTGCTATATATATATGTACATAACAGCCTATAATATTCCCACTGCTGGGACACAGGCCTCCTCCACCTCCTCCTGGCCGTAATCCACCACGCGGGCCCAGTGCGGGTTGTTGGATGGACGAAAACTATTACCATGGATTCAATAGATGATTCTGAACCCGGTTGAAAATGTTCGTTGTTTTTTTTTTTTTTAACAGCTGTTTCATAGAAATGTGCAATACCTACGCGTTCAAAATATATGGAACAGCAGTTTTTTTTTTTAAATAACTGCTGATAAATTTCAACGCTGGGGCTTTCAGAATCAAGTACTGAATCCATGGTAACAGTTTTCGCGTCGATGTCCCTGCCATCCTGTATATAACAACCATTAATGTTAAATCAAAATTAATCCAAAACATATTTAAACTATTAAGTACTTATAATTAGCAGCCATCAAAATAAACCTTTTAAAATTTTACAACAATCACATTAACATTAACAACGTACATTTAAATAGGTAGGTACTCATCTCTCCATTGAAACGTGAAATATAACACTCTGATACGAAATGTCGGAATCCTATTGTAATAATAATTGAAAATCGTACTATTTCAAAATCGAACAATGCCATGATTTCATATTTGACTGAAACATACTCTATTTCATTTGATTGAAAGCCCATCGGTGGTGTAACAAAGACTGGCGAAACCACACGAATGACCAAAAGGCGCCTAATGTATACGCTTATGTGAAAACCCTAATCTTCTAAAGGTTCAGATTGAAGTGCCCCTTAAAGTTAATTTTCGTAAAATCTTACGGTGGGTTGTTTCCACGGCCAGTTTAAATAGACCCCTGAATTTGGTTCCCGTGACCCCATTTGGCGTCGTTTTATTCCTGCTACGAGGGGTAGGGAAGGTCGTTTTAAGTTGGGAGATGTAGAACTAGCGGGGCGTAGGGTAAGCAGACTGGTTGACCGACCGCTGAGCTGACAAGTCGAACATTTTCCGAGAACGAGTACTCCCGAGCGTTTCGCACGGAATAAAATATGTTACCTCGCTCCGTTTTTAATAAGAATTTTCATAGTGATATTTTTTTGTACATAATTGATAAGCCACACTCTTTCGGTGGGACGCTTTGATGGGCGTCGTTAACTCGGTTACGCCTTTGTAATTAGTACAAAAGAATTTTGAGAACAGCATTTTAATGAAGGCCTATCTAACAACTTATGTTCGTTTTGTGTTAAATTCTTGCATAAAGAAAAAATGTTTGATATGGGATTTTAACACGATTTGTCTACGACACGAACAAAGAACTTTCGTAGATATTACGTAGCAGAGCGCAGCGTAGCGTTCCGTTCCTATAAAGTTTTGCATTTAATTTGTGTCCTATCCGTTTTGGCTCTAATTATCTACAGGGTTTAAAAAAACAACATTTTTGTAATCAGAGCTGAAATAATTGATTAGTAACGGATTTTACTTATATTCGTTTTGTTGGTTAATGTGTTAAATTCGTGTATTAAGAACATTTTTGATATGGGGTTTTAACGCGATTTGTCTACGAAATGAACAAAGAACTTTCGTAGATATTAAGTAGCAGAGCGCAGCGTAGCGTTCCGTTCCGTTCCTATAGAGTTTTGCATTTAATTTGTGTATCCGTTTTGGCTCTAATTATCTACAGGGTTTAAAAAAAAACATTTTTGTAATCAGAGCTGAAATAATTGATTAGTAACGGATTTTACCATCGCAAACCGTACCTATAGCAACGCGTCTCTAAAACGGTTTCAAAATAGACACCAAAATCAAACCAGCTTGTGTGGACACACCTAAAATTACATATTAACTGGTCACAATATATTTAACAGTTAAGCTTACCTACTGAAGCACATGTACTACCTACGTACTTACTGCGCAACTACGTCACACCTGCTTATAGCGCTACAAAGTTATTTTGGCGCGTGGTCAAAAACAGAACAAACGCCGCCATCTTGTTTTTTGAATATATTCCAAGTGACGTTTCACAAAGCAAATGCACAAATATCCTTGTAGCAGGTAGGTATTACTAGTACACACAAGTAATACTTACCGTACATACATAATACCTACATAAATGTACCAAGTACATACTACATGCCACACTTTCAACCTCAACATTATTAAGTTCGCCCTTGATGTTTTTATATTACACCCGAATCCAATAAAAATATACCTTTGACATGAACACGTTTTGCATACGGATGTACTGCGTGGATTTTCACACAGATGATGTCGATATTATGTATCAATATTATGTGTCTGTTTTGTGGAATTGGAATGGTACCCGTGCGATGACGATGTCAACAGAACTTGTTAAGTGGACAAAATGACTGGGGATATAGGGACTTAGGTACATAAATGTAGGTAATTCCTCCGCCTGCTAATATTGACACCCTAGTTAATTAAGGGTAGTATTTAAACGCAAATCAAATTACTTTTTATATCTAAAAATAATCCGAATTCCAATCAAAATTACTGAATGCACAGCAAAATACTCAACTCAAAATATAAGTAAATAAGCAACAATATATATTCTTTACATTCTAGTAATTTTTGGTGTACAGTCACTACAGTGTCACAGTTCTAACCTAACCTTTTTTACGAGTAACAATACTTAACCTAATCTAACTAGTTCGGTTCCGGATACTTAGTACTTGAGTTTTGAGATGCTTATTAGGATATACATATGTTACACGGATAGTTATTTTGCTATGAGTGTGAGTATTTTGTATGTCGTTAATTTGCTGTGCGGTCAGTATTTATGTTATGATTGTCGTATTTTTCTATTTTATATATATTTTCTAATTATCTGCCTGTACTAGTTTCTTTAAACAATTAGTTTATTTGTAATAAATGATGCAATTAATTGATAGGTGATTATTTATTTGATGTGCAATTAATAATATCCCCTTAATTAATATAATTTAATGATGGACTCGTATTGGTTATTAACCCCTAGTGGTCATGAACGGGCTGTTTTGTACCTACCTACAGTCAAAATTAAATGAAAATTGTAATTATTAGTTCAGACAACTTAGCATAATGATCATCACATAGTTTATAGAGCTCCAGTAAATAATTGTCTCGATTTAATTTGAAATCTTCCTTCTAACATATTTTCTCATAAACCCAGAGCTCCCGACGTTTGGCACCCTACACGGCTACACCCTAATTACTTATCCCTCTCGTAATCACAGTAGCTTTTCGGCAATTCAACAATATCCATTGCATTGATCCGTACTTAGATGAATGTAATATGGGTATGTTCAAAATGGACACAGTTAATGTTTTTAATTTTTCCAACTCAGTAAAAGTTATTGCAATCAATGAGTTAATTTGTATTTGATTTATCTAATTTTTGTGTTCATATTGTATTTATTTATGTGTGATTTTGTATTTTTTATTGAATAATTTAAATATGTTTTCTAATATGGGTTATGTGCAGTGATCGGAGTAGGTAGATTGAACTGGGGTCATTGATCCGAAACGTATATATTACTATGGACATTCCTCCGGAATTGGTGGATTATTTAAAAAAAACCGGAACTTATGTAGGAATTGTATTCTGCCAGAGTGGAAGGAGTCATTTGATGATTTGCCATCCTCAAAAAAAAGGTAGGAATTGTAATAAAATGAGCAATTTTATTCTTTATTTTTTATTATTATTCAACAGATAAATAATGAATTAATTTAGTTTTGATACCTTCCTTTAAATTTTGAATTGAGTAGTAATAATATCACTACCAACATTAACAATATTTAATTGAATCCGGAAATACCGGAATTACTTTCCGGAAAAATGGCTTATCCATGTTATTCTTTCTGTGTGCATTTATGATACAAGTACTAAAAATCAATCTACCTACTCCGATCACTGGTTATGTGGTAACTGAAATAAATTAATTTAATTTTTTATTTATCTATAAAACTAGTAGTATATAACGTGTCTATCTGTGTGACCGCTTAGATTTTCTAAACTACACAATGGATTTTGATGATCACTATCATTTAGAGCATTTATTCCGGAAAATTACGTGTATAAAAAAAAAATAACTTAGATAAAGCACAGAAAACTCCATGTATTTACAAAACGCTATTGCATCCGTCCGCAGCAGGGGCGGGTTACTACTATATCATAAACCAAGGACATATTTAATTAGAGTACACATTTTTATTTAATTTCCTTCCACAATTTATTATTTCATTGCGCCCGCTTTGTTGCAATGTCAACTTGATGGCCCAGTCTGAGCGCGGGCCACAAAGTTAAGGCCATCCACATCATTTCATAATTACAACTAATTAGAGCACAGGACAATAGCGAGGGATATCTATTTATTTCGTAATGCCGGAAATTAATTTGTCTTAAAGCTAAACTAATAAGATAACCTATTTGATGCACTTAATCAGTGCCTTAAAGATGTATGCATAACTTCAATGTATTGTGTATAGTCTTTTCATTTTTTTTTTCGGCCGTCGTTGTTCCTGGTTTTGCATTTTAGGCCGAAAACCGAAAACCAAAGAAATGTTCTTTTATTTGTTGATAAGTTTTTCTTTGGTAAAAGTAACAGAAATGCAGTGAACATCCTGTAATCATTATAAATGTAACCGTTGAAACTTAAATCACACGAAACTTTATACTTTTCTCGAATACACAAGTATCTAAACTATAAAGAGAAAAGATTTGATTTATGGATGTTTGTTTGTTTTATTTGTAATGATAATGGGTAAACTCAAAAACTGGAATCTAGTTAATGAACATAAACTGATGGAAGCTAGTTAATAATAAAAAATCTGTTGATATGTGATAAAAGGCATTTTTTCTATATAATCATAATCATTGGCAGCACTTTTTTTTCGGCGACAACGGCCACAAATAATAATAAAAATCGTGCGAAAACGAAAATTGCCGAAAATGGATATTTTGGCCGAAAACCGATAACTTAAATTCGGTTGGACTCTAATTGAGTGTAATAAGCAAATTGATTAATCCAGCTTACCATCAAAATCCTAGAACGAACCACAGAATAAGTCGTTGATATGTTGATATGCTTAGGTGTTAGTAGGAATAGCATGGTACAGTACGACATAACTTAAATGTAGCATCGGCAAAATTCGTAAAACCGAGCACCATCTGAACTGAGTGCGCCTTCAAAATCACCAATATTTATAGTAGCTTTAGGTGAAAATTATCTCTACGCAATCGCAATAACTTGTGAAGTCATTTATCCAAATAGATTCGTAAAATTGAAACGAATAAATGCAAATTTTCAAATCTATGCTACATCTAAGTTGTGTCGTACCGTACTACCTACTAGGCTTACATTTTATTGAATTCCATTTTAAAGCCCACTTACTGAAAATCTATTTATAAACTCCATGCGTGGGAATGTTAAGTATAGGTAAGAAACTGAACAAAAAAAAACAACAACGTGTTGACATCTCTTTATTTAACTTTTTTTTTACGCATTTTGTTTTTGGAACTCTCTTTTCAAATGCACGCCCCCTGGCTATCAACAAAAGAAGGTTGGTTGAAACCTTGAAGCAAAAGCAAGGGCTCTATTGAGTTACACGAGTTTCGTATATGGCTCCTGTACTTGATAACGCCTATGCATCTATTTTGATTTAAAATTTAATTAATTGAATAACTAACAACTTCATAAATTACCTAAACATTAAATGTAAGATTCGTTAACGTAACACTAGGTAGGTAAGTAAGTAGGTAGATACTTACAACATAGACACGGTAGGTGAAAAGTAACAAGAAACTTCGCATCTACGAATGATCTACTGAAGTACCTATCTATATCATGAACTTCAGCGAGTTACACAATAAACAAAAAAATTGTTATCTGTGGCATGTCATTCTGTCTGCACGCCTCTACGAGTGTCGACCCTTGTCATAGACACGCCTGTATTTATGGCCATTTCAAAATAGGAATACAAATTGTTTTTTAATCTATGAGTATCATAGACGACCCGAATATATCATTCAAGGGCTGTTTGTGTGTTCTTCTTATGCTTACGTTTTAATAATGTTTTAACCTTTTAAATTTAACAATCTGAACTGCGCCCATAAAGTTAATTTTAATCAAATTATGACGCCGCCCTACTTCATAGACACCCGATCAATATTTACTCTAGGCTTGTACAAAAAAAGGGAAACGATATTGATTAGATCATTAATAACAGTCTAACTGTTGCATACCTAACCTAACTCGTCTCACTTTTTGCTGTATCCGCATTCCGCATTCAAAAGTTAATGAAAACCTAAATACCGCGATACCTATCATCTATTAAGAAAAGTTGGTCATACAAAATAGCAGGCGAGACTGATAAAAAACTATAAAGCTGTTTCTGCTCGACAAAAAAATCAACACTAGTTTTTACGCAAGTAAGTTTGGAAATAAGTGGGAATGCCGGCGAGTAGTCGTAGGTGAGATCTGCGAGGGGGAGGCAGGGGCGGCGGCGGCGCGGGGGGCGCGGGCGCGGGGAATAATCGATACCCCCATAGAACCATAAGTAGGGTGGACATACGGGATGGATTACAGCATTTTTGGCCGTAAGTGGGAATTGGGTACTGTCACCATTACCATGAGAATTTATTTGGACCTAAATTCGTAACATACAACGATTTTCTAAGAAATTCTAAAACCATTAGGTTTTGAACTCTTTCCATTTTTAAACATTTATCCGAAGTATGAAAGGTAGAAAACGACTCATTATTTTCATATAATTTCAATTCGTCTAGTTAATAAAAAGATCGGTACCTACTCTCCGAGACGCCATTGCTTCCTTTTACAAAGTTTCGAACTCAAAATGTTATTACAAGAAAGATTAATTAATTCAACATTGCTTAAGTTGAAGTAAAGGATATTGTTTCAAATTAAATACACACTTAGATACTGAGAATCTATTCCTTGGTTTAAAAAATAAAAAATTGGTTGAAAGGATTTTAAATTGATGCCTAACAACATCGACAGAGACAAGCTTTGAATGATTAAAAAGTTTAATTAAGTATTCAAAATAATTTAACAAATTCATGCAACTTAGCTGTCAAAAAAGTTATCAACAACAAACAATAGACAATTAAAAGAGGCTTAATTTGTAATCAATAAGCCACCAGAAGGTGACAATATAATCTGGGATACACACAAAGATCTAAAACGTCCTAATGTCTTCACTTCAACCGGATTAGAAGCAGCTCCTAAATTGTGGGCACCCGAATCCCATAACAAAAACGTTCCTAAATAGCTCTTCGATATTGTCCCCTACATCTAAGTGTTGTCTGTGGTGCACCATAGATGCAGCGAGTTCACTGACACCAGCATGGGGGCCATGGGGGCCATGATTCCGCACCGTGTGTCTATGTCTAATCGTCAATATTGATCCTCCGAAGATTATATTTTATCCAGGGTCAGGATATTATGTGTTTTTAAACATTAGGGACGGAAGTTAGAAAGTTGACGAGATTCCGAAGTGTCTGCGAAGTAAATTTCTGAATAAATGTGATAAAATATTGTTTGGAAGAAGTAAGTATTTCCTTATTCAAACTGAATTACTTAATTTTACATACTTCTTGTACTTACTCACTCATAAAGCATTTAATGCACAATTTATTAATATAAACAAAGTCCACAATTAACTTTTGAACAAGAAAAAAATTACACGATCTACCAAAATTCCGCATTTTCAGTCCCTTGTGCCTCTTGATTCTTACAAATAAAGTGCTTTTCAGAAAACCTTTCAACATTAAAAAAATAACATCACACATAATTTAAGAACGTGCATTCTAAAAGTGGGCAACGTCACAAATAGCTGTCAAATATTTAACTGTTTTTAGTAATCAAAACAGCGAAATATTTGACAGCTATTTGCAACGTTGCCCACTTTCAGAATGCACGCTCTTAATCACACTAGCGCCATTGACAAAACACTCGTAAAGCATTCATAATCCACAGATTAAATAAAATAAGCGCACTCACTTTAAAAAAGGAACTTGTTTCTCGATCCCCCACGCGGCAACGGCACCGCGCTATTCTGCGAAGTACTTTTCTTTAGTCTTGATTAGTATCGTTTCGCGGGCAGCCGCTATAAGATTTATTTACAATGTTCATTATTGCAAAGTTTTCGCCGAGATATTGTTGTTGTGAAGTTCTTTAGATAAAGGTCAGAGTCGGGCCTAATCACAGTTCGGTACGTTTTAACGTAGGAGTTTAAATATTTTAGAACGTAGGCTGCTGTCCTGCCTGGCTTATCTAGACTCTAGAAAGATAACACTGTAAAATTTTAATAAGTTAAATCATTAAGTTAATTTAATCTTCAATCGCTTTTGTAACTAATTCAACAAGACCAAAAAAAAGTATTTCAAACACTGCTCATACTTTACTTGATTTATTTGAATCGAAAAATAAATTGAAGGCTTTAAGTGATGTATAAAAGATCCCTACCTAACTATAGGGGTTCTCAATCAGCCTTCTGAAGGACCTCTATCCTGAAGGTTTCTATCGTATGACCTTCGCCCGCGTGGATCGTCAGTCTTTTTTCTAAAATAAAAGTACCCTAAGATACTCCCTATAACATTAGCTATCTGCCAGTGAAGGTCCCATCAAAATCGGTCCAGCCATTTCGGAGATTAGCCGGAACTAACAGACATACAGACAGACCGACAGACAGTAAAAAATGCAAATAATTATTTTTTTGTTTGGCGAAAGAGTGTTGTGATTTTGATCGGTTTGTATGTATGTATATGTACGTATTGTATGTATATATATGAATGTATAGATATTAGGACTTTGATAGACAAAGTCCGATCCATACGATAAAAATCAATATCAATATTCAACATGTATTTCTACAATCCATCAATGATTATCGAAGTTTATCCACCATAGAATCAGAACAGATCATGCAATTATTAGTCCTGAATCAGAGATACACGAGACAATGCTAGAATGTGATAATATCTAGCCAACAGTCTAACGACATGATGTTATTCTGATGGCAAAGCCCTGAAGATATCTATCTACTGGAGTGAAATGGTGCCAAATGGTAACAAGCGACATTTTTATATCACTTTAATACTTACGTATGGAAAAGCTTGGTTATATGTCAATATTTAACTAACGTATTCAGAATCAGCTACTTTTTAGAGTTCCGTAGTAAACAAGGAATCCTTATAGTTTTGCTATGTCCATCTGTCTGTCCGCGACTTAGCTCAGAGACGATAAGTACTGGAAATCTGTAATTTGGCATGGGTACATAAATTAATCACGTTGACAAAGGGGTAAAAAAAAAAATATGGTACCTCCCCTACACGTAAAGTGGGGATGCTTTTTTTTTTCTCGTCTACCCCATGTTGTGGGGTATCGTTAGAAAGGTCGTTCAAAAATATTGTGAGTTTGTGAAAACCATTTATAGATTCAGGCATCCGTTTGCGAAATATTAGCCCCTGCCAGGTAAATGGTTGTACTTGGATTTGTGAAAAAATTCACAGCAGCAGTATATATAACGAAATTAAAAGGAAAACTATCAGAGCTATGTAGGCTGTACAGGTTAACGAGTAATAATCAACCAACTTAAATTTGCGGTTTAAAAAACATGATCTCCCATACATTCCGTATGGGAGAACATGTTTTTCAACTACAATGTTAAGTTTGTTCTTGGGATAAATTCATTCTAACTACGGAACCCTTCATTGTGCGTAGTCCGAAACGCACTTGTCCGGTTTTTTGTTTGTGTATTTGCTTTTAATAAAATTAAAAGTATTATACGACATAATCGTATTTTCAGTTTCTTTCAGGTCCCGATACTGAATATCGAATTTTCGTACAATTACAGTATTGGAATGTAGACACTCCCTTTTTAAACCCTTGCAAATCTAAAACAAAATGTCAATCTGCCTACCCTTTTCCCAACTATATTAGGGTCGGCTTCTAGTCTAACCAGATGCAGCTGAATACCAGTATTTTACATGGAGCGGCTACCAATCTAACCTGCACAACCCAGTAACTGGGTAATACGATACCCCTTGGTAAGACTGGATGACTGACTTTCGGGCTTCTGACGACCCGTTAAGAACTGTCAAAGATCCACGAAAGACGTGCTTTCCGAAGCACGGACCGCACAAAGGAGTTTCGATATATAAAGATGGTCACCTATCCACGGACCAACCACGGCTTGCGTGGCTTAACCTGATGGATCGACCCGTGCGGCTGTTATTACTTAGCCACGAGCCCCTCTAAATCCTGAAAATCTAAAAGAAAGAACAAACTTAATACATAACATTATTTCATTAAAATAATATTGGAATGACAAAAATACGTTACAGATCCTACCTTTACCTACTCCATTTTAAAATTGGCTTTATTAATATTAATGAGCTGGTTCCGCCAACATATTATTATCATCTTATATTTACACTATTGGCAACAAAATCCATATTTCACGTGAAACCATTCTTTATTTACACTAACATGTATTTTTCACGAGTTCCACCTTTCAGCTTTTATTTATTGGCTTAGCGTTACCTGAAAACGAATGGGTTCTGTTCTACAAAATCAATATCATTGATTTGACATTTTATCTAAGTAACATTTTAGCTAGATGACCATTTTATTATTGTTACATGTATAAGACTGCATTTTAGTTGTTTTAAAATATGTAATAATGTTTCACGTTTAAATAAGGTTGAACAAAAAATATATTAAGTATTCACGTGAAATATGTACTTATTTTGTTGCCAATAGTGTAAATATAAAATGATAATATTATTTTGGCGGGACCAGCTCATTAATATTAATAAAGCCAATTTTAAAATGGAGTAGGAAACGGTAGGATCGGATATCTATGGGTAGGAACCAGAACCTATTTTTTGTTTTCTTATCATTCCATATTATTTTCATGAAATATTGTGATGTAGGTATTATGTTAGTTCTCTCTTTTAGATTTGCAAGGGTTTAAAAAGGGAGTGTCTACATTCAGAAACTACAATTGTATGGCAATGAAAGATTTATGATCGGAACTTGAAACAAACTGTTTATTGGTCCACTGTTACAAATAAAAAAAATAAAAAAAAACTGCCGTGCTAAGCCGAAAGGCGTTATCTCTGAGATACGGCCTTTTAGTTTTTTTTTATACCATTTAATAGCTATAACAACTTCGCATCTAATGGTATAAGCCAAATAACGCTATCTAACTTAAAACATTTAAAAAAAAACCGTAAGAAGTTTCATTTATCCTTATGTTTCCTTAAATTACAATGTACAAAAACTCAATTTTCTCAAAACTTACTCCGATTGAGATAACGCCTTTCGGCTTAGCAGGGCAGAATATATCTTATATGCTTTCTTTAACTAGATTAATTACCATGATTATTTGAACAGTAGCCCCAAGGCCCAAACTAAACATTGCCTAAATAAATATGTACCATCGAAGAATTTCATATCTAAGCAATTTGAAAACAAAATCCCGTGAACGCGATGACCACATCTGTTACCACCCCGGTTCTATGGCGGCCGAGCACTGCAAGCAGAAATAGTCCTTACGGTGCATAGATATGAACTTCTTCGATGGTACTATATCATAAGTAATACTAATTTTAATTTACCTTCGTATTTATTATCCAAAACTGCTTAGTTAGTCTCACTTTCGCATTCATAATATCAGTACGATCGATATCTGTTCAACTGGTTTACAGTATTCCCCATTTCCCCAAGCGGCAACCATCGAGACGGTTTTCTTTAACCAACCGTCGCAGAACGAAGTACATTCCTGTCACTTCATTTCATAAGCTGGTAATAGATATTCCACTTGGAAACTAACTTGTCTGCAAATACACGAGGCTTGTTTAAAAACACAAATCGATATATCTCCCCAGCTCTTAGCGACAAATGGTTCTGTATTTAGGGTTATAAAAGGGGAGACGGAAGAAAATATAATAAGTACAACGTGAAATAAAGCAATAAAATAAGGATATGTATCTATTCTAGTATATTATTTACTTATAATTTTCACCAATGACAGCCCCATTTTATGTCCAGGTAAATCACTGTCCATTCTAAGGTTGTCTGGAAGAGATCGCGGAAAGCGATAAGGCCGCCCATTGTATATTTTGTAGTGTTTGATTATTATTTTATGTTATGTATTTTTGTGTTCTCCCGGTCTGGGCGGAGCGGGAGGGCGTGTCAGACTCTTACTGACTAAAACCCACCCGTGTTCCTTTAGTTGCCTGTACGTTGGTACGGTATCTCTTTCGGACTTTCCCGCGAATGAAATCACTGTCTAATAAAGAAGAATAAATTGTAAAACTTTTTAACTACCTACCACCGTGAAAAAAGGCATGAAAATATACCTAATTAGGTATGAAAAATTAATAAGGGGATATATCTCAACAGTTTTAAAGCCGCCCATGGATCTCTGACTTGGCTTCACATGCCAGCGAGAAATACATATCTCTCAGGTATTCCGGTTTCCGCACGATGTAGTTCGACAGTCACAATAAGTTACACAAAAATTGCACGCCTTTCAACAAAGTTTTAATTTTTACAAAGTGAAATAAAGTATCAACTAAATATTTTTCTGATTTCACGAATTTCCTCGTCCATATCTAGCCGATGGGTGGGTTACCAACGATGGCAACCCATTTGTGTGTAGGTACCTACCTAAGTACCTATTGCGTCAATCCAAATATATCTTACTTTAAAATGAGTTTAACGTACAATAATGCGCAATTTTAGCTATGGCAACACTATCTATTTCAGTTCCCTATTTTTGGAATCCGTAACTTACTGCATATGTACCTACATACCTACATAATGTCGTCATTCTATCGCATCGTCGAACAGCTTGTAAACGTTCCTCGTTATTCATCTATTGATCTCATCACAAGTATCAGGAGCTTGGGTTTTATAAAAGCCATATAATACCAGTACCCCAATACCCGAGGGGGTCCCAACTCCCGATCACTTTGCCGCCTCGCGACGAGTATCTATAACCAGTAACAAGTTGCGAATACTCTGGGTGTGTGGGAATGACACGGCAAACATTTGTTTGTTGGCTTGTTGGTGGAAGATTGTCTTATGGCCAATATACTTATTGGCGTTGGTTCCGTCATTCTATTTGGAATCGTTTCATGTGTTAGTAAATCTTCCGCTATACAGGTTTTTCTTCCTTTTAATTGGTGTAAAAAAGATCGTATATAATGACGCCCGTGGGCATATCTTTCTGAATATTCATGAACAATTATGGAAAATTAACTTTAAAAGGGGGGGTTTATCTTTAATATTTATCATGTTATTCAATTTTTTATTTTTTTGTAGCGTTTGCCATATCTCCTATGTTATTGGCCCGATTTGGATTATGTTTATTACTTCCAAAAGTTATTTTATCGGATGAACTAACATTTTTTTGTAAAATTTGTCGACTTTAAAAAAAAACGGAGTTGTACACATTTTTTTCAAAAAAAATCAGTATTTATTTAAAAAAAACACAAGTGTAAGTCCATAAAATCATAGCAGGATATTGAAAAAAAAAAATTATAACAAAAAAATAAAAAATAAAGATAGACCCCCTTTTTTAAGTTAATTTTCGATAATTTGTCCTGAATATTCAGAAAAATACGGGCGGGCACATGCCCATGGGCGACGTTGTATTGTCTAAGGAATCGTTTAGCGCTGAGTGAAAACTCAAAGGAAACGTATTATGTAACCTCGGGATTATTAATTCTATGCCACATTTTTTTCATTTTGTGTCTAGCAACACTAATTATTTCGTACCTGGCAACGCGAACTGACTAATAAAGCAACCAATAGTTTATTGGAAAAGTCTCATGACGATCAAATATCAGATTTAGCAACACAAATAAAAGATCTGGGGGTAGCCGTACATTTTAACCAAGATGTAAGGTTTGTAGATTTAGGCCTTGTAGAGTTAGGCCTTGTAGAGTTACGCCTTGTAGAGTGAGGCCTTGTAGAGTTAGGCCTTGTAGAGTTAGGCCTTGTTGAGTTAGACCTTGTAGAGTTAGGCCTTGTAGAGTTAGGCCTTGTAGAGTTAGGCCTTGTAGAGTTAGGCCTTGTACAGTTAGGCCTTGTACAGTTAGGCCTTGTAGAGTTAGGCCTTGTAGAGTTAGGCCTTATAGAGTTAGGCCTTGTTGAGTTAGACCTTGTAGAGTTAGGCCTTGTACAGTTAGGCCTTGCACAGTTAGGCCTTGTAGAGTTAGGCCTTGTAGAGTTAGGCCTTATAGAGTTAGGCCTTGTTGAGTTAGACCTTGTAGAGTTAGGCCTTGTAGAGTTACGCCTTGTAGAGTTAGGCCTTGTAGAGTTAGGTCTTGTAGAGTTAGGCCTTGTAGAGTTAGGTCTTGTAGAGTTAGGCTTTGTAGAGTTAGAGGTAGGGGCATACACAGGGGCTCTACATTAGATCTGATAACTTTTTAACAGCAAAAGCGTTATGTAAGTCATGGCAACCTAGTGTACATGATTTTTTTATTTTAAATTCTGCTTTTCTGACCTCACTATCGACAAAACAAAAAAAAATCGTATTCGGTTTTCGACCGAAAATTAAAATCAGACCGAAAAATATAATTTTCGGTCGAACTCTTAACTTACTTACCATTGCTACAATATATTTAGTAGGTAGGTATGTATATTGTACTTTCGGAGCAATGAACAGACGTCTGACAGAATTTCCAAGTCAGAACTTTGCCCTTACAGAACCATTACGTTACAAGGTTGTCTACGATACGTACCACCGATAATCGTTAACATTATGTGACTCATAATAAATTATTATAAGTATTTTATTAATAAATATATCATAAAATTATTGTAAGTTAGTGCCCTGAGTTTAGTGTATTCCAGTGATTTCGTGTTTAAGTTTAGGTAATAATAGATGTAATAATAATGTTTAAAAACCGGCCAAGTGCGTGTCGGATTACGCACAATGAAGGGTTCCGTAGTTGGGATGAATTTATCCCAAGAACAAACTTAACATTGTAGTTGAAAAACATGTTGTCCCATACGGAATGTATGGGAGATCATGTTTTTCAAACCGCAAATTTGAGGTTGGTTGATTATTACTCGTTAACCTGTACAGCCTACATAGCTCTGATAGTTTTCCTTTTAATTTCGTTATATATACTGCTGCTGTGAACTTTTCACAAATCCAAGTACAACCATTTACCTGGCAGGGGCTAATATTTCGCAAACGGATCCCTGAATCTAAAAATGGTTTTCACAAACTCACAATATTTTTGAACGACCTTTCTAACGATACCCTACAACATGGGGTAGACGAGAAAAAAAAAGCATCCCCACTTTACGTGTTGGGGAGGTAGCCTAAAAAAATATTTTTCTTGATTTTATTTTACTATGCCGACAAAGTGTCGGCATGATTAATATGTATACATATGCCAAATTACAGCTTTCTAGTACTAACCGTCTCTGAGCTAACCCGCGGACAGACAGACAGACAGACAGACGGACAGACAGACAGATGGACATGGCGAAACTATAAGGGTTCCTTGTTTACTACGGAACTCTAAAAAACAGCTGTTCCATACATTTTCACCGCGTAGGATTTTTTTTTAAATAACCGACGTACAATTTCAACGCAGGAGTGTTCAGAATCATGAACTGAATCCATGGTAACAGGCTTCGCGTCGATGCCACCCTGTATACTTATCTATTATTAATTTTGATAATTCATGCGAAAAACCAGGCTTTTAATATTATTGGCAACGGTTTTTAAAAAACATTCTTGTAACTTGTCAGCCAAACAGTAGTCATTCCAAAAATTCACAAATTCCGTCCGATCTGAAGATGGAAAGCGCCAAAAATCACGTGAAAACCGCTCATTTTAATATAGACACCATTGAACTATTTTTAAAGGGTTTATAACATAAATAGTACAAAGATGTTTATTGAAAACACGACTATCACAACTCTATCAAGCACTTTCAAAAGTCGGCTCAGAAAATCCTCCTTCCATTCAGAAATGGCGCGCTCGAACAGATAGTGGGTGAAACTCGCGGTGTGGTATATGCAAATTAATTGCAGTATTAGTATTCTTTACATAGCTAGATATGCACAAACTAGCGATTAGCATAAGAATAGGCCAACGATCGTAGAATTAATATTGTATTGCAACTATTTATAACAATTGTGTTGACTGCGAGTAGGTTTGTTGTTCTGCGTTTTATCGTGACACAAATAACGCCCGTGGTCACGTGAGGATAGGTTGAATAATTATGTTACTTACTTCTAACAGTGAAACTTATATGAATAACTTCTTCTTCTTCTTTTCGTGTGGTTAGTGACTAACCTGGTGTCAGAGTTTTTTTAAAGCCGCCCATAGGCGACCTTGGCTTCACAATTTCACATGCTCTCGAGAAATATCTCTCAGGCATATCGGTTTCTGCCAGGGTTGCGAGTTTGTCCGAAAGGGATATCGCGGCCCCGGCACACAGGCAACGGAACACGGGTGGGTCAGTAAAAGTCACACGCCCTCCCGCTCCGCCCAGAGCGGGAGAAGTTATTTAATAATTTCCTACCCTCAAAACCTTAGATAATTTCTCACCCGCCCGGCGCGCGTGGAACACAAAGGGCCGTCGAACCACGTCTAGATATTTTCTTCTTACAGAACACCTTGTTTCCTCATGTGAAAAATCACCAAGAATACTCCGTCTTTGTCTGTGAAAGTGGCCGCTGGTCCCAACCGCTGCGCTTGTTACTGCGTCGGTCTCCTACAGGCTAAAACCACACGATAGCCCACCTGAGCACTTAGGGATACTCCGTGTTAATATCACCTGTAGGACGCACCGGTGTGACAGAACACTTCTAAACTATCTAAGTTGTAGATTTTTTTAGATCAGTAGTTTATTTATTTTATTGTTTATGTACACACAGTAAAATAAATAGAGATATGACTTATATATAACTTTTGAGTACAAAATTCAATACACAATCAGCCTATAGTTCCCACTGCTGGGACTCCACTCTGTGAAAGCGAACGGGCCGTAATCCACTACGCGGCCCCAATGAGGGTTGATAGATTGCCCGGCTTATTTCTTAATAAATTTCTTCCAGCAGACCTGTGAAAGGAGAAATTACGAATAAATGGAGACAATAGTGTGTGAGAACAAGAAGAGAACTTAAATTAAAATATTAAATATACTTAACACATAATTTTGTTAAACAAAAATTCAAAACATTTCAAATATATGAGCAATTTTGAAACGTCAGAAGTTAAGTGCACGGTTGCAATTTGTCGTTTCCAAGAATCAGTAGAAAACTCCACGTTTATTATTTAAACTTTCTTTAAAATTTTGCCTATGGTCACCATGTTTCTCTAGGGCCTACCCAAATGGCTTGAAAAAAAATCAACATGACTAATAAGTAACTTTTACAGCGGAATTTTCTTTCTTCCGAACATTTATATTCGATTTATTAAGCTTCAAATCGCCGCCAACCAATATACTAATTACATACCATGTACCTGGGCGAGAGAGAGAATATAGAATGCTCATTTCAAAGTTCTTACTCTTTCAGATAGTACCTAGGTACTTACTCATTCCATGCTGCCATGTCATTATTCTAAGGTAGCCATCTTGTTCTAAACTTTGGGCGACCGAGCTCTGTTCGGGTGAAAATACGAGAAAGCTAATTTTCCCAGATATGAGACCTCGCTAGATCGATTTTTCGCCCCCGTAAACACCACCTATATTGCAACTTTCATCGAAATCGTTAGAGCCGTTTTCGAGAACGTGATTACAAAGAAACACAATGTGGCCCATGGGCATGTAACCGCCCGTATTTTTCTAAATAGTCATGATTTTTTTTTTTTTTTAATTCTTGAGTCGCGTTTGCGTTCTCTATCCGATGTTATTGGCTCGATTTGGATTCTGTTTATTATTTCTAAAAACCGAGTTATTTTATCGGATTAACTATCATTTTTTATTAAAAATTTATAGAATATGATAAAAAAACGGAGGTGAAGACATAAAAAAAAATCTGCATTTAATTACCCCCATGATAAAAAAACAACATGAAAATATTCGAAAAATTGCTCGTTTAATAGTATAGGATTTATATACTAACTTCTAATTTATCTCGGTTCGAGGGCAATGACCTACATAATGTTGTGCTCCCTTCCCACAAGCTTACTAATCCTTAGGTCTCCTAGTGAAAGGTCCAAGTAATCCTTTTAGCAGACTTTATGTTGGAATAAAGTCCAATACACACACGTGAATGTTGGTAAATTTCACATTTCGTTCACTCCGTTTCTACGAAAATATTTTTTTTTGTGGTTTTTCTAGTAACGACATCAGTTTTAGTAAATGTCCAAGAAATATTTTTAATGTTATCGTCAATGATAGAAGAAATAAAAAAACTTTACTGAAGATAAAAATTGGTCAAGTGCGAGTAGGACTCGCACACGAAGGGTACCGCCGTTCAATATTTAACACTAGGTACGTTTTTTACTTTAGTAAAAAAAACACCTTTCTCCCTTGAATTATTAACTTTTTTTTATTTTTTTTTATTTGTTGTTATAGCGATAATATAAATATACAATATGTGAAAATTTCAACTATCTACTTATTACGGTTCATGAGATACAGCCCACTGACAGACACACGGACGGACGGACGGACGTCAGCGGTGGCTTAGTAATAGGGTTCCGTTTGGCACCATTTGTGTAGGGAACCATAAAAATTACGTAGGTACCTAATCATGACTTTCACTATCTAAAACAAAGGAACTCAAAAGATTAGTCCGCACTTCACGTAGCCCTTAAAACTTATTCAAGTGAAAATTCAGATGATAAAAGAATTTTTATCCGCATTGTAAACTTTGAGAGATAAATAGGATAGTGAAAAAATACAGTCGTAGGAAAGTTAGTCGGTGAAACAAATTGTCGTGATGTTTTCATAGAAATTGTTTCACCAGAGTCCCGCCGCGCCTATCCGCTAGCGCCCTTAAGATCCCTAATGATTACTTCCACGCCTTTACTTGCCCAAAGGTGGAGTTTCTTGCCCAATCTTCTCCATACGAAAACTACATTTTGGAAGGCGCGGCTAGAATCATTTCTATTTTTTGTAAAATTGATGTTCATATGTGCCTTTTATGTGTATATATAATTGAAATAAATAGTTTGACTTTGACCAACTCAAAGTTTCTACTAAGTATAGTTGTCACGTTTTACCATGGCAGTAACGGTCATTGCCCTTTCATTAATATCTCTCCGTCAGAACCCAAACAATAAACTATCTATGGTTTTTCATTTTTTAACACTTTCGACTCCACCCAGTTTTCATAGAACTCATCTGCCATGCCGCCATACAAATTGAAAGTGAACCCTCCTGGAGGGTTGCCGGCATTACGTTTGCGCTAAAGTTAAACATCGCGGACGGTCAACGGCATTGGGTTTAAAACAGTGGCAGAAAACACTTTAAAACGAAGTGAAATTGTGTTTTCAGGGGGTCTTGTCGCTATACGCGTTTCCAACCTTTTACATATTTAGTAAAAACATGAAACCGTAAAAAAAAAATGCTTGGATTTTAAAACCAACGCATACACTAATAAATCTTGTTAAAATATACATCAGATTTGATTTTCACGGTTGATAATGCTGTACTTGCTAAGAAAAACCTACATTTAAAATGGCATCCCATATGCGACTAGGTGAACCCTCCAGGAGGGCTCCCGGCACTGAACGTGTTAAAGATCACGATAGATATTGTTTCAGGACATTAACGGACTTCATTTCATTTTTTTTTTTGTAAAAAATGTTAGAAAATTAGGGTGGTTTAATGACCACAATTGCCCTGCTAAAAAGCAACAACTATGGTAAGACAGCTGTTGTATGTTGTCTTTATTGTGAACTAACTTCTGCCCCCGAATTCGTCCGCATTGAGCTTGTTTTAACATAAAGTACCTAGGCGACCGAGTTCTGCTCGGGTGAAGATAGAGAATGCTCATTTCATAGTACAGGATAGTTCATACTAATTCCATGCTGCCATGATAGTAGGTACATACTACTTCCATGCTGCCATGTCATTACATATAAGGTAGCCATCTTGTTTTAAACTTTGGGCGACCGAGCTCTGCTCGGGTGAAATTACGGAGAAAACGAATCTTCCCCGATATGAGACCTAGCTAGATCGAGCTTAGGCCCCTGTAAACCCCTTTATTGTAACTTACATCGAAATCATTGGAGCCGTTTTCGAGAAATTGATTACAAATATATATACAAATATTGCTCATTTAATAATATAGGGATAAAGGAATATATCCTTTGACACTCGGCAATAGTGTAGCTTTTTGTCAGTGAAATATTGCCTTATGCCTTTTATACACATACTCTTTATTATTATATTAATACGTGAAGCAAAAACTTTGTTCCCCTTTTTATGAAAATTACGCGGACGGAGGAATATTAAATTTGGCACAGTTAAAGTTTATATGGAGAAGGAGTGCAGAAAGCTAATATTTTTATATAAATACATTAGAAATAAATTTAATTAATAAAAAAAAACATTACACACACTACCATGCTTTTGACACAAGATGGCTACCTTAGAATCATGATATTTAAATGAATTATGGTCGAATTTCGAGCTCTGGTCGACCACTAGTAATATTAAATTTTGACTAGATTAATAGACCTGCAACTCATTCTACAGACAAAACTACGATAACAGATTCCCTAGAGTTTTCAGGTACTTACCTTTTTACTTACTTCTTAATGAAACTAAATAATTATATACATGAAAGAAAATATTGTTTGTCAACTCTGTAGCGTTTTTGCTTTTCCTTTGTTCGTGAATAGTTTTAACGCAAACGCTGTATAGCTATCTAAACAGTAGCACAACTGAAACGATTGAATTACTGTTTACATGTTACCATAACCATCCATATTATATAAATTTAGGGAACAAGGTTTATGAAAGGAGAACGTAGATTATATCCAGTAGTCACGTTCCAAAGCGATTCGCAGAAAAAGATTCATTCATCCTTTAAAAAAAAAGATACCTTTTTAAAAAACGAATTTATTAATACGTCATTCAATCACTACTGCCAACGAAGAGTTATTCAAACTTGTCAAGTTGTTAGTTTGATACCACGAGCATCAAATAGGACGCTAAAATTATGAGTCCAAACAACACAGCGCCAAGATGCGCTTACATTGTAAAATCTGCTTGAAAGTAGTTGAGAATAGCTCGGATTAGCTCAAGCTCTCGTATTATGGTGTGTTAATGTGCAAACCGGCACTCTAAGGCAATAACAGCTACATAGAAACATGACTCTTGTTGTTCAATCGAGGAATAAATCTTCAGCGCGATCAAAGAAGATAAAATTGCTCTTCAAGGGCACTTGTCAGATCGATAAACGCCTTATACGTCGAAATTGCTTTGATAAAACAATATGAGAAACAGATACAAATGTCAGTGTTATTTGTAGCTTTTTGTTTTTTATCTATAAAATTCTTTTAACAATCTTTTATTTATTAACCTGAACCCTCAAGAGTCATGTTTGCAGTTTTTACTATAAAATAATAATGATCAATTCGAATACGTTCAAATAACCAGTTCTAATAAATGTTACGATTCGTTAAAAGTAGGTACAAGACTCGTGTTTTGCTCTATTGATTATTCTGAGGAGACTGCAGGCAACTTGTTTGATTTTGACGGCGTAATCTACAAAGGGCGGCGTAATATTCTCTCATCCGTTAGTATACTTACTTACCGCATCTCGGTTAAAGTAAGCTTTCACAATTTATTTTATTCAGAAACGGAAGAAACTATTCGAATGAAATTCGTAATTTTTATGGTGTTCATAATTAACAGAATTCTGTCTATTCTTCCTATCTATTATTATAAAATTATAGTATCCTTTTCTGTATGATGAGTTTCGTCGAGTTCCTATAAAAATATTTTTTTTTATATCGACGAAAATCCTAAAATTCAAAACCAATTACTATAGGGCCATCAGACCCTTACATATCGCATAAAAAGCACCATAATGGTACAAAACCACCTCAAGCACTATTAGTTCTTTTATAAATAGAACACGACTCACGTACCGTTAGTTTCAAACCGCGCGTTTTTTAATCGAGTTCTAAATTCGAATAAGTCTTACCAATCAATTAACTGGCCGGTGTTCGGTGTTACACGGAATTAGGGCAAAGCTAACGCTCCGTGCTCATATTAGATGAACGTGAGCTGCCCTTAATCCGGGACTGGAGAACAATTTGTATTACGAATTATGTAAATGCACATATAATATGGAGATATTATGAAATCTTTTGACCACATATTGATCCTTGGGTGAAGAAGGTGTATGATTTTTTTACAAAGGAAGGAGTTTCGATTCTGAAATCTTAGAATGTGAAAAATATATAGCCTTAAAATGTTATTTTCAACGTATCCAAAGATATGGAATATATTTTCCTTCCAAGAATGTATTGGAGTATTCAGATATTTAATCATTCAGACTACTACTATTACATGAATCCTTACTTTCATCGATAAAGACCTTTCCTGAAAAAAATATGGGAGAACAGAAGCCGAAATGAAGACCTATCTGATAAATGGTGTAAGGCTTAACAAGATTGGAACCTAATAACCGAAGCAAATAATATCTTTGGCCTAATGTGGCGACATAAAAAGCTATAATTAATCAAGTGTCAAGTCTGCGATGTGACGGAGCCTCTAGAACACTCTATATTCATACTGCCACGCCCAATGTGGCAGCCGCTTCCTTACCTAATATTATTAGAGGATAAATTACTGTTTTTGACGATATAAATATACATAGGAGAGATTTAGAAATTCGAGCTACGCTAAAAAAATATTTTTGGTACTAATTCCAAAAGCATAAAATTATACAGAATTTTGTTCATACAATTTTGTATGCATGTGTTTTTTGTTTCTTGGTAAATATAAGTGTACATTCTATAGGTACACCCCTGCCCGTGATCTTATTTTATATTTACATTACTTAACTCTTTTTTTCCTGTAGTTTTTTTACTTTCTTAGAAGTGGCTCAATTAAGGAGATTACATTTTTATAAATTAATATTATAAAGAGAAAAGATTTAATGTTTTGTATGTTTGTTTGTAATGGATAAACTCAAAAAATATTTAAACGATTTAAATAATTATTTCACCTACAGAAAGCTACATTATTAGCGAGTAAAATGCATGTATTTTAGATATATTTTTTTATTTAAAAAAAAATAGAGATCCCTGCGAAAATTGCAATAATTTAACCCAATTTATCAAAAGCCTATACAAGTTTTTTTTTAATGATACATAAAATAATGTACTATTGTTTATAGTATTCATCGTTACGCACAAAAAGTCCGCGAAGCTATATGTCTAACTATTATAGTTAAGTCACAATAAGCATTTTGTGTTCAAATTAGTCAATCAAAACATGGATAGAATCGAAAAATTCTATGTATAACGTACAATGATATTAATCCTTATCCAAGTACATAAATAGTTTCATAATCAAAGTTGATTATCATCACGCTATGAGCCTTAGGAGTCGAGCAAAAGTAAATAAGTTAGAAAGAACGCTTAGTGAAAACGAAGTAACAGTGCAGGCGAGCGATGCGAAGGAACAAGAAATTTCACGCAGAGGAAGCCGCGGGCAAAAGCTAGTATATAACGCGAAAGTAAGTTTGTTTGTTTGTTACGCTTTCACACTAAAACGGCTGAACGGATTTGTATAAAATTTGGAACATGGGTAGACCATGACCTGGGGAAGGACATTGGCTAATTTTCATCCTAGATCGCAGACGAAGTCGCGGGCAACAGTTAATATTTACTTTATAAAGTCCATCTAAAATAGAAAAAAGTACAAGTAACCTATCGATTTCTTCACAGCCAGCACCCTGAGAATCGAAACAATTATGTATCTGTAGGCCGTACAAGAGTTCCGATAGGGGACAACAAAGGGGTCCCTTTTCCCCCACAGCGGCATTCAGATACCCGAAACAATACATGCTCGGTTTTTATTTCATGCCATGTTCTCTAGATAGTGTACAACTGTAGATACGAAAAGTATACAGACTAATTCGGCGTTAACTAAAGTAAATCAAGTTACCCAACGTAGCACTGGCCGAAAAAAAAAACTTTTGAGTGAGTTTTATTACACAACCTACACAAATACTCATTCAATCAATTCAAGACTCATTTAGCTGTTAAATTCACCACATATTGATAAGTGTATCATCTACAGTTCAACACTAATATTAAAAAGAGAAAAGATTTGTGTTTTCGTTTGTAATGAATAACCTCAAAAACTACTGGACCGATTTAAAAAAATCTTTCACCAGTACAATGCTATATTATCATTGAGTAACATGGCTATAATTTATAAAGATACCACATGGGAGATGCCGCTGGTGGAAGCTAGTAATAGATATTACATCCCTTATCATGACATTTATGCTGAGCTGAGGCCCTATTGGCATTATAATCATTGTTTTCGATTTTTATTAGTTATAAGGTGTATTTATCTGCTGTAATGCCAATAAACGCATTTTTCTTTCTTTCTTTCTTTATATTTTTATTTTTATTACATAGATATCCGTGGACGATTCTGACGATTTATAATTTATTTTAGAAACATTGTTCTTATGTAAGTAACTTTTTTGAGAACAAATATTTTGAACCTAGATACAATAACACGTGTGTGTTTGACAAAGATGTAAAAAGTAATAATTTTAACTCATCTGATTCAGGTCACAGACTACGCAAGGCGTGGTACCTCTAAATTAATTAGCGTAGCTGTGCCGTCTACACAAAACAAACATAACTAAAAATGTTTCCTTAAATTAGTAAATTATTAGTTATAGGGTTAGAATAATAATTAAAAAAAAAAAATACCTAAAACCATTCCCAAAATATTACAGTTACACTTTGATACATTCCAGAAATAATACTAAATTACTAATACTATATTATCATTCAAATTAAAAAAGCATGCTTATTTTTAAATTTTAATAAATATTTCATAAAGATATTCAATTTAAATCTCACATGTGGCATCCCGACATTAAAGATTAAATTATCTATAATTTGAATACATTTATAAATTTTGATTTCATTTAATATTATTCAATATTATTTTTCATTTAGCGATAAATTATTTTAAATAAATAGAAAGAATTAAAGGAATCTAACCTTTTGTAATTATAATATATTATACTTTGGTATGTGCAGGATTAAATTTTCTTTTATGTAAATTCTCCACCGTTACTAAAATATGTATTTACAGAAGCGAGGTTATTATACTTTACGTCGTCCTACAACATATGTATAAAGAGAGACATGTAGGATTTGAAAGAAAAAAATTATAACGACTCGCCTGCTGATATTTCGGTGTATCCTTCACTTTCTTTAGGCGGTCCTACACGCCCTAGAATTGCCGACACGGCTCTAATTTATTTAGAAATGGCAGTAGTCGAGTAGCTACGAGGTGTAGTAAGCCTAATTGTTAATTTATAAACGTTAGAAGCCACATTGTGAACAATACGCTACTGCTTACCATTACGGTCGGAATGTAGTCTAAACTTATGATACGGTACCAATTTGTATGTACAGCCATTTTTTGAGAGAATTTGTTTAAACCGCCTCTATAGCTTTCGCATAGCGTTTATAATACTTTGAGCTCACTCGAAATTGAGTTCCACGGCCGCAAATGTAACATTGTATTTGCCAAAACACAGACTTGGGAACTTTGACACTTGGGGAGATCTTTATGACTTAGCAATAAGGCTGATTTTCGTTTGTTTTCGGGGCTAATTGAGAGGGTCCTGTCAGAACTTCGTAGTGGTCACTGATGGGATGACTCACATCACTATCGCAGTGCATTCTTGGGACGTATCCGTTTCTAAGTTATTTTTTATTTGGTTACCGTTTGAACTTGTGTCGACGCGTTTAATAGGTCATCATGAATGGCGTATCTTTATGCTTCACTTGGGTTTTTGTAACATAGAGCTTTGATGAGTTACGAGGCGTTTTGTCACGTAGGTTTGTATTAGAAAGCAAAAGCAGTGATTTGTCGAGATCGATGCCTAAATAGTTTTTGTAGGAAGAAAAGTAAGTACCATACTTAATCAGTTAGTGTAGATACACACTTCAGAATCAATTTTTGATTTCAAATAGAAAATTGCTTGACAAGCTCGTGGTTTTTTCGTGCTTGTCAAGCAATTTTGACCGTCTAGGGACCCCATTAGGACTTTGCAACCGAATTCCGTCGTAAAGCAATCGCTATGTATGTCGAGCCTGCAGCTCCAGGCCTTAGGCTACCTACTAATATGTCAAATTTCATAACGATTGGTTCAGCCGTGAAGCCGGTTACCGACGATATAGAGACAGAAAGACAGAGTTAGATACTTTCGCATTTATAATATCTACTATTAATATGGATTTTGTCAGACTTCTGTGTAGGTGCTACACCACATCCTTTAGTAATCTAGTGATAACTTGGCCAAAAGCATTAGCTTTCGCGACCTCGTCCGTGTGGATATCGGAAGTTATCCTCCGGGAACGTACTACCAGGATAAAAAGTATACTACGTCCTAACCAATGTGCCAAATTTCATCAAAATCCATTCAGCCCGTTTTAGCGTGAAAGCGTAACAAACAAACTCACTTTCGCATTTACAATATTAGACAGAATTAGGACACTACACATGCATATTGGTTACCTAACTAAGTTAAGTAAGTTGCAGTGGGCTGGCCATGTTTGTGAAGGACCGATGGACGGTGGAGCAGCCGAGTACTTGGAGTGGAGACCGCGTATCGGCTAGCGTAGTGTGGGACGCCCTTCAGCTAGATGAACCAACGACCTTAAGAAGATGGCTGGGAGGGACAGACTGGATGCTGTAGGCGCTGAACAGAGGGTTGTGGCGCAGCCTGGGAGAGGCCTATGTCCAGCAGTGGACTGCCATAGGCTGAGTTGATTGGACTAAGTTACTATTATGTCAGCCACATAAAACCACCTAAACCTGCGTAACTAACGCCACACAAATATTCATACCAATTATAAAAATTAATATGCATAAAATAAACTAAACAAGGTAAACTCTACGTAGCTACAAAACTAATTAAAATAGATTAATAGAAATAAAATGTTAACAAGATCTGAGATACGATGCTAATTATTGATTAATTCTTGTTACGATTAAAACAGGTAAACTATTAAAGTAGCTACCTAACCTATTTAATTGAATTTAAATTACTTTATTAATTTGTGAATAGTTTGGCCGTCACAGTATTAACTTAGCACTACCTAGTGTATAATTGACTTTTATCTTTAATCAAATATCAAGGAGCACTTTTTATGTAGACAAAGGTTTTTGCAGACTGATTGATGAGATCAAATTCTTCTAACTGAACAGACAGCTGTGCTGCCGGGGAGTTTGTTGCGCCACTTCTTCTTCTCAGCTAACGCACTAGGAAGTGGTGAAGGGCGCCGTTTTGGGGACTGTCTTATGTAATTTTGGCGTTCGAAAAGTGCTGATTCTCAGCCTAGTTTGAATATATATATTTTTTTTTTTTATTGTTGACGAGTCTAACATAGTCAGTTACAAATCACGTTAAAATAGAAGTAAGGTCTAGTTCCATCTAGCATGCAATAATTAGAGTTAAATCACCATAGAGAGCTAATGAGGTTAGGCTTGTAGAAATAAAAGTACATATCGATGTATCGAGACATCGATATATTTTTTTTCGATACATCGATATTTTTTGGCGATATTATTATTTCGATATAAAATATCAAGTAAGTATCGAAAATGTATCACCGAGTACAAATGTGCCACTGCTGCACCGCTGGAATTCTGAGCCGTAAAAAAGAAGACTTATTTTTATCAATGTTTTTAGGGTTTGGTTATTCTCGTTCGTCCACACCCCGTCGTCCACACTGCGGACGACTGGGAAAGATGCGTTCTGTTCGTTCACAGTGTAGACGAACAGAACGCAACATTCCCAGTCGTCCGCAGTGTGGACGAGCGGGAATGACTCCTTAGCTCAGAGACGGTTAGTACTAGAAAGCTGTAATTTGGCATATGTATACATATTAATTATGCCGACAAAGTGGTAAAATAAAATCAAGAAAAATATTTATTTTTTAGGCTACCTCCCCTACACGTAAAGTGGGGATGCTTCTTTTTTTCTCGTCTACCCCATGTTGTGGGGTATAGTTAGAAAGGTATTTTAAAACCTATTGTGAGTTTTCAAAACCATTTTTGGATTCAGGGATCCGTTTGAGAAATATTAAGCTTTTAACTGATTTTTTTGTTAGAGGCAAGTGTCCCCCCCCCCCCCCATTCTAGCTAAATGGTTGTACTTGGACTTGTGAAAAAATTCACAGCAGTAGTATATATAACGAAATTAAAAGGAAAACTATGAGAGCTAAGTAGGCTGTACAGGTTAACGAGAAATAATCAACCAACTTAAATTTGCAGTTTGAAAAACATGATCCCCCATACATTCCGTATGGGAGAACACGTTTTTCAACTACAATGTTAAGTTTGTTCTTGGGATAAATTCATCCCAACTACGGAACCCTTCATTGTGCGTAATCCGACACGCACTTGGCCGGTTTTTTTTTAACTTATGACTTTATGATTGTACATCAGAAATTCAATCATTTATTTCGGAAATCATGCATATTGTATTTGTATTAGAACTTAAAAAAATATGTTAGTAACAATTTTTTTTTTTTAAATATATTCCTTGTTTGGTATTTATATATATTATTATGAATGAAACACAAACACAATAGAATTTCTTAAAGTACAAATATTATTTTGAAATTTTCACGGATATAGGTATCAATATATCGATTTTTGTTTTTTTTTAAATATCTATGCGATATATATCGATACTTTTTGCCACTTTTTGCATCCCTAAATAAGGTTGGATTGGAAGTTTTGCAACTAAGAACAAACTTTGGAATGCAAAACCTAGTACCACCCCGGTTTCTGAAAGGAGTGGGTAAGTTAATTCCATCTTTTGAAAGGTAAGTATTTAATTATTTAATTCAAAGTTTCCAACATAAAACATAACTAATACTCTATCAAATCCATGTTAAGTCATTGTATGTAATTGCTGTGATCACATACCTACATCAAATCACTTGACAAAAAATTGTGTTCAAGGTTTCAAGGACTACAGTTAAACCAGAATAAAATCTTTTTAATCTTAAAAAGCAAAGCATTAACTAAATTAATAACCTAGACTAAATTAAATGTCCAAATAAATAACACAATGAAGTTTTTATTCATCACAATTATCTTAACAAGACAATCTACGTATGCTTACAAAACAAAGGCCTTAAATAAGATTTTCACACAGTTTTATGTTTAAAACTTGTGAGACATGTAAATAAGGTACCTTACCTAGTATAAGTCTTCTATTCACTTTAATCGAAAATGTTAAAGCCTAACAAATTCAATCGTCATCATTATTGTAAAATACAATACACAATACAACTTCAGAAATAAACAGACATTCTGGATTTACGGTAACAATATGATACAAAGACTGACGAGCAGGGCTTCTGATGTTTTTTTTACCACAGCAGTTTTTAGAACAGCAGACAAGTCCTTAAATGCAGACCAGGAATCGGCAATCGTAGCATCCGACCCTCCAGATGGATGAAATGATGAAATCATCATCATCATCATTTCAGCCGAAAGACGTCCACTGCTAGACATAGGCCTCCCCCAAATGGGGGGGTTTGCCATAATCGCCACGCTTGGCAGGCGGGTTGGCGATCGCAGTACGGTGTTAAAATTCATAAAGAACGCTGCTGCCCATTCTCTAGTGAGTCCCTTAGACGCCTTTTACGACACCCACGGGAAGAAATGGGATGGTACTATTCTTTACGTCCGGCACCACACGGAACATGATGAAAATGGCAGACTGGATGCAGAAGGCAGAGAGCCAGGTGTTGTGAATCAAGTCGAGAGAGGTCTAAACGCAACCTTAGACTGCGATAAGTTGAGTTGATGTGTGATGTGTGTGGGAGCCTATTTTGGTTATTTAAAAATGGATCTAAATAAACTCGTTTTAGACCCCCCTGTGTAAACAAAAAGGCCTAACTACACTACAAGAACAAGGCATCTAGTCATAGTAAATAAGGATTACACAACTATATTCCCCGAAGGTTTTGGCAGAGGTGCACCTATAATACACCCAAATTTCGCCAGTTATGTTTAAATCCCATATAATAGGGGGCGAGCCTATTGCCATCAACCGGGCACAAATCCAGACTCCGGGCTGCTACTGAAAAATTCCAGGACCTCCTGCTCAGCACTAGCGCTTGCGTCCACTAGGACAAAGAGTCAGTCAAATTAGGATACTGGGTAATAATTAACTGAAGACCATTGAACAGTGTTTTGGTCAACATCTGTCACGTTTACACGTACGACAAGGACGATCGTAAGCGCTCTACTGACTGGGACCGCAGATTACCTTACGATGTGATGCTTCGAGACCGAAACTAACCTCAGACGGAATCAAACGTGACGTCATTACATGAACGAAGAACATAGATACGATGAGGAAATGCAATCATGAAAGCATAACCATACACAGCATAGCATAAGCAGGCTATAACGTTGGAACTGCTGCGACACAGGCTTCCCCTCTATGACAAGGAATATCTAGAAATGCAAGAAGAAATATTGTTTCAGTTATTGGATACTAACTAGCCTTTTCCCGCGGCTTCGCTCGCGTGGAGGTCGTAAATTATCCCATGGGACGTACTACCGGGATAAAAGTATCCTATGTGTTAATCCAGGTTATAAACTCTATGTGTGCCAAATTTTGACCAAATACGTTCAGCCGTTTTTGCCTGATTGAGTAACAAACAGAAACTTTCACATTTTTAGGGCTCCGTAGTAAACAAGGAACCCTTATAGTTTCGCCATGTCCGTCTGTCTGTCTGTCTGTCTGTCCGTCTGTCTGTCCGCGGCTTAGCTCAGAGACGGTTAATACTAGAAAGCTGTAATTTGACATATGTATACGTATACATATTAATCTTTCTATATAAATCTTCTTTTTTATAACCTACGAAAAATTTCAACGCAGGGATGTTCAGAATCATGTACTGAATCCATGGTATCAGTTTTCGCGTCGATGTCCCTGACCCTGTTTAAAGTAGTAGTAGGATATTTGACCATTTTGATCATTCTGGTTAGTCCCTTAAATAATTAGCGGAATTGCAGGAACAGCTTATCTCTTCCCATGGGATTCAGATGGGGTGACTATGGTATCATAGAAATGCATCACGCCCACAAGATACAAAATACGTCATTCATAAGTACGCACAAAAAACTGCTAAGGAATGCTTCATCGATCTTAGAGTAAGTACCTAGTAAAGGAAACCTCTGAAACTACAGTCCGGCCGTTGAAAGAATGCGTTCCTGACACCTGTCAGTTTGACTAATTCTAGTAGTAATAAGGATCAAATTCACAAAACACATATTCGTTAGTATGAAACTGACAGGTGTCAAAAACGCATTCTCTCGTCAGCCGGACTATAAAATGGACCAGAATGAAAACAAAAAAAGAACACTTTAGAAGATGAATCACGGATGGAACTCCACTGCAACTCAGATAAAACTGCAAATCAAACATACTTGCATACAAACAATGTATTTTACAAGTTACTTCACGAATTCTAATTATACGCATTAACATGTGAAGTGCAACAGTCATAGTTAACAGGTGGCCGGCCCTGGTTAAACGCTTTTAAAACAACCGATTACCTATCACAGCAATCCAACTTTGTTATAATCAAATTTGTTTATCTACACATGAAATTATATCTTGTAACAAAGGAGCAAGGTTGAATTTCATTTGATGTACGCACCCTAGTACAATAACAGGGAGCCCTATTGTTGCTTACGCAAAGATGTAATCTCTTATTTTATTATTACCTGACTGGAAAGGGACACAGGAGACCCTATAATAAATATTGAACTTTATCTTCTTTAAAATAAAGTACATTGTACGTTGCCCCCATTTTAATTACATAAGGTTCGCTTTAAATACTTAAACGCTGTGAAGCGGTCTATACCGTGACATGTCAATTTTTCTCAGCTTTGGTATAAATTCTGTGAAATATGGCTAATGACGTCACTGGCGATAGTGGGAGATAATAAAATTATGTCTGACGTGTACACAATGGCGAATATGGGCCACTATGTTATGTCCACTGAGGGGTTCATAATTACTGACAGACATCTTGTATAGGTAGGTAGCAGTATCGCGTTGTATGTGGAAATGTGCCGAATATAGGGCGCATTTTGTTTGTAACATTTCCTACCGTTGAAGCAGGTATCCGTTGCAAAAATCAATATGCTCCATGATCGTCATTTGTTTTGCGCTGACAATTCTGCCATTCCAAATAATAAAATGGCTCTTGTCAAGTTAAAGGTAAAAAAATCAATACTGCACAAAATACGGTCTGCAGATAGAAATAAATGAGGAATACCTTGATCAAGAATATAGAGAATAGAGTACTCCTAATTATGTACACCATGTGAATTACAGATATAAATGTATATAGAAATTTTATATGATGTTAGAATACCACATTAGTTGCTTGTAGATGTAATGTAGGTACTCTAACCCCTTTCATCACTAACTAATACACCCACCCTCCAACATCAAAACCACACACGACATAATGATATCCTTCTATCCACCAGTTACCAATTTCCGTGATAGGATTACCAGGGATCCAGCCGCTTGAGCAGTTCGCTCGCTAGCTAATAAGATATTAGATATTGTAATACTGCAGTCTTCGAGACAGATTTCTAAACCGCATACAATAAGCCTTTTTGCAGTTTTCCTAAGTCTTGTACAACTTACAGGAAGAGATTAACACTTGACACAAAATTCCCTTTCATTGCAAACAGTAATTACGATTTCTTAATGGCGTAGTGCTAACTAACCTAACATCACCGTCGATTCAATGGTGTTTGTTTGAATTTTTGCTTAGTGTGTATTTAAATTGGTCTGAGTTATACAGTATGGCGTTTAGGTTATCATATTAATTGAAATCACGTTTTCTACATTACGTATTTTATACATACATAATTAAAATAATTAATAACAATTAACATTCTAGCCGTGGGACCTTTTTTTTCGTTTTAGTATTTAACAACATTTACTAACGATATCATAAAGTTTGTGTTGAATTGTTGTTACCATCGCCCCGCGCGTGTTTAGTGCCTAATTATCAAGGGTAGTTTATTTCGTGCAAATTTTTATGCTATTTATTTTGCTTGAAAAAGTCAGTTTTCTATTTTTAGTAAAATTGTTTATTTTATGATTTTAACAGAGAGATAACAACTTGTAACCGCTGTACTATTTAATGCGTTTATTCTGAAAGTGGGCAACGTCGCAAATAGATGTCAAATTGTCATTGTCATTGTTTTGATTAATTTGGCAATATTACTGTATGGAAATAAGAAATGTGGCTAACTAGAATATTGATTATGAAAATCAATAATTAATGTCGTATTCTAACCCCAAATATTTAGTTCACGATGTAAAAAGGATTTGGAAACTTTCCAAATACCTTTTTTACACCTAAAACGGGTACAAAATCAAATTCAATGTTATAATTGCAATTCATTATTAATATTCTAGTTCGCTAGTTAGCCACATTTCTTATTTCCATAGTAATATTGCCAAATTAATCAAACCAGGTAAATTTTTGACAGCTATTTGCGACCTTCCCAACTTTTAGGATAAGCCCTCTTAAGGCGCGGACTGACTACGATTTTGAACGCTACAGCTGCACTCACAGAACTTAGTCTGCGCGCTATACGGTAGCCCGACGACTAAAGTATGACCGCAATATCTATTTTCACAATTACAGAGCATTAAATAAGTTTAAAAATCGAATAAATATTTGGGTTGACGATGTGAGTAAGCTGCGAATGGGCATTTATTTTGTGGGTTTTATTTAGATTATTCAGAACATACACATTAAATAAAATAATTGTCTGGTTAGAGTTATAAAATAATGTTTATTCTACTGAACTCTTAAAAAAAAAAATTGTTATCGCTGAAAATACGGAGATGTTCGACGCCAAAGTTTATTTTTGTGAAGTATTTTTTATTGGGAATATCAAACTATTTTCTACTATTCTATTCGGTTAATTTTTTTTACGTCGTATATTTTCATTGCGTTACGTCATACTCGACTATCCAAGACACCAGTTTTTTTGTGAATATTGAGGTAACACCGCGCCTTAATCGTCACTCTGTATACCACTACCTGCCCTCTATTGGTTTATTAACGGAATTATTTACTGATTGACCACCGGCTCTTAAAATATAAAATATTATACAAAAATAACAACGAAAATGAGTACCATCGACACGAAAAGAAGAAGACTGATTAAAATTAGGTCTGGGACTGTGACCTCTAAGTTTGTTTCTGCCTTTCTTCTTGACGAGTAAAACGGTTTGTACAAACTTTCTTTCATTAATAAAATCATTTATTATTTATTGGAATTAGTTAACTAATAATGCAACTAATAACACATTTTATTTACTAACTAGCTTCTGCCCCCTTCGTTTGTGTTTACCGGGATAAAAAAGTATCCTATACCCAGGTCATGGTCTACCCATGTGCAAAATTTCATCCGTTCAGCCGGTTTAGCGTGAAAGCGTAACAAACAAATAAATAAACAATGAAACTGACTTTCGCATTTATAATATTAATAATAATAAATAATAACAACAATAACACAATTTTTTATATGTTTAAATGGTTATTATTTCGTTTTTTTTTAAGTATTTAAAACGTATAATAATATATGTTAAAAAAAATTGTAAACGAAATAATAAAAATAATAAGTTAGGATTATATAATATAATATTATATTAGTTAGGATGCATTAGTAAATAAGATTGTTCGTATGAAAAATAGGTAGGTATATACATATATAACCTAACTTACATGTAGGTAGGCGAACCAATACTTTAGAAGCTCTTTGTAAAGGGTATCTTTTGAACCGCTGTCATTAATAATCTACTGAGTTCTACCCAACTAGATAGAGAACACAATTTACGGCCATTTAAGACTTACCAAGGGAAATATTAAATTGATCCTCTAAAAACTTTTTGCGCTTCTAATGATGTACATTTTTTAAAATAAATGAGCCTCTTTTTAACTTTCTTCCTTTTTCTGGCGACCATCTGCGTGTCACAGTAACTAGGCTAGACCCAACCAGCAATAGAGCTGTTACTTGTTTTATATATGTCAAACTTTATTTTCATTTTAGACTGCGCCACACACACACACACACACACACACACATTTTAGCTCCTTATTAAAACATAACCAGATTAACAGGGAAATTACATACCTACAAACACGAAACTTTTCCACTTTTTCCACCGGACTCATGTGATCAAACATTTTATTTTGGAAAGTCTGAGTGCCCCGGAGAGTAATTTGCTACCCGTACCGATGAAAAATACACCCGATCCATACACATTGGGACGATAAAAAACTGACGAAACATGGATAATGCCGATGTCAAAGTTCACCAATATTGTTACCACCTATCTATAGACAGTTTTGTAGTCATTCAAACATTGTATTTTGTATTCAACTTTGCTCTCCAATATGCGCAGTAATATTAATATGAAAGTTTACAAAGAAGGGAAAATAAAGCGTGACCTAACGTAAAAACCTACGCAGTTACCTACACACAAAAGAGACGATAATCATTTTATGGAGGCGTCGTTTAACACCTAGCGCCATCTAGTAATGGATAGCGGAAGCTTTTAACAGCTTGGCGCATGATGATATTTTGTTTTTTATTTTGTTTAAAATCAGGTTAGTTTTAAATGGTTGCTGATTTAAATACACGTGTCTACGGACAAATTTAAATTGTACCTACCTATAAGGTAAGTAATATAGATAAATAATAAGATAAATCGCCATCACTGATAAAAATATACTTGAGCAGATAACGTTTAAAGCAGTCAGAAACAGTCTCATAGTATGGTTTTATCTAGCATGATAAAAAGTATCAGTTTACAACTCTATGATTATTTGAAGATTATTTTTCTGGATTCACTTAAAAGTTGAGAAATTCATTCGTAGGTGTTGGGCAAAGCGATTCTATCCTTCTCACTTTACCAAGACACCTTAAACGACAATAGAAATCCAAAATTAAACAGAAACTCACATAATCAAACAAATTAGTTAACCTAAAACCCTTACAAGATATTTCCCCGAAGCCGTGCTGCGGTGCGGCGAGTCAGCCAGCTAGTTGGCCGACAAGTTGGCCGACAGGTCGGCCAGCAAGTCGCAGCTTCATTTTCTCAACAAGGGACGTGTGTTGAACATCGCCTGTGAACACGGTACAAAATGTATTGTCATTGGACGCAAACGTGTTGCTTTTTTATGACAGCGGAGAAGATTTACGCTAAATTATCTTGTAATCTTTGTGAATTTGCTTTGAATGCTCCTATTTAAGGTAAAGAGAATCGTTTTGGTTTTTATGAGACTGTGAGGCTCTTTGATAGCAATAACATTATTTTCTGTGCTCATTTTCGCTTATATGGACTGTTATGCTGACTTTACTGAGCATTAGCCATTAGGTATTATTTTTCTTAGCGTATTTATTGCAAAAGTTCAAACATGTTAGGCCCAAATTTCAGCTGCGCTAACTCCCCTCACTGACGCAGTCATAAGATCATTATTATGTACTATTATGTAGGTACTACCTATACCTACCTACATCAATAAAAACCAAGTAACTACTTTAACTTAATAAAATGAATACTCTCACATTGTAGCATCAACTTTCAATGAAACCTTCGAGCGCGTAGCTAAATATGGCCACAGCTTAATAGAGATGGGATACTGTATTAATCTGGCAATATCATTAAAATAAAAACCGGCCAAGTGCGTGTCGGACCACGCACAATGAAGGGTTCCGTAATTGGGATGAATTTATCCCAAGAACAAACTTAACATTGTAGTTGAAAAACATGTTCTCCCATACGGAATGTATGGGAGAACATGTTTTTCAAACCGCAAATTTAAGTTGGTTGATTATTACTCGTTAACCTGTACAGCCTACTTAGCTCTGATAGTTTTCCTTTTAATTTCGTTATAATTATACAGGGTGGCAGGGACATCGATGCGAAGCCGGCTACCATGGATTCAGTACATGATTCTGAACCCCCCCGCGTTTAAATTTTTCGTCGGTTATCGGTAAATCTGCTGTTTCATAGAAAAGTGCAATACCTACCCAGTCAAAATGTATGGAGCAGCTGTTTTTTTTTAAATAACCGACGAAAAATTTCAACGCAGGGGGATCAGAATCATGTACTGAATCCATGGTAACCGGCTTCGCGTCGATGTCCCGGACACCCCGTATACTACTGCTGTGAATTTTTTCACAAATCCAAGTACAACCATTTAGCTGGCAGGGGGGAGGACACTTGACTCTAACAAAAAAATTCAGTTAAAAGCTTAATATTTCGCAAACGCATCCCTGAATCAAAAATGGTTTTCACAAGCTCACAATATTTTTGAACGACCTTTCTAACGATACTCCACAACACGGGGTAGATGAGAAAAAAAAACATTACCCACTTTACGTGTAGCACTTTACCCAAAAAAATAATTATTTTCTTGATTTTATTTTACCACTTTGTCCCGATGATTAATATGTATAAATTTGCCAAATTACAGCTTTCTAGTACTAACCGTCTCTGAGCTAAGCCGTGGACAGACAGACGGACAGACAGACAGACAGACATTGTTAACTACGGAACACTAAAAAGGGTCTCTTGCTACGACACAATAAAGTGCAACTCCGGTCGCACAGCGCTAATTACCTACAGTTATATTCACTAAGAAGTTGCCACTCTTTCTATCGCGTAACTCTTAGATCTTTTGACTACGTTACTCTCACTGAATTGGCCCAGCAAGACGGGTCCGCCGCGTACTTGTAGCTTCATACCTAAACTGCGGAGTGTCCCATCTATATTCATCTGGATAGCACTACAATGAATGGTTTACTGGACGAATCACAGAATTTAGCAGATGCTAAGAGTAAGTTACACTTACAATACTGAATAACATTACTGCCCGTTTTCACGACCACTAGACGACGCCTTAATGTAATGCCAAAATAAAAGTGGATTTTCAACCCTCGGCTCATCGTCGTCAGTTGAAAATACAACAGTGCAATTATATTTAGGTGAAGTTTAGTATCAATGAAAACGGGGGTAAGTACAACAAAACTTACAACAGGGCAAGGTTCAGCTTTTATCAATACGTTCAGCAAAGAAAATTATTTGCTCAAAGTATAATAACCTTAGATCGGCTCCCCTTATAGAAAAGAAATACATATACGTATATATGAAGTTTAGTAGAGTCCCTCCCTCCCTCAATCCCTAGGCAGTCGTCTCTCTAAGCTAAAATCAGGGGAAAGTAGATATGAATAATTAAATTCGGAGATTCTGCGCTAAACTGCAGTAATTCAATAAACTCGTTGAATACGGAAAAGTTCTGCAGTTCGGTATTTTAATCACTCGAATATATTGTTTAGCTCTTATTTTAGTAAGTATGAGAAATACATGAATGTTGTCTATAAGTCTGCCTGAATGTATGTTTAAGTTTTGTCTGGTAATCTGGGGGTTTACTCAGAGGAGCTCGTGGCTAAGTAAGAACAGCCGCATGGGTCGAGCCATCAGGTTAAACTACGATTGCCGGGGTTGGTCTGTGGATGGGTGACCATATTTACATACCGAGACTCCTTCGTGCCTTGAAAAGCAAGTTAAGCCGTTGGTCCCGGCTGTCATTCGTGTATCTTTGACAGTCGGTACGGGTCGTCAGAAGCCCAAAAGTCTGACAAAAAGTCTTACCAAGGGGTATAGTATACCGCCATGGGATCTGGAAGCGAAAGTCCTCGGGCACATGTGGGAGTTGCTCGAGGAGGCGAAACGCCGGGGTGTAACTCCGCTGCCGCGAGAGATCACGGCACAGCGGACAGAGCTCCGGCGGGATCTCATGGAGGCATGGAGTGTGCGATTGTCGCAACCCAGCGCTGGGCACGCCACAATTGCGGCGATAAGTCCCCTCTTTGAGGAATGGCTTGAGAGGCGCCATGGCGTCCTCACCTTCCGCCTGACGCAGGTCCTCACCGGACACGGTTGTTTCGGGAGGTTCCTGTTCCGAATAAGGCGGGAGGAAACGCCCGGGTGTCGCCACTGTGTGGATCGCCCAGAGGACACGGTGGAGCATACGGTGGAGGTCTGCCCGGCTTGAGCGGAGTACCGCCGTGTCCTCACGGAGGCGATCGGCGGCGGCGATCTCTCGCGTCCGGTCCTGGTTCAGGCCATGGTTCGGAGCGAGAGTGCATGGGAAGCCGTCACCTCCTTCTGCGAAGCAGCCCCGGGCGTCGGGAGTCGAGAGCCGACTTCCGGCCACCGTAGGCGCGGGCCTGCAGACGGTGAGCAATGGGCAGCTCGCCGTCCGATAAGGACCAGGCCCGTGTCGACGGCGCGTTGTGTTCCACGCGCGCCTCAAAGAGATGTCGGCACCAACCGACGGGGTCGAAAGACCAATGCCTGCTGAGGTTGCGGGTTTGTCCGAAAGGGATATCGCGGCCCCGGCACACAGGCAACGGAAGGAACACGGGTGGGTTTTAGTCAGTAAAAGTCTGACACACCCTCTCGCTTTGCCCAGAGCGGGAGAAGTCATTTGATGATTTCCCATCCTGAAAAAAAACAAAAAAAGGGGTATAGTATTACTATTATTAGTAAAAATTTTACTAACCCTATGGACTCTGTCTGAAATAAAATTATTCTATTCTATTCTATTACCCAGTTACTGGGTTGTGAAGGTCAGATAGGGAGTCACTCCATCTAAAATACCTGGTATTCAGCTGCATCCGGTTAGACTGGAAGCCAACCCCAGTATAGTTGGAAAAGGCTAGGCAGATTGAATCTGAGGGTCTACTCTCTAAGCGAGAGCCGTAGTGTCGTCCGAAATTACGGACGCTTCAATCTCTTGCCCACTTACGGTATGTCCGTAAGTGAGACGGAGTACTAAGCGCCCGCTATGGCCGAAATTACGGATTTCGCTTAGGTAGTACGCCCCCTGGTTAGGGGATGTTTACAGGTACCATCGAAGAAGTTCATATCTAACCACCGTAAGGACTACTCTTGCTTGCAGCACTCGGCGGCTATAGACCCGGTCCGGTAACAGATGTGGTCATCGTGTTCACGGGATTTTGTTCTGAAACTGGTTAGATATGAACTTCTTTAATAGTAACTACCACTGAAAGGCCAAGGCTTCTTCTCGGTCACCACGCTTATTCAACAGTGGTAATTTTTTTCATAACAACCTCAATGTATTATTGTGCGCTGAGTAACTAACTGGGTATCTATCTAATCTTTTAGATTCATAGAAAATAAGCACTAGTGTAAAATTTGTTGGAAGGTTGTTATTCTTTTGGCAAATAAAGATCTGATGATTATATTTTAGACTTTTATATTATTTCCAGGTCTTAGTTTTCTCACTATGTTCTTGTTCCAAGATATACTCAGAAGGTACTATAATAAGGTGTTACTCTAGCTGGAAATATTTCTCGTGATTTAGCACTATTTATGTCACTATTTTATTAAAACAATAATTCAATTTAGTTCGTAAATAAGGTTCGTAAATAATAATAAAACTCTACAGACGACGGCTGAGTGATTTATGAATTTATATCGAATACTCGGCAATGTTTGGAAATTGATGAATAAAAAACCAGTCAGTTAAAAATGTGAGAAACCTTAGATTTTATAAATTAACTTATCGATCCAGCAAATCGTTTTGATAACCAATGGTAAATATTATGTATATGGCTAAACTAAGCATTTAATAGACCCTGAAGAAGCTGAAATATGAGAAAAGGTCTACTTTATAAAGCAACTGCTACCATGCTTTAAGAATTTTTATAATTTATTTTAGAAAGTTATACTTTCCTTTAAGACCTAATTTTATTTTTCGTTTATGTCTTTGTTTTAAGTAAGTGGGTAAAATTGCAATAACGTTCGTGGTGTAGTTTCATGTTTCTTTATGTTATAAATCTTAAGTTTAAGAAGTATTTTGCCATAATAAAACAAAATCATTTTTTTTGTCCGTCTTTGAGATTATAAAAAAATATTGGGAACGTATTTTTTTTTTTACGTAATCTAAAGATTACGATGACACATTGAGGTAAAATGTGCCATGACGTCACAAGTATGTAGATTTTATACATACTAGTAACGTAGCGACCCTTACTCCCCAACTTAAAATGCGTGTTATCTAAGTAATTTTTTATTAATATGATAAAGCAAAAAATACGTGTCTAATATTTTTTTTTTATCTGACTGACGGACTAATTAGAATTTCATTTTTATTACCCAGGCATTATCCCTATTTCCAAATTCTTAATTCTAGTGCCTTTGGTTTTAGTATTAGTACCTATGTGTTATCAACTATTTCTCTTATTGCTGGTTATCCTGTAATTAGCGACTGTATAAGTCCGACGCTACGTTACCTATAGTACTTAAGATATATTATATACAGAACCTGCTATCTAATTACGCAACACATTTTCGATTTGCAATTGAATCAAATGGGTTTCGTTTGACTAGAATTGCTTTCAAAAGTTGTAAATTGAAAGCAATTCTAGTCAAACGAAACCAATTTGACTCAATTGCAAATCGAAAATGTGTTGCGTAATTAGATAGCTGTTGGTGTACCTTTATAAATAAATAAATAAAGAATTATGTAAATACAAGACCCAATTTCATACAAAAACCGTCGTCAATATGTGTTGAAATAGTCTTCCGTTTTCTTAACAGGACATCATCAGCGTAGATACCTATCCAATTTTCAAAAACAATGGGATCAGCCTTCAATCCTACCAGATGCGACTGAATATTACTTCCTTATATTTGACACATGGTAACTGCCATGGCATCTGGTCTCCCCACCCCAATTGAGGGATATTAATATCCCTAAAATTCTAGGGTTTTTGAACTTGATTGCATGGTTTGGTCTGTGGGGTGTGTCTAGCAGGTATTGTTTAATTGCACAGCACTGTTTCTAAGACTGAAAGTCTGAATGTTTCAACTCTGCCTCCAAAACCTCACGAATTTTAGTTCCCGAGTAACCGCTTTTAGGCTGCCTGTCTATTGACGCGGACCGAGGCAGCGGAGCGGAGCGAGGGAGTAATGCGGAGCGGAGTTGCGGACTGTGCGACACCTACACCGACAGGTACACCGAGTTCACACGACGAGTAATTTGAGCGGGTGGTGGCGAAAGATCAGATCCCCGCTCCGCTTCCCCGCTCCACAGCCCCGCTCCGCCTCCTCACTCCGCTTCCCGGTTTTGTAGGAATATTTAAACTAGTTCGCAAATCCCGGTCCACTGAAGCGGAGCGGAGATTTTATGCAATTCCATTGGTTAATATTGGCACAGCTACGCTCCGCTCCTCTCCTCTCCGCTCCAATGAACATTCAGCCTTAGTCGAGCATTTAAAAAAATGAGCCACTGTCTAGACACCGCCGCGAACACAGGAAAGAAAAGTTGTTTTTCTTTTGTTTCTTAACATTTAAAAGAATGTTAAATTACCGCCAAACCCGAGAAAACGACTGACAAAGATGTAAACGACGTAGCTATACATCTACCTACGCTTTACTAAGGGACAGTGTTGAGCCCCATTGTGGAGGGGGCGACCCTATCGCTATTTATTGAACACCTCTAACAATAGGTACGATCCCGGACTACGTTTCCTAACAGAAAAACCGACTTTGCCTGACGGGTTGGCCGTCAGAAACAGAAATCTTTGTTTGTTGCCAATGGATCTTGTTAATTCAAATAATTGATGAAATCTCCCAAAATTGGCCATAACACTCTATCTTATAGTCTATGCAAAGGTACCTTTTTCAGAGCATTGGTTCATTCGTAACAATATATTTACGTCACACGAATAAAAGTAAATAAATTGTTCCATATACACTCATACACTTGCAGGCAACACCCATATTAGGGGCGTGCCAGACAAAAACAGAATTTTTCGGCAACCCTCGTCATGTGAAGGCTAACTTATTTATTTCAGCCGGATAATCGGAGAATTATTTTCAGCTAGGCACCTATTCTTTTTCATACAGATAAAAATCCGGTCAAAGCGAGATAAACTTGGTAGAACTGTTCATAAATTGTAAATGGGTAAGTAAGTATCCGTTTTTACTCGGCTTTTTGGCATTCTGCATTCCAAAATTTAAATGTTTTGCGCTCCGATAACATTATTTCGAAATGAGACATCGATCGAAATTCATTTTTTGAATTAAATGTCGTGTCGATGACGTTACGAATAAAAGAAATCTTACTGACGCTAACCATGCAAAGTCATTCTTCTTACAAATAACCTAAGCTCGCCTATAAATAAAACCGACAGTCTCAACAATAATTTCTTAAACAGGAATTTTCAAACACAAATGTCGTTGTTTACATTGAAATTAACTTAATTTAGGAAAACATTTACATTACACATTCTTACACATACATTCTCTTATTATAACCGCAACCAACTCAGTATAATTGGTATTTGGAAGATGAACGCACATATAAACAGACAACGGCATGCGCCAAGACTTTTGTTATCCTCTTTCTGTCGGATGAAAAAAGCTTTTTGGAGCACATAGCGTATTTAGAGAATCTATTTGGCTAATTAGTTTAAAATTGTTTTAATAATTTCCCTACTTACTTTTGTGAAAACTGTGAAAGCAGTCTATTGAAAAACTTTTGGCACTTATCTACTGATATTTACAAAATGATGTGGTGTGTAAAAAAAAAGGTGGCTGGCAGTCTGGCACATATAGTTTCGAAAGCTTGGAAGGGGTACCTATTTGCTAGGAAAATATGTTTTTATTTTAACTAAAATATCTAAATTGGTGCCTATGTTAAAATACTTTTTGGGCAAGTTAAATTAAGTACCTCAAGATTTGCATACCTACGTCCCGCTTCACTACGATTAGCATAATTAATTCAGCTAGGTACTTATTGAACACATTTTTATAAAGTCGGTTACGGTCAATGTTACATAAAACTAATTACTCCGTTACGCCATTTTTCATCTTGTGGTTTCTGTGAAATAGTCTGCTCTAGAGGCGACGTTTACTTTTTTATTTTCCATAGACAATTTTTCTTCATCAAACCTTTTTCTTTTAAGGAAAGTTAGAAACGCGTCAACAGGAACCATTTGACTGTGATGCTCATAGATCTATGTTTCACTCTATTATTCAGACTAAATTCTAGTCAAAGCGATGATAAACAAACCAGACAGCTCGTATAACCTCACAGCAACCGCATCAGATTAATATTTGATCAGGAGTCACGGGATTAAAGCTCCCAACTTTCTAAATTACGACTCATATTCATTTTTAAGACGCCATATTTAAAAAAACTGTAGCGAAACGAAATTCAAATTAGGAATTTAGATATAGGTGTGTACTTGCGTAGTAATCGAGGTTATGTTCAAAAGGTTATGTTATGTTGTAAATCTTCTTCTATACATATACAAATTAAAGTCGTTTTTCGTGTCTGTCTGTGTGGCTGCGTTATTCTACTAAACTGCGCAACGCATTCTGATGCGGTTTTGAGAATGTATTCCGGAATGTGTGTATAATACTTACATTATTTATTAAACAATTTATTATTACATTATTATGATAAAGAAATCTTTATGTTTCGTCAAGTAGTAAGAACCGTGCGAAGCTGGGACTAGTGAACATTTGTTCGATTTAATTGCTTTAGAATTTAAATGTATCCGAAAGAAAACTCCATTTGTAGGACTATTTCCAAAAAATAGAGTTGAGTTCGTAACAAGAAGCACTTATTTAAATTAATGAATATAGTTAAGTGCTTCTTATTACGAACTCATGAATTCTGATTGTACCTACATTACCGACAAAAGATTAACACACTTCTACCCTTCCATCGAATCTTTGAAACGAGGGCCCTTCAAGAATCAACCAACTTGCAATTTTTCATTTTTCATTGATATCATTAAACACGAATGATGGGAGTGAAAATGTTGTCTGCAATTTTCCTTTGAGAGGGAAGCTACTTAACTTACTCTTATGTATCTATTAGTGCACGTATTTTAGTTGCTTGCATCTAAAATCCTATACACTTTAGTGTACAGTTTTTATTTTTTAAGTGCAGTACATCCACCGCGCCTCGGAATTCACGTTAAGCCGTTGGTCCCGGCTGTCATTCGTGGATCTTTGACAGTCGTTACGGGTCGTTAGAAGCCCAAAAGTCTGACAACCAGTCTTACCAAGGGGTATCGTATTACCCAGTTACTGGGTTGTGGAGGTCAGACAGGCAGTCGCTCCATGTAAAATACTGTTATTCAGCTGCATCCGGTTAGGCTGAAAGCCGACCCCAACATAGTTGGGAAAAGGCAGATTGAAGTGCGTGCATTCTGGAAGTGGGCAATGTCGCAAATAGCTGTCAAATATTTCGCTGTTTTGATTAATTTGGCAATATTACTGTATGGAAATAAGAAATATAGGAAACTAGTGAACTAAAATATTGATTATGAAATGCAATAATTAATATCGTAACACCGAATATATAGTTTAAGTAATAGTTTAAGATAAAAAAAAGTATTTGGAAACTTTCCTTTTTACACCTAAAACAAATTCGGTGTTATTCATTGCAATTCATTATTAATATTTTAGTTCACTAGTTAGCTATATTTCATATTTCCATACAGTAATATTGCCAAAGTAATCAAAACAGCGAAACATTTGGCAGCTATTTGCGACGTTGCCCGCTATCAGAATGCACGCCCTTATGATTTGTTTAGTTTATTTTAGATGCAAGCATTCATTTCATATTTCCATGCAGTAATATTGCCTAATTAATAAAAATAGGTAAATATTTGACGGCTGTTTGCAACGTTGCCAACTTTTAAAACTAAACCTAATCTTCGAAATAAAAATAAATCGTCCATTACAAAGACACTTATAAATGAGATGGTATGGTGCATGGAGTTGACATATCATGGTCCTGGATATATACTTATATGGGACTTAACTTTTTGTAAGTACCTACATATGTTTTTTAATGTAAAAAATTCATAACATGTCTGTATATTATGCCCACCCCACCCTATTGCCAACTGAAACGGTTAAATGTTCCTGAAACTTAGTGGAAAAAATTAAGTTTGGACAAGACAAAATCTATATTTTTCCTGAAATATTAGCTCAAACGCAAAAACAACACTTTTGCTAGGCATAAAAAGATTTATGTAAGTCAGAAGCGTGGCGACAAAAACTGGTAATTACCGATTATTTCTGGTTTTTACACCGGCTCGGCTTTACCTCAAATCTATCTTCAGTTTCATTCCAACGGTGATCGCTCTTGACGTTTACAGGGAACAACACTCCAAACATCCACCCTCGGCGTCGTCCCCCGCACCGCCCGTCCACTCCCCTCCCTCACCCCTCACTCTACCTACTGGAAATTTTCCTTTACCACGAAACATCTTCGTTTACGAGAAATTTTTGCTATGACCTTACTAGTACTCGTGGTTCCGAGTGTTTAGCGTTTACGACTAGTTTTACGCCATTCATATAATACGGGAACCCTTTTAGTGTGAAACTCTTCTATGGGATAGTGAGTTTTCATATGAATCTAGAGCATCAGGAATTATTGCAGGCTAGCATTACATTTTGCGAGAACGTGCCCATGACTAAATTATTCCGTGTATTGCTTCGCGTGTAGAACCTTCTTGGTATCTTGTTCATAAATACAGCGAATTTCTAGTGACCTTTGGATTTAATTCCCGATATATTCTAGGGTTCGACGCTCATTGTAAGATTTGTACGTGCATTGATGAAATTCATTCAAACAAATGAAGAGATGGATGTTGAAATGGGGCTAATTTCAGGGGAGCGAGGGTCGTTGTGCATATTAAAGTACTGTGACTGTTTATCGTAACTCGTCTTTTTATTTGCTGCGGTTTCCGATGAGTGATGGATGATATTAAATCTAATTGATTCCATTAATTATGAATTAATTAATTAACGTATTTTTCTGTTCCTTTCTTCTTGACCGTTTATATGTGTGCGCATAAACTGTTAAATAAATTAATGCATTAATTCATAATTAATGGAATCAATTAGATTTAATATCATCCATCACTCATTGGAAACCGCAGCAAATAAAGAGACGCTTGATGTGTAGCCGTGTGTACAAAGGTAATGCTTATTTCTAAACATATCTCTTCCAGCATACCTGCCATCGGAAAGTATTTTAAAGTATTTATTAATATTATGACCATGCGTTTCTTCCTGTCAATTTAAATATGTATGTTACATAGCAGACAGAAGTTATTGTTTGATGTATGGTATGGACATAATTTTAAAATGAAATAATTATTATTAATCCTATTAATTATTTAAGTTGACATTGAACTATTTAATTTGTTTAATTTTTTTTTGATATTTTATACCTAACCTCCTAATCCTCTTCCTAATCTTAAAGTTGACATGGATTTTTATATTTATTTTTTTATTTTTATTGTAGGTAATTTTTATTATGATGTTAATTTTGATGATGATGTGAGTTTTGTTATTAATTTTTTAATGTGTTTCTTGTACGTTATTAATTTTTAAATGTGTTTTTACTTGTTTTTTTTTTATCATATAGAAAATTTCAAACACAATGAAAACTGTTTGTGAATAAATAAATTGAAATTGAAATTAATTATTGGCATAATTAATTTCAATTTGTATGTGAAAAAATAACTACATGGGTAAGTAGTAGGCTTGGCAACTTTTTTATACCAAATATAATATTTTCGAAACCATTCCCTGTAGAAATATAGTGAGCGAAAAAATAAAACAGGTTTTTTAAAATTTGTCATAACTATTTTTGAACTCTAAATGAAGGTTACAAAATACTCTTAATTCAGCTTTTATGAAGTTAAAGCTTCTCGCGGACCAGCGCGACGCGACAGCGCGACGCGACAGCGCGACGCGACAGCGCCACGCGACAGCGCGACGTGACAGCGCCACGCGACAGCGCGACGCGACAGCACGACGCGACAGCGCGACGCGTCACCGGTTATTGTTGTACCGTGAAGTTTTCTTAGAAATTATATTGTTCGAGTCGCGTCGCGCTGTCGCGTCGCGCTGGTCTGCACGAGCCTTAATACTGGTCCCATTGCGATCATCTCGCCATTTTGTAGTGAAATAAAAATATAGTAGTTTCGCCTACCGTATATATTATATTTATATATTATAATAAAGTATACTTAATCAAAATGAGGTAGGTAAATGGAATCAATCATTAAGATTCTACAAAAAGATACAAAAGTATCTAAAAATATGCTAAAACTAACAAAAACCCACTTTTAACTATCATTCCGAATTACCCGAACATGCTTCGGAATCGCACTTGTACAAATTAAAAATAATCAGATTTTTAAACACTTGTATCTAAATACTGAGGATATTTATAAAAGTATTCGAAACAGAGGTTTATAGGCTGTATATTCAAGTAAATAAAGTGACCTAAATTAGTTTCATCAGCTCCACCAATTCTGAGTAGTGAATTAAAATATGAACATACCCTCAATTCTTCAAAAATTATTTCGTAATTACCCGAATGCACTGTACGTACATTATTGCTAATTCTATGGCCGAAAATTACAAATGGAGTTTTTATCATATATCCTATTTCTTTCTTTTCTTTCTTTCTTTCTTTTCTTCTTATCATATAACCGATATATCTAAAACCACATGCGAACGGAATAATTAAGAGAACGAAAACCATATTTTTCTTAGCATTAGTTAAAACTGACATGTACGACTTAACCAAAAAACAGTACAATCCAAAAATTTCGCTCAAATTCAGCTGATTGAAATTTAAAGCACACTGTGAATTTTCAGGAATTGGTCTGTTTTGGACTTGTTATTTCGTTTGTTATCGACGCTGCATGCTGCGAAAAATAAAACAATTTTACTGAATTCGTATTGAATAAAGTTTACATTTTTTGAAAGATGAAAAGCTATCACTTTTTATTTTGTAAAATAACGCACAGGTATACGATTACGCTGAATACTTTAACTATTGTTGTATGAATGTGGAAAGAGGTCTGTATTACGTTTCCGTCAAGTTTGAACCTCACCTCGATAGCGTTCGAATTTTTAAGTGAGGCGATAACGTTCGAATTTTGCGCATAGGTTTGACCGCGAAGGAAATATATATCTACCAGGGTCAGACCAAAGAGAAAATGGATGTTGGAGGGTGATATTACGGCACGGAAGGAATAAAAAAAGAAGGTTGATGAGATCTTCTTCTTTTCGTGTGGTTAGTGACTAATCTGGTATCAGAGTTTTAAACTCGCCCATGGGCCTCTTACTTGATTTCACATGCCGCAGAGATATTTTTCGACGGCATGCCGGTTTCCTCACGATGTTTTACTTCAACGTTTTTGAAGCTAGTGATTCATGTATACATGAATCCGAAAAGACAGAGGTGCGTACCTTGGGTTCGAACTCGAGACCTATGACTTGGCAGTCCCACGGTCACACCACCAGGCTAACACTGCTATAGAGACGTACCGTGGCCGTAGAAAGAGACCCTAAATCAATTTTGATAGGTGCTAGATGAGGATGATAAAAATTACTATCCAAAAAATAAACGTGTGTGATCAGGGGGCCTACTCCCTATGCGAAATCGAGTGTTATAACGCTTTTCCCTTACGTGACGATTTCTACCAGTCAACTCTTCGTTCCCAATATCAAAAGAGATTGCGATAATTGAACACAATTGATGCTTTTAAGCCACCCTTTTCTGAGTATTTGTTTTCGTTAAACAAATTACTTCCTACCTACTTAAAATTTTCCTTGTTTAAATACAAGGAATTCCAATTTTAACCAAATTATATGACACACAATCTTGAACTTGTACCGTACCGGGGTTGTACCGGCAATGCCAATACCTACCCACCTACTTTATTGTGTAAATATTAAACTTTTCATCTTCAAGCTCCTTATCCGGAATTAGTTTGTAATTCGCTTACCTTTGGTACATTAACCAATCAAAATGTGTTCAATGGTTACTGAGGATTGTATCGATTTGCTTTCTGAAACTTAGCACTTACTTCCTGTTGCGTCCACTTTTATTTAAAAACTACTTTTATTTGAAAGTGGGCAACGTCGCAAATAGATGTCAAATATTTCGCTGTTTTGATTAATTTAGCAAAATTACTGTATGGATATATGAAATGTGACTAAATAGCGAACTAAAAAATTGATCATGAAATGCAATAATTAATATCGTAACACCGAATATTTAGTTTAAGATGTAAAAAAAAAATGGAAACTTTGCAAATGCCTTTTTTACACCTAAAACGATAACAACATCAAATTCAGTGTTATAATTGCAATTCATTATTAATATTCTAGTTCGCTAGTTAGCCACATTTCATATTTCCATACAATAATATTGCCAAATTAATCAAAACAGCGAAATATTTGAAATCTATTTGCGACGTTGCCCACTTTCAGAATAAACGCTCTTAATCGTGTACGAGTACCTACGAGGTGTCCAGACTCTCGATTACCCGTAAATATCTTAAGCAGTCAAGCATCCCTCGCTGTAATACGACAAAACATTCGTTGAATTTAATCAGTTTGTCACTTCTCTACCACGAACGCCTAGAAACAAAGTCGTTTGATTAATTCCGAGGCATTGCGTAAATGTATTTCAGTATTAAACTACTCAGTAATTTCACAAATATTTAAGAAATCCAATTTGATTCAGTACTTATTTGAAAGGAAAGTCTCATTCTCCATTTCAGATTAAATTTTTCTGAGATAAGTACTTTGAATTTTTAGGTTACTATCTAGTACAACATAAACTATAAATAAGTTAGTAGGTATCTCCATCAAGATCAATAGTAACTATCCTACCTACCTATACCTGTTCTTCTACTCTAACTTAACGTCGGATGTTTAATGTTATGAGAAAAACATCCTTTAATTGCATGTGTGCATAAGTAGGAACACTATGCATGCGTGCAGAGTGTGGACAAAGATCTTACTAAACAAAGGAAGTTGCACAAAGCGTCCTCCACATATTGCAACTTTACCTACAACCTTTTATAGGTTACTATAGTTATCCACCAACATTCTTGATATGAATAAACACACACACAATATTAATATGGTAACATCTTTACTTCAAGCCTATGACGTAGTCACCTTACCCAGACCCAGATGTATATTAAAATACAACATAATGACGTCACTATACACTTTAACGTATCCATATAGCACAAACGCCTGTTCTACATTCATCTCACAAAATACGCCAGAGCGTCATAGTAAATGAAGTTGCAATAATTCACCCCCGGTTACCGGATATGTGCCTTTCGTGGCCCGACTGCGGCGTTCCAACTTTTCGGCCGATCGGTCGGCCGACTCGTCGGTCGACTAAGCAAGGACCTATCTCCGTGGGGAATTACACAATTTAGATGCTTAGCTAATCGTTAATTACTGGCTGGGCTTTTTCAGTGTGATAGTCATTTTTATTGCATTGAAAGTTACGAGTTTTCTTCGTTTAGCTTAGATATTTGAAATAATTTAATGATTTATTTTAGTATCTTGTCTTACGGCCATTATTTTTATTTCTTATTATGTTCATCGCAAGTTTGCCTCAGCTAACATATGATTTCGTGTTTCAGTTTTAGTTACTAATCGTATTTTTAGCTTTTATTTCATAAATGTTTATTATCAATAAGTGTCAATACCTAACAATACCGTTGGCAAATATTTTATATTTTAGCTACCTACCGAAATAGTACATTACTGCCGCGGCCTGCAAAAGGGGCATTTATGGACGAACTCGCCTCGGCCCACATACGTGGAACCATTAATGCCTGGTTGCGGCCAAGGCTTTTACTGTACTTTTCTCAAATATTGCGCGGAAATTCAAACTAAGAGCCGATCTTTCAATCATTAGTTAGCTTTTACCTGAAGAATAAATGTGACGTTTTGATAGATCGTCCATACATAAACAGTCAAAATAGTAAGTAAATTAATTATAAATTCCAGAATCAATGACAAACAACTATATTTTTTCAAGCGCCATTATGTTAATTTGTTTCTTTTTTAAATTAATATAAACTACTCTATTTGCAAACTAAATCGAAATATAAACAAAATCTTTGATAAGTTACCTCCTTGGTTGCCATGTGTCGAAGTAAAGAGATCGTTCCGTTTTTAAATTACACGGCAGTTTTCATACTCACATTACCGGCCGCCTGCTCGCATGTATTTGACCAGCTATCTAATAACAACACATTTTCGTAAACGATTACGACAAATCTGTTTCATTTTGACAGTTGATTATCGTTGTTGAGCAGTATTTTTTCGAACCTACGAAGCTATGGATTAGCAATCTGTTTCAAAACAATTCAGATTCTGATTGATCGTGTATTACGCAATTAGGGTACAGTACAGCATTTTTCGTTTTATCTCGTAGAATGTTATAAAAATAATGCTCGAATTTCCAAGCATGTTTGAGAAAAACTGTTTTTTGTCAGAGTTTTCGTCCTTTAGAACAACTTCTGCTAGGTAGCTCTCCTTACCTTTCCTTTTATGACGTCACTTCAAACAAGGAGCAGTTCATTCGGTAGCAGCACATGCATTGCCCTGTTTACTCGCGGTAATCTAACTTAGGCCGTTTGCATGTTCGATACGAACTCGTGTTTCGCACGTGTTCATAGGTTTGTGTTCGTGTCGAGGTCTTGTATTGGGGGCTTACAATCATTGCGAGTTTGTTGTTTACGGTTGCCCTTTTTATTTGGGATTTTCGTTCATAAATACAGGGATTAAGGAGTTATAGGTAATTGAGCGGGTGGTTTTTGTATTAAGTTAAATCGATTGTATAAAAACGTTTCTCTCTTTCGATTTAGGGTTTGGTACCCCTACTCTCCCAGGTCTTTCACGCAGCACGAGTAGATCTATATTTTACTTCCGTGCTACGGCGTAGCCCGCACACTACGAGTACTTATTTAAAGTCCGCGCCACCACTGAAGTTCTTTTGACGCGGCGCTAGTGTCTGTCAAAAATTTGTGCCTCAATTTTCCGCCAGCCTTTTTTCACAAGAGCACAGATTTCCCAAGAAAGTATGCGCGTAGGCAATCATCGTCTAACTTCGGAAATACTACCGCACGGATATAAGATCTAATAGAGATCTGTTATACTTACCTATTCAGTATTACCTACCATATTTGGAAATGAATTTCCAAAATACTTTTCAAAACTACACAATTCTAACTCTTTTCAGACAGACAGTGCCGGATTAACCACGTAGCAAGAGTAGCAATTGCTACGGGCCCCGCGCAAAAGGGGGCCCCGCGTATCCAAACCCGCCCACCTCTGCCTGAGCGTCATTTTTTGAGTGAAACTTATTAAGACGTGGTTTATTGAATTTACTTGATGTCTTAAAAACGTGAGACGTAACACCTTTTCCTACTAAAACAATCTACGTCAGGCAATCGGTAACCGATTATTTCGTTGGTGAAAATAAAACACAGAATATCTAACGGTAAACGCACATGTTCTACCCACAAAAAGTCACTTGTATAAATGTATAGAATTTGAATTGGCCCGATATTTGGCGTCAGACGTTTTTGTCACGTCAAAAACGTGTGCGAGCACGGGTTTACTCGGCGCTCAGTGTAGTCAGATTACCGAAACGCATACCTTTATGGTTTACCTGCAGCTACGATAAAGAAGCAGTCACTTGCTAAACACCATGATCATTCTGTGGGTAGGTACCTACTTTATTTATTGGCCTTGAAATATCTACCAACCGTAAAAAAAATGGCCACCACTATCAAAGCTACGATCTCCTTCGGTGTATTTTGCTGTCAATTTATTTTTCGCGTTCATGACAAACGTATGCCAAACACATTATTTTTGTCAAACGTACTCAAAGATTTCAAAAAATCAACCAAAAAAATAAGCAAATAAAGTTATGAAATCACTTTGTATTAATTAAGTATCGCAATCTACTATGAAGTATGCAAGATGTATGTCGCCAAGCTCTGTATGCTCACAATGTTGGACTTGTAGTGAGACGACTATCTGCAGAAGTAGGACTGACACCCATGCTTACAACATAATATCAGGAGTTAAAAGAGCTAACGTGAGCCATGCTTACAGCAGAATCAAATCAGGACTAAAGAGGTCTAATCCAGCTGCGATAGTGCTGTGGGCATTCCACAATCTCCCTGCACGAAATGGCTTGACTTCCAGAAGAGTGATCGGGTTCCTGAAGAAACATTACAAAGTGATGGATAACCCGAAGAACACCGGCAAGTCTATTGGCACGATGATGAGGTGCGCTGTAGACTTTGGCTTGTTGAGAAAACGAGGCAACAAATTTTTCCTTACTTCTAAATCAGGATTGTAACGCATATGTACAATGTATTACATAATTTTTCGATTTCAAAAGGCTTTCTTTATTTTTATTTTTTTACGAACACTGGAATTCTCTCATTTATGATATTACCTTCTTTCTTCTTCGTGTGGTGGTACCAACCTGGGGCCAGAGTTATTATGCCACCCATGGGCCTCCGACTTGGCTTCACATCAAGACATATCTCTCAAGCATGTCGGTTTCCTCACTGTTTTCCTTCACCGTTTATGAAGAAAGTGATAATTAATACAATACGCACATGAATCCCAAAAATTCACAGGTGCGTGCCATTATGACTTGGCAGACCGACGGTACCACCACTAGGCTATCACCTATCAAGTAGGTAAGTTAGTAGCCTACTTATCTGAATATTAGTCTCCTGAGTGAGTGAGATTAGTCTCCTAGCCTCCTTATAGGTGGCCGATCTGGAGAGTCTCCTCAGCAGGGCCACATTTATATCTCAAATACTAGGACACCTAGCGAAGATGTCTTTTCTCCCATAATTTGTCGCAAATTAGTCGCAATTTGTCGCCAAGTCACAGATTTAATCGGGTCTTAATTTAGGAGATAAAATGAGTTCAATTAGTAAGGTATAGTCCAAGAGCTAGATCGAAGTGTTCACGAAAAATTGGCAAGAATAAATATTTCTATTAATATGTATACTTCTAGTTTTATCGGTCTAAAGTCCTTAGAAATGTCCGAGAGACATAAATTCTCGATTAAATACATGATTTTATGTTTTAAATTACTAGGTTAGAGTGGCTTAAACTTCATTAAAATATTAAACCTTGCTCTTGGTCAATTTGGTGTCAAAATGTAAAGTCGCATGCAAGTGTTTTACCCGTTTTTGTATTTGCGGAATAACTATAATAGAGATAACAACACTCGAGTTCGTAACTATTCTTAATAAAAATTCATAACTTTAATTAAACTGGCTGACTTTTAACTTACGTGACGGGCAACTCGTTCTAATTAGCTCGTCTGTACACGCGCATCTATCTCTTTCTTACTTACCGTAAATGAAACGGAGCACAACGATCTATCTGCCAGCGACTAAATGGTAAATGCACATTGTTTTAGATAAATAATTACATATATTTATTGTAGATTTGTTTATAGATAATAATAATATAATATTATAATAATAATATATAATGATCAGGCGACGCAGGCCCATAAATAAATACCTTAACCTAAACGTACATATATTTTTATAAATCATTATTGTACACGAAGTGATGACTGAATAATGAATACAGCTTTCCTTTGGTGGTTGAAATTATAGAATAAGTTTATATTTATTTAATTCGAAACAAACATTCCTCCATAAGACGTCATAGAAACTACATAAAGTTGTTGTACTTGCTTGTACCACTGTATGGGGAAATTGAATTCTTTAATATATTTTTAATTACATACCGACTGAATCTGTAACTTGGCGACAAATTGCGACTAATTGGCGACAAATTATGGGAGAAAAGACATCGTCGCTAGGTGACCTAGTTTTTGAGATATAAATGTGGCCCTGCTGGGGAGACTCTCCAGATCGGCCACCTATAAACGCTTATATCTTTTGAACCAGTGACCAACAAAATCTGCTATTTGGCGACTGATTCCGACAAATTGGCGAAAAAATATGGGAGGAAACAGATCTTCGCTAGGTGCCCTAGTTTTTGAGATATAAATGTAGCCCTGCTGGGGAGAATCTCTCCAGATCGGCCACCTATAAAACTATATCTTTTGAACCAATGACCGACAAATTCAGACATTTGGCGACAAATTTCGACTAATTAGCGACTAATTTTTTGTATAATCAAAATTAAAATCCCTGATGGTGGCCCTGCCAGAGTCAATGACACGTTTCCTGACCGAGTTTTCTTACTTATTTATTACTACTACTACTTACTTGCATATTTTTCGTAGCCTGTTTCATCATGATGATTTTGGTAATGCATACAACATTTAATTATAAGACATACCTAAAGCAAAATTAAACTCACAAATTCAATAATAATAATAATAATATATTTCGCTTCACAAACTTGTATTTACATGATTGATTGCTTACTTAAAATATATTTAGTTATGTTACCAAACAACAATTCAAAAACCATAAATACTCAATAGGTGTACTTATACTGATTTTATGCTACATACAGCGTTTAAAAAAGCTTTGAAAAATAAAAACAAAATCGAAAATGGTGGAATGCTTACATACGACAACACCTAAGCAAACAGCCAATCTTATATTAATCATTTAAAGCCGTTTTAAACCGTAACAGGAGGTGAAACAGTAGATTTTTAACAGCACATAGTACATATTTAACAGTGATACAACAATACTGTATTTACAACGTAGGTAATGAACACTGTAATATCATTTTAACTTATAATTCATGCAGTCAAGTTTGGAAACAGCTTACTGAAAAGAGTACCTACCAAATTCATGGCATCAAAAATATTGGGCAAACATTTGTGGTGGGCTAAAATGTTGGTTCCAAGGTTGGGAGCTGACCTGACTGCACGCTACTAACAACTGGCTAGATACATGAGTGTCTACTACGGTCGGCGATGACTTAGAACAGCAGGTCCTCGTCGCCTTCATCCAGCAAGTTCGCGGAGTCGGCCAAGTCCTGACCGGCAAGCAACATCTTCTGTTTACGCTGTGAACAACAATATTACGGTTATTACTTCTACTTCTTCCTTTTAACATAACTGACTGGTGCAATATACACCCTCTCCCTCCGGCAACAACCTCTCGAGGTATTCTTTTTAGGGTTCCCAAATTTTCTCCAAATATAATGGACCAATTAAGTTTAAACTTGGTTCACATAATTATTTCTGTAACCCAAACACGGATGTGTTACGTAAATACATCAATTTTAAATATAAATGTTTTTTTTAATAAAAAATAAATAAGTATAAGTTTCGTATACTGCACCACCGTGTGGCATATCAAATGAAAGGGCTTACTGTGAGCGTCTCAAGTATATTTTTTTTATGATTTTAAAATAAATAGTTCAAAAGTTACTTATAACAATAAATGAAAATTTACCATTCCCCACTTTAATAACTGTCAGGAACTTATCACATTGAACTAATAAGTGGTGACAATGGGCCGCGTATAAATTGAATTGATCAAGCATACGATTGTGACACTCGGCCGCATATTAGTCGTAGCCGATGGCGGTCGCATGAACCTCAATAACAGATAAATTACCGCCAGCATGTAGGCATGACTGAACATTATTGTTCATTATTATCAGGTTATTTCATAGCTGCGTATTAGCAGCTTACATGGTAGTAAGGGAGCGTCCATTAATTACGTGAGGCGTTTTTGGAGGTTGAACCGAATCTCACGTGGGTCTCGGCAAATATCAGGGTTAGTTTTTTTTTTGTAAGAAATATTATAAAATTTCTAGAAAACTGGGTCGATTATTATAAAAAGTAATTAAGCAAATTATGTGTATTTAAATAAATGCAACGCAATCAAGCACAGATTAACGTATTTACACAAAAGATACGCATTTTGAAAAAACCCATGTGAAATGGTGTCGAAAAATCGCCAAAATCTCCGCACGTAATAAACCCCTAAGTTTTAACGACATTTTTCCTGAGTTACTAAGATTGATGTAGCTTATAATTGCCCGATCTCAACACACAAGGGGTCGCACTATACGGTATTTGACTACTATCAAAAATATAGATTAATTAATATTTATTAAATTATTTTCCTTTACGCGTCATGCAAAACGATAATTTTACTGAATGGTGCGATGTTACTGTGGCGTTCCCGTGTTGTGCTTCAGATCGCAGTAGTGATATCTCTGCCTAGCATAGACTTTAAAACGCATACCGCCATTGAACCCACAATACAAAGTAATATTAAAAAATCTTCTAGGTTTTGAAAATACAAATTTAATAAATTGAGTCATAACCCTTATTGGAGATGAAACTAAATGAAAGAAGTATTGGAAGAAATAACAAGAAAGCTATGAACTCACCGCTTCAGCCTTGTCCTTGATAATCTTCTTCTTGTCCTGGATCTTCTTGAGCCGGTAGAACTCCTCACGCTCCAACTCGTCCAACTCTGAGACGATGTACGCCAGAGTACGCTCCAATCGAGGGATGATTACTGAAATACATTTAAAACTAGTTATTTTTACCCGACTGACTGCGCGAAAGCAAAGACAGGGTAAATTTTAGAGCGACGAAAATTGTAAATAAAAATAAATTGCCATGACCATGGGTATCAAAAGGTCTAGAGGATACGATTCCAAAAAATTATATAATATTTATAAAATAACAAACTCACTTTTCAAACAGTCTAATGCAGTTGGTGGCAGATAATCTGAGATTAAACCAAATAACTGCCGCGAACTGCATCAGACTGCTTGGAAAGTGACCTTGTTTCTAAATTTTTAGATGCAGTCGTTTTTTTTAATTTTCTAAATTTTATTACTGTTTTTGTTTAAGCCCAGGTACGCACGGGCGTTATTTTATCGCGGCGATATTTTTTGTGCACTGGTTTTTCAACTCTCGGTATTGAGCAGAGCATTGAGAATCCAATAGAGCGCATCCCAGCGCGTCAAGAAAACAAACTGTTGAAAATTCCAATGCGCGAAAAAATCTGCCGCGATAAAATAACGCCCCTGGGCTAAATTTTTACCATTACATTACTGTTAGAGCATAATGTGAACATGGGGTAATCCACAGTTCAGCAGTTTCTGAGACCGATTTTCATGAAGGCCATGCATGATGCTTAGATTTTGCTACAAAGACCTAACACTTAAAAGTCCGCAAAGATTACGCGCGCAATTTTATTAATATCGAGGCCTCAGGTCTGAGGTAGATGTTCATTAATTTTTCACATAGTAAACTATTAGATTAATTACGCAAATTAATTAGTAACTCCAGTAACTAAACCATACTTTTTAGGAAATTATTGAACTAGCGCTCGTACTAATTTGTTGTAATATTTATTTACAAGAAGTTTTATTGTTTTATATCATTTTGTATGAAGGTAGTCTATGTAATAAAGGGTAATTTTTCTTGTTACCCATATCCTTGAAAGAAGCAATGTTTCAAAGGTTGAAAACATAAAGACTATTCTAACTACATAGGTACTAACTTTTGCTCAAAGATACCTTATCAGTTTAGTCTAAGAAACCACATAATATTTTCTTATCAGTAAGATATGCATTTTCCATCAAATTAAAAATCAACCATGTGCAATCAACATTAAAGCAAGTAACAAATCAGGGTCAACAATGATCTAAAATTATGTATATTTTATAATGTACCTACCACCTATGTTAACATTGTGGAACGCAAATAAATATATTGAGTATTGAAAAATATAATTTTTAAAAACTTGGAACAGAAAGCAACTCAAAGATGCTTTGCAATCAAAATAATGCCAGATGTATGAACATGGACAAAGTTATTATGTAAAAGGAAGGATCTTAGCACTCTATTTCAATACTTTTTGGCCAACTTCCAACTTCTTTAAGTGTACAAAAGTGTGTTTAATTAAAGGTTTTTTTTTTTTACTACAACCCCATTCAAGATTTGTTTCATTCCCCTCCTTTTCCTTCATCATCACAGGCAGTAATATCTAAAAATGCAAAACTGTTTCAACCTCAAAAATTGCATAAGAAACCAATGATCTCCAACTCACCGTGCTCAATAGCATTGACACGCCTGTTGGTAATTTTGATGACCTCATCAAGGGTCACAAACGATGTCTGCAGGGAGGCTAACTCAACCAGCAGTTTCACAGCATTCTGGAAGTTCTTCTTGAGCTTGGTCAGCTGTTGACCTCCTCTAGCCAGACCGGCCAGCTCATATGTGTCCGTACCGTCCGTGTAAGACTCGAAGATTGGGAGTGTCACACCTTAAAAAAGAAATGAAATACTAATGATCAAAAAATTCAGAGATTATTTTTGAATGAAAACCATCATATTGATCAAATCAAATTATAAAAAGAATAACTATTTCTTGAGGGATAATCTAATTAGAAAGAAAAGTTAAAATAATGGCACAAAGGGTGTGAAGTGAAAAGCAATACACCGATTTGATGATTTTTAAGATGAGTAAACATATTATAGAGTAGTATTTTATTAAGATGAACTGTAAATAATTATGAAATGTAAACAAATTCATAGTATATTTCTATTTTAATTTCTATTTGACAATATAACTGAATTGTTAATTTTTGATAACAAGAGCTTCAGTTATTTCACTTTGCTACATCAAACTACTTGACTGTGTTACATAAACAACATTGTAGCTTATTAAAAGAAATGAATAAATACAGTGCTACTGCTACTACATAAACAGTAAAAATAAATCAGCTGTTCACCATTATTATATCACAGATCAGAAAAAAATGTTTCATAAATTCATTACTTCATCCATAGCTTGAAACCTCTGCAATGAAGCCTTTTTTTATTTGGGTCAAGTGATAAAAAAAACATGCTGTACAGGCTGGTTTCCAAATTTAAACAGGATTCTTTTACCCACCAGCAACATTGTCTTTCTTAGAGCGGATCTTGATCTGAGCCTTGGTAACGTTCTGCAGAACCACCTGGTTGAAGTCTCCAGTCGTGAACTTGGCCTCAGCCAATGAGAACGCTGCTTCCTTCATCACCTCACCCATAAGGGTTTTTGTCTGTAAATGGCATAAAACTTAAATTAACAATGTTTAGTTTCTTTTTGAAGGAAAACCTAGTTTTTTTTTTATGATTTATCAATTGAACCAAAGGAGGTAGCCAGTTTCATAGAAAAGTATACTGTGCAGTACGATGATTAAAAAATTTATTATTTCATCTGAATACATTATCAATACTGATTCTTGTTTTGAAGATTAATTACTAAAGCAGTCAGCAAAAAAAAGTAAATTCACTCACCTCAATAATTTTACCCAGAATCATACGGAACCTCACTTGGAGGGCGTCAGCCTTCTTCTTCAGGAGACCATGGCCTTTCTGTGCACCAGCCAGACGTGCCTTTATCAACATCTGAGCACTACAACCAGGACAAATTACATCGTGAGCCAGGCGTAAATGGAACGCAAAAGTTAACACAATTTTATATTAACTAAAAAACATTATTAGAAACATAACTTACCCCCGAGAAGGGAAAATCGCTAATCTATCTTTTCCAGACATCTTGATTTAGGAAAATATTTGGCGTTGTAGCCCTTTTTCAGGACTTTTTTACTCCCAAACCTAAATCACCTGATGACAGAAGACAAGTGATAAAATATTGTCTATGAAAGGTCTTGTGATCTCGCTCAATGAAATTGGAAAATTACAAATTGAGTCGATTTTTAAAACTAAACATTTGAACCGATCTCAGTTATAAGGAAAACAGTTTTTTTTTGTATTTTTAAAATAGTCTTAGAACATAGTAGAATAAATAATAAAATAACAAGAATCGTCATTTGTCTTCCAATGCAAACTTCGAAGTAACTAGTTTAATTTTAATAAAAATCAATCGAAATTATGATTGTTTCAAAGTAAAGAAGTGTTTAGAAGATTGGCAATTCTGACAGCTATTCAAAAATGCTGTCTTTAGTCTCAATCGGGGTTAAAAACGGAAAGCTCAACATAGGTGGCAGGTGGCAGCACAATAGTCCGTCTTCAAACCGCCATTGTTGTGTTTATGTTTACTTTTGTGTCGATCACAAATTATACGAAAGCTAGATAAATATGTATGCGACTTGGAGTGTAGCACTAAGAAGAGCTAAGGACAGGGGAAGCGTCTACCACTAGTACAAAAGTAGCTTTCGTGGAAACGTCAATAAAACTACGAACGTTTTATAATTTTTAAATTATTTTGTGTTTGTTGACTTTTATGTTATTTTTTTGTAATAGACTGGAGGCGTATGACAGAAATAACCTGATCAAACTTGAAAACCAACTCGAGGATGATCTTCCTAACTGAAAAACTTCAGAAATGTTAATTCTAGCACTGCTCTAATATGATAATACAAAACACCCAAACCTTCACTATAATTTACACAATAACACATCACAAGTGCCTGCAGGTAAAGAAAATACACTTAATTCGCTTGGGAGCATCACCTGTATACAACTTTCTCCCATAGAAATCTTCAGGTATCAAAAGGATAGCACATAATCAAAAATCATAAGGATAGCACATAAGCTCAACGAAATATCGGGTTACAATTTTTTTTTGGCGATCTTTCTCCCAATTTTCTTCTTTTAACGTCTTTGGAAAATACATGGATCCCGGAGTTTTTGCACTCAACAGTTACGCAACTGTATGCGTAAAAGAAGTCTCTTTTTTACAAAAAAAATATGGATAGTGACAGCTAGCTGTCAAAATATTAGCCCACGTTCGCGCGGACGTAAAAATATCGCGGCGGGATTTTATCGCGCACTGGATAACAGCGCCATCTGAAGTGAGTAAGTAGCAGTTTTTATCCCCATTACAAACAGATGGTAAATTATTATGCACGATTGCACGCAAGCCGAAGACTAAAACGCGGCTCCACTCGAGAATCTTGACACCTAGGTCCTTGACGTTATACGGAAAATATTCAGTATAGGCCGCCGAACCTCCTACGCGGAAATGTTGAACATTTTTCAACTAGATATATCCCCTCTGTCTGAACATGGTCTTACTACAATGCATTACTATCACAGAGCATGTAAATAATTACCAAGTGACACCCAAGAAAGCAAGAACTGTCAAAAAAAAAAAACAAAACAAAACGTCAAAACCAGTGTCAAAAAGCTGAAAAAGCAAAAACAAAACATTGAAAACCAGAAAATATCAACGGGCACTGGGAATTTTAATTTAATTTTATAATTATGCAAGTTTACGTGTATTTGTCATAAGCAGATTCCAATTTCTCATAATACGAAACTTATAAAGCGATGCATTCTTATTAGAATCCTTTAAAACATATTACAATGGACGACACAAGCTCAACAAGTTTGTGTCGGATATGTCTACAGGATGGGGCCACACTTCCAATATTTGAGAAGTCAGAAATAGGAGACAATATACATTCGAAACTAACTTCCTGTTTACAATGTGAAAAAGTTTGTATTTGACTGATTTATTTGTAACCCTGAAATGGAATCTCTTTTTCTAATAAGCGCTCTTATTGTGAATTGCAGATAGAAGACATCACAGGATTACCACGTCATATCTGTACAATGTGCAATAATACATTAGAAATTTTATGCAATTTTATTAATAAGTTTAGGGAGTCTTGTAGAGTATTAGAAAATGGTTTGTTGATTGTGAAAAAGGAAGATTATAGCTATGTTAACAATGACCTTATGACTGAAGTAGAAATAGATATAAAAAAAATAAAGGCAGAATCAAATGACCACTCTGATGATGGCTTTGATGATTATGATGACTTGTTACCATTAAAAATTAACCAGAAGGTTAAGAAGGAACCCAAATGTCTCAAACCCATTAAGAAGGAATCGAGATCTCAAAAAGCCAAGTCCCGACCTGGCACCAGAACAAACAAGATAGCGTCTTCTATATTAGAAGGAAACTTTGCATGGAATGGGGATAGATGGTGGTAATATTATTGATTTATTACTTTTATTATTCTGTTTAATAGCTATTCAAAGGTTTGAATGACTTTATTGCATAAGAAGTTATTTGTTGTCTCATGACTGTTGAGCTAAAAAACACCATTTCATTTCAGCATGAAAATTGGGCAAACAACTTTAAGAAAAATAGTCTGCAATGATATGAAAGAACCAAAACCAAGACCACAGACTAAAATCAAAGTACCAAATGATAAGCAACCTTTTACAGAGAAATTATGTGACCTTTGTGGAGATGTGTTTCAAAGCAATGACAAACTTAAAATTCATAAGAAAAAAGTACATTTTAAGAATCCTGTAAAATGCCCAAAATGTCCACGAATTTGCGTCTCAGATTATTATTTAAATAGACATATAAAGAGGAAACATGAGGTTCACAGAGAATTCATTTGCTCATCATGTGGCCAAGGCTTTGCTTTTAAAGGAGAGATGACAAGTCACTTCAAAAACGTGCATGACAAGCTATCTCGTCCTAAGAAAGTGTTTTCATGCAGATTCTGTGATAAAACATACAAATGTACAAAATCTGTTATTATTCATGAGAGATCTGTTCATACAGGTAAAGTGTCTGATTTGTTTTATATTTGGGTAATAACAAACATTGCAATAAAAGAAAGAAATTTCAAATCATTATTATAATGATATCGTAAATAGATTTATGTGTTTATGAATGTCACTACCTACCTACCCAACGGTTTTTTGCCTTAAAACATTTTAAAAAAAAATACAAAGCCCTCAGTCACTCAAAGAACGTTGAAGTACTGTTAAATGGTTTAAGTGATTCTGGAGTTTAAATGCAACCAGAGACAACTACAGATGTTGCATTTTATAATATGTAAGTACGCTGGATTTCAGGTCTAAGGCCAGCGGAGTGTTCCGTCTGTAACACAAGCTTCTATCATGAGGATTATCTAAGGGAACACATGCGGTTGCATACAGGGGAGACACCATTTAAGTGTCCTATTTGTGGACGGGGGTATGCCCAAAGAGGTAACATGAAGAGTCATCTCCGCATCCACAGGATATCAGAACTTGATGCCATCACATTGAGTAAACTGAGACCGAATTACCTGAAACTACTGAAAGTGTGAGCTAAAAAACTATTTTTAATCTTAATACTAGTTTTAAACAAAGTTTTTATATCAAAGATATTATTTTGTTATGTGATTGGAGTTTCTGGAATGAAGACTTTGAGTCCTTTTGTCAGAGCTTATCTATTATCTGATTCAATGAGAAGGTGTCTGTAGTAATGAAGAGGAAGATGTTATTGTGAATTTGATACTTTACTAGTAGACCATATACATTTTTATTGTTTTAAAAGTTGTTATTAAGTACCTTACCTAGAAACAGATGGAGTGTTTATGTTTAGTATTGCTATCTGTATTCTCTAGACTAGGTGAATTTGATTCAAGAGTAAGGCTTAGCACGCACTGCGGTGCGTTTTGCTATCGCAAAATCTGTGAAGTATGAAACACAGAGGAAGCGCGCGCATTGCAGTAAAAAAACGCATACCTACGAAAACAAAGCAGGATTTTATTCATTGCGGTGAAAAAACGCAACGCAAGTCACCACATCGCAGTGCGCGCTGAGGCTTAGGTGCTCCTTTCTCCACTATAAATACTATAGTAGTAGAAATACTATAACAGAAATACCAGCTCTCTTTTTATGGCAACATTGTAAATTAATAGAACGGAATTGGAAATAGTGATGGGTAACTCATCATTTTTATATGAGGTTGAGGGAGTACCTCATTTTACCTCGCGAGGTCCTCAAGAGGTACCCCTCATTTGAGGCGAGGAGTCGTACGTCGATGTATGCACCTCACGAGCCGAACTCATTCTGTATGTTCTGTACAATTATGAAAGTCGGTTCATTCACTCACTAAGCTCACTCAATACTCACTCGCGAGTACTCGGGTCAATAATGTCAATGTCAATTTTTAAGTGAGGACGCGTGAACGAGTGAGTTGGTTCAATGTTGAAATTCGAGTAACTCTTTCAATTTGCGATCACGAGTACCTCAAACGAGGCACCTCATGAGTGAGGTACACATCTCTAATTGGAAAGCGTAGTGGGCATGGTCACAGCGCGGTCATAGTGTGACGACTGCACCGTTAAGTGTATGCAAGGAAAGATTTTGAACTTTATTGCCCAAACAATAGATTATACACTTCATTGGTGAACATGAGAAGTTGCGTCTTCTAACTGAAGTCCTAAAGAAATCGAATCTGACAAATTTGAATCGAATTGTTCAGGAGCCCTAGTAGTCCTTTCAGTTATTTTACCTCTGACAGCAGCAACACAACGGCAACCATATTGTTACGAGGATTATTGTGACAGACTTGTCTGTAGCAGCAACCCACCAACCCACCTTAATGCCTGGTTCATACGATGGCAGTGACTAGACTCAGTGACTCAAAATTTCGGACCCAGCCAGTGGTGTAGACGAGAATGACAGTAAGTCATGCTCCAGTAGCCTCCCGCGCATTACTATAGACGCCCAAAAATAGACGGGTAGGTTAGCCAACTAGGCTAACTTCAGGGAGCGAAGTCAGCACTGGACTGGGAACTAGTGTTCACAGCCTAGTCGCAAGTCAACGCTGAACTGACTTACTGTACCGCCACGTAACTGGGCTCGTATAAACCTGCCTCAAAGCAAGAATAATAAAGCTTATTATTATTTTGACCACAGAACAGAAAAAAACAGTAGAAGTCGCAAGTAGGCAGGGCCCGCGTACCCCGAGTTTTGCGGAGATCCGCTTATGTCTGTTCCGCGCACACACCACGCAAATCAGTCTAGTTACAACAGAAAAAAAAAATACAAAAATGCCATATTGTGCTGTTTTAGAATGTAAACACGATAGCAAAACCAAAAATATATCAAATAGAGGTATGTTATACTATCGATAAGTCTTAATTGATTATAATTCGATAAAAATTTGAAAAATAATATTTTAATAAACAAGACAAGTAAAAGTGGACTTTATACTGTTCAGTTTATGGTCTACTTTATTTTAAACTCAAACATATTCTTCGCGTAGATTCCAACTATGCACATGTCACAGTCCGCTACTCAATTAGAGATTACCGTTATAGATATTTTAAAGGGGATGCGCTAATGTAGCCCGCGAAATTCAAATTTCCTTACGTTTCTTGCAATGTGTAGGTCAGTGTCAAGTTGTATGTTGATTAAAATATGATTCGCGACCGTAACAAATATGACTTCAGAGAATTATAAACATTAGAATCAGCAACAAACAGAACAACAACTCTTATGTTAGAATAATCCTAAAATGTCATGATATCAGGAAAAAGACAAAAAAAAAAGTGATTTTGCCAAAAGTGACACATAAGAGGTCTAGTCGCAACGACGACATGAATCATCGTGATATAAAAGACAACCGACTTCAAAATCTACAATATACTTATACAGTAATCATCTTTCACTTTGTCGAAACTTAAGATAATACTAACTTAAGTTCCAACAAAGTTAAAAATAAATAGGTACAGTACAATTATTTTCTAAATGTCCCTCGGCAAACTTCGTGTTTCGTCAGTCGTCCGGTTTCTATCTAGCCTTTGCACTTGGTGCAGACCGGATACTCTCAGTCTCTCAATCGACGATAAGTAGTAATTTTCAAATTCGGATCAGTAGTTTCACATAACAATTCTTAATTATGCTTTCTATAAATCGTAAGTATGTATGTATTAAAATAAAATATTAACACTAAATTTCGAACATAATAATATTTATCGACTCTAGTTGTTGACTGTATTTTGTTTGAAAATAAAACGGAATGTCAATAAATAAGTCAACGACAGTGGTACATCCCTAGAGGAGGACGAATAGTAATGACCTCGTTACGCAAATATGAATCATATCTTAACGAAATACTGCTTTAAATTGAATGAATTTAATATAGTGACATCTAGCGGCGGGTAGCGTAACTTGCTCATTAAACTATTCAGGGTGCGCTTGAAACGGAAAAAGTAATAAATACGTAAAAAGAGTAGACAATAAACAGCTCTATCGTCTATAAATTGTGTTTTATTTTCAAATAGGCGTCGACTGACATTATTTCCTACTTTCATTCAATGTTAAGCTACCAATCACACCAAAGATTTCTTAGTGTTACGAAATACAATTAACTTGTAATTGTGTGAGTTTGGGTACGCTGGTTCCGATACTAATGAAGCGCTATGCTACTTCTACTGTTTTTTTCTGTTCTGTGGTTTTGACAGTGGTGCAAAATCAGAGGTAAAATACCTAACTGTGAAAGGACTTCATGAGTTCTCGCGCACTAGACGGCTACGACCGGTAAACTATAAAAACCGGCTATTTGGCCGTTGCGAACTAAAGTCGTGGTCGTGGCTGCCTAGTGCGCGAGATCCCTAAGTCGTTATTTATTCAATAAGTTGGCTGTCAGAAATTCTATTTAAAATCTTTCACACAAAAATTTTTAGTTTAAAAAAATCTGCCAGTGTGAGGGTTCTACTACATTTTTATATGAAGATGGTTATTTAAAAATATGTTTCTTGTTCCAGAGTATGTGCCTAATGAGTTTTAAAATAGTTTATTAATATTTGTTAACACCTAACTAATGTTGCACCTAATTGATATAATTATAAGATAGATCTTATAATTATATCAAAATCTAACTTTAAAATAGAAGCACAATATTATTTACAAGTTGTTTGCATTGTTTCAAATGGTTTTTGAAACCTTTAATAATGTTTGAATAATATTGTTAAGACTTTTATTAATGTTTCTACTTGATTAAATACTTTTATACTATAATAAGTGCAATGGAGTTGTTTTTTTGTTAAATTTTAGAGAATAGAAAGAAAAGTCTGTTTTAATTTTTTTGAAAATATAATTCATATTACCATAATTAGTTTTCTTTTTTATAACAAACACAAATCAAATATTTTTGTGTTAACAACAATTAAAGGACATTGGGATATCGTAGGGCTCCAATTCTGGTCCTGTCTGATAACCTGAAAACGAAGGAACATTTGTTATAATAGATTGAATTATTTAATAGAAGCTTTTGCCCGCGGCTTCCTACACGTAGAGGTCGGACATTAGCATTACCCCACGGGAACGCATTACCGGGATAAAAGTACCCTATGTCCTGAAACTGCTTATCCATGTCATGGTACTTATGGTCAACCTGTGTGCCAAATTTCGTCGAAATCCGTTCAGCCGTTAACGTGACAAAAGGTAACAGACAGATGGAGTTACTTTCGGATTTAAGTATAATAATTGCACGACTCATAATGCGAATCATTAGAGAGTGCTTTTATTAGAATGCAATCAAGCCCAATCCGAGTAAAACCCAGTCTTACATATTCCATCTCCGCAATAGAGGCGCGACGCAAACTTAACATAGTTAGGGGTGGGGTGTCCATCGAGCACAGCAACTCCCCTAAATATCTTGGTGTTACTCTGGACAGGTCTTTAAAATTCAGCAAAAACTGCAAGAACAACAAGCAGAAGGTGCACTCTCGCAACAGTCTTCTTCAGCGACTAGTCTCATCGGTGCTTCGCCTGACGTTATCTGGACTGGCTCTATCTTTGTTTGCGGGTGAATTCGCGTGCCCCGTGTGGAGTCGTTCTGCCCATGCAAAGTTAGTGGATACAGTTTTGAATGAAACGTGCATCACTGGTTGCCTAAAACCGACCCCGGTTCAAATGCTGTTTCCATTAGCAGGAATAGCGCCACCAATAGTTCGCAGAGCGGTGGCAAGCTCCAGCGAAAGATCCAAAATGATCTCCGACTACACCCTTTGCACGACAACATCCTTGTGCCACAAAGGCTGAAAAGCCGAAACAGTTTTTTAGTCCCACTCACTGGCGAACGACCAAAAGAGAGACTAAAGTTGTGGCGAGACAATGCTTCCTTACCCAAACCATTCGTTTCACCTGCTGAAGATCTCCCACCTGGACATGAGTTGCCTGGCAGTCTTTAAACAGACTCCGGACCCAGGTTGGCCGAAGCAAGGAAAATCTGTTCAGGTGGAGATTCATAGACGACACCACCTTGGAGTGTAAATGTGGTGCTGTTCCACAAACGATGGGACACATCATGTCCTGCGTGTCCTGCACATTAAAGGGACTAATGGACGCTACTGATGGCGCCAAACACGTGGCCGAATTTTGAGCTTAGTCTATTTAGATTGCCATCGACATGCTAAGAAAAGTAGATTAGAATGGATTATTTAAAACAGTATTTTTTTATTAATACATTAGTAATTGAAGGGTAGTACTAACTCTTTCAAAGATGTCGATATCTCTCTAAAACACTTCAGTTTCTCTTCTTCAATACTTGTCAGATAGTTAATTTTGTTCATCTCAATTTCTTTCAGTCTTAATTCTTCTCCTTTCAGCTTCAACTCTAGTGCTCTCAGTCTTAACTCTTCAGTCTTCTGCTGAACTCTTTCTTTTTCTATTTTTATTGTTGATCTCACTTTATATTCTTCTAGTGAAACCTTTCTTTTCTTGAATACTTTTTCTGAAACTGTAACAAAGCAGATTGTTTAGCTATTTGCCCTCTTTCACTGCCTATGGATTGGTCCTGAGCAATAATATTTAAGAACAGATCTTTTTAAATTTACTGTTGGGTTGTGCTTTATCAGAGACTAGCTGCGCCCCACGCTTTCACCCGCATAAGTCTCGATCTTCTAGAAATATCGAGATAAAAACTATCCTATGTCCTAACCCAGGTCATGATCTACCCATGTGGCAAATTTTTTTCAAATCCATTCAGCCGTTTTAGCGTGAAAGCGTAAAGAACTAACAAACTCAATTTCGCATTTATAAGATTAGTTAGGATGGTGAAACATGATGGTTTAAATACAAAGTTAAAAAAGCATTTAGGATTTATCCTAAATTTCCCATAAAACATTTACAAGTAGGTTCTTTTGAATCAGTCAAATTGGAAGCTAGTCGCCCATTCAAATTGGAAGCTAGTCGCCCATTCAAATTGGAAGCTAGTCGCCAATTCAAATTGGAAGCTAGTCGCCCATTCAAATTGGAAGCTAGTCGCCCATTCAAATTGGAAGCTAGTCGCCCATTCAAAGTGTTACCCCGCATGTTATTTAATTTAAAAGCCATCGTCGCACGAATACTCGATCGTTCGAACTTTTTGTTCGGCGAACCTGAACGCGTGGTCGCGCCCATGGTATCATAATATACTTCGCCAGGTATAGCATTCCGAGACACAGTGGTCACGTGGGTAACACAAGTCTACGTCATCACATCTGTGTTACCAGAAGTTTTTAATAATAACTCCCCAACCACCTTTATTACCTGTGCGAATCCAATAAAACAATGAGGTTTTAATTAACAATTACATTGGTTTATGTTTAAATTGAATTGTTCCGTTCGATTAGACAAACGAAACGACAATTTAAATGCTTTGCACATATTTTTTAACAGAATGGTGACTGAAAATATTTCCTTAATTCGTGTTTTGTTGCATTAAAGTGGCAACTGGATAGTGACGTAAGCATGTGTCACTCCTGGAATGCCAGACCTTGTTTTATTAGACCATGGTCGCGCCGACAGAGGGCGCTTTCCGGTTTTCCGAACAAAAACTGCATAACAAATACGCACGCAACCGTTTTTTAAATGGTACGCGATCACGCGACCATACTCGCGGAACTTTAACGCTAGTATTTTTTTTACAATATCTCAGGTTACATTGATATTTTACATACATATTGAAAAAATTAAGATTGTGTGAACAATGTACCCAGAAAGAGCAGGACGTTAAATGTTTTACCTCTTGAATGAACTTTTTGCCCATAATCTGATGATTCTACATCTGGTTCTTCGTCTTCTTCTAATTTATCATCTGTAATAGTTTTATTGAGTAGCTTTAGATACATTTTGTGTTCCCTCAAAAGAAAGATTGTATGAAAAATCAAGATTTAGTCTCAACAGTGCAGCGCGACTTTCATTAGCAAATAAATAGCAAGGTAGAGGTTATTTATTTTAGACTTCATTTCAAGAGATACTAGGTTGATATTTATTTGGCACTGAAAACTGCGCTTTGCCAGGTCTGTGCCGGCCCTTACTTTATACCTTGTAAAATATCATCAACATCACAGAATTTACTCTCAACTTGGTCATAGCAGTTTATTGACTTGTGTTCCTCTTCTTCGGCTACATCAGAAGGTGTTTTTTCTGGAGAGTTCATGTCTCCATCACCATAGTCATTATTTAAGAATTCCACATGGAAGTCATCTGTTGTCTCTGGTACCTCCTCTTTGCTTACTACCTGTAAATAGAAAAAAGTATCATGCACCATGAAAATATAAACTTTCATTTTGTGGTATTATTATTATCTCTTTTGTGAAGAGATGAAATCTATCTTATTAATCCAGGGCATTATAAAAAAGTAATTTTAATCAATAGTGAGGCAGTAATTAACGGTCACTCCAAAATGCTGACCATCATCTTCTATCTGATCATCATCATTTGCCTAAACTTTTCCCAACTATGTTGGGGTCAGCTCCCAGTCTAACCAGATGCAGCTGAATACCAGTATTTTACAGCATCTTCTATCTGATAAGCGGCTAAATAGGTTTCAATGAATAGGATATAACCTTGTCCATACACTATAATAAAATTAGAGCCTTTTATACACTGTAACAGCAAACCAATTTTCATACCTCTCCCCCTTAAGACCTATGTCAAATATTTTTTTTATATTCGGATAGGTCATGACCTAAAGAGGTGTCATAGAGCATATAAAAGACAAATGTAAAAAAAAAAAAAAAACGCGAAATTTCGCTGGTATTCAGCACGCTTAGCATGACCACTATAGGAAAGGGTTTTGTCGACGGAAGAATAGACAAAATTACACGATAAACAATCACAATCCATTATTTTGTCTATTCTTCTGTTGACAAATCCCGTAGGAAACCCCTTTTTTGTATTTGCAAAAGTAATGCTTCTGCGATGCCTCTGGTGAGAGACAAACCACTGTTGTCAGCCGATCAGTGAGGCTTCAACAGACACATTATTTGGTTGTTATTACCATTTCCAAAGTAAGGGCATCCTCCTTATCATCAATAGGATAGTTTATTAACTTCAGAAGTTTCAGTTCCAAATTAGTTAGTTTAGGTGTTGGTTGTTCAATGGAGTAGCTCTTTCTGCTCAGCAATATGTTGGCTTTTTTCTTTGTTTTGTTCTTCCAATCGGCCCACATCTGGAATGAATAATAATAATTGAAATGTAAGTAATAACTTACTTATGAAAGAAGTTACAATCTCACTACAGGGCAATACATTTTTGGAATAAAAGTCAAGTGATAATATGTTAACATAACATCACGCATGTGTACGGTGAAGGGTTATGCAGAGGTGTATTGTATGGTACACTCACAATCAAGTATAATTTTATTGTAATTTCTTTGCATACATAAATTAAAATAATGCTAGTTAGGAAATAACTAGAGAGGAAACAAGCTATTAATAATCTGTAAAGAAGATTATTCTGCTCATTATGATATGAAAGGGCTTACTTTACACCATTTCCAAGTGTTTTTATAAACACCTCCTTCCACGGCGTTAAGCTGATAAGCGATACTCCTCCAAAAGTTCTGTTTGTTCGTATTGGTGTACATTACTCTGCCATCGACCAGTACACCATCCTCGCTAAGTAAGTCCAGTAATTTCCTCATCTGTACTTGACTTACACGACTCATGTTTACAAAACAATATGATTTTTTATGAATAAAATTAAAATTACTAAAGGGTCGGCTATGAGTATAGAAGTTATAAATTTCGTCTTAAGCCTAAATAGCAGCTACCCTTTAAAATATCCCACAGTTGATAGCTAATTTATTTTAATCATCAAATATTTTAACACAAAAATATTTTGATTTGGATTTTATTTTTATTCGAATATTTCGAAATTTCGAATCACAAATGATTTCAAAATGAAATGAGATGGGTACAGACCTAAATAGTGCGAGTAAGAAAGACAGCGTTCTACAAAAGCTAGAGATTGTTTTCTTTTTGTGTATTGGAACTGGAACACCACGCAACATTCAACAGTTCGACAGTTTGTATGTAGTGTCAATTATAGTGTCGTCGTTCATAAATTCGACTATAAATAGACACAAATCACCTAACGATGATTTCTTTCCTTGTCCGGGTTTATCCAGTCGGGTATTCTTGGTCAATGAATGCGGTGTTTTGCTGGCTTTCTCAGTGTTGTTTTCACCTTCAATCATCTACCGACATCAAAGTATTTTGTTTCAGGAAATCATTTCGCAAAAGTTTTTCTTTCAAATGAAGTTAAAATAAATCTCCTACAACTTGTACATACCAACACAGACTAAGGCCGCCATTACACCTTGTTAGTTGCTTCCGTAAAATTTATGTAAGTTACTGCGTAAGTGACTAAGATGACTAAGTGACTAAGATGTAAGAAGAAATTACGATGAACTACTTACAAGAGAGTTTTCATTTGCAAATTTATCGTATGTTAAGTATGTGTAAGCGACTTACGTGAAGAAAACTTACAAATGGAATCAGTTATAATAAAGTACTCTGTGAGTGGGATGGCGCACAATGGGCTGAAAATCGATCTTCATAGACTTAGAGATCAACTTAGTAATTTTTTAATTTTTTCGGCAGAAATGGGTTCAGGTATCGTATATTGATCAATTTAATGCTATTTCAGTTTTTCAATAAACGTTTTTCTTTACTTAATAGCACTTGGTTGAAAAAAATGTATGGAGAAATATGTAAAAAAGGATATATTTCGACTTCACTACAAGTGGCCCTAATTTTCTTTGGCACGATTATACCCCTTATTTTTCCGCAGTTTTTTACATAGCGCACAATGCGCGCACTAGTTATATTTTGGGAGAAAAAAAATTAAATGTGTTTTTAGAATATAAAAAAGGTTTTAATCTGTTTATAATTGACATTAGGTACTTATGGGTTATAAATAAATTATATGAACAGAAATTTAAAAGCTACCGGGTAAACATAACAAACATTATGAAAATTAATTAAACATCTTTTGTAATTTAATAAAACGAGGATGGTTAAATAATGAGATCTTATGATAATTAGATCTCATTAACTAACTACCCCCCCTCCTACATAGTTTTTTCGAACCTTAAGTATAAATCATGTACATTTTTTTCATCGAGTATCTTTTGGAACACTAACTAAGCGTTTTAGTCCTCGTAAATCATTTGTAGAATTGTGTACTAAACAGAAAAAACGGAGGATTGAAGAACAGAATCAACAATACAGTGACGAACTAGCTTACGCTACAGTAAGCAAGTTAAAGAAAGATGGCAAAGAAAATTTGGCTGAAGTCATTGATTATTTAATGAAAAATCCTGAAGCGGTAGCAAAATTTTCGCAACTAATTAAATCTCAAAAGCACAAGAAATGTACTTTTACTCCGGAGAAAGCGCTTGGATTGCTGCTATCACTTAAACCGTCGAAGTGGCAATATATTACATTGCGAGAATCTACAATCCGCGAGGGTGCATCTGATATTTATCCATCGTATTATAAAGTGCAGCAGGCTAAATTAGTATGGTCCCCTCCAAAGGAGGCGTTTAGTTTTACAGATACAATGGCTAAAGTATCTCTTCAAGCTCTTCTTGACATAACTGTGGAACGTATACTCAAAAGTCTACCAGACAAGCCACCTCACCAGTCCTTAAATTTACTGTCAAAATGGGATTTCGATGGGTCATCAAGCCAAAGTAGATATAAACAGAAAATGGAAGAAGGAAAGACTGATGAAGCCATTTTTATGACTACTTTGGTTCCTTTAAAACTGACTGCTGCAGTCGGAAAGGAAGTAATTATATGGGAAAATCCTAAGCCGTGCTCTACACTATTCTGTCGACCTGTACAATTTATATTCGTCAAAGAAAGTGAGTTGGTAGTCAAAGATGAAATGACAAAAATGCAAGCAGAGATAAAAACTTTAAGCCCATCCAAATGTGTTGATGGCATTGAAGTTAAACACAATCTCGTCATGACGATGATTGATGGAAAAGTGTGCACTTATCTATCAGAAGCCCTAACTAAGCAGGAAGCAGGGACAACAAATGACGGAAATACGGCAAGGAAATTCTTCGCATTTCCTGAAAAAACGGCAGCTATTACTGGCTTGGATGAAGTGCGCAGATTTGCAGTTATTTTACAAGCAATTACATCAGGTGAAAACATCGATGTTCAAAAATTTCGAGCTTATACCCGTACGACCGCAGAGAGATACCTACAGTCCTATAATTGGTACTATATGTCAGCAACAGTACAAAAATTGTTGATCATCGAAAACTCCATTGTACCGATTGGAAATCTATCTGAAGAAGCATCTGAAGTAGTGATGGGTAACTCATCATTTTTATATGAGGTTGAGGGAGTACCTCATTTTATCTCGCGAGGTCCTCAAGAGGTACCCCTCATTTGAGGCGAGGAGTCGTACGTCGATGCATTCACCTCACGAGCCGAACTCATTCTATAAATTCTGTACAATTATGAAAGTCGGTTTATTCACTCACTAAGCTCACTCAATACTCACTCGCGAGTACTCGCGTCAATATTGTCAATGTCAATTTTTAAGTGAGGACGCGTGAACGAGTGAGTTGGTTCAATGTTGGAATTCGAGTAACTCTTTCAATTTGCGATCACGAGTACCTCAAACGAGGCACCTCATGAGTGAGGGACACATCTCTAATCTGAAGCGCGTAACAAAGACTTTTGCAGATACAGAGAGCACCATTCACGTAAAATAAATAGGACGAGCACAAATGGGGATATAATGAAGATGATGCTTCTGACCTCAGATCCTTACGTTTCTGCAATACGGCCAATAATGCATCGTGCTCAACATAAAACAAAGATGAGGCAAGAAACTTTGGAGCTTTTAATTGTTGAACCGAAGCAACAGGATGATATTGAGTTCTGTGACATAGATGACATTATTTATGACAAAGAGTCTGATGAATCTGATATAGATGTTTAGGATGCTTGTAGCTTTAAGTATGTTTTTTTTATTTATTTAAATATTTTTCATTTATTAAGATTTTTGAATTGTTCAAGTTTCTTTTTAACTATGAGTCAGTCATTTACATTTTTTTTGTATTATAATGCATATTTTATAAAACAATGCATGGAAGGGTATGAATATAGGGAGTTTATCTAACTACTCTCAATAAATTACAAAAATCTTTAGATAATTACCATGTACCTTGTTATGCGTTGATATGTTGAATCGATTGCTATTCCATTTATGTTCATATATTTTTTTATAATCCTTTTACAATCATTTAGTACCTAATATCAATTATAAACACATTAAAATCTTTTTTGTATTTAAAAACACATTTTGTTTTTTTTCTCCCAAAATCTAACAAGTGTAGTCAAAAAATGCAGAAAAATAAGGGGTAAATCGTGCCAAAGAAAATTAGGGGCACTTGTAGGGAAGTCGAAATATATCCTTTTTTACATATTTCTCCATACATTTTTTTCAACCAAGTGCTACAAAGTAAAGAAAAACATTTATAAAAAAAACTTAAATAGCATTAAATCGATCAATATACGGTACTTAAACCCATTTCTGCCGAAAAAAAATTAAAAAAACGAAATTGATCCCTAAGTCTATGAAGATCGGTTTTCAGCCCACTGTGTGGCGGCCTAAGTGATAGTCGTACTAAATGTCACGAATTTCCGATAAAACATCACTATTTAGTTACTTGTTTTTTTTATCTGACTGACAGACAGTCACAGAGCATTGTAATTGTAACTGACAGTTTTACAGCTGTGCTCGTAAATAAATGTAACGAAAATTGTGAAATCTCTTTGTTTTCGACTTAAGAAATAAATATTTGTTGATAGCAGTTGATTATAGATCGTGATCAATATGTTGCGTGTTAAAATTCATATAGCACTAAGTGCTATAGGGGCCCTATTAGGCTTGTCTGCGTTTATATGTTTCTGCATTGTTTATGCAAACATCGAAGCCGGAATGTGGGCGCTTTTATCTGGTAAGTGGTGCGAAATATGACCTGTTTTTTATTTTTTATTCGAGTATGGGCCTGCTCTTGACCTCGATCTATTATACACGCAAAGAGCATTCGTATTAATATTACATCAAGGGAGGTAGCAATCAACTTAATGGAACAAGTTGCAGCCCTATGATAATAAAGATTAGAAAGCCTGCAATTGACGTCGGGACTGTTTTGAGATCCTGCTCTTGCTACAATGACAAAATTGAATCATAATCTTAATTGAACTAGGATTTCGTAAATATTTTTCCCTATTATAATGTTCAATTATTTCCTGTCAATACATTTTTTTGCCTTTGTGATTTGTTTTGCCTGTTCAGATTTCCTCATAATTATTATTTTAAAGTTAATGATTGAACCTAAACTAATTGGGATAAAATATAGAAATCCACACCATTCCAAAGCAACTTAGAATAAAAACATGATACTATGCATTTTAAAAATTATCCCATGTGCGTATCCTGTATTTATGTTTTTAGCAAATTCTATAAACATAATCTTATATCTATTACAGGCATACATGCATCATTCGCGTTGATGCTGCATTGCCACTACCTCAAAGAGTCACTACACGTCAATTTCTCAAGAAAAGCGTTGCAGTACATTGGAGACTTCGGCATTGTTGGCTTCGTCTCAGGAGCAGCTCTGACACTATTCTATCTGTTCCTTGAGATTTATTATCAAGCTGGTATGTATAAAATAAATAAAGAAACACCTCTATTTAGTTTTCGGTTGAATGAACTAGTAAAATAAAGTTCTTGGTAGTGTTAATAATACTAAAAAAGGTTTATGAAAGTAGTTCTGATAACTTTTTGACATTTCATGATAATACTTTTCATAACAAATCAATATTTATTATCACACTAGAATTACTTTGAAGATGTGACATACAAAATCCCAAATTTTAAAACTATAGATTGTTGTGAAATGTTTTGTCACATGATAAGGTTACCTACACATTGATCATTCTTTACTCATACCCTTATCACTGTCCTTTACATATATATAAACATTTAAACATAGATTCTTATCATTACTATAAATTCTTAATTACATTTTATCAAATGTTTGTACAGTTGCTTGCTCTGTTTTGATACAATAACTATGAAAAACCTGCACATTATATTTGCATAACATGTTTACCAATGGCAAGTGCATTTGATTATAAATTCAATAATTATGCATAATAATGATAATATTAAGCAGTTGCCAGGATGATTTATTAAGAAAATACAGATAATTTTATTGGGAGAAGTCTATGTTCAGCTGCTGCGGGCTTCCATTATATAATTTAGGTAAAAGTAAAAGTTTGCGTTAGTAAAACGAGTAGCAGTAAGATTACCAGTTTATTGACACCCATTTCAGATAATGCTACACAGCATTAAGCTGGCCGTTTTGCGTAGATGTGAAGCATATTTTCCCCCAACCTGTTCTTTTTAATAACCTATGCATTTATTAAAAAAATCGATTGAAGGGGCGTTTTATGCTACATCTCAACTACAGGATTGTCCATTTAAGGCTCATACAGACTAGCGCGACTTGTCGCGCGGCGGACGTAACTGTTATACCGCACCGTGAAGTTTTCTTAGAAATTGTTTTGTTAGGATAGCGTCGCGCTGGTCTGCACGACGCTTTACAGCGCAATTGTCTTCCGACCTGATTTAAAAGCTCCCTAAAGATTACAATCCGAGCACGGCAGCATTGGTGTGCAGTATTGCTGCCGAGCTTGGAATCTAATCTCATACAAACTTATAGAAATTGCAGCAGTGCCGCGTGCGGCGTTGTTTGGAATCACACCTTAAGTCACAAGGATTTTAGTAGAAAACGAATGATATGGAATAGCGGCTTTATCACTTAGAACTGATAACTGATAACGTTAAATGTCCAAATCCAAATATATACGCTCTATTTGAATGCTTTACTTCTGATAACAGTTTGAGCGGCGCAACGTTAGAAAAGTGCTCCACTAAGGTCGCAAAACTTGGCAATAGTTGAACTTTATTTACTTTGCTTTCAACTTCTGATCTTCATTGCACAGCTTACTTTCGTTAATTCTTCTGCAGCTTATCTAAAAGCAGAGTAGTAGTATAATCAGCCTATATTAATCACACTGCTGTGAGGCCTTCTCACGATGAGAGGCAGTGGGCCGTAATCCACCACGCAAAAGTATTTATTTCAAATAGGCCCTAGTAAGGCACTTTTGAACGTCAACATTTACAAAAAAATAGAATTGATTCTAGTCGCCCCTTCCAAAAGGTAATTTTCTTATGGAGAAGAATGAGCAAGAAACTCCACCGTTACTCTTTTAAAATGTTTTACAATATTTTGTATAGGTACATTAGCTAAATAATTATATGGGAAGACGATGCACCTAGAATAAAATTACTATTCCACAATAGGTAAAAAGAATTAAAAATGAAGCAACGACAGATAAATTAATTATGTGATAGATACGCGGGCCTAGTGCGGTTTGATAGATGTCACATGTCTTCTAGGACATGCCGGTTTCCTCGCGATGTTTTCCTTCACCGTTTTAAGAGAGCAGTGGTGATTAAATAATTTGCACAAAGCAAAGCGCCTGTCTGGGTTCGAACCTACGACCTGCAACTCGTAAATCGCGGTCGTTACCACTGGTAAAGCAGAGTAGTATTCATTATAAATAAGTATTTAATAAAATTGGCAAGAATTGTCGGCAACATACTCGACTGCAGAGACCCCGGCAGGCTCGCATAGTGTGTAAACTTCCTTAATCGCCTGCAAAAACAAATAACCCATGTCTTTTGTTATAGATGTGATGCCAATAAAGACCAGCATCATCATCCGCCTCGTCTGGTCATTCATGATGATGAAGTGGGGCCTCCTGTTGTACCTCGTCACCAAGAAATACCTGAGGACCTACAACGACCATCAGCTCTTCTCCGAAAACCCTAACATTGAGGAGACGTAATTATTTCATTGATTGTTAGCAAATTGCTACAGGGCCTGTTTTACCAACACCAAATAAAATCCCGTTAAATACTTGACAGTTTACATTAATATTCTCGATGGTTACATACACTCATTCATACACTGTTTGTCCACCGCACCGTGAACCGTCAACAAAAAAAGAGATTATTACGCGGTCGTAGTAATGTACTGTCGCTACTTCCCGTTCACGGTGCGGTGGACAAACGGCCTTACAGCTGGCGACTTCCAACCAGTGCCCACAACTGCTAACTGTCACCTTGATTTGCAAATGATTATGGGCAGTCATGACCTATTTCATTTTTGATTTTTTTTTATGAGTTGGTCACTCAGTGGCTATTCGGACATTGTGAAACAGGCCCTTAGTCTAAGTGGTATTGTTGGTTTACACGCGAATTATCAAAATCGAAGCTTTAGGATTATCACGGTCACAAATGGGCGAAGCTTGGGTATAAAATTGCTGTAAATATAATAATAATGAAGTAATATTTTAATTAAATAGCACACAAGTGTATCACTGGAACAAAATCTATGGTTGAGTTTTTACTTTTTGTCAGTGAAAACCTGATACAACAAGACGGACTACCAGCCGATCTCGAAGAAGGCGAGACTACATGGACAGTATAAAAGGACTGATCCGGGTTGGCCCTACAGGCCGAACTTAACGACAGTAATCTCATAAAATTAAACCTTAGCGTAAATTAATTTATTTGAAGTCTAATGCCCATTTTCACTAACACTACGCGACACCTAAATATAATGTCAAATAAATTGAAAATTTCGCTTTTATTAGACAACTAGGTGACCCGATAGACGTCCTATCCAAATTTCAATACAAAAATCCCATAGAACAAAAGACGTTCAGGTTTACCCGAATTTACCGGAAAAAAGTAAAATTTTTCTTTGAAAAGGAAAAGAAAGATAGAAACAACCAAATCACAAAAAAATAAACAGCATTCCATTTTTAGGGTTCCGTTGTCAACAAGGAACCCTTATAGTTTCGTCATGTTCGTCTGTCTGTCTGCCCGCGGCTTAGCTCAGAGACTGTTTGTACTTGAAACTTGTAATTTGGCATGGGTATACTACATAATAATCACGCCGACAAAGAGGTAAAATAAAATCATTAAAACATTTTTTTTTGGGGTACCTCCCCTACACGTAAAGTGGGGATGATTTTTTTTCCTTTTCTATCCCATGGTGTGAGGTGTCGTTGAAAAGTTCGTTCAAAGATATTGTGAGTTTGTGAATGCCATTTTTGGATTCACGGATCCGTTTGTGAAAAAGTACAAAAAAGTGTGTCCCCCTGCCAGCTAAATGGTTGGTTCTGGATATGTGAAAAAAATCACAGCAGTAGTTTATATAACGAAATGAAAAAGAAAACTATCAAAGCTAAGTGGGCTCTACAAGTTAACGAGTAATAATCAACCAACTTACATTTGCAGTTAAAAAACATGTTCTCCCATACATTCCGTATGGGAAAACATGTATTTCAACTGCACTGTTAAGCTTGTTCTTGGGATAAATTCATCTCATTTACGGGACCCTTCATTGTGCGTGGTCAGACACGCGCTTGGCCGGTTTTTATTTATATAGAAACAAGAGATTTAAAGGCGTGTGCAGACCAGCGCGACATGTCGCACGACGCGACGCCGGTTATTGTTATACCGTACAGTTTTCTTAGAAATTGCATTGTTTGAGTCGCGCTGGTCTGCACAAGCCTTAAGAGAGAATACATTTAGTTGGCCCGTAGTGTGAGTGAAAACGGGCATAATTGGATTTATTTGTATAAAATTACTCGTTTTGGTACCTACCTATTTAGATTTTAATGTTAAGATTAGGACATATCAAAATATTAAGATATAACTTGAATTCTCAACAACTTATATTTTCGGGTTTTTTTTTGGTCACTTATTATTTTTTGCTTTAATTTACAATGTGTTTTAATTTAAATTAAAACCAACAAAACCACTTAGATCTAATTATATTATATTATGAATCTATATTATTATAATAACATTCATATTCTTTTGTGATACTTAGTGACCTTTATTGACTGAATTATAAAAACAATTTCGAATTTAGGCCAACATTTGACTGAAATTTTCTACGTACTACCAATTTATTGACACATTTCTGTTAATTTGAATTTAAGCCATAATTGCTTTGCGAAATATGACAAAATTATTGGGCGACTTTTTCGTACAAGTGTACGGGCGGCGCGGCGGCGGCCTGTCAGTCGCTCGCCCGCGTGTACCATGATACTGTCACGGCTGTCATCAACGAAAAAGTCGCCCTTTAACTTTATGTCATTTCATGTCACTAATTTCGTAATGTAATTTTGGCTATAAAGAGATACACAATTATAATTTTGTCGAAATAGATTTACGATAGGTAGTGTGATATTTGTCTTTTTACCTTTAATATTTTATTATGCGAGTTGATAATTATGTTTTTGTTTACTGCTATTTACAAACCTAATAAAAGTACATTGCTGGGAATTTCAAGAAACCATAACTGTTTTCATTTTTCAAAATATATTTTTTCACTATAAAACTAAATTTTCTCATCATCATCATTTTATTTTTTCTTCTTGTTTATTTTTTTCACATTCTTAGCAACTGTTACATATTTACTTTATTATTATAAAATTTATAAAAATACCAGTAATGTATTAAACATATAGGTAAGTACTAACTTAACACATTTCTTAAAATGTAGAGTAGTTAAATAATTGCGCGGTTTAAATTAATGTAAGCGTTTAATTAGAATAGTAATACCTTCTTACATAACATAAAGAAATAATTGTAGTGCTAATTCCAATCTAACTAAACTATTGTTAACTTATTTGGGTAAAAATATGAAATATTATGTTATCGTTATATTTATTAAAACAATTAATTTAATGAATAGTTAAGACAACTTCCTAGTGTTCTAATAAGTTTTACTTGTAACTGTGTCTATGCTATTAAAAATGATTATTGTCAACCGTAGATAAGAAATAAATAAACAGTTTTATAAAAAAGGGCCGTATATTATTGTAAATGTCCTCGATCCCGTGTGGAATTTGTTCTGATTGCTTGACAGGTGGCCGAGCTTATAACTTATAAGCTGTGGTCGAAGCGTTGCCGTTGCCGCTAAGATGGGGGGAGTTCGAATTTGAAAGAAAACATTCAGTCCATAGAGGTGCGCGCGGAGCGCTAGCCGTAGCAACGCAGACCGTTGCCTTGCCGCGAACACTTAAAAAAAACGCGCGCGCGTAAAATGATCGACGCTAAAAACTAAACCCCGGTCACTAATGAAATTATCACAGAGATAAATTATTATTTCAAAGTAAATTTGTGCTGTGCTGGAACAAACGTCGATGTGGAAGCAAGGGATTCTGCTGTATTAACTTAAGTAGTGGTAAGTGAAACAGGATTGCTATACTTATTACTAACTTTACACCTTAGATGTCCGAAGAACATGTTTAGTATTTTAACCCTGTGGACTCTGGAGCTACATAATTACCGTCGATATATAATTATAGTACAAATCTGTACCTTCATTTATTTAAATTTGCAGAACACCAGCTTCTTTTTATTTACAAAAATATTTAGGCATTTTAATTAAAATTCCTACTCAATTAGTTCCAGCTTTCTGAGCTAGGTATGCTGAATTTGAATGAAGCGTCCCATTTAAATGTCGAGCGGGTTAATGTCCTCTGTCTTGAACCTAAAGAAAAGCATCAAGTTTTTGTCTATGCTATATTTTTATTTTTGTACTCGATGTTCTGGTTTTGATTACCAATTATAATACTTACCTACTACATCCATAGATAGTAGTCGCTTGTTCTCAGACATTCCTCAAACATGTGAGAATGTTATCAGATACAAATTATCTATGAAACACCCCATCAATATTAATTGTTGTGTGGGATAAAGTCATTATCCACTGGTTTTAATCAATAGATGGCACATAATTAATTTACATTAATTGGGGTTCTCGTGCCAACTTGACGACACACGTGAACTTGAGTTCACAGCAATTTCGTAATAAATCTTTATGGAAGTAGTAACTCGTAGGTGTAATTACAGTTGGCAGAGTAATTTCCAATTAGTGAACTATTAAATAACGTTATACTATGAGGATTGAGTATCTTCTCTAGATCTCCCGATGGTTTACAGCCGCAGATTGCAGGAACAATAAAAACTCAAGAAGACATGGTGTAGGTGGTCGAAGTCTTGACGTACCATGATATTTATTACTTAAAAAAAAAACTTAAGCAAAGTGGGCAGCACTGGTTTTACGGTTTTACTACATAACTCGCCTACGATACGAGAATAGCTTTTACTTAAAGACACAACATAACCGACATCAAAAAAGTAGGACGTTATATGTTCGTTAGCATGCATAGTAGTGGTACATAAACGAATTGCTGTCGGGTAGGTAAGTACCATAACTAAAAAGAAAAATAAAAAACTTTTTCTGAAAACAAACTGATCAATTATTTAAATTTCGGAAGGCGTCTTTGGATCTATTTTAGTTTTTTGCCACCGACTTCCGAAATAAAAATATTAAAAATAAAAACTTGACTTTCAATCACCTAAAAAAAAGTAGAATTGTTAGTATTTATAAGAAAATAAATGATATCATAAACAAACTTTTGCGAAAGTTACGTAGCATTGAATAGTAATGTTTTTGTGCGTCTAAATATAATAAGAACCTACCTGAGCTTTTCAATTTTACTTTGTTACGCTACACTGATCTTTCGTGAGTAGAAAAAAAAACGAAAATGACCATGAAAGTGAGAGAACGCGCGTATGTTTTTTTTCAATTTCGAAAGTGTTATCGTTCAGAGAGTGTATGGACATACTTCCAAATAAATGATTACCTAGGTGAGTACTGACTTATTACGAATCTTCTATAAAAAGAATCTGCCGTAACCAGAATCTTTCCTTAAAACCGTATAAAGATTTTAAATGTGTTATTGGCGAATAACCCAACGGTAGATAACAGCGAGAAATATAGAGCGAATGGTGTTCATTCATCACCAGTTGAACTATTCGTGAGACGTGAATCCACTGCATATTATAAAATGCAAATCACATAAATTTCTAGTAGAATCTAAAGAAATCTGAGATTTCCTGACAGGAAACGCCACTCACGCTTTTCCCGTAGGAAAACCTAGAGAGCATTGACGCAACAAATTGCTTCTACTACCTAAAGATATGAATGAATGAATGAATGAAATGCACCGATCCCAGCGTGGTTTAACCAGACTCGATAAATCGAATGAACCCCAAGATTTGCACTAGCCCATGAAGCCTCATGTTTCATGGGACTACAAAGGCCATTGCATATCTAGGAGTAGACCGGGGGGCGCGGGTAATGGTAAGGAAGACGTGCCCTTAGGATAAGGAAGGATTTGAGAGCCATACCGGATATGCATCCTAGAGTAAGCATAGGAATAGTGGAGAGACGGGTGTTAATTATCTATGGATGGGCATCTTTTGCGACGTCTTCGTTATGTTGGTTCGAGTCGATCTTCACCGGTGTATTTTGAGAACGGGGATACGCTGCTTTCTCAGCTTTTTCTATACTGCTGCTGTGCTGTGTTCGATTTTGCTGTGTCTAAGTCTTCGTCAGAGGCGTCGCTGCTATCCGTTTCAGGTTTCTTGTACATCTCGCTGGCGGCCTTCATGATCTTGGATCTGTCTGTAGCCTTATCCATCCAAAAGTCTAATTCCTTGTCGAAATAAGTCGAGTCCTGCTTAAGATTGTCGTTCCATGTGTAAATAGGACGGCCTACTTTCTTATATTTGGCCTTATACTCCATTGCTGCGTGTAAAAGGTGTGGTTTGCCACGCCTGTGGACGTGTGCGAGATAGCACATTCTGTGGTTCTTGATGCGTTTGGTTACAGTTTTTCCATCTAAGATTTCGTGCATCTTCTTTTGTGTTGGTTTATTTCTGGCGTGGTTAATCAAGTCTCTCATGATGACTCTCTCATATCTTCTCAGTCTTGACCTATTAGCTTTGGTGATTGCCGATACTTTCAATCCGTATATCATGCAAGGTACTATAACCATTCGATACATGAGTCTGGCTAGTTTCCAGTCCATCTTTGAGTTTATTATGAATGGTAATAGTGACTTTGCGTTTCTAGTGGCCTGTTCACACCGTTTTCTAACTGTGCTTCTCCTGCTTAATGCAGATGTTATGTATGTACCTAGATATTTAATTTCGTCGACAGTATGTAGTTTTAATCCGTTCATTGACACGTAAGTCGCTTTCTGTTTAGTTAATGGGTCTCTAATTAGAATTTTTGTTTTAGTTTCGTTTATTTGTAGGCCGACACTACCTAGTAGGGGTTTAATATGGTATACAATACCTTCTAACCCTTTTAGGTCGTCTGTAATGAAGATGAGGTCGTCCGCAAATGATAACACCAAGGGGAGTGATATTTCAAGATCTTGGTCTAATTTAATTAACTGAGTTTCCTCTTCGAGGGTTCTAAGGACCTCATCCATGACCAGTGTAAAAAGGCGAGGAGATAGTGGGCAACCTTGTTTGACTCCCTTTCCTTTAATGATCCAACTACTTTGCTGACCACACCATTTGATGTGTGTTCGTTCATTCATGCAAACTTTGATTATCCTGTTAGTTAGCGTCATATTAGATCTTTGTATTAGAATGTCTCGTAGTGCTTGGAGGTTGACGTTGTCAAAAGCTTTTTCTATATCCAGAGCGAGTACATAGATTCTTTTACCTGCGCGCCATTCTTCGTCCAGAACCCTTTTTAGTGTAAATATGTGATCATCTGTAGATCTATTGTTTAAAAAAGCCGCTTGGTAGTTACCCAATTCTTTTATTGTTTCGTCTAATTTTTTAAAACGTAGGAGGCGTAGATTCTGTAGCCCGTATTGCAAACCGATATTCGTCTATAGTCATTTGAATCTTTAGGGTTGTTTTTCTTTGGAATTGGTACTTGTACTGTTTCTAGCCAGGTGTCGGGCGCTTCATTTTGTGTCCACGCTTTGTTCATGTGCTTGGTGACGGCTTCCTGTAATATCGGCGGCATTGCTTTGAAGAGCTCAATTACCACTTGGTCTGTTCCGGGCGCTGTCCCGTTCCGCATGTTGTTAATTATTTCCATTACTTCGTCCAGTGAGGGTCCTGCATTTTGTGCGGTGGATACCCGTTTTGTTATGGTAACCGTTGGTATAGGTAGGCCCTCGGAGGTTTTTAGGATTTGCTCCCATTTGGACATTGGTATATAAGCGGTTCTTTTCCGGCGTTTGGTAGTTTGCTTGTTTTTCCTGTAAAATAGATAAAGTACCTGCATGCGTTTTGATGGATGTTTTTTCCCCAATCCAGTGAAGAATGCACTGGATTCTTTGTTTTCTTCTTCCGTTTTAATCATATGAAGTATTGCATGACATTCCTTTACGCGATTATGTCTATTTGGGTTATCTAATTGTCTTCTTTGTAGGAATTTAGCCTTTTGGAGGTTAGCAAGAGCTATACGATGTTCCCTAGAGTGACTCTGTTGAAAAGTTAAGGTTTCCTGGGCCGCCGCTTTTAATACTTCAGTTATGGTACACCATGGTATTTCGACGCTTTCATCTGTTGAGTCTATTCCGGCGTTTTCCAATTTTTTGATTATGCAAGCTTGGTATTTTGCTTTGGTTGATTTGATATTGAGAGCGGCATAGTAGTATTGTTTGTAATTGAAATCCTTGGTCTTTATTGTTGTTTCATTTTTTGAGTCTGGTGTTTATTGTTTTCATCATTGTTTATGATTCGGTTTGTTCTTAGCTGCCCCCAAATTATTTTATGGTCAGATATGGCCCTACCTGCCCATTCGCCTTTAATATACTTAAAGAGTTTTTCTGTTGTCTGTGGCGTAATAATGTGATCCAATTGTGATTTCTGCGTGCCCTTTGACCATGTTATCTTGCATGATGTTCTCGCTTTTGTTGTTTCTATTTGCAGTTTTTCCCTGCTGACTATATCCATTAACATTTCACCGTTGTAATTGGAGTAGTCATGATGGAGATTTTGGTGAATCAGCCCTTTGCGTTGGAAACTTATTGTATCTTGTCTACCAATATGAGCGTTAAAGTCCCCTAGGATGATTAAAGTACATTTCCTTGGTTTTTGTCTGATCAAGTTTAGTATACCCGTGAAGGATCTGGTTGCTTTAGAGGTACAGCTGTTGATGTGAGAGTTAATTATATAAAGCGGAGCAGGTTTGTCGCTTCCCCTACCAATTTTAAGAGTTATTGTCATCACGTCGGTATCGCAATTTCTATTTATTATTTCAATTTGGGAATCCTTTCTGACTAGAATTGCAAGTCCCCGTTGAGCTTTACCTGCGGTTCCGGATAGGTGCCATTCGTAATGGGTGGAGTTGTACGTTCCTAAGTTCATCCCTGTTTCTTGTAGGCAGGCTATGTGAATGCCCCTATTTGAAAGTTCCGCGTCTATTTTATCTTTTTTGGCCGGTTTCGAGGCCCCACGAACGTTCCAAGTTGCAATGCGCAGGTCTGAGCAAGTGTACTTAGTCGCGGCAGAAGGCAAATTTCTAAGTATTGTGTATCCGGTGTCGTCCGCGAGTTCAGCCGATAACGGTGTACATAATGTTGATGTTAATTGTTCATCCGGTGTTAATGAGCAAGCTAGTTGGGGGCTGCTCAGAATTCGGGGTTTAGTAGGCTGCCCTTGTTCGTCTCTTTTGTTGTATTTATTGCCTACCGTTTCGGCATGTTGTGGTGTAACTTTGTTAGTTGTTTTTTATGCGTTAGACTTTGCAGCTTATTGTTGTACTGTTCTTCGGCGCTTATGACCCAGCTATCATAATGTTGATCTTTGTAAATGATATGTACGTTTCCGTGTACTGGTTCGCCGGCAGGTGAGTAGACCAGTGTGTTCCCGTAGTTATTATGCACATGCACATTTACGAGATAGAATTCGGCCGCGGCGATTAGGATGTCTTCCCCTCCCCAGAACGTCTCGTTAAACTGCGCGGTTATGTAGTTTGTTATCATTTGTTCCTGAGAGAGCTTGCTGTTAGGAATAGAGTCTTGAATGTTATTCCTAAGTGCTAAGCAAATTCTGGCTTCGTCGCGGTTATCCGAAACATACGTAGCTAGGTCTCGGCGTATTGACATATGGCCAAATGTTAACCCCATTAAAAGATTTAGTTGATGGGCGATCGCACTAAACAGACAATTGCCATCCTTTTGCATGGCCGCTATTCTTACCATTGTAACACTATTGTTTGGGACTCTGGACCCCACGTGTTGAGACACAGAGCTACAAAAGTTTGACAGGGTCATGCGTTGATTGAGATTTATTAGATACCCTCTGTTTTTCTATTGAAATATAACTTGTTATGCAGTTTTTGTTTTTGTTGAGTGGGCTTTAGGCTCATCACACGTGTGCCTTTCTTCACAAAAACTCGGGTAAATTGTTCGACCGAAACACGACAAAAAAGAAGTTGCTTTAGACGCGACTTTTTGGAAGGCAATGGAAATTGCCAGAATGTTACGCAATCTAAATCGACACTGTTATTTTTGTTAGAGTATATATTATAATTTTTATCTTGATGTTCTCGTTTTACTATATACTAAATATGTAGCTTAAAAGTAAGCGTTGGTTCAGTGCGAAGCATCAAACCTTTAAACTTCGCCAGTCACTACGCAACCGTAGATATGCGCTAACGATGTTGACGCTTAATCTAACAAATAATCTACCGAACTTTGTCGCTGAATTTTGGCCTCGTAATCGAAATAAAGCCGGGAATTTAATTCAGTTCTCGTGATCGATACACTTACTAGAAACAATTTAAGGTGTAAGTCTTTTGGTATCTGGATCTACCGTTGGACTTAGCATTAAGCATGCGTTTGAACTATGGGAGTTTGATTTATTAACTGAGTGATTAACAGAACGCCCTGACATAAAAGGAATGATCTCACCGGGTTTTTCTTATTACGACGTTTCTGGTTCCCTGGAAACCTTGGGCAGACGATAAGGCCTTCGGATGCCCTGGATCGCTCGCTCTGGGTCATGAACGTACGTAGGCTTAGCACACCTCACTTTTGCACTTAATGTAATTATTTGTAGACGCTTGAGTCATAGCCACATTGAATAAACAAAACACTCGATGTTATTTTTATTTTGACCGGCAAAAAACACGTTGGATCTTGTTTCGGACCCAAGCCCGTACGTACACGTGTGCGATAAAAGACGCGGAGCGCTCGAGACGTCCTTCCGCAACGGCGTCCAGATGAACTCTCTGCTTCTACTACCTAAAGATACCTACATTATGAAACGACTTAATTAATAAATTCCATCATATTTATTTTTAACAAGCTGAAGCCCGCGGCTGCGCCGTGTAACCTAATTATTTTTCAGAGTCCAGCCATTTCGGAGATCAGCAGTCAGACAAAAAAATAAAAATAGTTTTTTTGTGTAGTAAATAAAAAGCTGGTATTTTGACATAACAAACAGACATTTCAATTTAATTTATTAGTATATATGTGTATTTCCTTATTGTGAGTTGCTGGGTCTTAGAACCTTAGCTCATTAGATATTCCACAATAAATCAGTTAATCACTGGTTTGTAAAGGACCATGTTATGCGTCCGCGTCGGTTAGTAGGTACGGGCGAGATGGATGGATGTAGGATGAGTATGATTTAGCTCCTAACTCCTGGAATCCAATATTGCACAAAAGGTGTTAAACCTAAATCAACCAAGCATGACCGAGGTGATTGTGCTAAACTTAAAACAACAAAAATACGAGTCGAGATTATCTTTTGTCTATGTTTTCAAGTCTGTGGCTTCATCGATCATGAAAGAAGTGTGTTTTTAAATTGGCGTTTGTGAGTTACGGACAATGAAAAAAAATCGTTTGTGTAAAATCGATTCCAATCAACCTTCAGTAGAGCAAAAGTTTTATATTTATTTACTCGTTCTGTTGAACCAAGCATACGTCGAGAGTCTTGTGGTAAGCCACCTCAAAAAAAAAAAACAGCTACTTTGATAAGGTCTCATTCATACCCTAGAGTTGCAAGATGTTTTTTTTTACATCCCATGATGTAAAAAAAAACATCTTGAATATAGTTATGAACTGTGAACCTAACTGTTATGTGAATACCAGCCGTTCGATTCTGTAAAAATATCACCGTGAAACTTAGGTGAAGTGAGCGTGAAGTGAGCTGTCAATAGTATTAATCCCTAGCATCCTGCCGGTCGATTCTGTGGCAGTGACAGCTCACTTCACGCTCACTTCACCTAAGCTTCACGTTAATATTTTTACAGAATCGACCGACTGATACTAAAAAGGCTATACATAAATAAGGTTTTCGTATCTCATTACATCAGATACCGTATGTTATGCAAAACATTAGATGGGCAATTTAGTTTTATATGGAGTCGTCATTTATGTTGGAACCAGTGTGGTGGCAATTGCCCCTATCCCTTTAAATAACGCCATAAACTTGGGCATTGCATCGTTTTTAGCTCTTGAGTTCCCATGATAATTTGTGACGTAGGTACAGTCAGCCGTACAGCAGTGGTAGGAAACAGTTGCATTTCGAAAAATTTAATGAGCAAGAGTACTAGGACTATTCATACAATAGGAGTTACTTTGTCGACTATGTAGAAAAGTCTGAGAGATAAGAGAATATAGGATGCAAGAGCGAAACGGCAAAAATATTACGTCCTAGGTACGTTATATTTAGTACTTACTAGGCTTTGCCCGTGGCTTCGCCCGCGTGGATGTCGCAAAATATCTCACGGGAACGTACTACCGGGAGTACATACGTAATAGCCGAGGAAAAGGTCATTGACTCCTACCGCTGCGCCCGCGTAGCCGTCAACCATACCTAATTATTTTGTTACGCGTAAATTTGAATCTGTGACCTCTTTTAAACTATTCATTTAAATGATATGATGTATGTATACAAAGTACGAAGAGTCTTTTACCTAATTAACATAATTATTATGGTTATGTTTGGGATATTTTTAAGAATTGGTGGTCCGGACCGGGAGCTCGGGGTGGACCGCCCCTGCCGTCTCCCCCTTGTCCGCCAGTGTCTAGTTCCCTATATTGCGGCATCTACATCGCCACATGCGAACTACGTATCACACTGACGTCACGCAAAATCCTGCATCGCGCAAGCAGAGTTTACCGCGTGAAAAGTATATATATACAACGTTTCGATATCATCAGTCGGGCAGTTGCCCACCATACACAGCACCCGTCTGGTTGGAGGATCTTCCCTTTTCTATAGAGTATGAGTGGATTTTACACCCTGTTCCTCATGCCTCTATACATACACCAGACTTTCAAAGCTTAACCGCGCTTCCTTTAGACAGTTTTAATGACTTAATTAGAATTTGAAGTGCTAATTGCAACTACATCTCCAGCTTTCAAATGAACATTTAGCACTTATGTACTAAATATTCTAAGCTCAAATATTTCCTAGGCTAAATATTGAATGTTTTTATATAGTTTCCTGGTTGCAAATTGCTTCATTATGTTTGATGACCCTCTTTTATTACCTAAGTACTAACTTATTACAATTTACTTTAACTTTAAAATGATCTTATTAAATTATTTACCAGCTTTTACCCACGGCTTTGCCCGCATGGAGGTCGGTTTCCGTTCCTACGGGAACGGAAACGTAGTACCGGGATAAAAAGTATCCTATATCGTAACCCAGGTCATGGTCTACCTGTGTACCAAATTTCATCTAAATCCGTTCAGCCGTTAAGGCGTGAAAAAATAACAGACAGGCAGAGTACCTACTCTCGCATTTACATATTTTATTTTTTATATGAATAATATTAATATTATAAGTACTAGCTACTCCCCGCGGCTTCGCCCGCGTCGTCCCTAATTATTTTTCAAAAATAAACGTAGCTTCAGTTACTCGCTATAACATCAGCTATCTGCTAGTGAAAGTCCCGTCAAAATCGGTCCAACCGTTTCGAAGATAAGCCGCAACAAACAGACAGACAGACAAATTCTTTGTTGTTATCATAAGTACCGTATATACGAGTACTTTTATATTTCATATGCATTTATTAAAAAGCTATTATTTTGACATTACAAACAGACGCTTAAATTTTATTTATTTGATCACATATGTCTTTAGATGGATAATAAATACCTACCTTATAGACATCAATATTAACGGCTACGTGTAAATTAAATATGATTTATAACAACCGTGAATTAATAATAGCTGGCCTTGAACCTAATCATCGATCACGGCCATTAATCTCGTAGCATTAATTTAGTTAATTCAAACATAACTGCATCTTACTCAGCTTGAATGGATTGAACTGTAAACAAAGCTACGAGCAATTAATCAAATGAAGTTTTTAATAAAATGTTTTAGAATATGATAATCTGTGTCGACCATATAAATATAAATAGCAGATATCTATGGTGTCGACACGTCTCTAGGGGGCTTAAAGCGGCCGCTTTGGCAGAATCATATCACAAACTGTCACAAACTGACAATTCGATGACTGCGTTCAATTGACATCGATGACAGTTTTAAATTATAATTCTGAAATAAAACTGTAGAAAAAAAAACTCATTGGATTAATAAAAACTGTAAAGAAAAATTTTCAGGTAAAATTACGGTCTTCATTTTTTGGATGCGGCAATATTTACACCAAATGTTATTGTGATAAGAATTGAGTATGATTCAGCTAAAATATAATGTGTCAGTATAGAGGAATTGCTGGGAATTCAGAAAATGAATTGCTTTTACAGGAATTGTGGCCGTTTAAGTGTACCTAAGCTATTAGTTATCATTTCGGTATAACCCACGCGCGACGTATAGTCACCGCCTGAGTATGTGAGTTGCAGGCTGTCTCACCGCTGACATATCTCAGGCGGTGACTAGCTGTCCCACGCGGAGTATATTCTTTCTTTTAGGCCAGGATCAGTTCAAAATTCAAAATTCAAAAGTCATTTATTAAAACAGCATCAGAATCAGCACTTTTCGAACGTCAATTACATAAGACAGTCCCCCAAAACGCCCACCCTTCAGCACTTCCTAGTGCATTAGCTGGGAAAAAGAAGTGGCGCAACAAACTCCCCAGCAGCACAGCTGTCTGTTCAGTTAGAAGAACAACAAAAAAAAGATTCTATATATATTCAAAATAATTTACATTACGCAACACAAAACATAATTTAAATTATTAGCCATATGTTAGCTAGCACACGCCAATATACCAGACAAAATTTGCAGTAATTTGCTTTTCGCCTTTCGGGCTTATGATCTTTCTCGCTTTGTTTGGCATATTTTGGGTGGTTTAGTTCGCTAGCTCGCATATTGAAAGTTTCTATGCATTCTCTGCTTCACATTAACCTAACCTCCTCCTACCTCAGTCTGCATTTAAAAGTAATAAGTATTGAAGATAACAAATATCATAAAGCCTTATTTCCCCAAAGGCTTGGGCCGAGTTGTACTTATAGTACACCCTCATTTCGCCAGTTATGTTTATAACAAACAATTTTAATAAGTTAAAATGGAAATACGTTGTCAATAAAACCTACATTTTATTAACAGATTATCTCACTTAAAAATACATAATATTCCTTAATGAAACCATCACGGATGCATTTAAATGAAGCTCGAACACTGGCAATCGGCCACGGCTAATGGTCTGCTTCTGCTATGCGCAGCGGACGCAGCGGCTGTTGATTCAAATCTCGAAGCTTTTTACCGCACACCTACCTACATTTCACGGAAGTCCGTTGAATCCCTCAGGCTCATTTGAAACGGTCTTAGATTACAGATGGAGATAGACGATAGCGTAATGAGTGTTAATAACGCCTAGGGTTGGTAGAGATTTGTATGCAAATATTTGGGCTTGAAAAGTTCTGTTTGAGTGCGAAGTTTGAAATCTTTGTGCAGCTGTGTGGTACTCTATTTTAAATAGGGCACAAAAGATATTAGTAGGCGTTTAAAGTATACATTAATAAGAAACAGCAGACCCTAATTGAAGCCAAGGTATTAAATAAGTAAAAAAAAAAGTAAATAAATAAATAAAAAATATAATACATAATATTAATTATAATATTTGATTAAATTCTATCAAACATCTATCTATCTATTATGATAAGACCTGTGTCCTGGCAATGGGAACGTAATAGGCTGCTTATGATTAAATTAAAAGTAAAACAAAAGAATACATAAACCCGCATCTTTCAAGTTACAAAATTCTTTGTTACAACTGCAATTATCATGAATACATTTAACGCTACAATGTTCATAGCATTAATTATCTTACTTAGTTCCACAGTTTTTATAGCATTTCCTGCCTTCCTGGGCAGCATTAAAAAACACGATTGAAGAGGCTTGACCGGTCAGCGATAGACATAGCGATACCGGTAAATCTGAGATACGTAATGGCAACGGAGTAGCCAGCTGCAAGTTTCGTTCCGTTCCGCCAGCTAAAGTACCCAATGGTTCACCGTTTGTTATGCAGCACACCGCCGCCAGATAGGAAAAGGAAACTTAGGAATCATACTAATGATCGTTTTTATTCTGTCCTCTATATCCATAAAATTAAGGTGGACACATAAAGTCACGCACGTACCGCGAAACTGCATCAAAATTTCAATTGGACCTGGCCGCTGAATCGAGGCGGACGCCATTTCCGTATTCAATTATTTTTTAAAGGAATTCTTGAACAATATGAATAATACATTTTTAGTTATCGCTATGTAATTGGTCGGTAGCCGATTGCGAAATTACCTACGTTAGATCTTCCAAAATTCTAAACAATAGAACGGGAAATACGCTTTTATCTCTGCAGCTTCCTTCTTATACTTACTATTGTTTTCGTACCATATTGTTTAAGATAAGTAAATTAACACATCTATTAGGAAGACGTTCAAGATAGCCTCAAGCACTGAGATATTGTACGCGCAGACGATGCCGGGATAATATGGAAACTGTTCAAGAGACGAGATATATGCCTAACTCAACTTTCTGCCCTTATCTGGTCTGATGTTACGTTGGGTCGGTGCAACACGTTTTCTTCTTTCACTCTCCCCTGTCAACCGTCACGCTATCACTCATTCCACACACCATCCATCCATCTTTTCTTTGGCCTTCCATTAATATTTATATTTATCACTCTTTTATTCACATGCATTTCCTCCCTCCTCATTGAATGCCGATTACTTTTCAACTTTTCTGTCACTGGCACCACTTTCATACTTCCCCTTGTATCTACTAATTTCTTACTTTATCCACATCCATCTCAACATTCTTATCTAAGATATCTGCCTAACTACCTATCTACTGATAAAAGGGAAGACTACAAAAAACTGCGTAGAAAGAACGCTAATGAGATGTTACTTTCAGCCCTTCGCCCACCATAGTAGGCACAGTGCTTACATTCTAAGACAAGAAAGTTATTTCTAGCCAGCCCGATAGTTCTTATCCGCCCACCACTTCGTGTAAGCCTCTTATATTTATCCCCGAGCCACGCCAGTATTCGCATTATCGGCCTAATTTATCTACGTATGTATTACCATTATTCCTGTGATAATCTGTAAATTCTACTAAGGTTTCTTTTATGTGGAGCTTGTAATATGAGAGTTGTTAGCTCTCTCAAAAGGAAGGAGAGAGCTCTGAAAATAATAAAGTTAAGTGTTATGCTTTCGTATATAACTTACTATGAAGTTATTCGCCTTTCATTTACACGACTTTATATAAAATCACTGAAGTAGTTGAGTCACATATCTAGACTACATTTTAGTTTTCACTAGCTTATGCCAGCGGCTTTGCCCGCGTGGATGTCGGCAAACATCCCACGGGAACGTACTGCCAGGATTAAAAGTACCCTATGTTTAAATCCAGGTAAACGATGTATTAATTCCGTAATAAATATATGCGTTTTCATATAACTCTATTGGTTACCTAACCTATTACCTACCTAACGTAACTTAAACCTTCCTCATGAATCACTCTGTCCATTGCTGAAAACCGTATGAAATTCGCGACGGGGGGACTTTGTTTTATAATATGTAGTCATTAGCTCTCTGCTAATATTGATCGTAAATCATATTGAGGTGCTTGTTTAATGTCACATTGTTCATTGCTCCATCCACAACGTCCATTCGTGCTAAAAATATCTGCCTTTCTAACCTGTACAATGTCATAATCATAAACATAAACTAAAAATGTTTAAAATGGGCTATTGTGGAACCTGACCAATAAACATACGAGTTATGAGTTATCATTCAGATAAGGAGTCTCAAGCCTACTAATCTGAGCTTTCCCATTGGCTGTGCATCATGTAGAATCATGAAAAATGGCTTTGCCATTACAAATGTTCAGTCTGATAACTACAGGCTTCTTTTTTCTACATTCTCGGTCCTGCAAAAGGGTGGTCTTGATTACCTACTGACAATGAATGAGAGGCCTTCGTTCCATCACGTTTTAGCAACCTCCTTCAAGCTCTTCAAGACTAGTTTTATGTTATGTGCATCTAATGATCCGTAATTCCGAATAATTTTCCTTACAGCACTATGATTAACTATTTCATTAACAGCCAGAATTAGGCTAACGTTAAGTAATCAGGTCAAACGATGGATCACGAACCGATAAATGGCTTGCAAAAGATCCGGCGACTCGACCACCTTCAGCCATTGTACCATCCACCTAACTAAGGCACCAGCATTGTACCATAATGTTCATTGTTTGTATTACAAAATCGACTAAGCAGGCAGTGATATATAGGCCCATGTCTTCGAAACCAAACAAAAGTTTAAAGAATGACCAGAGTAGGTCAAGAAACTGCACAATATGTTGAACGATTAAGTAATACAACAATGCATTGAAAGTGAAGACAAACTGTAGTTAATAACATGTAAGGCCGTCTGCAAATGCAATGTTTATGTTAATTACGAAGATGTGTTGTTTGCCTTTTTTCGGTGCGCGCGCGTCGAATTCAGCACAAAAGCTGAAACGAGTTCAGGGACGTCAATCTGCACGGTAGCGATTAGTTTTGCAAATTCGACATACACTGCATACATAATTGGAGATCAGTAATGGTCATTAGCATAGGAAAAGAAATGTAATGTGCTATTACAAATATTTGCTAACCACGTTTGCGCATCTTTTGTCGTCTTGCTTCGTTAAGGTTGTGCCTGCAAGAAGGGTTTAATTAAAGATGCGAAGCTGTAATTGCATGTTATTATTCGTATTTGCGTGACTTATCATAAGTGCACACTGTACCGAGTAGATACATAACTATTACACAAATAAAAGGCATCCATCATTCTCTTCACCATGGTTGAGAGATCACCAAGCTGTAAACTATGTGAGTTATTATTACCAATACAGAACGCTAAGCTTGCTTTAACACTATTTTCATTCAGCTTTCTTAAAAGTCGTGTTAATATTTACAGATTATGCATTTAGGTAAGCATGTGTGCCATAACGACTTACGTAATGTGCAAAAATTTACTTCCCTCAAGTGTAGCCGACAAAAAAGTTAACAGTACTTGTCTAGCATTTTGTAATGCTTAAGTTGTTTGTATATTTCAGTAAAACACACGTTACGTGGACGATTTATTTAACCGAATAAAGAAATATATGAAGAATACCTAAGTACTTTCTAGACTACCTGTTGAATTTAAATATTTGGTTACGTGAGATAGGTATCTTCTTGTTCCGCATAAACCGTTGTTATGCTTGCACTTTCCTGTCGATCAAATGCTAAATGCATTCAAAGTAGTCATCATCCATCACTATAGCAGTACCTACGACATGATTGGTCGGCAAAATTTTGTCGAATTAGGATTATTTCTGTATGCGATAAATAATTTCAATAACTTTGATAGAGCAGACGAGAAAACTATACTTACAGTGTAGGACGAACACGAATACGCCACGACGCTACCTACAAAGTCCTTTGTTAAAGTTTAACAGTGGAGCCAGCATTACGACATAGGAAGTATTTGATGAAACGCACTCTTTTAGGTGATTAACTTTCTACGTGTACAGAAACCTAACAAACGTGATCTCTTGACTTTGCGCAGAAGATAAGGTAGACTGTTCCAAGGGAGGCTCCCTCTAATTAAAAGTACAAAATGTACGTCTCGTGGACTAAAATTAAGATATGCAGGACGAAGCTGACTCAAGAGTCAAGACATGGTTGCATAATAAAATGTCATCCTGCTACCGTATATACCTTTCGAAATGTGATTGAAATATCCACCACTGTCCAATTTACTATTAGTAGCCAGTATCCAATCTCCACCAGTAAAATGTCACGGTGTCAATCACTTCAAGTACGTAGATACTTGACCGAGCCTCAAGAGTTTGTTTGCACTCAATTGCTTTATCAGTGTGTATTTGTTGTAGAATATTTTCCTTGTAAATCAGTATTTGAATAAGGATATGTATAGGCCTCTCAACATCTAGCTAGGCTAAGCTAACACCATTACCTATTAGTAGAAAAGTACCTATCATCTTTCGCCAATATTTTGCATCACATATATTTGGATATGTTTCTAAATCAAGGTCTTGAAATTGAAAGTTTAGTTGTACTTAATAGGTACCAGCTTAAGAGTTTTGATAAGGAACCCTACGAACTATATTACCAGTTACCATCTCTTTTCGTCGAGACAGTTATGATGCGTCAGATTCTCCCAAAAGATTTTATTGTATAGATGCAGTTGAATTTCAGTATTTATGCGCGGAGTCACTGCTAGTTAACTTTCACGATCTAATTAGGGACTGCCTGGGATAATCCAGAAACAATTTATGATTTTACCTATAGATGTATCATGCAGATTTGCAGATGATTCATTTCTTTTCACAAACAGTTATCTAAGATCTCCCCCGTAATTGTTCTCAAGATTTTTATTCTAACACCGCTTGTTCCCACAATTGATCATAGTAATTATCTATTCATATAAACTCCGCTGTTGCTTTGCTAGTGCTTTTTATTATGAGATTTTATCCGGTAAACGATCTATTCGACTTACAGTCATGACGAATTTATGACTGAATTGATCAACCCTTTAGGGCGCTTACCACCACATTTAAAGCAGTATTATTGTAATCTTACTTCAGTGGGGGAAAGAGATGGAGTTATACGTCCAGCACGCTTAGCATGACCACCGTAGAAACGAGTTTTGTCGACGGAAGAATAGACAAAATGACAGATTGTGATTAATTAACTGTCATTTAGTCTATTTTTCCGTCGACAAAACCCGTTTCTACGGTGGTCATGCTACACGTGCTGTAGGGCTTCAACTCTTTCCCACACTTGAATAATATTAAAATAATACTGCTTTAAAGGTGGTGGTAGGCCCCCAGATCCCATTTTAGCTTTGAAGAAGGATAACGCATACACGTAACTTTCGTTATTATGAACCATGGTGCAGGGTATAATAGTCAGAAGGATAAGTAAGCCAAGACTATTGAATCATTATATCTACTCTCTGTCCACATAACTATATCGTTATGGTTTCTCGTGTGTTCGACCATATTTACAATGAGTTCCTTGAAATTCTGCTCGACTGAAATCGTCCCACATAAATCCAAATACATTCTACCATACCGGGGAATCAAATCCAGGCAGGACCAACGATCGATCATGGTGGTTTTAAACAAATACGTAACACAAAGCACCTTCTTTATTTTATTAATAAAAAATCACTGTAGGTATCAAGTCAAGCAATCTAAGCACCCACTGGTATCTACGTAATGCCATTGAAATAGAGATGTGTTATGCGCTCAACATTCGGCTTCGGTCGGATGCGCACTTTCGCGTGTTGCGCAACAAGACGTACATCACTACTGTATTACATAACCCTTATTTACATACAAATAGAGTTTATATTACATTGCAAGAAATGCAAGTTGCATTCTTTGCGTGTTGCTTATGAGACAAGGTCGGAAGGAAAGAGGACAGCCGGTTTGGATCTGACTTTTTTCGTTTTAATTAATTGATTGGTTGATAATATCAATTATAGATTTGGTAGCTAATTGTGATTTACTGTGATGCTTAAAAATAATAATTAGTGAAGCTTATAACCAGTAATGCACACGCAATGTTATCTAATATTGATAATTGTTAATACAATACCTACCTACGTGGTGGCGGTACCTACCTACTTTCAATATTACCTAGGGACCTGAGTAGAATTTCTGCGAAGTTATTGTGTTATCGTAGCGTCCTTATTCGATAAGTAGGTAAGTAGTGATAAAACTGAAGACAAAGGGGTTGTAGGTAGCCCACGTAATTCAAATTTTCATAATTATAACCATAAGAATCATCAATAGGTAGGTACATCACTCTAAATTAGAATTGGTCTCAAATGTCATGATTTCATGAAAAAGTCATTCAATACGTTAATTTGAACTTAGAGATTTGTATTGATGATTTAATTTAGGGATGTAACAATTTGCAATTAGCCGATTTAATCGGTAGGCCGATATATCGGCATCGCCGATTATATACAACCGATATCAGCCGTTCGAAAAACGCGCGAAACGACGACGCGCGCGCTACATTGTCGCTCTGTCGCAGGCGGGACTGTACTGGAGAGCCGCGCAGTGCATGCTAAGCGACATGGCAACACTGCAAACGGCAGTGTTTGCAGTTTGCTGAGCGTTGGCTGAGCAATGTATTGTTTCACGTTACCGCAATTCGTGATTCTGTTTATTCACACGGTGAAGTGAGGACTATAACGCACTATTAAACAGTTTTACCCGAAATGAAAAGACATAAACGCGCGAAGTACACCCTGCATTATTTATTAGATTTATTACCTACTAAGTCATCGATATCGGCATCAGTATCGGTATCGCCGATTATTTCCTACCACAATCGGTATTGTATCAGGAAAATTATGTATTGTTACATCCCTAATTTAAATAATTATTATTCTGTAAATAGATATGTGTTATGGTGGCGAATCATATTTTTTTTACCGACTTCCAAACAGGAGGAGGTTCTATGTTCGTAGGGTATGTACTTTTTTTATATAAGTAAGTCCGTCAATTTCTCCGTAAATTGTGGACCGACTTTGAAAATATATTTTTTTGTATGAAAGGGTATGCTCTCAAGTTGGTCCCATATCAATTTTATTAACTTCGCTTGGATAGTTTTTGAGTAAGCTAGTATACGTGGATGATACGATGATAACTTCCTGTCACTGTTATTTATATAGCAGGTAGTGGTAAACGAATTTGTGTGGGGTAGGTACCACAAATAAAATATGAAAAATAAAAACTCTTCGGTATTTTTTTTGTAAAAAGTTATTATTTACATGCAACCTGATACTAAAAATTGAAAAAAACGTAACAAACGTTTGAATTTCGCGAAGTTACCTTTGCGTCCGGGGTTGCCATTTTTAGTTCAACATCTTAAAATAGGTAGCACAACAATCAAATAGAACAAAGCGGTAGTTACAAGCTAGCTGTCTCTCTAGAGTTTCAGTTAGTAGCTTCATTTTGAATTCTTCTTACCTATTTTGATATAGTAATTTTATTCTAGGTACATCGTCTTTACTTAAAGCTATATAACTAATACCTACACAAAATATTGTAAAACATTTTAAAAGAGTAACGGTGGAGTTTCTTGCCTATTCTTCTCCATACGAAAACTACCTTTTGGAAGGGGCGACTAGTATGTTTTTGTTTTTGTAAATTTTAGCGTTCAAAAGTGCCTTACAAGGGCCTATTTGAAATAAATGATTTGACTTTGACTGCCGATTCTTTCCGCAGGTGCATTCGGATCTCGTAAATTCTATTCCACATATTCCTAGCAATTCCATCCGGTTGGTAACATTCTTCTGATTTGATCGATTACATTGCCTAACAGCACGGTTTTGCGCTAATGATCTTCAGTCAATATTAAAACCTGTACTCTCGTTCCGCCCGCCATCGCATCGCTTTGATGATCTCAGATCTACGCAGTAAATACTTTGAATTTAAATCGATATGAATAAGAAATCTGATAATTACATTTCCGTGTAACACGCGTGAAAAGTAATATCGAATTAATTGACCAAATATGTTAATCCAAAAGAAGGTAGGAAGGTAGATATATATCTATATATGTAAAGATTTATAAATTGTGTAATCGGCACGACTGTTTCGAGCATAATTAAGTATTACATCCGATTATGACAAACATAAGCACGGAAATAATTATTTAGATTGAAATGGAAGAAATATTAGAAAGATTGATTTGATTACGTCAGTCTTAAAAATAGATTATTCCATAATCGTGAGGTAGAATCTGGGTGTGTTTGCAGACTCATATTAATATTTATAAATAAAGGCGCGCCAGATAAGTGTTGGAGAAAAACGAATGTCCAATACAACTTTACCTACATTTACGGCTCAAACAACATAATATTCTCAGTTGAATGCTGTAAATCCACAAAAAATCACGGCCAGTGAAGCATCAACATTTCCTAGAAGCGAATCGAAATGCATCGCTCCCGCTTGGCGTAACGGTGATCCCATTAAGTGCCGGCCAGAGCCTACGACTTACGAGCTGCGGTATGTCGCGGCACAGCATGGCATGCGACAGCCGCTAGTATACGGGGGTACTAGGCTTTTTGCCGATACCCTACAGTACGTGCCCATTAAAATAGTCGTGTTTTTACCTATTGTGTGCATCACCGTCACATTCCGGGCAAGCTGTAGGTGCTTGAACAAGGATCTTCTTTTTTTGTAAACATGCTTTTACGGTTGCTGATTAATTTGAATCTCTTTTTTATGAACCGTGGCCGTGTGCTGTTACTCTAAGTTGGAAGTGGTTTTAGTAGTTTTAATTAAAGCAACACGATACCATGGTAGATTCTAGCTATCTGTAGGAGATAATGTCTTTAATAAGCCTCTATTTTATGAATTCTTGATTCATTAATGGGTTAGTTTCAGTCTTCGAGATTATATTTCGAAAAAAAATTGAAAGAAAATCGCTGTCATTCTCTCTACTAATCTGATACAAAAACATATTGATGAGAAATGTCGCAAAAAATCGCGAACAAGTGTCTATTGCACGATCTATTCAATAACCCATTATTATAACGCGAACGTAAACCTTTCGTTGCGATTTATTTACTATCTGGCTTCGTGCATCCACCGCCAATCGACAAATATAGCTAGACCTCCGAGAATCCACTACCTCCCCTTATTCCGGCTTTGTGGTTAAGTTTGGGGGGGTAGGAGAGGCTCTTAGTGTAGTGGTGGAGCACCTAGAACAATGAGTTTAAGGTTGATTGCACCTGACTATGAATAGGGTTTGCAAGTTCGCTACACCGCGACTTTGTTCTTCCGCTTGTTGTATCATGTGCATGCGATCACATAAGAAAGAGTTTAATGGCCTTTATTGAAAACCAAGTGAATAGATTTTGCGTCAACAGAGAGATTTCTACGATAGATTCTCTAGAGATTTTGTATTCTATTAACATAGTAACATTCGTGTGAAATAGGCCTTTGTTAAGGACTTTAGAATTTTAGCAAGCTGTTAATTTTAAATAATTCATATCAACTTGTTTTTGTGGGTAATTAATTAAATATTCAAAGGCTTTCTAGGTTTATAGAGACTATTAACATATTTGAGAATTATTTATACCTAAGCTATAAATTATGTTATGAAATAAACTTTGGAAGTTTACTCTCCATTATGTTTTATCGTTATACCAACGTTAATTGCTACACTACACATCCGTTCCTTGGACAATCACTAATTAACTTAAAGTCTTTAACTGTTCTGCTTGTGTTAATGATGAAGGTACAGTTACTGTCCCAATTTCCTCCTTTCTGATGGTGGGTACTTCGAATACCTACGCTTGTGTAGCTTAATTGAAATCATCAATCTTTATGTAGAAAATGTATAAAATGGGGAGAGCGCACAGAGGCTAACCGACGAGATACTGTTGAGGATATATATTTTTAAATTATTCATAATTGTGTGATGGTATATTAGCCTACTTGTTTTCACGCTAATAATCCTCAGTAAACAGACTGGTTAGTGGTAAGGTACGGCATACCAGTTGTAGCAGCACCACCAGCTCAGACAGCTACCTAGTCTGGAGTCTAGATCTAGACAGCTGTCAGACCAGCGGGGTTATTCCGTAACACGCGTATCAGGACAATTTATCGCAATGGGATTCATTTTGACATTTCACCCACGTCCATTGCGTTCACGAATTGTTCAAACGTATGAAGCAATGGATTAGGGTATTGAGCAGGCGGACCAGACTGTCCAATGGACAATTAGGGTACAGAACAGGCGGACCAGACTGTCCAGTGGACAATTAGGGTACTGATCAGGCGGACCAGACTGTCCAGTGGACAATTATGGTACTGAGCAGGAGGACCAGACTGTCAAGTGGACAATTATGGTACTGAGCAGGCGGACCAGACTGTCTAGTGGACAATTATGGTACTGAGCAGGCGGACCCGACTGTCCAGCGGATAGTCTGGTCAGCAACCAATCAACTTCATTGTCCTGGTTTCTTCGTCCAGTGGAGACTGACTGCAGATATAGGTTGTCCATGTTGTAACGCTGAGTGCTAACCAAACAATAATTCAATATCAGAACGTCCAAATGTTTGCCTTATCATCGAGTTATGGCGGTATGATTGGGGTCGAAATAATGTAATTTAAGGTATTGGACCTTTGTAATTAGATTTGGGGATTAAAAACCATAACTCATAGAGTTATGGTTTTTAATCCATTTCTTATCATCGGTCAACTTAACATGTATATGATTATTCTCCTGCACTTATCCCAATTCACTTGGGGTTGGCGTGACATGTCCCCTTCCTCCATACTTCTCATCAGTCGTCATCTCAGAAGTCACACCCCTTCTAGCCATATTATCTTCCACACAGTCCATCCATCGTTTCTTTGGTCTTCCTCTACTCTTATAGCCATCCACATTCATACTCAAAACTTTCCTCACGACATTTTCCTCATTCCTCCGCATCACATGCCCATACCATGACAACCGATTTCCGCACAAATTTTGTATGTATCGGACTAAATTAATGACGAACTCTACTTTTTATGAAACAGACAAAAAATTATGCCCTCCCAGAATGTGTGGCTGTATGCATTGTACCGCCTTGGCCCACGCGACTTCGAGCAAGGTTATAATAAGTTAAGACGACTGCACAAGTGATGTGAAACTAGAAGTTGGCAATCTAACTTGATCATCCGTCTATTCCAGGACTGGTAGCTATATTTATGACGATACTATTCACGTATAAGGATAGACCAATTAGTAACAACAACGGTTACAACTTACTTACAACTACGGTTGCCAACCGTACTTTAAAATATAATATGCTGCTATATTACAGGCCTAAAATACAAAATTATAAAAAATAAAAAAATTGCCGCAACTAGGTACTACGAGTATATTTTTATTTTAATCATTGATTTTAATACAAAATGGCGACATGATCGTTATAGAACTATTATTTATCACATAAAAGCGGAATTAATGGTATTTTGTAGTGGGAGCGTAAAAATAATTTGACGAGAGATGAAAAAAAAACCTAATAATAAAGTTCATTGTAGCAAAAACTATGCATTCAAAAAATAAAAATAAAATTTTTATTTTGTGGCATCTACTATGTTTTTATAGGCAATGGCGTCGCAAATACCATATCTGATATTATTCTAAAAAAGTTGGGGACTTACTACTACTACTACTTTACACACGCAGAAGCTACTACCGGCCCTGCAAGTAATTAAAACATCAGAACTTACATAAGATTACATACACCTTATTTCCTTTGCAGATATAATATTTATTTACTATTTTACCGGTACAATATTACATCGGGACCGGTCTAGTGCCGGTTTCAAATTAACTTGGAGCGTGATCTTCCGTGAGGCCGGACTAACGGCACTTACCGCCCTTCAGACCTTGGTACATGCTGACATTTAGCTTGGCGAAAAATCATAGTTCATGCATAACTTGGGGCTTGGGCCGTATTGTTAATATTGTAACGGTGTATTGTTTTATCCAAGTCTCTTGACTTGCGTAGGGACTGCAAGTTGCATTGGCTATATTGTCTTTTGTTTGATTATGCATGTGTTTCAGACTATTCTTTGAAGTTTCTAAAGAATGAAAGAGCTCTCTTAAAATTTTCATTCGTTTTGTTTTCTAGAATGCACGATATCAGATTTATATATATGTATATCTTCTCAATAGTTTAACCCTGTTTCAACCTAACTTGCCTATCTTGGTCTAGTTAAGATTTGTTTAATCTGCATTCAGTATCAAATGCGGAGTCCGCGTATCACTGGTCAGTTTCCCTCCGTCGTCAGTTTATTTAATTCGCCAGTTTCGTTGATTAATCAGTTTCACTGATTCGTCAGTTTTATCGATTAGACAGTTTCGTTAAGTCGACAGTTTCCACTGTTTGCCAGTTTTCGTCGATTCGTCAGTTTTATTCAATTCGTCAGTCAAAGTACAGTCGGTAGAAAACTGCACACACGTCTGCTAATTTAAATATACAATATGTTAACTAACAGAGGGCGTTCCACTACTGTACATAGAAATCGTTATGCCATTCCTTTTGCTTACCTACCTATTCTGCTGAGGAGTGGAACTCCTTGCCTCAGTCTGTATTTTTAACCCCCGACGGAAACATGGGTGTTATCAACAGCTACAACCAGCACGCGTAGCATGACAACCATAGAAACGCGTTTTCTACAGGTTTTGTCGACGGAAGAATAGACAAAATGACAGATTGTGATCTGTCATTTTGTCTACTCTTCCGTCGACAAAACTCGTTTCTATTGTGATCATGCTAAGCGTGCCGGAAGACTTGAAATCTCGAGTGAACAATTAAATTCAAACGTTGTGTATGATATAATTCCTTATCATCAGATAAAATAGGTAGTGGTCAAACGGGAGTCTAGCAAAAATAAATCGGCCATTAGTTACAGTCTTTCGCGGCGAAATCACGTCAACACCTGAATTCCTCAGCCCGTTTCGAATTAGGATTGTTAGTTCAATAGGTAACTAAAGGAAGTACAGTTAAATTCCTCAAGGGTTTACTACGCCTGTTCTGTTTACATAGGAACTGTTAACTAGCCGCATGTTCACTTCGTTTCACACTCTGTAGGAGGAAAATTATGGGTGGTACGGGGACGCTGTATTTTCTGTAGAATTATTTAAATGTGTACTTACTTTGGAATTGATAATATTTATGGCCTGTTCCACCACCTCTAGCAAAATTCCGTTTAACTTAGGCCGATAGTAGAATTATTTTCGAAAAGGAAGCGGTTCTTAAACCGACGGTTTTTTTTTTGTGTGTTTGTTACGCGATTGCTCCGCCAATTATGAATTGATTTTGATGTTTCATATGCAGTTTGGTAAATCATACTTCAGAAGTCGTCCCATAAAATTTGTATTAACTTTGCTTGGGTAGATTTTGCGTTAGCTTCAATAATACGTATTTTTCCCACTTAGTCTATTTACATGATGTTGACTTTGTTGTTGATGCTGTCACTGCAGTTAGTGGTATTCGAATTTACACAACTAAAAAGTGAAAAATAAAAACTTTTTACAAAAAAAAAACAACCTATTTAAAAAAAAGGCACTTAGAAGTGAAAAATAACTTTAATTTCGGAAATCGGTGGCAAAGGACGAAAATACAGAACCAAAGATAACGACTTTTAAGTCGGTTGTTTTTGTTTAGTAAAAAGGTTTTTTAAATAATCTTCTGGGTAATTACGTAACACTCATACAATGGCAATCGATCACAATGCCTTTTATTTTGACAGTTCAGCCACGTTCATTGCATTATTTCCGTTGTTAGGCAGATGCATTCCTCAAACCTATGAAGCAATGGATTAGGAATTTTCTTCAATCAGCAGATTGCGAAAGAAATGTGTAACGCAATTAGCGGACAGGTAAATCTTGCCTATCCGAAAACAGGTCCTTATGCTGTTAAAACAATGAGTTTGTTACCTACAGAGATCGTTAACTATCATAATGGACCGATTTAAAAGCAACATCGAACCGTTAACCACTGCCTGAACGTAGTCCTCCCACCAGCATATTATTAGTGCGGAGGTTATCTATCCTCCTGGCATCATTCCTTGAGGGCTTTGCACGTCTCTGCAGGAAGAGTAGGAAGCCGTGACGCCAGTTTAAATCAAGGACCGTTAGAGAATGTTTTCCAACGATTCCAAATCACGTGCTCGCAATTTTACTTACCGCAATGCATTTCCATAGTCACGATGATTCGCTGATCGTTATCATTGTCGCATCGTGAGCTCGCATAAAATACCCAAATTACTTTTTTTTGTTTCCCAGAATTAGCTATTCTACTTCAGCCTCACGAATAACGGTTCCCGTACTTCCAGTACCTTCGACACGGAGTGCTAACGGCATAGGCGCTTGTGGATTAACATAAACGCTTGTATTCCTCTTGTTTGAAGTTGTTCAAAGTAGGAAATTGCTGGTTGCACAACATGCAAAACTCGTTTCGGAATTCCTGTGTTCGTTCGGAAATTGTGTGCCTATTATTCATGTTTCCCTTCTTCGTGAAAGGTTTAGTAAATATTTGGGCTGCACTGTTAACTTGTCTGCTTTTTTCGTACATAACAGACCGCGACGGTAATTTTGAGGAGACATTTTCATTATCTTCTCGAGTGATCTCAGCACAATCTGGCACAAAATTCATCACTTAGGTAGGTACTATACTTGTCGCGTCGTATTTGCATGGCAATTGAAGTCATTGCCTTTCCCTAATATCTCTCGCAAACAATAAACTATGTATGTATGGTTTTTCGTTATTGGAACATGTTGAAGATCACGATAGATATTGTTTTTGGACTTTACCGGAGTTTAATACAGTTTTTTAAATATATTTTTTTAGATAATGTAGGTGGGTCATTGACCGCTAATGCCATGCTAAACGCGACAACTATAGTTTACTACATGTTTATTGTAATATGACAATAATTAATCTAAATTAAAGATGCTATCCAGAAGGAACTACGATATTAATCTATTGAATTAATGATTCGAATAACCAGCGTCCGCCGGTATTAAGTGAAGGTAGGAAAAGCAATTATATTAAATAGGAAAACATATTAAAGTTATTATTACTTATATTATGAAAACCTTATCTGCCGCTATCTGTTTTGTTGATCAATTTTATTAATAATAACTGTTCATTTAGGTATGTCTTGGCGCAGTTTATAAACGTTTAAGCCTGAAATGAGAAATTAATTCTATACCTACAAGTTAGGATTCCCAGAAACGTAACGTACATTTACGTAAAGGTACCTAAATAGGCAGTACAATACAAATTAATAGGTAGGACCTTAAAAGTTCACAGACAGATAAACTTGGATTGAGGCAATTTAAACGCACTTCCTCTATGGAAGCTTATTGCCTTTCATTGACGGTATAGGTACACACGGCTACACATCAAGCTATACATTTCCAGTTTATGCTGATCTCGCATTGTATAGGATTTTCGTACAATACGAGGTCAGCTTATACTGGAAATGTACAGCTTGATGTGTAGCCGTGTATACCAAACGCAGAAGGCAATATTGCTTAACTGCAAGAAGAAAACAAAAAAAAACTAAAACAATTTTTAATAAGAAAATGCTATTTTAGTGATCTACATAATAAGTATTACTACAGTGAACTATATAGTTTGTATAAAATCCCCTAATATAATAATATTAGATTTAGTTCAGAAAACTGATAAGCTACATTTTGGCGAAGAAGAGCCTAATCAGATGATGAATAAAAACTGAATTTCTGTCTGCATAACAAATTCGGAGTTTGGGGAGTTGGGTTGCATTTAAAATAGCCTCATGACTTAGGCTTTGAATGCACCTTGGGCAATTAATCTAGTAGTATCACCTTACTGTCTACGTATCATATTCTTATGAATGCTCTCATTTGGTTTTGTGAAAATAAACATTTAACATTTTTTTTTTAACTGTCCGGCATATATTTTTATCTCGAAATGTGCCCTTCTCATAAAGTTCGTGCCGAGACGAGAGTAAAGGAACGAAACCGGATCGTTCATCAACACCATAACCAATTACATAACACAACACGTTACTGAACCAAGTTAACGTGTCGTAAAGGTCAATATTGTACCTCAAAGTTAACTGCGGTAACCGAATGATAAAACAACAAGTCATCGGCCAGTGGCAGAGTGGCACCACGGTCACGGCCATCTAACGGACTGCCCTACATAAAGGTCCAAGAGCTTTACTTCACGCTGTTAATTTTCTGTAAATGTGTTCTTTTTTGTTTTCTGTTAGAGTTGAAATGTGGTTGCCATTTGTTTTCTGCTCTAGGGTAAAGAGTATAGCGCTACCAGGTTCTTTTGGCGCGTGGCCAAAATCCGAACGAATGCCGCCATTTTGTTTTTTTAATAACAAAGTGCCAATTTCTCAAATGTTCACTACGAACGCCCCCCTTTTTTATTTTAGGATGGGAAATTGTCAAATAACTTCTCCCGCTCTGGGCGGAGCGAGAGGGCGTGTCAGGCCCTTACTGACTAAAACCCACCCGTGTTCCTTCAGTTGCCTGTACGTTGCCAGGGGCCACGGTATCCCTTTCGGACTTTCCCGCGACCCCGGCAACGAACGCCCCCTTGTCAATGCCATTCAAGCGCCAAAACATCCGTGTAGCACTCTAGCAGAACCACTGTGTCACACTTCTACGCGCGAAGCAACTGACTTCATATATCTTGGCTGAGGTGGCAAAGTTAACACCAAAAATAAACTAGCTTTGTGTCTAGATTCAGTCTCAATTAAGTAATTAAATATTGCAATACCTACTAACAATTTTAAATACCTACTTCATATTTCAAGATCTTTTTCTTCTTTTCGAAATATTCACTGAAGAATATTCTCTGCATATTCGTTAGTTCGACTACACATTAACATGGACTATTTTATTGCGTGTTTTATTAGCTAACTTTATTGCACTAGTGCATAGTTTAACGGCTTAGCTAATAATTTATGTTTTTCTGTAACATTATGTATCACAAGTAATAAAACTAGTACTTAATTAAATCTTGGACTCAATGGTTTGACTATCGTAATTTCTAAGTGCAAATGATGCAACCAGAGAGTAACCTGGATCGTAGATACCTAACCCTCCTTCACATAGCACTTTTCCTACATAAAAACTCAAGTAAGTCTCAGGTACTCTTTTTCTGATCTACTTCTCATATACATTATTATCCTATTTCATTTGTACATACAAATGCTACATGCAATTAAGACAGGCCGGGTTAAAACTTCAGACCGATCCGATAAGGCCAGTCTGTACTTTCAAACACTCTCAATATGACAGTTCTAATTGATCAACTCCATTAGAAGAATCCTGCGTGTCAATCACTGAAGAGTTTTCATTGGAGTAAGTAGTTACCTATTAGTATTGAATATATAGGTACTCAGTGATAAATAACTTCTGATAAGGAGCCAACACTTTCTAACACACCCAATTTGATTATATTAACTGCTTACTTGATCCAGTCTCTACGATCTTACTTCCTACCTTCCCGACTTTCACAAAACTCAAAAGTCAAGGTTCTGTAGGTCACAGGCGCAGGTCGGGTATGCGGTAGCCATATCAATCGATACAGTATCTAAGCACCTTGAAATAGCAATTTAAACTTTATGTCGGTGCAGTAAGACTCCCGATTAAAATGCGACCTATGAATTGAAGTAGATGTGGCGCATTGATACATGATAAGAATGACGAGTGAAGTAAGTTAGCGGGACACACTTAATAAGGCAACAGGGTTGGTAATAACTTGACACTTTTTAATTTAGAATAGGTAAGCGTATAAAAAAATAATCACTCTCATATTATGTAGGTAAGTAAGGATTTTAGCAGTTCACGTATCTCAACTGGACAAAAAGACTGTTTTTTTTTGTCTTCGTTATGACTACTTAGGTACATTTTTGGTATTTGTTTATTTTATCCATTATATTTTTATTAGGTATTTATACTTGACAAATCTTAAATATAATATACAATCTAACACAAATATATATTTATATTAGGTATGTACAAGTATATAAAGGGAAGAGCTCATTGGGAAACAAAAAATCGTCCATTATATTTTACATACCTACTGCCAATTAACCTATTAAAGAAAACCCTGCTTTATTTTTTATAAATTAAACCACTTATAACCACGTCCAGCAGATTGTGTACGTGTTGTACGACTGGACGTGTTGGGTTAAAGATCAACTTGAACGCCATTTTTCCACTTTGTCGATTATTACTATATAAAGATTTTTTGTGTTGACTAGATGACAGGTACATTTAACTTTTTACTGTGAAAATCGTTTTGCTTTATTGATATTTTAGAAACTTTCCATCACGTTCTGAAATTATAAGTTATTAGATGAAAGGTTATCTATTCCGTCGCGAGGTCAATCAGACTAACTGATATGTTTTATAAAAACCATATACAAAAGATTAAATATATTTTCGCCAATACGAATTAAAACTCTAACATGTAGTATTTCGACAACCCTACACACTCACATGCCAGATTTTTATTCGACGTTTTATAAACCTTTAAAAAGCCTGACAGACAACTTTGTTGGTCATAGGAGCATAATGAATATAAAGATATGCAAAAAACGATTTCCGTTGTGAGTCAGCATAGAAAATAGGACCTTAAAATCGGAACCTATCTATCATCAAAAGACGCTCCATCATGAATTATTTAAGCATCTAAAGAGCACAAAGAATCCGAAATGTTTTGAAGGAATCACAGGATCATGTTATATTTTGACCTAAATTGACACTCGGTGTATCCGAAGGCACGGTCACTACACTACTACCCAGATAGGATCGGCTACGTACGAAACGACCGCAATTCGTGGCAACCTCGGAATATAATATTATGTACATACATAACTATTTTAACAAAGTAAGGAAATGGAGTAGATACCTAGTCACGATTGGCGTCGACCGAGTCAGGCCCTGCGGTGTACCAACAGCCTTAGCAGGGGAATGAGAAAGCTAAAATTAGGATAGATGAAGAATCTAGTACCTAGAAGTTCCAGGTGCTCTAGGCTGGAACATAAGAGCCATTTGTAGAAGGATTGATGTCAGCTAATGCAAACACCTTTGATGAAACAGAAGAAGATAAAGATAATCGTGAAACAGACAAGAATTACGAAAGGAAGAGTATAAATACGGTGATATCCATATAATATTAATCTCATCATATCATTATCAAAATAAAATAGTATTTTAGATTGCTCTCGGCGCATAAACATAACGTTAGGCTATAATATTAGAATAATCTGGCATCTTATCGATGTGTCTACATTTGGTGTAATATTGTGTCATTTATTTGAAATATCACTTCGTAACAATGAAGTGTGCTTTGGAGAACTAAACTGAGAAAGGAGTGTTTAACGTCTAACCATACCAGAAACTATTGTCCGTTCAATTTTTTATTCAATGAGTAGAGAGCGCTAGTTCCTTAACCAGACATAACTGATTACTATCAAGCGCAAATACTTACTGGTTACAGAAGATTAGATATTGATGATGGTCCAGGAAAGACATCGTTCTTAAGCTAAGATGCAAGTAAATGCTATAACTCCCAAAAATCTACTGTCAATAGCCAAACAGTGATAGCCTAGTGGTGTGACCGTCGGACTGCCAAGTCATAGGTATCGAGTTACCCTAGGCACGCACCTCTGACTTTTCGGATTCATGTGCGTATTGTATAATTATCACTTGCTTCAAAAACGGTGAAGGAAAATATCGTCAGGAAACCGGCATGCCTTTTTTTTTTTTTTTGAGCATGGGAAATCATCAAATGACTTCTCCCGCTCTGGGCAGAGCGAGAGGGTGTGTCAGACTTTTACCGACTAAAACCCACCCGTGTTCCTTCCGTTGCCTGTGTGCCGGGGCCGCGATATCCCTTTCGGACAAACCCGCAACCCCAGCAGGCATTGGTCTTTCGACCCCGTCGGTTGGTGCTGACATCTCTTTGAGGCGCGCGTGGAACACAACGCGCCGTCGACACGGGCCTGGTCCTTATCGGACGGCGAGCTGCCCATTGCTCACCGTCAGCAAGCCCGCGCCTACGGTGGCCGGAAGTCGGCTCTGGACTCCCGACGCCCGGGGCGTCTCCTGCGGCGACTAGGGCCGCGAGGGCGTGCAGCTTGCATCTCCCTCGCGCGCTCCGCCTCCTCCTTCGCGAGCATAACTGCTTCGCAGAAGGAGGTGACGGCCTCCCATGCACTCTCGCTCCGAACCATGGCCTGAACCAGGGCCGGACGCGAGAGATCGCCGCCGCCGATCGCCTCCGTGAGGACACGGCGGTGCTCCGCCCAAGCTGGGCAGACCTCCACCGTATGCTCCACCGTGTCCTCCGGGCGATCCACACAGTGGTGACACCCGGGCGTTTCCTCCCGCCTTACGCGGAACAGGAACCTCCCGAAACAACCGTGTCCGGTGAGGACCTGCGTCAGGCGGAAGGTGAGGACGCCATGGCGCCTCTCAAGCCACTCCTCAAAGAGGGGACTTATCGCCGCAATTGTGGCGTGCCCAGCGCTGGGTTGCGACAATCGCACAATCCATGCCGCCATGAGATCCCGCCGGAGCTATGTCCGCTGTGCCGTGATTTCTCGCGGCAGCGGAGTTACACCCCGGCGTTTCGCCTCCTCGCGCAACTCCCACATGTGCGCGAGGACTTTAGCCTCCAGATCTCATGGCGGTAGTCCGGCAAGGAGGCTCGCCGCCTCACGGGAGACCGTGCGGTATCCCCGGAAAACCGGCATGCCTGAAAGATATTTCTCAACGGGATGCGAAGCCCTGTCAGAATCCCATGGGCGGCTTTAAAACTCTGACACCAGGTTAGTCACTAGCCACACGAAAAGAAGAAGACTGTCAATATCAAAATAAAAAGTTTCTGCTTTACATAATCATTCGGCAGGCTTCGTCAAAAGCCGGAACAAGGTAAGTTTATTATATCCTTTCACTGGACGTTCCTCTTATCATGAATCGATAAACCATTTGACCAATGCAATTATATGGCTTCAGAGTGACGTAATCCTAGTTCTCACTGAGAGAACCTTCGCATACTTTGATGACATTACAATAATTGTTGGCGCAGTGGCTGGGCGATCGACTGCTGCGCAACGTGTCGCGGGTTCGATCCCCGCACGGAACAAATATTTGTATGATCTGCAAGTAGTTGTTCCGGGTCTGGGTGTTAGTGTATGTGAGTTTCCATGTTTGTAAACGCACCCACGATACAAGAAGAAATTCTTAGTGTGGGGCAACGTTTTAAAAAAAAAAAAAAAAAAAAAAAAAAAAAAAAAAAAAAAAAAAAAAATTGCATATTTATAGACGCTACTCAAGTTACCAGGCATAAAGAATAGTGTATTTTTTTTTCCTCATTTACCCCATGTTGTGGGGTATCGTTAGAAAGGTGTTTAAAAAATATTGGGAGTATAACCATTTTTGGATTCAGGGATTCGTTTGCGAAATATTAAGCTTTTAACTGTTTTTTTTTGTTAGAGTCAACTGTCCCCCCCCTTTTTAGCTAAATGGTTGTACTTGGACTTGTGAAAAAATTCACAGCAGTAGGATATATAACGAAATTTAAAGGAAAACTATGATAGCTAATTAGGCTGTACAGGTTAACGAGAAATAATCAACCAACTTAAATTTGCGGTTTGAAAAACATGATCTCCCATAAATTTCGTATGGGAGAACATGTTTTTCAACTACAATGTTAAGTTTGTTCTTGGGATAAATTCATTCCAACTACGGAACCCATCATTGTGCGTGGTCCGACACGCACTTGGCCGGTTTTACTATATGAACTCTGTCATATTATTCATAGTGCTTTTAAATAAATACTATCCTGATCCGTGCAGTACCGATCGCTGTTGTATCTGCAGGTAAAGCCCTTGTCCACCATGGTACCTGTTTAGGTACATCACCGTACCTGATTTTAGGTCTTGTAATTCCCCTTCTTTAATTGAAGGTCACTAGTAATAGTATGCCATTGACATTGCAACAAAGTCGATTGGACTAATATGTCCGCCTCGCGTGACCTGAAGTGATTGTATAACGTTGATGGCATGAAACACAATAGGTAGTGCATTTATCACACAGCACAGAGATAAAAGTACTTAATATTTAACTCGTTTAAATATTAAATCTGTGAAATCATTGCATTGTTTATTTTTTCCTAAAAGACTATGCAAGTTTTCTTTCACAAACTTTTTAACTTCATTTTGTTGGGAGGTTGTTGAACTAGACAGTGCAGAAGCAGTGGTGGATTTACCAGCAGGCTGAGTAAGCTTGAGCCTAAGTCGGCACATTTTAGGGGCGGCAAATTGGGAGCCTATTTTTGTATTTTTGCGTCACATTCCTGATGTCTTGCAGAAAGACGTCTACAAGACATCTTGCCAATGACTTTTCCCTCTTCCCTTGTACATTTAACTAGCTCAGATATATTCCCAAAAACTATTTCTTGTGCAATTTCAACCAAATTGTTGGATTGTAAAAATAATCAAGGAACTGAAAATTGTAGAGGTGAAGGCGGCAAGAACAGCCTATACTTGGGAAATGTGTAAATCCGCCATTGTAGACAATGTACGGACTCCTTCCAACTCTAGGGAGTCAGGGGTAATTTTGTATCATCCATCTGATACCATATCTCTTACAAGACTAGGAGAAGAAGACAAAATCACAGACAGCCACAAATACCTACAAACTTGCTGGAAGGCAACAAAAGGCCAAGTTAGTTCCTTCCTGAATAGTCGACAAAACAAATGTTATCAAAATTAGTATCTAGACTTCTCTTCACGTATGACATAACATCAATGACTAGGCTCAAAAATAAACAACAATACAGCCTTAATGAAGTGTGGGTGACATTTTCCAGCCTTCAGCGCACAACAGTTAGATAAGAATCGGAGGCGCGAGAGTGAAAGCGTTCCGCCGGATTCACATGTGATCTGTCTCGCTCAGACGCTAGTTACGTCAATATTACTGCTCACCTTCACATACATAAACAGCAACTAGATATGAGGTAAGCGTATTAAAGCATCGTGAAGGAGCTCGTCCAGAGAAATGGGGAGACTAGCGCCATACGAATTTACCGCCAAGCAGAAGCTGTCTTGTAAAAGCAGGCACATGAAACATTTCAGTTTTGATTCTGGGATTACAAAACATCATGCCTACGATGTCTTTGGTATTGGAGATACCCGCGTAAACAAACGGCAGAAAAGCAGTATTTATGGGCTTTTCAAGGTCGTCTGCTGTGGCTGGTTTATGTTCGTCAATCTTCGATGGTACTAATATCAGCCCCAGTACATCATTATTTACTAATAAACTTTATCTTTAACACACGTGCCCTTATATCAAATTTATACCAAAACAGCAACAACAAAAGCGCGCAGTGGTAATTTTCGTCATTTACTCATATCTGATCATACATTTCTCCGTGCGATGACCTATCCATTGCCCATCTTTACGTGGCCTCCATTCAAAGTGTCCTTTCGAAATTGCCCAATAAGTATTGGCTATATCAAAACTGTTAGCATGTTCTATCAAACTAAAACGAAATGCAGTATCTACAAAAACGTAAGTGCGTTCAACTCTTCTTCGCAACGTAGTCTTGCTTTTTTACATCATATTGCACCAGAAAATTGGAAACAGTTATGTAAGTAACGGAAGCCGTTATTAATTTGCCATTATCTGGTAGATTTGATGGCTACCATTCACTTTTAAAAGACAGAAATATTGAAGGACATTAATAAAAAATGTCGATAATTTTCCGGTATGTGTGCTTTGAATAGACTACTGACTGTGATCATCCATGATTTCGATCCCGTAACTCCGAGTGATGGTGAGTATGATGACAGTTGAAATATAAACGCATTGACTACCGTACGGTAGAGCCACAATGCGCAAGTTAGTTTATAGCTAGTACCGCTGGCTATGCAGTTATGTCGAGTTGATTTCATGTGGGAATACGTACGGTAACAGTGGACGCATTACATATAATAATATTATTTATTAGCTATAAAATGTTTATATTACTGCGTAAGAATTAACGGGATTCGCCATTAACAGTCATTTAAACGTTGGTTTAAATTAGAATCTATAAATACAACATTTCATATCGATGTTGCTTCGATAAATAAATGGCCAGTTAAACTAATATTGCTTTTAATAAATTATGGCCCCGTCGCGTCGTCTATATATATATCTATGCTTAATATAAATTGTAGTCGCTTTTCGTGTCTGTCTGTGTGAACGCGTGTTTCTTCGAAACCACGCAACGGATTGATGCGGTTTTCAACATCATTTAGACAATTTATTCTAGAAGGTTAATGTATATAATACAATATTAAAAATATTAAAATATTTAACGTAGATATTATAAAATAATCTTCATGTTTTGTAAAGTAGTCAAAACCATGCGAAGCAGTGACGGGTCGCTAGTTCAGTCATAAAGTGGATTTAAATGTTTAATGGCTGTTCTCACTAGTTTTAATGATAATTTTCGTAAGATTTACTTTGATGAGGTCGAATCCAATCTGCCGGTGATTTAGTATGTGTGTTAATCGAGCAAGCAACAAAAAAAAAAATAGCGTTGTAGCTAACAAGACATGAATACTGGAACTTGAGATCAAAAAGTACGGTGTATTTTTGGGACAAGCCTAGCTTTAACTATCTGTGCTTGAAGCTTATTTTTTATAAATCCATGTAATCAAAAACTTTGGTGAAGTGAATGAGGGCCTAATGGATATAAAAGTATTTAGATCCTACTTTTTATGGCTTTATTTTTTTAGCAATTGGTAACTGTTTTGTGTCTGCAGCCTCTCGTTAACTCTATTTAGCTCAAAACAAATGACTAGGAGATGCAGTAATACAGCCTTTGTGCACGTTCCGTTCATCCGCATTCCCAGTTAGCGTCTTTTACATCGTCGTCGTATCGTTGTGTTACTGGCGTATAACGGAACGCTAGTAACTGTAGCGTTCCACGTTCCACGACGCTCTTTGCGTACCACTTGCTATGTTAATAGGTTTACTGTAACAAATATACTATGTTGCCAAAATATTTGGGTTACTGTTATGACTTGGACTGCAATAAATAAATAAAAGACTTGTTTTGTTAAAATGTTACCGCTCGATGACTCTACATAATTCGCTTACGTGATCATGATCAATTAGAAAGAAACCTAGAAAACTAAAATGAGATTGTAAATTAAAACGCATAGTATCAACGGGTTAATTAAATGTTATACAATAGAGATTTAATGGTACGTATAATTTCAAAGATGCAATTTTATTAATTAGTGAGTAACTCCGAAGATTAAAGATCTTATTACCTAAAAAATTTAAGTTTCAAAAAGTTGTAGGTACCTTTGCAAGTGATTGTACTACTGATAAAATTGCAATTGCATAATACTTACTGACTAGATTTTATCTCAGTTAAACTAAGCAGAAAGATAAGAGCTTATGCGTGTTAACATCATATCTGTTCCATCAACGTTACTTCCTCGGAGAAGTAACAAAGTACAATTAGCGTCTCCTGTAAACATATGGAGCTAAGTAAACCATACCTCGAGTCGAAACAATAAGGTGAAACTCATCGATTAATTTCCACTAGAGGAAACCTGGCTGGTACAATGGCTGTGGGAACATCACACATGCTTTGATATACGATTAAAACAAATGTAATGAAAGAAAATCATAATGTATGTCTCTTTCAAACTGTTCTTATCAAATAATTACTTAATTCTCTGCTTTCTATATTAAGGCATTTTATTTTAATTTTATGTTTTCATCTCCGTATTATGGCATGTTTAAATTTGAATAATTTACTTCCGAGCTTTTCATAAATATTTATGTCAGATATAACGTTCAGATTATGTATAAAGAGCGATGATACTCGTATTTATAGTGAATGACCTCAGCAATTCATAGAACGATCTTTAAAAGAACAGTCAAAGGGATTTAAATAAATTTAATGTGTTCACTAATAGGCTGGTTTGGTATACAGTCATGCCAAATAACCTAAGTAATTTATTTTTGTTGCTCCTTTAGTGGCAGTGCCAATAAACACGAAAAAGAATTCTACACATATTCCAATTTAAACTATGGCTTATTTGGTTTATTTTTATTTTACTACGTACTGCCTGCAAAATAGTAACTTTTAGTCACCCATTTAGAAAGCAGTAAATAACAACAAACATCTAAACACTACCATATTTTATGCTATCTGGTCGTTGTCCTCAAGGCTTAGCAGCTAAGAATTGTCCATTGAATGAGGCCTGTGGGCGAGGAACTTAGTAACTTGTCACTATAGACCATTACGGCCCTTAAGCCCAGCATTTTATTGCTGAAGCTCTTGTTCCATTCATTTAGAGTTTTGCTAACTCAAAAAGGATATTGGGAAAATGTTAACTGATTACATCCATAAGAGTACTTTTATATTGAATAATGTTGATATTCCCTTTGACTGGAATTTAAGCCCAAAGTAAAAAAAGTCAATGATGTCTTTACCCATGTAAAGACATCATTGACTTTTTTTATGTTCTTTATTTCTACGTCTAAACATTAGTGCGTTCACTTGACGAATGTGCGGGAAATGAATGGGAACAAATCTTACCGAGAATGTACAAAAGAAAACTAATGAGGTTAACTTGATAGTGCTTTAGAACTGTTATATTTTTGTTGTTATTCTCAATCACGTTTCGGCCAAATAACCGCCTTTTCCATATGATTCTCTTTTATTAGACGCAGTCTACATTCGAGGACATTTTTTAATTAAAATAATTATGTTTTTGTTTTTATATCGGTTCTTTTTTCATGGTCCGAGAATAGAACCCTGAGGTATTCCAAAATTATTTATCATTGTGACAACCATCGAAAATGGCAGTGACCGATAAATTATTTCCAATCAATTAGTAGATAAGATGTGAGACGACAGATAATGAATTGCTAACAAATAAATAAATAAACTCTTCTGTTATTTTAATAATCAAGTCCACAGGATTTCGATTATCTGTGTAGAATGCTTCACATTGAGCAAACTTTATTTTTAAAATATGTAGCCACAGCTTTACTTTCACCTGTTCATTCACAATGATAATAAAAAGTTGTATTCAAGTCAAAAGACAGGAACAGTTTTTGTAACGGCACATTACATTTCGACCATTTTGGCTAATGACACAGTCGACATAATGTGAAACGTTTATCTTATTTTTTGTCACCATTCAGTACTTTTTTGTGTTACACATTGCTTTTTCCTGTCTAAATGAGATTAATGGTTTAAGGTGACCGTTCGTGACATTTCACCTACACTAAAATAAAAGAAAGCAATAAATACAAGAATTTGAATCGGAACTTGTCTATAGCGGTGCTAACCTTTATCGTAACTGTTTTAACAATTCGGTTTATAGGTGAAGTCCATTTACTTTCGATGCAATTAATATCTTCAGAAGCAATCAGCTTCGTTTGGGTTTGACGAACAAATATATTTTTATTGACTGTTATTAGTAGATATAAACGTACTCCGTTTGTAATCACTAAGAGTACTAGGCTACTTAAAAGAAAATTGTTAGGTAATTGATTATCTACCTATTAACTTTTAATTTATGAGATTTTGGGATGGATTGGATGCAATTAGGACAAGGTTCTGTAAAGTGTCTTCCAACTACCTGGAATAATGAACACAAAACAATGTTTCTGATAATAAAATAATTCATCAAGCTGATGATATTATACTAAATCTACATCAGAAAGGTAAATTATGTTATAACGGTCCCATAAAAATGTGAACTTGACATCTCAAGCTAGCAAGTATTACGGGATATTTGTCTAATATCCATACAGATCGTTGTTTAATTCGTTCTAAAACGACAATGGCATAACGGGTTGGCTTCCGAAGAAAGGTCGTTAATAGTCGTGAAATCAAACACAGTTCACTGCGGGGAATCAATTCACAGCAACAACGTCATTTATCCTCTTACGAGTTATAATTATGGACTGTGAAAATATCTCGCTGTAAGTTTTTTTTATCAAAGTTAATTTAACGTCTACAGCTTAGTTAAAATCTTTGACTTTTCAAGATTTATTTATATTACGAAGATGAACTTGAAAAGTCAAAGAATTATAGCTAAGCTTTCTGCAGGACAGACTTAAGTGCAGGAAGTCGTTAAAAATTTTCTATTTTCCGGATTATTTTAGCAATAGTAATAAATATTGATTGCTTCGTTTCTATAATTGCAAATGTATGGATTGGTATAATTTTAGTTTGTATAAACAATAAGAATGATAGGTATCACATAATCCATAATTAACTGATATTTTAGTAGGTACCAATGTAATTGAAACTTATAACCGATTATTAGTCCGCAATCTCATCACAGAAAATTGATCATTATGCCGTAAAAAATTGGATGTCGATGTCGACGAACTCCCACAATAATGATAGAAGCAAATTATGAACACCATTATATCCTGACAAGTTATTACATTTCGTCTTAACGTTACGTTAAATTCATATTACAATAGTGTTCGCACCTACCGCGGCCATCTTTGAGTGTGTCGGAAGATGGGAATGAAATAGGCGTAGCGACTAAGAAATAGATTATTACAATTTGTGTGTCCCGTTATGTCTAAGTTCTCATGTATACAGGGAATGACAGTGCGTGATCATAATTGCTTATAAGCCTGTGTTATTTTGGTTAGACTAGGATTTGAACTTTTCTAGTTTTCGTACATATCTACGTTTGGGTCATTACTTTAGGTCTACAAGTTCGGGATACTAATGACAATGCAAACTTAATTAATTAAAATACATACATCATATGTATCCCACTTGTATGGTCTTTATTTCAGAGATGTTTTATTTTCAGAGATTTTGATTTTTATGCTAAGATGTGATGCTGAAATGTGTTAGGGATACCTGATTGCGTAATACACGATTAATCAAAATCTGAAAAAATCAGATCAACAACGTAAATAACGCAATGCATGTTGTTGAACTGTCAAATAGTTTACGAAAATGTGTTACGTAATTAGATAGCTGAAATACGATATTTTATGGGCTGAAAGAACTGGCTGTAGATTAGTCCCTTTTCAAGGGAGGGATTTCGTACCTGCCCCTCTAAAGATAGGTAATGTTTGAACAGTAATTAGAAGAAAATAGATAAACCAAAGTTCTGCTATTAGCTTTGTGTGTAATATGGATTCAACGTGTATCTAGCTAGTGTCTGTTTATGCTCATTATCTAGTTGTTTGACTTCAGCACAAAATTTCGGAACATCTTGCCTGATCATTGGCCTGTTTCGAAATTGCCATCCAGAAAGTAATATTAGTTGTTTTACCTGATTGGTGATGTTCTTCAGAAAGGTCAGGTGTGCAGTACTCGCCACCGGCGTGCGTGTATGATCAAATGTATGAACCTTATGTACCTATGTGTATGTGTGTAAAGTAATGTTGTTAAAGCCCGAATTGTATCTCATGTCTTTATTATCATTTACGAAATATGTACATAAATAGGTTTACGCTGTTGTTGCGTAAAAAACTGCGTTCTTTCTTATGACCGAACAAAGTGCTTTCTGCTGTGAAAGAACAAAACGAAGTTCAATATTGTTCATGCTTTTTATAGGATTACAAAACATGGTAAAAACAAAAGAAGACAATGTGGTAAATTCGACAAAACTTCCATTACATATTTGGCAACATTATTCGGCTTTGGAAAGGCGAATCTGATAAAATTATCCGTGCACCAAACCAGATCTCACGCTCAATAAAAATTGCTTTCACTTCAATTGATAATTTTATCTATTTCATCTGTAGTCGTGTGTTGTGTCCATCACTATAGAATGATATTACGGCCTTTGATGTTTGTGACCTGCTCTACACTCAATTTAGATTTCATTTTTATGAGACACTATTTTTTAAATCAAATTGACAAGTTAGAAGGCATATGATAAGTAATTATTTAGGTATTAGGTACCTTCTTTCTTTGTATAAGTTTTATCTTTGAAAAGATACACATCAAGCGTACTATCAAATAATTACCAGTCTCAGTTTCTATCAACTCTACTTCAAAAATTACGTCAGCAGACATTGGGTATTCTTTCATTCGTGTAATGACCCTTATTTTCACACGTACGACGCTGAAGAGCAGGTCGAGATCCCACCGACCACGGTCCCACATTTTTATACAGTTGTAATTGCCTACTAATTGTCAATTACGCAACACCACATAGCTGTTTATGTAATTGTTTTCGTTTGTGATAATCCCTGAGAGTTGGATAACTGTAAACAGAAGCTCAACCGCACCTCAAACACTCGCTTCTGTCACTTTGTGTTATAACGACCTCTACCTTTGCGTAAAAACAATCAATCCATTATCATAGAATTTATACATTATGGCAACATTTATTTTTTATCGCTACGAAGACTTGTTCAAATGGGTTTGCGTGAGAAGATGCAAGTTCCTAAGAGTGAAAACCGTATATTATTGAAACTAGAACTAACTACTTATTCCCTTTACATTGCAAACCGCTTCTTTGCTCTATAATTTTATTCATCCCATCCTGCGTAATGTAGCATTAGCGAAACCATGACAATTTCAACATGACTAGAATAGAGTAATCATTTCTTATAATCATTACATTCTTTTCTGGTGCACAATCTGCTATTACTATGGCTAAATATGATCCTCGGAGACTTTAAAGACAGACACGGCAAGGCAATGGTCTTAAAGCTAATGGCAATCATCACGCACAGCTGGCGGTTTGATGATCTTTACAGGTATGGCTCTGAAATGGACTGCAGCGTCATATTGTTAAAATAATCTTAGAGTCATGGTTCATAGTGTAAGATTAGTTTAAACGTTACTGAGATTAGATTGAAATCCATCTAAGGATGGCGCCAATGGCAGTCTGAGAAACAAAAACGGCTTTCGAATTCCAGCGTGCATGATTAAGTTGTTATGCCATTGCAATAATAGGGATGATGACTAAAATCTTATTTTTAACCCGTCTTGGAGATTCTTAAAAAATATTGGACACGTATTTTTTTATCATTGGAGTTAAAATGTGTCATGACGTCACGAGTATGTAGATTTTATACTTACTTGTGACGTAGCGACCCCCACTCTCCAACTTAAAATGCGTTTTACCTAAGTATTTTGTGATTAATATGATAAAGCAAAAAATACGTGTCTAATATTTTTTTTATTATCTGGCTGACGGACTAATTAGAATTTCTTTTTTTTACCCAGGCGTCATCCCTATTGTAGCCGCCAAGTCATCAATAATCGTCACTACACACGTAGGTACGACTATTATTTGGACTATTACCTATTCGTTGCATGCAAAAAGTGAAACAAAAGCACTTCAAACAGTAATTAATTTTATTAACAGTACACACGACAGATGAAAGTAAGACTTCTTTATCTCGCCCGAAATCGCTCGACATAGATCATAGAGACCCAATTCAATTCCCTCGTATAAACAATTTAATTGTCTACCAAACGTTTTCTATCTAATTGTACCATCGGAGATCGCTGACAGAGAGCGGAAATATAACCGTATATTTTCCAACAATATAAATGTAGGTACTTAAGATTTTGCAGATTAATAGGAAGAATTAACTATAAATCGTATGCTAAACGCCTCGATGGAAAAGCACAATGGATCGCTTTTTCAAATATATTTAGCGCCCCTTTCAATATATTACTGTCCAAGATTATGCTAGTGTTGGCTCGTTCAACGCCCTCAAAGATGCGAGCCTTTTCCGACTTGTTCGGTTGGTTATTAGTGTCAGAGGTTAAAGGAAATATGTTTGGATTAAAATGGAGACCTGTCTATTATTCTAAAGGAGCTTATATATTTACATATATAGCTTGCTATTTAAACGAAGAACTTGTCATTCGAGCAAATTCGAAACATAAAAAATAAGGAACCTTGTATGAGGGTGTGTAGATTAGATATTCTACATAATATTCAATAGAAACAAATCTAAAACTTCAATTTCGTAAATTGTGGATTGTCTCAAATTGCTTTCATATCCGCCGCCACAACCGCGGTATTGACCGCAAATTGTCGATCAACTCGGCTAGATACACTCCTGGAACCGCAGATCTATCGCGTCTAGTCCTCGCAAACACCTCCGTATTTTATTATTAGAACGCTGTACTTTAGATACAAGTTCTATGAACCTTACTTTATTACGTAATGAAAATACCAGTATTATGATGCACGTTTAAGGACCCTATATAAATAACTTTTCACATAGAAGCTAAACCGGATTGATATGATCAAATCAGCGTAATATGACTGTGTGGGTCTAGTAGTGACCGCAGTTAGGTTTAATTTCTGTGCCCTTTAGTTATTTTTAGTTTGATCACGACCACCCAGGCCCTAGCAAAATTCTACCTTTACTGTTTCTTACTGTCCATATACTTTGTAGTCTTAAAATCCTGTAGCCACGCACAAATGATAATAAAAGCTCCAGCCAAACGTTTCTTTTCTATCATGTACTCATAACTCATGCAATATTTTTGCATATTTTCAGGGCGCGCCAAGATGTGGCGTCCGATACTGCTGATGTGGCTGGCGTCACCAACTCTCGGCCAGCAGATTCTGCCAAATAGGGTGTCCAGCGTCTCCACGATCTGTGACAAGGCTTCTATGACCGTACACTTAGAGATGGCACAGCCATTTAAAGGACTTGTCTTCAGTAAGGACTTCTCGAGGGAGTGTCGAGTTCAAGGTAAATAGAACCTGTTTGGTAACACGCCTGTATAACCAGAATTTACCAGAAGGATTAGGCTGACTTGCACCTTGCATCAGTACACCCACATTTCGCGTGTTACTTTTAAGTCCCATATCCCAATGATATCCATGATATCTTATACTATTAAATGAGCAATACGAGTATATACAGGGTGGTAGGGACATCGACGCGAAAATTAATACCATGGATTCAGTACATAATACTGAAAACAAAAAATTGACGGTTTAAAAAAACTGCTGTTCCATAGAAAAGTGCAATACCTACGCGGTCAAAATGTATGGAACAGCTGTTTTGGTTTCACAATCATGTATCGAATCCATGGTATCAGTTTTCGCGTCGATGTCCCATGCCAACCTTTTTTTTTTTTTTTGAGTATTGGAAATCACCAAATGACTTCTCGAGAGGGCGTGTCAGACTTTTACTGACTTAAACCCACCCGTGTTCCTTCCGTTGCTCGTGTGCCGGGGGCGCGATATCCCTTTCGGACAAACCCGCAGCCCCAGCAGGCATTGGGCCTTACCCTTTCGGCCGCTTTGGCAACTGAATTTCGCAACTAGTTGTCAACAAAGAAATAAATTTCGTTCTATGCAACCGGTTGCCAAAGAAGAACTTTATTTCTTGTGTGGCAAGTGGTTGCCAATTAAGAATTTCTCGAAAAGCGTGGTAGCGATAGAGGATTTTTCTTTCTTAGTTCATAATTTTGACTTTATTGCCTTGTTGTATGCTTAGAAGAGCCTAGCTAAATTAGGTGAAAATGTGCTCTTAATAATACCCGTGACAATGGTCGACACAGTAGGTACTGTCTTCTGAATCAACTGTCAGGAGATCAGTCGAATACAAAAAATCGTTTTTCACAACAAAATAACAACCGACTTCCAAAAAACATAACACAAAAGAGAATAATAACTTTAATTTCGAGTTGGTAGCAAAAATCGAAAACACAGAGCCAATGACACCGACTTCCAAAATTAAAGTTATTTTTCACTGTTTTGTGTTTTTTTTCGGAATTAATGAATGTAGTCACAAAGAAGAAAATCATGATACTTTGCTTACGTCATGGGCATGTTTGAAACGCAACTTTTTGGCACCGATTACTTTATTCCTTCCATTGTAAAGAGCCGTTTTTACACTGCTGAACTTTGGTATTCCAGTGGTGAAATGATATCCATCAGTTTTTAGTTTACATAATCATGCCATCGTATTGCTTTGAAATGGATTCAAAATTGCAACTACTTCTTTTTTCAAATTATCTATTTCTTTTAAAACGGTATTTCTCCCAGTGCTCTTTTTACAATAATTTTCATGGGCCCTTTGGTTTACAATCTCGTTACGAACATTTAAAGTAATGTTGCCTTCACATCCTTTCGTTGTAAAACATTTTCAGAATTAATTCTCGCTATCGTAATTTTTTTTTCGATGATGAAAGAAAGAAAGAAAGAAAGAAAGAAAGAAAAACAATTTTATTCACACCGGCCATCATGCAGCATTGCTACTCCAACTACTACTCAACTCTGGCAACTACAGAAAAAACATCTTTAAATCCTTCCAAAAAGGTTTTTTAATTGTGTTGAAACATTAAAGTTTGTATGACTTTTTTTTTTATCGGGAAATTAAGATATTTTTTGGTAACTGGTTGTGAATCTTCTGCGATAGTGGTTACTGCTTGCCCAATAAGAAATAAAGTTCTTCTTTGGCAACCGGTTGCATAGAACGAAAGTTATTTCTTTGTTGACAACTAGTTGCGAAATTCAGTTGCCAAAGCGGCCGAAAGGCCTTACCCTTTCGGCCGCTTTGGCAACTGAATTTCGCAACTAGTTGTCAACAAAGAAATAAATTTCGTTCTATGCAACCGGTTGCCAAAGAAGAACTTTATTTCTTGTGTGGCAAGTGGTTGCCAATTAAGAATTTCTCGAAAAGCGTGGTAGCGATAGAGGATTTTTCTTTCTTAGTTCATAATTTTGACTTTATTGCCTTGTTGTATGCTTAGAAGAGCCTAGCTAAATTAGGTGAAAATGTGCTCTTAATAATACCCGTGACAATGGTCGACACAGTAGGTACTGTCTTCTGAATCAACTGTCAGGAGATCAGTCGAATACAAAAAATCGTTTTTCACAACAAAATAACAACCGACTTCCAAAAAACATAACACAAAAGAGAATAATAACTTTAATTTCGAGTTGGTAGCAAAAATCGAAAACACAGAGCCAATGACACCGACTTCCAAAATTAAAGTTATTTTTCACTGTTTTGTGTTTTTTTTCGGAATTAATGAATGTAGTCACAAAGAAGAAAATCATGATACTTTGCTTACGTCATGGGCATGTTTGAAACGCAACTTTTTGGCACCGATTACTTTATTCCTTCCATTGTAAAGAGCCGTTTTTACACTGCTGAACTTTGGTATTCCAGTGGTGAAATGATATCCATCAGTTTTTAGTTTACATAATCATGCCATCGTATTGCTTTGAAATGGATTCAAAATTGCAACTACTTCTTTTTTCAAATTATCTATTTCTTTTAAAACGGTATTTCTCCCAGTGCTCTTTTTACAATAATTTTCATGGGCCCTTTGGTTTACAATCTCGTTACGAACATTTAAAGTAATGTTGCCTTCACATCCTTTCGTTGTAAAACATTTTCAGAATTAATTCTCGCTATCGTAATTTTTTTTTCGATGATGAAAGAAAGAAAGAAAGAAAGAAAGAAAGAAAAACAATTTTATTCACACCGGCCATCATGCAGCATTGCTACTCCAACTACTACTCAACTCTGGCAACTACAGAAAAAACATCTTTAAATCCTTCCAAAAAGGTTTTTTAATTGTGTTGAAACATTAAAGTTTGTATGACTTTTTTTTTTATCGGGAAATTAAGATATTTTTTGGTAACTGGTTGTGAATCTTCTGCGATAGTGGTTACTGCTTGCCCAATAAGAAATAAAGTTCTTCTTTGGCAACCGGTTGCATAGAACGAAAGTTATTTCTTTGTTGACAACTAGTTGCGAAATTCAGTTGCCAAAGCGGCCGAAAGGGTCCTTACGGACCCCGCCAGTTGGTGCTGACATCTCTTTGAGGCGCGCGTGGAACACAACGCGACGTCGACCCGGGCCTGGTCCTTATCGGACGGCGAGCTACCCATTGCTCACAGTCCGCAAGCCCGCGCCTACGGTGGCCAGAATACGTTTCGCGACTCCCGACGCCCGGGGCGTCTCTTGCGGCGACTAGGGGCGCGAGGGCGCGCATCTTGCATCTCCCTCGCGCACTCCGCCTCCTCCTTCGCGAGCATAACTGCTTCGCAGAAGGAGGTGACGGCCTCTCATGCACTCTCGCTCCGAACCAGGGCCGAACGCAAGAGATCGTCGCCGCCGATCGCCTCCGTGAGGACACGGCGGTGCTCCGCCCAAGCCGGGGAGATCTCCACCGTATGCTCCACCGTGTCCTTCGGGCGATCCACATAGTGGTGACACCCGGGCGTTTCCTTCCGCCTTATGCGGCACAGGAACCTCCCGAAACAACCGTGTCCGGTGAGGACCTGCGTCAGGCGGAAGGTGAGGACGCCATGGCGCCTCTCAAGCCACTCCTCAAAGAGGGGACTTATCCCCGCAATTGTGGCGTGCCCAGCGCTGGGTTGCGACAATCGCACTCTCCATGCCGCCATGAGATCCCGCCGGAGCTCTGTCCGCTGTGCCGTGATTTCTCGCGGCAGCGGAGTTACGCCCCGGCGTTTCGCCTCCTCGCGACACTCCCACATGTGCGCGAGGACTTTTGCCTCCAGATCCCATGGCGGTAGTCCGGCAAGGAGGCTCGCCGCCTCACGGGAGACCGTGCGGTATCCTCGGAGTCCCATGCCAGCCTGTATATATATTTATAATCACGTTCTCGAAAACGGCTCTAACGATTTCGATGAAAGTTGCAATATATGGGTTTACGGGGGTGAAAAATCGATCTAGCTAGGTCTTATATCTGGGAAAATTCGTTTTCTTTTTTTTGTGTTTTTTTGTTTTTCGTTTTTTTCGTTTTTTTTCACCCGAGCAGAGCTCAGTCGCCCAGGGTACTGTTTAATAAGCGATAATCGTTCAAGTTTCAAGCTCGTTTCTTCTCAGTCTTCATCTCTAATATTAGATCAAATACACCCGCTGGTAAAAGATTTTTGTTTGCATTTGCATCCTAGTGAAAAGATCTTAAAATGTTCCTAAAACATGTAAAATGCTACTTATTCCAGGTAAACTTCAAAACAAGATAACTCTAAATCTGCCATCGAACGCATGCGGCGTGAGAACATCAACCATGAACACTACAGTTGAAGAACCCGATGATGAAGAGGATCTGTACTACAACGTCGAGCTGGTTGTGCAGATGGACAGGCAGCTGCAGCAATCTACCGATCAGGAACTGTTAGTCAGGTGGGCAAGAATGACTACATAATAAATTAATACATTTATTACGATCGATCGAGCTAGTGTACTATCATCAATCACTGATCTCGAAAAGGGCAGTTGTCGAAATAATGGCCCTGAATTCTCACATGACGTATTAGCCTACAACAATCGTAATATTAAACCAACGCCTTAGTCAAAGACATTTTTATTTTCAATTATAGTGCAAATGAAATGCACTTTTGGACGTCAATATTTACAAAAAAAAATGAATTTGTTCTAGTTTCCCCTTCCAAAAAGTAGTTTCGCTTGGAGAAGAATGGGCAAGAAACTCGGTCCTTAGATTTTAGCACTACAATTTATTAATTTCCAACACTAAAATCAAAGTTAATTATGTGATTTATACAAACACCTACATAACCTCATGCATTATTTATAAAGCCCTTGTTTAATCTCTAGATTTTCTAATATCATTCACAAACATAGGGTGGAGTCGTCAAACTTGATATCTCTATGGACAAATATTACTTAAGTCCGAACAAGGATCATGTAATAGATAAGTATTAGAAAAAACCTTACGTAACCAGATTCAACGATGCACTGGAAGTTGTACACGCAAGGTGGGAGGACATTAAAAAATCAAGTTCCATGAAGAATGCGTCAAGTGCTAGGTAGATAATAATTGCGAGTCCTGATAAGGTCTCCTAGGTTTCATGTTACCTCATTTTATGTCTAATGGAGAGCGTTAACCAAGATTACCAAGACTACCAAGAGTCCGGTTGCTTTCATGTGAGCAAAATTTACAAAATTCTGCAATATGTTCTGCAATTTATTTTTCCTGCGTTTATACTTCTTCGGTTTAAATATAGGTACTTATACAAGGAGTAAAAGAATCTGAGTAATGCCGTGTTTGATTTAGAAACCAGTTATGAACTATCTAATACCTTGACATAAGCTTGAGACCTCAGACCAGTTCGATGTTGACCGGAGTTTAGTTGAAAAAAATAAAGGATAGCCTAATCGTATTTAGGAATTACCCAATCTTTGAAAATAATACTGTAGAATTCTATCTTAGGTCCTTGTTTCAAACATAATATGTATAACAGTAAGATCGAGATCTTCTTGACAAAGTTCCTTTTATCTAAACCGTTTGTTTTGAATTTCAGATGTAAATTGCAACCTCGCGCGGTGCACATCGACAGCTCGGCTTTAGAGACTGTAATCAACAATAAATTACGCGAAATGACTACAAGGGAGGCGAAGAAAACGAGGTAAAGTTAAATATGTAATAGAATAACATAATATGTTGGCAACCGCAAGACCAAGGTGGTGACCTCATAATATGCGCCTGTTGTGTCCCACGGAAGGGCTAAGCCCTCCCATTTTCTCTCTCTTTTGCAATTTGAGCCAGAAGTACTATTTTTATTAAATGTTCCTAATTAAATTGTTTATACTTTATAATACTAGAATGGAAACTTTCATAATCTATCAACAGAACTGGCCGCAACCGACAAGGGTTCGCGAACGCGGCTGAAATAGAGCAACGCGAGTGGCTCATGGCAGCAGCACGTGCCTGGATGGAACTGGCACCTGCAGTGTCTGCTGCAGAGCCCGCCACCGTCGAAGTGGGGCAGCCTACTAGACTACTTATTCAGTGCACATTACCGGGTAAGTTTCGGCTGTCATTTGTAGATCTTTGACAGTCGGGTAGTCAGACGTTACGGGTAGTGTCTGACAACCACTGGTATCGTGTTACTCAGTAACTGGGTTGTGGAGGGTAGATAGGCAGTCACTCGCATGTAAAATACTGGTATTCAACTGAATCCAGTTGGAGTGGAAGCTGACCCCGACACAGGAAAAGGCTAGGCAGTTGATGATTACGGAGTAATTTTGTAAAACGTATTCTAGCTAGGGTAGTTTATTCGTTTAGTTGGGTAGCTAGCAGTAATTTGAATTTCCTAACGCCATTCCAATGTAATGAGCAATACACGCTAGTGTGATTCAATGCTCAATTTATTAGGGGGCTTCATAACATATTTTGGTTGGTTAAGTCTTGGTGATGGCTCAGACAAGCTGAACTAAACCGTCAGTAAGACAGGGATAAGGTGAAATGGGTACAATAGACAAAAAAGCGGTCTTGCGGCTGAACTTGATTGAAAAATTGACTCTCTAGGAGAACTTAAGGAAGGAACGTATGTTTGTAAATGATGAGTTATGAATTATGTATTAGAAAAAACATAGATAACATGAAGTTCCTACAATGAAACAATATCTAGGTACTCTAGGTATTAAGAATATAAGTCAATGATTCATCTCCACGGCATCCTTAGCTAGAGCCTAATTGATCTTGACAGTTTCTCATAATTCAATTGAACAATTGTATGATGACTTAACGTATTACTCAATGACCGTCTGTATATTCCAGTGGGCGTTGGACTCCGAGTAACCAACTGCGTCGCCCACGACGGCTTGGGAGAAGCCTCGCAGAAATTACTGGACGAGGCCGGCTGTCCTATCGACGAAACGATCTTCAACAAGCCATCAATCCATCACCACAAGCACAAAAGCTCTGAAATTGACTTCTCTGACTTAGAACCTGTTGACCTACAGAGAAACATTGACGAGAAAACCAATATAAAACTGGAAAAATCTGACCCTGACAACATGTTCAAGAATATCATGACCTACCAACATGCTATCACCACTTTTGCTGCATTCAAATTCCCTGATAGAGCTAAGCTGCATCTAACTTGTGGTATCGAGTTGTGCAAGGGTCAATGCCCGCCGGTGGACTGCAAAGCTTTGCAGAAACCACAGCAAACTAGAGATGGATTACTAAGAAAAGCTCGTCTAGATAAAGATGCTAAAGGCATAGTGATTGATAGACTGGAGGTGTATAACAGTATAGAGGTGCATGCACCGAACATAGAGTTAGAAGACGAAGCTTCAATAAGAGGTAAGATTGTTTTAAAGTCCATCATTGTCGAAATCGTCTCCCCATTAATTAGAGATATACAAAGGGATAAAAATGATCAATTTGACACTAACCAGTATTTAAACTTACTTATTTACAGGGTCAAGAAGAATAGAATCGGAAGAAGATGAATTCGTGAGAGGCTTCTCACCGGGAGACAAGACCATCTGCTTATCACCTGGGAAAATGGCCCTCGCATTCTGCGTTCTAGGAATCATATTCTTGTGTGCGATCGCCGTGGCTTTCATCTCCTTAGTGCGAGCAAGACGCCGTCTAGGAAGAGAGCCATTGCATACGTCTCTCTCTTTCTACACAGGAAGCAAGAGCATGTTCTCATCAAGCGAGAGTTCCAGCTCTGGTCTTAGTGGTAGCAAGCTTCTTCTAACTGATAGCCCGTATTTAGACCACCACTCATCTTCTAGCAATAACTGGCCATATTCAAGGGCTTTCTGACAAGAAGCTCGTAGGCGAGACGTAAGTTTACGTGAATTTTAGTGAGACCAGGTAGTCTCGCCTATAAATAAGGCGATTTTAAAATCTATGGGGCTAAAAACTCTTTACATAAAGTCAGTTTTGGCATTATATATCTGTGATTCTGCACCCTTTTTATTGAAACAAAAAGTTCATATTAATTGCAGAAACGTAACTTCTTACCTAGACCTAGACCTGGCTGGTCTAGGAAGTTACGTTTCTGCAATTAATGGGGCTCTAGTTGCTTATTCCAGAAGTTTTATTAGATAGTTTTCTAGAACATTTTGGTGTTCTCTGAAGGGTTGTTAAGACACTTTTTTATCTGTCAAAAACAGATAAAAAACTGTATCAATATCAATCAGCTTTTTTTTGCGATCTCAAGCGACTCATAACAACTAAAGCTGAATCTTTGAAACTTTAAAGCACCAACAGAATTGTCAGGTTTGAAGTTGTGATCAAAAAGCCATTTATCTCGAAATGAATGTTGCAAATTGTCAATGTCGGCATCCACAAAATTTTACTCTTAGTACGGCAATCAATTGAACTTTGTAGCTCAACATAATAATATAAATGCAAAACATTATGTAGCTGTTAAATCATAGTTATTGACTAAATTATTGCCCTCTACCTCTACTGGGCACTCGCTCAGGTCCTTGAATTCGTGAAAGAAAGAGGCTTTTTTCTAAACTAGTAATTGGGGAACAGAAACTATCTCCTAATTGTGAAAATAATTTTAGTACCTATTCTATTTAACTGATTGAAGACTGTGCTTCAAAGTACCTCCCAAAGCTTGTCTATTTCTAGCTTCATAGTTGGTAAGGAGCTATTTATTATTTAGTTATATTATCGACTTTTTTGTCGTTTGAGGCGGTGCTTCTGAATTAATGGTAAGTGGGTATGATGTTTTATCGAAAATTATGATTGTAATAATTCCACACATTAATACCGATACCTATGAAACTCTATGAATACCTGCGTTCATAGATATTCATGATCCAAATTCATTAGCGCTTCCTCGAAATAAAGAAACTAGTTGTAATCTCCTATTTTAAGAACATTCAAAATAAAGAATGTGTAATTGTGATGAGATGATATTATTGTTTATCATGGATGGAAATTTTATATGTTTATACATTTTGTATTAAAACAATAAATGAAAGTTTTGTGTTTTAATTTCGATATTTAGAAAACTAGGCTAGGTTAACCACCACCACAGACTACAATTATATATATGGTCACCACTCGACTCCAGAATTGGTAATTAGTATTAAAAACATCGTGTCGATCGACTTTCTTTACGGGCACAGGGTAGATAGTAGATGCAGCCGTATGGCCCCGTCTTTGTGTGTGGGTCGCACAGGACATAATTATAATACTCTACGAGGTGGGGCGTACAAAGTAGCAATAGGAGTTTATGGCCTGATATATTGACTATTGAACTATTGCATAGTTAAACACATGAATAAAAACTTGTGCTAAGTACTTACCCGCAGTCCCCCAAACATACCTTACCCTGTCTGGATAGGTAATGAAACTAGTATTTAGTTTTTATTAAAAAGATTAAGATACAAACTACTATATTCTGCACTTTATAAAAATAAAAAACTATTCACGAGCTGAGCTGTTTACAAATCCCGCCATCCATCCGTGTGACATTGACAAAAGTACAAAACTGTCAACAGCACCATAAAGTACTGTCACTCACTGTGCTGTCAGCTTTTTTACTACAAAATTGTGGTATCCCCAAACGGCCTTTTGATTTTTCGAGATATTTTTTATTAATATATTTTAATATATTAGTATGAGCTTGCTTTCGACAGAGATCGGTATATTCACAATTTTTTTCTTTAGGTAATTAATTCGTTTCGTAAGTGAAAATATTTGAAATAATTTGGAATACCTACAAAATAAACTTGTCATACTGGCCACACCCAAATGTTTCTATTGTCTAAGGTTTTAGTGATGCGCTCAATGGTGTGTGACTTTTTTCGTGAACGAATTAATTGCTAAAATAATTTGCCAAAATGAACTGTATGATGCAATATTAAAGTTTTAATTCTGGTTCTTGTTCCCTCAAAATCATCACTTTTGTAATGTTTGAAACCATAGACAATACTTAATGATGGACGTCACTTGATAAACTTGTAGATGATGTCATACTATTCAAAGAGTAGTAAAAAATTCGAAGCGCAAGTAGACAAGACAAGACAAACTAACTTTCCTGTAAAATGCCTAAATATTAAAGACAAGCTTATTCTTAATTATATTATTCTAAATAAAAATAAGTGTATTGAGAAAAACTAACACGCTATAATAACGACGGAAGGACATAATCCTGCCAGGTTGTGTAATCATAATAATAATCAGGCTTTTGTAAAAAAAAACGTGTATGTCTAGCCTAACTGCGTTTGCACTGGCAAAATATTCACAACAAAACATGTTGAAATCTTTATTTTCTGAAAAAAATGTTTGAAAGGACCTAGAGATTTCAACACCTCCCTGATAATAAACTAACCGGTGCCGTGCCCCGAAATTACGCGCTGAGACCGCACCTGTGTCTGTTACAAATTTACAAACAAAAGTTCTTTGTCTAGTTCTACTATTTTTTTGTATAATCAAACTGGATTTTGTATAATTTCTTGGACCCAGCAGGCCAGCAGTATAAAGTAAAAATCTGTTCAACTGGCAGCATAACAATAATAAAAATGAGAGCACAACAATCAAGAACATTAAGATTTGCTGAGCAGCTGAGCAATTAAATATTACAGTAAGTGTCTAGCTTCTATCTTTTAAAACATGACATACCTAATTTCTGAACTAAAATTAAAATCTTTTTTTTAATTATTTTGAATTAAGTTGTTGATCATTGTCGCATCTGTTGTTTACTTGTCTATGAGATGAGCGGCGCGAAGGTGGATGCTTTCGCGGTCGGTCTTTCGCTTCGCCTTCGATGCCGTGTTCGTACTCGCAGTCACGGATGATATTCCAACAAATTCTACATGAATAGCGATTATTTATAAAATCTAAATCACAAGTGTTATGTTAACTATTCAGCGAGTCGGTTTGAAGACTGTTTATCGAGTGTATGTGCTGTGGGTTTGAATTGGGTACGATTGGCTACGGTCCCGCATCCAAAGTGATATTTTGTGTGTGCCGACAATTTATGTGTATAACCGGGCTGAAAAAGCATTCCTGGACCTATAAAAGAAGGTATGTAGAAGAGTTATTTCATAAAACTCGATTAGATTCTGTTTTGAAAGTAGTGGGTCGATGTCATCACGAGCCCGAATTTAGGATTGGTCTGTGCACTTTGCTCTTTCTTTTGGTACCTTAGTACCTCCTGTACCGAGCTATTTACGTACACAATTTATTGCTAATTACTGTCGTAGATGCTCTTAATTTGAAAATTCGGGGCTTAGTTTCTTTCTCTAATTGCTTTCAATTGGCTTAAGTAGTCGTAGTTTGGTCCCGGTATCTCGTTTCATTTGGGTAACGCCTAGAATGAATCGCCGCTTGTACCAGCCAATGCTGTCAAGGTACTTTGTAGACTTGTTCAAAGAAAAAGGCTACCTCAAGTATTAACATGTGAGATGTACAAAATAATTAAATGTATTTTTTACTTATAGGGTATTTGGTTTTTTTTAAACTCCTTAGGGTACATGCATACCAACTACACTACTTTATGCACTATTACAAAACCCAGAAAAAGAAGAGAACACTCTGACCAAGTTATTTGTTAAGACAGGTCAGGTAATTGAAGTTGAATCTAGGTATCACTTGGCACAAACTAATCACTTTTTTTTGTTTTTATTCTGGGCAGAATATTCATGACTTTTCTTTTTGGAAGTTTGAGATTGAGATAATGAATATTATCAACATTTTATCTCAAATAATTAAATATTCCAAAAGTGCCTAAATATCTTATCATGTACTGAATAGAATCAGAAGATAGCTGTATTTAGTTATTTGTTTAAATATGTGGTATTTGTTGCACTGGTGTTCCCAACACAAAATGTAGAAAGCAACAAAAGGTTGACAAAATTATGAAGGTGGATAACACTGCTCATGGCCTTTGTAAAACACACTTTCTTTTATATAGTGAAAACACCTAAAATATTTTATTAATTCATTAAAAAAATCGCACACTAATTTAAGACTATTCAACTAATTCTATCATCAACAATAATAAAAATTTATGGAGTTTACCTATACATACACGTACGTACTATACATACACCCATACATGGTGTTTACCATGCTTGTCACATATCCATTCGAAAGTAGGCAGTTAGATCTTGGTGGCCAAGGAGGTCTAATACCATTATTCGCTGCAATTAAAAAGAAATGATCAATAAAAGTTTCTGGGTTTTACTAAGTATTAGTGCACATGAGAGCATAAAAACCTACCTTATATTGCTCATGATTGAGTACTTGCCTATTATAACTTTTCTTATCACCTATATTGACATTGATGGGCAAAGGTCTCCCCATATCTCATAGTATTTCTGACTTTAAAGTCTACCCTGTTCTTGTCATAGGCGTTTTACTAGCTTATACTGTCTCTCTTCTGGGCAAACGCTTCCCCCAAATTATTTTATTTACTCTTTTCTGGTGCATAACTTAACTTCTAACTTCGATTAAAGTAAAGTAATTTTTATAAGTTAGTTATAAATACATACATATATATACTCACACCTTCCCATGGGTGTAGGTAAAAACTAGAATGCCACCTGCTATTATTATTATTATTACATTTCTATACATACAAATTACATTTTTAAATATTTTTATGAAAAAGAAATTTAAAAAAAAACATATAAAAATATTAAAACCATCGGCATCCGGAACAGGGTCCAAAGTGCCGGTGGTCAGGGCTCTAGAGAGAGGAACCTCGTCACGATGCGTGCCATGTCTAGGAGTACTGCTTTCTGAATCAAGCCCTTGACCCAGCCACGCAATGAGAGGCTCCTGAGGTGTTGGTTATTATTATTTGTTACTAGCTTTACCTGCCCCGACTTCGCACGGGTAACACTAAACCCTACCTACCCTAACTTTCTCACCGGTTAAACCTGCCCTGGACTATGACAAACATTTCAAAACCAAAATCAGCTAAATCGGCCCAGCCGTTCAGGAGTTTTAGCGAGACAAACGAACAGCAATTGATTTTTATATATATAGATAGATTATTTGGTTAGATACACTAGCAGCTAATTAGCTGATGCGTGTGTATCAAATAGCTTGGAGATATTTAATCTGTCCAGTCAATTCTTGAAGCAGTTCAGTGCTATGATCCTAACTTACTCCTTTGCTTCATTTAGTTCCAAATTATAAATAAGTTATTTAAAATTACTTAACTTAAATAAAGAAGATATTACTTGTTACATAATCATGTCTTATAATTATAAAGGCATAGTTGGTAAACAGGTGAAGTGTACAAGTAATTGTTTATCTTGCTCAGCCATTATGTTATCAGTGAGGCAATGCAAGCAGGGCGTGACTATATTTGTTACTAAGCATTGAAATATTTACGATTGAGTACTGCTCCATTGATTATGCGTTTTTGTTAGGTTACTATTAATAATAATATGGATCAATAATTCTTTATTAAGACAGTAATTAAAACTAATTACTTGTATTAAAATAATTGGGAACTACACTGACCGTAAAGAGAGATTATATAAAATGATAATGCGGTATGGCTTTGTCGTAGTTATGTATTTTGTCTTTGTTATGTATTATACATTCAAAGGCATTTTGTTAAATTTTAACATGCTAAATTAATTATTTTGAATTATATTTGCAAGCATAATCTTTGCAAAATTGTTTTTACAAAAAGTTCTTGTTGTTAGGCATGTTTTTACTCTTAAATCTATGACTGTAAACAAAACTATAATAAAAAACCAATTAACTGTCAATGTTTGCTCATAGATTGTAAATTTGTAAGCAAAATTACTTGAGCAACCATTGTGATTCTTCAAGGTTGGCTGGCAAGAGCAATTATAGGTGTTTACAAAGTAAACATTACCTTGTAATGCATTGCTCATCATCTGACAAGAAGCACCAAACAGCATTTTTAAAGCAAGTTTTGTATGAGAACACGCGGATGAAGCATGATGTGCTGTGTGAAGAGAGCAAATTGCCTCCAGCTGTGTGTGATTTAACAGAACTTTGATCTTCAAAGCCAACTGCATGCTAAGAACTTTTATTCAGTGTCAGGCAGCATATCTAACTGATAATGCATCCCGAAATGTTGCTCTGGTATGTTTGTTGATGTTACTGTAATATACACCAACATCTGTTTTCTGTTTTGACTTATTCATACCAAAGCCACAAATTCAGCTAGTTATGTGACCAACAATTTATATCCAACCTCATCTCTTAGTGAAATAATTATGTTGGTAATTTGTTCAAAGTGGAATAACATGGATTGTAACATCTTTGATAAACAATCAATTGATAGTCTGATACATCTGTTGTGAATTGTCTGTCCTTGTAGCCATATGCTTGCCAGTTAGTGTAAAAGGCACTGTGTGCTGAGTGGAATTTTCTACTCATGATGGTTTAAATGTAGAACACAGAGGATCTTTTAACTCTATATCAATCCAATCTAAATCCTGTTTTGGTTAAAGATTATAAAGAAAATCTCAATGTGCAAAAAGCGAAATGTGCTGTTGTTTGCAGCTGGCATTGCAGTCTCTGAGCGATGACTTTCCGAAAGAAGTTTTCCAGAATTTTTATTTTATCACTTCTTTTTTTTAATCAGGCGCTTATGGCCTGACGGTTAGGCTACGCTAGCCGCAGTTAGTCGGTACGTGGACGGGTAGCCCAACTATTTCATACTGAAACCCCAATGTGTCTCGGAAAGCAAGTAAAACCATCGGTTTCTGCTGTCATTTGTAAATCTTTGACAGTATTAACGAGTAGATAAAAGCCCGAAAGTCTTTACAACCAATCTTACCAAGGTGTACCCTGCGGTAATTTTTTGACTGAAGGGAATAATATAAAGTCGGCACTCTAATTGCGGAATACACGATCAATCACAATCTGAATCATTTTGAAAGATATTGCTAATCCATTGCTTCATAATTTGGAAAAAAATCTGCTGAACAACGTAAATAACGCAATGAATGTTGTTGAACTGTCAAAATGAAACAGATTAGTCGTAATAATTTAGGAAAATGTGTTACGCAATAAGATAGCTGATCTTAATCGATATACGTTAAAACTTCCCAACCCATGAGTCCGATTCTGACAAAGCCAGGGATTTCCCAGACACATAATCTGATGTTTAACTGATGAGTGTCGAAAATATCGAAGATAGATCTTGTTTTGTCAGCAGCAGTATCTGAAACTGGATAAGGTGTTATCCAATTTCAGATACTTGTAACCATGTTTTCATACAAAACGTGCCTCCCACAGTTTTCAGTAAAGGCACGTCTCGCAGTCCTCAGTTACATCAGCATCAACATTGTAATATTGTATCACAAATATTACAATGCCATTCACATCGTTTATGTAGATGTGAGATACTTTATCGCTGTTTTCAATGTAAACGTACATTGATATAGTAAATACCTGTTTACTTGCTTCTCAAAATTAACAAAGTATTGACGTGACGACCTTATCGAACCGAGTTAAAACCTAATTAAGAAAGATTGGTAGTGAAGAAAAAATTCCAAGTAAAATACCGTTGCATGAGGAGATCCCAACCCCTAAACATGGTTTCAAATTCGATGAGTGTATAAACACATGATTAAAAACATCTATTCATGATGTTGATGATGATTTTTATGTTTAAATAAAAGACTCCCACGATTTCCCAGACGAGACGAAAAAATTCTTCCTACCAAATATTTATCTTGGCACAATTTAACGAAAAATATTGTGGCATGTCAATGTCCCCCAGTTCAGAAATCAAAATGAGTCAAAACATGACGATTCAAGTACAAGGATTTCTTATTCCACCCCAATTAATCACCATTGTCCTCGGTGGCAAATCCATCCCTTAATTTTATAAGAAATTTCCTGTGTCGGCAACTTCAGGGGGTAACGGGGTTTGCGTGGCGCGTCCCACAAGGTCGGTCTGCCACTCTGCGAGTAGGAGGGGGAGCCAGTGTTCCCATCTTCTTGACACAGATTTGCCCAAAAAATTGCCTGAACAACAAAATAATATTGGAACTGAGTATTCAAATATTTTGAGATCGTGCAAAACGATCAGCAGATCTGATATTGTTTAATGATTTGAATATGTCAAAGTTAATTGTAGATCAAGATTCTAACTTCTCGAACGAATTTACCAATATACAAGTCTATTTGATTCCCCATTATATAGGGTGTATTACACAGGGGTGGTAATTTGGCGGGGAGGGGCGTGCGTGCACTAGGGATATGCGGCCCGCCGGCGCCAGGAGTTGGATCGATATTCCGTCCACAGCTCACTCTGTCGAGTTGGAGTCGCGACGCGCTTGTGTGCTGTGCCGTTCCCCAAGTTCCGTGCTCGTGTGTTCGTACCTTTAGAATTTTATAGAACCTCAGTGTTGTGGTGGATTTATTCGTTTGGATAAACGTACGGAGATGAGATAGTCTTCGCTAGCTATTGGTATGTGTTTTTGCAAATTTTAATGAATGAGGCCACCGTACCATTTAGGGTTACAGGTTTCCGGTGTTTAGTGTCTGTTACTTGTTAGAAGATCAATAGTGAGGTTTACGTGGTGATGTCACTTTTACGTGTGTTTTAAGGATATTGATTAAACTGTTTGCTCTGTTTTGTTCTGATATTTGATACAGACATTTTGCACCATAATCTATAGACATTGCTTCGTGTTTGTTTTTATCGGTAACTCGAAAAGATATCGATAACCAACTACATTTTTTTCTGCAAGAAAATTCTAGTTTGATTACGACATTTGACATTTCATTTACCTTAGGAAAGGTAATCAAGTGTTACATAGCCGGAACAGGCCTACCTATTCTGAATACCTACTTACACAACAAAAACTACAGTTATGCTGTTGTTGCCAGTAAAGGTAGTAAAAGAAATTTTACTTTATTCCAGGCTTAAACCACTAGACAAGATTGCATACATCCTAGCATAAAATGTCTTGACCTATTTAGTGTCCTAGGGACCCGAAGTAGCCGACTGCTGCAATAAGTGTCTCCCGCAGTCTGTTAATTAGTCGTTCAACCTCTTGACCTGTTCTTTGAAGCATACATTTGAGACGTTGACCGTAGTTTTATCTAGACGGAGATTCCAGACGGAATTCACCGGGTGCGTTCAGAAATCTGTCGTTATTTGCAGAGCGGTTGCGCCCCGCCCCCTGCCGTCATCGAGGTCACTCGCGCAGACGTACTGAATCAACTGTCCGATACTGGAATATAATGTATCACCATACTTTATACCAAACCCCAAATAACATTTTGATCGTTTACCTGTCTGATTTATACCTATCTTTTGGCTAGAATTATAGAGAGAATATAAACGCATTGCGCTGTGACTCTGTGGCGTTATTCCCCGTGTTCTGCAAAGGTGTGCCGAATTTTCAACGGAATTCCCGTATCCTATGTCACATATCAAAATATTCTTCATGGTCCTTGGATAAAGCCTCACAAGCTAAAATCTAGCACTATAGCGGTCACAATGTTACATCGTATGATATCATACATGAGAACATTAATTTATCGTGTTTGTTATGATGTCATTGCTAACTCAAACGTTTGGGTGAACATTTCTGGAGATGTATTTTAAGAACTTTAAAAAGAATATGATACAATTACTTGAGATGTCTAATGCCACGCCCTTCTGTTGTGAAGCGACACAAAAACATAGTTTTCTATAGACCCCACAATGACTCAGTAGACGAGGAATGCTTGCCATGATAGATAATACAGGAATGAGTGCGGTTGACTACCTACATTACATCTGCTAATGACAAAAAATAATAGGTGAGGTCATTGTCGACCTGCTCGCATTCAGTGACCATTCATCGGCACATTTTTAACTTCACTTTTTACTCCGAATTTTTGTCATAGTTTATTGATGTTTGGTCCAACCTGTGGGCGGCGGCCATCTAAATTTGCGCGATGATCGGTCAGTTCGCCAAAAAATGTAATTTACTTCACACACTTTATAAAAAGCAATTCTTACGTACACTATCATGAGCATATTATGTAGGCCTTATCTGCAAAATGCTGATATCAAAATAAGTTTTTGGTCGGAGTTGCAGTTTATGGTTCAATTCTTATTTGACCTTTTATGCAATTAATTTGCGCAAGAGTGCTTTACTGGTTTCCAAGGATAAGAAATTGGTGTGTACTTTTATTTCGTTTGTTTTATCAGTTCAAGTGGCGCATACAGTTATCTCCCCCAGTCTGATAAATGACCTTTCAATTGACCCAAAAGCGTATCATCTTTGTGATATAATGGGTGAACAAGTTATTTGGACATGTCATAAATAGCTTCACAAATTAAGGAGTAATTGATCGACAAGAGAAATAATTAATGGAGACATTATAACTATCTCTGATTACTAAAAACTTAATAACCGCATTCTTGGGTGGTTTAAGAACTTCTGCTACTTTTGCTACCATATTGAACCAATCATTCAGGTCTACATAGCCAAAATAGAAGACTACTAATCAATTAAATATACCTATATATATATAAATAAAGGATAGTTATCTATAGCCAACGTCTCAGCTTCTGATGACATAATAATCCTTGAACGTGACAGAAATATTGTGAGTATTTGTGAGTCACCAATAATGTCAGAATGTCAGTCAGTAAATGCGTTCAAAAATCAGAAGACATCATCGATCAAAGTTTTGATCTCGATAAATTAGATTTATACCTTCAGAAAGTTTCCCAAACACAAAGCTACGACTTCTGAGGAATCCAACAGTACTTTTTATAGAAATCTATATTTAGAGAGTTATGGCCAGTACGTTCAGAGTCGAGCCGTGAACTACTGGACAAAGGTATCCGTTGATCTGCAAACACTTTAGAAATACTTAACAATCCATGAGCAATTCATATTTTTGTGGAGAAAGATCGATATGAGAATTGTAAAGCCTAGAAAGAAACTATGCTACACTACACTTGAATCATTTTCAAGGAGTAGATTAATAAATACGATTCGATATTTCCCCTTTGAATTGAGTACTAACAGCCAAAGAATAAAAGTAATAAAATTCAAGGAAAAATATGGTACTCAGTTAATACTCACTACCACAAGCTAGTTGCTATTAATGAACTAAGATACTATTATTGTAAGCCTATTAATTGATAGTAAGCTAATTGCAGAAATTACCAAATACGGAGTTCCATATTCACATAGTTATTGTATTTGTCTCAAAGGTTCTCAAATTCTGTTACCACTAGCATAAGACTACTAAGCTAAGTTTCGAAATGTTCCGCAGGCTTGCGACAGTAAAATTGTTAAAAATTATTCCCTTCCCTTCCCTTCACATTATGATTGCATCTCAACCGAAATTACAAACGTTCGAAGTCCGAGGCCCTTTCACGCTTGAGTACCAAAAGGCGTTAATGCTACTAACAAAAGGGGCATGCTACCATTGGCTTTCTAGATTCTACTCTTTCTGTCAACAATGCTCATTGTGCTCACTTCTTTGTTTATTATTTTATTCGACTCGGTTTGAAGTTTATTACTACCGAAGAATTTGACGTGTTAATACTACTTTTTACGTACATTTTGTTCTTGCATCTGTTTTATCCAGATCGGAAAGATCCTCGCTTTGCTTGTTAAAATTTGAGTATTATTTATATATGCTACATCTAAATTATGATAACGCATGAAATCATGATTCAGCAAACTGATTTTAATAAAGACCTTCATCTTTATATATTTTCAAAGTAAGACATTCAAGCAATTGAAAATGTCGTTTAATATTCCGGCAGTAGAGTCCTGAGTCCCGCTCTACCGGGGTCGTCGACCTCGAATCCAGTCCATGTCTTGCACTCGCCGACTCACGTAACAACCGCTTTCTGAACATACGTACACATAAAGGCATGTGCAGACCAGCGCGACAAGTCGCGCGACGCGACGCCGGTTATTGTTAAACCATACAGTTTTCCTAGAAATTCTATTGTTTGAGTCGCGTCGCGTCGTCGTGTCGCGCTGGTCTGCACGAGTCTTAACTCTAGTACTTGTATGTGTTGCATGTGCTACCCAAAGAGCCGCGTAAACTTCCCCACCGACAAGTTTATTTGAATTATATTCCCTTTGTTATGCAATCAGGTTATCTGGTCTTGTCTAATCATTCATTTTAGAATCAAGAGGTTGGTAAACTGCAGATTTACATACAATACATATCGATTTTGCGCTTGCTTAGCTCAATAAATCGATGGTCATTAAACCGCAGTAGACAGCAAAATGTAAAAGTTAGCGTAGCTAGTGATAGTACGGAAAGAAAAGCTCAAAGAAATGTTATTTTGCAGTTGGCGATCAGAATCAGATATGGGTACTTCAAATCTTACCGGCAAAACCGGTTAAAGTATACTCAGTTGACGGCTTGCCAATCTGTTCTGTACATTGGCTTGGTAGGTTTCTAATTTCAGTTTATTTACTGCAAATAATAACGTTGTCCCATTATTACTCCTATATATATATTTCTGTGGCAGTTCCATACTATCTTTATGGGTAATACCGTTATCTGAACATCGTCATGTATATCCCTTGCAGTGAGAGCGGAATGTGCTCATTTGCTTTCTTCAACGAACGATTTCTTTGCTTCTTACCTACTTCTTGCACCTAGGATACGTAGTTGCAGTTAAGAATTTAGTCACATTAATTTTAAAATAGCTAACAGCGTTGCGGATACCTGGTTAGGTTATGTAACTGGTGTATGTCTAACTGTTTAGGTAAGCACAAAAAACATCGTAATGTCATGAAAATTGAATGGAGTAGGTACTTGATTCACCGGAACACTCTGCCGGTTGTTGAACATCAATTTGAAGCAATCAATTCGGATTGTTAACCAAGTCTTGCTCTTCAGATACATAATACATTATAACATAGTCAAGAATGGACTGTGATGTAACAGATTTTGATATGAAAGATACTATCTAACCACAATTTGAACCACTGAAATATTAGGAAAACTCCAGGAGGAAATGTAAAATTCATAAACGCCAACACGGCAACGTAGACTATTGATATTGACGTAGGTTGGTGTTGTTTATTTAGAAAATATTCACAAAGCCAAGGTTAGTCAAGGTAATATTACATTAGGCATGCTCTGAAACTAAAGTCAGTAAATTCTCCATGTTAACGGTTGCGTTTAAAATGTTTTATGGTTATGGTGCATAGTGTTGTTTTAACGTTAATTATTCTGCGTTGCATCACTCATCATCACCATTTTAAATATCGCACCGAGGCCAGTGTTTTACATAGATAGAGAACTCGCATTTATGAACGCAAGCTTTATTTTGCTGAGACAATGGAAGTATTCATTACTCCCAGCTTTCAACTTCCTTCTCGGAATTGCAAGCGTCGAAACGAGCTTGACCCACATTGATATTATCTACTTAAATTTTTCGTATCATATTTTTTATAATATTGAAGAGCTTAGCTGAAGAACGAAGGGCAGTCTAGAAGAGGATGGAGTCCATAAAGCGCGATACATTATTAATGTCGAGGTTCATAAATTGTAAAGCCTGCAAGCTGCAGTGAAGGGATGACATCTCAAAGGCATTAAACACAAGAGTTGTCATGTACAAAGAGGTCATCAAGAGATCTTAATAACACAAAGTGAAACGGTACTGCGGCTTACACTTCACTAATACTTTCGACAGCTAAAAGATAAAATCATTTTTATTACTGGCTGTCATATCCTCAAGTATTTCTCGCCACAACATATTTTTGGACGCTGTGTGCCAAGATTAAGCAATTCCTTTGACCGTTTGTATAGACGATGTTGTGTATTGACTACAGATTTCTCTACCGGTATATGAATATTATGGAAAGTGTGTTCACGTGCATTTGCACAAAGAATTTCATTGCAGTCATGGCTTGTGAATAATTCATAGTGCATTATTAACACGAACGAACGGCTACCATACAATGGTTACCTATTTTCTTTTCTCAGAATGGATATAAGTGCCGTTGATTCTAATGATGCAACTGTTTGCAATGTTTGCTAAAGATTCTTAACAGTGGATTAATTTTCCCGAATTGTTGTTAAAATGATTGGACCAACGCACAATATTGAGTGGGCTGCAGCTGAGATGAGAACGGTCAGTCTACATAAAAGTATAGAGGGCTTATCGGTGACTCGCACGAATCGACACTTTTATACAGGTTGTTAAAGAAATTGCGTGCCATAGCTTCAGGATAAGTTCAGAGTCGATAAAGGAACCAGTAAAATAAAAACCCTTAAAAAGTAAAAAATAAAAACGAAAATTATCATAAGATGAACCTAATGTAGAACGTACTAATTAAATAGCAATCGTTTAGAATTGATTAAAAAAATCTTAAAATAAGTTTTTATTTTGTTTAAATGCTTATTAATAATTTCCTACCTACTAACCTACTATCGAACACAATGTAGCAAAAGCATAAACTAAAATAAAAGCTAAAATAAATGAAAGCATTTAAACAAATAAAATCATTTTAATTCTAAACGGTTGCTATTTTAAGTTAGTAGGTACTAAATTAGGTCGATCTTGTAATATTTTTTTTAATGTTTTTATTGTTATATTAAAAAAAAAATCTTGGGGTCTTTTATCGATACTGAACCTACCTCTAAGCTTTGGCATGCAAATTTCATGAGCATTCTACGGATTTAGAAAGATTGAAAAGTAACAATTTAACGCATGTAAAACAAATGTAAAGCAAATGTAAGAGGAATGAAGATCCTGTTACTAGAAACTATAAGGATATTAAGCTAAGCAAATCAAGGAAAACTAAGTGAATTTTGTACTGAAAGGATTCAAGCTGCAATCAGCTACATTAAGAAGAAAAAAATGTTAGAAACGGGGCAGATTCATTTCACAAAAACAAAAATTTCGGAAGTCGATGTCTTTGGTTTAGAATTTTCATTTTTTGCCACCCGCTTCCGAAATTAAAGTTATTTTTCACTTTGTAGTGATTTTTGTGGTTGTTTTTTTTTTTGGAAAATTTTTTATTTTTCAATTTTTTGTTGTGGTACCCCACAAAAATTCTAATACCACTATCACATGTAAATAACAGTGACAGGAAGTTATCATACACATATACTAAGTGGAAAAAATACGTATTATTGAAGCTTACTCAAAAAGTATCTAAGCAAGGTTAATAAAATTTATATGGGACCAACTTGGGAACATGCTCTTTCATACAAAAAATAATTTTCAAAATCGGTCCACAATTGACGGAGAAATTGGTGGACATACATTAAAAATAAAAACATTCATACGCGACGAACATTTATAACCTCCTCCTTTTTGGAAGTATTTAAAAAAAAGAAAAACTTAATTGAATGAGTTTAGTTCTCTTAAGCCTATCTGTATCTAGTCCACTCGTTTATTGTTTTAGTTAGATGATACAGTTCCTCGTAACTCGATGCTTACATGCATGCTCGAAGTCTGACTGAACCCCGGCTGTCCATTTGGTAAATTAATATTGATTGGTCAACAATCAGCTATAGATAAGATTTCTTTTCCAATTTATGATACTGACAATCCTGTACGTAGCAATACCAACATGACCATATTATATAAATAATAAACAATACAATATGGGTTTTGGCAAGGTATCAAGATATCGGAATTTCTGGTATTTTCAACGATCATCTTTTTATATTCGTTGTATGAATTAAACTTTTCCTCTTTAGATGATGTGTTCATGGGATAAAACAACATTTCCATCACAATTGCTCCTCAATTCGTCTGATGTCCATTTTGTCTCGTAAAATTTATGAATATAGCCCAAGATAATATCCAAGTTGCTGATTCTACCGTCTGTTTATAATTTTTATGGCCGCTGCGAGTTATATTGACCTAAATAGGCGATAGCGTCATCGCACCACCGAGGCTAACCTCTTGCATGTAGGCGTGGCAACTGCACATTGCGACGATGAAAAATAATAAAGAACTTAAGAATATTATGATAGAGTTCATAATTAAGCATAATTTGAACTTAGTATGTTTTCAAACTCACTGCTTAACCGCTTCTTTTCTCACAGTGCTTTGACTTATTGTGATGTAGAAGTATCGCGTGTTATATTCAGTGGTCGGTTGAATTGTAGATGCTAGCGTGCAGTGCATGTGTTGCTATAAAACCGGTCGGTCGCGCACAAACAACAGTCGGCCTTCGCCACAGTTGCCGACGCCCGGGGTGACGTCACCACGCTTATGTCATACTATTACCGACTATGATTGTATGCTGTAGCCAAATTGACCTGCAAAACTTAACACGTATATCTATGCGAAACATTCTATCAAGAAGGACTGCTTCATTGCCAATAATACTTACCCACGTCAGAAATAAAGATAATTTCGACCGATCGATCGATTTAAAGATGATTCGTTCTGCATGACTATACTTCTGACGCCAAAAGGTTTATTTAAAACAATGGGTAAGGAATATCGGTCAGACTCTTCGGATGCGTTAGTAATACCAATTGTTAACGTCACGAATTAGGTCTGTTTACAGCACATTTCATTGACTGTACATATCACTATTCTTGATCATGTGATCAATAGGCTGGTCAGACTATAGTATTGCACCATAGTTTGTCACTTGACACGAAGAAGCACTGTAAGTCATTATTGGGTTCAAATAATTTGACGGGTAATTTAAGAGGTTTTTAATGAAGCCCTTCAGGTCGCGCGACACATGGCTTGTTTTACGTTTTACCCGCTACAAAAAAACAAGAAAGTGCAAATGCTAAAACTAATAGTTTATTATGCGCCTGGGAGTGAGACCTGGTATGTAATCCGAATGACGTTGGTCTTACAGAATACATTCGTGGTTGACAACTGACAAATGAGCCGCATCCTACTCTACAAAGTTCAGTGGCGACTCCCACGCACTATACTCATTGACTCCTATCGTACCAGAGCTGATGGTGCAACCATAATAGTGACAAAACTTTGTCATTGTAAATTGTAAGATTGGACCCTTAATAAAGTAAATGCTGGCCTAGTTATGAAGTTTTAAAATCAATTGTATATAACTGACGTGTAATCTGTGCGTTGTTCAAATCGCCATCCATTATTTTGAGCATAAACGAGATGATCGGACAATAAAACTCTGAAATCATTGGCCCCGATCCCTCGAAATTCGACTAACTCTAAAGTTTCTAAACACGCGACGTCTAAAAATAAGCAGCAATTTCGTATAGCCGATCTATCTACAGATACGTGCTTTCCAATGTCCGGTCAGTGACGTTTGGGCGAATTGCCGCGGCACTCGCCACCCCTGCTTGGGCTATCCCAGTCCTGAGGGATCGATTTTTGCACCTAACACGATGGTCTATACTTGTGGTCTTGTGTCCTATTTACCCGGCCTTCGATGTGTTTACGCATTACTATGATTGGACTTATTTGTCTTCAACATCAACTTTGGATGTTTTTCAACAGTCGAAATGTTTTGTTCACTATTTTTAGACTCTGATTCCGATTTCATCACTCAAATTAGCAATCTGATTCATGAACAATTAAACATTTCTCTATTGGAATCTGGTTCAGGTACTGATGATGTGGACCGGATATCCTTTTGTTTCTGCTGCGTAGTCATGTTTCGTGTCAGTGATGGTTTTGTTTATTATTTAGATCATGCGGTTGTGGCTCGCGTAGGAGGGGGAACGTTTTCACATGAGGGAGCGTTTTGATTACAACACCTAATTAACCGTGAGGTCGTGAACGGCCAAGCTTAGCGTTACTAGCATGGCTTATGCTTTAAAAATATACATATTCATTCAAAATTAATTCTATTATATAAAGCTTCGATACCGCTGAGCTCAGTTCCAACACTTATGGATATCGCCACTTTGCAGACACGACGTTACCTAAAAAGCAGTACGGGTTGCAAACAACTTTACATGTATGGCAAATTACCAGGTACTGGTAGATTACGAACGCGCGCTGTGTGTGCAATCTTGAACCAAAAAATATGTACAAGGTAGAGGGACACTGCTACTTTAGTTTTGGGAGCATCCCTTCATTGTTTGCACTCTTTTGGCTATAAACAAAAATACTGCAAAAATAATAAGTACATATATGTATATATTTTTATAATTCATTAGTTAGCAGAGTTGTGAGTGTTACTCACGCGACTCGGCTTCGGGCGCGGTTCTATATTTGGGTTAATGGATTCGTCCGCGCACCGCCACCAGCATGGGAAGTGCCTGTTAGCTGGTCCGTCCGCTTTACCGGTTCCAGGCCGCATGATCAAGACCTACATTACCTTTGAGGAAAATTGCAAACACACCTGAATTTTGAAATATTTACCCAACCCAAAACTTTGTTTTGCCTTATTTTCGAAGGTTCTGTTCTGTCGTCTGAATGTTTTACATACAATATATTTTTTAACAAGATCTACCCATTCTACAGACGTATAGACAAACACATGTGTTTCTTCAGATTGTTTCCCAGTGCCGCATACGCAGACGTATTTTTGTTTCGGCGAATAGTTGAGTTCATCTCGAGTCCACTTTTGCTGAGTTAATGGCTCTAAATTTAGAGGCTGTCGTGATGTCAGCACACATCCGAAGCTGGAAAATGTGTCACTGCAGATTTTATTTCATAACTTGTTTACCTTGATAATTTATCGCTATGAGACTGTTGATCTAAGAAATGTTAATATCGTATTTATGTTGTTAAAAGCATTATAGCCAACGTCAATTCGTTTTAGTTTGAAACTGTAAAAATTAAAATAACAGTCAGTACCTTCTCAACCTAGTGGCAAATTAAAAACAGACTAATGAAACTTTACTATAAAACTAAAGGTTGATTAAAAAAACAAACAAGAGTCGAATGCGGTTGCAATGAATGCAGCACAAAGTGCCAGGTTGTACGCGATCCGCAACCGTGCTACTGTGACTGTGACGGACCGTATTATACATCCGTACATAAAAATGAACAGTTATTTCAAGCTGATTGAAAATAGACTTTATTGTCTTCAAAATAAAAGCCACGTTACATGTTAATTTTAACGGGATGGAAATGATAGAAATCGCAACGCTTCCTGCGGTTGTAGAATGGGAAATGAAAATGAATGCACATAATCATTATGAATGAGTTGTGCTCTGTGTGTGTATTTTGATGGAGATATAGCTAATACTTGGTTCAGCCGAATTAGTACGTTTTGGTGCTTTATAATTATCATTCTCTACTTAACAAGTAAAATAAATAATTATCTTGTTATTTGTAGAAAGCATCATTAAGTTGTGTAGACCTCTTCTAGTTTATTATTAATCTATAAAAAATAATGTGAAAATCAAATAAGTACCAAACAAGCGCATCTTATTAAGAGTCGCGCTTAGCATTTCTTCAAGTTCCTTTTTTTTTTCAAAACACTTATCTCGATGATCTTCTATTCCTTCTATGTTGCCTAGAGACACTCGCTGAGCCAGTTGTTTCTAGTGCAAGTTAACGGTTTTCTCGCTGTTACAACGCTTTACATAATATAAGAGTAAACGTGAAACCGCATAACGCGAGCAGTACGTAATTACTTGTAAATTGCGTGCCATTTCAGTACTTTTTACTTTGTATGCTAGTGCCTACTTGAGGAAGTCGTAACTTCTAAGATGTTACAGCTAATTTATTAGATGTTGTCGTTACTACATGTTTCTGAAAACAGTTTAACACGTAGTAAACTGTGCTATGAATTTTACCGTAGTATTTTATTAGACCGACATTGTGGCTGCTTCAAATGATAAAATAATGTTAATTATAATTAAAGAAGTTTGTAAGGCTACTGTTTGGAATGACAATGATTAATAAAACTCTAATTTAATACCGCTTGAAATTCTGTTGGAAACTCAACTCGACGTCGCTGTCGTATGATTTGAACTTTGAGTCGTCAGATCATGAAATATCCAAATAAATTAAAGAAGTTGCAGACGTCTAAAAGATGTCCAAAAATATTTCCTTGTCAACTTCTAAAATATGCTTTTAATTCAGAAATTCACATTTTATCATAAGAATCTTTTTTTTCATATTTTTACATATGGCATATTGTCTTTGCTTTTCTTATTCATACTGTTCAACAGTAGAACGTGTCCGACTTCACAGGTATTACAGCTCTTAAACGACTTGCAATTCGATGGAAGTCTTTAAGCATGCTATTCCAAACTGACACAGGAATTAGGATATCCGCCGCCCAAAGCGGTTCGTCCACTTATTAATGTATGACGGCACTGCGTGTCCCCTCGCAGTGCAGATTGCGTGTCGGCTAGTCATTTACCAGACGCGGTAAACATTGGGGGAGGGTCGATGCCAGTACCTGGGCTATTTGTTACTGTCTTAGTGTCTCGCCATTTCACCACGCTCTTTATGACTCAAGATAAGAAGCGCGACAGAATACTCGACTTGATGAAATTTTTTGCAAAACTTGATGCGGGAAGTGAACCGCTTGTTTTGGTAAAAAAATTGCCCGGGCCTTTAGTTAGTCCGCACTTCAGCAGTAACGTGTGATACAGTGATTTTGATGAACTTAAGCTTAAGAGAAGAAATTTATTTCAACTTTAGATTGCATACCTCTTCGAAACTCAATTTGTTTCTGGTATCGTTTACCTTAGAAGAAGTTCATTTGCTAAGACGACCAATCCCTTTTTATGCTGCGATCCAATCTAAAGCAATATTACTTAAGTCCTCTGTTGACTCTACTCCTAAGTAATTTGCTGTAACGTGTTACGATTCGACCTTTAGGCTCGGTTCATAAGCGCGCTATAGTTTAGGTGTGTAGAGGAGTTCAAGGGTAGACAACGCCCTAAATCGTCGAGGAACGACTATATATATATATAAAGGTTAACATAATATATAGCGTAACATATTCGTTGAAGCCCGTGATTGATGTTTTATATTTAATCTTGTCTGGTTCTGAATGGTTTATTTTAACTTTTAGACAGCCTGTCTGGTATTTTTTCTGATTGTTCATAGGATTAAGTAGTTACGTGAACGTGACGCATATTTTCCCCCAACTTGTTATTTTTTTGTGTTTGTGTTCTTTCTTTGCGTCATGTTTACCGCAAATAAACGTATTTTCTTTCTTTCTTTCTTAAGTTGAAGCTGTTGAATCTTTAAGACAAGCAAATATAAAATAATTTTCTTTGTATGACTTAATAGCCGCAATTAACGTTGTTACATGACTGTAATGGCATTCTATGGTGTGCTGTGTGCTATGGTGTATCGACGACGCCATGTCTGCTTGCCGAGGTCATCGACCGCGCCGACTTGCTTATTCGATACACTTGCTTTGTTCGACTTTTGTTGCTTCTTTGATTCGTGCTAGATTTTAATCTAAGTTTATGTAATGATACCGACACTATTTCGTATCTATAGATTAACGATTGGTAGGACTTGAATTAGTTTTATTTTCTCTTTTATTAGCTCCTCAGTTTATTCAATACCTATTTAAAAACAAGTTGCCAGACAGAAAATATATTTAGCGATTCTCGTTGTTGAGTTCCAGCCGCCACAGTGATCGTTGGAATTCAATCATAACCGTTCGTCAATCACGCGTGACACTCGTCTGCTGCTTGTATGGAACATAATTATTAAATGAATAAATTTCATCCTGCACACATGTTTATGGAACGAGGCGAAAGCGTAACAGGGGTGAGACTGAAGCAAATTAACAGACAATTTGTAGCATGACAGATCAACAGCTCAGATATGAACCATATATTATCACAATAGGAAAATAAAGATGTATTCAATTGTATTTGAGTGCTGGAAAAATTAACCATGAGCTTTTTTAAGTTGGTCCTTCAGAACGCGACTACGGGATATTTCATTGATGAAGAGACATCCAGAAAACAATTGCGTACCAATTGCTTTTAAACAGCGGTTTGACTATTGCTCTAATAAATAAATACCATACAAACATTATGTCCAATAAAGACCGATTTTCGGCAATGATTGTATTCCGACTGACAAATGACGAAGAAATATCGCTCAGCCGCCATCTTGAGCAGCAAGTCAATTATGATAAGGTGTTGCCTGTCGCGAAGGTCATTATAATGCAGTTAACCTGCCATTGATAATATACATCGACAAAACCGCTATCGTTTGAGCTGTACGATTTCAAAGTTTTTGTCTTCAATGACATTGAAATTCCAATTATGCTACATCAACCAAGAAAAACACATTCATACTAAGTTAAGTCTTTAGTAGGTCCAACGTTAAAGTTGATGAGAAAACATGAAAAGGGGTGAATACTTTGATGTTCACTCCCAGCCCAATCCAATCTTTTCGTTTCTCCTTGATTTAAATGCTTTGCATCTAATCGTCCTTATTAACTGAATGTAGGTAAATGGCGTCATGTGAATGGGTGTTAGTTATAAATAGAATGCTAATTATGTAAATAGGACTTCGTGACGGATCCGCTACGTGATGGAAAGTGCGAAACCCCAAGCAGTTATGTTGTAATGGTATATTGTTGTTGATACCCAGTGGTCCAACTGTTTAGCTTTTTCCCAGAAATCTTGTAGACGTGCTATTGTAATTTGATTGAATTTTAAGTCAACGATTTACCATAACTGCAGTTTTGGAAACTCTAGCCTACTCTAGCATTGTAAACTAAAAGTTAGCTTTTTATAGCTAAGCAAACAACTTTATCGTGAATGATATCACATTTTTTGTAGCACTGAAATACATGTTCTGAATTTTACTTCGGTGTAGTTCAGTCTGCCTAATTTAGACTGATTATATGACTGATAAGCGTTTCGCGTAGGTATTTACTTTAGTATTTTCGTTCATGTCCCAGAATCTTGACTGATTTCACATGAGATTATGTTGTACCATTGTTTATTCACAGTTGCGTTTATAACAAAAACTTGTGTGAATTCTTGGCTTTGTTTTATCAAAGTAATGATTGTCTCAAATGCTGTGCTCGTTGGGTTGGGAATATGGGATGATGTAAAGAGCCATTGTATCCATTCACAAAACGAGGTTTATAAAATTTATATGATTAATAATAGGGACCAAAACATAAGGAACATTAAACATTAGAAACATAATCCTGATGAGTAGGAGAGGTATTCTTTGATTCATAAAATGTTCTCGTAAAACACAATAACAATATCAAATGATCGACATAGACCGCCATTTCATTTTGCATTAATATTATCCTTGCTCATAATACTCTCTTGAAAGATAAGCATGCCCTCATGATAACACAAGAGGCCTGAGCGTATGTAATTCATGTGGTTATAGGCAACGACATAGATTTCTATTGTGGCTGTCAGCTCGACGGACCTTCGTTAAAACCGAGCCATTATGCGAGAAGGTCAACCTCACTGCCCGACTGAATTATACCCATATTACCTAATAACGTGAACAAATCATTTACCGGCTTCACGAATAACACTCGTAAACTTTTAATAGCAAGATCAGTCGTCTTTTTATAGCTATCAGTTATTACTTCTATTAACGGCCTTCATTTCATGCCACATTTCTTGACTATTGAACAGTGTATCGGAGCCTTAGTACATCTACGTTATTCTGACGCCGCTATCAACAATTATGACGAAAAAAAAGTAGAAGCGCTTAAATTATCTTCAATTTATGAAGGTTAACATCTAATTGTAACCTTTGTGAATAATATCATCCATGAACTACAATTTACAAAGTTGGTGTATGAGGAGGCTTTTCACAATGATATACAAGAAATCTGAATTGTTGCGGATTCCGTGTTGGAGCGTAAATGAGTCACAAGTTACGTAACCTCACATTATTGATCCTGTTGTATAACGTCAACGCTTTAATTTCGAAACCTGTTCTGTTGCAAATTCCTCACACTTGTGTGTGCTAAGAGAAGTAACTTCTGAGGACATTAGCTGCACTATGTCATAATTATTGTTCTGTGTCTAAGTGACGCATTTTGTGTTTAGGGCGTAATACTGCTTCTTATCTAAGGTTGTCTTCTTAACTTGTCTTTATAATGTACCTGCTTGTTTATTTGATCTAATTCAAATAAAATGGCACATCGACTTGGTTCAGCCACTTAGGTGTGGCTATTAGTCTTGAAAGCGGTTATCTAATCTTATCACCGGCCGGCAGCGTGATGTCATTTGGAATAACAAAAATATTATAGAACACTCTGTGTCTTTGTATTGTGTATGTAATTTAATAATAATAAATAATAATAAATTTTTATTGTTCAACCAGGACTAGATTACATAGCAAGGTAATAAATAAAGCACAAGCAAAAGGACTTAATCTAGTTAGTGGGTGTCGTACTGTTCTCCTAGATAGGTTATAAAATAACCTGTGTTTAGCAGAAACAGTTCCGATCCCCGTCATAAGTGGTTGTCTTAAAATAGTACGTGTTACATATTATTGTCTGTACAGCTACAAGTTCTGAAAAAATAAGGTTTTCAACAACAACAATAAAAATAAAAAAAACCAAAACTAAGAAAAATCCTTAAATCTAAAAAATATAAATTCAGGAAATGGGCAATTTGTAAAAGTAAAAAAGAAAAAGATATATAAATATATATAAAATAATAAATGTTCAGATAGTGTGGTGAGTATTTTGTTAGTGTGGTGATAGTTTTTTGTTAGTTTATGTAGTGTGTGGTGCATGTATGTGTTTTAGTGATCACCTCTTTAGGAATTCTTCGGTTTCGTCGTAGTTTAGGTTTAGAAAGAAGGAGCGAACAGTCTTTTTGCATTCAAAGTTTGTTAAGGCGTAAATCGAAATTTTTGCGTTAATTTTATTGTAGAGTGATGGGCCAAGATAGAGGGCAAACTTTTTTATAAAAGCTGTGCGTGTAGGTGGTACTGTGCAGATAAGGTCTTTGCGGCGTTTAGAGATTGTTTTGAAAGGAGTTCGTCGGTGTTGCAGAAGGACTATATGTAAAAAATATTGTTGCCTTACATTGAGTACTTACAGGATTTGTAGAGTTCGATAGTTGGAAAGAGTATTGGTCTGAACGTAGCTACTTTTAGAATAGCTCTGTGTGCGACCTCCAGAGGCTTAAGTATGGTCTTTGCAGCACCACCCCAGCATGAGATACAGTATATTAGGATGGACTGACAAAGAGCAAAGTACATGTTACGGATGATTACCGAGTTGGCTAAGTGTCGCAGGGTTTTGAAAACGTAAATTAATTTTCGTACACGACCAGAAAGAGTGTTAATATGCGATTTGAAATTAAGGTTTTTGTCCAGGACTATGCCAAGATATTTAACCTGCTCTACTGAAGATAAGGTGGGACATAGACAATTAGACTGGGTTTGGTTGGGACAAGAATGAGCTTTTAGAGAGATTAGGGTTTTTGGCTGGGAAGTATTGGTCATTGAAAACGTGATGAAGTTAGTTTTGTTAGCATTGAGAGTAAGAGTATGAGAGGAAAGCCACTTCAAGGCAGAATTAAAACCGTCTTGTGCAGTAACTTGGAGTTCCGACCAAGAGTTTGCGGTGATTGTGATGGCAGTATCGTCTGCAAAAGAAACTATTGTGGCACTTGGTATTTGGAGATTGCAGAGGTCGTTTATGAACACAAGAAAGAGTGTGGGCCCCAAAATGCTACCTTGGGGTACGCCATACTGAATGGGTAGTTCATCACTCTTGTAATTCTCTATTGTAACAAATTGTGAGCGATCAGTAAGATAACTCTTGAAGAGATCAAGTGAAGACCCTCTGACACCTATACTTTCAAGCTTGATTAGAAGAGTGGAAACCGGAACGGTGTCAAATGCTTTCGCAAGATCTAAAAATATGGTGAGAACTTTCTTGTTACTATTTAAGTTATGTACTATATTGTTAACCAACACATGGACAGCATCACAAGTGGATTTCTTCCTGCGAAAGCCAAACTGCTGGGGTGATAACAGTTTGAAGTGTTCGAGGTAGTGGACTAAACGCGTGTTTATGAGGCGTTCAAGTACCTTAGAGAGTGCACTAAGAACAGCTATTGGGCGATAGTTGTTTGGCAAGGTTCCGTCACCACCCTTGAAGATAGGATGAATAATTGCTCTTTTTAAAGAAGAGGGAAAGATAGCTGATAAAAAGCAAAGGTTGAAAATGTGAGCCAGTATAGGTGCCAAGGTCCGTGCATATCTTTTTAGGAAGGTTTGAGATATGCCATCCCAACCAGCAGCAGCATTGACCCTAAGCTGGTTAATGGTACTTAAGACTTCATCGGGATCAGTCTGTTCTAAAATGATAGATTTCTCGAACCTTTTACTTGGAGGGGGAGTTACGTGGATTTGGGGGCTCTTCATATTTTCTGCAAGATTTTTCCCAATGTTAACAAAGAATTCGTTTACATCATTGCAAGACTGTCTGGGTGAGTAAGAGTGTGTTAATAGTTGGTTGGAGGGATTCCTCTTTTTCTGTGTATTGGTGATGGTTTTTATGGTGTCCCATAGTTTTTTAGGGTTGTGTTGTGCCTTATTTATTTCTTCGGAATCAAATTTCCTTTTTATTTTTTTTAAAAGGGTTGTACAAAAGTTTCTGTATCGCTTATATGTGATAATTAGATTTTGGTTGTCTGGTGACTGCTTAACTTTTTTGTGAAGAGAATCTCGGTTCCGGATACAACGCAGCAAGCCTGGAGTAATCCAGGGTTTCAATATCCTTTTACTTGCTGGGACTTTGACAAGAGTCGTACATTCATTTATGGCTGTTTTTGTTATTTCTGTAAGCTTGTCTATAGCGTCGTCTGGGTCTGAGATAAGGAAAAGAGAGGTAAGATCCACGTTTTTCATAGATTCATCAAGTGCAACATAGTCTACCTTCGATATCATTTTCCTGGGGGTTGACTCTGACTTTTTATTTTGATTATTTACACATAAAAGGGAAGAACAATGATCTGTTACTGATGTATCGTAGACTAGAGTAAGAATAGTAGCACTGGATCGAATCATAATATGATCTAGGCAGTTTTTGCCTCTAGTGGGATGGGTATGCGCTGGTAGAAAACCGTGATACGCCATGGTGCTGAGATATTCATGGGATCGCGAATCTTGGGTATCAGGTTTAATATCCAGGTTAATGTCTCCAGTTATGCTAACCGATTTGTAGGAACTGAGGGCTGGAATAATGTTATTGAGTGCGGTAAGGAATGAATTAATGTTGTCGTTTGAGGGGGAACGGTAGATACAAAGTATAGCCACGTCAGAATTGAACTTCAGAAGTAAGCCCGAGGCTGATCCAAGAAAGTTGGGCTCTTCACATATGGTTAAGATATCTGACTTAGCATAGACCACTACCCCATCGCTCTGATTAAGGTGCCTGGTTGTTTTGTATGTGACATAATTATGTAAAATGGGAATGCAGGAGTTACTTGAGCACGGTAGCCAGCATTCAGTAAGAACCAGAAGATCACAGTCAATATTCATACGGTGAATTAGGGTTCGAAGATTAAGGTAATTGCAGTTAATGGACCGAATATTTTGTGTTAATGTTGTAAACCAGGAACTTTCGTTCTTAACGTATGATTTGGTTTCTTCGGGGGCACAAATGTGAGTTTCGGATACAGAAAATTGGTCAAGATCAGACATTATATCATTTATCGTATTAGACATTGTTGTATGAAATTAAGGGTAATAGGGTGTAATAAATAAGGCTGTTGGAATGAGGCAGTAAGAATTTGTATACCTAGCGGTGTTTTTGGTGAAATCGTGTTCCTATTGGTAGTGGTGACTTTACGGTTATTATTCAGCAAATTCAAGGTAACTTAAAAGATTTACTTAATTGTTTCAAAATTTGTTTTTTTCGCTTTTGAAAAAGAAAGCAGAAAACCATAGTTTCAAGGATTGAAATACCGTCCCAAATTTTTATTCATATTTCAACATTTAATGAATTGAATATAAACGCTTTGGATTAAGTTAAGTTGGTTGCATTTGAATAAACATTATGCAACAAACTTGAAATGGTCATCTTTTATGTAAATATAAATATACTGCCTGACTCACAATTCAAGGTCCATTTGTCTATATTTGGTATCCGTTGTCATTATCAAGATCATCATTTATGTCTGTGGTACAAAACTATATATTATGTCCCTATGGTTACATATACTTATATTATATCTAAACTTACAGAACCACATAATATTATTATGATTTATCAACTAACAACGATTGACTGATTTATTTACTAGACTACAGCGATCTATATAAGGCCGTTTACAGGGTGGTACTGATCTCACTCAATTACTGACTCATTATTTTCTATTCGCGTATACATTATAGCTTATAAGTCGTTATATGATATGGTTGGATGAGAGCCAAAAAGGATATAAGACAATGTTAACGCTAGGTAAGCGGGTTGGTGACCGGAAAACCAACCCACTCGCAACGCTGACATTGTCACCGGGCACTGGCTTAGGGTGGTTCGACACAATAATCCTGGCAAGGCAGTTATTTCATAATACTCGTATCTATATTATAACCTGTCTCTGTTACATCTTTATCAAAAACCAGTTTGGCTCGTAAGTTAACGGTCATTTTAGCATCCATTGGATGATGCTTGACTAGAGACCGCGAATTCGCAAACCTAACTTTTTTCGGATAAATGACCGATGTGACGGCTGATTTGATGAATGACGCAATGAGAGACGATAGGCAACTATCGTCTCTTCAAAATGATGCATCTACCTGTGGTTTAGTTACCGTCCCTAACGAATGTCTTCTCATCTTTCCAGATAGTTGAGCGTGGCGGCGAGGTAGAGGTTGGTCGCAATGACGACCGACATATCGGTGTCCCGCTGGGACCCGTCCATAGGCCACGGCCAGGAGATCATCGACGAGTTCGAGTACGATGGCGGCAATTCGTCGTCGAGGCTATTCGAACGATCGCGCATTAAGGCGTTAGCAGGTGAGATATTAATTGCAAACCTCCTTATAGGCCTAAAGTCAATCTACAAAAGATCTATGTACTGCCCTAAAGACTGCACTGTCCTTATTACAATCTCCAAAAGATATAGGAACGGCCATAAAGACAATCTTCGTCATTCTTGTTGGTTTACATACTGAGCTTCTTTCTAGCTTATTGATTTGTAAGTATCCTCATTCAAGTTATTTTGTTGAAAACTTGGGCCCAATCATCATCAATCTTTTTGTATCCACAATTTCGCCGATGACGGATTTCCGCCAACTGTTTCATTCGGCTAAAGCTTAAACTGTTCTTAGTTCTTTGCATCCCACCTATTCGAGACCTTTACTAAAGTTGTCTAACCTTCACCGAATATTATGTTCTACCTAGCTACCAGTGAAAAACTACCCTAAAACAAACCTTTTTGTGTGGTACCTGTCTATGAATAGCAAGGGTGGCTTTTCATCCACCCCATCGCTTTGCGTAGGTGTTGTACTTAACAGTAGAAATCTTCCGTCTGACATGACACGGGAAGCCTTTTGTCTACACAGCTTTTAGCGAGCCTATAATGGCACTCTTTTCTTACGTGTAACATGTGAAAGAAAAATGGCAACACTTAAGTTTTCAACAATAGCTCTATTGAAGAGTAGGTAGGTATATCGTCTTTTCCAAGTACGGCTTTGGTTCTGCAGTGGACTTCGAGAAGTTGTTGAATAATGATGACATTTTCCATGAATATCTTAAGCGATGTTGATAATTATTTATCTAGTAGTATAGAAATTAGTTACAAGTATCAAGCAAAGACGTTCTTATTGGAATATGTGTCAGTACACTTAGCGATAAGATTTGAGCTGATTGCTATGATATGGGAACTGAAACTAGGGCTAATGCTACGATAAAGACTATATTATTTTAATTAAAGAAAACTATGCTCTAAGAAAACATACGTTTGTTACTTTAAAGTAACCAAACGTTCGATGACCCGAGGATACAAATAGACTTATCTAAAAATGTAGGCTTATTATAGTTTTAGATAACACCTCAGAGGTTGGAACCTTGACACACTATTAATATTTTATTATTTAAGTTATATCATCCATTGTTTGAAGTACCTATATTTCATAACACCATGCAGCTTATCGGACATCGCAAACCGCAGCATCCGTTTTTCCGTATAAAACAACGGGGTCTAAAACCATTGGTCAGAATTTGTCAAAATGCGTAAAATAAATTTACACATGTCCAAATAACATTCAGTGAACTACCAGATAGTCTTCGATACCTTACGCTTATCGATTGATGAGTGTTATCTGTTACTTCAACCGAATCTTCTCGTTGAACCAATCACAATTTACTGTTTTCGCCGTTACCTGGGCAATATTTGTGAAAAATTGATTATGTGTCATACAGATTCAGTTGTTAACACAAATGTGTAGCAACACTATCAACAGTATATCGAATGTGCTAATAAATTAAAACCTGCCCTGAGTTGTCGACATCTGGTTCAGCGGTATCGAATATCCTTGTCCAGTGTTAGTTGAATTTTGTCGCTCTAATTCTTCTCGTCTTTTGCCTGGTACGTTGGTTCAGTTGCCGCTCGTCGCTGGCGACATGACATCCACCGAGGGATATGAGCTGATAAAAAAAGGAGTAGATATTGAAGTGCCCGGTTTAGAAGTGTATTATGACAAGGTCGTGAATGAACTCCGAGGTTTGTAGTGTTGTGTTATCAGTGTCCCTCAGTGTTGTGCCTTTTTTGGATTGCATCATTCTGGATTTTGTTTTCTCCTTCATCGGATGACAGATAAGTGGTGGTGGTGCATTTTGAATTCCCCTGAAATTAAAGTATTTTTTAATATCTGTTTCTGAAAATAACATCATTATTATGTAGTCAAATTCTGAATTTCCAACTTAATTTTCCTTATGAATCTATATTTGTTTTAGTAGCTTCAGAAATTGTTTCATGCAAAATCATTTAACTGGAATTTATTTGATGAAATTTCTTTTAAATGTTCGACACATTTAAAAGGAATTTCATCAATTTACAAAAGATAATTTTGTAAGATTATTGACGATTTGGGCGTTTCCATGCTAATCATAAAACGGTTTTACCCGATGAACTGAATGAGGGGATTACCTCATTTTTAGGGAGTGACCACTGACCTATGTAAGTCGATGCATTGATAAAGATGCGGAGATTATACACATTTTATTTAAAAACCTTTGATACTGCAGCACAACACCCTGCACATCTAGGACTGTACTTTCCGCTCTGAAGCGTGCGAATAGCAATCTGATCCATATCTCGAATTACACATATTATATTCCGAACCCAACACCTTATTGGAGTATTGTCGTGTGAGTTATTACGATGTCGTCGGCTGTCCCGGACGGGCTGGACCCTCCACTCCTGAAGACTCGGTCCGCGAAGCCAGCTATCTGGTCGCCGCTGCGCGGTCGTCCCCACTGGCGGTTAATGTGTTAACATTCCCTACTTTGTTTTTATCGTTTTTCTTCTAATTTGTATGAGTGTTTATTATGTGCATTACTTTTGGTTTTCAGGTCCGTCTTTTAGAGAATTTTGCTTACATTAGTTTCTATCCTAGTATCTTCTCGAGTTGTATATCCCAAATTATTTTTCTGGGTCATGCCTCAAAATAATGTAATTTCAGCTCTGTTTCTAGCCCTTTTTTTAAGGCTTTTTAGGGAGTTCCCCAAGGGATGATTCTTGGTCCACATTATATTTAATGGCCTCCCTTACTTAAATTATGGTCTGTATTCATTCGTAATGTATGTAGAACTAACAAACGATGTTCCTTGACAGACGAACGAGAAAGCGTGCAGAAGAAAACTTTTCAAAAATGGGTGAACTCTCATTTGGTGCGCGTCGGGTGCCGTATCGGCGACCTGTACGTCGACATGCGGGATGGCAAGCAACTCATCAAGTTGCTCGAAGTGCTCTCTGGAGAGAGATTGGTGGGTATCTTACCTAAAATTCCATGAATTGAAACTTTCTGAATATAATTATTTACACTAAACATGACGCATACAGAAATACACAAACACTAAAAACAAGTTGGGAGAAAATATGTGGCACATCCACGCAAACCGGCCATCGCTCAGCATAATGCTGTGACACTTGTGAGACAGAGCCACAGCGCTGGTTGTACTTAAATAACCCCTTTTAGCTTTGAACCATTAGACAGAGTTGCACTAGCAAACATATTCAATTGGCTATTGCTAGTATTAGAGGGGTAATTCCCGTATTTCTAAGAACGATCGTTTTCTCAGTCGCAATGGGTCAAAAACACCTCCAATTTACCTACTCTATGTTCTATGGGGTTGGGTTTCCGCACTTAGTTCTTTTGGTGGACCATTGTGCGTGGGCCATGGCGGCCGTCGGTGGTTATTCCAACCAGCCCACCTTCCTCCAGAAGTTGAGTAAGTCTCCTGGCCTGGTCAGAACATCTGTGAAAGATCTGGGTGACCCGAGGGTTTCAGTTATAATCTGGCCGGTGCATTCAAAGAGCACATGCGCAAAGGTTTCCTTAATTTTTTTGACATTGATTGTCGCTGAGATGAAATTTTAACAAAATTTTGCATATTTTTAATGACGAGAATTGGCCGTTTAGTCTTATTAGCGTATTACCAGTAAAATCGCAGGTACTCTTTACCTGACCAACATTACCATCTACAGTTTCCCTTTGAATTCCAATCAGTATTCTACCAGTTCTAATTGCGTTAGCGTCACTTCTAGCCATGTTTAGCACGTCTGGTCGGACGGAGATCGTAACTGTTGCTAGTGCAGCACCTATAAACACAAGAAGTAATGTTTTCGATACCATTACAATAAATGTTGTCCGAAAAGATGCAGTATGCTTCTTAGTTTGGGTGTAATTTTTTCCATTTAAAGAAAGAAAAATTGTTTATTCTGCACAATCAAAACGCACATTACAACAAAATGACATAAAATACACACATACAAAGTAGCCAGAAGCCTCGTATTCAAGCAGTAGAAGCGCATGCGTAGGTTGCGTGGGTTGGTGCGTAGGTTTTCTTGTGCATTTATTTGCTGTATTATAGTTATGGTAATTTTGCGAGAAATTAAGTTTTCTCGTTCAAAATTCTATGATAATACAACACAGGTTCCTCCCTCGCGTAATTTAGTAGTTACAAACCCAGTCACTTAAGCGTTAACGAGTCTTAATTGGCGTCATTACTCGCACTTATGAGCCTAAATCTTTTACCTCGAGTACTGTTCAATCGTGTTAAAATAGTTATTGCCTATTGTATTTTCTGTGAGCTAAGTACAGTACTGCTATGTTATAACTTATAAGGTACAAAGCATGTTTTGTTCTTTTATGATCCCGATTGCAAACATAGAGTTTCTAGTGCGCAATTAAAATTTGTTTGAGCACTCTGTTATGAATCCTGGAACTACACTTACAATTAAGTAAGGCATTGTATTGAAAATAATCGCAAAAAGTAATACAAAACCTATGTTAAGTCAGGCTAATTAATTGTTTAGCAAATTGAATACCAACAGCAGTGATAGTCTAGTGGTGTCACCGTCAGACTGCCAAGTCATAATTCTCGAGTTCGAACCCAAGGCACGCACCTCTGACTTTTCGGATTCATGTGCGTTTTGTATAATTATCACTTGCTTAATAATTCTACTTGAAAACATCGTGAGGAAACCGGCTTGCCTGAGAGATATTTCTCGACGGCATGTGAAGCCAAGTCAGAGGCCCATGGGGAGCTTTAAAACTCTGACACCAGGTTAGTCACTAACCACACGAAAAGAAGAAGAATACCAACTTAAATTGTACTAAACACAACTGTCATTCTTTGACAGTTGAATGAAAAGGCTATAATACGACAAAGTGTCGTTGTGTGTCAATTTGATTAACAAGAAATTTCCTTGATTATATTTTGTTTTGTCTGCCCTGGCTAAAACCTATTGGTTTGTTTATATTTCGAGATGTGTGCCATTATTCGGAATTAGACCTAGCGAATGACTCATGTAACTTTAACAGCGCATACTGCACCTAAAACTCATACCCAAACAAGAATCCAATATTGCTTTCCACGAGAATTTTTAATCACAAACTTCATGAACGCTTTTTATGAAACTGCCTATAAAAGTTACGATAACCTGCCAAGCCCTATTTACAACATTTCATGTCCTCATTAATCTCATCTTATGGGCTGTGAGAACCTATAAAGAAAGTAGAAAACTAGTTCAGGTACATTAAACTACTTCTGATAATGTATTGTATTTCCTTTACTTTGTTTTAGTAGGTATTTTAAATACCTAACCGGACAGTATGAAAGGTTGTAGTTTATGAAAACTGACAGACGTCAGATTGATTTCATTACGTGGGAATAAATCACGTCATCAGATGACATTCAGCTATCTAATTATAGAACACATTTTCGTAAACGATTACGACTAATTTGTTTCATTTCGACAGTTCAACAACATTCATTGTGTTATTTACGTTGTTGGGCAGATTTTTTTTTCGAATTTATGAAGCAATGGATTAGCAATCTGTTTCAAAACGATTCAGATTCTGATTGATCGTGTATTACGTTATTTGGGTACTGGTCATAATTTTGTTGTAATCTTTACCTAAATTACTTCTCAAAGCGGTCACCCGTAAACAAAATAGCCTAAGTCATTGAGTTCCTCTCATTGTGTTCAAGTTTCAAATTCAAGTTCTTATACGTAGCCGTTGTATGTTGTATAAAAAGCAAACAATGGCCAGGTTCGACCTGTAAAACCGGACTGTATCCAGGCTTTGGCGATGCGGCCAAGCCGAAATGTATTTGAAATATTCTTGTACAGCCAAGGTCAAAAATACGAGTATATGCATACAGATACACTTGTGTGAATTGTGTAATTGTGAGATTCAACAGCGATTTCCTCGCTAAGTATTGACAAAAATTATGAGTGTGTCTGTCTGTAGGCACAGAACACCACATAATTTCCTTTAGTATAGCCTACGAGTATGTTTACCATCTTCGCACATAAACTTTTGCTATTTTTAACCTTTCAAATAACATTTCAGTTAGCTTTTGCTGAGTGTAAACATATTTTTGCCCTTGACTGTACGTACTTTACTTGCTTCTTGCGCTGTGTAGAATAAACTGCATTATTTATCGTCCTCTGTTCTGTTATTTACGACCTATGCAGACGTCCTACTCTAGGTACACGGCAGGTCTCGAAACTTGGAAACATGTTTTGAAACTAGATAGGACTCTTTACATTTCCGTTAATAAAATATTGTTCTCTCTACGTTTAAAATTCACCGACTTTTTTCAAGTTTTACATGTTGGAGACTCGTATCAGAATTTATTAATGTGGATCCCGCGATTCTTAAGTTTTTTTTTCAATTTTCAGGTCAGTGTCACTTTGTATCTTGATTTGCAAAAAAACGTAAGAAAATTTGAATTTCGCGGGCTGGAACTGCGCGGATTCATCTTAACAATCATGTCATTTGAATTTCAGTGCTCTTTTATATTCCACTCACTGTAATCAACGTCCAATAGACTCTAAACTCGAGGCAACGGTCGAAGATCAATGCACGAATAAAACGAAACTCGATACCAAAGAGCAAAGCCATGCCCACTGATTAATGGTATCTTATTAAAGCCGGCGTGACAAACATCACGCGCCTGTCACCTTTCATTATTTAATGCGACTTTATAACGTTTACGCTGTCCTATCTGATAGTTAACTCTGCTTGAAGTCACGCACTCTCCCATGTAGGTCTTGGCCCTATAACTATTTATCTAACAAAGTTACAAGAGAAACTGTTATTATAAATAGTAGTCCGTTATATTGTACCCTCTTAGCTTGTATGCATATTGATAAAATAAAATTTTGTTTAGCCCTATAATGTCTGATATTATTATCGAAATTGCTTTTCTAAAGATAACTGTGTAAGCACGTCGGATTTATGCACGTGTAAGGAACCACGTACTCCCTATGCCTTGTAGCAAGCCCCCCATGTATTGTAGTAAAATAAAATGCATGTTTAAAGACACAGAATAGTACAGAACATTCATACCGCAAAAACATTTAAATAAAAAGCGACTTTTGCTACGACTCAATAAAATGCAATTCAGGTCGTACAGCGCTAATTACCTACAGTTATAATCACCTAGAAGTTGCCTCTCTTTCTATCGCGTAACTCTTATATTTTCTGACTACGTTACGCTCACTGAATTGTCCCGACAAGACGAGCCCGCCGCGTAGTTGTAGCTTCAGACCTAAAATGCGGAGTGCGCCTTTTGTTCTATTTTAGAAGTAGCTTAAATGTAAACTTTTACTATAGAAACGCTATCCATCTATCTATTCAGCCTGCAATCACACTGCTGAGAATAGGCCTACTCTGCTTTACAACACCTTAGCCGATCCGGAGCCAATCCATAGCTGCTAAGAATGCTACGAACTTCGCTGTAGCACCAGAACTAGCTATTGATCTACCAGACGGTTAGAAACGCCAACACTTAGAGTAATAGTTTTTACTGAAAATGCAATTTATTAGCGATATTTTTTGTACTGAGTTTTCCCTTTCTGTTTGCAGCCTCGTCCAACAAAAGGCAAGATGCGTATCCACTGTTTGGAGAACGTGGATAAGGCGTTGCAGTTTCTGCGCGAACAACGCGTGCACTTAGAAAACATGGGCTCTCACGACATCGTCGACGGCAACCCCAGGCTCAGTCTCGGTCTTATATGGACCATCATCTTGCGCTTCCAGGTAATAAACACTACCAACAGTACCCATGGTCTGTTCCAAAAAAATCTGATGAAAATGTAAACAATGCGATCAGAAATCGTACCTGTGGATGCCAATTTGTAGTGCTTATAAATTGAGTGCTTAGATTTGATCATTTTATTTCACATCTGAAATTCCAATTTTAAATCACGTTTAAGATGTTGTTCATTTTTGACAATTGAGTTTAATTTTATGACTCAATTTCTTTTCTTTTTCTTTTTTTCTTCATTAATTTTTAATTACAATTTAATCATGTTATTTGGACAACAATTGTTGGAAGAACTAGTGAGATATAGAGTTGAAACCTTATTAATACAGATGAATGTGTTACTAATTCTCTTTAGTGAATGATTGCGTAAGATTTCACCTGAACATGGTTTGCTTACACTGTCATCAGATATTTTTGGAACATACTGTAGGCGTTAATATGACACATCGAGCTTCAAAAATCGAGGGACACGTTGGTTATGTGTGACAGAAACGTAACTCTACATAGCCTAACTTTTTCTCAAACTCAATGTACCATATCAACTACCAAGTATAGCTTGTCCACTCTGAAATGACGCGCCCCCTAAATCCGCATTACCGTGTGCGTAAATGCGGTAGATGGGGCGAGTTATTTCAGAGTGGACAAGCTATACTTACTAACTAATGTTCCACCAAAGAAGTTCATATCTAACCAGTTTCAAAACAAAATCCCGTGAACACGATGACTGCATCTGGACCACATCTGTTACCGGCCCGGTTCTATAGCCGCCGAGCGCTGCAAGCAAGAATAACCCATACGGTGGTTAGATATGAACTTCTTTTATGGTACATACCTATAACTTACCGTGACCTACAGGCAATTATGATCACTAAGTTACTATATTGTCACGTGACACTTGCATCCTCGCCAGCCATTTTTTAACTAGCAACAAAACCTCAGTTAACTATCTTGCTGCTGCTGCCAACTGACATGGTTCAATAGCAAGTGCAGTGAAGCTAGACATAATTTATGTTATAAAGTTTATATCTAATAGTCAAAATATTATGTCTAAGTAGGTAAATCATAGTGGATCTTATAAGCATCCCAGGAAATAGTTTCCTTATAATACAGGGGCTGCAGTCTCGACATAGAGAGCGATCGCTATACGACCGAATTCGGTCGCAAAGTCCTAATGGAGTCCCTTGACGCGCGCGACGTGCTTGACAAGCATGTGATTTTTACGTGCTGTGGGAAGTGGGAACTTTGACCGTCGAGACACACCATTAGGATTTTGCGACCGAAACCGGTCGTATAGCGATCGCTTTCTATGTCAAGACTGCCACCCCTGGGTCGTTGGTAATAATATGTCGGCAATCCATTAAGGGAATGTAGGAGACGTCATTTACAACCAAATTACCTCTTATGATTCCTATGCTATTGTCTAGCATTTTCGAGTAATTTGTCATTTTATACTTTTATTTCATTCATTTTAAAATATAAAATCTCAAATTACTCGAAAATGGTTGACATTTGTATGGTGGTCATAAGGGGTCATTTCAATGTCAATTGACCTATGTTCATTTACACAATCATGTCGGTTTCTTTTCAACTCACTCAAGTTCAGACTTCACTGGCTACGTGGAAATGGAATGCGTGTATTTTATAATAGTACACATTACTGACCTATTATCCCTGTTCAATACAACACCGCAAACATAGCGGATAAATTACCGTTTCAAATTATTTGTACAGGTACGTGTAGGGAAGGAAATTCCAACCCAATTGAGCTACATGAGTGGAGATTTCTCTCATTTAACGCTTTAAATATTTACTCGAAAATAAACCTTCCAGTCCAAAATATTTAAATTTTTGGAGTCGTTTGTTGACGTAAGAGAATGTGAAGACATTATTCTATTAAACACACTTGCGCCACAAGTCACTAAATACGATTAACGCTCAACATTTATATAAAACATTATTCTGTCTCTGTCTTCAAACGAGACCAGTGGTGGCCTAGTGAGAGCAGTGGTGGCCTAGTGAGAGCAGTTTGGCCCAGAGAGAGCAATCTTGGCCCAGAGGGAGCAGTGGTGCCCCAGAGAGAGCAGTCGTGGCCCAGAGAGAGCAGTCGTGGCCCACAGAGAGCAGTGGTGCCCCAGAGAGAGCAGTCGTGGCCCAGAGAGAGCAGTGGTGCCCCAGAGAGAGCAGTGGTGCCCCAGAGAGAGCAGTCGTGGCCCAGAGAGAGCAGTGGTGCCCCAGAGAGAGCCGTCGTGGCCCAGAGAGAGCAGTCGTGGCCCAGAGAGAGCAGTCGTGGCCCAGAGAGAGCAGTGGTGGCCCAGAGACAGCAGTCGTGGCCCAGAGAGAGCAGTCGTGGCCCAGAGAGAGCAGTGGTGGCCCAGTGGCAACGGCCCCAACTTACGAGTTGTAGGTCGTGGGTTATAAACCCAGGTCCAGGGCACTTAACTTTGTGTAAACAATTTCATCACCACTGTCTCAAAACGGTGAAGGAAAACATCGTGAGGAAACCGGAATGTCCTAGAACCGAAAATTCAGAGACATGTGACATCTACCAACCCGCGTGGTAGATGACAGCCCACTCTCTCTCGAAGAGAGGAGGCCAGTATCCCAGCAATGGGAAGGGAACATTATAGGTTAATTATGCATCTTCTAACGATGGGCAGACACAGAACGATGCTTTAATTTAGTTTAATGATTTGTGGTGGAAGCGGGCTTTAGTATTGCCCATTTATCACAACACTTCTATAGAAGTTTTTTTCTAAACACCCGCCAATGTACCATATTCCCAAGTACATACTATTCACAATCCATAGAATGTAGGTTCATTAGTTAATTAATGATTCTTGTCCTAAAATATGTATTTCTTTTAACAGATCCAAGACATCACAATCGAAGAAACCGACAACAAAGAAACTAAATCCGCTAAGGACGCTCTACTCCTGTGGTGTCAAATGAAGACGGCTGGTTACAACAACGTAAACGTTCGTAACTTCACGACTTCGTGGCGCGACGGACTCGCGTTCAACGCCATCATTCACAAGCACAGGCCTGACCTCATTCAGTTTGACAAGCTGCATAGAAGCAATCCTATGCATAACCTGAATAATGCCTTCAATGTTGCCGAGGACAAGCTTGGACTTACTAAGCTGTTGGATGCTGAAGGTAAGCTACGCAACAACCATAAAATTTAATAATGGAAGCTTATTTTTATCACACAGATGTAGATTAATTCAAAAGTCATTTATTCAAACTAGGCTCAGAATCAGCACTTTTCGAACGTCAAAATTACATAAGACAGTCCCTCAAATCGCCCACCCTTCACCCTTTTCATTAGTTATTGTTCTATGTGGTTGGGAATGGCACCTATATTTACCATTTAATTAATTACCTAACTAAGAAAGTATTATGATAAACGTTGATAATGAATTATATTTATTTCTGTAAATTATTAAAAAAAAACACTTTTAAACGTCAATAATAAAATATGTTTAAAAAAAGACTAGTTCAATATTTCCTATCTTACTACTCTGAGAAGAAAGAGCCTCTAGCCTCTTTTAAAGCTCAGAAACTGATTATTATACTGCAGTATAACCGTTGACTTTGTAAAAACCAGTATAAAAATGTATTGAAACTGCTTGGCGCAGTGGCGATCACATTTTGAGACCTGCTAAAGATCGCATTCATAGATATGTCTATATCTTGCTCATATGTGCTCCCAGGATACACTTTAGTTTGACAAGAACGTAACATCACCCTTGCAATCCCCGAAGGGTTAGGCAGAGGCGACATCCACATTTTCCTAGTTCAGATCCGGACCCCGGGCTGCTACTGGACTATAACTATTTTACATTACACGCTACATAATAACATAATTTCCTCCCCAGATATCGCCGTCGACCACCCCGACGAGAAGTCAATCATCACATACGTGGTGACGTACTACCACTACTTCAGCAAGATGAAGCAGGAGACCGTGCAGGGCAAGAGGATCGGCAAGGTGGTCGGCATCGCCATGGAGAATGAGAAGATGATGCAGGAGTATGAGACGCTTACCAGGTCTGTATAACTACAGCTTGATTAATAAGAGATGGAGGCAGCCTGTTATGAGGTGGCATAAGAAAAAAGTTGCTGCAAATACAAGATGTATTTTGGAGCACACTATTCATTTATTTGGAAAAAAAACGCACCGGGAAGTACTACAGAAGAAAGGAGAGGCCAATACCCAGCACTAGGTGATTCCGGCTGAAATTATGATAATACTTTGCACAGCTGTGGGTCAGAATAGGCTAAATGAAAACAACATCATGAATGATGGTCAACATAGGGCTATCATAAAACCCGAAAGTCAGATAGCCTGTTTCTCTTGGTTCAGATATCAGTCCCGTCGCGTAAAAAAACGATATGCAGCAGCTGTAGTTGCAAACAAGATCAATAGCTAAGCGAATTAAACGAAAGATAGGTTTTTGTTAGGTCCTTAATGGTTTGTGAGTTTGATAGTCAACCATAAATAATCGTGAAAATGCGATGTAGATAAATTGGCAGATCCATTTTATCTCCCCTACCCCCCTATCTATCTACCCTGTGGTTGACTGGTAGAGAACATCGTATGGCATCAAATCTGCATCTTGTTTAGTATAGGCTCTGATTCATCCTTTATCTCTCTGTTACTAACGTTATATTTATGTTTCAGCGATCTACTGCAATGGATCGAGCGTACTATCGAAGCGCTCGGCGACCGAACATTCGCGAACTCACTCGAAGGCGTTCGTCAGCAACTTATTCAGTTCGCTAACTATCGCACTGTGGAAAAACCACCCAAGTAAGTAAACTTTTAAGCATAAAACTGAATGAAAAAAAAAGTTCTGTTTAGAAGAGTTTCTATAGAGCCAGACAGGCTCAGTGCCAGATTAGCGAGAATGAAGTGGGAGTTAAAATAAACAACTCTAATTTTACGTGTTGCTTACACGATTCATTCATTTCCGAGAAAGTAAACAATGCCTGTAGGAGCTTTACAAAGTTGCAGGCGCATTGTTATGATTTTATTATTTGGTAGATTTATGCACACTGCACCAGTCTGTTATTTACAGTTTTAGAATAACAAAAACAGATCAATTGTACCAACTTGCTAACACACATTTTAAAAGCCCTAGTATTTTCACCAGATAATGCTTTTGGGTTGGGTCCATCAGGAGTCTGGATTTGTGCCCGGTTGATGGCAATAGGCTCGCCCCCTATTACGTGGTACTTAAACATATCTAGCAAAATGTGGGTGTACTATAGGTACACCTGTGCCTAACCCTTCGGGGATAACCGGTGTGTTATAATAATAATAATACTATTCTATTTACAAAATCATAAGAACACTTTTATCATTACCTATAATCTCCATTACCTTCACAGATTCGTCGAAAAAGGCAACTTGGAAGTCCTTCTCTTCACCTTACAATCCCGTATGCGGGCGGCCAATCAGAAGCCGTACACGCCGCGCGAAGGCAAGATGATCCATGACATCAACCGCGCTTGGGAGAGGCTTGAGAAGTCCGAACACGAGAGGGAATTGGCTCTGAGAGAGGAACTGATCAGACAGGAGAAACTCGAGCAACTTGCTGCCAGGTATGTAGCTTTATCATCAATTGCCTATAGCAGTCTACTGCTAGGGACGTAGGGCTTTCCAATCGAACGCCATTTAACTCTATCTTTGGCTACTCTAGCAACATGATATTGCTACCAGGCGGGTGCCTGGTAGCAATATGCTACGTGCTACGATGTATGAAGTATACATCACCAAAAGATAAATATGAGAACAGAACAGAACTCATGCCATGTTAATAATATTTGCTTGTCAGAGAGGGCGTAGACTTTTTCACACTGGTTATGTTCATTCGCAAATATGTGGTCTCACACGACAATCACATAATTTGAGATGGCATTATTGTAACAGTGGTGCACGGAGAAGGTAATCTGTACTTATTATAAAACAAAGTAGCTTTTCGCGTTTGTTTGTATGTCCGCGTTGTTCTTCTAAACCACGCAACAGATTTTGATGAGGTTTTCACCATCGTTTAAAGAATTTATTCCGGAAGGTTTATGTGTATAATACGTTAATATTAAAGTTACGTTTACCAAATAAATCTCGATGTTTTGTCGTAAAAACCGTGCGAAGCAGGAACGGGTCGCTAGTTACAAAATAAAAAGAAATACCATTTTTCAAGGTTTGAAGCCGCAATGCGCTGTTTTGACATTTCATTTCTTATTGCACGAATGACATTTAGTAATATCGTCATTACAGCTCATGCGCTGCTAGATATTATTTTATATGCTGAAGGAACTAAGTTTCATATTTTTCTAAAAAGCTAAACCTTTTCTAGCTACATAACGTTAACTGCTTCCTTTATGATATATCCTGCAAATGTTGTCCAAGTCGTGTAATGCACTTGTGTTAATTGAAAAAAAAACATTGTTTTTTATTGCATTGTATCCCTATTTGATTCGACTAGATTTTATCGAAAAAGATCACTCAACAATCGGTCAACACAACCGGCAATTGTGACCAATTCTACCTACACTTTTGGCGACAACAGGCCTTTTTTTTTTTTTTTTTTTGAGGATGGGAAATCATCAAATGACTTCTCCCGCTCTGGGCAGAGCGAGAGGGTGTGTCAGACTTTTACTGACTAAAACCCACCCGTGTTCCTTCCGTTGCCTGTGTGCCGGGGCCGCGTTATCACTTTCGGACAAACCCGCAACCCCAGCAGGCATTGGTCTTTCGACCCCGTCGGTTGGTGCTGACATCTCTTTGAGGCGCGCGTGGAACACAACGCGCCGTCGACACGGGCCTGGTCCTTATCGGACGGCGAGCTGGGCGACAACAGGCCTGATGTTACGTTCCTAATATTTTTCTATTCTTTCAGATTCAACCGCAAAGCACAGATGCGCGAGACATGGCTTTCTGAGAACCAGCGACTGGTCAGCCAGGATAACTTCGGTTTTGACCTCGCGGCTGTGGAGGCGGCGGCTAAGAAACATGAGGCCATCGAGACTGATATCTTCGCTTATGAGGAGCGCGTGCAGGCCGTTGTTGCTGTGTGCTCTGAGTTACAGGCTGAGAGGTACTTATAAGATATAATTTTATTTCTCATGAGAACGCTCAATTACTTACTGAGACTGTTTGACTTATGGCCAGTTCAAATATTAACGAAAGTAATGACATATTATGTCACCAACGTACTGTATTACATATTGCTTGATAAATTAATTTGAAGAGTTTATAAATAATGAATGTAAGCTCACGTTTATTACACCTTTCTGACATAAGAGCTCCATTATCTTAAAGGTCTGCCCCATAGACTATCACATCTTTCTTTGTGTTGCCCTTTTAAGCCGACTTTACTCAGCTCTAACAATTTTTTTAGAGACTCCTATAACTTCATCATTTATTTCCATTTTTCAAAATATAACCGATAAACTTCACTATTCACTAACGAATACATCTCCTCAGATATCACGACATGGAGCGTGTGTGTGCTCGTCGCGACAACGTGTTGCGCCTGTGGGCGTACTTGTTGGAGCTGCTGCGAGCTCGTCGCGCCAGGCTCGAGTTGTCCCTGCAGTTGCAGCAGAACTTCCAGGTACGATTTGATTATTATCAACAGTCTAATAGAATTCATTGATGGATGTCAGGTCTCCTCTACAAAGGAGGTAATAAAACTCATCATTAAAATTCAACAAGTTAAAGTCTACAGTGGCGAACAACAAGAAAAGCGCAAACGAGACAATGTATCTCTGAGAAGCCCAACAGTGATTCTACTTTTTTGACACTGCAGCGAAAGTAATAATAGTAAACAGGCTATACAACAAGCTTGGCCTTAAGCGCGATGAGACGATCAGCAAAGAGGCGATCTCTTTCGTAGGAAAACTATAACAACAGCATACATTCTGGCTAAGTTAGAAAACATGTTCTGTACTCAATTCAACACAAATAACCCTTCATACAAAATATGCTCCCTATGTACTTACACAATATTTCCACCCACAGGAGATGCTATACATCCTGGACTCCATGGAAGAGATCAAGATGCGTCTGCTGACGGACGACTACGGCAAACATCTGATGGGCGTCGAGGATCTGCTGCAGAAGCACGCGCTGGTCGAGGCCGATATCAACGTGCTGGGAGAGAGGGTCAAGGTTAGTGTTTATAATAAATTGAAGAACTATATTAAGGTACAGCTCTGCTCACACAATAACCTGAGGTGCCGTTACCACTGTATCAGTGTTCATTCATTCAGCCGAAAGACGTCCACTGCTTTACATAGGCCTCCCCCAAATACTGCTACTTCGACCGGTTCTGTACGTCCCGCATCCAGCGGTTTCGTGCGGCCTTCACAAGGTCATCGGTCCACCTTGTGGAACGGCTTCCAACGCTTTGTCTTCCGGTACGCGGTCGCTACTCCAGAACCTTTCGGCCCCATCCGCCATCTGTTCTTATGTGCCCTGCACATTGCCACTTAAGTTTGACAATTCTTCCTGCTATGTCTGTTACCTTGGTTCTCCTACGGATCTCTTAATTTCTGATTCGATCACGTAGGGAAACTACAAACATAGTCCTCTCCATAGCCCTTTGGGGGACTTTTACCCTTCTAATAAGGCCCATTGTGTGTCCTGACAAATATCGTCAGGACACAGTGGTAACGAATGTTGTTAGACAACTGTCTTTGCAAGCTGTTTTATCTCCAAGGCAGAAAATAGTAAGCTAAATGACAATTGCCCTAAACATTAATATATGTCAAATGCTCCAATTGCACGACACAACGAACTGGATTTAACCATCTCTATTTGAGATGAGGCTACCAACTTGAATCACTAAAAAGGAACCTGTTGTTGGTTGTGATATAGTTCTATGTTGTTGAGTTGATGTATGTTCTATTAACTTATAACATAATCACCCTGTAATTTTTCCACTGCTGGGACACAGGCCTCATCTCTGTGAGAGGGAGTGGGCCGTAATCCACCACGCGGGCCTAGTGCGTAGGTAGATGTCACATGTCTTCGAATTTTTGGTTCTAGGACATGCCGGTTTCCCCACGATGATGTCCTTCACCGATTAGCTTACGCTACCAAGCAATTATTCAAAAACCAATCCTAAATTTATCCCTTTTATCCTACAGGTGGTAGTGGGCCAATCCCAGCGCTTCCTGGAACAAGAAGAAGGCGGCTACCGCCCATGCGACCCCGCCATCACCGTGGAGCGTATACAACAGCTCGAGAATGCGTATGCTGAACTTGTGCATCTCGCCGTCGAACGCAGGTAATTTCATTACATACAATTGTAGCATTTGTGTGAAAGATGATATAGATAGGAAGTGAACATTGCGATGACGTCAGATATAGACGATTCGAAGAAAAATACGTTCTGTGCCAACTGCAATAAATTGGGATAAGATTTGGAGAAACTTCGATTAGGTAGGGCACCGGTCTGATCATAGTTTGAGACATTGTCACTTTACTGACAGATTGACAATTATTCTGTAAAGCTTTGGAAAGTCATTTTTTTATGCTTGAATGAAAGACGTCTACTGCTGGGCGTGAAGCATTACCGCAACTCAGTGATATTCAAACTACCTGCTATTGTAATCATTCTTGTCTGAAATCCTCACTGGTGGATATGAAACGCCCCCAAGCACCACCACACACGACCCATTGAATTTCAAATTACCTTTTATTATAATCTACCACAAATAACTATTTAATGTTTCTCACACCTAATATTTTCTCTCGTAACAGAAAGCGTCTGGAGGACAGCCGCAAACTGTGGCAGTTCTACTGGGACATGGCTGACGAGGAGAACTGGATCAAGGAGAAAGAACAGATCGTCTCCGTTGATGACATTGGACATGATCTTACTACCGGTAACTATATTATAATGCAATGTGATGCTATATGCGTCAACTTTCAAATTGAATCAAAGGCCAAGACAATTGCATAGTCAAAGTTATTTATTTGCCAGTAACACGGTAATGGAATGTTCATACATTGCAAGACTTTTCTAAGTCCTTTTACCTAATGTTACTCAAATTACTGTAATCCCGGCCCCATCTGCATATATCGTGACAGAGCAATGCGTGCCGAAACTTCGTATGTTTTGCTCGCTGTAAAGTTATCGCTCTAATACGGTGGGCACTTTACCGACGAATTATCGTGCAATAATCCAAGATGGCTCTCCATTATTTCGTCAGAGCGTTTACGCAGTCCGGAAACAACAGTCGAAATGACCAACGCTGGTCCGACCATGCGCCACGCTTATCATGTACCGCCACCCGGGCGATGAGTGCTACGCAGCCCGAACTATCGCGACTATAACCGATAATGGTTGGTCACATCTGCGTGTATTGTTTCACTCTGCGAAGCTTCGTCACGATAGACGCAGATGCGGCCCTAGTATAAGAATGGACGATTGGGAACGGGGCAAATATTTGTCTGTTTTTATTGCACCAACGTGGCGCGTTGTGAAGAGAAATGAAGGGGAGAAAGTCAAATACAGACTTCGTGTCGCCGCTGCGCCCTCTATTGCGTCATTTGTTTTGAGGCTGAGTCTCGATCCCGATGTTTATCTTTCCAATAAATGATTACCCCTGATTCAAAAGTTTGCGAACCGATCGAAATTGATTATTTCCATTCGACAAAATAATAATATTACGACGATGACAAAGCGACTAGTCTCAGCGTATCGGACATCAAATTAAATAATTTGGGAGGTTCCGAATTTGATAAACTCCCGAATTCTCAAACTACTATGAGTTTTAGTATTCAGTTTTTTTTTTTAAACCTTGTAAATGTAAAAATATATTTGTTTTACAGTGTACTTGCTGATATCCAAACACAAGGCTTTGGAAGCCGACGTACAAGCTCACGAGCCACAACTTATGAGCGTGGCCGCTGTGGGAGATGAACTCATCTCTCAAGGGCACTTTGGAGCTGATAGGATTCAGGTAAAGAATACTTACTTTTGGATAAAGCTTTCGCTTTCGCTAAAAAAGATCACACCAACACTTATTATATACTTATATGAAAAGAGGGGCATACCATACTGCTTGGGCTGTAAAACGATGGAACACAGTTAATTGTTTACTGTTGTGATGAGCTCAGCAACCATTTAGAGATTTAGGTCGTACCAGTATGTCAATTAATGCGATTTCGCATAAATTTCATTAGCATGTGAATTCATGAGTCGTAGCATGCTAATTGCTATTGCTATGCTAATTGCTAATAATGAAGTATGTGAATTTTGTTAATATGCGAATTAAATTATTATTAACAATCTCGCCTTCATTCAATATACAACACTAAGTACGCGCAAATCAAAGAAAATAAGATAACAATTGCTTAACCCATTCTTCGCAAGTTCGCAGCACTGCTAATAAATTTCACTCGCGAACGAGGTCATGGTTACGTGAATCCGATAGATTTAGTATTCCCGACTTCCCGTGGGTACGACAGAGAGCGCACGCTACCGCTGCGTGCGTCGACGCTCTGACGTATGATAGTATAAAAAAGTACGAAGCGATAAATTCACTTAGCACTTCACAAAATTGCGCAACTATATTTCATTTGGGAAATAATAATATAATAATAAAAACGTTTATTCTCTCCACCACATAATGAACACTCAGTACAGTACATAAATGTGTATACAAAAATACATTGATGTAGCGGAGACTGGAGCCTGTACTAGGAATACCTGTGTTACAGGTCTCCAGGCCTCCAAACTACCCGGACATTGCACAGTATACACACATAATAACAGACGTTAATGTTGGGAAGAAAGATAAAAACAAATTTAAAACAAACAAGTGAAGTCAAATAAAAGCTTTTTAAAAAAAAAAAAACTTATAATAAAAAAAACTTATAATCTAAAATCTGGAAATGCTAAATGAGCATTCGCATGCTAACAATGAATGCGAATGCTAATTAATCCATCACTACGTACCACCAAGAATGGTGAGCTTTTTTTAACAACTTAATAAAAGGAGTATGTATGTAATATTATTGGAACTGCAATATAATCTATTAGGGCTTCCAAACAAATATACAAGATTTTATAGGTGCATGTATGTATGTTTCTCCACGCATTTCTCCGAAACTATTAATCGGATCATGACCATTTTTTTATTGACACACATTTACTTCAACTTGGAGAACAGTGCAAGTTTCATCAAAATAGGTTCAGTAGTTTTCAAGATATGGACTAATACGTGTAATTGTGACGGCCTGTTTATTGATACAAAAAAAAATTGAAATACAAAAACTTTTACAAAAAAAGTTTTTGTTGAAGATGCGATTATTTGTATCATATCGTGAAAAAGTTTTATATTTCTATAAGGGTCGATTATTCTACTTTTTTACCGTCTCAAAATTCTGTTACCTCATTACTTAAATAACATTAAGTACTTATTCAGTGTATATCTGTGTGTACAGGACCGTCTCCGCGACATCCTGTCCCAATGGAACCACCTGCTGGACATGGTGTCTCTCCGCAAGAACCGCTTGGATGCGGCCGTGCGCTACCACCAACTGTTCGCTGATGCTGATGACATCGACAACTGGATGTTGGATACTCTTAGGTATGATTATTTTATATTTTAAGTTTACAGCATAAGAAATAGCGTCAGGCTATTTCTTATGCCTTTCTATGTGAAAGAAAGGCAACTCGAGTAGCGAATTGATCATAATAAAGCATTCCAGAACAGTCAATGGCTTGTAAACTATATACTGAACCAATTCTAGTTACCTTATTGTAAGGCAGAACATTGTCATTGCAGCAAATGGGTTGGTGATCGTATCGTTCTTGCACTTGTGAAAGGGTTCACAAGTGCAAGAACGATACGATCATCAACCCATTTCTCGGGTTTCTCATGTTTTTGTTTGGAGTTGCTTGCTTAGAACTGCACGCAGGCGCACCGCCCCCGTGCAGTTAACCTAACACCTATTGATCTCTATGACAAAATACATCCATGTGCCAACTTCCTTAGTGATCGGTCAAACGGTGTTGGAGTATATCAATGTCGTATATACCAACATCCATTATTTGTATATAGATAGTATATAAATTTCATGTTCTATTGTCTAGGTTGGTATCATCCGAAGATACCGGCGTGGACGAGGCTCAAGTACAGAGTCTGCTGAAGAAACACAAGGACGTCACCGACGAACTCAAGAACTACGCCAACGTCATTCAGCAGCTTAAACAACAGGTACGCGTTACTTTTGTATTTATGAATGTGATTTTGTTGAGATTGACGTAGAAAACACGGGTTTAGGAGTCATTACAGAGTTTTTTCTCTACTTTCTCTACATCATTGAGTTTTCTCAATGAAGTTCCCGAAAATACGTAATTTTCGGGTGAAGCACATACATATTTCACTATCATCATTATTCCACTACTAGGAAAACGGGCAAGGAGAATTTTTATTGAAAATAATTTGTTAATTTTTATCCTCCCAGGCTCAAGAACTAAGCCCCTCAGACGCAAACAGCGCCGAAGTCCGCGAACGCCTCGCCGCCATCGACGCTCGTCACGGCGAGCTGGCCGAGCTGGCGCGGCTGCGCAAACAGCGTCTGCTGGACGCGCTGTCGCTGTTCAAGCTGCTGGCCGAGGCCGACGCGGCCGACCAGTGGATCGCGGAGAAGGACAGGATGCTGGACACTATGCTGCCGCCCAAGGACATCGATGATGTGGAGATTATGAAGCACAGGCTAGTTATCTTTTCATCATTATAGTCATTCAGACAAAAGACGTCCACTGCTGGGCATAGGCCTCCTCCATGCGTCGTTATGCCAACCGGTCCTGTATTCCTGGTTTCTGTATTTTTAGAAGATTCCTGCGACTTTAGCCAGGTTATCAGTACACTTTATGGGGTTCAGAATTTCTTCATTTTATGTCGACACACTCAAGTAACATAATGTTCATTATTTTTATTTCACGAAAATCTTGTAACGGCCTAATCTGTCCAATATCGCTTCATGAATGTCTCTGGGTATTTCAAGGCATCGCTTATGTTATGGAACGTCATTAATATGATTGTTTTATCCACAGATACGACGGTTTTGACAAGGAGATGAACGCCAACGCGTCGCGCGTGGCCGTCGTGAACCAGCTGGCGCGCCAGCTCATCCACGTGGAGCACCCGCAGGCGGCGCGCATACAGGAGCGCCAGGCCGCGCTCAACGGGGCCTGGAGCGAGCTGCGGGAGAAGGTACTGGGAAGCACTAGCTTTTTCGTAGTCAAATTGTCAAACTGATGTTTTCAATGTGTGCTGAGAAGGTGTCTCTCGACTTACCATTTGTGTCGGTTCAGTTTCCCTGAGCTTAACTATTCCAAATTCAGTATATTCGAAACTACCTTAGAATCATTGATTTGGAAGATCGTATCAACTCTTTGTGTAACAAAATTACACAACAGTATTACAAAGCGGGTGGGTAGTTTCTTTCTGCGACCCATAAATAGGTGTTACATTATAGAACTCCAGTTATGTTTCTTTAGATGAATGATATTTAAAATCCTCAAAAATTACTTTGAAGAACCAACTTCGTTTTTCCATTGCAAAATCTATAAATATTATAAATTAAAGTCGCTTTTCGTGTTTGTCTGTAAGTCCGCGTTGTTCTTCTTAACCACGCAACAGATTTTTAATGAGGTTTTCACCATTGTTTAGAAAATTAATTCCGGAAGATTTATGTGTATAAAACGTTAGATATTAAAGCTACATAAAACGAAATAATCTCGATGATTGAAATAAACACTAACCTTCATATTATTCAACCCAGGCTGAATCAAAGAAGGACGATCTCAAGTCCGCCCAGGGAGTGCAGACGTTCCACATCGAGTGTCGCGAGACTGTGTCCTGGATCGAAGACAAGAAGAGGATCCTGCAGCAGACCGACAACTTGGAGATGGATCTCAATGGTGAGAATTTAGTACCTTTGGTTTTAGAGAAAAAATTAACAAAAATGAAGGAATTGGGTGTAACCCTGTGAGCAGCAAAATGAATAGATATGGTAAGTTATATTATGACATTTTTTAGTGCTATACTAACTAGCTGGGCAAATTATAACCAAGATATCTTGAGATCGATTGATGAGATGAGAGATTTTTGAGGACAAATAAGGTTCGTATGTAATTTATTTGTATTTTTTTTTGCAAATTTATTTTTATGTATTTTTTGCAATTCCATATCCGACATGGGTAGGTTTGAACCAATTTTTTTTAACGTTTTTATTAAGAACTGGTGGGCACAGTTAAGCAATAAATATTATCTTTATCTCTATCAAGGAGTGCGTGTTTATTTAGGTTTTGTTTTCGCTTTAAAAATATATAATAATAATAATACGAGCCTGTTACTGTCCCACTGCAGGGCAAAGGCCTCTTCTCATACAGAGAAGGCGCGAGCATTGATCACCACGCTTGCTCAAGACGGGTTGGCGATTTCAGACTTATATTAACTATATAAGTCCAGGTTTCCTCACGATGTTAAGTTCGCAGAAAAAGTGACTTAGGGACTGCGTATTATTAAAACAGATTGATTTTCAGTACTTTGTATATTGCGAAATATTGGTAGGTTTGTTCATGCAAAGTCTTTTTTAGATCCTCGCATACATATCGATGTTACATAGTTCCATAATAGTTATTATAAAACTTAAACGAAGGTGCGACAATCGTCATGTAATACGATCATAATGGAGGAGTTGTCTTTGGTTTCCTAGATGATGCGGTTACAAGTCAATAAAAATAACTAATGTAACAACGTTCTTACGAAGATTAATGCAGTTCGAGGTTATTTGTTTATTTTATTGTATAGTTTTACGATGTTTTTCAATAATTATTGTTCAAAGTGAAGTGATGTCAATAGGTACAATATAGTCATAATTTCATTGTATGGTTTTCCACTCCAAGAACCATTCGGCCGTTTGTCGGGATGGAACCTCAACGAGAAAGAAGATTACGCGGCTATAGTAAATGTATGTACTGTCGCTACTTAGGCGTCATTATCTCGTTCTCGTTGACGTCCGGTTCACGGTGCGGTGGACAAACAGTGTAATTATAATGAAACTAAAAAGTCATTACTTTTTAATCTCAGGGGATCCCCCAAGAGGGAATGAAGTTTCTTAGAACGCTCTATTGTGTTTCGAACGGTAAACTAAGGAGTGCCAGCTAGAGAAAGACTTCGTTATAAAACATATTATCTTGATTTTAGAAAATCTTTCGAAAATTGAATTAGTAGGACACGATTTTTTCTCTCTTTTTTTTTTTTGAGGTTGTTTAATTATCAAATAACTTCTCCTGCTCTGGGCGGAGCGGGAGGGTGTGTCAGACTTTTACTGACTAAAACCCACCCGTGTTCCTTCCGTTGCCTGTGTGCCGGGGCCGCGATATCTCTTTCGGACAAACCCGCAACCCCAGCAGGATGCTCATATACCCTAACATCTCGAATGTTACCCGTTTTAGTAATACCTACCCATCTTTTCTCCAGGTGTAATGACTCTACAGCGTCGCCTATCAGGCATGGAGCGCGACCTCGCAGCTATCCAAGCGCGCATCTCTTCGCTGGAGAGCGAGGCCTCCGCCATCGAAGGAGAGCATCCCGAGGAGGCGCAGCTCATCAGAGACCGCGTCACCACGATCACTGATAACTGGGAACAGCTTACGCAGATGGTAAGTAGTTATGTAAAATTATTATAATCAACTCTATATAACACGTAAACTACATTCAGGTCCGTAAAAAAAAAAATTCGTCATCATTATCATTCTTTTGCCCTTATCATAATTTATCGGGGAATAGGCAACATCTAAAAAAAAATTAAGTAAAATATATTTAAATAATTTGTGAATTTTGAAAACGATATGGATTTCTAACAAAAATAATTGCACTTGACCACTACCTAGCTTGATGATAAGCGCAACATGACAAACTTTGTACTCACTCCATAAACTTTGTATTTCCTAGAAAGTAGGGTACTAAATTTTATGCAGCAAGTCCTATCGTTTCGACGACTCAGATGTCTGACTAGTCTTGTGGCTAACAACATTAGTCAGATATCTGAGTCGTCTGAGTCATAATCTAACACATTATAACATGCTAATCATAACATTTTCTCTTAGCTCAAAGAGCGCGATGCTAAGCTGGAAGAGGCGGGAGACTTGCATCGCTTCTTGCGATCCGTGGACCACTTCCAGGCCTGGCTCACCAAGACTCAGACCGATGTCGCTTCGGAGGGTGAGTAACCATGTCTAATGTATGCAAAAACTTCAGTAGGTCAGCAAATGAAGAATACTGCCACAGTAAAAAAAAAATACAAGATTCTATCTACTGATAAATCAGATATATTCGATCTAAACTACCAACAGCTTTAAAGACTTCTCAGAATCTAGAACGATTTCAAGCATGAATGATGAATCTCCACTCAAATCCAATATGTTAGTGGCAATTCTATATTAATATCAACTCAAATCTACACTTTTATCAAAATGGACGCGGACTAGAAAGAAGAGACTCGAGTAGCTGTCTAGAATTCAAGCCTAAGAATATTTCACGAATGGTTTGAATCGAGACGTCTTTGCCCACACACTTCTATGGTCAGCCCACACAACATATTTTGAAGTTACAAAAACTCGTAAAGTAACGGAAATATTTTTCTTATAGACACGCCCTCAAACCTGGCGGAGGCCGAGAAGCTGTTGTCTCAGCACCAGACCATCAAGGAGGAGATCGACAACTACAAGGACGAGTATGCCAAGATGATGGAGTATGGAGAGAAGATCACTGCCGTATGTATCATATTAATAATACCAACCTATTATTTTTCTACTGGCTTCTTTTTATACAGAGAAAACCCAATTTTTATTACAGGCGGTTCATCCGAACATTTTCGCTTATAAATCGTACTAGATGTTGCGTGAAAGAGTGGCCAGAACTTATAGACCAAACATTGATTTTGCATTGTTGGAAATAACTTAGAACTATCATATATTTTTTAATTATTTATAATTTTTTTTAATTTTTATTGTTTGTGCGATGAACCATTAAAGCCAGTTTTTATTACCAGTTTGGTTGATGATCGCGACATGGTTAGGCTGGTAATTCTTCCAATCACCTTTCGTTAGATCTAGACAAACGATTCTTATTTACGTGCTAATAAATCCTTTCAAATGCCTACCTTTTTCCTGGTTTATACTAATCCAAATTATAATTTCTCATAGGAGCCATCAACACAAGACGATCCTCAGTACATGTTCTTGCGCGAGCGTCTAAAGGCTCTTCGCGAAGGCTGGGCCGAGCTTCAACAGATGTGGGAGAACAGACAACAGCTGCTCACACAGAGCCTCGAGCTGCAGCTGTTGCAGAGAGATGCCAGGCAGGCTGAAGTACTGCTGTCGCACCAGGAGCACAGGTATAGCATTATAATTTTCTTGTGAACAAATAAAAAGAAATACGACATACACACGTGCAATCCTTGGTACATCTACTAACGAGGAATATCATTCACAGGATAGGCAAGACCGAGCCACCGACCAACCTGGAACAAGCCGAGAACATGATCAAGGAACACGAAGCCTTCCTTACCACTATGGAAGCCAACGACGACAAGATCAACTCCGTCGTTCAGTTCGCCAACAGACTGGTCGAGGAGAGGCACTTCGATGCCGACAAGATACAGCGCAAGGCTGAGAACATCGACGCACGACGCAACGCCAACCGCGAAAAGGCTCTCCAACAAATGGAGAAATTACAAGACCAACTACAACTACACCAGTTCTTGCAGGACTGCGACGAACTCGGAGAATGGGTACAAGAGAAGAACGTCACCGCGCAGGATGATACATACCGCTCCGCTAAAACAATCCACTCCAAGTGGACCCGCCATCAAGCATTCGAAGCAGAAATCGCGGCTAACAAGGAACGCCTCTTCGCTGTACAGAACGCTGCTGAAGAACTGATGAAGCAGAAACCAGAATTCGTCGAAGTTATCTCCCCGAAGATGACCGAACTCCAAGATCAGTTCGAAAACCTGCAAACCACAACAAAGGACAAGGGCGAACGCCTATTCGACGCCAACCGAGAGGTTCTTCTACACCAGACCTGCGACGACATCGACTCGTGGATGAACGAACTCGAGAAACAAATCGAGAACACCGACACCGGCACTGATCTGGCATCTGTGAACATTCTCATGCAGAAGCAACAGATGATCGAGACACAGATGGCCGTTAAAGCCAAGCAAGTCACCGAACTGGAGACTCAGGCTGAATACTTGCAGAAGACTGTACCCGACAAGATGGATGAAATTAAGGAGAAGAAGAAGTCTGTGGAACAACGATTCGAACAGTTGAAGGCTCCGTTGTTGGATAGGCAGCGTCACTTGGCGAAGAAGAAGGAAGCCTTCCAATTCCGCCGCGACGTTGAGGACGAAAAACTATGGGTTCACGAAAAAATGCCGTTAGCAACCAGCACAGACTATGGCAACTCCCTATTTAACGTGCAGATGTTGCAAAAGAAGAACCAGTCTCTAAAGACGGAGACCGACAACCATGAGCCAAGGATCCTGACTGTGATCTCTAATGGACAGAAGCTGATTGATGAGGGACATGACGACACGCCCGAGTTCAAGCAGCTTATTGAGGAACTTACCGCGAGGTGGCGAGAACTGAAGGGTGAGTTATTTTACCAAATAGTTGTCTTGTTTTTTGTTATTTTTCAAATAGTAAAAAGTACTGGCTAAATCACGTCATGCTGTACTTATCTCCCGTTACAACAAGCGACGAAAGTAGGGGGCACATCACAAAAAGACGATCGAGTATATTAGCTTATCGATTAATATTTGTAGGAAATTAAAATGGCAATTATTTGCGGATCGATTAAGTACACGCCAATAATAATCACTGAGCACAATACAAAAAATCCTACAGAAATAGTAGTGTAGCAAATAGTTCTGTGTAAATTTCGATTACGAAAAGTAACAGTGTTAATTGATTTTCGTTGCTAACCGTTCGGTACCTTAACTTTCTGGATATTCTAACAATAATTCTATTCCACAGATGCCATCGACGAACGCAAGAGCAAACTGTCCCAGTGGGAGAAGGCACAACAATACCTATTCGACGCGAACGAAGCCGAGGCCTGGATGAGTGAACAGGAACTGTACATGATGGTAGAAGATAGAGGAAAGGATGAGATCTCCGCACAGAACCTGATGAAGAAACATGAGATACTGGAGCAGGCTGTAGATGATTACGCACACACTATCAGGCAGTTGGGCGAGACTGTTCGACATCTTACTGCTGATGAACATCCACTCAGGTAACTTACTTCATTATAAATATTAATTACCAGCTGACCACGGTTTCACCCGCATAAGTCTCGATCCCGTCATAATATCGGGATAAAAAGTATCCTATGTCCTAATCCAGGTCATGGTCTAGCTATATGCGAAATTTCATCCAAATCTGTTCAGCTGTTTTAGCGTGAAAATGAAACAAAAAATAACTCAATTTCGTATTTTGAATATTGACCTTTTTATAGTCCTCTAGAATGATCAGTATTGCAAAAGCATCTTGTTTAAAAAAACATTTTATTGGTGAATAAGCCTCGGACTTGATGAGGGACTAATCCTGGAGTTCTTACGCTAAATTAAACACTGTGTTTATTACTGGGAATCTCCTCTCATTTCTTCCATTTCTTCTATGGCTTTCACATAACCATAAAACGACTTCTGAATCTGATAGGCTGCTATATCGAACAGCAGTGGGTATGGGAATATTGTCACGATCACTTGTATAAAAAGATTTTTCATTTATGCAATTTCAATAACAGGAGGCAGAAGAAGGTGCATCCAGACGTATCATCTTCCTACCAACCGAAAGACGTCCATTACTGAATATAGGCCTTCCCTAAGTGTATTTATTTGTATTTTTAATGAAAACATATTTTTTTCAGCGAACAAATTTCTGTAAAGCAATCCCAAGTGGACAAACTATACGCTGGTCTGAAGGACTTGGCGGGCGAGCGTCGCGCCAAGCTCGACGAGGCGCTGCGTCTGTTCCAACTGTCGCGCGAGGTCGATGACCTGGAGCAATGGATCACCGAGAGGGAGCTTGTTGCTAGCTCCCAAGAGTTGGGACAGGACTATGATCATGTTACTGTGAGTATTTAATTATTTACAGGTTCAACTAGGACAAAGGGGTGGAGGAAATAGGAAAAAGCTCAAAAGACTTTATCTGATCTAAAAAATGAACATTAGAACAGTCGTTTTTGAATCATGATTGTTTTTAACTCGCATTTCGACATGCAATAACACTTCTGTGATAAATAGAGCTGTTGAAAATTATTCACTGCAGTTTGAAATTCTTAGAAGCATAGTAAATTTATAGTTGAAAATTTTTTGTCTGTCATTCTTCTAAGCCTCATAAAATATACTGTATGCATATTACGGTCTTTTTAACGTGGCATTTTAATTGAGCTAATTAAAACCATACCTTTTCAACTAACAACAATTCTCTATTACAGCTACTATGGGAGCGCTTCAAGGAATTCGCTCGCGAGACACAAGCAGTTGGCTCGGAACGCGTGGCGACAGCAGAACGTATCGCAGACCAGATGATCGCTATGGGACACTCGGACAACGCCACCATCGCGCAATGGAAAGAGGGACTCAAAGAGACCTGGCAGGATCTGTTGGAGCTTATTGAGACCAGGACACAGGTCAGTTGGATTCAGGATAATAGTTCCTAGAAACAAAATTTGGAAAATAAAACATTTTATTCGATTTTTATACTAATCGCTGATAGCCAACTTTCCTGACAGACGCTGTCATAAAACGTAGGAGTGTGACGGCGATTATATTCGGTACAATTTACTATCATTGTCCTGCTCTGAAGTTTTACGACCGCAACTATCGCCTCGTCTTGGCCGTCTTTCTATTATTTCGCAACAAATAATTATATTGTTCTCAAAGTATTCTATATTTTACTTCACTATAATAATTATTTGTTGTTATTTCTTAATCGTACTAACGCTATCTCCTTTTTCAGATGTTGGCGGCATCCCGCGAACTCCACAAATACTTCCATGACTGCAAGGACACACTACAGCGTGTCAACGAGAAGGCGCGCGGCGTCAGCGACGAGCTCGGTCGCGACGCTATAAGCGTCGGCGCGCTGCAGAGGAAACATCACAACTTCATGCAGGACCTCAGCACTCTGCACCAACAGGTATGTCTTGTTTTAGTTAAAATTTGATCTATGATAATATTAGGTGAAAGCCAGAAAGTTTTAGTCATATCAATTAACTTGGGCTTATCGTAAGCTACTGTTCGACATAGGCTTCTCAAAAGCTTCGCCTTATAACCCAGTTCTCCGTTTCCTGCATTCTGTTTGTCTCAGTTTTTTTTCTCAGATTTTCGATTTATTTAACTGGAACTTGGACATGAAGGAATTGAATTGTGTATTTATGTAATTAAATTGTCGTGAATTTGTATATATAAGTAAATAAAAAACCGTTAGTTCGAATTGATTACAAACCAACTTGAACGTCATATAACATTACGATTGGAATTGAGGAAAAGGCTGAGCAATGTAAGCATTCTTTTTGTTTCAACTAAGTTCTTGTTGTCACTTGTCAGGTGGAAGCGATCCGCGGCGAGTGCGCGCGCCTGGGCGCCATGTACGCGGGCGAGAAGGCGGCCGAGATCACCCGGCGCGAGGCGGAGGTGCGCGAGGCGTGGGCCGCGCTGGCCGCCGCCTGCGCCGCGCGCACCACCAAGCTGGAGGACGCCGACCACCTGTACCGCTTCCTGAACCTCGTGCGCACGCTCACCGTGTGGATGGACGACGTGGTGCGCCAGATGAACACCGGCGAGAAGCCGCGGTACGGCGCCTAAAGCGATACTCGGACGTTTGATATTGTTTTTAACACTCGAACAATGTTGTCAAAAGATTTTTTTTTATATTTTGTGTTAATATTCTAAAATACAGAAAAAATACAATAATCTTAATCTCGCATTCGAGTTAGCAAGATACATTTAAAAATATCAAAGCCATATTTAACTTTTGTGGTCAATTTAAAGTCAATGTCATATTATTTATTTCTTTTGCCTCATTATTTTATTAAAAGTTCTGGAAACCTATGAACAAAATAAAAAGAAAATCACCTGTTCTAAAATTACATTTATTTTAACTGGCTATCTCTTCCACAGTGACGTCAGTGGCGTGGAACTCCTAATGAACAACCACCAGTCTCTAAAGGCAGAGATCGACACTCGCGAGGACAACTTCTCAGCTTGCATCTCGCTCGGACGCGAACTATTAGCGAGACAGCACTATGCATCCTCTGATATCAAGGAGAAGCTCCTACAGCTGACCAATCAACGCAATGCGTTGTTACGTCGCTGGGAAGAACGCTGGGAGAACCTCCAACTTAGTAAGTATATCATGTCACTGCTTATGAATGAAATTACAACTATCAACATCGATTTCCATTTTTTATCGATTGATAATTACTATTTTGTATGAAGATGCCATTTCAACTTAAATGTTCACAAGAACCTTTGCGATTATATGTAGTTAGGTAAACAGATCGTATAACAGATCCTAATCCTAACTAATATTATACGTAAGTGTTTGTTTGTTACACTTTCACGCTAGCCTGCTGAACGGATTTGGATGAAATTTGGCGCACGAGTAGACCATGACCTAGGTTAATATCCGACATGCATGCGTACGCGAAGCCGCTGGCAAAAGCTAGTTGACTATAAGCTTAAAATGTCTGTATGTTAAAATCAAATGTTCCATTCTTAATCAGTGTGTGCCGTTTCATAAGAAAGGGCACACACCTTTATGTAATGTGAAAATCCTTAGTCAAAACATTTCCTTGACTTATTATATTAACCCATATGCTGTAGTAGAATAGTCAACTGGTTACAGTTCGATTCAAACTTAATGGCGGCTCTGAAAAACGCTACGCGCTGCGCAGTACCGCACCGCTCACCCCGTTAACACGTGAACTCGTTACTGCGCAGCGACTCAACTTATGTTCCGAGCCGCCATTAAGTTTGAATCGGGGTGTACCCTATTAAGGGCCGGGCAGGCGTCTACACTATTAACATAAGTGTAGACGCCTAGAAGGCCTTTATCTTACTTATCATAACCTTTTCTAATATTAAAAATTCTTTCAGTCCTGGAAGTATACCAATTCGCCCGCGACGCGGCCGTGGCCGAAGCCTGGCTGATAGCCCAGGAGCCGTACCTCATGTCCCAAGAGCTGGGCCACACCATCGACGAGGTGGAGTCGCTCATCAAAAAGCACGAAGCCTTCGAGAAGTCGGCCGCCGCACAGGAGGACAGATTCTCAGCATTGCAGAGGCTTACTACCGTATGTATTGAGCATTGTATTGCACGGGATAATTGTAAGATGGTTTTAGGGTGGTTGGGCCCGCTTGGTGTATTTTATACTCAATTTAGTGCCGAATTTTCAATCATAAACATTGCGGTGTTACTGCTTTTGTATAGAAAAAATAATGTAAATATGTCAAACCGCCATATTTATTCTTTAGATAAAATTTATCTGAAGATGAAAAATTGACCTTTAGCGATAAATATAAACTTTTACCGCACGTCAACATAAATCCCCAAATTCATTTGGAAACAAAGTCGCACAACATGTTTTTGTGTTACGGGATTTTATTTATTGGCTAAAAAAAGTTCCGGAAGATTATTTCATGGAATATTTGATGTGTAAGGAAACAAGTTAAGCAACTGTTACTCAACTTTGTTTCGATGGACGGGGCTTAAGACACTGGTAGTCAGAATAACTAGTAATGTAGCAACAATACTAATTTGCACTTTTAATTTGCACGATAAGACTGTTTGTAAATTGACTTAAAACATGTTACCTGACTCGACTATTAATACTTCATAGATAATAACTACAAAACTGCTACCGACTATTAAGGATCTCGCGCACTTGATGGCCCCGACCACGATTTTTGGTTACACCGACCAGCACGCATAGCATGACAACCATAGAAACGGGTTTTCCCGATGGAAGAATAGACAAAATGACTGTGATTGATAATCTGTCATTTTAAAATACAATAGACGACGTATATTTAGTAACCTAATCCGCTTAACTGTTCATAAAGAGTCATAAAGAACCCTGTAAGAAATTGACACGTGTTTCACCTCTCAACAAGGCATCCTCAGGATGACGATTAACTTGTCGCGAGCCCAGACACGACGTGTTGCCACGTCAAGCGTCGAGAGCAGTGTGAGCCACATCGCCCGACACACATGTCGATTTCTTACAGGGTTCTTTATGACTCTTTAAGAACAGTGAAGCGGATTAGGTTACTAACTATACATCGTCTATTGTATTTTATAATGGATTTCCGCAAAGTCACGCCTGAGTCAATTAACTATCTGTCAATTTGTCTATTCTTCCTTTGACAAAATCCGTTTCTATTGTGGGCATGCTAAGCGCGCAAGTAAACTATAGAAATTGGCTAGTTGGCCGTTGCGAGCAAATGCGCGTTTCTATAGTTTACCTGATCGGTGCGACCAAAAGTCGAGTCGGCCGCTTAGCGAGATCCCTTAAATCTCATACAATACTTGAACTAATGAAATGATCAAATAGTGCACGCTTGGTGTTTGGTTTCACTCTTCTAATTTCTTTTTTCTTATCCACAACTAGCTTGAACAGCGTGAATCTTCAATGTGGCCTAGTGAACAACCTTGGGATAAATGTGACGAATCAGACTTTACCTACGAACCCCCTCCCACTATCCGCTCCCACGATCCCCTTACCTTAACCATAGACAAGCACGAACGACCTGTCAGCCAGATAGTCGAAGAAATCATAACAGACAGCAATAAATTTCAAATACCAGAGAAAATTAAAGCTCGCGTTCTAAGTATAAACTACGCCAATAATCAAAGGAAAAACGATTCTCATCTATGGTCCGTGTCTATGTCAAATAATCGCAATAGTCTGTCAACGATATCAGAGACAAGTTCGCCATGCTCTCCGCCAATGTCGCCGATGATGTCACCTGAAATATACAGCTCAGTTTTCTTTGAATTTCCCGATCAGGCTGAAAAAGCCAACGAGTACTTAGCTTGCGTAGACTTAATACTATGGGAGCGGCTTTCATATCAAAACGTATACCCAAACGTCTCGCTACTAAGGCATAAAAGTAATAGTTCCTCAAAATCTAGTTTAAAAAGGTTTATTAGGAAATGGTCAAAGAAAGTTAAACCTTTAGACACAGATATTAAAGGTGAAGTTGCCGTGTTGTCCCTGCCCGGTTTGACGAGCAGTAGTAGTTCGAAGGCTATCAACGACCTTGGTAAAGAGGTGAAAAGTATACCTTTGAGTTCCTCCCTCCTCCTGCTATCCCAGACCCGTACCCTCTTGTTCCCTGAAGGTGCATGGTATTATAACTATTTGGATAGTGTAAGTGTGGTGTTTGGTGTATTGCATGTACTTACGCTTGAAGGCTGGCGGCATGGACCATAAAAACCAACTTACGCATGAAAACCTATTTGCTTGACTTTTTTTATAGCTTGGTGTGAAATTCGCATCGGGGATCCTGAAATGGATTATTATTGTTTTTACTCTATTCCAATTATGAATAATACGGGGTCTTTATTATTATTAATCAGCGAAACTTCACTAACTTGGTACCACGTCAAGTACAAATAGTGCCATCCACGAAGCCGAGCCCCAATCCTCTTCCTAAACGCTTACAGTACCAGAGTGCAACGTTCCGGTAGTGTTTTAGTATTGGTTGATAAATGTAATTAGTAAACACGACAAAACTAAAACACAAGAGAAGAGTGGGGCGCGTCTTCGTGGATAGCACGATCTGTATCTAATAATATAAAACAAAGAAATGCGCGTGTAGCACAGTACACGTGATAGAACTGAAACTTCTTAAAATATAAAGAATAAGAGAGATTTAGTGTGGGAGACAGAGAGTTATATCTTTCTTCTCTCTCATGTAACGAAATTTGCCTAGACGTGACGCGTCCTTGAAATTTCACTCTCAATTCTCGTCCAATTATCCAATCGCCGCCTAAAAAGTTTCACTTGAAAAATTATTTCTTAAAAAACCCAACAAGTATGTGAAGTTTCGCCAAGTACTTAAAATAAAACATTTTATATTGTAATCTCTATACATGGTAAGTATATCGAAATAAAGGAATAAGGAAGCTACAAAATCCTCGCTAATACTAAAGCCGAGCACGAATCTACTAACTAAACCCAACATGCGCGTACGCTGCCGTTAATAAGCAATCGAGTTTTAAGAGCGTTCATCCAAAAAGTCGGCAACGTCGCAAATAGCTGTCAAATATTTACCTGTTTTGACTAATTTGGCAGTATTATTATATGGAAATAAGAAATATGACCTACTAGTAAACTAGAATATTAATAATGAATAGTAATTATAACTCAGAATTTGATGTTGTAACCGTTTCAGGTGTAAAAAAGGCATTTGGAGAGTTTCCAAATACTTTATTTACATCTAAAACGAAATATTTGGTGTTACGGTATTAATTAATGCATTTCATAATCAATATTTTAGTTCACTAGTTAGCCGTATTTCTTATTTCGTTGACGTTACCCACTTTCTGTATAAAAAAGCTCTTAAAAAGAAACTACTCCCACAACGACGCTCTAGAAAACCGAAAAAAAAATAATAACTTTCGGGTCCACCTGCATTACTATCACTAAATACGTTTACCGCTAAACGTATTTAAAAATCGTTCTGTTTCTGCCAATCGTTTGAAGATGACAGACACAAGATGAAGTTTTAAATATGTAATGCGCTAAATTCATTTATGACGCAAGCGGGCCTTAATGTGCCATTAACGGCCGCTTACTGCAGCATACCTGCTTCATATACTAACTGTTTCAACCATTGCAGTTCGAAGTGAAAGAGAGGAAGCGAAGGCAAGAGGCCGCCGAGGCCGCCGAGCGCGAACAGCGCGAGCGCGACGCCGCCGCCGCCGCCGCCGCGCAGGACGTCGCGGACCGCGCGCACACGCCGCAGGACCTGCAGCCGCAGGGTATGTGTGGCCGCTATACTATACCGACAGATGAATGTGGCAGGAATTGGGTTAGGTGTTGATAACTTGAAGATTGGCTTGTCGAAGTGATATAGACATGATCTGATTTTTATATTTGGCATTGTAAAAGCACGATCAATAAACATCCAGAAATAAAACTCCATTGAGACGATGAAAGTTTCTTGCCTGTGGCATACCATTTTATGGTATGTAATTGAATCGCAGAACACTCACAATCATAGAAAATTGGGGGTTTTCTTGAGTTCTACTCGAGTTTTGTCAAGTTTAAAAATTAAGTATTTTTTGTATTTGATGGACCTTGATTTACCATTGATCGAGCTTTTACAGTACCATATTTCTTATCCAAAAGAGAAAAAAATCCAGAACTATGATTTCTACTGTAACTTGACAATTGGTATAATTTTTGTTTCCAAAAAAAAATTGATATGCTAGGTTTTAATTTCCAAAAAAAAAAAACAGTAATATTAATGTATGACTATCTAGTCAAAAACACAGAGAACATTTCCACTCTAAAAGATTAACATCACTTCGTTTCACGGATTGCAATGTAAGCACGCATGTGTAATGTCTTCTAGCACTGTCGAATCAAAATGTCAACTATTCAGTAAAGAACGATATCTGGAACTTCCACTAACTTTCACCATAACGGTGAATGCTGCTTGCATATGCAATAACACTTACAATTAGAATTTTTTATAAAGTATACTTTTATCTAAGAGGAAGTGTAGGAATTTTGACTTTAAGTATAAAGAAATTAAGCACATTTCGCACTACAGCCTAAGAAGGCTTACGGCAATGCTTGCCGCTTTACGTGTGAATTACTTTATGCCCTTTTTATTCGCTTATTCAGTCGACTAACAAAACCGGCCCTAATGACAGTTAAGTATCGGTTCGAATATCGAACGGATACTGAAGTCCCGTGGGGTACTTGCATAACACACTTACGATGGCAATGCCTATTAACATTTTGACAGTTCAAAAACATTAATTGCATTATTGACGTTGTCTAGCAGACGAATATTTCAAACATATGACGCAATGGAGTAGCAATTAACTTCAAAATCTTTCAGATCGTGAGTTAAAGTGTGTTATGCAATTAGGGTGGGTTCCGTTAGTCGATGGAATATCACGTGTGAGGAAGGGCCGTTACTTACCGATGTGTTGTCCACACATGCACACGCGTAGTCGTAAGGAGAACATCCACTAAAGCGGCTGAGAAGGCCCAAGAGCGACCGCATTCCCAGCCAGGTAATAAGAGCGCTTATTATAAACCTACCGTTGTAAAAATATACCCGGCTGTTGGCATGAGCTTCTACGGTAGTTTAAAATGGGTGTACTCTGTATTTCTGTCGGGTTACACTGCGCTCGAAATAGTTAGAACACTTGGGGAGTTAGTTAATTAACTGTGATTAATTTTATTATTAGCTTGAAAGCTTTTATTGTACGTGTTAAGGAATTTTTTTCCGTGTAGGTTTAATTTTTGTAGGTTATTTTTACGTAAACCGTAGTTGGGGTTCTAGCACAGTTTTCTTTTATTGCACGATTTCAATTTATTCTTCACATTACACGTCGTTTTATTAAGGTGATGGTTTTCTTTCTGTCAACTCATCCATCATATAAAATACAATTATCATTGATTCATTTCAATCATCGGTCGGGGTTTAAAACCTTTTGATTTTATAGGAAACATTTTTCTTTAACCATATGAAAGTCTTCACAGATTTTCATACTGTTTTATACCCCGATATTTTAATGTCTTACTTTCATCATATTTTTAGAATATATTACTTATTTTTAAATTATAACCGTATATATTTCATTATACACTATATTGTGACGTCATACTGCTAATCACGGTGATGGTTTGATACTCTGTCTCACATGTCTGTACTATCTCTGTTTCATTTTAATGTGGAGTTGTCATTTCATATAGAATCCCTGCTAGTTTGGTGGTTGTGTGTCTTCCAAAACGTATCATATCTAAACATTCTCGTATATTAAAAATTTTCGACGGTCGACATTCACTTCTTTATAAAATATGCATATTTAGTTTTTATAATACGAGTATGTTAAGAGAAATATTCAAACAAAAAATAAAAATAAGATAAGAAAGAACATTGAACAGTGAATGGGACTGGCCAGGGAGAATCGAGCAGTGCGACAAAGTTTTGTTGTAAACGGCCATCATATCACAATTTGACGTGAGTCAACATTTTGTCACACTGATTTTGACGTCAGATAAAGGTACAAGTCCGTAGCCGACTGCAGGCAGCAGCAGGCGACGTGTCGCCGGGACACTCTGGTTTCTATATAATTGAATCGAATTTCTATGAAGTGACCTGCAGTCGGCTACGATTCCGTACATACGTATATGTACCTTTAGGTATCGTCAAAATTTTGACGCATAGATTTTGACGTGAGATAAGGTGTCGTCAACATTATGTCGCATTGATTTTGACGTTAGATAAGGTGTCGTCAACATTTTGTCGCACTGTAGACGTTATCCTGGTAGGTCACGTTAACACTATCTAGTGGGGAAGCTAGCTCAAAAACTCCTTTCCAGCAATTATATTATTATTATATTATCTCTAAGTCGTGTTCGATGCTTTCTGTACTCTTTTACAAAATGGAGCTGACTCCAACAAGGTAGGTATCACACTGTGTCTACTTACTATAGCTTCACTGTCTTTTGCTTCCTATGTTATGCATCAGCTTTGTCTATAGCTTTATATATTTATACTATACGATATAAAAAGTAAGTATATTCAATTATTTTAATAATGGGCACATATTCTAGTCATCACTTTTAATCACTTAACCACGGGGCTATGGTTTACCATTATTGCTTAAAAAGGGATATAACATGCTTTATTCCATCATGAAAAAAACTTAAAAAATATATTGAAAATGCAGGGAATTAGGTAGGGTATGTTAACTGGAATGTCGACTATCCTATGTTCTTTAATAAGTACGAAATAACTTGGAAACTTAATTTCTGTAGCGTATTAGGTAACTCGTATGTTTAGCATGTATGTTTATTTACAGCTGTGTACATGTGTTTTAAAGTTTTATTGCAATATATTTTTTTATCATAAAGAATATTAACACAGTCGTATCCGACTTTGGGTTACCGTTCATTGAGTTTGCCAAGTATGATAATCTCCGTTCGAGGTCGGAAGTAGTCGGGAAAACACGTATTCTTTTTTTTTAATATACAGTCATAAGTATTTCTAAGTTCCGCTAAAGTTGAGTAAGATTTTCGATAAAATTTGAAAACCGAGTACACAGCTCGTAGCATGTAGAAGTAATACGTAATGTAAGCATGTGTAAGCACGTAGTGTAGACGTAACTAGCACGTAGATGTAATGTACGCATGCAGAGCTGGGCGAGCAGTTCCCCGGTCCCGTTACCCCCGCCCCCGCCGCCCCCGCCGCCACCCCGCAAGCCGTCACCGAGACCGACTCCCCGCCCCGACCCTCGACCTCAAAACAGACGCCTGCCAAACCTGCACGCCTGTCCAGTGAGTATTGTAGTGGTAACGTAGATCTTATAGTGACTGTGGTATGGTTCAAACTTGAATGTGCTTTTGTTATTATTGTGCAACGGAATTCATCGATTTGAAATCAGAATTCACATAGGTCTGCATAGCAGGTGAATGAGCCTATTCAAAGACAAATTATTTAGAAGCAGAAATCAGTCGGCACATTTGTTGGGTCTTACGATTGTGTGGTGTATTTTATTTTCTTCTATATGCCAAAATGAAAGTAATACAACTTGTATAGTTGACAATAATAAGTAATGCCAATGATTAATTTATTAAGAACTGCTTTCTGAGTTCAAATGGAGGCACACAGTTATTCAAAGTTGAATCAGGACTAATGAATGTAAATTAAACTCTTAACCCACTGTCAAGTAATGGCGATACGGTACCCTAACATGTACAGTGTATGTGTACCCTAAATTGCATGATAACATCTGTGTTTTTGTTATTTATCTAATACTTTTAAATGTCAGGTTTTAAGAAAAAATGTTTACAATATCGCATGAAAACGCTTTTGTTTTTGCTGCGACGCAATTTTGTTTTATGTTGCTTTGAATTATTTTTGTTTTTTTGTTTTTTCTCCCTCGCCCCGACCACCTTATTACGCGGCCTGTCCTTTTGAAAAAAAAAAAAACATTATACCTACCGAAACTCCTTTACACGATCATTTGTTGTAACGTCGCACTTTCCTTGGTACCCTGCCTATTCCCATTCTGGCACGTACAGCACCCGGAACAAGTTCCACACCAGCTACGCCGTCTAGTTCCGGTAAGGTGAAGTCGCGGTCTCGAAGCAAGTCGCCGTTCAGGAGTTTCCGATGGAAAACGGCGAAGAAACTGCTGGCCGGAACTCATCATAGCGACGATGAAGGTATCCGTGGTAGGGGACGGTGATGGATGGACAAGGCAATACCCCTAGTTCGGATGATAAGCTGATCTATGACAAGATATGTCGTGATTGAAGGAAACCTTATACAATAATAATACCAGCATAATGTCCCACTGCAGGCTAAAGACCTCTGCTCATACAGAGAAGGCTCCAGCATTGATTACCACGCTCATTTAGTTGTGGCGATTTCGCACTTAGAATTTTTTAATCCAATTATTTGCCTACGATTTTATCATTCAGTGGACTGGTGGTGTCCAAGGTTCTCTTAGGAAGAACTGTCTATCAAAATAAATAACTCGTACTGTAAGTAAATCTAAACTGTCCATCCACGACCGTACACCCGCTGTTTAACGCCTAATGATGTGTTTACTACGCGATGAGCTTTGTTTGTGCTGCTGTGATTGTTACGCGCATGTTTTACTTTCCTAGTTTTGCCAATAAAGCAACTTTTTATGCGTGGCTTTCATTCAAAATTGTTAGGTTCGGACATGACGCCTGTGTATCAAACCTATCACCTTTTAGAACAAAAATAATTTAATAGGAGCAATATTAGATGTTAGATTTAAGTCATTATTAGAATTAGTGGGCTTTTGTAATGAAGAAATCCTGATGTAACACACGATATTTTTTATTTTTTTTCTAAATCAGGTTTCTCTTATGGTTCAAAAGCTACCTAATTGAATGACGCGTATATTATAATTTGTGTGAGAACGTGTGTACGATAGTTGTATGTTGTGTACAGAGGGCGCTAGTCCCGCGAGTGAGGACGAGGGCGTAGAGGGGACCTTGGTGCGCAAACACGAATGGGAGTCCGCCGCCAAACGAGCTTCCAACAGGTGAGGAACTATGAACTATACAAACGTATTTTATTCGAATTAGTATTCGGTTTTATTTCGAAGTTATAATTAAAGGGTCAATGTCTTTTTGTCTCCCTCCTTTTGGCCAAATTGCCGCCAGCTAAAGTTAAATCTACATGTTTTGCTATGAATGGGCTTTCTATAAGCCAAATCAAATCTCTATTTAGTTATTCTGCTGACAAATCATGTGTGATGTTATTTCACAGCAGATAAGACGTGAATGGACTTTGGTATCTCGAAGTAACTTTAGCGTTATTTGGGTTTATATACCCTACGGTATTGATGTTACAATAAATAAATATTCCGCCTCTTATTATAATAATAATCATTTTAAAAATCTCCACAGATCATGGGACAAGGTGTACGTGGTGGCTAAGGACGGTCGCATGTCATTCTACAAAGACCAGAAGGCGTACAAGTCGTCGCCCGAGGCAAACTGGCGCGGCGAGGCACCGCTCGACCTCAACGGCGCCGTCGTCGAGGTCGCCGCGAATTACACCAAGAAGAAGCATGTCTTCCGTCTCAGGTATGATTTAGTTACAGATTTTGTAGGTTTCACACAAAACTGTAATGTGGTCCCAGTTATACCTACTTATAATTCAACACATTATTTTAAATTCAGACTGTGTAAAAGTGTATATGTATATAAATTGATGGCAATAGGCTCGTGTGCACATGGCACATGGGACTTAAACATAACTTACGAAATGTGGGTGTACTATAGATACACCTCTGCTTAACCCTTCGGGGAAAATCTAGAACACAAAGATAAGTAAAACCGTATCCTGTTGAAGTTTGGAGGCAAGATTCAACCTCGCTCGCAAAGTGTAGCGACATATTTGCCGGAAGTACACGACGAAAGTGCGGCTTGACTACAAAAAGAGGTTATTATTATATTGATGTAATATTAAAAAAACGTTCGTCGTGTCCCCAGACTGAGCAGCGGCGCGGAGTTCCTGCTGCAGGCGCACGACGAGGCGGAGATGGCGTGGTGGCTGGACGGGCTGCGCGTGCGCGCCGCCGCGCCCGCGCCGCGCTCGCACACGCTGCCCGCGCCCGCCAACAACGAGCCCAAGCGACGCTCCTTCTTCACGCTCAAGAAAAAGTCAGTCACCCTCCTCTCTCAGCTATACGCTCCGTAGGCACACCGGCACTGCATGACCCATGTTGGTACCACAAACTATAGGCGATACGGGGCTTTGGCGTTTTGCAACTTTGACGGTCTTCGACAGTTTACACGAGCATAGTTTTTCGACTGTTGAGACGAGAATAATCACGTAAGACATATGGGGGAAACTCCTGCGGGGTAATTGCGTAACACACTTCCTGTTCAGGGTTTGGGTGAGATTAAGATAAACTAAGATAAAAGATTATAAAGATAGCTATTTTTCAGTAATACATATGGGATAACTATAAAAATGAATGAGGTGAAAGAGATGGGATTGAGTCGCGCCCGATGTGCTATCCGAAAGCGTACTGACTATTTTACTTAATAAAATATTCAAGGCATAAAGCGCGGTGTCGCAATTACGCTGAAATATTATTATTGTTCGGTGACTAACCTGAACACTTCCAATGGCAATCCATAATGAAAGCATTATGACAATAAAACAACATTTATTGCGCGATACGTTGTCGAACAGACGAATTTTTCAAACATATGAAGCAATATATTACGAATTTGATTTGAAGTGTGTTACGCAATTGGTGTGCTGGAGAATCGCACGGAATATTATCACCTCTCGAACGTCGACAAACTCTTCTTGTGTGAACGAGGCTTAAGATTCTTCTATATTACGATTATGGTGTCGTAATTCTGTTCACTGCAGGGTATCAAGGTTCTTTCAAAATCTTAAGGGCTGGCGCACATCTGTTGAGGCGTAGTGCGGCGCGGTTGTCACCGCCAAACAAATATCAACGTTGCGTGCCTAAAAATAAAGTTGAGTATAAATAACCTGAGATGCGCGCCCCTTTCCGCTTACACGCACACGCGCTCTCAAGCTAATGGAAGTTTATTTATTTTCAACTTTATTTCAATGCCTCAAGGTCGATATTTGTTCGGCAGTGACGAATGCGCAGCGCTGCGCCTCGCCAGATATACGCCAGCCCTAAGGCTGGGAGCATAGCCGGCATTAAACTTACAGGAGGGTTTAGATAATAGTCTTACTACCTACCTACTTTCCACACTGAAACAATCTACAAAGGATATAGTAGAATCTTCTTTATGAGCAAATTGTCTGAATCATATCCATCTTATATACCTTCAAGCTTTATGAGCCAGTTGGCTGAATCATCCAAAGAACCATTTTAAACATGGCGTTTTTGTTTTTCTTTCCTAATTAGGCTTCGCTCCTTGGCGCTCGAAGACGCGTCAGTTACTCTCATCTCCTTCGTTTGTTCACCATAGAAAACATTGTAGTATGCGGCACGTGGGTATTTCCGTACCAGATGTTAGTTTTGGGGGTTTGACAATATTGTCTTGGGTTTGAATGTTCCATTGCATTCCAGTATGTGTTATTTCCAGTCGTTACAGTTTAATGTTGTCCTTTTCCATGTCTTCAGTGACAGCTTATTTGTGAGCTCATAATTCTTTGTTGTATTAACTCTGTTCGTCATTTTAAGTGTTAACACTTACATCCATTAATATACTTCTATTTAGAAATGTGGGTCATCACAATTGAGGTTGGATAACTCTCTTCATCATAATTTGTTACTTACACCTTGCACCATACTATTATTATCTTTGACTAACCCTGGGGCCTTTACGGCCCGTTTGCTTTCCTAATCTAGGCAATTTAACTCTAGCTTGTTAATCTTGAATGCTTTCTGTTTTTCAATGATTGTTGTTTGATTCTCAATTTGTAGGATTGTATGAATATATAAGTTATGTTCTTTGATGTCCACAGCTAAACAGTCAAGGAGCGTGTGGAGGCGGGCGCAAGTTTCCTCATTACGCTCGCGCGGCGTCCTCGCGCCGCGTGCAGTGCGCGCACGCGTGCTCGCGAGCCCGCGCTCGCACGCTCGGGTGCGCGCACGCCTCGCACGCGACTCCGACGGACGCCGCGCATTTCTCACGACGCTTGCAGCTGTAAGCTTTGCTAATGACGAAATTGTCGACTCGCGGCACTATCGACCGTCGACACGGTTCAATGTTATTATTATTAATATTATTTTTTTGTTGCGTACGAAACGTTATTTGAGACTGTTCGGTATCTGAGTGTTCGATCGTTCGCCCTCGTTAACCGTATTTATTGTTCGATATGCGTATCGAAGATTGAAGATATTATAGTAGATTTTATCCTGGTATGTACGATCCCACCCCTCGAAAGTGTAATTGTTATGATATGAAACGATTATGATTAAATGAAATACATATTATTATTATAAAATTCTAAATGCGTCGCTATTTATACATAGATGATTTTAGTGTTTAAATTCAGATTGAGAATATATATATTTTATTTAATAATATAAAAAATGGAGCTAGTGTAATGTAAATTCAGTTGAACTAGAAATGTATGTTGTGCGATTTACTACTGATTCAAATTACAATAAAAAAGTTAAAACTATTATGACCAATGTAATACCAATCGACGGAATTTGACTATCGCATTTGATAATGTTTAACTTAGCTAAGACGACGGAGGATTGTAACCGCATTTACATTCAATAGACGATTTCCCAGTGGATTGACGTTTTACTAATTATACCGACAGCTTTGCTACGTGTGAGCAATGCGAGATAAATTATAACGTAAGCTACGTACATAAATTGTATTAGATTTAATTTTCATTATAAAGTGTCTTCTCTCCGACCGTCGGTCGCCGCTGTCCGCTTACAAATGCCGCATTTAAAATAATAATTATCAGATTTCTTCTTAGATTCTCGTTGTTAGTGAAGGGCGAGTAGGTGATAGGTCGGTACTGTAGCGCGGCGGGCGCGGCGACCGGCGGTACATAGTAATCCAAGTTGTAAGTATGCTTGATCGCCTCATAAGTGCTTCTACGAAATGACGTATTTCTATTATGAACATTAATTTTGTAATGATTATTTTTACTGCCAATTTCACAAATTGTTAATTTTTATAAGTAAATAATAACTAAATTTCACATTTCATAATATTACGTACACACATTTTTAGTTCTATTCGTATTATGGTTATTGTATATTTGGCGAGTGTGGTGCTGTTCGTAAGGCGCATAGGATCCCTAATGTCGCCGAATTACTGCCACATTGATCACTGCATGTTTCGTAAACCTATGTTTATACTTATTTTATTTTAAAGAACTTTCTTTATTGATGAGAATATAAAATAAATGATGTTTTCAAATAATTCTGTGTTTTATTATTGCCGCCTTAAATATAAATTACCTCAGTTAAATTAACCAAATTGACGGCCTTTTCACAGAGCGAGATACGCAGTATCCATCAGATAAATAAAAAATAAACATGAAATAATCCATCTCTTAGATAAGTGAGACGGAATTTATGCGGAGGAGATAAAACCGTTCATAAAAGAAATTAATTATTATAGTACCTACCTACCTTCTCACTGTTGCTCTGAAAGATGAGAGTAGGTCAAAAGTATTTCCTGTTATCGACTATCTGTTATCAAGATATCGGGATATTGATATCAACTATCACATTACTAACACTCGAAATTCGTCACACCAAGTGATAAAACATTTTTCTCACGTTGATTCTCTCATGACTACATCGCACTAGTATTTTGTAAATCAATAGTGAGATGTTGGCCAAATTAATATTTCTGTGGCCTCTGTTTGTGCTGGGTGCAAGTGGAAATGTGTGTGAAGGTGAAGGGTGTGCCAGACATTCAGCCAGGATTGTGGGGGGAGAGAGGTCTGAGCAGAATGGTAGACCATTTCAGGTAAGCCTAGAGAAATTGATAGGCATGTGTTTTACCAAAGTGTAAGTAAACTAACAAATATTTTAAATTCTGCCTACAAAGCATTCTTTACTGATGTGCCTTTTTTTTGTGTGAGGGTGGGGAATTGTCAAATAACTTCTCCCGCTCTGGCCGGAGCGGGAGAGCGTGTCAGACTTACTGTCCCACCCGTGTTCCTTCCGTTGCCTGTGTGTCCGGGCCACGATATCCCTTTCAGACAGCTCGCAACCCCAGCAGGCTGATATGCCTAATGTGCTGATTTGAAACAGGCATCTGTTAAAAGTATTTAGGAAGGTATTAACAGAAGTATGTTTACTAGTTATTTGATTATAAAAACCGTCAGAAAGCTATAGACATCAATTTTTTTATCTAGGTTTTCGAAAAAAATCTGGTAAAATTATCAAACTAGATTGAGAAGACTTCCACTTTTATAGTCAAAAGTAACTTGAGATAGCTTCCAAACCAATCATCCCTAATGACTTAAGAGTTTAAACTGGAATAAAGAAGCGGTGTTACCCTACTATACTCCATTGGAAATAAGATTAGACATTTAAATAAACCTTTTTTACAGTTCGTTTAACCGATTTTGACTTCTAGACCGTAGGCATTAAAACAAAAAAAAGTGGTTACAATACCAACTGTTTACTGCAGCTGCCGCATGCCAACGCCAACACAATAGAAGTCAAAATCGGTTGAACAGACTGTAAAAAAGGTTTATTTAAATGTCTAATCTTAATTCAAATGGGGTATAGATATTTCTGAAATTCCTGAATTTATACTTCCAAAAAAAAACTTAGCTTTCGTTAGGTAAATATTTAAATACTTCTTTGTTAAAATTTTACATTTAGGTGGCCCTATATTCTCGCGTGGGCACCACAGGAGAGCTGGGTTTCTGCGGCGGCTCTCTCCTAAGCCAGGAATGGGTCATCACTGCAGCTCACTGCCTGTTCCACGACGGAGAAGAGGTCAACCATGTGCAGGTATCGAATGTAGTAACAAAATGATGTATAGAATAGAAAATAATCCCTTTGAGGGATCGAATATGGAATTAGGTGATCCGAAAGAGAACCATAGTGGTCAATTAGGGGTCGTTCATTAATTATGTGAGGCGTTTAAGTGGGGGAGGGGGTGGCGCCGGATCTCACCCAATCTCACGTGGGGGAGAGGGGGGTCTCGGTAAATATCACGTAATTGTTTTTCCCGCAAGAGACAGTGTAGAATTGCGAGAAAACTTAAATTAAGTAAAACATATTTCTCCACTAAAATATGGCAAGTTAACTCCTACACAAAAACGAGAGGTGTCGGGTCACTGTGTATTAAGTACTACCTGATTCCCATTTTGAAAACTTTCACGTGCGATTAGGGGGAGAGGGAGCGGGTCGAGTTAAATCTCACGACACCTCATTAAGGGGGGACAGAGGCTCGAAAAATCGCCAAAATCACCTCACGCAATTAATGAACGCCCCCTTATTATGAAAGCTAAAGTGGCAGTGCGCCTGTCGTATTAACCGCAGAATTGATAGCCGTTGGGCTAGATAATTCGCTAAAGAATTCATCATCATCAATTCAGCCGAAAGACTAAAGAATTGCGTCAAGAATAATCTTGAGGATCTCAGTCAAGGTGATGAGCCGATTTTCGAAGGGTAGCAGTTGGATGAGTGTGGCCGTGAATTGTACTAAATGGCTGGTGATTGGAGACACTTAACTTCAGCAATAGACTGTAATAGGCTCATGATGATAAATATCTTATGTTAAAAAAATACTGAAAACAACTTCATACAGAGATGACCGAAAACGGCTGATAGATTTAAAAGAAAAAAAACTCATAAACCGACTTACCTACTTTCTAGTTGTTTGTTTTTATTTTTAATAATATAAGTACAAGGTTATTATCATCCTGCTGGGGTTGCGGGTTTGTCCGAAAGGGATATCGCGGCCCCGGCACACGGGCAGCGGAAGGAACACGGGTGGGTTTTAGTCAGTAAAAGTTTGACACGCCCTCTCGCTCCACCCAGAGCGGGAGAAGTCATTTGATGATTTCCCATCCTCAAAAAAAAAAGGTTATTATCATAAGCAGTTTTATATATATTTTTCCCGCACCCCCGCACTCAAACGCTTTCTCTTACGTTACCCAGTACCACAGCATAACAACTGCAGCTACCTACTAAAGCTAAACTAACTAATCAAATTGGATTCTACGTTGCAGTTATTTAAAGATATTATTTAAATTTAATAGTAGGTTAGACGTTTAACAATATTTGGTGGTCCAAGTACCGACCGCGAAACCGCGTTCGAACCGCCTGTCACCTATCGAGTACTGCTATTTCCAGGCCATTCTTGGCGCTCATTCACTCTACGACCGCTACGAGAATGGTCGCCGAGTGGTGAACGTGGCTGAGCTGGTCATCCATCCTGACTACGATCCGGACACCTTCGCTAACGACATCGCACTGGTCAAGCTCGCCAATGTTATACAACTCACAGGTAGGTTTGTAAGATTCGGTTGTAGAAAATGTCAATGACAAGCCGACAGGTCGATCGATCAGGATACGTAAGCTTTGCCGATCCGTGGACGAGTGATCATCTTTTCGTGCCTCGGAAAGAACAAGGCCGCGGCCGATACACCGGGTGATAGTCGTTACGGGTCGTCTTAAACCCGAAAGTCTGAGAACCAGTCTTAGCAAGGGGTTTCGTTTTACCCAATAACTGGGTTGTGGACGTCAAATAGGCAGTCACTCCATGTTAAATACTGGTTGTCAGCTGCATCCGGTTAGACTGGAAACTGACCCCAACATGGTTGCATAAAGGCAGATGATAAAAATGATTGGTTTTCTGTACCATTACCCTGATGGTGATTTAGTTATTTACAAATCGAGACTTCTCTAGACCTCATTGTCATGTTGGTGAATACCTAGGATAATATTTTCACCTAGTTTTGTTTCGAAAGACAGGATCACATAGGGGACAGGCACCCAGAAATACTCTATTTAGGTATTTCTAGATATAAGAAGTATCTAATGCATAGGCATGCATTATGGACTGCATAGCATAATGGACTTGAATGCCACTCAGGTCTATACCTGAGTGGCATTTAAGTCCATTACGGGACCTGGCTGTCAGTTCTTGTAGATTCTAGAAGGTACCGACTGTTCGCCATTTAGGTATATTGGTCTACGGTTTTGTGGTTACCAAAAAAGTTTAACGATTAACGACTTTAAACGTTAATCGTTACACTTTTCTCTATATAAAAGTCTAAAAGTAGGTACTTACCTATAAATTATCAGAAATGGATACCAATTATGATGTAGTTTTAAAATTCAAAAATTCAAAATTCAAAAGTCATTTATTCAAACTAGGCTGAGAATCAGCACTTTTCGAACGTCAAAATTACATAAGACAGTCCCCCAAAACGCCCACCCTTCACCACTTCCTAGTGCATTAGCTGGGAAGAAGAAGTGGCGCAACAAACTCCCCAGCAGCACAGCTGTCTGTTCAGTTAGAAGAACAAAAAAATAAGATTCTATATAATAGTATTCAAAATAATTTAGATAATTTAGATTACGCAACACAAAACATAATTTAAATTATTAGCCATATGTTAGCTAGCACACGCCAATATACCACACAACATCATCGAGAACTATAGTCAGGCAGAAATAAAAACTAAACGTAAACAGAACTTATCTAAATAAAAGCCTCCAGGCATAAAGGGCGTGCCCGCTTACATATAGTTGTAACTGGAAGTTATAAATGATAAACTAGGACCATCGAGATAAAATAAATAAAACAAACAGTTAATTACTAATAACAATAACTCGGTTAGTCCCGCTATGGTATGGTCCCGGTATGGCACCCTCTTAAAATACCTATCAAAAAGTCCCGCTATGGTACCCTTCAGTTTTTGGTACTGTTGTAAAGAAAAGTTATACAATGCGTTAAGAAAAAAATAGTATTAATAAAAAATATCTTTTCTTAACTATTATAGTTAAGCAAGATAATATTTATTAATACTATTTTTTAAACAAATCACGCTCGGTAATTGTCGTTTCACTTCAGGTAGTTACCTGACCAACCGGTTTTTTCGTAAAACAATAGAGACGAGCCCTTCCTCGAATTCGTATCTAGCTCTTCCCTTTTGTTTTTATGAAAATAGAGAGAGACAGTATTATTCCGGGTTTAGTTTGCTATTTGCAGCTGTACTTTTGCGATATGAGTAATTAGGATAGCTTGTTAGTTTATCTATTGCAATGTCTGGGTCAAGTAGTTCACGTGGTGTAAATTTAATAATTATTGACAGTCGACGCGGTGGAAAAACTTTATTACGTGCCGGACATAAATATATTAAACGCAGAGAAAATAAAAATTCAAGTACTTGGCATTGTGTAAATAGGAGAAATAGTATTAAATGTAGTGGATATATAACTATTGAGAATACCAATAATACAATAATTAAAGATTATAAACACAGTGATCAGTGCGTGCCACATTTTGAAGACAATGAAGTTCAAATGGCTATAAGTGAGTGCAAAAAAGAAGTAAATTCAAATTACGGATCAGTACAGAAAATTTTCGAAAAACACATGGGTAACTTAAAAGACAAAGGGTTACACCTTACAGGAAATGTTCCTGACTATAAAAAATTAAAAACAGTATTATACAGACACCGAAATAAGTCGTTGAACGTACCAAAAACACAATTTAAGAATGTGGAAGAAATTATAATACCAGAAGAATTTAATAAGTATGTATTGGCTGATTATTGTAATGAAGACTGTAATCGAATAATTATATTTTCCTCGACAGAAGTAAAGGAACATATAAAATGTGTAACGCATTACTTTGGTGATGGCACTTTCGACGGCTGCCCAAACCCATTCGAACAAGTTTATGTCATTCATGGAGACATGGGAAGCACTGAGTTATCCACGAATGTAGCACCATTATTTTATATTCTGTTAAAAAACAAAGAAGGGAAAACTTATGAAAAAGTTTTCGAATTGATTAAACAAACTTTGCCTGAATGGCGTCCATCGAAATTTACCTTCGATTATGAAATAGGAGTAATAAATGCAGCAGCGAAGATTTTTCCTGATATCAAAATAAATGGATGTAACGTACATTTTCAAAAGAACGTTATCAAAAAAGCGAAATCTTTAAATCTCATGGAACACGAAGAGTCCTCGAACCATGTTAAGCAATGCATAGGCTTGGCGTTTTTGCCAAAACAAGATATTGAAGACGGCTGGCTGCATATAATGGAAAATAGGTATAATATCTTGGTTACTTTCCAAAATGATGTTTGAGTACTTAACTCTAATTATATGGCAAAAAAGTAAAGAACAACAATATCAGTAAGGACCTGTTAATTTCATTGCTTTACAAGTACGAACGTTTAATAAGTATTTTTTTCAGTTTCGACGATGAAGCTATGACCAAATTCAATGACTATTTTGTCACTCAGTGGCTTGAATATCCAGACCTCATTTGGTGTTGCCATAATGAACGCCATAGAACAACTAACTTGGCGGAATCATGGAATGGCAGATTCAACAAAATTATTGGAAAAAATCCCAGTTTATTATTGTTTCTGCAAACAATTGGCAACGACACATGTCACTTTGATATAAAACAAGCCAAGTAAGTTGTATTTTTTAGACAATATTTTTAAGCAGATATAATATTTTTAAAAGCAGATATATATTTTTTTACATAATACGAGTACATAGAAGAATTTGAAAATGGATTTGATTTTATTTATTTTGGTAGATATTATTGGTTGTCGCCTTCTATTACAGACGGTTACTGAAAAAAATATAGCTTAACTTAAATAACTGATGATTTTTGTTATAGCTTTCGACTAAAAAGATCACCTATAAATTCAAGAAAAAGAACAAGTATAGAAATCGACCGCCAGATTCAAAAGCTAACAAAAAGTTACGAAAATAAAGCTATCTCCATTGGTGATTTTCTGATTAACATATCAAAGTCAATATTTCGATCAGAACATTTAAAAAAATAGTTTATTTTAATTTTGTTTTTAGCCTATTAAAATGTTTAATACTTTTTCTCGATGTTGATTATTTTTTGTAGTTTATGTTTACAATTTGCGCCTTTTTCTCCATGTTGATTATTTGTAATTAATATATTTGTCTAGTTGGTTGTTGATTATTTTTGTAGTTTATATAAATTTACAATTACTGCCTTTTCTCAATGTTGATTATTTGTAACTAATATTTATGTCTGGATGTTGTTTTTATTTGTAGTTTATAATATTTTCAGTAATACTTTTCTGAGATGTGGATTTTTTATATTTTTTTTATTGTTGATTATTGGTAATTAATATTGTTGATTATTTTAAAAATTACATTGCAATTAATATTTCGTTTTACTGTTTGATATTTTTTTATAAATATTTTGAATTAATAAAAGACTGATTTAATATCGCAAACAGACGTTTTATTGATACACTCCTAAAAGTATTTATTTATAGATACACTTTTCTTTTCAGTTGTACCTTCTATTGTCTAACGTAGATCTAAAAGATGGGTACCATAGCGGGACTTTTTGATAGGTATTTTAAGAGGGTGCCATACCGGGACCATACCATAGCGGGACTAACCGCAATAACTAATATGATCAATTGTCGAGGTCACTAGCTAACCACATATTGCAATACAACTCATTAGAAAAAACATTGTAATGAGTAGATTATGTCAACAATAAATTGAAATAAAATTAAAAATAGCTTGACTTATAAAGTCGAATAAAAAAATAAAAAAAATACAATTATATAAACTCATATAACTTGTCAGTAGGTAATCTGGAGAAAGAACATAAACATTGTCTTGAGTTAATCGTAAATAGTAAAAATAGTAAGTATATACGTGACTTGTTCCAGATATGATCAATACGATCCATCTCCCGTACCGGAACATATCGTCATTCAACTTCGCGGGGTTAGGCGGTACCGTGTCTGGGTGGGGCATTGCAGCTGAAGGTTGGTAATCACAATATAACTTTACCTAATAGCTTTATTATTAGGCAATTAAGTCAACATAATTTTCATTACAAACACAATCGTATTGCTTGTATAAACGCAATACAATTAAATATACATATATACTTATACTACGTACCTAATAATAAAGCTGAAGAGTTTGTTTGTTCTTTTGTTTGAACGCGCTAATATCTGGAATTAATGGTCGACTTAAAAAAACCTGTTTTAGTTTTTTAGCCCAATTCTTGAGGTTGGCTACTTAACATCACGTTAAGACCTTTAGGAGCCCCAGCAAAAAGAAAAAAGTTAGAAAGAACGCTATGCGAGCTAAAAGAAACTTCGAATAAACATTTCAGTTTCAAAGTCTCAAGTGTGAAAAGTTTTTGTATATAATTAAACCATAAGTGAGAAAGCACTTCGTTCCTGACCGGGGTCCGCACATCGTTTTTGAAAAATGACACTTTTTATTTCAGTAATTTAATTTTGTTAAATTAAATATTCTATACTATTAAACGAGCAATATTTGTATATACATATATGTGTTACCGGTAATCTGTATAATTCAGGTATTCTATACAATACCTAGGCAATGTATAGAATACCTGAAGCGTCCAGGCAATGTATGAAATATTATGAATATTATTGTCCTTTACATACTTTGCCTAGGTAATGTATACATTTCCCAGGGATTGTATAGAATACCTGATGGTTCACCGGCAATGTGTAAAGTAAATATATTTGGTCTATATTTATCAATGTTATATAAGTACCATGGGAGAAACGAACATTTATACACCGTAAGGACTATCTTGCTTGCAACACACGTACGCTACAGTAATACTTGCTAACAGACGTGTTCATCGTGTGCACGTGATTTTTAACCGACGAAAATAATGGGGGAGGTTCTCAATTCGACACGTGTATTTTGTTTCCAAATTGGTCAGATGTAAGTTTCCTCTTTAGTACTTACCTATAAAATGACGGACAAATAAAACAGCTCATGTTTGCTCAAAATTAACTTTATTAAAATTAACAAGTACTCATAAAAAAATAATCTTCATAAAAGGTAGACAATTACTCACTAAAAATAATCTTTAGAAAAAAAGTTGGTAATATAATACTTTTTTTTTGCAGTAGAATAAGAATTATTACACTCAAAAATATTTGTTTATTCTTAGGAACTAACTTTTAAGACACTTTTTACTCCAAATATTTATTTTATATAATCAATCAATTATTCTTTAAAATAATCTTTAAAAAAAGGAACTTAGTACTTTTCGATAACTACAGTAAAATCACAATAAAATTAACGTGAAACTTAAAATTCTTCTGGCTTAAGTAACATAATCTAATTTGCTTATAAATAATCAGGTAATAAGTATTGAAAACTTAGGAAACAAAACAATATTGTAAAAATAAGAAGTAGGTCTACTGCACACTCAAAATTAAATAATAAAAAATAAATAAAAAAAACTTATTTATTTTCACACAATGCCGGCTGCGCATTCGGTACTGTATAGAATGCCTAGGCAAAGTATAAAATAAATAATATTTCATATATTACCTAAATGTTTTAGGTATTCTATACATTGCCTAGGCATTGTATAGACTACCGGATTATACAGATTGCCGGTAACATATATATTTGTAATCACGTTTTCTTATACGGCTCTAACGATTTCGATGAAAGTTGCATTATAGGGGTTTACGGGGGCGAAAAATCTATCTAGCTCATATCTTGGAAAATTCGTTTTCTCCGTATTTTCACCGAGCAGAGCTCGGTCGCCCAAAGTTTAGAACAAGATGGCTACCTTAGAATAGTGACATGGCAGCATGGAATTAGTATGAACTTTCCTATACTATTAAATGAGCATTCTCTATTTTCACCCGAGCAGAGCTCGGTCGCCCAGGTACTATTTATCTAATTGGGCCTTTAATATCATTGCTTACACCTACATTACGATTCGGGCAGCATTGTTCGCAATGTTTGTCAGAATGACAGTTTATCACACTGAATAGTGACTAATTGAAGTCAAAACATTAAAATTCATCTGATATTTCTCAGGAGTGACGTTCATATCACCTACACTTCGTCAGAAGCTGATGACGGTGATAACGGACCCAGTGTGCAACATCTACTACTTCAACCAACTCCCTCAGAACGCCATCTGTACCTTTCCTGGAGATGCTGGCACTTGCAAGGTACACCCTAACAGTTAGGAATAGTTAGCAAAGAAACCCGACGCTGCAACTTTCAACATCAAAATTGACACAAAATACTCGATACAGGGTCATATTAAATTAGCTGGCGAAACTTCAGAGACCTGATAGGTATCGATTACCGAAACAAAAATTGAGCAGATTTTCTAAACTCATAATTTTAATCAAGTAACTACCCGCAGCCGTTGACCACGTAATCAACTGTAGTCACTCGTAATAGGTATGAGATTAGAAAATATTTTTTTACTGACATACAAAACGGAGGAGGTTTTATGTTCGTTTGCGATTTTTATATATTTCCATCGATATTTTCGTCAATTGCGTGCCGAGTTTGAAAATTATTTTTGCATTTGGAAGAAGCTAGCGTGGTGGTACAATATAAATTTTATTAAAACTTGGGTAGTTTTTGAGTTAGCTTCAATAATACGTATTTTTCCCACTTAGTCTATGTGGATAATGTTATAATAAGTTCTTGTCACTGTTATTTACATAGCACGTAGTCGTATTCCAATTTATGTGGGGTAGGTACATACCACAACTAAAAATAGAAAAAAAACTTTATACAAAAAAAAAGCAACCGACTTCCAAAAAAATCAAATCAAATTGAAAAATAATATGGAATTTTTATAGTATTTTTTTTGTAAGTCCGTTGCTCTTTTTTGGGAAAAGTTTTTATTGTTTAATCATGTTTAGATATCAATACCATCACGTCTCTGAAGTTTCTCCAACAAATTTAATTTGATCCTGTAGTTGAGAGATGTGATATTTCAGTTTGTGTTTGGTTTTCTCTTTATTTTTGTTCAGTTGTAAAAAAAGTTTATATGTTAACTTACTCTTGTTGCTGACTGTACTAAAATATAACCGCAACAAATATATGCTAAATAATACAAATTGACATACTCATTGTTCATTCGAAAACCAGCGTCAAACAGCATCCTTCTGGTATTAATGCTGAAATGCAGAAAATGAACCTTCTTAGTGCGCTAACAAGGTTCATTTCGTTTTTGTCGTTAGGCACACACCATTGAACTTGCTATGACATTATTTCACTTTGTTATTTGTATTTTGCAAGTTTTTTTTCTAGGACTATTAGTTCAGCCGGTACGTGTGAAAAATGCCGTTCAGCAAATGACCCAAAATCGAGAATTTTTTACTTTTTTGAAAATAAGTGCTCATATTTGACTAACTGTATTTTCGCAACCAATAGACCTGAGTGCTTGGGTTGGGCTCAAATTGTAGCAAATTTAGCTAGCTTCCCAAAAATATGGAACAAAGATACTTACAAACGCGTCCTTAACGTGAAAAAAACTGAAACAAGTGTCGCAATTTCGCAGTTTTTCGAGCAACATGGAAGTAGCACAAGGTTTTCAGGGTTGCAAACTTAGGTATGAACTACTATTCAATTGACGGGGTCACTAGGGTCGCTAGGACCGATGCCTGCCGGACTCGCGGGAAAGTCCGAAAGGGATACCGTGGCCCCTGGCAATGTACAGGCAACTGAAGGAATACGGTATTTGATAACTTCCCACCCAAAAAAAAAAGGTACAAAGTACTAAGGGACCTAACAACATAAAAAAAAACATAGTTACATGCGCGTTTGCGACCTTTGTATTATTTTGTGTCGATATTGTCTGGGCAACTACTTATGTTTGTGATGTCACTAAGTAGATAAACAAATTAATTTATATTTTTCAGGGTGATAACGGTGGCCCTTTGACGATATTTTACAACGCAACCGAAGAGGTCATTTTGGCAAGTATCATTGTAATAATATGCTTTATTTCCGCCTCCGAGGAAAATTGTTTTTCGGTTTACCACCCATATGATGAATGTCACTTGCTTGTCATTAAAGGACAAAGTCCATTTGTGACAATTAGTTAGTAGTCAGATTTTTTTACAATATTTCAGAATTGTTGTTAAAGCTATTTATTTAGATTCATGAGTAACCCACCCTCTGAAAGAAACCAATTTATTATAGGGAACTTTACCGAAATAGGGAGTCGACAATTTTTTATTTTTTATTATAAAAAAATATTGGACACGCATTTTTTCTTTTTTTACGTAATCAAAAGATTACGGCAATACATTGAGTTAAAATGTGGCATGACGACACTCCGGTAGATTTTATACTGAACTAGCTGCACCCCGCGGTTTCACCCGCATAAGTCTCGATCCCGTGGGAATATCGGGATAAAGGGTATCCTATGTCCTTCTCCAGCTCATGGTTTACCCATGTGCCTAATTTCATCCAAATCCGTTCAGCTGTTTTAGCGTGAAACCGTAACAAACAAACATACTGACTTTCGCATTTATAATATTAGGATTATGACTGGTGTTCGTTCGTTCGTTCGATCCGGTTTGACTACCGGATACGGATAAGTGGACAAACACCCTAAATGTTGTTTATAACTGGGAAGAGTTGTCAAAAGTGGTATAGAAAAAAGCAAGAACAACGATGTGAAGATTTGAGCCTGTTGTGTTTATCAAAGGATTTTTATTTCAAATAACTCTGATTAATACAATGTGAAGCTTGGCATGTCTATGGCAAGTAAACTGTCCAACTGCACTTTTTAGTCTTTGTTTATTGGAAAACCCGGAAAACTTTGTTTGTTCATTCTTCTTGTGAAAACCTATCAATTTGTTTTTTCCTTCCTATAATCTTTTCCGTTAATCTTATCTGTTAAATCGGTGAGCAGACAATACTTTATTTTCACTAAGTAAGAGTCACGACACGATGATAACGATAGTGATTAAATTATAGTTTCATTAAACTTGAACGAATCGGTATCTCTTTCCTGTTGTTATTATCTTATTAAAACAATAGGGATGTTGACTGGGTTTAAAAAAAAAAAACTATTTAGTCCGTCAGTCAGATATGAATGAATGAATGAATGAATGAAATGCACCGATCCCAGCGTGGTTTAACCAGACTCGATAAATCGAATGAAGCCCAAGATTTGCACTAGCCCATGAAGCCTCATGATTCATGAGACTACAAACGCCACTGCATATCTAGGAGTAGACCGGGGGGCGCGTGGTAATGGTAAGGAAGACGTGCCCTTAGGATAAGGAAGGATTTGAGAGCCGTACCGGATATGTATCCTAGATTAAGCATTGGAATAGTGAAGAGACGGGTGTTAATTATCTATGGATGGGCATCTTTTTACGACGTCGCAGCCAGTTGGCTCAGTCAATCTTCGCCTGTGAATCCTTTGGCAGAGTTACGTTGCTTTTTAGGCTCTTTTCTATCTCCCTGCTGTGATGTTTTACACTTTACTGTTTTCTGTGTCTTCATCAAAGGACTCGCTGTCCGTTTCAAGTTTCTAGTATATCTCGCTGGCCGTCTTCTTGATATTGTATCGGTCTTCAGCCGTGTCCATCCATAAGTTGATTTCCTTATCTTATTAACATGTCCTGTTTAAGATTGTCGTTCCAGGTGTCATCCAATCGGCCTACTTTCTTGAATTTGGCCTTGTACTGTATTGCTGTATGTAACAGGTGAGGTTTGCCGCGTCTGTGAACGTGTGCGAGATAGCACATCCTGTGGTTCTTGATGCGTTTGGTAACTGTTTTTTCCGTCTAAAATTTCGTGTATTTTCTTTAGCTTGGTTTATTCCTAGCGTGGTTAATCAAGTCTCTCATGATATCTTTCTCAAAAAAAAATAGACACGTATTTTTTGGTTTAAAATATGAATAAAAAATATTTAGATAAATCGCATTAAAGTTGAGAAGTAGGGGCTCGCTACGTCATAATCCTAATATTATAAATGCGAAAGTGAGTATGTTTGTTTGTTCCGCTTTCACGCTAAAACAATTGAACGGATTTGTATGAAATTAGGCACATGGGTAGACCATGAGCTGGAGAAGGACATAGGATACCCTTTATCCCGATATTCCCACGGGATCGAGATTTATGCGGGTGAAACCGCGGGGTGCAGCTAGTTCAGTATAAAATCTACCGGAGTGTCGTCATGCCACATTTTAACTCAATGTATTGCCGTAATCTTTTGATTACGTAAAAAAAGAAAAAAATACGTGTCCAATATTTTTTAATAATAAAAAATAAAAGATTGTCGATTCCCTATTTTGGTAAAGTTCCCTATAATAAATTGGATTCTTTCAGAGGGTGGGCTACTCATGAATCTAAATAAATAGCTTTAACAACAATTCTGATATATTGTAAAAAAATCTGCTCATTAATTGACTACCTCGTTGCGTTGGTGTTGATTACCTCGTTGGTATTGTGGTTGCAAGTGCTACTGCTGAGCTCATATGAGGTCCTGGGTCGATTTCCAGATCGGGCAAAGTGTTATTGGATTTTTCGATCTGGAATTTCTCAATGGCAGCCCGGAGTCTAGATTTGTGCCCGGTTGATGGCGATAGGATCGCCCTCTCTTCCATGGGACTTAAACATAACTGGCGAAATGTGGATGTATGTGCACCTCTGTCCATCCCTTAAACCCGGGGAACACAGGCGTGATGTTATGTTGTTCACATTCACGAATACTTTCATTGAATTTTACCCCCTGAAATAGCCAATGAGCTACTGAACGTCATCCTTTAGTGCTCAGCGACACGACGCCGTCGCCGCGCCGCGCGCCGCCACCGTGCCTCTAAACTGCGTATATGCAACGTTGCCAGACCGAGGCCGCGCCGCTGCCGCGCCGCCACCGCACCGCCACCACAACGCTAACTGTGTGTTTTTTTTATTCTATCGCCGGCCGCTTGCAGATTATGCACGCGCTTTATAAGTAATATGACAAAATCAAGCGGACACGGCGCGGCGAAGGAGCGGCTGTGACGCGGTGGCGGCGCGGTGACGGCGTCGTGTCCCTGAGCACTAAAAAAACTGTTGCCATGGATTCAGTACATGATTCCGAAACCGCCTGCGTGGAAATTTTTCGTCGGTTATTAAAAAAAAAATGCTGTTCCATACATTTTGAACGCGTACCTATTGTATTTTTCTATAAAACAGTTTTAATATTTTAAAATTATTATATTTATTTATATAATTAAAAAACCGACGGAATATTTCAGTTCAGAATCATGTACTGAATCCATGGTAACAGTTTTCGCGTCAATGTACCTGCCATCCTGTACTTTTTAACAAACGGTTGATTGTATCAGGTGGGAGTGGCATCATTCGTCAGTGCTGATGGCTGCAACGACGAGCAACCCTCAGTATTCACCAGGGTGCAACGATACCTCGACTGGATCAGCGAAGTCACTGGCGTGGAAATTATTTAAAAAAATATTGATTTTATAAATAAATGAATCTTACTTCTACTTATCAGTTTTTGTTTTATTTTTGGGTTTGATTTTTTTAAATCTCGCTAAGCCGTGTTATCGAAATCGCTTAGGTAAGCCGTATTTCCCACAGATTTGAAATAAATCCCTTTGATAAAAAAAAGATACATTGAATGTATTTATATATATTTATATTTATATATACTTTATTGTACACCAGATTATACATTACATAAAGAAAAAGGAATACTACGTGAAGAAGACAAAAATAAATAAGAAAACTTCTGCACCTTTAAAAGCAAAGTTAGATAGATCCAGTCTGTTTCATTTTGACAGTTCAACAACATTCATTGCGTTATTTACGTTGTTGAGCAGACAATTTTTTCGAACATATGAAGCAATGGATTCGCTATATCCTTCAAAATCAATCAAAAATTCAAAATGATCGTGTGTTATAATTAAGGCTTGTGCAGACCAGCGCGACTTGTCGTGCGACGCGACACCGATTATTGTTATACTATGAAGTTTTCTTAGAAATTGTATTGTTCGTGTCGCGTCGCGCTAGAAGTCGCGCTGGTCTGCACAAGCCTTTATGGTGCAGATGTAAAAAGGTAAAGGAAAAACAAAGAATTTGCGAGCAACAGATAGTTGGAGTTCGACATAATGAAGGGGAGAACTCTCGATGATTTCAAAATGGTTACCCATCCGATGACTGACCGAGCCCCCGACCAGCATAGCTCACAGTAGTATGCGTACCGATTGCATCTATAGGTACCTAAGATCCAAGCGCATAGCTGTTTATTTAGATACAAGCCACGTTTTTATTATCAACTCGTGTTAGACTAATTATTGATTGACAAAGAAGTCGCAAGACATTGATTACATGTGCATGTATGTCCTATTTGTGACAAGGGATTAAAAGATTGTGCAGCAATCAGATCGTAGATACTGGCATATCATAATTCATGATATCATACTTATATAATAATAATATAAGGCTTTTTACGACTAAGAAACACTCACTCAATCAACTCAGACTATAGCAGTCCACTACTGGACATAGGAGTTCTCTCAAGTTGTCCCACAAGTCACAATAAGGTACTCCGCCTTCCACAGACTCTGTGTCGGAAATCTTTTTAAGGTCGTCGTCTATATGGCTGGGGGAAACATCCACTTCCACATCCCATACTACGCTTGCCGATACGTGGTCTCCACTCCAGGGCTCGTCTGCTCCACCGGCCATCGGTCCTACTAACAAACATGGCGAGCTCACTGCCATTTCAGCTTGCTAACTTTTTAAAAAGACTCAAAAACAAAGACAAATTACAGATTATCCGATGATGAAATCTTGTTTCTAGAATTAAATGGATAGTCAATATATTATAATAGTCAATCGGTCTATGTACAGATTTTCATTTATTATCATTGGGGTACATTGTGCTTGTGCTGCTGGCTGTGTTTGATGATGTTGATGATGGAGAGCAGCGTTTCTCTGTGAACAAAATATTCTGACGGATTTTTTAAGGAAAGTCTGTTTTGCCTTTCTCTGTGGTCCGTTGTGTTTTGTTTATGCATGTAAAACGAACCAATTTAAGCTTTTAGAAATCATCGAATATCGTAACTATCTATGAATATATTGAAGTCTAATTATCAAGAAGCGTATGTTACTAAATGTTAATAAATAGTTAAATTTTCAAAAATGTTTATTATAGCAAAGTATTTTTCTACATTCGTTCTTAAATTACAGTAATTTGGTGCTGAAAAAGTGGGTTACCTGGAAAGTTTTCCCGGAGTTTTTGAAAACTGATGATTTTATTGATTTCGACGTGCTCTTTCGAAATTTCTCTTCGCCAACTCGTATCTTTGCCGCTCGCGCCGCCATATTGTAAAAATGGCGCCCAATAACACATATACCAAAAAAAAATCTGATGGAGGATAGGTACCTAATGGACACCACATTCGATCATCATCGTATTCATCAGCATTAGCTGTCCATAGCTGGACAAGGCCTCTTAAATCGTAACCCATTGTACTCCACCCTCCATGTTCAGTAGGTACTCCGTGGATGATTATGATATTTATTTGTGTAAATTGGTTCAAAAAACACTTCCACCTCATAAATAACGTATGTTTTAAAACTAGATAAATTCGGTGTTTCGAATCCTATCCGACTACTTTGAGAAGAAAGGCCGAAACAAACTCGCGAGGACACTTGCCTAACCTTTTCAATCTTGGTGGTAATGTATCTATGAATTTCTAAGTTAAAAAAGCTTACTCATGCCATGGTAATCAACTAATCATACCTACCCACCTAAATTATTTGTAGATAGTTCATAAATTATTTACAAATATTGTTTCAGATAGGTTTTATCTAATGCACAAATTGCGAACCTAATCTTAATGCCAAAGATAAAATAATGAAAAAATGGCGATAGGCATTAGGCATTCATTAATAAATTATGATTTGAGATATTATTTATTTATTTATTATTGCATAATGTACACTCAGTTACAGGCTAGGCTAAAACTTATTACACTCAGTTACAGGATAGGCTAAAACTTATGAGTACATGACCCAGTAAAGGCGCAGCAAGAAATAATATTCCTAGGCATTTTTACTATTATTTATTCCCCAATTTTAAGCATTGCCACAACGACTGTTCCTGCGCTTCACGTGACTTTCTTTGACCATTCAAAAGTGCCCGTAAATGGTTTAATTCAAATAATTGCTTCGATGGTATAGTGGTCGTAGGCTGCTGAGCATAAGGTTCGATTCCCGGGTCGGGAAAGGTGTTATTGGGCTTTTCCACCTGGAATTTCTTAGTAGCAGCGGGAGTCTTAATTAGTGCTTGGTTTATGTCAATAGGCTCGCCCCCTGTTACATGGGACTTAAACATAACTGGCCAATAGTGTACTATAGGAGCACTGCACCTCTGCCTAACCGTGGGGAATAAAGGCGTCATGTTATCAAATCAATTCAAAGATTTTATTGGAACAGAAAAGAGGTTTACAATAAAAATGTGTTCGTTTTAACAGTTACATTAATTTAAGAAACTGTGTTGCAGCCGATATAATGTATGTTATGAAATAAATGCAAATTTTCATACAAACGACAAGGTCGTTGGTATATCTTGTGGGGGCCTAACACGTTGCAATTTTCCGTCCCTCTCGTAACTCAGGTTCATAATTATTATGTGTTTTGTGTTCCTATTTTCTTTTGCCTCCAAGAGGCCTGAAGCGGCCACTTTAGCAATTCTGCTAAAAGCGATTCTTTTCCTCCAATATGGCTATATTTGCACCAATATGATTCAGATATGAATTGAATTGAGATATTATTCAGCTAATATGTGTCACCATTCATATCTGAATCATATTTGGCCACACAAAATGTCTTATTTTATTAATCAACCATTGAGAACTTATTAACGCTTCACAGGTTTTGATATCGAATTGAAACATGATAAACCTAGTTATCATTAAAGTTAAGTACGTGCATTTCGTGAATCATGCACTCCCAAGCATTACTTATAATAGGCCATTAACGATTTGTTTATAGTATTTGGGTTTGCTATGGCCAGTAGGTATTGGCCAGCATTGTTGCTAATGGATAGGTGATCGCAGTACGGTCTTTGTTAGCAAGGGTTATGGCTCCCATCTCATAACCTATTCATTTTATGGCTTTCACAGGTATGTGACCTGTATTACAAACTGGGGGTGATGAACAATTTTTTTTGTATTCCGATATTTTTTATTTTTTTCCACCACACTGACTAAGAACCAATACTCAAAAACGTTACTCATACTGTGAGTAAAATGTTTTATGGAGTTTTATTTTTTTCCCACGATGTTGTTGTTCACCGCAGCAGTGGCATTACACCGACACCTTTGGTAATGAATGTATTAGAAATATAATATCTCATTATGATAAATCTTAAAAAAATCAATCAATTAATCTTTAAATATAATTAGCTTTACCCGCCCCGACTTCGCACGGGTAGCACTAAACTCTACCTACCCTACCTACCCTACCTACCCTACCTACCCTACCTACCCTACCTACCCTACCTACCCTACCTACCCTACCTACCCTACCTACCCTACCTACCCTACCTACCCACCCTACCTACCCTAATTTTCTCACCGTTTAAACCTTCCCTGGACTATGACAAACATTTCAAAACCAAAATCAGCTAAATCGGCCCAGCCGTTCTTGAGTTATAAAATTACAACGAAAAGTGGCATTGATTTTTATACGTAGATATAGATACATTTTTATTAGGGTTAATTTTATTTAAGTATCTCTAAATATTATATTTTTTTATGTTTTTTATAAATTTATTTTACTTTCCTACCATTTTTCATGTTTTAACTTTGTTAGCTTAGTTTTTAACTTTATTGTGCATGCTGGTATCTGGCTTCTATAATTGAAGGAGTACCCGATGCCTAAAATATGCCTTTAATTATGTGTCATGTATTGCGTACATCTTTTGTTGGGGGTTATTTGAGGTGTCTTGGTATGTAAAGATGTCACCCATCCACAGATCAACCCTGGCAAGCGTAGCTTAACCTGATGGTTCGACCCGTTCGGCTGTTATTACTTTGCCACGAGCTCCTCGTAAATGATATGAAATAAAGGAAATAATAATAATACAAGCCCGTGTAACAGTACCAGCCCACCTCAGACCTCTTCTGATACAGAGAAGGCACGAGCAAAAGTTAGGTAATTAGTTACGGCTCATATATTAGAAGGGATTATCGAAAGGAGATACAAAGTTGGCCCGTGCAAGAATTTTTACTATAAGATAACGACTCATTTCGAGAAAATTGGAACCTTCCGCGCGTGACACGTTCAATCTCGATCGCGATCGGTGATTATCAAAATATGTAAGAAGTAAATTAAGATTGATGACAAGCGATCGGCTGATTTGGTTTGATTTGTATAAAGGCAAACAGGCGCGACGTGACAGCGCGACGAGACTAATAAAACAATTTCTAAGAAAACTTCACGGTAGAACAATAACCGGTGTGAGCCGGTGTCACGTCGCGAGATAAGTTGCGCCAGTTTGCACGAGCCTCAAAGCCACAAACTAGTCGAGCTTTTGCTAATATAATTTTATGTGTCTTTAGGACCTTTCTTTTGAATAAGAATTTGCACGACGAACTGTGGATTAAAAGTACATATCGCTCATTATTCGGTGCAACAAAGGCGTAATTACACTTTTTGAAACTTTACAGGAGATGCAATAAAAGTTTCCGATTAAAGGTATAGCATTCTGAAGAATTACGATCATTGTGGATCATTTAAAAGTAAGTTCAATATGTGTAGTTTCTATTATAGTCCCAATCTATTCTGTATATTGTACATAGCCTAGATTATAGACTTAAATAAAAGAAGATACCTGTAAATACGTCACTGTTGCTGCAGAATTCAATATAAAAAATAACGCGTTCGCTAGGGAATTTTGCATTTATGACAAAATAGAACGAAATAATTGAATAATAATCAGCAGAAACATTTATTAGTGAATGTTTAAAAAAATAAATTTAAGAAAAAACAACCATGTACACACTAGGTTGTACGTAATGTACATTAATAGTGGAAACATAATTATATTATACTTGGGTAAGTATAATAATAATTTGTAAATCTTATCAATACTGGTTGGCACAAATAATCACAGATTAATTACTTACCTACTTATAACTAGAGGATATGCGGCAATATGCATGACTATGGGTTTTGGCTAACAAGAGAAAAAGTGACAAAAATACTTAAGCAATAGAAAAACCTTTAGAAAATACAAAAAAAAAAAGTAGAGTTATTACTCTCCTATTTTTAATGTTTTTTCTCGAGGAATAATGTTTTTTTTGTACCAGTTCTTTTAATGTTATGCTGCATCATCTTTTGTAAATTCTATTGCTTTGAGATCTGCGGTTTTTATGGTGTTCCCTTCCACATCTTTGACAGTGTTAAGTTCGATTTCGTTAGATAATTTTTTCAAATCATCGTAATTCAGTTTTAATCATTAAATTGGTTAAGCACTTTTTTGATCTTATCCTCGTACATACTGATCTGGTACGAATAGCGCCCGATTTTTTTACTGTTTTTATAGCGTTTTTTATATATGGTTTTTTAGCATAATTACACAACTCTGTCAACATTTTATGATTTTATCTAGAGATAAAACGCTGTAATTACTCAAATTTGTCATTGAACTACCAAAAAGATACCATATTTGGAGCTACAATGAGATATTTACAAAATTCCGTCGTTTTTTCACCAAGAAGATACTTTATTTGGACAAACATAGACGTAATTACGCAATTCTGTCACTGTTTCACCAAGAACATACAATTTTTTGGAACAACAACGCCACAATTGCTCAATTACGTCGTTGTAGCTCCCAAACATAAACACACTTAGCGGGGTGCCCCGCGCAACTGGCTATTCAGACGTTATAGCAACAGAAATGGCGCCATTTCTCTCAATTCTACAAGGACACTCGCGCCATCTCGCGGTAAATCACCACATATTCAATTTTGTCGATGTTTCTCCCAATGTAAAAAGTCTTTTACATTTTGACATATTTAACTTATTTTTGAAAAAAAGTGTATTTACGTCATTGTTGCACCAAATGAGCGATATGCCAAATGCAACCATTCGTTTTTTTTTCTCGAATTCTCGACTACGAGACACGCGTAGTCAAGTCACACGTTTCGAACTCTCGTCGGACAGAAACACTCCTCGTGCAAATGATCCTTAGTATGAATAGGTACTTAATGAAAAATGCGATGTCTAAAGACCATCACAGATGTAGCTATATTCCTATACTATTAAATGAGCTATATTTGTGTATATATATATATATATATCTATATATATAAAATGGTAAACTGACTGATTGAATGTTCGAGTCTGATGCCGAAAACATAGTTTTTAGAATTTTGGTCTGTTTGTTTGTATGTATTTTGCGGTTTGCACAAAAACGGATGAACGGATTCGGATGTTATTTGGCACACAGATAGTTTATAACCTGGATTGATCTATGGGTTATTTTTTAATCCAGGTAGTACGTTCTCGTCGGATATGTTTCGACATCCACGCGGGCGAAGCCGCGGGCAATAGCTAGTATATATATTGTATTTGTAAGCACGATCTCGAAAATGGCTCTGTGGTGGCATCTACAATCGCCACATGCAAACTACGCATCAAAGACCAGACGTCACACAAAATCCTGACGTCACACAAATCCTGCATCGCGCAATTAGAGTTTACCGCGCGATGGACATATATACAATCTCCCAACTTCAACCTCTGGGCAGTTGCCCGCCAGACATGACACCGGTCTGGTCGGAGGATCCTCCCTTTTCTATGGGGGATGAGTGAACTTTACACCCTGTTCCTCATACCCTTAAAGCTCTAATGATTTCGATGAAACATAATAAATTTAATTTAATTTAATAATAATAATTATAGAAAGTTTGAATATAGGGGGTTAAAAAACGTTTGGCGACCGAGCTCTGCTCGGAGCTCTGCTCGGGTGAAAAATCGATCTAGCGAGGTCTCATATCTTCGAAAATTAAAACAATTTTTTCCATATATGAGACCTCGCTAGATCGATTTTTCACCCGAGCAGAGCTCGGTCGCCAAACGTTTAGAACAAGATGGCTACCTTAGAATAATGACATGGCAGCATGGAATTAATATGAACTATCCTTTAATTAAATGAACATTATTTTCACCAGAGCAGTGCTCGGTCGCCCAGGTACTATATATTTATATAAATCATAGCTGCATATTACATTATCCACAGTAATCTTCGAGCGACCTCAGACGGAACTGTAATATACTCGTATATTTCTATTATTTCACCAAAATATGTGGATAGATATAACAAGACATATTAATATATTAAACCGCAGACCACATGAGGGCAAAAATATATATTATAGTATAGCTACGTTTATGAAAGGCTTAATCCGTTTTCAGATAAGATATTATAAGCAATAGTTGATATTGCGGATAAATTGTTAATCAGATATTTAATGAACAGAGAGTATATAAGAGGGGAAACAAATGTCGTTCGTCATAATTAGGGAAATATTTTGACATAATGCGTGCTCTACTGTTGGTTGGTTTGGTCCTGGTGGCTTCGGCGTCAGCGCTGGTAGAACTTGGCGCTGGATACCATGAGGAAGTCGGTATTCCTCTTGCTGAGAAAATCAGGGTAGCTGAGGAAAAGATATTGGCCGAGGCAGCTGAAAGCAGAGTTGTGGGCGGTGTCGTGGCTCCCCCCAACTCACACCCTTACTTCGTAAGTATTTTTATAAATTATATTCCAATAATAATGTCACTTAAATTTTATTTGGTAGCTTCTCAATCTTCCAAACACACAATACTTTATTAGAAGACCTATATCATTTAAATAAAAAACGCTGTTGGTTAAGTAATTGTTGACTCACTCTTTATATCTGTGCAGGCCGGATTGATGATCGAAATCGTTGGTGTAACTACTGGTTACTCAGTGTGTGGCTCTACACTCCTGTCCGCCAACCGGCTAGTGACTGCAGCTCACTGCTGGTACGACGGCCGCATGCAGGCATGGAGGGTCACCGTGATCCTGGGCACTAAGCAGTTCTTCACTGGTGGCACCCGCATTGTTACCACTGACGTCGTGATGCACCCACAGTACACGGCCAACACGATCAACGATATTGCCATGATCAGGCTGCCTACTAATGTTGCCTTTAGCAGTGAGTAGGCTTTTATTTGATAAATAATAATTAACCAAAATTAAACAGTAGTATACAACATGTTTTTTGTATGGACCTAAACCACATTTGCGTATACTCACTAACAGAATAGGAAAATCATCAACAAATGACTTCTTTAAAATTTCAGACAGTATCCAGCCAATATCCCTTCCCACTGGTTTGGAATTGTTCCTGACATTCGCTGGAAGCTGGGCAGTTGTCGCCGGATATGGCAGAACTAGCGACCGTAAGTTCTCTAAAACTCATACTCGTAGTATCTTATAATGTTAATAGTTTTCATGTCTACTATCACTATCATTTACAAATAATATCCTCTCATGGTCACGCACGTAACGTTTGATCGTCTGTGTTGAAAGAAATAAGTAATAAAAATAGGTTTATTCATCACAGAAATATATGCACAAAAAAGAAAAGTTAACTCGAGTAAATAAACAAACAAACACATCTGTGCACACATAAGCCCATTTTATTTTGAGAATATTATCCGGTACGGAACTCTTAAAATTAAAAAGTTCTTATTGTTTTTTTTTGCAGAGCAAACAGGAGCGGCAACGGTTGTGAGTCACGTCAGCGCGCTAGTAGTCAACGAGATTGATTGCGCGGGTATCTACGGCCCTAACTTTGTGATCCACAGCACCATCTGTACCAGCGGTCAGGGCCGTGTCGGTCCCTGCATTGGAGACTCTGGCGGCCCCCTCGTTTTCAACCGTGCTGGAACACCCGTTTTGGTGGGTGTCTATTGTCTACATACAGTTTTTATTTAGCTCAGCTGTAAGGCTGGTTTCACAGCTGTCGGGAGAATCGTATGGGCCATCCGTACACGGGAGACCCCTACGGGTAGCGCCCGTAGTGCTTTGAAACGAGGGAGTTGTACGATACGTTGTACGGGCTCTACCCGGAGGGGGTCGCGTACGGACCAATCCGCGTCGCTATGAAAAAATATTCTAGCGCCTAACATGTGTGGCTCACGGGTCTCCCGGACAACTGTGGAACCAGCTTTAGGCCTATGTTACTATCAGCTCAGACAGCATTTCTTTTATCTTTTTTGAATTAATTATATCTTTCTTTTTTTCAGATCGGCGTCGTCTCATTCGTCTCTGGCGCCGGTTGCCAGGCTGGTTTGCCCGCGGCGTACGCGCGTGTCACCAGCTTCAACAATTTCATCCTACAGAATCTGTAAATACCACGAGACTGATAATCATAAATACATGATTTTTGTATTGTTCCAATATGCAATAGTTTTCTTTTTCTATACGGTACCTTTTTTTTGCGTTACCTGCCTGATAACGCACAAAAAGGAAGACTACTAACAGAAAACAAAAGAAAGACAAATTTATTTCAAGTTTTTGAGTCTGAGATAGTGGCTGTGATACCAGTTCGTAGAAATCTACTGGAGAGTCTCATCGTTCTTGATTTTCGCTTGAGTGTATAGTATCACATGAAAACGATAACCACTTAGCGAATCTCGACTAAGAGACACATAAAGGGTGTCAGGGACATCGACGCGAAAACTGTTACCATGGATTCAGTACATGATTCTGAACCCCCTTAAAATGCTGTTTCATAGAAAAGTGACCTACGCGGTCAAAATGTATGGAACAGCAGTTTTATTTTTAAATAACCGACGAAAAATTTCAATGCAGGGGGTTCAGAATCATGTACTGAATCCATAGTAACAGGCTTCGCGTCGATGCCGATGCCGCCCTGTATATGCGTCTTGACGGGCGAGAAACTCTCTTCGTGTAGGTAGGTAGGTAAATGGTTCTTAACTAATTAATAGCTATGAGTTATGAAATCCTATCCGTACCCAGATAAGATATTCAACTGTTTCGCGATTTACCTGTCTTGATAAAACTAATCGGCTTCTAATTTTGATTGCATGCGAATTGATACGTATGATTAGATCAGACTTAATTAGCAAATGTTGAGGAAACTAAGTACCAAAAATTGGTAGTTCGTCATAATTAGGGAATATCATGTCATAATGCGTGCTCTACTGTTGGTTGGCCTGGCCCTGGTGGCTTAGGCGTCGGCCTTTGCGGGAGTGGGGTCTGGATAACATCAGGAAGTCGGTATTCCCCTTGCTCAGAAGCTCAAAGCTGCTGAGGAAAAGATCTTGGCTGAGGCAGCTCAAAACAGGGTTATAAGCGGTTCTGACACTCCCGTTAATGCACATCCTTACTTCGTGAGTATCTTGTCTATCTATCTATCTATTTTTAGTCCAAATACTCATTTAAAATTAAGTACCTGGTCGACCAAGCTCTGCTCGGGTGAAAATAGAGCATGCTCATGTAATAGTATAGGATAGTTCATACCAATTCCATGTATAGTAAATACTAGGTAATTCCATGCTGCTATGTCATTATTCTAAGGTAACCATCTTGTTCTAAACTTTGGGCGATCGAGCTCTGCTCGGGTGAAAATACGGAGAAAACGAATTTTCCCAGATATGAGACCTCGCTAGATCGATTTTTCACCCCAGTAAGCCCCTATATTGCAATTTTCATCGAAATCGTTAGAGTCGTTTTCGAGAACGTGATTACAAATATATGTATACACAAATATTGTCTCATTTAAAGGCTTGTGCAGACCAGCGCGACTTGTCGCGCGACGCGACACCGGTTATTGTTATACTGTGAAGCTTTCTTAGAAATTGTATCGTTCGTGTCGCGCTGGTCTGCACAAGCCTTTAAAGTAAAGCATCATTGGATAAGCATTCATAATTTAACAAAAACAGTTTTGGTGAATTAATCTCTGCGCAGGCTTTATTGCTCATAAGTGGTTGGTATCACTTCTGGTAACTCAGTGTGTGTCTCTACACTACTGTCTGTCAACCAGTTCGTGACAGCCGCTCACTGCTGGTACGACGGCCGCAACCAGGGGTGGTAGTCGTCGTTCTCGGTACCAACCAGCTGTTCTCTGGTGGCGTCGTGATGCACCCTCAGTACAATGCCGCCAACATTAACAACGATATTGCTATCATCAGGCTGCCTTCCAACTAGGGTTGCCAACCTTACTCTTATTTAGAGAAAAGGGATGATGAAAAAAAAAATTTTTTAGTCCGTTTTTGAGATTATAAAAAATATTGGACACGTATTTTTTTATTTTTTTACGTAATCTAAAGATTACGGCGATACATTAAGGTGAAATGTGCCATGACATCACGAGTATGTAGATTTTATACATACTAGTGACGTAGCGACCCCCACTCCCCAACTTAAAATGCGTTTTATCTCAGTAATTTTTTATTAATATGATAAAGCAAAAAATACGTGTCAATTTTTTTTTTTAATCTGACTTACGGACTAATTAGAATTTCATTATTTTTACCCAGGCATCATCCATATTGTACTCTATTTCGCGTAGGCGTACTTTATGATCTACAAAAGCAATAGAGTACGCTAAAATACTCTATTTATATTGACTCTCAATTTGAATTGAATTAATTCACTGAGACCCTTTTCGGTTAGGGCCATCTTTTCCTTTGACCAGTCTGGGCAAGTGCCCCAGGGCCCCACGATCCATAGGGCCCCCTAGTTCCTGCCAGCGTCGTAGTTAGAGACTGCAGAAAACCTCACCTATTTGAGGTGGGTAGCAATAGGTTTAGAAAATTTAATTTTTTTTAAATTCCAAAGTAGCGGGAAGACAGAAACAGGACTTTGTTGAAATTGATAATAATAAAGTACCTCATCATTTTGAACTCAAAACTAGTAGTCTAGACTTCTAGAGTCGTATAATTATTAAAAAATAAAAAGTTGTTACTATCCGCAAAAATTAAGGAAAATTATGTTTTAAAAATAACATAAAGTTATACTCTTTCTTATAAGTCTGTATCTGTACTCTATAATTACCCTCTCTGAAATCAGAAATACTTTATTTCTTCTAAATAAAGTTGGCAACCCTACTTCCGACGCAGCAGTGAGTAATCTTAAGTTTTCCATTTAGTATCGCAGCTTCGACCATTTAGACATTTTTAATCGGATAAAAGATACGAGTATCATCATGATTGATTAAATAGTTGTCATTATAATTTATAATTAAACATGACATGACGGTTTAACTTTTTACAATAATTAAAAATGATGTAGCAACAAAAGAAGTGACTGGAGTTTTTTTTCCTTGTGTTTCTTTGTTTTTCTAAATAGTTGCGCCTACAATTTATTATTTCTAGTTTGGGTAGATACGGCACCCGCGGCATTATGATAATCATATATTTTTTTACAAAATTGAAATTTTGGACGGTTTCCGGCCAATAGCCCATCTCACTGGTTTTGATCTATGGCAAACATTGGTTGGAAGTTGGGCTGTTGTTGCTGGCTATGGCAGAACTAGCGACCGTAAGTTCATATAATTTCTTAAAATTATCAAAAAAAAAACTATGTCTCATATTTATCACAATCTTAAACAATCTCATTACAATATCTGACATCGTTTTCTTCTATAAGTACTTAAGCAAGCATACACTATTGTAGCCCTCTTCACAATGCAACGCATTGTATCGGTACCCTTAACATCACTTTCAGTTTTAACAAAAAAAATATAAACAATTGTACACTACGAGCGGGCCGCACTATCGCAACTGGCCGGAGCGCAAAGCACAACTGCTACGGGCCGTAGCGCAACGTTCACCCGCAGCGGGCCGTATGAACGCACTCCTCAGGCGTATTTAGGTAATATCACACAATCAAAGGGCACACATACTGATAATGTATAATACCCTTTGATTGTGTACGAAGAAAGGCGCAGATTAAAGAGGTTTACGAAATATGATAATTTGCCCGCAATTTTTTTTATTATGTCACATTTACTAAAATAGATTATAGCTTTTCTGTCTTCTAAAAATAATAATAAGTCTATGAAAAAGCGAGTACAATCTTTATTAAATATAAATAACTTTAAAAAAAAATGCAGAGCAAACGGGTGTCTTCGGTGATAAGTCACGTTAACGTGGTCAACAAGATTGACTCCCAGGTGATCTACAGTCCCTAGTTCGTCATCCACAGCACGATCTATACCAGCGGTCGTGGCGGCTTTGGCGCTTGACTTGGAGACTCCGGTGGCCCCCTCATTTTGAACAGAAGTGGATCAGCCATTTTGGTAAGTGTATTTATACCCACCACGTTTGTGAAGTAAACCACAGTTTGGGAAGTCGGACTCGGACTGTAGACGAGAGGTAACTTCCGTAGTAAGTTTGCGTTCAAGACTCCTGCTGTCATAAAGGCATATTTTCATTCTTTTCTTTCTTTTTCGTGTGGTTAGTGTCTAACCTGGTGTCAGAGTTTTTTGCCGCCCATGGGCTTCTGACTTGACTTTACATGCCGTTGAGAAATATCTCTCAGGCATGGCGGTTTCCTCACGCTGTTTTTCTCACCGTTTCATTTAGCATTTTCATTTAGCTTCAGTTAGTAGAGTCAAATGCAATCCATTTCATTGTTATCGCTTAGAATAATTACGACTTTTTTCTTATTTCAGATGGGTGACGTCTCCTTCGTATCTGCTGCCGGTAGCCAGGCTGTCTTACCTTCGGGATACGCGCGAGTCACCAGCTTCAACAACTTCATCCTACAGAACCTGTAAAAATATCAATGAAATTGATGATCACAAGATCATAAATACATGACATTTTTTTATTTGTTACAAACAATCGTTGTCTTTTCATTTTGTAACTATTTACATACCTTTCTCTACTGACCAGAACTGAGGCATCTTTTGGGTTTTATGCATCAGTTGTTCCCACTTCTGGGACAACGGCCTCCTCTCTGTAAAAGAACAGAACAGTCGGTGGCGTTGCTGGCAAAAATACCTGTGAAATGGACTATCATAACATGGAGCACTTCTATGTATCTAAGTAATAATCTCATCTACCTGAGCGTTTTCACAACACTATGTTGGGGTCGGTTTCCTGTCTAACCGGTTGCAGCTGAATATCGGTATTTTACATGAAGCGACTGCCTATCTGACCTCCACAACCCACTTACTAGGTGTCACGATAACCCTTGGCTTGATAAGACTGATTTGTCAGACTTTCAAACTTCTGTAACCCGTAATAAATTTACCTAGTTTTAATTCAAGAAATTTTTGATTACACTTAAATAATTTCTCAAAAATTTATAAACAATCTAGCTGCACGATTCGGAAAGGACATGGACTGACATGGAGCTCAGTCTCAGTGTCTCAGATTGAATTGACTAGATTTTCATTATTTGGATTTTGGATGTGAAAAAGAATCATTGCAATAATTTAACAAGGTTTATAGCAAGCGACTTTGACCCTAAAGTAATGAAGTAAAATTTAAGATTTGGGATTGTTTGTTCGACGGATAAAGATGAAAGATTTTTTGCAAAATGTGGTTTTCATTGTGCAAAAAAAAAAAACAATTATTTAAAACTTTTTGCACAATGAGGAGATTATAACTTCTATTCGGTTTTCAGAAACCCAAAGATGATCGACCAAGAATATTAGATTGACAGCTTCGTAAGCCTAGCTCTGATCTGTGTGTAACGACTCCCAAATATTTTTTACCACTTTATCTTTAATCCGTATCCAGATAAGATAACATCCAACGGTCCTGCCCGTCTTGATAAAACTAATCAGGTTCCGTTTTAATTGATCTCCAATCATCAATGATTAGATCTGATTTAATGAGCAGAAGGTATAAAAGCGGCAAATTTTTTAAACTCATCATGATTAGGAAATTAATTTTCACATAATGCGTGCTCTACTGTTGGTTGGTCTAGCGCTGGTGGCGTCAGCGTCGGCGCTGGTGGAAGTTAGGTCTGGATACCATCAGGAAGTCGGTATTCCTACCGCTGAGAAGATCAGGCTAGCTGAGGAGAAGCTCTTGGCCGAGGCAGCTCTAGACGATAGGATTGTGGGTGGTGCCATCGCTCCCGCCAACGCACATCCTTACTTAGTGAGTTACTCGTTTTTTTTTACTTTTACATAAAATGGTCATCAGTCGTTGACCAATAAAAATATAGAACCTACACTGCAAATCTTCCAAATTATAGGCAACGTGGTAGTTCAATATCTCCAACTCCATTATTAATAACGTAATTAGATAGTGTATGAGAAAGTTAGTAAATCCGCAGACAGACCACTCGCGCTCGCTTCTAGTGGTCAGCGTTAGCCATGAGAGGTCAGCGACAGCCACAAGTGGTCAGCGATACCCACAAATAGTCAGCGAAAGCCACTTTAAGTAGGTACATTTAGCGGCAGTGCCGAGTGGTTGCCCCCGCTTGTGTTTGGTGGCTACTTCCATAAATATATGACAGGTGGCTATCACTGGTGGAGATCGCGAGAGGTCCGTGTGTAGAGAGCTTAAAAAACTTAGTTCTTCAGTGATCAGATTTGAAACATGTATATTACATAAAATATTCAATAGGGAATAAAAGATTGTTAGTACCTAAATACATTAAAATCTACTTGTTTTCAAATAATTATGTTTGAAAAACTTTATAATGAAATGAATGACGCAATTTGTTATGATAAAATTCATGTTTGTACAGGCTGGCTTGCTGATCAGTCTGGTCGGAATATCTGGTAACTCAGTATGCGGATCTTCGCTCCTGTCCAGCAATCGTCTGGTGACTGCAGCTCACTGCTGGACCGACGGTAGCATGCAGGCGTGGCAGTTCCTTGTCATCCTCGGCTCCAACCATCTGTTCACTGGTGGCACCCGCATCGCTACGTCAAACGTAGTGATGCACCCTCAATACACACCGCACAACCTTAACAACGATGTAGCCATGATCATGCTGCCTACAAGCATTTGGTTCAGCAGTGAGTATTCTACAGTTATCCATTTAATTTTGTAGATAAGACATAGTGTAGTGTATTTGATCAGATAAAAGATAGCTCTCATGATAGATTTGATTATTTTGTTATTGTCGCCAAAATTTAACATTATAATTTAGTAGGTATACCTACGAAATAAGTTGTGTGCGTAGGTGAAATAAGTAGGCTACCTAATTATCAAATTCACAATGATGCAGCAACAGAAGAAGTAACAGGAGTTCATGATTTTTTATTGTTGGGAAGTGCTCGACTTTCTTTATGACTCCCTTCGGTTCCCGCATGGATCAAATTTTAAATAACTGTAGGCAGATATAGATCTACGGATAGTTAAGTGTTAAGTCTACAGTATGTTATTTCTGAAAGAAATAAGAAAAGTCCTAATCTATTATTTGAGCAATTTATTTGAATTTCAGACAGTATACTGCCAGTAGCCCTCCCCTCTGGTTCGGATCTGTGGAATCAATTCGTTGGAAACTGGGCAATTGCCGCTGGCTTCGGCAGAACTAGCGACCGTAAGTTTTTATCATAATCTTAAAATTAATCATTTTCATAAAATTGCAGTGTCTTAAAACCAGTCTTAATGTTACCACTTACCACAGAGTGGGTTCTTTACTTAGAGGGAAGGGGAAGTAAAGTGTATCAGCAGTCAGGAGATTCTCCGGACAATTATCCCGTCGAAAGCCGCCATGTTCCAAAAAGTGGCTAGCATTAAAGCACATATGCTTGTAGATACGGATGCGGTAAAGGCACGGATGGCTGATGGGGCTTAAATGTTTTGGATTACCGGAAGGTGCAACAATCCCCACGTTGGACCTTGTTTACCAACAATAATATTATGTCAATTATTTATTTTCTTCCATACATATTTAAATATTTCTTACACTACACGTGAGACGCCAAACTGTAACGTTGCGTTTACCTCCGTGGAGCTAAACGTCGGTCACAAAATAAAATAAGACATGAAGCGTACTAAAAGATTAAGGTACAAGGAATTGTAAAAAAGAATAGTAGCGGCTTGAGACGCTCGGCGCTGATAGCAGTGGCGATAACTGATATTATTATTATTATGATAGTTACTCTTATTAAAGTTATGACTTTTTCTATTTTGCAGAGCAAGTGGGTGCCTCGACGATCGTGAGCCACGTTAACTTACAAGTCATCAGTCTGCTTCAGTGCCAATTGACTTATGGATCCGATTTTGTTGTCTCGAGCACGATCTGCACCAGCGGTGCTGGCGGCGTCGGTGTGTGCGGTGGAGACTCTGGCGGTCCTCTCGTTGTGAACATAAACGGCACACCCACTTTGGTGAGTACAGTATACTACATACCTATAAAAAAAAAACAACGGTGGAAAATCGGATTGTCATCGAGAGGTAGTGTGCGTTCGTCGTGAACAAAGGTAAAATTTGTCGTGAATCTACATAGACCGACAGGCCTTTCTGGAATTTTAATTATGTTATTGCTCAGTTTTTTTTTCAACTTTGTCAATACTGCACCTTCTTGTGTTCTTTTCCTTTTTAACCGACTTCCAAAAATAGGAGTATGTCCACTGATTTTTCCGTAAATTGTGGACCGATGTTGAAATTTATTTTTTGTGTATGAAAGGGTATGCTCCCAAGTTGGTCCCATATAAATATAACTTTGCTTGGATAGTTTTTGAGTAAGCTTCGATAATACGTATTTTTCCCACTTAGTATATTTGGATGATATGATGGATAACTTCCTGTCACTGTTATTTACATAGCAAGTGTGGGGTAGGTACCCGAACTAAAAATTTAAAAATAAAAACTTTTTACAAAAAAAAACAACCGTCTTCCAAAAAAAGGGGGTTTTGTTTTTTTTTTTGGAAAAAGTTTTTTTAATCGTCACCTTTATATTAACGAACCAATTTATGTTTTCAGATCGGTGTCAGCTCTTTCGTCGCGTTTACCGGTTGCCAGCTCGGCCACCCATCGGCCTATGCTCGCATCACCAGCTTCAACAATTTCATCCAACAGTACATGTAAATACTATGAGACTGACGTATATTTTATCGATGATAAATACATTACATTTTATTGTAAAACAGCTGTTTTGTATTATTTTTAACTAGCCTAATCGTTTTGTTCTGTCTGTGGGTAAGTACTGTTCGATGTTGAGTTCCAACTCGTTGGGGTGATAGCTAGTAGGTACCTACTATGTAGTTGCACTAAATCTAGACTACTAGACCACTTATTAGTTATTAAGTACACATTATAAGCGATCTGTTGGTAGTACAGTTCGCATATCATATTTTTTTTCTTGAGTTCTGACTTAGTCGAAAATATCAGGCTCCCCAATAGAAATGGGGTTTTAGAGAGTGACCAAGAATGATAGAAAGACGATGCATTATAAGGCTCTTTGACTAGAAATTGCTCAATGGCAGCCCGTAGTCTGGTTTTTTATAGTTTAATGGCAAATATTCCAATAGGGTCGCCCATTCTTTGATTTTTCCTACATTACAAGGGTCTTATAACATAAATGACGAAAGTGTAGAGGTACCTTTGTGACTGCTCTGCTCTACTTATTCTTTTGCAAAATAGGTACGAGGCATAATTTTTTGTCGAATATTTCAACTAGTCCTTAATATTTATAGCATTACCGGTTTAATGACGGACAAACTGAAGGACATTATAATTTAATTTTATGCTCATATAAAACGAATAAAATCTTTAGTTAAGATTCGCAGTGTCGTTGCACTTGTCTTTCCTGAACTGAAAAAAAAGGAAAAAAAGAAATTAATACCTTATTTGGCAGATTTGGAACTATATATAGCATTGAATACTGAAAACACTCCTGCTTATGTCCAATGTTTTTCAAGTCAGCCTGTAGGTAGGTATAGCAAAGAAACGTACGTTTTATACCAAATGATCGTGTTTTAAGAACCCCTGGACAGTATTTCATGTACATACGTTGGCATACAAATATGAATCTTTTCAAATCTATAGTGAGTACTTAGTTTGAGCTAAGACGGTTGTGGGACAAACTCCCATAATATTTTCGACCTACCTTTAAATCTGTATGGAGATAAGGATATCCTACGGTTTTACCGTCTTGATAACACTAATCGGCTTTTGTTTATAATTTGAATGAATGTAAAATTACCAATCACCAATCATCAATTACGAATGATTAGATCAGATTTAATGAGCGGAAGGTATATAAAAGGCAACATTTTGCATTCGACATAATTAGGAAAATAATTTTCACATGATGCGTGCTCTATTCTTGGTTGGTCTGGCGCTGGTGGCTTCGGCCTCCGCACTGGTGGAAGTTAGCTCTGGATACCATCAGGAAGTCGGTATCCCTGCTGCTGAGAAGATCAGGGTAGCTGAGGAGAAGCTCTTGGCCGAGGCAGCTCTAGACGATAGAGTTGTTGGTGGCGCTATCGCTCCCGCCAACGCACATCCTTACTTCGTAAGTCACTATAATTATTTAATTCATTTTTATTTTAACGTAAAACGGCTATCGGCCAATTGCATTAATTTGATAATTCCAATAAAGAAATAATCTACTTAATTACTTAACATTATTATTGCGTAATGATTTGATTTTCTCCACTAAGGGTTACAATTAGTGGAAAATTGTAGGTAAAAGTGTATTTTGCACTCGGACTACTCGCGACTGCCACTAGACGTCAGAAACACCACCCGTGAATAATTTTTTGAGGGGCGGCTATCGGTGGTAGAATTCGCCAGTTCGCCTGTTACGTGGTGAAATGTCTGCGCTCACCATTAGTGGCTACCGCTGACCACTGGTGGTAGTCACGAGTGGTCCATGTGCATGTGCATACACTTATGCTCTCATACACTATTTAATTACTAGGTATACCTACAATTATCTTTTTATTTATGGTGCCAATGAAGTAATCATATTTAAGAGACTTAAAAAAATAATTGGTATTGTTTAGACTTTTAGAGAATAACATTAAAAAGTCCACTTCAGTATTCACTTCAAAAATCGGCCCTTTGCAAAATTATCGCTGACACAATTTGGTATTGTTTCGACACTATGATTGAAAGTCGACTCCAATGTTTACTTGAACTTAGTGAAATATTTGTGAACACAATAAATTTGTACCTATTTTATTTTTTCTTAGGCTGGTTTGCTGATCAGTCTGCTCGGTATTACTGGTAACTCAGTATGCGGCTCTTCACTCCTATCCGCCAGTCGGCTGGTGACAGCCGCTCACTGCTGGGCCGACGGTCGCATGCAGGCGTGGCAGTTCACCGTGATCCTCGGGTCCAACTTTCTGTTCACTGGTGGCACCCGCGTCGCTACCACTAACGTAGTAATGCACCCTCATTACACACCGCATAACCTTAACAACGATGTAGCCATGATCATTCTGCCTACAAGCATTTGGTTCAGCAGTAAGTAATCAGAATCTACATAATTTAATTTGGTCAGATAAAAGATTGGTCGAAGATATAGATTTGTTTTTTTATTATGTCATCAATATGAGATGGTTATATTATAATTTGGGGATGTGAAATACTTGCATGGGATAAAAATATGAAATCTGATCTCGCATTGCATAGAATTTTCTGTATAAAGCGAGGTCAGCTTATACTGGAAATTTATTATATATATTATACTTGATGTGTAGCCGTGTGTAAATAAATACATATTTATCAAGGGAATGATGGGCCTACAGTTTGTTATTCCAGGATGTACCTAGTTGGGCACGCCACAATTGTGGCGATAAGTCCCCTCTTTGAGGAGTGGCTAGAGAGGCGCCACGGCTTCCTCACCTTCCGCCTGACGCAGGTTCTCACCCGACATGGTTGTTTCGGAGGGTTCCTGTTCAGGATAAAGTGGGAGGAAACGCCCGGTTGTCACCACTGTGTGGATCGCCCGGAGGACACGGTGGAGCATACGGTGGAGGTCTGCCCGGCTTGGGCTGGGCACCGCCGTGTCCTCACGGAGGCGATCGGCGGCGGCAATCTCTCGTGTCCGGCCCTGGTTCAGGCCATGGTTCGGAGCGAGAGTGCATGGGAGGCCGTCACTTCCTTTTGCGAAGCAGTAATGCTCGCGAAGGAGGAGGCCGAACGCGTGAGGGAGAGGCAAGGTTCGCGCCCTCGCACCCCTAGTCGCCGCAGGAGACGCCCCGGGCGTCGGGAGTTGCAAGCCAATTTCCGGCCACCGTACGCGTGGGCTTGCGGACGGTGAGCGATGGGTAGCTCGCCGTCCGATTAGGACCAGCCCGGGTCGACGGCGCGTTGTGTTCCACGCGCGCCGCAAAGAGATGTCAGCACTTACTGACGGGGTCCTTTAGGGCCAACGCCTGCCGGGGTTGCGGGTTGTCCAAAAGGGATATCGTGGCCCCGGCACACAAGCAACGGAAGGAACACGGGTGGGTTTTAAGCAGCAAAAGTCTGTCACGCCCTCCCGCTCCGCCTGGAGCGGGAGAAGTTATTTGATAATTTCCCAACCTCAAAAAAAATAAAAATTAAAAACGATTTACCTAGTTGCTCCACAAAATAGGACGAAGTTTTAGTGTTCTAGTAACTGACCATTTTTTTAAAATTTCAGACAGTATCCAGCCAATAGCCCTTCCTACTGGTTCGGATCTGTGGAATCAATTCGTTGGAAACTGGGCAGTTGCCGCTGGCTTTGGCAGAACTAGCGACCGTAAGTTCTTCGATCTTAAAATTGATCACATTTCTTAGCTCATGTCAAGCACAATTAATATGTTTTTATCTATACTTAAACTTTTTGTATTCTACAGAGCAAGCGGGTGCGTCAACGATCGTGAGCCACGTTAGCTTGCAAGTGATCGGTCTATTTCAGTGCCAAATGATCTTCGGACACAACTTTGTTGTCTGGAGCACGCTCTGCACCAACGGCGCTGGCGGCGTCGGTGTGTGCGGTGGAGACTCCGGCGGTCCTCTCGTTGTGAACCAAAACGGAACCCCTACTTTGGTAAGTGTCGGTGAGACGTAGTGTGTTCATCGTAAGGAAACAATACTACTAATATAAACAGTTTGTCTTGAGGTCACAAAGGACGCGGTATGCCTAAAACCTATTCTAGTAATCTGCAATCGAACGTATTTCTTTTTCTCAATTTCCATTTTGTCGGCGACTTTTTCTATGTCCTACCAACGCCTCCGTGCACACTTTGTTATTTTTCTCTTTTTTTTAGCTTACCCTGGCCACTATACTTTAAAGTTCTTGTTTTATGTTTTCAGATCGGTATCAGCTCCTTCGTCGCTGCTGACGGTTGCCAGCTCGGCTTCCCCTCGGCTTTCGCTCGCGTTACCAGTTTCAACAATTTCATCCACCAATATTTGTAAATACAAAGAGACTGACCATAAATACATTACGTTTTAATTATAAAAATAACAGTTTTCTTTTTATTTTGTATAAGTACCTGTCTTTTGTAAACATTTGTTTATGGTCACCTTGCCTTCACAAGCTGTAAATTAAAGAAATTAGAAGAGACACACTAACCGAACGTATTATTTATTGCTTTGTCTTTATCCAATGATAAGATTAATTTAATCAAACCCGCCAATCTTAATTGATTTGATTTCTTGTCTTAATTCTTCTATTTTCTGGAACTTAGATGCTATCGTAAATTCAATCTTGCGACATGTTTTCATTTTTTTTTGACAAATCGTTTGTAAACTATGTAATTTTATTATTGATAATAATGTTAATGACTTGGTCTGGTGATCAATCAATTAATCGCCTCAGCTTATCGCATTTAGCACGTGCAAAAGACTTGCAGCTACTGCACAAAGAGTATAGTAACTATTTATAGGCTAACTACTATGCTTTTTGAATGCATGACCGTGATCCGTTCAAAAAGTGACACGACAAATTAATTAATTGAAATCATTACTTTTTTTTATGAATTCTTTCAAAAACCCAGTTTAGCTACACATCTTACGCCACACAGCCACTATTTCTCAGCGATAATAGCCAGTTTTTAATAATTTACCTATAATGTGAATCTAGTACCTGTGACCTGTGTACCTGTGTTCCTGTGTTCTGTTACCTGTTGTAGTTGCCTTGTAATAAATAAATAAATAAATTTAGTGGGAGGCCGCCATTGTCTACATGTTTGCGGCCAGCCCCGACAAAATGTGTCAAAATGTGGCTGTCGCTGACCACTAATGGCGCTAGCTGACTACTCATGGAGTGGTCCGTGTGCGGGTAGGCTTTTTTTTTTTTTTGATGGTGGGAATTTATCAAATAACTTCTCCCGTTCTGGGCGGAGCGGGAGGGTGTGTCAGACTTTTACTGACTTAAACCCACCCGTGTTCCTTACGTTGCCCGTGTGCTGGGGCCGCGATATCCCTTTCGGACAAACTCGCAACCCCGGCAGGCATTGGTCCTTACGGACCCCGTCAGTTGGTGCTGACATCTCTTTGAGGCGCGCGTAGAACACAACGCGCCGTCGACCCGGGCCTGGTCCTAATCGGACGGCGAGCTACCCATTGCTCAACGTCCGCAAGCCCGCGCCTACGGTGGCCGGAAGTCGGCTCGCGACTCCCGACGCCCGGGGCGTCTCCTGCGGCGACTAAGGGCGCCAGGGCGCGAATCTTGCCTCTCCCTCGCGTGCCCCGCCTCCTCCTTCGCGAGCATTACTGCTTTGCAGAAGGAAGTGACGGCCTCCCATGCACTCTCGCTCCGGACCATGGCCTGAACCAGGGCCGGACGCGAGAGATCGCCGCCACCGATCGCCTCCGTGAGGACACGGCTCCGCCCAAGCAGGGCAGACCTCCACCGTATGCTCCACCGTGTCCTACGGGTGATCAACACAGTGGTGACACCCGGGCGTTTCCTCCCGCCTTAAGGCTTGTGCAGACCAGCGCGACTTGTCGCACGACGCGACACCGGTTACTGTTATACTGTGAAGTCTTAGAAATTGTATTGTTCGTGTCGCGTCGCGCTGGTCTGCACAAGCCTTTATACGGAACAGGAACCTCCCGAAACAGCCGTGTCCGGTGAGGACCTGCGTCAGGCGGAAGGTGAGGACGCCGCACTATGGAAAATCGTAGAACAACTGCTGATTAAAAAGGGTTTTTGTCAATGTTTCTACTGGCATGCTTTTTTATTTTACTCAATAGTTTAAGGACCAAAATAGACTATAATATCAAAAAATTATACATATTATATGAAATGATTTTTTTACAACACCACAAACTTTAGACTTTTGACAGTTGCCCACGTTTACCCCTGCTTTAAATTTAATGTTGATTTGTAGCCTAGCTATCCATAAACATAATCAAAAAAAAAAAGCTGGGAATATTTGCGGTTTTCGGAATAATTAGTAAAAATGTGATAATAGTCAGAAACCGGAAAACCGCACGCTATCTATTGCGGTTTGAAATGTTGCTGTTTACATTAATAGTTTGCGGTAAGTTTTGTAATTTATCATTGATATTAGGGCGTTTATCTTTTTCGCACTCATGTTGCGTGTGAAAATATTAATCAACAAGATGCACACTACCCTCATATTTCATATAGTATATAAACAGTGGTTTCATTTCATTATAAATAACAAAATAGTGGTGAATTAATAGAAGTGTAATTGTTACGAATACAATATGTAAACGTAACAACGTGTGTGTGTACGTGTTTTGTTGACTCTTCAAAATGTCTACTTTCAAGTGTTCTAAACGTGAAATAATACTTTCGTACATCGAAGGAGGAAAATCATTGGAGGCACTATCAACAGTTTTAAAAGAAAATTATCATGTATCTGAAGACAACTTATGTTTCATCCTCAGTGATTTTCAAAGACATATTATTCCCGCTTTTAATAAACGATGGACAGAAGCTTCACGGAAAAAGGATATATTTTTAATGAAAAACAGTAATTGGTTGGAATCAGAATATTCAGTAACTGTACCGAACTCTGAAGACGTTACAACCGTCTCCACACCATCTACTTCTTCTGAAAAACGTGGGAGACCGTGCGTATCTTATCCAGACTTGTCAGAATCCAGTAAAAGAAGAAAAAATACAAATACAACACGTCTATAATGCATATCTTCAAGGGTTACGTTCGATAGGAGAAGGAACAGAAGCTAAACTTGTGGAAACATTAAGGTTTGCTGACAGTGAAAATAAGACCTTATTCTCCAGTCTCATAGAAGATGCAAGGCAGACAAAAATGTTAACGGATGAAGAAGCATGGAGCGTATTTATTGACTTGGATTTAACGAAAGTACAATATTTGTACTGGAGAAATTTAACGAACGAACGAAAATGTTTTGTGTTTCCACCATATTACAAAGTGCAAGAAGTTAAAACTACCTGCTATCCACCATCTTCAGCTATAGAAATTACAGACACAAGTGCAAAAATAGTAAGACTTCAAGATTTATTAGATCACACTGCAGCTAGAATATTGACAATAGATAGATAGAAAGATAGAATATTCTTTATTATGTACACCATAAAGAAAAACAGATATGAATGTAAGTATACGTAGATATTTAGATTCAGAGTATAGGAATGGATTGAATAACTTACTTCTTTACAGTAAATGGGGCTGTGATGGCTCATCCGGTCAAAGCCAGTACAAACAGAAACTGCGCCACAAGAGTCTGAACTAATTCCTGATGCAAATTTATTTATCACTTCTTTGGTGCCTATTAAGTTAATTAACGAGCTAACAGGTGATGTTGTCCGGCAAAATCCGGTACCTTCATTTGTTCATTTGCCGGCCTATATTGAATGAATTTTGCAAAGAAACTCCCGAGAAAACTAAAGCAGTTGTGGATGAAATAAAAGGTCAAATACATTCTTTGGGTCCATCATTAATTAACAAAGAAGGTGCGGGAGTGCAAGTGAAGCATGATCTCTTTCTTACATTGATAGATGGCAAAGTAGCTCAGGTATTAACAGATACGCCTTCGGGCTCCACATATTAAGCCATATACACTATTCTATATTTGTGCAAAATTTTAGAACTTAATGTTCAGAAATAAAAAAGTTATTGATTTTTAATCAGATAAGAATAGACCTTTATTTTCCATAGTGCGCCGTGGCGCCTCTCTAGCCACTCCTCAAAGAGGGGACTTATCGCCACAATTGTGGCGTGCCCAGCGCTGGGTTGCGACAATGTGTGCGGGTAGCCTAAGGTAGGTATTTTTATCAGTTACAAAAATCACATCCAACTTGGTTTAGTTGTGCACTAGACGGCCATGACCACGACGGTAAACTAAAGAAAACGATACGAATCGCGCAATTGGTCGCAACGGCCAACTAGCCGCAGACAACCAATACCACTAGACGGCCACTCGTGGCCGGAGTCGTGGCCGTCCAGTCCCGCGAGATCCCTAAACGCCAAACGATCCTTGGAGCTCTTCATCGGGCTACCTACCAATAAAATAGCTTCTGTCGTTTATTAGCAGGTCATTCAGAGATGGTTAAGAGCATTTATCTTAAAAGTTGGCAACGTCACAAGTAGCTGTCAAACATTTACCTGTTTTGCTTAATTTGGGAATAATTATGGAATAATTTTGTTATTATTTCCTTTATTTCATTTATTTACATATAATTTACATTTTTAAATATTTTTATAAAAAGAAAACGGAAAACAAAAACATTTAAAAATATAAAAAATAGTAGCCCACCGGTATCGGAAACAGGGTCCAAGCTACCGGTGGTCAGGGCTCCTGAGAGAGGAACCTCCTGACGATACGCGCCGTGTCTAGAAGCACCGCTTTCTGGATCAAGCCCTTGATCCAGCTGCCTAACGAGAGCCTCCTTAGGTGTTGGTCGAGGCTCTTGGCTATTATGCCATTGGCAGTCACGACTATCGGCACAATGACTGCTGTATCCACTTCCCACATGTCGACAACCTCGCGGGCCAGGTCGAGATACGTGATTTGTTTATCTTTTTCAGCTTTGACGAGGTTCTCGTCATGCGGGACCGCTATATCAACAATCATTGTGCGATGCTCTAATCGATCTATCACCACTATGTCTGGCTTATTGGCAACCATAGTCCTGTCAGTGATGATAGATCGATCCCAATACAACGTGATATTGTCATTTTCGAGAACTGGGTCGGGCACATATCTATAGTATGGTACTTCCGGTTCCACAAGACTGTATTTCAGGGCAAGTTGCTGGTGGATAATCCTGGCCACAAGGTTGTGCCTATGCAAGTAGTCTCCGTTAGCCAGACGAGAACAGCCAGAGATAATGTGTCGGATTGATTCCCCCGGACGGTGGCATGCCCGACAGATGTCAACCGTGCCGTCCTTCACAATATATTTCCGATAGTTATTCGTCATCATAACTTCATCCATAATAGCAAAGACAAAACCTTCGGTTTCCCCAAAGAGATTACCGAATCGCAGCCAGGATACGGACGCTAGTAGGTCTACATCGGGCCCATGTAAGGCCCGGTAAAAACGCCCGTGAAGCTCTTTGCTCTGCCATACCTCCCTGCGGTCATTAGTATCTAATACTATAAGTTTGCGCCAGTTCTCGTTAGCCAAGGATAGCGGGGTAAGGCCCTTGTCCACTGAGACCACATCTCGGTGCATCCCCACGTCGGCTTCTAGGAAGTATTCCCTGAGACTGCATACCTCACGGTTGTGCAGGGTCTTAGCATTTAAGAAACCTCGACCTCCACACTTCCGCGGGATATACAGTCTCATCACCGATGAACGTGGGTGATGCATCCGATTTATAGTCAGCAGTGTGCGGACCCTCCTATCCAGGGCGTCAAGTTCCGTCTGGGTCCATTTGAGTATGCCGAAAGAGTACATCAAAACCGGCATGACCCAACCGTTGAAGGCGCGCACCTTGTTTCCGCCTGATAAAAGACTATTTAATACTTTATTCAGGCGACCAAAGAAGCGCTCCTTCAGCGATTGCTTCATGTCAGCAGCGTTGATACCTAACGCTTCCGACATACCCAAATACTTGTAGGTTTCAATTGAGGAGAGGGATCTTAGTTGTATGGAGTCCGAGAGTTGGGTTCCCCCGGATTCCACAATCTCCCCTCGCTTTACATGCATGACCGCACATTTGTCCACACCAAATTCCATCCTGATGGCACTACTGAAAGTTTCGGTTACCTTCAGTAGCTCCACCAGTTGCAAATTGTTGGGGGCAAAGAGTTTCAAGTCATCCATATAAAGGAGGTGAGATATAACCTGACCACCTCTCCTTAATCGATAGCCTAGTCCTGATTCCTCCAGCAGTGTGCTAAGAGGATTCAAGGCTAGGCAGAACCAAAGTGGACTCAAACTGTCGCCCTGAAATATACCTCGCTCGATCCGTATCGGCTCGCTATTCCTCTGGATATGTCGACATCCTGGATAGCGAAGAACCGTCCTCCATTGCCCCATACATGACATCAGGAAGGTGCGTAGAGTTGCATCTACTTTATACAACTCCAGCACCCTCATGAGTGTATGGGGCACCGAGTCATAGGCCTTCTTATAATCTATCCAACATGTCGACAGATCCCTTCGGGAACGACGAACCTGTTGGCTAATGGCCATATCAATGATGAGCAGCTCCTTAGTACCGCGGGACCCGTTTCTACATCCATTTTGAGAGGCAGACATGATGCAGTTGGTGTCTATATGTTTGTTAATTTTAGCTCTCAAAATGGATGTAAAAACTTTATAGACCGTCGGTAAACAGGTGATCGGCCTATAATTTTTGGGTTCCGCAGTACTACCTGTTTTATGGAGCAGGTGGGTTATTCCTGTCGCTAGGAACTGCAGCAGCGACCCTGATTCTAAGGCTGACTGGAACTGGGATGCCAATCGGGCGTGCGATCTCTGGAACCACTTTATCCAAAAGTTGTGCAGCCCGTCCGGCCCTGGAGATTTCCAGTTAGGCAACGGACGGACTGCACAAGCTACATCTTGGGGGCTGATGGTAAGTGCCCCCATTTCTGGTATTCCCTCGCAAGCCCGCTCGATCTTCCTAGTCCAATCTCCTTCGGTGTGATTGACAGGCGCCGACCAGATGCTTCGCCAGAACGAACACATGGCTTCATCATCCGGCAGGCGCGTGTCAATCACACCTTGATCCAGTCGCTCCCAAGCCCTGTAAACCCACCTTTCATCGCTCTGGAATGTGCGATTCTGAGTGTACCGCTCAACTCTCCGCCTGTATCGTCGACTACGGTTTGTCCAAGCACAGACCTTCTGCTTCAGGAGGTCGATACGCTCTGTGACGCGGGTCAGATAATCTCGAGAGCTAATATCAGTACCCGAGAACGCCCGCCTCACAAAGCAAAGCGCATCACTTTAGGGCGAGTATTGCCCTCCCTGAAGCAGATTAGCTTGCCGATGAGCACTCTAGCCTCACCGATACGACGCTCAATTCCGCACTGCCAAGCTGGTACAGCTGGTTTTGGTCGTAGAGCTCTGTCACTGTTGGGAAATTTAACATGAGCTACACGACATGCCGCTACAGCTGCACAGTACAAGATCGAGTGGGTATCGGCGAGGTCTTTGCTGGCGTCAAAACAATTTGACAGCAGCGAGTCTAGAGTACACACCAGCGCCTTGTTTTTCTTGTGCATGGGCAAACGAGGTAAACGTGGTCTAAGTTCAGGTGGAGTGGAGCGGTACTCACGGAAAGCATCCTCCAAAGCGCTCCTCAAACGTACATTGCATTGGGAACTCACAGATATAACCCCGTCATCATCCTGTTCACCATCGTGGTCGGGTCGCGGTGTAGCACTGGGTGAATTTTGTAGTTGCACCGCGATCAGTGGGGAGGCAGGCGTTACACGGTTATTCTGTGATTCGACGCGTAGTCGATCAAGTACGGCGTCATCCAGCATATGGTTACGCTGGATGACCCGCACCTGATCCGACAGTCGTTGGGCCGACACGTTGACAGCTGGCTCAAGTACCTGAAACAGAGAGAGCATCCGACCACGGTACGCAGTCAAGTTACTTCCTCCCTCTGTAGCCCCAAAGTATGCGCGCATGACATTTTCATTGACAGTTTGTGTCTATCTCATGCGCCGCACACTTCCATCGGGAGCGGGGACCCTATCAGAGGCCGTTATTATTTTTTTTTATTTTTTTTTATGGAAATATGAAATATGGCTAACTAGCGAAATAAAATATTTATTATTAAATGCAATAATTACTATCGTAACACCGAATATTTAGATTTCGGTGTAAAAAAAACTATTTGGAAACTTTTCAAAAGCCTTTTTTACTAATAAAAAGGTTATCAAATTTGGTGTTATAATTGCAATTCATTATCAATATTCTAGTTCACTAGGTAGCCACATTTCATATTTCCATACAGTATTAGCCAAATTAATTAAAACAGCGAAATTTTTGACAACTATTTGCGACGTTGCCCACTTTCAGAATAAACGCTCTTAGGGCGTCTTGAATTTCATGATTTGTTGGATTTATTTGCTGACTTATTACTTGTCCGACAATTATAATTATCGTAGGAGGTAGGTAATTAAATACGAGATTATCATTCAAGCTCCTTTATTTCGACCAGGTACTTACAATGTGTTCACGAAAACTATATCCTCTCTCAAGCCAGACAGACAGACATACAATGATAGGCAACATTTATTACGATCTTGCTCTAAATATTATTTAAGTAAATAGTACACTCATACGTCATGATGATTCGATTTTTATTACTATTGATAAAGGTTACAGTCGAAATCAAAATGTCGTTTATCTTTTAGACAAATGTCAACAACTTACAAAATATTTTGTAATTTATTTTTAGAACTGTCATTATTTTCATAAATTAAATCGTCTTTAGCATTTAAAACGAAGTGTAAAAGATAATGATTCTTTTTTTTATCAGAGCTCTCTGCCCATTGGGTACCTTGTCCAGTCCATTCATCCAACATTTTATTATGCACAACAAGTCGGTGAATCCACTATCGTAATTAAAATGTGCGACAGAAGCATTCGCCATAAATCATTTTGCAAACCCATTCAATACATACAATAAAATGTATTTGAAATTACAACAATAGTTATTTTACATACTTAATATCATGCGATTATTTATTACACTGAACATTCAAGCTCCCTTTTTTTTTTTTTTTTTTTTTTGGATGGGAAATCATCAAATGACTTCTCCCGCTCTGGGCAGAGCGAGAGGGTGTGTCAGACTTTTACTGACTAAAACCCACCCGTGTTCCTTCCGTTGCCTGTGTGCCGGGGCCGCGATATCCCTTTCAGACAAACCCGCAACCCCAGCAGGACATTCAAGCTCCCTGCCGTCGTGTTTAAAAGTAATAAGAAATGTATGACTACTACATGTTGAGACTAGAGATACAACTTAAACCTAACATTATTATACGACTAATTAAAATTTTATGATTAATGGAATTACTATAAATCATAATTAGCTGGTTTATTTTGGGCACACTATTACTAAGAAGCTAAACACTAGCCAAATATTTAAATCGCTAGATATGCCCTCACCGTGCTTAGTCACGCGAAAAAATGTCCATACTGAGAAGAGTGAGCTCACACATTATTAAATAGCGTTTCCATGACAATATCAAGTGAATGCGTTATTGTGTGTTAGACGTGTCAGTAAGAAACAGAAATGCGACAATATTTTGACGTGGTAGGGCGAATCTAACGATTTAAATCTTTAACACTAGCCTTCAAAATAAAATGAAAAACAAAATTCGATGTTCTTATAATAAAATGACGAGTTAAAGTCAATAGTTAAAATAAAAGTTAAACTACGAATTCTAGAAGCTGATATTTAAACACTATTTACAAGCCTCTTCTGAGTACCTACATACCTTAATTTATATTAGCTAAACGTTTAATATGAGAGGACAATTCCACTTTTCAATTTTACATACATATATATTTTTTAAATATTTACATTTGAATTCACATTCTGCCGGTGACAATTGATGAAATATGACAATAAATACTTTAAAATGTTCGAGAGATAATTAAAATAACAAATAGTTACGTAAATCTTAAAAGGAAGCATTAATTAAACTATCTTAATGATATCACAGTTCATTTATGCAAATAAAGACATATATGTAGTTGAATATATATTTTACACATGGAATTAACGACCAAAAGAATTGTTGTTATGGCAATGACTTGAACATTTCAACAGAACAACAACATTTTTGTTTGATACATATTATTGCCGTTATAGAACGTGTCAAACTGCATGACGGCTCTGAAATTCGCTACTCGCTGCGCAGTACCGCGCCCCTCCCCCTGCTGACACGTGAATGTGTTAGTGCGCAGCCACTCGCCTCATGTTCAGAGCCGCCATTTAAAAGTTTGCATCGGGCTGTATTATTAATTCAACATAACATTGCAAATAAAAATAATAGGATATCAATTGTCTTGAAAAATGTGTTTTCTATTAAGTAATGCATATACAAGATGAATATTTAATGTTAATATTTTTATTTACTGAACAATTTACTCTATTTCAAATGTGAGTTTTATAGACAGTTCGATAAAGGTGCTTTAGTCAATATCAATTGTAATGAGCTACAATAATAGTTAATATTCGATACCTATGATATAAATATCAGTGTCAATTTAATATCAATTTATGCTTACATTTTAGAATAGTATCAATTAACGATAGTGTGGCTGCACCTTTAGTCGTTCTATCTTGAGTGCCACCGAAAACACCTATTTAATAAATTTATTCTAAGTGAACAAAAGCACAAAACAGAGAGGGACAGAAGGTCAGCTTCTGACAACGAGCGAAAACCGTACGCAGACATAGACAGGCGTCTATGGGCTAGGGTTTCTCCTTCACCGTCTTGAGAGCAGTGGTGATGAAATAATTTACACAAATTAAAGCGCCTGTCTGGGTCCTACGACCTAGATATCGGTAAGCCACTGGGCCAGAACTGCTCTGCTTTGCAATCGCAGCAGTTTATTTTTCGTTCGAGGAAATGCCCTTCGTGTGCATTCGGCAATTTTCGGTCGCTGTACAGACTCGGCCTTCTGCACCTATTCATTCCGTGATAAAATATATGTGTGTAGACAATGATATGGCCTAGAACCTGTTATACGTGTATAGTGCGAATGTTGACATGTTGAATGTGTTCAATTGTTTTAGATTCAATTGGCTAGAGTCGTGTTGTGTTTATGTTGGACATAGCACCTTGAGGATATAGTCTGTTAATAGCGTCGGCACGGTCGGGCTGTCCTCGTTGATCGCCTTCAGAACTGGAATAGGAGAAAACAATTCAATTAGTAACCGATAGATGAATGACTTATCGAAGAGAATCAAAATTAGATTTGGGGAAATATTAAAACATTAGGAATTTAATTATTAGTCCACAACTGATTTTCCTAATTTACCGCAAATTTATTTTATTTAATTTACGCATATGTGTCGCATAAGTGTTGTGTGTGTGTTAAGTGTCGTGATAGCCCAGTGGTTAAGGCCTCGCCTCTCATGCACGAGGTTGTGTGTTCAAATCCGGGCAAGTACCAATGTGACTTTTTCAATTCATATGTACTTTCTGAGTTTATCTTGGACATTACTGACATCGGAGAAGGAAAACATCGTGAGGAAACCTGCTATCTAATTACGCAACACATTTTCGATTTACAATTGAGTCAAATTTGTTTCGTTTCGACTAGAATTGCTTTCAGTTAACAACTTTCGAATTACGCAACTCTAAAATCTGTGATATCAACTGCAGTCTGTTTCAGACGCTAAAGAGTGAACGATAATCGTCTAAAAAGGCTATTATTCGAATTACGTAACCATTTTGACAGTTGAAAATTTGTTTCAATTCAAAGAGAATTGGTTTCGTCCTATCAATTGAAACAGAAGGCAGCTTGCTAGTCGCAATCAATTTTCTTTGCAATATTTTCGGGATTTACTCGTATAATCTCCTTAATTATTACAAAATTATGTAAGTGAACGTCGTCTTCATAAATTGTGAATGTGTTTTTGTGTGAAACCTCAATGATAGATCAATATTAGTGGTCTGTAAAATATCGAAGCAGCGAGGTCGATTTTTAATAATAATTGTGAAAGTTTTCTTCTGTTACAAGTGCTTACAACCTAAACTAAAGATATATATTATGATATTTCAGAAACGAGGTATTTTGGTGGCATTTTAAAGGAAAGACAAATTCGTACCTCGTACCGTATCAAACTTATCATAATCCACAAGCTTAACAACCCAGTTGAACTTGAACTTCATTGGAAAAGCAAATATAATAGAGGAAGAACAAATATTATAATATAGTTTGAAGCATTTTATGTCAATGAATTCTGGAAGGACATCGATGAACATACTCACCACACCATACATAGATCTATTTCCACATCATTGTCTGTTTAAGGTACCTACTTAATATCAATATTATTTTCTTTCTTAGTGTTGAACATTGATTGTGTGTTTAGCACAGCAACAATTTTACACACAATCTTATTATTCGTTGGTGAATACGAAATGCACCATCAAACGTAAACTTACCATACATTTAAATAAAGTCATTTGTAGGCACCTAATTGTTGTATATAGCAGAATATTGCTGTTCTATAAAGTAGATAGATTGTGCATGGAAGTGTTTAAGGACAGGCGTATTAGACTTTGTGGATGGATGTAATGGTTCATGGAATATATTGAGCATTTACTTAAATTATTATTTTTATATTTCAGGTGTCAGGCTCAACTACATTATTCAGGAAAAAATTAAACTCTCATGAGTGCTTACAGCAAGAATTAGCAAGCAGTACATACTTATTCCATGATGACTGCCACAGAAAGACAATCCCAAATTCCACTAATCCTTACAGTATATTTCTTCCAATTTCTTTTTGCCCCATGTCCAAATATTTCATAATAATGTGAATAAATGCTATTGAAGATATAATAAAAGTCGTTTTTGTTTACCATAATTTATTTCTCTCTATTTACTGTTACCTAATGAATGACAGTTAATTTAGGTAAATAGGTACCTCTAAATAGTATCATTATAATAATCAATTGGCTGTATTTATAAAAAGTATTGAATTCTTAAATATTTCATAACAAGTTATTTTTATTCGTACTTCTATAGTTCATAATTAAAACACTTTATTAAAGTTTACACTGTTATCAATTAACAAAATATGAACACACATTTATATCGCTGTTGTACAAGACTGAACAGTTAAAAAAAAATGATTCATTAACAATCTTCAGTTTCTACTTTAGTTCTTGAGAAGTTTGAAAACTGAAGTAGCAGAGCAACGGAGCAACGCAGCATGGGCGACATCATTCATGCTGCCTTTATGTCTTCATAGGTGAAACGCCCCACGAACTCTACAGTTTTAAAACAAAATCTTATTATTTTCTGCTCAAATAAAGTACTGAAACATTCTGTGGTAAAGTAAAGGAGGCATATCAACTAGGCCTTCATTAGGCCCATGCCTGGACAAAAGCCATCAGCCTAGTCACTGCTGCAGGTTGTATAATTTCTTCTTTATTTAGGGCTGATATTGCAGTCTCCAGATATTTAATAATACTAAATTATAATAGTAAACATTAGTTAGGTTTCACAAAATATATGATGTGTCTTATTAGTAAGTTCGGCCAAGGAAATATATTCATAATCTTATAATTAGGTAACTTGCTACGCTTGATTCTTAACCATGTGTGTCAAAAAGCTTACCTTCAATGATTACAGAAGATTGGTTATCCAATCCATGTTTGCTCAACAAGATTGGTTTTGGGTAGCGTTCCATTCTTGTATTTTCAGCTCTAGCACCATCTGTGAAAATATTATAAATATGTTTTGTAGTTAGTTGTTATTTGGTTAGAGGTTATAATAGTTTATTTCAACATCTACATAAGTACTTAAATATCAATTAACAATTTTATTTCAGTTCGAATGTGAGGTTGACGGACATAGTAACTATACTTAATAATTATTTTAACCACAATAAATAGTTGTAGGATAGTAGGATGCTTGTGTCTACGCAACAAAGGAATGATTGTCCATAGATAGATTCACAAATAATGTACCTACAGCTACAATAATCTAATGAGATACGAAGGTACTCTCTTACACACGATAATCCTATTTATATTGACTTACTTACTTGTAGTGATAATATCAACTTAGGTACTTTTCGCTATTGAGCAAAACAGCCTAAGTAAGTCTTAGTGCAGCCAGTAGAAAACGTAAATAGAGTACGCTCTGTCTTGAACGAGAGAATTTTCCAAAGTTTTTCCGACGAGCCACAAGAAAAATGTTCCAAAACTGCTTAGCATAGGCCCATGTTTCTGTAAGAGAATAGTAAATTTAATGTTGAATGTTGAAAAATATAAAGCATTCAAGGCAAAACAATGCTTGAACAAAAACATTACCGAAATTAATAAAACCAAAATGTAAACAAAGCATGGCCATGATTGATAGCGTATCCTCCACAGACATCAAATAATGATCATTCCAGCGCAGATTATTTCCGATGTTTAACAGGTGATGTTATATGCCTTTCCTGTTCTTTTCTCCACACACTGATAAAGTTAGAGCAGCAAAGGTATACTTTAGACACGCAATATTTCGCATTAAATTCGACTAAACACGTCACGTTATTTCAACTTTTACTCAGTGCTGCCAATTTTTTCCCTGAGTCCACTAGACATGCGTCAGATACATCAAACCGAATTATAAAATCCGATTTCAATCAGAAATCGATTAGTGTTAAAGTATCGATTATCCGAACTAGACAAACCGATTTCACAAAACCACGGCAAGGGTAGCTTTGCGTAAGCAAGTATTTGTTTATATTTGAATAGTTTTGATCGATGCACTTATAACCGAATAATATTACTAGAGACGATCGAAACTGCGAGCCGGAGCCTCTCCTGAAATCGATTTCTAAAAACAGAATTTGAAAACGATTTCAATATTTCAAATAGGGCATTTAACCGTTTGCGTAAAAATCCAAAAACGCCAAAGTCTAGTCCACTAGCGACAGTTCTTCAAACCACCAGAAATAAACTATACTGGATTATAAAATAAGATTAGACTCAAACTCAAAAGTCAAACTCAAAGCATTTATTTCAATTAAACCATTTACAGGCACTTTTGAATTGTCAAATAGTCGCATCAGTTAGTCAGAAAGTTGAAGATAGTTGCCCATTCCAAAACGTAGATCTTTATGGAGAAGAACGGGCAAGAAACTCCAAGGACACTCTTTTAAATATAGAAAATTACAAAATCCTGGATACATTATTCTTGTTGCTTCTATATGTGAGAAGAATGTACAAAAATATATTCAAAATAATTCAACATATAAGATTAAAAATAAGCCATGGCAGATAAGAGATGACCAGTCACAACTGACGGCGCCCGTTCACGAACATGACGCGTGGATCAGGACCATTCAGCTCAACCATTATATATTATAGGGAACCGAATGATCCAACGCACTCGCCACCATCAGCGAGACATTTAAGTGAGCATGACATACTCTCAGCTACCATGATTTTTCAAGTCAACATACATATTAATAAATTTAAAAAACAAAAAAAAAATACAAACGGATCCATGGTGCTCACATTTACAAAAATTAAAAAATAATGCTTCTAAATTATACAAAACTAATTTGCAATGTATTTGAGAGATTAATAGAATGTTACTACCAAAAAGAAAGAAAATCACTATCCATTGGAGTATTCAACAATTAAAACTTGTTTAAATAAAAAATAAACATTAAATTTGTAATGTCAGAAAAAATTAAAAGGGGAAGCAACTCTTCCAAACATTAAAATTTTTAACTAGTGAGCCCAAGTGGCTGTGGAGCAGGACCAGCATTAAGCCAAGCATTTTTATCTATGATATAATAATCCAACTTATAATATGCTTGTCTACATAGTGTGCGTTTAATGCATGTTTTAAATTTCTCCTCATTCAGTTCAAGAATATCGAGTGGTATTTTATTATAACATTTTACACAGTACCCCATAAAAGAAGTGTGCACTTTAGACAATCTGAAACGTGGTTGATCTAATTTGTTCCTATTTCTAGTGTTAAAATTATGCCTGTCACTTATCTTACTAAAAAGATGAAGGTTTTTCCGAACATACATAATGTTTTCATATATATACTGACAAGGTACCGTCATGATGTTAATTTTCTTAAAAAGAAAAACGTTTTGTTACGTATTTCAATTATGGTAGTTTTTGGTAGAAAGTGTTGTTTTAAATTTTTCGGCAATCATTGTACATTTTCATTTATAAGCACTAGTAGAGCATCAGTTGTAATAAAAAAAAAAACAATTATAGCCAATTTTTTAGAACAACCCTATCCAATTTCGGTCGACTGATAAAAATTGTTAATCGTAATTCGAAATATGGTATGCGTTTAAAATTGGACTTGCTTTCGATTCAGAATTGTAAACCGAAATATAATGGGTTGCGTAATTAGACTGAAGATTGTCATCGAGAGGTAGTGTGCGTTTGTCGTGAACAAAGATAAACTTTGTCGTGAATCTACATAGACTGACAGGCCTTTCTGGAATTTTAATTATGTTATTGCTCAGTTTTTTTTTCAACTTTGTCAATACTGCACCTTCTTGTGTTCTTTTCCTTTTTAACCGACTTCCAAAAATAGGAGTATGTCCACTGATTTTTCCGTAAATTGTGGACCGATGTTGAAAATTATTTTTTTGTATGAAAGGGTATGCTCCCAAGTTGGCCCCATATAAATATAACTTTGCTTGGATAGTTTTTGAATAAGCTTCGATAATACGTATTTTTCCCACTTAGTATATGTGGATGATATGATGATAACTTCCTGTCACTGTTATTTACATAGCAGGTCGTGGTATTCGAATTTGTGTGGGGTAGGTACCGGAACTAAAAATTTTAAAATAAAAACTTTAAAAAAAAAAACAACAACCGTCTTGCAAAAAAAGGGGGTTTTTTTTTTGTAAAAAGTTTTTTTAATCGTCACCATTATATTAACGAACCAATTTATGTCTTCAGATCGGTGTCAGCTCTTTCGTCGCGTTTACCGGTTGCCAGCTCGGCCACCCATCGGCCTACGCTCGCATCACCAGCTTCAACAATTTCATCCAACAGTACATGTAAATACTATGAGACTGACGTATATTTTATCGATGATAAATACATAAAATTTTATTGTAAAACAGCTGATTTGTATTATTTTTAACTTGCCTAATCGTTTTGTTCTGTCTGTGGGTAAGTAATGTTCGATGTTGAGTTCCAACTCGTTGAGGTGATAGCTAGTAGGTACCTACTATGTAGTTGCACTAAATCTAGACTACTAGACCACTTATTAGTTATTAAGTACACATTATAAGCGATCTGTTGGTAGTACAGTTCGCATATCATATTTTTTTTCTTGAGTACTGACTTAGTCGAAAATATCAGGCTCCCCAATAGAAATGGGGTTTTAGAGAGTGACCAAGAATGATAGAAAGACGATGCATTATAAGGCTCTTCGATTAGAAATTTCTCAATGGCAGCCCGTAGTCTGATTTTTTTATAGTTTAATGGCAAATATTCCAATAGGCTCGCCCATTCTTTGATTTTTCCTACATTACAAGGGTCTTATAACATAAATGACGAAAGTGTAGAGGTACCTTTGTGACTGCTCTGCTCTACTTATTCTTTTGCAAAATAGGTACCAGGCATAATTTTTTGTCGAATATTTCAACTAGTCATTAATATTTATAGCATTACCGGTTTAACGACGGACAAACTGAAGGACATTATAATTTAATTTTATGCTCATATAAAACGAATAAAATCTTTAGTTAAGATTCGCAGTGTCGTTGCACTTGTCTGTCTTAAACTGAAAAAAAAGGAAAAAAAGAAATTAATACCTTATTTGGCAGATTTGGAACTATATATAGCATTGAATACTGAAAACACTTCTGCTTATGTCCAATGTTTTTCAAGTCAGCCTGTAGGTAGGTATAGCAAAGAAATGTACGTTTTATACCAAATGATCGTGTTTTAAGAACCCCAGGACAGTATTTCATGTACATACGTTGGCATACAAATATGAATCTTTTCAAATCTATAGTGAGTACTTAGTTTGAGCTAAGACGGTTGTGGGACAAACTCCCATAATATTTTCGACCTACCTTTAAATCTGTATGGAGATAAGGATATCCTACGGTTTTACCGTCTTGATAACACTAATCGGCTTTTGTTTATAATTTGAATGAATGTAAAATTACCAATCACCAATCATCAATTACGAATGATTAGATCAGATTTAATGAGCGGAAGGTATATAAAAAGCAACATTTTGCATTCGACATAATTAGGAAAATAATTTTCACATGATGCGTGCTCTATTCTTGGTTGGTCTGGCGCTGGTGGCTTCGGCCTCCGCACTGGTGGAAGTTGGCTCTGGATACCATCAGGAAGTCGGTATCCCTGCTGCTGAGAAGATCAGGGTAGCTGAGGAGAAGCTCTTGGCCGAGGCAGCTCTAGACGATAGAGTTGTTGGTGGCGCTATCGCTCCCGCCAACGCACATCCTTACTTCGTAAGTCACTATAATTACTTAATTCATTTTTATTTTAACGTAAAACGGCTATCGGCCAATTGCATTAATTTGATAATTCCAATAAACAAATAATCTACTTAATTACTTAACATTATTATTGCGTAATGATTTGATTTTCTCCACTAAGGGTTACAATTAGTGGAAAATTGTAGGTAAAAGTGTATTTTGCACTCGGACTACTCGCGACTGCCACTAGACGTCAGAAACACCACCCGTGAATAATTTTTCGAGGGGCGGCTATCGGTGGTAGAATTCGCCAGTTCGCCTGTTACGTGGTGAAATCGTCTGCGCTCACCATTAGTGGCTACCGCTGACCACTGGTGGTAGTCACGAGTGGTCCATGTGCATGTGCATAAACTTATGCTCTCATACACTATTTAATTACTAGGTATACCTACAATTATCTTTTTACTTATGGTGCCAATGAAGTAATCATATTTAAGAGACTTAAAAAAATAATTGGTATTGTTTAGACTTTTAGAGAATAAGATTAAAAAGTCCACTTCAGTATTCACTTCAAAAATCGGCCCTTTGCAAAATTATCGCTGACACAATTTGGTATTGTTTCGACACTATGATTGAAAGTCGACTCCAATGTTTACTTGAACTTAGTGAAATATTTGTGAACACAATAAATTTGTACCTATTTTATTTTTTCTTAGGCTGGTTTGCTGATCAGTCTGATCGGTATTACTGGTAACTCAGTATGCGGCTCTTCACTCCTATCCGCCAGTCGGCTGGTGACAGCCGCTCACTGCTGGGCCGACGGTCGCATGCAGGCGTGGCAGTTCACCGTGATCCTCGGGTCCAACTTTCTGTTCACTGGTGGCACCCGCGTCGCTACCACTAACGTAGTGATGCACCCTCATTACACACCGCATAACCTTAACAACGATGTAGCCATGATAATTCTGCCTACAAGCATTTGGTTCAGCAGTAAGTAATCAGAATCTACATAACTTAATTTGGTCAGATAAAAGATTGGTAGAAGATATAGATTTGTTTTTTTATTATGTCATCAATATGAGATGGTTATATTATAATTTGGGGATGTGAAATACTTGCATGGGATAAAAATATGAAATCTGATCTCGCATTGCATAGAATTTTCTGTATAAAGCGAGGTCAGCTTATACTGGAAATTTATTATATATATTATACTTGATGTGTAGCCGTGTGTAAATAAATACATATTTATCAAGGGAATGATGGGCCTACAGTTTGTTATTCCAGGATGTACCTAGTTGGGCACGCCACAAATGTGGCGATAAGTCCCCTCTTTGAGGAGTGGCTAGAGAGGCGCCACGGCTTCCTCACCTTCCGCCTGACGCAGGTTCTCACCCGACATGGTTGTTTCGGAGGGTTCCTGTTCAGGATAAAGTGTGAGGAAACGCCCGGGTGTCATCACTGTGTGGATCGCCCGGAGGACACGGTGGAGCATACGGTGGAGGTCTGCCCGGCTTGGGCGGGGCACCGCCGTGTCCTCACGGAGGCGATCGGCGGCGGCGATCTCTCGCGTCCGGCCCTGGTTCAGGCCATGGTTCGGAGCGAGAGTGCATGGGAGATCGTCACTTCCTATTGCGAAGCAGTAATGCTCGCGAAGGAGGAGGCGGAACGCGTGAGGGAGAGGCAAGGTTCGCGCCCTCGCACCTCTAGTCGCTGCAGGAGACGCCCCGGGCGTCGAGAGTTGCAAGCCAATTTCCGGCGTTACCGTTACCGCGTTACCGTAGGCGCGGACTTGCGGACGGTGAGCGATGGGTAGCTCGCCGTCCGATTAGGACCAGCCCGGGTCGACGGCGCGTTGTTTTCCACGCGCGCCTCAAAGAGATGTCAGCACCAACTGACGGGGTCGAAAGACCAATGCCTGCTGGGGTTGCGGGTTTGTCCGAAAGGGATATCGCGGCCCCGGCACACAGGCAACGGAAGGAACATGGGTGGGTTTTAGTCAGTAAAAGTCTGACACACCCTCTCGCTCTGCCCAGAGCGGGAGAAGTCATTTGATAAATTCCCAACCTCAAAAAAATTTAAAATTAAAAACGATTTACCTAGCTGCTCCACAAAATAGGACGAAGTTTTAGTGTTCTAGTAACTGACCATTTTTTTTAAATTTCAGACAGTATCCAGCCAATAGCCCTGCCTTCTGGTACGGATCTGTGGAATAAATTCGTTGGAAACTGGGCAGTTGCCGCTGGCTTTGGCAGAACTAGCGACCGTAAGTTCTTCGATCTTAAAATTGATCACATTTCTTAGCTCATGTCAAGCACAATCACTATATTTTTATCTATACTTAAACTTTTTGTATTCTACAGAGCAAGCGGGTGCGTCAACGATTGTGAGCCACGTTAGCTTGCAAGTGATTCCTCTGCTTCAGTGCCAAATGATCTTCGGAAACAACTTTGTTACCTGGAGCACGCTCTGCACCAACGGCGCTGGCGGCGTCGGTGTGTGCGGTGGAGACTCCGGCGGTCCTCTCGTTGTGAACCAAAACGGAACCCCTACTTTGGTAAGTGTCGGTGAGACGTAGTGTGTTCATCGTAAGGAAACAATACTACTAATATAAACAGTTTGCCTTGAGGTCACAAAGGACGCGGTATGCCTAAAACCTATTCTAGTAATCTGCAATCGAACGTATTTCTTTTTCTCAATTTCCATTTTGTCGGCGACTTTTTCTATGTCCTACCAACGCCTCCGTGCACACTTTGTTATTTTTCTCTTTTTTTTCGCTTACCCTGGCCACTATACTTTAAAGTTCTTGTTTTATGTTTTCAGATCGGTATCAGCTCCTTCGTCGCTGCTGACGGTTGCCAGCTCGGCTTCCCCTCGGCTTTCGCTCGCGTTACCAGTTTCAACAATTTCATCCACCAAAATTTGTAAATACAAAGAGAGTGACCATAAATACATTACGTTTTAATTATAAAAATAACAGTTTTCTTTTTATTTTGAATAAGGACCTGTCTTTTGTAAACATTTGTTTATCGTCACCTTGCCTTCACAAGCTTTAAATTAAAGAAATTAGGTAGGTATTCAAATTAAATTAACGAGTACCCACACACACTAACCGAACGTATTATTTATTGCTTTGTCTTTATCCAATGATAAGATTAATTTAATCAAACCCGCCAATCTTAATTGATTTGATTTCTTGTCTTAATTCTTCTATTTTCTGGAACTTAGATGCTATCGTAAATTCAATCTCGCGACAAGTTTTTTTTTTTTTGGCAAATCTTTTGTAAACTACCTAATTTTATTATTGATAATAATGTTAATGACTTGGTCTGGTGATCAATCAATGAATCGCCTCAGCTTATCGCATTTAGCACGTGCAAAAGACTTGCAGCTACTGCACAAAGAGTATAGTAACTATTTATAGGCTAACTACTATACTTTTTGAATGCATGACCGTGATCCGTTCAAAAAGTGACACGACAAATTAATTAATTGAAATCATTACTTTTTTTATGAATTCTTTCAAAAACCCAGTTTAGCTACACATCTTACGCCACACAGCCACTATTTCTCAGCGATAATAGCCAGTTTTTAATCATTTACCTATAATGTGAATCTAGTGATATACTGTAATTGTTACCTGTTGTAGTTGCCTTGTAATAAATAAATAAATAAATTTAGTGGGAGGCCGCCATTGTCTACATGTTTGCGGCCAGCCCCGACAAAATGTGGCTGTCGCTGACCACTAATGGCGCTAGCTGACTACTCATGGAGTCGTGAGTGGTCCGTGTGCGGGTAGGCTTTTTTTTTTTTTGATAGTGGGAAATTATCAAATAACTTCTCCCGCTCTGAGCGGAGCGGGAGGGTGTGTCAGACTTTTACTGACTTAAACCCACCCGTGTTCCTTACGTTGCCCGTGTGCTGGGGCCGCGATATCCCTTTCGGACAACCTCGCAACCCCGGCAGGCATTGGTCCTTACGGACCCCGTCAGTTGGTGCTGACATCTCTTTGAGGCGCGAGTAGAACACAACGCGCCGTCGACCCGGGCCTGGTCCTAATCGGACGGCGAGCTACCCATTGCTCAACGTCCGCAAGCGCGCGACGCGACACCGGTTACTGTTATACTGTGAAGTCTTAGAAATTGTATTGGTCGTGTCGCGTCGCGCCGTCGCGTCGCGCTGGTCTGCACAAGCCTTTATACGGAACAGGAACCTCCCGAAACAGCCGTGTCCGGTGAGGACCTGCGTCAGGCGGAAGTTGAGGACGCCGCACTATGGAAAATCGTAGAACAACTGCTGATTAAAAAGGGTTTTTGTCAATGTCTCTACTGGCATGCTTTTTTTATTTTACTCAATAGTTTAAGGACCAAAATAGACCATAATATCAAAAAATTATACATATTATATGAAATGATTTTTTTACAACACCACAAACTTTAGACTTTTGACAGTTGCCCACGTTTACCCCTGCTTTAAATTTAATGTTGATTTGTAGCCTAGCTATCCACAAACATAATCAAAAAAAAAAAAGCTGCGAATATTTGCGGTTTTCGGAATAATTAGTAAAAATGTGATAATAGTCAGAAAACGGAAAACCGCACGCTATCTATTGCGGTTTGAAATGTTGCTGTTTACATTAATAGTTTGCGGTAAGTTTTGTAATTTATCATTGATATTAGGGCGTTTATCTTTTTCGCACTCATGTTGCGTGTGAAAATATTAATCAACAAGATGCACACTACCCTCATATTTCATATAGTATATAAACAGTGGTTTCATTTCATTATAAATAACAAAATAGTGGTGAATTAACAGAAGTGTAATTGTTACAAATACAATATGTAAACGTAACAACGTGTGTGTGTGTACGTGTTTTGTTGACCCTTCAAAATGTCTACTTTCAAGTGTTCTAAACGTGAAATAATACTTTCGTACATCGAAGGAGGAAAATCATTGGAGGCACTATCAACAGTTTTAAAAGAAAATTATCATGTATCTGAAGACAACTTATGTTTCATCCTCAGTGATTTTCAAAGACATATTATTCCCGCTTTTAATAAACGATGGACAGAAGCTTCACGGAAAAAGGATATATTTTTAATGAAAAACAGTAATTGGTTGGAATCAGAATATTCAGTAACTTTACCGAACTCTGAAGACGTTACAACCGTCTCCACACCATCTACTTCTTCTGGAAAACGTGGGAGACCGTGCGTATCTTATCCAGACTTGTCAGAATCCAGTAAAAGAAGAAAAAATACAATGTTACTTAATGAATATGGATTTGAACACGTCAATAATGCATATCTTCAAGGGTTACGTTCGATAGGAGAAGGGACAGAAGCTAAACTTGTGGAAACATTAAGGTTTGCTGACAGTGAAAATAAGACCTTATTCTCGAGTCTCATAGAAGATGCAAGGCAGACAAAAATTTTAACGGATGAAGAAGCATTGAGCGTATTTATTGACTTGGATTTAACGAAAGCACAATATTTGTACTTGAGAAATTTAACGAACGAACGAAAATGTTTTGTGTTTCCACCATATTACAAAGTGCAAGAAGTTAAAACTACCTGCTATCCACCGTCTTCAGCTATAGAAATTACAGACACAAGTGCTAAAATAGTAAGACTTCAAGATTTATTAGATCACACTGCAGCTAGAATATTGACAATAGATAGATAGAAGATAGAAAGATAGAATAATCTTTATTATGTACACCATAAAAAAAAATACAGATATGAATGTAAGTAGATATTTAGATTCAGAGTATAGGAATGGATTGAATAATTTACTCTATACAGTAAATGGGGCTGTGATGGCTCATCCGGTCAAAGCCAGTACAAACAGAAACTGCGCCATAAGAGTCTGAACTAATTTCTGATGCAAATTGATTTATCACTTTTTTGGTGCCTATTAAGTTAATTAACGAGCTAACAGGTGATGTTGTCTGGCAAAATCCGGTACCTTCATCTGTTCGTTTGCCAGCCTATATTAATAGACTTTTGCAAAGAAACTACCCGAGAAAACTAAAGCAGTTGTGGATGAAATAAAAGGTCAAATAAATTCTTTGGGACCATCATTAATTAACAAAGAAGGTGAGGGAGTGCAAGTGAAGCATGATCTCTTTCTTACAATGATAGATAGCAAAGTAGCTCAGGTATTAACAGATACACCTTCGGGCTCCACATATTAAGCCATATACACTATTCTATATTTGTGCAAAATTTTAGAACTTAATGTTCAGAAATAAAAAAGTTATTGATTTTTAATCAGATAAGAATAGACCTTTATTTTCCATAGTGCGCCGTGGCGCCTCTAGCTACTCCTCAAAGAGGGGACTTATCGCCACAATTGTGGCGTGCCCAGCGCTGGGTGGCGACAATGTGTGCGGGTAGCCTAAGGTAGGTATTTTTATCAGTTACAAAAATCATATCCAACTTGGAAGGGCCATCTTCATCAGTTCTTATTTAGTGATTGGGCGACTCCAGGTATTCGTAAAAGTAGGGAAAAACTTTTTGAACTTTATGGCCTAAAGCAACATATTAATAATACAAGCTTTCATCAACATGTTGCAAAATATTCAAAAACTTTTAAAAGTGTGTGCAAAATGGCTAAAGCTCTTTACATTAGCAATAAAATAAAATCAGCTGATAATAAAATAAAAACTACCTGGCAAATAATAAATAATGAAACCGGTAGGAAAAAACAGCGTAATACTGAATTTAACTTACAGACTTACACATGGCCCTATCAACTCAGACGTAGAAATAGCTCAGGAATTTGAAAACTTTTTTGCTAATATTCCCCTTAAAACTACGGAAACTTTAAATTCCTCACCCACGCTTTCTGCTGCCTTACTTAGGAAAAATGTAAAGTCATGCCCTTTGGAGCTGAGGTTTCAGCATACAAACCCCCAGGCTGTTATAAAAGCTTTTAAAGATCTTAAAATTAAATCAACAGAAGATCTATGGGGAATGTCTGTAAAAGTCTGTAGATCTATCATCGAAACCATTGCGCCTTATTTAGCTTTCATATTTAACACCAGTGTAGACCAAGGAGTCTTTCCGGATCTCATGAAACACAGTTAAGTAATTCCTTTGTTCAAATCCGGTGATAGTAAGGAACCCAACAATTATAGGCCTGTGTCAATTCTGCCAGTTCTCAGCAAGGTGTTTGAAAGGTTGATGCTCAATCAAATGTTACGTCACTTTAATAAGAATTCCATCTTTCATGAACAACAGTACGGTTTCACCAAAGGGCGTTGTACCACTGACGCTGGTGTCACCCTCAGTGGGATATTATTGGGCATTCTACCCCACCTTCCGTTCCATCGGCTCACTCCGTTCGCCTCGTCACTCTCGGTGGAGTAGAATGCCCAATAATATAAATGAAATCCTTTATAGAGCAGTAAAATACTGGTTCGGCGCCTATTCCACCCGATGGAACGAGTTATAAATGTCAATGTAATACATTAATTCACTCATTATTAATATAACCGTTTCAAGCAGTCGTCATGAAATTTGTAAAACAACCCTAATCGTTTCATGTAAACAAACTTTGTGGTCATTCTCAAGAGACGAGAGGTTTTCGTCATGGAGAATTATTACCTAAATCGGTACGATGCATCATTTGCGGGCCGTCAAATTGCGGAAAAACGAATTTATTAATTGATCTTCTTATACACGAGAATGGTTTAAGATTTCAAAATGTTTATGTTTATTCGAAAACCTTGCAACAACCCAAGTACGTTTTTTTAGAAAAAGTCTTGCAACGAGTACCAGGCATTTCATTTCAGAAATATCATGAAAATGAGCAAGTGCTGAGTGTTCAGACCGCAAAACCGAATTCTGTAATTGCATTTGATGATGTTGCTTGTGAAAATCAAAGTAGTATGCGTGATTATTTTGCTATGGGGAGGCACAAGTCCATCGATTGTTTTTATCTAAATCAGACGTATTGCAAAATCCCTAAGCAGTTAGTAAGAGACAACGCAAACCTAATCGTACTTTTTAAACAAGATGAAAGAAATATGAGACATGTTTATGAAGAACATGTCAACACTGACATGACATGGATTGAATTTCGTGAAATGTGTTCAAAAATATGGAGTATACCTTTCAATTATGTTGTAATTAATAAAGATTGTTCCAAAAACAAAGGATGTTATAGAAGTAAATTTGATACGTTTGTAGTCTTTGACTAAGAACACGAATACATATATAAGGCTATTACCTGCCTGAAATTATTATTCACCTTACGACGCTAATTCAATTACGACCTATATTATCAATATGGACAAATCATTGAAACGACAAATTGTTGATGCGGCAGAAGCTATAAAGATAAAACTACGAAAAATGAGAGATGCTGAGATTAACAATAAACAAGCACTGGAATCTGTTTTCAAACCTGTAACAGAACCTCTTAACCTAATAGCTAATGCTAGTATGCAAACTCCTCTCCTGCCTGCTAGTGCTGATATTCCGTTTACTAACGCAACTTTGCAAAAAGACGGAACTGATAGCGCAAGAAGTAATAATATTAGCGATGAAGACAAATATGAATCCGATATCAACAGTGACTCTTCTTATGAATCAGTAGTTGAAAGGAATCAAGATTGTGATACGTCGTCCTGGTCACTATCTTCAGAAGCGTTGGTAGATATTCCATTTGGGGTTAGAACAGACCGCGGGAAACTGATGTTAGGTTCTGCTTGCATAACGATTAACGATCAGTACATTACATTGGTTGGACATAAATACCGAAATACACCTGTTTTAAAACAGTTGTTGCTTAAGAAAGATGTAGACTTAAGCTTGGTTACAGATAGTGATATGCAAAATTATGAGTCGATGCTGCTTGATACAAATGCGCATCGTCGAGACTATGAATCAAGTAAGCCAATCAAAAGTAACAAAGGGCAAAAATATTTGCAAGTTATTAAACCTCTTTTTAAATTGAAGAATGCAGTTCAGGGAAAGGGCCTACCGTTAATGAAAAAGTGGAGAAAAAACATAGATTTAGTGTACTGGGATAATCCAAATGAATTAGTGGAAAGATTGAAATTATTAATTGCGTCTAGAGATGCTGGCAACACAGGATTAGATAGTGAAATTATATCTATCATTGAAGAATTGCGTGAAAGTAAAGTTATAAATAAATAAATATTTAAAAATGTGTTTATTTTCTTATCAACCTCTCGATACAATACACCTTAAACATGAACGTAGACAAATTCGGACACTACATTCACAAAATAATGCGTTTATCAGAGTTATTTGAGTTTAATGAGAATGCTTTGTTAAAATCAGAAAACGGAGATTTTGATTTAAAAACGTCAAGACTGAGAGGAATTAGATCTCCAGTAGAAGCAGACGATGTTGTGAACAAGGATTATGTAGATCGATTGAATGCTAACACGTTAAAAGAATTAAATAATCTGATTGATACCTTGCGTTCTCAAATCATAAAAGATGCAAAGGGTACAGTTCAAGCTGCTTTAAAAGCACGGATACCTGAGGTTTCAAGTCATTTGCAAGATAAGTTTTATACTAAAGCAGAGGTAGATAAATTCCTTCAAAAAACTCCGTAATGGCAAAACAACAAATTGTAAATGAAATACACAAAGCGGCACGAAGAAATTTCCTTCGACGTTCTGTTATTCTGAAAGGAATCCACGACTTATGGCAAGCAGACTTGATGGACATGCAAAACCTGAAAAAGTATAACAAAGGTTATAATTTCATCTTAGTAGTGATTGACTGCTTTTCAAAGTATGCCTGGGCTGAACCGTTAAAATCGAAAAATAAATTTGATGTTACTCGTGCATTTGTACATATATTGCTTAGTAGTCGTAATAATCCTGTTAACTTACAAACTAATATGGGGAAGGAATTTTATAACATCACTTTTCAAACGCTTATGGAAAAGCACAACATTAACCATTACTCATCGTTTTCTACTAAAAAAGCATCAATTGTAGAGAGACTGATTAGAACTGTTAAAAATAAATTATATAAATGTTTTAGTTTCAATGGAAACTATAAGTGGTTAGGTCTACCATTGGAAGATACATTGAAGAGATATAACAACACAAAACATAGCACTATTCAATTTAAACCGGTTGATGTGAATAAATTTAATGAACAAATAATCAAAGAAAATATTAAAAAAATAAACAAACATGATTTACTTCAGTGGAAGCCTAAATTCAAAGTTGGTGATTGCGTTCGTATAAGTAAATACAAACATAATTTCGAGAAAGGCTACACTCCTAATTGGTCAACTGAATTATTTATTATAAAAAAAGGTAAATAAAACCTTTCCAGTTACATATCACATAGAAGATCAACGAAAGCAAAACATATTAGGAGCTTTTTACGAACAAGAACTGCAAAGATTTAATTATCCTGATGTTTATTTGATAAAAAAGGTTTTGAAAAAGAAAGGAAATAAATTGTATGGCAAATGGTTAGGTCTAAACAGTGCAGAAAACAGTTGGATTGAAAAAGCTGCAATAACCATTTTTCATTTAAAATCATGTCATTGTAATTTGAGTAATGCAAGGGGGCGGACTAGTTAACAGCATAATTAATAATCTACCATTCGAAGTTCATTTGCCAGGATACAATTATTGCGGACCAGGAACCAAACTTCACAAACGCTTAGCGCGAGGTGACCGAGGTATAAATAAGCTAGACGAAGCTTGCATGCAACACGACATTGCATATACAAACCATACAGACTTACCAAATCGTCACAAAGCCGATTTACAACTACTTAACATGGCTAAACAAAGACTTAAATCAAAAGATGCAAGGAAAGGTGAAAAACTAAGCTCTTGGCTAGTGAAAAAAGTTATGAAAGCGAAGCTAAAGTCGGGATCCGGCATTAAAACATTTAAAAGCTTAGTTTCGAAAATAAAATCAAAAATTAAGAAACTCAAATGCAAAGATAATAAGACTTTAATAAAAGCAGCTTATTTAACCGCAAAAAAGTTATTTCCAAACATTCATCATCGAATTCGAGTGCCACGAGTAATACCCATACCAAAGACTGGAGGAATTCTACCTTTAATTCCAATTTTCGCTGGTTTTAGGAACTTTAGCTGGTGGTGCAGCTGGAATTGCAAAAACCGTCAATGATTACAAAGCAAGCAAACAAAATTTACAAGAAACAGAACGACATAATAAAGCAATGGAGGCTTTAGGGTTGGGCAAGGGCTTATACATTAAGCCGTATAAAAGTGGTAAAGGATTATTTATAACATCTTGAAAAAACTGAAAAATATGCTACCCAATCGCCCTCTAACTAACGTAGACATCCGCAAGTATTCAAGAGACATCCCTTATTTTCGTGGGGTCTACATGAAGGATCAACTACCTCGGAAGTCGAAACGCATTGAATGTGGTATCGTTAACTTAGACGATTCTAAGAACGAAGGAACACATTGGGTAGCTTATGCTAAAGTAAACAATCACTGTGAATATTTTGATAGCTATGGAAATTTAAAACCTCCAATGGAATTAATGCAATATTTCAAAAAATTTAATGTGTTTTATAACTACACAAGATATCAAAAAAATTACGCAGTCAATTGTGGTCATTTATGTTTAAATTATTTGTGGACTTTTTGGAATAAAAATGTATTATAAAACATATGCTTTCTTTCATTTCAATCATTTGCAAGATGTCGCTCACTTTGTCGATAACTGGAGACTCGTCAGTTTTAACTACATACTATCCTAATACGTTGCAACTAGATGGAGAGTATGAGTGTGCTTTATTACACTTTTCAACATTTAATTCTATTCCAAACATTGATAAAAGTAATAGTAAGTTCTATTATGGCTCTAATGAAGTTATTGAAATACCGGAAGGCACTTATGAATTGCAAGATATCAGCGATTATTTAAAATCCGAAATAAAAGATGCAGCGATCAAACTTCATTGCAATAATAATACTTTAAAAACTACAATATTCTGTACAAAAGACATTAATTTTATCAAAGACTAGTAGTAGTAGTAGTAGTCTTTTAGAAGACTATTAGGATTTAACAAACAAACCTTGAAAGCAAATAAATGGCAAGTGTCACAGTCTCCAGTCAACATTCTACCTACGACCGTAGTCAGGATTGAATGTGATATTGTAAGCGGTTCATATGTAAACGGTGAACCACGTCATATTATTCACGAATTTGCACTTAATGTGCCACCTGGATACAGGGTCATAGAAATCCCAAAGAACGCAATATACTTTCCAATCAATCAAAATAACATAAGCTGCATACATATCAGATTGTTAGATATAAACAAACGATTAATCAATTTACGTGGTGAAGAAGTGCAGGTATATCTGCATCTTAGAAGAAAAAAATGATTGACTACAATAAAAATGTGTCTCAACAAGTAAAGAACATCAGTTCTGTTCGAGCTACTTATCAAATAAGACCTCTCTTTAAGAAGAAAATAAAATTAACTAAAGACAATAAAACATTCCTTAGAGCGATCGGATTGTTAAAATGAATATCTTAGACGTTTTATCCGCTCCGACTTACGATAATACTATCGAAGGAATCGAATTTCATTCCTACAAGCCCTATGTAACGAGTTTCAACAGGAACGATGAAATTCGCATACCTATCAACCAACAGGACTTGAATATATTACCGTCAGCTAGCACCCTATATTTGGAAGGAACTGTTATCGTTTGCAAAAAAGATACGAAGGACAAAGCTAATAGTATCCATTTCACGAATAATGGTCTACTCTACTTGTTCCAAGACATTAGGTATGAGCTAAACGGAGTGGAGATTGATAAAATAAAAAATGCAGGTATAACAACAACCATGAAATCACTCATTTCAATGAACGAAAGTGAATCAAAAATGTCTAATGCCTGGGGCTGGAATATTGATGGCATAAAAAATATCAATGGAGGAAGATTTTCTGTTTCTATACCACTTCGTAACCTCCTCGGTTTTGCTGAGGATTTAAAAAAAGTTGTGATAAATAGTAGACATGAACTGATATTGTTACGAAGTAACACTAATTTGAACGCAGTAAAACTTAATACTGGTGAAGTTGTGGATGATGTTCAGATCAACAAAATCATATGGCGCGTACCGCATGTTAAAGTATCAGACAAAGAAAAAATTGGTTTGTTAAAAGTATTAGAAAAAGATCGCCCACTTCAAATGGTATACAGAAATTGGGATCTGTACGAATATCCAGCTTTGCCTAAAACTACAAAACATACCTGGTCTATCAAAACTTCATCTCAAATAGAAAAATCAAGATACATTATTATTGGTCTACAGACAAATAGAAAAAACAATGCAAGTTCTGACATGTCTCACTTCGATAAAGTGTATCTCAATTCAACGTATTTTCCATATGAAAACTTAAATGTGAGTTTTGCTAATATCAGAATTGCTTTATTATATGAGCAATACACCAGATTTCAACACTCGTATTACGGACGTCGCTCGGAGCCCATACTAAGCGAGAAACAATTTAGAGATTTAGCACCGCTGTTTGTAGTCGATTGCTCTAGACAAGCTGATAATCTAAAGACTGGACCTGTTGTGGATGTGAAGGTAGAATTTGAGAGTGATTCGGAAATACCAGATCAAACTTCAGCATACTGTCTCATTCTCAACGATTGTATTGTTGAATACAAACCATTAAGCAACATTGTGAAGAAGATATCATGAACGCGGACATCATCATTGTCGAACTCCAAGGATTTAAAGATTTATTTAATAATTTTATTGTGAAAGAAGTAGCCATTGTCAGTCAGAATCATACACAAACGTTCTTGGTTAAACCGCCGTATTCGTTTTATTACTTAACAAAAGAAGAAAAGAAGCAAGTGCGATGGTTAGAAAGAAATCGAGGAATTTCTGGAGTGAGGGCTTCATAGACTACAGAGAGTTTCAACACGTTATCGTACCATATTTAGAAAATAAAAAATTTATTACAAAGGGTTTGGAAAAGATTAAATGGATTAAAGAGTTATGTGCAAATTGTGAAGTGATCGACATAGGTGAGAAGGGGTGCCCTAATTTAGTGACATTAAAAAAGAAGTACTGTAAAAATAAAACTGATTTTAATTGTGTGAACCATAAAATGAATTGTGTATTAAATAATGCGGTGTGTATTAGAAAATGGTATGTTGACAATAATATGTCTGTTTTTAATTTATTTTAATTATTATTGTGTTGAAAAGTTAATAAAAAGTGTCTATCTACTTATGAGTGTTTTATTTAAAATAATCAGGGTAACCTACATAACGAGCTTTAAATTAGCTATAGCAAAATGATATTGACGACACGGTTGGCGCAGTGGCTGAGCGATCGACTGCTGCGTAACGTGTCGCGGGTTCGATCCCCGCACGGAACAAATATTTGTATGATCTGCAAGTAGTTGTTCCGGGTCTGGGTGTTAGTGTATGTGAGTTTCTATGTTTGTAAACGCACCCACGATACAAGAAGAAATTCTTAGTGTGGGGCAACGTTTTAAAAACAAAAAAAAACAAAAAAAAAAAAATATTTACCAATATTCACAATGATTTTAAACGAATTATTCTAATAAAAAATATTGAAAGAAAATAACCTATAATTATATCATTTCACTAGAGCTAATTAAGAGTTCGAGTTTATATACGTAATACAAAATAAAACATAATTTAAATTATAAAAGAATATATTTTTATTTGCTTTTTTACATTATTTATAATTATTACATACTAATTATAACTACCTATCCAATAATAATAATAACTGTCCCCAAATAGTTTATTTAATGTTTTCTATACGTACCTACATACTTACTTAACTTTACAAACTTGTGATGTATGAAAATTATCCTAGATAGATTAAACAAATAAATAAATATTATATAGGTACAATATATTTCTTTCTTTTATTTTTTTATAAATACAAAAAAAAAATTACAATAAAACTTACATATTTGAATTTATACTTTCAAAACATATACTACCTAAGATGTTTAAACACTAAATAGTAAGAAAACAAATAAATGTTATACACACCTAATAATAATATATCTACCCTAATAACTATAATATTACTTACATAATTTAATATTGTTATTACGAAAAATCTTACACATTAACTTATAAAGTAGGTACTTACAAAATAATGACACCAGCTAATAATAACAACTGTCCCCACAAAGTTTTTTTGATATTTTATGAATTAACGATTGCGTCTCCTCCATAATATGGTCCACCGATTCAGTCACAATATACTGCGCACTTAACATCACCACGTCCTGATTATCACATGCAGGTTCTTGTTGATCACTGATATCCAACACTTGTACTTGGATCAGTCGTAAACCTTTTTTCTTCTCATTGTTTATGACGAATGATTGACATGTAGGTAGAGATGACTTCTGTTTTAGACACTCCCGTCATGTTCTAGGCTTCTTGTTGGCAGGTCCACAATCTTGTCTTGCTCTAGGCTCCTTGTTGACAGGTATTTGTTGTTCTGGGAAATCTGGAATATGCCAGCTTAAACTCGGAGTCGGAAAACCTTGAGCGTATTGTGAGAAGTCGATAATATCTGGAGAATCACACATTATCAATGATCTGAAACAAACGAAATAATACTTAATTATAATTACATAAAACAACATGGTGAAATAACATTAAATGTAGATGGGTACTTGTACAATACTTACAATTCGATTCGTTTTTATTCGACGTGATATGACCGCTCGGCCTGACTGTCTAATGAATGATGGATGTTCTACATAATAATGTTACTGTGGAACGCAGCTATTAAGTAAGTAGACTCCATAAAGCCCTACGCTGAAATTCAATTTCATGTTTCTACATGTCCGAGCTCGTGCACGCGCACCTGTTCGGTGTTAAATTCAACACCGCGCGTGCGAATTTCGAGCCATGAGTGCTTTGTCATCTAAAATGAACATTACATGTTTTATCAAGTTGAAGCCTGTAAAATCGTGCGCGATACGCTGCTAGCCTTTGGTGCTTTGTCATCAATCAGGAATGGAAATGAAACAGATATAATTATGATCATAAAATACTATTTATTTGTTACAAATAAAATAAAAACTTATCACGTTTAAGCGGCATGGCATTTCATACAAATTTTAAAGTCAGAAGTTTGGAAATTAATAATATTATTTAAAAAAACGTGATACGTCTAGGATACGATATAAAAAGTTATTAGAGAATATTTTAGTAATTTTCATGAAATTTCGTGTCGCGTAAACACTTAAAACTAGATATGTTCTAACATCGTTTGATACAAGTCAAGAGATTATAATATCTATTTGGGGTACCAAGAAAATACATGTTTTACAATTACATCACACATTACTTGTGTCTGGACCCTACGTTAAATAATTGTCATTAGTAGATACTAATTAATTCCTATCTCTACATTTTAGGACGTTATCTAAAATACATTGTAAAATTGTATCTACTGTAAATAAAATTGAAATTAATGATGCATTACTTAAATATAGTTGCATTACCCCAGGCTAAAGTAGATACCTTATCAAAGGATAGCAACCGCTTATCATCATTGATTGAAAGTGCTATTTTATTTACATCCTGAGTGAATATTTCATGTTTTACTGTCTTAAACAAGACATTTTTTTTGCGAATGACATTGCCATTGTATAAAACGTTTTTATAATCTAACATATTAAAATTTTTCGTAACACATTTTTTTACACCTTTTGCTTTATTGTTTTGTTTAAAGTTTTTATACAATAAAGCTTTGAGCGCAGTCCTACGAATTCTTTGATTATTTTGCCACCCATTTCATCCATAAATAGCCCTGGAACCTTCTTATTAATAATTGGCAAGTTAAATTCGTTGTTTACGTCGTAGTTGCAGGTATCAAAATAATTTAGAAAATGTGTATTGATATCTTCATAAATGTCATCGGTATTTACATCATAAACTAAACTATCCGTATCAGTATAACACAATTCAATTCGGTTACCATAAAAAGGCTTAATGATTGAATAGTGGAAGTCATACATGTGACTCTTAGATAATTCCAATACAGTGAATCCTATGTATATTGGTTTATTAAGAATAACACGCGAAGGCTTCATTTGGATTGGTACTAGATTATCAGAAAATACAGAGGCGCTGTGAAAATACGGACTGCCGATCAATTTCTCTGCACAAGTAGTCTTTTTTGTCTTATTGTTCAAATCACACCACTTGTTTACTAACTTAACATCTATTCGATTTTCATTATTATCCAGAGTCTTTCCAAAAATACTATTGTTTAATAATTTAAAAAAAAATCTTGTTCAAACGTTGACTCTGCTTTTTGACGTAACTGAGTGTTAATATCAATATATTGTTTTAAAAAGCAACTTTGCTTAAATACAATAGCGCGATGGATCCTTTTTAATATTAAACCGTGCTGTAAGCACTTTTTTAAATGTATGTAATGAATAACATAGTGATATTTATCGTATAAATTCGGTATTAGTTTTTTATTCTTACCACCGGGTGGCAAACATTTTTCTGGACAAAATGGAAAGTCATTGTGTTCAATGTGTAAATTATCTGGATATATTAAATCAACTTCTAGAATATAACCGTTTTCTGCACTATCACTAATACCGGTCAAATTCAATCGTAAATTATCTATTTCTTGTCTATTCATAAACCTGAAATCGGAATAGGGCAGGGATTGACCCATGCTATAACCGTATAAATTGTTACAGTCTAAATAAATGATAAATGAATTTGAATGAGATGGATCGTAAGTATCTAAATATTTATGATTGGCTTTGACATGTCTTTTGGAATACATACAAACACCTCCTCGAATACCTTTTTGGATCATCCTAAAAATTTCAATGTCACTAATCAATTCTAATTGAATTCCTGTTTTTAAAAGCATTGCATCAAAAGATAGGCTTGGTGCTGTAAGATAGAACGCGGGATCGAGATTGTAATGTCGTTTACAAGTTTTTCTAAATTTTTCAAATACGTCTGTTAGCAACAGAACGTCTGTTTTGAGATATAAATCTGTATACATACCCATGTTACGGATATTAAATACTGACCAAACAGACTGAACGTGTTCATAGTCTTCATCAGTAATTGACTCATTGTCATTAGTTAAAGAGTTAAAAAAAAAAAAATTGGAAGGTAAACACGTGTCTTCATAATGTTTCTATTGAGACATATAGTCGTACGGATAAAATCCTTTACGGGTAAGTAGGTCGAATTGTTTTTTGTCCGGAAAATATGATTTTAATTGTTTAAACTCTTGTTTTTTCAATTTTGCTAATCTTGTTCCTAAAAACTTGAAAGAATCTACAAACCGAACCTGCATGCTTTCCTCGGTGGAAATAGGAATAAACTTTGTAAAGGAGATGTAGTTTTCTTTTGTTTTAGGTATTACTTTAATAGATCCAGGAGCTTGACCTAATTCTTTTATAAAAAGATGGCAATCATAACCAGTCAAGTTATGAAAAAATACTGGTAAAAAAAATTGTAGCTTATATTGCATATTACAATAACAATGAGCTGCGCCGCGATATTTACTAGTCAAGTGACAATGATCGCGAACCCTGTCGCCGAACAAGAAGCGATCACAAATATGACAAGTCATCGCGTTTTCAAAGTCGCGAGCGTTATTATCTGAGTATACCATGGGAACATTATTTTTTAAAATATCGTAAATTTTTCGGGCATCTTTATAAATAGACTTCACAAAATTAGATACACAATCCGAGCCGCGATAAGAAACGTAATGATTGTAGCTTTCGTCTAGCGCACACGTAATATGGTATGCGTAAGCTATAGGCACATGTCGCTGTCGCGTTACAGTGCTCGCCTTAGTTGGTTCGGGGTCACAAGATTCATACCGTTCTAACATTGTTTCAAAATCTGCGTATATAACAAATGGTACAATTTGCTTTCTGTTATAATTTTCAAACTGTATGAAAGACCCTTTTGGACGTCGCGGCGTAGCGACTGGTCTTATAGCGACTGCACTGTGAGTGCGTGGGTTCGTACTCAGCGGCTCGCCCAACTTTCAACACGGGCATGCAAACCATAACGGTGAGCTGCCCCGTGTCGGCGGCCCAAAAGATAGCCGGGGAGGGCCAAAGGCTCCGGGTGGGCTGGGTATCCGCGCAGGTGAAACTGCTGGAACCCAGACCACTGAGGTGCTTCCGCTGCCGGGTGGGGCACCACGTAGGAGCGCAGTGCACCTCGGAGGTGGACCGCAGCGAGGAATGCTTCCGCTGTGGTCGGCCCGGTCACAAGGCTGGCTCGTGCAATGCCACGCCGCACTGTTATGCGTGTGCGGCGGCTGGCAAGCCGGCCGATCACCGGGCTGGGAGCAAGGCCTGCGCTCCACCTGCCAAATCCAGGGGCAGGGGCAAGCCTTCCACCACCGCCGTCACCGCCGCAGCCGCCACCGTTGCCGCTGCCGTTGCCGCCTCTACTGGCGCCGTCGTCGCCGCTAGCACCGCGGCAGGGCCATCACAGGGGGCCCGGGAGGAGGCTGAAATGGATTGCCATTGATGGCCCCATTACGCCTCCTTCAGACGAACATCAACCACTGCGCCGCCGCTCAGGATCTGTTGCTCCAGAGCATGGCGCAGTGGTCGATTAACATCGCCGTTGTCGCTGAGCCGTACTTTTTCCCGGCCAGGGATCACTGGGTGGAGGACCTGAGCGGCTCAGTGACCATTATTTCGTCGGCCGCCGCCGGTACCCCGTCCCTCGAGGCCGTCAAGAGGGGATCGGGTTGCGTGGCAGCACGGTTCGGGGAGATTGTCGTGGCAGGAGCGTACTTCTCCCCGAGCCGAACTCTCGCCGAGTTCCACAACTCCCTTGGGGAGTTGAGAGTCGTCGTCGTCGGGTACCATCCCCTGCCCGTGATCGTCCTCGGGGACTTCAATGCCAAAAACGTGGCTTGGGGTTCCCGGTATACGGACACACGGGGCAGGATGGTGGAGGACTGGGCTCTGGAGACGGGCCTGGTCGTCCTAAACCGGGGTTCTGTCCCCATGTGTGTGCGGATGCGGGGTGAATCAGTGGTGGACATCTATCTCGTTCGCCAGCCCCGCTCTGTCGCCGCGTGTCATCGACTGGCGCGTCATGGAGGGGGTGGAGACCTATTCCGATCACCGGTACATTCGGTTTGAGGTCTCCGCCCAGACGTCGGGCGCGCCGGTCCGACAGACCCCGAGTGGTCCGCGGTGGGCGCTGAAGCAGCTGAACCGGGAGCTCCTCCTGGAGGCCTCAATCGTGCAGGCCTGGGTGTCATCACCGGACAGGCCTGCCGACATCAATGACGAGGCGGAGTGGTTCCGGGAGGCCAATGCCCCGGGTCCAGCCCGGAAGTGCTCAGCGCCAGGTGTACTGGTGGTCGCGTGAGCTGACTGCTCTACGCGCGGCGTGCGTTGATGCGCGCCACCGGTACTCCAGGCACCGCAGGCTCCGTATCCGCCCTCCGGATACGGAAGCCATTGAGGCGGAGCTGTACGAAGGGTACAGAGCAGCGAAGACCGCCCTCCGAGCGGAGATCGGGCGGGTCAGAGGAGTGGCCCGCGAGGAGTCGCTGGAGACTCTGAACAGAGATCCGTGGGGACGCCCATACAAATGGGTGCGAGGTAAACTCCGCCCATGGGCTCCCCCGCTGACGCAGAGTCTCCGGCCCTAGCTCGTGGAGGACGTGGTGAGCGCTCTGTTCCCTTCGCGAGGGGAACACAGTCCCCCGCCCATGGCTCCGCCTCCTGCGGTGCCCGATGCGGACCACACCACTGACGACGACGATGAATCTCCGGAGGTGACCGAGGTAGATTTGAGAGTGGCGGTACGTAGGCTGAGTGCCAAAAATACCGCCCCAGGACCCGACGGCTTACCTGGAAAAGCCTGGGTTCTGGCCTTAGAGGCTCTCGGGCCTCGACTTAGGGGGCTCCTAAGCGCATGCTTGGAGAGAGGCCAGTTCCCACTTCGTTGGAAGACAGGGAAACTGGTCCTCATTAAGAAGCCGGGGCGCCCGGCGGACTCTCCGTCCGCTTACCGGCCCATCGTGCTGCTCGACGAGGTGGGCAAGCTCTTTGAAAGAGTAATTGCAGACCGCCTTGTCGGGCGGCTGGAGCGAGTGGGGCCAGATTCGGCGGACAGCCAGTTTGGTTTCCGCAAGGGGCGCTCTACGGTGGATGCCATCATGCGCGTTCGAGCCCTCACGACGGGGGATGCTGTTGCCCGGGGTGGGGTCGTCTTGGCGGTGTCTCTCGACATCGCCAATGCCTTCAACACCCTGCCCTGGAGTTGCATTAGGGAGGCACTCCGGTATCACCGGATGCCGACCTACCTCTGTCGAGTGGTCGAGGCCTATTTGACGGATAGGGCCGTCATCTACCCCGGTCACCACGGAGAGTGGAACCGGCGAGAGATGTCGTGCGGTGTCCCGCAGGGATCGGTAATGGGGCCGCATCTGTGGGACATCGGCTACGACTGGGTGCTGCGCGCCGACCTCCCTAGCGGCGTCAGCGTGGTCTGCTACGCTGACGACACGCTGGTCCTGGTGCAGGGGAGGTCGCATGAGGCGGCGGCCGAACTAGCGACACGTTGGGTTGCGACAATCGTCGATAGGATCCGGCAACTGGGACTCGAGGTGGCCTTGCACAAGTCCGAGGCCATGTGTTTCTATGGTCCTCGGAACGCGCCACTGTCGGGTTCCAAGATAACGGCGGGAGGGGTTCACATCGGCGTCGAGTCGACGATGAAGTACCTGGGACTCGTCCTCGACAGCCGGTGGAACTCCATTGGAGCACTTCCGACGTTTGGCTCCCAAACTGGATAGGGCTGGGGCTGCTTTGAAGCGGCTTCTGTCCAACCTAGGGGGTCCAAACGCCTCCTGCCGGAGGCTTTACGCGGGGGTCGTGCGGTCCATGGCCCTTTACGGGGCACCAGTGTGGGCGCGTTCACTGAGGCTGCGACCGGCCCAGCGGTTGAACGCGTCCCAAAGGGTCATGGCCATCAGGCTGGTCCGGGGATACCGCACGGTCTCCCGTGAGGCGGCGAGCCTCCTTGCCGGACTACCGCCATGGGATCTGGAGGCGAAAGTCCTCGCGCAGATGTGGGAGTTGCGCGAGGAGGCGAAACGCCGGGGTGTAACTCCGCTGCCGCGAGAGATCACGGCACAGCGGACAGAGCTCCGGCGGGATCTCATGGCGGCATGGAGTGTGCGATTGTCGCAACCCAGCGCTGGGCACGCCACAATTGCGGCGATAAGTCCCCTCTTTGAGGAGTGGCTTGAGAGGCGCCATGGCGTCCTCACCTTCCGCCTGACGCAGGTCCTCACCGGACACGGTTGTTTCGGGAGGTTCCTGTTCCGAATTAGGCGGGAGGAAACGCCCGGGTGTCACCACTGTGTGGATCGCCCGGAGGACACGGTGGAGCATACGGTGGAAGTCTGCCCGGCTTGGGCGGGGCACCGCCGTGTCCTCACGGAGGCGATCGGCGGCGGCGATCTCTCGCGTCCGGCCCTGGTTCAGGCCATGGTTCGGCGCGAGAGTGCATGGGAGGCCGTCACCTCCTTCTGCGAAGCAGTTATGCTCGCGAAGGAGGAGGCGGGGCGCGCGAGGGAGATGCAAGCTGCACGTTGCTAGTCGCCGCAGGAGACGCCCCGGGCGTCGGGAGTCAAGAGCCGACTTCCGGCCACCGTAGGCGCGGGCCTGCGGACGGTGAGCAATGGGCAGCTCGCCGTCCGATAAGGACCAGGCCCGTGTCGACGGCGCGTTGTGTTCCACGCGCGCCTCAAAGAGATGTCAGCACCAACCGACGGGGTCGAAAGACCAATGCCTGCTGGGGTTGCGGGTTTGTCTGAAAGGGATATCGCGGCCCCGGCACACAGGCAACGGAAGGAACACGGGTGGGTTTTAGTCAGTAAAAGTCTGACACACCCTCTCGCTCTGCCCAGAGCGGGAGAAGTCATTTGATGATTTCCCATCCAAAAAAAAAAAAAAAAAAAAAGGCAGTTCCGTGGCGATACCTCCACAATTATGTGACCTAAGATCGTCGCATGAATTAAAAAACACTAAACAAACGTCGCAAAAGTACAATTTACTGTGGTGCTTTGTTATTTGATTCTTAAAAAGTCGCGGCAAGTCTTTAATCAGACAGTAATGTGATAAATCATCATTTTCTAAATAAAGTAAATGAATTAATTACCTTTCCGTTTAAGGTTTTTGGTTTGTAAAGAGGTCCTATGATGTTATTATTTTTTAAACCATAAATATAAATGCAAATTCCAGGGTTATTTACTTTATCTACTCTGACACACCCTCTCGCTCTGCCCAGAGCGGGAGAAGTCATTTGATGATTTCCCATCCTGAAAAAAAAAAAAGGGTTATTTACTTCGAACCGCGTAATATCCGAGAAATTAATTGGGAATGATATATCCTTTACATTTAACACGTTTCGAAAATCAGGGTAAGACGAGACTCTTTCAGGATGACTTTTAGCTGGATATAAAGCAGCAATAACTGACCATAAAAAACAATACTCATCATTATTGCGGATATTGACATGCTTTTTTAGATTTTAATGATGCAGGCAATTTGACAAAACCTGAACCGCGCAAAGGTTGATATTTATTAACATTGATTTCCAAATGGGAATTGTTCAAGAACGTCCACCCACTATCTCGATCCTGAAATTCTTCTATCTTTTTTGTTAAAGTGTTTTTGAGTTGAGACAGTAATGCATCCAATTCATAATTCTGATGCAAAGTAAAGTTTTTTGTGGCAAATGATTTCATTTCCTGAGAATCATTTTTAACCATTAAAAACAAAGCGAAGTATTCGAACAACTCATGAGTCCGTCTCATAAATATCTGTAACCCGTCCCACTGCGGAGTGTCTCTGTTAAGTTGCACTTTAAGTGCAACTTAACAGAGACACTATGTGAGACACTAAGTGGAACGCTATCGCATTCCTCCAAACCAAAGAGGTTCGAGCTGCATTTTTTACTGTAAAAATAAAAGAAAAATACCTCATGAACTAACTGTATGTAAACTTTATCAAATATAATCTAAAATTGTTTTTAACGCTGTCTGCGTCACATATATAAATCCACTAACCACTGAAATTAATTTATCATACTCAACAAGAAGGTATCTAAAGATATAAAGCAGTATTAGTAAAATTACCTTGATTTATATTCTGAAGGCGTGGTGTTGCTTTCAAAAGCTTTAATACGCTTCGTCGTATTTTTCTTCGGCTGTACCTTTGCAACCTCAACTACAGCAGCTGAGCGCCGTGACTGCTGGTATTCTGATTCAGAGCCAGATCTGAAATGGAACACGAAGCATTAATTATATAATTATGCAGCTATGAGTTAAAAGAAGCCTACAAACATTTTAGGAACCTTTTCGTGAAAGACTGATGTATTATAGCGAACTCATTAATAATTCCAGGAGAAATGTAAAGAAATATCAATATCTCGAAGATGATAATAGCTACACCAGCCGGCAGGCAGAAACCGGGTCCGTAGCTGGGTAGCAATAATATTCTACAGCAAATTCAGTAAACTTAGAGTACTTACTTACATTCAATGAAAATAGTAGTATATAGAAAGATATAAGCAGTAAATTTAAATTACCTTGATTTATATTCTAAAGACGTGGCTGTGCTTTCAGAAGCTTCACGTTTCGTCGTCTTTTTTTTCGGCTGCACCTTTGCAACCTCAAATACAGCAGCTGAGCGCTGAGACTGCGGGTATTCTGATTCGAAGTCAGACCTAATGGAATACAAAACATTCATTTAATAATTATGCAACTATGAATTAATTTTTTTAACAGAATATCACTCGCTCCACGATGATAATAGTTACACCAGCCGGCAGGCAGAAACCAGGTCCGTAGCTGGGTAGCCATTACATTCTACTACAAATTCAGTAAACTTATAGTACTTACTTACATTTTACGAAAATAGTTGGTGTTGAATGTAACGTAGGGCAGAACTTCGCCACCGGAAGACACACTGGATCGAATGTGATTTTTTGGTCAGAATTGGTTGGTTTTATTCATAAAAAATACCATTTCAGCTAAAATTTACTTAATTACAAAATTAAACCTTAACTTCATGCCTTACAGTTGTATACCTAATTTACATCATTTTAAAACCATATTGATTGCATACCGTTACTGCAAAATTGCATTTTTTATCGTGAGAAATGAAATATGAAACTAGCATTTTGCCCTCGCCGACAAAGACGAAGCCGCAACAATACCTGTCTGTAGCTTAGAATTACTACAATACATATTTTATTTAAAGTAGGTATGTGTGTTTGTTTAATACGTTTTGATATAAAACTTTGAATGACATCACACTCGTGAAATAAATAAAATCGCATTTATGAGGGTCAGAAATCCGGATGTACCTAAAGATGCAAAATCCTTACAAAATTTGTTGTGTGCAGAACCATCCACGTGAACAAATTCACGTTAAAAACTTAGTTAATTTTATGTTGCAGTTAAACTCAAAGCTGGTGTAAAATCGTGAAACTACTGAAACTAATAAACTATTATAAAACTATTCACGTATAGAAACTCTGTTTCTAAATTCAGCAATGACATTGAGGGATAGCCTTTGTAAAGAATTCTTAGACTAAAACCAACTTATTACAAAAATGCGTAAAGTTGTGTCATGGAAAGAATCACTAATTTGCAAGTTAACGGAATTGGTATCGTTCTTATTTAAGGAACACCCCCGTTTGATGAAGATGATAATAGAGATATCCCCCAAACTCAAATTTTAATTACGGACTACAACATGTACGGCGATCGTCTTACAATACAATAAAGTTCGAATAAGCAAATTAATGCATGATGCAATTTTGCTGTCTTTGATATTGTAAATGACCATTTATACATACACAACGGCTGTCTGATACGTTTCCAGACGCTTATCGCTAGACGGTTTACGAATGAGTACGGCGCAGCGGCGTTTTGACGGTGATTATACGGCCGCACTAGACGGTACGATGGCAAGTGTATAAGCATGCGAAACCAGCAGAATGCTCGGACAGCAGAGCGTGAGAGAACCACTCAATACATTACTTGTACGTTAGCGTGTAAGGTAGTGTCGTCTGTTTGAATTAATTAAATTAAAATTTGGATGTCCTCGAGCTAATCTAGTCACTAATAATAGAATGTGCGTGTGTGCTTGTGCGCTATTTCTTACTTTCGTGGAGTGATATAAGAAAATCTATCCCAAATTTTAGTTTAATGTATACGATAGCCTAACGTTCAGATGTCCTCGAGCCAATCATGGTCATAGAAAACGGAGTACGTGTTAAGCCTATGTGGTAATGCACTATCTCTAACTTTTGTGGAGAGATATGAGACAAACTGTCCTGAATTTTAGGTTAACGGTTCAAACAGCGAGCGCCCTTGTTAGTTAACGTGTATGGTAGTGTATGAATAAATTAAATTAAAATTTGGATGTCCTTGGTGCCCAATCTGGGGCCATAGAAATAGAATGTGTGTGTTCCTCTAGGTGCATGCTATTTCTTGCTCTGTGAAGAGATATGAGACAAACTGTCCCAAATTTTAGTTTAATGTTTACGATATCCTAAAGTTCAGATGTCCTTGGTGCCCAATCTGGGGTCATAGAAATAGAATGTGTGTGTATCTGTAGGTGCATGCTATTTCTTGCTTTGTGAAGAGACATGAGATTACCTGTACTAAATTTTATTTTATTGTAAACGATAGCCTAACGTTCAGATGTCCTCGAGCCAATCTGGTCACAGAAAACGGAGTGATCTGTGTTTATGCGTTATCTCTAATTTTGTGGAGAGACATGAGACAAGCTGTCCTGAATTTTAGTTCATTGTAAGCGATCCTAATGTTCAGATGTCCTCGAGCCAATCTGGTCACAGAAAACGGAGTGATGTGTGTATATGCGATATCTCTAATTTTGTGGAGAGACATGAGACAAGCTGTCCTGAATTTTAGGTTAGCGGGGTGTACGAAAGGAGCCTCCTCGTGGCGCACCCTGGAAGCAGCTTGACACGGTAACGCAGTTTCAAGGCTGACTGATCCCTTCAACTTGGTAACAATTAATATATCACGTTAACATTTATAACTCGTTCCATCGGGTGGAATAGACGTCGAACTGGAATAGGCGCCGAACCAGTATTTTACTGCACTATGTAGGAATTCATACTCCACCTTCCGTTCATCGGGTGAAATAGGCGCCGAACCAATATTTTACTGCACTTTATAGGATTTCATTTATATTATTGGGCATTCTACTCCACCGAGAGTGACGAGGCGAACGGAGTGAGCCGATGGAACGGAAGGTGGGGTAGAATGCCCAATAATATCCTACTACCCTCATAAAGAACATTTTTAACGCCTGGGAAGAAGCACACGATGCCATTGGAATCTTTTGCGACCTCTCGAAGGCGTTCGATTGCGTAGACCATGAAACACTTCTGCTGAAACTTGAGCATTATGGGATTAGGAATACAGCTCTTGATTTACTAAGATCATACCTGAAAGATAGAAAAGTTAAAATTCAAGTTAACGGCGTAAACTCATTGGGGTCTGAAATGGCAATGGGCGTTCCTCAGGGTTCGATATTGGGTCCATTCCTCTTTTTAGTTTATATTAATGATTTACCACAATTACTTCAAAATCAACCTAAGATGGTGTTATTTGCAGATGACACATCGTTGATCTTTAAAATAAACCGAAGGTCACAAAATCTTGACGACGTTAACAGCTCTATTCTTCAAGTCCAAGATTGGTTTACGGTAAATAATTTGGTACTAAATAAAAAAAAACCAAATGCATTAGATTTAAATTACCTAATGTTAGAAGTAGCGAATGTGACATTATATTGAATGGAGAAAAACTAGAATTTATTAATCAAACCGTTTTCCTAGGAATCACGCTAGACGAGAAATTACAATGGGGACCTCATATAACAATTCTTGCGGGGCGGCTAAGCTCGGCCGCTTATGCTGTTAGAAAGATACGACAGTTAACGGATGTAGAAACCGCGCGTCTGGTCTATTTTAGCTACTTCCACAGTATTATGTCGTATGGCATTTTACTGTGGGGTCGGGCTACTGACATTGAATCCATCTTTATTTTACAAAAGAGAGCTGTCAGAGCCATTTATAATCAACATCGTCGCGAATCTCTCAGGGAACTATTTAAAAAGATTAATATTATGACGGTACCTTGCCAATTCATTTATGAAAATATTATGTATGTAAGAAAAAATCTACATATCTTTAATAAAATAAGTGATAGACATAATTTTAATACTAGAAATAAAGATAAAATAGATCAACCATTTTTCAGATTATCTAAAGTACATACATCTTTTATGGGGTACCTACTGTGTTAAATGTTACAATAAAATACCTTGTGATATATTACAATTAAATGAAAGAAAATTTAAAACTCATATTAAAAGTACACTCTGTAAACAAGCATATTACAAATTAGAGGATTATATCCAAGATAAGAATGCTTGGAAACATGCTGGTCCTGCTCCATAGGACAATTTAGAGTCTAGACAAAATCAAACTGGTTGCTTATTTAATTATGTTTTTGTTATTTTTTATAACACTGATTTTACATTCTGTGATTTCTTGAACTCACACACTGACTTATTAGTATTACTTGTTAAAATGTTAGGAATATCGTATAATTTTACAATGCTTGTAAATATGTGAGCACCATGTATCTATCACATATTTAATTTATCTGTAATTGCTTTATGTTTCATTCTTTTTTACCTATCGCGGTATAGTAATCTTATTCTAGATGCATCGTCTTCACATATAATTATATAATTAATGTATACAAAATATTGTAAAAACATTTTAAAAGAGTAACGGTGGAGGTTCTTGCCCATTCTTCTCCATACGAAAACTACCTTTTGGAAGGGGCGACTAGAATCAATTCTATTTTTTGTAAACTTGACGTTCATAAGTGCCTTTTATGTGCCTAATTGAAATAAATTGTTTGACTTTTTGACTTTGACTTTGACTTTGACCTTCTGTCATAGACAAGGATATTTTAGCGCGTGGCAAAAGTAGGTAGTGTAGGAACTAACGCCGCCATTTTGTTTTTTTTTTAATACAATTTCACACAAATGCATGGAATTAGTATGTACTTTATCACAAATGTTTACCGAACAACGCCCCCTGTCAATTAAGGGATCTTGTGCACTAGACGGCCATGACCACGACGGTAAACTAAAGAAACCGATACGCATCGCGCAATTGGTCGCAACGGCCAACTAGCCGCAGACAACCAATACCACTAGACGGCCACGAGTGGCCGGAGTCGTGGCCGTCCAGTCCCGCGAGATCCCTAAACGCCAAACGATCCTTGGAGCACTTCATCGGGCTACCTATCAATAAAATAGCTTCTGTCGTTTATTAGCAGGTCATTCAGAGATGGTTGAGAGTATTTATCTTAAAACTTGGCAACGTCACAAGTAGCTGTCATATTTTTAACTGTTTTGCTTAATTTGGGAATAATTATGGAATCATTTTGTTATTTTTTTTTAATGGAAATATGAAATATGGCTAACTAGCGAAATAAAATATTTATTATTAAATCCAATAATTACTATCGTAACACCGAATATTTAGATTTCAGTGTAAAAAAAACTATTTGGAAACTTTTCAAAAGCCTTTTTTACTAATAAAAACGTTACCAAATTCAGTGTTATAATTGCAATTCATTATCAATATTCTAGTTCGCTAGTTAGCCACATTTCATATTTCCATTCAGTATTATTGCCAAATTAATCAAAACAGCGAAATTTTTGACAACTATTTGCGACGTTGCCCACTTTCAGAATAAACGCTCTTAGGGCGTCTTGAATTTCATGATTTGTTGGATTTATTTGCTGACTTACAAAGCAAAGCGCAAGCGCAAGCGCTTAGCTGCTATCCGACAATTATAATTAACGTAGGAGGTAGGTAATTAAATACGAGATTATCATTCAAGCTCCTTTATTTCGACCAGGTACTTACAATGTGTTCACGAAAACTATATCCTCTCTCAAGCCAGACAGACAGACATACAATGATAGGCAACATTTATTACGATCTTGCTCTAAATATTATTTAAGTAAATAGTACACTCATACGTCATGACATTCGATTTTTATTACTATTGATAAAGGTTACAGTCGAAATCAAAATGTCGTTTATCTTTTAGACAAATGTCATCAACTTACAAAATATTTTGTAATTTATTTTTAGAACTGTCATTATTTTCATAAATTAAATCGTCTTTAGCATTTAAAACGAAGTGTAAAAGATAATGATTCTTTTTTTTATCAGAGCTCTCTGCCCATTGGGTACCTTGTCCAGTCCATTCATCCAACATTTTATTATGCACAACAAGGCGGTAAATCCACTATCGTAATTAAAATGTGCGACAGAAGCATTCGCCATAAATAATTTTGCAAACCCATTCAATACATACAATAAAATGTATTTGAAATTACAACAATAGTTATTTTACATACTTAATATCATGCGATTATTTATTACACTGAACATTCAAGCTCCCTGCCGTCGTGTTTAAAAGTAATAAGAAATGTATGACTACTACATGTTGAGACTAGAGATACAACTTAAACCTAACATTATTATATATATACGACTAATTAAAATTTTATGATTAATGGAATTACTATAAATCATAATTAGCTGGTTTATTTTGGGCACACTATTACTAAGAAGCTAAACACTAGCCAAATATTTAAATCGCTAGATTTGCCCTCACCGTGCTTAGTCACGCGAAAAAATGTCCATACTGAGAAGAGTGAGCTCACACATTATTAAATAGCGTTTCCATGACAATATCAAGTCAATGCGTTATTGTGTGTTAGACGTGTCAGTAAGAAACAGAAATGCGACTATATTTTGACGTGGTAGGGCGAATCTAACGATTTAAATCTTTAACACTAGCCTTCAAAATAAAATGAAAAACAAAATTCGATGTTCTTATAATAAAATGACGAGTTAAAGTCAATAGTTAAAACAAAAGTTAAACTACGAATTCTAGAAGCTGATATTTAAACACTATTTACAAGCCTCTTCTGAGTACCTACATACCTTAATTTATATTAGCTAAACGTTTAATATGAGAGGACAATTCCACTTTTCAATTTTACATACATATATATTTTTTAAATATTTACATTTGAATTCACATTCTGCCGGTGACAATTGATGAAATATGACAATAAATACTTTAAAATGTTCGAGAGATAATTAAAATAACAAATAGTTACGTAAATCTTAAAAGGAAGCATTAATTAAACTATCTTAATGATATCACAGTTCATTTATGCAAATAAAGACATATATGTAGTTGAATATATATTTTACACATGGAATTAACGACCAAAAGAATTGTTGTTATGGCAATGACTTGAACATTTCAACAGAACAACAACATTTTTGTTTGATACATATTATTGCTGTTATAGAACGTGTCAAACTGCATGACGGCTCTGAAATTCGCTACTCGCTGCGCAGTACCGCGCCCCTCCCCCCGCTGACACGTGAATGTGTTAGTGCGCAGCCACTCGCCTCATGTTCAGAGCCGCCATTTGTAAGTTTGCATCGGGCTGTATTATTAATTCAACATAACATTGCAAATAAAAATAATAGGATATCAATTGTCTTGAAAAATGTGTTTTCTATTAAGTAATGCATATACAAGATGAATATTTAATATTAATATTTTTATTTACTGAACAATTTACTCTATTTCAAATGTGAGTTTTATAGACAGTTCGATAAAGGTGCTTTAGTCAATATCAATTGTAATGAGCTACAATAATAGTTAATATTCGATACCTATGATATAAATATCAGTGTCAATTTAATATCAATTTATGCTTACATTTTAGAATAGTATCAATTAACGATAGTGTGGCTGCACCTTTAGTCGTTCTATCTTGAGTGCCACCGAAAACACCTATTTAATAAATTTATTCTAAGTGAACAAAAGCACAAAACAGAGAGGGACAGAAGGTCAGCTTCTGACAACGAGCGAAAACCGTACGCAGACATAGACAGGCGTCTATGGGCTAGGGTTTCCTTCACCGTTGTGAGAGCAGTGGTGATGAAATAATACTACACAAATTAAAGCACCTGTCTGGGTCTTACGACCTACATATCGGTAAGCCCCTGGGCCAGAACTGCTCTGCTTTGCAATTGCAGCAGTTTAATTTTCGTTCGAGGAACTGCCCTTCGTGTGCATTCGGCAATTTTCGGTCGCTGTACAGACTCGGCCTTCTGCACCTATTCATTCCGTGATAAAATATATGTGTGTAGACAATGATATGGCCTAGAACCTGTTATACGTGTATAGTGCGAATGTTGACATGTTGAATGTGTTCAATTGTTTTAGATTCAATTGGCTAGAGTCGTGTTGTGTTTATGTTGGACATAGCACCTTGAGGATATAGTCTGTTAATAGCGTCGGCACGGTCGGGCTGTCCTCGTTGATCGCCTTCAGAACTGGAATAGGAGAAAACAATTCAATTAGTAATGGGTAGATGAATGACTTATCGAAGAGAATCAGATTTGGGGAAATATTAAAACATTGGGAATTTAATTATTAGTCCACAACTGATTTTCCTGCGGCAATGCATCAACTATTGTAATTGCTTTACTTTAATTTACCGCAAATTTATTTTATTTAATTTATGCATAAGTGTCGCATAAGTGTTGTGTGTGTGTTAAGTGTCACGACACTTAACACACACACAACACTTATGCGTTGCCTTAACCACTGGGCTATCACGATAGCCCAGTGGTTAAGGCCTCGCCTCTCATGCACGAGGTTGTGTGTTCAAATCCGGGCAAGTACCAATGTGACTTTTTCAATTCATATGTACTTTCTGAGTTTATCTTGGACATTACTGACATCGGTGAAGGAAAACATCGTGAGGAAACCTGAACTTATAGTTAATATATGTCTGAAATCGGCAACCCGTCTTGAGCAAGCGTGGTGATCAATGCTCGTGCCTTCTCTGTGTGAGAAGAGGCCTTTGCCCTGCAGTGGGACAGTAACAGGCTGGTATTATTACGCATAAACCTTTCGGAATAAATTCTCTAAACGATGGTGAAAACCTCATCAAAATCTGTTGCGTGGTTTAGAAGAACAACGCGGACATACAGACAAACGCGAAAAGCGATTTTGTTTTATAATATGTATAGATAATTCAAATAAAACTTACTCTTAATGAGCACTTGGAGCGACTGGTTGTCCGGGGGTCCGTTGTCTAGGTGGAACGGTATCACTGTAGTCAAGTACTGAAACATAAAACATTACACATAAGCTTACTTAGGAATCAACAAATACCGGTAAAGATGTAATGTTTTTGTTATATTCACGTTCAAGATTACATATTTAAACAAACCTTTTTTACAGTCTGTTCAACCGATTCTGACTCTTAGGCCGTGGGCAGAAGGATGGCATTAAAAGAAAAAAGTGGTTACAATACCAACTGTTAACTGCAGCTGTCATTCGTCATGCCACCAACGAAATAGAAGTCAAAATCGGTTGAACGGACTGTAATAAAGGTTCAGTTAAATGTCTAATCTTATTTCGAATGGAGTATAGATGAATATTTATGTTTAGAAAATTATTTGTCAGTCTCAAATCAAAACCTGCGCTGATATTATGTTCGAATATTAAGGCGACGATAACCGACTTTTAATGATCTTACTGAAGATCACGTCTAAACGAGTAGTGTTAATGATTTGGAAAAAAATATATGTTAAATTAGAGCATTTTCTTAATAACTTAATATAGGAATATTTTAGATTATGTTTATATTACATAGTGAAATTAATTTGTAAAGTTATGTCTAACGCGGATAAAAAACTGAGAATCACGCATCCATCAAGCGTATTTTGCTTCACCGTTTTAAAGATAATTTAATTATTGTACCTTTAGTATACGTGTTTTTATTAAAATACCTTTTATTTTATGTATAATAAATTAATAATGCGTCTAATTAGGGACAGCGCTCCTTGATGGGCGAGTTCTTTTACTGGCTGGACGTACGACGCGTTGCGTGAGCTCAGTACAGAGGCCCTAGTGTGAGTTTCTTTTAACCATCTCGACCACATCGGCGCTCCTATTGGCCCTTCACCAGTGAATGTCAGTGAAGGACCAATCGGAGCGCCGAACGCGGTCGATGCGTAAAATCGAGATGGTTAAAAGCAATTCACACTAGGCCCTCTGAACACGTAAGCTAACCACTCAAGGTCACTGGCATATATCTGCGTCTTAAACACTGAACGACTACGTAATAGCAGTACACACGCGAGGTACCGCGTGGAACTTCCTTCCACGAAGTTATGGAAGGAAGTTGTATATTCGGGGTAGGAAGGTATATTTTCTATAGAGGTTTTGCTGAAATCTATCGATATCTAGGTGAAAGTAGGTAATACTTTCACAGAAACAAAAATAATACTCATAAGTCCGTGTTTCTGGGACTAATAAACAATTTTCATTATTTCTTCATCCATACCCAGTGTAGTGTGGCCACACCTTAAGCTGTGGCAACAAAATATGAATGAATACTATTTAAATCTAAACGTGGTAAAGTATCATTTCTCTGGCTCAACGAAGGTCACAAATAATTGATTAGTTCCAGATTGTTAGTCGATCACGAACAGTCGCCGCTCGACGGAACTGGACTCAACTATCCGTAACAAGGGACTTTCTCTGTTTGTTTGTCACAATAACAACTTTTTTTAGAGATTTCTAATCAGTTATACAACTAGATATATAATAATGTAAATCAGAAAATAGTAAGAACGTTAAATGAATATCATACACGAGACAGGCTCGTCCTAGTGTGAGTTCTAAGCACAGTACTTCCTTTGCAGCTTATAAAAGAAATGTAAACCTGGCTATTAATGTAGACTATAAGGAAATGTAAAGCACTGTTTTTGGCAGTGATGAAATTAAAATTAGCATGAGGAGTAAGTACCTAGACTATTTCGTTTAGTTTTTATTTCTGCCTGAGTATAGTTCTCGATGATTTTGTGTGGTTTAATGGCGTGTGCTAGCTAACGTATGGCTAATAATTTAAATTATGTTTTGTGTTGCGTAATGTAAATTATTTTGAATACTATTATATAGAATCTTTTTTTTTTTGTACTTCTAACTGAACAGACAGCTGTGCTGCTGGGGAGTTTGTTGCGCCACTTCTTCTTCCCAGCTAAGCACTAGGAAGTGGTGAAGGGTGGGCGTTTTGGGGGACTGTCTTATGTAATTTTGACGTTCGAAAATTGCTGATTCTCAGCCTAGTTTGAATAAATGACTTTTGGATTTTTGAATTATGTATTTTCAGCACTAATTCTTGTCAATGTATTTCCGTGCATCCACCTAGCGTTATTTGGCTTGGCTTTAAGTCCAATCACACGCAGTTTAATACTAGTAATTTATAACTGCATCGGACTTCTGAAACTGAGCTATCTAAAAATAGTTCATTAGACTTTCGACCTTCCGAGTTTGGACAACCAAGACCGATCTCCAAGGATTTGAGAGGTCCGAGTGAAGCATAGAACAATGTATCCAAAATTTCAAAGAAATATATACGTATATATATGTAATCAGAGGAGCTCGTAGCTAAGTAATAACAGCCGCACGGATTGATCCAACAGGTTAAGCTATGCTTGCAGGGGTTGGTACATACCGAGACTCCTCCGTGTCTCGGAAAGCACGTTAAACCGTTGGTCCCGGCTGTCATTCGTGGATCTTAGACAGTCGTTACGAGTCGTCAGAAGCCCGAAAGTCTGACAACCACTTTTACTAAGGGGTATCGAACTACCCAGTTACTGGGTTGTGGAGGTAAGATAGGCAGTCGCTCCATGTAAAATACTGGTATTCAGCTGCATCTGGTTAGACTGGAACCCGACCCTAATACAGTTTTTTTTTTTTTTTTTTTTTAATTTTGCCCCACACTAAGAATTTATTCCTGTGTCGTGGGTGCGTTTACAAACATAGAAACTCACATACACTAACACCCAGACCCGGAACAACTACTTGCAGATCATACAAATATTTGTTCTGTGCGGGGACCGAACCCGCGACACGTTGCGCAGCAGTCGATCGCTCAGCCGCTGCGCAACCGTGTCGTCAAAATAAAAGTTGAGTTCAAAGTTGGGTAAAGGCTAGGCAGATTGATTGATTTAATATATATGTAATCCACCTTTCTTACCTTGGACTCAGAATGGCCACCACCCAAATTAGGTGACCTCGGCGGCAGCGGCCTCTTCTTCTTCTCAATATGGTACTGGCGCCTCTTATTCTGAACAGCCAGCAGAAGAGATATGAACGTGTTCTTGAGCTCTTTCTCGTATTCCAGTTCATCACGGAGAGCCAACTCGGCGATCAAGGTCTCGGAAAATTCACGAATGAGGACTTCTAATTCCATGAATATTTCATTCAGTTGTGCAAGCGAGTATGTGCGCAGTTCTGGAAAAGAATAATTGGCATATTAAATACGACTTATATTATACTTATTAAAGAAATTGATGTACCCTGCCCTGTATAATAATGGCAGAAAAAGTAGCCGAGAAACTAACACCCGGTTTTTGGGACGAAAAGTAACCAAGTGTCAAAATTAAACGCATGTAAAGTGATCCGATAGGCTGTTGATAATTAAGTCAACCAATCACAGCAGTTGAGACACGCTTCACAATTTTATAAGCTAAGTTTTGTGTTGATTTTCGTTCCAGAAGCCGGATGTAAGTATTGCAATTAAGACAAGAGTGAATAGTGACTTCAATGCGAGAATAGCACTGCAAAGATTTGGATTGTGCATGGTTAATTAAGTATAAGTAAGAATATTTATTTTCTCTTCACAAATGTACAGTAAAACGCTAAAGCGCAACGCGCAGTAAAGTGCTTAAAACTAGCTTAAGGATCGTTTACATTTGTGAGAGACTGGTGCTTGAAATAGGCATTGCAAGCAACGCCTGTGGTACAAGTCACCAGTCACCCCACGACGCTTCATATGGACAAGCTTATATTGAGTGTTTTATGAAACAGAAGAGAATTAAAATAAAAAACAAAAAAATTAAAAAAAATATTTGATTCAGCTCTAGACTATGTGTATGTATTTTTTTTTTTGTTATGTATTTGTTACCATGGATTCAGTACATGATTCTGAACACCCCTGCGTTGAAATTTTTCGTCGAATATTTAAAAAAAAAACTGTTGTTTCATAGAAAAGTGCAATAATTACCGATGCGGTCAAGATCGCTTTTAAATAGGACGTGGCCTTATAGATCTTAGTTCCTTAGTCTTACATCGAAACGAGTCGATGGACAGCTCATTTATGAAAATCCATCCAACCGTAATAAAAAAATCTCATTTATAAATATACATAGCTACATAGATACGCGTTAAAAACATGACCCTGTCTTTGCTTTCGTTAAATAAAATTCGACTGGAAAATAAATAAGTTCAAAAAACGTACGTGACCGTATAGAAGAAACTTATCTGTATCAAAGACACGTCTAAGAATATGATTACTTTTCATTCGACAGACAGTGTAGATAATAGAATTTCAGACAAATTTCAGACGTTAATACGACCGTCTCCTACTCGCATAGAATTCATTATAAGAAGTCGTATTACGGAAGTAAAGAGTTCTTCTCTTATTCATATCTAGCTACTGCCCGCGAATTCGCCCGCGTGTAATTTAGGCCCCAGACCCACCGTGTCACATCGCATCGCCCGCGCTATTATTCCGTTTTCTGACTTTTTTTCATTTTGTTCGGCTCGTGAGGGCTGAAGCGTGGTGTAAAATAGCCTAAATAAAATAACCTTCCTCAAGAATTAGATTAAATGCAAAAATAATTTCGGCAGCGGCATTCTATCCCTACCCAATAAAGGGCCGCTAGCGGCATTATAGTGGCGTTGCCTCTGCCCGGCTAAAGTGCCGTAAGCATTGCATTGTCATTGCCAGTTACTTGTTATTTTGTTTGCTTGTTGAGATTAATTCGTTGTAAAACACCACATTCCAGAAACATTACATTATCTTGTGCCTAAACGGACCCTGGCGTTGTGTGGTTGTAGCGGCATCTACATCGCTACATGCAAACTACGCATCAAAGACCTGACGTCACACAACATCCTGACGTCACACAAATCCTGCATCGCGCAATTAGAGTTTACCGCGCGATAAACATATATACAAGCTTCCCGACTTCAACCCCTGGGTAGTTGCCCGCCAGACATCACTGGTCGGAGGATCCTCCCTTGTCTATGGTGGATGAGTGAACTTTACACCCTGTTCCTCATACCCCTAAATGGTCACAGTTCTAAGCTAACCACCTACTTTTCAGCCATTTTCATTTGCTACTTAATTTTTCGTAAATTCAGTCATTGTAGTGACTTTTAATATAGGTAATTATCTAAAACAAATACGATCAATCAATACAAAGGGCGGCGAACTAACCTCAACAATCAAACAAAATAGCAAGAGACAGTGACAATGCAATGCTTTCGGCGGAGGCAGCGCCACTATAATACCGCAAATAGCGGCATTTTATCCGATAGGGATAAAATGCCGCTAGCGGCACTATACACTTCCAATAATTTTTCAAATCAGACTTCTAGATATTAGCGCGTTCATACTAACAAACAAACTCTTCAGCTTATTATATTATTATGTATAGATTCTGAAGCACGTGTGTGTTTTAGAATAAACTTTGAAACTAGGTTTAGATAAAGTTCGTGAATAGCACGCATCTGTTGTTCTTCTACAAATTTACAAGACGTACTAATGTTTACTACCGCACTAGTTTCAAAGCAAATAAATTAATCGGATGTTTTTGAACCTACTCGATCTAGATCGTGATTTATGTTATAGATTGTAATTGGGTTATAAAATGTTTTATCTATTCAATTAATAATTTATTAAAAATAAACGTTTTAAGTGGCCATCTGTGAAGTTGCGGAAACAGTGTGATGCGCCAAATTAATCGCAAGCGCAGGGGTGAACGCACTCGAGCGAAAGAATCGGCCATTGCGCAGCGCGGGGGGGGGCCTCGGCAGAGCGTACAGTCAGCGTCAAAAAGTTGTACACTGATACACATCGACAAGAATTCATTTGAATGTCTATAATCGGTGTTGCATATTACGTATGAAAGTGTGGCTACAATTAAATACTTACCCAATAATATCTTTTGTGGCTGCACATCCATACTTTAAATGCGAAAGTAACTCTGTATTTCTGTCTGTCACTTTTTCAAGCGGATTTCGATGAAATTCGGCACACAGATTAGACATGACCTAGGTTAGGACATAGAATACCTACTTTTTATCCAGGTAGTACGATAATTTCTGACCATAACGCGGGCGAAGTCTCGGACAAAAGCTAGTTATAAAATAATATATATTTATTTAATTATTGGCTCTCCAACAGACGCTATAGAATTACATGCAAGTTGTGCAAGAACAGGGATAAATACAAGTGTTAGCTTCCAATTATAGGACACCACATAATTTACTTATAATTTATGTACCCACAGTAAGTTGAACAAGGTAAAATATTAAAATAAATTAAAATACTTAACACAAAAATCATACAAAGAAAACTAAGTGAATTACATAACAAATTAATAATAATAATAGACATGAATAATAAGAAAAAAAGAATAACCTTATAAGACAACAGAGAAAAATAACAAAATATTACGAATTGGATACTATGACTTTTATGTAATTTTTTAACTTTGATAACTTGCATGTAATATCGAATTCATTATGCTTCGACACTTCGTACTTTTATATAAATAATATGACAGAACAAATATAGAAAACATTAATTTAATTTTAATTCATTTGAATCTAATTCTTAAACAATATTATATCTCTTTGAGGCTGACTGTACTCGATTGTACGCCCATATCGAATGACGACAATAATTGTGAGCTTTATTAATTAATTTATGATTTACTTTCACACTGAATTTACACGTAAACTAGTTTACAGACGCAAACCGTAAAAGCTACTGAAAGGCGAAAGAATCTGTGACTATTATTTGAATATTTAAATAATAATTGCAGCCGTATCGAGGTATAAATCTTATACTTTCTTTTATAACGGCTACTCTCGCGTACGACACAACTTAGATGTAGCATCGGCAAAATTCGTAAAACCGATCACCATCCGAACTGAGTGCGCCTTCAAAATCACCAATGTTTATCACTGCTTTAGGTGAAAATGATCTTTACGCAAACGCAATAACTTGTGAAGTCATATAACCAAATACATTCGTAGAAATGAAATGAATGAATGCAAATTTTAAAATTTATATCGAATCTAATAATCAATCTAAGTTGTGTCGTACTGTATCTACATTGTTTATTTTGAACCTGAGTTTCGGTGTTAATTGGATCAATCAGCGTTGTTAGAAATAATGTAGGAGTTTTATAGATATATAAAGAGATTATCTGACTTCCTTATAACTTTATGATATAGAGATAGTCTTCGACACTCACTTGTAATCTGGAACTATAATTATTAATAATCGGATACCTAATCATTTTCAAAGAAATCGTACCAATGATACATGTAATTATTTCACACTCATTTGTTGGGCCCCAGTTCTTGGCCAATCACTGGGTCAGACAAAAAGTTTACATACGCGAAGGAGATAGAGAAAATATATTTCTGTCTTGGTTACTCTTCCTACTGGATATTATCAAGTCCAAGTGTGTCCTGCGGAGTAATTGTTGTGTTACACAATTCGTTCAATTCGTCCAGTAGCAATGGCTTTCATTTTGACAGTTCTACAACATTCATTGCATTATTTACATTGTTGAGCAGACAAATTTTTCGAACATAATGAAGCACTGGATTAGCAATATCCTTCAAAATCATTCAAATTATGATCGAAAGTGTGTTACGCAATTAAAGTACTGGTCTCATTATTATTATCCTTTATTTCATATAATTATACATATAATTTACATTTTTAAATATTTTTATAAAGTGTTAATATTATTTTTGTGTTACGAATCTCGGGACCATGGGGTCCCAGTCCTTTGGAAGGCGTACGAGGGGCCGAAGCCAACTTGCAGAGGTCCCTTACACAATTTTGAATGGAATGAGGCACCAACCGATGATTATCCCTGTATGCAATATGCAAGTGCACCCAAGGACAATCCCCTGTTGGTGCAGGACTATTGCAGAACATGGAAACAATAAATATTGGGCTATGGGTTTGGGTGGCTATAGTAGATTGGTTACCTAGAACTATGGAAGGCCTATGTCCCCTGCCTGATCAATGTTATAGTATACACGGATAAAATGGCAGGGGGTGACTTGCACACTCAATAATGGGCCCCCGAAAACTTTCGCTAGCACATAGTGGCGTAGCGACAAGGGGTCAACATGTCCTTAGGTGCTTGAGGAATGGAGAGGTATTCCACGGCTTTCACAACAATCCCAGAGCCCGGAAGATGTATTATTTAATGACTTGTCTATTGCTTGTCTATTGTTTATACAATAGACTATAGACTACTTATAGCAATAGACAAGTCTTACACACTGCCTTTGTGCTTTTGTGTTTTGTTCTCTAGACTCTCGAACTCGAACGCAAAGCACAAAGGCAGTTGACAAATATATCACATGTTTTGTTTACTGAGCACAAGCACTATCATAAACAAATCATGTAATATTTGCCAACTCCTTTATTTGCTGCACCAAACATTATGTCATCAAGATAAATTATATAAGTTTTGTCTTTGTCAAAAGATTCCCGTATTTCTCACGCTTCAAACTTGGCTCAACAGAATATTCTACATAGTCAGCAATTACAATTACTGTGGCAAAAAGATACAAATTGCTTTGAAATCAATTATGTCATTGGGTGCAGAAAAACATGGCACGCAAGTCTCTATTAAGGGTAATAAAGGCAAACCGGATCGGTTCTCATAGACAGGAATTCTAGATTATTTGCGAGAATACTATTTTAAGAAAATAAATATACTGTTAATATACTGTTTTAAGAAAAATAAGTGTGTGTTGTTGAAAGGTTCACCAGCATTTACTAGTTTTCTGGGGTTATTTATATTTTAGTTCAAAGTGTGTTGATGAGCTTTTAAAAATAATTTGCTTGTTTTTTTTTTCCTCTTCTTCCAACCGGGGTTAATCTGCGATATCTTGACAATTTGCGTTTCTGAACACTGATGCCGAATTTCATAAGCAGAGTTATTGGTAATATGTCGGCAATCTATTAAGGGGATGTTGGAGAGGTCATTTGCAACTGAATGACCCCTATTAATTATAGACCCTGTTTAGTTTTTGTTTTAAGATAAATAAGTGTGTGTTGTTGAAAGGTTTACTGGCGTTTACTAGTTTATTGGGGTTATTTATATTTTAGTTCAAAGTGTGTGATGAGCTTTTAAAAATAAATTGTTTGTTTTATAAAATTTTGTCTTCTTTTTAATTTTTTCGTCTACTTCCAACCGAGGTTATCTTGACAATTTGCGTTTCTAAACACTCATGCCGAATTTCATTTACAGGGTTAGTGGTAATATGTCGGCAATCCATTAAGAGGATGTATGAAAGGTCATCTGCAACCAAATGCAAATGTCAACCATTTTAGAGTAATTTGACATTTTATATTTTAAAATAAATGCAATAAAATAAACTTTTATAACAAACTCAACGCGGTGCAGTTGAACCTGATTGCGTTCAGTTTCATTGGTGGCATTCGCCTTGAGTTAAGAAAGAACCGCTGAATATTGTCGAATTACTGCCTAGCTACAGAGAGTTTATCAAGGGTAAGACATATCTTCATAAGTGTTGCAAACAAATTAAATGTATTTCAAGAGAGGAACTATTTTTGGCCTTTAATTAATGTTAAGCCGTGTGATGGAGTTGACAGATCTATATTTATATGTATGACATCCTCCTCCATTAATGTTCCTACCAGACATCGACGTACATCCATGATTCATGCACGGGATGTTTACGTCCAATTAACAATATTTGCTTCGACCTTCATACGTTTTAAACCATTAGCTTGGTATATACTGGAGCTAAGACTGACGATATACCTATCTGATTAAAAAGCGTGAGAAGATAATTTTAAAAGTACAATATAATTAATTCCAGTAACATGGTCATAAAATTATTTTTCTCACAGATATATTTTAATAAGATGAATATACAACTGACTACTCCCTCGGTAAGAGCAAAGCAGCAGAGTTAAGAGAAGGAAAGAGTAGAGATGCTGGAGAGGAAGAAGACAGAGGATTCATATCTACACTTAAGGATACAGTGTGACATACATCAAAGAATATCATAACTAACCGCCGTAAGGACTATTCTTGTTTGCAGCGCTCGGCGTTTATAGAACCGGGCCGGTAAGAGATGTGTTCATCGTGTTCACGGGATTTTGTTTTCAAACAAGTTAGATATAAACTTCTTTAATGGTACATACTTTTAGCAGCAACAGTTTCTGTTACTTTTAAAACACCATTCTAAGACGACACTTCCATTTTCCAGGCATGGCACTTAGTAGCAGAGAACCAACTCATAGGCTATTCCTTCAAAGTCTACTATTGGCTTATTATCCGATATCCTGTAAGTTTAATTTTTTGACCAATAATGACATAAGATAGAGGATACTCACTGTCTTCATAGAGCGGCGCGCTAAGTACCTCCTTCCCTTTCTCCAGAGCCTCATTGTACTCAATTATGTCCCCTTCTGATGATGGAGTATCTTGCATCATGTCATCTATCTCTTGGATTACCTGAAATCGAAGAAACGATGGATTAATGTTAGTTTTAAAGTGCGGTTTCTTAAGTGGGACTGTAATTACGAGTTAATCGTACGAAAAATTTGTTGGAACGACAATTTTGTCATTATTCAGAATTCTAAGTGCGTCTTAAGGACTGACGGTTCACCTAAAGACCAGAGATATTTGAATGTTCTCCTTAGTGGAAAATAACAAATCAAGAACAGAAAGACAGAAATCCTTTTAGGCTATAAGGCAAGTCTTCATCATTCCCCGTTCTAGGTTCTATGCGCGACTGCTAAGCATGGTGGCTCCTGGTTCACTGTGTATTTGCCTGGGGGGACCTAGACCAACTACCAGTGATATTAAGTTTGAATTTTCCATTTTTTTCAGTTAAAGGCAATAAGCTCATCCACGACATGATACATGACACTGCCTGCCTCACTACCCTAACCTGGTTTCACCTGGTTTTCTCGACGGGGATGACATGATGTTAAGCATTCCTTACCTCATCAGCAGTCTTGACGGGGCATTCGTGGTCCTGATGTAGGCCTCCCAGGATGAGAGCGTGCATGTCCAGATCTGAAGCCACGGCCTCGTCCTCCGAGCTGTGGATCTCGTCGTCAGGTGTCATTGAACTCTGGACAACGAACAATTGAAAATTAGAGATATTGGAAGTTAAAAGAAAACACAACGAACAATATTCCACAAAGAACTTCTTCCTTCCTGGTAAAAGGTTGATAAATGTGATGTTAGCTACTAAAATACTGTCGAAACTGCTTCGTGAGGAATCGTATTTTACTAATTACGAACACCTGAATTATTACTAGTAATGTTACTGGTTGATTTATACGATTCAACAGAATTTGACGAGACTCATAAAACTTCAGTCTCCGCGACTATCAATAGAACTAACGAACTATAAAAATGAAAAAGTTGAAATAATTAAAACAGAATTTGTGCTGAAAATACACAAGTGCCTATCATATTCCATTTTCGCCATAATTTTCATTAATTACTCGCCCAACGTATGGTGTGAAATATCACACGCGCTTGAATTTCACAAACTGCGATTCAAGCCTCATCAAAAACTGGAACATCCATTGCTGTTTTGATGAGCATTACATTATAATGATACATCAGAATATTTCATTTTCCCACGAAATAAACAATGCACAACGTTAACCTTTTTCACAAACTTTTTGTGATCGGGCTTCGTAGAACGTTACAGAAAAAGAAAAACACGAGAGAATCTTATGAAGATGAAATGCGTGAAGTTACTTCGGTTTAACATATTAATTAAGTATGTGGTTTATATTATGAGAAAAGTAGTGAGCTTTACATAAATGACAATAATGTTTTCCAAACGAATGTAAGAAAAAATCTTCTCAATGCCGGAGACTGCGCAGGAGAATAGTCTACCTACCTATACGTAGAGTAAACGCATAGAGAATCCCAAAGACATTCATTTCAAAATATTTCTTCTTCTATCAGTGCTCTTAAACTCTTAAGACTTGTTTCATTTAATTTAAATAAAAGTTCGGGATTTAAACAAGATCTTCAGTATTCACCAAAAATTACTATTACCTTTTTCTCATTAAGGTTCAAGGTAGGGATATGCATCTTCCTGGAGAACGATTTGGTCCAGTCAATCGGGAGGATGTTCCCGAAGTTCCCTGTGATCGTCCACCACATTCTGGAAAAAAAGAAACACAGCTTAAGTATAACTATGGTAACTTTCTTTTATAGGAATTCGAATATATCCTTTGGGTACAAACTAATAAATCGTGAAATCCCTTCTCCGAGTCGAAAAGAGATAAAGACAGTGCGTTCGATGTCGAATATACCAGTTTATTGGAACTCCATTTAAATTGGTACGAATACGATGATATTATCTAAAGCCAGCATGATTTATGAAATAGTTTGGGAGCGCGTGTGTCGGTCGGAGATTAAAAGGGCCTCTGGATACCAAGGTTTATTATTCTCTGGAATTAGTTACGCTTATAAACTATTAAAGATTACGCCACGTAGTACAATTAAACGATATAACGTTTATAGCCGTCGCTTCATTACTGTTAGATGGGACGGAATTCTCGTGTGAAGGTTCACTGTCTTTGTTTAGCAAAGTTACATAAGAGTTCAATTTTGTGAAGAATTTTTAACGCTAATGAGGTGTCAAAACGTGAAATTTCTCGGCAACACTCGAAGATTTGGAGGTTAACATAACGTTATTGAACACACAGTCTTATCTTAATAGTAGTTATTAGTTTAAATAAAGATAAGGAAGGTCCTTGTTACTTATCTAATAAAGGTCACAAACTTGAATTCGTGGACCTGTAGTTAATTCCTCGACATCCTGACTTCCCGACGGCGACGTTGGGAAGAGCGCAATTGCGTCAGTTCCCAATTATTCGCCAACAAGGTCGTCGTAACCACGCAGAGCCGAGGTTTTATCATTTACAGCTTTGGTTTTATAGTTCAATTTCTTTAGATAGAACTCAATTTTTCATTACGATTCTCTTTGATCGTTTTCTTGATTGAACAGTTTTTGAGACTTGAAAGCGGCACGTTTGTTTATACGAATGATTGTGGTTTAGATTTTGAATGCGATCGGTTATTTTGGGAGTAATTGAATCGCATTGAGGTTTCCGTATCGGTAAACAATCGAAGCGATCCATCAAGAGTGGCTGCAACGATAAACAATGTAAAATTTCCCACAGCCAGTGCCAAGTTGTATGTTATTACGAGATGCACTTAACTACCACTACTAATTGCCTTTGTTCTTCCGTTAGTTTGATTTTGGAGAGGAAATATAGAGGATGATACATGTATGATCACCTAGCCGCGCCTGTGAGTCAGCCGGAGGCATAAATTGGCGCTAATTTGAGATCCCGCGGCACGCCACCGCTCAATTGAGGAATGTGTCACTTCATATTACGTATAATACTGCATCTGATCAGAACTTGGTGCTTTTGCATGACGTTCCAGTGAATAATGGCATTAAAGCTTCCGAACAATCACATCAGGGTTCTACGCACTAGTCACACAATTTCATAAAAAAGATTGTATTAGAAACTGTCGAAGGAAATAATGAACAACTTGAAGACCAGAACTCAATGGTAGTACTGAATAAAAGTATTTAAAAACGAGTAGTGTATCTCGTGTATCTGATTGGATAATCAGAACCGTCAAAACGGGAATGAGGTTAGAAACAAATAAACACATTTTTCGCTTCTGGTGCCTTTTTGAAATGTAGAAATAAACAATGTCTTTCAACGCCCACTGAGCAAATCTAATAAAAACGCCTAGAAAGAACACTGAAGATGCTATTCGCGGCTTCACACCAGATGTAGCTACGAGTAGAGCATCTAAATGTGACCTAGAAAATACAGGGGGTCTTTGAAGTTATTTCGGACCTAGAAAACAGTATCTTTTAGTCGTTCTAAATACTATGTGACTTGAATAGGTTAACTTGAGTTTTTTTTTTTTTTTTTTTTTAAACATACGAATATATAGAGACTGCATATTGAATATTGAAGAACGTTATGGGGGGAAAGCAAATCAAGGGTAAAATATAGAAAACGCTGCAGTACCGAAACATCAGAAGTATGATTTTCAGTAACGAAAAATAAAAACGGTAGCAAGCCAAATGCTTCAGCATCTGTGTTCGATGTGGTAAGACAAAGCTAGATAACCACGGACAATGTCACAGTGGACTTCTATTGTTTTTATGTTACCTCTGATGACTTATTTGGTCATCTAGTTAGCCTAGATTATCATCTGTCATGTGACATGTCTTTGGCAGAGTATCATCATGCAAGACATGGCGCAATGCATCGGAGACATTTTCTTCGCAATGTTTAAGAAGCTTTCTGAATTTTATGATTCAAAGGCCGAGTGAGATTCGTTTTATCAATTTGTTTTGGTACTGTTCTCATCTCATCTATGTATAATCTAATCTCGTACCTACAGAATACGTCAGAGCAGCCCGTGCGTACACAGAAAAGTAACGGGACCATTTCGTTTTGTTTCTCAGTCTCACAATACATTTCTATTACGTCAGCTGGTATAACATTTTTTGTTTTCTCTATCTGATATGCGGAGGCGTATTTAGTTAAAACGGCACCAAATAATGTCAATAGCATAAGGCCTGTTGCGGTCGTTAGCATTGCGTCAGTCTGTCAAACTATATGGCCATCTGCGCTGATTGAAACGACACCCAACGATGATATTTTGCATGTTTGTCAAGTTATTATCACGTGTAGCAACACATTCTTTTGGCTAACTTTGGAATGACATTTCCAGTTATCTAAATATATTACAGCAATGTATAAGTGAACACAACAGATATTCGTAGTGTAAATATTTAGTCTGTAAGTGCAATCGTTGCTTCGGGATAATGTCTCGTCTTTCGTCTTTATTGTCTCAATGGTGAAGGGATTATTCGAAGCTTATTGTTTATTTATTATCTTTAAGATGCTAGACCGATTGAATGGTTTTAAAATGGCCAGTAAGAATATGAATTACAAATTCAAAATCGATTATTGCAGATTATTCTTGTGTATTGACAACATTTGAGAGATCATTTTGTAGGTTTGTCTGTCTTATTTTCGTAAATCTCTTTTCTATGAGCTTACAATTACCGTCTTCTTAAAACTGAATGCGTTGATTTGACTTGATGTGGTTTGTTTACATGGAATTATTGCACTTTAACTTCTTGCTGCTTTTCATTTCAAGGTTTTCTCTTTCTGACTTACTAGTAAAGCTAGGTATATCAGAAATCATAAAAGAAGTAACAACAGTTCTTGAGAAATGCACTGAAAACCACATTATATGATGCGTTACTGTTATCGTCTTCGGTTTGGGATGACTAACAAAACAATCCATTGAGTATTTTTCCTTTCTTGGCAACACAATAAAATATAGGTAAGCTTGACAGTTCTGACTCACAGTTTGCTCTAGCGTAGGCGCATATGCGACAATTTAGGTCTTACAATCCGCCAAAAAAGTCTGCCATGCGTGTGAGGTCGCTAAACGTGATCAAAAATGGCCGGTCCACTGGCCTGAACGGTTTCACCATCGCTCTTATATGGTGGGTACCGTTAAGTCAAGTTTACTTTTCATATTAGCAAATATGATTTGAATACGACTTCGCTGTAACATGTAGTCATTACATGCCTTGTTGACTGTGATATTATCTGCACTTTATTTTATAGTGATGGAAAGGAAAAGATAGCTTGGTACGACTTACGTACTTACAAATTACTTGTCGTTCTTTATATATTGTAATGAGACTTTTTGTGTTAAACTTTTATCATCTTCGGATATTTTAATGTTATAGGAGGTTCTTTTGTTGCACCAGCAATGATTGTTTCTCCGATGTTGTTGTTTTTATCATGATCATGATCAAGATGATTCAAACCGATATCAATTATAATCTTAGAAGGAACTACAGTACGGTTACATAAGATTGGCCAACACATATGGCCAGTTATGGCTTAAGGAATCATAAAGCTAGCTATAACAAGCGTTATGCCTATCATTAAATACTTCATAGCCATTACATTCACACGTCACTCCCACAAGGACGATTCAATTAAATTAAATTGGTTTCATAACAAGGTATAAAAAATTGTTCAATGACCCGTAGAAAAATATCTATTAATTTGCATCAGTTCAAATCTAAAATCTAGCCTAGTCATGGAAGTATACGGCGTATGATTGTTCATAATTTAGCTCATTGGAAGTCATTTGGTAGCATTCGAGAAACTAATGACATGTCATCGGGAATTGAGGCTCTCAATTTGCATCATTTTATTTATGAATAAATTGAACAGACTGACGGCTGTGGCTGACGACGACGTTGTCTGTTGCACGTCAGATTTCTCTCCATAAATTATTTGAGGCCAATTATAAAAATGTTCCCAGATTTCTAAATTAAATGACTTTGGTGGTGTCACGGCGAAAACATAAATGCTATATAATTTGGACTCCATATTTCTCACACAAACACTAAACATAATGAAACATACATTTTGCAAATAGGGCATGTTGTCCTTATACAACAAGTATTTAATTACTAAAAAGCTTATCAACCCAGTAATCACAGCGTAGGCTGAATCAAACATGACCTCACAGCCATAAAAGGCTAGCATAGGCAAGGCACAAAAAAAATGGCGCCCAGTGTTATTTACGATTTGAAATGAGAACAACAATACGGATTTGAAACTGCACTTTAACATAAAGTTTGGCTAACGACTACTAATGTGCACGTTTACAGTAAAGCTATACAACTGTATTTAGTTGATTAAAGTAATAGAAATGCTATAATGACTATGTGAAGTGTTTTATTATGAGCATCTAACGGCTCTCAATGTGAGAACGATTCGTGCAGAAGAAAGCAGTTGTAGAGTAGTTTCTTAGTTATAAATAAGTACATAAAATGGGAATAGCTCATTGGGCATCAAAACTTCGACCGCATCGCTGTCAATGGGACAAGTGCCCAAAAGGCTGGCAACATTACCACTTTGGATGGCAATGACGATTTTTTGGCCTAAAAATAGGCCAGCCCTCTGGACACGTGAAGAGCAAGTCACATTATTTAGTGATTTTTGAATTATTATCATTACATTCAGATATGACGCAACTGCACAAACCAAAAAGTATTTTTGTTTTGTGTCCTTAAATACTCGTAAATCAATCAATGTGTACCTAAATGGATTTGTTAAACGAGGATTTAATTAATAATGTTTCCTCCTTCCTTGTTTTAAATATGTTACATAGAAAGTCAGTGATTATTATCTACTACGTAGTTACAAATACAATTTTTCCACACATAAATTATGATATAATAATTTTTTAGGGTTCCGTAGTTCGACAAAGAAAACGGAACCGTTATAGGATCACTTCGTTGTCCGTCTATCTGCCGGTCAAGATGCTTTTTCTCAAGAACGCGTGGAGGTATCAAGATGAAATTAATATCAAATATGTAGGTCTACGTGCATAAATGAAAACCTATGGGGTACTACGTAGTTGACCTAGAATCATGAAATTTGGCAAGAAACAAGGTTTCACAGCAGGCAGTAACAAGTCTGAAAATCGACAATTTGTAGTTATAATAAAACATTTTCCGTTAATCTTACATTTGCAGTTGGACAATTGACCGTGACGTATATCGATGTATGAGAGATTTTTTTTTTCGAATACAGTGTTACGTTTCTTCTCGGGATAAATTCATTCCAACTATTGAATCCTTCATTGTGCGTGGTCCGACACGCACTTGGCCGGTTTTTTACAATGAGATTAGCACTGAATTACTGTTGCACAAAATGCAGAGCCTTATTGACCAGTTTCAATCTAATTAATAAAATACCTATATTTTAAGCCAATCTTCAGACAATGAGGGCACAATCCAGCCCTTCAAAGCCAAGCAACCGATTAATCGACGTATCAATCGGGATTTCTCAGAATTGGCTTTCTTATTTTACAAACCAATCGAGCGTGAATCGATTATTATGGTGTGTTGCGTATACGCACTGGTGACGATGCCTGTACCAAGAGAGACAGTGAAGCTTAACTGTACTTTTAATTAATTAATTATGTTTAAGATGTTTTATAGCCGTGCAGCGTGAGTTAATTATGTTGACAGGTTGAAAAACGGTTTCTTAAAAAAAAAAATTTTTTTTTTTATAAATAACATGCTAGACTTACAGCTAAAACAAACAGATCAAGGACAGGACAGTACATTTTTCTGAAAGCCAATATATTTTTAATATACAGGGTGGCATCCGGACATCGACGCGAAACTGATACCATGGATTCGGTACATGATTCTAAACCCCCTGCGTTGAAATTTTTCGTCCCTGCCATCCTGTATAGAAAGACAAGATATTTAGACCTGTAAGTATACAGATCTCCACTTATAAAAAAAAATATCTTTCGTTTTGTTTTTGTTGGGTCTGCTTTTTTCGTAAATGATTAAGACTAATCTGTTTTATTTTGACAGCAACATCACAGTAGCGATTTTATTTCAACAACATTCATTGCGTTCTTCACGTTATTGACCAGATTTTTTTTTCGAACTTATGATGCAATGTATTAGTAATCTTTTTCAAAATGATTTAGATTGTGATTGATCGTGTATTACATATGACACAATTAGGGTGCTGAAATTCAGCGACTTGTTGTAGAAAGGATCTTGGAGCACCTTAGTGTAGGAGTTTCAGTAAGTAAAAAGCCGTCTTAGCTACTGTTCTTCTTTTACAGCTTGTGAACTAGTTCAACTATTCAGTATTTACTTATTCCGTTACAACAAAATCATGTTAATTGGTTTCGTGTCATATTCGTCGTAAATCAGCAAATATCTTGGAATTTATTACACTTCCGTACAAGGATTAGGTATGTGTAGAATTTGAACAGGTTCATCCAACCGAGTCAACGATACTTACTAATAAGGTACACTTACTCAAAACTGGGACAGATCGTGAAAATAAAAGAAAATGGTTTCTTGTCTAGATCTTAAACTAGGTAGGCATTAATATTGTATGTCTGCCGTGTCATTTACATACATAAACGAAGCAGTGAAGGTGATTATGTCCAATGAATCAATAATAACTAGTTGTGGGCTACTTATGCATCAGCTGATGTCATTTATTTTTAGCAGACTCATTGGCTAATTATCGATGGTTCAGTTTTAAAAAACGGCCGCTGTCTATAAAAAGGATTTTACGACCGAAGTATAAATAAGTTTAATATAAATCCTATAAGTACTATTATATTTATGAGCAATATTTGTACATATTATATATATATTCTTTTTTTAATCACTTTCTCGAAAACGGCTCTAAAGATTTCGATGAAAGTTGCAATATAGGTGTTTACGGGGGCGAAAAATCGATCTAGCTAGGTCTCATTTCTGGGAAAATTAGTTTTTTCTATTTTCACCCGAGAAGAGCTCCGTCAACCAGGTACTGTATTATGCACATAAACCTTCGGGAATAAATTCCCTAAATGATGGTAAAAACTGTATAAATGTACTGTATGTAAGAAACGCAGAGACTTTACTTTTTTTTTTTTTGTGGTTGGTAATTCATCAAATGACTTCTCCCGCTCTGGGCAGAGCGAGAGGGTGTGTCAGACTTTTACTGACTAAAACCCACCCGTGTTCCTTCCGTTGCCTGTGTGCCGGGGCTGCGATATCCCTTTCGGACAAACCCGCAACCCCAGCAGGAGAGACTTTACTTAGGCTTTAATTTATAATAATTACATAGATTAGATATAGAAAACTAATTTCTAATTTCCATAAATCTCATGCAATTTTGTGCAGAATCGTTCTAAACCAACTTTAAAATTCAGAGCATTTATGAGAACCGGGAAATAAATGAACCAAAAAATATTCCAGTCTGTGTTTGATCGCTCGCAGACGCAGCTAAGGTTTCATTAGTTCCAAGAAATCCTGCGCGACTGGATTTAGGTCCACGGATTCTTGACTGACCAAGAAAGGGCAGGCGGCGAACACAAAGTGTTTACACAAGCAATCTTACTTTTATTAGCTTTTGAGAATGTGGTTCTTGAGTATAGAACTATGGAGTCAAAATTGGAATGTATATACGAGTATACGGTGTTAGTAAAGTTTTCGATTGAAACTTAAGTATTTAATGAAAACGAAAAATTCGACGTCACAGCTACATTTTGACCAGCCCTAGCAAGAACGCGCGGGATAAACGAAACGTAAATTCGAATCATTTTAAAATTCAAAATAGGTACTCGTTTCGCACGTAGGTGATGTGGGAGCATTGAGTTAAATGTACATATAACTCAATGTGTGGGAGACGGATTGATGCGTATTCAAATTGTAATCTGTAAGTCTCTGAGCGAGATGTACAATTTAGGCAATCTTAAAATGATATTTTAATAAAGATATATGTTTGATTAATTTACGTGTTTCATTTTATTTCAAAATATTTTACCCTAATCACAACACTTTAATACTACCACAAACACATTGAATTCGTGCAAATCGCCTTAAGAAAAACTAATATTTATTAAATTGGTTGATTCGCCCGGATTCGGGCGAGTCATCAATAAACCATAAGATTTGCTTAGTTTTAAGACTTTATTCAAATCTATGGGTGATAGCGATACTAATTGTGTATGATATAAAAAAATTAAGCAAAATGCTTTATGATAGTTGTATTTTCGATTAAGTACAAAAGAGTTCGCGTTCGTTCCTGTAATGACTTCAAAATAAGTATACATTATTTTTAAACATTAAGTAAGAACAGGAATTTATTTAGTCGGTAAGCGTTTACTAGGTACAAGCTATAATTTCAATGAATTCCGATTTATTCATTGTTAGACATTTATAACATTGTAACTGTGTTAGAGCGGCATTCGCAGTCATCCGGGGAGATAAGAGAGAATGAGGTTAAGTTCACTTCTCCATTCCACATACTGATATACCTACTGCATGTGTTTTATCACTAACAAGTCATAGGTCGCACTTATGTTTGGAAAAAATATTAAGATTACAATTTATTCTCGCGTGTTGACAAAAAAGAAGCGTCATTTTAGCATACCTAACATAAAGTGCTGCTCGATTATGCTTATTGGACACTCAAAAATGAGCATAGTCGGTATATCTGAGAAGACAAACTTTTTTTATAGAATCATATAAAAATTACCAAGTTCGTATAAATCAAAGTCATCAAACTATGAGGTGAAGAAATGTCTCGACTTCAATTTCAAAATGGTGGATAAACAGTTCAAATCAATTGCTACAATTTTTTCCTATTCATGCTCGCGTGAATCCACAGTAAAATTGAATAGAAAATGATTCGAAGTTTCTGATTGGACATGACGGAGTGACATTGAGGGCAGCTTGATCGTTGCTCGAAACTCGAAAGGCCAACAAGGTTCCCGTAATTGTGATGTATCGAATACTAACCGTGAGACGAAAGGCTCATTACGGTATAGCTTTCTTCAATGATCATTAGACAAATTGTTAGTAAACATATTTATCGAACAATCAACAATAAACAACTGAGAATCGTACGCCTCAGTTGATATTTTTATACTCCCACGTGGTATAAAGTTCTCAATCCAATTTACATCTTATTTGAATAGCGATAGCGGTTTTCTTACAATAGCACTGTTGACATTATAGAGTAATAAATAACCCATTGTCAGCAGGAGCCTCCCTAGCGGCAATATTTCACCGTTAAATACCTCACTGACCTTTTAATGCCATAGCCTTTAACTTTTTCTAATTATTTTACGAAAATGTATGGTATTTTATTTGTTCGGTCTATTTAACTTTGCTGTTCCTACCTACACATATATAATTCTAATCTTAAGCCGCGAGTTAGAAACTATGTTTGTGTCCCAAACTATTCTCAGAAACTGCAGCTCCGATTGTGATCCGGATGACACTTCCAGGCCAACGTATTAGTTTCCACTTCAAGTCTCAAGTTACAATAACAAAATCTACAAAAGAATTCAGGCTGGTACCGTTTTTAACATCTGGTTCATAGGCAAGTACTTCTATTCAAAGTTCAGAAACAAAAGACGAGTCCATGACATCGTAGTAGGTACTCTTTTTAGACCACCTCGTGAAGCCTCGCATTACAAATTATACCACAAGCCGTGTGCCCGAAGGGATTTCCTGTCGCCAAAAATATCGAACATCTTCTTCTTTCTTTTTCGTGTGGTTAGTGACTAACCTGGTGGTGTCAGAGTTTTTATGCCGCCCATGGGCCTCTGACTTGGCTTCACACGCTGTCGATGGCGAACTTCTATACAAACTTTCATCCCCTGTTTAACTCCTTTAGGGAATGATTTTCAAAAAATCTGCCTTATTGCTCTTTCGCTATAAGATAAATAACTCTTGAGCATATTTTTTTGCTTTTAAACCTTTAAACGGTTTAGGCTACGCGTTGTCTATAAGATTTTTATTAAATAGATGTAACGTAAGGTCTTTATAGCGATCTGTAAAGAGTTTATGACAAATGACTATCATAAGTTGCTGGTTGTCGCCGTCGGCGCCGGCGACGACCCTACTCTTCAATTATACAGTTAAGTGTCAATGGGAGAGCGTTAATCTTATTGCGTTTAGCTCCTAATTGAAGGGGCGTTACAGAAATTTCTTGATGGAAATTTCTGATCGGTGCAGGTAAAATAGCCCCATTCTGCTATCATATAAAGAAAGAAACAGGTAAATTTTTATCATATCTTTCCGTGAATCAACTTCCAGTGTCTGTACCGGAAAACCAGCAGCTTTATCCAAGTAACCATAGTTACTACAAAGTACAAAGACAAGACCGGTCTCAAAATACTAAACAAAATCTCTCTCTACGCGCGTTCCTTTTTCAAACTAGCGCAGAAATCTCACATAAATAGGTAGGCAAAAGCAAAAACCGCAACAGCCTATTCTAAAGTTGCACGGCGAAGGCTACACACCGAATATGGAGTACGATGCGTTATCGATCCGTGTCCCAGCGACCGCAGCCCGTTCACCCCACTAACCCCGACGGATGGGCGCCGAACAGGGTTGCCATTTGTGATAAATCGTTACTGCAATTTTAGTTAGGTCACCGGTTCCATTTTACTTGTATTGGGTTTTGGTATCTGTCATCAGCTAAATGTTTTATTCTGCTGGGCTGTGTGTTTCATTTGTTTTTAGGGGTGGGCTGAGTTCATCGTCATGATATAGAATGTTTTTAATTATGAATCTGTTATGTCACAACTCAAAATAATTTTTGTGATGATCACTACGCGCATTATACCCCAAGACCCCAAAAGACTATGAAAATAAAAATAGGAGAACCAAAGGACTCCCAAAATCTTTGTTTGAAATAAAAAAAGTTTTCGAGAAAATTGAAGAATTCGGGAAAACTGAAAGTGCTTTTTTATGGGAATTTTGTATGAATATTGTTTGGACAGGACGTCTGCTAGCACGGAATAAAAAAAAGAATGCAGGAAATAGTGAACTAGGGCAAAACTTGTATCGACGTACAATTCCATGAACTCGAAAAAATAAAACAAAATATAATCACAACAGACAAAAGCACCTACGGCACGAGAACAGTGAATTTTGATGAAGACCCGACTTGTTTTACGACTACAGTCGGATATGAGATCACATGTTTTATTGTGTTTATATTTTGGGTCAAGTATATCCCTATAAGGTAAGAAATACGTACGCCTTCTGCCAGTAAAGGTTGCTGGTATAATGTTTTTTCCCGAGATTTGTCTCAAACCAATTACGTTTTAAAATATAGGGGAAGACACAGTTATAAGTGACGAGGTTTAAGTACTCTATTAGTGAAATAATCGAATAACTGGTGTGCAGCCAAGACGCGATCTGGTCGACAGATTTAATCGAGATAATCTTAATAATACACCATCGGCAATCAACAGCGAAAGATACTTATCTAATCTTCACGTTTTTATCATGACTCTTAAAAATTGTTTAGAAGTAACCGTACTTTATGATATTAATTGGGCAGCAGTTGTGCACTTTTGTAACTTTTCATCGTAAAATTGGTGTCAACGCAATAAAAAATCGAGTGGCATAATGGCGTCTCGAGAACGTCGAGATTTAAATATAGAACTTTATATCAGTACCGCCACGAGTCCACTCGAGTATTTTTTTAAATTTTGCTTGGCGATGTCACTAACCGAGAAGAGTGAATGGGGCCGACGCGAATAGATGCTCCCTGGTGGTATGCAATATTTGTATCCGCAGATGATATAAAAATTCCAGAATTTCTTTAAACGATCTTGCGAAGTAGCGAATGGATTTCTTCGAATTGCGCTAGTCTGGTTGTTTTAGCAATAAAATTCAGATCGTGCGTCTCTGTAAACGTCATTTTGAACGCCATAAAAACGTACCTTGTGCTAGAAAGCAAGACTTCGAAGTAATAATTTACGGTTTACTAGCTGGTAAGACAGTGTATTGGTTCCCAAAATAGAGGGCAATGTTTACATTTTTTTTTGTGGAGAGCAGGTGCGAGGTACTGTGGATCCAGAGGGAGCAGGTAGTGGCCAGACTAACCTTATTGCCCACTTCCTACATAAAAAAAGTTTAAAAATAAAACGCAGGCGTAACCTTAATGGTTAGGTGTTAAAGTCACGGACGAAAAATATGGTGTCGGTTTTTAATTTTAGAAGAGTAATGTAAGAACGGCACCAAATATTTAAAAAGCATGTTAAGAAACATTTTTCTTAAGAAGCTTTGAGTTATTTTCCTTTTTTGTTAGTGTAACATTCATTTGTAAGGAAGCGTTATAAAGTCGGGTAGTTGAATAGACGTCTTAGCTTGATTAATGATCAAGAATTCTTTGAATTTATTTTTAAGAGTTTGGATGAGAGTATAAGGCCGATTTAATTGGATGATGCTGTGAAAATATCTACTTAACAAACACTAGAGATTCATCGATATGGGGAGCCAGGGCTTAATATATTTTTTATTCTGTAGAAAGTTATCTAATCTTCTCGTTATTCAAAAATGAGTGAAGGTGTAAGTTTACCATAATTATTTATTTATTTATTTATTTTATTATTTATGTACACACAGTAAAATACATAGAGACACGACATAATTATAATTTGAGTACAAAGGTACTGCTGATAATAATTATGTTCCCTTCCTTAATAAGATTCGATTTAGACGAACTCTCAATCCCTACAAATATAATTATAAATCTCCCTTTGATTAATTATCTGGCAAAGTTCCCACAACAATCTATACTAAAGGTACTTATAGGACTGGATTGTCTAGCCACTGTCTAATTAGTATGCTTGTACGCACAAATGGAAAGTGAGAGTGTGTCCGTAAGTTGGGAGCAGATAACGTGGGCAAAGCAACTTGTCCACTTAAGAGACAAGAGCAACGCATTAGCATATGGCCTTTGGTGCTATACAAATCGACCAGCACGATATGCCGCCATCAAGTTTACTTACGTTGAGTAATGTCCAAGTTGACGGAATAGCGGTTGCTTTCATATGTAGCATGATAAATGTATAAGAGCACATTTCAACAGCAACTGACTTTCATTCAACTCAAGAGGATACAGATAACTTGGAAGTTTCGAAAAACGTTTTTGTTTCAGCGGCATCTTCTAAAGATAAGAAATCAGAATCTAGTAGAAGGTCTTGTAAGTCATGTAAATACAAGTAGTCTTAAGCAAACTTTTTTGCTTCTTCTATTGTCATAGGTTTACTTATAATCCGATGTAGATTGTCTACTTTCGAGACTTTGTTTCGCATTTTACACGGTTATGAATATGACTGAGTATAAATTGGAACTAGATATTGATACCGAAATGAATGGCGATAAGAAAGAATGTCCAGTCGACTAACACTAAAGAAGTGGAAGTACAAACACACTCACGATCACTCTTCGTCTCAGCCCAAAATCAACCAAGGCAACGTTGGAATATACTCGTAAGTGTAAATAACACTGAGGAATGTCTAACTGCATTGACTGACCTCTTGCTTATGCAAAAGGAGCGATGAAGGTGTTTCGAAAACCTACGTGCAGACTATGAGGAGACAGCACAAGACCTAAGAATTTATTTAAATGGCAATATGTACTACCTACATAAACATGGAAACTTAAATACATCACACTTCAACTCCTACGCAAGGTCGGAGCTTTGTACACAAATCTATGTTAGATTTAAACTTAACGACTCAGCTGTAGGTCAAACGACTATTATATTAGACGAACGGATATTGTACAAATATTTATTATGATTTCATTACCTAATAGTCTGTTAGGTAATAATGAAGGTGACAAATCATTCGTATAAATAAGTTCACTCGACATCAATGACAAAATGTAAAACCAAACTAGGCCCGTATTACAGAAACTAGCTCAAGACTCAAGCATTACATATAACTCGTTTAAAGAGTTTTGATTGGTTGAAACTAGTTTTAAGTAATGACAGAACCGTTCTGTAATACGGGCCTAAGAGCAAATTAATACGCAAAATCAATACGAGAGAATAACCGACACGACTAGCCTGTAACAATGTTTATCCATTGGGATTTCAATGGTCATTCCACCCCAAAAACAGTCAATAGCCCAGCCCACTTAGTACACACGCAAAATGAGGGTAGGTACTTAGTGTAATTAACCCCCTTTTCCGCCCTCGTCTAGACGCACCCACGCATTAGGTTTTAGGTACACGTCGTAAACGCTACCTCCTCTTTCCTCGTCATGTTAAAACGCAGTTATTGTTTCTACTATCTGTGTCGAAGGACAAACCCTAGTTACGTAAGTGGTCTGATTTGTATAATAATGTAGGTCGCCGACACGACGTCGGCGCAATACCGATGGTTAATGTGTGGAAGATTGCCATTAAGGGCAATTTGTGCTGCATCGTCGAATTTATTGGACCCAAATAGGCTGTAAGGATATCTCAACAATCATAAAGAATGGTCCTGATTTTTTGATTTAGTGCTTCTATGTTTGTTATTTATTGCTCATTTCATTGCTCACCAGGATTTCCATTGCCGATGATCGTTCATACGGTTGAGTCAACTGAGGGAAATTGTCGCTATTATGGTAATCGCATGTAGACCATTTGCCAAGTATTACAGTGTTAGACTGTTTCTTGTTATTCAAAAACGTACCTTTCAGCTGTTGTAACAAAAGCGACAATAAATTCGTCAATAGTGCTTTCATTTCCTAAGGCATGAAAACGAGAACTATTATACTATACTACAGCACTTGCATGTGCTTCTGTATTACAAAATCATGCATCCGTAGGATTTCTATTCGCACGTGAACTATCACAAATAGTTTAGTACAGTGCATCGTAGATAAATTTTAGGTATTAGCAATATCGTTAACTTAGCTTCGAGGCACTTCAATTCAGTTTGAAGTGTCAGTGATAATAAAACCTGAAATCATTGTCTCACAAAGTATGAATTAGTTTGATTAAAAGCAAGGAACATAAAAAAAATAGGGTCGATACGTCTGAAGGACAGCCCAGTACCTATACACGGCTGAAAGCGCTCGTAAATGCGGCACTGAAAATTTTATTGTCAATAGCTTTACTACTTAAATGCCGACCTCTTTGTTGCCACAAAGTTTCCAAAACATTAAAACATACAGTCGTAAATTACAAAATGAAGTTTGCAGTCAAAGACACAGTCTTCCTCTTCAAAACAGATTGTGCGTTAGCAAAGATATTTTTAAATATAGGTAGGTACTTACTTCGGTAGTGATCCCATAGTCATATTTTACTAAACATAAACAGCTAACCGGAACACTTGATTTGCGATTCCCAGCGCAATGTCACTTCTTCAGAACAATACAAAGCCGTAATTTAATGCTTTGTTTACCTCATAAAGTACAAGTACGATCTAGCATAAGAAACTGGTCCATAGGAGCCTATAGCTTCAATGATCATTAAATATTTCTGAGATGACACGAGACCATTGTACCATTCTCTTGCACCATCTTCAATTATGATGAAGCACAATCACAAGGTTCAATCAATGGAATTGATGAAAACCAAATAAATAAAATAACTTGTGTTGCTTTGTTTATAATGAGGTTGCAATGTATCAATGGACTATTGATTGACATTCATAGTTGCGTCGAGTCGGTGGAACATCGATCGTGCATTTAAATATGCGTGCGTGTGCGCCGCGTTTCTTTTATCTGCGGTATGGACGATATCGAGTGTGTAGGAGTACCGCCCTTGGCGTGCCTCATATTTGCTATTCATTAGAGAACATTTTGAAATCTTATCTATAAACTTACTAACAAATTACTTGTTTACTTTATAAGATACACCATAACCTGCAGTACTTTCTTTTGGTTAATGGTTAGAGTGTTTCGTAGCTGACATAAAACTGTAAGAAACAAAAACCATGATTTTCATTCTACTGGTATAATTTTTCAGTGGTTGTCAAATGTCTGTTTGGAATGTTAAAGTTCCATTTAATATCTTATTTCCGTCAACGGAAACCTATGTAACTTGATAATTGATGTAACCTGCTTAGATGTTTAATGCATAAAGTCACGACAACAACATTTAGACACGAATTATTTGTTTACTTTAAAATTGCAATATTCATTAACATTTTGCTGTTTTAGCAAGAGATATCGTTATCGCTTAGCGAACAAAGGAAATGGAACTAGAAATACAGGCCATTATCGGTAAGGTGATAGGTGCAACGACCTCGTCTATGACTTTTATCTCATTGTTCGACATATGTAATAGGTAGATAATTACGACAGTTTATGCAGAAATATGTAAAAAGATGCACGTGGGAATGATTTTGCTGATTACGTAATCAAACTACCTACACACATATTTTTTGCTACATCGCACCACGTCCACGCTATTCATAGTTGCATTTTAATTCCGTGAGAAATAACAAAATGAGAAAATATATTTATCTGTTAGGTTTTCGTTAAATCTTGAAAGCTATAACAATAATACTAAATTTTTCAACTTTCAGCGGATGATAATATTATTCACTGTCATTTCAGAGAATTTATGATAAGTTTGTGTCGTCTGGAAATGCACACTGTTTCGGTATCGGTTGTGTAATTAAAACTGTTTCCTAGTAACAGTTTGAGAAGGAAGAATCATAGAAAAATAAAATTATAGACTTTCTACGTAAGTAACTATTTCTGGAACAAAATAAAACGCTGTTCCGCACTGATTGTGTCACCGTAATTGTTTTTCGTTTAAAACTAACAGGAAATATAATAAACAACTCAGGCAAAACTCAATCTTTGTTTTACTTTCTCTATTGTCTATTTCAACCAAGTGTTGACAATAATCAAAAGTGTACCTGCCACACTGAGGTAGATTTATTGTCTAAAACGAAAGTTGTATAATTGATATAGACAGTGTTTGATGTGACAACTGCAACGTTTAATATCACGCAGGTCGAAACTTCAAAAGATAAAACACTTCAAAAGAAAGTCCCAAATGAAATTGCTTTTTAGCACAAAAGTATGTCAAAGGTTTAGTAGATTGAATCTGCCTTTTTATTTCTATCTCGCAGACTAAGCTGGGGCAAAAAATAAAAGACAAAAGATACGCTAGAGCACGTATTGTTTCTTAAACCAAGATCTCGGCTGAAGGGTCGCCTAAAGAAAACGCTAAAAAAGAATTCTAAAGCAATCTGATTCAAGTACATATTACACAATTCTTCTTGACTTAGCACAAGCTACCAGCGATTCTCGCAACTGTAGTAGGCATCCGTATAAAAACTATAAACATCATCGTGTTATTTACCGATATGTTAACTACTTCATAGGAAACAAACTTAAATGAACTGGAGTGAAGCGTAAATGCGAATTTCTGGAATACTGATTATTTTCCTGCGTTTGATGTCCAGAGATAGCAGATTGTATATTTGATTCGTGCAATTTGGTTCCTGGATATATATGAAGATCAACAATTTCCGCTTGGGTTTCCTCTGCATTATCGTTTCCATTGAACTGTCACTTTATATTTCCAATTCATCTTTAGTCTTCATTGAATTTAAGGTTACAACTACACTTTACAGTTTTCTGCCAAATTACATCTGCCAGTCTCGGTTAGCTAAATTCTGCTTGAGTGACTTCTTCTCGGTTTTGTATCATTTTCATCACAATTAATTGTTAGCATTCCTTCGTAAATCATTCCACATTCTAGAATGCGATCGTAGAAGCATTGTAGTAAATATAGTACGAACTACGAAGCTATGTGAGTTCCAATCAGTGCGTATGTTGGCAGACTAAAGCACTTCGGAGGCTTCTCCGACGCACGTAATCAGTCGCAGGTTTAGCTGCAGTGTTTCATTGGACTATAATGTGCTACTACTCAATGAGATTTATTATTAATGAGTTACGTCAGTGTAGACAATGCTGTCCTACATTTTTGATCCCTAAACGTGCATCAAATTGAATTATTACAATGAACGGCGAAAAGAGATGGTCCTATTACGAAAGAGTATCATCGTCAATCAAACTACTCTTACCATTATAAAATAGTCATTAGTAAAGACGTACGATGAGTTGCTTGCTCCACCGCTCCACAATATTAAACGTTCATTTCAAACCAGAAATCTTCGCTTACGTAACTAAATGATCATGTTTTTTATATATTATTTATATCCCATTACTTTATTTCCTTCATATAAGCTTGGATGTAGATATGACAAGAGGAAATTACAACACCTGCCCTACAATTCTTCTTTCAGGTTACTAAGATTACGCCATTTGGTTTTTTCGAAAATATGAATTGCGTTGTTAACACGTGTTGTTTAAATAAACCGTTCCTGACCTTATCAAAGAAGTTACATAAATATTGTGCACGGTTTCCAACAATATTGCAAGTGTTGCACAATGAGAAAAAGGTAGTTAACAGTATGTAGCTAGGTTACAACTAACTGTTTTATCTTGATTTCTTGTATGTAATGGTCGGTATATGGGTAGTGTTAGCGCCAGGATTCGCGCCGGTCAAACCGGTCGTCGTCCGCCGTCGGAGAATGTACCACAATCCAGTTCGAGCGACTCGACCTGACTTTCTTTAGTCCTAATACAGCTAACTTTAAATCTTAACCTTTTTGAACACCATAAATGTTCAATTTGTCGAAATCGTCAACTGCTAACACGTTGGAAGCACGAAAATATCCACAGTAGTCGTAAGGTATTCAAATTATGTAGCCAAAGGAACTTCGGTGGATATAATAGTCTCAACGTTCGTTGACGTAGGAAATTCGTTACTACGGATTTGAATTCAAAAGTGATTCTTCGTGTTCAAGAGCATTATAGAATTTAGGACAGTTGCTGCTTTGGTTGCTTTTACGTGATGTTTAGGAATTCAATTTTAGATTTTGTATTGACCGGTAAACAGGTTGTTATAGTGACTTAGTGATTTGATTATTCTATTCATCATCTATCTAGAATTTTAATTACTTCTTATTTGGATGATACAATTATCCGCCATTATTTATTTTCTGTTTCCAAAAGTATTTATTTCAGTAGTATTTGCAAAACATCTAATAAGTACTTCATTATTTTCATACGTTGTACACATAAATACTGCATCAGTATCATATTTTCCCTTTGTTATGATTCAATGCTCTGCACGTCAATTAAAAATAGCGTGTACTGACATTGGTATTGATCGCGCCGCAAGGAAATTCCAGACTATTTCAGGGAAGACGTGATTAGCGTGGCCAGTTTTAGTGCGGCGAGCTTGCTGCTATGTCCAAATGTGGTTTTATTTTACACATACCTAAGCGTATACGTTTACTAACCATAAGTACCTTGTAGGTACATCGTGCGACACTGATTTATCCTCAACTACCTCAAAGCCGTGCGTGCGACAGAAACGGGCAACGTCAGACACTATCCTGCTGTTTCAAAAGCACCTTTATCTTTACAAGTCTTATTGAGGATATGAACTCCCAAATAGTTTGGGTTACGAGAGTAAAAGGGATGGACATCTATGCGTGACCGTTCTTACGAGTAGAGGATGAAGCGGCTGTCGCGATACATAAATCGATATGCGTCTCAAATCGTACCTTAGTCAAGTATGGAATAAGTTACACTCTGAGTTTAACAGCTGAACAGCTATAAATCATCTTTCTTTGAAGATTATATTGACGTCTTTGTGTGTGTCTGTAACCTATAGTTTTACGTTTGGTTAGGAGCATGCGTATAACGCGATCTCGAGGAGAGCGGATGGAATCGAGGAGGGGGAGTCAAGAGGTCCGGATGGAGCGACGACAGAGCCCGTCCTTGAAAGAGTTTGTTTTCGCAAGGTTGCGTGTGTCTGGCATATTGTATAAACGTGTATGGCTTTTATCTAATCTTCTTTATTTGTCTTCTCTTCGCAACATACCTAATATATATATTTTTATGACCGTTCTATTTAAGTATATGCCCTTGATTTGGTCCTTCAGTCTACATCTAGAATACTGCAGGTTTTATTACGTAGCTATTAATTCCCAAAATGATTACTCACTGGTATGACCGGTAATGACTTACAGTTTTAGTCATACACGGAGTCATACAAACAATCCCGGGCCGGATGACGTGAATCTCGCGAAAATAATCTTAAGGCGAGGGCTGTATTTATAAACAACGTTCAATGGCGTGAAGTAATCCACCGCAATGGAAAAGAAACATTCCGAATTGAAGGGATTTAAAAAACACAGTTGGGTTTCTTGAATAAACAATTTTTATGGTTATTTCTTAACGCAGGCGAGAATCAGTGTTATTGAAAGCAACTTGAGTGACTCTCTTTTGACTATTCGAAAATGATTTCATTAGATTCTGCTATATTTATGGATAAAATTGTCGCGACTGTGGTAAAGCAAAACAGCTTCTTATACCTAACAGTACTAATGCCATAATTATTGTAACGGTTGATCGGGACCGGTGGAAATATAATGGGAATTGTGCAAAAACTATCGCGCATGTGGGTTGTATCTTCGTAATCATCATCAATCAGTTTGCTGGAAACTTTACTGTAAAATCTCACCATGTGGTCTCCCATCACAAAGAAAAGTAAGTATCTACCTATTAAATGATTTTGCACTGGAAACATAATTCTCAATTACAATACAAAGTATAACGGTCATGAAAGTCTTAATTAATTAATTCATATTTTCTTTTAACAAGACTGGTCTTGGACTGGTCTTTAGCACGACATTATTGCAAAATCGACAGTCCTTTTAATGTGTACTGGGTAGGTGTAAAACTGCACAGAAATATGAAATAGACTAGTCATTATTGTGGTTGTTTTGTTTACTAACAAATTACTAAAACCTTTTTATTTTACTTTTACTACTAACGCCATTTTTGTAAAATAATATGGACCGTATTCTGTACATGTCTGAATTAAAGATAAATTAAATTAAATGATTGATTTACAAAGTAAAAACTCAAAGTCACAGTAATTTACTTGCCAGAAACACGGTACATAGGATGTTCATACAATTAAGATTAAAGGTCTACAGTTTCAAGACCAGTGGTAGCCCAGTGGTAACCGCCGCGACTTACGTTCGAAACCCGACAGGCGCTTTAGTTTGAGTAAATTATTTCATCACCACTGCACTCAAAACGATGAAGGAAAACATCGTGAGGAAACCGGCATGTCCTAGAACCAAAAATTCGAAGACATGTGACATCTATCAACCCGCACTAGGCCCGCGTCACAGCGCGTGGTGGTTTACGACGGCCCAATCCCTCTCACAGAGAGGAGGCCTGGGTCCCAGCAGTGGGAACAATATAGACTGATTATCATTAACATTGTATTATGCTACATGTTTCATCACATAGTATTTTTGTTAGTCAACAAGATTCTCAGAAACCTTTAACCGTTATAAATTGCGGGTAGGCAAATATTCTTACTCTACTACTACTGAGATCACCTCAAAACAACAACGTGGGCCGTGTGAGTGTGTGCAGACAGTACTATAATCTATTTTAAATGGATGGAAGGTCAGCGTATTGAAATGAACACCGGTACGATGTACAGCATTGTGTAAATAAATTTTGAGACGAGTTGCAGCGGATACGACGCTGACGCGGTATATCATCAAGATAGTCTTTGTGACAGTTAAAAATAAAGTAATAGAGAGCAGACAAATAATTGAACTATACACTACAAATTATGGAATAGGAGAAGTTATCTCTTCCATTCATCATGCATACCATAAGGTTCACAGAATTAAAGCCAGTAAAGCTCATCAACACGTCCATATTTATACAACCTCAGCTTCTGCACTTGTATCGATTTTATAAATAGCCGTGCAGCAATCAAATCTGCACGAAACAGCCATTTTGCAAGGTGTTGTATCGCGTTGGCGAATTCAAGGAAACAGCGACATATGGCCTGCCTGGGATGCGTCACACAGCGAAACTGCTGTGCCCGATAATAATATAATAAAGCATACATATAATGTGTAGGTACGTATCTGTGCAAATGACTGGGAGACATTACGTCATATCTCACATAACAAATGCAATAAAAAGTACTTCACCAGGAATCGAGGATACAGTTATTGAATACGCAATATACGGAAAAATTAAGAGACGCGATGTATTTATTAATATGCTCATTAAAATCTATTTTCAGACGGTAATTAGCAACAATTTGGTCATTTACGTTGTGATGTAAACATGTGCACTACTGACACATAATGCAGTTTATTAAGAACTGAAATAATGGTGACAAAAGACTTTATTCCTTTCACAATTTAACTTTATCATATGAACCTAAATTGGTGAATGGTGGAAATATATATCGAATTTCTTATTATTAAGTGAGCTGTGCTTTGATGACCATTATTGAAATATATTTGTTTTTATTAAAATGCGTTTTATTTTTTATTAAGATGGCGATGCCAGCTGTCTAATTACGTAACATATTTTCGTAAACAATTAAGACTAGTTATTTACGTTGTTGAGCAGATTTTTTTTTTCGAATTTATGAAGCAATGGATTAGCAATCTGTTTCAAAAATTCAGATTCTGGTTGATCGTGTATTACCTAATTAGGGTACAGGCTGATTATTATTAAAATGCCCGCCAAATAATGACAAACTAGCATCTGCTATCAATATTAATCAGTCTGTTGATATTTAAACAGACAGTATTTGACACAGATCCATTGTTTTTTTTTTCGTTATCTATTTCGGCATGCTTTTTTTCTTTTCCTTAAACCTACATGCAATAGCCTAATACTATGTAGGTAAATAGTAGGTAGGTATCACAAAAAAGTATGATCCTCACAGGTAAGGTAGTAAAGTCATCAATTTACTGAACTTGTGACAAATGAATCATGTATTTGCATTGTTACCACAAGCCCATCCATTAACAAGTGGCTAACTAGGGGATTGTATTCAAAATCACTACGCTGAAAGGTATGGTCGTTCCACCTGGTTTACTCGAGCATGTAATTGGTACAGCCTACGCCTGCCAGTGTTTTTGTGGCTGTATTACTTGCTAATGAAACCATTGTCAGGGATATCGATGGGTATTCAGATAGGAGAAGCATTTAAACTGTATCCTGTTTTGTTTTTTCGCAGTCATAGCTTCAACAGATGATTGGTCCGCTATCTAATTACGTAACACATTTTCGTAAACGATTACGACTAATCTGTTTCATTTTGACAGTTCAACAACATTCATTGCATTATTTACGTTGATGAGCAGTTTTTTTTCGAAGTTTGATGCTATGGATTAGCAATCTGTTTCAAAACGATTCAGATTCTGATTGATCGTGTATTACGTAATTAGGGTACATATTAAAGTTGCTTGTTATAAAAAAATCTGTTTTTCGATCTGATGAATCTGTGTCGAATAACAATACGACTTTTGTAAACCATACTGGCCACATGTTTCAAAGACAACACTTCTTGACGTCATATCATGAAACGATGACGTAAAACACACATGAGCAGCAAGAGCATCGTTTTAATTACATAACGTTATTACTTAACAAAATTGCCAGAGACCGAGATAACTGCAACTTGCCAGTAAGTTTGAAGGCAGATTTCCAAAGCATTTAATAGAGTTACTCATCCATGCCATATTCACGAAGATGCAAGAACTTTGTTGTTCACCCACGTATATTTCCAATCAAGCAGTAAGTAACATAAAATTTCTAAAAACCGTAAAAAGATATCGCGGTGCGATTGTCGAAAGTCAAAAAACTTCATTATAAAAGTAGATTATAGTCATAAATCGGTTTTATACATACGAGAAACGGTCTGAGTTTATAAGTCATTTGGGATTAGATCGATAAATTAGTGACAGAACTGAATTTTCATATAATAGGGTAACGTTGCATCCAAATTGAACCAGCTTCAAAGGTTTATTGAAACGATTAATATTCAGCAGAATGTCACTCTTACGCAGAATCATTTGTCTTGATAGATCGACATATGGGATTCTCAGCTTGTTTGTTGAACATGTGATTAATGGTGCATCACGTGTGCTTTATACGGGTAGATTAATGAAGACGACCTTAAAAGTTACTTAGGAAATCATTCCAAGATGACGCTCTCAAGATAATTTCCTAACACATTAATGATAGACACGGAATACGGCGCCGGAGCCAGCCGTGGCTTTCAAATGTACCTTATTTTTCTTAAAGCTATAAACACCATACAAAGAACTGGTTGACAATAAACTGTGTACCAATTAAAAATAATGTTAAAAGAACACACCGGCCCAAATAAAGCTTACATTTTATGGTGTTCTCGGTTGGGATTGGAATTGAAAACATGTGGAAACGCCTGGATTACCTGAAGCATTAATAATTGAAGCTGACTTTCTAATAAGAAGATTTCATAGACGATTACATGCATTATAAACAGGATTTTGCTCGTACAATTTACCAAAGAAATTATATTTAACATCAACGGACCATGGACCCTCTTCTAGCTGCTTATCCAAAGGAGGGGCGGTAGTATTATGTGGGTAGTTGCGAATTGCAGGTCGTTGACCCGATGCCCACATGTGTGGGTGCCCTGAGAAACTAAGTTTTATTTTTATAGCCTTCTTTATTTTTTATTTCTTTAGCGTGTTGCAAATCGATATTTTTTACCATACATTAAGTATACTCGTAGCTGTAATGTCACTTAATTTGCAAACATGCTGACTAGGTATATTCAAATAGGTTCAAGGTGCTTGGTTTGTTAAAAACAGAGAATAAAAACAGCAATTCGCATCTTTAAATGCAAAGTTTCCAATTAATTGCTTTAGTTTTATACTAGACAGGTAATTAAAAAGATACCAAATTACAAGTGGCACCCAAGGAAATAAACTTGAAGACAGTTTATTAGCTAACTTGCGCCAAACTGTCGGCGGCATATGCAAATCACAAGCGGTTTGCAGTTGACAGACATTATGCTAATTCAATGTTTCCATCGCTAGATCTAGGCCACATTTCCTCTGAGGAAGAGTAGATAAAGTGCAAATGGCGACGCATTTAGCAAATATTCACGAGTTTAAATTTTTTCGTTTGATATATGAATGAGCACAAGTTTCAAGTAGTATTTATTTATTTTATGTTTTTGTATATAGTTAGGTAGGTACTGTTGATATCATGAAACTAGGCACCATTTTATGTAACAGCATAATCTATAATGAACATATAGGATTAGATCTTGTTTAAAATGCATAATAGCTGATAAAATGCTGTTATTTTATAGAAAGCCTGCTTCGGGAAGGCCACAACAATTAACCACGCTTACGATTAAGATAGACACGCGAACTAAAGTTAGTTTGGAAACTGAGACAGGGTGCAACATACAGGTTGTGTTATGAAACCATTTTCGTGCACGCAAATGTGCGTAAGGTCACAGGTTATACACGCAATGCAGTAATACTTGTAATGCGTAAATCATGTAATAAGGATACCATTAAACAATCAACCGAAAGCAGTAAATTTTCAGCTGTAACATTGGTAATAAAAACATGTAAAAGTTTGCTTGATAATTTCGCAATGTTGGAGGAATAAAGGAGATAAAAGGGGTCTAATCTAAATAACAAATAGCTTGTTTAATTAGTATTCAAAACGACTACGATGGGTTATCGAGACGGACGTGCGTCGTGTGCCACTGTCGATGTGAATGTTAAAGATTCGTCGTGAATAATAAGTACGACAGAATTTTAAATGGTTTCAATAATATTGGCTACATTATTATGCGCGTGAGAGTTTATAGCGAATAAGAAAAGTGAAACGGTTGTAAATAAAGCCGTAAACGACAAATTTCCATTCAGCATGCAGTTTTCATTCTGTGCCTTATTTCATAGTGTTAGACAAATCAAAAGTAGGCATCCCATCCCCTAATTATGACCATCGGCTCGAGAGATATATTGTATTATATATATATAATATTGTATTCGATATATTCCTTTAAAATATGTCGAATACAATATTATAAGGTTAACTAGTTTTATAAAACTAAATATGGCAGAGAAATGTGCCATCGAACATTCAATAGCAGTTAGTCTAGCGGCGCAACAAAATTAATTTTAAACGATATAATCGATTGAGACACCATTATTTTCGGGGCTTGATACTGCCAGTGGAACGGAACTCACAAGCATAGCAATGAATGACAATGAAGACAGTCATAAATCATAATATTTTGATGAGCTATTAGTCCAAAATTTTGACCGCCATTCTCAAAACGTTCGAGCTAGTGGTTCAGCTTACAATATACGTATGGACCTCTTAATTGTACATATATGTGCGAGGGGTTTGAGAATTCGGGAATGAATTACATAACATTCCGACTGCCTGGAGGTGTGTGGATGGATATCATAAAATGCATAAAGAATCCTGAAAAAGGTTAACAGAACTGGGTCGAAAAATTACGATGAAGAGTTTGTAGGCAATACAAATATGTATTAAACTCCAGTATACTCGTGTCTGGGTCCTAGTGGAAAACTGACTTGCCTTTCAACATACAAAGCCTTTCGCTTATTCGGTTCATTCAAAAGAAAATGAGCTTTGAGAGCTTTCTGAAATGAAAACATTGTAGGTATATAAATTTTGACCAAAAGGAAGTAAAACCTTATTTGAATAAGCACACCATATGTTGTATATTCATAAGAGTATTGGACAAGGTGTTCCTTTACACTGTTCTAAACGCAAGGTGAGGTAGACATCTGCGGCCACTTGCGGTCGAATCACGGTAGAATCAATGCTAACACCTGTCGTGCGGCCGCAAAAGTTTTTTTTGAAGATTCGGCTTTCATAACAGGTGCGTTCTTTTAGCAAATGGTAATATGAAATGGAGATGCAATATGTTATTTATGGGATGACGTGAATTATCACTCTGCATCGGTTTGACTATAACATAAAATCTCAGTAGCTGATTTTCTTCTGCTTATTTTTGAATCATGCGTGGGATTGACAAACAGTTGGAATACTATTGAATTCTGATTATCTTTCATTTTTTGTGTGGCGAGAAGTCTTGAAACGATCGATTTTGGATACCTATTTCGGCATGCAGTGATTTTACGAATAAATTCCTATAAATAATATTAATACTTCCCACTGAATTAAGAAGCCATAAAGTATCGATTAACAATTGGGCTCACCTCTTGAGAACTGTGCGCGAATTGTTCTCATTTTAATTTTACGTGTTTCCCGGCCTTCTGGCATTTGGGTCATCTGGATCGACTCCAAAAGATTTAGCTTGACACGAGAAAAAGTTATGTTTACAAAAAGACTTTGTATCATATACCTCTGTAGAATTATTATGAACCGGTTGATTTATTTCGCAAATTCATCTTTTTATTTATAACTTGCAGTGAAAGGTTTAAAAAATTATATATTCTATAATAGTAATAAATATTTCCAAACTTCAGTACACGTTACTTCAATTAGGTCTCAACCCCTGAACTAGAACATCCGGATATAACAGGGATCGAGGTTTCTCCAGTTACATGGATCAGCATAAAAATGCTAGAATAGGTATAGATACAGTATATTATACTTAAGTTATAGGTACCAGGAATATCCTTTGTAATCCTCTATACATGATAATGTTATTTAAAAAAAGATTGAAATAAAAGGCAAAAAAACAGAACAATATAATGAATAATTGAATCTAATCAGTTTCTCATAATGCTCAAAGGGAATACAACAGACGACAGCAGAAAGCTTCTTCATTTTCCTATAAAACAATAGGCTTATGTGAGAGACTTTTACTATTATCTCCCGACTCGAGTCATGAGAATAGATGCAGATGCTCGGGAAAATTCTTTGTGTGTGATTGATGTCTGAGTGATATGCAGCGAAGAGAATATGAGGTAGATAAATGCTGTAACTTGATAGGGCGATAAACTATATGTACCTACTGTAGGAACCTATATTAAACACAAGTACCTATGTTTCTTGTTATAATTATATTAATAATGTAACCAATTTACTTGCTTAGCAATAAGGGTGTTAATTAAAATCAGTAATGTAATTAGGGTCCAACTTAGCATAAATTCAATCTTGTTACAGTCGCGTGTCGTATCGTCTCCCATAAGTTTGGGTTGGAAACAAAGACGGCAGGGTGTGAGGCGGGGGTGCGATGCGTCATCGTGACCACAGCACGCACCCCCTGCGCACCCTCGCCCCAAAACATTGATCGAACTCATTGCCACAAATGCCATGCGCAAAGCCCGCCCTTTTTGTTTATATTTTCTTTTATCCTCATCTCAGAATTTCATTATTTTGTAAGTACTACTTACAACGCGAATATTAATTTCAATAACCTCCTCCTTTTAGAAGTCGGTTAAAAACAAACTCGATGTTTGGGAAATATTTGATGCTGATGACTTCATAGATGATATCATAATACCTAATTTGCTCTAATTAACAGTTTATTAAGTTTTAATTGGTACTCACTGGCATTCGTTCATGATCTCCTCCTGACTGCGAACCTGCACTGGAGCTAACTTCTCCACGCTCTCCTCGTAGTTGCCGAAGCACTTGGTGATCTTCTCATCAAAAGTGTTCACCAAATCTTCGAGCGAGCCGGAGAAAGTCTCCGTGAAATTGTCTCCTTCACCGTTTGGCATATTGTCCTGTTTGCACTTCACCGGTTTAGGTTCCTCGTTATCGTTTATTTTGTTGGAGTCAGTTTTCATTTTGACCATTTCACTTTTGATATTTTTAATGTTGTTAAGACGTATGTCGTTTCCATTTATGGTTTTTTGCGGGTAGTCAGCGGTGGAGAGACAGTCATCCGCCTCCTCGATTTGCGCGAGAGGCGCTTCGAACTCGAGCTCGGCCATTCTGCCAGCCGCTTCTCGCATGACCGTACAACCACTCGCGCTGTTTGACGCGCGTACACTGAACGCCGCCGATCGCTTACCGCTTGACGCTTCACGCCCGCCGCCGCCGTCCCTCGCGGCCGTCCGTCGCGCGTCGATTCCGTACGGCAGCAGCAGTGGCGTACTTTTACCTACGTCGCGTCGCACAGGCAAAATTACGGTTCGGAAAATGATAAGACGGTAAAGCCATTGGGATCACTCTAGGATATAGGCATATCCATACAATTCAATTCTTTATTCTTGGATAAGTATTGGTAAAATAACAATCAGCAATGTTAGTTTAAAATAATAAAGGTAAATAAATAATTCAGCAAAAATGCAGGCAAAACTATGAGCAAATACAGGCGGACTTAAGAATTTAAATGCTTAAACTACGGATGAGTCGAAATGGATCACACAATTAATTTGATGATTCCTGGAAAGCTGATATTACAATGAAATAGGTAATGTCAACTTACCACAATGGATTTTCAAAAAATATAGGTAATTGCTTGTACACTAGGATGTTTTACACTTTACACGTATTGCTTTACACACTATCGTCACAGAATACACACATTTTGTTTAATATTTTTGAGTGAATACTATTAGTTTATTATTTAGATAGTACTGTACCTACTTTTGAGTAGTAAAAATATGTATGTATATATGTACCTATGTAGTAAAAATAATAAATTTTTACTACATAGCTAATTGTTTTTTTGACATGTTTTCGACAGGCACGATCAAACTTTACGCGCCATAATTCATGTGAAGTATGTCATAATAGTTACCAGCTTTAAAATATGTATCATCCTAATCGAGCAAAACATTCTGAATTTTCTTATAAAAAAAAAAATTGCTGACGTGTAAAATTAATTAAAACATACAACATGTAAAGTTGTATCATGTTTAGAAACACTTAACTTCGCTTTGTTTTCCTTTACTTTTTCCTTGTGGCAATGCCAATGCAATGATTTTATTTTACCAATAATGTCAGTTTTGATGACATTGACATTTATTTCCATCATCAGAGTTGGGATCAAAAATGGAAATTGCAAAATAATAACATGAACCACTTCCAAAACATTAGATAAAATTATATCGTTCAAATCGTTATGTTTTTTTTAAATCGAAATTTTGATGTCAGAGTTATAGGGGCATGGCTGAGGTGTTACAGGTAAAGCAATTATTCCAAAATAATGAAAAGTCATTTTGTGGTCTAGGAATATTACTATAGTTTCAAGCGTAATTTGTTTTCAGTTTAGCCAGAAAAAATCACTATGAAGTCCTCAATCTACGAAAAAATTGTTCCGATAAAGAAATCAAGGAAGCGTTCATACAAATGAGCAAAGAGGTGAGTTAATTCTCTCCAGTAGTAACTGATGCAGTTTACATAAGTACTTAAATATTAGGTCATTCTTCCTTTTATAAATAACATTTTTCTCGCTGACCTGGCTTGACCTAGCATTGATAACATTATTGTGGAAACTATCTCACAAAAGCATTTGTACACAATAGAATATTCGCTTTGTGAGATCAGCTGATCAGCACATCCCTAATAAGCAGTTGCAACGAGATTCGATATTAACGTTATTTTTATATTTTCCAGTATCATCCTGACAAAAACAAAGATGCAAAAGCACAGGAGAGCTTTGTGCGCATTGTGGAGGCATACAATGTTCTGGGCAAGCCTGTCAGCCGTGCACAATATGACAGCATGACAGAGATAGTAACTCACAGCCATACCACTTCGGCATCCTCGTATATGTACAGGTCACATGTGCCATACAAGTAAGTAGTAATAAATCAAATCAATACAAGCCTATTATTGTCCTATTGCAGGCCTATTCTCATACCACAAGCATTGATCACCACACGTCCTTAACACTTTGATGATTTCAGACTTATATTAGATCATTACTTATTTAAGCAAGTAGTAGTATAGTCATATATCAGTGCTAAAGATTATCTGTACCTGTTGTAAATTTATAGAAATAGTTTCATAATAGGTCAAGTATGAAATAATAGTTAGATAAACTACTTCATCATGTTGGATCAATCAATCAACTGAGCCTATCGCAGACCACTTCTGTATACACGCCTCACCCAGGCTGCTCCACAACACCTTGTCCTTTGCTTTCCCCATCCAGTGTGCAGTGTCAAATCTTGTTTGTGTATGTGTTAGTCAGCCTTTGTCTGAACTCGTGCTAACACTCAGTTCAGCCCATCAATCATTCATCCTTAATAATTTGTTTAAAAACTGTAAAATATAACACAATTCTTTTTTCATTTTCCAGCTTACGTAATCACCCTCAATACAGTTACTACTACGAAACCCGTCCTCCCAAGGAAACAAGCACAGCTCAAAATGTGTCCGGGAAGAAGATTCCCAACTACATAATCATAGCAATGTGCACTGGTGTTGCGTTGATTGGTATTATACTGCAAGTGTTTGTAATTAGGTGAGATTATTTTGCATGTATCTATACTAATATAATAAAGCTGAGGAACGCGCTAACGCATTTCATAGTCAAATTCATGAGAAAGGTTATAAGGCTATTTATCATCACGCTACGACCCTTAAGAGCTGAGAAAAAAAAGTCTGAAAGAACGCTAAGCAAAAACGAAGTAAAGCGTGGTCGGGAAATGTGGCTTTTATTTTAGTACCTTTATGTATTGGTACCCTACAAGGATCAAAAAACTTGAGTACTAGAAAAGTCAGAAATTGCAAAACCTCTGAATTTACTTTTTTATTTCACGGGCTGTGAATGGCCACCTTTAACTTGTTAAAGCTCCAGTTACTCCAGTTGTGTGCACGTGAATCACAGGCACTCAACTCCATAACATTCCACGGCAACCCTCCAAAAACCTTTGGTGTGGTTGTTCTTTTTTGAGCTCCGTTCGGCCGAAGTACACGCTGCGCGGAGTGATGGTAATGGAGTGCAATAGGAGCTTTAAAAAGTTAAGAACAGTCTCCTAAGACCGTTTTCCTGTAGCTACAATAGTTAAGGCTTAGGCCTTACTGCCCCATCTCATAAATCCAGCTTGTATACAAGCTGGAATTATGAGTTTCAAGTTTCATTTTCAGGAATTTATATGTATCTCAACGTCGGGAAGCTCATGAGAAAACCAAACGACTTGCAGAAGAATTGGACAGAGTGCGGGCTGCCGCTATTACAAATGGGAATGAGGTAACATGATGACAATGATAATAAGAAATAAATCATTTGTTTATTTATATGAATGGTTTAACTCAGAAATGTGCTTAATAAAAATCATAAATTCACTGACAGACAATTCACAACCTAAACCGCGGGTCATAGAAGCATGAAATTTTGCACAAGAGTTCCTTGAGCACTAGGAAGGGTTTTTGAAAATTCTTCTCCTAAAGGGGTTAAATAGGGGACGAAAGTTTGTTTGAAAACTAGCCAGTTTTGCCTGGCTTATATTTAGTAAACTTGTACACCAGATCGCTCAACAGACGAGGGCATAACATCTCCTGTTTCGTTGTTTTATACTTTATACAGATCCACCAACTCTCAAGAGAGCCAAGTGGAACTCGAAAGAGTAAATGGGCATAGTATTGTCACATCTAGATACCTCTACCAATAACACTCTGTGTCTCCTCTAATATTGTCATGAAAAAATTAAATAAGTACCTTGTTGTATTACTTTCAGTTGCAAACCCGAATTTTGCTCGACAAAATCGTGGCAGCGGCGAACGCGAACGTCGCCACAGCGTCTCTAGGACAAGCACTCGCGAACGAAAAGAAGTGATCCCCTTACACTTTTTATGTAGAAAACTCAGAGGCATAACTAACATAGAGGGAGTCGATAGCGAGTTGTCTTTTTCTAGCTTACGAAACAGTCTGTGAGATACAAAGAGTAACTTATAGTATTTTAATTCTGGCTTTCTTATCGGCCGTGGTCACCAGGAGGCGTAAATTTTTTCTTGTTGTTAGAAGATCTCAGTACCGAGCTGGTTTCTAATTTTGCTACAGTTGAAATAAACTTAGAACATTCTCTATGTTAGGTTCTCTGAGGTAGGAACTTTAGTACATTTTAGCCGATAAATCTTTGACGATGCAAATGTAGTTTGTTTGATAATTTATTATGAGTTTGTAAACATGTAGTTTGTTATAATGGTTCCTGTCCTATTATAATTTTGTTGAATACGTTAAATTTTATCGAACTGACCTGTTCTGTATAGACAGATACTTGAATTTTATCTGTAATAGTTATTGAGAAACATTCGCATTTATACCATTTTTGACATAATGAACAAAGTAGATTTTAAATTCGGCCCTTTTATTACGTTGAATTCTTTTAAATGTCAAAAAACTAATGATGATTATCAGAAACCATTTAAATAAGTACATAAGTAAGTAGATCAATTTAGAAAAAAAATCTCCTGAGTTAGTACAATAGTTAGTATTAAAACAGTGTACATTATGTAAATATAGAGTACAAGTTGTTATATGTTTTGTAAATCTTTTCACTTTTTATTAATGTCACTGTACCTGTATTGATATTGATTCAAGTACCTCTGTAACAAATCCCTGATGTAAATAATAATTGTAGAATTTGAATAGTGTACATTCTTATATATTTTTTTATGTAAAGACAGTATTATGTAGTTTCAATTTGTATCCTTTAACTATATAAATAAAAATTAAATGCTGTTCGTTGGTAAGCGCACCACTTGAGAACGGCTGGACCAATTGGCCAATTTTGGTTTTGAGTCCGAATTAGGTTTTTACGGAAAGAAAATTTGGAAAAGATTCCCGGAAAAATTTCAAATTCGGTAAAACTGAACGTCCTTTTTTTCTATGAGATTTTTGTATGAACTATTTGGACATGACAACATATGTCGGGTCTGCTAGTATATTATAATAAAAATTGACGAAAACATCATGCCAAATTAATTGTTTCGTTTACAACGCAATAATGACAAATCACATTCTTGAGGCGTTTTACCAATCATAGATTTGTGAGTTTGATTTGCGTACTTACAAATAATCATATCTATTTTTAACTTTATTATTGCGATTGAGATAGAAGTTATAACATAAATTGTCACACTTAGTACCATTGACTTATTTATGAAGTTATCTATTATGTACTTTAGTCTTAGAACACTCTAATACAAGTGTGACAATTTATTTTGACATGGCATAAAAACGGTTTATACCTAAGTCTTGCATTTTTTTTTGTCAACCTTAGAATTATCTACATTAACGCCGTGGAACGATTTTTAATCATTCTTAATTACCATAAACTTCCGTAAGTACAACATTCACGGTAAAAATTGAATGACGTACAACCATTGGTAAGAGATAAGTACATTGTAAATATCAATCTAACTTATCTCATTGTTATAAATAAAGTATGAGTGAGAATGATTGCCGTGAGTTTGATAAAACTTTCGGCAATCATTCCAATTTATACCTTATTGTACCGAGATAAGTGTTATATTGCAATGACTTGGTTTTACGTCGATTGTGAATGTCCTACTTTTTATGCCGCCTGGGCAGGCGCTTACTGCAAAATAAGACTGCGTTTACAAGACAGCTAGGCTTCAAACGAGTACACTAGTCAAAACATTGTATGGAAAATTGTATTGAAGTTTTCTCGTAACAGCAATAACTATTACGGCGACAATCGGCGAGGCGGCAACAGCGCTCAGCCGCACTCGTCCGAGGAGCTGATTGCTTGCCGTTCCAGTGTTCTCTGGTGGGACATGCAGCTTTGACTCGTAAACGCTGTCTTGTTTGTGGTAAGCAGTCTTCATACACTGCTATTCGATTCAAACTTAATGGCGGCTGGGGTGGGAAGTTAGCCACTCGCTGCGCAGTACCGCACCCCTCACCCCACTTGAACCATGGATTCGTTACTGCGCAGCGACTCGCCTCATGTTCCGAGCCTCCATTAAGTTTGAATCGGGCTGTACAAGGATCTTTTGGCGATTCAATAACATTGACAGCGGGGCGTTGATGGTAAACATTTTGTGTAGGTACCTATTTGTCACAGAAATTGGATTGAAAAAACAAGATGGCAGCCATTTGGGCGCGCGACAAAAGATCCTTGCTATAGTCCAGTCGATCGCTCGTCTATGGTGACAATTTGAAATTGACAGCGCCTTTATTTCGTAATTTCAAGAGCGGATTTCGTACTTCCAAGTGTGTGTGCGACTCACGTGGGCTTGACCGCAAGGCCGCGTCGTATTTAAAAGCGATCGTCGCACGAATACACGATCGTTCGAACTTTTTGTTCGGTGAACCTGAACGCGTGAGTGCGCCGACAGAAGGCGCTGTCCCGTTTTCCGAACAAAAACTTTCTTAAGAGCGTTCATTCTGAAAGTTGGCAACGTCGCAAATATTTGCAAAAAAAAATCCCTTTCTTGATTAATTTTCCAATATTACTGTATGGAAATAAGAAATGTGGCTAACTAGGGAACTAGAATATTAATAATGAATTACAATTATAACATTGAATTTGATGTTCTACCCGTTTTAGGTGTCAAAAAATCATTTGGAAAGTTTGCAAATCCTTTTTTTACATCTAAAACTAAATATTCGGTGTTACGATATTAATTATTGCAGTTCATAATCAATATTCTAGTTCGCTAGTTAGCCAAATTTCTTATTTCCATACAGTAATATTGGCAAATTAATTAAAACAGGTAAATCATTGACAGCTATTTGCGACGTTGCCAAGTTTTAGGATAAACGCTCTTAAGTCCCATGTAATAGGGGAAGAGCCTACTGCCACATGTGAATAATAGGAATATAGGATATCTTTAGTTCAGTTACAAACACACACACAGATTAAGTTCACATACTAATCTAATCTCAACCATACCAACAAAATACTCTTAAGAGCGTTTATTCTGGAGGTGGGCAACGTCGTAAATAGATGTCAAATATTTCACTGTTTTTATTAATTTAGCAATATTACTGTGTGGAAATAAAAAATGTGGCTAACTAGCGAACTAGAATATTGATTATAAAATGCAATAATTAATATCGTAACGTAGAATATTTCGTTTTAGATTAAAAAAAAACAATTTGGAAGCTTTCCAAATGCGTTTTTTACACCTAAAATGGGTACAACATCAAATTCAATGTTATAATTGCAATTCATTATTAATATTCTAGTTCACTAGTTAGTCACATTTCTTATGTCTATTCAGTAATATTGCTGTATGAATCAAGACAAGTAAATATTTGACAGTTATTTGCGCCGTTGCCAACTTTTAGGATAAACCCTCTTAAGCACGCGCACGACTGATCGCGTATTCACCCGACAATCCCGTTAATTTTGAAATTCGATAGAACAAAAAAATTAAGGTTTAATAAACTCGTGATTTCAAGTAGGTTATTACGAGGTCAACAGCCATTGGTAGTATCATCACCTGCCTAGCCTTTACCCAAATATATTGGGACTGGCTTCCAGTTCTGGATACAGCGTTTCCCCTATCCCTTAGAAGTTTTCCTAATTCTAAAACAATGATAACGTTACAGAAATTCGCCGATTACCATCGTCACGGAATTCGGAGTGCTAGATGTGCCAAATTCGACAGAAGATTGGTCTTTATCAACCAAAAATGAATCACAGGAGACCCTACAAGGCTTCATTGGAAAATTTATGTCCATGTTATCGGAAAACGAGTAGGTAGCTTTTTTCTATCAAATCGACGAGTGGCACGCGACTAAACACGATTGAAATAACTTTTCGAGAATTCAATGAAAATGGAAATTGGTAGCTAAAATGTAAAGTGTTTTAGTAAATTAAAAAAAATATATAAGATAAAAAATTGGTACTGTAAGTATGTAATTTTGGATTAATGTTATGTAAATATTTACAGAATTTGTTATATTATTTGTTTTTATTGGTAGTAGTGGTGGTTGAGCAATATGGCGGGAACAGATTAACATGCCTTACCACGCGACGTCAATGTAGCGTGCTCGTAGGCAACATTTGTACTATAGTTTGACAAACCCCCCCCCCCCCCCAACCCCAACCCCGCAACAGCGCTCCCGCCGCTGTTGCGGGGGGGGCAGTGCCATGACCGGCCTATTATTCGTCAATGCTCAAAGCGCGCGGTGCTCCGCCCGCCGCGCACCGGCCCGCCTTATATTTTCATCGCTGCCGGCCTCGTCGCGCATTCCATATGCGCGGAACAGCGGTCGCGGTCAAACTATAGGAACTTGGCGCGCGGCCAAAATCCAAACGAACGCCGCCATTTTGTTCACTCAAAACAATGCACAAAACAGTATTGCACAAATATTTACCAGCAGCGCCCCTCGATAACCTCATTCTACAGCCCAAAGGTCCTTGCAGAAGTGTATGTGTATGTCGTGAAGCTGGTTCGATATTTGGCCTATGAAGGCGTAGCAACCCCAAGTGGTATGGGACAAGGGTAGGAAGATGCTGAGATGGGTGTGATTTGTACACTACTTCATCATCATAAGCAGAGATGTGACTTATCTTAGATAAAAGTATTTAAAATACAGATACAAGATACAAAATGCGTATTTTTATCTTATATCTGAAATACTTTTCTAATTTTGTATCTTGTATTCAATATATAGATAGACACATTCTTTTCGTATCTTAGTATTTTCTAAATACTAAGTTAGGTAAAATACTTTTATTCATTATGTATGCATTTTTTTTACATTACGGAGATAAAACTGAACGCACTCTTAAAATTTTAATTTATCAACTTTTCAAGTTGCTGTATTGTCCTGGCACAGATGAATAAGGTTGGGACACTCCGCAAAATCTATACATATAATAAAGTCGTAGCGAATTCAAAACTGTACATTGAATATTTTTGAAATAAAGTAATGGCTACGAGGTCTCGGATCGATTCAAATGCCAAAAATAATATAGTTTTTAGAATTTTTGTCTGTTTGTCTGTATGTATGTTCCAGCATCACGAAAATTCTACCAGACAGATTATGTAAAAACATTGCCTAGATATTCCCTATGAGTCTGGTCAAACTGTAGGGTATAAACTATCACGCTATTTGCTATGGGGGAAGAGCAATATTACATATAATGTTCGTATTCTTCGTTCCAGCATCACGCAAATATTACCAGATAGATTCTAAATTAAAATTTTATATCTTAAAAATGTATTTAGCAAATACTTATTTTGTATCTTGTATTTCAAATACTGTTTCCAAAACTATCTTGTATCTGTTATTTTAAATACATTATTTAAAGGTATCTTGAATCTTGTATTCCAGATATTTTTTTTGAGGTATCTTGTACATCTCTGATCATACGCTTATCTTAGTCGACCCTGGTAGTGCTACTATTTGAATTCGACTCATACCCCGCGTCTTATTTAAAAACGATCATCACGCGAAAACACGATCGATCGAATCGAAGTTTTTGTGTTCCGTGAACCTGAACGTGTGATCGCGCCGACAGATGGCGCTTTCCGGATTTCTGAGTTGAACAAAAAGTGACATGCACGCGGCCGATCGCGTATTCGCGCGGCGATCGCTTTTAAATAAGGACGCGGTCTATTTGATTTTCTGTAGACGTGTGTGTGATGTATTGGTACATTTCTAAAGTAGGTACTAGAATATAACAATCACGGTTTGGACGTGTTATAACTAATTTACTTTCAATCGAGGCTGTTGGGTCGTCAAAAGCTGGTCGTTAGTCTGGTTGAAATTTTTTGAATGGTTATCATACAGCCGCTATACCACTAGAAATCGTGCAGTTTACTTAAGAAATATGTGTAGGTAGGTAGACTAATGCCCGTTTTCGCCGAGAACTAAGTGATTTTCAACGCTAAGCTCAGCGCTGAGAGTTGAAAATCCAACAGTGCACTTTAATTTAGGGATTTATTTAGACACCTAAATGAATTCCTAAATAAAAGTGCACTGACAGTGTACTTGGAAGCTTGAAACTTGTTCTACCGTGAAGTTTTCCTAGAAATTGTATTGTTAGAGTCGCGTCGCGTCAGTCTGCATGAGGCCTATGCGATATCGTGATTTACAAAAATGGATCGACAACCTGTACGCTAGGGCTAGTTATTACTTTACGCGGAGCCGCAACACTTGGAGTCGCTCGTGGAGTCGTCAGAACCCCGCGAAGACGGAGCTTCGCGGGGCTCTGACCCCCATGGGAACAGGCCCGGAGGATCGGCGGCGACACAGCGGCTACTCGACCATGGGCATTTCAAGACACCAGCGCATGCACAGGGGAGATGTCGATCGGCCGTTTATTCGCTCGTAGAGCTCGACGCGGAGACCATCGAGTACTTCGAACGGAATCCTCGTCGAAGTACGCGTATAGCTGCGGCTAAGTTTGACGTAAGCCGATACTACGTCTGGAAAGTACTCAACTGTGAAGTGTGTGTGAACTGTACATCCCTATAATTTGCGTAGAGTTCATGCACTCCACGAAAACGATGCGCCGCGCCGCGCTGGCCAGAATTGCTTTTTGTCAGTGGTTGATAGGTTACGTCCTACATGTCTACGGCCCTTTTAGGACTACTTGTAGAAACAAAAAAAAAAAAGTTCTGCGAGTCGTCCAACGTTTCTTTTTGAGTTGAACTTTAAACTTTATCAACATTTGGTACAGTTAGTAAGACAAGATGTAACAAAAATTTTTTAAGAATCTTTCGGTCAACAGCACAGACACAAGATTTTATATACGCATTCAATTATGATAGCCCGTTCTAAAGTCCACCATTACCTGGCTGCTGCATCCAGGATTAGTTCTAGAAGAGGGAAACTTATCAGCGGTCAACAGCTTATACACAAAATTTAATATACGCATTCAATAAATTATGATAGCCGAAGTTCACCATGATCTAGGTACTGCACCCAGAGATTGCTCCAGACGAGCAAACTCCTAAACGGTCAATAGTACATACAGTAATTTTTATATATGCATTCATAAACCATGATCTGTCTGCTGACCCAGGATTGGCTCCATACGAGAGATCTCCTCAGCGGTCAACAGCTCATGCACGAAATTTTGTATACGCAATTATGGTAGCCCGTTCTAAAGTATATCATGACGTGGATACGCAATTTGGTTGGTTTCACAATAATGTCTTGTGTAAATGCGTGTTTGGCTTCATTGGATTTGTCTTTAATTTTTTATAAATGTATTGTACTAGGTACCAAGACAAAATCATTTCCATGCGGAAAAACAACCATTAAAATTTCAGCGTATAATAAATACTCTCCAGCTTTAGTTGCTTGTTTGGAGGTAGGTAGCTATGTCGTACCTACCTATATAAAATACAGAACAAAGTTATAACAGTAACATAATTTATTATCTAAACAATTAAATTAAGTTTAACATTATCATTATAATGTATAGGTAAACATTGTGTTCGTAGGTTCATTTTGATAAAGAAAAAAATTCATTATGACATTATCTCCGTATCATGTGTACACTATACCAGTCTATGTAGAAGATAAACCGCGATAACTTATCTGAATGTAAATACGATTAGTCTTTAGTCAAAAGTAGGGTTGCCAGGTGTCCGGCTTTAGCCGGGCATGTCCGGCTTTTTACAATCGTGTCAGGCCAAATATAGAAAAGTCCGGCCTGTCTGGCTTTTGTTAGGCTTTTGATCAACCCCGCCCCGCCAAAAGAGCCTTTCAGTGTAAGTAAAGAAGTTACAAATCACTTTAGTAAGAACAAAATTTGTGTTTAACGTAGAGTAAGCCTCAAACGAATAACAGTTATAAGTGTAATTTTATTTTTGTCTTTTGAAAACCAGTGTATCAGGCTTTCAGGGCAAAATGCCCGACTAAATCTGAATCTGTCCGGCTTTTCTATTTTTGGGCCTGGCAACCCTAGTGACAAGACAATAGCTATATTGCCTTACCTAATCTTAGGTACCTACCTAATATAACATAATATTATTATTCTCTTTATTACACATTTAAGTACATACATACATATTAAGTAAAATTAATATTTTTATACAACATTAAAAATTAGCGGTCCATCGTTATCAGGAACAGGGTCCAATCTGCAGGTGGTCAGGGCTCTTGAGGGAGGAACCTCCTCACTATGTGTGCCGTGTCTAGAAGTAATGCTTTTTGAATCAAGCCCTTGACCCAGCCGCGCAATGAGAGCCTCCTGAGGTGTTGGTCAAGGCTCTCCACTATAAGGCCATTAACCGTAACGATTATCGGGACAATGATTGCAGCATCCACGTCCCACATGTCGTCCACAATATTATTATTAGCATCGATTATTAGGTATTATATTGCAAGTAGGTACCTATATAAAAATATTGAGAGTCAAAATTGAACTCGTAAACCTGCTTGATTTTGGTGTGATCGTATATGTGCACAAAATACGAAACAGCCTCATTTGTTCCATGGTTTTAGGGCTGTACCAGCGGATGAGCATTTTCCCGACTCTTTCTACTATCCCTTTTTGTCGGTCAGAAACTTCTTTCACCAGAGCGTGAAAGAAGTCGTTGAAGAGCGGCTCTTGCAAGCAATCTTTCTCGCTCTAGTGAAGGATGTTTCTGAGCGGCAGAAAGAGCGCAAATAAAAATCTTGAATGAGGCGGTACTGACGGTGGAACTGTCATCATCTATATGGTTAAAGCTAGCCGTTTTTCTCAAACATAATCTTGGTATAAACTCTATCGTCGACATGTGGTGGTTCAGGCACGATGAGAGGTCGTCCATCCAACTTGATCTCGCTGTAAGGTGCAGAGTACATGCAGGTGAAGCCAAGCTTTTCTGCAGACATGGCTGAATAGGCACTTGAGGTGTCCATGCGGAGAACTCTGACACAACGTTTCTTTGCCAGGTTTCTGAAATGTGAGGAGATGGGGTTACTGTTATATGCGTATCATGAGGATGGACTATTTCAGGTAGATTAGCAGCAACAGTCGAGAGAAGAAGGGGTTCATGTTATTTATTTATTTATATATACTTTATTGTACACCACAAAAATACATAACAAAAAAATACTTAATCAAACACTACAAAATATACAATGGGCGGCCTTATCGCTTTCCGCGATCTCTTCCAGGCAACCTTAGAATGGACAGTGATTTACCTGGACATAAAATGGGGCTGTCGTTGGTGCAAATTATAAGTATACAATATACTAGAATAGATACATAGATAAATACATATCCTAAACAATAGATACATAAATACATACATACTAAATATATACGTATAAGCAGCGAAGAAAAAAAAAAAAAAAAATTAACTCTATAGATAATTACAGTTATGAGAACAAGATCACAACGACAAGTAATGTTCCTTCACGAGCCTCTTAAACACAGGTAATGATTGCGCACGCTTTTTTTTTTTTTTTTTTAATGTTATGTGCTTATTATCACAACTGGCTATGTCAGGTAGATCAACAGCAACAGTTCTTAGATCACACAGCAACAGTTTTTTCCTCTTCTAACTACAGGCAAAACTCATACAAGGTGCGAGCGAGTAAAAAAAAGAGCTTAATATTCTTTGTAAAGCGTTCTCATTTGACCCATTTACCATCAATACCTATTCTGCACGCGCTCGGCTGAACGCTGACTTTTTTAAAGTGCATAGTGCTCATTGTACCTACATATATATATATATTTTATCGTGCTTGTTAGTGATCCTAAGATTTCTACTACTTACACTGTTTTTACCCGTGAGAACCTGTAATTGGCTGTATGTTTCTTAAACAACTGTTATCCATTTGTTATAGCTGTTGGTTCTCCTACCAATAAATAAATAAATCAGTCTACACATCCTCACGCTTATTTTTCACCGAAGGGTTAGGCAGAGCTGTTCCTATAGTAGGTACACCAACATTTCGCCAGTTATGTTTACCATGTAATATGACATCACTTTAGTTAAGGTAGGTGCACGTAGAAAGAGTCTATTCTATTGCTAATTTCAATGGGTTTCTACAGATTGTTTTCAAGAAACGAGACGTCCCAAAAGACGAACAGAACAAACCATAACTAACATGAGTAGCTGACAGGCCTTATTTTTATGCAAATGAAACAGCCAAGTTTCGAGATAATGTGAAACATTGAGAGATCTGTTTTGTCTTATTTCAATACAGTACTAGTAATGTTGAGTGCCGAGGGATCTCGTGACGTCAATCCATTGAAATACAGACTGAGCTAAACTATAAACTATTTATTGACCAGTCTACGGTTCTGATCTAAAGTTCCTGCTTCTGCCCCCGTTCTTCCACAGTCTACTTACTCAGTCTCGAATAACAAAGCATTCATGATGCCTTTCTTCCTCCAATTGGGGTCTGTGGCCGCAATCTTCACATCCAGAACTTCGTGTTCACCAGGGAACTTCTCCCAGAGCCTGGAACCTTCCTCTCGTTTCGCCAACACATATAGAATCTTCGCGAACTTTGGATTTTTACATTGCTGTGCCAGGCTTAAGTAGTCACTGCCTTCTTCCGCCTGAAAAAGTAAGAAAAGGTTTATTTCTTGCAGCTTTGTTTTCTATTTTGTGTCTCATGGATGTACCAAATAGGCGTCCCAGGTCCTACTGCTTCTGCCATATGCAGGATTTCAATTGATGATTCCGTAAAGCTAGAAGCTGTCTTTAATTTTCATTGTTTAAAATGGAAGAGTTTTCTGTATACATTAAGTACGGGAGAACATGTTTTTCAACTCCAATGTTATGTTTGTTCTTGGGATAGGACACGGTGGAGCATACGGTGGAGGTCTGCCCGGCTTGGGCGGGGCACCGCCGTGTTCTCACGGAGGCGATCGGCGGCAGTGATCTCTCGCGTCCGGCCCTGGTTCAGGCCATGGTTCGGAGCGAGAGGGCGTGGGAGGCCGTCACTTCCTTCTGCGAAGCAGTAATTCTCGCGAAGGATTAGACGGAGCGCGTGAGGGAGAGGCAAATGTCGCGCCCTCACGCCCTTAGCCGCCGCAGGAGACGCTATGGGCATCGGGAATCGCAGGCCGGTTCCCGGCCACCGCAGGCGCGGGCTTGTGGACGGTGAGCAATGGGTAGCTCGCCGTCCGATAAGGACCAGGCCCCGGTCGACGGCGCGTTGTGTTCCACGCACGCCTCAAAGAGATGTCAGCACAACGGAAGGGGTCCGCTAGGACCGATGCCTGCCGGGGTCCCGAGAAAGTCCGAAAGGGATACCGTGGCCCCTGGCAAAGTACAGGCTACTGAAGGAACACGGCTGGGTTTTAGTCAGTAAGAGTCTGACACTCCCTCCCGCTCCGTCCAGAGCGGGAGAAGTTATTTGATAATTTCCCACACTCAAAAAAAAAAAGTTTGTTCTTGGGATAAATTCATCCCAACTACGGAACCCTTCAGGACTCTATAGGAATAGCACTACACACTGCACTACACACCTATTAGTGAATCTTAGAGAATCCCCAGCATAGGGGATCGTAGTGGAACATTGAGTGCTGTGTAGTCCCCTGGAGGACTGGTCTAGAGGATTTTAGTGGAACGAGCGATAGTATCTACTGTAGGTACCTACTGAGTCCATTTCCTAGAAATAGGCAGTAATGGTAACAATAAAGGTTGGTGAACTTTTGTTTACTGGAGCGTGTGGACCACAGACCACAAGGAAATCTCGAATTTATGTTTTGCGTTGGTCAATGGTGATGACCCGGCCGGCCACAAGATATCTAAAATCTATTGTTTTGTAGTGGTGACAGATAACAAATTTTGGTGTTTATAGATATCAAACTGTTTATGTTAATATCCTTATCTTTAAATTGATAAAATGTGGCTTGCCTTTGATACGAATTTATACCAAACTTAGTTTTATGTAGAGAGTTAGAGTTAGAGTTCTGAAATATAATATACATCTAAAACTAAAATACTCGTATATAAATTATGTACAAAAGTATACAGAGGAAAAAAAAATAAAGAAAAAGGAAGAGCTCATTGGGCATCAAAAAATTCATCCGCATCGCTGTCTTGTTGGAAAAGTGCCCAAAAGGCTGGCAGCATTGCCATCCAACGTGGCAATGCTGCCAGCTTACCGTTTACCTAAAAATTGGCCAGCCCTCTGGTCACGTGAAGAGTCGACCAACCGCTTGGCGATATCCCGAAATACTCTATGAGCACTCAGACCCCACAGCCCTAGTGTTTCAACCCAAACGGCTCAAAAATATAGCTACCAAAACGGTTGTTATATTTGCGCCGTTTGAGATTTTCTACACCTGCAGCAGCCGCCCCAGCACAGCCCGCCGTGCTAGGAAGATGGGATGGCGCGAGGGTGTCGACACTGGTTGCATCCCACACCAAAGGCCTACCCAACTTCCAAGGCAGTATCGTCATTCTCTCTGGCCTCTTCCCATCGTCGCGTGTCAAGCCATTGGGTTCTGAAACAGCTGGCACCCCGGCGGTGTCAAGAGCCCGACGGATGATGTCATTAATGCTTGCGTGCCGTGCCAAACGATCAGCGCTCTTGCTGCAGGAAAGGCCATGGTGTCTGATGCGGTCGACTGCTTCACCGCAGTGACTTTGATGCGGAGCCCCGCAAGGAGCCGCCCAATCGCAAACTTGTAGCGAGCCGGAAAGTGGTGTCACCCACCATTATTGCATTATTTGCATTCCATAATGTGGATCAAATAGTTGGTAGGCTTAAAATTAAAGAAACAATTATGGACCCTGTCGGGTACAGCATGGCAGGAGAGAGGACCAAGAGCGTTTAATTGAAGAGCGTGCGGGATATAGTTGCTCCCGAATATTCGGAATAAAACCATTCACTGTGATACATAGGTTATATAGTTTAATCAGCCAGGAACACTCACAAAATTGTAGTACATTAGGTAGATTGATACAATCAGAATAACAAGTGATAGTCGCACAATAGAAATAGTGAGAACCTGGATTAATAACTAACAAACAGTCAAACCCCGAAAAATAACCGTCAGAGTTTTCGTCCAAAAACGTAGTGATGTGTCACTATCGTAGGGACGTTACATAGTGATTCGGGTGAATGATTTGTTCATCGTCACAAGCGTTTATATTATTTGTATTCTGGTAATTGTAGTTTCATTTTCTATATTTTATGTATTCCGCTTTGAAATTGGAAGTAGCTTCAATTTTCTCAATGACCATCTCTTTGACAATTCAAAACGTACCTAAGTAGGCCTAAATGGTTTAATTTATATACTTAAATACTTTTAGTTGGATAATTTGACCTACTAACCTCTTTCAAAGCACTAATTCCGCTGACCATTACTCCGACGATATTGCCTTCTTGGTCTACTGCCTTGAAGGACCAGCCATCGCCGGGTAGGTATTGTCTGCAATATGCTTCAAGCTCGGTGCATGTTCCGTCACTGCAGAGCCCGACAGCTTGGTTCATGGGCTCATCGATGAAGAATGTTCTGGAAATTGTAAATTGAGGATTCTATACTTTTGGCAGTTTTAGAGTTGGACGAGATTAGGAAAAATAGGCTTTGAAGTAGGAAAGTAGAGTTCTTAGTTCTAGGAAGGATACTTCTGCTTAAGTTATTCCCTAATGCTGAGGGTCCTCTTCTGGGGATCACTTTATCGCGAATAATTTATCGTCATCTGTTTCGACGACCTGCGGCTTGCGCTTGAATATCGTCGTGAATTCATGAATCGTGAATAGGTAAGGACTAATTGTGATGGAGTGAGGGTCGAATCTGGTGTTGGAATTACCGTTTGTACTGGTGTGATTGTCCCTACCTATCATAACTGTCTTTTTGGATATCGTAGAAAGTGATTCTTCTTAAATACCAATATAGTATTGTACCAAGCTGTAGATATTTCCCGAAGCCCCCTGTTTTTCTTATAAACGGTAACATTACTTTCAAGTTTCATGGAATTTCAATTGAAATCGATCATTTGTTTCTAACGAACTCATTCATCGAACTTACCGTCGCAGTAAGTCCAGGATAACTTCCGTATCTCCTGTTTTAACGGACTTTACTTCATAACCAGCCATTGTGCGCACGATCCCTGAAAACAAGAGCCGAAAACTTTTATAACGCTTCGTGCAAATGTTCATGACTGCTCTTGTCAAACAGCCAACTAGATGAATATTTTATGAGATAGGTAGATAGATACCTACACAACGTAAATTTGTGCATTTTCTACGCAGACCAGCGCGACGTGACGGCGCGACGCCACTCGAACAATACATTTTCTAAGAAAACGGTATAACAATAACCGGTGTCGCGTCGCGCTAGTCTGCACGAAGCTTAATATACATCTTAAATTCACTGGCAGAAAACGCAGTCTAAACCGCTGACTCCAGAAACATGAAATATTGCAAAAGAGTTCCTTAAACAACATGTAAAAAGACCCTGTTCGATCCGTGAGGGTGTTATTACGTATTGTAGTGAGAGACTATTAATGAGGTAATTTTCTGGAAAAAAATAATTCACCACATTTTTTTTCAATGGAGAATATTACCGGGTTAGTACATTGGGCGCGGGCGGCCGCCCGTTATTTGGCGGGTGTCTACAAGTCATAACATAATTATGACCTCTGTTGAAAATTTTTAAATTTTTCATCGATATTTTCCGTACTAATATTACCCTATAATATTGGTACGGAAAATATGAATTTTAAATAGCAATAATTTTTTTATATCAATAATAATAAGATATTTTATTATTTTTTGGTAATTTTATTGCAGTACCTATGTGCCCCTTTCCGATCAGACAGGGTTTTTTTTTACATATTGTGAAACAAACGTGAGGAAGGATTTTTGAAAATTTAAACTTTAAATAGAATGATTCGTTATTGTCGATGCGAAATCGCATCGGGCACACTGCTTCCTTTCGGCCGCTTTGGCTTGTGTGTTAATAAATAAGTATGTATGGTAAGCATGTGGTATTTGGGAGGACCAAGTCTACACTCAACAACTACTTAGAATACTTTTTTTTTTTTTTTCAATTCTCATGTACCTTCTGAGTTATCTTGGACATTACTGACATCGGTGAAGGAAAACATCGTGAGGAAACCTGGACTTATAGTTAATATAAGTTTGAAATCACCAACCCGTCTTGAGCAAGCGTGGTGATCAATGCTCGTGCCTTCTCTGTATGAGAAAATGCTTTTGCCCCGCAGTGGGACAGTAACAGGCTGGTATTATTATAAATTTTGACATTCAAAAGTGCCTTTTATGTGAAAATTTTAATTACTAATTTGTGAAAGAGTTTACCAGGCGGAATGATATAACCACAGTAGGCCCGTATTACAGAACCTCACTCAAAGCTCAAGCGTTACTTAAAACTCGTTTATGGCCTTTTGATTCGCTGAAACTAGTTTTCAGTAATGCTTGACTCTTCAGTGAGGTTCTGTAATACGGGCCTTAGTTACGTTGCAAGGCATGATTGAGTGAGGTTCTGTAATACGGGAGTAGGTTACGTTGCAAGGCATGATTGAGTGAGGTTCTGTAATACGGGAGTAGGTTACGTTGCAAGGCATGATTGAGTGAGGTTCTGTAATACGGGAGTAGGTTACGTTGCAAGGCATGATTGAGTGAGGTTCTGTAATACGGGCCTTATTTACGTTGCAAGGCATGATTGAGTGAGGTTCTGTAATACGGGAGTAGGTTACGTTGCAAGGCATGATTGAGTGAGGTTCTGTAATACGGGCCTTATTTACGTTGCAAGGCACTATTGAGTGAGGTTCTATAATACGGGCCTTAGTTACGTTGCAAGCCATGATTGAGTGAGGTTCTGTAATTCGGGGCTATGTTATGTTGCAAGGCATGATTGAGTGAGGTTCTGTAATACGGGCCTTAGTTACGTTGCAAGGCACGATTGAGTGAGGTTCTGTAATTTGGGCCTTAGTTACATTGCAAGGCATTCTTGCATTGCATTGGTCTGAGTGCCTGAGTCTCTACAGAGCATACACCCAATCAGGAACGGAAGTAGATCGTTTGGAGACAGAATATTCCGGCCCCAACATTCATACCCAAAGGTAAATTCAATAACAATGCGGGAACTGGGCTTCGAGAGGGGTTTGTGGCTAAGCAATAACAGCCGCACGGGTCGAACTATTAGGTTAAGCTACGCTTGGCTAGTTTGGTCCGTGGATAGGTGACCATCTTTAACATAACATAACATCGGTATGTTGAGTATGGTCTTTCGGTAGACACCTCCGACCTTCGGAAACCACGATAAGGCGTTGCTCCCGTCTGTCAATCGCAGATCTTTGACAGTCATTACGGGTAGTCAGAAGCCTGAAAGTCTGACAACCAGTCTTCCCAAGGGATATCGTGTTACCCAGTAAACTAGGTTGTGGAAGTCAGATAGGCAGTCGCTCCATGTAAAACTGGTATATAGCTGCATCCAGTTAGACTGGAAGCGGACCTCAACATAGATGAGAAAAGGCTAGGCAGATGTTGATGATGATCTAGGGTTGCCAACTTTTTTATATCAAATATAGTATTATCGAAGACATTGCCTGTAAAAATATAGTAGATGGCGAAAAATAAAAAATAAAACATATACCTAGTAGGTATGTTTCAAATACATTTTTTTAATTCTTTAAATGAATACTTTTTTGCTACTATGAACCTATAACTATAACAGGTTTTTAGGGTTCCGTAGTAAACAGGGAACCCTTATAGTTTCGCCATGTCCGTCTGTCTGTCTGCGGCTTAGCTCAGCGACTGTTTGTACTCGAAAGCTTTTGGGGTACCTCAAAAAAAATATTTTTCATGACACGTAAAGTGGGGAATCATTTTTTTTCCCTTGTCTATCCCATGGTGTAGGGTGTCATTGAAAAGGTCGTTCAAAACTATTGTGAGTTTGTTATAATCATTTTTGGATTCTTGGATTAACGGATCCATGAATCCAAAAATGATTATAACAAACTCGAAATATTAAGCTTTAAGTGCAATTTTTTTTAGAGTCCAGTGTCCCCCTCTGCCAGCTAAATGGTTGGTTCTGGATATGTGGAAAAATTCATAGCAGTAGTATAGGTATATAACGAAATTAAAAGTAAAACTATCACAGCTAAGCTAAGTAGGCTCTACAAGTTAACGAGTAATAATCAACCAACTTACATTTGCAGTTGAAAAAACATGTTTTCCAACTACAACGGTAAGTTTGTTCTAGGGATAAATTCATCCCATCTACGGAACCCTTCATTGTGCGTGGTCTGACACGCACTTGGCCGGTTTTTTTTAATGTCTCATATCTATTGTTATAAGTACTCTAAATGAATATTGCAAATTCCATTAATTCAGCTTTTATGAGATTAATACTGACCTGCGATCATGTCGCCATTTTGTATGGAAATAAAAATATTCTAGTTTTTCCTACTATATTTTTTCTTTAGAAATACAGTAGATATTTAGGCCTTTAATTCAGGATACTAAGTACCTACATTATATACTTAGTAGGATTGGCAACCCTATGATGATCTGATGTCTGCTGTGGAAAGTTTTGTTCCTGGATGGAGAGAGGCCACGAGGTGGACCTACAGCAGACAGAAGGCTACTGGAAATCTATAGTTGCAAAGCACTGAGATAAACGTAGCAGTGATAGCCTAGTGCAGGGTTTCTTAAAGTGGGGTACGCGAACCCCTAGGGGTTCGCCATTCGACGGTAAGGGGTTCGTGCCTATTTACGGACACGACCGAGAGAGTAAATTCTAGTTTGAGTACTTATTAAGCAACAGGAGTCATTACTAAACTGACGGGGTCCGTAAGGAACAATGCCTGTTGGGGTTGCGGGTTTGTCCGAAAGAGATATCGCGGCCCCGGCACACGGGCAACGGAAGGAACACGGGTGGGTTTTAGTCAGTAAAAGTCTGACACGCCCTCTCGCTCAGCCCAGAGCGCGAGAAATCATTTGATGATTTCCCATCCTCAAAAAAAAAAACAGCGTCATTACTAGATGTACCCGTTGATGAAACTCTTCGAGCTGATTTTATAAGGACGTCTGATTTATTATTGGGCAGCTAGATAGAAAGAATATCCCGCACTGTCACGCAAAACGGTGAACTTTCTTACCTTTGCTACAAAATACTTATGTGAGAGTGGGTTTTCACACCTAATCATGATAAAAACGAAATACAGAAATCGACTTGATACTGAGTCAGAATAAAGGCTTAAATTTTCTAAAATTATATAAAAAATTGGTCCAATTTGCGACAAGAAACAAGTCCCCCATCACATTAATATTACAAAGATATTTTTTTTTAGCTCTATATTTGTTACCTTTTATTGAAATAAAAAACCTTATTTTCTTCAACATACCATTTTATTTTATATTTTTTCTTGGGCTGCGAAGCCCAAACGGGTTCGCTGTCATCTAGAAACATTAATGGGGGTACGTGGAGCCATTAGTTTGAGAAACCTTGACCTAGTGGTATGACCGTCAGACTGCCAAGTCGTAGGTCTCGAGCGAACCCAAAGCACGTACCTGACTTTTCGGATTCATGTGCGTATAGTATCACTTGCTTCAAAAACGGTGAAGGAAAACATCGTGAGGAAACCGGAATGCCTGAGAGATATTTCTCGACGGTATGTGAAGCCAAATCAGAGGCCCATGGGTGGTTTTAAAACTCTGACACCAGGTTAGTCACTAACCACACGAAAAGAAGAAGACAGAGATAAAGGAAATTGACGTGAACAAGCAACCTACTTAAGATTGTGAGAATTCTAAACACGTAGAATAACCGACAGGAACGTGGTGCGTTCGGTTAGCTATAAGAAACAATGCGAACATCGAAGTATGATGTATACCACTTATGTATCTACTATGTCTATAAGTCCTAACCGAACATCAACATCAATTAGATTATACATTTTATAATAATATAATACCAACCTGTTACTGTCCCACTGCAGGGCAAAGGCCTCTTCACATACAGAGAAGCCACGAGCATTGATCACCACGCTTGCTCAAGACGGGTTGCCGATTTCAGACTTACTTTATTAACTAAAGTCCAGGTTTCCTCACGATGTTTTCCTTCACCAAGATAAACTCAGAAAGTACTCGATTTGATTAGACTATCAAAAAAATACGAGGCATTTCAGATACATATAGGTACCTACAATAATACTAGATATTATTAAAACAAACATAAATCTTTAATTCATATTGTAGGTTACTATTAAAACTGTAGGTAGGTAATTATACAAGCTTAGGTATCGCAGTTATGTCTTATTGTCAATATTGTAATTCAGTACCTGCATGTCGATTCTGTAAAAATATCACCGTGAAAACTTGCGTGGAGTGAGCTGTCAGTGAAAACTCACTGATGCTAGGGATTGACCAAGCATTACATTTACAATCGTAATCGAGATTTAAATTATATTTTTTATGCTAATTCTATTGGACATTTTTTATTAAGTATTCTAAAGCTAGTATCTAAATGTCTAAACATTACATTATATACCCCCCTATATAGTAATGTTTAGTAAAATAACAAAGCAGATATCCAATCAGAAACTCAATTTTGTTTTATTCTATTTTGTTCCTAGACTAGTCCCTTAATATATATTATAGTCTAAGGCGCGACGCGTTACGCACGTAGGTACCTACCAACAATAAATAAAATAGAACGTACCTAGATAGGTATCTACACGTTGCTGCTACTTAAATACTAAAGAAAATGCTCATCGACATAGTTTGTTATTATGAACCCATTGTTAACTTATATTATAAACGCAATCGAGTGTTAATAGTGTGTAATTTAACCCCACACAAACTATGTGGGAACCTACCTAAACGATGTAAGTAGTCATATAGATAAAACGATGTGTATATTATTTGTACCTACCTACCGAATATTTTATTGGAGATAACCTACCTACGCGTTGAATAAAATCATATTCATCAAATCCTTCTTAAGTTCAACAGCTGACACTCTTGCAGCGCGCGCACACCGAATCACTTCACCACGTTGAAGCGGTAAGAATTGCGCTTGCGCGCTAGGTAGACACTATCACATTAAGGTTTTTTTTTACTTACTACGTACCTACATACTTATTTAACTTGTGACGCGTCACGTACTTGCGTACTAAATACCAACGTCCAATAAGTACCTACAATGTTTTATTCATCATCATCATATATAACCCAAGTAAAACTGACACTTGTAGCGCGCGCACATCACATCACCGAAGTATTGTCGCCGAGGAAATAACACGCGTTACCATGGTGACCACCCGCGTGATCACTTCACCCGATTCTCAAAGAATCGGATGAAGTGATCACTTCGCGCAGGCGCGCCGCTGAGGAAATAACACGCGTTACCATGGTGACCACCCGCGTGATCACTTCACCCGATTCTTAAAGAATCGGATGAAGTGATCACTTCGCGCAGGCGCGCCGCTGAGGAAATAACACGCGTTACCATGGTGATCACGCCGCGCAGGCGCGCTGTTACGCACTTTGTTTTTTGCTGCTTATTGCTGTACTTATTGGTACCTACTTATTAAATTTTATTTTATATATGTTCTGACTGCACATGCGTGACGCGTTACATACCTACAGGTTAAATAAGTAGTATGTAACTAGTTCATTTAAAAAAAACTAGTTTAATTATTGAAAACAAAATGTATCTAGGCAATAAACTGACTTTTTAAATGTACAAAACGGTATGATTTAGACATTGAATTATCTAAAAGTATTGAAATAAATAGGTACTCATTATTGACTCTGAATACGTATAGGCTTATGGACATGGCCGTCAAAGAGGGGAAAAAAAAATAAAGTGCGTAACAGCGCGCCTGCGCGGCGTGATCACCGTGGTAAGGCGTGTTATTTCCTCGGCGACAACACTTCGGTGATGTGATGTGCGCGCGCTACAAGTGTCAGTTTTACTTGGGTTATATATAATGATGATGAATAAAACATTGTATCTAGGTACTTATTGGACGTTGGTATTTAGTACGCAAGTACGTGACGCGTTACAAGTTGAATAAGTATGTAGGTACGTAGTAAGTAAAAAAAAACCTCAATGTGATAGTGTCTACCTAGCGCGCAAGCGCAATTCTTACCGCTTCAACGTGGTGAAGTGATTCGGTGTGCGCGCGCTGCAAGAGTGTCAGCTGTTGAACTTAAGAAGGATTTGATGAATATGATTTTATTCAACGCGTAGGTAGGTTATCTCCAATAAAATATTCGGTAGGTAGGTACAAATAATATACACATCTTTTTATCTATATGACTACTTACATCGTTTAGGTAGGTTCCCACATAGTTTGTGTGGGGTTAAATTACACACTATTAACACTCGATTGCGTTTATAATATAAGTTAACAATGGGTTCATAATAACAAACTATGTCGATGAGCATTTTCTTTAGTATTTAAGTAGCAGCAACGTTTAGATACCTATGTAGGTACGTTCTATTTTATTTATTGTTGTTGGTAGGTACCTACGTACGTAACGCGTCGCGCCTCAGGCTATTTATATTAAGGGACTAGTCTAGGAACAAAATAGAATAAAACAAAATTGAGTTTCTGATTGGATATCTGTTTTGCTATTTTATTAAAACCCCCCCCTATATAATAATGTTTAGACATTTAAATACTAGCTTTAGAATACTTAATATAAAATTATCAATAGAATTAACATAAAAAATATAATTTAAATCTCGATTACGTTTGTAAATGTAATGCTTGGTCATCCCTAGTATCGGGTGGGGTGACACTGACAGCTCACTGCACGAACACTTCCCCTAAGTTTTCACGGTGAGATGGTTACAGAATAGCACAGCTGGTCGACCGAGCTCTGCCCGGGTGAAAAAAGATAAGCATATCGTCCAGGTATACCAACGTGGAATCACATTCGGCTGTGAAAATAGAGAAAACGAATTTTCCCAGATATGAGACCTAGCAAGATCGCTTTTTCGCCACCGTAAGTAAACCTTTATAGTATTGCAACTTTCATCGAAATGATTAGAGCCGTTTTCAAGAACGTGATTAAAAATACATAAATATATATGTATATACAAATATTGCTCATTTAATAGTATATAATGTTGTACCTTACCTACTGTGACTGCCTCTTTGTACACTTGTAAATAGCGCTAAGTTATGACGTTACTTAGGTAAAACACAACACATTTATTTGTCCAATCAATTATATTGAATAGATAAGTACTGAAACACTCCCACATCCACACTCACAAAATGATACCTTTCTATAACAACAGTTAATAAGTTTTACAAAACTTAGTAAAATAAATTATTGTCATTTAAAAACATAAACAAATCGCTGTAGCGTACGGCTGACGCGCTACTAAATGATGTTTTGAACGCTGCGCGTACGCATTTACATATTAACGGTGAAAGATAAAAATACTATATTTAAGGCGAATACGGTGGTATGTTTGTTTATCTTATCGTTTATTGCGTAATATTGAATACATTCATGGAAGCATTTATCTAGTAAATATTTGGAGATTTGAAATTAATTATGTTTTACGATACTTAAAATTATCGAATTTTTGTTGACTGTTCAGAAAAACTGTTAAGGCGACGATAACCGAATTTAAATGATTTTATACTGAAGATCTGAACAAGTGGTGTTAATGATTTGGAAAAAATATAATGTTAATGTTAAAGCATTTTCTTAATAACTTAATATAGGAACTTATTTCAGATTAAGTTTTTATTACATACTGAAATTAATTAGTTAAGTTATGACTAACGTGGATAAAAAACTAAGAATCACGCAAAATCTATCAAGCGTATTTTTCTGAAACCTTCACCATTTTAAAGATAATTTAATTATTTATCTTTTAGTAAACGTGTTTTATTAAAATACCTTTTTTTATGTATAATAAATTAATAATAGCGTCTAATTTGGGACAGCGCTCCTTGATGGGCGAGTCCTATTACTGGCTGGACGTAAGACGCGTTGCGTGAGCTCAGTACAGAACACCCAAGCACACCACTCAAAGTCACTGGCATATATCTGCATCTTAACACATAAACTGGTAAGTGTATTTCATAATCATTATTAAACGCAACAATTAATTGAAATGACTTCCTTATTTATGCTGTAAGAGGGCTTATCACATGAAACGATAGGAAGGTGATTATTTCAGTGCTTTCAAATAGGTTACTTACTGATATCAATAGTAATCTATGTGTCGTGGTGGACAGCGCACCTTGATAAACAAGATAACACTAATCTGGAATAATATTGTATTTTCGAGAGTAAAAATGTGGTTATGAAGTTTAAAAGAGCGTTTATTCTGAAAGTGCGCAACGTTGCAAATAGATATCAAATATTTCGCTGTTTTGATTAATTTGGCATTATTACTGTATGGAAATAAGAAATGAGGAATAGAATATTGATAATGAATTGCAATTATAACATTTAATTTGATGTTGTAACCGTTTTAGGTTAAAAAAGGCATTTGGAAAGTTTTCAAATACTTTTACGATATTAATTAGTGCATTTCATAATCAATATTTTAGTTGTCTAGTTAGCCACATTTCATATTTCCATACAGTAATATTGCCAAATTAATCAAAACAGGTAAATATTTGACAGCTATTTGCGTCGTTGCCAACTTTTAGGATAAACGTTCTTTAGAACTCCTAAAGTACCTACACCATTTTCGAGAAATTATTTTTCATTACCTACCTACTTAGCTTGGTACTACGTAACTTATTATTATCGCTGTAGACAAGGCTTTAACAGAAAATTGCATTTATGATAATTTGCATATTATGTATAGCAGATTACCTACCGATTACCAAACCAAAATTATTGATTAATATCTAAAATCCAAGCAGCACGTGGCCTTTTTACCTGACTGCGGCGAAGCTAAAAAAGGAGGGTTATTATTGGCTAGTTAGCAAGTGTTGTAACTGTAACATCCTGGATTGTCTTCACTTACCAAACTTTCTGAATAGCTTAAGTTTCAACATCGCGAATAAAGAATATCTACAAGGTTAATGAGCAAAATCCTAATTTGTACATACATACTGCGTACCAGCAATTTTAATTATCATCTTTGCCTGCATAAGTCATCTTAATTTTGTCCTATCTCTGTCCTCTTTGCCCTCTCTATTTATTTATTTATTTATTTATTTATTTAAACTTTTCACACTCAAAAAAGTACAAAGGCGGACTTACGCTTTCCTATTCATACTGTCATTTTGAATTTTACTCATTAAAATGCATTCCAAAAATACCGGAATTATAATGACCTAATAATTGTGCTAAGCCAGTATTTTTTCACTGCAGGCCTCCTTACTCTCAACCTCTCTATCTAGAGCTACTATTATAAGGATCAGTCATTATTAAAGGAGATCCAGTCCTTCTCCACCCGGATATATCGAGAAGATATTTATCTTCATCATTCAGCTGAGAACCAAAATTAACGACCATTACCCCGAATTTTGTAATACACGATGAATCAGAATCTGAATCGTTTTGAAACAGATTGCTAATCCATTGCGTCATAAGTTCGAAAAAAAGATCTGCTCAACAACGTAAATAACGCAATGAATGTTGTTGAACTATCAAAATGAAACAGATTAGTCGTAATCGCTTACGGAAATGTGTTGCGTAATTAGATAGCTGTTCTGCCAGCATTTAGTCATTGGTTCATCTTGCGGAGAACATACGCAGTAGAAATTGCAAAATATCAAAATTGATTTATATACAAGTTGCAGGTGTAGGAGCCTTAAGTTCAACGGAGGAGTGGGGATCGGTTGCGACGATGACCGAAGCTGGCATTCGGTGCCGGTATATTTACTAATCCTCCTGTGCTCAGCGAGATTTGTACACATACCGCTACTACTTCGTCTCTAATGTCAATGACTTAAGAACGTCAGTTTTAGTAATAAAAATGGTTAAACAGGTTTTGTTACGTTAATTAAACAACTTCCTTGTCTGATGAATCAGATGACTCAAGGTGATTGTGTCTGCTTTGCGGAAGGTTTAGTTGTTCAAGTTCCCAATGGATTGTGGCGCCATGAAAAGTCTTGTAATCCTCTCAGAATATTCCTCATGAAATCTTTTGTAGTTCATTACTGGGCATCGATCTCTTCTGGAACTAGAGTACCTACCTTTATCCTCTGTATGCTACTAATCCTTTTCACATTGTATTGTAGCTCACTGCTGGACATCGGCCTCTTCCAAAAGTCAGGTGTATATGCATTGCTGTCTTTGCCAGATTGTTAATTTGGTGCATAGAGCCAGTTCTCTCCAGAAGATAGCTTTAAAAAAACTTCCATATGAAACTTGTAGTAAATTTCTGCGCCTGTGTCTGACCATGGACCTCCAGTCTTTGTTGCATTGAAAGATCTTTATGGTGTGTTTACATTTGCAGCTGAGTCAACAACATAGTAAGTGAAGTGATCATTATCACAGTATAACTAAGGACAGTACAGAAACTACATTGTGAACGATCGAAACAGACGCAATCATCGACGAGGCCCTAAGCGATTGTCGCGGTGCTGTCAGTTGCGGTTGCCGTATCGAAATGTTGACGCCGACGATCTTTAAAAAAATGAAGCGTAGGTAATAATTTCAACAAAGTTTCCGTACAGTCCATATTTTCATTGTATCAATATTTTTTGGGCGGAACCACAGATGAACACAGATAGTAACAGATAGACTCCGCAAAATCATTTAAATAAAAAGCGACTCTTGCTACGACAAAATAAAGTGCAATTCAGGTCGCACAGCGCCAATTACCTACAGTAATATTCACCTAGAAGTTGCCTCTCTTTCTATCGCGTAACTCTTATATCTTCTGACTCCGTTGCACTTACTGAATTTTCCCGACAAGTCGAGCCCGTCGCGTACATAGAGTTTCATACCTAAAATGCGGAGTGAGCTATCTGTATTATTCATCCGTGGCAGAACATAATTTTTAAATTGTATAAACATTTAGGTCCAGTAACTTAATTCCGTAATACACGATCAATCAGAATCTGAATCGGTTTGAAACAGATTGCTAATCCAGTGCTTCATAAATTAAAAAAAAAAATCTGCTCAAAAACGTAAATAACGCAATGAATGTTGTTGCATTGTCAAAATGAAACAGATTAGGTAGTCGTAATCTTTTACGCAAATATTTTGCGTCAAATTTTAATTAGATACCTGGTCTTTGCTAATACATACTACAGGGTTAAGGGTTCCCATAGACTGTGGCCATATGCTGTTAAGTAAGTACCTACAAAAAAAAATTATACGACATCTGGTCGCCATTCCGCTGAAAAATTCCATCTTGACAATACTATTTACTTACATACCTCCTACTTATGGATCCGAGTTGCACGTGTTGCTCCTCATGAAATTGGAGTTCATACATTATGCATTGTATGTAATGGATATAGCTATTATACCGTAATATAGTAAAATGAAATCGGTTCATACCTGTCTTACTAGGAATATAACTATGAGACGAGCACGATCTAGTAATATAACTATTAGGGCACTCTAACCAAATAGGTTAGGTTAGGTTAGAACTGTGACCAACTACGTCAAAATTGGTCGCAGTAACAAAATTAGGGCACTCCGACACTAATGACCCGGTTTCATATAACTATATTACGGATATAACTAGATCACTGCTATAACCATCTTACTCCGACAAAGCCATTATGAAGCCAACAAATATAAAAAATAATTTAATTAACCACCTTTACCCTTGGCCACCTATTGTCGTGTGTCGGTACCATTTTAATTGACTGTAACGTTAATTAACCAAAATAGTGTTGTCAGTATTTGTCAACGTCTAAAACTGCAGAGCTTTTAAAGGCAAACATGATAAAAAATTATCATTAAAATGTCCGTTTTATAAACGATCGTCGCGCGAACACTCAATCAGTCGCGTGCTTATGTCACTTCTTGTTCGGAAAACCGGAAAGCACGTGCGTCGGTCGGCGTGACCACGCGTCCAGAAAAAAAGTTTGAACGATATTGTATTCGCGCGACGATCGCTTTTAAATACGACGCGGGGTGACGGGTTTAGGCTGGTTTCACAGCTGTGCAGGAGACCCGCACGGGCCGCCCGTACACGGGTAGAGCCCGCTGTGCTGCAGGGCTCTGAGACGAGGAAGTAGTACGATATGTTATACGGGCTCTACCCGGAGCGGGTCGGGTACGGACTATCCGCGTCGCTGTGAAACATGTTCTAGCGCCTCACGTGTGTCTCCCGCACAGCTGTGAAGCCAACCTTAGAGTTCAGTTCCTGTACTTATCGAGCTTCCAAAAAGCAAAAGAAAAAGGCTGATTTTTCAATAGTCAGATAACTATTATGTGAACAATAAATGTGTCAGTTTGACATAATATTTTCTTTACATACAAACGCTGTCAAAACAGTGTCTGAGTTTATTCCTCATAAAAAAAGTATCTGACTATTGAAAAATTAGGCCTAAATTGCCTATCGCCGATAGTAAAAGTAGTAACTGGGCGACCGAGCTCTGCTCTGGTGAAAATAGAGAAAACGAATTTTCCCAGATAATGGACCTAGCTAGATTGATTTTTCGCCCCCGTAAACCACTATACGTATATTGCGACTTTCATCGAATTCGTTAGAACCGTTTTCCAGAACGTGGTTACAAATATATATATCAAATATTGCTCATTTAATATTATTGGATTTAAGTATCGTATCTGCAATAGTCTATCTTATACAAGCACGCCCGTCAGGGGTACCTACCTTGGGCACGCCACAATTGTGGCGATAAGTCCCCTCTTTGAGGAGTGGCTTGAGAGGCGCCACGGCGTCCTCACCTTCCGCCTGACGCAGGTCCTCACTGGACACGGCTGTTTCGGGAGCTTCCTGTTCCGCATAAAGCGGGAGGAAACGCCCGGGTGTCACCACTGTGTGGATCGCCCGGAGGACACGGTGGAGCATACGGTGGAGGTCTGCCCGGCTTGGGCGGAGCACCGCCGTGTCCTCACGGAGGCGATCGGCGGCGGCGATCTCTCGCGTCCGGCCCTGGTTCAGGCCATGGTTCGGAGCGAGAGTGCATGGGAGGCCGTCACCTCCTTCTGCGAAGCAGTTATGTTCGCGAAGGAGGAGGCGGAGCGCGCGAGGGAGATGCAAGCTGCACGCCCTCACGGCCCTAGTCGCCGCAGGAGACGCCCCGGGCGTCGGGAGTCGCGAGCCGACTTCCGGCTACCGTAGGCGCGGGCTTGCGGTCGGTGAGCATTGGGCAGCTCGCCGTCCGATAAGGACCAGGCCCGTGTCGACGGCGCGTTGTGTTCCACGCGCGCCTCAAAGAGATGTCAGCACCAACTGACAGCACAAAAGACCAAGGCCTGCTGGGGTTGCGGGTTTGTCCGAAAGGGATATCGCGGCCCTGTGTGCCGCACAGGCAACGGAACGAACATGGGTGGGTTTAAGTCAGTAAAAGTCTGACACACCCTCTCGCCCTGCCCAGAGCGGGAGAAGTCATTTGATGATTTCCCAACCCAAAAAAAACAAAAAAAAAACAAGGGGTACCTACCTATTTAAATGCAACTATGAGATAACAAACACAAAACAAGTGATTTAAATAATATACATAATTAGATTGCGGGACAATTATAATATTCAGATTTGAGATTATGTAAATAACAGTGCATTGTTCATTTTTAATTTCGTTGTTATAAAATTTTATTTAGAAAAACGTACTCACAAGATAGGTACTTTACTACTAATTTGCATTCATCCAGGCGAATATACAATTTCTTAGGTATGTATTATATTTTACATTGTGACACTACCAAAATTTGCATGAATGCGTTAATACAATTGGTTCTCAAATATTAATTATATTGTAATAAATTTATCATTGCAATACATGCATTTTTATTCGTCCATGATTAAATAGATGTCATTTTTGGTAAAACATGCCGCACTATCTAATTTTTAAGATCTTTGCAAGTAATTACCTATGTTTCACAAAGAAATTATTCTTATTCCTACTACGGTGCTTATCTTGCTGTACGGATACGTTCCCACATAGGTATAAATGTCAGTCCCAGATCTAGATTGTTTTTGAGGCGGGGCAAAAGCTGCCGTCTGTCGCCCTCCGCCAATCCTTTATGGTGGATGCGAAAAAATTTATTTGGAGAAAATTTTGAGCAACATATTAATCAAATTTTATCGATCGATAATGCGGCCAGTTCAACAGGGGCGCCAAAACTGTTGTAAAAACGAGAGAAATAGAAAGATTAAATGTGCTGCGCGTCTCATTTATTGCAAAGTTGCGGTGTGCTGGGTGGTGCACTTGTCTGCTACGTTTGAATTTGTCGCCCTCTGAAGTTGGCGCCCGGGGCACGGGCCCCGGTTTGTCCTTCTCTAGATCTGGGGCTGACATATGAAGACATGCTGCGGTATAAGTTTGCATGATGATATATTTACGTCTACCTAACAACAATAAAGGTTCGCCTGCCAAGTTATACCTCACACAAGTTTTAAGAACACACAAGCCTCGACATGCGGTGGGTCCGGCTGTGGTGCGTCCGGTTTATCAGCGAACTTAACGCAGTAGACCATTTTGTAACCGAGTCGTTCGGCCACGCGTTTGGAGTAGAGGGACGACGCGACTAAATGCACGCCACAGGCTCCACTTTTTTTCGCGATGCACCTAAAACATTGAAAATTCACATAAGAACAGGCAGTTCTCTATCTACGTCAGGTTATGTTCTCGAATACGGTATGTCCGTGCCGAAACTAGAAGTAATTGAAGATTCGAATATTTGTGTCAAAGGCAGAATGATGTATACCTCGACACGACTTAGATGTAGCATAAATTTGAAAATTTGCATTCACACATTTTAATTTTACGCATGTTTTTGTTTATATGAGTTTACAAGTTATTGCGTTTGCGTAAAGATCATTTTCGCCTAAATAAGTAATAAAGACTGATAATTTTGAAGGCGCACTCAGTTCGGATGGTGATTAGATTTATGAAATTTGCCAATGCTACATTTCAGCTGTGTCGTATTGTACCTAACACGAGGGCTCAATCAATCAATTCAGTCTATCGAAGTCCTCTGCTGGACAAAGACCACTTGCCAGCAGGGACTCTGAAATGACGTGACGTGATTTCCAAAATGGTTCCCTTTAACTGTATTCTTTTGTCGGATTCCTTCTCGAGGTCGTGTTTTCCGAGCTGTATGACTTGACTCCTCCGCAACTTTGAGTATGAAGTAATCGACACCCCAATCTGGATTGACCTCGGCAAGACATGTAAAACATGACCTGTTCAAGACCATTGGAATATCTATGCCGAGATAACTAAAACAATTCGCGTACTCTGTCTCTTCGACCAGGTCCTCCATTATATGTCGTCCTCTCAACTTGGGATCTGTGGATGCAAACTTGAGATCCACCAGACTATTGCAGTTGCTTGGCACCTTTTCCCAGAGCTTACTCTCGGTTTCTAAATACGCCATAAACCGGATTATGCACAAGAACTTAGGATTTGTACACTTTTCTACTACATCTGTTTTTAAAGAATCCTGCGGAAAAAGAAAAGAACATAAGTATTTTTTTGGGACAGGCTCTCGTTTCTACATATATCCAACTACTGCCACTGATATCGACCAGTTAGCAAGAATCGGTAGACCAACCGGAAAAGGATCGAATCAATGAGAGCCCCAGATAAAAAATTCAACTGTCTTGAAACTTATTGTTACCTATTATAAAAGAGATAAAGCGCTGTCGATTCAAGCTCCAAGACAGTAATACTTTTTTATATTTCGGCGCGCCGCGTGTGTTTTCATTGCTCACATTTTTGTGTAGAAGGGCATTGATGACAACTCCCACCAATTCTCCATTATCATCAACAGCCACCACTGATATTCCATCGTCCATGGCTTTGCTTATGTACGCTTCTAGCTCGAGACACCGATCATCTGGAGCAACCACCAATTTTACCGCCTTGGCCATCGGTTCGTCATGAAAGAAAAACCTAATAAAAAGATCAAAGATATACTTAACTTACCTACCTTTATGATATACATTCAGATCATGCAGCATGCTTAATCAATCTACAATGTTCCCACTACTGGGACTCAGGCCTCCTATCTGTGAAAGGGAGAGGGCTATAATCCACCACGCGGGCCCAATGGCGGTTGCCGGATGTTGCATGTCTTCGAATTTTTTGGTTCCTGGACATGCAGATTTCTTCACGATGTTTTAAGACCATCGGTGATGAAATAATTTACACAAAGTAAAGTGCCTGCTTGGGTTTGAACCAGCTGTTATTGATAATACAAATCCGTGACCACAAAAATTTTGAGGGTTATAATAATACTCAAGATAGGAAGGTAGGTTAATAAGTGTCAGTTCACACCGAGACATGACGCGACGCGATGAAGCTCGAAGAGGCCAGGGTTCCGCGCTGCACAGCGCGCCGCCACGAGACGTATCGCGACGTCGTCGCACGGAGGGGTATTTGATCCAAAAAGCTGGCCAAAATTATTTAATGTGTTTGTGTATCTACAATTGCTCTCTAGTATACTGTTCTCGAGTGAAAATGACATGAAAAGTTTTTTTGACTTTTTTTCAGGACAATAAAATTAAAAATATTTCAAGTTCACCAATTTTTTTAATTACTAGTATAATACAGCTTATACAATAAATATTTACAATAATTAGTCACTATATTCGTGTTCCGAATCACTTTGTGGGTTTTCGTCATCATCATCATCATCAGTACTCTCGTTACTGGCGCTGGTCACAGATAGATTTGAGATTTCAGCAGGAAGTAACATTCCAACGGTTTCTTTTAAAAATGGTTTGGATTTTTTACTTGATATAGGTTTCATGCCTGTCAAAAATGGATCTGAGCGCAACAGTAACCTGTTAACAATGTCCCGGTTACAAGCTTCCCGGGAAAATTTTCTTGAAAACCCAAGCCTGTACTGGCGAAAATGCTTGTTGCAGGCTTCCGCGGCTTCTTCGGACAGCTGTCCTATTGGCAAAATTGCCGAAGAAATAACAACAGCCCCATGAATGAGGACTTTGTGCACTGTTGGAGGCATGGGATACCAAGCATAAAGCTCAACATACAGTTTGGCGGTGTCGAAACAATATTTGCCAAATTTTTCTGTGTCAATCTTTAGACCACTGGATATTGTTTCCAAAATTACTTTGTGACGATATAAAAGGTCTTCATTGACGCCTGTAATTTCCGATGTTTTTTTTATGTCCATATAAAATCGCCTGGAAGAATTGCCGTCATTTGTATTGCCGAAGCCTTGTTTTGGGAAATCGACCAACAAACCAAGCTCCTCTTTAAATGCTTCCTGAATGACCTTCTTTCTCTCATCTATAATCTTCTGGTTTGGGCTATTTTTTCTCACTTGCCATTGTTTAATTGGTAATTTGTACGACAAGTGTACCACACTTTCGAAGAATCGTATTCTGGCATGCAATATTGATAAGCCAAACGTCAAATTTTCAGAGTCTGAAGGCTCAAAGACGGACATATCACTCAGATCGTTAAAATTCTTTGAAGTCGCGCCACATATAAAGCATCTCTGTGTGTATTTTGTACCTGTCACGGCATTGCAGACTTTTCCATCCACCATTGTGAAAAGCAGGTTGTGTTCCACATTAACTGAGCCACAAATCAACTTTAATTCAGTTTTCTGGAGAGCATTAATCTTTCCTTTAATGTAATTAACCTCTTCATTGGTGATATCCGTTGTCTCGTGGACGAATCTTATACGGATTGGCCTGCAGTACCTGGGTGATGACGGAGTTGGGTTTTGCCATATTACTTTCTTTTCATCATTATTTGTCACAAGTTGCAGGTATACAAAAGAGCTTTGAAAGATATTTGCATCACTTTCGGCTTTACTCTCAAATTTCTGTTTATATTGATTTTTCTGGGAGCCGTCACATCCCCATTTTGAAATCAACTGAAGATTATTTCTCTCTCCTTCAGGTACTCTCTCCAAAACTTCAGATAAACTTAAACATAGTCGACTAGTGGTAAGGTCCAGTAACTGTTGCAACTCAAGTTCAGCACAAGTCGATGTTACTCTATACCATTCGTTTGGGGGGTAACATTCTGATTTCGCTCTCTGTAACACAGTATAGCATGGGTATTTGGTCTTGTCCACGTTTCTTATTATTTCATACTGCCTTCTCGTTAGTTCAGCTTCAACAAATACTGATAAAGCCTGTGTCGGTGAAAGCTGTTCTTTCGAGAATATCCTCCTTGTCATGGCAATTTTATATTTTTTTGACCGAGTAGGAGTTGTTTCAGTGACATCTTTTATGACATTAGCTGCATCCACTTGCCCAATATTTCTTAAATTCATATGAGTAGCGAAACTCAATACATCTGAGGATGTTGTAGCTCTTAGGTCCTCCGTTTTACGCCTCTTAGATCGTTCACTTGAGTCCGAAAAAGTTTTGCTTGGACGACCAACTTTGACAAATTGATGGGTTTGTATTTTGATCGTTCCTCTTAACCATTCATCATTTTTCTTAAGAAATTTTGCTTCTGTGTTTCTAGCTGCAGACCACCTTTGTTTAAATTGATGTTTAAAATGTGAAAGCTGGTGTTTCATGTCTTTGCGCTTATTTTCTGGATAATTAGTAATATGCATCAGTTTTGTTTCAAGGTATTCCATTTTTTCCTCGAACTTTGTTCGGCATGACTCTTTAATTATGTCATATAAAGCTTTCCTCGTCATAAGAATGAATGTTACTGGTGGAACTGTCAACAAAACATAAAAATAATCAATACTAGAATGACCTGGAAAGTTGCGAGCGCATGGATGCAGCCTTTAAAAAATTGTTAAAAATTTGAGTGGTCTCTTTGGGTAAGAAATTATTACTGATTATTAAAGCTAATAGATTGGGCTATAATATCTTATGTAATATCATTGCTGGGCAAAGCTTGGAAGTATAACTAAATAACTCATGTTTACAAAAAATCATCTATATAAATTCTATTTTGATTGGTTACTTCAAACACGGAAATATTTACAAGGATTTCATAATAAAATGTTTTATATAGTGCTAAACTATGTACATACCTTCATCATCAGGATCCATTTTTAAAAACTTCGTTATATTACACCAATTCACTTATATTTTAAGAATATTAGGTTTGTATTTTATAGCTTCGACAAAGTTAACGTATAGCGTGTGCGACAGTCGACTTGCGAATGAACAGGTTTCGATTCTATTGTTCCGTGAAACAAAACAAGTGCGCAGGTAGCTAGCCCGAACCCTTGGCTAGTTCGGGGAATTCTCTCATAGGGTAAATACGTGGTTTGAAAAGACTTTTGGCCAACTTTTTGAGCCAAATACCCCTCCGTGCGTCGCGAGGCGCATCGTGAAGCCGTTGGCAGCGCTACACGCCTCTGCGCAATGAGACACAGCGCGGTGCAGCGAGACGCCGCGCGGCGCGACGGAACGCCCCGCTAGTTAGGTAATAGTAGAGACAAGTCATCACGACGGATTCAGGCTACGCCTCACGTCGTCACGCCTACCGGGCGGCGAAGCACCGGTCTTTCCTGATGCGTCACGCAGTCACACTACGCCGCGAGGCATCTCGAGGCGCTGCGCTACGCCGCGGGGTATTTCCGAATTATCTCACTTAAATGTGTATATTTTTGTGTAGTAAATAAAGTTATACATATTTTTTATCACTATCATAAAAAGTGCGCGCAGCGTCGCGTCGTGTCACGTCTAGGTGTGAACTAACCCTAAGACTGGTTGCAATTTTTACCTTTTGAGAAAAGCGAGAGCGCGATCTTTGTCATTAGATGCGAGTGCTTTGATGTGGAATGCGCCTTCAACTTTCTTCTTGATGCCACGCTTCAGTACCTGTTCCGGGAACTTGACCGCGAGCTAAGAGAAAAATGCTAATGCTAACTTAGAAAAAAAGTATTATAAACTAAGATGAACAAATAAGTTGCAGGAAGAATTGCTAGGTTACGGTTACACCCATCTCGAGCAACTTACTCTCTAAATGGCATATATTAGCCATTGAGGTTCAATGTAGGTAATAAGTAGCTCAGCTCACATCATATATTTTCAATAAGCGAATTTTCCTGAACGTTTCCATATATTGTAGACTTTCTAGAATTTGTAAAATAAATAGAAATTGGAAATATAAACAAATATAATAGAAAAAATATTCATTATCCAAATGCCAATCACAGATGCCATTAATTGACATAAGGTTGTGATGGTCATTTATGTATAATCTATGGTGTTCGTTGTGGTGATGAATAATCCGAGCTTGATCCAAGTGAATTATGAATGGACATGGAATTAGTATGTACGAGTACTACTTATTGAATGGAATACAAAGTAGTGTAGGTAGCTAATAAAGTCTCCGTCATGAGAAGCTATAAATTTTGTAAACAAATAACTTCTATTAAGTTACATAGCGAGACAAATAATCTCAAATTCAATCAACTCAAAGCAACATACGCGTAGTATGCGTCTGAGTTCCAGTACCACAAAACATTAGACGACAGCGCTATATATCGCTAAAATATAACCCGACGAAGTGAAATTGCTCGTTAGTTTCGTGTTACACGTATGTTACTTTGAGTTGAGCAAATAAATGATTTTGATTTTGGTTGATTGAATTTGGGATTATTTTTTGTTGGTTGAATTGTCGCTACGTACATAACTTAGTGGAAGTTCTATAATTTAAAAAAAATCTAGCTTTTCGTGACGGGAACTTTATCTATGGATATTTTGTCAGAAATCGGAACAAACGCCGCCATCTTAATTTTTCAAGACTTACAGTAGGAATCTAATAACCGTCCGAAGCAGGGCGGGTCGCTATAAAATTATCTTTTTTCTTTAGTTAATAATAACCTGGGGACGAAAAATAATGGGTGGTGGACAAAAGACCATACGAGCTGAGGGACGCATGGCACTACAAATCGGAATAGACCTGTACACAGTGGGTGGGTCGTGAGTTCGAGACCAGGCAGGCACTTTACTTTGTGTATTTAATTTCATCACCACTGCTCTCAAATCGTTGGAAGAAAACATCGTGAGGAAAGTGGCATGTCCTAGAACCAAAAATTCTAAGACATGTGACATCTACCAACCCGCACTCGGCCCGCGTGGTGGATTACGGGCCAGTACCTCTCACAGAAAAAAGCCTTGTGACCCAGCAGTGGGAACATTATTAGGATGATTATGCAGTACTTAGCTGTCAGTAGGAAAATAAGCGGTGAAAAAATTAAAACAAGTGGAATATGTTTAACTATAGGTACATTTATTGAGATATAATTACAATATTTACAGACTAAATCACAATTTTATTGATTTGACCATACATTTATTTTGACTGGGCTTAGCAGATCTGCGGTAGGAGAGATTCTATATTTTCTGTGAAACCGCTTGCGCTGTAAATTTAACAGACTGACATTGGTCGAGGTTGACATTTTATTTTTTAATGAATTTACCTTTTTATTTATTTATGTAAAATACATGGTTATGTTAATTATACTGTATTACTTACAGCGCTAGAAATCTACATAATTACGTACTTTCCGAAGTGCTATATTTGCGCTGGTAAAACGTCGTTGTGTTACCAAGTCCTACTTTATGGCCACCAGGGCCACCGAGACTTGATCAGGTCTCACACTTAAAAAAATAGTCAGTATATTTGATCAATAAAATAGAGTATATTAAATAATAATACATTTTTAAGGAACTACAAACAACTAGGCTGATTGATACACGGTAGGAAAAATAACCTGAACATTTTGTTATAGCAATGTTCTGATAAAGTGTGTTGCTATTATATTTTACTAGGCACCGCTAAATTAAAACTATTTTAAAGTTATGGAATGAAGAATACTGCGATGCCTGTTTAAATATTGAATAAGCAAAGATTATATCTATTGAAGACAAACATTCATGGTTCTTATTTATTATTTCGAATAAGAGGCAATTTTTTTTTGAGACAGCTTCATCTCCCATTTCATTTGTGATTGAATATCCCTAAAATAAATAGTAAATTCGCAAGTTAACAAAGCAGGGAACAAAAATCCGTCGGTCACCCATAAAACTTCAAACATATAAGATCATAAAAGACGCGTCTCACGTTCATGTCTTGCGAACGATTCGCCTGAGTGTAATTCCAGCATTTCCAGCTTAATAACGTCTCCATTATAGCCTTTACGTTGCCAGGTACATTAATTTATACATAATAATATCATAATACAATTTTATAATTTCTTATTTATAGGTGTTTCGCTATACTAACAACCATCTACACTACTTAAATTGCTGCGATCCTAGGTTTGAGTACAATATAGGTGTAATGTGTCTAGAACTAATAGTTATCTAATCTGGATTAATTTGTGATTATCAAACCTTGAAGAAGTAAACTTTGTGCGTGTGGTGCAGATTCTGAAAAAGACAAAAATAAACTTAATTTTCATCGTTTGCGAATTAAATACATTACTGGCTTTAAGGGGTCGTTCAATAATTACGTATGAAGATTATGGCGATTTTTGGACCTCGTGGTCCCCCCTTGGTGAGATGTTGTGAGATTTGGCTCTACCCCCTCTTCCCCCACCGTAATCTCACGTGAGATTTTTCAAAATGCGTATTTTCTGTGTAATTGCATTTGACATTCTATTTTAATTTTAATTCTGTGACCTTTATAATTTTTACCTATTTTAATTGTTTATTATTATTATGTATTTTATTATTCTATTGTGATTTATTCTGTTGCAGTATTGTGAAAATTTACTGTGAAATTTTATTTTATGGGTTTTGCCTGAATTAAATGTTTTTTTGTAATATTACGGACCGATCCCCTCCCGCCCCCAAACGCCTCAAGTAATTAATGAACGACTCCTAAATATAGAACTGATTAATATTGTCATAGGTACTAATAACAAAATTCGACACGACCTATGGAACAAATCGGGGCTAACAATCATTTATTCTAAGCATAGGTAGACTAATGGTCGGTTACTATAATAAAAAACGAATCGTTTTCATTACCAATGGTAACCAACATTTCTTATTACCAAACTGGGCTAATAAATCGATTCGCAAGCTAATTTTCTACTAAGTACTTCCATATGTGAGGGTGTATTTAGATGCAAAGCTATGAGGTCTTTGCTTCATAGAGTCAAGAGTCTTAATTTTAACCAGTAACGGTCCGTAAATTATAGGAATCTGCCATAAACCAAAAAAAGTCTTATCAGAATCATCTGAATTCCCACGTTAAAGATAGTCTGTATAATTTAGAGTCAAATTTTACCTTAAAACTTCTTTAGATAAACGCTAGCGTCAAAGTGGGGTGGCTTCGGCTGTGGGCCGTCCGGGATATCAGCGTACTTAAGGGAGTAGATCTTGCTGTAGCCGAGCCGCTCAGCAGCGCGGGCGGAGAAAGCCGAAGTCGCATCCATTCGAATGGCGCACGCGCCGTGTGATTTTGCGATGCGTCTGAAATATAAAAAATTATAAGAACATGCAGTCCTCGTAATAATGCTAGGTTTTTAGTGTAAGTTACATAGCTCATGTTGAAACTGGAAATAGAGTCCACGCCACGATTGAAATCCGGCGGAAAATTGTGGAACTACATTTTTTTTTAAATGCAATTTGATGCAATGACTTAGGTAAACACTAGCGCCGCGTCTATCGGACTTGAGTGGGGGCGCGGACTCTAGTTCAAGTAATAATAATTTGTCTGTGGAACTATGTCAAAATATTGATAATTCACTTGTTCAATTCAGCCTATGATCCGTCAACAAGTTTCGCATTAATCTCAATTACTTATTGGTATTTAATTTTAGCTTCTATCAATTTTTATTTTTTATTTTGTTTCCCACCGCACGTTTTCTCCACACATTGGCAGAATTGTCGACATCGGCACCATTGCCATAAGGAAAAATAGAATAGAATTCAGCCTATGACAAACCGGTTTATTCTGTAAGTCTCACCGTGAAAACTTAAGAGCGTTTATCCTAAAAGTTGGCAACATCGCAAATACCTGTCAAAAATTTACCTGTTTTGATTAATATGTCAATTTTACTGTATGGAAATAAGAAATGTGGCTAACTAGCGAACTAGAATATTAATAATTAATTGCAATTATAACATTGAATTTGATGTTGTACCCGTTTCAGGTTTAAATAAGGCATTTGGAAAGTTTCCAAATATTTTTTTTACATGTAAAACTAAATATTCGGTGTTACGATATTAATTATTGCATTTCATAATCAATATTCTAGTTCGCTAGGTAGCCACATTTCTTAATTTCTTTCAGTAATATGTCCAAATTAATAAAAACAGTGAAATATTTGACATCTATTTGCGACGTTGTCCACTTTCAGAATAAACGCTCAGTGAAGTGAGCTTGAAGAGTGTTAATCCCTCAGAGTAATAACTAAAGCATAGAGGGAGCATACAAATTAGAGACAAATTACGATATATCTAAGCTCTTCTCTCTTATGGCGCAGATTGTACACTTAAAAGAGACAAATGCATATGCATTCATCTATGCTTAAAACTAAATGGACATTCCGAAATTGTCAAATGGTCATAGTTGGTCTCTTATTACACGACCAATTAAAAAAAGCACAATAGTTACTTAGTACACGGTTAACCGTACAAAGTATTGGATTTAGTCGTATATTACGTCGTGAATTTCAGTACGTGTGCTGGTTGAGGTGTTGGCAAAGATTTCAATCGTAGATTTGCCCTGCCGTGTTAAAAGATGGTCGCGTTTCTGTTTCGTTTTGACACCTCTGACACACAATATCGCAGACATTTGACTTGATTGTCATGGAAACGCCATTATTATTGTGCGAAGTCACTCTTCTCACTATGGGCACTTTTTCGCGCGACGTAGTACGGTGAGGGCACATCTACGATTTAAATCTTTGGGTGTTGGTCATTATTTTATTCAAAATTATAGATTTATGCACAATTTTCAAAAAAAAAATAGGTGCAAAGGACAGATCAATAGGCTGTTAACATGGCTTGTTATGTGTTATCGTGTAAATCACATTCGTAATGGAAAGAAAACAATGAATTTGTAAGTTTTTATCGGTAAGTGTTTTTTTACAGTTTTCCTATAAAATCCCGCGAAATATTTGGAAGTCATCACTAATAACATACGTACATATTATAATGATAATGATCTCTTCAAACTATCTTTATTACAAATTATGTTGTGATCGCGAATTAATTTTCAAAAAAATAAATTGCTAAATTGTGAGGTTATGTTATGCTAGTGATGTAGATACTTTTTTTTATCGATATGATAATTTTATGCCGATAAATTGGAAAAGGTATTGTTTTCTTTTTCAGTATACCTTCAAATGAGAAAGAAAATTAGTGTAAAGTGATTCCAAGAGCCAGAAATTATTGGACTAAGCATAGCCGAGTATGTTCTAAACATTTTACGAACGACTGCTTTGTAAGTAGCGATAAATGGAGAAGGTTTAATCCTGGCGCTATACCATCCCTATTTTTGGTAAGTAAAGCCATCTTCACGTGCGCTCACTTAGTGGTCAATTCGCGTTAATTTTTACCTATCACAAAACGTTCACAGTTCTGTGCCCCAAAGATCCGTGAAAAAAAATGTTTTTCTTGTATCTTTAGTTGTTTTTCTTGCAGGCTTGAGGGGTCGACTAAAATCGCGGGAAAGTCCGAAAGGGATACCGTGGCCCCTGGCAACGTACAAGCAACTGAAGGAACACGGGTGGGTTTTAGTCAGTAAGAGTTTGATACGCCCTCCGAGCTCCGCCCAGAGCGGGATAAGTTATTTGCCAATTTCCCACCAACAAAAAGGTGTCGACTAAAAGGTTTGTATGGGGACTGTGAACGTGTTAACCTTTACCAATTGTTTACTTTACTATATACTTTACCTAATGTATATTGATATGTATTTTTGGCTATAAATAAAGTATAGTAGATAAAACACAACAGACCAAGTTAGTTTTCTTTGTTGTTTTCAGAAATTTTGTATGTTATTGTATGGTTGAGCTGAATGGTGCTGATCCATGCGTCATGTTCGTGAACGGGCGCCGTCAGTCGGGAATGGCCAACTCTTAGCTTCAATGGCCGATTTAAATTCTTGAATTGTTCTTTGTTTTATCTTTTTATTACGGACGCTTTTCACGTGCACGTCTTTCTACATTGTTCTCACGTGTATAATTTCAACATGAATGATGTAACCAATATTTTGTAACAATTTATTTTATTTAAAAGAGTGTCCGTGGAATTTCTTGCCCATTCTTCTCCATAGGTACCTACTACTTTGGTATTTTACTGCTTTGGAATGGGCAATTAGCTTCATATTTCTGACGGACCGATTCCTTGACAATTCAAAAGTGCCCGTAAATGGTTTAATTGAAATAAATGCTTTGAGTTTGAGAAGAAAGCAGTTTAATTATTCGATTAAAAATCAAATAATTTAAAGATAAAGAATTCTTTTTTTTTGCTTATAAAGATAATTTTAATTTAAACTGCTTTCTTCTCCTCTCTTTATTTTATTGTCTATCCCGAAAATATTAAATAATAATCTGTTTTGATCCGATTGTTTCTATTCCATATTCAACTTTTTCACAAAAAATTAACCGACTTCCTTTCGTTTCGGAATTCCGTGTCCCAAAACGACAAAAAATTAACAGGTAAAGATACCGACTTTCGAAAAGAAAGTTATTTTTACTTTTTAGTGTTTTGCTTTGGAAGTCGGTTAGTTTTTGTGCAAAATTTATTATTTTTCTCTTTTTAGTTTTGGAACACCATCACAAAAAAACGAGTAAGTTCTATATTAAGAAAAAATACCCTTAGAACCTAGAACACAATTTACACATTCGTACTGTTTGTCGTTAAGGAGTTCGGTTATATGTTCCATATGTTGACAACTGCTGAACCGATTTTGATGAAACTTGTACTGTTTCCTAAGTTGAGAGATACCTAGTCCAATAGAAAAAGAATGACCACGATCCGATTACGAGTTTCGGAGAAATGCGTGGACAAACATACATAGATACACTTATGAAATTTGGCACACGTATTTAGAAGCCCACATAGAGTAACATATATAAATAATGTGCAATTCCAACAATATTGGATACTTACATACGTATCGAATTGATAACCTTTTTTTAGAAGTCGGTAAAAAGAAAAGTAAGATGGTTTCATATTCGGAAGGAATAACAGGAATAACTGCAAAGCGGTAAAAAAACTGCAATCGATCAGCTGAGTTTTTGTTACAGATAAGACTTGTGAGATTCATGATACATACATCTAAGTACCTAGTAGCTAAGTACGTAAGCAACCAAGTTCAAACAATAGCCGCCACAAGAGGACATCTTGCTGTAATTTACTTAAATACGTGACATATTTAATAACCGCGTGTCTTCCTGCTAGAACCGAATACGATAAAATATTTTTTAATCACTGAACTTGAACAGTCAAGGAAGCAATCTTACATGTAATTATCTAAGTAGGCACCGACAAGCGACCTTTACAATAAACATCTCTTTTGACTATTTACAATACCTTCAGAATGGTACTGCTTTCACTGCATAGGCGTACCCAGAGGGGAGGGGGAGGGCAGCTACCCCCCTCTGGATTTTGTATGCCTAAGTACCTACTGTTGTCAATAAAAGTTATGTTAGAGTCACGTTAAGACTTTGCAATTACAATAATGCAATGCAAGCAATGCTTTAAGGCTTGTGCAGACCAGCGCGACTTGTCGCGCGACGCGACACCGGTTATTGTTATACTGTGAAGTTTTCTTAGAAATTGTATTGTTCGTGTCGCGTCGCGCGACTTGTCGCGCTGGTCTGCACAAGCCTTTATTCTACGGCTACAATTGAATGGTCATTCAGTAGGTACACTAAGACGCGTAAAACCATGGCTGAGATCAATAATGGTCAAAGACAGGTTAAATGGGGTTTGCTCTGTCAGTCTTTGGTCAGTGTTATGTTGTATCTTGATCAAAATATGATCCTAGGTCATAACAAATATGTATTTATAGAATTGTAATCATTATCATTAATACATATCTCTAAGATAGATTTGTTCCATTGAATTACTTTTTCATGAAATCGTGGCATTTCAGAACAAATCTAACTTCCTACAAATGATTCTAAAAATTATAATTATGTAAATACATATTTTTTATGGTGGCGAATAATATTTTAATCAAGATACAATCTGACATTCACTAGCAAATTGCAAAAAACGTAAGAAAATTTGAATTTAGCTTTCTTTGCGGATCGACCTTAAGAAATTTCTGATTTGCCCCTCCCTGGGCCAAAAGCGGGGTACGCCCATGTTTTGCTGTTTTAATTATTAAAACATCGTGAGGAAACCGGCATGCCAGAGAGATATTTCTTTACGGCATGTGAAGCCAAGTCAGAGGCCCATGGGCGGCGTAAAAATTCTGACACCTGCGCGCGTAGCATGATAACCATGGAAACGGGATTTCTACAGGTTTTGTCGATGGAGGAATAGACAAAATTACAGATTGTGATTTTTTATTTGTCATTTTGTCTATTCTTCCGTCGACAAAACCCGTTGAAATCCCGTTTCTATGGTTCTCATGCTAATCCCGTTTCTAATGACCAAACAGAAGAAGCCTGCTTTAATTTTATTTTTTTACCAGAAAATATAAATCTAAAATGCCAACATGCATTAGGCAAGCGAGGTGATCAATGCTCGTACGTACTCTCTATGTGAAGAAGGCTTTGCCCAGCAGTGGGACAATGCACAATGACAACGCTGATATGATTATTAATGTGAGGTCTTATAAAAACTGCTATGTTTATAAACATTGAGTAAGACTAATTACATCGACATAGTGCCCTATTTATTTCAATTGGTTGGTCAACGAACACGCATGGTTGCATTTATAATTATTTCTTGTCATGACGTAGTCTAGTTTTTTGTAATGCTATTTTTGTAAAGTCTATTTTTAATTATTTTTAGGAAATAATGCAATAAGCCTACGGGCTGTCTCACAGTATTCGGACCGGCAATGAATACTTTTAGATTAATCAGAAAATAGAAATGAAATATTGTGATATTTTCTGTCACAAAAATGTTAATACATTCAACATTTTTGTGTGTTAGTTTCTCTTCGACTTCTTTATATGACAGTGCACCAGAACGATGTATTAGTAACTAATTCGCTAGTGTCGTGATTAGAGCGTCCTTGCGATGCTGTAACAATTGCATTATACACGCGTACTATACAATGTTACTATTTAGTTACCTACCTACGTACACTAGAGATCTAGGTATACTTAAGCATGGAAGTTGAAGACATCTTTGTAGATCACAAAACCTGAACAATCCTAAAGAATCTATGATATTTTTTTTTATAAAGCTTCGTCCCGGGAAGGACAATAATTGTCATCTAGTTGTGTATGACGCGTTCCACTCACCCGGTAAAGCTTGTCCACTCAGAAATGACGCGCCTCACTACCGCATTTTACGCATACGGTAATGCGGTAGTGGGGCGCGTCATATTAAAGTGGACAAGCTATACCTACGGACAATTGTCATTTAGTTGTGTATGACGCGTCCTACTTACTTATTTGAACAGTTTATTTACCTTACACGTGTTACCTTTTCTTTTAAAATAGGTACGAGAAATTTATTTGATAAAAAGAAATACGTAGTCTTATTTTGTTTGAACAGGATAACGTCTGTCTGGTCACCTAGTTTTGAATAATAAACATCACACCTTGTTTCCCGGAAGGGTTGTGCAGAGTAGGTACCTAAAGTATACCTACATTTCGCCAGTAATGTTTAAGTCCCATGTAATAGGGGGCGAGCCTATTGCCATCAACTGGCCACAAATCCAGACTACAAAATAATAAATGAAGGAATCCACTTTCAAAAAAACAAAAAATGTTAGGTAAGTACCACCTGTAGTTCCTAGTCCTTGACCACAAGTTAATACATGTTAATTGTGTCAGTCTGTGAATTTGAATTGACCAGCCATTATGTATGGTCAATTTAAATTTAATAAAATGCAAATGCAGGTAATTGCTTAATCGGGTTTTAGGCTAGTATGTAAAACGAATACAAATAGGTCTTAATCACAGTATAAGCTAAGTTAGTAACATTGTTATTAATTTAGTGCCTCGTGGCATTGGCGTAGCTACCTTGGGTGGCATCCGGTGCGGAAGTTGGTGGTGTCACCCCATCGAAAGTAAAAAGCAATAAATTTTATATGATAAAGGACATGGATCATTTATTATTTATAATATTGAAGAAATAACAAAACACAATAATAACTAAAAAAAATATCTTACCTGTGAAATATTCGATATGAATCAATCAATCTTTTTAGGGCCTATGCACACCACGTTTTTTAAACGCCCCGTCGACGCGCGTTTGTAGCGATACAGACGCGATACGCACGCAAGTCCTGGACCTTTGCACACCTGTCTGTAGGATAAAAGCACGCCGTCGACGCGCGTTTGTAAAACGCGCGTCGACGGCGCATTTAAAAAACGTGGTGTGCACAGGCCCCTAATCTTCACAAAACAGCATTTAAGTTTCTAAAATATTTTAGTTTCTAAAATATTTTAGTTTCTAAAATATTTTTTTTTCTTTTTATTATCTATCACTAAAATAAAGATAATACACGTTTAACAATTCACGCCAACCAAACACAACACACTTCACGAAACAAATGAGAAATGTTGCAACTGAGACGTTCTCGTCCCCAGCGACAGCGAAAAAGAAATTTTTGTGCTAGCGTATTTTTTTGTACATTGTTCTTAAAGTTGAGAGACCGGGTGGGTTTCACCCCAAAAAAGGTGACACCCGGTGCGGCCCGCCCCCGCCGCCCCCCCTTTGCTACGCCACTGCCTCGTGGTCAAACTAAGTAACTGATTAATATTTGTCTAGTATTGTTAAAATATCGGGTATTACAGGTCTAATTCGCAATTCTAGTATTTTTAAGAACATTTGCATCTTAAGCTGACACAATCTGCCAAAAAAAACTTTTATATTTTTTAATTTAGGTATATACATAAATTAAAATGTTATATATAAGTATAAAAATATGTAATTATATATTAAAAAAATATTTAATTGTCGCTGAGCTGAGATTAGGACTTGAATTTGAACGTTTTTAAGTTCGGGAATTGGCCTTCAGGTTCTATGTATGACCCTATTTAATAGAGACGATGTCAAAAAAAAAAATGTAGTCCGCCATGTTGATCATCAAAAAATATTGGACACGTATTTTTTCTTTTTTTACTAATATGAAGATTACGGCGATACATTGAGTTAAAATGTACCATGACGTCACGAGTTTGTAGATTTTATACTTACGTGTGACGTAGCGACCCCCAAATTAAAATGCGTTTTATCGAAGTAATTTTTTATTAATATGATAAAGCAAAAAATACGTGTAATTTTTTTTTATTATCTGATTGACGGACTAATTACAATTACTTCTTTTTTACCCAGGCATACTCCCTATTATGCTGCCTCACCAAAAACAGGAATCTATTTCAATACTAATACTAATAATATTATAAAGAGGTAAAATTTGTTTGTTTATTTGTTAGTTTGTATGTAGGGGGTAATCTCCGGAAGTACCAATCGGATTTGAAAAAATCTTTTTGCATTGGATAGCCCAATTCTCGAATAAGGTTGTAAGCTATGTAACATCACGCTACGACCCTTACTAGCCGAGAAAAAAGACAATAATGTCAGAAATAACGCTAAGTGAAAATTAAGTAATAGCGCGGGCGGGCGATGGGTTTCGACGCGGCGGGTCGGGGTCTAAAATTTCTCGCGGACGAAGTCGCGGGCAATAGCTAGTCGCGGGCAATAGCTAGTATCTAATATTTAAATCCAGTGCTAGTAGATAATGTTGCTAGAGAGACTAACAGAGGATCTATTCTTTAGTTTCGAGAAGTTTTGATACAGAAAAACTGTTACTAAGCAAGTTACAACGACAACCGTGTCTGTGCTGTTGCGCAGTCGAGTAAAAATAGGTGTTATAACGAATTCGAGCACCCCATGTTTAAAGAAAAAAAAAAAAAAGTTGTTAAGGTGGTTTGTGTTTAAATAAGGTGGTGGTTCCAGTATTTGGTTGGAATCACTTTAATAAGTCTGGAAATTTACTTGAAGTAGGTATTAGTGCGTATTTTTTTGCTGTACTTATTCTCATTTTTCTTTTTTCTTTCTTACAGTAATCATCCGTCAATACCAGACTACAATCATCTAATGCTATTCTTTCAAAATTAATTTCATCAGCATCACCGTCATTCAGATGTTGGACAAAAATCTCCACAAGCATAGCTACAACGACCGGTCCTGCGTTCATCTCATCTAATGGATTCCAGCGACCTCCACAAGATCATCGGGCCACCTTGTGTGGGGCAAATTAATTTTCTATGAATTACTTACATTAATTTGCATGTAATATTAGGCTAATATATCGACATTGGTAAATCATTTTTTTAACGTTGAGTCAACTGCAAATTCATTAGAAAACATGAGAGCTCAATAAGGAACACGTTTACTTGTTGCACATAACCTTCGTATTAGTGAGTAGGTACTGAAGTATTTCCTATTCTCATAAACATAGCTCGCAGAACAGATGCTCGATGGGGTCGAAAGGTTCTGGAATGGCGACTGCGTACCGGAAAACGTAACGTTGGAAGGCCTCCGATGACCTTGTGAAGGCCGCAGGAATCCGCTGGATGCGGGAAGCACAAAACCGGTCGAAGTGGCGGTGCTTGGGGGAGGCCTATGTCCAGCAGTGGACTTCTTTCGATTGAAATGATGATGACTAATAAACATTCTAGCTATAAACTATAGAAAGGTATCTATGAACAAGCCGTGCGCCCCATGGGATATACCATCGGCGAACGTCATTTCCATACAAACTTTCATCCTCTATTTACCCCCATTAGGGTATGAATTTTCAAATATCCTTTTTTTTTGCTCACTTTAGTTATACAATATGTTAAAAAAAACCCTGTCCGATCCGAAAGGGGCCTAATATAGGTACTGCAATAACATTACCAAAAAGTTATATTTTTTTAAATTATTATTGAAAATAAAAAGTTATTTAAAATTAACATTTTTAATTAAAACTTAGCAATTTTTCAACAGGGGTAATAAGTTATGACTTTTAGACATCCGCTAAACGAGGACCGCCCGCGCTAAATGTATTAACCCGGTAAAATTCCCCATTGAAAAAAAAAGTGGCCTGTTTTTTTTCTCTGATAATTTCTACATAAATATACTCTCAGTACGATACGAAAAAAAAACTTGTAAGTAAGTCAGTAAGTCGTAGTAAGTCTTAAGTTTGTTTTTTCCATGTTGTATAAGTTTGTTGTAGCGCAAAATGTCATGCTGCCTTTTTTGCAGGCCGCGGCAGTAATGTACTAATGCTAAATTGCTGATCTCGTGGCAGCAAACAGGTCGATGAGGGACGCAAGAACCAAACAAATTGGAAAATTGGTGAAAAACTTTAGGCTTACATTAAAATCGTACGTGAGTAAAGGAATGGTTCAGATCGTAAGATTTATCTGTCTTCTTATTAGATTTCCTATAGTCTTTAGTCAGGGTAATTAAAGACTGAAGTCATCTATACCCTATATTTAAGTCCCATGTTTCTTGCGGTCGGTGTAACACGTTTTCTTCTTCCTTACTTCCCTGTCAACCATCACGCTATCATTCACCCCCTTTTCTTTCATTCATTCCTCACACAATCCATTCATCTTTTCTTTTACTCCATCCATCAACATTACCGTCATCGTCATTACGTTCTTTAATTACCTGTAATGGGCAATATAATATGTTTTCAGCATTTTTCAGTGACTACATTTCGACCGTCGAGAGAGTAAGTTCTTAAGGCCTGTCAGTTTCATACTAACGAATATGTACCTAATTTGACCCTTAATACTTCTAGAAATCGTCCAACTGACAGGTGCCAGGAACGTATTCTCTCGACGGCCGGACTGTAATCATCAATAGAGGATAAGATCAACCTCTCTTGTTCAAAAAATATATTTTATTTGCGAAACTCTTGTTTAGACACGTCTATGCAAATGTGTATTGAAATATTTTATGAACCATGCATACCTAATGAAGATTTGCATTGATAAAGTTTATTAATTCATGGGCACGCGCGTGGCGATAATATATCATGATGAATTACCTTTTCATGCTTCAATGGGTAATGCCGGAAGGAATTTGTTTTTAAATGTATATCTAAAATGGACGTTTTTAATTACCTAGTGTATATTAGGTGTGCTGATCGCGTTTAGTTTCTTTGCTGAAATTAGCCCGTAGTATTTAGGTACCCGTAATCTATTTTTTTACCTTTTAGTGTTACTATAATAAAATACAATTATCACTTACTTTCGGTACATATAGTTCTATTCATAGGTTTCGTCAATTAGTAAATTCTACTCATGACACTCATACTCAAGCTGTTCTATTTTCAAGTGTTCTATACGTATTTAAAAAATCTGGATTAATCAGAGTTTCAGCTAGGTGCATTAGCATAATGAGGACGCCTTATATTTTTTAATGAAGGATTGTTTGTTAACTTTTACAGGTAAGTCATAATCAGTGGATAAGAGCATACATTAGGATGAGATAAAAAAAAAATGTGATTGTAATTCTGCGGACATTACTATGACAGATTTAGATATGTAATAGTATCCAATTATTAACAAAAATTACGCAATTACAGTCAGTTCTATTATGTAACGTCTTCATATACGTGTACAATAACAATCCCATTACATAGGTGATGTGGCTGTGACAGATGGATTCTTTGTATTCGTAATTATTTCGTTATTATGCTAGTCTTTGTGGCGTATTTTTTGTTATAACAAGCTGCATTTTGCTTGAGGTATATTTTGTTGTTGGTAGGTATAATAATTATTTGATATTTAATCTTGCCTGTCACAAAGGCTTTTTGTATAGCCAAGACCGAAGCAATCCAAACTGTGTCAGCCCAGGACTTAGCTACGAGTTTTGCATTTTAAAATCAAAATCAAGTCATTTATTCAAACTAGGCTGAGAATCAGCACTTTTCAAACGTCAAAATTACGTATGACAATCCTCCAAAACGTCCACCCTTCACCACTTTCTAGTGCTTTAGCTGAGAAGAAGAAGTGGCGCAACAAACTCCCCAACAGCACAGCTGTCTGTTCAATTAGAAAAACTAGATTCACAATAGTATGCAAAGTTATGTACAGTACGCAACACAAAACATTAAATTAAATTATTTGCCATAATGTCAGCTAGCACACGCCAATATATCTACCAACAATCAAAAGCGCAAATCAGTAGTAGTGATAAGTTTATACCACGCGCAGAAGTGTTTGAAGTGTTCCTGATGTCATGAAGCCATGAATAGGGATGATGCATGGGTAAAAAAAAAAAAAACTAATTAGTCCGTCAGTCAGATAATAACAAAATATTAGACACGTATTTTTTGCTTTATCATATTAATAACAAAATACTTAGAAAAAACGCATTTTAAGTTGGGGAGTGGGGGTCGCTCGTCACAAGTAAGTATAAAATCTACATACTTGTGACGTCACGTTACATTTTAACTCAATGTATCGCCGTAATCTTTAGATTGCGTAAAAAAAGAAAAAATACGTGTCCAATATTTTTTAATAATCTCCAAAACGGACTAAAAATTAAAAAAAATGTCATCATCCCTATTCTACTAATATGGACTAAGTTGTCTGAAATGCATGTTATGTTATTATTATTATTATGTCTTTGACATTTCTCGGAACCCTGGGGTCCCGGACCTTTGGAAGGCATACGAGGGGCCAAAGCTAACTCGCAGAGGCCCGTTAGGCGTTATAATGGAATCAGGCAACAACCGACGATTATCCTTATATGCACTATGCAAGTGCACCCAAGGGCAACCCCCGGTTGGCGTAGGACTATTGCAGGATATGTTGTATATGTACACAGAATAAATGGCAGGGGGTGACTTGCACACTCAATAATGGGCCCCCGAAAACTGTCGCTAGCACATAGTGACGTAGCGACAAGGGGGCAACATGTCCTGAGGTGCTTGAGGAGTGGAGAGGTATTCCAAGGCTTTCAGAACAATCCCAGAAGATCCCTACGAGCACTTACCGGAATACTTCCTTCCTCCGAGCACGTTTGTTCTTGCGAATCTCCACTCAAGCCGGCCAATTAAGGCAAGAATGAGGTGGGAGTTCTGTTCCTCGTCAGTGTTCACTCCAGTCGGCCAATAAAGGCCAACCAGAGATGAGGAACAAGATTTCTCCCGGGAGATAGGGTGCGTGGGGTCGCTATTGCCCAACAGCTCGCCACATGCTGCCCTGCGGGTTTCTGTATCTCTATTGGTCTGGCCCCTCATTCTAGATCTGTTCTGGCAGAGTAAACTCTACCGGCACAGACCCAGAGTTTGGAGCGCGCAAGCCCCATCACGACGTCAACGTAGAGATACGGCGGTGGGGTTATTATTTTATTATTATTATAAACCTCCAACTAACTAGGTTTGTCTTGCAACGGTCAATGAACTTATAGCCTAGGAAACTCATGCCTAAGCGGTAGATTTTCAGACAGTAGCTACGTAGAAACACTCTACACGCGCACTTGTCTTTCAACGTGGAAAGACAAGTGCGACAAGTGCGTGTTTCTTTTACGTATCAATTTGATAATTTTTGTGAATTTGTTATTATTTAAAAAAAAAAAATTGTTTTTGAATGTTATTTTTTATATGGACACGAACGAAAGGCATTCTCGCTAAACCGCAATAGTACGTATATAAATTGCGGGTTTACAAAGAACGCATTTCGTTTTTAACCTAGTCATTAACATAACAACATTGAGCACTAAAGAAAGATTTTTCAAAATCTACCCCCTAAAGGGGTTAAATAGGGGATGAAAAATGGTATGGTAGATGTAATTTTTCCGATGTAAAATCTAAATGGGCACACGGTTTGTTAATAATTACAGCAGGGGATGAAAAATTATGGGAGGCTGACCTATAACAGGTCATGGGAGCTGGTTGTAGACTTTATCTCAGCAGTGCAGCAGTGGGTAGAACAAGGTTAAAGGTAATAATATAAAAACCTGACATTTGTTCTATTTCTTGTCTCTATATTACAACTATTAATTATTGCATACTCGTCGATTGTGATTGACCAATTAATCCAATTATAATAATTATTGCGTATTGCTAGAAATAAGAGGCTCAAGCACGTCTCTACGTGCTTGAGGCTTTTATTTCTGGGATCAAATCGTTCAGAATGCGATATTATGTCATCGTTTTCATTACATCAAAAGTGAACTTATGAAACAAGGGTAATTGTGCCCGTTTGGTCTTTCTCTATATTAATGACCAGCATCATCTATCTGCACTATTTACCATACTATAATTAAATGTTAGTAGGTACGGTTTTGCTTTATTACCTACAATTTTATTAGGGACAAGCCGCCGTGCGCCGTTCCCATTGGCAAAAATTACAAACTTCCATCGCAACTTTCATCCCCTGGTCAACCCCTTTAGGGGATGATTTTTCGAAAATTCTTCCTTAGTGCTCACTTCCTTTATAAAAGGAACTCTTGTTCAAAATTTGTTAAAGTTTCTAGACTCAGCGGTTTAGGAGCTGCGTTGTCAGCCATTGAATGAATTAATGAATTTAAGATTTTTAGTAAGATATAGTCGCAGATATGGTTAGCTTGCGTGATCTGAACTGTGCTTACGCAACGCGTCGTACGTCCATCCAGTAATAGGACTCCCCCATCCAGGAGTGCTGTCCCAAATTAGATGCATTATTAATTTATTATACCTACATAAAACAAAAGGTATTTTAATAAAACACGTATACAAAAATATCAATAATTAAATTATCTTTAAAATGGTGAAGGTTTTAGAAAAATACCCTTGATAGATTTTGCGTGATTCTCAGTTTTTTATCCGCGTTACACATAAAATTACAAATATTCAGTATGTTATTTAAAAAATGCTCTAATTTAACATATATTTTTTCCAAATCACTACTCGTTTAAACGTGATCTTAAGTATAAAATCATAAAAAATTGGTTATCGTCGCCTTAAGTAGACCGATCGATAGGCACTGCACAATTGTGGCGATAAGTCCCCTCTTTGAGGAGTGGCTAGAGACGCGCCACGGCGTCCTCACCTTCTGCCTGACGCAGGTCGTCACCGGACACGGTTGTTTCGGGAGGTTCCTGTTCCGCATAAAGGCTTGTGCAGACCAGTGCGACTTGTCGCGCGACGCGACACGAACAATACAATTTCTAAGAAAACTTCACAGTATAACAATAACCGGTGTCGCGTCGCGCGACAAGTCGCGCTGGTCTGCACAAGCCTTAAGGCGGGAGGAAATGCCCGGGTGTTCACTGTGTGGATCGCCCGGAGGACACGGTGGAGCATACGGTGGAGGTCTGCCCGGCTTGGGCGGAGCACCGCCGTGTCCTCACGGAGGCGATCGGCGGCGGCGATCTCTCGCGTCTGGCCCTGGTTCAGGCCATGGTCCGGAGCGAGAGTGCATGGGAGTCCGTTACTTCCTTCTGCAGTAATGCTCGCGAAGGAGGAGTCGGAGCGCGCGAGGGAGAGGCAAGATGCGCGCCCTCGCGCCCTTAGTCGCCGCAGGAGACGCCCCGGGCGTCGGGAGTCGCGAGCCGACTTCCGGCTACCGTAGGCGCGGGCTTGCGGACGGTGAGCAATGGGTAGCTTACCGTCCGATAAGGACCAGGCCCGGGTCGACGGCGCGTTGTGTTCCACGCGCGCCTCAAAAACATGTCAGCACCAACTGACGGGGTCCGAAAGGGCCAATGCCTGCCGGGGTTGTGAGTTTGGCCGAAAGGGATATCCCGGCCCCGGCACACAGGCAACGGAAGGAACACGGGTGGGTTTTAGTCAGTAAAAGTCTGACACGCCCTCCCGCTCCGCCCAGAGCGGGAGAAGTTATGTGATAATTTCCCAAATAAAAAAAAAAGTAGACCGATCGATCCTTTGTTAGTGTGTTGTTTTTGAATGAGACAGGGCGTAAAGGACTCATCCAAAAATAAAGTATGTTTCTTAGTAGGTACAGTCACCAACAAATTAAAAAAAATTAAATTATCGGTTGAAAAACCTTCTCCCATCACACATAAAGGCAATGCTTGTACAGTCCTTAATCTTTCCCATAATAGATTATGGTGATGTGTGTTACTATGACCTGAATGCAGATCTCCTCAATAAACTTGACCGCCTTCTAAATAACTGCATTCGATTCGTTTTCAATCTTCGTAAGTATGATCATGTGTCTGCGCACCGATTGCTTTTAAAATGGTTACCCATACGTCAGCGCAGATAGTTGAGGGCTATGTCTATGTTGTATTCTATACTGGACAATCCCACTTCTCCTTCTTACCTGACTTCCCATGTTCAATACCTATGCTCTGCCCATAATAAAAATCTTCGTTCTACCAACAATCGTCTTCTACGATGTCCTTCTCACCGTTCTGGTTTTATTCACTCTTCTTTCTTTGTCCAGGCGGTTTTTCTTTGGAATGCGCTCCCTCTGAACATCAGGATGGCAACCAGTCGCTTATCTTTCAAAGTGAAGGCACGTGAACATATTCGTAAAAAGTTGGCGGAATCATTGCAGCGCTGATTTGTTGGATTTGTTTTCTCCTCTACCTATCGTTATTTCTCCTGACAAAGTTTATTCGGTTTATATGTATGTATCTATGTATTAGTGTGTATTAATTTTCAAGTTATCTATCCCTTATGTTGCACCTGCCATGTTTTGTCTCTGCATCACCCTAAGGTTGACTGGTAGAAAATGCCTCAGGCATTAAGTCCGCCTTTGTACAGTTTTTTACTTGTGCATGAAGTTTTAATAAATAAATTAGTGGTAATATTTTGTACCACAAAAATTTTCCTTATATCACTGATGTGCGGTTGACTGTATATAAATCACTTATTAACTTGATATATGTATAAATAGCTTTTTAAATCTAAATTGCGTGTGAGTTCCGGTTCGTAATGAATCAATCAAACTTTTTTATGTCTATTAGAAAAACGGCAATTCAATTACTTATACTAAGTTCTTGTAATACGAGAACCCGCGTATCGGACCCCTTGATCCGTTTTTATTGTGCGAATAGGATACCTATTAGTTTCCTTTTCGATTATGGGTTTTAAAAATAAAAAACCGGCCAAGTGCGTGTCGGACCACGCATAATGAAGGTTTCCGTAGTTGGGATGAATTTATCCCAAGAACAAACTCAACATTGTAGTTGAAACATATTTTCTCCCATACGGAATGTATGGGAGATCACGTTTTACAAACTGCAAATTTAAGTTGGTCGACTATTACTCGTTAACCTGTAAAGCCTACTTAGTTGTGATAGTTTTCCTTTTAACTTCGTTATATATACTACTGCTGCTCGAAAATTTCAACTATCTACCTATTACGGTTCATGAGATACAGCCCGCTGCCAGACAGACGGACGGACGGACGGATGGACAGCGAAGGCTTAGTAATAGAGTTCCGTTTGGCACCCTTCGTGTACGGAACCTTAAAAGGCTACGAAAAAAGCTCTTATGCTGCCAATAGATAGTTTTGGAAGCCAGTGGATATTTTTTGTCATTTTTGTGTCCTTCCAAATCCTATTAACCATCCTAAGTATTAGTACGACACAAGTAATGGACGCCCGAAGTACACTACTGAAAAATTAGTTCTTGATCTTTCGTTCATCGAATTGTTCGTTATCGAATGTCCAGAAGATACGAGGAACCTTGAAAAGGGAACACCCTCCCACCTGGTGGGCTTTTGCTGTCCGGTTGATATGTATATGCTAATCGCGCGGATAACTTTGTTTACGCGATGCAGAATTTTACGTGACGTCAGAATGATGCGTAGTTCGCATGTGGCGTTGTAACATCGAAGAAGTTCATATCTATACACCGTAAGGACTATTTCTGCTTGCAGCGCTCGGCCGCCATAGAACCGGGCCGGTAACAGATGTGGTCATCGCATTCTCGGGATTTTGTTTTCAAACTGCTTAGATATGAAGTTCTTCGATAGTACATGCCGCCACATGTCCCCCCTCCGGAGACCGGAAGGAGGTGATGCCGGAATATATGCCACCCTATCCTGTCATGACGCCTATGAACCCACCTAAGTTAGGTATTTAGTTACAAACAATGAAAAATATAAGTATTTTTGACTGGGAAATCTTGAGTTCAGTCATGTTTCGAACTAAAACTAGTTCTGCTAGATATTAAGTTAAAATTAACGCATTTTTTGTTCAGCATGCTCAATTTAACAAGATAGTCTAGCTAGACCAAATTCTGCAAGTTATTAATACTATAATAACGTGACTCTGAGATAATAACAGTTTGGGACTATTTTTGTATGATAGACAGGTCTAGATTTAATCAGATCGTTACAAAAACTACTACTTTTTAACATAATCGCATTATACACCTAGTAGGTAACATCAATCGTTGTACTAAATACTTAACAAATCATAATACAAATATACCTACTTTACATTATTTTTTATGATCTTTTTATAGATTTTTTTAAATCGCATGCTATTTGCAAATTTAATGGTTTTTTTTTAATAGTCCGTTGATTTTTTTCTTAAGTTTATGTTTTTGTGTAGGTATGACATGATTAAAGAACACTTTAGGCGCGCTAACTTTAAAATTTAAATTGATTAAAGGCTTGTGCAGACCAGCGCGACACGAACAATACAATTTCTAAGAAAACTTCACAGTATAAAAATAACCGGTGTCGCGTCGCGCGACAAGTCGCGCTGGTCTGTACGAGCCTTAAAAGTCTCGTACTCCAATCAACTTGGGCATAACTTACTAACAAATTTCTACTGAGGAATCTTAAGACAATTCCTAAGTTACGAGCAGCGCTTACCACTATCAAATCAAATCAAATCATTTATTCGCTTGAATATGGGTAGGTACATGAGGTGACACATAAAACTGAAGATGTTTAACCATATCCTACCTTATACCGCTCCGCCTTATGCTGCTGTCTTTTATCAACCAAAAACATAAAAAAGGTACTCACTCTGATTCTTCAGCCAACACCTTCATGATCCGTCGTCCTCTCCAATCGGGGTGTGTGGAAGCGATCCTGAGGTCCATCATGACATTGTCACTGGCTGGCACCTTCTCCCAGATCCGAGCCTCGCTGCTTAAGTGTGTCAGCAGCCGGAGGATACGTCTGAACTTGTGATGGGGGCATTGCTCTATTTTGTCTGTTTCTTCAACATCCTGTAGATAAAGGTATTCTAAGTTAAAAGTAAAAAAAAATTTTTCAATTAGACACATAAAATATACTTTTGAACGTCAAAATTTACAAAAAAATTGAATTGATTTTAGTCGCCCCTTCCAAGAGGTAGTTTTTGCATGGAGAAGAATGGGCAAGAAATTCTACCGTTACTCTTTTAAAATGTTTTACAATATTTTGTATACATTAATTATATAATTATATGTGAAGACGATGCACCTAGAATAAAATTACTATACTTACCAAAAGAGTTGAAAAGAATTAAAAATGAAGCAATGACAGAAACAAAAATTATGTGATAGATACATGGTGCTGACATATTTACAAACATTGTAGAAGTATTAATGTAAGTAATTTTCTATTAGTTCGAACAGCCAAATATCAGTGAAGGCGAAGATGGCGCGCGAACTTGAATCCTACTGAAGGGACTGGCCCGTATTAGCAGCGAGTTTAGTGTGTGTAAAGAATGAGGGAAGCTCTTGCAATGAAATGGGACAATACACACAAGATAAATAAATAGAATCGCAGTTTTATTTCTCCCATCTATGACAAATAATCTGATGTCTAGTTTAGTAAACGAGTTTCATACCATTCCAACTTGATAGTCATAGTGATTGCTGGCAATGCGGTAATAGAGAGTCTATTCGGTTTTATTTTTGCGCAGCAAAAAAATCAATACCGCAAAACCGCAATCAAAATAGCGCTTAAATACCGCTTATCGATTAGCGCTTACGGCTATTTGTATTTTTAATATAATTATTTACAAAACAGGTCAGCTTAATGCAAATATTTGTCCTTGTCAAGTTAATAGGCAGTGAAAGGACAGTTTCCGCATTTTTCTGAAATGGCGATTTCACTAAGATTATTAGAATTTAATTCAAGTGTCCCGACCATTGGAGCGCATCGGCCCGTCAAGTAAAACCCTTTACTTTTCGCCCTTGAGCCGGTTTTAATTGTATTGGCATTAAGATGGAAATTGAGGACATCTAGAGCAGTCCTTGAAACAAGGAGATTTATATCCATGGGAACGGAAAGGATAGAAGAGTGTGTCTTAGAAGTACTTTACTGTGTACCAAATAATTAAATAACGTTACGACTTCGAATGGTTTGTAAAGGGGAAAATACCAATTTGTTTCAAAATTAAATGAAAATAATTATGTCGACAATTATAGTTTTATGCGACAATGTTGGTTATAAAAAATACGGAGTATTAATAGAGAGACAACCGGATACACTGATGTTTATTCAAAAAGACGTACAGAAGAAAGACCCCGATGCTAAGCAGATTTTCTTGAAAGTAAGCTTTCATCGATTTGTCTGTCATTTGAATGAAAACTTGAGGCTTATGCCTCAAGTTCTCAAAGCTCAGAAAACTTGAGGCATAAGTTTTTTCTTCCCGTTGTGTAAAAAAGTAGATTATAATTATTTGCTTATCTTATTTTTTGACACGCAAAGGCCTCCCTTTCCCTTTTTCACATATTTTTGTATGCTGCTAAAGTGGCTATATAGTACCATTAATAAATGAACATACTGTGTATAGGTATGTTAATAATAATTTACGAAAGGCGTTTCCGTTACCCCGAAATAGTCGTCCATAATACTAAAACAAATATTACCCTTAAGAACTTTTTTTTTTTTATAAAAAATATTCTTGTTGCATTTGTGTTTCCATGGTGAAAGACAGTGTGCGTGTACAGACCGTTTCGTTTCCGTATAAATTTAATATTTTTGTGAATAATAATTGTGAAATATTTTTTTTTTTTTTTTTTTGGAATCTTTATTTTTAGTAATATTTTTTAAATGATGATGTATGGACGATAAACTAATGCGGGTAAACGGGGAAGCCTTTCGTTAATTAACATACTGTATAGTAACATCGACATAGGTACCTAAGCATTTCCTACCCAATTTTTTATTATATTTATTTATAGGTCTCATAAAGAACATTAACGTGTCAAAGTGATTGTTAATACACACTTAATTGAAATCAGATTGTTCCGCGAAAGGTAATCAACACCTGCACGGAAGTTCACCGCCATTATTATCCTCTACACGTTCACTGCGCCATATGGCTCGGTAGTACTGCACCAAGAAAACTGAACAACTGTTAGTCTCGAAAAAAGATTAGGTACTTAACTAAACCTACTGGGTTGATTTGGCGTTGATGTCTTTCGGTAGAAAAACCTAAAAGTCAAAAAACCTGTCTTACCCTGGGTATCGTGTTACCCAGTGACTGGGTTGTGGAGGTCAGATAGGCAGTCGCTCCATGTAAAATACTGATAATCAGATGCATACGGTTAGACTGAAAGCCAACCCCAACATTGTTGGGAAAAGGCTAGGCAAGTTGATATTTTTGTCTTCGTCAAGACTTAGTCTTTGGTACCATTGAGCGCTACTCGTTTCTCAAACAACCAAGTGCCAATTTCTCCAATGAAACTGTTCGCCATCTGCACATCTGAGCTGCGTGAGCATCTAAAATGGCCGATCACGTTCAGTTTCATTGGTGAAATCCACCCTAAATGACACAAGTCTCATCTGCCCCAGACAGCTATTCAAAACAAAACACTGTTTGGAAATCAACTTACATATGAGACGTGTTACTGAAATGTTAACTTCGGAATTGTCTTAAGATTCCTCAGTAGAACTTGGTTAGTAGGTTATGCCCGAGTTGATTGGAGTATGGGAGCTTTAATCAATTTAAACTTTAAAGTTGGCGCGCCTAAAGTGTGCTTTAATCATATCATACCTACAAAAAAACATAAACTTAACAAAAAACTGAACGGACTGTTTAAAAAAAATTAAATGATCACAGTATTTTTGCAATAGCATGCGATTCAAAAAAATCTACAAAAATATCATAAAAAATAATGTGTATATATGATATATATAGGATATATGATTTGTCATTCATTATGATTTGTTAGGTATATAGTACAACGATTAATGTTACCTACTAGGTAGATACTACGATTATGATTAAAAAGCTTTTTTACCATGATTATGTAGTTTTTGTAAAGAACTGATTAAATCTAGACCTGTCTATCATACAAAAATAGTCGCAAACTGTTATTATCTCAAAGTAACGTTATTATAGTATTAATAACTTGCAGAATTTGGTCTAGCTAGACTATCTTGTTAAATTGAGCGTGCTGAATAAAAAATGCGTTTATTTTAACTTAATACCTAGAAGAACTAGTTTGAGTTCGAGACATGACTGAACTCAAGGTTCCCCAATCAAAAATTATATTTTTCATTGTTTGTAACTAAATACCTATCATGCCTACTTAAGGATTAAGACAAGTATTTCAACATTGTTGCCGTCACCAAAATTGTTTGGAAAAGGTTGAGCAGATTGATAGTGTTTTAGTAGAAAAATAAAATGCTACTTTTTTAGTATTTTTTTTTATAATAGAAAGATAAATTAGGACAGGGAATTGCACCTTTTGTGCCCTTCAGTAGACTGGTAGAACATGCTTAAGGTCCACCTTTGTGCGGTTATTTTTGCTTGTGCATAAAGTTTTAATAAATTAATAAACTTCGCCTCATCTGATCGGAAACCAACTCTAACATAGTTAATTGATTCAGGCGCGTCCTTGCGGAAATCCATTATAAAATATAATAGACGTAGATAATTAGCAACCTATTCCGCTTAACTATTCCTAAAGACTCATAAAGAAATCGACACGTGTTTCACCTCAACGAGGCATCTTCAGGATGACGATTGACTTGTCGCGAACCCGAACACGTGCGGGTCTACTTCTACGTCTATTGTATTTTAACACTAACATAGTTGGGAAACGATCGATGAGGAATAAAACTATATGATTAAGTCACAGAAATAATTCTCTCAGTGGTCAAATAATGTAGCAAGACAGCAAAGTGAACAGCACTAGATTTGTAGCAGTTATATTTTAAAATCCTGGTCGCATTCGTTTTGTTCCAGAAATGGTCACGTTGACTGTATTGAATTCAAAACGATGAAACGCCTGCACTCGTTTTAAATGGGCCACGGGCAAGATTTAAGGCTCCGTGCACGAATAAACCCTTTCTCGTCAATAACTTATCTAATTGTAAGAAAGGTTGAAATAATTGAAATATTAAATTTTTTTAACTATAAAAGTACAGTTTGCGTGGTGCTAAACCATTCGTGTCAGTCACAGCACCTGCTAATAGTTGCATCACTTTTGCCTTCTCGAAAGTATGGTTTATTTTGCGTTTGATTTACTTAAGAAGACATTGTAAAATTTTTTGTTATTTGACTCAAGAATAGCTGAAGACTAATGTGAGATTTTAAAATTTCTTGATATGGTTTGCTAAATAATAGGAAAAAATACATTACAGAAACGGTTATATAAAAATAAATGATATATTTTGTATTGAAATTGAAAAAAGTAGTTCAACCTTATGCAAGTAGACCATATAACGATGTTGATGACATTTTTAAATGTTCAAAACCAAAAGTAGTTTCTTGTAAAAAAGTGATCAAACGTCAGTCTCGCGTCATTTTTCGGAAAACTTGTTGCGAATATTTGGGATTTTCCATGAATACTTAACTTATTTGAAAAATCCCATTCAGCCACATGCAAAACAAAGAACACGAATTTTCAAATCACAAATAGTTTTGTTGAAGTTCTTTTTCCGTTTCTCACAACTAATGAACAAAATTGATCAAAATCAGTCGATTTCGTGCACGGCCCTTAAAGGAAATAAGCTAAGTAGGGTTTATTTATAAACGTTGGTTAAAGCTAAGTGTCATTCTAACGTCAAAAATGTATGGTTATACAATAGCTAATCATTACTTTAAGCAACGTTTATAAATAAACCCCTATATATCGTATCCTGCGTGCTATTGTCTCCGCGTTACAGTAACTGATGGACGCTACTGATGCTGCTAAACACGTAGCCGAATTCTGGGCAGACTCCATTTGGATTACCATCGACACGATAAGAAGGAGCTATAAGTAGATAAATACTCACATTCCTGTTAATAAGTCCATTGATGACGATTCCCACGAATTCTCCGTTATCATCAACAGCTGCCAACGATACTCCTTCGTCTATGGAGCTGGCTGCATATTCCTCAAGTTCGAGACACCGACTAGTTGGCGTGTCCAGCAAATTCACTGCCACATTCACAGGTTCGTCACGGAAGAAGAACCTGGAGTATTATTAAAAGTTAGCTATCGGTTTGTGAACAATATTATACTCTTACATTTATGGTCACACATTAGTGGTAACTTACGAGTATAATCCATTTTTGAACTGACGTATATGAAATACTAGCTGCACCCCACGGTTTCACCTGCAGAAGTCTCGATCCCGTGGGAATATCGGGATAAAAAGTATCCCATGTCCTAATCTAGTCATGGTCTACCAATGTGCCAAATTTCATCCAAATCTGTTCAGCCGTTTTAGCATAGCAAAAAAATAAACAAACAATTACTTTCGCATTTATAATATTAGTTAGGATTCGGATACACGGGTTGTCTTTTGTTTCAATTTTGTCCCGGATGATTCAAGAGGAGAGGAGTGTGCATTGACACAAGAAAAGAGAGGTCTATGCCCAGCTGTGGGTGAAGTCTGGCTGTGGATGATGATGAAGGAGATAATCACGGCACAATCAGTCTTGATTTTGCATAAAGTTCTTGTCATTATGGCTCTAGAAATCTCGACAGTGATACTGCACTTCACCCCAGTGCTGATATTCTCCCACCGGACCTAACATTGTTTACACTATAAAATTCTACACTAATCAAGAATGGTTCATAGTTTAATTTAACGTAATTTTAATGAGAAGAAGCATTTATTAAGTATACGGATGCTATAAACATCAATGGTACTGTATTTAGATTGGACAAAGTCCAGTTTGAGGAGATGCGGTCAAGAGGTACGTATATGTTGAATTATTATGACATCGACCCGTTTCCCGGGTGCATATTCAGAGTGGCGGTGCGTGCATTGCAGCATGGCGATATAAGCAATTCAATTAAACGGCACACTGCACGTGTTTGACTTTTGCAGCGTCAAAATAAGATTTTTAATAGGTTGAGCAGTGATAGCCTAGTGGTGTGACCGTTGGAGTGACAAGTCATAGGTCTCCAGTTCGAAATCAAGGCACGCACCTCTGACTTTTCGGATTCATATGCTTATTGCATAATTATCACTTGCTTCAAAAACGGTGAAGGAAAACATCGTGAGGAAACCGGCATGCCTGAGAGATATATCTCGAAGGTATGTGAAGCCAAGTCAGAGGCTTTAAAATTCTGACACCAGGTTAGTCACTAACCACACGAAAACAAGAAGAATAGGTTGTTTACTAACTGGATGCGGATGGGTATTGTGGAGCAACGTGGATAAGGCCTATGTTCAGAAGCGAACTGCGAAAGGCTGATCTGGGGCCCTACATAATCATTTGGCAGAGGGTCAAGGTACAAAATCTCATGGCATCTTTTCGTCTAATACTGACCCACTATAATGTGTGTGGTAGGCCCATGATTAACCAAAATATATCAGGGACTAATAAAAATATTTTACATCTTACATATACAGTTAGAGCATCTATTGAAACTTCTTCTAGAAGTATTTCAAGGTGCTTAGATGTCAATTCTACGACTTTCAAGGCATTTAGTACATCAATAAATTCGTTCCCACTAGTAATGGACAATTAAATAGTCAACCCTCCCAGAGGTCCCATAGAAGTGTAAAGCCCTTCAACTGACAGCTGTCAAAATTAACAACAAAAAAAGTCTGTATTTAACAAATTAAGTTTCAATGGTAAAAAGAATACCAAAATAATATATTACGAATAAACATTAACCGTCTTATAGCTAGTATGTGCTTATCCTTTTTATTATTATGCTGGTGATCCTCATGAGGATATAAGATATAATTTAGGCATACGCCTACATTATCAAATAAACGTCTTCTATTGAGTTCTTACCTCCTGAGAAAGTCGAGCGTGCGTTCTTTGTCCTTGGAGGTGATGGTTTTGATGTGGTACGCGGGTTGTATCTTCTTGCTGATGCCGAGCGCCGCCACCTGCTCCGGTAGTTGGTCGGCGAGCTGAGAAGAGATATAAGATTTTGTTGATTGAAATAGGGAAGAAGTTTGTGTTGTCTGTGTGTATTGTTGAATGCAGATAGTAAAGAAATGGTGTTGATATCAGTGTTAAAAAGCCGTAAAATTACGCGGTTCTTTTGGTCGATCCCACAGGAATAGTTCAATTTTTCGAGATGAATAGTAGCCTATGTCTGTACTCTTCGACCGATAAACTATATTTTATCAAAAAACACGTCTTCGTGAAAGAACTGCAAACTACCTACACCTTTTTGAATTTATAACAATACATCAGTTGGATTTGGTCAAGGTTAATCACTAATCAAGCCTGCATTTGGACACCTTTTCGGAAACGATATTGAATTTAATATCCCTAAATAACAATTGCATTGTTTATAACATTGTCTCATAAAGCTGGAGGCACACCAAGGAATGTCAAGGTGTGGTGGAGTCTAGATCTAAATGGATAAATCGCTTAAATGCCATTTTGTTGCGACAGCCTTGCCACGACGACAACCACTTTGTTGTTCTGGTTGATATAATTATTATTTTCTTTATTTAATTTTCCATACATATTGTTTACATTTTAAATATTTTTTATAAAAATCATTAAAAATCATCGGCATCAGAAACAGGGTCCAAGTTGCCGGTGGTCCAAGGCTGTAGAGAGAGGAACCTCTTCACTATGCGTGCCATGTCGAGGGTACTGCTTTCTGAATCAAGCGCTTGACCCAGCCGCGCAATGAGAGCCTCCTGAGGTGTGGGTCGAGGCTTTCCACTATTAGGCTATTAACCGTAACGATTATCGGTACAATGAATGCAGAGTCCACGTCCCACATGTCAAGATGCTTGTGATATCATTATATAATCCGATCTACAAATTCATTGTTTTGTTTAAGTACTTGTTTGTTCGGGAATGTTTGTTACTGTGTTGTTAAATCCTTATTAGCTTAGCTCAGATTCTAAATTGCATCGGATTGACTTCAAATGATACCTATGCTATGTGATGCAACTAGGTATACAGCAGCGGGGTTAATAGAATAGTCCGCTTTTTCCATTATTTAAGGGAATACCAAAGAAAGTTGGTCTTCTAAAACGTTAGCTTACATCTCACCATCAACCGGATACATTATTAAGGTGTTTCAAAACATTGAGCGGCAATCGTACGCGGCGGTTCTCGGATGTGCCGCGCAGTACTGCCGCGCACACATCGGTTTGGTCCTAACTAGTGCGTGGCAGAAATGTGTCCTGCAAATGCCGCGTGTTGCTGCCGCGCTCTTGTCGCTCAATGTTTGGACACACCTTTAAAGATGATGGAGATATAAATATCTCGAACGGAAATATATTTTCATATGATGTCTCTTTACTTCTCACGAAAAACGTCTAAATTTCGGAAATTTTGAAGGAAATTAAAACCGAATAAAATGGGATACCACAAAACACTGAGTACATTATACATTGTTACCAAGAGCTGTGAATATCGAGTAGATATCATAGAAAACTTTGATCTGAGAGAACATGTGAGAAATAATTATTGAAACTGCATCATCAACGCAATGGCATAGTTATATCATGTTTTGCAAGCAAAATGACAATTTAATTGAGTGGATTGTGTAGCGCAGTAGAATAATCATTAAACTTTATGCGTTTTAAACTTGTGTGTGGCTCTTACTAGAGTAGGCCACTATTAATAAATACTATTGTATATTGTATATATTGATTAATTGACATGACACAATGAGATTGACTCATTGAGATAGACCAGTTTGGAAAACCTGAAATATTTGCAACCACTTTTGTCAGCTAACTAAATTAATCTGCCTAGGCTTATCCCAACTATGTTGGGGTCGACTTCCAGTCTAACCGAATGCAGCTGAATACCAGTATTTTACATGAAGCGACTGCCGATCTGACAGCCACAGCCCATTTACTGGGTAATACGATATCCCTTGGTAAGGCTCGTTGTCAGAGTTTCGACCTTCTGACAACCCTTAACGACTGTTAAAGATCTATAAATGACAGCTGGGATCAACAGCATATTGTGCTTTCCGAAGCACGGGGGAGTCTCCATAGGTAATGGATGGTCACCCACCCACAGATCGACCTCGGCAAGCGTTGCTTACTTTCGATCGACCTATGCGGCGTATGCACATACGCCCAATTCTGTATTAATAAAAGAGTATTACTTAGTAACTATTTAACTAGTAATAAAATGTATCACATTAATTAAACACCCAGTCCTCTTCCTCCTCTCTCCTATTTGATGGTCCATAATTGTGACTATTATAATTATTTCCCTACCAACTATTTACAAAAAGGTACGCAATAAAGAATTGAGAATTGAATTGAATAATTACCCACGAGCCCCACAGCTGTATAATCCGCAATGGTTTTCCTTTTTTTTCTGTATATTTTGAGCAAGCTTCTCCTTTTTATCGTGTGGTTAGTGACTAACTTAGTATCAGAGTTTTAAAGCCAAAAAAAAGGAAAACCATTGCGGATTATACAGCTGTATAATCCGCAATGGTTTTCCTTTTTTTTTCTGTATATTATGAGCAAGCTTCTCCTTTTTATCGTGTGGTTAGTGACTAACTTAGTATCAGAGTTTTAAAGCCGCCCATGGGCCTCTGACTTGGCTTCACATGCTGTCGAGAAATATCTCTCAGGCATGCCGATTTCCTCACGATGTTTTCCTTCACCATTTTTGTAGCAAGTGATAATTGTATAATATGTACATGAATCCGAAAAGTCAGAGGTGCGTGCGTTGGGTTCGAATTCGAGACCTATGACTTGGCAGTCTGACGGTCACACCACTAGGCTATCACTGCTGTTTAATTGGGAAGGCCTATAAACTTGAGGCATTAGGCATACTGTGTCGTATCCGACTTTGTCGCCTTGATTAAATGCAATAAAATTATGTTAAACCTTACTGCAGCTGAACTAAGCTCCGGCCACAATGGACGATGGTATAAAAACAATTAAATTCAATCAATCAATCAACATCTTTATTATGTATCATAGGTAGGTAAATAATAATAATAATAATAAATAATAATACCAGCCTGTTACTGTCCCACTGCAGGGCAAAGGCCTCTTCTAATACAGAGAAGGCACGAGCATTAAACACCACGCTTGCTCAAGACGGGTTGGTGATTACAGACTTATATTAACTATAAGTCCAGGTTTCCTCACGATGTTTTCCTTCACTAATATCAGTAATGTCCAAGGTAAACTCAGAAAATAATATAGGTGAAAAATAAATAAATTGTGATCAGCTGCGCACACCAGCTGTTAACACCTCACCAAACCTGATCACTTCCCCAATACAGTCCCCCTCAGTCATGATGCGTTCAGTGTCCCACTGTTGTGTACCTACCTAAATTCTTGCCATTTTATTTTTATCTTTTTTTAAATATTTTATGTGTAATCTTAATAATGTGTAACAACATGTAAATTTAATTTCTGTGTAACTATAGCATGCCATTTTTTTTTTTGTTGAAAATGGAAAATTATCAAGTGACCTGGAGGGCGCGTTAGACTCTAACTGACTAAAACCTACCCGTATTCCTCCAGTTGCCTTTTCGTTGCCAGGGGCCACGGTATCCCTTTTGGACTTTCCCACAACCTCGGCAGGCATCGGTCCTAGGGGACCCTGTCAGTTGTACTGATATCTTTGAGGCGCGCGTGGAACACAACGCGACGTCGACCCGGGCCTGGTCCTTATCGGACAGCGAGCTACCCATTGCTCACCATCTGCAAGCCCGCGCCTGCGGTGGCCGGGAATCGGTCTGCGATTTCCGACGCCCAGGGCGTCTCCGGCGGCGACAAGGGGCGAATTTCGCGGGCTACCTTAGCGCATTCTCCTTAAAGGCCTTTTAATACTACTGTGCGACTACTCAAAATAAGTGTTATAGGTACCTAACTGTGTTTTTCAGCTGTCATTATGTGCGCACCTCTACACCATTAGCGTGTACTATTAGCAAGCTATGTATCTACATAGGTACAGCCGGTACCGGATTGATTTAAATGCAATTGAATGGGTTATTCCGTCCGCTGTCACGATTAGCGACTCTAAACGCATTGTTACGTAATATTAATGTTCCGTACATTTTAATATAAACGGTGTAACTCTGAAATGCATTTATGTTCTAACATAACATAACATCAAGCCTGTAATCCCCAAAGGTTTAGGCAGAGATTTCCCCGAAGGGTTGGGGAACTGAACCTTTAGTAAACCCACATTTCGCCAGTTATGTTCAAGTCCCATGTAATAGGGGGCGAGCCTATTGCCATCTACGGGCAAAAATCATGCTACATAATGCTACAGAAAAAAATCATCAGAAATTTCGTCCTTCCCGGAAACTGAACCCAGCCAGTACCTCATGCTCGGAATTTATAGAACTCTAGAATATTTCGTGCTTTTTTTCTGAATTAGTTTTCTAGGTGAAACTTTGTATCTCATTATAAAAAAATTACATGCTTTATCTTAATTAATCTGCCAAATCAGTCTCAACAAAATGCTGAAAAACATCGCAATTTTTCATTGCATAATCATCGCAATTCGTTTCGTTTTCTATTCATAAAAAAATCTATGTACAGTCACGCAATGAAAAGGTTAAGCACCTTTAAGTACTTCAGAGCTTTAGGTCAATTTTAACTTGCTCCGTCCATGAACTTGAATAAAGACTGCCAATATTCTGAATGCAAGTAACAGTTGATAGGGGGAAAGGTTGATATTCCCACTATTCTTACAGGAAATGAACTTGAACCTTTTCGTTCTGTCACATTTTCTTCTTTTCGTGTGGTTAAAGAACTAAACTGGTGTCAGAGTTTTAAAGCCTTCCATGGGCCTCTGACTTGGCTTCACATGCCGTCGAGAAATATCTCTCTTCCTTCACCGTTTTTGAAGCAAGTGACAATTATACTATACGCACATGAATCCGAAAAGTCAGAGGTGCGTGCCTCGAACTCGAGAACTATGACTTGGCAGTCTGACGGTCACACCACCAGGCTATTACTGTTCAGTCACTGGTTGTCATGCAATGACTTATGATAAGATTGGAGGGGCTCGTGGCTAAATGATAACAGCAGCACGGGTTGATAGAACGTTAAGCTACACTTTTCGCGGTCGGTTCGTGGATGGGTGACCATCCATTAGGTACTTGTCAAGACCACTCCGTGCGCCGGAAAGCACGTTAAGCCGTTAGTCCCGGCTGTCATTCGTAGATTTTTGACAGTCTTTACGGGTAGTCGAAAGCCCGAAAATCTGACAACCAGTCTGACCTTGGGGTATCGTATTACCCAGTAATTAGGTTGTGGAGGTCAGATAGGCAGTCGGTCCATGTAAAATATTGGTATTCAGCTGCATCCGGTAAGACTGGAAGCCGACCCCAACATAGTTGGGAAAAGGCTAGGCACACTTGTGCTGTGATTATTTTCAAGACAAAAACTAGACAATGGAAGTTCAGATGTAACAACCTTGTGCTGCGTAATTAAAGTATTACGAGCAATTAACATTTCGTGAACGGATACCGATCGTCGCGCCGGCAGATGTATCCGTTCATGAAACGAGATCAATGTAGGGTAATAACTCAATAATTGATTGATTGATATTATAATTTTGATTTTGCATGTGCCGCTCCACTACCGCTCATATACTTAGTATAGGTACTTACCGATAGGGTTGCTACTTAGCTGATTGGTCAGATAAAATTAAAGTACAGTCACGTATTTAATGTCTTCGTCAGTTTTCACATTCTTACCTTTATCAATTCGGGACATATTTACTTTTGAAGCTACGGTACTGAGGAGACCATTGCATAGAAAACCATATTTAATTATTTTTTAACAAAGATCAAAATATCATACACCTTTGACCAATGTCGAATTGACATCAACCTATAAGCTTTTTAATGGTCTCGCCATTTTATGAAATAAAAATAAATAAAATTGACTGAGTCTGTCAGTGTCATATTTTTAATTCGGTCTGACATGTAAAGATGATGGCTGAATGTCATTCTGCGGTATGGTTAATATATTATAATGTTGAGTCAGTAAAGCAGATTCTATAGTGCAATGAGCAGACATAAATAACCGTTAAGGTGAGGAACATAATTTGGATGCTAGAAGATGGACTGAAATGTCATAGGCCTCTTAAATGCAGCGAAAGCTTGGGAAAAGTGTAATTTTTCGTGACAAACCCGACGTACTATTTCCAACTTTTGAAACTCCTGTACCTAAGCCCGAATCTACACTGAACACTCTACAATAAAACGTGTTTCTGTGAGGAACACCTACGAGAATATCCACACGAAAAAAATCGCTACATTTATTTTTTACTGTTTTCAATACAATGTCGCCCATGGGCATGTGACCGCCCGTATTTTTCTGAATATTCATGAAAAATTATCGAAAATTAACTTTAAAAGGGGGGGTCTAACTTTAATATTTTTCATGTTATTCAATTTTTTATGTTTTTAGTAGCGTTTGCCATATCTTCTATGTTATTGGCTCGATTTGTATTCTGTTTATTATTTAGTTATTTTATCGGATTAACTCAACATTTTTAGTAAAATTTGTCGACTATGAAAAAAAAACGGAGGTGCAGATTTTTTTTCCAAAAAAACAGTTTTTATTTTAAAAAACATAAGTGAAATTATGTTAATTATACATAAAATTATAGCGGGATACCGAAAAAAAAAAATAAGAAAAACTGAAAAAAAAAAACAATTAAAGATAGACCCCCCTTTTTAAGTTTATTATCGATAATTTGTCATGAATATTCAAAAAAATACGGGCGGTCACATGCCCATGGGCGACATTGTATAATCTGTCTTAAGATTTTAGAGGTTTGAAGAACAGGGTGTAAAGTTCATTCATCCTCTATAGAAAAGGGAGGATCCTCCGACCAGACAGGTGTAGTGACTGGCGGGCAACTACCCAACGATTGATGTCGGAAAGTTATATATATGTCGATCGTGCGGTAAACAGGATTTGTGAGACGTCAGGTCTTTGATGCGTAATTCGCATGTGGCGATGTAGATGTCGCCACAAGATAAACAATATCCCTAGCCCAAATTACCCATAATAATATGAACAAAGAATTACCTATAATCAACATGGTTAGGTGCAGCTTATAGCATAATAACAGTTGGAAATAACAGCTATTTTCCGGTAAACGGGTAGTACGTAGGACAATAGAATGAAATAACTATAATTAGGGCTTCTGGCGTAATTACTGGTTCCACTTAGTAACGATTTGTAGCCTATTAGTTGTTAATAAAACTGGAGCAGTTTATTTATGGTGATTTAAGGTAAACTGTGCCTAAGCTAGTTGTTACGCACTTAGTACAGTCAGCAACTATCGTAGTAATCCTACTAATATATACAATGTCGCCCATGGGCAATCATTCCATTTTTTTTTTTGTAGCGTATGCCATATCTCCTGTGTTATTGGCTCGATTTGGATTCTGTTTATTATTCCTAAAAGCTTATGAGTTATTTTATCGGATTAAGTAAAATTTGTCGACTATGAAAAAAAAAATGGAGGTGAAGATATTCTTTTCTAAAAAACATCAGTATTTATTTAAAAAACACAAGTGTAAGTCCATATAATCATAGAGGATATTGAAAAAAAATAAGAAAAAATGAAAAATATTAAAGATAGGCCCCCCCCTTTTAAAGTTAATTTTCGATAATTCGTCATGAATATTCAGAAAAATACGGACCTCATGCCCATGGGTGACATTGTATATAAATACTATATAATATTAATAATATTATAAAGTGAAAGTTTGTATGTTTGTTACTCAATTGGGCGAAAAACAGCTGAACGGATTTGGATCAAATTTGGCACACAGATAGTTTATAACCTGGAATGTGTACGTACCTATATATTTTGTTTTTTTTTATCACAACGGAGGAGGTCTAGGCCTGCATCTCACCTGAGTGTAAGTGATGATCACGCTGAAGGTGGAAGCGAGGTTCACCCGGAATCCTCAACCACAGAGGCACTGGCTATCTTACTTCTAACTGCCGAACCACAACAATGCTGTTTACATTGTTGTTATGGCGACAGACTTAGATAAGATGGTGGCAGCTAGTCAGGCGGACTTAGAACAAGCCCTACTACCACAAAACCGAGCAGAAAATGTTGTTGGTCAGAGACAGGTGGTCTTACCACGAGACCGCAGAGGTGGTTTTTAATTTGTAAAGTGTGTTGATTGACTTGGTTGTCGGGCGTATAAGAGAATATCTACCTACTCCTTCAAAATAAAGCAAGCAATCAATCAATCAATAAGCATCACCTTTGTACGTATTTTTCTGTTCTTTTCTTTTTGTCTGTATATATGTGTGTACATAAATGGTTAAATAAATAAATAAATAAAATAAAACGTCGGAAAAACAAATGTTACCAAGAAAAGGTGTTGAAGTCGGTACTGTATGTAACCTCCGCGAGTTTAAGTTGATGGCTTGAAAAAGAGACAAACATATAATTTATATTTAGAATAGATAATTTGACATCTATTAATTAATTTGTTCCTTAAATACTTATTGTGGCATGAGACATTATTTGTTATCTGTTGTTACTGTCTATAATTTTATTTTATTTTCTGTTTTTATTGGACCTTATTACTAAAGGAATGTAATTGTATAGGTTAAAATTAAAGATTTGCACACCATACGTAATGGTAGAATGTAAAGGGGCCATTATAGTTTTAAGATCATACATTTGTAAACCTACATTCTGGCAAATAAATGAATTTGAATTTGAATTTAGAAGAAAAGATCAGGCAGTCGGGTCTCAGAGCTGATTATTTTTTATACTATTACTATCATTTTCATGACATGACTAGCGCATGTCATGAAAAGGAAAATGTAAAAAATATATATTCTAAATAATTATTCGAGTTATATCACAAACAAATGTTTCATTTACGATCGAGTATTATACAGGTTGTTATAGAAATTGCGTGTCATAGCTTAGGGGTAGGTTCAGTATCGAAAAAGGAAAGGAGGAAAATAAAAATTGCAAGATAAACCTAATTTTGTACCTACTAACTTCTTAAAATAGCAATGGTTTAGAATTAAAATTATTTTATTTGTTTAACTGCTTTAATTATTAATTACTTTCATTGTATTCGATAGTAGGTAGGTAACTCTAGGAAATTATTAATTAGCATTTAAATTAAATAAAAAAATATTTTAAGGATTTTTTTAATCAATTCTAAACGATTGCTATTTAATTAGTAGGTACTACTTTAGGTTCATCTTATGATTATTTTCATTTTTTTTAAATCTTTTTTAAAGGTATTTATTTTTTATTTTTTACGGGTTCCTTTATCGACTCTGAACTCACCCTGCAGCTATAGCACGCAATTTCTTTAGTACCTATCTTGTTTTATGACGGTAATCTTATCGCCAATATATTTTCCAGCTCGATGATTATGACATCATAGTGGAATATAATTTATTACGAACAATAACAAAATGTCAAAGTTGTCAGTCTTTCAATAATTTACTGTCATACACCTTGTATTTGACAGCATTTTTTTCACGCATTATAATTAGATAATTATGCATAATAATTAACTAATTATTATTACCTCAATTTTAAAACGCTTCGATTGTCTTAAGAGTCTTAACCTATCGAATTATACCTACACAGTGCATGCGAACAACCCATATTTTATCGCTATCAACGTTTCATGATACGATATTAATGAATTGTAAATGCTTAATCAATAAGGTATTTTAATTCGTTTTATTTAATTGGATGTATTAATTTTAATTCATTTTTAGAAGCTGACCCAATAGGTCAGCTTCTAGTACGTGCACCATGTATCAGAAATGTGTGGTCATATCAGAAAAATAATCAGCCGTCCCGTCCCCCCACATTTGGGTTAAAGTCAAAGTCAAAGTCAAACAATTTATTTCAATTAGGCACATAAAAGGCACTTATGAACGTCAAGTTTACAAAAAATAGAATTCATTCTAGTCGCCCCTTCCAAAAGGTAGTTTTCGTATGGAGAAGAATGGGCAAGAAACTCCACCGTTACTCTTTTAAAATGTTTTTACAATATTTTGCATACATTAATTATATAATTATATGTGAAGACGATGCATCTAGAATAAGATTACTATACCGCGATAGGTAAAAAAGAATGAAAAATAAAGCAATTACAGATAAATTAAATATGTGATAGATACATGCAACATGCAACAAACATTGCAAAATTATACGATATTCCTAACATTTTAACAAGTAATACTAATAAGTCAGTGTGTGAGTTCAAGAAATCACAGAATGTAAAATAAGTGTTATAAAAAATAACAAATACATAATTAAATAAGCAACCAGTTTGATTTTGTCTAGACTCTAAATTGTCCTATGGAGCAGGACCAGCATGTTTCCAAGCATTCTTATCTTGGATATAATCCTCTAATTTGTAATATGCTTGTTTACAGAGTGTACTTTTAATATGAGTTTTAAATTTTCTTTCATTTAATTGTAATATATCACAAGGTATTTTATTGTAACATTTAACACAGTACCCCATAAAAGATGTATGTACTTTAGATAATCTGAAAAATGGTTGATCTATTTTATCTTTATTTCTAGTATTAAAATGATGTCTATCACTTATTTTATTAAAGATATGTAGATGTTTTCTTACATACATACAGTTTTAGGGTTTTAGGTTTACAGGTTTAGTAGGTAGTAAGTTTTATATGGGAAAATTGGTATTTTTTTCGTGATTACGATGTTGTTCCCATGGAGAAAAGTGTTCAGTTAGGTAGTTTATACTACACTCTTAAATAAAAATTATTACACTTTGCCCCACCAAGCCGCGGCACTGGTGGGGCAAAGTTAATCATCATTTGGCATGGAAAATATAGACGGCGCGCATGGAACAAACAAGTAAAGCCATGAGTAAGGGCTGTTTGTATATGTATACTTAGTTAAGATGATGATTTATAAGGTAATCAGTAAGACTATATTTTGCCAAACAAATCATTGTATATCTGTGAATTACAATTTGATTCCTTCCAGGAACAAATAGTAAGTAAATAAAAACTTCCAAACATTTATTTTTGTACCGTTATTTAAAAACCCTACCTATGTACTAAGTCCAACGTTACCAACCCTAGTTACATTTTACTTAAATATACATTTATTTATTTTCCAAACAAATATCAAATATGAGCATACCTACCTACACAAATTCTAAGGTGCCAACCCTAGTGGGGCAGAATCCAGAAGATTTTAGCCTAGTCGAATTAATGGGGCGTCGAAGATTCCACTACAACATTTTATAGGCATTCCACTTTGCCCCACCAGTGGGGCGGCTTCGCGGGGCAAAGTGGAATGATTCTTAAATATGACCACACCTCTCTGATACATGCTGTATAGATCAACTCCTGCATTTTGTCACGGAAGTGGTTGCTTATACCAATGGTCACGATCTACGAGACATGCGGCAGTAATATGTACCGGAAATAAGTGCACAACTTCTATACAAACTCCTTACTTAGGATAGACTGGTTACTTATAATGTTAGCCGCATATTATAATAACAATGTATAATAGATCGCCACTTCCGTATTGCATAAGACAATCAGGAAAATCTTTAGCGTGCAAATGTGTGGGATAAAAAACGAATAATACAAAGTGTATTTAATTGAATTAATGATTGGCTTGTCATGAAAGAACGTGTTGTATTTTAGAATGCAGAATTATAAGAACCTATGGAATCATCGAAATTTTCATATTTAATCACCAAACTTAGTAATATCTCGATCGTAGTCACAGAATATTGGTATTAACACAATATCAGGAGCACCGCCAATTTATTTTAATTTAATTATAAATCTGTACATCAAATTATTATTTTAGTGTTTTCTAAATGGGTACCTACAAATTAAATTTAAAAAAAGTGGAAAAATAAAAGGGGAGTTAAACTGTTTAGGCATTTACAATAATCATTTCATAATTTACAATCATTATTTCATAAAGAAGTTATGAACTAAGCAAATATAATTACATCATGAAGCAATAACCGTAAACAGTTTGAATAAATGAATTTATTAATATATAATTAGTTAGTTAAACATGAATATTTAAATTAAGTTAATTTTAAGTTGTATTTTTTTTTTTTTTACATTGCACATTTGTTATTATTCGGACACAACCGGGATCATGAAATGATTATTATATGTCTTTAAAAATAAATGGGTATTCTTCATTGTTTAAGATTGACTTTGGCAGATTTGAATTGCATAAATTAATCATAATAATACCGCAATTTGCGTGAGGAGTTAGGACAAAGACAAATTCCCGTAACTTAAATTAACTATTCCAAATTGTTTTTAACCGACATAAAAGCGGAGGAAGCAATTATACTTCAAATTATTTACCTATAAAAGTTGCTGAAGAAATTGTAAGTGGTTCATAAAGTTAAAAAAAATTGTCAAGCCGTTTCCGAGAAAATCCCAAACACACTTACAAACTATTGTATTACATAACGGGCTGGTATTCTGCAACTCCACCGCCAAGCGAGTATTTTGCGCACGGACTTACAAACTGTACAAAGGGAACTCAACACGTGTCAAATAAACAATGTTCATGATCCAAGATCAATAAACTGTGCCACAATATCTGCTCTAATAAAGCAAGTGCATAAACGCAATTTGTATGTAACACGCTCCGACATCCGACAGACGATTATTTCGGTAACAAAGTCGAGCATCTAATAAGAAGCGGTCATTGCCATGCCATAGCAATTCTATGTCAAGGTTGTACGCGAATGTACGCGCACGTTTTGTCATACGTATGCAAATGCCTTAATTTTGCATATAGGGCACGGATCGTGAACTTTTTGACATTATCGTGACATTTTTTTTTTTTACATTTGTGTTGTTTTATAGTTAATGCTTGTTATAAAGACTAATGTTATTAATTAAACTAGCGACCCGTCCTTCGCACAGTTTTTACGACTTGAACATCAAGATTTATTTATTATATATAAGTTTAAAATTAATGTTTTATACACATAAACCTTCCAGAATGAATTCTCTAAATGATGGTGAAAACGGCTTCTAAATCTGTTGTGCAATTTAGAAGTGCAACGCGGTCACAAACAGACACGAAAAGCGGCTTTAATTATAATAAGAGGCTATTTTTATTTATTTTTTATTTATATATATGTCACAGGAACGGAAACGTGTTTTATATATTCTTAAATTATATTATAACAGGGTTCCGTTCCTATAACATATTATATTTAAAAAAAATATATAAAAAAGCCTTATATTTCTTACAACCTTAACAACATTATACAATAAAATAAAAAATAAAAGAATCCTGTGACATAACAACCAATTATCATTTTTTGAATGATTGAGTTATAATGATTCTATTATCTCACTGTTTTGCTATAATTAGCCGCAGGTAGGCTAGGATCTTGCAAAAAGTGCACAAAGAAGAGACAGGTTTTTGTATTGGAGAATTAAGATTAAGTAGATTCAAACAATTTGCATAAGTAATACTTATAATTAGAATGGTATAAATTAAAACTAAAAAAAAAAAAATTAACTGGAATTTTTGAAGTCAAACGAAATAGGTAGGTTCAGTTAAAATTATAACAATAATTAATTTAGCCTATATTAAATTTCACTTAGGGCCTTTTTCACGACGTCCGAATAGCCTCTACTTACCGAATAAATTAAAAAATGGAACAGAATTTGTATGACATTATCTGCCAAGTAAGTTAATAGGAACTTAATCGTCCGTGGTTTAACAGGCCCTTAGTATTATTATTTGCTTTTGCAATTATTGTACAATAAGTAAAGTTTTATACGATCATCTAAGTTACTTAGTTATATCATTTAACAAACTGTATTTTTCAAGGCGTGAGAAAGTATAAAATTGCAGACTGCACTTGAAAATATATAAGTATTTCAGATATTTTTAATTTTGTGCATTTTAAATTAAAATCCTTGTATAGTCAAAATGTAATTACAACGTCTTGATTTAGCTTTTTGCGTTTCCGCGTGGCCGGGACATAATTATGTAAAAATTGGGAATTTTGATGAAACTGGTAAATTTTTAACATTCGTAAAAAAAACTGAATTTGTTTAGATATTAGTATCTAAACAAATTCAGTTTTTTTGGTTTTTTCTACATAGCTAATTGTAATTGAGGAAATTATTCATGCTCGCCTTGGTATCTAAATAGTACTTTTACGATTTTTTCTTTCAAATACCAACCTGAATAAAATTATATCATGAAACAATATAATTGTTTGAACATTAATAATTCACATACTGTGCCAAGAGTGATCAGAAACCGTTGTTTAAAGTGCATAGTGCTGTCAGAAAAATGTCGGAAATAACCCAATGACAATACACGACTATTATGACATAATTGACAATGTGTTATGTTAAGAATAACCCGAACAACTAACAGATCGCTGAAGTGTGAACGGGCCAAAACTTCCGTAATCTTTACAAGTCGTCTCAGATATCTATGTAAAAAAGCTGCCTAGACTACAGTTTTTGTTTCAATACACACCTTATTAAAAGCCTATTTCCGCATTGAACGCTAGTAACTATGCAACAAAAAAGGCATTTTACGCACTAGTGTTAAAAAAAACTAGATCAGTAGGCACTGTGTTTGCATACCAATTCCATAAATAGAAGTACTTAGTATCTCTAATGTACTTATCTATGTTTATTTTTTTGGAGCAAAAAAACATGGTGCATAATGAAGGGGACTAACTATAAAAAGTCTTGATAATATTTTGCATTTTATTAGACCAAAACTAGGTGAAATTATATTACTTCTAAAATATGTTCATTCATACAATCTTGCTGCATCTTATTCGTCTTACGCAACTTGGGAATGTAATGCGGTTTAAAAATGCAATAATAAACCATTCGTTAAGGACATTAGCGCTTCTTTAATCAAACATTTCGAGATCAATATAGAACAGAGTAATGAATAATTTTACCTCTAGTATCAGTGAAAAGATATTATCTTCCAATCAAAACTTAACTGACGACCTTGAACCGATCGATATAGCACGTTATACAACTCACAGTGAACTTGACATTCAGAATTTATAATAGAATGGAAGCGTGCAATTCATATTAAGTTTTATGCCGAACATGGCACCCCTAAAAGTGTACAACAATATCCGGTCGTAATTTCAGGAATTAGGGTTTATACAATGATCTTTTTAAATAATATCGGGAAGGGATCATATTTACAGAATTACCCACTCATGCAAGATGCTGTATTTCATGTAGGTACCATCGCGGACACTGGCGCCTGACCACTTTTCGACCTTATTGCCTAAGCAACAAGGCCGAGAAGTGGTCAGGCGCCAGTGTCCGCGATGGTAAATGTCTACTACTACGGACCCTAATCTCTTTCCGCAGCAAATTGCTGTTCGATTACAGAACCACTACGGGATTAATTATCGAAATAAATACGTATATTTACACGACAAGTGCTGTTTATTATGCACTAAAACTTGCAGAGGTGACGAATTGTCGGATTATCGGCTGTCACCTGTCGCCTGCATTATACAGCGTGTAACAAAAACCCTCCGATACGTGAGGATGTTGTTAAGAATCATACTGATCTGTCTATTTATGTAATAATTATCTGGAAAAAAGAAAGAAAACATAGCCGCTTTTATTAAATAGGGAGTTTTATCGGTTGTTGTGGGGTTGTTTAGCGGGACATATCCGCTGTTGAAAATTTACCAATTTTTTATGAGATAAGGATAATTTTGGCATTAAAAAAGTGAATTTTAAATAGCAATAACTTTTTAATTTTTAATGATAATAAGTTTTATTATTACTTTTTGGTAATGTTATTGCAGTACGTGTGCCCTTTTCGGATCGGACAGGGTTTTGTAAAGGTGTGTCCAAACATTGAGCGGCAATCGTGCGCGGCTTCAGCGCGCGGCCTGCCGCGCTGTGTTTGGACGATCGCCGCGCGCGAACGCTTCTGCCTACCTGCCGCGCACAAACATTTTTAGGAAACATTCGTCACTAATTGTGTCTGGACCTATTTCTGCGGACGATTGATATTGCCAACTGAAGTGCGCGGCGTGTCTTGGATCTGCCGGCAGTAACACGCGGCGTTTGCTGCTCAATGTTTGGACACACCTTAACACATTGTATAGGCCCCTGGGTGAACCTACGAATCCTATAGTTTTCCTTGAATTGAACACTATGACCTGACAAAGAAAAATGAAACAAGGAACACGGTACACAAATCATTAGATATCTAATTGGTAAAGAAAGGCGATCATCGAACTCTGGGCCTTGGTATTGAACGTGCACAAGGTCTAGGTACTCACTGACGCCTGAGCAGCGAGGAAATTGTTTCACGCAATTATTAACGCATTTACAAAGTGTTCTTATTATGATTACATAATAAACGAACGGCCATTGTATAACATTTTTTTTTGTGCAAAAAAAATCCGGAGTATTTTGTGGAGAATTGTTTATTTATTATATTTTGTTACAAGATCTATACTTTATCGTATGTAAGCTCGCCAAATAAGTTGTATCCTACTTGACCTTGTATAATTCACAGGCATTTAAAAAAGGGAACGTTTTAAAGAAAGCAAAAACGCGACAAGTGCTTTTACTTTACAGTTCGTAACTTTGCATACAAAAAATTGCATTCCTCCGTCGAAAAATAAATTGAATGACAAGTTCGCAGCGTGACCTTTTTCGTATCTATGAAGCAAAACCACATGTGTTACTTTCATTAATGTAAGTTAAAACAAGATGTAGGCTAGCAATTGAATTATTCATAAACATTTAATAAAACACTAGTAAGTATTAAACGTGGGACTACCTGACTCCGTATCATAGTAGCAACACACAAATATGCGACAAATGCTAGGGCCACAGTATGATAGCACATCTCCTCGATGTACCGTTGGTGTATGTAGGTACGTTAGTACGATTCTACCTAGTTAATTTTGCTGTCACAAGCGGTACTGCTGAGCATGAGGTCCTGGGTTCGATTCCTGTGTCGGGCAAAGTGTTACTGGGTTTTTCCATCTGGAATTCCTCAGTAGCAGCCCGGAGTCTGGATTTGTGCCCGGTTGATGGCAATAGACTCGCCCCTATTACATGGGACTAAAGCATAACTGGCAAAATGCGGCGAAATGGGTATAGATGCATATCTGCCTAACCCTTCGGGGAATACAGGCGTCATGATATGTGTTAGTATGCGTTCATGTTAGCGTGACCTCTGCTATTCTATTTCCGCAAGGTACTCCGAAATCGTTTTAGCATTTATCATGAATGAGCCTAAGATTATCAGGAAAAACTCTAGTCCAGGATGATGTGATAATTCGAATTTTCGCGAAAATCCTAGGGATATTGCGAAAACACGGATAATTAGAAAATGATGAAAACATTTCTGCGAGCAACTTGGTTGAAATAGGTTAGGTTAGAACTGTGACCAACCACGCGCGAGCCGAGCGAGCGCTACTTCCAAGTTGCTCGCAGAAATATTTCACCATTTCCTAATTAACTGTGTTTTCGCGAAAGTTCTAATGATCAAATCATCCTACGACTAGTTTACTTCGCAACGTAATTACTAACAATTTTATTATTGTTTAGCGCTGTAAGCCTTGACCGTGACAGTAAATCAAGTGGAATGCGTTTATAACACGTTTCATATTATCTATGGTTTTCTGCAGCTGCCGTCTCATATGTAATGTGACGAAGGTAATAAAATGCAAATTGCGTGCATTTTAATGCTCATAGACTTATTTGAAATAGTTTTCTTGTACGTGAAAAGGTCATTTAACAGGTTATCGACCTTATCATTCCACAAGATTAAACAAAAATGAAAAAGATCATGAAAAAAGAAAATGATCAGCATTTTCTTTGAAATTGACTGAATTGAAATCCAATTTTCCAATTTTTATTGCACATTTTCTATGTGCAATAAAAATTGGAAAATTGGAAAGAAAATTCTTTAGAATTTTCTTTCCAATTTTCACCAAAAGGTTTTTTGCGGTTCATTGGACACTATTTAGCTTGTGAGAAGTTGGATTAAATGAATAAAGGAAAAGTAGGAAAAAGGGGGCGTGACATTTTTTTCGAAAATGTTATTGATTTCTTCTTTGATAAATTAATTTTTTGTATTGAATTTACAACTGTTGCTATATAGGTAGGTAAAGTTCTTAGATAGGTACCTACTAAGAATACAACCTGCCTAAAAATTTAATAAGGCAAGCACAGACTTAGTCTATGAAATCCGAGATCCTTAATAAAATGATTAAAGATAGAATTGTACAAAATAACCCTACGCACAAAAAACATCACGCTCGTATTAAGGCTCGTGCAGACAAGCGGCACGAGACGGCGCGACGCGACTCGAACAATACAATTTCTAAGAAAACTCCACGGTATAACAACAACCGGTGTCTAGTCGCGCTAGTCTGCATGAAGCTTTACCTAATACCTAATCGGAGTGGTGAGAGAAAGATGAATAAATACACATTTTAGAATCTCTAGCCTATTGCCATGAACCGGACACAAATCCAGAATCCGGGCTGGCAAGTACTGAGAAATTCGCGGTTGCACTTTTTATTATATCCAGATTCCGGAACTGATTATCTATTCACCCGGATTACTTACGCCTAGTACTAAGAACTGCGTTTTTGTTAGCCGTCATGCTATCAATTTATAATGTGAATTGTTGTTGTCCATGTCACGAACTTGATATCTGCATGATCTGCATCACAAGGCCAGTTCAGGATGGTTGAAGATATACGCCAATTTTATTATTTATGCCGTGATGTCAGGTATAACAATTGTTGTTAATTTATTCACAAGACTATTCAGTTTGTATGGGAACTATTAGAACTGTTTTGTTTTGGAGTGCAGTTTTTTTGCGATGTTGGTTTTTTCAGAAAAAAAATAGTTAATTTATTTATTACATTGGGTTATCGGTTAGGTTACGAAGGTTTGAGTCTATCGGTTTTCCTAAGAATGGTGAAATCGAGAATCTGTTGGAGTCTTCGAGTTAATAACAGACACGACAAAATAAAAATAGCAATATACTGATTCTTCCAAGCCGGGCAAGGTGTTATTAGGGTTTCCCATCTAGAGTTTCTTAGTAACAGCCCGGAGTCTGGATTTGTGCCCGGTTGATGGCAATAGGCTCGCCCCCTATTACATAGGACTTAAACATAACAGGCGAAATGTGGGTGTACCAATACGTACACCTCTGACCAACCCTTCGGGGAAATACAGGCGTTATGTTATGTCATGTATGAATTTAAAAGCTAATAATAAGCTAGTAAGGCTTTGCTAATATTACCTATAGCCATTGCAGAACAAATTAGTTCATTTTCGCAAGATAATAAGCGTGTTAAAAATATAAATACCATTAGTAACGGAGAAATTGATGCACATGGATAATGATCAGATTTTGAAACAGAAAAACCTATGTTGAAGGTGAAAACCTCAACATAGGGTTTTCTTCGCCGAAAAATCGTAAGTGCAAATTAATGTAAATGCAAAAGTAAATGCAGGTGTGCTGTCTACTAATGTACAATACTTAGGATTTTACCGAATATTGAGCGTTTCGGCGAACCAATTTTAAGATAGCGTGCAAAGAGTTGAACTGTCAAATCTACGAGAAGTAAAGCAGTTAGTTAATACGTTTAGAGTTATCCTCTTTCTAAACCTTCGATATATTCAAATGTTAGTGAATAGATAGGCCCAGTAATTCCCAAAAGCGACCTTGTGTTACGACCATTTACACAAGACTACGGATGTCGGATAAAATCGTTGTAAGTATCGCGAGAAATGCATTGGTTTATTTTGATAACAATAGTAAACCTAAACCAATCCCTTGTATGATAAAAAGGGTAACTTACTTCCTAAGGACATTTTTACAATAACTTCTACACATGTCTCGATTATTGACAGTCGTAACGGATCATCAGAAGCCCGAAAGTCTGACAACCAAGGGGTATCATTTACCCCGTAACTGGGTTGTGAAGTTCAGATAGGCAGTCGCTCCATGTAAAATACTGGTATTCAGTTAGACTGGAAGTCGACCCCAACATAGATGGAAAAAGATGGCAGATGATGTAGTTACGAGTTGTCTACAAATAAACGTAGAACTTAGTTAGTAGTAATTCGAAGTAAACTTTTAGGATCATTGTTGTCCCACCACAAAACGGAAAGTAGGTAAAACAAATAGGTTATTCTTCTTTTCGGTTTTATTTTCGGGTTCTTTTCCACTGAAAATCAGCGCTGTGCTGTGGGTCTCCATAGAATCGCGTCATGCTGAGTTATGAGCCTTCTTGTCACAGTCATGACGTGCCAGTACCTGCCTACTAATTCCTTTTTTGTGCTCGTTATTGTATTGTTATTGTTTTGGTATCGTTATTTTGTCGTTATCTACTCGATTTTTTTTATTTTTATGCACGTGTTTCTGTGACAAATAAACTCATTTTTCTTTCTTTCTTTTATGTTAGATGAGTTGGGTTTATTAGGTGGCTACTCCAATTTCGGCATCAGTAGCGTTTTTAGGTCCTCAGAAGTGCAGCTGTATGAGCACTTTGGACACTCCAAAATATGGGACATGGTTTGGTCAGGAGCACCCCATTCGCATTCGCATTGTCGGGGAAACAAATTGGGGTTTATTCATAAAAGATATATTAAAGTTAAGAGACGTTTAAACGCCAAAAATTTACGGTTAAACAGTCGCTAATTAACTTTAAAGCAACTTTTATGAATAAAGGGAATAGATATTAGAAAAAATCCTGGCAGTTAATAAAATTGTGAAGTAATGCTTACCTAAAAAGTCAATTAAATCTATTTGATCAGGAAAAGCATTCGATAAATTTTTCTTAGGTAGGTGAAATATTGGACGAGAAAAAAAACAACATTTCGAAATTAAAAGCTAGGAACGACAATGTTTAATTTAATCTATCGATCTCTCTCTAACATATAAAAATCAATTGCCGTGAGTTAGTCTCGCAAAATCTTGAAAATGGCTCGACCGATTTGTTTTTTTCGTTTTGTTTTATTCGCCTTATTACTTGTGGTTTAATAAAAAGTCAAAGGAACAGCCAAAAATTTGAAAACATCAAAATTTTGTCTTACGTGGTACGAAGTTCACCGAGTCATCTAGTCTTAAATTAAACATAATAACTCCAATGCCTATTGCTTACAGCGGAATGATACGAAAACGACGTCAAACAGTACAGTTTAAATTTAGAATGTACATACTGCACCTATATGCATCTGCAGTTATATTCCTTTATTTAAAACTAGCTACCTGCCCGCTTCACACTGTTTTTACGGCTTGACAAAACATCTAGGTTTATTTGCTATATTTCAGTGTAGTATTAATGTATTATATATACACATAAACCTTCCGGAATAAACTCTCTAAAATGATGGTGAAAACCGTATCAGTATTCATTGTGTAGTTTAAAACCAACGCGTTCACACAGATAGACACGAAAAGCGACTTTAATTTATAATATGTATAGAAAATGTAATAATAAGTAAGCACAGGGCTTTCATTCATTTGTGGTAATATTAAGCAGGCATCAAAATTTTAAAGTTTTTAAAAAAACTTTAAAATTAAATATGTAGTATGGGAAAAACTACCCAAGCAAAGTTGATAAAATTTAAATGGGACCACTGCGGAAGCTTCCTCTACCAAAAAAAAAAAAAACATAATCTGTCCACAATTTACGAACACAAATGCAAACGAACATAAACAACTTGTTCCTTTTTTGAAGTCGGTTTAAAAATGGGAACCTCACGAGTCCAGTTAAGTATTAAAATTATTCAATATAATGATTGTAAGAATGATGCCTTCAGCACAGTTATAACACTGACCTAGGTATCAATTATTATGTTATTGATAGGTACATATTAGATAAATAATTATCTTGAGACTAACAGTGGACATCAAGGTGAAATCTGTAATAATATAGGGAAATTTGTACTTGTATGCCAATGTTAGAACCTGCTTCTTTATTGCATGGAATTAGAAAGAAACATTTACCCCTAAAGATAGATTCTATTTTGGTAGCAACTTACCTAATTCATAGTTAAAACCCTCAAAATTAAATAATTGTTTAACTTTTTTTAATGTTTCAAGTCATAATTAGAAATAGACGGTAGAACTAATTTTATTTTCTGCACTCTGGTATCTAATCGTTAAATGAATTATCCTTAAATTATTTCGGAACTACTTGATTAGTAGGTACCGGTAGGTAGATGGATTTCTCATGATGACGATGCAGCGGATTTTTCTTGTTGAGTAAAGTGTTGTGTGTGTTATCAAATAATTTTCACTCGTTTCCATTATCACTTACCGTATATTTATCGATCCTTGCATTTTCTCGTTCAAAATGCCCTGTTTCTTTCAAATTCACAATATTCCTAGCACTTGTAACAGCCATATTGACGAATTAAATAATATTTATGGTAAAAAAAAAAATAAGATCTGTCACTTTTCGCGCGCAAAAAACGGGTGCGTTCCGTCTCCCAGCGTTCCTCGCGCCGAGATTCCAAATTCGAATGGTTGCGAAACTGAGCGCTTCTTTTATATAAAAGCTGTACGTATCGTTCTAGCTAAACATGAATGCGCCCCCGCGCTCTTGTCCCTTTCATTCGCTATTCAGACTATGCAAACGAACGTACTCTAGTGTCTTGTCCCACTTTAATAATTGTTTTATCTAAACAAACCCAGCAGGCACAGGATACGTCTGGATGTACTGAAATACGAGACTTTGGATTAATTAGATGTTATCTTAGCTGGTCTTTCATTATTTTAAGTGCATCTATTTATTTTATGTCATGTTATCTAAGTATTTTGTGTGTTTTCGAACTACGTTGTTCCGTAATAGGTATGTCTTGGTGCAAATAAAATACAGAGTAGCTACGTTTAATAATCTAAATCATTGATACCTATAATACATAATATGCCATGATGGCAATCATGGCATATTATGCCACTTATAAATGAATCCCAATTTTATTTAAAAAAAAAAAACTGCTTTCCCCTAAAAATATTACCTATGTTTACCTAATTGTGCTAACCTAATAAAAAAAAATCGAAAAAAAAGCAGTTTCACACGGAAACGGAATCCGGAATCTCGTGCAGTGCAGCTATTTTAATTAGTCCCACATCAATGAATCTAAGCAAGTCCGTAGATCCTAATTACTCAATAAATTATTTAGTCATAGACAATGTGTTAAGAAACAAAGCATTACTCAACTTGAAAGACCAAGGATCCCTTAGGACCTAAATACCTAATTTTAAATAATTATTCTGTTGACGTATGAAGTAAACATCACTGAATTATTCAAAATCCGATTATTTTTCTAAGCGGGATTTATTACAAAATTGCATCGAGTGTGATTTAATGCAGCGCTGCACGCAAATAGTTTGTTAATTTAATTCTTTAAAGTTAATTGAATTTATCACGAGTTTTTTGAATAACAATAGTTGCATTGTCTGTTAATTGTGACTTATGTGTGACACATTATATCTGATGAAATAAATAACTGAAATGCTGAAATGATCATTATTTTATAAATAGAATATTGCAACAAATCGGACAGCGCATACCTACACTACTATAGACAAGCGAGTGAGGCGTAGACAAGTCCTGATATTCTCGTTAAACTTTTAGGCGTCCATCTACACAATACCACCAACATCATGCTCCTATTTCAGGCTTACTGAAAAAACCGCATTTATTTGAAACATAATTATAGAATAAAGAAAGCTTAAACGGTGTTTTTCAGTGACCAGAAATATTTATGGGCCTACATACTTGTTTCAACTGAGAAAAAAACTGATTTGTTACTGGCACTTATAAATAATTTAATCACCACTTCTCTCAAAACGGTGAAGGAAAAACATCGTGAGGAAACCGGCATGTCCTAGAACCAAAAAAAAATCGAAGACATGTGACATCTACCAACCCGCACTGTGCCCGCGTGGTGGATTACGTCCCACTCCCTCTCACCGAGAGGAGGCCTTTGTCCCAGTAGTGGGAACATTAAAGGCTATTATGTTACGGAAAAAGGCTACTGCTCAGCATAACAAGTAAACTCGACATACCACCCTTTGTAAAGGACATTAATTTTTATGGTTTTTCAATTTTTAGGTACCTATCTAACTAAATATTACGTACATAGTATCAATACGTGTTTGCATCATGCATTATTCAATGGCTAACAAATCGCTAACACTGCTAATGGGCGCGATGTTTTGTTATGAATGAGGAGCAAATAGTACACGGAAAAGACAAAGGTATACTGAAGGCAGCATCATACTAATTATGTTATTTTACGTATAATTATGTAGTAAGTAATATCGGTCGAACCACTGTACAATTATGACGGTTTTCATCTCGCAGCTGATTCCATTCCAGTAGGTACGACTATTGATTTGTATGTCGGTAAAATTGATTTCAAGTCGTCGGTTGAAAGAAAAACGTGAATTAAAAAAGTAGACAAACGACAAAGTGTTGTGAAGTTTGGGAAATCAACGATAATATGGCCGACAGCTTAGTTTCCGTAGAGTAGCGTAGTGTCGCGTAGCGTAGGCTCGCGTAGCGCAGGCTCGCGTATCGTTGGCTTGCGTAGCGTAGGCCCGCGTAAAGTAGGCTCGCGTAGCGTAGGCTCACGTTGCGTAGCAAAGGCCACGTAGTACGGCGTACGTAGTAGCATTCATAAGGAATATAACTAGTAACGAGTAAGTTGTATTTTTTATAGAAACTGTTTTTCTCTACAAAGTATGACCCTGACTAACTAGATATTGGAACTAAGATACCAGAAAAGGGTTCACTAATATACTATACCAAACAATATATATTTATATACATAATTATACACCCAATTACACACATCTAATAATTTATAATACTATTGAATTGATTGAATTGATACTTAGCCCTCTTCCTTTCTCCTAATTTTGCTGTGCCCGACATATTGGGTCCATATTGGTCTTTTACTTTGTTATACCATCTATGTAATATATATGGTATGCAATAAAGAATTGAGTATTGGTTGAACCAATATATTATACGACATGATTGAACAAAGAAAATAAATAGTGAAAGTCAATATTATTTTAACAAATTGCATCGTTTATTTGTGTAACATGTTCTGTTGTGCAGCGATAAAAGAACACAACATATAATTATGTTTTACATCCGTGCTTAATGTTACAACTTACAACTATGCTAATTCGTACTACTTATTGCCTAGTTTTTGCTCTACAGGTCTTGATAAAAATGCGACAATTTTAGTTTATTTTTTACTGTGGTAATTGTGACAATCATCTTCTAAGCATGATATAATTATGAAACAGTCGGTCGATTCTGTAAAAATATTAACGTGAAGCTTAGGTGAAGTGAGCGTGAAGTGAGCTGTCACTGCCACAGAATCGACCGGCAGAATGCTAGGGATTAACACGATTGACAGCTCACTTCACGCTCACTTCACCTAAGTTTCACGGTGATATTTTTACAGAATCGAACGGCAGTTCCGTGACTCGCAGACGGTGCACAGCTAACCAGCACCCCAATTGCGTAACACACTTTCAATCTCAATTCAACGGATTTTGAAGGAAATTGCTAATCCATCGCTTCACATTATGTTTGAAAAAATCATCTGCTCGACAACGTAAATAACGCAATGAATGTTGTCAAAACTGTCAAAATGAACGGCATTGCCATTGTTTCTTTTATGTAATTACCCCGCTGGGCTCGACGAGCACGGGCACTTTACTCACTACTGAGGCTACCGCTGTGCCGCTCGTCTGTAGAGCACTTAGGGCCTAGCCCAAACGCGCGGAGAAAACGTAAAATTCGAACGATTATAAAATTTTAAATATTCGTTTCGCACATTATATAATTTTCAGCACACTTGCTCGTAAAGTGGCTTTTATTGAACCGCTATTAGGTTCATAATGCAGTGTAATTTTTACTATATATTACAAGACTAGTGCGGTAATGTGCACCACAGATAACTATTTAAAAGTCGGAGATGTGCGCTTTTTTAAATCTCATCAAAGAGACTTCATGCCTTTTTTTGCCTATTGTGTAAATAAATAAAATATGATAAAATTAGATAATATTTCAACAAATTATATATTTTTCACTATATATTAATCTTAATTTGCGTATGCAAATGATTATTTTGTGTTTATTATATTTTTATATAGGTTGTTCAGCGGTTTTGACAGTGCCTTTTTTTACACCTGCGCGTGCATCGCTAGCGGAAAAAACAAAACCAACGCGCCATTTTGAATAAATATTTGTTATAGTTAGTATAAAAAATACTAAATCTAAAGTATTGTCACCAACGGATGTACAAAACTTTATGCTATTATATATTATCTATAATACCTTTTTTTTTTTTTTTTCAGTATGGGAAGTCATCAAATGACTCTGACACACTCTCCCGCTCTGGGCAGAGCGAGAGGGTGTGTCAGACTTTTACTGACTAAAACCCACCCGTGTTCCTTCCGTTGCCTGTGTGCCGGGGCCGCGATAACCCTTTCGGACAAACTCGCAACCCCAGCAGGCATTGGTCTTTCGACCCCGTCGGATGATCTATAATACCTAACTTGCTTGTCTGGCAGTTATGGATCATTGTGTGGAGAATTATCTGTACCTAATACCTTGTAGCTTGGCATTGTACCTGATACTACAGCTTTACCATCATGGGTGGATGTGGTTCTTATAACAGAGCACATGTTTTACAACAGAATTCATACATCAACTATGTGTGCCGTGGTTCCGCTAGTTCGCATTAATAACTTTTCTCCAGCCCTCAAACGACATTTCTGACATTTTATCGAAACAGTTCCATGATCATTTCCTCCATCGATCTACTTAATAAAAATCTGAAATTTACTAACAAACAACGCACAGCCTAAATGGGTCTAGAAGCATTTTTCATTTTTGGGCTCACGGCTCCGGATTGTCCGTACCTACCTGGCAACAAAGGTTAGTTGAAGTTTATAAATATAAATTTATCATCCCTATAATTACGTTATTCTAGCATAAGTTCTTACAACAAGAAAAACGTCGTATGAAACGCGTGTGCATTGATCATTACACACTCAGCTACCTTAATAACCGGGTAATAACCAACACAGCACACTTGTATCATAATGTACTATTATATAGGCTGTTTTGCGGTTTTACCAGTACCTTTATTTAGACCTGTGCTTACATCACTAGCGCGGTGCGCGGAAAAAACCAAAGTAGCGCGCACATTTCCATAAATATTTGTTAACGTTTTCGTTGTGTGGTTAATTATTATCAAAAATACGAAATCGAAAGTATTGTCGTTGAAAAGTTTTAAAAACTCCGGATAGTCAGTACCTGGCAACAAATGTCAGTTGAACTTTATAAATCTAAATGTATCATCTCTATAATTACGTTATTATAGCATAAGTTCTTACAACAAGTCTGTTTTTTCTTCGCATGTGTATTGAAAAACGTCGTATGAAACGAGTGTGTACCCAGAATACTTCAGACTTGTATCATTATACACTATTTATTACATAGGTTTAAGATTTTATTCATATCGAAGAGTGACAATATTGTGCTTGTTGCAAAAAAATAAACGAAAATACCTGTAGGATAGTTGTATTTTCTAATCGAAATTCGTGCGTATTTACTTTTCGTTTACGTCGCCTATTCATGCTAGGGCATCTGAAGGCCATTTCCTGTAATTAAAAACGTTCAAAATCAAGTCGCAATTTCATCTCAACGACATCAATGTCAAAAACTTGTCAAAAATGTCGGTAAATTAGATGTGTTTTTGACAGATTAAGATTAGAACCTACCTGCCTATTTTACCTATGTACAGAATCAAACCAGAAGGGTTAATAGTTAGGTCTACGGTGCGGATTCGTATTGCGTAAAACCCATTTTATAGGTTCTTTGGTCGTTAAACCGTTTAAATAAATGATTATAAATATACTTTTAATGAGATTCATCAATTTAATTAACTGAGTAGTTATAAAGCGCGTCATCAGCATGTTACGTTATTAGATACCTACACCACATCCTATTTTTAAATGAAAACACTACCTATAAGCCGAATGCATAAGAAACCTTTATATTACATATGTATAGTACTTTTAATAAACTAGCTGCGGCCCGCGGTTTCACCCGCATAAGTTTCGATCCCGCGGAAATATCAGGATAAAAAGTCCTATCCTATATCCTAACCCAGGTGATGGTCTACCCATGTGCCAAATTTCATCCAAATCCGTTCAGCCGTCATAAAGAACCCTGTAAAAATGACACGTGTTTCTCAACGAGGCATCCTCAGGATGACGATTGACTTGTAGCGAACCCGGACCCGACGTGTTGATACGTCAAGCGTCGAGAGCAGAGTAATTAGTTATAAGTGCGGGGATCGAGGCTTCTTAAGTGCGAAGACCCTCCACAACGGCGAGGTGTGCAATCTCAGAGAATATTTTTTTAAAGCCGAAGCGGTTGTGCACCGTGATGTGGTGGCAGTGGACAAGGGGCTCACCCCACTCTCCATGGCTAAAGAGAACTGACACAAGAGCCTACTACAGATGACCGCAAAGAGGTATGGCAAAGAAAGGAGCTTCACGGGCGCTTCTATCTCTTCATGAGCCCGGTGTAGATTTCCTGGCGTCCGTATCCTGGCTAAGTTTTGGTGACCTTTTCGGAGAAACTGAAGGTTTCGTCAGTGCAATTATGGACGAAGTTATCTTGACGAATAACTACCGGAGACATATGAAGGACGGGACAGTTGACGTGTGTTGGGCGTGAAACCGTCCGGGTGAGTCCATCAGACATATTATCTCTGGCTGTCCTCGTCTGGCTAACAGCGAGTACTTCCACAGGCATAACCAAGTGGCCAGGATTATTCACCAGCAACTTGCTTTGAAACACAAACTTGTGGATTCTGAGGTACCGTACTACAAGTATGTGCCCGACCCAGTTCTCGAAAATGACCATGTCACGTTATTGGGATCGGTCTATCATTACTGACAGGACTATTGTTGCCAATAAGCTTGATATAGTGGTGATAGACCGATTAGCGCACCGCGCAATGATAGTCGATGTAACCATCCCACATGACGGGAACTTCGTGAAAGCTGAGAAAAAGAAACAAATAAAATATCTCGACTTAGCACACGAGGTTGTCGACATGTGGAATGAGAGCTCGGCTATCATTGTGCCGATTGTCGTAACAGCCAATGGCCTGATGGCCGAAAGCCTCGACCGACATCTCTCGAGGTTCTCGTTAAGCGGTTGGACCAAGGGCCTGATCCAGAAGGTAGTACTCCTCGATACGGCTCGCATTGTGAGGAGGTTCCTGTCTCTGCAGCCCTAACCACCGGTAGCTTGGACCCTGCTCCCGACACCGGCGGAACACTATTTTTTATATTTTTATATGTTTTTTAAGAAATATTTAAAAATATATTTTATATGTTCGAAATTACAATAAACGAAATAATAATAATATTTTATTCAAAAAATTACAAGTAATAAAGTACGTCGTCTATTGCATTTTATAGTGGATTTCCGCAAAGTCACGCCTGACTCAATTAACTATCTTAGGGTATCTAATTAAATGCAGATTATCGTCAACGGAAGCTTAAAATAAATAGGTCATCATCATCATCATTTCAGCCGAAAGACGTCCACTGCTGAACATAGGCCTCCTCCAAATGTTTGCCATAATCGCCACGCTTGGTAGGCAGGCGGGTTGGCGATCGCAGTATGGTTTTAAGATGCTTAGAGAACGCTGCTGCCCATTCTCTAGTGAGTCCCTTAGTCGCCTTTTACGACACCCACGGGAAGAAATGGGATGATACTATTCTTTACGTCCGGCACCACGCGGACAAATACGGATAAATAACTAGGTAATCAGAGAATAACCGATTCTTATCTGATTGCGTCGTTGGTCTACTGTTCGCAAGCGCTACTGCTGAGCATACCGAGGCCCCGGGTTCGATTCCCAGGCCGGGCAAAGTGTTATTGGGTTTTTCCATCTGGATTTTCTCAGTAGCAGCCCGGCCTGTATTTGGGCCCGGTTGATGGTAATAGCTTCGCCCCCTATTACATGGGACTTAAACATAACTAGCGAAATGTGGGTGTACTGTAGGGACACCTCTGCCTAATCCTTCGGGGATTTCAGGCGTGATGTTATGTTATCTAATATTTCGTACGGACGTGCAATTGCCACATAAGACTAGGAGACTAGAGAAATATAATAATTTTCCGCAAATATTTTAATTTTATAAATTCGGTTCTGTGGCTCTGTCGTTAACTTTTTAATGTCAATGGATGCAGCAAGAACATACACAATGTTTTTTGTGTCCTAGATCATTATCTAGATTCTAGATGCACCAATTTTTTCCACTGTGAACAGCCACAGACCAAATAAAAAACTAAGACAGCGCTGCGAACAATACAGTGAAGCATGCCAAAACTACACCTCCGTTCTGTTCATGAACGTTTACAATCAAACTACACCTTACTAAGTGCACACATGTTTACAAAACCGGTTTCACGTCACTGTTGACAGCGCTATGTCTTGGTTTTTTATTTGATCTGAGTGAACAGCAACCTTATTTTGTAACACACTTTCAATCACAATCTGATTCATTTTGAAGGCTTATATGTTCGAAAAATTTGCCTGCTCTACAACGTAAATAACGCAATGAATATTGCTGAACTGTCAAAATGAAACCCATTGCCACTTTTAGTGTGCTAAGTAATTACCTCGCTGTTCTGTTTATTCATTAACCCCTCGGGTATTACAGGTGTAATGTTGGTTTGTTCTTTAAGAAAAAACACGTAATACAGTCAACTAAAGAGCTTACAGTCAATAATCCTACTTATAATTAAAAATTTCTTAACTTTTATTATAATTTACTTGGATTTGTTCGAGGCGTACGAGGCGCCATTTAGTTGATATTTTTATACGTTTTGACTTTGTGGTATCATAATTCTTAAGGCTAAAACAAAGAAATTAAATTAAATTTTTATTTTTAATATTTTGTTATTTTTATAACATTTTACAATTTGACAATTTTATATTTGAATTTTTTATTTTTATACGATTCTGATATTTAATTATCGTTTGTTTTTTTTTACGATTTGTTGAATATTTATGTTTAATTAATAACAATATTATTTTGGGTTTATATCTATCTGGTTAGATTTAAAAATATTTTATCGTTTAAATGTATGAGTGTAAAAGTATGGACTAGAATTATGTCTGAAATAAATAAAAATAAATAGGATAAAATAAAAGGTAAATAGGATATTGGAATCACTTTTACACATCATATTAAAAAAATATTCAAAATAGATGAGTTCGGCGTTTCTTATCTACTCAGAGGTTGCAGTCTTTTTTAAAGTCCAGACATAATCTTGATCAGGCCATATGAGGCCCATGTAGATTAGTGTCTGAAATGGTCTTTTAAGGAAAGAACCACACACATTTGAGTGAACCTGTCCAGTCAGTGCAAGCATTTGTCAGTAGGAAATCGTGAGAACTCAGAACTTAAAGGCTAAAACTTATGGTTACCTAAAGACTAAAATAAATAAAGAACAAGCTTTTGACTTTATGAGACACTAGCTTTTACCCGCGACTTCATCCACATGAAATTTCTTGTTCCCCCGTCCCACCCCGTCGCATCGCATCGCCTGTCCGCGTTTCGTTTTCACTTAGCGTTCTTCCTAGCTTTTTTTTTTTTGATCGGCTCCTAATCGTCCTATTCCTAAGTCCATGTTAAATGAGAAAGAGTTGGGCAATCAAATGCAAAAAGATTTTTTCAATTCCGTCTGGTAGTTCCAGCACGCTTAGCATGACCACAATAGAAACGGAATTTGTCGACGGAAGAATAGACAATCTGTCATTTTATCTATTTGTCCGTCGACAAAATCCGTAGAAAACCATTTTCTATGGTTGTCATGCTACGCGTGCTGATATTAGCGCGCTCAAACAAACAAACAAAAAGACAAACTCTTCAGCTTTGTTATTAGTAGTATAGATAAATATAGATATCGAAGGGAATTGCTACAAGATTGTAAAAACCGCTAACCACAGTTCCAACAAAAAAGTTAATAAGTGGGTAAATAAACTTTGCCCCACCCGGCTTCCTTGATAGTAGATAAAGGAGAACGGTGTAGGCTACTTTTCATTCTAAATAATTAACAAGTATTTTTTAAACCGGACACGAAGGGTTGTGTACCACCGTACATTCTTTAGCAAATAAATGAAAATACTAAACAAAGAATATTATTATTTTTCATCATAAAAGAGCGTTTGTCCTTATAGTTGGCAACGTTGCAAATACCTGTCAAATTTTTTCCTGTTTTGATTAATTTGGCAATTTTACTGTATGGAAATAAGAAATGTGCAAATAAATGAAAAAACTAAACGAAGAATATTATTATTTTTCATCTTAAAAGAGCGTTTGTCCATAAAGTTGGCAACGTCGCAAATAGCTGTCAAAAATTTACCTGTTTTGATTAATTTGGCAATATGGATATAAGAAGTGTGGCTAACAGGCCCTTTCGGCTTGATTTTGAAAAATATTTTTTTTAATCCTGGCGACAACAATTTTTATTTTTCAAAATCAAGCTTTTATTGTACGGAGATCCCCATTTAATTTTTATTTTTATTGAACGTTTATTATTTGTTGTTATAGCGGCAATAGAAATGCATAATCTGTGAAATTTTCAACTAAGTACCTATTACGGTTCATGAGATACAGCTCGCTGACAGACAGACAGACGGACAGCGGGTATGAAACCCTAAAAATGATGAAATACCTAAAAAAAGAAGTCTTGGGCAACAGAAACCCAACCGCAAGATTGCGTCTTGTCGATGTTATTCAGCGAATAACTTTCATGTGGAGACGTCCTAACGTCAAACTATATCTTGAAGTTGCGCTGGTGTTATCTGCCTATTGCCAGAACTCAATTTACAGAGGTAAAAGGCATGTGGTCTTAATTTGTGTTTAGGTAACCGCATTATCTTGCTTATGAATGATTCACGATTATTTCTGGTTTTCCGCAGATCCGTTACCATGATGACATTCTAACCTCCATAGTACTTGAAAAAACTGATTTTGCACTAGGTATTTAGGTACGTTTGTGGCAGAAACCTTTGTAATGTGTTTTAAGGAATTGTCGCGACTTCCCAACCCCCACGATAACAAGCTTGTTTTTGTGGCATTGGTCCGTAGCAAACTTGAGTCCAGTGCGTGCGTATGGAACCCTTTTGAGAAGCGTATGCGTGAGTTTTAGAAAAAGATCAAAAAGCATTCCTTAGATACCTTTACAAGCTCTTGTACGACTTTTACCCTCTCTTGTATCCCACTAAATTCCTGTTGGGTTGCTTAAGTTTCAATTCTCTGGAAGTAAGACGGTTGCGCGATCAGATGAATGTAATATTAAAATTCTTAGGGGGTATTGATGTTCCTGATCTGCATAATGAAATCTGCAATGTATTTGTCCCAGATAATTACTGTCGTGGCAGGAAAAACCGCTTATTGGCTGTTCCAACTTGCCGTACTGTTGCCAGACTCTAAAAGTCACCTATTCCTCGGACATTAGCCGCCATTTTGATTTGTTTTCGAATGAATGGAAGATGTTTCTGTCAGAATGTTTGAATTTTTGTGAGAAGAATGCATGAATGTGGTAAAAAGATTATATATTATGTTTAAATAGTGTAATTGGCTTCGGCCGTTCTATCTAAATAAATAAATAGAAAGTAATAATTATATATAATAAATAATAAAATGTTTATTTATACACTTTGAAAAACATACATATGTAGGTAGGGCTATTATTGTTAATATACCTATTTTACTACCGTGTCTAAATAATGGATAACGTTACTAATGATTACGTTTTGTTTATTTTCATTTGAAATAATTAATCATTTAGTATTCAGCATCAATTCCGAGGAAGCTGAACTTTCCAAGCTTAATGTAATAGCTGCGAGTGACAAAGACCTATTTACTTTATTTAGTTATATCTAGTTAAGACAAATAGTTACCTACTGTTATTACTTCTAAGTTTTCGAAATGAACGGGCGCCGAAACTGCACTAAGGCGCCATCTCCACGGGCGAGAAAATCGCGGCGATAGTTCAGTTTATCTCTCTGTGAAATGCGCTCCCCCAAGAAATCAGGATGGCAACCAACCGATTATCCTTTAAAGTTAAAGTTCGCGAACACATTCCTAAGAACGGTAATGGTTCACAACGGTAATGTTTCCCCATTGTTTGTCTTATTTGTTTTAAGTATTTTCGTGTATTTATTTGTTCTTATTTTTATATATATTTAGGTAATTATGTATGTAGTTTTAATAGGTTTATGGATATCCTTATATTTAAATAAATATTTATTCCACAATTTTCGATATTGCACCAAACAAACAGTGGTATGTTTGTTTCTGCATCACCCAAAGGTTGACTGGAAAAAAATGCCTATGGCATTAAGTCCGCCGTTGTACATTTGTGTGCTTAAAGTATTAAATAAATGAAATAGTCTCGCCGTGCCATCAAATTCAATAGAAAATATGAATCACTCTCCACACGGCGATATCATCGCGGCGAATATATTGCCGCGATTCTCTCGTCTGTGGAGATGGCGCCTTAGGACGCACTTAAAAATTTCACTTACAAATTACTCATTTGCATTCTGCACTTAGGTGCCGACAGATTTATACACGCACTAACCTATATTGTATGGTTTAAGCTTATCTCCAAAAATCTTATAGGTTATTGTGTTTAGGTACCCCTTAAAAATCCTCGATTTTAAATTCTAAAAATTACTGATTTGTATCATCGTGAAACTTGGAAAATGAAGTGGAATCCCTTCTTAAGTGACTGTTCTTTATTTAGCATCTACAGTTTGCTATTATGGCAGATTAGTAGTTAGGTACTGCAGTTACTATCTGAAAATTTTATCCATACATGATAAAGAAAAAAAGAAAGAAAGAAAAAGTATTTATTAAGTCTCGCACAGGAAATCACAAATTAAACTAAAAACATACTAAACAAACATAAAAAATAAAAAATAATAAAGAAGTGAAATTAAAAAAAATATGCAGTCCTGTACGAGGCCAAAAGGCTCCCATCTCAGCATAATGCTACGACATTTAAAAAATAAATGATACTTAGTTATAACTTTCTTCCGACGCACGGGGTTATCACACCACCCGCCAACTTCCAAACGTTACGCATGTTAACACGTTCGGGGCCGGAAGCCCTCTTGGAGGGCTCATTTCAAATGTAAAAATATGAAAATAAAATCTGTTGGATACATAGATATAATATTTCTATGGTTGTATATTTTAACAAGATTTAAAAGTCTGTGTTCGTTTTAAAATCCAAGGATTTATATTTTCAAAAACGGAATTGTGTCTGGAGGTTATTTCATGGGTGGAAAACCATTTTCATGGTTAGAAATATTCACAAAAAATTAAAAAGGTTTGACACCCCTGATCAAAGCAAGTTATTATACTTCCCTAATTTTTATATATTTTATTATTTCACGCCCCCCCCCGACCCCACTAGTCCATTATGTGCGAGTCGGACTCGCACACAGAGGGTTCCGTACCACCGTTAAATATTTAACACTACATATTTTTAGGGTTCCCAAAATAAAAAAAGTTAATCTGAGGTGCACCGCACATAAATTTTCCTTAACCACGAATTCTTCCTACCATATTATAAAATTGCCAACGATTCTGAAGCTTTTTTTAAACAGCTGCACAAAAAACAGAACTAGACAGATAATTAGTAAATTGAAATGTCGTGTGTCAGTTCGTTATTTCCTGAGGTCGTTGAGGTAAATGATATTATTACAGACAGGACATGACATAAACATGAAAGAACCCATGGCATATTAGAAAATTCTACAAACCATTTGCAAGTAAAATATAGTGAGGATATTGATAAGGAATTTCTTAGTAGCAGCCCGGAGCCAAACTCCGAGCTGCTACTGAGATTTGTGCCCGGTTGATGGCGATAGTTTCGTCTCCTATTAATGAGATTTAAACATAACTGGCCAAATGTGGGTGTAATATAGGACCTACACCTCTGCCTAACCCTTCGGGGATTACCAGCGTGATAATATGTTATGTGTCAATCATCTCTATAAATAATTATAAGTTTTAAAAAAATACCATAGACGACGTTAGTTTTAGTTACCTAAACCGCGTAACTGTTTATAAAGAATCATAAAGAACCCTATAAAAAATCGACACGTGTTTCACTTCTCAACAGGGCATCCTCAGGATGGCGATTGACTTGTTGCGAACCCGGACCCGACGTGTGGATGGTTGCTAAATATACGTCTTCTATTGTATTTTATAATAGATTTCCGCAAAGTCACGCCTGAATCAATTAACTAATTGCAGGTTTGTAAAGAAATGATGAATGCAAAACGAAAGTCTCCTAAAATATCGCTTCGAAGGAATTCATTCCGCAGGAGTAGGGCATTTTCCATCTTTAACTTCACAGGATCCTTACTGAAAAGCAATGTTCATTATTGATGCCTCACCATCTGTCGCTATTCGGGCAACAGCACGGGCACTGTAAAAAAATTGTACGAGGTCACCGCCAAATTAGTGAGCAGTGGTGGAACCCAGGCAGGCACGTTACTTTGTGTAAATAATTTCATCACCAATTCACCACCGCTCTCAAAACCGTGAATGAAAACATCGTGAGGAAACCGCCATGTCCTAGAACCAAAAAATTCGAAGACATGTGACATCTACCAACCGGCACTGGACCCGCGTGGTAGATTATAGCCTACTCCCTCTCTAAGAGAGGAGGCCTGCAGGGGGAACATTAAAGGCGGATTATTAAGACTGCAAAAGCAGGGCGAAAAAAAATATATATATGGAATTATCAACATTACGAAGATAAAGATAATCATGGGTTAATATTACGATGAAGGACGAACTTTTTCGTCTAGTTTTAATTGAGGAGGAAGCCCGAACACTTCCATGGCAATACACTTACTACAACACTATTTGAGATGGAACTAACTAGATTCGGCCTAATCAGACTCAATTAATATTTATGCTAAGTCACAAAAGTGATGACTAACTTTAATGGATCGAATCGATTGGTCACCACCATGGACAAACAGAAACGTCTTATTTTAGGCGTAGAACGAAAAATAATAGAGTGTGTTAATGAAGTGGTTAAAATGAGCTTGTTTTAAATAGTAAAGAAGCGTATGCATTGTCTTTTATATCGTTTGTACGTCAAATATTCAAAAGTAATGGACAGATATTGGCCTGTCCGTCGTGTAAGTTGAAGTCACTAGGTAATTATTGACACATTTGTTTTAAATATCTTTTTTAATGATTTAGTCTTTTCACTAACAAGTACATAATATAGTTACTTGACGTCAATGAAGTTTTAATAGTCGTATACATTGTGTGTGGCCAGAATTTGGAACACTGGGTTCTATGAACGGTATTGTGGCTTGGCTTGGCGTGACTTGAAAAGTTCCTGTTTTAGCTATTCCAAACTATTCAATACTACAATATTGAGTGCAAAACTTTGTTTAGGATACTAATGTCAGGTTGACTTATTGGAGTTTAAAGGTAGTGCCATATTTCATCATAATATCATGAACGGTAACTGTTGGGTTAATAATAGGTGTTAGTTTATCTGTCATTGTTTCATTTTTAATTAATTTTACCAATTGTGGTATGGTAATTTTGTTCTAGGTGGATCGTCTTCCCATATAATTATATAATTAATGTAGGTAAGTGTACAAAATATGGTAAAACGGTGGAGTTTTTCGCCCATTCTTCTCCATAAGAAAACTTCCTATTGGAAGGGGCGACTAGAATCAATTTTCTTTTTTATAAATGTTGACGTTCAAAAGTGCCTTTTATGTGCCTAATTGAAATAGATTATTTGACTTTGGCATACTTTTTTCATTTCAAACAAATATTTACATTCCTTAAAAATTTGACTTCACGTGTACCTGGTGCACGCGATACATCGTTATAGGGAAGTATATGTAGCGTTGCCAGATGGAAGCGATCCTAGCATTTTATTTCTCTTTCACAAACTACCAGCATCCGTTGATTACTCATTTCTATCTGTTATGTTTGTGCACCTATGTATTCCTTTCTGAACGCTCTTTCATCACGTTGAAAGCGGGCCCGACCTCCCCTTTCACCTCATACCTACCCCGAGTTGCAGAGGTACGAAGTATGAATTTAAAATGGAGTAAGAATATTATTTGACGGAATTGTCAATGGGTCGGCTCTATAGCTGTAGAACTGTAGACAAGTTGCTTGAGTGCAGATTGCGGGTGAAACGACCTCAGGCTACGTAGACCGACGATTTTTGTAGGAATGGAAGGACGTGCGGTCGTGGGATCGGCTGCATTTGGTGGTAGGGCCCGCTAAGCATGGGAGGCTGATACCAGTTGGGGGTGTGGCGAACGTATAAGTATCTCCCGGGCGCCCGATTCAAGGTAGCAGCAGGAACAGTGGCATTTGAGTCCGTAGGAGTCAGACATAACGAGGATTTTATAAGGATTTCAAAGACCAATCAAGGATTGAGTTAAATACTGTGTGATTGGAAAGGCCACGTTCAACAGTAGGTAAACTGTTATATGCTGATTATGTTGAGTTCGGTTCAGTAACCGACCAATATTTTCTCTCTGCACTTTTTTGTTTGTGACTAATTTGCGCATTGGCTGCACAAAAAGAACGCCCACACCACGATACACAAGGCACACTCCGTGCGGCCAACCTCTTCAATTGTCTAATCTACGAGTATCACCACGATAATAATGAACTAGATTATTTTTCTATACACCGTGTTTCTTGGAACACCTTGGTGACATGTCATGTAACTCATGTACTGTAGTTCCGGAAGGCGGAAGGACCGATCCGTCAATTAAAGATTTATGCCTCATCTAATCTCGGACATTAATGCAAACATGAGCCTTATAAAGATAGCTTTAATCATTTGTCTTTCTTATCGTTTAATATTATAGTCCATACCTGCTTCCACCTTTGTTCAGTAACATGTTATAATGAACTTCCGTGGTACAAGAATAAAATAGGAAATCTATCAGGTGTCATTAGCTATTGTTGCTCATAATCTTGCAAGGTTTATATCGGCTAATAACTTGTTTATAGACAAGTTTGCTTGTTACTTCAAGTCTTTTATGTTCTTGAAGTGTAATTAAAGAGTGCCCACATGTTTCTAGATCGTTAATAATCACGTGTCGGGAATAATGTCATTTTATGATGGGACCGACGGCCTTAAAAACGTGGCAGTGTGGCTTTTTTATACGTCCGTGTGTGGGACAGACAGGATGCATTAAGCGGAGGACCAGGGTGTTGTCGGGCAGCCTGGGAGAGGCCTATGTCCAGCAGTGGACCGCGATAGGCTGAGTTGATTGATGGATTGTAGTATAGTCGGTGCCACTAAATATGAGACTTGATACACCACATGGTTTGACTTGCGCAGTAAACGATTTATGGGTTTCTTTAGCGGTATGAGGTCTGCGCCGGGGCGTCATCGGGGTGGCGGAAAGAGCGCGGGAGGCGTGGACAAGTCACATCTTTCGTGGCGCGTATTGTACCATCGAAGAAGTTCATATCTAACCACCGTAAGGACTATTCTTGCTTGCAGCGCTCAGCGGCTATAGAACCAGCATAGTAGATAGATAGTAAACCTTTGAGTAACTTTTCTGACAGTTGACTGGCTAATATTTTGACTACTGAATGCGTTAACTCATAATATAGTTCGTGTCGAATAGCCCATACAATTTAATTAAAAGAATATATCGTACACTATGAAATATTCGTAGCTTCCAGTATGTTTCTCATTTACATTCCGTGTTTCACGTGGCTTGCATCGCCGAGCGCAGTGAAAACATCCCCCTGTGCCGCTTGCATAGCGTTAGAGTTCCGTAGGGTAGTTACTTGTCGTTTGCTTCGATATTATTTAGTATTTTCATATACTTTAGGATAGTAACTGGACAGAGTTTGAACTTATTAATTATCGATTGAATGGAGAGCTCCCGGTTTGGCAAAGCTTTCTATTTATATTTTTTTATTTTTTGGTTTAGTTTAAAAGGACTTCGAAAAAAAAATACAATAGACGGCGTATATTTTATAACCTACTATTCTTAAAGAGTCATAAAGAACCCTGTAAGAAATCGTCACGTGTGTCAAGTCAATCGTCATCCTGAGGATGCCTCGTTGAGGGGTGAAACACGTGTCGATTTCTTACAGTGTTCTTTATGACTCTTTAAGAACAGTTTAACGGATTAGGTTACTAAATATACGTCGTCTATTGTATTTTATAATGGATTTCCGCAAAGTAATGTCTGAGTCAATTAAATTGTCTTAAATTTGCAGGGCTTCGACGTTAATTTTTCAACGCAGTGGTGTTCAGAATCATGCATGTGCTTAATTCATGGTTACAGTTTGCGTATCGACGTCCCTGCCACCCTTTTTTTTTTTTTTTGAGGATGGGAGATCATCAAATGACTTCTCCCGCTCTGGGTGGAGCGAAAGTGTGTGTCAGACTTTTACTGACTAAATTCCACCCGTGTTCCTTCCGTTGCCTGTGTGCCGGGGCCGCGATGTCCCTTTCGGACAAACCCGCAACCCCAGCAGGCGTTGGTCCTTACAGACCCCGTCAGTTGGTGCTGACATCCCTTTGAGGCGAGCGTGGAACACAACGCGCCGTCGACCCGGGCCTGGTCCTTATCGGACGGTTAGCTGCCCACCCGCGCCTACGGTGGCCGGAAGTCGGCTCGCGACTCCCGACGCCCGGGGTGTCTCCTGCGGTGACTAGGGGCGCGAGGGCGCGCATCTTGCGTCTCCCTCACGCGCTCCGTATCCTCCTTCGCGAGCATTACTGCTTCGCAGAAGGAAGTGACGGCCTCCCATGCACTCTCGCTCCGGACCATGGCCTGAACCAGGGCCGTACGCGAGAGATTGCCGCCGCCGATCGCCTCCGTGAGCACACGGCGGTGCTCCGCGCAAGCCGGGCAGACCTCCACCGTATGCTCCACCGTGTCCTCCGGGCGATCCACACAATGGTGCAACCCGGGCGTTTCCTCCCGCTTTATCCTGAACAGGAACCTCCCGAAACAACCGTGTCCGGTGAGGACCTGCGTCAGGCGGAAGGTGAGGACGCCGTGGCGCCTCTCTAGCCACTCCTCAAAGAGGGGACTTATCGCCATCAATTGTGGCGTGCCCAGTCCCTGCCACCCTGTAGTGCATATACATATAGTCTTGAACATAGCAGTATGATAATAAACATAGATCCTGCTCGTTGGAAATTTTGTTAAAGGTATAATCAATGGAAAGCCAAATATTCCGCATAATTAATGGTACTTCTTATTAATCTTTCTGTTCTATTCTAAAGAGATTTTTTCCGCGGAAAGCAGCTTTGTAAGCTGTTTTAATTAAATAATTAATAGGTAGAATCTTAACCCCGTTCTACAATAATCTTGGTCTTTTAGTACGGAACCTTGCATACTGCTGTAGCTTATATATGTTTGCGGGATGAACATGCAGAAGGGTTGATGAAAGCCCTCACGGCCCTCACATATCATGCAACACTGAGGAATGAGTCCGTCGACGTTTTTATTATTAAACCACGAGCTTCACCTACATTTTTATCTAGGTATCTTATGTCGTGATGGCCCAGTGGTTAAGGCCTCGCCTCTCATGTACGAGGTTGTGGGCTCTCAAATCCGGGCCAGTACCTATGTGACTTTTTCAATTCATATGTACTTACTGAGTTTATCTTGGACATTACTGACATCGGTGAAGGAAAACATCGTGAGGAAACCTGGACTTTATAGTTAATATAAGTCTGAAATCACCAACCCGTCTTGAGCAAGCGTGGTGATCAATGCTCGTGCCTTCTCTGTATGAGAAGAGGCCTTCCTTTGCCCTGCAGTGGGACAGGAACAGGCTGGTATTATTATTATTAGTATCTTATGTAGATATAGTTTATATTATATCACTGTTTCGATGGGTGTCCCCTCTTATTTAGCTCAAGTAAACTTGTGGGAAAGGTGTTGGTAACTCAATTATTTAGCGCGTAGCGAAAAATAAAAACTTTTTACCAAAAAAAAAACAACCGACATTCAAAAAAAACACTACAAATTAAAAAACTACTTTAATGTCGGAAGTCGGTGGCAAAAAACGAAAATTCTAAACCAAAGACACCGACTTCCGAAATTAAAGTAATTTTTCACTTTGTAGTGTTTTTTTTTAAAGTTTTTTTTATAGATTCTTTTCTATTTTGTGAATGTGAAGATCATCTTCAATTTTGTTAAAAACCTGGTACTTCCTGAAAGACCTACACTGTCCTCCCATATAATAAATAGTTGTGTCTTAAATTCGAGTTTCTAATACCAGAAGCATTTTTTTTTACAGAGTAAGCAAGCTTCTTAGGCTCGTGAGACGTGCCGTGGTGTTTCTTGACATTTTGTTTCCGATAAGATCCAGAAGCGGCAATCCGGCCGCTGTCTCACTATCACCTTGTTGGCAGGCTTGTAGGTATTTTGCTACGCCATTAGCTTTCACATATCGTGCCGATAAAGCACATGGCCCCGAAGTCTGGAATGACAGCTCAGATATATTTTGCGATACTCGTAGCCAGCCTTTGCTTCCGGTCTTAGAATACTCTTGGGAGAGGATTGTGCGCTCACGATGTATCGAGCTTAGTCATTCGCATTCAAAATTACATCACGAGCACTTGTTGTGAGTGACACACCTTAGGTGTCAAAGACAGCGGTTAGTAACGACTGTAGATAACCTCGGCTGATGGTAATTGATAGCGGTTATCATTGCGATCTCCCAATCACACGAGGAAATTGATTCTTAACAGTCGGAACTTTGCAAATTAGACAAATAAATGACTTACTCTTATCACTTCGAGGAGCTTCAAGACTGACATGTCTGTGTTGTATTTGTAGTGACATAGACCTTGGAATGCGTAGCGTTTTTGGTTCCGGCAAGAGTGTAATTGGATTTTTAATTACCGATAAGTTGATAACGGTTTAGATGGCAGATAGATAAAAATGCAGATTTCCAGCTGTAGGTTTATGATTTGATTAGTGCCAACTCACTACTTTGCTTTGATTTTCTGGCTTGCTCCTGAGACGTACAAAGATGGCGCCGCGTTGGGCAGCGCCCGCGCAGGTGCTTTCCACCCAAGCTACTGGTGAGATAAAGACTAACGGCCGAACCTAATAACCTATTTTCAGTAAAAGACAGATCGCTATTGATGTTAGACAGTATAATTCTATCTGTCATTGAATGTCATTCCGTCAGATTCCTTATTATTTGACAGATTATTGGGGCGTTAGAACCATAGATAGATAAGTTTTAATATTTTATGCCAAAGCTGGCCATAAATAGGTTATTGGGTTCGGCCATAAGACAACCATTAACTTCAAGAAGACGGTACATTTGAAAGGAGTGGCCATATTAAAATCGGTAGCATAGCTGGTAAAGTCTGTAAGTACCAGCTGCGAAAATCTTTTTAACATTTTATGTAATTGCCTACGTTTAAATTGCAAAATAAAGAAGTAAAAGCCATAAAGGGGAATCGGATATTACCAGACAACGGCAAATAGTAGGTTGATGATGAGCATAATGGATAGAAGGCAGCAGTGGATGGACCAGATCTACCGATGACCATTATACTCTCATAATACCGATAATGAATGATACAAAACACTACGTAGAAAATAAGCCGCTACTAACAAAGTCCCTAATTGTTTTGTTGTCTTCAAATTCTCCAAGCCTAGTATCTGATGACATTTCTGGAACGCAAATGATACGTCATGGGTATTATGTGTACCGTGACGTCATCCATTATCTTCAATTGGATACATACGTCATGAATAATCTTCAGAATTAATTAACTTGCCACTCTGTCTGTGGTCTATTCTTGGGAGTTAGATTTCTATAGTATGACTATGAAAAAACGTGAAGTACATCCGTTGTTTTAGAAGTGAAAACTTCTTTAGGCGTATTGAGCACTTTTTGGGTGAACAAAAATCATGGAACTCATCTCACCGTCAACTCATCGTCACCGAACGCTTTCTGTATATATACTGTGTATATAAGTGTACTTTTAAATTTCTATGTATTAAGAAGAAATAGTGCGAACTTCTGCAGTACTCAGAGTAAACATTTCAATTGTTATTTGAAGTTGAATTGCAGTTACGAGTAGTATGCGCGTCTAATGTTTATACTCGTAACTCTATACATATAGGTAGGTCTGCCAAAAGTTTACCTGAAGTATTAGTATTCTGTGCTGTAAGGGAAATTCTAAAGTAATCTCACTGCAAAGATAATAAAAACTAAAACCCAACTACGACATAAAACGCTAACTAAAAAGGTGTACATAAGACGTCGCGTCGTAACAAAATAACATCAGTTTCGGTTTTCGTATTACCGGAACCACAACATTTATTGCGTTATTTACGTTGTGGAGATGAGTTTTTTTTCGAAGCAATTTATTAGCAATATCCTTCAAAATTGTTCAGATTGAGATTAATCGTGTGTTGCGCAATTGAGGTGTGGGTAAAAGGGAAACATTTTCGGGAAATTACTTTGAACGCTTCAAACAACGGCACAGTTGATTTTAATTTTAATTGCAGTCTCTAATTAATAAATCAAACTTAGATAACGCTAGATAACTAGATCCATGTTTTATCTATTTACCAATTACAATAAATTTAATCTAGATGAAGTATTTATGCAAGGACAAAGCGACATTTGTTTCCGTTATAAGATTATGGATCTATGTGCTAACCTAGATTACATTTGATCAATTATTTGTTGATACTTTACAGTGCAACTGCATAAGATAAGGCCAAATGCTGCGTTTATTAAATCTAGAATTCCAGACCTACAACAGTCAAGAAAATTACTTAATAGTTTATCAAATTACAGAAAGAAAGAAAACTATTTTATTTTTTACGCACAGAAAATACAAACAATAAAAAAGAAAATTAAAACTAACAAAAAAAAAAACCGGATATTGCAAGGATATTTAAAAAAATATACCGCGCCGCTGGTATTCTGATAGAGCCCGCTGTGACGTCACGGACACACGGGCATAAATAAATAACACTAAGCGAATAATAATATAAAAACGAAAACAAAAAAATTGTACAATTGACACACTACGTCAATTTGCCGTGGTATTTGCCTCGGTAGATCTATTTCATAAAATTGTCAAAGAATTACAGTTGTGAATTTTGTCTAGGAACGTAAGAAAGGCCTATGGCCTAGACTACAAATAGACAAATTTTTGACATTAAGGGTTGATTTTACCAACGAAACTGAATGCGATCAGCATTTCTAAAACGTGTTCAAGAGCTGTCAGTGTCAAAATGGTTATGGAATATTGTACACTGACAGCTCTTGAACGCGTTTAGATGTGCTGAACGCGTTCAATTTTATTGGTGAAATCTGCACTAAGACGTCATAATCGAAGAGCCTAGAATAAGAAAATGAGTCATGCTTGTGCGCGGGTTCCGTACCCGTTGTATTACCACGAGTGACCCGTCCGAGCTTTGCACTGGTTTTACGGCTTGACAAAACAGCGAAATATATTCATTAAATGCAAGTTCAATACTAATGAATTATACACAAACCTTCTGGAATGCATGCTCTAAAAGTCTGAATGATTTACAGAGAAGTCGAGAAGTTTTACAGAACAACGCGGTCAAACGGCAGACACGAAAAGCTACATTGTTTTATATCATTTATATATACAGCGTGGCAAGGACATCGACGCGATTCTAGTAAGTACATGATTCTGAAAACCCCTACGTTGAAATTTTACGTAGGTAATTTAAAAAAATCATCTGCTGTCCCATACATTCTGACCGTGTAGGTTTTAGGGATTGCACTTTTCTATGAAACAGTAGATTTTTTGGGGAGCGCTGTCCCAAATTAGACGCATTATTAATTTATTATACATAAATCAAAGGTATTTTAATAAAACACGTATACTAAAACGTAAATAATTAAATTATCTTTGAAATGGTGACGGTTCAGAAAAATACGTTTGATCGTTTTTGGGTGATTCTCAGCTTTTTATCCGCGTTAGACATAAGGGTGGTTCCATAAAAGTTGGGTAACTTTGTGTTCCAGTGAATTTTTATATAAATTTATATTATTTTCCCAATATTAAAAATGTCTGGAACATGAAATAACCGATTTTTAATCATGTCACTAATTTTTGCCTTAATCATATATTTTTTTTATAAAAAAAAAATCGTTTTCTTTCCTTAATATCAGTCCCTAGCCATATCACATCTCCAAAATACTGTTTTCGTTCGTCCGGTTTTAGTATGCCTAGATGATATTGGAACTTTAGTTAACTTGAACACACAAACAATTACATTGTCTTATTTACCGAAACGATTTAGTGAACATTATTATTTATTTTACAAATGTTTTTTTATAAGAAAAGTAGTGTCATCGATAATTACAGGCCCTACCCACTCAGTAAATTTAAAAATACGCGGCAATCGAGCAAAACGAGCATTTTAAAAACAATGCGTTCAAAAGTAACGACGTGAAGTTAGCCATACGCGTGGGTCGTTCCACGTCGGCCATTTTGACATCAGTGCGATCGGCGTCGACGCTGAGGAAATACGTGCTGTGCCAGCCAATCTGTCAGGCCCTAGAAGAGTTATTTTATAGAAAGTTAATTAGTTATTATTCTCTTTTGTTTGTGTGTATATGTGATTTGTTTGTTCTGATGTTATAGCTATCTACAAGTTTCGGTATTTCTTTTTAAGAGTAAGTAAACTAAGAGTGATTTTGTTCTGATTCGTCAGACCTTAGACCATCAGGCCCTTGTCGTAAATGTGACTAGGGACATCAGTCCCTAGCAAATGCGAGGGACTGACGGTCATAATCAATTATTTAGAAGATAAAAATATTTTTTTGTTCTTTGTTACATAGTTTTATGTTTTGTAAGATATAATAGCACAAAATATGTTTAGTTTTGTGATCTCAAGTAATTTAAAGTAAAGTATTCGATTTTGCAATAAATATGTCAATTATTAAGATATATAAATAAATGCCAATTATATAAGATAAACATGTGATTTTATTGTACTAACAATGTAAGGCATCAGTCCCTATCACAGCCCGTCAGTCCCTAGAAATCATATTTCAAAAAAACACAAATTTCTCTTTAAATACCAAATAAAGTAACCACCCTCTTAGGAAACAAAAAGTAAATTATTATAAGTACTGTATTTACTAAAAAGTTTCCTAATTAGTATCTAATAACACCTATAGCAAAATTTGTGTGAAATTTACCCAACTTTTATGGAACCACCCATAACTTTAAAAATTTATTACACTATGTTATATAAATATTATCTAAAATATTTACAGACTAACTTGTAAAGAAATAAGTTCTCTTACTTATCATATATTATTTCCAAATCATTACCACTACTCGTTGAGACGTGATCTTCAGTATAAAATCCCTAAAAGTCGCTTAGTGTCGAATTGTTATCTAACGAAATAAAGCATAACTAATCAGCATAAAATGTTTCCCACTGCTGGGACACAGACCTCTCTTCAAGAGGGAGTGGGCTGTAATATACCATACATGCTCAGTGTAGATTGGTAGATGTCACATGTCTTCGAAGTTTTGGTTCTAAGACATGTCGGTTTCATCACAATGTTTTCCTTCACCGTTTTGAGAGCAGTGGTGATGAAATTATTTACACAAAGTAAAGCGGCTGTCTGGATCCGAACTCATGACCTAGAACTCCTAAGTCAGGGCTGTTACCATGGGCACGCCACAATTGCGGCGATAAGTCCCCTCTTTGAGGAGTGGCTTGAGAGGCGCCATGGCGTCCTCACCTTCCGCCTGACGCAGGTCCTCACCGGACACGGTTGTTTCGGGAGGTTCCTGTTCCGCGTAAGGCGGGAGGAAACGCCCGGGTGTCACCACTGTGTGGATCGCCCGGAGGACACGGTGGAGCATACGGTGGAGGTCTGCCCGGCTTGGGCGGAGCACCGCCGTGTCCTCACGGAGGCGATCGGCGGCGGCGATCTCTCGCGTCCGGCCCTGGTTCAGGCCATGGTTCGGAGCGAGAGTGCATGGGAGGCCGTCACCTCCTTCTGCGAAGCAGTTATGCTCGCGAAGGAGGAGGCGGAGCGCGCGAGGGAGATGCAAGCTGCACGCCCTCGCGGCCCTAGTCGCCGCAGGAGACGCCCCGGGCGTCGGGAGTCCAGAGCCGACTTCCGGCCACCGTAGGCGCGGGCTTGCGGACGGTGAGCAATGGGCAGCTCGCCGTCCGATAAGGACCAGGCCCGTGTCGACGGCGCGTTGTGTTCCACGCGCGCCTCAAAGAGATGTCAGCACCAACCGACGGGGTCGAAAGACCAATGCCTGCTGGGGTTGCGGGTTTGTCCGAAAGGGATAACGCGGCCCCGGCACACAGGCAACGGAAGGAACACGGGTGGGTTTTAGTCAGTAAAAGTCTGACACACCCTCTCGCTCTGCCCAGAGCGGGAGAAGTCATTTGATGATTTCCCACCCTCAAAAAAAAAAAAAAAAAAAAAAAAAAAAAAAAAAAAAAAAAAAAAAAAAAAAAAAAAAAAAAAAGGGCTGTTACCACTGGGCCACCACTTTTCTCAACTAAATATAATTAATTCCATAGCTATTAAGACCAGTCAAGAGGTATGATTTAGTAATTAGTTTAAGCTGGGTATGTACAATGATCTATTAGATATTTAATAGGTATGCATGTATTTTATCAAGCCGTGTTTGTGTCAGCAGTTATAATTACGATCGTTTGTTATTGAAATAGGTCTAGCAAGGTCTCAGGTGCGTAGGATTGGTACTAACTCTAGGTAATATTATCTGCTAAGCCTAGCTTGGTAGCCACTGGGGATCTAGATTACCTGTGGCGGCATCTACAACGTCACATTCAAACTACGCATCAATTATATACCCCGAATCGCGCAAGCAGATTTTATCGCGAGATCATCATAAATATTACTTTCCGACATCAATTGTCGGGCAGTTGCCCACCAGAAACGACACCCGTCTGGCCGGAGGATCTTCCCTTTTCTATAGAGGATGAGTAAACTTCAACATCCTGTTCCTCATGCCTCTAAACTTTCATTTTCCTTAAGTGGCGCACTACGGCTTGTAGGTTCGATTCACTGTTTAAATAACAAAAGACTATATCTGCAGATATACTTCTTGAGAGAGTGCAACACGCGAAAACATAAAAAAAATTTAATCAGCTCTCAGCCTAGAGGCATGAGGAACAGGGTGTAAAGTTTACTCATCCTTTATAGAAAAGGGAGGATCCTTTGACCAGACGGGTGTTATATCTGGTGGGCAACTGCCCAACGATTGATGTCGGGGAAGTTATGTATATGCTGTTCGCGCGATAAAATCTAATTGCGCGATGCAAGATTTGTGCGACGTCAGGTCTTAGAAGCGTAGTTCGCATGTGGCGATGTAGATGCCGCCACAAAAGTGCCAAATCGTTTTACTATAAAACAATAAGTACCTAACTATCGTAAATTCGTAATAGCTTTTCATTTGTTTATATGGTGCGTGACTATGGCGTGACTTGAGCAATAACTACGCTCCTCGAATGCCTTAAAACAGTGTTGTCCAGTACATAAATCTAAATTGTAAATTATAGGTCGGCCAAACCGTTAAATTTCAGATTGTTGGAACATAATTAGGACATTTTGTACATGTTGCGTTAATTTATCGAAATTGTATATAACCTACTTTGTTGGAATAATTATAGGTATTTATAATACCTCTTCTTTATTCTAGTTGACGGAAAGGGTACGTATGTCTCGTTATTATTAGCCATATTTTAACTGTGGGCTGTTATATTTTAATTACTATGGGTAGTGCTGCACAATAAAAAAACCATTTGCCAACTGCAAATGGTTTTTCTATTGCGCAACACTCACAGATCAAATTATAATTTACGATTAAATTAATTACAGTAGCAATTCACACACTTTAGGTAACTGACACAACTCTACGGAACGCGTGACAGTTTCTAAACGTGTTCACTGACAGCTTGATCGCCCCGGTCGAGCGTTATGTTGTAGACTCTGTCGAGCGCTAGGCGGCGCTGGTGCCTCGATTAGTCAAATCAAATTAGTGACGTATTTCCGACATAAGTAATTATTATTAAGCTTACGTGAAAGGAGGTAGTAAAATTTGGAAGGCGGAGAACCAGCCGATCTATTCTGTAAAAATCTTAACGAGAAAATTTAGGTGAAGTAACCTGTCAATAGTGTCAATCCCTAGCATCTGATAACAGCTTACTTCAAGTTCACTTCACTTAAGGGCGCACCGAGCTTTTGCCGCTAATGAATGGGACAGAGCGGATAAAGAATGGGCGGTTCGCGTGCTAATTATAGTATTTCGTTCGTATTATTAAAACAAAAACACATTTTGAAAATGTAAAATTAAAGTTATCGAAAACATCTAGTTTTGTTATTATAAAAAAACTGATGACCTTCCACGAAGTATTTACGCCTTACTAAGGGGTTGTTGTTTTTTAGAGATTACTTTGGATTTTTTCCTATCGAGGAAACTACAAGTAATCGAGTTTATAAATGCATAGAGTGAATCTTTAAATATCTTAAATATTAATTCATAACTAAATGTTAAGTAATAACCATGTGGGCGCGTTCATTGAGGCTGCGACCGGCCCGGCGGTTGAACGCGTCCCAAAGGGTCATGGCCATCAGGCTGGTCCGGGGATACCGCACGGTCTCCCGTGAGGCGGCGAGCCTCCTTGCCGGACTACCGCCATGGGATCTGGAGGCGAAAGTCCTCGCGCACATGTGGGAGTTGCGCGAGGAGGCGAAACGCCGGGGTGTAACTCCGCTGCCGCGAGAAATCACGGCACAGCGGACAGAGCTCCGGCGGGATCTCATGGCGGCATGGAGTGTACGATTGTCGCAACCCAGCGCTGGGCACGCCACAATTGCGGCGATAAGTCCCCTCTTTGAGGAGTGGCTTGAGAGGCGCCATGGCGTCCTCACCTTCCGCCTGACGCAGGTCCTCACCGGACACGGTTGTTTCGGGAGGTTCCTGTTCCGCGTAAGGCGGGAGGAAACGCCCGGGTGTCACCACTGTGTGGATCGCCCGGAGGACACGGTGGAGCATACAGTGGAGGTCTGCCCGGCTTGGGCGGAGCACCGCCGTGTCCTCACGGAGGCGATCGGCGGCGACGATCTCTCGCGTCCGGCCCTGGTTCAGGCCATGGTTCGGAGCGAGAGTGCATGGGAGGCCGTCACCTCCTTCTGCGAAGCAGTTATGCTCGCGAAGGAGGAGGCGGGGCGCGCGAGGGAGATGCAAGCTGCACGCCCTCGCGGCCCTAGTCGCCGCAGGAGACGCCCCGGGCGTCGGGAGTCCAGAGCCGACTTCCGGCCACCGTAGGCGCGGGCTTGCGGACGGTGAGCAATGGGCAGCTCGCCGTCCCATAAGGACCAGGCCCGTGTCGACGGCGCGTTGTGTTCCACGCGCGCCTCAAAGAGATGTCAGCACCAACCGACGGGGTCGAAAGACCAATGCCTGCTGGGGTTGCGGGTTTGTCCGAAAGGGATAACGCGGCCCCGGCACACAGGCAACGGAAGGAACACGGGTGGGTTTTAGTCAGTAAAAGTCTGACACACCCTCTCGCTCTGCCCGGAGCGGGAGAAGTCATTTGATGATTTCCCATCCAAAAAAAAAAAAAAAAAAAAAGTAATAACCATGCAGCAAGCGATCAAACGAACGCAATTAATTTCATAATAAGCTCGGTGCACCCTTAAATTTTCTCGGTGGTATAACTTGGGATATGTCTTTATCCAGCAGTATTGTAGTGGACTACGATAGGTTTAAATGATTGATAAAAATTGACAACGTTGTTAAAGATTTTAAAAACGTGTGCAGCGTTTAATAATGAATTGCAATTATAAAATTGAATTTGATGTTTAACCGTTTCAAGAGTAAAAAAGGCATTTGGAAAGTTTCTAAATACTTTTTTACATCTAAAACTAAGCATTCGCAGTTACGATATTCCATTTTATAATCAATATTTTAGTTCACTAGTTAGCCATATTTCATATTTCCATACAGTAATATTGCTAAATTAATGAAAACAGCGAAATATGTGACATCTATTTGCGTCGTTGCCCATTTTCAGAATGCACGCTCTTAAAAAGGGAATACTTTCTTCAAAGAAAAAAAGTGGCCAGAAATAATATTAGTAAATTTTAATTTAGGTAATAAATGGTTCACCTTTGAAATCAATTGACGGAGTAGTAGACCCAATCAGATAAATAAATCGGAAGCACCTATACATCCGGTGAGCAATGGGTAGCTCGCCGTCCGATAAGGACCAGCCCGGGTCGACGGTGCGTTGTGTTCCACGCGCGCCTCAAAGAGATGTCAGCAGAACTGACGGGGTCTGCTAGTACCGATGCCTGCCGGGTTCGCGGGAAAATTCGAAAGGGATACCGTGGCCCCTGGCAACGTACAGGCAACTGAAGGAACACGGGTGGGTTTTAGTCAGTAAGTCTGACACGCCCTTCCGCTCCGCCCAAAGCGGGAGAAGTTATTTGATAATTTCCAACACGAAAAAAAAAGGTCCAATCAGATAAATAAAACGTAAGCACTGATACATAGAAAATATATGCCCTTGTAATAGACCTTCAGAAGTCAGTAAGTAAGAACTTGTTCAATTGTTGCTAACCGGTAACGCAGTTAGGTGTTGTAATACATAGATATTACCGGTAAGACCTATGTACGAGCAATAAATGAGTCATAGTAGGCAGTAAATTAGAACATACTATAGAAACTCTTTGCATTACGTTCAAGTCCGGTTTAGCAGGTAACGAAGGCTAGAAGCCCTCTGAAAGCAATGCTAATGTCATTGTCATCTCGAAGGTTATGTTATGATATACACATATAATCTGCGTTCGCAATTTAATTGCCAAACATGTAAACAAACACGTCTTTTAGGAAAAACAACTGTAATGCCTACGCATTAAAATGATTACTATTGGCGGGACGCACAGCAAAATGGAAGGTGGAAAAGGGGCTTTCGTAACTTTTTCTTAATCGATGTGTTGTTCTTATGTTCACCATGACTGTTTGTAGTTTCATATCAATAACTAGGCGGGTTGGCTAGTGGCTAGCCCCCGCTTCGCACGGGTGCACCAAAAAAAATCTAGATTTCTGTGTAAAATCTAAGTTAATTATTAAGTAACGTATTATACAATAGTTTTTCCGGAATATACCTATGCTCTAAATGTTAGTGAAAACCTCATCAAAATCTATTATGTTGTTTAAAAGATAGTACCTGGGCGACCGAGCTGTGTCCGGGTGGAAATTGAAAAAACAATTTTCCCATATGAAACCTAGCTAGATAATTTTTTTACCCCGTAAACCGCTATATTGCAACTTTCATCGAAACCGTTAGAGCCGTTTTCGAGAACGTGATACAAATATATATATATATTTATACAAATATTGCTCATTTAATAGAGGTTAAAGGATAGGATAGAATAGGATAAACGGTCACACAGACAGGCATGAAAAGCGACTTTTTTATACTATGTGTACAATATTGGATATGTTATATATATGTATATTGGACAGGGTTTTTTTTCATGCTGTAGATAAACAGCTGGGTCAGTGTTTGCTGGCACATAATTAGAATTAGGTAGGATCATGTTTATAATATAATACCAGCCTGTGTCCCACATAGCCCGCCGTCCGATAAGGACCAGGCCCAGGTCGACGGCGCGTTGTGTTCCACGCGCGCCTCAAAGAGATGTCAGCACAACTGACGGGGTCTGCTAGGACCGATGCCTGCCGGGATTGCGGAAAGTCCGAAAGGGATACCGTGGCCCCTGGCAACGTACAGGCAACACTGAAGGAACACGGGTGGGTTTTAGTCAGTAACAGTCTGACACGCCCGGAGCTCCGCCCAGAGCGGGAGAAGTTATTTGATAACTTCCCACGCAAAAAAAAAACAAGCCTGTGTCCGACTGTAGCGTAAAGGCCTATTCTAGTACAGATGAAGAGGTAAAGAGAACGCACGAGCATTAATTACCTTACCGCTTGCTCAAAGCGGATTGATGATTTCATACTTAGGTATATTAATTACAAGTCCATATTCTCTCACCATGTTTATCAAATGAAAATGAGATTATCCATCAGAACATGAAAACGCCTTTCGAATATTAGAAGTATCCACTAGGTACTAATTGATCCTGAAATAAAATTCATGTGTCATGAAGTTTGAAGGCGTAAATTCTGAAATGATTTGATTGAATTGAATATTACTTTGACATTATTTACATTGATCGGAATCTAGAAAAAAAAATCTAGTGCTTATTTGATTACCTATAAAGTTATATGTGGGTAGGAATTAAATGTTTCAAGTGGGTTTTAATTATGTAAGTAAGTACAAATATTATCATTTTTCCTTTAATTAAAAGTAGGTACTTGACATTTCAACTTTTGGTATGAAATATAAACTTGTTGACATTACCATAACTTCATTAAAGCGACAAAAATTTAAATAAAAATCTATTTAATTATTTATTTATTCAAATTATATAGTACAGATACTGATACGGTAATGTTGTTAAGCTAATCTAAATTATTTTTTTATCAAACTATGCAACTAAACAGTGCACACGTATATAGGAACAATCTAAATTATTACATATTTTAACAAAAGGCAGTTTAATCCGGTTTTTTTTTTTTTTTTTATTACCGGTCAACTGCCCTAACTTCGCCTGGCGTCCTATGTTTGCCTATAATGAAAAAGATGTAATATCTTTTTCATTTTACTTGTATGGCAATCGTAACTTAAAGCTCTCAATGAAAACTCAATTTTCGATTGCCATACTAGTGCCTTTCTTCTTAATCAGAGAGACCATAAAGTAATGGAAATTGCTTATAATAAGTATATCCTAAGACCTCGTTGGTTTAGAAGGTCGCAAGCGCTACTGCTGAGCATGAAATCCCGGATATGATTCCCAGTTTTGGCAAGTTGTTATTGGGTTTTTCCATCTGGAATTTCTCAGTACCAGCCCGAGGTCCTGGCTTGGGGCCTGCTTGATGGCAATAGGTTCGCCCCCACTTACATTATTAAATATAAAAACATAACTGGCGAAATGAGGGTGTACTATAAAATTCAAAAGTCATTTATTCAAACTAGGCTGAGAATCAGCACTTTTCAAACGTCAAAATTACATAAGACAGTCCCCACTACGGCCGCCCTTCACCACTTCCTAGTGTTTTAGCTGCGAAGAAAAAGTGGCGCAACAAACTTCTAATATTCGAAAGGCGTTTTCATGTTCTGATGGATAATCTCATTTTCATTTGATAAACATGGTGAGGGAACATGGACTTGTAATTAATATACCTAAGTATGAAATCATCAATCCGCTTTGAGCAAGCGGTAAGGTAATTAATGCTCGTGCGTTCTCTTTACCTCTTCCTCTGTACTAGAATAGGCCTTTACGCTACAGTCGGACACAGGCTTGTTTTTTTTTTGCGTGGGAAATTATTAAATAACTTCTCCCGCTCTGGGCGGAGCTCCGGGCGTGTCAGACTGTTACTGACTAAAACCCACCCGTGTTCCTTCAGTGTTGCCTGTACGTTGCCAGGGGCCACGGTATCCCTTTCGGACTTTCCGCGATCCCGGCAGGCATCGGTCCTAGCAGACCCCGTCAGTTGTGCTGACATCTCTTTGAGGTGCGCGTGGAACACAACGCGCCGTCGACCCGGGCCTGGTCCTTATCGGACGGCGAGCTATGTGGGACACAGGCTGGTATTATTATTATAAACATGATCCTACCTAATTCTAATTATGTGCCAGCAAACACTGATCCAGCTGTTTATCTACAGCATGAAAAAAAACCCTGTCCAATATACATATATACGTATATAATATATCCAATATTGTACACATAGTATAAAAAGTCGTTTTTCATGCCTGTCTGTGTGACCGTTTATCCTATTCTATCCTATCCTTTAACCTCTATTAAATGAGCAATATTTGTATAAATATATATGTATTTGTATCACGTTCTCGAAAACGGCTCTAACGGTTTCGATGAAAGTTGCAATATAGCGGTTTACGGGGCAAAAAAAATTATCTAGCTAGGTTTCATATGGGAAAATTGGTTTTTCAATTTCCACCCGGGCACAGCTCGGTCGCCCAGGTACTATCTTTTAAATAACATAATAGATTTTGATGAGGTTTTCACTAACATTTAGAGCATAGGTATATTTCGGAAACACTATTGTATAATACGTTACTTAACAATTACCTTAGATTTTACACAGAAATCTAGATTTTTTTTGTGCACCCGTGCGAAGCGGGGGCTAGCCACTAGCCAACCCGCCTAGTTATTGATATCAAACTACAAACAGTCATGGTGAACATAAGAACAACACATCGATTAAGTAAAAGTTACGAAAGCCCCTTTTTCACCTTCCATCTTGCTGTGCGTCCCGCCTATAGTAATCATTTTACCCTAAAAAAGGGGGAAATCCCTAAAAATGGAAACACTGGCTGAATCTGCTGTACAGGAAGCGTATATACACAATCCAGCACGCACGATGCACGACGCTCGCGGTAGTGGGGATGCTCGCTGGGTGCAAAATTTTATCGTGCAAATCCAGCAAGGAATTAATAATAATAATTGACGTTTGTCAAGACTATTCACTACCGTTTTGAGTCGTGCATCGTGCGTCGCCTTGGCGGGACGTTCAGCAAGATGGATGGTGAATAAGGCGCCTAGCAAACTTGAGTTCAAATCCACGTGATATACTACTAGAAAGGTTACCATGCAAATAGTGCGAACTTACTAAAACGCCTTGGGCAAATTGGGCCACGTGCTGTGCGAGTACAAACGAGCTAGGTGCTCCGGAGCACCTTCGTGTGTAGATTGGCAATGACCTGTCAAATTGAATGTCTAGACTTTGTCAGGAACCTTCGATCGTTATCGTATTCTTTGGGGTTTTGGATTACTGGTGATTGTTTACTATAGTACTGTTTATTTGGGCATTGCAAAAAAAAGGTGTCAATTTCGACTTGGGGCAGGTCTCTGATTCGAATGGTCTTTGATTGTTCTTTTTATGATGTATAAAATCACGTATAAATTCAAACCTTTGTCATTACATATAATAAAACTAACTCCCCCCGCTGCGGCTATCTGTCTGTCTGTACGCGATAAACTCAAAAACTAGCGAACGGATTGTCATACGGTTTTCACCATGGACGGAGTGATTCATTAAGGTTTTGTGTAACTGTAAATTGGCCGAAATATTACGATGTAAAATACTTCAAGTAGGATAAACACCTTTAGCCCACATGCTCGAGGCAACAGGGATAAGTACGACATTACTACAAAAACAAAAAAATTGTAGGCATATACTCGTATAATTACTATGCTCCGCTATCCATGGAAAGCCGTAGCGGGTTGCTAGTTTTAAATAATTTGCATGCTATTGTATTATGGCGGAATGTATCCTGCACTAAGATACCTGTAACATCATTTATATTTAAATACAATTTTATGCAAGCAAAGATGACTTATTAACTCATGTACTTGATTTTGCTTGCTTATTCATATTGCACCGTCTTGGAAAGGGTGTATCAAATTGGTGAAATCCATAATTAAAACTTATACTGTCTTCTGATCCGTTTAATGTTCCTGTACCTAGATATCTGCCCCCAGAAAACAATAAAAAAAACAAAAAAGGTATCTTTTATACAATGTGTAAATGAATTAATGCACAAATGATGAAACAACTTTGTTCTGAATCGTTTACTGTATCAATTTATGACATTTTTAATATAGGTAATATTTTACCCGTTTTTTGTTGTAAATACGTAAATTTAAGTCACACTTCTGCTGTACAGTCAAAATCTAAATTAACCAAAAGGACGAAGTACCTAGGTACTACGCTAGATATCCATAAACGTGTGCGGCTGTGTGCGTAGATCAATTGTATTGTGACCACAATTTTCTCCCACAACAGTACAACTAATTTAATAAATAAACAATGTTTTACACATAATAGTAAAAATTCAGTGTATGTATTTATGATTTTAACATGATATTCTAATTGGGGTGTTTGGTGGTGTGCGTTAAGTCCGGTGTTCACTTCTGCCAATAAACAAGGAATATAATCATACCATTATAATGAATATGTACAGTTACACTACTTTAATGTATTTGTAATTGATACCATGTCACGTTCTGTTTAATTGTAGACAACTCTACCTACAGGTATTATGTTTTATGTATAAATAGTTACAGGCTGGTGGAAATAAGGCCAGTATGGTTGGCATATTCAGTATCAGATTAATATTACCTATTTATGAGAGTTAAGTTGGTCGATGTGTCGAATAAAACAATACTAGACAGGTCAGTTAGAAATTTAATTTATTCGGGGAAATCCTATATGATGGGGACTACCCCAAATTTTTCGAAGCCCTGGTAAGTTTGAAATCTATTTTATGTAAGTGACTTCAAAATTATTATTTTTGTCCCACTAAGCCTATTTGGCTGATGTTATAATAAGTTCCTGTCACTGTTATTTACATAGGAGGTAAGGTATTCGAATTTGTGTGGGGTAGGTACTTAGGTACCACAACTAAACAGTGAAAAATAAAAACTTTTTTACAAAAAAAAAAATAACCGACTGGGAGTTTGTTTCGCAATAAATTCCATTCGAACAATCGTTCAGTCGACTTTCCATTAATCGAACATATGACTCTCGAAGTTAAGTTTCGGACCCATTAAAGTTTGGGAGTAGGGGCTCGCTACATCAAAAGTCAGTATAAAATCTACCGGGCAGTGACGTCATGCCACATTTTAACGCATTACCTACTCAATGTATTTCCGTAATCTTTTGACTACGTAAAAAGAGAAAAAAATACGTGTCCAATATGTTTTAATAATATACATACATGACGGACAAAAAAACAGCACTTTTTTGCGGTTATAAATGCTGCCAACTCCAGGCTTTTCGATAAAATGGTTGTCACTAAACGACTTCGAGGAAAAGTGCGACTACTTAGAACTCAGCTGTAATTAAAAGATTTCACGGAGATGTCGTAAATGTCATATAATAATGTACATAATTATGTAACATCAATATATTTTATTATTGTTAACACATTTTTCATTATCGTAACGATAATATTTTAAATTAATTACACGACCCTATTAAATGCTTTGTAAATAAATCTGTCATCGCAACGGTAATTGTTCTATGATTGTTGGTATGTTGTAAGTACTTGTACACAGTTAATTATTTGCAATAAATTACTATTTAAAATATTCCTAGCCAATATAAGTTTTAATTAATAGGTTAATACCTACAAGACTTCCTTTGATGTAAAAAAGTTTTTATATTTTATTCTGGCACATACAGGTTATTTGTAGTTCTCTTCATGATACTTGAAAAATAAAATTATATATGCATTAAAATTAATTAAAATTTTGTGTTACATTTTGTTAGTAACATAGCTTATAAGTTAGTGTGTATTACTAACATCGTAGGGATGTTAGTCTAAATTAAAGTATTTTTGTTTTATTTATTTATTATTTTAAGTAAGTACATACATCAACACACAAGTCTCTCAGGTCTAATTACCCAATTGAATGACTATTTCATGAAATCATGTCATTTACAAGCTAATTCTAACACAGAGATTTGTATTGATGATTTTATTTATTTTATTAATACGTGTAGCAAAAACTTTGTGCCCCTTTTAGCGAAAATTACGCGGATGGAGGAGAATGAAATTTGGCACAGTTAAAGTTTATATGGAAGAGTGCAGAAAGCTAATATTTTTATATAATATACATTAGAAATAAATTAAATTAATAAAAAAACATTACGCACACTACCATGCGTTTGACACAAGATGACTACCTTAGAATCATGTCATTTAAATGAATTATGGTCGAATTTCGAACTCTGGGCGACCACTAGTGATTATAATTCTGTAAATACACATTTATTACAGTCGGGAATCATATTATTTTAATATAATTGCATAGCACATGTGTGAGCACTGTGTCCCTACTTTACAGTTACCATTTACTGGGTACGTCTTTCATTGACTTGAGTTTGCCCTGGCGGTTGTGAGTATGTCATGCTCACTCAAATGTCTCGCTGGTGGTGGCGTGTGTGTTGGATCGTTAAGTTCCCTTCAAAATGGTTGAGCTAAATGGTGCTGATGCATGCGTCATGTTCGTGAACGGGCGCCGTCAGTGGGGACTGGTCATCTCTTAGCTGCCACGGCTTATTTGAATTTATTTTAATTTTTGAATTGTTTTTTATTTTATTTTTATTACTGACGCTTTTAACGTGCACGTCTTTTTACATTGTTTTCACATGTATAATTACAAAAATGGATGATGTAACCAATATTTTGTGAAAATATTCTGATTGAAAAGAGTGTCCGTGGAGTTTCTTGCCCGTTCTTCTCCATAGGAACCTACTACGCGTTGGAATGGGCAACTAGCTTCATATTTCTGACTGATCGACCCCTTGACAATTCAAAAGTACCTGTAATTGGTTTATTTGAAATAAATGCTTTGAGTTTGAGTTTGAGTTTGATATTTCGATCAACATACAACCGGTCACTGACCTGCAAAGTGCAAAAAACTTAAGAAAATTTTGAATTTCGCGGGCAACCTTAGTGCATCCCCTTTAAAAATGATGTCAAATAATTATGCTGAAGTAATTTAAAACTTTACTTAAATATTTATGTAACTGACTAACTTTACACTAATAAGTTGTAGACGAAAACTATGTGATAGGTACCTCCCTTTTAGTTAATCGTGGCAGTGATAGCCTAGTGGTGCGACCGTCGGACTGCCAAGTCATAGGTCTCCAGTTCGAACCCAAGGCACGCACCTCTGACTTTTCGGATTCATGTGCGTATTGTATAATTATCACTTGCTTCAAAAACGGTGAAGGAAAACATCGTGAGGAAAACGGCATGCCTGAGAGATATTTCTCGTCGGCATGTGAAACCAAGTCGGAGGCCTATGGGCGGCTTTAAAACTCTGACACCAGGTTAGTCACTAACCTCACGAAAAGAAGAAATTATTCGTCTTCAAGTTTAAGTGTGGCCGTCTGTACCCTATAATTACGTAATACACGATCAATCAGAATCTGAATCGTTTTGAAACAGATTGCTAATCCATTGCTTCCTAAGTTCGAAAAAAAATCTGCTCAATAACGTAAATAACGCAATGAATGTTGTTGAACTGTCAAAATGAAACAGATTAGTCGTAATCGTTTACGAAAATGTGTTACGTAATTAGATAGCTGATCTCTCTCCGGTCGTGTCGGATTGCTGTCCCATCGGACTATGGGAGTGAGGAAAGAGAGTACATCTGTGTCTGTGCACACACTTGTGCACTGTAATATCTCCAGCATAGATGGCGAGTCTCCGATGAGATTGGCTGCCATGGCCGAAATTCGGTTTGGACGAATATTTTTTGTTATTTTTTATTGTTGTAGCGGAGATATTATATACCCCACAAGGATACTGTAATGTTCACCTTTCGACACTCACCCAATATGGTGGCACTTCGACTCGCGGAGGTCGCCTTTTCAGAATCAAAACAACATTTTTAGAAATTATCATATTACAATATTAGTAACAAAAACATGAGTAATCAGCTGAAAGTAATAATGATATCTAATCTCCTAACGAATTAAGGCTAGTTCAGACAGGCGCGAGACGCGACACCCGGTAATTGTTCTATCGTGAAGTTTTATTCGAAATGATTTTACTAGAGTTACGTCGCGCCTGTTTGTGGGAGCCTGTATGTCACCTCTATTGTATTACGGTCAACCTTCAAAATAACAAATGAAGACCTAAAAAATAGCTTTCAAATCTATGCCCAGTTTACCGGTTTCGATTTTTGGTTCTAATTGATAAACTCGTACCGGAAATCTAGTCTATGTTTTTTTTTATTGCTGCTATGAAGAGTCAAGGCAGTTCACACTATCAAAGTCAAAGATTTATTTGCAGATAAATATGGTTACAAAAGTTTACTTTACTTTACTTACAATGGTAGTATAATAATAGCTTAACATAATGACATGCAAATTTTTGGTATACAATTAGATCATTTAAATTTAAACTGAAGGAATCCTTTTATAGTACTTATAGAAGGAATTTTCAATCAAAATTCAAAGTCATTTATTCAAAATAGGCTGAGAATCAGCACTTTTCAAACGTCAAAATTACATAAGACAGTCCCCCAAAAACTCCCACCCTTCACCACTTCCTAGTGCTTAGCTGTTAATCAACAACTGCGTAAAGCCCTTTTGAAACTGACCATTGGAAGTTCTTTGATTTAGTTAGGAATCTTGTTATAAATCTGAATACACATAGGATAGCAACTTCGCCCATAAAGTTCCGTTTTCATTCTAGGAATAATTAATCTATTAGGATAACTAGTTTTGAACTTACATTTATCTCCTAGTTTTTCAAACATCTCAGGGTGAGATTTGGTAAATTTACATACTTCCTCAATATAAATATCAGTTAATGTAAGTATTCTAAGTTTACTAAACAGTGCTTTACAGGATGTAAGTGGGTCTACATTACAAATCGCACGTATAGTCTTATACCTACCTCTTTTACTCCTGAATTTCTGACTCCTACCGCTGCGCCCGCATAACCGTCAACCATAATTATTTTTTACGCGTAATTTATAATCTGTGGTATCTTTTAAACTATTTATTTAAATGATATGATTTCAACGCATATTTGAATCTAAATTAAATGCCCAATTTAAATAACATATGTTATTGGTTATGGATTAATATAATTTAATATAATACCGGTCAAAATAGCTTCAGAAATAATAATGAAAAATTATCAAATTCTGAAAGATAATAATGGTTAATGGTCATCCTTAGAGGAAAGGAAAAATAATGGAACAGCTGTTTTTTTTTATAAATAACCGACGATAAATTTCACTGCGGCTTAGAATCTCAAACTCAAACTCAAAGCATTTATTTCAATTAAACCATTTAAGTACAGGCACTTTTGAACTGTCAAGGAATCGGTCAGTCAGAAATATGAAGCTAGTTGCCCATTCCAAAGCGTAGTAGGTACCTATGGAGAAAAACGGGCAAGAAACTCCACGGACACTCTTTTAAATAAATTGCTACAAACTATTTAATAATCATGTACCTACTGAATCCATGGTATAAATCTTCGCGTCGATATTCCTGCCACCCTGTATACTAAAACCTTCCACATGAATCACTCCGTCCATTGTTGGTGAAAATCATTTGAAAATCCGTTTTTGAGTTTATCGCGTTCAGACAGACAGACAGACGCGGCGGGGGACTTTGTATATGTAAGGATATAGATTATTGTAAAGAGACTAGAGGTTTTTTATTAGGTATTCTCGTAATTTAACATACAGTTAGATAACGTCCGTGAGTACCTACATCCGTATAACAAAAACGTTTCTATCCATAATGTTATTGAGACAAATTCCATAGACAAGGATCCGGTGACATTGACATGTTTGTACGGAACCGCCAGCGGGATTTTTTATGTCAAAGTTTTTTGTTTTCTGGAACGAAAAGAAAGTACTTATTTGCTTTTTTAAAGGCTTGTGCAGACCAGCGCGACTTGTCGCGCGACGCGACACGAACAATACAATTTCTAAGAAAACTTCACAGTAAAACAATAACCGGTGTCGCGTCGCGCGACAAGTCGCGCTGGTCTGCACAAGCCTTTATTTTTAAAGTAGTCATTTATACTTAAAAATAACATTAGGTCTCGGTATACCTACCATACTAAATAAAGTTTATTTACTGGAAAAAAAAACCTCGCCTCCTGTTCAGCTGAACTGCGATCACCAATTATATAGCTTTCCACACTTATATGATTGCCAGGTGTCCGGCTTTATATAAGAGTAGAGTAAGTCTCAAATGAATACCAGTAAACAAAAAAAGTGTTCGGCTAAATATGAATCTGTGTCCGGCTTTTCTATTTTTGGGCCTGGCAACCCTACCACATAGTGAATGTGGTGTGTTTCACTGTAACTGATCATGGTACGGGTCATGTTCAGCAATATTTCGATGAAGTACCCATCTCGTACCAAAGTAGGTGGTGTAGGTACGATATCTAACAGCTAGAGATGCCGCGAATATTTGTTATAGCGATTAATCGCTATTCCTTGTGGCGAATATTCGAATACTCGCCATTATTACTCGACATAAAAAAAAAAAAGAAAAGTTTATTTATTCTCAAATAATAATACAGTTTATTTATTTTCTGAGTCAGGTTTGATTTATGAAAAAAAGCGCGACCGACTTGATCACAATCGTGCAGAAAATCTAGTTTTCTGCACCACAATCTGCCCTTTTTGGACTTTTGACATGAAATTATTAATTTAAAAGCCTAACTAATTAACTTCAACACGACTGATTTTTGGTAAAGTTTTTATATTATTGATAATAATACTAAGTGTGTTTTGTTTTTAACAATTAATAAAAATTAAATTATTTTTATGTCCGTGTGATGCTGGACGTACATAATAGTACCATCCCATTTCTTCCCGTGGGTGTCGTAAAAGGCGACTAAGGGACTCAGAGAATGGGCAGCAGCGTTCTCTATCCATTTTAACACCATACTGCGATCCCCAACCCGCCTGCCAAGCGTGGCGATTATGGCAAACCGGGGATTTGGGGGAGGTCTATGTCCAGCAGTGGACGTTTTCCGGCTGAAATGATGATGATGAAATTATTTTTAAGTCTATTCGTTTTTCTGTTCATTAAAAGTTTATTTTTATGAATGTTTCCGAATGTCGAATAATAGATAATATACACTATTATTCGGTATTCGACGAATAACAAAAAAAATCGAGTAATGCCGAATACCGAATAATAGCGAGTATTTCCGTCATCTCTACTAACATCATCTTTGTGTTATGTCAATCAGTCACCGTATTTGGTTGGGAGGAGCTCGTGGCTAATAATAACAGCCGCTTGGGTCGATGCATCAGGTTAAGCTAAGCTTGCCGGGGTTGGTCCGTGGATGTGTGACCATCTTTACATACCGAGACTCTTCCGTGCTTTGGAAAACACGTAAAGCCGTTGGTCCCGGCTGTCATTCGTAGATCGTTGACAGTCGTTACAGGTTGTCAGAAGCCCTTTTTATTATGTAATTACTGGGTTGTGGAGGTCAGATAGGCAGTCACTCCATTTAAAATACTGGTATTCAGCTGCATCCGGTTAGACTGGTCCCAGATAATGGGAGACATGATACTCCTTTGGTAAGTGGCAGACTTTCGGGCGGTTTTATGAAATTGAAAGTCCGTACCATGATGGCCAGGTCAAAGTATTAAGTAAGTGACGTGCGGCCGACTGTACTTACTGGAGAAAGCTTTAACAATTTCGACTCCACCCACTTTTCATAGAACTCATACGCCATGCCGCCATACACATTGGAAGTGAACCCTCCGGGAGGGTTCACTTCTCTGGCATTACTTTGCGCAAAAGTTAACCATTGCGGACGGTCAACGGCATTAGGTGTAACCGTGTTATAAAAACTGTAAAACGAGTAAAATTGTGTTTGTTCAGAAGGTCTTATCGCTATACGTAGTTTCCAACCTTAAAATTGTTTTGTGAATAAACATTTAAGTATAAATGTGAACAAAAAAAAATGCTTCGATTTTAAAACGAATGCATATTATACTAATAAATCTTGTTAAAATACACATCAGATTTAATTTTCACGGATTATAATGCTGTGTTCGCTAAGAAAAACCTACATTTAAAATGAACCCTCTAGTAGGGCTCCCGGCACTGATGGTGTTAAAGAAAACGACTGCTATTATTTCAAAACCCCGATCCTGCCTAATCGAATGAGACTCCAACTGACCCTGGGGGATAGCAATATAGAATAACTACGACTGTTTGAACTATTTAATTCTGTTCGATAAAGTCGTTTCCAGTTTCTACGTGACGAGCCTACATATTTATTATTTTTAGTTTCTACATATCAATAACTGGTAAAAAAAAACTGTTAAGTAGGTAGAACACTGTTTTTGAAACAATCAAAATGATTAAATTATTACTTACATGCATATTACATGCATAAAGTGCAATTAAGTTCGCACTTTTTTTTTTTTTTTTGAGGATGGGAATTCATCAAATGTCTTCTCCCGCTCTGGGCGGAGCGAGAGGGCGTGTCAGACTTTTACTGACTAAAACCCACCCGTGTTCCTTCCGTTGCCCGTGTGCCGGGGCCGCGATAATCCTTTCGGACAAAGCCGCAACCCCAGCAGGCATTGGTCCTTACGGACCCCGTCAGTTGGTGCTGACATCTCTTTGAGGCGCGCATGGAACACAACGCACCGTCGACCCGGGCCTGGTCCTTATCGGACGGCGAGCTACCCATTGCTCACCGTCCGCAAGCCCGAGCCTACGGTGGCCGGAAGTCAGCTCGTGACGCCCGACGCCCGGGGCGTCTCCTGCGGCGACTAGGGGCGCGAGGGCGTGCAGCTAGCATCTCACTCGCGCGCTCCGCCTCCTCCTTTGCGAGCATAACTGCTTCGCAGAAGGAGGTGACGGCCTCCCATGCACTCTCGCTCCGAACCATGACCTGAACCAGGGCCGGACGCGAGAGATCGCCGCCGCCGAGCTAATTACCTACCTACAGTTATATTCACCTAGAAGATGCCTCTCTACAGCTTAAAACCTTGTGTAGACTGTGGCGACGCGATAGCGCGTCGCCACTCACAATGTCTAAGAAAATTTCACGGTAGAACAATTACCGGAATCACGTCGCAACGTCGCGTCGCGCGATCCTGCACGAGGCTTTACTCTTATATCTTCTGACTACGTTATGCACACTGAATTCGACAAGTCGAGCCCGCCGCGAACCTACTTGTAGCTTCATAGCCAAAACCCATCTGTAGTTCCGCCAAGCTATTTAATCAGTTATGCTTATTGAAAAGTCGGTAACTTCAATACGCTCTTGGCCTTGAATGCCTTGATCAATGGTTTAGTTTTTGTGGACACATTCGATGTGCAATGAGTACTTACTTTGTTTTGTTTACAATTTTTAGAATGACAACAGGAAAACTGAAATAGATACGTACCTACCTACTTAATAGGAACACCATGATGTTTGCATTTTTTTGTGGTAGGACCTTGAACTCATAGCGTAGATAATTATTTCGCTAAGGACATTAGGATTTTTCCTACTCTACAGTGCTGTGAAAGGAAAATACATAATTAAACTATTCGACATCCAATTTTATTTTAGGTGCTTATGCTATTAAGGGTTTTCTTTAGCAGTGTGATACAATATTTCTAAATCCACTTGTTAGTCTGTCGAAAACAGTACTTACCTATCTATACAATATGGGGTTACATGTTGGAACTTACCTACATATACGTATATGTAACACCTTATAATGTACACAAGAATGCAATAAAGAGTTTGAGATTGAATATGTAAAAAAAACCTGTCTGATCCGAAAGGGGCACATAGTGCACTAGCATTAAGTAGGTACCCAAAAGTAATATTTTTTATTATTATTATTGAAAACAAAAAAGTTATTGCTATTTAAAATTCACATTTTCAAATCCATAAAAATATTGAAAGTCTTCTACAGGCTACAGGGGTTATAATTTATGACTTGTAGACACCCGCTAAACGACGGCCGCGCGCGCCCCATGTAACAACCCGGTAAAAAACCCCTTTGAAAAAAGTAGGGATTTTCTTTTTTCTTGAAAAAAATAGACTCTCAGTACGATACCTACTTAACAACACCCTCACGGACCGGACAGGGTTTTTTTACATTTTGTATAACAGGAAGTAGAGTAGGTACCTGCTTGGTAAGCTAATACATGTGCGTAATGTTATACTCTGAAGCTAACTACTTACCTACTTACTTTTTTAGATATAGGTACGTAGTTAAGTCCTGAACCTATAGGTACTAACCAACTCTGTACCTACATATCCGGCGTCTGTAAGTACCTAATTTTAAAGGTTATCTACGGACCAGCAATTCTAGTCAAACGAAACCAATTTGACTCAATTGCAAATCGAAAATGTGTTGCGTAATTAGATAGTAGGTCTATATTCTACCATGTTGATAGCTCGCTCAAGAACCACATGACAGCGCCAACGTAAACCACCATTCGCCACAGAATAACGTTAGAGACTTACGAACGCCGCTCAGAAGACTTCCATGCACGCTTGCAGTTACTTAGGTAGGTAAGTTCTCTTAAAATCTTTTCGGATTCTTGAGACTTTACGGTAACTTTTACTTTACTTACATTCCCTTATAACATGCTGGTGCGTACATTGTTACACAAAAAACTAATAAGTAATGCGGAAGAAACGTGAACAAAATCATTAGAAAAAACTGAACAACAATTGAAACTTTAATTGTTTTTCGTCTCAATATTATTATATCAGTAGGTATTTATCTACTACACACTTAGTTACCTATGTATCCGTATGTCTAGTTTTAGTCTAGTAAACAGCCGCCTATTATAGCTTTATTGATAAAATGTGACCTTTATTGAACTATCAAACTAAGCCACAGGAATTGTAATAATTGCATAAACAATGTTGTTTTGCTATTGACTAGGATTTCGTTTAGATTACTTATAATTTACATAAACCTAGGCGAAATAGCGAAACATAGGTAAATAGGTTCTCGTAATCTCGTAGGTACCTACCTACTAAATTCTATAAGAATACAATCAATTTCTATTTTGACAAGTTCATGGTCATTCTGAGTGTTTCAAAATAGAAATATAAAATAGTTTTTACAAGTCAACAATAAGTTGAAACCATATGAGCAGCATATTAAGTAACCTATACCGTAACACTTTCGACCCCACCCACTTTTTATAGAACGCATAGGCCATGCCGCCATACATATTGGAGTGAACCCTCCGGGAGGGTTACCAGCATTAGGTTTGCGCTAAAGTTAACCATCGCGGGCGGTCAGCATTAGGTTTAAAACCGTGTTATAAAACACTGTAAAACGAAGTAAAATTGAGTTTTCAGGGAGCCTTGTCGCTATAAGTACTTACGTAGTTTCCAACCTTTTAATTTTTTTGTGAATATTTGTAACCGTGAACAAAAAAAAACTGGATTTTTAAATTTCAATATATTGAATAAATCTTGTTAAAATATACATCAGATTTTATTTTTACGGTTTATAATGCTGTATTCTCTAGGAAAAACCTACGTTTAAAATGAGCCCTCCGTGAGGGCTCCCGGCATCACATATGCGACTAGGTGAACCTCCAGGAGGGCTCCTGGCACTAAACGTGTTAATACATTGCCTAATGCGTTATCATCTGTGTTTTCCCGCAAACTTTTTTTCAGATGGATATACCTAGGTATGTTTTCTGGTAGGAACCTAGTAACCGTTACCTTTGCCGCAGGCTTTGCTAAGTTTTCCTTATTCGATTATAACTCTCCGAGATATCTCCGGCAAACCCATGTTTTTTACATTATATCATAGGAAAAACAGGTAAAAGTTTATGGATTTTCATGAAAATTAGTCGCTTGTAAGAAAGTACTTTTAGCATGAATGATTTTTTTATTAATTAATTTATTGTCAATCTTAGGTTTAATGTTGCATTCATAATTACTATGATATAAAACATATAACATACACGACTCACCTCCATAATCGCCCTTAAATCCCAGGAGAAGTCACCACAAAATGTTCTGATCACTGCGGTCCCAAAAGATGGGAAGTAGCCGTTTCTGGTTAGGTTCCCACCTACTGTGGGGACTGGGGACCGAGTGTGAATGATTGCAGGATGATAGGGTACGCCGGATGCTTGTTGGCTATCTATTTTATTAGGTGACGTCCCTACTTGAGGGATATCTACGCACACTCGTCGAGAAATGTGATTTGTATGATGATTTTGTGAAGCAATGATGTTTTTTTATTTTTCATCAAATTAATATCCAACTTTTGGATGGCCTAAACAGGCTAGGACTTAAACATAACCCCTTTGGAGTAGTAACCTGGGTGAAAGATTTTCATCCATCAATAGGTGTTATCAGCATCTTTGTTGACAATGTCGCACCATCTTATTCATTTCCCCATTTTACTTCTTTTTTACTCGGTCTGGCAGCAGAATTTTCTCTGCCAACTTTAATTAATATTTTTTTTATTTATTGCAACAGTCTTATTTCACAAGGTAAACTGGCTTTTCTAACTGTAGGTACATTTGTATTTTCATTCGTTCACAAGTAACGATACTAAAGCATTGAGAAAATAAATAGGTATGTGGGATCCTCTCTGTGCAGTTTTATTTCTAAATTTAGAACCATCGGTAAGTAGGTACCTACCTATCTAACAAAAATAACGGTGGCATGGCAAAACTAGTCACAAGAGAGTTGGGTAGATACTTACTACGATTGATAAAAGGTTAATAGTCGAATTCAAACACGTCTGGGCACTACACATTTTTTTTTTTTTTGGGAGTGGGCAATTATCAAATAACTTCTCCCAGTCTGGCCGGAGCGGGAGGGCGTGTCAGACTCTTACTGACTAAAACCCACCCGTGTTCCTTCAGTTGCCTGTACGTTCCCAGGGGCCATGGTATCCCTTTCGGACTTTCCCGCGACCCCTGGGCGCTACACCTACTCTCATAATTTTGAATTCGAAATCACTTTAGGAGTTCAACTGTCACTAACGAGACAAAATATATTTTTTATTGTTATCGCCTTCTGTACGGTCTCATCAACCCTACATTTACTTTGTGAACGCAGCAACCTTCTTGGATGTCGTGCGTCATAAAAACGCAATGCACATCGAGTCAGATAATAACTGGAACTAACCACTGGTCAAGAGAAAGAATCGCTACCACTTTAACTTGTTAACCTTCTACATTTTAATATAACTTCAAACTCAACTTGGGGTTCTTTCTGTGTACTCCATAAATTAACCAACATTAACAGTGTTAATGTACACTGCCTACAACCATTGGCTCTTACACCTTCTAAAGGCAAATCGACAGTTGAGCGTAGATATATTGGGAATGACGTTGACACCATGCAAATGCCTGGTGAACTGAGTTACACATGTCATGTTTTGGCATAAAATTGTTGTCCTCCTGTCATTAAAGGCGATCAAGGGTTTTGGGGTGTCCAAAATGCAACAGCATCACCAAACTAGCAAACGTTTCGTGTTTCGGTACTTATAAAGGTATTATTTTATAAGATGTTTGTCGATGACTGTACCTACTCACTAGATATCCATATCTACGAAATGAATCATAAACATTAAAAATAAAAAAAAATAAAAATAAAAATGTTTATTTCAATTTCATAGGGCATTACAATACAGATTATTGGAGATCACCTTTTAAGCAAGGAATTGCTTGTGTTAGGAGACTCCGCGCTTCTACTTGTCATTATTATGCAATTGAAACGTGGACAATGTAAACATGCAAAACTAAAAATTAATGGGTAACTTAAAATTATACAAAATGAAATTAAAAACATAACACAACATTAACATTGTGCATATAATTATTGCATTGGCAGATATTTTTAGTTCCGCATTATGTCATCAGAAACCTTAGTAAGTAGGTATCTTAGTACTTACTTGCACAATTGAATTAGTCCGATCAGACTGACAAGGGGGTGAAGATGTACTTACTCGTGTAGATAGTTACCTACGTAAGTCCCACACAACCTAAGTAGGCAGTCAGCAGTCAGCCCCGCTAATAGTCTACCCAGAGGTAATTTTTAATTGAGTGTTGTGTGAGCCGAGCATTGAGAATCCAACAGATGCACTATTGGATTCTCAATGCTCGGCTCAACAATATGCCCAGTGCGACAAATAAATTGACTGTTGGATTTTTAACTTTCGGCGCTAAGCAGTGTCTCACTGGTGGTGGCGTGTGTGTTGGATCATTCAGTTCCCTTCAAAATGGTTGAGCTAAATAGTGCTGATCCATGCGTCATGTTCGTGAACGGGCGCCGTCAGTGGGGACTGGTCATCTCTTAGCTGCCACGGGTTATTTTAATTTTTGAATTGTTTTTGTTTTTATTTTGATACGGACGCTTTTGTGTGCACGTCTTTTTACATTGTTCTCACATGTATAATTACAACATAAATTATGTTACCAATATTTTGTAAACATATTCTGATTTAAAAGAGTGTCCGTGGAGTTTGTTGCCCGTTCTTCTCCATAGGAACCTACTATTCGTTGAAATGGGCAACTAGCTTCATATTTGTGACGGACCGACCTCTTCACAATTCAAAAGTACCTGTAATTGGTTTATTTGAAATAAATGCCTTGAGTTTGAGTGCGTTGAAAATCCAGTGCTCTAAAAAATATTACCGTGTTATAAGATCGCCCGTGGGAACGATCTCGATCACTGTCGACGCATATAGACTGACTAATCTCACCACATCAAACCCCTTTGTCAGATTCATAAAAAAAAAACTACTTCTTTTATGTACAACAGTACAGCCCAGCAGGGAAAAAGTGAGAATATTTTTTCACGAAAATAGTGAATTTAGAAGTATTTAGGCAGTGGCATAGCTATGCTGAACGTTGCCCCCAACGGAAGCCGTACCTACCTTAGGCAAGCGAAGACGGGCGGACGCCCTCGCGGCTATCAGGGTGGCAGGGACATCGAAGCGAAAACTGATACCATCCATGAATTCAGTGCGTGATTCTGAACCCCCCTGCGTTGAAATGTTTCGTCGGTTTTTTTTTTTATCTGTTGTTCCATAGAAAAGTGCAATACCTACGCGGTCAAAATGTATGGAACAGCAGATTAAAAAAAAATAACCGACGGAAAATTTTTCGACGCCCCTGGATCGTCGGTTCAGGATCATGTACCAAATCCATGGTATCAGTTTTCGCGTCGATGTTGCCACCCTGTTTAGGTAGAGCGACCACAATTCTTCGTAAGGTGCAGCTGGATGAGAAGAGTGAGAGCTTAGGATCGGGTCAGACTAGGGTTGCCAGCCCTACTATATATATCCTGCTACATTAGAGACCTAAACACAAAAAAAAAAAAAAAATAGGCAAAACTATTAGGTAGGTATATATTTTCATTTCAATACAAAATTGAGAAATGAGCGCAATAGCAGTATTCTCTCATAAAAGCTACATTATTGGTATTTTGTAGCCTGTATAGGTAATAATAGTTACTAGACATTTAAAAAAAAGTTCAAAGTAGCAAAAAATATGCGTTTCAAAAATACAATATTTTTTAAACACAGGCATCTACAATATTTTTTTATTTTTTCGCTTTCTACTATATTTTTACAGGCAATGGGCTTTGAAAATACTATACAGGATGGATACATCGACGCAAAAACTGATACCATGGATTCAGTACATGATCCTGAACCGCCCTGCGTTGAAATATTTCGTTGGTTATTTTTTTTTATCAGCTGTTCCATACATTTTGACCGCGTAGGTATTGCACTTTTCTATGGAACGGCAGATTTAAAAAAAAATAACCAACGAACTATTTTTACGCAGGAGGGTTCAGGATCATGTACTGAACCCATGGTATCAGTTTAAGCGTCGATGTATGCCACCCTGTATTTGATATAAAAAAGTTGTCAACCCTAGGTCAGAGGGTCATAGTATCGAGTTACCTAATGGGTACCTATATACCTACTAGGTAACTGAGATAAGGAGGTAAGAAATGAGTGAATGGAGGGGAATGCAGGAGCCCTTTGACTAATGATGAATCGACCAAATCAAATGATTTATTTACGCCATCGATTTAAATCAATGCGCCAAACATTTTTATTAAGCTCGGTACATAGGGTCGAAGAAAACCGACTTATGAAATGACATTTCTATAGAAGATTTACCTATGTACTTTTAGATATACCTCCATATGTATGGAGGTATATCTAGGTATGTACCTAGATTGGAAAATAAAACATTCGATATACCTACCTAACTTCATTATATTCTATTAACCAATTGGAACAAATTGGCCTCGTCCTTGCACCGAATGTAAGCCCACGTAATGTTAACAATTTTCTTATTGTGATCCTGTTAAGCTTAAAGTACTATATTATTGGGAGTCAACTGCCAAGTGGCCCCCGTGCAACATGTGTTCTGATTTCTTATCTGTGCGTTTGCACTGGCGAAATATTCACATAAAATCATGTTTTCTTCCAATGTCTGACAGGAAATAGACATTTTAACATGTTTTGTTGTGAATCATTCGCCAGTGAAAACGCACAGTAATAGACACTTTTATATTGCTTCCTTGGTCTTGCTGCAAGCGCAACAGCTGATAGTAGGTACTGGGTTCCATTTCCAAGTCGGGTATAGTGTAACATTATGAAAACCGAACAACGCTGTGTGACCTAGAAATCGTACCTAGGACTTTACGCTCTGAGGCAATATAAAAGTGTCTCTTTGTTCCCAGTAGGCATTCATGTGGAAACAAAGTGGTGCAACAGTTGCTAAAACATTGTTGCTGTAATAATGTTGCGTAAAGTTTATTTAGCATGAATAGGTACAATACATTAACATATTGCTAGAACAGTGCTACACTCCGTGTTGCCAGCAACATGTTTCCCGCAACAGAGAAATATGATGCTGTAACAAAGTTGCTCATTTTTGTTTTCTATCTTCTTATAGCGCCAAAAAAATCAAATAAAACAACATCTCAATATTCACTAAGCTGTATATTTCAGATAGGGTATTTCAATTTGACGCTTAGTCGTAGGAGTTGCACTCTATTTTTGACGCAACACTTGCCGTAGCGGCACGGCTTCGGGTGATAGTAGTGGCAGAAGGGGTTCACGCAGTTTGGGGAGAAATCTGTTTGTTTCGTAGTATCTATGAGGAAGCTAAGTGGAAACATAGTTGCTAGCAACATGTGTCCCGCAACGCAAAAATATGTTGCTGAAACAATGTTGCGCAACTGTTTCCATGTTATAATAGCACCATGAAATCAAATAAAACAACATCTCAGTATGTACTAATCTGTATATTTTAGACAGACTACCTCCACTTGGCCGGCACGTCGGCGTGGTAGAAGTTGCACTCTATCTTGTTGACGCAACTCTTGCCGTAGCGGCACGGCTTCGGGTGATAGTAGTGACACAAGGGGTTCACGCAGTTTGGGTAGAACTTGCACATGTTGGGCACTACTGTTGATATTGTCTTGTAATTCGCGGCTGGGACTACGTGGGATGCTGTGGAGAAATGAGATCAGTTAATTCTATTAATATAGTTATTATTATAATAATGGGCTTTCAGGTAATTCTCAGTAAGTCTGGATTCGTGCCTGGTCTATGGCATATGCCATAGACCAGGCACAAATCCAGACTCTTACTGAGAATCTCTCAGTCTGCGGGCACGAAATTAGCGGCAGCCGAGCGATGGTGACAGCGGAGTGGCTCTGGGCGGCGACGACATAAACGCATAGCATTCTGAAGTGACGCGTACGAAACGTGCGAGAGCGCGACGACACGCAAGCGACTCGAACAAACATGTTAGATTCGTCGGTCGATGGCCGCTCGTTCCAATATACTGTTGTATTTTTTTTACCGCCAGTTTCGTGCCCACGCCTAAGCCATTGCCGGATCGCCCCGCCCCGAGCCGCGTCGCTGTCGTCATCGCTCGGCCGCCGCTAATTTCGTGCCCGCAGACTCAATGACTCTTACTGAGAACCCTACCTAGAACTTACAACATAACTAGCGAAATATGGATGAAATAAACACCTGTGCCTATCCCTTCGGGATAAACAGGCGTGATGCTATGTATTCATTCATTAGTCTTTAAACGCTGAACATGGGTATACAAAATGTTATTAAAATAACGCAATTGCAGTAATATTGACTATAATGCTCGGTTCCTATAAACGCGAATCGTTTTGCTTATCAATGGTAGCATTTTTTATTGCAAAACTGGACATATAAATGGATTCATAAGCTAATTTTACCTGTGATAGCTACTTCCATATATGGGAGGGTCTACTATGCAAAGCTATGAGGTCTTTGCTTCATTAATTATTTGTAAAGACACAAGTCTTAAATTTAACCAATAACGGCACGTAAATTATAGGAATCGGCCATTTGCCATAACATCACAATTATCGTCACGATTGCCTGACGGGTACAGAAATTTCTGTTTAATTGATGCAGAGCTATATGGTTGCCTACACTGACTTATTTTAGAACGGCTACATTCATCAATGTCCAGTCATTCTCTAGTGAATCAACTCACCAATAACAGGCGACGTAGGAGTAGTGGGCGGGGCTACGGCGTTGGGTGCGTGCGAGTACACACAGTTGCGTCGTGTGCAGGACGCCGCGAACTTGCAGCGAGGATGCGCGAACGCACACGCGTTGCCGTAGCGACAGAGCGGGAAGGCACGACACCATACTAACTTGCGCTCAGCTGCACTTACTAGAAGGAATTGGCGATGTTATAGTATCTAGGCGTAAACTGTGACACAGGTATGCACAGCAAGGTCTGTTATCGTAGTAATCTTTGAATGCACCCTTGAGATAATAAAACTGGACGAAACGTGTGTGCAGTAAATATTACGACTTTGCTGCTCTTGAAATAAAGTTTAAAATATAATGCGACTGTTTCATTATATGAATAGATGTAAGATGATGAAGATGAGTGTGATCTGTATTGATACTCTTTGTGCTGTGAGAACGTCAATCAATCAATCAATCTGCTATGTTGGGGTCGGCTTTCAGTATAATCGGATGCAGCTGAATACCAGTATTTTACATGGAGCGACTGCCTATCTGATCTCCAGAGCCTAGTAAATGGGTAATACGATTCCCCTTGGTAAGACTGGTTGTCAGACTTTCGGGCTTCTGGCGACCTGTATCGACTGTCAAAGATCCACTAATGACAGCCGGGACCAACGGCTTAACGTGATTTCCGAGGCACGGAGGAGTCTCGATATGTAAAGATAAAAACCCCGGCAAGCGTAGCTTAACCTAATGGATCGACCCGTGCGGCTGTTATAACTTAGAACGTCAATATAGTATTTTTATATCAGTGTTGAAAAATATATTGAATAGGTTTATACTGGTGCCGATTCTCTTGTCACAAATGCCTCTAAACTAGGCTAAAAATCACTCAAATTTATTCCTGCCAAACGACGATTTCCCATTCTAAAATAGACTAACGTGACACAACTTAACTATATTTTAGTTTGACAGCACTCAGATAGTACCGAGTTTTTAATATATTGAAAATGGCAATTTTGCTATTCTGAATTTGACGTTTTTCACCTAAAATTTTGATTGTAAAAAAAAACCTAACTAAGTGCGGATTTCACCAATGAAACTGAACGCGACAAGCACTTCTAAAACGCGTTCAAGAGCCGTCAGTGTCAAAATTGTTATGGAATATTGTACACTGACAGCTCTTGAACGCGTTTAGATGTGCTGAACGCGTTCAATTTCATTGGTGAAATCCGAACTAAACCTGACAATAGGGATGATGACTAATAAATTGTTTTTGTCCGTCTTGGAGATTATGAAAAAATATTGGACACGTATTTTTTCTTTTTTTACGTAATCTAAAGATTACGGCGATACATTGAGGTAAAATGTGCCATGACGTCACTAGTATGTAGGTTTTATACATACTAGTGACGTAGCGACCCCCACTCCCCAACTTAAAATGCGCTGTATCTAAGTATTTTTTTATTAATATGAATTAATATGCAAAAAAAACGTGTCTAATATTTTTTTATTATCTGACTGACGGACTATTTGGAATTAATTTTTTTTTACCCAGGCATCATCCCTATTTGTAATCGCGATTAAAAAGGTGTGGGTTAAAATAAGTTATCATGAACTAAAATTCACACCAACATCTCGACTTCACGTGCAAAACAGTACTCTAGTTATTTTTTGCTTATATCTTGAAAATGGTGCGTTCTATTGCCAAAATAATGAAAATTTCGACCCCCTATATAAAACCCATAAACCCCTAGAACTCAACATGTAGGTAATATTTTCCATACAAAAAGTGAAAAATTCCATATAAAACACGTCGAGGTTACACCCCGTGCGCGCCTCCGGCTCTAGAAAAAATCACGGGTTAGGCCAATCCACGGGTACCACGTGGATTCGCGATTGTCAAATTCGATTTTAGTTGTGTTAAAATTATGTTTTAGTTTAGAAAATTTTATTTGCAGAATAGCTCTAACACCTATATTCTAAGTCAAAACCACATGATTTCTTCGACTCGACTCAACCTCACTTAGGTAGTTTGATATTCATAGTTGCAATTTTACTCCTCTTGTTAAAGAATTTCCTCAGTCGAGGTGAGTTTGAGTTGAGGAACCAACTGTCAAATATAACGTACGTCGCGATCTACCTTGAGGAAAATTGTAACAAAAAAAAAGCGTATTTCATCCGATTTTCGTTATGTCGTTTGAAGAATTTATTGAATATTTGTACGTTATTCCATACAATTACGTATCGCGACCCTACTAACGAGATGCAGAAAATCCAATTGGGTTTTATGATGAAAATGAATTTAAAATGAGATTTCGCTTTACTAAAGATATTGTGGTGAGCTTTTTGTTACCACTATTGTTTCAAGATATTGGTGGTTAACGTGGATAGCCAATTCCACCCATAATCCAAGTATTAGCCGCTTTACGATTTTATGCAACAGGAAACTTTCAAGATGAACTGATATTTTAGGAAACGCTAATAAAGAAGTATTTTTGTTCCCAAGCCATCCAATTCTCAAGTATCACCTTATTTTTTTGCCCAGGACATGGTTTTTGGTTCAAGTGGATAAATTATTAGTTTGTTTATTTTTATCACTCTACTTTCATTTGACAAATGTGACACTTCAAGTTGAAAACCACAGATAACCCGCTCACAGACTGTTCTAAAAATAAATTTTGCCAATATAATAAACGGAATATTCCTCCAAATAATGATGTATTCGTGACGTATCACCTCGACTCACACTCATTCACGCCACCTCATAATTTCCTTAGTCTTACAACTATGAAGACCGATTTTGAAAATCTTTCGAGGCACGCCTTGAGGTCTCCTCGACTGAGTTGTGAGTCGAGGAGCTTTCGAGGTGACGACTTAGAATTTATTCGTAGGTGAAAGATTCTCGAAGAGAAGAGTAAGGAATTTTAGTGATAGTTTAGTTCGGTGTACAAGAGAATCGGCACCACAGTCAAAAAGTTGCCATAAAAATTAAAAGTAATAAACATGTACTCACAGGGCGGCACAGAATCATATTTATGTGTATTAGTGACAGTAGCAACCGTCACATGTTGATCACTGCTCACACTTTCCGTCCTCTCTCTCACTCTTTCAGGTTCTTTCTCATCTTTCTTTTTATTCTTATCAACATCAAACACTATAGGAGACGCCCTCCGCTTCTTCGCAGGAAGTACATCTACTTTTAAAATTTCAGTAATTTTTCTTTTTTCTGCTTGTTCCTCCTCTTTATTTTTTCTTTTTTCTGTTTTTTCCTCATTCTTCATGATAATAACTTGAGTATCACTCTCTTCACTCGTATTACTAAGACGTTTCTTTGAAGAAGGTTCTATTAGAATTTCTTTTTCGATCAGTTTTTCTTTAGGTGGTGGTGGTTCTTTTTTTTCTGGTGTTTTTGGCTTTTCAAGCTCTGGTGTTTTTAGTTCTTCTTCTTCGGTAAGGAGTCCTTCGGTGAGGAGTTTCTTAGCAAGAAAAGCATTTGGGTGGTAGCCGTCCATTGTGACTATGAATTGGGTGTTCTTGTCTTTGTCTACTGATGGGTTGTGGATGTTGCTGGAAAAATGGAAATTAGCTATAGAATAGTAGTTACGGAATTAACATGAATCTTTTAAGTAATTCTCATTGGAATGTAATGTTTAGCAAATTACTACAATTTCATATTATAAACTTGCCATATTATTACTAGTACCTGGGCGACCAAGCTCTGCTCGGGTGAAAATAGATAATGCTCATTTAATAGTATAGGAAAGTTCATACTAATTTCATGTATGCTAATTCCATTCTGCCTTGATAGTACATACTAGTTCCATGCTGCCATGATAGTAGGTACTTACTAATTCCATGCTGCCATGATAGTAAGTACTTACTAATTCCATGCTGCCATGTCATTATTCTAAGTTAGACATCTTGTTCTAAGCTTTGGGCGACCAAGCTCTGCTCGGGTGAAAATACGGAGAAAACGAATTTTCCCAGATATGAGACCTAGCTAGATCGAATTCCGCTCCCGTAAACCCTATCTGCAACTTCCATCGAAATTTTTAGTCGTTTTCGAGAACAAGATTTCAAATATATTTAAATACAAATATTGATCATTTAATAGTATAAGATTTCATACGAATAATTAAGAATGACAGTGATTTTAATGAAGGGCCTTTTATAAATTAATAGTCGAAATTTCACAAATGCCATGGGAACTATGGGAAGTCAAAAACAATAAAACATTTTTTTTTTACAAAATCGTAATTTATTATCAAGCAACTATGTACGACACGAGTGCATTGATCTTGATATCAGTTCTTTTGCAGATGATTTGAAGTTTTTTTATCTTTATTTGTGTGCGATACCAATACCAATTGAGTCTGTGAAGTTCGCCAGTGCATTAAAAAAGGCCCCAAATCACACACACTACATACATACACACACACATTACACCCACACACAACACCCACACCACCCACACACACACAACATACACACACAACATACACACACAACATACACACACAACACCCACACACACACACAACACCCACACATATAAATTTAAGTATCGCTACTCGTGGAGGCTTTTATACACAAAACATCTTACATAGTCTCAATGATAAGCGTGTCATCTTTCCTGCTGGCTGTCCTGCCCTCGTTTCGTCGTGAAGGCGTGTATTCACTGTTGATGATCTTCTTTGTGATGGAAGCCGGTATGTACTCGTCTCTCTCTATGTCACTTGCCACTCTGAACAAATGAATGAATAAATAAATATGTAAGTAAAGAAAAAAAAAACTTATTTTGTGTTAATTAAAAAGACACATTTATCTTTTGGAAGTATTAAAAATATCAGGGTTCTTTTTTACTGTAAAAACATGAGACATAGGGCCACTGCATTTAAAATACTGTGAACTGAAAATATTTTAGCCTTAAAAAGAAGAATACAACAGTAAACGTATTATAAACTTAATAACCGAAATGGGTGCTATGGGGTTAGGCAGAGGTCTGCCTACACCTCTGCTTAATCCTTTCGGGGAATACAGGCGCGATGTTTTATTTACCATCAAAGAAGTTCATATCTAACCAGTTTCAAAACAAAATCTCGTGAACACGATGACCACATCTGTTACCGTCCCGATGCTATAGCCGCCGAGAGCTGCAAGCAAGAATAGTCCTTACGGTGGTTAGATATGAACTTCTTCGATTGTATAACCGAAATCTGGTTTCACGAAATCGCAAAAGCTGGTCAATCCAAATTGCTCAGCTTGTGATAAGTAACAACGGACGACATTCATTTTCATAAAACTGGCTTGAGTCCAACTATATCTTCGTTAATAGGTAAAGTAACTTACTTGGAGCTCTTATCATCATCGCTATCCATATCACCCAGACTGATGCTGTCCCCCCTGTCCATCTCATGCGAGTTATCCGCAGGCACTTGTATGACGATCTTGGATGCGTCTACGCAGCGTCGCATCGGTAGTACAAGCGCGCGTTTGATTTGAGACTCTGGTTCGGATCTATTTGGTGGTGCCTGAAAGAGATGGTGAGATGTATTTATTATTTATTATTATCTAATAAAATGGCCTCTGTTGAAGAAAGACTTTGTAGACCCGTACAATAGGGATGGAGCCCGGGAAAAAAAAAAAAAAACTAATTAGTGTGTCAGTCAGATAATAAAAAAATATTAGACACGTATTTTTTTAAATCATATTAATAAAAAATTACTTAGACAAAACGCATTTTAAGTTCGAGTGGGGGTCGCTACGTCACTAGTATGTATAAAATCTACATACTCGTGACGTCATGGCACATTTTACCTCAATGTATCGCCGTAATCTTTAGATTAAGTGAAAAAAGAAAAAATACGTGTCCAATATTTTTTTATAATCTCAACCAAAAAAAATTGTCGTCATCCCTATTGGTTTGATAAAAAAATTTAAACTCTAAAAATATTGTTTGCAAAAGTGCAAAAATATTACAAAAAGTGCCTAAAAAAATTGCCAAGTTATAAACGTTTTAAAAATAATTGGTAGACAAAGACGGCACTATCACAGAAGTGACGTCACGACTCTGAACCTTCATACAAGCGCTGCACATTGTCCGTACCGCGCGACAAGGACAGGATTAATCCCTTAACCCTTTAAACTTTTAAAGCGTATGCAGTGATGTAGCTTCTCCATATTTCCATCGATTTTACAGATTTTTTGATTATCTCATTTTACTATGCCTTCTTTGAAATTACATAATTTTTTGGAACATTTCTAATATTACCCATACCCAAAATCACGTGTATTTTTTTGGTACAAAACAGAGTATCTTAAAAATATTAAGAATATTTTATCTTTAAATAAAGGTATCCAGGGTTGCCTGGCAACGGCAAGTCAAGGTCACGGGCCACTTTTCCGTTTAGAAAACATGTATTCAACGAAAAATTTAATACACGTGATATCTCACTACCCTTGTGATATTTCGTGATTTTTGCAAACCCCCGAGCCACACGTTATTAATGAACGATCTCAAAGTACCACGAACAGATAAGCGATTGCAGTTCGTTGCGGCTCAATCTATTGACTCATCGTGGGAGTTGTAAATGGTACGCATTTGGAAATCACGCAACAGCCACTACTACTTTTCGTGTGGTTGGTGAGTAACCTGGTGTCAGAGTTTTGAAATCATGTTTCATGAATCCGAAAAGTCTGAGGTTGACTAGGGCTCGAACTCGAGACCTTTGACTTGGCAGTACGACGGTCACACCACTAGGCTATCACAGCCACTGGATGCGAGGATAGGCTTCTTCTTTTCGTGTTGTTAGTAGTAACCTAACCTGGTGTCAGAGTTTTAAAGCCGCCCATGGGCCTCTGACTTGGCTTCACATGCCAGCGAGAAATATCTCTCAAGCATGCCGGTTTCCTCACGATGTTTTCCTTCACCGTTTTTGAAGCAAGTGATAATTATACAATACGCATGCATGATTCCGAAAAGGTGCCTTGGGTTCGAACTCGAGACCTATGACTAACCCATGATAAGTCTATGTGACTGCAGAAGACGTATTTCGGCAGAATGTAAAGCATGATTTAAAAAACTACAGCAAAAGTAATAACAAGTCCTTACATTGAGCAAGCTCTTGTGTGCATCAGCGACGGCTCTAAGCAGCAGACTGTTGGCGGGCGTGGCGACGCGCGGCCGCGGCCGGACGCGCACCACACTCGCACAAGTCGAACGACAGGGACGATTTTCTAGTACTGATACTCTGGAATTAGAGATTAGATGTTATTGGAAGCTTTAACACAATTATGAAAGGTGTATTATATAATATCGACACTAAACCCTACGCTGGCAACACAAAAGCTTGTGCGTTCCAATGGGAGAAAGCCTGAATTTATTGCGCTTGACAACCAGAATAATGTTCAGTTCATATGTTGTAAACCAGAATAAAAAAAATAAAAATATAGTTTGTATATTTTTTTTAGAATTTGATCTCGTATTCTTCATGGCACCTATTTAGGTCATGAGCTATCCGAATATCAAAAAATATTTGGCCTAGGTCATAAAGAGGGACGCGTGAAAATTGATTCGCTGTTACAATGTATATAAGATGCATTAAAATCTTCGGTTTCGATAAATTAATCAATGGACCATTGTCGTCTGATTTCCAACCATATGTCACGTAATTTACATAAATCTCTAAATACGTATATCGATCTCTAAATAATTAAACGATTGCATTGTCCCAAGTGCTAGGGCAGCTTGGGACTACTTGAGACGCAGGCTTTATCCATTTTCACCTACTGTTATAGTATGTTACGATTCACAAGCTTGCTTCTTTGGACTTTTATGTACATTGAAATTAGGCTGAGATTACAATTATAGACAATGAAAATATATACTAATAAATTTGTCTTTTAGAATTCTGTAAAACATAGGAAACCCCACCAATAGTAGTACTACCAGCTATCTTATTACGCAACACATTTTCGTAAACGATTATGACTAATCTGTTTCATTTTGACAGTTCAACAACATTCATTGCGTTATTTACGTTGTTGAGCAGATTTTTTTTTTCGAACTTATGAAGCAATGGATTAGCAATCTGTTTCAAAACGATTTAGATTCTGATTGATCGTGTATGTACGCAATCAGGGTACAGATTTATTTGAGACATGGCTTCACTTACTTTGACGTCAGTTTTTTTGGAACCGGTTCTGATATGTCAGACACAGTATCATCGGATACAGAACTTCTCTTCGAAGGTTCCGGGGGCCCTCCGAGTCGACTCTTGGCAGACTTAGATTGAGGCCAGAAGTCTGGCTCTCTTTCGGGTGTAAACCTGAAAATAACAGAGTTAGCACTAAGGAGGTATAACGTTGGCCACAGAGAAGTATTACAAAAAAAATAGTAGATGAATTGAGAACCTTTTGCAGAAATCAGCTAAAAAAGTTTTTTTTTTTTTTTTTTGTAGATTTCGAAGCTGAATCTCATACAATTATATCCTAAAATAAACATGGCCAACTTAAATAAACTAAATAAACATAATTAAATTGAGCTCGTATTTATTCTTACTACCTCAAATTTTTATATTTAACAACCTTTCGGGACTCTCTGTCCTCGTTTTTGATTCCTTTTCTCTTACTTCCGGAACTTTTTTGGGTTCCTCACGAATCCCTAGCCGGTCCCTTACAGGTCTTTTGGGGAGTTTGAGTTCTATTTGAGGTAGGGTTTCTATCGGATCTTTTGGGGGGTCTTTAGGAATTTCTATAGGCTTAGGAGGGGGAAGAGGCGGGGAAGGTGACTTTGCACGCTCTATTGGCGGTGTTACAGTAACGGGAACTTGTGGCGCCTGTTGTGATATTTCCTGAAAAATAAAAGATGAAAGTTAGGTATTTAATGCCCTTGTAACAAAAGTTCAGTATTTGGGCGTTAATAAGGCACATTGAATTCGAACTCGTTTTATTTAAAGTAAAAAAAAATCGAGGTCTAGTAAGAGACAGGCACACGAGAATTAGTGAAGCTTGGCAATAACATCTGACTTCATTATTCATAGATAAATAAAAAAAATCGTCGGTTATTTAAAAAAAAAACAGCTGCTCCATACATTTTGAGCGCGTAGGTATTGCACTTTTCTATGAAACAGCTGATTTTTTTTTAATAACCGACGAAAAATTTATACGCTGTGGGGTTCAGAATCATGTACTGAATCCATGGTAGCCGGCTTCGGGTCGTTGTCCCTGCCACCTGTATACAAGTGGCAGCACTAATATGTGGGAAAGAACAACAAAACTGTCTGACGAGACAGGCGATGCCAAATAAGATCCTGCATCGGCTTCAAAAAGATGTGTCACCTATATGCCTATTCAGTTAAATTCGCAGAATGTGATACCTCGTTGAGATCAAAAATATATTTGCCGTCACGACAGATATTAATGGATGAATCATGAAATCAGATAATAGAAAAAAACCAAACAAAAATTGTTTATTCTGTACAAACAAAACGCACATTAAAAAAAATGACAAAATTCACGCAATCATACAAAATTAGGCAAAAGCCTCGTATTCAACCAATAATTTTTTTTTCATTGGTTGATGTTAAGGCCAGGAACCAAAGATAATATTGCCGAATTACTGTTGCAACATTGGCAAATGACAACAAATAAACTTAACAAAAACAAAATGCCGACTGCAGAGTTAACTGAGCTGATTTAACAGCTGTTATTATTAATTATAGTTATGCTCGTGACTTTACTACATTAACGGCCGTGTACCGTATGTGCTAGAATACAGAAATCAAAACATACCTGAAACACATCTTCAGCAAAATCATTCATCAATTCTTCAGCTTCAGTCCTAATATTCAAAAAATCTTCATCATCTGACATAGAATCTAATTGCTCCGCCAATTTCTGCTTTAACCCCTGTATTTTAGCTTCAATTTGGGTTATTTCTTTAATCTGATCCTCTTTTGGGGCACCCATGGACGATACACTAGTCGTTTTAGGCTCTTCAGCCACTATTTCTATATCTAACTCTGGCTCAGGTTGTGTTAGAATGGTTGCTGGGTCGATTATGGGTACAATTGGTCTTTTGATCTCTACCACAACAGGTTTCTTTTCTGGCCTTGTTTCCTCCTGAGCTGCTTCCAAGGTTATTCCATGGTTTTTTAATATCTGGCCTGCAAAAACATCTGTGATTGACGGTTCAGATTCCTTCTCCATATTCATGAGTAAAGGAGGTATGTTTGGACGAATCATGTCGTGGTGTTTACTCTTCTTTTTAAGTTTATGTATTTTTTTATCATCTTTCTTGCGCAAAAGCTTTTCTTTGTCTTTTTTCTTTGCCTTTTTCAGGTCACTCTTCTTTTGTTTCTCTTTTGTTTTCTTTTCTTTCGTTTTTCGCTCCTTTGAATCTGATCTGTCTTTGCTTTTGTCGTGTTCTGCAGTTTCTGTAAAATAGTGGTATAATTTAAGTGATCATTTTTCTTTAAAAAAACACGCATACGCTTATGTGACGACTTTGATGAGATGGTGAGAATTTAACATGAACAGGGTTTGCTTATACTTTCATTACATACTTTTGGAGCAGACTATAGTACTTACTTAAGGGAGTAGCTACCGTCACCTCCTGCAGTTTCTTCAATACTTGGTGCAACCAGTTGACGAACAACTCGGTGTTGTCGCCAAGAAACAGCTGAAGGTCATCTTCCATCTGCGCCCGCGTGCGTTTGTTTGCTACCATCACCATCACATAGTCAGGTAGTTCATCATCTGTGAAATACAAATATTTCAACTTTTTATAAGACAACAAGCCAAAATTACGAACTTCCATACAACCTCTCATCCGTTATTGAACCTGTTTAGGGGGTGAATAAAAAAAAAGGAAAACTTGTGCAAAATATCTGAATCATTGGTTTAGGCTGTGGCGTATGTCAGTGATTGAATTTAAGGTTTCTATCAATTAGATATTATGTAGTACTGACATACAATTAAAACAAGAATTAGTTAGGATAATCCTAACTAATTCTTGTTTTAATTGTATTGCATGTATTACTACGTTTGTACGCCCTAGAGGCAAAACATAGCGCCCTCAATGTATTACCAAATAAGAACTTATAATGTACAGTCAGCATCAAAAGTTGATGACCACTTTTAGATTTTCAAAATCGCTGTATAGTGAAGTGCTAATAGTGAATACGGCGTACAGCGATTTTGAAAATCTAAATGTGGTCATCAACTTTTGATGCTGACTGTACCTATGTTTTAAAATAAATAAATGAATGTGAATATAATAATATAAATGCGAAAGTGAGTTTGTTTGTTTTACTTATTACGCTTTCACGCTAAAACGGCTACACGGATTTGAATGAAATTTGGCAAATGGGTAGACCACGACCTCGAAAAGGACATAGGATACATTTTATCCCGACAATCTCACGGGGTAGAGACTTATGCGGATGAAACCGTGGGGCACAGCTAGTTTATAATATTTTTAACAGTGAAATGGGGCTGCAGAAAATCACGACAAAGATAGCAAGACTACTTTGGGAGTTGGGAAGTAGCACAAAATCGTGACCGGGATTGGTAACAGTTAGGTACTATACAATATCACGATCAAACTCTACATATTTATATACATTGTTATTAGCAGTTGCAAAGTATTTAAAGAGTAACCGTTTACACATGTAATACAATTAACCATAAAACATTATCAATATGGTTTAACCGGTCATGGAGAAAACACTCAAATAATATGGTTACGATGAAATGCCATAAAAGTTTCAAAGAATTATTGATGTTTCTGTAAGTAACCTACTTGATTCGAGTGTTTTCTCCATGTAGCCATTTAAAATATGTAATTCAATTACTTAATCAAGTTAAAAAAAAAACATTTAAGTACAATATTTTAGAACATGAGAAAAAAAATCACTTCTGCCGTTAATCTGTAAATTAGCCAAAAGGGAACTTTATGTAAAACTTGTATTCTGAAAGATAGCACTTAAAAGTAACTCCAAAGCCTTCTCCTTTATTAGTGTTTAAGTTAGAGAAAAACAATTACATCATACACATTGTATATTTATAGTGTGTTGAATAAATGTATTTATTTGTACATCATCAGCATTTTAAAATCAATCAAACTGGCCAATAATTTTCATAATATTGAGTGACAGAAAAAAATGGATGTGGAGGAATGAGTTCCGTGGGAAGGGAGGAAGTTCAGTACATGTATTTTTTATTTATTCAATATAAAATATGTCGCATAATGTATTTATTGTATGGATCCTGAATGTTGGACAACAAAGAAGACACATGAACAAAAGGTACATACTTAGTACTTACGGGAGGTATGACCAGACTTGACAAAGTGCACCATGAATACATATGAGGCAGCTTTAAAGTCACACCAGTCACTAATACCGAAAACCACGTAAGATGGCATAAACACAATGAAGATCATGTGGTACAAATTGCACAACATCTGCCAGCGTAAAAGAGAGGCAGAGGCCGCCCGCCATTGACATGGTGGTTAAATATAAAAAGAGAACTCAAGAAAGCCCAATTGCAAGAATACAAAACGCAAAACAGAATAACCTGGCGCAGAGGCGGAGAGACAGAAGAAGAAGACTAAAGTTCACATCAACCTTGCGAACCTTGCCATCAGTCTTGGGATTTTATTGACTTTTGTTTCAAGTATAAACAGTCTATTGCATCATCGTGCATAAAGAAGCTTTTAATACTAATTTAAATGGTAATTCAAGTTTTTGAGGTTAATTTAGGAATCTTATTCCCTTATCCCACTCCGGGTTTGAATATATACAAAATTATCTCGTATTCATGTCAGATCAATAGCATTGGTTTCAGACTTTAGCTTTTACTAAAAAGATATTAACTTCAGGAGTATGATTTTAATACAACAACTTATGTACTTACATGTAATTAAAATCAATGTTTTTAGAAAGACAGAATTAATACATTTAAATTAACTTTGTCTGAGAACTTAGAAAACAATTTGAGAAAAGCACAGCTTTTTCCAAATATAGCTTTGACAGAGAAAACTGAATAACAAATATGACAATCGATATTTTATGGAAAAAAAACTACAGTTAGGGTTAGGGTATTCTTGTTGGATGCGAGGACTACTGTCCAAAGACACATAGCACATCTCCTGTTGTTTTGTATATTAATTTCCCTTCCTCTCAGTACATGGAGCTTTTACAATGTTGTACTATGTAAGTGCAATTTAATGTTGTAATTTTAAGGGTGTGAGCCGCTTAGAGATCTATCATACAGGTCCCGAACCCAGTATAGACTGGAGTCTATACTGGGACATTCAAACCCTTGAGAGCTGGAGCTCTCATAAAGGTTTGAATTCTGCCTGCGACCTGTGCCAATTTTGTACCTTTTTGAGAGAAAGAAATTAACTATCTCTTGTCTATCATTGTAGTGATTAACCTTACAATTTTATTATTATATTTGGATTCATCTTCAATCTTCATAATAATTGCACACAAAGACCCTACACTTTATAGTAACAAATTGTTGTAGGTTTTGTTGTGAAAAAGCCTTAATATATATTATGACAAGATACCCTGCCTTGCAGTTGCAAGGTCATTTGTGTATTGGGTGAATAACAAAATGTGTTAAACATTCAGCTAAAGTGATATGAAGCCATACCTAGATAAATCTGATTGGGTATACTTTTATAGAAAGTTGTTTTACTTACCAACATAGCATCCTAATTCTGTCAGCTTGGCCTTGATGGCTGACTGAAAGTAAAATATTTATAATCAATACACTCATCATCCATTAAATGTCATAAATTCGTGTCAACAAATGCGGAACAAGTCCATTCCTGAAATTATCACACATATTTACGGTTTTATTATGCTGTTTGAATGCAAAATTGTGTAAATCTCAGACAAATACATTATTAGTCTTCATAAATAATAATTTTAGGTTAAATATCGATGTATTTCCAGCTATTTACCCGCATTTTTTGACCAATTTCGCTGCCGACGACATCCATTTTTATTTGTATTTTACAGTAACACTACACTAAATTAATCAAATGCACACCACTAGGACTATTTGTTTAAGTTAAATAACACTTATTATCGATACATTATGTTGTATTCTTCATTTTTAATGAAATAAGGCAGAAATAATTAATTCTTTGCAGCATTCACGCTTGAACATTAATTTTTCTTTTTGACACTTTGAATTGACGTTTGTCAAATTGTCAATTTTGGGGGCGTTCTGTTTTACGTTTGGTTTATTACAGTTTAAAAATAGTGTTCTGTGAGTAATAGGGTTCCGTGTAGTAGGTAAATCCCTTCCCCCCCCCCACCCCTTACGAGATCCCTTTAGTTCATTGGTTTCCTAGAAAAGCGGTGGCCGCACTTGACGGCCGCTATGACGACAGCGGCAAAGATGTTAGATCGTTAGATTCACCCTATCGCGTCAAGAGATAGTCGCGTTTCTACTCCGTTTTGATACCTCTGACACACAATGACGCAGTGACTTCACCTCTGAGCTTCACCTGTTTGTTATGGAAACGCTATTCAATCATGTGTGAGCTCAATCTTCTCAGTATGGACACTTTTTCTTGTAACTGAGTATGGTGAGGGCAAATTTAACGATTTCAATTTTTGGGGGTGGAGTTTGCCTTTCGGTATCAACAACGCTCTCTAGGAAACCACATCAACTTACTTTGATAATCAACATTTCAGTGCTGTCATTCGCCGACGCTACGTGAACGGTCACCACTTTTCTAGGAAACCGTAGCTTTACAAAAACCGGCCAAGTGCGAGTTGGACTCGCACTTGTTGTTGTTGTCACACTAGTTGGAATGAATTTATCCCAAGAACAAACTTAACATTGTAGTTGAAAAACATGTTCTCCCATACGGAATGTATGGGAGATCATGTTTTTCAAACCGCAAATTTAAGTTGGTTGATTATTACTCGTTAACCTGTACTCGTTAACTAACTAAAAAAAGCATCTCCACTTTACGTGTAGCGGCGGTACCGTAAAAAAAAAAAACTTGATTTTATTTTACCACTTTGTCGGCATGATTAATATGTATACATATGCCAAATTACAGCTTTCTAGTACTAACCGTCTCTGAGCTAAGCCGCGGACAGACAGACAGACAGACGGACATGGCGAAACTATAAGGGTTCCTTGTTTACTACGGAACCCTAAAAAGACGGACAGAAGACGCTCCAATTATGGATCCACACTACCGGTGACTTGACCCCAAGCAAAGCTGCCCAAGCAATTGACAGAACAGACGCCGCGGCAAGTGCGGCTGTGAATCGATATTGCTTCTCAGTTGTCTTGTGAATTTCTGTAAAAAGAGTTGTACGCAGATACCGGAGACAAAATGGCAAAATGGCCGCCGGCTTTGTTGCGATTGCCGCACCCAAAGCCAGCGGCCAGGCCGCCGCACAGTGGGCTGGGATTACAAGGTTGGGTCTTAAGAGATCAAATGTATTTTTTTGGTATCTAGGCATAAATTTAAAACGTTTTTATTCTTTGACTTTTTTAATTTAACGAGTACTTTCGGAGATATAGCCATATCAAATTTGTATGAAGAGTCATGTTATTTTAGTTAAGCAATTTATTCCAATTAAATTGAAATTGAAAATAATGTATACTAAACGGCCTGAAAACCTCAATACCTACTTAGTTCTTTAAAAAAAAAACAATGTTCGACATTTGCCACCACCATAGGTATGACGTAATTTGTTTTGAGACTTATGTCCGGGAATCAAGGGATAAGAGTGCGCGAGCGCAACAACAAGTTATGACGTGTCGTAACGTGATTGGTGCAACGATAGGGTATCTACGGAATGTTCGGTTGCATTCAAACGTACTTCAGTGTTCTATTACCCACCATAATAGACGCACTACCCCCACACATTCATTACTTACTTATTTGTTATTTTGTATTAAAAAGTATTAAAAATAATGACAGTTTGTGTAGTGAGATAAGGTCTAAATTTTTAGTCGAATTAAGTGATGATCACGAAAAGACCTTAAAGTTGTTTTGTGCAAAATTTTGTTATAATTTAAATAGAAGATGGGAAAACGCTTATCGTAAAGAATATATATTCAGAACTAAAAATAGTGAATGGTTACAAGAAAACATAATATGGCCAGACTTTATTAAGTGTTTAATAGGCAGTAATGAAGATCAACCAGCACCGAGTACATCAACTCAGTATGTATCACCATCAAAAGTTTCTGTCGGTGTCTCCACCGAACAAAGCCCAAGAAAACCTACCTAAACAGAAAAAAAGACGTGCAGAAAACTTTCATTTATCTTCGGACGAAATAAAATATGCATATTTTGAGCAGTTGAAAGCGGATGGGAATGAGGAGGTTGCTAAAATACTAGAACATTTACTAAAGAATCCCCAAGATGTAAAAAAAGTTAAAAAGTGCATATCTGTTAAAGAAACAAAACCTGTGTTTTCTCCGGATGAGGCTTTAGGGTTATTTTTATCACTTAAGCTGACCAAGTGGCAATACAATACTTTAAGAAAAAGTGTTAACGAAAAAGACAGTAATATATTTCCATCTTATTATCAAGTGCAACATGCGAAACAGAAATGCTATCCACCAAAAGATGCTATTACAGTGACAGAAACCTCAGCTATAATAAAGTTACAAGCTCTATTGGATATAACGACAACAAGAATAATGACGTCTCTCGTCATAGATAGTGGTTGTAAAGAATTTACACTAATCAGTAAGTGGGGATTTGACGGTGCTTCTAATCAAGCCAATTACAAACAAAAAATGCAAACAGACGATGAACAAGAAAGTCAACTTGACGATTCAAGCATATTTATGGGTAGTTTAGTGCCAATAAAATTAGTGTGCGGCGAACAAGTTATCTGGCAAAACGATTCACCAAATTCATCTTACTGGTGTCGTCCAATCTTTTTCGAATTTGTGAAAGAAAATAAAATAACGATATTGCGGGAAAAAAGTGCTATTGAGGAAGAGATTGTAAATTTAGTGAAAACAGAAGTTGGAGAAATAAAAATTTCACACTCTTTATTAATGACTATGACGATGAATTTTATGTGATACTTCATCTCAGAGATGTGACATTTGTAAAGCCACTCCAACAGAGATGAATAATTTGCCCTTAATTGCATCAAAACCGACTGATCCAGATCTCTGTAAATACGGATTGTCATCATTGCATACCTGCATACGAATGATGGAATGCATTCTGCATATAGCCTACAGATTAACGATACAGACATGGACAGTAAAGGGAGACAACAAGTGCATCATGGAAAGAAGAAAGAAAGACATACAAGACGCTTTTAAAAATAGAATGGGACTTCTGATTGATGTTGTTAAGCAAGGGCACGGCTCCACGAATGACGGAAATACTGCTAGAAGATTTTTTGCAAATCCAAACATGACTGCTGAGATAACTGGTGTTAGTGAAGAATTAATAAGGCGATTTGCAATCATTTTAGAGGCAATTTCATCAGGTTACCACATTGACACAGCGAAATTTCACGAATATGCTCAAGTGACCATGCAACTGTATTTGGAATTATATAGCTGGTATTATATGCCTTCAAGTGTTCATAAAGTTCTTATGCATGGTGCAGCTATTATTGAAAGTTTTGGTCTAATACCAATTGGACAGCTATCTGAAGAAGCTGCTGAAGCTAGAAATAAAGACTTTCGTAGGTACCGCCAACACCATTCCAGGAAATGCAGTAGAAAAACTACAAATGAAGACATTTTAAATAATTTATTGACCAGCTCTGATCCACTCATCTCAGCGAAACGTCACAAACTTCGCAGAAAACATAAAACTTTGTCAGTAGAAGCACAAAGTTAGTAATTGAACAAGCGGAAACATTTGATGATGACGAATACGAAAATTTTGCATTCGTTAATGTGGATACCCTTGACAGTGATTAAATTAAAACAGTGCAGTGGCCAGTAGTGATTGTGATTTTTACTAATTTATTTATTTATTTTATTAGTCCTTAGTGGATTAGGCCTAAAGGGGAGACCACTACATAAAAAAAAACGCGCCTAGTTCTTAACCTCTATGGTGGTGTGGAATAGAGAACAAAATTTGAAATTGCGACCAAATCGCAGAAAATCGCAACCCGAGAATAGGCGCTAAAATAGGACAAATATACGTACTATGCATACGTAGAGTCAATTCTTTGAGAAAATTTGAGAATTTAGAGATTTTCACATTTTTTCTTTTGCTTCATACAAAAATTACTTTGGATATTTATAACTCCGAAAATACTAAGTTATCTGAACGACCCTCATAGAAATAATTACTTATAATCGATAGATAAATCCAACACAATATTTAAAATTTCAGAAAAATAAACTTTTTTTTTTAAAATGCTAAGTCCTTTATCGGCCCGTTTCAGCCCACTGTGCGCCGGTGCATCCCGCCGGGCTGTGTGGATCCAACATAATAAAATATTGAATCATGGTTCCAGAGTGTTGTAGGTAAATAATCAATACACATAGTTGCAAATTCCCACCTAGCATACTTTTTTCTAAAGGCCCATTTTGCCCAACATGAGACGAGCCTCTACAATTTGATGTGTTGCTGTTTATTGCGGACAGAGTAGTACATACCTAGACGTCACTAAAAATAATGATGATAAGACAAGGCCACACTGTCTTATTAAATCCAATAAGAATGAACGAGACAGGACAGGGATATATATACTTTTTTTTTTTTTTCTCCTTCGCATATGCAAACTTTCAGCTAACCCCAGTTGTTAGCCTGCAACTGGAGCCCAACAAAACGGCCTTCAGTATACGATTTCTTTGAAAAGTATTACCGACTGCATTAGACAGTAGGTACCTCTAGGTTAGTTTAGGTATATCTTTTGAGATAAGGCGCAATAGCGTAGGTAAGCTAATAGCTAGCTACGGGGTTTAGGAACGACGTAGGTACCTTTGTAGCATACACTTTGGAGTTACGGTACTTAGACTGATTTACATCCGTCACCTCAAACTTCAGGTCCAGTTGAAAACCAGCATCAGGCACGTACCTACAGTTGTCTAGTATTTTTGGTGAACTGGGCCTTTTTGGCACAGCCGTGAGGCACACTTTCCTGCAAATTTCTTACATCGCACTTTAGACTTTTTATTTTATATTTTATCTTATATTTATATTTTATATTATACATTATAAAAACTTTTTTACAAAAAAAAAAACAACCGACTTCCAAAAAAACACTACAAAGTGAAAAATAACTTAAATTTCGGAAGTCGGTGTCTTTGGTTTTATATTTTCGTTATTTGCAAAGCAATATTTTGTAAAAGGTGATGAGTAGTCAACATTAGGCTATTGTAACTTAGATAAATTACAAACTGACCCACTAAAAAACGAAAAATAAAAACTTTTTTACAAAAAAAAAACAACCGACGTCCAAAAAAACCCTACAAAGTGAAAAATAACTTAAATTTCGGAAGTCGGTGTCTTTGGTTTTATATTTTCGTTATTTGCAAAGCAATATTTTGTAAAAGGTGATGAGTAGTCAACATTACGCTAATGTAACTTAGATAAATTACAAACTGACCCACTAAAAAGCGAAAAATAAAAACTTTTTTACAAAAAAAAAACAACCGACTTCCAAAAAAACACTACAAAGTGAAAAATAACTTAAATTTCGGAAGTCGGTGGCAAATAACGAAAATATAAAACCAAAGACATGAGTGTCTTTATTCGTATCCAGGCTCCACCAGTAGTAAAAAAATTATTGAAAACAGACGCAGCAGATACAGGTTGGGGGGCGGAATTAAATGGTCTTCACCTATCACCTATCAACTATAAGTGGACAAAAGAAGAAGAGCGGCTTCATTCGAATCACAAGATGTTAACTATTCTAAAATGTTTGATAGAATTCGCTCCGTCTCTGAGCCACTCGTCTCTGCTTCTGCAGTGCGACAACAAGGCGGTTGTAGCGTACTTGCGGAAGGAGGGGGGAAACAAGTCGCGGATCTTGATGGAGTTAATGTATCAAATTTTTCACATACTTCAAAAGTACGACATTCATGTAATCCCCCATCACATTCCAGGCAAGTACAACAACATCGCAGACGGTTTGTCGCGTCACTCGATGTTACAAGAATGGCATCTACTCCCCGAATTCACCAGTATTGTCTTTGCAAAGTAGGGTGTTCCCCAGACAGATCTTTTTGCCTCCAGCACAGCCCACATAGTACCTTGTTATGTAACTCTAGACCAAAGAGATCGGCGAGCATGGAGACACAACGCGTTCGCATTCAAATGGGATTTCCGTCTGGCTTGGGTCTTTCCTCCTCTGAGTTTGATACCCCGGGTCCTGATGCATCTAAATCAGGCTCGAGGTGTATTCCTGATAGTTGCACCGAGGTGGATCCGAGCATTCTGGCGAGCAGACTTGAAGACCAGAGCTCTCGCGCCTCCGTTCACGATTCACAGGTTATCGAAAGTGCTAGTAGATACGTGGACCGGGCAGCCCTCACCTCGAGTGAAGGAGCTGCCCAACAAGCAAAATAATCCTGGAATGCGATTTTATAATGCTACGTGGACTTATAAAACTCCGATGATAGTTTTGGTGGTTGCTACTGCGCTTTTAACAGCATAAATACATGGTGTTTTTACTCAAGTACGTTTAATCCTATAATTTGTACTTAAATCGGTAAATAGGATCATATTTCCTGACAAATATAGGATCAAGACTCCTATAAAAGCATGAAACAAGAGTAATTGCACTCAGGAGTAATTACTCCGGTAACTCAGACTTATATGCGCCTATAAGATAACATCTGCGGACCATTTAAATCTTAATACTCCTGTAGGAGCATGTACCAGGAAGATATACACTGAGGAGCAATTACTCTTGTTATTTTTACTTATAACCTCATATAAGCTAATATTTTATGATCAATTTAAGTAAATTAAAGTTAAATTACTGTAAATCATTTATGTATCTGGTTTGGTTTTACATAAACTTAAAAGTAAGTGTTAAATGAATTACATATCCACGTTTAAAAAATAATGAATCACCAAGATTATAACAGCACTCGGTAAGATAAAATGTTCTCTGTATAGATTTATCGTATGCCGTTTTAAACCTAGACATATTTATATAGGCATTCCACAGTAGTGTTATTGTCTAAGTAATCACAAACAATCCTGGTTAAAACTCTTAAGAAGCCACTTTTGCTTGTAACGACCAGTAAAGGCGAAAACGCGCTTTATATCGTTTTGCAAATTCTATTGTAGGATTTGATTTGAATCTATTTTCATCAGGGCATTGCAGAACCTTAATCGGTAACAATGGCGAATCTTTTTCGGTTTTGAGATAACCCAATATAGAACCAATATAGTTATATTGGTACTATGTCACTCTTGGAAATGCTAAAAATACTTATTTTAGCACTATGTCATACTTGGAAATGCTCACCAAGAAAATGGCAGCTGCCTTCATAATATTTATTTAATATTAATTAATACTAAAATGTAAATAAGCAAATTTCAAAAGGCGCTTTAATTTTTTTATCAAAACCATGATAGATTTCGCAGAAAATTCACATTCCCCTACGAATAAGCTATAAGACCAACAATTTGACAACAATAAGATTTTGTTTTTCTACTAAGGTTGACATTAATACATTCTGATTCATATAGGTAAATACTTCCCCTCAAGATGTTAAAAAATATTTTTTTACAGAGCACAACAAGCGATACACTCACTTCGACTGTTTACAATATATTATAGAAGCATTTCTAGGCGCGTATTAATCTCATTTTTGACTATAACTTACTTATATTGAGATTTACAGGAGTAATTGCATTGACGTAACTCAATTACAGGAGCAATATAGGCGTATATGGAACTTCAGTGGTCTAATATAAATACGTTATAAGTAAAAGTAGACTTATAAAGTGGGCCCTTTTCGAGACTTATATGCAGATATAAGTCTCATATAGTCCTCGATAAATGACGGTTCTAGGATAGTTTAAAACCCACTTTTTGCTAGTTGGGTGGTCTTAGAAGTGTGGAGATGTGGGGGTGGTCTGAATCCTTAGGTGACTAGTCTGAAGAACAAAAGTGTCTACTGAAAAACGGTTGTAGGTCGTCTACTTTAAATACATATAGGCCAGCATGGCAGAGATGGTTCAATGGGTGGTCCATGTTTGGTATAAATTTCTCGGACCCTTCAGTAGTTGGTAGTGATTTGGCTCGATATTTAGCGGATCTGCACCTAAAAGAAAAATTATCATATCGTACTATTTTACTTCATAAATCGGTTGCGTCCACTTTATGTAATACAAAGAGTGAGGCCCGTTTAAGATTTTGGTTAAGCAAATGATTAAAGCTATAGCGTTGCAACAACCTAAAAAGTGTCCACTCCTGTATGGGATCCTCAGTCGCTAGAAGGTTGGTTGGGCAATAGACCTCTTCAAAATCAAAGTCCATTCGAAATTTCAAGAGTTTGTGCAGTTTTACTGTTGTTATGTTCAGGGCGTAGGATACATGATTTAACATTACTTAGTGTCTCACCAGACAGGTGTATTGTAGACGAGAATAGCATTATGTTTTGGCCGCATTTTGGTTCGAAAACTGATTCTGAAACTCACGTACAGTCAGGTTGGAATTTGTTAAGGAATCTTGAAAATGCGGTGCTTGACCCGGTATTTTGGCTTAAAAAGCTTATAGAAATAGGAAAACCGCGTCGTTTGCTTTGTTCTAGCGATATACTAATTATCACTGTATGTGGAAAAGCTAAGCCAGCTACTAGAACTATTGTGGCAGGTTGGGTTAAGTCGATTTTGAAGGAAGCAGGAATTGAGGCTACTCCAGGTAGTTTTCGTTCTGCAGTTGCTTCACGAAGTTGGTTGGATAACGAACCTCTTGATGAGATAATGGCACGAGCTAATTGGAGATCCGGTAATACTTTCAAAAATTATTACAGGAAGGAAGTGATTCCAGCGCAGGGAAACTCGTTGGTTCATCTGTTTCAGCCAATTAATTAAATACCTCTGATTAAATAGAATGCAATTTTGGGATGTTGATGATGCTACAAAACGATTAAATTATGAGAATAAGAATGTTGTATCAATTAATAATAATACGTTTTCATGATGGTAAGTTTATATGATGATGATGATGGATTATTGGATTCGAGGTACGTATAAAATCCTCTGTTTTCTCTGTATTGAATTGTTAGGTACAATTTTTTGTCATTTATCTTAACATATTAAAGGATTATTAATTTATTCCAATGCAATGGTAAAGTGTGGTGTTTCTATGTTCTATGTTATGAAGTTTGGTTTCCGCACTTAGTGCTTCAGTGGACCATTGTGCGTGGGCCATAGCGGCCGTTGGTGGTTATTCCAACCAGCCCACCTCCCTCCAGAAGTTGATTAAATCTCCTGGTCTGTTCAGAACATCTGTGTAAGATCTGGGTGTCCCGAGGGTCTCTGTTCTAATCTGGGTGACGCCTGTGCATTCAAAAAGCACGGACGCGACGGTTTCCTCAGCCTCTATGCACGCCCTGCACAGAGGACTGTCCGTTATGCCCATTGTGTGGAAGTGTCTGTTCAGCGAGCAGTGGCCCGTGATGGTCCCCGTCACCAGGCGCAGGCCATTCCTATCCAGGCGTAGTAAACGCCGGGTTAGCCCGGTATCCAAAGATGGCATGGCTTCCTTGGACTGCCTGCAGCCCGGTGTTGAGGTCCACCAGTGCTCCGCTTGAGTGTGGGTGAACTCCTGTAGCCACCTTCGTATCTGGGTGAAGGGGATGGGTGCGATAGGCTCGGGTCCACAGACTGCCGTGCTGGATCCTAGTCTAGTAAGTTCGTCAGCTGCGTCATTACCTAGCGATCCGCTGTGTCCTTTTATCCATTGCAGTGTCACCGTGTTGCGGCTAGATACCGTTATTTGTTCTAGTGCATTGTGACATTCTAGTGTTAGCTTGTGGTGTATTTTACTTATTTCTTTTACAACACATTGGCGTCCCGTTCACCAGGCGATAACAAACAAAGCCTCAAATTATGTTTATATGACCCCGAATGAGGCCGAAGGACACAACAAGCGTTTTGTTTGAAGGTAAAACGCTGCTAATATTTCTGTTTTTTTTTTATATGGGCAACCTAAGTAGCACTGCTATCCATCACAACCCTTAAAAATCCCAGAATGCCGTCTGGTGCCCGCTTATCGTTGAATTTTGGGACACGTTGTATACTAGTGCTGTGATTTTTTTCACAAATTCAAGTGCAACCATTTAGCTGGCAAGGGCACACTTGACTATCTTTCGTAAACGGATCCCTAAATCCAAAAATGGTTTCTACAAACTCGCAATATTTTTGAACGACCTTTCTGACGATACCCCCCACCATGGGGTAGATGAGAAAAAAAAACATCTCCACCTTACGTGTAGGGCAGGTACCCTAATTTTTTTTTTAACTTGATTTTATTTTACCACTTTGTCGGCATGATTAATATGTATACATATGCCAAATTACAGCTTTCTAGTACTAACCGTCTCTGAGTTAACCCGCGGTCAGACAGACAGACAAACGGACATGGCGAAACTATAAGAGTTCCTTGTTTACTACGGAACCCTAAAAAAGGTAAAACGCTAAAATCAAACAAACCAGTATAAATCATTGTATAAGACCTATATTTATCCAACAACCTTTGATATTTTGATTTCATACATTATACACGGTAATAATAACAAAATAATAAATATAAACGAATCAAACAGTTATTTACATAATAATTTACTTTCCGAGAAATCCCCTATATAATATGGCATAATTATTGGTAAATTACATAATTACATTGTTTTAACTTATTTGATACAAAATACTGTTTAATCTTAAAAATAGGAGTCATACGTGATTTGGTCGTGGAATAAAATAAGTTTATTTTATTTAAAACTTTATACATCTTTGGCCGCGAAATTACATGGAATGTAGTTCTCTAGCACTAAATTATTTTAAAATTAGCACTTTTATGTGTAAAACGTGCAAAAAATTGTCAATAATAATTTAAGAAACTTAAAAATTACGGAATGCAGGAAAATAGAGGCTTGGTTGGTTCATTAGCATGAATTTACTCGGCCGAAACGGGCGACGCTTTTAAATAATATTATTTTTTCTTGAGGCGATTTCCACGAAGTTAATTTATTGGTTGTGGGCGAATCGACAGCTCCAAAAATATGTAAGTATTAGACGATTGGCATATTTCGAATTTTATGCACTAAAGGTAGCACTAATGTGCGTCGTGCGAACCGCGTCAAAAAAATAAAATAATTTAAAAGTGTGGATTCGCCCGTTTCGGGCGTATTAAACTATAAACCAAAATAGAAAATACAGAGTGCCCATTATAATGAATTATCTTTACCATTCACAGTAGTGCTGCATGCATAGGCACAATGGCCTACATCCTACAACATTATTATAACAAATTCGGACAATTCAGTTCCCTTTTGCGCCTACTGAGTTGCATGTATGACATGCTGTATTATGTCAATAGCACACAACTTCTCAAAAACTGCAGTATTTTTACTATAACGTAACTATATCTATCGATTTAGAAGAGTACTTTGGAAGACAGAAACCTATCTAGCTAAAATGTTACTAGAAGTCACCTTATTTACATTATAATATTATGTCGATTATCGCTTAGGTACTTGTCGCTCATTATAGGACGGATATTGAGTGATATTAAGTATTACTTATTATTTTAATAATTCAAAAATAAGAGAGAGCATCTTTCCCTGCAGCTTTAAAAATATATCGAGCCAAAAAAAATTATAAACTTATCGACCAATGGTCTTTCAGAATGATTAATTGGACTAAATTAACGTAATACCTGAGAAACTTAAATAATTCATGTGAAAAATATACACCTACGATAAGATCAATAATGAATACTGAGTGCTAAGTAATTAAATTCATAAAAATGCATAAAAAATATTTGGTATAAGTCTTGCAATATCTTTGGTACGTCTTATTAATGAGCGACAAGTCGCTATACATTGGTTTGTTTATCACTTCGTAAATCGTCAATCTGGAATCGAGTGACTTTGGGCCCTAGGCTCAGCTGGGATCCCATCCTTGGAGGTCTGATCGGGGGTCCAGATTTTGAACCAATACTCTGTTGCGATCCCATAATTTGAGGTCGAATGTGTTCAGATTTAGCTTCAATACTTTGCTGTGAGCCTAATTTTTCTCCAACAAGTCTTTTTCCAATTTTGGGCCCAAAGCTGACGGTCTCAGTGGCTGGCCCGATGGCTTGAGTGGGGCCAGCGCTGTGGGAGGGGGACCTGGGGCTTATCTTCCGCCAGGGCCGGCAGGGGCCAGGCTGCCCCGAGGGTCGACTCTCGACTCCCCCAGTGACACTTGGCTGAGCGCCGTTTGCGTGTTGTTGTAGCTGTACCCGTGACGCTCGTTCCATTTCTCTAAAAAGAATAAAGGACTAGTTAATTGTTGAATAAATGTACAATTCCGTGGCCGACCGCAGTCGGCAGCAGCAGGCGACGTGTCGCCGCGACACGATTGCTTTCTATGAATTTTTATGAATTACCTTCCATAGCTATAGCGACATGTCGGGTTCATAGAAATACATAGAAACCAGTCTAGCCGCGATGCCACGTCGCTTGCCTGGTTGGTGCCGCCTGCGGTTGGCTTTGGAATTGTACTTTAAGATTGAACACGAGTTTGGCAAACGGTAGATATCAGAAAATTCGACTGAAGGCAAATTAAGATGAATTTTGATGAAAGTGGATGCTGTGATCGTGATCTTGATGAAGCTGATGATGATGTTTGGTGATACGTGCACACATTCACAAATAAGTTTACTCAACATGCAGTTAATGAGACTATGAATATGATACAATGCGCTGCATGGTAAAAGTTCGTCTATAAACACGTCCTTATTTTTTTACGTGTCCGATTAAAGCACTTCCGAGGAAGTGCTTTAACGAGCTCTTTCTTCTCTAACGATAGTCAGATTAAGCAAACTTATTTACAAAAAAATAATTTAATAAGTAAGTCACAAAAGACGAATAAAGCAAGTCCAAACACCAAAACCCGGAAGCGTCACTGTTGCCAATAGCGCGTTGCATCGAATGATACCTTCACGGTCTGACATATGAGGCGAGAGCCGACGTGCGTTCCGATTTCCTGACGGCTTGGCATGCGACGGGCGAGGACTGATACGCACCGCTGGTGAGGCCCGATAGTCTTGCCAGAGGGCAGCACAGTGCTGCCGCGTACGCCGCGCGATACTGAGCGTTCATTATCACGTAGATGATCGGGTTTACGCATGCGCTCGCGTACAGGAGAAGGTAGCCCGTGATGTGGAATACTGGAAAACAAATAAACATTAGAAATAAGTGCGTCACCCTGTTGACTTTCCGTAGCTGGTAAAAAATGGCTCACCATATCGTCATCATCCACCTTATTTTAATTTACTTGGGGCGGCACATCCTGCGTGTCATCCATGTCATCTTCTGCATAGTGTTTTATCATGATCTGATTTTTACAGCTGGACATCGACCCCTTTTCCTGTTTTACTACCTTAGGAACCAGCAGGTGTGACCGTCGGACTGCCAAGTCGACGGTCTCGAGTTCGAACCCAAGGCACATCTGACTTTTCGGATTCATGTACGTATTGTATAATTATCACTTGCTTAAAAAACGGTGAAGTAAAACATCGTGAGGAAATCGGCATGCCTGAGAGATATTTCTCGACTGCATGTGAAGCAAAGTCCGAGTCCCATGGGCGGCTTTAAAACTCTGAGACCAGATAAGTCACTAACCACACCAAAAAGACCTTGGCAACCTATCGACTTACTTAGGGCTCTGTTCCATGACTGAATCTGACTCCATTGTATGAGGATAGGCTTTTCTCATTTAATCCAGGACAACGCTCTCTAGCGGTCACTAAAGAATCACTTGAGTATTTGAAAAGTGAAGAACTATTTTCAAAGTACCCTATGGCTTGTCCCTTGAAATCTCATCAATCTCAAATTACTTGCATCAAAATCGGTTTCCACTTACCAGGGTAATGCACATGATTGTCAGCCACCTTCGCAATAGTGATGGGTAGGTAGCAGACGAGGAAAGACAGGAAGATCGCTAACACCATCTTTGTGATCCTCCATTCATTTCGTCTCGCCTTCGTCTCTCTATTGTCTTTGATTGTAGACCTCTTGTCTGTGCTGTTGTTGAGAGTGCCAGGACTTGTCTGCTGGGACCGCTGGTGCTCTCGCATTCGCTGTTCTGAACTGGAAATAAAATCTTTGTGTTAATAATGGTAGTCTCCTTTTATTGTGAGGGTGTGAACAAGTAACAGGAGATGCAGTAGAATAATAGTTTCTACTGCCTGTTTCTTTTTCAATTTAGTCCAGTTATGTTTAGGCTCCCCTGCCTATCGGTCGCGATCACGCGCCCATGGTCGCGAGATCGCGATGGTCTTAGTCCTTTCGTTAGGAGTGGTCACAGGATGTATTATATTTTTAAAGTAACCCGCAGTCCTCTTCATAGCAGTTTGGAAGCGATTATTTGGATAAAATATATTCATCGTAATATTTTTGTCGGCTACTTCACTATAATCAAACAACATGTAAAAATAGAAGATTGTTGTACATGGGATGAAAGGGACCTATAGGCACGAGATGGTTTGAGTTCGACTGCCTAAATAGATTTTTCCCGCGAGGTAAACACTCTGCTTTTCATTTTGATTATGAGGAAAGTAAATAAAAACCTAATTAGTTAAATAAATCCATATCTGAATCTGATGAACTCATTTTATATAAAGATCTGTATACGTAAATAATTAGCACTCGACAAAACAACCGATGCCATGCAAATGGAACTGATCGAATTACCGCTTTGCCGCCTTTTTTATATTACAGAGTGGCTGTATAAAAAGTTGGGACATGACTTGCATAGTTCTAAAAATTTTTGACAGCAGGAAAAATCGTTTCCCAGGGACGAAAAGTACCGTTTTAAACCCTCTGATCAGGTAACTTCAAGCGTACTTTCCAAGTATAAGAAATGAAAAAAGCATTTCCGATCCGCGAGGGTTTAGTTGTGTATGGTACTGAGAGTCTATTTATATGGTAAATTCCTGGATCAACCAGGAAAAAAAATACGCAGATTTTTTTTTAAAGGGGAATTTTACCAGGTTATTATCTACATGGCTCGTGGACGGCCGTCGTTTAGCGGGAGAAAAGTCATAAATTATGAACCCTGTTGAAAATTTGCTAATTTTTAATAGAATTGGGATAATTTTGGTACAAAAAATGTGAATTTTAAATAGCAATATCTTTTTTAATTTAAAAAATAATAAGATTTTTTGTTAATTTTTGGCAATGTTATTGCAGTAAGCAGTAAGTACCTATGTGCCCCTTTCCGATCGGACAGAGTGTTTTTTACATATACACAAGTAACAGTAGCAAATGTTTATAGTAATAATACAGTTTTTCGTTTTCCTTTATTAGAATGTATTAGGGTTAGTGCGTAAGACTGCAATGTCATATGGCATTCATCCAAGAAAGTTATGACACCAAAGTGTAAATGGGATTTGTCGCTTGAGGCGATGTTATGATGAGCAAAAGTGTCGTCCTATCTTCAAGACGTTTAGTTCATTATTTCTCGGTGCTGTCTGGCTTAGATAGTCTTCTGAAACAGTTTTCTTTGCTTGTTATGATTTAACCTAACTTTTCTTCCAAAAACTACACTTAAAAAAAAGTCGGTGTGTACTTATGACCACACGATAGAAGTGAAAACTTAGTATACGCGATTCAGCGCCGAGTTTACGCGATTTAGCGATACCGACCGACTGGAGCTGAGTATACCCAATCCAGCGTCACCGACCCAAGCGTGACGGACTTTCGTTCAGTGTTCAGAGAGAGCGCAAATAGTGCCTAAAGAAGTTTTCACATCAAAAGTCCACCTGTAGAAGAGTAAGAAAGTACCTACTAGGCTTCCATAGATCGTATGGAGTTGTATTTATTCATTTTCACACTTAGTTGCGGAACGTGGCTTAAAGTCATTCAGAAGTATTTCCTGTTCGTGCCGTTTAATGTTTTGTTCAATCATTGAGTGTTTAGTATTGCCTCTCACATAGAAATAATGAAGGTGTGGTAGGTATAGATGATTTACATATTAGCAGAAACGTGATAATGGACTCATCCTCTGAGTACGTGTTGTTAACAAAAGGTTATTCAAGATTTTAGAGATATAAAGAACTGGTACACCGTACTGCTTTCTGGAGAAGCAGTAATTGCCCGGGGAATTCCAACGCAGACGGTAGTTGGAGGAACTGTATGAATTTTAGCCGGTAAGAGTCCTCCAAAGCAACACGAAAGTGGAGGATATCCGTGAGGATCATTGCTGTAGATAAACAAGAAACCTGTAAACAGTATCCTTAACAAAACAAAAGAATGTTACCTGTGCACCACCCAGAAGATCCTGGCATAGCATATGAAGATGAGTAGAGCTGGTACTATGAAGGCGATGACGAAGAGGGCAGTCTTTGCTGAGCGTCCGTTGTCATCAGGCATTATCGAGCAAGTTCCCAACTCTGGGTCGTAGGCGAATTTACCTGAAAAATAAAGAGTTATATTTAGCTAAATATTTAGGCATGGGTCTGTAGAATTGCAAGATTACCTACAGGAACTGCGATGACTATCTTAGGTCAATTTCTATTCGTTAAATGGCAGGCATGACTAGCGGTCGTACAGCCACATAAAAGGAGGGTATTCTATTATCCATGTAGTGGATAAAATTGAGAAGGATGGTCGCGGGAATTCACTCGATACAGAAAATATAGGACAGGTTGTTGTGGTGACGCTTCGGAGAGATATATGTCCAGTTTGTCATGACTTTCAGCTGTAAGATGATGAAGCATAACAAAGTTCCTAAATTCAACTGAATCCTTATGGACTACAAGGTATGAAAACAACCGTATTTATTATAGTACGTGTTGATGATAATGAAGACTTACCCCATACTCCAATAAGGGTGGGTATCTGCATTCCGTACGAGAACATCCACGAGAACACGATCATGAGCGCTATATTGTGTTTGCGGTACACGCGCGCGTACCAGCTGTGGTGGGCTATCATTATGTACCTGAGGGATGAAAGGAATATGTCAATAACTTGTCTATCTACAGAAAAACCTAAGTTAAAGACCAGAGGTAAAATAATGCTAAACCTAAACCTGTATTTTTAAGCGCAGCCAGCCTCAAGATAATACAAATTTCTTTATTGATACTAGAAATGGAGTTTTTCAAAGGTAAGGTAGATAAGTAAAGTTTGAGCAGAGTAGCCATTAAAGACAGTTATAAAAGAAAATTCGAACCTTTCCAAATTATTTATGTTACTTTCTCATCATTTCATTAGACTAGGAAATAAAGCGATCCAACTGTCCAAAATCTTGAATCTTCGTCGTCTTTTCGTGCGGTTAGTTACTAACCTGCCGTTCGATTCTGTAAAAATATCACCGTGAAACTTAGGTGAAGTGAGTGTGAAGTGAGCTGTCAATAGTGTTAATCCCTAGCATCCTGCCGGTCGATTCTGTGGCAGTGACAGCTCACTTCACGCTCACTTCACGTTAATATTTTTACAGAATCGACCGACTGGTGTCAGAGTTTTAAAGCCGCCCATGGGCCTCTGACATGCCGTCGAGAAATATCTCTCAGGCATTTCTTCGGATTCATTTCCGGATTCCTCAAGATGTTTTCCTTAACCGTTTTTGAAGCAAGTGATAATTATATAATACGCACATAAATCCGAAAAGTCAGAGGTGCGTGCCTTGAGTTCGAACTCGAGACCTATGACTTGGCAGTCCAACGGTCACACCACTAGGCTATCACTGCTCATTATGAATTTTTAATTTTTAACATAATGATAATCGTAATTTAACAATAGTTGCTATATACACTTATGCAGCATGGGCCATGGCATAGCTTTGCTTTGCATTTAACCGAAGTGACATGAAGTCAAATAATTTAACCAATGCGTCGTCATACTTTTAACGACTACATGAGAAATGACACGTGTAGCCTACGGTCAGTATTACATTACAGAAGACGACAATTTCCGAACTTACAGTTACTTTAGTCCCCTATTTATAAACTTTACCAGCTATAGTATTTATAGCCTTGTGGTCCTAGCATGAACATGCGGAGTAAACGTAACGATAAAATTGTGAAAATACTCGTTTCACACTTAAGGCGACGATAACCGACTTTTAATGATTTTATACTGAAGATCACGTCTAAACGAGTAGTGTTAATGATTTGGAAAAAATATATGTTAAATTAGAGCATTTTCTTAATAACTTATTATAGGAATATTTTAGATATGTTTATAAATTACATAGTGAAATTTATTTGAAAAGTTATGTCTAACGCGGATAAAAAACGGAGAGTCACGCAAAACCTATTAAGCGTATTTTTCTGAAACCCTCACTATTTTAAAGATAATTTAATTTTAGATATTTTAGTATACGTTTTTTTATTAAAATACCTTTTCTTTTATGTATAATACATTAATAATGTGTCTAATTTGGGACAGCGCTCCTTGATGGGCGAGTCCTATTACTGGCTGGACGTACGACGCGTTGCGAGGTCAACTCAAGGTCACTGGCATATATCTGCGTCTTAATATTTATTTAGTTTTAAGACTTTAATGGTATCTATGGGTTATGTGATATTGTTCGTCGAATCTTTGAGTTCCTTAAATTCTGAGTTGAGCTGCACGATTACTGACAAATGCGCACTGATTGAAAAAGACACCAATCTACATGGTTTTCACATGATCAAACCAAGATATTGTTTAAAAGAGACTGTGACCTGTAAGTTTGTTTCGGCCTTCCTTCTCAGAGTACTCAGATAAGAAACGCCACTTACCTCATCTAGTTTTTAAAATATGATAGGTACTCACAGAAATAAAATCATTGATCATATAAGCTTCTCGCAAAAATATCAACGAAAATGCTATTGAAATCGTTATATTTTCGATTCAAAAATCGTTCTAATGTACGTTACGTTCACGTCGCACATTCGTGCTCGGCCTCTGATTAATGAACATTGTTAAGTTAAAGGCCGGACCACACGCGATGTAATCGCCGACCTCTATGGGTAACAGACAATAGCGTGTCAGAATTTACATTGGGAATAACTGTCCGGATATAATGTGCAATGTATTTGTGTCTAGCAGTTAAAAGCGTTTAAGTATAGACGAGGAAGTTGTTTTGTTGGTCTTGTTCTTATTTTGGATTCTTTACTTGCCTAAAATTCTCTAGATTTGTCGACTGTCATTGAGGTTTAGTTTTTCCCTTCATGCCCGGTTGTCGATCTAATTCCATCACGGGACAAGTGTTTTTATGGCTTATAATTATGTTTTTAATTTTCTCGTTGTACAGGTCGCAAGGATAATTTAATCACTGTGATCTGTGGATGTTTACTTGTCTATAGATATCGAGATTTCTGGACTGTCATTGAGGTTTAGTTTTTGCCTTCATGCCCGGTTGTGGATCTAATTCCAGCACGGGACAAGTGTTTTTATGGCTTATAATTATTATGTTTTTAATTTTCTCGTAGTACAGGTCGCGAGGATAATTGAATCACTGTGATCTGTGTGGGTTTGTGCAGGTAAAATAAAATTGATACATATTAGTACGCCTAATCTATAGGATCGAATAATGATTATCCCAACCGTACGCAAAATACGCGCATTGAGTTGTTACAGTCATACTTACTCGTATTATGTTAAATCTAGAAAATTAACTAAGTACTTGATTTTGAAACGAATAGAATGAAAGTCCAGTTTTAATATTAACTGTAATAACAACTATAATAACAAAGTTTATAATAATAAAAATTATATATATCCGACCAGTAACCAAGTTCTAAGTAAACTTAGAATTCCATTTTATCCTTCCAACCGTTTCCTTCTCTGCATCCATTCAAGGCATTATTGCCATAACTAATACCGATTCATTCGGTGAGCCACCAAGTAAGTGTGGTTAATGCGATAAGTCTATTATGATAATGTACCCACAAGGCCAAACGTGAGATGAATTCAGCTATTCTTCATCACGAATCTAAAGATGTCTCCAATTTGTCAATCACTTTGCTCTTCGATAGATGCTACGTGATAGTTTTAGAAGGAAAATGTTGGTGATGAAAGGGAAAATTGTTTGATGGCCTTGTTTTCTACAGGCCAAGGTTGATTGACGCACCAATATTGAGAATTTAGGCGAGGCTGTTGGCTTTCAAGTAGATGCGTTTGATAGGAACTTCACTTAGTCTTTACTTAAGGCTCCGACAAGAGGAAAATAAGCAAAGCAGGCGTGACAAAAAAAAAAAAAACTATACAGTTTGTGGTAGCGGAAAAAACATAAGTATGTTAATCTTAAAAACATTTCTCAGAACTTGGCTGTTACAAAAATACGTTTTGAAAAAAAATCTCGATACAAATTAACAGCAAACTAATTACCTTGAGTTCTAATCCAAAATATCTGTATTAAATATCAACATATTACGTTGGTATTTCATTAATAACAAGAACGTCTTATTCGAATGCAGAACTTGTTTTTTTTATATATTTTTGTGTTAAAAGATAATTGCTTCATAGGGATGTGTCATCGCGTTTCTTTTTCTTTTCTATGCAGCCCCACAGTGAACGCGGTATAGCTGTTGTCAGCGTCTTAAGTAGTAAAAAGTATGACATTATTATTATCGTGTCCTTTATCAGAATCTAACGTTAATCTAGTTTTTTCGCCAGGGTTATCTACTGTAGGTAAGTTTCAAAATGAATTCTTATCCTTAACGCGATCCTCTAAAGATCTTAAATCTTTTCCACCAAGAAATATCTAAGCTCCATTCACAAAGTTTCGCTTTCAACAAATTCTTAAGCAAATTCTTACGTGTTCTGAATTCAGTTCGTTAAACACAATACCTCCCACGAGGACTTACCTGTTCAAGGTTATGAGGGCGATGCTCAGGAGGGAAACGCCAACGTTCCCGTACCTGAGGAACGGGACCAGCTTGCATAGAGCTCCCCCGTGAGACCAGGTCCTCGTCCAGAATCCTGATATGGCGAAAGGGAGCACTATGGCGCAGAACAGGAAGTCGGCTATGCAGAGACTGGAATGGAATTATAATTAGTTAGTATTAGATAAGCAGTATTTTATTATCTAATATAAATAATAAAGACAAATGTCTATAAATATTATAAATTGTTAGTAAGAACGCAAATACCACCACTTTAGTGCATCCCAAATAGGAAACGAGTACGCGGCAGGACCAGAAAGAGATGGCGGGATGAAATCGCAGTAGACCGGGAAAAGTGGAAAGAGGGAAGGGAGGCCTTTGCCCTGCGGTAGGACAACATAGGCTTATAATAATAGTATACGTATATTATGCAATTAGTGAATAAAGGACGGATTAAAAGCGGGGGCCATAGATGAACCACGAGCAAGTGAAGGATTCTAACGACTGAATAACGACCGTAGGGAGTGATTCATTGGGCACGCCACAATTGTGGCGATAAGTCCTCTCTTTGAGGAGTGCCTAGAGAGGCGCCACGGCGTCCTCACCTTCCGCCTGACGCAGGTCCTCACCGGACACGGCTGTTTCGGGAGGTTCCTGTTCATCATAAGGCGGGAGGAAACGCCTGGGTGTCACCACTGCATGGATCGCCCGGAGGACACGGTGGAGCATACGGTGGAGGTCTGCCCGAATTGGGCGGAGCACCACCGTGTCCTCACAGAGGCGATCGGCGGCGGCGATCTCGCTTTCGGCCCTGGTTCAGGCCATGGTCCGGAGCGAGAGTGCATGGGAGGCCGTCACTTCCTTCTGCGAAGCAGTAATGCTCGCGAAGGAGGAGGCGGAGCGTGTGAGGGAGAGGCAAGATGCGCCCTAGTCGCCGCAGGAGACGCCCCAGGCGTCAGACGTCGCGAGCCGACTTCCGGCCACCGTAGGCGCGGGCTTGCGGACGGTGAGCAATGGGTAGCTCGCTGTCCGATTAGGACCAGGCCCGGGTCGACGGCGCGTTGTGTTCCACGCACGCCTCAAAGAGATGTCAGCACCAACTGACGGGGTCCATAAGGGCCAGTGCCTGCCAGGGTTGCGAGTTTGTCCGAAAGGGATATCGCGGCCCCGGCACACAGGCAACGGAAGGAACACGGGTGGGTTTTAGACAGTAAAAGTCTGACACGCCCTCCCGCTCTGCCCAGAGCGGGAGAAGTTATTTGATAATTTCCCACCCTCAAAAAATAAAAAAAGGGAGTGATTCATGATTAGCGAGTGATTCAAGTGTTAGAATCCTGAGCGACCCGAGTCATGGCCCTCGATATAAATTAAAACCGTTTTATTCAAGAGTTGCATACTATACTTTATACCATGACTACGAGAAAAGGAAAGATAAGAGAGCGAAAATAGACATTTAATTAAGAAAAAGGAAGGTAAAATTAATTAAAATGAAATTAAAATTGGAACAATTACCAACATTAAGAGTAATTTTCTTATTACCATTATTAGGATGGTCAACTTGTGAAGCGATATTTATTTCCTGTGTACTCGTATCAAGTATTCTTTCGCATGGAGGTTATATAGCATTGAGATGGAGGTCGAATATATTGGTGATTTCTAAATTCAAACACCAAAATAGTGATTAAAAGAGCTTTTTAATCACTGTTTTCAGTGAATAAAATAAGCTTTTTAGAGGGGGAATGGTATAAAATAATAAAATACATAATAGTAAGAGAATAAGTTTAGTTACTAATCTATATATATATATACGTATATAAAGAGACATTGACTGACATATCAACGCAGAGCAAAAACTACTGGGACTAGGAAGGTGAAGAAGGGGTTTTTGAAAATTCCACCTTTAAGGGGGCGAAAAGGGGGAGATTTCGTTTGTATGAAAAATCTTATTTCTTGAGTTAATAAACTTGAAACCTGGCACAAAAAGTACTAGGCTTGCATGAATTCAAGATAGTATTTCAATCATTAGACGTTGTGCGCAATTTATGAGCAGTAACCTAACAAAAAGTACTAGGCATGTATGAATTCACGATAGTATTCAATCATTATGATAATTATGCTACTAATAGGATTTGGATGAAGCAGACAGATAGTAACCAGGATTAATACATACGATACTTGTATCTCAGTAGTATGTTTTCATGGGATAATTTCTGACTTCCACGCGAGCGAAGCCGCGGGAAAAAGCTAGTATTATAATAATGTATGTTGTGGTATTAAGCTATAAATTAAATGTTGCTAAGTAAGTACTTGCTGCACCTTAACATGGTCGTGTACTCAAAGGTTTAGCCTATTCGAAACCTGTAACTGTATGTACATTTTGCAATAAATTAATAAAAATTATGGATCAGTTTTTTTATGAAAAAAAAATTTGTTAAATAAATAAAAACTAATGACATAAATTGCTGACCACTGACCATTGTTTGTATACCATACCTACATATTTAATTTATTTGAATTTATTCATTTTATTTTAAAACTAATGACATAAATAGCTGACCACTGACCATTGTTTGTATACCATACCTACATAATTAATTTGTTTGAATTTATTAATTTTATTTTGATTTAACTTATTCTTATTCTTTATTACTCACAATAAAAATAAAAATTCGATAGGTTTATCATGACTTTTGTAAAAATGACACATAATGAAAAATGTAATGTAATGTAATTTATTAATTTTGTTTTGTTTTGTTTTGTAGTGCCCTTACAGGGTGCATGTTTGAAACTTTTACTCTTATTCCAACATGTTTGCAATAAACTGATCAGATTTTATACAAAATTTTGTGAAACATTTTAAAAGAGTAACTATAGAGTTTTTTGCCCATTCTTCTTAATACGAAATTACCTTCTGAAAGGGGTTCCTGAATCAATTCTATTTTCTTTTGAATTTTGACGTTCAAAAGTGCCTCTTAATAGCCTACTTGATACATAATTTCATTGTGACTTTATTTGTCTTCAATGTAGGGTGTGGTGCTAGACCGTTATACATTATTGGTTAAAACAGCCTAACTTAACTTAACTGTCTAGATTGAATACCTATTCTGAAACAATTGAACATCGCCTAATATGTCACTGCCTGATCCGAGCGTCAACCGCTGAAAATGGCCTGTTTAGTTACACAGCTATAAATAGTTAAAATGCGCAATAATGATTGCAAGCAACTGACTGCGACTGCTGTGTATCATTTATGGTCAAAACCACATGACAAAATGTGCAAATTAATGACGTCATTAATTTTTTATGACGATCATTTCAGGATAGCTGAAATAGCAGAACGCGAATATTAACTATACCTATGTATAGATAGTTTTGGTTCATGCTGGTGGATATACAATACGGCCGCTATAACTTGGCAGTTCCGAACTTCGCGCAGAGTGCTGCGTAGTAAAAATTTTTAGGAACCAAATGGTGACATGAGGCGAGTGTGAGTGAGAGAACATGCGCGAATGTTCATAAACCTATATTCAGACCTGCCAAGTTATATCGGCCGTATTGTACAAAGCGTATTGTCAATTGGTATTGAGGGCCATGAATAAAGCGGAAACGTTTCTGGGACATGCGAAAATATTGAGTTACGGTCTATTTGGATGTCAAACGGGATTTGAAAAGGCCATTCATTGCCCTGTATTGTGAACTGTTAAATATTTTTGTAGCGTAAGGTACATTTTATATTGAAAAAAAAATAGACATTTTTATGTATTGAAGGACCATTGTAGATGAATACTAAGTGTTTGATTTTTCGGCTAAATCTTTGAGTTTTACCTATTTTTTCTTCCTCAACCGCCCATGTATTGAGTAGAACAAAACAAAAAAAAATATTATTCAAGTCGGTCGAGCCATTTTCGAGTTTTTGCAAGATTAATTCACGGCAATTGATTTTTATATATATAGACAATCATGGCAGATTGGAATACAAATATTCCTCCAAAATGAATTTCGGCCGTGGCAGCCAATCTCTTATTTATTTTCATTAACAATTTTTACATTGTCTCGAAAAATATTAATTATAAACTAACACAACATGAAGAAAAACAAATTAAAAAAATATATTATAAAATTAAAATAAAGTATCTGCTTGTGGTGGACGATTCGCTTGTTGGTTCATTTATTATGCAAAGTTTCATGATCTAATTTGAACTATATTTTTAATACCCGGGTTTTATTGTTGGGCTTGGAGGTAACTTGTGACTTTTTTTCAATCCAGAAATTTTTATGGAATCGTGTTTTCGTCAAACATAGTACCTATTTAACATTAATCCTCAACTTTACCACAATTATAGTTATTTCCAAATTCATGCTGCAGTATTTTCGATATAACGGAGGATCGTGGTAAGTAATTTTCGTTATAGACTCTTAGCGTGTTATTCGAGGTACGGGGGTATCACCGCCAACTTCCAAATTCCGAGCTTTTACTGAGAAATTCCGTTGCCAGACCTGGGAATCGAACCCAAGAGCCCAGGCTTAGCAGTAGCGCTTGCAACCACGAGACCAACTGGGCTGATTGATACTACGTAGCAGACAAAGCAATGGTCCGGTGGCTGTCACTTTAAGTCTGATAGTGATCCTTATAAGGATTACGGTGTTGATAGATGAGCTCCTAAAAGGTTATTCTGTATCGATAACCTTAGGGGTGAAACATCGATCAAGATAGGGCAAGCAATTGAAGGGTTCTTATGAAAGAGGCCTTTTGGGATCATAGGGTAAATTACTACCCATTTTTAGATATAAATGGATAAAGCGTCCCCTCCACAGGCGCGTTTTTATCGGTCGATAATAACGCAAGCGTTATTGCGATATCTATTTTCAGTACATTTTTTATTAGGACGGCCACGAAGTTACACACTGCTGCTATAATAACGACGCAATAGAAGTGGGATGATTGCGTTGCGCCGTCCTGCGATATTTAAATATGTGTTCTTGGAACATTTTGTATTAGGACGCGTGCAATCTTAAACGTTACACCTGCGTTACTACGGTGTAGTGCGGGCAGGGGGACTGTAGTGTATGTAGGTTACACGCAGACGCTTGAAATATCGGACGATAAAAACGCAGCTGTGTGCAGGGATCGGGACGCATTATCGCAATAACGCTTGCATTATTATCGACGGATAGAAACACGCCTTTGGGGGACAGGCTTTACTCAATGTATCCAACGCTGGTTTTATAGCCGTCCGATTACATTGTATAAAACTTGTTCATGCCTATAAATGTATGTTTGTTTTATATGGAAAATCATGTTGTTGTTTTGAAATTTGTACAAATATGCATTGCATCATGCATTAACTTATGAAGTCATTCTCATTGACAAAGTGGTCTAATTATGATAATTAGTTTTGTATATTTATCAAAGTCATATTCATATTGCCTTGTACATACAGCTACACATCAAGCTATACATTTCCAGTATAAGCTGACCTCACATTGTACGGAAATCCTATACAATGCGAGATCAGCGTAACCTGGAAATTTGTAGCTTGATGTGTAGCCGTGTATACCTAGCTGTTGCGTGTTTATTCACATAAAATATGTCATTAGAAAATTGTGTGGTCCTTTAGATCCTAGATATAATACATTATTTTGATGAATATGAAGAATATTATTATCTGTTAATTTTTCGATTATTGGCAAAGTACGAATATCTGCCGAAGTAAGAATCTACTTTCTATTGGTGTAGGTAAATGATCTTTAAAAAAGGTCCAACAATTGTAAAGGAATAGTATATTACCGCCGCAGCTTGCAAAAGGGGCATTGATCATACGTGAGTCCATCAATGCCTGGTTGCGGCTAAGGTTTGTATAGTACTTTTCTCAAATAATGTGCGGGTATTCAAACTAAGTAAATTAATTATAAATTCCAGAATCAATGATGAACAACGATAATTTTCCAAGAGCCAATATGTTCACTTGGTTAATTTTCTATTTTTTTACATTTAACAGGAGTATTTGCAAGGCAAATCGAAATTTAAATAAAATCTTTGATAAGTTAACTCCTTGGTTGTCATGTTGCGAAGTAAAAACTTCGTTCCATTTTTAAAACATTTGAATGTTGTTGCGTTGTTGGTTTCAAAGTTATTTTGTTTTTTTTAATTACCTACGCGACAAATATGAGTTTTCATAGATTTATTCGGCCGCTAAAAACGACAGTTATGGATTTGGATAATGCATGTATTTGACCAGTACCTACAGCATTAACGATGTATCTCGAAGAAGGTTGTCAAAATAAGACTCGAATTTCCAAGGATGTTTGAGAAAAAAAATTAAACCGAAAAGGCTCTGAACAAAAATATTGAAGAACAAGAACTGGGGTGAAACTGTGAAAGATGTTTTTGCGGTAGCTTTACAATCACAAAGTTTCCCGTGTAAGTAAAGGTTATAGATAAAATTAGTTTCCAACTTTCCACCTCACAAACTGGTAAAACTGGTTTTATAAGGAACAACAGTTAAACATTTTGTGGTGGCTTTTAGAAAATTATTGCTGGAAACTATTATAAACTCCAATTGGAAAACTTTGATTAGGGGCGATTAAAGTACGTTTTAATGTTTGTTGAGCTTTAATTAAGTATATTTATTTCGAGCGTTTAGGTATAATAATTTGACTTCGAATGGCACTTTATAACTTTCCGAGTGGTTCCAATAACGGACAAACTAAAAGAAAGCAGGCTTAGATAGTACGGCCATTACGTGGCCGCACGTAATGAGAAGAGATGACAGTTTCTCAGTAAAAACAGTATTAAATATCCCTACGACACGCCTGGGAATAGGATGACCCCCTGTTACATGGTAGTCCAGTATCGAAAGGGACTTGAACGAAGAACCTAAGTCAGTCCCGACCCCAGATAGAGCTGGGAGTAAAGAAGAAGAAGAACCACTTCGGACCTTGTTGGAGGTTTCCGGCGTATCGAACCGCAAAGCAGTTCGAAATGTTATGGAACAAAATCATCGTTTACTCTTGATTACTCATCGGGTGTTTACGACTCACCAATTAAATTAATTAAAAGGATAAAACAACAAAAAAATAAAATAGAGGCAAATGTAGGTAAGTGATAATCTATTTAAATAAAAATCAATTGCCGTGCCGTTAGTTTCGCAAAAACTCGAAAATGGCTCGATCGATACGATTTTTTTTTGTTTTGTTCGCCTCAGGGGTGGTTCACCAACTGACGGGGTCCATAAGGGCCAATGCCTGCCAGGGTTGCGAGTTTGTCCGTGAGGGATATCGCGCCTCCGGCACACAGGCAACGGAAGGAACACGGGTGGGTTTTAGTGAGTAAAAGTCTGACACGCCCTCCCGCTCCGCGCAGAGCGGAAGAAGTTATTTGATAGTTTCCCACCCAAAAAAAAGGATTTCCCTAATTTATCTTTTTTACTAAACCACCGTTTTGAAAAAAAAGGAAATTAGGAAAACCTTTTGACAGGACAATGTCTGATGGGTCAGGAAGTAGTAAATAAATAAATGAATATACAATATACAAAATATTACTTTATTTGACTCAAAGGATCAAAAACTCACCTGATAATAAAAGCAGCAGCAACATTCCTCACTTTGGGGCACTTCAGCAGCGCGACAACCGTGAGGAGGTTACCGAACAACCCAACCACCATTATGGTCCCGGTCACCACAGCAGCAAATGTCAGCAACGCCGGCGAAAACCTGGAAACGAACCAAATTATTTCATTCAACCAGCAGTAAAAATAGTATGGTCGGTCAGACATTTTGGAAGGCCGATTGAATTCTGAACAGGACGTATTGGCTTTTACTAATCTCTTTTCAACAATGTTATAATATCGATATTGTTGATAACAGGCTAAATAACACTGATAAAATGTGTCATCAAAAAGTTTGAAAAAGCTTCAGATAAGATGATGTTTTAACACGTGTCTGTCTCTCATGAAGTCAGGACACGTGTGAGCTGGCGTGGTCTAGTTTTAACTTTATTAAATTAAATCAGCTGCTGCATAAAAACATAAATATTATGTTGTGTGGTTCAAACGTTAGGTATAGAATACGCAAAAGTGATTCCAAGTTAAATTTACGAGGAATTGGAGAAAAGTATCCTCTCGTAAGATCTAAGTAGCTACAATAGAATCCGAGAATGTGTAAGGATTTTTGTTTTCGGAACGATGCAGATGTAAAGAGCAGTGGTGGCCCAGTCAGAGCAATAGTGGCCCAGCAAGAGCAATAGTGGCCCAGCAAGAGCAATAGTGGCCCAGCAAGAGCAATAGTGGCCCAGCAAGAGCAATAGTGGCCCAGCAAGAGCAGTGATGGCGCAGGATGGTAATGGCCGCGAGTTACGAGTTGTATGTCGTAGATTCGAACCAGGCAGGCGCTTTACTTAATGTAAATTATTTCATCACTGCTCTCAAAACGATGAAGGAAAACATCCTATCGGTATGTCCTAGAAGCAAAAAATCGAACACACGTGACATCTATCAAGCCGCGCTGGGCCCGCGTGATGTATTACGGCTCACTCCCTCTCACCGAGAGGAGGCCTGTGTGCCAGTGGGAGGGAACATTATAGGCTGATTATATAACGAAGTAGGTAATGAATCTTTACCCCAACGGTTCATAAGCTAGAGTTTCCTAAAAAAAACGTTGTTGCTGGACAGTAGAATGATGCTAAGACTGTGACTGTGATGAAAGAAAAAAAGAAAGAAAGAAAACATTTATTTCGACACAGTTCATGAAACACACAAAAAAAGTGAAAAGAAACTTTTGACAATAATGTGTGTACCCCACGGCTGCGCCAAAAATGTTCATTTCAGCGGATTTTCATTCATTTCATTCGTTCATTTCATGCCAGACAAATGCTGTCTGACGCTGGTTTTCTAATGAACCCTTAAGGAAAAGTGACGGGGAGTACAAACAGTTTCAACATAACATACATAATTTTTATACCTCTAAATAAATAAATAAACTAGTTAAAAAAACAAAAAGAAATACGAAAACAACAAGAACTCAGCATAGCTTACTGGACCGATGGCAGATTTGACTACAGCCACATTTTAATGTCACTGCATAGGGTTCACAGTTCTCTTACACCGCTAAATTGATCACATAATATTCATAACAGATAGTAACTGAGTTATGCGGTGTAGTGGGTGATATCCTGCTTAGTTATATTAAAGGGAGTGTCACACAGGATGTTTCGTGCGGTGCTTTGACAGACTTGTTTGACGAATGACTTGCAGCCAGTGGCATGAGGAAGGGGCTCATGATATGACTGTAGTCGGAACTTTAGTACTTAATAATGGTCTTAGTATCAAAATTATTTTAGGGCTTAAGGGGGATGCGATAAGGTAGCCCGCGAAATTCAAACTTTTTCACGTTTTTTGCAATTTGCAGGTGACTGTAAGGTGTTATCTTAACTAAAGTATGATTCGCGACCTTAACAAATATGGCTTTACAGACTTATAATCATTAGAATCAGCAATACGACTCCATAAGTTAGAATAATCCTGAAATGTCATGATTTCATTAAATAGTCATTCAATAGGATTATTTGAACTTAAAGAGTTGTATTGATGATTTTTATGATTATAACTCTATAAATAAATATTTCAAATTTTAATCAACATACAACCTGATACTGACCTGCAAATAGCACAAAACGTAAGAAAATTTGAATTTCGCGGACTACCTTGACGCTTTCGCCATAAGTAATCTTTGTTAGCTAAAGTTTGCCAAAACGGTACAAGTTTTATGACCAAAATTTTCCGAAAAAAGTATTTTTTGTGGTCGCTTGTTGCGGCAGGATCAGTGTACAGACGTGGTCCTAATGACTCACGAGATAAGATAAGATAGAAAATATTTTTTAATTTTTTTTCACAAAATCCAAAAAATGTCGGAAAAGTTTGCAAGTTCAACGGTATCTTGTCTATGAAGCATTGGTACTCGTAGTTTTGTAAAAGGTAACATTTTCGTTGCGGAGAGAAGTTTCGCCCTCAAAGTATTTTGAAGTTAGGAAATTGAGAAAAGATAAAATTTGTTTGAAGACAAGTTGAAAGATATACGGAAAGTTTAACAAAAATCGTAACATTTTAGGATGTGACTGACGTAAGTAAGATTAATCTTCCCCAAAAGTTTTTTTTTTTTCAGATAAAAGTGAATAATAGTTTTATCAAGGTAAGTTTTTTACTTATTTTTTTTACTACGGCAAGGTAATTAACGTAAAAAAGTGGCCAAGTGCGAATTGAACTCACACACGGAGGGTTCCGTATCACCGTACAATATGTAGCACAAGATATTTTTTTCAAATACTTTAGTAACGAGCAAAAAACGCTGAAAGAACACGTTTCTTTTATGGGGACCCCCTTTAATTTTTATTTTTATTACTTGTTGCTATAGTGGCCATAGTAGTCATAGAAATATAAATAACTTCTTTCTTAAATCTATGACAGTAGTACATACTCTGTGAAAATTTCAAGTGTCTACCTATTACGGTTCAAAAGATACAGCCCTGTGACAGACGGACGGACGGACGGACAGCGGAGCCTTAGTAATAGGACCTCGTTGGCACCCTTTGCGTACGGATACCTACAAAATAATTTCAGCAGGAAATGGGTTAAGATGGTATTATGAAACGGTTGGTATAAACTCAAAAAAACAAAAAACTAGTCTAGGATAGGTACGTAATTAGTTTCTTCCTTATTTAATTCCTTTTTGACACTCGGAGCTTATTACATAACATAACGTTCCCACTGCTGAGACACAGGCCTCCTCTCTGTGAGAGGGAGTAGGCTGTAATCCACCACGCGGGTCCAGTGCGGGTGGTAGATGTCACATGTCTTCGACTTTTTGGCTCTAGGACATGCCGGTTTCCTCACATTATTTGCTTTCACAGCAGTGGTGATGAAATAATTAACACAAAGTAAAGCGCCTGCCTGGGTTCGAATCTACGACCTACCTACTCGTAAGTCGGGGCCGTAACCACCGAGCCACTAATGCTTGGAGCTTATTAACAAGACAGAATCTAATATTTTAGCAGAAAAATTGTAGTTACGGAGTCAAAAGAACGATATGGAAAGCCTTCTAAAACCGCTGCGATACGAAATAGCGAGCTTTTTCAGCATTTCCTTATCTCATGGATAAGGATAGGTGCCCTTGTTTTAAAACAATGGACGTTAGCGGGCTCTCATGAAGATGATGCTCTTGGGTAAAAGGACCTAGAAAACAGACAAATATATTAGGTCCCAACCTATGAAATCAGCGTTTTGTATGGAGAATTTTAAAGAAGTTGCATTTTTCATACTAACATTTGCTTATTTTATATAACAACCATGAACACGAATGTTTTAAAACTTTTATGCACTAATGTTTACAAACTAAGTTAACGTAATATGCTAGTTGGGTTAAGCGACTAAAATAAGTTTTGGCTAAGTTAAAACAAATAGTGGTAATTTCTGCTAACAAAATGAGGAGTCATTTTTAAGATATTTTTTTATGTTTATAAAACTATAAGTAATAAGGTTTTTTTACTATTGGTAGTTGTCTATGATGGTCATTATTCGATATAACACCAAGCAATTGATGAAGATTTTAAATCATAGAAGTGACGAGGTTCTCTATTTGTGAGAAAAAACGTCAATTTCATAGGTAAGGACCCAATATTAATCACATTAAATAATAAATTGCGATTAATATTTTTCTCTGACAATCCTATTTAGAAAGGCCCCATTTGACTGCAGTAGAAGAAGTATTAAAAATAATACTAAAAGATTTCAGCCTTATATTGGACGCCATGTTCTACAAAAGTCCTCTCTGCCGTATCATATATCCTTCATTCACCAAGTTTATAGCCAGCTCAGTACCGGATATCTTTTATAACCGCAGACTTCACTTTACTCCGTCTATTGTGAAAATAAACAAGAGAGTCGCCTTTACGTCCGGGTTATTAAAACATTATTAAACCCCTTTCCAATGTAAGCTTCATTTTAAAAGCTCCGAAAATTAGGTTAGATAAAGAAGAGAATTTTGCCTAGTTAGTTTGCCTTCATTTTCGTCTAGACTAAAGCTAATATTAATATTATGGATAAGGGATAGCGTAGATCCTTATCCATAATATTAATAGCTTTTTGCTGTTAAAACTTTCATCAATAAACCTGAAAACCGAGCTGCCAGGGCCAACTATAATTTCACGTTCAAAAGACTAATATTTCCAATTGCAAAATTAAATATCGTACTGCAAGTGTACCGTGTAGGTATGTGCACCTAGTGTAGTGTGTGTGTAGTATGTTACTCTTTATGTATAACTAGTTTAAACCAAAACAAATTTGTGAAAATAGGTAGAAAAGATCAACAAGCCGATGTGACAATGAGTTGGTCACGTCTGGGGCTCGAAGGACTCAAAACAGTAGATTGTGACTTAGTTAAACAAACGACAGTCACGAATTTTAGTTTCAGAAATTATTCTAAAAATAATTTTCATTCAAAAGCTGGTCAACGCGAAGGCATTTCTCATCGGCAAAAATGATGAACTTCCTAACACTTTATCCCCTATCTTCCCCTATAGGAGATGAATATTTAAAAACCGTTCCTTAGGTCTCATATTCTTTATACATGTATGAATTACTTGCGTTGTCTGTCAGACAGTGAATGAATTTAATTTTTTTTAAAGTAAAAATATGTGTGAATAAAAAAAAAACAAAATTCAAAAGTCGTCATTATTCAAACTAGGCTGAGAGTCAGCAGTTTTCGAACGTCAAAATTACATAAGACATTCTCCAAATAAACTAAACAATTATGTTAGCTGAATAAAATAAACTAAACAATTATATGATGGATGGAAGAAAACTGGACGATATAAAAAAATAAAAATAAAATCGTTTATTGACCAAATAAAGAATCTTTACATTTCCTTAAAAGTAATACAAATAAACTATTCCTGATATTATTGTCATAAAGGAAACATAATTTTAATATTTTTACTTATGGACTCCATACTAGGTCGGGCCTGTCTCATGGAGTCCTTGAGAGTATTTACCAATTTAAAATTTCAGGGTCGATACCGTATTGTGTTTATTACATAATATTTTAAAAATTTAATGTAAAATCAAAATCTTTAAAAATAAAACAAAATCGTGAAACAACTATGGTTTTACGATTATAGAAAGTTAGTGAGTGTATATATCAGGCAAATGTAGGTATTTATACTTTGATGTTTAGCAAGGGTGCGTGCGAGAGAATGAATATGTAGGAGTATATATACGGGGTTTAGGTGGTAGTGTGGGAGTGAAATTGTGATTAAGAATAAGAGTGAGAGAGTGTTTGTGGTAAGTATGTTATGACAATACACGAACGAAGGCTTCTGACTCTGAGTAGGATTGAGCTAAAAGCCATTGTTTAATTATTTTTTTTACTTGGTTGGTCCTACAACTTCTGATGTCACTGATTTTTGCAATTTTGTTGTAAAGGAAGCTGAGCATAAATTCTTGCATACGTTGTGCAAAAGCGGTTTTTACTACAGTAAGTGGACATTTGAAGATTCGTTGTTTGAGTAGATGGTGGTATTCTGTGGATTGGATTGTTATTTTGTGTTGTTTTATTACTATTTTATGGATGTATAACTGTCGGACATTAAGCACTGATGCTTCTTTATACAGTTGATCTGTAGGATAACGAAAATGTTTTCTATACATAACTTTTAGCACTGATCTTTGGGCTCTTTCCAATTGTATCATTGAGGTAATGCCAACCCCACCCCATACTGTAATGCAGTAGCAGAGAACTGACTCACATAATGCCACATACACCAAGTGCAAGATCTTTTTGTTGGCCGAGTTACGTAAAAATTTCATTACGTGAATCACTTTTCTGATTGGCTTTGCTACTAAGTCTATGTGGGGTCTGAATGAAAGATGTTGATCTAGCAGAACGCCTAAGTATTTTAGAGATTCGACCTTTTTAATTTCCTCACAGGAGCAAGGGATTGTGCTGCAAGTTGAAGGGTGGATTTTAAGATGTAAAGGGAGTTTTGGTGCTGATGAAAGTGTTTTATGGAAACAGATGTAGTTCGTTTTTTTAATATTTAGTGACAGAAGGTTAAGATCGAGCCATTTTTTTATGTTAGTTAAACCATTTTGGACTTCTTCGCGGACTGTTTCCCAAGATTTACCGTGAAAAATAATAGCCGTGTCATCTGCATAGCAGATGACTTCTGCGTTTTGGGTAATGGCATGATGAATATCATTAATATAGATGATAAATAGTGTCGGGCCCAGGACACTACCTTGAGGCACTCCAAATTCTACGCTGCTTTGACAACTGGTGGTATCCCCAATTTTCACACATTGCTTTCTGTTAGTAAGGTAGCTCTCAAACCATTTAAGTGGAAGTCCTCTTATACCAACTGACTCGAGCTTTTTTAGGAGTATGGGAATGGCAACGGTGTCGAAAGCTTTTGCAAGGTCTAGGAATATTCCTATGCATTTTTCATTTTCATCTAAATAAGACGTTACAAGGTTGGCTAAAAGACTTACTGCATCTTCTGTGGATTTCCCCTGTCTGAAGCCAAACTGTTCATATACGATATGGACGCATATCTGAGTGACTGCTTATGGCAGTACACATAGACAATTGGAAGGATGGGAATGTGCCTTTGCTTGGCAGTGAGACGCTTTAGCCGTTTCTTGACGATATGGCGTATAAACCGCGCCCTAGAAAAAACGAGCCTTACAACAAGCTTCCATAGCGATCCATATAACACTGACGACCTACACACGGCGAACAAACCGTACTTTATTTTGTTTTTCACGACAAGAAAACGTGTGTATACAATGGGCCTTAGGCGTAGATGCAGATTGCAAACTCAAACTTAAAGCATTTCTTTCAATTAAACCATTTACAGGCACTTTTGAATTATCAAATAGTCGGTCAGTTAGTCAGAAAGTTGAAGCTAGTTGCCCATTCCAAAACGTAGATCTTTATGGTGAAGAACGGGCAAGAAACTCCAAGGACACTCTTTTAAATATAGACAATTACAAAATCCTGGGTACATTATTCTTGTTGCTTCTATATGTGAGAACAATGTACAAAAAATAATCACAACAATTCAAAATGTAAGATTTAAAATAAGCCCTGGCAGATAAGAGACGACCAGTCCCAACTGACGGTGCCCGTTCACGAACATGACGCGTGGATCAGCACCATCCAGCTCAACCATTTTGTAGGGAACCGAATAATCCAACACACTCGCCACCATCAGCGAGACATTTAAGGGCTAACTTATTCCCAACAAAAATATGAGTCTTAAGGCTACGGGAAACTGCACTACAACTTTCTTAGCAATCATTCGGTATCTATGTATCTATAATACTCGTATAATCTATCTGTGTTTTTACAATAGGAAGAGGTTGCTGCCTGTTTTGTCATCATTTGCTGTTACCCATATTTACAAAATAAAATTATCTTTGACAGAGTGCACCGTGAGAGTGACAGAGTGCATCACTTTTCAGGAAGTTCTGGACATATTGCACATTACGGTAGGTAACTATAGTGAGGACACAAGAGATGTGACATTATGTTGGATTTATAACTTGTCTAAGCTTTCAAACGTTTTGATAACTTACTTTGTCAGTTCACTAGGTTCCACCGTTGCACTGGCTTCGTCTGTAAAGTTCATGATATCGTCTGCCATTTTGTATCTGAAACAATTGATCATATTTTTCATTAGTAAAAGAGTTAACTCTCTCAAAATTCTGAAAGAAAATCTTATTCATTTTGCTTCAAACTGTAGGTAGGCTGAAATCAGCAAAAATTATCAACATAATTTATATTAGCTTCTTATTAGCTTATTATATTAGCTTCCGCCGGCGGCTTCATCCGCGTGATATCTTTATAAATTATACGAGTAGCATATGTTACTCAGTGATAATACAGGATGGCAGGGACATCGACGCGAAAACTGGTACCGTGGATTCAGGACATGATTCTAAACCCCTCTATGTTTAAAAAAATATGTGTTGTTTCATCGAAAAGTGGAATACCTACGCGGTCAAAATGTAAGGAACAGCTGATTTTTTTTAAATAACCGAAGAAAAATTTCAACGTAAGGGTTTCACGATCATGTACTGAATCCATGGGAACAGTCTTCGCGTCGATGTCCCTGCCACCCTGTATAGCATTCTACTGGGGACAGATTTTTTAAAATCGGTTCAGTAGTTTTTCAGTTTCATTCAATACAAACAAAAAACAAATCTTTTCTCTTTATGATATTAGTGTAGATGTAGATGACAGCAAAAACGTCCAAAACGTCCAAAACGTCCGTCCTATACCACTTCCTAGTGGGTGTTGTGTTATAAAAACAAATGCGAAATACAATAGGGAATGAATGAATGAATGAAATGCACCGATCCCAGCGTGATTTAACCAGACTCGATAAATCGAATGAACCCCAACATTTGCACTAGCCCATGCAGCCTCATGTTTCATGGGACTGCAAAGGCCATTGCATATCTGGGAGTAGACCGGGGGGCGCTTGATAATGGTAAGGAATGAACGTGCCCTTAGTATAAGGATGCGCAATACAATAGGGCTGATGACAAATTTTTTTTTAGTCCATCATGGAGATTATTAAAAAATATTGAACACATATTTTTTCTTTTTTTACGTAATCTAAAGATTACGGCGATACATTGAGTTAAAATGTGCCACGACGTCACGAGTATGTAGATTTTGTACTTACTTGTGACGTAGCGACCACTCCCGAACTTAAATTGCGTTTCATCTAAGTATTTTTTTATTAATATGATAAAGGAAAAAATACGTGTCTAATATTTTTTTATTATCTGACTGACGGACTAATTAGTTTTTTTTTGACCCAGGCATCATCCCTATTATCCTGAAAGTTAATTTTAGGTGTCCATTTCTATTATTCGTTGCATCAAGTCCTCCTGGGGTTACCGAAACAATGTGCCATGACCCTCACAATTAAGACCAAGTCAATGAATAGCCTCGTGACGCGTGACTCATGCGTTTAGTTGACAAACGGCGGTTTCGGAGTAATGGCGGTAATGCACCGTGATTCCTAATTGTTTTGGTTAAACGTTTAAGCTGAAATGGATGACTTGGTATGTATGAGGCAGGGCAGGCAAATGCTAGAACAGTTTTCTTATTAATAAAAAAAGGTATAAAACTAAAGCCTACATAAGACAAAAATGACATCTAAAAAGGTATAAACTAGACATCATTTAGAAATCCGGAGTCACACGGGTTTGGACATAAATCGAACAGATTACGTATGATTTTAAATTGGTCTGTCTGTGATATCTTGATTTTAATTACTTTGGGGTTTATAATATAAAGATAATTAAGCCCTTTCAATTGATACGCAACATGGCACATTTTTTTTTTAGTTCATGCATTTATGTCCTCTAGAGGGCGTCATATACATTTTATGTGACGTCACATAACCTATAACCAGCGATCAAGACGCTTCCAACGATACCTCATTTGTCAAATTATAATGAGCAGTTTAGAAGTTATGTATGAGGTAACGGATGAACATATATACATACATACCGGTCATAATCATAACCCTCCTTTTTGCTTTGCCGTAGTCGGATAAAAATTGACAAAGACGTTCATCAGGATGTTCAAAGAAAATATGGAGGAATGATATGAAAAACCAAAGAATAGGTGTGAATGACAGCGTGAAGGTTGACATCCCAACAATGGAAGAAGAAATAGTGTTATGCCGATGGCAAGCAACACGGGGCAAGGACAAGAAGATGATGGCATGCACCATGAATCATGTTCTAGGCTCATCAGCCACTCGACCTTTAAATATACAACCAACGATCAAACAAAACCAACATAATATATGATATCTCTCACGCAAATCATATGAAATATTGGCTCGTATCGTGTTGAACGGCGCTCCCAACGTCATGAGGTCAAGCCAAGCCCAGCAAGCCATGAAGCGTGCACCGGCATTGTTCCGACCGAATAGGCAGGAATATGTAGAGGACAAAACACAAAATACCATAAACATTGGGCTGAAGACAAATTGATACATCCGTCATGATTACATGAGTCAGTTCAATTAATCAGTACAGAAGAAAAAGGTGGAAAAGAGGATGAGTTCATTTTGATTTGGCTGTAACAGACTGGAGGTCAGACTGACAATCCTGTTAGGTCAAGTTTGAATGTCGCTGCATTCGGGATGGAAGTGACCTGTTCATTCGTCCATGAAATGATAATATATATTATCGAATGAAGAAAGAATGACAATACATTTATTTAACACAGACTAAAAAGCACACAATTTTACAGCAGATAAAAAAATAAAAAATAAATCTTTTATGTGGCCTTTTAAAACTGATATCAATAAGTTAACCATACAGTAGGTGTATTGGAGAACTGACATAATTATTGTTTTAAAATTTAATACTAGCCTGCTAATATAATATTATTGCCACAAATGACAATGTGTGTAAAACCGATCGGTTGATTTGTCACATTATTAGCAGCTACATATTTACAAACGGTATGTATGCATCATCATTTGTAATCGTAGTTAATGAATAAATATTAAACAAGACTTCAGTTTCATTAGCCACCTATTTTGTAGGCATCTAGTTCGTAACTATAATTAACTTCACTTATAGGACCCTGGCTTTCGCCTGCGGATTCGCCCTCGTGGAGGTCGGAAATTTACTAACCCACGGGAACGTACTAGCGGGTTAAAAAGTATCCGATATGATCCAGGTAATAAACTATCTGTGTGCCAAATTTCATCCAAATCCGTTCAGCCATTATTGCGAAATTCATATACTCGTATATAATAATAATAATAATATATTATATACAATGTCGCCCATGGACATGTGCTCGCCCGTATTTTTCTGAATATTCATGAAAAATTATCGAAAATAAACTTAAAAAGGGGGAGTCTATCTTATTTTTTTTTAATTGTCTTCATATCGGTTTTTTTTCATAGTCGACAATATTATTTTTTTTTTTTTTCGAATCCAAATCGCGCCAATAACATATGGCAAACGCCACTAAAAAAAATAAAAACTGAATAACATGAAAAATATTAAAGATAGACCTTTTAAAGTTAGTATTCGATCATTTTTCATGAATATTCAGAAAAATACGGGCGGGCACATGCTCATGGGCGACATTGTATGTAAATAGATATATAATATAAATATGAAATTAATTTATTATTTTATATGTGAAAGTTTGTATGTTTATATGTTTGTAGGATTCACGCTTGACTTCAATAATTTATACTTACTAATATTTTAAAGAGGTAAAATTTGTGAGTTTGTAAGTAGGGGCTAATCTTCGACACTACTGATCCGATTCCAGAAATTCTTTCACTAATGAGAAGCTACAGTATTGCCGAGTATCAACGGATATATTTTATGTTAAAACAACAAATTTCTCCGAACGAACTTGACTCATCCTGCCGAAAGGCCCGTAATGGCAGTGGATAGGCGTGTGGAAATGAGAAAGGTAAGGTGGTATAACGGGCTAACTAGATAGAATTATACAGTCAAAGGATTATTAGTAAAAATACGTAATCGTGAAATTCTATATCTTCATTCATACCATCTTTTGACATTCAGTACAAATACTTATAGTATTTTATGATTTTACTTATCTACTCATATTGTTCCTTGCGAAGGTCATGTTATAGCGTAATAAACGAATACGTGCATGTATGTACATGTATGTTATCTAAGTAATGCATATTATGTCATTACCTAGACACTGTAAAGGTAAACAACGTATACAACCTTGTTGACGTCTGTTATTTATTAAAACTTTATGCACAAGTAAAAATAAAATACCGTACAAAGGCGGACTTAATGCCTGAGGCATTTTCTACCAGTCAACCTTAGGGTGATGCAGAGACAAAACATGGCAGGTGTAACATTAGGGATACACAGGGGGGTTTCTGTTTCTGTGTACACTGACCTTTCTATACAGGGTGGCAGGGACATCGAAGCGAAAACGAATACAATGGATTCAATACATGGATTCCGAACCCCTGCGTTGAAATTTTTCGTCGGTTATCAAAAAAAAAATCTGCTGTTTCATAGAAAAGCAATACCTACGCGGTTAAAATGTATGGAACAGCTGATATTTTTTTAAATAACCGACGAAGAATTTCAACGGTAACAGTATTCCCGTCAATGCCACGCTGTATTGGTAGGTACATTAAATTTAAGTATTACATTTTTGTTCAAAATTGGTTCCAATTAAACTGTTACTGCTGTCGAAAGTCTTGAATTGGAGGCTCCTTGGAGTTAATTTAATAGTCAATCCAATCTAGAATAGATTAACTACATACCTAGGTATATATATATTCTAGTCGTTGACACATTTTGTTGAAGGTGCTTTCATTTAATTATTTTTCTCAGGTATCTACCCAACTGGCAGTAGATACCTTAAAAAATTGAATATTCCTACTATTATTTCAGAAGTTACTTTATAACATTCAAGCGTCAAACTTAATCAACGTTCGAAAATATTTTTAAGCATAAGATTACACCGTTTTTATGAAGGCCGCAAGAATCTGCTGGATGCGGGAAGCACAAATCCGATCGAAGTGGCGGTGCTTGGGGGAGGCCTATGTCCAGCAGTGGCTGAAATTATGATGATGATGACGCAGTTTTTTATAAATTACTATTTTTTATTTAAAAAAAAATGAAAATTGGCTCCTCTGACTAAGTACCCCCTACAGGATGCTGTTTTAATCCTAGTATAAATTAAAGCCGTTTTCCATTCGAATACTTTTCGCAAGTGGTTCGTGCTAGGCCCTTTTGACGTTACGGTAAACCGAAACAAAAGAACCAAGTAATAACTTGCTAAATAATACTTCCATAACAGCCTATTTCGTCGGTAACCAAAGTGTAAATGCAAACGAAATGCAACATTTATCCACGCCCAAAGAAACAGAACTAAAATGGCGTCTAATTAACGCCAGCTTAGCGTCGCCGCTGCCGGCGCATACGCAGCAATTGTTTGAATTACTCCAGAGCCAATTTGGACCACTTAACGCACGCGCTAAAGATAATGCAGTCATTGAATCTTTGGAAAGAATCGTATGAAATATTTTGTGTTGTTATGTTTGCTGTGTGGTCTACGATCTTATATGAAGCTTAGAATAGAACACTTATTGCCATCATGTACATATGGCAATTCGAGTTAGGAAGCCAGTCAAGAATAAGTCCATAAATAGTCCAAAATGTTAAAAAAAACATCGGAGAGTTAATAAATTTATAACACGTCTATTTTCTTAAAAAAAATGTTATGTACACACATAATTTGTTTATACAGTATATTAATATTAGAGAAAGGCGTTTCCGTTAACCCGCAAAAGCATGGCTTCCATGCAAGTTAAAAGAAAAAAGAAAAAGAGGGGTACCTACGTAAAAGAAACACTCTGTGTGTACACGCGTACTTGTCTTTCAACGTGGAAGTACGGCCGCTTTGGGAAACGCCAATACGCCAGGTACTATTCCACTCTACCATTTTGATTTTAAACAGGAAGTTTCGAATTTATTGTCATTTAATACATCTATTTTTCTTATTTTTCTATGCTGATATTTTAATTTTAATCTATTAATAATATAGATTATGGAGTTTCAAGAAACGCCCTCTGTTATTATTAACATACTGTATATTAACAGTAATACCTTTCCCACAGATAATATAAGAAATAATGTTTCTATGACTTTTCCTAATTATTTTTCAAATGAATGTTGAATGTATATTCTGTAGGTATTCAATAATAAATACAAAATAAACACGTTCTCAAAAGGTATATTGATAGATAAAAGCATTATCTATTTACAGGAAAAATCAAGGAATATGGCCTAACAACTTACTGAACTTAGTTGAAGAAAAGAAACATATTATTCTAGAAGAAAAACGAACATCCAAATCAGCTGTCTAAAGCATTCCACGTTATCCTATTACTCGAAACGTCAATCACAACCCGGAAATAATTAATAAAACAGAGATCAAATCACGTCGAATTATTTGTACAATAGAAAAACCAGAAATATCTTCGGGCGAATTTGTTTTGATTTTCTTTTGTTTGAAATATAAGAAATACTGTATTCCTGTGGTTTCGGGGCAATGTTCCAGTAAAGCTGTTTTCTTTTACAACGAGATTTGTGATTCTATTGTGTTTGTTAGCTTATTTTTTATTGGGTCAATAATATTTTCTTTCGAGAAAGTACTTAGGTGATTTTTGTTTATTGAAGATTTTTTACTGTGCCAGCAAAATAGCCAGTCTCCATCTTTTACATAAATAATGTAGGTATTGGATATATTTTGGAAGAAATAGACATCACCATCATCGTCGTCATCATTTCAGCCGAAAGACGTCCCCGGCTGGACATAGGCTTCCCCCAAGCAATACCTCTTTGACCGGTCCTGTGCTTCCCGCATCCAGCGGAAATAGTAAAATAGTCAACAACAGTGCAGCGTTTAAAGCCCGCGTAATTTGCTTTTCTCATAAGACAGTAATTTTGGATATCAGGTCGAAATCAAATTCCATATGATTCTGGCGAAATTGAACAATAAGGTTTTGCTCTACTGGTAAGTAATAGAGATATAGATGAACAAATTAAAACTGGACAAGTGCGAGTCGGACACGAAGGGTAACCGTACGCGTTACTTGTATACCCCTTTAGATTTTTACTTGTTTGATGTTAAACCGGGAATAGCAACACATATGTGAAAATTTCAACTGTCTACTTATTACGGTTCATGAGATTCAGCCTGCTGACAGACAGACGGACAGCGGAAGCTTAGTAATAGGATTCCGTTTGGCACACTTCAGGTATAGAACCCTAAAAAGAGTTGTTGGAAGTAAACAAAGCACACCTTCAGTATTTCCAAATTGTTAATCATAAAGTTTTTGGAAGCTTTTAAGCATTAAGAATGTTTTACAAAAGGCCATCCTCGAGGGAGAAGATTGGCAGAATATTTTAAAATAAGAGGCTGGTTGAAACGAAGCCTTTATAGTACAGATTAAAAAGAAAAGCCAAAGAAACAAAACAAAAACCAGAAAAATATGTCAGAAACAACAAGCAACTGTGTAAAGAAGAGCTAGACTAGCCTACTGTGACGTTTGATTAGATCTTCCAAGTTTTCGTGAACTAAAAATTTCCACGTAAATCAAGCGTAAGACACAAAACAGAGAAGTACATAAGGTCGACTCCTTACAACGAGCGAAAACCCACGGACACATAGACACACGGACACATAAGCTGCGTTTTCACTTAGCATTCTGAACAGTTCTGAGAGACCAAGAGTTTGTTCACACGGTAAATGAAAACACTTGAGCGAGCGAACGTGTTTGTTCAGTGATGATCGGTTGGACTCGGTGAACGAATGCTCGCTCGCTCATTCTTTCAGTTAAAACGACGGCGAGCGAGTATTCGTTTTCTCGCTGTAATAAAAAAAACAGATGTTTTCGAGCGAACATCGGCAGGACAGCAAAGATTTGCTCTGAACAAAATGTTGGTCCGGCAAGGAAGTGAAAACGCGGCTTGTACGTGCAAGTGCATTCGCAGCTGTCATTTGTTTGAATATTCCGAGATCGCCGTACTTTTGCGTCTATGTGTGCAGGGTGAGCTTGTTTTCTCCCGTTGTATGAACCGGCCTTCTGTACCATCTTCTTAGTGGGTAAGAGCTACACTTACTCGATACGACTTATTTAGATACTCCTCTGAGAGCTATTACTACAGAAAGAGTAACTTTAACCCCGCGACGAGGAGCGAAGTTTAGAAACTACCTGAGCTAATGGATAACAATGTGGTCTTTAGAATGTTCTACTATTTTAACTCGTGTGAGTTTCACTGAAGTAATCTTGGTACCAGGAAAACAATCGTAGTTAAGGACAATGGACAAATTCTAACACAATAGTTCAATAATCAACACATCCCATTTATGTAGTTCATCGGACTATGAACAGGTTAAGATTTTTAGGAATTTTCACGAGTATAATGGGAATGGTCATTTCTGTATGTCAGAATTGCCTTCAAAATATTGTGTGCTTACTATAATATTTGGCTTTTTATGTGTAAGTATGCCTTATTCTTATTGTATCCATGTGTAATATTCTCTATAGAAAGTCAGAATTAGGTACGACAACAATCAAATGATGATCATTATAAATTCATACCTAAGTATTAAGATATGACTATATGTATTTAAAATGTGTACCAGGAAACATAAAACATACCTATATTAAACAACCCTACATGGAGCATTTTGCTCAACTTTATGATAAGTCTGTGAGTTTTTTACATAAGGAAACTGAAACGGAAACTGCCGAATGTTTTGGGACCTCATAGTCCCTGAACAATACCACCTGTAATTGTGTCGCTTTACTGTTTACCCCTCTTCTGTACATTTATCTTATTACTTAGAAAATTCCAGGACTTACAGCCTGTTGTGGCACGCCTGCACGGTCATAGAGTTTTTTTTCCCTCGTGTTTAGGCATTTTTTTATACAGTCGTTGAAAGTTTTTTGTCATAACTTGTGTTCTGTTTTGTCTCGGATAAGTTGCCTTTTACATAAGGGTTTATTGGCTGTTATTCTTATATATTATCATTTTTATGAAAATATATGAAATTACAGCTACTAGACAATAGGTAAGAAGGTGTCTAGGGAGGTTAGGAAAATCGCTTCTACACTGCTTTTTTCGCCGTTTTCGTTCTTTGAAGGTAAAAACGCGAATTTTGGGTAAAGGAGAATATTTCTATAAAGGACACTCGCAATTTGACAACATTGGCCTTCATATCAAATTCAGTAAAATTTACTGCCATGACCTACAAACAAATGTTAAACTTTAACAGTTGCTTGGAAGTCGCAGGGGAAGTCAAAGTCGAAGTCGAAGTTAAAAGGCTTCTTTGAGATTAAAGTTTCCTTTATTGCGAGAGATAGCTTGTTTGCAAAAAACTCGAGGGCAGTTTTCAGTTGAATTGAAATCAGTAACAATTTTTATTATGGAGATAATAAATATGGACGAGCTTTGAATTATTTATAAAAATACAGAGAGAAACTGAGCTTGTAAACCTACTCCACGGATGGTCTTTTGAATCAAAATATTGGTACATACATGTGAGAATAATATAGAAAGACGTGCACGTTAAAAGCGTCCGTAATAAAAGGGTTTAAAAAAATAATACAAAAATGAAAATAAGCCGTGGCAGCTAAGAGATGACCACTGACCAGTCCCTACTGACAGCGTCCGTTTACGAGCATGACTCATGGATCAGCACCATTCAGCTCCACATTCCTACTCAAGTTTAATTTTAATTGAATTATAAATATAATAATAATAATTATAACTAAATATCAAACCAAATTATTGCATTTCACATTATTATGATTACATGTTTTGGATCTGTATTATTCATTTCAAGACCGAAATAGTATCAACAGTTATGGCAAATTAATTGATTTGACTTGAGAACTAGAAATATGAATATCGGAAGTGTTACAGAACCTAAACTTTTTGAAAGCTCAAAGCTACATATATACCTACTAATATTAAATTGATTATCTCATAAGAGGAAAGTGGAAAGGGCAATGTTTCATTCATCTGCTAATGATATGTAGGCGTTAGTTAGAAGTTCAATTGTCTTAATGAAATCCGGGACAGAAGAGCTTGAATAAGCCGGGGAAATTAGTAAGAGAGGTTTTGGTAAAGATCGTGACACAATGTAAGCAACAGACTCTTTGATTACATAACTACGTGACATCACTAAATACAATTGCGGCATTGCCAAATCTATGAAATCATAGTAATTAGAGGTAGCAAGATGTTATTATAATTTCAATTTTATTTTCCTGAATAATTGATTCGTTGTAAACAAAGATTTCAATCGTAGATTTGCCCTGCCGTGTTAAAAGATGGTCGCGTTTCTGTTTCGTTTTGACACCTCTGACACACAATATCGCAGACATTTGACTTGATTGTCATCGAAACGCCATTATTATTGTGCGAAGTCACTCTTCTCACTATGGGCACTTTTTCGCGCGACGGAGTACGGTGAGGGCACATCTACGATTTAAATCTTTGGTTGTAAAGTTATGTTTGACGTTGACATTGAAATATGTAAATAAGGTTGTAATTCCGTCAACATCGCCGTATATTTAAAAACTGCTTCAGAGTCATCTTAATCTCGAACGAATAGTTTCTATTTGATAAAAAAAAAGTAAATCTACTTTATTGTTTGTCGGCAAAGTGGAATAATCCAAAACTATGTATTTTCATGAAACTGCAAAAGATTTAATTTTACACACAGATATTACTGCTACTAACTATGGTACTACTCCAGGGATGCAGTATTCTATCTAAATACGCTTAAAAATATACTTAAACTAGCTTTTGCCAGCGGTTTCGCTTGCGTGGAAATCGGAAATTATGCCAAATGTGAGCACCGGAAGAAAAAGTATTATATGTCCTAACCCTGGTCATGGTCTCCCCGTATGCCTTTCATCCAAATCCGTTCAGCCGTTACGGCGTGAAAATGTAACAGACAGACAGAACTGCATAGCATCAATTCTGATCTCATTCCAACTCCCTTATTACCTTCTTATGTCATCGCTCACTTTATAGCTTTAATTTAAATACCCACCAGATCCCGTTGCACCGACAATTAACCAATTTAGCGCGACAATAAGTGAATATTGTCCATTGTTCAATAGAGGAAGCGCCTACGCATATAATTAGTCTAAAGGATGGTTCAAAATCGCAAGCAGCAGTTGCATGTACTTTACTTTGTTCAATTTATTTATTTCATCACCTCTGCTCTCGAAATGGTGAAGGAAAACATTGTGAGGAAACCACTATGTTCTAGGACCAAAAAATTCGAATACATGTGGCATACAACTCGTACCAGGTTCGCGTGTTCGATAACGGCCCTCTTAAAGAAAGGAGGCCTTTGACCAAGCAGTGGGAACATTATAGGTAGATTCTGCTGCTGCAAAGACCGAGGTTTGTGACGCAATCGAAATTTAGTTATTCGATTGCGTCTTTGAGATATCTGAGAAAACAGACAGAAAACTTATCCATATGCCAGACGCTGTGATGATTACAGTAGATACAGCTGATACTATATATATTTGTTTACAAAACAAAAACAACAAGATCAAGTCTGTTGTTTTTTTTTGTAATAAGTATTTATTTTTCACTTTTAAGTTGTGGTACCTACCCCACATAAATTCGAATACCACTACCTGCTATGTAAATAACAATGACAGGAAGCTATCATCATATCATCCACATATACTAAGAGGGAAAAATACGTATTATTGAAGCTAACTCAAAAACTATCCAAGCAAAGTTGCTCAAATTTATATGGGGCCAATTTGAGTGCATAACCTTTCATACAAAAAAGAACTACGAACATAGAACCTCCTCCTTTTTGGAACTCGGTTAAAAATAGATATGCCATCTGTAACTTGTTTTATTTTAATGTATTTGCATGCGTATCTCACAAACAATATCTATTTCATTTACAATATTCAACTATGAAGTACGTATAGGTGTCGCGCCAGTGATAATGATTGCATTAGTACCAATTTGTCGGTCGTTGCTCGCCACCTACACTGATCACAGATAATGTCCCCTCTGTTATGAATCAGGCAATGAAGTAATCTTTGATTTATGAGTGTAGGAAGAGAATTGTTACGGGCACGCTTCGTGTCATCCGTCCCCGGATTTACACGGAGACACAGATGGATACAGACGGGACACTCCGCATGGTTTAGGTATGAAGCGCGTACTTGTACGCGGCGGGGTTGACTTGTTGAGCCAATAGGGATGATGGCTACATTTTTTTTTTAGTTCGTCTTGGAGATTAATAAAAAAAAATGGACACGTATTTTTTCTTTTTTTACGTAATCTAAAGATTACGGCGATACATTGAGTTAAAATGTGCCATAACGTCACGAGTATGGAGATTTTATACTTACTTGTGACGTAGCGACCCCCACTCCCCAAGTTAAAATTCGTTTTATCTTAGTATTTTGTTATTAATATGATATAGCAAAAAATACGTGTTAATATTTTTTTATTATCTGACTGACGGACTAATTAGATTTTGTTTTTTTTACCCATGCATCATCCCTAATCAGTGAGTGTAACGTAGTCAGACGATCTAAGAGCTACGCGATAGAAAGATAGGCAACTTCTAGTTGAATATAACTGGTAATTAGCTATATGCGACCTGAATTGCATTTTATTGTGTTACGACACAATAAAATGCAATTCAGGTCGCAAGAGTCGCTTTTTATTTAAATGATTTTGCGGAGTGACCAATCCGTATTCATCTGTGACTTAGGATCGGGGCGTGGCAATATGAAATTGTATTCTTCCTGGGGTTCCCGACAGGTCGCTATAGGTAATAAAAAGTAGTGAGTGAATATAGCTGCATCACCATCCTTCTCAAATACATATTGGTGATTTCAAAAAGTGATTCTTATTTCAAACACCCAATACGTATCTAGCGTAGCTGCGTCCAGATTTGTTCTTATACCGTACCTCCATTTCGTATCAGTGTCGCGATCCAAAAACTCTGGACGACGTATCGTATCGCCTTTGAACGGGACGAAAAAACCGACTCGCGATGGCTCGGAGCGTACCTGTATCCGTATCTAGACGCCCGTACCACCGAACCGTACCGAACGGGCGTCCAAACTAGCGTTCTTGGATCGCGACGCTGATACGAAACGGAGGTTCGGTACGGACAAAAATAAGAACATATCTGGATCCGAGGGTTAGGCAAATGTGTACAGTACTTAAGTAGTCCCACATTTCGCCAGTCAATTCCCATGTAATAGGGCGTTTTAAGAGATGGTCTAATGACATAAAGAAAGTTAGAGGCGCAATCTGGTAAAGACGAGCAACAACTGGAAGATGCCTTCGTGTCATAGGACGTGCTGATCATTTAACCGGGAAATCCGATGTGTAGGTAGTTTAAGTTTTTTCCTGCTGGGGTTGCGGGTTTGTCCGACAGGGATATTGCGGCCCCGGCACACAGGCAACGGAAGGAACACGGGTGGGTTTTAGTCAGTAAAAGTCTGACACACCCTCTCGCTCTGCCCAGAGCGGGAGAAGTCATTTGATGATTTCCCATCCTCAAAAAAAAAAAAAAAGGTAGTTTAAGTTTAAAACCATGGTTAGTAAGGTATTATAGATAGTGCCATCCAAGAAGACGCACCTCACTCCGCGATTACTGTACTGTAAGCTGTACATTAGTACGGAGAGGAGCGGAGTGTAAAGCTCGCGTCACGTAAAATGAACGCGTACTGTGCAGTACGCGTGATTTTTACGTGACGCGTACTTATATTAGTAGTAAAGGTTCTATAATAATAGGGGGCGGGCCTTTCCTAGGAACCGGGTACAAATCCAGACCCGGGTGCTACTGAGAATTTCCAATTGGAAAAATCAAAATCTATGTTTTTCAATTAAATATATTTTGTAAAATTTCGTTACATTCAATTACATAAATGCTTTTAATGAGTAATTCCCATTCGCTTGGGGTAATGACTTTATTTTCCTTTTGATAAATTATAATTGTTTGTTGTTTGTGTCCACAGTTGGGTTATTTTCCAAATTAAACAGGAATAATATAGAATTAATATTCAAAGCAATTAATTATTGTTTTGAAAATTTCTATTCCAATTCGCTATAGTTATTATCATCATAATACTCATTATTTGTTTAAAAACGTTTGCTTAAATAGACAAGACCTAGAATGAATTTTTCTGTGGTTCATAAATGACTACTTACTTACATTGACATAAAATTGTCAATTTCATTGCATTGCGCGCCGGCACAGTATAAATAAGTGACAGTACTTCCTCATAGAAAACGGCTGAAACGAAGCGCTTCCAACCAGTAAGCAACAATCTCGAGTGCGTGGCAGTTACGCACGGACGCGGAAGGTTTATCTACCGAGCGGTCGTAGGCATTTCAAGGGAACTGCTGAGACGTAATACCTTATTATACTGTGGCGCCACCAACGCACTTTATCCGATATGAATCGTACCGTAACATCTATCATAGAGAGTTTCATTAACATCAGCTGTTTGTAAAAGCAGAAATTTTACTAGATCTATGCAGACAGATTTTTATGTTCAGCTATTTAGTCATGGGGTATGTCGAACTGATGAAACTTCGTCACGAAATCACGACGGCAATTCGTGCATCACACAAGTAATGGGTTTCACTTTGACTTTCATTTCTTAGAACATTTTGATGAAAATCTATGCGAAAAACAAAAGCGAATCAAAGCATCAAACCTGTCATCGCCATTACAGAAAAATTTCGCTCAGCAGAAAGTCTTTTATTTTCTTCATCATACAAATTACCTAGATGCTCATAATAATTACTTATGAAGGTAAACCTTTTTTTGCTTTTAAACAGTAGGCACTTCCTTTTTGTCCCTTCTAAATTAAAAATTAACGCGCTTAATAATGCTAAAGAACCTTGAAACAATTAACATAAAATTAAGACAAAGAATTTTGAAAAAGAAAAGTTCTGAAAAATATATTAACTCACATTTTAAAGAAAAAGCTTTGTAAAAAATGCAAATTTTTGGTCCTTTATGGCGGATATTTCCGTTAAAATAACTCATGCGTACTGTTATGTTAACATTTAAATTTGAAATAACATTTTCCACAGTAATATAAGGATATAAAACCCGTTTTATAATAATACAAAATAAATCTTTATTGCAGAGCACATGACGTAGGGTTAATTACGTCATGTGGTCTGCAATAAAGATTTTTAAATATATATTCTTTATGTGAATCATTCTTTTGTACGTATGTTTGTCATCTAACTCCTCCTAAACGGCTGGACCGATTTGGAAGAAAGTCTGCCAGGTCCGCTAGTATATATAAAATGTCGCCCATGGGCATGTACGCACCCGTATTTTTCTGAATATTCATGAAAAATTATGGAAAATTAACTTTAAAAGGGTCGTCAAATCAATTTTTTATTTTTTTTGGGATTTTTGCCATATCTCCGATATTATTGGCTCGATTTGGATTTTGTTTATTATTTCTAAAAGCTTATGAGTTGTTTTAGAGGATTAACTAATTTTTTTATTGTAAAATTTGTCGACTATAAAAAAAACCGCAGGTGAAGACATTTTTTTCTAAGAAAAAACAGTATTTATTTAAAAAAAAACACAAGTGTAAGTCCATAAAATCATAACGGGATATTGAAAAAAAATAAAAAAAAGTAGTAAGAAAAATTGAAAAGAAAAAAGAAAAGATAGACCCCTCTTTTTAAGTTTATTTACCATAATTTGTCATGAATATTCAGAAAAATACGGGCGGGCACATGCCCATGGGCGACATTGTACTTATATATATATATATAAAGAGGTTTACTAAAATAGTATCCTACCATAACAATTTGCAATAGATATGTACCAACACTCCAATTATGAATATTATTTACACAACAAGTATAGGTACCACTTCAACACACATTAAAAGCTATAATATTTAAATATTATTATTTATTTTACGGTAAGTCCCTACTCCTTAGGCAGTATCATGAGTAATAGTTGGGTAGGTACATACATAATGAGCAGGTTCTATTGGTACCTACTAATCGTATCCGTAAACTCTGAATGAGTCATCATGACCTCAAAATATTTGAAAGTGTTTCCGTCATAGGATGTAAGATGCCATATCTTGGTTATGTACTATACTTATAAATTTGATATTTTTACAAAAATATATATTTTTTTGGATCTGTGGCGGTATCTACAAGGCCACATGCGAACTACGCATCACAGTGACGTCACGCAAAATCCTGCATCGCGCATGCAGAGTTTACCGCGCGGCGAGTATTCATACAACGTCCCGACATCAATCGTCGGGCAGTTGCCCACCAGACACGACATCCATCTGGTCGGAGGATGCTCCCTTTTCTATGGAGGATGAGTGAACGTTACACCCTGTTCTTCAAACCTCTATACATATATGACCCCGACGTGAAATCCATATTATGGACTATTATAGTAGATTGATTGAAAAAACAATGTAGGTATCTACCTACCAACAAATGGAATATAATAAATTATCCTATTATTTTTAAATTGTGTGAAGGACGGCACTCACCACAAGCATTCCCTTCACGAATTTGTTTTGCAAACATTCGTTACGCGAGCATTTGCTGCACACGAACAAATTCACGAAGCGTATGCTCGCTGTGAGAGAGGTCCTTTACACACACATTCAAATTAGAAACAACAAAATATAGGTATCTAGTGCAAAATTTAAAATACCAAATGATAACTTATCTTAACAAATCCATAAACTAAATAATTAATAATGGACAAAAGTGTGGAAATGACGGGTTGTCGATGACTCACTGACTCAATAATGGCCGCTACCTGAGACGAGAGAATGCGCCTGAGTCAGCAAACTGATTCATACCATTGGGAAATTGACGTAAACGATTTGCATGTTAACTTGAGACGTTAAGACTGGTGTAAGTAAATTTATCGTGTTACTTGACCATAATAGGGGGGAATACGATAGTTAATAATTCTTAACTTAAAGATAAAGTAACAGTAAGTATCTGAGATGGTTGGAAAGTCAAATATACTATACCACACACATACACACATACTTGTATTACAAATAAACAATAAAAAAAATAAAAAAATAAACTATAGTAAGATTTTAAATTGGAATTTGGTTGACAACCTAACCAAAGTTGTTCAGTGAGTAAAAATAAGTAATGCATGATGTGCTTACCTCTAAGAAATTGGTACACTAATCTATAAGTCTATTGGATGTATCTCATATCTTTGTATCGGTGTATTCAATTGTTGGCGATCCAAATAAATAAAATAAAGTAAGTAAGTAGGTACCTATTTTAAATGGTCCTTAGTTTTGTAAGTAAAGTTACAAAAAAATAAGTAAGGTAAGTAGTTAAGTTAAAGTTACTGGTATTAATCAGAGATCTACTAACCTAGTTACCTATTAAAGAACACAGAAAATATAAAGATACTCGTATAAATCAGTATCAGTTAAATTGTTTCATTTTTATTCAGGTTTTCCTTTCAATTTGGCCATGAATGAATACATACCTACTCATGTTTTTTGTATTCGACTAAAAAGAAGAAGAGTATTTTTTTACATGTATTCAGTCAATGTCACTCAACATCCCCAAAGTTAGGGAACTGATGTTATCAAGTCAAAACAACTCAGAAGATCAAAAAAACAAGATTCACATAGCCACCAAACTAGTTTTTCCTTGACCGAAATTCACTCTCAAAGAGGTTACGAGATCCCTTTGATACCCAAGGGATGTCACTACAAAAAGTTCTGTAAGTAGACCCAAGAGGTTGGTCATTATTAGGGTTCCGTAGTAAACAAGGAACTCTTATAGTTTCGTCCGTCTGTCTTTCTGTCTGTCCGCGGCTTAGCTTAGAGACGGTGAGTACTAGAAAGCTGTAATTTGGCATGGGTATAATCAGATATATATTAATCACGTCGACAAAGTGGTAAAATAAAACCAAGAAATTTATTTTTTTAGTGTAGCTCCCCTACACGTAAAGCGGGGATGTTTTTTTTTTCGTCTTTCCTATAGTGAATCATTGGAATAGTCATGAAATATTGTGAGTTTGAAAAAAACAATTTTGGATTCAGGGATCCGTTCGAGAAATATTAAGCTTTAAACTGTTAATTTTTGTTAGAGTCAAGTGTGTCCCCCTCCCTGCCAGCTAAATGGTTGGTTTTAGATATGTGAAAAAATTAACGGAAGTAGTATATATAACGAAATTAAAAGGAAAACTATCAGAGCTAAGCAGGCTTTACAAGTTAACGAGTAATAATTGACAAACTTAAATTTGTGGTTGCATAAACATGTTTTTCAACTACAAACTTAAGTTTGTTCTTGCGATAAATTCATCCCAACTACGGAACCCTTCACTGTGCGTGGTCCGACACGCACTTGGCCGGTTTTTTTTTATCGTTGTTGTTGTACCTATATCTTCTCTATTTCATGAAGGGATATTTTCTAGATTTACATGTATATATTTGACTGTTTTAGGACAACGAGATATTTCGTTATTTACAAAGGACAGTAAAATGTTCAAATGAAGCAAATGTATGAAACTTATTGCAGGTGGGTTAGGGTGATAAGACTTTTAAGGTTATGAGAGAATTTATGATGATGACTGTCATCTGTCATATAAACCTACTAAACATTAGGTATGAATATTATGATGATGTCGATTTGGGTGTCGCAGCAAATGAGGTTCCCAGTACCTACCAATATTATGTAAGTATAATATTTTCAGCAAACAGGCACGACGCGACTCTAATAAAACAATTTCTGAGAATACTTCACGGTAGAAAAACTATCGGTGTCGCGTCCCGCAAGGAGTCTTTATGACTAACTAGCTGCGCCCCGCGGTTTCGATCCCGTGGGAATATCGGGATTAAAATCATTTCAATCATCATCCTATGTCCTAACCCAGGTCATGGTCTACCCATGTGCCAAATTTCATTCGAATCCGTGCAGCTGTTTTTGCGTGAAAGCGTAACAAACAAAGAAACAGACTCAATTTCGCATTTATAACATTAATAAAAATAATAATAATATAGTCGTGACAGCCAATGGCCTAATAGCCAAGAGCCTCGACCAACACCTGAGGAGGCTATCGTTGGGCAGCTGGATCAAGGGCTTGATTCAGAAAGCGGTACTTCTGGACACGGCTCGCATTGTTAGGAGGTTCCTCTCTCTGGAGCCCTGACCGCCGGTAGCTTGGACCCTGTTCCCGATACCGGTGGGCTACTATTTTTTATATTTTTAAATGTTTTAATTTTTTATATTCTAATATTTAAAAATATAATTTATAAGTATTTAAAATGTAATAAAGGAGATAATAATAATATATATTTAAAAAAAATTGAAATTCGGCGGCATCCGATTAGACTGGAAGCCGAACCCAACATAATTGGGAAAAGGCTAAGCAGATTGATAAGGTTTTCCTGCAAGAGATATTGCCAATACATACCGAATACTTGGTAACTAGAATACATAAAAAAATTCGTGGTATCAGTTAATATCGTATCGTGATCATCACCTACTAGAAGACATTAAACTGCCTGCCAATATAACCACAATCATGAATAATCAATCAATCCGCCTAGCCTTTTCCGAACGATGTTGGGGTCAGCTTCCAGTCTACCCGCAGGCAGCTTAACACCAGTATTTTACATGGAGCGACTGCCTATTTGTCCTCCACAATCCAGTAACTGGTTCGATACCCCTCGGTAAGACTGGTTGTCAGACTTTTGGGGTTCTGACTACCCGTAACGTCTGTCAAAGATCTACGAATGACAGCCGGGACCAACGGCTTAACGTACTTTCCGAGGCACGGAACGGTCTCGATATGTCACCCATCCACGAACCGACCGCGGAGAGCGTAGTTTAACCTTACATCGACCCGTACGGCTGTTATCATTTAGCTACCATCATAACTCAGTAGAAAACATTAAGAAGGCAGTTTAATCATGATGTCAGTCATTAAAAAACCAATAACTAGAATCATAACTTGGAAAAAAATATTGGCGTAAGTAACAGTATCCTTAAAGACAGTTTACTCGATAAATGATCAACAGAAAACCAAGCCAAGATACCAAACATGTCCCTAAACGATGTCTTGAACATACATCAACCAGTCGCTCCCGCACAATACTACGAGATATAATCGACCTCAAATCGATACATATAGCATTGCGATTAACCTAAATCGAGAATCGAGAACTTAGCCGGCTATATCCATTACTCATACTGATTCGATTTCTTGAGTTTATGTTATGAGATGGTAATGTGGTATTTATTTGATTGTCTTTCTTGATTGATGATGTCTTATTTTTGGCGTTTTTTCCTAATCGGGCTAGCAAATGTTTATAAACTGCTTCCATAGTCTTCTTACAGACAGTATTTTAGACTTTGTTGGCCCAAACATTTTGTAACTACCACGGCGTTGTCGGTGGCAGCGCAGAGGTCACTTTGACTCCATTTTTTGGGACACAGATGCCGTTTGTCCACCGCACCGTGAACCTACTATCCTGCCCTCTCACTATTTGTCCACAGCACCGTCAACGGGACGTCAACGAGAAACGGGATTACGCGGCCATTGTAAATGTTCTGTCGCTACTTTGGGTCGCCACCTCGTTCTCGTTGACGTCCCGTTCGCAGAGCGGTGGACAAACAGTGAGAGGGCAGGATAGGAGGTGGAGCATACTTTGAGTTAGTTTGCAGTAGGTATCATAGTGGTCAGCCAACGAAAAAATCGGAATAAAGTTCAACATACAATAATAGCTCATAGGTTTGTGCTTGGACTTAAGTTATAACTCGTTTTTAATGAGACGGTTGCGTCGTGAAAGTGCGTCTGGTATTAAGAGATCGAAATACTCTTATTTTAGTATAGTTGAAGAAGATCAACACCATTGCTGCTGGGGAGTTTGTTGCGCCACTTCTTATTCCCAGCTAAAGTACTAGGACATGGTGAAGGGCGGGCGTTTTGGGGGACTGTCTTCTGTCATTTTGACGTTTAAAAAGTGCAGATTCTTAACCTAATTTGAATAAATGACTTTCGATTTTGAATGTCTACAAACATAGTCTCGTAAGTAGATAATGTTGTCATTTACCTACACAAATTAGATGATTTGCGATATCAAGCTTCTACCAAATCTTCAATCATCCTAATTATGTAATATTATAAATGCGAAAGTGAGTTTATTTGTTTGGTACGCATTGACATTTAAACGGCTGAACGGAATTGGATGAAATTTGGTACATGAGTAGAACATGACCTGGGTTAGGATATAGGGTACTTTTTGCCTCAATATTCCCACGGAATCGAGACTGAAGCTTTGTGCAGACTAGCGCGACGCGACACCGGTCATTGTTATAGCGTGAAGTTTTCTTAGAAATTGTATTGTTCGTGTCGGGTCGCGCCGTAGCGTCGCGCTGGTCTGCACGAGCCTTTATGCGGGCGAAACGGCGGGGCTCAGCTACTGACTAAATAAACATTAATTTGTATAAAAACCTCATCAGTACAGCAGAGTGAGTGCTCTAAATTAATATTATAGGTGCCTTTATTAATAAACCCTAAAAGTTCTGCACTCTAATAGAGCTGTTTTCCACCACTCAGTGCTTTTCACTTTTCAATGGGTTTTTCACTTTTATATATATTTTTTCTTTTAAATTTATAATAGATGTAGGCACTAACAGGTGCTAGCTTGTTGTTAATCCTCTACTAAGTAAAACAAGTACTTAGTTTCTTTTGTTTAGATAAGATAATTACATACATTATTTAATTAAATATTTAGATAGCGTTGCGTAGTATGTGAATATTTGTTAGATAAGAAAATAAATATAGTCAGTGTCTATGATGTAATTTAGAGTCTGCTTCAACAGAGTGGAGAAGACAGAATGTCTCATGTAATTATTCATCTATATTACACGTTTGAACCTAGACAAGGATTCCGGGTGCAGCTTGCTTCCACCTTCGCCATGATCATCACTTACCATCAGGTAAGATGCAGGCAATGAGCATACCCGGCGCGGATAACAAAAAAAAATACAGAAAAGGGTGGCAAAAATGTTCTATTCAAATGAGGATTTTCATGAAAATTCACGCCACCAGTCGGCACCACTTTAACAAGAGGTCTTCCATTTTGACAATGAATATAAAATATATGATGATCATTTGTTCATCATTCAGTCACGACTAAAGAAAATATAGGGGCTTTGACATTTTTGACAGATGCCCGACTTGACGTCTCAGTGCTGCCACCTGACGTCATTTTCTATAAAAAACCCTTATTAATATGTGAGAGAATGCCAGAGTAAGTAAGTAGATAATATAATAATCTTTGATTTACCAAAAAACTTAGCCTTAGGTAACATCAATGTTTTTCAATAAAAGTTGTTAAGGGTATTACAGATGTTTATAAGTAAGATGCCTATCCTTCAAACTAGGAATAACCAGTGGGGTAGTTGCGTAACAAACTTAAAATGCCTTTTATATTTTGACAGTTCAATAACATTCATTGCGTCATTTACGTTGCCGAGCCGACGAATTTTTCAAACTAATAAAGCAATGGACTAGCTCCTTCGAAAACTATCGGATTGTCATTGAAAGTGTGTTAGTGTGTTCTTACTTTGAAGGACAGCGCTCTCCTAAATTAATGGAAATCAAGTATTTTTTAGCACTTTTCGAAAGACGTCTACCTAATGTCAAGTCTTCAAAAAAGTTATAAAAGATTAGCCACACAAAAGAACAACTGCACCAAGACGAATGTGAAAAGAAAGTAACACTGTTCAATCAGTCTTTAATACATTTTCTCTTTTCTAACTTATTTCTTATACGCGACAGACTGATACCTTTCCTTTGCTCCATTTCCACGCTTCTTAAACCTACATATATCTTGCAACAAACCATTAGATAGTGCTCATGACAACATACTATAACAAAAAATGCGATCTTCATAACTTTTATTTCAAGTGCAGCAAGGTCAAAATTGCACTGTCTCAGCTACTGTTATGCAATTTGTACAATCGCTCTTACAAATACTCGACACATTCCGGGAAATCGTTTTCATGCCACCGTAGAACTTATTGCTGTTGCAGTAAGGGTGACAATCCTTTGGTAAGTTTTAATAGTTGTGGTTAATATGTGTGATGATTGTCGTGGAATGGCATCAGCATCGTAAATGAGGGAATTAAGTGACGAGGAAACGATATGTATTAGTTGAGTGGTGACGGGTAGAGTAGTTCTGATAATCTTTGGCTGTCTTTCGTACTTATCTCAAGACACAGATATATGCCAGTGACCTTGAGTGGTTAGCTTGCGTGTTCTGTACTGAGCTCATGCAACGCGTCGTACGTCCAGCCAGTAATAGGACTCGCCCATCAAGGAGCGCTGTCCCAAGTTAGACGCATTATTAATTTATTATACATAAAACAAAAGTTATTTTAATAAAACACGTATACTAAAAGATCAATAGTTAAATTATCTAAATGGTTTCATAAAAATACGCTTGATAGATTTTGCGTGATTCTCAGTTTTTTATCCGTGTTAGACAACTATGTAATGTAAATATAATCTAAAATATTCATAATTAAGAAAATGCTCTTATTTAACATATATTTTTTCCAAACCATTAACTCGTTTAGACGTGATCTTCAGTAAAAGATCGTCGCCTTAAAGTTATGAATGATTGAAGGTTTCTCGTCAAACCGTCACAGTACTTAACAAATACGAATGGAGTCAAAAATAAGTGTAAATTGATCTTTCAGAACTAAACTGTGCAATGTGATCACTCCAAACCTTCGCTGTCCTCCGAATTCCCTGCCACCAAAGTTAACAAACATTCCTGTAAAAAATATTTCGCGACAAAACATCGTACATTATACGTATTCTCATGAAAAGGAATCACAGAATTCACAGATACTTTAATACATAATGTATATCTAGTTACTTCTTACTTCGTAATTTAAGTAGGTACGTATTTACAGTTCAGTGGCTAGTCCAGTCAATACTATTAGGATAGTAGTAAATCTCTCCTAGGTGTATGTACCAAGTACAACAAGCGTTCACTGCCGCTAGCCTATTCAGATTTATTGGGTTGGAAAATATGTAACATTTTGTTTAGATTATGCTGCGCTTTGATTTTGTTATTGTCAGAAAATTCCTCTTCAGTAAAGAAATACCTACATAGTATACCGAGTCTTATTTAAAGATATTTTCTTCTGTTATCTACAGAGTTATTGGTTATTTGTCGGCGATCCGTTAAGTTTAGGAGAGGTCATTTGCAACCAAATGACCCTTGATGACCCTATGTCAATGTCAACCGTTTTCGAGTACTTAATTTTATTTGGCATTTTATATTTTAAAATGTATTTATTAAAAATATAAAACGTCAAATGACTCGAAATTTTTTGACATTTGCATAGGAGTCAAAAGGTCATTTGGTTGTAAATTTCCTCTCTTACATCCCCATAATGGATTGCCGACATAATTATAACCAATAACCCTGTACATGTGTCTAACAGACTGGAACGATCGACGTTTCAATGTAATGCTGAACTGTAAAATACTTTTAACATAATGAGAGATAAAAAAAATTGATAGAGAGGAAAATACTAACTCTCGAAAAAAAAACGAGTCATAAACATTAAATAAAAGTAGACGAAAAAAAAAGATTTAATAGCATAGACGCAAGTACCTATCTATTTACCTAGGTACTCTGCAAACAATACAAACATCACTGTAATGCGGGCCAGAGGTTCAAGTAATTAGGTTCAAACAGTTTGATCAAATAGAAATACGAAAATATTATAATAAAAAATAAATCATATCATTATTATATTATAATCATATTTCTTCATGCCATTTGACAAGTCATTTTTGCCCAAATTTTCCCACACACATTCATGCCACTTTGATAAAATTGTTTGAACTAGCCTGTTTGATCAAATTACAGTTCGCGTCAAATAACTTTGCAGCTCTGAAGTTAGGTTGCACACGCGTGCTGGCATGCGCACTACTGTTTTATAAGTAAGATTGACTACTGCGCAATCATTTGTAGCCTACTTCAGAGCGGCAAAGTTATTTGACGCGAACCATGGCGAAAAATTGGCAGTAAATGACAATGATAATCTTTAATTAAAGCAATTTTATTTAGATAACCAAATGAAAATTAAAGATAACTATTCAAGGCTAGTAATATTGAGTAACAACCTTATCCCATCACTACGTCATCGATTCCACACACGATCAAAGAATAATCCGAATACCTTTGAACATCACTAACTCGAAGTTAACTCATCCATTACAAAGTTAAATCGCTCACTAGCGTAACAAATATGGATTTGCACTGATTCTTTCAAACAAAAAAAAACTTGTTAACACCTACCTTCTATAGTCTATAGTCTTAAGAAGTCGACTGAGCTGGGAGCTGGGAAAGTCACGTAGTAACAATCTTCTTATGGAAGCAATGAAAATCGGAAACCGGAAAATCGATTTACGGTTGAATATCTTGATGGTATTATCATGGCATATATAAGAGAACTAACATAATATAACAGCAGGCCTGTATTCCCGAAGGGTTAGGCACTTAGGCAGAGATGTACCTATAGTACACCCACATTTCGCCAGTTATGTTTAAGTCCCATGTAATAGGGGACGAGCCTACTGCCATCAACCGGGCACAAATCCATATGAGAAATTATCATACCTACATAATAATATTGTGACTAAATAGATACCTAGTACATGCAGTAATCAACGTAAACTCTAACCTGGTGGTAAGGTACATGACGCATGCTCGAAATCGAGCTTCAAGGAAAAAAAAAAACAATGATTCATCCATTGACCACTCGAGTCCATTCACAAATGTATGGATGTTCGCTGCAATCGTAATCGATGAGCAATCGTGCCTACACGTGAGTCGAGTAATCATCGAGTCAACAAAGTCATGCTAACTGGTTGCTGGTTGGTATTTGTTTAAGATGTTATCTTGAACTTACCGTATCTATCACTACCCGTTTTTGCGTGACGTACGTACTTTACGTGTAAATTCTAAAAAGGGCATGGTAAATATGCATTTAGTTATAAAGTTTTAACCTGTCTAAATAGGTGACGATTATCAACCACGTTTCGCGTAATTTTGTAAAAAGTATCCCACATCTCAAAATTCAAAAGTCTTTTATTCAAACTAGGCTGAGAATCATTACTTTTCGAACGTCAAAATTACATAAGACAGTCCCCCAAAAACGTCCACCCTTCACCACTTCCTAGTGCGTTAGCTGGGAAGAAGTGGCGGTTATTTAAATAAAAATCTGCTGTTCCATTCAAACTTGATTGCACTTTTCTATGAAACAGCAGATTTTTGTTTTAACAACCGACGAAATATGTAAACGCAGGGAGGGGATCAGAATCATGTACTGAATCCATGGTAAAAGATTTCGCGTCGATGTCCCTGTCGTCCTGTATAACTTGAAGTATTTCCTAAACTCCTCACTTTTACAACTTAGAAGTTACAAAACAAATCCTTTCGTATACTATCGAAACAATTACTTAACCGACTCAATTTTACAGATACGTAACTACTTAGCTAACTAACCGGCTATAATGAAGTGGGTTTAACGGCGTGTGTGACCACCTCAGTGCGGGTCAGTTCATTGTTAATCGTGAATTACGACCGACGCACGCAGCCGTTGTAATTAGCTGGTGAATGTATGAGATGCTCGCAAACCCACGCAAAACAGACAATAAGACCTCTTCTGATAAAAACGACGTATTAAACAGAAGCAACAAATCAGAATAAAGTGTAACAATCACTTATAGGTAAATTCTGCATGCATACAAAAATTATTGACACTTACAAAAAAAAAAAAAATGTATAACACTATAATATAAAGTTGCACTGAATAGAACTTAATAAATTAATTAAACTAAATTAAAACAGACAAATTATGAACAAAACAAACTAAAGTAGACAAAATTAATCCAAATATTAATTGAGAAAAGCTATTACACAATTGACGACTTCCTTACTGATAAATCTCTGCACTGATTGTTACCTAATATTATGATTGACATACATGTTCCTATTCTAACACTTTTTATTCTGATTGACACTTTGACATACTTATATTATTTTTTGACATTACTGTAAAAATGTCACTACTTACTGATATTAGTCTGTTTTTTGTTTTTTGTAATTCTAATGATTTGTCATTTATATTTATTCGGTATCAATTGAATTTCTGTTTAATTTTGGAATTGAATATTATTTGCATGCCCACGAGACGGTAGAATATGGAGGACTACTTTTTTTAAGAAAACATCTATGTACCAATTTACCCATGTTTGCAATAATAAATGATTTGATTTGATTTGATTTGATCAAAACTAGGTAATACAAAAAAAGTAATAACCTTGAATCTATAAAATAAAAAAATATCGCTAGGCTGGGTGACTAGAAGAGTTTTATCGGAAGGAACGAGCTTAAAACGGAACAAAAATAAGCAAATGTAGAAACGTAAACAGAGCTAAAAAGGTAAGTATCAATCAATCAATACATCAGTTATTCTCTTTTCACAAAGTTACTAATAGTTATTGTGTACAAAAAATGTCTCAGCTGTATTCCACCTTTGTGAGAGACTGGTGCCTGATATAGGTTTTTGGGACAAAACCTGTGTTACAGGTCACCAGGTCACCAGTATGTAAGGATCATAGCAGGTAGCGTGTTGTATTATCTGCCTACTCCCATGGGAAGGAGGCGTAAGTTTATGTATGTAGGTAAATAAGAAAAAATATAATACTTTGAGATATACGAACGGGGATCGTCAGATATCAATACGTACGTAAGAGAACATTATGTCCCAAAGCTCCTATTTTCTTTCCACTCGATTGGCCTGGATATAACTGATAAGAATCATCTAGAGGTCTCCTTTCAACTGTGTGACAACAATACTACCAAAATCTAAGGATGACAGGCAAACGTTCCGATCTTGTAATAGCACCAAAGTGTTTTGTCTAGGCTCGCACAGTAATAGATTGATTACGACTTGTCAAGCCGTCGCCCACAAACAAACATTGTTGATAGAGGCTCCCGACGCGTGGGAAGACGAACAGCCGACGGTTCAATTGAAGATTGAACCGTCGGCTGTTCGTCATCATATGATACAATGTTTTTCATTCGATCGGCCGAAAAATATTTCATGGAAATAAAATAATAATATACTTCTCACGGAGAAGACGTCGACTTTGAGCTGAGTTCAATTTACGCCGAATTTTATTTATTTATATAATACACTACAACTATTATTACAATGATAATGATATCCTTGTGAATTCACTCCGTGACAAGCAAAAATGTATATCTCCTCTGCTACAAGGTTAAGGGTGCGAAGCGCCGCGTCAGGGGCGCCTCATTTACCAGATTAGTGCGGCCACGAGATACAGCTAGCAGCTGAGGTCGCCGTCGCCGCCACACAATTAAAGAAGACGAACAACCGACAACCTTCAGTCTGTGAAAAACCTGAAGCTGATATGCCTCAACCACGTAAGCATAATCAGACTATAATATTCCCACTGCTGTGAGGCCTCCTCTCTTCGAGAGGGAGTGGGCTGTAATCTATCACGCGGGCCCAGTGCGGGTTGGTAGATGTCACATGTCTTCGATTTTTTTGTTCTAGGACATGCCGGTTTCCACACGGTTCAAACACGTAAGATAGTTGGCAATTGGAGGACAAATCGGTGATCTATGCTACGATCTATCTGGGATGTGACATTTTGGCGATTATGGCGTATAGAGCACTTAATTTGGATTGATTAATTAGCAAAAGAGTCAGTTGTATGTCTTCTATACTACTTGAAGATTTGCTGCTAACAATATTCTTTATACAGAATGTAGCTGCTGGTGCAAAAACTTCTGGATTTCCAAAGGTTTTCTAATACAAAACTAACTTTCTCTAACTTTGAACGATTTATAGGACATGCGATCGATATTTGCAAAAACTTTTCGAATTAAAGATACCTAATTTGTTTCCCAATTTCTAAATACATTGCGATTTCGGGTTCAGAGAACTCTCCACACTCATAAGAGATTTTATCATTATTTTTATCCCAAAATAAACAGGCTTATCAATCAACAAGGCGCCGCACCTCGGTCTGTCGCTTAGCTAACATACTCGTAAAAATTAGGGAACTTTGGTATATCCATCAATGTTATTTAATCACACGTCCACAAATATAGGGAGAACTTTTTATATGAACATTCATTATTTCGGCACATAGCTTCTTTTTTTGGAAATGGAAAAATTCAGGACCAGTGAAAAAATAACTTCTATTTTTAACACAAGATAATAAATATCACGCCAATATTGAAGAGTTGAGCAAAGAGGTTAAGTACAAACCTACACTCACATTTCTTCATTTCTGTTTGAGCCTAAAGGTGCTGATAAACTTGAACATTCACTTGTAACAGAACATCGAGCATTCGCCATTTTTAATTTGTCGAACTGAACAACGAACAGAGCCAAGCATATACCCAAACATCGCTACGCACATTTTCACGATCTTTCTAGCAAACGCTCTAGTATTGACTAGAGCGTTCGCCAAAAAAATATTTTTCACGAAGATGGAAACGGAACAATGACGGAATGGCTTGGCTCGGCAAAAAGCTCAAAGCAAATTAACTGTCCTTTCGCTAGAATGCTCGCTAGAACGCTTGCTAGAATGCTCGCTAAAACGCTCCCGTTTATTTATCTGTAATGTAACATTCGCTACAATGCTCATTATCGGGCACAAAATACGTAGACTGATCGAATTGATAAATTCTTAACCGGTAAAGGACCGCGGCACCGAATGTTGGCAAACCTAAAAACACTGTGTGACCCGGGGATACCCAGCACCCACGATCCCAATCTTGATATATATTCCTAGAATCCTAAATATATCCGTTGGCATTTTCAAGAGAGAATTTTTGAATTCAACAGGTGTAGTTTTATCGAGTATTTTTCTTTACAAACTTATGGCAATCTTCACGTTCCGTAAAGGCAGGTAAGTAAGTTAAGCGTTTTTCTTCGAAAATGCTCTTAAAGAGGGTATCAGCCAATAAGGATGTCCCTCACAGACAGTGTTGTTCATTCGATCGAAATAAACCCTTGCTTGCCTCAAGTGATACCAGCTCAGAGAAGTAGTATTATGTACCATCACGTAACGCTACGATGTCCCACTAAACATTAATAAACTCGTAGACTCGAATGTTTATCATCCAAATATTTGGAATTTCCAAATTAATCCCACGCAGATATCAAACGAAAATATTTGCAGGCATTTAATACAACATTTATATACCTACGGCAAATATACTTAATAAACAAAAATATTTAGTAGATACAGGTAAGTGTACTTAGCGTATTTATTGATTAAAAAACTTCATGTTTTAAAAGATACAAAACGAGACAATATCACGCATAATAAAGCGATTTGCTACTAAACTGTTCATCATACTATTTATGGACTTATTCACCTGCATAAGTCTCGATCCCATGGGAATATTAGGATAAAAAGTATTCTATGTCCTAATCCAGGTTATGGTCTACCCGTGTACTAAATTTCATCTAAATCCGTTCCGCCGTTTTAGCGTTATCGTAACAAACTAACTCATTTTCGCATTTATAATACCAGTTAGGATAGCGATGTAATAGACACAAATCTTCCGAAATAAATTCTCTAGAATATAGTGAAAACCGCATCAATATCCGTTGCGGAGTTTAGAAAAAGAACTCGGTCACACAAACAGACACGCAAAACGAATTTTATTTGTTATGTAGTTAAGTACTTTAATATTACGTCATCTATCACCATATTATGTAAGTTAACCGAGTGGTTAGTCAGTGGATTGACCGCAACTGTCTCCAGTGTACAAAAACGATGACTATACGCTTTATAGCTTTATGCCTTTACTGTTTATGTCTCGAAAATCCTCGGGATTATGGTTTAAACGGAGATACTTATAAACTGACCACACTAAAGCCCGCTTGCACTACAAATCACTAAACATATTTAAAAAATCAATACATGGTCGGCCGAGCTCTGGTCGGGTGAAAATAGAGAATGAAGTTCATACTAATTCCTAATTCCATGCTGCCATGATAGTAGGTACTTACTAATTCCATGCTGCCATGATAGAAGGTACTTACTAATTCCATGCTGGCATGTCACTATTTTAAGGTAGCAATCTTGTTCTTAATTTTGGGTGACTGACCTCTGCTCTGGTGAAAATACGGAGAAAACAATTTTTCCCAGATATGAGACTGTAGCGGCATCTACATCGCTACATGCGAACTACGCATCAAATACCTGACGTCACACAACATCCTGACGTCACACAAATCCTGCATCGCGCAATTAGTTTACCGCGCGATAAACATATATACAAGCTTCCCGACTTCAACCTCTGGGCGGTTGCCCACCAGACACGACACCCGTCTGGTCGGAGGATCCTTCTTTTTCTATGGTGGATGAGTGAACTTTACACCCTGTTCCTCATACATACCCCTAAAAGACCTACTAGATCGATATTTCTCCCACGTAAACCCCTTTATTGCAACTTTCATCGAAATCGTGTCGTGTTAGACACATTTATTGTTACACATATTTTGTGATATGTGGTCAAATCGGGCTTAAGTGTGGTCAGTTTATGAGTAATTAAGAACTGTCAAGTCTTGTAGTTTCTGACTCAAGGGTGACAACTGACTAAGACGAAAGTTCTCTCTAAATGAGATTTCAGGACGCAGTTGAACTTTTGTCACAGAAGATTGACAGGATAGGTCAATCATCGAGTACCTACTTAGGTGCTTGGGCAATGCATTATTTCATTAATTAATAATCATCATCAGCCAAAAGAAGTCCACTGCTGAACATAGGCCTCCCTCAAGCCATCGTTACTTCGACCGATTCTGTGCTTCCCGCATCCGGCGGATTCCTGCGGCCTTCACAAGGATCTTGTGGGAGGCCTTCCAACGCTTCGTCTTCCGGTACGCGGTCGCCACTCCAGAACCTTTCGGCACCATCGGCCATCTGTTCTACGAGCAATGTCTATTGCTTACTGCCTCTTAAGTTTGGCAATTCTTCTGGCTATGTCGGTTACCATGGTTCTCCTACGGATCTCTTTATTTCTGATTCGATCACGTAGGGAAAACTTCAAGCATAGCCCTCTCCATTGCCCTTTGGGTGACTTTTAGCCTTCTGATAAGGCGCATTGTGAGCGACCACGTTTGAGTGCCATAAGTCATCAATGCAACTTGGAGAAAATAGGTCTCGGTTCAAACATATAAGGGCAGGTATGCGCCACACGCTACGGCACACGTGTAGGACATTAAAATTCACAACGTTGTTCAAAATCCGTGCCGAGGAGTCAAGGACTTATTTGAATATATCCTGTTTTAGTTTTCCAAGTACCAATACACATAGGAGAAAACGAATAAAGATGGCTGTAAATGATTTTAGTTATGGAATTGAAAGCATAGGGCCAACTGTTTTATGATTTTCGATGAACTAATTATTCCTTGAAATAAATATGGATGACTAGCTTTTGCCCGCGGCTTCGTTCGCGTAGACGTCAGAAATTATCCTACTGGAACATACAAATGGGAATAAAAGTATCCTTTGTTCTTACCCAGGTCATGGTCTATCTGTGTGCCAAATGTCATCAAAATCCTTTCAGCTGTTAGGGCTTGAAAAGGTATCAGACAGATAGCTACTTTCGCATTGTATATATACGTATATATAAAATACTAGCTGCATACAAGCTGGTAAAAAAATACCACAGGACGCAACATGGTACTAAAAAGTTTTTCGAACAAAAAGCTTTAAGTATAAAAGAAACGAAAATGCTAATACTTACTTATGTATAAAAACTTCCGAGAGCAAAATTCACGTTTCCAAATTACGTTCGGTTCTAAAGGAACATTTATCGTGGTATGTAAATTGTTTCACACTCAACTCAACTCTCACACAGTAGGCACTTACTTTAATAATTGTATGAGCTTCAATAACTTTAAGTTGAGTGTCTTCCGAAACGCTGAGTTAAGCCATTCTCTTTGCACAGGCCTCTTGTGGATTTGAGGGAGGAGCTCAACAAAGCTGAATAAAATTTTTCTTATGTTATTTTATTCTATTTGTAATTCACGTATTTGGTTTTGAGGCGGCATCTACATCGCCACATGCGAAATACGTATCAAAGGCCTGACGTCACACAAAATCCCGACGTCACACAAATCCTGCATCGCGCAATTAGAGTTTACCGCGTGAACGACATATATAAGACTATCCGACATCAATCGTTGGGCAGTTACCCGCCAGACTCGACACCCGTCTGGTCGGAGGGTCCTCCCTTTTCTATAGAGGATGAGTGAACTTTACCCCCTGTTCCTCATACCTCTAAAGTTTTATATAGCGTGGGTCGTGGTTATAATAATAACAGCCGCACGGAGCGATCGACGATTAAGCTACGCTTGCCGTGGCCGATTCGAGGATGGGTGACCATCCATTACTTAAGGAGACTCCTCCGTGCCTCGGAAAGCACGTTAAGCCGTTGTTCCCGGCTGTCATTTGTAGGTCTTTGACAGTCGTTACGGGTAGTCAGAAGCCCTAGTCTGATAACCAGTCTTATCAAGGAAGTCAGATAGGCACTCGTTCCTCTATGTAAAACAAACTGGTATTCAGCTGAATCCTGCACACTACTGGGATATAGGCCTCCTCTCTGTGAGAGAGAGTGGGCCGTAATCTAACACGCGGGCCGAGTGCGGGTTGGTAGATGCCACATGTCGAATTGTTGGTTCTAGGACATGCCGGTTTCCTGGCGATGTTTTCCTTCACCGTTTTGAGAGCAGTGGTGATGAAATAATTTACACAAAATAAAGCGCCTGTCTGGGTTCGAACCTACGATCTACAACTCGTAAATCGCGGCCGTTACCATTGAGCTACCACTGCTCAATGTAGTAATATTGTAGAGAAAAGCTAGTAAGTATATATGCTCTAATATTAAGCAACACATATCAATTTGAAATCTAAATATATTTTGAGCATCCCAATTATAATTCACTAACTTCGTCGGCTAATTTGTCAGTGGCCCATATTCTGGTCCCTAGAGTTCAAAGGGCTATATCAAAACTATGATGGATAACATGTTTCTACAATTCGTAATTAATATCAGTTAAGTTTACTAACGTAGTTATCTAAGCGATCTATATGGATCCAGAACGCTGCCAGTCATTTTGATGAGATTTCGGATGGATGAGTGCTACGCTAATTTTGAGATCGAAATTGGGCCACCTATTTGGGCTCATATAGCATCCTCGCTCGAACAGACAAGACCTAATAGGTGGCACGCAGTGTTCCATGCAAGCCTTTTATAAGGACGTGTGGTCGTAGGATCGGCCGCACTTAGTGACGGGGCCCGCTGCGTAAGGCGGGCTGACCAGTCGCAGTTGCTTCGAATGTACAAATATCTCCCGGGCTCCCGACTCATGGTAGTAGAAGGAACAGTGGGGTTTTAGCCGATAGGAGTCCGGCATAACCCGTCTACGAACGGAGGGATCCATAAGGATTTCCCGACAGAAAAAAAGTAACATACTTAGCTGATGTATTTCAAGGAAGATGTATTTAGTTAACATAATATATGACATCTTAAACATTGCATTAAGATGTGGGTGGTAATATTAGATTGTGAACATTGAATTCACAAAATCTGATGAAATGTAGCGAAACACAATATGAACAGTTCTAATGCATCAATGCGATGTAATCCAATGTTAAGCGTCACAGTTTTTAGACAGATAAGTAATGCAAGAACAAGTTTTGTTTGTTGTGAGTATGTAGCAATCGTATAACTGGCCTATAGGGGGAAATGGTTCGGAATCGTGATGTGTCCCAATTTAGGATTTTCAGCTCTAAATCCTATAAAAATATGGTTGAGATTGTTTTAATTTGTTAGGAACGTTCACAAATAAACGAAGTACCTACATAAAATTTCATATTTTCCCTTATAAAAGTAAGTAAGCATTGGAAAAGTTTTTCTAGTTTTAATTAACCTTTTGGTGGAATTGTTTAAATGGTTCGTTGCGTTATTATGTGGGTTGATGTTAGATTGAGCTTTTGTACATATTAATTTGTAGGAAGCCTTTAGTGTGGTCAGCCGACTGGAACTATCAGCTAAATGCACTGACGTATACATATATTCATTAATGTTTGTACTAGGAAAATAGTTTGAATGGATTGGATAATAATATCGTCATAGGACCACAAACATTGTGGTTGGAAAATTTAAACATTTAGATTTTTCTGTTTCATTCAAACCCAGGTTATCCTTTTTTAAGTAGATAAACTTTCCTGCTCCTTATATACCAAAATTGAAAGTCAATTTTAAATTCACGATTAATTTTTTTATTAAATTCTAAAACTCTGATCAGTGTTACTTTACACAAGCAATATAAAATTCAAACTATTTAATTGTTCTTATAAAAAAATATTTCGCTTAAAATTTAAGAGGCCGGTGACCTGCCTATCCCATTTGGTTTTATTCCCCTTTATTTCTTTAATAACCCAATCAGTGGTAACAATATTTCAACACAAGAACCCTAAAATGGTATGTCAAATGAGATTACACAATTTGATTCCTTGTTAAGCATCAGTTGGACTGTGGACACTGTAATGGATGGCTAACCAACAATTAAACCTAATTGGTATCATTCGTGGGGCGAAGACCGATGCGGGCATTTTACACTGGCTTTTACAGTTCGAGCTCTGAACCGCAATCATGTGTGGTATTGTTTTAAACTTTAATTTTATACAAAATGGAGACGACAACACGACAATAAATTAAACTTCGTTTATCAAGATGACGTTCCGTTTCTGTTTACAAAAATTCAATCAAATATATCCCATAGTTTCGTCACTATAGTCAAAGATCGGCAAAACCCATAGCCGGCTCTTCACTAGTATTAGTTTATTCGAAGAAATTACTTTTTAGGGTTCCGTACCCGAAGGATGCCAAACGGAACCCTATTATTAAGCCTCCGCTGTCCATACGTGTGACTGTCAGCGGGATGTACTTATCTCATGAACCGTAATAGATAGACAGTTGAAATTTTCACAGATTGTGTATTTCTATTGTCGCTAAAACAACACATAATTAAAATAAAATACGTATAAACTTAAAAATTAAAGGGGGTCTGGTCTCTATACAAAAAACGTGTTTTTTTCTGCATTTTTTGCTCGATAGTCCGGTCCGACTCGCACTTGGCGGGTTTTTTATATCGATGTTAGGATATATATATATATATTTATTTATTTTTTTGTATCGTGGGTGCGTTTACAAAAATAGAAACTCACATACACTAACACCCAGACCCGGAACAACTACTTGCAGATCATACAAATATTTGTTCCGTGCGGGGATCGAACCCGCGACACGTTGCGCAGAAGTCGATCGCTCAGCCACTGCGCCAACCGTGTCGTCAAATAAAAAGTTTGATAAGTTTGAGTTTGATAGTTTGTTTTAATTTGATAGTTTCAAATTACCTTTGTATTGCCAGTGCTTTCATTCATTGTCATATTGTCGTCATCATATTGTATATCGTGGTACTCTGCCAGTTTATGTTCACGGTTCTTAATTTCAGGAGAGGTTCATTCTGTTATATTTCACAGCTGTAAGCATCAATTTTTATGATCGAAAGACAAAACAAACACTGGCTTGAGTCAATCTGTTGTTATTTTAAGATGTCTGCTGATACAATTTTCATCGTTTCTGCAGAAAAAACATCACAGACTAGTTTATTGTTTGACAGGTGTGTTATTTACACGTGTGACGCGGATGATGTCTATCTATATATACTACCGTCCTGTCCCTGCTGCGCACGGTTTTCACGACTTGACAAAACATCGATATTTCTTTATTTTATGTAAATATGATATTAAACATAAAACTTCCGGAATAAATTCTCTAAATGATGGTGAAAACCGTATCAAAATCAGTTGCGTATTTAAGGAGAATAACGCGGTGTGCGTCGTTTTGGAATGGGCAACTAGCTTCAACTTTCTGACTTTCTGACTGTAAATGGTTTAATTGAAATAAATGTTTTGAGTTAGAGTTTGAAACATGTCTTTTGTAAGCTTACTAAATATAACGTTTATGCATTTAACTGAGAAATACACTGTGAACTATGTCGATACGACGAAACGATAAGGTTTAGAAGATAACATCGATTTCCTGCTTCAAGATTAGCTAGTGCTGTATTCCTGTCGATCATTAATTCCAATAACGAAGATCTTAAAAGTTCCCCTGACTTATTATATAATTGATTCAGAATCCGAAATACTTTGTTAACATTTCTAGCAATTTACAAAAAATCTGATGCAGTTTCAAACTAAGCTTATAATAATAGAATTATTTAAAAACCATCAATCCCAATTTGTTGATCAAGGTAAAATTTAGGAACAGAAACACTAGACAAAAAAGAAGAGATCCCATATTCACTATAGACCTCGATGTTTAATTTTGTCTAACACTACAGCTGGCAAACCATCAAAAAATTTGGTCTGCTTATAATGTCGGGTTGACGAACCACAGCGGATAATAAAGAATGAGTATGAGTAATCAATAAGGATATCCATTCTTGTGACAAATAGTGAAAACTCTCGTGAATTCTAATGAAAGGTGATGTCATTGGTCGTAGCCTAATTCAAAGAAGAAAAAAAATGCCGTCATGAGGACTGCCGAGAGAAATGAAAACTTAAAACTGATATTAGCGCCATCTATATTCTGTAGTAGAGCACTACAGGGCGCGAGCATGTCGGTGAAGCGAATCTATAGGTTTTTCGCCTAACGAAAATCTCTCGACGCATCTAAAGAAGTTTTCACTTCAAAAATTGGTTTATTTGTCACAGAAACTCGTGTAAAAAGGTAAGTTAGTTAGAATAAAGAAACAAAATAGCGGGGTAATTGCGTAACACACATACAATGGAAATCGATCGCAGTGCATTGAAACTATCATTTTGACAGTTCAGCCGTGATATTTGCGTTATTTACGTTGCTGAACAGACGAATTTTTCAAACCTATGAAGCAATGGATTAGGAATTTCCTTCAAAACTCTCGAATTGGGATTGAAAGTGTGTCACGCAAGGTGCTGATTTATAAACACAATTTGTCAGAGATAGTCAATGAAACCGCCAAAAATATGCCCAATAATAAATATATAATTAGTACCACCCTGGTGCACACAATGTGAGGAATAAATGGCATTTCTCGGTATTGGTAAGTGGAGCGAATTTAGTCACCTACGTAACTTATTTGGTTGAATTTTAATGTTTTGTTTTGAAACTTAAACTGTAGGTTCTGTTTCGATGAACCTTGCACATTTGTTTTGTAGATTTTCCTGCCTTTGTTGTACGTAAAAGATGTTTCTAATATTTAAATATATTAATTTAGTCTTCTAAGTTTTGTGTCGCTGGTACTCTTCTTCGTTGTTTTTATATTGTTTGAGCCCAGTGGGTGGCCTGGCCACGTTGAACCACCCCATCAAGTGGGGCATGGTTTGGTCAGTTTAAGCAAGCACTGACCTGAGGTTGATACTGGTATGTTATCTTTAGCAAGCTCATTGTACTTCCAGTCTTCTTTCTTTTTGAAGTGAAAACTTCTTCAGGCGCGTTGAGCGATTTTTGGTAGGGAATAAACTCACGGATTCGCGTCAACGACATGCTCGCGTCGTAGTTCAGATATTCTATAGAAGGTAGATGGCGCTAATACCAATTTTAAGTTTTCACTTCTGTCAGCAGTCCCCATGACCACCAATTTTTTATTTATTTGGTTCCTTACCTATAACCATACCATCGATACTATTAATTTTGCACTCAATACGTTCGCTTCTAATATTTATAGCTGTTGTTATTTGCTAAAATCTTAAGAGCGTTTATTCTGAAAGTGGGCAAAGTCGTAAATAGATGTCAAATAATTGCAGCTATAACACTGATTTAGATGTTGGAACCATTTTAGGTGTAAAAAGGCATTTCGAGAGTTTCCAAATACTTTTTTTTACATTTAAAACTAAATATTCGGTGTTATGTTATGTTATTAATTATTGCATTTCATCATCAATATCTTAGTTCACTACATAGCCACATTTCATATTTACATACAGTAAGTATTGCCAAATTAATCAAAACAGGTAAATATTTGACAGCTATTTGCGACGTTGCCAACTTTTAGGATAAGCCCTCTTGACAATGCAACTGTTACTGCCCAAAGTATACAACCGATGTTACTGTTACCTTGCAGATTAACTCTGACTAATCAATAACTAGGTAATGTAACTATCCCAAGAATGTACCGCAACAAATCGCAATTCCAAAGTAACCATGACAATTCTTTCTTGTACAGTTATGCAAATTAAACGACACCTTTATTAAAAACAACCTCTGACTCACACTTATTGAAAATGGCGTCTTTTTGCATAATCGTGTAGGAACTTATGATACGAACCACACACGATGTGATTAAACAAGGACATAGTGAAGTTATACATGTGTTTGAAAGGTGAAATAATCGGCGAACTGTTTTGATATCAGACGGTGGCAATATTTACGATATCGGTTTTAATATCCGACAATATTTCAACTGCAAACTTGATGGATTATGTCACGGTAATTTGAACTCTGTAGTTATTGTGATAAGGAATGACGCAGGATTTCAATGAGGTTGGGAAGGTTTGTAAATAGTATTGCAGTGTTAACGGTGTAAGGCTAAATGTTGGTTATTGACGCGCAAAGAGCATTCTGTACCTACATGCTTATGATTGTAATTTCATAATTTAGAATTATTATATGACTAACTGTTGTCGCGACTTCGTCTGCGATCCAGGATGAAAAGTCTATGTCCATATCCAGGTCATGATCTACTCACGCGCCACATTTCATCCAAATCCGATAAGTCGTTTCAGCGTGAAAGCGTAACAAACAAACAAACTCAAGTTCGCATTTATAATATTAGTTAGGTAGGATTTGTGTAATTTAATTAATTTTGTAAAGTCAATGATGTTTTGTTTCTGTTTTGTGTGTAATTTAATTTTGATTTAATTTATTTTATGTAAATTCAGATGCAAATTATTGTTAATGAACAAATGACTATGACTATTTGTACTTAGGTATATTTTTGATACTCAAGTTTCTCTGCTCTCAGAAAATTGTTGTTTTTGGTTTAAGTAATAGGAGGAGTGTTACAAAATATATCCTCCAAAATCTATTTCCTAGTTATATTTCTGAACACATCTTTGCCGATAATTGTATTGTTGTGTTGCTCAGTAGCAGCCCGGAGTCTGAATTGTTGCCCGGTTGATGGCAATAGGCTCGCCCCTATTACATAATACAATATTTTATGTCACATGTATTGCTTGTGTATTTCACACAATTCCCAGAAACCACATAAGCAAGCAGTCCCCAGCTAACTGAACAGAAGTGTATTATCCACTATACTTAAGACGCAGATATATGCCAGTGACCTTGAGTGGTTAGCTTGCGTGTTCTGTACTGAGCTCACGCAACGCGTCGTACGTCCAGCCAGTAATATGACTCGCCCATCAAGGAGCGCTGCCCAAATTAGACGCATTATTAATTTATTATACATAAAACAAAAGTAATTTTAATAAAACACGTATACTAAAAGATCAATAATTAAATTATCTAAATGGTTTCATAAAAATACGCTTGATAGATTTTGCGTGTTCTTAGTTTTTTATCCGTGTTAGACAACTATTTAATGTAAATATAATCTAAAATATTCATAATTATATATATTAAGAAAATGCTCTTATTTAACATAGGTATATTTTTTCCAAATCATTAACACTACTCGTTTAGACGTGATCTTCAATATAAAATCATTAAAAGTCGGTTATCGTCGCCTTAATACTGTATTAGTCATTGAATGCCTTCCACTCGGCGTGTTCACGGTTCGTTGGTAATATTCATGCCGAACAGACGGACGTGACAGTTAATGTTAATCGATTCTTACAGCAATAATGTTGAATATTCTGCATTATTTTATATACGTAATTGTGGTTTGTTTGTTACAAATCATTATTGTAAGTATAGAATAATAGATTTTGTAAATTAAGATCTTTACAATATATTCCATAGAACTTTTTTTTAATCGGTCCTGTTTCTCAATCTCACTGCACGCTTAGCATGACCGCAAAAGAAACGGGTTTTGTCGACGGAAGAATAGACAAAATGACAGATTGTGATTGTTTATCTGTCTTTTTGTCTATTCTTCCGTCGACAAAATCTTTAGAAAACCCGTTTCTATGGTTGTCATGCTACGCGTGCTGGTAATATAATTTAATTTTTAAAGTGTTTGTTCAGATTTTTTTTCCAGGTCAGTAGTGATTATGTTTTTGTTTATAATTTTATTTTAAGATAACTTTTGCATGCTGAAATAAGTAAGCAAAACAAGTGGAAATATTTATATTTCAGACCTTTTATGTGCAAAATAAAGATATTTTATTCTATTCTTTTCCCTTCGTTGGGCTAGTATAGGTCCCTTGGGAATTTATTCCAAGATTACTACAAGATTCCAATAAGAAATAGATCCTCATTTCTAAGAAGTTATAAAGTTCAAAACCCTTAGAAGTTATAAAATTCTTAAAAAGGATGAACAAAAAAAATAGGTACGCGAGCTGAGTACGTTTTCTTTATAAACTGAAACATTTTAGTTTACAAAATATAAAACAAAAACAGGTAAACCGTAAAATGTCATGACTACTTATGACTTAAAAAAAGCAGCCAAGTGCGAGTCGGACTCGTACACGAAGGGTTCCTTACCACCGTATAATATTAAATACAAAATCAATAAAAAAAAAAGTATACGAAAAACACTTTACTTGTATGGCGATCCCCTTTAACTTTTAATTTAATTTAATTTTTATTATTTATTGCTATAGCGGCAGTACTCACTCTGGGAAAATGTCAAGTGTCTAACTATTACAGTTCAAAAGATACAGCCCTGTGTCAGACGGACTGATGGACGTTTAAATAGGGTCCCGTTGGCACCCTTTGAGTAAGGAACTCCAAAAAGTGTTCTTTAATCCCCAAAGCGCGGATCAAGGACCAATTTTGAACCGCCAAGCCATGCTACGAAACTTTTACATTACCTTTCTGAGCAAAGTCAAAAGTGACTCAAAGTTGAACCGATTTAGACTTATCGGAATTTAATTAGCTATTATGACTAAACATTTCGATGAATCAACACTATGCCTTCAACCTCCAATATTGAATATTTCTGTCGACATTCAATTCAACATCATAATTTATTTATAGACGATAGTGTTAAGTGCAAGTTGCCTTGTGTCAAAAATATTTGACATCTTTACTTACATAAATATTTAAGTCGCTTTTCGGGTCTGTCTGTGGACTTTGGTGCGGGCGGGGGTTTTTACTATCATTAAGAGATTTTTTTCCGAAAGGTTTATGTGTATAATAAATCAATATTAAACTTAAACATGATAAAGAAACTTTGATTTTTTTTTCAAGGCAGGGATGGGTCGCTAGTTTATTACAATGGAACGAAACCTGAACTCACTAAGCAAAATTACTCAGTATAAAGATTGCACTTGGCCATAGAATTTGTTATTCGTTAGGTAGAATTATATATATTTTTTAACAGATACTAATAATGAAATAAAATAAGTCATTCATATAAAAGAAGCTTATCTATCACGGTAGTTTAATTTTGTGGCAACATTATTATATTTTCAATTATTTTAATTAAGTAACAGATAATATTTCACGAGTTCTAGGCCACATTGTCCTTAAAAACGAAGTGTGTTTGTAAGTGCTAACAATAAACAGTGAACAAGATAACCCTTGGTGTCAAATTAAACATTTATCACTAACACATATTCTACAGTTGATGGAATAAGATGTCATTTGTCGTAATTAGTCACACAATTTATCTCGATATAAGGTCTTAACCTTGAGTGAGCTATGTGCTTTGTTGCACATTACTGAGGACTAGACTAATTGAATATTATTTATGCAGGTGATAACTACGCCTTAAATAGAATTTCTTCGTGGCAGGTTTCTATATTTAGTCAAATACGGGTGGCCTGGACGTTTCTTGTAGCCGACCAACAGATGAATTAGTCGAATGTATAATTAATTATCTTCCTGATTGGACTGTCTTCTAAAATTTTCAATGCAGTGTTTTAAGTTCAGATTTCAGTAAAAGTATTTTTCCTGATTATTCAGGAATAATCTATTAAAAACAAAGTCGCTTTTTACGTCCGTCTATAAGGCCAGTTAATTCTTCTAAACTACACAATGGCTGTTGATGGGGTTTTGCCATCTTTATGAGTATTTCCGGAAGGATTCGTTTCCCTTAACTGTTTTGGAGAGAAGTGGTGGTTCAGTGGTAACGGCCCTAAACACAGGCAGGCGCATTACTTTTTGTAAATAATTTGCTCACCACTGCTCTCAAATCGGTGAAGGAAAAAATCATGAGGAAACCGGCATGTTCTGGAACCGAAAATTCGAAGTCATGTGACATCTACCAACACGCAATGCGCTCACGTGGTGGATTTTAGCTCACTCCCTCTCGAAGAGAGGAGGCCATTATGCTTTATATGATATACTTATGTTTACTTTAGTACCTACAGAAATCTATATGTTTTGACATGTCGGTATCTAACCTACATTGTTGCACCCGTGCAAAACAGGGGCGACTCGCTAGTTTATGAATCTTTTAAGCAGTTTACTAGCTAAGCAATCGTTTATTAATATTTAAAACTTCAAGCATTTTATAGGTGATGCAACGCGTAGGGTAGGGTTTAAACTTAACAATCAATCAGCATAGCCTTTTCCCAAATATGTTACGGTTGGCTTCCAATTGTAACCGGATGCAGTTGAATATCAGTATTTTACATGGAGCGACTGCATATCTGACCTCCACGACCAGTTATTGGGTTGTGGTCACATGATACCTCTTGGTAAGACTGGTTGTCAGACTATTGGGTTGGAACTTCTCTTATTTACTTATTGTAATCCAAAAAAAAGTGATGGATACTGCATCATTTCAGCTTAACATAATCTGAGTAACATTAAGCTTGTAATCCATTTTGGAGTAGGCAGAGTAATTAAGTATCCGATATCATGAACGCTTGATGTAACAGCTGATCGCTGTCGTACCATCAATTATGGCGAAGTAATTAATGATGCGGGCTCTGTTTAAATTATTGGAGAAAAACAAGGGGAAAGTGAAAATTGTTTTGAAGCGCTGAAAAATTTCAAACTTTTTGTAATTTTGATGTGAGTTTTGTCCTAATAATGACGATATACGGGCATTAGCAGACCAATAGCCAGGTAGGTGGAGGACCTAGAGAAGATAGCGGGAAGACCTGGGTGAGACTCGTACAGACCAGGGAAGCATGGCACAAAAGGGAGGAGGCTTTTACTCAGCAGATGCTGGAACCAAGCTGCCAATGATGTTGATGATGATGAATTACGACATTCCTTGCATCTATATTACACACAGTACTACAAGTAAACATTTGACGATGAACGGTAAAACCTAATTTATATATGAAACTTGACCTAAGTGACTTCAACGCTGGCTGTCACTGAAGACCAGCGCTGGGGTAGGATCTCGCATAGGGTCGCAGCATTATGCAGAGCGATGTCCGTTTTGCGTGGATAATATGTCGCATAATTTTCCCTCAACTTGTTATTTTTTCTTTTGTGTTCTTTCTTTGCGACATGTATAACGCAAATAAAAGTATTTTCTTTCTTTTGCCTATGTAGTCACGTAAAAAATATAAAACCAGGACTGAGCAAAACACTATATCAAAAAATAAACTGCGTAAATCAATGTTATCGATGCCCAAATTATACTATAGTGGGGCAAAGCCGAAACTGCTTCCGCAATATAAATAATAAACAGATGCACATTATTTATATTTTATACTCGTATTTTTAACGTGACTATACGAAAATATACCGCTAGGAAAGAATAAATTTCGATTCAGTTATGAATCAAGAGAAGGGAAATAGAGATGGAACGTATTCATGACGAATGTGTTCTCGGAGGGGCTCGTTGCTAAATAATAACAGCAGCACGGGGTCAATATTCAAGGTTAAGCAACGCTGGTCGAGGTCGGTTCGTGGATGGGTGACCATCCATTACATACCGAGACTCCTCCGTGACCCGGAAAGCACGTTAAGCCGTTGGTCCCGTCTGTCATTTGTAGATCTTTGACAGTCGTCACGGGTAGTCAGAATTCTGAAAGTATGACAACCAGTTAGTATCGCGTTGCTGGGTTGTTGGGGTCCGATAGGCAATCGCTTCATGTACCAGCAAAGAAGTTCATATCTAACCAGTTTCAAAACAAAATCCCGTGAACACGATGACCACATCTGTTACCGGCTCGGTTCTATAGCCGCGCAGCGCTGCAAGCAAGAATAGTCCTTACTATGGTTAGATATGAACTTTGTAATAGATGTCAGATGTCTTCCAATTTTGGGTTGCTCCATGTAAAATACTTGTATTCAGTTGCATTCGGTTAGACTGGATGCCGACCCCAATATAGCTGAGAAAAGGCTACGCGGATCATGTAATCATGACGAATGCTCCGAGTATATTTCAAATTGTTGGTCCTAAGCTCCGAAAAGGTAAAGCGGTGTCGATAACTTTACTTACGTCCAAGTGACCTAATTTCCTTACATTTTATTGGACAAAAGGTACGAAAAACGTCAAACGATATCTTGAAAGAATCCTTCTGACCTCAATCAGCGTCGGCGTGAGAAGATTTGCAGCTGTCACATTGAGTAGGTACCTACTTGCTTTGATGATCACAACGGGGTCAACGAACTTTATTCTATAACTATAGTTCTAGAATAGTTATATAGGTATTGATAAAAAATTACATCCTAAGTACTATACATATGTGACAGTTGAGGTATTTGTATGTTTGTTACTTCATCACGCGTTAACGGCTGAATGGATTTGGGTTAAACTTCAAACAAAGGTAGACTATAAACTAGATTAAAATATAGCGTACTTTTAATCCGCGTAAATGTTACAGTTTTCCTAATACACGCGTGAACCCGCGGGAAACAACTAGTCTTGAACAATACTACAGAGTATAATTAAAGTTTAAGTAAGTACATAATAGTGCACATGTGCAAATATTATGCTAAATTGAACATTAACAACTCCAATTTTCGTAGAACAGGAATTTCGGCATTGTTGCTAAGCTATAATCCTGCTCAGTGTGCACTAGGGATTATTATTTTAATACTCTCATTAAAACTAACTAACTCGTTTGCTCACTCTGCATGCGCCACGTGCAATATTCAGATGTAATGCCGTTTCACATCGAACAGCGATACGCGGCGGTGAATTTTTATTTTTTTTATTGATGCGAACGAGCTGAAATTTATTTTGTAAAAGATTTTTCGATTGAATTATGGCTTTAACACCGTAAAATGAAATTGATTGGAGGCTCCAAATTGACAAAAATAATAAAAATAATGGCGTAGTTAGTAAAAGTCTGTTTTTTGGTAATATCAATCTATTTGAGGCGTTTAGTGTAGCTGTGGTTGTTTAAGTAAAGATCAAAATTGCAGGTAGGTACGTGTATCAAGTTAGTCTAATTACTTTTTACCTTGCATTGATCATCTTTCTGCCCTTATCCCAATTTCTTAGGGATGTGTGCAGCATGTCTTATTATTCACCCCCATTCCAGCCATATGTAGGTGTATTTAATATGTATAGGTAATTTTCACACAATTCATCCATTGTTTCTTTCGTTTTCCAGCCATCCATTCATACTCAAGTAGCTATAGAGGGCGAGGAACTGGACTTCTTCAACAATAACTGGTCCTTAGCAGCTTTAAATAGAGAGTAGTTGAAAGAGAGTAGGGAGGCCTTTAACCTCCAGTGGGACTTCACATCACAGGCTTGTAATAATAAAGACTCGCTTTGTAGTTTTTGTATAAATTGGACAACACTAATGAAATCATTTAAAATGGTCGACAACACAATAGCTAGTATGTAAATGCCTTTACAATTGTTGCAATTTTGAATAGAAATTAGCTAATAGCTTCAATGGTATTGAACTTGCGCCTGATGACTACTTATTAAATTAAAATGCTATTCTAAGTACTAATTACTGTTCGATGTATTACCATCCCATTTGTTTAATTAACTTAATAGAGTTTTAAGTTGTTCACCGAAAAACTTGACGTTTTTTAAACAATTATGTGTCAGTCCTGCCCTCTAGAGAGTTTTGAGGAATTATGAATACTTAAAATATGTTGTGTAGATTTCAAAACTAAAGAAAGTAGATTATCTAAGTAAATCCAAATTAATATTTTGAAGTAAGTAGGTATTGTTTGTCGTGGGATCAAATCCGGGCTAACACTATGGTGACGTTTTAAAATAATATGTACTTTCTTGGGTTAAAGAAAATAAAAAATATTCAGGCCTTGATCATTATGATACACACTACATACGAGTATAAGCTATTTTAGTAACAAATGTAATACAAAATTTCGGTTCATATATCTGTTGCACTCACCTGACGCACCGGGTACATGCACATAAACATGTACCATCGAAGAAGTTCATATCTAACCACCGTAAGGACTATTCTTGCTTGCAACGCTCGGCGGCTATAGGACCGAGCCGGTAACAGATGTGGTCATCGTGTTCACGGGATTTTGTTTTGAAACTGGTTAGATATGAACTTCTTTGATGGTACATGTGCTCATGTGCTCATGTGTGTATACAGTTTAACTTGGACATTACTAATATGTCTTTGATAAGTCGTATTTAATATTTATCAAAATATTGTGTGCCTTAAAATATTTACATTTGGGTAATGCCTTACAACTTACAAGCCGGCCAACATTGACAACAACGGCCAATCCAGAGGAGGGCCCCTCCCAAACGGTTTAAGTAATGATGAATGCGTATCTATCAAGACCTTGCTTCAATGATGAACACTGACAAGTAGGTTAATATATCTTCATTGAAAAAAGTGCAATACAAGACATGGGAAACATAAAAAAAAAGAAATTCAAATTAGTCCGTCGGTCAGATAATAAAAAAAAAATAGACACGTATTTTTTGCTTTATCATATTAATAAAAAATTACTTAGTTATAACGCATTTTAAGTTGGGGAGTGGGGGTCGCTACGTCACTAGTAAGTATAAAATTTACATACTCGTGACGTCATGGCACTTTTTAACTCTATGTATCGCCGTAATCTTTAGATTACGTAAAAAAAGAAAAAAAAAGTGTCCAATGTTTTTTAATAATCTCAATGACATACCAAAAAAAAAAAATCGTCGTCATCCCTATTCGTGAAATCGGAATACCAAAATAAAGACCAATTTTGCAAACAAGTAGGTAGGTACTAAACTGCATAAAAGGTAATGTGTTACGTTTCGTGGTACGGTTATAAAATAATGCTTTCAGAGGACACGTACCTATTACTATTCCAGACATTTTAGTACACAAACAATACTCAATTTAGTACACCTTTAATAAAACGTGGGCTGACCTACATGTCGAGTAAATAAAAAGCCGACAATTTATACAGTTGTTTAATTTGTTCAACCACCTCACTCAAGCCAGAACAATATCGACTAAAATAAAGCTATTATGAAAATACTGTATTGTGACGTCATAATTGAATTACATAAATGTTTATAAAACTATTTTTCTTGGTTTGTAACTAGTGGTCGATTTCGTCATGTTGGTTGTGAAGAGTTTGTTGGCTGACAAGAAAAACCATGTTATATTTTATTTTTATAAACAAGTTTTTTTTTAATCATAGTATTCACATAATACACAATGCCGCTCTTGGGCATATGACCGCCCGTATTTTTCTGAATATTCATGAAAAATTTACTTTAAAATGATGATGCTGGAGAAGTTCTGACTTTGAAGAGTTATCAAATATTTTAACTTAACAGCTATCTAATTACGCAACACATTTTCAATTTGCAATTGAGTCAAATTGGTTTCGTTTGACTAGAATTGCTTTCAAAAGTTGTAAATTGAAAGCAATTCTAGTCAAACGAAACCAATTTGACTCAATTGCAAATCGAAAATGTGTTGCGTAATTAGATAGCTGGTTTAAATTCACAGATCCTTTGGACTAAATAAGTGAAGATTGAAAAACCGGCCAAGTGTGAGTCGCACTAGCACACGAAGGGTTCCGTACTGTATTAAGATCGAGCAAAAAACGCAGAAATAAACACGTTTCTTGTATGTAAGGGGGTCCCCCCTTCAATTATTACCTGTATTACATTTTTATTATTATTGTTGTAATAGCGGCAATAGAAATACGCAATCTGTGAAATTGTCAACTGCCCATCAATAACGGTTCATGAGATTCAGCCCGCTGACAGACGGACAGCGGAGGTTTAGTAATAGGGTTCTCTTTGGGGCCCATTATCGGGCACGGAACCCTACAGAGAAAAGATAAAAAAAGAAGAACAGAAGAAGAAGAAGGAAAAGAAAAGAAGAAGGAAGGAGAATATTTCAAAAGGAATACCTGCGTTGAAAGCAGTCTTACTTCAAATATTTGGTCAAGTTCAGTTATAAACACATAGACACTGATATACTCGTAATGTTGATCGTGGTCACAACTGTTAAGGTTTGTATCACCATTTATATTTGAGTTAGCCAACACTAGACAAATAGCCCGAAAGATATATTAGCATGAGAGTTGGCTCGGATTCCAACAACAATTTCAAAACATTTAATCAAGGGGATTTTATAGCTTTCGAAATTAAATTATGTAGTTAATTGGATAGACATTTTTTATGAGTTCCGCACACCGCGGACATTAAAGAGCTATTTTGAAGGGATGAATTATTTATGTTCGTGTGAGATTCATTTCAAGGAAACGTTCGAACGCGTGACGTCCTACGTCTCTCTTTCTAAGAAGTTATTAATGTTTTTACACATAAACCTCTGAATTTATACTTTACTGATGACTAAATATTTCTCTCACAATTACCTGTTATTTGGTTTTTGGCATGGTATAATAATATACTTCGCTAGGTATGGCATTCCGAAACACAGTGGTCACGTGGGCGACACATGTCTACGTTATCACATCTGTGTTACCAGAAGTTTGTAATAATAACTCCCCAACCACCTTTATTACCTGTGCGAATCCGATAAAACAATGAGATTTTAATTAACAATTACGTTGGTTTATGTTTAAATTGAATTGTTCCGTTTGATTAGACACACGAAACGATAATTTAAAAGCTGTGGTTTCTGAATTTTTTTCCTTAATCGTGTTTTGTTGCAATAGAGTGGCAACTGGATAGTGACGTAAGCATGTGTTGGTCCCGGAATGCCAGAACTTGTTTTATTAGACCATGCTTTTGGTATAAATATAAATATATAATACCTGGATAGGTTCTATCGCGGACACTAACGCCTGACCACTATTCGACCTTATTGCCTAAGCAATAAGGTCGAAAAGTGCTCTGGCGCCAGGTTCTATCGCGGACACTAACGCCTGACCACTATTCGACCTTATTGCCTAAGCAATAAGGTCGAAAAGTGCTCTGGCGCCAGTGTCCGTGAATGTATGTACATTACTTACGTTGACATATTTTGATTTACGCGCGACATGCGTTTTATTGCTGTTCTAGACTATGCCTAATCAAAGTTTTGTGGTGAGACTGGTGAGCTTTAAATAAACTAATACGGGATTTAAATTAATGAATAATAATAACTTTCAACGAAGAATAAATAGTCGCAATAAATAAACATGTTTGTTCATAGGAACTTAAAGTACGTAAGCAAACATGTGACGAATCTGACGATATCGGACGGCATATCCAACAAAAGTAATGCCAAAGTGGTACAAGGTTGGACGAAATTGTCAATTTGTGTCAAAGCAAAAATAAGTTGGTAGGTAGTATTGTATCCACAACAAACTGAGATTAAAAATATATACGTAGATAAGTAACCTTAATTTTATAATGAACAAGCTGACCCAACAGACGTTTTTTCAATAACTCATTATAAAAATCCCATAGCAAAAAGGACAACTTTTCTTTCCACATAAACCTAATTCGGATTATTACGAACATTATAAAACTAAAAAAAAAAAATTGGGTGAGCTGTCCTCACGTAACAATTTAATTTTTATTATATATGTAGACAAAGATGAATGACAGCAAGATAGTGAAGATACATAGGAAAAGTAAGTTCCGCCTCTTCACACAATAAAAAATCGTTTTCAGTAAAACAGACGTCATTATACTCGTATTTAATGCCAAACCTATACATATAATACGTATATATGTACTTGCAATAGGGATGATGACTAAAATTTGTTTTTTAGTCCGTCTTCACTACATAGTATAAAACAAAGTCGCTTTCTCTGTCCCTATGTCCCTTTGTATGCTTAAATCTTTGAAACTACGCAACGGATTTTGATGCGGTTTTTTTAAATACATAGAGTGATTCAAGAGGCAGGTTTATATGTATAATAACATCCATTAAATAGTGGAGAAGTACTGTTATTTTTGAGGTTTCTAATGTGATGTCGTAAATAGTTACATTTTTTTCCGCTTACATTGCAAACGCAGGCTGAACCCTACGAGTTTTATCAAAATAATGTACTAAGTATTGTACACATTGAAAAGGTCTACAGAAAAGTCCGTGATGGTATATGTCTATCTCTTATGGATAACCCACAATAACTTTTTTTTGTCATTTACTTTTTACGACAAATAATGGCTAATTTTCGAAGCGATTTTAACCAATACAGCATTAATCCTTAACCAATTAAATATCTTGAATACATTGTTCATTTAATATAGATCTATATGGCCCTTTACACCGTATGATTTAAGTGAATATTTTCGAAGATATTACAGATTTAAAAATTGCGGGACGTAGCGTTTGCGGCGGTACCGGCCGGCCGCCCGGTGCGGCAAGACCGTGCCTATACTACTAACTCGGATTTAACTAACAGTGCCGAATACACAAGAGAAACATCATACGATCAAACGAGACTTTTACAAAATATAGCTCAAGATGAGCCACGATTAAACATCGATCAGAAAAAAGTATTCACTGCATTACTATCAACAATTGATAACAATGAAGGGAAATTGTTTTTCCTTGATGCCCCAGGAGGTACAGGAAAAACATTTTTAATCAATCTGCTTTAAAAAAAAGTGAGATCTATCGGAAAAATTGCGTTAGCTGTTGCGTCATCCGGCATTGCCGCTACGCTTTTGGAAGGAGGCCGAACCGCACACTCCACATTCAAGCTCCCGCTGAAAATCGCCACCGATGATAATAACAGCGTCTGTAGGGTTTCTAAACAGAGCAATACAGGAAAATTGATGCGTGACTGCTCATTAATAGTCTGGGACGAAGCTACCATGTCAAACAAGACGTCTGTGGAAGCACTGGATAGGACAATGCGCGATTTGCGCAACAAAAATTCACCTATGGGTGGATGTACAATTCTGTTCTCAGGAGATTTCCGTCCGATCCTACCAGTTGTGACTCGAGGAACACGTGCTGACGAAATAAATGCTTGCCTAAAAAGATCCAACCTTTGGCCACATGTCAATAAATTAGAGCTTAAAACTAATATGAGGGTTTCGTCATCTTCACGTGAGAACAGGCTATTTCCAGAGATGCTGCTAAAAGTTGGCAATGGAGAGTTAACACAAAGTGAGGGAAGGATTGACCTAGAAAACCTTTGCGTTTTGATAGACAACATCCAAGAGTTAGTCAACAATGTCTATCCTGACATTGATAACATAAGTTATAAGCAGTGATCGGAGTAGGTAGATTGAACTGGGGTCATTGATCCGAAACGTATATATTACTATGGACATTCCTCCGGAATTGGTGGATTATTAAAAAAAAACCGGAACTTATGTAGGAATTGTATTCTGCCAGAGTGGAAGGAGTCATTTGATGATTTGCCATCCTCAAAAAAAGGTAGGAATTGTAATAAAATGAGCAATTTTATTCTTTATTATTCTTCCTATTTTTTTTTTTGTCACGATTTGACAAAACCCAACGACCAATCAGAACAAAGGATCATGGGTGGTACAGTAGTAATAATATCACTACCAACATTAACAATATTTAATTGAATCCGGAAATACCGTAATTACTTTCCGGAAAAATGGCTTATCCATGTTATTCTTTCTGTGTGCATTTATGATACAAGTACTAAAAATCAATCTACCTACTCCGATCACTGGACTTATAAGACAATATCTTGGTTTAAAGAAAGAGCGATTCTGTCACCAACTAACGAACAAGTAGATAAAGTAAATAACTTGATTCTTTCAAAGATTGATGCGCCGACGAAAATATACTACTCGGTCGATACTGTTCTCGATTTGGAAGAAGCTGTTCATTTTCCTACAGAATTTCTAAATTCTTTGAACCCGTCTGGACTCCCTCCTCACAAAATGGTGTTGAAAGTAGGTTGTCCTGTTATTTTATTAAGAAACCTGAATCCACCTAAACTTTGCAATGGCACGCGTTTGCTGGTAAAATCATTGAAAACTTTCATAATAGAGTGCACAATACTCACAGGATGTGGTACCGGAGAAGATGTATTGATTCCCCGAATCCCTCTGATACCATCGGATTTACCCTTCCAATTTAAACGTTTACAGTTTCCGGTAAAGACATCTTTTGCAATGACCATTAATAAATCGCAGGGTCAATCAAACCTTCAACGTTGCAGGCTTAAATTTGAGCGTTGACTGTTTTTCACATGGACAACTGTATGTCGCTCTTTCAAGAGTGACCTCCAGAGAAAACATGTTTGTATTGTCTAATGACAAGAAAGCTGTGAACGTTGTTTATAAAGACATTCTGTAATATGTTGTAAAAATAAAATAAATAGTTAAAAATGTAAAAAGTAAATAAGTAAAAATGTAGTGTATGAATTTAGATATTCCAAAGATAGCAGGAAATCTTCATGGTATAGGGAAAGGGGTATTGTTTTACTCCAAATTTAACGCCTGCGGGCCACGGGCAGTAATGAATAAATCAAAACTACTGAATCGATTTTAATCACATAGGCTATATATTTTATACCCGTGCGAAGCCGGAGCGGGCCGCTATGTTTTTATATACAACGTTCACAGTTTTTCTGTAGTGTATTTAGTATCAGCATTGCACCCGTGCGAAGCCGGGGCGGGTCGCTAGTTTAGATTATAAAAAAATATTGGACACGTATTTTTTCTTTTTTTACACAATCTAAAGATTACGGCGATACATTGAGGTAAAAAGTGCCATGACGTCACGAGTATGTAGATTTTATACATACTAGTGACGTAGCGACCCCCACTCCTCAACCTAAAATGCGTTTTATCTAAGTATTTTTTTATTAATATGATAAAGTAAAAAATACGTGTCTAATATTTTTGTATTATCTGACTGACGGACTAATTAGAATTTCATTTTTTTTACCCAGACATCATACCTATTATTATACAACTAACTTATAACCTTTGTATAGTTACCAAATAAATACAAAAAACAGAAACAAAGCGATACTTAGTAAAATATGGCAGTTTAAAAATGTGTGTTTATTACTTGGTCATTGTGGGAGGACAGCGAGAGACATAATATGTATGAGAAAGATAATGATACAGCAATAGATGGCCTTTCAGTCAACATAAAGACGAAGACAATAAAGTAAAGAATTATCAAAAGGTTATCCACCATGACAATGTTGATAAAGATCAATTCCATGCATAAAACAATACGTCGGTCGAACGAAACTAATATCCCAGTTGATTTAAATGTCAGTGAAAATGAAGATGGGAAGTATCCAAATTAGGAATGAATGACTGTCATAACATGGAGACGACTACTCATCGTTTACTGTGGCGACGGACATCCGATCGCCCATGTTTGTTTTATCTTCGAACCAAAGGATATCCTAACATTGGGATATTTAAAGAAATGTTCTTATTATTGTTGGGCTTGTAGATCGTCAAGCAAGTTCATTGGGGTTTAAAAGTTCGTCGGTGCGAAAAGGATAGTACTATTTATCTTGTGTAGCTCCAACTCTCTCTCACTGACTGAAATAATGATGTATTATGGTTTGACATTATGTATCATCCATCATCGTGCTTCTTATTAACCTTTCAGTTTTGTCTGTAGTAACATAAAAATCACGACTGTATTCCTCAAGGAGTACGGCAGAGGTGTATAGTACACCCTCATTTCGCCAGTTATGTTTAATTCTCATGTAATAGGGGCCGAGCCTATTGCCATCAACCACGTACAAGTCCAGACTCCGGGCTGCTACTGAGAAATTCCAGATGGAAAAACCAAATAACACTTTGCCAGACCTGGGAATCGAAAGCAGGACCTCATGCTCAGCAGTAGCGGTTTCCACCACTAGACCAATGAGGTAGTCAGTCTGTGTTTTGAGTTTTACTACATAAGACGACACTAACCGACTTTTAATGATTTTATACTGAACATCACGTCTAAACGAGTATTGTTAATGATTTGGAAAAAATATATATTAAATAAGAGCATTTTTTTAATAACTTAATCTGTGAATATTTTAGATTTTCATTATATTACATAGTGTAATTAATTTTTAAAGTTATGTTTAATGCGCATAAAAAACTAAGAATCACGCAAAAACTATCAATAGTATTTTTCTAAAACCTTCACTATTTTAAAGATAATTTAATTATTTATCTTTTAGTATACGTTTTTTTATTAAAATACCTTTCTTTTTAATCTTTGATTTGGGACAACGCTCCTTGATGGGCGAGTTCTAAAAGCTGGACGTACGACGAGTTGCGTGAGCTCAGCACAGAACACGCAAGCTAACCACTCAAGGCCGCTGGCATATATCGGCGTCTTAAATACAACAGATGCCATGCCACCTACACCCTTTTTCAAGATGCTCCTTAGTACATTTTCTGCTAAATACAAATTTTGTCTAATAATTTGTATTGTCTTACATTGCCAAACATTCATTTTTTAAATTTCTGACTTTCGATCTACATATGAAGACTATTGTTTGTTTCGTGTTTGTTTGTTTGAATGAAGTGTTGTTGTGTAAAATGCAATAATGATGTTAGTGCTACAAATCTACAATGGAATTGTTTTTTTTTTAACCCATCCCCTTTTTTAAAATCTATGATACATTTTGAGATGGAAGCGAATAGGATACTTACGCATTTTCAAAGTCGCCGCCAAAATTAAAAAAATAAATATTCACTAACAGTTTTTGCGGAGAATTTATTTCCATAACAATTCTTTCATAAAAAATGTGGGTAGTACTCACCAGTTATCAGAACAGAAATAAACGAAAAATCCAATGTCAATTTGAGTTTGTCGAATCAATTCCGGGCCAGAATCGCTTGATTTCTTTGAACACGCATATCAGAGTATAATAAAATATTGTCACAAAAATAATCCTTGTAACGTATTTGAACGTTTCTGTCATCACAAAACTTGGTTAACAAAATAACTTTCACTGTAACAGTCACGAAGAATTTTTGTTCGATAAAAATATGTTCGCGCCAAATTATTTTATTTATCAGCACAGGCGTGCGTCGTCTTTGGCACCATATGTCACACTGACAACGACGGTAGCGCACAATGCGCTCGCGCACGCATTGTCAATAAAGTTGTACACATTTATTTCGACATTCAGCTAAGAAAAACTCAACTCTCTTGCTCAGACTTAAAGGTCTTAATAGAAACCAACCAGGCAATTAAGTTACGCGAGTAAACGGGACAGCATGACTCATTCTTCGGTCCACAGCTGGCTGCGTCATTCATAAATGGTTGTCATTATAATTTCGCTGTTAAATCATTACCTTAAGGTCTAAATTCGATTGACTTCTGCAATATTTTATTGTATTCTCACAATGGTTGATGTTCTATTTTTTTTTGTACCGGTGTGAATGCATATCCTGATGTTGTGAGTCAAATTTTAATGTCTAGTCTTGGAACCGGTAATTGCAAAATGAATTATGAATTAACGGGTATTACACTACACTGAAATAGGGCCCTGAATTAAGGGAGCACTAAAACTGGTATTACACTACACTGAATCAGGGTTCTGAATTAAGGGTGCACCAAAACTATTACACTACACTGAATCAGGGCCCTGAATTAAGGGAGCACTAAGGGAGCACTAAGGGAGCACAACCTAATTAGGGTCACTAAACTTACAGCCTCACTCAGAAAGCCGTAGTCGTAGCCGTAGCTAGCTCTACCCGTACAGTAAATTAGTATTAATTAGTTACTCTTATTACACCTCTCTTATTAAGGGTTTGGGGACCCTGATTCAGTGTAGTGTAATGCCCGCATTAATTTTTTTTGCCGAAATAGTCAAGGACACTCAATTACAAGGTATGTAAAAGGCTCGTGTAGACCAGCGCGAGGCGACAGCGCGACGCGACTCGAACAATACAATTTCTAAGAAAACTTCACGGTATAACAATAACCGGTATCGCGTCGCGCTAGTCTGCACGAAGCTTAATAATTGATAATAGTAAAAAAACGATAGGCAAAAAATATATACAGTCATTAGGAAACTCTTCCGTTAGTAGATACTACATATATACCTACATACATAAAACTTACTCAAAATTAAAATACATATTTTATTTGACATAAACCTACAGGGGCACTTATGAAACGTCAGAAGCTAGGTGCACGGTTCCAATTGGTCGTTTCCCATGGAGAAGACCCGGCCAGAAACTCCACAGTTACTCTTTTAAAAGTAAATGGTTTTTACAATGTTTTCAAATTACAGTGTTAAAATGTATGAGAGGACAGTGTAGGCCTATCAACAAGTACCAGGTACTTAGCAAAATATAAAATGGTCCACAGATCTACAGTCTGTTAAGCCTACAACGTTCTTACATTCACAAATTTTTAAAGAAAAGAATCAATATAAAAGATTAATAAAAATAAAGACCTATTTAAACCAAACGACATGATTGCCACTACAGCTGTAACAAACCAAATTTAATAAAAAATATACTAAGAAAATTGTAAGGATATAATGTCTAATAATAAAAAGATTATGTCAAGGAAGTATGTAAAAAAAAGGTAAAATAAAATAATTATTGTAATTTGGGAGAAAATTGTAAGGATATAATGTCTAATAATAAAAAGATTATGTCAAGGAAGTATGTAAAAAAAAAGGTAAAATAAAATAATTATCGTAATTTGGGAGAAAATTGTAAGGATATAATGTCTAATAATAAAAAGATTATGTCAAGGAAGTATGTAAACAAAAAGGTAAAATAAAATAATTATCGTAATTAGGGAGCAGTTAATAGACATTTACATAGTTATGCCGTTAATGAGGTACCAGGGAAGCCACATGTGCAGAAGGAATTATTGCCAAACTTCCTTGTCTTCAACGTAGTATTTAATCTTATAATAATTAAATCTTATAGTACTAATTTTTCGAATGGATGTAGGCAGGAATTACTGAACACCACCTTGTACGATGCTTTTTTTTTTTTTTGAGGGTGGGAAATTTTCAAATACCTTCTCCCGCTCTGGGCGGAGCGGGAGGGTGTGTCAGACTTTGACTAAAACCCACCCGTGTTCCTTCCGTTGCCTGTGTGCCGGGGCCGCGATATCCCTTTCGGACAAACCCGCCACCCCAGCAGACCTTGTACGATCCTTACATACTCTTTTTGCTTTGCTTACGATCATTCATCTAGGGGCCGACCACCAGCTCTAAAGCAGTATTATTTTAATCTTACTTCAGTGGGGGAAACAGATGGAACGTCCTGTTGAGCTTCATCTCTTTCCCACACTAAAATAATATTACAATAATATTGCTTTAGAGGTGGTAGTGGTAGACCCCCTGGTCATATACGCACGCCAGTTGCGAGTACTTACTACGCACCTAACCTGTCTGGAGAACATAACCTATAAGGTCAATAGATGTCCTTCCAGGGCGTCCTCAACGGCGTTTTCACTCACATCTGATGGTACGACTAGAATCAATTACTTAAGGGGGCGCCCAATGGTCCACTAGCGCTACTCCTTTAAAATAATATTATCTTATGACTGAGAAGAAATTATGAACAACTAATTTATTTTAAGCATTCTTCTCATGCAAGTTACTTTATCTTTTTTGAGAATAAATATTTTTAAGCCTAATTTCAACAATATTACACAATAACTGCCAATATTTTGCCGTCGTTGTTGTCTAATGCTATAATAAATGCAGTATACGAATAGGATAAAATTTCGAAAAGGTATTAGAAAATTCTAGACACACTTACCGAGGGTCTTTACTAGCCGTTATTCATAATTCTTTCTAAGTCACGAAATAATATTTGTTATTTACTTCAAGAGGGCCCGCCCAACGGTACACTAGCGCCACTCCTTTAGAAAAATACTATTTCGTGACTTAGAAAGAATTATGAATAACGGCTAGTAAGGACCCTCGGTAAGTGTGTCTAGAATTTTCTAATACCTTTTATAAAGTTTCATATTGAGACACGAAGCAACAAAATTCGATCTAGAGGAATGTGGCCGCTTTTCTTTAGATCGACTTTTGTTGATGCCAGGGTAAAAATTAAGAAATTGTAATTAGTCCGTCAGTCAGATAATAAAAAAAATATTAGACACGTATTTTTGCTTTTTCATATTAATAAAAATAAAATACTTAGATAAAACGCATTTTAAGTCGGGGAGTGGGGGTCGCTACGCCACAAGTAACTATAAAATCCACATACTCGTGACATCATGGTACATTTTAACTCAATGTATCACCGTAATCTTTAGATTCCGTAAAAAAATAAAAAATACGTGTCAATATTTTTTTATAATCTCTATCACGGACAGACGGAAAAAAAAATCATCATCCCTATTGTCTAGGCCCTCTTTTTTTACGGATTAGTTTACCTACCCATAAAATATATGGGCATTATTGTCAATTTCTGCCTCGGAGGACTGCTTCTTTAGTCTTGGTCGCAAGCGCTACTGCTGAGCATGAGGTCCTGGTTCGATTCCCAGGTCTGGCACAGTGTTATTGGATTTTTCTATTTTGGAATTTCTCAGTAGCAGTCTGGAGTCTGGATTTGTGCGCGGTTAATGGCAATAGGCTCGTCCCCTACTACATGGGACTTAACCATAACTGGCGAAATGTGGGTGTACTATAGGTACACCTCTGCCTAACCCTTCGGGGAAAAAAAAGCGTGATGTTATGTTATTGTCATTTTCATATTTATATAACATAACACACGCCTGTAATACCGTAGTAGGTACATCCACATTTCGCGAGTTATGTTTTTTTGTCCACATCCGGGAAGCTCTTGGTCTGCATCTCACGTGATGGTAAGTGATGATCAGACCGAAGGTGGAAGCGAGCTTCACCCGGAATCCTCAACCACAGAAGAACTGGCTATCTTACCTCTTACTGCCGGAACACAACAATGCTGTTAACATTGTTGTCATGGCGACAGACTTAGATAAGATGGTGGTAGCTAGCTAGGCGGACTTAGAACAAGCCGTACCACCAACCAAACCAAGCAGAAAATTTTGTCCCCACTGGGAATCGAACCCAGGGCCTCTGGGTCTGAGACAGGTGGTCTAACCACAGAGGCGGTTAAAACAGTGTAAGTGAGGGCGAGCCTATAGTAATATTTTAATTAGAGATTATTAGTCAAATAATGTTGTCTAAAATTACAAGTAGGTACAATACCTAATTAGGTACATAAGCAGTAAGATTACACGGCAGCTTACCGTTTTAAACGATATTATAACGTGTTATACGAACTCTTAGCGGTCATTAAGTATCACTCCACGGCCCTGTAAATTACCCAGAAGGTGTAATTACACTGGTAATTAAAATGAAATGTCGTTTACGGCCGCACGTTAAAAATTAATTTATGTTTTGTTGGTAAATCTGGATTTAATGTGAAGTACCTTTTGTCGGGTGAAGATATGAATACCTTTTTTTTTTTTGAGGTTGGGAAATTGTCAAATAGCTTTTCCCGCTCTGGCCGGAGCGGGAGGGCGTGTCAGACTTTTACTGACTAAAACCCACCCGTGTCCATTCCGTTGCCTGCATGCCGGGGCCGCGATAACCCTTTGGACAAACTCGCAACCCTAGCAGGCATTGGCCCTAACGGACCCCGTCAGTTGATGCTGACATCTCTTTGAGGCGCGCGTAGAACACAAGGCGCCGTCGACCCGGCCTGGTCCTTATCGGACGGCGAGCTATCCATTGCTCACCGTCCGCAAGCCCGCGCCTACGGTGGTCGGAAGTCGGCTCGTGACTCCCGACGCCCGGGGCGTCTCCTGCGGTGACTAGGGGCGCAAGGGCGTGCAGCTAGCATCACCCTCACGAGCTCCGCCTCATCCTTCGCGAGCATAACTGCTTCGCAGAAGAAGGTGACGGCCTCCCATGTACTCGCGCTCCGAACCATGGCCTGAACTAGGGCCGGACGCGAGAGATCGTCGCCGCCGATCGCCTCCGTGAGGACACGGCGATGCTCCGCCCAAGCCGGGCAGATCTCCACCGTATGCTCCACCGTGTCCTCCGGGCGATCCACACAGTGGTGACACTCGGGCGTTTCCTCCCGCCTTATACGGAACAGGAACCTCCCGAAACAACCGTGTCCGGTGAGGACCTGTGTCAGGCGGAAGGTGAGGACGCCGTGGCGCCTCTCTAGCCACTCCTCAAAGAGGGGCTTATTGCCACAATTGTGGCGTGCCCAAAGATATGAATACCTGGGCTAAATATACGGTTATTTGCTGAAAATGTAAGCAATATCAAACATTAATTGAAGAAATGATGACGTAGGACAGTGAGGATTGAAGCTGTAAATCTGAATCCAGTGAATTTTATTCTCATCATCATCATCAACATTCAGCCGAAAGACGTCTACTGCTGGACATAGGCCTCGCCTAAGCATCTCCACTTCGACACTATGACTTTCGGTACGTGGTCGCCACTCCAGAACCGTTTGGCCCCATTTCTCATGTATCGATTCAAATATAGGCATTTGCTTTTATACGATAAAAATGGCATGGTGTATTAATTAATATCAACTTTCTATTTTTGCAAATATTTAAGAGTTGCGTTTCACCACGAAATCGGAAAAAAAAAACCGTCAGTGCTTTCATTTTTTTAACGAAAATCAGTGTTTTTGCTCTAAAATGAAAGCAGATAAATAATTATCAACGAAAATGTTTCTGCCAACTAAAGATTAGGTAAGTACTTAACCGAGCTTAATCTATAATGCTAAATTAGGTTTACAACCGTGTTATGAAGCACTGTAAAATGTAGGTAGGTACTAAAATTGTAGATTTATATATATTTTATTTTACTCACGGCTAAACATCAAGATATACATTTCCAGTACTAATGGGGTGGTATACATAAAATAATAAAAATCATAACCACTCGCACTGATCTCAGAGAAGGGTATTCAACATTTTTATTTTTAAACTATCATAATTTTTATATATTTTTGCAATCGCTTAGCGAATATTGTTTGTAAGGATTTTTGCAGATTTCTCAAAAACTGTGCTAGTTAGAGTGATCGTAAAATTTTTCGTGTAATTAAATATTACTAGAAAAATTCCACATAAACCACCATCAACTAGAATTATTTTAGAATTTTCGCTTTGCAAATTTTTAACATAATGCGGGGAGGCCTCAAAATTACCCCACGTCTGATAGCAAAGAGAAGTATAAAATCAAAGCATTTTTTTCGTATATTAGCCAGTAAGGATTAAAACTGGATGTAGGTATTTTTTAAATTAATAGTTTTGATTTTTTTAGATACTTACTTTAGCTGTCAGACGTGGGATAATTTTCTATGGGATATGACACTTCTCCTTTGCGACTTGAATGAAAATAAAAATAAGTACCTAATAAAAATAAGTTTTAGTAATGCGCAAATGAAGCCCTTCATGTACCTACCAATGGAATCCACGTTCATGCAAAGGTTTTTATTTCAAGCAAGTTCTGGGTCCAAAATAAATAGGTAGCTCTAGCCGGGTCAACTTCACAAACGAATTAGGATAAGACCGATTACATTATTGGATAAGACTTTAAAAGTTCATCCTCTATATAAACATTATAAATATAACATTTTAAGTCTGCCTTCCTTATTTATTTATGAAGTGGCTAATTTTTAGAAACCAATCCAAACCTATTTAAGAAACTATCTGACGTTTCTATTCGTAATCGACGGGATAATAATAAGTTATGCGTATCAAGATCAACCACGGCATTGATGCGTAAAAGTATTTTTTGTTTAGCACTAATCATTTATAATAAAATCCCAAAACCTTTAAGACAAATGCCTACAGCTCTTTTTAAAATACATTTAAAAAAATATCTCATAGACAATTATACCGTATCGGGATTTTTAAATTACCGCAATTAATTAAATATATTCTTGTAATTACGACATTTTCACAATTAGACCCTAAACTCTGTTAAAACAATTTTATTTTTCTCTCTTTTAAATTAGCATTAGGAATAAGTTATTAGTATCATAGTTTGTTGTGTAGACTCAATTTTTTATGGTTTATCCTAAACCTAAAATATTTTGTTTTGTACGCCATTTATGGCAAAACATGCAGATCTACCTGTTATTTTAAGACCTCGCACATATTTTATTTCATGTATACTCATGTTTAACAATAAATATATTCTATTCTATCCTATAGAAAAGGGAGGATCCTCCGACTAGACGGGTGTCGTGTCTGGCGAGCAACTGTCCAACGATTAACGTCGGGGAAGTTATAATGCTGTTCGCGCGGTAAACTGTAATTGCGCGATGCAGTATTTTGTGTGACGTCAGATTCACATGTGTCGATGTAGATGCACAAGACCAATACCTAAGACTCCAAATATTTTGTAAATTTGCAAATGAGCAACTAACAAACGGGCGTGAAACGAGTGCTTTCTCGCATGACTTCAAATTAACTTCGGTACGAGAAACTTTAGAATTCACACTGTTGAACCCTTATAGCTGCGAAATATTCCGTAGAGCTATTCGACACAAGTAATTGATTAAAATTCCCGAATTTCAACTTAACATTCACGAATATTTCACTATTTAGTAACAGTTGACCACTCTTCTGTAAGTTGCAGCGAAAATACTAGAGACGATGTTTGAACTCACGCAAATGGAATCATTTCAAATTGACTGAATTGAATTTCAGTTAAGTCGTTAGTCAACTTATGATTTTATGTGAAAGGAATTCTGGCAGTCAAAATTGCTTGTTAAAGAACTTTAACAGATAAATAATTTTATTTCTGTAAGTAGGTTTACACGACCACTATTACAACAGTTCAATCATATTTTAAAAACTAGATGAGGTTGGTGTTTCCTACCTCTGAGAAGAAAAGACGAAACCAACACAGCGGTCACAGTCTTTTTAAAAGCCCAGATATAATCTTGGTTAGATCAAGTGAGGACCATGTAGGTTCGTCTCTGAAATGGTCTTTTGAGGAAATAACCACACAGATTTGAGTGAACCTGTCCATTCTTTGCTTTCATAGTCATTTGAAGGTTCAAGAAAAATTTCAGGAGTTATTTGAACACCTGTTTAAGAAGAGAAGATCGTGGCGGTAAAAAAACCGGCCTTAGAAAGACGACCCGATTAGTAATTAATCGCGCGACCAAGTAATTGCAATCAGTAATCAGATATTACGGAAAATAAAAGTTGTATAATTAATTCTAGTCGTACTTTGATTTCTTTTAACACTCCGTTGACAACCATCTTAACTCATCATCTTAGTATCACTGGCTTATCAGTTTTTCCTTAATTTCAATAACTACACCTGAAGCTGGGTAGGACACATGCAGAATAGATGTCGGATGGGGCCGGTAGGTTCTGGAGTGGCGATCGCGTACCGGAAGACGTAGCGTTGGAAGGCCTCCTACAAGGTGGACCGATGACCTGGTGAAGACGGAAGGAATCCGCTGGATGCGAGAAGCATAGAACCGGTCGAAGTGGCGATGCTTGGAGGAGGCCTATTTCAGCAGTCTTTTGGCTGAAACGGTAATGAATGATGGTGAAACTGAAATAGTTTTCACCTGTGAGCCAAGCACGAACGTGTGGTATAGTATGTTTGAACGCAACTCAAATTCGAACGATTTTTAACGTTGAAAATACTCGTTTTGCACATAAAACTAGTTTAATTAAAGATACTATTGTGCTAGTCGCAAAAATTTAAACCAAAATTCTATAGGATATTTGTACTTTCTTTGAAAAGAAAATCGTTCGAATTTAAGGGTCCGCTGCCGCATCGCGTCGCGCCTGTATGTGGGAGCCAGTACGTTACGTTTACGTAGCACTTTCGTGTTAGAGCCTCTGTTTTCGGCATAGCCCGCGAGTTAGCACTAACGCGAGGTCGTATTTCATCCTTCACTGCAATTTAGCGCACACATATCTTCATTCAAACGACATTTTACTAGGCATACTACTGCTGGGCATAATTCCCAGAAATTAAAATTCTTCCGTATACAATGTATCTCATATTCCCCACAATGTATCAATGTGGTTTAGTTTTATTCTCGGTAATTGATCTTTTAAGGAGATTAAAAGTGATAAAGGTTCTATAAAACAATGCACCAGCGAATAATATAAAACTGGGTATTCACAATTTTTGGGCATAAACTATGTTACTCAAACTCAAAGCATTTATTTGGATTAAACCAATTGGAGGCAATTTTGAATTTTGTCAAGGGGTCGGTCGGTCAGAAATATGAAGCTGGTTGCCCATTTCAAAGCGAAGTAGGTTCCTATGGAGAAGAACGGGCAAGAAACAAAACAAATAGTGCAGAGTCATCTCAATTACCTCTTTTCCTTTGAATTTGTATCCTTATATATACGTATATATATTTAATGTAGGTATATATTATAGTAAATATGTATGTACGTGTATCATAAGTTTATAAACTATATAATTATGTACTTGTGTACCTAATTTATTTATAATTCATTGTTGTCTTTTTAATATTTTTAATTATTATTATTTCCTCTAAATCGGAGCACCTGCCATCTTATCTCTTCACCACGGTTGGTTGATTGGTAGAGAATGCCTGAGGCATTAAGTCCGCCTTTGTACCTTATTGTGTGCGAGAAGTTTAAATAAATAAGAAACCCCACAGACATTCTTTTAAATCATAACCCTTTCTTTTAACTTTGCCGTAGCCGGGTCTCCATCTTCTTCGTTTCGCTCTTGACAGATCAGTCGTAGTCACAATGAACTGTGTCCAATCGCAGGTGTAGTCATTGCCCGCCTCACGATCTTCCTCTATCTGGTTCTGTTTCTGTCTGACGCATTCATTAACAGGACCGCGGGTTTTATTTGATCGGTCCACCTCGTTGGTGACCTCCCGCGAGGCCTATTACTTTCCACTCTGCCCTGCACCACTAGACGTTCGATGGACTCATTATTCCTCCGACCGATAGCATCATGTCTCCACATGATCAAAAAAGTTCAGTATTCGAGACTGTGCTGATAGACGCTGTTTGAGTTCTTGGAGTATGGAGACGTTTGTGCAGAATTCTGTCCATCATACCCCAAGCATTCTTCTCCAGCACCACATTTCTAAAGCATCTTCTTTTTTCTTTTCCAGTTCTCGTAATGTCCGCGTCTCAGCTACGTGCAGAAATATGGGGAATATAAGTGTACGGACGAGCCTGATTTTACATGGACCGACTGCCTCCACAACCTAGTAACTGCGTAATACGATACCCCTTGGTACACTTGGTTGTCAGACTTTCGGGCTTCTGACGACCCGTAACGACTGTCAAAGTTCCACACTTTGACAGTCGTTACGGGTCGTCATGATATGGTCGGATGACAGCCGGGACCAACGGCTTAACGTGCTTTCCGAGGCACGGAAGAGTCTCGGTATATAAAGATGGTACCCATCCACGGACCAACCCCGGCAAGCGTAGCTTAACCTGATGGATCGACCCATGCGGCTGTTACTACTTACGGCCGAACCCAATAACCTATTCTACCTATTTATCACCAGTTTTGACATACCGGACCTATAAAAAACTATATTTTAAAAAGGAGTTAACGTCCCAATATCTATCTGTGGGACGACATTCAATGACAGATAGAATTATTTTGTCTACCATCAATAGCGATCTGTCTTTAACTGAAAATAGGTTATCGGGTTCGGCCGTTAGCCACGAACTCCTGACGAGAGATATGAGCAGAAAAATAGATCGCGCGTCTTCCGAAGAATTCTCGCGCATTCTCGGGAATTCCCGCAGCTAGCAGCTCGAATCTAGTTTGTACGTTAAACAACTGACATAAAGTTCATTATGCTTTGTAAAATTTCGTTCCAAAAATTCGCTTTCATTCCGTTCCGCGGCATTGCGCCTAAGTATGAAGATAATGACCTCTGAGAAATAAAATTCTAGTATGTAGTTTGCTGAGACGCTGTCACTGTCATGAAACATAAGCTCTTACTGCAACTAGAAATTAAGTTGGTTTTAATGTTTAATAATGACGTGTTCTAACTGTATAAATTTCGTTTTTATATTGTTCGTTACAGTTATAGCTTATTGTTTTCACAAGGGTTATTATTTTCTCCTCAATATTTTTAAAATTATTAGACTATCTGTAGATACTGTATAACTTGAAATAAAGAGGTTTTTCCAGCACTGTTTTAATAACAGTTCAAACTGAAATTCAAAGCATTTATTTCAAACTAGCTGCGGTCCTCGGTTTTATCCGCATAAGTCTCGATTTCGTGGGAATATCAGGATAAAAATATTATACACGGTTAATTTTAGCTCGTTCTGGAACGAAAAGCCATAAACTCGATCATCGAACTCGAAACGATTGGGACTATTATTTTCAATAAATTACAATTTAAAAAAAAACACAAAATCTAATTTATTGTTTTTTTGTGAAATAATGAGAACTCGAAGTAACTGCAATCAATGCATATGTGTGTAAAACGTATCGACGAACGGCAACACTTGCGAACGGTGCCCATTGAAAAATCCATTCATCGATCAGACAGCATAAAAACACATACGCAATAGATAAATAGGTACACAAATAAAAATACGAAAAGCGAATTCAGACTTTATTTCTAAACCGTATACGGTAACAAATAGAAATTTCACCAAACTAGGTACAAGGTAAGTAGGTACGCAGTTTACTAAAATTATTCTGAGAAGTGTCCGACCGGACTTTAAAAGAATGCACAACCGAATTCCGCGGTTACGTGTATAAAAATAAGGTCTTAATTCGGTCCAATATTTTCATAGAAAAGGGCACCACCATCTTATAATGAACTCTATTCGACAGGTAAAACGATTCATTTTTCTGTTTACATTGCCTGCCTTTGTAGAAGCCGCCGCGCCGCGGCCGCAAGCAAGCATTGTCGCATAAAAATTGGTTTAGGCAGTATTCTTTTTATTTATCATAAATATGGTAGGCAGGTATGCTTATTAAGTACCTATTAGCTCGATTGGTCGACACTCGATTCAAGGCCTTAAATACAACTCCCAAGCGTACTCGTCGTGTCTAGTTGAAAAGGTACGAGTACTAGTGATTTCGTGATGCGAGAGTGTCGAATGAAATTTCAATTAGTTTCTCTCGTTTACGAGGAGATGTGATAGTTGTAAACACCGTGCCGTGCTTTCGATACAAACGAGAGATAACGGAGGTGAATGAACTTACACCAACCTATCGTACCAGAAATGAAATACCTACTTGCAGGTAAGTACTTACTTGCAGCCGGTTATTCGTCCAACGTCCGTTGACCCACCGCGAGCTCGCTGTCAACTGATTCGCACACGCACAGCTGTGCCGCGCTACGTCATCACCGAGCGGATCGCGTACGATCTTGCGTTTATGAATGAAATAGTGAAAGCGCTACTAAGATTTAACTCGAATGACAGAATAAAAGTGATAAATTTCTAACTTCTATATTAGATGTCTTAAAAAAACAATAACAATGCTGATAGTACCTATTAATCGTCTGGAGTCACTGTGTTTCGGCTCCAGAACGATTTAAAATTAATCGTGTATATTATGTCCTAACCCAGGTCATGGTCTACCTATGTAAATTTCATCCAAATCTGTTCAGCCGTTTTAGCATGAAAGCGTAACAAACAAATTTACTTTTGCATTTATAATATTACTAGCTGCGCCGCGCGGTTTCACCCGCATAAGTCTCGATATCGAATCTCAGGATAAAAGGTACCCTTTGTTCTTCTTCAGGTCATGGTCTACCCATGTGCCAAATTTCAGCCAAATCTGTTTAGCCGTTTTAGCGTGAAAGCGTAACAAACAAACAAATAAACAAACTCACTTTCGCATTTATAATATTATATACATAGATGGGATATATATTATATTTATATTACAGGCCCTTGGAATTGTCAAGGGACGGTCAGAAAGATGAAGTTAGTTGCTTATTCCAAAGCGTAGTAGGTACCTACCTATGGAGAAGCCTAATGCTTAGCTCGAAAAAATCAGAATTCTGTGATTACGTCCCACAAATCTGAATTTCAGTGAAAAAGCCACATTTTAGTGGACCTGAAACACATCATTTTCCACCTTTCTACACACAATTCAAGTTCGTGACATTACTGTCATGCTTATCGTAGCCTTCCGAAAGTTTCCGAGATGGTCCCAGGCGTGATATTTCATGATTTATTATGAGACGGGAAATTTTGTTTTTGGGAGTTTACTGAAGAACTTCACCCTTGGTGCCTAGTTTTTGTATGCATAGTCTAAAGAACGCTTTTTTATTACTGAGAATATACAAATAACGAATTAGTTACTGTAGATGGTTCCTTTAAGTAAATAGAAAGGAGGTAGAAATAACAAAATGTATTGGAAAAATAAAATATAGATAGGTATACAACACAACACATTGAGATTCTGAAAAAAATCATAAAGAATATCTCAATAATCTCGAATGTTCATTGTATTTTAAGAAATAATCAGTTTACTTAAGTTGGCACAAATTGGGATTTACCTACATAGTGATTATAAAGTCAAATAAAAAAATATAAATAATATTCTACTATACTCCATAGGTTCAGGTAGTTAAATAAAGGTAAACAAAATAAACCTCGTGACGAGACAGCTGTCAAGTAACCGACTAAACGTAATACCTGTCACTTCAGTTGTTATGCTACGTCACAGTTGTACTCTTCAATTTAGCAACGGTATAATTCGATGACGTTTAGAGTGAAGGGGGGGTCTTTACAATAGACTGATTACAAAATACTATATTTTGATTATAAATCTAACAAAAAAATTGTGCTTAAGCATTACATCTACGAAGGAATAAATGATAAAGTTTAACATAATAATCTAAAATAAATTTAATTTGATTTTATCGTATTTTTAAACAAAAAAGTGTCATCGATAAAAACCCTTTTTACGATTTGTTTACCCTTTTTAACTACCTAAACCTATGGAGTATAGATACCACGAAAAATAGTGGACCTTACATCAGAAAAACACATTTTCTAATAAAAAAAATAAGAGTAATTAATTGCGTAGACCGGTGATTTTTCGCCCATTTTTCTGTCCTAGAGTGGAGTCATTAAATCGTCATTTTATTCTCGCTGCGCTGGAAGGAAATGAGAGTAATATTTTTTGGGACGCGCTATCGTGGGACATTTAATCATGAGCAGTGCTTGTTTCCGCTGAAAACAAAGAGAGGTTCGTGTTTTAACAAAATGGGAAATAAAATAAAATGAGGGGTTGTTAAGCAGATATCAGACAGCAGATATCATTTTTTGTCCCTTTTTTTTTATTTTATTCGACATCGATTACTCGAAGTGAACCGTACATTTTGTGTTCAAGAACACAAAATGTACAACGAAAAATACTGAAAAAAAAAAGTAAAAAACAGATTCATTAGTGATCAAACGATCTTGGACTCAGACTTTCAGCACTCTTTCACTTGAAAGATGCCGAGTGCTTGAAAATAAATGATTGAATGATCGAAAAATTAAATAAAATGACCTGGTGACGTTCGTCGTATGTAATTTAAAAAAAAAACCTTTTTTTTTTCTACGCATCAAAGACTTGACCTCACACAAAATCCCGGCGTCACAGAAATCCTGCATCGCGCAATTAGAGTTTACCGCGCGATCAGCATATATACAACTTCCCCGACATCAATCGTTAGGCCGCCAGACATGACACCCGTCTGGTCGCAGGATCCTCCCTTTTCTATAGAGGATGACTGAACTTTACACCACACCTCATAACTCTAAATGCAAAACTGAACACAATTCACTCGAGTGAAACGTCTGGTATCACCTTTATTTTTTATGTCTCCGGAAAGGACGCGACTCACAAAGATTTTGTTTTTTGTGACAAATGACAAATCCTATCATTTGTCAAACATTTGGAAATGGTGATGATGCGTGGAGAGTCCAATAGAGAATAAACATTTCTGTATACAAATTCAGAGGCTTAATTCATGGCCAGGTGAATCCATTTGATATCTGAAACAGCTCGTAAATTATGTGGGATGTCATGCATAAAGCTTGGTAGAATAATTTTATTGTTGAGTCGCACTTTTACCGGAATGTGGGCTGGTGATAAAATATAAAATACCTACTGCTATAATTAATAAGTAGGTATCGACGGTCATACAAGAGTTAACAAACATGGAAATGATAGTACTTACTGCCTCAATTGTATTTAATGTCAATATTTTTTTTCAGTCTTCTTGCCTTAATTAATGTATCAATCAATCTGCTATGTTGGGGTCAGCTTCCAGTCTAATCATATGCAGCTGAATACTTCTATTTTACATGGAGCGACTGCCTATCTGACCTCCACAACCCAACTGGGTAATACGATACCCCTTGGTAAGATTGGTTGTCAGACTTTCAGACTTCTGACGACCCGTAACGACTGTCAAATATCCACGAATGACAGACGGGACCAACGGCTTAACGTGCTTTCCGAGGTACAGAGGAGTCTCGGTGTGTAAAGATGGTCACCCATCCACATACCAACCCCGGCAAGCGTAGCTTAACCAGATGGATCGACCCGTGCGGCTGTTATTACTTAGCCAAAACCCTTAATTAATTAATAATTTATATTCCAATAAAGAAATAAGTCATGGCATATCTTCAACATGGCTTGTTGATGATGATGATGATTCCTTTAGAATAATTTTCTTATCACAACTAAGCGTTTGTCTTGTGCCCTCATTGCACTTAAAAATACCGGGAAGTACCATTATCAAGAGACATCATGGAGACGATACAACGCTCGAGGCTTTTAAACTTTACGAGCAATATTGAATGCTATCTCCATTGACTTTCATGAGAGCTCTTAATTATCATAAAATTTTCTGCACTAACCTGAACTTTTTTTAAATTATCACCTTACTGACAGATCACTTCTGTGCGCTCATTAAAAAATTCTGAAGTTATTTATGTTTGTATCGTTGTGCAAAGCAATTTTTTTATCTACATAATGCTGTGTGCTCTTGTGAACACTATTTTACGAACGCATCGTAATAAAAACAAAGCGAAACGCCGAGCATAGTCGTAATTATCATAAATACTTTATTGTTGCATTTTATGGGGTGATAAAATAAAATTTTACGGGGCAGCGTCCAAAATGCACTATGTTAATAGCATTTATTTGGTTTTTATTTTACTGCACTACGGTTAGTAAAACATTATTGCTGTCGGCGACTGCAGTACATATTAGTTTTTCGCTTCGTGCTCAAATTGAATATTGATGTCAGTTTGTTTATCCATTTTAACACTGCATACATAGATTGGTAGGTTGATAGATATATAGAAAATTCTTTATTGAGTACCTACACTTTAAAAATTCCAGATAAAAAGGTACACGTATAAATAGGTGTACCTCATGTTCATATTCATAGCCAAACTGAGTGTTCTAATACACACAAAATAATTATAATATTACCTATTTATATAATCGTAAAAAAATGTTTTACGACTTGACAAAACGTCGAGATTTTCTTATATTAGTTTTATTCCCCCCCCACCTGGCCGGCCTGGCCTGTTTTGGCCTGTATCTTAAGAGATAGGGAGATGGCTGAACCCTATCTCTTAAGATACAGGCCTGACCTAGTTTAAGGGATAGAGTTGAAATTTACTGTACTCCTACGCTAAAGTTGTATTGAAAACGTCAACCGAATGTATGCAGTGCAATGTGACTTTGTTTTATGCAATAAATTCTTATTATAATCTTTTCTTTTTTAATCTTTATTATACACATAAACCTTTCGGACTAAATTCTCTAATCGATGGTGAAAACCTCATCAAAATCTGTTGCGTGGTTTAGAAGAACAACGCGGACATACAGACAAACACGAAAAGCGACTTTAATTTATAATATGTAATAGATGATTGATTGCGCAAAAATACACAATTCCGGTATCTAGTATAAATCTAGTCTATCCTTTTCCCAACTATGTTGGGGTCGGTTTCCAGTCTAACGGGATGCAGCTGAATACCAGCAGTATTTTACATCGAGCGACTGTCAAAGATCTACGAATGACAGCCGGAACCAACGATTTAACGTGCTGTCTGAGGCACGGAGGGATCTCGATATGTAATGAATGGTCACCCATCCACGAGCCGACCGCGGCAAGCGTAGCTTAACCTTCGATTGACCCGTGTGGCTATTATTATTTAGCCACGAGCCCCTTAGACATTCTAGTAATGTGATGAAAATGATTTTTTCCAACGCTCCGTCGTCGCGGCGCTTCGCCGTTTGATATGGTATTGCCTTTTTCAGAGATAAAAGATTTATTTCCATATTAATGATGTTCTTAGAAACCATTTACTTAATATGAATGAATTCTACCTCTAGATCTGTCTAGAGACCGCCAAAAAATGGATTTTTATTTTCGACTGAAACCGAAATCAGCGTAGCTGCATTCATACTATACTATATATATACTACACACTACACACACTTTACACTATACTCTATACACTATATACTACTACTATATGTATATTCATACGGTCGAAAAAATATGTAAGATGTTAGTATATTTTTAAGTAAGCTAATGCATAAATCAAAATGGGTGTAAAACTCTAGAAATGTAATATTCCTCTTTATCGTATACTATTAAACGAGCAGTATTTTTACATATTTAAATATATATTTATAATCACGTTCTCGAAAACGACACTAACGATTTCGATGAAAGTTGCAATATAGGGGTTTACGGGGCCAAAAAATCGATCTAGCTAGGTCTCATATCTGGGAAAATTCGTGTTCTCCGCATTTTCACCCGAGCAAAGCTCGGTCGCCCAAAGTTTAGAACAAGATGGCTACCTTAGAATAATGACATGGCAGCATGCAATGAGTAAGTACCTACCACGGCAGCATGGAATTAGTAAGTACCTACCATCATGGCAGCATGGAATTAGTATGAACTTTCCTATAGTACTAAATGAGCATTCTCTATTTTCACCAGAGCCGGTCGCCCAGGTACTAATATTAATGTAAATAAAAAATATATAGTAAAATTAACTATCTGAAAACTATTTTTAAAGAAATTATGAACTATAAAGTAATTCGCTAGGGAGACTTGTTGGTAGGGCCGACGAAAACCATTTGCAATGCTGGACGCAATAAAGAATAAGAAAAGATATTCTTAAAGCATCATAAACTAGGTGGTTGACCGAAGACAAACCTACACAAACATGAACACAATTATGTAGACAGGCTTATAATTAAAACAAATTAATCTTAGCTTTTTTCAAATCAAAGGAAGAGAAATTGCCAGACCCAATTGTTAAATGCCATTGAACTTTGAGAAGTTTTATTTCAATAGCACTAATTTAGGACTTGGAACTTTGAGAAATAAATGTCTTAAACCATAGATATTGAACGTAGAATTTTTCTTTTTCTTATTTCAATATTTCCTTTTAAAGAGCTTAGGTTCGGTGCCCGTGAAAATTATTTGAGAGAATTAGAATATTGGGTTTCTATACTTGAATAAATAAAGGTACCTACACAGTAGATTGGAATTAAGTCCAGTCACTGAAATGTGTTTTTTATATGTCCCGAAAAAAAATAGAAATGAATATCCTCGTCTGTATTTTCCGGACCAAATGCCAAACAAGAGTTCAAAAATTATTACTTTTGCGGGGTTTGGACCCTGTTCCTAATACCGAAATATCTGCTTATTCAGTCCAAAAGCTCTAGAACTTTGAACCCATACAAACTGGAAATATGAAGATTCCTGTTACGATTTAGAAATACCTACGTGAAGAAAGGAATTATCGCAACGCAACGCCGATCCTAAAAAAATTGCGCGTGCGGCTCCGTACACGTGATGAAGTGAAACTTCGAGAGACAGAGAGGGATCTTTCTTCTCTCTCATGTTGCGAAATGTGCATAAACTTGACGCATCCTTGAAATTTCACTCTCAATTCTCGTCCAATAAAACTATCAAATCTCCGTCGAAGTTTCAATTAAAAAAGACAAGCGGTATTTAAAAGTAATATGTGAACAAATTCATTCAACAGACAGTAAGTTTCTCAGTAGTTTCCTAAACTTACTGTTTCATAGACTACCAGCTGCATTATTATTAAACCTTTATTTTCAGACCATAGACATCCATACAGTGTTAGTAAAGAAAACTAAATCCAATGTTAGTTTCCTAATCCTAATCTAAAGACAGGAGTCGGACCTCACACTATCCACGTAATAAGTATGTAGTTCATACCATTAGACGTATGAAATCCGATCCAGTGACGCAGCATCGGACAAGACAATCCCAGTCAACGCACGAAGTGCTCACGATGCTGTGGGAGCTGGCCCGCATTCTACGAAGGATCGAGGCGATGCGGTTTCGTATGATGGCATGAAAGCCGTCAATCCTCGCCTCAGCAAACATCCCCGAAGCGTTAGAAAACCGAACGCATTGTTGTACCGCACACGCAGGGCGTTGTATGACTTTTGCCAGGCTACTATGCCTATGCCCGACTACTATTCTGAAAAAACACTGTGAAAACTTCTGGTAAGCTATCAATGCTAGGTATTGGTTCTATTAACAACTCACGTGGTAAAAAGATAAAAAGATAAAAGATAATTTATTTGTCAAACATGTGTTTACATATAAATCAAGCATGCAAGATCTTAAATAAAGGTAAAAAGTCCGTACATGTTTTGCCTGACGAGGCGTACAATATTTTATTTTTATTTTCATAACACAAATAATTAATTAATTCAATGAAACCAAATCCCTAATAACCTAATCATTTAAATCATAATAGCAATTGTCTGTTAATATATTTCGCATCTTCTTTTTAAATTGATTTGCTGTCATAGCTCTAAAGGACTGTGGTATTTTGTTGTATATTTTCGGGGCCATACAAAAAAAGCTTTTCCCCATGAGGGCAGTTTTTGCCGAGTGCAAGCAAAGTTGGCTATTGTCACGTCTGTTGCGCGGAAAAATTTCAGATTGTCGTGGAAAGAGTTGGGGGTTAGATTTTACAAACGATGCAACTTCAAAAATATATAGAGACGGTAAAGTTAATAATTTGTATTTTTTAAACAATGGTCTACAGCTTTCTGTTGATTTTAATTTGAACATAGCCCGAATACACCTCTTTTGGGCTTTATACGCTATATCCTTATCCGTAGAGTTACCCCAAAATATGATACCATAGCGCAGAATTGATGCCACCAATCCATGATAGGCCGTAACCAAAGCATTTGGGTTAAGTTCTGAGGACAATTTGTACAAGACATACGCGGACGTGCTCAGTTTCTTGCTTATATATTCAATGTGCGCTTTCCAGTTCAATTTTGCATCTATCATTACACCAAGAAATTTTGTATCGTCAACTTTATTTAATACAGTGCCACTGTAGAGGGCTGCAATGTCATTATCAGCATGTGCCCGTTGACTAAAATGCATTATCGTGGTGTCTTCAGTTTTTGTTTTTTCTTTTTTTTATCATGCGCACTTGTTTTTCCTTTGCACTTTAGACATTGGCAGAATAGTCGACATCGGCTTTAATTGCCATTTAATCAAATAGAATATAACAGCTCACGTCAAGCTAAAGTTCTCACGGTGAGATTTTACAGAATATACATAAGTACATGTTTGCCTTACTTGGGAAGAGACTGGACCCCACGACACACGGAGTCCTAGTGTGGATTTGTAAAAATCCTGTACCTAAGGTTCATATGTAATCTATGGCATTACAATTTCATAATCTATGTCATTTTTTATTGTGCCTTAGCAAGTTATCGACAGAATCTTAGATGACTTGAAATCAAAAGCCCACGACGAAACAACTTCATCTCTTCCTGCAATTCCATTTGTTTACTATATAATTTACGTTCAAAATCCTGGCTCCTAAATTGTGTAGTTATGAGCGGCATGCGGTCCCCGTGCAGGGAGCCACATGGCCACATCCTCATTAGAACAAAGGGGGCTGAGCAAATGGCGTGTAACACTTCGTGCCAAGGTGACATGCATTCAATGAGTGAGAAACACTGTGACACCGTTTTGTTGAAGGAAGTTGGTTAGATGGTGTAATAATATTATGATTGGAATTATCTACTGGGCCTAGATTTCATGATGATCAAATAAAAAAGCAAGTACTTGTTTTGATGTGTAACATCTTTCCTCGCGCTTTTCAGCAATCTGTGCACAGAACACATATATATACCCTAAAAATTTGTGGGAGTGGTTTCGTGAAAAGGGACGGAAGTGTGTAACAGGAAGCCGGGGAAGCGCGCGCTATTTGATTTCACCAATGAGCGCGCGCGGTGCTAAGGTTGGCCCTCAGTAACGAACTTGACGAGGCCCCGTAATGTTGCTTAGTACTGTGGCGGCATCTACATCGCTACATGCGAACTACGCATCAAAGACCTGACGCCACACAACATCCTGACGTCACACAAATCCTGCATCGCGCAATAAGAGTATACCGCGCGATGGACATATATACAATCTCCCAACTTCAACCTCTGGGCAGTTGCCCACCAGACACGACACCCGTCTGGTCGGAGGATCCTTCCTTTTCTATGGTGGATGAGTGAACTTTACACCCTGTTCCTCATACCCCTAAAGTACCTATGACCAAGGTGAGATGTCAGATGTTACACATCATATGCGACGGCTGTAAAGCTCGCTCGTTTTTTATTTGAATGTTTGTGGAGGTTTGTGTGCGATGTGTCTGTTCAAATATTATATCTATTACTATGGATACAAAGTTTAAAACAATGGCCAATTAGAATTGGACGCTTTTAAATATTGCTTCAAGTATTAGACCTAACCTATGAATTAGCTACCCCATCATCATCTATTCTCTGCGTGTGTCATTATCCCCCATTATGTATTTTCGGGTGAAAGATTGGAAAGTATCGACTATGTTTACTTGCTTGCTGTGATAACTGCTGTCATTTCCACAAGCCCTGTCATTCAGTGCTTTAATTAGAAGTGATTACAACCCACGGAATTTGTTGTTCTTATTACTTTTATTAGTACCTAGGTTGGGTACATAATTATAACCAAAATTTCTGTACTTTAGATAACTTTTGAACTAGGTGAAGAGCCCAGTACACGTTGGGCGAGCCCGTCGCTCAGCCAACGTAAACTGAGCCTTTTTGCGTGAGTTGCCGTTTTATTCGCGTGTATTTTGGATTGTCGTTATACAAAGAGGCTTGTTAAATTAATTGTGTATTGCTCTATACCTACATAATGACTGGCTGACAAAAACATACCTTTTAAAGATCAGACCCTTATTGGAGAAAATGGACATTGTCGTCACTCCAAGGCGGCGGATGCTCGCAAAAGGATTGGCGGGTAGGTATCTACTGCGATATTGCTTCATATCAATGCAAATTACGGGTTTCCCGAAATTGCAGCTCAGTCCGTCGAATATAAATTAATTTTGTAAAATATTATGGATTCAGATTGAATAAACATGTTTTGTGAGCGATTTATTTAATTAATTTTCTTAAAGAGTTGAATTTTTTCGACGGCTTGGCTTTGTTTTGGTCGCCGTTCCTACATATTTATCCATAAAATATAGGATATATTATTTAGCTACTCTAAATTACGGTTCTCTCTTTCTTGTATTAATTGAGAGTAAAGAGTAAATATTAGCAATATGTGTAGCGTAGCGACATAATAAACGAGCGCAGTGGCGCACGCCTACAGAGTTGTCACTTGCTCGCTGGCGCCCGAACGGTGCGGACGTGCGGCCTCAGCTGTTGTACAGTTACTTTTTAGTTATTTTACCTATTCGAATACTTCCTATAACGTAATGAACACCAGAATAGTGGTTTAGTTTTAGTAGCTCTTCAAATGATATCGAAAACAGTTTCAAGTAGGTATCTGAAAAAAAAACCAACACAATTACGCTCGTCAGCATTGCCTAGGCCATTTCTAGAACCAATTTAAGGATAAATATTCCAAAGTGATAATATTGAATGTGTTAAGGCTTGTGCAGACCAGCGCGACTTGTCGCGCGACGCGACACGAACAATATAATTTCTAAGAAAACTTCACAGTATAACAATAACCGGTGTCGCGTCGCGCGACAAATCGCGCTGGTCTGCACAAGCCTTAATGGTTCGACTACACGGAACTCCGGCCACATCGAATAGATAAAAAACTAGTCCTTGGGCACTTTCAAATCTGTTACGATTGGAACGAAAGAGGCTCCCAATTCAATGAGTACAATAAGTGCTGATTTTTTATGGGGAGCGATTCTTACGTTGCTTTAGCCATTGAACTAAAGGGTCTTGCCATTTATTTTTGTTCGTTTGTCGACGATTGTGCGTAGTGTGATTGAAAACTATCTGGCAAATTGTTACATAACTTTTAGCTTGATTATGTATTTCGAAATAAATAAGAAAGCTGTTAAAAAACTTTGGTAAGTATTCATATAAATTATGGGTAATAACCCAAATAATGCCAATAATCTTGGAGCCTGGAATGAAAACGCTAACCAACAAACCATTGATGGTCCAGTATCTATGTCAATACCTCAAACTATGAACTAAACATTTTTGAAGTGAAAATTCTTTCCGCACTTTGCTTCGGGTGGTGACGCTGAATCGGGTATATTCGGCTCCAGGCGTTCGGTGACGCTGAATCGGGTAAACTCGGCTCCAGGCCTAAGTTTTCTCTTCTATCATGTGGTTATAATCATACACCCTCTTTTTTTATTTTGTTGAAGACGACTCAACAGCAAATCTTTCTTGAAAACGACAAATACCATTCACAATTTCGGTACAACAAGTTTTTATTCTACAAGCAATTGCAAGCAATCCCGACGAGACGACTTAAATGTTCTAGATTCTCATTTGTCAAAGTATTTCTTTAATTGGTTCAATCATAAACTGAACATGAACTGCATTGACGAAAACCGTTTTTTTCAACGTGTTATGGTCGTTGGCGACTGCAAAGGCGAAATGATTCATCTGTATCGGTTTCATGACGCGACATAAGACAATGTCCTTCCATACCTATTATCAATTTAAAAAAAATGTAAAAGCCAGATACTTTTAAAAGAGTAACCGTGGAGTTTCTTGCGGACACAAACCTAATTTCGGTTTAGTTTCTGTTGAGAAGGGTGAGAGTAATTAAAATCATTGAAGAATATGTTCAGGGCCCTAAGATTTTTTGCTATCAATCGTTAAGGCATAAGGCAGCCCATAGTATGTACTCTTTACCAGCGAGTTTCTTGCCGACTCTTCTCCATAGGAAACGACCAATTGGAACCTTAAAACTTCTGACGTTTCCTATGTGTCCATGTGGGTTTATGTGAAATAAAAGATGTAGGTATTTTTGATTTTGATTGACTTTTCAGTGTTCAACTGTTCATGTATTTTGTTCGGTGTATTTTTTTTTGTGATCGCTATTTACGGAGAAATAATAGGCTACATAGTTTATTTACTTTGTGACTGCTACGTATAGTAGGTAAGTATATGTATGCGGTCAAACTAAATTAGCTAAAATAAAATACATATGTATATTCAATTATCTACCAATTATTAAAAAAAAATGCAAAAAGCCAACGTCACGTGGTGTTCCCAGGCGGTCACCCATCCAAGTACTGACCACGCCCGATGTTGCTTAACTTCGGTGATCGGACGAGAACCGGTGTATTCAACGTAGTATGGACGTTGGCGATAGCTAAAGTGAAATGATCAATCTGTATAGAAAAAATTACGTCACAAGACATTTTTACCACGCCATGTGGTCAACTGAATTTGTATTTTTTTTATATATTATTTTTGTATTTTTATGGTAAAAATATTTTATCTTTGTAATTTCACCACTTTTTTCAACTCTATGTTAAGCATAATCATCGTTCTAATAGGAAAATTCACTACGCCATCTCTGTATACAGGGTGGATTTTTGAGAAGGGGCAGTAAGTGCAGATATCTTAACCGTTGTAGCTACAGGAAAACGGTCTAAGGAGACTGTCCTTAACTTTTTGAAACATTTTCATCTGAATTGAAAGATTTTGAAAAAAAAATACAGTCGGCAAGAAAATCGGCAGTTTTCGCAAAAACTTTTTTTGATGCTAATCGATCCTGTTTTTTATAAAGACCAAAAAACTCTATCGGACCAACTGAGGTTTGAGTATAGAAAATTCAGAAATCGCAAAAAACTTTTTCTATACATTTCCTAGGAAACGAGACTCCGACCGAGACGATGGACCGACCGAAAATCGTTGACATAATTGAAGAAGTCAATCTTGCTCAAGTTGGCTGTACCAGGTGCCTGATAAATATATATTATAGACGGATAGAATATACTTTATTGTAGGCCTATACCAAAATTGTAAAACAGATGTATCATTCTACCCTGTTCCTATGATCTGGGAATAAACTATATTTAGCGAATTGTCAATTCGCTAAATCTAGTCCTGCTCGAACGTAGGCAAGAAATTCCAGTCCATGAAAGCCATGATGGGATTCTAATCCAATTACCTAACTAGGTACTCACACGTGCGGGGCGCACTAACAGTACCGGGTCGTTTAAATCAAATTATTTTAGTTATTATTATCTAATTTTCTAAATACGAAATAGTGTTTATCTCCTCATAACTCAAACTTAAAGCATTTATTTAAAATAAACCAATTACAGTCAGTTTTGAATTTTCAAGGGGTCAGTCAGCTAGAAAGATGAAGCTAGTTGCCCATTCCAAAGCACAGTAGGTACCTATGGAGAAGAACGGGCAAGAAACTCCACAGGCACTTTTATTGTTACAAAATATTGGATACGTCATTCATGTTGAAATTATACATGTGAGAACAATGAAGAAAGACGTGCACATAAAAAGCGTCCGTAATAAAAAGAAAAAATGAAAAAAAAAACTACTAAGTGAAAAATAACTTTAATTTCGTAAGTCGGTGTCTTTAGTTTTGAATCTTCGTTTTTTACCCCCGACGAACGAAATAAAAGTAACTTTTCACTTTGTAGTGATTTGTTTTGGAAGTCGGTTGTTTTTTTTTGTTGTGGTACCTACCCCACACAAATTCGAATACCTGCTATGTAAATATCAGAGACACGAACTTCTCATCATGTCATCCACATAGTAGCTAACTTAATAACTACCTCAGCAAAGTTTATAAAATTTATATGGGACCACCTCTGAAGAATGACCTACCAAACAAAAAAGAATCGTCAAAATCAATTCATAATTGGCGGAATTACATCTTCCTTTTTACTCTAGCTATTGACCTGTTGCCTTCACAACTTGTGTGCATGTCCAAAAGCAGATTAAACAAATGAGGGTTAACAAATGTAATAGAAATACACAATTTGTGAAAATATCAACTGACTACCAATTACGGTTCATGAGATACGGAACCCTAATGATATGTCATTTGTTCAATCTGCTTTTGGAAATGACAACGCAAGTTGTGAACGCCTACGCGTCAACAGCGAAAGAAAAGATAAATATAAAAAAAACACGTGTACCGAGGGTCACGTCTAAATGTGTTAAATTTAAATACTCAATTTAAATACTTGTCAGAGAATATTCGGTAAAATTAGAGCATAAAGCTTTTCTGATTTTTCGACATTGTGTTATGTTTTTTTTTTAAAGGTTCTCATTAATCCATATTTATGAGATTTTACCAGTCTTACAATCAATAATTAAGGTACTTTTTAAAGCTATGTGCACGTACTCGGCAGTAATTTTTTTTTAAGTATTGCTTTAGAAAGTTTCGCTAACGATTTATAAAAAGTAAAAAAAAAGAGTAAAATCTGAAGCATCGCAGAGCCACACTGAACGTAAATGTAGTGGCTTGACAATGTAGGTACAAGATTATGTTCCTTAATCTTGTATCTACATTATCAAGGCATCTTTTAGTCAGATTTGAACTTATAAGCAAATAAAGCTTAAATTTCTTGAAAATGATTTAATTTGCGAAATATTCTGAGTTGTTGAATAAAATATCCCAAAAAAAAAAAATGACAGGTGGCCACCTCCGCTTTACCCCATTTGCCTTTGGACCCCTACGTATGAGACACCCTGTATAGAAAGAAGGTACCATCAAGGAAGTTCATATCTAACCAGTTTCAAAACAAAATCCCGTGAACACAATGACCACATCTGTTACCGGCCCGGTTCTATAGCCGCCGAGCGCTGCAAGCAGGAATAGTCCTTACGGTGGTTAGATATGAACTTCTTCGATGGTACCTTCAAGGCAAAATATTGTGACTGCGTCGTTCTTCTAAACTACGAAACAGAACGGATTTTGATGCGGTTCTTATTATCATATAAAGTATATGACAATAATAATTAACTAATAAAAAAAGTACTCACAAGTATATTAGCTGTGGGTACCAAACATATGGTTGCTTCTAAATTCACACTAAACAAATAGGTACGCCCTTCTGATGTTCCAAATATTTGATCAAAGAAGAAAAGCCATTACTCAATACGCAAAACTTTTATTATACAAAGAACTTCAAAATTATTTCCACTCATTGTCAGGAACTTCTGGTCTTATTGAAGTCCTTACTTATGTCTACTTCTAAGACAGTTAATCGTACTGTGTATGTCTTAACTGCCTGGTAATTACCATACAGGCGATTAACAGCCGTTACTAGACAAAGTTTAGAGCAATTACAAAGAGTTGGTCCGGAAATTCAAAACGACTTAAGGCTGCGAAAAGGAATTGCTTTGAACTCCAGGAAAATGTTAGATAATTTAATTCATTATCCGGATCAGATGGCGTGTTTTCAGATAATAGGCACTATGTGGTGTTACATTTTGTATGTGCGTCAGTAGCGCAGGTTCAAATGCTAAAACTACAAAACCCGGCTGCAGATCGTTTGTATTTTTATTATATTTAGGGTGGCAGGGACATCGAAAAACAGCTGTTCCCATACATTTTGACCACGTAGGTATTGCACTTTTCTATGTAACAGCAGATTTTTTTAAAAATAACCGACGAAAAATTTCAACCCAGGGGTGTTTAGAATTGGGCACGCCACAATTGTGGCGATAAGTCCCCTCTTTGAGGAGTGGCTAGAGAGGCGCCACGGCGTCCTCACCTTCTGCCTGACGCAGGTCCTCACCGGACACGGCTGTTTCGGGAGGTTCCTGTTCCGTATAAGGCGGGAGGAAACGCCCGGGTGTCACCACTGTGTGGATCGCCCGGAGGACACGGTGGAGCGTGCGGTGGAGGTCTGCCCGGCTTAGGCGGAGCACCGCCGTGTCCTCACGGAGGCGATCGGCGGCGGCGATCTCTCGCGTCCGGCCCTGGTTCAGGCCATGGTTCGGAGCGAGAATGCATGGGAGGCCGTCACCTCCTTCTGCGAAGCACTTATGATCGCAAAGGAGGCGGCGGAGCGCGCGAGGAGATGCGTCGGGAGTCACGAGCTGACTTCCGGCCACCCTAGGCGCGGGCTTGCGGACGGTGAGCAATGGGTAGCTCGCCGTCCGATAAGGACCAGGCCCGGGTCGACGGCGCGTTGTGTTCCACGCGCGCCTCAGAGAGATGTCAGCACCAACTGACGGGATCCGTAAGGACCAATGCCTGCTGGCGTTGCGGGTTTGTCCGAAAGGGATATCGCGGCCCCGGCACACGGGCAACGGAAGGAACACGGGTGGGTTTTAGTCAGTAAAAGTCTGACACGCCCTCTCGCTCTGCCCAGAGCGGGAGAAGTCATTTGATGATTTCCCATCCACAAAAAAAAAAGGATGTTCATAATCATGTACCTACTGAATCCAGGGTATCAGTTTTCGCGTCGATGCCACCCTGTATAAGCTGAACCGACTGAAGTTATCCTGTCCAAACTTAAATAATTCATACAAAATTCCCATAGAAAATGCACTTTGAGTTTTCCTCGATTTTTTTTATTTGCCCGGCAACTTTCAGAATTTTCTGTCTGAATACTCGAATAGTCTTACTATTCGAGTATTCAGCGGTACTCAACATAAGCGCTTACCAAAGAATATCATTTCGTTTTGATTATAAAAGGTGATAGTTTAATGCGACCAAACAGAAAACTTATCAGAGTCCTTCAAAAGCATGAAATTAAAATAAAAACAAAAGAACAACGCTTGTACTCACAGATGTCGGGAAAGTTGTAGTTTGTTCTATAAACACAGCCGACCTCAAAAAGGTACATTAAATTAGTCCTACTTAGGACTTATCTAATTAGCATTAAATCCGTTAATCAACGGTACATCCAAAGAGTAAAGTAACTATACAGAGAGGTACATCCCAGAGACATAATTTAAGGGTTCATTAGCTAGTAACAGTTTTAAGTATCCGTAGGGCGAATAATCATCAAATCATCCTATCGATTGCATGCCGATAAAGCCTTTGTGTAGCCACTTTTAAAAATGTATAACTTACAAAAACAATTTATATGACAATCAGTTCTTTTACTGTAAGTTTTTACTACGAAACAGCTATCTATATTTAAATTAAATAAAGCGATTGCGATCTTTATCTATGGCATCACTGCTAACTGTCAATGTCAAATCATGGATTTTTTTTTAAATTATTCTTTGCGTTTAATTTGCTATTAATTTATTGGCATACGGTTTTATAATTTTGCATAAACCAACCCAGTATTGAGGCGAACAAAACAAAAAAACAAATCGGTTGAGCCATTTTCGAGGTTTGGCGAAACTAACGCACGGCAATTGATTTTTATACCCACATGTGACCCACTGCAGTGCAAAGACGTGCCTTTCTCTTTTCGACTCCTCTCTGTCTTGAGCTAGCGAGGACGCATTCTTAGTGCTCATGAAACATCATACAAAAAAAATATTGTTTGGGTTTAACAGTTTTATTTCTTTTTTTTAACAACACTTAACAATTAAGGGCTTCGTTCTTCTGGTTCAGCTGTGATTGCCATTCTCAAATAGGTCAAAGAATTAGTTGAGGAAATTCGAATATTAGTTGATTTATTCTTTGAAATGTAATAATGTTGAGTGTGAGATTTCCTTTACGACTGTTGGCACTCCATTTTAAATTAATTTTCCTCTCCAGGAATGTTTCCATCATGTTCTCGGGTAGGTAAGTATTCATTCCAACGGAAAATTTAATTTACTACGATTTGTTAAATAATTCTTCTGTTAATTATTTTGTTTTGTTTACAGTTACTTATTTCGTGACTCATTGTGAATTTTGTAATCACAATAGAATCACTCGTCGTAAATAATAAATTGTGAAGACGTGAAGGCTCTCTACCGTGAAGTTTTCTTAGAAATTGTTTTCTTAGAGCCGCTTCGCGCTGGTCTGCACGACCCTTGAATGAAAATTCCACAAATACCTACAATCCATAAGTATAAAATACTTTACCTAACTTATTAATATACATTCTTTGATAAGTCATAATATGATAAGATGGAAGTAGATGAAATAGGTACATAATAATAGGCAGGGACATCGACGTGAAAACTGTTACGATAGATTCAGTACATGATTCTGAACCGCGCCTACGGTGGCCGGAAGTCAGCTCGTGACTCCCGACGCCCGGGGCGTCTCCTGCGGTGACTAGGGGCGCGAGAGCGTGCAGCTTGCATCTCCCTCGCGCGCTCCACCTCCTCCTTCGCGAGCATAATTGCTTCGCAGAAGGAGGTGACGGCCTCCCATGCACTCTCGCTCCGAACCATGGCCTGAACCAGGGCCGGACGCGACAGATCGCCGCCGCCGATCGCCTCCATGAGGACACGGCGGTGCTCCACCCAAGCCGGGCAGACCTCCAACGTATGCTCCACCGTGTCCTCCGGGCGATCCACACAGTGGTGACACCCGGGCGTTTCCTCCCGCCTTATACGGAACAGGAACCTCCCGAAATAGCCGTGTCCGGTGAGGACCTGCGTCAGGCGGAAGGTGAGGACGCCAAGGCACCTCTCTAGCCACTCCTCAAAGAGGGGACTTATCGCCACAATTGTGGCGTGCCCAATTCTGAACACCCCTGGGTTGAAATTTTTCGTCGGTTATTTAAAAAAAATCTGCTGTTTCATAGAAAAGTGCAATACCTACGCGGTCAAAATGTATGGAGCAGCTGTTTTTTTTAAAATAATCGACGAAAAATTTCATCGCAGGGGAGTTCAGAATCATGTTCTGAATCCATGGACCAAACATAAGTCTTTTTTTTTTTTAGAGCCTTTAACTTAAATTTCCAAGAGGCAATTACCGATATCTATTAATTACATCAAAGGTCGCTACAAATTGTGTGATTGAATTTTACCGTCGCTAAACGAGAACAGAAAAAATTCAAAGCTTCCTCACACTGTCTACGTTCACCGGTTTTTTATGAGTAGAATAGGACCATCGCCCTAATTATTACGAAATACGTCCTATATTGCTTCATCTTCTCGTAAAAACTTGGTCTTCTCGACAACTACATAAACGTAATGTCCCGTTGAATCCATCGATCTATTCAGCATCTATAATGGAGAGACATATACAGAGTTGATTATAGTGCAATACGGCCGATGAATTATTACCGGTCTGAACTTTTCGCAGAAGAGACGGCTGCGCAAGAACAATTTTTAGGAATCAAATGGTGCCATGAGGCGAGTGTGAGTGAGTCTACATGAGCGAAAGTTCGAAGAGCCTATGTTTAGTTCAGGGACCGAAACCGCTATGATCCATACGTGTATTTTTTCGATTACAACATTTATATTTTTTACAGGTATTTTTAAAGGTTACCTTAAATTGAATAAAATCAGTATCGGTTCCCGAAATAAAAATTACCTCAATCTTACATGTGCCGTCAGCATTAGGCAAAGGGCGCGCATCGCCTGTGTGTGTGCCGCTATTAAAACAGTAACGTTAATAGGGTGACATGTTTCTTCTTCTTGGTTAACCAGATAGAGGTAACCTTAGTCGTAGAAGTAACCAAAATTCTTCGACATCTGCCGTTCGATTCTGGAAAAATATCACCGTGAAACTTAGGTGAAGTGAGCTGTCAATAGTGTTAATCCATCCTGCCGGTCGATTCTGTGGCAGTGACAGCTCACTTCACGCTCACTTCACCTAAGCTTCACGTTAATATTTTTACAGAATCGACCGACTGTACCGTAATTTATAAAGGTTTTCGGTCCTTTAGTTCAGAACGGCGGTCCAAAATGGCCAATGAAGCACCAAATTTTTTGCAGCGAGGATTTCAAGCAATGTACGTGAAATGAGAACACTAGTCACCTCTGCTCTTGCTGTCGTTTCTGTCGTTACTACCAACATACTCTATGGTCCTCAAAGAAAACGTTCCTTCACTACATCATGGGCTGCAGGTGCGTTTCACCGAATTTATTATGAAACTTTTACACATGCAAAATAGTAGCGTGTCGTGTCGGTACAACCAGGTTCACATCAAAAGCTGCTGCAGCACTGTATGGGTGTTATGCACTTAAAGGTGTTATATGAGAAGCTGATGTACTCACGTGTCTATGAGGTTTTTATAAGTCCAATGATGGTCTAAAGTCCAAAGTAAAACAAAAATTAAAAATATAACTCATTAAAGTGAATAAAAAAAAAATTAAAAGAAAAAAATTCAGTGGCAACCCGCGGTCTGTGGATTTGTGCCTGATTCATGACAATGGCCTCGCTCCCTTTGCATGGACCTGCAACATTATACGTGGCCAAAAATCGGTAATAAATCGTTGCCTATAATCCTTTGAGAAATACAGGCATGGCGTTATGGTTTTATGTAGGTACTTACTACATAACATAATATCACGTCCGTATACTCCAAAGCATTAGGCAGAGGTGCAGGTGAGGCACATTCAGTGTGGTCGAACTTTAAGGTTGCACTAACCGATATTTTTTCCATACCGATTTTGGGAGGGTATTACTCCACTGTTTGACATTGTACATCCAAATTTAAACGTGGTATCGTTTTGTCTCATTATTAATTATGTTTGTGCGGAAATAGAATAGTAAAATATGACGCCATTAAAAAGTTAGGAACTAACAAAGATTGGTTGTTCTAGCTAATTTTAACGCAACTTTGGGCGTAAATAAGTAATAAAAGAAGTGTAAAATCTCCAAAACAAAGTAGGCACCGAAAGCTCAATTTTCGATGAGTTCAACAAACTTTATTTGTAATTGAGTCAAGCAGTGGTTTTTTTTATAAAACTCGATTTTCTCAATAACTTTTCGTAATTTTTTATGCGCTCGTTTTACTAAAATAGTTCGAAATGGTGTTTGTGTGCGTGCGAACTAGACGTTGTGCGTGTAGACTAGCGTATAACTACTCAGACGCCAGATGAGACAGCTCGCTTTTTGACAACGCCCACCAGTGAGTTCGACCCTGCGATAGGTTCAACCTTAAGGCAATAAAATGTTAAAGAAAATGAAGTGCAAGAACTTGCAGGCTTCTACTATACTTCACCTGTTCCATCACCGACGAAGAAGCGACTAGCTATCAACGATTTTCTCTCTCAAGAAACGTAGAAAAGATTGTATGTAGGTCTCGTGTAAGTGAAAGAGATACCTAAACTAAGTGGCGCATGAATTATTAACCCTTTACAAGATGATCTAATTTTTGAAAATAACATGTTTAGTCATTCCGACTTTGATATTTGTGAAGTACACAAATGTAAAATTCGCATCGTAATATCATGGTGCGCTATAATCTACTCTAACGCGGAATAATTGTCTCATTGTTTTTAACCAATAATTCCCGACCGCTTAATCTCTCGATTTGCAGTGGCCTGCAATATCGCCTGATTGTTTTTCTATGGGGTTTTCTGAAGTCACGCGTTTTGCGAACAAGCCACAGACCTTGGCTGCCTTAAACGAGAACATCGTAGAAAAAGTGGCAAAACTATCGCCAGAAGTACCCACTGAGAAAAGTAAAACAAAATGCTCTAAAACGGCTGGCTGTGGCCACTTAACAGATATATTTTTTTTGACTACAAATGTTTAGTCCGAATAAACAATATAACAATAACTAACATAAAAAGTTACAGCCTTAGGAAATCAGGTGATTATTTATGCGCCACCTAGTATTAATAATTGATCACTGACTGTTCTCACGAGTACTTACTCGTTTGATGCAGCGACAAGTGCTATCAAAGAGTACAGTACTCAGCGATGCTCACCTGGCAGGCAGAATACTCGCTGAGAGATTCACGCTTAGTTCATACGCATACCAGCGATTAATCGCTCGTCGCCGTGCTCACACGCTGCTCGTTGCTCGCCAACTCGTTTTTAGTTGCTAGCTCTACTCGCTTGTCGGTAATCGCCGGCGGTGGCACACACAGTATCAGTTCGTTTATGAGGGCTAAGAGTTATGATGACGCAGGTTGCCATGGTAACGCACTTACATGTTGTTGTTAGTTGGCGGACTTCCTTCGTGAATTGGACGTCTATAATAGAAATTAACTTTTTAAACATTTTCACCTTCGGGTTTCAAATATTTGTTGTGGATGTACCTAATATTGTGTTGCCGGATACGATAGCTAATAGTGTAACACAATACCTACAAATAAAACTTTTTTGTGCTGTGCTTAGTTCAGGGTCTAATCTTCATTATTTTGCTTTCTAAAATCCCATTAATTTTCCTAATTAGTTTATTACGTAAATAAATTATGATCCATGTTATTTGCTCTACTCGCTTATTTTCACGCAGATCTGTGACTTGTTGCTACACATACAACCGTAGGCGTTATTGAAGTCAATACAAACCAATTTATTTCCCAAGAATTATGAGATTCATAGGTCCAGCAGATTTAGGCGGGTCTCATATTTTCTATTTCTTGTCATTTATATTTGCAAAGGTTTGAATTATTACTTCTGACCCAACATTTTACTTGTGCTTCGAAAATCATAGAACCTTCACCGTTTCGCTCCAACGATCCGTGTGAATAAAAACGGCTATTTCTTGTTTACTTTTTATTCGTTTCAGGAGACCATCTTAGCGGAAATGGAAGGTGAAAAATAAATAAAAAAGATTAATAAAAATAAAAAAAGAATTGGTAGGTAATCAGAATTTAGAGAGGGGAAACATATTTCCCAAAAAACAGTTTTCCGGTTTTGTCATCTAGGCGATTTCTTAGTGTTTCATAAATTGATTCGGTCCACTAAACAGTTACCTACTAACTTAGTACCTAGTAAACCTGACGGCGATGGTGACCCGGGAACCGAACCCGGGACCTCATACTCAGCAGTAGCGTATGCGACCACTAGACCAACGAGGAAAAGCACAGCGTAATAATTGAATAATTCAGATAAAATCATTCTTGTACCTACATGAAATTAAGAGGACTTCTAAATAACGACATTATTAATATTACCTCTAGATATAAGGTACAGTGTGTATCAGAAATATGTGGTCATATTTAAGGGTGTGGTACAGACCATCAAACTGAAAAATTTTCTCCAAGGGACCAACATCGAAATCGCGAAAAAATTACCAGCCGTCCCCCATTTGGGTCGAGTTTTTTATGCGACAGTTTATAATTTTTTCGCGATCACAATGGAGAAAGTTGTTCAAATTGATGGTCTATACCAGTCGGTCGATTCTGTAAAAATATTAACGTGAAGCTTAGGTGAAGTGAGCGTGGAGTGAGCTGTCACTGCCACAGAATCGACCGGCAGGATGCTAGGGATTAACACTATTGACAGCTCACTTCACGCTAAGTTTCACGGTGATATTTTTACAGAATCGAACGGCACATCCTTAAATATGAACACACATTCTGATACCCGCTTTATACTAATAAACTCGTCATATTCATTCGTCAAAGTTTATTGGCTCCAATTTGTAAAATCAAATTACGTTTTCTTCAATGTTTTGTGGAAAACAATATGATATAAGGATATTATTAAATTTTCACTGCGTGGGCATATAAGGCAATACGGTGTATTGGTAACAGATTATAATCTAAATAATGTAATAGAGCTGAAGAGTTTGTTTATTTGAACGCAATAATCTCTGGAACTACCTACCAGTCGGAAATGAAGCCCACGCTACGACCGAACCTTACGAGTCGAGCAAATAGTAAAAATAAAAAATCCGGCAGGTGAAACCGCGGGCACATCTTGAAAGCCAATAAATAACAAATACATTATGAATTTCATTGGTATCGATTTATTAAAGTAGTGGAATGGTTAGCTTAAAGCGACGATAACCGATTTTTAATAATTTTATATCGAAGATCCCGTCTAAACGAGTAGTTGGAAAAAATATATGTTAAATAAGAGCATTTTCTTTATAATTTAATAAAGGAATATTTTAGATTATATTACATAGTGAAATTAATTTGTAAAGTTAAGTCTAACGCGGATAAAAAACTGAGAATCACGCAAAATTTATCAAGCGTATTTTTCTGGCACCTTCTTCATTTTAAAGATACATATATTAATTATTGATATTTTAGTATACTTGTTTTATTAAAATACCTTTTGTTTTATGTATAATAAATTAATAATGCGTCTAATTTAGGACAGCGCTCCTTGATGGGCGAGTCCTATTACTGGCTGGACGTACGACGCGGTGCGTGAGCTCAGTACAGAACACGCAACCTAGCCGCTGAAGGTCACTGGCTTATATCTGCGTCTTAAAATACAATCAAATAAATATTCTAGTTTCTTAAGATATAAAGTAGATAGACAAATAGCGAGGGTTTCACAAAAAAAAAAAATCCTTGACTTTTTTTTCTTCTTATCGCTTGCAGTCGGTGGCAGTGCAGAGGGCACAGTGGCAGCATGGGAGGTTTTGGGACACAGAGGGCAGGATGGGAGGTGGAGCACAATTTGCGACATAGCTCCACATCCATACCATGCCATTGTTCCGTCAAGGTAGGGACATTACCAGCTCGCTTAGCGTGATCACAATAGAAACGAATTTTGTCGACAGAAGAATATTATTTCAGTCGACCTGACGTACTTAGTTTCAATTTCTTATGATATGACTGATTCTGGTATATTATGAGCAGTTGATGGATGTAGATCCAGCAAGAAAAGAGATAAAGACTTATCTTTTTTCAGTTTACCTATTAATACAGAAATGTGAGTGTCTAATTTGTTTTAGTTTTTAAACAGGTAAATTGTTTAAACTTGCATGTTTCGTGTTTTGTATTTTATTGGTAGGTACGTAATTACTTCTACCACGTAATATGTGCTTCTACTATGCGTCTGTGATAAGAATAGAAAGTTCAATGACCTCCATTTGTCAACTGTTATTTGAAAATTACGTTTAGCAAAAATATTTAACAATTTAGTCGTCTGATAAATAACACCTTTAAATATGTTCAATTATGTACTTATATTTTCTTTCTTTTTTCACAAACAGCTTTCTAGTACTAACCGTCTCTGAGCTAAGCCACGGTCAGACAGACAGACAGACGTACATGGCGAAACTATAAGGGTTCCTTGGGGGCCTTGTTTACTACGGAACCCTAAAAACGTAAGATGTGGGTACGAGATTGGATTTGGGTCTTCAAAACCAATTATTACGGGAACTCCAAAGCGGAGAACCCGTAATAAAACATAAACCTATATGAAATATTTTGCTCAATTTGAAATTATTCATTTGACATTACAATCAATGTATCAAATGTATCCAGCAATTACTTGAATAATTGCCAACTTAAAAAAAAATAACTTGCCCTAAAAACTTCCAACATTTTTGTGTGAACTAAATTAAAGACGTACTTGCTTACAAGGTCAAAACCACCGTATACACATGGGACTTCCAGCAAGTTCGACAAGTCACTAAAACTTGCAGAAGTCCACTTGCGCGAGCGTTTACACGTTGGAAGTAACTGGCGTAAGTCTTTCACAAATTTTGTTGCCAGTGGACACTTCGCATTAGGGTTTGGTCTGAAAATAAAGCTAAATATACCAACAAATAATAAAACACCACACATCCGAATAACCTTTTAATCATACTTATATATGAATAGTAACAGAAGAATATGACATAATTATTAATTTGTGAATAGTCTAGATATTATGACCAGGGCAACATATACAGCCATGGTTACACCCGCCACTACCACACACTTACCGGCTGGGTGTTCAGAGAAACAACGTTCGGTTTTACAAACTCCATACCTGTGGATGGAAGGAAAAGTAACCATAAATAAATGAATCATTTATTTTGGACCAAAGACTTATATACGAGTACATTCTAAAATCTGCCAAACTGCGTGACAGTTTGTCGGCAGGATTAGCGCTCGCCTTAAAACATTTGGTAGAAACAATCTAATTAAACATCTAAATATGTAGATATAAATAGTTCAAATGAACGGTAAGAATATTTTGCCGTGCTATTCTGTAAACATCGCACCGTGAAAACTTGGGTGAAGTGAGCTTGATGTGAGCTGTCATTATACCTAAAGCTAAGGATTGACACTACTGACAGCTCACTTCATGCTCACTTCACCTCACTCTTCACGGTGAGACGTTTACAGAATGGATCGACAGTTCAGTGCTCAACCGATTATTTATTGTCATAAGTTGCGACCATCACTCAACAGTTCAGCCTTTAATTTACTCCCCAGTGTTCACCTGCTAATTACACCATTATCTTTTCTCAGCCAGTCGATACTATTGAACAGTGTAGGGTTTAAATACTTATTGGTTCTTTTGCCGTTGTAATTGTTTACTGGTACTCGCACGAATTTACGTTCTCTAACACTTCTAGTAGTGTATGTGTTTTAAATGGTTCAATAAAGCTGGGGTCAGATGGTCGTGTACGCGAGAACAATTTTTTTTTTTTAATTTTATGTCGTTCATAGATGGCGTTATGAGTAATGTCAGTAAAACAGTTTGTATTGTGTTGACAGAACCCTTATTGTGAATTTGTGATTCAGCAGATCGTAAAATTTTCTAAAAGTGGAACATTGTACGAGTATAAAAAGGAATTGACAATTTATATGATAAACTTTAAATGTCGTTTCTTTGTTTTCAGATAGAAAGAATAGTGTGATTTATGTTAGCAGTGTAATTATTAACAGGTGTATGTAAGAACTAAAATAAATACTTTGTTTTCAGAGCAACGTAATATTGTTTATATGAAATTTAAAAATTCGTAATAAGAAATTGTCTGTTACCTATGATAAGTTCAAAAAATATTTGACCGAATTTTGTTTCACCTAAAACTTTTCAACTATTATAGTTTCGTTCTTTTTTCATCATCAAAGTCACGTCTGCCACTGTATCAGTTGACCTATTATCAATTTTCGTTACTCCGACGTTTAATTTGTTCGAAAAACTTTTTACCGAAGTTACACGTAATAACATTTGTTCCAATTCCAAGTATTATATTTCCGAACATTCATTATACCACGATTTTAATTAAAAACGAATGTAATTATTACACTGGCGTTATAGATTAAGGCAACAGGAACTAATTTCAGATTAGTTTAACCTCCTATTTTGTTTAATTAATCATTTAAATGTAATGGTACTTAATAAAACAGTTGATTTATGAACAAAAGTGGTTTTAAGAGGTCCCAGTAAAAAGCTTGCAAACAAGGTTGCTTGCTTCAAGCATGCAGCATGCAAGCAGGCATGGATCGTGCAAGCAGGTATGCAGTATGCAAGCAAGCATGTATACTTGCAGCAAGCATTGTTTCTGTCACGTCTCCGGCGCTGCGGGGTTTGAGCAGCCCCACGTGAGCTTATCGTCACAGATGGTTTTAACGCTCACCACCGCAGCTTTGGCCAGCCTCGGCCGCGGCGGCGAGCCTTCAAACCACCTGCTCCTCAGATCGCGGGCAGCCCCACCCCTTCGCGCCTACGCGGGCTTAAATTACACTCTAGGGGTAGTGCAGACTGGGCACGCCACAATTGTGACGATAAGTCCCCTCTTTGAGGAGTGGCTAGAGAGGCGCCACGGCATCCTCACCTTCCGCCTGACGCAGGTCCTCACCGGACACGGCTGTTTCGGAAGGTTCCTGTTTCACATACGGCGGGAGGAAACGCCTGGGTGTCACCACTGGGTGGATCGCCCGGAGGACACGGTGGAGCACACGGTGGAGGTCTGCCCGGCTTGGGCGGGGTACCGCCGTGTCCTCACGGAGGCGATCGGCGGTGGTGATCTCTTGCGCCCGGCCCTGGTTCAGGCCATGGTCTGGAGCGAGAGTGCATGGGAGGCCATCACTTCCTTCTGCGAAGCAGTAATGCTCGCGAAGGAGGAGGCGGAGCGCGCAAGGGAGAGGCAAGATTCGCGCCCTCGCGCCCCTAGTTGCCGCAGGAGACGCCCCGGGCGTCGGGAGTCGCGAGCCGACTTCCGGCCACCGTAGGCGCGGGCTTGCGAACGGTGAGAAATGGGTAGCTCGCCGTCCGATAAGGACCAGGCCCGGGTCGACGGCGCGTTGTGTTTCACGCGCGCCTCAAAGAGATGTCAGCACAAACTGACGGGGTTCGTAAGGACCAATGCCTGCCAGGGTTGCGAGTTTGTCCGAAAGGGATATCGCGGTCCCGGCACACAGGCAACGGAAGGAACACGGGTGGGTTTTAGTCAGTAAAAGTCTGACACGCCCGCGCCCTCCCGCTCCACCCAGAGCGGGAGAAGTTATTTGATAATTTCCAAACCTCAAAAAAAAAAAGAAAAAAAAAAATCGACTTCACGCAGTCTTGTCTGCCCTACCCGGCAGACAAGACTGCGTGAAGTCGGTTTTGCAGCGATTCGTTTCTGTCAGAAAATTTTGTAGCACAACATATTAACTTTTTATGACACAATTTTAATTTAATATTGAAAATGCTACCAAGTAACCGGCTATATATTTGTCACCAAATAATATTCAGTAAAATGTTGTTTCGGTGTGGTGAAAATATGGTAAATAAATCATTTGGCAAATGAAAAAAGATTAAAAGAGGCTTCGGCCAATAGCAAAAAGTTAAGTTCGGTAAAATAATACCTATGACACATGATACTTCGATGATCAAAAAATATGTCAAATAATGCATAAAGCAAAAAAGACATCGGTCAATAGTTTTCGGTTAAATGAAATTCGAACAAAAAAAAATCGGAAAACTGTTCGGTTCCCGAAATTGTCCTATATTTTGTTTTTTCTTAACTTACGATTGGACGTAAATTCAAACCGTTACATAATGAAACAAAGAGCAATAATATTGTAGATGACTTTTGTTTTCTTCCCCAATAAGTTAAGCCGCGCCCTAACCAAAGCGATCGCCGCGCGACCACGCGATCGTCGCGGGAGCGTCCTATTTAAAAGCGATGACCGCGCGAATCTGTGATTGTCGCGTCCATATGTCACTTGTTGTTCGGAAAACCGCTCGCAAGGTTCACCGAACAAAAAGTGACAAAAGTAACGATCAAGTCGCGTCTGTACGTCATAATTCATACAAACAATTGCGTCGATCGCGTACTAGCTCGACATTCGCTTTCAGTTATGATGCAGGGTTAGAATACAATTCCAATTTGATATCCAATTTTAGCAATTTTACCCTCAGTAATTATTTGATTAAATGTTAACGTCAAAGTTAAACAAAAAGTAGACATTTCAATGAAATTGTACGTCATTATTGTAGCTGACAACAAACATTTATTTACTTAAATTGATACAAACATAGCAAAATTACTTTAGGGAGCGCTATGACTGCTACGAGTTGTGTAGCACAATGCTACGCCACGCTACGACATCTACGCGGAATAGAATCATTTGTTTACAACTAATGAGCACAAGTAAATTCATTTTTGCATTGTTCTGAAGGCGCTTCTAAACGGGCTTTATTTTTAAAGCAATTTGTGGTTGCAAATTGCCAGCAATATTTTCAGTATTCCCCGGCCGCTATCGCCGAATTTGTTTAGTATTGGAAGATTGATCTGCTTTTGAAAACATTAAAATGTTGCCCGGCTCTAATACTGCTATTTCACTTTATGGCATCTCTTTTTTGTGCACAAGACTTCCTACGAAAATGCATACGGAACGTTTTTTTCAAAAATTCGTCTCCTAATGGCGTTAAATAGAAAGAAGAAAGAAAAGAAAAGAAAGAAAAATTGTTTATTCTGCACAAACAAAACGCACATATAAAGACAAAAACACATAAAATACAAACACATGCAAAAGTAGCCAAACGCCTTGTGTTCAATCAATAAATAAAAAATTAAAAAATTAAAACAATGTTGTTCATTGGTTGCTGTCAAGGCCACGGACCAAAGACAATATTGCGTTATTACTCTTACGACATTGGCAAATGTCAACAAAAACATCACAAAAATAAAATGCTGATTGCAGAGTAACTACTTTGGTAACAAATAATAGGATGTAAGAAAAGAAAAATGCACCGTTTAGTATCCTTTCTTGTTTTACCTTATCTTTCTTTTGCAAACAGATAATTGCCTGTCCATAATTTTCCAGCCATATTCTGCAATAATATGGATTATTCCAGTTTGCAAATTCCAATTACTCCCTTTAATAATTGATTCATTGTAAACCTGTTTGACGTTGGCGTAAAAAATAAATAAGGCGCAAATTCCAAAAACATCCAGCGCCTTGTTATTTTTAAGCTGTTTCAAAGTCATCCTAATCTCGTACCTACGAATAATTTCTATTTGTTTTTTTAAGTAAAGCTGTTCATTTTCGCCATAATGTTTTATTAAATCCAACAGTACCAGCTTTATATGGGATAAAGTGAACTTTATGTTTATGCGAGTGTAATTTGCCCGCACCAAAATCAAATCAAATCAAAATTTCTGACTGAAATATTTTGGAATTATTCCACTTTGTCCCACAGGTGGGGCAAAGTGGAATAATTCCAAAATATTTCAGTCAGAAATTTTTATTGCAGTCAAAATATGGGTGTGTAAGCACAACGCATTTTCTATAATTGCGTAGCAAACTGCAGAGGCTTTTTTATTACATTGTCATTGTGTCGTTTATTTATTTTCTTTCATACATAATTACATTTTGAAATATTTTTCCCACCAAAAAGGTATTTTTTTCAAACATTCAAGAATATTAAAAAGTAGAGGTCCGCCGGTGTCGGGAGCAGTGTCCAAACCACTGTGTTATATTAAAGTTGTAGTCTAGTAAGTTAACTGCTACTAGAATTCAGAGGAAATAAAATGGAATGTAAGTGACTTATTGCAATAACCAATTTTTTTGTTGTTGTTGTTTTGCATTCTACTAAATTGTTCTTAGGCGTACGTACACTGGCGAAATGAAAACTTTAAGTAATTTTCAAATACATTATTTTTCCGCATATAGGGCACTGGCAGCTTTTCGAGTTGTCTTTCATAATCTTGGTAGTACGTAGTCGGAAAAATAATGGGACCAACCATTTCATTAGCTTATTATATCATTGCATTATCATATTCCTATTCATTTATTGCATTCCATATTCTATAAATGTATGTTACAAAGGCTTAAAGCTAGGTACAAAAATATGGACCCGGTTAGGAAACTTATTTAAATAATAGTCCCTGTTAGGGCACAGCAATGGGTTTTATAAAATGTTTTTTTTTTTATTATAGTAACAACGGATTAAAAAAAAAATTGTCCTCGATCATCACATCATTAATAACATCTTGATTTCAATAAGTAGGTACTCTTTATTATGTACACTATACAAAATTACAGGAAAAGGAAGTAAAGTGGGATAAAGGAGATTTACGAGTGAAAACTTAATCTCACTCATTTTGTAAAACAGTCAACGTGACGTCATACGCACACCGTACAATTTCCTCATATTATTAATATTTTTATTATAATTGGATCACGTACTTAATGAATACAAGGCCTCTGTAATTGCTGAAAAAATGTAATGCATGCATGGAATATCTTATGATAGATCTGTATGAAATCTGAGATTATTTTAATATTTTCAATTTAGAAAGCTGTAGGGAAAATTGGAGATAAAATAAGACAGAAATAAGCCCAAACTAGTAATAGTACCTATTTTTTTTCTGAACCTATATCCGTACCATAAAAATTATTTATTTAATCATAAAGTTCATCGCCCAATAGAACAGTTCCGCTCCAGCACAGTAACGCCCCGGCACCGCCTCTAAAAATCTAGTCGTCAACGCGCCGTAACCAAGGCGACCGCTAGTCGCCAACGGGCCGTAAGCAATGCGACCGCTAGTCGCCAACGCGCCGTAAGCAGGGCGACCGCTCGCTGCTGGCACGCCAACGGTGAGGTGACGGCTTGCTGTTCGTTCACAAGCGAGGCGTCATCGCGCTGACGGCGAGGCGTTACCGCGCGACCGGCGAGGCCTCAACGCGCGGATGGTGATGAGCCCAGCATGCATACCGCCTGCAGGCGGGGAGCGGGCTCTATTCTGTTAGCCATTGTTAAATAGACTTTAATGCATTTGACTTAAAATCCTAACTTGAATGACGAGTTATTTGCCGTCTCGGCGCCGTACTGCTATAATGAGCGATGTCTTTTAAAGTCCTCCTGGCGATGGCAGCTAAGAGTGGCCTAAACGTTGAAATGTACATAAAAACAGCGTTGCTGAATAGAGAATTATCTGAGACGGTCTACATGAAACAGCCGGTTGCTTACGAAGAAAAAGGAAAGGAAAATTACGTGTCTCCTTAAACGTTCGCTTCACGGCTTCAAGCAATCCCCCACAGCTTGGAACAATAAACTTCGTTGTCCTTCAAACGATCCAAAAATGAGCCGTGCATTTACATGAGATGCCAGGGTAAGAAGGTTAGCATTTTAGCAGTGTATATGGATGATGTCATAATTTTTGAAACGACATAGACGAGCTGCGTTAAGTGAGACCTTATGTCAAAATTTGGTATGAAGATCTTGGGAAGGCAAAAAATCTAATTATTCATTCACAAGCGAGTCGTCACCGCGTAGTCGGCGAGGCGTCACCGTGCGTTTAGCGAGGCGACATCACCACCTGCAGGCGGGGAGCGGGCTCCTCGCTTAAAGCGTACTGTCGGCGCGACGTGTGCCGGCTCGCGGGCCGCTCACTGCCCGCGAGCCATCCACTATTCTGTATAGCCATCGTAAAATAGACTTTAATGCATTCGATTTAAAATCCTTACTTGAATTACAAGTTATTTGCCGTGTCGGAGCCATGCTGCTATTATGAGCGATGTCCTTTACCCGGCTCTTAAGTAAGGATCACATATACATAAAGTTGTTACACAGTACCTACACTGTGAAATAATGCGGTGTACAGAACGGTATGCTCTGTCTCGCATTGGGTTCCAACATGAAGGCTCCCGCAGACAAGCGCGTTGCGACAGCGTGACGCGACTCTAGTAAAACAATTTCTATGAAAATGTATAGGAAATTGTTTTACCAGAATCGCGTCGCATTGTCGCGTCGCGCCTATATCGCGGGAGCCTTTATGCTGAACGATGGCTGTTTTGCTTGGATATGATGCATATTTACACGCAACTTTTTATTTTTGCATGCGTAATATCTTACCGCAGATAAATGTATTTTCTTTTTCAGAAAAAAATAAAATTTTATGAAAAATGCTTGTAAAGAATTGAAACAGAAATCCATTTCAATTTCTTTTAAATATTTGCCTCAAGCCATGTTTAATACTATACCTACACCTTAGCCATTATGAGATCTCAGATACACGACATGCCAATACTAATATGGACAAAAATATAAAAATAAATGTATGTCTATAAAATAAATTGTAATGTATCAAACATAGTGAAAATCATCCATGAAAACATAATGAAAGCAAAATTCACGTGTTCAAAATATAATATTCGACGAGTATTATCTTTGTATATATATATATATATATATATATATATCTGGGACGGAGACTCCTAATATGTAATACAGGGTGTTCCTGTATTTCTTCGATTATTTTTCATGACGCTACCAGGTTCATCTTGCTGTTATTTAATTTTCTAATTATTGTGTAATTCAAATTTTGTCGTTTTTTAATCATTAGGTACACTTTTAGAAACAGACAAATCAATTATTAACACCGATTATTAAAAAAGCTGTGGTTGGTTAAGTCAGGAAAAGCTACTGTTAACTTTTAATTAACAATTAATTTCCCTGACTGCATATTTTAGAGCCACAAATGGCCTTTCTGCCGTTTCATAAGTGCTCAGGTTTATGTGAAATAAAATATTTAGATTTTTTATTTTGAATTAATCAATCGATGAGACTGAAACACCGCAAGTCACCAGATAGCTCGTAGTCCTATTGTTAACTATAAAATCCTACGTATTTTTTAAGTGAAAATTTCTTTAGGTACGTTGAGCGATTTTTCGTGTTACCGACATGGTAATGTTAAAAGTATATCGGTAGCTGTGAGTATGACGTGAGAGTGTCCGTGAAGTTTCTTACCCGTTCTTCCCCATAGCGTTGGAATGGGCAACTAGCTTCATCTTTCTGACTGACCGACCCCTTGACAGTTCAAAAGTGCCTGTAATTGGTTTATTTGAAATAAATGCTTTGAGTTGAGTTGAGTTGAACGTATTGCGGTTGGTTAGCAGTGAAAGCATTTCATAATTTTCAGTTTTTACTTCTATCGCCAGTTCCCATAACTGCCTATGTATTAGTAAATATCACAGAGATGGAAAACAACACGCAATTAGAAACATCCTGTATGAGGAGTAATATCGTGGTTACGTGGAGGTAATATTAAATAACAGTAATAAAGATTTCAGGTGTATTGGCAACAGATAATGTACTTCCGTAACGATTATTATTACCTTAATATCATGTTATGAGGAAACAGCAGTAACTTTGACGTTCATATCAATATTATGGGGCAAAACGGGTAGTTTGAAGGCTTTTTTTTAATAAAGAAAATGGTTATATTTGTTCTTAATTTAGATTTTTTGTTAATTAAGTATCTGAAAAGTAAAAATAGAAGTTTCATTTTTTTTTTCTAGGACTTTTTTATTGGTCATCTCCCTTAGCGTACCCGTTTTGGGCCCGCCTCTCCTACGCAACAGTATCGAGTTCGCAGCAGTTACGCACGGACGCGGAAGGTTTATCTACCGAGCGGCTGTAGGTAATTATTTCAAGGTTACTACCGAGATATAATACTGCTACTTATTTATTCTGTGACTGTATTGTGCAAGAAAACTTTATAGATACACTACAAATTGCGGCTATTATTTTTGGTTGAAAATCATCGCATTAATTGTTCTAACCGCTGTTGATTTATGACTGAATTGCGCCAAAAAAATACCAACAAAAAGGTAATTTATTAAAAGAGTACTTACAGTAAGAATGAAACCTTCTGGAAAGTTTCTAGGTGAATGAAATAAGAACACAACTATATTTTCATAAAAGTAAATATATAAATATCAAGCAAAACTGGAACAAGGTGATTACATAAATATTCCGAAGTAACAAAGCGAAACATAACAAACTAAGTCTATAAGTCCAATTTGTAAGAAATACGTCAAAACAACACTTGTAGGTACTTGTAATTCAATATTAGCCTAGATCCAAAGTAATTGTTCTATCAAATAACAAGATACCTATTTTTCAGACAATAATTGCTAACACGAGAAGCACTAATAACTTTTATCACGATTTATTAAGAACCAGCTGCGCTCCGCAGCACTCCGGTTTCACCCGCATAAGTCTCGATCGCGTTCCCAATATCAGAATAAAAATTATGCTATGTCCTCACCCAGGCCATGGTCTACCAATGTGCTTCCGAATCCATTAAGGCATTTTAGCGTGACATGGTCTACCAATATGCCAAATTTCATCTAAATCCGTTAATGCATTTTAGCGTGAAAGCGTCACAAACATACAAAAAAATCTTTTGTCTTTATAATATTAGTTATAATTATCTATTAAACACTAAACTCCCCGTCACGAGAAGCTATAAATTTTGTAAACAAAGAACTTCTACTAAGTTACGTAGCGAAAATTCAATCAACAACAAATAATACCAAATTCAATCAACTCAAAGTAATTATAAACCGCTGTCGTCTAATGTTCCAGTACCACAAAACATTAGATGACAGCGCTTTATATCGCTAAAATATAACCCGACCAAGTGAAATTGCTCGTTAGTTTCGTATTACACGTATGTTGCTTTGAGTTGTTTGAATTTGGGATTATTTGTTTCGCTACGTAACTTAGTAAAAGTTCTTTGGTTACAAAATTTATCGCTTCTCGTGACGGGGACCTTACACTATAAGTGAGTTCTTACATTATAAGCAAAGTTCAAAATAACTAACTTATCATGACTATGGTAAGGTAGGTAAGGTGGTGACATACTAATCAATGATATCAGCAATATCATAAGCATAGCAGGTGTGAGTGACCAACTTCTGAAAAAAATCACCTTATCTCCACAAGATGTAACTTTTGTTAAGCATTCTCGAATATAATTATTAAAAATATCAGTACTTGGTGTCTGTTAATGCTACTTTATACTTATTTACTTCGCTTTCGAGATAAAATTAAAAGTTCCCTCACCCACACCATAAGTTCGTAGACCATTTTATAACTTCTACATCAATTTAGTTTTTTCGCCCACAGTGAAATCCTGTATGGAAATCCACAGCCTAAGTATACCAAATTACCGCCGCCTCAACCTTGTTATTTGATAACCCTTAACTTTTTATCAAAAATGTTCGTTTTGCAATGTCGTACATAAATAGAACGATTTTTTTTTTAAATCAAAAATTCAATTTCAAACCTCATACCAAATAAAAAACCAGGACAGCGCTGCGAACAATACAGTGAAGCATGCCAAAACTGCACCTCCGTTCTGTGCATACACGCTCAGACGCACACATTTACAACTATTTACAATGAAACAACAATCAAACTACACCTCACTAAGTGCCCATATGTTTACGAAACCGGCTTCACGTCACTGTTGACAGCGCTGTCTTGGTTTTTAATTTGGTCTGAGTTTTAAAATATATTTTTTCACAGCACATGCGGCCTTACATGAAATAAATTTAGTGTATTATCTAAGGCGTATTGTGCGATGCGTTGGTGCACGGATTAATCAATTGTGAATAAGTGTTAGAACATGGAAGTCTGTCATCGTTTAAAGTAGGTTTTTTTTTGTTCTGTCTCGTTTCAAAGGATATATTTATTTACTTACTTAACATGGTCTTTCATGCATCCGTCTCATTTACTCATTTATTTATCAAATTGATTTTTTTTGTGTTGATTTGCATTTTTTTTTTATCTTACACAAATTTATTTTATTTAAAGTATGCATACATGTTACATTATAAAACTGATTAACATCCGTCACATCACACTCTCAGGTCCAGTTGAAAACCAGCGTCAGGCACTTATAGTAGTAGTCTGGCATAATTTCTGAGCTGGGCCTTTTAGGCGCAGCCCTGAGGCACACTCCCCATCAAATTTCTGCTTACATTGCACTTTACACTTTTTATTGTTTTTTTTTAATCTGGTGTGTAATTATATTGTGTGTATATTGTCTGTTCTAAATAAATGTATTTTCTTTCTTTCTTTCTTTCTTTACTCGTATATAGTTGAGAAAAGGCTATGCACGCAGAGAATGATATAAGTGGATTTTAATTACCTTATTAACAAAGCTGCCAGCGCACAGCAGGAGGTAGCGAGTATGGAGTAAACTGCAACTAACTGGCCTATCTCAATCAACGCTCGTAAAACTGCTTCGATAATATTGTAAATAAGCTTTATAACGGCGATCAGAGATCCAAAGATCGGGTCCATTTACCACGACGATCCGGTTCATTTCTTTTACCTTCTGAAACCAATTAATGGACTATTAATTACCTATCGAAGTATGAAGCGAATTTGTAATGGTATCCGAATTTTTGACTTATGATGTATTTCCGGATTCGTTATCCAATCCAATGGATTGTATAAATATACTGCCCGTATATTATTGTGTGAACCGAAAAGTATTTGAGAGAACACTGGCCTAAAATGGATTCATGTGTCATCACCAGTGATCGGAGTAGGTAGATTGATTTTTAGTACTTGTATCATAAATGCACACAGAAAGAATAACATGGATAAGCCATTTTTCCGGAAAGTAATTCCGGTATTTCCGGATTCAATTAAATATTGTTAATGTTGGTAGTGATATTATTACTACTCAATTCAAAATTTAAAGGAAGGTATCAAAACTAAATTAATTCATTATTTATCTGTTGAATAATAAAAAAAAATAAAGAATAAAATTGCTCATTTTATTACAATTCCTACCTTTTTTTTGAGGATGGCAAATCAAATGACTCCTTCCACTCTGGCAGAATACAATTCCTACATAAGTTCCGGTTTTTTTTTAATAATCCACCAATTCCGGAGGAATGTCCATAGTAACATATACGTTTCGGATCAATGACCCCAGTTCAATCTACCTACTCCGATCACTGGTCATCACTAGGAGCCCAAAGACAATTGAAGAGGTTAATGTCCCTATTGGTAGGTAAAGATCACTAAAATTTAGGAACCTACCAATGATCACTGTTGTTGTTGTAATAACAACAAAGGGTGATCGATAGTCGCACAACCACGGCGAAGCGGATTCTTGTGAAGTAATCTCGTTTGTTATTAAAATTAAACTAGGTACTTACAGGAATAAACTGGAACAATTTTAATGCTTTACTTAAATTTAAATAATAAGATACAATTTGAATAGATACTCGTTTTCACTGAAAGCGAAAATGATTTACAAGTTGTACTGACTAAAACGGTTGGTTTCAAAATTACCACGTAAATTACAAACTATTCCTCCAGTTCGTGATTTACGTGATATTTTACACATTAAACAGGGTTCTTAGAAAGGACCTAATTATTCAAAATAGACTTGACACAACTTAGCATAGCTTACAGAGTTCTGTCATAAATTGTCTTTCGCGTTTAACACAGAGTTTGGAGCAAAGAAGTAATATTTAGAATTTAGACTATTAACATAAAATAGGGCTGGTATTTAAAAGGCTTCCTTTAACGTTTGTTTTGTATTGTTTCCTTAGATTTTACATATTTTTAACTTAGAATTTTAATCATAATTTAAGATGAGATATTTATACAGGGTGGATTTTTGAGATGGGGCAGTGAGTATTAAAGTTGTGGAAACTTTCATGTGATTATGGAATCTTAATAAAAAACAGAATATTTGCAATCAGCTAAATATATTTTATATAATGAGCGATGTCCTTTAAAGTCCTTCTGGCGATGGCAGCTAAGAGTGGCCAAATGGACGTAAAAACCGCGTTCCTGAATAGAGACTTATCTGAGACGGTCTACATGAAACAGCCGGTTGGTTACGAAGAAAAAGGAAAGGAAGATTAAGTGTGTCTCCTTAAACGTTCGCTTCACGGCTTCAAGCAATCCCTCAGAGCTTGGAACAATAAACTGAATAATGAGTTATTGCAGTTGTCGTTCAAAGGATCCAAAAATTTGCCGTGCATTTACATGAGATGCCAGGGTAAGAAGGTCAGCATTTTAGCAGTGTATGTGGATGATGTCATAATTTTTTGCAACGACGTGGAGGAGCTGTGTAAAGTAAAGCGGGACCTATGTCAAAATTTGATATGAAGGATTTTGGGAAGGCAGAGTATCTTTTGGGAAAGCACTTAACGCAGAACGATATCAAAATCGACCAAGAGAAGAAAATTAAATTAGTTTTAAATTATTAGAATTTGTTTTGAAGGTTTTTGGGATGGCTGGTTGCAAAGTTGCTTCAACACCATTCGTTCCTGGGCAAAAGCTTCTGAAACGTGGACTATAACATAAACCTAATCCGAGGATTCCATATCAAAATCGAATGGCTTCGCTGATTTACGTATCTGTTTGCACAAGGCCAGATATTGCAAATGCAGTTAATTATCTGAGCCAGTTCAACGCTTGCTGTGCTGAAGAGCACTGGATAGCCGCAAAAAGAGTGCTCAAATATTTAAAGGGTACTAAATGCCTTGGGCTACAGTATCAGAGGACAGGAATGCATAAGGTACAGGGCTGTGCAGATGCAAGTCATGCCACTTGTCATGATAGGAGATTATACTCGGGTATGGTATTTCTGCATATGGGAGCTGCAATATGTTGGGAAAGCATAAAATAGAGGACGATAGCTCTATCCACAGCGGAGGCTGAGTATGTAGCTTTATCAGAAGTTGCTAGAGTGGCAATTTTCTTAAAGAGATTGATTTCGGAGGTCTCTGGTGAAGTTGAATGCCAATGAAAAGCTTCAGTGACAGTCAATCTGCTGTTGCTATTGCTCAGAACCATGTACAACATCAACGCACAAAGCTCATAGATGTACGACACCACTTTATAAGAGATGCAGTTGAGCATAGCCATATTGGTAACTAGAGTATGTAGAGACAAGTCGTATGGTTGAACAAAACCTCTGTTGAAACGGAAGGTCAACTGGTGTATGCTGGGCATGGGTGTTGTGTGATTGTGTGATGGATGAAAGTAGAGAAATGAATTTAAGGACGGGTGTTACAATAAGAAGAGAGTCTATGTTTTTTGATATCGTAAATTTATTTTTCTACCTTCCTCTTTTCATGTTCTGTCTGCTGTCAGATACATTACCTTGGATGTTGTCAAAGTGAATAAAACTAAATAGTAGTTTTATCTCTAGTTTTATCTCGGTTTTAATTTGTATCAACCAGTTTTTATCATCTCCTGCATTCCACAATTAGGTACAAACACACTGCACGCTAGTGGGACTTAAGAAGCCCTACTAACATAGCTCTAGTAACAAAGGCAGAAGTTCTTAAAGGCATACCTGGTGATCAATAACTCCAAATATTTTATCTCACAAACAAGAAAGTTTAATTATTCTAAAATGATTTTAAAATAACATTATAAATTCTATCAAAGTATTCAAAGGATTGTTTTTAAACAATCAACGAGCCAATTTTACTCTTTTAATATCAGAACAGAACTTTTATTGAAATTGCAGATTTTCAAAAGTTATGAGCAGAGTCTGCAAATCGAAACTAATAAAAAGAAAGTTGTAAATGAATGAAAAAACGAGCGAGCCTTACAGTTGTCGCATATGATGTGCAACATCTAACATCTTAGCTGACAGTACCAACATCTCAGAAAATGGGTTGGTACCATCTGACGGCCAACTCTAGCATCGCGCGCGCTCATTGGTCAAATCAAATAGTGCGCGCATCCCCGGCTTCCTGTTACACACTTCCGTCCCTTTTCACGAAATCACTCCCACAGATTGCAGGAAAGCGTGAGGAAACATGTTAGTTCTTGTAACAGAAAAAGATCGTTGATAATTTGATACGGAGTTACGATTCTTAGCAGTAAGAGAGTGAGTTCACTGTGTGAGTGAACTGCTGTTCTGCTTGCTTAAAACATCTATGATTTTTGAAATCTAGTACCTAAGTTATCCTGTGATCAAATCTGGGATAACATAACACTCCCTTTTCGAGCGTCAATAGTAACAAAAAAACCGGCCAGTGCTTGTCCTACCACGCACAATGAAGGGTTCCGTAGTTGGGATGAATTTATTTCAAGAACAAACTTAACATTGTAGTTGAAAAAAATGTTCCCCCATACAATCCAACTGCAAATGTTAGTTTGTACGCACAATATTGAGTGATTTACCATGTTCTTTTTAGACCATAGACTTCTTATAGGTTTTCTTGTAATCTATAAGTATAGAACTATTCTCTGTATTTTTTTTTTTCAAATGCTTAAGCTCAGTAGTTTCAGAGATAAGGAAGGGGAATACTCATATTTTATCTATTTTCTTTGATAAATTGAAACTTTTTATTAAAAAATTATAAAAAAATTACTTGGAATCCTCACAATAAGCCCTTTCATTTGATATGTCACACGGTACAGTTAACAGTAAAAAAAATAAAAAAATAAAAAAATCATTTACACGTTCGTATTTGGGTGACAGAAAAATTCATATGTGTGCTAAGTTTCAACTAGAATTGGAGAAGATCCGTTGTGACAGACGTAAAGGGTTCCGCTTTTTCTCTCGGTCGTACGGAACCCTAAAACTGCCCCTAAATGCTTGCCCTTCACCACTTCCCAGTGTTTGAGCTCATTAATATGAATTAATTTGCTTAAAGAACACGCTTTATATACCTTGGCTCTAAGCGAATAAATAATTTGAAACTTATTTTAGCATCACTTTTCTAAGCCGAGTAGATTGCCAAACAACTGACAGCATAAAGGTCCAGTGCACACTTGACAACGATAAACCGGACCAAACGTCGAACACAATAGCACCTAAACTACTCCTGTAAAGGTGAGAAACGAGTAACGATACAAAAGGCAAAAAGGGTAAGATTAACCAACCAAGCCTTTACTGAAGAATGCCTGAAATTGTTTCTTTAGGTCAACTTCGTGTAATGTCAGACTGGTACAATAAAAGAGGCTCCATGAAAGATGGGAGGTCAACTGTTCTATCGAATAAACAATTTTCTGCCAATAGGTCTACTTGAATAGAGAAGGATTAGCATTGACGATTTCTGAACATTCATTTCCACACGTTTTCGTTTACTCAAACTTACTAAGTAGGCACATTAAATTGATAACTTTGATTCAATCAGTGGACAGTATTTTAATGGAGGTCTGCGGATGAAGTTAGCGGTAGGTACCTGTGTAGTCTTGTGGTTAGACCACCTGTCTCAGACCCAGAAGTCCCAGGTTCGATTCCCAGTGGGGGCAAACTTTTCGGCTCGGTTTGGTTGGTGGTATGGTTTGTTTATAGGTTCGTGCAGACCGGCGCGACCCGACTCGAACAATACAATTTCTAAGAAAACTTCTCGGTATAACAATAACCGGTGTCGCGTCGCGCTGTCCCGTCGCGCTAGTTCGCACGAAGCTTAATTCCGCCTGGCTAGCTACCACCATCTTATCTAAGTCTGTCGCTATAGCAACAATGTTAACAGCTGTTGTGTTTCGGCAGTAAGAGGTAAGGTAGCCAGTCTGTGGTTAAGGACTCCGGGTGAAGCTCGCTTCCACCTTCGGCCTGATCATCACTTAGCATCAGGTGAGATGCAGGCCAAGAGCTTCACCGTGGGGGTAAAAAACAAAAACTGGTCCCGCTACATTGTGGGGTTAATCTATGTAACTTAGTTATTCAAATAATCAAACATTTCTTTTGAGTTCCTTGTGAGAAAGGTCTTATCGTCACCTCCACGGTAAACTTAGGAATCTGCAGTTTTAGTGAAATCGACTGATGAAAAACTGTACATAATGTGGGACTGCACACCGTGGAAAAATTATGGATTTTTATCTCTGAAGGTTACAGAATTCAAATTGTTTGAATCTACGTTTTATGTTTACACCCATATTAAACTTACGAAATTCACATGATGTTTTACCTTAATAAAAAAATAAAAAAGGTTAATAGATATTTATTCATACGCTGGCAAACTTAGGAAAGTGGTACTTTCTTAAGTTCACCGAAGTTTTTAATTGGATATTTTTACTATGTTAGTATTATTTAGTAACGAAATTACCATTTCGTTAGTTTGCCAGGGTATGAATAAATATTTATTATCTTCAATGTTTGATGATGTAAAGTTCCGAATGTGTATTTATTTCTGATCCTTGTAAAATTATTGACAATCCGTTGATAATATAAAAAAGTACCATTTTGAAAACCAATTATACCGCGATACATTTATTTATACCTGTTATAAAAAAAAGTTTTCATTGATGTTTGCTTTCAAAACGCTCCCCTGTAAAATGCATTTTCTGCAGATTCGCAAATTTGCCGTACAGGGTAACGATATAGTTGTAGCTTGCATATTACATACTTAATGTCAATTTTTAATCCCATTATCGGCACCTACTTTAGAAGAAAAAAATGCCTGTTTTCTGAGTTTATAATACTGGAGCGATATCCCCATCAATTTCTAATAGGTATCTGGTCGACCAAAATTGTAATATAAATAATTAAGGAAATTGTGCTTTTAGGGAAATTGGTTTTAGATGATTGATTATTTATGGAAGGTAGGCGGAGATTATAACAACTTTTAGCAGACAAAATTTGACATCAGGGAAGAAGAGAATAATTGGGGAGGGACCTGAGTAGGATAAAGGGATTCATAAAGAAATAGTAACCTACTTGTGAAACTGTCTGAGGCGAATGCGCCTGGGATGCACGGTAAATTCAACTTATCTTACTTTTTTTGCAATTTGGAGGTCAACATCACAGCCTGATATTGACCTCCAAATTGCAAAAAAAGTATATTATTAATCAAAATATGATTTGCGTACGTAACCAATTATGTTTTTACAGAATTATATGTAATTTAAAATTACCAATACGCCTCACTATGTTAAACTTCTCTATGGAATGGCTCCGCGATTTCACCCGCATAATTCTCGATCCCGTAGGAATATCAGGATAAAAAGTATCCTATATCCTAATCCAGGTCATGGTCTACCTATGTGTCATCCAAATCAGTTCAGCCGTTTTAGCGTGAAAGCATAATAAACAAACAAACATTAAACAAACTCACATTCGCATGTAAAATATTAAATAAAGTTAGGATAATAGTATTGCAAAGTGTGTAGTGGGTTGGGAATAGTGTTGTAGTTTTGTTAAAGTTATTTTAGAAACGTGACCTTCCAGGTAATATAAAATTAAGTTTTAATTAATATCGGTGACCCTAATTTATTGTTGTTACGTCCCAGAAGGTTTACTTGTAAATTACCAGGTTTTGTACAACCGTGTGTAATTCATCATTATGTACTGAGTCCGTTTGAAAGAGGTGTTATTTTAATTATTATAATAATAAGCTGGTAATGCACTCATTTTCAGTGTAAATATCATACAGAAATTATATCGTAACATACTTTTGTTACGAAGGTACATTTAAGCGCACGCATTAAACGAAATACCTTTGACTAACATTACGCTTGTATTCCCCAAGGGATAGACAGAGCTGTACTTAATAATAAACTCACATATATATTACATGTATAAGTAAATGAGTAAATTTTACTGTTTTTATAATGACTCAGGGGATTATACAATGTGTTACGAAAACCCTATCCGATCCGAAAAGGGCACATAGGTACTGCAATACAATACCATTTTTTTTTTACAAAGGCATATTTTTAATAGGAGTCATAAGTTATGACGTTGACACCCGCTAAATGACGTCTGCATCCCATGTAATAAATCCGGTAAAATACCCCATTGAAAAAAAATGCGGAAAATTTGTGTTTTCTTTTTTCCTGAAAGTTACCACGTATATTGAGGCGAGGGGCACCGGTAACGAATGAGCGGCGGGACGGCTCGAGCGTTGACGAATAAGCGGCCCGCACTGCCATCCCGTCTCGCCACGTATATACCTAAGGCGCGGTATAACGATCTCGGTCAAACTATAGTTAGTCCCTAAGTATTTACGTTAGTTAAATTAATTACTTTGTTGAGACATAACATCACGCCTGCATCTAATCCTCGAAAGGTTACGCAGAGGTGTACTTATAGTACACCCACATTTTGCGCCAGTTATGTTTAAGTCGCATGTAATAGGGAGTGAGCCTATCAGAACTAACGCTGCCATCTTGTTTTTTGAATACATTTCGAGTGACACGTTTGTGCTTCATAATTCTTAGGATATAATTTAGCCTTGATTTTGCTTTTCATTAAATTTAAACAAAAACTCTGTTCAATCTCGTACACCGTTACCGGCAATACTTAGAGATCTCTGTACCTTTTTGTTTCTAACACCTATTTTTACACCTAAATAAAAACTTTGACTTTGAATTCACAAAAGAATTGCACAAATGTTAAACAACAGCGCCCCCTGCAACGTCATTAGAGCGCCAAAAGATCCGGCTGGAAATGTACCTGTAACGTGTCAGGAAAACGAACATTTAAAGGCTGGTTTTACAGCTGTCCAGGAGACTCATACGGGGCGCTCGTACAGGCTTCCGGAACGAAGAAACACGTGAGGCGCTAGGACATTGTTTCACAGCGACGTGGATTGGTCCGTACGCGACCCGCTCCGAGTCGAGCCCGGACAACGTATCGTACTACTCCCTCGTTTCAGAGTAATGCGCGCGCTCCCCGTACAGCACGCGTAGCGTGAGCACCGTTTTGTCGACGGAAGAGTAGACAAAAATGACGTTCCGTGTAGACAGTTTTTTTATGAAATTCACTCTTTGACAGGATTCGACTCAGAATTCTTTGTTTTGGCATAGGATTTTTTTTCTGTTTGTTTCTATATTTTTACTGATATTAAGTCACGTTAAAGACAACTACAACAATTATTCTCAAAATGTGGAAGTACCGTGTTTTGGAACAAAAAAATTATACAGTAATATTGGCCTTAACCATTTCCTTGGTAATGCCCTATTAACTAAATGATGTAAAATTGGAGAAGATAGCTTTGTTCTTCTATTAATTATCACAGTTTTGCGTACAAAACGTTCTTCTGTAAAATTATGATTTTGTAGATGTGTATACTTTGTGGCCGTCGAGTAGAAAGTTTTCTACTGTCTTTAACATGGCGATTACAAAATCAAATTGTCTTCACTACCTTAGACAACTGTCAGTTGTCAGTGTGATTTTGATAGTTTGGGATAGAAAACTTTCTTCTGAAATAGTCTACATATAAAATGACCTAGACAAAGATTGTTAGAAACGAAAGACAAAATGACAGATTGTAGAAAGATTTCTACAGTGTGATGTCAAAAGTGGAGAGACGAAATGTCACTTTGTATAGAAAGAGCTGTGTCTATTCTTCGTAGAAATAGAAAGCGTCGTGCTACGGGTGCAGGTCTTCCGTGTACGGACGGCCCTTACGGATCTACCGGACAGCTGTGAAACCAGCCGTAAGCACCAATAGCCATAATGTAAACGCTTCTTCGAATAGATATTCGAAATAAATCCATGTATCAACATACTAAGTGTTGCAACACAGACACTACCTATAGTGTTGCTTTTATACTGTCACTATACTAAACATAATTTATCTCGAAATCATCAGTAACTGGGTATTAACACAAAGCAGGCCTCACTTCCGCTTTGTCCCCATTTTGAAAAGGGCTTAATCTCCGCTATTTACCACAACAAGCTATATTGTACTGTACCGGATTAGTTCTTCGATAGACAGGATTTATACTGAATGAACGTTTCAGTTGAAATTTATGTTCCACCAATAATTTACTAGTGTGTGCAATAATATATTTTAATTTGTTTTGGTTGACGGATTCAATATTTTGAACCCGGGATAATCATATGGTGCTACTAAAAGAATCAATCCGAATCGCTTTTATTGTGGGTGATAAACATCTACGACCTTGTTCACACGCTCAAGAATCGTAAAAAAATTACAATACGTGCCAAAAAAATATGAAACCGTCAGGAAAAGCTATAATGTGAAAGGGCATTCGTTTTTTTTATAGAGAGTTACCAATGTGCGGTTTGGTTAAAAAAAAAATTAAGGTGTTTCTTTCTATTATAGTATATGAATTAAAAAAGCATAAGTCATGTAACCAAACTTTATATAATTCTTTTTGACATTTAAGAATTAACATCACAATCAAAACGCACTCCCAACTTGTTTCGAACTTTGGTTTCCAGAACGGCCAAAGTCAAACTTTCGCCGAGGGACATCCGTGGTGATTCTGTCAGACCTAGAAATAAAAACACAATACAAATGGTTATAAGCTTATAAATTACTAAAAAAAAATCAAAGTTGTATCTGGCGAAGTCCTAGATACGTGTTTTTTTTTTCATTACCTACAATATTTTTTGTTTGCAACGAATGCTACGGTGTTACCACATTTTTGTCCAAGCCATATACACATCGGACGACAAGGCATAAGGCGATACGCCAACGTCATGTTTTTTGGCGCCACCCTAACGCCCAAACCACTTTTGGAATGTAAGAATGACTATAAATATTTTTATGTCCTGTAATGAGTGGCATTCCCTGCCGGAGTCTGTGTCTCCCGATATCTATAGCTCGGGAGACCTCAAGTCTCGATTGATTAGAGTATATAGGTTAATACTAGGCAAGCGTGATCATCATCATCATCCACATCATCACTAACTTACCATCAGGTGAGATTTCTCAAATGCGAGCCAGAATATCACAAAAGAACCCACCTTCTCTGATACATCTAGCAACTTCAAGTGCCTCGTATACCAAACCGGCACTGTTTTGAAAATTGTACGGAATTTTCGACGTGTGTAGCTTGAATTCTTTAATTTTTCCATCGCTGCAAATCATTTTGTCTGGGAAGTGAAATGGCGGCTTCAACTAAAAATATCTTGTTAGAATTAATCAACATGGTTAGGTATCAGTTAATGTTTACTTAACTTATTTTAAAGGTACTTAAATGTTATTTTATATCTTTTCACAAGATCGTATTTCGGATCTGTAATAATCATTTAACGTGTACAATGTACTACAGTCCTATTGTGTGGGAATATAACCACATACTCGGCCATATACTGTTTCCACTGCTGGAACTCAAGCTTCCTCTTTAAGAAAATATGGCCGTTAGTCTGCCACGCAGCATAATGCAGTTTGTGGATTCACAGAATCAGCCTACTTACAACGTTCCCACTGCTTTGACACAGGCCTCCTCTCTGTGAGCGGGATTGGGGCATCCACCACGCGGGCCCAGCGCGGGTTGGTGGATGTCACAAGTCTTCGAATTTTTTGGTTATAGCACATGCCGATTTCCTCATGATGTTTTCTACATACTAATTCCATGCTGCCATGATAGTAGGTACTTACTAATTCCATGCTCCCATGTCATTATTCTTAGGTAGCCATCTTGATCTAAACGTTGGGCGACCGAGCTCTGCTCGGGTGAAAATACGGAGAAACCGAATTTTCCCAGTGAGACCCAGCTAGATAGATTTTTCGCCCCCGTAAACCCCTATATTGCAGCTTTCATCGAAATCGTTAGAGCCGTTTTCGAGAACGTGATTACAAATATATATATACTCGTACAATCAATCTGCCTAGCCTTTTCCCGACTATGTTGGGGTCGGCTTCCAGTCTAACCGGATACAGCTGAATACCGTATTTTACATGGAGCGACTGCCTATCTGATCTCTACAACCCGGTAACTGGGTAATACGATATTCCTTGGTAAGACTGGTTGTTAGACTTTTGGGTTTCTGACGACCCGTAACGACTGTCAAAGATCCACGATTGACAGCCGGTACCAACGGCCCAACGTGCTTTCCGAGACACGAAAGAATCTCGGTATGTTAAGATGGTCACCTATCCACAGACAAACGTAGCTTAACTTGATGGATCTAACCGTGCGGCTGTTATTACTTAGCCACGAGCTCTTTACAAATATATATATACAAATATTGCTCGTTTAATAGTACCATAGGATAAGTTTTTACCGTAATGCATCCTTTTCTCCCGTATACCGTCGCTTTGTTAATCAGCTCCAACTGAGTGTGAGTATTGAGCACAGCTCGCTTCCCGCCCTCATATTCCAAGATAATCGTTTCTGTATAGTCTACGTCGTCCTCGTTTAAGTTGCCGATAGCTTCCACATTGATTGGCCATTCTTTAAATATTAATTGTGATAGCTGCAGTACGTACACCCCAACGTCAAGAACTGCACTGCCGCCGTATTGTTTTTTACTGAAAATAATACTTAGGTAAGTAAACTAAAACTAAAAAAACATGGACAGTCGTGCTATTTTGGAGTATACCCCAAAAAAACAGAACCTTTAAGCTTCAGGTAAACTTCTTTTTCTCCCTGCATCTTGCGCGACTACAGAAGCCGGAATTATTTAAAAAAATTACAAAAGATTTGATAAAATTAGACGAAAATCACTCACTTAACCCTTTCACTCTCAGAAAAAAAACCCAAGTTGGCTTCCAAAAACTTCACTTCTCCAATTTCTCCATTTTCTATCTCTTTTTGCATTTCTGCGTACGCAGGAGAGAAGCGGGACCATACTGCTTCCATAAGGAACAGCTTCTTCTTCCTAGCAAGGTCTATCAGACGCTCGGCCTGATGCGTGTTCATGCATAAAGGTTTCTCACATAGCACATGTTTACCGTTCATCAGGTACAGTTCGGCAAGATCGCAGTGAGATGGATTCAAAGCGCCAATATACACTACGTCTGAAACAGAAAAAAAATCAGGAAAATCATAATATAACAACATTTTCAGGATGCTGATGCGGCTGCCTCGCTATTGTAGTGCATCTGGTATGTTTACTGAGGCGCGAACGGTCGGCTTCCATGCGATTATGCGCAAAAGGGTAGCTTCCTTGTCACAGCGTGTGCGAGGCAGTAGTAACGGCATCCTGCAGATGATTGTATCTCGTGCGGCTTGCCCTATCCAAAACAAATGGATGCGCATTGTTTTGGGCGCTCACTAACACATTGTTTAAGTCATAATTATACTAACACAATTTAGATTTTATTGTATATTATTCATATTATGTATATTATTTAATGTAGGGTAATGTGTAAATTAAGTGTAATGTTTTATAATTATCTAAAATAAATGAATTAATAATAATAATAAAGTCATCCTCTTAATGTTTTATTCTTTTAATAGCGATCAAGATTTATTTATTACAATTATTTAAGTGTAATATTTTTTTCTGAATAAATTCTCTAAATGGCTGTTAAAACCGCATCAAAATCCGTTGTTGCGTAGTTTAGAAGAAAAACGCGGTAACACAGACCAAAACATGAAAAGCCACTTTAATTTATAATAATGTGTGTATAGATTTAATTTATAATATTATGCCATGTCTAGTAGGTACGTGAATACTATGCACTGTAGTATTGATCCAAGACTGTGTAGGTACATATTAGCATTCCTATGTCTATATAAAAAAATAAAAATAGATTATTAATAATAATAATACCAGCATGTTACTGTCCCACTGCAGGGCAAAGGCCTCTTCTCATACAGAGAAGGCGCGAGCATTGATCACCACGCTTGCTCAAGACGGGCTGGCGATTTCAGACTTATAACTGCCCTGCTAAGCCGAAAGGCGCTATCTCAATCGAAGTAACTTTTGAGAAAATTTACTTTTTGTAAATTGGAATTTAAGGAAACATAAGGATATAAAGAACTTCTGAGTGTTTTTTTTTAATGTTTTAAGTTGGATAGCGCTATTTAGCTTATACCATTAGATGCACAATTATTATAGCTATTGAATGGTATAAAAAAAACTAAAAGGGCGTATCTCAGAGACAGCGCCTTTCAGTTTAGCAGGGCAGTATAGTAACTATAAAGTCACTCACAATGTTTTCCTTCACCGATGTCAGTAATGTCCAAGATAAAGGATAAACACAGAAAGTACATATGAATTGAAAAAGTCACATTGGTACTTGCCCGGATTTGAACCCACAACCTCGTACATGTCAAACATGTACATGTGAACAAATTATGTTTTTAATATTAAGTACCCACGATACAGGTATCGTGGGTACTTAATATTAAAAACATAATTTATATTAGTATGTCTTGATGGCCCAGTGGTTAAAGCCTCGCCTCTATCGTTTTTGCTAATAATATTCCTGCATCCACTACACGGCACTGCCTAATCCTATGGGAAATACAGGATGTTATCTTATGTTATTGTGATTTGTATAACGCAACTAAATTATTTTTATTTTTACAGTCATTGATATAATAGGTATTAACTATTATTATCTCTAGGCATCAACTATCTTAAGTGCTTCCCACTGAAGTAGAGGTTGATAGGTACGAGTGTAAGTACATACTAGTGCATGTCATTGAAACAATTAATATAGCAGTGATAATACTACTCGACCTCGTCAAACATTAAGTTGTATAAGTGTAAGTATATTTATTTTCTCTTCACAAATATACAGAACAACCATGTTCTGGATAAAACTAGGTAAGGGTAACTGATAGAAATCCGATGACTGACGAAACACGAAGTTTGCCGAAGGACATTAAGAAAATAGTTGTACTGTACATTAGTAGTGCTTAATAGTAGTTTATGAAACTGTTGCATAATGAGGGGTATTAAAATACGAGGTTTTTAATAGTATCACACTAGTGTTTTAATACCTAGTTATGTGTACTTTAGCTACTCTCATACATTGGGATTGAACGTACTAAATATGTATCGTAATAGAATAAAAATTGTTTTATAGCATTATTTTGTTACAGAAAAAGTGTTATAATATGATTATATATTTAAATATCGGTATTGTGTTTATAAAGTATGTCAATATATGCTCGTTTTGAAGTTTATAATTCGAATATTACGCTATGAGAGTAGATAAAATAGTTTACATTTGTGAGAGATTGGTGCTTGAAATAGACACTGCAAGCAACGCCAGCATGCGTAGCATGAGCTCCGTTTTGTCGACGGAAGAGTAGACAAAAATGACGTTCCGTGTAGACAGTACGACGGCAGCAAAGTATAAAGAGTCAACTGCACTTTTTACGAAGTTCACTCTGACATAATTCGACTCAGAATTCTTTGTTTTGTCATAGGACTTTTTCTGTTTGATTTTCTATTTTTACTTATATTAAGTCACGTATATAAAGAAAACTACAACATGTGTTTTGGAACAAAAAATATTACAGTAATATTGGCCTTAACCATTTCCTTGGTAATGCCCTATTAACTAAATGTTTTAAAATAGGAGAAGATAGCTTTGTTCTTCTATTAATTATCACAATTTTGCATTTAAAACGTTCTTCTGTAAAATCATGATTTTAAAATTTTGTAGATAACCGTATATACTTTGCGGCCGTCGAGTAGAAAGTTTCTACTGTCTTTAGCATGGCGATTACAAAATCAAATTGTCTTCAGTACTTTAGATAATTGTCAGTTGTCAGTGTAATTTTGACAGTTTGGGATAGAAAACTTTCTTCTGAAATAGTCTACTTATAAAAGGACCTAGACAAAGATTGTTAGAAATGTAAGACAAAATGACAGATTGTAGAAAGATTTCTACGGTGCGATGTCAAAAATGGAGAAACGAAATGTCACTTTGTATGAGCTTTGAAAGAGCTATGTCTATTCTTCGTAGAAATAGAAAGCGTCATGCTACGCGTGCTGTGGTACAAGTCACCAGTAGGCCTGACACACGCGACAATTACTCACTCTCGCGCGAGTAATTGTCTTCTATTTCTGTCACTTTTCACGTTTTCTGACAGCGCTGCCATACAAAATAGTCGACTTGTTCTGTCAAACTTGATGTTTTTTCGACAAAACCTAACATGACACCTTAGTTATTTCGATTTTTGACAATTCAACACGGGATAATCTGCAATTTTTCGTCATTTTGTCGTAGTTACTCGTCCTCGATTTTGACGACGAGAAGAGTAGACAAAATAATGATACAAAAAAAAACTCCCAAATAGCATGTCAGTTTCACAATTGTACTTATTTTAGTCATATTGTTTTTAAAAATGATGTTATGTATATATATATATATTACAAATTAGTTCTATAATGTTTTCAACACACTGTCTTCCTAGCATATATCCTGAAGAATATCATATATTTTTCTGATTTTAATGCAGTAGATCATATACTTTTTTTTGGCAATATAAAACTTGCGTTAAGGCACGTTTAGGTCCTGTAGTCCCCTTAAGTTTTAAAAACCGTGCCAGGCAGGGGCGACTCAACAATGCTATTTGTATGTACCAGATGTCAAGAGTCGTAAGGCCAGGGCCACGACATAGGGCGGTGGATCTTGCGGTCTAAAGAACTTCTAATATTTGTTTTCGCAGACGCAAAACACAGGTCGCGCGAGCGGTGATGTCGTGGCCAAGGCGTAAGAGCAAGGTTCATTGCAACATACCAATGTCTGAACTCTTAGCCATTTCCTCATAGGAGCCGAATGCTTTCTTGATCTTATGTAGTTTTGCAAACTCAACAGCCTTTTTCTTATCCCTGGCTGCAACTGCGACGATCTCTTGATCTCCTTTATCAGGATAAGAGTTGACTGCGTTCACGAAGTCGCTGCAAATTTTGCCCGCGGACACAATACCCCAGCGGATGGTCATCTAGAGAAAATAATACAGAATAAGAACTTGTCAATGGTTTTTTTGTTTACTTAGTAGTTTTCAAAAAACAAAAACCGATATAAAGAACATCGCTCATTATAGCAGCACGGCTCCGACACGGCAAATAATTTGTCATTGAAGTTGGGATTTTAAGTCAAACACAATTTTGGTGGAATGGCGTCTTAACTCTTACTAGGGATCAAAACGTTCAAAGCATTAAACTTATAGCGATTGGTGAAAGTGTGGGCAATTAATTTTTAAGGTTCCGTACCCAGTGGGTACTAACGAGACCCTATTGTTAAGGCTCAGCTGTCCGTCCGTCCGTCAGTCACAGGGCTGTATCTTTTAAACTGGAATAGGCAGGCACTTGGAATTTTTACAGAGTGTGTAGCATCTACTATGGCTGCTCTTCTTCTTCTACTATTCAGGTTGTTCCCCATGGGCCTCTGACTTGGCTTCACATGCCGTCGAGAAATATCTCTCAGGTATGTTTTCTTCACCGTTTTTTAAGCAAGTGATAATACAATACGTACATGAATCCGAAAATTCAGAGGTGCGTGCCTTGGGTTCGAACTAACAACAAATAATAAAATTTAAAAAATAAAGGAGATGAGAAACGTGTTTTTTTACTAAAAGTATTTAAAAAAATATGCCGTGTTAAATATTGTTTTTTTTTTATCACGGCCGCTGGTGGTTTCGACAATCTTTGTCTAGAAATCCCCCATGCCGTATATAGATATGTGTTTTGGAAATCGGCTGGTAGCATTTCGTCATAGAATTTAGGTCATTCAATATTCATTAAGTGTCTTAAGTACTGGTAAATGCTTACTTTTGATGCTTTACTGGATTGATTTAGCACGCTGTAACTGCTGCTTCGGAGCACTTGTCAAAAATTAATACAAATCTGAACGAATCTAGTTATATAATGCGCTAGAGTTAGCAGCGTCAAGTACCCATTTATTTGCCTATCTAACGAGTAGCTATATCGAGATATAGGTACTCGTTTTTGGCATCGATACTCGAGAGTAGCGATGCCAACAAGGATTCGATAAGGCCCCAAGTATTGTTTACGGTTTATATACTCTTTGCTAATGGTGAAATAATATTTGACTGAATTCAAATTAAAATGTTTATTGCTCAACACAGTACATAATCATACATTTCTAGATGTCACGTGAATGCGCAGTCTGTATCATTAAAATTATACCTATAATTATATAATTCCAATTAATACCCTACACAAATTCATAAATTCCAATTGATACCTTATACAATGTCATTAAGTCAAATTAATACCTTGTAAAATGTCATAAAATACAATAAGTACTCTACACAATGTCATAAAATCATTATTGATACCTTATCTAACATATATGTCTAAAACAGTAAACACATAATTAATAATTTACAATAAATAATTTTAATAAAATAAATAAACTGATGCAATTATTTATCTGTCTGTAAAGCGACGGCCACACTGGGAACGAAGTTAAGTTCGTTTAGCTTTCTTCCGCGGCTTTTCATACTGTAGTTCACACCGCGCATGCGAAACGAAAACAGAAGTATGTAAATAAAAGTCGCGGAGGAAATCTAAACGAACTTAGGCCCGTATTACAGAACCTTATTAGAGACTCAAGCATGACTTAAAACTAGTTCCAATCAATGAAAAGGTTTAAAGCGAGTTTTAAGTAATACTTGAGTTTTGAGTGAGGTTCTAGTAATACGGGCCTTTTTTATGATGGGAAATTGTCACATAACTTCTCCCGCTCTGGGCGGAGCGGGAGGGCGTGTCAGACTCTTACTGACTAAAACCCACCCGTGTTCCTTCAGCTTTGCCTGTACGTTGCCAGGGGCCTCGGTATCCCTTTTGGACTTTCCCGCGACCACGGCAGGCATCGGTCCTAGCAGGTCCCTTCTGTTGTGCTGATATCTCTTTGAGGCGCGCATGGAACACAACGCGCCGTCGACCCGGGCCTGGTCCTTATCGGACGGTGCGCTACCCATTGCTCACCGTCCGCAAGCCCGCGCCTACAGTGGCCGGGAATCGGCCTGAGATTCCCGACGCCCAGGGCGTCTCCTGCGGCGACTAGGGGCGCAATATTTGCCTCTTCCTCACGCGTTCCGCGTTCTCCTTCGCGAGCATTACTGCTTCATAGATGGAGGTGACGGCTTCCCACGCCCTTTCGCTCAGACGCCTGGCCCAGGGCCGGACGCGAGAGATCACTGCTGCCATCGCCTCCGGACACGGTGGTGCCCCGCCCACCGTATGCCCCACCGTGTCCTCCGGGCGATCCAAACAGTGGTGACACCCGGGCGTTTCCTCCCGCCTTATCCTGAACAGGAATCTCCCGAAACAACCGTGTCCAGTGAGGACCTGCGTCAGGCGGAAGGTGAGGACGCCGTGGCGCCTCTCTAGCCACTCCTCAAAGAGGGGACTCAACTTATCGCTGCAACTGTGGCGTGCCCATGTAATACGGGCCTTGATTTCGTTTTGCTTCGTTTCCAAAAGAAACGATACATTGATAGAAAGTACAATAGCCGCTTTATTATACCATTAATCCAATTTGAACTTGTTTTTTGGCGACATCCCAGCCCTAATTTGGTGTTATTTGGCGAAAGTTGCCCGCTGACCTCGTGCCAATAGCTTTTTAATGCCAGATCCATCCAAATGAATGTATAGAGCATGTAAAGTTCACTCATCCTCTATAGAAAAGGGAGTATCCTCCGAACAGACGGGTGTCGTGTCGGTTGGGCAACTTGCCCAGCGATTGATGTCGGAGATGTTATATATATGCTGATCGCGCGGTAAACTCTGTTTGCGCGATGTAGGATTTTTGTGTGACGTTAGGTGTTTGATGCGTAGTTCGCATGTGGCGATGTAGATGTCGCCACAAATGCATATTGTGTCATTTGAAAATATGGCCAAGTCATGTCTTCCATGTCACTACTTGAAACAGGAAAGATTTTGCCACCGTTATAAATAATGATAATCGATGTAGGCACATAGGTAAGTATCATTATCATTGCTCCTGCCTTTATTTCAATTTTTTTGTGGTCGGCGCAAAATTTTTTTTCTTCCATACTTCTCTATTAGTCATCATATCGGCAGTAACTCCTTTTATAGTCATATCATCTTTCACACAGGTACTCTCCGTACGTAACTTAGCAAGGTTTAGGCGTATTGAGAATAAGCTTACGCAAGTACAAATAGTGCAAGAAAAAAAAAATTACACTTTTTTATTCTATGGTTATTGCCATAATTAAACTCAACGGCAAAATACATCCCAAATCATATGTCCTGTACTGTTTATTTCTTCTAGTTTATTATTAATTATTCTAAATTTAAATTAACTAAATTATTAACCTTTAAGCACTCTTTGCATGGAACATCATTCCATTCTGTATCTGGGGAAGGGCATTGTTAGCTGCGCTACAGTTTATACTTTTGCAGCTATCATCGTTTTACTTTCTGTACTTAGTCTTGTGTTATTGTTCCGAAATAAACTTTTTATTATTATAATTTATTTTTGAACGTGTCTGTTAAGAAAAGCAAACGAAAACGAAGTCTGCGCGTGCATGCGATTCTTGTCAAGTTACGTGCCGGCGACTAAATAATTTATGTAACGGAGGATGTCTCTTTCGATATTATCAGGCATATTTTATCTATGTACTGTGGGAGTACTATGGGTAGTGTTGGTTATTGCGCAATAGAAAAACCGTTTGCAGTTCAGATCAAATTATAATTTACGATCACATTAATCACAGTAGCATTTCACACACTGTAGGTACACGACACAACTATTCGAAACGCGGGACAGTTTCTAAACGTCTTCACTGTTTGGCCGCCAACCATGACCATGAGTCTGCCTAGCTCCAGCTCAGGCCGGTCCGAGCGTTATGTTGTAGAGTAAGTCGAACGCCGCTAGGCAGCGCTGGCGTCCCGATTAGTCAACTCAGTAAAGTATTTCCGACACATGAATATGATATTTACAGAATAACGTAGTTTCGCTAATTATCCTGAATTCCTGATCACTTGATATAACTAATCACATTAGAAGCTATTCGCTTGCGGATACACATAGATACACTAAGATGCATCTAACAGCTAAAGATTAGAACTTCTAATTTCACGCCCAATCTGCTGGGCAATTAATTAAGAATTAATAGACCCTTACGATTTTAAGGTCTAATAGGTATAGGTAATTTTGTCCTATCTAAAGGGAGCTGAAGGCCCAGTGGTAAGGACCCCGAGTTACGAGTCGTACGTCGTGGGTTGGAACTCAGGCAGGCGCTTTACTTTGTGTAAATAATTTCATCACCACTGCTCTCAAAACGGTGAAGGAAAACATCTTGAAGAAAAACCGGCATGTACTAGAACCAAAAATTCGAAGACATCTACCAACCCGCACTGGGACTATCCCACCCACTACTGGATATAGGCCTCTCTCAAGCTGCCCCACAATACCTTGTCCTCCGACTTCCGCATCCAGTCTGTTCCGACCACCTTTTGACTTCATTACTATTTTATTTTATGTATACATAGATTCATCAGTATTTAGGAGGTTACGACTTCATGTCTCTTTATTTTTTACAACGGTTATTGTTTGAATAACATTAAATTGCAGATGAAAAATCGCTAACGAAAATTGAGGTTATAAAATGATCCGCAATTGTTAAATGAAAAACATTTAGGTGATTTAAAACTAGAATTTTGGGTTCAAGTTTTAAAATAATCATATGATCAATTGTTAGATCTCAATTTGTAGATGGCACTACAAATTGGCATCTAGGTACGTTTTGTGATCCATTCGTGTACAGTTTCATCAAATACTTTTGGAACAGACCGTTAACTTAAACAACTTTGAGCTGTGGTATATTTATTTAAGAAACCCTTTAGGTAATCATTTTACTGTGTCAAAACTTCGGCATTCAAATTTCGTTATTCTTTCCAAACACAAGCTTGATTTAATACATAGGTCAAGTTCCTCTCTTAAGTTGATGTGATTCGAATGGACGGTCTGCCAGCTCACATAAGTCCCAGTCAGAATTGACCTTTTTCATCACAAACTCAGTACCGCCCCTAGTAACAAAACTTTATACCCTCTCGTAATAATAAAAATGTAATTTTCTCCCCTAAGCTTTAAGGGGCAAATGATCTGAAAAATCTGTTTTTAAATGGAGAATGAATTGAAACTTTTTTTAGAGTACCTGCTATCTTGTAATTACGCAACACATTTTCGATAGCCAATCGAGAGAAATTGGTTTGGTTTGGACTTGAATTTGCTTGATTTTACAACTTTCGAATTATGTAACTCTAAAATCTATGATATCAACTGTTTCAGACGCTTTTAAGAGTGAACTATAAGCGTTTAAAAATGCTGTTATTCAACGTTACGTACCTAACCATTTTGACAGCTGAAATTTTGTTTATAATCAACGAGCAATTTATTTCGTGATAGCAATATAAAGCGAGGTTCCAATCGATTTTCTTTGTAATATTTTTGGGATTTACTCGTATAATCTCCTTAATTATTACAAAATTATGTAAGTGAACGTCGTCTTGATAAATTGTGAATGTGTTTTTGTGTAAAACCTCAATGATAAATCAATATTAGTGGTCTGTAAAATATCGAAGCAGCGAGGTCGATTTTTATTAATAATTGTGAAATTTACTTCTGTTACGAGTACAAGTTCTTACAACCTAAACTAAAGATATATAATATGTAATATGATATTTCAGAAACGAAGTATTTTGGTGGGATTTTAAAGGAGGAGAAAAAAAAGAAACTTATCATAAGTCACAAGCTTAGCAACCCAGTCGAGCTTGTACTTCGCTGGAAAAGCAAATATTATAATATAATTTGAAGCATTTTATGTCAATGGATTCTGTAAGAACATCGATGAACATACTCACCACACCACATAGATCTATTTCCACATCATTGCCTGTTGGTAAGGTACCTACTTAATATGAATATTATTTTCTTTCTTAGTGTTGAACATCGAATGTGTGTTTAGCACAGCAACAGTGTTACACAGAATCATATTGTTTGTTGGTGAATACGAAATGCCACCATCAAACGTAAACTTACCATACATTTAAATAAAGTCAATTGTAGGCACCTAATTGTTCTTTATAGCAGAATATTACTGTTCTATAAAGTAGATAGATTGTGCATTGAAGTGTTTAAGGGAGAGGCCTATTAGACTTTGTGGATGGATGTAATGGATCATGGAATATATTGAGGATTTACTTAAATTCTTTTTTTTATACCTAAGGTGTCAGACTTAACTACATTATTCAGGAAAAATTTAAACTATGAAGAGAGAGAAAGAGAGAGAGAAATAGAGAGATCAAAAGAGGGATACTAAAAGAGAAAGAGAGATAATAAGAGTGAGAAAGAGAGGGAGATAAAGAGATAGAGAGCGAGAGAGGGAGACAGAGAGGCGAGTATGCCGACAGGATCCCCAAAAAACACAATTTTACTTCGTTTGACAGTGTTTTATAACACGAGTTCTATGAAAAGTGGATGGAGTCGAAAATGTTAAATGCGCTCCCTCACCGGAGCTATTGCCTGTAATGAAACAATTCAAGATCTGAATTATGAGATCTGTTGACTCTTGAGAGCCACTTATGTTCTCATAACAATATCACAAAGATACAACTCAAAACGTTGTACTTAAAATTAAAAAGAAACAAAACTAAGAGATGTGGCTTTTCTTAGATAGAGAGAGAGAGAAAGAGAGAGAGTAAGAGACTACGACACGACTACTTTACTATTCTTTTTCCATTGTTTTCTTTTTTGTCTAGCTTCTCTTGCACTCATGAACTTATTGATTTAACTTGACCTTTACTCTTTTTCTTTAAATTATTTAATCTTTCCTTTTCACGCAAAGCTTCGGTCGTACTTTTTTTTTGTGAAAAGTCATACTCTTGCCTGATTATAGCTGTAGTGATAAATAAGTAATATTAAAAAAAAAATAACCGACTTCAAATAAAACACTACGGAAGGCGGTGTCTTTGGATCTGTATTTTAGTTTTTTGCCACCTTCTTCCGAAATTAAAGATATTTTTCACTTTGTAGTTTTATTACAAAGTGAGAAATGTAGTGTTATTTTCACGTTACAAACATAAAAAAATCCACTACGGCGAAAAGCGACACGTCCATTCTCAATAACGTTCCGAAGAACACTGGCGCGGTGCAGGCGGTAAGGAAATGAGCAAGCGTGTGTCGTAAAAATGCAAATAAAATCATATAATATTAAATATTTAATAATACGTATAACTAATCAACCACTGGATCCAGTTTGGCATATAAAATTTTATGGTGTAGTTTTAATTTTAATTATAATTGTCAATGAAGAGATAAACCGCTTCTAAAGATAATTTCGAGGTGTGTTTGAAGATTTTTTGATCTATTAAAATATGTTTAATTATGTTTTGAGTTCCATCACTGTATGCAAAAAAGACTTGAAAATATCGTTATTTTTATTTTGGCAATTTTTTTACGGTTTTAGAGATACACTGCTTTAAAACACCACTTTTTTTACCGTTTTCAAGAAATCCTTAGCGTCTTTTTACACTCCGATATTGAGTATTGTGTAAGTATAGAAATAGTTTTAGGTAGACAAAATAAAAAATTAAATGCCGTCATGACATTGTAGAGCATGATTCACAAAAAAAGATAGATAGTTTACGAATTTTTTTTACTTCAAACAACCTTATTTATTGAAATAGGTACCTACGCAAATGATGAAAATGTGTCTGTATTTACTTAATTGTATAGTAAAATAGAAGTGTGAGTGAGTAAACAGAGTCCACTAATTATTTTTCACATACGAGAGACCATAGTATCCTGTAGCTACGCTACGCAGTCTCCTCCAGAGCTACTAGCTAGAATACTCAAACGGTCATCGTACCATCTTTGGAGTTCATCCCACACTTTGTTTGTGTATCAGATACGTGGTCTGCACTCAACAAATCCAGCCATTGCTGTTCCTTCAATAAATATTGACATGAACACATATAAATAAATAATGCTATAGTAGAAGACAGCGAGTTTGGATAAAAATGTATAGTGTGTTCCAAAAGTTTGTGACGAAAATGTAAACATATGGATCAGAAAACGTCCCTGTGGATGCCAATTTGTAGGATCACTTACAAATTGAGTGCTTCGATTAGACTATTTAAATATTGTAACCAGTTATTTTAATTTTAAATCATTATAAATATATTTTTCATTTATAACCTCTATTTTCGTCCATGATTTAAAAAAAATTGATAATCTTACTCAGACAATACCTAATTGTTGGAAAAAGTAGTGAGACTTTAAGTTGAAACCTGCTAAATAAAAAACTACAGAATATCAAGTATTACAGTTTTCTGACAAGGAATTTCCTTGTCCGTAGCATGGAGGCGCATAACCCTGTTGTGTAGACAAATCTAGTTTGATGATCGGGGTTTTACGTATTAGTATCTATTACTTTTTACATCAAATAGTTTCTGAATTAATTTCAGGCCCTCAAAAAATATTCGGTTTGAAATCCAACGAATACTTCGACTTCGGTAAACAGAAGGCGAAATATTCGTTGAATTTCCAACCTACATAAAAAATCTCGTTAAATAAAATGAGGTGTCTTTTTATGGAAGATAAATTATTCATCGACTGTTTTTTTTTAAATTGGATATAAATTATACTTTTCTAAGTATAATTTATGCTCAAGCAACTGTTGTCATTTAAAAAAAAACTCACGGCTAGGAGCCCGATTTCTCAGACAGATTTTTCTATTATCCTGTTTTTCCAGTTTCTAAGGTTTTAAAAAGTGGTTAGTGTGTTTTTTGAGATTTTTATGGGTCCTGTATCGATTCGACAATGTGACACCCGAGACGGACAAACTTGCTCTCCAAGGCACAACGGGTTCCTTTGTCCGTTGTATAAAAAAATGGCCAAACACAACTTGATTTATATTGTCGCAAAGAAACCGTTTTCTAGATTTTTGGCAATATTTTCTACTCACATTGAAAAATAAAAATAAAAAGAGACAAAAAAAAGGGTAGGAAATTAGGAGATTTGTGACCTTATTGGTCATGTTCTTTAGAAAAGTAAGGTGCGTGTATCACCAGATATTTATGAACGTAAGGATCGTAGCAGCTGGTGTTCTGTAATTTCTGCCTACCCCCACGGGTATGGTATACCTAAATGGCAATATAATTATTGTTACCTACAAATCGGTGTCACAAATAGGTGATAAAAATCCTAACAATTTACTACTGAATTTACGATTCGACCGCAAATAGGTAGGTACCAGTGTTACCTATTTGCGGTCGAGTTTTTTTGTTTCGACCGATAATATCTCGGGCGAGAACGAGAGCCGGGACCGAGAATAGAAAAATCGTGAAAAAATAATGAAAATGCGCTAATTTTGCATAATTATAATATTTAAGAGTGTGATAGTTTTAATATTCAAAATTAAACAACATGATATTTTGAATTTAACACAAAAAAAGCAATTTTTCGGTGTTTTCACCCATCGAGAAGAGTGTCACCTCTCGACGTATAACTAACTGACCAGTCGGTCGATTCTGTAAAAATATTAACGTGAAGCTTAGGTGAAGTGAGCTGTCACTGCCACAGAATCGGATTAACACTATAGACAGCTCACTTCACGCTCACTTCACCTAAGTTTCACGGTGATATTTTTACAGAATCGAACGGCAGCTCTGGTCAAAAGCTGTTCGCTTGCTACACCAGTAGGCGGCGCTGATAAAAACTTTTTTGCTGCAGGCCTAAGTACTTTATAAGGTAACGAATACACCAGTACTCAAAAATATTTGCATTTCTTTGCAGTCTTGGCTCTCTAAGAAAGCTATCAACATTTGAACTATTTTTGTCACTGGTCATTGGCTCATCTTCACACTCTATGGAATCATGAGCTGCCCATAATTTGGATTCATCTGTTGCGGCCATGTTCGATGAGCTAGCTGACGATGTAGTATAATATTCCCGTACAATAAGTCCCGGTTATGGTCGAGAATCTCGGCTATATTTTGCCGAGAACCGAGACCGAGATCTTGGTGGAGCCTTAGGTACCTACTAACTTTGAGAAAAAAATAGTTTTACTTATGTAGTAAGGGGATGTAAGAACTATATAAGGAAAGCCGACTGCTTAAACTTTAAACGAACCTCACTTCAAGAACCTAGAAACAAGAAACTAGAAATTTTGTAAAAAAAAATCTCCAACATAAAAATTGTTTAGAAGGGAAGTCAAAAAAGGGTGAGAGACAAAACAAGACATCCCCTTTTGTTTAGTCTCTCACCATGAATTAAAGATTAAGTCCGAGTTGGCTACGGCGAAGTTCGCCAAGTTAATCAATTAAGTAGCTACTTTTGTCCTAATTTACTCCATTCAAAGTTTGAATGGGGTGCGGCCAATTTATATTGTGAACTCGCTGATTTACTTACTATACTCGTAGTAACAATCTTCTCGCATCTACCTAAAAATAAGCTTCATTGATTTCTCTTACAATAAACAACAAGAATCTGAAAAAATATCTAAAAAAAGCTGATAAATAACACAATACGTTACGTGATTTTCGTGAAACGTAACGTAACTAGTGACTTCGAAGGCGTCACATGTTATGAAAACACGTGATTTTAGTAACTAGTTATTTTTCAAATTTTATTTGGTGATTCAGAACGGTGATTTTATCGAAGAATTACAGTAATTTACGAAACGAAAATATAAATGATTACCTACGTAATACGTTACTTATCACAAGTTTTAAGTTTTTGGAACGAATAAGTTTTTGTAGCTACCTATGCAGTTACATCACGTATTACTAACACTCTGCATGGAAAATGTAACTAGTTACAAAATAACGTATTTACAGTTTGACTCGAAACTAGCTATTCGGCTACTTGCCCCGTAGCCAGTTATTGTAACTAGTGACGTGAAATAACGCCCATACCTACGACACACTGTATTGAATACAGTGTGTCCATATTAACACCCAGGGTTAATATCGGCACATCAAGTTTTAGGAGACTAAAGCCCAATTTACACGATGTGATTTAATTGCCTGTGGCACCATGTTGCGGAAACGATAAAAGTTGCACCGTGCTAGTCATTTATTGCATAAATTTTATTGTATGGCACGGTAAGGAACTTGCATCGTGTAAATGGACCGTGTATGTAAATGCCGTTGACCGTCCGCGAGGGTTCACTTTAGCGCAAACATAATGCCGGTGACCCTCCCGGAGGGTTCACTTCCATTATGTATGGCGGCATGGCGTATGATCTCTATGAAAATTGGGTGGAGTCGAATGGGTTTTATTAAGTGTCACAGATGACTCTCTGTAAACCCGAGCTTTTTCCGTCGTAAACTCAAAACTGGGGGAACCAATTTAAATACTGCGTACTGTTATAATATAAGTCACAACGGGTGAACTCAATTTAACATAATACAAGGTGATAAGTCGGAACTCATGGTCTTTAAGGCTGTTGGCAAGAAGTGTCCGGAAAATGTACCCCTATTAAAATTAACGACGTCCCGATTCGTCTGGTACACCAGTTCAAATACCTTGGACATTTCGTTTTTGACGACCTTAAGGATGATGCTGATGATGAGCGAAAACGCAGGGCATTGGTGGTGCGGGCAAATATGCTGGCCTGTAGGTTCGCGCGATGTACATATGCGGTCAAAATCACGCTTTTTAAAGCATACTGCACATCCCTATACTCAAGTGCTCTATGGATCAGCTGTACTAAACGTGCCGCCAATGAGTTGCGTATTCAATACAACAACGATTTTAGGGCCTATATACTCTTGCAACTGCCATGTTGTTGCAGTGCATCTGTAATATTTGCTCAAACATAAAATTTATTGCTGATGGGCATGATGAATGCCTCATTTTGCAAACACCACCCTGTCTGCAGTAGAATTAAAGACTTACATAAATCACTTAAGTTTACTAACATCTAATATTATTGTATTTTTGTGAGTAGATCCAGTTGTCTGATAAATAAATATATAATTACCTATTGATTCCTTTATTTCATATTCATATATACATACCGTTTACATTTTTGAATATTTTTCAAAAAAAAAACAAAAATATTAATTATTACCTAGGTATTAATAATTTTCAATACACTTTATGAGCCACACATCCATAAACCATAATTTTATGATAAAAGGACCTGGGCAAACACAAACAGGGTCCATATTAAATTCGTTTTGCTGACAAAGCTTTATACCTCCGGCTTTCCTGTTCGCAAGAAATTTTTATTAGGAATTTCTCCAGTGTCTTGTGCCCGGTGCCATGATGGCAATGGGTACCCCTATTTTTTTTCTTTTTTTTTTCCCGCTCCATTAGAAACTCTGGGAGCCCGTGTTCCTTCAGTTACCTGTACGTTGCCAGGGGCCATGGTATCCCTTTCGGACTTTCCCGCGACCCCGGCAGACATTGGTCCTAGCAGACCCCGTCTGTTGTGCTGACATCTCTTTGAGGCGCGCGTGGACCACAACGCGCCGTCGAACCGGGCCTGGTCCTTATCGGACGGCGAGCTAATGGGTACCGCCTGCTGGGGTTGCGGGTTTGTCCGAAAGGGATATAGCGGCCCCGGCACATGGGCAACGGAAGGAACACGAGTGGGTTTTAGTCAGTAAAAGTCTGACACACCCTCCCGCTCCGCCCGGAGCGGGAGAAGTTATATGATAATTTCCCACCCTCAAAAAGAAAAAAAAAGCTAATAGGTACCCCTCTGCCTAACCCTTCGGGGAAATTAGGCGAGATGTTATGTTAAGTTATATATTATTAAAACCTCTCTGAACGCTGGCTCTGAGCCAACATTGCAATTGTGAAGAAAGTGGTACCAATTTGCTTTATCATGCAAATTGAAGTTCACAAAGATTAATTGCGTCGTTTGATTAGGAATAGATTTTTGATAAATGACATTGAGTATGAGTTCGTGTTTCAAGTGTTTCGAACTTTCTGGAAAGCCCTGATTTATTATTCAATTAAACAATCTGCCTAGCCTTTTCGCAACCACGTTGGGGTCGGCTTCCAGTCTAACCGGATACAGTTGAATTTCAGTTATTTACATGGAGCGGCTGCCTATCTGACCTCCTCAACAATGTTACTGTGTAACACGATACACCTTGGTAAGACAGGTTTTCAGACTTTTAGGCTTCCGAATACCCGTAACGACTGTCAAACATCTAAGAATGACAGCCGGGACCGGCTTGGCGTGCATTCCGAGGGACGGAGTGGTCTTGATATGTTATGGATGGTCTGGTCACCCATCCACGAACTGACCGCGGCAAGCCTGGCTTAACCTTCGATCGACAATTGCGGCTGTTATTATTTAGCTACGAGGCCCTCAGATGACGTATTATTCATAATCTATAAATAGTATAAAACAAATCGCTTTTCTTGTCTGTCTGTGTGACTGCGTTATTCTTTTTTACTGTGTTTTTCACCATTAAGTAATTTATTTATTTATTTATTTTAACTTTAGAGATACAACCATCTGTGTAGCCCTTAGGTATAAAGGTATCATTCCGTACCCAACCGCAGGCAGCAATTGCACGTGACGTGTCATGGCGTCATGTTAAGGCGAGACGTCGGCGTCGCGGCGTCATGTCGCTGCAGTCATGATTCGGAACCCGTCCGCAGGCGGCAGCAGCCCGTATTCCAGTTGGTAGATGGTAGATAGAGGATAGAAAAACGTGTTATCGCTCGAGCATTGGCGGCACTGGTCTGCGGTCGGGCTGCACGTGACGCCTGTCACTTGCCCGTAGCTGCCAACGACGTGTCGCTAACTACCTAAAGTATTTCATAGACATTCATAGAAAACAGTCGTGTCGCGGCGACACGTCGCCTGCAGTTATCTCCTGCGGTCGGGTACGGAACGGTACCTTTATAAATTCATATTAAACTTACATATAATAAAGAAATCTCAATGTTTTTTCAAGTCATAAATCCCGTGCGAAGCAGGGGGACTAAATAATTGTTAGCTATAAAGCGAAATGTGGATACACAGCTCTGCCGACCCCTTGGAGAATACAGGCCTGATGTTTATGACATTTATGTAGAAAGGTATTTTGTTTAATACGTAGGCACAAAAACTTCGTAATAAACGTATGTTACGTTATAATTCCTGTTTTACGTTCACACTGAAAATGAGTCCATTACCTGCTTATGATTATAATAATTAAAATAACGCCTCTTCCAAAAGGACTCGGTATCATTATGATGAAAATTGGTCGTACAAAACGGGGTAGTTTTCAAGTTAACACTCTGGGACAAATTATTATAAAGAGTAGATTAGGGTCACCGATATTAACTTAAACTTAATTTGATATTACTTGGAAGGTCACGTTCCTAATATAACTTTATATGATAAACTAATATTTAGCTATAATTCTGTGTTTCGCTCGCTAACCATAACCAGCCCACATTGTTTCCCACTGCTGGGACTACTGCTGGGAGTTCCCACTCTGGGTGAGAGGGAGTGGGTCGTAATCAACCACGCGGGCCCGGTGAGAGTTGGTAGATGTTACACGTCTTCGATTTTTTTGGTTCTAGGACATGCCGGTTTCCTCACGATGTTTTCCGTCACCATTTTGAGAGCAGTGGTGATGAAATAATTCACACCAAGTAAAGCGCCTGCCTGGGTTCGAGCCTACAACTCGTAAGTCGCGGCCGTTACCACTGGCCAACCCCTAACATAACTGGCGAAATGTGGGTGTTAACTCCTTTGCTTAAATTGTGTGACCTAAATTGTAAATACAAATCCATGTTGTTATTGTCTCACTGATATTTTGTAAAGTTATTACTTACTTCAGGTAGGTCCGGGCTGAGTTTTTTGACAGGGATAATCATTATGCTAAGTAATAACAGCCGCACGGTTCGATCCATCAGATTAAGCTACGCTTGCCGCGGTATGTTCGTGGATAGGTGACCATCAATTACATATTGAAACTCCTCCGTGCCTCGGAAAGCACAGTAAACCGTTGGTCCCGGCTGTCATTCGTAGATCATTGACCGTCATTACGATTAGTTAGAAGCCCAAAAGTCTGACAACAGGTACAGTTTTTGTAGTAGTTAGTTAGGTACAGGCTGAGTTTTTTGACAGGGACCATTAATGTTGTTGTTACTTTTTAGACAGTTATCTTATTATTATAGTTATATTAGTTATATTAAGTAAAAAAACCGGCCAAGTGGGTGTTGGACCGCTCACAATAAAGGGCTCCGTAGTTGGGATGAATTTATCCCAAAAACAAACTTAGCATTGTAGTTGAAAATCATGTTTTCTATACATCGATATACGTCACGGTGTCAAATGTAAGTTTGTAATCGCAAACAAAACTTTTTGTGTGATTACCAGTGATCGGAGTAGGTAGATTGAACTGGGGTCATTGATCCGAAACGTATATATTACTATGGACATTCCTCCGGAATTGGTGGATTATTAAAAAAAAACCGGATCTTATGTAGGAATTGTATTCTGCCAGAGTGGAAGGAGTCATTTGATGATTTGCCATCCTCAAAAAAAAGGTAGGACTTGTAATAAAATGAGCAATTTTATTCTTTATTATTCTTCCTATTTTTTTTTTTGTCACGATTTGACAAAACCCAACGACCAATCAGAACAAAGGATCATGTGTGGTACAGTAGTAATAATATCACTACCAACATTAACAATATTTAATTGAATCCGGAAATACCGGAATTACTTTCCGGAAAAATGGCTTATCCATGTTATTCTTTCTGTGTGCATTTATGATACAAGTACTAAAAATCAATCTACCTACTCCGATCACTGGTGATTACACTACAAATTAACATATTTCCCTTACGTGAACTGTGGGACCTTGCTTCCTGGCAAATTTCATGATTCTAGGTCAACGGGAAGTACCCTGTTTGTTTTGATTTATTTGCGAGTATCAAAATATGTCGCATGAATTCCCCTATTTTTTATGATTTTAACTCGCTCTAAAAAAAACAAACTACTCGCTTGATTTTTTGAGAGCTCCAAGGAACCTACGTATTTGATATTAATTTCAATTTGATAACTCCACGCGTTCCCGAGAAAAAGGGTCTTGACAGGCTGACAACCAAGTGATCCAATAAGGGTTCCGTTTTTTCCTTTTGAGGTACGGATCCCCAAAAAATTATTCATAGAAAGTGTTAAAGTAATTAATATTTGAGAAATTATAATTTTTTTGTGACATGCGATTTTGCTCCGGGATTGGCCCGTTTGCGTCCCATATGTTTCTTTTCTTTTAACAGTTAACAAAGTTGGAATTGTGTTAACAACTGACTCTGTATATCTAGGGATGCCGTGTTGCTTGTTCTACAGCGGTACCCTGAAAGCACAATACAGATCATAACAATTCATGAAGATGGGGATCAGAAACCATGTAAAAGAAAAAATCGACCTGATTACGAGTGTTTACTACGGTTCTCTTTCCATTCTTCTTTCCTGATGTCAAACTTTCTTGTTAATGTAGTGCCCCACTTGTCTGCTGAAAGTTTTTATAGTCTCCGCCTACCTTCCATAAATCATAAGCAATTTCCCTAAAAGCACAATTTCCTTAATTATTTTTATTTAAATTTAGGTCGACCAGAAACATTTTAAGAAATTGACGAGCATATCATTTTCTTCTCTCAGAATTCGCATCATTATTAACTCTACTCTATCTACCCCAAAAATTCAACCTTTTTTTTTGAGTGTGGGGAAATCATCAAATTACTTCTCCCGCTCTGGGCAGAGCGAGAGGGTGTGTCAGACTTTTACGGACTAAAACCCACCCATGTTCCTTCCGTTGCCTGTGTGCCGGAGCAGCGATATCCCTTTCGGACAAACCCGCAACCCTAGCAGGCATTGGTCTTTCGACCACGGAGGTGGATACTCAGAAACGTATGTCCGAGAATTCACACTAGGCCTAGTTCGATAAACGTGTATAGTTTTATAGGCGAGGTGGATTCTTTCCTCTTGCCGGAGGCTCTACGCGGGGATCGTGCGGTCCATGGCCCTTTACGGGGCACCGGTGTGGCCGCGTTCATTGAGGCTGCGACCGGCCCAGCGATTGAACGCGTCCCAAAGGCCATGGCCATTAGGCTGATCCGAGGATACTGCACGGTCTCCCGTGAGGCGGCGAGCCTTCTTGTCGGACTACCGCCATGGGATCTGGAGGCAAAAGTCCTCGCGCACATCTGGGAGTGTCGCGAGGAGGCGAAACGCCGGGCGTAACTCCGCTGCCACGAGAAATAATCACGGCACAGCGGACAGAGCTCCGGCGGGATCTCACGGCGACATGGAGAGTGCGATTGTCGCAACCCAGCGCTCGGCACGCCACAATTGTGGTGATAAGTCCCCTCTTTGAGGAGTGGCTAGAGAGGCGCCACGGCGTCCTCACCGAACACGGCTGTTTCGGGAGGTTCCTGTTCCGCATAAGGCGGGAGGAAACGCCCGGGTGTCACCACTATTTAGATCGCCCGGAGGACACAGTGGAGCATACGGTGGAGGTCTGCCCGGCTTGGGTGAAGCACCGCCGTGTCCTCACGGAGGCGATCGGCGGCGGCGATCTCTCGCGTCCGGCCCTGGTTCAGGCCATGGTTTGGAGCGAGAGTGCATGGGAGGCCATCACCTCCTTCTGCGAAGTAGTTGTGTTCGCGAAGGAGGAGGCGGAGCGCGCGAGGGAGATGCAAGCTGCATGCCCTCGCGGCCCTAGTCGCCGCAGGAGACGCCCCAGGCGTCGGGAGTCGAGAGCCGACTTCCGGCCACCGTAGGCGCGGGCTTGCGGACGGTGAGCAATGGGCAGCTCGCCGTCCGATAAGGACCAGGCCCGGGTCGACGGCGCCCTGTGTTCCACGCGCGCCTCAAAGAGATGTCAGCACCAACCGACGGGGTCGAAAGACCAATGCCTGCTGGGGTTGCGGGTTTGTCCGAAAGGGATATCGCGGCCCCGGCACACAGGCAACGGAAGGAACACGGGTGGGTTTTAGTCAGTAAAAGTCTGACACACCCTCTCGCTCTGCCCAGAGCGGGAGAAGTCATTTGATGATTTCCAATCCTGAAAAAAAAAAAAGAAAAAAAAAGGGGTTTAGAAAAAGATATTGTACTGTTTATGCACCTAAAGTCGGGGAGTTGGTGTGAATTTTATTTCATGGCAACTAATTTTATTCCACACCTTTTTAATCTCGATTAAAAATAGTCAGATTTAGTTAGACAATCAAAATTTTTGGTCAAAATCAAAATAGCAAAATAACAATTTTCACTAAATTTATTAAGTCAGTGCCATATTAGTGCTGTCAAACTAAAATAAAGTTAAGTTGTGTCACTTCAGTCTATTTCAGAATGGAAAATCGTCGTTTGACAGGAATAAACAAAATTTCGGTGGATATTTAGTCTAGTTTAGAGGCATTTGTGACAAGAGAATCGGCACCATTTAATGAATGAAACGGAATCTCAAGGTAACAAGATCTAACCACTTAGCAATTAGTACCGGGGCTGACTGCCCAGTGCCCGAAGTGCGGACGAACCTTTCGGCTCTTCAAGTGTCCCAGTCTGACATTACTCGATAAAATAATATAAATTGTAATATGTTATCAAGTAATCTTCAGTAAAGTACGAGTATTACTGTTACCCTCTTTGCCTTTTGTATTCGTTTCTCACATTCGCCTTTACAGGAGTACCAAAATCACCGTAAAATGACAGTAATAAATGTAAAATAACCGTACCAAATATCGAATATAATAGTATCTCAACGGTACGGTTTGTCGTTGTCATGTGTGCAATAGACCTTTAAGGCTCCTGCAAACAGTCGCGATCCGACAGTTCGACTGGACTTTGCTAGAACATGAAGTTTTCATAGAAATTGTTCTACTAGAGTCGTATTGCATTACCGCGTCCCGCCTGTCTCCGGTAGCCTTTATACTATCAGGTGTCTGGCAATCTACACGGCTTACAAAATGATGCGGAAATCAGTCTTTATTCAGCTTGGAAAAATAAATTCCTTATACGTATGATGCCCGTATGTTTGCAGTCGCTTAATTAGTTAAAATTGTTTTTGTTAAATACCTGACCTTTATTAGATAATACTTACATCAAATCTTTGCATTCAAACGACATGTTGTACCTACTTGACAATATTAAAACGATGAACAAAATGTATAATATTCCATAGCTGCTCCACAAAGTAAGCAGTTCTAAGTAATCCAAACTCAATTTCTCGAAATCAAATCAAACATAAATCAATTAGGTATCGTACCTACATGAGTTAATTCCAAAATATTCAATATGATTCCGCTTTTTCATCAATGGAAGTTAAGAGGAAAAAAATTATTAAGGTTTTTGCAAAGTAATTGACTGATCACAGAAAAGCAGTCCTTCGCATAAATTAAATTTTGATATTAAATTGATCAATAAATTATATTGCTTTGCAGATTGAATTTCATCAAGGATCAACTTTTTTTTCTGCGCAGATATGAAATTGATAGATCAAATACAATACCTACACCATTTAACTGGCTCATAAACACTTAGGCCCATATTGATAAACTTGGAGTAAAGTAACGCCAAAGTTAGGTACTATAAAAAATTTATGATCAAAACGAAGACCCTACTGGCACAATATACTAAAGTAAACTGTGCTCCTGGCGTAATTTTACTCCGCGTCAAAGACATACGAAAACACAATGTAAAGATCTAACATACGAACATGATAAACATCGAGCCACAACTTAACTATACTCCATAGGTTTCGGTAGTTAAATAACGGTAAGCAAATAGTAAAAAGGGTTTTTATAGATGACACTTTCTTGTTTAAAAATACGATAAATCAAACTAAATTTATTTTAGATTTTTACAATAGTTTCCTCTTTTTTATGTATGTTAAACTTTATCATTTATTCATAAACTACTCTTCGTAGATGAAACTGTTTGACCACATTTTTTTTAAAGATATATAATTATAATATAATATTTTGTAATTTGTCTATTGTAAAGAGCCCAAACTCTAAACGTCAACGAATTACAACGTTGATACATTGAAGAGTACAGCTGTGACGTAACATGACAACTGAAGTGACAGGTATTACATTTTGTCGGTTACTGGACAGCTGTCTCGTCACGCGGTTTTTTTTGTTTACCTTTATTTCTATGGAGTATAATTATATCATTATTCCACAAATCACACCTTTTCGTCGAACTCATATTCCTGATATTAAGTTTACTTCTGTTCACGTCCAGAGAGGCTTCGTCACGTTCAGTTTAGTTTAAAACTTTTACTCAATTCCCGCACAAGTTTTATTGAACTATCTACATGTAGATTAGTTTCCGGTTCGTTGTCATTTACTTTATTATGTTTGACATTTACCTGGAACCATCGTCGGCATGCATGACATGTCCATGAAAGTCAAATCAATTTTGAAACGGTTTTAGAGGTATTCGAGTATTCCCCAGGATCGAACAGTGATTAATGTCTAACCTATAAAATAAATCTACCAGGTGATTGGATTTTGACCTTTTTGGATTCAATTACTTTTTCCGATGGACAGAATGAGTATTATATTTTTAGATCCTATTGAAAACGTGACATTACATCTAAAATAATATGTTATATTTCCGTATCTATACATACTTTCATACAAATTAATAAAATTGTAATGTCAAAATAACAGCTTTTTACTAAATACAAATGAAAGTAAGTACATACGGTACTTATAGCAAAATAAACTTTTTATTTTTGTCTTTCGGGCTGTTTGTTCCGGGGAATCTTTGAAACGGTTGCATCAATAGACGACGTATATTTAGTAATCTAATCCGCTTAACTGTTCTTAAAAAGTCATAAAGAACCCTGTAAGAAATCGCAATGTGTTTCACCTCTCAACGGGGCATCCTTAGGGTGACGATTGACTTGTTGCGAACCCGGACCCGACGTATTGACACGTCAAGCGTTGAGAGCAGAGAACTCAGCGCTCGACGCTTGTAAGTCGTCTATTGTATTCTTTTTAGCTTTTTTTATATAAGTCGGAAAGTTTATTTTTCTGCACACCAATGTAATCTGCAAGTGCGCCATTCTTGGATGGAAGACATTCCATCAAAATACCTTTGCATATTTTAAAGTAGAAGTACTCGTACACGGTAGGTAATAGTAAAACTTACTTACAACATAACAAGTAGCTGAACAATCCTCTCGTAGAGAACGCTGCAGTGCGCCTTTACTACTGTAGCACATTTCCGAGTGCAATTTTTAGACTGAAAACATACTCAAACAAAAATGAGATCATAAAAGAGGCTGTATTATGTATACCACAACGAGCACCGCAACCATTGTACAATGTTGCCGCAGCAATAAATGAAACCGCGTTCCCGTGTTCTTAAGAAAAATAATTCGGGAAGCATTTCGTATTTTGTTTTTGGTATTGCAAATGATGAGACTTTTACCCCGGGTCCACACTCTCCAGGAGGCAAGATGAGGTGAAGTGACCGCGATAGTGTTGATGGCGCCCTCGCCTCCTCTTGACGTCTCTCGCCTCGCCTCGGGCGCACTCCGTTCGGTGTCTATTTTTTGACCGGAGTCAAAGGACGCGAGACGCAAGGCGTGGCAGGCAACTGAATAAGACTAGAGTGTGGATGGGTAGCACTTGTGTAGCCTTCACTTGCCGCGGCTCGTGCAAGGGTCTCCACGAGGCGCACTCGCGAGAGTGTGGACCCGGGGCTATAATTATGATTTATTCCGCGTACGCCCCACATTTTCGCCCAAGTTTCCGAAAGAAATCCTTATTCATTTGTTTTCAAGTACAGTCAGCCAAATGTGTTTTAAACCTTATCATGACCTAGTTATTATACGACTGCCCAAAAAAAAGTAGTGTTATGTTTATAGAGTTCATGTACCTAATATGTGTGTAAGTTTCTTTATGCCACCATAACTTCTTAACACGTCGTATATCGTAACTTATAAAGTTAATAACCATTGATATGGAGTGGTTGAGTCTATATGACTATTAAAATAGTGCCTGATTTAAGAGCGTACATCCAAAAAGTTGGCAACGTCGCAAATAGCTGTCAAGTATTGACCTGTTTTGATTAATTTGGCAATATTAACTACGAACTAGAACTAGAATATTAATTAATGAATTGCAATTATAACACTGAATTTGATGTTGTAACCGTTTTAGGTGTAAAAAAGGCATTTGGAAAGTTTCCAAATACTTTTTTACAAGGTTATCTAAATATTCGGTGTTACGATATTGATGATTGCATTTCATAATCAATATTTTAGTTTACTAATTAGCCATATTTCTTATTTCCATAAAGTAATATTGCCAAAATAATAAAAACAGCGAACTATTTGACAGCTATTTGCGATGTTGCCCATTTTGTCTATAAACACTTTTTACTTTAGAGCGATACCTAAATATGATTATGGGAGAATGTTTGCTTCGATTCTCCTTTCCATAGTCTGAAAAGACCCGATGATGTAAAAAAAAGGGTGTAATAGGTAATGTTGACAAATTATTTACTAGGTACGAGTATATTACGAGTATAATATCACGATTTTTCTTTTCGCAAAACCCTCAAAGTGTTGCAATTTTCCCTTTACTTTCATAATTACAATAAAATACTGCAAAGAACTAGTTACCTGCACCACAGTATAATAAAGTAACGGTATTATATCTCGGAAGCGACCTTGAAATAATTACCTACGGCCGCTCGGTAGATAAAACTTCCGCGTTCGTGTGTAACCGCCGCGCACTTGGTTTTCTATGAAGATATAATACTGTTACTTATTTATACGGTGCCTGCACTCAATTTAATGACGAAATAACGACTTGTTTCGCAGAATATTATTAACACAATACATGTTAGTCCCCCACACGTTGTCCCAACTTAATAAAAGCTAGGTAATGAGTTTCGAGAACAGACGAGAAAAGTCACGTACAAGATATTTGGGTCAAGGCGTCCGTAGCCAACATTATTCAGAACATTTTAATGATATTTTCCCCATAAATTATACCAAGAATGGAGGCTAATTGTATTATTAATTCTGAATCCGTACTTTGTGATATTCGTTCAAAGCTAGCTAGAAGTTCGATTTTAACCGTCTAAAAGTTGCATCTCAACACAAGGTAATACAATAAGTAACATAAGATTGAAAAGTTCAAAACGTGCTCATTTTCAAGCAGTCTGATGCAGTTGGTGGCAGTAGTTTTTTTTTTTTTTTAACTTCAACTTTGAATATCCTGGCCAGCATCTCACCTGATGGTAAGTGATGATGAGGACGAAGGTGGAAGCGAGTTTTAGTTCAATCTCAGATATGATGACACCAACTGCATAAGACTGCTTTTTTAAACCTTTATAAGTGTGTCATATTTTCAGAATTTTAAGTTTTGTTTTTTATAAAAACATAACCTATTCAAAATTCAAAATTCAAAAGTCATTTATTCAAACTAGGCTGAGAATCAGCACTTTTCGAACGTCAACTACATAAGACAGTCCCCCAAAAACGCCCACCCTTCACCACTTCCTAGTGCATTAGCTGGGAAGAAGAAGTGGCGCAACAAACTCCCCAGCTGCACAGCTGTCTGTTCAGTTAGAAGAACAACAAAAAAAAAGATTCTAAAATCTATCCAGCCGTTAGTTAGATTACTTCGAGGGTATAAAGAATCCCACATACAAAGATACATTGATACGCGTGAAAAACATAACCCTGTCTTTGCTGTCGCGCAGTCGATATACCAACTGAACATAGAGACCATCAAAACAGAAGCGCCTGATCTTTCGTTCTGATTGCAGACGCATGCACATAAGCCAATGAAACTTTTTCACCAGCTAAAACGATGTGCTTCAAAATATTTTGATAGCATGACAATGAAAGTTTCCCAAACATATTGAAGGAAAAACTATTTAATAAAAATACAATAGGAACATTCCGTCATTTATGACCTTTTTTGTTTACATACTCGTATGATGATACGGAAAACATTATCATTACCTCAGGGTGGCGTTCTATCCCCTTTACTTTTCGCAGTTTTTATTAACTCAATCTCCGAAGAACTTATTTCTTTCTACTATCTTTATGCAGATGATTTACAAATTTACTCGCGAGCTCCTCTTGGTAATCTGTCCGAGGCTATTTTATCTATTAATCGTGATCTGGCCCGTATATGCGACTGGAGTAAGAGATATGGACTTATGGTCAACCCCATAAAGACGCAGGTTGTGGTGGTGGGGAGTTCTAGGACGGTCTCAAGGATCGACTGGACAACTCTTCCCCAAGTTTCTTTTGACAATTCAATTGTTCCCTTCAGTGAGAAAGTTAAAAACTTGGGGATATTTATTGATAGGAACTTTTCTTGGACTGCCCAGCTACAGGAAGTGAGCCGCAAACTATTTGCATCCGCTGCATCTTTGAAGAGATTACGTAATTTTCTACCGACTGCCACCAAGATTGCGCTTGCCCAATCGCTTCTTCTACCCATCCTTGATTATGCTGATGCCAGCTATCTTGACCTTACCCAAGACCAACTTGATAAGCTTGAGCGGCTTCAAAATGTTTGTATAAGGTTCATATTCGGTTTGCGCAAATATGATCATGTTTCCGAATATCGTGTGAAGCTCAAGTGGTTACCAATTCGCTTTCGCCGGAATGTTCATATTCTTTCCCTTTTGTATAATGTGCTTTTTTCCCCTTCCACCCCTCTCTATCTCAAGGAACGTTTCCAGTTTCTTTGCGACTCCCACACGAAATTTTTAAGGTCATCAGATAACTTGAAGCTTAGAATGCCTATACATTCCACAACTTTCTTCGACAAATCCTTCACTGTCCAGGCTGCTCGTTTGTGGAATGCATTGCCAGTTGAAATAAAGCGTGCGCAATCATTACCTGTGTTTAAGAGGCTCGTGAAGGAACATTACTTGTCGTTGTGATCTTGTTCTCATAACTGTAATTATCTATAGAGTTAATTTTTTTTTTTTTCGCTGCTTATTCGTATATATTTAGTATGTATGTATTTATGTATCTATTATTTAGGATATGTATTTATCTATGTATCTATTCTAGTATATTGTATACTTATAATTTGCACCAACGACAACCCCATTTTATGTCCAGGTAAATCACTGTCCATTCTAAGGTTGCCTGGAAGAGATCGCGGAAAGCGATAAGGCCGCCCATTGTATATTTTGTAGTGTTTGATTAAGTATTTTTTTTGTTATGTATTTTTGTGGTGTACAATAAAGTATATATAAATAATAAATAAATATCAGTAATCTAACCTAGTAGACAGACTCAGACAACACACACATTCACACACCTACTTTCATACACCATCCAACATCTCACCACACACATGCTACCCCTATTCAATTCTAAAACAGATTACCCATGTTTTAGAATTATTAACATTTTATATTTTTTGTTATTTTATTTGTTAGTTATATCTTTTAATTATTTTTTAAATTAAGTATAAATTGTATCTAGTCTAAGCCTTCTCATGTTGATCCATGTAACTGGAGAAACCTCGACCCCAGTCATACAAGATGTCCTAGTTCAGGGGTTGAGACCTCATTGATGTGATGTGTACAGAAGTTTGGAAACAAATTACTATTACTATTACTATTTATAGACAACTATCGGTAGTTGTCGATAAATAACTGAATGTTCTTGAAACTAGAATATCATTCTAAATCCCAACAAATTCCTTACTCACCCTGTTCTAACTCTAGATGTCAAATTGCGACACGGAATTAAGAAATTCCCTACAAATCTTCCAAATAATACCGGATTTACTAAAGGAAACTAACGTTATCAATTAATCAAATGGTTTGTTAAACAGAACATTGAAATAGCTAGGATTACAATGTCAAAGCGACTTTAGGCGGGAACTCCTAAATTCGGCGAAACTTTTTGATGCCACCCACGACCTTTCCGAGGACCCCAGATTGATGAATAGTTCAGTTGAAGTAAGCACGCTTAATTCATCAATCAATCTGCCGAGCCCTTTCTCAACTATGTTGGGGTCGGCTTCCAATCTAACCGGATGCAGCTGAATACATGTATTTTACAAGGACCTACTGCCTATCTGACCTGCACAACCCAGTTATCGATACACCTAGGTCAGACTGATTGTCAGACTTTTGGGATTCTGACTACCGGTAACGACTGTCAAAGACCTACGAAGGACAGCCGGGACCAATGGTTCAACGTGCTTTCCGAGGCACCGAGAGGGGTCTCGATATGTAATGAATGGCCACATCCACGAACCGATCGTGACCGCAGCTACCGTCGCGACCGGCTATTGTCATTAAGTCACGAACCCTTTACGCCAAATTCACATCGTCGATAAAGGGATTTTTAACCGACTTTAAAAAACGAGGTCCTACGAAATGCATATTGTTGTACCTGCGCCCCTGCCAAGCCCATCTACCATTTTGAATCATATTATGCTTCTGATTTACGAGTAGTATAGGTAAGTATACTATTTACTGGTCGTCTGCTTGTTTTTTTTACTTTTGTACGCACTAGAGGTATGTTGTATAGATAAGGGTTCCGTACTCCAAGGGTCCCAAACGGAACCCTATTACTAAGCCTCCGCTGTCTGTCTGTCTGTCAGCGGGCTGTACCTCATGAACCGATAGACAGTTGAAATTTTCACACATTGTGTATTACTATTGCCGCTATTTAAAGTGGTTTTCCATACAAGAAACGTGTTTCTTTCGGAGTTTTTTTTTCTCGATTTTAATACGGTACGGAATCCTTCGTATGCAAGTCGGACTCGCACATGGCCGGTTTTTTATTTTAACCAACTTGATTTGTTAACCACCTGCAGCAACAATAAATAATATTTAATTCTATTCTATTCTGTTAGACAGGTCACTCACTCCTTAGAATATCGGTCTATATAAAACTCACTCCCCTTCTACCCATTTCATCTTTCACACAGTTCATCCATCGTTTCCCCCATACTCAGTCTACTAGTATCAGCAAAGGTAATTTATCTTCCCTTCCAAAAAGACATCTTCTTTTCTAAAAACTCTCTTTGTCAGACTGACGGGGTACTCTTAGCTCTCGCTGGCATAAAAGGTGATTTACCATTTTTCTTGCCGGCTAGACTTCATTCATTTCCTAGGGTGCTTTTAGACAATAAAAACAAGTCTGGAATGGATTAATGAAGGGAATGGAAAATAATTTTACTCTTCTTAGTTCCCTTTTAGAAATGATTAAGAAGGTTTATCCCTAAAAGTTGGCAACGTCCAAATATCTGTCAAATATTTACCTGTTTTGATTAATTTGGCAATATAACTATTACTTGGCAGTATGGAAATATGAAATGTGGCTAACTAGTGAACTAAAATATTGATTATGAAATGCAATAATTAATATGGCAACACCGAATATTTAGTTTTAGATGTCAAAAAAGTATTTGGAAGCTTTCCAAATGCCTTTTTTACACCTAAAACGGTTACAAAATCAAAGTAAGTGTGTGATAATTGCAATTCATTATTAATATTCTAGTTCGCTAGTTAGCTACATTTCTTATTACCATACAGTAGTACTGCCAAATTAATAAAAACAGCGAAATATTTGACATCTATTTGTGATGTTACTCACTTTCAGAATAAACGCTCTTAATTAACACCCGTCTTCACTTAAACATTAAAGTGACTCACTTTTAATCAAGTTAAACAGACCTAACTGCGGTGTTGTTTATGAGAACAATTAAAACAACTTAACACGTAATTTGAAAGTTTCGTTCCAGTCCATAGAGCAGTGCTCTTTCGACTGTGAAAATTTTGTTCTAATTTTCCCGTTAAATCCAAGTTAGCTTTTACGCAGTTTGGTCAATACATTTTCCAAGTTATGCGCTAAATATGCTCTTAGCTCTCGAAGAATCAAAAAGAGTCAAACCAATTATTATTGATTCACTCAATTTCCCAAACACGAAGTTATAATCAAATGATAATTGAACTTTCGGAAAGTTTTAATGGAAAGCTAACTCGATGCATGTCAAATAAAATGAAAAGTTAGATTGTACTAAGCCAATCAGAACGGGTCACGAAATGTGAGATTGACAATTCAACTTTACTTTAACTGAATTTTACCGCCAAATTCACTTTACTATTATTCTATTTTCCAAAAGAAGTGATTAATTTGGTACACTAGGCCGCAAACAAATACGCAGAGATCTAATTAAGTGATTCGTAATCACCATGATTTATCTAGATAACTTAGAGCAGTAAATAAAACTCAGTCAAGAATACATTTTAAGACAAATTATGTCACAGTTTTCCGTCGCTATTTTTTACAGTGAATCAATTATTTAGGGTTAAAAATTAACTTTTTCGGTTCTTTTGGCCTGCCTTTGGTGTCGACTTAATAAAGTAGTAGTCTGCAAGAACTGCAGGGTTCCATTTTCTTTGATAACGGTTTTTAATTAAAGCAATATCTTGGTGTTTCTCGAGTCCTGGAGTGGAGACTGCGTATCGGCAAGCGAAGTGTGGGACGCCCCCAGCTAAATGAACAGACGACATTAAATAAGTGGCTGGGACGGACTGGATGCAGAAGGCGGAGGACTGGATATTGTAGCGCAGCCTGGGATAGGGCTAAGTCCAGCAGTGGACTGCCATAGGCTGAGTAGATTTATTGAATAGCTTGGTGGAAACACTCACCATGTTCACTGCACCTATAGGTATTTTATGTAGCTGATCTTCCGCCGGGAATTCCATTTTTTTTCTGTTAATTTTATGTTTAGTGCACTGCATGCGATCGGCATTGGCCCACCTCAGCGGCTCGTCGACTACCAGACATCAACCCAACGCAACGTAAGCATGTAGGTAACCGTATGGCTCAGCAAAACAACACGCCGCGGCGACGCCTCAGAAATGCAGAACTTGTACGTGTGCGTTGACCTCAAAACACCAACTATTCTATATTAAATATTGGTGCCGATTCTCTCTCTGGACCTTTATCAATCGGGATCAATGACAGCGATTTTGAATTAGGAGTAGTTTTAATTAGACAAAGGGTGTCACCTAAATGGAGTCTAGACCTCTCGTATAAAAAGGTGGTAATGGACGGCTGAGGTCGCTGTGGTTTGAGACCTCAGAAGTTTTACGATATAATGAATGTTTTGTGTTCAGGCTGTGGATTAAAACGATTAATCAAGCCAATGATTCGACATTTCTGTCTGATTGCGACCAGAGCGTGTGTTTTAAGGGGGTCGGATATTGGGTTAACTGGGTGGTATAAATCGGTGAATTTTAGTGCCAGATAGTGTTTTAATTATAGTTGTATCTGAGTCTGGATATAAGACTACATTTTGCAAAAACTTGTTTTAAACGAACCTCCGCTTTTAAACGGACAACGAGCTTTAAGGTGGTTTTATAAAGGCGAGGCGAGGAGCGCATTTTTTATGGCAACATTTCAATTCTCGTGCGACCCATCTTTGGTGTTGGATACGTGAGGATGTGCGAGGCGAGAATAGAAATATTAGTTGCTACAACATTGAACTATATTGTTGCATTTATAGTGTATTTATTACTTTGCAAAACGGATTACATAAATCTCGCCCGCTTGGAGCAGCAGAGCGAGAGACCACGATATTATACAACTTTCGGTGTGAAAGGGTCACCATCATCGTCGTCATCACCTTCCGACTCTTTGACAGTCTTTGATAGATTATAGAGATAGATCATGGAATTAGTATTACTATTTATGATATATATGTCGCAGTAAGATGGTTATAACCGTGATATATTTATATCCCTAGGGATATATCCCTAGGGATATAATTATATCGCTTTCATATAACTATATATAGTTATATGAAAGCGGTTCATAACTGTCGGAGTGCCTTTATTTTGATACTGCGACCAATTTCTACTGGTCATGGTTCTAACCTCACCTAAGTTATTTGGTCGGAGTGCCCTAATAGTTATATTAATAGATCGTGCTCGTATCATAGTTATATTCCTAGTAAGATAGTTATGAACCACTTTCATATAACTGGTAATACGGGTTGTTATTTAAACCTACTGCAGGCACCAGTCTCTCATAAAGTTAGCTCCTTGTTCGTGCACTATTGTCAAATACTAGCATTAAGTACATAACTTGTGTAGAGAAAATAAACGTCTTATATTATTATATAACTATATTACGGTTATAGCCATCTTACTGACATATACACTCTATATCTTTGACATATGTAGATTTAATGTCTCTCCATCTGTGCGGTGTTCTTAATACATGAAATGCGGAGTAATTAATTACACGCTTCGCTTTTCGCTAATGTTCTCAGATGTTTTAAGAAAATGTTATTAAAATAATATTACATAGTAAGTAAATATTAATAAATAAGTTAATACATTGACGAGCAATATAAAACAGCCGCTAACTTATCATGAAATATTTCCGAAACCACGCAAGATAGCTTCTTGAAGTAAAAAGCAACATTCAGGTGTATTTAATAGCGCATAAAAAACACCTATAAAACTATTTTCAAGTTTTTTTTTACTTCATGTAGCTAACTTGTGTGATTTAGGAGATATTTAGATTTTTTTGGCACTTTGCAACTGGCTTTTTTATATCGCTCGTCAGGGTTTTTACTTGCGGTGCCTGGGGGAGGCCTTTGTCCAGTAGTGGACGTCTTGCGATTAAAATGAAGATGATACAAGTGATGGTTCATTATTTTTTTCACATTTTGGCTCGATATTTGACTGTCATCGTATTAACGTTTCAAACACAGGCTAACTATAGCACGCCGGGGCGTAGCTCCGCTGCCGCGAGAAATCACGGCACAGCGGACAGAGCTCCGGCGGGATCTCATGGCGGCATGGAGTGTGCGATTGTCGCAATCCAGTGCTGGGCACGCCACAATTGCGGCGATAAGTCCCCTCTTTGAGGAGTGGCTTGAGAGGCGCCATGGCGTCCTCACCTTCCGCCTGACGCAGATCCTCACCGGAAACGGTTGTTTCGGGAGGTTCCTGTTCCGCGTAAGGCGGGAGGAAACGCCCGGGTGTCACCACTGTGTGGATCGCCCGGAGGACACGGTGGAGCATACGGTGGAGGTCTGCCCGGGTTGGGCGGAGCACCGCCGTGTCCTCACGGAGGCGATCGGCGGCGGCGATCTCTCGCGTCCGGCCCTGGTTCGGGCCATGGTTCGGAGCGAGAGTGCATGGGAGGCCGTCACCTCCTTCTGCGAAGCAGTTATGCTCGCGAAGGAGGAGGCGGAGCGCGCGAGGGAGATGCAAGCTGCACGCCCTCGCGGCCCTAGTCACCGCAGGAGACGCCCCGGGCGTCGGGAGTCGAGAGCCGACTTCCGGCCACCGTAGGCGCGGGCCTGCGGACGGTGAGCAATGGGAAGCTCGCCGTCCGATAAGGACCAGGCCCGTGTCGACGGCGCGTTGTGTTCCACGCGCGCCTCAAAGAGATGTCAGCACCAACCGACGGGGTCGAAAGACCAATGCCTGCTGGGGTTGCGGGTTTGTCCGAAAGGGATATCGCGGCCACGGCACACAGGCAACGGAAGGAACACGGGTGGGTTTTAGTCAGTAAAAGTCTGACACACCCTCTCGCTCTGCCCAGAGCGGGAGAAGTCATTTGATGATTACCCATCCTGAGAAAAAAAAAAAAAAAAAGGGTTTTTACTTTGTAAAACGTCTCATTAGTTCTGAAGTTTCGTTTATGTACCTACAGTAATACCAGAAAAAGTTTCAAGGCTTTTTTGCGGTAGTACCTACTAAGGCTCTCCTGAAAAGCCTGAAAAATAGTAAGTAGAATTGTTTCTTAGTAGATTTTTATGAAAATGTAGGGATAAAATGTTTTCCTTAATCTTAGTAGGATATCAAAAAACCCTGATGCCGAATAAAGGAGTTAGTTCGGTATAACTATCACATATTTCTAAGAACAATGCATGATTAATTAATATACGCTGTTAGGCTCTTATTATTAGGTAATCTAATAAAACATTCGTGAACCTGATTTGCATTCTTGACTCATGGTACTTGGGTACACAATGAATTAGAGTGTTAGCCTGATTTACATGGTGCGATTTAATTTCCTGTTGCATACCATAAGTTGAAACAACAATAAAAGTAACACCGACTAAAGGTCTATCCACACATATCAAGGCCGAGCTCGGGGCGTGACATGGCAGGGCCGTGGTACAGACAAGACAGGAGACAGGTATTGAAGTTCCGTCGGCCCGCCGGCCCGGACGAATTCAAATTATTTTATTTCACATAAACCTACATGAGCACTTATGAAACGTCAGAAACTAGGTGCATGGTTCCAATTGGTCGTTTCCTATGGAGAAGAGCCGGCAAGAAACTCCACGGTTACTCTTTTAAAAATAATTAGCTTTTAAAATATTTTCAAATAACAGTGTTAATAGGTATGGGGGGACAGTGTAGGTCTTTCAACAAGTACCAGGTTCTTAACAACATAGAAGATGGTCTACAAGTATACAGTCCAGGCAGACAGTACAGACTAAGCCTACAGTGTTCTCACATTCACAAAATAGAAAAGAAAAGATAAATAAATTAATAACAATAAAAACCTATTTTGAACAAAATGACATGATTGCTATTACAACTGTAACAAATCTGAATAATGACACGGACGTGTGTTCATATAAAATACCAATATCGATACCGATATTTTTATGAGCCCCTGACGGAACACGGTCCGTCCACGTTCCGGGCCGTGATATGTGTGGATAAACCTGAAACAGGGCTGAGACGGTGCAAGTCATTTGTTGCTTCAATTTTATTGTATGCCACAGGCGAGAAACTTGCATCATAAAAATGTGGCTTTAGTGTAGTTTGAAGTTATTTAATTTAACTAGCTTCTTCTTTTCGTGTGGTTAGTAACTAACCTGGTGTCAGAGTTTTAAAGCCGCCCATGGGCCCCTGACTTGGCTTCACATGCCGTCGAGAAATATCCCTCAGGCATGCCGGTTTCCTCACGATGTTTTCCTTCACCGTTTTTTAAGCAAGTGATAATTATACAATACGCACGGTCCGAACTCGAAACCTTTGACTAAGCAGTTCGACGGTCACATTACTAGGCTATCACAGCTTTATAATATTATAGTCAAGTCAGGCGTGTGATACCGAAGGTTGAAACCGGTGTGTACTTACTGGATAAAGGTGAAAGTGTCAGGGAAGCCCGTGAAATTCAAATATTGTTTCCATTACCTACTTATTTATAACTGGGTATATTATTGGAGATGAAATATAAAACTACTTACGTTATGCATAGATTGTATGTAATGGTAAGGTCACATACGCACCACAAAATATATTACATTATGTATGATTTAAGGGGTACTAAAGTGCTTTCTTTGTTGTTAAAACCAGAGATCCCAGATAACCTTATTTATTTATTTATTTCTGTAACAATTTACATTGTATCGAAATTTTACACAACATTTTATAACAATTACAATATAAATCATTATCATAACATTAACCAAATAAGAAATTAAAAAGTAAAACATTTGCGATTCCCTGTTATTATGATAAATGTCAAAAAACAAAAACTAAGAATAATACCAAAACAAATAAACTAAAACTGTCACTATTACGACAAAAATATACTCTAATGTCAATAAAAATAGTGATGTTATAAATGATATGTCAAATAAAGAATATAAGAACAAATTAAATAAGATTCATCCATTACACAATGTCAAAAATAAAAAATAAAATCTATCATGTCAATAAAACTAGTATAATAATAATTAAAGTCTAGTTGTATGATGTGTCACAGAGAAACTCATCAAGGGTGTAATAGCACTTTTCTATCAGAAATGATTTTAGCTGCTGCTTAAATTGATTTAAGTTGTATAATGACTTGAAGTGTACAGGTAGTTTATTAAATAGTTTAATTGATTGATAACCTGCTGCATGACTCACGACTTTTAAATGAGGTTGTATCTTATTTTGTAAGTCCCTACGCCTAGTAGCTTCCCAATCTAACATCCTTCTCATTCAGTATTTCCAAAGAAATTTATAAATAAACATTCCTTAACAATTTAGTTTGGTACGAGAGCCCACGACCAGCACCATATCACATCGTTTTACGGCCAAAACCATATAACATCGTTAGTTTAGATGATTCTCAACCTGACTCGGTGGGCAGTACCGGTCAGAAACGTACCAGTTTTACGGGAGCCCATTTCTACTAAGTCAAAAGATTGGGCAGACGGTTTCATCACAATATGTCTGAATATTAAAAATGTACATAGGTTTCGTAATTTTATTAGGTTCGAAAAAGTTTGCTTTCAGACATTTTGCGTGTCACATGTGGACTGAGCGTTAACAGTATAGTATACGGTGACCATAAATAATTCAAACTATGATCATAAACAGAGTTTTATTTACACATGAATAATTCTTCATCAATCAGCACTTAAATAATGAGCACTATACAGGGTGTTAAAGAAATTGCTTGCCATAGCTTAGGGGTAGGTTCAGTATCGGTAAAGGAACCCATGAAAAAAAAATGCAAGATCAACCTAATTTAGTACCTACTAACTTAAAATAGCAATCGCTTAGAATTATAATTATTTTATTTGTTTAAATGCTTTAGTTACTTCCTTTCATTGTGTTCGATAGTAGGTAGGTAACTCTAGGAAAATATTAATTAGCATTTAAACAAAATAAAAACTTATTTTAAGCAATTTTTTATCAATTCTAAACGATTGCTATTTAATTAGTAGGTACTACATTAGGTTAATCTTGCAATTTATTTTTATTTTTATATACATTTTTTTTTTCATGAGTTTCTTTGTTGATACTAAACCTACCCCTAAGCTATGGCAAGCAATTTCTTTTACTTTTTTAATGGTATTTATTTTTTATTTTTTTCGAGTTCCTTTATCGACTCTGAGCTCACCCTGAAGCTATGGCACGCAATTTCTTTAACAGCCTGTATATTAAAAACAAATAATAAAATAAGTGCATTATACCAAACGTGTGGCATTCAAAAAAATCTTTAATCTCTAAATATTATCTCTATCAATATATTCTCTAATCTCTATCTGTAATATCTTCTCTTCTCTAATGTCTAAATATTATAAAACAAAGTTGCTTTTGTGTTTGTCTGTGTGACCGCGTTATTCTCCTAAAATTCCGACCGATTTTGATGCGGTTTTGATGATTTTTTTGATAATTATGTAAAATTTATTCCGGAAGGATTTTTTATTTAATACTTCAGAAATCTTTCTGTCTTGTGAAGTCATAAATTTTTCGCTTCACGTTTGACCTGAGCGCATTTTCATACAATGTCGCTCATGGACATGTGCCCGCCTATATTTTTCTGAATATTCATGAAAAATTATTGAAAATTAACTATACAAGGGGGTTCTATCTTTAATATTTTTCATGTTATTCAATTTTTTATTTTACTAGTAGCGTTTGCCATATCTCCTATGTTATTGTCTCGATTTGGATTCTGTTTATTATTTCAAAAGCTTATGAGTTATTTTATCGGATTAACTAACAGTTTTTAATAAAATTTGTCAACTATGAAAAAAAAACGGAGAAGACATTAAAAAAAAAAAATAACAGTATTTATTTAAAAAACACGTGACCATAAGTCCATGAAATCATAGAGGAATGTTGAAAAAAAAAATATAGAAAAAAAACAAAAAAAATTAAAGATAGACCCTCCGTTTAAAGTTAATTTTCGATAATTTGTCATGAATATTCAGAAATGGCGGCAGAAATGGGCTCCCGTAAAACTGGTACATTTCTGACCGGTACTTCCCACCGAGTCAGGTTGAGAATCATCTAAACTAACGATGTTATGTGGTTTTGGCCGTAAAACGATGTGATATGGTTTTGGTCGTGGGCTCTCGTACCACACTAAATTTTTAAGGAATGTTTTTTTATTAATTTCTTTGGAAATACTGAATGAAAAGGATGTTGGATTATGCCAATATTTAGTAGAAATTTCTACTAAATATTGGTGCTGTTGTTATCCAATTTGATCAACTAGTTTAGTAGGTATGTACATATACGAGGAGCCACATAAAATGTGTTGTATCAGCGAAATTATATAGTTTTTCCATTCAATTTTTACAGTACAAATTAAGTCACATTTGCTACTAAATTATACTAAAAATCTGTTGTAATTGGTTAATTACTTTCCGAGAAACAGCGCGGTGAAATTTATGGATTTTTATGAAAAATCAAAGCATTGTAGCTATCTCAAATTCAGCCCTACAAAACCTATTTTTTTGTACTACTAAATCCTACAAAATTTTCAAAAATATCTGTTAGCTAGTTTTCGAGTTCTGCGGTGGCTCCTCAATTCAGACGTCTGGATTGAGGAGCCACCTTTAATGTCGTATAACTCTTTAAGGGTTTTACTACAAATTCCAGGATCCGGCCTACAAAATCGGCTAATTTACTACTAAATATTGGTAGTACCCTCGTTCAAATATGAGACATGGCTCCTCAATCCAGACCGACACCGTAAGTAGGTACATATTTCATCTTCAATATTATTATATAGGTAGGTAATGGAAACAATATTATTGTATTGAGAACAAACTAAGTAAATAAAACAATTTTTACTACTTTTGTTCCGGATGAACTGTTTCAGTTTGCATGATACAGTACAAAGTTTTAAATTGCACTCGATCTGAGTGTACTTTTAAAACTTTCAAGCTCGGTTGCCGCTTGCAATGGTACTTTTAAACTCCTTCTTGATAAACTATTGTTTGTTTGTGGAAACAATAATATAATATTTCAAAGTTACTTTTAAAGAGCCCACTTGTGCGAAGTAAGGAATATTAAAGAAATTTAAAAATTACGGTTTGTTTTATTAAGAAATCGAGAAAACTTAGCACTCTATGTTTTAGGGATCTCTCGCACACTAGACGGCCATGACTCCAACCAGTTTCTAAGCTAGGGTACTCTCGAAAAAACGGGTTAGGTTAGATTGGAACTGTGATCAACCACACGCGAGCCGAATTGGTCGCAGTAACTAAGCTACGGCATCCCGACAAAATGGGTTACGTTAGGTTAGAACTGTGACCAACCACGTTGCCACATCTAAGTTGGTCGCAGTAACTTGGGCTATCTAGTATTTTTAGGAAAATAATAATAGGAACTGATTCGTTGGTCTAGTGGTCGTAAACGCTACTGCTGAGCATGAGGTCCCGGGTTCGATTCCCAGGTCGGGCAATGTTGGGCACGCCACAATCGTGGCGATAAGTTCCCTCTTTGAGGAGTGGCTTGAGAGGCGCCACGGCATCCTCATCTTCCGCCTGACGCAGGTCCTCACCAGACACGGTTGTTTCGAGAGGTTCCTGTTCCGCATAAGACGGGAGAAAACGCCCGGGTGTCACCACTGTGTGGATCGCCCGGAGGACACGGTGGAACATACGGTGGAGGTCTGTCCGGCTTGCGCGGAGCACCGCCGTGTCCTCACGGAGGCGATCAGCGGCGGCGATCCCTTGCATCCGGCCTTGGTTCAGGCCATGGTTCGGAGCGAGAGTGCATGGGAGGTCGTCACTTCCTTCTGCGAAGCAGTAATGCTCGCGAAGGAGGAGGCGGAACGCGTGAGGGAGAGGCAAAATTCGCGCCCTCGCGCCCCTAGTCGTCGCAGGAGACGCCCCGGGCGTCGGGAGTCGCAAGCCGACTTCCGGCCACTGTAGGCGCGGGCTTGCGGACAGTGAGCGATGGTGTTCCACGCGCGCCTCAAAGAGATATCAGCACCAACTGACGGGGTCCGTTAGAGCTAATGCCTGCCAGGATTGCGAGTTTGTCCGAAAGGGATATCGCGGCCCTGGCATACCGGCAACAGAAGGAACACGGGTTGGTTTTAGTCAGTAAAAGTCTGACACGCCCTCCCGCTCCGCCCAGAGCGGGAGAAGTTATTTGATAATTTGCCACCCAAAAAAAAATGGTCGGGCAATGTGTTATCTAGTCTGGATTTGGACCCGGTTGATGGTAATAGGCTCACCCGCTATTATATGTGACTTAATACCTGGCGAAATGTGAGTGTACTATGGGTACACCTAAACCTTCTGGGATAGAGAAGTGTTATGTTTTGTAATAATAGGAATTACTTGAGGTTCATAAAAAGAAGCGTAATCATTATATGTATTAGAGTGTTCAATAATATTTTAGGACCTCAAAATGGGCGATTTAAAGGTTCGATTAAATATATTATATGCCCTTTCTTTTTCGGTTCGAAGTTTTTGCAAAACCGGAGAATTATGTGCTTCTTATCTTTATTTTGTGTAAGTATATTTTGATTTAGGTATGAATTTTCGTTCGTCATCTTCCTACTTGGTCTTCGATCCATCTGACTTGTCAGCACTACGCTACATCTGATGCGCGATGTTCGCGATTTCCTATCACGAACAATGTTTTACTTTAAGCGCAGTACGGGCGATTTTTTTACGTGTCGTTTTTATATAGCGCACTGGATTTTCAAGTATCGGTATTGAGAAGAGAAGGCAGTGAATGATAGCGTGACGGGAGTGTACAATCGAATGCCAAAGAATCGAATACGAATTGATCCACCACTATAAATCGAATGTCTAAATACTCGAATATGGAAAGGTTAATAAATCGAAAATTGAATACATCGGGTGTTCAAAATATCGAATGTTTCCTTGATCGAGCGTTCAACGCATCGCTTATTCATCATTGATGTGATTTACATCAATGTTATTCATTGTATCGAAATATCAATATACTGAATACTTTTTATATAGAATATATGAAAAATACAAAATTTACTAATAAATCACATTTTAATCTCTAAGCTGTGCGTTGAATCGCCGATATAAAAAATTCCCCGTGCAAACCTGGGATCCTTCTTCTTGGCGTGTCGATGGCAATCTAAATGGACTCGGCTCAGATTTCAGCTCGTGTTTGGTGACATCACTAGCGTCCATCAGTTCCTGTAACATTCAGCTGACAGGACACGCAGTACACGACATTAAGTGTCCCATCGTTTGTGGAAGAGCACCACATTTACACTCCAAGGCAGAGTCGTCTATGAATTCGTCTATGAACATGGACTAAAGGCTGAAATTCTTCAATAGTCCTGTTAAACTAGACCAAACATACACCCTTTTTCTAAACATAAAAACGCTGTTTGCATACCTAATTTACGTGGGCCAAACAGAAATGAGATCACGTACAAAAGCGGTGGAAAAATATTCGCAGATAAAATTGAATAAACAATACGAAGGTCGATTCCCTTTGCATAGGATCAAGTGAAAATATTTGATAGATTCGACTTTTTAATTGACTGATTTAGTTTTATCCGACAAGCATCCGTGGAAACGTGTGTAGGTAGGGATTTGAAAGGACTGCAGCAATTTTACAAAAAATGACACTTCTAAATTAAGCCACCGTGAAAAATAATGATGAGTCTAAGAAAAAGATTTTATACAGTTTTGTTGCCAATATACTGGCCATCATTTTGATGTCGTCATTGTTCCGAATTTGAATTCACGACATTTAAAAAATTATAGACTTCTATACAAAAAGTGCAGGATGGCTCGGTTAACTGAGTTCAAAAATCAGTAACGTAATCCTGAAACAAAAGTCATTTTCCAACACATTCTTTATAATAACATTGGGGATGTTTGTCAAAATTAAGTCACAAAAATTAACGCCACGCCCTAAAATGACACTTCACGTTCCCACGTTGTTCAACATAATAGGAAAGGCCTATAAAAGCAATTTGCTTGCAAGTGGCTACGCAAGCGTTTTCAAAGTACAAGCGGTAAAACTGTTAAGAGGGTTTATCCTAAAAGTTGGCAACGTCGCAAATAACTGTCAAATATTTACCTGTTTTGATTCTTATAGCAATATTACTGAATAGAAATAAGAAATGTGGCTAACTAACGAACTAGAATATTAATAATGAATTGCAATTATAACATTGATTTTGTTGTTGTACCCATTTTAGGCGTAAAAGACGCATTTATAAAGTTTCCAAATAGTTTTTTTACATCTGAAACTAAAAGTTCGGTGTTACGATATTAATTATTGTATTTCATAATCAATATTCTAGTTCGCTAGTTAGCCACATTTTTTTTTCCACTCCTATATTGCCAAATTAATCAAAACAGTGAAATATTTGACATCTATTTGCGACGTTGCCTACCTTCAGGATAAACGCTCTTAAGTGTGCAGGCAAGAACATATATTTTATAGGCGGTCATCTGTCAAAGAAATCGGAATGGGAAAGGGTTGGGTTTAGAAACGTGCCGCCTCGCTAGAAAGAATGTGAGGTTATTTAGGGGTTCTAGAGGATTCCCTAAACCCTCCATAACATTTATTTTTTGTCGGAGATTTTATTTTATTTTATAAAAAAATATTTTATTTTAGGAAAGTTTAAAAAAAGTACTTTATTTAAGGACGCAAGAGCGAGCAAAGCTAGCTCTGTACTTGAGGCACTCACCGACTCAGACAGGGTTTTCTTTTTTTTTTTAAACCACACAGAACCATCGACTACGTCTTGCTTCAAAAATTTTATATTTACCATGTAACATTTTTTTAAATTTGTCCTTGATCTTCGAAACGTTTAACATTGACCTTCAAAATGTGTCTCCTGTGACCCAAGTCATTTTGTCAAAGCAAAATGCATAACCCTCCTATAAAATTACAACACCGCGTTCACAAAAACAATGCGAGTAAATTCTAGTCAAGCAGGAAAACAATCTTGTTATTCTCATTAATGACCCGAATTTTGTTACTGCGAACAATTTCGACGTAGCGGTTGCCGGCCGCTGCCGCAGCACCGCTCACTTCGCTCGATCGGCTCGCGCGTAGTTGGTCACAGTTCTAACCGAACCAAACCTATTACGGACGGAGTGCCCTAATAATTATATTACTAGATCGTGCTCGTATTATAGAAAATTGAAGATTTTTTTTATTTGAATATTATTGCATTTGTTTGTTGTTCAAAACAGAACTTTGATTAGCAGAGTTGATTGATTGAATTGTTCAGATGTGTATGTATAAGTAATCTGCGTGACCAACACACCAGGGCGTTTAACCGCTTATGATTATCACACATGATCATGTTAATGAAATTGCCAACTTAAGTAATTATTTATGTACAACTGACGATCATTATATTCATTTTCATTATACGAGTATTTACGTAAAAAAAACACTGAACAAACAATATTCGTTAAAAAACTATTCTACTGTTTGATAAGTTTTTTAAATAAAAAATGTGATAATTAAAAACATTGAATTTTGTTTCTGTGAAATATGTTTCATTCGAGTAAATAGTCGTTAAAACAATAATATTCGAAATAAAAATACAAGGACCAAATATTATATGAAACATTTGCTGCGAAACGAAATTCTATGAAATTTCTGTCTGCGAAACAAGGGAACACCCAAATTAATGTATAAGATCTACTCGCGCAGCTTATTAAATTTTTACTTTATTTCAATCTCTGCTCAAATTTATGATGTGTTCTGTGTCCCCAACTATCAACTCAGCTTATCGCAGTCCACCGCTGGACATAGAGCTCTCCCAGGCTGCGCCACAACACCCTGTCCTCCACCTTTCGAATCCAGCCAACCACAACAACATGTAGTTGCTGTTGTTGGTTGTATGAAACATTCAACTAGATTGAAATGTAATGCAAGCATTATAAAACTTGCTCAAGCCGTAGTAAAATGTTAGGGGGGCACGAGGCTGACTGCTCTGAGTATCAAAACCATAGCATCGTCTGTCAAGAGGTCTGTTTTTGACCCTAGCAAAATGGCCGTCAAATGAGCCCCGTCTGTCAGTGTGTCTGTTTTTGACCCTACACCCTACACGTTTTGACGACTATTGCTACAGATTATTAAATAAAACTAAATAAAAGTCATGCTCAAAGTTGCACAAAAGTACAGAGAATTAAACAAGGATGCCATATAATCTCACATGTCAAACATCTGACAATAGTTCATAACCGTAATGTTTATTTCTTTGCGGCCAGTGTAAGAAAGATTTTATAAATTCTGTATCGACCCTAGACACTTGCGTGTATTAAAGTATCTATCACTATTGCTAGATGTATACTAATCTCTTTCGTCGGGTGTACCCGAAAAAGGTTGACGACATATAACGAGATGACTCGCGGTTAAATATTAGCACAAAGGCGATGCCGGCGGCCCTTCGTTCGCCGCGGTTTGTTCACGGCTTATGTGCTTCGATTTGAAGGAACGTTCGCAAACAATGAACCATGGAGATTTATATGCGGTCGTTGGCATACTGCTGATAAGAAAACAAATTGTTTTCTGTTTTTTTTTTTGAGATCGCTGGTTCGATTGTTTGGTTTCGATTCTGATTGGTTCGATCAAAGACTTTCTGTTTTAGTGTTTCCATGCCGGTCACTAAACTACGGGATACTTAATGGCTACGGAAAAAATAATCCTGGATGGATTTCTTTCCTGTCGCTGTTGTCTCGAATATCAACTGCTTTCTTCAAAAGGTCCTTCCAGACATGGCCCATTCTTAGAATCACCCTTTCAACAGTCAGCTGTCAAAACGCATTAATAAAATCGATCGTGACCTTGTCGTGGCTCCGCCCCTTTTGACAAGAAAAATCAAAAGAGGCGTAAAGCAAGGCGATCCTCTATTCCCCAAGTATTTTATCGCCGTACTAAAGACGATATTCAAATAACTTGGCTGGAAAAGGCTAGGTATTCAAATAAATGGAAAATACTTCAGTAATTTGCGCTTTGCTGCTGATATAATTTTGTTCTCTCAATCAAGTTCACAAATACAACAAATGATACACAGTCTGCAAGTAGAAAGCGCACGTGTGGTGATTAGAGATGAACCTGCAAAAACCAAACTGATAACCAAATCTTCAAAACCACCAATAAAGATAGGTAAGGAAAACCTCGACTATGTGGATACTTACGTATACCTGGGGAAACAAGTATCATTCCACCAGAACAAAAACATAGAGGAAATAACAAGAAGGATAAATATGTCATAGCAAAAGTACTGGGCTCACGGAGAAATAAGGAAAGAAGACACTTTATGTGAAGAAGAAAGTAATGGACTGGGGTATCCTTCCCTGTCTGTCATACGGTTCACAAACATGGACATACACAAAACTGTCAAAAGAAAAAATAAGGTTATGCCAAGCAGCCATGGAAAGATCCATTCTAGGAATACGAAAGAGAGATAAAGTACACCACACCAAGATAAGAGAAAGAACAAAGCTATTGGATTTCCTACTCCACTCTATGAAATTAAAGTGGAGATGGGCAGGACATCTAGCTAGAATGGAAGATGACCGGGGGACGAGTCGTGCCGTAGTATCGGAAGGACCCAAGGGAAAAAGAAAGCGTGGAAGGCCAACAAGAAGATGGGTCGACGAAATCATAGATATAGCGGGAGATAAATGGGAAACAAAGGCGAAGGATAGCAAACAATGGACAAAAATGGAGGAGGCATTTATCCAACAGAGGAGTTCTCATTCAAATTAAATATTATTAAATGTAACAATAAATTAAAAATGTAATCAAATGAACAATTATTAAAAATAATATGTATTTAAATTATGTAACTGATTGATTGATGTAATTTATTGATTAATATATTAACTTTGTTGCATGCTAACAAATATTATAAAATTGCATAGAAAAATTAGAAAAATAAAAGGCTTATTATTATTTTACATTTTTTTTTTTTTTTTTTTTTTTTTTTTTTTTTTTTTTTTTTTTTTTTTTTTTTTTTTTTTTTTTTTTTTTGGATGGGAAATCATCAAATGACTTCTCCCGCTCTGAGCAGAGCGAGAGGGTGTGTCAGACTTTTACTGACTAAAACCCACCCGTGTTCCTTCCGTTAGCCCCAGCAGATTATTATTTTACATGGAGTTGCCAATCTGTCCTCCATAACTACTGTCGTCATACAATAGTTATTTATGTTATAAGTGCGGAAGGTAGGTGATTTCCGACGAGTGGCATTTTTATTCACGAGCGAGCGAAGTGAGCGAGTGTATAAGTCGACACGAGTCGGAAATCATCTTACGCACGTGTTTCATACAACGTTTTACTATGCATTGTGCGAGGAAATATAAAAAAAAAAACGAGCGAGCCTTACGGCAGTCGCCTGTGATGTGTAACATCTAACATACGACGACGTTTATAAATGATAAAAACAAAATTAATTCACTTTGACTTTCACTTTGACTTTGACTTAAACTTTGACTTCGACTTTTTGATTTTAACCATCGTCATAATCATCGCCATCGTCATCATCATCATCTGATTTGTAAATACTAATTGTGAAAAACTTTTCTTAAATAATAAAATCTCTGAGACGAGACGGGCTGACGACAGCCCCAAAAATTAAAAAAAAAACAGAAAAGTAAAAAGTACTAGTGAAAAAAAGTGACACTTTCCGCACAAATTGACGCGAAACGCTCTTTTCGAGCAAATGCATTGTAAAATAATAAAAAATTCAAAATTGAGTGTATTTAGAATTGACAGATAAAACGTTCACTAAACGAAAACCGATACAGATTGACGATGATTCCATTTCTGATTTCATTATCATAATTTCAGCCGAAAGACGTCCACTGCTGGACAGAGGCCTCCCCCAAGCACCGCCACTTCAACCGGTTCTGTGCTTCTCGCATCCAGCGGATTCCTGCGGCCTTCACAAGGTCATCGGTCCACGTTGTGAGGGGCTTTCCAACGCTACGTCTTCCGGTACGCGGTCGCCATAACGGAACCTTTCGGCCCCATCGGCCATCTGTTTTGTGAGCAATGTGCCCTGCCCACTGCCACTTAAGTTTAATAATTCTTCGGGCTATGTTGGTTCTCCTACGGATCTCTTCATTTCTGCTTCGATCACGTAGGGAAACTCCGAGCATTTGATTACATTACGACATAATATTTACGCCTGTAATCCTGGAAGGGCTTAGGCAAAGGTTTACCCACATTTCGCCAGATAAGTTTCTGAATATTCACTCAAAAAACAGTTATTTGTACTAGGCTAACAATATATGAAAACAACACAGGAAACATATAGCACCTTAAAAGCTTATCACAATAAATTGAAAGCGTTGTAAACCTTTTATTCAAATATTTAAATAAAACCATTACATTTTTGGGCATACCTACTGAATTAAATTTAAGTATGCGAACGCCTACGGTAGCTTAGCACGGAAACCTGATACGTAGAAGCTTTGAATTTTTATTTACAATACCTTCGCGTGAAATCCATTCCGCTTGCTTCCCTAATCAAAATATTACTCCCACTACCGGGTGACAGACCTCCTGTTTTCGAGAGGGAGTGGGCTGTAATCTACCACGCGGGCCCAGTGCGGGTTGGTAGATGTCACGTGTCTTCGATTTTTTTATTTTAGGACATGCCTGTTTCGTCACGATGTTTTCCTTCACCCTTCACCATTTTGAGAGCAGTAAATTACGTAACTCACATAAAATGACATCTGATCGCATTTTCTTTCATTTTGACTGTTCACCCGCGTTAGGCTGCCTGTCCATTGAAGCGGAGCGAGGCAGCGGAGCGGAGTGGAGCAGAGCGAGGCAGCGGAGCGGAGTCCCCGCTCCGCTTCTCCGCTCCGCTTCCTCACTCCGCTTCCCGGTTTTGTATGAATTTTTAAACAAGTTCGCGAATCCCTGTCCACTGAAGCGAAGCGGAGATTTTATGCAATTCCATTGGTTAATATTGGCATAGCTCCGCTCGGTTCCTCTCCTATCCGCTCCAGTCGACAGGCAGCGTTATTTACGTTGTTGAACAGACAAATTTTTCAAACCTATGAAACAATAGATTGGAAACTTCCTTTAACACTCTTGAATTCTGACTGAAGATGTGTTACGCAATTAGGGTGTTATTTTCCTTTTTCCAACAGCATTTGGCCTACAGCATCCCACTGCATGCCAAAGGCTCACGCTTCAGTATTTCCACTATCTTTATCGACATCAGATTCCTTCCTGAGGGCAGTCCTTAATATATAAGTCCAGTTCATCCCGCCATCTTATTGTGGACCTGCCGCAAAATCGTTTAGCGCTTACTCAAGCTCCAGTTTGCGATCTGCGTGGTTTTCTTTGACCATAGCTCCTGTGGTAGAATCCTACTATTATAAGACAATAATACAATCCTACTAAGACATCATAATATGAGGATTAATGATTAAACCTTACCTAAATAGGTCAGAGATATTGAGAGTCTCAATCAAAGGAAACTTTGGGTAATATCTGCCCTAACATTTATAAGCGTGGGTAGGTATCTATGAATATACCTATATTTAGAAGGGACCTATATCTGTTTGCTACTACATACAACTAAGGAATTTCTAAAAGATGCGACGTGACTGTAGTAGAACAATTTCTATGAAAACCTCCTTCTTAGTTCTAACAGAATCGCGTCTGCGGTTGTTTTAAAGGAATTAAAAAAAAAATCTTATCTAAGGAACCATTAACCTAATATTATCATATTAAATTGACTCAAGCGTGACTTTGCGGAAATCCATTATAAAATACAATAGACGACGTACATTTAGTAGCCTAATCCGATTAACTAGACGGATTAAGTCACTAAATAAACGTCGTCCAAAGTATTATCGAAAAAAAAATAACCCCACCACCGTATCTCTACGTTGACGTTGTTATGGATGCTCGCTCCTTAACGCTAGGTCTGTGCCGGTAGAGTTTACTAGACCAAAGAGATACGTAAATCCGCAGGACAGCATGTAACGAGCTGTTGGGCAGTAGCGATCCCATGGCCCCTATCTACCGGGAGAAGTCTTGTTGTCCATATCTGGCCACTCCACCTCACCACCTCTTACCTTTATTGGCCGGCTGGAGTGAACACTGACGAAGAACAGAGCTCCCAACTATTTCCTCTCCACTCCTCAAGCACCTCAGGAAGTGTTGCCTCCTTGTCGCTACGATAAGGTCGTGCTAGCGACCGTTTTCCGGTGGTCATCATTGAGTGTGCAAGTCACGATGGAGCGGCAGACCGACATGACCGGGGAGAGATCAGGCGCTGCAACAGCGGCTTAACTTGCTTTCAAAAGCACGGGGTATCAAACCGCCAACTTTCAAACTCCGGGCTGGCTGCTGCTAAGAAATTCCTAATAAAAAATCCCAATAACACTGTGCCCGACCTATATGTTAGTTGTAAGTAGATACTCACTACAACCAACTAACACAAACTGACACTAATACATCGTTTGACATGGATATTCACGATTCAAATCAAAATGAATTTGCTTGCCAAGTAAATAATGCATGATTTGTGCAGGAAATCTTTTTTTTTTTTTACTACTTCTTTATAACGAATGAATGATAAATTCCATTTTGTTTTTCAGGTTATTTATTGCTGTTTTAAGAAAGATCTAAAGCACGTGTGGTGTACCTTTTCAAATCAATAAATGAACCATACACACAGTAATCCTAAATGATATTATAATGAGAAAGTGAATTTGTTTGTTACGCTTTCACGCTAAAACGGCTGAACAGATTTGGATTAAATTTGGTATATGGGTAGACTAGAGATGCGGGTGGAACCGCGAGGCGCAGCTAATTACACCTATAAAATAATGAACGTTTTAGGATCTACTGAAAGGATGCATAAAGACCAATACACTGATCGTGGATACAGCCACGGCTTATTCTAAACTTAATCCTGAAGCTATACATACAGTCATACTGCCTTTCCAAACCAATGTGGTTTTAACGAGTTTTCAATATCAACTTGTTCTCAGAAACGAGAAACTCAGTCACTTATTTGTTTGCCAGTGCGTAATACGAAAGTTCCAAGTTTCGAGTTAGAAGCTCAGAATGTAATTGGTATTTCAGTTTCGTTCGATATTTATATTCGAAAGAATATTGGAATAGTAAACTCCGGAAGTATTTTATTCGAAGAATTAACTTTTCATACTTACTTAACTAAACGAAATACCAAGCAGCCACGTACCTATTTACCTATAGTTATAGTGTAGGTAATTGGACTTTTCTATCTGGAATTTCTCTATAGCAGCCAGCTTGGATATGTCCCTGGTTGATAAAAATCAATCAATCTACCTAGCCTTTTCCCAACTATATTGGGGTCGGCTTCCAGTCAAACCGGATGCAGGTGAATACCAGTATTTTACATGGAGCGATTACCTATCTGACCTCCACAACCCAGTAACTGGGTAATACGATACCCCTTGGTAAGACTGGTTAACATACATTCGGGCTTCTGATGACCCGTAACGACTGTCAAAGACCCACGAATGACAGGCGGGACCAACGGCTTAACGTGCTTTCCGAGGCTTTGCTTTTCAAAATTCAAAAGTCATTTATTCAAACTAGGCTGAGAATAAGCACTTTTCGAACGTCAAAATTACATAAGACAGTCCCCCAAAAACGCCCGCCCTTCACCATTTCTTAGTGCTTTAGCTGGGAAGAAGAAGTGGCGCAACAAACTCCCCAGCAGCACAGCTGTCTGTTCAGTTAGAAAAACAAACGATACAATAGTAATAAGTTCCCCCTTAAGTACTCCCCTCCCTTAACAACTCCCCGTACATGGGACTTAAAACTTACTGGCGAAATGAAAGTTTGCTGGAGGTAGGTACACCTCTACCTGCCCCTAAGCGAATGTTATATTATGAACTCAAAAGCTGAAAATACAACACTTCAATTGGCTTGATAAGTAAAGTTAATATTAATTCGCTGTTACTATGAAACACAACACTGAAAATAATTTAGCTGACGAGATTTCCCTACCTACGGATTTATTATACCACCCTTTCATTACAGAGGTACCGGGAATTTTAGTGTGAACGTTACACAAAATACGTTCATGGATTTTAAAATTATAGTAGCTATATTTCATGGGATATATTGGCACCAGGCTGAGCTAAATATTTACTTAATAGAGCAGGACACTATTGTTTTAAAATACAACCTTCGGCAACATCGCAAATAGCTGTCAAATATTTACCTGTTTTAATTAATTTGGCAATAAGAAATGTGGCTTACTAGTGAACTAAAATATGGATTATGAAATGCAATAATTAATATCGTAGCACCGAATATTTAGTTTTAGATGTATAAAACGTATTAGACCAAAAAAACTTTCCAAATGCCTTTTTTACACCTAAAAGGGGTACAACATCAAGTTCAATGTTAGAATTGCAATTAATTATTAATATTCTACTTCACTAGTTAGCCAGATTTCTTATTTCCATAAAGTAATATTGCCAAATTAATCAAAACAGGTAAATATTTGACAGCTATTTACGTCGTTGCCACCTTTTACACTAAACGGTCTTAAATGTAGCATTTTGCTTTTGATATGTTTTTGTTGTCATTTGCCAATGTCACAAGAGTGCTAATGGCTAAGAGTAATTACGTAATATAGTCTTTGGTCCGTGGCCTTGACATCAACCAATGAACAACATTGTTTTTATTTTTTAAATTTTATCTTTTTAATTTGGTTGAATACAAGGCCTTTGGCTACTTTTGTATGTGTGTATTTTGTCTTTTTTGCCTTTATATGTGCGTTTTGTTTGTGCAGAATAAACAATTTTTCTTTCTTTTCTTTCTTTTAAATGTAGTCAGAATACGTATTACTATAGCCTCTATCGTGGCAAATAAAAAGTAGGTCCATCAATTTATCAACTCAGCCTATCGCAATCCACTGCTGGACTTAGGCGTCTCCCAGGCTGCGCCCCATACTCTGTTCTCCGCCTTCTGCATCCAGTCTAACCCAGCCACCATTTTAAGGTCGACGGTCCATCTAGCTGGGCGGCGTCTCCCGAAAATTTTGGTAAACCATAATACCAGCGCTGCTATATTTATTATAAAAATTTCGCAGCATCATGCTAAGATAGGAGCCTTTTGGCCTCGCACAGGACTTTCTGCTTTTTTTTTCTTTTTTTTTCTATTTATGTTTCAATGAGTGTTTTTAGTTTAATTAGAGATCTCCTGTGCTTGTCGCAATGAATACTTTTTATTTGTTTCTTTATAATTTTGTTGGTACCTTGTTGCACGAATTCAACTTGCACTTTTACGTATGATGAGGAAGTTACGTGCACAACATTACCACTATTTGGCATAGAAACTAAAACTAAGGTACTCATAAAATTCACCAAAATCATAACAACTAATTTATAACATCAATCGGAGCCCGAGGATACAATTACCAAGGATTTGTGAGCAACTGAACCCCGATGGTTGTTTATAAGCAATTCGGTTCAACGTGATGTTTTGTGAAACAACACGATTATACAAGAACGTGATCTGAGAGCTATTCTTAGTTATTTGCAATCATTGATTTAATCGTTGACGATAGTCTTATCTCATGTTTGCACCCATAAATACAAGAGGTGATACTTGTTTTTGACAAGGCTTGTAAAAGACTTATCAAAATATAGCATCACGCCTATCATCCTTGAAGGGTTGGGCAGAGGTGTACCTACAGTACAGCCACATTTCGCTAGTTATGTTTAAGTCCAAAAAATCAAAATTCAAAAGTCATTTATTCAAACTAGGCTGAGAACCAGCACTTTTCGAACGTCAAAATTACATAAGACAGTCCCCCAAAACGCCCACCTTTCACCACTTTCTAGTGCGTTAGCTGGGAAGAAGAAGTGGTGCGAAACTCCCCAGCAGCACAGCTGTCTGTTCAGAAACATAATTTTAATATTAATTATTAGCCATATGTCAGCTATCACACGCCAATATACCACCCAAAAACATCGAGTACTATACTCAGGCAGAAATAAAAAATAAAAACTAAACGTGAACAGAACTTAATAATAATATCTAAATAAAAGCCTGCAGGCATTAAGGGCGTGCACGCTTACTTATAGCTATATATAGCTGTAACTGGAAGTTATAAATTAAACTAGGACCACCGAGGTAAACTAACAATAACAAACCATGATCCCATGTAACGTGGCACTAGCGGCGAGGATATTTAATTGCTATCAATCGGGCACAAATCCCGACACCGGGCTGCTACTGGGATATTCCTGATGGAAAAACCCAATATGTAACATTTTGCCCGACCCGGGAATAGAACACACGACCTCATGCTCAGCAGTAGCGCTTCAGCCACTAGACTAACGAGGCAGAATAATACGATATGATGGAAGGAAGCGGTTTACCCAAAGGGTTGGGAAATACAAAAAAAATGTAAACACTAGTGCTGTGTCATTCTGGCTCCATTAGTGAAAAAACTTTTTACAAAAAAACAAACAACCGACTTCCGAAAAAAAACTACCTACAAACTGGAAAATAACTTTAATTTCGGAATTCGGTGTCTTTGGTTTTGAATTTTCGTTTTTTGCCACCGACTTCCGAAATTAAAGTTATTTTTCAGTTTGTAGTATTATTTTTCGGAAGCAGGTTGTTTTTTTTTTTTTTGTAAAAAGCTTTTATTTTTCACTTTTTAGTTGTGGTACCTACCCCACACAAATTCGAATGCCACTAACTGCTATGTAAATAACAGTTCACAGGAAGGTATCATCATATCATCCACTTATACTAAGTGGGAAAAATACGTATTATTGAAGCTTACTCAAAAACTATCTAAGCAAAGTTAATAAAATTTATATGGGACCAATTCGGAAGCATACCCTTTCATACAAAAAAATATATTTTCATAATCGGTCCACAATTGACGCCGAAATCGGAGAACAAACATTTAAAAAAAAAAACGCCACGAACATATAACCTCCTCCTTTTTGCGATGGGCCGATAGGCCTAACACTACGATATACTTATAAAATATGACGATCTAAAACCCCCAAAGTGAACGATTATAATATTTAATGTACCCAGTAATCGCTTTAATCTTTTATTTAAATTCAGGACATTTCAACTCCTTCACGATCATTATTATATCCGTGAGTACTATAAAGGGATCAAAGTTAGGAAAGCTAAAATGGTGGCGACCATTTTATATAAATTAGAACAGTTGAGATTTGGATAAGGATTTTAATGGGTGCCAGGATAAAAATAATTTACAATGTTAATATTTATTTATTTATTACAACAAAACCTGAAATCTATCTTTACAGGTTGCTCTAATGCGAAAATCTTTCCATACTTACTAGTTACTAAATATAAGCTAAACGAAATATAAACTACAAAACTATAATATTCTGAACTAAATTCACAATTTATTGGTGAACTAAACAAACATAACACCTAAATTTAACTTAATTATAAAATACCACCCTAGAGGTCGACAAAGTAAAGCAATTTTGATAGGTCTTCTTCTTTTCGTGTGGATAGTGACTAACCTTGTGTCAGAGTTTTAAAGCCGCCCATGGCCATTGACTTGGCTTCACATGCCGTCGAGAAATATCTCTCAGGCATGCCGGTTTCCTCATGATGATTATACGATTTTCATAGGTATAGGTATCACATATATAAATAGTTAGTTGACATCTGCTTGATATTTGATAAAAATAGAATAGAATATAGGTAAATAGTAAGTATAGTAGCAGTGAGTCAATTTGATATTGTCAACGCCTTTATGTCGTAGGTGTAAGAGCTATATTCGTAGTACGAGTCTTGCCATTAATGTGCGGTTGACTGTACCTAATCTCATCATCATTATCATTTCAGCCGAAAGACGTCCACTGCTGGACATAGGCCTCCCCCAAATGGGGGGGTTTGCCATAGTCGCCACGTTTGGCAGCCGGGTTGGCGATCGCAGTATGGCGTTAAAATGCGTAGAGAACGCTCCAGCCCATTCTCTAGTGAGTCCCTTAGTTGCCTTTTACGACACCCACGGGAAGAAATGGGATGGTAGTATTCTTTACGTCCGGCACCACACGGACAATGTACCTAATCTAATAATCATAAATGGCTTCTTTTCAAAGCCTGAACTAAAACTTTCCAAAAAGTTCATTCTAACTATTCCCTTGACATGAAATCAGACGAAGAGGTTAAAAAACCGTGTACTTAATAGACCCTGTTTTTTTGCTGTTCTACGTGAACCAATTATGACTAAAACCCACGCAAATGGCTGGATTCAATGACTCTCTGCCAAGATTGGTACTTACCTTAAAGAGTACTTTACACCTGCCATACTTATGTTGAAATGAATTACCTCTTAAATTGAATATACTGAACTAAGCTTGAGTAACTCTAATATTCAATTATAGTAACTATACATAACTCCAAATTTTGCATGGCTTGCGTTTCTTTTGTCAGTAGTCCAGGTGCCATTATAATAGGGAAGTGGTAATCATTGTTCTAGAGCGAAAAAGAAAAGGGATAGGGACAGAACGTATAGAATCCTGTATAGCTCCATCTCTTTTTCGCACTGTTACAATGACGACTTAGATACTGTATACCCTCACAGAGACAGACATCAGGGTTGGGTAGCAACTTTACATTGGTTGATTAGCTAGTGTACGAAAAAGTTGTTTGAGTGGTTTGTTGTTTGTTGGTTGAGTGGTGTGTGCTCTGTCTAAGCAGAAAAACTCGGAAATAATCTCTGCTTTCATCTGGGCACTGGCTTTGCTACAGCTGACCGCGTCGTAGATTGCCATAAAAAACCTATCGCTTTGCAGAATTATACAGAAAGTTAAGTTACCAGCTGCGCCCCGCGGTATCACCCGCATATATCTCGATCCCGTGGGAATACCGAGATAATGAGTATCCCATGTCCTAATCCAGGTCATGGTCTACCTATGTGCCAAATTTCATCCAAATCCATTCAGCCGTTTTAGCGTGAAAGCGTTACGAACAAACAAACTCACTATTGCATTTATAATATTTGGTAGGATGTAGATGGTGTGAAACTGGAATAAAGCATAACTTATGAGATTTTTTTAAATTAATCTAAGACTTTCCAAGTTATGATCAATGGACGAAAAGAAATAAATAACGTTACGATCGCTAAATTGAAAACAGCTCAGAAACAAGGCACACCAAAAAACATACTTTATTATGATTAAGAAACTTACAGAATTTAATGTTTTTAGGGTTCCGTACCCGAAGGTTATCAAACAGAACCCTATTACTTCTACTACTTACTAGCCTCTGCTGTCCGTCCGTCCATCTGTATGTCAGCGGGTTGTATCTCATGAACTTTGGTACTTCTATTGCCGCTATAATAACAAAAAAAAAATGTTTATTATTAAAGGGAATCCCAAGTTAAAATTTTGCTAAATATTATACGGTGGTACGGAACTTTTTACTACGGATATGTTTAATGTTTTAATAGGTTTTCTTTTACCTACTACATTTCTCTAAAACAATCTAACTAAACGATGTGGGCGTTCTCCTTGTATCAAGACATAATCGGTTTTGCATTATCCCAAAATTTTATTTTTCAATCTTCTATCATAATATTGTCTTATTTTTTATCTAAAACCTGCTGACCCGTCAGACATGGTCCTGTCTAGATTTCAATAGTTCATAAAAAATCCCATGAAAAAATAACGTTCTGTTTTTCCCAAATTGAATTGAATATTTCCCGGGAAACTTATATTTTAAAGTTAAAGTTCGCGAGCACATTTGCAAGTGGCAGTATTATCACAACGGTAATATTTTACCATTGTTTGTTTTAGTATACGAGTATTTATGTGTATTTATTTGTGCTTAGGTGTATACAGGGTTGGGCACGCCACAATTATGTCGAGAAGTCCCCTCTTTGAGGAGTGGCTAGAGAGGCGCAGGTCCTCACCGGACACGGCTGTTTCGGGAGGTTCCTGTTCCGCATAAGGCGGGAGGAAACGCCCGGGTGTCACCACTGTGTGGATCGCCCGGAGGACACGGTGGAGCATCCGGTGAAGGTCTGCCCGGCTTGGGCGAAGCACCGCCGTGTCCTCACGGAGGCGATCAGTGGCGGCGATCTCTCGCGTCCGGCCCTGGTTCAGGCCATAGTTCGGAGCGAGAGTGCATGGGAGGCCGTCACTTCCTTCTGCGAAGCAGTAATGCTCGCGAAGGACGAGGCGGAACGCACGAGGGAGAAGCAAGATTTGCGCCCTCGCGCCCCTAGTTGCCGCAGGAGACGCCCCGGGCGTCGGGAATCACGAGCCGACTTCCGGCAACCGTAGGCGCGGGCTTACGGATGGTGAGCAATGGGTAGCTCGCCGTCCAATTAGGACCAGGGGGCCTACTCCCTAAGTGAAATCCGTTCGTTCGGCCGACGTTACGGGCGCTTCGTTCTACGTCTCACTTACGGGCATACCGTAAGTTAGACAGAGAGCGAAGCGCCCGTAACGACAGCCGAACGGACGGAATTCGCTTATGGAGTAGGCCCCCTGGCCCGGGTCGACGCGCGTTGTGGTTCACGCGCGCCTCAAAGAGATGTCAGCACCAACTGACGGGGTCCGTAAGGGTCAATGCCTGGCAGGGTTGTGAGTTTGTCCGAAAGGGATATCGCGGCTCCGGCACACAGGCAACGGAAGGAAAACGGGTGGGTTTTAGTCAGTAAAAGATCTGACACGCCCTCCTGCTCCACACAGAGCGCGAGAAGTTATTTGATAATTTCCCACCCACAAAAAAAAAAAGGTGTTTACAGGGTGTCAGAGACATCGACGCGAAAACTGATACCATGGATTCAGTACATGAATCTGAAACCCCCAGTATTGAAATTTTTCGTGGGTTATTTAAAAAAAAAACAGCTCTTCCATACGCGTAGGTTTGCACTTTACTATTCACAGCAGATTTTTTTTTTAATAACCGATGAAATATTTCAATGCCCCCTGCGGGTTTCAGAATCATGTACTGAATCCATGGTATCAGTTTTCGCGTCGAAGTCCCTGACACCCTGGATGTATATATGTGTAGTATATAATTAGGTATATGTATATTCAAATAAATCTTTATTCCTCAATTCTAGCTATTGCACCTACCACGTTTGGTCTCTGCATCACCCAAAGGTTGACTGGTAGAAAATGCCTATGGCATTAAGTCCGCCTCTTTACATTTGTGTGCTGGAAGTAAATAAATAAAATAAATAAACTTTTCAAATTTTTCTTTCCATTAAAAAATGCTTACCAACGAACACCATTTCATTATTATTTATATAGATGAAGGTGTCGTGTTAATTCGTAAACCTTCTTATTTATGTAAAGCTGGCCATAGATAATAAAATGGCTGAAAAGCAATTAGAAAGTTAAATTCCGCGGAAAATGTCAATGAATTAATTCCTTAAGACAAATCTAAATACGATTATTTAAATTTCAACAGAAGTTGGGCAGTCACTAGTTGATTTTATAATTAAATTACGAACCTATTAAATTATTGAAGCACCGATAAACGGCCGTTTTTGACGGAATTTTCTTTGCCCAAGAGGCTAGCGTTCCTCGGTAAACACATTTAGCTCTCGATCTTATTTTTAAGGAAAATGTAACGAAGTATATTCATGAGAAATGTCCCCACAGGCAGTTATTTTGTAGTCCTTTTTTTCCGCAGTTAAAGGACTACGAACGCTTTAAGGCTCCTGCAGACACGCGCGACGCAACGGCGCGACGCGACACCGTTAAAACAATTTCCGATAAATTTTCATATATTTTTTTCCATCAGAGTAGCGTCGCGCCGTTGCGTCGTGCCTGTCTGCGAGAGCCTGTAACTGGCATTCTTCGTGGATACCTATACACATCCAGTTAGACTATAAGTAATGTCTAAGCAATAATGAGCCAACTAAAAAGTTTATGAATCTTGCTTTCTTACTAAGCTGTACTGCATTAAAATATGTACACAAACTTGAATAATGTCTAGTCACGAACAATTTATACAAAAATCTAAACGGTGATCAGAGTTGTCTCGACTCAAAACTTTTTGACTGAATACCTAACCGAATAAATTTTGAAGTCTGCGATACCGTCTGGTTGGTACCTAACAACCTACGAAATATAAAATGGCGCCTACTACTCGAACGCACGGCTACCGTTTATTGAGCAGAGATATCGAGTTTCAGCTATTAAACGCTTAGGACCGAGTGGCGCCGGGTCATAAGATATTGTTGCAGTTGTTTGTTTTCCTTTGTTTATTGATATATAATATACCTCATAAACAAGAACTTGGACGGCCAACTACGATATTGGATTTGGATTATTTTATGAGCGAAAAACATTGCTGAGTATTCACAAAAATGATGATCCGGACCTCACTACATAGATATTACTAGTACTGGTATAGGCCCTGCCATAACAGCTACTTCTTAAGGGGCATGCACTAAGGTAGCCCGCGAAATCCAAATTTTCTTTAGTTTTTTACATTTTGCAGTGTGAGGTTTTATGTTGATTAAAATATGACTTGCGACCGTAACAAATATGGCTTTACATAATTATAATCATTACAATCAGCAATACAACTCCATAAGTAAGCACAATCGTCAAATGTCATGATTTCATTAAATCGTCATTCTATGCGATTATAATTATGAACTTAGAGAGTTTTATTGATAATTTTTATGATTATAATTCTATAAATAAACATTTGATACGGCCGCAAATCATATTTAGATCAACATATAACATGATACTAACCTGCAAATTGCAAAAATCGTAAGAAAATTTGAATTTCGCGGGCTACCTTGACGTTTTAGCCTTAAAGCTAACTAAGTAATTGGTTGCAGAATTTGTCTTACGGCGATACAGAAGATTCTAACGATCACCTCATGAATACCTTTCTCGATACTGATTACTGTAATTACTGAGTCACTTAAACTTGATTGCATTTTTTTTTACATAAAGTTTACAGACAATAACACAATTTAAACCGGCCAAGTGCGTGTCGGACCACGCACAATGAAGGGTTCCGTAGTTGGTATGAATTCATCTTAAGAACAAACTAAACATTTTAGTTGAAAAACATTTAGTTCCATACATTCCAACTGCAAATGTAAGTTTGTACGCACAATATTGAGAAATTTGACATGTTATTTTAGGATTCTTATAGGTTTTCCAGTAATCTATGAGTAAAGAACCATTCTCTGTATTTTCCTCAAAATTTTAGGCGCAGAAGTTTCGGAGAAAGGGTCAATTTTCATCTATTTTCTTAAATATCTTTTAAAGGATTTATATCAAAATTATTAAAAAAAAATGATCCTCGCAACAAGCCCTTTCATTTGATATGTCACACGGTACAGACTGCAAACCTTTTTTCTTTAATTTTCTTTATGACCATTAAAAGTGAACCCCATATTGAAAATTCATTTATTTACGTTACACGTTCGTATTCCGTCGAAACTGCCCCTTTTTGTACAATAATAGTTTCTGTCACTATGCCCAAGTACGTGTACGGGCGAGTTTTTCCCACGACGATTTTTTTCGTGCACTAGATTTTCAACGCTCTGCTTAGCGCCGAGCGTCGAAAATCCAACAGTATGTTTTTTCAACGCGCTGGGACCAGAGTGCGTTCCAGGGCGTTGGATTCTCAACGCTCGGCTCAACACCGAGACTTGAAAATCCTGTGCGAGATAAAATCTCGCCGCGATATTTTTACGTCTGTGCGAACGTAATGAAGAGACAATTTGAGTGAGCCACGATCGTGGAACCGGTGGTAGGTATCTGTTATCCTAAGGGAAACAAATGTAGAATATTTTAGACAGCCACAAATGTAACTTAATAGACTTTCTTGGTGTGGCGGGATCCACGTGCTCTCTGCGTCATTGTTAAAGCAAAAATTTAAATTATTCCAAGTGAATTTCGGATTTATGCTATAAATTGGTATTTTTAAAGGATGTCTGTGTCGTTATATTTTTTTTTGTCTTGAATCTGTATGTCTCGAATAAAAAAAAAAGTTTACTTCAGGATTTTACACGATGGTGAAAAAGTGCGCAGTGATTTCCATTACCAATGTTAGGTATTTTTTCACATCGCCTATGATCTTCTAGAATTTCTTTATAAATGTGTTTCTAGTATCAATATATTCAATTTGTTTTCTTTTTAGTAGTTTATTCACGCTCAAGCAATCTACAAAATAACAAACCCAAGAACCACCTGAGTCTATTCGACAGTCTATTAAATAAATCAATCCTAAGTACATATATATATAATATTATAAATGCGAAAGTGAGTTTGTTTGTTACGCTTTCATGCTAAAACGGCTGAACAGATATGGATAAAATTTGGGGCATGGGTAAACCATGACCTGGGTTAGGACATAGGATATTTTTTATCCCAATATTCTCACGGTATCGAGATTTATGCGGGTGAAACCACGTGGCGCAATTATTAATGTATATTTATCACTCGCTGCAAAAACGGTGAAAGAAAATATCGTGAGAAAATCGGTATGCCCAAGAGATATTTTTCAACGGCATGTGAAGCCAACTCCAGAGACCCATGGCACCATCTGAATCCTAATCCTAACTAATATTATAAATGCGAAAATGAGCTTGTTTGAGTATTTGTTAGTTTGTTTGTTACGCTTTCACGCTAAAACGGTTGAACAGATTTGGATGAAATTTTGCACATGGGTAGACCATGACCTGGATTATGACATAAGGTACTTTTATCCCAATACTCCAACAAAACCGAGAGTTATGCGGGTGAAACCGCGTGGCGCAACTTGTAGTTTTATAAAGACAAAAACCTTTCGAGTGTGTCGTAACGGCCAAGGCTTTTATTTTTTTCCCTTCTGCCATAAAACTATTCCGCGAAAACTAACTGTAAACTTTAGTCATAAATTCACAAAAGTTACCACATAAATCTAGCCTCAATCAAACTTAGGTCCTAGTTTAGACATCCCGCATGAGCTGAGGTTACACTTCCAAATTAAGAAGCGGTAAATCATATAAAGTCTTGTTTCCTGTGGCAACTCCATATGACTTGTCATTGTCAGGTGTTCGACTGTTTACAGATGTGCTATGTTGATATGTATCCCTAGTTTGATAACTAGCATTAAGAGAGTTTATCCTAAAAGCTGGCAACGTCGCAAATAACTGTCAAATATTTACCGTTTTGATTCTTATAGCAATATAACTGAATGGAAACAAGAAATGTGGGTAACTAGCAAACTAGAATATTAATAATGAATTGAAATTATAACATTGAATTTGATGTTGTACCCATTTTAGGTGTAAAAAACGCATTTGGAATGTTTCCAAATAGTTTTTTACATATAAAACAAAACATTCGGCGTTACGATAATTAATTATTGCATTTCGTATTCAATATTCTAGTTCGCTAGTTAGCCACATTTTTTATTTCCACACAGTAATATTGTCAAATTAATCAAAACAGTGAAATATTTGACATATATTTGCGACGTTGCCCACCTTCAGAATAAACGCTCTTAAGTTCTTTGTTGTGTTTCATTGGCGTTTTGTTCTTTCTAAGAAACAACATCACCTCCATACTTTATTTGAAAACAAATCTCAATTGTACAATTTTCATCTTGCCTATAAAAAATAAATTATAACAGTGGTGGCCAAGTGGTAACAGCCGCGATTTACGAGTTGAAGGTCTCGGGTTCGAACTCTGACAGGCGCTTTACTTTGTGTAAATTATTTCATCACCACTACTCTAAAAACGGTGAAGGAAGCCGGCATGTCCTAGAACCAAAAATTCGAAAACGTGACATCTACCAACCCGCACTTGTCCCGCGTAGTGGATTACAGCCCACTCCCTCAGAGAGGAGGCCTGAGTCCCAGCAGTGGAAACATTAAAGGTTGGTTATGCTATACATTTTAACTGAACGCAATTGCATAAGTCTAAATTCAAACTATAGGTTAATAAACCAAAAATATGGCTGTATCACACAACCTCCAATGGGACAATAGTCTATCACAAATTGACACGGGCACTCAAATAATAAAAACAATTCCAAAGAACCAATAAAAGACATCCACGACCATTACAAACCCGAAGAAAGGAGTCTTGAACAGCCATTTCAATTTAAATGTAAACGCCAACAAATTAAAATGTCTGGCGAACTAATCATTTAAATTGAAGTACGATTAGATTGTTTACGTTGCAAATGAACGGACGTACAAACTCAGTGTCCACATAAAAGGCCTCCAGAAGTAGCCGCCTGCCGAATATTAATTAGCCTTTAGACTATCTACATACATTTTAAAACCGAAACACGTCGGCGGAACTTGAAATTTCTATGGCTATTGGCCAGAGGAAATGGCGAATACAGTTAGACTAGTAAGATGATTGATTACGTATTGCGAATTATTTATAGGTACAGTCGACCGTACGTCAGTGGTAAGGGGTGCTACCGTGCTATACGCTTCGGTCGGTACATTTGATTCTGCAGTATATATAGTTTGTACACTCTGAAATGACGCTCCCCACTAAGTAAGTACTATTACTAAGTAGTATTTTGAATTAATATTAAGTTAAATTATTATGATTATTATTAATATTGTGACCAATGTTGAATGTACTGTTTTTTTTTTAGTTCTGGATGAATTTTAAATTTAATTAGAATGTTTTCGATTATTTAAATTATTAGTACTGAATTATTGACACAAAATTTTATATTAGTGATAATGATACATTTTATATGCGTAATGAATTTTAAATATTAATGTAATATTTTTTAAATTGTTATTATTTTATTTATTTTATCACTGTAATTTTTTCAACACAATGTATTTTAGTTAAGTGATTCAGGCGTGACTTTGCGGAAATCCATTACAAAATACAATAGACGACGTATATTTAGTAACCTAATCCGCTTAACTACGCGAGTTACGCGGATTAGGTTACTAATATATTTAGTAACCTAATCCGCGTAACTCGCGTCGTCTATTGTATTTTACAATGTATTTTGTTATGAAATAAATGACTTATGACCACTTTTACGCACACGGTAATGCAATAGTGGGGCGCGTCAGGGTTTGTTGACCAACAAAGCCGACCCGAAGCAATTCCCACACAAATCCCGGCTTTCATTCTTCTCGTCCTGTTCGGCAAACTACGTCCAGCATCTACTCTCGCTGAATCATAATCAGGTCGACTTAGCACAATTTGAGCTAAAGGTTTGTGCAGACCAGCGCGACTAGTCGCGCGACGCGACTCAAACAATGCAATTTCTAAGAAAACTGTACGGTATAACAATAACCGGCGTCGAGTACGCTGGTCTGCACAAGCCTTAAGTCGACCTGCTTTTCACCGAACATATTATATCTACATAATACTCGTATATTCAATTTTACCGCCCAACTATGCCCAATCGTGCCGACCCGAACTTGTATGAAGCATCCCTAACACTAAACTACGAAATTTCCCTCATTGCTATGAAATATAGCCGGTGTCACTGTTGAAATGGCACGATAAACGTGCGATTGACTGTACCCTTACTATATTTATGTGTATTGTAATTTGATGTCGGCCGGTTGTCCGTCGGTAATTTCGGCTTGGTTTGGTACCGTATACTTTGAGTCACTTTATTCGATTACCTTGAGTCATGTGCATGTTTTCGGGGTTATCTGGCCAGTTCGAAAGGAACTTTGATACCTCTACCGACAGCCCTGGATTTCCGTCCACCCAGCTACCCCGACCAGGTAATAGCTTCCCTGCCTGACGGGGGATGCTAAAAATGTTTCGTGCTCGCTTTGCTCACTCCTGCATCATAGTTTCTCTTATATCTTCTGCTTTCCTGCATAAGTCGACAAACCAACTCCTATATCTGTTTTAGATTGTCAAAATAATCTATAATCTTACCGAAGCGGGCTGCCAAAATTTTCGAGCACGCTTCACTCGTTCTTGCATCCAAAGTTCTCTTAGAAAGATTACCGTTCAATGACTGCTGGCACCAGCGAAGCGAAAAATCAGTCATGTAGGTTTTTACAAAAGTAAGGTAAAGAAAAGTCAAGTTTACATTAACAAGTTACATAATCCAAATATTATTATTACGTGTAGGTATTAAATATACATCGCACCCAAAATTAGACAGAGCAGACAGACAGAATTTCCCTTATTTTCCCCTTACATACTACACTCCACTTACGACATTTCTCGTCATACGTCCAGTCCAGTGACGTTTACATCCAATATGGCGTATTGACATGACACTGATTAATGATAGCAGTGTATTTGAAACAAACGCCTTCAGTTTTTTTTTTTATAGAATATAATTCGAGCTCATAACCGAGGTGGCGGTGCTTAGGGGAGGCCTATGTCCAGCAGTCCACGTCATTCGGCTGAATGATGATGAATTAGAATTCCTACATAGCAAATATTGTTGAATTAAAACTTAAAACAGAATTTAATCCGTCTGTACGTACTTGCTAAGGGACAAACTTCTAACAACATAGATAAAGACTTTTCCATTCCTTTTCCAATCAAAGAAAAGTCAATGTACTCATCGTAAATAAAGTACTATCCAATTAAAAAGACTAACAATTCAACCCTCTCTCCATGAGCACGTAAGGGTTGAAGTCGTTGAAATAAAGCCGCGTTTGCACGAGGAGAGTTCCATAGACGATTAATGAAAGAAGATAAACAATGTGCTCATGTTTCAGTTCGTATGATCCTTGCATCTCGAAATGTCACAAAAAAATTGACGTCACTGTGTATGTCCTGCTCCAAAAGTATCTGACGAAAATGTAAACAAACCCTGTTCATGTTAAATTCTTGCGCAATCACTTAGTAAAGGGAATTAGTAACACATTCATCTGTATTTAGAAGGTGTCAACTTATATCTCACCAGTTTCCAAATGATTAGATTATAACCTCAATTGTCAAATTAAATCATCTTTGCGGTGATTTAAAATTAGAATTTCGGGTTTTAGTACCTATTCAAATGATCAAATCAAAGCACTCTATTTGTAAGTGGCACTACAAATTGGCATCCACAGGAATGTTTTCTGATCCATTTCTTTACATTTTCATCTAACACTTTTGGGACAGACTATAAACAAAAAATCGTGTTTCGAGTTTACATGTCAGTGATTGTAACTATGGGTGTAGTTAACAATCGCAGTTCCAAAAAATCGATTTACAAGTCTCTTATGGAAATTTTCGCCTTTTGACGGTCGAGAAACTCTACGCGTGTAAACGCGGCTTTAAGTCCGACTCAACCCTCTGTTTGCTTTGTCCTGGACACTAGTATACCGTCATTATGTTTCGCGTCGGTTCCTCGTTTTTAATTTAATCTAACTGTGCCTCTGGGAGCCGTTTGCGTTGAGACATCTTTAATTTTTAAACTACGTCTTTAAAGTTACGAAATCAAATGAGATTTAGATGACTTTAGGTTCTTTGAGTTGATTGGCGGGAGAGTAAAATTCTGCTAGCTGTGGTAGAATGGGAGTCAAGCTTGTGGCTTCAGGCGCTCCCGTCATCCACAAAAGGCACCATGATGGACGACTCATCGTTTCGGCTCGCTACGTGTCTCCGCTTGGGAGCACCTTGTGTTGCTCCGTATCGGTGTATCTGCGGTGAAGCTGTAGACAGTCTCGGGCACCATGGCCAGTCCTGTTACAGGAGCGCAGGTCGTATTACACGGCACGCCAGCATCAACGATATTATTCGTCGAGCCCTTGTCACCAGCGTATTAGAACCAAACGGCTTAGTACGTGACGATGGGAAGAGACCAGACGGCATGACGTTGTTGCCTTGGAAGGTGGGTAGGCCTCTGGTGTGGGATGCAACCTGTGTCAACACCCTTGCACCATTTTATATTCCTAGCACGGCGGGCTGTGCTGGCGCCGCTGCAGCGGTTGATGAAACCCTCAAGCGGCGCAAATACTGTAACCTTATGGGTAACTCCAGTTTTGAGCCGTTTGGGGTCGAAACGCTCGGGTCGTAGGGTCCGAGTGCGCGTCTCCTTTTTAAGGAAATTTCTCGCCGACTGGTCGACACTTCACGCGACCAGAGGGCTGGCTCGTTCTTTGGCCAAAGAATTAGCATTGCCATTCAACGTGGCAATGCTGCCAGTCTTCTGGGCACTTTTGCGGATGCGAGCGATGCGGCCAAATGCTTCGACGTCTAAGGGTCCGTTTGTTTTTTGTATAGTTAGTTATTGTATTTAGTAGTACCTAGTGTAAAAAGTTATTTTTGTTAAATACTGTAAAACATTTTGTAAATATCTTGAATAAAGAGTATATATTAAGTCTAATTGCTGGTTAAATTACAAAGTAAACATCTTATTTTTTGTGACGAAATATTTCATTGTGTGCAAGAAATAGACAACTTTATCTAATTACTACTGCTCTCAAACGGTGAAGGAAAAAACCGTGAGCAAACCGGTATATCCTAGAACTAAAAATTCGAACATGCAACTGTATATTGCATGCCGAAAGGTAAAATATGGTGATCTTAAGATTGTGATATGGTCATCTCTTATCTGCCAAGGGTTATTTTTAATCTTATATTTTAAATTGTTTTGATTATTTTTTGTACATTGTTCTCACATATAGAAGCAACATGAATAATGTACTCAGGATTATGTAATTTTCTATATTTAAAAGACTGTCCTTGGAGTTTCTTGCCCGTTCTTCTCCATAAAGATCTATGTTTTGGAATGTCAAAAAAATTCAAACCTAGGTCCGTATTACAGAACGTTCCTCAAGTTCAGTTTGATCTTCAATCAGTCGATCACTGTTTAAGTATCGAATCAGTACTTGAGCATCGATCTCATTCCAGAACGGTAATCAAACTATACTCATTACTCAGATAAATCGAGACTCAGATTCAGCCTCAAGCAGGGATGTGTACAATAGGTACCTACACATCTCTGCTTGAGGCTGGATCTGAGTCTCGATTTATGTAATGCATATGCATAGACAATAGGTCTATACATATACATATGAATCAGTTATAGTTGTATGTTTTTTTATTAAGTTTAATAATTAGTTTTGCTAATTTATTTAATCATAATATTATCACTATAAAATGAGAGGACGATAAAATAATTTCAGTCCATTGGAAATAGTTATTTATGCTATAAGTGCGGAAATCATCTTACGCACGTGTATCATACAACGTTTTACTATGCATTGTGCGAGGAAATAATAAAAAAAAAAACGAGCGAGCCTTTCGGCAGTCGCCTGTGATGTAACATCTAACATACGACGATGTATATAAAAGATAAAAAAAAAAAAACATGACTGACTTTTGGCTTTGATTTTTACTTTGACTTTGACTTCGACTTCGACTTCTACTTCGACTTCGACTTCGACTTCGACCTCGACTTCGACTTCGACTTTGACTTCGACTTTGACTTTGACTTCGACTTTGACTTTGACTTTGACTTTGGCTTTGACTTCGACTTTTTGATTTTGACCATTGTCATAATCATCGTCATCGTCATCATCATCATTCTGAAATAATAAAATCTCTGAGATGAGACGGGCTGACGACGGCCTCAAAAATTAAAAAAAAACAGAAAAGTAAAAACACTAGTGAAAAAAGTGACAATTTCCGCACGAATTGACTGCTTGGAAAACGCTCTTTTCGAGCAAATGCATTGTAAAATACTTGTACCTACTTAATAAAAATTCTAACGGATTTCAAGGATATTGTTGAAAATTAAAAAAAACTACGTGAGTGACGCTAAAGTTAAACCTTCTATTTGAATCATCGTTGAATAAATTATTGTAATGATCTACTTCTCCAAATATATCCATTTTGTAAGTAACTATTAAAAAAGAAAAACAATATAATTGTCATTCAATTGAGTTGGATTGATGGCGTTATTGACAACTGATATTATATACAAAAGAAAATTCTAATAATAGACCGAACAACTAAACAAACAAATCTTACCTATTTATAATATTAGTATAAATTCAAAAAAGGTTGTACTATCCTCTCAAGAGCTTTGATAGAAAATGCACATATAAACCTCTCTCAACATCATAAAAAAATTATGTAAAATAAGTAAAAGCTACAATATGGCATATTGTAGGTAACTAAGGCACATGCGACACAGGAAGACACGAACAAAATAACAAAAGTATAAAACGGACGACCGAGCGGAAAAACGGGTCACAGGCATATTGGAAACAAAACTATTTCGCGGTGTTTTTCATTACTACACTAGGGAAAAAGGTGGGTAATGAGTTTAAAAGTCTATTATGTACACACGTTATTATGTGTGTATTAGTACACACACCTGAAGTGGCTTAAACATAACTGGTCACTCACCGACTAGAGCCGAGTATACCCGAGTTTTTCTAACTGAACAGACAGCTGTGCTGCTGGGGAGTTTGTTGCGCCACTTCTTCTTCCCAGCTAAGCACTAGGAAGTGGTGAAGGGTGGGCGTTTTTGGGGGACTGTCTTATGTAATTTTGACGTTTGAAAAGTGCTGATTCTCAGCCAATTTTGAATAAATGACTTTTGAATTTGAATTTAGCGTCACCAACCTGACCGTGACGTTCAGTTCCGTTCACTGTTCAGAAAGAGCACAAAATGCGTTTGAGAAATTTTTACTTCAAAACGTTTCGCTTTATGATTACAGGAACCCAGGAACCGGGCGTTATCAGTACTTTATCAGGGGGATGTCTAACAAGTAGAAAATAAGACAAGACTGAAAGCTTGTTTCATTTCACGCGCGTATGACTCTAGTACAGGATCGCATCAACATTCCACGAAGTAATTCCATGTTAACCTAATTTCGAGACAGTTCCGTCAACTTTGATACAGTTGTGAGTTAAAGTAAACTTTGTTTATTGTACACTGAGATACTTAAGTGCACTGAACTGAGCTGTCTTAGCCACTTGCTTAGTCATAAAACATGACATTCATAAACACTACACAAAATAAATAAAATCCAATTATATTTGTGTCATTTTATTAAGACTCGCAAGCACTTTTGAATTGTGAAGAGTCAAGAAATCTTTCAGTTATTTGAAGACAGTTCCCATGCTAAATTGTTCGTGAATAGGAAGAAAAACGGGCAAGTAACATTCTGCATATTCAAGTCAATGAAAAATCGTTACCTTCAATCAGTCCGGCCGTCAAGAGAATGCGTTTCTGACACCTGTCAGTTGGACAATAGGGATGAGGACCAAAAATGTTTTTTAGTCCGTTTTTGAGATTACAAAAAAATATTGAACACGTATTTTTATTTTTTTACGTAATCTAAAGATCACGGCAATACATTGAGGTAAAATGTGCCATGACGTCACCAGTATGTAGATTTTATACGTACTAGTGACGTAGCGACCCCCACTCTCCAACTTAAAATGCGTTTTATCTAAGTAATTTCTTATTAATATGATAAAACAAAAAATACGTGTCTAATATTTTTTTATTATCTGACTGACGGACTAATTAGAATTTAATTATTTTTTACCCAGGCATCATCCCTATTTCTAGTAGTAATGAGGTTCAAATTCGCAAAACACATATTCGGTAATATAAAACTGACAGGTGCCAAGAACGCATTCTTTCGACGGCCGGAGTGTAGGTACCTACGTTATTATTACACACATATTAGTATGTGTACAACACATGACATAACATCACGCCTTGTTTCCCCGAAGGTTAGGCAGAGGTGTACCTATAGTACACCCACATTTCACCAGTTATGTTTAATTCCCATGTAATAGGGGGCGAGCCTAATGCCATCAAACGGGCACAAAACTAGACTCCGGATCAAACCCTTTGCCCGACCTGGGAATCGAACCCAGAACCTTATGCTCAACAATAGCAAACACATTAAATATTATAAAATAGTCCTTATAAAATTTTCGCACAATACCCTTTAATTAAGTAATTTCTTACCAAAGATTTTTTACACAAGATAGACTGTTCAGCATTTAAATTAATTGGTACCAGTAAATCCATCCCCTATTCGACTGAATAGACAAATAGCTAACTAAGTAAACTATCTTCTCTATTACCACCCTTTTCTATCTTTTCTATAGCAGTCGAGATAAAAGGGAGACAAGCTGAAACAGCATGTTACTCAAAGGTGAAAATTCGACCCGCATGGTACCTACACGTTGTTTACGTTGCTATGCGAACATTTATCGAAATGCGAATCTAATCGGAAAGGTAAAATGTCGACCGTCGATACTCCATTTTGATAGTCACTTGTTTTTGACTTGAAAAAATATTAGTTGAGGCAAATCTAGGTTCGGTCTGTACCCTAATTGAGTAATACACGATCAATCAGAATCTGAATCGTTTTGAAACAGATTGCTAATCCATTGCTGCACTATTTCGAAAAAAAAAATCTGCTCAACAACGTAAATAACGCAATGAATGTTGTTGAACTGTCAAAATGAAACAGATTAGTCGTAATAGTTTACCAAAACGTGTTACGTAATTAGATAGCTGGTCATTGATGGTATTTTAATTGATTTTGTATGAGTTCATAGATTCCAGGACCATTTAATATTTGTAGTGAATTCTACAAATCAATGTAGGTACCAAATTCTTTTTTTTTGTTTCTAATTCATGTCGTTATTGCATATGACATGAGTTTTACAAAATCTTAATAATAGTAACAAAGTACACATAGACCCGGGCACAACAACATATCTATATTTCTCTCATGGATTCGTTATGAGACAAACATCAACATTTCCAAAAAAAAAAAAACATTCTGCATGATATTTTTCTGAAGACTGCTTTCCATTAAGGCGATAAAGCAACATAATTTCGGAAGATCTCAATTAATGGTACCTACTGTTTGGAACAAAAACATTATTTTTCATGAATGTTCACAATGCACATTAATAGAAGACAAAATACACATTAATCATGTACACCATAACAATTACAGATATAAATGTAGAAATTTTACATATCGGACTTATAGCTAAAAGCGATCTTATACAGACAATATTTAGGTACAATGTACTTTATTTCCTAAGCAATAAGGTCGAAAAGTGGTCTGGCACCTGTGTCCTCGATAGTACATAGAATGAAACACGTTGTCTGATCAGTTTTACAATTAATAAATTAATACGCTAAGAGGGTGACCGTAAACAAAATTAAAACTTTAAAGTTCGTAACAATATTGCCTTTCTGCCAGCCCTTATAAGCTCATCCTTGAATATAAATTGGATCAAATTAACAAAGTTTTATTACAGGAAAACAATCAATAGTTTAAGACTAATTCGCAGATTAGAAGCAGGTTCGTTGCCCCGATATCAGTCAAGTGCGAAATTAGATTTATTTTGTAGTTTCATTTTAAATGGCCAAAGATGATCCTCAGCAGATCCACAACAATTCGACAACTATGTAGCTATAAAATAATCTCACCAAAATTACCGAGCCAAAAAAACCAAAACCATCGACGGCATGTGAAGCCAAGTCAGAGGCCCATGGGCGGCTTTAAAACTCTGACACCAGGTTAGTCACACGAGAAGAAGAAGACTAAAATAACATTAAAAACCGTTATTATTCGCATCGGCTTTTATTTCCAAAGATGATTATTATTTCCGGATACTAGATTTGTGTCCAGTTGTTGGCAATAGGCTCGTCCCTATTACAAGGAACTTAAACATAGCTGGCTAAATGTAGGTATTACTATATATACGCCTCTGCCAAGCCCTTTGGGGATTACAGGCGTAATGTTATGTTACGTTATTATTAATATTTTAAGTTTTATGAAAACCACTTTCGGTACTTCAACAGCATAACCCTACACCTAAGTCAATGTGGCGCTATAACGTGTTCCATTTGAAGTCACATAACTCTAAGGTAATGCTCTAAGTAAAAATAATACAAAAAGTCCTAGAACAAGTGTTCCAAAAATACATAGTTTCGAACATAAAATAAGACTAGACTCTCGATATATGTATCTACGTTTCATTGATAAGTACGAGTAAATCATTTTCATTCAAATCACTGATAGCCTAGGGGTGTGACCGTCGGAATGCCAAGTCATAGGTCACGAGTTTGAACCCAAGGCACGCACCTCTTACTTATCGGATTCATGTGCGTATTGTATAATTATCACTTGCTTCAAAAACGGTGAAGGAAAACATCGTGAGGAAACCGGCATGCCTGAGAGATATTTCTCAATGGCATGTGAAGCCAAGACAGAGACCCATGGGCAGCTTTAAAACTCTGACACCAGGTTAGTCACTAACCACACGAAAAGAAGAAGATGCAAAACCAATCACTCATATTCTAAGCTATGAAAATGCAACGTTGTGATTTTTTTTTTTATGGACAAAAATTGTCTGAATTAAATGTATTTTCACGTAATGGTGTTTCCATAAATAATCGTGAGTTTGTCAAATAATTTTGTAAGAAAAATGAAAAAAAAAAACGAAAATAATAATCATTGAAAAATAATTCGTATGCCAGTGGTTTCTCTGACATGGTCGCATTAATACCCTGAATTATACGAAATCAAAAAGGAATACGTTGTATAATATATTTTTTAAGACGTTTGCTCCATGCTTAACAAAAAGTAATTGAATAGTATTAATTGGGTATTTTCAATCTTAAATTGAAAGGCATCCTTTCAAGAAAAAAAAAATTAAAACTTTTTCTATCCGTAATGCAATTAAAGAGGTCCTTGTAATTGTACCTCCGATCCCTCTGGCCTTACAAAAGGCCTGAGAGCACTTAGCGTCGAGACCTCATCCCTCCGGAGTTGGTTGACCCCGCGCGAGCCTGCGTTTGATAAAAACGCCGGGAGGCCTTACCATGTGCTTGTATTTTCAGTGTTACTGAAGGAAAGCGTCAGTCGGCAACGAGCCGTCGCTGACGACGCACGTGTCCGCGCCAGCCTGTGAAAGCTCCGCGCCGCGTAAATAACTTCGATACACAATACGAAAATACCTAGATTCACTTTTAAACGTTAAAATAATTTGAAGTTTAAAAAATAATCTTTTAGATTTTGTGTTGCTTGAGAAAGTAGTGAAACATTTATAGCGCTTAAAACTTTCTTCGATTAGAAACTTTTTGTGCGTTGGTTAGGAGACCACCGTTCAGACATTAACGTTGCTTTCACACCCAATCACCGTTGAAACTGAACTTGGAATTATACGCAGTAAATTAGACTATACTCTCTCTGTAAACGTGCTCGATGAAATGTAAACGATAATGTGAGGACATAATAATGAATGTTTTGTTGATATAGTTTGAAAACAATCGCTCGTCGATGCGTGTAGTGGTGATTCAATTTTATGCTTTGACTGGCGGTTTCCTGCGACGACAACGAACGGAAGTCAGCGATATGAAGACCGTGTAAAGTCAGTTGGAAATAGCAGCTCGGTTCATCAACAGAACGGTAACTAACATTTTGTTTTCTCTGTAACAACAATTCCCATTATGGATGTATGTACAATGTATGTAACCATCTTATACACACACGGAGGTGCAGTTGAATCAAAACAAACTTCAGTTGCACGTTTGGTGTTTTCATTTGATGAAACCTATTTCGGCGTTGCACTTCGTTACGTCACGGAACTTGGCTTAATTGAACATATTGGCACGTTGCTACGGAGTTTGTTCATTATTGGAATTCCTTTCACGTTCGCATTGAGAATTTGATTACACGTAATATTTTGTAACAAGTTTATCACACGAATGAAAGTGTATCCAACCGTACTTATTCGTTGAATATTTAGAGATAAGTCACGAACATGACCGGAGTTTTATTATGTCTGATAGTTTTATTATGAATGGACACACAATTCCTGTTCGTCCAACATTTATGACAAAGTGACAAATCTTTTGTCGTAAAATATTTGGGCATAACTTTCGCGGTCTCATATACAGGGTGTAAAAAAAAAAAGATTCATGACCAAGTAAAATTCTACGTATTCCGTACATGTAAATAAAATGTTGCGCAAAAATAATTGCTGAATAAAGGATTTTTATTTATGTTATAAAAAATCCATGATAATAAAAACACCTTTATTTGTTTCATACATCACATCTCCATAAAAAAATCTCTTTGTCTATGGGTCATTAAAACAGATTGTGCCATATAACGTTTTGTACTGATGTTATAATAATCATCATTATCAATTTTATGGCTATTGTACCGTCCTCTCCGACTCGAACAGAAGTCTATTTTTAGTAGCCATTACTTTTTAGGGCAGAGCCCATCTTCATCAGCATTATGTTGCTGTAGATAGGTACCTGTTTATGTTTGATTTCTATCGTTGCTCTTGGCTTTTGTTACAAGTTTACCGAGTTACTCACTCGTGATTAATGCCGATCAGCTTGATAACGAAACCCATCGAATTTTGAAATTGCTTACTTCCCCAGTTGCTTAAGGTTTTTACTATTTCAAAATCGGTTCTTAAATTCGTAAAACATTTAAAAAAAGTTCAATTTACTGGCCATTATTTGTTAAAATGATAAATTGTGCATTATTATATAGAAGTGGTATGTTTTTCATAGGTTTAAATCAGAGAGTCAAATTGGTTTTTATAAAATTTGAGTTTGAAATGAATTTCATGGCATTAGTATAGTTACTATTAATATATTATCCAAACAAGAGATACTCTAATACCTACAATAATTTGAGTAATTTATGCGGCCTACCCAAATTTAATTTCTTTGGTATTGTTTGTCGAATCGTTGAGCTCCTTAAATTCTGAGTTGAGCTGCACGATTACTGACAAACGCGTGCACTGACTGGGCATTTTCACTCAACCTGTGATGTTCCTTCCTCAAAAGACCATTTCAGACACCAATCTACATGGTGTTCACATGATTTGACCAAGATTATGTCTGGACTTTAAAAGAAACTGTGACCTCTGAGTTTGTTTCGGCCTTTCTTTTCAGAGTAGTCAGATAGGAAACGCCGACCTCATCTAGTAGACATGTTTAATTTTGTTGAATAGCGTATTAAAATAATGAATTAAGTAATTTAATACAAAAAACTGCTGTTAATATTTTTGCTTGAAGTACAATTTAAAAAAATCGTAATGTTATTTTTATGGAAATTTCCGTGGACGAAAATGTTTAATTCTGATATAATATATTAGTTTTACGAATTTTCAACATAATATAACCAAAATTTTCCTGTTAACTATTTTGCCTCAATTTTTATTCACAAAAATGCGTTTTTGTTTTTTTTACCTTGATCCTCGAAAATGTTTATTTTTTTTATATTATTTGAAGAGCTAAAGTTCAAAAACACTTTCCGACAATGATTTCTCAATGTTGTTTAATGACCTACTATCGTATATTGATCGTCAGACGTAAGACATGTCTGTTAAAATTGTTTAAACAAATATAGCGACTCGATTATCGTGTTCGCACATTCATTTGCATATCATGATTTCTGTCACGCCTATACAAATTAGAATACGCGAATTTTGTAATACGGAAGACGTACGAGTAATACATATGTCAGGATGGTATTTGCATTATTCAGTATTATCATTTTGTAGGTCCCATTTCTATAAAATTATTTTTACTTTTAACGAATGTCAATCGTAGATAGTACTTATTTTATTGTTAATACATATTTTGATTAAAAAAAAATACATTGTGATTAATATTCTTCTTATTTCTTTATTTTTATTTTTTATTTCTATTAAATTAATATTCACGTGTTTTTGGATCAAAAACGTATTTTTGCCTGCCTAAAACTTAGCATGAAAACATTGAAAATCCATAAGTATATTTTCGTTTTTAAAGATATTATACGGAAAAATAAAAAAAGAGATCGTATCTTTAAATCTTTTCTTCCCTATTTTAATTAAAACTCGGAAGCTCTGTTAAATAAGGGTCAAACTTTAGACCCTTTTTAAATTTAAATATGGACCTCGACGCTCTGTATTAAAAATGTAGCTCTGCCTGTTACGGAGAAATTTTCTTGATTAAATTTTAATATTCAACGGATGATTCAAAAACGATTTCACAACCAAAACCTTACGATCAAGTTATGGAGAAAGGTTTTGTCCAAAATTTTGATAAATGTAAAAAAAAATACGTTAAGAATATGTTTTTTTTTTCTTGTGTTGTTTAAAAGGTTTTTACGCGTATTTATTGTCCGTTGATTTTCTAGTAACTTGCATGAGGTATTCTTAAAACGCTATATTAACTATCTCCATTTAATTTAACGATTACCATAGTGTTGACTTTGTCTACAAAAAGTTAAAGAAATTATGTACACCAATACAGTTTTCTCTTTAAGCGTTTAAAATATTTAACATAATTTGATTCAGAAATACGAGTACGCAATGATTTTGATACCGGACGTTTGCCGAAATGTTTTGTAAACATATGTACGTAATTTATTACTGTACTAGTATCAAATGTAAAAGGAAAACATGGCACAGTAATGCATTTGCGATAAAATTAAACATGTACTATGCTCTATTTACGAAAATTATACTGGTATTTGTAATTTTACATCATTGATATTTAAACAAAGCTGGCTCGTTGTTCAAGTGGTCGCAAGCACTACTGCTGAGCATGGTTAGGCAAAGTGTTATTGAGCTTTTCCATCTGGAATTTTTCAGTAGCAGCCTTTTTTTTTTTTTTGATTGTGGTAAAATATCAAATAACTTCTCCCGCTCTCAGCGGAGCGGGAGGGTGTGTCAGACTTTTACTGACTAAAACCCACCCGTATTCCTTCCGTTACCTGTGTGCCGGGGCCGCGATATCCCTTTCGGACAAACCCGCAACCCCAGCAGGCATTGGTCCTTACGGACCCCGCCAGTTGCTGCTGACATCTCTTTGAGGCGCGCGTGGAACACAACGCTCCGTCGACCCGGGCCTGGTCCTTATTGGACGGCAAGCTACCCATTGCTCATCGTCCGCAAACCCGCGCCTCTGGACATCGGCTCGTGACTCCCGACGCCCGGGGCGTCTCCTGCGGCGACTAGGGGCGCGAAGGCGTGCAGCTTGCATCTCCCTCGCGCGCTCCGCCTCCTCCTTCGCGAGCATAACTGCTTCGCAGAAGGAGGTGACGGCCTCCCATGCACTCTCGCTCCGAACCATGGCCTGAACCAGAGCCGGATGCGAGAGATCGCCGCCGCCGATCGCCTCCGTGAAGACACAGCGGTGCTCCACCCAAGCAGGGCAGACCTCCACCGTATGCTCCACCGTGTCCTCCGGGCGATCCACACAGTGGTGACACCCGGGCGTTTCCTCCCGTCAGTAGCAGCCTGGAGCCTGGATTTGTGCCCGGTGGATGGCAATAGGCTCGCCCCCTATTATATGGAACTTAAACATAGCTAGCGAAATATGAGTGTACTATAGGTGCACCTCTACCTATCCCTTCGGGGAAAACAGGCGTGATGATCTATGATGTTTTTAACAAATCCCAGTTTAGGAGTCAGGCCTACGATACCTACTATAGTTTGTCCGAACCGTAAAAAATACAATAAAAAGAAATCGACACGTGTTTCACCTCTCAACGTGGCATCCTCAGGGTGTCTGCGTCGATTTCTAAAGTTTCGTTCTTTTCTACTGTTTTTCGGAAAAATTCTGGCAAATCTTAAGGATCGACTATATGAAATCGTGTTAAGGGTTTTGAATAAGTTTATATATAAAGGCTCGTACAGACCAGCGCGACGCGACGGCGCGACGCGACGGCGCGACGCGACACGAACAATACAATTTCTAAGAAAACTTCACAGTATAACAATAACCAGTGTCGCGTCGCGCGACAAGTCGCGCTGGTCTGCACAAGCCTTAAAACTTATAGTAGTAGTCACGAAAAAGAAAACGTCTGGCTAGCTAAAGAGTTTTACCAGTCAGTGACAAAATTGGATTGTGGATAAAATTTGTAGATAATAAAAAATGAATATCACAAAAAACGTACAAAAAGGTAAAGCAAAATACGGCAGTGTTTTGATAACTTTAAAGAATTTACTTAAACTTAAATAAAGACTGCAAAGAACAGTAAACCCACCGATAATTTCCGTTTTCCATAACATTACTTCTGTTTTACGGAAAAAGTTCACAAAGATGTAACATTGATGGTGAAAATTCAGAAAATTGCCGTACATTAAGATACGCAAAACAGAAATAATGTTATGGAAAACAGAAAAAAATCTGTGGGTTCACTGTCCTATGTTGTCTTTATTTAGCTGCGCCCCGCGGTCTCCCCGCATAAGTCTCGATACCATGGGAATATTAGGATAAAAGTATCCTATGTCCTAACCGAGGTCATGGTCTACTCATGTGCCAAATCCGTTCAGCCGTTTAATCGTGAAAGCGTAACAAACAAACAAAGAAACTCACTTTCGCATTTATAATATTAGTCAGAATAACATTAATTGGGTGATTTCTTATTTACGCCAAAGAAATCAAAATAGTTTTTTTTTTTTTGCAATCATCTGCAAGGTTTATGCTCAATCCGATTTTCTCATTAACTAGTTGGACTCTTCAGCCAGACGTGTTTTTTTTTCGTTGCTACTACTTTAAGTATTTTATAAAACTTATCAACACCCATAACCCGATTTCTTATAGCCGACCCTTAATTATCGAAAACAAGGTAGCTAAGTAAAAAAAGTTAGTTTGCATAGTTGAGCCAGTTATTCATACATGTTAGCTTAGCTGGCATAGTTTGCGGTTGACGCACATGTGTGAAAAACTGGCTCAACTATGCAAACTAAGTTAGTTTAGCTGGCGGTGGACGATCGGCTTAACCATTTTAGAAGATAAGTGAATCATTGAACACAGATTGAACGAAATTAATATTAATTATGTAATTATATTACGTAGATTTAATTATATGTTGTAAGAAATTTAACGATAAGTATGTATTTGTGTAAGTAAAAATCAATTTAAGCTTCAGATCTTCTAAATCCTATAACCAACAATACCAAAGTCCCACAAGTGTTTACTTAATATTATCGGATAACGTTTGGACCCAAATGAGTCCTCAGAAGCTGGTAAATCCCTAAACATATTTAGTGGTACTTATCCTAACGAGTACGCCCTGAGGTCAAGGGTTTGTTTGGGATGGGATCTGCGTAGACTCAAGTAAGAGGAAACAACAACAGTATTAGAACTTTACCTATAGTAATAAAACTGTACTTATAGCATTTACATAATCAGGCTTTAATGTTCCCACTGCTGGGTCACAGGCCTCCTCTCTACGAGAGGGAGTACGCTGTAATCTACCACGCAGGCTTGTCTTCGAAATTTTAGTTCCGGGTCATGTTGGTTTCCTCACGATGTTTTCCTTCAAAGTTTTGAGAGTAGAGGTGATGAAATTATTTACATAAAGTAAAATGAGGCGCCTGGGTTCGAACCCATGTCCTTACAGCTCGTAAGTCGGAGCAGCTACCACTGGGCCGCGACAGCCCTTTAATGAAAATAAAAATGAAATAAAGCTGTATAATAGGTATGGGCGGTATTTCACGTCACTAGTTACAATAACTGGCTACGGGGCATGTAGCCAAATAGCTAGTTTCAAGTCCAACTGTAAACACGTTATTTTGTAACTAGTTACAATTCGATACTACATCGAAAATGTAACTACTTACAAAATAACCGTCTTAAACCTGAATAAATTAAGAAAGAATGAAGGAAAGTTTATACATTACGTTAATGATGTAACTGCTTATTATGTAGCAACAAAAACGTATTTATTCCAAAAATGTAAAGCTTGTAACGTATTACGTAGGTAATCATCTATATTTTCGTTTCGCAAAAAACTGTAACACCTCGATAGAATCACCATGTTGAATCACTGAATAGAATTTGAAAAAATTACTAGTTACTACAAAAACAGGTGACGCCTTCGAAGTCCCTAGTTCGTTACGTTTCGCGATAATCACGTAACGACCCACACCTGCTGTAATAGATAGTGCCATCCACGAAGACACGCTCCACTCTTCATCCTAAACGCGATTACTGAACTGTAGGCGATTTGGAAGAAGAAGAAGTGGTAGTCAGTCGTGGGTTCAAAACCTGCACCCTAATTACGAAACACACTTCCAATACCTACCCATCTGAATGATTTTGAAAGATATTCCTAATCCATTGCTTCATATGTTCGAAAAATTTGTCTGCTCAACAGCGTATTATAACGCAATGAATGTTGTTGAACTGTCAAAGGCCACTGCTACGGTTACTGTGTTATGCAATTACGCCGCTGGTAGTCTCGAAATTTACTTTGTATTTACTTGTCTTTTTTTGCTACAGCACGACTGCGCAAGTACTACTACTGAGCATTAGGATTCGATTCCGGGACCGAGGAAAGGGTTATTGGGTTTTTCCATCTGGAATTTTTCAGTAGCAGTCCGGATTCTGGATTTGTGCCCAGTTGATGGCAATAGGTTCGCCCCCTATTACATGGGGCTTAAACATAACTGGCGAAAAGTAGGTGTACTAAAGGTATATATATACACCTCTGACTAACCCTTTGGGGGAAACATGCGTGATGTTGTGTTATAAAATAATTGTAAGAAAACAGGCATTGTAATGTCCTAGAACCAAAAATTCAAAGACATCATGACGTAATACCTATCTACCCGCACAGGTCCCCCGCCCGTGTAGTGGACACTAGCACCCTTCCTCCTACAGAGAAGACACACGTCTACCTGCATAAGTCCCCCGTGGTGGACACTAGCTCCCTTCCTCCTATAGAGAAGACGCACGTCTACCTGCACAAGTCCCGTGTGGTGCACACTAGCTCCCGTCCTCCTACAGAAAGGACGCACGTCGACCTGCACAAGTCCCCTATGATGGGCACTGGCCCCCTTCCTCCTACATAGAGGACGCACGTCTACCTGCACAAGTCCCCTGTGGTAGACACTAGCTCCCTTCCTCCTACAGAGAGGACGCACGTCGACCTGCACAAGTCCCCTATGGTAGACACTAGCTCCCTTCCTCCTACAGAGAGGACGCCTGAGTCCCAGCAATGGGAATATGATAGGTTGATTATGCCAATAATGAGAACTACATTATGTTTTGCACATTTGTCGCTTTTATATTAAATATTTCATTTCATGAGAGCAATGGTGGCCCAGTTGTAACGGCCCAACTTAGCCCACGTTCGCACAGCCGTAAAAATATCGCAGCGGGATTTTATCGCGCACTGGATTTTCAACTCTCGGTGTTGAGTCGAGCGTTGAAAAAAACACACTGTTGGATTTTCAACTCTCGGAGCTAAGCAGAGCGTTGAAAATCTAGTGCACGCAAAAAGTCGCCGCGGGAAAAAATCGCCCCTGCGAACTTAGACGCACGGGCGATTTTTTCCCGGGGCAATTTTGTTTACGAGTTGTAGGTCGTGGGTTCGAACTAGGCACGAGCTTAACTTTGTGTAAATAATTGTAACACCGCTGCTCTTAAAAACGGTGAAGGAAAACATCGTGAGGAAACCGGCATGTCCTAGAATAAAAAAATCGAAGATATGTACCAACCCGCACTGGGCCCGCGTGGCGAATACAGCCCACTCCCTCTCGAAGAGAGGAGGCCTGTGTCCCAGCAGTGGGAACATTATAGGCTAAATGTGCTTATGCCTTTGTTATTTCTTTTAATTGTTTTTTATCTGACTGCGAAACTCGAAAGGAAAATTTTGTGCTAGGAAAATAGTTTCTCTAAAAATCTACTAATTTTGCTTACGAAGATCAATAGAGTGGCTCTTCAATTTGGCTCGTCTCTCGTCAATTATGTCTAACAACGCTCGTTAAATACGGGAGGGTCTTTAAACGATAATTATATTAGGAAGAGTATACCCCTTATTAGTGAAGAATGGAAGATACAAAACCCTAGGGGCCAACTTTTCAATCGTGAGATAACTCATACGAGGATATAGAGGTATATGGAACAGGGTGTAAAGTTCACTCAATCTCCGTAAAAAAGGGAGTCGTGTCTGGTGGGCTCAGTAGCCCACCAGACACGACCCGCCGATAGGTGTCGGGACGTTGTATATATGCTACACGCGTAGTAACCCTGCTTGCGCGATGCAGGATTTTGCGTAACATCTGTTGCGATGTGTAGTTTGCATGTGGCGATGTAGATGACGCCACAAGAGGAATAAAAATTACGGTTTGAGATTTTTGTAAAAGTTATCTTTTTTTTTTGGTGGTAGTGGGAAATTATCAAATAACTTCTCCCGCTCTGGGCGGAGCGGGAGGGCGTGTCAGACTCTTACTGACTAAAACCCACCCGTGTTCCTTCAGTTGCCTGTACGGTATCCCTTTCGGACTTTCCCGCGAGGACAAAAATTATCTGGCGGTTGAAAAATCAGCCCTTAGTTTAATATTAAAGTAGCCTGCGGGAATAAAAATAATGCGGTCTGACATGATGTTCTGAATAAACTGTTCTTTGTTTATTCAGTCTAAACAGGACGAAAAAGGACCAGTTTCCAACCGCCCCGGGCAAGACAAGCAGCTGACACTCTCAGTCACTAAAGTTATATTTAGCTACAACCTAATTTACATTGTTTTTAACATATAATTAATTAAGGATACTTTTAAAAGTTTTTTGGGAGTTTTTGTATTACTTTGCTAAATATAGGGTGACACAATTTAGGTACAGAGGTTCAAACAACTTCTTTTCAAGTCTCTCTTCAAATGCTTTCCAAAACAACCCCATGTATGTCCCGCGATTATTGACAGATTAGAAGCTAGTTTGTTTAAAAAAAATGAGGAAATTACCTACCTGATTACATATTTTTTCAGAACAAGTCAAAAAACAATTACCGGTTAGTAGTCAAATCAAATTCAAATGATTTTATTTCAAATAAAGCTGCATGGGCATATGAAAAGTCAGAAGCTAGGTTCACGGTTCCAATAATAATTGGTCGTTTCCTATGGAGAAGAGACGGTAAGAAACGTGTAGTTTCTTACCGTCTCTTCTCCATAGGAAGGTTACTCTTTTAAAAATAATTGGTTTTTACAATATTTTTAAATAAACAGTACAGGATGGGAGGACAGAGTACAATAGTCATAGTAGGTATTGTTTCTTGTGATGAGGCAATTATATTGATCAATATTGATTTTACTGGAGACAAAATAAATCGGCCACCGCTCTTCTAGTGAACCGTAGCATCCGTCTACATTTTACGTTAAATCCAAATACATTCAACAGTTACAAACTATCGCAATTTATTCCTAACACAAAATCATTTTCATGCATTTAAATGATGGAATGCTATGAATCATCAAACTATATGTTTATTTCTTACATCGATTCGATTTAAATTCGGCAACGCGTAAGTGACGTGGTATAACTTACTTTCTAACTTAAGATGATTGATATATTGAATAAATGTGCTTGTTCTTTATCGTGTATCTTTTTAAGTAATTATGGAATACGGATTTTAAATTTTGGTGTAATTTTTTTGACTATATGACCGGAATCAAGAAATCCGCTAGATCCGAGAAGCACAGAACTGGAGGCCTAATGACCAGCAGTTGACGTCTTGCGGCTGGAATGATGCTGATATAGCCTAGCCCCGTGGAAAAGAAAAAATGGCATGATATTGAAATTTTCTTGATACAATTTTTTTTTAAAGTTCTATCCATTTTTATGTTATTTTGAGTATCAAAGCGTACGCTTATGAGTTATTCAATGAAGTTTACTTTAAAACATACAGAGCTATCGTATGAAAGATTAAGCTAAGCTATTTATGATTGAAAAATACTTTTTATTTAGAAAAGACGTGAATTCGTTTTGGTCATAAATACAGAAAAACTAACATTCATTTTCAAGGTAGGGCTTTAATGCTATGTAGGTAAATATTAAACAACCAGGGAGTATTAAGGCTCTGCTCGCTGACAGGCGCGACGCGACAGTGCGCTGCCACAGCGCAACGCAACAGCGCGACACGACTAATTTCTATGTAAACTTCATGGTAATTGTTCTACCAGAATCGCTTCGCAAATTTCCGCGGGAGCCTTTAAGCTTGTTCACATTTCTTTTTTCCATTACATTGAAATGAAATGTTGAATATTATCGCATAATGAATGTTCAGTTGAAGCAAGCTTACTATTGCTGCTAACTAACTTTAAGATTAAAACTGTCAATGTCAGTATTTCCTGCCTAGGAAATAAAACGTCACCGTTGTTATATCAGGAATATGCGGCGAATCTTTAGAATTCGCGTAATAATGCTGTCAACAGCACGTTCTAAAAACAGTTTAAGCAAGATCTAAAAACTTTATATGTAACTTTGTAACATAAAAAAATGCAAATAGGTAAATAGGTATCCGTGTATGAGGTCTATGACAAGTAGGTGGAGTCAAAAGTTTTAAGACATGTAGTTACTCTAAGTAAACATGGGATCCATAAAAAACACTGGACTACTACCGTTCATTCAAAGCCGTCTTCTCGTACGTGCCGATGATATTAATAACGTCGAAAGCACTCTAAGTGTGTTGGAAGAGAGAAGAGCCATTGATCAAATAGTCTCCCAGTTCAAGCTTGGTTCCATTCCGTCCAGCCCGCCGAGCATGGCCCAAATATATTTGATTTATCGTTACTTTTACGGACGTGACAAAGCACGGTCTGTAAGGAAATAAATAACTTTTTATTGTTCCCATCAGTTAAAGCCTAGTGGAGTGACGGTCAGACTGCCAAGTCATAGGTCTCGAGTTCGAACCCAAGGCACGCACTCGCAGACTTTTCGGATTAATTTGCGTGTTGTATAATTATCACTTGCTTTAAAAACGGTGATGGAATACATCGTGAGGAAACCGCCTGCCTAAGAGATATTTCTCGACGGCATGTGAAACCAAGTCATAGGCCCATGGGCGGCTTTAAAACTCTGACACCAAGTTAGTCACTAACCACACGAAAAGAAGAAGATTGTTCCCATCTTTTACTGTCTTGATCTGGGTGTTCTTTGTATTTTTTTTTTACAGTCTGACTAGGTACCTCATTGGTCTAGTGGTCATGAGGTTCGATTCCCGGGTCGTCAAAGTGTTATTGGGTTTTTCCATTTGGAATTTCTAAGTGGCAGCCCGGAATATGGATTTGTTCCCGACTGATGACAATAGGCTCGCCCCTGTTACATGGACTTAAACATAACTGGCGAAATGTAAGATACTATAGGTACACCTCTGCCTTACCGTTCCGGGGATACAGTCGTGATGTTATATGATATTTTTATTGAATTTCTAAAGTTTCGTATTTTTCTACTGTTTTGTGGAAAAATTACTGGCAAATCTTAAAGGCATGTTTTATGTTCCTTTGAAATATAATGCCGGTTATTGATGGATTACTATTCTCTTAGATACTATGCTCAAATGGCTGCTCAATAGTTAAGTACCTTGATAAATAGACAAAAAGTGACTGACTGAAAAATCTGGTCCTTCTTTGATCGTAAAAATTGTTCGGCGATCGGAAAATAGCAAAACTCTAACAAATTATGAATACCTTCTTGAATAAAAAACATTATTATTTGTTATTTTTAAAAATAGTAAATAGTTTAGGTACCTATAGGTAACTTACCCATTATAAAAAAAAACTTAAAAGCTTTAAAGGCTCGTGCAAACCAGCGCAACGCGACGGCGCGACGTGACTCGAACAATACAATTTCTAAGGAAACTTCACGGAATAACAATAACCGATGTCGCGTCGCGTTAGTCTGCATGGAGCCTAATAAATGCGCAAACAGCATCGTATACGATAAAGAACAAAACAGATTTAGTGTGGGAGACAGAGAGAGAGATAGAGTTATAACTTTCTTCTCTCTCGTGTAACGAAAAGTGCCTAAATGTGATGCCGGGGTAAAAAAAAACTAATTAGTCCGTCAGTCAGATAATAAAAAAATATTAGACACGTATTTTTTTGCTTTATCATATTAATAAAAAATTACTTAGATAAAACGCATTTTAAGTTGGGGAGTGAGGGTCGCTACGTCACTAGTAAGTATAAAATTTACATACTCGTGACTTCATGGCACATTTTTACTCAATGTATCGCCGAAATCTTTAGATTACGTAAAAAAAGAAAAAATACGAGTCCAATATTTTTTTTATTATCTGACTGACGGACTAAAAAAAATATTTTAGTCATCATCCCTATTCTCGTCCACACATGGAATCGCCGCTTAGAATGTTTCATAAAAAAGTAACACCAAATCGGCCCCAATTTCAATTTCAGACACAAAATATTCGACACTACAATACCAGCAAAATTCGTTTTACAGATAAAACTAAAGCTTTCCTACAAATCCTCTGAAAGTCACAGAGCGCATATCAACGAAACGTTACGTAAACAGACGTTTTATCGTAGCCAGCAAGCGCTTGACAATGTCTTCTCTAAATATTATAAAAACAAAGACGCATTTCGTGTCTGTGTTTGTGACCGCGTTGTTCTTCCTAACATTGCAACGGATTTTGATGCGGGTTTCATCATCATTTAGAGAACTTATTCCAGAAAGTTTATGTGTATGACGGAGAAAGGTGTGTGTCTCTTTTGTTATTATCAGGCATATTTTAACTACTGTGGGCGTACTGTGGGTACTGTTATTGCGCAATAGAAAAACCGTTTGCACTTCAGATCAAATTATAATTTACTATCAAATTAACCACACTAGCAATTCACACACTGTAAGTACAGAACACAAGTATTCGGAATGCGCGACAGTTTCTAAATGCCTTCACTGCTTGACCGCCACCCATGAACTCTGTTTAACTCCAGCCGGTCCGAGCGTTATGTCATAGACTCTGTCAAGCGCCGCTAGACGGCGCTGGCGGCCAGATTAGTCAACTCAGTAACATATTCCCGACATGTATAATACATTACCATTAAACTTACATACAGGGTGGCAGGGACATCCATGCGCAACCTGTTAAAATAAATAAATCAATTCTTTATTGGCGTAAAAAATGTGAACAAACGAAGCCCTGACTCCTGCGCTAGGTAAAACACCTAAATATATTACAGGTTCCAGTGTCTTCTTCTAATTCTGGACAACACTGCGTAGAATGTTATCACTGTCCATTCCAAGGTTACCTGGAAGAGATCGCAGAAAGTGATGAGGCCGCCCGTTGTATGTTTTGTAATGTTAAATGTATTCTTTTCTATGTATTTTCTGGTGTACATATTCACCATTCCACACATTTATTTATTTACTTATATAAATAAATAAATGTTTTGATAACGAAATATTTTCAGCGTTCTCACGTAAGACTGACTGGAGCAAAGCACTTCTCTTCTGAGGCTTTGCTGATAGTGCGTCATGACTATCGCTCTTTGAAAAACAATGATTGCGTACACGCTCGCAAAATACAGGTTAAATCTAAAAAAAATACGGCAGCTACAGCAAAAATTTCTTCTTTTTTGGGTCGATGGCAAAAGTAAAAATATTTTATTACGAGAATGTTAGATGAGTTTGGCCCAGTAGGCGGCCAGTCCTCAGAAGCGCAGGTGTATGGACACTTTGTAATTTCCAACATATGGGTCATGGTATGGTCAGGAGCACCGCATTAGCACTGAGTGCCGGGGGGGTCAATAATACCCCATTTCGCTGGGTTGTGCTTGCAGCGGCTTACTTGGGTCCACAGTCGATTGATTGCTTTCCATGTAGGCCACTGCAGGTCATGTCCGGGTGGCAGGTGCTCCTGGGTGGATGAAGTTGGGTGGTGACGGGTGCTGTTGCACTACTCTATTCTCACGTTTATGCTTGATCTTGGATTGCCTGGAACTGAAAGGAAGCTCTCCCTGCTCTATAGTCGGGTTGCGGGGTCGAGTTTTTTTAGAGGGGATGTCGGAGATGGGCTTCTTACTTACATTTCTTAAGCGCGCATGCGACTTCTCTTCGTACGCTAGGCTCATTGTCAAAGTTAGAAAAAAATAGATAGATATAAATAAATGCCGTCCAAATACGACACGGTTGGCGCAGTGGCTGAGCGATCGACTGCTGCGTAACGTGTCGCGGGTTCGATCCCCGCACGGAACAAATATTTGTATGATCTGCAAGTAGTTGTTCCGGGTCTGGGTGTTAGTGTATGTGAGTTTCTATGTTTGTAAACGCACCCACGATACAAGAAGAAATTCTTAGTGTGGGGCAACGTTTTTTTTAAAAATAAATAAAAATAATGAATGAAATATTATATACAATGTCCGTATCTTTGGACGGTATGTTCATTTCATGTTATGTGTACCGGAGTAGGAGTTTAACCGGATGCAGCTAAATACCAGTATTTTACATGAAGCGACTGCCTATCTGACCTCCACAACCCAATTATTGGGTAACACGATACCCCTTGGTAAGAGTTGTTGCCGGACTTTTGGGCTTTCGAGTACCCGTAACGACTGTCAAAGATCCACGAATGACAGCCGGGACCAACGGCTTAATGTGCTTTCCGAAGCACGAAAGGGTCTGGATACGTAATGGATGGTCACCCATCCACAAAACGACCGCGGCAAGCATATCTTCGACCCGTGCGGTTGTTATTATATATAGGGTATTATCCTTGAATCTAAACTTTGTAAAAAAAACAAAAAAATCGATTAAACGATGGTGTCCTTCGATAAGAAAAAAGTATAATATGGCGTTCAATTTTCCAGTTCAGTCCTATCGATTTTTTATTTCACATGTTGGTTATAAAGAGCGAATGAGAACCTTTTTTAAAAATAAACTGGACTGGAAAATCAGTTCGCTTGAAGGAACATAACTAAACATAATTCACACGACCTGTTTTGCATGTTCTTTTATATAAGAATTTTTCAACAGTAAACTAATTACAGGTATGAGGTATTTTAGGTCGTTTCGGGTCGTCAGAAGCCTGAAAGACAACCAGTCTTACCCCAAAGGGATATAATATTACCCAGTAACTGGGTTGTGAAAAGGCTAGGCTATGAGGGAGGTATTTAAGGGTTCTTTGGCTTGCAAAATTTACCCATTATTGGTTTAGAACATTAGGTACGAGTATATTAAAAGTTAGGTAAATTTCAAACAACTAATAATCTTTATGTGGGTACTTACTTACGTGTTAAAACCAGTCTTCCATCGAAATTGCAGTCACATTCAAAAGTTTTAAAACGTATTTTTCTCAGAAAAGAAAAAAAAACTTTCGCACAACTCAATGAGCAAAACCTTTTCGAACAAAAACTGTTTAAATTAGAGTAATCAGGGATTGCATTGAAACCAAAATAGCATGTGACAGATGAAGAAAATCGTTCAGCGAAAACTGAACACTACTAAGTAAGTATATTAGTCTGAAAACAGCTTTTGTTAAATTAAGGGCGTCTGTGCAAAGCATCATACAGCTATTAAACTTTGTCTAACAATCATTAAAACGTCAGCAGAAATTAGGGTTGTAACCTACGAGATATCTTTCGACAAATCGCCTTACAAACTAACTGTTTATCTGATTCAGAATGTTTGATTTTATGGAATTTGTTCTTTGCTAATAGTTGCATTACTTGGGAAGCTGGGAATTGTGTGATTATTCTGTCTGTTATATTATGTGTAATGGAGTACTTAACAGGTTATTTATATCTCCACTAGTAATAATATATTATATTAAGAGCTAATAAGTTTGCATGTAGAAGGTAATCTCCAAAACTACTCATCCAATTTCAATAATTCTTTCACTGATAGGAAGCTACGAAGGTCGTTAAGGTTGTGGTACAGACGATCAAACTGAACAATTTTCTCCATTGGACCAACATCATAATCGCGAAAAAATTATCGGCCGTCCCATAGATTTGGGTCGAGTAGGTATTTTATTTTATTTTATTCACAAGGGAACTACAACAGGTAACAACCACAGTATATTACTAGGTTCACATTATAGGTTTCGACCTGATTATCACCCAAAGCGTAATCGCACAACAACAATAGTAATGATAAATGAAATTAATTAATTATGGACGAAGTTATCTTGACGAACAACTACCGGAGACATATTATGAATGCGTGCCACCGTCCGGGTGAGTCCATCAGACATATTATCTCTGGCTGTTCTCGTCTGGCTAACGTCGAGTACTTGCACAGGCATAACCAAGTGGCCAGGATTATTCACCAGCAACTTGCTTTGAAATACAAACTTGTGGATTCTGGGCCCGACCCAGTTCTCGAAAATGACCATGTCACGTTGTACTGGGATCGGTCTATCATTACTGACAGGACTATTGTTGCCAATAAGCCTGATATAGTGGTGATAGACCGATTAGCGCGCCGCGCAATGATAGTCGATGTTTCCATCCCACATGACGGGAACCTCGTGAAAGCTGAGAAAGAGAAACAAATAAAATATCACGACTTAGCACACGAGGTTGTCGACATGTGGAATGTGAGCTCGACTATCATTTTGCCGATTGTCGTAACGGCCAACGGCCTGATAGCCGAAAGCCTCGACCAACATCTCTCGAGGCTCTCGTTAGGCGGTTGGATCAAGGGCCTGATCCAGAAAGCAGTACTCCTCGCTACGGCTCGCATTGTGAGGAGGTTCCTGTCTCTGCATCCCTAACCACCGGTAGCTTGGACCCTGCTCCCGACATCGGCGGAACACTATTTTTATATATTTTTAAATGTTTTTTATACAGTTTTTAAGAAATATTTAAAAATGTATTTTGTATGTTAAAATGTTAAATAAAGGAAATAATGATAATAACAACGGTAAAAAAAAAACACAAAAGTACAGCCACAAGGTCTATGTGTCTGCCCTCCGACACACTTCTACTTAGGCAGTGAATGTGTAGGTGACCAATCTGATACACCCTGTATTTTATGTTATAGTTTGCTTCCACGCGGACGAAGTCGCGGGCAGAAGTTAGTTTATTAATACACTAACAGTAGGGTTTTTAAGATGCCGTCATGTTTATTATTTTTTTAAATAGAATAAGCGTTCATGTCATATTTTTCTTTGTGTACTTATGAACGTTTTTGTTTTCAGTAAATTTATTACTAAACTCAAATTACATGAACAAGACGAATGAAGAAATTTATTTTATAAAGCACTATGAAAGCTTTTATGACTATTTTAAGCTTGAAAATTATTTATCTTTTAGAATTTATGATAAATTATAATATCTATTCATTTTGTAAGTTTCATATTTGGCAAAGACGTAGCCATTAAAATATGAAACTTAGTTTCATTCTCTGCTATTATGAATAAACACGAATATTCAAAAAGTTACATGAATAATGAATATTTAGAATTTATGATTTTAAAAACACTTAAAAAAAAAAAACTACAAATACTGAGAAGTTTTTGGTACCTCGCCACATCATGTGTGAATTTTTCAAATTTCTATTTAATACTTTAAAAAAAGTTAATAACAACCTCCTCAACCAAAGGTTTATTCACAAAAAAATACAGAAACGCATTTATAATGTACATTACAATTCATTACAAGTTGCAAGATCTGGAAAAAAAAAATATAACCCTGTCTCTTAGACCGGGATAGCCTGTATTCTAAAAGACACTTATATCAGTAGGTACTATACGTACATATTATAAATTAAAGTTGCTTTACGAGTCAAAAAAAAAAAAACAAAATTCAAAAGTAATTTATTCAAACTAGGCTGAGAAGCAGCACTTTTCGAACGTCGAAATTACATAAGACAGTCTCCCAAAACGCCCACCCTTCACCACTTCCTAGTGCATTAGCTGAGAAGAAGAAGTGGCGCAACAAACTCCCCAGCAGTCTGTCTGTGTAACGGCGTTGTTCTTCTGAAATACGTTAAAGTTTTATGCGGTTTCCCACACCACTTATAGTGTTAACCGGAACGTATTTGTGTTTAATACATTAATATTAAACTTACATAATAATATACCAAATAAAGAAATCTCGATGTTTTGTCAATTATTTAAAGCCAAGAAGCATTTTTTTTTAAAATGATAAATTAATGAAAACTTCCAACTCTATTGCTGTAATTTTTCAGTAATTATATTCGAACGATCGTTTCGTTCATGTTGTTGACGCTGAAATCTCAAACAAAAGGCAAATTAGGAAGTGATGACGACCTTTGAAGTTCTGATTCTGCATAGATTGAGAACCAATTGTAAATGACGTGGAACGCAGACAGGCGGAAAATATCATTAGAAACTTTCCTTAGAAACAAAATACTTTTATTTCCTTCTCGTTGGAAGTAGTGTCTAAAGTGATGTGATTTGAGCTGGACAACTTATTCATGACTTGTTTTCTACAGGGTGTAAAATGATCCTTCACGAACCATCATTTACGCATTCCGTACCTACATCAAACAAAGTAACTTGGTACAAAATATTGCTCGAACCAACTTTTATTTTTGGTGCAGAAGTTCACTGTTTATGGTATTGTGCATTGTAACGCAAGCAAAATATTGTGTGATTGTTTTAAAAAAAGCGTCAAAAAAATGTTGGAACTTTGACCCAAGTAACCAGAACGTTCCCTGGTATAATCCAGTACAAAAAATTACCACAATGACAGAGAAAACACGAGATCACCGGTTTAGTTAAGCGTTTTTTACAATCATTATGTATAACAAAACATCCTTGACAGCTAGGTACTTCTAAAAACACAATTTATACAAATAAATATTTGTGACTTCTACCTAAATTCGTCTATTGTAGGTACCTAAAAATTCATAGAACCCGAGGCAAAATACAGAATCACATCGGGAGACAAATCGTTCCATTTATGTTCAAGAAATCCTGAAAAAGTAACCTATATCCCAATTCCGTTAGTATCGTCTACGTAGGCACAGACAAACACTATTACTCTATTCCTCGATGGGTGCGAAATCATAAAACTTTCGGCCCAAAATCTATTCTAAACTATTTACAGAAAATGTCGGGAGACATCGTATAGAAATAGAAATCAAAGCTACAAAAAGTTAGTTTTTAAAACCATAAGTTGAATTCCAATGTATTTCGCAAAACTTATTTTAATTTAAGTACCAAAAAGTTCTCTCAAATTCATGAAAAAATTAGAAATATGTTTTGAAGTTGTAATTAATTAACCATTTTGATTACTTCTTCGAAAATATCATCCATATTTTTTGCTTCAGCCTTGGTCGCAAAGAAATTAAAGATGTTTCCAAGTAATAACTAATCTCGAAGTTTAATTTTATTACTCGTGAAGTAGTAACGAATTCAGATCACATAGGAATCGTCGAACACGATATCCATGGCCTACTTTCCATCAATTATGTACACGAAACTTTTACAAACTTCTGTAATTACATTATCTGATGAGCATTACAAATGTCGGACAACAAAAATCCCTAAGTTTATTATTCTGTTTCGTCCAATATTGATGAATCCATAATCAATTTAGGAATCCTGTTCGAGGAATAGAAAAAATATTTCATATACAATTGTTTTTATTATTCTTGTGTGGTTTGTATTATTCATAATCCTTATTATATTTTCTTTTCGTAGGTACATGAATAGACAAACAAATATCTACCAATAGCTGTAGATAAAATCTTCTGTGAAGGTATTGGTAGATATTTGTTTTTTGTATACATTTACACAAATAAAATATAATATTGATTATGAATAACACAATAAGTTCTTATCTACAACAATGTGTCGACGTTTGATGAAGATGGACACATTCCAAATAAACTGTTACATCAACATACTTATTGTTACTCTCATTCCGCTTCGAGGAGAAAAGCACATCAATTTGGCACAGTTCCAACTCAATTAGAGACAAATTCAATATTTTAGTCCCACTTTATCTCTTATGTCCCGACTTTTATTGGGACATTAGATACACCTCGGATTCTTTCGTATTTTCTTTCATTTCCCATAATATAGAAGAAAAAATCTACGTTTTTTTTATAAATAAACTTTCGGATTTAAATGAAAGAACAATGTAGACCAACGTCATTTAATTTAATATTTGTCCTAAAAAGAACTCGTCTAATTTTATTACGTGGAAGATAATTCTTTAGCAACAGCAAATATATTAAAATTCACAGGAAAATTACCGAGAATGACAGGTACGAGTATTTTTAGATTGTCTTTACTACGTTCTTTCCAATATTTTATATTACTTTTAAAAATTACTAAAGGGCATTGCTCTCACCATTTCCTTAACTAGATTCGTCTTATAATGACCTGCCAAAATGATTTTAATAAACCTTTTACTTTATTATATTTCTGACACGATCTTTAGTTCACGTGATTTAATATTGCCTTAGTAAGTTTTTCTTGGAATTAAAAATATAAGGAGAAAACGCTTCGCTGTCTCAAGCTCGACTTCGTACAAAAGGTTTTTTTTTTTGTATGGCATTTCGCACGGCAACCTTGGAGGTTGTCGGCTGCTTAATCGGACTTTCCTGTGGCTGCCTCAATAAATGAAGACCTCCAGCCAGGGCATAAAACTTAGAAACTAAGCAACTACACGCTAAGGGCACCCCCTGTAGGGTACGGACCTCGGCTTAGGGCATCGCTGGGGGAGGACAGCAAGGGACAGGCTGGATCGGATTAATATTGTTATTATCGGAATTTAAAGTTACAGGCTCAGCGGCACGGGCTGACTTAAGCAAGGGTCGGGGACGCACCAAAGGTCCAAAGTTACTAGTTTTAAAGTAAATTCCAAGTTCCTACCCAAGTCAAACCTATCGCAGGAAGATCAATCTGTACAGTAGAGTCAGGGAAATTTATTATTTTGCAAATTGACACCCTACGTTAATTTGCCGGCTAAGCATTTCATACAACTGTCGAACAATGATAGTTGTTTGTGATTTCAATATGCGGATAATTCAAACTCAAACTCAAAGCATTTATTTCAATTAAACCATTTACAGGCACTTTTGAACTGTCAAGGAATTGGTCAGTCAGAAATATGAAGCTATTTGCCCATTCCAAAGCGTAGTAGGTACCTATGGAGAAGAACGGGAAAGAAACTCCACGGACACTCTTTTAAATAAATTGTTACAAAATATTGGTAACATCATTAATGTTGAAATTAAACATGTGAGAACAATGTAGAAAGATGTGCACGTTGGAAGCGTCCGTAATAAAAAGATAAAACAAGGAACAATTCAAAAATTTAAATCAGCCAAGGCAACTAAGAGTTGACCAGTCCCAATTGACGGCGCCCGTTCACGAACATGACGCATGGATTAGCACCATTCAGCTCAACCATTTTGAACGGAGCTAAATGATCCAACACCCGCGCCACCATCAGCGAGACATCTGAGTGAGCATGACATACTCACAGCCGCCAGGGCACATTCAAGGCAATAAAAGATGTATTACCCGGCAAATGTTAGCTCATTAGTACATAGTAACTAAATTGATTTTATACAATGCAAAAATGGTCTTAAACTCTTCGGCAGCTCCAACTGTATTTTCAAATGTTAATCAAATAGTTGTGGTTGTGGAGCAGGACCAGCATTTGCATTTAAATTTAAGTTGGTAGTCAATTTCCTTAACAATTAATTTCCCTTTATCATTTCCACCGAATGATCTTTACAGAATTCGGGGTTTTCAAGAAAATGCTTTTTTATAATTTCTTTTTTACTTGTAGTATAATTATTATGTTGTGTTGTGTCCTTTAGTGTGTGCTAAATAAAATGTATTTTCTTTCTTTTCTTTATTTCAAATAAAAATTGTTTACGCAACATAATTATTATTAATTAAACAGTTTATATAACGTTTCATTTCACGTAAACGTTAGCGTTCACGGTCTTAGCCTCAATATAATGAGCCGTTGTATGAGAGTCCTTTTGTAGTTACTTGCCGTATACAATTTCATTTCTTCGTACGTCTGGAGTATGTTCATCTTGTCTTACTGCCACAGAGAATATTTTATTACCTCTGTCTACAAGAGAATTAAGTTAGTAGTAAGTAGAGTTTATTACTTTATTATATATATTATTTACTTAAATTGAATGAACGAGCTCATGGCTAAGTAATAACTGCCGCACGGATCGATCTATCAGGTAAAGCTACGCTTGCCGGGATTGGTCTGTGGATGGGTGACCATCTTTACATACCGAGACTCCTCCATGCCTCGGAAAGCATGTTAAGCCGTTGTTCCCGGCTGTCATTCGTGGATCTTGGACATTAGTTACGGGTCGTCAGAAGCACGAAAGTCTGACAACCAGTCTTACCAAGGGGTATCGTATTACCCAGTTACTGGATTGTGGTGGCCAGATAGGCAGTCGCTCCATGTAAAAAACTGGTATTCAGCTGCATCCGGTTAGACTGGAAGCCGACCCGTATATAGTTAGGAAAAGGCTAGGAAGATTGATTGTACTTAAATGGAATGGAAATTATTTTTTACGATCTTTTTTGTATTTTCCATTTAAGTAGTATCTACCTCATGTAGATGGAAAATGCACAAATGTGGGATCCTAGTTGACTCACTTCACAGGTTATTGGGTTTTTCTACACTTTATTATATGTGAGTTTGTATGCAGAGGGTAATCTTGGGAACTAATGATACGATTCCGAACATTCATTCACTAATGCGAAGCTACAGTGTTGCCGAGTTTCAAAGAATTTATCAAGAAATTTCACGAGGACAAAGCCGCGAGCAGAAGATACTCTTTAATAAAGATCTAACTTTTCTCCAGAGATATGTTGTGTTGTTGGCCAAACTATCGTGTAAGTCAAACTTATCCCAACTAACTTGTCAGTGTGTTCTTACACAAGCAGTTACTTGATGACTGATGCCAGTAATACCACCCACATCAGGACATCATATGAAACGAAGTCGCTTTTCGTGCCTGTCTCTTTGACCGCATATTTCTCCTAAACAACACAAAGGATTTTGATACGGTTTTCACATTTATTCCGAAAGTTTTATATGTCAATCAATCTGCCTAGCTTTTTTCCAACGATGTTGGGGCTTCCAGTCTAACCGGATGCAGCTGAATACCAGTATTTCACATGAAGCGACTGCCTATCTGACCTCCACAACCCAGTTACTGGGTTACACGATACCCGTTGGTAAGACTAGTGGCTTCTGACGACTCGTAACGACTGCCAAAGATCTAAGAATGACAGCCGGGACCAACGGCTTAACGTGCTTTCAGAGGCACGGCCCCTCCATGCTCACGGTATGTTAAGACAGTCACCCATCCACGAACTGACCACAGCAAGCGCAGCTTAACCCGGAAGGTTTATAGGTATAGAACATTAATATTTTACTTAGATTTAGCACAGAAATCTCGATGTTTGACATGTCGTCACTTTAGGACATTATTGGAAAGACGGGGCGGATCGTATAGACAAAAGGGTGATACCGACTGAGCAATTTTTCCTCAGGTGTAAACAGATTTACTTTCCCCTTCTGTGACCACATAAACATTGTTCGCCACCCAAATCAATAATCGTTACGTCGTCGAGTTCATCCCACGGGCTAGATTATATTAACTGTTTTCCCCATAAGTACCAGTATTTTCTGCTGAATACCCGAAACAGCATATTATTGAAGTATTGTTTTTGAAAATGTATTTTTGGAGTGTGATGACGTGTATTGGGGTTATTATGTTGGGTTTAAATGTCAGGTTTGCAATAAACATAACCGCCATCATTTCAGCCGAAATACGTCCACTGCTGGACATAGGTCTTCCCCAAGTATCGCCAGTTTAACAGGTTCTGTGCTTCTCACATCCAACGGATTCGCGAAAAACCTTTTAACTCCGTTTTGTTTTTATTTTCTTGTATTAGTCCACAGTTCTATCTTAGGTATTATATTCAATGTTTTTAATACACACGTGAATCCGAAAAGTCAGAGCTGCGTATCTTGGGTTTGAATTCGAGACCTTCTGACTTGGCAGTCCGACGGTCACACCACTTAGGTATCACTGCTAATAATGTATACGTATAATTATCACTTGCTTAAAAACCGGCATGCCTAACGTGACCATACGTCCCGTTTTGAACGGGACCGTTCCTTTTTTCGATTCTTCATCCCAGTGTCCCCAAAAACGGCTGGGGACGCAAAATTGTCCCGTTTTCAGAAACAGTACAATTTTGGGTTGGGTAGAAGTGTTCAAACACTTTCACACCAAGAACCATAAGCATGAAACTTTTTTTTTTTTTTTTTGAGTTCTGAGATTTTTATTTGCAGAATTATAATCAAAAATATTCTATTAAGTTATATTAATAACTATTTACACTAGGTACTAAATACAATAACTAACTATTCAAATAGATACAAAAAACAAAAGGACGCTTAGGCGTCGAAGTATTCGTCCGCATCGCTGTCATCCGGAAACGTGCCCAGAAGACTGGCAGCATTGCCACGTTGAATGGCAATGCTAATTCTTTGGCCAAAGAACGAGCCAGCCCTCTGGTCGCGTGAAGTGTCGACCTTTCGGCGAGAAATTTCCTTAAAAAGGAGACGCGTACGAGATGTTTATATTTTAATTGAATAATTATATATTATGTCTGCCCGGCACAAATACACCAAAAAAAGAATATTTTCTTTATTGAATAAATTGTGATCGTCTGAAAAAACCCAGTTACTGGTTACGGTCCTTATGGCGATGTTGATAACTAAGATGAATATTAAAAAACATGCCAAGAATTTTATTCTTACATAAAATCATCACTAGCTGTATTAAAACAAAGTTCTGCTGACAAATATAAAAATGACTGAAAATTAATCTTGTTTATCTTTTCAAATTTGTAATACCTACTTAAATAATATTGATAGTAAAAATAAAAAATAAATCATTCAGAACCTAGGCTGGTTTAAAAAAATCTCAAAATTGAGTTTCCTTTATGAATCGGTCCTACTAATTTAGATAAATAAACCAATGTCCCGTTTTGTTTATAAAAATAAATGGTCACGTTAGGCATGCCTGAGAGATATTTCTCGACGTTATGTGAAACCAAGTCAGAGGCCCAAGGGCGGCTTTAAGACTTACTAGGTTAGTCACTAAATATAAGAATAAGAATAAGAATAAATTTATTTCGCAAAGTATACATTCAAGTGGATTGAAATCCTAGACCTCACACTAGGATTCCCTGTGTTGTGAGATCCAGGCTCCTTCGTTCCGTTAACAATTTTACATAAAAAGGTAGGTACATTTAAAAAACTTAAATAATAAGTACATATAAAAAAGAGTGTACGCGTATGCTTGGTGCTGTGATTTGTGTTAGTATTGTTTATGTTGTAAAAGTGTTTGTATGTTATAGAATATTAGTGAGTGCACGTGTATTATTTGTGAGTTGTCAATGTGTATTACTGTGAGTTTTTACTTAAGCTAAGAAACTTTCTGTCATGTCGTAGTCCAGTGTAAGAAGCCCGTTTGTTATCGTCAGTCTGCATTTTTTTTGTGTTAGTTTTAGTATTTTATATAGACTATTGAGTTTCGCGTATATGTGTGGTCCCATATAACCATTAGACCTTCTGCCGATTGTTTTACGGCATTGCACTTTATCCCAATTTACCCGTCGACTTGAAATGACAAAAGTGCTTAAGGCAGTTTTATGAAATCGTAGGGTGACAGAGAGTATGTAAAGTTGTCTAACCCTAAGAACTCCCACTTCAGTATAGAGTGTATTTGTGGAGTACCGGTAAGGTCGTCTATAAGCAACTTTTAGTAGAGCACGCTGAGCTCGTTCTACTTTAATTATTGAGGTCTTGCCCGCACCGCCCCACGCTATTATGCAGTAATTAAGAACAGATTGACATAGCGAAAAGTAAATCATTTTTAGGACAGAATCATCAGCAATCTTGCCTAGTTGCTTAAATATACGCAGCATTGTTCTAATTCTGCCCTTTAAAGCGCTCAGATGTGCGGACCATGTCAATCTGTTATCTACAATGACCCCTAGATATTTAATAGCGTCGACCTCTTCGATGTATGGGCAAGAACACCGGTCGGAACGAATACAGGAGTGCAGCCGTAAACAAGATACTCTTTTAGGGGAAGAACGTTTAGAAATAGCAAAGTTGATTGCCTTGGTTTTTTCTATATTCAATGTCAATAGATTATGTTGTAGCCAATTCGCTACATTCTTCACTCCGCCTTCAACCGCGCATTGTACTTCATCCCAAGATTTTCCATGAAAAATTATCGCAGTGTCATCAGCATATGTGAAAATCTTAGCTTGTGGGAAGTTCATGCTGCATAATCCATTTATATATATAATAAACAGAGTGGGACCAAGCACGCTTCCCTGGGGAACACCAAAATGTACTGTGGTTGGGTCACTACAATATTTCCCTAGCACAACTCTTTGCGTTCTTTCACAGAGATATGAGGTAAACCACTCCAAAGTAACGCCATGAACTCCCAGAAGTGACATTTTCTTGATCAGGATTTTCCTGGAGATCGTATCGAAGGCTTTTGCAAGGTCCAGGAAGATGCCAGTACCTGCCTGTCCTTGACCTAGGTTCAGATTTATATAGTCGGCTAAATTAGTTACTGCATCCTCCGTGGACCTGCCAACCCGAAACCCATACTGATTGTCCGACAGTAGATTGTTTTTTTCCAGGTATGCAAGAAGTCTCTTGTTGACAACTTTCTCAAGGATTTTTGAGAGAGCTGTCAGCAGAGAAATTGAGCGATAATTCTCGGGCGGTTTTGGATCTCCACTTTTGAAAATCGGGCAAGTATTTGCAATTTTTATGCAGTCGGGTACTACACATGTACTTAAACTTAAATTGCATATGAAAGCAATCGGCCTCACTAAAACATGTGCGCACTGCTTAAGGAATGCGTTATTAATCCCATCATAACCCGTTGCTGACGTCGTTTTAAGACGGTTAATAATTGAAAGTATTTCTTTTTCGTGAGTCGGAGCAAGAAAGAAAGAGGTTGGGCTAGTGTGTAACGTACTATATTGCTCATTGGTACAAGCCAGTTCAGTTTTAGTCATGTCAAGTTGTCTAAGAGTTACAGATGCTAGGTTTTTGCCCACTGTTGAGAAATAGTCGTTAACTTTATTTAGTGTGGGGACTGGGTTGTCACTATCAGTTACGAGCTCAGACTTGCCGGTTTTTTTATTTTTAATATTGCAGATTTTCTTAATTTCATACCATAATTTTTTACAGTCACCTTTAGTTTCCATTAATAGTTTGCGGTCATGATCTTGTTTCAGATTTGATAATATATTGTTGCAATAGTTTCGATATTTTCTATACTCTTGTTGAATGACAGGATTATCGCGATTTTCCTCTTTCTTTGCATTGGTATGCATTAAGTCACGTCGTCTTATGCACTTCAGATGGTTTTTAGTAATCCATGGCTTGATAATGACATCTGAGCTACGGTACCCACGAATAGTGGTGTGCTGATTAATTTTACAAGAAAGAGTTTCGACAAATTTTTGGAATGCATTAGTAACATTTGTACAATTAAGAAGCCATTCCTAATTTTCGTTTCCAATATCTTTTTTTAAACTTTTACAGTCAATCCGCGTATGTCGTTTCTCAACCCTGGTCCTAGCAAATTCTCGGTGAATGCCAAAGATAACCGTCTCGTGATCTGTTATACCAGTGTCACAGACAATAACCGTAGCAGGCTTCTGAGTTTTGAGCATAACATGATCCAAACAGTTGCCTCCTCGCGTAGGGAAAGTATGTCCTGGAAAATACCCATAGTGGCCAGTTAAGTCTAAGTAGTCGGAGGCGCGTCTGTCAGTGCAACCCGATTTTATATCAATGTTCAAATCCCCTACAATAGCACAGGTGTTTGCCGTACATGTTTCCATCAGTTCTTTTAAGGATTCACAGAAATTATTTATATTATAAAATGATGGTGACCTATATATGGTTATCAGAGATAGTTCGTCGTGACATTGACAACCAAACAGTTCGAGTCTTTGCAAGGTGGTTCTACGACAGAAGCCTGGAGAGATGACTTTGTATAAACAACTATGCCATCGTTTTCGTTAAGGTAAGTTTTGTAACAGTGATAATCGTAGTTATTAATTTTGTAGTAGGCATGCCCGTCGTCAAGCCAACATTCTGTTAAAATAATTATATCAGGTGTAAAAAGCAGCCGACTCAGGAGAACAGTGAAATCATCAAAATTCTTTTTGATACTGCGTATATTTTGAAGTACAACCGAGTACTGACCTCCTGTATCGCCTAGGTGCAGCCTACATTCATCTATGGAATATAGTTTTACGCTAGTTGTAAAGGCCGATTTGTCAATTTCATCAATAACTTGTTCTAAATTAGCCATTAGAATACATAAGTTGGTGTATCAATATATGTCTCGATGAGTTATGTAGGCCGCAACACGAAGAAACTATACGAAAGTGTATTCGGTAGCGGTACTGATGTGGTGTAGTAATTAAGGTATCAGCTGAGTGCGAAGTGTGTAAACAAGTTGTCATAATAATATGTATTAGGTACTGACGTGTATAAAGTGTGTACAAATGCGAGTAAAATGTGTGGGGCACAATAATAATAATTGTAGGGTGTATTACAGGTATAAAAAATATTAGTACTTTGCACGAAAAAGTTACAAAAAAGTTATTAAATTTACAAAATATAAAAAAGTTTGAGAACTTACGTTTTGATTTCTGGGTATTGGTTACATAATTTTTTGTATGAGATAAATTTACAGCAGAAAAGCACATTATTATAATAAGCAGTCATTATATACGGAAACTAAAATATATATATATAATATACGGAACATAAAAGACTTTTAGTAGGGTGTGATTATCCTCGTGAGTTGCTGTCAACATTAGCAGGAAATATAATATAAGTATATAAGGAAATATCTAATTTTATTAAAGAACTAAATTATTAATTAATACTTTGATTTAGAATTAACTGTGATAGTCCTCTTGTTTCACACGGGTGCAATTTACTATGTATCTACTAATGTGGCGACATGTCAAAACATCCAGGGTTCTGTGCAATAACTAAGTAAAAAATAATGTACGAGTATTATACCTACTCATAAACCATTCGGAATAAATTCTTTAAACGAAGCCGCATCTACATCCGTGGCATAGTTTAGAAGAATAACGTGGTCGCATAGACAGACACGAAAAGCGATTTTTGTTTTTAATATGTATAGATAAAGATTACATTTTGCGCTTTTTAAATAACTATGTGATAAAATACAATAGACGACGTTTAACTGTTCTTAAAGAGTCATAAAGAACCCTGTAAGAAATCGACACGTGTTTCACCTCTCAACGAGGCATCCTCAGGATGTCGTTTGACTTGTTGCGAACCCGGACCCGACGTGTTGACACGTCAAGCGTCGAGAGCAGTGTTTCACACTACTTTCGACGCTTGTCGATTTCTTACACGGTTCTTTATGACTCTTTTAGAACAGTTAAGTGGATTAAGTTTCTAAATATCCGACGTCTATTGTATTTTATAATGGATTTCCGCAAAGTTACGCCTGAGTCAATTTACTGACTATGTGATGGCAAAATACTTAATTCTTCGAAAGTAATTTTAGGTTACTTACCTATGTGTCCCCTGAGTAAAAATTCAGTCCATTCATCATTCCATTCAACCATCACATTTTTATTACACCCATTATTGTTTAAGTGCGTCGAGACCGGTCACCTAATTAACAAAGTTATTAAAACAGTTTCAAAAACATTCGGAATGCCATTACTAAAATTAGTTTTGTATACACGCAAACTTTTCAGTGGTTTGTCAAATAGTTCTACATTATTTGTTGAAAAGTCAAAATATGTATTGCCACCTGTAACACCATAGGCAGTATAAGTTGACATTCTTACCCCGGGTCCACACTCTCAAGGAGACAAAACGATGTGAAGCGAACGCGATAGTGTGGACGGCACCTTCGCCTACTCACGTCTCTCGCCTCACCTCGCGCGTGCTGCGCTCGGTGTCAGTTTTTTGACCGGAGTCAAAGGACACGGGGCACGAGGTGTGGCGGGCAACTAAATGAAAAAAGAGTGTGGATGGGAGCACTCGTGTCGCCTCCGTTTGCCGCGGCTCGTGGACAGGCCTCCATGAGGCGCACTCACGAGAGTGTGGACCCGGGGTCGGGGGTAACGAGTTCAATGTCTCTTTATGTCTGTCATTTCATCAACATCAGGTGAGCCCTCCATAAATACTTTCTACTACTTTTATTACATATAAAAGCTTTTGTTACAACGTGTTCCGCGTGAAATTTCTTGTTTTAACACAATATTTTATTTTTTCCTATGAAACTCGCAAATACTGTAGCGTCCCATTAGTGAAACTCACAAATTATACCTCTTTATAATATTATATTTATAAGGACAGTTTTATTTTTATTTGCAAGCTTTCCTTTCCTGTTCTCTAAGATAAATTATACCAATCAGCTCCATAACGTAGCTTAGATATAGTAAAAGCACAAGCAGTTTGTCATTTTGAACCACAAAAACGTCATCATGCATAGTCGTTAACATTCTACCACTTTTAAAACCCACACTATCAGAGACTATCATGACTGTTCCCGCTCTTTCATCTAACCCCCCATTAATTAATGTTTAGTATAATAACATCATGCTAATAGTTTCTTCGCTCCGGCTGTCGGAAGTCTACGGTGGATCTTTAAAAATAGCCTCCCCATATCGATGCGGTATGGACGTCTATCATAAAACAAACTAAGTTATGGGCCGACCACAAATAGCCCGTCAGAATAGCCCGCGTCCGTTACAGGGTTAAGTAACGGTGCGTACGTGTATGAATATTGCCCCATTAAACTTACTTGTTCTTCTTATTTATTTACATGAAAGTTCTGTAAGTTTGGTAATCAATTTTGATGTTTAATGTCAGTTTAGGATAACAAAGTCGAAGTCGAAGTCAGGTTAAAAATACCAACACTGCCCTTCAGCCAGATTGCCCATTTCAACTCAGTAAATTCATTATTAAATTATACATATGCTAAATTCAATAAAATGGCTAATTTATTGAATTTAGCATTCAATTTATTTATCAATTTATTTATTAATAATATATTTTAGAATTTATAGCAATATCACATTTGTTGTATAATGATGTAGTCTATTATCTCAATTCAATGATAATCCTAGATTCTGGGTCACTTAGGATAATACTGGATGAGATGGAATAAGGAAATTGAAAATAGATAGTCGATTATATAAATCGTCAATTAATATTCTGGTAACTTCCGCGTTTCTACGAGGATCGAATAATACGGTAAATGGTTTTATAAAGAGGTACCATTTCCTCGGTTACAAACTCAAACATGCTGTGAAGGCCTTCTCAAATAAATTCACCGTTGTGTATCCTAAACTTACTAACTATTGAACTACGTACTCTTCGAGGCATGTTACCTTAAGCTTTGTTTTGGTTTGGCGACTCTCTAGATAAGAGATATATAGGGCTAGAAGGTCAACATCATTTTTCTGCCCTTATCCCAATTTATTTGGGATCGGCGTAACAGTCACCCCTTTCTAGCCATATTTTTTTTTTTATCCATGCATCGTTTCTTTGGTCTCATTCATACTCAAAACTTTCCTCACGACATTTTCCTCATTGCTCTTTTATTATTATCCGCGTTATTATCAGCCATATTTTAACTACTGTGGGCGTACTATGAGTAGTGTTGGTTATTGCGCAATAGAAAATCCGTTTACAGTTCGGATCAAATTATAATTCACGATCAAATTAATCAGACTAGCAATTCACACACCGTAGTAGGTACACAACACAACTATATGGAACGCACGACAGTTTTAAACATTTTCACTGCTTGACCGCCACCCATGAAGTCTGCTTAATTCCAGCCGGTCCGAGCGTTGTGTTGTAGACTATGTCGAGCGCCGCTAGGCAGCGCTGGCGTGCCGGTTAGTAAACTTAGTAACGTATTTCCGGCATTATATACTCGTATATCTATATATCTAGATAAATAAAGAAGGATATTTTTAATTTATCTATACCTGATAAAGGCGATTGGTAACTGTATTTTATGGTATCAGGAAGCGAGGTAAGTATCTACTTCCTTTTACTATAAAACGAACTACTGCCTACTTCATACAAAGAAGGTGTTAAAACTGACCACAGAGTAACTTTTAATGTGGATCCATAGATTGTTTCATATCATTATGTTATTTTGTAAACCACTTAATCCAACCGCAAGTCATCAAGATTTTTTTATAAAAGTCGTTGACTATGAGATTGTGTTTTGCGTTTCAAACTTTCTAGAAAGGTCTGATTAATCAATCAATCTGCCTAGCCTTTTTCCAACTATGTTGGGGTCGCCTTCCAGTTAAGCTGGATGCAGCTGAATACCAGTATTTTACATGAAGTGACGGCCTGTCTGACCTCCACAACCCAATAACTGGGTAATACAATACCCCTTGGTAAGAGTGATTGTCAGACTTTCGGGCTTCTGACGATCCGTAACGACTGTCCGATCTACGAATGACAGCCGCGACCAACGGCTTAACGTGCTTTCCGAGTCATGGAGGGGTCTGGTATGTAAAGAAAACTGTCAAGCAACACGTCGTGTCCAAGTTCGGAACAAGTCAATCGTCATCCTGAGGATGCCTCGTTGAGCGGTGAAACACGTGTCGATTTCTTTCAGGGTTCTTTCTTAATTATGACTCTTTAAGAACAGTTGAGCGGATTAGTTTACTAAATATACGTCGTCTATTGTATTTTTTTACTCAAGTATTGCATTTGCTATCATTACTTGCGGCTCAAACTTAACGCCCACGAAACGTTTTCGTTCTTTGAGCCAAACCACATACGAACGAAGTCACGAGATCCTGCAAAACCCAGTAATTATCCACATATAACTCTTTTTCTTTTCGTGTGGTTAGTGTCTAACCTGGTGTCGGAGTTGTAAAGCCGCCCATGGGCCTCTGACGTGGCTTCACATGTCGTCGAGAAATATAAGTGAGTAAAAGTATGTATAAGTAATTTCACACTATACTGTAATCAGACGAGACGAGACTAAAGCTTTCTCGTGATTCTGTGATTAATAGCTCAAATTCATTACAAAATGAAATACGAAGCCGACGATTGGTTCCACCACAATTAATGAGCAGCTGTCCATTAAAAAGTACTCAACAATTTAGCAAATAAGTAACTATTTATAAAAATTACCATTTTGCAATAATTTACATTCATCGCCGTCCGATAAGGACCAGGCCCGGGCCAACGGCGCGTTGTGTTCCACGCGCGCCTCAAAGAGATGTCAGCACAACTGACGGGATCCGGTAGGACCGATGCCAGCCGGGGTCGCGGGAAAGTTCGAAAGGTTCAGTGGCCCCTGGCAACGTACAGGCAACTGAAGGTACCCGGGTGGGTTTTAGTCAGTAAGAGTCTGATACGCCCTCCCGCTCCGCGCAGAGCGGGAAAAGTTACTTGATAATTTCCCACCCGAAAACAAAATAAACGGTTTTCAACCCCTGCCGTGTATAATGAAATGACTGAAAAAAATAACATGAAAAAGTACCAAAAATGCTTTAGGTAGACACTAATTAAAGTAAAAAAGTTATACCATAAAGTAAGAAGATATTACAGAGGTTCATAAACATTTTTACTACCAGACATTACTTCAACTATTTCATATCTGTCAGTCCGTATTTTTTTAGCTAGTGTGCCTCTAATATCTTATTACGATGATGGCATTGTTTGCTCCAATTTGATTATACGCATAAAAGCTATGACAAACATTACAAATGTTGGACTTTGTATTTTCTCAGCATAAGTTTAGAAATTATAAATAATAATATAATTAAAACAATACATAACCTTGTCTTGGCTATCGCGCTGATGGTTAAAAATTCACGTTAACACTATAATGAGTTCAAACTTAGTTAATTTGGGATTAACTGAACTACAGACTAATTAGACCAAACTGTAAATGTTGACCAAATTATAATTTTGGTCTTTAGACCAACTTTGTAAATGTTGGTCCCTCTCTATAAAGCCTCAAATGTCTTGCCTGACTTGTCCCAGTTTCTCTCCAAGGAGAATGAAGCCTTTACTGTGTTCGTTCCGCCTTTTTACTGTTGTTAGTTTTATGTGCTATATCGCTTTTACTATTCACTTTGAATCTGTGTATTTTTTACTGCTTAGATAGTAAAGCTAGGACGTTAGGTAAAGCAGTCCTTTTTTCTACGGCTCTCGTGAATTTTCGGAAGAATTTCCATAACTCAATAACATATATTTCTTTCTTTCGTTTTCTATCATGTTGAGAGAGTGACCATTAGTAAGTAATTGTATAACATATTTACAATGGCAATGCCTTTCATTTTGACAGTTCAACAACATTCATTGCGTTATAAGAAGACGAATTTTTCAATTCACAATCTTTCGGATTGTGATTGGAAATTATGTTACACAATTGAGATGCTGGTCTTTTTAGTAACGTCGTCTAAAAAGGTCAGATGCGTTAAACTACTAGTCAGAAAGACCGTTGTGAATGAAAGAAATAAATTATACGTGAAAATATTATTCGTAAAATGTTGCCCTATTTTACTACTTAAAATGAAACGACACTAATGAATATTTATCACTTAGTTTTCCTAATCCGTCTGGAGCCGAGATTAACAATAAAATACTTGTAACGAGGACGGAGTAACGAGTGCCCTTCCCAGTCCACAGTTTAGACTAAAAGGTTTTTAATTTACTGGCTCTTGGTCTTAAAGATGTACCGAAATTATAAAGACCGTGCATTCTAAAAATGGGCAACGTCGCAAATAGAAGTCAAATATTTCGCTGTTTTGATTAATTTGGCAATATTACTGTATGGAAATATGAAATTTGGCTAAGTACTGAACTGAAATATTGATTATGAAATACAATATAGATTATCGTAACACCGAATATTTAGTTTTAGATGTAAAAAAAGTATTTGGAAACTTTTCAAATGCCTTTTTAAACCTAAAACGGTTACAACATCAAATTCAGTGTTATAATATTGCAATTCATTATTAATATTCTAGTTCACTAGTTAGCGATATTTCATGTTTCCATACAGTAATATTGCCAAATTAATCAAAAGAGGTAAATATTTGACAGCTATTTGCGACATTGCCAACTTTTAGGATAAACGCTCTTAAGATCTGTTTCATTTAGCTCATCATCATCTGTATTCTGTAGCTTATTTTTATTTAAAACGTGGGAATTTGTTCTAAATAACTATGTACAACTATCTGCGCCCCACGGTTTCACCCGCATAAGTCTCGATCCCGTGGGAATATCGGGATAAAAGATAAATGTCCTAATCCAGGTCATGGTCTACCCATGTACCAAATTTCGTTAAAATCCGTTCAGCAATTTTAGCGTGAAAGCGTAACAAACAAACAAACTCACTTTAGCATTTATAAAATTATAATACACTGACGAGCAATATAAAAAAAAACACTTGCAAAGTGCCGCTTTAGCTTTTTACTTCAAGAAGCTATCTTCCGTGGTTTCCGTAATATTTCATGATAAGTTAGTGGCTTTTTTATATGGCTCGTCAATGTATTAATTAGAAACCTCAGTAGACCTTAATTTTGTTCTAACTAGCTAAATGTCTTCGAGTGTACCTAAGTTAAAACATTCGCTTATGTACTCTGGAAGTTTAGAGAAGCAGTAGTACAAATAAAACTATTCCTGCTATAGTCAGCCTTTTTTTTTTTGAGGATGCGAAGTCTTCAAATGACTTCTCCCGCTCTGGGCGGAGCGAGAGGGCGTGTCAGACTTTTACTGACTAAAACCCACCCGTGTTCCTTCCGTTGCCCGTGTGCCGGGGCCGCGATATCCCTTTCGGATAAAACCGCAACCCCAGCAGGCATTGGTCCTTACGGACCCCGTCAGTTGGTGCTGACATCTCTTTGAGGCGCGCGTGGAACACAACGCGCCGTCGACCCGGGCCTGGTCCTTATCGGACGGCGAGCTACCCATTGCTCACCGTCCGCAAGCCTGCGCCTACGGTGGCCGGAACTCAGCTCGTGACTCCCGACGCCCGGGGCGTCTCCTGCGGCGACTAGGGGCGCGAGGACGTGCAGCTTGCATCTCCCTCACGCGCTCCGTTTCCTCCTTCGCGAGCATAACTGCTTCGCAGAAGGAGGTGACGGCATCCCATGCACTCTCGCTCCGAACCATGGCCTGAAACAGGGCCGGACGCGAGAGATCGCCGCCGCCGATCGCCTCCGTGAGGACACGACGGTGTTCCGCCCAAGCAGGGCAGACCTCCACCGTATGCTCAACCGTGTCCTCCGGGCGATCCACACAGTGGTGACACACGGGCGTTTCCTCCCGCCTGATGCGGCACAGGAACCTCCCGAAACAACCGTGTCCGGTGAGGACCTGCGTCAGGTGGAAGGTGAGGACGCCATGGCGCCTCTCAAGCCACTCCTCAAAGAGGGGACTTATCGCCGCAATTGTGGCGTGCCCAGCGCTGGGTTGCGACAATCGCACACTCCATGCCGCCATGAGATCCCGCCGGAGCTCTATCCGCTATGCCGTGATTTCTCGCGGCAGCAGAGTTACGCCCCGGCGTGCTATAGTCAGCCTGTGTTTGAAACGTTAAGACGATGACAGACCGACGGGGTCGAAAGACCAATGCCTGCTGGGGTTGCGGGTTTGTCCGAAAGGGATAACGCGGCCCCGGCACACAGGCAACGGAAGGAACACGGGTGGGTTTTAGTCAGTAAAAGTCTGACACACCCTCTCGCTCTGCCCAGAGCGGGAGAAGTCATTTGATGATTTCCCATCCTCAAAAAAAAAAAAAAAACGTTGACAGACGAGTATACAGCTTGGTTTGAGACCGTCAGTTTAAATATCGAGCCAAAATGTGAAAACAATAATGAACTATCACTTGCATCATCGTCATTTTAATCGCAAGACGTCCACTGCTGGACATAAACCTCCACCAAGCACCGCAACTTCGACCGGTTTTGTGCTTCCCGTATCCAGCGGATTCCTGCGGCTGTCACAAGATCATCGGTTCACCTTGTGGGAGGCCTTCCAACGCTACGTCTTCTGGTACGCGGTCCCGACTTCAGAACCTTTCAGCCCCATTTGCCATCTGTTCTGCGAGCAATGTACCCTGCCCACTGCCACTTCAATTTGGCAATTTTTCGGGCTATGTCGTTTGCAATAGTTCTCCTGCGGAACTCTTCATTCGATCACTAAGGGAAACTACATTGCCCTGTCCATTGTCCTTTGGGTGACTTTTAGAGTAGTAATTTGTAATTGTAAGACCGTGCTTCAGTGCCATCAAAATCATTTCAGGCTAATAAGGATTTATATCTTCTTCTACAATTGTTTAGTAGTACTGGTGTTTATAGAAAATCTATGTTCCCTACGTCGTTGCCAAGAAACCAAGGCTAGGTCTCCTCCATAACCTATAATATTTTATGACTTAGTCTATACTGCCATTGTTAACTACATTAGTTTTATGGTGTCGCGGCCTGGACTATTTATAATTATTGGCTATTACAACTTCTTCGCCGTCGACGTCTTTTAGATACTTACATCTCTTTCTATACAAGTACTTGTCTTCATTATGATAGACTAGCATGTGCCCGCGACATCGTTTCTTCTTTTAACATAAAATATATTATCAAATACAATAGACGACATATATTTAGTAACCTAACCCGCTTAACTGTTCTTAAAGAGTCATAAAAAACCCTGTAAGAAATCGACACGTGTTTCACCTCTCAACGGGGCATCCTCAGGATGACGATGGACTTGTTACGAACCCGGACACGACGTGTTGCTACGTCAAGCGCCGAGCGCAGTGTAAGTGGAACTATCATAAAATATATCCTACTAATGCCCCGATACTTCGTTATCGTATAGCGTTCTTTCTGACTTTTTTCATTTTCCTCGGTTGCTAAGGTTTGTAGCGTGTTGTTAAGGGGACTGCAGGATCTAAACGTGCCTGAACGCAAGTTTTATAATGCCTAAAAGTATATGATCCAATGCAGTAAACAAAATCAGAAAAATACATGATGTTCTTCAGGATTTATGCTAGTAACATAATGTGTTGAAAACATAATATAACTAATTAGATAGGATTTATGATTAACAATCATCGCGTCGAAGGACGCGTCATAGGCGTCATAACAATAAAAGTTTTATTGTATCTCGTGTTCTGTCCTTCAAAGTGTTAATATACATACAATCATTCAGATTATTTGTCAGATTATTCTACAAGCAACATATTACCGTAATAGTGTTATAATGTTTTAGTCCAATCAATAGGTTTTTTGTAAATTGCTTTATATTTTGACATAAATTACCTGCGTTATGTCATGTCACTTCTCTTTCTTTTCTATGCAGTCCGACAGTGACCGTGCTTTAACTGTTGTAAGCCTCTTAAATAGCCTATAACCTTCCTCAAGAATGGCAAATCTGACTGGTAGTTCCAGAGATTAGCGCGTCCAAACAAATAAACTCGTCAGCTTTATTATATCAGTATAGAAAAGATATTTGGCAGAATGAAACCCTCTTCGCGCTAAACGAAACCTATATAAAAGAATAAATATGTAATGTGTAAGCTATATGTTTATTCTTATATCCAAAAGTTATGTTCCTTGAGTACATAAGCTGTAAAATAGGAGTAAGTGAGAGACAGCAATTACGAGTCACTCCAGAAATTTTCTCTTTACGATTCACTTATTAGAAAGTTAGTTATTAAGTAGGCAAATAAGCTTCATAGTACATTTATTAGTAGTTATTTATTTTCTGTAATTTTTGTAAATCAAAACAAAGTAAGAGTAAATGACACGTATGATGAAAATACTTTATTTTATTTATTCACCTCTTACAACTCTAGACTCGGAAGCCATACGGCCATATGGCTTCCGAGTCTAGAAATATCTTTACAGATCTTAGACCAAAATTCAAAATTCAAAAGTCATTTATTCAAACTAGGCTGAGAACCAGCACTTTTCGAACGTCAAAATTACATAAGACAGTCCCCCAAAACGCCCACCCTTCACCACTTCCTAGTGCATTAGCTGGGAAGAAGAAGTGGCGCAACAAACTCCCCAGCAGACCTAACTCAATAGTGAGGCTATTAACTATTATTAAATTAATAAAAACGTACATAAATACATTTAAGTACATTTTATTTCTATAATGTAAACTATATCTATATTCAAACAGAACGTAGCAATCACAATGAACCCAAAAACAGAATACACTCGAATCAGTATTCAAGAAAAGCTGCTGTAATAAAATAGACTAGTCCCCGTTTTGTGCCTTACAACCATAAACTTGTTGTTTCCATTTATCGTAACTCGTAAACTTCATCCTTATTAAAATTTAAATACCTTAGGACCTTCTTAAATATTGTATTCCTTAGTTTATTCAATATTAAGCTCGTCCTCAATTTACTTACGATAATATTTTAATATTACCCAAGAAAAAGGATTTCTACCCTTTTTAGGGTTCCGTACCTCATTTGAAAAATAGGAACCCTTATAGGATCACTTCGTTGTCCGTCAATCAGTCTGTCAAGACCTATTTTCTCAGGAACGCGTGGAGATATCAAGTTGAAATTAATATCAAATACGTAGATCTATATTCCCTTGGAGCTCTAAAAAATTCAAAGCCCTAAGTCAACGCAATAAAAAAATACGGCCATGTATGTGACATATTTTGATACTCGCTAATAAATCAAAACCTACAGGGTAATTCCAGTTAACCTAGAATCATGAAATTTGGCAAAAACCAAGGTCTCATAGCACAAGTAAAGGTAAAAGTCCGAAAATGTTTAATTTGTTGTTTCATCACATAAAAAATATGTTTTTGCGATTACAAACTTACATTTGCAGTTGGAGAATTGACCGTGACGTATATCGATGTGTAGGAGAACATATTTCTCAACGACTAAGTTAAGTTTGTTCTTGGGATAAATTCATCCCAACTACAGAACCCTTAATTGTGCGTGGTCTGACACTCACTTGGCCGGTTTTTTCGATGTTAATATTTACAAAATATTATACTTTTATGTTATTTACCTAGGTACAAAAAAAATATAGATACTAAATAAATATTTATAAAGTATTATTCATAAAAAAATATTACCTACTAAATATTTTATTATTATTGATATTTTTTATTTTATTTTTAGGTTTTTATTTTTATGTATGTTTTGTAGTGTTAAATTTATGATTTAATATGTATTTTCTGGTGTAGTACAACAAAGTATATAAATATTTTTGCTATCATGGCCAAAATAACATTTTTAGGCAATCGAGGGATTTACAAAAGTATGTAGGCCAAATAAATATACCTTTATTAATTTGCCACTGTGGTCATACAGAGCAGTAAAATCATATTGTGACCCGTATCTTCTTCTTCAAATACTAAAAACCTCAGACCTCAATATGATGTCAGAACAAATTGACTGCTTCAATTGTACTCTGAGTGAATTCACACGGGCCGCATTTTTTATTGTTACTCTTGGTTGTTTTTTTTAATATAATTTATAATATTAATTAGTAATAATATAATTTTAAGTCTAATCTTTGTAAGCTATTATAACTATAACCTCACTATTGTATTAAGTAAGCCTGTGATGATAGTTGTATGTGTTTTTAAATTAGTTAATTTATTTATAAAATTAAAATCAGTTCTAAAGTTTAGGCACTTTCGTAAATAAGAAATAGTACCTGGTCGACCGAGCTCTACTCTAGTGAAAATAGAAAAAACGAATTTTCCCAGAAATTAAACCTAGCTAGATCGATTTTTCGCCCCTTAAACCCTTATATTGCAAGTTTCATCGAAATCGTTAGAGCCGTTTTCGAGAACGTGATTACAAATATAAAATATTGCTCATTTAATGGTATAAGATAGGCTAAGCAAGAATGTTAATTTTGCGCATACAATAGCCAACCAATCCCTACATAATGTATGTATGGATGTAGGTGCATCAATCATGAAGAATACTGATCAATTAGCAGTGACTGGCTTTAATTTAGAGGCTGTTGACGCCTCTAAACTAAGACTAGTAGTTAAAGCATAATTAACTACTAACTATATAATTGTAAAGGTACTTGAACTCTATGATACAACATCAGTAGCAACCAAGAACGATAATTGCTCAATCATGTTAATGATAAGGTAGTGTTCTTGTCTTGTCATGTTGAGTAGTGACTTATATAGACCACCTAATGAGATAAGATGCCTATAGGTTTTTGTAAGATGTCTGTTAAGTTCGCAAGAAATTGTCCCTTCTGTCAAAATAAAGGAACAAAACATAATTGCAACTGGCCGAACATTTTTCAAACAAAAAAAGGTCAGCCAGTTGCAATTATGTTTTGTTTTAAATATGGAACAGTGCGCTTAAAATTAAACTTATTCATTTGTTTCTTACCGAGACCGATCTCAGATACGAGACACCATGGCATAATAATATACTTCGCCATGTATAGCATTCCGAGACACAGTGGTCACGTGGGTGACACAAGTCTACGTCATCCCATCTGTGTTACCAGAAGTTTGTAATAATAACTCCCCAACCACCTTTATTACCTATGCGAATCCGATAAAACAATGAGGTTTTAATTAACAATTACGTTGTTTTATATTTAAATTGAATTGTTTTGTTTGATTGGACACACGAAACGACAGTTTAAATGCTTTGTACATATTTTTTACCAGAATGGTGGCGAAAAATCTTTCCTTAATCGTGTTTTGTTACAATAAAATGGCAACTGGATAGTGACGTAATCATGTGTTAGTCCCGGAATGCCAGACCTTGTTTTATTGGATCATGCGAGACACCTCATTTCATTAGGTGAGTATACACTAGAGCATTTTGTAGAGCATTTCCATGTAATGTAACGTTCTTACGAATGGTACAATACAGGCAAGAGCTCAATTTAAAAAAGCATTTTCATGTAATGTAACGTTTCTGCGAATGCTCATGGCGAGTGAGCATTTACCTGTAACGTTTCTTTTTACCTTGAGTTCATTGTAACGACCTGCCGCGGCCGTCGGCCCGCGCACCCCACTCCGCGTCACCCACGCTCGTGCCTTTGTTCGATAAAATGTTACACCAATACGCTCGTTGCTTTTTAAAATCAGGTTGTAACAAAACATCGAGCGTTGTGTTCGAATTGTGGTCCGATAAAATTTAAAAACGGCGTATGCTCGATGTTCTGTTACAAGTAAATGCTCTTCTCTATACTAAACTTTAGATTTTCTTTTTTTTTTTCAAGATTTTCATTGACAATGTTCAGTCTTAAATTAATAAGAGGCACGTTTAAACTAAAACAATGGAGCATGGTTATCTTGTTGGCTTATAAACTGAACTGTAGAACCTAAAAGAGGCGGCCATAAAAAGGCCAAGTCAAAATGGCGCTTTAATCACAGAAGAGAAAATACAGCACACTAAACATTTCAGTAGTCTAACTAAGCTGCTGCAAAAGATTAAATATTTTTACTCTTTGTTATTAAAACTGTTAGTCACTCAGAAGAAGCTAAGTAAATTGAAATTTTCTTAGAAACAAGCTAATTAAGAACAGTATAAACAATTTAACATGTTTCTTGCATCCACTTGGGCTTGCTGGCGAAGGATTTACATTTTACCTAGTTGAGATGCCGGTTCCTTTAACTTACAGATCGTTGTTGGTTAAATCGGAGCCTCGTAGACCTTTGCCAATAACGAAGTAGAAACGTAAAGCTGTTGTTTAAATTTATACTTAAGATGTATTATATTAAGGTACGAGTTTGTACATCCCTACATACCTACATTATCCGCTGGGAATCTTCGGAACTACTCGTCCGATTCAGAAAATTATTTCACTAATGGGATGCTACAGTATTGCCGCGTGCCTTTTGTGTATGTCGCAGTAAGATGGTTGAAGTTGTGATATAGTTATATCCCTAGGGATATAGCTATATACCGTAATATAGTTATATGAAAGTGGTTCATTAACTGTCGGAGTGCCCTAATTTTGTTACTGCGATCAATTTTGGCGTAGCTGGTCACAGTTACATATATTTTACTTTTTCTTGTATTTCACGCACCTATTTATTTTTATATTTTATTATATTTATTTAATTATGTATCCATCTATCCGTAACATCACTGCGGGCCCTATCAAATTACCAGCGCTGCGACATTTTTTTAAAATGGCCGAGCATCATGCCGAGATAGGAGCCTTTTGGCCTCGTACAGGACTTCCTTCTTTAAATTTTAATGTTACTTTGTTTTTTATTGTTTATATTTTTTATTTATGATCAGTGTGTTTTTAGTTTAAAGTTTGAGTGCCTGTGCGAGTCTCAATAAATACTTTTTCTTTCTTTCTTTCTAACCTAACCTATTTGGTTGGAGTACCCTAATGGTTATATTACTAGAGCGTACTCGTAAAATAGTTATATTCCTAATAAGACTGTTATAAACCGCTTTCTTAAAACTATATTACGGTATATAGCTATATTCCTAGAGATATAACTATATCACGGCTTCAACCATCTTACTGCGACATTTATTTTATGATAAAACAAGAAATGTCACGTGGAAGAAATCGCAGGCAGAAGCCAGTTATTTATATTTAAGTTTTATAGTAATTCTCTTTTCAAATGTACCAATATTGAGAGTTTAATGGGATAATTTCGTTGTTTCTGAACGTTTGCGTCTGCTGTTAAAATCGTGTGCCACAAGGTCTTTTACTCGGCCCTTTCCAGTTTTCTTGGAAATGTCAACATTGTAGAAATCTTTCGCCGTCTTATAAGTTTAAAGTGCTCATGTGATAAATACCTGAAAGTTCAAGGCAACGTTTGTCGTTTCATGAATTTGTATCGTAATAGGTACACGTGGAGTCGTGGAAGCCTCTCATAAGTTCAACCTAAAGCAATATAGTTACCTCGTACCTACCGTGTAATATATACTACTACGTGAGGTAAGAAAATCTTTCAAACTATTACTAGAGAATGTATCATGGTAACTATAGAGTTTCCTGTTGTTCCACTATAGCGCACTTTATTGGATTTTGGTCCTTATTGAAGATAGAAGTCTGGTCACGTCTATAACAAAAAATATTCGGGTAAAAGAAAAATCTCGGTTTTTTGTATTCAGATTTAGGTAGAAAACAAGAGCCTGGAATTAAGATTTTAGTACTGTTAGAAAAAATGAACAGGCGAAACACCACAATCTCACGAATATATTATGCGAAATGACGTCATTCACTTAACGACATACTGTGGTACCAAAACTCAGACATTTATATTTAAAAAAGGAATGGGGAATGGGCTATAAAATTTGAACGCGACTTACGAAAAATTCTGTACGCTTATTGTGTCTGACAACTGAACGTGAGATTCTTGTCGAGAAAAATATTCCACGAGACGCCTAAGTACCTTTACAAGAAATTTTCTTAGTTGTAACTGAGTGTATAAAATTCAATTTTCTTCTGTAAATTATCCAGACATGAAGATGAAAACGACTTTGTCGTAAGTATTTTCTTGATTCGGTTGCTGTTTAAAATATTGCGAGTCCAAAATAAATATTTAAAGTATTTCTGTTCAGAGATGGATTTAGAGATGTAGAATACTATGAAGCCAAAAAAATGCTTCTATTTTCGTTCAGAATTATTAATATTCCGAACATTTGCTTTCAAGCTTCAATATAACAATAATAATATATATAAACATATAAATATTTATTTTCAGACCAGAGATGCATAATGCAGGTAAATAAGTTGGTTCTACTAGCTAAAACACGTTTAATAAATTTATTATCTCACATATCTGAATGATGTTCTGTGTGCCGCCATCCAGTGACATATTATTTGGCCATCCACCGAGAACTAATATTGCATTCATTTCAAAGCAGTTAACAAAACTTGGTAGGTATCCAAATATAGAAAACGTTTTACAGGAAATCGAAACCTTGAACCTTAAACAAATCGATAGGTATCGTAAAGTTCCAAATCCGTACCCGTTTGTATTTGAAAGTTAAGCGCTTAATTTTGTATTTGAATCCAATTTCGGATATTGAATAAATCTAGCTGGCTTTACTGAAGTTAAATGGAACTTTATTTGTCAAGGATTGGTATTGACAACTCTGTTGAGATAGAATTTTGAAGATGATTGACATTTTAAATAATACGATTTGTTTATTACCTTCTGAACAATTTTTCGTCCGTAAACAATCGCCTTTTATTATTGCCAAACTGGGCGTATAAATAAAGTCGTAAGCTAATTTTACCTGTAGTAGTTACTTCTATATGGGAGGGTCTACTATGTAAAGATAATGAGGTCTTTGCTTCATTATTGGTAAAGATACAAGAGTCTTAATTTTCACCACTAACGGCCCGTAAATTACAGGAATCAGCCATAAGAGAATTAAAGTCGATTGGTTAAATACCAAAGTAGAGGAAACTATTAGCGACATACAAGCGTTTAATAAACTGTTTACAATTTACTGATAAATATATACATACTTACATAGACTCACGCCTTTTCTCAAGGGGGTCGGTAGAACTACAGAACGCTATAGATTTGATACATAAGAACCAAATTCTTGTGGAAAAGTTTATATGTAACAAATCTACATAACTTAGAGAGATGTATTAATGATTCCAATGATTATAAACCTGTTATAGTCGCGAATCATATTTTGATCAAGATACAACAGAAAATTTGAATTTCTTCCAAGCTTATCCCGGATGAACGCGCTGGCCACCCCATAACATTGATTTCAACTTCTCGAAGGTATTCGACAACTACAGCCGCAGTATGGGGGCGTGCATTATTATGCATAAAAATAATCTATCTCCTATAAAAGTGGCAAATGGCACTGCTATTTATTCCAAAATCTCAGTTACATATCGCGCCGCTGTTAGTGACCCATTCTCAATGACGCGGAGTTCTGTACGTGCCCCAAACAAATACTTCCCCAAACGATAACTGAACCTCCACCATATGCCTCTTTTGCAAGGATGTTGCGTACCTCTCTCCTGGGTGTCTCACACTTTAATCCTTCCATCATCTGACTTCAGGCAAAATCTGGACTCATCTGTGAATAGAACTTGATTCCAGGCGTCCTCATTCCAATTTTCTTAAATGCAAGTGAAATAACTCGAGCTCGAGCCGAGGCCCCATTTTTGCCACATCCCATCGAGTAGATGGGATGTGGCAAAAAGGGGGCCTCCGGCAGGCAAGTGTGAATCTGTTCCGGCCGATTTCAGTCTTCTCACAGTTTTTGTGCTTACTGTAACTTCTCGAACTTCTTGGAGCTTCGCTCTTATCTCAGAAGTTAAGGTTCGATTTCTAAGTACGCTGGTAATAATGCACTTGTCATCTCTGTCCACAGTTTTCCGTTAACGTCCCTGTCCTACGAGTCTCTTATACTGTTCGGTCTCCGACACCTCTCGACAACTGGGTGTACCACAGATTTTGACATTCGTAATTATTGGGCCACATGTTTGTAAGTGTGCTGTTTCAATTAAAGTAACAGCCCTAGTAACTTGAGTTTATTTGCAGTCAAATTTCACAATTAACACGATAAACAAGGCAGTCAATGCAAAAAAAAAAAAAAAAAACTCAAATTCCAAAGTTGTTTTTTTTTCGCACTATGAAAGATTTTTTTCTCAATATTAACATAAAAACAAATGAAAATGGAAAAAAAAACCAATACTATTTTTTTTTAATAGCATTTATTAATGTTTGTGGCCAGTAAGCAACAGGAGAAATTAAACCCTTTTTTTGCGTTCTTAAAAATTGTCCATGAGTCTATAAGTACAAATATTGTGTAACACTTTTATCGATTTGCTCGAAATATAACCATTAAAATCTCAGTTCGTTACTACGCTATAGAAAAACTTTTTCCGACCTCCATGATGAATCCAAAACCGCACAAACTCACACATCATAAGTTTTACGTATAGATTGTGTCCATTTCCCGTAACTCACAAAAAAAAACCGTCTGAAATATAAAAGCAGTACTAACAAATGGCCTACAATTAACACTACCAACCAAAATAAATGCCGTAATTAAAAATAAACAGAACGTTTGTTATCCCACTATTTATTTTGTTATGACAACGCAATAGGTCTTGAGGAAATGGCTCGGTTTATTAACCGGACAACCAAGTTAGGCAGTTAGGACTTCAACTGGGCCGCCTGGATTGTCTGGCGGTCGTGTGGAAGATAATGCTTACTGCAGTGCTATTGTAAAGGAAGCTATGTTTACTAAGGAAGGAGTGACGTCAACTTTGTTTTTGTTTTTGTATTTTCTTTTGTTATTTGCCATAGACTTCCGATTCACTTTGTAGTGTTTTTTTGGCTGTGGGTTATTTATTTTTGTAAAAAAGTTTTTATTTCTCGCTTTTTAGCGGTTCAGTTTGTAATTCATCTAAGTTACATGCCGGGACGCTAACCGTTGAGGACTTCTCCTGCTACTTCACCATCAGCTCTACTTCTCCATATGCATTGTGACGAGCATTAATTGCTTGGCAGCCATATTAAAGGCATCAAATCGTAACCCGTGAAAAACTTATTACTGAGCAGTTCCGGTGGGCATCTGTGGTTTTCATCATCAGTTCTACTTCACCAAATGGTGCTTTCCGAGAGCGTCTGCACGAGTTACTATAAAAAATACCCAAATCGCTATAGGTGTGCCTAAAATATTTGAAGAGTTCCTTCGATTTTTTTTTTTTTTTTTTTTTTTTTTTTTTTTTTTTTTTTTTTTTTTAAAAACGTTGCCCCACACTAAGAATTTCTTCTTGTATCGTGGGTGCGTTTACAAACATAGAAACTCACATACACTAACACCCAGACCCGGAACAACTACTAGCAGATCATACAAATATTTGTTCCGTGCGGGGATCGAACCCGCAACACGTTGCGCAGCAGTCGATCGCTCAGCCACTGCGCCAACCGTGTCGTCAAGATTTCTCCAAGATCCCATCATCAGATCCTGAGACTACCTAGGAAGTGTATAACCTTTAAAAAAAAAAAGAATTTAGCAAATCCGTCTACACCACGGAGTAAAGGCTTGTGCAGACCAGCGCGACTTGTGCCGCGACGCGACACGAACAATACAATTTCTAAGAAAACTTCACAGTATAACAATAACCGGTGTCGCGTCGCGCGACAAGTCGCGCTGGTCTGCACAAGCCTTTATGCCCGAACATAAATAAAAAAAACATCTGAATTGATGTCCTTTTGAAAGTCGGTTAATAATTCAAGCTAAACCAAAAAGTTTGGAAATGGACGAGATGACAAAGTTGAAAATCTCAGAAAGAGGCATTCTACAGTTCACTATCTATGATAATAACCAAGGACACGCAAATAAAGGACTTCCCAACTTATTTTGAAAATAAAATATGTACTCCATTGCCTCTGTAACCCGTGTTTCTCAAACACAGAAACATTCATTAAGGCTTGTGCAGACCAGCGCGACTTGTCGCGCGACGCGACACCGGTTATTGTTATACTGTGAAGTTTTCTTAGAAATTGTATTGTTCGTGTCGCGTCGCGCGACAAGTCGCGCTGGTCTGCACAAGCCTTAAAACATTTCCCGACTAAGTTTTCGTAATATTATTGTTTACGCACAAAACCACAGGTTAATTTCTAGTTTCTGTAATACTATTCCGGCTTTGTTTTGGAATTAATTTTAATTAAAAAACTTGTACTGTTTGAACGTTAATTAATGGGTAAAAGGTACTCAAAAAGTTTGAAATACGTGCCTCAATATCAGACTCCGTTTCGGGATAAAGTTTCGAGATTAGTATTACTTGGAAACGCTTGGATTGTACGCGGGATTTGGAAATATTGTTTTTTTTTTGTAGTTTGTAGAAAATTATGATTGGCATATTAACAACTGTTAGGTACAGTCACCCTCAAAAAGATGAATACTTGTTATATTTTATGGATACACATTGATACAATATTATGGAACAAACATTGTAGACAATTAAATGAACTCTTGTCGCTTTATACATCTTTTTGAGGCTGTCTCTACTATGTTAGGTACTTTACATAACATATTCATAAGTTTTCCAATAACGTCTGTTTTCAATGTCTCGGTTACCAATTCTCAATACACAGTGTTCCAATTTCCTTGCTTACATTTGAGTGGATTCAATTTCATAATTGTTTGCAAATGTGAAACGTCTGAACAAACGCCGTCTAAAAATATTTTTAATAATGAGTTTTAGCAAGAATTTCTTAATTAGTTACGAAATCATGAACATTAAAATATTGAAAGGTGAAAGAGAAAATATTTGTATGTTTTTTTTGTAACGAATAAACTCGAAATATACTGGACCGATAAAAAAAAAATCTTTCACCCGTAGAATGATACTCGTATATTATCACCAAAGATTTCAATCGCAGATTGGCCCTGCCGCGTCAAAAGATGGTCGCCTTTCTGTTTCGTTTTGATAACTCTGACACAAACAACAACAAAATATGGCAGAAACTTGACTTGATTGTCATGGAAACGCCATTATTATTGTGCGAGGTCACTCTTCTCAGTGTGACTTCTTCGCGCCACGTAGTACAGTGAGGGCAAAACTACGATTTAAATCGTTGATTATCACTGAATAACATAGGCTATAATTTTTTAAGCTATGACGCGGGCGAAGCCACTGGTGGAAGTTAGTTATTAATATAATGAAAGTCTACGATAAAGTCAACATCATAAGCATTATCAACCCATAATGTTCCCACTTTGGTTGTAGAACATGGCGGTTTCCTCGCGATGTTTTCCTTCAGCGTTTTGAGAGCAGTGGTGATGAAAAAATTTACACAAAGTAAAGTGCCTGATTGGATTCAAACCACTCGTAAGTCGCGGGCAGTTCCAGTAAAAGGTAAAAATAAGATATTCGGTTATGAGAAAAGACATCCACCTGATCATTTTTCTAAACAAAGAAACCCTGCGATAACTATTTCTTTTGAAACAAAGAATTTATATGTAGTCGAGTCTCATAAGAAATTTTTTGCTGGTAGGTACCCAAAAAGATAGTCCTTTGTGTCCATTTTACGGAAGGCTTTTTTATACAGATATTTGAGTTTCGTGGGTATCGAGGCAGACGTATGTTTCCCATTTACTTTTCATCATTGCATAAAATATGAAAGGTTCTACTACATAAAAGGCGCTGGCAATAATAGAACTTTAGGAAAAACAAATATTTTAGGTGTGGCGTGGTGTGTTTACTTTGAATACCTCTAAATAGGTATTCAAAGTAACAACGATTTTTGAGTTGTTTTCAATAAATAATTTTCAGTAAAGTCTCAATTTAGTGTTTTGAAATATCCTATTTATAATACGTATGCTAATTTCGGTGATTAAATATCTATATCCATACATAAAAAGTATAAAATATAGTCGCTTTTCGTGTCTGTCTGTGTGACCGCATAGTTCTTCTAAATAAAATTAATGGATTTTGATGCAGTTTTCACCATCATTTAGAGAATTTATTCCGGCAAGTTTATGTGTATAATGCTTTAATATTCAGTTTAGACAAGATGCTGCCCGTGACTTCGCCCGCGTGGATCATAATTATTTGTCCAAAAAGTAAAAAAAAGAAAAGAAAAGTAGCTTACGTTACTCCTTATAATATCAGCTATCTGCTAGTGAAAGTCCCGTCCAGCCATATCTGAGATTAGCTGGAACAAACAGACCGACAAACACAGAAAAAAAAAATTGTTATGTTTAAATATCGTGTAGGTATACTTTTTTTTTTTTGAGGGTGGAATTCATCAAATGACTTCTCCCGATCTGGGCAGAGCAAGAGGGTGTGTCAGACTTTTACTGACTAAAATCCACCCGTGTTCCTTCCGTTGCCGTGTGATATCCCTTTCGGACAAACCCGCAACCCCAGCAGGGTGTAGGTATATTTTCATATGCATTAAGTAAAAAGCTGTTATTTTGACATTACAAACAGACACTTCAATTGTATTTATTTGTATAGAAGATATAGCACACAATTTTCGATGTTTTGATATGTACACACGGCTACACATCAAGCTATAAATTTCCAGTTTACGCTTACCTCGCATTATACGGAAATCCTATACAATACGAGATCAGCTTATACTGGAAATGTATAGCTTGATGTGTAGCAGTGTGTACTTGCTTTGCACCTGCTTTGCATGGGAATGTACTATTGAAGAATTTCATATCTAAGCAGTTTAAAAACAAAATCCCGTAAACACGATGACCACATCTGTTACCCGCCCCGGTGTTATAACCGCCGCGCACTGCAAGCAGAAATAGCCTTTACGGTGTATAGCTATGAAGTTATTTGATGGTATATTCACATGCAAAGCAGGAACGGGTTGCAAATAAATATAATTAGGTATAACATGTTTCAAAAAGCACCCATTGAAGAAATAGCCAGGTTCATTGATCAATATAAAAACAAGTCTATATAAGTCCTAATTAGAAGTTCTACTTTGAAAAGCCGATAGTCCTTGACATTATTTTTAGTTTAATTAATTGCCACTAGTCATAAACATTCTTGTTTTAAATCCTATTCTACCAAATTTATCACCTACATAATTCTTTCAAAGAAATGATTAAGTACGCTGTACCTATTTAATCTAGATGGCATATGTATATATACGTAGAACCTGGGCCTAAAAGTTACTTTTATAGACGCCTAAATCTAGTAGATAAACAAACAACTCCGGAGACAACTTTAATGAACTTCTAAGGCCTTTCAGTCAAGATCCATTAACTTTCTGATACAGGAGCTTCAACATTACCTTCATCACAAACTAATTTAATTAAATTATTTTAAACTACCTTCAACGTATCGTAAACTATACCTACCTACTTAAAACTTTCATAGCTCGTAATTCCGTTACCACCCACTTTTATTACTTTTCGCTCTTAAAATAAAACTCCTTCTAGCTGTAACCTTCCATAACCACAAACAATAATAGTTTCATACCTAAACGATACTTAAAACTAAGTTTTATAACCGATTATGAAGTTAAAATAATCAAATAAAATTCTTCCAAATTAAAACAACCCTAAACTTTAACGCTCCTATAACTTTGTGAATGGACTAACATCTGGATTCTTCGGCAGCCACAATAAAAACGAAACTTACCGATCTCACACGAAGTTAACCGATAGGCAGTAAAAGGAACAAAAATAAAGCTCGACGCAGACGGTTTGGAATCGAATAAAACGAATGCAGAAGTGCACGTGTGCCGGTACCTACCCGTGGTCTTTAAATGGACAGCGCAGCGGTGAAAATAGATATGTACATTCGCTTATCGACGGCGAAGTAACAAGAAATTTTAACTGCCGAAGATAATAGTTTAGCTACACAATGTGAAAATAACGTAAAAATTTTTGACAAGTTAAATTGATTAATCGAAGTACTAACTGTGGAAGTCAACACGTGTCCCGTGGAATTTAAGAGGTGCTGCCTCTCGGTGGTTTAGTTAGAACATTTATGCTGTTGCAAAACTTGCAATTAAAAATGTAGATTAGAGATTTTACTGGAATATGCGAATTTGAGCTTTAAATTCGAAATCATAAAAAATGAATTTCGCAGAAAATGTCAAATAGTGGAGGTAATGACACTTCGCCGTCGATATTGCTCTATTTGTTACCTCGATTGTGACGTCTGTCGAGATCCTAGGAATGTGATGCATTCTCATACGGGTCTATTATTTTTCTACATGACGGCATTTCTCACTATGACGTCAATACTCTATTTGATCGGGACAGTGATAAAAGTTGACACTGACTGTTGAGTTTTAACAAGCACGGGCTCGAAAAATATACCTACAATAAATAAATTGGTATCAATGCAATTCCTGGTGTTTTATGAAAACATAAAACTGTTGCTGTGAATAAAGAATTTTTACAATTTTCATGCGCTACAAAATGTTCAATTATATAATACAAAAACGTAATTTGAAATTTCACACGCAAGTTGTTACAACAACTGTTATCTAAATGCGTACCTATTGCTGATTGTCGAATTTTGACCTGCTTGAAAAACCTTCAAGTTAACTGTTACCAAACATGAAAGTCTAAGGGTCAGATTTTGGATCCAGGTCAATCCGCGTACCTAAAGTGTCTCCGTGTCCTAGTCACGACAAAGTAATTAAAACTGACGATCTTCAGGAGATAACCCACTTTGATTGGAGTTATTTTTAGGTCATCAAATTAAGCCAAGGTTTAGTACAAACAAACAGTATTAAATTAATGGGCTTAGATGCAATTAATGTTTTATTTCATTACTTACGTGAAATAGGGACAAGTCGGTGGGTGTCTTCATCCCGGGCTACGGTTAATTTAATTATGTCAAATTTTAATTAAATCTGTGCCAAAATTGTCTCCGTTGTGCCTGACAATCTGTTGTGTGACGTTGTCGTAGTCCTAGTTATTTATTGGTAAGGGATTCGTACAAGTCACCATGTAAGTCATTGTTTCGAGTTCCAGACCACTTGAAGTGGTGACCCAGTGGTAACGGCCTCGACTAACAAGTTGTTGGTCGAGTGTTCAAACCCAGACAGGCGCTTTACTTTGTGTAAATAATTTCATCACCACTGCTCTCAAAACGGTGAAGGAAAACATTGTGAGGAAGCCGGCATGTCCTAGAACCAAAAATTCCACGACGTGATATTACCAACCCGCACCGGGCCCGTGGTAGATACAGGACAGCCCTCTCTCTCGAAGAGAAGCCTGTGTCCCAGTAGTGGGAAACATTAAAGGCTGATTATTATTATTCTTGATGTATCTTTCGCCGATTAATGGCAATAGGCTCGTTCCCTACACGGTTGCATTAATTCTGCGGCGCTTGAGTCGCCGACGGAACGAAATTGACATTTTCAATATTATATTTATACAAACATTTTATTTATTTTATTTTCGATTTCTTATTTTGTTATTGCACTATTAGCAGTAACGGTTGACGTCATCATGTCAACTGTCGCTAAGAAACCAGCGTTGGGGCTCTGTCTCACATAGGGTCGCAGCATTATGCTGAGCGATGGCCGTTTTGTGTGAATGTGACGCATATTTTCCCCCAAATTGTTATTTTCGTGTTTTGTTCTTTCTTTACGTCATGTTTACCGCAAATAAACGTATTTTCTTTTCTAAAACTTATCTAGCGAAGTGTAGGTCTACTACACATTTCTACCTACCCCTTATGTAAATACAGGCGTGAAGTTGTATTTAACCAAAAACAACTAACAGCAATATTAACAAGCCGAAATAGCTCAAAGAAATCCTAATAAACTCTAGATACGAACAATGTTCGCAATAATCAGATTTTGCCGCAACTCGCAAGTTTCTTCAATATGGGGCACAATGCTTCATGAAGTTAAGCTGTCTGCGAAGAAACGGAGCTAGCGATCTTTGAATAGGAAGCGAGAATTTAGCTTACTTGGCACGAGAAACGTGAGAAAAAGAGGATCCACTTTTATATCTTGCGTTTCGTGTTCTCATACTTTATGCTGCAGGCAAGTCAAGTCATTGATTTAAGAGCGCTTTTCCTAAAAGTTGGCGACGTCGCAAATAGTTGTCAAATATTTACCTGTTTTAATTAATTTGGCAATATTACTGGTATGGAAAGCTGAAATGTGGCTAACTATTGAACTAAAAAAATTATTTTGAAATGCAATAATGAATATCGTAACACCGACTTTATTTTTAGATTTAGATGAAATGCAATAATTCATATCTTAACACCGAATATTTAGTTTAAGATGTAAAACTTCTTTGCTTTTAATGCCATCCTTATGCCTACGGTATAGAAGTCAGAATCTATTGAACGGACTGTAAAAAAGGTTTATTTCATATGGTTGATAATGTATTGTTCAGAGCAGGGATCACCAATAAGTTTCATTGGGAGTCCGTTTTTTAATAATATGACTGTCGTGGTCTGTTATGAGGACGATTACTTGTAACCAAGATTTAAAATGTCAATTAAGAAATAAAACGAAAAGAAACCTTATACATTTTTATTAAGTAGAAGACAAATATTATATAATTAACAAAATTAATAAAGTAAGTTATTAATGGTAATGTGTATTTTTTTTTTTACTTTGAGCTATCTGTCTAAAGACTAAATTTAATTATCGCGAGCTATATTAAATTACTAAATTTTACTGTTTACTTAATTAATGCCCGCACAAAATAGGCCGGCGCGGCGCGGCGGCGCGGGGCGGTCCGGATGAGAGAGAGATTTAGAGAATGTTCAACTTGCGTAGCAAAGCATGGGTACCACTTACATGATTTCAATTGAACAAAACAGAAATGAGCCTTCTGGTCTTCTTAGCTTTATGACAGAACGCAGAGCTATCCAATATGTGTCAAACATTTATCTTTCATTGAAAAAGACTGCTCTTACCTCCATTTTCTGCAATAATATCTTTTTCTGTGTTCTATTGTAATGTTAAGGATGATTCAGTTTCTTTCATGAGAATCTTTTCAAGAAAATCAGTGTATTTAAGACCTCAGTAAGTACCTAAACTAATAACAGTAAGTATTCATCAAGTAAATCTTGCAAGGCTTTTGGGCATGTTTGTTTTATATTCCTTTGCGTAAGTATTTGAAATACTTTTCTAATTCAGATACTTTTTACTTTTATCTCTCTTTTTCTTGCTTTACCTCAATAGATCTAAAAATAGAACTTTAGATCAATACGGTCATGAGCACCAATATGTATATACTTAGCAAGATTTAAAAGTGATTTGCTCCTACTGTTTTGATTATTATTTTATGTTATTACGAATATAGTATTTTGGAATCCATATGAAATCACAAAGTTGCAGTCAATATTCCACAAGAAAATCGCTTTTTTAATTTTGATTTTTTATACATAATAGCGCTCGTAACTGTACTTAGGTGTAGCAACTTAATTATTACACAATATTTTTTTACTTTATAATTTCTCAGTAATTATAATTATATTACAATTTGGTAATAATCGAGACTCTTTGTAGAGTTTCGTGTTACCCACATCATCTGTCACAAACACGACTTGATGTTTCACGAGGAATGATGTTTATTTTCATCCTTTGAGCGAAATATCTTATAATATTACACTCTTCAAGGAAAGGAGTATTATACTGTAATGAGGAAAATAAAGATGGAAATTTGGATAAGAATTTTGAATTAAATATATGACGAAGAGGGTAGGGTAGGTCTCTCGTAATATCAGCCATATTTTAACTACTGTGGGTCGTGTTGGTTATTGCGCAATAGAAAAACCGTTTGCAGTTTAAATAAAATTAAAATTTACGATCAAATGAATCACACTAGCAATTCACACACTATAGATACACGACACAACTATACGGAACGCGCGATAGTTTCTTAACGTGTTCACTGCTTGACCAACACTGACAAACTCCGGTCGAGCGTCATATTGTAAACTCGGCGAGCGCCGCTAGGCGGCGCTGGCACCCTGATTATTCAAATCAATGACGTATTTCCGACATAATATAGATATAGACATATAAATCAGGTAGGCTTTCTTAACTTGATAGCTTTTCCAGTTGGCAACGTCCTTTTGTATGTGCTATATATTTTAGGTATCTATTTAAAATTCAAAACTGCTATTTATTTTACTAGTTATCTGAAAAAAAGTTTTATATTGCCTTATAAGTTTAAGTACCTACGTGCTAATTTATACAATCATATGAAGTTTTCATATAGACAAGTTTTCACAAGGCTATAGATATTAATCTTCTTTTCGTGTGGTTAGTGATTAACCTGATGTCAGAGTTTTAAAGCCGCCCATGGGCCTCTGACATCTCTGACATTGGCTTCACATGCCGTCGAGAAATATCTCTCAGGCATGCCCGTTTCTCCACGAGGTTGTCCTTCACCGTTTTTGAAGAAAGTGATAATTATACAATACGTACAACGCACATGAATCTGAAAATTCAGAGGTGCGTGCCTTGGGTTTGAACTCAAGACCTATAAATAAGACTGCATAGGCAGTCTGATGGTCACACCACTAGGCTTATCACTGCTCGCATATAAATATTATTCCGTTAAGTAGTAAAAGGTAGGTAGGCTAAATATACTTTTAACTTACCTATTATGCCTTTTGCGTTACTCATAAGGCTATTCTAACTTCATAATGTGGTAAGTAGGAACCTATATACATTTTAACAAACTGTACTTACATCCGGGTCTTAATGTTCAAAGTTTTGTTAAGTACTCTGTGGACGTAACTGCGGCACAATAATGTAGGTAAGTACTGTCCACACCAGAGAACTTTCATGTCTAACAAACAAACAACTCATATAATTATAGTAATAATATTATGATGTCGGAAGGAAAAACCGTTCAGTTCTACAGTTCTAAAAGAAAGAAGAACTACGTTTTCGGCAGCAAAACTTTACTAGCTACCTACTTTAAATTTTTGCTCATTGACTTCATATCCAAATCTAAGAATCCCAAATCAATGAACACAGGTAGGTCTCAAATGAAAACTCTTCACCAAACTTAAAATGTTCGCAGAAATAACAATGGAACAGCAGGTGTGATACCAATAACAAGCGGTAATAACGGCCGGGCCGTGGGAGCGCTTGAACTGTTGGCTTGTACACAGAATAGTACCTACAGAAGGCCGGCTCCATTCAACGAGAGAAAACGCACGCATGCATAGACACGCTTCACGTACAGCTAGTGCAAACGCACTCGGGACTGGCATACGTTTGAGATAGTTTGAGAGTGTTATCACACTGAGGATTTGCCACCGTGTTTTCAGCGAAGCGATTTGTGAACGCGCTCTCCGCGGGTGTCAAGCAAACTAGCCGCGATTACGCGACGTGTTCTCCGCGTCATGTTCTCTCTTTCACAATTATTGTACTCTCGCTTGTCTCGCTCTTTCTTGTACGCTCACACCAATCGCTTGCGTTCCGCAAACACGGCGAACATGTTAATCACACGTAGCATGCCCGCTACGCACACGCAGCGAGAGCTTTTAAACAATCGCCTCGCAGGAAAAACGCTCGCAAATCGCCAGTGTGATAGGTCCTGAGATCGCTACCGTCGCCCATTCGCTATGTATGCGTGCGCCGGTTTTCGCTCGTTATTTGGAGCTGACCCTCTGTATCTATATATTTTGCGTTTTGATCTTCTGTTACAGTGATTAGTGAACATATGTTAATTATGAACCCTGAATCATATTTCGATTCACTGTTAATTGTGCTTGTAACGCTAATTTAAATTTAAATAGCTAGATTGAGTTGTACCTAATTGGATATTGTTATTTTTTGGGAAATTGAACTTTACTTCTGGTATTTTTGTGGTAAATTGATTAATTTAGAGAAAAACATAGAATATTAAAGACGTACGCAGAAATGACTGCCGGCGGGCATGCGGTCTGGGCCCGACCCGGTTCGGTTCGATTCCCAGATCTAGCAAAGTTATTTGGTGATTTCATGAGGAATTTCTCAGTAGGAGCGGAAACTGGATTTGTACCCAGTCAAAGGTAATTGGTAATTAGCTGTGATAGGGGATCGCATGGGACTTAATCACAATTGGCAAAATAGTGGTTCATTTTCTTGTACTTACAAGTCGACAGTAGGTAGGCTCGTCCTACCATTCTCCCTGAAAAATTCAATGTAAATTGAGTTTATTCAAAGAAATTGAACATGCGCTGAAATGGGTGGGAGCTTGAGTTTTTTAAATAGGGCATCGTATAATAGCTTACAGACATTGACGGCTTTTTAGGGCGTGGGAGAGCGAATGTTGAATGGGTACATATCCTATGTTGAGAAAATAAAATGTATTACGCGGAATACCCACGTTATTTTTTTAAATTATTCGAATGAAATGAAATATAAAATATTATTTGCTGTCAGGTGTTTTTGTGAAAAAAAATATTGATTCATATTTTAGTCAGTATTTTTGTTCGCTGGCTAGGACAAAACTTCAAAATCATTTAATTTTATGAACACGAAACGACAGAAATATTGTTTACTTCAGTTTTTACAAATAATATCACACCTGTAACACCCGAAGGGTTAGGCAGAGGTGTACCCATAGTACACCCACAAATTAAAATTAAAATAATAATTTTAAAAGATACCTGAAATCAATGTTAAGTTGAACCAATAGATAAGTTTTCGACGCCATTTTTTTTTTTTTGTTAATAGTTTTAGTTAAGTTAGGATATTATATTGTTATTTTTTATATCATTTATTGAATTTGTTAGTTAAGTAGTATAAGACCATAGACGCCCATTGTATATTTTGTAGTATTAATTGTTATTTGCTACGTATTTTCTGGTGTACAATAAAGTATATAAGTATAAATATAAGAAGTTTATCCAGTATCCTATTATATTATATATTTATCTTAATAAATGACATAAGGTAGGCATGTAGTTTACTTACATAAAAGATTTTAAATGACAACCTAAATTATATTTTAATTTTATGGACCAATCGAAATTCACCCAGAGTAGTCCCGGGCTTCCATGAGAGCCTTTTACGATAGCAGGTCTTAATTTTATGAACCTCAGATAAAAGATGTTCTTTATCACTGCTTGATTCATGGCCCAGCACCAATTTTGTTTTTCGCTTCGTAAGGAACTAAATGTATTCAATTTAAATGAAATTGCTTTTATAGGATGTTGAGCAATGAGTAAGTGTTTTATGACGCAGTGGGCTTATTTACGGAAAGTCTTTGAACCTTTTTGTAATTAAAACGACTCCACAGTAAAGCTCTGAACGGAATGAAAACTTAAGTAATATTGTGCCGGTTATCTGCAACTTTTTCTCCTGAGCTGCATTTGAAGGTTAAATTACTTATATTTTATGTTTTCTATGTCTCAATTTAATATTTTTGCATCAGTCTAATGCAAAAACCCTTTACCCATAAAAACAAACTAAAGGAAATTAGACATTTGGTACTAACAAGGTGTAGTAACACAAAAAGTTTTAATACTACTGTGAAAGTTGTAAAAGCTACAATTTTCATTATGATAGCAAAATATACGTAGAATGTATTAAGTGATTGGTTTCTTTCGTCATAGAGGTGATACTGAAAAACAAAGGGGAGATAATAAAAAGGTTGTTCATGATATTACGCTGGTACTGTGCTAAAAACGCACACATCAAACATGAAAAACCTTGCTGAAAGTTTGATATTTCGCTATTGACTTTTCGTTGTTTAATTTTACTTAATGTTACGTAGTCTGAGAGAGGCATAGGCCTCTCTTTTTCAGTATCCCTATGGATCCTTGGTAATCTTGTATTTAAAGGCTTGTGCAGACCAGCGCGACGCGACATGAACAATACAATTTCTAAGAAAACTTCACAGTATAACAATAACCGGTGTCGCGTCGCGCGACAAGTCGCGCTGTTCTGCACAAGCCTTAATGCTGTCGAATCAAGTTGAATTTCTGTTTTATTTCTTCTTTTATAAAGAATTATAGTCGCTGATACTTTATTACCATTACAAACTAGCTTAGATTAGCTAATAAGTTATATATGAGCATTCATTCGAAAAGTTGGTTGTCAAATAGCTGTCAAATATTTACCTGTTTTGATAAATTTGGCAATATTACTGTATGGAAATATGAAATATCGCTAACTTGTGACCTAAAATATTAATAATGACTTGCAATTTAACACTCAATTTGATTTTCTAACCGTTTTAGGTGCAAAAAGGGCATTTGGAAAGCCTCCAATATTTTTTTTACATCTAAAACTAAATATTCGGTGTTACTTTATTAATTATTGCATTTCAAAATGAATATTTTAGTTAACTAGTTACCCATAATTAATATTTCTATAGAATAATATTACCAAATTATTACAAAATATTTGACAGCTATTCGCGACGTTGCCCACTTTCAAAATACACGCTCTGAAATATAACTTAAACTGCTAAGTAACTATTAAATTAGGCTAGCGTCCAATAACGTCTTTCTTATTCACTTTACATAAAATATCAACACGCCTGTATTCCTGGAAGGACTAGGCAGAAGTGTACCTATAGTACCTACGCCCAGATTTCGCCAGTTATACCCGTGCACAAAGTCAGACTCCGGGCTGCTACTGAGAAATTCCAGATGGAAAAGCCCAACTACACTTTGCCCGACTCGGGAATCGAACTAAGGACCTCATGATCAGCAGTAGCGGTTTCGACTACTAGACAAACGAGGCAGTCTTGTTAGACGACAGTCATGGCTTCTTTACTTTATGTAACACTAGCTGCACCCCGCGGTTTCACCTGCATAAGTCTCGATCCCGTGGGAATGTCGGGATAAAATATATTCTATGTCCTAACCCAGGTCTTGGTCTACTCATGTGCCAAATTTCATCCAAATCCGTTCAGCCGTTTTGGCGTGAAAGCGTACAAACAAACTCACTTTCGCATTTATAATCCTAGCTTTTGTCCGCAGTTTCGCCCGCGTGGAGATCGGAAAATATCCTACGGGAACGTACTACCGATATAAAAAGTACCCTATGTGTTAATCCAGGTTTGAAACTATATGTGTGCCGAAATTCATCCAAATCCGTTCAACCGTTTTTGCGTGATTGAGTAACAAACATCCAAACATACAAACTTTCACATTTATAATATTATTATAGTTGGATTCATCATCATCTTCATCATTCCAGCCAAAAAACATACACTGCTGGACATAGCCTCCCTCAAATGGGGGTTTACCATAATCGCCACGCTTGGCTGGCGGGTTGACGATCGCAGTATGGTGTTAGAATGCATAGAGAACGCTGCTGCCCATTCTCTATGAGTCCCTTAGTCGCCTTTTACGACACCCACGGGAAGAAATAGGATGGTACTATTCTTTACGTCCGGCACCACACGTAAACATCAAAGTTAGGATATAGTTAGGATAATCTGTAATAACAAACAAAGTATTTATGTACCTACTATCATATCTACTCAACGTTGTTAATAAAACAGTAATGTCGCTTCCAGGTTTGATAAAACACAAAACACTAACTTCAATTGAATCAATAGATGCTCATCAAGGTACAATTTAATTACCACATAATGAAGCTTATTAAATAGCCGAATTGAATATGTTGCTACACAATTCAGCATCTGATTTGATTAATAAGCCCGACATTGTGAATGAAAGCTGTTTACAAATGTTTAATTAATTGACTGAGTTTCAAATGTAAATCCATTGGAATTTTCCAGACATTATGTCTGGAAAATTTCAAACGTGGTTTGTCACACTGGTTAAATGAAGCTTGGAAAATTATTTTACAGGCATGAGGAACAGGGAGTAAAGTTCACTCATCCTCTGTAGCAAAGGGAGGATCTACCGACCAGACGGGTGTCGTGTCTGGCGGGCAACTGCCCAACGATTGATATCAGGGAAGTTAGATATATGCTGTTCGCGCGGTAAATTCTAGTTGCGCGATGCAGGATTTGTGTGACGTTAGGTTTTTGTGTGACGTCAGGCTTTTGTGTGACGTCAGGTCTTTGATTCGTATTTCACATGTGGCGATGTAGACGCTGCCACATCATAATGATGGCTGTCGCACAAAATGTTTGATAAATATTATAATCTTTTGAAGAAGGGTGTAGACAAAGCAAGAAAAGGAATGTAGTCATTCCGCGTCTTGTATTTAATATCGTGAGTTTATGTAAATGTGTTATTCCCTGGAGATATACAACGCGTAATTCAAATAACTGAAAACCTGTAAAGGAGTCATTGTAATCATGATTATAAATACCTTCTACTGTAGGACCAACTCCGAAATATAAAAAAGCAGCTGTTCCTTACATGTTGTCGAGTTAAGCGAACATAAATAAATAAATAAATGTATGTAGTAGCTGAATTCATTTTCGCGATTTCAGGGTAGGAGTCTACCTAAAAAACTACCTTTGGGGCGATGATTCTAGTCGCCCCGAAGGTAGTTTTTTAGGTAGGCTCCTTCATTCAATTATTTTGTAAATTTTGTCATTCAAAAGTGCGTTTTATGTGCCTAATATTATACAGTGATAGCCTAGTGGTGTGACCGTCGGACTGCCAAGTCATAGGTCTCGAGTTGGAACCCAAGGCACGCACCTCTGACTTTTCAGATTCATGTGCGTATTGTATAATTATCACTTGCTTCAAAAACGGTGAAGGAAAACATCGTGAGGAAACCGGCACGCCTGAGAGATATTTCTTGACCGCATGTGAAGCCAAATCAGAGGCCCATGGGCGGCTTTAAAACTCTGACACCAGGTTAGGTTACTACTAACAACACGAAAAGAAGATGTGCCTAATTGAAATAAATGATTTGACTTTGACTGTAGGCCTCAAAATAAAAATTGTTCATAATAATGAGTAAAGTGACTCTTTTCAGGTTTTCAGTTATTTCAATTACACCTTGTCCAGGCCTGAAAATAAAAAAATATATCCCCATGGGTAATTCTTTCCCCGCAATTTCATATTACCTAACGTATATTTTCATTCATATTTTTGCAGAACGTTGTCGGGAAAATTGTAAAATGGCACTGTGGAACCAATTTACATAAATAATATGCTCAATTTTTTTATTCTACGTCTATTCATCCTATGTATCTTCCTTGTCTATGGACATACATAGTACGTTGTGTGATATGCTATCGAACTTTCACAGTTCGCCGATGGATTGTTTCGATTAGATCTAATGTAAAGGGTTTAAGCCCATGGTTTTTTATCGAGCACATTCCATTATCGACCTATCCGATGGAAACCAAACTATTCCTGTGATACTTTTTCGAATTGGAATCAACCGTAACGACTTACTTGCATTACTTACTCGATACTAACTGTTTACTGTATCGGAAGGTCCCCAATGATACTAGACAAGTAATTACAGGTTCTATTTTTGTCTAATTCTCATTACGTCTCCTCGTTCATGGAAAGCAATAAGGTATGTTTAGTTTTTCTTCCATCCATGTAGTCCCTTGGGAGGAAAAGTACGTACTTAAATATTCCACTGTTTTTCTACAACCTTTGCCCATATTTTCCTGTGGGTATTGTAAAAGTAAATAATTTATTTTCTGTGAACAGGTTACAGGGTCATTCAAGTGAGACTGTTATCTTCTGAGCTTGTAAGATACTGTAAAGTAGCCTTTAAGATATTAAAAGCTACTTTCCTTACCTTCACATTAATGGGCTTGAAAATGACTAAAGGATTGTTCCGGTATCAGCACATAACGTTTATTCTTAGAGTACATCGATCATTCTTGGAGGCTACATTGTAAATTATCGCGCACAGAATAAAATTGTATTTGTGTCATTACCACGGAACCATCTCAACTGTAGCCTCCAATTTAATCCAAAACTACTCGAGCAATGCCGATGAAATCCAAGTGAAAACTCCAATAACTTAAAAAAACCCTTGTAATTATGTGACACATTTATATTATAAAATCACCATTTATTATTTTTAAGACATCTTTGTTCCCCACTCCAATGTCAACGGCCCAAGCGATTTGTGTCATAAGCTACACACATGGGCGCACTGAACAATTAATTGCTTCAGCGACTGTCACTCAGGCGTCTAAAATAACATGCCACGCTTGATGACATTCCGTATCTGTACCCATAAAACAAAAGAAGAAAGAGTTTTTAGAGCCGATGCCAGATGCTGATAAAAAGGAAAAAAAAGAACAAGTGTGAGATAAATTAGGTGAGCTTCCAGTAATAGTAATCATGATTTTATAGGCTCCTGTTAGAGTAGAAACGGTTTAAGATTATGGTATTTTGTCTGTAGGTATCATCATCATCGTCTCAGCCATACCATGTCCTGGGTACGCCACAATTGCGGCAATAAGTCCCCTCTTTGAGGAGTGGCTTGAGAGGCGCCACGGCGTCTTCACCTTCCGCCTGACGCAGGTCCTCACCGGACACGGTTGTTTCGGGAGGTTCCTGTTCCTCATAAAGCGAGAGGAAACGCCCGGGTGTCACCACTGTGTGGATCGCCCAGAGGACACGGTGGAGCATACGGTGGAGGTCTGCCCAGCTTGGGCGGGGCACCGACGTGTCCTTGTGGAGGCGATCGGCGGCAGTGATCTCTCGCGTTCAGCCCTGGTCCAAGCCATGGTACGGAGCGAGAGGGTGTGGGAAGCCGTCACCTCCTTCTGCGAAGCAGTTATGCTCGCGAAGGAGGAGACGGAGCGCGTGAGGGAGAGGCAAATGTCGCGCTCTCACGCCCCTAGCCGCCGCAGGAGACGCCCTGGGCGTCGAGAATCGCAGGCCGATTCCCGGCAACCGTAGGCGCGGGCTTGCGGACGGTGAGCAATGGGTAGCTCGCCGTCCGATAAGGACCAGGCCCGGGTCGACAGCACGTTGTGTTACACGCGCGCTTCAAAGAGATGTCAGCACAACGGAAGGGGTCCGCTAGGACCGATGCCTGTCGGGGTCGCGGGAAAGTCCGAAAGGGATGCCGTGGCCCCTGGCAACGTACAGGCAACTGAAGGAACACGGGTGGATTTTAGCCAGTAAGAGTCTGACACGCCCTCTCGCTCCGCCCAGAGCGGGAGAAATTATTTGATAATTTCCCACCCTTAAAATAAAAAAAAAAAAATACCCGTAACATGTCCACTGCTGGACATAGGCCACCCCCAAGCATCACCACAATAACCACCCTTGCCCGCTTTCAGCAGATTCCCGATTTTTTCGATAGATTTTCAGTCCAGGGACTGAAGACCCATCTGAGACATCAAATAGTATTTCGAGGATTCCCTAAGAAGTAGTACAATGCCTTCTAAAGTGATTTAAGAGGAGTCGTTTTATTCATTGGCACAAAAGGCACAAAACAGTTGTAACATGGTCACCCAAAAACAGTGTGAAGAAAAATAGAGATGTTTTTCCCATTGTTCATTTGAAAAACGTGGCTGAATAATATTATCATAAGTCATATGTTTACAAACAATGTGTAACGGTGAAAGGATAATGTTTACGATGTTCATATCATGACGTTGAGTCACGTTTTTTGTAGTACAAGACAATTGTTGCCCTATTTTTTGGACGTAAACAAACGAACACTGTGTCAAAGTCTTGGCGAAGAAAATGCTAGTGATATAACTCGATTTTTATATCTGTGCGCTTGGAACTGTCAAAATCGTAGGTTATTAGTATTGAATTCAACCGCCTGGTTACCTCCTCAGTGCCCAACTCGTGTCATCTCCACGGTTCTGCCTTATTATTCGTTATGTTGTAAATGTTATTATTTAAACCACATTTACTGTAAAATTTTGACGTTGACAGGCCACAGTAATAAAAATCGAGTTATACGTTGAATTCGATGCATCAGTTTAGTTTAGTAGCAACTGCGACGTGCCAAGAGTCAAGATGTACTGATGTAAAAGATAGAAATATTGTTAGTAGTACATTCTCATGTGGATCTAAGATAGTGATAAAACATAATAAGGTACTTGTAAAAGTATGTCAATCAATCAACCAAATTGGTAAGTTTAGTAAAACTCTCTGTCAATCAATCAAATTGGTAAGTTAAGTAAAACTGTCATTTATTATGGTTGGCACTAGGTTTAGTTAAAAATCAAGCAGTGTTCATTAATTCATGTAACTCTCCTGCACTATCATTAACGCGGAGGTACCAGGAGACCATAAATCAAGGATAGATATTACGAATGCAAAACAATAAGCGCCTCTTCGCGCCACTTGGACGTGACAGCACCGCTACCTATCGACGATGGCCGGTCAGAATATATAAACCGACACACATAACCATGCGTGTGGCCAAATAGAGAACTAAAATGGAATGTTCTGAATTTGACAGCTTTTTGACAGCTTCCATTTACAAGCAGGGTTCCCAAGACATGCAAATATAAGTTTGTCGGTCTGTATGCACGGTCGGAATTTGTTATTAGGATGAGTGGACTACAGTGCTCTTTATAGTTTGTTAGTTTGACAGGTTGTGGTACCTAAATTTATTGACGTTACACACTATTTAATTCTTAAAGACTTAGGTATCTACTCCGTCTTGAGCAAGCGTGGTGATCAATGCTCGTGCCTTCTCTGTATGAGAAGAGGCCTTTGCCCTGCAGTGGGACAGTAACAGGCTTATATTATTTATTTATTATTATTTAGGTACCTACTAATCACAATTGTCCATTTTTCTGTCGGTAACCGTCCTGTGGGTTTCTTAAGAGTGTTCATTCTAAAAGTTGCCAACGTCGCAAATAGCTGTCAAATATTTACCTGTTTTGATTAATTTGGCAATGTTACTGTATGGAAATATGAAATATCAACACAAAAGATAACAATTAAATATTCCTTTCATAGATATTATGCAAATATGGCCCTATTTCTGATACTGAAAGCAGAATTTCTGAACTTAAAGATAGGAACTACTTATAATATTAAATATACAGAGCTTGAGGTAATTTTAGTTATGCTTAGTAATACGGTGGTTCATGTTTAATGAAAATTTAAATCGGTAAGGCACTTCAAAAGTCTTTTGGTGTGGATTTTAGCCTATAAAGCTATTCAGAAAACTTTGTTACTTACCGAAAAGATTTAGTAAATCTCAATAGCATATTTTATGATACTATTTCATCACATTTATTAATGTGAGAAAAAAAAATGAAAAAATGTTCAAAAAATGTTCAAATAGAACGACATTCTTTAATTGTGTAAAGTTCGCATCAAGCAAAAAAAGCGTTCACGTGAACTTGTACAGTAACCATCCAGCGTTCTTTTTACGTAACGCGCACCCTACACGGCTGACAATAATCAGAAACACAGAGTCGCAGCCAAAACGTAACCTCGTTTACATTGAAGATAAATCTCGTTACATCTAGAGGCGAATTACAAAAGGCTGTAAAAACGTTTATACAACCCTCGAGACCCGCTGCTTACATTTAAAACTTTACCGGAAAAACTTGCCAACAAAAAATAGAACAGGCTATATACACGCCGTAAAAAAATAAAGGTACTTTTATTCTGTACAATAGAAGTATTAAAAAGAAGTTAAAGGGACTATAAAACAGTTGTAAAAGACCGACCATTTCTGGATACTTTTTCGTATCCGTATTCACCTACGTGTAAAACTAGCGAACTAAACGTAACAACCTGATTCGGGAACTGTTTTTACTTTTATACCACCTACGGCGAAATAAATGTACTGTTTTACGATGTCTACATAAATAAATCACAGTTACAATCCGTCATACCGCTCGTAAAATAACTCTTTAAATAACCAAGACCTACATTTGAAATTGACAAATTAGCTTAGTTGTAACATGGGCTAGAGTAATAAAGAGAAGATTATTACCAGACAAGAATACATTTTTAAGACTAAAGTTTTTGCAAAGATAATAAAAACGATTCTAGACAACAAAATGAGCAGCGTCTATCATAATCCATCAACTAAATAAACAAAGGAAAATTCTTTATTCAAAAATTAATAGACAAAAACTTACGTCTTTACTTACACTGACAGATTATATTACCCTGTTACACGAAACGGAACCACGGGCCATATCCAATGAAAATATATTAACACATTGATAACTTCCGAGAATGTCGGATGCATAGATGGATGTGGGACAGCGACGTCCCATCGAGCCTGTTCACGAGTTTTACGTGAAAAATGGTTCCGGCACAGAAGCAAAACCTGTATGTTTTTTTATTCCATACTCTTTATCCGAATCGGCGTCCCTGAGGACCATTGAGAATGTGTACAGATATATACCAGCATGCGAAAAAAGCCCCGTGCAAACCAGCGCGACGCGACTCAAACAATACAATTTTTAAGAAAACTGCACGGTATAACAATAACCGGTGTCGCGTTGCGCTGTCGCGTAGCGCTAGTCTGCACGAAGCTTAATATGATTTCTTGCTTAAAATGTGATGGTAAAAATATGACATAATATACTGTTAATGTATACCTATCTATTGTATACTTCTTAAAAAAATATACCTCAAATCTTTAAAGAAATCTTAAAATCTTAAGAAGTTAACGAGTTACCGAAAGATTGCAAAACAAAACCATCATTGTATTACTTGCCTAAAAAGTTTACTCACGAGCAAACGATGTCAGGCTCTCTGTTCGAAAATATTTACGTCTATTCTATTGTAATATTTTCCTGAAAGCCCCATCTCCGGTCCGATAGACGATTAATCATATTTCCATACTAATTCATTCCCCGCTGAGCGCTGTCTGAATGTAATGCCGACTCACAGCCTTCCCTTATCTGTTTATTTCTTTAGCCGCAGGAGACTATCCCTCCAAAGAAAAACTGATCTCTATCTAAGCTTCATTGTTGTAAATGTTTTTTTCTCGAGATTTTTGAGATTAGGCCTAAGGTCCATTGTCGCCGAATACTTCACTCGATATTGTACCCAAAAATACTTTAAGGACACAGGAGCTTCTTTTTTCGCGCCTCGTTTTTATTTAATCATTTAATAAGACTTTATTTTTTGTTTAAAATTACAACTGAAAGCTGGATTTGTAGAATGGTAACACAATGCAAGAAGTGTGAATTCGTTTAAACTCAGCATTGTAGCTTCGTCATCTTGCCTAGAAAATTAGGCTCATTGTGCTTCTCATTGTAGAAAATTACTTTGAGAAACCAACTTTGCTGAGCCTCTGAAAGAAGTTTTTTGAAAGTATAATTACTGAAATCGCGGAGCCCAAATGTTTTAAGCTAAATCATCTCCTATATTTCAGTACTTAGATACCTTCAGTCCTTTGCCCATTTTGGAGCAAATGTCTACACTATCGTTGAAAGTAATGCTCAGGTTCACCTAAAACCAGCGAACCAAATAATTCGAAACTTATCGGAGTACTTTGTCTACTGAAAATATTACCTACTTTCTATTGTAGCGATACAACCAAATGAAATTCTTCGCTAATGTATTCCGCTTCAGGTATATTTATACTCAGGTATCTCTGGCATTCTTAGCATTATAGTTTTCGATTTCCACAATTTATATATAGGATTAATTTGTATCCATGCTGGCTACAAAGGTATTTTCGCGATGCTTCTAATCTCTTTATTGTAATGACTATAAAGTGCGGAATGTGGGATGTACGAGTGGAGCGCATGTTTCGAAGAACAACAAAACAAAGTTAGAACATCAACATTAGGAACAGCTATTTAAACATGGTATTACTCATTATGTAATTAGTCGTCTATTATGGAAGGAATTTCTAGCAGAAGTTGCTCGTGTCTTGCGTTTTGAGTTTAATTATAATGTTACAAAGCAACAGTTAACTATAGTAATGCCCAAGAATAAAATAGGCCTTACTACGACAGAAGTAGAAGGGAACATAATGTATCCCATGACATTTGCAAAACACCCAATCGTTATCAAGAAATTGCCAGAATCTACTACGTCCAATTTCCTTACGCCCAAAATCTTCATTACAAGTCAAGCCTCTCACAACTCCAACAAAAGAACAAAATTAAACACTCTTAAGGAAAATTGAGCTTTACTTTGTAAACGGAATCGAAAAACTGGAGGATAATATATAAAATTCAGACCTAATGACCCTTAGCAGAAATACACCCTCTGTGTAATTTATTTGGGCAATACATGAAAATGACGAAGGGGCCATAAAAGGAACATTAATGCCGTCGCCGCGACCAGATCTGGAATCTTCTCAATTTCCTAATGGTTCCATAACAAATGTCATCAGGAGATGGCCAGACGAGTTTCGTGCGAGAATGGACCGACTATTAATACAGCCAATGTACTAGATGACAGGGTCTGACCTAGATTTCACGCTGTCTGGACACGCTAACAATATTTCATATTTTACGAAACTTGAGTTCGTGTAAAAAAATGTCTATTCGATGAGTGTACTCTTGTAGCTGAGTAGATTATTACCGAGCCCTACTTTTGATATTGTATTACGAGTATCTACCACTTTCGAAGCCAATTCAATTTTGGGAGAAGGGCAATTCGGTTTGAAATTTGTAATTTCGTACTTCTGTGCCAGAAAGAGACTCAGACGGTTTTACTAATTAGACAACTTGAGGAAGCGTAGGGTTTAAAACATATAACCAAATATGCTTTATCTGATGGTGTCTAAAATAAGTCTTAGAGAGGATTTGCATTTCAACAGTTAGATATTACAACGAGACGGATTTCAAAATATACGTTGATCTTAAATATTTTAGAAAATATATGTGTTGTTCACAATACTTTTGTTACCCATTGTGTGCCTGTCTATTAGTGTCTATTGTCCCGAAAAATCATATAAAATAGGTCAGACCTTGTGTTTAATATCAACTTCATAAGTGGAAAAAATGTAAATAGATATAGGATCTATATTTTTCCACATAAAGTAATGAATGAAACTCCTACGAGATAAGAGAATATAATCACAACGTTTGCCCGCGGGAACATTATTCTAATAAAAATATACTTTTTTAATTTCAACGCGGCGAGTGTGAAATTATGCGCAAAGCGTCCGTCCTCATTTCTTCCATTCTTTTTTGCAATCTGTGTGATTAAGATCGGAAAGAAATATAATTTTAGATAATGTCACATTTACAAAGAGGCACATCAAATTGAAATGAGCGTAGGGCGGTAATTAAATTAACATAACCTTTTACTGCTCGTAAGCAATTTGGCCATATTCGTAGCAGTGACATGTTAAAATGTTCCTGTTTTCATTGGAGGGTATAAAATAAGAGTTTAAAACCCTATAAAAGTGACTGGGATTGAGGTCGTGTGTATAATGTGTGACGGGAGATTGGAAAACAACGAGGTTTCGAAACGAAGGTTTCCGGAATTACCCAAATCGTTTCCCGAACATACAAGGTATATTCAGTGCTTCATTGCAATTAAACGGAACAAAAGTCTGCTTTTGGAATGAGAATCGGGTATGTTTCGGTAGGTAAATCTATGGAAGCTTTAGAAGATTAGTGGGTACAAACTAGGTTAGCATGTAGGTACTTTAAGCTTTCGAAATGTAACTTAGCTGGTGAACTTAATCCCGTTTTCGATGCTACAGTTACAATCCGTTGAGGGTGTGGTAACCCAGTGGATGTATGTTTGTTATTTCCGTATTTCAGTTCCCGAATTCAGCTCAATGAGTTTTGGATTGGAATCGATTTGGATAGCAGAATGCAATTGAATGTTTTGCAAGTTTCAAAATTCAGAAATACGTTTACCTAGAGACCTAAAATATGGACTTACTTTTTGTTTCCACTCCGCAAAAACAAAAACAGAGTCCTATGTGCCACGGATGCCATAGGGCTGTTTTATAAAGGCTCTTGCGGACAGTCGCGACCTGACTCTGGTGGAACAATTTCTATGAAAACTTCACGGGAATTGTTCTACCAGTGTCGTGTCTCATCTGTCTCCGGAGCCTTAATACTTTGTAAGATTAAGGTAAAAAAAAAGTTTCTAACGTAAACAGGACTTGTAAATAGGTTATTTTGACAAAATTACACGAGGCGGCTGAAACAAGGACGAGCCCTTTTTCGGCCACCTAATCCTTTAACCGTGTACCTCAACATACGCACATCACAAAAAATCAAACGGATTACTCATAAGCCCTTACAAGTTAAGGTCAACGAGGATAAATCTCCTGAAGTCGGTACACGAAGGGTTTTTCTGCAAAAAGAGGCTCAACAGGGGAAAATAAAGGGCCAAGGTAACGTGGTTAGGTACAGAACATTGTACTTAATATAAGGGACATGCTCTAATGTAGCCAGCGATATTCATACTTTCTTATAAACATTTTTTGTAAATTGCAGCTCGGTATTATTAAGGTGGTAATAAAAAGAAATACAAACACCATCATCAAAATCATCTACCTAGCGTTTTCCAATTATGTTAGGGTCAGCTTCCAGTCTAACCGGATGCAGCTGAGGAGTCTAAATTAATCCTAACTAATATTATAATATATTGTAGCGGCATATACATCGCTACATGCGAACTACGCATCAAAGACCTGACGACACACAACATCCTGACGTCACACAAATCCTGCATCGCGCAATTAGAGTTTACCGCGCGATAAACATATATACAAGCTTCCCGACTTCAATCTCTGGGCAGTTGCCCGCCAGACATCACACCCGTCTGGTCGGAGGATCCTCCCTTTTCTATGGGGGATGAGTGAACTTTACACCCTGTTCCTCATACCCCTAAATTGGTGACCCCGAACATGAACGTCAACGCAGCCTTCGTGCAACTACTTCAGCGTGACGTCATCATCATCATCACTCCCGCAAGCTTTCGTGAGGCGAGTCACACAGCCAGTCAGCACCCACGGCTTTAACGGGTATCCTGACCACCAGCATGCAGCGAACGCGCATTCCTGGTCATCACCCTCAGCCACAACCCGGCGCTGTACCACATCCGACCCACTGGATCAAGACGCAGCGCCACCCCGACTCACTGGGGAATCACCGCAGACAGTTCCGACTCACCGCGAACTATGCGGCACCCGGTTCCGACTCACTGGAACCACAGCTGGCACTGTGAAGCATCGCAAGATTCAAGACTCAGCCCACTATCGACCTCCAGTCTCCGGAGGGGAGTGATGTAGCGGCATATACATCGCTACATGCGAACTACGCATCAAAGACCTGACGACACACAACATCCTGACGTCATCCTAGAGTTTACCGCGCGATAAACATATATACAAGCTTCCCGACTTCAATCTCTGGGCAGTTGCCCGCCAGACATCACACCCGTCTGGTCGGAGGATCCTCCCTTTTCTATGGGGGATGAGTGAACTTTACACCCTGTTCCTCATACCCCTAAAATAAATATATTAAAATATATATATATATTATTGTATTATTATTGGGCTCGCAAACGATGGAAGGAGTGGAGGGAGGCCTTTGCTCAGGAGTGGGACAGAGTAGGCTAGTAAAAAATAAAAATAAAATTTTAAATTCGAAAGTGAGTTTGTTTGTTACGCTTTCACGCTAAAACGGCTCAACGGGTTTGGATGGAATTTGGCACATGGGTAGACCATGACTTGGAGAAGAATAAAGGATACTTTTTATCCCGATATTCCCAAGGGAACGAGGCTTATGCAGGTGAAACCACGGGGCGCAGCTAGTACCAAATAAAAATAAAAACTCGAATTATTATAAATAAGTATTTGTCGAAATTATATTTAAAGGCAATTGAGACGTTTTTATGTAAACAATTATTTTTCCATCGAATATTAATCTACGAAACCAGTATTAATCACTTTTCAGTTCATACCTTACCTCACCCCAAAATATCGTGAGGAAAGTTTTGAGTACGAATTAAGCTAGCACGGGGAGCAAATGAAAGGAGTGGAGTGTATTTTAGGCAATGGTTTAATGCTGCACTTATTTACAAATTTTAAAATGTCCCGGACAAACAATTAAGGCTTTAAATTGGAGAAGAGAATATCGTTCGTCGCAGTGGAGTCCGTGACAGCGAGTCGCGCCGCGCCTCAGCTGTACCGATGACACGATGATCACGATGGCTGCGCGCAGACCGCATGCAAGGTGTTGTGTTATGTTCGATTCCCTACAAATTTGGATAGCTTTAAGAGTAGGGGAAAGACGATGGATGATGGGTGGACTGTGTGAAAGATGATATGATTAGAAAGCGGGTGACTACCGAGTCGACGACTAATAGAGAAGTGTGGAAGAAACAGACATGTTCGCCGACCACTAATAAATTGAGATGACTATGATAAAGGGCACTGGAATGATAATGATACGATATAACAGAGCTGCAATTTGTTAAATAACAATTATTATTATTTTAATGACCAAAAAACATATAATTTAATTTAAATACTGGCTATCTTAGAACATCCCCTTAAAGGACAGTTTACTTATCTGATCTAAAGTTTGGACAAATTTCAACCATTTGCCACTGACTTTAACTGACAGGTCGAGGCAATAAAGCTCTTGGCAAACACAGAAGGGACCGACAGAGGTTCAAGTGAATAATGTTATATGTTACCGTTTATAAATTACGTGCTTAGAATGCATAAATGATTGACTTTATGTGAGCGGCGTGATTTTGATTCCTTTGTTGAGATAGTGTTTGAAGATTATTTTTTCTTTTTTGTCTTTACCGTATTTTAGGACGATGTTCGGTAATGAATCCAGATGAAACATTTGATTGGTGGGCACGGCCGCGCCCCCGCCACCTACCCTACCATCTTTTCTCGAAGCAATTCAGGACATTTTCGACCCCCTGTAACTTCGTTGTGGATAAAGCTGGATTTTCAGTGACCAAGAGGGCTTAGTATAACTAGGTATATTCCCAAATTATATTAAATTTGAACTAGTAGTTTAAGAACTATTGCAGGTCAAAGTTTCTTAATTTTGTCACTGACATATTCACTCACCGGTCTTAAAAAACCAAGTCATTCTATTTATTAAAGAAATAAAGATGACAAATAGATAGGTACTGAATAAATTAACAGACTTGGCTTTACATTAGATCTCACCTCTTCTTGCAGTAGAAGAGCTGCGTTGCGAACCTTGCATTTTTTTACATGTTACGTTTTTGATGGGATTAGATACCTATTTGAAAATTGTTATATACGTATTATAATAGTTGGCGTTCACTACTACTACAAAAACCTTATGTTCTTTTCTAATTTAAAACAAAATTACAAATTTTGGTTATTAATATTCGTTTATTTGTTACAGATTTCTTCGACCGTCAACTGCGTCTGAAACTGTTAAAAATGTAAGTTTTTCTTATTACTAAGCACAGTACACACACACTTAGAAAAATAATAAGTACCTACCTATTTGTTATTAAAGACATTAAGCAACGCACAATGCTTAAACATCACAATATTGCGAAAGAAACTGCGTCCCAAAAATTAAAAATACTATTTCAATCAAAATAATCACCATGTCGTAAAATGCCAACATTGGCAACTTTATTTGCTTTCAAATGAATAATGTGACACAGCTATGACAAATATTGGCTCCACTCCGACCAACAACGTCCTATTTACATAACGAACAGGCTCTCAAACTCGCCCTAGATACAGAAGTAATTATGTTTTTATATCGACAGAGTAATAACAGTTATATGAGAAAAGACGGTTAATTATAAAGACTGGTTTCCATGGTAACCAATTTATAAAGCCACGTCTGAGCTTAAGGCTAAGCCTATGCTGAGACACAGATGACGCAGCACAGCACAGTACAGATTTTGCTGTGTAGAGCAGGCGAGACGGACTGAGGCCGCGAACGCATGCTGCGACGCAGTTACACAGGCACATTCACGCCCTAGCTAGCACAAACAATCTGTCATTGAAAAAAAATATGAATTAGTGGTAAAAAGCAAGTGACGTCCTGCACACGTCGCGCAGAAATCTGTGCCGGCTCTACAACGAGACCCAGAGCAGGACAGACACATGTCTGCGTCTTACGTGCCAGCCGCAGCGTACGCAGCTGTCAGTATTTCATGCATTATAAAATCTGCTCTACCCTGCGCTGTGTGGACCTGCGTCACCTGTGTCTCAGCATACGCTTAGCCTTAGTTGTTATGGCAAAGAAAGTAATTTGGAAAACTTCAAAGAAAAACGTAGTTTACGTAGGCGTATTAGGCTGCCTGTCCACTGGAGCGGAGAAGCGACAAGAGGAGCGGAGCTGTGCCAATATTAACCAATAGAATTAAACTCTAGAGTGGAGTATAGATTATATTGGTTAATCCAGGCACAGCTTTGCTCCTCTCCTCTCTTCTCCGCTCCAGTGGACAGACAGCCTTAATAGCCTTTTTGTAATATTTGGCAAAAACAAAATGAATAAAAATTAATCAAAGAAATATCATTCAGTTCTTAATAATACTGTTAATTAACTGTAAAGTAGAATATAAAATCTGTAATTTTAATTATATAATAATGAAAACGTAAGCTTAATGTTTCATGGGTCACAAACTTGAAACGTAGAAAATATAAGAAATGATTTTAAACAATCAATAGGTAATTTTTACTTCATATTTTAATGAGGTATTGATAGAAACTAAAAATAAGAGCTCTTTGTGTACCTTATTTTATTTCAAGGCTCATTATATTACTGACTAGCTTTTGCAAGCGGATGTCGGAAAATATCCCACGGGAACGTACTACCGGGATCAAAATTTTCCTATGTGTTAATCCAGCTTATAAACTATCTGTCTGCCAAATTTCATCCAAATCCGTTCTGCCGTTACTGCGCCAATCCGGAACTTACAAACAAACGTTAAACGCAAAAAAAAAAAAAACGTTAGCAAACGTTTTGCGCGACGCATATTTTCCCTCAACTTGTTAATTTTTTTATTTTGTGTTTTTTCTTTGCGTCATGTTTACCGCAAATAAACGTATTTTCTTTCTTTTCAAACGGACAAAAATCCTAAAAACTATATTTTCGGCATCAGACTCGTTCCCACACCTCGTAGCATTTACTTTTTTCAAAAATATCAATGTACAGTTTTGTCTTCGTTACTATTTTATATTATATGTACATAGATATACCTTTTGTAACAATTTCATAATAAAGTTTTGATCCTAATGGTCGGTTAGCCATCCGATAATCAGTTAATATCTCCGATAAAATGGGTCGAAACCCACGGGAAATCTTTTTATAGGCAGGTAACCCGTCCGATATCAATATTTTCAGAGCTTTCATGTCATCCTTTTTCGGGGGAATAAATTCTGCAAAAGGCTAACTAATTTTAGGAAAATTAAATTTTTAGACAAGGAGTGAAAAATAATTTATGTTAAAATTACTTTGCAACATGATTTGTAACCATATTTTGATTTAAAAGAGTGTCCGTGGAGTTTCTTGCCCGTTCTTCTCCATTGGTACCTACTACGCTTTGGAATGGGCATCTAGCTTCATCTTTCTGACTGACCGACCCCTTGACAATTCAAAAGTGCCTGTAATTGGTTTATTTGAAATAAACTCTTGATAACAATTAATACAGTCGACCAACAGTTGACACTTTCACAAAGACTATATCTAAATCTCGTAGTCCAGCTTGACAATTCAGATTAGATTAAATTCAATTAATTAGACATTCTAGATTCCAGTCTACGAAAGTGTTGATAGTTTTAACCACAGCCAAGTTTGAGCATTCAAGTCTTTGTCAAAGTTCTAAGATACTTACTCAAGTTTAAATTCGCTTCACTTATTTTAGAGTGCAGAAACTTTTCAGGACTTCGAATTTCAACTTTGAATTTTGGACTGGTTGTCTCTGCACTGACATTGTTGAAGAAAGTTATGCATTTTGAGTAGTTGTCTATGTACAAAGGTGCACTCACCACCTTCACAAAGTTTGTTGCCAATTATTTTAACGTCTTGTAGTGCAAGTATTAAATTATCTCGCTTATATTTTGCTAACCTCTGCAAGGTAGTTAGAAAAAATGGAACGCCATTTTGTTCTCGCATTTCGTTTGCGTGAAAAAGTGCGGGAAGCACGACTTACATTTTACAAAGGTGCTCGTATTAAAGTTTCATATTCAACATCCTAATATTATAAACGCGAAAGTTTGTGAGGATGGATGGATCGATGCTTGTTACTCTTTCACGCAAAAACTACTGAACGGATTTAGATGAAGTTTGGCACACAGATAGTTTATAGCCTGGATTAACACATAGGATACTTTTTTATCCCGATATTCCTACCAGATCGAGACTAATGCGGGTGAAACCGCGGGGCGCTACTAGTAAGTTATAAAAACTTAGATTAGACTCCGCTCGTAAGTTTGACTTAACAAGAAAATCGGTGTCAAGAACTTCAGGAGTGAAGTTTATTTAAAACTTAGGTATCTCGGTATATCACATAAAACTTTTTGTGACACTTCTTTAAAGCATTTTTTTTATATTTGTGAAATTAATGCCTCGATGTTATCGCAATGAAACATTTTCTGGAACTTTTATCTTGGCTTGTGCATAATAATGATATTTTGGTCGTTCAGCTGTGGTAATAAACTTTATAATTGTACGACATCCTTGTAGATTACACGATATGGAGGGCGGAGAAGTACAAATTACCTGAAAAATTATAATCTCAGTGACCGTTTTGTTATAATATAACTCATTAAACAAATAGAACACCATCCAGAAAAAGTTTATGTTTTTCATGGAACTCCGTAAGGAATTATACTCAAAAAAGTCTTCAGAAGTTTTAGCTCGTTAGAAGTGAAATTGCCTTAATAACCAACCACTCCAGACGTGTTACATAAGACCTATTAGGCTGATAAATGAAGAACTCAAGTGGTCCGAATGGCTTTCTGTAACTTCCAACACATTAGCCAAATGTACGTCCATTATCTTGGAGGCTTGGTGGTAGGAAACTCAAGAAGGATTACCAGGGTGTGTTGCGACTGGGACATATGATGCAAAATTTAACTTGTTTGATACTAAATGATTTTGAATAGGTACTTGTTTTAGACTCAGGCAAACTTAAATCCCCATATGTTTCCATTTAGATTTCATCTGATTAAAACTACGTCCATTATTTCGGTGACAGGAACCTCAAGAAACAATAACGAATTTGTTGCTACTGTGATATGTGATGCACAATTGTAGGTACTTGTTCTTATATAACTATGATTTTATCACAATAATACTGTCTGTAACTGTATCTGTTTTGGACTCAGGAAATCTCTGTTTTGGCAAATTGATTTCATTTAGATTAAACTAGAGTAGGGAGTAAAACTCTTTTTTATTTCGTACCTATAATGGTAACACTACTTACAGTGTTAAAAGTTATGTTATCCATATCATACACGGAGACAATATTCTCTCATCGTGAGACTATCGCAATCCACTGCTAGGAATGAGCCTCTGCAAAATGGCGCTACACCCGGTTGCCCATTCGGGCTTATTTTATTTAGCAACATATTAAGGAAATAAAATATAATGTAGATGCTCCAAGTCTTTCTTCTCCTAACTATTTTTGGCCTAGCTTTTTCTACATGTTGTAATAATTTGCAGGATGCATTTCCAGTACGGCTCGCAAATCCTTCCATATCCTGAGGGCACGTCTTCCATACCATTACCGCGCCACCCGGTCTACTCCTTGATATGCAATGGCATGTGTAACCCCATGAAACATGAGACTCCAGGGGCTAGTTCAAATCTTGGGGTTCATTCGATTTATCGAGTCTGGTTAAACCACGCCGGGATCGGTGCATTTCATTCATTCATTCATAGCTTTTTCTAAAATATGTTGCATTATTTAGACTTGAAGCCTACAGTCTACGAAGATGTGACAGAATATCAGTATTAGACCCTGAGCAATTGCCATCTGGCTTCTGCTATTCAATTTTATCCTACGGTCAAACCTGTCGCCAGACTTTTGGTTCTAACGGACCTTAACGGCTATTTTAGGTATTTTTGTAGGTTTGACAACGGTATTACAGTCAATCACTCCATGTTAAATATTCAGCTGCGTCCGATGAGGCTGGAATCCGATCCCAACATAGTTTGGAAAAGGCCTGGCAGATAATGACAACGGTATGTCCGACCAATCTTACCAAGAGGTATCGTGATACCCAGTAACTTGGTATGGGTTGTGGAGGTCAGATGGGCTCGCTCCATGTAAAATACTGGCATTCATCCGGTTAGACTGGAAGCCGACCACAAAATAGTTGGGAAAAGGCTAGGCATATGGTGATAACAAAAGTGCGCCGTGTTCTCTTTTTACTCAAACTATGATCTTGAACTGTACCCACTCTCTGTAATATGGGACTTTGCGCTTAATACCGTCAGAAATGAGGGTACATGATAGTACATTTCCGCGTAACCTCTTGGGGTTAATGAGAATGGCGGCTATGTAAAGTGAGCCATACATTACGGATAGATATACTTAACAGAAAAACTTACTTCGGGAACTGTATTTAAAACTTTTGTGGGACAACTTTTTATGTGAGTTATAAGGAGACTGCTGTGGTTTATTTTCCCCGCAACGGCAATAAGCGTTTCCTTATGACCTGTTTAAGATTTTCTGTTGATTAATGCAATAAAGAAAACAATTCTGAAAAAAACGAGTAGTCAAGCTACAAAAGCAAACTGTCAGTGTTTGATTGAACCTGATAATCCATATCAAATTAAAATTACTACTACCACTTTTGGGTAGATTTTGCTTCGGCTTATAATTAAAATGATCCAAATTGGATTTGACTTCAGCAGTCTCACTTTCCTAACTAATTTTATTTCATAGCTTTTTGTACTAATGTGTGTGTGTGTGTCTTGAGGATCTCAAGCGGAGGGGCGACCAGAGAATCGAATCTCTTGCTCAGCAGTAGTTAGTGCTGAGCAAGAGGTTCGATTCTCCGGTCGGGCAAAGTGTTATTGGGTTTTTTCACTAGGAATTTCTCAATAGCAGCTCGAAATCTGGATTTGTGCCCGGTTTATGGCAATAAGGTCGCTTCCTATCACATGGGACTTAAACATAACTGGCGAAAGGTGGGAGAATATATAGGTAGGTGTACTTCTACTTATCCCTTCAGGAAAACAGGCGTGATGTTATGTTACGTGAGCTGGTGTTTTGCTAGCTTATAGCATACTTAGATACTTACATACTAAAGCGGATTATGTTCCACACTGAACTAAAAAAAATGGGTTTGCCCGTTAAGCGCACCCTGTGTATTATGAAAATGAGTTTTCTTTTTGTATCTACATTGCTTCGATATTTCATAATAGGAAAGAGTTTACCGAACTATGTTGCTATTAAAATTGTTTTCCGTTTATCCAAGTTTGCTTATTGACTTTTCCCTTTTTAATTACGAAGGGATTTAATACTTTTTGGAAAGTTTTAGATATTGAACAAAATTATATAATTTCCAATGAAAATATTTGATAGGTACTTTGTTTCGGTTTAAAGAAATTTATTCTCATAAGAACTTACAGTCCGCTTATAATGAGATACAAAGTAATACGTATGATAATACAATACAATTTCCTCCAGAGTATTAGAAGTTATTAATGTACATACATGTTTCTTAAGCTTATTTTTAAAAGTATTTACGTTATCGCACTCTTTTATATCGTCCGGCAATCCATTGAACAGCTGTGCTCCTTCAAATAATATAGTCTTTCTACCGTAATTAGTGCGTGCGCTGATGACTTCAAGATGGTTTTTATATCTATTTCTCAGGTTATATGACATTGTTTTTTTCGTTAGTTGTGTGTTAGTTTGAATTGAGTTGGTAGTTATGTTTTTAATTAGAATGCAAGTGTAGTAAATGTATAGCTGTCTGATATTTAATAGTTTAGTTTTTTCGTATAAGGTCTTTGTTGGAGTGAGATAATGATAATGGAACAGCGTTTTAATTATTTTATTTTGAACTCTTTGAAGTGGGTTTAAATTAGTTACTGCTGCGGATCCCCATATCTCAATTAAATATTCTAAATGCGATTTGACTAACGAGTTATAAGTCAAAGTGCGAATTCATTCATTGTTTCACGTAGTTTACTCTTTATTAATTTTGAGTTTACTTCTGCTACATTTTGTATGTAGAAGTATTGAAGTAGATACTTATTTTGTTTTCATACATACTAAACTTCTTTATGGGGGTGAGCAGAAAATACAGAACACCACCGGCTTCGATCCAGACATACTCCTTTGCATCATATACTTTCATACATCGAGTTGCAAGTACTACGCATCTGACCTTTCTGAAGAACATTACCAATAAGGTCAATTATGTCCTCCTAGGGCATGCCCTCAGCGTTTCCACTCACATCTGCCTTGTAAATACCTTTTGTGAGTCGCCTTTCATTCATCATCTCAACATGACCAAATCATCCAAGCATTTTTTTAAAATTTTGTCACTACCTAAATCTTCTTTTTAACAACAACGTTGCCTTATCCCATCATTCCTCAGCCTATTCATAGTAACACAAATGAAAAATATTAGTAGCCGATACTTCAATAAAAAAATAACAAAATTACTTCAAATATAACAAACAAACCTGCATGCAAGGAACTCACGGAGACGAGGCCCGTACCCAGTGGAAACATTATCATTAATTCCTAAATTATTATTTATATCAGATTCGTTCCATCAAAACACATTATCGATACATCGGCACTACGATTATCGATAGGAGTGACTCAAAATAAATCGATATAGGAACTAGGCGCAAGCGCAGAATGCAAAGTACGAAATGATATTCACTTGCATATTAATGCCTCATCTGTCTGTGACGGAAGTGACATCATTCGCATGAGATACGAGCGAATGTTTTATTAAACTGTAAATGTGTTATTAAACAACCATACAAAGATTATTGTATCGTTTTAGTCCATACTTACATATATATGTTATATGTTCCCACTGCTGCGACGCAGGGTTCCTTTCTTCGAGAGGGAGTGGGCTGTAATCTACCACGCGGGCCCAGTGCGGGTTGGTAGATGTCACATGTCTTGGAATTCTTGGTTCTAGGACATGCCGGTTTCCTCGCGATGTTTTCCTTCACTGTTCTGAGAGCAGTGGTGATGAAATTGTTTAAACAAAGTAAAGCGCCTGCCTAGGTTCGAACCCATGACCTACAACTCGTAAGTCAGGGCCATTACGACTAGCCACCACTGCTCTGCTCTGACTCTGATCTATCTATATATTTAATAAAAATAGTAACTCTCTCTCTGTTTGTTTGGATGCTCCGGATTGGCGCAAAAACGGCTGAACGAATTTGGATACAATTTTGCACGTAGATAGTTTATAACCTGAATTAACACACAGGGTAGTTTTGTTCCGGTAAATACGTTCCCACAGAGGAATATTTTCCGACATCCACGCGGGCAAAAGCTATTAATATTATTAATGCGAAAACTCTGTGTCTATAACCTCTTCACGCCTTAAAACGGCTGTACGGATTTGGATGAGTAGCGAAGAATATTTTTAATTCCAGTGGTAAGTTCACGTAGGATTATTTCCAACCTCTACGCGAGCGGTGCCGAGAGCAAAAGCTATTCATAAATATTTGCAAACAAATGTCAATTACAAACGTTATTGTCGAAGAAATCGATTTTGGATGTCGTATTGTATATTTATAGGTTTGAGATGCTCGTAAGTAACATGCGTATTTCCCTTACAGGATGGATGTCCGTAAAAGCGTAAAAAACGATATTAACGATGTGAGCACTTGTCACAAAGTGTGAGTCATGAAACCGTTCTTGGAGAGTTTGGAAAAGAAATAAGATAATAATCTGGCATTGGGTAATATAGTGTAATTGCTGTACATTTCTTGATCTTGTGAAAGTTAAGAAAAGGGACGAAAATAAATTAATTTAGATGAATAATTTTGCCGTTCACTTATCAAAAAAAAAACCTCACACAACACTTCTTATAAAATCACACATCTGGCAATAGAATTTCCCCTCAAATACACCTAATATCCTGAAAAAATATTCTAAAAAACCAATTATAAAAACAGCAGCTTTTAAACTGACTGCAAATATTTTTTTATAATTTTTTAAACATCCAACGCCCAAAAATACGCTTAACTTGACCATACTCAAAATTATGTCCACACGAGGTCCATACAAATTACTTTCCGGTACGAGACAAGCGAAAAAGGGCGCGTTAAATAAAGGTTCATTAAAATATCTGGGACATTCAGAATAACATCATTTATTATTATTGAAGGCTGCACGTACGTGAATGCCTGTTCAAATAAGTAACACAAATGAAATGTATTCCTTCATATAAGTTCGTAGAGAAAAATATGTTTTGTTGAACAGAATTTTCTTTTGTGATGTTTGTCTGCCGGTGATTGTAGCGGGATTTATTCGTTGTGTGAGTTTTAAATGGTAACATGATTCTGGTAGAGCAATTTTCATGAAGATTTTATAGAAATTTTTCTACTAGAGTCGGGTCGCGTTAGTCTGTGGGAGTTTTAAAAGCAATAATACCAATACAAATGAAATTCCTTTAGTAACCTGTCAACGCACCACGACTATATACTATTTACATGTCGAAGTTATGAGCTATTTTCTTGTAACTCATGCCAAACTCGAGGGCAGAAGGTCCATGGTATAGAATTTACATAATATATGTACGAGTATAACAATGATTAAACTACTTAATAATCTACACTAATATTATAACCAGCTAAAGCACTAGGAAGTGGTGAAGGGTGGGCGTTTTTGGGGGACTGTTTTATGTAACTATGACGTTCAAAAAGTGCTGATTCGCAGACTAGTTTGAATAAATGACTTTTGAATTTGAATAAAGAGAAAAGATTTGTATTTTCGTTTCTAATGAATAAATTCAGAAATTACTGGAATGATTTAAAAAAATATTTCACCAGTAGAATGTTATACGTATATTATGACTGAGTAGCATAGGCTATAATTTATCACACTGACGAACCGCTGGCGGAAGCTAGTATATATATATTTATGGAAATAACTCATTTTTTTGAGCCGTATTATTAACCTATTAATTTTTAAGCAAACTGACTCAACTAGAATTATCCGTACCTATATTCAAACACTGTGGCGGCATCTACAAGCTCCCAACTTCAACCTCTGGGCAGTTGCCCGCCAGACACGACACCCGTCTGGTCGGAGGATCTTCCCTTTGCTATGGTGATGAACTTTACACCATGTTCCTCATGCCTCTAAAATTGTCATTCTTTGACCGTTGTATGAAATGTTATAACACGTTAAATTGACGCCGGGTGTCAATTTTTTAATCATTTATTTGCCTAACTGTACATTGCACAAAATCCTTCCATTCCTGCCGTCCAAATGAGACTAGAAACTATACACGGTTAATTTTAGCTCGTTCTGGAACGAAAAGCCATAAACTCGATCATCGAACTCGAAACGATTGGGACTATTATTTTCAATAAATTACAATTTAAAAAAAAACACGAAAAATCTAATTTATTGTTTTTTTGTGAAATAATGAGAACTCGAAGTAACTGCAATCAATGCATATGTGTGTAAAACGTATCGACGAACGGCAACACTTGCGAACGGTGCCCATTGAAAAATCCATTCATCGATCAGACAGCATAAAAACACATACGCAATAGATAAATAGGTACACAAATAAAAATACGAAAAGCGAATTCAGACTTTATTTCTAAATCGTATACGGTAACAAATAGAAATTTCACCAAACTAGGTACAAGGTAAGTAGGTACGCAGTTTACTAAAATTATTCTGAGAAGTGTCCGACCGGACTTTAAAAGAATGCACAACCGAATTCCGCGGTTACGTGTATAAAAATAAGGTCTTAATTCAGTCCAATATTTTCATAGAAAAGGGCACCACCATCTTATAATGAACTCTATTCGACAGGTAAAACGATTCATTTTTCTGTTTACATTGCCTGCCTTTGTAGAAGCCGCCGCGCCGCGGCCGCAAGCAAGCATTGTCGCATAAAAATTGGTTTAGGCAGTATTCTTTTTATTAAAGGCTTGTGCAAACCAGCGCGACTTGTCGCGCGACGCGACACCGGTTATTGTTATACTGTGAAGTTTTCTTAGAAATTGTATTGTTCGTGTCGCGTCGCGCGACAAGTCGCGCTGGTCTGCACAAGCCTTTATCATAAATATGGTAGGCAGGTATGCTTATTAAGTACCTATTAGCTCGATTGGTTGACACTCGATTCAAGGCCTTAAATACAACTCCCAAGCGTACTCGTTGTGTCTAGTTGAAAAGGTACGAGTACTAGTGATTTCGTGATGCGAGAGTGGTGAATGAAATTTCAATTAGTTTCTCTCGTTTACGAGGAGATGTGATAGTTGTAAACACCGTGCCGTGCTTTCGATACAAACGAGAGATAACGGAGGTGAATGAACTTACACCAACCTATCGTACCAGAAATGAAATACCTACTTGCAGGTAAGTACTTACTTGCAGCCGGTTATTCGTCCAACGTCCGTTGACCCACCGCGAGCTCGGTGTCAACTGATTCGCACACGCACAGCTGTGCCGCGCTACGTCATCACCGAGCGGATCGCGTACGATCTTGCGTTTATGAATGAAATAGTGAAAACGCTACTAAGATTTAACTCGAATGACAGAATAAAAGTGATAAATTTCTAACTTCTATATTAGATGTCTTAAAAAAACAATAACAATGCTGATAGTACCTATTAATCGTCTGGAGTCACTGTGTTTCGGCTCCAGAACGATTTAAAATTAATCGTGTATAAAAAGTCCCATTTATAGCCACTGAAAGCCTTATCAAACGGAGACCACTAATTACTTAATTAAGATTAGCGACAGTCGAGTGCATCTGCAACTTGGGAAACTTAGAGACCCGTAAAATGAGATAGTAATTAGATCTGATAATTGAAGTGTGCCAAGTTCAGATACAGTTTTATTACTAGGTCAAGTGATTAAGCTAGTACTTACCTAGTTTTTGAGGTTCACAGTTCTAGTAGCGAACATAATTTGTGGTATTAGTAGTTTTCCAACTAGAAATACGATGTAAAATACGAAATGGAGTACCTTAGTAGTTAAGTTTAATGAGAAGACGCCAAAGATAGGCTGGTTTGGTTGGTGGTAGGGCTTGTTCTAAGTCTGCCTGGCTAGCTGCCACCATCTTATCTATCTTAAGTCTGTCGCCATAACAACAATGTAGGATAGCCAGCTCCTCTGTGGTTGAGGGTTTCGGGTGAAGCTCGTTTCCACCTTCAACCTGATCATCACTTACCATCAGATGAGATGCAGGTCAAGAGCGAACCCGCTGCGGTAAAAAAAATCATTTTTCATAAACCTTCGCCAATTACAGAATTTATAAAAATAAGTAGATGGTCAAAAATTCAAAAATGCCTTCCTTGAAATCGAACCACAAGATTTGACACTGCCGAGCCACCAAACCCAAATATGTCAAAGATGATTCGAAGAAAATATTGGATATTTTCCACTTATTTCTGTCTTGATATTGCGAAAAACATTTCTAAACAGGATTATCTACTTAATAAATGTACTTTTTTTATTTTTTATTCAATATTTTTAATATACAATCTTAAATATAATATACATCTTACACTAAAATATATAAATTATGTACAAGTATACAGAGGAAATAAAAAATAAAAATATAAATGTACTTAATTAAAATCATTCATATATTGACAGACAACGCACACCGCTGAGACAGGAAGCTTGAAATTGCACAAGAGTTCCTTTTGTAACGAAGACGACCATTAAGGAAATATTTTAGAAAATTCATCCCCTATTGAACCCCTTTATTCAATATCGCATGGGAGTTCTACATTTTGCCGATTGCAAATCCCTTTGGACGTACGGCTTAAGCATAACCAACCTATAATGTTCTCACTGTTGGACACTGGCCTCCTCTCTGAGAGAGAGAGTGGGCCGTAATCCGGCACGCGGAGTACGGGTTGGTAGATGTCACATGTCTTCGAATTTTCGGTTCTAGATCTTGCCGGTTCCGGCACAATGTTTTCCTTCACCGTTTTGAGAGCAGTGGTGACTTAAAATTTACTCAAAGTAAAGCGCCTGTCAAGGTTCAAACTTACGACCTGGTAGAACTCGTAAGTCGCGGCCGTTACCGCTGTGCCACCACTGCACTGCTTTTTGTGTTATACTTGTTAACGTCGTCATAAAAGATTTATTTTATACACTGAATGAATGACGTAAGACTTTTAGAGTAAACCATTCTTACATGAGGAGCTATACTAGAACACTATTTCCTCACGCCCAACTACAAAGACAAACCCGTCCTGAGAACCGTAAACGTCTACAAATAGATACGTGTTTGATCAGGGCTTTATCAAAAGTCTGACGTAGGTGAATTTTACATAAATAAACAGTTATTGTAGTCTTATCATAACATAACGTATGTTAAGTTAAAGTTCCATGTAATAGGGGGCGAGCCTATTGTCATATTTTCCATGGAGCGACTGCTTATCTGACCTCCACAACCCAGTAACTGGGTAATACGATACCTTTTGTTAAGACTGGTTGTCAGACTTTCGAGCTTCCGACGACTGTCAAAGATCCACAACTGACAGCCGGGACCAACGGCTTAACGTGCTTTCCGAGGCACGGAGGAGTCTCGGTATTTAAAGATGGTCACCCATCCACGGACCAACCCCGGCAAGCGTAGCTTAACCTGATATCAACAAGTGCGGCTGTTATTACTAATATAATAATAAAATAAGTTTGTGAAAATAACTGTACCCATGTACCTACCAGCAGGAAAGCTTCACGTTACTGTTAAGTCAAGAATTTGCTTCTGTGATAATTTGAAAATGTTATAAATTATGGAGCCGCCCGTACCTTCGACACAAATAAAATAATACCTACTAAATCCTGGGGAGGTACGATATCCGAATGTGAATGCTTTCATAATTAATCTATGTAGGCTAAAGGTAAAATGTTAAATGTCATGCAAATAATATATGATTTATTAGGTTACCTAAACTAAAGTCAGAAATTGCTGAGAATTTATTGCCTTATTCAAATTCAGATACCGGTCCTGATCATTAGGAACGAATTTATTACCTAAGGTGCTTAGGAAGTTTACTGAGACAATTTGGGTCTCTTCATTAGAAAAAACGTTTGAATAATTGGAGCTAACAAAAAGTGGGAAAAATACTTAGGTTCTTTAAAAAGCAATCTTCAAGTAAGGAACTTACGCTCCACTTGAAAAAGACAATTTATTTTGTAAGCAAATGATTCCTATTTTATTTTATCTTAGCTATACTATCTAATATTATAAATGCGAAAGTGAGTTAGTTTGTTTGTTACGCTTTCACGCTAAAACGGCTAAACGAATTTGGATGAAATTTGGCACATGGGTAAATCATAAACTGGATTGGGACATGGGATACTTTTTATCTCGATATTCCCACGGGATCGAGACTTATGCTAGTGAAACCGCGGGGCGCAGTTAGTTATAATACTCGTATTATAAATGCAAAAGTGAGTTTATTTGTGTGTTACGCTTTCACGCTAAAACGGCTAAACGAATTTAAATTAAATTTGGCACATGGGTAGACCATGGCCCGGAAAAGAATATAGGCTACTTTTCATTGTGAATAGCAGACGAAGTCGCAGGTAACAGCTAATATTCCTATTTTTTGCAAATGGCCTTCACACCACCTTAGGTATTCAGAATTTTATGAAATCCTACTCTAAGTTATATCTTCACTTGTAAGTACAAACGTGCTCATTTTCCATGCAATAAAACTTTTAGCACACACTCAACAAAACAAAACATAAACGCAGATGTCACGTCCATTTTATATTCACGATATAACGGGAAGATTTCAAACATATCAAAGTATATCGCCGTCCAATATGTTCGACATATGATGGTCGGTAAAAGGAACAAAAGAGCTGTCCCTTTGAGACAACACGTGTGGTTAGTGTGGTGACGACGCTGAGATATGAGCTCGGCACTACCAATTAGGTCTGCGCATGAGAGTAGGGCTACCACGCAATTAAGAAAGGAGTTCTTTATGAGAATGTTTAGTATGCATTTCTTTTTTTTTTAAGTGCATCTTTTTGCACCTATGTGTGCAATTCAATATCATATACATTTAAATGAGCAATATTTGTATATATTTATATTTGTAATTACGTTCTCGAAAACGGCTCCAACAATTTCGATGAAAGTTGCAATATGGGGGTTTACGGGGGCGAAAAATCGATCTAGCTAAATCTCATATCTGGGAAAAGTCGTTTTCTCTATTTTCATAGCCTCGGGAATGTGATACAACGTTGGTATTCCTGGACGTTATGTTTATCTATTTTCACCCGAGCAGAGCTCGGTCGACCAGGAACTAGGAATAAATAAACTGAGTTAATTGTAACACTGAGAAACTAAATAGCTCATTGGTGCTATTTATGTAACTTGCAACTTTTACAACAACTACACATTACAAACAATAACATATCCTTAAAAAAGTATTAAAGATATGGATAGAATATGTGGACTAGATACCCACTTTACGACTCCATTCTCGTAATATCTTTTCTGCTAAAACTAGATGCCATTATTAAATGATTCCGTCTTGGAGGATCTCTCTATATACGTTACATCAGAATTACAGAAATAAATATCTTCAGCAAAAGGGCAAACAATAAAATGTATTATTCTGATATGAACAGAACTTAACAGTATTTACAAGTCACGTAACCTATTCAGTTCTTGAAAACATGAATACATTTCCAACTTAACATTAATTTTCCAAGTGCTATTGTTAAAACCATGATTTACTCAGCCCGGCCTCAGTCGACCGTCATCAGGCTAAACAAAAACCACCGAGAAAATATTTCAACAATAAGAAAAGGCTGCTATAAATCGCTACCCGGATTATGTAAAATTTCATTAGGGCTTACCTTTGTAGCATTTCAATGAGAGATCGAGTTGACGACGTGGCACCCCTGACAAAGGGAAGTGAAACCGTTTGGCTCTGAGCCCGCGACAGTACCGGTTCACATGACAGATTTCCGAAGATAAATCACATGATTTCGGCTCACTAGAGAATCTTGCTGTTTGAATTTGGATAAATTGAGATTTAAAGCTGTATTTTTGTCACCTATTTCAGTCACCTATTTTATTTTAGATAATACTATTTTTATGCCTAATTTGTACCTAGCGACCTGGGTATTTATTTAGAACTTACCGATGATAATTCGTAAGGTAACTTGCTAATACACCTCCAAACAGCCATAATATTATTAACCGCTCGAATAGACCGTTTCTCCAAACTTTTGCAAGAACATTAAGTTACATCGTGACTATAATTCGTAACACACAACTACCAGTATTAACCGAACTAAACTGAAAATAGATTAAGGCAACATCTATCATACCTCAATTATACCGGAAACTACAAACTGTAATTTAATCAACATTACGCTTGAAACAGCAAAGTAAAATTTATTTTCAGCGTCAAAGAAGATTTTACATCACAAAACAAAATGGACAGAAGTAATTTCCTCCAATGTGGACACTTTATACTCTGGCCAAAGAACAAAAGCTATTCATTACGGCATTCTTTCATGCAACATGATATATCTGACTTAATATTGTAAACTGAGATTGCTCGTAAACTGGCCTAAAGCATTGTTCGTTTGACCCATATAGCGCAAGCTAAACTGCCCCTTATGTCTTTACCGTGTCAATGTGAGGAGGGGCCAAGTTACACTGGCGGCTCGCTCGTCAACACGTGTGTGCCAACGACCGCTCCAATTCGCCGTCATGTATCAGGAATTAGACACATGTAACATTTTTAAATACCCGCTCTTAATTAACCGGAGCGCAAAGCTTAGGTAAATAGGTTACACGAAAATAACGCATGACTTCGATTTACATGTGAAATATTCCTTATTTTTATTGCTCTGAATGTAAACATGCGGCGAAAAGATTCGACGATTGATCTTGTTTTAATTTTTGGTATTTATAAAATGGGGGCGGGGTTTTACTTTCTTTATGCGATATAAATATCATAAAAAAGTATTTAAAAGTTAGCAATTTACCATTCGAATCGGAGGCGTTGAAGCGCCGTGCCTCCAAGCATTTGTGTTATGAAATCGAAGTTTTTTGAGCCAGATGTAGAAAGCCTAATAAATCTGGATGTAAGGCCCTAGATTATTAACATAGTTTTTACACTGTGTTACTTTATGTAGATAGATCAGTAAAACATAAATATAAACCTCTTCTAGGCTATACAAACTTTATTACTTACTATTGAAATAGTTTTTGTTTGCCTTCAACTAGTCAAAGCTATGCAAATACTTTAGCAAAATACAAAATACTCTGCAATTCAACAACAGAAATGTAAAATGAAATGATGGTCCTTTCTGTAAATACATAAACTTCATTTGAAATAAGATTAGACATTTAAGAGCGTTTAGATATTCTGAAAGTGGGCAACGTCGCAAATAGATGTCAAATATTTCGCTGTTTGGATTAATTTGGCAATATTACTTTAAGGAAATATGAAATATTGCTAAATAGTGAACTAGAATATTCATAATGAATTGCAATTATAACATTGAATTGGATGTTGTAACCGTTTTAGGTTTTAAAAGGCATTTGGAAAGTTCCCTAATACTTTTCTTACATCTAAAATTAAATATTTAATATATATATATTAATTATATACATTAATTATTGCATTTCACTATCAATGTTTTAGTTCACTAGTTAGCCACATTTCATATTTCCATACAGAATTATTGCCAAATTAATCAAAACAGCTAAATATTTGACAGTTATTTGCGACGTTGCCAACTTTTAGGATTAAGCCCTCTTAAACAAACCTTTTTTACAGTCCGTTCAACCGATTCTGACTTCTATACTGTAGGAATAAGGATGGCATTACAAGCAAAAAACTGGTTACAATACCAACTGTTTACTGCAGCTGCCATTTGTCATACCACCAACGCAATAGAAGTCAAAATCATTTAGTTGAACGGACTGTAAAAAAGGTGTAGCTAAATGTCTAATGTTATTTCAAATTGTGTATAGATCTTTATAGACACAAAATGAAAAGGTTCTGGCGATGCATGTCAATTATAGTTTCAGTTCATACTTATTTGCCTGGCGATTTTTTATAAATACAAGACTGGATTTATACTTAAAGTTCTTTTTTTTTTCCAGATAGTAATTTGACAAGTGCAAATGTCAAACTACAATAAAAAAAACAAACAACAATCATTTGAAACGTCAAATTACTATCTGGGATTAAAAAACGAACTTTACCTACTATGTACCAGATTTTAATACTGGTACAACTTTAAAATCTTTAATTAGGTATCTGGAGCTAACCGACAATTATCAGGAGCTGCTGAAACAGGTTACGGTATGTATGTCGCAGGCAGATTTTATGATTCATCATTTTACAAACGGCGTCGTCCGTTTACAAACGCTGGTGGTTTTGCAAAATGCCTAAGGCAACATATACATAACAGTTTATTCATAAAGCGTTTCATACAACCTAGTCTTGTAATAAAATACCTAGATATAATAACAAACATGGCCGACTTAACCGATAAACCCTTTAAGGATTTCAAGCTCAATGTTCTGTAACTACGTACATAGGTACAGAATACTTCACCGAAATATTACTTCAGTTACCGCTGATATTAGGGGCAGCCTACTCGGGTCACCGCGGCGAGCATTTAAGGGTAATTTGCATTCTAAAGTCCGTTCATAAATTCGGTGTTCTATCGACTATTGCGGCGAACCCACGCTAACGTTTTGGATTTAGCATATGTAACTAATGTTTAGCGCTAAACTTTGACCAAATAATTTAATCTGGTTTGGTATTTATGAGTCCTAAGCCCATGTTTGAACAGATTTAGTTTCATTATTTGTTTGCTTGGCTTTGTGTACTTCTTTGTGTGCTTCTACAGTGTGGCTATTAGGTTGTGACATTAATTATAACCACGTATTCTATATTTCATATTTTAAACATACACAATTAAAATAATTTTATTAATAACAATTAACATTCTAGCCGTGGGACCTTTTTTTTTCGTGTTAGTATTTAACAACATTAAACTTAATTTGTGATAATTTGTTAACAATACCATAAAGTCTGTGTTGAATTGTTATCGAGGGTGGTTTATTTCGTGCCAATTTTTACGCTATTTATTTTGTTAGAAAAATCCAATATTTTATTTTTATTTAAATTTTATTATTTTAACAGACTTTGTTATAGCCACTGTACTATTTAATGTGATAACCTAATCACCACTCTGTATCATCTTTATTGATTTCTATGACTATCTCCCGATTTCTGAATTGAGAGTTTGAATTTGAAAACTTGTAAATTTAGCCCGTAAAATTCATATTTTTTTTACTTGAACGAATTCTCTCTCTTGGAAGTATAGTTTTTCAAGTTCTTCAACTTCAAATTCCCAAGTCTACCGGGTGAATAGCTTATTAAGTTATCTCTTACATATACGTTAAGTTATCATTTAACCATAAGACTTAAATCAGTAGACCCAAATAATATTTTCAAGACCCTAGCTAATCTACGTATATATATATACATAAAAGGAGAAACTGACTGACTGACAAATCAACGCAGAGCCGAAATTACTGGGACTAGAAACGTGAAATTTTTCACACAGCTTCCTTATATAATGTAGGGGAGCACTAAGAAGGGGTTTTTCGAAATTCGACTTTTAAGGGGATGAAAAGGGGGGATTTTGTTTGTATGAAAAATCTTATTCCTTGAGTTAATAAACTATATATATATAAATCTTGGCATACCCTAACAAAAAGTGGCTTGCATGAATTCACGATATAGTTTTTCAATCATTAGTTGTTGTGCACAATTTCTGAGCAGTAACCTAACAAAAAGTATTAGGCTTGCATGAATTCACGATAGTATTCAATGCGAAACTACGGGAAAAAGCTAGTTATAAACATAAAAGCCTGAAGTAGACTAAAGGGCCCTGAAAACCCATGACACGTGACGTTCAAACGAAAGGTCATATTCGTTTGAAGTAGATGAATCCACCAATCCAAGCATTATGAATTGACATTTTAAACAGCAATAGTAATAACTGTACAAGATCCAATCTACAATTTATCTCCAAATAATAAATCTTATAGTGTGACCCATTTACCAACGTTTGTTACATTTGTAATATCGGCTTTGATCTTACAAGTTCTTAGAAATGTATGAGTCAGTTCCCGTGACACGAAAATCAAATCACACGTGTAAGTAAATCATATTGTGGTTTTACTTTGATTTAATTCTTGAAACTTGGGTCGCATCCTTGAAATATTATTAAAACATTTATTTCTGCTCCACCCACTATTGAAATGAAACAACTATTCCCCGAGTGTCCTATTTCTATCAAGTTTAAAATATCACCTGTCCCGCATTCTGCTATTAAGACAAATCGTCGGTCCAGTCCTAGGTATTCTGTTTCAGATTTTGACCATTCCCTATTCTATTTGACAAGTATGCATCCTGTCCTGCCGACGTTTACTAACAATATTTCCATCATCAATATGAAATTGATCATCCTTTTCTGGCTAACTGTTAGGTACCCTTAGAGATCCTTGTACTTGAAACTACTAGGTACTGTGACTTCATTCATCCTTTATAGTCATTACCAATATTTGTATGATTTGCCTAAGCAGACGAAGGCGAGTGGCTGATCACTCTCCTTCATATTGCCAAGATTTTCTTTCGGTTTTAATGACAGACTCCTATGAGATCGTACATTCTGTCTTCAAGCGAATAATTTTAGACCCATAATATGATTAACTAACTCCCCATCAATTCTATAATAATCATCATAATGAGGCTATAATGTTCCCACTGTTGGGACACAGGCCTCCTCTCGATGTGAGGAAGTAGGCCGTAATACACCACGCGGGCCGCACTGGGCCTGCGCGGTGGATTACGGTGGGTTGGTAGAACTCACATATCTTCGAATGTTAGGTTCTAGGACATGCAGGTTTCCTCACGATGTTTAAGCAATAATTCTATGCCACTAAATAATTATAACAATACCATCCACCCATGTAGACCCCGATTATAGTAGAAAACACGTGTTTATTCGATATGAAGCCACGTGCTGCCAGTTGATCTAAATACTGCATAATGCATCAGCATTGACAGATTGTAAGCAATCTATGAACAATATTAATAACCTAGATTCCATTCGGTTTGCAGCACTGCTTCACGTCCCGATAAAAGAGAAGAAGAAAATCAATGACTCAAATGCCTGAATGATGAATGTCATTGATTTTCTTCTAACTTGATAACAATAAAAAATTTAGCTTTCTAATGTCTCGTGTTTTCAGAATCCGAAATGACTGCCATAAATAGCAATCATTTCATATTACAGGAAACATAATTTCATTAACATTTGTTATACAACACACACACACGCACACACACACTACACAACGTTACATATGTTAAGGAAATACCTATCCATTCATGTTCGTATAACATCTAATGTTTATACGGTCATTTGGATATTTGTAGGTAAATAATTTCCACGAATGCTATGATATCAATTCAATAAGCCCACGTGAGATATGACGGTATTTATAATTTTCTTCTGTTCATTACTTTTAGGTATATATAGTCGACTTCCTAATTGCTTTTTCACCATTTGCACCTGTCCCACCGCCGGCGATTAACGAGAAGCGAGAAGAGCTAGCAACGAGCAGCGAGTGCGCGACGGTGACGATCGATTACTCGCTGGTATGCATATGTACCAATAGTGAGTGCTTAGAGACACGACGCCGTCGGTCGCCGCGGACTGTAGAGGGATATGGCAAAATCAAGCAGCGACGGCTCAGTCTACACGGTTACGCGAAGCAATGTCGGCACGGCTGCTGTGCCATCTACACGAGCCCTGACTCTCTCAGCGAGTGTTCTGCCTGCCAAACCAGGTCACTGAGCGACCTCTCTTTGATAGCTCTTGTCGCTGCCATAAACAAGTACTCTCTGGCGGTGTGAACAGTCAGTAATCAACTATTAATATATGTATCTTTTTTAGGATAATCAAACTATAATGTTCACTGCTGGCACACAGGTCTCCCCTCAGTTGGCGGTAATCCATCACGCTGGCCCAGTGCGGGTTGGTAAATGTCACATGTCTTCGATTTTTTGGTTCTAGAACATGCCGGTTTCCTCACGATGTTTTCCTTCACCGTTTTGAGATCAGTGGTAATGAAATAATTTACACAAAGTAAAGCGCCTGTCAGTCGCGGCCGTTACCACTGCTCTATCTCTTTTACTTACATGGAACCTACACTCTGTTGTTTCTTGAGTGAGAAAATCGTTGATAGATAGTCGCTTCTCCGAGTTCCCACATGTGCCTTACTTTTAGGTCAAGTTGATTTCGTATTTGTTTAGCCACGCTTAGGTAGCATACCAATTGCACGTCATAAAACGACAAGATTTATTTGTCTTTGGAATAGTGAGATACTGGATCCAGATGTCGTATGTTTATAACAGATTTGTCAATACTACATTTGACTGTTATTTCTGTCAAAAGTACTTTAGCTGGGTAAGAGTTATGACTGCAACATAAATAAATGTTTAAATAAATAATATAGACCATAGTGAAGTATCATTTTACTGGTAATTGTTGTTATAACTTGTACAGCAATTACGAGGTCGACTATACCTTCTCAAAAATATTAAGACTATTTTGTATCCTCTACTTTGTTCACTAAATCAGGCAATATTTCTTTCTACATTTTCTTTGTTATTTTGGCCGTTGGTAATGTCCAGTATTCTGGGTAATCCTATCCAATTTGCACGGCCTACTAGCGTCCTCAATTATCAACTTAGTATTACTGTACATGTTTTCATACTACAAGTCTCGCAAAATCTAATGAGATATCGGAAAGTGTTTACGTAATCGTCTTTACCAGCGAAAAGCGATAACTAATAAGTAAAGCCATGGAAATTTATTATTAAGTAATGTTAATAACTAAAATTTTCCGTTTATTAAAATCAAAACTGTATTTTTTTATATTTGGCAATAACAAGGCAAATTGACGTAGAGTGTCAATTTGCTTAACAATTAATTTCCCTAGCGTACGACGACGTCCCTAACATACATAATTTTAATGAGTAACTGTAGCTAAAGTCCCCGTCACGAGAAGCTATAAATTTTGTAAATAAAGACGATAATTCAATCAAGCGCTGTCGTCTAATGTTTTGTGGTACTGAATGCATCTGAGTTCCAGTACCACAAAAAATTAGGCGACAACGCTTTATATTGCTAAAATATAACCCGACCAAGTGAAATTGCTCCTTAGTTCCGTATTACACGTATGTTACTTTGAGCTGATTGAATTTGGGATTATTTGTTTCGCTACGTAACTTAGTAGAAGTTCTTTGTTTACAAAATTTATAGCTTCTCGTGACGGGGACTTTACACGGTTATTCGTATTTCAATTAAGGCACAGAAGCCTGGTTTTCCCAGAAACGTGAAACGTGGTAAACGGAAACGAATTAATATAACGTTGGAAAATTGTTTCCTCTGTTTGAAATATAGTTCAGGTATAAGTTACAGGATGTTTGTGGAGGAGAAACGATATTATCGTGAGTTTCGATCGCTATATTTTACAACAAAACTTGGTCGTGGCTCTGTTCTGGACTAATTTAGAAGAAATGAATGTTGCAGATTGATAATCTGAAAAAAAAAAAACAGGTAAGACAGTTTTATATGTAGTTCGGTACATTTTCATACACATATTATATATTCGGTATATTTTAAAAGAGTGATGAGGAGAAGAATGAAGAAGTCAACAAAAACTTAGATCATGTGTTAAATTCTCCAACAAGCAAGCGCTTTATAGCAAGCGCTTGCTTGTTGGAGAATTTAACACAGTTTGTTGAGTGACAAGGAATAACATAAAAAAAATCTGTCTAGCCTTTTCCCAACTATACTGGGATCAGCTTCCAATCTAACCGGGTCCAGCTAAATCCCAGTATTTTACACGGAGCGGCTGCCTATCTGACATCCACAACCCAGTTACTGGGTAACACTATACCACTTAGTAAGACTGGTTGCCAGACTTTTGGGTTACTGACTACCCGTAACGACTGTCAAAGATCTACGAATGACAGCCGGGACCAACGGCTTCACGTGCTTTCCGAGGCACGCAAGGGTCTCGTTATGTTCGGCCCTGGTCTAGGCCATGGTACGGAGCGAGAGGGCATGGGAGGCCGTCATCTCCTTCTGCGGAGCAGTAATGCTCGCAAAGGAGGAGGCGGAACGCGTGAGGGAGAGGCAAATTTCGCGCCCTCGCGCCCCTAGCTGCCGCAGGAGACGTTCTGGGCATCGGGAATCGCAGGTTGATTCCCGGCCACCGTAGACGCGGGCTTGCAGACGTTGAGCAATGGGTAGCTCACAGTCCGATAAGGACCAGGCCCGGGTCGACGGCGCATTGTGTTCCACGCGCACCTCATAGAGATGTCAGCACAACTGACCGGGTCTGCTAGGACCGATGCCTCCCGGAGTCGCGGGAAAGTCCGGAAGGGATACCGTGGCCCCTGGCAACGTACAGGCAACTGAAGGAACACGGGTGGGTTTTAGTCAGTAAGAGTCTGACACGCCCTCCTCCTCTCAAAAAGGGTTTTGTTATGTAATGGATAGTCACCTATCCACGAACCAACCGTGGCAAGCTTAGCTTAACCCTCGATCAACCTGTAATAACAGAAAACCTGAAATATACCTGAAATTCGTGAACTTAAGAGTACAGAGTTAAACAGGAACTTGTTAAGAAACGTACATGTGCGTGCATGTATTTATTTTCATAGAATGTAAAAAAAAGTTTTAATTTGGTTTGGAAAAGTCTAGAACAACTTCCAAATTCAAAGGAATATGTATATGAGGAAGAAATGAATAAACAAATAAGAATTATTAGTAACTTCATGTTATTCTTGGAAGTTAAATACCAAAATACACATGAACTCTGTGAGTATTTGCTGAAATTACGTAATTCATTATCCAAATTCGTTTAATGAAATCCGACCATTATCAGGCCCTTTTCAAAACTCTGCCAAGAGTTCAAAAATGTGTTGCCGTTTTTAATTGATGAATAAAACCCGTTTTTTCAATAACCTTATAAAAAGAGCATAGATGTCTAGGTATACATAATCCAGATTATTACCTACAAGAAATACGTAATTACATTCCCACACAAAAGTGACTACTCTATCAAACAGATAGTTACAAAAGCGCAGAGTTCATTAAGCTGTCAAAGAGAAGGTTCAACCTTTTTTAGGGACGCCCTGAGTACCTCGGTTCAACGTTTTTTACGTCACAACCAGACAGAATTCGACGTACCAGCTAATTAAGCTCATTCCCTATTTTTTGGAGACTTATTAAAAAATAAATTTGATTATTAATTAGGCTTGTAAGAGCGATAAAATACGTTAGCTCCACTAATAAGTATGATTTATTTAAAACCATTGTTTGATACATTTGGAAATTTGAAAAAACGTTTTCAGATCGAACATTAACTTATAGGTCAGGGATACCATCTACCTGCTGGGGTTTCGAGTTTGTCCGAAAGGGATATCGCGGCCCCGGCACACAGGTAACGGAAGGAACACGGGTGGGTTTTAGTCAGTAAAAGTCATTTGATGATATCCCATACTCAAAAAAAAGGGATACCATGTACGCACAGTAACATCACCTGAAATTGTGTTAACTAAATACCCGTTTTTTTTAAACCATTTCAGTTTCAGCCTGCAAGATGGCGTGTATTGATTCGAAGCTCAAATAACTACCTTTTTCTTTCCTAAATATGTTATGAACACACAAAACAATAATAAAAAATAATTTAAGAACATAGTTTTAAGTACTATTTACTAACAATGTATGGAATGTAAATTTCTGAATTAAAAGATTAATAATATCGACCAAGATCTCTCGAGGCTCTCGTTAGGCGGTTGGATCAAGGGCCTGATTCAGAAGGCAGTACTCCTCGATACAGCTCGCATTGTGAGGAGGTGCCTGTCTCTGCAGCCCTAACCACCGGTAGCTTGGACCCTGCTTCGAACACCAGGACCTCTATTTTTTATATATGATAATGTTTTTTTTAATTCTGTTTATTCTAAGAAATTTAAAAAAAAAATTGTCTGAATTTAGATAAATAAACGACTTAATATATAATATAATCAATGCATCTTTTTTTGTGAACCTCAAATAATTACTATGGCGTCCTAAAATACTAAATAACCAACTTGGATTTACCACTCGGCGTCCGCTGCCGAGGCGTAGAAAAATGGGCCTCATTTATTTAAAAAAGTGTCCACCATTAGAAGCTCAAAAGTTTTTAGACGTTTATTTTAATTTTTTTTGCAACCCATATTTTAATATTTACAACTGGTTAAATAACAACTTATCACTTATTATTTAATAAATATAGCAAAATGATATACCTACTAACTTAACTAAAATAATCACTCATTTTTAGAGGATCAGTAAATATTTCCCTTACAATATTCTCATTCTTAACACATCACAATTTAGATCAAAGGAGCATACTCGAACTTTTTATCAAGCCGCATATTGCAATAAACGCGGGTCGAAAACCGCCAACTAAGTTTTTTGTTACGAAGGGACTGCTATAACATCCATGACATAAAATATACTTTTATGTAGATATAGCCTGAAGGGTCCAACTATCCTTTGAAGCCTTTTGTTATGAGGATAACCTTATAGATAAATAAACAAGCAGAGGGTAGTAATATTGCAAATAGTTGTGTTTATTTTAATTGTAAACTAGCTGCCCGCCCCGGCTTCGCACGGGTAGTGCTAAGTACTTATTTACGGAGCACCTACCTATCTACCTTCCCTACCTAGGTAGGTAGGGTAGGTAGGTATTCTAGGTATGTTCCTAGGTAATAGTGATTGATTTTTATATTGTATATAGATTTTAGGAAACGTCGCGTAAATAAAGGTTCTCATAGAAGAGCTCTTTGTTTTAAACACTCACATCTTGTTAAAAGAATCTTTTAATTTTCATTTACAAAACTACTTATCAAAAAAATTGGCCAAGATATCTGTTTCTATGTAGTAAATTCGACTATTTTGATTTCAGTAAAAACTGTCCTGGTGGCTTAGCGGAGTGTGTAGCAGACTTAAATATTGTTGACGTCGACGTGTAGGTGTTCCTACTCGTTGCCGTCGTTGATATTAAAACCAAACAACATCCACGCAGTAACAGCGTATTAGACACGTCGGCCGCTTAACCTTTATCATATAAAGTTAAAAACTCATCGACTTAGACGTTCCATTAAACATAACTACGTCATGTGGTCGAGGCACCCTCGAGGAAAATTACAAAAAATTGAGGGCCCGTCCCTGACCCGAATACTTGAAATATTTCGATCCATCGACAAAATGTAACACGGACCGACAGTTTATTATTTATTATTAATTATATGCAAGTTCCGGTACAAGATCGTTCGCGGTTAGATTTCATAGCTGCCTGACGTCACATCCCTTATTTATCGGAACACTGGGTAAACTACTATCTATTATTGACCTGAAGGAAGCTTTATGATTAAGAGAATCTGGACCGAATTTATGTATGTTTGTAAACTGTGTTGGAAACAATTTGTTATAGATATCGTTTTCATCAAGTCCGCCTAGATGTTCGTCGGGGGAAGTTTGCTATTTCAGAAGAGTTATTACTTGGGAAGTTGCCCGTATCCACACCCCGTTATCTGATTTGTGAAGTACCTTATGTGGTAATAAATCTTCGTCGTGCTCTCAATGCTGAGGATAGCGACCACATACGACGCATCTCCAAGCTATGCGGTCTTCAGCATTATGAACCGCTTGGTAAATGCTGAACAGCCTTCTTGATCGCGTCTGACCGTCTCGCCGGTGCTCTGCCTTGAGCGCGTTTTCCTTCCACCCGGCCTAGTAACATACGCCTTTCTAGACCATGCTTAGGTAAACGCATAATATGTCCGAAAAGGGTACGCTTCTGCCATATTGTAGATATCCGCTTGGTGATGTTGACTTCCTCCAGCATAGATTTATTCGTTCTCATAGAGGTCCATGGTATACGAAGTACCCTGCGCCAACACCACAATAATAAGTATAGGTAATATGTACATTATATTTTTTGCTTTACTGTAGAATCCTTCGTGCGTTCATCCGCGATTGAACTTTCACATTTATTAATTTATAGTTGGATTAATACCAAAACATTCATACCAGAAAGTTACCTATCCAGTTTTGTAAACAGATGTTCTAATATTATGTTTAACAGCAACCAATGCCAAATTGTGTGATATTAACCATGAAAATATAAATAAATATTGCAATGTGTACGCAGGAAATTATTAACAAATTAGTGTTGCTTCACTAATCTTGTCGTCATTTCATCATCATTCAGATATGTAAGTTTGAGGAATTAGTGCGTCATTTTTATCGTGTTCTGTGTTCGAACCCAGGCAGACGCTTTACTTTGTGTGATTAATTTCATCACCGCTACCTTCAAAACAGTGAAGGAAAACATCGTGAAGGAACCGGTATATCCTAGAACCAAAACTTCGAAAACGTGACAATCACCAACCCAATCGCGTACCACAAAAATAATACATATAAGGTTCTTCGAAAATGCGCGTAACATTTCACACGAACTCATTTCTAGCTGTGGGTGAACTTTCAGAAGTTTTCTAATTGAACTAGCTGTGAACTTTTGGAACTAAACTTTTCAACAGGAAAGATATACCAAATTAATAAGGGAACTTATATTATACACCGTGACATTTTAGTTGTCTTACAAAAGCAGCCCAGTACATGTATCCAATGACTACTAAACATTAATTTAAAAAAAAGGTATACATATACAACGTGATATTTTAGTTGACTTGCAAAGGACCACTCAATGTACCTGACATAAAATACCTCTAGGAGCAATTAAAAAACTTTGTTACAATATATCATTTTTTTTTTACGAATGCTTAGTAGTCATTTGATAGATGAAGTGGGCTGCTTTTGTAAGATGTGACAAGAATCGTAAAAAACAATATCTTACAGGTATCGAAATAGTCTGTCTACTGTTTTATAGGAATTCGTTTTTTTTTTCCACTAATCTTGTATGAGTTTCATGGTCAAAGTTGTTTAGTATGACGGGTAAAATCACCCCCTTAACGGATGCAGATAAATCCCCACCCTGTATTTTCTTTTATTTATCTCTCTTTCACAGTAAGGAATATTATTAATATGTTGGATCCTCTGCCAGCGGTAAACGATATTATTCAGGTTGTCTTGTCTTCCTTTATTGAAGTCAATCTGTATACCCGCCCTACCCTTCAATCGCCGTTGTTTGAATATGTGGCCTATGTATAAATAATAATACTATGTACTTGATAACCCTATTTGTCCGTTGAGCTGGCCAATTATAACAAATGAAATTATCAGATATCCGCTTAGAATACTAATGAAACTTTAGTTATGTAGTATATCTTCGCCCGGGCAGGTACTAACAGCATCGTAAGTTTTTGAGAACGTCCGTGATTCGTTACGAACGTGTGCAGTAATATTTTAAGGGATTGCAACATCATATGCCATCAATCTGCCTCGCCTTTTCCGAACTATGTTCGGGTCGGCTTTCAATCTAACTGGTTGCAGCTGGATATGGACATGGAGCGACTGCCTGTCTGACTTTTAAATAATTTATTAGTACACGCGTTTAACATCAGACAAATATTTTTCAAACTCAAACTCAAAACATTTATTTCAATGAAACCAATTATAGGCACTTTTGAATTGTCAATGCACCGGTCAATTTGTCAAAAAGTTGAAGTCATTGCCCATTCCAAAACGTAAATCTCTATAGAGAAGAACGGGCAAGAAATTTCAAAGACTCTTTTAAATCAAGATTTTACAAAATCCTGGGTACATAATTCATGTTGCTTCTATTTGTGAGAACAATGTAAAAAAATATTTAAGAACAATTCAAAATATAAGACTAAAAATCCCTGGATTTAAGAGATGTCCAGTCCGTCAAGGCAGTCTTCTAGAACATGACGATGAATATTCCTCAGGAAAGTTAATTGATTCACGCGTGACTTTGCGGAGCAGTGTGCACTCTGCTCTCGACGCTTGGCGTGTCCACACGTCAGGTCCGGGTTCGCAACAAGTCAATCGCCATTCTGATATGAAACACGTGTCGATTTCTTACAGGGTTCTTTATGACTCTGTAAGAACAGTTACATGGATTAGGTTACTAAATATACGTCGGCTATTGTATTTTATGCCTCAGGAAACCAATAGTCAAGAGTGGTGAATCAAATCTAATTGGATCTACGACGCAGCGTAATACGTATGTCTACATAGCAATTGCCAATACCATAGAGTAATTATACGTATATACATAAAGTACTGAAAATCATTCATGTATAGTTGACCTCGTAATAACTTTTTTTTTACCACAACCGGGGAGCTCTTGGTCTGCATCTCACCTGATGGTAAGTGATGATCAGGCCGAAGGTGGAAACGAGCTTCATCCGGAATCGTCAACCACAGACGAACTGGCTAATATCTTACCTCTAACTGCCGTAACACAACAATGCTCCTAGCGTTGTTGTTATGGCGACAGACTTAGATAAGATGGTGGTAGTTAGCCAGGCGGACTTAGAGCAAGCCATACCACCAACCAAACTGAGCAGAAAATATTGCCGAACCCGGGTCTTCTGGATCTGAGACAGGTGGTCTAACCACTAGACGACAGAGGCGGTTAAACTTTATTAGTTTGATAACAATAGGGATGACGCCTGGGTAAAAAAAAAAAAACAAATTTGTCCGTCAGTCAGATAATAAAAAAATATTAGACACGTATTTTTTGCTTTATCATATTAATAAAAAATTACTTAGATAAAACGCATTTTAGGGGAGTGGGGGTCACTACGTCACTAGTATGTATAAAATCTACATACTCGTGACGTCATGGCACATTTTACCTCAATGTATCGCCGTAATCTTTAGATTACGTAAAAAAAGAAAAAATACGTGTCCAATATTTTTTTATAATCTCAAAGACCGACTAAAAAAAATTTTTTGTCAGTATCCCTACTCCCTCTAAATTGAAACTTCACTTTTTGATTGGTTGAGGACAGCGGTGGTAGCCCAGTGGTTACGGCCTCGACTTATGAGTTGTAGGTGATGTGTTCGAATCCAAGCAATCACTTGATTTTGTGTAAATAATTTCATCAACCACTGCTCTCAAAACGGCGAAGGAAAACAGGTGAGGAAAAAAAAAAAGGGCCACGTCAATTTTAATAAGTTTTTAAGTCATTGTTACTAATACTATATGCATTGTATGTACTTGTATGTGTAGTCCGAATTAAAGAATATATTATTATTATAGGCCGATTATGCTAAGGTTGAAAATATCATATATATAGGTAGAATTAAATAACTTGTCATTTTATGACGTGTATTTAAAACAGTTACAGTTGACTATACCTTCTCTCAATTCCTCTTTTAATTTATAATATCTATGTGGCTGGACCGGGGCCGCTAAAATAAACATCGAAAGCTCTTCAACCGTCACTCACCAAAAGCAAAACGAAATTAAAACAAGGATGCAGAGTTGTCACACTTGTTTCGATGAACAAGCGCGTCGGTAATACCCGCCACGAATGGCGATACAATCATGAACATGTTGACGTATTAAACGCTCTGAAACAGCAGGAATTTACAATGTGTTGTGCATTACTGTCTAACCTTTTCCCAACTAGCAGAGCACCGGTATTTTACATGGAGCGACTGCCTATCTGACCTCTACAGCCCAGTAACTGGGTAACACGACACCCCTTGGTAAGACTGGTAGCCAGACTTTTGGGCTTCTGACCCGTAACGACTGTCAAAGATCTACAAATGACAGCCGGGACCAACGGCTTAACGTGCTTTCAGAGACACGGAGAGGTCTCAATATGTAATGGATGGACTGTCAATTCTATTCATACATATTCTATGCTAACACTCAGTACTAGAGTACATAGTATTTCGAAGGCTTTATATACCAAGTACATAAAGACCTAACACCCTTCTGATTAATCGGCTATTGTAACGTTCACTCGTGGGGAATGTACCTATTGTGTTTCAATAGTACTTCAAAGGAATAAATCAATAGTCCTAGAGAGAGTTCATATAGTTTTCCTTTTTTTTGTTCACAATGTTATTTCTTTTTGTGTTAGTTGGGCCAAAGGTAACTAGACTCATTCTGGTGTAATAATTTTCGCCTTTATGTAAGAATACTGGTAGTAAATCATTATTTTGTAGTACCCAGGTGTCGTCAAACGTGAGAATTGTGTATCGTGTTCGTTATATTCGCCTGACCTGACGTCTTTGATCATTAAGCCAAAAGGATACCTAGTCTTAACATTCACCCAAAATATGCAATTTAAATATATTTATTTATTCTTTCATCATATATTATTTTTAAGACCTTATATGTTTTATCTCTTACAGCAAAACATCTTAACAGACTCACATTAGCCTGAAACGAATAACAAACAAACCGAAGTGGGTTTTCTTCTTCGAAATTCGTTACTAAAAATTTAAAAAAAAATAAAAAATTGTTTATTTTCTCCACAATATTACTCTTAATTGCTAGCCTTATTTCTACGGTAACATATTATAGGTGTATTATATTGTGGGAGACTGGTGCCTAAACTAGGCTCAAGGCCTGTATTTCAGGACACCAGGACTCCTTCATTTAAGTTTAACAAATTATGTTATGTACTCGTACAAATGGTATGCAATTAGGGAAACGTTAACGTTTTTTTTAAAAGCTTACTAATTATAGTTGCGATTTATTTGTTAGTATGGTTAGTATCAGGGTGGGAGTGAAGTTGAGTGTGTACTGCGTGTATTTGTGTAGTTGGGGATGTGTGTGGGAGGGTGTTGTGCGCGTGGGGGGGGGGGGGTTGTGAGAGTGTGTGACTGTGAGAATAAATTCTTTTTTGTTTTTGATCGTAGCATATTTGCATAATGATATTTATGTTATGATTGTTAATAAATTTTCAGTGTCATCGTAGTTGAGTTCTTGAAGCCAACTATGTAGTTTCATTTTGCACTTTATTTTATTGAGTTCATAAATAGATATGACCCTATTTACTTTATTGTAGAGATACCGACCAAGGTGATAAAAGAAACGTTTTGAAAAAGATGTTGAAGGCGAAGTATGATAGTTCACGACAGGATTAAATCTTCTCTTAGCTCGAGGGAGTGAAGGATTGTACGTTAGAAGTCTATGCTGTTTCAGGATGATTTGTTGAATAAACAGTTGACGCACCGTCAAGACTTTCGCTTTTTGGTATAATAGTGCTGTAGGGTAGCGATAAGGTAACAACAAAGACACCTTCAGAATGGCTCTCTGTGCTCTTTCCAGTTCCAGGAGGGTAGTTTTTGGAGCACCACCCCAAGAGGTGATGCAGTATGTTATTAAAGACTGAGCCAGAGCATAGTATACCATTTTTTTTATTTTATCCTCAGTCACGTTTCTTAGGGTCTTAAAAACATATATCAGTTTTCTCAGACGTTTACTTAAGGTGTTGATATGTTCCTGGAATTTTAGTTTGCTGTCTATAGTTAAACCCAGGTATTTAACACAATCGGTTTTGCTGAAAAATGACCACACAAGCCAAATGATTGCACGTTGTAGTGAATTATTGTGCATCGCAGTGTAAACACACCTTCTATAATGTTACGCACAGCCTTGCACAATATCAGTAAGAACAAACAAACACTGCTAAAGGAAGCTGCAGCAAAAGCTATTTTCAGCTTCGTTTATTTGCGTTTCAAAACAAATGCACGGAAAATGCTTTTGTGAACCCTTTATTTAAAAACAGTTGACTTGCGAGATTCGACGAAACGTATAAACTGTAGCGGTTTAGTGTGTAGTAAAATGATTATGAAGGTTAATTCTTACTTGCAGTTTAAACGCAGGCCACACTGGGAACGAGGGTAAGTTCGTTTAGCTTCGCTCGTTGTCCAATGAGCGAAGCTAAACGAACTTACCCTCGTTCCATTCTTCCTACCACGTATAGCTAAAATCACAGTTTTGTTGTTCGAAAAGGTAACGTGTGTTTAAGATTTGGCAATGTAATGTGATTGTAAATAACTTAACTCTTTCGTTCTGCGAGTGTATAAACATATCGTTTAGCAAATTGTACACACGTCAGTTCCAGAGCCAGGTGACAAGACATGCTTACCCGTAAAATATGAATTTCTGTATCAAACGTTCCACACGTTAGTCTGAGATTTGCTTTTTCCTTTACCATATAGCAGCAAATCACACTAAACTTAATAACTGTATTATTTAATTAAATTTCCAAGATTAATAACATAATTTAAAATAACAATAATAATATAAACACGGAGGGGAAATAATTGTAGGTCATCAAAAATCCGTTTGCATCACTGTCAACAAGAAAAGTGCCCAAAAGGCTGGCAGCATTACCACATCGTATGGCAATGCTGATTCATTAGCCTAAAAATAGGGCGCGTCACGTGAAGATTCGACCAACAGCTAACCAATTACTCTTACAAATAACTTTTCCGGTACTCTATCACAAACAAAAACCATTCTTATTCGACTGCCATACATCAATAAATCCATTTGTGCAAATCCGCAAATTCGCAGACAATATATCTGCTAACCTCCAAGGGTAGAAAAACGATGCTAATGGAGACGAAATAAGTTGTAAGCACTTGGTAATTTATGAACACCCTACTGGTAGGCTATAAATCTGGATTTCGGATAGATCTGTACAAACAAAGGTGGGGAAAGTTCGGCAGCAGGTGAATTAATTATCTATCGCTTCGTTACCCTTGTTATTCATGGAAACGATGTACAAAACAACTTGCTTTTGTGCCTAAATTGGGAGATAGAATGTTCTTACATCCATAAACGCCATGAATCGTAATTTGCCCAAAAAATTGGTGAGAATTAAAGTGGTAAAACAGGCAGTTATGACCTACAGGAAATCTTTAACAAACCTTACTTATTCACCACCGAAGGTAAAATGATCATCAGTCTTACCAAGGGGTACCGTGTTACCCAGTAACTGGGTTGTGGAGGTCAGATAGACAGTCCATGTGAAATACTGTCTCTCCTAAATACAGATTACTTAGTGATCTAGCTCTTTTTGTACCTACACCATGTTATTAATCATGCATACTTTGTAAGTGCCTCATGTACCACAAAACCTCTAAGTTCCTAAATAAATTATTATTTATGCATACTGGTATTTAGCTGCATCTGGTAAGACTGGAAGCCGACCCCAATGTAGTTAGGAAAAGTCTAGACAGATGATGATTAGGTAAAATATGATCATTTACTATAAAGTACCTGGTCGACCGAGCTCTGCTCGGGTGAAAATAGAGAATGCTCATTTAATAGTATAGGATAGTTCATACTAATTCCATGCTGCCATGATAATAGGTACTTACTATTCCCAAGCTGCCATGTCATTATTCTAAGGTAGCCATCTTGTTCTAAACTTTGGGCGACCGAGCTCTGCTCGGTGAAAATACGGAGAAACCGAATTTACCCAGATATGAGACCGAGCTAGATAGATTTTTCGCCCCGGTAAACCCCTATATTGCAACTTTCATCGAAATCGTTAGAGCTGTTTTCGAAAACGTGATTACAAATATATATATATGAATATATACAAATATTGCTCGTTTAATAGTACAGGATTAATCGATCCGCAAATTGTTAGAACAGATACTTTGTTCTTGGAAGTCCAGCAGCTGTTGTATGATGTTTAATCAGTAATGCGTAGGTAATTAATAAATTTATTGTTATAATCACCAAGGTCATTGTTTATCTTTCGCTCCCATTATTCACATATCCTGTGTGATCAATGATTACATTGATCACACAGGATATGTGTACAATACATAATTAATTACTTTGTTTTGATTTATTATTTACCTACGTACTATTTATCAAATCAAAATTAACAATATCAGGTCGAATCGATACATTGCGGCCATTCCGATAATCGAATGTGACCGTTAATTCCAGTTTAATAATTTAGCCAGCCAAAGCCGAACAGACAGTAAAATGTCCCGATCTCATAGCCATTACATAACCAGCCGAATTCCCAAGTTTTAGTAATTGCAAACCGTATTCAACAGAGATCAAATGAAATCAGAGGGGCTTGTGGCTAAGTAGAAACAGCCGCACGGGTCAATGGATCAGGTTAAGCTACGCTTGCCGCGGTTGGTCCGTGCATGGGTGACCATCTTTAGATACTAAGACCCCTCCGTGCCTCGGAAAGCACGTTAAAACGTTGGTCCCGGCTGTCATTTGCTGATCTTTGACAGTTGTTACGGGTCGTCTGAAGCCCGAAAGTCTGACAACCAGTCTTACCAAGGGGTATCGTGTTACCCAGTAACTGGGTTGTGGAGGTCAGATAGGCAGTCGCTCCATGTAAAATACTGGTATTCAGCTGCATCCGGTTAGACTGGAAGCCGACCCTAATATAGTTGGGAAAAGCTAGGCAGATGATTCAACAGAGATCAAATAGAGAAAATGCCTACGTGGGGGCTCGTTAAAAAGTGAAAAGAATTTAAATCGACGTACTATTGAATAGGGTCTAAGTTATATTGTTATGGCAAACAAAGACACGAAATGTAACACTGAAATTAAAAATTAGTTTATAGGAGCGATCAATTTTTTCACACTAAAAAGGAAAATAAATTTTTAAATAAGATCTACCGACTAACCGACTCCCTGACAATTCAAAAGTAAATGTAAATGGTTTAATTGAACTAAATGCTTTGAGTTTGAGTAAAAAAAAAACACTTTTGCACGTCAAATTATAATTATGGTTTAAAACTAGATGAGTTCGTATTTCCTAACTGACTTCTATGAGAAGAAAGACCGAAACAAACTCAGACGCCGCAGTCTCTTTTAAAGTCCAGACATGAGCTTGGCCAGGCCATATGAGCACCACGCAAATAAGTGTCTGAGATGATCTTTTGAGTTAGTAATATTTCTTTGATAGCTAGAACAAAATAATACAATAGACGACGTATATGCAGTAACCGCAAAAAGTAAATTTGCGTAACTGTTCTTAAAGAGTCATAAAAAACCCTGTAAGAAATCGACTCGTGTTTGACCTCTCAACGAGGCATCCTCCGGATGACGATTGACTTGTAGCGAACACGCCGTGTTCGGCGCCTATTGTATTTTATAGCTAGAACTATCTAAATATCTTCATCAAGATGTAAACACAATCCATTTAATAAGGTTATTGAATAAGTAGTCCTGTGACAGCTTCAGACTCATCGATTACGCGACAGTTATTAAAAATGAATCTGCCAAGACTTTTCCCAACTAAGTTAGGGTCGGGTTCCAGTCTAACGGGATGCAGCTGCACAGGCACGGAGGGGTCAACCATCCACGGACAAACCGCGGCAAGTGCAGCTTAACCTGATCGATCGACCCGCGTAGCTGTTATTTCTTTGTCACAAGTCCTGCAAGTCAATGAAATGAAGTTGTTGAGAAATAAGTAGCCCTGCAACACTCATAGACACGACAGTTACGAATGACACGAAACTACGCAGTTGTCCCAAAGACTCGGCTGTTATTACATGAAAATCTGCGAAGGAAGCTTCGCTCGCCTGATTTATTCGCATACTTTATCGTTTGCAACCCGGTTTAGTTAGTGGAGTTTCAGATGATATTTTACATTATTATTGTAATCCAACTTGAGCGTACAATGTTTTTGTAAATCCCTTTACGCGAAAATTTTGTGGTGTCGACAAATTGTTTGCCGCTAATGTGGGGTAGCTTTTTAGGGTTATTCGGCTTGCGGTTGCGGATTTCTGTTAGTTTCAACTAGTGTCCTAATTCGGGTAGTATTTTTTTTTTTTGCGCAAAGGGCAAGCTCTTGACCTCCGTCACGTCTGGTGGTAAGCGATGGATGAGGTCTACGATGTAACGAGCAAGCTCAAAATATGTCTGTTCACTCTTGCTTTGAAGGCTATATAAATGTATTAATAAAATCATTACATTTTGAGTAACTGTCTCAGAAATTTTAGGTGTTTATGTGTATTACATTATGTATCTTTAACTAATATTATAAATGCGAAAGTGAGTTTGTTTGTTTGTTACGCTTTCACGCTAAAACAGCTGAACGAATTTAGATGAAATTTGGCACATGGTAGACAATGACCTTTTGGCCATGACTTTTTTTCTCTCGATAGTACGTTCCCGTGGGATTATTTCCGACCTCCACGTGAACCAAGCCGCGGGAAAAGCTATCATAGAATAAACTTGATTGCACCCTAACTACAAACACAAACATTCAGCAGTTGCAGATTCATGGAATTTGCATAATCATTTTTTTTTTTGGGCGTCCCGAAAGTGACGGAGAAGGTATTAAAGATTCATATTAAAAGGCAAAAAAACAGCTTGTGAGAACCAATAACGGACCTCGCTCATAAGTTCAGTGAAATCCATTGCCAGAAGTGATGATAGTGGCAAAGAAAAATAAAAGAAAGAAATAAAAAAAGGAATAGAGGATATAGAGGTATGCTGGAAGAGATTTCTTTAGAAATAAGCATCACCTTTGTACGTATTTTCTGTTCCTTTCTTCTTGTCTGTTTTTAAGTGTGTCCATAGACTGTTAAATAAATAAATATTTATTTTCCTGTGACAATAAAAAAAAAAATATTTCTTTTTTTCATACGCTCACTGTCAAAGTTCATTGTAGAAACTCTCAGTAATATTCCTACATACGAGTAGTTATTTAAATAACAGTCGATAATGATCATTTAGTCTGAAACTGTCTAGACACGAGTTTACTGAACAAAACTAGACCGAAATTATTACTACGCATTACACAAACACAATTAAATCCTATATAGGGTTACACACATTTTCATCTGGTTACGAAAATAGTTCGACAAAAACATTGTGCCTCGATTAAAATCATGAAACACGACTATGTTACCGTGTTCAGCTTCCATTGACCTTTTCAAACATTTTGGTATTCCTTGATTACTTTGTAGTTCAGGAATAGCATACTGAATGAGATCAGAATTTAATTAAGAGTTCGCTAAACATGAGGCAGTAAAATTATCGTTTATTTCCTGAATAAGGTTGAAAACAAGAAAATTACGATTAGCAGCAATCGAGCAATAGACAAAATTTTACTTATACACTGATCTGTAAATTATTAATAAAAACGTAAGAAAATTTGAATCTCGCGGGCTAGAAGTAAACCGACATTACCAGAATCCAAAAAAATCTGTCGCTTTATAAAAAATATGACGCCACCGTATAGAAAACCCCAAATAGACATCCCCAATGTAGTAACCGCAACCCTAATAGCCACTAACACGAACCATAGGCATGATAAATGATATTTAAACGCATATTCTCGTGAGAGATCGCCCCGTCACCGGCGAATACCGCCGTAATCCTTTACTCCATTTATAACCTGCACGAAACGGTTATCAACTAAGCTCTTTAATCTTTTTGTTCTATAAACATTTAACAAGATAAACTATACTACGCTTATTATGCTTTTGGACTATGTAGGTTATGTTTCTCTACAGATGATGTGGAAGAATTAATGAAAAAGGATTTACGCTTTTCAATAGTTACGTTTGCCTTTTAACTTCGACGCCACAGATTTAGACGAAGCCAGGCGCACGGCCGATTTTTCCCGTGGCGGTTTTTTTTTTCGTACATTGGATTTTTAACGCTCTGCTTAGCGCCGAGAGTTGAAATCCAAGAAAGTGCTTTTTCAACGCGCTGGGACGAGAATACTTCCATGCACCCATTTTAGTTATATTGCGTGAGAATATTTTAATTTAAATTTTCTTTGTTCCTCTCAAACAGAGCACCTGCCATCTAATCTCTTCACCATCGTTGGTTGACTGGTAGAGAATGCCTTTTTGAGTGTGAAAAGTTTAAATAAATAAACAAATAAACTTAAAGTGATGAATGACATTTAAACGCGTATTCCCGTGAAAGATCGCCCTCGCTGCCGCGAATATCGCCATAATCCTTCACTCCCTTTATAACCTGCACGAAACGGTTATCAAATAAGCTCTTTAATCTTTTTATCCTACTTATACATTTGACCAGATACACTATCCTACGTATATTCTGTTTTTGGAATACGTGGGCTATGTTTTTCTACAGAATGGAATCCTGCGAAGATTTGGAAAAAAAGGGAAACGGTATTTTACGATTTTCAGTAGTTGAGTTTAAAGTTTATTTAATAGAAGCATTTTCAGATAGTACTGAGTTTAACGATTTATGAAATTACAAAAGAATTGTACTCCTTTTGCCTCGTTTACGTAAACTCAAAAATGATGCCATAAACTGATTTGCAGCTGATCAATTTTTTTTTGTTATGTATTTTTGTGGTGTACAATAAAGTATATATAAATAAATAAATATTAATTGCAAAACCCTCAAATATCCTCGACTGACGAAATGGCAATGTTCCCAGGTCCACAGATGGGACACTGGGTCTTGTTGGGCCAATTCAGTGAGTGTCACGTAGTCAGAAGATCTTAGATTCACGCGATAGAAAGAGAGGCAACTTCTAGGTGGACATAACAGCTGTAGGTGATTAGCGCTGTGCAACCCAAATTGCACTTTATTGTGTGGTATCGAGAGTCACTTTTTATTAATATTATTTTGAGTGTCCCATATGTATTAATCTGTGCTGGGTCTCAAACTGTTGTTTTCTCCACACATGTGCTAAAGATGGAAAAACAGGTTTATTTTTGGAATTTTCATTCATTGAAACAAAGTGTAGTATTAACGTAAAGGCGCTCTCTCGCCGGGAGCATTCGCCTGTAATGTAACAACCCAAGATTCCACTGTAACGGTAAGGAAAAGAGGAAGTAGTGCAGAAAGATAATTGAAACCAGCAGGAGCGGTTAATACATATAATTAAATAGATAGAAGCAACACGGCTAGGTCGCGAGTACATGCGAATACTCCCGGTGATCCCAGCGCCTTAAGGCGATGATGATAGACTTTTAATGATTTTATACTGAAGATCACGTCTAAACGAGTACGGTTAATGATTTGGAAAAAATATATATTTAATAAGAGCATTTTCTTATTAACTTAATATATGAATATTTTAGATTATGTTTATATCACATAGTGAAATTAATTTGTAAAATTATGTCCAACGCAAAATCTATCAAGCATATTTTTCTGAAACCTTCACAATTTTATTTAATTATTGATCTTTTAGTATACGTGTTTTATTAAAATACCTTTTTTTTATGTATAATAAATTAATAATGCGTCCTAATTTGGGACAGCGCTCCTTTATGGGCGAGTCCTATTACTGGCTGGACATACGACGTGTACAGAACACGCAAGCTAACCACTCAAGGTCATTGGCATATATCTGCGTTTTAAGATATATTTTTTCACCCACATTTTTATTCAACGTGATTTTGGAAAAAGTGAAAATAATGTTATGTTCTTATTATGATGCTGTGCACGTACCAGGAAACAAGAAGAGTGATGGATACCGTTTTACTATGTAAGTAGGTTACAACAGATAGGTACACCTATGTGGCTGTGGAGTTGTTTGAAAGAGACTATATTTACGGGGTGTCTCAGAGATTTTGGCAAAAGGATATCGATCAGTGCTCGGTTCTTCAGTCCTGGGAATCCGCGATTATTGGTAACGCTACCAAGTCAATCAACTCAGCCTATGGCAGTCCACTGCTGGACTTAGGCCTCACCCAGGCTGCGCCACAATATCCAGTCCTCCGTCTTCAGCATCCAGTCTGTCCCAGCCACTTTCTTCGGTCCACGCTCCCGGTTAACAGGTCTGAATCCAGGCAGGCACTTTAATTTGTGTAATCTTCATTAAAAAAATCAATCTGCCTGACCTTTTCCCAATTATGTTGGGGTCGGCTTCCATTCTAACCGGATGCAGCTGAATTCCAGTATTTTACATGGAGTGACTGCCTATCTGACCTCCACAACCCAGTAACTGGGTAATACGATAACCCTTGGTAAGAGTGGTTGTCAAACTTTGTGGCTTCTGATGACGTAACGATTGTCAAAGTTCCACGAATGACAGCCGGGACCAACGACTTAAAGTGCTTTCCGTAGAACGGAGGAGTCTCGGTATGTGAAGATGGTCACCCATCCACGGACTAACCCCGGCAAGCGTAGCTTAACCTGATGGATCGACCCGCGTGGCTGTAATTACTTAGCCACGAGCTCCTCTGAAATCTTCATCATTGGATGAAATATTTGATGGAAGTCATGTGACGTCCCGCAAGCCACACTGGACCCGCGTGGTATATAACGGCCCACGACCCAACGGCCCACTCTCTCTGACAGAAAGGAGGCCTGTAAACTTACTTTAAAAAATCTAAAACTGATTTACTCAAACTCAAAATATTTTTTTCAATTAAACGGCAGGCAGTTTTGAATTGTCAAGGCATCGTTGTTGACGGCGCGTTGTGTTCCACGCGCGCCTCAAAGAGATGTCAGCACAACTGAAGGGGTCTGCTAGGGCCGATGCCTGCGGGGTCGCGGGAAAGTCCGAAAGGAATAACAAGGCCCCTGGCAACGTACAGGCAACTGAAGGTACACGGGTGGTTTTTTAAGAGTCTGACACGTCATCCCACTGCGCCCAGAGCGCGAGAAGTTATTTAATAATTTCACAACCAAAAAAATTAACAAAGGCGTCGTCGGTCAGTCATAAAGATGAAACTAATTGCCGATTCTAAAGCGTAGTAGGTTCATATGGAGTAGAATGAGCAAGAAACGCCTACTGTTAGTGAATAAAGTTAATTTATACCTTAAACAAGTCGAACTGAAGTATTTCATATTAATCATCTGAACCAACGTATTGGTAACGTGCTCGTGAATCAATCAACCTGAAACGTGACGCTGACAAACAAGTGAATTCAATTACAAGTGGGCTTGATCGGATATAAATTTTAATTTAGAGTATTAATTTTGCCACATTTGTCTATATTCGAGTTGTGATACACATACAAGGTGGATTACGACAGTAAATAAAACTGCGTATATCTAATGACGTCCAGTCTGCATACGAAAATTCAATCGAATAAGTATAGTAAAAACAAATCGATCTTACTTCAGCACTACAATATGTAAACAAAACCCTGTGCGATCCGCACAGATAAATTGGCACATAAGTACTGGAATAACATTACCAAAAAGTTATAAAAATCTTATTATTATTAAAAAAAATAAGTTATTGATATTTCAAATTCACATATTTAATACCAAAATTACCCAAAATCCATTAAAAAATTGCAAATTTCCAACAGGGGTCATAAGTTATCACTTGTAGACACCCGCTAAACGACGACGGTCGCCCGCGCCCCTTATACTAACCCAGTAATATTCACCATTTTAAAAAAAAAGTGTCGATTTTATTTTTCTTGTTTCCTGAAAATTTCCATATAAATAGACTCTCAGTAGGATACCTAACAACACCCTCATAGATCGGACAGGGTTTTTTTTACATTTTGTTTAGTCTTTCTCATTCTAACTCAGAAATAATATTTTTTTCTATCCGCACCCGCCCTTAGCCACTTGACTGAAATCCTTTCTCATAGTGACTGTACTATTCTTTTAGCCTTGTGTGGGATCATTATGTCTCTCGTAATATTAGTAAAACACACCTTCCATTATATAAAGAAAAGGATAATAAGCCTTTTTTTTTATTTTTATTTATTTATTATTGAAATCCTTAGAACGGCCTTTCCTTTGGTGTTCTCCCTTAAACCCTAACAGGTATATCCAATAGTTTAGTCAATCCATATTCGGCCTTTAACAACTAATGTATAGTTTGTTTAAAAAAATAATATTGCCAGTGTTCTCATTTATTTTCGTATTGTTGTCTCCACATTGTATGCGTCCAGCATACCCTCGGTAGTCAGTACCTCTAACATCTTGGTGATTGGTAGATATTTTTAGTTATATTCTAAAGTTAGGGACAGTCATATTTATTGTTGTAGGTAAAGTTACCTACAACAATAAACATTTCGACCTCTGCCCGCCCCCAGAGAACACTATATCTATTTATAGAATCGCTTACAGTAGGTAGATTTTAATAAACACTTAGATAACTCCCAAACTATTAAAATACTCGTAGTTTCATAACAGATTTGAAACATGTTACAATCTCGAAAGCTTCTCAATTGGGTCAATCAGAAAGCTTTTTAAAAGTTCTTGCAAACTGTCATAAACTGAACTTCGCTTTTAAACGTTTTGCGACATTTCAGACAGATTCTTTGAATCTCTTTTTAATACTTAATGGATTATTATTACTTTTCAATAAATAAACTTTAGGATCATTACTTGTACATCATATTACATACATCACATGTTTGTAGTATCTACGCATAAATGATATACCATCAACTGCCTGCTTTCTCCCAACCATGTTCGGGTCAGCTTCCAGTCTAACCGGATGCAGCTGAAAATATCAGTACTTTACATGGAGCGACCTCCACAACCTAATTTCGGTTACAGTAACATGATACCGCTTGGTTAGTTGTCAGACTTTCGGGCTTCGGCGACCCGTAACGACTGTCAAAGATCTATGAATGATAGCCGGGACCAACAATGGCTTGACGTGCGTTCCAAGGTATATTGAAGTCAGTTATATTCCTAATCAGGCTCTATCTTTAGAGATTTCATTCCTTTCAGTTAACGTTTCAAACTTCTGTAATACACCTACTAAATAGGCAATCACATAAGTAATAATAATTTGAGAAACTTCGTTGATGAAGTTATCAATATACATCTGTTACATTATTACAGAAAATCTTTTATCGTTACGCCCACAGTATTTAACTTGAACAAAATACTTAGAACTTGAACGAAATGACTTGGGGACTTAATATTATTAAGGCGCAGTTATATTGCTGCCTTCGGCTACGCTACGCAAGTTAATTAGCTTCCACTAGTGTGAAAATACTTTGTGAAATTTATTTCATCGCAACTGCTCTCAAAACGGTGAAGATAATATCGTAAGGATACCAGCATGTTCTAGAACAAAAAAATTTAAGACATGTGACTTCCATTAACCCGCACTGGGCCCGCGTGGTGTTTTATAGCTCACTCCCTCTCACAGAGAGGAGGCCTGTGTCCCAGCAGTGGGGATGTTATAGGATTATCCTATTGGGTGTCTTACAAATGAACCACCCATCCTAGCAGTGGAATTACACCTTAACACACAAATTAAAAATCTAATCTAAATCCAAATCTGTACATATGAAAAATATTACATACAACGCAAGGAATAAAAACAAAATCCAGTTACAACCAGCGCGCGCTCGCACTAATTATGGCAGAAAAATAATATTGGTTGAAGGAGCACGGCTGTTCAACAGTTTACCGGAGGACATTAAAAAATGTGACAATATAAACACATTCAAGGGCAGATTAAGGCAATACATCACAACATTTGAAATAACATAAAAAGCCTGTTTTATTTTATTTCTAATGTGCGTTCAATGGTAATATAATGTCTCCAACACCCTAGAGGTAACTAATGTTAACAGCACTAGTTAAAAAAAAAACTTTCTCAGATCTAAATATAAGCGAACTACTAATATTAAGTTCTTATGAGAAATTAAGTTGTTTAAATTCAACCCAATTAGACTCCACGTCTTTGTCATGCCGACGCACATGTTAGCAACTTCAAATACAGTAGGCATTAAAGAGAAAAACAATAATTTCCATACAGTCTCTTAAACAGAAGTCAAATATACAATATGTATACAAAACCCTCTCCAATCCGAAATAATAAGTATTATTATTGTAAATAAAAAAGTAATTGCTATTTAAAATTCACATTTATAGTACCAAAATTACCCCAAATAAAAATTAGCACATTTTCAACAGAGGTCAAAAGTTATGACTTGTATATACCCGCTAAATGACAGCCGCCCGCGCCCCACATACTAACCCGGTAATATTCCCCATTGAAAACAATTTTACCGTGGCGATTTTTTTTTTCCTGAATATTACCACATAAATAGACTCTCAGTGCGAGACATAAAAACACACTCACAGATCGGAGAGGTTTTTGAAGTGAAAACTTCTTTAGCATCACATAGCAGACACACATAAATTCATAAGATTTAACGTGGGAGAAAATGAGATAGGAAGCTTAATACAGTGTTTCTTATATTCGCTCCACTCGTGTTTATTTATTTATTTATTTAAGGAAAAACAAACAGTAGCACAATAAGGTTACACTTATGATCTTGAACATTAGGTACATTATAACAATTATGCTACCCACTACGTTCTCCACAGATTACAATTTAAAGTACTTAAAAACTAGCTAGTAACACAGACAATACCTCGCACATAATAACTAGGCGTTATCCCAGAATTCATATCTGGATTTTTTGAATTTAAGTAAATTTGTGTAAATTTGTGTGCGTACATTATTAAACATTAGTAAGTATGTTAATTATATAATACTTTACTGGTCCTTTAGGGTTGCTTGGATTTGTTTCTTAAATACATTTTTAATAAGAAAAAGAATGTCGATTGAATTAAACTCATTGTTGTATGTCTCAACTAAACGACTAACGTTTACCAAGGCATATTGGGAGTTTGCTTGGGCCTCAGCGTTGTACGTTTGTTAATACGTATTTGTGCGCGCATGCGTAGTACAAAGCTTGAGAAAAGGCATCACAACAACCGTGGTGAAATTTTTTAAGGTTTCACTTCTACCACGTGTGAATTGCACACATGTTTTTTTTTACATGTTTTATAGGATTAAGCTATTATGTGTGAACATTTGCTTGACAGCCATGCATCCGTCATGGCTGTCAAGCAAATGAACCCCCCATTCTAGCAGTAAAAATTACGCCTTCTCACAAATTAAACTCCGCGTTTTTGTGACTGGTTTTAATACATTACCAACGCCGAGGCACATGTTAGCAACTTCGAATAGAGTAGATGTTTAAGATAAAAACAATAATTTCCATACAGAGACTCTTAAACAGAAATTAAATACATAATTTTCTTGATGTTATGCAACCGCGTGGTTATGACTTTTGAAAATGGTGTTATTGAAAAGCTAAAGAAAAGGTAAACAAGTAAACAACTTGGCAACCACCGGCGAAGTCAGCCCAAATGTTATTTGGGTCATAAACTTTTGCAATATTACTTAGGGTGTAAAAGTTTATTTTGTAATGACTTACTATGTTCAACATTTGTTTAATCCAAAAACAATCTAGTTCATTTATTCATATTACTAGTTTTGTTTATTAATTATTTATTGGTGTACTTTACTAAATTGGTTATCGCAACCAGCGTGTTCGTACCAGACCAGCGCCTTAATTGCGTAACACACTTCCAATCATAATCTGAATCATTTTGAAGGATATTGCTAATCCGTTGCTTCATATTTCCGAAAAATTCGCCTGCTTAACAATGTAAATGACGCAATGAATGTTGTTGAACTGTCAAAATCAAAGCTATTGCTACTGTTATATTTTTTATTATTATTTGTGTACACACAGTAAAATACATATAGATACAACATAGTTATAATTTTGAGTACAAAGGTGTGTTACGCAATTACTCCGCAGATGTATGAACGCAAATTAAGCAAAAAGAGTATGTAAGAATCGCAGCAAGTGTTGGCGTTCTGTAGTGTTTGCCTACCCCAATGGAAAGAAGGCGTAAGTTTATGTAAACTCAAACTCAAAGCATTTAGTTCAATTAAACCATTTACAGGCACTTCTGAATTGTCAAGGAGTCGGTCAGTCAGAAATATGAAACTTGTTGCCCATTCCAAAGCGTAGTAGGTACCTATGGAGAAGAACGGGCAAGAAACTCCACGGACACTATTAAATAAAATAAAAAAATAGTTACAAAATATTGGTAACATCATTTATGTTGAAATTATACATGTGTGTGATGTGAACAATGTAGAAAGACGTGCACTTTAGAAGCATCCGTAATAAAAAGATAAAACAAAGAACAATCAAATCAAAAATCTCAAATTATAATTATGTCGTATCTGTATGTATTTTACTGTGTGTACATAAATAATAAAATAAATAAATAAACAATTCAAAAATTAAAATCTGCCATGGCAGCTAAGAGTTGACCAGTCCCAATTGACGGCGCCCGTTCACGAACATGACGCATGGATCAGCACCATTCAGCTCAACCATTTTGAAGGGAGCTAAATACTATATGTTTACTTAATCAATATTATCTTAACTGCCTATAATTGATCAATGAATATGACTCATATATAAATGGTTATTCATTCACTAATTAGCATTAGCCTAATTTGGATTATTTCACCGTAATGAGGTCATTATGAGATTCAGTAAAAAACTTGATGTTTCATAAATGGCCACAGGAAACATTGATGGACAGTGATCTTTCTAAGTTACTGCAAGACAAGTATTACATATGCATACAAAACTCCAACCATACTCCCATACTAATAAATTATTGTCTGTCTGTTATACGTTTCCGTTGGAAAACTCCAGAAAAAAATAGGAAAATAAATCTTCCCCAGCAAGTGCGAAATGGTGTGTTGAAGCTAGTGTTGGAAAATTAAAAATCTATACGGACCAAGTCGCGGGCCAGGCGCTAGCTAGCCTAGATATAAAATAAGCTGCTTCTAGATTCTTAGAATCTCATAACAAATTCGAGTTTCCATTCATCCTCAACAAGATTTCCTCTAACTTCTACTTAGTCCGGAGTCGTTTTGATATAAATTTATTTAGATTCCAATATTATGTTTGTACCCAAATATTTTTGTTGCCCGAAATTCTCCGAAATCTTTTACATGAAGCATCTATACTTCTATAATATTTTCATTACTATATTCTTCAGCCTAGTTTGAATAAACCCAGCCGTTTTGATAACTTAATTTCGTTGTGAATTTTTTTTCTGGTAATGGTATACTAATGCTGCGTCACGATAGACGTAGATCCGTCTATCGTGACGAAGCAATGTGTGCCAAAGCTACGTATGTTTTGCTTGCTAAAAAGTTATCGAACTAAGGCGGTGGTCACATTAGCGGGTTCAGAATTTTAACGAATTATCGTACAATATAAATGGCTCTCCATTATTTCGACAGAGCGTCTATGCCATAGATAATTTCTATGGTCTACGCAGTGCGGAGACAACAGTCGAAATGAACAACGGTATCCCGACCACGCGCCACGCTAATTAGTGCGCTAACACCCTTTGATGTACCAGGGCGATATGTGCTACACAGCCCGAACTATCGCGACGATAGCCGATAATGGTTGGTCACATCTTCGTGTGCGAAGCTTCGTCACGATAGACGCAAATGCGGCCGCAGTATTACATAGCTACTTAACAGAATTCTTCAGCTGAATCAACCATGAGGTAGTTGTAACAAGGGGGACTGGTGATTTTTGATGCAAATGTATCAGTAAAACGGGAATGTGTACACTCTAAGGAAGATGGCGCTTACTACAAAGTTAGATTTTGCAGAGAATATAAATTATGGCTTGAACTATCCCTCAAGCAATTTAAAAGTCAACTTTACTCATTTTACACCAAAACTTTATACACTTTATTAAACCATAATCAAATGAAATAGACAAAGTTATATGTGAGCCGGACGTATAACATTGACCATAAGGAAGCTAGTAGGAAGACGTTTGTTCCATAGGCATATATGCGTAGAAAATTAAGCGACCCGAACGTAACTACCAGCCCTAAGTCGCTTCGTGACGAATTGTCCCAACATCTTCCTAACATCTTAAGTTCTAGGGAATAAGGTCGAGATTTGACTACATCTTCGCTATAGAATTTCGAATATTTATTAGAAATAGAGAAACATTATTTACTTTGCAAGTCATGTTGTTGTGAACACTATCAAATCATTTCCATGCGTAATAAATACATAAACTAAATTGGTTTAGAAGTGTAATGTAAATTGTTTTCCTGTAAATATTTTGTCGGAGCTCCTAGCACAAACGCCTGACGTAAATGAAACGTAAATTCGAACGAATTTTTAATCGCAAATACAACTATCTTATAGTATTATATCCAATTTATAGTGTCGTAGCAAGAGTCGTTTTTTATTTAAATTATTTTGCTGAGTGTCCTATCTGTATTGTCCTGTGCTTAAACATAAGTGGCGAATTCTTAACAAAAGTATGAATGAGACGTTATAATACCTATACGTGAGTGGCTGAGGGCCATACTGTAGTCATATAATCTCTCTAGGCCCTTCTCAGTGAATAGGACAATTGCCTACCGACAAAATGTACAAACATTTATATAATTATATTCCAAGCGTCATATACAATTTTCCCTCACATGTTTACGTAAGTACCAGACAATGTATGTAGGTACGGTAGGCCGCACGTTACTGGTAACAAAACCAGTCTCAGCTGGCCTGGTAAGCTATTGAAAGTACGTCATCGTCATCATCATCTTTTTTTTTTTTTTTCCACCACGGTGAAGCTCTTGGTAAAATGAATAGGGGCTCTGGCTACGACACAATAAAGTGCAATTCAGGTCGCACAGCGCTAATTACTTACAGTTATATTCACCTAGAAGTTGCCTCTTTTTCTACCGCTTAACTTTTATATCCTCTGACTATGTTCATAATCATCCTATAACGTTCTACTGGCATACAGGCCTCCTTTCTGTGAGAGGGAGTGGACCGTAATCCACCAGGCGGGCCAAGTGCGGGTTAGTAGATGTCACATGTCTTCGAATATTTGGTTCTAGGACATGCCGGTTTCCTCACAATGTTTTCCTTCACCGTTTTTAGATCAGTGGTGTTGAATTTTTTTACACAAAGTAAAGCGCCTGCCTGGGTTCGAACCGACCTACAACTCGTAAGTCGGGGCTTTTACCACTGGGCCTCCACTGCTTTCACTACTCTGACTACGCTACGCCCACTGAATTGGCCCGACAAGTCGACCCCGCCGCGTTCTTGTGGCTTCATACCTAAAATGCGTAAGTAATTTCCAGACTTTAGCTGGATCTCCGTTTTCAATTGAAGTGTGGATATGGCGGCATCGGGCATCTCTACACACCTTATTGCAGCGATTACGAGCATCCACAAGGACCTACCGGTTCGACGAAGTGACGTCAAGAGCCAAGACTTAAATTTAGTTTTGGTTACGGCCATTCTGTAAATTATACTTCTAATATCGTCTGTGAGTGCGCCTGGCGTGATACACTGCTAGACCACCAGCCATTCTGTTACCAACGCGATATGCGGCCTAGTGTACCAGCAGCCTACTACGCTATCATTGTCCTTACTAAGTATGTGTCTAATGCCTTACACTTAAAGCCTGTTTAGACCAGTTTGAATAACGCGTTGACAGTATGGCAAGAACCTTGAGAAAGAGGACCATTATATTAGGTAAGTACACACTTTGTGTTTGTGGAACTATTTCTGGGGCGCCAGAGGCGTATTTCAAGTTTCAGCTCGACTCTTTTACTACTGATAAGTTTCGCTTTAAATAATTTGACAGCAATCTTAAAACATCACGCCTGTTTTTCACGAAGGCTTAGGCAGAAGTGTACCTATAGTAAGTACCTACCTACACCCACATTTTGCCAGTTATGTTGAAGTCCCATGTAATAGGGGCGAACCTGCTGCCGTCGACCGGGCACAAATCCAAACTCCGGACTGCTACTGAGAAATTCCTGATGGAATACTCAATAACACCTTACCAGATCATTTTACTCTCTCAATTTGTTCGCGAGCATTATTGCTTCGCAGAAGGAGGTGACGGCTTCCCACGACCTCTCGCTCCATACCATGCTTGGACTATGGCCGGACGCGAGAGATCACTGCCGCCGATCACCTCCACAAGGGCACGGTGGTGCCCCGCCCAAGCCAGGCAGACCTCCACCGTGTCATACGGGCGATCCACACAGTGGTGACACCCGGGCGTTTCCTCCCGCCTTATCCGGAACAGGAACCTCCCGAAACAACGGTGTCTGGTGAGGACCTGCGTCAGGTGGAAGGTGAGGACGCCGTGTTGCTTCTCTAGCCACTCCTCAAAGAGGGGACTTATCGCCGCAACTGTGGCCATGCCTAGCACTGGGTTGCGACAATCGCACTCTCCATGACGCCATGAGATCCAGCTGGAGCTCTATCCGCTGGGCCGCGATTTCTCGCGGCAGCGGAGTTACACACCGGCGTTTCGCCTCCTCGCGCCACTCCCAAATATGCGCGAGGACTTTCGCCTCCAGATCCCATGGCGTAGTTAATCGGGCCTTAGATTTATTTCAATAGTATCGGTAGGGACTACAGAAACAATTAGGTATAACCGCAAACGTGACTCCTTAATCCTGACGCACATTAATATTTATGATTGAATGGAAATCATTCATTGTGGTCAGATTTGCCTACTGCTGTACATTATAAACATTAGGCTAGCCTAATGTGTATCATTACAAAAGTAGGTATAAATGACGACAATAAAAAAAAAAAGTTATAGGTACCTAAGTAGGACCCATTTTTAAGTACTAATTTTTTTGTAGTAATCTACATCTTTTTTTTTAAATAATCTAAATCTTTTTTTTTAATAATCAAAACAATTTTTTTTTTTAATTATCTCAATCTTTTTTTATAAGTACCTACCTAAAAAAATAAACGAACAGAAAAATTTAAAAAAATGCATTTTCAGTATAATATTATTGTAAATACCTACTAAAATGACACGCCGCACGCCAGTCGTCTTTCACAAAATGAAATTCCAGTTTTCTGTTCATAAACCCGTCAAATTAACTTACTGCTTTCATATCGTTTTCATCGTTTTTTACTACGTAGTTATTCTGTAATATGCCATTCTTTATTCATATTTAAAAGTGAACTAACGTGCTCTGCTAATAAATAATATTTAACAAACTTAGATCACCAACCTTTCAGTCCAGCATTCATCGATTGGATTATTAATTAAAGACGCCATAAACCCTACATTTACCAGTGTGGCGACATCTACATCGCCATATGCGAACTACGCATCAAAGACTTGACGTCACACAAAATCCTGACGTCACACAAATCCTTCATTGCGCAATTAGAGTTTACCGCGCTAACAGCATATGCTACCCCAACATTAATCGTTGGGCAGTTACCGTCAGACACGACACCCTGGTCGGAGGAATCATCCCCTTTCAAGAGAGGATGAGTGAACTTAACTGTTCCTCATGCCTCTAAACCAGAAAGAAAAAGACGTGAACCGGATGATTTCTTTCATATAGGATCTTATAATCTTATCATAAAGAAGTTTATTATTCAATCAAGTCCATATCAAAAACAGCCCTTAAATGGCGCTACTAAATAGTAACACCATAATACCTATTTACGTGTTACGATGAGGGTAATAACAAGGGTGTACGTAACACCCTTAACAATAAAAGGCAACATGCGACCAGGGCGGGTGATGAAAATTAACACTCTGTAGCTCCTACGACTCAATTTGTTGGAGTAAACAAACATGATTACCACACAGTTACGGAAGCCTTGATGAAGTTGGTAAAGTCAGTAAACAAAGCTATCATACAGCTATAATTCATTACTGTAGTGCTTTCTGTAAAGTTTGCTTATTTATTTATTTATTTACTAGCTGTGCCCGCGGCTTAGCTCACGTGACTGTTTATTCTACTGTCATTACCTATAAGGATGTGAAGCCTTGGCGGCTGAGAGTATGTCATGCTCACTCTAATGTCTCGCTGTCGGTGGCGCGTGTGTTGGATCATTTAGCTCCCTTCAAAATGGTTGAGCTGAATGGTGCTAATCCATGCGTCATGTTCGTGAACGGGCGCCGTCAGTGGGGACTGGTCGTCTCTTGGCTGCCACGGGATATTTTACTTTAATTTAATTTTAGATTTTCTTTTTTATTTTTGTTACGGACGCTTTTAACGTTTTGCATCGTTCTCACATGTATAACTTGAACATGAATGATGTAGCCAATATTTTGTAGCCATATCATGATTTAAAAGAGTGTCCGTAGAGTTTCTTGCCCGTTCTTCTCCATAGGTACCTACGCTTTGGAATGGTCAACTAGCTTCATCTTTCTGACTGACCGACCCCTTGACAATTCAAAAGTGCCTGTAATTGGTTTATTTGAAATAAATGCTTTGAGTTTTGAGTTTTTTTTTTAGTTTTGAAGTCATCGTATCTTCGTAATTTCTTCTACAACCTGGTTTTGTTAATTTAAACAAACTTTTTAAATCATTGCTACCGAACAAAAATCGAAAGTACACCCACAAATTTGTCAAGTACTTACTCGTAAATAATCGTGGATGAATATCTTGACTCATTGGAATTGCGGAGAGATGCTTAGTGGCAAAGTGCCTCTAAACGATAGTTAAACCTCTACACGGTAGTAAAAACAGCAATACACAAGCTAGTTACTTGCACAGAAATGTGCAATGCAAGTTGCAACGCTAGAAAGAAAAAAAAAATATTGTGACTCGCACAGGAAGGTCACAGCATGGTGCTGCGACATTTAAAAATAAGTGTCGCAGCGCTGATATTCGCTTGCGAAGTGTGTATGCCATAGTAACTTCTCAAGTCCAATAATCATTCATTCGACCTATTGTTGCCATTAAACAGTTAAATCATTAAACGAATTGTACTTACGTTTTGTTTCTTTGTCAACATCAATTTCAAACTTATTTTTTAATTAAGTTTAAATTACTTCACACTTTTCCTGTACCACGTTTACAGGACAAAGACCCGATTTATGATGACACTATACTTTTCATTACAAAAAAAAAAAATCGGCTTGTTTTTTTTTTTTTTTAACTCATTATTTTTCACTTTTTTGTTGTGGTCCCTACCCCACTCAAATTCGTATACCAACACTTGCTATGTAAATAACAGTGACAAAAAAACGTAAAAAATACGTATTATTGAATCTAACTCGAAAACCACCTACCAGAACTGCACAAATTTTTTATGGGACCCAGAATATGCTCTTTCAAACAAAAAATAATTTTCCTAATCGATTTATAAATGATGGAGTTCTGAAGTAAAAAAACATACAAAAAAAAATACAACCCAATTGAGATCCACCTCCTTTTTTTGAAGTCGGTTAAAAATGTAGTACAAGAATGTGTTAATGGGAACAAATCACAAGGACTCCGGTTTTAGATCAAGGGATTTAGGTCTGTTTACAAATAAATGAGAAAACGGATCGGGAAGCCTTCCCATGCCCCAATTTTTAACGACTCCGGGAATTGATGATATTAGCTTTTCCAGTAAAAGATTTTTTATTTGTGTTAATATGTTACGTAAAGGAAAACAGTTAATAAAAAGAACATAACATCACGCCTGTTTTCCCCGAGGTTAAGGCAGAGGTGTACCTATAGTACACACCCACATTTCGCTAGATATGTTTAAGTCCCATGTAATAGGGGGCGAGCCTATTGGCATCAACCAGGCACAAGTCCAGACTCCGGGCTGCTACTCAGAAATTCCTGATAGAAAAACTCAATAACACTTCACCTCGGTCAATCCCGATGACTATATGGCCTTTAAGGCGACGATAACCGACTTTTAATGATTATTTTGTTAAGATCACTTATTTAAACGAGTAGTGCTAATGATTTGGAAAAAATATATGTTAAATAAGAGCATTTTCTTAATAACTTAATATAGAAATATTTTAGATTATGTTTATATTACATAGCGAAATTAATTTGTAAAGGTAAAGCGGATAAAAAAATGAGAATCACGCAAAATATATAATGCGTAGTTTTCTAAAACCACCATTTAAACATAATTTAATGATTGATCCTTCAGTATACATCTTTTATTAAATAACTTTTTGTTTTATGTAAAATAAATTAATAATGCGTCTAATTTGGGACAGCTCCTTGATGGGCGAGTCCTATTACCGGCTGGACGTACGACGCGTTGCGCGAGCTCAGTACAGAACACGCAAGCTAACCACTCAAGGTCACTAGCATATATCTGCGTCTTAATTCGTGAATTTTAATTGGTTTCATAGGTTAATGTGTGCTGCGAGAGAGATTGCGAATGCTTTTCAAGTAGGTATTCAGTGTTTATTTGATCAAAGAGAAATAAGCACATTCTGTCATTATTTTCGTGGAAGATTCCGGCTGAGAGAGGATATTGAAATAAGCGAAAACAAAATAATACAATAAACATTTGTATAAAAAATAAAGTATATTGGCGAATTTTCTCTCCTTTCAAGATTCATAAGAAGGCCTCTTAAACGATAACTTAGAAAAATAAAAAAAATCATTCACTTTATAATGTTTTTCTTTTTAGATAAGTTCATCCATTGTTCTTCCTGAACAAAAACATAAGCTTTGTTTCGTTAATTTGCCACACCTGTAATTTACGGAGATTCCTTTGATTTAAAGGCCTGTTATCAAACCCAATGAATATTTCTACTTCCACAGATACCCCCGATTAAACAATATTAGGAACAAAGTTATTATTAGCTAATTTAAATGTATATAAGCTTCTAATACCCGTTAAAAGAAAGGAAGGAACATGCTGATACGTTAACAGTCCACTTCATCTCTTTAACCTTTTCCCAACTATGTTGGGGTCGGCTTCCAGTCTAACCGGATGCGGCTGAATACCAGTATTTTACATAGAGTTACTGCCTATCTGACCTCCACATCCCAGTTACTGGGTAATACAATACCCCTTGGTAAGACTGGTTATCAGACTTTTGGGCTTCTAACGACCCGTAACGACTGTCAGATCTACGAATAACAGCCGGAACCAACGGCTTAATGTGCTTTCCGAGTCACGGAGGTGTCTTGGTATGTAAAGATGCTCACCCATCCAAGAACCAACCGTGGCAAGCGTAGCTTAACCTGATCGATCGACCCGTGCGGCTGTCATTACTTAGCCAAACAGTCTTCTTATGCAACGTTAGCAGGCAGACGTGGCGTCATTTCAAGTAAATAATGTACACAATAAAATAGAATGCATTAAAATAGCCTCAACAATTATTGATGATATTTAATTATACGTGCAATGCAACTTAGAACAGTCAATTCAATTCAATTCAACTTATTTCATCGTCATCATCATTCCAGTCGAAAGAGGTTCAGTGATGGACAGACCTCCGAGCACAGCAGTGCTTCCCGCATCCAGTGGATTCGTGGCGTTCACGAGGTCATCGGTCCACCTTGTGGGACGCCTTGCAACGCTTCGTGTTCCGATATGCGGTCGTCACTCCAGAACCTTTCGGCCCCATCGGCCATCTGTTTTGCGAGCAATGTGCCCTGCCCACTGATTTATTCAGTAACCATTGACATTGTGTCAGAATATAACCCGTTAGGTCCGCTACCATCTTGGTAATTAGCTTTTCTGACATTGAATAGCTCAGCAGCTATTCTCATAAACCTACAGTACCTGGGCGACTGAGCTCTGCTCTGGTGAAAATAGAGAATGGTCATTTAATAGTATACTATAGTCCATACTAATTCCATGTATAGTACATACTAATTCCATGCTGCCATGTCATTATTCTAAGGTTGCTATCTTGTTCTAAACTTTGACAATACGGAGAAAATGAATTTTCACAGATATGAGACCTAGCTAGATCGATTTTTCGCCCCCTTTAAACCCCTATATTGCAACTTTCATCGAAATCTAAAATTACAAATATTGCTCATATTGCGTGAAGATTCAAGAGAGCAGATGATATAACTTCAATAGTAATAACACATTTAAAGATGGTTTGTGGTGCCTAATGAGACGGTTATTAATATAGAACATATTATTCTTTCGCATTAAGAATAACAAGTGTAATAAATGTGTAATGAGTTCTGTAGCCTAATTGCGTGTGTAACGATAATTGTTACGAAAATCGCTTTCATTTGTTTCAACAGTTCAACAAAGAATAAGAATATAATGTTTTAAAAGGAAAAATAAGGGTTACAAAATATGTATTACAGCTAAAACATTTGAGATTTCTTAGAATTTAACAACGAATGAGCATATTCTTCCTGCACTAGGATAGGCCTGTCCTGCAGAAAGCTTGTAAGATTTGCCCATTACATCACAATTCAAGATTTAATTACACTAAATTATAATTACAACTTAATTCTAAGTTTATTGGGTGCACTATTGGTACACCTCTGCCCAACTCTTCGGGAAAACAAGGCGTGATATTATGTTATAAGTTTATTTAGGCTATTTACATAAGTAGAGAAACTTAGATAATAAAATTGCTTTACTGAGAACATTTTGTGCTTATTTTAATTTTTTTAATGATGAGCTCAAAAGACATATATAACTTACATTGAAAATGAAGCAATGGATTTTATTTATTGTCAAAATGGAAAAGTGTTGTGTTGTGTTGTTGTCTGATCATAATATATGATAAGAACATGATTGAGACTTGCGAACATATCAAACACGCGGGTATAAAAAAAAATATAATCAAGCGAATTACATATAGCAATCAGTAAATTGCTTGATTATAATAAAAAAAAATGCTGCAAACTCAGCCCATTTCACCAATTTGACTTATTTAAAGTACAGTAGACCTCACTCGTGTACAGTAATATTATTAAACTAGACTTTACTAGACTATCGAAAACTGGCATTTCAATTTCAAGTAAACCCAAATAAAGTAAAGTGATCCCTTTGGGCTTGCAAATATTTACTTGATTTAAGTATTCAGATTCCATGGAGCATCATAAAATTAAATAGGCACTAGCAAGTTAATTTGAGTACTGATTAGTATACAGTAGAACCTACACAGTTTACGAAACGACAAACACATGAGTAGATATTCAAACAGAGACTACAAGAGAACATCCGGAAACTGAAGACCTGCATAGTAAATGCATAACTCAAACAAAATGGAAATCGATCGCAATGCCCTTCATCTTGACGGGTCAGCCACGTTCATTGCATTATAACTTTGTTGTGTATTAACTTTTCTAACCTTTGAAGCAATGGATGTCAAAATGAAAGGCATTGCGATCGATTGCAATTTTATGTGTTTTACGCAGTAACTAGTTACTACTAGTACTAGTTACTAGTTTATTAGTCTGAGTCATGATCATTGGGGCAATCCACTGATCACGACTCAGACTAATAAACTAGTTGATAAGAAGTTGGTCACTGTGAATAACTCAAGACAATGTTTATGTTCTTTTTCCAGGATTAGCTTACCTACTGACAAGTTATATGAATTTATAATAATTGTTTATTTTATTTGACTTTATAAGTCAAGTTGTTTTAATTTATTGTTGACATAATCTACTCATTACAATGTTTTTTTTTATATATATAGTTGTATTGCAATATTTGGTTAGCTAGTGACCTCAACAATTGATGATATTATTTTTTGCCTGAGTAACCGGCAGCAAGTTCATCATGGTCCCTTAGATGTCTCTGCTTGCGGTAGCGTCGGGTTTCGGGTTGCCGCCTTCCCTCAAATATAATCATTTTTATTCTAACTGAACAGACAGCTGTGCTGCTAGGGAGTCTATTGCGCCACTTCTTCTTCCCAGCTAACGCTCTAGGAAGTGGTGAAGCGTAGGCCTTTTTGGGGACTGTCTTACGTAATTTTGACGATCGAAAAGTGCTGATTCTCAGCCTAGCTTGAATAAATGACTTATGAATTTTGACGAATGGCAAAAATTTAATTGTGATCTTGGGCAGAACCTTGCTGACTGGCAAAATGTTTACGATGGTATGAGCTATTGCTTTGCAGATAATGTTTACGACGACTGAACTTTTTTCTAATAAATTTGCCGATACGATAGAAGAAGGTTAACTAACATAACCACAACCAATGTAAGCTCATGACAGAAAGACCACAGATCAATAAGGCTTTTAGTATAGGAATATTTCAAAGAATAGGAAACAATCATTCTGTTATGTAGATACGCATCGCATCGCATCCTATGAAGTGTGGTCTCTGTTAGATCTTTACTCCGTGGCACAACTGCTAAGCCAGACCACATTTTTATAATAAGCTAATAAATTCTGAAACCATGTCGAGCTCAAGTCTCCAGAGAGATTAAATGGAACAGACCGTCTGTAAGTTCATTGCTTTTGTGAAACAAAATATTGCTTTGAAGACATATCTTACTGTGTGGCAAACGGCTATAGTAAATAATAATGATGTACCACACATTTTGCTTATTGGTTTTGTTACTCATTTCTATTTTATAATTTTCCGTCTGAAATGTTCTGAGGTCTCAACAAAATAAATTTAATACTTGGAGCTATTGGCAGCATTAAATGTAGGATCTGTCCCCGGAGTAAAGTCAGGGAAATTATAACACAGTTTTATTTATTTTCATACAAGATAGTATTTAAGTAATATACAGGCTACCCCGTGAAACGACGTCTAAAGGAAATTTTCAAAAGCCTCTCTCGAAGGGCTTCCCGAAACAAACCCCCATTAAAAGCTTCAAAAAATTTGTTTTGGCTCTTGTTTGCCTGTTTATGCTCAAAGTCTTCAAATAGAAATAATAATCTCCGTTTTTATACCTACATGCATCTACATAAATCATAAAACAAATTTAAAACCAACTTAAGCTGTCCGTATATTTCAATCACAACTGTCAAAGTTTGACAGTTGTATGAAATGACTATAGCACGGCAAATTGACGTAATGTGTCGATTTTCTTAACAATTAATTTACCTGACTGGCTACGTCAGCCCTAAAAAACGGACTACCAGCTTCGTCTACACTTTACTTATTTACAATAGATCTCACACTACAGTGCTCACACCTACACCTACTTGCTGCCAATTACAATAATTCAGCTATGTTTTTTTTAAGTATGACCTAATGCGATCAAAGAGCCCCAAATAAACATCACACTGTGAGTGCATTAGATTAAAAAGACTGTTCGTTCATTGGTTCTTCCACGAAATATATGAAAAAAGTATTGCCGTTCCTCGAAAAGTAATCTCCAAGTGAAAGAGACAGGACTGTCAATATTGTATTAATTCAATAGTCAGAAAAAGAAACAGACTAGAACAAATCACGTTATAGGGACACAATCGCTTTTCAATGTAAATATTATTATGTTGTATTTTAAGGGCAGAGGGCGTCGACCCCGCTGAATGGGCGTAGAAAATCCCTGTCTCAGGCGCCAGTGTGTCGATCTCAGCGGGTGCTAAGATACACTGGACGTGACTGTACACTGCGTGAAGTTCAGACCATGTAGGTCCATGTGAGTGGAAAAGTGAATACATGGTTTGGTAGGTAGTGATTAGGCATGGAGGGTGCCGTTGGCGAGAATAAAAATATTCCAGGCTAGTAATCATTAACACCGATGCTCCGATGTTGTAGGTTTTATTAACGTTTAAAAACTTGACGAAAGCATCAGGATAACCCAAAAAAAAAAAAAATCTTACGTTTTTTTTTTCAATTTGCAATTCAGTATTAGGTTGTATGTTGATCTAAATATGTTCCGCGGCCGCATCAAATAATTATTTATAGAATTATAATCATAAAAATCATCAATAAAACTCTCCGAGTTCATAAAATCCTTTATATTGAATGACTATTTCATGAAATCATGACAGTTGAGGATTATTCTAAACTATGGAGTTGTATTGCTGATTCTAATAATTATAGCCCCTTAGGGTGACAAATCAACATCGAGCTATGCTGCGCTGTACTGCGCTGAGCTGTGCTGTGTTTCTTAAGCTACGTTTTTTTAACAATCAACATCAAGCTATGCTGCGCTTTGCTTAGCTCAGTATTAAAAGTAATCAGCATCTCGTCAAAAATGACTTTATTTTCAAAAAAAACGTAAACATTACGACATAGTTGAATCCGATGAAGATGAAAGGATAGGCTATATGGCAGAGCTCCATAAAAAACATAGCACAGTTCGGCACAGCGCGGCTCAGCACGGCAGGTAGCGCGCCTCACTCGAGACTGCTGCGTTTTTAAATAGAGCGTAGCCTCACACAGCGCAGCACAGCATGGTTTGTTTGTATCCTCATTAAAATATTAGACAAGCGAGTTGATTAAACATAGCACAGCGCAGTACAGCGCAGCATAGCTCGATGTTGATTTGTCACCCTAAGGCTCACTTGCACCACAAATCGCAAAATAAATTTAACACTAAACGTATTTAAAACATCGCTCAGGTTCTGTCGGAGAGCAGTGGTGGCGCAGTGGTATTACCCCGACTTAATGTCGCGAGTTCGAACCCAAGCAGGCGCTTTACTTTGTGCAATTTATTTCGTCACAACTGCTCTAAAAACGGTGAGGGAAAACATCGTGAGGAAACCGGTATGTCCTAGAACCGAATATTCGAAGACATCTGACATCTACCTACCAACCTGCACTGGGCCCGCGTGGTGGATTACACATGGAGTGACTACCTATCTGACCTCCACAACCCAGTTACTGGGTAACACGATACCCCTTGGTAAGACTGGTTGTCAGACTTTCGGGCTTCTGACTACCATTAACGACTGCCAAATATCTACAAATGAAAGCCGGGACCAACGGCTTAACGTGATTTCCGAGGCATGAAAGGGTTTCGGTATGTATTGGATTGTTACCCATCCACGGACCAACCTCAGCAAGTGTTGCTTAACCTTGATGATCGACCCCAAACTGAATTCGAATGTTTTACAAAGTTACTTTCCACAACCCCAAGGTCGTCTGTAAACACATGGCAAAGGTAATTTAATTAACCAACTTTTCAACAGTCACTAGCTATTACAGTGTAAAAAACCTCTAAAACGCTACTTTCCATTAAAATTGAAGTTAATTAGCTAATTTACTAGACTCCAATGCAATGAAAAGCCAACATTAACCTAGTTAGCAGTTTCCTCTGGAATAGCTTTAGGTACACAGTGGCTAAATGGCTAAATCAATAACTAGCACTCTAACTGAAGCTGAAGTTACGGGTTATTTTATCCGTATTAAGAGAATTTAAACGTTAGGTTAAAGCGGTAATGTGCTGCGTTTTAATTCTACATTAGTATGAATTTTAATATCGCTAATAGGTTCTCAAAATGTTATTTATAAGAGTAGAGTTTCATGCTCACATATAAGCTTTGTCTCTGCATCACCCTAAGGTTGACTGGTAGAAAATGCCTCAGGCATTAAGTCCGCCTTTGTACGGTATTTTATTTTTACTTGTGCATAAAGTTTTAATGAATAAATAAGCACATAGAAGTGAGTATAATTTGATGAAAACTGTTTTAATACAACGCTATTAAATATCGCTATTTAATACAAGGTAAAACAATAAATAATCTTTTTTTTTTTTTCTAGTTTTCAAAATTATACATCCATCTAATATAATATTTGCACAATTTAAAAACTTACAGACTTAAAATAATAATCTTCTTCTTCTTTGGCCTGGTGTAAAAGTTTTAAAGCTGCCTCTGACTTGGCTTCACATGCCGTCGACAAATACCTCTCAGGCATGCAGGTTTGCCGTCCGATAAGGACCAGGCCCGTGTCGACGGCGCGTTGTGTTCCACGCGCGCCTCAAAGAGATGTCAGCACCAACCGACGGGGTCGAAAGACCAATGCCTGCTGGGGTTGCGGGTTTGTCCGAAAGGGATAACGCGGCCCCGGCACACAGGCAACGGAAGGAACACGGGTGGGTTTTAGTCAGCAAAAGTCTGACACACCCTCTCGCTCTGCCCAGAGCGGGAGTAGTCATTTGATGATTTCCCACCCTCAAAAAAAAAAAAAAAAAAGTCATGCAGGTTTCCTCACGATGTTTTCTTTCACCGTTTTTGAAGTAAGTGATAATTTTACAATACGCACATCGCACATAAATCCGAAAACTCAGAGGTGCGTGACTTGGGTTCGAACTCGAGACCAACGACTTGTTAGACTGACGGTCACACCACTAGTTTAGCTAAAAAATAATAATATGTACAAGCAAGTATATACAAAAGGTGGGGAAATAATCATGGCATCCGGGCATCCGCATCGCTGTCAACAGGAAAACTGCCGAAAAGGCTGGCAGCATTGACACGTTGTATGGCCATGCCGATTCTTTAGCCAAAAAATAAGCCAGCCCTCTGGTTTTGGTATTGGTTATGGTATTTATCTTTGTGCAATCCTACTCTATTATAATGATGTATTTTTCTGCATTGCAAACAACCCTTATCTCCAAACGATACCACCCATTACAGCACGACACTCAAGCAGTCCGTAAACACTCAAATCAATTCAATGCAAATTCACTCACAAATCTTCAACTACCCACCTAAAAGATTCCATTAATCCTAGTTTACTGGCACTACTCCAACCGACTGAATTTAACGGCAAAATAGGAAACTACATGCATGACCACGAATACGTATACGTACATCCTGGATTTATCTAACTTATGGGCACAGAATAATACAGAAGATCGACTCTATACAACGAGCGGAAACAGGCGCACGCACATACGCGAACATACGGCGATCTCAACCGAATGCCAGTCGCGAGTGCGCTTGCACTCGCTGTATGTGAAGCGTGTCTATGTGTGTGTGTGTACGTCTTCGCTCTTTATATGGAGCCGGCCTTCTGTACCTATCTATTTTCTGTGTAGGGAGTAGAGGAGGACACGGTAAAAGCTCCTGTATATAAATATATGGGTCCTAGGCTCTCAGGTCCGGTATTTCTATTTCAGAAAAGAAATTATGTGAAGATGTGAGCTAACGTTGCGAACTGAATACGAGCATCCTATTAAGTTCGAAACGTTAGCTGTACGTGCATTTCCTAGATTTGAGAAACTTTTGGAATTTATTGTGCCATACTAAGTATGAGCAGTATGAATTTTTCCACCAACTCTTCAGCAAATTTTAAACCTTATAGGTTTAAAATTTGCTGAAGAGTTGGTGGAAAAATTGCGTGTCACTGGTTGAAAAATAAAATTAATTCCTAACCAATAATAATTAGTGCTATATTATATTAATATTAGAAAGTCGGCCATCAATCAACAACAATAAAGAGAAACAAAATTTTCTTTGAGGTACCTCAATGACCACACTTCCGCAATAATACTAAGATATGAACCACAGCCTTCAGGGATCTAATTCCTCTAAAGGTACAAGCTAATGCTATAAAGATGTTAAAGTCTCGCTTTTCAAGGCGTACTGCCAAACCTTCTACACGTGCAGCTTGTGGGTGAAATATACACAGAGAGCCTACAACGTCCTGCGCGTACAGTATAATAATGGGTTCAGGATGTTGATGGGGCTTCCGCGCTTCTGCAGTGCTTCGCAGATGTTCGCGGAAGCCCGTGTTGACGACTTTCATGCCATTATAAGAAAGAGAACAGCGTCAATAATGGGTAGGTTGCGCGGAAGCTCCAACAGCATCCTGAAAACATTATTAGACAAAGTAGACAGTCCCTTTATAAGGCACTGGGTACGGAGGCATGTGCCAACGTGTGTTGGGCCACGTCAATTTTAATTGTTTTTAGTTTTGGAAAAGTTTACTAACATAGTTTTTTAAGTCATTGTTACTAATACCATATGGATTGTGTGTACTTGTATGTGTAGTCCGAATTAAAGAATATATTATTATTATTATTATTATAAAATATTATCCTCACAAAAATCGTATCCCTGCGCGAGAAATATCATAAAATCCCCTACAATGTTCCATAAAACTAGATGTTTACTTTCAACAGTGAATCTGACAAAGATATTTGTTATTTATATAAGTCGCAATCCGTCTTTCAGATCATAATTGAAATCTAAACCACAGCAATATCTGTTTGGACTTGTGGAAGTTAGCGAAAAATTTTCGTTGAAAATCTGAAGCGTTTTCCTCGATAAATGTTTGGTGGACGTGCTGAGTCGATAGCGGCCCGATGATATTGATTTGTTGGTTCGTATCTTAGGGGTTGATCGGTTCACGTACGACGCATCGGATATGTGTTCGTAAGGTTGTTATTATGCAATAAATTTTTGATTGTACGTGACTTTTTCGTGTTGGGCGATTTATCTTACACCGAAATGTTGAAGTTAGTTTTGACTTTGATTTAAAGAATTCTGTTATTAACAACAATTACACAATGTCGCGTCGGGAATATACTAGGCAAAATTAATATTGTAGGTATGGTTATGCGTAAAGCCCTGTTTAATAAAAAATCATTTAGGTACCATTCTGTAGCATACCGCAGGGGGCAACTGCAGGCGACGTGTCGGCTACGGAACTATACCTTTACTAGATCAATCCATGAATTCACAAACTGAAAACAAAAGCAACATACATTCTAACAAAATCTCGTGCATAACGCTTAATTTAAGCAACTCTCAAACTTTTAACGTGTAAACCTAACTTCTAACAATTTGCGCCTATAATTTTAAACCCTACCGTTTCCAGAATTGAGTCCCTTGACGCAAACGAGTACAGTTCTTAGTTAGATGACGTTCAATATGCCCCAGAATTACAATTGCAAATGACGTCACCCATTCACAGTAATGTTGGAGTTAATCTGGGTTGCAGAAGGAAATGAACCCGTCACCCACTTTTGTACATAAACCTAGTATCAGTTAATAGGACGAACGTCACGCCTGCGACCTAGTGAGATGGACAGGGGCGTAGTTGCATACTCCCACGTTTATTTGATTCCATGTCTTATGTTTGTTTGTTCCTGTTATATCTCCGGCGTAATTACAACCCCTTGTAGATAGAAAACAGGATTCCGCGCTTTGCTAAGTAATTATGAATCATTTCTTATGTTCGTTTGCAAGGAAAAACAAAGGTAATTGAGTGCTAATCAATCAAACCGATTGCTTGCGTGCAAGCACTCATGTTCGTGATATCGACAAGTAATTGATCTGGAAATTAATAAATGTTTTGCGTTTAGAGGATTGGTTGTAACCAATCCTCTAAACATCTTGTGATGGGCATTATTATTGTATTTTCTTTCTATGAATCTTCGTCAAAGACCCTGACGTTGTGGTACTGAAACTTGCTGAACTATCAAACACAGACTACTGCATTTTAGAACAAATATGCAGACGGTGAGATAGTTCGCGGACTATGAACTTCGACGTACCTAACTGTAGCTGCATAAGTATACAATGATCTTCGGTATAGTTCGTTTATGCAGCCATAACTGCCTCATTGGTCTAGTGGTTGCAAACGCTACTGCTGAGCATGAAGTCCTGGGTTCGATTCCCAGTTCGGGCAAAGTGTTATTGGATTTTACCATCTAGAATTTCTCAGCAGTAGCCCGGAGTCTGGATTTGTGCCCGGTAGTTGGCAATAGGCTCGCCTCCTACATGGACGTACAACATAACTGGCGAAATGTGGGGCTCTGCCTAGCCCTTCGGAAAACAATGCGTGATGATTCTATAACCTGATCATGATCTACCCATGTGCAAAATTTCATCCAAATCTTATCAGCTGCTTTAGCGTGAAAGCGTAACAAACAGACAAACAAAATCACTTTTGCATGTATAATATTAGTTAGGATAGTTAAGATGAAAGCGGCCAATGGAAAATCTTGCTTTTAAAAAGCTAGGAAGGTTAACCGGCGAGAGTAGCAGGATTTTTATCGACCTGCCCCGGTAACTTCCGGAGATTTTAGTCTCATAATACATGATTTATGAAAAGAGCTTGTTATTAAAATTATTCAGCTATACAACCTCCACTATCCCGCCTTCCGTTCTATGTCGCCTACTTCTGTTCTATGTCGCCTAGGTAGATTATTGCAGGGTTTTGAATTTTATGACAAATTTTTCTTTAATAAATGATAAAAAAAACGGCCAAGTGCGAATCGGACTCGCACACGAAGGAGTCCGTACAATATTTAGCAAAAACCACAAAAAAAACATCTTTATTATGTGGGGACCCCGTTTAACTTTTTCCTTTATTTTATTTCTATTATTTTTTGTTATAGCCGCAATAGAAATACACGTTCGGTGAAAATTATAACTGTCTACCTATCACTGTTCATGAGATACAGCTCGCTGACAGACAGATGGACAGCGGAGGCTTAGTAATAGGGTTCGGTTTGGCACCCTTCGGGTACGGAACCCTAACAAAGCACGTGAACCCACGATACATGAGATATTTCTTTTGAGCGGTAAACTTTTATTTTTAACTAGCTTTCACCCGCGGCTTCGCCCGCGCGGATGCCGGAAATTATCCCATGGGAATGTACTACCGGGATAAAAAGTATCATATGCGTTAATCCAGGTTATAAACTATCTGTATGCTAAATTTCATCCAAATCCGTTCAGCCGTTTTTGGGTGATTGAGTAACAAACATCCAAACGTACAAACTTTCGCAATTATAAAATTAGAAGGATAGTAGGATAGCAGGATATACGTATATATATATAGTAGCATTAGTAGGATACTACCTTGTTGTATCAATCTACTCCGTGTACCAACACAGTCTACTGCTGGATATAAGGTTCCCACAATTATCTACTCAGCATTCCGCATCCAGTAAGCCTTACTAAAGAAACCGATTTTGAAAATCCTAATCGTATGTAACTAATATCATAAATGCGAAAGAGAGTTTGTTTATTTATTTTTTCGTTTGTTTGTTTGTACGCTAACACGCTAAAACGACCGAATGGATTTGGATGAAATTTGGCACATCGGTAGAACATCACCTGGGTTAGGACATAGGATAATATTTATCCCGATATTCCCACAGGATCGAGGATTATGCCGGTGAAACCGCGAAGCGCAGCTAGTATACTATTATATCTCAATACATTGGCAACAATGCCCACTTCTAAACATTGTCCTGACATCCTTATCCCTCGAACGCATATTTACTATACCGGAATGTCCTTACAAAAGATAAGTAGTACTTGAAAACGCAAGGCATAAGCGAAAAGAGGATCATCTTTCCCATGTATTTTATCTAAAAACAATACTGATACACTCCGCTATAATACAAAAGCAGCAATTCGGGTCACGAGCATTTCCTAGAGATGTTTTCTTTGCGTTTCCACTCGATTCATTTACTGCAACGATTATCGATTCTCGGCTGAATGTGCATTGAACTGAATTTGATAACTTTTCGAATAGAATCGCTTGCGGCGCTTAGAACCTGCAGTCGGTATTAAATGCATATTCGTATTGTGAATATATTTTGCAATTGGTTTTCCTTGGACTGCCTCGTTGGTCCAGTGGGTCGCAAGCGCTACTGCTGAGCATGAGGTCCCGGGTCGAGCAAAGTGTTATTGGGTTGTCGTCTGGAATTTTTCAGTCCCGGAGTCTGGATTCGTACCCAATTGGTACTAGGTATATAGGTGTGATGTTATGTTTATGTTGGTTTTCCTTTCATGTGTTGAGTAGGTTTGAAGGTAACTGTACTTTCCTGTTTTACCTATGAATTTAATAATTATTTAAATGAACAATAAAGTCATAGACTTGTGGTAGGTATTTGGGTTGCGGTGTGTTCTCGCTTCGACTGAACTAATCATCCTTTTAATAAATACCCATGGGTCAAAACCCATGGGTATTTATTATTTATTTATTTATTTAATACTTCAAGCACACAAATGTACAGAAGCGGACTTAATGCCATAGGCATTTTCTGCCAGTCAACCTTTGGGTGATGCAGAGACAAACAGTGGTAGGTGCAATAGCGAGAATTGAGGAATCAATATTTATTTAAATAAAAAGATATACATAGATACATAGATATATATACACCTAATTATATATAACGCTCGGGTCATGGGGTCCGAGTGCGCGTGTCCTTTTTAAGGAAATTTCTCGCCGACTGGTCGACACTTCACGCGACCAGAGGGCTGGCTTGTTCTTTGGCCAAAGAATTAGCATTGCCATTCAACGTGGCAATGCTGCCAGTCTTCTGGGCACGTTTCCGGATGACAGCGATGCGGACGAATACTTCGACGCCTAAGTGTCCTTTTGTTTTTTGTATCTATTCGTGTAGTATTAATAGTTATTGTATTTCGTACCTAGTGTTAATAGTTTGTAAATAATTTATTACTACCACTTGTTAATAATAAAACATAGTTTCGACTATAAGTACGAATAAATATACTAAAACAACTAAGACAATCAATGAACATTAACATTACCGTTGTGATGATACTGCCAGCTTCTTGCGAATGTGCTCGCGAACTTTAACTTTAAAGGATAATCGGTTGACCACCATCCTGATTTGGTTGTTTTTTTATTGATTTCTGATTTATTTTGTAGTAGGTACCTACTAAAAAGGTTATTGAGATTTTACCCACGGTTTTGTCCGGGTACAAGTCACATATAAACTTTTTCTCATATTCCCTTTCGATAACTTCCCGAGAGTTTAATATTTGCATGCGTCAGATATAACGTCTAAATTACTTTCCCACAGCATGTGGCGGCATAATAATGTCGTTAATAAGTTCACGCATTATCGTGGAAGCTTGGGTGTTTCAGCGGTAACAGGGCGGAGTTTATAAGTGCGAAATGCACGTTTATCTTGTCTGTGAGTAAGCGAAGACTTTTTAGTTTCAAAAGTGTTTGATTAATAAAACCTTGCGAAAGATTTGTTTAGGATAATGAGTTTATAGAAGAATGAGGAACAGGGTGTAAAGTACCAGACGTGTGTCGTATCTGGCGGGCAACTGCCTAATGCTTGCTGTCGGGAAGTTATAAGCCGGTTACCGTGGATTAAGTACATGATTCTGAACGCCCCTGCGTTGAAATTTTTCGTCGGTTTTTTTTTTTTTAATCTGCTGTTTCATAGAGAAGTGCAATACCTAGGCGGTCAAAATGTATGGAGTAGCTGTTTTTTTTTTTAATAACCATTGAAAAATTTCGTCGATGTCCCTGCCACCCAGTATATGTGCTGATGGCTCGGCAAACTCTGCTTTACGCGATGCAGCATCTCGCGTGACGTCAGTGTGATGCGTAGTTCGTATGTGGCGATATAGATGCCGCCACAAGTTCACACTTTAAATTACATAACTTAACATCATGCCTATATTTCCCGAAGGGTTGGGCAGAGGTATACCTATAATACATCCACCCACCCACTTTAAATTAGTAGGTACTTAAGTGCTCGAAAATTATTATTAATCTAAAAAAAATAATTTGCTTCTACGATAACAGGTTCATTAACCGACTTCCAAAAAGGAGGAGGTTATATTATGTTCGTCGCGTATGTATGTTTTTTTATGTATGTCCACCGATTTCTCCGGCAATTGCGGACCGATATTGTTTTTTTTTTTTTTTTTGTATGAATGTGTATGGTCCCAAGTTGGTCCCATATAAATTGAATTAACTTTGCTTGGATAGTTTTTGAGTTAGCTTCAATAATACGTATTTTTCCCACTTAGACTATGTGATAATATGTTAAGTTCTTGTCACTGTTATTTACATATCAGGTAGTGGTATGCAAATTTGTGTATCAAAACTAAAAATAAAAACTTTTTTACAAAAAAAAACAATGCAAAAAGAAAAATAACTTTAATTTCGGAAGTCGGTGGCAAAACCGAAAATTCAAAACCAAAGACACCGACGCATGAATCTCAATTCGCAATTACCTGTACGTCATATATTTCCATTTAGAGATCACGTGTTTACCTCAGTTGGGAAAACCCCACAAAAAACCAGATTAGTGCTAACACCTATTTCATTTACTTTACTCCCCACGCCCATTTTACCAGCTACGTAATATACATACCATTACTCGAGTAAGTAAAATCTCACTAAGCAAACAATTTTTCACAAACAACAATTACAAACCCACGCAACAGAATTTCCCTTACGTACTTCCACATAACAATAAAGCATACAACTCACACAAGATGTATGCAAGTAGGAACTTACAAACGAAATAGGTACAGACTGACGTCACTCGACAAACGGACTCATCTTTTACAGCCTAATAACAGCATCGGTATGGTAAACAATAATTCATTAACACTGCTAGCTCTCGACCTAAAAACCGGAATTAGGTCGGTGAACATCCCTAAGTGCAGGCCCCGAAATTAGCGTGATTTATAGGGTCGGAACGGAGGCCGTGACGCGGATGCTTACATGTAAAAATTGTGGTGTAATGTTATGGGATTAATGGCCTGGTTTGGGACACTGTTACTGGTGTTACGTCTCATCTAAAACTAGGATAATTAATGAGTCATGTAACCTGTATCCGTTTAGTTTTAATCCCTAGGGAATAATCTTAGATGCGTACTAAGTAAATAATAAAAACTTGTAGTAGTTACAAAACTATCTTACAACAGCAACTGTTTTATGTAATGATAATGATAAATGATTTTATTTCTGTAAGTAGGTTTATACAACACTTTTACACGTCGTCAATCATATTTTAAAAACAAGATAGTGTACTTAGTAGGTACTTACGTAGTCTTTTAGGACTGTACAAAAAATACACAAATTTTATATTGCATAACTAAAACATGTTGAGAAATTTCAGACGAATATTGGTATACCTGACTTACAAGTTACCTTGAACCCATGCCTTTCGAAACTATGTAAACATTTCATTAATAAGCAAGCAATACTACTCCTAACTATTTAGGGTACCAGAGTCCAAACTCGTGTATTAAATGGTAAAACGTATAGCTAAAGATTAACACCAACTCCGAACGCCCACTATAAATAGAACTGCGGCGGAATACAGAACTAAATTCGAAAATGTACTGAATTTGACAGATGATTGACACTTGCTGTTACCAGCAGCGCCAACCCAAAATGTCACGCTATAACGTTAACCTACTCTCAATAATTAAAATAAGCCTTATTACACTTGAGCTTACGACTGCCTGTTTATAACCAGTTCACTTTAGCTACTTAAGTATTGCTACTAAGTAGGTAATTACTAAATTAACAAGATATTTAAAATTAGCTCAGTTGTTAGCTGGTTGTTACAGAATCAAGGACGCTTTGAAATTCAGCGGCCATTGCAAGCTATAAAAGCGCGACCATCGCATAGTTGATTTTTGAAGCTTTATGCAATTCAAAAGCGAATTTTTCATAGTGTAACTATTCAAAATTTTTGAGTAAAAATTTGTTTTATTGCCACACGAGAAAATCTTTGTAAAATCTCACTAGTTTTAATTTTTGCTAATGACAATAATGCAGTGTTACCATTTTTGTAGCCCTGGTTTTTATCACGACACAGTATTTCTTATATGCGAATGAGACTAACACTTTAGGGGTATGAGGAACAGGGTGTAAAGTTCACTCATCCCCCATAGAAAAGGGAGGATCCTCCGACCAGACGGGTGTGATGTCTGGCGGGCAGCTGCCCAGAGGTTGAAGTCGGGAAGCTTGTATACATGTTTATCGCGCGGTAAACTCTAATTGCGCGATGCAGGATTTGTGTGACGTCAGGATGTTGTGTGACGTCAGGTCTTTGATGCGTAGTTCGCATGTAGCGATGTAGATGCCGCTACATCACTCCCCTCCGGAGACCGGAGGTCGATAGTGGGCTGAGTCTTGAATCTTGCGATGCTTCACAGTGCCAGCTGTGGTTCCAGTGAGTCGGAACCGGGTGCCGCATAGTTCGCGGTGAGTCGGAACTGTCTGCGGTGATTCCCCAGTGAGTCGGGGTGGCGCTGCGTCTTCTTCATCCAGTGGGTCGGATGTGGTACAGCGGCGGGTTGTGGCTGAGGGTGATGACCAGGAATGCGCGTTCGCTGCATGCTGGTGGTCAGGATACCCGTTGAAGCCGTGGGTGCTGACTGGCTGTGTGACTCGCCTCACGAAAGCTTGCGGGAGTGATGATGATGATGACGTCACGCTGAAGTAGTTGCACGAAGGCTGCGTTGACGTTCATGTTCGGGGTCACCAATTTAGGCTGCGTTGAGCACCAATTTAGGGGTATGAGGAACAGGGTGTAAAGTTCACTCATCCCCCATAGAAAAGGGAGGATCCTCCGACCAGACGGGTGTGATGTCTGGCGGGCAGCTGCCCAGAGGTTGAAGTCGGGAAGCTTGTATACATGTTTATCGCGCGGTAAACTCTAATTGCGCGATGCAGGATTTGTGTGACGTCAGGATGTTGTGTGACGTCAGGTCTTTGATGCGTAGTTCGCATGTAGCGATGTAGATGCCGCTACAACACAACATAATTTTCCATACACAGCAACGCTTCAGCAACCGTAAAAAGATCCTAAACCTAATTCCGTTCGCCTCGTACTGCACTAAGGGCTTCTGCACCAATCTCGCTTCATTACTATAAGAATCCAATCATTTACAATCCCCTTAAATCCAGCCCCATAAACTCAAGCTCAACCCCGCTTGTTTCGCAGCCATAAAATTTATAAAGACGATATACAATGAGACCGTGATAATGTTTACGGACATACAGGCTCTAGTTAACACACCCCACGCATTTTTTCCCGTACCTAATTGAAAATGGCTGTCCCCAAAGATTTCAATCGTTAGATTCGCCCTACCGCGAAAAAAGATAGTCGCGTTTCTGTTTCGTTTTGACACCTCTGTCACACAATGACGCAGTGACTTAACTCGATTGTCATAGAAATGCTATTTTAGAGCTCACTCTTCTCGGTATGGACACTTTTTCGTGTGACTAAGTACAGTGAGGGCAAATCTGGCGATTTAAATCTTTGGTTGTGCCCCATTGCTATGCTCTGTTTCACCCCTAATTTTACGAAACATTTACTGCTACTTATAATGGAGACGGATGACGAGTTGTTTACGTAGATGCTGTTTTTTGTCAAGGTGCAAATCAAGGTATGTATAAGTTTTAGGATTATAGGAGCTTTAACTTATCTTAGGTAATTAGTTATCCAAACAATCAAAAATAGAGAGGCTTACTCATTAATAAGAAGTGACTGACTAGAGACTTACTTGGTTGACTAGCCTTGCTCATTCAACTGATTCCTTTCGTCTTCTTCTTTTCGTGTGGTTAGTGACTAACCTGGTGTCAGAGTTTTTAAAGCCACCCATGGGCCTCTGACTTGACGTCGAGAAATATCTCTCAAGCATGCCGGTTTCCTCACGATGTTTTCCTTCACCGGTTTTTAAGCTTTCGTGGACGTCATAAAAGGTTTGTAAGTGATTTTTCTCGAAGGATTGGCAGCAGTGTACTGTTATGAGAACTTGGTATTGCTTTCGGCAGTCGTGGTGATTATGGCATGATATGCCTGGCAACTGTGCATTTTAGGAATCTCGTAGGTAGGTAGGTAGGTATTATTATAATCTATTATACACGTAACAAATTTTCCCCCTTAAGACCTAGGCCAAATATTTTTATGATATTCGGATAGTTCATGACCTAAAGAGGTGCCTTTTTTTTTTTTGAGGATGGGAAATTATCAAATAACTTCTCCCGCTCTGGGCAGAGCGAGAGGGTGTGTCAGACTTTTACTGACTAAAACCCACCCGTGTTCCTTCCGTTGCCTGTGTGCCGGGGCCGCGATATCCCTTTCAGACAAACCCGCAACCCCAGCAGGGCCTAAAGAGGTGCCTTAAAGAATATTAATAAAAAATGTAAATATACAAATCCACGTTTCTCTTCTAAACAACAATGAAAGTTTAGTGAATAAATGCAATGAAAGTAATTGTAGATACTGCGGTTTACCTTAATGACGCTTAATTTTGCTCTCCTCTTCTTCTCAGAATCTTGCAAGAACAGTGAATTGTTGACCTAAAGGTACAACATACACGTATGAATGACAATTCATGCTGATATGCAAAATTCTACTAAAAATAACCGATATTTAATAGTACTTTGAACTTAAAGGTAAATATAATTACGTATACCTATTTGTCTAGATTTAGCCATAAATACAAACTGCTCCAGCAACCGTATCAGCTATTATTAATACAATTAAGCGGAAAACACTGTGATGCTGACGTAACTGAAGCAAATGTTAATTATAATGAACACAGATTTACTTAGTAAGATTTATAGTTCTAGATATTTATGTTAAGTGCGTAAGTAAGTAGTTAACTACTATTAGTAGTTAAAAGGGCTACGGAAGGAAATTGTAGGTTGGTAAATTTTTCAGTACCTCTTTTTGATAAAATTATCAATTTATGAGAGACTAGCTTTCGCGTGTGGCTTCGCCCGCGTGGATGTCGAAAATTATTCCACGGGATTACCGGGATAAAATAAAATACCGGTGTAAGTGGAGCAGAAGCCATACCCGGGAATATTTGCTTAGTAGCATTGACCACGCGGGCGGGCGGGGATGCGCGAGCGGCTTGTGCGGCTGCGAAAGGATATCAAAGAGGCCGACGGCAAGTGCGGCGACTACCTATCGGCCGCTAAGGAAAACTACGAATTCATTGATAAATTCGGCGCATTTAGTAGGGTGCGTATGATATGAATTTCGATATTTTTCAGAGACACAAAAAAAAAAAAAAAAAAAAAAAGAAAAAAAACTGTGCCCTAGGCTTCTACTCCGTTCACCTATTATACCCTATTTTTTTCAAGACGGTAAAAAAATCATGCGGTATATACTAGCTGTTGCCTGCGCCTTTGTCTGCGCTCCAGGATGAAAGTAACCTATATCCTTCTCCAGCTCAAGGTTTAACCCTGTGCCAGTTTCATCCAAATCTGTTCCGCCGTTTTAACGTGAAAGCGTAACAAACAAGCAAAGACAAGACTATGACCTGGATCAGGACATAGGATACTTTTTATCTCGACATTCTCACGGGATCTGGACTTATGCGGGTGAAACCGCTGGGTGCAGCTACTTGACGCTTAATCACAAAACGCTCGACAACATCACAGCTAAAAAAATAAGGACAGTAAAAACGCAATCAACAGAACATTATAACTCTCCTCCAGCTTTTTCCTTAAAAACATTTCCTTTTTGTAAAAAAACATGGCATTGTACTAGTAATCTGTGCTTGTGGTTTTTATTTCCCCCTTGCATTTACCACTAACATCGTTTTTACAGAGCAAAAGCTGTTATTGTCCTACTCATTTTTACAGCCTATAAAAAACAGAAGCTCTGAAAAGCATTATCTACATTATGTGAAATCTGATGAGGAAAATTGACGTTCGAATAGCCTATTATGTTTTTAGGTGTTAACATAGGGCCGTTATTTTTATATATTTATATATCTTGTACACGTTCTCGAAAACGGCTCTAACGATTTCGATGAAAGTTGCAATATAGAAATTTACGGGGGCGTCAAATCAATCTAGCTAGGTCTCATATCTGGGAAAATTCGTTTTCTCCGTATTTTCACCCGAGCAGAGCTCGGTCGCCCAAAGTTTAGAACAAGAATAATGCCACCTTAGAATAATGACATGGCAGCATGGGATTAGTAGACTATCATGGCAGCATGGAATTAGTATGTACCATCATGGCAGCATGGAATTAGTATGTACCATCATGGCAGCATGGAATTAGTATGAACTTTGCTATACTATTAAACGAGCATTCTCTATTTTCTCCTGAGCAGAGCTCGGTCGCCCAGGTACTGAATTATTTATTTACTTAATAATAATATAATACGGTACCTATCCCAGTGAGAAACACAAAGTATTTGCAAAATCTAAGCCAAATTATTATTAATACTCCTATTTAATTAAAATACATTTTCTCCAACACGATACTTATGCAAAGCCGATAGTTTAAATAATAATAAAGTCAAGCCAAACTTTGAACAAGTGAGTAAACTTCAAAGAAAATTTTCTGCGAAAGTTTATAGCATAACATACTTTTTTATTCAGTAACTCCGATAGTACTTGGAACGCCTTAAACTATTGAATCAATCGTTTAACAGTATTGATAGCACAAAATATAAGGGATTCTGTTGAATTTTGTTTAATTGAAATACATAGTAGACAATTGCGTGCCTCGGAAAGCATTTTAAGCCGTTGGTCCCGGCTGTCATTCGTAGATCTTGGACAGTCGTTACGGGTCGTCAGAAGCCCAAAAGTCTGACAACCAGTCCTTCTCCAACCAGTCATATAATTCCACCTAACAACAAAGTATTCCGATCCATGAACGAAAAGTTTTGATTTTACGAATCGTATAAGTATGGATTTCGTAGGAAAAATTGTTGTACACCTTGACGAATTCATGCGACTTAATCGTCACCAAACCGAGTTTAGATAATGTCCAAAATGATAAAAAAAACGCTTTTATTAAATCAGAAATATTATTACACCCTAAATTGCTTGGTAAACCCTATGTATGGACGTAACGCTTTGGAATCGGCTGTTATAACCTTTTTTGCACATCCATTTGGTACCAAAAGGGATCGAGTGTAATAACAATTAGACAAAGCTATTATTTCTGTGACCACCATCTGGCTAACATATCTGTTGGCGAAATTAAATGACTCTTACTAAACCCAAAAAACTGTAATAGAATCATAACTTTTCTCTCTACATCCTTTTTTATATCAAAAACAATAAATTAATTTGTTCACAGTGGTAGTAATAAACAAAAGGTTTTGCCAAAAAACATTAAATTATGATTCCTTAGAGTTACAAAAAATATAATAAAATACAAGGAATTTTCTCTCCAAAATAAGATTTCATTTACTAGGGTTCTTAAATATATTTTGCGGGAATAAAACGGATCTTACGCAAAAGTTCTGATGTCAAAGTAACAAAGGTAAGAAAATTAATTTGGTCATTAATTAAAACTGTCAGTTTCTGTGACAAACTTTCGTTGTCATAAGATGTATTTGAGAATACGCAAACTTTCTTAAAGGTATGATGTCACCTTGTGATGTTTTTGATTGTTTTAGAATTTTCCTGAACTATTTTATAAGTGTAGGTAATATATTAAAAATCTAAATGGGTTTTCATTCCAAGACGAAGTTGTTTTTTAGTTGTTGCTTTTACCAGTGATTCCGTAAAGAAGAAAATTTTCATTACAATAGTCAATTTCTGGCCATAGACCTCTCATCACACAACCTTCTTCTTTTTTTAGCCGACTACGTTCATATCTTCAATTCGTGAAGAAAAGCCACTGTAGAATCCTGCTCATTCCGTATTTAAGTTGATTGAATCACTTCACTGGCTTCAATATGTACATTTTACCTCCATTCCTTGTGACTGACAGATGTCATTAGTGACAGCAGCTACCTTCTCTTGTGTGAATGAGACAGTGTTTACATCCTATCCTATACAAAAAAAAAACTTGCTTAAACGAGCAATATTTGTATATATATATATATATTGTAATCACGTATATTCGTAAAACGGCTCTAACGATTTCGATGAAAAAATTATAAAGATTCAATATAGGAGTTTACGGGGGCGAAAAGTCTCTTATTTTCTCTATAAATTCACCCGAGCAGAGCTCAGCGCCCAAAGCTTAAGCAAAGATTTCGAAGCGCAACGTTACGGCCGTTTTCTATGAAGACATAGTACTGTTACTTATTTATACTGTGCCTTTATCTATTTTTTTTTCTCCTTGTCATTGTGTTTTTTTATATGGACTTAGTTTATCATATACGTATAAGTCTACCTATCAAATGGGTGGAGCCAAACGGAACTCTTATGCACCTTCAAAATACAAAACAACTAGAACAAGATAGCTACCTATGAATAATGACATGGTAGCATGGAATAAGTAAGTACCTACTATCATGGCAGCATGGACTAAGTATGTACTTTCCTATACTAAAAACGAACTATTAAATGAGTATTCTCTATTTTCACCAGAGCAGAGCTCGGTCACCCAGGTACTATCTATTAAATAGATACACAACACCCACCGTTACCTCCTCCTCATGCATCCTCATCAAATTCTTAATTCAGACTCAATAATTACGCCGAAAACAAAGATGCCTTCACGAAAACCTCTTCACAGTCTTGAAGCAACCCCAAATTGGCAAAATTCAATTACAGGCATCTTAATTCGATCACATCTCAATTACTCTTTATCTACAGACTGTGAACACACTAGCTCCTGTTGAGATAGGGCTGACAAGTTAAAAGCTTGTCGAGGGTGAATGTTTGAATGAATTGTGAGGGTAGCGACAGCCCTGTCAATAACCTAACAGCATCCTGTCCAAACCTTTTGGGGATGTGCAATTTTTTTATTTGTTTTTGTGGACTGTTAGACTTTTATGCCTCTGACATGTCTATAAGGGTGTTTAATTTTGATGTTAAATAAAACTCATGACTTTACCTTTCAACAACTCTTCATTTGGAAAATACAGATATTCATCAAAAACACTACTTTTCTCTTAAGCCTTTCACCTTTTTGTCTACTGAAAAGTCATAAGATACGAGTAATAGCTATGGTAATACAAAATAATACAGGCTATGTAGATTACACAGCCTTTATTATTTTTTATTATAAACAAATAGTACATTGCTGTCGCGGCTTGCAAAAGGGGCATTGACGGACGATCGTGAAAATGTGGGCTGAGGCGAAGCTGAGGCACACATACATGAGTCCATCAATGCCTGGTTGCGCCCAAGGCTTGTATAGTACTTTTCTCAAATAATGCGCTGAAATTTAAATTAACTAAATAAATTATACATTCCAGAATCAATGTCGAACAACGATAATTTTCTTCATGTTCATTTGTTTCTTCTTTACTTTAAACAGCTCTATTTGCAAGCCAAATCGAAATTTAAATAAACTCGTAGTTAAGTTGCTTCCTTGGTTGCTACGTGTCGAAGTAAAAAGATCGTTCCATTTTAAAATTACACGACGGATATAAGTTTTCATAGTAATTTATTCAGCCGTTACACACGAGAGATAGATATTTATATAGTATTATTTCCGGCCGCTTAATCGCATATATTTGACCAGTACAGCAGTTTGGATTCATCTCAAAGAAAGTTGCAAAATAATGTTCGAATTTCCCCAAGCATGTTCGAGAAAAAGTATTTAATTCGGTTGGACTTGGACAAAGGGTACTTTTTAAAAATTGATGCCGAACAAAAGGTACCTTTATTAACCTAGGTTTATTATTTTACCTAGTAATAAGTTTCTGTTTTTGCCGAGACAAACAGTCATCAGTAGCGGTGACTTACGCAGTTCTGTCTTCTGCGAAACTGGAAAATTCCTTTCAATTAATAAAGTAATCATGGAAGTTTGAAACTCTTGCAAGGAATTGAGGTTGAATGCATGTTTATCTCTGTAAGTAGATCTTTTGAGACACTTTTACATGTCAATACTCGTATTTTGGTTAATATTTTAAAACTAGATGACGCCGGCATTTTCTAGCTGGCATCTTCGATAATGCATAAAGGTGCTTGCACACACGTCAGTCACGTCAACGTCAAGTCACCGATCTTTCTGACAACAGACAGTCAATCAATCACTCAATATTTTTTTCTATATCCATGTTTCGTTCGTAGCAATACAAATTTTGACTTGCCGGTAACGCGACGCCCACTGAGGCGCGGCGGTACTGACGTGACTGATGTGTGTAGCCAACGTCCTACAACTTTTACGTAACTATATTTTTTGACGTAACTGATCGGCGACTTGACGTTGACGTGACTGACGTGTGTGCATGAACCTTTAGCACAAGCTCTTTCTTTTTTTTTTTAAGGTTGGGAAATCATCAAATGACTTCTCCCGCTCTGAGCGGAGCGAGAGGGCGTGTCAGACTTTTACTGACTAAAACCCGCCCGTGTTCCTTCCGTTGCCCCTGTGCCGGGGCCGCGATATCCCTTTCGGACAAACCCGCAACCCCAGCAGGCATTGGTCCTTACGGACCCCGTCAGTTGGTGCTGACATCTCTTTGAGGCGCGCGTGGAACACAACGCGCCGTCGAGCCGGGCCTGGTCCTTATCGGACGGCGAGCTACCCATTGCTCACCGTCTGCTAGCACAAGCTCTGCGGTCGACTATTCAATTCCTTTCAACATAAGGACATAGAAAAGGATGAATAATTATAGGATTCTTAGAAGCTCCTAGGTCACTGCGGTTTCAGTTAATTAATTGTTATTTCTGAAGCAATACCACAGTATAAATAAGTAAAAGTATTACGTCTTCATAGAAAGCGGCCGTTAACCAGTACGCAACAGTCTCGAGTGCGCGGCAGGTTCGCATGAACGCAGAACGTTTATCTACCGAGCGGCCGTAGTTAAGTATTTCAAGTTTACTGCCGAGACGCAATACTGTTACTTTATTATACTGTAGAAAAACTATCTACAGCATTTCGCACCATTCACAAATACAGTAGACTTCTAGGAAAGGTATTTAATTCAATTGACTTTGGAGCCTGTTAGATTTATATGTCCGGTAGGAATCTTCTGATAACATTTCCTACGCGAAGCCTCATTTATTTGTAAAACCAGTCGAAACTATACTATATAATAAATTGGGTTACCCTATGGCAACCCACCTTTGAAATTTTTATGTAGGGTCCAACTTCCTTATCACATTTTCCTGAAAAGCCTTCCACTCCTACAATGCCCTAATATCACCTGTTAAATGTGGTTTTTACGGAACGGAACTTTCATTAAAAACATTTGAGATTAAATTTAATTAGAAGTCAAAAGCAAAAGATTTGCGACTTTAAGTTACCAAAACCCTAAAGCTGTCGATTCCATGCGTTCCTGGTAGTTCCACGGCAAATATCGAGTATTTGCAGCAGACAAGATCAATTTCTCAATGTCTAATATACCCCGCACACTTAAGTGCTGGGATGCTGGACACTGACCGGGATCGATTCATCTCATATTTGAAGTACATCTTGGGTTATGCTTATGACATTTGGAAGAAAAATATATTTTGTTGACATTTTAAAGGTATTTTTATTTTTGCGATCTTTGAAGGATACTTGACTTGTTTTGAAAACTCTCTCATCTTTACACGCCGCGTAGTATCGAGTTAAGTAAAATAATGGAAAAAGCTTAAATTCAAGTAAAAAAACTTCTTTAGGCGCTTTGAGCGATTTTTAGTAGGGGGTAAACTTATGAATTCGCATCACCGACATGCTCGCACCATAGTGCTGACTATAGAAGCTAGATGGCGCTAATACCAGTTTTAAGTTTTCACTTCTGTGGGCATGACTGCCTATTTTTTTTAAGGGTGTGATGTACTCTTTCAAGGCTTTGGAGATAGAAAACTAGTTTATTTGACTGGTTTGGAGATAGAAAATTAGTTTATTTGACTACTTTGGAGATAGAAAACTAGTTTATTTTACTAGTTTGGAGATAGAAAACTAGTTTATTTTACTAGTTTGGAGATAGAAAAGTAGTATATTTTACTAGTTTGGAGATAGAAAAATAGTTTATTTTACTAGTTCGGAGATAGAAAACTAGTTTATTTTACTAGTTTGGAGGTAGAAAACTAGTTTATGTTACTAGTTTGGAGATAGAAAACTAGTAAATTAAGAATATTGACAAATTAAAATTAAAACATTTAACTCATTGTAGCATCATACTGATTAGGTATGTTAATACCAGTGCGGTACCAACGATTTATGTAGATAGGTATTCAAATCTGTACCGTGAATTTCATACGAGTTATTGTGTTTGTGTGCAGAATCCGTCTACATTCTAATAACTTCAAAACGCGGGTTTGAATTTGTCTGTCAAAGTGTCAAGTGTTGCGGTTGAAAAACCCAGTTTCAGCAGTTGGAAGTAGGAGAAGGGAAACATTTACAAGCTTCCGTGTTAAGACCGATTTTAAGCTGAATGTAGGTATAACCCTATTATACGTTGACAAAAAAATGGATTCAGATAGATTATTAAAAAATATTGGACACTTCTTCGTCATCAAAAGATTACGGCAATACATTGAGTTAAAATGTGGCATGACGTCGCTCTCTGGTAGATTTTATACTGATTTGTGACGTACCGAGCCCCCACTTCCCAACTTGTATGCGTTTTAACTAAATCATTTTTTATTAATATGATTCAAGCGAAAAAAATACGTGTAATATTTTTTTATTATCTGAATGACGGACTATATACCTTTTTTCCCTGTTAACATCTCTATTCATGGGATTTCCAACTATTCATAATTATTTGTCAATTACCTACTTTCAATTATATTTTACGAAATCAGAATGACAAGGAAAATACGTTTACCAACCAATTAAAAAAAATAAGGAAGAATACATTATCAAAAATAAATAACAACGTCGTTACACAAATTACAATTTATTATCTCCACACGATAAGAAGTAACGTAGAAGCAATAAATACCCGAACCCACAATGGCCACAATGAGCCCCATAGTCTCACGGACACAATCACCGACTCACTAAACAAACACACCATTATCTTCTTTCGTAACTCTCATAACTGTATCTACATTGAATTAATAATAAACGAATACCAATTTATCTGTTCAGATACGGTGGAGCGCGGCCAGCGGCGGGCGATACCAGACGATACGAGCGCTTCCTGAGCAGCTGTGACCCATAACCTCGCTCATCGACAAAATGCCTTATCACTACCACACTTACAACTTATTGACCGGCACGAAGGTTCGCTATCAGTCGCCAACGAAACCCCAGAACGTAAACATGGACATGAAATAAGTGATGAATTCTATAAGGAATGATGTGTGAATTGTTACGATGGGTGATCTGCTACCGAGTATACCGAGGAGTACGTTCGCGAGTGAGGTAGACGGGGGCAACTACAGCCTCGAGGGTGAGGGGGTGGTGGAGTACGGCTCTGATGCGGAGCTGGCGGCCGTTGAGCTGTTCCGAGACTATCCGGAGCCTCTGCTGCGTTTCGCTTCCGTGTGCTGCGTGCTGTTCATGCTTGTGGGGATTCCGGGCAACCTCATCACCATCGTTGCGCTTGCGAGGTGTAAGAAGGTCAGTAATTTTAACTTAATATAACAACACGCATATATTCCCCGAAAGAATAGGCAGAGATGCATTTACCCCTATTCCCAATTTTGCCTGTTATTGGTGAGTCCCACGAAATAAATATACAGTTGCCTATTAACTTCAGTAGTTTTATCATATACGTCCTATTACGTTTAACATAGGCTGTGAACGTTTATGCAGTGTTGCCGCAGAAATTGCAAAAAGTTATCAAAAGATTATGAAAGGTGATAGGTCAGCATCATCCTGATAAGATCTTATCCGTCTATATCAGAGCAGGGTTGTGTAATTTAGGCGGTTGTTGCTAAGAGTATATCCAAAAACTGACTTGTAATAGTTGTAATGCAATAGGTAGGTATTGCCCCTTGTATCGTTCTTTTTTGCCGGGACATGTTCTCTATGCTCCATTTAAAATAAGATAAGACATTTAACTAAACCCTTTTTACAGTCCGTTCAACCGATTTTGACTTCTATTGCGTTTTGTAGTGGAATTTTACAGACTTTTATCAAATGAATATGAAAATTAGGCCAAAAAAACATTGTCATATAAACGTAGATAACCTTTGTACTAGATACTGAATTATAAACAAAAAATTGCAATAATAAAGTTATTTTCAAGACTACACTATGAGCAAGCCTGATATCTCCATACCAAATCAATGAGGTGCCATCCATTCCATCAATTATAGAATCCACATGTAACAATTATAATATTCAATTACCATGGAAATGCTGGCAATAAATAAGTATTCTAATGAGTGCAATAAGTCATTGTAACGCTAGAATCATGTAGTACAAAATTACTACCAAATTCTTTATTTCAAAACTAGTTCATTAACCAACTAAACAAACAATTTTAACAAGTTTACTCAAGTGCTCGCTAATTCATAATATTAGAGCAAACTAATGGGAACAAGGAAATATCGAAATTACAAAGATATATACTAACAACTACATATATTTTACAATTCTAATTACATATGTATTCAGATAAAATCTAAGATAATATGTATATTAGGTAAACTGTTATGATGGTCAGTTAATTTAACTGACAGGCATATTTGAGAATATCTTCCTAATAAGATAGTGTAAATCTAATATAAACGGAACATCGCGTCGTGTTTAAATATTTGTATTTTCAGTGATAAGTACTTCAGATTACTCGCAGATTTTACTATAGTCAGCGCGCGACTGCTAGTCACCGCCTGTTTAGGACTATGTGGATATTTTTTTAATTTTTCTTTTTTTTCATTACTTTTTTTTTCTTTCTTAGTTAGTTTTAATGATGGTCTGGCAGTTTGAGTAGTTTATGCGGCTTAACCAAATGTCCTTTCTTTGGTATTCTTATGTTCTGAGTTGAGCTCCACGATTACTAACAAATGCTTGCACTGACTGGACAGGTCCACTCACATCTGTGTGGTTCTTTTCTCAAAAGACCATTTCAGACACTAATCTACATGGTACACATATGGCCTGACCAAGATTATGTCTGGACTTTAAAAGAGAAAGTGATCTCCGAGTCTGTTTCGGGCTTTCTTCTCAGAGTAGTCAGATAGGAAACGCCAAACTCATCTAGCTCATTTTTATTTTATTTTTAATATGACGTGTAAAAGTGATTCCAATATCCTATTTACAGAATAAACAATTTCATTTCATTTCATTTCGATTTAATTTAATTTCAATTTCATTTCCTGAGGTATGTGAGCGGTGCGATGGGGGAGGTAGACAAAGGCCAACCTAACTCCGTCTGGCAATTTTGTCAATGGCGCCCTCCCCCGTCTCACCGCTCACATAACACAGGCGGTGACTAGCAGTCGCGCGCGGACTATACAACAATTTTTAGGAAGGTTTTAGGACCTTCCTAAAAATTGTTGTATGTAATCTTTTTTTTTCGTAAGTTTACGGCTTTTTGTTTCATTACGAGCACACCGCTTTCTTACCTAAAGCTACGGTTTCCTAGAGGAGCGGTGGCTGCCACATAGCGTCGGCAGTATACCGGCGAATGACATCACTGAAACGTTATTTATGAAAGTAAGTTTGTGTGTTTTCCTAGAGAGCGTTTTTTGACACCGTTAAGTCAAACCCTACTGCCATCATTTTTTATGACAACCGTCACTGCCGTCGTTATGTGAATACTGCTTGACTGCAGAAATAGACAATAGTGGGGGGAGATAGTATTTCCTCGGATGAGTCTCCATCACAAGGATTGACATTGTGTGTTCAGTGTGTTGAGTATAAAGATACCTTTATAGATTAAGAGCCATTTAAGAGGTATTTTACCAGTGGCTTCGCCCACGTGCATATCGGAAATTATCACACGGGAACGTACGTACTACCGGGAAAGTATCCTATGTCCTAATCCAGGTCTAAGTCAATCATGGTCGAGCCGTGTGCCAAATTTCATTCAAAATTCGTTCATTCGTTTTAGCGTGAAAGCGTAACAAACAAACAAACTCACTTTCGCCTTTATAATATTAGTTAGCATCTTGATACAATAAAATAGTCGTCACAGGGTTAAATACTGCGATGTGAACGGAACCATAGCGCGATTCAGGATTCAGCCCGGCCGATACAACGCCATCTATCGAGTACAGTGGAACAACGGGCGAGTCGGATTCTGACAGACTAAATAAACAAGGAAGGCTAAATTAGTGAATGAAAAGTTAGTTTACCTAAAACGCCAAAATTATGCGATATCATCATGAACATTAAAAAAAACACGATGCTCCAAGATTTATAATTCACTCCCTAGACGATCACTAATATTGAGAATTTCACAATTTAATTGAGCCATGAGGGATTTCGAGTTTGGGGTTATATTTAATCAAGCCAATCATTGATATCTCCTTAAAACTAATTGGAAAATCTGCATATCAATCGTAAATCAGTGCATCTATTAAACTCAAGCATATCAATATCAAGCAACATCGTACAACATTATTGAATACAAATAAAGATATTAATACTTCGATTTATTTCCCACATAAAGTCTAATATATTTACTAGGTATTTGACTATCCATAATATAGTTTAAGAATGAGACTACTATCAAATATTTCTCTTAAGATAACTGATATTGACACTTACAGATACGTGTTCAGCCATTGACTAATTGACTTTGCTGTGTTAATAAACAATATAACTTACGAATCGTGAATCATAATATCAGATCGTAAATGTCTATTGATGGACATTGGCCTCTTCCTAATAGACAATAGACATTCGCGGGAGATATATGTATTTGTATCCAAAGTAAACACATTAGCTGAATACTATTACTTAAGATATTAAAGCAGGCTTATAATTTAGGTGATATATATATTACATTATTTAACATCAAATTTAAAAAAAGTATTTGTTTATAAACGTTGCATAATGTTAAGTAGTGATTAACGTTTGCTCATCCATCTATTCCATTCTATTTTTAATAAACGGCAAGCTAAGCCGATCTCAAGTATTCTGCCAATGTCTAAAGACTGTAAAGTGAGTTGGAAAAACAAGAAATAAAGTATAAAAAAAAAACTTTAATTGATACAGTTGAACACAATGTAAATCTTGTTGAGTTAGAACGGGACTGAAAAAAAAAACAAAACATTTAAATAAATATATTATTATAATTGTTAAAACATAAAATATACGCATACCACACCCACACAGACAGAATAATTCATAGCTTTACGTTATTGTGACAAATAAGTGCTACAAGCAGATCTGGAGGGGAAAATATTAGAAATTAGTCGGAAGAGGGAACTTAAATTTAGGGAACCGTCGCCCTAAATTTAAGATCCCTCTTTCGACTAATATAAATCTAAAGATGGAACTTTGTTCGAGCATTCGAAAAACTATGTGATTCAGAGTTCCCCAGAGGTCCTCTTCCAACCCGCACTCACAAAGAGAGAAATCACGAACACGCAATTTTCCAAAAACACGGAAATGCAACAAAGCCTAAACGAATTTGATAAAGGACGGATTAAATAACGGTTTTGATGGCATTGCTATACTCGCTACCGTCTTGTTTATTTTCGTGACATTATCTTTTAGTCGCGGTGACACGTACACCTGTGTCCATATCTAGTGTTCTCTAGCGAAAACCAAACTCACGTTTCTGAAGAATATTAAACACATTTCACCTGTCTCAATTTATCTGCCTGAATACGCACGTTTCATATAAAGTATTTATTATGCAAAGATATAATTTTTATGTCAAGTACACGTTACTTTTATGTTTTACTTCCGAAGTTATAAAAAACGTATTACGAGCTAAAACAGTATTACAACCGAAGTGTAAAAATAGAATAACTTTACTAGCAAGTGCAGAAGTGATTGATTCGTCTCCAGTGATAAGAATGACAATAAATGCAATGAAATATTGCACTCTTAGCGTAGGTCAGTGTTCGCTAGTTTCTCAGTATAAACAAAGCTAACTGACTTAATTCACTTCTGGAATATGTTTATGGTAATGAGTTAAGTTTCCACCTTGTCCTTGATAAAATTAGTGAGTGAGTGAATTTTTTATGTGCCGTTGAACTGAACCACTTTGTTTGAAAACTTTGTGAAATAAATTGAACGAACGATCAACATCAACGCACCTGCTTGTAAGCAGCCATTCTTAAACTTGAAAAAGCACCCGATAGACTACTATAGTGCGATTTTATGATAAATGTTAAACCACTTTCTGAGGGCACGTAAGGAAATTGTTGCCCATCCTCAATTTCATTGTTTAGTCACCATTCCAATACAAATATTAAAATAGAAAAGGCGAGTTACATTTTACAAGGAACTTTACTTTCAAATAAACTGGACGAAACATTTAAGGTCAATACTAACAACAATTTAACTCTCGCTATAACTTCATTAGCATGAAAACTTTAAATTAGCACTTGATTCAAATAACTTAGAACAATATTCTTAAAATCAGCTTCCGTTTTTCACTTATATGATTAATCCGTGGACAATAGTGTGGGTTATATGTTTAACTATTTATCTTAAGAATCTTATTGTATCACCTTAACATGTAACTGTTTTTTGTCCCTAATAAATAAAATAAAATAAAAAAATAAAAACAATCTTCTATTTGCAGGTTCGCAACGCTACCGCAGTGTTCATAATGAATCTGTCATGCTCCGACCTCCTGTTCTGCTGCTTCAACCTGCCCCTAGCTGCCTCCACCTTCTGGAGACGGTCCTGGGCTCATGGCAGGATACTCTGCCGAATGTTCCCTCTCGCCAGATACGCGCTGGTCGCTGTCTCCCTGTTCACAGTCCTGGCTATCACCATCAACAGATACGTCATGATCTCCCATCCACGACTCTACCCCAAGTGAGTATATTCTAATTATACATTTGACATAACCATTGCTTATAACGTCCCTAATATTCAACGAGGAAATCATAGTCAAGTCATATTTTGGTATTATCGTCTCGTACTAGGAAAATTAATTCAGTCTTACGCACTTGTTAATTGTTATATAGTTTGTTTTTTAATTTGACGTTTTTTTTTGTCAACAGGCTGTATCGACGCCAGTACTTAGCAGTAATGGTAGCAAGTACCTGGGCCTTCTCATTCGGTGCGCTAATAGCGACGTGGTTAGAGAAATGGGGCAGATTTGGCTTGGATCCCATGATAGGTTCCTGCTCAATACTTCCCGATAAAAACGGTCGATCTCCGAAGGAATTTCTCTTCGTGGGCGCCTTTATGCTGCCCTGCCTGGCCATAGTTATATGTTACGCGCGGATATTCTGCATAGTAAGAGAAGCCGCTAGAAAGTCCCGTGCTCCAGCCCGGGGACGATTAAGGCCGGGTTTAGAAGACTCCGCAGTTGGATCAGCTTCTACAGCTCTGGAACGTTCCCCTGGTCCAGAAAATGGGATAAATCACGTGGCTCCGCCTCGAAGGGCACTTCTTGCGCCGCCTGCTTTACACTGCCCTCCGACTCCAGGACCCGAACGTTCGTCCTCTTCCGGTGTCGATACATTAGACGGACACGATGAGGAGTGCGCTCTTGACGCTAAACCTAGAACACCAAGCGGTGGAGAAACAGCTAAACGACTTCGACAAGCAGCGGTCGCACTGAAACGATCGCCAGCCTCCGTGAGACCACCTCGTCTCACGCCTAAAGACAGAAAGCTATTAAAGATGATAATGGCAATAATGCTATCATTTTGGGTGTGTTACTTACCCATAACTTTGACAAAGATATTTCGTGAGTTCACGTCGCATCCAGCGGCGAATATAGCGGGATATATACTGATATACTTGACGACGTGTATCAACCCTATCATTTACGTGGTGATGTCGTCTGAGTACCGGCAGGCGTACAAGAACCTGCTGATGTGTCGTCGGTGGGCGTGACGTTCGCCCGGCGATGGCGCCTCCGAGAAGCGCCCGCCGTGACTAGTCGTAAATCGTTGGACAGCCTGAATAACTGCAAATAATGGACACTCAAGTACATGTGTGTAAAAGATAAGTGACCATAAACTTGTGTACTGTAGTGACAGCGGCAGCGTTAAAGTTATTTGTGTATACGTAGAGGACGTTCAGTTACGTAGACAATTTTGTAATGGCGAACCGTCCGTGATTGTGTTTAGGGGTGGAAAGGAAGCAATTAGAACGTTTTATACTAAAGTTTAATAATATATATAATATAAGATGTTAATGTATCTAAACTAATAATCTCGTAAAATGATACTCAGCTGCGGTCAGCAGGATGCCAGAAAGTATACATCCTATGGCCGTATTATTCATCTCATTCAGTGTATTTAGTGATTTACATTTTTTATCGTCAAAATAATGTGTATGAATCATTGTTCATATCTATCTGTATGTTGTAAAACATTGTAAATTATTATGTTCCGAACTTAGCAATAAGCTGACGAATGTGAATAACGTTGGAAAGCAATATTAAAGTAAAGAGGACGCGTCGAGTTATGGCAAACCGCGATCTGGAGTATTATCAATCTCGGGCGTACCCATGACAGTTAAATTGACTCATTAAGGAAAATAGAATAAACAAAAGTCAACAACAATTTAGTCTCCGTATTCATTTGTAGTGGAATGTTTGCCTTTGAGTGACGTGCATTGATTTGTGTTTTAAAATGGGTGGTTCTTCGATGTGGAGTAGTGAGAATTTCAGTGAAATAGCTGGTCTGGCCTCCTATGAGTCTGACGAGGCTCTGGCGAATGTGCAGCTGTTCTATGACTACGACCAGGCGCTGCTGCGGTTCGCGTATATCAGCTGCATGCTGTTCATGCTTATCGGCATCCCCGGCAACCTCATCACCATCGTTGCGCTGGCGAGGTGTAGAAAGGTGAGTCCATCTGCTACTTTCTCTTTTACTCAAGTATTAAGACTAATTTCACTTTTTTTTTTTTACTTACATTTAAACTCAAAGCATTTATTTCAATTAAACCATTTACAGGCACTTTTGAATATTCAAATAGTCGGTCAGTTAGTCAGAAAGTTGAAGCTAGTTGCCCATTCCAAAACGTAGATCTTTATGGAGAAGAACGGGCAAGAAACTCCAAGGACACTCCTTTAAATATAGATATTACAAAATCCTGGGTACATTATTCTTGTTGCTTCTATAAGTGACAACACACATAATTCATTTGTAAATTGTAATTCATTTGTTGTTGTTTTTAGTTTTTCACATATAATTAATTAATCATTTAAAAATAAAACAGGTACTACAGGTAGGTTCATCTTTAATAAAGGACATCTTGCGGGATGTGATGTCACCTAAGTAGGTACTTGTATTACTGACAATTTCAAAATGGCGAACTATGACTGACTCTTATACAGTTTGGCAGACTGTATGTATGTTATTGTTAATACAGATTTTTAATACAATGAATGACCTGAATCTTAAACAATTTTATGATTCTCAATATTTTTATCCGTCAGTGGCTAGTTTATCATTTTAGATTATTGTAAGATGACTTTGAGGTGTAGCTGTTAAACAGTGATAAGCACAAAACAATTTCTAAAAAAACTTCACGGTATAACCATAACGGTATTGTGTCGCGCTAGTCTCCACGAAGCTTTATGACGTATATCTACGTCAGCTTCCGAAGCGCCTTACTCAAAACCTTGTATTTCTTTTAGTCCCAGCCCTTAAAGGTAAATGGAGTTCCCGCGTTCTGGTTCTCTGCGATATTATTTACCCGTGTTATTCTATGGTAAAAATAGGTGTACTTACCGACAGGAAAATTGTAGTGTTATAACAGATTCACGAAAGGAATTTTTAACAACAAACGCTCATTTGTTTTTAAATTCGTACGTTTGACGTATTTGGTTGTTACTACGACCTTTGCCGCAGATTCCTTACCTAATTATTGTTCCAAGCAAATAATTTGTATTTTTGGTGCCATTTAAGCTTATAAAAAGAATGCTAAAACAAAGTCGAGTGTGGTACAGAATGCGTGATCCATACACATGACTTAAAACAATCTTTGGTTCATTTCTGCAACAATTTAGGTTTTCTAATATGTATTAGATTCTCATAATTATATGACTCCAGCTGTAAATAATCAGACAGACCTAAACATCTGCCAAAGCAATGGAGGCGCTTTTGTCCTGGCGAAGATATGAAAATAAAATAGTTTTTTTTTTTTTTTTTTCTATGGACTTGTTAAGCATCTTTTTATGGCCGCAGGAACCTATAATAAGCAATAGAACACAACATGCCTATTTTTAGCAGTCATGGCCCGATGGTCATCACCACTGCTCTCAAAAAGGTGAAGGAAAACATCGTGAGGAAACTGACATGTCCGCTGAGCGGGGCTTCGTTGACTATCGCTTGCAAACAAATTTAGACCCGTTAAGTGATCTTCCCACCCTTAATACTCTCACTAATCGCGAAAGAAACTTTGAAGATTTTTTTCTCATTATTGCGCACTTAAGGGTTTCAAATATATAATAAAAAGAGTCGAGGTACTTTATCCAAAAAAAATTGCTTCTATAAAAAAAAATTGGGGTATCACACTGGGCCTGCGTGGTAGGTAGCCCACTCCCACCTGAATAGTCCCAACCGTGGAAACGTTATAGCCTGATTATACTATGCCATTTTATTATCTCGTTTACGTTCTAAAAGTAGTGTTTTTATAACCATGTCATGCTAATTAGAAAACGATACAAGAAACTATCATCTAAAAACAAGAACGGTAGCTGTCAATCGGCACGAATTTCTTGCACCAGTATTGTACGAACCATATTGTACTAAATATAACAATTTCCAGTATCTACGTAACTGATATATTTCCTTCGGGAAAATAGCAGTGTTACCTAATAATGTTACCGAAACCAAATAGTGACGTCTTGCGCAAAACGGTGTTTGTAAATACTTGTGGTGAACGCGTACAACGTTGTGTTGAATTTGTAATTGAGACATATAACTACGTACCGAATAATAAACCCGTACATAGGTACAGCATGTACCAGAAAAGTGTGGTCAAATTTAAGGGTGGTACAGGCTGTCAAACTGAACAACCTTCTCCTTGGGATCAACATCGTATTTGCGAAAAAATTATCAACTGTCCCATACAAAACTTCAATACCTACTCGACTCAAATGTATGGGTTAATTTTTCGATTTGTCTGTACCACACCTTTCTGATACAGGCTGTATAGCACATACCTAGTGCCAACTAAAGCGTAACACATTTTCGTAAATGATTAAGACTAATCTGTTTTATTTTGACAGTTCAACAACATTCATTGCGTTATTTACGTTGTAGAGCAGATTTTTTTCCAACTTATGAAGCAATGGATTAGCAGTCTCTTTCAAAATGATTCAGATTGTGATTGATCTTGTATTACGCAAATTAGGGTGCTGATTTACACGTTGCGATGTAATTGCCTGTGACATACCAGAAATTGAAGCAACTATAAAAGTTACACCATCAAAACAGTGTCTAGACAATGCAAGTCATTTGTTGCTTTTTTATTTATTTTTCTAACTGAAAAGACAGCTGTGCTGCTGGGGAGTTTGTTGTGCCACTTCTTCTTCCCAGCTAAAGCACTATGAAGTGGTGAAGGGCGGGGGTTTTGTAGGACTGTCTTATGTAATTTTGACGTTCGAAAAATGCTGATTCTCAGCCTAGTTTAAATAAATGACTTTTGAATTTTACTGTAGGTATGCGACAAGCAAGAAACTTGTATCGTGTAAAGGGGGCTTTAGCCCCGCCGACCAACATTTAATCTACCGATTACCTTCTTTAATCAGTTTCACATTGGGACTAAGACGAAAGCTAAATTAGCTAAGATTTTCTAACTAGAATACTTTTTCGATCGTACGCGTTTAAAGTAGTTCTAACCGTATCTTTCTCCGAACACATTTTTAATAGATTTCAGTTCTTATAGGTACCTAATTAATAGGAACGACCAATTATGGCGTCTTCTTTTCGTGTGGTTTGTGACTAACCTGGTGTCAGAGTTTTGAAGCCGCCCAGAGGCCTCTGACTTGGCTTCACATGCCGTCGAGAAATATCTCTCAGGCATGCCGGTTTCCTCAATATGTTTACCTTCACCGTTTTTGAAGCAAGAATGCAGATTATTATACAATACGCACATGAATCCGAAAAGTCAGAGGTGCGTGCCTTGGGTTAGAACTCGAGACCTATGACTTGGCAGTCTGATGGTCACACCACTAGGCTATCGCTGCCACATTATTATGCAGTTAATCAAAGTATGAATTTGCTATGCACGCTTTGCTTAACCCATAATAAGCAAATAAAATTAGCTAATTTTGCTACCATTGATAAAGGTTTTACTTCATATACAACTGTAAACAAATCAGTATTAAGGGTGCGCTAGTCGGTCATTCTTCCATACAAACGTAGTATGGTGATTACTCGTCTGTTTTGTCTGTCTTAAAATGATATATATTTTTTTTAGTTATTATGTAGCCCAGTATAGTAGCAGAATCAGAATAAAAATATTGGTTTGGAAGTTATGAGCGAAACTTCTATATTTCAACACAAATTTTAACTCGTCTTTAGGGGTAAATAAATAACTTATGTTACAAAAAAATTGCAAAATAGAAACCGTACAGGGATAGATAATTTATTCAAAAGTTCAAATAATTTTATTTTGAGTAAATACATCCAGTATTTTTTCCATAATATCTATACGCCTAATGTGTGTTCATGAAATTTTACGCGCTCGTTTTCGTTATAAATCATGATCTATTTTACTAAATAAATAAATAAAGAAAAACTAGACAAATAAATAGTAAATAAATAAAACTAAACAAATAAATAATAAGACTAATTAGTCTATATTAGTCACGCCCACCGACTAGTCGAGCCGTCGACTAGTGTACCCTTAAGAGCGATAATTACCTTGTGAAAACAAATTGGTTCAACCAATTTACTTCATTGTTCACTTTTATGAGTCAGACGTGATGAGATGAACGTGTTTTGATTCATGTTTCCACGTCTTCATACATTGACGTAGGTAATAAAATTAGAGATAGCTGGGGTTTACCTTTATTTTTCGGAATAAGCTTTAGCCAGCACTACGAAAAAATTGGTTTACTTAATACATTAACTATATATACCTACCGAACCTTTTGCATTTTTAGGGGTTTATTTACGAGTATGTTAAAACGTTGCTTAAAGTTAAATAATGATTAACATCTGCTTAAATATCTTTATTGACATTTAAACTAAGTCAGAGGCCCACGGGCGGCTTTAAAACTTTGACACCAGGTTAGTCACTAACCACACGAAAAAGAAAGTAGAAGAAGAAAAAGAAAGGAACCTTTATTTACTCAAATTAACACAACAACCTTGCATAATTCATTAAGTTTCAAATAAACAGTAAAGGTAGGTAACATTTTGGTTTGGTATGTATCGGTACTTATTATGGTTGTTACACGGAACTGATTCGCTCCGCTCCCCGTACTAGTTTAAACTGTATTACGGTGAACAGTTTTCCTCCTTCTCTGTGAACTTACTTATAGATAAAATTATTATTTTAATTGCAAAAGGATTTTAGTTATTGATAACAAATCAACAAACAAAGTAAAGCAAAAGTAAAATTAGGGAAGGTAAACATAAAAAAACATAAATAGTGAACTTGATTTTTGTAAAATCGTAGGTAGGTAGAGATATACTTTTTCGTAATATTATGATAGGCTAAACATACATTTGGACCACTTCATTGCCAATCTCCCGTAGTACACGTCGCGCGTCGTATGTCACATTATAGTACTTGTATATTGAAATATACATATTAGAGTGCCTACCAAATGTGTGGCTTTTCCATAACTTCACCTGATTAGTTACCTACACCAGAATAACAAGCAACAACTCGTGAAGGAAAAAATATGGAAAATACACCTTTTGTTCTCAACGATTGAAAAACATTGACCAATATATTTAATGCTAGCTGCGCCCCGTGGTTTCGGTTACGTATTATAATACCTTAGTTTATTCTAAGTACTTTCAAAATAATAACGGTTAAAAGACCTACTGTTTAAAATACCTAAAGATCGTTTCACCGATTTTTGTAACAACTAATGAACGAGATCCATAAAGGAGAATTCATCTACGGTTTATTCAACTACAATTAATTCATCTAAGGTTGATTAAACTAACGGACGATTCACCTACTGTTGATTTAACCGTGGTCTTCTGTTAGATTTACTGGTGATTTTGTATGGGTCCCTCTATCTAGCAGAATCTTGATGCTCCGAAATTTATTTGACATAATCTTCTAACGAATATTTTAAAGGCATAATTTTTTTTAAATATAATAATTGTTAAGCCTAATTTTAATTTAAGGTTAAATATGATATTTTATAGAAATGACAATATGTAGGCGAGACATTGACATTGCAACTACCCACAACTTTAGAAATCAATCCAGCGCTCAGTGTTAATAAACTGTAGGCGAGTCATCCATTAGATATTTTATACATAGTTGAAATATCCAATATCTTAAAAAATCATTAGATTAACCGTTCGTTAGTATGATTAATTTTAGTTTAATCATCATTAAGTAAGTTTAACAGTAGTTGAGCCGAACAATATGCGTTATGAACATATGTGAATCAACCGTAGTTATCTTGAAAATAGTTCGAATAAACTTAGGTATACGTAACTGCGGTTTCACCCTCATAAGTCTCGATCCCGTGAGAATATCGGGATAAGAAGTATCCTATGTCCTGACCCAGGTCATGGTCTATCCATGTGCCAAATTTCATTCAAATCGTTCTGCCGTTTTAGCGTGAAAGCGTTACAAACAAACATACAAAAAAATTGTACCCTAATTGCGTAATATACGATCAATCAGAATCAGAATCGTTTTGAAACAGATTGCTAATCCATTGCTTCATAAGTTCGGAAAAAAATCAACGTAAATAACGCAATGAATGTTGTTGAACAGTCAAAATGAAACAGATTAGTCGTAATCGTTTACGAAAATATGTTACTGAATTAGATAGCTGATCTTTTTTCATTACAATATTAGTTTTGATATGCATTTGTATTAGATAGAAAAAGTACCCCCGAGCATTAGAATACATACACATAACATAACATGACGCCTGTTCCCCGAAGGATAAGACAGAGGTGTACTAAAAGTACACCCACATTTCACCAGTTATGTTAGGCTCGCCCCCTATTACATGGGACTTAAACATTAGAATACCTACTGATATATTATTGAAAACCTGGTTTCCATCAGTAGTACGTTTGTTTAGTTTATCAATCAATGAATCAATCGATATTAGGGATGTTGACTAAAAATTTTATTTTGTCCGTAAGGTAGATTTAAAAAAGATATTGGATTCGTATTTTTATTTTTTTACGTAGGGAATCAAAAAATTACGGCAATACATTAAGTTAAAATGTGGCATGACGTCACTCGCAGATTTTATACTGACTTGTGACGTAGCGAACCCCCAGTCCCCAACTTTAATGCGTTTTATCTGAACCATTTTTTATTAATATGATAAAGCAAAAAATACGTGTCTAATATTTTTTCATTATCTGACTGACGGACTAAATGGTTTTTTTTTTTTTGTTTTTGTTTTTCCCCAGTCAACGTCCCCATTGATTGTATACATAGAGCTATTGTAACTATTCCTGAATGTTTACATAGATCACAGAAAGGTACTCTTAGAACAATATTAACGTAAACAGACTAAACCGCATAACCAGGTACAGTGACGAAGGATTTGTTGTGTTGTATGACCAATTTGTATGAGCATATAAATTGACGTCATTAATCCATTCTACTCAGAACCAGTGCGTAGGTATATTCACATGAAATAGGTACTTCGAATAATACAATTATTAATTATTTTATTTTATTTGTCCAATCAATTTATTTATTTAATAATCTATTCTTGTTCATCAAATTATAGTTGAAATGGATGTTTATATTGTAATGAATGAATTAATATTTTAGTTATAATGTAATGAATGATATAAATGTACATTTTGGGAAATAAAAGGCCTTAAATAATAATTAATGATTTAATTGTCAAGATAATAATAATGAACTTCGGAGTCAAGTACCTAATGGAGCATTAATTTAAAATGTGACAGATCGGTTCCATTCTTTAATTTTTATTTCGATGATTTGACGGTTGACCGATATGTACTTTGTTTTTATCGCCATTATCATCAAGAGCTTTTCGCTAATTGTCTATTCACAATTATTTTTCTTAGGGAGGTAGTAGATTTAAAAGACAGGATCATGACCTGTCGAGCACAGCAAATCGGTTAACTATCTAGTAAGTAACAACATTGCCATTTGACCCAACGCGGGTACAAGAGCTTCCAATTGTTCTTTTTTTCTTGTGTTTTTGGACTGAAACTTTAAATTATAGCCTTGGTTTAATAGTCGATTTAATTGTACTTGATAGGAGGAATTAAAACGCCTTCAATTGAGGTTTTTACTTTTCATCACTCCTTTTCTGCTCACAACAACTTCTAAAAAAACTCTCCTATCTTTTACAGGTCCGCAACGCGACAGCCATCTTCATCATCAACCTGTCCTGTTCCGACCTGCTGTTCTGCTGCTTCATCCTGCCCCTGGCAGCGTCCACCTTCTACAACAGATCCTGGGCTCATGGGAAGGTGCTCTGCTATATGTTCCCCTTAGCAAGATACGGGCTGGTGGCTGTATCACTGTTCACAGTCCTGGCTATCACTATCAACAGATATGTCATGATATCGCATCCGAGGCTTTATCCCAAGTAAGTATCTTTATGAAAGATATAATCTTGATATATAAGCCAATATAAGCCATATATAAGTATTTATATGAGGTCAGTTTAACAAATAATGTAGAAGCAATTTTACGCTCTTCAAAATTGTTTTACGTGCAAAACTCGTTTAAATAATATAATTTAAATGAAGGGATCGAAGTAAAACTAATTACATAATATTTGATAAACATGATAAATATTTCATTTCTTTTGCTGTCGTTAAAACCCAATGCCTTACATGGAAAAATCCATCATACTTCCCTAATAATTAGGAATTATTTACTAACGTCATATGTATTATTGAATGGAAATAATATTTTGTCCACAGATTATACACGACCAGGAACATATGCCTAATGATGGTATGTCTCTGGGTGTTCCCTTTCGGAGCATTGATACCAACATGCGTCGGGCTTTGGGGCGAGTTCAGCTTGGATCCCATAACTGGTTCCTGCACCATCGTCCCCGATAATAACGACCATTCACCAAAGAAATTCCTCTTCATCATTGCCTTCCTCCTCCCAAGCGTTGCGATAATCTCGTGCTACGCCCGTATACTATGGATTGTCAGAAAAACAGCAAAAAAATCACACAGCAATGCTACCCAAATGAAATCTCTAAGCATGAGTACGACGACAATAGCCACAAGAATAGTGGATTTGGACAAGCGTCCGTCTAGAAACACAGTGCCTAGTTTTCCACTGAAGCACCTTTGTTTTATTCAAACGGGCGCTGAACTATCGACATCCACCGATAGTACCCCATCAGAATCAGAGAAGCAGTCCACCGCTCCTGAAGTTGCGCGTGCATTTGGCGACGAAACCAAAAACTTTCGTCGCAGTTTCATAGCTACTATGAGATGGACCACAGCTCCGATGAAGCCACGTCTTCCTACGAAGAAAGACAAGAAGCTATTGACGATGATAGTGGCTATCATGGTCTCCTTTTGTGTTTGCCACCTGCCAATCACGTTGATGAAGACAATATTCTTTGAGACCACAACACATTCAGTAGGAAATGTGTTTGGGTATGTACTTATATACTTCACGACCTGCGCGAACCCCGCCATTTATGTTGTGATGTCCAATGAATACAGACAAGCATATAAAAATGTGTTTAAATGTAAACGATGAGATTGTTTGGATTTTTCATTGATGTAAATACTCAATAGGGAAATATGTGAATTTTGTTGAACAAATGTTAGATTGTGAGTCAGCTGTGGTTGTTGGGCAGAATTAAGTTAACCAATCAATTCAATGTATTGTGTAGAAAAAAGTATATGACAATGACATGAATGCAAGTATTGTTATTCTTATCAAATACCTAACGATAATAGTCTATTATACCTTTTAAATTATGATACATAAACTTCTCTCTATTTAAATGATATATTTGAAGATAATAATACTTCTATCTAAATACACATCCAATTTGGAAATAATATTTTTCCAAACGAAACGGTTGCATTACAATTTAAGGCGCCTCACACAGGCGCGACGCGATTCTAGTAGAACAATTTCTATGAAAACTTCATGGAAATTGTGCTACCAGAATCGCGTCGCACCGTCGCGGTGCGCCTGCCTGTGGAGTCTTTAAAGCAATTGCTATCAGAATAACATTCAACTGTCTATGTCAATACGAGTCTATTCTATTATGTCATTTAAATGTACATAATTATCTAAGCCTTAGCAATAATGTACAGTAAAGAACTTTATCTAAAATTCCTTGAGAAAGCAATGAACTTACCCAGGTAGTGTATTATCAACTATATTGACGATATTAAATTAGAACTACGAAATATAACATGTTATTAAAATAAAATTTTCACATTAACTGTAAAATTGAATGGTTCTTAGTATAAGGTTCTAACGAGTATATTTTTCCAATTAAATAGAAAATATAAGGAATTTGGAAAGTATATGAACTTTACCAATCAATGCTTGTTGAAATGTATACCAAATTTAATTTTAAAAGGAACTGAAGCTTTGTTACCTCTATATAGTTTATACAAATCGATGATATTAAAATCAAATCTACCTATACGATTATACTTACTCATCTACTACCTAAAGTAAGATTTAGGTATACGATTAATAATATTCATAAGTATTACGATAAATCTAGACTTTTTATATACTAAACAAAATAAGCATTACCGAATAAAACAGTTCGGATTCTAATTAATAAAAAAATCGAAGACCTCTTAATTAAGGTGACGATTGTTTGTCGCGGCTATAATGACGTCATCTTACAGTAATCGCGGTTGAATTCTTCGTAATAATCATAGAAAATAGACCACTTATTTTTCAACTCAACTCCAAAGGAATAGAATTCAAAATGAATTGAACAAGAAAAGGGCCGATGGCACACTATTTCCTTATTTTTGCGGTTAACGCATGAACGGGTTGTTTACCGCAGCCAACAATAGTCATCTAGTTGTAAAGGTGTTTCGTACTAGTGTACAATATCAATGTGTGATATTATTGTAAATAAGAAGGATGTCAAAGACATAAAAATAAAAAAACGTTTCGATAACGATTAATATTGAATCGAAGACGGTGCTGTATCGTTCGAGTGAACCTGAAAATTACAGAATTGAAAGTTTCTGATGGGAATAATCTTTATAATGTTCGTAGATTAAAACTGAGACAGGTTTTTTGCAACATTTTGAGAATCAAATCTCATTAAAATATGGCAGCATCGCTTGAACTTTTTATTTGTTTAGTCATTAACTAAATTAATCTAGCTTGTAAATTACGATACATCGCTTTTATTCACCACATGTTATTACAAAAATTAATAGACGACCATTCCAAATGATTGTCAGTTTTTGACGAAATATTAAAATGTTACTAGTTAGTGTCTAGAACTAAAATGTTTTATAAGATAGATATATTAATAGTTGTGAGATAAGTCGTAACCGAAGATTTCCCAAAGATGATGATGTTATAATTGTATAAACGAAATTATTTAGTGAATAGGCGATTTTTACTGTATTTATTTTACTTAGCATGTATAAAACCAACTGATTAATCAAATGTTTACTGTGAATCGGTGAAAATGTTATTGAAACTTGGTATTAATTGAGAATTTCCGCTGGTTGAACGCAGAAGCTCAAATACGTGTTTTTGTTTAAATTATAACCTTTGGTAGCAAACGAATGTAGGATAAATAAGTTGTAAAGTTTGACATGGGTCTGATAGGATAAAACTTTGTTACGATTTTGAATAAGAACCACAGAAAATGTATACACTTCTATTCCTCTTTAATGAAAGCTTCCCAGTAAAATTTAATAAAGAACAAATGTTTTAAAACTGTCTCTGCAATTTCAAACGGCTGAATAACGTTATACCAGCACTGACAGAGCTTGAACACGACCGACCATCTAAGCTTGTGAGGGATAGCTACGTTACCTGTCAACTCCTATCAATATTGAAATTAACAATGTTAAACTCAGTAAGCATGCGGTGGAAGCCGCCCTTATAAGCTGGTCGGATTTTTGCAAACCCCTCACAAAATTCTCTGCAAAATTCAATAACTCAACAATATCTGGTATTGAATGTAGCTAAAACTGTGGTCAAATTTCCTTCTTACGAATAAGTTAGATTAATTTTAATGTAGATACCGAATGAGTTATTTGTAAAATATTATTTTAGTACGGATTCGAATAGACGCCTATTTATTTGTTTTACGAGTTAAGTTCCAAGCGGTTTGTGACAGAATCATTGGGTAATTAAATATAATTTCCTAGAAATAAATCTACATACAAAATGAGCTTCTGTTTCTTTAGTCATCACAATCCCGAATGACACTCGGAATATTTCAAAGTATTGTTTGCAAATTCATTGTTTATTTTACCGTCTTTATGTTACCAAGAAGTAGGTACTTTTCTGAACTTTAGCCACTGAATTTAATCAAGAAATTAGACTGTATTAGGTTTATCTGATTTCGGAGTCATTACCTAATTTGATTATTATTCCTTTCTCAATCCTAAAAGGAGGCAAGTGTTACCTTTTCATCAATGATTCTGTCACCGCCCGACCAAGTCGTATAAAACTGTCATACTTAAATACTCTTTTGTATTACGTATGGAGATAAGCAGAACACCAAGACGTAGGTACCAAAGAACCAACACCTGGGGCCATAACCCTTAAGCCATTGTACTTACCAAAGATATGATTAAAAATAAATGATAAAATATTACAATTTTTAATGGTTTTCTTTAACCCACCTGCTTTTTTATGTTACTTGGAGACACAAACGGCCGAACCCAATAACTGTCAATAATCTATCTATCACCAAATTTGGCATACTGGAGATAGAAAAACCTATCTATCTATGGTTTTAGCGTCCCAATAATCCATGGATCACCAGTTAGTTTCATTGGGGGTCCGTTTAAAAAATAAATATTACCATTGCGGTCCGTTTGGCAAGCAAGATTACAAACATCGATTAAAAAAAAATACGATTTTTTTTTATTGAGAAATAAACAAATAATAAGTAATGAACAAAAATAACAAAGTAAGTTATTAATAATTAATGTGAAAAATTTAATTTTTGAGTTGTCTGTCTGAGCAATTTTGTAATTTTTTTAAATATATTTTTAGATAAAGTTTTAGTTATACATTTCACTGTTTACTAAAGGTCCGCACAAAATAGGCCGCCCGGTCCTGATCCGGACCGCGGTCCGTCATTTGGTGACTCCTACAATAATCTGTCTAGACATGAAACCCTATGGAATGTGACACAATGACAGATAGAATTATACTGTCTACCATCAATAGCGATGTGTCTTTTACTGACAATAGGTTATTGGGTTCGGCCGTAAGAAACCAATCCTCACCGCCGTCTTCAGACATTTGCAATACGAGAGACACCCCAGATGCGTAACCATCCCAGGTACAAAGTAAAAATAACGCATGTGCCTGTATCGATTCCGGTATACTCTCTCATTGTATGCTGTCGACGTCATCACGCCAACGCCATAAATACAAATCCTTTTGATACCCCATAACTCTAGGGTATTAGTGAGACTATTTCAAAGAATCAACTGGCATTTTTTAATTTTTTTTTTCATTCAAAATAATTCGACAAAGTCACGGTAATTTATGTAAAACACCCTTATGTGACAAAATAAAATCCAGAAATTCAGACTACGTTTGTCCATTAAAAAAAAATGGCAAAGTCGCATTTTCTTAGGTTTAAATTAAAATGATTTACTCGGAGTAATCAATGAAACAAAATCACCAATCTTTATTACTGCTTTAGGTGAAAATGATCTTTACGCAAACACAATAACTTGTGAAGTCATATAACCAAATACATTCGTAAAATTTTCAAATTTATTAATGAATACAAATTTTCAAATTTATGCTAGATCTAAGTTCTGTTGTACTGTAACAATGTACTCCGCCTATCTCGCCATGTTCTACCATGTTTTATGCAAAATAAAGTTAATTTATTCTACGACTGTGGTATCAACTGGTGGCCCAGGGGTATCGACTGATTAGCGAAAATTATGTGACCGGAAAAATAGGTAAGTAGGTATTTTTCCCAGCAGTAGGGTAGGATACTACAAGTACGTACAGTAATCCTATATTATTAAACGAGCAATATTTGTATATATTTGTAATAACGTTCTCGAAAACGGCTCTAACGATTTCGATATAAGTTGCAATGTAGGGGGTTTACGGGGGAGGGGTCCGAAAGGGATACCGTGGCACCTGGCAACGTACAAGCAACTGAAGGAACATGGGTGGGTTTTAGTCAGTAAGAGTCTGACACCGCTCCGGCCGGAGCGGGAGAAGTTATTTGATAATTTCAGACCATCAAAAAAAAAAAAGGATTTTACGGGGGGCGAAAAATCAATCTAGCTAAATCTCTTCAGTTGGAAAATTCGTTTTCTCCTTACTTTCATTCGAGCAGACCTCGGTTGCCCAAAGTTTAGAACAAGATGGCTACCTTAGAATAATGACACGCCAACATGGAATAAGTAATTACTTACCATCATGGCAGCATGGAATTAGTAAGTACCTACAATTATGGCAGCATGGAATTAGTATAAACTATCTTTAACTATTAAATGAGCATCTCTATTTTCACCAGAAAGAACTCAATCGACCAGTTATTATTAAATGATAGAAAGATAGTTAACGAAGATTTGTAAATCATAATGATTGCAGATAATCATTTCTCAAAAAAAAATAAGTTCGGTACCTACATAAATCCTCATCCTTCTAATCCTTCCTAATCCTTCTTCCTAACTTGTAAATGTGAAAGTGAGAAGTAGCACATGGGTAGACCATGACCTGGGTTAGGACAGGATACTTTTTATCCCGATATTCCCATGGTATCGAGACTTATGCGGGTGAAACCGCGGGACGCAGCTAGTAAATGATAAAGAAAAGTGGAAGTTTAAATAACAAATTACCCGGCCTACTTGCGCCAGAGTTTTAAAGGCTGTGGGGGTGTTTAACAGCTGGCAATCGTCATTAATTTGAAGATAATTATGTGGCAGAAGACAGAGATAGGTAAAGAAATTATGAATAGGTACTAATATTTAAAGTATTTAGGGACTCATTTCATTTGTCAGTAAAGTACCTACTTTCCTGATAGGTATACGAGCATATAGGCTTGTGCAGACCAACGCGACTTGTCGCGCGACGCGACACCGATTATTGTTATACTGTGACATTTTCTTAGAAATTGTATTGTTCGTGTCGCGTCGCGCGACAAGTCGCACTGGTCTGCACAAGCCTTATTGTTGAATTTTTCATCGTAAAGAAAAACCTTCTTACGGGTTGGCAACAAGGGCCGTTTTTTAACACGCAGATTTGAGGGCTGACCTGAGATAATTACCTCATGCCGGGTCTGCTGGTACCAGTCGGGGGTGCAGCGAATGGCAAGTATCTCCCGAGCCCTCAACTCATTTTACTTGAAGGAACATTGGGATTTTAGTCGTTAGGGGTCCAACATAACCCTCCGTTCCACCCAGATGGAGTGTGTATCCATTAAGAGTTCCTAAAAGAAAAAAATGTACAGAGTGGTAAAACGTAAAATGAAATGTAACTCTAATTGTGGGTACACATATCTTAAGCGTATAATTAAATGAAACATAAGTTTAATATAAATATGTATATGCAATGCAAAATAAAGTGTAACACAACAACGAGGCGAGTTTGTTTTTACGTATTACATACCATGGAAGGAGCTCGTGGCTCAGTAATAACAGCCGCATGGGTCGATCCATCGGGTTACGCTTGCCGGAGTCGATGGGTGATCATCTTTACATACCGAGCCTCCAATCATAACCTCCATGCCTTGAAAATCTCGTTAAGCCGTTGGTCGCGGCTGTCATTCGTGGATCTTTGACAGTCGACACAAGCCCGAAAGTCGGACAACCAGTCGTACCAAGGGGTATCATATGACCCAGTTACAGGGTTGTAGAGGTCAGATAGGCATTCACTCCATACTCCTTCGGTTAGACTGGAAGCTGACCCAACATAGTTGGAAAAAGGCTAGGCAGATTTTGTCTGTTACATACCATGTTACGTTTTGCTAACCTGGACCTGACATTAGTAACTAGAACATCTAACTTACTTTTAACAAGGCAATTTCAGCGCAGGTTCATCTACCAAGCAAATAACCATTGAACACATACATAACAGGTTCACGACTGTAATCCCCAAAGGGTTAGGCAGAGGTGTCCATAAAATCAAAGTCAAAGTCAAATCATCTATTTCAAATAGGCTCATAAGGCACTTTTGAACGTCAGAAGATATAGTACAGTGTACACCCACATTTCGCCAATTCGTAATAAGGGGCGAGCCTATTGCCATTAACCGGGCACAAATCCAGACTCCGGGCTGCTACTGAGAAATTCCAGATGGAAAAACCAACTAATAACACTTAATTGCTCGAACGCCGAACCAGCAGTGAGAACCATTGATAGTGATTCCTTAAAATATCGCCAGAAACGTGTGTTAACGTTTAGAATGATACGTGAATAAAGTCAGTTCAGTTTAATTCACGTCCAGAAAATAACCTTAACGATGAAAGCCGTCACGTAACTGGGTCAATTAATTTGCCAATACCGAAATAGATTTTTTCCTATACTTCGATGCCGAAATAGGGTGAAATTGACCTGGCCAGAAAGGCATTGAGTTACGCCACTAATGGACTGCCCTAGGCCGAATACGCCAAATAGCATGTTTTATTCATTAGGTATCTGCTGAAACGCACTGACCTTTCAAATGAATCAGGAATATTTGGAGTATATTAGTAATATTTGATGTAGGTACCTATGTGATCGTAGTACTTACAACTTCTTGAAGAACCTATTTTTGTGAAAAATAATTTGTGGTGGTAATGTATTGCCAGTACCTATGTTACAATAGACAATACCTAACCTGCGGATTGCGTTGGAGAGTGCTTAAGTTCCCTCGTAGCCCCCGGTGCAAGTGTGCGAGGGAACACGGGGCGGTTTTAGTCAGTAGAAGTCTGACAGACTCCTCCGTGCGCCCCAAGACGGAGGGCATCCATGAGGATTTCCACGCCAATACCAAAAAAAAAAAAATATACCTCTACTGATACATCAAATTATGGTTTATCTACCTATGTCTATACATAATATAAAATAAATTAGAAAATGTATTCACTTCTATTCCTCTTTAATGAAAGCTTCCCAGTAAAATTTAATAAAGAACAAATGTTTTAAAACTGTCTCTGCAATTTCAAACGGCTGAATAACGTTATACCAGCACTGACAGAGCTTGAACACGACCGACCAGCTAAGCTTGTGAGGGATAGCTACGTTACCTGTCAACTCCTATCAATATTGAAATTAACAATGTTAAACTCAGTAAGCATGCGGTGGAAGCCGCCCTTATAAGCTTGTCGGATTTTTGCAAACCCCTCACAAAATTCTCTGCAAAATTCAATAACTCAACAATATCTGGTATTGAATGTAGCTAAAACTGTGGTCAAATTTCCTTCTTACGAATAAGTTAGATTAATTTTAATGTAGATACCGAATGAGTTATTTGTAAAATATTATTTTAGTACGGATTCGAATAGACGCCTATTTAAATTTAAATGATTTACTCGGAGTAATCAATGAAACAAAATCACCAATCTTTATTACTGATTTAGGTGAAAATGATCTTTACGCAAACACAATAACTTGTGAAGTCATATAACCAAATACATTCGTAAAATTTTCAAATTTATTAATGAATACAAATTTTCAAATTTATGCTAGATCTAAGTTCTGTTGTACTGTAACAATGTACTCCGCCTATCTCGCCATGTTCTACCATGTTTTATGCAAAATAAAGTTAATTTATTCTACGACTGTGGTATCAACTGGTGGCCCAGGGGTATCGACTGATTAGCGAAAATTATGTGACCGGAAAAATAGGTAAGTAGGTATTTTTCCCAGCAGTAGGGTAGGATACTACAAGTACGTACAGTAATCCTATATTATTAAACGAGCAATATTTGTATATATTTGTAATAACGTTCTCGAAAACGGCTCTAACGATTTCGATATAAGTTGCAATGTAGGGGGTTTACGGGGGAGGGGTCCGAAAGGGATACCGTGGCACCTGGCAACGTACAAGCAACTGAAGGAACATGGGTGGGTTTTAGTCAGTAAGAGTCTGACACCGCTCCGGCCGGAGCGGGAGAAGTTATTTGATAATTTCAGACCATCAAAAAAAAAAAAGGATTTTACGGGGGGCGAAAAATCAATCTAGCTAAATCTCTTCAGTTGGAAAATTCGTTTTCTCCTTACTTTCATTCGAGCAGACCTCGGTTGCCCAAAGTTTAGAACAAGATGGCTACCTTAGAATAATGACACGCCAACATGGAATAAGTAATTACTTACCATCATGGCAGCATGGAATTAGTAAGTACCTACAATTATGGCAGCATGGAATTAGTATAAACTATCTTTAACTATTAAATGAGCATCTCTATTTTCACCAGAAAGAACTCAATCGACCAGTTATTATTAAATGATAGAAAGATAGTTAACGAAGATTTGTAAATCATAATGATTGCAGATAATCATTTCTCAAAAAAAAATAAGTTCGGTACCTACATAAATCCTCATCCTTCTAATCCTTCCTAATCCTTCTTCCTAACTTGTAAATGTGAAAGTGAGAAGTAGCACATGGGTAGACCATGACCTGGGTTAGGACAGGATACTTTTTATCCCGATATTCCCATGGTATCGAGACTTATGCGGGTGAAACCGCGGGACGCAGCTAGTAAATGATAAAGAAAAGTGGAAGTTTAAATAACAAATTACCCGGCCTACTTGCGCCAGAGTTTTAAAGGCTGTGGGGGTGTTTAACAGCTGGCAATCGTCATTAATTTGAAGATAATTATGTGGCAGAAGACAGAGATAGGTAAAGAAATTATGAATAGGTACTAATATTTAAAGTATTTAGGGACTCATTTCATTTGTCAGTAAAGTACCTACTTTCCTGATAGGTATACGAGCATATAGGCTTGTGCAGACCAACGCGACTTGTCGCGCGACGCGACACCGATTATTGTTATACTGTGACATTTTCTTAGAAATTGTATTGTTCGTGTCGCGTCGCGCGACAAGTCGCACTGGTCTGCACAAGCCTTATTGTTGAATTTTTCATCGTAAAGAAAAACCTTCTTACGGGTTGGCAACAAGGGCCGTTTTTTAACACGCAGATTTGAGGGCTGACCTGAGATAATTACCTCATGCCGGGTCTGCTGGTACCAGTCGGGGGTGCAGCGAATGGCAAGTATCTCCCGAGCCCTCAACTCATTTTACTTGAAGGAACATTGGGATTTTAGTCGTTAGGGGTCCAACATAACCCTCCGTTCCACCCAGATGGAGTGTGTATCCATTAAGAGTTCCTAAAAGAAAAAAATGTACAGAGTGGTAAAACGTAAAATGAAATGTAACTCTAATTGTGGGTACACATATCTTAAGCGTATAATTAAATGAAACATAAGTTTAATATAAATATGTATATGCAATGCAAAATAAAGTGTAACACAACAACGAGGCGAGTTTGTTTTTACGTATTACATACCATGGAAGGAGCTCGTGGCTCAGTAATAACAGCCGCATGGGTCGATCCATCGGGTTACGCTTGCCGGAGTCGATGGGTGATCATCTTTACATACCGAGCCTCCAATCATAACCTCCATGCCTTGAAAATCTCGTTAAGCCGTTGGTCGCGGCTGTCATTCGTGGATCTTTGACAGTCGACACAAGCCCGAAAGTCGGACAACCAGTCGTACCAAGGGGTATCATATGACCCAGTTACAGGGTTGTAGAGGTCAGATAGGCATTCACTCCATACTCCTTCGGTTAGACTGGAAGCTGACCCAACATAGTTGGAAAAAGGCTAGGCAGATTTTGTCTGTTACATACCATGTTACGTTTTGCTAACCTGGACCTGACATTAGTAACTAGAACATCTAACTTACTTTTAACAAGGCAATTTCAGCGCAGGTTCATCTACCAAGCAAATAACCATTGAACACATACATAACAGGTTCACGACTGTAATCCCCAAAGGGTTAGGCAGAGGTGTCCATAAAATCAAAGTCAAAGTCAAATCATCTATTTCAAATAGGCTCATAAGGCACTTTTGAACGTCAGAAGATATAGTACAGTGTACACCCACATTTCGCCAATTCGTAATAAGGGGCGAGCCTATTGCCATTAACCGGGCACAAATCCAGACTCCGGGCTGCTACTGAGAAATTCCAGATGGAAAAACCAACTAATAACACTTAATTGCTCGAACGCCGAACCAGCAGTGAGAACCATTGATAGTGATTCCTTAAAATATCGCCAGAAACGTGTGTTAACGTTTAGAATGATACGTGAATAAAGTCAGTTCAGTTTAATTCACGTCCAGAAAATAACCTTAACGATGAAAGCCGTCACGTAACTGGGTCAATTAATTTGCCAATACCGAAATAGATTTTTTCCTATACTTCGATGCCGAAATAGGGTGAAATTGACCTGGCCAGAAAGGCATTGAGTTACGCCACTAATGGACTGCCCTAGGCCGAATACGCCAAATAGCATGTTTTATTCATTAGGTATCTGCTGAAACGCACTGACCTTTCAAATGAATCAGGAATATTTGGAGTATATTAGTAATATTTGATGTAGGTACCTATGTGATCGTAGTACTTACAACTTCTTGAAGAACCTATTTTTGTGAAAAATAATTTGTGGTGGTAATGTATTGCCAGTACCTATGTTACAATAGACAATACCTAACCTGCGGATTGCGTTGGAGAGTGCTTAAGTTCCCTCGTAGCCCCCGGTGCAAGTGTGCGAGGGAACACGGGGCGGTTTTAGTCAGTAGAAGTCTGACAGACTCCTCCGTGCGCCCCAAGACGGAGGGCATCCATGAGGATTTCCACGCCAATACCAAAAAAAAAAAAATATACCTCTACTGATACATCAAATTATGGTTTATCTACCTATGTCTATACATAATATAAATTAAAGTCGTTTTTCGTGTCTTATCCGTGTTTTTCTACTAAACTACGCAACGGATTTTGATGCGATCACTAGTTAATAATTAAACTAACAAATATTAACAAAACACTCGATGTTTTGTCAAGTCGTAAAAACCGTGCGAAGCAGGGGCGGTCACGAGTACCTGTGTAATAGTTATTTATGTTGTGAGTGCGGAAGGTAGGTGATTTCCGACGAGTGTATAAGTCGACACGAGTCGAAAATCATCTTACGCACGTGTATCATACAACGTTAATTACTATGCATTGTGCGAGGAAATAAAAATAAAAAAACGAGCGAGCCTTTGAGCTTTTGAGCGGCAGTCGCCTGTTATGTGTAACATCTGACATACGACGACGTATATAAATGATAAAAACAAAATTCATGACTGACTTTTGGCTTTGATTTTTACTTTGACTTCGACTTCTACTTCTACTTCTACTTTTACTTTTACTTCGACTTCGACTTCGACTTCGACTTCGACTTTGACTTTGACTTCTACTTCGACTTTGACTTCGACTTCTACTTCGACTTTGACTTCGACTTCAACTTCTACTTCGACTTCTACTTCGACTTCGCCTCGCCTTCGCCTTCGACTTCGACTTCGACTTTGACTTCGACTTCGACTTTTTGATTTTGACCATCGTCATAATCATCGCCATCGTCATCATCATCATCTGGTTTGTAAATACTAATTTGTGAAAAACGTTTCTCGAATAATAAAATCTCTGGGCTGACGACGGCCTCAAAAATTAAAAAAAAACAGAAAAGTAAAAAGCACTAGTGAAAAAAGTGACACTTTCCGCACTAATTGACTGCTTGGAAAACGCTCTTTTCGAGCAAATGCATTGTAAAATTCTAATCTTAAAACTAATTTTGCACCCAGATTTATGAAATAGAAGCTTTAAATTAAATTAGGGATTTAATATCCTAACTATAATATTATTATAAATGCGAAAGTGAGTTTGTTTGTTCGTTACGCTTTCACGCTAAAACGGCTGAACGAATTTTGATGAATTGCACATGGCTAGACAATGAACTGCGTAGAGCAGGACATAGGATACCTACTTTGTATCCCGGTAGTATGTTCCCGTGGTATAATCCCACACACGGGCGAAGCCGCAGGCAATAGCTTATATTAGATATAATTCTCAGTATTGGAATAATTTATTTCAGTAACGTCGTTTATTTATTTAGTTAATTAGCAACATTTCCTAATTCTGCAAATAAATTCCATATACACGAAATTATTATATTATTAAATCGTAGCTTTAATAAGTAATTGCTTTCAGAAATTAATACTTTATTTTAATCAAAGATTGTTTCTGTATAATTTTACCAGGAAGTCTTGGAACTCACCAACAAGAACATAAAGTCAAAGGGTATCGTACAAGGTACGTATTTCAAAAGAAACTCTGTTTATGAACTTACTAGCTTTTGCCCGCGCCTTCGCCCGCGTTGAGGTTGAAAATTATCCCACGAGAATATACTACCGGAATAAAAAAGTATCCTAGTAGATTCTAACTATGTGTGTGCCAAATTTCATCCAAATCCCTTTAGCCGTTTCTACGTGTTTGAGTAACAAACATCATACAATCTTTCACATTAGTATAATTAGTATGATAACATAATATAACATCACGCCTGTATTTATTATATTGCCCCGTTGGTCTCGTCGTCGCAAGCGCAACTGCTGAGCGTGGGGTCCTGGGTTCATTTCCCAGGTCGGGCAAAGAGTTATAGGGTTTTTCCATTAGGGATTTCTCAGTAACAGCCCGGAGATTGGAAATTGGCGGTGTGATACTTTAGAGGTATGAGAACCAGGGTGTAGAGTTCACTCATCCTCTATAGAAAAGGGAGGATCCTCCTACCGAACGGGTGTAGTGTCTGGCGGGCAACTGCCCAACGATTAATGTCGGGGAAATTATATATAAGCTGTTCGCGCGGTAAACTCTAATTGTGTGACGCCAGGATTTTCCGTGACGTCAGTTCGTTGATGTGTAGTTCGCATGTGGCGATGTAGATGCCGCCACAATACTCCCGTGCCTCGGAAAGCACGTTAAGCTGTTGGTCCTGCGCCTGATCTCTCTCCGGTCATGTCGAATTGCCGTGCCATCGAGCTATGAGAGTGAGGTAAGAGGGAGTACACCTGTGTCGCATACACTTGTGCACTATAATAAATATCTCCCGCGCCGAAGGCACCATCTCCTCTGAGATTGATCGCCATGGCCGGAATTCGGTCTGGAAGACTATTATTACATTATATCAATGGTTCAATGAACTGACCAGCCGCGTAGGTTTTTAAACGTAAAAGATGAAGTAAAGTATATGTCTCAACTTCAATAGGCTCGACCCCTATTATGTACATAGGGACTTAAGACCGTTTATACTAAAAGTTGGGAACGTCGCAAATAGCTGTCAAAAATTTACCTGTTTTGATAATTATTATATTAATATAATAAATATAATATTTATATATTTTTATTAACTTGGCAATATTACTGTATGGAAATAAAAAATGTGGCCAACTAGCGAATTAGAATATTAATAATGAATTGAAATTACTGCTTATAATTAGGTATAAAAACCTCGTGTGCTTACTATTAAAATCGTCGCCTAAGGCTTGGTTTATAAACTCACACTTGTGTTTTAATAACCCCTGTTATGTCAAAGTTTCATTTTTTTTTTTAAACCTTTTTAGGGTTCCGTAGTCAACAAGGAACCCTTATAGTTTCGCCATGTCCGTCTGTCCCTCCGTCCGCGGCTTAACCCAGACACTGTTAGTACTAGAAAGCTGTAATTTGGCATGGGTATACATTTTTTTTAGGGTACATGTAAAGTGGGGATTTTTTTATTTTCCCGTCTATCCCATGGTGTGGGGGTGTCGTTGGAAAGGTTGTTCGAAAATATTATGTGTTTGTTCAAACCATATTTGGATTCAGGGATCCGTTTGCGAAATATTAACCTTAAAATTGCTCATTTTTGTTAGAGTCAAGTGTGTGTGTTAGTTGGTTCTGGATATTTGGTAAAATTCACAGCAGTAGTATATAATATAATGAAATTAAATAAAAAAACTATCATAGCACTTACTTATGCTCAACAAGTTAACGAGTAATAATCGAACAACTTACATTTGCAGTTGAAAAAACATGTACACCCATACTTTCCGTATTGGAGAACATGTTTTTCAACTACAATGTTCAGTTTGTTCTTGGAATAAATTCATCCCATCTACGGAACCCGTCATTTTGCGTGGTCCGACATGCACTTTGCAGGTTTTTTACCTATGGGTTGTACTTGTACCTTAGTATTGGGTATTTTAATTTATATCACGGGAAAAAAACTCAAAATATGTATTTTAAATTTCCGCCATCCAGATGACTGAATAATTTAATAAAATTAGGTTTTCGTTGAGGCGTATTAATTACACGAAGTAAAATGTGAAAAATGCAAATTGTATAATCATCTTTTCCATTAATATTAGGTTCTCCATTTTGCCTCGTTACATCTGCTGTCAAACGCGGCACGATAAATTATTATTTGAAAGTTATATTAAAATTAATTAACACCATAATATTCGAAAATTGGGTAATTTTTTTATTGTATTTTTTTTTTCATTTCTCAGTTAGTTTTAATGATAGTCTGGCTGTTTGAGTACATTATGCGGCCTACCTAAATGTCCCTTTTTTAGTTCGTCGAGTCGTTCAACGCCTCGACGAGCTCCTTATGTTCTGAGTAGAACTACACGATTACTGACAAATTGTTGCACTGACTGGACAGATCCACTCAAATCTGTGTGTCTGTGTTCTTTCCTTAAAAGACATTTCAGGCGCATGCATGATCCTCACAAGATCTGACCAAAATTATTACCCCTGAGTTTGTTTGCTATTTTATGCCGATTTCACCAATGAAACAGCAGTTTAGATGTGCTGATAGCGTTCAGTTTTATTGGTGAAATTAGCCAATATTCTCAGATAGGAATGTTGAAATATACTCGTATATACAATATAAACACAGTGTAATTATTCCGTAATACATTTTTTTCATATAACGCTATTGATTTACGGGGGAATTTTTCCGACATCTTCAACAATCATCGTCATATTTCAACCAATTCACACAAAACCTGAATAAACAGCTAAACCTTGAAAACCGCAAGAACATCCGTTCGGTAGTTTTTGAGCTTATCGCGTTCAGACTGATAGACAAACGCGGCGAGGGGACGTTGGGAGAGTCATCAAATCATGGATTACAACTATAAACAGTCAAAATTCACAATGTTTCCATCGTCGTTTTAGTTCATCTATCAAAGTAGGTAGGTTCTTAAAGGTAGTCAACCCCGCCACCACTGAAACTAGTAAATTATCGAACAGGACTAGCCATTAGGACATAAGTGGAGAAATGATAAAAAAATCTCAGAAATTGATTTATCTGAAACTAAATCACCATTTGCGCCTTACGTGAAAAAATGGGCCCAAATTCATTTCGGATAAAAATAAGGTCAAGACTACACCTCTCGGATTTCCGAAAGATGAAAACATCAGTCAGCGTAATCTGTCGTTCTATCATGTTCGCCTCATGTGAGAACACGCACCCACAATTTAAATAAATTGACCAATTTATTTTTCGCGATAACATTTTCTCACCTATTATGAACGGTGATTTTCGGAAAACAGCAGTTTCCTGGCCACACCTTCGATAATAAATCTAAGGGAAATAATATGGGATTCATAGTAATGGTGAACATTGAACATGCCTACCGAGTCACGCATAGCTATTATGTTAATTTAGGCCAATATGCTAAGTTCAGGAAGTGGTGTAGCTAGTAAACTCAAGCTGTTGCCAAAGATATTGAGCCAATAAATGCTGACATCAAAGTGGATTAAGTAGGTTATGCATACAGAGTCAATTATTATTCAGTTCAGGGAAATCTGAGATTACATTGCATTGCTGTTATCCAACCATGCAGTGTTTACTATTTGTATGACCTAAAAATTGAGAAAGTCTATAACCTAAAGTACAGATTAGTACAGATAGTTCACTCCGCAAAATCATTTACATAAAAAGCGACTATTACTACGATGCAATAAAGTGCAATTCAGGTCGCACAGCGTAAAATTACCTACAGTTATATTCACCTAGAAGTTGCCTCTCTTTCTATCGCGTAACTCTTAGATCTTCTGACTACGTTACACTCACTGAATAGGGATGATGCCTGGGTAAAAAAAGAAATTCTAATTAGTCCGTCAGTCAGATAATACAAAAATATTAGACACGTATTTTTTGCTTTATCATATTAGTAACAAAATACTTAGATTAAACGCATTTTAGGTTGGGGAGTGGGGGTCACTACGTCACAAGTAAGTATAAAATCTAAATACTCGTGACGTCATGGCACATTTTAACTCAATGTATCGCCGTAATCTTTAGATTAAGTAAAACATGAAAAAATACGTGTCCAATATTTTTTAACAATCTCCAAGACCGACTAAAAAAAAATTTTGTCGTCATCCCTATTGGCCCAACAAGTTGAGTCCGTCGCGTACTTGTAGCATCATATCTAAAATGCGGAGTGACTGAGTGAACCTTCTGTATTTGACTGTGCCTAAGGTGGAACCGCCGCGAGCGCTTAAAGTATTCTCAATCAATTAAAATCTTTCAAATATAAATTAATATTTAGCACAGGTACCAACATTAGGTACTTATTTTCTCACGCAAAAAAGAATACATCTTTGGATGTTCTATGAATATGACAGATTTTAAATTAAAAATAATTTAACATGGAAATCAGACCCGCAACAATTCTACAGGGAAATCAATGTTCAAGCGACAATATTAAAAAAGGGGGCCTTCCGAGTTGATACATATCATATCATAAATATCAAGATAAACTGGTAAACACCGAACGATATATTAATAAAGTGACTTCCCTGTGGACAAACAAAATTATTATCATTAAATCGTATTATGTTATGTTTTTATCTATACGTATACAATATTAAAAAGAAGTATTTGTGAGTTTGTATGAAAGGAAATGAAATGAGATATTGGAATTGGTTCGGCGTTTCCTATCTGACTACTCTGAGAAGAAAGACCGAAACAAACTCAGAGGTCACGGTCTCTTTTAAAGTCCAGAAATAATCTTAGTCAGGCTATATGAGGACCATGTACATTGTCTGAAATGGTCTTTTGAGAAAAGAATCACACAAATTTGAGTGGACCTGTCCAGTCAGTGCAAGCATTAGTCAGCAATCGTGGAGCTCAACTCAGAACTTAAGGAGCTCAACTCGACGAACAATTCCAGAGAAAGGACATTTGGGCAGCCCGCATAAACTACTCATCATTAAAAATAACTGAGAAAGAAAAAAAAATGAAAGAACACATATTCCTCACATTCACATTATGTAATTAAATTAATATTAATACTTTACAAAGTAATCATGTCATTTTGTATGTAATATTCAACAATGGCAATGTTTATATAAAACTGGTAGTATATTTATATTGTATGTTTTTTTTTCTGGTGGTGGTATATTTTGATGATTTTATTGATTAATGTATGTAGGGGGGGTAATCTTCGGAACTACTGATCCGGCTCCATTTTTTTTTCACTAATTGTGTTGCAGAGCGTCATAAGATATATTTTATGTTTTAACAAGAAAGGAGATGGATAACGCACCCATACAAGTTTGGCCCAGCATGGACATAAATAAAACAATATATATCATGAAGAAACATTTGTATTTAATAGTCCTATTTATATTTTATTACTCTAGAACTCGGTGGTGACGAGATATCAGACCTTTTAATTGAATATTCTGGTATGACATTCTGACGTAATACCGTAGGTATGTACATTATCGTGAAGGCCCAGTGGTTAAAGCCTCGCTTCTAATGCACGAGGTTGTGGGTTTAAATCCGGGCACGTACCAATGTGATTTTTCTCAATTCATATGTACTTTCTGAGTATATCTTGGACATTACTGACATGGGTTATGGAAAAACATCCCGAGGAAACTTGGACTTATAGTTAATATTAGTCTGAACTTGCCAACCTGTCTTGAGCAAGTGTGGTAATCAATGCTTGTGCCTTCTCTGTATCGGGAGAGGCCTAAGCCCTGCAGTGGGAAAATAATAGGCTGGTATTATTATTATTTACTTTTAATCATATCACATAGACCAGTCCTGTGCTCCTCGCAGACAGTGAATTTCCGCGATTAACACCATGTGAAGGGCCTGCCTATGTGCCGCAGTGGACTTTTTAGCTGAATGATGATGATGACACGCGAATACGCGTTCGTTTGTTAGAACGATGGCAGCGTCGCGAGCTCTTTGGCCAACCCCCTCCTGAAATCACAAAGATTATTGAGAATTAAACATTGTTAAGGAAAACAGTCGAGAACGACATCATGAATGTGTCTATTACGTTCAAGATTACGTGTCAGTGTATGAAAACGAACACGCAGCAGGGATCTTCCACAGTTTACACACACATGATGATGGCCAACACTAGGGCTTGGTGTTCTACTTGTACCAGACTGTGATAATGTCTGCCAAGCCAGTAACCAGCAAGAATGACACACATGATCAGATGCAGTCACCTAAAATAAAACACCTATATAAGTAAGTATTAACAAATAGGCACCCTAATAAGAAGTGCTGGAGACGTTACTGAAAATATTAAAACTCACCAATCGCGGAGTAATCCACTGTCTTATAACAGATTGCATTTCATCCGAATCCAACGAATGCCTCTCTATGCGAAGCGTTGCTATACCACAGTTAAAGCAGCGCCGATTCTCCATTAGAAATAGGGCAAAATCAGTTGTCCAAAGTGCGAGTAAGCAAAGTAAATCGAAATGAGTAGTGCAAAGCGGGTTGGTCGGGAGAGCAGTAACAACAGGTATCCAGAAACAAATCCAAAGGTCGTCGTAAAACATCACAAGAAACCACAAGAAAACATTCATGCGGGCCACAAGACACACGATTGACTTAAATTGTCATGTCATTATTGAAAGACATGATGTCTTGACTTTTTAATGACAATCGACGTAAAATGGTGGTAATCAAAATAAAACAAACAATTAATGAATACTCTTTTAAATTGATATTTTTCCACCATGTTATGCGGACAAATGAAAGCCATGATGGAAATTTAAATATGATAAGCTTTAAAAAAAAAAAAAAAAAGTCTTTGTCCGTGCTGGGCCAGACTTTATCCATGTCCTTTCACGCGTCAGGGGCAGAAGCTAGTGAGCAGATAAAAGGATATCCTTGTCCATCCTTAACACTGTCCTTCTGTCGTATTTTTTTTATAACCGCAATGATGTTTACGGTTTCTTTTCCGGGAATAAAATGATTTATAAAGGTGATCTAATAATAGTGCCAATGCATAGAAAACGGTAAACGGCTGATTATGGACACGTCTGATGGGCAAATAACGTTCGCGTTCCAATCTAAGTTTCAATCCTCAAATGTTCATGACATTTAAGGCCACACACTTGTACTCACACGATTTTCTTGCCGTGAAAAACTACAGTCGATTCGCCGTGTGTAGGCACGCTCTCGGTGTTGTATGGATCACTATGGAAGCTTGTTGACAGACACGGCGCCACTATACGCCACGGGCGCCATCACCGTATGCATTGTCCGGTGCTTTTCCGTGTCATATACAATCTGACACGATTATTCTACGGTGCAGCTAGCGCGCCGTAGAATAATGCCGTGTTCAACGGGTAATAGTATTATTTTTTTTTAATTGATTTTCGCGTTCTTAATTATGATATTCCAATTAAATTTAAGTTGTCTCAAACTAAATGACGGGTTGCTAAGAAACTGATTGAATGATACAACCGCAGATTACATCAGCTTAGTTGTACACCTAGTTAATAGGCAGGACATTTCCTCAAACAATACCTATCTGTACAGTAGGTGCCGCCATCTTGCTAAATTAGATTTGATGGTTGAAATTGTATTACCATTATTGGAACAATGGGATTTGTAATCGACGCCTGGCTAATTTAATGGTAATCTCTGGAGCCTTAGTAAAGGCTTTTGGTATTCGGAAGATACCTTATACATTTTACTTTCATGAGATCTTTAAGAGGAACTTAAAGTCAAACTCAAAACATTTATTTAAATTAAACCATTTACACATTTTAATTGTCAAGGAATCGGTCAGTAAGAAATATGAAGCTAACTAGCTCCAAAGCGTAGTAGGTACCTATGGAGAAGCACGGGCAAGCAACTCCACGGACACTCCGTGGAGTTTCTTGCCCGTGGTTTTAAATAAATTGTTACAAAATATTGGTTACATCATTCATGTTGAAATTAAACATGTGAGAACAATGTAGAAAGACGTGCACGTTAGAAGCATCCATAATAAAAAGATAAAACAAAGTACAAAACATAAATTAAAATAAGCCATGGCAGCTAAGAGTTGACCAGCTCCAACTGACGGCGCCCATTCACGAACATGACGCATGGATCAGCACCATTCAGCTCAACCATTTTGAAGGGAGCAAGGAGATAGTAGTAGTAGGAACACGGGGTTTTAGTCGGTAGGAGGCCGACATAACCCTCCGTTATGCCAAGACGGAGGGTATCCATGAGGATTTCAGAACGATAAAAAAAAAGATTGCATGCTATTTAATGAAACAGTTGAGTTTTTCAAGGTTGTCCCAATAAAACAATGATATGTTCCTTAGTGCTTGTTTTTTACTTTTTTTTTTCAAACAAAAGTAATTCCAAAAAGTGCACACTTCGCGGCAGCCGTTCCATGTCTAGCAACTGCTTATGATTTGCTATGACAGACAGAACCGTCTGTCCTTGTCGCGACGTACGATTTTCGTCCGCACGCCATATCTTTGTTGCGCCGCCGCCGCCGCCAACAAAGTGTTACAGTAATATTTTCTCTTGTAAGGTAAGTATTCGGAAACACGTTTTCAATAGGTCTAGGTACGTAGACCTATATTTGCATTGAAATTGCATTTGCGGGAATTACCCTAGTCCAATATGTTTTGGGTAGCAACAGAAATGGGCGACGAGTACTTTAGGAGCGTTCATCCAAAAAGTTGGCAACGTCGCGAATAACTGTCATGTTTAACTGTTTTGAATAATTTGACAATATTTCTGTATGGAAATAATAAATGTGGCTAAATATCGAACTATAATATTGATTATGAAATGCAATAATTAATATCGTAATACCAAATATTTAGTTTTAGATGTAAAATATGTATTTCGAAACTTTTCAAATGACTTTTTTATACCAAAAACGGTTCCAACATCAAATCCAGTGTCATAATTGCAATTCATTATTAAGATTCTAGTTCACTCTTTAGGCATATTTCTTATTTCCATAATGAAATGAAATGAAATTGTTTATTCTGTAAATAGGATATAGGAATCACTTTTACACGTCATATTAAAAAAATATTAAAATTAGCTAGATGAGTTCGGCGTTTCCTATACGACTACTCTGAGAAGAAAGGCCGAAACAAACTCAGGGGTCACAGTCTCTTTTAAAGTCCAGACATAATTTTGGTCAAGCCATATGAGGACCATGTAGATTATTGTCTGAAATGGTCTTTTGAGAAAAGAACCACACAGATTTGAGTGGACCTGTCCAGTCAGTGCAAGCATTTATCAGTAATCGTGGAGCTCAACACAGAACATAAGGAGCTCAACTCGACGAACAATACCAAAGAAAGGACATTTGGGTAGGCAGCATAAACTACTCAAACCGCCAGACCATTATTAAAACTAACTGAGAAAGGAAAAAAAATATGAGTACAAAAAAAAAACAAAAAATTTCAACATAGTCCTCACATTAGGTAATTAAAAAATATAATACTTTACAAAGTAATCATGTCATTTTGAATGTAATATTCAATAATGTCAATGTTTAAATAAAACTGGTATATTTCGATGATTTTACTAAATAATTCTAATGTCAAGTTTTATGGTTTTATCACAAGGCTGGTAAAATAAACAATTGTGGCTGTATCGACGTCAGTTATCTGTTTAATTTTTTTAACAGCATAGACGGCCGCACTTAGCCTTCCTGACAATTTTTCTATGTGTGGACCTCATTGTAGTTTATATTGCCAAATACAGTAATATTTCCAAATTAATCAAAACGGTTAAATATTTGACAGCTATTTGCGATGTAGCCAAATTTTTTGATAAAAAATGTTCTTAAAGTACTTGTCGCCCATTTTTGTTGCTACCCAAAAACATATTGGACAAGGTTAATTCCAGATAGACAAGTATGTAATATCCATAGCAGTCACCTCACTTTATAAGTAGGACAATGACCCCAGCCCAGCATTTTCCCGACCGTAATAACACTAGTGACAGTCGAGACTCACTTTATCTACCTCACGAGTATTTTTCCCTTCGTTCCGCAATAACAACCGATTTAATATCTCGAGTAGGTACCTGGCAAACAGTCCATGACAAATATTACCCCGCCTGAAGGCAGACGGGGACTAAACGCCCCTAACACCCCCTTCTGATGCGATCTCCCCAAACGATTTGTAAATTGCTCTATTAATTTGGAATCCTGTGAGATGTTATCGTTCGTAAAATACTGGAGGTGGCAGAAACTCTGGCGTGGATTTGCAGCGGTTTCGTATAACTGTGTGTTGACTAATAATCAACTACGCTTAGAGTAATGTTAGGAGATAACAGTGTTTTGATGTCTACCTACAGTTTATGTAACTAAGCGGTCGTACTTATCAACCGACTTCCAAAAAAAAAAACATACGCCACGAACATACAACCTCCTCCAGATTCTATGTTCGTGGCGTATGTAATTTTTTTTAATGTATGTCCACCGATTTCTCCGACAATTTCGGACCGATTTTGATTTTTTTTTGTTTTTGTTTTGAAGGCTAATAAGGCTCTCAAAGTAAGTCTCATATAAATTTTATTATCTTTGCTGGGATAGTTTTTGAGTTAGTTTCAAAAATACGTATTTTTCCCACTTAGTCTATGTGGATGATATGATGATAACTTCCTGTCACTGTTATTTACATAGCAGGTAGGTATTCGAATTGTGTGGGGTAGGTACAACTAAAAAGGGAACAAAAAAACGACTTCCAAAAAAAAACACTAAAGAGTGAAAAATAACTTTAATTTTTGAAGTCGGTGGAAAAAAACGAAAATTTGTGGAGCTTGATTACCCAAAACAAATTACAGCTTTCTAGTACTAACAGTCTCTCAGTTAAGCCGCGGACAGACAGACAGACAGAATTGGCGAAACTATAAGGGTTCCTTGTTGACTACAGAACCGTAAAAACTTATTAAAATGTTTACCTTTAAATCTCCAAAAATGAGAGGCATTTGTGTGAAAAAAGAACCCGTGTTTGTTCGTCGTCACGTGTGTGTCTACGAGTAAGAAGAGACTTTCTTGACGTCTTCATTTTTATTTGAACAACCTAGATACAGGTATATCCATAAATGCAATGCCTTAGAACAATTTAACTAAGATTTTCATCTTAGCCTTTATTAGAACTCAATGAAAGAAGCAGCCCTTACAAAGGGAAATAATTAATCCAAGTGAATCTGTTATTTTCTTTCTAATTTATACCATCCTCTCCCCAACATTTAAATCGTTTAATCAAGCAGAAGCAATAGAATTAATTTCTTAAAAGTTATCCCCGAAAACGATATCTATTCAGAATCCTGATTAGTTTAATTAAACCAAGACTATGATTAAATTTATATCTCTCGCTTTTGTGTTTCATTAAGTACATAAATTTTGCCTAAATTCTAATCATTTTAGTAGTCATAAATACACATAATATTAGGCCCATTTTCCTAAATCACTCCTCCTTATAAATTAATCTACCTAGCCTTTTCCGACTATGTTGGGGTCGGCTTCCAGTCTAACCAGATGCAGCTGAATACCAGTATTTTACATGGAGCGACTGCCTATCTGCCCTCCACAACCCAGTAACTGGGTAACACGAATCCCTTGGTAAGACTGGTTGTCAGACTTTCGGGCTTCTGACGACCCGTTACGACTGTCAAAGATCCACGAATAACAGCCGGGACCAAAGGCTTAACGTGCTTTCCGAGGCACGGAGGAGTCTCGGTATGTAAAGATGGTCACCCATCCACGGACCAACCCCGGCAAGCGTAGCTTAACCTGATAGATCGACCCGTGCGGCTGTTATTACTTATCCATGAGCTCCTCTAGAGAGCTCATCGCTCATAGAGCGACTCCCTCTGACCTCCACAATCCAGTTAATTAAATTGGTAAGACTATTTGTCAGACTACCCTATACAGGGTGGCAGGGAAATCGACGCAATAACTGTTACCATGGATTCAGTACGTGATTCTGAACCCGCCAGTGTTGAAATTCTTCATTGTTTTTTTTTTTTTAATCAGCTGTTTCTTTCATTTTGACCACGTTGGCACTTTTCTATGAAAAATATGACGTATATTTTCAACCCTCCAGGGGTTCAGCATCATATACTGAATCCATAGTAAAAGTTTTCACGTCGATGTCCCACCACCCTGTATATAATTATAGTCTGTGGTCAGACTTTTGGGCCTCTGACTACCTGTAACGACAGTCAAAGATCTACGAATGACAGCCCGAATTAAAGTGCTTTCCGGAACAGGGAGGCGTCTCATTATATCCTGGATGGTCACCCATCCATGAAACGACCGCGGCAAGCGTAGCTGAACCTTCGATCGAACCGTGCGGCTGTTATTATTTAGCCACGAACATTACTCCTCATCTTCGTCTTTAATATGAGATAGCCAAATCCACTTGTAGTTAGACTATGGTTATTTATTATTTTGTTTATATTCTGTCATTATAATAATTCTGTTTAGAAAAAAGAAACAGAAGATATTTATGTACTTCCATTATCACAGCTTTTATTAAAAAAATTGGTGACGAAAATCTTATAAGTTTTCGCGCATGACTCACTGGACGACTTTCTTAGGAACAAACGAAATACAAAGGCACATAAACAGTCATAACAAGAATGAAAATAACATGTTTATCATAAACACAAAAATAGACCTGGGAAACTAAAACCCAACTACGACAAATAAGTCAACTAAAAAGGTATAAATAAGACATCAGAGACAGACAAATAAAAAATCCGGAGTGACACGTGTTACAAATCGCAATTATAAATCGAACAGATTACGTGTGTCTCCGGATTTTTTATTTGTCTCTCTGTGATGTCTTATTTATACCGTTCTAGTTGACTTTTTTGTCGTAGTTGGGTTTTATTTATTTATTTATTAGAGACAAAAAAACAGTTGTATGCCGGTCGGCTACGAACAAGACCTATCGGTGTTCCAAACTCGACCCCCTTAGAGCCCCAGCGTAACCTATAGGTTACGGCAGGTACACGCGGCTTTAATCTCTATTTGTACTATAGAAAAGGGTGAATCTGGTCTGTGGGCTGTTTCACTCTATGGCTTTTTTCAATTCTCGTCGATTAAATCATTCTTACACAAAAATATTTATAGACAACACTGCAAAAAAATGTTGAAACTGACAGCTCGCGCACGTCAATCGCGAGTCAAACTAAGCTGGTCGATACAGCTGATCTCACCCACAACTCTCATCAGGGGTATGACTTGCTGAGCCTTCCAAAGGTTGAGCTACAATCTTCATAGCAGCATCAGTGGAATAGCACTGGAAGAAAAAAAAGTAGGTTTTATTATGCAGTACAACCAACTATAAAATCAAAACCTTGGTTCTACGGCTACAAAAAAGTCTCCAAACCCGTTATATCAGTCCTTTGTCGAATTCGTTTAGGCTTTTGCTGTACTCCCGTATTTTTTGAAAAAATCCGTGCTTGTGACTCCTCTCTCTGCGAGTGCGGGTTGGAAGAGGGCTCTCTGGATCACATCTTCTTTGAATGCTCGAACAACGTTCCACCTTTAGATTTATATAAACGTCTCCCTAAATTTAAGATCCCTCTTCCGATTAATTTCCCCTCCTTACTAACATTTTCCTCTCCAGAGTTGCTTGTGGCGCTGATGACCTTCATCCGCCACAATAACATTAAGTTATGAACTATTCTTTCTGTGGGTGTGGTATGCATATATTCTATATTTTAACAAATTATTACTTATTTATATATATATATTTCTTTTTGTTTGTTTCAGTCCCGTACTAACCCAACAAGATCAACATTGTGTTCAACTGTATCAATCAAAGAATTTTAATTTGTTTATTTTTTATAACAAACACTTACTTTTTCCAACGCACTTTAGACATTGGCAGAATAGTCGATATCGGCTTTGCTTGCCATTTATTAAAAATAGAATAGAATAGAAGCTGGTCGATTGTGCGCGGTCCGCATGTATTTAATTATTTTAAATAGTTTTCTTGTGTAAATCGACGGGAAGTGGTGTTTTTCTGATTACTAAGTAGTTTTTACATCGTGGTGGATAATATTTGCACTAAATAACATCGTACTAAACCTATTTTCAACCAACCAAAAACATGTGAGCAAAAGTGTCTGTGGAAAAAGTGATTATTGTGTTATTTTGAGTGTTGTGTGTGATTTGTGTATTATATCGCTGGTAAGTACTTAAATTCTTATTAGAAAATAGTTAGAATATCGTTTTAGACGATATTCTAACTAAAATATTCCGTTTTAAAATATTTATGACGGAAAATATGTTTACGTAAACAAACGGTTAATACCTACTCAAATATCGTAATTTTTTGTGTTTTTATTTTCTGTGTTTGTCTGTAAAAACCCTGTTCTTAGATAACTTATCTATTCATAAAGTACCCTGCAAAATCTCGTGTAAATTGGAACATTAGTTTTATCATAAATTGTCTTATCACTAACCGGCGCAGCGGTCGATAAAAATCTTTATTTATCAATTATAACAAACGCACACTTAATTTCGAAGCAATACAAAGAATCCTTTGTCTAAACACGAACCCAAATCAGTCAACGATAACACCGGAGACGTAAGCAAAAAGCTCGAGTGTTTTGTTTATTTAAGTGCGGTCGTAAATCTGTCACCGCGGGTGGTCGTCCGGTACTCAACAGGTTTGGCACGCGCCGCGCGGCTGGCCTCTAGCGGTAGGCGATACAATAAGATTCTTAAGATAAATAGTTAGACATATAACCCACACTATTGTCCACGGATTAATCAAATAAGTGAAAAACGGAAGCTGAAGTTGATTTTAAGAATACTGTTATAAATTATTTGAATTAAGTGCTAATTTTAAATTTAGATGCTAATGAAGTTATAGTGAGATTTAAAAAAAAATATTAGAGAAAAACAAAATGTCTATGTCCATGAAATGCTTATTTGCTGACGACACTTCTCTTATTTTTTTTAAATAGATAGAAAAGATACGGATGTCTTTTTTTTTTTTTTTTTTTTTTTTGGATGGGAAATCATCAAATGACTTCTCCCGCTCTGGGCAGAGCGAGAGGGTGTGTCAGACTTTTACTGACTAAAACCCACCCGTGTTCCTTCCGTTGCCTGTATGCCGGGGCCGCGATATCCCTTTCAGACAAACCCGCAACCCCAGCAGGCATTGGTCTTTCGACCCCGTCGGTTGATGCTGACATCTCTTTGAGGCGCGCGTGGAACACAACGCGCCGTCGACACGGGCCTGGCCCTGATCGGACGGCGAGCTGCCCATTGCTCACCGTCCGCAGGCCCGCGCCTACGGTGGCCAGATACGGATGTCTTACATGTCAACGATAGTCTGGCTGTTATTTCGAAATGGTTCGCAGCTCAACTCAAAACTCAAAGCATTTATTTCAAATAAACCAATTACAGGTACTTTTGAATTGTCAAGGGGTCGGTCAGTCAGAAATATGAAGCTAGTTGCCCATTCCAACGCGTAGTAGGTTCCTATGGAGAAGAACGGGCAAGAAACTCCACGGACACTCTTTTCAATCAGAATATTTTCACAAAATATTGGTTACATCATCCATTTTTGTAATTATACATGTGAGAACAATGTAAAAAGACGTGCACGTTAAAAGCGTCAGTAATAAAAATAAAATCAAAAACAATTCAAAAATTAAAATAAATTCAAATAAGCCGTGGCAGCTAAGAGATGACCAGTCCCCACTGACGGCGCCCGTTCACGAACATGACGCATGCATCAGCACCATTTAGCTCAACCATTTTGAAGGGAACTTAACGATCCAACACACACGCCACCACCAGCGAGACATTTGAGTGAGCATGACATACTCACAACCGCCAGGGCAAACTCAAGTCAATGAAAGACGTACCCAGTAAATGGTAACTGTAAAGTAGGGACATAGTGCTCACACATGTGCTATGCAATTATATAATACTAAGAGATTGAATTTATACAATCTAAAGATAGTTTTACAATCTTCAGCAGCTGCAACAATATTTTGAATGCTAATCAATTAGTTTATGCGCCCTTGTGGAGCTGGACCAGCGCTGAGCCAAGCATTTTTGTCGTCGATGTAATCCCCCAACTTATAATATGCTTGGCAGCATAGTGTGCGTTTTATACAAGATTTAAATTTCGTTTCGTTCAATTGGAGTATGTGGGGAGGTATTTTATTGTAATATTTCAAACAGTACCCCATGAAGGATGAGTCTACTTTAGCCAGTCTGAAACCCGGTTGAATCAATTGGTCCCTATTTCTAGTCCTATAATTGTGTCTATCACCTCTTTTACTGAAAAGACTTAGATTTTTCCTAACGTACATGATGTTTTCATAGATATATTGACAAGGTACCGTCATGATATTAATATCTTTAAACAGTTCCCTTAGAGAATCGCGTCTGCGGAGGCCATATATTGCTCTGATGGCTCTTTTCTGCAGAATAAAAATAGAGTCGATATCTGCAGCCCGTCCCCATAGTAAAATACCGTAAGACATAATACTATGAAAATAACTGAAATAGACCAGCCTCGCGGTATCTACATCAGTAAATTGACGGATTTTTCTCACAGCATATGCTGCTGAACTTAGGCGTCCTGCAAGAGATGTTAAATGAGGACCCCATTGCAGCTTGGAGTCGAGCGTGATCCCCAAGAAAACAGTTTTATCGATGAATTCCAATTTCTCCCCATTCAATACTATGTCACAATCACTACTTTTAACATTCGGTAAAGCAAATCTAATGCATTTAGTTTTTTTCCCATTTAATACTAAATTATTAGCAGTGAACCAATTTTGTACCTGCAGTAGGGCGTTATTTACGTCGTCAAGATTTGATGCACGTCTATTTATCTTAAAAATTAGAGAAGTATCGTCAGCAAATAACACCATTTGTGGTTGGTTTTTTAATAAATGGGGTAGGTCATTTACATATACTAAAAAGAGGAAAGGACCCAATATCGAGCCTTGTGGTACACCCATTTTTACTTTTAGACCGAGTGAATTGACCCCATTAATTTGGACTTGCTGTTGTCTATCATTTAAATAAGATTTTAGCAAACTGAGCGCAAGTTTACCTAGACCGTAATGCTCAAGTTTCAAGAGTAAGGTTTCATGATTTACGCAGTCAAATGCTTTTGAGAGGTCACAAAAAATTCCTATGGCGTCTTGGGCCCCCTCCCACGCTGTAAATATGTGTTTTAATAAGGTTACACCGGCGTCAGTCGTACAACGTCCTTTGGTGAACCCATATTGCTGATCGTGTAAGATTTGGTTGGTGTTAAAATGATTAAGCATTTGATTGAGCATTACCTTTTCGAACACCTTGCTGAATACCGGCAGCACGGATACTGGTCTATAATTGTTAGTGTCTTTACTGTCCCCAGATTTAAAAAGGGGTATAACCTTACTGTATTTCATTAAATCAGGGAAGACTCCTTGATCCACGCACAAATTAAATATTAAAGCTAAGTATGGTGCTATAGTCTCGATTATGGATGTACAAACTTTGATAGATAATCCCCATAGATCTTCGGTCAATTTGATTTTAATTTGCCGAAAAGCTTTTATAACTATCATAGGGTTTATATGTTTAAATTGAAATTCAACCGGGCAGCCTGGAACATTCGCTTTTAATAAATCTATTGAGACATCGGGTGAGGAATTTAAAGCTTCCGTCGTTTTATATGGTATATTAGTAAAGAAATTTACAAATTCTTGAGCTACTTCTAAATTCGAGCTTAAGACACCACGTGAAGTCTCCAATGTGAACTCAGTGTTTCGTATTTTTTTCCTATTAGTTTCATTATTTATAACTTTCCAAACTGTTTTTATTTTATTTTCTGCTGATTTGATCTTGTTAGCTAATAATCTTTTACTTAAAGGCTTGTGCAGACCAGCGCGACTTGCCGCGTGACGCGACACCGGTTATTGTTATACTGTGAAGTTTTCTTAGAAATTGTATTGTTCGTGTCGCGTCGCGCGACATGTCGCGCTGGTCTGCACAAGCCTTAATGCGAACAAAACTAAATGTATTAGCTTCTCATTAACAAATGTACCTCGAGTGGGTCTAAATCTAAAACTTGATGGCTAAAAACTAGATGCAATAACGGAAACTATATTTTTAGGAATTACTTTAAATTCGAAAATGCATTAGAACTCTTTCAGGTAGATTAAGCTCAGCTGCATATGCAGTAAAAAAAATAAGGCAGTTGACTGGTATAGCCTCAGCTAGGTTAGTATACATTTCTTATTTCCACAGTATTATGTCTTATGGCGTTCTGCTGTGGGGATCGGCAGCTGACGTAGATGCAATTTTCATTTTACAAAAGAGAGCAAACCGCGCTATCTATAAAATGGGTCCTCGCGAATTCCTTACAAATTTCAAATTTTAGTTTTTATAACTTATTTTTTTTGTTAAATTATTTTTATGTGCTAATTAAGCCCTTTTATTTTATATCCAACACGGCTATATATATTTTTTTAATGTATTTTCTTTCATGACGTTTAATCTTCTAAAGGGCGCCGTATTCAATGTAATGTGACGTCATAGCCTATAACTAGCGAACAATCAAGACGCTTCGAACGGTATATCATTTGTCAAATTATGATGAGGAGTTTAGAAGTTATGAGGGAACAGATGAACATACATACATACATACCGGTCAAAGTCATAACCCTGCTTTTTGAAAAGACTGAATCTCACAAATTCAGGAATAGTCGTCACTTTTTTGGCCTGCCCAATTTATGAACCAACTTACATTGATTCGCATTCAGAAATGGTAAGTACCTACCACATAAAAAGTTGACTTTAACAATAATTTATCCAAAAATTATACAGTTTTCTTTCAAAAAATAATGTTGGACTAACTTTATTAGTACCAAGTTCCTCCTATTCATTTTAATTTCTATGTTACGGAAAGAAATGAATGAATAAAACATTTTTGGTCAAATATTTGCAATGAAAGGTAAAGCTTAGTTCGTAAGGCTATGAATAACAAACGTTCCCAGGGGAAGCTAGTCACTGCCCACTTTATTTTCATATCCACGCTTAATTTATTTTACCAATTATGTGATCCGTTGTTGAATTTACTCTCAAAGATAATTTCAAGGTGAAAGTTCAGAGGTATTAAGTCAATGTTGACATGTGAAATAACTTCTAACGAGAGCTAACTTCGCACTTCTAGTGTTTTTTCTCAAACAGGCTTGGAAATTCAAGCATTATTTTGACAACCTTCTCTGAGATAAATCGAAAATGCGGTACTGGTTGATTACATGCGAGCGCCCCGCCTGCAATTTTTGTTTGAAAATCCGTATCTGTCTCATTTAGCGGCCGAATAAATTACTATGAAAATTCATATTTGTCGTGTTATTTAAAAATGGAACGAACTTTTTATTTCAACACATGGCAGCCAAGGAGGTAACTGATCAAAGATCTTATTTAAATTTCGATTTGGTTTGCAAATAGAACTGTTTAAATGAAAGAAGAAACAAATGAACATATTGGTGAACAATTATCACTGTTTGTCATTGATTCTGGAATTTATAATTAATTTACTTAGTTTGAATTTCCTTACGATAGTCCATAAATGCCTCAGTTGCAGGCCGGGACAGTAAAGGCTTGTGCAGACCAGCGCGACTTGTCGCGCGACGCGGCACCGGTTATTGTTATACTGTGAAGTTTTCTTAGAAATTGTATTGTTCGTGTCGCGCTGGTCTGCACAAGCCTTAATGTTCTATTCTCTTCTCTTCATCGGAGTACGTACTTAGGTACTTACCAAGTTTTTTTTCCAAATAAACTTGTACCTAACCTAAGGTGGTAAATATACAAACACAACACTGGGAAGTACGTAGGTACCTAATATCTCTACCCACATCCATACAATTTCACAGTCGACAGATTGAGAAATTAGTTTTTTTTTTTTTTAAAGTTGTTTTCTCGTCTAGGACTGACAGCATCCGTATAATTTTTCTACAAAACATCGTACCGTTAGTCTCAGGAAATATAATATTACGAAAACAACTTACACCACTTTTAGTGACTTTTACATCTACGAGCCAAAATTTGTACCGAAGTTGTATAAAAACACGTTAATTTACATGCTAATTTCGACTCAAAGAAAAACAGGGCGAGTTCACAACGCGTAAATGATGGGGTCATCTGAGGAAAAAGAGAGACTGAAGTCAACATGTGTGTCAAGTGAATGGCAGATACTTTAAATACCTACATACACTGGAGTGGCCAGTGGCCGTTGTCCTTTATTAGTCGCTACTTTTTCTTGTGATCAATCAATTAGAGAAATACAAACAAACAAGCCAATTTACTTTTACTAAAAAAACTGCTATATTATGCTTTATTTTATGAAAATATCCAATACGTCTCGAACATAACACACGCTACAGATTTCGCAAATTGTATTCCGTTATCAGATCTCAGTTCCAGTCAGCTTGTCTACTCTCTGAATACGTCTTGTTGTCCACGTGATTGATCACGGGCACGCCTACACACGCCATATAGCCTCTGTTATATTTAGGTCGCAGTATATTTAAGGAGCAGTTCCATTGCTGCCCCCGGCAAAGCTACCCACGGATGCGCGGTTGGCAAACAAATGAATCCTCGTTGCTAACGTGAGTAGCCTCTCCGTGTACATCCTACGCAGCAGTGGAATTGCGCTTTAGACCTACTTGAGGCTGCTTATTCGGGAGTCCCGTACGGGTAGCGCTCGCAGTGCTCTGAAACGAGGGAGAAGTAAGATACGTTGTACGGGCTCTACCCGGAGCGTTATAGCCTCACGTGTGTCTCCGTTTAATGTGAAACTAGCAGTATTCTTATGTGTAAAAGGTTTCTAGGACATTTTACACCTAAGAATACTGTTACATTGCTAGATAATATAGGCTTTAGATATCGAAGAATAAATGTGGACCCTATCGTAATTCGAAATCCTGTGGAATGGGAGAAACCCTAGTAAAGCGTCGTGTAGACTGGCGTGACGCGACTCTTATAGCTCGTTCACATGATACCGGCGGCATGGCCGCCGGCCCTGTCGCACAAAGCCGCACAAGGAAATGAAGGCGCAAAAGCCGGGGGTACGTGCCGCGCGACAAAAGCCGGCGGACATGCCACCGGCATAGTGTGTAGCAGCCATTACAAAACAATTTCTAAGAAAACTTCACGGTAGAAAAATTTACAAATTTATTTATGAATCGGCGTTTTTTTTTTTATATATATATATGGTATATGGTACATGTTATACAGAAGTTTAAAATTTCTAACTTGTTAAATTGGTACGATAGAGTTCGTACAAAACCGGCCAAGTGCGAGTTGGACTCGCACTCGAAGGGTTCCGTACCACCTTGAGAGGCGCCATGGCGTCCTCACCTTCCGCCTGACGCAGGTCCTCACCAGACACGGTTGTTTCGGGAGGTTCCTGTTCCGCATAAGGCGGGAGGAAACGCCCGGGTGTCACCACTGTGTGGATCGCCCGGAGGACACGGTGGAGGTCTGCCCGGCTTGGGTGGAACACCACCGTGTCCTCACTGAGGCGATCGGCGGCGGCGATCTCTCGCGTCCAACCCCTTGTTCAGGCCATGGTTCGGAACGAGAGTGCATGGGAAGCCATCACCTCCTTCTGCGAAGCAGTTATGTTCGCGAGGAAGATGCTAGCTGCACGCCCTCGCGGCCCTAGTCGCCGCAGGAGACGCCCCGGGCGTCGGGAGTTGAGAGCCGACTTCCGGCCACCGTAGGCGCGGGCTTGCGGACAGTGAGCAATGGGCAGCTCGCCGTCCGATAAGGACCAGGCCTGTGTCGACGGCGCGTTGTGTTTCACGCGCGCCTCAAAGAGATGTCAGCACCAACCGACCGGGTCAAAAGACCAATGCCTGCTGGGGTTGCGGGTTTGTCCGAAAGGGATATCGCGGCCCCGGCACACAGGCAACGGTCAGTAGAAGTCTGACACAGCCTCTCACTCTGCCCAGAGCGGCAGAAGTCATTTGATGATTGCCCATCCTCAAAAAAAAAAAAAAAACCGTTCCCTACCACCGTACAATATTTAGCAAATATGACGTATTAAAAAAAAACTACTTACTAAATCTCGTTCAAACCAATTTTTGGTGGAAGTTTACATGGTAATGTACATCATATATTTTTTTTAGTTTTACCATTCTCTTATTTTAGAAGTTACAGGGTGGGGACACACATCTTACCACTTTGGAAGTGTCTCTCGCGCAAACTATTATATATAACAGTTTAGAAAAAAAAATATATTAGAAACCTCAATATCATTTTTGAAGACCTATCCATAGATACCACGTATGGGTTTGATGAAAAAAAAAAATTGAGTTTCAGTTCTAAGTATGGAAATTTATTGTTTTTTTCTATTTTTGTGTGAAAATCTTAATGCAGTTCACAGAATACATCTACTTACCAAGTTTCAACAGTATAGTTCTTATAGTTTCGGAAAAAAGTGGCTGTGACATACGGACGGACAGATAGACAGACAGACATGACGAATCTATAAGGGGTCCGTTTTTTGCCATTTGGCTACGGAACCTAAAAAATGGTCTAAGACCGATAACTTTTACGGCCCCCTATTTCTTCATTTGTGAAGGGGTTTTTTTTTTAAATATATATTTGTACTTTACTCGATGAGTTCTAAACAACTTCACCCCACGTGCCAGGGTAATAAAAAATGATTTTCAAAATCAAAAGTTTTATTGTATGTCCCCTTTAATTTTTTACTTTATCTAATTATTATTTTTTGTTGTTATAGCGGCAATAGAAATACACAATCTGTGAAAATTTTAATTTGTCTACCTATTACGGTTCATGAGATACAGCCCACTGACAGACAGACGGACGGACGGCCGGACAGACAGCAGAGGTTAGTAATAGGGTTCCGTTTGGCACCCTTCGGGTACGGAACCCTTAAAACACTTTTACACGTCAAAATTAAATTACGTTTTAATACTAGATAAGTTCGGTCATTCCTAACCGATTACTCTGAAAACCGAAACAAACTCATACGTGACATACAGTCTCTTTTAAAGTCCAGACATAGTATATCAGACGATCCACCAACAAAGTATTTATGTGTCCTCCAACCACTCTGGCAACAACATAACCGCATTTTACGACTATCTCGGGAAAAATAACCGTTCATTAACACTCAGAAATAGAATTATGACAGACACGGACATTCTTAGCAATAGTTTTAGAGAAAATGTCATAACTATGTGACTGAGAAGTTACTACCCGCTGGGGGATAAAACTTGTGCTTATGGGGGGTATAACTGTTAGGTAGGTACACTACACACACACATACCCACGTACCAGCATCATGCTGAGTGGAAGCCTTGTTACAGCCACGAGGTGCAGCTGTCGACTATCTCTGGTCTGTGCTCGTAATTATAAATCTATTACGTTTTGATTTTCTTTATTATGAGAGAGGAGCTCGTGGTAATTACAGCCGCACGGGTCGATCCATCAGGTTAAGCTTCGCTTGCCGGGTTTGGTCCGTGGATGGGTGATCATTTTTACATTCCGAGAATCCTCCGTGCCTCGGAAAGCACGTTAAGCCGTTGGTCTCGGCTGTCATTCGTGGATCTTTGACAGTCGATACGGGTCATAAGAAGCCCGAAAGTCTGACAACCAAAATACCAAGGGGTATCTATCGTATTACCCAGTTACTGAATTGTACGTCATAGGTTCCAACCCATACAGGCACTTTACTTTGTGTACATTGTTTCATCACCACTGCTCTCAAAACGGTGAAGGAAAACATCGTGACCAAAACGATGCCGTTTTCCTCACGATGTTTTCCATCACCGTTGGTAACATGGTAAGAGTTTTCGCGTCGATGTCCCGCCACCCTGCATGTAGTCTGTAAGTATTTGAGTAAAGAAAGTTGTATTGTACCTTAGTTAAATTTTACATGAATGCAAGGCTTCGATTTTGTACTCGCTAGTGAGAATTTGGGTCTCATTTGGTCCTCAAAACTGTGAAGAAAGACATCGTGACGAAACCGGCATGTCCTAGAACCAAAAATTCAAAGTCATGTGACAGCCACCAACCCGCACTGGGCCCGCGTGGTGGATTACGGCCCACTTCCTCTCACAGAGACAGGGCCTGTGTCCCAGCAGTGGGAACATTAAAGGGTGATTATGCTATGATAATTAATTATCTTTTTGTATGCACGTGTTTCTAAATAAACCAATTTTTCTTTCTTACACTTACTTACGGTTTGTCTTTCACATAGACAGCAGACATAAAATAACATCTAAAATAATGAAAAGAAACTTTCGGCAGAGCAAATAGAAACCTTCGAGGAACCTACTCGTAAATTACTCACGATACAATCAAAGCCTTTACTTAGGACTATTTTAGCAATGAATTTCAAGCAAATTAGGCATTTATACGAGTATAAAAACTAGGTTTTTCTCACGACTTCATCCGCGTGTATTTCGGTATTTTCCATACAAAGTTTAACTCCCATATTTCAATCCTTAAGAGGTAAAATATACTTAATAAATAAAAGGTGCCTATGTAATTTCTCACAGTGCATATTTTATCGAAATCGGCTTTGCGGGTTAGCCGTGAAAATGTAACAAACATACAGAATTATCTAGACATTTATAATACAATTGTGGTAAACTCCGCTCTATTATGGTCAGCTACCTCAGGCCTTTTCAAACAGTCCCAACTAATTAATAAAGTTAGGGGCAAAAATGTTACTAAAAGGCTTTGCTTTTAGGTTTTTACGTCTGAATTCGGTCTGATTAAGTCGAATATCCAATTACAATCACGTTTTATCCTAAATAAGAACCTCAATACTGCAAATTCGGAATGGACACGGCAACGTTAATAGTTTACTGAAAATGTGGTTTGTTCAAGAGTAAAAGCTGGTCAAAAGCGCTACTTTTCGACTGGTCTAATTCGTGGAAAAGTCGTGGTCTTTAGCACAGTATAAATAAGTAACAGTATTACATTTTCATAGAAAACGGCCGAAACGACAAGCTTCGAAATCTCAGTGTATATCTGACGGGAGGCTTATCTACCGAGCGGCCGCAGGTAATTATTTCAAGGTCACTGCGGAGTCATAATACTGTTACTTTATTATACTGTGCATTTCGTTTGGCTGCAGTAGTAAGCTCAGCACCAAGCAAGCCTCTTTTTGTCACTGTCATTTTAATTTATCTTTTTATCGACATATTACTGTGTACCAATGGCAACCCCATTTTTATTCTTTATCGCATAAAGCGATAACGCCGCCCATTTAGTAGTGTTATTTTTTTTTTTTCTGGCGTACAATAAAATCTTATATATAAAATTCTCGTGTCACAATGTTCGTTCCCGTACTCCTCCGAAACGGCTTGACCGATTCTCATGAAATTTTGTTAGCATATTGAGTAGGTCTGAGAATCGGCCAACATCTATTTTTCATACCCCTAAGGTAGGTAGGTAGGTAGGGTAGGTAGGTAGGTAGGGTAGGTAGGTAGGTAGGTAGGTAGGTAGGTAGGTAGGGTAGGTAGGTAGGTAGGGTAGGTAGGTAGGGTAGGTAGGTAGGTAGGTAGGTAGGTAGGTAGGGTAGGTAGGGTAGGTAGGGTAGGTAGGGTAGGTAGGGTAGGTAGGGTAGGTAGGGTAGGTAGGGTAGGTAGGGTAGGTAGGGTAGGTAGGGTAAGTAGGTAGTTGCACCGTAGATAAATACATAGTGCTACCCGTGCGAAGCCGGGGCGGGCAGCTAGTATAAGTATATAAATAGACAAATAATTCGGAATACGCGCAACAACCAACTTATATTCGACGTACATGGTTTTAATATTAAAGTAATTACGGTTAAATTATATAGAAAAGGAATTCCGAGAAACAAGTTCATCAATCCCTTTTCGCTTTTACTTACAAATTCTCAGTATTTTTTCCTTGTAATCTGACCGCTAATACACAGTCGTTACTCACACTGAACACATTTTCCCTTTTTATTTAATTCCTTTAACCCAAAATTACAAGCACATTTGAAATCCATTTTGGCACTATACCCTGTAATAAATAATAAAAGGTTTCTCAAAAGATATATGAGAAATAAAAATAACATTAGGTAGTATCTTGGTGATCACGCACGGGTCCTATTGTGGCTGTGAGGATGCCCTACCCGTAATCCTGTCAGTCATGCGAGGTTCAATGGTCTGATCACCGAGTATGAAGAACATGGAGCGGTATTATTATTTATTTATTTCTATATTATTGTACACCAAACTAGACATTACATAAAAATAAATTATATACTACAAAACATACAATTGGCGGCCTTATCGGTTACTGCGATCTCTTCCAAGCAATTTTGGAATGGATAGTAATTTTCTGGACATAATTGAATGGGGTCGTCTTTGGTCGTATTTTTAAATAGTATTAACTTTTTGAAAGAAAACTAAAATTTTATGGTTTTCCTTCCTTCCCATCATCAACATTGCTTCACATGCCAGCAAGGAACCAGGTATTTTGATTTATGCCATTCACCTCAGCCTGTGCCGCTTCTAGGCTGATACACCATTGAGCCGGAGTGGAGATAAATTAACTAAAAGGGTTAATAAATATTTAGCGGAGAAAGTGACGTTACAATGAAAACCGTTAATTTTCGTCCGCTCCACTCCGATTCAATGGAACGTCACCATTACCCAGGTTCTATCTGTGATTTTGCAACGCAATTAAAGCCTTGACAACCGTTTTATGGTTAATTTTGAAAATCACTGGTTATCGATAATAAGCCTAGCGCCCACACTGACGAAGCGACATACGTTCCTACTTACATCAAGCGTATGAACTTAAAGGATCGTCCTTTTAGTATTCTCACCGCTGCTTTTTTGGCAATTCCTGTCCGTATGATCACTCCATTCATTATCTACTCCATGTTTCTGACGCTATTTATCAAAGTCTGAGACCACAGCACAGCTTAATTACACGATAAAATAACAAGAGAAATAGATTATCATCGCCTATTGTTATTATAATATACCATATTATGTGACTTATGTGAGCCGAGTATAGCAGATTTTCATTTATGAACGATTGTAAGTCTCGGTTATTTACGTAAAAATAATCCGTAGTACTACGTTACCTACATAATAATCATTTCGTCATTTGTTAAAATCTAATTAGCGACCGACCCTGCTTCGCACGCTTTTTACGACTAGACAAAATATTGAAATTTCTTAATCCGGAATAAATTCTCTAAATGATGAAAACCGCATCAAAATTCGTTGCGAGTTTGAGAAGAATACTGCGGTCAGACAGACATAAAAACCGACTTTAATTTATAATATATACGTATTATGTATATATGTATGTGCAGATTTTGGTTCATGTGTTTTATTTCCAGTGTTTTATGACACACTAGCTTCCGCCAGCGGCTTCACTCGGGTGATATCTTTATAAATTATAGCGTATGTTACTCAGTGATAATCATTCAAGCATTCTACTGGTGAAAGATTTTTTTAAATTGGTCCAGTAGTTTTTGACTTTATCCATTACAAACAAACATACAAAAAATCAATAATATCAGTATAGAAAAAATTAAGTCCTTTTGTATTCAAAGACGAAACGTTAAAAAGCGGTTCACGGATTAAAGAACAGGTACAAAAATGAACTTTATGCCTCAGACTCACAGTTGAACTTGCTTTGGTAAGTATTGGCCACGCATGGATTTCTGCCTGCGATCACTGAGCCGATCAGAGAGCGCAATATTATGCCTCGCCCATAATCGACAACAGTTGTGTCCCAGTGCTGAGACACAGGTCTCCTCTCTGTGAGAGGGGATGGGCCGTAATTCACCACGCGGACCCAGTGGGGGTAGGAGGATGTCACACGTCTTAGAATTTTTGGTTCTGGGACAAGCCGGTTTCGTCACGATGTCTTTCTTCACAGTTTTGAGGACCAAATGAGACCCAAACTCTCACTAGCAAGTACAAAATAGAACACTTGCATCCGTGTAAAATATGACTAAGGTATTTACACAAATACTTACAGACTACATCGACGCGAAGCATGTTACCATGGATTCAGCACTGATTCTGAACTCGAAAAAAAATTCTACGCGTTGAAATTTTTCGTCAGTTATAAAATTGACCGCGTAGGTCAATATACTTTTCTGTGAAACAGTAGATTTTTTTTTTTATAACTAGCGAAAAATTTGAACGCAGAACGATTAAATCTGAATCCATGGTAACAGTTTTCGCGTCGATGTCCCTGACACCCTGTATAGTTGACCATAATATGAAATGTTTTGTCTTAGGGTTCGACGTGTAGTTGACCTCCGTAGTTTTCAATTATGAGAAACTTGGAAGCTAAGTAACGAACGTCAGCATCAGGAGCTAGGTAATGTCTTGGGGCGTGTATTTCAGCTTAAGGCTTATGCAGACCAGCGCGACTTGTCGCGCGACGCGACACCGGTTATTGTTATACTGTGTAATTTTCTTACAAATTGTAATGTTCGTGTCGCGTCGCGCTGGTCTGCACAAGCCTTTCTTTGTGAATGTTAATATATTTTAATTTAAGAGCCAGGTCTTGAGTCTTCCTGCTGGGGTTGCGGGTTTGTCCGAAAGGGATATCGCGGCCCCGGCACACAGGCAACGGAAGGAACACGGGTGGGTTTTAGTCAGTAAAAGTTTGACACACCCTCTCGCTCTGCCCAGAGCGGGAGAAGTCATTTGAAGCTTACCAATCCTCAAAAAAAAAAAAAAAGCTCTTGTGTCTTAGATCTTGAGTCTTGAGTCTTGGGTCTTGAGACTTGAGTCTTAGGTTTTGAGTCTTGAGTCTTGGATCTTGAGTCTTGAGTCTTGGGTCTTGACTTTTAGGTTTTAAGCCTTAAGTCTTGAGTCTTGGATCATGAGTCTGATGAAAAAACAAATCCTACGTGGTCAAAATGTGTGGAACAGTTCTTTTATTTTTAAATAACCGACGAAAAATTTCAACGCAGGACGGTTCAGAATCATGTACTGAATCCATGGTAACGATTTTCACGTCGATGTCCCTGACACCCTGTATAACGAATTTAAAAGGAAAACTATCACAGCTCAAAGTCAAAGTCAAACAATTTATTTCAATTAGGCACATAAAAGGCACTTATGAACGTCAAGTTTAAAAAAAATAGAATTGATTCTAGTCGCCCCTTCCAAAAGGTAGTTTTCGTATGGAGAAGAATGGGCAAGAAACTCCACCGTTACTCTTTTAAAATGTTTTTACAATATTTTGCATACATTAATTATATAATTATATGTGAAGACGATGCATCTAGAATAAGATTACTATACCGCGATAGGTAAAAAAGAATGAAAAATAAAGCAATTACAGATAAATTAAATATGTGACAGATACATGGTGCTCACATATTTACAAACATTGTAAAATTATACGATATTCCTAACATTTTAACAAGTAATACTAATAAGTCAGTGTGTGAGTTCAAGAAATCACAGAATGTAAAATCAGTGTTATAAAAAAAAAAAACAAATACATAATTAAATAAGCAACCAGTTTGATTTTGTCTAGTCTCTAAATTATCCTATGGAGCAGGACCAGCATGTTTCCAAGCATTCTTATCTTGGATATAATCCTCTAATTTGTAATATAGCTAAGTAGGCTTTACAAATTAACAAGTAATAATCGACCAACTTTCATTTGCGGTTGCAAAAACATGTTCTCCCATACAGAATGTATTCTTTTTTTTAACTACAAAGTTAAGTTTTTTCTTGTGATTCCAACTACGAAAACCTTCATTGTGCGTGGTTCGACACGCACTTGGCCAATTTTTTTTTTCATTAAAGTTTCCGGACTCCTAAAAACCAGAACAAAAGGAAAATGTATCATCTAGATTATTCTAGATTTTATAATTACCGAGTATCCATCATACACTTACGAGGTTTTATTTACCAATATCGAGGTCAACGACTAATACTTTTACTTAAAGATGTATAGGATGATATTTTTCTCTTCCTCCTTTTATTGGTACAAATAAAAGGAGGAAGAGAAAAATATTATTTATTAGTCTTTGATCACTTTTCTCAGAAAAATGATGGTTATGAAGATGTTATCTTACTTTGGTTTCCAATATTTGAAGTAACTCGTAAATAGTGTTTATCTATTCCAGATATCTATCACAAGTGAATTCCTGAAGAGTATTTTCGTAATTGCCTTAACTCGCAAAATTCTGTTTTGTTGTTTTGTTTCTGTTTTGGTGTGTCATCATTATGTTTTCAAAGAATTTTTAAACGACCTAGTATGCCTCTTTTTTTCCTCTTTTTTTAATCTATTTATTTTATTTTATTGTGTTTGGGTGGCTTACCGCTATCAATACAGGAGTAACAGTGTGGTTATTGACGACAAGCCATTTTATAAAGCATAAACTTACAAGCCACCGCTATTAATGACCAAAACATTAATTACGATCCTGATTTTATTCTATCAACAAACCTAATATTTATAATCAAAGGTTTAACAGACCACCAGATAATAGTAAAACATAACGTGCTTACAAAAATACATTTTTTTTGCCAACATTTTTAATTACTTATCTAATAAATGTCTCTAAGCAAAGAAAATAACTGTTACTAGCAAAAGTGTGTCTGAAATCAAAGGAAACCATTAAGTATAAAAAAAAACTTTAATAACCTAAGTACACAAACAACTTAAGTACGGAATAGACAAAATGACAGATTAACAGTCACAATCTGGCATTTTGTCTATTCTTCTGTCGACAAACCCCGTTTCTATGGTGGTCATGCTACGCGGGCAGGTGCACTATAAAGACAGGATTTGAAGTATTTGCAGATTTTTCGGTTACGATCCTGTGTTGTGTGCTGCCGCCGCCGTCCGCGTCAGTGCGTACATCGCGGTCGGAGGCGTCAGCGTCTGCGTCACGTGTCACGCTTTAGGCGAGACGTAAGGTGGCGTGGCCGCCGTCCTCGTTACACACGGAGCCGCTCGTCTCATTCACTCGCCATGTCGCCAGCCGCCGATGTTTGGACCCGTAGCACAACTCGTTCACATACACAAAAGCCTCTTCGAGCACACGCTCCTTGTAATGCAGCTGTACTCCATTGAAGCCAGTCACCGGCGTTTCCTTGAGACTATCATCGAATGCCCTGTAAAAATTAATTGTAATAATTATACAGGGCCAAATTAAATTATTCGAAAAGTAAAAAAACAGCGAGACGTCACAGGTTTAGCTTTTTTTTTTTCTGGCCAAATCAAAATGAAACGAAAAAAAGTATCATTTTCCAACTTCTTATTCATCCAAAAGGGATGAGTAAAATGAATTGTGGTTTTACATTCTGATCCACACAAGATGACACTAAGCTAAGCTAATTACGCACCTAATCACTTGATCGCTGTACAAGTCTGTTAGCATATCCGAGTGTTGCTGGAAAACATTATTAAAGCCTCTTGACACTGTCATCAGGGCGTCAGCGAGGGGAACAGTGTGGGGCGGCCACAATTGACCAACCTCAACCACGTCTCCTATCGGCTGCACCCACGGTTCTTCCACCAGTTTATTAAGCGAAACCGTAAAGTGTGTCGTACTGCACTCCGGTCTAATTCGTGGCTCACGGACTATCCAGATGAAACCGTCCTTGTAGCCCATGTTACGCTGGACAGCTGCCGCAAGGATCAAAGTGGCAGTGTCTGAATCCGTGTTGATCACCACCACACGTATATTTACTTCTTGTATAACGCGTAAAGCTTCCGTCACAACTCGTTCCGTTAGGTTGAATGGTATTTCAAAATCGTGAAGAAGGAATTTCGCCTTGTCTTGGAGCGCAGCAAAGTAGTGCCTAGCGAATGTTGTTGGCTGGGAAAGCACGGTGACGCGAGTCCAGCCTGATTCGTTGACGAAGTGCTGAAGCGCGAGCGCGATGTGCCTCAGCCGGCCGGCCGTTTGCCACGTGGAGTTGCCAGTCGCGTGCTCGTCCGACACTACGTGCGCAAGCAGTAGCGGCACACGGTGCGTGGCTGCCACGGCTGATGCTGCTGCAGCGCCTTCCACAGTCAGCGACACCACGCCCAACATGTTGAGATCACCTGAGTGTTGCATTAAGTTATCTAACCTTCTGCTCATGTTGTAAGTATCTGAACAATTAATAAAATATCTACGAAAACTTATATTCAAAAGTATTGGGCTTTCTTTATATATTCGATGTCCGACAGATCTAATTAACATATCGTAAGACTTAACATCGGGATCAGCTCGGCATAAAAAGGTCGCTACGGTAACTCGTTTGTTTGAATTATGAACCCTCTGAAGATAACTATTGGTCTTCTCTGCCAGCTCGCAAGCGGCCTCTTCGAGGTTTACTCCGTTTGCTTCTTGGTCAAGTAGCACTCTTAACGATTCTGGCGCCGGGTTAAAATCTAGAACTAATGAAAAAAGCTGACTGTTGTACTTTAAAAGGTTACTGTCAGTGACGACCATTCCAGTATAGTCATCTAGTTCTGGTTTACATACAACATCATCACGATCGGACACGCAGGGAGGAGGGTCCAGGACTCTCACGTTCGGCTCTCCACTCCACATGTCAAAATCGAGGAACAAAAATGAGTGGTTGGATGTTACTAGATAGCGCTGAAAGACAGTGCGGTTGACAAAGACTGCATGCGTTTGAGTTCCAGCAATTTCAGCGCGCTGCTGCAGCTTTTTCATCGTTGCTTTGCAGTCGTCACCCACGCCGATAATCTCCACCGCAGCGATAGACACAGCGAAACTAAAACAAAGACATTTTATTTGTTTATTTTGTTCACAATACGATTCTTAAATTAAAAGCATGTGATACTTACGAGTATGGCGAGGGAACAAGGAAGCCGCAGAGAGCACGCGCAGTCAAGTTGGTGTAAAATGTCCAGTTAGTGTGCTGACAGGCGTCGATCAACCGTGCAGCTGGCGTTAGCCACGCGTGCAATCTACGACGCGTGGGAACGTGGCTCGGGACGAATGTTAACCCTTCTCTGTTGACCTTCCTCATGGCCTCAGCCGCCTCATCCTGAACCACCGCCGCTAAACTTATTACCAATCTGTAAACACTACAGCGTTAACCAATTTTTGCTTTCACGAATAAACTTTCGGCAATAAAAAGCGATAATCATTTCGTATTGATTTATACAACCTAATTAATGTTTTAATATTTTATATAATACTAGTCTTGAAAATATTTTGTATCAATAACTAGCCAGGTTTTAATGTAAAAAGCAAGTGTTTTAGATCTCTTCTGAAACACTGGTTAGGGTTAACCACATTTTACTGCTCGCTGCACAAATAATTCAGATTTTTTGTGAAACCCCTAGGAAATTGAGCTGACGAACTGTATCTGCACAGAACGGAACACATGTCACCATATTTTATTGTTAATTAGTTAATCTTTCATTGAACTTCGTAAAAATAATGATAAAATAATCTTAGATGCAGTGAAGGTACGTACTCATCGGGTTTATGCAATTGGGATAAGTGTGTGCCTTCGGGTGCCAGATGTACACGCTGGAACTTGTACACGTGGCGCAGCAGTGCGGCCAGCAGTGCGGAGGCAGCACGCGAAGGGTCATTGCTCCAGTGAAGCGTTACATTCATCGGCCCGCGGAGCTTTGCGCACCGCACTCTCGGATTTTTTTGGAAATCCTTATCAGGCCAATATTTGACAGCAGCAACCGGGATGCCTGCACAGTCCCAAAATCTTATTAAAACTGAAAACGTAATTTTAAAAAGTATTATTTTATTTTTGGCTTATATCTGATAAAAGTTAGACGCGGGACATATACACAACTCCTGCGCCGCACCGTCTCCTCGCCTCTTGTGTATGTCCTGTGCCACGTCGCGTCGTTCCTATACATTTTGTATGAAATGTGAAACGGGCGGCGGCGGCGGCGCAACGCCCGCGCCACACCGTCGTCGCCACACCGTCGCCACGCCCGCGCCACTCGCCACTTATGTATGTCCCGCGCCTTAGGTTTTGTTGAAACTTTTACAGCACACAGTACCTACTCATAAATATGAAAATCTTTTACCTTGGAACCAACTTTGATATATCAATAAAAAGGCTGTTTCATACACAAGTGCACTGATACGATGAAAATGTTCAGAGCAGCTGGTTGTTTTTCGGACTTAGTTCCATTGTTCGCATGTATCAAGATCATGAGATTCATGAGTAGGAAAAAAAAGTATTTAGGAAAATTTAAAATAAACAACCGGTGAGCAGCATAAAAGAAAATATTTTTATCATTGTCATAATAAAAAAAATATTTTCCTTTATTTTTTTTCATTTACATTTTTAATAAAAAACATAAAAAAGTATAAAGTAGCCCATCGGCATCAGGAACTGGGTTCAAGCTGCCGCTGGTCAGGGCTCTAGAGAGAGGAACCTCCTCACTATGCGTGCCGTGTCCAGGAGTACTGTTTGAATTTTAAATGAACATTGAACATTGTATGGGCGATTCTCTGTAACCTCGTAATAGGCTGTCCCGACCGTATTTTTCAAAAAGTAATTTAATTATTTTTTAAAAAATCACTTCTAATGAAACTTTAACCTCGAAACTTTACGGGCACATTGTTTTTAGAACCGTAACAATCTTTATTTTTTTTCTAGGCGTGATAGAAGCTCTAAAAATACAGTCCCCTGGCTGTCCCCATCACTATATTCCCGCCTAGAAACAAGATTTACGAAGAAGTTATTGAAACTACACACATTTGGCAGTTAATATAATAAGAAAAATAACAAAGTTAATATTATTTTCGTAAAACAAGGTCTCATTACGAATTTTATTATATTAGTAAATACCTGTAAACTTTGTCCCCAGAATTTCCATACAGTCCCCTGCCAAAAATTTAAATCCATAATAAAAAAAAATGGTAATATTTACAAACGTTTTTTAGAGAGAAATGAAATGCAATTATTGTGAAGTTGGCAACCTTGCCGAATGTGGCGACGAGACGCCTTTTTTTTTAGTGTCAGAGCGTAATTTGTGAGGTGAACACGCGTTTGGTCCGGTACCACACACAGTCCTCTGGTAAGTAATAATAATTATATGTTAATTACTTTAATTAACGCTATATAGTTTATTGTTTTATTATTTATGTCTAAATTGATTGGTAGGTTCTTAAAAAACTATTTTACATCAGTTTTGTAAATATTGTGAAATGTAACCTAAATACACAGTCCCCTGGCAACAGTCCTCTGCCTGAAAATGCAGCAGGGGACTGTTTTACACAACAGGGGACTGTGTATTTTGCGTATTAGTTATTGTTTTTATGTGCTAGTCTGTTTTATTAATGTAAGAATCATGTAATTGCTTCGCATTATTTTCCTTTATAAATTATATATTATTTTACACAGGCCGATCGAACACACATGATATGGCTCCTAAAAAGAAAAAGTTATCCCGAGAGGAAGTAGTACAGAAAAAGAGAGAAGCAGAGCGACTACGATACGAAAGAAGAAAAAATTACCTGAAAAGAGAGAACAAATGAGAGAAATTGAGAAGTTGAAGTACCAAAAGAAGAAAGTAAAAGGTTTGCGAAAATTAGTACAGGACATGACACCTCGTGAGCACAGAGCTGCCTTAAAGAAGTGAAAAGAACATTGTACTGTATACCGAACCAAAAGACTAAGACTGAAAAGTGTCACTAATACTTTTGTAGGAAAAAATACGCCGTTATCAGATCCAGATGCAGATACTCCGCCTACAAGACCCGCCACTCCAGTTCCAATTCAAATATCTGCTCCAAGTCCAGCAGTCTTCAGTACTAGTCTACAGCAAAGTAAAAAAGAAGCCCCAAAGCGACGTAAAAGGAAAGGTTTTAAAGGCACTTTAAGTGTGCATCAGGTCGCAGGTGTCTATTCCAGATCCATCCTCGGCCTTCCAACTAAATGCAAAACACTTATAATGACAAGCATCATCTGCTTTTGCAACAGCAGCGAATCTTGAGAGTATTATAAGATTGGCAGTATCAATTTTCCTGTAAAACCTAGATAGACAGTAGAAGAAGTGTTTACAGAGTCTGAACCGGAAGATCTTGAATCTGCTAAGCCTCAATTGAAACCTACACCAAACAAGTCCCCTCAAAGATTGGACGATGTTATAGAAGGAACGAGTGGCATTCGGAATACTGGAAATTACGTCCTTGTAAAATATCCAGCTAAAAATGTAGAATATTGTTAGGCTGCCGTAATTAATTATATTGATGACGATGAAGACGACGTACGTGTTACTTTCCTCCAGATATGTAACCAAAAAGTGCAGATCTTTAGAATGGATGATAATGACATTACGGACGTGTCATTTGATCAACTGGTCGAAAAGTTGGATAATCCTAACTTGATTTTGAATGGAAATAGAATATTTTATCAGTTTTCTACTCAAGTAAACGTTTTCTAGCGCTAACTTTTTAAAATGTTAAGTTCATTGTGATTGATCTATATACGTATAAGTGCCTTATTTGATTTAGAAAAATCCTTAGGATTTGATTGGAGATCTCAGTTGAAATATCATATAATTGGGAGAAAAGACTTTTCTAATCATTATATTAATGATAGTAAGTATTTCAATGAATACTGCATAAAGCATTTAATGATTGATATTATTATAATAAGACTATGTTTATCTCAGTGAGTACAGAATGTTTCTAGCACTTATGGTTAATTTTTGTTATGAATGTTTAAAGAAACTTATATTTTGTATTCATTTTTTATAAAGAAACTTTGTTGTTTATTGATGCGAAAATATGTCATAAAAACAATAAATGTTTGATTAATGTTAAATGATTTTTTCTCTCACTAAACAGTCCCCTGATGCCTCAAACAGTCCCCTGTCATGATTTTTTGGAAAATCGCTAATAACTCGGAAAATACATATAAATTCAGTGGGCCTCCTTATCTAACAAAAATAATAGTTAATTTTCTTCGAAAAGGTCCCATACAAATGCTGTCCTGGCAATTATTTTTGCCATTTGCCAAAAAACCGTGTCGTATACACGGTTTTTTGGCAAATGGCAAAAATAATTGCCAGGACAGCATTTGTATGGGACCTGTACGAGCTTACAGAGAAATGCCCGTATATATATAAATTATATTTTTAAATATTTGAATACAAAAAAATATTAAAACACATAAAAAATATTATATTAATACGTGAAGCAAAAACTTTGTACCCCACAAAGTTTTTGTTTCACGTATTAAGGCTTGTGCAGACCAGCGCGACTTGTCGCGCGACGCGACACCGGTTATTGTTATACTGTGAAGTTTTCTTAGAAATTATATTGTTCGTGACGCGTCGCGCGACAAGTCGCACTGGTCTGCACAAGCCTTTAATATAATATTTTTTACTCGTATGTGTTTTAATTTTTTTTTTATATTCAAATATTTAAAAATATAATTTATATGTATACAATGTTCAATGTTCAATTCATGAAAAATTATCGAAAATTAACTATAAAATTAACTTTTTTTATTACTTTTTTTATTCTATCTTTAATATTATTCATGTTATTCAATTTTAAAAGAGTCCATAAGTGCTCCACGTTTCAATAATTTTACACAAGCATGAGAAAAACATGACGGTACTGACTTGCTTGGGTTTTTGCCGCTAGGCGGGAGCAGATTGGGTGCTCGGTTTTGTAGGCGTCGGCGTCTGTTATGTCGGGCGTGCATCTGTTGGGGGGCCTCGAACTGCGATATGAGGCAGAACTGCTGCTCATCAGTAGTGACAGCAAGGTCAGCGCCAACACCCCCTGCGCCGTGGATATATCGCCTGCACTGCGCATGGCTGACTGGTAGCAAGAGACTCGAGACATGTGCCACCGAACACTGGTCGGTAGCGAATGGTTACTGCCCGCTCCTGTACCGGCACTTCATTATAACTCCTTCTAGAAAAAAGTTTAGCTATACATTCGCGACTTGTCGTGCGACATTTATCGCAACAAAACACGGACTACGCAAGCCGATGTCATTGGAGGAGATGTGTTTTCTCTAGAAAAAGCATCGAGAAAGTTGAGTCGTTTCTTTTTATGTCGAGATCTCTTTTCTCGATAGTTGTCATCTCATAATTTTCCTCCTTTTCATCTTTTTTGTACGGGCGCATATACAGGGTGGCACGTGAAACGAGTTCCAAAGCAAAATTTTAGAAGCCTCTCCAAAGGATTCCCGAAACACCCGTGTATGTTCAGCGATTATTTATAGTTTAGGAGTTAGATCTTTTTAAATATTTTTAGGTAAAATTCTCACTTGACTTCAGACTTTTTTATTTTTCTCTCTTTCTGTGTCGCATTTTTGTACTTTTTTTTAATTTTTGGAATGCTTAAATTATGCTCTACGATCCTTAAAAAATACTATCTGTCAAATCTAGCAAAGTGACTAAAATTTTGGTCAAAGGGCACATTTTTGCTCGTTCTAGATTTTCAGTTTTTATAAAAAGAAAAAACGATGGTAATGACCCCAAAGTAGTTTAAAAAACTTCCACGGGCCCTCAGATTTCTAAAGCAATACAAATAATAAGAACTTTTTAGGACATAATTTTGAGAAATTGGAGGTCGAACATGGTAGTTAAGGCAAAAAACACATTTTTAGGGTTCCGTACCCGAAGGGTACCAAACGGAACCCCCCATAGTCCCCATACAACAATAATTATATTTGATAAAATTACTTTGTAATTCACAGTATCATTATGAAATACAAATTAATATTTGCCTTTTATTTAATTTATCATGAAAGATATGCTTTGTTTTGTATTTTTATTTAATTAAACTAGAACTAGCCAAGTGCCAGTCAGACTCGCACACGAAGGGTTCCGTACCATCGTACAATACACAATAACACCGAAAAAATAATTTAAAAATTAAAGGGGGTCCTAGAAAAGGGAAATAAAAAGTCTAGAAAGAATTTCCCTAAAAATATTAAAAACTGTCTAGCTCCTAAACTATGAAGGTAATCGCTGAACATACGTGAGGATGCTTATAAAAAGAAGGGAAGCCTTCGAGAGATGCTTTTAAAATGTTGTTTTGGACCTCGTTTCACGGGCCAACCAGTATAACATAGGGAGTAACCAGGGTTACTGTGTCTTCTTCTCTTAAAGTTATTGTCACAGCGTCTCATTCGTATGGGTGGCCTTAATTCCTGAAAATTATAAGAAAAATTTACTTGCTGATAACACAGGAGCACTAACGAATAATACGTACCAATCAGCACATTTCAAATCGGATTTCCTTCTGTTTACAAGGAAACAAAACGGTTTATCCTAATTAAAATATAATAAGGTACCTACAATAACAAGATTAGAAACAAACTAATAGTAACACTACCGATAAGTATATTATTATTATTAAATTCCATAATTACTTGTTTAATCCATACGCAGGCCAACTTATTATGAAAAATCACAGAATTATCGTCCCTGAATGAATATAACCAAACAATAACGAAGAATAAAAGGTGAATATAATCTAAACTACATACATAAATAACATCACGCTGTATTCCCCGAAGGGTTAAGCAGAGATGTACATATACACTACACCCACATTTCGCGAGTTATCTTTAAGCCTCATGTAATAGGAGGCGAGCCTATTGCCAGCAACCGGGCTGCTACTGAGAAATTCCAGATAGAAAAACCCAATAACACTTTGCCCGACCCGGGAATCGAACCCAGGACTTCGTGCTCAGCAGTAGTTCCTGCGACCAGTGGACCAACGAGGCAGTAATGTAAATTAATACTAAAATCATTTTCTAAATTTGAACGGCTTAAAACCTATGTTTTACTTACCAAACTATAAAGTAAGGTGAAGGGTTGTGTTCCTTCCTTCACAACTGACGGGGTCCGCTAGGACCGATGCCTGCCCGGGTCGCGGGAATGTCCGAAAGGGATACCGATGCCCCTGGCAACGTACAGGCAACTGAAGGAACACGGGTGGGTTTTAGAGAGTAAGAGTCTGACACGCCCTCCCGCTCCACCCAGATCGGTAGAAGTTATTTGATAATTTCCAATCCAAAAAAAAAGGCGAGGCTTAAAACTTTTTAAAGTAGTGTAAAACCAGAATATTGTATTAAACTTACCTACAACTGTTCTTAAAAGCTTACATGGAAACTTTAGGGTACGTCACTCAGAAGAACTTATAAACTTATTCGGTACCACTATAAGAATTCCCAGGTTTCCTGACAATTATTAGGAACTAGCTGGTCCGACACGTTGTCCTGTTTCAATAAATCGTTTTAAAAAAACCATAGAAAAAGGAACGTTCAGTTTATATCGAATTTGAAAAAAATCCATAAAACTTTTCCAAATTTTATTTCCATTAAAACCTATTTCAGACTTACGAACAGTTTAAAACAAAAAATTGCCATATTGGTCCAGGCGTTCTCATGTAATGCGCTTATCAACTATCAGTTTTTCATTTTTCTTTCTATAGATAATGCGTAGTTGTCAAGTCTGGCTAATGAGATGACTCAACAAGTCACTAGTTACCTGTCAGGACAACACTAAGTCATAGAGATACCTACCACGGAACACAACTGTACGATAAGAATTCACACCACTAATATAATATTGTAGTCTGTGGCCACCACTGATGAAGTCCTTTTGACGCGGCGCTAGTGTCTATGTCATTGCATCAATAGCATTGCAAGAAAAAAAATGATCCTCAATTTTCCGCCATCTTTCTTTCGTGGCGCGCACTTCTAATAACGTCTTTCGTTGTTTTTTTTTTGTGTATAGGTAATTTATTGATTAAATTATACCAAATCTCATGACATCTAAATGATACTTAAACTTAATACCTTATATTTTCGTGCCATTTGGGGTTGAAACCCTCGGGCCGTGGGGTCCGAGTGCTTACGGCCTCTTTAAAGAAATCTCCAAACGGCTATATGACACTTCCCGTGACCCAAGGGCTGGTTTTTACCTTGGGCAGAAGCTAAGCATTGCCATACAACGTGGCAATGCGGCCAGTCTCTTGGGTACACTACCAGTCGACAGCGATACGGATGAATTTTTCGATGCTATTTTTTTGTTTGAGAATAGTTTTAGTTACATTAATATATAATTTTGCTACTTTTATTAATTAATTAGTTATAAGTTGTTTGTACCCACTTGTAAATATGTATATACTCATACATAGATATTTAAATGTTATTATTAAAATAATAACCACAGTGCAGAATATATGTAGGAACATATTAAATCACACACTTCTATTAAATATAGGAGTTCCCTGTCAAGTTTACCTCAAATAATAGAACATTCGGCAGTGGAAACTGACACCAGGAAATTAGAAACCTGAAAATATCGTACACAACAACGTTGGCTTGATATTAATGTGTCAGAGAATTTATAGGTCTACCAAGTCCGCAGAAAAGTGGAAGAAATTAAACGTATGAGAACAAAATCAAAACGCTGACACATCGCAAGACTCGCAAGCTGTCATAGATCTAGCGTAGAGGAAAGAAAAGGCAACTCTGACCCCGTTTTCTGGCACACAATGTGAAAGTTGAGAGTGAATAAAATAATATATTTTGTCTGTAATGAGCCCTTGAGACCCCATCAATATCGCACACAAACTCGATAGCCGGAGCGCTGTGGTGGTAGGTATACAAAACCGAGCCACCCTTTTTTCGGTTTCAACTCACGTAAAGGTCCCAAGATCAAATTTCCCCGTAATAAATGTGGGTATTCATTCGAATCAAACAGTTCTGACCCGGCCACTGGTGACGATCGGACAATTTGTTTTCATATCCAGTGAATTGAATGCATTATTTATTTTTTGCAACTATAAAACCAAAGTGCTGTTTCTTTGAAAAGTACACCTATTAGATCCAAAAAGTGTTTTTCGTTTTATACTTACCATGGATAATAAACCAGTCTATTTTGCGAAGAACGATAGCTACTTAATATTATACATATTTGTCTTTCATTACCCTTACGATTGCTTTGCACGTAAAAATTCATTAGATCGCATATAAAAGTCTGCGAGAGTATTCATTTCCAGGAATATGAAGGTAATAAAAATAACGAACAAGCAAATGTGAGATATAATTATATTATTTCTAACTGCATGTGTAGCCAGACAGACCATCAGGTGTATACTGAGAAATATTATTTAAAAGAAACAAGCGTTAAAACATCGACTTAATGAATATTAATTTCTGAAAATTCATATTTAATTAAATGTGATGACTAAATAAATACTTTCGAACTTTCTATGCTCAACTTTATCCCCATAGGGGCAGTAAATCACTGAAGTTAGCGCGCCCCCAGGAGGGCGTTTAGTTGCTTATTCCTTGTTAACCTCAACAAAACTGGCCAGATAAGTCTCATAGATTCACAAGTCGCTTTGTGCCGCTTAATAAATTGTGTTTCGAAGCAACCGAGCGTAGATATCGTAGTATTTATGACTTCCAGTAAGCAAAGAAATAATAACCGCAGAGACTGTAATAAAACGGCTTTTTTGGGTATTATTGGATAAGTTACGCGGCTTTTCGTAATAAGGCTTTATATCTGAATAATACTAGAGGATAAATAAGATTATATTAAGCCAAAAAGTATTTTCCGACCGGAGTTTTTGCTAACGTTAGAATCAGTGGCAGTATTTGGGTCATTTAGCAAAAAAATCTATCTTCGGATAACGACGTTCTAACGGTTGAAAACAATTAGACCCATTTCTTCCCCAAACGATTCGAAGACAAAGGGATTCCTTTCCTAAAAACAGCTCTAAATACGAAGTTTAGCGTCATCAATCTCCTGCCAACTTGGAATCCGACAATAGTGGGTGACTCGGAGCCGCTACCAATTAGGGTCACGTTAAAGCTCCATAAGCACCCTTATCACCCTTCAATAAAGTCGAAACGCTCCCTGAATCGATACTTTGGTGTAAATTGTTGAATAGACAGTAACTTTACATAATTTCTAAGTCTACCTAAGTGCTTACCTGTCAAATCTGAATTATTAAGTTTCACGACGATCGACACTAAATTAAGCAAGCTTTAGTTACTTTTAAAGTTCTTGGTTTTGTGATGAATTATTATAATCATTTCACGGACTTGACAATAATAATGAAGTACTTACTTTAAACAACTTTATTCAGTCTAACACCCTAACGCCTAACGCCCAAATTATCTAACCTTACTTAACCGAATCTTGGAGTAGATTTACGGACATTTTGGACACCTAGTGTAGTCAATGGGTTCTGATGACAACATAATGTTATAGTATTATTAATTTCGACCGATTGTGTGCTTCCCGCATCCAGCGGATTCCTGTGGCTGTGCATGGGGGAAGCCTATGTTCAGCAATGGACGTATTTTGGCTGAATTGATAATGATGATGATGATTATTAATTTAACCCAGTGATAGAAAATATTAATAGGAAATATAAATATGAATAGAAAGAAGCTCGTGGCTAAGTATATAACAGCCGCATGGGTCGATCGATTAGGTTAAGCTACGCCTGCCGGGGTTGGTCCTTGGATGGGTGACCATCTCTACATATCGAGATTCCTCCGTACTTCGGAAAGCACGTTAAACCGTTGCTCCCGGCTGTCATTCAGTCGTTACGCGTCTTCAAAAGTCCGAAAGTCTGACAACCAGTCTTACCAAGAGGTATCGTGTTACCCAGTTACTGTTGTGGAGGTCAGATAGGCAGTCGCTCAATATAAAATTCTGGTATTCAGCTACATCCGGTTAGACTGGAAGCCGACCCCAACATAGTTAAGAAAAGGCTAGGCAAATTGATTGATAGAGACGAATATTATGGGCCGTATATGCAAGACTTCTTTATCAATATTTTTTCGTAGTTGGCATTTTTATTACCGTCTTCCTGCATGCGTAAGTAACACTTTAGCTCAATTTTTATATGCTCAATAAGCACGCAGCAAATAAATCGGTATGCGGAAACGATACGAGTTTCCGCGACAGTATAATTCGATACGAAATAAGAGAATATTTTCAATCTTTGTTCTTTTATGTGTTTTCCTTCAACAGATCATTCTACTGGCTTTTTGCCAGATCCGATTACCTATTGGGGCTTTTCGACTGCGATTATCTCCAGCATAACCTAAAGTCCCTAAGGACCTATAAACTACCTCGTTGTTCTAGTGGCCGCAAGAGCCACTGCTGAGCATGAGGTCCAGGGTTCGATTCCCGGGTCGGGCAGAGTGTTATCGGATTTTTGCAACTGGAATTTCTCAGAGTCTGGACCCGTTTGATGGCCATAGACTCGCCGAATATATAACATGGGAGTTAAACATAACTGGTGAAACGTGTGTGCAATCGGAAACCTAAAAGGCACCTATTATATAGAAAAATATTTTGAGGCTTCCACGGTTGACCGTGATTTCATTCTTGGCACTAGGTCTAGGTATTTTATGTATTTTCATAACCAATAACTACCGCCCTATGACGATACTTGCAAAATATGAGTATTACAATGTCTAAATATGAAAAAACTATTTACAGAGAAAACTGCTTCTAGACACTATATTCTTGTATCAGCAATCTTTTTTACTCATAAAAATATACAGTATGTAGAAAAATCCTATCGGATCTGAAAGAGGCACATAGGTACTGCAATAACATTACCAAAAAGTAAAAAAAAATCTTATTATTATTGAAAATAACGAAATCATTGCTATTTAAAAATCACATTTTTATTACCAAAATTACAACAAATCCATAAAAAATTTCGACGGCCGACCGCGCCCCACGTAATCACCCGGTAAAATTCCCCATTGAAAAAAAGTGACGTTTTTTTTTCTTTTTTCCTGAAAATTACCATATAAGTAGGCTCGCACTACGATACCTAACAACACCCTCACGGATCGGACTGGGTTTTTTTATATGTTGTATAATAGAGAAACTGTCCTAATATTACAATATACATATATACGCATACATAAACCGACCTAGTATTACAATATACATATATACGCATACTCCTAATCACCCTGTAGCTTTATCATACCGATCGAAAGGCTTCATCATAAGGATTATGATGAAGCCTTTCGATGGTAGGCTAAATAACATAGTGTCACAAATAAAAGGAAGACCATGAAATGTTCCATCTACAATATTCAAGGTACTTTCCCTCCATGTAGCATATCCGTGGGACGTCTTGTATACAGGATGGCAGGGACATTTACGCACAACCTGTTAACATGGATTTAGTAGGTACATGATTCTGGGCTCCTTGCATTAAATTTTTCGTTGGAAACAAGAAAAAAATATAAAAAAATACTTACGCGGTCAAATTGTGATTTAATTTAATTCATTTTTTTTTAATAACCTTAGAAAAATTTACCAGCCTGTATACAACCTACAAATATATGTCTCCCTATTTTGTCAAAAATACTATCGACACGTGTAGCACCAAAGTACATGTGCACTTTAGTAACTAAACCAAGTCACAGGTTGAAAGGCACATGGATAAGTCGCAATATGTTACCATTACATTATAACACCACATTGACCCATTTTCCTCCATCGACGCCTGGAACCAGCTAAGTATAAAACCAGGTACTCTTTTAGATATAAAAACAGTGTACAAAGATACTACTATACAGGGTGGCATACATCGACACGAAAACTGTTACCATGGATTCAGTACATGATTCCGACGAAAACTTTCAACGCAGGGTGCGTTAATTTTTTTTCGTCGGTTATTAAAAAAAATCTGCTGTTTCATAGAAAAGTGAAAAAGTTTTTTGCGATTTCTAAGTTTTCTAGCTCTCAAACCTCAATTAGTCTAATAGAGTTTTTTGATCCTCTTTAGAAACAGGATCGATTGTAATCAAAAAAAGTTTTTGTGAAAACTGCCCATTTTCAAGCTGACTGTACTTACATTTTTTTCAAAATTTGTGAATGCAAATCAAAATGTCTCAAAAAGTCAAGAACCGTTTTCCTGTACCTACAACGTTTATGGTCGCTGTCCTTACTGCCCCATCTCAAAAATCTACTCTGTATATTCCTTGCCAGTCTCAACAAATTTTATAATAATGTTATAAATCTAAATATGAATGTGGATGGCTGTAACAATAAGAGGGGAGACCTAAGAAACGATGGATGGACTGTGTGAAAGATAATATGACTAGAAAGGGGGTGACTACCGAGATGACGACTAATAGAGAAGTCATAATCTGCCTAGCCTTTTCCTAACTATGTTGGGTCGGCTTCCAGTCTAACCGGATGCAGCTGAATACCAGTATTTTATATGGAGCGACTGCCTATTCGACCTCCACAACCTAGTTACTAGGTAACACTATACCCCTTGGCTTCTAACTACCCGTAACGACTGTCAAGGATCTACAAATGACAGCCGGGACCAACGGCTTAACGTGCTTTCCGAGGCACGCAGGCGTCTTGGTATGTAAAAATGATGGTCACCCATACACAGACCAACCGCGACAAGCGTAGCTTAACCTTATCGATCGACCCGTGCGGCTGTTTTTACTTAGCCACAAGCCCCTCTAGAAGTATGGAAGAAAAAGGCATGTTGCGCCGACAGAATTATTTTTTTTTAAATCGGAAGGAAAAAAAAAATATACAAAAAAAAAATATAATAAAAAAAAATATAATAAAAATAATTTGGGCAGGAGAATAATGTGAGTACCTACCTATGTATGTACCTACATTTTAATTAATTAGCATTTGCATTTACAAGACTTAAAACAATTTCTTGTTGGGTGTTATAATTTCTCTCACTATTAAACCAATTTATCATGAAATAAACCTGAATTTCAATAGGTAAGAAAGAGAAAAAAGTAATTTCTTTTTCATAAAATATACTTCAAACTTCAAACATAAGTATTACGATTTCATAAGGTGTCTACAATGCCTCAAGGACTAAAATACAAATAATGTAGTTTAAGATCCCGACACTTGAAACTTCAATTGAACAACATGTTAAAAAGACCCTGTGCGACCCGTGAGGGTGTTGTTAGGTATCGTATCGTGGGCACGCCAAAATTGTGGCGAAAAGTCCTCTCTTTGAAGAGTGGCTAGAGAGGAGCCACGGCGTCTTCAAGTTCCGCCTGACGCAGGTCCTCACCGGACACGATTGTTTCGGGAGGTTTCTGTTCCACATAAGGCGGGAGGCAACGCCCGGGTGTCACCACTGTGTGGATCGCCCGGAGGACACGGTGGAGCATATTTTATTTTTTATTTCATTTTATTCTATTAGGGAAAAACAAACAATTGTACATTTTGTCTTACATCTAAGTATACAATAAATTAGGTTAACGTACAATCAGCAACGTTTCCACAAAATAAATACTGTTTATATAATTTTCTTACTTACAGTACTAATATGGATTAACAAGAAGGCTAATTTTTATTAATATAGAAGATTATTATTAGGTGCTAAGTGTGTTAACCAATTCTTTTTTTAAAACAGTACGTGGTACGGCAAATATGTCTATTTTAACAAAATGTTCGTTGTATATTTTGACTAATCTGAGGAGAGGCGCCCGTTCACCCGCATTTGTACGACTAGTGGTCGTAGCAAAGAGCGGGTAAGCGCGTGCCTCTCGTCTTATTACAGTTCTGGGCACGATGTAAAATATATTATTCACAAGTTCTGCGCAATCAAACTTGTTGTGTAACAGTCCACGGAGTATCATGGTTTGGAGAAACAGACGCCTTGAGTATAGTGATAGTAATTTAAATTTCCGCAACGACTCCTCATACGTCAGACGCTCCATTTTGCGCTGAATTCTTTCTAATGCTTGGTCATATTTTGCATAGAAAGGGTCCCATATCATACATGCATACTCTACTTGTGGTCGTACTAAAAAGTTGAAAAAATGTAGATATGTGACTGGGCGTCTGAAATCTGATGACGATCTCATAATGAAATTGTACATTTGGAAGGCTTTGGCTATTATCTTTTCAATGTGTAAATTAAGGTGTAGTTGGCAATCCAAAAGCACACCCAGATCACAAATTTGAGGTTATTTTAAAAGGACTTCATCGCATAGACAATAATTGTAGTTAATGATATGTTTGTTTTTGGTAAAGTTAACGTATTTACATTTGTTGATGCTTAGTTGTAGTTTATTTTTGATGCAGTAACTAGATAATCTATTTGAATCATCTTGAAGAAGGGAACAATCGTTGATCGATGTAATATTCTTGTAAATTTTTAGGTCATCGGCGTATAACAAAAAATTACAGTTTTTAATTTACCGATATAATTAATATAAATAATAAATAAAATAATAATAAATAGCATATGGTGGAGGTCTGCCCGGCTTGGGCGGGGCACCGCCGTGTCCTCACGGAGGCTATCGGCGGCAGCGATCTCTCGCGTCCGGCCCTGGTTCCGTCCATGGTTCGGAGCGAGAGTGCATGGGAGGCCGTCGCTTCCTTCTGCGAAGCAGTAATGCTCGCGAAGGAGGAGGCAGAACGCGTGAGGGAGAGGCAGGGTTCGCGCCCTCACGCCCCTAGTCGCCGCAGGAGACTATTTCAAGTAACAAAACCACCAGCGGTCGTTGACCCCAAAAGCATCAATTTTTATTTTGTCGTGTTTAGATATCGATACCTATCGCGTCTGCGGAGTTTAGCTAGCTAATTTATTTTGATCCTGTATATCCAGACAGGCACTTTCATCTCCATTATATAAAAGCCACTTAATCCTAACTTAATATTATAAACGCCAAAGTAAGTTTGCTTATTTGTTTGTTACGCTTTCACGCTAAAAGGGAACGGAACAGATTTGGATGAAAGGCAAAAGGGTAGACCATGGCCTGGAACGGGATATAGCATACCTTTTACCCTAGTAGTAAGTTCTCGTGGGATAATTTTCGACATACACGCGGACGAAGCCGCTGGCAAAAGTTAGTGTATCATAAAATTCTAAGAAGCGAAATTATTTACATGTTTTTTGCTGACCACACATAATACACGAAATATTTGATTTATTCTTGGACTGTTGTTCTTTTCATTGTGCCCTTCTTTCCTCAGGCTTTTGAGTCTTCAAAGGAATAACTTTGACTGAGGAGAATTTCAAAAGGAATGATGGATTCTCCAGCTGCCTTAAGTACGTCCTCACAAATCATTTTTGTTTCCTTTGGAGATAAGACAATTGTTGAAGATTTTTCAGCGATTGTCAAATGGCATACTTACTTATGTTTCATAAGTGCTCATGTAGGTTTATGTGAAATAAAATTGTTTGAATTTGAATTATTATGTAAAAAGGTTTAAGGAGTAGGGAAGTATCAAAATATTAAAACGGGTACCGATCACTTTTCCGATTTCTTTTTGTTCGAATTTAATTTTACCGAAAACTATTGACCGACGTCTTTTTTTGCTATATGCATTATTTGACATATTTTTAGACCATCGAAGTATCATGTGTCATAGGTATTATTTTACCGAACTATATTTCGCCGATTTACAAAATAACTTTTTGCTATTGGCCGAAGCCTCTTTTGAAGTTTTTCATTTGCCAAATGATTAATTTGCCATATTTTCACCACACCGAAACAACGTTTTACGGAATATTATTTGTCACAAATATAGAGATGGTTAATTGGTAGCAATTTCAATATTAAATTAAAATAGTGTCATAAAAAGTCAATATGTTGTGCTACAAAATATAGTGACAGAAACGAATCGCTGCAAAACCGACTCCACGTAGTCTTGTCAGCCCTTTACCCTTTTTTTTTTTTTTTGATGATGGGAAATCATTAAATGACTTCTCCCGCTCTGGGCGGAGCGAGAGGACGTGTCAGACTTTTACTGACTAAAACCCACCCGTGTTCCCTCCGTTGCCCGTGTGCCGGGGCCGCGATATCCCTTTCGGACAAACCCGCCACCCCAGTGCCCTTTACCCTAGAGTGTAATTTAAGCCCGCGTAGGCGCGGAGGGTTGGGACGGCCCGCAAGCTGAGGAGCAGATGGTTTGAAGGCCCGCCACCGCGGCTGAGGCTGGCCGACAAAGCCGGCCAGCAAGCCGAAGCTGCGGTGGTGACCCTTAAAACCATCTGCGACGATAAGCTCGCGTGGGGCCGCCCAAACCCTGCAGCGCCGGAGCCGTGACAGAAACAATGCTTGCTGCATGTTGCATGCCTGCGTGCATGTTGCATGGTTGTTTGCACGCTGCATGCTTGCTTGCAGGCTGGATGCCTGCTTGCATGCTGTATGCCTGCTTGCATGGTGCATGCTTGAAGCAAGCAACCTTCCTTCACCCATCCATACCATACATACCATACCTCGTGGTATAATAAATGTTCGGAAACATAATACTTCGAACAAATGTTATTTCGGCTAAGTGTAACTTCGGTAAAAAGTTTTTCGACCAAATGAAACGTCGGACTAACGAAAAAAATCGAATTGATAATAGGTCAACTGATACAGTGGCAGACGTGACTTCGATGAAGTAAAAAAAAACGAAACGATAATAGTTGAAAAGTTTTAGGTGAAATGAAATTCGGTCAAATATTTTCCGAACTTATGATAAATAATGGTATTTATTAAAGAGGATAAAAATATACACTGGATAAACTTCTTATAATTAATCAACTAACAAACTATTAAAATTAAAATACGAGTATAATAACCTAACCTAGCCAAAACTATTATCAAACTAAAATATGGCGTCGAAAAATAGCAAACTAAAATAACAAAAAGGTGGATTCTTTCTGGAGGATGTTGGCTTTGAAAATGTAAGTCATCCTAAACCACTTGTATTTTAGTTACAACAAAGCTGAAACTTTTACTATATTTTTCTCTCAAAACAAAACACAAAAATGACGTAAACCAATCCCGAAATTTGGACTGCGAGAATAAATCAAAGTTCATCTGGCCCTTCGTACAGATTTATTATATTTATGGATATCTCAGACCCTTCACATGTCGGGAAGAAACCCAGGGATGAATCAATGAACCCTAATTCGACCTAGTTTGTATTCGGAGCTTCATGTCCAATGTGTACTGAAATTGTTTACGAAACAATTTCTGTTTCATTCTTATCAATTTTACTTCATTTGACTATAACTATTTACCAATGTCACCAATTTTTCAATATTAACGCTTATTACTGAATTAGCTTATTTCTCTGATTCATTGTTTTATGTATGTGGTGTTTACCTGTTGCACTATTATTTTACTTTTAAGAATGCATTATAAGTCTGTTGCTGTGCAAGCAATTGTTGATGAATCTAATAAAATAAATAAAAGTACTGTGTAAAAAGATTTGAAGCTGTCCTTTTGGAAACCGCGGACGTTTGTGTTTTGTCACTTTATCAATGGTAATTAAAAACTAATTAGTTCTAAGGTAGACGTTGCATTTCACATGAAATTAAAAAAAAACGGTAGTTTTTCTTATTACCCCGCCTCCTAACCAAAAGCGATCGCCGCGCGACTATGCGATCGTAGAATGTATATGTAAGCGTGACCATGCGTTCCAGTTCACCGAACAAAAAGTGACAAGTGAACGTGACGATCCCGTATTCGCTTTTGGTTAGGACACGGCATTAATAGGGAAGCGCTACGGTAGCTCGCGAAATTCAATTTTTCTTACGTTTTTTTGCGATTTGCAGGTCAGTGTTATAGTTTGTATATTGATTAAAATATGACTTCACGAAATGGTCATTCAATGGGGTAATTTGAACTTAGAGAGTTGTATTGATGATTTTAATGATTTCAGTAAATACATATTTGTTCCGGTCGCAAATCATATTTTGTTTAACATACAACGGGTTGTAGGTTGCGGGGTACCCTGACGCTTTCGCCTTAAGTGAATAGTACTACCTACACACTTAAGGCGGAAGCGTCAGGGCTTTTAACAAAATCAATGCTTAAGTTAACTTTATGTTCTCGGAAAAACTGCCTGTATCTTAGGAGACAGTGATTCGACAGAATCACTGTCTCCTAAGATACAGGCCATCCCTAGTTTAGGAGACAGGATTAATTTTTGTTGGTATAGACAATTAATTGTTTTTCTTTATATAATTTTTTTCTCCCCTTGTGTCCATTGTTAGTTGAATAAGTCTTAGCATGTAACTAGTGTACAACCTGTGTCTATTTATATTTTTGGATCAATAAACTTTTATTATTATTATTATTATTTTATTATTATTAAAACGCCAAGTATTAAAATTGCGGAGAAAGTTCAACATGAACCCAACAAAATGTTTAACAACTTGTTTATTCATAATTAAGCACAAATTCGCTTTTACCAAGATTTCACAAAGCTTAACTAAAATGCCGATAAAGGGAAACAAAAGAGGCTCAGAAGGTAAACAATACAATGCTCAACGATAATACAACGCGTAACACAAATTGATGTCCTAAAAACACAGAAAAACTTTTTTAATAAAGAAATTAATGCTTTTATGAAAACTGAAAAGGTCCCCTCGTAATTTACACGAAATAATACAAATCTGACGAACAGTGTTCAATTAGGTGATTCGACCTATTTCCCGTGATGTGGGCGTTCCATTTTTTCAACCTATTTTAAGTTTGTCCAGGTTGTATATTTCGCTGTTTCATAATACCTCAAGCTCGGATTACGTAAAGTTTATTTCCATCATATTTTGTAAACAAAAATATAGGATTTCAACTGAATTTCTCTTTAGCCTTGTTCAAGAATTGCTAGAAGAATCATCTAAATTAAAAAACATTTCAAAGTTTTACATAAAAAAATGGGATACATTTCTTTACGTTCCTGAAAACTTTGAAATGTTTTTATACAATTTTTCACTGAAATCTTTCTATTGAACTGCGATTAAGTCTTAATTCTGATTTATTTCAGTGTGAAATTTGGTGAATCGGAACTTTGTACCAATTAGGAGTTAAGCGCTGTGGCGCCTGGGAACGAAGCTAAGTTCGTTTAGACACACTCATATAGCTACCGTGTGTTAGCATACTTCGGTTCACACCGCTAACTAGTATGTATAAACATAGGCTCGCTCCCTATTTCATGGAACTTAAACATATTTTCATTCAAAATAATCAGTCACGATTATTTATGTAAAAAACCCTTAAAAGGTGAAATATAAAAATAAAAAAACATTTAATTCAGACTATGTTTATGACAACGTCGTATTTTCTTAGCTTGAAATATGAATGTTTGGTTTAAATGAAAATGATTTACTCGTACTCATCAATTAAACTTAGATACACAAATCGAGTCTTGTGGTGAGTTATCTTAAAAAAATAAAAAAATATTTATATGCTAGTTGATTCTTTGACATGGTCTCATTAATAACCTTTTTTTTTTTTGGCGTTGGGAAATTATCAAATATCTTCTCCCGCTCTGCGCGGAGAGGGAGGGCGTGTCAGACTCTTACTGACTCAAACCCACCCGTGTTCCTTCAGTTGCCTGTACGTTGCCAGGGGCCACGGTATCCCTTTCGGACTTTCCCGCGACCCCGGCAGGCATTGGTCCTAGCGGACCCCTTCCGTTGTCTCATTAATACCCTAGAGTTATTGGATATAAAAAAACACCCTGTATAGGTGCATCCTACCTTACCCTTCGGGGAATACAAAGTTGATGTTAAGTTATATTTAAATGATATAGGAACTCCGGAATACAAGTAAATTACATTCCGAACTAATACGCAAGAAACATAATAACCCCACTAACCTGTAATATTTAACACCTTACGTGAACCCGTTCTCCTTACTATAGTTCGACTAGCATCCCTAACATAGGTTAGCTCTTAGCTGCATCTAACTTACTATCACGGAGCTTGGGACTTTAACTAAGTTTTACCCTCCGCGTAACTTCGCCTAATTCATTAATAGGGTCAATGCCACCTGCGAGCTTTATTAATAGGTAATTCTAACTTTGATCACGAATCTGTTTTGTTTACCCTGGTGTTCTCATCGGTTTTACCTTCTATCCGAGAGAAACTTGTGGAATACTCTACTGAAACTGCTACTGAATGAAAGCCATTGCCACCGCTTTTTTTCATAAAACTCTAAGGGCACGTCTTCCCTACCATTACCGCGCCACCCGGTCTACTCCTTGATATGCCTCTGTAGCCGCATGAAACATGGCGCTCCAGGGGCTAGTGCAAATCTTGGGGTTCATTCGATGTATCGAATCTGGTTAAACCACGCTAGGATCGGTGCATTTCATTCATTCATTCAAAACACTCCGAGTCCCAAAGTCTGGATTTTTGCGCGATCTATGGCAAATAGGCTCACCCCTATTACACGGGACTTAAACATAACTGGCTAAATATGGATGTAGATACTATAGGTAAGCGTCTGAATTAATTTACTACTGAAAGTAAGCAATGGCTGCAGTTTGTTTGAAAAGTACAATACCTACGCGGTCAAAATGTATGGCACAGCTGGTTTTTTTTTAAATAACCGACGAAAAATTTCAAAGCAAGGTTCAGAATCATGTACCTGATCCATGGTATCAGTTTTCGCGTCGATGTCCCTACCACCCTGTATATGTCCATCGCGCGGTAAACTCTAATTGCGCGATGCAGGATTTGTGTGACGTCAGGATGTGTCGCATGTGGCGATGTAGATGCCGCCACAGTAGTGCGTATTAAAATAAAACTCTTTTGTTTAAGTACTTTCATATGTTCTATAATAATAATAAAAGGTACTTGATAAAAAAACAATTATTATTATTGGCGCGCATTTATCTAATATTATTTATAGAATAACCTATTTAAGGAACTATAAATCGGACACTTTGGTTTTATTAACTTATAAATTGTGTGTGAGTAAGTTGTCGTGATGGCCGAGTGGTTAAGGCCTCGCCTCTCAAGTACGAGGTTGTGGGTTCAAATCCGGGCAAGTACCAATGTGACTTTTTCAATTCATATGTACTTTCTGAGTTTATCTTGGACATTACTGACATCGGTGAAGGAAAAACATCGTGAGGAAACCTGGACTTATAATTAATATAAGTCTGAAATCACCAACCCGTCTTGAGCAAGCGTGGTGATCAATGCTCGTGCATTCTCTGTATGAGAAGAGGCCTTTGCCCTGCAGTGGGATAGTAACAGGCTGGTATTATTATAAATTGTGCCTGTATAGTTAACAATTGATAAAAAAGGAGCGAGTGAAAATGTTCCAAAAAAAAAATTCAAATGAATACCGAAACGTTGATGACTCCATTCGTTTTCGGTACCCGAGCGTCGAAATAAGTCGCGCGAGCGCGACTTATTACAACGCGTTGTCTCCATGCGCCATCGCTTGCTGATGGAAGATCAATTGTGTTTAGAAACCGTTTCTTGTACTATGTGAAAGAGACAAAAATATTCTATAATTCAGTGCAAATTTGAAATTTGTGGTGTATCATTACAGCACTGTGACCAAAAAAAAGTTGCAAAAAAAGTTGCGTCCTTCAGGAAGTATCATTAATCGGCGATCTATCATTAATCGTCTTTTTAGCTATCTATGCTTTTACGGAAGATTTTGTTCTCTATAAAACCCTACTCTCTCTTTTGTTTCTATTGAGAACAAAATCTTCCGTAAAACACGACTTAAAAAAAAAAACGTTACATAACGTTTACGTTATATTTAGTCAATCCTAACAGCTGATAAGAAAAATCAACTAGAATGTAAAAAAATCTTGAGATTTCGCATTAATAATTCACAGACATATCCAAGATAAAAGTTATTCAGTGTCTGTGAAACCGCAAAATACATAATCCATCCACTAAAAGATTAGAAAGAAAAAAACCAGACACAGGCGGTTAGGTACACAATACATCTTGAGAAGGATACACATTAAAATTGATATATTACGTTCTTTTTTCTACATGTATGAGATATGAAGAAAATATTGATGAGTTAAGCCATTACTGCTTACCATGTGTAACAATATAAACAACGTATCTACTGATATGGAGCTCCTTTCATCTACGAGAATCTGAAGTTACACGCCATTAATTCTATTCGAAGGTAACATAAAAGCAGGTCTAATGATTTCAAATGGTGCCACAGAGTAACTAACTATATTGAATACTGAGTACTTCAAACAAGGAATCAGCGACAATAAGGACCCGATCACACGTACCACAACCACACCACAACCAAAACCAAACCACAACGACAACACGTGGACTGGCGTTTGTGTTTGGCTGTCAAAATCAACCATGTAGGCGATACCGACCACACCAAGGCCACGTCGCAGCCACAACGCCACAACCACCAGTGAAACCGCGCACTAGCAACCAGCCACATCGCAAACACAACGATGCGTCGACCATTGATTGGATTTTGTAGTTACCATAACGCAACTGCAATAAGCTGCAGCAACACTATTCACGCGTAACGCCTTGCTCACATTTTGTCGTTGCGATGTGGTGTGGACTCCGTGTGGTTGTGGTACGTGTGAACGGACCCTAACAGACTGAGGCATATCGTGATTTTATTTATTTATTTACTCCAAACATACAAATATCCTTACAGGCTAGACCCAATTCCATATTGTAGTACACTTAAAAATTAAATTGTTTCACTGCTTGTATCATAACAAATTCTATAGGTAGCTATTCTTTCAAATTCACCCAGAGCACAACAGAATATATTGACTTCATCAGCAATGAGGTTAAGAGTGCGCTCGTCAGCGGCGCCTCACGCAGCAAGTTAGTTCGCGCGCGCGGTGCCGCCGGCAGCAACCGCGGCTGCCGACGACGACCCACATACCCGTCTGGCATGACTAGTTCCACCCTTCGCAATATATCCGCATTGTGTATCTTCCCACTAATTATCTTATCCATGTAACAAGTTTGAGTTGCTTCCTGACCTTCAGTTAATTATATCCGACCATACCTAAGATCAATAGTGTTGGATACATTAACGTATAAAATGGATACACCTCGTATTCTCTCATATATTTATATCTAATAAATTTATTTTGTACGCGCTCCAACATGAGACTATATTTAGTTTCATGCGGAGCTCAGATAACTGCATTACATTTTAATTGGCTCCTTACTAAAGTATTACACAATGCCGTTATAGCGTCATGTTTTTGTGAATCCGTTTTACCCAGTCGTATGGGAAATCGGGAGCCCTCGCTGAGGGCTCATTTTAAATGTAGGTTTTTCTTAGCGAATACCGCATTACAAACCGTAAAAATAAAATCTGATGTATATTTTAACAAGATTTATTAGCATATGCGTTTTAAAATCTAAGCTTTTTTTATATTTTTATTCACGTTAAGAAATATTTATTAAAAGTTTAAAAGGTTGGAAACTACATAAAGCGACACTATTTTATTTCGTTCTACAGTGTTTATAACACGGTTTTAAACCTAATGCCGTTGACCATCCGCGATGGCTAACTTTAGCGCAAACGTAACACCGGTAACCCTCCCGGAGGGTTCACTTCCGATATGTATGGCGGCATGGCGTATGAGTTCTAAGAAAATGGGTGGATTGATGGGAGGATTCTCAGGAGAAATTCTAGGTTTCTATATGCTTTTTTGCATACCTTAACTATGATCACAAAACGTTAGGCCACTGGCGAAACGGTCACCCAAGTCCTTCACTTCACCATATAACTATGTCACACAGTGATAGTGTGACAGTAGTATAAAATAAACAGCTCGCCCTAGTAATAACTCTCGCGATGGACAACTGTATTAAATAAGACTGTGGCAAAACTAAAGCTGTGTAGTCACTATCATTGCGAAGAACCCGCGATCCTACTGTAAACGAGAAGACAGCAATTTTCAAACAAACATAAACTAATACAAAGTAGCCAATAGCCACATTAAAAGTAGAAAACAATAACTTTTTCCAAAAATAAACAACTGACTTCCAAAAAAAAAATGCAAAATTACTTTAATTAAAATCGAAATAAATGATTATAAATTAATTTAGGAAGTCGGTGCTAAAAAAAGAAAATTCAAAACCAAAGACACGGTATTCCGAAAAATTAAAAAAAAACTTTAAAATATGCGTTTTACATAATCAGCCATGTTCAACATGTTCCCACTGCTAGGACACAGGCCTCCTCTCGATGAGAGGTGCGTCTTATTCATACAGACTAAACAATTTTTATTTCTTCCTTCTCATTATTTTCTAAATATCTAGTTAGAGAATCTCCATTTGGAATGTGGCTTGCTGGAGAGCCAACACTTTCAGTTGCATCGTCATCGAATTTCACCATAATTTTGAGCTACACTTTCTTAAGCCCCTTTGTACACGCCGTGAAAAACTACGGTTTATTCACCGAGTAGGCACGGTCGTCAGTGTTGTATGGATCACTATGGAAGCTTGTTGACAGACACGTTTTTTCAACGACGCGGTTTATACACCGTACCGTGAAGAAACCGTGCCGTGTACAAAGGGCCTCAGTCTTTGCAAGTACAGTGGAAAACCAGCTTAACATCTTCTAGATACGCAAACATACGCAAACTTACGCAAGTAGGTTGCACAGTTCGGCAACCCTTATATCCCTTCAGACGCGCTCTAGTTCGTCCGTTATATATATGGTTGTCCGAAAATGTCTATCTTTCGGATACGGATAATCAATTAACGGTACAGGGTAATCAATATAAGAGACGGATTCATTGGATTACATGACATGAAAGGACTATCGGATTGATCTATTACCGGGCATCGTAGGCATTGTAACAAGATTTACGTTTACAACTAAAATTATTGCTTAGTTTGGTCTTTTTCTTTTCGTGTGGTTAGTGACTAACTTGGTGTCAGATTTTAAAGCCACCCATAGGCCTCTGACTTGGCTTCACATGCCGTCGAGAAATATCTCTCAGGCATGCCGGTTTCCTGCCAGGGTTGCGAGTTTGTCCGAAAGAGATATCGCGGCCCCGCGGTCACTAAAAGTCTGACACGCCCTCACACTCCACCCAGAGCGGGAGAAGTTACTTGATAATTTCCCACCCAAAAAAAAAGACGTGCCGATGCACGATGTTTTCCTTCGCCGTTTTTGAAGCAAGTGATAGTGTTAGTGTGCTTATTTTGGTTGTATGAATCGGTAGGTTTTATTTAACATATTTAAAATATGCGATGTCTTAAGTACTATACCTGTATTTATTTATAGTTATGTAATAAATGTTTTCGGTAATATGAAAAGTCATCTTTACATCTCAAGACAGGTAAATAAATAGGTACCTACCTACATCTAGCCATCTCATAAAAACCTAATATTTTAAAGGAAACGAAGATATATTTCATCACGGAATTGAGTACGACCTTAATATACAAAGTCAGACTAGGCGCCAAAAGGAACCGAGATATATCAATGACCTTTCATTTTCACGAAAATTTTTCATTGTTACGGTGGTGACAAGAAATTATTGAGTAAATGTAAATGAAAAGCAATATTCACGGTAAACAAAACAATGTTTGTAGGTATTATATTCTCGAGGGTGTTATAATCAAAGATCAAAATCGCTAGATTTGCCCTCACCAAAAAGTTTCCTTACATAGAGTGAGCTCACACAATATTAATAGCGTTTTCATGACAGTCAAGTCAAGCCACTGCGTCGTTGTGTGTATCAAAGATGTCAAAACTAAATAGAACCGTGACTATCTTTTAACGCAGTGGGGTGAATCTAACGATTTATATCTTTGGTTATAATATTATTTGTCTCACTGTTCATTGATCTGCCAACGCCATCCAGCGAAGGTGGCGTGATGTTCTAACCGGCCGGAATGCGGCGCTGACGGTGGCGCCCTCCTCGGCGGGCGGTACCGCCGCAAAACGTGCTCAGTGACGTGAAGTGCGTGCGAACTTTTTTACATGTTGTCATGGTGGAAGGAACAGTAGTAAAAAAAGAAATTAGTGTCTCATCAAAATACAGTCTTTTTATAATTGCAGTACTAGTCTTTATTCGTTGTCCTCCACCCTCACACACACTCGTCGCATAACTATACGAGATAAAGAAAACCAATAAGGGACGCCTAACAGCCATCTTAGTTCGTGCTTCAAGGAAGTCGCAGGGCTTATCAAGGTGCCCTAACACTCACAATTTTATGTGAAAATGTCCTTTTTTTTATTGCGAAAAGGGTGGTTCTTGACCTCGATTTATGATGGAACGAGCAAGCCCAAAAGATGCCTGTGCCCACTCTTGCTTTGAAGGCTGTCGGGTTAAGGCGAAAATACACGTGTCTGCAGCTGACACACTTGTTGCACGTGCCAGCTACTTTCATGTGTAAACAAGCAAGTAGATTGCACAACATTTGATTTACTGGCAGGCAATATGGGGGAGGGGTTGCAGAATCGGCAAGTGTGAACGTACGCGGCAGGCATGCCAGCATTTGACCACTTGACCAGTAGTTCTATTCTGTAAACAATCTAACTAAACTATGTGTGTGTATCTAAAGTCATCTAAATAAAAACACGTGCGCATTTTATGCACCTAATATTTGATTGTAGATAGATACCTACCTACTTACCCAATCCTTGCCGATAACAAAATAATATTTATCAAATCATCCATCATTGTCATGCCTACTATTACAAAATTCAACAGTCCCACAGCTTTCTCCTTCTTTTCTTTTTTCTCTCATTAATTTAGTCACACAATCCATTGCTAGTAGCAATATGGCATTATTTAATTAACTTCGAATGCTTTCCATTGCAAAAACTAGAAACAGTATTTTTTGCGTGGGACTGGCTCGTATTCTCTCGTGAACACAGCAACAGGGTGGCAGAGACATCGACGCGAAAACTGTTACCATGGGTTCAGTACATGATTCTGAAACATGAAATGAAATGCATTGAAATGTTTCGTAAGTTAAAAAAAAAATTGCTGTTCCATACATTTTGACCGCGTAGGCGTAGGTATTACACATTACTATGAAACAGCAGATATTTTTTTTTAATAACCTACGAAAAATGTCGACGCCCCGGGGGGTTCAGAATCATGTACTAAATCTATGGTAACAGTTTTCGTGTCGATGTCCCTGCCACCCTGTAAACTTCTTGCAAGTCTTGTAACAGACATGCAAGAAAGCAAAATGGCATGTAAGTTTACTTGCAAATGTCTCCACAGTGTACCATAACTAGCATGCAAGCTACTAATCCATTTTACGGGCATGAGTATTTTCGCCCTAAACGTGGAAGGGGAACACAGACGCTGACATAGAGTGCCTCACTTTGGCCGTGCTCATAATAAATGTGTCTATTGCCACTACAACAACAAACAAAGGGGGAATGAGCCTTGTTTATGTAACACGCCAGTAAATAAATAAATAGATTGTATAACGACGATTTTATAACATAGATGTTCGACTAGAAACCTTACATGGAGCAATAAATTTTGGAACGGTTAACGGCTGTAGACCCTAAAACGACTGTTGTACCCAGTTGTAAACGTGTACCATTTCTATGTAGATAGATTCCAAATTCAAACTAACAAACAAAGGGTCGAAAATTAAAAAAAAAACCTCTTTAGAAATCTTGTAAAAATGTATATTTAAGAAGCTATTTTTATAAGTGCTGTGTACGCCTTTAAGTGACTAATTCACCATAACTCAATGCTTATGTTATTTTTTATAATGTTATGTTTCTAGTGGATAGGTCGTTGGTGTACCTTTCATATAAAATTAAATAAAAACGATCCACTCCGCTGCTTTTGGAAAATTTATTTTCAATACTTTTATGACAACTAGTCAAGTTGATAAGCATAACTTGAGATTGTAGGGTTCCGTACCCGAAGGATGCCAAACGGAACCCTAATACTAAGCCTCTGCTGAACGTCTGACCGTGTGTCTGTCAGCGATCTATATCTCATGAACCGTAGACAAATGAAATTTTCCCAGATTGTTTATTTCCATTGCCGCTATAACAAAAAATAATAAAATATAAGTAAAAATATTTTGTTAAACAAGCCATTAATGAACTAAAAAGTACTAAATAAAACTTATGTAAACATAGAACTTCAATATTTTCTTAAAAGCTTTGAGGCATGTCTTTAAGTGTAACAAGGACTTTACGTCTCAAGCTTTATTTAGTATTTTTTAGTCCATAAAACGCTAGTTTAAAAAAAGATTTTTACTTATATTTTATTTTGTACTTTTAAGCAATAGAATTTGGTACATACCTTCACAGGTCCAACAAGCCCAACACTACAGGGCTATCTTTTAAGGTCGAGAAGTTCCTGTGGCCATCTTCCACCTCTATAATCAGACCCTTGACCTTAGGCTATAGGTTTTTGTCACGACAAAAATTTACGAGCGTAAACATATCAGGGCTATTTAATGTAGTTTAGTTGAGGAGTTTCTGTAGCCACCTTTTGGCTCCATCATCGGACCGAAAACCACTTCTCTTTGTGGAAAGATATAAAAAATAATTGCACTACTACCGCCACTACCTATCCCCTTAGTCGCTTTTTACGACCTCTCGTAAGGAACATCATAGGGGCTATAATGTACCATGTTCTATGAGTATGGTTGTTAGAGTTATTTAGTTCCGTTAAAAACTTTTTACTCTAATTCAAAGTACCTGAAACTCGCAGCAAGACTATTAAAAGGGAGATTTCATTGCACTATAACGGTCTTAAGATTTAATCTTGCCGAATTGAGGCAATTTATTTTTTAATCGCATTAGGATTAATAGATATTTCTTAATTGTTCACAGATTGACAGGTAATTTCTGTTAAAAGTTTTTATTAAAATGTTTGTTTTCAAGGTAATTGTGACTGTGGGGAATCCAACCCTGAAAAAATTAAGAAATCGTAGCCTAATTTCATCAACTTTTTGGATTTCCCAGTGGTAAAAATACAATCAAAATTTGGTAATTTTCATTACACATTTTTTTTTTATCAAGAAACTGTTATTAATCTATCAGAGATTATTTTCCACGGAAGGCAAAAGATTTACAAAATATAAATATGGAAGTCACGCGTAAATCCTCTGTAAAAGTTTTTATCCAAGAATACAAGTATATTATAAATAACAATTTCATAAGAGCTGTTCGTACACTCGCCCAGTTGTAATGTCTCGAAACTTCGCATGTAAGTATTTTAGTTCAACAACAAACATATTCACTTTCCACTTTATAACTACCAACTATTTGTTACATTAGCAACATTATTTATATAGGAGAAATGCTGGAATAAATACTAACTAGCTCCCAGCAGGAAGGTATGTAATTTTACCTACATGAGTATTTTTATTCATGTCAAGTAATACAGTAATAATGTTCTCACGATTGATTCAATTGATTTGGTCACTTTGGCAGTCGCTCCATGTAAAATACTGGTACTCAGCTGCATCCGGTTAGACTGGAAGCCAACCCCAACATAGTAGGGAAAAGGCTAGGATGATGTTGATCAGACGTCAGCTGGCTTCGATCTGATCTGATCATGATCACGTAAAGTCCCAGTGGCGCCTGGAGGGGTCGGCTGCCCATACTAATATCCCGGTTGTACTCCTATACTGAAACTAGCTCGCTACCACTTTGGGCCTGATCATCACTTACCATCAGGTGTGATGAAGGCCAAGAGATAAAACGTGATAGTGAAAAAAACTAATATACCTTAACGATTTTTAAATCACTCAAGACTTTTTCGTATTCAAGGACAGTTCAATAAGTCTCGTTACAAAAAAGCCATCCATTACAACTAATCTGCGCAATTACATTCGCGAATTTTGGTTTTATCACCGATCCAATCCCGCACGCGTAATTCTGTATGTGAGCCCGTCCATACCAATTTATTACCTGACGCCGGTTCCCAAGCACTGAATAAGAGCATTAGCTCCAACGTAGGGACAAGGAGTAGATAGAAAACAGAAACCCAGCTTCGAAGCTTGTAACATCGTGAATCTCGCTGTACATACGAGTAATTGGTTCACATATCCACGACGTGGCTATGTTTACGTGCAGACGTTGACGAGTTTTTATTAATCTAGCTACGCTATATAATACATAATATCTACGCCATACGCATTACTGCTTGTAGTCAAGACTAAACCGACTTCTTCATCGGTGTAGTCTCGACTAATATTATTATAGGATCCCCGAAGAGCCTTGTTCGGACACCCATGCGCAAAACAGAGAGACAAGGACGAATAAAAGGAATATTATATTTAATGAATATCATAAGTGATTCAAGACAACGCTCACAACGCGAGTTGTCTGATGATAAGACAACGCACAACCTAAACCGCTAGGCCTAAAAGCCTGAAAGTTTTCGCTAGAGTTCCTTGTACACAGCCGTGTGTACACATTTCCAGTTTACGCTGACCTCGCATTGTACGGAAAACCTATACAATGCGAGATCAGCTTATACTGGAAATGTATAGCTTGATGTGTAGCCGTGAGTACAACGAAAGTGAACCCTAAGGAACGGTTTTTTTTTTTAATTCAACTCGTAAATGTGAATTAAAGGATAACACTTTGTATCTTGACTAATTCGTATTTTGAATTTACCAGCATTGTGACAAAAATCGAGAGATTCGATTCTAAACCTAGATTTTGAGACCTAATTACAGTGTAATGCCGAGAATTATGGTAAAATGGTAAATTACATTTGAAAGCCCTAAAATTATCCTTTTAATTAAACCATAAATCTTTGAGTCACTGCATGTTTCATACCGATACTAGGTTCCTTAGTCACTTGGTCATTGTCCTTTCTATTTATAAATAAACGGTAGCAGTAGCGTCGTTTTTTGGAGACTCATCCCCTAAGGATATTCCATACAAACTTTCATCCCCTATTTAACCCAAATAGGGGATGAAAGACTAAAATTCTTCAGTTTTGCCTGTGGGATTTCCCATCGGACACGCGGCTTGTACTTACTATAAACCTATTGCTACGTGATTGTATGAAGCTATATAAGTCTCTGGTCAATGTATCTACTCATTGGCACGTAAAAATTAGTTCGCCGAAAAACCGATTATATTATAGACGCTCTTTCACCCAAAACGATATCGGTGGCCAGGACCGTTGGAAAAGGATCCGATAAATATTTTAACCCTAATTGATCAAATTAACGAAAGGCCAGTGGGAACCGCAATTATCTCAGTAACAATGCCGATAATTATAATTATTTTTGTGTATTACGTACCTACAAGTAATAAATTGAACTCATATTACTAAAGGTGTTTGAATTTGAATGATCAGAATCACATTTTAAAGGAGGACCGGACAAAATGGTCCCCACGACCAATAACAACCACACATGCATATATCATTAGATAGGTATTTTAATATAGAGTAACAACTACTATGACGGCTCATTTAAAATCGCTGTGTGAAAAAAGTTGTGGTGATGTATCGCAGGACTGACCTGCACGGTAGTTAACGGGATACTTGAATATAAATCACTTCTAGTGATCTAGTTTGAATATTTTCAAATGTATGCATTGCGATGAGAAGACAATAAAGGCTTTTGCAGACCAGCGCGACTTGTCGCGCGACGCGACTCAAACAATGCAATTTCGAAGAAAACTGTACGTTATAACAATAACCGGCGTCGCGTCGCGCGACCAGTCGCGCTGGTCTGCACAAGCCTTAAAATGGTACCATCGAGCTAATCTGGTGATGAATCTGGACGCTAGATAACGAAACTGCTGAACAGCTACTATTAAACCCATCAAGGAGTGTAGGCTCATTAGATGTGTCTCAACGAGTCCTGCACATTTTGCCCGATGACGAGGACCTGATGATATTAAAATTAAGATTACCAGAAGTGATTAACTATTCAAAGGACGGACCCTTTGAACAGTACTAACTACCGTCCAGGTCAGTCCTGCGAAACATCGCCACAACTTTTTTCACACAGCGATTTGAAATGAGCCGCCATAGTAGTTTTTGCTTACTATTAAAATACCTATCTCATTAGATAGATATTTTAATAGTATGCAAAAATGTATGGAAGCTGGTCCAAGCACCAATAGCAACCACAAATATGTAATTACATATTTGTGGTTGTTATTGGTGCTTGGACCAACTTCCATACATTTTTGCCGATTCTCCTTTGTACATACAATTTACTAATTAAATTCCCAATACGATAAAGTAATTATGATTTTTAAATAACAATGTAAATATTTAAAATCGTAAACATAATTTGATTTATTAGTTCGTACAGTACCTATAACAGACTGTTCTCGTACTTTGCTATGAATTATTCATGTATTAATTTATGCAAAACAACGCATCAGAATAGAAAAGAACCACAACACTACAAAGGCTCCAGTGCCACAAACCAAAAATGGAATCAATTTAATCGATTGCGGTATCTGTTCCAGCTGTTGCCTCTATGAATATAAGGGTTCGAAAATAATTAACGTTAGGCCTGGTATTTAAAAAATCTGTTGTATTTTTTGAATGAATCCGAAAAGCGATACGTCCGCCATGCGATGCCTGATGATTGCCTTCTTTTTCAAAAAACTCGCGTGGCGCCCGTGAAGTCGCGAAGAGCACAGACTGGCGCAGAAGCATGGCTAAGCTGGGAACAAATTATCGGACGCGTCCGTAACCCGCGGCTGACAGTCGCGACCGATAAATGTGCACGTTGTTCCCAGCTCCAGCCAGCCAGATTTCTATCAGGCGTCCGAACGCTCAAGGACGGCCCAGGGTCCGCGACTTACGACCGGTATCTGCACAGTGTAGTGCTAAATATATCCAGAAACAAATAAACGGCGCGTCCGATAGTTTGTTCCCAGCTTACAGTAAGTCCCGCAGTGCGCCTCCTGGCGGCGGCGGGCCGTAACAGTATCTGCATGCAACATACGAGTTACGATGCCGATACAATCAATAAAATTATCACCATCGATTGCATTTCTTTCTCGATTATTTAATTTTAATCGAATGCTCATAACATTCGCAAGTACTTAGGTCGTCTTATGAATTTCAGAACCGAAAGCAAATGTTCCCATTTAAATCGATCATATCGACTAAAAGTTTATTTTAGAACGTACCGTTTACTAGGTTGAACGTATGAATTATTTAGCCATAATGTTGGTTTCAAATATTTTTTCATAAATATACCTAATAAGTGTCTGCGAATAATAGGGGTAAAAGAATGTGAGAAAATAAACACAGAGAACCAATGTATTGGAAACTTGTGATAACAAAACATATAAGGTAAAGGTTTTTTTTTTTGCCTTATCGCGCCCACGCGGAATATTAAATGTTGTTCTAAATCATATTTTTAATGTGGCATGATATTAAATGTAACGTTAAAAATATATTTTGCTCAAAGTACTTCGTATGTATGTTCTCTTATTCACGTCTTATTTATGTTCTAGATAGTAAAACGTTCTCTCAAAAACGTCCAAAATTATCATTGTTTTCGTCTATAAACAGCTGAGATTGAACTGTTTGACTACAGCAAGGGTCTAAAATATACAGGGTTATATTAAATTACCTAGCGAAACTCCGCAGACATGATGGGTAACGATAACTACTGTTTTTCTCAACTCATACTTCAAGTAACTACTCTACCGGCGGTCCAATTTTTTTTTTTTTGTTTTTTCATGTTTAGGTATCGATACCTATTACGTCTGCGGAGTTTCGCTAAGTAATTTCATTTGACCCTGTAGCAACGTATCCGTGGGAAGTTTTTTTTTCTAAGTATTGCAGGAAGGAGGAAAATAAATAAAGGTGTTATATTCCAGCTCTTTGGTAACTCGTAGACATGAATTATAGCAATTAGATGAAAATATAAAAAGCTACTCTTAGGGACTATAAACATGGAGTCGAGAGCCGACTTCTGGCCACCGTAGGCGCGGGCTTGCGGACGGTGAGCAATGGGCAGCTCGCCGTCCGATAAGGACCAGGCCCGTGTCGACGGCGCGTTGTGTTCCACGCGCGCCTCAAAGAGATGTCAGCACCAACCGACGGGGTCGAAAGACCAATGCCTGCTGGGGTTGCGGGTTTGTCCGAAAGGGATAACGCGGCCCCGGCACACAGGCAACGGAAGGAACACGGGTGGGTTTTAGTCAGTAAAAGTCTGACACACCCTCTCGCTCTGCCCAGAGCGGGAGAAGTCATTTGATGATTGCCCATCCTCAAAAAAAAAAAAAAAAAAGGGACTATAAACATTAGGAATCTTAACAAAAGAAAATAAACAAATAAATTCCCTGAACAATATCTTTATTCACATGATAAATCTGAGTCTCCAGTTTATGACATTAAACTTGATTTATCTAAGAGAGCCGACTGCTAACGCGAAGAATAGAGATCAATTATAACGCAAATAGCCTACTTTGTGGTTCATACGTAAAATAAAATTGCTGTGGAAACCTTTGAAGACAGTGAAAACTTTACCTACCACAAACAAAAAGTTTTTGTTTAAATCAATTTATTTTACGTAGGTATTAATTACTTCTCCGTCTTCACCAAACTCTTGTTCAAAAGGTTTACAAACTGATCCCAGCAACCGTTATTTCAATATTTTTTTAAGGCATGTATTTAATGCGGCAACTAAGTAAAATGAATATAGGTTTAAAAAAAAAATTGAGTGGGTACCATATATAATGGGTTGGCAGCTAATAAGGAGTATCGTAATAAGTAATAGGTAGCATATTAATATATCAGTAATAAGCTCCGTTTTAATTTAAACTAGCATCAAGTTTTTCTTTTGGGAACAGAATTAATATCTAAGCGGAAACTTAATGGCGAAAACAAAATAGAAAATGGGCATTCATAAATAATATAAATCAGATTCTATTTAAAATTGTTTGTATGAAGAATAAATATCAACTTCGTTTTTCAATCATAATGATAAGTTCGTTCTTGGGATAAATTCATCCCAACTACGGAACCCTTCATTGTGCGTGGTCCGACACGCACTTGGCCGGTTTTTTTCGTAATTTCTTTCATAGTTGAGTAGATATACCTAGTAACTGATTACCACGTGCCAAGATCTCTACCTACTACCCGCTCGCCTTGGCGCGTTAATGGTCACTGTTCTAACCTAACCTAACCCAAAAGCCACCCTACTAACATTATTAGTCGCCAAGTCATTATTTATAGCTCCTCGCCTAATATTTTATTTGACTGGTATAGTTTATTTGCTACCTAAACGCAGCTGCTAGTTTTTAGTTTTTATAACACCTTTAATTTTGAACCTTACATAATATAATAGTCGCGAAAATATTTAATCGCTGGCAAGTTATTTTATTTGTTGCAAACATTTAGTCGACTTTTAAGTTATTAGTCACTCGAAAAATAATAAGCTTTTTTTTAATAAAATGTATTATTTTATTAGGTCATCTTGCAAAACTAAGACACGCATCCCCTTGACCAATTGTGATTACAGACGATGGACAGTGTGAAAATCATATTTTCGTCCACAAAAACCCGAACGTAGTTCCTACAAAAGTAGGAATAAAACCTCCAAACGACACAACCCAGTTTTATTAAAATCGAACCACAACACATGATGCCGTAAATCCAACCAAATACATTGTCCCTCACTCAAACAATCGCTTCTAAATGTACTTACATATCCTACTCTCTCTACGGTTCGATGTATGGATGTTTGTTACTCTTTCACGCAAAAACTACTGAACGGATTTGGATGAAATTTGACACACAGATAGATTATAACCTGGATTAATACATAGGATACTTTTTATCGCGATATTCCCACGGGATCGAGACTTATACGGGTGAAACCGCGGGGCGCTGCTACTTATAAATAAATTAAAGTCGCTTTTCGTGGCTGTCTGTGACCGTATTGTTCTTCTAAACTACGCAACGGATTTTCATGCGGTTTTGAGAATCATTTAGAGAATTTATTCCGGAAGGTTCATGTGTATATTGGGACAGCGGGCCGATTGGAGCTGGAATCTTCACCGTTGATAGATTCGTTTATTTGGTGCACACAAACAACAGCACAAAATACAAAAACACGATTAAACAATTAGTAAATACATGAATATAGCTACAAGGTGCCAATATACAAAAAAATAAAATAAAGAAGAAAACAAGACATTGTGCTTAACCATTGGCTAAGACACTTTAAAAATAATGAATCATACAAAACGCGGTGTGCGTCTCAAGGTTGCACCAAATGGGAGTCCAACTCAGCAAGTGTCAGGCAAATATACCTGACGCTGATAATCTGCTGGATCCCTTTTTTTTTAGGGTGGGAAATTATCAAATAACTTCTCGCTCAGGGTGGAGCGGCAGGGCGTGCCAAACTTTTACTGGCTAAAACCCACCCGTGTTCCTTCCGTTGCCTGTGTGCCGGGGCTGCGATATCCCTTAAGGACAAACTCGCAACCCTGGCAGGCATTGGCCCTTACAGACCCCGTCAGTTGGTACTGTCATCTCTTTAAGGCGCGTGGAACACAACGCAGGTCCTTATCGGACGGCGAGCTACCCTTTGCTCACCGTCCGCAAGCCCGCGCCTAATCTGCTGGATCTCTGCAGTGACATACGGACGTCTAGCAGATGAGATAATAAATATGCGAATTATTGGTGTTGTGAAAAAAGTGAAATGACACTACGTAAGTATACCCGCAATTTACATAATGACAGAATTTTTGAATGATAACAGTAAAGTTTAGCAGTTGGAAACGTTATTGTTTGATGGTGATTGTGTATTTGATAGGTACTTGAGTATTTAAATAGATAAATGTATAAATGAATAATGTTAAAAATTATAGTGGCGTTGAACATTTTACTGGGCGTAGATGTGTGTTGTGGGTGAAAAGAAAGTCTGCAGTTGACTATTGTTTTTTTTTAGGTTATATTTGAACTTGACAAAATTTACAAAACTAAACGTTGGACAGTTTCTAGGCACTTGTCCGTTCGATGTCCAATGGTAACGACATAGATAATACACAATAAATGGGTAAACTGAGCTGCACCACGACCGCCACCGTAGCGCCCTCGTCGACTCGTTCGAACTTCAGGCTAGACTCTGTCGAAGCGCGCCAACTTCACACTTGCGTTTCGTTGTCAATTGACATCTGGTACTCATGACCCTTCCGATATGTATTGGCATTAATAAACTTACATACAATAAACAAATCTCGATGGTTTGTCGAGTCGTGAAAACCGTGCGAAGTAGGGACTCGTCGCTAGTGTTCTATAAAATGTTTGCACTTCAAAGGTAAGCAGTACATTCGCATGTGACACTTTTTGCACAGTGGCCTATACAAAACTATCCAGCCAGCGCTAGTAAAAGCCTCCAACGTATCTCTTGAGGGTATTGTAGCATCAAATTGAAGGAACGTAAGACTCGTAGTAAGACTTATCAATATTGATCTGTTTACACCTGCGGAAGGTTGACCAAATTGGATTGTTGGTTCAGAGAAAAATAACATGTGATGTGTGTGAGCTTATCAAATGAAAGCACACGAGTAATTACTTTGCTCAAACATGCTTGGAAATTCGAGCATTATTTTGACAACCTTTTTCGAGATAAATCGAAAATGCTGCACTGATCAAATACATGTGAGCAGACGGCCGGGAATGTTGGTATGAAGTTCCATATCTATCAGTGTTTAGCGGCCGAATAGATTACTATGAAAACTCTTTATCTCTCGTGAAATTTAAAAATGGAACGAACTTTTTATTTCGACACAATGGGAACCAAGGAGGTTACTTATCAAATATTTAATTTTTTCTACGAGCTAAAGAAACAAATGAACATACTGGCATGTGAAAATTATCGTTATTCGTCATTGATTCCGGAATTTATTGTTAATTTACTTAGTTTGAATCTCCGCGCATTATTTATATATACAAGCCGTGGCAGCAACCAGGCATTGATGGACTCACGTATGTGTGGATGTATATTTTCACGTTTGTCCATCAATGGCCCTTTTGCAGGCTTCGGTCACCTCGGTAATAATGAAAACTACAAAAAAAAACATAAAGCTATAACAGATTTCTTTTAAATGTAATATTGTAATGTCTCAAGAGTAAAAAATACAAAGTAAAATATTATAGGTAAACCTCATAATGCGTAACGTTTAATTGGCAATAAATTAGAATATGCTTGTAATATAAGTAGGTGTAATGGTCAAGACTGTGTCTGCGGACATTATGACAATAGCAGCAACAGCTCTAAGGGAAGCACAATCAATTACAATAAAAAAACACTAACAGGAAAAATAAAGAATAGAAAATAGGAAAAGCAGTTTCCTTTGACAAATTCAGGACCAACAGTAATGTAAACATCAGTTATCACTTTGAGAAAAAATATTCTAGTAGGTATATTTCCTTGTCGAGAATCATTTTCATGTAATATTAACTGATATCAACAAAGAAATATAAAGTAGTTTTTCATATAGCCATTTTGAGGAAACATGAATTTTATCAGATAAAAGAACTTGTATGAAATCTTATACATATTCTTCGTGAAAACGTTCATAGGGAATCGAAATATAATCCTTAATTTATGTATATTCTTCTTGTGAAAATATGTTTGATACTTATAAGCTTGAGGTGTTGAACGAAACAGATTTCGGTAAACCCTGGGTGCTAAGTTCTGTGTTTATTGCTAGACTACTTTGGCCCTGCTACAGATTAGTGCATACAGCTTCAAGAAGATACTAGTATATAGTGCCCAGGTACTACCATTCTGAGAGCTGATGATAGTTGTTGAGTGCTTTGGAACATTGCCTATTTTTTGCACTCGCACTAATGACGTCAAGAAAGTTCTATTTCCAACCCCACAAATATATATACCTACATATATTGAAACCAAGAATCCAATACAATAGCCAATTTGCCACTTACCGACGCGTCGTGAACAACGTAGAGCCGCATTGAGCTCTGAAAGAGCACTACAATAGAAATTGAAAACGCTTTCGGCAATGTTATTGGGTCCACAATATTGTTCATTCGTATGTAGGTCTGTGCTAAACAAAATATGAATGGTGACAACCGATAGGGACTGAAAATACGCTCACAGAAATAAAAACTTTATTTTTTGAACGTTTTGTGAATAAAGAGTACACGCGCAATATTGCCGTTTGTTATTACGTAACGTTCCCACTGCTGGGAAACAGTGGACCGAAATCCACAACGCGAACGTGTGCCAATATTAACCAATGGAATTGCATAAAACCTCCGCTCCGCTTCAGGGGACAGGCATTTGCGAACTAGTTTAAAAATTCATACAAAACCGGTAAGCGGAGCGGGGAAACGGAGCGGAGAAGCGGAGAGGGGAAGCGGAGCGGGGAAACGGAGCGGAGAAGTGGAGGGAGAACCGGAGCGGGGAATTATTATTCGTCGCTTGAACTCGGTGTAGCTCCGCACAGTCCGCAACACCGCTCCGCTACGTCTCTCCGCACAGACCGTAACTCCGCTCCGCTACCTCGCTCCGCATCAATGGACAGACACTGACCGCAACTCCGCTCCACTCCGCTGCCATTCTCCTCTCCGCTGCCTCGCTCCGCTTCAATGGACAGGCAGCCTAATCCACTGACTACTCCACTACCGGCTTATGTTTCTTATCGACATTACGAATGTCCTTAAATGAAAACCTTAAGTACCGAAAACCGACCTTTATGAATCAATCAAGATTTATTCTTATTTAAAATAATATTTCATTTTCAGCCCACAATGACCTCATTCCAGTTTTCCGAATTCAAATAAACGCCCTGAATATGAATGTATGAAATTGGAAAAGCATTTATGAGAACGGTATGAGGAATCGTCGGTATAGCCGTGAGAAATTGATAGATTTATCACAGGCCAGGGATTGGTTACGGCACATTATTGATATGAACCCAAATTCTGTGTTGCCTTTTAGTATGAAGATATATTACCTACCCTTGATATTGATTTATCTTGGAGCAGACCGTATAGATAATCATGGACTGGTATTTGCACATCACTCCAAAGCCTTTTTTTGACGTTCATCTAAACTCAAAACATCCATTATTAGAGGTATTCAAACAAAGCCTTATTGGATACAAGTTGTAACTCTATACAAAAAGCTGATTCGCGAAATCTCCACTGAATAGAAGAAAAGTGCCCGCTAGAAAAAGGTCGATTTGAAAAAATATCGTTCAAATCTCACTTCACATACATTACCGGTACAAAATCATATGACGTTATGATAATCTCAATATTGGCCTCAGTGACAAAAACCTCTTGAGGGACGTGCCGTATAAAATACGAACATTATTCAGACTTCGCCAGACAACGTTTGATATGCATTATGTACAAGACTGTTTCGGATTTGCGACACATTTTTTGAGCTTTGATACTGAGTTTGACGTAATAATATATTAGGACGAAAGCAACGACTTAAAGGCCTGTATATAACTTTCGTAGAAGTGAAGCTCTAAAGCTCGTGGAAATGCTAACCTGAAAGGTTTATTGCAGCTCAGCGCTTCACAAGTCGCAATGCGTGAATTTGCAGCGTCGCACACCTCTCGTCCTCATAAGGTGCCATTGGCCAAATGGAAGTTCACTTCACCAAAGCCCCAATACCCTAGAAACTGAGATAGTACGGTCAGTACTCTGCATAACCAGACCCCTTTTACAGAGAATAATAGGGGAATAGGGGTCGAGCTATGCAGGATTGACTGTACCTCTAGATATCTGTGGAACATCAAGATTCAAACTCCGATAAAAAAATGTCTATATCTATCTCTCTAATCGAACTTCAAAACTCTGTTCTCAGATTACAAGTAGCACTTAAGTAGGAACTAAGAAAAACAAAGTCAATAAAGCACTAACGAAGTAAATGGAACGAATAACAAGAACAATTACGAAGTAAAGCGGTCCGTTTCAGATTTATGACTGGCCAAACAAGATACTGCCCTCACTTACATGTTTGTATATGTACTGGACGGGGCGATTTAGACATACGGGTCGTAAATACGGATTAGGTTTAAAAGTAGCTCCTATAAACAATAGATAAGCGCTAAGCTACTACATAAACTCGTTTCAGGTAACTCAGAATGTCGAGAGAAGTAAAGCCAGATTTTCTCGGTGAGATCTGATGGCCTGTGGCATACCAAAAGTTGAAGTAACAATAAAAGTTGCACTAAATAGTGTTTAGACGTTGCAAATCATTTGTTGTTTGAAAGAAACTTGCATCGTGTAAATGGGGTTTAATAGAAAGAATTTAATGAAAAAAAATACCATAGTGTTAAATGTTTTTAGAGGACGTTTAGATAACTCAAAAATTTTCGTTTGGGGTTGAAACCATCAGGCCATGGGGTCTAAGTTCTCATGAAATCGCGAAACGGCTGATTGACACAGCCCGTGACCCAAGGGCTGGTTTTTACCTTGGGCAGAGGCTAAGCATTGCCATACAACGTGGCAATGCTGCCAGTCTCTTCGGTACATTACCAGTCGACAGCGATGCGGATGAATTATTCGACGCCGTATTTTAGTTTGTGAATAGTTTTAGTTAAAATAGTATATAATTGTGTTATTTTTATTATTTATTTAGTTATAAGTTGTTATGTACCTATATATTTGTATCGTATTAGTTATCACTAAATGGAACTATGAAAAAAAAAATGTTTTCAGTTTATATTTTTGACAACTTCACGATAAATCTACAGCACACAACTACATTTATGTGTAGGTAAAGTTAGTTAGTATTAATAACCTTACATAATAGCGAACAAGCTTTAATTAAAGGAAGTAGAATTAATCCTTTATAATCCTTTTAAAATTTTCAGGTATTTACAAGCCAGATGTGAATGGGAACGCCAGAACCCCGGACGCCCTAGAAGGACATATTTTGACCGTATGATGGTGATCCATGATGTTCTTCAGAAAGGTCTAAGGTGCGTAGTACTCGGAACCGGTGCGTGAACAATTCAGTTCAAATTCAAAAATTCAAATTCAAACACAATCTTGCACTGGACAGTTGACATAAATCCCCATCACAATGTTTTATTTTTTATTTATTTATTGAGCAAGGCACACCAACAACACATATTATTATGCTGTCCTACCGTGATACAGTTCCGACTAGTACGGAGGACAGTGTGAATCGAATGCTACAACCTAAATAAAAATATGTGTTAAGTAATCAGTGTTAGTAATTGTTGGTGAGTGCTTAGTGCTTATATACGTACTAAATAATTATCATGTGACGTAAGTACTTAAGGCGCGGTGTTACCTCAATATTCACAAATAACTGGTTTCTTGGATAGTCGAGTTTGACGTAACGCAATGAAAATATACGACGCAAAAAATACAGTGGCCAGAGAAGGGTTTAAAGTAAAATTTTAACCGAATCGAATAGAAGAAAATAGTTCGATATTCCCAATAAAAAATACTTCACAAAAATAAACTTTGGCGTCGAACATCTCCGTATTTTCAGCCATAACAACATTCTTTTTCTTAAGAGTTCAATAGAATAACATTATTTTATAACTTTAACCAGACCATTATTTTATTTAATGTGTATATTCTGAATAATCTAAATAAAACCCGTAAAATAAATGCCCATTCGCAGCTTACTCACATCGTCAACCCAAATATTTATTCGATTTTCAACCTTATTTAATGCTCTATACCTAATTGTGAAAATAGATATTGCGGTCATACTTTATTCGTCGGGCTACCGTATAGCGCGCAGACGAAGTTGTGCGAATGCAGCTGTAGCGTTTAAAATCGTAGTCAGTCCGCGCCTTACCGAACAACACTTATAAGACGCTAGAAAGGTGGGAAATATAATATCACATTATTGGTTAGTCTTTAAGTGCAGGAACCTATTTATGTACGTTTATATTGTCTACCTACCAAATTTATGTTAAAAATACCTAATTATATGGTTGTACTTTTATGATGCAAATAAATAAAGTTTTTATTATTTACAAGAATAAACAATACGTAATCACAAGAACTAAGTACTGTGTAAATACATCACCTAAAGGCATGCACAACATTCTTATTAATATTATTTATTTAATATTGTCTATGAGGAGCTCGTGGCTAAGTAACAACAGCCGCACTGGTCGATCCATCAGGTTAAGCTACGCTTGCCGGGGTTGGTCAGTGGATGGGTGACCATCTTTACATACCGAGAATCCTCCGTGCCTCGGAAAGCACGTTAAGCCGTTGGTCCCGGCTGTTATTCGTGGATCTTTGACAGTCGTTACGAGTCGTCAGAAGCGCGAAAGTCTGACACCAGTCTTACCAAGGGGTATCGTATTACCCAGTTACTGGGTTGTGGAGGTCAGATAGGCGGTCGCTCCATGTAAAATACTGGTATTCAGCTGCATCCGGTTAGACTGGAAGCCGACCCCAACATAGTTGGGAAAAGGCTAGGTAGATTGATTTAATATTGTCTATGTCCTACTTTATCTCAATGAGGTTATTAGTACGAATAGAGTGCAAATTGCATTTGCCAGTTTAATGAGATTATATGTGCATGCTTGCGACTACATATTGCTGTTAAACGAAGCTGAAAACGAGGCCATGCAAGTATGCATATGCCTGAAGATACGGCTGACTGTAGGCACATGTTGTACTTTTTCCTGTTTCTGTATGGTGGAACCATCTGCATTAAGGCTTGTGCAGACCAACGCGACTTGTCGCGCGACGCGACACGAACAATACAATTTCTAAGAAAACTTCACAGTATAACAATGACCGGTGTCGCGTCGCGCGACAAGTCGCGCTGGTCTGTACAAGCCTTTAATTGCGTACTTCAAATTCTTTAGATATCTTAGAAAAGGTGGCCAATTTAAATGCTAACGTCCCTCTTCGTGTTTTGCCGCGATTGTTCAAACTCAAACTCAAAGCTTTTATTTCAATTAAACCATTTACAGGCACTTTTGAATTGTCAAATAGTCGGTCAGTTAGTCAGAAAGTTGAAACTAGTTGCGTATTCCAAAACGTAGATTTTTATGGAGAAGAACGGGCAAGAAACCCCAAGGACACACAATTACAAAATCCTAGGTACATTATACTTGTAAGTTATCTGTGTGTACTGTGAAAGAACTTCGGGGAGTGATAAGTACACTCGGTGCACCAAAGTTAGATCACAAAACCAACCTTATTCAGTGGAAACTTCACACACTATGAAAAAGTTTTGCATACATACTTCGTGCTGATGGCAAGAAGAATGTAAGCGCTATTTTGAAAAGCCACAGAAAAACAGCGAGAGATATATGGCTGTTCTTCAAGATTTTTATGGAATAGGTAGGTAGGTATATATTCCGCCTGAGTGAACGTGAAATTAGACCAAGCATTGACTTTTTCCTTTATTGTAGTTGACCTGTCAACATTACCCCAACAATGGCCTTTGATGACGATATCAAAAGAACATTGTACGTCAAATAAGTATTTTCCAAATATCGTTTACTAATTCTTTACCGGGTTAAAGAACTTTCAGTAGGGATGGGATTTAAAAGGCTGTATGGATTATGCTTTTCTTTTATTTGACAGACCTCTTATAATCAATGATTTATTTAGTTTTATTTAATAAAAACTTTTTTACAAAAATGGAACAACCGACTTCCAAAAAAACACTACAAAGTGAACAATAATTATTTTTCAGTTTGTAGTGATTTTTAGAGTTCGGTTGTTTTTTTTTTTTTTTTTTTGTAAAAACGGTTTTATTTCTCGCTTTTTAGATGGTCCGTTTGTAATTTATCTAAGTTACAATAGCCTAATGTCAACTGCTCATCACCTTTTACAAAATATTGCTTTTCCCGATGCAGGGACGTTAATCTTTATGGAGTTCTCCTGGTATTTCACCATCAGTTCCACTTCTCCATATGCTCTTAACTTTTCCATCGTGTCCTACTTTTCAAGTAGGAGTACACTACACTTCAGTGTTCTCTTTCAAGACCGACTTTTAGGTGCTTGTAAGCATTCCAGTTGAACTATAAAAATGTTCATTTTGATATCCTATAACTCTAGGGTATTAATGAGAGAAGAAAACAAAGAAAAGAAAAAATCAACAAAGCAAAGAATCAACTAGCATATAAATTAGTTTTCTATATTTATTTATTTTTAAGATAACTTAAAGCTTAAAGCTAAGAAAATGCGACGTTTCGTTTTCTTTTTATGAACAAAAGTAGTTAAATGTTTTTATATTTTTTCAATATTTTACCTAAGGGTTTTTAACATAAATGATCGTGTCTTTGTCAAATTAGTTGGAACGAAAAATGAAAAAAATATATAATAATATACTAATAATAATAGACATGCCAGTTGCTTCTTTAATATGATCTCATTCATACCCTTTAGTTATGTGATATAAAGAAACCTTGTATAGTACATAGTAATTCCATTCAGTATACTTATTTTTAATAAATAAATAGTATACTTGCCAGTATTAGCGCAAAAACATGACGCTTCTAACCATACCTCGTTTGTTCAAATACCACAAGTAATTTAGGAGTTATGAGCAAACAGGTGAACATACATACATGCCTGTTAAAAACATAACCCTTCTTTGGCTTTGCTGTAGTCCGGTAAAACTCACCTTATTTCACAATTGAAATGCGAGTGACTCCGTTCTTTTTTTGTGCTTTATCATTCGTAGTGACAGTACTTGACATATTGATGTATTGTTGACGTAGGTATTTCAAACCTAAAAAAGAATCATATATTTTAGCCTATTTCTTTAAATAAATAATGATTATAAGTTGTAGTATAAAAACAGACGTTCTTAGAAAATATAATGCTTAGAGTCATGTGGGCTAAACGTACGCATTTTTTAGTTAATTGCTTCCAGAATAAAAGATGTTGTTAATTGAAAAGAAAAAATCTTATATTCTAATGTTATAAACATTTGTGAAGGAAAACAAATCATAAAATGTCAATTCTAACAATAATTGTTTCTTTTACTTAATCATTTAGTAAGCAAGGGAAATGCGGGTTTTTACCCGCATCGGTGGGAAAGTATCCACACGCCTTCGGTTAAGTGTACGCACGTAAACTTAATTTGTTATTGCACAAAGATCACATGTGTATGTGGCCCCCAGGACTTACAAGTTGAATACTCGATCCACTCCTTAGTCGTCTCTCCGTACTTTTCTCGACATAACGAACAGTAGTATTCTTGTTCTGAAGATTATTTTTTTCTTTTGTCGGTAGTTTTATCTTTCCTAATATCATTTTTCTTCTTTGGCTAGCTTTTGGTGTCCATGTTCATCTTTGGTTTTCTCGTTTTCTTAGCTTTTTCTTCAATTTATTTTTGTTTCTCTTCTAATCTCTTTTTAAATTACTGCGGACACTTACCCCCGGACACTTACCCCATCTCATCAAAGCAAATAATATGCAATAAAAGGTCCTAATAATATGCTACGAAAATATATGTCAAATCAGCAAAAGCAGAAACCCAAACTCCATAGTACTTGGGCCTGGCGTTACAGGGCTGAAATTTGGCCATAAATTAGAACATTTGGGAAGGATTCACGACCCCAATTTTTACGTCTCCCAGCAATGGCTAAATCGGTAAAATTTGACAATGTTTACATTTTAGGTTATTTTTATTATTTAAGTTATTTAAATAAAACCGCTCCCAACATAGTTGGGAAAAGGCTAGGCAGAAGAGAAGTTATTTAAATAAAAAGTGGTATTTTGAGGCTTTGTTTCCTACGTAAATCGGGAACGCACATGCGCTGTACTTGCTGCAGCGCCAGCAGCCTATCACATCAAGCAATACATTTTCAGTCTATGCTGATCTTGGATTTCCGTACGTTGCGAAATTAGCTTAACCTGGAAACCTATAGCTAAGTACCTATAAAGCGCTTAGGGGGTGACTTCAGATTTGATCTTACTGAAAACCTCAGCTGAAAACGCTTTTTATTTAACAAATGCAAGCCAGTAGTGTTGTTAGTGGGTTGTAAAACTACTTGCTTTTCAAAAACCTTGATACGATTACTTTTAATGTTTTAAAGAAAACTCCATTGAAAAACACATAAGCGTTACGCCTTGACACTCAAAAAATATAAAAATAGATGAAACTTTGCAATTTATTTGTATCGAGAAAACTTCATTGTATCGTTATTTGTTTTTCAGGATACTAGGCCATATAGTCAAAAAACATACTCCAAAACATTGAATCCCTATTCCATAAAATTAATAAGGTACTCGATAAAGAAAAAGCAATTTTTTTCAATATATCACCTTAAACACGATTCTTTTGTTTATAAAGAATGTTTGTTCATCTAGATGGATGCACTAAGGACAAAGGATATCTACATTCTAGATTTTACGAATAGCTAAGTGTTGCTCATTCGGCTTCGTCCTCGTAGAGGCTGGATAGAACAATGGTAGCATGGAACAATGAGAAGCTTATAATATTATTAATTTACAAATAGTTTGATGGGATTATAGAAGCTTACTGCTTGGATGGGCGCAATCGGACTTTATAATAAAAGATTAGTGGACTGTATTAAAATAGGTGTAATACCATAATTTACATGAACAAAGTATATAGAAGACAGTATAAAGAAATACCCGTAGTGGAGCGCGTCTGTGAGCGGAGTGGTGTGGCGGGCGCGCAGCGGGTGTTGGTAGCGGGTTCGGTACCCCGAGACGCCGCAGTGAATCATGCGCATATGTGATATGCCGACATTGCTACTTAAGACGTTCAGTGCCGGGAGTCCTCCTGGAGGGATGCCGGGAGCCCTCGCAGACGGCTCATTTTAAATGTAGGTTTTTCTTAGCGAATATAGAATTATAAACCGTGAAAATAAAATCTGATGTATATTTGAACAAGATGTATTAGTATATGCGTTGGTTTTAAAATCCAAGCATTTTTATTTATTTTTAATTTTTTGTTCCCGGTTACAAATATTTACAAAAAAAATTAAAGGTTGGTAACTACGTATAGCGATAAGACTCTTGAAAACACTATTTTACTTCGTTTTACAGTGTTCAAACCTAAGGCCGTTGACCGTCCGTGATGCTTAACTTTAACGCAAACGTAATGCCGGCAACCCTCCCGGAGGGTTCACTTTCAATACGTATGGCGGCATGGCGTATGAGTTCTATGAAAAGTGGGTGGAGTCGAAAGTGTTAAATTGGTAATAAACTGGTACTTAGTTAAACTAAAATCCACCAATAAAATCTCTAAGGTTTGCTAAATTTTTATTGGTGTTTCGGACAATTTTATAGATAGGTATAATGAGATATCACAACTACAGATAAGCAATTAACAGTTAATTAAGCTCGCCTTCCATTACATTAGGGCATATATTGTCATCGCAGGTCTCTGAGGTACTACGATAGTGTTAATTTCATGTTAGCTACCCTTATATAAGTACAGAGATTATGAAGATGAGAGGTTTTAGAGCGCTAAAGGTCAGAGACAAGCCGCTACTCAGTCAGGAGGGAAGATAAAGGAGAGCCTCCTTTATAATACGCTGACGAAAGATAGTGGGAAGTTATGCTGCTTTCACATATTTATAAGGTGCTACAGATATCCCCGGATAATAAACCTCTTGTAGCTTCCACCCTTACCAAAATTCGTAGCACAAATTCTAATGTTTATGAACAAACCCCAAGAAGTTAAACTGCCATCTCCCTAATGGCAAATTTCGCATAACAATATCTTTCATACAAAGTAGCAGAACAACTCCAAAGAATTAATTCTCTTGCGCTAAAGTTCTACAAAAAAAAGTAATGTATCCACTTACCACGTACAGTGAAGGATCACCGCAGTTGCGCAGTTCAACATTAGTCCGGCTCACACGTAGTCATTACTGCCGAGATACGTCCGGCGACAGAACCTAACTTTGTCTTCAACAAGACTCCAACTTTGTAACGAGTGTTGTGTTACAAGGTTCGCGATACGAAAGGGTTTAGTGTGATAAAATACGATCCTTTTGGTTTAGAGTGTAACGTTACTTTTACTGCGGTCGGAAAGTAGATTGATAAATTTGAATATCTCGTGTATCAACCCGCTTCGTGAAGATTTTTTACCGTGATTTTATCGCTAACTGCTTTACAAAATACAAACAGCCACAGCAGTTTTAATAAAGAAATAAGCAATGTGAAGTCTTTCAGGAATTTCTAATCGATAGATTCCCGCTTCGTTACATGCCCTATAGCCCTCTCTTACGAAGTTTATCGATAAAAAGATTAAGCTGATTTTAAGTACATCGAAGTGATTTTTGCTGATTTTAAGTTAAAATTGGCACCGTCGCAAAAAAAAAGTTAAAAATGTATTTGGAAACTTTCCAAATGCCTTTTTTACATCTAAAACAATGATGAAATACAATGATTAATGATTAATTTGGCAAAATTACTGTAGTAATATTGCCAAATTAATCAAAACAGTGAAATATTTGACATCTATTTGCGACGTTGCCCACTTTCAAAATAAACGCTCTTAAGGCTAAGAATTTTACTATACGGAAATAAGCCAGTAGGTATTATGGACAATGGTCATGAACTAAGTAATGGGCAGGCAGCCTTCCGCCTTCCTCTCATCAAAGGATCTGGGCGAAGCCCAAGAAAAGGTTATGTGAAGAAAAAATCGGGAAATCCAAGCTCAAAAGCGAAAACAATTCAATACAAAATCTGTGTTCCATTACAATAAATTCAGCAGAACGTTCCGCCCCTTTTTTCTTTACATAATGTAAGTGGAGCGCGAATTCGCGAAACCTTTGTGAGAACTCGTATACAGAATTGTATTATTATATTTTACGCAAAAATATATAAAAATATAGGCACAATCATTCTCACCACAAGTCCCACTTAGTAGAACGTACATTTTTCGTCAATTTTCCCGCTATTGTGTAGGTTGTGTGTGGAACAATATACCTTTCAGTTCACGCTCGCTTATTTTATGAATTTCATTACTCCAAATGGTTATTTTTTTCTTTTTCATGGAATTTAAGTAATCCAAGTCCCAGTGTTTCAATTGCCATTTTGTTTTTTTGTACATGTATATGAAATTCCGTTTCGAAAACATGCAGTTCTACTAATTATTTCGTTTTTATAGAGCATGTTGCATTAAAAATATATTGGCATTGTTAAATATGCAATGCGAAAACACTGTTATTAAGCACATTGGTACGAACCTTTTACAGACAAACATTTTGCGTTAGTACCTATGATGCATTCATGGCTTTTTTTTTTTCAAACCTTTCCTTCATCTATTGTCTCTGATATCAACAAACATCATAGATCATTTAAATATTTTTATAACTATTTATTAACCCCAACGTCCCCAACTAACTAAACAGCCATTCGTTGGTGTTAACTAGAATAATTTTGCCATTTTGTCGTGTTACAGCAATAAAATCCGTAGAATAGCTCTCTAGAGATAATAAAATGGCGGCCCTATAACTGTCATAGATGTCAAATGGGCGGCGGAATAGTCCACTATCGCCCTCTATGTGCAACAGACAGATTTTATGTTTATAACCGGTTTTTATCTAGAGAGCCTAGGTATACGGCCTGAAATAGTTATGGGTGTGGGTGTCAGTTTTCTTTTTTCGGTCAGTTTGGTAATAAAAATGTAGCAGGTATTGAAACTGGGGTTGAAAGTATACGTGTGGTAGGTATTTTTTTATTTATTTACGAAAGCGGATAGTTTCTTAATATTAAATTCATGAATATTAACATTTATTTTCAAATATGAAAAAGGCAAACAGCCCTAGGAGTTAGACGAGGGGTAAACAATAACTCGCAGACATTCAAGATAGCAAATGTTTAGAAATGTAGATCGCTAGAGTTGTAGACGGCATGTATTAAATCGAACCTCAAATAATTCCCATTTTGCTTTCTTCAAAATAATTATTCAATACAAATACAATAATTATGTAAAATAAAACCATATCCGATCCGAAAGGGGCACATGGGTACTGCAATAACATTACCAAAAAGTAATTAAAAAATCTTATTACTCGTATTCTTGAGAATAGAAAAGTTATTGCTGCTTAAAATTCACAATTGACTTGTAGACACCAACTAAACAACGGCCGCCCGTGCCCCATGTAAGAACCCGGTAAAATTCCCCATTGAAAAAAATTGTTTTTTTTCTTTTAAATTGCCACTACTCTCAATGCGATACATAGCAACACCCTCACGGATCGGCCAGGGTTTTTTTTACGTGTTGTATAATGTATTCTCCCTCTCGCCGAGAGGAGGCCTATGTCCCAGCTGTGGGAACATTATTGGCTGATTGTGCTAATATAATGAAAGCTCTTTTTTATAAACCTCAAATAATTCCTATTTTGCGGTCCTAAAAATATGTACTAAATATCCAGAAACTGCGACCAACTTCGACGTAGCGCTCGCTGGACGCTGCCGCAGCAAAGTAATCTCTGTTAATAAAGAAAGGCTACTATACCGTTCAGGAATTTAAAGCTGACAAATTGTGAATCGATTGACCTTGTAATAATATGCTTGACGTAAATGTGAAACGATAAATGACTTTACTATTAGATATTTATTCAAACTATACGTATATTATGGTTATCTTGACTAAAATGAATGAAAGAATGAATAATAATGATTTATTTGAAATAAAATGTAATGAATGTTAATGTTTATTAAATTGTAATGAATTGTAATAATTAGAATCAATATTATATTATGTCAATTAATCATTTGATATGAAACATTTACAGTGCCCTTCCACAGGGTGCATGTCTTAATACTGTGTCATGTTTTAATGCATTAGTAGGCATGCATTAAAACATGACACCAGACTTTGCGTACTAACCAGTGTTTCACATGTAAGCAAATAAATAAATATTTCACGTTGTTTACGAGGATATGGGAGTCCGCTCTATGCAAACACGTCTGGCTTAAGCAGAAAATTATCTTTCTACGTACTGTCCTGTTTTACGATTCCATAAGTCGTATCTTACCATAATATAATCACACATGGATAGTAGAGAATATCCAATAGGAATACAAGTAACCTTTAATTTTTTTCATTTATAGAACTTTTCTTACAAACCCGCACAGCTGAGATCTGCGTTGAGATTTTGTTATTAATTATTACTAGATACATAGGGTTATAAAATCTTAACATTCCTCAGTCAGACCCGTGTTCTATTTTTTACTTAATTATTGTTAATGTTTTTTTTAAACTAGCTATCTAATTGCGTAACACATTTTCGTAAAAATGTTGACTAATCTGTTTCATTTTGACAGTTCAACAAATGTTGTTGTATCAAAATGAAACAGATCAGTTCAACAACATTCATTGCGTTATTTAACGTTGTCGAGCCGATTTTTTGTCGGATGTATGAAACAATGAATTAGCAATCTCTTTCAAAATGATTCAGATTGTGATTGAGCGTGTATTACGCAATCAGAGTGCAGCTTTGCTAGTTTTAGCGCCAATCAAAATATTATTCTCAGGTGACTAGAGATTGTTAAAAAGTAATTTCCTCTTTTACCCTCAAAGCGTTACGGCAATTTCTTGTAATGTTCGTAGAAAAAACGCGACAGACTGTGACAGGCATGTTGTAGGTATATCTTATTTTCATGTCACTTTATCAATATTTCCCTCTTTCGCCGTCACATTACTTTGACGAGCACTTTTCAAAGAGATTTTCTATTTGCTTGTTCTATTTCCTTTTCAGTAACGTTTACCTACTGTTATTGACTTGGAATTGGTATTTTGATTACACCATTTGGGTTATTTTGGTAAAATTCTCGAAATCAGGATAAACAATTCTGCTGGTATGTACCATCAAAGAAGTTCATAAGTAACCACCGTAAGGACTATTCTTGCTTGCAGCGCTCGGGGTCTATAGAACCGGGCCGGTAACAGATGTGGGCATCGTGTTCACGGGATTTTATTTTCGAACTGCGTAGATATGAAATTCTTCGATAGTACCTGTTGGGACTAATATACGACGCTGATGGACCCAAAGTCAAAGTCAAAGTCAAATCATTTATTTCAAATAGGCCCTTGCAAGGCACTTTTGAACGTCAAAAATTACAAAAAAATTGAATTGATTCTAGTCGCCCCTTCCAAAAGGTAGTTTTCGTATGGAGAAGAATGGGCAAGAAACTCCACCGTTACTCTTTTAAAATGTTTTACAATATTTTGTATGTGTAGGTACATTAGTTTGTATAATTATATGTGAAGACGATGCATCTAAAAATAAAAAAATAAATTTCTATACCACAATAGGTAAAAAGAATTTTAAAAAGAGAGCAACAACAGATAAATTAATTACATATGTGATAGATACATGGTTCTCACATATTTACAAACATTGTAAAAGTAGACGATTTGTAAGTTTAAATAATTTAGAGTAAGTACCTACTCCGTTTGCCAGAAAATTCATCGAATCTCTGAGATTCTGAATCCTTACTAATATTATAAATGCGAAAGTGAGTTTGTTTATTTGTTACGCTTTCACGCTAAAACGCTGAACAGATTTGGATGAAATTTGGTACATGGGTAGACCATAACCCGGATATTCCCACGGGATCGAGACTTATCTGGGTGAAACCGCGGGGCGCAGCTAGTAAAAATATAAAGAGAGTAAGAGATAAATAAACCACAAGGAACATTACTAATTGGTTTCACAAAAAAATAAAAGTTACTAAAAATAAAACCCAACTACGACAAAAAATCCGGAGTTACGTCTGACTCCGGATTTTTGGTACAAAACATCACAGACAGACAAATAAAAAATCCGGAGTCAGACGTAACTCCGGATTTTTTATTTGTCTGTCTGTGATGTTTTGTTTTTACCTTTTTAGTTGACTTTTTTGTCGTAGTTGGGTTTTATTTTTGATAACTTTTATTTTTTTGAGAAACGAATTATCAAGCACACACCTTTTTTTTTTTTTTTTTTTTTGGATGGGAAATCATCAAATGACTTCTCCCGCTCTGGGCAGAGCGAGAGGGTGTGTCAGACTTTTACTGACTAAAACCCACCCGTGTTCCTTCCGTTGCCTGTGTGCCGGGGCCGCGTTATCCCTTTCGGACAAACCCGCAACCCCAGCAGGCATTGGTCTTTCGACCCCGTCGGTTGGTGCTGACATCTCTTTGAGGCGCGCGTGGAACACAACGCGCCGTCGACACGGGCCTGGTCCTTATCGGACGGCGAGCTGCCCATTGCTCACCGTCCGCAAGCCCGCGCCTACGGTGGCCGGAAGTCGGCTCTGGACTCCCGACGCCCGGGGCGTCTCCTGCGGCGACTAGGGCCGCGAGGGCGTGCAGCTTGCATCTCCCTCGCGCGCTCCGCCTCCTCCTTCGCGAGCATAACTGCTTCGCAGAAGGAGGTGACGGCCTCCCATGCACTCTCGCTCCGAACCATGGCCTGAACCAGGGCCGGACGCGAGAGATCGTCGCCGCCGATCGCCTCCGTGAGGACACGGCGGTGCTCCGCCCAAGCCGGGCAGACCTCCACCGTATGCTCCACCGTGTCCTCCGGGCGATCCACACAGTGGTGACACCCGGGCGTTTCCTCCCGCCTTACGCGGAACAGGAACCTCCCGAAACAACCGTGTCCGGTGAGGACCTGCGTCAGGCGGAAGGTGAGGACGCCATGGCGCCTCTCAAGCCACTCCTCAAAGAGGGGACTTATCGCCGCAATTGTGGCGTGCCCAGCGCTGGGTTGTGACAATCGTACACTCCATGCCGCCATGAGATCCCGCCGGAGCTCTGTCCGCTGTGCCGTGATTTCTCGCGGCAGCGGAGTTACACCCCGGCGTTTCGCCTCCTCGCGCAACTCCCACATGTGCGCGAGGACTTTCGCCTCCAGATCCCATGGCGGTAGTCCGGCAAGGAGGCTCGCCGCCTCGCGGGAGACCGTGCGGTATCCCCGGACCAGCCTGATGGCCATGACCCTTTGGGACGCGTTCAACCGCCGGGCCGGTCGCAGCCTCAATGAACGCGCCCACACCGGCGCCCCGTAAAGGGCCATGGACCGCACGACCCCCGCGTAAAGCCTCCGGCAGGAGGCGTTTGGACCCCCCAGGTTGGGCAGGAGCCGCTTCAAAGCAGCCCCAGCCCTATCCAGTTTGGGAGCCAAACGTCGGAAGTGCTCCACGAAGTTCCACCGGCTGTCGAGGACGAGTCCCAGGTACTTCATCGTCGACTCGACACCGATGTGAACCCCTCCCGCCGTAATCTGGGAACCCGACAGTGGCGCGTTCCGAGGACCATAGAAACACATGGCCTCGGTCTTGTGCAAGGCCACCTCGAGTCCCAGTTGCCGGATCCTTTCGACGATTGTCGCAACCCAACGTGTCGCTAGTTCGGCCGCCGCCTCATGCGACCTCCCCTGCACCAGGACCAGCGTGTCGTCAGCGTAGCAAACCACGCTGACGCCGCTAGGGAGGTCGGCGCGCAGCACCCAGTCGTAGCCGATGTCCCACAGATGCGGCCCCAGGACCGATCCCTGTGGGACACCGCACGACATCTCTCGCCGGTTCCACTCTCCGTGGTGACCGGGGTAGATGACGGCCCTGTCCATCAAATAGGCCTCGACCACTCGACAGAGGTAGGTCGGCATCCGGTGATACCGGAGTGCCTCCCTAATGCAACTCCAGGGCAGGATATTGAAGGCATTGGCGATGTCAAGAGACACCGCCAAGACTACCCCACCCCGGGCAACAGCATCCCCCGTCGTGAGGGCTCGAACGCGCATGATGGCATCCACCGTAGAGCGCCCCTTGCGGAAACCATACTGGCTCTCCGCCAAATCCGGCCCATCAAGCACACACCTGTGAGTTGAATATTATTTATGATTCCTCATGACTTCGTACACACATTCATCTAATTGCTCAGACCCACATTAGTGATTAGGCTTCTACACCTTCCCTATTGGACTTCTACGTTGATTCGTCGGTTTCCATATTGGTTGATTGAACATCTACACAGCCCCGGATCTAGGGGGGCAAACCGGGGCCGTGCCCCGGGCGCCAACTTAAAAGGGCGACAAATTCAAGCGTAGCAGACAAGTGCACCACCCATCACACCGCAACTTTGCAATAAATGAGACGAGCAGCACGCATCTTTCTTTTTTACAACCGTTGGATTGGTGCATTATCGATTGATAAAATTTGACTAATACGTTGTTGCTAAAATTTTCATTTCGAGAAAATTTGTATTTGGCGGGCTAACTTAGCGCAGCCCATAAAGGATTGGCGGGGGACGAAACTTGGTATAAAGGTTTTACGACTATATAGATATTTTTTGTCGTCGGGGATTTTCGATTGGAGGGGTTCCGCCAAAAAGGGGCAAGAAGGGGGCTACTTGGTATGCCCACTTTATGATTTTAGGATTTTGTTTAAAAACCTATAATTAATATAGCTATCCAACTTTGTCATGGTTATTTTCACTACTAAAGTTAATTAAAACGGGATATTTACCACGTTGTTAAAAACAAAAAACATGGTAAATATCCTGTATGAAATAACTTTAGTGGTTTAATAATTATTGCAAAAAAGTTTGTACTCGCGAGGTCTACTGTTCGCAGAACTAATAGTAAGTAGGTATTAGCAACAAAAACTTTTTAGTAAAGAGCATAACCATTATAGAATAGATGAAATAGGTTTAAAAAATATATAGGTAGCCCTTAAATTATGAAAAAATAATCGAATTAAAATGAAAACTCTAATGGCATACATTTTTCTTTTGACATCGAGTGGCCACTTATGTAGCTAATATCTTTTTCCATATAGGTATTTAAATAAAGAGGTTGGATAACATAGTATGGTTTCTTGTGTTATCATTGTGGCGGCATCTACAATCGCCACATGCGAACTACGCATCAAAGACCTGACGTCACACAACATCCTGATATCACACAAATCCTGCATCGCGCAATTAGAGTTTACGGCGCGATTGACATACACTTGAGAGCAATAAAATCGCACACGTTGACTTTTTGTTGTTAAAGCAGTTTTTTTCATAAATGTGAATACATATTAAAATAAAACTTACACTATTTGAATGTTTACTTCAGTACCTTTCTAATGATATCAAATACAGTGTAAAAAAAGTACCCATAGGGAGTTTTAGGGCACAAAACCCAACATACGGATAAAATTACTCAATTTAGCTTAACAAAGAATAAAAATAAAACTCAAAATGCTTGATCAAATTGTTTTTTAATAAGGTGTATTCCCTCCCCTAGCCTTGATTACAGCTCTTAATCGGTTTTTCATGGACCGTATTAATTTCACCATGAAATCTTGTGGTATGGCGTTCCACTCCTCTTCAATGGCAAGTTGAAGCTCTTGGAGGCGCGTAGGAGCAGGGCTTCTTGCTCGAACTCTTCTTTTTAGCTCATCCCAGACATGCTCAATCGGATTGAGATCAGGACTACGAGCTGGCCACTCCATCGCGGTGATTCCAACATCTTCCATGTAGTCGCAAACTGTTCTAGCGACATGCGGTCTGGCGTTGTCGTGCATTAAGAGAAAATCTTCTCCCATAAGCCACGCAAGCGGCCTCACATGTTCTTCGAGCACTTCTTCGACGTATCGTGCAGCCGTCAAACTTCTCGATCTCGGGCCGGTATTCGCCGTAGTGATGAATACAATGTCAGTTTTAGTGTCCAACATTATGCCACCCCAAAACATACACGATCCACCTCCAAAAGCCACACGTTCGCTTATGCAGCATTGTGAAAATCGCTCTGATGACCTTCTGTAGACCCGACAAAACCCCCTAGAGCGTCCATCATGACCATGTAAAGTCATTCTGCACTCATCAGAGAACATAACAGCCCGCCATTGGTCATACGTCCAATTTAAATGTTCCCTAGCAAATTGTAGCCGGGCTTGTCGGTGAGCTGTGGTCAATTTGGGACCATTTGCTGGGCGATGTGAAGTCATTCCTGCTTCACCTAGTCTTCTTCGAACTGTCCACCGACTTATACTGACATTGCGAACTTCTCGAAGCTGTTGTCCCAGTTGAACCGCGTTCAGTTGCCGATTTCTCAAAGACCTTGTCACAAGAAAGCGGTCATCACGCTCTGATGTTGTGCGTCGCCGGCCAGATCCTGGTCGCCGAATGTAGCCACCGGTCTCTTGGAACCTCTGGTATACACGACGAACAGAGTAGCGGCTCAAATTTAGCCGTCGAGCCACTTCACTTTGGTTATGGCCTGCTTCGAGCAAGGCAATAACTTGAGCGGCTTCTGCGGGCGTGGTATCCATATTTTTCCAGTAAATCCGTATGCTTCCAGTAGAGATGTTATCACGTTGACCTTCGGTATGCAACTGAATAAAAATTCCAATAAACTGACCTTTTTATACCTGCGGCTAAGGGTGCAAGTAGTGACAACGCAAACGCGTGAATTTGGGGAATTCGGTGTACGGTCGGTTTTTGTAAGTTACGTGAAGGTCAATGATTTTAATTTTATGTTTTTGTAAAGCTAAGCTTGTATGCTTTAATTTTGTCTAATGATTTTTACTCAATATCTTTCGATTTTAGAAAACAATCAGTAATAAACCAAATTACAAGGGGTGTGCGATTTTATTGCTCTCAAGTGTATATACAAGCTTCCCGTCTTCAACCTCTGGGCAGTTGCCCGCCAGACACGACATCCGTCTGGTCGGAGGATCCTCCTTTTTCTATGGGGGATGAGTGAACTATCGCATGAATCGCCCGCATGGATGTCATTTTTTTTTTTATGTTTTATTTGTTTATTTGTTAAAATTGGTAAAGAAATACAGAACTTATGTTTGGTGAACAGAGCGCTTTGTTATGCCAGGAGGCGTACAAATATGGTGTGCAAATCTAGCTGAGAATAACAAATTAAAATTTAAAATAAAATAAATGTTGGAAAATATCCAATGGGGACGTACTACCGGGCCTAAAAGTACCCTATGATCCAGGTTATAAATTATACCTGAGTGCCAAATCCGTTAAGCCGTTTTTGCGCCAATCAGGAACATACCTGCAGGTTTTTTACATTTCTATGATCCAGACAAACAGATGAACGGACAAAAATTTTAAAAACTATATTTCCGGCATCAGATTCGTGCCCAAACACACCAAGTAGAATTTACAAAAAAAAATCGAATGCACAGTTTTGACTTCGTTACTATTTTTTTTAATGTAGATATAGATAAATAAATAATGCTAGTTACTTGTAAAAAAATTGTCATTTTTACCTAAGATGATTATTACATTAAAAACAAAGATATTTTAATTTCATTTCTAGTTAAGTTAGAATATAATATATAATTATACGTATCAAATTTCATTTCTTGATTAATCTTCAAAGACTACACAATTTCAGTAACAGTACAATTTTCTGTTACAGTTCATTATTCTCTATTGTGTTCTAACTCCTGAGTCAATGGAACGTCTCTAGACGATAAATAGAATAGATCTGTGCATGACACGGACGAAAATAATGGACAAGGAGATTGGATTGTGATCGAAGGACCAAAACGTCGCTTTTTGTGTTATGGCTTTGTCTTTATAAACCAGCTATCTAAATGCGCAACACATTTTCGTAAACGATTACGACTAATCTGTTTCCCTTTGACTGTTCAACAACATTCATTGCGATATTTACGTTGTTGAGCGGAATGTAACATATCCACCGCAGTGACGGCTGTCAGGAAAATGATGGCAGTGGGGTTTGACTTAGCTCTGGCGAAAACGCTAAATGTGGAAAATACTGTCAGCAATAAATAACATTTTATGTTATCTTCCTAGAATGACATAAAATATATTCTAAGATAAATAACTAGGAAAATATTATCTTAATAAAACGATACAACAGATCTTGTCTGTTTTAATAATACTTCGCCCAGGAACGCACGGGCGAATTTTTAACGCGTCCAGTTTCAACTCTCGGTGTTGAGCCGAACATTGAGAATCCAGCAAGGAGCATCCAAATGCGTCAAATATACACTGTTTGATTTTCAACTCTCGGCACTAAGTAGTGCGTTGAAAATCCAGTTCGATAAAAATCGCCGCGTTCAAAAATCGTCCGTGGGTACGAGGGCTTATGCGATATTATTTTGAATATTAATACAGTAGTTTATTTATGTCTGTTTTTAGAGGCACGTTCACAGAACAGTGTCGTAGATATTAGCGTACAGAAAAATTCTCGGAACAGAAAATACTTTAGTTAATGGAAATATAGAAACTACCTTTATATTAAATATTATCAAGTTGTTCTATTTACGGCAGACGTTCTAGGTTTTATAGTACAAGTAACAAAACCCAGAAGGCCAATTATTCTCGTTTATCAAAACGTTAACATTCAAGTTGCAATCTGTCAAACTTGTCAAAAACGTTGGTAAATATATTGTATTTTTGACAGATTGCGTTTGAGATGCGAATGGGAACTTCTTAAAAATTACGGGAATTGCCCCTCAATTCTATTTGATTTAAATATAGTCTTTTTAAAGGTACGGACAGATATGCTCATTACTAGCATGAAACCATGCCACTACTGAGCAATTGCTAGTTTGTACCATATATGTCAAAACATTGCTGGTAATGATCATGCTTATTTCGAGAATGCTCAACAGTCAATGATTTTCGAGCGTGCTACCTGAGGCGCGTGTAGAAGGGGCGTACTACGAGCGCGTCTGAACAGGTTTGTTTATTATGAGCATGCTAGTATCGATTTGATCCAGTCTACGACACCTGTGCATGCTTAAAATTAGCATGCTTATTCCTAGCAAATGGGAATAGCTACAGAGCAAGCTAGTATTAAGCATAGTTCAGTACCTTTATGTAAACTTTCCTACTTTTAGCAGTAGGGACTTGCTTTCCCTTTGTATAGCATAGCGATGGCACGCCAATCTATACGTAGTAGTGATGGGTAACTCATCATTTTTATATGAGGTTGAGGGAGTACCTCATTTTACCTCGCGAGGTCCTCAAGAGGTACCCCTCATTTGAGGCGAGGAGTCGTACGTCGATGTATTCACCTCACGAGCCGAACTCATTCTGTATATTCTGTACAATTAAGAAAGTCGGTTCATTCACTCACTAAGCTCACTCAATACTCACTCGCGAGTACTCGCGTCAATAATGTCAATGTCAATTTTTAAGTGAGGACGCGTGAACGAGTGAGTTGGTTCAATGTTGAAATTCGAGTAACTCTTTCAATTTGCGATCACGAGTACCTCAAACGAGGCACCTCATGAGTGAGGGACACATCTCTAATACGTAGGTCTAAAACCCCATTTACACAAAGCAACTTTCTTGCCTGTGGCATACAATAAAACGTAAGCAACGACTGACTTGCATCGTCTTAACACTGTTAAGGTGCTGATAGACTTAAGCATTCACTTGTAATGAGCATTCTAGCGAATGTTACATTAAAGAAAATTTGACGGGAGCGTTTTAGCGAGCATTCTAGTGAGCGTTCTAGCCAGCGTTGTAGCGAAAGGACAGTAAATTGACTTCGAGCTTTTTGCCGAGCCGAGCCATTTTGTCATTGTTCGGCCGCCGTCCCTCTATGCCTAGAGCATTGACTAGAGCGTTCGCTAGAATGATCGTTAAAATGTTCGTAGCGATGTTTGGCTCCGTTCATCGTTCAGTTCGACAAATTTAAAAACGGCTCCAACTTGCATGCCACTGGTAATCAAATCGTTCTGTGTAAATGAGGCTTAAATAATACCACTGTCTGATGTTTGGTAGGCTCACAAGGTAGGCTTACTAGTAGGCAGGCGATACAGGGATAACAACACATCACTATTTAACGTACCGTTCTAATCTTTAAATCCTCCGTGTCACAGTCACTCTACGTGGATCTACCCTTAAACACGACACAACTTAAAGGTTGCATCCACCCGTACGCGAAATACGCGCTTAGGACGTGTAGTTGCGAACACCAGCACCCTAATTGCGTAATACATGATCAATCACAATCTGAATCCTTTTTAAAGAGATAGCTAATCCATTGCTTCATTAGTTCGAAAAAAAATGCTGCTCAACAACGTAATGAATGTTGTTGAACTGTCAAAATGAACCAGATTATTCTTAATCATTTACAAAAATGTGTGATGCAATGAGATAGCAGCTAAGCATGTAATAAGTTATTATAAAGTTTGTGTGATTGGATGTTTGTTACGCTTTCTCGCTAAAACGGCTGAACGGATTTGGTTGGCACATGGGTAGACTATAACCTGGGTTAGGACATAAAATACTTTTTGTCTCGATATTCCCACGGGATAGAGACTTATGCGGTGCGCAGCTAGTACGATATAATACAAGGTTGCATCAATGTACCAAATTTAACGACAAAAACTAGTTAACGCTGATTTTTGTTCCCCATATATGAATATGAACTTATATGAATTTCGGTACGTACTATCCCACAGGACATTGTAATTTTTTTAGTTTAAGTTTCTGCTTCATCAGTATGCTCACTGCGCACATAGCTTTATGTTATTATGATCTCGCGATCCTAGTTTCGCCTCGCTAACCAATAATCCTTGAAACCTTCTTGTGTTTATGTTTAGCTGTTTATCCGTGCTGTTCTCTGCTATCTACATTTCTACCTTTAGAATAGAATAGAATATTAAAAATTAAAAAATACAGATATAAACCTAGACATTTTACATAGGGTGACACAATGGGCGGTCTTATCGCTAAAAGCGAACTTTACCACTCCTTCTTAACTAAGTGGAACTCTTGTGTATACCTAATAAACTTTCATCCTTCTTCTTGTGTACTTGAGACTTATTACTTCCTACCTATCTACTTATTTATATCTACCATACACGCCCTTCTACTACAAGTTCATAGAAAAATGCTCGTAGGTATTTCACGAATTTAGCTGATGGAACCTCTAAGTTGTGTCGTACTGTAAAAGTTTCGCATGTGTGTGTCCGTTACCCGTACTATGTCATGATAAAGATATACAAGCTATGTAAATGTGTGAGTGTGATACAGGACGTACAGGTACCAGGCATACATAAAGCTGAAAGGTTGACATGGGTTAGCTGCAGTATAAATATATAGGTATGTATAGGAGGCAAGACCTAGAGGAGATACACTTTAGGCGATCATGCGACTTTAAATTTGAATGTTTTGTCATTTCCTTCAACAACTTGCTACATAAAAGTAAGCACTTGACTAACAGCTAACCGCAGACCACACTGAGAATGACGCGAAACGAAGCTAAGTTCGTTTAGCTTTCCTCCGCGTCTATTCATACTTCCGTGTTCGTTTCGCTTAGTAAGCGGGGTGAACCGAAGTATGGAAAGACGCGAAACGAACTTAGGTTCGTTTCGCTTCGTTCCGAGTGTGGCCTGCGCTTTTTATCTACATGAAAAACGAAAAAAGTCGGGGTGTGTTTTTTTTTTTTTGTTTTTTTCGGAAGTACCTTTCACTGTATATTATATATTAATACAGTAAAGGAAAACATCGTGAGGAAACCTGAGAGTGAACATTAAGTGAATTTTTTTAGGCAAAAAAGGTACTTCTTACATTTGTAAACGTTTCTCTATCATTTTCTTCAAACTAAATTGGTAGGTAATAATAATAATAACCCCACCGCCGTATCTCTACGTTGACGTCGTGGTGGGGCTTGCGCGCAAACTCTGGGTCTGTGCCGGTAGAGTTTACTTTGCTGGTACGGGTCTAGGATGAGGAGCCAGACCAAACCCGCAGGGCAGCATGTGGCGAGCTGTTGGGCAGTAGCGACCCCATGGACCTTATCTCACGGGAGAAATCTTGTTCCTCATCTCTGGCTTGCCTTTATTGGCCGGCTGGAGTGAACACTGACGAGGAACAGAGCTCCCACCTCATTCTTGCCTTAATTGGCCGGCTTGTGTGGAGATTCGCAAGAGTAAACGTGCTCGGAGGAAGGAAGTATTCCAGTAAGTGCTCATAGGGATCTTGACCATCTTCCGGGCTCTGGGATTGTTCTGAAAGCCGTGGAATACCTCTCCACTCTTCAAGCACCTCAGGACATGTTGCCCCCTTGTCGCTGCGTCACTATGTGCTAGCAACAGTTTACGGGGGCCCATTATTGAGTGTGCAAGTCACCCCCTGCCATTTTATCCGTGTATATATAAAACATTGATCAGGCAGGGGCCATAGTCCTCCCATAGTTCCAGGTCACCAGTCAACTTAAGCCACCCTAACCCATAGTCTAATATCTTTGTTTCCACATCCTGCAATAGTCCTACACCAACCGGGGGTTGTCGTTGGGTGCACTTGCATAGTGCACACAGGGATAATCGTCGGTTGGTGACTCATTTCATTAAAACGCCAAACGGGCCTCTGCGAGTTGGCTTCGGCCCCTCGTACGCCTTCCAAAGGTCCAGGACCCCAGGGTCCCGAGAAATATCAAAGACATAATAATAATAATAATAAAGTTTATTAATCAAAAAGTAACAATACAAAGTGACATATTCGGTGAGCCACAAACTAAGCGTCGCTTGTATCTTGTTGCTCTATCAAAGGTACCAACCAAAATACAGTTTTGACACACTTATCTTTTGTGTTACAGATTGCTTTAGTTTTTGGGATCAGCGGTGCCTGCAAAGGAACAGAACTGAATAACATAACAGTGGAAGATGTCGAAACTGATACCCATCTTCAAGCCATAAATCTGCCCAATACAAAGACAATTTAAAAAATTGTCAAAGCCTACCAAGATTTACGGCCGAGTGGGGTGAGCACGCCGAGATTTTTCTCAAGTATCAAAACGGAAAATGCACAAGGCAAGTTATAGGCAAAAATAAATTTAGCAACATGCCACAAGAGATCGTGCCACCTATCTAAATTTGCCTAATCCGGAACAGTACACTGGTCATTGTTTCCTTAAAACATCCGCCACTCTCTTGGCGGATTCTAGTGCAAATAATTATAACAACTCTGAAACGCCACGATGGATGGAGATCCGATCAAGCGAAAGGCTAAATAGAGAACTCCATTAAAAAAAAAATCACAATCACCCAGCGTATCACAGAACGCATCAATATTCTCCCAACTAGCCCACGACCATCGACATCAAGGGATTCTCTATTCAGAACATTCGAACGAGGGACCCCCAAACCTGGAACTACGTGTATCTCCCACATTTACCCCTCAAACATCTCAACATTCATCTTCAGAGAGGACTGAAATTAGTTGCCGGGAAAAAACATCTCGTTAAATATCCAAAATTGTACAAACTGTACATTTTTAATAAAATAAACTATTTAATATTGTATCGGATTATTTTATTTTTTCGCAATCGTAGTGAAAAGTAGAGTGTGTGTAACACACGGCGCAAAAAACCCATTATACACAGCCACCTAGTGAGATCTAGGAACTAACTTTTTCGGGAATAATGTTTTTTCGTTACGTGACGATTTCTGCCAGTTTACTCCTACCGCAAGCCGCGTTAAAGAACTTTGTTCCAATAACTATCAGATACCTACTAGCGTACCTAGTTTTCATTTCAGAAAGTGATACCCTTTTCACACGGTCAGTCTGGTCATCTCTCAGCTGCCAAAGCTTATTTTTTTTTATCATTTTATTACGGACGCTTTTAACGAGGTCATTTTTCTACAGTGCGGATTTTTAACAGGTTGACATTGGACTTAAAAACTATAATTTACTAGAGCTCATATAAGTCAAGACTCAGAGCGTTCCTATTGGAGAAATGTCTGTATTCGATAGACGAAAACATATTGTCCACGTTTAAAAAAAAATTGATATTAGTTAATGTGAGACTGGGTAATATTTAGTATGTAGTAGCCTGTAATGTCAGTGAATTTTTAATTGTACTGAATGTTTAATTTGTAATGTAATTAAATTTTTAATTGTGTTGAATGTTTATTTAGTAATGTTATTGATTTTCTTTTTTTTTCCTTCTATAATTTATTGAATTATGAATGTGTTAGTTTGATAGTTTTAATGAACGTTTTTATTTTTTATTTATGATTTCAAACACAATGTGAATTGTTCCTGAATAAATTGAATTGAACCAATATTTTGATTTAAAGAGTGTCCGTGGAGTTTCTTGCCCGTTCTTCTCCATAGGAACCTACTACGCTTTAGAATGCCCATTCTAAAATTCTCAGTTGCCCAACGACCTTCATCTTTCTGACTGACCGACCCCTTGACAATTCAAAACTATCTGTAATTGGTTTATTTCAAATAAATGCTTTGAGTTTTTTAGTTTCAAAACTTAAGTAATGACTAAAACGAAGACAAAACTGTATTTTTTTTGTGGAATAACAAATATTAGGTACTGACAAAAACTATAAATAAATACCTAGTTCGTAATGAAATGAGTTGAAATATTAGGTACTTACCTAAAACTTGAAATATGTTCAAATAAATGTTTTAAAAACATTTATAGCTAATAGTTCCATAACGCTCTACCCACATAAAGTCCTTCGAAAAAATCAGAATGCATAACTTAGCTCACATGTAGGCTCACATAAATATTTACATGCATACTTTTTAACTTTCGGCAATTTTTTAAGACCTATTAATTATTCCACAAATTTTGGCTTTAGGGACTTTGCTTTGAGAATAAAATGAGGAAACACATAAAACGCTTTGTTGGGAAGCTTGTGAACATAAGTTATTTGACATAATGATAAATGTCTACTCGAGATAAAACTTACAAGCGGGTCTAAGGATGTGAGACAGTTTATCAACTCTTTGTGTTGTCAACTCAGACAAGAGCGGACTGTGGACACTCTTGTACATGAAAATACGAGTATAAGCGTCGACAAGAAAAATAAAGTTAAGTAATAAATATCTAGACTAGAAGGTAATTTATTATAGGTACCTACTCCATGTTTGTAAACAACAACTTAAAGAAAGTTTTTTTATACATAAACGCTATCAGCTATCTTATTACGTAACAAATTTTCATAAACGATTACGACTAATCTGTTTCATTTTGACAGTTCAACAACATTCATTGCGTTAGTCACGGTGTTGAGCAGATTTTTTTTCTAACTTATGAAGCAATGGATTAGCAATCTGTTTCAAAACGATTCAGATTCTGATTGATCGTGTATTACCACTACTACTATTTCTTATTTTGTGTATTTATTTTATTTCTTATTTGTTTTTTGTATCTCATTCTTATTGTATGCTGCAACGTTGACGTCATTACGTCAAAGCCGGCTGTCGCTGACAACCAGCCCTGTGGGTCTGTTTCGCATAGGGTCGCAGTATGAGTCGCTTATTTTACCCTATTTTTTTTTATTTTATTTTTTTGTTTCTTTTTCTTTCAAAACATCAAATTCTAAACTGTCTAAAACTTATAATTTACGTGGTCGTAGAAGTTACAATTAACTACATCGTTTTCTCATAATTTGCTCAATAGGTACGAGTAGTTTCAAACTACAGACAAACATTACAGCTAGTTAGTAGTTGTAGAGCTAGAAGCCGAACTTAGGCTAAACGAGTCAGAATCTTGTTATAATTCAGTTCCATACACCGAAGATACATAAATATTATTGAGTACGGAAACTCGGAAACTCAGGAACTCGTCAATGAGAAACTTAGGGCAGCATTCACAAACCGCACTTTGACTTTACCTTGCTAAGTTAGCGTCGAATACAAACTGGGACATTATTCATATTGCGCATGAAACGCTTGCACACATTAGCTTATGCGAATATGAAAATTAAAATAGTGCTCCAGACCGAATTTCGGCCATGGCGACCAATCTCAGCGGAGAGTAGCCTTCGACACGGGAGATATTATAGTGCACAAGTGAGCAGGGTTGGATTTAGTTATGATGAAAAAGATAACACAAAAAAATGAAAAAGATAGTATTTATAAAAAAATATAGTACACTTTCATTATTTTTTATTTAACATATAATATTCAATAAAATCAACACCCGTTAAGGCAAAATTTACTCCCCTTCTAAGTTTATCGGTTCTTGAATATTACTATTAGTTCTATCTTCATCCTTGGCATTTAATCTCATTAACATATCCTCAGTAGGAATAAATCAGTACAATTCCCACTTTTGCTACCGCTTTTGATAGCGTCACAAGACAATAAAATGGCGTCTATGGATTGTGTTGCCAGTTTATTTCGTATCTTAGTCTTGGTAAGGTTCACTTTGCTGAATATTCGTTCGCAGTCGGCGAAATACGGTCGAAATATTCAAAATATGACGTAAAAGTAAGCATTCGGGAGCAAATTTTAAATTATAGTATTTAAGCGTACTATCCTGAGATGTGGATAGTATATAGTACAAAGGGCGAAATTATAGTATAAATACTATAATTATAGTACAAAATCCAACCCTGCAAGTGAGTGCGCAGACACAGGTGCATTCTCGTTTCCCCCACTTTCGTAGTCCGATGGGACGACAATACAACACGACCGGAGAGAGATCAGTCGTAGGACCAACGGCTTAACGTGCTTTCCGAGACACGGGGTGTCGCAACGCCGACTTCGGAAATTCCGGGTTGTTATTGAGAAATTCCTAATGAAAACCCCCAATAACACTTTGTAGGATCCTGGAATTCAACCCAGGACCTTACGCTCAGCAGTCGCGCTTGCGACTACGAGCCCAACGGGCCAATCACAATATATGCGCATGAGAATAAGGTTCATAATTATGTAACGCCTATTTTACTTAGTAAAGTTAAATCAGTGTGCGATCTGTGAATCTTGCCCTAAAGGCTACGCCTCAGTTGTGAACTAAGTTTCGGCAAAGCTGGCGAACTTCGGTGAAACGAGAAGGAAAACAAGTTAATAGCCAGTTAACACACGGTACACGGTACCGAGAGAGTTTCACAGAGCTTTTAACTGCTTTAAAAACTTTGGTGTTACTCTTCATATTTTATTTCATTAATTTTTAATTTTACATCGATGTTGCCACTTTCACTAAACACTATGTAGGAAGAAGTGAAGTAAAGAATAAGGAAGGAAGAACCTTATTAAATAGGTATGAGTTTAAAATATATTGTTGTTAAAACATTATTTTCCATCGTTTATTTTTTTATTTGTGTTTTGTGTTTCACGAACTGTATGCAAATAAATGTTATTTTTTATTTCGTTCTACGCTAGTATACCTTATCTAGAAAAAAATTACACGGAAATACATTCAACACATTAATGAGGGTTTCCATAAAAAATTCTCGCTGCCAGTCGGCGCCACTTTAATAAGAGGTCTTCCATTTCGACAATGAATATAAAATACATTGGTTCATGATTCGTTTCATTCATTTTGAAGTGGACTGTATTTTTCAATAAAAGATTTCTTCTATTCTTCTTATTTATTTCGAAGTTGTTTTCTTCTCGAGAGCTGGGAACCGACTGTGTCCCTATGGCCCAATGGCCCGCCTTTTATACAAAATTGCTTAAGCCTACGTTACCTTAACGAGGCCTCTGATTTTTGAGACCATTCTAATTACAATTTTCGCTATGGTCCAGCTCTTTGGAGCTCTGTTTTTAATAGTTCCCTAAGTCGGATTACCCTCAAACTTATACAAAACATAGCTCTTATATCCTCCTGTCATAACACATAACAATATTCAATGTATCTTTATGTACTAAAAAGTTTCTAGAACATTAACGCTTAAAATATCTCTTTTGAACATTTTCACTATACAAATTTGTTATTATCTTTAAAACCCGTGGACCGATTTACAGAATTGGAACGCAGCAGGTAGTTTTGAGCCTAGTCCTCTTATTTGACACTAAGATCCTGAGGATATCTTTACATACAAAAAACCTCATTTCAAATTTACGTAAATATACTAACATTTTTTTTCATACATTAAAATCACGAGAAATGCTACGTTGTTGGTCTTATAAGATTCACATAAGATTCCTTATACAAATTTAACTAAGTAGAAACTAATTAGAACACAATTAAAACCTCTTAAATCTAATTAGAAACTGAAAACTCACTCACAATGGTGAAAAGTCCACCGAGCTCCCGCCGCTACTTGTGCTACGGTGCACAGATAGGGTCTCGGTTTTCATATTCTGACTAACCACTTTTACATATGAAGATCGTTCATCATCACACCGGCACACAACTTTGTCTTGTTCACCAATAGGTTACACATGCTCGGCGTCCGTTACATTTCTCCCCCCGGCGCAGCTCGCGTAGCCTCTTCAATCTTCATCACGACGACGAGCTTGCTCACGGGGCGCCGGAAGGTCCCGGTTCTGGTTCGCACCTCGACGACCCTGATGCCGCCGTCTGGTCCGCAGTGTGTGCGCTCGACGACTCCCATCGGCCAGGTGTTCCTGGGCAGCGTGTTGTCGACCACGAGGACCACGTCGCCAGCTTGCATCGGTCGCACGTCGTTTTGTGGCTCGCCGCGAGGTACCAGAGTGGGAAGGTACTCGCGTAGCCAGCGTCGCCAGAAGTGGTCAGCGAGCGCTTGACTAGCTCGCCAGGTTCTTCTGTCGGCCTCGTCACAAGGCCCCGTCGTTGGCAGCCCATCTGATGACCCCAACAGGAAGTGGTTGGGGGTCAGGGCTTCAGGATCGCTGGGGTTCACGCTGACGTGGGTCAGCGGTCTTGCGTTGATGGAGAACTCGGCTTCTGTTAATAGAGTTCTCAGTACTTCTTCCGCAGGTGCCTTCTCTCGGAGAGTGACGTTGAGAGCTGTCTTCACGGAGCGAACCATTCGCTCCCACGCGCCGCCTTGGTTGGGCGCGCCCGGAGGTATGAAGCGCCACTCCATTCGATGCAGCAGCCCCTCGTCTTGCAGGGCAGGCATCCACTCGGTGTAGGCGTTGCGAAGCTCTTGATCCGCCCCCCGGAAGTTAGTCGCGTTGTCGGAGTACATCAGTCTTGGCCAGCCTCTGCGCGCAGCCATACGCCTCAGTGCCATGATTGCTGAGTCGGTGGAGAGCGATGTGACGAGCTCGATGTGCACGGCGCGGGAAGTGAGGCACGTGAAAAGTGCGCCCCACCTCTTCTCTCGGCGGCGCCCCACCTTGACCATCATTGGCCCGAAGTAGTCCACCCCGCAATTGGTAAACGGGCGGTGGAACGGGTCTAGGCGGGCGTGTGGCAGGTCCCCTGTAGCTGGTGGCTGCGGCGTCGCTCGGCGTCTTCGACAAAAGGCGCAGTTCTTCTCTACGGCGCGTACCGTGGGTCGTAAGTGTATAACCCAGTACCGCTGCCATAGGTCGTTCGTCACGCGTTCTCTGTTGGCCTGTAGTTCCGGAGGCACGTCGCGTAACACCGTCATATCGCTGGAGCTCCATCCTCGTAGCGAGAATCCAGCATGTGCGTGTACCGCTCTTCTCTCCTCGACCGTCTTCCAAGCTTCCTCGGCATTTTCGTAGCTGGCCACTAGGTCATCCATGTAATGGCTCCTCTTGATTGCTTCCAGCGCGCGCGGACACCCCTGCCCGTACACATCCGCGTTGTAGTTCCGAACATGGTGGGCCATGTAGGGGGAACTTGCGGCGCCGAAGATCATGCTGGTCATCTTGTATTTCTTCGGAGGCTCTTCCCGTTCGTTGCCTCTCCACAGGAACTGCTGCGCTGGTTGATCTTCCGGCCTTATCTTGATCCTCAGGAACATCTCCTGCACATCCGCTGTGATCGCTACCGTCTTCTCTCGGAATCGGAAGAGGATTCCTGGCAGCGACAGTAGTAGGTCGGGTCCTTCCAGCAGTTCGTCGTTCAGACACACGCCGTTGCTCTTTGCTGCCGCGTCGAACACCAGCCTGTGCTTGCCGGGTTTATTTGGATTCTGCACGGCAAAGTGTGGCAGGTACCAGCAGATGGCGCTCTTCTCTTCGGATCCGTCGCACAGCGTCGCGTACCCCTTGTCCAGCAGGTTGGTGATCTGCTTGGAGTACTCGACCGCGAACTCTGCATCTGCGTCCATCTTTTGCTCAATCTTCTTCAGCCGACGAAATGCTTGCCCGTAGCTCGGCGGCATGGTGACGTCGTCCCGTCGCCATGGCAGTCCCACTTCGTACCCGGTGTCAGTCTTCTTCGTGGTCGTTCCGACTATCTCGATGGCCCGTAGATCCGCCTCCTTGATTCTCGGCTTCCCCTGTATGCCGAGTGAGTCGATCTTGAAATGGCCTTCGACTAAGTCATGAAGTTCCTGGCTGCACGTTCCCGTCGCTCGGTCGGACTCGTAGACATGCAGCACGTTTCCTTCTTGATAGATGGCGTTGCGTGGCGCGGTTCCGTGCACCACCCATCCTAGCTGTGTTTTTGATGCAGCTGGTTGATCAGGGCCGCCGACTCGGAGCTCGCGGGACACGATGCACTCCCAGTGGTCTGTTCCCACTAGAAGCCCGGGGCGCGCCTTCTCGTAGCACACCTCTTCTGATGTCAGGTCCCGTAGGTGCTCGCAGTTCAACAGCGTGTCTGGAATAGACTGCTGGTGCAGCCGAAGATTCTTCATTGTCCTCGCTCTGACCTTGTAGCTGTTGTCATTCTTCAGGCCTCTGATCCGTATGTTCACCAGCTGACTCTCCATCTCTTGCTGCGACATGTTGACCCCGTTTAGATGAAGTGGTTGTGACGGTCCCTCTGCTCCGATGCTCTCTGCCAGGTCCTTGTCGACGAGGGTGATGGTAGCTCCTTCATCCAGGAGGGCGTATGTCCTTGCCTCCCCCCGTGGTCCGGATACGACGATAGGGCACATCTTCAGCAGGACTGCTCTTGGTCCGGCAGCTAGGCGTGGCGCCACTGACATGACCGCTTCTTCCTTTGGTGGTTCTGTTGGCCTCGGGTCTTCTCTCTTCGCTTGATGGAGGGTCGCATGATGTGGTCGGCTGCACTGGTCCACACCGCATGATTTGGCTTTGCAGCTCATGCGCCTGTGTTGCTTCTGGGCGCACTTGAAGCATATCCCCTTTTCTTTTAAGAACCTCCAGCGTTCTTCTATTGCCAGTGCCTTGTACTTGGGACACAGCGTCAGGATGTGAGCTTGTTCACATTTAGGACACTTATCCTTTTGTTCTTCCGCTCCTGCAGTAGTGTTGAACACGCTGGCTTTCCTTTTCAACATTATAGTTGGCCGAGTTTCCTTTTTCTAGCTTGCAGCGCATGTAGCTGGAGCGTATGTGTACCGCAACGCTCTGTCCGCTTCGCGTATCAGGAAACGAGACATGACGACAATCTCCGGGTCCGCTGTTCCTTCATGATCGTAGGCGTAGTCGCACCATCGGGATCGGAGATGCGGGCTCAGCTTTTCCAACACTTCTCTTGTCATCAGGGGGTTGAATAGGTATCCTCTTCGGTCGATCGTCTTCAGCACGCAGATGATGTTCTGCAGCTTGATCGCGAAGCTGTTCAGTTCGGCGGCTGATGTACCCGGTTTCGGCAGCTTCTTGAGGTCTTCCAGCGCCTTGTCGATGATCACTTCCGGTCTCCCGAAGCACTGCTCGAGGGTCTTCATTATGATGTCTGGATCGGTGGCCGTATGCAGAAGGGCGGCCACGGCGTCTCTTGCTTCTCCCTTGAGACAGCTCCTCAGTCGCTGGATGTTCTCTGCTGCTGATATCTGGTACATGCTGGTCGTATCTCGTACTGCTGCCTTGAACGGCAACCACTCGTTAGCTGCTCCGGAGAAGGTCGGCAGGTCCATGTGTCGAGGCCTGGGCCTTGCCATCTTCTCTAATGTGGCTGCCAGGTGCTCGATGCTGCTTCTGTTCCTTGTCGGAGTCGGTGATCTTGCACGTTGAACCTCGAATCGCAGCTGCTTCTGTTCTTCGCGGGTTCCTTCTTCACCCCGTGCCTCCTCCCCCCGTGTGCTGACGGGGTTTGTTCTCAGCCACTCGTCCACCTTCTGATGTGGCTCTTCACGGAGAGGGCTGGGTCCTTCTTCGTGCACGCTCTCATCGTCGTTGATAGCTGATACCTCCACGGCTAATCGCTTCTTGACTAGGTCCGCTTCCAGCTCCAACTCCCTTCTTCTTATGGTAGCCAGTTTCTCTGCTGCTTCCAGTTCCGCTATCCGTAGCCGCGTGGTTACACTTGTCGTCGATCGTTGTGACCTAACCGATCTGCTTGGTGATCCCAGTCTTCGTTGAACCGCAGCTGTTGTTCCTTGAATCCCGGAAGGTCCTGCTGTGCTGGTGTCTGCTGGCTTGGAGAAAGGTGACGCCGGCGGGTCCAGTGAGACTCTTCTTAGACGTTCTCGCTCTATCAGCTCCGTTTCCCTGCGTCGCGCCTCTTGCTGCAACTGGATGCGTCGCTGTTCTTCTATCTCCGCTGCGTCCCCTTGGCTCCTTGTGACCACCATCTTCTAAGTCTTTTGAGACTTTTCTTCAGGAATCTTCTGGTTTTTCAGGTGTCTTCGGATCTTGAAAGATCCCGACTTTTTTCAGTTTTCGGTTCGGTTCGGGTCGGCACGTTCCGGCACGGCTTCAGTCGGCAACTCTTCGGTTCGGCTTCGGGTCAGCGACTTTCCGGCTCGGCTCGGTCGATCCTCTCCGTTTGGGTCGGCACGTTCCGGCACGGCTTCAGTCGGCAACTCTTCGGTTTGGCTTCGGGTCAGCGGCTTTCCGGCTCGGCTCGGTCCAAAGAGAATTAAACCACTTGAGAGCTGATAGACCGATTTCGTCTAGGCACACGACTCACCACTGCGGGTCGGGGGACGAAGAAAATACAGCGGTTGTGATTGGCCGATGCAATAATGTCAGGACGAATGTTCGAAAGATAGTGATGCGCAAGTCAGTTTTGCAACAATAATATCGATATCGATAAAATCGACGTCTAATAATTAATTTTTTTTTTTTAAACTATACTAATAGGGTGTTAACGGGGTGCAAATAAAACACTGACGTAACACTTCAAATTTAATTATATTCAATTAAATCAATGCTAAAATTAAAGGAAGCTTATTTAATGGACTGAAAGTATGTCTTATAAAAATAATAGCAATATCAATCCCTGTCGGATAGAAAAATGAATTCTCATAAGTGAAATTCAAATTATTTATTGTACCATTAGGAATCACTTTTACACGTCATTATTTAACAAGCTAGCTGGAGTCGAGATTTTCTAACTGACAATCATAAGGAATGTGAAAACAAACTCAGAGGTCACTGTCTGTTTTAAAATACAGAACTTAATTGGCTCATATTATATGTTATCTCTGCATCAAAATGCCTAAGGCATTAAATTTCTCATTGGTGCAGTTTTTAATTGTGCATAAAACATTAAACAAATTTGCTTATTAAATAAATTAATTTGACCTAGCCGCGAAATTCAATTTTTCATTAGTATTTTACAAATTTCATCTCTACTTGTTTATAATGCGCGAAAATAACCGTTTAGTAAACACGTCGCCCGCCGTCGTTATTGTAGTGAATAGCGTTATTAAAAATAAAAGAAGACGAATAGAGCTTTTTTATTTTTTACCAGTAGGAAACGTCGTAATTTTTATCGTCAAATTATATAAAGACTTTGTTTTGAAGTTGTCACAACACTACAGCATTAGTACAGATAGAAAGGGACAGACGTATTGACATACCCTAGTGAGAGAAAGAGATTTTTCAAAAAGACATCAACGCGGTATACATTTTTGTGCCTTTTTACGTAAGCAACCAGTTTAGCTTGAGCCCTGCAATTATTCATAATATTATTAAATCATAAATATATTTTACCTACCGATGAAAAGTTATGCCATCTTTTTTATAGCTGGATGTTCTAGACGATTTCCCACACAATTTAATAGAGCAGGAACTCATAATTGTTTATAATTATGCAGAAATGTTTTGAAATGTATCAAAATAACCGCGTGTGCAGAGATCCAATAACTGGTCAAAACTAAAATGGCAATTCATATTGTCATCTAATATAAGTGCAATTTCATTTATGTGTCGTGAGCCTGAGTCGCCCGTATGAGCAGTCAAGAGGCTATATAGTCATTGGCTCGGTCGATCCTCTTCGTTCGGGTCGGCACGGTCCGGCACGGCTTCAGTCGGCAACTCTTCGGCACGGCTTCAGTCGGCAACTCTTCGGCTCGGCTTCGGGTCAGCGGCTTTCCGGCTCGGCTCGGTCGATCCTCTCCTATTCGGGTCGGCACGTTCCGGCACGGCTTCAGTCGGCAACTCTTCGGCTTCAGGTCAGCGGCTTTTCGGCTCGGCTCGGTCGATCCTCTTCGTTCGGGTCGGCACGGTCCGGCACGGCTTCAGACGGTGACTCTTCGGCTTTGTGACGTCCATTCGGTGACGTCCGGTTTGTGACGTCTGGTTTGTGACGTCCGGTTTGTGACGTCCGGTATGTGACGTCCGGTTTGTGACGTCCGGTTTGTGACGTCCGGTTTGTGTGGTCCGGTTTGTGACGTCCGGTATGTGACGTCCGACTTGGTGACGTCGGTTCGGTGACGCCGGCTTGGTGACGTCGGTTCGGTGACGTCGGCTTGGTGACGTCGGTTCGGTGACGTCGGCTTGACTGACGGTTCCGTTTTTCGCTCTTGCTGCGGATTCTTTGTTGATTCTTCCTCGCAGCTTGGTGGACCAGGATCCAGTGGCGGGTTTCTTCGTTCTTGATATCCGGCTCGAAGGACCAGACTGAAGTGGACTGTATTTTTCAATAAAAGATTTCTTCTATTCTTCTTATTTATTTCGAAGTTGTTTTCTTCTCGAGAGCTGGGAACCGACTGTGTCCCTATGGCCCAATGGCCCGCCTTTTATACAAAATTGCTTAAGCCTACGTTACCTTAACGAGGCCTCTGATTTTTGAGACCATTCTAATTACAATTTTCGCTATGGTCCAGCTCTTTGGAGCTCTGTTTTTAATAGTTCCCTAAGTCGGATTACCCTCAAACTTATACAAAACATAGCTCTTATATCCTCCTGTCATAACACATAACAATATTCAATGTATCTTTATGTACTAAAAAGTTTCTAGAACATTAACGCTTAAAATATCTCTTTTGAACATTTTCACTATACAAATTTGTTATTATCTTTAAAACCCGTGGACCGATTTACAGAATTGGAACGCAGCAGGTAGTTTTGAGCCTAGTCCTCTTATTTGACACTAAGATCCTGAGGATATCTTTACATACAAAAAACCTCATTTCAAATTTACGTAAATATACTAACATTTTTCTTCATACATTAAAATCACGAGAAATGCTACGTTGTTGGTCTTATAAGATTCACATAAGATTCCTTATACAAATTTAACTAAGTAGAAACTAATTAGAACACAATTAAAACCTCTTAAATCTAATTAGAAACTGAAAACTCACTCACAATGGTGAAAAGTCCACCGAGCTCCCGCCGCTACTTGTGCTACGGTGCACAGATAGGGTCTCGGTTTTCATATTCTGACTAACCACTTTTACATATGAAGATCGTTCATCATCACACCGGCACACAACTTTGTCTTGTTCACCAATAGGTTACACATGCTCGGCGTCCGTTACACATTTGTTCATCATTTATTCACAACTAAAGAAAAAGGTGCTTTGACACTTTTGACAGGTGCCTGGACCTGACGTCTCAGTGCTGTCACCTAGTAAACGTCATTTCAGAAAACCCTTATTACCTAATGTTTGATAACAGGTAAACATGGAATAAAGACCATCAGCAATTACAGAATTGATTAAGGGTTCAACAAAAAACTAACAAGTTTATTTGACACACTTACGAATTAATAGCTAGAATTGTTAATCATTTAAATAAAACAGTCTAGAAAGTTTTATACAACCAAATCCATAAATCACTTTTTATATTAACTTTCCAGACGATTAAATAATTTCTGAAGTTACTAAGTTAAACAGTCTGACGTAATAGTGGCGCCATCTGTCTTTATCAAACGGCTTTTACACCGAAGTTATTAATTCAAGAAGGGATTAGTGGGAAAGTGATGGATGGATCTATGTCTTACGGATTTAAGCATAATACACACTGGAACGCTGCACTGAACTGGCAAAACTGCGACAGTTTGGCTTGATACACGTATCTAAGACGTATGAGGAATAGGGTGTAAAGTTCACTCATCCTCTATAGAAAAGGGAGGATCCTCCGACCAGACGGGTGTTGTACTACTGCCCTTTTTTTTTTTTTTGAGGTTGGGAAATTATCAAATAACTTCTCCTGCTCTGGGCGGAGCGGGAGGGCGTGTCAGACTTTTGCTGACTAAAACCCACCCGTGTTCCTTCCGTTGCCTGTGTGCCGAGGCCGCGATATCCCTTTCGGACAAACTCGCAACCCCGGCAGGTTTACTACTGCCCTACGATTGATGTCGGGACGTTGTATATAATTATGCTAGTCGAGCGGTAAACCGCTTTTGATGAAGGATTTTGCCAGAACAGTTTTGTGTAATGAATTAATTCATTTGGTGGTCAGGCTCGCCGTATGCGCGTACGCTTTGATCATCCACAGTCTACACACACCTGGTGCCTATAGATTTTTAAGAGATGAGGCGAAAATTATGGAAATTAGAACTGTCGACCTATTCTGTAAAAATTACTTTACCGTTCTCACGGTGGGATTTTTACAGAATATACCGGCTACATAACATTACGCCTGTATTTCCCTCAAGGGAAAGGCAGAAGTAGTACACCCACATTTCACAAGTTATTTTTAAGTCCCATGTAATAGGGGACGAGCCTATTGCCATCAATCGAGCACAAATCCAGAATCCGGGCTGCTACTGAGAAATTATAGATGGAAAACCCAATAACAATTTCCCCGACCCGGGACCAAATGCTCAGCAGTAGCATTTGCGACCACAAGACCAACAAGGCAGTATACCGGTTAATCTGTGCAAAAGATGATAAGGCTGGAGGGGGTCATGACTACTGACATGACGACAAATAGAGAAATCGCCGACCCCAAATAAATTGGGCAAGAGAATTTAATTATGACGATGATGAGACCGGCTAATCATCATTCGAAGCCTATTATACAATGTCGCCCATGGGCATGTACCCGCCCGTATTTTTCTGAATATATATATAGAACAATTAACTGTATTTTTTTCAAAATTTTAGTTTCTGTAGCTTCGGAGATACGAGTAAGGGTAGAATGGTTTTTCATCTATTTCCTTAAATAATTACAAAACTTTTTATTATAAAAAAATTAAAAAATATTTTTGAGACGCTCACAGTAAGCCCTTTCTAAATGAAAGTAAACCCTTTCTAAATGAAAGGGCTTACTGTATATGTCACACGGTACGGGCTGCATTTTTTTATTTTTTTATTATTATTTTCCACTCAAAATGAGCCCTATATTCAAAATTCATTTATTTACGTTACACTTCCATGTTTGAGTCACTGAAATTCATGTGTACCAAATTTCAACTTAATCGGTCCTTTAGATTCGGAGCAAATTGGCTGTGACAGACGGACAAACAGACACACGAGTGATCCTATAAGGATTCCGTTTTTCATTCCGACGTACGGAACCCTAAAAACGATGTTTACGAAATATCCTTGTGCTCTGGTACAAGATTATTGGATATAAGATACTCCAACTTTATCCCGTGCACGAAAATACGATAAACCACAACACAATAAAAATCTAAAGTACTATAACAACCGTGAGTACTGCATGAATGTGAATATATTATATGGAGATCGATACTTCTATAGTAATCCATACTATACAGGGTCGACATCGACCCTGCCAGGGTTGCGAGTTTGTCCGAAAGGGATATCGCGGCCCCGGCACACAGGCAACGGAAGGAACACGTGTGGACATCGACGGAAAAAAAAAACCAGCTGTCTCATAGAAAAGTGCAATACCTACGCGGTGAAAATGTATGGGACAGCAGATTCTTTTTAAAATAACGGACGAAATTTCAACGCAGGGGTGTTCCGAATCATGTACTTAATCCATAGTATACTGATACTATGGATTAAGTACATGATTCTAAGTAAGTATCGTTTTCGCGTCGATGTCCCTGCCACCCTGTATACTATTACTATAAGCAGTGATAGCCTAGTGGTGTGACCGATGGACTGCCAAGTCACAGGTCACAAGTTCGAACCCAAGGCACGCACCTCTGACGTTTCGGATTCATGTGCGTATTGTATAAGTATCACTTGCTTCAACGGTAAAGGAAAACATCGTGAGGAAACCGGCACGCCTGAGAGATATTTCTCGACGGCATATGATGCCCAGTCAGAGGCCCATGGGCGGCATTGAAAAACTGACACCAGGTTAGTCACTAACCACACGAAAAAGAAAAAATACTATTAATATATATATTATTATTTGAGGTTATTTAAAAAACAAGGTCTACATTAATAAACCCACGACAATCGAGCATCCGAGTTGAAATACGGCTGCTATCTCCTCATGTTCTGGGGAAAGTAATGAGAAGTGCTCTCGAAAGAGCCCGTCTCTGTGAGGCTAAAGACGGTGGTAATTCACGTGACGTACGTAATATTTAAAACCTAACTCGAAAATATCTCCATGAGTTGTATTGCATGATTTGATAACATTAGTAAACAAAAATAAACAAAGTTATATATGTAGTTGCAACCTTTTCGTGACTGATGCGCCACCCTGTACAAACGTCGTTTAAAGCAAGGTTTTATAAAAATGTAGCCGTTATTGTGGGGACTTACGACTTCCACGCGAATGTCATGTGTTGAAAGTCGCGGGCAGAAGCTAGTATATTATAAATGCAAAGGTCTATCTGTCTGTTACTTTTCACGCCTCAACGGCTGACCGGATTTCGATGAAAGGCACACAGATAAACCATGACCTGTGTTAGGACATAGGATACCTTTTATCGCGGTAGTACGTTCCTGTGGAATAATTCCCGACACGCGGGCGAAGCCGCGGGCAAAAGCTAGTAATAATTATTATATAGAGGTCAACGTGAGTTTGTATGGGGTAATCTTCAGAATACTATTAATATAATATTAATGCGAAGCTACAGTATTGCCGAATGTATCATTAAGTATGTTCAAATAAGAAAAAAAAAAGTTTTTCAAACTGTTCCGTGTGACTTATCAAATGAAAAGGCTTACTATGAGGGTCTCAAATAAATTTTTACTAATTTATAAGTTATTATGAAAATAGATAAAAATCGACAATTCCCCCCTTATCTCCGAAACTACTGCGCCTAAAACTTTGAAAAAAATACAGAAAATTGTTTTATACTTATAGATTACAAGAAAACCTGTATGAAGTTTATTTATTTATTTAAGTCGAACACACGCGATTCATATTGTTGTTAGTAATACTTACACAACTATGTTAGTAACAGTTCTAATTAAAATAAATAAAACAAACTAAAATAAAACAGAAACAAAAATAAAACTGGTTTTAAAACCTATAATTATATTCGCTTCCCGCTGCACCAGACCTGCAGCTGTGCATACGGGTCCAGTGCCCCAGGAACGGGCGATCAGGCCCAGGGGGTTTATGAAGAGGAAGAAATTTCACGCGGACTAAGCCGCGGGCATAAGCTAGTATATTACAAGGGGATACGAATGCGATACGATTGCGATGCGGGAAGTGAAGCGGATGTTCGTTTGCTTACCTCGTAAATCTTGGAGCTGTCGCTTACATATACGAGAATAGGGCAGTTGGGTATTGTGTCGTCACAATAATCGTAACACTTCTGTAAAAGGAAATTGTTTGAAGATCTGCGCTGGTCTGGGAATATGCAGTCATTTGAGCCAGGTTGTAAAAGTCTTGTAGATTTATAGATATAAAGAATATTGTTTAATATGTTCGCCGTAAAAATTACAGACATAATCTGCGTGCGCAATTTATTTGCCAAACGTGTAAACAAACACGAGTTTTCCACTTAGACAAACATCAACTTTATGCAAGTGTAAATAAAGTTGATTTTAGACCGACTAGTATTGAAGAAGAAAAAATAAATAAAAAATAAGTTATAACGCAAACTGAACTTTATGTGTGGGCATTGCAGTTGTTTTTCCTAAAACTCGTCTTTGTTTACATGTTTAGCAAACGAATTGCAAACGCAGATTAAAAGTAGAAATTTTACAAGGGGTGACAACAATGATCGGTCTCAAAAGCGTTCTTTAACAAAACTGCAAGTAATCTGTGGTGAATTGATTACCATGAAATCCACTTCTAAGGGCCAACTCCTATAATTTACGGACTGTTAATGGTTAAAAGTAAGACTCTTGTATCTTTACCAATAATGAAGCAAAGACCTCATAGCTTTTCATAGGACCCTCCCATATAGGAGTAGCTATCACAGGTAAAATTACCTTACGAATCTATTAAGCCCAGTTTGGTAATTTGAAAAAACACTATTGGTAAGCGAAACGATTCGTTTTTGTTTATAGACATCGACCATTAGTAATTTTAAGCGCTCATATGACACTTGTTTGCACTCTACTGGCCCCATTAGCATCAATCGGTAACAAACGTGGCCATCAAATTAATCGTTTAAGTTCGACGAAATTTCCTTTTCAATCGCATAATTATCAACTGCTGCCAATGTACTATATGAGAATGCTGCCAATGTGCAAAATCCCATATGTTTTTTTTTTAAACAAAAAGTAAATAAAACTGTACACAAACGAAAGTCAGGGCAAAAACTAGTATGTCAATCTAGCTGACCGATAATAGAAACTTGGACTGTATACCTACCATATAACAGTAATAAATAACCGGTATGGCTGAGCAAACAAAACATCACTCTGGGGCAGTAAACTTGAGACATATTTCTTTTCGTAGCTTCCTTTGGTAACACAATACTGACACAAAATAGAAATGCCCTAAAAGGTCCAAGAATGCAAAAGAAAACTGCCCGTAGAATCAAAATTAGATAAAAATACCAGTGCATTTGTTCAAGGCTCTAATTACGTAAACTGCAGTAACGTAGAAACATATTTCTCAGTTCCTTATCAAGTAAGCCTTCTGTAAAGCAATATTTTTGCTACGAAGGCTACGCCGTAGCGTGTAGCTGTCTACGACGCCGACTTATTTGCTGCCCGCTACGGCTACGAGATACGTATCGCCTACGCCGAGCTACAAGACCACTCGTAAAACGCAATGTTTGTTTGTAATTTTGTTTTGTAAGATAAGGATATGTTTGAATTTCTAGCACTTCTAGCTTACGTGTCTTAGATGTGGGATATTTAACATAAAATAAAAACTTTCTAGTAGTCATCTTCTTTTTCGTGTGGTTAGTGACTATTTCAGAGTTTTTATGCCGCCCATGGGGCTCTGACTTGGCTTCACATGCCATCGAGAAATATCTCTCAGTTATGCCGCGGTTTACTCACGATGTTTTCCTTCACCGTTTTTGAAGCAAGTGATAATTATACAATACGGACATGAATCCGAAAAGTCAGAACTGCGTACCTTGGGTTCGAACTCGAGACCTATGACTTGGCAGTCCGACGGTCACACAACTAGGCTATCACTGCTATCTAGTAGTCATTATTACAAAATAAAGTATAGGTATTTAATCAAATTCAACAACGTAACGAAAATTACGTAAAAAGCTTTTCAAGTAGTCGTGTGAACTCGTGTTACAAAATCAAACGACCTCTTGATAGTTATTGACATTACAAATTACCTCATTTTATTCGGAACTTTTCGGGATTATGCCTCTAACGGTACGGTTGAGCATCTGCGAAAAATGGGACAATTTTGTTCCATAAGGGAATCGCAGCAATCGATGTTACCGTTACCAGGCAATTACTGAGAGTAATACGCACTTATAAGCGGAAGGAATATTTTAAAATGTATAATTATTAGGGAATACTTAGTTAATATTAAGCAGGAGGAGGAGGAGCTCGTGGCTAAGTAACAACAGCCGCACTGGTCGATCCATCAGGTTAAGTTACGCTTGCCGGGGTTGGTCAGTGGATGGGTGACCATCTTTACATACCGAGAACCCTCCGTGCCTCGGAAAGCACGTGAAGCCGTTGGTCCCGGCTATCATTCGTGGATCTTTGACAGTCGTTACGAGTCGTCAGAAGCCCGAAAGTCTGACACCAGTCTTACCAAGGGGTATCGCATTACCCAGATACTGGGTTGTGGAGGTCAGATAGGCAGTCGCTCCATGTAAAATACTCTATTCAGCTGCATCCGGTTAGACTGGAAGCCGACCCCAACATAGTTGGGAAAAGGCTAGGCAGAACCACTTAGTTAATATTAGAGGGAGTAAATGACAGTAATGAGGTTGACAGGGGAGAGTGGAAGAACGTGTTGCGCTTGCGCCGACCCCAAATAACATGGGAAAAGGGCAGAAACATGATGATGATGATGACTTAACACTTTCAACTCCACCCACTTTTCATAGAACAAATACGCCATGCCGCCATATTGTAAGTGAAATGAGTTGCCGGCAATACGTTTGCGCTAAAGTTAACCATCGCAGACGGTCAACAGCATCAGGTTTAAAACCGTGTGATAAAAAACTATAAAACAAAGTAAGATTTTGTTTTCAGGGGGTCATGTCGCTTTATGTAGTTTCCAACCTTTTAAACTTTCTGTGAATATTTGAACCGTGAAAAAAAAATTAAAAAAATAACAAAATGCTTTGATTTTAAAACCAACGCCTACACGAATATTTCAAAAAAAAATATACATCAGATTTTATTTTCACGGTTTCATGCTGTATTCGCTAAGAAAAACCTGCATTTGAGATGAGCCCCCGGCATCCCATATGCGACTAGGTGAACCCTCCAGGAGAACCCCCGGCACTGAACGTGTTAATATTAGAATAGCTTCGGTACAGAGTAGGTACTTCACTATAGTGAATGGCATAGTATTATATATATATATATTTTATTTTTTATTTATTTTATTTTATTCAATAGGAACAACTAACAGCTACAATATAAAACATAGAATAAAAGAATATACAAAACTTATGACAATATTGCAGCCCACAACGCTGTTCACAGATTAGCTGCGGGATAAAAACAATAAAATAATCACTAGGTTACACAATACAGATCTATAATGATAAGTTATACTTAACTATCGAGTTTAAATTAAATTATAAGAAGATTGAATAGGTATATATATATATATATAGTGCCATCCACGAAGACGCGCCCCACTCCGCTCCGCTCCGTACTAAAGTAAAACTTACAGTACAGTCTGTACAGTACCTACTCGCGGAGTGGGGCGTGTCTTCGTGGATGGTACAATCTGTACATAGATGAACAAGCAAATCCAGAAAAGATTTCTAAATATCCTGATCGAATAGAATACTCTATATTATGTCACCATGCGAATTACAGATCTGAATGTAGAAACTTTACATAGGGTGACACAATGGGCGGTCTTATCGCTAAAAGCGACATTTTAAAAACAACCTTAAAAAAACTTATAAAACAAAAGTTTAAAAAAAAAGAAATATAAGAAGATAGTACTTTACAATAATTAATTGATTCTGTGTAACTATTAGTCACCTATTTGTGAAATTAGTAGATAATCACAAAAAAATCAAGATTCAAAAGTCATTTATTCAAACTAGGCTGAGAATCATCACTTTTAGAACGTCAAAATTACATAAGACAGTCCCCGAAAAACGCCCACCCTTCACCACTTCCTAGTGCTTAAGCTGGGAAGATGAAGTGGCACAACAAACTCCCTAGCACCAACTTGTTCAGTTGGAAAAACTTGATTCTATATAATAGTGCTTATGCTAAAATAATTTACATTACCACAAATTGCAATACAACTCATAAAATAAAAACAATTTAGCATTTGCGTAGATTATGTCAACAATAAATAAAAACAAAATTAAAATAAATTGACTTACAGTCAAATAAAATAATCCAAACAATTATATGAGCTCATATAATATCATGCAGTCTAAAATACTTGTTTGTTGCTTGGGGCACCGTGTACCTCACATTGGAGTAGCGTAATTAGTCTTCTCTTTAACTTTATAGAAACCTTTTTGACATAGTTTCTGTTTAATAAATGATTTAAATTTATTGAGGCTCAGTTCTTTGACATCGCTTGGGAGTTTGTTGTAAAAACACGTCGAGTTTTGCTACCTAAACACATACCTAATTAGTTACGGTACGTGATTCTTAGGAGATGGTTACTAAGGTAACTTCATGGTTCGGGGCACGTCTCAGATTAAAAGCCTAATGATATAGGCGAGGTTATCTTGAAACGTCATATCTTAGGGCTGTCTACGTTGACATTTCGACTGCCTTCGTATTTGTCGAGATCTTGCTTAAACTTGTTGTTTTAATAGCTCGTTGTAAGAAGATAACTACGCTGTATCTTCGTTTGTTCTCGCTTAAAATAATTTTATATTTGTATTTTTTAGCGAATTGGATCTTCTCATGACCTCAATCTGTTCTAAAAAAGTTGAAAGAAAACATAGTGAGCTAACACTAACACGTCCTTGAACGAAATACGAAGATACAAGGGCGTCGCCAAGGGGGGGCAAAGGGCTGCCCCCCCCCCGCAAGTATATTAAGGTAAATAAAGCCAAATTATGTTTATTTGGACGACTGTTATTTGTTTTTTTTTAAAGTACCATATCTCCTAAATGGGGTCCAATCCGGAGTACGGAGACGTAATATTCGTATCTAAGTGTTGCTCTACAGTTCTGAATAGTTTTGGGAAAAACGACCCGAAAGGTCCGTTTCCAATCCATACATTGAAAATGGAAATGATGATTTTTCTCAGTTCCTATCGGGACTGAATCAATCAATCTGCCTAGCGTTTTCTCAATGTTGGGGTCGGCTTCCAGTCTAACTGGGTGCAGCTCCATACCAGTATTTTACATGGAGCGAATGCCTATCTGACCTCCACAACCTAGTCACTGGGTAATACGATACCCTTTGGTAAGACTGGTAGTCGGACTTTCGGGACTACCGAGTTGAAACTGATTTGTCAGAAATCAAATGTCCACCAGCGTCAATTTTGGCCCCATTGTGGTCCGCAGTGGTAAGACCCGCACTACAAGTGTAAAGCAAAGCTTCATGTGCTCTTGACTCTACCTACAAATCATACTTTTCTCATCCTCCATATTATCAACTTGCCAACGGGCCGCGCCGCCCATATGTGCGAAGTGTGCAACGCACACAGACGCCATGGTACTAGGGGCGCCGGAAGCGGGTCTGAGACTTAATTTTTCCCTATTTCATTCATTAATCATCATAGTCGAGTATCAATAAATCAAATCTCCAAGACAATATTTACATCTGTGATTCGTGGAATGTTTAGGTCTCGGGTTTTAGTGTTCATTAATTATGAGCTCTGCGTTAAAATCAAAAGAACCGCTTTGTTGCTTGGACTGCGGTCTGTCTGCTATGATAGCTTTTTTTGCATTATAATATAGTCAGGAATCCGCGGGATGCGGGAAGCACAGAATCGCTCGAAGTGGCGGTGCTTGGGGGAGGCCTATGTTCAGCAGTGGACTTATGGCTGAAATGATGATGATGATGACTATCTTCAGCCCGCCACTTCGTCCGCGGGTTCACCCATAGCAAAAAATCTCTCTCTCTCTTTTGCTCTCTCTCTTACTCTCTTTCTCCTTCTCTCTCTCTTTCTCTCTCCCTCTCTTTCTCTCTCTCTCCATCTCTTTCTCTCTATCCATCTCTTTCTCTCCATCACTTTCTCTCTCTCTTTCTTTCTCTCTCTCTCAAAAAAGAGGCTCTTCATTTGTTTCGCGCTCAGGCGTTGCCAAGGGTCGGCGCGGCCCTGCTGCTGTCAGCTGTCAATATCGTCAATCCCTAGCAGCGCTGGCCGTAGGACTTGAACAGGGTAAACCGAGATTGTCTTTCGGCGCTCTTTGATCGATGCTTTCACTTCACGTAAATTCTACTTTGGTTTCATGATACTTAAATAAATAATAATACACAAATTTTCAAAAATCAACTTTTCTTGCAAATACTTAGGTAACTTACCTATTGAATTTAAATTAAATTAAGTAGCTCTAGTTAATTAGTACCTCTACTTAATTAGTACACTCCTGTTTCTTTAACATTAAGAAAGCTTTTCTACTATATGTATACCTAATTCAATTAGTGTTTGGTGTTAATTTCAATCACTCACTAAATAATAATAAAATGCTCCCGCGCCTCTCAAAAGGCGCTATACAGGTTGGCAGAGACATCAACGTGAAAACTGTTAACATTTTTTTTTTTTTGAGGGTTGGAAACTATCAAATATCTTCTCCCGGTCTGGGCGGAGCGGGATTAGGTATTTTTATTATATTCTGGAAATTGTTTTTCACATTTGGCTTTTTGACGCCCATCCCTTGCCATCTGGCGCCTAGAGCGACTGCTACACTCGCTCTACTCTAGGGCCGGTGCTGATCCCTAGCATCAGTTGGAATGACAGCTCACTTCACCTATGTTTTCCTCGTAACAAATTTTACAGAATAGACCGGCTGATATTTAATAATATTCTTGAAAAAGTGTCGGTAGGTTTCTAGGACCTACCGACACTTTTAAAACTAGCTGCACTCGTGCAGCATGCAAAAACTACATAAAAGGAGTCTTTTCACATTTGAAAGCCCTAGCAATGATGACAATTTCAATATAACCAAGGTCGTTAATACAAAAGTCGATCACAAGAAAATGAGTCAAGGCTTACTTATTTCTCAATAGGTTAATTCATATACAGGGTGGCAGGGACATCGACGCAAAGCCGGTTACCATGGATTCAGTACATGATTCTGAAACCCCCAGTGTATCTAGAAATTTTACGACGGTTATTAAAAAAAAAATCTGCCGTTTCGTAGAAAAGTGCAATACCTACGCGGTCGAAATGTATAGAACAGCTGTTTTTTTTTTTTGCGTCGCTTTCCCTAACACCCGTATTACGTAACCAAAATATTACGATACATCGGTAGGTAGTTACGCCTATGTGCTATTATTTTTATAACGTCTGCATAAACGTATCAACTAATTAGGTTTAGGTAACTTGAAGATTAAAAGCATATTGCCAGCCTATGCTTGATACGAGCTCCTCTCCATAATTATTATAATGATCTCTTCTGTGTGTTACGAAATCCCAGCAATAAGCGACCAAAACAAACCCACAAGATGGACCGCTGACCTGTACCGTAATTACGTAGGTAATAAACGATCAATCAGAATCTGATTCTGATTTCAAACACAATATTGTTTTGAAGGTGCAATAGGTTCTATAATATGTTCACCCAAAGTTATTAAGTACAGTCATGCAAGCACACAAGCACAGTGATTAAATAATCAGTACATAAACATATATTCACCTGGTTAAGGGATGTCTTTCCCAGCATCCTAATTGCGTAACACACTTTTAATCACAGTCTGGAATGATTTTGAAGGATATTGCTAATCCATTGCTTCATAAGTTCGAAAAAACATCTGCATGCTGCAGTAAATAACGCAATGAATGCTGTCGAACTGACAAAATGAAACGGGTTAGTCGTAATCGTTTACGAAAATATGTTACGTAATTAGATAGCTGGTGAAGCCCGCAGCAATCCGGTGGATGCGAGAAGCACAGAACCGGTCGAAGTGGCAGTGTTTGGAGGAGGCCCATGTCCAGCAGTGGACGTCTTTTGCCTGAAATGATGACGATGTTTTTTTTTTCTGGAAATGCTAAATGCAATCCAGCACGGAAAGAACAGCCGCCTTAATGGAAGAATGGTCGAAGATAAGCGAAATCAGAAATAAATTGTTCGCGCTTTAGTCAGCGACACCTGTAGATAAAAATAAATCAGAGCAAATGGCAGGATTTATTGTTAGCAAACGTTTCATTAAAAATAAAATATTTGTTAATTATCAAACACAACGCTTCGAAAGTCATTAAAAAGGCTTAAAACTGCCATTCCCTAGGCAGAACTAAACCAATAAGCCCAACAATTCCAATACCGAAACGACCAAATAACTCATAAACGAATTTGTAACGTAGCCCTAAATCAAATGATAATATCTTTTTGAAAAGAGTTGTTAAATATGTCCGCTTGTTCCGCCCGCGCTTGGCAATAAAACGAATAAGTTTTACTATTTGGGTACGTTCAACTAAGGTAGGCTTTAAAATGAACGCGCCGCCGCCACCGCGCCCGTGTTGCCGGGTCGGGTATCATAGAATACCTATCAGTTGTTAACTTCAACACCCAATTATCGATAAAGGAACCTTTGTTCTCTCCACTCAAATTGAGCTTTGTTAAATACTAGCGCCCGAGCCGAGATTATTTTCATACAATGTTACTGCTACTACTTCTTTAAAACACTATGATCGATTTGTTGCTAGAACCTTTTTTCACACACCTCCCGAAACGATCATTTGCAATGTCAACGTTTACGTGATTGATACTTACTGATGTGTGTTGTTATTGAGCGACATGTGAGCGACGCGAATTTTCTCAGCACAGTTCAGAAATCAAATGGGGCGTGCGCAAATAATACCTTCAATGTTCTATGTTCTATGTTATGAGGTTTGGTTTCCGCACTTAGTCCTTCAGTGGACCATTGTGCGTGGGCCATAGCGGCCGTTGAAACCTTCAATATTAGAGCTTCATTTAATTAGTCTATCCTTTTGAAATCTTCGTTCACGTTCAAAGGGACTCTTTACGTTTCAAAATTTTGAAAATGGAACTTTTTGCCAATATTGTATGTATTTTATTCATTTGTCATTTGTTTACGATTTGGCGGCATAGAAAAATGTTTGTGTCACGTCGACTTTAACGCGAGAAAATTTTCGTACAAGATTTTTTTATGACTTTCGATGTCATTTAAATCAACAAGAAAGTTATGATAGACTTCGATTGGCCTTTCACGATGAAGCCCCATCTCGTGCCACTGTTAACAACTGGTTAAATGCGTTTAAACGTGGTCGCACTAATCTCACCGATGATCTGCGTGAGGGACGGCCTTCTACGGCGACGACTATGGCATATTCCAATCTGAATTTGTCTGGGGATCTAATTCACGACCCAGTGATTACCAAGAACTACCTACGCTACGATGATAAAACTGACACTGAGCTAGTTGTCTATACTACTAAGTATAAATGATTAATATTAGTACTTATTATGATTTAGCTATGTATCCCTAGCATGCTTCCCGTTCTGATAAGCTAATAACATTACAAATACTACACTTTTTACAATTTTTATTGTTTTTAATGCATTACATACTGTTCGACGTGTTCGACATACTTACGGGTGACGAAAGCTGGATTTATTGTTATGATCCTGAAACTAAGAGACAGTCTGCTGTCTGGGTGTTTCCTTACGAGGAGTTGCCAACTAAAGCGAAGAGAGTTCGAAGCGTGGGAAAAAAGATGGTGGCCTCGTTCTTCGGAAGGACAGGTCATTACGCAAATTGTTTTAGAGGATCGAAAAACAGTATTTTTTTTTTTTTTTTTTTTCACCCAGTGGCGTAACTAGCATGGGTGGCACCCGGTGCGCATAATTGTGGTGTCAACCAAGAATGAAATCTGTTAAAATGAATAAACATTCAATAAGTGTATAGTATGTTTTTATTTAATTATTACAAATAAGTCTTTCATAAGCTGCAAACTCGGAAATCACATCATCAAAATTTATATTTTGTGTTGCCTCATGTTCTATTGTTAAAAGCCTTCTAATAGAACACTTTTACTTTTATATCAACAATATTTACTTCACGTCAAAAAAAAATCGCGAAAGAAATGAGCAATGACACAGGCGACAAGCAACGACTATTTCAGGGGAATCCCCAATCATAGTTAGTGTAGTAGGGCTAAATAAAACGACAACATTTTGAGGTCCCCGACCGATCGCGCCATAGAGCCATGAACATAAAAATAACAGTGTGTACACTGGAAAAAATCATGGTCTAATGTGTGGTCAGAGTGAATAATTTCTTGTTAACATTTATTTCAAATACAGGGTATCAGGAACATCGACACGAAGCCGGCTACCATGGATTCAGTACATGGTTCTGAACACCCCTGCGTCGAAATTTTTCGTCGGCTATTAAAAAAAATCTGCTGTTTCATAGAAAAGTGAAATACCTACGCGGTCAAAATGTATGGAGCAGCTGTTTTTTTTTTTTTTATAACCGACGAAAAATTTCAACGCAGGGGGGTTCAGAATCATGTACTGAATCCATGGTAACCGGCTTCGCGTCGATGTCCCGGACACCCCGTATACTTGCATTTATAAATGATCACAATTGATAAATTAAATTCTTTTGTTGGGATAACTTGTGTTAGGTTTCAATTTATTAATACATAATTGTTGGATATTGTACTGGCAACACCGAAAGATTCGATATGTCAAAATGGCGCACCAACGGCCTTCTTGTTCGGGCGTGCGCGGCGGTAGGATGTTTCTAGTGGCTGTGTCGGTTAAAAGATAGATTGGCACAGAGTTGTTGGAGATCTACTGTAAATTAAGGTAACCTATTAGTTTTATTGTAAATATTCGAATATTAATTATATAGAGATATTATGTTGGGAATAAGAGATGTGATGGTATTGTGTAGAATATTGGATTTGATGTTGGCAAAGAAATATAAATGAATGACAAAATATCTTGGCGTTTCATATTATTTTCCCTATCCCTGAAATATCGTAAATAAGTAAATATTATTGTTAGTACCTATTTTGAGGTATTAGTTGTTTTAGATCTAGGGCAGTTTTTATTATACTTGATTAAAATAACTTCAAACCCAAATTATTTATCATTAAAAAATGTGACAGTTTGTGTATTTTTTTTTGTCACCCCGGAGCCGGTGACACCCGTGCGGACCGCCCCCGACGCCCCCCCCCCCCCCCCCCCCCCCCCCCTAGCTACGCCACTGCGTACACCGCCAAGCAAACAATCGACTAGGTACTTGGCGACGCCAGACGTGGAATTACTGGGTCACCCGCCCTATAGCCCCGACCTCGCACCTTGCGATTTTTATTCATTTCCAAAAATAAAAGAAAAACTTCGAGGAAAACGTTTTATGGACGCCGAGGAAGCAGTGGCTGCGTTTCAAAATGCCTTCGAAGAGACCCCTAAGGACGAGTGGGCAAAGTGCTTTTCTCAGTGATGTAAATGGACACTATTTTCAAAATATATAATAAAACTAATAACTTGCTGGTTTGTTCAGTTTTTGATTTTCTAAGAACTTTCAGTGTCACCCTCGTACCTGCCTGCTTAGAAACTCTGGAACCTACAATCTTGTAAAGGGATATTACACTATCATATCTATGATATATATAATTGTAAAATAGACAATATTATGGGTATTTCCCCTTAGGGGGATGACACTATCATAATTTTTATATCATATACCTATCTACGAAGCTCACAAATTACCCATAATATGTATATTTCATTATATCTTTGATCACAGATAGGATAGTGTAATATCCCCCTTTTTGAATAAACGGTACACTTTGTAGTACAGCTTAGGATAAAATAATGCCCACATAGACAAAATGGTGACTTGTGTTTTCGACCAAGAGTAAAAATGGTATTGAACCTTGCGGAACACCTGCTTGACCTGACATATTGTGGTCCGTAAGATTGAGCCCTACTACCAAGCCACTGAAATCTATTATATAGGTATTTATTTATGACGTTAACGAGCTGTACCCTAATTGCGTAATACACGATCAATCAGAATCTGAATAGTTTTGAAACAGATTAGTCGTAATCGTTTACGAAAATGTGTTGCGTAATAAGATGCTGTTGCGTTAACCCCAAAACAAACCAACTTGCATGAACTCTGTCACGATTCACGATTAACACTATCGAATGTATTTGAAAGATCACATTCCAATTTAATTTTGAGAGTACTCTAACACGTATACACGTTTTAAATTGGTGCTCGTGTATGGCTATGTCCGCCTTTTCCACAATACTTTCAGCCAGTCGGATAACACCACATGCAAAACTGTCATGTTGCGATAACTATACTTTGTACTCTTATTTTATGGGGTAACACGAAATAATTTTATCGAAAACAAAATATCAAATGCATGGTTTTATATCAGAAGATTAAAAACTTACAACTAATTAAAGACTAGATAACATCGATATGATAAACCACGTAAAAAATAAAAATACAATGAAAATTATAATATTGTGGTCTATGCAGAAACTTCACCAATCCACCAGAACACTAAACTATTTTCACTTTTGTCCGAATATTTCACGTCTAGGTCAATTGTTGATTGTTCGTTTTCGTTACCAGATTCATCTGATTCCTCTTCTTCTGTATTTACTATAGCCGTATTATCATTAATTATGTCAGAATCCACTTCTCCTGTAGTCACTGGAGTTACACCATCGCTAACATTCTTATTGCCACTGTTAGATTTCTTTTGTGGTGAGAGCAGTGGGTCTGGTAAGTGGAATTGTCCTGAGCCCGTCGCTAAGATTGGACGTAGTGGATGTATGGAGATGCTGTTGCAACAATCTTTGTGGAGGGGGAACTGTAAGGAAAAACGTTAAATTCATTATTAAAACCCTGGTGTGAATTCTGCTGTTTCTGCAAATGATAATTTATGCAAAATCTTTAACATGCATCATTGGATCGCTGAGATATTATGGACTATTTTAAAGAGCTCAATTTTAGCATGATTGTATACAGCAAATAAGATAAATTAAACAAAAAGTTCAAAGGTTAATCTTATAACAAATAGCATCAAATAGAAATAAAGAAAATACAAACCTTATAAGTAGCATTATCGCCTTGATCCGCACTAGTATCCAAACTGGATTTCCAATGCACTTCTTCTTCATCCCATACTCTTAGCACTCCATCTGTACCACCACTCACCAAGTGCCTGCCACACGGCGAGATATCGAAGTAAACTCTTTGGTTGGTATCCACTACGCGAGATAGTATGTTGAGTGGTCTACGGTAGTATCTGATATCCCACACTAGTAGTCTATGGTCCTTGCGTGCGCCTGATACGAGGCGTAGTCCGTCTGGCGCAAATTTAACTTGTGTTACTCCACCTGAAAACGAGAGAGAAAACTGTTAAATAATTATCACAATATAAAAATGCTACAATGATTTAAAGTGCACACAAGGACCACACATTTCAGAGCATTGTCTCTATTGGAATAATGATTTGTTTATGGCCCTACATTAATTTTGATCCACATCCAGCTGCGCTTATCTGTGTTGTTTATTTTGAAGCTTGTTATTTGTTTATTTGATGTTTGAGCCCATGTATCGAACACTGATTTGTTAGAACCCTAACAAATCTCTTTCCGATGGAACCCCATAGTCAACAAGAAACCCTATGGTTCGCCATGTCCGTGTGTCTGTCTGTCCGCGGCTTAGCTCAGAGACTCTTAGGCTCTAGACAGACGGACTACATTTCAACTGCAAATTTGCAATTTGAATGCAGTCCATCTGTCTAGAGCCTTAGTACTAGAAAGCTGTAATTCGGCATGGGTATGCGACGAAAGTGGAAAAATAAAATCTTGAAACAAAAATTGTAGTTTACGCCCTTGCACGTAAATTTGAGATGATATTTTTTTGTCGTTTATCCCATGGCTATCGTTGGATAGGCTGTTCAAAAATATAACAGGTCTATAACAATTTTTTTTCAAAAGGGATCCTTTTGCGTAATTTAAGCTTTAAAGTGCAAAACTTTATTAGAGCGTGGTGCACCCCCCCCCCCCCCCCCCCCCCGCCAGCAAAATAGTTGTCTTTGGGTATGTGTAAAAAATCACGGCAATAGTAGGTATATTAACTAAGTTAAAAGGAAAACTATCACAGCTAAGTGGGCTTTACAAGTTAACGAGTAATAGTCAACCAACTTTCATTTGCTGCTGGAATGTACATGTTTTTCAACTGCAAGACCATAAAAACCATTTAATCCGAAGTTGTGCAGCCCGTCCAGCCCTGGAGACTTCCAGTTAGGCAACAGACAGACTGCACGAGCTACATCTTGGGGGCAAATGGTAAAAGCCCTCATTTCTGGTATTGAATCGCAGACTCGCTCGACTTCCCGAGTCCAATCACCTTCAGTGTGACTAACAGGCACCGATCAGATGCTGCTCCAGAAAGAGCACATGGCATCATCATCACATGACACGCGTCTGCCGGATGATGTTGCCATGTGCTCTTTCTGGCGCAGCATCTGGCCGATCACATTTTTACCGACGGTCTATAAAATTCTTACATCTATTTTTAGAGCTAAAATTAACAAAATGAGCGCTCTGGCCCCCACAAATACGGCACTCAGTCCTGCACTGCCAAGGTGGTACAGCTGGTTTCGGTCGTGTAGCTCTAGAGTCATTAGCAAATTAGACGTGAGCTACACGACATGCCGCTACACCCACGCAGTACGGAATTGAATGAGCATCAGTAATATTCTTTAATCACCTTTCTACATCAAAAGTTCGAATGAACTTTTGGTATCCAGGTATAACTTTCATATTACCCTATTCTACAACTAACTGAAGCCTTGATGCTAGCCTTTATTGCTATGGTTGAAATTATTATTAGTTAAAAAAATACACAAATAATTTCTTACCTCCATGGCCATGCATTTTCCCAATACTCTTGTAAGCACCCATTTCATTGATATTGTATAAACTAATACTTGTGTTCCAGGAGCCAACTGCCAGTAGATTGTCACTAGTATCGAAACATGAAGCAGGGCTTTGAATTTTATGTTCTGCGAAATCTCTGCCTGGCCTGTGGATTCGTGAAATTCAACATTTTTAAGTGTACAAAATATAATTATAGGCTGGCCTTTCTACGACAGATCATCTGCATGCAGTTAACCAACTCATAGAGAAACATCTATCTAGAAGGAACTATTCAAGGGAGAGTTGCCAATGGCACTGAAACGCAGGCTCATGGACATGTGTATTCTTCCCGTCTTATCCTATGGTGCACAAACTTGGTCTTTGACTAACATCCAGAAGTCCAAACTCAAGGTCTGCCAACGAGCAATGGAGCGCAGAATACTAGGAGTTAAATTAACGGATCGTGTTAATCACCTTTCCACATCAAAAGTTCTAATGAACTTTTTGTACCCAGCTATAATTCTGTGACCATCTTTTGTGAAGGCCACAGAGATGGCTGGTTCCATCTGATCAACAGCATCAAATCCTCGGTAGGAGCACCGCAGTGAACCATCAAATGCATCCCACATCTGCACCGGTGCATTTTGTCTAGTTGTCAGCCAGCTGAAATTATTAACATATTAATTAGTACTTTTATAAAAATGTTGTAAGTAGTTTGTGTGGATAATTGTTTATAAAATATGGAGAATGTGACAGTACTGTACGAGAAGTGGACCCATGCAGCATAGCCATTCCTTTGCCTGTAAGATCAATGTTTGTATGATTGATTGATGAGATTTAATAAAGTAGTCATTGGAAGCTTAAAGTCACACTAACCAACAACTTTCAGGTACTGCACTGTTCATAAGAGGGAACCAGCAAAAGTCATAAATCAATCCAGCTTCTTTGACATGGATTACAGAGTCCATGACATCTATAATCCGGTCCGCAGCTACATCACCCGCATAGAGGTCCCTTGATAATTCGGTCACATGTACCCCATCATTATTTACTACACTGAGGCAACATGTACCGTCCGGTGACCATTTACAACCGCGCAAGTAAGGCTGCACACATTGATTAGCCCTTTTATGACGCGACCATGAAGAATTTGAAAGTTCTATCAGAGTTTTACTCGTAAATAAACTTGGATATTGGTACACAATCTCTTCTTGAACCACTGAGTTTTCTTCATTTTCTACGCCGTTGGTAGTGATTTCGGTTTGATTAACATGCTCGCCGGCATCTACTGTATCAATTTCCATCGATATTTCCCCCATTTTAATAGATAACAGTATATTTCATATTTTTTTATTTTACACTGATCCGAATGTGATAGATTCCTTTCAGTCAGTTTGACGGATCAATAGATGACACTGACATTGATAGACCGCGATTTATCATTATCCATTTTTGATTGGAAATCCCATTGGTTTTTTTAGAAAAACCAACATAATCGGTTCGGTTAACAAAACTTTTCACGTAACCTGCATTAGTGCTAGGAGGCTAGCCCAAAGAGTAAAGTACTAGCCCGCAATACAGTTGCAGTTGTGCAGTTTTTAGCCGAGAGATTATGTAACATGAAGAAATCTATGCAAGCGCATGCACAGGCAATTATTTTTTGCAACCGATTTTTTGTTCCGTAGTCCGTGCAGCGGTTTTGAACATTATTTAACCAGTAATTATTTATTATGGATTGATATCGATAAAAATATTATTTTCGTGTTCATTGTAGGAGCAAATTATTTTATTACTAGCTGCACCCCGTGGTCTCCAGTCTCGTGAGAATATCGGGTTAAAAAGTATCCTATGTTCTAACCCAGGTCATGGTCTATGATGTGCAAAATTACATCCTAATCGGTTTAGCCGTTTTAGCGTAAAAGAGTAACAAACAAACAAACTCACTTTGGCTTAATATAATTAAGATTATCATATTTTTTTATGACGTTCTATTTACCGACTCGGGGGTCTACAAAATATTAGTCTTAATTTTACTTTGAATTATGGTTGCACCCTCAGAGTAATAACTAAAGCAGTTGGACCACTTTTTGATCCGCATTCATTAAAAGACTAGTAGCCAACTGTTGCCAACGTAAATAATACGAAGAAAGGCAAGGAAACCAAAAACAAAACACAAAACAGCTGTCAATGTCAATCTGTCATTCAGTAAAATTGACATCACAAAACTCGCATTGCATGTCAAATTGTATTCAATACTCGATCGTAACGGAGCGATATTTTACAATCATAAAATTCAGTGATAAGTGTTAAAATCGGCCGCTGAATGAAATAGTAAAATAGTTATGATACAATGATAACAAATTTTTCCCGCGAACTATTTTGTAATTATATTTTCGATTGGTATTATATTTTTCTCTATGCATAACAAATAAGTGCGTCAGATGTTTATAATAAAATCGTTGCAGATGAGGATTAAATTCTTTATACGCGGTTTGCGTTTCGCAAAAGGGGGTTTGTCGAAAATGGCCTTTCCGGAGTCGCCGGCTAAGGCTGCGCTGTGCTGTGAAGGGTCGCAGGATGGTGCTCCCCCAACGTATGCGATGTACGAGGCATTGAAAGATTCGTGCCAAAACAACGCGACCTATTTTCAGCCGGACGACACTGAAAATGGCCAGAGATTGTACCAGGGCTTCATGACTCTCATGGACCATGTAGACACTGTATGGCCTTTGGTAGATCATGTGAGAAAGGTATGTACACATATTTAATTCATAAAACTCTAGTGAAAATGTAAAGTTTATAGCTGCTTTGAAAGTGAAATTGTTGTGTGTATCTGGAACCACCTGTGCTCTTAGTACTTATTAGAAATTGTTATTCATAAGACAAAAGAAATGAGGTCAGTCAGTACAGTCATAATATTATCAATTCATAGACTTTCTAATGCATTATTTGGTCCCAATGTCCCAGTATAAGAAATCAATTATCACACTTCTTTGTGTTATCTCAAAAAACGATTATAAATTAGAATATTCCAACTTATCAAGCTCTTATCAGTATTAAATATCAATAATCAATCATTACAATGTTGGCATAGTTATTTTAATTAATATTCTTGTGCCCATTAAAGTAGATTATAAATATTGCTGGTATTATAATGTTCATAGTCTCTCTCTTCATTATACATAGATTAAAGTTTTAGCCCTATTTTAGTTAGGGAAAGCAGATTGCAGGTTTTAGTTAATATACTTACTAATTTAAACCTAAAAATAATATTAAGAGTAGAGAGAATAGGCATTCTGTAATTTCTGCCTACCCCCATTGGAAGAATGCATGAGTTTACGTATGTATGTAAGATAGAGATAGACTTATACCTAATCTTCCATTGCATTATGTATGTTTATAACATACTTAATACAGGTTGGCAGGTAGATCGACGCGAAGCCTGTTACCATGGATTCAGTACATGATTCTGAACATCCCTACATTAAAATTTTTCGTTGGTTATTTAAAAAAAAAAAACAGCTGTTCATAGATTTTGACCATTTAGGTATGAAACTGCAGATTTTTTTTTTTTCTGATGAAAAATTTCAACACGGATTCAGGCTCATGTACTGAATCCATGGTAACAGTTTTCGCGTCGATATTCCTGCCACCCTGTTTATCATCATGCCTTGTTTCCCCGAAGGATTAGGCAGAGATGCGCGTACATCCACATTTTGCCAGTTATGTTGTGTTTATCATCATAGAAAACACGTGTTCTATTCTAACCAGATGCTCTTAACATACTATGGTCACATGATGTGATAAGAAAACATGTGGTTACTTTAATTCCATAACTATACATTGGTATCTTAACAAAAAAACGCATCATATACACTCAGCCAGACGTTGTGTAAATGAACTTTGTACCTCATCAATGATTCACTGCGACAAAGCATTATTTATCTTACACATTATGCAAATCAATTCAATTTGCAGCTGATATAAACACCAATTTGCTTAAAATGTAATGACTGTTTAATATAATGTTGTATTTATTATCAACAACTTTATGTGTGTAGCTGAACATGTACACATACATTGTTTTAACTTACTATGTATCTACTCATTAGAGGTATTAATTAACATCATCGTGTGAGTAACTAAACCAATGCCTTACTGTTAGAATAAATTGTGTAAAAGGCTGCATGTTTTATGTTTTTATAAAATATTTTGTGATAATTTTCTATTTGAAATTCCTACTTATGATACTTGAATGGCCAGGCCAAAGCTCTCCCAAATTCAATCTGCTACTCTTGATATACCCACCTATTAGTTACCCTAGTTACCTTAATTACCATTGATCCATACAACACTGACGACCATGCCTACACACAGCTAATAAATCATAGTTTTTCACGGCAAGAAAGATAACAGCACACTCTTTTAACTGTATTATTTGATATCTAAAGTATGTTTGCAGAAAGCAACGTTTAAATCGTTATCATCATAAACTCACACCTTTTTCCCACAGTGATAGGTTACTATGGAAAAATCACAAGCAGCATGCTTATCTTATTAAATCTAGATAGGAGAAAAGATGACGTACTAGATGTGATATCTACTCAAAGTAATTGCAGCAGTTTTATGGTTGACAATCCTAACTAATATTGTGAATGCGAAAGTGAGTTTTTTTGTTACGCTTTCACGATAAAACGGCCGAACGCATTTGGATGAAATTTAGCACATGGGTAGACCATGACCTGGGTTAGGACATAGGATACTTTTTATCCCGATATTCCCACGGGATTAAGACTTATGCGGTTGAAACCGCGGGACGCAGCTAGTTCATAATATAAAGAGGGCTATCTTTAGTTGAACTGTCATATATAACAAACTGCTTTCATAAACATTGTATGCATTATAGTGTAGCTAGAATTACACTTGCTATAGCCGTATCTATAGTGTTATTTTTTGCTCTAACACAACCCAGTTACCGGGTAACTCAACACCCTTTGGCAAGACCGGTTGTCAGACTTTCGGGCTTCTGACTACCCACAACGACTGTCAAAGATAAGACTACCATAAAGAAAAATTATAGTATCCAAATGACTTATTTTATCTTTTGTTTGTTTTAGGTGGCTCCTCTATACGACTTTGATGCGAAGTCCCCCGGCAATGGATACCGCAGTTTTGTTTCAGTGGTTGATTCCTGTGTACTACACGGTTTAAAACTCAGCAGACAAGTAAATACTAGTAGAGATGCGCTGCTGTTTCGGAAAGGACATTTCGTTAAGTAAGTACATATTGGGTCCCTTTCCCTTTAAATAATGAGGCGGTCGTTGAACGTATACGCAGCGTAGATGCCGCACCTAAACGACGTAATTCTGATACATTCACGTTTACGCGCAAGTGCATTCGCTCTTAGATTTCTGTACTATCAGCTAAGTACTAAAGTGTTAATAGAAATACAAATATCACTTCACATGGGCTAAAGCATATCTAATTTTATAACATCACGCCTCTTTTCCCCGAAGCGATAGGCATAGGTACACCCATAGCCGGCAAGCATAATGCCATTGTAGCACCATCTACATCGCCAAATGCGAACTACGCATCACACTGACGTCACGTGAAATCCTGCATCGCGGAAGCTGAGTTTACCGCGCCATCAGCATATATATATAACTTCCCGACATCAACCGTCGGCAGTTGCCCACCAGACACGACACCCGTCTGTACGAAGAATCCTCCCTTTTTTATGGAGGACAAATGAACTTTACAGCCTGTTCCTCATACCTACCATTAACCGGACACAATTCCAGACTCCGGGCTGCTACCGAGAAAGTCCTAACAACACTTTGCCCACCCTGGGAATCGAACCATGGACCTAATGCTCAACAGTAACGCTTGCGTCCACCAGATTAACGAGGCGACCTTGGAATGGTTCATCACATAGGCTAAAAGTGGAAGTCAGATACATTTCAGACTTATTTTCTTACAATCTGCAAACTCGTGCTTTGTAGGGCGCTAATAGCTTTATGTAGGCAGCACCTACATAGCAGGAGTTTTAACGATACTAAGAAAACATTTCAAGGTTGGATTTCAAGCGTTTCTGCTAATATTCAGTGAAACATAGCCATTGTTTCAGGTAATCCTAAACAGTAACGTTCTTAAACGCACCTTAGTGCTTCATCTTTAGGTCTATAATCCTACTTCAAACATGTAAACAAGTAGTGAAATTAATCCCAGTTGGTAAAGTGAACAGAAAAAGTACTGAGTTTTCCTGTAAAATACCGAAAAAACCATTCTTCTTCAAAGCTTCTTGGGTATTTTTAAAATGAAATACTGTAGAAATTTACACGCTGTTTTAAAATTATACTAAGTAATAAAGTCAAAATCCTATATCAGAGGTACAAAAAGAAAATTATAGCTGTTTAGTGATAAAATACCTTTGAAACGCCAACTGGTCATCGTTTATTTTTTTTTTGACTGTTCAGTTGTACACAGTAGGAAGATTAGACATTTAAATAAACCTTTTTTACAGTCTTTTCAACCGATTCTCACTTCTATACCGTAGGTACAAGGATGGCATTAAAAGCAAAAAAGTGGTTACAATACCAATTGTTTACTGCAGCTGCCATTTGTCATGCTACAAACGCAATAGAAGTCAAAATCGGTTCAACGGACTGTAAAAAAAGGTTTATTTAAATACCTTATTTCAAATGGAGTACAGTTATCTATGTCTTGTTTACTTTTTGCCACAAGGAGATCAACGCTGATATCCAATGGCCACTGATGATAGTGACTAATTCTTGGTAGCAGGTTCAAAGTGACGTGTCAATTCATATGGGTTTTTTTACGGGACGTGATTATATGCGTAGCGGTAAAAAAAAAACATTATTAGATATAGACGTAGTGTGGGACGCCCCCAGCTAGATGGACCAACGACATTAAAATGGTGGCTGGCACAGACTGGATGCGGAAAGCGTAGGACAGGGTGTTGTGACGTAGCCTGGGAGAGGCCTATATCCAGCAGTGAAGTCTGCCATAGGCTAAGTTGATTGATTGAGATATAGACAATACCTTCTCTTATTATTAAATCGAAATTCGTGCCTCGTTAGTTCTTAGGGGTACTGTAAAACTGAAAATATATAGATATATGTTGGGAGGGTATGTTGTAATTTTATTACTCTTGACAGCCATCGCATATTATCATCATCTACCTAGCCTATTCCCAACTATGTTGGGGTCGGCTTCCAGTCTAACCGGATACAGCTGAATACCAGTATTTTCATGGAGGGACTGCCTATCTGACCTCCACAATCCAGTAACTAGGTAACACGATACCTCTTAGTAAGACTGGTTGTCAGACTTTTGGGCTTCTAACTACCCGTAACGACTGTCAAAGATCTACAAATGACAGCCGGGACCAACGGCTTAACGTTCTTTCCGAGGCACGGAGGGGTTTTGGTATGTAAAGATGGTCACCCATCCACGGACCAACCGCGGCAAGCGTAGCTTAACCTGATGGATCAACCCTTGCGGCTGTTATTAATTAGCCACAAGCCCGTAGCCATCGCATATATATAAGCATATAATGCATACATGGGTATGATGAATACATACCGTTTCTGTGAACTGTGTAGGTATTTGTAATCATGCCAGGAACAGCAAGAACACAATATGCTTTTAATTACTTGGTTACCTATCTATCATTCTTATCAAAATTTGCATGAGAGTCAAAATGGCGGGTGTACCATAGCGAATTAAATTATACCAATTACCAAACAAATGTACCTAAAATGTACTATTTAGTACCTAGCTCTAAAAAATTTGTACCTCCTTCAGAACGAAATTATTTCGAAATTAAGGTACACCCGCCATATTGATATCAAGATGGCGGGTGTACTAAAATATTTTATTATTTAACCATTACTCATAAAATGTATTTACACTAAAAAAATGTACCTAAAATGTACCTCAAGTAAATAGAAACACACACTTGATTAGTGGGATAGTTCCTGAGAAATAAAACAACCGTGTCTCGGTTTACTTATGTTTATTTTTATTATTATGTATTATTGATCTAGGTACATATTTATATATATTTTTGGGATAAATCTTGAATGGGGGGTGAAAAATCACGTTTTGCGGTATGACTCAATGTAACGCACTCAAAACATCGTGCTGATGGATGGATTGAATAGTATGGAGGTCATGGAAGTGTTTACAGTAAAAATCTTACGTTAATAAAACATGTATTTAAAAAAAAAAACATGTGAAAAATTTTAAACTTTGACTCTTAATATCTCCGTAACTAGAAGGTTCCTAGGTATGGTCTAGTCTAGAACAACAAAATAATCGCAATGACGGGGAGAACAAGTACCTTTTGGCATCGTTAAAGGTCTTGTTACACCCTTATACAGGGTGTCAGGGACATCGACGCGAAGCCTGTTACAATGGATTCAGTACATGATTCTGAACCCCCCTGCGTTGAATGAAATGCTGTTTCATACATTTTGACCGCGTAGGTAAAATAACCGACCCAAAATTTCAACGCAGGGGGTTCAGAATCATGTACTGAATCCATGGTAACAGGCTTGCGAGAGGGCATGGCAGGCTGTCACCTCCTTCTGCGAAGCAGTAATGCTCGTGAAGGAGGAGGCGGGGCGCGTAAGGCAGAGACAAAGGTCGCTCCCTCGAGCCCCTAGCCGCCGCCGTAGTGGACGCCCCGGGCGTCGGGAATCGATCGCCGATTTCCGGCCACCGTAGGCGCGGGCTTGCGGACGGAGACTGATGGGTAGGTCACCGTCCGATCAGGACCAAGCCCGGGTCGACGGCGCGTCATGTTCCACGCGCGCCTCAAAGAGTTGTCAGCGAAGCTGAAGGGGTCCGTCAGGGCCGAGGCTTACCACCGGGGTTGCGGATAGTCCTAAGGGGAAACCGTGGCCCCCGTCTAGGCAAGGGAAGGAACACGGGTGGGTTTTAGTCAGTAAGAGTCTGACACGCCCTTCCGCTCCGCCCAGAGCGGGAGAAGTCATTTGATGATTTCCCACCCAAAAAAAAAAAAAAAATGGTAACAGGCTTCGCGTCGATGGCCCTGATACCCTGTCTGTATACATTTATAGTATACGGATTTTTTTAAATAATGAATTATATGCACACGAATAATTATTATATTAATAAGTTACTAGCAACTGTCCGGAACTAGCTTCGTAAATGCACATTCATGATAAAGTATGTTGCGGGTAGTTGATACACAATTAGCAATTTGTACTCTATTTCCTGATTAATCATACGAGCTTCATAGTTTACAATACGCAGATAACTTTATTATCATTAATATAATTTTAATTGCGATCATATAGAATTAATCACTATGAAACGCGGAAAAAAAAATGTTGTTGGTTTAAACGAACAGAAAAAAGTGTTTGGTAAATACAAACAACATTTCCCATCGATTAATGATTTACCTTCACCGTGTAGTGAAATATTTTCAAAAATGTCTAGTGAACTTGAACAACAAATATCGCCTAAAGCACTTTATATATCGATTAAAAGAAATTCTGAATACTTTTTTCCCGTGGGGGATGAAAACAGTGAAGATAAAAATTGTTTGGGTTTGGAGATTAAAACGCAAGACGAAGATATATTAATTATGAAGAATGTTGATACAGAAAAAGAGATTGAAGAAGACAATAACGAAGAAAATTCTTACGTCGTGGATAAAACTACATGTAGTGAAGAAGGTAAATCTTTTAATTTTTCACTTGATTTATATCAATGGAGAAAAATTCGGCCAATCTCAAAATGCTCTGTTCGAATGAGAAGCAATAATCCAGTTAAACAAAAAAAGTATATATTACCTAAATACGAGTGGGCAGGCTTGTTAAGGGAAAAAAAATTGGGATAAAACGAAATCTCCTTGCAGTTGGACCTTTAAAACCTATTATGTTAAATGCAATGAAAGAGTGACTCTTCTCGGTGCATGTAAAGAATGCAATGCTAAAATAAAAATTGTGATTACATATCCTACAGAAAATATTGCTTCTTGCACCAGTTTAATTACAGATTTTGTTAAATATGGTAAACATAATTTCAGAAAGAAAATCAAATTGTCACCCATAAAGCGCAAAGAATTAATGGAAGAAATGAAAAAAGAGGCTCCGATAACAGTTCATAAACAATTAATTAGTTACGCCATGGAAGTTGGGGATCCTCAGCCACCCCATCTACCTTCACATGGAACTTTACGACAGATAAAACATGAAAGTAATCTTAGTGAGTATTACCATAAAGATCCAATTTTGGCTTTATTGTACATGGCTCAAAACGTAAAACCCTATAACGATTATATTAAACACATAACAATTCATCCACATTTTTATATATACTATTGGTCTACGTCACAAGAAATATACTACAATCAATATCATAAAAACCACAGAGTTATACTGAGCATCGACGCAACTGGTAGCATTTTTAAGGAAACTGATTTATTTGTGAAAAATTACTCTTTGCTGTACGTTGCTGTGATGTACAGCGAAGAAAATAAAAGAAGTGTTCCGGTTGCTCAAATGATTTCTAGTTCTCAGACGATGGATACTATATCAAACTGGTTAAAATCTTGGAAAGGTCAGAAATCAATTCCTAACGAAGTGATTTTGGACTAATCTTCAGCGCTAATAGGAGCCACGATCAAAGCTTTTACTGAACATAAGTGTACTAATGATTATCTTGTAGAATCGTTCAGGAAACTTGACGCTGATGAGATATCACCCGACGCCTTATATGTTCGCATCGACACAAGCCACTTTGTAAAAACGATATACAACCTTAACTGTTTTCGGAATGTGGACCAAAGAACTAAAGCGTTTTATTGTAAGTGTATTTTGTATCTTAAAAATCTAGATGCCTACGGAACTGCAAAACAAACAATTTTAGATATAATAACTGTAGCTCTCAATAAATACGATAGTATTGGATCTCCATGCGATGAAGCTAAAACAAGGTTAAAAAGATTCGGTAAAACCATGAATCTTCCAGATTATAAAGACTTGGAACATTATAGTTTGCCAGAACAACTTATATTGAAAGAAGAAGTTAAAGACGTTAAAGAGGAACTTACATTTCCCAAATGGTATCAGGACAAATTAGATCGCGAAAATCTGTTAGTTACATTAACAGATGATGACAGTGACTCCTTATCACACGAAAACTTATTTTACATGCCTACTTTTATACCAACATTAACCCGGCTAGTACAGCAACTACCATTGTGGTCAAATGTGATGATTCCTATATATCATTCAGAAAACTAAACTGCGTCTTCATCCAACGTGGAAAGTTACTTTAAAACGCTCAAGAGATACTTATGTCATATTGACGTGAAATCCAATAGATTGAGATTGGACCAATTTATCGTCAAACATGCAGATTTTATAGATGGGGAATTAAAAGAAGCTATAGGTAAAGTAGAAACTACAGAAAAGGGTGACTTAAAAAAAAGAAAAAATACGAAAGCAAAGGTAAATAAAACAGAAGATGATTTTCCAACAGACTCAATTTTTTCTAAAACTCCCTCGTTTTCTGAAAATTGGAAGGGCAAAGGTGACGCTCGAAAGACCACGAAGAAAAAAAGAGTGAAAATGCATAAACCTGTGCCACTATTGTTAAATGGAACAAGACTACGAACTTTCACGAAGGATTTACACGTATCAAATACTTGCGCATTCGACTCGGTTGCACAAGTAATTGCAGTAGGGTGTGTTGAAGGGTTTTATTTAAATACTCATATAATCAATCATCAAAATGAATTCTGTCAGTTCATAAAAAATATGATTGATGACAAAACTATTAGAACAGATTTATACAAATACCGCGCACACCTTCTTCAGCCATATTTAAAAAAAACTGACATTAATCATAAAGTTTTCATCTCTTGCGAATGCAATATAGCTTATATTTTTGACAATATTTTGATCGATGCAATTTACAGTGCCTCTGTACAAGAATCATGTACGAATACTGAATGTGGCATTAACAAAGTTCAAAGAAAAATTTCTTTTTTGCCACTTAATTTGAACATACCAAATATATCAATGCTCAATCAATCGGCAGAGTCTATGTTATGTGAAGAAAATAATATTGTACAATGTAGACGTAATGACTGCAACGGCATACGAACATTAAAATATGAACTATGTAATACAATAGCTTTTGAACTGAATCAAACAGATGTAATTTGTCTTAAAGACATACCTCTGGAAATAACATTAAATAACACAAAATACGAAATTCTTGGATTAATTGAGTTTTTACCGTCCGGCGGCGTTATTACAGACATCCACAATATTGGTCACTATCGGGCTCATTGTCGTCGTAATACTGAATGGAAATGTTTTGATGATCTTAATAATTTTATTACCAAAACTCCGAATTCACTTATCGCTAATTGCATTATGTATGGACGAAAATAAAGAGGTACCTAGTAACTTTGACGCGTTATCATTCATGATTTATCCCAAAAATATATATAAATATGTACCTAGATCAATAATTCATAATAATAATAATAAACATAAGTAAACCGAGACATGGCTGTTTTATTTCTCAGGAACTATCCCACTGATCATGTGTGTGTTTCTATTTACTTGAGGTACATTTTAGGTACAATTTTTTAGTGTAAATACATTTTATGAGTAATGGTTAAATAATAAAATATTTTAGTACACCCGCCATCTTGATGTCAATATGGCGGGTGTACCTTAATTTCGAAATAATTTAGTTCTGAAGGAGGTACAAATTTTTTAGAGCTAGGTACTAAATAGTACATTTTAGGTACATTTGTTTGGTAATTGGTATAATTTAATTCGCTATGGTACACCCGCCATTTTGACTCTCATAAATTTGCTAGATCAGATAGCCGCCAGTGCAGCTGTACCGACGACTGAGTTAAAACATACTGTTTTTTCACAGCTATTTTTAACTCTCTTAACTGTTTAGGCTCGTATTTTTCCTTCTACATTTTCCCTTGATTGAATATAACATATTGCTTTTAATGCAAGAGTTTATCCTAAAAGCGAACGTAAAGCAATGAGCGTTTATCCTAAAAGTTGACATCATCGCAAATAGCTGTCAAATATTTACCTGTTTTGGTTAATTTGGCAATATTACTGTATGGAAAAAGGAAATGTGGCTAACTGGTAAACTAAAATATTGATTATGAAATATAATAATTAATTTCGTAACACCGAATATTTAGTTTGAAATGTAAAAAAAAATTGAAAACTTCCCAAATGCCTTTTTTACACCTAAAACGCCATCAAATTCAATGTTATAATTGCAATTCATTATTAATATTCTAATTCACTAGGTAGCCACATTTCTTATATCCTTATAGTAATATTGCCAAATTAATCAAAACAGCGAAATATTTGACAACTATTTGCGATGTTGCCCACTTTCGTTAGATAAGGACATTACTGCATTGTGAACTACATACATACATCTACCTACAAAACAAGTGACTCATAAATCGATTCGGCGAACATAGTCAATTATTTCCCCCTCATATTATTATTGTTCATGAAAACAGATGCCAACTTTCAGTCGCTTAATTGCATTTAAAGAATATTTATTTTTTACCATTGGAACTAAACATTTTTTTTTTCCATTGCACATAATATTTTGGCAGAAATTTACCTACTTATGTAATTTTAAAAGTAAAAAAACCGGCCAAGTACTTGGCACAATTAAAGCTTCGTGAAGACTAGCGCGACGCGACTCGATCAATACAGTTTCTCAAATAACTTCACGGTATAACAATAACTGATGTCGCGACGCGTTAGTCTGCACGAAGCTTAAGGGTTCCGTAGTTGGAATGAATTGATCCCAAAAACAAACTTAACATTGTAGTTGAAAAACATGTTCTCCCATACATCGATATACGACACGGTCAATTCTCCAACTGCAAATGTAAGTTTGTAATCCCAATTTCTTTTTACAAATTAACGATTTTCGAACTTTTTTCCTTTACATGTGCTGCGATACCTTGCTTCCTGCCATATTTCATGATTCTAGGTCAACGGGGTAGGTTGTGTAGGTTTTGATTTATTTGCGAGTATCAAAATATTTCCGTAAAATGGCAGTATTTTTTATTGCGTCGACTTGAGAAGCTTGATTTTTTTTAAAGCTTCAAGGGACCATGGACCTACATATTTGATATTAATTTCAACTTGATACCTCCACGCGTCCCTGAGAAAAAAGGTCTTGACAGACTGACAGATGGATGGACAACGAAGTGATATGGGTCGTTTTTCCTTTTGAGGTACGGAACCCTAAAAGTACTCACAACGCAATATAGTTTAAAAGCGAAACAAGCTACTTCTTTTATTGCTTTTGTGCCCCCAATTTCAGCCGTGCGCAACGACAAATCTCTACTAAAATATTCTGTTTCTTCGCATTTAAAACGTTTTAGTATTCTCACGCATTGACAAACTGATATTTATTGTGACTCGTGGGAATTAAAACCCGTGAGATGTTACTGTTGGCACAGGAAACAAAGTGCTTAATTAAAAATAATAATACCAGCCTATTATTGTCCCACTGCAGGGCAAAGACCTTTTCTCATACAGAGATAGTCATGAACATTGATCACCACGCTTGCTAAAGGCGGGTTGGCGATTTCAGACCTATATTAATTACTAACTAGCTTTTGCTCCCGACTTCGTCTGCGTGTTTCAGCCCCCGATCCACCGCGTTGCATCGCATCGACATCCGCATTACTTTGTTTTCGTTTAGTATTCTTTCTTTGTTTTTTCTTTTTGCTCGGCGCCTAATGGTCTTAGCGTGATCTTAAATAGCCTGGACCGTCCTCATGTATTGGGCTATCAGATGCAAAGACAATGTTTCAAATCCAACTGGTAGTTCCGGAGATAGCGCGTTCAAACAAAAATCAAACTCGTCAGCTTTATTATCTTAGTACTAGCAGCGTCGGTTTCACCCGCATCAGTCTCGACCCCTGGGGAATGGATATCGGAATAAAAAGTATCATGTGTTAATCCAGGTTATAAACTATCTGTGTTCCAAATTTCCATCTATCCATCCTCACAAACTTTCACTTGTATAATATTAAATAAGTAGGATAGTAGGATGGATAAGTGCAGGTTTCCTCACGGATGTTAATTAACATATTGATATTAAAACCCCATCCCGGAGTCTGCATTTGTGCCCGGTTGATGGCAATAGGTTCGCCCCCTATTACATGGGACATAAACATAACTGGCGAAATGTTAGTGTACTATAGGTACACCTCTGGCCAACCCTTTGGGGACAAAAGGCGTGATGTTATGTTATAACAAAACAACAGAAAAAACAACCGACTTCCAAAAAACACACTACAAACTGAAAAATAACTTAAAATTTCGGAAGTCGATGACAAAAAAATAAAATTTAAAATTAAAAACTCCGACTTCCGAAATTAAAGTTATTTTTCACTTTGTAGTTTTTTTTTTTGTGTAAAAAGTTTTTATTTTTGACTTTTGTGCTGTGGTATCTATCTACCCCACACAAATTGGAATACCACTACATGCTATGTAAATAACAGTGACAGGAACGTAATATAAGATCATCCTTCATCCACATAGACTAAGTGGAAAAAATACGTGTTATTGAAGCTAATATTACCCAAGCAAAATTAATAAAAAAATTATGGAACCACCCTACCAAACAAAAAAAAATTCATCAAAATCAATTCAAAATTGGCGGAGTAATCGCGAAACAAAAATACAAAAAAAAAACAATCTTATTAAGAACCTTCTCCTTTTTGAAGTCGGTTACAAAGCAGTCATTTTTAAAAATTGTTTTTTAATTGACACTGACATAATATTAATTTACAAAAGAAAAACGCAATTATCATTGCATATACAGGTTGGCTTCACCGCATCGGAATATGCCTAGAAATCTTAATTGCTTGAAGATTGTTATTCCCAGTCTGTCTTTGTTTATGTGATTTGTGTGCGTAGGCGCATAATGATAGCTTATTCTGATGATTATACACATTTTGATAGATATTGTTGACGTAGCTGCTGAAACGATTAACTTGCAAATGCATTCCGCTACTTGATACTCTGGTGTAGGTAATCCATCAGGTGCTATAGATTACGTCACAATGTATTTTCGCGCCAAAGAGAAATAAACAAGTGAGCTGTGTAGGGAAACAAAATGCACGTGAAATATCCAGAATTCTTGTTTTTTCGCTGAAACTGTTGATAATTCGGACATAATAAATCACCAATATTGTACCTAAGACACATGAACATCGTTCAAGAAAGTCTTAAGACACAGATATATGCCAGTGACCTTGAGTGGTTAGTCCGTCGTACGTCCAGCCAGTAAAAGGACTCGCCCATCAAGGAGCGCTGTCCCAAATTAGACGCATTATTAATTTATTATATACATAACACAAAAGGTATTTTAATAAAACGAATATACTAAAAGATCAATAATTCAATTATCCTTAAAATGGTGAAGGTTTCAGAAAAATCCGTTTGATATAATTATTTTGCGTGATTCTCAGTTTTTATCCACGTTAGACATAACTTTACAAATTAATTTCACTGTAATATAAACATAATCTTAAATGGTATTATATTAAGTTATTAAGAAAATGCTCTAATTTCACATATATTTTTTCCAAATCATTAACACTACTCGTTTAGACGTGATCTTCGGTATAAAATCATTAAAAGATTAAAAGTAGGTTATCGTCGCCTTAAGTAAAATATTGTGTTTATTCCTGTCTATTCAGACCAGCTTTTAATTTTCTAGGGAGATTGAATCCTGCGGGCAGCTGCTAGCGTCACTGGGTACATGTCTGCATCACCTACACACGCTGTTGTCATGGGCACCGCCAGGCGAGCTGTTCCCAACGGAACCACATACTCCTGAGGAGTTGTTCGCTCAGGCAGACACCATCAATCAGTATTGTTTCTATGGAAGGTGTCTCGGATTCCAAGTAAGTTGACACTGGCAAATGTTCGGCCAGGGAAACGGATAGTTTAGCTAGTTGAATATCAACTTATGGCAAGTTTACGTAGTTTTTCAATCTGTTAAACAATATATTTCCCTAACCGTAGGTAGGTAATTTTGCATCTCGTCATAATATTAATTGTTAGTACTGTCATTAATTTGTCAAGCATGTTACATACTAAAGTACCTACCTAGAAATAGAGAAAAGTATTCTAAAATTGCCGGTTTTTGCCATAACTTTGGTCGAGTGCCAATCGTGAACTAGCTAAAGTCTGAAGTCCAATTAGTAACTCAATGAATTGCAAACAAGTTGGAATAGAATTGATAATTGAATAGAAGCAAAGTTCACAATGATCTCATCTTTTGAAAATGTTTACTTGAATACGTTATAAGTTTTTGTTGGTACTTTTTTGTTTCCCTGTTCTGGCACGCCAAGATGAACCAAAAACAAAAAGCACTACCTACCTTTTCTCGAAGCGTTTCGTCGTATTTTCAAACCCTCATAGGTTCGGCCTGGATGAAGCTAGAGAGCTCAAATTCCCAGGATGAGATGTAGTCTTTAATGTTTTGTCATGCAATAGTTCAATGGAACGGCCAAGCCGTACATTTTGACCAAGATGTAAGGTTTGTAGAGTTAGGGGCTTGGCAACCTACTTTACATGAAATATTTTTGGTCGCTTCATATTTTTATGGTTCGTTGGAAGCCAGTCGTCCAGTGGTCTTTATCCTATGCGACAGGCAATCAGCATATTTTTCACAATGTAGGTTAGAATAGAGAAATATTTAAAAGTGTGCATTGAAGTGAGCCCAGGATCGCACAAGATATTGCACTGGATTTTCAACGGTCTGTTCAGCACGGAGACTTGAAAATCCAACAGTGTGTTTTCTTGACGCACTGGAATACGCTCTGTTGGATTCTCAATGCTTGGCTCGATACCGAGAGTTGTAAATCCAGTGGGCTTATAAAGGGTACGTGCACATTGAGTAATACTTACTTATCAAAATACAGCGCCTGAGATCAGAATAATAAACTACAGCTGTGCAATGTGATCGAAATCAGAATTTAATACATTTAACAACAGTTAAATGGTGTTCGTTTAACTGCACCTTAGAATCTATAGGACAAGTAGATACATGATCACTTTTCAACCTAGACCTTCTAATTACGTGCCTTAAATCTAATTCGTTCTGCCCTTTAAGTGCATTTACCGACTTACATTCCTTGACTCAATCACACCATTACCTTCAAATCAAAATTACCCTAATCTTAAAATTCCATTCCAGTTCTTACCGTCGATGCGTGGCATACTGAAAGGCATATCAATATGTATGGCGGGATTCTCCGAGGCTTACTATTGTCATGGCAACCTGATCAGCTCCGTGTGGACCGGCGGACAGTACCTCATCGACCCTGAGATGAGAGCAAGGAGAATCGTTAACATCTCGCAGTCGGCGAGCATTGAATTCTGCAAGGCGTTCTGGTTTTTAGCAGAAAGTGGTATGTGGAATTAGAGTTAAGATTTTTAGGATTTTTTCAACTAATTTAGGCTAATGGGGTAAATTTTAGTTGTACTAATGCTCGTTTTCATTAACACTAAGGGATACCTAAATGAAGCGCGCTGCTGGATTTTTCCACGTAGGTACAGCAGTGGACGTGCAAAACTTTTAAGCTATACTGACTATAGGCTTAGTAGGGAGGGGAGCCGGCCCTAACACAGGGCCCAGAATACACCCAAATTGTGGGTCGGATCAAAAGGTTTTCATGAACATTCCAGAATTCGCGTGTACCATTCACTCAAAATCAATCTGCATAGCCTTTTCTCAACTATATTGGGGTCGGCTTCCAGGCTAGCAGGATGCAGCTGAATACCAGTATTATACCATTCACTCCAAATGCTCGGTTCCTATAGACAAAAATGAATCGTTTTTCGTACCAATGGTAGCATTTTTATTGCTAAACTGGGCATGTAGATAGATTCGTAAGCTAATTTTACCTGTGATAGCTACTTCCATATGGGACGGTCTACTATGCAAAGCTATGAGATCTTTGCTTCATTATTGGTAAAGATATAAGAGTCTTAATTTTTACCAATAATGGTCCGTAAATTATAGGTATCAGCCATTATTAATATGGAAAGCATAAAACGTTGCTACGGCCTTGACTCTGAGCAAAACGTATACTATTCGCCGAGACATAATCGTTGTTATGTTATCATCTCTTGTTCAGATCGAGGCTACTGGCTATTCCAAAGCAATAGAAACGTCTTCATTCAATTTACCTAAGCAATAATACAAACCATTAAAACTTCAGTGACAATGCGCAAGCGCACTTAAAAAACCGTTTTGTTCAATTGATTTTAATGGTATTCGCAAATTATTGACTCATCGGTATCGCAGTAAATTGATTGTCATTTATATTCCTATTGAAATGTCTGGAATATAATCAATTTTCGGATGAGAATGTGTACGATTAAATTATGACCTCGGCATTGCAAAGGAGTTATGTTCTGCACAACAATTGACGCACATTCGATGCGCCTTGTGATGCTAATACACATGCATAAATTCATGAGAGAACACTGATTAAGGAGGATAGGCAGAAACTACAAAACGCCAACTGCTACGATCCTTACATCATACTCCTTTGCTTCGTTTAAGTTCATACATTTGGGTAACACACGATCAATCACTATCTATTTCATTTTGGCACTTCAACAACATTCATTGCGTTATTTACATTGTTGAGCAGACAAATTTTTTGAACATATGAAGCAATGGATTATTAATATCCTTCAAAATTATTCAGATTATGATTGATCGTGTGTTACACAATTAGGGTGTGCTGGTCATACACGCACACCGGTTGCGACTACGCACCTGACCTTTCTGAAGAAAATCACCATGACGACCATCATCACCTCTTATTATGCATTTTATATAATCAATCCTGTAACTCGTTGAAATATATTCTTGAGAACAAAAGATACTATGTGGTCGCGTGATTTATTTATCTACATGTTTAAGAATTAGGCAACTGTTCCGATGTCTAGTTGTTAAGTGGGACAGAGTTCAAGGTTTATTGATAAAAAATCATATCTTACTGAGTAACATTGAATGTATTGTATGACATTGATTTATGTTAAACGCGTGGTCACAGATGAAAACAGATGGAACACTCCACAGTTTAGGTATGAAGCTACAAGTACACGGCGGGCCCGTCTTGTAACGTAGTCAGCTCTCTAAGATCTAAGAGTCACGCAATAGAAAGAGAGGCAACTTTTAGGGGAATATAACTGTAGGTGATTAGCGCTGTGCGACCTGAAATGCACTTTATTGTGTCGTAGCAAGAGTCGTTTTTTTATTTAAATGATTTTGCGAAGTGTCCCATCTGTATTAATCTGTGGCGTGGTTAAATACTTAGTTAACGAATGATTGGTAGAAAATATTACTATAAAACTTTATAAGTGTTGACGTCACCTTTTCTACACGTTTATACTTAGATACAACTAGTTGAGTAATAAGACGGCTAATTAGGCACACTTGCACAACATAATCATATCGACCTGACACGGATGTCTGTATAAAGTAGATAATAATGTCAATCAACCAAAACAAATTGCCTAATGTTAAGATAATACTGTAATCAGACATTGCATAATTATCTTTTTGAACACTTTTATGACAAACACTTATGGGGAGAGATAAATCTGGGCCCATAACCGTTTGCAGGGCAGGTCTAGGTTACAGTTATAATTGCACCTCACATGGTACAAAATCGGTTGGCAATATTTATTACCTTGCTATAAAAGTGCATGGTAACACCCCAGTTTTTTTTCTGGTAACCACACTTTTATACAACCGGCTTTATTCATTCTTATTTCTAAAGAAGCAATACGTCGAGAGAGTAACCAGTCTTACCAAGGGGTTTCGTATTACCCAGTAACTGTGTAGGTTGTGGACGTAAGATAGGCAGTTGCTCCATATAAAATACTGGTATTCAGCTGCATCCGGTTAGACTGGAAGACGACCCCAATATATTTGGGAAAGAGTTAAATACCATCAGCACCACCATCAGTAATCAGTCACAATATCTATCAAATGGTAGGTAATCATACGAATGAAATATTTTATCATGCCGGCCGTGCAGTTTCACGCGTTATAAAATATATTAACTAAAGTGTATACATAATAAGCGTATCAAACGTGATTTTCCGCGTAAAATCGCCTTGATTTGGTTTTACGTACGTGTTTAGAATGTGTTTTACGTTCGTGTTTAGAATGTGTAAGTGAAATTTAATGTTAGCCCAATGCAGCAGAGTAAACATACATGCCTCAGCTTTATGTTTCAAAATAAAATATAGGTAATGTTTGCATACATTCAAATATTATGGCAAATATGGACGTTGCATGGTTCCTTTGACCACTCTCCTCTCATCGCTCCTGTTTCCGCCCAAAAGTCTCATAACAAAAATTCAGAATAGGTAATATCATTAAGTAGATAATTAACGACGGTTTACGAGTTAATTAAATTATCTACCTCTAGTTACTTACACAATCGCAATCGTCTCAAGGCTTTCTCGTATTCATTCAAGCAAATACTTTTGCATGAAGGTCATGGCTAATATCAAAATAATCTTTTGAGTCCACGACAGATGACAAGACTAAAATTAATCAATTCACATCGCGCTTGGACGCTCAATTGTTCGCACAACCAACGTGGTCCTGTTATATCAGGGAGGGTTGGTCATAATAGACGGTTAGCTGTCGCAATTTAGGTACAAGGCACTATTCTAGAGACTGGGAAGCTACTACGAATTTTCTAATAACGGCAATTAGCAACACTGCTAACCTAACTGTAAACTCACATAGGACCTTCATCAGTATTTGCAGTAACAAAACCAATAAGGGACGGTTTAGAATTCAGTATTTCAAATGATCATATCCATTCATTTCTTTTTTTGCTCTGTATTTTTTGGTGGTCGGGCTTGTTCCAAGTCCGCCTGGCCAGCTACCATCTAAGTCTGTCGCCATAACAACAATGTTAACAGCATTGTTGTGTTTCGGCAGTTAGGAGGTAAGATAGCCAGTTCCTCTGTGGTTGAGGATTCCTGGTGAAGTTCGCTTCCACCTTCGGCCTGATCATCACTTACCATCAGATGGGATGCAGGCCAGGAGCTACCCTATAGTGGATTTAAAAAAAAAACAGAACTGGGTTAACACAGAAACAGTTCTACCAACTTAGCCTATCGCCATTTGCTGGACATACGCCACATAGAAACTGGTACTAGACCGTAATACAAACGGCAACTACAGTCTACCGAAGTCTAGATATCATAGTTTCGGAGACAGTGTATACTATTTCGACCGAACGTGTAAAACATGTTTCCCATGAGATTATGTAAACGTTTTCGCCTAATAAAAAAAAACATTTATCCTTTCAGAAATAATGAAGAGGGTTCCAAGTCTAATGTCGTCACCAGTAGCTGTGAACAAGCTTATAACTATCCCTCCGGAACCCATAGTTGTGACCACAACTGAGGGCAAGGAAATCACAGTACTGCCCCCCACTGTACATATAGGATTACAAGGGTTGAACGTTAGACTTATAAGTGCGAATAAAAGGACTGGCATGGTGAGTAACAGCCCTTTATTAATACCAGTGAACTTCTACTATGTTAGGTCTCGTATCATAGATTGGGGAACCGTAAAATGGGTCTTAAAACAAATTCTATGCTCACAGTTACATACTTACTGAAACGACGACGACGATGTGTGGACACGTCAAGCGTCGAGAGCAGAGACTCTGACTCTGCTCTCGACACTTGACGTGTCCACACGTCGGGTCCGAGTTCGCAACAAGTCAATCGTCATCCTGAGGATACCTCGTTGAGAGGTGAAACACGTGTCGATTTCTTACAGAGTTCTTTAAGACTCTTAAAGAACAGTTAAGCGGATTAAGTTACTAAATATACGTCGTCCATTATATTTTGCTAATGTCTTGTTTACGTTAGGTATTAAGTTTTATATGAATACACATTATAATGTAACAACGTAATTATTTAACGAAACCTATCTTATTTGATTATCTTATGGCTGGGCTTGTTTTTATGTAATCTAAAAAGTTTTTATTAACAACTACCGCAGCTACCTCCAGAGACTAAGGTAAATGTTTATTGTTACGTATCCTTAAGGTATTAGAACATAGCGGAACTACTCATATTGGTAATATTGATCGATCATAGTCCATTTAGCTCTCATTGAAAGTATGGAAGAAAAACGAGCGACCCTTACAGTAGTCGCATATGATGTGTAACATCTGACATCTCACCTTGGTAATAACCAACATTAAAGGGGCGGGGTCAGGATAGTTTATGACGGCCCTTTCTAGCACCGCGCGCGCTCATTGGTCAAATCAAATAGCACGTTCTTCCCCGGCTTCCTGTTATACACTTCCGTCCCTTTTTACGAAATCACTCCCACAGATTGCAGGAAAACGAGAGGTACGATTTTACACATCAAAAATGTAAAACCAATATGTATTAAACCCCTTCTTCATATTAGTGTTTTCTTAGCGTGATGTGACTTGACCATTTAGGGTTTAACTGTTACGAATTTTAGTCTGTTTCAGCGTCCTTAGCAATAAATTATAGTTCTAACTTCTTCTATTCCCCTATTGTTTTAAGTATGCTTGAATTTGGGTACTAGATTACAACGCCACCGAATTTTTATATATCGATATTCTGCGTGCTCAAATTGACCTGTAAAACATTCAAAATCTTCAACACCCTACATCTATTTCCACATATTCAGGCAGAAGAAGGTTCCTCATCCCTTCCACCGGCTGACGGCGTTCTTTTCCACTGCCATGGAGGTGGTTTCGTGGCTCAGAGCTCAAAATCCCATGAGACGTACCTTCGAGACTGGGCCGCTAAGCTGAACGTGCCTATACTATCCGTAGACTACAGCTTAGCGCCACAGGCTCCCTTCCCGAGGGCGTTGGAAGAAGTGTACTACGCATATTGCTGGATGCTGACGCATTTTAAGGAGATTGGTACTACTGGTGAGTAATTTAATAATGTCAACAAAGGAGAACCCTGTTTGTAAGGTTGCTTGACAATAATCATATCTTAATAATATCTGTGATTTATCTAAACTAATGTTATAAAGAGAAAGATTAGATGTTTTGTTTGTTTGTTACGCTTTCACGCTAAAACGGCTAAACGGATTTGGATGAAATTTGGCACATGGGTAGACCGAGACCTCGGTTAGAATATAGAGTATGTTTTATCCCGATATTCCCACGGGATCGGGACTTATGCGGGTGAAACCGCGGGGCGCTGCTAGTACTAGGTATAATTGAAGACCTACCGATCGTGATAGCTTTTTTACTTTTATTTAGAAAAAAATTAAACGATTCTCACGATAACTTATTCACATTTTAATTATTTTTGTCCATACTAATATTATAAGTTACTCTATCTGTCGGTATCTATGTCTGTTACTTTCTCAAGCCTTGACGGCTGAACGGATTTCTATGAAATTTGACACACGTATCCTGTCACTTTGGGTTAGAACATAGTTTTTATTTTGGTAGTACTCCCTTGGGGTAAATTCCGACCTCAATGCGGGCGAAGCCGCGAGCAGAAGCTAGTAACCTATTTTTTTTTTTTTTTAGTAATCCTTTATGTTTTTTCTCCAGGTAAACGAATAGTATTCGCGGGAGATTCGGCGGGTGCTAACCTAGTAGCCGCTTGCACCCTCAAGGTATTAACATCAGGGTTACGGAGACCAGAAGGCATGTTCTTGGCATACGCACCGCTGATGATCAGCTTTGTGCCCAGTCCAGCCAGGTTGCTGTGTTTGATGGATCCCGTTCTGCCCTTTGGGTTTATGATGAGGTGTCTTAAAGGTACTTCCAGCATAATCTTACTCTTTAATACTGAATAAATTTATTATTATTACTCTAAATCGTAATATTTATGAAGTAGGTTTTTTATTCCAAGTGCTAATAATCTTTATGAAGTTGGTTTTTATTCCAAGTGCTATTCATCTATTAAAGGTGTAGTTCTTACGAATAAGGGCGAATTTCACCAATGAACCTGAACGCGGTCAGCACATCTAAACCGCGTTCAGGAGCTGTCAGTGTCAAATGTGTTATGCAATATTGACACAACCGCGTAAGTCTTAAGTGCTGATCGCGCTCAATTTCTTTGGTGAAAACCGCGCTGAGTGTCTATGGATATATTTAATGACTAGAGACACCGAGAGCTTTAAGGCTTGTGCAGACCAGCGCGACTTGTCGCGCGACGCGACTCAAACAATGCAATTTCTAAGAAAACAGTACGGTATAACAATAACCGGCGTCGCGCTGGTCTGCACAAGCCTTTAATATTTCTAAATAATGTCGTAAGACTTTTACCGTGTGTATCGTTTTGGATACGCCGTTTTTATTTTTTTGTCTAGATTTGTTGTATTTTTCTCTGCCTTTTCATTCTTGCCTGCAAACAAAATAATGCTCATTGAATCTGTCCACCGTATTACCTGATCAAATCAGTTGATAATCTGCCAAACTTGTACGTTTTCCAGCTTACGCAAGTCCCAACACGAAATCTGGAGGCGGTAAAGGCAAAGATGACAAACAGAATGGAGGGAACAATCAGATTGTATCGAGCGCCACTACGCCCCTAGACAGTAATGGGTTCCTTAGAATCAGTCCTTCACAAGGTAAGTCATATTATTTAGAATTGATTGGAGCTTTATGAGATTTTTTTTCATAGGGTACAGTCACGACCGCTAATATATATCTACTTAGAAAAATTCAAAAGCGGTTTTCTCATGGATGACTGCAACTTTGAGATAAGACCCATTTCATATTAGTGTGGGTTCCAAAATGCTATGTTCTTAACAACATAAAATGAAATCACCACAGTAGGAGAAAATCAGTATTAAAAGTTGGTAAGTGTATACATATTAGTGCTCGTGACTGTACCAAAAAACAGTAATTACTGACTTTGAAATTATACATTTTCTAGCTGAGAAAGGAAAATAAAAAAGTTAGGTATAGAAATACGATTCATAATGCCACACTCAGCAGGACAAGATTAATCAAAATTTGCATAATTGCAGAACGAGAATATTAAATAATTTTTTCACGTTGTCACTTTTTCTTAACACCAACTTTCCTCAACCTATTTGTATACTTAAGTTCGTAAAGAATTATTAGGTAAACAATTATAAATACATGTTTTCAGTATACGTCTGAACTTACATGAATATTTTCACTGATTTAGTTTAACATGATCTAAAACGTCCGTGCGTAGGGTTTTTCAAATAATAATAATTATTATTTATTGACAGAAGGCATAAGCGAAGGCCCCTCATCATTCGAGGAGGTGTCACCCTCTGACCTAGCAGAACTTCAGGCTCACAAGTCTGGTAGCGAACGAAGGAAGTCTTCCGACACTACTATTAGTGCTGCCTCGCTGCAGAGCGAACATACCGCCACAGGTTAGTGACGACTATAATGCCCATTATTAAAAAGCGAAGCTGGGCCAACAAAATTTAATAAACTAAAATAAACGTGACATTGGCACGACCATGCCTAAATAACGTCACACACATGTGAAAAAAGGGGGGGAATCACGTTACATGTTTAAATCTAAAGTATTAAAACTCGAATCTTCAAATCTAACGAAAAACTTTTAAATATTACCAACTATTAATATTATTGTGAGATTTAATTTAAAATTACAACTTATGTGACGTCACACCGAGGGAGTCACCTGGGACGTCTCAACATATTGATTTAACTTATTGAGAGAGAATTGCTCGTATGTAATTGGATCGTAAAAATTCCGGGGATACGCGTTCCCAGAAACAAAGCTGAAATCCCCACGCGACTGTAATGACACCGGCCCCCGAACCCTTCGAACCGGTAAACACCAACGCTGCCCGCAGAAAAAGGGATGGCGTTTTATGTACAATGGCGGTTGACCACTTCTCATCCTTATGCCCTAAGTTATAAGGTTGGATAGAGGTCCACCGCCAGTGTCCGCGATCCTACAGTCACGTTACGAAAATGTTGATCAATTTTGGACGTGACATTAAACTCGTTATTTGTCATTTGATGTAATACGTCGCCTTTTGCATCGTATAATATGACAAGGTTCTAAGTATAGTTAAGGAGGTTTCCGTACGCGTGATCTTGATGTCTGTTTGGTTTTACCTGCAGGTGCTACACCACCGGAGGATAAATCTCAAAAGTACGTATCAGACTTCCTCGAGAGGTACGTGTTGGATAGCGACACGGATTCAGAAGGCCGCCGGATACCCATCATCAAACCCACGCTCAAGACTTACGACGAATCTCACAGGTAATTACTAGTACTTACTCGTAGTCGTAAATATGACTCATCGAATTTGAGAACGGGATATTCACACATAGGGTTACCATTTCGAAAGAGTCATTCCCGCTCGTCCACACTGCGGACGACTGGGAATGTTGCGTTCTGTTCGTCTACGCTGTGAACGAACAGAACGCATCTTTCCCAGTCGTCCGCAGTGTGGACGACGGGGTGTGGACGAACGGGAATAACCCTTTCGAAAGGGCTTTGAAGGACCGTGGCATACCTACTGTCCCGCCATTATTTTTATTTTTTTCAAAATGGCTGCCTGGCATTAAACCCACAAGGTGTTTTTTTTAATAACTCATAACTCTAGGGTATGAATGAGACCGTATCAAAGAATCAACTGGCATATTTTAATTTTTTTTCTTCCTATATAATACGACAGTCACGATTATTTATGTAAAAACCCTTAGGTGAAATATAAAAAAGCATTTAATTCCTATTTATGTTCATAAAAATAAAATATTACAACGTCGCATTTTCTTAACTTTAAATAGGAATGATTGATTTGAATGAAAATGATTTACTACGAGTAAATCATTTTCATTCTTATCAATGAAACTTAGATACACACATCGAGACTCTAGTGGTAAATTATATTTAAAAAAATATGCTAGTTGATTCTTTGACATGGTCTCATTAATACCCTAGAGTTATGGGATATCAAAATGAACACGTTGTCTATACCAATAGCTGACATCAATGCAAACAGAAAATACAATAAGACCAAACCCCGTAAAGTATCACGTTTCCGAGATATTAAACGTTCAAAGTTGATCACGTGACATCTATATTTTTTTGAACTTGTGTACATCTTGTTGTGTAGATGTTTGAAATAATCACTTTGGTCAACTCGAGAACTCTTCTGCACCAATGACCGTCAGTTAGGCAGTGACACCAGGTTTTTTAGAGAACATATTTGTAAAAGACTGTTAGCAGGTTTATAACTAGCCATAACAGGAAGAATGCCTACCACAGTAATTAATTTCTAGCTTGATATCATAGCTAAAATTATGACTTTAAACATTCAGTGATTATTTCAAACGTCTATGCAACAAGATGTAAGAATGGTAAAAAACCGGCAAGTTCGTGTCGGACCACGCACAATGAAGGGTTCCGTAGTTGGTATGAATTTATCCCAAGAACAAACTTAACATTGTAGTTGAAAAACGTGTTCTCCGATACGGAATGTATGGGAGATCATGTTTTTCAAACTGCAAATTTAAGTTGGTTGATTATTTCTCGTTAACCTGCACAGCCTCTTTAGCTCTCATAGTTTTCCTTTTAATTTCGTTATATATACTACTGCTGTTACGTTAATACCTCGAGAACGTGAAGCTTTATGGGGTTTGGTCCTATTATGGTTTCTGTTTGCAGTGATGTCCATGTCAGCTATTGATTTATATAGGTTACAGGCGGGGCTGCTATTATGAAAAAAAAATTGAAAATGGTGGACAGTAGGTATGCCAGGCTCCATATAAAAATCTTCAATCCCCTATAAAACCGGACTTTTGCAAAAAAAAACCGGACTTTTTACTTTTTAATCTTTCTTTTTTAATTAAAAATATGAAATCATACAATTTTTTTTTTTAAATACCCTAAAGTTGAAAAGTCCGGACGGGAGGCCAAAAATCCGGATGAATGGTAACCCTAGTCTCAAGTCACACAGGAAACACATACAACGTTCAATACTCGATGTGTCACATTTACGGCCAGCGTTTGTATTTTTATGTGGAGTTCCTTCTATTTCATAGTCTGTATTTTTTTTGTGTAACTTACAGTCTGCCTGAAACGTTGCATGTCATATTTAAGTTCAACGTTTTTTGAACTAAGTTCATTTTACCATTATTAATATAACTAATCGTCTTCTACTCTCATACATTTCCAGACAAATAATGGCTTTTTGACAACCCATTCCAAAACTATATTTCCTGCACCCAGGTTTCTAACATTCATACAATGTTGTTATGCTAACACGCTTGTGTGTTTTTATAGGGAGCCTGAATCTGAAAACTCTAGTACATTAGTTGGGGAACCGCCGTTAGTCGACGACAACGACAGTAAAGACAATAAGAAGAGGATAAAGACGAGGTATTTGTTGTTATTATAAGGTAACATTACGCATGTATTCACTTGAGGTTTCAGCAGAGGTGTATAATAATTACACCCACATTTTGTTGCCGTTCGAAAAGTGCTGATTCTCAGCCTAGTTTGAATAAATGACTTTTGATTTTTGATTTTGATTTCAATGTCTTATATTATACTAATTACAGCCGTATAGCAAAGTAACTTAATTTTTAACTGACTTCCAAATAGGTAGGAGGAGGCTATGGTCGTAGCGTATTGTTTTTTATGTACCTCGATATTTTCGTCAATCGTGGACCGATTTAAAAAAATATTTTTTCTTTTGGTAGAGGAAGCTTGCGCGGTGCTGCCATTATACATTTTATTAACTTTGCTTGGGTAGTTTTTGAGTTAACTTCAATAATATGTATTTTTCCCACTTAAGTAGTCTATATTCTATTAGTCTAGTCTATTGTCTATATGGATGATGTTATAATAAGTTCCTGTAACTGTGATTTATATAACAGTAGTCGAATTTGTGTAGGTACCACAAGTAAAAAACGAAAATTAAAAACTTTTTACCAGAAAAAAAAACTGTCTTAAAAAAAAGCACTGCAAAGGGAAAAAAACTTTAATTTCGGAAGTCGGTGATAAGAAACAAAAATTCAAATCCAAAGACACCGACTTCCGAAATTAAAGTTATTTTTCCCTTTGCAGGGCTTTTTTTTGTAAAAAGTTTTTATTTTTCAGTTTTAAAAAGTTTTTTGTATTACTGATTTCAACTGAATGTAAAGGTATTAAAGTTTAAATCGTGTCGAATTAGTAAAAAGTTACTTGAATACTAAAATTGTTTATGAATATTTGGTATCTTTTTCAAAGGATTAGCGAAGCAGCAACTGGCTTCATGGGTGCAATGTCGTCTCGGCTGGCATACATCACAGGATCAAATGCGATCTCTAGGCCGACGCAAGACGAGTAAGTAACTTTATTAAAACTCAACTCGCCTCCATTTACTGAACAAATTAAATAAAATACCTCTTCTAAAATTATGGATAGGTATGCTTGCAAGAACCACATGAATAGCATACTTTCTTTCGATTACTTGACCCTATTGCCTGATTATCTTACTTATTCGAACGTTAATATTCTGTCTGTCATAGAGGTGGGCCAAGTGTATCATTCTTGCGATTGGAACATTTCCATCTGGATCACTGAAATTATCCTAATCATTGATATGTTTCATTTGAATCATCGACTCAAAGAATATAAAAATGGATAACGACAACAAAAAACTAGTGAGAGTATGAGTGATATACATCTCATTTGGTATCTCTTTCTGACTTAAATAGATTTTTATGTGTCACCCGCTCACTCGCGACTCGCGAGTGTGTTCAGTAGTACTGACTAAAGTAACGTAACTCAGCGTCTCAGTCTTTCTCTCTCGCTCCCTGCTGCTCAGTCGCCTCGCAAGCGACGTTCGCGCGGAAAGAACACAGATCAAGTAATGATTCTGATTCAAATGATGCGTTTGAAGCGTTGTTACTGGACCAATCTTTTGGAACACTTCAATGATCCGGATCAGTGAGTCGGTTCCGTAAAGAGTTACACACGCCTAGTCTGTCAGTCTGTTAAGACCCTTTTTCTCAGGAACACGTGGAGGTATCAAGTTGAAATTAATACAAATACGTAGGTCTTATGGTCCCTTGGAGCTCTAAAAAATCAAGCTTGATACTAACTAATAAATCGTTTTATTTTATGCGGTTGGTTACCCGCTTACTTGTGCAGTTGGAGAATTGACCATGATCGATGTATGGGAGACCATGTTTTTCTCAACTACAAATATGAGTTTTATTTGGGAAAAAGATCATCCCAACTACGGAACCTTTTATTGTGCGTTTTTTTTTTCAACTAATCACAACAGTTCAGTTGATGACAGATGTACCGACTGATCATTGCATAGAGTAGATACCACTTTCAAAACCTCGGTATTACTAAGTACAATGAAGTACCCAATGTTTTGTGGCTACACATTGATACAATATTATGGAACACAAATTGTAGACAATTAAATAAATTCTTGTCAGAGACATCGTCGCGAAAACTTTTACACTGGATTCAGTATATGAATCTGAATTTTTCGCCTGTTATAAAAAAAAAAATCTACTGTTTAATAGAAAAGTGCAATACCTACGCGGTCAAAATGTATGGAACAGCTGTTTTTTTTTTTTTTATAACCGTCGAAAGTTTCAACGTAGGGTTTAGAATCACGTACTGAATCCATGATAACAGTTTTCGCGTCGATGTTCTTGCCAGCCTGTATATCTTTTAGAGGCTGACTGTACGAAGCGAGATCATCTTGAAACACTTCCTTTATGTATCCACAGTCTAGCAGCGCGCACAAATCTGGACGCGTTGATAGCGCGCAGTCCGTCCGACGAGTTCATATTCTCGGTGCCGCGCGACCCGCTGCTGTCGCCGTACTGGGCAGACGACAATCTGCTCACTAAGTTCCCGCCTGTCAGAATACTGGTAAGTACTATATGGATCATCTGTGATACTACTTCTCGCAAGATCTGCAAGGACTACCCAATGATCAATCTGCCTAGCGTTTTCCTAACTATGTTGGGGTCGGCTTCTAGTCTAACCGGATGCAGCTGAATACCAGTATTTTAAATGGATCGACTGCCTATTTGACCTTCACAACCAGTAACTGGCTAATATGAGACCCCTTGGTAAGACTAGTTGTCAGACTTTCGGGCTTCTGACGACCCGTAACGACTGTTAAAGATCCACAAATGACAGCCGGGACCAACGGCTTAACGTGCTTTCCGAGGCACGGAGGAATCTCAGTATGTAAAGATAGTCACCCATGCCCGGCAAGCTTTGCTTAACCTGATGGATCGACCCGTGCGGCTGTTATTAATTGGCCACGAGCTCCTCAAGGATTACCCAATGATATTATAAGTTTAAAAGAGGTTTCTAGGTTATACGCGCTCCTCTGCAAGTGGCACGTTATAACTTAGCTAGTTACCAAACCTGAACTCAATGTTGCGTCAACAGAAGCAAGTGAAGCAACTTATGCTTCTCTTGATTTCGCTTCCGATAATAACGACATGCCATACTACTTACACGACTCATTTTTACGACATACCGTAGTACTTCCTTGTGTCATCCTACTAATATTAACGCGAAAGTTTGTGAGTATGGATGGATGTATGGATGTTTATTACTCTTTCACGCAAAAACTACTGAACGGATTTGGATGAAATTTGGCACACAGATAGTTTATAACCTGGATTAACACATAGGATACTTTTTATCCCGATATTCCATGGGATCGAGACTTATGCGGGTGAAACCGCGGGGTGCTGCTAGTCTAATATAATGTGACATTACAATATTATGCTATTTATATGCGTTCGTCTGCGAATATTTAAGGCCTATTCGGATATAAGCGATATCGCTACCGAATCAATGAATGAAATTAGGATTTTTATTAAGTAGACTAGCTTCTGCTCACGGCTCCAAAAAGTTCTTCTTCGTGAAATTTCTTGTTCCCTCATCCCACCACGTCGCATCGCATCGCCCGCCCGCGCTGTTACTTCGTTTTCTTTTAGCGTTCTTTCTGACTATTTTTGCTCGGCTCGTACCTACGGGTCGTAGCGTGATGCTGAAGACCTTCCTCAAGAATTGGCAATGCAAAAAGAATTCTTCAAATGAGACTGGTAGTTCCAGAGATTAGCGCTTTCAAACAAACTCTTCAGCTTTATTATTAGTATAGATGTGTGTCTCTTTCCATCTACTCTCTTGCTTCCAAATGTTTTCTCTCTTATAATAGAACTGCATTTATTATTACAGACCGTGCACTTGGACCCGTGTTTGGATGACTGCGTGATGTTCGCTAAGAAGTTGAAGAAACTCGGCAACAAAGTCGGCATTGAAGTATTGGAGGGATTACCACACGGATTCCTTAACTTTTCACTTGTAAGTGCCTTATACTCTTACCTAAATCCGAATTTTGAATGCACATTGAATTTCAAACAAACAATGTGGAAATTATAAAGACAGATTTTCTGCCCAAGCTTTCCTAAACCGGTTGTTTACTTCTCAGTGTTGCCATTATGTCCAAGGGTTTTCCCTTAAAAACTCAATGTGCAATTACTTCATTTTTTTAATCCCTATTTTCCAGATGGCCAAAGAAGCGAACGAAGGTTCGAAGCTGTGCATCGAACGCATCAAACAGCTGTTTGACCTCGAGAACAGTGCAGGTGGGAGGGAGAACGAGCAGTTATGAATGTGCGGCCTCTGCTGTCGTTCGTAGAGTAGGCCTTAGTACGTGCCTGACCTCACAGACGGAAGCACAGCGGGAATAGTTAGTAGGCTCACTTACGCGACAAGAACGGACTCTCAAACGATAATCGTACCAGTTCTTACCTAAACTCTTTAGTCGGGTCAATGTGAAGTGAATATTGCGGTACCAAAAGGCAAAAGCCACATATATTTAGTCGATTAATATTTAATTGGCAATTTGCTCTGTAAGCGGAATCGACTACTCAACTATTTTATTCGTCAAGCTCAATAAAAAGGCGTAAAATTTCGGCTAATGGTCGATTATAAGCTTGTTTAGATGAAATCGAGATTACCCATCACACACGTATGGTAGATGTATTTGTAAATGCTTATCATAAATCGTGGAACTATTCCGTTTCAGATTTATATATTACTATTCGCGTAAAGTGTCGCACTGACCAATTTGTAACGAATTTCTTTCAAATTTCGTCGAAGTTTGCAGTAGAAACTTGCACTTGGGAATAGAAGATAAACTATTTGTGCGTTATCGACGTTTTAGTAAGCGTTAATTCGCTAGATATTATGAGAAATAACGTACCAATTTGAAATGTTAACGTAAAGAAATGCTACTGCGAATAAGCAGTCTTATTAACTGTAATAAAACTATAAATTCTTATAAAAAATGCCAAATTCCAGAATGGTACTGTCAATTTAAATAAGATAATTAATGTTTTAATAGTAAGATAATGTTTAAAACATGCGTTAAAACTTACACTTCGTCCTACTAACTGTTATAATATTTCACCGAGCTGTGTTGATGTTTGTACCAACGGTGCAGTATTTTATGTGCAATCAATAGTTCAGTATTTTAGCTAACAAGCTACTGAAGATACGTATTATTAACTACGTATATAACAATTAGATTGGGCTAAAATATACCCAAATTTTATGTAACCTTATAAAGGAAATCTGAATCACAAACTTTATGTAGGTGCAATATGTGATTTAATTATGTTTATGGTTGTTCAATTTATTTGATTTTATTTATTTTTTATTGTACACCAGATTATACATAACATAAAGAAAAAGTAATACACTACAAAATATACAATTGGCGGCCTTATCGCTTACTGCGATCTCTTCCAGGCAACCTTGATTTCCTTGTTTTTTTTTTTGGGATTTTCATCACAATTCTGTATTAATGTTGTGGCAACATTATTGTAGTTGACGTTATCTGTCACAATGTTGCCGTATGTGATAATACCAAACATTACGGGAAGTGCATTTAGTTAAAATTAATGTATACATATAATATTTAACTATTTATATTATATCTCTACATTTCCCGTTTTTCCTCGCTAGTGTTGTGAACTTTATTTAATTGGTCAATAATTGTGTTGTAAAAAAGCTTTATCTATTTATTGTATAGGAGTGTCAGTGATTGTGTTTTATTAATAGTTTAATAAAGTGTTTCACTTAAATGTTATTGAGGTAAATCTTTTTATTTAAGAAGTTTATTGTTTCACTACTGATTATTACGTGTGGCGAAATAGAGTTACTCTTGTGCAAAGGTCGCACGCGAAGTCAGCTGCTTATATCCATTGCGTGTAGCCACCGTTCGGGTTGGCACGCATACATCTTATAACTTGCATTGTTTAATAAACAATGATATTATCATCCGCAGCTATTTGTTAAGATATTGATTTATTATTTATTAAATTATTAACCAGTTATTTTTTATGTTTGTCAACCCTACATTTTTATTAATACTTAGCGTGGTATAAATGTTAAAATCGTTCCAGCTTTGTAAAAGTTCTAAATACTAAGTTAAATAACAATATTATTATTGAATTGCAAATGAGATTGTCCAATTTAGCATTTAATTCTAGGTCAAATAATTTACCTGCAGAATCCACTTTAGTTAAATATGTTAGTAGTGATACCAAAGTTATTTTGCTTTCGAAAAATATATCCTTATCTTCAAGGCGTGAGAGATCATTTTAATTTGTTTACCAACTTTTTCTTCTTCTAAAAGCTACTTATCCTTATTACTTTGTAATATACATTATGGACCATACTTGAATATCATGTCCTTATCACCATATTAAAATTCGTAAAACATTGAATGCTCAATTCTTCGTTGTATATTTTTGATAAATTTATTTTGTGAAATGAATACGTATTTTATATGTAATATTTAAATTTCAAGAGAATGCACTTGGTTATAGAAATCAAATACAGTCTTCATCCATTTTGGTCTGTATTTTTAAAGTATCAAAATGAGACAAAGGAATTCAGTAGATAGAATTCACTGTGAGCTCTTTTCAATATTAAAATGTAAAGAATTTTTTCCACAGCTGTGTTCAATTATATCATTTTCTTAGTAGTTGTGCTAGTATGTTAATATGTAGGTACTGCAACTATCGTAAATCTCGAGATTCTATAGCAAGTAGTCTTAGAGAACGCATAGCTTTAGAATATGCCTAATATTTTGTTATGGTATAAGATACTAAATGTTTTCTTTTTTAAATCTGATTAATTAGTGGAAGTGTACTGACTCATTGCTTTGAATGTTTGCGTGTTAAACTTTAAAGTTAGAAAATATCCATGTTATTGTCTATGTGTATTAATGTTTTCTTTGCATTTCATGCACTTGTCCCTTGGGTACAACTTTCGTTTCAAAAATGCCTTCCGTCGTATCGATGTTCTTAATCAAAATTCGCTCTCTGGCTCCCACTTACTCGTAGTTGTCTATGTATCAAGAACCGAGCTACAAAGTTAAATGCAATAAGAATGCAAAGTTAAACTGTGTCTGTGATAGCGAATTGAGGCTTTTCGAAAGCATAACTAACAGTATTCTAAAACATGAATAATAAGTACATCATGTAATATAATGTTGTATGTTTGTGTATTTATGAAAATGTAATATAAAAATGTATTTAACAATATTTTTTATAGAAATAAAAGTATCCATAAAGGTATGAACTTATTAAAAACTTGCAACATTTTATTGTTAATAATATCTCTATATAAATTTATTTGTGATTTTAATAGATGGACACTTGAAATTAGGCCTTATGGAAATGAATATAGATGTTAAATTATAATCACAAACGAAATAGTTATGGTCATTTGTCCATAGTGAAAATATACCAACTAGTCAATAATGACAATATTGTATGTCTTATTTCAATAAATGAATGCAAACAATGTAGTTTGTTATTAATAACTATCCCAAATTCATTAATTATGTATGTTTTTGCAAGGAGGAATATGAGTAATCAGTTCCTCAGATTAGGTTTGACTTACAATGCTAAGTAGCTGTTTAAACATTGAATTTATAAATTCACCTAGAATGTCGACTGCTTAGTAGACTATAGCTGAATGTATAACATTTTCAGATCACGCAGCGCTGCGATCAAAAGAATTGTAATTCAATTTTATCTTGTTTTGAGACTCATAAAATCTTACGACTGCTTGTCATTCGATGACCTAGTTATTTCTAACGTTTTTGAATGCATGACGTGACAGCAGTGATCCTTCACCCGAAATTGGAGCATTCTCTAACAAATATAATGGACCTGAAACATGGCTTTCAAATAACTATATTCAATCATTCATTTGACGACCTATTTACCTTTTTCCTTCACTTTCTTGACAATAGAATGCAATCTGACTAGCCTTTCCCAACTATATTGGGGTCGGCTTCCAGTCTAACCGGATGCAGCTAAATACCAGTATTTTACATGGAGCGACTGCCTATCTGACCTCTACAACCCAGTAATTGGGTAATAAGATACCCCTTGGTAAGACTGGTTGTCAGACTTTCGGGCTTCTGACGACCCGTAAAGACTATCCATCCACGAATGACAGCCAGGACCAACAGCTTAACGTGCTTTCCGAGGCACGGAGGTCTCACGGCACGGTTTGTAAAGATTGTCACCTATCCACGGACCAACCCCGGCAAGCGTAGCTTAACCTGATGGTTTTTATTGCCAAGAGCTCATTCCTGACAATGGAATGCGTTATTCGCATATTAAAATATTATTCAGATTCGATTGATTGTGGTATACCAATCACCACTATACCATCGGTTGAATTAACTGTGTAGGAGAGTTTGGTGATGTAGGTACTAAGTTCTCTATGAACATTTGGGTTATTCCCGTTCGTCCACACTGCGGACGACTGGGAAAGATGCGTTCTGTTGGTTCACAGCGTAGACGAACAGAACGCAACATTCCCAGTCGTCCGCACCTCGTTTCATGTCTAGTTTAAGAGTCAGTGTAAATAAATTTTAAATTAAATAAATGATTTAACGGTTTAACAAATAAACGTTTCGGTGTGCGTCGAATAACGAAATCTAGTTTCCTTTATTTTATGTAAACTATAAAATATACTTACTCTTATCCTTATAACTCCGCCGCACTTTAATTTTTTGCTGTTACTACAACACCAAACGTTTAATCCACTTTTATGTGCTCTTCTAACGTAATATTGGTGACCTCCATGAAATAAAACATTCCCGTGCTTTCTTTTTATATACACGAGCACAGTTTGGTCACTTGAACCACCAGCCGGTGCACTTAACCCCGACATGATCCCGAATGCAAAAGCTCATCGTCACTTTATTGCTATATACCGTGGGCTTGCAATATGCAGCGAGCTGATTGGCTATTTCAAGGCCATGTATCTATTGTTCATTCCCGGAAGCGTCGTCAATACTGATAAGCAAAGACTATCTTTTGTTGGAGGATCGACAGGGTGCAGTTATAATAGTTGATTATATCCAGGCGATTGTAACTTTAAAACTTTTTACATATTAATTGCATTTAAACTGATATTGATACAATACCCAATGTGTAAAATTAAAATGTGAAACATTCTTATGCTATACATTTAGTATAAAATACACAAAAAATAGATTTACTAGGTATGTACTTTTAAAGTATTTGCCTTACTAAAGTAATAAAGCTAAGTACATAATATTTTAAAAGTATGTTTAATAATATAAGGAAATACTATCATCATATTTTCTTTAACTCTTAGACTAGACGTGAGATGACGGGGTGTGAACGAGCGGGAATGACTCGAACATTTAATTTTGTGGTTAAAATATCTAAAGCGAATTATAATGAAATGAAACATCATAAAATGTTAATCATGTTTATTATACTAATAATGCTAAGGTTGCAGTGAACATGATGTTTAACAAACGTTATGGTTTACAGAGAAGACTTGACAGGGGTCGACAATTGACTTTTTGGTAACAATATTATGATAAAATGACTACTTACAGGTGCCGTTTAGAAATAAAAACTTTATTTAGATATTATTAGACCATGTAAAAATCTTAACAAAACAAAAATTTCAGTACAACTCAACATTCATTAAATAAAATTTATTTTCGTCGTGCAAAGAATAAGCGTCGATAAAAAATGTTTAGTTCAATAGTAGTTTATCAAAACCCTCACTTTCCTCATTGCTTGAAAAACAAATTCATTGATATGAAATACCAATTAATTGCGAGGTGATTATTAACACTTCCGTTCCGAATGCGAGAACATTCAATTTAAAAACAGGGACTTCATGACTACATTATTAAATACCACAATATACAAGTATAGTAAAAAACTGACAGAAATTTTAATGTCGATATAGTTAAAAGAATGTCTAGAGCTAAGCATTATCCATTACTTTACACATATTTATTCAAATCATGAAAAGAGTTAATTTACAAGTTGAATGCTATTTTATAAGTCATAGAGTCACTTGTAAAAAGTACTAGACTGTAATGCATATTGTAATGTAGTCAATACATTTATTAAATATGCATGCGTTATTATGAACATATTCTGTACAACATTTTAATGATACTGAGTGGAATATCAGTCATTTCTAGTACTATATTTATGGCCTCATGCGTCCACAACCACAACTTATTGATTAACCCATCCGTTACAAATATATCTTAATGTAAATCAATCCTGTATGCACACAATGTTTTTATTATGATTCTTACACATTATGTTATCACTTGTTTCACATTAACAACCGAGTTGAGGCTTTTACAAGTACAAGTTTTGGGTAAGGTTGTGTATTCAATCATGTCCATTGGTTTTTGCATGTGGTACTGTGCCATTGAGTAAAGGTACGGAAGGTTGTGGTTGTCTGATCGTTTTCTGTAGCACGTGTGCATCGGCTGGTTCTATCCTCTTGTAGTAGTGCTCTTTAGTCTCCACAATCTCAAATGCGAACTTCTTATAAAAATCTATTGCACCCTCATTGTTCACTTGAACATGCCTGAAAAGGAAAAGTTTATTTTTATTATATCTTGCTGGTTATTATCACAGTCCACAATGTTGAGGACTATCATCAAAGCATCTCCTTACATCCTCATTATATAAAGAATAACAACCTAAAGAGAACATATAATATGATGAACCCCATTCTTAAAAAATTGACTGAGTAACCTCATTATTGTATGTGTTACATACAGGCTAGGCTAACTGTGATAGGTTGAGTTGATTAATTGATTGACGGGTGGTTTCATATCAATTTAAGTGAAGTGTCTTAGGAGACATCTGGAGCATGGATACAGTTGCTACAACAAGCTAACTGGCATTCAATTAAGCATGTTGTGTGTTTATAAGAACTTTGAATTGCGACAGACATGCCAGACAGGGAAATATGAATATCCACATAATTATTAAATTTATAAATTATGTTGTTTATATTCAATGTCTTAGTCCAGCAGTGGACTTTAATACTGCCTGAGAGTAATAGTAATAGTTTATACTCATATTGGCACTGATTGGCCTGGATTTGCTGGACGTACATTTAGTATCACCACTTGTTGGGATTAGTTTAATAGAGTAATAGCAAAGCAGTCACCATGAACCATAAATGTGGGTCACTGCACTGAGCAAGGGTCATTTGCCTATCCATTTTTCAATAAAAAAACCAGTGTTATTGGCGCACTTTTTAATGAAATACACATTGAGCAATAATCTTTACTGAATATTAATTAATTTGTTTACAGTTCTGCAGTATTTAGACTAATGGCATTTTAATGAGCAGAGATGTGTTTTTTTTTTTGATGAGAGGATTATACCTAGCATGATTGAAAACTTGCTTTTCAGTTTACTTTTAACAACACAGCCATAAATAATTTACATAACATCAGACCTGTAATCCCCGAAGTTAGGCAGAAGTGTACCTATTTACCACCACACCTACACCAAGCCACATTTCGCCAGTTATATTTAGGTCCCATGTAAGAGAGGGGGCCGGCTTATTGCCATCAACCAGGCACAGGTCCAGACAATGAGTTGCTATTGAGAAATTGCTAATCGCAAAACCCAATGACACTTTGCCCAACCAGGGAATCGAACCCAGGACCTCGCGCTCAGCAGGTAGTACTTGCGACCACCAGATAGAACAATGAGGTCCAAAAATTATTTATTCAATCACAAGTTAGTGACGAAAGAACTGGATGTAATGTTTCCGTGATTCAATTTATCAAGACTTCAGATTAGCTCTATAGAAGCTATAGAGAGAAGTGGAGAAAGAGTATGGAGGATTTGCCCTGCAGTGGGATTACACAGGCATTTAATAGCGTTCATTCTTCATAGCTGTCAAATATTGACCTGTTTTGATTAATTTTGCATTATTACTGTATGGAAATATGAAATATCGCTAACTAGTGTACTAGAATATTAATAATGAGTATGAATAAATACTCATGGACTTTCTACCCATACATAAGAAATACATCTTTAAGAAACACTAAACGAGGAGCACTTCGAATATAAAACCTACTTCAGAAAGAAAAAAGTGTTCATTTATCAGTATTACTTATCAACAAAACTCTCCTCAGTATATTGTCTAGTACACTTCCAGAATCTTCAAAAAATTATTTATATTAATCTTCTAAAATGAGTAGGTAAGTATGTGCATAAATTTATACTAATCTAAAACATGACATCGTCTCCTCTAGGCATCTACAGCAACTTATGACTATGCAGTTTTAGTAAAATCAATATTTTGATGAAATACTATACCTAATGTGGTACTACACACTGTGGAAAATTTACGATGTTTTATCTCTGACTGTTACAGAATTGTAATTGTTTGATTCTGTGTTATAAGTTAATACACTCACAGTAAACTTACGAAATTCACATAGGATGTTTTAGTTTACTAAATTTAAAATAAAAGAAGTTAATAGATATTTATTCATACCCTGGCAAACTTGCGAAAGTGGTACTTTCGCAAGTTCACCGAAGTTCAAATTGGATATTTTTATTAGGTATGTTAGTATTACGTTAGTAACAAGAGTACCACTTTCGTAAGTTTGCCAGGGTATGAATAAATATCTATTAACTTCTATGTATGGTGATTTAAAGTTACAAATTTGTATTTATTTCTGATCCTTGTAAAATATTGACAATCCATTGAAAATATTTAAAAAAAACTACAATTTTAAAAACCAAATGTACCACGGTACCTTTATACCAATTACAAAAAAAAAATTGTCATTGCTTTCAAAACCATCTCCCATTCGCAAGTTTGCTGTAGAGGTGATGATATTAGCCATTTTCAAATAAATTGATTATTTATAATACTATTATTATTAGTAAAATTGTTTTATTAACCAGCTAAGTAAATAAATCAAGTTAAATATAATAAATTAATATAAGTAGTAGTATTGTCAGTATGTATCAGAAAATTTGAATTTAAATAGAAAGCTTTGATGGGGTTTAGTTTCTTTAATCTATTGACTGTGTGCATGTCCTTGACATAATTTGGTTAGATGGATGGCCTAATGGCATATTGTTAAACAATATAGGTACATTACTTTGAAGTTAGATTGTTAGGTACTATGAGAATCAATTTACTGATAAGTGAAATCCTATTTAACTACACTGGCCATGTTTATATACTGATAAACATAATATAAAATGTGACAATGACTTGGTTAGCAGTACCTACTTGTAAAGATTCATAACCTTCAATCTATAAATATACATAATAAAATCATATAAAATGCACGAAAAATAAAGCTTTCAGCATCACAAAACGTACTTTTAAGGTGTACTTACAAGAAAATGCTGTCGAAATTACCGTCCTGTTCAACATACTTGAGCACATGTTCCACCATAAGAGTACCAATGCCCAGTCTTCTGTATGGGTACAAGCAACCCAAGGTCATAATATAAAGTCTCCGCGAGTTCTCCGACGTGTCTATTCTACAGCACACTGCTCCCACCACGATATCATTATAATATGCTAACTTGGCCAGTTCACCTGCTTCTAAAACATCTTTGTAGAATTTATCGTTGTAAGACACTGGAAATACAACTGTGTTTAACTTCTTCAGTTGCTTTATATTATGTGGAGTCACGTCGCCGAGTTCTATTTTAGCTCTGAAAAGGCAAACGTATTCTATAAAGGTAAAATCGCATGATATTACGGACGGACATTGCGTTTCATTTTAGTACCATAAATCACGACGCAGGTTATTTTTAGGAACGCGAGGGAGACTAAAATAGGCGACATTTAGCTTACCTAGTCATTTTAATAACTATTCTAAAAATTAAACACTACAATTTAAAAACTAATCTAACACAGTTATATCACACGAGATCACTCCCGCCATCTACCAGTTTAGCTCGCTCGCTCACTCGCTTCGCTAATCTTCGCTGAAGCGACAAATCGAGTTTTTGACAGATTAGTTAGAGTTATTCTTACGGTTTCTAAAAATATACCATAATCGGAAAAGAGTTATTTATTTATAAACAACAAAAATATATATCATAGTAATACGATTCATTAGAAAATTACTGAACTTTCATTACAATATTTTTTGTATTTTCAATGCTATGTTTCTTTTAATTAATGTGAAGGTCAGTTAAAATGGTTTTAGAAGTCCTAAAAATAAATTGAATCTAAATATACCTACCAAAATAAAATAAATCTTCTAAGAACGGCAACACTACATTCTTCGTTCAGAAACTCTCCAGTGTCTGTATTTTAATTTTCAGTCGTTCAGAAGTGCTTTGATAGCTTAGTAATTCAACATTACAAATAAAAACCACGGGTCTCTTGATACTCTGAGATAAAAACCTTTTGTATGTTTATTCAAGTAAAACCATAATCTGAGTAAAGTACAAGATAAATAGTATGCATGGACTTATTTATTATGACCAGCTAACCTATTCAGCCATAGACATATATTTTCTATCAATGTATTCAGCAGCAAATCATAGACATACAATACATCGGGCGCCAAATTCAAATAAATTTAACTTTCCATTGTTTTTACTTGTCAAAAAACCAACACTCTGTAGAGGTAAATATATTCAAGAAAAAGTAAAAGGAATATTAAAAAATGTACCTAAATCAATTCCGAAATATTCAACCATACGTGAGATTAGGATTGATTAACATGCAGAGAAGATGTTACGAAAAATCTGCATTGCATCGTCCGAAATTATCTCAAGACATGAACATCCAGGCAAACTCAGATTCTGTTAGTGTTTCTTCTAAAGATCCTGTAGTGGCTGAAATGTTCCCAGCAACGCGGGTGATGCCAATTGTTAATAAAGAACCCTTCGCGTTGTCATTCGACGACGTGCCTGGACCAAAAGCTTCCAAATATATTTCTAATGTTCGTCAGTACATTTCAGAAATAGGTACTCAAGTTACAGTGGGAATGCTCACGTTGGCACTCGGTGCAGGTACGTACGTACTCTTGAATAATTTTTGGCTCTTCTTTAATTTAGATATTTATTAACGGAAATATCTGATTTTTAATACTTACCCGAATAAAATACTAGGTTTTTACAGGTACATATTTGAAGACTAATAAAAAGCCACTGAAGAATCTTTCAGCCCTCTTTGACGAGTATGGACCCGTAGTTAGATTTGTTAGCCCTGTGGGTGGGGACATAGTCTTGATAAACCACCCGGAACATATCCAAAAAGTCTACGCCATGGAGGGTGATTATCCCATGAGGTCAACCTTGGACTCGTTGGAGAAATATAGGTCGCAATATAGAAACATAATTTATGGTGGATTGTATTCAGTGTAAGTTAATTTGACTTTTCAACAACTTAGACGAGCTATGCTATGCTTAGGAAACGCAAGAATAATGCCAGAGACGTTATACCACAATCAGCCGTATTAATGATACGGGGCCCCCGAGCCGACATTTTGTAAAATAATATCCAAAACTTCAAATTCTTATTTATCAATAAAAGAAGAGGCCTGTAATGAGTTATTTGTTTATGGCTTTATGGCATACCAAGGCTTCAAGCTACAGACGCGATCCTGTTCTCAAGCTCTCGCATTCATTTAGTGACAAATACAAAATACACATAAAATCCAAGCTACTTCGTCTATACTTACGTCGGAGTGCAAGTTTTGAACGCGTTTCGCTCGCTCTTGCATTCTCTATATAGTAAAATCACAACCACAGCTTAATCTAGTATCCCACTCAGATGCTTCAATTTATGAGATTGCTTCGCTCGCTCTTGCATTCTCTTCTTATAATCAAAACTTAACCTATCCTGGCGCAGAATGCTCCAATTTTCGAACTCGCTTCACTCGCTGTTTGATGAAACCGGTTCTGCGTGAGGATGCTCCAATTTGCCAACTTGCTTTGCTCGTTCTTGCATTATTTTAGTAAGATCGCAATTAAATCAAACATTCCCTTTCAAGTCCTATGCTATGTTTTGCAAAAACAAAACCCTCTTTTGGAGCTTCGCCGCAGTCAGGTAAAAAGGGGCCCCCAACAAATTTTGATACAAGGCCCCTTTAGGACTAGCTACTTACTGAATAGCGCACTCTTTACACGTTCAGCCACGGCGGCGCCGCCGCCGCCCACCGCCCGCCGCGCGCCGTTTAGGGAGTCGTTTGTATGTGACAGCTCATATTTCGCTGCCGGTTATGCGGCGATAGCTAGCCAGCAGCCTGGACGCGTGATAAGAGCCTGACCTGAGGGGTTTTGTCATTAATAATTTGCGAGATTTTGTTAAAAACATTTAAAATTACAGTCATGGCGAACAATGGAGCCGTCACCGATCGGTCGTATCAGGTCCACTAAATCACTCGTTAACACAACAAATGGTTGGAATCAACGACGTCTGTGAGAACTTTACGAAGAAGATATATAACTTGCGAAACCATCAAGATGAGATACCAAAGGACCTCTATAAGGAGCTTCACAAATGGGCCTTTGACTGTATGGGTATGTAATCCTCAATTTTGAACCCGTTCCTTTCCCAGAAGATACCTGACGTTACGTATCATTACAAGCATCATACAAATACAAATAATTTATTTTCTTTCACAAGTTATGTACTACATCTAGTGGTTGAAGTGACCTTTTAGACAAAAATTGTCTGTGTTAGGACACTTCGCTCTTCCGAAGCTTAAAGTTACGTGGTGTACCAACAATTTTGAATCTTAATAAAACAATTCAAAATAACTTTACAATAAGAAAAAGTTATGCCAAATTTTGAATTTACTTATATAAGAATAAAAATGGAAAAAAGCAAAATATGTACTTTAACAGCTAATAAAAATCTTATAATATACTTTTATAGAGTGGGATGTATGTGTGTGAATGAATGTGGATTGTATGTGTTTTTGTGAGTGAGTAGGTGTTCGTGTGGATGAAAGAATTACGATGCGTGCTGCAATAGGTCCTCGGTTTCCTCATATGTAAGTAGTTTAATTGATTTAGTTATAAGTTTTTTGCATTCGTAATAGTTTTTGGTGTATAAATGTAGTTCTTTGTTTAATTTGTTATACAGTTGGGATGCACGTCTGTCATATTGCATACTAAAAAAACTAGTTTTAGATTGTGGAATATGCGCCACAAGATCTTTCCTTCTTTTTATTAGATTACCAGCATCGTAAGGCAGTGTCTTGTGTTTTTTCAAGACAATTTGAGCAATATATAATTTTCTCACTGAGAGCAGATCACTAATTTGATAAAGTCTATAAGTGGGGTATCTTGTTCTCTTAAAATGCATTATTTTGATCAGAGCTCTTTGAGCTCGTTCTACTTCTATAAATTTGGACTTAGCTGCACCTCTCCATATAGGAATACAATACACCAAGACAGATTGCACTAATGCGACATACATTTCCTTTAATAGGTTCCTAGATGAGTCATTGCTAGCCCTAGATGGAACAATGTGTCTTAGTGTCTTGAATATCCGGCTCAAACTTCTAACCCTTTTTACGACCTGTTCAAGGTCTACTACGTACTAGGATAACCTCTGGTCAAGAATAACACCTAAGTATTTGGTCTGTGAGACCTTGGTTATAATTGTACGCACGGCTACACATCAAGCTATACATTTCCAGTATAGCCTGACCTCGCATTGTACGGAAATCGTATACAATGCGAGATCAGCATAAACTGGAAATGTATAGCTTAATGTGTAGCCGTGTGTACACGTACAGTTTTGGTTTTGAGGGTCGCCACATTCATGAACTTTAATAGTAAAGTCATTCTTAGGTTGTGTATGATTGCTGATCGTGAAACATATGTAATTTGTTTTTGAGGTGGAGGTGGAGTGAGTAAGTTGTTATTTAACCATATAGCTATTTGAGCCATACCTGTGGAAGCACTATGCTTAACATCATCCCAGGATTTTCCATAAAATACAATAGCTGTATCATCGGCATTAAAAAATAATTTAGCGTTGTATAAACTCATGTTACATAAATCATTTTTATATATTAGGAATAGGCTGGGATCCAAAACACTACCCTGGGGCACGCCATATGCACCACTGTATCATCACTGCTGTATTGCCCCAGCCTAACCCTCTGCTTCCTATTTGAAAGATAATCTTTGGACAGAGACGGTATCAAATGCCTTTTTGAGGTCTAAGAAGATGGTCAGACATTTGCGCCCATTATCAAGATGATTATTTATAAGTGAGCTAAGAGCAGTAACAGCATCTTCAGTGCATATGTTTTGCCTAAAACCAAATTGCATCGGGGATAGTAGAATAAATGTATTTCGATATTTAAGGAGCCTAATGTTTAGTATTTTTTCTAGTATTTTGGAAATAGCTGGAAGGACAGATATGGGCCGGTAATTGTTGACATCGTCTCTGCACCCACCCTTGTGAACCGGAGTAATAGTTGATTCTTTAAGAGGGTCCGGAAAGATGCCGTCTCTAAAGCAGAGGTTTGCAAGATGGGTTATAATGGGAACACATTCCTTGCTTATGAATTTTAAAAATCTTGTCGAAATATTATCATAGCCAGGAGCACTATCTGACTTTAGGCTCATCAATGTTCTTTCCACTTCATGGGGGTCAGTGCCCAGAAGTACAAAAGAGTTGAGTTGTGTTGATAGTGGGTGAACTGAAAGGCCATGATTATTTACACTTGGCTGGATTTGCTGGGCCAGTTGTTTGCCGATATTTACAAAAAAATTGTTAATATAATTAGCAGATTCAATGGGGGAGGGTTTATTATTTGTCAGTTCGATGTTCTCACTTTTAGATTTGTTAGTGTATGTTATTGTTTTAATATTTTTCCATAGTAATTTGCTGTTTGAGATTGAATTTGCAAGTAAATCCCTGTCGTATTTTCTTTTTAGTTTTTTTATGAGGTTATTACAGTGATTTCTGTACCAGTTGTACGTAATTTTAAGTATTTCGTTGTGTGGGTCAATCTTAGTTTGTAGTTTATTACGATTTTTTATGCAACGTAGTATACCAGGCGTAACCCAAGGTTTAATAATGCGTTTACTGCTAGGGATTTTAGTATGAGTAGTGTTAAGATTAATAGATTCAGTGAGCTTTATAGCCACAAAAAGCCAAAAAAAGCCAAAAAAAAAAACCAAAAAGCCTTTTGAGTAAGGGTCGTTACAAAATAGTAATTCTGCTAAGTTTTGTTGTTGAATATGTTTTAGAGCTTCTTCGAAATTTACGCTAGTTGTAGACTTATTTTTAATTTGTGTTTGTTTTTGTTTGCGCAGTGTTATAAGTGTAGTGTAATGATCAGTGATAGTAGTGTGTAGGATAGCGATAGATGCGGAGACCTTTTTTTTATTAATCTTTAGCATAAAGTGGTCCAGGCAGTTTCTTTCTCTGGTGGGAAGTGTATGCCCTGGAAGTATACCATGTAATGACAGCATATTTAAGTAATTTACTCTGTTTTTTAATTCTTGAGATGTTTCCGTGTCTCTAGGCCTAATATTTATGTTTATGTCTCCTGCTATTATTATGTTTTTTTGTGATGTCAATGTGTCCAGGTGAGTACTAAGAGAGTCAGCAAAATTCTCAGTTTTATTGTTCGATGGAGAACGGTAGATACCTAATATATGGTAATTAAGTACGTCTAACTGAAGATAGGACGCTTCAGCTAAATTAATTTCTCTAACTTTCGGTTTTAACGACTGCTTGACATAGGCGATTACCCCATCATTTTGGTTTATGTGCTGAGTTGAGGCATGGCAGTGATAATTGCTAAGCTGAGGAATAGGTTTATTGGGATTTAATCTGGATTCTGTAAGAATGATAATATCAGCTTCAAACTTAAGAGTAGATAAATGGAGTGCAAAATTATCAAAATTACAGTAAACGCTCCTTATGTTTTGTGCGATAATAGTCAGGTAATTTTTTTCTATTGAAAAGTGTTTAAATATCTCAGAGGGGTCACATTCGATAGCACGCGCAATTTCGATATTGTCTATTTCATTTACAGTTTGCAATGTGTCACCCATTTTTAATCATTAACTTGTTTCGTTCGTGTTTCCAGTTACTCTCTTATTCTCTCTTAATATTTAGCCGCAAGTTATTTTTGGGCGAAAGTAGCCTGTTATAGTCAGGCTCTACTTAGGTACCTACATATCCACACATTGCAGGATTGGTACTATTCTCGAAAAGATTCACCATGCTGGACACGGAGCTCGTCTATAGCCAATGCGACATGTCATGGCTATACCACAGCTTGGAAAAGGCCACTGATGCTATTATCAAGTGCGAATCCGGACTTCACTTCTGGAAACTATTCTCGACGCCAGCTTGGAATTCTCTGGTCAAATACTGCGACAGCTTAGATAAGTGCGTACAAATCAAATGCTTACTTAACTACCTACCTAAGTTTATCGTTATACTATATTATACTTACAATATCACGAAGATACGAGGTGCTATGGCTATTATTTAGACTGCAAAGGTACATATCAGAATCGAGTTTTCACTTTGGATAAAGCGTCGTGCGCGACACCGGTAAATGTTCTACCGTGAAGTTTTCTTAGAAATCGTATTGTTCGAGTTGCGTCGCGCTAGTCTGCACGAGGCTTAACTCATGTGCATGCGGACCATCATTTGAGCTTTAGAATAATTATCATTTTGCTGATATATTTTTTAATTTATCTCAGGTTCCACTCAACAGCTGACCAATTTGCAGTCAACAGCTTCTGATATGTTCACTCTTCAGTATTAGTAAAATTAAGACATCAGCAGTTTTCTTAAGGCAGTAGGTAGAATAAGGGCAGTTAAAAAAAAACTTTATGTTCTTACAGTTTGATCGGAAAACATGTTATAGAGGCGGAACAAGCCATTTCTTTTGGATCCAAGGATCTACCAACTGAATTTAGTAAGTATTATTTGATTAGTTAATTTGTAATACCTGCCGGGTTTATTGCAATACGCTAGCCCCCTATTAGGTACATGGTACTTAAACATAACTGACGAAATTTGGTTCTATACATCTTGTGTAAGATGTATAGAACTAAATTTTGTCACTCACGCTTTTGAGGCATGGGGTAGTAGGCCCCATGCCTCAAAAGCGTGAGTTTTTGCATTATATATCGAAGTTCTTTAACGCGGCTTGCGGTAGGAGTTGACTGGTAGAAATCGTCACGGAACGAAAAAGTCGGTTTCAAGTTTCCAAGTGTCAAAAGTTTTTATAGTAACTCTTCATACGCGGCGGACGTGGATCGATCCACGCGAAACACTGGCTTTTTAGTTACCTGACTGCCCCAGAAAGAGGGTAATGTTTTTCGAGAGTATGATGTATGTACCTATGTCTATTTCTTTGGCACGCTCTGTAACCTAAACGGATTGATGGGTCGGGCGACACCTCATATATTATGTTAAAATATGAGGTGTCGTTAGTCGTTGTGATTCGTCTTAATTGTGGGAGTGACATAGGTTAGGATATAATATTTATACATATATTGCATCTGCAAATACAAAAAAGGGAGCACAATTAAAAAAACGATATTAGTACTTACCTTTCAAATAAAAGGTAGTAATGAGTCAATTTCAAATAGGTACATAAATAAACTATAAAAAGCTTGAAATACAAAAAAAATAATTTATATCTCTCGTAAGATCTAAGATATCGCAGGCGCCGTATACCTACAAGTTACTCCAGTTCAGGTAATAATTTGCTATATTGTTTCTGTGATTACGGCATACGGAAAGGTTAATACATAATATACAGCGAAAGGAACTTATTTCCAGTGTCCCATGACACGAACCCTCGCGTCTTTTTATCTCCTCACGCCGCGCCACGACCGGTACTATCATATCCATAATACACTGCCGTTCCAAATGCTATATTATCCTACAGATAACAACATCTCTTTGATCCACGCCATGCTTATGGGAGAAGACAAATTAAATGCTGAAGATATCGTCACAGTTATTATGGACATGCTTCTAATTGGAGTAAATACTGTAAGAATTCACTACCTACTATATTCTTAAAGTTCAATTGTTGACCTCAATGGCCACGACCATAGAAATATAAATAACAGGAGAAGTGGCATGAGGGTGTCTGTGTCCGCGCGTCGCAGAGTGATTTACTTAGAACAAGCTAGGTGGACAGAAGTCACTTTAATTTATCCTCTAATTAGTAATTACTTGTCATTAACAACACCCCTAGTCATAATACCAGGGGACAAAAAACGCCAAACATTGCACAGTAATGAGTCCTATGGGTTGAAACTAAATGATAAGGTAAATGTATTTACGTAAACAATTTAGTTGCAATTTTGCAGTGCTTTCGAAAACATCTATGAAAACTTTAGTATTTTCTATGATGGATATTACTCTACAGAGTAAGTACTTTTATATTTTACTTCTTATTGGATTCAAGGTAGAGTGTGTGATTGTCTAATTAGTGTGTAGTGTTGCAAAACAATGTTAATTTTCATATTTGTTTGATTTTCATCGAATGTAACTTTTTTTATCCACATGTATCCAGTCAATTTTTTTTATATGATATAGCTACATACATCATTTAGCTTTAAAATGACATTACAATTTATATACCCCAAGCAACCACCATAACTCATTTTGTATTGTTTCAGAACAAGAGTACTGAATCACTGAGGGAATACAATTGAAAATTTCAAGTATTTCGTCTAAATTTTACGAAAAGTGGGTTGCATCAAAAATTATAAGGGATCGTTATTTAAATAACAATAAAAGTTGGTTAGAAGGAGCAGACATACAATTTGCCGTACGTTTGCATCGACCATGTGCTTCTTCATCGTCATCTACAGAGTCGACTGCAAGGTCGACCCAAAAAAGACTTTGAAGATTCGCCATATAAAACAAAAAAACGAAGGGTGGAGGACTTGGTATATTCGCGGAGTGCAAGTGAATTAACTGTATCTGCAGAAGATTATCGGAACACAGCAGTGTAGCCACTTTGATCAGGAAGAGTACCGAACCTTCCGATAAAGACACAACAATCAGGCAGCGATTTTTGTACTGGCAGTAAACAATTAAACCGTGACGAAGCATTTGCATTTTTATATAGACCCTAAGTGCACAATTGAATCGTACCAAAAGACGCGAAAGTATACTTTGAAGGCGGGACATAGTGTTTCCATCAGACCATAGCTTACGTTAGTCTAAAAAGTCATGTTATCCTTCTGACGAATATATTTCAGTGAAAGAATCACGCGCGGAAAAACTTCAAACTATTTTGGACAAAACATAATTACCTACTTACCGGATTCTGGAGTACCGATGACTAATCGGCTGATTTGTAAAAAGATAATAAATGTAATATTCTTATACTATGTTTTAAGAATTTGTGGTAATATAACACGACACGACAGTAAGATTTTCACCAATTTTATGTAAATAATGTGTAATTTTAATACTTTTTTTTGTATAGCTTAGGTTTAACTTGATTATAGTTTTTTTTTATATACATACCGAATGTAAATATTCTTTGTAAATAAATAATATCTTTTTATATTGTTATTGTATTTTTGTGCTGGGAATATACTTATTTTTTACATTTTAAATTTATTGTTTATTCAATATGAAAGTTCATCGTCAAAAAAGTTATTTGTGCGTTAAAATATTTTTGTCCACCTAGCTTGTTCTAAGTGACTCACTGTGCGTCGTGATCACGATGCTCATGTCTGAGGTAAATGGCCGTCTCCGCTAACTAGTGCGCTTTCATCCGCGATCGTGATAACATTTAAGAACACCGCGTTGTTCAGTGGTTTCTTGCATAAATCGAAGTCAAACTAGAAACTTTATTAATCATAGAACCACTTATCATAGGTATATCAGCACAAGTATTTTACTGTTGTCTGTGTTGAAAATCATGAAAAACAACAAATCGTAAAATATGAATTGCCTTTACTACGTTATTTTTCTTTTCATATATCACAGCGACCATAATATTATTGCAGTAAATACAGGTAAAGAAGCAAAAGTGACTGGACAAGCAATGTAAAAATCACAAACGATACTTTCTTTAAGCGGTTGCATCGCGTGGTACGGCCGCTGCCGCTGTTACTTGCTACGAGTTAGTGATGTGGGTGTGCAGATCCACTAACGTAGGCTATCGACAACAATGTCGATTGTCGTATGAATTTATATTACTATTACAGCTTATACTTCAATTTGTCAACAGCCTGGTTGAAAGACAAATGTAAAATCTTGTTTTATAAGCATTTAGATTATTTTATTTTGTTTCCCACCGCACATTTTCTCCACACATTGACATTGGCAGAATTGTCGACATCGGCACAGTTGCCATAAAGAAAAATAGAATAGAATAGCATTTAGATTTTCTCATAATGTTGAATTTTTTTGATTTACTTAATATTTTTGTTTTTAGCTATGTATTGTTTATTTATATCATCTTATTCAATGTATAGTTTTTTTATTTTTTCAGGAACTCCCAAAATTTTTAATATAATAATAAATAGGAGAATCGATAACTTTCCGATTTAGTGAATCACTAGCGTATACAATGTAAGATAATTGGCTTTTGCACAGCACAACGATAGCGATCGATGTTTTCGTGTGAGTGAGTTGTAAATGCACGCTGTGTTTTATGGGATAAGGTTTATAAATTGATGGTGTAGTACGTTCCTGATTTATAAATTGCAAGTGTGAGCGCGACCTCATATTTATTGGGTTTACTGATCTGCATGTATAGTTTTTGGCGGGGTAGTAGGGATAAGTTGGAGACATTGGGTTTCGATACACAGGATATCTCCTTTCCTTATTTTTTTTTCCATCTATGCCACGACCATGGGACAATTTTTTTTACAAATACCTGAGACTTGCCGGTAGCGAAATCGTGAGAATTTCGCTACCAAACTGATCAGTCGGTGAATGAATCTTAGTTAAACATATACTCATAAAAAATATTTTTATTTGCAGATTACTTCTTCAATGTCTTTCCTTTTGTATTATTTAGCCAAGTATCAAAGAGCACAAAAGATATTAATCAAAGAAATAGATCAAATCGGTGCCAAATTCGACATTAAAGACATGACGAAGCTTGGCGAACTATCGCCTTATCTTCAAGCTTGCATAAAGGAGACTTTACGGTAAGCAGCACTATATTATGACTATGATAACCTTAAACTACAGTAAACACAAAAAGCTACAATAGTTGAATATTCGTTTACTGAATTACAGATTATCTCCCCCGATCCCAAGGCTCACAAGGATTCTGCCGAAAAATATAACTATAGACAGATATAAGTGAGTACGATTTCAAATTATATTATTTTTGCAGGGATGTAACATCAAAGCTTTACATTATTGGTTTAGTATACTGTCTGTTACTTATAAGAAACCCTGGAACTCATTGATAATTTTATTTACAGTATACCACGTGGCACTCTCATTATAATGTCTACTCAAGACGCATCACTCAAAGAAGGAAACTATGACGACGCAGCAGTATTCTACCCAGAGCGATGGTTGAAGGGTGATGCGCAGGAATACCACGCGTTTGCCTCCATACCATTTGGTTTTGGTGCCCGGAAGTGCTTGGGCCAAAACATGTCAGAAATTATGCTATCCCTGATGACTATCAGGGTAAGATTTTTTAAATCTTGCTTGTTAAAATTATAGCAGTATGAGAAGTCATTGTAACATGTTCAGTCTGTCATAGTTTTATGCCGTCTGTGGGTCACATTGATGTGGATCATTTGAGAGATCAAGTTGTCTTTGAAATGAAATTGGTTTAAAATGATTATAGCGGGCAAGACTAGAATCCCATTGTTTTCAGACTTTATTTCTGATAAATGTAAACCGGCCACGTTCGTGTCGGATCACGCACAATGAAGGGTTCCGTAGTTGGGATGAATTTATCCCACGAACAAACGTAACGTTCTAGTTGAAATACATGTTCTCCCCTACGTAATGTATGGGAGATCATGTTATTCAAACTAGACCAACAGAAAACAAATAAAAAGATTTTATTTTATTCGTCGACGTGATTAATATGTATACCATACCCATGCCAAATTACAGCTTCCTAGTACTTACCGTCTTTTGAGCTAAGCCGCGGACAGATAGACAGACGGACATAGCGAATCTATAAGAGTTCTGTTTACTACGGAATCCTAAAAAAATTACTATTGAGATTTTTTTTTTTTTCTTTTTCTTTCAGATTATGCAGAAATATAAACTTGAATATCATTATGGAGATATTGGATCAACCAGAACTTTCATATCAAGACCTAATAAAGCACTGAAAGTAAGGTTTGTAGACAGAGTATAAGCATTTGCAGTTTGTGCAAAATGATTGATCGATGCCGTCTCCATTGTGGCAAATAACATCAACAATATCTAGTTGCAAGTGTTAATGTTTTGGTTAAAATACTTTGTAAACTTAAAATAGTTTATTAACGTCTACTAATTTACATTATAAGTGTTGTTTAAAAATTATCTAGTGTTTCATTTAGTTTTCATCTCCAACAATATTATACATAAGGTTTCAAAGAGTGGTTTCATATTGCTCTAAATAAATCTTATTATTACCTACAATAATTATTATGACACTACCGCTGCCGCCTTGAGGAAAATATGTTTAAATATTTTCCTCTCGTCATCTCCTTAGCCTCTTCTAGCCCAAGTTGGTATGCAAGGTCATGGAGTTTCTTGACTTCCATGATCAGACCACTTGTCGACAGTGACCCCAATTCTGTAAAAGATTTAATTGTTCAAGTTATAACTGAAATAACTGATGATAAGTTTAATATTCTTCCTAAGAACTGGATGTGGCACTGAGATTAAATTTTGGCCAATTATAGGTCAGTAGTACGTCTTTGGGGGGGGGGGGGGGGACCAACTAAAAGGCAAGTCATTAGCTATGTGATATTAAAAATAATACTGTCATCATATTGATAGCTCCTATTCAATTTAAACTGTATGATCAGGAACACAATAATATGGTTAATCTGATAGAGTGAACCCTAACATGCAAAACTTACGCTGCATGTAGTTATAATCCTCCTTGGTGGCCCCTCTGCTCCATGATGGAGGAGACTGGTTGTTGCTCGGCAGGGGGGCGAATTCCGACACTCCAGGAACTGCATACGATGAGGTAGAACATTGGGATACTTCGTCAGAATTCACAACATTTATATTATCGTCGCTCATTGCAGATCAAGTTTAAAAACTGGTCGTTTATAACCGAAATGCCAAAACAAAATGAAATCAAAATCATGAAGAACGGAATGACAACATTAGAAAGATAAATTAGTTTCGCGCGATTTTTGAAAACTCATTAAATTAAATAACCAATTTTGTACATTTCTTATGGATTAACATTAAAATAACTATCATACTTTGCTCAGGCCACAATTCTGGAGAAGCACGATCCAGTTTCTCTGAGCTGAACAAGCTTTCTTCTAACGACGTCAATGGAATATCATCAGATGGTGTTGGTTCTGAAACAACACACGCTCTATAAGCATAAACCCGTAAAGTACCGGCACTGCACGCAATATATTACTCAGATGTAATAACTTGGCGTTGATTACACACATAAATATGGTGCATAAAGTGGAATAAAGGTATATTTATCAACAATTTACCTTCTTGAACAATGGGATTTTGTTTCGCGGCCATTTTCCAATTTTTGACAATTCTAAATTCATAGACTACAGACTCTAATAAAAACAAAATCATAATTAGAACTATAGACAATAAAGTCTCTAAGGTCCGGAACATGTGTTCGATTTTAGGCGATTATTTATTAGTCTGATTTTATTTTACCACCGAATCACGGTATCGTTAGATAATGGGAAAGAAATCGCAAAGCTATGAACAGGTGGCGCTGCTAACGCATTGCCCATAACATCGCACTGTTATTTTGATCTCTCAATGTTTTTCAGGTTTAAAATAATTCAATCAGGAATGAGCGTGAGTTTTTTGATAATTTATGAACTATATATTCAACGTGGACTGTACCTCAGTTAAAAGCTGAACTGAAGAACCGAGGAGCTTCACTAAGAGGCCGAAAAGCGGATTTGGTCAGCAGGTATTTACAGCCAATTTTATTTTAACAGAAGCAAATAACCTAATTTTATAATTGTCATGCCGATCATTTATTATCGTAGTAATTATAAACTTTTACGTACTTACACAGTAGTTTTATAACATATTCGATGCTTCATGAGCTACGAACATAACCTAGAAATTAAAATCTAAATTTGGTGACAGAATCGAATCATTTGATAGAAATTTGAATTTTGGGATACCTCAACAGCATGAAACTGATGATACCAAGATGGATCTTCCACCTCCAGACAGTTATCATAACATAAATAGCAGCACAAAGCTTCCATTCATAACAAAGCAACATATTCATCTTTATTACAATGAATAAGTATGTACATATGATGAGGTTAATAAACGTGTATTATATTTATTATAACATTATTATACAGCGCGGCATTTTTTTGTCAGATGCCGTCCAAACTTTTTGGAATCAAGTTCTGTATGTAGTTTGACAGCTAATGTCAGCCAAGCGTTACCAGTGACACCCTCGGCAAAAGTTATCAGTTTTCTTCCCCATTGTTCTAAACAGCACTCACTATAGTACACATACGATCCGACAGTAGGATTGTATCCTTAGAGGTTATATACTCTAAGATTGTATCATGGGATCATAGATCTATGAGTCATATTTATATGATATTGTAATACAAACTAAGTGCGGATTTCACCAATGAAATTGAACGCGTTCAGAACATCTAAACGCGTTCAAGAACTGTCAGTGTACAATATTCCTCAATTTTGACACTGACAGCTCTTGATCGCGTTTTAGAAATGCTGATAGCGTTCAGTTTCATTGGTGAAATCAGCCCTTAGAAATCAAATCGTGTTTGATCAAAGATTTTTGACATTTGTTGTTACTAGAAACAGGTTTTTGTCTTATTGAATATTTATGCGTCCATACAATTTTGTGATTTTAGCTTTTCAGTTTTGCTACTACTACTACCATATTCTAAATTGACGGTTTTATTGACGGATAAAAAATGCTTAGTGGAATTCTAAAATTATTGTTGGGAACACAGTGGGGAAGAAAACTGATAACTTTTGCCGAGGGCGTCGCTGGTATCGCTTGGCTGACATAAGCTGTCAAACTACATACAAACCTTGATTCCAAAAAGTTTGGACGGCATCTGACAAAAAAATACCGCGCTGTTTAATAATGTTATAATAAATATAATACACGTTTACTAACCTCATCATATGTACATACTTATTCATTGTAATAAAGATGAATATGTTGCTTTGTTATGAATGGAAGCTTTGCGCTGCTATTTATGTCATGATAATGTCCGGAGGTGGAAGATCCATCTTGGTATCATCAGTTTCATGCTGCTGAGGTATCCCAAAATTCAAATTTCTATCAAATGATTCGATTCTGTCACCAAATTCAGATTTTAATTTCTAGGTTATGTTCGTAGCTCATGAAACATCGAATATATTATAAAAGTACTGTATAAGTACGTAAAAGTTTATAATTATTACGATAATAAATAACAATGACATTTATAAAATTGGGTTATTTACTTCTATTAATAACAATACAATTGACTGTAAATACCTGCTGACCAAATCTGCTTTTCGGCCTCTTAGTGAAGCTCCTCGGTTCTTCAGTTCAGCTTTTAACTGAGGTACAGTCCACGTTGAATATATAGTTCATTAAATTATCAAAAAACTCCCGCTAGTTCCTGTTTTAATTATTTGAAACCCGAAACACATTGAGAGATCAAAATGACAGTGCAATGTTATGGGCAATGCGTTAGCAGCGCCACCTGTTCATAGCTTTGCGATGTCTTCCCCATTAAAAAGCTGCCGGGCGACCAGGACCAGTGTTGCCATATATACAGATATCTCCGTATTTATACAGATTTTCGATTTATGATACAGATAAGCACTGGATACATATTTTTATACAGAATTTTCTAATTCTATTGATTAAATAGCCATAATCTGCTTTAAAACGGAACTTAAGTAAATAAATCGCGATTGGTAGTACTGTTCTGTCAGTCAGTGGCCAGTTTCACTTATTTTTCAAACGAGGAATCCGCCAATTAAAGATTTTTACGAGTTCTCCAAAATACTGCGCTCTCGTTATGCATTTATCGTAAATAATTAATTCCGTACAAACTTTTAATGGTAATTAATTGGAGATTTTTGGGATTTTTATTGAGCATTAAATCAATATTTAATGCTCAATAAAAAATCCCGAAAATCTGACAACCAGTCATATCAAGGGGTATCGTGTTACCCAGTAACTGTGTCGTGGAGGTCGAGGTCGAGGTAGGTGATGAATCAAACCTATTCTCTTCTTTTTCAAAAGAAGCAGTATAAAGTAATTTGACTGCACATTATTCTGTTTCGGTCCCTTTGACCATACATACGGATTTAATACAGATTTCAAGTTAAAATAGCATACAGATATAAATACAAATTTTAGCAGTTTCTACTACAGATATAAGGTTCAATGCATCTGGCAACACTGACCAGGAGTTCATTGGTATGGGTTCATTGGTGTTTTATTTGTTGTATTGTGTGCCGAAAGGCTTCAGTATTTTGTTATAATAGACGATTGCAACCACTTATTGACAAAAAGGCCGGGCTTTACTTCCGTGCCGAATCCAACATCAATCAATCCATGTTAATAGAGATGGGATTTAACAGGATAATTCTGTTAACAGGTAACTTGTTCCTAGGCTCTGAAATTACCTGTTATTTATAACAGGGAAATTGCCTTCTTAAGGTAACTGATTAGATAGAATAATTCATGCATAGGTACTTCGTAATATTTAAGACAGATAAGTAATTAGTTAACTAACTTTTAATGCAGAAAAGAATTGCTAATTCTATGTCGCTTACATTCATTTAGCGTCACTACTGAGCAGTGAGTGAATCCCCTTCAAACATATTTGTCATTATTACTATTATCGAAATCAATACACACGCGCGTGCCATATGAATAAAGTTCTTATGTCAAAAAGTCTTAAATTGCTAATTCTTTGTCGCATACTTACATTCATTTAATGTGACTAGCACTACTGAGTGACCTTCCCAAGTAAATACCGAGGCATTCCCAGTCATCGACAAAATAACTGATAAATGGACGGTGAACGAACAAACGTCAGGGCATGGTGAAATGGTAACCACATGGTAACAGAGAACTGTGAATTCAGTTCCTAAGTTATCTGTTAAGCTGCAGTTACTAGGTATTTGTTAACAGGTAATTAATTCCTAGCACATCTCTACATGTTAATTAGGAAGTCCTATAGATGCTGTTCATAGATCTGAAAAGCTGTTCTTTTTTTTATAGTTATACCAAATAGGCGACTGCTGTTCTTCTGACAGCTAGTTGCAGTTGGGGAATGGTTGTTTATTAAAGCTAAGTTGGAAGTGATCTAAAGATGGAGAAGGAAGTTAATTGACAGAACTCCTCAACAGCTATCAGCAATTACATCGGCTGAATTAGCGACTTAGCAGGTGTATCCGTGTATGACTTATCAAGTCAAGTCACCAGAATACTATCGACATTTTCTATGCATATTTGGGCCTCGTCTCGAATGTGTTCCTAGCTTTCGTGACAGATTCTTTTTTTACTCTATCTAATGTAATGTTGCCTGTTTTTTTAGATATCTAATAATAATTAATAGACTTGACTCTAAATACAATCGGAATAAGGTAATACTAATACTCATTAATATTGTTACATTCATCTTTTTGTAATTATTTTTTTACCTATCAAGCCTTAGGTTCATAAAGTCCATTTTTACTTTATTTTTCACATTGTTGGTACAATTTGTAACTTTACGTTGTCAACACTGTATTAATTTTTAAATTTCTTTCTTCCGGTTGCCAACACAAGGCAAGGTGGGTTTTTAGGCAAAGCCACATGGTTTATTTGTGTAATAATTGAATGTTTATAGAATAAAGTGATCTAACTGTTTAAGTTTGTAGCCCAAGGTAAGATTCGTATAATTTATATGCCAGTCTTAGTCCTTGGGGTGCGAAATAACCAAAATTGAAAGTGCACAACGCGCATGAATTGTCATGTTGTATTCGTAAATTTTTACAAAATCAAGATTTCAATAATTGATGAAGTGGTTGCAAATAGTATATAGATCGTGACGGAGTCATGTAATTGCTAAGTTTAAGGACTTGAATGGCAATCGCATTGATGTCTACTCTTTAGATCATAACCTTACTTTTCAATGCCCGCTAAGTAGTAAACATCAAAAGATCAAATTAGTGATATGCTGAGTGTGTTTTAACTTTGAATTAATCATAAATACTAGTTGGCTTTCTATTTTGATGTATATTTTACAGTTTTAACCCAACCATTGCTAAAGTTAGTTGGGAATCTGAAATTCAGCTCTATGCGGAATCGATTTATGATTCCACACATGGTCCCTTGTTTTAAAGCGTCCTCTTATCTATGCATCTGATATGTACATAGAATCAGTTGAATTTAATCCCAGTGTACATTTTATTTCAGATGCGTTCCGTCACATTGAAGGATGTTGAACAGGACAAGGTCGTCAAGACCGTCGCTGCCCATCTGAAGAAGTACGTAGTATTATCTTCTCATTTTCTAGAATAATTTCCAGATTCCTACATTGGTTATCAGAGCTGTCCATGTGAGCGGGCAAACAATTTGTTGGTCTTTTCTTATTGAATATTTTAAGGCTATGTATGTAAAAGGCGTCGTAGGTGGCATTCTGTAGTTTCAGCCTATCCCCATGGGAAAACGGTGTGAGTGCATATATGTACATACTTCTACTTACTAGGTATCCTCAGAAAGCCAGTTTACAACATTTGAACCTAAACATACACAAGAAAGATAATAAATTGAGTTATTCATTAAATAGCTTAATGTACTGACTGGAAATGAAATATACTTAATTTGGAAGCTCATTGAAACCTTCTAGGTTTAGATTATGGAGCCTAGTGCAATCAATAAAACCTGTATGACCAATAAATTAAAAAAATACATTCATATTGATGTAATATCCAATGCTGTTCCTTTATTCATGGTTTTGTGCCTATTTTCCAGGACAGGCAAGGTCAAGGTGCCAGAACACATGGACCTGGTGAAGACCGGTCGTTTCAAGGAACTGGCTCCCTATGACCCCGACTGGTTCTACGTAAGGTGTGCTGCTATCCTTCGTCACATCTACATCCGTTCCCCTGTTGGAGTCAAGACTGTCACCAAGATCTTCGGTGGTCTTAAACGTAATGGAGTCACACCCTCACATTTCTGCAGGTAATTTTTGTTGGATCCGTTTGCGCTTTGGATGGATAGGGAGAGAGAGAGGCTAAAAAAAAGGTGGATGAATTATTGTGGGAGGGATGATATGGACAGGAAGGAAAAGGTTGGGCACAAGGATTTTCTTTGGTTCAGTTCTATTTACGTATGGATTTGTTATTACTTGGAATTTTGATTTAGTCATTATTATATATGTACTAGCTGCGTCCTGTGGTTTCACACGCATAAGTCTCTTAACTGTGGGAATATTGGGTTAAAAAGTAGCCTAAGTTCTAACCCAGGTCATGTTCTACCTATGTGCAAAAATGCATCCAAATCCGTTCAGCCGTTTTATCGTGAAAGTGTAACAAACAAAGAAACAAACTCACTTTCACATTTATAATATTAGTTAGGATACTGAAGCGGTTAATCAAAAATCAATCAATACAGAAGCTGTTAGTAAACATTTATTAATTAAACAATAAATAAATATAACATTTTAATCAAGTGAACCTGTCCGTCAGTCCACTGTTGGACTTATTTTGTAAAACGATTCTGTTTTCATTTATTTTTGGTAAAAGAATGGTTCCATTTTGTTATTTAAATATTTGTAATCATTATCTACTGTTCAATCAACAATTTGTCATTTCAACCGGTAATTTTTCACATTTCCTTCTAAAAGCTAGCTAGACCAGTAAGGTCCTAATCTTATTTATTTTATGATTTTTTTAATTCTGGCAAAGTTTTTTTTTATAACAGACCCATAATATTGTGTATAAAAAAGAAGCTGCTTTCAGCAGTTTATTAAAAATAGTTGATGCAGTAGAATAATGGAATTAATAGCCCACTAGAATTGATCCTTGTGTCCATCCACAATTTACTATATCGACGCTTGAAAGGCAATCCTCACTAAGCGACATTGAGTAAACTTTACAGGAGAGTGATTTAAAGGTCAAAAATTTCGAAAAAAAATCATGAAAATGTTCCAAATTGTTCGATTAAAATGATGTTAACACTCGTAGAAATCATTTTTTTATAGCTATCCAAATTGTCAAAATAAGACACCTGACACTTTTAAAAACACCGGTTTGTGTCGGTTAGATAAAATTTACCTGATTTAATAAACAGTTAAAATTATCTAAATCATCACTGTAGTGTGTGCAGTAACATGTAAAAATAGGTAAACTTACTTAGTTTAGAATTTAGAAACAGAAAGATTGATCTAAAAAGATCTGACAGTTTAAAATAAATCAAGTAAATTTACCTATACATTATTTAATGATTTTTGTGATTGTGGAAATTGTATCTTAGTTATTAAAATTACCCCAAACCTCCCTTCATAACTGACATTTAACCAAGAACTGTATAGGTAATTATTATCATGCACTAAAATAAATGAAATCAATTATTGTTGAATAAAAGTCTTTATTGAAAATTAAACAAATACTACGTAGTGCCGACCAGAAAACTAATTATGACATAACATTCAGTCTGAGATCAATATATTTTTTAATTGAACAATTATTATTGCTGTCGCAATTATAAATTACCTATCATCTTCATCACTCACTTTCTAAAAAAAAATATAACTCACAATTATCAGTAAATGAATTATTAATAAACTATTAAACATAGTAAACAAACCAAATAACATTCTAACAAAATAACAGCAAGATTAACCTACTGTGAAAAGTGTAAACATTTTTGACACAATTATTAATATTGCTGTAATAATTATAATAACAACACTTATATTATTCTCACAGCATAATCAGTCTCTAGAAACAATCAAGATATTTTTCATATAAAAAATATAGCAATATAAAAATAAAATCCTTAATCTAATAATTGTACCCTTACAAAATAAATCTTTAGTATGAATTGCAACGTGAGATCTTGTTAGTTACCCAATCTAAATGTTAATATCACAATCTTCAATGTCTGATTCGGGTAGACAATCTTTGACATTTGTTGCGCGTGGAATGTTCATAAATTCATGTTTGAAGCAGTTAGGAATAACTTTGTCCACGCAAAGTTTGACTAAATCGTCATATTTAGCTTTTGATATGGGAAGCTGCGATCTATAACAAGGTAAAAGAGATACCTTGGTTTTAGACTGAATTTCAACATCCAAGGACGCCGCAGTAGGATTCATAGATGTTTTATATTTAACGCTTTGCTTGTCTTTTCTGAAAGTCATAATACGGATCTTGCTTATCTTTCCAGTTAAGTTACCTTTATAATATTTGTCACTAATACTATCCCATCTGTAAAAATCTTCATAACTCAGTCTTTCTACCTCGAAAGGCGCTGGTTCTTGTCTGGCAGTTGCAAAAACTGTAAACCATTGTGATGGTGCGTAAACAGTTGTATTCTTCAATCTATTTTCAATAATAGCATGCACTGTATCTACGGGCATGTAAGTGTGTCCAGTCAAGAGAAAGTTTATTTGAATAGTGTCGATATTTTTACACTCCTGTAATGATGAATGCAACATTGCCAACACAGTACGGTTGCGGTTTTGGCCCGGACAACAGTCACAATACAGAAGTAATCGAGTGACGTTTCCTCTGGCATCTACCGATTGAATATATTTGTGCAATATAGATGCAATCTCGTTAGCGCCACGTTTACCATTGCTCTCATCCCAGTAGTAACAGAAAACTTTACGAGTTCCATTTTCGTAAACACACAAATTGTACACAGCTAGTTTTCTACTGTAGTACAAAAGCATAGATTGTGCATAGGGTGTGTTAAGTACTTTTTCGAGATCAAAACTAGCACAAAGAGTTGAAGGATCATCCTTATGAATATTTTTGTGAACTTTAAAACGGGCATAACTTTCTTCTTTTTCTAGTTCATGTTCTTCCTTTTCTTTTTGCTTTTCGGGATTATTATTATTTTCGTATTGAAGACACTTAAGGCACTTGTCTTTTTTGGGTACATGGAATGCAATATTAAAATTATCTTGAAATATTTTACGAAAAATTCTATCACTTACTACGTCCACACCCTGATCCACATAATGCTGCTTGTAAAGTTTATACAAGTTGGTGATATTTTTGTATTCTTGGGGAAGGTAAACTTTGCTTGAGTCTTGACGACAGTAGTGCGAAGGTACAGCTGGTAAATTTTTGATGAACCTGTTAACGGCATCTATAGTGGATTCTTTAGTCTTATTTGGTGGTTCACATTTCCCTCTCATATCTTCCCGTGCACATCCCCAAGAAGCATTTTTTACAATACTGTAAATTGTTTTATCAGAAATGTTCAGAGTGGCTGCTAAAAATTGTTGGCAAACAAATCTTCTACCTTCTCCTTCGTTGATAAAATATTTGATAGTGTAATTGCGCTTATTAGAATCGGTGCGTTTCCGTTTAATATTTTCTTTTTGAGACAAGGATACTAACCAATCACGGCGACGTGTCTTGTCAAGATTCCAAAAAAAATTAAATAAGCTTTCTCTTCTGTCATCAGACAGAGACCCGCAGTCATTGCCACATTTCTTGCCAGAACAAGGATTAGCCAATACGGTTTTTGCTGGTACAGCGACACCTTTATTTGTTATATATTATTGACCGGAATGTTTACTTTTTGACCGTTCTTTTCTTGAATTGGGTTTTTTTATTCTCGTCGCAGATTCTCCGACTACATCATCTTCGGTATTGGCATCTTTGAATTTTGACCCCTTTTTAGTGTACCTTTTATTTCTTCTAACTTTTTGTTCCGCTGATAGCAAATCATCTTCTGATGTTATTCCTTCTTGTCCTTCTGACCAATTATCCGAATCAGCCATGTCACCATAAAAAGTAGAAAAGTCTTCTTGATCTGACATATAATCAATATATTTAATATCTTTCTTGCATTTTCTTTTACCAACTTTACTTTTAATTGGATTTGATACGATAGATTCTTTACTTGGTCCTGCCGATGTAGACGGTACATCATGATCGGACATAAGTATTGTATATTGTGTGTTTTCTTCAACCTGGTGATCATTCAAAGTCGGTTCTTCAATGTCTGGTTCAGCAGTTAAAGTGATATTAAATGCGTGATCAACCGATATACGTGGAGCACTAATCGATGCAGTCGTTTCAGTGTGATCTGTTGTGGTGCATAAACTATCGGCAAGAACCGGAAAAGTCAAATCTTTCGAAGTGTCGATGCTGATAGAAGCTGACTCTAATGTTTTGTTAAACTGCTTTGTGTTGCTATTAAATGACGAAGCCGCAAACTGCAAAAAAAAAAACGATTCGATAATGTCAGCTTTATACTGTGTATTTTTACTAAGTGAACCTACAAGATAAATAACTATTATTTATTTATCTTGCAGGTACTCAAACAAATTATAAAAAAGTAGGTACTTACTGTGCTTAGATCATAACTCAATCGTCTTCGACACTGCCGAACATTTCTTGCAATGCCGGCATTCGCCAACGCCATCTCGACTATGGATGAACTACGTCGTTTTAGCTCGCGACTCATTTTTAACTGCAAGGAAAAATAAAATTGATTTAAAATGAGTACTTTGTTCCATCTAAAATATAATAGGGTTTAAAAATAATCCGAAACGCAATGCAGTTTTGAAAATAGGTACTATCTTTGCATAATTTGATTGAATACTTACCATGTCTTCATAGAATGCGCGCCAAAATGGGAAGTACGTCCTACCTAAGCGACGGCGGGTGCCTGAATGAGAACCCGTATAGACGTGTCACGACGCGTGTCGCGCATACCTACACGACGTTTTTTAAACGCGTGCGGTTCCTTAGCGACGAGAAAATATAATTTTGCGTACGGGTAGTTTTATCTACGCGCCATACATAGCCATTTAGCAAAACAAGTAAGACTATCTAACCGACATCATTAATATTAACCGTTGTCAAATAAAAATATCTAAGGATAAAAAATAAATATTATGATATACAAGTAAAAATATCTAAGCTCTAATATTCTTCCACTTTATTTCAGATTAACTTATACAAATGACACTGTCACAAAATATATTATCAAGTTAAAATATATAACCACATAAATTACAATTGCTTTGTGTAGGTAAAATCTACTAAGTAATTTCAAAGGAAAAATTCTTAACAAGTAAAAATACGTAAATACAAATAAATGAAAAAGTCAATACATAAAAAACCGACTAAGTTCATATTCCTAATTGTTAGAACGTCATAACTGCTGGATATTCATAAAATCACTATTTTTTGGTCGTTTAGTAAGCACAAAATGTAGATTTGACCGAAATCACGCAATATCTAAGCGACAATAAAACTCGTCGTAGAACTATGAGACCTAGAACAAACGACGCAGAAAATTCTGGCGGTTCGAATGGTATATATAACTCATTTTACGGATTTTTGTCGGTTAGTAAGGATTGCCTTTCAAGCGTCGATATTAAGTTTTAATATGAATATTCAATAATTAGGAAAACTGTCCAACTAGACGAGATTAATGTTTATTAGGATGAATTTAACCTGCTGTCTTGCACCATTTGCAACTACTCCAGATGTAAATCGAAAGTATATGCTTCGCAAACGCGTCGTAACCCCGTCAACGCTATGTTCGTTATGTACAATACATGTTTACACGCCACTAGCGCAGCATATACACGGCCACCGCAACAACAACCAACGCTGGATGTACAGGCATCCTAGGCATTTGTGTGCTTAACTTAACATATTAACTAAATAAAAAGCTGGTTATTAAGACCCCTTGCTTGTGACGATGTTTGATGCAAACCCCATTGGAGTTATTATTAATCACCGAACTATTTAAAAAAATACTGGAAATAACTACTTACTATTTCATAAACCTATTTAATTTTCCTTTTCCATTCTTCTAGGTCATCAGGCAGCATCGCCCGCAAATCCCTACAAGCCCTCGAGGCCCTGAAAATGGTTGAGAAGGTTCAAGATGGTGGTCGCATCCTCACTGTTCAGGGTAGACGTGATCTTGACAGAATCGCCGCTCAGGTCCGCCTAAAGGCTAAGCAGGCCGCCAAGCAGCAAGTCATCGTTCTGTAATTATATGACTAATAAAAAATTTAAAAAAATCTTATGCTGTTGTTTTGTAATGTTGTTAATCCTATAAGTCTATAATACCTCAAATTGCTTAGCAAGTATGATCCTTCATTATATCGTTTATGTATATGTTAAAGTTGAGGATTAATGTTAGAGTTCATGATACTCCTACTCAAATTCACTTCTTATCTCGCTCGTACGATACTGCTCGTGGACTGAGTGAGAGCGAGACTACGCGGCGGGGAGAAGGCTCCAAAGCGCCAATAGTTAAGGTAATTTACTTCTAAAGAAAAAATAAAAAACTGGTATCTGCTTTATAGTTCAATTATTTATTATGCAAAGTTTCATGATTTAACTTAAGTATTTTTTTTAATACCAGCGGTTTATTGTTGGGTGGGACTGGGGTTGTAATTTGTTTTTTTTTTTCAATCGAGATTTTTTTGGAATCGTGTTTTCGTCAAACATTTCTGAAAGTTGGCAACAAATTCAAATTATTTTATTTCACAAACCTACATCCAATGGGCACATATGAAACGTCAGAAGCTACGTGCACTGTTCCAATTGGTCGTTTCCTATGGAGAAGAGAAGAGCCGGCAAGAAACTGCACAGTTACTCTTTTAAAAATAATGGTTTTTTACAATATTTTCAAATAACAGTATTAATAGGTATGGGAGGACAGTGTAGGTATTTCAACAAGTACCAGGTACTTAACAAAAAAGAAGATGGTCAATAAATCTACAGTCCACTAAGCCTACAGCGTTCTCACATACACAAAATAGAAAAAAGAAATCTAAGTATATAAAATATGAATAAATTAATAAAAATAAAAACCTATTTTAAACGAGATGACATGATTACTATTGATTGCAACGTCGCAAATAGAGTCACATATTTCGCTGTAAAGATTAATTTGGCAATATTACTGTATGGAACTATGAAATGTGGCTAACTAGCGAGCTATAATATTAATAATGAATTGCATTTACAACATTGAATTTGATGCTGTACCTGTTATAGGTGTAAAAAAGGCATTTGGAAAGTTTCCAAATACTTTTTTTACATCTAAAACTAAATATTCGGTGTTACGACATTAATTACTGCATTTCATAATCAATATTCTAGTTCGCTAGTTACCCACATTTCTTATTTCAGTACAGTACATATACAGTAATAATGCCAAATTAATCAAGATAGCGAAATATTTGACATCTATTTGCGACGTTGCCCACTTTCAGAATAAACGCTCTTATTACTGGTTGTATTCAATTTAAGGCACTTAAACTTAAAAAAAAAAAAAATACCGAAAAATTACCCGTATTGATCATACCGGTTTCAGTCCATACAATTTTCTCGCTAAGTAGAATAAAATTACAAAGTTACCTTCAAATCGCACAATAAACCGCTAGTATTAAAAAAATCGTTCTGGAGGGATTGCATATCCGATAGGGATAAGTACACTACCTTTCATTCAAATGGGCAATGACTCATGAGTCGTATCTAGGGAATGCAATCTCGATCTCGCGATTTCTCGAGTCTTTTTTCGAGATAATCTCGGACAAGGGTAGAAAGGGGTCTCTCTTCTAGGCCATTTTAATTTAAATGAGACACCAACCGGCGATTATACCTGTTTACATGATACAATACAAGTGCACCAAAGGACACGTATAATGCAGGACTATTGGGTTCAGGTGGCTAAGATGGAGTGGTTATCTTGAACTATAGAAGTACTAAGGCCCCTACCCTTCCTGACCAAATTTTTATACAATACACGGATAAAATGTTAGGGGGCACCATAGATATAAGAAAGAAGGAGATATGCCCGGTAATTGAAAATGTATCAAAACCCAATGTCTTCAATTTATCCCTCCTTCCTAGCCACAACTACACATGCAGATCAGTAAACCCAATAAATACGAGGTCCCGCTCACACGTGCAATTTATAAATCAGAACGTACTACACAATCAATTGTAAACCTTATCGACACACCGTACAACTCACACGAAAACATCGATCGCTATCGTTGGGCTGTGCAAAAGCCATTTATTTTACATATACGCTAGTGATTGACTTAAGCGGAAAGTTATCGATTCTCCCATTTATTACTGTATTAAAATTTTTGGAAGTTCCTGAAAATATTATAAATAAAAAACGATATGACATATAATAAGATGATATAAATAAACAATACATAGCTAAAAAAAAATATATAATAAACAAATCAAAAAAATTCACCAGTAAGAGAAAATTGAAATGAGTATAAAACCAGATTTCACATCGGTCTTCTAACCAGGCTGTAACTGTTGACAAATTGAAGAATAAACTTTAATAGTAATATAAATTCATACGACAATTGACATTATTGTCGATAGCCTACGTTAGTGAAGCTGCACAACCACATCACTAACTCATCGCAAGTCACAGCGGCCGCACTCCGCAATGCAACCGCTTAAAGAACGTATCGTTTTATGATTTTTACATTGCTTGTCCAGTTACTTAGCGACATACTTTGTTAGTGGTAAAGAAGCAATGTATTAACTACAATAATAGTACAGTCGCTGTGATATATGAAAACAAAAATATCGTAGTAAAGGCAAGAAATATTTTACGATTTGTTATTTTTCATGATTTTCAACACAAATATAGTAAAATACTTGTGCTGATTTATGAAAAGTGGTTCTATGATTTATGAAGTTTCTAGTTTGGCTTCGATTTTTACAAGAAACCACTGAACAACACGGTATTCTTAAATGTTATCACGGTCGCGTTCGAAAGCGCGCTAGTTAGCGGAGACGGCCATTTGCCTGAGGCATGAGCATTGTGATCAGGACGCGCGGACACAGACACGCCCCCATGCCACTTCTCCTGTTATTTATATTTTTATGGGGGGCCCCCATTATTGGGCCCCCGAATACTAATCGCTAGCACGTATACTGACGTAGGAACAAGGGTGGAAACATATCCTGAGGTGCTTGAAGAGTGGAAAGGTATTCCACGGCTATCAGGAGTAATAAGGACAATCCCGGAAGTACGGTCAAGATCCTTACCAGCATCTACAGCTGTGCTATTCTGTAACCATCTCACCGTGAAAACTTAGGGGAAGTGATCGTGCAGTGAGCTGTCAGTGTCACCCCACCCGATACTAGGGATGACCAAGCATTACATTTACAATCCTAACGGTATGATTTAGGCATTGAATTATCTAAAAATATTGAAATAAATAGGTACTCATTATTTTCTCTGAATACGTATAGGCCTGGTCATGGCCTGGACATGGCCGTGAAAGAGGCGAAAAAAAAAAACAAAGTGCGTAACAGCGCGCCTGCGCGGCGTGATCACTTCATCAGATTCTTTAAGAATCGGGTGAAGTGATCACGCGGGTGGTCACCATGGTAACGCGTGTTATTTCCTCGGCGGCGCGCCTGCGCGGCGTGATCACTTCATCCGATTCTTTAAGAATCGGGTGAAGTGATCACGCGGGTGGTCACCATGGTAACGCGTGTTATTTCCTCGGCGGCGCGCCTGCGCGGCGTGATCACTTCATCCGATTCTTTAAGAATCGGGTGAAGTGATCACGCGGGTGGTCACCATGGTAACGCGTGTTATTTCCTCGGCGACAACACTTCGTTGATGTGATGTGCGCGCGCTACAAGTGTCAGTTTTACTTGGGTTACTTATTTATTTATTTATTTAAATCTCCCATATAACTATCATTACAGGTGTATACCTAATGCGATAGCGCGGCCTTAAAGTTAACTTAATTACAATTTAAAACTAAGAAAAAAATAACTACTTTACTAAATTCCCTATGTAATAATAAAATTAAAATTAAAAATAAACACAATATTAAAATAAATTAAAAAACAACATAATTATAGCCTACTTCGTACACTATAACATAAAATAAACAACAGTATTTTTGTTTGTTTTTGTTATATATGATGATGATGAATAAAACATTGTAGGTACTAATTGGACGTTGGTATTTAGTACGCAAGTACGTGACGCGTTACAAGTTAAATTAGTATGTAGGTACGTAGTAAGTAAAAAAAACCTCAATGTGATAGTGTCTACCTAGCGCGCAAGCGCGATTCTTACCGCTTCAACGTGGTGAAGTGATTCGGTGTGCGCGCGCTGCAAGAGTGTCAGCTGTTGAACTTAAGAATTTTGTAATGATTTGATGAATATGATTTTATTCAACGCGTAGGTAGGTTATCTCCAATAAAATATTCGGTAGGTAGGTACAAATAATATACATACACATCTTTTTATCTGTATGACTACTTACCCACATAGTTTGTGTGGGGTTCAATTACACACTATTAACACTCGATTGCGTTTATAATATAAGTTAACAATGGGTTCATAATAACAAACTATGTCGATGAGCATTTTCTTTAGTACTTAAGTAGCAGCAACGTGTAGATACCTATGTAGGTACGTTCTATTGTATTTATTGTTGGTAGGTACCTACGTACGTAACGCGTCGCCCCTCAGGCTCTTTATATTAAGGGACTAGTCTAGAAACAAAATAGAATAAAACAAAATTGAGTTTCTGATTGGATATCTGTTTTGCTATTTTATTAAAACCCCCCCTATATAGTAATGTTTCGACATTTAAATACAACCTTAGAATACTTAATATAAAATTATCAATCGAATTAGAATAAAAAATATAATTTAAATCTCGATTACGATTGTAAATGTAATGCTTGGTCAATCCCTAGCATCAGTGAGTTTTCACTGACAGCTCACTCCACGCAAGTTTTCACGGTGATATTTTTACAGAATCGACATGCTGGAATACTTCTTTCCTTCGAGCACATTGGTTCTTGAGAATCTCCACTCAAGCCGATTTCTCCCAGGAATATTGGATCTACTGTCGCTATATCGCCCAACAGCTCGCCACAATCTGCCCTGCGGGTTTATATAATTGTATTTCTCTTAGACTTGCTCCGCACAGTCCTCACCCTAGACCTGTTTCGGCAAAGAAAACTCTACCGGCACGAGAGCCAGATTTAGAGGTTTGGAGGTCCTGGGGCAACTAAGAAGTGGGGGCAAGTGGGGGAAGTGGGGTAAATTCGGAGCGTCCATTTCTTCGAAATTATTAAAAACTTTTTTACAGAATTTGTTATTTCTCGCTTTTTAGTGGGTCAGTTTGTAATTTATCTAAGTTACAATAGCCTAATGTCAACTGCTCATCACCTTTTACAAAATATTGCTTTTCCCGATGCCGGGACGTTAATCGTTCGTCGGAGTTCTCCTGGTAAGTACCTACTTCATCATCAGCTCCACTCCTCTTTAAACATTGTGACGAGCATAAATTTATTGGCAACCTTATTAAAGTAATCTAATCACAACCTGTGAAATACTTATTATTGAGTAGTGTCAGTGGCCATCTGTGGTCTTCATCATCAGTTCCACTTAACCAAATGGTGCTTTTCGACGGCAATGGGACCATCTCGGAAGTAGGTAGGTAGGCCCTTTCAAACAAAAAAAGAATTTTGCAAATCCATAATATATTATGACGGAGTTATGCCTCACCATACATTAAAAAACAACCATATATTTAGATGTCGGCTATTATTATAAAAAAAAAAAAAAACGAGAACGTACAGATCGCGTCAAATTACTTTGCCGCTCTGAAGTAGGCTACAAATCTAAAATACAAATGACTGCGCAATAATCAATCAATCAAAGTAGTCAATCTTACATAATTATAAAAAAAAAGTAGCACGCATGCCAGCATGCATGCGCAACCTAACTTCAGAGCGGCAAAGTAATTTGAGGCGAACTGTACAGTGGGCTCCATAGAAACCTCAAAAAAACAATGCAAGGGGGTGGGGTTCCTCTGGAGACAGTCAATAAAACTGACAATTTAGGATATGACACTAGCAGAACGGAAAAGGCAAAATCACTTATTTTAATTGATGGATTTTGTATCAGGAAATTATGAAAATAAGTGTGAAAATTCAATATATATTATTCAATATGGCAAGACCTGTTTCTATGATCCCCATCTAACAACAAATGTCAAAAATCTTTGATCAAAGACGATTTGATTCACATGTTTGTATTACATTATCAAATAAATATGACTTATAGATCTGTGATCCTAGATATTTGATAGTGTATTACCCCCCTTAGGTTGCAGGCCGCGTTGCCATCGTGCGTTTTAGGGTTCCGCAGTAAACAAGGAACCCATATAGTTTCGCCATGTCCGTCTGTCATGTACTCATATTAATCACGCCTACAAATTGGTAAAAGAAAAACAATTTTTTTTTCTTCTGTCCTATGGTGTGGGATATCGTTGGAAAGGTAGTAAAAAAAAATTGTAGGTGTGTAAAAGCCATTTTTATATTTAGGGATCCTTTTGCGAAGTATGTTATTTCTTTTTTAGTGTATATGAACCCCCCCCTCCCCGCGCCAGCTAAATGGTTGTACTTGAGTTTATGACAAAAAATCCCAGGAGTAGTACTTACATATAACGAAGTTAGAGGAAAACTATCACTGCGAAGTAGGCTTTACAGGTTAACGAGTAATAATCGACCAACTTAAATTTGCAGTTTGAAAAACATGTTCTCCCATACATTCCGTATGAGAGTACATGTTTTTCAACTACAATGTTAAGTTTGTTCTTGGGATAAATTCATCTCAACTACGGAACCCTTCATTGTGCGTGGTCCGACTAACACTTGGCCGGTTTCTAAATATAAAATGGACATCGATTTTTTTTTATTCGGTTTTCGGTACCAAAGTAAGTCAACGTATCATTTTTAAGACCATCAACCCGGTTGCAAAGTTCTAATGGCGTCCCTAGATGCGCGATGCTTGACAAGCACGTTTCGCCACACGTTTCACAATTTCGACCGTCTAGAGACGCCATTAGAACTTTGCAAAGGAATTCGGTCGTATAGCGATCCCTATCTACGTCGAAACTACCTAGGTACCCAGCTTCATCGCGTCGGGTACACAGGGTTTTGATATCATAAAGGGGAAGGGCCCTTTTAGGGCTAGCTACGCCACTGAGGATATTGCTAATCCAGCGCAGTCATTTGTGGCCTAGCTGTACATGGTTACGCTTACGCGAAGCGGTGTTGGCACGGCTGCGGTGCCGTCTGCACGAGCCGTTAGGGTGCTGGCCAAATTATAAAAGTAAAACAATAATACGGATTCTATCTAATCAATTCTTGTGAAAGATCCACTATTTATTATGGCTAATATTGCATGGGTTTTCATGGGAATATTCATGTTCTATTTCTTAGTTTATTGTCCTTCTTCTCCGCCAAATCGGTTGAACGTTCTCAAATGATAATTTCTCTTACTGTGCGTTTGCACTGGCGAAACATTCACAACAAAACATGTTGACATCTCTAGTTCCTGTCAAACATTGTATGGAAAATTGACAGAATATAGAGACTTCAACAGTTTTGTTGTGAATGTTTCGCCAGTGCAAATGCACAGTTATACTTGACACACGCAAACATTTTATTGTTAGAGGCTTAAAGGATAAAACAATGGCCACATAAAAATCAATAAAACATTTTTGTATAGCAACACAGCGGCGTTTTGTTCAACGCGAAACGTCATTATTGTCAAAAAAATTACTCTTTGTACCACAGTTTGCTACTAACTTCATTCTGATTTTGTGTCTGTTTGCGCAGTAACGCAGTTTCCAGCAGTTTCACTGAATTATTGGATTCGATTGGATGTGTTTGGATATGCAGTGATCACAAAATGTTGTTGGCATTTGGACGTGGTATCGGCTTAATTGTTCTAGTGTGTTTGTTACCGTGCGTTGTTTCTTTGCGTCAGTATGGGACACCGGGTAACACATTATACGTGGCTGAGGATTCGCAGCCGAGTCATGGAAAATTGCAAGTTATCAATAGATACGCCGAGAATGAAGACAACTCTCGTGAAAGGAGAAAACGTGAAGCGACAACGTTAACAACTCCCGATATTCAGAAAAACATAAGTACATGGGTAATGGTCCATATCCTTATTATATACGTTTGTTCCCCTTTGTTACTTTGATTAAGACTACTAGAACCCGGAGTTCAATATTGTTCGTCCCACTATTTATATTTTGTCGCATTGTTTATTTAGCAATTTTTGTAGGTACTATTTTTAAAAAAAAAACACCGAATGAAGACTTCTTTTGTCTGAAGACTGAAGTTTCAGCCCAGAAGGTCGCGTACATACATTCATGATATATATTTAGTAATAAACAGACTTATTTTTAATTAGGCGTACATTGTCATGACTAAGCATTTTTGAGGGTATTTTTTTTAACAAGTGTAAGAAACTATGGAATCTATATAACTTATGTTTTATTATGCAAAATCAGAAATGTAAATTGTGAAAAATGATTTGATGGCCAAATAATTATTGAGTAAAGAATTTTGTCATAATTGAGTTCTACTACACATACCTACTAAAAAACTCATTTGATACTGTTTATTTATTAATAGAGTATGTAGGTAATTACATTTTAATATCACATCGTCTTTTTTAGTTTGAGCTAGAAAACTTTCTATTTTGATGCAATCTAACAATCAGTAATCATTTTTGCAACCACTGACTGAGTTTACAGCATTGATGTAAAATGGTTTACAGCCACACTTTCACTTGTTATAAAAATGTGAAACCTACTTTGAGAAATTAAACAATTAAATTTTCCACAGACAACTCATCTCAATGACAGTCATCAGCAGCTGATGGTCCATTGGGTGGGTAAGGGGTCTAATGTCATCATCTGCCTAGCCAGGGACTCCAGTCCTATGAACAAAGGAGGAGTATCACCATCAGCACTCTTCATTTCCTATGACTACGGCAAGAATTTCACCAATAAAACAGAGAACTTCAAATTGGGAGATGCCCCTGACAGTGGATATGCACAAGTGGATAAGTTCTACAATCATCCAAAATATCCTGAGTTTGTGAGTATTTTTAATAAATCTATTTAGTCAACCATTTATAATGCAAATCATGGGACTGCAAATATATAACTCCTTTTGCATCCATACAAGTCATACAACAGTTACTCACACATTTATTAAATTCCTACCTAAGGTATAAATTACATAGTGCCAGATGTTGTAATTACATCTCCTTTATGGGGTATATAAATAAAATAATACTGATCAATTAATATAGTATTGTTGACTTTTTTATGAACCATTTGTAAAGGGTATTTCTTCTGATATTGTTTTTATTAATCTTTCAAACAGTGTGTTCAGTCTATTAATCTTTTGTACTTTATGTGTGGGGGAATACCCTTAACATTGAAGTTGATGTTAAAAGGTACACTACCTACTAACCTTAACTCATGCATATCAGTATGAGGAAGTGGTTCACATATTAAATTAATATCAAAATTATAGGATTTAATATTAAATGGGCTAGCTTTTAAAAAGTGCTTCCAACTCAATATGCTGAAATATATTGTTACAATGTTGTGTTCGCGGTTTAATAATCTTAAATTGATAAAACAAGGTACTAATTATTAAAAAATGCTTTGGTCTAACTAGCTACTTACAGCATTTTCTTTACTGATGCGGTGCAAGTAAACTAATTCATGAAATTATCAGGTTATTATTGAGCGTCTGTTGTCCCAGTGTTGAGCAAAGTCATGTCTTGTTACCTGCACATAATATAATGAACATAATTGTTTGTTGTGAGCATGTATAGTAAAAATAGAAAATTACCTATAATGATAAAATTACTTCCAAGTGATATTCCACATAGATATGATTGTGTAGTGTTATTGATAAAAAACAATAAAATCACACTATGAATCATTAAATAATGGTTCTTTTATCTTGTGCACATGTGTAGTCTTTTTATTTATGTATCTACCCTCAGTTTTTGTAATGAACGATTCTATTATCCAGCTCTAAACTCATTATCACTGAGAACCAAATTAAATTATTATAAATAATTTGAAAGAAAGGAAAATTTAATGATTTTCCTTCCTTTCAAAGAAAAAAAAAATATAATATAAATATAATAATATGTAACAAAAATAATTTAATTCAGGCCACAAGGACTCATCACATAAATACCTTATAGACTAAAATTAATTTTTTAAATGATTTTTTATGAGCAATACTGTCCCACTGCTGGGCAATAAAATAATTACCAATATAATAAACAGTAATTTAATTAGTTGTAAAACTCTATAGTTTCAAATCTGTATTTTTTGGTACGTAAATCCTAATGTCTTTTGAAAAAAAAAAATTTCATTATTTTTTTATTGTTTACCTTAATATTTGTACCTAATGTAAGTACAAAGAACATTTACCAGTTCATATTTAACAACAAAATTGATAAATTTGTTTATCAGAGATAACACTTTATTTACATACTTTAAATCTGATTTGGTTGTGAATAGTTTCAGAAGAAATGTAAGAATAGGTTTTTACTTTTATCAACCTATTGATAATTTATGGCAATTAGTAATTACATACATTCATAATTTAATTGTGTCAGGGATTTCCATATGGTTTTTGTTTTGTCGATAACAATGTACTATCTCCATTCAAATGATGTAGGTATGCACAAAAGATTATAGAAAACTTTAATCACCGAAAATCACAAACCTGGTGATTGACAAGAAAAGTGGAATCTGGTGATAACCATAACAATATCAAATATGTAGGTATATTGGCGACTTTCCTTAAATAAACAGATATCTTGTGGCAAGTAAAAAGTAGCACAGTCTTGGAATCCTAACAGGAAGGTTTATCCTTTTATAGAGAGGTAGTCGTATTCATATCACGTCATGAGGTCAATAAACTTAACTTACGTAGATGTCAAGAAATATCAGGAGAAACATGTAGGTTTACTTTGTAGAATGTGTGGAGTAGCCAAATCTTAACATATCACCGAGTTGTTGTTGTGACGAAAGACTTATTTAATAATTGTCTTTAATAAATGACTAACAAGAAGGTAGCTAACAAGTAAATAAGTACGCGCGTTTTTAGAAACCCACGCGGTAATTGCATAACCCATTTAAAACGGCAATCGATCTCAATGCATTTCATTTTGACATCTGCTTCATACGTTTGAAAAATTCGTCTGTTCAACAATGTAAATAACGCAGTGAACATGGCTAAACTTTCAAAATGAAAGACGTTGCGATCGATTGTCATTATAAGTGTGTACAATTTACCCCGCCGAATGCCCGATACTTAAAAATAGTACCAACTTATAAAGAAGCATTTGTAGAACTTGCACGTTACATTAAGGACAGAATACATAATATAGTACAAGACTAAAGTGCAATTTCTATGATATCGGGTACCGAACATAACGAACCCTGCTGCAGCAATCGCTAGCCCACGTTCACACGGACGTAAAAATATCCCGGCGGGATTTTATCGCGCACTGGATTTTCAACTCTCGGTGTTGAGACGAGCGTTGAAAACCCAACGCGCTGGGACGCACACTCGTCTCAGCGCGTTGAAAAAACACACTGTTAGATTTTCAACTCTCGGCGCTAGGCAGACCGTTGAAAATCTAGTGAACGAAAAAAAATCGCCACGGGAAAAATCGCCCGTACGTATATTGTATGACTGGAAATAGTAATAATACTGGCCTAATAAGCCAAGTGATAGAGTCATTGACACCCAGGTATAGAAACATGTGTAATTCACCAACGTTTCGTTATTTACAATTAAAATGTTGGATACTTATTATCATTACAATAACACTGTAAATAATGTTTGGCGAATGTAATATTTGCACCATAATTTAAGTGTGCCGTTAAATTTTATTGTAATAATGCCCGTTATCACTACACTAGGCGAAACCGAATAGAATGCCTAAATAAACGCGCGCCGTTGGATTTTCAACGCTCGGTTCTGCGCTAGAAGTTGAAAATCTACCAGCGTGCTTTTATTTAGGTGTCTCCTAGTGTTAGTGAAAATGGCTGTTAATGAAGCTAGCTATGTGAAGTTTACAGTTAGGTATGTTATGTGAGGCGACGCGAGACAAGCTATTTTTTTGTGCGCTCTAATCGCGTTTAGCGTTACAGACGATCAAACTGGGTACGGACCGGATAGCGGATAATATAATCTGGTAAAATGAAATGAAACTAAATTGTATATTCTATAAATCCATAACATATCGTATAAAAAAATGCAAGTCTCGCAACGCAGTTCTTATACCGCAAAATTTGTGAGATCTAATTTAAAACCAAGTCGGTTAATTTATTCAGTACCTATCTACCTATGGGAGCATCAATCCAACAACTTTGTCATAAATTGTTACCTTATAATTAGTTAATTACCATTTTATAGTGACTGTACCAATATTAGACATCTTAATTTCTTTAATAAATAGAATGACTTGTTCATGGGTCTCTCAACCAACCAGTACCCACCCTAATTGCGTAATACACGATCAATCAGAATTTGAATTGTTTTCAAACAGATTGGTAATTATTGCTTCGATAGTTCGTAAAAAAATCTGTTCAACAACGTAAATAATGCAATGAATGTTGTTGATCTGTCAAAATGAAACAGATTAGTCGTAATCGTTTACGAATGTGTTGCGTAATTAAATAGCTGGTTAACTCGGGGGCTAATCTCTGGTTGTCTAGAAATTGTCTGCTGGAATTAATCCTGGACTTAAACACTAATTCTCGCCTTTTTGCTCATGAGTAGTAGCAATCACTATCAGGCAGGAAATACGAACAGGTGACGAATGTTAAGATATTTCACACAATTTCGTGAGTTACACTCTTATTCGCTCCGAATTCTTCTAATATGTTTTATTTCACCACGAATCGCAATAATTTCCGGTATTCTCGCAATGATGTAAAAAATACCGGAATTCGGATGAAAAATTAATTAATTTTGATAAAATATTATTACTGCAGTAGCGATTAGGATCCGGTTAGTCATCATGACGTTATGCCAGTTTCGTCCATGTTTTTTAATTATAGAAGTTAACCCAGCTTCCGATATCCGATAACGATGATTAATAAAATATGTTAAAATTTCAACACAATTCACAATTTCAAACTATACTGGAACCATGGTATAATAATATACTTCGCCAGGTATGGCATTCCGAAACACAGTGGTCACGTGGGCGACACATGTCTACGTCATCACATCTGTGTTGCCAGAAGTTTGTAATAATAACTCCCCAACCACCTTTATTACCTGTTCGAATCCTATAAAACAATGAGGTTTTAATTAACCATTACTTTGGTTTATGTTTAAATTGAATTGTTTCGTTTGATTAGCCACACGAAACGACAATTTAAAAGCTTTGGTTTCTGAAAATCTTTGCTTAATCGTGTTTTGTTGCAGTAGAGTGGCAACTGGATAGTGACGTAAGCATGTGTTAGTCCCGGAATGCCAGACCTTGTTTTATTAGACCATGACTGGAACTTACTCCACTTATGGATTTTAGTTAATACTATCTTCAACAATTTTTTCAACATTATACCTCCTGCACTTCTCTCAATGTATTTAGGGTCGGCCCAAAGCCCAAAACGTCTTTTCATCTACAGTCCTAGCCATATATTATCTTTCTACCTTCTTCTAATACTAAACGTAAAATACTTTGAGAGTATCTGTACGTTCATGATCCATTTCTCTTCGCAGTGCGTATTCGTTGACACGACGAATAAGAAGCTGTTCTACACGAGTGACAGTGGACGCAATATCCATCGATCTGACCTGGTCTTCCACCCCAGCGAGCTCTCTTTCGATGAAGAGTTTCCTGACAAATACGTCATTTTGGACAAAGTTGACAGCAATAGAAAAGTAAGTGCAACTATCATTATTACTTATAGCCAAAATTGAAGTTCCCTGTCTGACAAGCGTGATCCAGAACCTCAAAATACCTAACCCATGCGTCGAAAATTAAATATCGTTCGATCGATTAGATACCATACTGTTTAATATATTTTAATTCATGAATCGACTGTCGAATTGCCAGTAATTTACTACATTGAATCGAGATTCGATATCAAATAATTTACATTACGATCAATTTCAAACCAACGACCTATATAATTGATTTGATTCGTCATTCAAAACTCAAAAGTTCTGTGTTGGGCGGCAGTTGTATCTGGCTGTGAGTGGCACGATAACTAAGGACATGGCCGAAGGGATATCACCAATCATACGGTTATACACCGCGCCGGTTTGACCGCCAAGCGGCTAGGACAAATCTTAATGGTTGAATGCACGTATGGAATATGGATGTATTGATTTTGATTTATGACTGGCAATCAATCTTGTTCCTTAAGTGGTTTATTTTTGGACCATCTTCTTTCATGCGTATTAAAAAGTCCATCTCCTTTTCTTTAGCTATACCTGACATTAGACGGTGGTAAGACATTCAAGATGATTCAAAGTTTCGTGAAGACGTTCTTCTGGTCTTCCGGTCCGAGTTTCTCGAAGGTGTTCTACATGGAGCGCTGGAAGCCAGATGGCACGAGTACCGTGTTCAGTGCTAGCGACCCAACAGACCTGGTCAATGCTGAGATACTCTTCGAAGAAGCCAAAGATTTCCAGATTAAAGACGACTACATGTTCGCTACCAAACAATCCAAAGAGGTGAGTTTTTATATATTTTTTTAATTGTTTATGAGTTTTGGTTAGACCTATATTATACTTAATATTATGTAGATTTTGGTCGACATTGTCGTTAGGAAACCTTTTGCCACGAATGTCAGCTAAATAACAACAAAGATAAAAAAAATACAAGAGTGAAAGTCAGCAAAACAAGTTCCCCCACTTATGTTTACGTCGTTAGATAAAAAACAAAACGCTGCCTGTCGTGGTAATGACAACAACAAAATATTATTATATGATTATTATGATGTTTTTCCAGCGCTTTTTGTATCATTAACCAACAAAACAAAAATTGACATTACAAAAATAGAAACAAGGAAATGCCTTCAGTGCACATGACTTAAAATTAAATTGCCCATCAATTAATCATAACTTCATAAGTCAACTTTGCTAGGTCAAAACAACGTTGTGTGGCGAACGACTCATAATATTTGCTTATGGTATTTGCGTCAACTATCAACTGATAATATTATATCGCGAACTCGACACTAGCTATGAGGCACTGAGGAGACAAAGGAGTGATTACTGATTAGTCTAAGTTCATTGGTTCTTTTTTCAAAAAACACTCTCAGACGAAATCTTGTCTTCGCTCGATCTTGTGCATTCACAATGAAAAGATCTAGCTGTTACGTCTTTCATTAATATTGACAAACAAAAACATAACTTCACGCCTGTAATCTGCGCAGGGTTAGCCAGAGGTGTACTTATGGTAAGTACACCCACAGCCCCACATTTCACCAGATATGTTTAAGTCCCATGTAATAGGGGGCGAAGCTATTGCTTTCAACTGGGCACACATTCAGACTCCGGGCTGCTACTGGAAAATTCCTGAACGAAAAACCTAATAACACTTTTTCCGACCTGTGTATCGAACCCAGAATCTCATGCTAATATTTATAATACAACTAAATAAGAACAAAAGATTTGAATCGTAAGCGATATTTGAAGCCCCGAACAAAAAGTCACTCTCACCTAGGGTTGTCAACTTTTTTATACCAAATATAGTATATTCGAAGCCATTGCCTGTAAAAGCATAGTCGATGGCGAAAAAAAATATAGTAGACCGCTATGTTTCAATAACATTTTTATTCTTTAAATGCATATTTTTTGCTACTATGAACTTTATTAACAGGTTGTTTTTTCATGTCTCGTAATAATTTTTGCATTCTTAAATACCATTAATTCAGCTTTTATGAGATTAATACTGGTTGTATTCCGATTATCTCGCCATTTTGTATTGAAATAAAAATATAGTAGTTTCGCCTACTATATCTTCAGAAATATTATGTAGTCATGGTATATAATAATAATATACTTCGCTAAGTATAGCATTCTGAGACAAAGTTGTCACGTGGGTAACACAACTCTACGTTATCACATCTGTGTTACCAGAAGTTTGTAATAATAACTCCCCAACCACCTTTATTACCTGTGCGAATCCGATTAAACAATGAGGTTTTAATTAACAATTACATTGGTTTATGTTTAAGTTTGTAATAATAACTCCCCAACCACCTTTATTACCTGTGCGAATCCGATAAAACAATGAGGTTTTAATTAACAATTACGTTGGTTTATGTTTAAATGGAATTGTTTCGTTTGATTAGACACACGAAACGACAATTTAAATGCTTTGTACATATTTTTTAACAGAATGGTGGCTGAAAATCTTTCCTTAATCGTGTTTTGTTGCAATAAAGTGGCAACTGGATAGTGACGTAAGCATGTGTTAGTCCCGGAATGCCAGACCTTGTTTTATTAGAACATGTATGTAGTATTTAGGCCTTCAATATAGCAGGGTACTATATTATATGTATAGTAGGGTTGGCAACCCTCGTCTCACCAAACAGCCGACAGGAAACATTTAATAAACAAGATACATAACCGATAAACTTATTCTTACGCCCGATCCAACATGAACCGCTTTGGGTTATCAACAGTTGACTTCTCTGTCCCAAATCAACTATGAACTCTTTGTTTGAAAAAAATATCCTTGTTTTCTCAAAGTTATGGCCACAGTATGTCATTGTATCCTATTATTTCCGTTATCAGTCGTTAACTCATGCGAAAGTAACATGTGACATGCGATTATAATTTATGCAGAACAACACAGCTCTATCGATTGTTTGGACACACGAACAGCGTTCCTACTGTTTATCATAACAAGATAGTCCTTTGTACTTAAATTATAATGATGTCGTATCTCTATGTATTTTACTGTATGGACATAAATAATAAAATTAATATAAAGTTGTTGTGGAGACAATACACGATAAAAGGGATATCGACACGCAAATTGTTACAATGAATTCGGCACATGATTCAGCAAGAGGCGAACATTAAAAAAAACAAAAAAAAAAACGGTCAAGTGCGAGTCGGACCACGCACAATGAAGGGTTCCGTAGTTGGGATGAATTTATCCCAAATACAAACTTAACATTGTATTTAGTTGAAAAACATGTTCTCCTACCCATTCCAACTGCAAATGTAAGTTTGTACGTACAATATTTAGAGATTTACCACCATAGACCATAGACTACTTTTATTTATTTTTCGAAATTTTAGGTTCAGTAGTTTCAGAGATAAGGGGGGGATGGTCAATTTTCATTTAAAATTTCTTAAATTATATTTATTTTACAATTATAAAAAAGAAAAAGAAGAGATCCTCGCAATAAGCCCCTTTCATTTGCGGTACAGTTTGCAAAACTATTTATTTTATTTTCTTGTTTGCTCCCGACTTACGATTAAAAATGACACGCATATTTAAAATTCATTTATTTACGATACACGCCCGTGTTTGGGTCACAGGAATAAATATGTGTACCAAATTTTAACTTAATCGGTCCATTCGATTCGGACCAAATTGGCTGTGACTGACTGACGGACAGGCAGACACGAGTGATCCTATAAGGGTTTAGTTTTTTGCTTTTGATGTACGGAACCCTAAAATCAGCTATTTCATACAAAAATTATACGGTCAAAATATATGGAATAACAGTTTTTGATGTGTATCTTTCGTCTCGCTTTCCTGCAATCTGTGCGAGTTATTTCGTGAAAAGGGACGGAAGTGTGTAACATAAAAGGAAGCGCGCGCTATTTGATTTGACCAATGAGCGCACGCGGTGCTAGAGTTGACCGTTAGATGGTACCAGACCATTTTCCGTGATGTTGGTACTGTCAGCCAAGATGTCAGATATTACACATCATATGCGATTCCTATAAAGTTCACTCGTTTAAAAAAAAAAACCGCAAAAAAAACTGAGTGGATCTAGAATCATGTGCTGAATTCATGAACAGTGCGCGTCGATGTACCTTATACCCTGTATAGAAACAGTTGTGTTTTAATGTTTTTTCAAAAGAAACTCGAACTTTTAGGTATAACGTTATACCTGATTCATCAACATGACGCATAGTTTGAACAGCGTGGTTATGAGATCGCTCAACTGCTTACACATTAATTTTATATCTAAATAGGCTTGCTGAGTAGTCATGTCGCGAACTTGATAACACTAATGTAAGGCTATTTGAGAGCACAGTATCAAGTGTCTGTGGTTCCATATACGTTCTGTTCTGGCTTATTATTTCATTAGCCGAATCTTTCTTTGAACCAATTAATTACTGTAATCCCTAACTGGATTTGTAGTTAGGTATTTAAGGTTCGGCAACCTTTCAGTTCTAAAGAAAAACATGTTCTTCGTAGAGGAAAACCAATTTGTGTCACAAGCCAATGAGTAAACCAGGATTACTGCTAACTTGGTTTAGATAGGTACGTCATGGACGGCTTTGAGTCATCAATTAAGGGTCATCCAGCGGTATTGTGGCCTACCGTCTTGTTACTCCACCCCTCTGTACACATAAATATAGTCATTTATATGTAGCAAGGAAGTGGCTTGTCAAGCGAATAATACGGCAAATTGTCCCAACTCCTTGGTCTGCAGTTTACACGAATTACCCGAATCACCTCAGTTGATACGATAATGTATGCACCACTTTACGCTTTTATTATGAGTTCTATACCAACTATACTTACTTGTATAGGGCGTTAGGTTATTGACTTGCCATTATTGTTTGTATTGAAATGTGTTCTGATAGGCAACGTCTGTGTACGCGGTCTAGGCGATCTATTTTCTGCCTTAAGTCGTCGAGTCGTTAACCGCTAATAACTATTGCCAATATTGACGTTGGTGTACTTATCTGGATAATGTAACGTTTATGTATTTATTTGGTACACCAACAGCAGTATACAAGGAATGAATAGAAAACAAAACAAAGTAATGCTGGTGTGTATGCTTATTTACAGGTATACGCAGGTGTCACTATAAAGACAACAACGTTCCCTTTTCCTTCTCAGAGCCATCTTACCATAACATATAAGTACTCGTATATACCTATTCAAAAATATCTTTGACAGAATCAAAATCGAATTTGGTTTTTGGAACTCCCAGATTTAATCATGTTTTCACATTTCTTTTATGGGTCGTTCTTAGAAGCCAGCTTCTGCGAGGTCCCGTGTCTTGCAAATAACCTTAGGATCGCTTTATAATAATATGATACTCAATCACGTATTCACCTCTACCGCTTCGAGGAATAATGCATTGTCAGAAAAAGATGGGCTTTCAACTAGGAAGTAGGCATAATGAATGATGAATAGTGTTATTGTCTGCAACACTTGGTCTAAAGTGGAAGCCTGGTTTATGGGTCAACGGTTAATTTTAGCACATAAAATCGATAAAGAAAGCATTTGGCACGGCTTGAAAAATTGGGCATGTTAATGAGCGTTCCCAAAAATATAAATTCTTTTTAAATTACGACATACAAGATCAATTATGAGACTTGTAACTGATTTAAAATAAATATTTTAAATATTAATAATTTGGTGTTGTTTTGCTAAAAACTAGTAATTTTTGGTCCAAATTTCTAAAAGCGGTATGTTTATTCCAATTTTAATTAGTTTTGAATGATTATCATTTATCAGTCTATTTTTTAATTTAAAACACATAAAAGACTTAGCATGCATTCTATGTACATATAAGCCATGTGTATGTTTTTCGATGGCGTCTCGGAAAATGTGCGCGTGCAATGTCGCATTCGTGACGTCAGAGTGAGATGCACTTCTGTAGAATAGAAATGGGGGCAGGATGATTTGTAAATAAAACTTGTGCAATGTTATTGTGTTTGTGCTATGAACCTACGTATTCAATTATTCATAAAAAAATGGGCAGTAATTTTGTTACTTAAATATTTGAAATAATTATTTTGTTTTTTCGTCCTGTTTTCGATCTCGCCTGATCACAATTTCATAAGTACAAAATTTTTGGACAATTCAATTTTACAAGGACAATTTTTATGAAAATAAAATTGATTTTGGTAAAATTCATAGAGGCAAATTAGAGAGTTGTTCGCTTTTTGCCAAAGTAGGTCACTGCTGTTGTTAGTTTGTATAATAACAATAATGTGAATATGCAAATTTAGTTCTTGAACTTTATTCTACTCTACGTAATTATCCGCGCCATCGTCATAATTTATCGTTTTTGTGTAACGTACCTAATCGTTTTTGCGTGAAGTTTTTAAAATCAAATCATGCAATTACTTCTCGGTTTTTCTATAAAAACATTATATCGTAGGTACATCTTTAATGTTTCATGCAGGAAACCTATCTAGACGGCATAAATCCACAGATGAATACAGAGTGGATACTCCGCAGTTTAGGTATGAAGCTACAAGTACGCGGCGGGCCCGTCTTGTTGGGCCAATTCAGTGAGAGTAACGTAGTCAGAACATCTAAGAGTCACGCGATAGAAACAGAGGCAACTTCTAGGTGAATATAACTGTAGGTGATTAGCGCTGTGCGACCTTAATTGCCTAAGATATTAAATTATTTAATTACAATAGACGGGACATAACGAATAAAATTTTAATCCGATACATTTGTTCTAGTGGGCAAAATACGCTTATTCTAGTTTGGTACGTCTCCATGTCAAGTCGCATTCGTGTCTACCAAAAGAAAATTATTTTCGAACCATAATGCCGAATGGTGCATTTTACGTCAAACTATCAGACGGTTCGTAATCAAACGTTGGCGTCGGTAAAAGTGTATCGTGTCAAACTTGGCTATTATGTAATTTTGCTATATTATACTAGATGGGATCACTGACTGATTTCACTGAAGATTTTTTTTTTTTTTTTTGTTTTTTTTTTTTTTTTGTTTTTTTGTTTTGAGATATGGGATCGCAGTTTTTTTATGACATTTCTTCTGCCTTTGTATAGTATCTTCAATCTCTTTGTGAATTGCACTTTATTGTGTCGTAGCAAGAGTCGCTTTTCATTTAAATGATTTTGCGGTGTGTCCGATCTGTATTAATTTGTGGCATATTAAAGTAATTAACGTTTAGATGTCGCAACATACCCTATTTAATTTGTTTACCTCTAGACTAGTAAAGCCACATGTTATGATCGCCAAAATAGGTAGCTGCTCCCAGCTGAGCCTGTATTGTCGCAAACAACATACAAACAAGCTTAAGCCTCGCATCACTGTCAATCAAGATTCCCTTTTCAGGTTACTACAGTAAGTACCTCGTACTGCGCAGTGAGTTAAATAAAATGCTCAATTTTGCTACTGTTTTGTGCGACCCGACCCTAGATTTGATATTACCTTCATTTACTTGAACAATGAGGGATTAGATGGATAGAATATGTTTTATTGTACCTACACCAACATTTTAACAAAGCTCATTTTTACAAAATCATATACTCAAATTCATATCTACTCATATTTATATTGTTATAATCAATATAATCCAGCTAGCAAGACCGTCATCATTTGTACAGAAAGACTCGAATTTAGCTTTTTGTGCAGTCTGCGGACTGTTTACAATAAATTCATCGACGCGCTAGTAGTTACAGCTTTGATTAGGCAACTGCAAAACATAGAGGCTTCTCAGAAACTTGTTTATAAATAGAATATCATATTTCCTTGTGTAGCAACACAAAGAAATTGTCTTGTAGCTTTATGTAGTTTTCCTTGAGAGAATCAAAATCGCAATCAAAAGCAACACTACATGTGTTGAAGAATATTTAAGCAAATGAATTGATTTTGTTTGACCTATGGATTTACTTGTCCATCTTCAAGGTTAAGCAACGCTTGTCGAGGTCGGTCCGTGGATAGGTGACCGTCCCTTACATACCGAGACCCCTCCGTGACTCGGAAAGCACGCTAAGCCATTGGTCCTTGCGGGTAGATCTTTGATAGACGTTACGGGTAGCCATACTCCCAGAAACTCTGACAACCAGTCTTGCCAAGGGGTATCGTGTTACCCAGTAACTGGGTTGTAGAAGTCAGATAGGCAGTCCGGTTAGACTGTAAGCCGACCCCAATGTAGTTGGGAATAAGGCTAGGCAGATATGATGATGATAAAAGGCCATGCTTCTCATAAAACTTAAATAATGCAATGTTAAATGAGTGTATTTTACCTGGCCGTATATTAATTAAGAACTATGAGTATATAATTCTTTATAGCCTCATAGAGTACTGTATGTTTTATTGCTTCGTATTGAACTGTGAATTCATTTTGTTATCGATCGAGTAATATGATCTATGAAAATTGACGTTTTTAAAATTAAGTACTTCCTTTATGTTGACGGGAGCTTAGGCAGCATAGTTATATCGCTGATTGAAACATTAGAGAGCCTCTTGAATCATGACAAGTGCCTTTCGAATAAAAAATGTGCCCATTGCCCTTACTTAGATGAAGTAGAAACACAAACATCTCTACTTAAATACATATCTATGAAGGTTTGTTTACTTGAATTCGGATCGATATAAGAGCTTCACAAGTTGATGTCATTGTTTTCGTTATTCGAAGTGAGTGTATTTTCAGGTCACATAAACAACAGTTTCAAGTTGTTGAAGCAAAGTGCTGAGTTGCGACATGGTGATAAATGGCACTGTCGTCGACCTATCGTAATTTTTTAATGTTTTTAAGTGCCTTTGTGCACTAAGTAACTGTTGACATGATAAGAGAGTTTTATTAGATGTTGTTTTAAAATAATGTTACAAGTTTCCCACTTTTTATGTTTTGTTGTGGTCAAAATCACATTCAAAAACTTAGTATCCATCTAAATACGCTGCAAGAAATATTTTACCCACATATATAAATCTGTTTCTGACAGAAATTAGTTCCAATTTCATTGCAATTTGCAATCCATTACAAGGTTTTTTTATAAATGTCAGTAAAACTCCTTGAGCTCTGTATAAATCAATACAATCCCCATAATCAACTTGCAATATTATTGTGTAGGCGGCAAAAATATACACCAAACTTTTTAACTTGTTTATAAGTTGGTTTTTAATAAATAAATAAAATAGGAGATGTTAGCATGTCATGGAAATGTTCTTGTTTTAATCAAGTATTATTAGTGTTTGGCGGTAAATAAATATTATTTAGTTTACAAATACAAGTAGTCACTTACCTAATAATTATGAAATATCTTTAACTACTACTCCTATGAGTCACGTGTTTACATCATATTATTATGAATAGCAAGATTCTATTGGGCATGACGATAAGTAATAATAATTAATTGTAAATTTAAGGAAATTTAATTCCATTAAAACTGTTTTATCCTGGAACCTTTGGCTGTTTTGCAACGGTGATAACTTTCAGCAAAACGTTATGAAGTTGAATCTGTTTTTATTATATTTTCCTTTAGTGTGCTGGTTGCCAAATAAAAAAATATCTATCTGTTCCTAATCTTAAGTGAATGTCTACATTGTTTTAAACAATGTTGCAACATACCTTGGAACTTTGTATGTATATTGGGTAATAAAAAGGTCATCAGCTTTATTTTTTTATATTTAAATAAAAAATAATAAGTACATACCTAGTATTTGCGTCAAAACTGTTTTATTTTAAATTGCAATTATTAAAAAAATATTCCACTGCTGATGACATTTCCGATTGAATTTAATCAAAAGTCGAATAATTAATTTATTTCCATATTTAGTTGGAACTTAAGAGTTAATATTCAGTACAATGATTAATACGCATTTGGTTTTTAATTTTACGCAATATGTTTTGTGTTTAACTTAGGTACCATATAATTATTCTGCGCGTAAAACGTTACGAGGTCGAATCTAACTTAGAAACCGGTTTGCATATGAAAATAAATAATATAAAATTAAGAGCAATTTTAGTACTTCAAGTTATTATCTGGACTTTGTTTCATGTTGAAAACAAAAACATTCGGTCCGCTAAGCTGTTTTATTACTTACTTTTGAGTGCTTCAAGTATCTTCAAAGTTATTGTAATGGTGATGAAGTATCTTAGTGACTGTTTTATTACCAAGTCATTACTTAGCCCGTTCTATTCTTATTTTGTTAGTAAAAAGCAATAAAATTACATTACACATAAAATAATGTAGTTATGATTATGCCTATTATGTAGGAATTTATGGAATGAGTTTCTAGGGATAAACGGTTGTTTTGTTTGGGACCAGAATGCCAACAAGCAATCATGTCCGTCGAGTCATTTGTTTTTAGCTCTAAAACAAAATTTAAATTTAGAATTAGGGGTCTTTTGAGGCGTCTCAATTACAATAACGCAGCAACATAATCTCTCTGGTCTATAGGATATATTTGGCATTATTTGGTCGATCTGAAACCGTTGTCTTTACCACGACATAGCGACAATACTAAATGTAGACCACAATAACTTTCAAAGGCGACGAGTTCGTTGCAACTTTCAAAAGTTTTTAACTGCTGAGAAGATACCAAAAGCTTTAACGCGAAACTTTCAGGTAATCCATGAATGATACAAACAATTTCTTCTTCTTTTTCCAGAAAAACACACTGCACCTATACATTTCACACCAGAGAAGCCCATTCTTCAAGGCAGAGTTCCAAACAGAGTTAGATCTTAGAAGGTTCCACATAGCGGACGTAACGGACAAACGTATCTTCGTCTCTGTCATGCACACTGATTCTCTAGCAGACTTGTATGTGTCAGAGATAAGCAACAATTTTACACAGTACAACTTTGTTTTGAGTTTGGAGCAGATATTGTGCTACTTCCCTGATGCTAACTGGAAGGACAGCTGGCTTGAGTAAGTTGAAATTAATTACTTACAAAAGTAAAGTAGCTCGTGATTGAGGGTTTTCATTTATTGTGAAAAATATTTCAAACTTCTCCTTTAGAATGTCAGTCAAAAAAAAAATACTATCCGCGACGCTTCAGTTTGCCCTCTTTCCTATTCCTTATGACGTATACCTTCACCACAACATAAAAAAGTGAAAACTAAAACTGACATTAGCGCCAACTATTTTCTATAGCCCAGCACTACGCGAATCCAAAAGTTTACCCCTACCAAAAATCGCTCAACGCGCCTAAAGAAGTTTTCACTTCAAAAATATCTAGGTTTAACCAAATACCTAAAAGTCATTGTCGAAGGGAATGACTCTGTGATATTTATTACTTTAAAGAAACCTTGGCTACAAGGGCGACGAGTGTTTTGGCCGCGGAATTAATTTATTTTTGTCTCAGGAATGTCAGTTTGAGGTGACAATGATCAATCATCACCTTTTCACTGCATTTTTTGTCACTTTTATTTTTCTAAATATTCGTATAAACAAAGACTGGGTGACTTTCAGGGACGTGACAGAAGACCCGTTCACTGACTTGTACCGCGTTGAAGGTCTGAAGGGTATCTACATAGCTTCACGAGTGGACTCGAAGGCTCCCGTCGCGAACATTGGACCGGAGCATCTGATATCGCTGATAACCTTCGACCATGGAGTCACATGGTCCCCAATCAATCCGCCTACTGAAGATGAGAATGGTAAGCTTATGTTTTTTTTAATCTATGTAGCTATATTTCGTCATGAGCAAGCGTGGTGATGAATGCTCGTGCCTTCTCTGTACGAGAAGAGGCCTTTGCCTTGCAGTGGGACAATAATAGGCTTTTTTCTTTTTCGTGTGGTTAGTGACTAACCTGCTGTCAGAGTTTTAAAGCTGCCTCTGACTTGGCTTCACATACCGTCGAGAAATATCTCTCAGGCAAGCCGGTTCCTCACGATGTTTTCCTGCACCGTTTTTAAAGCAAGCGATAATTAATAATAATAGGCTGGTATTATTATTATATTTTGATGTGGCTATGTCGGTAAGTTAAGTGAGTTTGCAATCAAACGCTGACTCCGAAATAATATAAATTTTATCACCTTTGGAAGGGTGGTTCGGAAAGTGCATTAGGCAGACCTGTGCTAGGACTATGTTGCAACCACTGACCACCACCACCACCACCACGGACCTGTAAACCGATAAGCTTCTTAAAAATCTAGTGGTAGGGATTGTAAAACATCTGATAGGTGGAAAAATATTTAAAAAGAGTAGGTTGAAAAGCATATACTTCCGCGCAGTATTGTGTAATCGTAACTATCCTAACTTATATACTATTATAAATGCGAAAGTGAGTTTGTTTGTTACGCGTTCGCGCTAATACGGCTGAACGGATTTGGATGAAATTTGGCACATGTCTAGACCATGACCTGGAAAAGGACAAAGGATAACTTTTATCCCGATATTCCCACGGGATCGAGACTTATGCGGGTGAAACTGCGGGGTGCAGATAGTCGGCTTACAAAACGCGAAAGAATAGTAGAATAGAGTAATAGTAGAATAGAATAATAGTAGAATAGAGTAAACAAAGGCAAATATTGTAACAATTTATTTGAAACAATAATCAGTGGTAGAATGGGTGTACAGACCTGTTACCATAATAATAGGTGTGCACTGCAATGCATGTATGCAAAAAATTACCTGATTTCATTTTAAAGTTACGTTGCTTGCCTTGGTAGCGAATTTTAATAACATTTCCTCTTAGTTTCTAAAGGTCGCTGTTTTGTGATGAATTGTCGGTATAAATATCGAGGTTATCCTTATTTATGATGCATAAAATAATCCTTAAAATAATAATTTGTAGGTAAACAGCAGTTATTAACTGAGCATATGAGCTGGGAATCGGATGTGTAATGTAGATAGTATGCATGCATCGAGCTGTTATTATGTTCGAGAACAAAAACTCACAGTGTAGGTATAGTGCACTTTCCGCGAATCGCCATCCAGACTAATAAACAGGTTTTTAAATGCGCAAATCTTGAAGTATGTAGGTATAAAACAAAAACAAAAAATCAACCGTTTTTTATCTTGTGCGGATGGCTCTCTTCCAAATAACCAATTGTACTGACCTCCATCTTACTATTTGTTCTCAGGAAAACCATTGAATTGTCACATAGAAAACTCTTGCAGTCTCCACTTATGTCAGAGGTTCAGTCAGCTGTACCCAGTAACAAGGTAAGAATACATTGAAAACTCCTTTTACCCCTTTTAAATTTGCCAGAAACATCTGTTTCTGCTGATTTGTTTAAAAGTGAACCTCAACGCTAAGGTGTAAGGTATACTTTCATGTAACTGGTAAATGCTTAATAGTGTTTTCGCTAGGATGATTTTTACTTCGCCGTATCGATAACGCAGTGTACGTAGTTAGTTAGTATTGTCGTAATGTGGTCTAATCTTATTACTTTATTAATTAGTTATTGCCGAAAACAATAGATTACTTATCGGACCAATATAACTATGTTACGATTTGTTTCCAAGGGAAATAAATACCCACCATATTAAATTAACCATAATTATGACAAGTGAGATATCGTCGCTAAGTTCTAACACCGCGGAAGTCAAATTTGTATCAGTGTTGTACAAAATTAAATGATTTTTTTCTTTCCTGATAAGTTGCGTATTTAGACATCCGCGATAGATCCTTTAACACACAGCACTTCAGACAATCGCTTCATATATACGTTACCTACGCATTTATGAAATGATTGTCTGAAGCGCTCAGCGTCAGTTTATATCAACCAGTACTTTCCAGCATGGTCTAAACCACTATCACAAGGGTTGGTAGAACATTGATGGTCGTTTAGTCATGTTTTGAGTTTCCTGATAAATCCAAGCATATATCAGTGTTCATTGGTATCAGATATAGTGTTCTTCGCTCTTTGACAAATGTTGCGTCATAGGTTTTATGTTACCTACCGTTAAACTCGGGAAGTCATAATGGGCAGTAAGGGCACGGTAAACGAGTTAACCTGCAGATTACCTCGGTAATGTGATCATAATTAGTTGTATTAGCGGTAACATAATATCCATGGAGGTAGGCTCAGTAAATTATTTGACATCCTCTTTTATTAAAGTCTGCGTCGTTGCAGTAGCGTTTGTGACCACAACACAGTGGTCACAAACGTTACTGCTCAGCGTGAGGTTCGATTTCCAGGTCGGGCAAAGTGTTATTTGGTTTTTCCATCTGGAATTTCTCAGCAGCAACCCGGAGATTTGATTTGCGCCCGGTTGATGGCAATAGGCTCGCTCTATTACATGAGACTTAACATAACTGGCGAATTGTGGGTGTACTATAGGAAAATACGCCTCTGCCTATCCCTTCGGGGAGATAAGGCGTGATGTTATGATGTTTTTATAAAAGTCAAACAAGCTTGTCAAAACTTACTTTAGTATCAAAAACTATTTGAGTCTACTGAACCAATAATATTGACGGAAATAATTAACATATTTAATCAGTAGTCAAAATATTGGCGGAACTGATAATTTCGAACATGTTCACTTTTATCGTCTTAGTAGCAATGTCACCTTGAACTCTGTCGATAATTCAATTTATAAGCCGCTCTCTGACGATGCAAGTTATCTGTTTACTGCATAGTTTGTTGACCCGCTTAACATAGGAATACGAAGGGGTCATTTACAGGCTCGATTCTCACGGCAGTGGCTCATGTCATATCCTCTTTATAACATCACATTTTTATTGAACAAATACTTTAACGGCAGATTTTATTTAATACTTTTTCAGTCTGTTTACTTTATTCGACGAATAATTTTGTAATTCATCAAACGTCTATTTTATTCCTAGGATAAAATATATCTGATAATGAAAAAATCAGCACTAAGTAGAGATTATCGGTTTCGAAACTTCTCAGGATATTATGAAAAGTCAGATACAAGTTAAGCACCGTTTGAAACAGTAGTGCCTGTTTTCACCCTCAACTAAGTGACACCTACATGAACCCCTTAAGTGCACAGTTGGATTTCAACTCTCAGCGCTAAGCCTATCGTTGAAAATCCAACAGTGCACTTTTATTTAGGGATTCATTTAGGTGCCACTTAGTGTAGGTGAAAACGGGCATTAGTCTTTCAAAAGAATATAATCAAGTCTCCAGTTGTGTTTCTCTATGAGAATATATAATATAATATAGTATATAATAATAGTTTCCAGTGTATAATTCTACAAGAAAGACATTTCCAGAACCCGTCTTATTCATATTTCTATAACGATTTTACATACAAAGAGCTGGTTATTTGAATAATAACGGAAAGTATTGTAGATTCCTTATTTCTCGGAAACATTATCAATAAAACTGTGCCCCCTTCAGCACGTTGGACTATGACTCATTTTAAGCCATATGGTGTATCTTCGAATGAGGTGGATAATATAAAATGATAGAACGACATAATATATTCTATCTTTTAGTATTAGGTGTAGGGTAATATGAAAATAACATATTAATCTGCTAACCAAAGTCCCTCATTGTTGGAATGATTACTCATTCCTATAAATAAACAACTAAACAATGTTTTGTGTGATAATAATATGTATGTCAATTTGTTGAAATTCGGGCTAGACAATAATAATTTGCATACTGTTGATAGATAGGTATACTGTCACTACTACTGGCTAATTTGACTAAATACATAGGCTACAAATAACACATACAAAATTAATTTATTTATTTATATTGTTAGGTACAAGGCCACCAATGAAATGTGCTTATTTAACCGAAAATTGTTTTGGTGAATGGAACATTTATAGTTAGCATAACAAATTAATAATAATAAATTGTGCTTTAATTGAATAAATGCTGATAAATATTAAAATTGATTGCAGCCCACCAGGAAATGTGGTTGGGAACGGTTTGAGGTAAACTCATAAAAATAGAGTGCATTACAATACTTACATTTTGCTTTTACTTTAATTTGCACTGCACGGACATTGTTTTATATTCATTATACTTAAAAACACCATTTATATGATTTAAACCGTTTGTGATTGTATTTATTTCATTCTGATTTTAGTCACTCATTTATTAATAACATTGAGAGATTTCAATTGTTTTGTAGTAAAATGTAGAACTGGATTTAGTAAACATCATTTTTAATTTTAATTTGATTTGAGCATGGTGTACAATATATGGGTCATTGGTGTTAGAGTTATTCTTTCACCAAAGAAAGTGTACAAAGGGGAATATTTATTGAATGTCTGGTGTAACATATTTCATAACATGACAGAGGGTATCATAACATATTTTTTATTATAGGTCAGCAAGTATTATGAGCTCGAAATCAGCTCCAGGAATTATAATGGCAACTGGCGTTATGGGCAAATCCCTGAAAGGTATACCCGGAGTGTATATCAGTCGTGATGCTGGCCTGACGTGGAAGAGGATCCTCAAAGACTATTACTTCTTCAACTACGGAGACCACGGCGGACTTCTAGTAGCAGTCAAATACTTCAAATCTCGCGGCGAAACGAGAAAGATATTGTATTCCACCAACGAAGGCATCGAATGGAATTCTTATCAGTGAGTCATTTAATACATTTCATGTTATCAATATTTCATTAATTATTTGTCGATATTAACAACATTAATTTGTAGGTTCAATGCCGATGACCTGCGCATCTACGGACTAATGACCGAGTCCGGAGAGAACACTACAACTTTTACAATGTTCGGTTCGGCCAACGAGCATCATCAGTGGATAATAATCACAATAGATCTGAGGAACACTTTCACACGTAACTGTAGCGATGACGACTACAAGTACTGGTCGCCGTCGCCTCCCAACTCCTCGGTTTCCTGTGTGCTCGGTACTAGGAACACTTTCCAGAGACGTCTCGCTCACACTAACTGCTACAACGGAATAGATTACGACAGACCTTTCAAGAAAGAGACCTGCGAATGCAGTCGCCGAGATTTCGAATGTGATTTTGGATTTATGCTCTCTGGCAACGAATGTATCCACAACAAATCATCCAAATACGATCCCTACGCCATTCCCGCAGATTGCCAACCGGGACATTTCTACAAGCGAACAAAGGGTTACAGGAAAATTGATGGAGATGTATGCACCGTCTCTGGTTACATGGCGTATGTCCCAGACATGATCCCCTGCCCCATCGAACAGCCAACTGAATTCATGTTGGTTGCTTTGGGCAGTAAAATCGCCCGCATAGATCTATTCGACAACTCGACTATTTACCCCGTAGTAAACGAAAGGAACATCGTTGCTATCGAATTTGACATCAAGAACAACTGCATTTATTGGGCTGATATAGAATTGGACAAGATCAGTCGTCAGTGTTTCAATAACGGCACTGCTCAAGAGGTGATTATCGACAGAGACTTGGCTAGCATTGAAGGAATGGCGTTTGATTGGATTTCTAACGTTTTATTTTTCGTCGACGGTTTGAGGAAGAAAATTGAAGCCGTCAGGACAGATTTGATAAAAGAAGCCAGAATGAGAGTTACGATCTTGGACTCGAAGGTGCTATCAAGGCCGCGTGGTATCGCCGTTCATCCTAAAGCAGGTTATTTATTCTGGACCGATTGGGACAGGAACAACCCATCCGTATCGAGGTCAAATCTCGACGGTACGGACGACAAGAAATTGTTCGGGAAGCCAATTGTGCAGTGGCCTAATGGAATAACGATCGATCAAATGTCGGAGAGGATATACTGGGTGGACGCTATGGAAGATTACATCGCTAGCTCTGACTTAAACGGGAGATACTTTAAGCGAATTTTGTGGAACGATGAGAGAGTAACACATCCTTTCGCTGTCGCTGTATTGAAGGATAAGATGTATTGGGACGACTGGAAGGTAAAATCGATATTCGTTGCTGACAAAGATGCTGGATCGAATGTAGTGACGATTAATGACTCGTTCGTCGGTTTGATGGATCTCAAAGTGTTCGCTCACTTCGTTCAACATGGCAGTAATGCTTGCTCATACAAGAATACGAGTTGTGATGCGATATGTCTCGGTGGGCCGGGCAATACTTTCAGTTGTTTATGCCACGATGGTTTGACGAGGGTCGGAGGGAAATGTATGTGCGCTAATAATACCGAACCGTACGCGAACTTGACTTGCCCTGAAACAGCTGTGTCTACTTGTGGACTTGTGAGTATATTTTTAATACTGTTTATTAATACACTAGCTGCGCCTGGTTTCTACCGCATAATTCTCGATTCCTAAGGAATATCCAGGATTCTATGTCCTAATCCAGGTCATGGTCTACCCATGTACCAAATTTCATCTAAATCCGTTCAGCCGTTTAGGCGTGAAAGCGTAACAAACAAACAAACAAAAAATCTATTTTTTTCTCTTTTTTAATATCACTTAAGATTAAACTGCAGTCTTGTCTCTCCTTCTCCCTTAATCCATCCAAGTTGTCTTTAAAACATCGCTTTTGGTGATAAGACCGTCCATTGTGTCACCCTATACGTAGTCTGGTCATAAGTTTTGTCACATATGGAAAGTTAAATAAATGACACAATGAGTTACGCACTAAAACCATTTATATATCAAATAAAAGGGTATAAAATACAGATTTAAACCACATTTAAATTATTCGAAATGTCCTCCTCTTCCTCTTGCTTCGATACAAGCCTTCACTCTGCAAGGCCAGTCATCAATCGAAGCACGCACGACATTCATGTCAATATCGGCGACTGCTTTAATCAGGGATGCTTTAAGAGACTCCAAGTTGCGATGGGGTTTAGCGCAGACCTTCTCCTCTAAGTGCTGCCATATTTTGTAATGCCAGGGATTCAAGTCTGGACTGGATGAGGGCCAATCCTCATGCCTGATAAAGTCGATTCCACGGGTCGTGAGCCAGTTTTGGGTACTTTTTTCTACAAAATGTTATAGATCTGTAATTTATATGGTGTACATAATGAAGAGTATTCTATCTATCTATTAAACTACATTCGAAAGGTTCTCCGGAAATGTTGATTGATTTCCTTTGTTTTGAAAGAATTTAGATTATTGATGTTATCGATCGACGTAGGTGTGTACGTCAGATATAAGCCGATTAGGTGGTCCAGAAATAATGATATCTATGTAGGTATTTACGTTTTGATTTATGTTTTGGAATGTAAACAAACAACAACATTATATAAATGGTTCAATAAAGTTAGAATGAAAAATTCTTCTATGAATGCGTAAAAGTGGTTGAGGCGCGCAGTTAAAATGTCTTCCTCATTTTATAATACACTACCTTCTGCCTGCAACTTCGTGAAATCTGTTTTAATTTAACATAACGCATATCCTATAACACTCGGCAATACTGTACCTTCCCATTATAAAAGATTTTTTGGTATTGGATTAGTAGTGTCGAAGATTACCCCATAAATACGAACTCACAAATTTTATGATTAGTATTAGTATTGAGCAATTGTACTAAAAATGGTAGGGAGGGTCAATAGACATAAACTCGATCTTATGGTTGATATTATGCTATGGATCACGCCATGTTAGATACATAAATATCGCCGAAACACAAACAGTCGCGAAACTAAACAAGTGCGATAAATTGCATGCAAAAATTTAGCTAATAGTAATCTTTTAATTAGGCGACTGTATATTGTGACTCAACATTTATCTTCCGCAAATTGTAAGCAAAAATGGATCTAATCGCGACCTTTTCATTACGCGACGGTAGATTGTTTTCATATTACTCTATGTTAACCATAACTAATACTGTAAATTCTTTCTCATCAGGACCAGTTCATGTGCAAGAACGGAAAGTGCATCTCCTCACTCTCTCGCTGCGATGGTAACAACGATTGTGGGGATCTATCCGATGAGATCGGCTGTCTGTGTGTCCCACCGATGATAATGTGCGATAATACCAGGTGCTACCTACCGCATTGGAAGTGCGACGATGACATTGATTGCGCTGATATGAGTGATGAGAAAGGTGTGTATACCTCTTTGTTTATTAACCTAATGTACTTCTGTATGAAACTGACTTGCTAAAAGTATTGTACTGAACGCATTTTTATTTGCTAGCGTATTCTGTATCCCACTGCAGGGAAAAGGTCTCCCATTTCGCTTTTCAAACCTTTCTATACTGCGTTCCCGATTTAGTTTGTAAACATGTAAACACTCAAAATTCGGTTTGCGCTATAACTTCTTCTTTTCGAGTCGATGGTACTCTTCTTTGTTGTTGTTTTTGTATTATATGAGCCCAGTAGGTGGCCAGGTTTAAATATTTTTTATAACTTTGACAATAGTACTAGTTATTCTGAAATCAACTTAATTACACTTACACTAAAATAAAATTGATATTCGTTTAAGTGGAAATAAGATCAATAAGAAACATGTATTTGAACAGACTAGCTGATAGAACCTATAGTGGTAGAAGAATAAATAGACTAGGTACTGTCTTCTTTGTCAAAACTCACCTTCCGACGTTATAATTTGCTTCCTTCCCTGCCATTCAGGTAAAGCGCGCCAATGACTGATAAGTAGGTTACCATTAATTGATTGACTTATGACCACACGGTAATCACTATTTCCAATACTCTATTCCTTATTTGCATTCCAATGATGGTAACAATACCTATTATATAGAATAAAGTTTGTTTCTAGAATGGATCCAGTAAACCACAAACACGAACGACATGTTTGTAATTTTAATAACAAAATAACCTACAATTACTAGAACAGGAAAAAAATATTTTCCATAATAATTATCTTGTATACGAATTAAAATATTTTCTATGAAAAATATACAAATGTATTATTTTGCGAATTACCTACTTATTGCAAAAGTATTATTGTTACTCGAGGCAAAAACAGCTAGTACAATATTATTACACTATTTGATTAAACAGCTTGTTAGGTAGTTTAGTTTCCCAGACGATTAAACATACGGTTTTAATTATAAAACTGCATGTATCATCGTCTGGGATTCTAAAATCCCTATAGAGTCTTTGTTTAAATAACTCATCAATATTTATTTCAGATTGTGGTCACCGCAACTGCTCTGAAAACAAGTTCCAGTGTGACAATGGTCATTGTATTGAAAAGAGATGGGTTTGCGACGGAGATAACGACTGTAAGGATGGATCTGATGAACGTAACTGCACGGTGAGAGACTATGGATATTGTTCGTTTAAAGACGGTGTTGGCTAAATAAATATAAATACCATCAATGAAGTTCATATGTAACCAGTTTCAAGACAAAATCCCGTGAACACGATGACCACATCTGTTACCGGCCCGGTGCTATAGCCGCCGAGCGCTGCAAGCAAGAATAGTCCTTACGGTGGTTAGATATGAACTTCTTCGATGGTACATCAATGTTTGTATCGTATTTTACTTAGACATCAAAGATGATGATGTAAGAAGCTTAGGGCCGACAATGATAAAAACAAAAACCCAAATCAAGAGCCTACGGTTGCCATGTATGGTTAATAACATTGGTCGATGAAACGATCAGTCTATTACTACAGATGGTTCACTCCGCAAAATCATTTAAATAAAAAGCAACCCTTGCTACAACACAATAAACTGTAATTTAGGTCGCACAGCGATACTTACAGCAATATTCAGCTAGAAGTTGCCTCTCTTTCTATTGTGTAACTTTTATATCTTCTGACTATGTTACGCTTACTGAATTGGCACATCAAGACGAGCCCGCCGCCTACTTGTTTGCTTCATACCTAAAATCCGGAGTGCGCCTTCTGTACTATTCTGTGCTATTACTCAGATTTTGGAATTTCATATGTAAGCAAATAAGTACGCACTTTAACAGCGTTTTTTTTTTACCTAATTGAAATGCTTTGTTCAAATTAAAGATTGTTATTGCATTTATTTATCTCACTCCACACCTCTATATATTGTTTACATTTATTTCGTCAAAAAAGATGATAGTCAACTTTTATGATAGTGATTGACAATTTCGACACATAATGCACACGTCAGGATGGCCGAGCGGTCTAAGGCGCCAGACTCAAGGTTCCCTTGCTCACTGAACGTGAGTTCGAGTTGTTCTGGTCCTCTCTGAGGGCGTGGGTTCGAATCCCACTTCTGACAAACTTTTTGTGAATGTTTCTGCTATTTTCGCGAAATTATAATGTTTATTAATAGGATTTGGCACGTTTTGAATTCTGTGCCGTTCGCTTTGCTTTGCCAATGATTCTTAGATCGGTTATCATAAACATTATTTAAAGTGCGGGAATATAAATGAAATTGACAAATAGGTATTCAAAATGACAACAATATAAAATGATCATTCGACTTTGTGTTCATGCAAATTAGTTTTTTGTTGATTATACAGACAAACATCATGAAAATCTTGTATAAACAGGTTTCAAGGAATATCACTCACCACACTTTTAGAAAACCGTTGTGACACTTTGAATTTCCAAAAAAAAAAATTATCAAGGCTCCAAATTACCTGTATTCAGCAATTATTCTCTTTCAACAGTTGCAAACTAAGCGTCCAGACATAGTTGAAAGCTGTTCAGGCAACGGTTTCGCTTGCAGTAACGACAGCAGCATGTGCATCCCCAACTCTTGGGTGTGTGATGGCGAGAAGGACTGTGATAACGGAGAGGACGAACGAGAACAAAGGTGTAAGGACTCCACATGTGCGCCGTATATGTTTAGATGTCCCAGCGGGAAGTGCATATTTAAATCTTGGGTGAGTTTTTGTAAATTTTCTTGTTCTTTTAGATCGTCAACCACTTGAACAATAAGGTTTTTTCAATATTAATTACTAACTTCTGCCCGCGACTTCGTCCTTCCTCAAGAATTGGGCTATCCAATGCAATAAGAAATTTCAAATCGACTGGTAGTTCCGGAGATAACCCTTTACTGTATGTAATCTCCGGAACTACCAGTCGATTTGAACTTAGGGTTCAAAAGATTGTAGACTATTTCTTGCCTTCATTATGTTGTTTCTGTTTCCGAAGGCTTGCGGATTGTTTTATTATTATTTTATATATTTTAAATGATTGAATTTGCCATACTTTGATATTCAAGATCTCTATTTAATATTAACTTTATTTTTTCTCCTACAAGGTTTGTGACGGTGAAAACGACTGCGGCGATGATAACTTTTCTGATGAGAAGAACTGCAGTAACACCAATCACTCGAAATTGCTCCCTATTCCCGGTACAGAGAAGCCTAATTTCCCTAGCAACGGCACCTGTTTAGAATGGATGTTCAAATGTGACAATGGCAACTGTTTACCTGATTGGTGGAGATGTGACGGTATCAATGACTGCGGGGAAGGCGATCGGTCGGATGAGATCGGCTGCGGAATCGAGATGCCCGAGCTAAGGCCGGTGACGCCCGAACATCATACACCGATTACTAGGAAGTGTGGGAAGAATGATTTCACTTGTGCACCGGGTAAGCATTGTTTTTTTTTTTTTTTGTCTTTCTATCGTTATTTGAGGAATCGAATAGAATAATAGGATCGATACGGTTAGTTACAATAAAAACCAAAATGTTGAAAGACTGATTTATATTTTACTCAAATGTGTTTAAAACTCGAATGGCTTTTTGAATTGTCCAGAGTCTAGACAAGACCTCTGATTCTATCTATTCAAGAATATCTAGAGGTCTGGACTCCAGACCTCTAATTCTATCTAATCAATAATAATTGTCGTTAATTTGGGTCGTATCCAGTACAGAATGCAACTCATACGTCTAAAGCATCGTGACTTAAAGCGTCATATATTTAATTAGTTTTTGCACGCGGCTTCGCCCGCGTTGTAATTATCCCACAGGAACGTACACACGGCTACATATCAAGCTATAGATTTCCAGTATAAGCTGACCTCGCATTGTACGGAAATCCTATACACTGCGAGATCAGCATAAACTGGAAATTAAAACTCAAACGATTTGTTTCAATTAAACCATTTACAGGCACTTTTGAACTGTCAAATAGTCGGTCTTTTAGTCAGAAAGTTGAAGCTAGTTGCCCATTACAAAACGTAGCTCTTTATGGAGAAGAACGGGCAAGAAACGCCAAGGACACTCTTTTAAATATAGAAAATTACAAAATCCTGGGTACATTATTCTTGTTGCTTCTATATGTGAAAACACTATCCAATAAGATTAAAAATAAGCCCTGGCAGATAAGAGACGACCAGTCACAACCGACGGCGCCCGTTCACGAACATGACGCGTGGATCAGCACCATCCAGTTCAACCATTTTGTAGGGAACCGAATGATCCAACACAGTCGCCACCATCAGCGAGACATTTAAGTGACCATGACATACTCTCAACTAGCTATAGCTTGATGTGTACCCGTGTGTGTACTACCGGAATAAAAAATATCCTATGTCCTAACCCAGGTCATGGTCTATCTGAGTGCCAAATTTCATATTTAATCAATATTTCCATCCTCAGGTGTCTGCATACCACTCCAATGGGCTTGCGACGGCGCCGTAGACTGTCTCGACGGTTCGGACGAACGTGAATGTCCATCCCGCGGCAACACTTCCCCGCGCTGTGGACTTATAGAGACGCCCTGTCGCGACGCCAGCGCCTGCGTGAGGACCGACCAGATCTGCGACGGAATATTCAACTGCGAGGACAAGAGTGACGAGATCAACTGTCCCGGCACCTCGGTACGTGTTTTAGACCTTATAAAACCGATCTTTAATGGCGTTTTTCGTTTGAAATTCCTTGTTTCATCTGTTTCGGGAATTATTCTGGCTACTTAGATTATTCTGGCTACTTAGATTATTCTGGCTACTTAGATTATTCTGGCTACTTATGTTATTTTGTTTATTTTCTAATGTTTAATGTGCGACTTATTCGTGCAGGATAAAAAAAAAACTTTATTTCTTTCTTTTCTCAGTGAAAAATGCTGATGTATCAACTAAACCTACATTTATTCCACAGAGCCACAAACCTACAGTAGAATGCCAACGAGGCTTCTTCATGTGCGATGATGGCACAAACTGCGTCTCCCAGCTGGCCGTCTGTAACGGCAGACAAGACTGCTACGACGGCACGGACGAACTGAACTGTACGAGCACCGCCAACGATAACACTCATATGTATCAAGTGAGTCGAGTGAGTTAAACTTTGCATAAGTAGCACGATGTTGAGAAAAATATGCCTGTCCTTTTCCTTCATAAGGTGTAGGAAAAGTGTAACCGGATGTCAGAAAGCGATCATCGCACGAATACTCCATCGTTGTTCGGTCGGATGTGTTCGGACAAGGATTGTCAAAGTCAAAGTCAAATCATTTATTTCAAATAGGCCCTTGCAAGGCACTTTTGAACGTCAACAATTACAAAAAAAAAAATTGATTCTAGTCGCCCCTTCCAAAAGGTAGTTTTCGTATGGAGAAGAATGGGCAATAAACTCCACCGTTACTCTTTTAAAATGTTTTACAATATTTTGTATATGTAGGTACATTAGTTATATAATTATATGTAAAGACGATGCTTCTAAAAATAAAAAAATAAATTACTATACCACAATATAGGTAAAAAGAATTTTTTAAAGAGAGCAACGACAGATAAATTAATTACTTATGTGATAGATACATGGTTCTCACATATTTACAAACATTGTAAAAGTAGACGATTTTCCAAAAAAAAAAGTTATAATTAATAAGTCAGTGTGTGAGGAAGTAATTACAGAATGTAAAATCAATGTCATATAATAAAATATAATAATTTATACAACTTTAATTAGCAACCCGTTTGATTTTGTCTAAATTCTAGATTATCCTATGGAGCTGGACCAGCATGTTTCCAAGCATTCTTATCTTGGATATAATCCTCTAATTTGTAATATGCTTGTTTACAAAGTGTATTTTTAATATGAGTTTTAAATTTTCTTTCATTTAATTGTAAAATATCACAAGGTATTTTGTTGTAACATTTAACACAGTACCCCATAAAAGATGTATGTACTTTAGATAATCTGAAAAATGGTTGATCTATTTTATCTTTATTTCTAGTATTAAAATTATGTCTATCACTTATTTTATTAAAAATATGTATATTTTTTCTTACATACATAATATTTTCATAAATGAATTGGCAAGGTACCGTCATAATATTAATCTTTCCAAATAGTTCCCTAAGAGATTCGCGACGATGTAAATCATAAATGGCTCTGACAGCTCTCTTTTGTAAAGATCTTTGATAAAGATGGATTCAATGTCAGCAGCCCGACCCCACAGTAAAATGCCATACGACATAATACTGTGGAAGTAGCTAAAATAGACCAAACGCGCGGTTTCAACGTCTGTTAACTGTCTTATCTTTCTAACCGCATAAGCGGCCGAGCTTAGCCGCCCCGCAAGAGATGTTATATGAGGTCCCCATTGTAATTTCTCGTCTAGCGTGATTCCTAGGAAAACCGTTTGATTAATAAATTCCAGTTTTTCTCCATTCAATATGAAGTCACATTCGGTACTTCTAACATTAGGTAATTTAAATCTAATGCATTTGGTTTTTTTTTTATTTAGTACCAAATTATTTACCGTAAACCAATCTTGGACCTGAAGAATAGAGCTATTCACGTCGTCAAGATTTTGTGACCGTCGGTTGCTTTTAAAGATCAATGATGTGTCATCTGCAAATAACACCATCTTCGGTTGATTTTGCAATAATTGGGGTAAATCATTAATGTAAACTAAAAAGAGGAATGGACCCAATATCGAACCTTGAGGAACGCCCAATGCATGATTGCTCGCGTAGACTATAAGTCATGTCACTTGTATAGTTTAAAAAAATCTAATATACTGTCATGAGCTGAATGAGGTTGGCCTAGGCTTATCTCATCATCAGTTTATGGCAGTCCATTGCTGAATTAAGGCCAATCCAATCGTACGCCATGTAACTCCCCCGCTACCCTATCCATTATCTCCTCTTCTTTAAAATACTTACATGAGAATAGGATACGACTATTATCAAAAATATACATGACGTAATATTTATTTTAAATATGTTTTAAAAACGGTTATAAAATGTAGAAGTGACACGCTTTTGAAATTATTCTTCTCTCCTTGTCACACAAAAAGATCATTGTACTGAATAGCGCGAAGTTTCTACGCCGTTCCTGTGTTGTGACGTGACGATACAAGTAGTGTTGTCTCTGTCTAGCATAAAATCTATGATGTCTTTGATAAAACGAATAAGTTCTGAAAAATGTAATTTAAAAAAAAACCCATACATAATGCCCTATTGTTTGTACTTACAATGATACGTAAGTTTCGAGCATATCTAAATAACCAAACACTTCTTTCCAGTTCTTGAGCATCGGCGTAGACCAGTCTTCAATAAACTCGACCAGCTTCCTCATATCCTGCTGGATGGCGCAACAGAAGATGGTGCTTTACAGCTTCCTGCCCTCCATATCGAAGGTCAGCGACGGAGTCTGGACTAATAAGACTTGGACCAATGATAGTATTTATAGGTAAGCATAAGTTCGTACGGCCAATCGCACGCCAGTACTAAAAATTGAGCTATAAAAACTACTACCATCATGCGCAATCGTTGAGCTTCCATTATGCGTAGGGTACGCGCCAGCCCAAACAGCATCCTGAAAGCTATAGCTCATAGGTGGGACAGCCCCATACCGGGACATTGGATACATCTACATGCCACTGAGGTGTAGTAATGAATAGTTTGCGTTGTTTTTCTGGTAGATGTAAGTACTGACACGACTACACTAGTTTTTAAGTCGTGTGTATACTATCCATATGGACTATATATGGGTCTGAAATAAATATTTTTATTGTTATTATTACAAATAAAGGCGCTGTCAAAGTCGTGCGGTTGGCTATTCTTTCCTTTAAATCGGGTTAGCGCCGTGTGAGAATATCAATTTTGAAACAAATTGCACCCTAATTATGCACACTAGAATTGTCATAACACGCTTTCAATCACAATCAGAAAGATTTCGAAGAAAATTGCTTCATTTTTTTGTTCACCCGCTCAGTCATAGGCATTGCCATTGTAAGAGTGTTAGGCAATTATCCCGCGGATCAACTTTGAACTCTCTTCATCATTTCAGCTGAAATACTTCTTCTGCTGGACATCATATCTACTATTAATAGTCGATGGCTGGACATTGGCCTCTCACAATAATGACCTCAACATCGAAGTCTCGCATCATAAGCATATTTTGTGACATTCTGTCATCAATAAAGTTATAGAATTGTGAGTGTTAATACTCAAGTATGGACCAGTATTGTACTTTGACCTGGGAATTCTGGGATGATTCATCTTCTTCTTTAGTCTACATCCGAACAGTTTTGAGGTCAGCTAAACCCTGCCATTGACCTCCGCAACTCATTTACTGTGTGATGCTGATATAGTAATAGTAATTTATTTACAAACTTCTTTACACATTACATCAATGAGGTCGCGACCCCTGAACTAGGACACCTGTATGACATGGGTCGGCTTAGACTAGATACAACGCACACATATCACAGTAATTTATATATTTACATAAGGTCAATGCTTTTGAACTTAGAGATTTTGTTCAAGCATTAGGTAATTAATGATTGTTGTAAGCGAAATAATGTTATCAAATCATTTCATCTTTGTAATGATGTCATCCTTTTGTAGAATGTACGGAAATAGCTCAAGTTATCAATAAATGTTTTAATACGTATTTATTTTTTCTAAAGGTTTACAGATTTGGAGCCCTACAGCAACTATAATGTCACCTTCTATATTAGAGACAGCAAGTCGAACAAAACTTACGCGTCTATGAAGTATGTTAACACCACCACTGGAGAAGGAGGTAGGACTTACACAAATACTCGTATTATGTTATTATTTTAGAATAAAAATTATAAAACCTTTACTGAACTAAGACATTTGTCAGTTAATCTTGCATGATCGTTACAATTTATGCTGTTATAAGCTTAATTTAAGACGATAAGTGAAAGCTTTAATTCCTCATAGTTTTTAATCATGAAAAAACATTATCAGCTGCTGCCGTGATTAGACTTTTTGCTACAAAGAAAACCGTTCCTGGCGAGAACAAAGAAATATTTTGGATTCGTTCCGTCAGCCGGGAACAATCCTTGCGACTAAGTTACGATAGATGATCTTTAACATTACTGGACAAATCAGAATTTCAATTAAGTAACCTTCAACGAAATCTCCAAACGGCTGGTTGACACTTCCCGTGACCCAAGAGCTGGCTTTTACCTTGGCCAGAGGCTAAGCATTGCCATACAACGTGGCAATGCCGCCAGTCTCTTGGGTACATTACCAGTCGACAGCGATGCTGATGAATTTTTCAACGAATTTTAGTAACCTTATTTTTTCATTCTTCTTACAGTTCCATCCCCACCAATCCGCCTAAGCGTCCGTCAGCTGATCGGTCGCCGCATCAACATAGTGTGGGACCGTCCGGAACAGCCGCGCGGGAACATTCGCTACTACACGCTGTACTACGCGCCACCGCTACCGCCCGTCGATAAGATAATACAGGCCACGGCAAGCAAGACCGTGTCGGTCGATGTGACGGGATTCTTCGAGCCGTTTAATAACTATTCGTTCTGGGTAAGTAGTTTCTCACATACTCATATAACTAAAGTGGACATTCGCTACTCCACTTTGTACTACGCACCACTGTGACCGCCCGTCGATAAGACCGTACAAGCCACGGAAAGCAAGACTCCGTAGATGTTACTGGATCCTTTGAGCCGTTGAATAATTATTCGTTCTGAGTACCTAAGTAGTTTCTCACATACATATGCAAGTATAGTGTTACATTCGATACTACACCCCGCCCTTATCGTCCGTCGATAAGCTCATACAGACCACGGAAAGCAAGTGCTGTGCCTGTCGATGTTACTGGATTCTTTGAGCTGTTTAAAAAATATTCGTTCTGGGTAACTTGGTCTTTTGTTTGCTGGTGATCTCACTCCGTGAATTTATGCTACATGCCATAGATCTACTGTTTCTTTAATCGATGGTAAAAGTACTTTTTATATTACTTGAGCCCTGTCATTGATATTAAGAGGAATGTTGAAAAACGGATTGTTGACGCGACTTTCGATGAATACATCTGAACATTTGACTCAATGAAATCCTACACCCCCTTGTCTTGAAGAGAATGGTGCTTTTCACGACCTCCGGATGAGTTCCAACTTATGTGCTATACAAATTTAATTCCATTTAAATTATCCCTCATGTTTTTTTTCGTTCAACATTTACAAATATCTAATACCAAATTAATCCTCCCCAGGTAACAGCCACAAACAACGCCTTCACTTCAAAGTCATCACAAGTGATGAACATAACTTTCGACCCGGCTAACGATGTCGATGATCTTGTGAACGCGAGCGTCAAGCGATTGAACGCGAGCGCCGTGCAACTCGACTGGCATCAGATCAGGAATGTCGATGGGTACATCGTTAGGACCAGGCTGCCTCCAGAATATGCCGTACGGGAACCTGTTACTACCAAAGCGAACAATATTACGTGTAAGTTAAAAAAAAAAACAAATAATGCACTGCAATTCATAATTCTAACTAATATTATAAATGCGAAAGTAAGTTGGTTTGTTTGTTACGCTTTCACGCTAAAACGGCTGAACAGATTTGGATGAAATTTGGCAATCACCTGTCTTTTTGTCGCCCACTGTACTGCAATTTATAATTCTAACTAATATTATAAATGCGAAAGTAAGTTTGTTTGTTTGTTACGCTTTCACGCTAAAACCGCTGAACAGATTTGGATGAAATTTGGCGCCTTTCCGGCGTGACCACTTACATCTACCTTGTAAATAACTTTTGTCAGTCGCCTTTCATTCATCCTCTCAACATGACCAGACCATCTAAGCATACTCTTATCAATTTTTGTTACTACATCTTCTAAACCACAACACAAAAAAACAGATGCAAGTGTGAGTTAATCAACTATTTCTCATCTCTTTCAGTAACCAACCTACCACCAGGAGCACTTATATTCATCGACATCCGAGCCTACAAGAACAACGTATTCGGCGACCCATTCACGATCCCCATTCGTACTGAAGGCGAGAAAGGCGAGATCTTGAACTTCACGGCTATACTTTCAAAGGAAAAGAAGACTTCGGTACAAGTGGTGTGGTGGCCGCCTAAAGGGGAACAGTATAAGGATAAGGAGTTGGAGTATGAGGTGCATTACACTAATATGATACACAGGAGGACCCATCCTGGGGAGATGTCTAATGGTGAGTGTGTTTAGTTTTTATACAACTTTTTTACACAGTACAGTATGCGGCCTGATACTCATACAAATGAGTATCTATCTTTATGGCCCATTCACACGCAACACAACCACACTCAAAGATTTAAATCGTAGATGTGCCCTCACTGTACTACGTCGCGCGAAAAAGTGCCCATAGTGAGAAGAGTGACTTCGCACAATAATAATGGCGTTTCCATGACAATCAAGTCAAATGTCTGCGATATTTTGTGTCAGAGGTGTCAAAACGAAACAAACGCGGCCATCTTTTAACACGGCAGGGCAAATCTACGATTGAAATCTTTGACCACACACACATCGCCGCGACAAACGTGGGCAAGCAGTGGTTACTTGTGAATAATATTGCTGCAACTTCTTGCAGTTGTGGTAACGTTCTGCGATGTGGCCAGCCGCTAGTGCGCGGTTTAGCTGGTGGTTGCGTTGCGGCTGCGATGTAGTCGGTATCGCCCATATGGTTGATTTTGACGGTCAAAAGTGGCACGGGTGAATAAACTATACATTTTCATACAAATTAGCGCCCGTCCACGTGTTGTCATTGTGGTACGTGTGATCGGGCCCTAAGAATAGAACGTCGTCTAAAACTCGATGTGTTATATTTACGCGCGGTTACTGTTGTCACTACGAATTGGTGGACTGTTATTGACCAATTTCCTTCTGGTTTGTAGGGTGTTTTAATATTTTTTTGCGCTCGTAAGAGGAATAACCAGTTTATTCTACTACTATACAATTATAGTTTTAACTTATCAACATTATATATTACTCAACAGATACTAGGATTATAACGAAGAACACGAGCGTGTTAATAGAAGGTCTGCACGCATGTGAGAGCTACGTGTTCACTGTGGGACTACATGGAGGACCGCTTGCCCAGTTCGTGGAGATCATCACAAGAGAGAATGACAAGTAAGTTATTATTGTATTATAACGAAGAACACGACCGTGTTAGTCAGAGGTTTAGAGTTCATTGCCACTCCGATGGATAGTTAAAAAAAAAAAAACATTTAAAATGGTTGATCATTATGGTTGTTCTGAAGTTAATGCTATCCATTGCTTCCCTGTATATCTTATTGATAGATACTGGTTATTTACTTTATACAAGATAAACCTCAAGTACAGGACAACCGTGATGGTATATCCGCGTAAATAGTCTCCCTAAGTTGTAATGTAGGACTTACTGATGAGTGTTATGTTTTCAGGGCTCCTGTGAAGAACTTACGCGTTGAATATGATGAGACCAAAGCTGAGATGAAGGTCCTATGGGATGCCAGCTGTGATGCGCTGCGCAAACCGGCCACGTACTCGGTAAGATTATAATTATAGTACTTTCTATGTTGAATTATGAGAAATATATCAGCCCGTGTTTTTCGCAATACTGTATAATTTTAACACTAGACCCCTTATTAATAAACACGGAGTAATGTTATGACAAACTTAAACCTCGAAAAATTTATTGTTAAACTGGGTAAACATAATACAGGGGTGTGGACTTGAATAATAATACTGTTACTTTATGTGCAGCTATCGGTTTTAGGTCGAATTCGACCAAACTTTTATACTTAGGGCCGGTTTTTCAATCGTCAGTTAACTTTTATCCGAAGAATAAGTTTGTAAGTTTATGTGTTTTGACAGTTTTTGTATGGACAATCTGCCAAAACGTCACATTAACAGATACAAATTATATAATGTTTATACTACGTCAAAAAATTCAAAAAATATTCGCAGGATAAGACTTGTATTCATGAATTTTTGCATGAATTTATTTAATGAATCTTATTAATATTATAATTTGTTTTCATTCTTACAGCTGGACATAACAGAACTGACGCAAAATAAAGAGAGTCACTACGAGTTAGTACCTTCAAAGGCGTCCTCTTATTCACACGTGATTGTCAACGTGCCTGTCGGCGGGAGGTACAATATCTGCGTTCATGTGAGTATTACGTAACCTTATATAAAAATATATTTAAAAAAACAGCAACGCTTGCCGCGGTCGGTTTGCGGATGGGTGACCATTCATTACATATCGAGACAGCTCCGTGCCTTGGAAAGCACGTTAAGCGGTTGTTCCCGGCTGTCATTCGTAGATCTTTGACAGTCGTTACGTAGTCACAAGCCCAAAAAGTCTGACAACCAGTCTTCATTATTCATACATCAAGCATTGACATTGTTGAATATTACATACACAATGACATGATTACTTTGTAAAGTATTATATTATTTTATTTATTGTGAATGTGAGGATATATTTTTTTTCTTTTTTTTTTCGGTTAGCTTTAATGATGGTCTGACAGTTTGAGCAGTGTAAGCGCCCTACCCAAATGTCTTTTCTTTGGTATTGTTCGTCGAGTTGAGCTTCTTAAGTTCTGATTGAGCTCCACGATTACTGACAAACGCTGGCAGTGACTGGACAGGTCCACTCAAATCTGTGTGGTTCTTTTCTCAAAAGACCATTTCAGACACTAATCTACATGGTCCTCATGTGGCCTGACCAAGATTATGTCTGGACTCTAAAAGTGTCTGTTCTCAGAGTAGTCAGATAGGAAATGCCGAACTCATCTAGCTAGTTTTTAATAATTTTTTTAATATGACGTGTAAAAGTGATTCCAATATCCTATTTACAGAATAAACAATTTTATTTCATTTCATTCGATGTTGTTTTCTAGCAGTGAAAAAAAATCAAAAGTCAAATAATTTATATCAAATAGGCGCACATATAAGGCATTTTTAAACGTCAAAATTTGCATATAACTTGAATAGATTCTAGTCGCCCCTTACAAAAGATAGTTTTCGTATGAAGAAGAATGGGCAAGACCACCGTTACTCTTTTGAAATGTTTTGCAGTATTTTGTATACATACATTAATTATATGATTATATGTCAAAAATTCTCAAAATCGGATCATATTTCCAGATTTTATCGTTTAAAAACTCAAACACATTATAATAAATGTTAAAATGTCGTCCGTATGAAAAATATAAAAGTGAAATACTTTACAAAAATTTGTGTGTGCCTCACATCGGCTCGGCTGCACCTTATGCCTGATATATGGTGTCTGACGCTGGTTTTCTAATGAACCTTAATGAAAAAGTGGGTGTCAGTCGATTGCTCAATGCCGAGTGTCATGTGCCCTACATATTAAAAAACACTGTCCCCCGCCGCGTCAGTCTGTCTGTCTGAACGCGATAAACTCAACAAGTACCGAAAGGATTTTCAAACGGTTTTCACAAATGGACAAATAGATTGATTCATGAGGAAGGTTGTAGTGTTAATTCATTATGGTTTTGTGTAAATTAGCTTAGATATGACGATTATTGTTGGAATTGGAAAAAATCATGCCGAATGGGAGCTTTACTGGCGTGCGCTGCGTAAACCGTGAGAGATAAATAAAATGTATATTCTACAGGACTGTACATAATACAATGTATGTTCTTCAGGACTGTACATAATACAACGTATGTTCTACAGGATTATAAATCTTAAGAAGTTCAACAAAAAAGTCCGCGATGTGGCATATGTCTATCTTCTAAGGATGACCATTTAAATGTTTCAGTATTTGATAAAAATTTAAATGTAATTTCCGAAGCTATTTTGACCGGTATTATATTTATCCTTATCCAACAAAATATTCTATTTAAATTGGGCATTTAATTTAGATTAAAATATGTCATATCATTAAAATGAATACTTTAAAAGGTATCAGTGATTCAAAATTACGCAAGACAAGCGGCGCACAGCGCGTAGCACCTTCCTCGGCTGTTAGGGATACGATCATCATTTCGCTTCCTTTTAATCCCGGTAGTACGTTTCCGTGGGCTATTTTCCGACATCCACGCGGGGGAAAGCTGCGGGCGAAAGTGAATTATTTATAAAAAACAGTAACACATTCTAAAGAACACCTTCCGTCTCGTCCTACAGGTGAACGTAGAAGAGTCCGCGGTAACATGTACGCAGGTGCGCGGCACCGGGCTGCAGCCGCCCAGCGGCGTGCTGGCGTGGTTGTCGCCCAACGGACACGTCATGGTCAGCTGGGACGGAGGCCCGCCGCACAAGTACGTACCATATATCGCACTATAGGCGTAGTAACATACTTGTAAAAAACATGGGCGTTAATATGACACATAGCTTTAGAAAGGCCTCGATAACATAAAATAACATCATACATCTAATCCCCGAAGGGTAAGGCATAGGTAACTCTAGTGTTTACGCAAGATGTGTAAGGCCCAATTAATCCAGACTCAGGGCTGCTTCTGAGGTCTCGATGTGTCATATTAACGCACAGTTGAAACCGTGGGTAGACGGTTCATGTTCATCCCACGCTGTGTAAAATTTATTGCCGCTAAAAACATATTATGACCTATTAATATAGACAAAAATAATTAAAAATATTCTATATACTTACTACTACCTTTTATTGACAATTTTTTTTTAAACACACAACAGAGTAATTATTTTCCTCATACAACTTTCTCTCAGGAACGAATTCGAAGTAATAGTCTCAGAGAAAGAGATCCCGGACGACTTACTTCATGCAACTGAAGACATGAAGACGATGAGGGCAGAGATGTCGCCATGTTTGATGCAGTCACCTGCTGACGTCACCGGCCCGCTGTATGTTGGCGTTAGGACTATAACACCTGAGGGGTACTACAGTGACCTCAGTGAGGTGCATACCTTGAAAATGGAGGGTAAGTGGAAAAAAGATTGTGGTATTTCAGAGAGTAGGTATTCATTTAGGGTGAATTTCACCAATGAAACTGAATGCGATCAGTACATATCAGCTGCGTTCCCCTTGTAATAAATAGCTCTCCCAACAAGTGACAAATGTGTTATGCAAAATGTGGGCGGGATTTAAGATCGTTTTAAGCCACCAGTGCGCTGTTTGTCTCAAAAACAGTACTTTTCGACCCAATTAATATCCATCAAACATTATTTTAAAACATATGAATTATTAATAATTTTAGGAAATATTGTTGTCTAAATACTTAATTAGAGTATTTCTGAATTCTATCAAGATAACTGAACTGAGGTTTTGATAATTTCATTTCGAGCGTTAATTTATAAGCTTAAAATATCTTAAATCACTGATCAACGTAACTAACAATATTTTTTATCTAACTACAAAATATATCCTTAGGAAAAAACTTAGTTAACAAAAAACATTTCAGGTTCCATAAATGAGAAATAAAAATAAATAAATTAGTCCGCCGTGAGGCCTCCCAGACAGTGGATGTATCGGTCGGCACTCTGCCTGACTGCTGTTGACCTTTGTCGAGCGTACAACGATATTCCACGAGTATAGTATGAACGCCAAATCTTAGTACTAAGTAATATAAGAATAAAACTGTCATCAGATAGAACAAAAAGCTTTTAAATTAAAAAAAAAATAGCTTTTTTGAGCATTGTCACGAGAACCAAACACGTATACCAAATTTCAGCCCGATAGCTACAGTGGAAGTGGGTGAAATATTGATTGCAATATTCCAGGACATACATAACAGTGAAGTTAAATAAAAGCTTTTAAAATATTTTATTGAAGTGAAAACTAATTTAGGGTGCTAAAGTCGAGTGTGCTGATTCTCTTGTCACAAATGCCTCTAAACTAGACTAAAAATCACCAAAATTTTGTTTATTCCTGTCAAACAACCATTTCCCATTCTGAAATAGACGAAAGTGACACAACTTAACTATATTTTAGTTTGACAGCATAAGATGGCATTGAGTTATTAATTTAGTGAAAATGGCAATTTTGCTATTCTGAATTTGACGTTTTTCAACAAAATTTTGATTGTCTAACTAAATTGTGACTATTTTTTTATCGCGATTAAAAATGGTGTGGAATACAATTAGTTGTCATGAACTAAAATTCACACAAACACCGACTTCAGGTGCAAAAATAGTACTGTTTCTTTTTTTTTGCTTATATATGTCTCGAAAATGGTGTCCTATCGCAAAAATAATGAAAATTTCGACTCCCTTTATAAAACTCATAAACCCCTAAAACTCAACTTGTAGGTATTTTTTTTTCATATTTTCCATAGAAAAAGTGAAAAAATCCATATAGACACGTCGAGGCTGCCGACCCCATGTGCGCCTCTGGCTCTAACAAAATTCACGGGGTAGGGCAAGCAAGTACCACGTGGGGTCTCGCGTCAAATTCGATTTTAGAAAAAAATATTTTTAAAAGTAGTTTTTTTTTGTAAAATAGCTTTGTGATTCTCGTAGCCAAAAGTAAGGAATTTTAGTGATAATTTAGTTACTTTGGTTCGGTATACAAGAGAATCGGCACCAAGAAAGTGGGCAGAACGAGTATGTAAATATGAATGCTCTCATGCTGCTGCCACTGCTAAACGTGCTGCCCAGCACCCCCCAAATGAGCGGTTTTTTATGCGGAAGTAAAAGGACGGGCAGCGCGAGCGGCAGTCCGTGCTTACATTCAACTCCGCGGGTTACGTCTTGCCGAGCGCCTTGACGAATCGGACTTGTTTTTTTACGATAGCCAAAATGCCCTTCGAGTGGAGTAATGAAAACACTATAACATTTTTAGAAATGCTGGAATCCCAAAAAACAGTATGGGATTTAAAGGACAAAAAACAAAAATAAAAACAAAGCTTACGACGCCTTTTTTTTTTTTGAGGATGGGAAATCATCAAATGACTTCTCCCGCTCTGGGCAGAGCGAGAGGGTGTGTCAGACTTTTACTGACTAAAACCCACCCGTGTTCCTTCCGTTGCCTGTGTGCCGGGGCCGCGTTATCCCTTTCGGACAAACCCGCAACCCCAGCAGGCATTGGTCTTTCGACCCCGTCGGTTGGTGCTGACATCTCTTTGAGGCGCGCGTGGAACACAACGCGCCGTCGACACGGGCCTGGTCCTTATCGGACGGCGAGCTGCCCATTGCTCACCGTCCGCAAGCCCGCGCCTACGGTGGCCGGAAGTCGGCTCTGGACTCCCGACGCCCGGGGCGTCTCCTGCGGCGACTAGGGCCGCGAGGGCGTGCAGCTTGCATCTCCCTCGCGCGCTCCGCCTCCTCCTTCGCGAGCATAACTGCTTCGCAGAAGGAGGTGACGGCCTCCCATGCACTCTCGCTCCGAACCATGGCTTGAACCAGGGCCGGACGCGAGAGATCGCCGCCGCCGATCGCCTCCGTGAGGACACGACGGTGCTCCGCCCAAGCCGGGCATACCTCCACCGTATGCTCCACCGTGTCCTCCGGGCGATCCACACAGTGGTGACACCCGGGCGTTTCCTCCCGCCTTACGCGGAACAGGAACCTCCCGAAACAACCGTGTCCGGTGAGGACCTGCGTCAGGCGGAAGGTGAGGACGCCATGGCGCCTCTCAAGCCACTCCTCAAAGAGGGGACTTATCGCCGCAATTGTGGCGTGCCCAGCGCTGGGTTGCGACAATCGCACACTCCATGCCGCCATGAGATCCCGCCGGAGCTCTGTCCGCTGTGCCGTGATTTCTTGCGGCAGCGGAGTTACACCCCGGCGTTTCGCCTCCTCGCGCAACTCCCACATGTGCGCGAGGACTTTCGCCTCCAGATCCCATGGCGGTAGTCCGGCAAGGAGGCTCGCCGCCTCACGGGAGACCGTGCGGTATCCCCGGACCAGCCTGATGGCCATGACCCTTTGGGACGCGTTCAACCGCCGGGCCGGTCGCAGCCTCAATGAACGCGCCCACACCGGTGCCCCGTAAAGGGCCATGGACCGCACGACCCCCGCGTAAAGCCTCCGGCAGGAGGCGTTTGGACCCCCCAGGTTGGGCAGGAGCCGCTTCAAAGCAGCCCCAGCCCTATCCAGTTTGGGAGCCAAACGTCGGAAGTGCTCCACGAAGTTCCACCGGCTGTCGAGGACGAGTCCCAGGTACTTCATCGTCGACTCGACACCGATGTGAACCCCTCCCGCCGTAATCTGGGAACCCGACAGTGGCGCGTTCCGAGGACCATAGAAACACATGGCCTCGGATTTGTGCAAGGCCACCTCGAGTCCCAGTTGCCGGATCCTTTCGACGATTGTCGCAACCCAACGTGTCGCTAGTTCGGCCGCCGCCTCATGCGACCTCCCCTGCACCAGGACCAGCGTGTCGTCAGCGTAGCAAACCACGCTGACGCCGCTAGGGAGGTCGGCGCGCAGCACCCAGTCGTAGCCGATGTCCCACAGATGCGGCCCCAGGACCGATCCCTGTGGGACACCGCACGACATCTCTCGCCGGTTCCACTCTCACTTTCACGAAGTGAATTAGTGAAGCTTTAGAAGTCACTGATAGCCACGTTCAGGTGCGGCTGTCTCGACATAGATAGCGATCGCTATTCGATCGAATTCGGTCGCAAAGTCCTAATGACGTCCCAAGACGCGCGCGACGTGCTTGACAAGCATGTGATTTTTTCGTGCGTGTCAAGTAATTTTGACCGTGGAGGGGGCGCCATTAGGACATTGCAACCGAATTCGGTCGTATAGCGATCGCTATCTATGTCAAGACTGCCGCCCCAGGCGTCTTTTGAAAATAACAATTCATCTATCCCATCTGGAGCAGGTACAGACGATATATTTCATCCGATATGGTTTGCATTCGATGGTATGGAGAGCATCCACCATCTTCTACGGAGACGAATTTTCTTTTTTTGAATCTTTTTAAATAGTGAACATATTTTTGTATTGACGACCCCAACATAGTTGGGAAAAGGCTAGGCAGATTGATTTGATATTTTTCTATTGCAAGAAGATATAGCGCGGACGCTGTAATTATTTCGGCGTCTGCCATTGCCGAAAGTCGAAAGCGATGTGAGTGGTAGGGCAGTATATGGGCACACATTTCTCTCGATCCTGCTACGGCAGTAATTAGGTAATTATGGCCGACAGTGCGAGGAGTAGCGGCAGGGGCAGAATGTAAATGAGGCATTAGTTGTCGAGGGGTCTAAATCCGCTACTGAAGTCAAAATGTAAATCCAAGATGGCAGCTGCGAAAATATTGTTTTTGTTTTAAATGATACGTGAGAAGGAACTTTGTTCCAGGCGGGGTGCCCACATTTTTTTTTAAGTGAAAACTCTTTTGGCGCGTTGAGCGATTTTTAGTAGAGGAAAATCTTATGGGCTCGAATCACCGACATGCTAATGGTAACAGTACCCATAATGTAGCTATGAGTATGATGGGTTGCGCTTGTTGTTGCTCGGAGTAATAATAAGATAAGATAAACATTAATAAATAAATATGATTCATCAAATTGTTATGCCTAATGTAAAATAATCACGAGAAGAAGCGTAAGATAAAAAAAAAAAAAATAACTATAACAATAAATTGAAGTTGGATTTAAATTCCAATTAAATATTTAATATACATTATTGCTCTTAATTGAACGAATCAAAGTGGGTTAGTCTGACTATAAACAGAGCGAACGCGGCAACTCTACGCACACATGTACGCGTGCTTCTATGTGAGTGATTTTTCCAAAGAATTTACCTAATCTGTGTGCGCAATTTATTTGCCAAACATGAAACACGAATTTTCCACTTAGACAGATATCAACTTAATGCAAGTGTAAATAAAGTTGATTCTAGGTCGACTAGATTTGTTGAAATAGTCATAAAAAAATATTAAGTTGTAGCGCAAATTGAACCTTAATGTTGGCATTACAGTTGTTTTTCCTAAAACTCGTGTTTGATTACATGTTTGGCAAATTAATTGCGAACGCAGATTAAACTTGACTTCCCGCGCTAGGTGTAAACGCGTTAATTTCACTCGGCGAACCTCCGAACTACCAAACAAAGCGGCGACGCAGAGACTGTTTGAAATTCATATACTTACTTTTAAATTGTGCTTATAGCCGAGTCGTAGGCATCGTTAACAGTATTGATAGTGCATCGTTTGTAGGTACCTCTTACTTTGTTTTCTAAGACCCAGATAAGATATTCAACTAGATGTGATAATCGTTATTTTTGACCTAGGACGTCTAGTTTTTGAGATATTTACGATAAAGTTAAAAAAGCGATTCCAATTACCAATTAAAATACAGGTTCTTTAACAGAATATTTTAATAACAAACAGTGGCGAAACTGGCTTTAAGTCTGATGTCTGATGATCCAGACAGGACGGAATATTCATTACCTAAATCCATTCCACTAAATATGAGTATCTGATCTAGGCAATATATGAAGACGTTTCTTTACAGCATCAGAAATAGCAGAGCCATCACCTCTCCGCGCGATGTGGTGGGGCTGGGGCGGCGCGCTGCTGGTGTGCGTGGCGCTGGGCGGCGCGCTGCTGCACGTGGCGCTGCGCCACCGGCGCCTGGCGCGCTCCTTCCTGCGCTTCACGGCGCACACGCCGCGCTACGACAGCAGGCGGGGACAGGCCATCATCGGCGACCACGGTCGGTGTTTGTTTAGTTCACTTTATATTGTAACATATCGAAGGCCTACCCTCACGGCGTTTATTTTACACGCCGTCGAAACGCGTACGCTTGAATTTTTAGATGCATACGGAACTAGTGCTGCTTTTCAAAGCTGAAACTGCTGCTACTTGCGGCTGAAAAACTGGAACGCGCTTATATAAAACGCCGTCTACATAAGTTCTAAGGTGCATACGTTCTAAGTGAAAGTGCTGTTACACAATCGACTCGGTTTAAGAGCGCTTCAAGGGCGGCTGTCAAATAGCTGCAAAGCGACTGCCGTTGTTAAACCGGTAGACAGCATTCTTAGGTATACACAGCAGATATACACGGCTCTATACAAAAAAAAAAATATAGTGACATTTTACTATACCTGAATCGCTTTAGCGTGGCGATAGCGGTCATTACCCTGTGTATGGTTTTTCGTTATCGGAACATGTTAAAGATCACGATAGATATTGATTCAGCAGGACGTTACAGAACTTTAGTTCTGTTTTTGAAATAAATAATGTTAGAAAATGTAGGTGGGTGGTGGGTCAATGACCGCTATAGCCACGCTAAAGTGATTAGGGTATAATTTTTTTATTTCTTATAAATCTGAAAGCACACACAGCACACACGCACACAGGCAACGGAAGGAACACGGGTGGGTTTTAGTCGTAAAAGTCTGACACGCCCTCCTGCTCCGCCCAGAGCGGGAGAAGTTATTTGATAATTTCCCACCCAAAAAAAAAGAGGTTGCAATGACAGGACCATAAAATCGAAACGAAGTGAAAAATAAAACTTTATTCAAAAAAATTACAAAAATGGTGCTAATATAACCTATTATTATTCCAGATGATGACGACGTGCCTCCTATCCACGGGTTCTCTGACGATGAGCCGCTCGTGATCGCGTGAGCTGCGCCCGCGCCGACCAATGTGATGTAACCGTGATCTTGTCAAAAACATAGTATTTATTTTTTCAATAAAAAAAAACACATTTTTAAGACAAAGTTGTCTGCATGTGGTTGTAAATTCTTCGTTAGTCACAATAGTCGTTTTTTTATGATAGTTATTACAAAACTGCCGTGACCACGTATTGAAACATCGAGAGCGCATCGATTTGATTATTTTTAATTTTTAATTCAAATGCCCCGAGTATTATTATCTTATTCAAGACGCAAATATATTATTTTAGTTTTATGATTTTTTGTATGAATTATCTTTCCTTTGTGTACATTTCTCTAACACTAAAACTTTAGCCGAATTAGTTGTCAATGATAAGGCGTAAGAGAAATGTGCTCAACGCTACCGTCGGGCTGTAACTGGTAAGACTTGTTAAAATATGTTTATAATCTATGTAAAGACATAAGTTTTAAGTTTCCGGGCATATCGGAATCGTTGTAGGTAACATGAACAATTCTCATTTCATTATAATAATTCGGCACCAAAGAATATAAGTACAATGTAAGGGGATATTAACATCTAGCTGAACTGTTGTTACGTTATCATGGATCTCGACATTCCCAATGTGTTTGTGTAGTGTTTTTTACTTTAGTTCCTATATAACGTTTTAGTGCCGCGTCATCTTATTTGACCAGTCTCGTGAAATTGTTAAGTTATCGTTATATGGCTGGGTTCATATATTATGTAAACTGTGAACATAAAAATTAATAAATTTTTAAAAGTCCCTATATTGTGTTTAAATGTTTTACCATGCCACTTTATTTCCTACTCTCTACACCCGACACTTTCAATCACACAATCTGCATCATTTTCAAGGACATTGCTAATCCATTGCTTCATATGTTCGAAAAATATCTTTTAAAATTTTCTTATTTTTTTCTGCTCAACAACGTAGGTACATAACGAAATGAATGTTGTTGAACTGTCAAAATGAAAGCCATTGCTACTGTTAGTGTGTTACGTAATTACCCCGCTGATGATCGGCGGGCCCGAAAAATTTTAAGCGACGGTCGTGTACAGTCCATTCACAATTATTTTACCGACAACAGCAACTTTATCTAAACGACACTAAGGCCCGTTGCACACGTCCCGTTTCTCACGGTACGGCGTGCTAGCCGCACTGCAAAATAATCGTGTAAGCTTGGATATGACACGTCAAACCACCGGTTCTATGGTATACGGCGACGGCGCCGTCCCTCAGTGCTGCCGTGTCTTCAACAAACTTTCATAGTGATCCATACAACACTGACGACCGTGCCTACACACGGCAAATAAACCCTAGTTTTTCACGGCAAGAAAAACGTGTATAACGGGTCTAAAGATAGTTGTGATTTTGACAACCTTGTTAGTGGCAGCCATAGACAGAGAATAGACTGAGCTTTATTGCCAAATCCAAAAGTTCAAATTATCGAGATCCCACGTCGAAATTATCGTTTTTTGGGCAAAATTATCGTACAACAGAAAAATCTACAAAAATAAAAACCCTAAAATCAAATCAAATAGCAATTCAAATTGCTTTTAAACAATGAATAATTTTATACTAGATTCAAAGGGGAAGTATATGCCAAGTTTCACCAGTAGTGGCACTAGCAGCACAAACCGTAAACATGTTTTGTCTGTCATAGTTTTTAGTTCATATTTTTGTGTTATCACTCTAAAATCAAATAAATATAAATAACTAGAGAGAGAATGACAAAGAGATACTTGTTGATGTTGTCAATTTTTTATTTTTTTATTTTTTTCTGCGATTAATTTTTATTTGACTAATGTACTACTTTTGTTATTGGAACAGCAAATTTCAAAATTATCGTACGTTAGACATTCATTACCGTTCATCGTACCATTGGCCAAATTATCGTACGGGTAGGCAATACTGCGTTAGCCTCACAAAAGTTACCACACTCTAGAAGGAGAAAGCGACTATACGGCCAATACCTGTCTCTCTTCTGTAACTGTACTGGCCGGACATTATTTTTGTCTCTCTCGTACTTTTCGGTCTGTATTCACTGCACAACTGCATACGGAACCTACAGCCATTCTCTGTCTATGGTGGCACCAACCCAATCAACATTAAAACGTGATTTTGACAGTGTTGCAAATCAGACGTAAAATAACTGTGAGAGGACAGTCCTCTCACAGTTAGACGATCGCTTTCTATTAGGACACTAGCAGGCCATTTGCGTAACACACAATTGCAATCTCTTTCATTTTGATAGTTTAACAATTGTTCATTGCGTTAGTAATTTTTCAAATATGAAGTAATGGATTAGGAATTTCCTTCAAAATTTTTCGGATTGTGATTGCGAGTTTGTTACACAATTAGGGGGTGGATAAAGTTGTTGCTAGTGTGTTACACAATTAGAGGGTGGACAAAGTTGTTGCGAGAGTGTTAGAAAATTAGGGGGTGGATAAAGTTGTTGCTAGTGTGATACACAATTAGGCGGTGGATCAAAGTTGTTGTGAGTATGTTACACAATTAGGGGTGGATCGAGTTGGTGCGAATGTGTTACACAATAAGGTGGTGAATAAAGTTGTTGCGAGTGTGTTATACAATAAGGGGGTGGATAAAGTTTTTGCAAATGTGTTACAATTAAGGGGTGTATCAAAGTTGTTGCGAGTGTGTTACACAATTAGGGGGTGGATCAAAGTTCGACAATACCGTCTTATATGTGTCTGTAAGTGAACATACCTTCATAACTAACCGTTCAGCACGCCAATAGCCCTCACGGCCCAATCGTGCACGGGCAGTAGTACCAGCGTGCTGTCTCGAGACACGGCCACGGCTACCGCAGCTTGCCGCCCGTGCATCTTGCATATCAACGAACCGCCTATGCCTGTCTGTAAACATAACATATTTACCGTTATTTTAGATAGAGGTTTTTCAAAGAAATAACTAGTAGGATGAAAAATCTCGATTCGAGAATGGCAATTCGCGTGCAGTCAGGGGTCGAGATTAGCCATTCGAGTTCTTGCCCGGAAATCTAGCCAAATCACGATTATCGGAATTAAAATTTCGCCCATTAAACCATAATGCTTTTTTTTTATCAAACTTATTTTAACTTAATGATAAAGAAAACTACACCTTCAGGTATAAGACACATTCCCATAAGGTCACAGTATCTCCACAAAGAGAAAAAAACGTGCAAACAAAATGACAAGATAACTCGAATTTAAGCAAAAGTATAAATCTCAGCCTGTAATGTTCCCACTGCTGCTTTCTAGAGGAAGTTGAGTTGATATCACATATCTTAGAATTTTTGGTTCTATGACATGCCGATTTCCTCACGATGTTTTCCTCCACCTTTTTGAGAGCAAGTGATGAAATGGTTTACGCAAAGTAAAGCGGCTACCTGAGTGCGAAACCACGACGACCTCAATAAACAAATATAAACGAATATTAAACAAATATAAAAACAAATATCTCTCTATAATCACGAACACAGAATAGAAAAATAGTCGGCAGTTGTGGGACCCACAGTACAGCGGGTCCGTAGCGTAACTTCGAGAGTCATTTGTTCGATTAATGGAAAGTCGACTGAACGATTGTTCGAATGGACTTTATTGCGAAACAACCTTTTATCGCCAAACGCTACTTCGACTGAACGATTCATCGAATATATATTAATCGATGGACTGCTCTTTCGAATGAGTTTTAATTTTAAATATATAGAAGTTACGTACGTTTTAATTATATAGAAGTTACGTTACGGACCCCAGTACAGCACTGTATTTCAGTGGTCACCCGAAAAAAAAAAGCTCCGGAATAAATATACCTACATTATTACTACAATTATAGACAGTAGTTAGATAATCACCACGGTGCTACGCGCTTGCACAGAGGCGCACAATGCATCTTTCGGTACGTTGATCTCGTTGAGTGACAGGCGTCCGTTGCACGAGTGGAGGGATGCACGTTGCCATCGCGACTTCGGACGCATGGCTGCAATAGAAACATGCACGATCGAACTTTAAAATGTATAGAGTATTTATTCATTGCAATGTACTCTAGATTGCTCAGATTAGGTACTACCTTCTTCCTAACATAACAACTCGCCTGGATTCTCCGGGGAGGTAGGCCGAGCGATATTAAACACCATCATTTTGCCAGTTATAATAATAATTTTTAATGTCTTCTACATTTAATAGACAAAGCTTTTCCCGACCGGAATTGAACCTTGGATCCCATGTTCAGCTTTCGTTCTTGTGACTTCTAGGCCATCAAAAAGGCAGCTGAGATCGCCTTTGACAGGTCATTGAATGACGTTGAGCGTAGTATGTGGGTACAGTTAGCAACAAAAGTCAAATTAACACTTCAGCTTTCTAAATCTTAATTATTGAGCAAAATGGATATTGTAATTTCCATTTTTGTTGATTATGACTTTACTTATATTCACCCACATCTGCATCCGCATGACCTCCGCATTGATTAATGCGGGTGCGAAAGTCTAAATAAATGCGCTCGCATTTGCGGATGCGGATGCGGATGCAAATATCCGCAGCATCCCTGGTGCTTACCTACCTATAGGATTACTTTCGAAAAAATTACAAAGTTACGTTTATATGGCTTTGTTTTTTTACTTACCTTGATCAAATCCGCCCCATCCAATGAAATTGCATTCGTCTCCCAATTTAGGGTCAGCGAGACAGGCTGGCATCAGGTTTATTCCAAGTCTGAAGGGTCGCTTCCAGTGCTAAAGAGAAACATAAGTTTAGTTCATACATAGTACCTACGATTTTTTTTTTAAATATCTCATGATTGTATTACTAAGATATTTAGATATTGATCATAGACATGTCGTAAGCAGATTTTATGATTCGTCATTACGCCGTCATCACATCGAAGTTGAACGAAGTCCGAAATACGTGACTACACACTCGAAGAACTACAGGCCGCTTCGAGTCCTCCGAGCACCAGATTCCATGGACACCTTAGCGGTTGCCACGGCATTTTGTAAACGGCGTTTGAATTGTCCACCAAATGTTGTTGCATTCAATTTGCATTTTGCCTTCGGCATATTTAATAAATGCCAGCGTTTGTGAACGGACACCCCACACATATAGGTAAAAATCATAGGTATGTGGTTTTTCTGTCATTAACATTAGGCTTAAACTGCAATGATTGACAATCGCTAGTGAAAATGTATCTAGGTTGTAAGTTATTTCAGTACTATCTAACTACTCTACTCTCAAACAAAAGACAAACAACTCTTTCTCTACTAACAAAATGGATTAATAGTAAAGTTAAAGTATCTATTTATTTATTGGATCACCAATAGTGAGTACACAATTACATGCAAATATAAAAAAAATATGGAACACAACTAACTTACTAAATTAAATGACTAACTAACTAACTACTGCTATCCTGTAACCTGGGTAGCGTTCCGACCCCAAACGACTCAAAACTGTGGATAAGCTTTTGAGTCGTTTGGGGTCAAAACGCTTGGGTCACGGCTGAGTGCGTGTCTCCTATTTCAGGAAATTTCTCGCCGACTCGACTGGTCGACACTTCACATGACCAGAAGGCTGGCTCGTTTTTTGGCCAAAGAATTAGCATTGCCATTCAACGTAATGCAATGCGGCCAGTCTTCTGGGCACGTTTCCGGATGACAGCGATGCGGACGAGTACTTCTTCTTCGAGTATCCTTTTGTTTTTATATGTTTATCCAAAAAAAAGCACAAATATTAGAATGCGTTTTCAATTATAGAAGAGACCACATCGCATCGTTCACTTATAATCTAGGTACAATAAAATTAATTATAAGTAAATGACTCACCAAAATAGCGAGGTTGTTGTGAAGCCCACCTTGCTTATACTGGGGATGTAAGCGGTAGGAAATGACGCGGCTTCTCGAACGCGACCTCTCATTGAGGTTCCAAAGTCCAGCGATTAGTGTGATATCCCCGGGAGAGCTCCTAGTGGCGAGAAAACAAGGGTTAGTCAAGTTATGACCTCTATGTAAACTGGCAATTATGGCTTATAAGTCCATTAAGAGCTGTAGGTATGACAATTACTTTTCCTTATAATTTGATGTGTGTTTAGTAATAATTAAGAAGTTATTACGTACATTCGAAATCATCCAAAGTCCAAACAAATAACTGAAGGGCATTTAAAGAAATTAGTAATAAATAATAATTACTCAAATCGTGATAAGAACAGTCGATGGCACTACTACGAATTAAAATTATTAGCCTTCAAGTTGACATAACTTTAGACTCAAAATAATATATCAGGAATCTACTTCGTGGGCTTGTCTTTGTCGGGTGTATTCTATTGTATACTAAATAATGAGATAGCGAAGGTTGGTAAACTCATCCCCCAAACGTGTTCAAATGGGGACGAAAGTTTGAATGGAAGTTCGTCATTTTTGTCGATGGGAATTCCTATCGGGTCACGGCTTGTAATCACATAAAAGTACCTATGAACGCAGTCAGCAGCTGTAATAGCCGCTCTGGGATGAATGAGCGTCGCATAGCACTGTACTGTATTTATCTTGCGAGTTGGTACCACTAGTGCCAACCAAGGATGTGACCCGTTTTCCGTGTCGCCTATCTGTTTACCTGTAAGGAATTAGGTCAAAACTGATTGGTTATTACTGCAGAGGAACTTCAGTAGCAAAATATAATAAAATACATCTACCCAGCTTCATTTTACATAAAACTAAAATATGAAACTTTGAGTATATACGTACAAAATAAATGTCCTTGAAGTTATAGATTCTGACATAGGCTCTTATGAATCCATAATAGATACCTACCTTATCTTATGTGCCCTAACTCAAGTGCTGATGCTGAGAAAATGCCTCACAAATTCTTATAATATCATCGTAAAAATAATTACCTTTGTTTATTAACCCGAAAGTCTTTGATGTCTTTCCACAATCTTTAAATACTTGGCGATCTTCAAAATCGCCGTCATTAACATCAAAACTCGTATCAAATGATCCGTCCACTAACGATTCCTTGCTATCGTCTGCAAAGCTTTCAGTGGTTGAGGTTCTTGCTATTAAGGATGACTGTTTGCTTTTATTCCTTATCAAATTAAGAAGTTTAAAGTCTTGTAAAACGTTAAAGTCTGGGTTGGATTGGTAGCTGATGGTTTGGCCCTCTGTATTGTAGTTCGATTCATCTGAGGCGGTTGTAAGTTTTATTGGTTTACGTCGTGGTTTTGATTTCTTATCATTCCCTGAAATTATGTTAGACATTAACATAATTATTATGTTAGATATGATAATAGATATTTCAAGCTACATAAATAAAATAAAAACATGTGTAGGTATAGTTTAGAAAAATACCTGCTCTAGGATCGATAGTAGAATATCCAAATGTGCCGCTGTCATTATCGTCATAATCGTCGTTGCCTCCGTAACTTGGGCCCTTATTTTTGTTGAAAAATGTCCAATCACCCCGACTTTGTCCATGATCGGAATACAGTCCAGTAAGGCCGGGTTTTGGAACTTCTACTTCATAATCTTGAACGTAATCATCTGAGGTGTAATCGTATCTCGTGTTAGATTCTTGCTTCTGCTTATTTGTGTGCTTAACATTTTTAACATTCCAATAGGGATCGTCATAATCGTAATCTGGTGAAGCAATCTTTGTCTGTGTAGCAGGTTTAGATTTGTGGCTTTGATGCGCATATTTTCGTTGTAATAAAACGTCTCTTTGCTTCTGGGCAATATTTTCCTTGTTCGATCTTTTGGGGCGTTTAATCTTCCTGATGGTATCAGGGAAATATATTTTTGATTCATCTTGGTTTTTATTTTCTAACGGTAGCACGCAACAAATTTTGTAGCGTTCTGTGTTTATTTTCCTTGCGTCTCTGTTACAAAATAAATGATTAAATTATTTATACACTAAGGTCACAGAGTATTATCAGCGCCTGTTTGGTGTGTAAATAGAGGAAATTATAAATTAACTTACTTGATATCAAAAACGAGCCCGTTGTTCGGATTGCATTCAGCTTTTTTCATAAAAGTGCAAATATTTTCAGACTGCTTTTCTTTGTAATTCATATTAAACGATACTTTGTCATTATAAAGAATATTTTTATTGGTAACAATGTTTTCAGTACTGTTTTCACTTACGGTGGTGGGTGTGGCAGCGGTAGAAGTATTAACCAAATCCTTCCAAACAAATATATCATTTTCAGGAAACTTAAATATGAATTTGTCACCTATCTCAGGTGAATCAGTTCGTTCTTCAACAGATTGCAGCTCTTGAATACTGTTTTTGACTACGTTACCATTATAAACTTTCTTCTCTTCTTCAGGCCATTTAATAAAATTTTGATCAATTACTTCGTCACTCGTATTATCGACATCAGCTTTACTCATATTAATACTTTCTGAAGATTTCATAACACTGTCTGTAATTAGATTATCATCTTTAAAAACAATTTTTGCACTTTCATCTGTATCGAACTCAGTCAAATTTTCAAATTTTGGTGGTGGTGGTTTTATGCCTTGTAAGTTGGCAAATTTATCGTTTAACCACCAGAATGTACCGTCTACTTGAGCAAAAGCGAATTTAATAAGAAAAATATAAATGAGAGATTGCGAGAGCATCGTTTATTGTGTGTATGCTCGCTAGTTAGAATTTAGTTCAAATGCAGGATGTTGCACTGGTTGCAAAATTGTCGCGTGATTTCGATATAATGCACTGGTCTATTATTCGCCGTCAATTATGTTATTCGCGCTCAATGCGCCTTGTTCCTGCGCACGTCCTGTGACTGTAGATCTGTGTCGAGCACTGAACTGACCGGCTTTTGTTTTGGTACAGTTAAAATTAATATAGGGCTTACGCAACGGTACCTACTACTTATGATACATAATTTCGCTTCTTATGTTATTTAGTGTTGGAGCAGGATATCTAATCTATACTCTGTTTCAAAACAACATGATGAAAAGTAAGTATGGTCTGGTGGATTTAGGTAGGTTAAAAGATACAAATAAATTCTCGACTCGACTCGAAAACACAAGTTTTTTTTTCAATCTTTATTTATTTACAGGGTTTTTGTAACTGTCACTTTCTAGTAGGATAGATATTTATGCCAATTTAATTTTCTTCCAACTGATCCAACAGTACGTAAGTACCTACCTAATTAGGTACCACTAAAAGTTTGATCAACTCATAAGTTTAGAAATGTATGTAGGTAAAATATGCGAAAAGCAAAAGTGAAGATGATTCTATACTAACTATCTTTCGAACTCTCGAAGGCACATTTCGGTACCTACTTGAGTAGGTACTTATAGATAACTCTTACTAAATTGTTATATTTATGACGCAATGATTCGTAAAAAAACTTAAACGAGGAAAATACTAAGAGGAATAACAAAAACCACTTTTAACTTGATGATTTATTTATTAAATGAACACATATAGCCAAATTTAATGTTTGCAGAGACTATGTGACATTATCGGGAAGCGACGGTGAAATGGAGTGCAACGAAAGATTTTTTGATCCGGTTACAAAGTAAAAAACGTATTCATCACAAATGTTCAGAATATATAGTAATGGCCAACCATATTCGCATTAATAAAACACAAAAAAAGACACGGAGTAGTAAGTATATAAAATATCATATAGACACAGCACTCTCATAGTATGTGCCTACCTTTTTACATTTGTAAAAGCACTAATAAGCTGGTGAACATATTACTTTTCCTTTTCTTCCGCTCAAATCCTCTTCTTGGTTTACAATCTTCTGTATTTCAGAAGCAGTTTGAACGGTTCTTCCCTGTACAATCGCCTCGTTAGGTACCGATGAACTGTAGTCGTCCTTATTAATAGTATGAACTTGGTAGATTATAAAGTAGTCCTCATTAATTCTCCTTACAACGAAACGGATGGGATAATTCTTTTCGCCACATCTGCAGGAGACGCCCAAAGAGCTTACGACTTCCGCTGCAGTCTCTGCTTCATAGACGGGAAATGATTTCTTAAAACCTTGGATGTGGTTGAAGCTTTGTCCACCGGAATATTCTAGATAGTTAAAATCTACGAGCGATGTGGTTTTTCCGTCGACACATTGACATTGTAAGTCATTATCTTTAGAAAGCGAATATTTTAAACAAGCCGGAATGGACAGATCGTCGGGGAACTGCATAACAGCTGTCCAATATCCTTAAAAATTTTCAATATCCGCATGTGCAGTAGTTAAAAACACTGACAGAACTATTAGTTGCCACATGATTGATGATACGATGTGTTTTACCACATTCGAATAGTGTACTGCTTTATTTATATATTGGCAAAATAACCTCTGACTTCGATAACATTAGATAGCCGTTATTAGGGTTCCGTAGTCCAATGACAAAAACTGAACCCTTATAGATTAGACACTTCTTTCAGTCCGCCGTCCGGATGTTAGACATGCATTTTACTCAAAGCCTACTTGCACTATATCGACGAAAATTTTAAAAAGGTGTATACAACGTGTTCATTTTGATATCCCATATCTCTAGGGTATTAATAAGTTTATTACGTTTAACTGTAAGTCGTTGAAGCGCTCAATGGAAAGCGTAAGACATTTATGTGATACAGCTGACATACTGGCACTGCAAGAAACCTGGCTCCTGCCGCATGAGCTGCCATTACTTGGTACTGTTCATAAGGATTTCAAATATACAGGAAAGTCGGCGGTAGACACGTCGGCAGGAATGCTCATAGGACGACCTTATGGAGGAGTAGCATTACTGTGGCGTAAGGGGCTCTTCAAGTCAGTATGTGTAGTGCAGTGTAACAGTGTTCGAATTTCGGCCATAAAAGCTTGCTTAGAGGATCGCGCGATTTTAGTGATAAGTATTTACATGCCAACAGATTCGACAGAAAACTTTTTCGAATTTACAGAGTGCTTGAATGAAGTAAGTGCCATTATTGAGGCTAATGATGTTGAAGCAGTTTATATGTTAGGGGATTTTAACTCTCACCCTCATCAACCTTTCTGGACTGAATTAAGTAATTCAGTTTAGATCAGAACTGGGTATGTGCTGATGTGGAGAAATTAGGCTTAGGATCAGACAGTCATACGTATGTGAGCGATATGAATGGTAGCAAGCGTTAGTTGGACTACTGTTTTGTTACTCAAACAGCTTGGCAGTCCGTGCTGACTGTCAGCATACAGTATGATGTTTTCTGGTCTGATCACCTTCCCCTAGTTATAGAGTGTAATTTGCAAACGATTCCAGAAAAACTTGATTTAACACAGTTAGTGCCAAACAAAATAAAATGGCATGAGCGTGGAGGTGATCAGATTAAAAAATGTCATGAATTATGTAACTCTGAGTTTAAGAATATATTCTTAAACTCAGAGTATACATTTTCCGGTACTGTTTTCCAATTGTGCAGACAAAGTTTGTGATAATGCAGAACACAGACGTGGCTTGCAGATGATGTACCAAGATATTGTAGGTATTTTGTCTAGGGCTGCCATACAGACTCATGAAGGTGTTCGGCCGCAAGGAAAAAGTCATATTATTGGGTAGAATAAGCATGTTCGCGCTGCTCACGTGGAGGCGAGATTTAAGTATCAGTCATGGTTGTCTTACAATAAACCCAATTCCGGCAGAGTTTGGGAAGAAATGCGAGACAGTCAAAGGGTATTTAAAGGCAAGCTTAAATGGTGTCAAAATCATCAAAATCAAATAAAAATGGACATAATAACATCTCAAAGATCATCCAAAAACTTTAGCCGGTTTTGGAAGTCGACATCTCGACTTGATCTTAAACCAGCTTTGGCGGGTTGCAGTACACCAGTGGAAATAGCGAACACTTTCCTGAACCACTTTCATGTTTCCTCGCCGCTGAAGCCTTCTGAATCAATGGTCGATGCTGAGATCTGTCACAATAGCCCTGTCATTCGTTTTACAGCCAAGCAAGTATCATCTGCAATACAGAAAATGGCCAGAGGCAAGTCTCCAGGGCATAACAGTCTCAGCATCGAGCACTTGAAACATGCGCGTATACATTGTCCGAGAGTGTTATCCATGTTTTATTCTTTGTGTTTAAGTCACTCTTCCTCCTGAGTTGATGGACACATTAGTTGTCCCAATCATAAAGAATAGAACTGGTGATGTCTCCGACGTAAGTAATTACAGACCCATATCACTTGCCACTATACTAGCTAAGGTGTTGGACAGTCTGTTAGATAAAACTCTCAACAAATGGTTGAAATTAAAAGACGCACAGTTCGGGTTCAGGCCCGGACTTTCCACTGAAAGCGCAGTATTGAGTCTTAAACAGACTGTCCAATACTATACTGACAGAAGCACGCCTATGTACGCGTGTTTCCTCGACCTCTCTAAAGCTTTCGACCTCGTCTCCTATCACATATTATGGAAAAAGCTCGGGGAAGCATGCGTGCCAGCCGAAATTATACGTGTTTTCCAGTACTGGTATGTTAATCAAGTGAACTATGTAAAGTGGAATAATTCACTCTCTGCTGCGTATGGGTTGGACTGTGGGGTGAGGCAGGGGGGGCTCACCTCGCCCAAGCTTTTCAACTTTTACGTCAACGACCCCACCTGCACCGTGGATGACAAGAGGAATACAGATGGCAATGCGACGTCGGGACCGTGCTTTCCGTAAATTTAAAAAGGATCGGACTGATGAGAACTGTACAATATTCAAGACTGCAAGGAATAGATGCAATGAGATGATACGCAACGCTAAACGCCGCCATATTCTTGATACTATCAATACTTCCTCTTCTGCCGATATTTGGAAATTTCTTGGAACTCTCGGTATCGGCAAACCGCGACACTTAGACCTTCCTAATTCAATTGACTTAGACGATCTCAACCGTCACTTCTCCTCTGTTTCTACCATGGATCGTCTAACCAAGCAACAAACTTTGTCTTTAATATCTGGTCTAACGCGTCCTTGTATTAATCCTTTCAGTTTCATTCCAGTTGAGTCGGGTGAGATCAGAAAGATCATTCTCTATTAAATCCAAAGCTGTGGGATGTGATAATATCACCCGTGGTATGGTCATAACTATTCTGGATTATCTCCTACCCGCGATTACCCATATTGTAAATTTTTCCCTGTACACCGGAGTATTCCCTTCCCTGTGGCGCAAAGCCTATGTTCGTCCACTTCCTAAGGTATCTAATCCCTCTCTTCCTACCGACTTCCGTCCAATTTCTATACTTCCCTTCCTATCCAAAGTGCTCGAGGCCTGTTGACCACCCTGATGCGGCAGCCTTAAGGACCGAAATGCTAACCAGATCGGCTTTCGAAGGACTAAAACGTTGACTTATGGGGCGGTCAATGATGTTGCTGGGTTATTTCAGGTGGGAGTTTAAAAGGAAAACCACAGGGATGAGCACAAAACTTATATATTCCTCTATTCTTTTACACACACATACACACACAATATACAGAAATAGAAGAATAAAATAATTACGCCTTAAACACTAAGAGACTAATATTTATAGAACAGACTTTAGATCTGACTAAGCTAGAACGCGATGGTGTTCAGAGGTACTAATAACTGAACCCGTATTACTTTATAAAAGGTTGAGAGACGACTGAACTGTACTCGTATTGCCTTATGAAAGGATGAGAGACGACTGAACTGACGAATACACAAGTGGGTTTTATTTATAGTAGTGACACACACTATCACACAGTGTGTGTGTCTCTACTTACACAACTTTTTCATCGCCTACTTACGTCAGTGTGTTTGTATTTGAGGGGATTCCACGTTCGCGGGGAATGCGGGGTACTAACATATTTGGGCGTTCCGGGGGAACTGAAACGTATGAAGGGGACTCAACTGCGCAGTAGAAGTTGCACATAACATTGTTTACGTTAGTGAACAAAGGAATTTACTTAATTCTCGACATAGTGACTCGATTTCCTTATGTGAAATAGGTATACAGGTGGGAAATGATCTATCTAGCGTTATAGTCTACTTTAAAATATAGTACTATGTAAGGATAAAATATTACAGAGCTTTTTAGTTAGTATATAAGGATATATAAGGCTTTTTTACATGGAATAGTCATAATTTCAGTTACACTACCCTTTTAACAAGAATCATGTCTGTAATCAATACTTTTATCTTACATGCTATGTCGACAATGATTTTATGATTTAAACTCGCACTACTGTGCTTCCCTTACAAGGCCTGTGTACACAAACAATTCTCCAATTTTGTTTATCATAACTCTCTAATTAGCCCACTTCAATCTGGGTTCAGGCCTGGGCACAGCACAGTTTCCACCCTCCTTAAAGTGACTGGCGATATAAGGGCAGGACTAGAAGACACCAAAGTTGCTGCTCTAGTGTTGGTTGATTTTTCGAATGCCTTTAATACCGTCAGTCACGACATCCTGTTAGCTATTCTGTCCTATGTTATGGTCAATCTCGAAGCACTGGAATGGTTTTCTTCTTATCTTCAGGAGCGTCAGCAGTCCATTCATATTGGAGATTCTTCATCATGCTGGTGTGATTTGGAAGCTGGTGTTCCCCAAGGCGGTATTCTTTCTCCTCTTCTGTTCTCTATTTTCATTAATCTTATAACTTCCGAGCTTCAGTGTGCATATCATCTGTATGCGGATGACTTGCAGTTGTACTGTCAAGGGAAGGTTGATGAAATACCTGACGCTATCGACAAGTTAAATAGGGACTTAGCTGTAATAAAAACCTGGGTTGATAAATTTGGTGTTGCAGTAAACCCTACTAAGTATCAGGCAATTATAATTGGGAGTCCTCGTAGTATTAGTAAGGTGTATGAGTCAACCTTGCCACCAGTTCTCTTCAACGGTACGATCGTTCCATTTAGCACTGACGTGAAGAACCTAGGCTTACACATCGATGGAACCCTGAACTGGCATACTCAAGTAGCTAGGGTCAGCCAGAAGGTTACTGGAACGTTGCGGGCTTTGTACAGACTAAAAAAATTATTACCATAAAGTACCAAGGCAATGCTTGTGCAGTCCTTAATTTTCCCTATCATCGATTATGGTGATGTGTGCTATTATGACCTGAATGCAGATCTCCTCGACAAACTAGACCGTCTTCTCAATAATTGCATTCGATTCGTTTTCAATCTTCGTAAATATGATCACGTCTCTGCGCATCGATCCCTTCTAAAGTGGTTGCCCATACGGCAGCGCAGAGAGCAAAGGGCGCTGACCACCTTGTTTTCATTTCTTGACTCTCCCTCTTCCCCTAGTTATCTAGCCCCCCACTTTCAGTACATTTGCGCAAACCACAATAAAACTCTACGTTCATCACACAATCGTCTTCTTCAATATCCCACTCATCGCACTGACTTCATTCACTCTTCCTTCTTCGTTCAATCTATATCCTTGTGGAATGCGCTCCCCCAGGAAATCAGGATGGCAACCAACCGATTATCCTTTAAAGTTAAAGTTCGCGAGCACATTCGTAAGAAGCTGGCAGTATCATCACAACGGTAATATTTTCCCATTGTTTGTGTTAGTATATTCGTGTATTTATGTGTATTTATTTGTTCTTGTATTTATTTATATTGTATTATATATTTAAATAAATATTTATTACACAATTTTCGATATTGCACCTACCACTGTTTATCTCTGCATCACCCAAAGGTTGACTGGTAGAAAATGCCTATGGCATTAAGTCCGCCTCTGTATATTTGTGTGTAAAGTGTTAAATAAATAAATAAACGACCTTATTGCTGGACTCAGCAGTAAACGGATTGGATGTTGGATTGACAACGTTTGCGTCAATAACCTCAGTTACGCGGATGATATGGTGCTGCTGGGTCCAACGGCCGGCTCCATAAGAGAGCTTTTACAATATTGTGAGAGGTACGCTGTTAGCCACGGCCTAGTTTATAATTGTAAAAAGAGCATTTTCATGATCTTTAGGGCCTCCGGTAGAAAGCAGTCATACGAGCCAGTTATCAATCTCAATGGTCAACCCTTGCAAAGGGTGAAACAAATTAAATACCTAGAGAGCATTACGTAACGGAGGACCTTAAAGATCATGAAGATATCGAACGCGAGCGCAGGGCTCTTGCTGTGAGAAGCAATATGCTGGTTCGCAGGTTTGTGTGTTGTAGTAAGGAGGTTAAAATTACGTTGTTTAAGGCTTACTGCCAGACCTTCTACACAAGCAGCCTGTGGACCAGCTACACGCGGAAAACAATGGACGCCCTGTGGGTCCAATACAATAACAGCTTCAGAATGCTTTTGGGGCTCCCGCGCTTTTGTAGTGCATCTGGCATGTTCGCGCAAGCGCATGTTCATGACTTCCACGCAATGGTGAGGAGAAAGACGGCGTCGCTATTGGAGAGAACGCGGTCAAGCCCCAATAGCATTCTGAAGATGTTAGTGGACAAATTTGACTCACCGATAATGAATCACTTCATGCAGGTGATGGTTAGGCAGAAGTGATTAATTACAACCGGTGAAATATGATACATTCACATTTATGTATGTAAATATTTTGTTTCTTCTGTGAGCTTAGTACCTACTTATAATAACACACTAACATAGCTTTTAAGTTTTTTGTAACTAACTAACTAACATAAATGGATCATTGTTGTCTTTAAATAAATAATTTAATAATAAAATTTAATAATTAAAGAGACCATGTCAAAAAATCAACTGGCACATGTTTTTTTTTTTTTTTTCGTTTTTCATCCAAAATAATTTGACCAAGTCACTATTATTTATGTAAAACATCTTTACGTGAAATGTATTGAAAAAAAAAACATTTAGTTCAGACTATATTGGTCCATAAAAAAAGAATATGACGACGTCGCATTTTCTTAGCTTTAAAGCTAAGAAAATGCGACGTCGTCATATGAATGATTGGTTTGAATAATAATAATATATAACACACCGAGAGTCTAGTGTTATGTTATCTTCGAAACTATTTATTTTTGGAACACTTGTTCTAGGATTTTTGTATTATTTTTACTTACAGCATATAACCTTAGAGTTATGGGACATCAAAAGGATCACGTTCTTTATAAAAAAAACTAGCTTCTGCACGCGACTTTGTTCTCGTAAGACGCCACATTATACTAAAATAATAGCAACATTTTTATAAAACTTCCCTGTGTGCTACGTTTCTAGTTTTGGTCGCAACAGCCAAAATATACAGAGAGTCAGGGCTGGTGACGCGGGAGCAAGCGACGTACAGTTGTCCGTGTGAGAAGCAGACTAACTTGGTTTTAATATGCGAAATGGCAAAGTGAAGATGATTCTATATTAACTATCTTTCGAACTCTCAAGAGCCCATTTCTATACCTTGTAATAGATAAAGTTATTTTTTGATGCAATAATTCGTAAGAAAACATACATGAAGAAAAAAAAACACTTTTATCTAGATGATTTAATTATTAAATCCACAGTTATAGACAGAAATTATATTTTGAAGGGATGTGACAATAGATAAGGGGATGTGTCATTGAAATAAAGGGCAAACTGAAGAATTTCTGATCCCATTACATAATAAAAAAAAGTATTTATCGCAATATTCAGAATATATGTATAGTAATGCCTACCATATTAGCATTAATTAAAACAACAAAAAGACACTGAATATTTAAGGATATAAAATAAAATATAGCCCCAGCACTCTTATAATATGTACCTTCTTTTTTTCATGCGTACTAAGCTGGTGAAATTGTTAGTTTTCCTCTTCTTCCGCTCAAATCCTCCACTTGGTTTACAATCTTCTGTATTTCAGAAGCAGTTTGAACGGTTCTTCCCTGTACAATCGCCTCGTCAGGTTCCGCAGAACTGTAGTAGTTCTTATTAGTATTATCTCGGTAGAGTATGGAGTAGTCATCATTAATCCTCCTTGCAACCAAACGACTGGAATAATTTTCTTCGCCACATCTGCAGGAGATGCCTAAAGAGCTCACAACCTCTGCTGCAGTCGTTGCTTCAAAGACTGGCATTTTAAAACTTAGAATGTGCTGGGGGTCATTCTCTCCAGGGGAACAATCTGGTAAGTAAAAATTTAAAAGCGTTGTGGTCTTTCCGTCGGTACATTTACAATGTAGATCATTATCTTTGGAGATGTATTTGTATTTGAAACAGTCCGGAACGTGCAGATTGTCGGGGAACACCATCACAGTTGTCCAATTTCCATAAAAATTTTGAATGTCCGCATGTGCACTAGTTAAAAACACTGACAGAACTATTAGTTGCCACATGATTGATGATACGATATGTTTTACCGCATTCGAATAGTGTACTGCTTTATTTATATATTGGCAAAATAACCTCTGACTTCGATAACATTAGATAGGCGTTATTAGGGTTCCGTAGTCTAATGACAAAAACTGAACTTTTATAAATTAGATACTTCTGTCATTCCGCCGCCGCCCGTCTGGATGTCACACACCATTTTACTCGAATATTACTTGCACTTTATCGAAGAAAATTTAAATAAAGGTATATTTATTAAAAAAACTAGCTTCTACCCTCGAATTCGTTCGCGTGAAAGTCGTAAGACATCATAATAGCCAAGCGAAGATGATCCTATATTAACTATCTTTCGAACTCTCGAAGGTACATTTCTGTACCGTAATAGATAACTCTTATTAAGTTACCTTTTGATGCAATCATTCGTAAGAAAACATACCACTCAAACACTTTTAACTTGATCATTTATTTATTAAATACACAGTTATAGACAGAAATTAACTTTTGCAGAGATGTGACAGTAGGTAATGGGATGTGCCATGAAATAGAGGGCAAACGAAAGAATTTCTGATCCCATTACATAATAAAAAAAGTATTATCACAATATTCAGAATAAATAGTAATGCCTACCATATTAGCATTAATTAAAACAAAAAAGACACTGAATATTTAAGTATATAAAATAAAATATAGCCCCAGCACTCTTATAATAATAACAACAACGTTTTAAAAAAGAAAAAAAAAAATATGTACCTTCTTTTTTTCATGCGTAAAATCACTAAGCTGGTGAACTTGTTAGTTTTCCTCTTCTTCCGCTCAAATCGTCCACTTGGCTTCCCTGTACTGAGGCCTCGTTAGGTTCCGCAGAACTGTAGTTTTCCATATTAGTATGATCTAGGTAGATTATGGAGCAGTTATCATTAATCATCCTTGCAACCAAACGTCTGCCATAATATTTTTCGCCACATCTGCAGGAGATGCCCAAAGAGCTCACAACTTCTGCTGCAGTCGTTGCTTCAATGACTGGCATTTTAAAACTTTGAATGTGCTGGGGGTCATTGTCTTCAAAGGGACAATCTGGTAAGTAAATATCTAAAAGCGTTGTGGTCTTTCCGTCGGTACATTTACAATGTAGGTCATTATCTTTGGAGATTATTTTGTACATGAAACAGCCCTTCATATATATATTGTCGGGGAACACCATAACAGCTGTCCAATTTCCATAAAAAAATTCAATATCCGCATGTGCAGTAGTTAAAACACTGAGAGAACTATTAGTTGCCACATGGTTGATGATACGATATGTTTTACCGCATTCGAACAGTGTACTGCTTTATTTATATATTGGAAAAATAAACTCTGACTTCGATAACTGGCGTTTTTAGGGTTCCGTAGTCCAATGAAAACAACGGAACCCTTGTAATTTAGACACTTCTGTCAGTCCGTCATCTGAATGTTACACATCAAATTTACTCGAAGCTTACTTGCTCTATATCGATGAAAAGGCCAGCTTAGCCAGCGGTTCTCAAACTTTTTTGGCGACGGAACCCTTTTGGAAAACAAAATATTTGCCAGAGCCCTAAAATAATCAAAAGCTGGTTTTATCTGTATTGTAATACGTCAAGTATTAACATTTGCATCTAATGTGGGGTATGAAATAGATTTTTACGTTTCATCTGTCAGGCTTGATTGAAGAGAGTTGAAGTCGCATGTCAGGTTCGGCATCCACTCTATTTGGTTTTTATAGCTGCGTAGGTTGAGTTGAGAATCCTGTTTCGCATAGTTTGTGACTCTGGTCTAACTACAAATAGTCTTGTTAAAGATTTACGCCGCGATAACCATCTCACTTCTGTATGGAGCAGTAGTATTTTATGTTTGCTGCTATAATCTTCACACAACATTGAAAGCAATCAAAATTGCAGTGGACAAGTTTTATTTATTTATTTTATGTTTTTTTTTTTGACGAAATTCTTTATTTTTACCGCTTCCTCAAGAACAAATTTTACATATGGTGGCATTTGCTTAATAGCTGTTTTTGCAGATGTTGCATAACTTGTTCCACTGGGCCCAAGTTTAATTTTTTTTGACGTAGGAGCAGTATCACGAATACAAAGTAAAGTGCTTATTTGTAGTTTCATAGACACGATTAAGAAAATCCCTGCACCAAATCGAAAATTTGTTCTTGAGGAAGGTGGGCTCCGCAAAGTTCCTGTCCCCGGCTCCTCGAAAATACTGGTCACAATAAATCAGTATTTTCGCGGGGGCACAGAGGCTTTGCGGAGCCCAAGGGTTCCGCGGAGCAAGCACACTTTGAGTATAACACTGGTTTAGGGAATTGTTGGATCCCATAATAATAAAAAAAAGATGTTTCTAAGTTAATTTACTATTTAAGTCAATCGTTTCTGAGATATATATCTTCATACTTTTTCCGAGAAATACTGTGAAAAAGAACTTATTTTTGGTATTCAGCTGCATCTGGTAAGTCTGGAAGCCGACCTCAATATAGTTGGGAAAGGGTTAGGCTAGGCTAGGGATCATCCCCACCGAATGTGTCTCCACGTTGTCGTCGTGGTGGGGCTTGTGCGTCTCAATGATCTTGGGGCTCTGCCGGTAGAGTTACTCATGCCGGAAAGGCCCAAGTGAGAGACCAGACTAAGAGAGATACCGGGATGGGGTCGCTCCTGATCGATCGACGATAGTCGATCGACAGATGACGTGACCATGCCGCTGCGGTGCAGGCGCACCAAAGTGGCGCGTGTTTCTCTCGTTGAGGAGTAGTCTTCAACGAGAGAACTTTCGGCGGGTTCGCTGAGTCGGGTTGGCCGGACAGCGAACGGAGGCATGTCTAATGCCGCCGCCGGGGGCTTGGCTTAATTGCCTGGCCCAGAGGAAGGCTACCTCTAAGATAAAAAACCACCCAATCCTAAGCTTTGAAGCGCGGTGAGAGGATGAATGGCTGGAGGGAGTCCAGTCGCGAGCGCTTCCCCTACAGAGCACCTGCCGCACTCTGTAGTATGTAGGCTTACCGGGTATCTAGGCTCTGCCCGGTGGACACGTAGTACCTATATCTACTCGTGGGATTTACATGGATAAACCAATTAAAAACACAAAAAACACAACAATGGATTTGCCGATCGTGTTGGTCGAGCAGATGGGTGTGAGTGTGGTGTCAGATTCTGACACCGCATCTGAGAGGATGAGTGTGGCGAGCGTGGCGAGCGTAAGCTCAAAGCGCTCGCGGACGAAAGGGGAGGGGGATGAGCGTGCTTCCAAATTTTGGAGGACGCACGCACGCAAGGAGGATGAGGAGCACGCGGGGTTGTCTTCGAGTGAGGAGCACCTACCGGCTGCCAAAGTGCCGACAGGCAAGAGAGGGCGAGGTCGCGCAATTGCTGGAGCGTCAGCTTCGTCGTCATCGCGCGATCCTCTGGGTCGTTTTCTTAAACGCCCCGACACGCCAGCACCCAGCGGAGGAAGCGATTCGGGGACCGAGCAAGTCGAGGGTGCTTCCACCAAAAGTCCCTCTTTGATCAGCACAAAGGGGGAGATCAACTCCGCTAGGAGAGAGGAGAGGCGGGCAGTGGCTCTGGATGAGGTGTCCGAAATGGCCAATCAGGCCAGAGAGCAGCGGTCTGCTCGCTTAACCGCTGCTGAGGATCTATCGGCGGCGGCCCTAAGCCGCCAAGTGACGGACAGCGTGGACGTGGTTCTGAAGGTTGCCACCAAGTCTGGCAACCTGAAGGGCACGTTTACGCGAGCTCTTAAGGAGGCGGCAGAAGCAATTAAGGAGGCGGTCGGAGTCCTCCTTAATCGCACGACCTCAGAGGAGACGGCGAAGTTGTGGGAGGAGAACAGCCGTCTCCGATCTGAGTTGGAGGACCTCAAGCGGGAGTTTGCCGCTCAGAGGAATAAGCAAGCAGCTCCCACAAGCACCAGCCTCCCTCTTGCCGCGCCTTCATTGGCCCCTGCACCTGGACTTGCCCTGTCGGACTACGACATTCAGAGGGTGGCAAGAATTTGCATGCTGCAGTGTGGAGGCATGGTGAATGCCCGACTGGAGGCCATGGAGACGCGACTCCCCCCGGCCGAAATCCTCCGGCCGCCGCTTTCGGCAGATACGTGGAGGAAGGAGGAGTCCGCCAGGACGAAGCCCGTGCAGGTGGCAAAAAAGCCTGCACAGGGGGCCAAAAAGCTCACGGAGGGGCCAAAAAAGCCCGCGGCAGGTATGTCCGCGCCCCTTCCCACTCACCTGCACTCGCAGCGACCGCGCCACCCACCCAAGAGGTTTGGACAACGGTGGTTAAACGGGGCCGCAAGAAGAAGGCGGCAGTACCGGCACCCTCCGGGCCTGCCAAGGGCCGGGCTCTAAAAGAGGGCACGAGGACACCCAAGGTCAGGATCCCACGCTCCGAGGCTGTAATCATCACCCTGCAGCCCGAAGCCTCAAACAGGGGCATCAATTATAAGTCGGTCCTGGCGGAGGTAAAAGAGAAGCTGAACTTCAGCGAATTTGCCACCCCGGGTGGGTTTGTTTTTAGAACGGCAGCCACAGGTGCCAAAGTGTTTGAGGTCTCAGGTGATGCAAGGCAGGAGAGGGCGGACGTTCTGGCCGCCAAAATTCGAGAAGTCCTCAAACCAGAGGACGCTCGGGTGTCCAGGCCCACTAAAACGGCTGAATTGCGCATAGATGGGCTGGACGACTCCGTGACTCCGGAGGAAGAAGTGGCGGCCATTGCCCGAAACGGCGGGTGTCCGCCCGAGAGCGTGCAGGCGGGTGATATTCGCAGCAGCGCGGCCGGGCAGGGCACAGTTTGGGTGCGGTGCCCGGTAGCGGCTGCAAACAAGGTCGTAGGTGGTAGACGGTTGCTGGTGGGGTGGCTGTCAGCGAGTGTTAAACTCCTGCCACCCAGGGTCATGCAGTGCTACCGCTGCCTGGAAAAGGGTCATGTCCGGGCACAGTGCACTGCAGAAGCAGATCGCAGTGAGCTCTGCTATCGCTGCAGTCAACCTGGGCACAAGGCGGCCCAGTGCTCCGCGGCACCAAACTGCAGTCTTTGCGCAGCTGCAGGAAAGCCTGCGGAGCACAGACTTGGCGGGAAAGCCTGCAAGGCTCCGCGAAAGGTTGGCAGGAGAACTGGGCCTGCCGGAGGACCTAAGCCTGTCCCACAGCCAATCAACGAAGCGGTTGACTCCCGACCCAGGGAAGGAGGTGGTGCCGAAGAAATGGAATGCCAGTGATGGCACAATTCCATTTCCTCCAGGCGAATTTCAACCACTCTGCCAGAGCTCAGGATCTCTTGCTCCAGAGCATGGCAGAGTGGTCGATTCACGTGGCTGTGGTCGCCGAACCGTATTTTGTCCCCCCCAGGGATAACTGGGTGGGCGACTTGGACGGTTTGGTGGCCATCATTGGCGGGGCTCTTGTCAACCCGTCCCGAGGTCACGGCTGGGTAGCCGCCCTCGCGGACGGCATTGGCACGGTTGGGGTGTATTTTTCACCCAACAAGAGTCTCGCCGACTTCGAGAGGTTCCTTGTCGAGTTGGGTGCCGTCGTGGGCCGATTCCACCCTCGCCCGGTGCTGTTGCTGGGGGATCTCAACGCCAAGTCTGCGGCGTGGGGATCCCCTGTGACCGATGCTAGGGGCGAGGTGCTGGAGGAGTGGGCGGTCACGACTGACTTGACCGTCCTAAATCGGGGCTCGGTCCACACGTGCGTGCGGATGCGGGGCGGGTCTATAGTGGACGTATCGTTCGCTAGCCCCGCAGTCGCGGGCCGTGTCTGCGACTGGCGTGTCGCGGTGGAGGTGGAAACGTTGTCGGATCACAGATACATCCGCTTCGACGTTTCCGCCCAGACCACCGGCGGCCGCGGTCTACCGGCCCCGCGAACGGACGGTCCGCGATGGATGCGTAAGCGCATTGACAGGGAACTTCTCGAGGAGGCAGCAATTGTGCAGGCCTGGAGCCGGGAGTCGGCAACGAACGGACCCATCGATGTCGAGCAGGAGGCGCTGTGGTTCCGCGGGGCGATGACGCAAATTTGCGATGCGTCCATGCCCCGGGTCCACGCACAGTCCGCAAGGCGCCAGGTGTACTGGTGGACCGCCGAGATCGCGCAAATGCGCATCGCGTGCGTGGCGGTTAGACGCCAGTACACCCGATACCGGAGGAGACGTCGTCGGGTCCCTGACGAAGAAGCCGCGCTGTATGAGGTGTACCGCGCGGCTAAGGAGACTCTGTGGCTGGCCATCGGCGAGTCCAGGACGCGAGCCAGGGAGGAGATGTTGGAGACTCTAGACAGGGATCCGTGGGGGCGCCCTTATCGCGCGGTTCGAGGGAAACTTCGAGCCGTGGCGCCTCCACTTACGGAGAGTCTCCAACCCGAGCTGCTGGAGGAAGTGGTCGCAGCCCTCTTCCCGGCAAGAGCGGAGCATACTCCGCCGCCGATGGCTTTGCCCACAGCCGCAGAGTCTACAGAGGACGAGAACGCCATCAGCGTCCCAGAGGTGACACAGGCAGAGATGAGGGCAGCCGTGATGCGGCTCCGGGCCAAGAACGTGGCTCCGGGGCCCGACGGGATCCACGGCTGCGTGTTAGCCCTCGCTCTGAAGGAGCTTGAGCCCCAACTGAGAGGACTCTACACGGCGTGCCTTGAGCGGGGCCAGTTTCCCACTTTGTGGAAATCTGGTCGTCTGGTCCTGCTCAGGAAGGCGGGGCGCCCTGCGGACTCGCCGTCCGCGTACCGGCCCATAGTGCTGCTTGACGAGGTGGGCAAGCTGTTTGAGCGTATAATCGCAGCCCGCCTCGTCAGCCACTTGTGCAGAGAGGGGCCGGACCTGGACGACAGTCAGTTCGGGTTTCGGCATGGGCGCTCCACGATCCACGCTGTGTCGCGGGTTAGGGTCCTGGCGGAGGAAGCGGTGTCCCGGGGCGGGGTGATGTTGGCGGTGTCCTTGGACATCTCCAACACCTTCAGCACCCTGCCCTGGAGTTGTATTCGGGAGGCACTGCGCTATCATGGGGTGCCTCCCTACCTCCACCACATCGTTGGGGCTTATCTGTCGGAGAGGTGTGTCACCTACACGGGACGTGATGGCGGAAACCAGCGCCGCATGTCGTGTGGTGTTCCACAGGGCTCGGTTTTAGGACCGCTCCTGTGGAACATCGGGTACGACTGGGTGCTGAGGGGCGAGCTCGGTGCCGGGGTGGACCTGACGTGTTATGCGGATGACACGCTGGTCACTGCCCGGGGGAGCTCGCACAGGGAGGCAGCGTTGTTGCCGACGGCTGCGGTCTCACAGGTGGTGGGCCGCATACGTCGCCTAGGCCTGGAGGTGGCCCTCAGCAAGTCGGAGGCCATGGTGTTTCATGGCCCCCGGCGGGCGCCGTCACCCGGCTCACATATCGTGGTCGGGGGGGCTCGGATCGCTGTCGAGTCTACCATGAAGTACCTAGGATTGGTGCTCGACAGCCGGTGGGACTTCGGGCCCCACTTTCGACGGCTGGCGCCCAAGTTGCTGGGCGCTGCTGGGGCGCTGTCAACGCTGCTTCCCAATCTGGGGGGCCCGAGTGCCGCTTGTAGGCGGCTCTACGTGGGGATCATGCGATCGATGGCCCTTTACGGGGCCCCGATCTGGGCTGCTGACCTGACGGCCGGTAGCATCGCCGTAATGCGTAAACCGCAGAGGGCGATGGCCGTCAGAGTCATCAGAGGGTATCGCACGATCTCCTACGAGGCGGCTTGTGTACTGGCCGGATCCCCGCCCTGGGACCTCGAGGCGAAAGTACTCGCGTCATCATATCGGTGGCGCGAGGAAGCGAGGGCGCGGGGCGAGCGACCGATGCAGCGACACATGGAGCTGCATCGGTCTCAGCTTCGCGAGGTCCTGGTGGCGGAATGGCGGGACAGGCTCTCACGCCCTACCGCCGGCCTCGACATCATCGAGGCGGTCCGGCCGGTGCTCGAGCGCTGGCTCGGGAGGAGGCACGGCTCCCTGTCGTTTCGGGTGACGCAGGTGCTCTCGGGGCATGGTTGCTTCGGGAAGTACCTGTGTCGCATAAACAGGGAGCCGGACGCCCGGTGTCACCACTGCGTCGACTGCCGGGAGGACACGGCGCGGCATACGCTGGCAGAGTGTGCCGCTTGGGAGGAGCCACGCCGTGCCCTCATCTCAGAAGTAGGCAGTGACTTGTCGCTGCCGGCCCTAGTGAATGCGATGGTCGGCAGCGGCGAGTCCTGGGACGCGGTGGTTTCCTACTGCGAGCCAGTCGTCTCGCAGAAGGAGGCTGCGGAAAGGGAGAGGGAGATCTCGTCCACTGACCCGGCCCGCAGCAGGCGCACCGGGCGTCGGCGGAGGGCGGACAACGCCCTCTTCCAGCCCCCCTAAATGGGTCCAGGGGCGACGGACTCGGGGACGTCCGTCGCCCCCCACACATCAGGACCCGAGGTGGCGGCGCGAAGTGTTCCACGCGCGCCCCTCTTAGACGTCGCGGGGGGAGTCAAACACCTCACTCCCCCCCCCTGACCTGAGGAGGCCCGCGGTGGCGGGCCGGCACCAGCCGGGGGTTGCGGAAGATTTCAAGTTCCCGCGACCCCCGGCGTAGGTGTGAGTTGGAACACCGGGGTGGTTTTTAGTCAGTAAGAGTCTGACAGACCCCTCCGCCCGCCCCAGGGCGGGGGACATCCATGAGGATTTTCCACCCCGGAAAAAAAAAAAAAGAAAAGGCTAGGGATCATGATGACAAACTTATTTTTGCGGTCGATAATTTGAATGGAACCCTTCACTGTGTGTGGTCTGGCACGCACTTGGTAGGTTTTCTTGAGTTTGTATGTAAGAGATCACGCGCAGTGACGCGTTATTGGACAATTAAATAATAAATTAATCTGCGTTAGGTATTAAATGAGAACAAGTTAATAATGGCCCTGATATGTATTACAGTACCTAATAAACAATCTGTGAATTACTGTCAGAAGTCATCACTCAAAGATAAAATGTAAGTGCCTAACCACAGCATCTAGAATATAGGTGCTCAGCTGTTGCCATATTATTATTTTTTTAACAACGAGTAGGTGGGGGTATCCTTTTTTGGTGCTGCTCTGGTTTACGTAAAATCTGAACATTATCATTTAAAAAATGATTTGTATTCCTTAAACTTATTTAGTCTGTTGACATTCAATAAAATCCTTCTCTCTAAAAACTACACTGGGGATAGGAACTCCCAAAACCGTATATTTCGCTCAAATTTTCCGTGTGTAACGTATTCGATGACAAATTAGTTTACGTCGGAGCGTCTCCCATGGCAACATCCTCAAACTCTTCATAAGAGTTACTCTAAAAACTTCGTGCAGTTTCCAAATTGATTTCGATCGGAACTAGAAACTTAGTGCTGCCAACCGATAACTTAGTTTGTCGGGAACTAACGGGAATTTGTTTTCTAGTATTCATTAAACTTTTGCAGCTGTTATCCGTTCTGAAGCTATTGCGATGTGGAGTGGAAAGGAGGAGTAATGAAAATTTCTCTCTCCATTATATTGTCCTTCATTGTTTTCAAGTTGAAAATCTATTGACACTTATAAAGTCTATTGACTCGACGAAGTTATAAGTTTTAAAACAAAAGATTCCCAGAAAAGATAAGACATTTTCGTGTTGTCAATTGATAAGTGTTTTATTATTGAGTTCGATTCAAAAATATTACGAGGTTTGAAACTGGGCTAGAGCATCCTCTCGGTGATTTATGGACATTTTTGGTCATCTCGCTGGTTTCGTGATGAGGCAAATATCGCACTAGCACTTCGCACTTAATGACGTTGCTAGTTCGTCGTTACAATTTAAGTTATTCATTCCTGCTATCGAGAGCTGTGGTGGCCCGGTCGTGGTTTCGAACCCATGCAAACGCTTTACTTTGTGTAAATAATGTCATCACCACTGCTCTCAAAATGGTAAAGAAAAACATCGTGAGGAAAGCGGCATGTCCTAGAACCAAAAATTCGAAGATATATTGTGACATCAACCCGCACTGGGTCCGCGTAGTAGATTAGTGTCCCAGTAGTGGGAACATTCCTGCTGTTATGCTATTCCTGCTATCGATCGCAACTGGCCTCTTAGGTAAGGGCTTCGGCTTTTGTTACACGGGCATTGAGCCACAATGAAAAGATGAAGGGAGAAGAGATAGAATGAAAAAATAGGTCCCAGGTCAATGGGAATGGTTTGTGCGTTGGTAGAGATAAAAGCACTATTTGTGGTCATGGGCCTCTGCAGTTCACTCTTTTGCAAATGCAATGATTAGCCCTAAAACTTAGTTTGCCGATTCACGATTCACACTTTTAAGATAATATAAAATGTATATTATCTTCGACATATCGCTCACCGTAAAATTGAATGTACCCCGCACACATTGAAGATTATAATATATTTTACCTTATTAAAGGATTTGGCTCGGTGTAATGTATAATATCTTCAATGTGTCTGATGACCTTAAGTGTTTCGGGACTGAGCTTCCTATTTGAGATACCTAGTGAAATTATTTTGGTGTAAAAATAAATAAACTGCGAATCGGTGATCTAAGTTACGGCTACTACTAACTATATTGTCATACTAAAGTATGACAATATAGTTCTACAAACATCTACGAGTATCTAGCGTGTCATATGGTGTGTATACTTTGTGCAGCAAAATAAACATTCTCACGCCAATTTCGAGAGATTTACAAAGAGAACGGAACAAGTCGAGTTAAAGCGAAACTATTCTTGTTTATGCATTGTGCACTGAAGTAAGATTCGTAAGGAGAATGCGGCAAGAGTTCATTGTGTATACAATTAGAATGCATAGTTCGCTCTCTCGAATTACTTTCAGGTTGGTGCAGAAAATTACAACGGCAGGTTTTTTCAAGCGTTCTCTTGAATCGACGAGTTCTTTTACTGAATAACAAGCGCTGGTTTCCTGCTTTGTTTCCGGAGAAACTAGTTTTTTGTGTTGGAGTACCTAGTGTTACGTCTGGACGTGGAGAAATAGCAGGAGATCACAGAGACATAAAATAGAGAAGTTACAGTGTAGATGCATAACTTGGGCGTTAATTAGGTACATTGGTTTTTAGGGTTCCGTAGTAAACAAGGAACCCTTATAGTTTCGCCATGTCCGTCTGTCTGTCTGTCCGCGGCTTAGCTCAGGGACAGTTAATACTAGAAAGCTGTAATTTGGCATATGTATACATATTAATCATGCCGACAAAGTGTTAAAATAAAATCAAGAAAAAAAAAAAACTTCCCCACTTTATGTGTAGGGGAGGTATCCCCTACACGTAAAGTGGGGATGTTTTTTTTTTCTCGTCTACCCCATTTTGTGGGGTATAGTTAGAATGTTCGTTCAAAAATATTGTGAGTTTGTTTAAACCATTTTTGGATTCAGGTATCCGTTTGCGAAATATTAAGCTTTTAACTGATTTTTTTTTGTTAGAGTCAAGTGTCCCCCCCCCTGCCAGCTAAACGGTTGTACTTGTATTTGTGAAAAAAATCACAGCAGTAGCATATATAACGACATTAAAAGGAAAACTATCAGAGCTAAGTCTGCTGTCTGGCTGTACAGGTTAACGAGTAATAATCAACCAACTTTGCGGTTTGTAAAACATGATCTGCCATACATTCCGTATGGGAGAACATGTTTTTCAACTACAAAGTTATGTTTGTTCTTGGGGTAAATTACATAAAGACATTTTTTTTAAACGGCCTCGTACGTGGTCTTCTACTTGGCTAGATACTGCCAACTCCTATCTTCATTCCACTACTTACATAAAAAATATTTATGATAACCGCGCTTATAACTAAGTACTAGGTATACGTAGGTTATCGTAAATATTTGTATAAACATCTAATTAAAGTTTCTGGGTATTGATAAAAACAAAAACGAAGTAAATATTCCTAAGTTCTATAGGTAAAAAAAACACATCATCTTCCGTCTTTCGCCTTTGTGATCAGCTGTACCAACACAAAAATGCGAATGAAACGAATCTACAAAACGGAAGCAATGTCTCGAATGGTTCTCGAATCCGTACCGTTCGACCGGGGAGATTTGTGTGGGCGCCGTGAGAGCATTCCGAGGAAATAGTCGCCTTCCACTGTGCCAGACATGGCCGAATACTTTACGGAATATGGACACAGAATAGGTGAATAGATAGAGCGAAGAAATGAATTCAAATGCCTGACATTGTCGGATGTCTAGGTACTCTGGAAGTGAGACAATCATGTTCCGAATGGGGTGGCAGGTTTTATAGAAAACCCTGATTTCTTAATGTGATAACTTAATAGGTACGCGATTATTGAACATAAATCTAGCTACAGGCTACAAACGCGAATCTCCAATGATTAAACTGCATACAACTTCGTTTGACCCGGACTGACCTTAAGGTGCTTGCGACCGCGACCTTGAGCGTCTGGTCATCTCTGTTCCACTCTGTCCAGCAGGATATGAATGAATTCCCGTACGCCCTAGCACCCTGCGTACGGCGAATTCACACTGGAATTATTTTAATCAAAAAACAAATTAGAGCGTCACCAGTAGCAAAAGATACATTTAATCAATAATATTTGTATTTTTTTACAATGAGATTTTAAATGTATTTATCACACATAAGAACGTGCAATGTAATGATAGAATATCGAATATTAATCATTTGCTTTATTTCTCTTCATGAATGAGATTTATTATTAACTCACAAAGATCTTATTTTATTTGTTACAAATCGCGTAATTAATCTGTGATTTACAAACTGATTCCTTCCAGAAACAAATAGTAAGTAAATGAAAATTAACAAACAATTATTTTTGTACTTTTATTTAAAAACACAACCTAGGTATGTTCTAAGTCTAACGTTACCCAGTCCTAGTTACATTTTACTTAGATATACATTTCTTTCTTTTCCAAACAAATACAAAATACGAGCATACCTACCTACACAAATTCTAAGGTACAAACCCTAGTGGGGCAGAATCCATCAAGATTTTAGATTAGTAGAACCTGCCCCACCAAATCAAAATAGTGGGGCAGATTCCACTGCAAAATTTTGGGCATTCCACTTTGCTCCACCAATGGGGCGGCTTGGTGGGGCAAAGTGGAATGATTCGAAAAATGTGAAAATTTTCGCAGCTACTATCTTAGATTTTCATTTTGTCTGCAGTATCGGCTTAAGCACCCTCGAAAACCATGAAAACAATACCTATGATGAAAAATACGGAAATGTTTCGGATTTTTATTTTGACTAAATTCACACTCTCTCTCTCACTTGAGAGAGAAAGTTGCATGGAGGGGACATAATGACATAACGCTTTTTCTTTACGTGACGATTTCTACAAGTTTACTCCTACCGCAAGCCGCGTTAATACTAGTGACCCTTTGAAAGTTATGGAAAATCTTTTGCAAAGGGGGAACAAAGGACAGATAGCTGAATCGGTTACATTAAGTTCTTCAAAACTAAAAAGAAAAGTAGGTAGCTATTAAATATAAACCGACGCCAAAAAGCTAAGTGCACACCTCTATGTTAAATAAAACGGTAGGCGGAAATGCATGATATATACCTACCTACGAGTATATAGGCACATAAAAACTCCTAGGTTTCCACTGACCCTGACATCTACCCGACCTTGAAGATCCTAAAAGTCTCACAAAATATTTGTCGTGACAACCTCGTCGAAGCGCGTCTAGGGACCCATATCTTTCGCCAGAAGGTAACATTTCTTATTGCTTTGAGTCAGCCATTTTTTTACGTCTTTCCAAGGAAATGTGGATAGTAGGTATGAATAAATTTAAAAAGAATTTTCATAAAACCCGTGGAAATAAAGTCGGAAAACCGTGTGTGTGTACTCATCAGTCGCAATAGTTGTTGGCTTTTTACTAACTCTGGGAAGACCAGAAGTCGGTCATGGTCTAAAAATTTTACACCGATAGGCGTAAATAATCGATGCTCAAGTTCTTGGCATCAAAGAACGGCGTTGCAGTAAGAATCATGCAACGTACATAGTACATATATTGTAGAATCCTGTTTCACGTGAGGACGGTTTTGTAAACATCTGTGCACTTAGTGAGGTGTAGTTTGATTTTAAATGGTTGTAAACGTGTATGCACCGAGCAGTGGTGTAGTTTTGGCATGATTCACTGTATTGTTAGCAGCGCTATATCTTGGTTTTTTTATTGTTCAGAGAATATGGCCTCAAATGTCATGATTACATACAACAATTTTTTTACGATTTTATTTGGAACGATTACGAAACAGTGGGATGGAAATTTCGCAAACGGAATTACCAATACAAAATAACGTAAATAATGGTAAATGTCTGTACATACAATCGAGTGTATATCGAAAGATATTCTTTTTTCGAAATTTTGAATTCATTCTGTACCGTATTATATTATGCCCTAGAAATGTCGTTGGTGATTTTTAACCACATTTTAACGTGAACGGATATTTTATGAAGCCTTTTATTTTGTCATAATTAATTACATTTTCGTCATCAGCGACATGTTTATTATAGCTCCTTTGTTCCAATTATGATATTCACCGACTGGATTTCATAGAATATTGTCATCGAGTTTTAAGTATAAATTGATTAATAAATAAATTTTCATTTATTAACAACGAATCATATAGGTACTGATCTGTTAGTGAGTGGTTTGTTGAACTTCGAACTCATTGTGCAATATATGGTATGAAAACCGAAAGTGAAAAATGCCATGCAATTTGTAGATTTGTTTCATTTTCATGTGCTACTGCTATTTTTTATTTACACCGTCAACCGGATATTCATATTCAACGACCGGATGTAAATAAAACTATACGACTACACGTGATATCACTTGCATATTTCACAAACTGTGCTATTCAAATTCACTGCAGGCGCAATCCAGCCCTGAAATAAACATAAAAATATGCTTATGCACTGGTTGACTCTGGTTCAACATAGTCAAGCAATGTTGAGTTCTAAAGTTCAAATGCAACGTTTGGTTTTGCTTGCGCATATTCTCTGTTCAAGCTTTCGCCAAATCCCTTTCGGATGTGTTGTAAAATCATGGCCCCGAAAATAGCGGTTGCATGTAAAATGAGAGATGGCGCAATAAATAAATAGTTTTTTATTCTAGTTTAGATTAGCAACCATGACATTTTAAACGAATGAGTTGATTTTTTCAGCTCTAATGGGTTTTCAAGCAGGTGAGGTTAAAGAGTATGTCCACTACCGCTGCATCCTATCATACTATGACTAGGAACGAGTCAGGCAAAACAATATTATTTGTATTGAAAAGTATGAGACTATGCTCACTAGACCGTTCCGTCACCGACCAACACCGTCGCGTCCACAATTGTCAGTGAGAATATTTTGCCGGTGCCTCCGTACATGGCACGCGACGTTGCGCACAAGCGCCGAAACTTTGAGCACATGGGCGAAAACACAGGTGAACTGCTACAACAGAGAGAGAACGGGAACCGTATGAATATGACACGCGGATGATACGCGGATGCAACGGTCACTAAAACAGTTATGGACGGGTATGATACTCTGTTAATTCGTTCTAGTTCGCATAGTAGTCAGTGTTTTGAACTTTATTAATTTCTCAATATTTACATTAACAAGAAACAATTTAAAAACTAACAGACTTAAAATAATAATAATAATATGTACAACTATATAAGAAAGGGGAGGGGGGGGGGGGGGGGGGCAGTCATTGGGCATCAAAAAATTCGTCCGCATCGCTGTCAACAGGAAAAGTCCCCAAAAGCCTGGCACTGGCACTGGCAAAGGCGCTGGCAGCATTGCCACGTTGTATGGCAATGCTGATTCTCTGGCCGAAGAATAGGCCAGCCTTATGTAGTCAGTGTTATTTTCCTTTCCATGCCTGATACATTCATAGCACGGTCATGGTATGGTACGGTGTAGTGAGCAAACTCCTGTATGCTTAGCGGATGCCGTTTCGATCTTTTGAGGGAAATGTTCAATGTGCGACAACGCTTCTCACCTATCAGCTTGATTTAGGTCAAAAGTCATGTCTGAGACTTAATACAAGAGAGTTTCCTAAATGAAAAATAATTGCCATATCTGAACTTTTCTAGATAAAGATCGGCTGCTTAAAGTCACTATTTTATTTAAAAATGTATAACCCTATGGATACGGAACTCTAAATACTTTAGTCCATATAACGATACGACACCGCTGTTTTCAGAGCCCAATCGTTGTTTTGTGAATGGGCAAAAGGACTGTTACATCGAGTGCGGTTCGCCGCCACCCTATTTAGAATTCAGCGGCGATGGGAAGGTCCAAAGAAAAATCTACATTTTTAATACCGTTCCCATCTTCAGCACGAAATGTTACACTCATAATCTCAATCTAAGTGGCTACAGATGCTGTTAAAGTTTAATTTTTGTCCAAGTTTGGGGGAAACGTTATTTATCTTTTAACTCCGGAGGCTTTATACGGGGCGTTTGTCATTTGGGGAACGGAGGGAGATGTGCTTTGAGTTCATGTTGCTTATACTGTGAATTATCCAGTTTGTTCATTTAGTCACCTGCATCCATTAAGGGACCGATTCTTTTCATTATATTGAACAGCTTCTTCAATGAGAGCCGTAGGTTGATTTCGAAACAATTTCATATATAATATAGCTTTTGGCTGCGGCTTCCTCCGCTTGCAGGGCGGAAATTATCCCACGGGAATGTACTACTGGGATAAAAAAGTACTTTGAGTCCTAACTTAGGTCATGGTCTATCGGTGTGCCAATTTTTATCCAAATCCGTTCAGCCGTTTTTGCGTGATTGAGTAACAAACATCTACAAACTTTCACATATACAGGCTGTCCCAAAGGAATATGGAGTGAAGCGGATGTGGACACATATGATAAAAATTATTGAAAGTTGGGGTATTCTCAACAGTTCAGAAAATATAGCTAAATATCACTCTATACACTCATTACTAAAACCTCATAGAGATTGCTAATTGCTTAGGATATTTCGGTTATAGATACCTGTTTAAGTTAACTTTAAGTTAAGTAGATAAACGTGGTCTTCACTCACACGTGGCAGCACTAAATAAGCTCTCCTCTTTATACACTGTAGTAATTAATTAATTCTAAGAGCTAGCTACTCCTGATGGCGACTGATAAGCACAAAGAAAATGCTGGCCGCATCTGCAGCGCGAGGATGTTTTAAAACTTATTTATTATGTGCTGCAAGGTCTCCGGAACTTCATTTTGTGTAATAACATGGAGGTTACTGAAAACGTATCCTGTTATTATTGTCAGGATACGTTTTCCCGGTTTTTTCCGGGGTTTTGTCGGTAGAGATCGCTTACCTAATATAAAACTGCACCCTCCACTAAAATGTCTATATATACATTTGAAAAGTGCATGCAGTGGCGGGCAGTTTTAAATTAAACGATCTCTATTAGTTACGTTTTTTTATTGGTTTATTTGCTGAAAGCTGTGCTTTTAGCTTTCAGCAAATAAACGCTTTTTTTCAAGAATAGGAAATGAAAAAAAAAAACTTCATATTTTGAACCTATAACCGAAAATAAAACAAAGTTCCAAGCCAGTCCGGGACACAAAAACGTCCTACAGCAGTAGCTAGTTCCACCATAAATCCCCCAGGTATAAAATCCGCACGCATGACGTCACTTCCGCCATATTTAACGTGCCGTTTCGATAGCGAAATTGAAACTAAATATTTGCGATGGAAATTGAATATGGTAACGATGACCATTCATCATTGTCTCGAAAATACATTTCATATTAAACGGACGGGCACATTTTAATCTGTGTTTATATGTATGTCTGTATCGAGGTGTCTTCATGCTTTTTGAGCACGATCATTATTTCGTGAGCTATATGGACCGACGACCTTAAAAAGGTGGGTGGGACCGACTGGATGCGGAAAGTGGAGGGACAGAGTCTTATAGCGCAGCCTGGAAGAGGCCTTTGCCCAGCAGTGGACTGCGATAGGATGATTGATTGATTATTTAGTGACAGGTTTATGCAGGTAAGTAGGTAGTGTAGATGCGAGACTGTTGTTAGGTTTTGATTCTATTGGCGATTACGATGGTCAATGATTTCCTTAAATACTGCATTAAGCCACACAATACGACACATTACTGTGTCGTATTGTGCGGGATTAACGGCCTCGACTTACGAGTTGTATGCCGTGGGTTCGAACCCAGGCAGGCGCTTTACTTTGTGTAAATAATTTCATCACCACTGCTCTCAAAACGGTGAAGGAAAACATGGTGAGGAAACCGGCAAGTCCTAGAACCAAAAATTCGGAAACATGTGACACATCTACCAACCCACACTGGGCCCGCGTGGTGCATTCAGCCCACTCCCTCTCGAAGAGAGGTGGCCTGTGTCCCAGTAGTGGGAACATTATCGGCTGAACCAAACGAATTTGTTCCGAACTACGACAAATCACAACGAGTTTTGATTGGCTAACACTGCGTCAGAAGGCGTCACGACACGACACAACACAGTAATATAAATCCGGCTTAAATGGCGTCACCTCCGTTTTAGTTGTGAACTCTGTACCTATTACGGTTTAAGAGGTCTTCAGGGTTGTTTTTTTCAGGAATCCGCTAACATTGTAAAAGCATAACATATTTTTTTTGGACATTAAATAAAATACCTACCACCTACTATGCGTATGATTATGCATGGCTGAGCTACGGTGTTACCCTTTGGGGAAATAGCACGGATGCACCAACACTCTTCACCCTTCAAAAGAAATTAGTTAGAATCCTAGTAAATATCGACCAAACTGACAGCGGTAAACCTCACTTCCAAATTATATAATATTTTAACCCTCTCCAGTATATACATATTAGAGACTAGCAAATTTGTTCGTAAGTATCAAGAATTTTATACAAAACGCGAAAATATACAATCACGTTACACACTCCGACATAAATCAAGATTAAACATTCCAACTTCTCGGCTTAAAATACATTCTACAAGCCCCTATGTAATGTCCATAAAAATATATAACAAACTAGCAGAATTAATAAAAAAAGGAAGATAAATTTAATATATTTATAAAAAAACTAAAATAATTTTTAATAAGTAAATGCTATTATAGTATAAACGAATATTCAAACGGTAAAATATAAATGATAGCATAATCTAATAAGTACAGTAAACTATTTATGTAAATATGATAATATTGAATTTTGTTCAGAAAACTGATAAGTTAAGTTAATTTTTTCAAAGCTTCCTCTCTCCTACTACTTTGCTGTGCCCGACGGGGTCCATAATGATCACATATAATTTTAATTTACCACCTAAGTACACATTGTGGAACGCAAATGAAGTATTGAGTATTGAAATACTTCGCTTAAAAAAACAACATAACATAGGCCTTTTTTTCCCGAAGGATTAGGCCATAGATTTTATGTTTCTGTGTGATAGACAGAGATGTACTTATAGTACACCCGCATTTCACCAGTTATATTTAAGTCCAATGAAATAGGGGCAAATCTTAAAAAAAAATACTTAGTATATTTTCATTGAACCAACTAAATGAGTATTGATAAATGCACCTAAACTCAAACGTGCTAAACATCCACCTGAGCTAACTGTCTAACCTCCATTCGGCAATGATCGAACATTGAACTCACTGCATTGCTCCCGACTAGGACCCGCTCGGGAGCAATAAACGTGAAATACGGACCTCAGTGGGGCACACCCCTACGTTCGGAACATTGAGGAAACTTCTACCACTAATTAAACTATTTAAGTGATATTTATTCACATTAACTCGTCTTTAGACACGTATTTTGGTTTTGCTTTGGTTTGAAACTAACTTAGGCTAAATATCCAAGATGTCTTTTGGTTGGGAGGATGACGATAAAATTAATGAGGACCAAAGCACATCAGTTTTGTTTTTCGGAATAAGATCGGTAAATTTTGTAATAAAATTCGGTGACCATTGCAACACTGCACAGAGTGCACACACAATTCTATTATACAAAACAATATAATTATCTGCCTAGGTTTTTCCCAACTATGTTGGGGTCAGCTTCCATTCTAACCGGATGCAGCTGAATACTAGTATTTTATATGGAGCGTCTGCCTATCTGACCCCCACAAACCAGTAACTGGGTAATACGATACCCCTTGGTAAGACTGGTTGTCAGACTTTCGGGCTTCTGACGACCCGTAACAACTGTCCATGAATGAGAGCCGGGAACAACGGCTTAACGTGCTTTCCGAGGCACGGAGGAGTCTCGGTATGTAAAGATGGTCACCCATCCACGGACCAACCCTGGCAAGCGTAGCTTAACCTGTTGGATCGACCCGTGTGACTGTTATTACTTAGCCACGAGCTCCTCGAAAACAATATAATTATAGCCTATGTAAATTAACGATGTATGAACGCAAACGAGGTAAATGTATGTTAGGATCGTAGCAGGTCTGTCGGGGTCGCGGGAAAGTCCGAAAGGGATACCGTGGCCCCTGGCAACGTACAGGCAACTGAAGGAACACGGGGGGGTTTTAGTCAGTAAGAATCTCACACGCCCACGCGCTCCGCCCAGAGCGGGAATAGTTATTTGATCAATTCCCACCCTAAAAAAAATAAAACATGTGTGCAATTTACACGTGGTAGAAGAGAAACCTTCAAAAATTTTGGCATTAAGATGAGAATGAGACGAATGTAAAATTTCGGGAAGAAGATAGTTTTAGGTTTTAGTAATGATAATAGCGCATGCGCGCACAAACACGTATAAACAAACGTACAACGCTGAGGCCCAAGCAAACTCCCACTATGCCTTGGTAAACACGAGTGGAGGGGGTACGAAGCAGAGCACAAAGAGAACCACGAATATAAGAAACACTGTATAATGCTTCGTATCTCATTTTCTCCCACGTTAAATCTTATGAATTTATGTGTCTGTCTCTTTTTACTGTCGCTTTTTCGTTTCATCGACTTTCAAATCACAACGATGCTAAAGAAGTTTTCACTTCGAAAATCGTAGCAGGTGTTGGTCTATGGCGTGAGTTTATGTGTAAATTGATGAGTTTCTTCTCCAAGTGTCATAAAGTACGTCAACTCTGATTGCCTTATTATATTCACTTTTTCCTTCCTCAATAGCCAATTAAATATATATCATAATTTTTCTCATCCTCTCTCCATAAACAACAGCAGTCGTTTAAATCACAGCAATTTAGACATTTTAAACAACACGCCGAGTCATTAAAAAGAAGTGGCGAATCGGGAGCAAAGTGGCGTAGCATCGTAGTGGCGTACCGCGTACCGCGTATAGTGGTGGGCAAATGAACATTACAGTACGCCATTGTCTCCCCAGAACACTAATGAACAACTAACGAACTGAGACAAGCACTTTGCGACGCCTTTCTACTGCCGGTCTTAACAACCGTGAACAATAAAAGTACGGGACAAAAATTATCAAGCTTTTTTTGTGCCTAGTTGGTGTTCTTTCGTGTTTTAGATTTTTCAAAAGCATGATCTGCGCCCTGACTGCGTAATACACGATCAATCACAATCTGAATCATTAAGAAACAGATTGCTAATCCATTGCTTCACAAGTTCGAAAGAAAAATCTGCTCTTTAACGTAAATAATGCAATGAATGTTGTTGAACTGTCAAAATTCGTTTACCGAAAATGTTTACGCAATTACGCTGATTGAAGTCGGTCTCCGTTCTCACTTGGTATGTTTAAATGTCAAAGTCAAAGTTAAGCTTATTTTGTATTATTAATAATTTGTGTCAGTCAATTTTGTTTTTTTATTAGTCTCAAAGTATTTTGTTTTATTTTTGCATTCATATTTTTTAATTTTATATAATTGTAGAAGATGTTGCTTTAATTCAGTACTTACCTATGTGAATATCGTGTACACCTAGAATTCGATAACTATAACTTTCCTTAATTTATGTAAAATATATATACGTATATACTTAGGTATACTGTTGGCATACCTATTTTAAATAAATAATTTTCAAAGTTCTGTAACTTCCACTAGTGAAGGATATGAAGATAGAATTTAATGAAGAAGAGAGGAACTTGATGATATCGTGTCCCCACCGGTCTAAAATTGCGAATAAAACTTGTGGGCTGGAACCAATCTTCGATTCTTTACTTAATAAAAAAAGGCTAAAATATTAATTTGTTACTAAAATGTTAATAGATACTCGTTCAGAGTTAAAAATATTTATTTATTTAATTTAAAGCCAATATACTACTAGAAACAAATAAGATTACAAACGAAATATAACATATAATAGAAGGTACAAACGCGCGGTGCACTAAAAAATTCCGGAATGAATGAGAATACTTTGAATGGTCAAAATTTTTTTTACACTTTCTCAAAATATTCTCCGTTAACGCAAATGCACTTTTTCATACGAATAAACCAACTTTGCCACTGAGGAGTGGCATAAATGTTTCCAAAGTTGGTTTATGTGGTCCACCTCGGAAACATGTTTTTCATACTCTACGACAGCCTTTTCTGGTGATGAACGGTCGATTGATTTTTTTGTGTTAAGGTCGTAGCAATAAATCCATGTTTCGTCACCTGTTACGACAGTCCCACACCAAATTTGACGACCCTTCCTTGAATTTGGGCATGGCATTGCACCAAGTGACGCGTTCCGATTTTTGAGCCTCAGTGAAATTGTGTGGGATCCACTTTTTCATACTCAAATGTTTGTGTAGGATTGATTGTATTTGATTTGCCTATGCCAAAACATGCCCGAATCTCATGCCGATCATACGGCGGACAGCATCGATGTTTTTGTTGTTCACAACGGTGGACGGGCGACAATCACGAAATTCTTCACTGAGCTTGACACGACCGCGCTTGAATTTAGCAAACCAGCTATAAATAGTCGTCTTGCTGCCTGTTTCATCGCCAAAAACAGTTCGAAGCCGCTTGAGGCTCTGCTGAGCTGTCAAATTACGTTTAAAATCGTAGAAAATCATACTACGAAAATTTTCACGCGAAGAATAAAATTCATGGTGATAAAGAAAAGCAATTTTTTAAATGACGCCACAATGTAAAAACAACTGACAATTAGATGAAACAAACTGTATTCTAAGGCCAAAGAGTTCCATTTTCAAGGCGTTCCGTGGGCGGTTTTTTTTTCATTTTCTGCCAACAGTAAGTATTTTCTATCTTCTGTCAAGGTAGGGTAGGAAATATTGCTATACCGATACCTTTAGGTACATTGTAGGTAGGTTTACTTTGACACTGTCCTTTTAAATAATACTAATATGAGATCAATAAACAAAAGCTATATACAATTCGGATCAACAGGAAAAATAATGTTATGTAGGAACATAATTTGCGGTATACTGGTAATACTGTTTTGTCTATCCTGATGAAAATAATATTCAGAAAACAATGTTTACTTCCATGACTGGCCTACTTACAATTAAGTAATAGCTTTTCCTCTTTAACAGTCCTATTTCCTTTGTTTCAGCAAAAGCTATAAGAATTATCAAATTGGTCAAAAAAATTGCCATTCAGCATGTTTGCTAGCGGGACAAATTTGTTATATATTTTCAATGCTGTAAGAAATATCAGCGAGACCCGAATAATCTTAAGTCTCGACACCTGAGTGTCAATCCAAAAGATCACTGAGAAATTTTTAATTTCTGTGCCTGAACTTTTGTATGATAGCCTCAAAGAGACTTTGGTAAGCCTGTCGATATTCCTTCGACATTAACACGTAGATGATGGGGTTTATGCACGTGCCCGAATACTCTATCAGATGGGAGAAGATATTAACTCTAGGTTCAGACTTATACTCCTTGTATGCGAGTCTCGTCGCCACTACAGATAGATGAGACATGCAGAAAGAAATCATGATTGCAGCAATCATGGCACAAAGCTTCTTGTCTCTACTTGTAGGGACTTTTTGCCTGACTAGTTTACTTGTCAATCTGAAAGGAGCCTTGAAGTATTTTTCGTAAGGTTTTTCTTTTTTAGGAGACCGAGGAGTAGTCGCTTCACTGCTAGTTGGCATTTTGTCGCTATCAATTGGCAGTGTTGCCACAAATTCAGCGGTACTGCGTACAGGACTTGAAGGATTGAAGCTAACCAGCTCTCTTCTATCATTTGATATATCTGATTGAGGTTGTGATATTGGCAAGTGTGCGGGCCGTGTAGGTCTAGGATTTTTACTCTGGATTTTCTTTGCAGTTTGCACCACCCACCATATTTGGGCGTAACATAAGCCTATAATAAGGTAAGGTCCCGCAAGGACACTAACCAACAGAAACTTCATCGGAGATCTGCCATTTTTGTCTGGCGTCATGGTGCAGTATCCTCCGTTTGGATCCAAGTCGAATCGACCCCATGCCCCGAAGTTAGGTGCCAGATATATGGCAAAGGCCGATGCCCAGATCATCAGTATACATATAGATATGTTTCTTCTGTTGTACAACCTGGATGAATAAATAAATAGTTGTAGTAAAAGTTTCTCTAGAATTCTACACAAATATTATTTTAAATTATTTTTCTGGTTAATATTTACAATATGGGTTCAAAAGTAAACCTAAACCAAACCATGACACCATCACTTACTTGGGATACAGCGGTGGGTGACAAACAATGACGTATCTGTTTATACTGATCGCTAGTACTGTCAAGATGGAAGTGGTCTTCAACGCGAACTTGAAATAAGCATACACCTGGCACATTACCCAACCATGGGTCCAGTGCCCCTTCGCGAAGGTCATCGCGGTCATCGGCAGGATCAAGCAGTTGAATATCAGGTCGCTGGTGTGAAGGTTTATTATGAATATCGCTGTCGCATTCCGGACCTGAAAAACGACAAACGGAATATTTATTTCATGAATTGTAATTATAAATAGTTTTGTGACAGAACATGCGACAACAATCCAACACAATAAATATATAAATAGATATTGTGCGCCAAATAAGTGTTTCAAAAAATTCTATAAACAGTCCTCGCAATAATTTTTAGGGTTCTGTATGCGTAGGGTGCCAAACGGCTCCCTATTACTACTATATGTATAAGCCTCCGCTGTCCGTCCGTTCGTGTGTCTGTCAGCGGGCTGTATCTCAAGAACCGTAATAGGTAGACAGCTTACGTATTTCTATTGCCTCATATCTTACGGCATGTGTCTAGAACTCATCGAGTAGAGGACAAATATATATACTATATTTTTTTTTTTTTCTTAAAAAAATGAAGAAATGTGGGTCCGTAAAAGTTGTCAGTTTTAGACCATTTTTGTACGAGCTCTATCGCGACAACTAAATAAGTTTGGAATTGGAAACATCTGTGTATCATGTACCATATAATTATGTTATTTAAATATGGGCGATTTTCTGCAACTACAAAAAATAACTTTGTAATTCCTGTGAATTACAAAGTTATTTTTTCATTCATTATGGAATACCAATTTATCTTTGCGATTTTTTTAATTTCAGATGAAAGTATTCTTCGTTTAGTATTTTCACTTAACTGAACTAAAAAACTGGCCAAGTGCGCGTCGGCCTCGCACACGAAAGGTTAGGTACCGTAGTAGCATTTAGTTCGAACTTTAAAAAAATCACAATACGTATTCTCATCTCACAAACTTCGCGTCAAAGTTGGAAAATATTACAAACATCATTTTCATCACTACTGCTCTAAACCTTTCACAACACCATCTATACTTAAGTTACTAAGTATAATACTAGATATATTACAAAATTACATCAAGAATGCTTGCTACAAAATGATGTTGGTATTACCGATCAAAATACGAAAATAACATCATTTAATAAATTTAATCTAAAGATTACGGCAATACATTGAGGTAAAATGTGCCATGACGTCACGAGTATGTAGATTTTATACGTACTAGTGACGTATCGACCCCCACACCCCAACTTAAAATGCGTTTTATATAAGTAATTTTTTATTAATGTGATAAAGCAAAAAATACGTGTCTAATATTTTTTTATTATCTGCAGTCAGATTATAAAAAAATGAAATTGTAATTAGTCCGTCAGTACGGACTAATTACAATTTCATTTTTTTTTACCCAGGCATCATCCCTATTAAACCACGGGATAACGGTGGGGTAACTTGTTCCACAAATGAGTTCCTCATTCTTGAATTATATGAAAACGATACTAAACACGACCTATTTGCTAAACTTTTGTAGGTATCGACGTAAGAGTGCAGCGCGGTGTTCAATAACTTAGCTAGTTGTCCTTCAGCAATTTAATTAAATGCCGACATAAAAACAAAAAAAAAAATGTTGGCTGCGATATTTATATCAAGTCAGTTTTTGTCTTTTTAACTTTACGTTTCTTTACTTTATCTACGGCTTTATCGTGGTATCGATATATATATATATATTTTTTTTAAGTCGAACACACGTGATTCATATTGTTGTTAGTAATACTTATAAAACTATGTTAGTAACATTTCTAATTAAAATAAATAAAACAAACTAAAAAAAAACAAAAAAAAAAAACTAGTTTAAAAGCCTATCATTATATCCGCTTCCCGCTGCACCAGACCTGCAGCTGTGCATACGGGTCCAGTGCCCCAGGATCGGGCAATCAGGTTTATTCACTATCACCTTTAGAATGCTGTTGGTGCTCCCCCGAATCCTTCGCATCAGGGATGCTGTTCTTTTTCGCATAATAGCTTGAAAGCTATCTGTGTCTGCTTCAGCAAACATGCCCGATGCACTACAGAACCGCGGGAGCCCCAACCGCATCCTAAAAGCGTTGTTATACTGTACTCGAAGAATGTTGTAGGCCCTCTGCGTATGTCTAACCCACAGGCTGCACGTGTAAAACGACTGGCAAAACGCCTTGAAAATAGTGAGTTTCACTTCTCTAATACATCGTGAAAACCTACGGGCCAGCAAATTACATCGGATTGACAACGCTCTTCGCTCCCTTTCTATGTCACTGTCATCATTTAAGTCCTCATTTAATATGTGGCCAAGGTACCTAAAATGTGATACTCTATTTGGTACACCATAGAGAAATACCGGAGGTACTGTCTTAGGCTTTTTAGTAAAAAAAGCCTAAGACAGTTCCTCCGGTACCCTACCCTAAACACCACAAGCTCACTCTTCCGTACATTGTACAATAAACCATGAGACGTGACGTATCTCTCACATACCTCGAGCAACCGTCTGAGTCCATCAATCGAGGGACTCAGCAGCACCATATCATCTGCATAACTTACACTATTAATAATTTTCCCATCAATAGAGCATCCGATGCTGCTGAGCTCCTCGATCAACTTATTGACGTAAGGACTGAAGAGCGCCGGGGAAGTCAAACCTCCCTGTCTCGCCCCACACTCCAACCCATACGCTCCAGACAAAGCACCCGACCATCTGATCTGGTTGATTTGGTGGTCATACCAGTATCCTAAGAGCTTAATAAGTTCATTAGGAAGACCTCGCTCGCGCAATTTCAACCATAAGATATTATAATCAACCAGGTCAAATCCCTTGGAGAGTTCCAGGAAAGCAGCATACACAGGTGTGTTTCTATCAGTGTAGTATCTGACCGTGTGCTTGAGCGCTAGAATAGCAGTTTCCGTGGACAACCCAGCTCTAAAATCGAACTGTGCATAATGCAGATTGAGCTGTCTAGTTACTCTCCGCTCAAGCACACCGTCAAGAACCTTTGCTGTTACAGTGGCCAGCCAAATTGGCGTATAATTATCTTTGTCTGAGACATCGCCGGTCTTGTTCTTGACTATGGGTACAACTATCGTGTTCATTAGATCAGTCGGTAGATACGAGTGCCTCACACAAAGATTATACAGCATCGATAGAACTCTTGGGCGATGTGGACCAGCATACTGTAAATGTTCTATGCTGAGACCATCGTGACCCGGAGATTTGCCCCTATTTAAAAAATAATGATAAACTTAGTTTTTTGAATTAAAACTGGGCTCAAAAGTGGGAAAACTGCAAAACTAGTCACTAACCTTTTCGCATCTAGCAAGTGCGACAATGGTGGTAAGGTTGCCTGGGATGCCGATGAGCATGAAGATCACGCAGCACGCCGAAGCGAACTGAAGCAGTGCTTCTGAGTAGCACCGGAACAGACCAACTGCTGCCAGTTCCTCGTCCGACTGGAACTCTATCCCATAATCCGATCCCACTACGTCACCTGCGTTGGTGTAATTACATACAGCCATTTTCCAAGTTTATCCAATTTTCTTACATACAACTGACAGTCTAACAAGGTACTAAAATATCACAACTTTTTTTTCATGCCCTGATTAATGGGACTCTATTATCTAATGCTGCGAGAGTCCTGTTAGTAACAATAGCAGTAGCAATTCTTGTTAAATTTTTGTGTACATTCACTTTCCTAAATTTTTAATTAAAATGAGCGGTCTGTTCTCAATCATTTTAGAACTGTTTCTGTCCTGTTTAATGTATTTATTATGTATTACTATTGTCATGTAACAGTCATTATGCGTTAACAGTTCCCATAAGCGCATAAGTACATGTAAACGTTTTCCCTGTGCGTCATGTTCTACTGTGGTTTGAGGTTTAATTTAGTGAGAATGGGTACCTACGTATTGTAATAAATATCAAAATACAGTGAAGAATAATTGAATAGAATGGTCTAATTTTAAACCTTAGCTCACCATTTTGCAAATTAGAGGCTCCATACATCGTCAGGATGACGTAAACATAGGTGTCAGTTACTTCAGCTCTCAACGACAGTCTCGCGGACAAGGATTTATTCCAGTTTGTAAGAATATATCTATATGTCGCAGTAAGATGGTTGAAGCCGTGATATAGTTATATCCCTATGAATTTAGCACTATAGGTACCGGTACTATAGGTACGGTATACTTATATGAAAACGGATAACTGTCGTAGTGCCGTAATGTTGTTACTGCGGCCAATTTCGACGTAGCGGTCGCAGGCCGCTGTCAGGGCACCGCTCGGCTCGCGCGTAGTTGGTCATAGTTCTAACCTAACCTAACCTATTTGATCGCAGTGCCCTAATAGTTATATTACTAGATCGTGCTCGTATGTCATAGTTATATTCCTAGTAAGATGGTTATGAATGAATCGCTTTCATATAACTATATTACGGTTAATAGCAATATCCCTGAGGATTATATCCTTAGGGATATAATCCCATAATCATCATAATCATTATAATACTATATCACAGAATCAACCATCCTACTGCGTCATACATACTACTAATAATAAAGCTGTGTTGTTTTTTTTGAACGGGCTAATCTCTAGGACTACCAGTCGGGTTTTAACAATTCTTTTTGCATTTGATAGTCCAAATATTTAAGGCTATTTAACATACAACACGCTAGGAACCTAAGGAGCCGAGTAAAAAGAAAAAAAGTCAGAAATAACGCTAAGCGAAAACGAAGTACTAAGGACACAGCTATTAATAAGGAAAATCACGTGGACGAAATCGCGGGCAGAAGCTAGTCATTTATAGAATACTGAGAGAATGCGTCGTGAGACCTGTCAGGAACGCATTCTGTCTTCGGCCGGACTGTAAGATCTGGCCACGACATATATAAAACCTTGTTTCCAATTGATGTTATTTCCACTTAAACAAACATCAACGTTATGAAAGTGTAAATAAAGTTGATTTTAGACTGACCAGTACTGTTAAAAAAGTAATAAAAAACATGAAGTTGTAGCGCAAACTGAACCTTATGTGTAGGTATTACAGTTGTTTTTCCGAAAAGTCGCGTTTGTTTACATGTTTGGTAAATAAATTGCGAACGCATATTAACTAACATGCGTTTATTGAACGGTCAGCAACAAACTTTTACATAATCATAAGGAACTTTATTTTGGCACAGTTTTTTTGCAGTTTATTCTATTCTAGTGTTACAGCTGATCTGATTTTTTTCGTGTCGATTGTCGAATCTACTTGTTTTGCTTACTGTACAATTCTTCTTCTTTTTCTTCGTGGTGCTGGCACGATAGTATTTCAAATGTTGTTGGCCTAAAACGTCGCCACTTGTCGTTGGTGGCAGTACAGAGGTCACTTTGACTGGGGTTTTTTTTTTACTGTACACCGAATGGAATTAGGGGTCATTCATTAATTACGTGAGGCAATTTTGGCGATTTTTGGACCCGCCCTTGGTGAGATGTTGTGAGATTTGGTGACACCGGCATCCCCCTCTCTGCCACTTGAGATTAGACTCGACCCCCTCCCCCCCTAAACGCGTCACGTAATTAATGAACGAACCCTTATACATATCATGAAAACGAAATGTTTATTATTGTGTGTATGAATAAGTAATGTTAATGTGGTCCATTCTTTCAATTATTAACTAAAATTTAAATCAGTTAAATAATTAAATTTGCTGTTTCTATAAACAGTAGTGACCTAGTAACACAACATCAAAGTAATATAATCAACGAAATTCAGTGATTCATTCGTTATTTGTTTCAGTATATGAAAACAGTGGTGGTCAACTAGAATTTCAACCACAAAATTAAAATCGATCGGTTGTTTAAAATTAATGGCTGCTCCGCTATAAATTGCGTTCTTGTTTATAGACAACAAATACTTTAGTAGCTAAAATAGGCTTCGTGGGAATTCTCTTTGTTCCAGCAAAGCCTGGTTTATAACAGCCATCAAGCACCCGTTTACTATGTATTTCAGAAATTTTCAAACTACTCACATGGATGATCAAACGAGCACATGTAATATGACCACTTCTATCTCTTTTCTATTATAGTTAGTTTTTTAATCCCAGAGACTAATTTGACATTTCAAGTGATTGTTGTTTTGTTTTTCAATTTGGAGTTTGACATTTGCACCTGTCAAATTAGTCTCTGGGATGAAAAAACGAACTTTACGAAGAATGACATAATTATTTCTGTCTACACACAGGCAAGCTTTTTTTTTTCCGACTACGGCAAAGCCAAAGGAGGGTAATGATTTTATGTTCATTTTTGACATCGGGCTGTAGAAATGTTCATTCTGTCTTTCGTTTCTACGAAGGTTCCTGCGTATTCTACACCATAATCAGGTTTGAGATAAGTATATATATTGTCTTATGAATACAATAATTCTCTTACATTAGAATATTAAAAATTTGCTCGTGTTATGCCGATAAAAATTAGCCTATGTTTTTCCCTCGGGTTCAGAGTATCTCCATACGAAATTTCATCATAATTGGTTTAGCCGTTTAGCCGTGAAAGCGTAACAAACAAACTTTATTATTATTTATTAGTTTAGACAAAACAAAAGTTAATATTGTTAGGCTATTATAAAAACTAGACATGTACAACAATTCTTTTCTGGGTAGATAACAAAGAAACCAACAAACCTCAAACAGGGTGGCAGGGACATCGATGCGATAACCTGATACCATGGATTCAGCGACATGATTCTGAACCACTGCGTTGAAATTTTTCGTCGGTTATTGAAAAGAAAATCAGCTGTTCCATAGAAAAGTGCAATACCTACGCGGTCAAAATGTATGGAACAGCTGATTTAAAAAAAATTACCGACGAATAATTTCAACGCTAGGCTATTATTAGGGGGTTTCCGAATCATGTACCGAATCCATGGTAACAGTTTTCGCGTTGATGTCCCTGCCACCCTGCATACATATACAAATAAATAAAATTGAAGTGTCTGTTTTTAATTTCAAAATAGCAGCTTTTTACTAAATGCATATTAAAGTACATACGGTGTTTGTAACAAAAATACTATTTTTATTAAAACAAAATTTTTGTCTGTCTCACTGTCTGTTTGTTCCGGCTAATCTCTGAAATGGCTCTACCGATTTTGACGGCACTTTCACTGGCAGATATTTGATGCTATAAACAGTAACTTAGGATACTTTTATTTTAGAAAAATAATTAGGGTCCAAAGTCAAAGTCAAATAATTTATTTCAAATTGGCATAATAATAAAAAAAATACAAAAAAAATATTATTAGTGTATTAAATCGCCCCTTCCAAGAGTATAATATGGAGAAGAGTAGAATATGGAGAAGAATGGGCAAGAAACTCCACCTCCGGCCAGGTGGGTGAAGCAGTATAAAAGGTAAACAAGTTTCCGCAATAGCATGCTGATCAATGCTCGTGTCTTCACTGTATGAGAAGAGGCCTTTGCCTTGCAGTGGGACAGTAATAGGGCTGGTATTATTATTGTTATCTTATGTTTCCGTACAACTCAGACAAGCGTAGCTGGATGTGGTGATAATCGTAATACAATGCATACAATATGTAAACAAAAAACATCTCCGATCCGAAAGGGTAGGTAGGCCAGGTACTGAAATAAAATTACCAAAAAGTATTTAAAAAAATCTATTACTATTGAAAATTAAAAGTTATTGCAATTTAAAATTCACATTTTTAGAGCAAAATCCATAAAAAAATAGCAAATTTTCAACAGGGGTTATATGTTATGACTTGTAGGCACCCGGTAAATGACGGCTGCCCGCGCCCAATGTAATAAAACCGGTAAAATTCCCCATTGAAAAAAAATGAGGCGTTTTTTTTTTCTTTTTTCCTGAAAATTTCCATACGATACTTAACAACACCCTCATAGATCGGATAGAGTTTTTTTTTTATGTTATATTACTTGATCTAAAACATTTTACCTACTTTCCAACGAATTTCAGAAAACCCCATTTCGTTGTATGCTAACCTAATGGGTTTGTAGTTGGTACCCGTTGATAGATTTATCCGAGAGAGCAAAAAGAAAGCAGATTGCGAAGCTCGGAAGTCCATTCGGATGTATTCGACCGACACTCGGATTACTGCAGCGGTGTAACACGGATGTTTCTTGTTAATTACACGGCATTTGATCTTGAGTTATTAGAAAACTAAACAAAAAACCAAGACAGCGCTGCGAACAATACAGTGAAGCATGCTAAAACTACACCTCCGCTCTGTGCATACACGCTCACACGCACACATTTACAACCATTTACAATCAAACTACACCACACAAAGTGCACACATGTTTACGAATTTGCAATTAACAGCGGTATGTCTTTGTTTTTTGTTTGGTCTGAGACTAAGTTTTAAAATACGTTTGAAAACTTAAAGAGAACTGAAATAGAATAATAGATTTATAATTGCTGGTGTAGGTAAGTTATACACTGAGACAAATGATGTAGTTAGAAAGCCTGGAACTATTAACATAACAAAAACTATTACAATAAACTTAACTATCCATTAAACACAATCTCCTACTAGTAAGTACCTACAATCCTACATATATCATTAGTACGTTTATAACAAATAGTCACTGTAGTATTCTAAATTGAGGAGGAATTCCATATGGCGTGGTTGTTAACGAACAGATAATTATGGTACTTTAAGGATAATATTTGGTGTATTTTGTGATTGAAAAATTGTCACATTTGCAGGAAATATTTTGTGATGATGATGTCAGTTCGTACTGTGCCATGTTTGTCCGTGTCGTGACTGAAAATAGGATGCGGTCAATTTTACCTTTTGGTAACGAACATGCCTAAAAATGGCAAACCAATTGACTTGATTTTTTTACGGATTGATCACAAATATACGTAATAGCCACTACTAAAAGGCAATTAAGAATGATGGAATCGGCAAACAAGTGAAGTTGAAGAAACACGCCTTTTCCTTCCTTAATTATTTCCAGACGTAAGAATCTTTGGGCTGCCAAAAAACATTCCATTTGAAAATTAAAGTAAGAACGTTCTCGTTTGTCTTTTGAAAAAACAAAAACGCATCTAACGCGACAAACTTACCCCGAATACCATCAAAAACTACAATGTATACTTAGATATTAGTTGATAGCGAGCTGTACGAGGATTATGTAAACTGCAAGCTGGCAGCAGGAGCCAGTTAGTGGCTCTTTAACAGAGTGTACGTCTGTTTGTCGATGGCACCGGTAACGTAAGGAGATTAGGCCACGGTCACCGCACAGCTTTCAACCAAATGAGATGATTAGGTGAAACCTGTTTTGGAGCATAATTTTCGGTGTTTTTCACGGTTTGTTGGTTAAATAATTTTTTGTTTGTGTGTCTTGACGTAAAAGCCTTTAGAATTTGTGGCCGTTCTTAATTAGATGGTAAACCAAACCGAGAGACCGGTAGATAGACACGGGGGTTGTTTTGAACTGATGCCAGATAATATTGTGTCGATGCTTGGGAGAGGCTCGTTTTCAGGACGTCTTTCAACTGAATATGTTCACAGCTGATGACGTTTACAGATGATCATCATCAACTGATGTAGTCAAACTAAATACCACGCTTCAGGTAGTCTAGTATTATTACTAAGTAAAGTTTTTGAAAGAAATAAAGAAAATACGTTTATTTGACGTAAACATGACGCAAAGAAAGAAGAAGTTGTGGGAAAATATGCGTCACATTCATGCAATTCCTGCATCGCTCAGCGTAATGCTGCGACCCTATGCGAGACACAGCCCCAGCGCTGGTTTTCAGCGACAGCCGGAGTTGACGTGATGTCGTCAACTGGTGCAGCATATAATGAAATAACAATAACAATATTTGTCACTATACATTAATTAGGTCACAGTAAAGCTACTGGTAAAATGTTCAAGAAGCGCTTTTCTCATAAAGAAATCTAATTCTTTAAGAATCTGGTTGATTAATATTCCAAATGGTAAAGAATAGTAAAATATTTAAATAAGCTTAGGGAATAACCGCCATTCGCCAACAAGCGATGATTCCAAGAGGGAATTGAGTAACATTTTAATTCAGATATTAATTAAAGCGCTTATCAAGTTTTATGTTTACAAAACGTTCAGGGTCTGCAAAGAAGCTTGTTAATTACGTTAATTATATTTGGTCATTCTACGACAGTTAAGTAATCCAAATAAGAGTATTTTGGAGGAGTGTCGTAGGTTGGTTGAAAGATAACTCGGACTCCAGATTGTAATGAATGAAAAATAATAATCTTTATTCCCAAAAGTTCCTACTTAAATACTATTTACAATTATAATCTAACTAGTACAACTAAGGGTATTTCCAGAGTTTGAACCAATCAGATCGCAGCACACTGTTGTCCATTTGTTCCGCACGTTGTCGCTGCAGTCGCGAGCTCGCGCACCTCGCCGCTCGGGGCGCTGAGGTTATAAATATGGGCGACAGACGTTGGCACCGGCATTCATCGAGGAGGCAGTGTCCAGTGCAGATGTGTGTGTTGTGCTCGAGCGTGCGGCTGAAGATGGGGCGAAGGCCGACGGCGGTGTGTGGCGTCGAAAGTTCCTGTACAATATTTATTCCGTGTTTCTTGTACAGAAAGTCAAAAACGTGCTGTGATCATAGTTCTTTTGAGAACTGTTCTTTTCAATGTTTCTTTAACACGATATCAAAACGTGGTGGCTACAGTACTCCCCTTCAAGCGAAGCGTACCGGCAGCTTGATGGCACGGCCCGTGCGTGTTGTTTTGATGACGGCGGGCTGTGACGTCACGTTGGCCGTAGGTACTTGTTGAGTTGGAGTTGCTTGATGGTTGGTAACGGTTGGAGTGGTACAGCTCTTGGTTCGGTTGGTAATGGTAACGGTGGTTGATGGTAAGGTACTGGTATATTCGTTGAAGACATATGCAGGCTTCAGTCGATCGATTGATATGTTTGCTTGCCGATGTGGTAGCTGAATGGAATATACCTTTTCTGTTCGGCTTATAACTCGGTATGGGCCTTCGTATGGAGTCTGTAATGGCTTCTTAACTGCGTCCGTTCGGACAAATACATGACTGCACTTGCGTAAATCTTCATGCACGAACATGCGTTTATTATTGCTGTGATGCTCTGTGATGGCTTGCGGCTTGTTTGCTTGAATAATATCACGCAGTTTTTCTACGTAAGTATAATCCATCGCAGGTGTGAGGGTACTTGCAGAAAAAAAATCGCCGGGTAGACGCAAATTGTAACCATAGGTAAGTTCTGCGGCGCTCACACCGGTGTCAGTGCGAAGCGCGGCTCGCAATCCAAGTAGGACGGTAGGTAACTCGTCGATCCATTTACTTGAGTCTGAGATTCTGGTGCGTAATGCAGTTTTGAGGGATCGATGCCACCGTTCGACGATACCATTGCTTTGTGGATGGTATGGTGTTGTGCGATTTTTCTTGACTCCCATTTGCTTCATTAGATTTTGAAACAAATGGCTCTCGAACTGGCGACCTTGGTCGCTTGTTAATGTGGTCGGGCACCCAAATCTTGCAATCCAATGTTGATAGACGATATCGGCTATTCGATCAGCTGTTATTTCGTCGGTAGGAATTGCTTCGGGCCACTTCGTTAGCCGGTCGATCATTGTTACTAAGTAACGGTGACCCTGAGATGTTGTAGGTAGCGGTCCGACGATGTCAACATGTAAATGTTGAAAACGCTCGCTTGGCGGGAAGGATGAGATGTTCGAGAATGTGTGTCGTTGAATCTTGCTTTTCTGACAATGTATACAGGTTCGAGTCCAGCGGCTGATGTCTGCGTTCATTGATGGCCAAAAGTATTTTTGTGTTGTAAGTTTGCGAGTCGTGCGCGTACCGGGATGACTGATATTGTGCACGCTGTCAAAAACTTCTTGTCTGTATTTCTCAGGTATGTACGGACGTATAAATGGGGTAGATGTTTCGCAGAATAACTCGACGTCGGTGTTAGGTATCATTATCTTCTTGAGAGTGATGTTTGGTTGTGATAATAATTCTTGAATGTTGCTGTCCTTTTCTTGCGTTCTTGCTATGTCGTTGTAGTTGATTGTAGATGGGCATGAGATTGTTTCTATGCGGCTGAGTGTGTCGGCGACGACGTTTTGTTTACCGCTTACGTGCCGTATGTCGGTAGTGAATTCGCTGATAAACAAAAGTTGTCTCGTTCGCCTCGGTGTTTCTGAGTTTAAATTAGTCTTCGACATTACGAATGTTAGCGGCTTGTGGTCAGTGAATATGATGAGATGACGTCCTTCGAATGTTTTGCGGAAATGTTTGACTGCCATATAGATTGCAACTAGCTCACGATCGAAAGTTGAATATTTCTTTTGCGCATCGGTGAATTTCTTGGAATAATATCCGAGCGGTTGCCATGTTTCATTTATGTATTGTTGTAGTACGGCGCCAGCTGAGTTGTCGGATGCGTCGCTGAATAAGGCAAGTGTTGCTTGATGCGATGGGTGAGCGAGGAGAGCTGCGTTTATAATGCTAGCTTTACATTGCTCGAATGCGTGAGTTGCGTCATCGGTCCACGTGATTGGAGTTTTGTCCCTCTTCTTGACATTATGTAGGTAAGTATTCAGTGGTGCTTGCAGTGATGCGGCGTTTGGTATGTGATCGCGATAGAAATTGATCATGCCGAGAAATCTTCTTAACTCTTCGATTGTAGTCGGCTTAGGATAGTTGGTGATCACTTGAATTTTATGTTCTGGTGGTTTGATACCTTCTGTTGATACGGTATATCCTAGGAACTGAACTTGTGGTTGTCCTAGATTGCATTTGGCGGGGTTGATCGTGATGCCATTATCTTCTAATCTCTTTAGAACGCTGTGAAGGTGTTCTCGGTGTTGGGCTTCGTTTTCTGATGCCAGCAACAAATCGTCGATGAACGGGAAAACAAAATCCAATCCTCGTAGTACTTCATGGATGTACCGTTGAAACGTTTGTCCCGCGTTTTTCAAACCAGGGCACATGCGTGGGAATTCAAATAATCCCATTGGAGTGATGATCGCTGTCTTCTCAATGTCTTCTTCTCTTACACTCAGTTGTTGGTATGCACGGTTGAGGTCTATTGTTGAGAAGATAGTTTTTCCGGATAGATGATGAGTAAAGTCTTTGATGCGTGAAACGGGGTAGCGATCTGGTATAGTGATGGAGTTGAGTCGGCGATAGTCACCACAGACTCTAATATCGCCATTCTTCTTGGGCACGATGTGTAGAGGTGATGCCCACGGGCTTTTACTGGGTCTGCATAATCCTTGTTCGATCATGTTTTCAAATTCCTTCTTGACTGTTTCGAAGCGATGTGGTGGGATTGGTCGGGCGCGGCTATGTATAGGTTGCCCTTGCGTTTCGATGAAATGTTGCACGTTGATATTGGAGTTTAATTTCATCGATGTTAATCTCGTGATGCCGGGATATTGAGCTAGTATGTCGTGGTATGATTGCGACATGTCGATACTGCGTATGGTAGGCACGTTTGATACTCGTACCGGGGCGTTTACCTTTAAGCTCGTAACACCGTCGATTAATCTTCCGTTTTTCAAGTCGACGATGAGTTGGTGATGCTTGAGGAAGTCGGCTCCGAGTATTGGCTTCGAAACATCAGCTACGATGAATTTCCATTTGTAAGGGCGTCGTAGATTGAAATCAAGAGATAGTGTTTTCTCGCCATACGTAGCTATAGTAGTGTTGTTCGCTGCGTATAGTTGAAATGGTAACGGCGTTGCTACTTGTCCCTTGCTTCTCGGTAGCACGGAAATGTTGGCTCCCGTGTCAACCAAGAATGATAGCTTTGAGTTTCTATCGGTGATATATAGGCGGTGTGATTTGTCTTGAACGCCGGTGTCCGCCGCTGCCAACGTCCTGTCTAGTTTTCCGCATTTTGCTTCTTGAATGAACACGGTGATGTGCAGCGTCTAGCTTGCTCTTTGAAACGTCGGTGATAATAGCAGAATGGTGATGGCGATGCTGATCGATTGCGTGATCGCGATGAGTGGCGGTGACGAGATGGGTAGCGGCTGCGATGATGGTTGTTGTATTGTGGTCTCGATTTTAACTCAGCTATTTCCAGCGATAGCTTTTTTATCTCGTTGATGAGAAACTGCGTATCTGCTTGCGGTACGTTGTGTGATGTCGACGGGCTTGAGTATTCTTCCGTTGGACAGGGATTCGGCATTTTGAAATCGGTGCGCAGCGATGATTCTTCGACGGTTGAAAACTTTCTTCAAATCAGGTGTGTTTTGTTCGGGGTCACCACTTTGGAGGAGTGTCGTAGGTTGGTTGAAAGATAACTCGGACTCCAGATTGTAATGAATGAAAAATAATAATCTTTATTCCCAAAAGTTCCTACTTAAATACTATTTACAATTATAATCTAACTAGTACAACTAAGGGTATTTCCAGAGTTTGAACCAATCAGATCGCAGCACACTGTTGTCCATTTGTTCCGCACGTTGTCGCTGCAGTCGCGAGCTCGCGCACCTCGCCGCTTTTTTTTTTTTTTTTTTTTTTTTTATGTAGGGCATCTCGTAGCTGACCTCTGAGGTCATGACTACTTAACCGGTCAATCCTGTGGTTGCCTTAAGCTTCTACACTTAAAGCCTCCAGCCAGGGGCAAAACTATGCTAATTAAAACTAGGCGAACGCTCGCTAAGGGCACCCCCTGTGGGGTACGAACCTCGGCTTAGGGCGTTCGCTGGGGGGAGGACAGCAAGAGGGACAGGCTGGATCAAGAGTATTTCATTATTATTAGTCGGGGAATTTAAAGCTACAGGCTCAGCATCGACGCGGGCTGGCGCATCTTTGAGCAAGGGTCGGGGGGGAGTATCATTTACTCGGGAGGGTCGCGATCGCGGACCTCTGCGGCGAGGTCGGAAAGTGTGTCGGTGTGTGTGTTTTCTGACTGTACTGGTTTCCCTATTGCTCTCCTGGAGGAGGGTTATGGGGTCGTCTGGGTCGGAAAGGAAACACCTCGCCGCTCGGGGCGCTGAGGTTATAAATATGGGCGACAGACGTTGGCACCGGCGATTGACCGGTTAAGTAGTCATGACCTCAGAGGTCAGCTACGAGATGCCCTATTTAAAAAAAAAAAAAAAAAAAAGTTGGCACCGGCATTCATCGAGGAGGCAGTGTCCAGTGCAGATGTGTGTGTTGTGCTCGAGCGTGCGGCTGAAGATGGGGCGAAGGCCGACGGCGGTGTGTGGCGTCGAATGTTCCTGTACAATATTTATTCCGTGTTTCTTGTACAGAAAGTCAAAAACGTGCTGTGATCATAGTTCTTTTGAGAACTGTTCTTTTCAATGTTTCTTTAACACGATATCAAAACGTGGTGGCTACAGTATCATAAAACATTTTTGAGAAAAAACAAACACATGAAATGCCTACGATTTTTTTTTTGTTCGTGTATATAATAATATCAAACGTGAATTTATATTACTTACTTTGTCCGCTGATCGTTTTTTAGCCTACTTATTACTAAGCCTCCGCTGTCCGTCCGTCCGTCCTCCGTTCGTCCGTCTGTCTGTCAGCGGGCTGTATTTCATGAGGGTTGCCACCTCTTGTTAGTCAAAATCCGGGAGAAAAACAGCGATGATTCTAATTTTTTATTTTATTTTTAACTTATATTTTCCATTTGAACGTACAGACTTCAAAATATCTGGTCTTCAACTAACAAATTTACAAAACTCTTGGCAGTCTACTTTTAAAATTGAAAAATGTGTGCATTTATTTCTGCCTTGATATGTTCTTCATTTATCCCCACAATATAATATGTTACCGTAGAAATAAGGCTAGCAATTAAGAGTAATATTGTGGAGAAAATAAACTATTTTTTATTTATTTATTTATTTATTTATAGTAAAAGAAATATAAGTCATTTATTTGCTTAAAATATAGGTATACAAATAAGATGTAATTTTACTTAACTTTAAGCAACGTTTGTAAATAAACCCCATATTGTTTAAAAAAAAAAAAAAATCTTTAACCAACGTTTATAAATAAACCCCAAAGTGCTTAAAATAGTATATATTCTATAATATTTAGTTTTGAAAATAAGTAATTGATACGAGGTCTGGAATCGATTCTAATGCCGATTTATTTTTATTTTTGTCTTACTGTATGTTACAGCATCACACAGATTCTACCGGATAGATTCTGTATAAATTTTGCATAGATACCAATTTTTTATAAGTCTGATCAGACGGTAAGCTATATATGTTCACGCTATTTGCTATGGGGGATGAGCAGGCAATCATCATGTCATATACTGGGTGGATTTTTGAGATGGGGCAGTAAGCAGGCAGGTACCTTAACCGTTGTAGCTACACGAAATCGATCTGAAGAGACTGTCCTTAAGTTTTGGGTACATGTTGATCTGCATACACAATTTTGAAAAAATTGTACCGTCACCAAAAAAAACAGCAATTTTCACCAAAAAAATATTGATTCCAATAGATTCTAAGCTGTTTCTTATTATGATCAAAAACTCTATCACACTAACTGAAGTTCGAGTACTAGAAGAGTCAGAAATCGAAAAAAAAACGTTTCCCATACATTTCGTGAGATTCCAATTTATTTTTTGGTTATATACAACTACGTACTCAATTGTCGGTTACTCAATTGTCACTCACGATGGATTTATTGGTGGCGTTGATCGTCTTGACTGTCGGTGGACTTCAAGTTAACGAAGCAACAGAATATGGAACAAAATTGAGTGACTGGCAGACGTGTACCACTTTGTGTCCTGATTATTGTGAGAAAAACTACAACTCGAACTATGAACGTTCCAAAACCTTAGCGTTTTCCTCGCTTAGATATACGTGCAATTGTTAGGGAATATTTGAGTATTGAAACGCAATTTATAGAGTGTAGGTATCATAATAATTGTACGGTGTTCTTGATTGTCATGATACTTACTTTGAAATAAATTACTCGTGGCTGTACTTGTTTTTTTTTACACATTAGGTACTCATCCTTCATAACTTTAGCGGCAATTACGTCACCCAAATCGTTACCCTCAGGTCAGTCCAAGTCCGTCCTGGATCACCCGATAAAAGGTGACTATTCACCTTTTATCTGGTGATCCAGGACAGACCTGACCACAGCCAAAAGAGATCTCGAAAAATTGCAGCAGTTTGCTTGTGTTGCAATCACTAGCAACATGAGAACTACGAGCAATGTCACCCTACAGGCAATGTTCGTACTGCTGCCTCCGCACCTCATCGTGCGGGAGGAGGCGGCCCTGACCGACGTTAGGCTTCATTTATCAAGAACCCTAAGCAAAGACTCCAGAGTTAAGCACACACGTATAAAGGAAGATGCGATCAAACGACGGCTAATGATGGCATCACCCTGCGACAAAGTCCCGAAAACACACCACTTTCTAAGGCATTAAAACATAATACTTACAGAAGAACAGTGTGACTACTCAGCCTCGAAAGAGATGGGATATACACCGACGGAATGCACAGGCGTCACCCAGAACAGAAACCCTCGGGTAACCCAGATCTTTCACAGATATTCTGAATAAACCAACGATAACTTGGAGATTTAATTAACTTGGAGGCAGGTGGGCTAGTTGGAATAACCACCAACGGCCGCCATGGCCCATGCACAATGGTCCACTTGAAGGACTAAGTACGGAAACCAAACCCCATAACATAGACAGAGCATTGTCACCTTTTATCACCCCTTCCAAAAACTCCGGAAACTACCCAACAATTTCCTTGAAATTCATAATTTTTAACAAAGCACGGTACCAGGACAGCATAGCATTACGGTATCATTTGCGTACGTTGATTAAGCCGTGGGGACTTACGCTGTCGCTCATTGTCATTGTATCTTCCACTATCATATTTCAGAGCGAACAAATCAAATGTCATTTATTCAAACTAGGCTGAGAATCAGAGAAAAGTGACTCAACAAACTCCCAGCAGAAAAAGTGCCTGATAAATGAGAATTATAAATAATTTACATTACCAAACACAAAAACATAACATTATAGTTATTTATGCTACAAGTGCGGAAATCATCTTACGCACGTGTATCATACAACGTTTTACTATGCATTGTGCGAAAAACCGAGCGAGCCTTACGGCAGTCGCCTATGATGTGTAACATCTAACTTATGACGACGTATATAAACGATAAAAACAACATTCATGACTTCGACTTTGACTTTGACTTTGACTTCCACTTTGACCATCGTCATAATCGCCATTGCCATCGCCATGGTCATCTCTGTCGCCATCGCCATCGTTATCATCACCATCAGATTTGTAAAAAAAAACTCAAATAATAAAATCTCTGCGACGGCCTCAAAATTAAAAAAAAAACAGAAAAGTAAAAACCACTAGTGAATAAAACTGATACTTTCCGCACAAATTGACTGCTTGGAAAACGCTCTTTTCGAGCAAATGCATTGTAAAATTATTTGCTATATTTGTGTCAGCTAGCACAGGCCAATATACCAACAAAACATTATTTATTACTGAAATGCTGGGACGTGCGTAACGTAACACTTTCTTTGCGAGTGGTGGGTTGCGCTTACATAGATGGTGGGTAAATAGATGTTGTAGATTTGCGTAAATAAATAAATAAATGTTACGTACTGCAGTATTCTACTCGGATTTTTTTACCCGGTGACCTAGTCCAGTCCTATTGTGAGAATCCGGTCAGTTATCTATTAGGTACTGGGCATTTGGTGCGTAAATATTGTGCTTATGTTTCTATAGGTATGTCATGCATCATCTCGGTGGGTGGACAACTATCTACATAGGTCTCTTAGGGTCAATCAACCGAACAACCAACTCAGCCTATCGCAGTCCACTGCTGGACATCGGCCTCTCCCAGGCTGCGCCACACCACCCTGTCCTCACCGCTTTCCGCATCCAGTCTGTCCCAACCTTCTTCGCATATCCAGAACTAACCATTTAGCTGGCATTTGACTCTAACAAAAATTTGCACTTTAAAGCTTAATATTTCGCAAACGAATACCTGAATCCAAAAATGGTTTTGAACGATCTATCCAACGACACCCCACAGCATGGGATAGACGAGAAAAAAGAAACATCACCATTTTACGCGCAGGGGAGGTACCCTAAAAATATATATTTTACATGATTTTATTTTACCACTTTGGGCGTGATTATACAATGTCACCCATGGGTATGTGCCCGCCCCTAGTTTTCTCAATATTCATGTCAAATTATCGAAAATAAACTTAAATGGGGTCTATCTTTATTTCTTTTTATTTTTTTTTCATTTTTTTATTTTTTTATTCAATGTCCCGCTATGATTTATTGACATAAACTTGTGTTTTTAAAAATAAATACTGTTTTTGTTTGGAAAAAAAAGTGTTCACTTCCGTTTTTTTTGCATAGTCGACAATTTTTTTTTTTTTAGTTTATCCTATAAAATAATAATAATCCAAATCGAGCCAATAACATCGGAGATATGGCAAACGCTACAAAAAAATAAAAATAAATAATAACATGAAAAATATTAAAGATAGACCCCTTTTAAAGTTAATTTTCGATAATTTTTCATGAATATTCAGAAAAATACGGGCGGGCACATGACCATGGGTGACATTGCATATCCATGCCAAATTACAGCTTTCTAGTACTAACAGTCTCTGAGCTACGCCATTGGCAGACGGACATGGCGAAACTATAAGGGTTCCTTGTTCACTACGGAACCCTAAAAAACGAGCGAGCCTTACAGTAGTCGCATAAGATGTGTAATATCTGACATCTTGGCTGATGTATGTATGATATAAACAATACTCATCATCGTCATCATCATCTTGTTTGCAACCTCTCGGAAAATAGGTTGATACCATCTGCCGGCCAACTCTAGCACTGCGCGCGCTCATTGGTCAAATCATGTTACACACTTCCGTCCCTTTTCACGAAATAACTCCCACATATTGCAGGATCTCACGGATTCTAGATTACAGGAAAGCGACAGGAAAGATGTTACAAATAAAAAAAACGCAATTAAAGAAAAAAAGGTTTACTTTTTCGTGGAAATTTACCATTGTATCCAGAATGTCCTAAAATTGTTGTATATTCATGTGGCTGTAAATAAATAATATATCACAAAGGGCATATTATTACCGGAGTCAACTAATACATCTCAAACAGGATCCTGTTTCGGGATTAAGGGTAAACCCAGAGGATTTCCTTATCGCGTATTGGCGAAAATTTATAGAGTGTGAAAATTCTGTGTCTCGACGAATCGGTGTGAAATGACAATCGTGACCCGAATGCAGACGTAAAGTCTGTTCAGACTGTCGACGGAGGATGAGCGGTTTTGAATGAGTGCTGTTGTGGTATATATTGTATGCGTGAGGCGTGGGAAGGCTCATCATAAATTTAGGAAAATCCAAAATATGTGAATCATAAGTTCGGGTTTCAGGGGTGTTTCATAAATATTTTGGCTTTGAAGTTGCTAGTTTCGAGTTCTAACTAAGCCTCTTACTCAAAAGGAAGCCACTGAAGCCAAAAAATGGGTCTTATTTTCCTAACCAAAGTGGCTTCCACTTTGGTTAGGAAAATAAGACCCATTTTTTATTCGTTAGTGAAGATAATTTTGTAAGTTTAAGTAAAAATAACCTCAAAAAATAAAAAATAAAAATCTGACACCTACATAGTTAAGGTAGCTATGATATTGTGTGGGTGTCAGATTTAGGTATTGAAGGCATCTTTATCGCGATACGTATATCATTGTTATCTGGTCTGGAACCAACCCAACAAGTGCCAAGCTGTTCAGTTGAACACTTGTCCCTTAGCAAATATAAACTTCTATGACAAATGTTACGTGCTCGGTACTCGGTGCGACCTTACACTTGCAGAAAAATGTTACTGTTACACATTTTCCAAAATTTTCCATTTTCCAATTTAAAAAAAAATCTGGTTTGATGCTTCACGTAATGTGGTAAGTCAAAGTCAAAGTCAAAGTCAAACAATTTATTTCAATTAGGCACATAAAAGGCACTTATGAACGTCAAGTATTATTCAGTCAGGTATTATTACCATGACCTGGAGGCCTAAAACGGCCACATCAAGCAATTCCTCTATGGTGACACATATTTTAGCTGAATCATATTCAATTCAATTCATATCAGAATCATATTTGGTGTAAATACTGCCTCAAGAAAAAATAAGACTTTAATTTTAATGAATAATTTTGCTTTACAGTTTTTATGAATCAAATGAGATTTTAATTTTTTATTTCTGCAGTTTAAATGTTATTTCATTATAATATAAAACTGTCAAACATGAATTGCGTAATATGAATTGAATGCAGATAATAATATTATGAATTGTCAGTTTGTGTGATTCATATTATTATCGTAGGTATTATGATTAACAAGAAGATAAATTATAATAAACAATAACGTGTGGTTTTTCATAATGACTCAATTGGATGTAATGTTTGGATTGCTGATGAGAAGTAGCCTTTTAATAAACAGTTATGCAGATTATGCTTTCGTGATTTATTTGTATTGGAGCGACCTTGGAATAGTCTTGAATTTACAAATTTTTACGTAATTCGAGGAATTATGTCTATGGGCATTATGCTAAGGGTCGTAACTAATTCTGGGAAGAATTCAAGTAACAGTATCCACATTTAAGAATACATGCTAAATACCACTTTAGCTGTTTAGTTTAGGAGTTTAGTACTTCCTCGAGTTACGTAAAAATGAGTAGGTACGTTCAATGCAGAGAAGAGAGTAGTGATGGCTCATTGGTACCGGCCCCAACTTACGAGATAGGTTCGGACCCAGGCAGGCGCTTCCTCAACTCACCACCTCCTCACCTTCCGCCTGACGCAGGTCCTCACTGGACACGGCTGTTTCGGGAGGTTCCTGTTCCGCATAAGGCGGGAGGAATCGCCCGGGTGTCACCACTGTGTGGATCACCCGGAGGACACGGTGGAGCATACGGTGGAGATTTGCCCGGCTTGGGCGGAGCACCGCCGTGTTCTCATGGAGGCGATCGGCAGCGACGATCTCTCGCGTCAGGCCCTGGTTCAAGCCATGGTTTGGAGCGAGAGTGCATGGGAGGCCGTCACCTCCTTCTGCGAAGCAGTTTTGCTCGCGAAGGAGGAGGCGGAGCGCGCGAGGGGCAGGTAAGATTCGCGCCCTCGGGCCCCTAGTTGCCGCAGGAGACGCCCCGGGCGTCGGGAGTCACGAGCCGACTTCCGGCCGTCGTAGGCGCGGGCTTGCGGACGGTGGGCAATGGGTAGCTCGCCGTCCGATAAGGACCAGGCCCGGGTCGACGGCGCGTTGTGTTCCACGCGCGCCTCAAAGAGATGTCAGGACCAACTGAGGGGGTCCGTAAGGACCAATGCCTGCTGGGGTTGCGGGTTTGTCCGAAAGGGATATAGTGGCCCCGGCACGCAGGCAACGGAAGGAACACGGGTGGGTTTTAGTCAGTAAAAGTTTGAAACACCCTCCCGCTCCGGCCAGAGCCGGAGAAGTTATTTGATAATTTCCCACCCTCAAAAAAAAAAGGCAGGCGCTTTACTTTGCGTAAATTATTTCATCACCACTGCTCTCAAAACGGTGAAGAAAAACATCGTGAGGAAACCGACATGTCCTAGAACCAAAAATCACACCTACCGACATCTACCAACACGCAATGGACTCGCGTGGTAAATTACATCCTACTCCGTCTCGAAGACCTATACTTTATACCTGTTCGTAATGTTGATACCTAAATCCGATTTCCCCAGCGCAAGTTTTCCCGGTATGTGAGTACGCAGCTTAATTTATCAAGAACAATTTAGAGTACTTAAGTTGATTTGTAGTCATTTAGCTTTTAATTGCTGCTGGCAATACAGCGGTCATTGCCAAACTACTGGCAACGTACGATTAAGGGTTTTGTGTTAAAATAGATTAAATTATCACGAAGACCGCTTAGCTTCGAAAATCCAGGAGGAAACCGGCATGTCCTAGAACCAAAAAAATTTAAGACCTGTGACATCCACCAACCCGCACTGTGGCCTCGTGGTGGATTACGGCCCACTTTCACAAAGAGGAGGCCTGTGTTCCAGCACTGGGAACATTATATTATGCTAAGTACACTCAAGAGCATTCCAAGGTCGCTTCAATATAAATAAATCACAAAAGCATACCCTGCATCGGACGCAAGCGAAGCTCTCGCTGGCATTCGATTTAACGCAACATTTACCACTAACTTGAACAGCCAAGACAAACGGCAAACATCACACTAACACAAAGAAGAGAAGAAGTGAATATATCCGCCATTCACATTACGTGTGGCCATTATGTGCGGTTATAAAAGGGTCTAAGGGTGTGGTGAACCTAACATGTCCCGCGGGGGCATTATTTATGCCCGCGAAACGGGACAGTCCGGCGGTGTCCCAAGATGTTTGGCCTAAAATATGGGCACCGCCGCCCAACTCCCGAAGAATAATGAGTGACCCAAATCGTGTGCTTTTGACAACTAATGGTTAAACTGTTTGCTAGGTTTTTCTGGACCTTAGCGAACGCTTTAGTCCTTTTCGTATAATCTTACGTCTTAAACCCAAAGCGGTCTATTACGTAATTCCGCACGCCTGGCTTATTTATTCGTCTGATATAGCCAGTTTTGCCGTAACTTACGACTAAAAGTAACTTTTTTATTTAGGCTTTTGCGAAATCTTGTGAATTCAAAGATCCCGACCGTTGTTGGCTTCGTGAGTTCATATTGTAGTTTATTATGTATGCCTTTTTTATGATTATCTAAAAGTAACCAAAACATGTCGTTGACATCGTATGAAGTGACATAGTCGGGGCTGGATTTAAGGCAGAGCAACCATGGCCCCAGGCCTCCACAAAATGATTTTTTTTATAAAATAAAAAGTTTAGTTCCAATACGCAAAATTTACAAAAAGATCAATTTAAGGAAATCTTCTATTAGCAAATACTCGAAAATTCAGAGCTACATTTCCAAATATTGAAATTACGTTGAGAATGTACTTGGTGTTGATGGCGTCGCAGTTCGACGCCATAAACACCAACAGCACTGGAGAATTCTCATTTTCGAAGATAAAATTTAAAAAAATAGACTTCGGACTACAATGACACAGAACCGCCTATGAAAGTTATCCCTACTTAGTATTGAAAGTGATTTAATCCGAGAACTGGATTTCACCGAAATTATCAATGATTTTTTGATGAAAAAAGCTCGTAAAGTTCCAGTCGCCTAATATTTATCTTTTTTCTTTGGTATATTTTTAGTACCTATTATGTATAAATGATTGAAAACTATGTTTTTTTTTCGTCTGGTCCAAAAACAAAATCGATGCCTCCACTTCTTGGTTGCCCCAGGGCTTCCGCACCTTTAAATCCGACCCTGAACATAGTCAAAGCTTCAAACGTTACATTGAATGTATGTAAGTACGGCTTGTGATTTCTGTACGCGTAGCATGACCACAATAGAAACGGGTTTTGTCGACGGAAGAATAGACAAAATGACAGGGGTTGTTATTGTTTCATCTGTCATTTTGTCTATTCTTCCGTCGACAAAACCCGGTGCGGTAAGCGTGCTGATGTAAGAAAATGAAAATGTCTTACCGTCATATCTAATAACTATGAAGGAAAGTTTGGTATGAAAGTAGGATCCTTTTATTTTGTTTATTGATGACCTTCTGGGAATCATTATGTTTCTGTTTGGACGGTAGGCTATAAAATGCTCTAGTACTCCTATAGCAAATTGAAAATTAATTGAATGAATATTATACCTACTGCTAAGACGGTCACTTGTATCTTTGAATAACATACCTACTTAATGCGGATTCCTCGCAGTAATTAGCGGTCAATTAGCCTCACATAAATTTATTAAAAAACCAGAGAAACAGTGGGGATATACAAATCACGTTAATTAACTGTGATTACGTTATTTTCTTACAATTATTCAAATGTTTCGTAATTTCCTTTCCCTTGTGGTCTTTGCAGGATGTCCCATTCCGAGAATGGGACATCCTGCATCCTGATGAACTGGCTGTCTAGGATCTATCTTTAATTATTTATTTAATAGTATTTTATTTATTATTCACGTTGCTGTTTAACTATGTATACACCGTGACATTTTAGTCGTCTTACAAAAGCAGCCCACTTCATGTATCCAATGACTACTAAACATTCATTATAAAAAAGGCAGTGTATATAGTGCCGCTAGCGGCACTTTATCCCTATCGCAAAAAGTGCCGCTAGTGGCATAATACTGACGCCCACTCGGCCCGGCTAAAGTGACGTAAGCATTGCATTGTCATAGTCACTGTCACTGAGTCACTGTCACTTGTTATTTTGTTTGACTGTTGAGGTTAGTTCGCTGTAAAATATCATATTCCTATAAAATTACATTCTCTTGTGCCTAAATTGACCCTGACACTCGCCGGCCGCTGCCGCTTCACCCCTCGCTACGCTATGCTCGCTTGGCTCGTGCGTTGTGTGGTCACAGTTCTAACCTAACCTAACCTACCTTTCAGCCATTTTCACTTGCTAAGCCAAGGGGTTATTGCTACATTTAAGTTTCGCTGGCTATAGATGAAAGAAATTAACACTAGCCTCTCTTCAAAAATAAATTCATCTTTTGATATTATTTTCAAAAACAAAAACGATCAATCAATACAAATGGTAGCGAATTAACTTCAACAATCAAACAAAATAACAAGTGACAGTGACAGTGACAATGACAATACACTGCTTACGGCACTTTAACCGGGCCGAGGCAGCGCCACTAGTATGTTGCAAATAATAGCATTTTATCCGACAGGGATAAAGTGCCGCTAGCGGCACTCTATACAGTTCCACAAAAAAAATTGATATACATCGTGATATTTTAGTCGTCTTTCAAAGGGCCACTCAATGTACCCGACATGAAATACCTCTAGGAGCAATTAAAAAATTGTTACATTTCATAATAAAAAAAAAAATGTTTAGTAGTGATTGGATACATGAATTAGGCTGCTTTTGTAAGACGAATAAAATGTCACGGTGTATACTGGAGTGGCAAATCAAATGCAATGTTTAGGTACTATCGTAAAACCAGCTCAAAATAACTTTTCTACTAATCGGATCACACAATCCGTTTCTGTCCATTAATATTTACCAGTCAACAGTAATCCGTCATAATCTACAAAGCGCGTTATATCATGCATGGCAACCCTCAGCAATACAGATCAAAGCGACGGTGGCGCCGCTATTGAGTAATTAGCGAACCAAATCGGCCGTTTGATTCGGACAACCGACGAAAGTTTGGCTGTTGGCTTGATGCGGACGAAATGCGGTCAATTGAGGACGGTAAGGTTTTGTTTACACGGAGATAAATAGAATGCTTGTATTTTAAGCTACGGTGTCCTAGAAGAGCGGTGGGCGCCACATAGCGGCCGCAGTGACGACTGTCATGAAAATAATGGCAGCGGGGTTTGACTTTACGGTGTCAAGATACGCTCTCTAGGAAAACGCATCAAGTTAATTTTTTTTGGGTGGGAAATTATCAAATAACTTCTCCCGCTCTGGAGGAGCGGGAGAGCGTGTTAGACTCTTGCTGACTAAAACCCACCCGGATTCGTTCAGTTGCCTGTACTGTACGGACGTTCCCGCGACCCCGGCAAGCATCGGTCCTAGCGGACCACATCAGTTGTGCTGAAATCTCTTTGAGGCGCGCGTGGAGCACATCGCGCCGACGACCCAGGGCTTGTCCTTATTGGTCGGCGAGCTACCCATTGCTCACCGTCCGCAAGCCCGCGCCTACGGTGGCCGGGAATCGGCCTGCGATTCCCAACGCCCAGGGAGTCTACTCCGGGTGAAAACGCCCAGGGCGTCTCCTGCGGGTGAAAACGCACCAACTTACTTTCGTAAATAACGTTTCAGTGACGTCATTCGCCGGTAAATTGCAGACGCTATGTGGCGGCCATCGCCCTTCTATGAAACCGAAGCTTATATAAGTCCAATTTATTGTAAAGTTCACAATACGCGGAAGTTAGGTATATACTAAAATAAAGTAAGTATTACGTAGAACTATTATCATAATGTTAAGTTTATAAACAAACTAGCTGGTTTCAGTCTCGATGTCTCGATCCCGTGGGAATATCGGGATAAAAAGTATCCTATGTCCTAATCCAGGTCATGGTCTAGTTTGGTGATGTTTACAATGAATCACCAGAGGTTTCTTCCTTAACTATACTAGAGCTACATCCACAGAAATATGAATTTAATATACCTACCGCTACCGGTGACGACTATAAATCTTTCAAGAGTTAATAAAGAAAAGAAAAAATTGAAAAAAAAGTGTTTATTCTGCACAAACCAAACGCACACTACAAAAAAAACACACAAAACACAATGTCATAGGACAACTTACGGCCGAACCCAATCACCTATTTTCAGATACAGATAGATCGCTTTATATGGAAGACAGTATAATTTTAACTGTCATTCAATGTCGCCCGTCCGATTCCTTATTCTCTGACAGATTATTGGATGTTAAAACCATAGATAGATAGGTTTTCCTATCTCCAGTATGCCAAAACTGGAGATAGATAGGTTATTGGGTTCGGCCGTAAAGGCTTGTGCAGACCAGCGCGACTTGTCGCGCAACGCGACGCCGGTTATTGTTAATACCGTACAGTTTTCTTAGAAATTGCATTGTTTGAGTCGCGTCGCGCCGTTGCGTCGCGCGAGCCTTAATTCTGGTGAAATTATAGATACATAGATAGATAAAACATTTATTCAGTGCACATAAAAGACATAACACACAAAATCACAAATGATTTCAAATTAGATAAATGAATGAGGGGCTTGGGGCTAAGTAATAACATCCACTCGGGTCGTTAGATCATGTTAAGCTACGCTTGCCGCGGTTGGTCCGTGGATGGGTGACCATATTTATATACCAAGACCCCTCCGTGCCTCGGAAAGCACGTTAAGCCGTTAGTCCCGGCTGTCATTGGTAGATATTTGACAGTCGTTACGGATGGTTAGAAGCCCAAAAGTCTGACAACCAGTCTAACCAAGGGGTATCGTGTTACCCAGTAGCTAGGTTGTGGAGGTCAGATAGGCAGTCGCTCCATATAAAATACAGCTGCATCCGGTTAGACTGGAAGCTGACCCAAAATTGTTGGGAAAAGGATAGAGGCAGATGATAAAATTACATGAATATATACAAAAACAAGGTGCCACTCAAAAAGAAAAACATACTAAAAGAAATGGAGTGAAGCGCAATTCGCGCTTTCCTCAAAAATTATAGCCACGGAATGACGAAGACCCAGCCGCATATCTTATTACAACACAAATAGGTTTAACAAAAAGGTATCTCGCATTTTGCTAAGAAAATCCGTTAGTCACGTATTAATACAAAAAATAGGCCGGATAAGGCATCCGTGGTCTAACCTCGTACGTGATGTAATTTCTTTCAGTTAATTCTTGGACCGGCGTGGAATGTGAATTAGCTCGCAAATCAGGCTTCTTTATTGTCTTCTGTAGTCACAAGTAGATATCCTATTCTTATCTTCTTAGCGCGTAATAATCAACTAAAGTCAAACTATTTATTTCAATTATGCACATAAAAGGCACTTTTGAACGTCAAAATTTGCAAATAACGGATTTTTTTTAAACATTAATTATATAATTATGTGTGAAGTCGATGCATCTAGAATAAGATTACAATACCACAATAGGTAAAAGAATGAAAAATGAAGCAATGACAGATAAATTAATTATGTGATAGATATTGCTCACATATTAACAAGTAATACTAATACCACATATTAATTGCCCTCTAAATAAAACATCGTTGGGGCTTTGCGTCGTGATCTATGACTCTGATTCATCCATCTTTCAACTTACCTACCATTGAGCCATTAAATTAATCAGCTTGTGTGGTCACAATTCAGGGCCTAGGCGTGCCTTTACTTTTTTTCTACTCACCTGCATCCTGAGTATGCCTGAGCCATTGTAGTCAAAAAAATATTTGTCTCAATTGCTATGTCTCCACACTGTGGTTTATTTGAGGGATGCAACTGTGTGTAACTGTGCCATGGATGGTACAGCCCATCGCCACGTCATGCAGCCACCGCAACGCCACGCCACGCCTCCGCAATGCCACACACTGCGTTGCAGATTGCTTCGTCAGACAAAGGGAGTATTTTATGGTATTCAGTTTCATTCATAGTACAATAGGTGCATCAAAGAAGATAATGGACGTTGAAGTGGTCGTCTGCACGTTCTGAAAAAGAAATAGTTTAAGAGCGTTTATTCCGAAAGTGGGCAACGTCGCAAATAGATGTCAAATATTTCGCTGTTTTGATTAATTTGGCAATATAATATAGCGAACTAGAATATTACTAATGAATTGCGGTTAAAACACTGAATTTGATGTTGTAACCGTTTTACGTGTAAAAAAGGCACTTGGAAAGTTACCAAATACTTTTTACATCTAAAACTAAATATTCGGTGTTACGATATTAATTATTGCAATTCATTATTAATATTCTAGTTCGCTAGTTAGCCACATTTCATATTTCCATACAGTATAATTGCCAAATTAATCAAAACAGGTAAATATTTGACAGCTATTTGCGACGCTGCCAGCTTTTAGGATAAGCCCTTTTAATATAGTTTTTGTTTCATGTACATACCTATATGATGAGGTTCAGGCTATAGTTGGAACTTTATCGATTCACAAGCATAACCTCCGCTGAATACTTTTGCGAACAATTGTCATTACACAGGTTTAGATATGTAATAGTTCTGCATTGAGCAATTTTCCGCACAAAAGTGGTAAGCATTTTAATTTCACGTGAAAAATGAAAACGGGGTACCACTGTCACCAACACTAGCCGTGTATAATTTATTGCTTTACATTTATATGTAAATTAGTGCATTATTATGTCCCTACGTGACGGTTCCTGGTTATTTATACAAATTAAAAATAATTGTAACGCTACAAGCCTGCCTGCCTCGTTGCACCATGCAACGTGCAACGGCCGGCGGTACGCCACCGGAAAGCGCCTTGACAATAAAAGTAAAAATACTGTACTATTTTACAATGAAATTCCCCACTTACCTTAGCACCCCTGAAATGTAGAATAAGTAACAAGGTTTTTAATTTTCTAAGTTATTCTGAATTGTTTTACTTGAATTATTCTTCTGACCTATGAGAATAGTCTGACCTCAAATAATAAAATGTGGTAATTATAGTGGTGCCATCTTATGGTGACAATTAGAAGAACATAGTTGTGATAGCTAGCAAATTATCTAAAGAGTCCGCTTCTCAAGCTGAGTTTGGGGGAGAGGCCGGGAGAGAGTTACCGGCCCCTTCAAAAATGGGAGTTACCTACTAATTACTCCTCAGTGATAAATCGCTAATAGGTAAGCACTGCGAAATCGTGGTGATGTGCGTTCCTTCAAAATGGAGAAGAGGCAATTAGCCTGGATTAATGTACAGTCTTTATTTCTTTTTCGTGTGGTTATTGACTAACCTGGTGTCAGAGTTTCTGCATCTGCCTTGTATAGCTTCACATGCCGTCGAGAAATATCCCTCAGGCATGCCGGTTTCCTCACGATGTTTTCCTTCAGCGTTTTTGAAGCAAGTGATAACTTTACAATACGCGCATAAACTTTGCACTTGGCACTCCGACGGTCATACCACTAGGCTTTCACTGCTCGTCCAGAAGGTACAGTAAGTAGTAATGTTTAGGTACCTAGGTTTTATTGTAATTGAATTGTGTTGGCAGCTTTAGAGTACAAAGCATTGTTTTGACAGGGCCTGAGGACTGGGCTACATTCACAGAAGCGTCAGCAACTAGTGTGAATGTTAGAGGTAGTAAAATGATGTGCAAATTATCCTGGCCACCGACTAGGCAGAATACCTCATTTCATTGTGTTACTAAATTATCTGCAATATGCGGTTGTGACATTTAAATAATTTAGGTTATGTTTCTTTATCAGTTTATTTTATTAATTATGTTTGTAAAATAAAATCAACACTTTTTTAAGTAGCAATGACTTCAAAATATAATAGGTGTTGCCTGATCACCAATGTGTGTGGTTACTCACTCAAGCAAGGGATTGTTATTGTAGCAGTTTCTTCTATAGTAAGTATTTTTAACTTGTTTATTTTGTTGGTTTTGGGCTGGATAAATCTGCTGCAAAATGCACGACCAAGCAAGCCGAAATCATGACGGGTCTCTCTTTAAAACAAGAAAACGCACTAGACCATTCAATTTGTTATCCCTAAAACTTATGGCTGAGAGAAACACACCTCATACACAAAGATGCCTCCACAGACCACGGTAAGATGGAGCACGGAGGTCCTACTGAAAGGCCTGACCCGCATGAGCAGACAACAAATGTGTGTGTGTCTGTGGAGAAGGAGTGTTTTGTCCTGCATTGAGGCTGTAGAGAAAACTTATGCTTGGCACACTAACCATCAGTTTTCTCACTGTGCATACCCAGTACTAAGAAATTGAAGCCTGGAGTCGCTTGCCTGGCTCTGCTCTAGGGGCCTACCACCACCTCTAAAGCAGTATTATTTTAATATTACTTTAGAGTGGGAAAGAGATGAACTTGTACAGGACGTATAGCTCCATCTCTTTCCCCCACTGAAGTAATATTAAAATAAGGCAGTGTACAGAGTGCCGCTAGTGGCTCTCTATCCGGGTCGGATAAAGTGCCACTAGCGGCATAATAGTGGCGCTGCCGCGGCCCGGCTAAAGTGCCGTAAGCATTGCATTGTCATTGTCACATGGTAGTAGTACACAAAACAAGGAAAATAATAGCTGGTGACTGCGGCAGGATGTGCAGAGAACGATAAAGCAAGGAATATCCTACCTGATCATTCTCCCCACATAGTGCCTCAGAAAAGGGGAGTAAGGGGTCACCACCACTGTTTTCAGGATGCTATTGTCACTGAACCGCGTTTTAGGCATCAGTGATGCGACTTTTTTGTGAATATCAGTATGGAAGCCGTCAGTTCGGTTCTGAACAAACATCCGATGCGCTACAGAAACGGGGTAGTTTCACCAGCATTCTAAAAACATTACCTATTGTATTGGATGCGTAAGACATCTAGCGATCTTTTAGTGTAGCTGGCCCCTGGCCCATAGACCCCTCGCATACAGACCATGACAAAATGCCTTGAACAGGGTGATTTTAACTTGATCCGCACAACGAAGGAATCTAAGAGCCAACATGTTGCCTCGGACCGCCCGTGCCCTACGTTCCCTTTCGATGTCTACATTATCTTTAAGGTCGAAATAAAAATAAGAAGGCAATACAAATGCATAATCTGTGAAATTTTCAACTTTCTACCTATTACGGTTCATGAGATACAGCTCACTGACAGACAGACTGACAGACGGACAGACGGACAGCGACGGCTTAGTAATAGGGTTCTGTTTGGCACCCTTCGGGTACGGAACCCTAAAAAGTAATGTAAGTGATTATTATTTTCCTATTATTTTTATTTTATCAGAATTAAAAATATGAAGCGCAGTTGAAGTATATTCAATTTGCATCATGCACCTGATATTTATAGGCGTCCTTTTAAAGTGTCTACTCGGAAATGTTATATAATTATAATTCTTTATTTCATTTTGTACTTTAGGGGTATGAGGAACAGGGTGTAAAGTTCACTCATCCACCATAGAAAAGGGAGGATCCTCCGACCAGACGGGTGTCGTGTCTGGCGGGCAACTGCCCGGAGGTTGAAGTCGGGAAGCTTGTATATATGTTTATCGCGCGGTAAACTCTAATTGCGCGATGCAGGATTTGTGTGACGTCAGGATGTTGTGTGACGTCAGGTCATTGATGCGTAGTTTGCATGTAGCGATGTAGATGCCGCTACAGTATATATAAATAATATTTTTAAATATTGTAATAAAATAATATAAAAACATTTAAAAATATAAAAAATAGTAGCTCACCGGTATCGGGAACAGGGACCAAGCTACCGGCGGTCAGGGCTCCAGAGAGAGGAACCTCCTAACAATGCGAGCCGTGTCCAGAAGTACCGCTTTCTGAATCAAGCCCTTGATCCAGCTGCCCAACGAGAGCCTCCTCAGGTGGTGGACGAGGCTCTTGGCTATAAGGCCATTGGCTGTCACGACTATCGGCACAAAGATCGCTGAGTCCACATAATTATAACATTATTATTACAAGTATATTCGTAGAACTCTGTGAAAACGTTATTAATAATTAATTATCTTTATCCTGTGCCACAAGTAAACACTACCTACAAATACTACTGTTTTCGCAGAATTTTGCCTCATATCGTTTAATTTATAATATGAAATAATATAAAATTATATAAATATAAGTTTTAATTATGTTTATGTAAAATTAAAAATTACAATGACAGTTTTTGCTACTTGGTTTAGCAAAGACTAGAGTCTGTTTACCAAAGTAGAGAGACGAGAAGATGTCTCATATGAGCGTTTATCCTAAAAGTTGGCAACGTCGCAAATAGCTGTCAAATATTTATATGTTTTGATTAATTAGGCAATAATTCTTTATGGAAATAAGAAAGGTGGCTAACTAGCGAACTAGACTATTAATAATGAATTGTAATTATAATACTGAATTTGATGTTGTAAAAAAGGCATTTGAAAATTTACCAAATACTTTTTTTACAACCAAAACTAAATATTCGAGGTTAAGATATTAATTATTGCATTTCATAATCAATATTCTAGTTTGCTATTTAGCCACAGTTCTTAGTTCCATACAGTAATATTACCAAATTAGATAATCGTGATGGCCCAGTGGTTAAGGCCTGGCCTCTTAGTCACGAGGTTGTGGGTTCAATTACCAATCCGGGCAAGTATCAATGTGACTTTTTCAATTCATATGTACTTTGTGAGTTTATCTTGGACATTACTGAACATCGGTGAAGAAAAACATCGTGAGGAAACCTGGACTTATAGTTAATATAAGTCTGAAAACGCCAACCCGTCTTGAGCAAGCGTGGTGATCAATGCTCGTGCCTTCTCTGTATGAGAAGAGGCCTTTGCCCTGCAGTGGGACAGTAACAGGCATTATATTATTATAATCAAAACAGGGAAATTTTGACATCTATTTGCGACGTTGCCCAATTTCAGAAAAAACGCTCTTAAACAAGTAATGCTATGTGGTTATGGGTTCTCCAGGACGTACCTACAAAGTGTTATGCCCTCAACTGGTAAGGAGTCAGATGGATTCCTTTTCTGCAAAATCCCTTCGGGGAATACTAGAGTGATATTATGTGTGCAAATATTATTTTTAATTATTTTTAAATTATTAATTATGCTATCATTCTCATAATCAACGTTTTTGAGGAACTATGGCTTCCGAGATATAAGAATTTTTTATTCGTTTTGGATAAAACAGCAGAAACGACGCGCTTCTAAATCTCAGTGTGTATATCAGTACGCAATAGTATTATGCACGGACACCGGACGCGGAAGGTTTATCTACCGAGCGGCCGTAGGTAATTATTTTAAGGACACTGCCGAGATATAATACTGTTACTTTCTTATACTGTGGCCATGTTTAGTGTATGTTTAACTGTAAGTGTTTTTCACCTTTTCAGTACAATAAATTATTTTTGTAGAGCGTTTTTACTTATCAGCCCTTTGGCTGGTTTTTGCAACATTTACGGACCGAAGCCAAGTAAATTAAGCGTGTTGTGTGTTATGTTAACACTTTCACTGTCCCAAGGTAATTGGTAATCCTATCACCATACGTCCAATAATACTGAGTTGCATAAGTTCAATTACTCATAAGGTCAGCTAACCATTACATATCAATTTCTTGGTGCGTCCCTATTTTATAATATAGCAATAACTTTTTTATTTTCATATTTAATTATAACAAGAAACTTTTTGGTAATGTTATTGCAGTACCTATGTGTAATATTGTATTGGATAAAAATGGTAACTACTATTGCATGTCATGCACGGACGTATAGGGACTTCACACCATCACATGTAATGTGCAGTGAAAGGGTTATAAAAGATGTGTTGTGTTGAGGAACTATTTCGTTTTCATGAATTTACATGAAATTTCTAATAATTCAACATGTATTTAGAATTGCAGCTTTTTGTAAGGGTGATATAGAGGGTTTCTTTTAGGTTTTTTAATTTATGGCTATTGAGAGGGTGAATCGTATCATTAAATTATAATTATTATTTTATCTTTATAAATATAATTTAAATATTTTTAAAACACAAAAAAACAAAAAAAACATTTAAAAATATAAAATAATTTAATAATTATTATTTTATTATTATTTATTTCCAGATAATATCAATGGCTACGCTAGTCGCCTCACTGATCTTCCTCCTCCAGAGGTGGTATACAGAGACGTCTTACAACACAGACCCAGTGAACGCGATCTATTTTATGTCCGCACTGTTCGGCACCAGTACATCGTTGTACGAGATTATCATATCATTCACGATGTTGTGGTTTATGCGCTGGGTAATGATTTGGTTGATATGATCATTTATTTTAATGATTATCTTTGGCGCTGTCAATTTCTAATGTAACAGCAGCGGTTTTTTAATTGGCGGCAACAGAGGCATTGCAAATGCGTTGTCGTGCCAAATAAAGGCTCCCGCCGACCAGCGCGACGCACTGTGGACTGAAAAAAGGCTTTCGAAGACAGTTAAGCTTACATTTTAAAGTGTCGGTTTTTTGCTTGAAATGGCGTGTAATAGCCAATATTATGCATACATATATCATAGGATGCAATCTGGTAGGCAAATTGATAACTTATATATTTTTTTGCAAAAATAATGTATGGAGCACTTATATCTCCGGAACGGACAGAATAACTGTTATATCCTTGGTCACGGTGATGTCACTATTTATTTATGATTTTCTGACGTACTTGATTTTTTCAGATTAGCTTCAGTAAAAAAAAAAAACCGCTCTAAATCTCGTTATATGAAGAATGTTATATGTATAATATTACCACCATGTACGTATAATATTGGCTATAAGAAGCCATTTCAATAAAAAAACCGACACTTTAAAGTTTAAGCTTAAATGTCTTCGAGAGCCCTTTTTCGTTCCACAGTGCGACGCGACGACGGAGGCGCTGTCGCGTTGCGCCTTTCAGCGGGAGTCCTAAAAGCCAAAGCGAGTCAATTACACTGGCACCGATACCTATACAGGGTGGCAGGGACATCGACGTGAAAACTGATACCATGGATTCAGACATGATTCTGAACCCCCATGCAAAAAATCTGTTGTTTCATAGAAAAGTGCAATACCTACGCGGTCAAAATGTATGGCTGAATAATAGCTGTTTTTTTTTAATAACTGACGAAAAACTTCAACGCAGGGGGTTTTAGATTCACGTATTGAATCCATGGTGTCAGTTTTCGCGGCGATGTCCCTGCCACCTACTGACTGAGCGGCATTGCTTTACGGCTGAGGCAGGTATGATGGTAGTGCTTCCTCGGACGAGCTCCGTCACAAGTAGCTCTGTTTAAAGATTTTGTGAGGCCATTGTTCAACAATAAAAATTTACAGACTGTTGGAGAAAGAGAAAGAGAGAGGCATTTAATTCTAAGCATGTTTACAACTCTATTCCTCAGAAAAAAGAGGTTATGTTGCTATCGCTTTGGTTTGTGTCAAATGTGGTTCTCCTGACGTTTTTCTTCTTCTTGTTCGTGGCGAGGACTGCCATCTTCGTCGTCGCCGAAGAATACACGCAAGCATTTTGTAATGCCATCCTCGGCATCATTTATGAAGGTACCTTAATTACTCTTAACAACAAATCGTAGGCAGATGCCTGGTTAGCAAGCTTCGTTACCAAGCTTACTGTTTGCTTTACCTTATACCACAAAATTGGAGTATTTCTGTGTAATTCTAAATGTCTGGTCGAAGGAAGAACAAGACAGACAGTAGATTCTTATCTGATAGATCATGGCAACCCGTTCAGTACGCATATTAGCTCAGCTCATACCGCACAAGAGCTTTCTGGGTCTCCAGCTGCTGGAGACCCAGAAAGCTCTTGTGCGGCACGATCAGTAAGATACTAAAGCTGGAACCATATTAGTATGTTGTGTCATGTTGTGACGCCTTCTGACGCAGTGTCAACCAATCAAAATTCGTTGTGACATGTTGTGGTCCTGAACAGTTATTTGATTGGTCTACCCCGAGTCACGACACAATACAACACAATAATGTGCCGGTCGAAATTCAAAAAATTCAAAATTCAAAAGTCATTTATTCAAACTAGGCTAAGAATCAGCACTATTCGAACGTCAAAATTACATAAGACAGTCCCCGAAAACGCCCACCCTTCACCACTTCCTAGTGCGTTAGCTGAGAAGAAGAAGTGGCGCAACAAACTCCCCAGCAGCACAGCTGTCTGTCGTTCGCTTTAAGTAACCCTAATAGTATGAAGGTATATAGAAAGAAATCGACGAACAGTACGCGGCCATTGATATGGCACATGGTGTTCTAGACACTGACTGTCACACGTTTTATTAGTGACAGAGTCGACGCTATGATCATTCTCTTGCCCTTAGGCACGGACTCCACCAAAGCGGAGATGTGCGGAGATGTCCAAAGCGGAGACGAGAAGAGATGTTTTTCAGCTAGGGTGTATCCACCGAAGCTGTGCGGATATGCGTATTGGCTAGACTGGAGCGGAGATGTGGGCCGGCTAGAGCGGAACTGAGCGGCGTGCGGCGAGCGTTGGATCTTGACCGGTCACTGCACGCTGCTCACATCTCTTATCATCTCCGCTGCGCGCCGTCGTCACCAGCTTGCGAGGCACAGCTCACATCTCCGCTCCGATCGCGCCATACAAATATAAAAACTTACACACCCAACTTTGGCTACGACACTTGTGGCATGCCTGTAGCGATAAAGTTGCTCACAAGCATTATAATGACATCAATTTTATTTATTTTCAGCTGTTTTCATTTACTTTTGCATTGTCGTGAACAGTTACGAAAGTTCGTTGGATCCCGATACAATACACTATTAGTGATGCAATGCTTCGGTTTGCTACTGCGAACTGCGACTGCGATGGATATAAGTTATTCTAAACCCGTTCGTCACAGAAAACGGCAGTCGCCGTATTTTGTTGCCGTATCAGGTGAAAATGTTTAGCACCTAGGCACTTAATACGCACCGCTACTTGTTTATAGTATTTTTTAATGGCTCCTGTGAGTGGGTTAAGGTTCTTGTATACGATGCAAGTAACTTGACGTACGAGCTACTCGCGCCCGCTCGACTGTTCTGGCGTGGACACTTACTTACACGGTACGCCACATAGCGACTGCAATGTACCGGTGAATGTCATCACTGAAACACAACTTACTTTCCTATATAACTTTATGAAAGTAAGTTGTGTGTTGTCTTAGAGAGCGTTTTTGACACCGTAAAGTCAAACTCAGCTGCCCAAAGATTCAAATCGCTAGATTTGCCCTTACCGAACTTAGTCACGCCAAAAAGTGTCCATAATGAGAAGAGTTAACTTACACATTACAAATTAGTGTTTCCATGACAATCAAGTGAAGTCTCTGCGTTATTGTGTGTCGGAGGTATCCAAACGTAACAGAAATGCGACTATTTTTTGGTGCGGCAGGGCGAATCTAACGATTTAAATCTTTGCTGTTGCAATCATTTTCATGACAGCCGTCTCTGCGGCCATTATGTGCGGCCGTTTCTCTTCTAGGAAACCGTAGCTTAAGCGTCCACGTCAAAACGGCGGCGCGGGCTCTTAGCGCAGCACTGCTGCAAGGATCTTTTGGCGCTCGAATAACGTTAGCAGGGTGACGCTGTTGGGATTGGCCCTTCTTTTCGTATAATGTTTTTTTTCCTAATATACTATGGCAATATTTTTTTGGTATAATAATACTTTGCTATAATTGTTTTTGGCATATAGTTTATGTTGACATAATTATCTTGTAGGCTAATTTGTTTTGGCATAATTTAGAATTGCATAATTTTTTAAGGCATAATATTTATTCGTCTATTAATCATGAGCCATAAATATAAAAATGATTTGTTATAATTTGGGAATTACTCTATTGGATTAGGTTAAAGCGCGAACATGTTTGTGATATGAGTTTTATTAGGGTTTTATTATTTTTATTACAAAGAACATGTTGCATAAATAAATTTATGCTTTAGAATGTTATGCTTGAACATTATTGTGACTAGTGAAATTATGCTTAAAAAATTATGCGTAAGCTTTTCTGCCTTAATAATGTTATGCGTAAATATAATTAGGATAAACATCTGTATGCTATGTTATATTATGTCTTATAATTTTATGTTAATGGATAAGGAACCGACGTTGTTGGTAAACATTTGTGCAATTGTTTTGTAAAATGTATGGAAAAACAAAATGGCGGCATTAGCTCCGATGTTGGCCAGTCGCAAGGATCCTTGGACAGCTATTTTTGTGAATGTTAATATTTGTGTATCTGTCGTCACGGATTTTATGTCGATTTTGATGAATTTTGGTAGAGAGGTAGGTATCTAATTTATTACCTAGAGGAAGGGTACGAAGGGTAAAACAATATATGCGTTGATGCACAGCTAGATGTCGTTGAACTAGTTCCAAACTGAGCTGAGCAACTTATTTTTGATTTTAAGCAATTTGAGCACCAAAGGTAAATCGAAAATTGATTTATTTTTCAATTTATACAATGCCGCCCAAGGGCATGTGAGCGCCCATTATTTTTCTGAATATTCATGAAAAATTATCGAAAATTAACTTTAAAAGTGGGTCTATCTTTAATATTTGTCATGTTATTCAATTTGATTTTTTTGCGTAGCATTTGTGACCTTGGTTTACATTGTTTGCCATATCTCCGATGTTATTGGCTGAATATGGATTCTGTTTATTATTTATAAAAGCTTATGAGTTAAGTTTTTAGAAATAATAAACAGAATCCAAATCATGATCATGATCAGAATCATCATCATCCATATTGTATAATAATCGTCTATCTAGATCGAAACTTGTTTCTAACTGTTTCATCTAGTTTTGTACTTATGTGTTAAATTAATCACTACAAAATAATATTTTTAGAACCGCCAATTAAAACGAATACTATTTAATAACTTCACATTAATTTATAAAATAAGTGCTTAACACTACCTACCCTTTCCCTTTTTTGTAGGTACAGTCAACCTCTCAACAGTAGTAACAATTAGATATTGACAGCGCAGCGCCTTTATGTCGTAGCTGTAAGGGCGAGTTTCAAAGTGAAAGACTACCAATGATTTTCGGTTGACAGTACCTAAATGAAAACGGTGGTGATCAATGCAATATGACGTATATACGTTTGATAAATGTATCAAAATATTTACCTAACACACTAAGCTAACATTGGAAAAACAGAGATCAATTTGTAAACTTTTTATTTTTATTAAAAACTTTATCTTCTGCAAAAACATGTTTTCTTTGATACGAAATTGGAGAGGAGATTAATTAAATTATATCATTCAAACTTTAATGAAGAACATCTTAATTTGAGGATATATAAAGCATAACTCGTTTATTATTAAAGTAAATACGGAATTTATCCCCTCTGTAAACTTGAGTTGAAAGTGAATCGTCTTTCTAAATGATCAAAGACTTTTAAACGAACTGTATAATCTTTTCATTATTAGATTACGTTATTATCGACCAGTTTTCTGAAGACAGTTCTGCAGAAGTTTGTTATAGCAGGTTCTAAGATAGCCGAGACATTTATGGTAAGTTTGCAAAATTGAACTACGAAGTTCATATTCAGAGAGTTAAATTCTTTATACGTAATGATGAATTCCTTTTTATCTTCATAAAGAAAATTCGGAAATGCGACTGTTCCCATAGTTGTATTTTGCACCATTTTATTTGTGCCCTCAAGCATCTTTGCTGTCTTCTGGTTTGAAGTAAGGTATTAGTTGGCAATGAAAATATATGAGGTTTACAACTTTGCCTAAAAGCCATGTAATTGTTACAAAGGCGAAGGTATACAACTATTCGCCACCATATCAAACTCAAATTCAAAACTCAAAGCATTTATTTCAATTAAACCATTTACAGGCACTTTTGAATTGTCAAATAGTCGCGTCAGTTAGTCAGAAAGTTGCAGCTAGTAGTATATAGATTGATATAGTACATTACTGACGCGGTTGCGATTGGGGCATTGATGGATGATCGTAAAAATGTGGGCCGAGGCGAAGCCGAGGCACATATATGTTAGTCCATCAATGACGAACAAAGAAAATTTTTCACGCATCAATATGTTCATTTGTTTCTTCTTTACTTTTAACAGCTCTATTTGCTAAGCCAATTCAATCAATTTCTATCAATTTTACTTTGTTTGGATTTTGTGTTTCACGAACTGTGTCCAAATAAACGTTTTCTTTCTTTTTTTCAATTCGAAATTTAAACAAAATCTTTGATATGTTACCTCCTTGGATGCCATGTGTTGAAGGAAAAAGTTCGTTCCATTTTAAAATAACATGACAGTTATGAGTTTTCATAGTAATTTATTTGGCCGCTAAACATGAAGACATGGATTTTCAGTAACATTGCCGGCCGGGCGCTCGCTTGTTTTTGACCAGTATAGTAATTTCGATTTATCTCGAAGAAGGTTGTCAAAATAATATTCGAATTTCCAAGCATGTTTGGGAAAAATAATTTATTTATTAGAACAAAGAAAAACAAAACAAAAACAATTATCAGTAGTGTTATTCTATAAAACGTAACTGTGAACACTAAGATGAAGTGAGCTTTATGTGAACTGTCAATCTCTAGCATCAGATGGGACGACAACTTACTTCATCTTAGTTTTCACGGGATTTTGGCAGAATAAACTGGCAGGTTTTCTTCCCACCCCAATACCGTAATACTGAAACAAACATATGTTAACAACAGTCATTAAGAATATATAGTCACATTCAGAGCAATCTCACGCAGAGATTTATCACCAACGATATTTCCAAAAAGATTGCTGAAAAAAATGAGGAGTCAAATCACAAGCAAACATTTCTAAACGCGTCCCTCCAGCAATCCGTTTAGCAAATCATCTATCGATTTCAGATTCGGTGCCAAACTGCAGCGGACCAGTAGGATACGCGATGTAGCGGATACGTACTGACTTTCCATAACTATATCTAGCCACCAGAGGGCCTAGACAAATGGCAATGTCTGTCAAAGCGGTTCGTATTTCTACAATGACTTTCAACATAAGGTTTTCGGTCGCATATGTCAGACCCATGCGTTTTTGACTTTTCCATCATCGTGGAATGGAATATCACTTTGTCTAGGCTGGAGTGGTGATAACATCTTCAATGTTATCACCACTCCAGCCTAGACAAAACATAAATTTAAAAAATTTAAAAAAACTGGCCAAGTGCGTTTCTTGGTCCCCATACAAGAAACGCATTTGGCCGGGTTTTTTAATTTATTTTTATTATTTGTTGTTATAGCGATAATAGAAATACACAATCTGAAAATTTCAACTGACTACCTACCTATTACGGTTCATGAGATACAGCGCGCTGACAGACGGACGGGGTTAATAGGGTTCTGTTTGGCACCCTGCGAGTACGGAACCCTGAAAACAGTCCACAGAAAATACAGAACAGAAGAACAGAAAAAGAAAAGTCTACAGAATACTTCTATTCACTGGCAGGAGTAGGCTAGATCTATAGCTGTGTAGATATTGTTACGAAAAATGTATGTTTTTTTTTTGTGAAGGCCGCAGGAGTCCCCTGGATGCGGTTGATGCTTCCCACATCCAGTGGCTACTGCTGTGTTTGGGCGAGACATATGTCCAGCAGTGGGCGTTTTTTGCCTGAAATGATGATGATGTATGCATACCACATATAACACAAAGCTTGTAAAGGAACAAACATTAAAAACTAGTGTAGAATGGGCGGTCTTATCGCACAAGGCGATCTCTTACAGACAGCCTTTGGATGCACTGAAAGAAAAAGATACATTTTGACAACCCATAAATCCTTAAATAGGCATGAACCGTGTATCTAACATTAATAGTCTCACTCCATTCATTTTCAACTCAGGACATCCTTAGAGCATTGCTTCCATGCCATTAAACTTGAAACTACTTAAAGATGTTTCTGGAAGCTTTGTTCCGTGGAATTCCATAGCATCACGTTCAGCAATAAGTCGTAGTCCGCTGTAATCTAAGCCAGAGCGCGTTTGGCAGCCGAACTATCTTGCCGCTGCCAAACACGTTGTTATCTTTAATAACTGGGATAGAGGTCCAAATATTTTGGAATTAAGTTAATGATAATTTTAATGTCTTAATTCAAGACTGCAAGTCTGAACACATTGCCAGAAACTCAAAAACATATCCATAGAGAGATGTCAGATTATGTTCAAATATTAAATAGTTAGCAGGTAAGTTTTCGACTATAGTAAGTTATTAGTTTAGTTTCCATTTGAGCAATGCTGCTGCACAACTGATCTTGCCGTTGAAACGGTGGCAGTAACAGACTTCGAATAAAAGCAACGAGAGAAAATAAACACTTGCTGAATACAAAGAGACCTTATCTAAAAAAAAAAAATGCAAAATTTTTAAAGCTTTGTTTGTGGGGAATATTAAAAACGCACTTTAAAAAAAAATCACACTTTAAAATGTTTAGCTTTAAAATTAATTGAATGAACTATGTGCTTAGCTTATTACTGTGTCGTAGGATTGTCTAATTATCTAGTCGCAGGCAGATTGTATGATTCGTCATTTTGAACTGGGTGATATAGGTTAGGTTAGGTTAGAACTGTGACAAACCGCGCGCAAGCCGAGCGAGCGCTACTTCCAAATTGCTCGCAGAAATTTGGTTCATGTTTATTAAAGTTATAATATTAAATTATAGACGTATTATTATTTTAAAGCGCTGATTTTATAGCTGTTTTCATCAAATTTAAAGTGTTATCAAATACATCGCTTTGCTTATTCGAAAATATGTGTATGGAACTTGCAGAATTCAGACAAAACGCAAACACGGTTAGTGACGTCACTCTTGGTTAGGTACATCCGAGGTAGAGATGGATATGTTAACTGATTCGATTTCGTGTCCTGTAGAATCGTTAGGTGTGGATTCCATAAAGGAATATTAACCTTTGTAATCCATGCAGTTCACAAAGGAATATAGTAGAACAAAGCTTGTCGAATTTATATGGAAAGAGAAAAGGAAATTGTCAAAATTCCAATAGAAATAGAACAAAATATAGGAGCGGTGTAAGACCAAATGTTATAAAAGGCAAGTTCATTTTGCGAGCCAATCTCTACTATGTTCAGGCGGACCTATCTAATTACGCAACACGTTTTCGTAAACGATTACGACTAATCTGTTTCATTTTGACAGTTCAACTACATTCATTGCGTGATTTACGTTGTTGAGCAGATTTATTTTATCAATCTGTTTTAAAACGATTCAGATTCTGATTGATCGTGTACTACGCAATTAGGGTACTCATGTTTGAGGTCCTTGAAATCACAAGGTCAAAAGGTTCTACTCTATTCTCTAAAAATAAGGCAGTGTATTACCTGGTTATAAATCTACATCATCAATTAATAAGCACCCATGCAATTTAACTCCATGGATGCTTAGTTTTACACAGGTAAATTTCTATTTCTCATACATTACAGCACACCAAATTTCAGTCTTGCCATAACCGTAAGTTGTGTAATGATACATATAGCGGCTGCAGCGCTTAATCTCAAAGCGTAGTGTAATCAACGCTAGAACGCTGGAAGCTTGAGGCGTGCGTATTTGGCAACGACATTCTATCTCAGCTCAATGCATCAGCCGAGCGGCAAGCAATTAGGACGGGCCGCGGAATACGCGGCGAGCGGGGCAAAATGATGTGTAAAATTGTGATCTTCAGCATAAAGAAATTAAATAGATTTAATTGGCACAAAATATTCACAAATAATAAAGAAAGAAAAAACAGAAAAATCTGAGAGGAAAAGATGAGAGGATTATGATGTTACAAGGAGAAGAAGAACAAGTACTCTGCATTTCTTACCCGAAATTTCCAATTCACTCCAAAAAGTCTAGCAGATAGGGTTCTTTATTCTTGCCCTAAAAAGTCTGAAATAAAAGAAATATCAGATAACAACCGTTTTTGGGAAAAAGAGGGGCAATTCCGGTAATTTTTAAGAACGTTCGCATTCGCATCTCAATTGCAATCCGTCAAAAATACAATAAATTTGCCATCATTTTTGACAAGTTTGACAGATTGCGACTAGAATGTGAACGTTTATTAAGTACGAGAATTCATTGTATTCTTCTGATAGGATATCTTTAACTACTGCCTTTATCAAGACAAGGACGATTAGATACGTAGAAAGTCACAAAAAGTCCTCGCAAACATCGGCTTCTCGGACCTCCTCCGGATAACTAGGACAGCCAAATAAAACTACAACTACCAGCAATTCGTGGTGCACACATAAAAAGCCCTTAAAGTTAATACAGCAGTAAACCGTCTACGTCACAGATTGGACGTTTCCCTTATGACGTCATTACTGTTACGTTAGTAGATGCTTGTAGCAGCGGCGTTACGAGCAATCTAACGCGGATGAGGTAATTTCAGGGTTGTCGGATGCGAAATTGGTGTTGAATTTTTGGCTTGGGATTTTCAATTTGAAAGCCATTGTGTCGTTGTTTTTGTTATTGGAAATGTTTGGCGGTTTAATAGGTGGGGAATTTTTGATGTTGTGGTGAAGTTATTTAAAATAAATGTTGTGTGGTGGGTAGTGGTGTTTTGGGGAGGCAGAAATTCATCGATGTTATTAGAAGCCAATGAATAATGTTTTGACCTGTGAATGAAAGATTTACGGACTTACCGAACTCATCTTGAAAATGTATAGTTCGGTAAGTCTGTAAATCTTTCGTAGAGTAACCCCGCCACGGGCAGGCGCTGGGTTATGCCCTCAGCTAATGCGGAGTTGCACCCGAATGTCTCGTGAAACGGACTGGTGCTCCTTCTGGGCTACACCAACAAGCTCTTCGTGAGAGGCAGCAAACATCCTGTAAAACTGGAAAGAAATGCTTTAGTACAACTCGAAATAGTGTCTCAGATTAAATTAAATATTATGTTTTCTTCATCCAGCGACCTTTTTAATAAAACCGACAGGCGACAGCCGACAATCCGACAATACTGTTAGTTTTTTGACAATGTTGTAAGTTTTTTTTCATAGTTTAATAAACTACATTAAACGTAAAAATTGTGACAATTATGTAATTTTTTTGACAAATATCAGAATGTTAGTTATATTAAACTAGCTGCGCCCCGCAGTTTTACCCGCATAAGTCTCGATCCCTTGAGAATATCGAGATAAAAAGTATCCTATATCCTAATCCAGGTCATGGTCTACCGTTGGCCAAACTTCATCCAAATCCGTTCAGCCGTTTTAGCGTGAAAGCGTAACAAACAAACAAATAAACAAACTCACTTTCACATTTATAATATTCGTTAGAATAGGGCCCAGTTCTAAGTTATCATCGCACTGAACCATCTTTGGCGGTCTTTGGTTGGGAATGGGAACATTGGTGGGAGCATCACGTGATTTTCACTATTATGAAATCAATCAGAATACACATTGAACTAACCCTGGTGAAAATTCGCGGCACGTCTGCTAGTGGCTTATTCCACTACGTACTATAGAGTTGTGTAGTTACTATGTACATAGATGCAGCGCGAAATTGGGGGAAGTGATGAAAATTGTTAATTACTGCTGCTAATAAATCTGTAAAGTCATTCATATTTAGGTCTGATTTTGAACGTTTATATGTTTAGAACATATATTTTTAATTTGATGATGATTTACGTATTCATGTGCGTATTGTGTAATTATCACTTGCTTCAAAATTGGTGAAGAAAAACATCGTTAGGAAACCGGCAACCCTTTTTTTTTTGGAGGGTGGGAAATTATCAAATAACTTCTCCCGCTCTGGGTGGAGCGGGAGGGCGTGTCAGACTTTTACTGACTAAAACCCACCCGTGTTCCTTCCGTTGCCTGTATGCCAGGGCCACGATATCCCTTTCGGACAAACTCGCAACCCTGGCAGGCATTGGCCCTTACGGGCTCCGTCAGTTGGTGCTGACATCTCTTTGAGGCGCGCGTGGAACACAACGCGCCGTCGACCCGGGCCTGGTCCTAATCGGACGACGAGCTACCCATTGCTCACCGTCCGCAAGCCCGCGCCTACGGTGGCCGGAATTCGGTTTGCGACTCCCGACGCCCGCGGCCCGGGGCGTCTCCTGCGGCGACTAGGGGCGCGAGGGCGCGAATCTTGCCTCTTCCTGGCGCACTCCGCCTCCTCCTTTGCGAGCATTACTGCTTCGCAGAAGGAAGTGACGGCCTCCCATGCACTCTCGCTCCGGACCATGACCTGAACCAGGGCCGGACGCGAGAGATCGTCGCCGCCGATCGCCTCCGTGAGGACACGGTGGTGCTCCGCCCAAGCCGGGCAGACCTCCACCGTATGCTCCACCGTGTCGTCCAGGCGATCCACACAGTGGTGACACCTGGGCGTTTCCTCCCGCCTTATGCGGAACAGGAACCTCCCGAAACAGCCGTGTCCGGTGAGGACCTGAATCAGGTGGAAGGTGAGGACGCCATGGCGCCTCTCTAGCCACTCCTCAAAGAGGGGACTTATCGCCACAATTGTGTCGTGCCCAAAACGCATCAAGACAAGTCAGAGGCCCATGAGTGGCATAAAAATTCGGACACCAGGTTAGTTACTAACTATACGAAAAAGAAAGAAGATTTGATGCAAATAATAAGGAAATAAGCAGATAAAAAAAAACAAATGCATTTCTTACAATATCTGATCTGTTATATCGCAGTCATAATGTCCTATGTACTGCAGGGCAAAAATCTATTATCATACAAGCCACGGACATTGATCCCTACGATTGCTCATTAAGTGTTATTGATAGATATCCAGGTTAGAAAGTAGTTAGATATGATTTTGGAAAAGTAATTGGTACTAAGACTTCCCATTCGCACCTTTTCGTTTGAGAACGGATTCACTTAACTTCTGGGCCATCACATGGGACTTATGGAAATGTATGTAGAAACTTGAATCCTAACTTTATCCTACTAATATTATAAACACGAAAGTAAGTTTATTTATTTGTTTGTTTGTGCTTACACACTTAAACGGCTGAACGGATTTGAATGAAATTTGGCACATATTCATCATCATTCATTTGTATCCTATGTGCCAAATTTCATTGAAATCCGGGATAAAAATTATCCTAGGCCCTAATGAGTTAGGACATAGGATAATTTTTATCCCGGATTTTATTGATATTCACACGAGATCCATACTTATGCGAATGAAACCGCGGTGCGCACCTAATTTTAAATATTATAACGACAGCTTATATTACCTACAGAACGACAGAAGACAAACTGACTTCACAAACTTTATTAATTAAGCAGCAAATAATATCTCACGCGCAGAGAAGCTACAATGTTTCAAGCATTAAGCTCATCACACACATCGAAGATAATATGTATTTCTAGCTTCCGCTAGCGGCTTCGCCCGCGTGATATCTTTATTAACTGTAGCCTATGCTACTAAGTGATAATATAGCATCCTACTGGTGAAATAATTTTTTAAATCGGTCCTGGAGTTTTTAAGTTAAAAACAAACCAACAAATATACAAAAAAAATAAAAAAATAGTTTAAATAGCGCTTAAAAATCCTTTAAGGTAAGAAGATATATATTACCTTCGCTGTGTGTGTTGGTCCATTACATTGTACGGTGGGCGATATGTCGAAGATAATATATATTTTATATTAACTTCAAAGTGTGTGACGACCTTTATCCTCATTCATTCTGTATGCTTAAATTTTGCACATTTGTACAGACGGATGAAACGCCTTGTTTATGCATAAGCCTTTTGCATATTCTGCTTGGTAGCTCGACGCGTGGCCAATTTGCCCAATTTAGTATTGCGGCCGAATACTTGAATAATAAATGGAACTCAAAATATACAATGTATTGTGATTGCGATGGGTTTTTTCATCAAAATTTTCAATGTGTGCTGTGTCTAATCTGTATCCAATTTCCAATTAGTCTAAAGTTAATGTTGATCGAGAGACGGCTCTTTTTAATGCCCGTTGAATTCGGACGGGCCTGTAACGAATCTAAATTAGATTTTTTCTCGTGTGCCTTAAATATAAAGTATTAGGTAGTACATTGTAGGAATTTTGTTTTGTTTCCGGAATATTTCACTCGGTGTCTTATTATAGGTAGATTGTGGCGACTCAGTCGATTTTAGAAATGTCAGTTGCTCAGAGGAAGACTGTTGCTTATTCTATACTATTAAGTGCGAATTTCACCAATGAAATTGACCTTGTTCAGCACATCTAAACGCGTTCAAGAGCTGTCAGTGTACGAGTACAATATTCCATAACAATTTTGACACTGACAGTTCTTGAACGCGTTTTAGAAATGCTGATCACGTTCAGTTTCATTGGTAAAATCAGGGCTTAATGACCAATATTTGAATATACAGGTAAAAAAAATAATCAGTGCGCAAACATAAACACGTGACTTTACTTATCATTATGAACAATTTTTACTATGGGACCAAACCTGAAATCGCAAAATAAAATCAGTGAACATAAATTTGTAGTCACGTTCTCGAAAACGGCTCTTAAGACTTCGATGATAGTTGCAATATAGGATTTACGGCGGCGAAAAATCGATCTAGCTAGGTCTCATATCTGGGAAAATTAGTTTTCTCTATTTTCATCCGAGCAGAGCTCGGTCGCCCAGGTGCTTACTGTAATACTAATAAGAATCACTTGCTATTAAGGAAAACGAGATGCATATTGCAGAATTAAAATTATACAAGCTCAAATGAAATTAATTAGCGAAACTTCGCACACGTGACCGGTATCGCTATCTGAACACCATAACAAAACGATGTTTTTTTACGCTAACTAATAAAACTTCACCTTGTGTATTATGAAACGGCTAAGTAACTATGTAGGTACGTATGTACCTTCTTACAAAATCCTAACTAATATTATCAATACGAAAATGAGTTTGTTTGTTACGCTTTCGCGCTAAAACGGCTGATTTGAAATTGATGAAATTTGGCACACGGGTAGACCATGACCGTGGATAGGACATAGGATAATTTTCATCCCGGTAGTTCGTTCACGCGGGTGAAGCCACTGGCAAAAGCAAGTAAGATATAATTTATACTACAAATATTTTTGGGACAGCCACAACATAGTACCGAACCACATGATCTACGCTACATAACAAAAAATATACCAAAAACGACAAAATTTATATCCACTTTGTCGTCCACCGAAAAATTGTTCAGCTCCATGAATTTCATAAACCCAGTCATAAAATAGGAGGTATAACTAACATACGTTAGGATTATAGAGATTAATATGCGGACAAACCCGGCTTTACGAGCTAGCCCCCGTTCTTATGATGAATTGGTTTGTGGACAAACTGATGGCATTGTGGTTAATGTCGATATTTTGTCGTTTATAGAGAAAGGATATGGTCTGTAATATTGACTTTTTGTAAGCATCAGCAGGTTGGTGATTTCAGACTTATATTCACTATAAGTCCAGGTTTCCTCACGATGTTTTCCATCACCGATGTCAGTAATGTCCAAGATAAACTCAGAAAGAAAAGGTATTAACGATTGATTAATTTAAAAATAGCTTCTTAGGGTTTTGTACCCGAATGGTGCCAAACGGAATCCTATTACTAAGCCTCCGCTGTCCGTCAGTCCGTCTGTCTGTCAGCAGACTGTATCTCATGAACCGTAATAGGTAGACAGTTGAAAATTGGACAGATTATACGTTTTCATTGCCGCTATAACAACAATTATAAAAATTAAATTAATAAAGGGGGGTCTCGATACAATAAACGTTTTTTTTTTAATCTTTCCCTTGCATGTGGGGTGTCATTGTCTATAGCTCATCGTGTAGAGAACAATTTTTTTTTTTTTTTTTTATCCTATAAAAGTTGTATGTTTTAGACCGTTTTTGTACGACCTCAACAATTAAACAAGTTAAGAATTTGAAATTTCTGTATATCATGTACCATTTATTATAAGTAAGGGTGTGGCGTAAATAATGGATAACCCTGAAACTGTCGATTCGCCAGATTATCATCTATCATTTACCCCACTTATATCGCCATATGGCCCATGGATGACCAAATTTTTTATATTTTAAATTAAAATAGTACTTGCTCTTACAAAATCAGCTGCTATTTCTACAATTGGTGATTTTTTCTCGTTTTGGTTTTTTTATGTCACTCCTGAATAGGCCGCTTGACAGTTTCAGGTTTCACTGTATAATCAACAAATACAAAAATTGCCGATTTGTAAGGTGTTTATTTAAATATGGGTGATTTTCTGCAACTGCAAAAATAATTATGGTATCATTATGAAATACAAATTTATCTTTGAGATTTTCATTAAGATGAAAAATAAAAATATTCTTCGTTTAGTATTTTCATTTTTTTGCCTAATAATATACGGTGGTACGGATCCCTTCGGCCAGTTTTATTTCTTATTCTGAACTTCTTTTAAGCAATAAATATCTTCATTTTCAGAATTTTCACATTAATGGCTATTGAAATAAGGCTATCTATTAATATAAAGTTCACTGTTTGCATTTTCACGTTCCGTAACAATGCAATAGTTCAGGAAGTGCAAATTCATTTTATTACTATACATTGATAAATAAGTAAATAAACCATAATACCTGTATACCTGTTGGTGTTTAGAGGTAGAAATAAAAGTCCATCATATGTCCCTCCAGTAACGCTGTGCGGTTCACTTTTACAGAGAGTAACCCAATTTAAATATCTGGGTCATATCGCTACCGAAGACCTGAAAGACGACACAGATATGGAAAGGGAGCGCAGGGCATTGGCTGTGAGGGGAAATATGGTGGCTCGAAGGTTTGCTGGTTGCTCAGTACCAGTTAAAATTACACTATTCAAGGCTTACTGCCAGACATTTTACACCAGCAGCCTTTGGGCTAATCATACCCAAAAAGCAAACAATGCCCTGCGAATACAATATAATAATACCTTTAGGGTGTTGTTGAGGCTTCCACCCTATTGTAGTGCGTCAGGTATGTTCGCTGATGCGCACACTGTCGACTATTTTGCAATAATGCGTAAGAAGGTGGCGTCGGTGACACGCAGAGTGGGAGGAAGCACCAACAGTATCTTGAGGGTGTTTGCTGAAAGGCTGGATGGGCCTGCCATGGGTAGGTTTATCAAGCTTCATGTATTGCATGGGGCTTGGTGAAACTATCTGTGGTATTATCAATTTATCACCTTTGTTCTTAGTATATACTAACATAGTTTATAAGATAATTTAAACACTAACACAATGTGGGCCTTTGTAGTCTGTAAATAAAAGATTTTTATTTTGTTTATTATTATTATAACCTGCATACACCATCTGACCTCTGCCACATTCACTACAATATGTATGAATCAATTGAGGCAAGGGTGTAACAACGGCCATCATCGTCCATAATGTACCCGTCGCCGTCCATACCCATCCCACCCACCGGGTAGAACGGAGAGGTGTTGACGTAATCAACGAGCTTCCACGTACGTATTGAGGCGTATGAGGTAGTCCTATTAACGAAGGATACTGTCTGGCTAAGCTCATTGTCTTATTCTGTAGTCACCTCTGTGAGTTTAGGAGTCCTGCTCCCCAGCCACTTGGGCTCACTAGTTAAAAAAAGTAATATTTGGAAGAGTTGCTTCCCCTTTATTTATTTTTGTCTGACATTACGAACTTAACGTTTATTTTTTAGATAGCCAAATTTTTATTGTTGAGTACTCCAATAATAAAGATTTTCTTTCTTTTTGGTAGTCAAATTCTATTAATCTCTCAAATACATTGCACACTAGTTTTGTATACTTAATTTAGAAGCATTTTTTTAATTTTTGTAAATGGCGAGTACTATGGAGCCGTTTATTATGTTATTAAGATGTATTTTGACTTGAAAGAGCATGGCAGTTGAGAGTAAATAAATAGATAAATATTTAAGGATCAACATTCTCAATGGGACCGACATCATAATCGCGAAAAAATTATCAACTGTCCCATACAAAAGTTTAGTATCTACTCGCCCCAAATGTATGGGACGGGTGATTATTTTGTTTGTCCCATTGATGTTGGTCCCATGGAGAAAGTGGTTCAGTTTGATGGTCTGTACCACACCCTTAAATATGGCCACACCTTTCTGAAATATGCTATACCTATAGCCTATAGTAAAAATTATTTAATGTTGTTACGGAAGTGTAATAAAAATCATTACACCCACAATATTCTCCCAATTTCCTTATGACATTTCCTGCTGCCGAGTTACCTATTTTTATAACTGTTGTGAGTGATATTCCTGGCAATTTTTGTTCGACAAAATTGGTGAATTGAACACGCATGAGTGAAAACCGTAAATGATTAATAAATTATGGTTATTACGAAAATTCCGTCGCCGAATACCTATTCGGAAATATACCTTTTTGCACGAAGGTACCTAATCCACCTGGATTAGGTACCTTCGTGCAAAAAGGTATATTTCGGAATATTAACGATCACGGAACCTCATCATAACTTCAGCCCCGGATACTTTGAATACCTAAATAAAGTCTTTTTCCCACTCCTACATCAAGGCAAAGCTCCTAACACATCTTAATGTTAGTTGAGAAAGGTATTATAGGCACCTAACTGTGAAGTGATTATTATCTAAGTTGGGGACATTTCTCCATACATGCGGAAAGGCCCATGTCATTAAGATTTATGACTTAGGTACTTTAAACTTTGCTTAGTTTACAGAATAGTTCGCTAAGGACACCAGATAGGTATTTGAGGAATTTAATATATGTATGTTTATAGGTATGAAATATCTAATCATTAGTTAGTTGGTATGGGCTCGTGCCTAAAAAATAACAGCCGCACGGGTAGATCTGAAAGGTTAAGCAACGCTTGCCGAGGTCAGTCCGTGGATGGGTGGCTATCCATTACATACCAAGATCCCTTCGGCCTCGGGAAGCACGTTAAGCAGTTGGTCCCGGCTGTCAATTGTAGTTTCGTTGACAGTCGTTACGGGTTGTCAGAAGCCCGAAAGTCTGACAACAGAGGTCAGATAAGCAGTCGCTCCATGTAAAACACTAGTATTCAGCTGCATCGGGTTAGACTGGAAGCTGACCCCAACATAGTTGGGAAAAGGCTAGGTAGATTGTATACCAATGCTTGCGCTTTTAAAATTACCCAATAGTATCATAATGATTTTTCTATTAACGTACTTTTATTAACAAAAATAAATAAGAAGACTTAAGAATACTTTTTGTCTTTCTTTATTTATTTATTTTATTATTTATGTACACACAGTAAAATACATATAGGTAAAACATAGTTATAGTTTTCAGTACAAAGGTACTGCTTATCTTAACAAATTTCTTCCAGCAGACCTGCAAAAGGAGAAGTGAAAATGACATGTAGACAATAGGCTTAGACTGTAGACTTTCTTTGCTACAAATTACGCAAAGAACTTTTCAAAAACTATGCAAATCTAATTGCGTAACACACGATCAATCTGAATAATTTTAGAGGATATTGCTAATCCATCGCTCCATATGTTCGAAGAATGTGTCTGCTCAACAACATAAATAACGCAATGAATGTTGCTGAACTGTCAAAATGAAACAGATTGTGATTGATCGTGTGATACGCAATTAGGGTGCAGGAAGAAAAGGAAACATTTAAGAAAATTTGCTTTATATGGACAAAAACGGTTATCGCTTTGGAATTCCCACAAAATTCTACAAGAATTCAGTTTTTCATTACTGAAACACAGAATTTCGTTACATGTGGACGTAATGTCGGCTCTGCGGCATTTTTCATTTAATTTCTGCCATAATGACGCCATAAATAACACACCACTCTTATCTTTTCCCCACTTTTAAATTAAACTCTGTTTTTAAAATGTTCGTCCGTTTTACGCACTGCATTATGAGTTTTTATTATTTATCTTGTGAAGCACTGGGAGAGGTGAATTAATGTTGTTAGCTGTTACGTAATTTTAAAACTGGAGTAAATTGAATAAAAACAGTATTTACAGAAATTGTACGTTCTGCATATTATTAATGTAAAATTAGAAAAGATTAATTGCATTTAGTAACCGCAGGCTCTTCTCCTTAGAATTTATTTACGCTTAGTTTTCACAATACTTTAGAAAAAAAAACAATAAACCTCAATAGTACATATTTCAATAAAAATATTTTCGTTTTGCTTCTCACATTTCGTGCAACTTGAATTCGTAAATATCAAAGTTTATTCCTAACACTTTTGGAGCTTACCTACAGGCTTGAACCACAAAGCAAACAATTTGTTCCCAAAACTTATAAAAACCTGTCAAAAAAACTTTTCCATTTTCTTTAACAAACAGAATTCAATAAGTGCAAGTATAAAGCCGAGTACATACAACTTGGGTACATAAATCTGAGTTAGCACTGCGGGGAGCGCCCTACTCAATTTACTTCTCCTATGGTCACCCTTCTGAGATGAAATTACATCAGATAGTGCTTACAGCCCTTATCATACGGTGATTTAGAAGAGATACGTAATTTATGTCATTGTTTAGATAACAGATTTGTATTAAATTATTTACGCTGTTGCTCTTTTACAGCGACGCAATTGCGTAGAGTGTTTTTTGTTGATGGCAACTCACTGGTTTTTTGTGTGTGGAAAATAATTCCAGCGAAGCGACGTAGTGTTTGTACTCATTTGGTATTTTGACATGGAACGATTTTAATTAAACCCTCATTGTGCAAAACCTTTATTAATAAAATGGTTTGCTATTAAAACAAAAGAATGTACATCGTAAGGAATTTAACATTTATTCCCATCGAATCAGTTCATCCATATGGTTTGTTGAATAATACGAGAACTTATTTACCTGTACGTAATTCGTATGAATAAACAACAATGTTTAAATGCAATAAAAACAAACGGAGCCATTCGTCAAATAGTTGAACAGTTGCGAAGCCGCTGCGTCCATAAAATAAATTCAGTCGTTACCGGGGATAATAACTCAATAAAAACTGAAGTATACACAGGAAGTACGGATTACCGACTATATATCAACCCTAGTGTTGCCAAGTGTGTTTATTTTTGCCGGATTTCTCGATATCGGTTTGAATTTCGGGGCATTCACAGTTTGTGCTCGCTACGAGTCCCTTGTTACTGCCAGAAAAAGCTCTAGTGTAGCTTCTGCTTTTGTGCTACACGAAACTTTAGAATTGCTTCCATTCACCATTTTATTTGAAGTCGATTTACTTTGTTTGAATTTTCGGCAGTAATAAATGAGGACTACGTATTATTAGTGTATACTGAACAAGAAAATAGTAATGATTCGATTTTCCAGTCGAATGTCCTTGATTTTCCTTGCAAATTTTCATTTCATTTTTTTCTACAACTGCTAGCAACACTAATCACTGCTATATGGCAGTAATTAAAAAACTTGAAGCTTTTCAATGTTTAAAAAAGTTTCCGAATGGAAAAAGAAGTTGTAATCGAGTACAATTTGTTAGTCCTCTTGACTCGAGAGTTTTAAATTAGGTTGTCAGAGTGCAGCACCAGTAGTACACTTGCTACGAAAATTTGGGTATGTTGATAGATTTCGTACGATTTTGTGAGGTTCTTATGCAAATTAGTCTCTTGTTAGGTATTTGTTGGTATGGAAGGCTTAGCTTAACAAGCAAAGGAAGTGCATCTGTAGCTACATTTATTTTTCTTATTGGATTTAATTCTTTCCAATCATTGATAATCAACTTACGTTAAATTAAAATTGTAAAGTCAAACAATTTATTTCAATTAGGCACACAAAAGGCACCTATGAACGTCAATTTTATAAAAAATAGAATTGATTTTAGTCGCCCCTTCCAAAAGGTAGTTTTCGTATGGAGAAGAATGGGCAAGAAATTCCACCGTTACTCTTTTAAAATGTTTTTACAGTATTTTGCATACATTAATTATATTATTATATGTGAAGACGATGCATCTAGAATAAGATCAAGTACCACGATAGGTAAAAAATAATGAAAAATGAAGCAATGACATAAATTATTTATGTGATAGATACATGGTGCTCACATATTTACAAACATATTACGATAAAATTATACGATATTCCTAACATTTTAACAAGTAATACTAATAAGTCAGTGTGTGAGTTCAAGTAATCACAGAATGTAAAATCAGTGTTAAAAAAAAAAAAAAACGTATTTACCTGCATCTTAAACATTAACAATTGCGATGCTTTAATTAATTTTTATTTACCTGGTTTCCTGTTTAAAACCGGGTAAAGTTAACATTGATTATTTGCTTTACCAGGTTCTTCCATTGCACTGCATTTTCCGATAGCACATATTTCAGTATTAAATCCAGTCTTGTTCTCACAAAGTAATAATGATCTATAATAATGTTGTTAACAGTTGCATTATCTTGCGTCGTACAATAGAGGTGGGCTATTAGAGCTGAGCCAAGCTAATGAAGCAGAGCAAAGTTTAATTAACTATACTTTCATTACCCACAATGGACTTACTATTAAGAATGTTGGCAGCCGGGAAAAATGGTCCTTGTGATGAAAAGTCGGTAATAATAACAGTATGAGACAAAAACTACTTGTAAATGGGTAAAAGTTTGATAAAACTGGAAATAATGATAAATCGAAGAAATTGTTACATCAGCCTTTATGGCTTGTTTAAGAGCGTTTATCCTAAAAGTTGCCAACGTCACAAAAAGCTGTCAAAAATTTACCTGTTTTGATTAATTTGGCAATATTACCGTATGGAAATAAGAAACGCGCCTAAATAGCGAACTCCAGTTTTCAAATAGGTACTTTTTTACATCTAAAACTAAATATTCGGCGTTACGATATTAATTATTGCATTTCATAATCAATATTCTAGTTCGTAATTAATCAAAACAGCGAAATATTTGACATCTATTTGCGACGTTGCCCACTTTCAGAATAAACGCTCTTAATTCCACGGTAAAGGCGGATTTTCTTGCGGAAAAGAAATGAGAATTGATCACTGCATTTTGGCGATGTCCCTAAGATAAAAGTCTAAGCTAAGACATACCCACATATATAAATATTTTCAAGTCCTTGAAATAGCACGATACGATTTTTGCAATCATAAGGATAAGAATTTACCTTTCCTATTTAAGAACAGAATACATTTTAACAAAAAAAAAAAAAAAAAAAAAAAAATATCCCACTACGTCACGGATTCTCGAGTAACGTAACTTGAATAACCTTCGTCGGAACGCATGTGGCATTTTTCCATTGCTCTGAATTTTACTCAATAATACTATAAGAAAGATGGCCGACACGCGGCCAAGCCGACCGTGGCGGGAATACGCATTTATCACAGACCTCCTATCCTGCTGGGTTACCAGGGATTTGAACAAGGACTCCTTGGAATTAGGATAAAAATACCATTCTATTTTTTTAAATGTATTTTTTTTCTATTAGTATTTGTGTATGGGTTGGCAGTTTTATTTTTTAGCCGTGTAATGGCTCGTTATATTTGCTTAAATAAACCATTTTGTTTTGTAAGATACGATTTACCCTCGCAATATTGAATTTCTGATTATTTTATTTTGCCTTTTTTCGTTACATTTTTATACTGCTACTTTTCATGGAAATTGTCATTGGAATTTTTTTACAAATTAAATTCCTTATGGTTTTTGATACCTAATCCCTTTTTTCCCCTTTATTTATTAACTAGCCTACTACTAATACTAATCGAATCATTAATAAATTCAATAAATATTTAGAAAAATCCTAAATGTAGAACATTTATTTATTTTTACCTTACCTACCTACATGAACCTAACGATGTGCATGAATGCTTCAGTTTCATGGTTCCAGCGTCCAGTAGCGTCCACAAAGAGGAATGTTACAGACACATACATCTTTAGAGACTTGTGAAAAGATGGCGACGCCTTTGTATAAACCTTGTCCGCATTTATAACGACGCACTAGAATTTTGTATAAAAATCTGGGCACTACGGCTCTGTGTGCGTGTAAAGTTTTTAATTATCTGGGATAAAAGTACTAACAGACTTCTCTGGTTACTAAGGCAGCTCGCAGTCGTGAAAATATATAAAAACCGGCCAAGTGCGTGTCGGACTACGCACAATAAAGGGTTCCGTAGTTGGGGTGAATTTATCGCAAGGACAAACTTAACTTTGTAGTTGAAAAACATGTTCTCCCATACGGAATGTACAGGGAAAACATGTTTTTGCAATCGCAAATGTAAATTGGTCGATTATTACTCGTTAACCTGTAAAGCCTACTTAGCTGTGATAGTTTTCCTTTTAACTTCGTTTTATATACTACTGCCGTGATTTTTTTTACATATTCATATCAACCATCTAGCTAGCAGGGGGGGTAACACTTGACTCTAACAAAAATGTAGGTAGGAAATGTTCAAATAACTTCTCCCGCTCAGGGCGGAGCGGGAGGGCGTGTCAGACTCTTACTGACAAAAACCCACCCGTGTTCCTTCAGTTGCCTGTACATTGCCAGGGGCCACGGTATCCCTTTCGGACTTTCCTGCGACCCCGGCTGGCATCGGTCCTAGCGGACCCCGTCAGTTGTGCTGACATCTCTTTGAGGCGCGCGTGGAACACAACGTGCCGTCGACCCGGGCCTGGTCCTTATGAGACGGCGAGCTGCCCATTGCTGACTGTCCGCAAGTCCACGCCTACGGTGGCCGGGGATCGGCCTGCGATTCCCGGCGCCCAAGGCATCTCCTGCGGAAAGAACAGGAACGTGAGGGCGCGAAATTTGCCTCTGTCTCATGCGTTCCGCCTCCTCCTTCGCGGGTATTACTGCTTCGCAGAAGGAGGTGACGGCTTCCTACGCTCTCTCGCTCCGTACCATGGCCTGGACCAGGGCCGGACGTGAGAGATCATTGCCGCCGATCGCCTTCACGAGGACACGGTGGTGCCCCACCCAAGCCGTCGACACGGGCCTGGTCCTTATCGGACGGCGAGCTGCCCATTGTTCACCGTCCGCAAGCCCGCGCCTACGGTGGCCGGAAGTCAGCTCTCGACTCCCGATGCCCGGGGCGTCTCCTGCGGTGACTAGGGCCGCGAGGGCGTGCAGCTTGCATCTCCCTCGCGCGCTCCGCCTCCTCCTTCGCGAACATAACTGCTTCGCAGAAGGAGGTGACGGCGTCCCATGCACTCTCGCTCCGAACTATGGCCTGAACCAGGGCCGGGCGCGAGAGATCGCCGCCGCCGATCGCCTCCGTGAGGACACGGCGTTGCTCCACCCAAGCCGGGCAGACCTCCACCATATGCTCCACCGTGTCCTCCGGGCGATCCACACAGTGGTGACACCCGGGCGTTTCCTCCCGCCTTATGCGGAACAGGAACCTCCCGAAACAACCGTGTCCGGTGAAGACCTGCGTCAGACGGAAGGTGAGGACGCCGTGGCGCCTCTTTAGCCACTCTTCAAAGAGGGGGACTTATCGCCGCAATTGTGGCGTGCCCAGCACTGGGTTGCGACAATCGCACTCTCCATGACGCCATCAGATTCCTCCGGAGCTCTGTCCGCTGTGCCGTGATTTCTCGCGGCAGCGGAGTTACACCCCGGCGTTTCGCCTCCTCGCGCCACTCCCAAATGTTCGCGCGGGCTCTTGCCTCCACATCCCATGGCGGCAATCTGGCAAGGAGGCTCGACGCCAAACCGGAGACCGTGCGGTATCCCCAGACCATCCGGATGGCCATGATCCTTTGGGACGCGTTCAACAGGCATGCTGGCCGCAGCCTCAATGAACCCGCCCACACCGGTGCCCCGTAAAGGGCCATGGACCACACGACCCCCGCGTAGAGCCTCCGGCAGGAGGCGTTTGGACCCCCTAGATTGGGCAGGAGCCGCTTCAAGGCAGCCACAAAAACCATTTTTTTTTAGGGGAGGTAGGTACCCTAAAAAAATTATTTTTCATTATTATATTTTACCACTTTGTTAGCGTGATAAATGTGTATCCTCAGCCAAATTACAGCTTTCTAGTACAAAGAGCCTCTGAGCTAAGCCGCGGACAGACAGACAGACAGACGGACATGGCGAAACTATAAGGTTTACTACGGAACTCTAAAAAAGACAGATTCATTTCCACGTTTATAATTTGAACGTTGGTAACCAAAATTACGGAATGTACTTATTCTATTCAATGTCTAAGTACCACGGGCATTTGGAGTATTTTTTAATTTACATATTGATCGCAGATTAAAAAGGTTACGGGCTCATTATAATTTGGTAGAAGGCACTAACGAGGATCTCTCTCGTAAAATTTCTGTTCATTATAATATTTTGAGCGATCATTACGAGAATTTATATCGATGACAAAAAAATAAACGAGCAATACGAAGATTTACAGGATTCTATTTATGGATTCATTCGCCATTTTTTGCAATGGATCTTGCGAAAGAGAAATCAAAAGATGTATTGTCATAAAAAAGAAAATGGATGAATCCCGTTATCCGACTCATTAACCAAGGTACCTAAAATTTACCAACATATTTTTCTTAAACAAGAATGGACGTTAAATGAGAGAAAAACAATTTTCTTTGTGGTCTTGTGCACCAAATCCTGTCTAAGAGTAAATTCAATTTGAAGAAGTGCGCGCCACAGTTAGCGGGCTTTAAGGATGGCCGCAAACCGTAACTAGTTTACGTGAGTATTAGATAATTTGTTTAAAACCTCGTTAACATTGTCTTTAGGATAAACCTGTGGAGCAAAATGTTTATGTAGTGGCCATGGTTTTGTTTGGAAGAAGCACTAAGCAAACCAAGTGCAGTGAGGGCATTAACCCTGCGAGCATAACGTTGGGTGTGGTATACTCAGACCAAGATAAATCGATCGATATTTTCGTGGTTAATCGTTATAATAGGTTGTGCTTCTGAGTAGCCGCGCGAGGGGTGCTAAGGAAGTGCTGATTGTCGCGCCTCAGTCGACCGCCACCGGGCAAAGTGTTTAGACGAGGTTAAAGGTGTCAACGGGTGTGTTACACCCACCTCATGCTCCGTGTTAGATATTTTAACCTTCCGCACGGTTAAACCTCCACGATCACTGCTAAAGGCGTAATTGTCAATAGTTTCCATACAAACCAGCGCGGCACCGGATAGTCGCACTGTAGCGGCATCTACATCGCTTCATGCGAACTACGCATCAAAGACCTGACGTCACACAACATCCTGACGTCACACAAATCCTGCATCGCGCAATTAGAGTTTACCGCGCGATAAACATATATACAAGCTTCCCGACTTCAACCTCTGGGCAGTTGCCCGCCAGACATCACACCCGTCTGGTCGGAGGATCCTCCCTTTTCTATGGGGGATGAGTGAACTTTACACTCTGTTCCTCATACCTCTAAAGCACTACCATACTAATCATCTAAATAAATTTTGAAGGTGGCGCTCAACGCACTTTCTGTGCCATGAATTTTATTTGGTGCACACAAAAAATATAGCAAAACATACAAAAGATATAGCACAACATACACAAGCACGATTAAGTATAAACTAATTACATGAATGTTAGGAAATAGCAAGGTGCCAATATTAAAAAAAGAAACGAGTGAGCCTTACAGTAGTCGCATAAGATGTTATATCTGACATCTCATCTTGCTAATAAGCAACATTTAAGGGGAGGTGCCTCGTCAAAGTCGTTTCTGACTGCCAACTCTAGCACCGCGCGCTCTTCCCCGGCTTTCTGTGACACACTTCCGTCCCTTTTCACGAAATCACACCCACAGCTTTGATTATTTTGATTTAGATTTAGTTTTTCATTGCTGGAACGCAAAAGGGAAGATGTTACACGTCAAAAAATAAAAGAAGAAAACAAGACATTGTCATGATGACAGTATTGCCTATGGACACACTTTAAAATAATGATCAACAAACATACAAAGTGCGGTGTGTCTCAAGGTTGCACCAAATGGGAGTCCAGCTCAGCATGTGTCAGGCAAATATACCTGACGTTGATATTCTGCTGGATCCCTGCAGTGACATGCGGACGTCGAGCAGATGAGATAATAAATATGCAAATTATTGGTGTTGTGAAAAGTGGAATGTGCGGAATGAAATTATGTAAGTTTACTCGCAATAGGGATGATGACTAAAAATATTTTTTTAGTTCATCTTTGAGATTATAAAAAAATATTCGACACGTATTTCTTCTTTTGTTACGTTATCTAAAGATGACGGCGATACATTGAGGTAAAATGTGCCATGACGTCACGAGTATGTAGATTTTATACGTACTAGTGACGTATCGACCCCCACTACCCAACTTAAAATTCGTTTTATCTAAGTATTTTTTTATTAATATGGTAAAGCAAAAAATACGTGTCTAATATATTTTTATTATCTGACTGACGGACTCATTAGATTTTTTTTTTTTTACCCAGGCGTCATCCCTATTTAAATAGTGTATTCAACAGTAAAGTCACAGTATAAATAAGTAACAGTATTATATCTTCATAGAAAACGGCCGAAACGACGCGCTTTGAAATCTCAGTGTATATCAGTACGCAACAGTATCGAGTGCGCGGCTGTTACGCATGGGCGTGGAAGGTTTATCTACCGACCGGCTATAGGTAATTATTTCAAAGTTACTGCCGACATATAATACTGTTACTTATTTATACTATGGTAATGTTTAGTATTTGGAATAAATCTTGTTCGATGATGATTGTGTATTTGATTACTTGATTATTTAAAATCGTCTTCACAAAAGTATTACTACGTTGCTGACAGGCCAATAACGTTAACACGGCATGTGCTATACTTATATTGTTATATTTGATAGGAGAGAAGAAGCAGTGCATGGTGAGGTGGTACAAATGCCTATGTTAGTGATGCGATCTTCTGTAGTGATACGTCAGAAACACAAGTCTGCATTTTTTATTGTGGGCAGTGAAACAAAAACATAATATACGAGTAGGTATCATACAAATTGCTGTACCCAGCAATATGATTGTGCAGTTGAGTTGGACAGTATTATTATGAATATTATTTAATTCCTATGGTTTCCTGCGAAACGAAACACACACTTGCAGTTTTGTACAAATTGTGTGTGAAAATGTGTCTGCATTTACTGTAAATACAGGATTGCATGAAACGTTATAATAGTGCGGCCCTTTTGTGTGGCTTGCTTTGAGTTGGATGATAATTTAATTTATTTTACTCTTTCGATTCATCACGCTATTAATATTGTATGGATATTAATTACATATGAAGTCAAAGTTAAATTATTTATTTCAAACCTTGAAAGGCACTTTTGAACGTCAAAAATAAAAACATTTTTTTTTTTTTTTTTTTATATTTAATTAAAAAAAATATATATATAATTATGTTTATTTATTTTATTTTTTAAATTTTTTTTAATTCAATCAATCAATCTTCTTATTAATATTTTTTTATTTTTTTATTTATAAATAAAAATGAATTGATTCTAGTCGTTCCAAAAGGTAGTTTTCGTATGGAGAAGAATGGGCAAGAAACTCCACCGTTAGTCTTTTAAAATGTATTACAATATTTTGTATATATAGGTACATTAGTTATATAATTATTTGAGATGTTAATATCGTAGATTCCCTCAAATTTTTCTTATTAGAAAATTTTATTCTAGAACGTGCAAGTAGGTATTTTAATTAAAATATATCATTCGATTTTGAGATTATTTAGTTGGTTTTGAGTACTATCGGTAGGCCTAGCACGAACGCGCGGAATAAACGTAATGAAGAAAGAACGATTTTAAAACTGTCGTCCCTTACGCATGTTTTTAGAGTTCCGTACTTCAAAAGAAAAAAAAACGGAGCCCTTATCGGATCACTCGTGTGGCTTTTGTCTGTATGTCCGTCTGTCACAGCCATTTGCTCCGAATCTAATTTGCAAACTGTACCGTGTGACATAACAAACAAAAGAGCTTGTCGTGAGGATTTCATTTTTTTTTTAAATAATTTTAAAATAAATACATTTAAAGATATTTCAGAAAATTTATGAAAATGGACCATTTCTCCCCTTATCTCCGAAAAAAATACAGAGAATGGTTCTTTACTAATAGATTACAGGAAAACCTATAAGAAGTTTATGGTCTTAAAATAACATGGTAATCTGTCAATATTGTCCGTACAAACTTACATTTGCAGTTAGAATGTGTGGAAGAACATATTTTTCACCTACAATGTTAAGTTTGTATTTGGGATACATTCATCCCAACTACGGAACCCTTCATTGTGCGTGTTCCGACAAGCACTTGGCCCGGTTTTTTTAGTTTTAAGACTTTATTTATATGTATGGGTAATACTCATTGTGCTTCCCGCATACATTTAAATCAAAATGTAGTAGAATAGTCGTATTCTCGATTCAAAAATTATTCGAAATTACGTTATATTACGTTATCTTCGCGCGTTTCATGCTAGGCCCGCATATACACTGACGAGCAATATAAAAAAGCCATTAACTTGTCATGAAATATTTCCTAAACCACGCAAAATAGCTTCTTCAATAAAAAGCAACATTCAAGTGTATTTAATAGCGCATAAAAAGCTCCAAAACTGTTTTCACGATTTGTTTTACTTCATGTATCTAACTTGTGTGGCTTAGGAGATATTTAGATTTTTTTGGCACTTTGCAAGTGGCATTTTTATATTGCTCATCAGTGTAGTTTCCCAAGCCGACAAAATAAAGTAAAAATCGAATGATTTATTTCAATCAGAACATTGCTAGGGCCTCTGGACTGTGACTAATTCTCTGTCAAACAATGTCTCAGAATACAGACATTCCACCAATGTAATTTGTCGTCTTCAATCTACAAGCTAAATTAGCAATTACACAATCCTGATTCTAGATTAATACAACGACGGGTACAAAGCACAAGAGACAATTTCCATCAAACGAACACCTAGTTAGGGGCTTGTTTCGTCTTATTAGGCTATTTGGTATCCTTGATCTATAGGTATGTAGCAGTATTAACAACGCCACTACAAACTACGCATCACACTGACGTCACGCAAAATCCTGCATCGCGCAAGCCGAGTTTGGTATCTTTGATCTATAGGTATGTAGCGGTATTGAAGCCACATGCGAACTACGCATCACACTGACGTCACGAAAAATCCTGCATCGCGCAAGCGGAGTTTACCGCACGACGAGTATATATACAACTTCCCGACATCAATTGTCGGGAAGTTGTTCACCAGACACAACACCCGTCGAGGATCCTCCCTTTTCTATACAGGATGAGTGAACTTTACACCCTGTTCCTCATGCCTATATAGGTACAGTCAGCGTCAAAACACACACATTAAAACTGTAATTTTGCACACAAATTGTAGACAAACAAATGAATTGTTAATGCATACATAAGTAATTGAGACTGAATGTACATCTAGTTTAGGGCTTGTATCGTCATTGTAGGCTATTTAGTCGTATCCTAGATCTATAGGTACTTTATTATCATAAACTATCCGACCCGACAGAAATTGTCCTGTCCTTTAATACAAAATTCCCATAGAAAATGCACTTGCAGTTTCCCGAATTTTCCAATTTTCCGGGCAGCTTTTCCATATTTTCTTTCCCTAAAAACCTTATTCAGACCTCTCTTTTCTCTTTTCTTCTGGACCGATTTGGCTATTTTTTTTTGGTAGCAACAAAAAAAAAACCCAAATCGGTCCAGACGTTCTGTGATGCTCTTACCAACTAACAGCGTTTAATTTTTATTTATTTAGATAGATTATATTATCTATCGATAAACAGAGGCTAAGTTTGAATTCATTGGCCGAATTTGAATATGGAAGTATGGAGCGAACTCTTAAATGGTGTGGAAAAGCACCTGATCCATACAGTTTGTTTCAATATTTTTATGAAACAGCAGATGTTAATTTCGGTTTTCCGGGGTTGGTCTCATTCAGTCATAATAATAAAAGCTTTTATTTTCATAAGTACTTTTACTCCGTGATGTTGATACTTTATGATTATATCAATGAGCCCAAAGGCAGCCTGCATAAATCATACTATAATTTATTCAAATGTAATTATGTTGTTTGTGGTTGTTGTTCTTCACCACTATACAGGCTGTTTGTTTAAAGTTAGAACGTACATTACGTTCTAACCTTCAACAAACAGCCTGTATTTCATTTTCATAATATATTAGCATTAGCAAAAAACATATCAACAAAATTCCAAATGCCGAATTCTATTGTAATATGGGAAAGCTTATTATTTTTCTTAAAGCCAATAATAAGTACAATTCCACAGGTAATCTATTTGACCCATTTCCCGAGCTTACATTCCCATTAACACTGGAATATCCATTCAAAATCATAGAACAACTATCCCTAATCTGTTCTAATCTCTTTAATTAAAATATTATTTAGCTAGCACGTGTTCTAATTTTCAGTTTAGAGGATCTGCGTCAGGCTTTAATATGTCCATTAAGGCGCCCCTGCAATTATAACTGGAGGCCTTATCTTTATTAAGGCGAAGACGGTTAACGACCTACGGCTTGCAGTCTGCAGGATAAGTAAGTCACTGGCTGGATTTTTATGTTTGTGTGTTTGCTTGTTTTGGAGGAATAAACGGTTGATTATTATCATAAAAAGTTCCAGTAAAGTCAAAGTAATTTTTAGTTAAAGGCACTTTTGAACGTTAATTTTACAAAAAATAGAATTGATTCTAGTCGCCCCTTCCAAAAGGTAGTTTTCGTATGGAGAAGAATGGGCAAGAAACTCCACCGTTACTCTTTTAAAATGTTTTTACAATATTTTGTATTGCATTAATTATATAATTATATGTGAAGACGATGCATCTAGAATAAGATAACTATACCACTATAGTAAAAAAGTTTCTTACTTAGTAATTTGCCATTTTTTACAATTAAATAAATTAATTCAACTTTAATCACTAATTATCTCTAGTGTACGTCTACGGTTAGGGGATTACAGGTTAAGATTTTATTTCACGGAAAAGGATTTCACACAAAACCCACAAAAAGTTTAGAAAACATACGTCAAAAAATAAATAAAACAGAACCAAGGTCAAGGTCTCGATAACTTATTTTAAAACATGTAAAAGAACAGGTTACACATAAAATAAAGTTACTATTTAAGAGTCGCAGCACATAGGAAAGTCGAATAGAATTTCAAAGAAATCGCTGTCATGTTCCTACGTGCCCAGAATTATTTGCCATTAGTTTTCAGACAATTTTATTTTGTCTCCAGCAGGTTTTGAAGTCGTTTAGTAGAAAAAATACCACGACCATATTCTAAGGAGAATTTCTTTGCTGGGAATACTAAGAATGGAATTGAGAATTGTTATTATTTTTCCACGATGGCAAGTCTTGCTCTAGTTGAGGATAAAATACTATGTTATTTCGAAACAACGCTGACGTGACTTCTAAACATCTGCTTTTTTCAAGCAGCTATGAGAGAATTTGACGACACGGTTGGCGCAGTGGCTGAGCGATCTACTGCTGCGCAACGTGTCGCGGGTTCGATCCCCGCACGGAACAAATATTTGTATGATCTGCAAGTAGTTGTTCCGGGTCTGGGTGTTAGTGTATGTGAGTTTCTATGTTTGTAAACGCACCCACGATACAAGAAGAAATTCTTAGTGTGGGGCAACGTTTTTAAAAAAAAAAAAAAAAAAAAAAAAAAAAAAAAAAAAAAAAATTCTTTATATTGTAAACTCAAAAATCTTGAATCCAAATTTTCTACTACATGCCGTAATATCCTATACTATTAAACGAGCAATATTTGTATGTTTATATATATATATATATATATATTTGTAATTACGTTCTCGAAAACGGCTCTAACGATTTCGAGGGCGAAAAATCAATCTAGCTATGTCTTATATCTGGGAAAATATGTTTTCTCCGTATTTTCCCCAGAACAGAGCTCGATCGCCCAAAGTTTAGAACAAGCTGGCCTTAGAATAATGAGTGACAGGCAGCATGGAATTAGTAAGTACCTACTATCATGGCAGCATGGAATTTGTATGAACTTTCCTATACTATTAAATGAGCATTCTCTATTTTATCTAGAGCAGAGTTTGGTCGCCCAGGTACTGCATATATGTAATATGATAAACGCCTTTTCAGCGTATTGACTTAGTCCAATTATTGTTACTTCCCCCGTTAACCTTCGTACAGTGTTAAAATATGCATGTTTAATGGCGTCACTCGGCCCACGTCTAAGTGTATTTTAATAATATCGATTCCATGACCGTTTACAAGTGATACTTTCTTAGAATATCGTCTACCAACATAAAACGTACAATTCTAAGAATTTTCCACAATTTCCTTTCATATTTTCCTAGCGTCAGTATTTTAATAAGAGCAACTATCTCTCCGGCTCCCGGTGCAACTGCCGCCATCTTTAATGGACGGTGGATCGGATGCTGCGAATTGTTTTAGCGAGCCCATCGCGAACTAATAGGGAGCCCTCAACAATTGGGTTAGTTCTAATGAATTGAAGTGTAACGGTAGAACGAATTGGACGGAGATATTGATACAATTTTATCGTTATTAAGAATTGGAAGAAACTTTTATTATGTTGCAAAATGCCGTAATAGTCAAGATTTTATTTCAAGTAATGGCAAGATAAATTTTAATGTTGCTGTGACTGAAAATGTTTCATAACTGAAATCTTGTGTGTGAAAATAAGTTCTGTGCCTGTAAAAAGAGAATAGGAACCTCTTGAAATACCTTCTTAATTTTCTAGACGACGCTATTCCGGCCGATACTTAAAAAAAATATGCAAATTCAGAGCTCCGTTATTCAGAGCATTGAAGTAGACCCATAATACAATTGAAAATGCTATACTATTAAATGAGCAATATTTGTAATCACGTTCTCGAAAACGGCTTTAACAATTTCGATGAAAGTAGCAATATGGGGTGTACGGGGTCGAAAAATTGATCTAGCTAGGTCTCATATTTGGAAAAAAACGATTTCACCGTATTTTCACCCAACCAGAGCTCGGTCGCCCAAAGTTTAGGTCAAGATGGCTACCTTAGAATAATGACAGTGCAGCATGGAATTAGTAAGTACCTAAAAGTACCTAAGTATTTTTTTTTTTTTTTTTGGATGGGAAATCATCAAATGACTTCTCCCGCTCTGGGCAGAGCGAGAGGGTGTGTCAGACTTTTACTGACTAAAACCCACCCGTGTTCCTTCCGTTGCCTGTGTGCCGGGGCCGCGATATCCCTTTCAGACAAACCCGCAACCCCAGCAGGCATTGGTCTTTCGAACCCGTCGGTTGGTGCTGACATCTCATTGAGGCGCGCGTGGAACACAACGCGCCGTCGACACGGGCCTGGTCCTGATCGGACGGCGAGCTGCCCATTGCTCACCGTTCGCAGGCCCGCGCCTACGGTGGCCGGCAGTCGGCTCTTGACTCCCGACGCCCGGGGCGTCTCCTGCGGCGACTAGGGCCGCGAGGGCGTGCAGCTTGCATCTCCCTCGCGCGCCCCGCCTCCTCCTTCGCGAGCATAACTGCTTCGCAGAAGGAGGTGACGGCCTCCCATGCACTCTCGCGCCGAACCATGGCCTGAACCAGGGCCGGACGCGAGAGATCGCCGCCGCCGATCGCCTCCGTGAGGACACGGCGGTGCTCCGCCCAAGCCGGGCAGACCTCCACCGAAGTACCTAAGTATTAAATGAGCATTCTCTACTTTCGCCAGATCAGAGCTCGGTCACCCAGGTACTAAATAATATAAGCGAAACAATAATAGCCATCATTTTAAAACCATTTACCTTGATAGTCGACCATCCGTAACGTAAATAATACAATTTGTGCAAATGTTCAAGTGCTGATGTTATCGCTTTTAAATAAACAATTTATTACGGCTACAGCTCGGACATTGGCGGTTTATTTCAAATGGAACATTTATTATGAAGGTAAATAAAGCGCTTCACACATGATATTATTTTAATATGCTCGTACATTTCGGGGAAATTCAGAAGGTTTTATGAGAAGTCTTGCATGGATTCCGCGAAACTGTTCTGGTTAACTTTGAACAATCAAAAACCTTTTCTTATTTTGTATGATATTCTGAACTAAAAAATAAAGAGAGGAGCTCGTGGATAAGTAATAATAGCCGCACGGGTCGATCCATCGGGTTACGCTTGCCGGCATTGATAGGTGACCATCTTTACATACCGAGACGCCTCCGTGCCTCGGAAAGCACGTTAAGCCGTTGGTCCCGGCTGTCATTCGAGAATCTTTGACAGTCGTTACGGGTCGCCAGAAGCGCGAAAGTCTGACAATCAGTCTTACCAAGGGGTATCGTATTACCCAGTTACTGGGTGGTGGAGGTCAGATAGGTAGTCGCTCCATGTAAAATACAGGTATTCTGGTGCATCTGGTTAGGCTGGAAGTCGACCCCAACATAGTTGTGAAAAGGCTAGGCAGATTGATTCTGAAAAAAAAAACATTTACGTAGAACGTTAAAATGAAAATTATAAACGTGTTGTAAAGAATAGTATCAAAGTCTTGATGTTTGCTACGTGTCGTTATTCCGTATCCTCCAGTAAGTGGGTCGGACGGGCTGTCTGTTCCTTCCTACCTGTATAGTTCAAGGACGTTAACTGCTCATGGTTAAAGAAATTTACTACTCAATAAGAAATTACAAGGATTTTACTAACTTGAGAACATTTTAGAACTTAAATATACTTAGTATTATATGAACTTTGACATACGAATTAAGCAGGTTTTCATAAAAATCATTAATTTGCTAATAACATTTTATTTCGTACGTAAATAACATTAACGAAACACAAAAAAATTCAATCCAACCTGTGATCCACCTGTTCAACAAATTGACGCCTTATGTTAATTTGCCGTGTGTTATTTGCCTTTTCATACAACTGTCAAAACTGTCAAAGAATGACACTTGTGATTCGAATATAGGTGCAGACAATTTAAGTTGCTAGTTAATTTGCTTAAAAAATAATTTTCCTCAGTTTATATATATATTTTTTATATATTTTTATTTTTAGCCTATTTTGTCTCACTGCAGGGCAACGGCCTCCCTTTCTCCTTTCCACTCCTCTATATATGGCGTCAAGCTCGTCTCGCCATCTTTTCCTAAGTCAGGCTCTATGTTGACAGACGTTTTCTGGGACCCAAAATGGTGGTAGATTTGGCCCATGACTCGTTCGACATACGGCAAACGCGTCCGGCCCAGTCCCACTTAAGCTTGGCTGGTTTTTGGGTAACATCGGCGATTTGTGTTTTGGAGTGCAGCACTGTGTTCTTAACTGAAGGGGTCCGAAAGGACCAATGCCTGCTGGGGTTGCGGGTTTGTCCGAAAGGGCTATCGCGGCCCCGGCACACGGGCAACGGAAGGAACACGGGTGGGTTTTAGTCAGTAAAAGTCTGACACGCCCTCTCGCTCCGCCCAGAGCGGGAGAAGTCATTTGATGATTTCCAAAGCTCAAAAAAAAAAAAAAAGCACTGTGTTCTTAGCACGGTCCGTTAATCTGACTCCAAGAATGCTGCGCTCCAACTCAAGCTTGTTTAGTATTTATTTTGCGTTTAAAAGCACCGGTCACCGGACACGTTACCTATAAGTGTATGTTCTGATGACGTCATGGACACATTCGGCCCCTGTTCGAATGTGTAGTTCACAAAGCACAGTTTCGTAGTTGAGTGTAAAGTCACTTAACCTTTCAAATCTGTGGACAGCTTGTACTGTAGTGAAAAGATAGATACACAGCAGCAGCTATACAAATAGACCCCATACAACTAACGAGCATAATGCATACCCATTCCTTGCACATCCTAGATACCAATGGAACAACCCCTTTATGTTTGCGTAAGAGTCCGTTGGTCAGAATAACCCCTGGCCACGAGCTACAAGCTCAAGCGACATGCGTCTTGCGACTGTGTTGTTTAGACCGTGGCACAAGTCACCACAACACGTTTTTCGGAGCGACGGACGTAAACAGGTGACGCGCGCGAGTGTCGCTTGACGCAAATCATGTCACAAGTCGCGTCACTCTAGGTCGTGAACCGGGCCTTATCCCATTCCACCTCTATAAACAAAATCTCATATACAAAGCATCTAAAAGTTCACAGACATATTGTTTCTCGCATTGACCGGGTTCAAGCGGACATTGTACGGAGTCCTGAATAATGTAGCAGCTATGGCCGGCAGCCACCGCGCACTGGCTAAACCAGAAAAATGGAATTTGTAACACTGTTGCATACTCACAGGATTGTGAGAGGATTTCGGGGTTTTCTTTGTAGGTACATACACAATACTACGAGATGTCAGTAGTATAAACCATACTAAGTAGTGTATTTTATAGTGCTGAAAGTAAAAAAAAAACTCGGATTAACATTGTTGAAATTCAATGGATTCCCATTTTTTTGTAATAATTTTTTTTTTCGGGGTTGGAATTACTCTGAATATGGGTTGCAATTTATTTTTTGGTTTTCGGCAATCCGCCGCTTACGCCCTTTGTATTTTGAAAGCTACAAAATGTGTGTGTGTGTTATGTTTCACTAAACGACCCATTTAATTCAAAAATAAATATAACACAACAATTCCACAATTCAACAATTTTTACTTTACTGTGATCATAAAGGTAAAATATGAATAACGTGGTTTATTTTTATACTAGTTCTGAATAAGTAAATGCATTTGGTGCATTGCAAACAAAAGCTCGCGTCGCTACGCCGTAGGCGCGTAGGCTCGTAGCCGCGTAGCAAGTATTTTATTATTTCAAAGCGTACAGGCTAACTTTGCTCTTTTTGAAGAAATATGCACAATACGTACTGGTGTATTTATTTTTGTAAATATTTTATAAATTGTACGTACGTAGTTAACGTTAAACAATGATAAATCTTGTGAGTTAATGATGAATTTGTCATAAAAAGTATAAAGAATACCTGGACTAGCTGTTTTAGCCTGCCGAACCATCTGTGAAATATCTTTTATAAACTCGCAAACCAAGCATTTTGGTTAGCAAAACTCCATTAACCACAAGAGACCTTCCGAAGCACATCTTAAAATAGCCTTGATGAGCCATCTTATTTTCTCAGCGAGTAACTTTACAAACGGAGAGCAAGTCGAGTTAATAAAGGAAGTGGAAGATAATAAAATTATGTGCTTAATTGAGCCAAAAATATAGAGTATCGGCAATAAACAACGTTGATCATGATTATTAAGCGGGCTGTGACACAGCAGAGGCTATTAAACGAGGCCGCTTGTTACACCGATGTTCGGCTGTTCATTTTACTGCACTTTAGTACCTCCCTTACTTTTAGTTAGTACCTATGCAGGTCTAGCATGAATTATTGAGTTGAGCTAAGAATATTGGAGAATTTCGTTTTTAAAATCAACAAAGGCGCCTGTTACAACGATGTTCGGTTGTTAGGGTCTTTAGTACCAATATTGGGCAGTTTAGTTAAAAAAACAAACAAACTTTCGTAAGAAGTTTATGTTATAGTGATACTAGATCGCATCCATCTAAATATTACAACTATCCGCAACAGAAGATTTAATAGGTTTGTTACCAATTTTTATCAATCATACGTAACAGAAAACTTTTCATAGCTTATTTTTTATAGGCCTTTGAAATTGTTTATCGTAATATTGTACTTGATCATTGGTTGACAGCCAGTTATTTCAAAGATTCACGTAAACCTTTAAATGTATTATGCAATTCAAATAATACTATTTGAATAAATTTTTATCCCTTACGAAATAAACTGTCAGTCACAACAATTACACGTATGTCTGAAGTATATAAATCAACTCATATTTCACATTAACGAACCCATGCACACCAAGCACAACCCACGCTTCGGTGTGAGACGCATCCATTAGGGGTAAACAAGTTATTAAATAGGACACTGCGGGGCGTGGCGGCGACGTCATTATGGGGTACTAGAGTGGTACTAGTGGACACATCACGGTTGTAAGCATGAGATAGATTTGACTAAATATTGGACATTTGTGTGTTGTAAGTGACTTGTGAGAAACTATGAAAATGTTTAATAGGAAGGTAAATTAGAATTCATACGACAGTTTTCTGGAAAGCATTGTTTGTTGACATCGTTAATTACTTATTAGCTTGACTCACAATTAATTAAACCCATCTATCCACCCATAAGTTAATTACACTATGCTTAATCAACCTATAATGTTCCCAGTAAAAAATTGGGACCCAGACCTCCTCTCTTTGAGAAAGAGTGGGCTGTCATATACCACGCGGGCCCGGTGCGGGTTGGTAGATGTCACATGTCTTCGAATTTTTAGGTCTAGGACTCGACGATTCGGTTTGGTTTTCGGTTTCCTCAAGATTATTTCCTTCACTGTTTTGAATTATATTATATTTTACCTAAAAAAGCCAGCACGTGTATAGTTGCGCCTGCGTAGAGCGTGGGTAGGTGAGATAGTAAAAAGGAGTTATTTAATTTTTAATCGAATCGATATTCATGTTTTTTTTATTTACAAATCAACACCTTTCATTAGCAACTATCAAATAGTTAAATATCATAATGATGTCCATTTTAATCAAAAATCAATGCTAATAAACGAAAGCACATTATAGCTTGTTATGCAAATCATTGACGCTGACCTCATTTCAGGAGAGCGTTGATGCTGATGTGACACGTTCTGTCAATGAGCCGCCCGATCACTTTTAGTCACAGTTTCATTATACATTTCAGCCTTTTACACAATCATTTTGATGAACATTTTCGTGTTTTAATGATACCGGGTTTTTATTTCGTCTGTTTTGTGATGGAACAGGATACGCTTAAGCATATACTGGAAGAGGTATTCGGAGAAATACTGATTACTGTTGTATTGTGTAATATTTGTGAAAAAATAAATTAATATATTCGGAGAGGCATGGTCAACAGTGGTGAGATTAGTTGTTAGTTGTGTCCTGTAACTACCAACGTGTTCAGTATTAAGTTAGGAATCTCTAGACGGAAGACTATTAAAATGTTGACTAATTAGTAAATAAATTGTTAAAACCGTTCTCGGTCGGAGTACCTAAATATAGCCTTATCAATTATTTTATCTCAATTAATTAAAGTTCAAGTTCAATTAAATTCACGTATAAAATGTCATAAAAAACGAAACAAAGTTCAAGAAAATGGAAATGATTCCAATTTGTCGAAAAATAATACTGAACAAACAGGAAAATAATTTCCTGCCGGGAAAGCCTGTTTTTCTGATTTTTTCAATCCTTTTGAATTTCGTTGTCAGGATAAATGCGTCGAGGATTATTTTTAATATTTTGGCGAGAGGCACGTTTTGTCAATAAGGGACACTCTTCCCTTTCCGATTACTTTGCGTCAATACCTAATGTAAACAAGGGGTGAAGTATGACATTCTTTAAGACTTTTTTCAGTAAGATTCGTGCATGTTTCTTCTCTCATATTTGCTTTCCCATTAAGCATTGTCATATGGGAATCTGAATATTGAATACCGACAATGTATGACAGAGTTCGGATTATAATGAAACAGGTTCGTATTTTCGTGTATTGTGAGGTACTTGATTTTAATTGTTTAAAACATGATTTTTATATTAAAAATCATCTCTGAGAATTCGAGTGTTCTGGTAATACGATTTGGGCTAGGTATGCAAACAATTCGGTTGTCAGTAGTCTGAAATAGAAGTTTCAAAAATGCTTGCATTCCTTTTGATAACAGGAGTGCTTAGAGGTTTTCTATAAAATAAGTAAAACACTCCTAAAAAGAGAGCTTTCACATCCTGCACTCTCTTATTTCATATCTGCTGAAAATAAAGCTATGTCTCGCCAAACAAAACCGCAAGCAAGCCATTGCCCTCACGTAGATAAAAAGCCTACACCCTAGGGATGTACCAAAATTAAAGTTCACACTTTCTGCAGTCATAAATAATGTCAGAACCACAAGCTGACATCGCCGATAAAAGGGCCAAAGTGAAATTGCCACCAGTTTACCTTCTACCCACCTGCGGGGTCGCGGCTCGCGGGCTTAGCCAGACAACGTAATGTATGGAGCCATTTGTTATAATTTGAGACGAACTCCACAGCGGCACAGCATAACATTTACCAGTAGCTCAACTCAGCCTACCTATAAACCCACTGCTTTGTGGTATCGGTTTTCGGGAGAAGTTTACATAGTCTGTGTTGATGTTGAGCTTTTGATAGACATGTTCGCAGAATTTCAATTCGCCTCTGTTTTTGATTTCAAAGCGTTTCATATTTTGAGTGAAATAATTTAATCGAGCGGTTGTAATAAAGATTTTGCGAGAACAATAGAGAGCCGTTATCAAATCAGAGTTTCTGAAACGTGAGGCATTGTAACCGGGGAGGAAGCTAGAAAGTCTTCGATGACAGACTCATTAAATTAATCCGACAAATTCCCTTAACTTTAAAGCTCTCGGAATCTGAGACTACCAGTGTCTGGACAATTATAAATATAATTATCGATCGGTATTTCTTAGGATAGTAAAAATTCAAAGTTGATCATAATGTCAATGCTTAAGACCGCACTTTTTACTTACATTCACTAGATATTCAAATATCGTACTACTTAATATCTGCTTGTACTATGTTTTCAGAATTTATTACAATTCCTTAGTGAAGAGCAAGAGCGCGGACATTGATTTCCAGATCCGGCTTAACGAAAGCCCGAGAGCGCCGTGAATGTACGAGGGGATGAATTACAGTGTGCGTTAATGAACGGCTCATGTGGATTAAGTCGCTTTTTGTTTTAAATGTCAGAGAGACATTTATGTACGACAGAAATCTAATACGTTTTCATTTGGAAATGCTCATAGTTTCATCTTTTGTGAAATTATAACATTAATATTTTAAAATCCTACTATACCGCATGATTTTTTAACCGTCTCGAAAAAAATAGGGTATAATAGGTGAACGGAGTAGAAGCCTATGGCACAGTTTTTTTTTTATCTATGAAAAATATTGAAATTCAAATCATACGCACCCACCGAATTCACTGATAAATTCGTAGCTTTCCTTAGCGGCCGATAGGTAGTCGCTGCACTTGCCGTCGGCCTCTTTGATATCCTTTCGCAGGCGCACAAGCCACTCGCGCATCCCCGCCCGCCCGCGTGGTCAATGCTACTAAGCAAATATTCCCGGGTATTGCTTCTGTTCCACTTACACAACACATCATATTATTCTCGTGACGGTAAAAAATTTCAGCTGGTATATAATTATTATAATAGTGAAAAATTTTATGTTTGGATGTTTGTTACTTTGTTACTCAATCACGCAAAAACCGCTGACCGGATTTTGATGTCTGACACACAGATAGTTTATAACCTGCATTAACACATAGGATACTTTTTATCCCGGTGAAGTCCACGCAGATGGAATAATGATGTTTGACAAATATCTAATATATTAGTAACAAATATGTTTTTTTTTGTCTACCATTTTATTTCCTATCCTTCGATTATTATTATTTATTTATGAAATGCGCACATAAATAAGGTTCTAAAACAATAAATATACCTTTTACCTTAAAGACCTTGTTTATAGATAAAAATATGGCATCCGAAAAGTTATATTCCGGTAAAGCCGTGAAAACTAAAAGCTGGTAGCATTAGACCATAAACAGACGAGTTCGGCCGAGTGTAAACTTTCAAACTGTGGGGCCATCGTAAATTTTGAACGACACTAAAATCGGGCACACGAGGCGTCGACCCTTATTTTGCACTACAGAGAAGCAAGTAAATGAAATACACACATACATGTTATGGTTCGTATGATTTAAATCTGTCTTTTGTTATGGTGTGTGAGAAAATAGTTATTTTATTGCACTTAAAATAATGCTGAAATCAGTCAGGTTTTGATTCAGTTAGGATTTTGAATAATCTGCCGGTAATGCTTCAGCATTGCTAATATTTATCAGTGGTTAAAAAATAGGATGTACAGTACAACAGTTTTTTTTATGTCCTTCGGCAAACTTCGTGTTTCGTCAGTCGTCGGATTTCTATCAGTTGCTCTTTGCACTTGGTGCTTGTACGTATTGACTCCTACCGCTGTGCCCGCGTTGCCGTCAACCATAATAACCAAGTGCAAAGGGCAAGTGATAGAAATCCGACAACTGACGAAACACGAATATTGCCGAGGGATATTAACAAAATAGTTATAGTACTGTACACAGCTGTTTATCACATATAGCGCGCACGAACTTTACTTTGTATAACTCCATTTGTTACTTACTCCATGTCGTCAACAAAAGTCCCATTTGAGTAATCCGAACCTACCATGCATTGTTTATGAAGTACCCTCCCGTGTAACATTTAAATCGTACCTGATAGATTTCATTAAACCTTCTCTAACCGCACATTGTCTTTCTCAAAGTTGGCTAAAGTATTTCAATTTGCTTGTTTGGATATAGGGCGCCGGCGTATGGGCCTGAGCTTATATGTACCTACGTGGGTATTTTATTACGATCTGGCTTCTAATCATGTTTGTGCGATCGGTTCTGAGTATAGGAGGACATTATCTTTCACAAAACAAAGCTATGTATTAAAATAATGTTGTAAAATAATATGCGACTGAGGTTGCTTATTTTAATGCCATTAGAAATTTTAATTTTAAGCCCTTCTCATGTATAATTGATTTACTTTAAAACATATATGTACGTAATAGATAAGTAGGTACATACCACATACGCTTATTCGCTTTACCTGCCTACGTAAATTGTATCCTTAAAGTTGTATTCATAAAAATAAACACAAACGCTTAACAAAACTTTACCCAAACGCCGAGATAAAGCAAAAAGTTGAAATTTGTCGCGGAAATATGACGCCAAATTTGTTCGTCTGTGGCGCAGTTTTTATAACGGAACGCTATCTACGGGCAACCAGCGTACCTTGATACCCCATCATGGCGGTTCCTGCAAAAGAAAACGTCCAAAGCGAGTCAAATTCAGAACATGTTAGTTCAGTTTTTCACGTCACCACGAGCCAAAATATACTAGGCTCTCTGTAAGTGCGATTTCCGGAACATTAGGCTTGATTCGTATTGAGAGGTGACAAAAACTCGACACAGATTTTCACTCAGCCCCCTAACTATTCGTTGAGGAGAGACGAACCGCGTCAATGTAGAAAAAGTTGGAATTTTTTATCTTTATTAGAAGCGTTTGATGTCACTTGTCGGCAGGATTTCAATCTGCCGAGCAAGGTACTGATTTCGTAGAAAAACAAAACGACACCACACAAGTAGCTATAAATTGTTTGTGAAATAAATAAAAAACTTACCAGCCTGAAACTAGATTGATGGTGTTTTATATTTATGAAATAATGAGCCATGATATCTACATAAAGAAAAACAAGATCATCTAAAACAGTAGGCACTGTAAGTGTAATTACCTGATGTTAATTACACTTACTGTTACAGAAAGCTTCTTAACTTTTACTACAAACAAGGTTGCCTCCACAAGGACTTACGATTAGAGCTAAGGAAGTGCTAATCAGAAGAACTTACTTCAAGGATTTGAATGTGGAATTAGGAGTTTTAGTGTCGACTGTCGACCCAGATGCGGTTTGAACTTAAGGACATTATAATTGGTCCCCAGAATACCATCCGAAAACTTAACACTTACGCAGCTTCTTAGGCCGAGTATTCACTAAACGAATTGTCAGATCTGAATCCAAAGTGGATACCCGCAGTCCAGGAAAAGCGGGGGGTTATACCTATCCGAATCTTACCGGCTGAAACAACCAAATTATAAATTTGGATTCTGGGATGGGATCTATACATTTGAAGGGGAAACACGGGATCTCCGGTTGAACGCACCAGTGCCCTTCCAGCGTATTTGGCATGTCTCTTGGGATAAAGCGGCTGATATGATATTGACGGCACAAATTAGTGGAAGGCAACAGACAATGAATATTTGAATATTTAAGCCTCCATGGGAAATTTGCAAGTGATTTCTACTGTATTGGGACTAGGAGACAAGCCCACTTTGTCACAAACTTCGATTCAAATTGAAGCTGTTTATCATCATCAGGGACCGAAAACCTTTATAAATTACCGTACAGATGTCGAAGAATTTTGGTTACTTCTACGTCTATGGTCACCGCTATCTCGGTTACCAAGAAGAAGAAACATGTTACCTCTATTTAGGTTACCGTTTTAATACCTGTACACACACACAGGCGATGCGCGCCCTTTGGCTAATGCCGACGGCACGTGTAAGGTAGAGGTAATTTTTATTTCGGTAATGGTTGTATTCAATTTAAGGTAACCTTTAAAAGATATAAATGCTGTAACCGAAAAAATACCCGTATTGATCATACCGGTTCTGGTCCCTCATCATCATGCTTATACCTATTCGTAATGTTGATACCTATAACCGATTTTCTCAGGGCAACTTTTCCCGGTATGTCAGTCAATCTGACTAGCCTTTTCCCAATTATGTTGGGGTCGGCTTCCAGTCTAACCGGATGCAGCTGAATACCGTATTTTACATGGAGCGACTGCTTGTCTGACTTCCACAACCCAGTAACTGGGTAATACGATACCCCTTGGTAGGACTGGTAGTCGGACTTTCGGGCTTCTGACGACCAGTAACGACTGTCAAAGATCCACGAATGATAGCCGGAACCAAAGGCTTAGCGTGCTTGCGGAGGCACGGAGGAGTCTCGGTATGTTAAGATGGTCACCCATCCACAGACTTACCCCGACAAGCGTAGTTTAACCTGATGGATCGAACCGTGCGGCTGTTATTACTTAGTCAGGAACTCCTCCTTTTCCCGGTATTTGAGTACACCGCTTAATTGACCAAGAACGAGATAGAGTACTTAAGTTGATTTGTAGTCGTTTAGCTTTTAATTGCTGCTGGCAATACAGCGGCCATTGCCAAACGACTGGCAACGTCGGATTACGGGTTTAAACCTGAATTTTATGGAAGGTTTTGCGTTCAAATTGATTTAAGTATTTAGAGAAATAACCAAGACCCCTTAGCTTTGAAAACTAAGGAGGAAAACGGCATGTCTAAGAACCAAAAAAATCGAAGACATGTGACATCCACCAACCCGCACTGTGCCCGCGTGGTGGATTACAGCCCACTCCCTCTCACAGAGAGGGGGCTTGTGCCCAGCAGTGGGAACATTATAGGCTTTTTATGAAATGCTTAGCTTGGAGACTCATCAGTTAGGGAACGACGAAGAAGAAAAGGAATAAAATCTAGTATTTTGAAAAAAAAAAAAACTTTCACCGGTGAATTGCGAGTATTACTAATACACCTCTGACGAACCCTTCGGGGAACATAGGCGTGATGTTATGTTATTTTTATAATTATTTTATCAATATTTTGACTAACTAACTTGCGTTTCAAGGTAATAAATTCACAATTTTTTATGATACCTTAGTATCATAAAAAATTGTGAATTCATTAAAACAGACAAATCACCCACTCTCTCTTTGAAATAACACAAGTTCAGGTGAAAAAGTAGTTCAATCACCTCTCGGTAACCATAGCAACGAATAAGGAAATCTCGTGATATGGGTGCGTACACAGCGCCCACTGCGAGGCACATCGTATCGCATTTTCCAAGTCATAAAACTAAGTGGATTTGGCGACGTTTCAATAACTTTACTACGGATCTCCGAATTTCCGTGTGGCGTAGGTGTTATAATAGCCGACTGGCAACATTGTATGTACTACCCTGAAGTAAATAATAGCAGTCGTAAAAATCAAAATAGTCGTAAATTGATGTTATGGTGCTGTAAAAGCACTTTCAGTTCAACTAAAATGTTATTGTGTTACTATGTGTTTATAAATGATTCGAAGTTCAATGAACACGATAGGGCGGAAATGAAATTAAATTCATATTAAAATTTAACAAATTAAAAGGTTCATGGGGTCCGAGTGCCACTTAGTTTTTCAAGACATCGCCAAGCGGTTGGTCGCTTCTTTACGTGTCCAGTATATTTTTTTCCTGTATTTTGTTGGCCAAAGAATCAGCATTGCCATACAACGTGGCAATGCTGCCAGCTTTTTGGGCACTTTTCCTGTTGACGGCGATGCGGACGGCTTTTTTGATGCCCTATGAGTATTTCCCCCCTTTTTATATACTTGCACATATTATTATTATTATTTTAACTCTGTTAGTTTTTAAATAATGTAAATACGAGTCTATAAATAAATAAATATGTTTGTACTGAATAACCTCAACCTCGGAAGAAATTAAAATGTCTGGAAGTCATATCGATTTACAAATGAAGCACTTAGAAAAAAATTCAATAGGGATGATAACAAAAAAATTTTTTTAGTCCGTCTTTGAGATTATAAAAAAAACATTCGAGGACACGTATTTTTTCTTTTTTTACGTAATCTAGAGATTACCTCAATGTATCGTCGTAATCTTTAGATTACGACGATACATTGAGGTAAAATGTGCCATGACGTCACGAGTATGTAGATTTTATACATACTAGTAACGTGGCGAACCCCACTCCCCAACTTAAAATGCGTTTTATTTAAGTAATTTTTTATTAATATGATAAAGCAAAAATACGTGTCTAATATTTTGTTAATATCTGACTGACGGACTAAACAGTTTTTTTTTAGATAAGCTATAAGATAAGCTATTATATAGCTGAAGTAAAGATGGAATTGTTTAGATACTATTTAAAAGTTGCTTTTTTACGGAAACGGAAGTTTGAATCAATGTAAGATGATAAAATAAACACAAACATTTGTGAAATTGAAGTCATCATATGAAAACACATCTATCCTATACTTACAACATACCCACATTCAAATCTATACGCCCATGATCTCTCTTTAATCCCAAGATATAGGGCGTAGCATACAAAAACCCTGTTCTCCAGTGTGTGTGAATCTTTAATAAAACTATTCAGTGACAACCCTCGACCCTGCAAGGGGTGAACGACACCACCCAACTTTATGACATGACTACGTGATAATATTGAAGCGGTACACATTTGAATTTTTATGAAATATACTACAAGTACCTACCAACCACGGTATTTGTAAGTTGTAAATTGGGGGGGATATTGTCGATAAATAAATTGCAGTCTATTATTTTCTGTCTTCTTATGTATAGTGCTAGGAAAAGGGTTATGATTTCAGGAATCATTTGCATATTAACACGTTCAGTGCCGGGAGCCCTCCTGGAGGGTTCACCTAGTCGCATGTGGGATGCCGGGAGCCCTCGTGGGTTCTGGTTTTAAACTCCAAGCATTTGTATTTTTTTTTTATTTTCTGTTCACGGTAACATAAATTCATAAAAAATTCAAAGGTTGGAAACAACGTATAGCGACGAGACACCCTGAAAACACTATTTTACTCCGTTTTTGTGTTTTAAACGCGATAGTTAGCTTTAGCGCAATCGTAATGCCGGCGACCCCGAAGGGTTCACTTCCAATATGTATGGCGGCATGGCGTATGAGTTCTATGAAAAGAGTCGAAAGTGTTAAGTGATATTTCTTGCAAGAAGAATTCAGTTACCTATAAGTTACAGACGATCTTAATTTTGGTGTGATTCGAACTGCAAAGTTTCAAACATTTAATTTCACAAATTGAAAAGGTTTTAATGGAAATCTCAATCAAAGCATGCTGCCTACCGTTCCTTCTGAAGTTACCCACACTTGGCTTTCCGTTAACTTTGAAATGGCATCTTCTTGTAGATATTTGCCATGAAACTTCATCATAGCCACACACTATCACAATTAAACTCTTACAAGTTTTGAGTCTCTACAGATACATTTAGCATTACTATTTTCTGTACTCTATTCTGCAACTACCTATAGCTGTACGTTACACATTGTTTAGAGATACCAGGAGTTCGAGAATCTTCGTTCAACATTCGTAGAACACTTAAACATGATTAAGGCTGGTTCGATCTGAAGCATCGGTTATCCTTAACATTTTGAAATTCATTAAGATGTGTTATAGCAGGGATTATATTATTATAGAGTTAGGGCATAACGCTGCCTGTGAGAACCTGCTGTCTGTTTGTGCAGACTTAAGGCGGATCTGACCAATGAAACTGCACGCGATCAGCACACTGAAACCGCGTTCAGGAGCTGTCTGTGTCATAATTGCTGTGGAATAATGACACTGACAGCTCTTGAACGCTGTTTAGATGTGCTGATCATGTTTAGTTTCATTGGTGAAATTGGCATTTAACAATCGAACAAACATAACTTACACTTCTCCGCTCTTCTCCGTTTTAATAGGAAGGCAGCCTAAATGACCCTATAAATTAACGTGTCATAAAAAGAGTTGAGTCCATAAGGCTTTTTTTTTTTTGAGGATGGGAAATCATCAAATGACTTCTCCCGCTCTGGGCAGAGTGAGAGGGTGTGTCAGACTTTTACTGACTAAAACCCACCCGTGTTCCTTCCGTTGCCTGTGTGCCGGGGCCGCGGGCTCCCTTTCGGACAAAACCGCAACCCGCAGGCATTGGTCTTTTGACCCCGTCGGTTGGAGCTGACATCGAGTCCATAAGGCTAAAAGCGTATGCTGAGACGCAGTTCATGCATGAACTGCGAGAGCAGATTTTGTAATGCATGAACGTACTGAGAGCTGCATACGCTGCGATGCAGGCACGTGCGACGCAGACATGTGTCTGTCCTGCTCTGCGTTTCGTTGAAGTACCGGCATAGACTTCTGCGCGATGCGTGCAGATCGTCACGTGATATTACCACACGTCTATTGTTTGTACTAGTTAGGACGCGAATGTGTCTGTGTAGCTGCGCCGCAGCATGCGCTCGCGGCCTATGTCTCTCTCGCCTGCCCTACCCTGCAAAATCTGTACTGTGCTGACCTGCGTCAGCTGCGTCTCAGCATACGCTTAGCCTTAAAGTCGATCACCTATATGTACATATAATAAAATAGCAACGAAGAATTTTTGCCCGTTTGTCTGGTTGTATGTTTCGGATTGGCGCAAAAACTGCTGAAAGGATTGGATGTTTGGCACACAAATAGTTTATAACCTGGATTAACACTTGCGGTACTTTTAATCCCGGTAGTACGTACCCGTGGGTTAATTTCCGACATCCACGCGGGCGAAGTCGCGGGCACAAACTAGTTCGATAATAAAAGTATTTTTATCTTAATAACATTATTTTCACAAGTTCGTAAGTAAATTCTACGCCACTAATCAACGGGTACCTTTAGTTTTGTTTGTAAATCCTCAATACGTTTCGTTTTGTGCCTGAAAGTAAAGAAAATACTGTAATTATCATTGTTACAGAATTATCTTTGTTTTTCGCTCCTTGTATGTACTCAGAAGGTGTAACTTACAGAAATAGTCAATTGGGTGCTCAACTTTATCCAACCCACGTAAATATTTTTGGTCATTTTGAGAGGGACTCCGGGAAAAACGATAACGAATCTTAATTTGGTGTTGGTTATACACCTACATGATTAATACAACACCAGCTTCCTACATAAGTGATACTTAAATACGTAGGTATTAGATAGACCAATGAATGTAACGTTCACTTGACTATGGTCAAGTGAACGTTACAGTCATTGGTCTACGGTTACACTTCAACTACGAAAAACGCGCTTACTGCTTTAACATAAAATCGCTGTCAATGTCAAATTGTAACAAGGACGTGTGGTCGAGTGTACGTCCTACGTGGAACAGCACAAAGTAACCGCTACATTATCTAGGGCTTAATAACGAAGCTTCAGAGCCTTTCACGGAGAGGTCTTCGTCGTCGTCTTTAGTAATATTGAGCCAGTCTGGCGGAACGTAGGGTATTAGGGTTAGGTATAAAAAAAGTTGATAAATGTGGAATCGATAAAAAAAAAAAGCCTTGTAGCCTTTCCCAACAGTCTAACCGGACGAAGCTGGTAAATAAATCGGTAAATCTTATAGAAATATTTTATTCGATAATTAACACGTTCAGTGCCGGGAGCCCTCCTGGAGGGTTCACTCAAGTCGCATATGGGATACCGGGAGCCCTCGCGGAGGGCTCATTTTAAATTTAGGTTTTTCTTAGCGACTTCGGCATTATAAAATGTGAAAATAAAGTTAGTTGTATATTTTAACAAGATTACAAACCTAATGCCGGTGACATTCCTCGAGGGTTAACTTTAGCCCAAACGTAATGGCGGTGACCCTTTTGGAGTCAACTTGCAATATGTATGGCGGCATGGCGTATGAGCTCTATGAAAAATGGGTGGAGTCGAAAGTGTTTAACAATTATTTTTTTCGTTTTTTTTAACACAATTTTTATAGGTTTAGGTACGTTGTTTCTCACAACTACGGATGCAGATAAGAAAGGTTAAGTAATGAAATTTACTGGCTATGCATATAAGTAAGTCAGTATTTCTGACAACTACGGATGCAGGTAGGAAGGGTTAAGTAATGAAATTCACTGGCTATGCATGTAAGTCATGTAAGTCAGTAGTTTAATACAAAAGTATAAGACTGCTACATGACAATCAAAGGAAGAGGCAGACTTCTGCCCAAGTTAATATATGAAACGTTGAAGGTAAGTTTCAGTTAGTTCATTATTAAACTCATAGCTACTTTAATTCCTATATATACAGGTTGGTCCAAGGGCAAATGGGGTAAAGCGAAGGTGGCCACCTATCAATAAAATGTAAAAGTTGAAATATACTCGTAAAGCAAAAAGTTTTTCGGATTTTTCGACCTTGTTATGAAACCCATTGTTTTTAAAGGTTTTCATTATGCTATATTTATGAAATTTTTCCAATCAAACTATTATTAATTAAGGTACTTTTTAAAGCTTCGTGCACGTAATTGGTGGTACATGTTTTTTTTAAATCAGGGCAGCGAAAGTTTATCAAAATTTTAATAAACAGTTAGAAACGACAAGTAAAAATAAAATCTGAAGCATTGCAGAACCACACTGAACGTAAATAGGAACATAATCAAGGCATCTTCCAGTCAGATTTGAACTCGCTACGTCGAAAATTTTATTCACAGGGTCGATAAATTCAAGTGAATGTGTAAAATTTCTTGAAATTATTAAATTTGCGAAATTTTCTGAACTGTTGAGAATATCCCAACCTATTTTTTTTTAAATGATAGATACCTCTACTTTACCCCTTTTGCCTTTGAGACATCCTGTACATCAACTCAACTTACTACTTAATACATATATACAGGTGGTTACACCTGTCACATTAGTTGAAACTGTCGACGTGACTGAATACATGCTTAGCAATAACAATGCCGATTATGCACAGGTGATGCCTATTGTATTAGATATAATGAGAAGCAGAAATGTTATACCGGGGTATTATTCAATAACAGATTCCAGGCTACGGTACTGTTGCTTGGGCGTCAACTAAATTTAATATAGTTAATTGATTCTGGCGTGACTGAGGAAATCCATTATAAAATACAATAGACGACGTATATACGCCAAAAACGTCCTAAATATTTAGTAACCTAATCCGCTTAACTGTTCTTAAAGAGTTAAAAAGAACCCTGTAAGAAATCGACACATGTTTCATCTCTCAACGAGGCATCCTCAGGATGACGATTGACTTGTTGGGAACCCGGACACGACGTGTTGCCACGTCAAGCACCGAACGCAGTGTGAGCCACAACGTCCGACAACCCCACTTATATAGGATTACTGCTCGGTCGATCACGCTGATAACGATCCTAGCCGAGGTTAAAAATGGTCTTATCAATAACAACATAACATAACATTACGCCTCTATTTCCGGAAGGGTTAGGCAGAGGAGTATAGTACATCCACATTTCGCCAGTGTAATGGGGGGCGAGCCTTTTCCCATCAGCCGGGCAATAACAAACTGTTACTAAGACCACAGTATAAATAAGCAACAGTATTATATCTTCATAGGAAACGGCCGAAACGACGCGCTTCGAAGTGTCAGTGTACGCTACAGTTCTGTACTGAGCGCGGCAGCTACGTACGGATGCTGAAGGTTTATCTACCGAGCGGTCGTAGGTAATTTTTTTCGAGGTCACCGCCGAGACATAATACTGTTACTTTATGACACGCCTAACATCCTTCGTATTCATATACTTTATCCCCGTTGACTCATCTTTCCAATCTCTGAAGGAAGCACCCATTTCATTCCAATATGATACAAATCCCGTAGATGTTTTATTCGGTGAATAGTTGAAATATTAAAGATAATCCGCTGAGCTTTGAGAAAATACTTGAAACTTGGAGTCTATCTCACGCATTCGTTGTGATCTGAGTGGAGAGCAGCTTTGCTCTCAATTCGAGTGGTCTATGGAGGTAGTTTGATAATAGTATTTTTGAACGTAAGGTAGTTTAGTGTAAGGATTAAGTATTCAAAGCTGGATTCATTTTCAGAATCGAAAGTCAGGGAAATTAATTGGTTATCTTAGACCTAATAATAATAAGTGCCTACCAACTTAATTAGACCGTGCATTCTGAAAGTTGGCAACGTCGCAAATAGATGTCAAATATTTCGCTGTTTTGATTAATTTGGCAATATTACTGTATGGAAATAAGAAATGTGGCTAACTAGCGAACTAGAATATTGATTATGAAATGCGATAATTAATATCGTAACACCGAATATTTAGTTTTAGATGTAAAAAAAGTATTCGGAAACTTTCCAAGAGCCTTTTTTACACCTGAAACGGTTACAACATTATATTCAATGTTATAATTGCAATTCATTATTAATATTCTAGTTCACTACTTAGACCACATTACTTATTTCCATAAGGTAATATTGCCAAATTAATCAAAACAGGTAAATATTTGTCAGCTATTTGCGACATTGTCAACTTTTAGAATAAACGCTCATAACCGTCTATTCAAAACATAGCTGTCATTATTTAATAGTTGTTGACGTAGTGTGTCGATTTGATAATTTGATAAACAATTTATTTAGTGGAGAGATAGCTGCTGCAATAATCATTGTCACTACGAATTAATAATTGAATAGTATCCCAGCTAACCCATGTTAAAGTTCCGCTGACTAGATAAATCTTTCGCTTTCGTGTAGTTAGAGTTGAGAAAAGCAAAGATATGCCTAACGGTGTCTGACGGCGGGCTGTGAATGGTGATGATGATTCTTGTATAACTTGTACTTGAATCAGAGATAAAAACATATAGAAGCTCTGTGTTAACTTTACTTAAGCTACGGTGTCCTAGAAGAGCCGTGGCCGCCACATAACGGCCGCAGTGCCGGCCGTCATGAAAACGATGGCATTAGACTTTACGGTGTCTAAAAACGCGTTCTAGGAACACACCAGCTTACTTTCATAAATAACGTTCTAGTGACGTCATTCGACGAGAAAGTTGCGGACGCTGTGTGACGTTCACCGCAGTCCTTGCAAATCCTAGCTTTAGGTACTGAAATATCGTAAGGCGGGAGGAAACGCCCGGGTGTCACCACTGTGTGGATCGCCCGGAGGACACGGTGGAGCATACGGTGGAGGTCTGCCCGGCTTGGGCGGAGCACCGCCGTGTCCTCACGGAGGCGATCGGCGGCGGCGATTTCTCGCGTCCGGCCCTGGTTCAGGCCATGGTTCGGAGCGAGAGTGCATGGGAGGCCGTCACCTCCTTCTGCGAAGCAGTTATGTTCGCGAAGGAGGAGGCGGAGCGCGCGAGGGAGATGCAAGCTGCACGCCCTCGCGGCCCTAGTCGCCGCAGGAGACGCCCCGGGCGTCGGGAGTCAAGAGCCGACTTCCAGCCACCGTAGGCGCGGGCTTGCGGACGGTGAGCAATGGGCAGCTCGCCGTCCGATAAGGACCAGGCCCGTGTCGACGGCGCGTAGTGTTCCACGCGCGCCTCAAAGAGATGTCAGCACCAACCGACGGGGTCGAAAGACCAATGCCTGCTGGGGTTGCGGGTTTGTCCGAAAGGGATAACGCGGCCCCGGCACACAGGCAACGGAAGGAACACGGGTGGGTTTTAGTCAGTGAAAGTCTGACACACCCTCTCGCTCTGCCCAGAGCGGGAGAAGTCATTTGATGATTTCCCACCCTGAAAAAAAAAAAAAAAAAAAAGGTACTGAAATATGTAAACTGAAAACTACTTTCATTTCTCTTTCCATTTCAATGTTGCTGCTCATATCTATCTTACTCATACATACAAATGGACTCCTTTGACGTCATCTCAACACTGCACAGTTTCACTTGAAGATTGAATTTGAAAGTGAATATGTGTTGTATTACTAAACATCATCATCTACGTATTTTTTAACGACTTCCAAAAAGGAGGAAGTTATATGTTCGTTATGAATGTTTTTTTTTAATTTTTTCCACCGATTTCTCTTTCAATTGTGAACCGATTTAGAATATTATTTTTTTGTATAAAAGGGTATGCTCCCAAATTGGTCCCATATAAATTTTATTAACTCAGCTTGGATAGTTTTTGAGTAAGTTTCAATAAAACGTATTTTTCCCACTTAGTCTATGTGGATGATATGATGATAACTTCCTGTCACTGTTATTTATATAGCAGTTATTGGTATTCGAATTTGTGTTGGGTAGGTACCACAACTAAAAAGTTGAAAAATAAAAACATTTAACAAAAAAAAACAACCGACTTCAAAAAAACTTCGAAAAATAACTTTAATTTCAGAAGTCGGTATTTTTGGTTTCGAATTCTTTTTTTTTGCCACCGACTTCCAAAATTAAAATTATTTTTCACTTTGTAGTGTTTTTTTTTCGAAGTAGGTTGTTTTTTTTTGTAAAAAGTTTTTATTCCAAATATGTTGGGGTCAGCTTCCAGTCTAACCGGATGCAGCTGAATACCAGTATTGTACATGGAGCAACTGCCTATCGACCTACACAGCCCAGTAACTGGGCAATATGTTACCTCTTGGTAAGACTTGTTGTCAGACTTTCGGGCTACCCATAACGACTGTCAAAGATTCACGAATGACAGCCGCAACCAACGACTTAAGTGTTTTCCGAGGTACGCAGGGCTGTGTAACGATGGTCACCCATCGACGAACCAACCGGGGCAATCGTTAAATTACTAACCATTCTAAAATAAAACTTACAAAAATAGTCACAACTCAAACACTGGTTTACGGTCCACAAAAAGAACAATATTAGCCTTACCACAGCGGTCAAGTGGCCCAATTCCGACCACTTATTGGCGCTCCCAATTCAAGTGAGTGCATTCCATTAGTAGATAGAGTTGCGAGCAGTCGGCATGCAGATTTAATTTCCTACTATAGTAAATGTCTGCACTTCCCCTTTAATGTAGGTACAATTTATTTACATGAATGTACGAGTAGATGTTACTCCCCTTTGACTCTTGACTTGATAGTATGTGAGTGATGTATTATGTAAGTACATCTGATGCAGGCCGATTCCCGGCCACCGTAGGCGTGGGCTTGCGGACGGTGAGCAATGTGTAGCTCGCCGTCCGATAAGGACTAGGCCCGGGTCGACGGCGCGTTGTGTTCCACGAGCATCTTTAAGAGATGTCAGCACAACTGACGGGGTCCCTTAGGACCGATGCCTACCGGGGCTGCGGGAAACTGTAGGAACACGGGTGGGTTTTAGTCAGTAAGAGTCTGACACGCCCTTCCGCTTCGCCCTGAGCGGGAGAAGTAATTTCATAAATTCCAACCCAAAAAAAAAGTACATTATGGATACCTAAGTATTGACTGCAAAATAATTGATTGGTTGAAAGCACGACAGCCAAGAGTTCTTTGTTTGAATAGTGCTCGATTAATATACACAAAAACGAATTGTCCTGCTCACTGGTAGCTATATTTCGTTATTTTGTATTTGATTCGTAAGCTAATTTTACCTGTTATAGCATCTTTCATGGGAGAGTCTATTCTATTCTTCATTATTGGTAAAGATACAACAGTCTTAATATTAACTAATAACGGTCCGTAAATTATAGGAATCGGCCATTAGTAACTAACATTTACGGTCTTTAGGCAAGGGTCATTAGTAGTCAACAGATGTAACAGAAAATCAGAATTTAATTTTTTCTCAAGAAAATATCTTTTGTTAACTCCACAGAAATCTTAAAATAGCTCATTTAATTCTTTCAAATCAATAAAGCGACATGAACTTCCGATAAAAGCACAAATTGAGTAATCCATTTAGGAAGCGAGCAAGCTTAATCCGACCACGCATTAGGTAGGAGATAATATAATAAAAAATGTAGGAAGGCTCCTGAATTTCATAATTAACTTTCACACAAAAAGTAACTTTCTTGAAATATTGGAGAACAGGATTTTGAAACAATAGAAAGAATGATAGACTTGTTTTTTTATTTTTTTATTGCAGTAGTAAAGTTAACTAACGCTTGGGTTTCTGCGACAGCGGTGGCCGTCACATAACGGCCGCAGTGACGGCCGTCATGAAAATGAAAGCTGCGCGTCTTTGACTTTACGGTGTCAAAAAACGCACTCTAGGGAAAAGACCAACTTACTTTCATGAATAACGTTTCAGTGGGGTCATTTGACGGTAAATTGCCGACACTATTTATAATCATAGTTTATTGTACCTATTGTGAGTTGTGTAGTATATATTGTGCGTCCTATCAGCTAATTCGCTAAATCTTCGTGTACACTATTGAACCCATTCTATCAAACGGCCTAGCCCAACTACGTTGGGGTCGGCTTCCAGTCTAACCAGATGTAGCTGAATACCAGTATTTTACATGGAGCGGCTGCCTATCTGATCCAGTTACTTCGTGCCACGATACCCCTTGGTAAGACTGGTTGTACCCTATAACGACTGTCAAAGATCCACAAACGACTGCTGTGACCAACGGTTTAACGTACTTTCCGAGGCACGGAGGTATGTGAAGTTGGTCAGTCATACACGGACCGACCATGGCAAGCGTGGCTTAACCTGATCGATTGATCCGTGCTGCTGTTATTACTTAGCCACGAGCCCCTTAGTACAGTACAGTATTAAACCCGTTAATGGTGGTCATTAAAATATTTGGAGATAATAAAAATAAATTAAAATATTTCGATTTGTTATGTTTGACTCTGTTTTTAATTTTTTTGAATCATATATGTAAATTAATTTTATATTCTACAAATTGAATTTGACATTTCCCTTAATGTTCTCTTTTGGTGTTTTTAATCTTTTTATTTATTGTGCTAGAAGGAAAGTGAAAATAATTAGTAATAATGTTAATTTTATTAGTCGCTAATTTATGTTTAATTATTGTATGCCCTACGGGCGGGACATAGCTGAACGAGATTTCTCAAATATTTAAGAACTGTACTGTACCTACCTATGATCCACAATAAATATATTTGATTTGATTTGATTTGATTTGAGAATAATCACAGAAAAAAGTATCAGTCCAAAAATTCTGTGCCAAAACATATGAAGTCTTAAGTATTTCTGTTTTTAATGAGCTACCGTGGACATATCATGCCCGGGTTTAAACGCTAGAGCTGGGCAGCAACCAAACTGTCTGTTTAGTTAACGAACATGCCCCAACTGAACTGAACTGAATCGGTTTTTATTGTAACAATTGGTCCACTCTAGAGAGTCTGTGGAATTAAAAGGATTTGTGTTTAGTGTTTAAAGATTTTAAACTTTGAAAACAACCGGTGTATTATATGTATATGTCGTGGTCCGATCGTAGAAATGGCCATATCGTGATCTGGCAGGCCATTTTCACGATATCGCCGCCATTTCCTTTTGTTATGTTTTTGAATAAATATTATTATTATTATTTTTAGTTTTTAGTTATTCTCGGGACCCTGGGGTCCCGTATCTTTGGAAGGCGTATGAGGGGTCGAAGCCAACTCGCAGAGGCCCGTATTATTATTTCATGATTATTAATTAACGATGTTCAGTAAAACTTTAAAAAAATATTGTAACCTGTTATGTCGGTAACAGGTTTAAAGTTTTGTTTTAAGATTCACCGTCGTTTTACCCTCACTCAAACAAAAAACAGCAATGCTGTTGCCTAACCTTTAATTTTTCACAATTATTTTTATCCACTGCGGGGAAGCTGTTGGCCTGCATCTCAGCTGATGGTAAGTGATGATCGTGCCGAAGGTGTAAGCGAGCTTCAACCGGAATCCTCAACCACAGAGGACCTGGCTATCTTACCTCTAACTGCCAAAACAAAACAATGCTGTTAACATTGTTGTTATGGCGACAGACTTAAATAAGATGGTGGCAGCTAGCCAGACGAACTTAGAACAAGCCCTACCACCAACCAAACCATGCAGAAAATTTTGCCCCCAGTGGGAATCAAGCACGGGAGCTCTTTTTTTTTACTTTCTTTTTTTTAATGTGGGAAATTATCAAATAACTTCTCCCGCTCTGACCGGAGCGGGAGGGCGTATCAGACTCTCTCTAACTAAAATCCACTCGTGTTCCTTCAGTTGCCTGAACGTTGCCGGGGGCCACGGTATCCCTTTCGGAATTCCTGCGATCCCGGCAGGCATCGGTTCTAGCAAACCCCTTCTGTTGTGCTGACATCTCTTTGAGGCGCGCGTGGAACTCAACGCGCCATCGACCTGGGGCTGGTCCTTATCGGACGGCGAGCTACCCATTGCTCACCGTCCGCAAGCCCGCGCGTACGGTGGTCGGGAATCGGCTTGCGATTCCCGGCGTCTCCTGCGGCAGCTAGGGGCGTGAGGGCGCGAAATTTGCCTCTCCCTCAAGCCCTGCCGGGTCTGAGACAGGTGGTCTAACCACTAGATCACAGAGATGGTCTTTCAGGTCGTACACTAGTTTTAAAGATGTTTGTCCTTTTTGTTGTTATGTGGATACTATTAAGTGTTAAATAAATAAATATGTTCTCAAACGAACTCTTTCACAAGGAGATCAACTAGCTAAAGCCCGATTAAACTGGTCATGATGAAAAATAAATTACCCGAACAAACAACAAAGTAAAATAAGCCTCATGGAAAAAGTTTTCGGTCAACGTAATCAAATACCTATTTGCATTTACGATCCCTATTCAAATGGAAAGATCCGGAACTAACTTTACTTTCAAAGTCAACCAATTACGGGTTTGCAAATGTTTACACATTGTAAACTTTTTGGAAGAAAGAATTTAAGAAAGAAAAATCCGTCATTTAGAACAACCTTGAAACTTGTAAAGGTCTTGAGCATCACATAACTGATGACAAGCCGCGCCATGCGGTTTCACCCGCATAAGTATCGATCCTGTGGGAATATTGGGATAAAAAATATCCTGTGTCCTAGGCTACGAATAATTACTCGTAGGTCCTAGGTCATGGTCTATCCATGTGCCAAATTTCATCCAATTCCGTTCAGCCGCTTTAGCGTGAAAGCGTAACAAACAAACTCACTTTCGCATGTATAATATTATATATCAATTTTTGAGATGGATCAGTAAGGGCATCTCAATCTCACCTTAACTGTTGTAGCTACAAGAAAACGGTCTTAGAAGACTGTCCCTAACTTTTTGATCTGCATTTACAGATATTGAAATAAAATTACAGTTAGTAAGAAAATGGGCAGTTTTCACAAACACTTTTTTGATCCAATCGATCCTGTTCCTTATAAGGATCGAAAACCTCCAATAGACCAACTGAGGTTTGAGTACTAGTAAAGTCAGAAAACGCAAAAAACTTTTCCCTTACATTTCGTAGAAAAGGAGACTCCAACCTTATTTTTTACGGTGGATAGACTGGCCGAACATAAACAAAAAAACTCAAACTTTGAACGAATACGCGTTATAATTTTATTTTTGCTTTGAGAACAAGATAAGTTTGAAGCTTGCGATTTTCGGATGTTCTGAGAAAAAAATTACCTCAATTTTGAACTTTCAGACCTATGGGAAAATTGAAAAAAGACTGTCCGCTACAAAAGTCAGAAATCGCAAAAAAACCTTTGTATGGAAAAAGTTTTTTCAAAAGCAACAAACTATCTAATATTTTTCCCAAATAAAATAAAATTATAACGTGTATTCGTTCGAAATTTGAAATACCATTCTTTTTCATTTTTCTGCCAGTCCACCGTAAAAAGTAGGTTGGAGTCTAATTTCCTACGAAATATAAGGGAAAAGTTTTTGCGATTTCTGACTTTACTAGTACTCAAACCTGTTGGTCTAGTACAGTTTTTGATCCTTATAAGAAACAGGATCGATTGACATCAATAAAAGTTTTTGTGAAAACTGCCCATTTTCTTGCTGTCTGTATTTTTTTTCAGTATCTGTGAATTCAAATCAATGTCTCAAAAAGTTAACGACAGTCTTCTAAAACCGTTTTCCTGTAGCTACAACGGTTCAGGTAGCAGCCCTTACTGCCTCATCTCAAAAATCCAGCCTGTATAATGTGTAGTTAGGAGGATTACAATGGATTTTATTGGCTAATTGTACAACGCAATAACGCCATTAGGTACGTGGTGGTGCGGTGCAGTGTTCAGTTTCGATTTTGTTCGCGGTTTACGATATCATCGTTTTTACGATGCGACATCAAATTTCGTTTTAATAAAGCTTTGTAACTTTTGCACTGTGATGCACCTGCAACGAAGATTGAAGAACGCTTAGCGATTGCGTTTTTCTTTGAAACTTTATTTATTTTCACAATTTTATTACAAGAAATTGGAACAAACCATACACAGACTATTTAACGACGCGACGCGTTTAAAACATTATTTGGGATGCCCCAAATAAAATGGATAATAAATCTTCCTCATTCAATTAACCTGAACAAATAACAGAGCCTCAAGTAACTGATACCTACTTAAAATACACACAATCTAAGAATTAAGAACAAACTTCGAAGCACATTTTCTTCAGAATTTAATTAATTACGACATCTTCGGAACACAGCAGGAGTCGTGTACGCCGTACGGTCACCTGCACGTACAACTTACACATGATCTGCGAAAACAGCCTTTACTGCTACAAAATAAAGGCACTGTCAATGTCCAATGGAGACGCGGTTGAGTGTACCAGCGATAGAACAACCGCTGGCTCCTCATGAAATATTCAGCGGACAAACAGACGTCAGGTGGGTGCACGTGATAGCGTTAGTAACCGCCAAAGCGATTACAACGTGACCAAATAAACAAGATATTGGACGATACAGAACTGTCCTGGTTAATATAGCGGAAGGAAGAAAAATATTTAATAACAGAACCTACATAATGTATAACTTAAACATCGTAAGCTTTCTGCTAAGGCTTGGAACTTACAGATGTGTAGGTGTACTAAATAACTGTTTTATATTCCTGTTTTTAATAGCTAATACGATGTGTCGATGACTTTAAAAGGGCTTATTATAACACAAGTTTTCTTATCGAAAAACAAGCCCATATCCATTTGATTCTATCAAATCCGGGACTTAATACTCAAACAGATTTGAACGATGAAGTAATACATCATGTCACTGTCACTTACTTACTTGTCTGTCGTGTTACTTCATCGTTCAAATCTGTTTGAGTATTAAGTCCCGGATTTGATAGAATCAAATGGATATGGGCTTGTTTTTCGATAAGAAAACTTGTGTTATAATAAGCCCTTTTAAAGTCATCGACACATCGTATTAGCTATTAAAAACAGGAATATAAAACAGTTATTTAGTACACCTACACATCTGTAAGTTCCAAGCCTTAGCAGAAAGCTTACGATGTTCAAACATGATGTCATGTCATGTTTGACTTCAAACTAAAATAAAATAAAGATTATTATTAAATAAATGACTGCCTCGTTGGTCGAGTGGTCGCAAGCGCTACTGTTGAGCATGAGGTCCTGGGTTCGATTCCGGAGTCGGGCATAGTGTTATTGGGTTTTTCCATCTGGAATTGCTCAGTGACAGCCTTTTTTTTTTTTGTTGGGGAATTATCAAATAACTTCTCCCGCTCTGGGCGGAGTGGGAGGGCGTGTCAGACTTTTACTGACTAAAACCCATCCGTGTTCCTTCCGTTGCCTGTGTGCCGGGGCCACGATATCCCTTTCCCTTTAACAGCCTGGAGTCCGAATTTGTGCCCGGTTGATGGCAATAGGCTCGCCCCCTATTACACGGGACTTAAACATAACTGGCGAAATGTGGGTGTACTATAGATATACCTCTGCCTAACCCTTCGGGGACTACAGGAGTGATGTTATGTTATGTATTAAATAATTGCCCTCCGGCCCTTACACTAGTTTCCTTGTGCCATGAGTACCAGGATCTTCCATAAAGATATGTTAAATAAATATCACAAAGACTTCCAACAGCAACAAATAAGAATCATGACGAATGTCAAACTATGATGTCAACACAAACAGACTAAACAGCTACCAGCAGCTACTAATCTGTTAGTCAAAGTACATATCCAATTAACAGGGTACACGGCAAATGACAGACTAGGCAGCTGTTTACTGTATAGTTCAAAGACGTCAGATTTGGAAACACATGAATATACAATCGACGCTCGACACTGCTTAGATGGGCGGGTTGAGGTGGCCAGACAGACATGTTGTGTTGCCCGGTTTCTGAGTCACTTTTAACGGTGGTTTATCTTTTCGTTAGCGCTATTGGTTCGATAACTCGTGAAATGCGTTTCCGAACACCGCAATGTAAGATAAACTCCGTTTAAACTTAGGTTAACTTAACTGACCAATGTGTGCCGTTTATCGGTTCGATAACTATATTTGAAGTTTCATTTCATAGACTACCATCAACTTTTAGGTTATACTAGCGTATATTATTGAATTAAATTTCCAGTGAAAGCTAAATACATATTAAACATTATTAAAAAGAGAATACAATGAGTGTTAGTATAATGAATACGAGCAGTTCATCAGTCTGATTCGGAAGTACTGTAGTTTATTTTTAATATATCAGTAAAATTTAATATGAGACATCGCTTTGTTAAGAACACTGTGATACACTTATTTGATATTATCAGCCCTGCTCTAACTCCCGTTACGCATTGCAAATATTTATCGTCTGTTTTGGAATACATTTTTATCGCATTACGATTGTACGCTACTTTCATTCCATTATGTTATCTAAAGAATGGATAAAGCACAAACAATTGGAAAGATAAATAGACTCAAGTAACTTAAAATGTAACGGCAAAGCAAATAATTATAATACCATGTGCGAAACAAAAACAATGAAGTGAAACTAGAGAAGAAGAAAAAATGACAATGATCCGCCCATAAATAACGACATAACATCATTTTTTTACTAAAACACTCTTAAGAAATGAATTTTAGACGCGATCTTCTATACAGAGCCATCTAGCGGCAACTAAGGAACTAGTTATCGGTTCCATAGTTATTCAATGGTCTGTTGCGTATTCAGAAACGCAGTGACAGTTAACCGTAGTTTATCTTAAGCTTAACTTTAATGAATCAATAGCTATTGAGAATTTATCTGGGGAACTCAGAAACCGGGCATCTCGTTTGTATAAACTTGAGCTCGTAGATAAATTTTGAAATAGGATTTAAGTTAGAGATAAGTATTTTTAAGTACTAACATTAGATTGAAATATGGATTTGGGCTGAAATGATAATATGTTTATGACAAATTGTAGAAGTAGAAAGTATAATGTAGTGGTTCAAGAGTATGAAATAAGGGAAAGAGAAATCACCTGAGTCTTTACTTATCTGTCCGAGTTTTTCTAGCAAAGAATTTGTGAATTAACGTAATATAGAATAGTATAATTATATTTCAGACAGAGTCCATAGAGTTTGTAACAATTTTACTTAACATGTAGTGTTAGTAGGTACAGACACAGATTAATATGAAATTAAAATTCAGCGTGAAGCTGCATCCACCTCCGCAACAACGGGAAATCCCACCGATCTGCGAACACACTGACAATACTCTTGGTGCTGCCGGGAACACGTGACATCAGGGATGCCCATGTTTTTCTAATAATTGCGGCAAAACGATCAATGTTGCAATTATTGAAGCCTTTTTAACAGTGAATCTTGGACAATAAGCCATATTCCATAACGTATCGTGTCGTTATTGAATTATTCACGAGTTTCCTATTTTACAATCTACAAATATTTGTAGAAAATATTCGTACATGTTTCATATCATAATTTGATTGATGTATGTTCACGTATCAGTTATTGGATGTTTGACAATCGTTATTTAATTTAATGCTGCTGACATTAAAGTCTTCTTATTTTCGTGTGGTTAGAGACTAACCTGGTGTCAGAGTTTTAAAGCCACCCATGGGCCTCTGATTTGGCTTCACATGCCGTTGAGAAATATCTCTCAGGCATCCGGTTTCCTCACAATGTTTCCCATGACATTTCCAGGTGGCTTTTAAATAGTAGATACCTGCATTATTATATGATATTACTGCAGTCGAATGAAGCTCTAAATCAAGGAGAGGACAGTCTGAAAATCTACCTAGCTCAGGCACGTAGCCGACACAGGTTAAATTAGATCATATATCAATATTAAAATATGGTTCTAAATTATGATCTATATTGATCCAGAGTAACGAAGTAGCGTTCAAAAGATCGCTACGTATAAGTATACACGAACTTTTATTTTTAAATATGGTTCTCGGTAAATCAAGATACTTATTTTGTCGTATGGGTACATTGTATACGTAGATACTTGGACAATTTCTCAGAACTTTGAATTACTATTTATCTCGACGTCTAGAAGTGTCAAGATAGTATGTATTGGATTGGTCCAATATAACATTTGATATTACGTTTCCAAAGAGATACTGTTTTTAACTTTGATAATAATGTCATACCACATAAAAAAATCCTCAAAATATAACCGCTCAATCAATCAATCTGCCTAGGTTTTTCCCAACTATATTGGGGTCGGCTTCCAGTTTAACCGGTAAATATAACGGCTCAATCTCATCCCTAAAACATAAACAACTTAACATCAAATATCCCTATCTATTTGCATGTTTATTTAACCAAAATGTTAGCTGTAAACTGATTTGTCAAAGATCGACTTCGAAGCGTACAAGTTGGCTCTCCTCATGAATATGCAAGCTCGCTTTCGGACTGGCTTGCCAAACTTATATTAAACGCATCGTGGGGACAATGATCGTATCGTCAATGATTGCTTAGCTAGTTTGGTTCAGAGGTTATTTGTATGTTTATAGATGGTCTGTATCTTTTGTCTTTTATCTTTTGGTGGGGGAATAGAAAGTAGGGCAGGTGGTAGAAAGATGTGTTGTGGGGTGTAATTATTTTTTGTTTATATGTATATGTCACCCTTTTATAAATTTTGGGGTCGGGTCACAGCAATTTGCAACCAGTAGATATTCATGATGCTTGCATACATATGTTATTCGTCAGTATCGGAAAAAAGAGTGTAGTCTTTCGGAATCTATCTTTGACATTACTGATCGGTGAAGGAAAATATTGTGAGGCAACCTGGACTAATAGTTAATATCCATATATACTATTAAACAAGCAATATTTGTATATATATTTGAAATCACGTTCTCGCAAACGGCTCTAACGATTTCGATGAAAGTTACAATGTTGTTTACGGGGGCGAAAAGCTTGGTCTTATATCTGGGAAAATTCGTTTTCTCCGTATTTTCACCCGGGCAGAAATAGGTTGCTCAAAGTTTAGAACAAGATGGCTACCTTAGAATAATGACATGGCAGCCTAGAATTAGTAAGTACCTTCTATCATGGCAGAGTGGAATAAGTAAGTACGTACTATCATGGCAGCAATGAATTAGAATACATGGAATAAGTATGAACTTTCGTATACTATTAAATGATCATTCCCTTTTTTCACCAGAGCTCGGTCGCCCAGGTACTAAGTCTGAAATCGCCAACCCGTTTTGAGCAAGCGTGGTGATCAATGTTCGTGCCTTCTCTGTATGAGAAGAGGCCTTTGCCCTGCAGTGGGTCAATAATTTTATAGGTTGGATTTCTTTTTTTGTATTATAGGAAAAATATAGGGAGTTCGAAGATATTATGTTGCGTGTGTACCGGTCACTTATTATGAAGAGCTAACTTTGGTGTACAATTATAAAGCATATTCTATCTAACAAACAGTACGTAACCCTGCTTATATCAATATTGGAAAACGAAAAGCCGGGAAATATTTCCAATGCTAATGTTTTGCTAATGTTTAAAAAAAACACCACTTCCACAGTCTATTTGTTAATTAGTCACGTAGGATGGTAGACAAAAAGTAGAAACCAAGAATACATACTATAAAATGTCTTCGCTAATTCGCATTTCTTATATTCTTAAAAGTTAAAACCTGCAACCAGTTCGCTTTCGTAAAAGGAAATTACATTTGCACGTCCCTTAGATATTCTGAGTGTTTCCCAACGAAATAAACCAATCACCTAAAAACTAAACAAAAATAGTGTTGCTGCATGCAGTGGCCGCGGATAAAAATGAAATTGACACTACAACGGGCATCTCTAATCCCGTTAGAGTCGCCCAAATCGCGAGAGCCAATCAGACCGGGACTGACAAGGATTTAACAATATTCCTATATTTCATGGTACAGTTACCCGATGGGCTTAATAGGATAATTCCATTTTTTACGTCATTGAGTACGTCGCCCCACAGTGGCGTATACAGGGTGCGTAGATTCGACACGATTCGGCACGCATTCATTTCTATCCCCCTATTGTGATTGGATATCAAACGGTTATTTTATTGCAACTCTCGTTAATATGTTAAAGTCTATGTCACGACGTTTGACACGTGTTTAGCATTCGACTTAACTACTATTGTTGCTAACGATTAGGGGATGGTATTGTTAAATTGTGGAGCAAATGAAAGTGTTTTAATTTGCTAAGTAATTCTTTTATAGTTTTTTTGCTGAGCAATATGCAAAGTGTTGTATTTCAATCTAGAAACAGCTCGAGTTTGATATAATTTTATTAGTTTCTAATTTTTTAAGTGAAAACTTCTTCAGGCGCGGTAAACGATTTTTGGTAGGCGAAAATCTTATAGGTTCGAGTCATCGTCATGCTGATATTAACAGCATATGTGTAGCTATAAGCGGAACCACTGTTATTTCATAGTTTTAAGTTTTCAGTTCTGTTGGTACTGCCCTTTTTATTGCAGTAAATGTGAAATCTTGTTGCATATAAAATTTAAAGAATACTTATTTACATGCCAGGAAATCATCATCATGAGTTGAAAGCCACTGTATCTTAATGTCTGTAACATTACCAAGTCTTCAATTAAGATAATATACGATCAAAAGCCAATTCACAGATACTAAGGGATCAATTGAATTGGTTTAATTGATAGAGTTATGTTTAATTCATCCATGTTATGCAGATAGGTTGGTAGTAGTAGCGTGTTCGAATTAGGCAATGTATTAAGTCACATTATAACATGCGCACTTAATTACATTTCCATGCTTGAATAATGTTATTGGCATTCTGTTAAATTAAATGTTGATATTTGTTTGACAAAATTATCGCACTAGTGCTGTTTGGTGAGAACTTTAGGTGTAATTTTGATATTAATTTTTAAATTATGATACCATTTTTATTATTTTTATTTCCGAACAACAAACAAATCTTCAAACTACAATCAAATAACGTTATAAAGATAACGCTACCGGCTACGTAATAATAAACTTTTTAATAATAAAAATAAAGCTGATATGACACGACCCACGTGCCAGCCGTCGCCGCCTGTCATCCAGCATGACATGTGAATGACAGCAGGGAGTCACCGGAATGAAATGACATTGCATTGTCGGGATTTGTATGCATGAGAAACAACAGCGGCGGAGCGGCTGCGGATAAATGGACAGCCTGTATAAAGAAATGTGTTGTGCGAACTGATGAAGGCATTCCTTTTAAAATTATATTTTTGTTAAATTTTTTCATTTGTGCTGTGGAAATTTTACGTTGTTAACTTGGGATTTTATTTTAATTTATTTTGTGTAGCGAGAAAAATAAATACCTACCAATTTCCGGGAGTTTTTAGAGAAACTGAGACTGAAAACTTATATACCGGGATTTGTCACTAACGATGACGTACGGATTTTTCTTTAAAAGCATTCAATTCTAACTATGCTTGAATCAAAAGATTCTGCTGGCAATAAAATGTTGAATTCAATTTCAAACAAATACTTGTTTACAGGGTGGCAGGGACATCGAAGCGAAATCTGTTACCATGGATTCATCACGTGATTCTGAACCCCTGCGTTCAAATTTTTCGTCGGTTATTTAAAAAAAATCTGATGTTCTTTACATTCTGACCGCGAAGTTATTGCACTTTTCTATGCAACAGCAGATCTTTTTTTTAATAACCGACGAAAAATTTTCACGCAGTGGGTTCAGAATTACGTACTGAATCCATGGTAACAGTTTTTGCGTCGATGTCCGCATGTATCTCGCGACTTATCCCAACTAAATTCTTTTCAATCTGTTCAATCTGAGGGAGGAACTAAGATGGCAATAAGAGATAAAGAGGCTGCTTAACCCGCCTTTCACAAGGTCTATTCACTAAGGATCTACAGCGTGTTTCAGAAATATATGGTCATATTTAAGGGGTTTTTTCTCCATCGGAACAACATCGTAATAGCGAAAAAAATATCAACTGTGCCATACATAACTTCAATACCTACTCGACACAAATTATGAGACAGCGGATTCTTTTTTCGCGATTACGATATTGGTCCCATAGAGAAAGTTGTTTTCTTTGATAGTCTGTACCACACCCTTAAATATGACCACACATTTATGATACACGTTGTATAAGCATTGTCGTTCTCAAACGGAAACAGGTCAACTGCGAAATATTGAAGATGCATGCCTATACCTACTAGGTGCTATGAATAGCGATCAATGGCGAATCGTAATAGGAATTTGGCGTCAATATGGATGTTTCAGGGACTTTTCTTCCGGATATGTGAATAGTAATTTTCGGTTGGACACACTTTTATTCGAAGACGAAAGGCGAATCCAAAACACGAAAAGATTGGAAAATAAAAAGCCATCACTTTTCAAGCACTATGATGTAGTTAGTGGCATCAAATCTGAGATTGAACTCAAATAACTGCCACCAACTGCAACAGACTGCTTGATCTTGTACTGAATTAACATTTTTGTTGGGTTATTGTTTTTTTATTCCTTTTGTTTTAGGTTTTAATGAAAGAAACAAAATACGAGTACGTTTATCTGCAAAGAAAGAACACACAAGAAAATAACAAGTTGGGGAAAAATATGCGTCACAATCAGTCATCCACGCAAAATCGAAATTAATCTATTAAAAACCAAAAAAATTTACGCAAAAATTGAATTTAAAGTAGATGGAGCAACGTATGGCAGAAGAAAGTCATCCTTTTTATAAAAGCTAGCGACAAAAAGTCATAACACGACTTAATTTTTATCCCGTTCCAAACCATTGGGTAGTTTATTAATTGCAGCATCATTTTGATTAAACCAATATTAATACGTATCCCCATCGGCCATAATCAGATTACTTGCAAGTGTATATCGACGTTTATTCAAATGGCACCGGCAGAGGGGCGGCCTATTTAATTACAAAGCTAGACGCAGTCACCGGTGCGTTCATGTGTGCAGTATTGAACTAACTCAGTCCATTTCTCTTGGCCACCATGCAGATAACAAATTTATGATGGATTGTTTTGAATTTAAAAGCGATTGAGATATTTACTTACTTTCTTCATGTGTTTTTATATGTGTGTACATAATACATAAATATGTTAAATTAATAAATATTTTGGTGAGGTGTAATTTTTATATTTTTTGTCTTTCCATTGCATGTAACCCATTTAATTAAACTTTACTAATTAATAGGTAGCAGTGATAGCCTAGTGGTGTAACCCTGACGGTCACACCACTAGGCTATCACTGCCAATTCTTAGGTCTCGAATTCGAACCCAAGGCATACACCTCTGACTTTTCGGATTCATGTGCGTATTGTATACGTAATTATCACTTGCTTAAAAAACGGTGAAGGAAAACATCGTGATGAAACCGGCATGCCTGAAAGATATTTCTCGACGGCATGTGAAGCCAAGTCAATGGCCCACGGGCGGCTTTAAAACTGTGACACCAGGTTACTCACTAACCATTCGAAAAAGAAAGAATAAAAAGGTACTTTATGGACGTCAATACTAAAAACAAAATGGGTGCCTCAAGTCAAAATATGTTCGCCCGCCCTTGGTATGAATCATGTAATTTTTTATGGGGTAGGGGTACAATGGGTGTTAATGGGAATACAAATTTTATTTGTGTAGGTACGTAAGTACGTAAGATTTCTACCTATTAGGTGCAACAGGACATATCAGACAAGACTGGCAGCAGAAATAGGGATTCGCCAGACTAGAGTTACTACAAATACGAAATTTTTAAAGTCCTGACAAAAAGTTGGACATTTGCAAAAAAGTCCCGGTTATTTAATCTTTCCTTTTTAGGGTTCCGTAGCCAAATGGCATAAAACGGAGCCCTTATAGATTCGTCATGTCTGTCTGTCTGTCCGTCCGTACGTCACATCCACTTTTTTCCGAAACTATAAGAACTATACTGTTGAAACTTGGTAAGTAGATGTACCTATTCTGTGAACCACATTAAGATTTTCACACAAAAATAGAAAAAAAAACAATACATTTTGGGGGGAGAACTGAATCTCAATTTTTTTTTTTTATCAAACCCTTACGTGAGGGGTATCTATGGATAGGTCTTCAAAAATGATATTGAGGTTTCTAATATATCTTTTTTTTTAACTGAATAGTTTGCGCGAGAGACACTTCCAAAGTGGTAAAATGTGTGTGAACGAGATCTAGTAAGTAGTTTTTTTTAATACGTCATATTTGCTAAATATTGTACAGTGGTACGGAATCCTTCGTGTGTGAGTCCAACTGGCACTTGGCCGGTTTTTTTTGGTAATTACTCATTTAACTTTTTGCGTTTTTTTTTTAATATCCCCTTAAGTTGAAAACTCCGGACAAATAACATGCCCGGACAGTTCCAGACGAATGGTAACCGTACCCCAGATGAACTCTTTTAACACTAACTCATACACAGGAATCGAAATCTAAAGCACTGTGTCAGCCATGACCTATTGAAGGTTACCTACAAAAAAAACTTATCCTACCCAAGGGTAGGGCTTTGAATATTTATCCCTCCTGTCATGTAAAATTACACACCCAATATCTCACTCAGAATTCCATCGCTTCATTTTTCCGTCCACGCGTCTAGCAGGCCAGTCCGATCAATCGGTCAAAAGGAATTACGTAAATCCGGCCAGGTAGCTGCTCCATATTCCGGCGGCAATGACCTGGATGCCCATCGATCCACCTTTGTGGTAGGTCGCAAGCGTAGGTATCGCGTGACAAAATAGTGTTACGCTAAATATATTTTACCCCGAAAACTGGGGTGGTTACCTGGTTCCTAGGTTTGCAAGTTGCTTATTGATTTACTTTTTTATTTGATTGTTTGCGGTGGTAGGAGTTAGGGATTTTTCGAGGTTAATGTTGATGATGTCTTTGGATACACGTGGAAGAAAAGTTATTTTGTAATTACGTGGCATGAGCGCAAAGGCTTAGTGAGGACGGGAAAAGTAGAACGGTAACTGTTCGACGGTTCAAGGGGTTTTAGTAGGCATGTGTATGAAAATATATTCCGTGGTAGGGTGGTGGGTAGGTACCGTGAAGTAGGCTTAAAATAAAATGAGTTAATTAAGTAGCTACCTAGCTGTTCAGTTTATTGGAGTTAATTATACCTACAGGAGTTCGAAATGTAATTTTAAGAAATAAAAAAAAGATGTAATAATGCAGTAGCTTAGGTTCCTATCTCTGACTTTAGATCTTTCTACTAAAACTATTCTACCTTATTGTATAAGACCTGTAACTTTAAAGGTAACTCCACTATCTACCGGTATTAACTTCGTCAGAATTCCTATTATTCTTTTTCGTTCCAGTTCCACCGGTTAGTTTTGCACGTAACTAAGTTAGGTTTTAATTGTTTCTGCTTCACCGCAGATTGCAACTGTGTACCGCACGGGCGCACGTTGCAATACGAAACAAACGCCTGTAGATTTTATGATAGCAACACGTATTAGCAAAACTTTTGCTGTTAAAAGTGTTTAGGCGAATAAAACGGAACTTTGTTGCGTGCTCAAATTGTAGCTTAGTTTCTAAGTTATATAGTCCACGAATGGAGCTGTAGTTAGTACTTTGGTAGCAACAATGTTACGTATATTAGAATGTCGCTAATATAACTAAGTTTTAATGCGTTTTTTATTAAGGTATTTCGACTATGGTTTCGTAGACGGGAATCCGCTCAAGCGATGTTAGTATTATTCAAAAGAGGATCATGTTATACTTAGTATGTAACACAACACTACTTGTTACTAATCTGTGCCCCAGCACCCATTTTTTTAATTAATACAGCATAATAGCAACAGCCATGATAGATAAGTAATTAAAGCAATAGACAACAAACAAAAGCAAGTTAAGAGTAAATCAGTTTCAATACAAAATAATTATATTTATCGATTCGTTAATGCGTGAATCCGCAGAATCCCGTGTTGATTAAACGTCGAGAGCCGTGGCGAGTCTTCTCGTTCCGCTGCCTACAGGGAAAGCCGCAAAATCAATCAATTTGTTGATTTATCTGGCGCTGCGCACAGAGGCGTGGGGCGACTACCCCTTTTTCTAAGAAAAAATATTTTAAACTATGGCTTTATTTCTCAATTTAGTCTAGTATCGACGTTTTTCTCGCCTCTTTTGTGTGTTTATTTAGTAAAAAATTCAATGTGAAATGAATACATCAATCAAATCTTGTCAATAGCTTATCGCAGTTTTTTATGCAAATAAATCAATCTGTCACAGATACTGTTTGTACTTAGGTGTATATAAAAAAAAATAGACTAAAACAATAATAACAGATGAAATGGTTTTTGGGAATTGTGAGAATCAAATCGTTTTTGTAATTATAATTAACTAGCTATGCGGTTTCACCCGCATAAATCTCGACCCCGTGGGAACGTCGGAATAAATCCAGGTCATGCTCTACCCATGTGCCAAATTTCATCCAAATCCGTTCAGCCATTTTAGCGTGAAAGCGTAACAAACAAACTAACTTTCACATTTGTAATATTATTCAATCTGTCTAACCTTTTCCAAACTATGTTGGGGTCGGCTTTCAGTCTAATCGGATGCAGCTGAATACCAGTATTTTACATGGAGTGACTGCCTATCTGACCTCCACAACCCAGTTACTGGGTAACATGATACCCCTTGGCAAGACTGGTTGTCAGACTTTCGGGCTTCTGACGACCCGTAACGACTGTCAAAGATCCACGAATGACAGCCGGGACCAACAGGTTAGCGTGCTTTCCGAGGCATGGAGGAGTCTCGGTATGTAAAGATGGTCACCCATCCACGGACCAACTCCGGCTAGCGTAGGTTAACCTGATGGATGGACCCGTGCGGCTGTTATTACTTAGCCACGAGGTGCATTTGTAATATTATTATAGTTAGGATTATCGAAATCATGATAACGAATCGTGAAAGTAAACATGAGAATTTTTTACATGTAAGCTATATAGGTATGGTAAGCTTTTACGCGGCTTCTTTAAATATTCACTTGTCCCCGTTTAAATAATGTAAAGTTAGGCACTTAGCATGGGCACCACGGGCTAGCCAGCTATTTAATATGAGCTTTAAACACAGCTAAACGCTTGAGTAACTTTGTCTAGACTTATCGTCGCCGATGTCTTGGTCTGTTCCTCTGTTCCTATCTGAACTGGGAGACGGCCAATGTCTAGACTCATCGTGACTGCACTAGATGCAACACACATATATAACATGTGTGATATGATGAATGAATTTTTGATAATTTCTTTAGTAAGTTGGAAAAAGTGAGTAGGTAAGTCAAAAAATAATTTGTACACATCTCTCTAATGATTTCATAAAAAAGTCATTCAATGGAAGATGTATTAATTATTGTAATTCTATAAATTTATATATATTAGGGTCGCGAAGATACAACCTGACACTGACCCTGAAATGTTAGAAATTTTTAAAACACCGCTGCCCGTTTGAAAGGAACCTACAGAGGGAACCACTACTTGGCATTAAGATGGTGGATCCGCTACCATTGCGGATCCACCATCTTAATGCCAAGTAGTGGTTCCCTCTGTAGGTTCCTTTCAAACGGGCAGCGGTGTTTTCCTGTCACTTCATGATAAAGAAACAAACTGCTTGCTCTGTGGTCATCATCAGCGTCTGGTCAAGTTTTCTGCGCCCCGAGGTTTCACCCAAATAAGTCTCGATCCCTTGGGAATATCGGGATAAAATGTATCCTATGTCCTTTTCCAGGTCATGGTCAACCCATGTGCCAAATTTCATCCAAATCCGTTCAGCCGTTTTAGCCTGAAAGCAAACACTAACAAACAAACAAACAAACTCACGTTCGCATTTATAATATTGAGGCGATTTTTTAATGTATCGGGCGAAGTGGCTCACTCTGCTCTCGACGCTTGACGTGTCAATACGTTGGATCTGGGTTCGCAAGAAGTCAATCGTTATCCTGAGGATGCCGCGTTGAGAGGTGAAACACGTGTCGATTTCTTACAGGATTCTTTATGACTCCTTAAGAACAGTTACGCGGATTAGGTTACTAAATATACGTCGTTTATTTTATTTTATAATGGATTTCCGCAAAGTCACGCCTGAGTCAATTAACTATTTTATAATATTAGTTAGGTGTTCTCTCAATGTAAGGCTGAGTATAATAAACAAGCACACAGTAATTATAATCATTTGCTATATTTACGGCTTCACTTAGCAGTCATTATCGATCAGCTGCCTGCATCAGACATTCGGTGCGCCGCCGTTCTATTAGCACTAATCGGATAACGCTGCTACTTGAGCTTGCTAATTGTTAATAGGCTATATCGGAGCAATTTTAGACAGGTACGCGCTATCTCCGTCTTGGGCCCGAGAGGTAATCGATTGGAGTAGGTAATTGACTGAGATAATTATCAAACTGTACGAAATGCCTAGGTAAAGCCAATTTAAATTGTCCGTTGATTAAAATCATAACTGCCATTCTTTGTCAGTTGTATCATTGTTTGAAATGGCTTTAACACGGAAAAATAAGGTAGGGTGTCAATTTGTTAAACAAATTGACACCCTACCAATTTATTTCCCTGACTGTACTTAGTACCTAGGTTTTTTAGCCAAAGCGGATTCTCGAAATGAATAACTAGCGGCGGCACTTTAATCCTTTGATATTTTTAAGCTTTTGTGTCGAAACTTTTATGAAAAATGTTTCTTTTCTCTTGAAAGTACTTTACTGGACAAAGGCTATAGGTTGTTCTTTCTTAAGACATTGTTAAGGTTTGACATGAATTGTAAAGTCAGCCGCACACAGTGGGAACTATTTGACAATAATACGCCTTCATGTTATAGCAGTAAGGGCGATTTTACTAGTGCTAGTGTTACCACGCGGTTGACTGTATCAGGCCCCGATGAGGGACAAGCATCATGGCGCCCTCTATAGAAGTACCGACAGAGTAAGTAAGTACCTAATGAAACATAGAAGCTAAGGATAATAAAATGGTATGTAGCCAGTTATGTGAGCGACGTCCGCGACTGGCATCGCCCGTCGCGTCACACGACCGCTCCACATGTCACTAACAAATGAAATGTGAATAATGGACTGCGAAACGCCGTACGAATTGGAAATAGCAACCAAACACAGCTAACAGAATTTGAAACTGTTATTTTCACATGGCGCTCCGGAATTTTGTTATTTTGCGAGTTGTCTTTTCCATTTTCGCATTTTTTTCGCCTCTGTTTTAATTTAAGTGTCTTTGGCGTGAAAGGAATTGTTCTGTAGCTGTTTCTAATAAATGGTGAAGAAAGGAGGTTTGTAATGTTAGTATAGTTACAGCTACGAGACGAGGGTAGGTTATCTTCTGTTACGCAGATACTACAAAATCAGCTTAAGGAAAGGTGATTACAAAAAAAGAAAAAAACTATACATATAAAATGCTTTGTCTTGAATGACTGACTGACGGATCAACGCACAGCCTAAACCTCTGATCGTAGAGACCTGAAACTTGGAGGGTGTGTTTTCTGTATGACGTAGACATCCAATAAGAAAGGATTTTTCAAAATTCTACCCCTGAGGGGGTGAAAAAGGCGGGCAAAGTTTGTATGGGACAACGTGATTCCTTGGTCCAATCTACTTCAAATTTTGCATAAACATTCTTTAACAGAATTAATGGAAGACCTATTTCATATTTTATTGAAATTCATCCCCTAACGGGGTTAAATAGGGGTAGAAATTTATTTTGGGAGTGATTTGCTTCGAAGTTGATATCAATACTCCTTAGTGCTTTTGATTTAAATTACATTTTATTTTGACACATGTTTGAAAAGTCAATCCGATTTTATTCAAAAAAGGTTGAACTCACATAAAGGCTTGGTGCTCGCAATGTAAATACTCTTTTAAATAAGAATGTCTCGAAAGTCACCGCACTATACATATTAGTACCGCATTTGAAAGTTTCTAAGCTTTACAGAGGTCTGTATTTATTCCTAGGATTCCCCTAACACCATCAAATTACCCCTTCGAATTCAAGGGAGTGCAGTTTCCCATCAAAGTATGCTTCGCAATGACTATACACAAAGCTCAAGGTCAAACTCTTAAGGTATCGAGAGTTGACTTGAGGGTAAGCTGCTTCTCCCACGGCCAGTTGTTTGTGGCATGCTCCATAGTAAGCGCACAGAGTAGCCTGGTGGTTCTAGCACCCGAAAGAAAAACATAAAATATTGTTTATAAAGAAATACTGCGGTAGGTGTAGTATTTCGATTTCGTTATAAAAAGATAATACACCCGTGTAACTTTCGCCAGATCAAAGGCCGAGCTTCGTGTCCATAAAATATAACATATTGTTTTGTTTCAGGTTTATTTAATCTTTATATCCCTACACTATAATAAAGATTGTTATATTTTATACTTATTCAAACATTTTAAGATAATATATATATTTTTTTTTTTTAAACCCTTGCCCCACACTAAGAATTTCTTCCTGTATCGTGGGTGCGTTTACAAACATAGAAACTCACATACACTAACACCCAGACCCGGAACAACTACTTGCAGATCATACAAATATTTGTTCCGTGCGGGGATCTAACCCGCGACACGTTGCGCAGCAGTCGATCGCACAGCCACTGCGCCAACCGTGTCGTCTAAATTTATATGTTTTAACAAAATTAATAACGTAAAAAACCAATAAAAAATTCTATTAGAACCATTTTCGACTTCTACGCGAACGAAGTCGCGGGCAAAAGCTAGTCTATAATAAAAGCTTTAAAAAAAATTGTTTTGGAAGAAAACAAAAGACTAGACGTGACGTCACTCTTTATGAATTGTACAGAATTCGACTTTCGATACTTCTTCCGCCAACGGCCATACTACGTTGAATACACCGGTTCTCGTCCGATCACCGAAGTTAAGCAACATCGGGCGCGGTCAGTACTTGGATGGGTGACCGCCTGGGAACACCGCGTGACGTTGGCTTTTTGCTGCCTTATTTATGTTTCCTTAAAAAAATATCATTAATTTTATCATTACCATACATTAAAAATACATTTTATTAAAATATACAGGGCATGCCGCCCTGTATATTTTAATAAAATGTATTTTTAGTGATTCTGTAAATTTGCAACGCAAGCGGGTTCAGAATCATGTACTGAATCCATGGTAACAGTTTTCGCGGCGATGTCCCTGCCAACTTGTATTTATATCTTTGTTTTTTTTTAAGTTACCACACCACAAATTCTCGGCCACCGTAGGCGCGGGCTTACGGACGGTGAGCAATGGGTAGCTCACCGTCCGATAAGGACCGGCCCGGGTCGACGGCGAATTGTGTTCTACGCGCGCCTCAAAGAGATGTAAGCACAACAGAAGGTGCTAGGACCGATGCCTGCCAGGGTCGCGGGAAAGTCCGAAAGGGATACTGTGGCCCCTGGCAACGTACAGGCAACTGAAGGAACACGGGTGGGTTTTAGTCAGTAAGAGTCTGACACGCCCTCCCGCTCCGGCCAGAGCGGGAGAAATTATTTGACAATATCCCACCCTAAGAAAAAAGTTGGGTTCAGAATCATGTACTGAATCCATGGTAAAAGTTTTCGCACGTTGACTAAACAAAAGTAATGTTTTTTGCCTTTTCTCAGATGATATAAAGAATATACTTACTTAGTTACAAAAAAGTTAGTGTGTTACAAAATAAACTTTCGTAAGACCTTGCTTTGAGGTTTGGTTGGCTTAATGAGTATAATACCTTTGCTTACTTTGGAGGTTCGCGTGTAGAAAAAGAAAAACTTTGCGATGGAAACTTTTTATAGGTAGGCACCTAGTTTATTTCCCAACCCGGCTTATAAATAAGTTTTACCTGAACAACGGAAAATATAGGATCTAATAAAAAAGTACATAAATCGCACAGTACAGAAAACAACTACGCTTTTACAGGTCTATAACTTACATATAATACTAATTTATATCCATTATGAAACCACAACTTATAATCTAAAAAGTTACTCGTATCGCGCATACCCATTTCTTTTGTATGAAAACCTTCAATTCACGGTTTTACTCTGTAATTATGAAACAATATAGAGTTGTAATTACGTTTGACGGTTGGACGCTTGCCGCTTATTAAAGGAATTCAAATAACTCCTAAGAATTATTGTACGAGTATTTGAATTGGTAAGTACCTGTAAAGTAGTAATGTAAAGTAAAAATGTATAAAGTTTTCGAGAAATTGTTGCTATGTATTAAGATTTTTTTATTTATTCTAATTTCTATTTCTATCTAATAGGTACTGGGACTCCCTCAATGGCCTAGTGGTCGCAAGCGCTACTGCTGGGCATGAGGTCCTGGTTTCGGTTCCCAGGTCGAAAAGTGATTTTGTTGCGCCATTTCTTCCCAGCAAAAGGCGACGATAACCGACTTTTAATGATTTTATACTGAGGATCACTTAATATAGGAATATTTTAGATTACGTTTATATTACATAGTGAAATTAATTTGTAAAGTTACGTCTAACGTAGATAAAAAACTGAGTATCACGCAAAATTAAGCGTATTTTTCTGAAACCTTCACCATTTTAAACATAATTTAATCACTGTCACTAATCTTTTAGTATACGTGTTTTATTAAAATACCTTTTATTTTATAATAAATTAATAATGCGTCTAATTTAGGACAGCGCTCCTTGATGGGCGAGTCCTATTACTGGCTGGACCTACGACGCGTTGCGTGAGCTCAGTATAAAACACGCAAGCTAATCACTCAAGGTCACTGGCATATATCTGCGTCTTAAAGCACTTTGGAGTGTTATATATAGGGCGGGCGTTTTGGGGGACTGTCTTATGTAATTTAGACGTTCAATGTGGTGATTCTTAGCCTAATTTGAATACTTAAATGACTTTTGATTTTGAAATTGGGTTTTTCCATCCGAAATTTCTCAGAAGTGGCTGCTTCGACGTTTTGAGTTGTGCCAGGTTAATGGCGGAATGTTAGTATAACTCTCGTATGGTATGATATGACACTGAAGTGAGGCAAGCATGCTGTTTCAGAAGCACATAGCACATGGTTTTCCTGAAAACAGCCCTTTTATAACTTCTGTAAGGGCTACTGTTTGTTTAGGTAACCCGTTTTTAACCGACTTCCAAAAAGGAGGAGGTTCTATGTTTGTAGCGGTGGTTTATATATGATGATAACTTCCTGTCACTGTTGTTTACATAGCAGGTAGTGGTATTCGAATTTGTGTGTGGTAGGTACCACAACTAAAAAGTGAAAATATGAACATTTTACAATAGAAAAAAACATTCAAGTTCCAAAAAAAAACACTAAAAGTGAAAAATAAGTTTTATTTCGGAAGCCGGTGGCAAAAAACCGACTTCCGAAATTGAAGTTATTTTTCACTTTGTAGTGTTTATTTTTGGAAGTCGTTTTTTTTTTGTTAAAAGCTTGTTTACTTAAACATATAAAAATGATATTCTATAAATGCTATGTTGTTGTGAGAAATCACATTTATTTTCTTAAAATTCATGACGATTATTTATTCATTCCTCGTCTTGTTAAAAATAAATAGAAATGTAAAAAAAAATAACATGCGACATTTTTGAAAATGCAATGGCAAAAAGCCAACGTCACGCGGTGTTCCCAGGCGGTCACCCATCCAAGTACTGACCGCGCCCGATGTTGCTTAACTTCGGTGATCGGACGAGAACCGGTGTATTCAACGTAGTATGGACGTTGGCGAGAATTGTGCCCAAATAATCATTCAGTATAGCCCAACTATGAAAAAATCTAATTAATTAAATCATTGATCACTTAAAAAACTTTACTCTCTATCAATGTCGTTAAAGTTTTGTAACTATCATTATTTTTACTAGCTAATGCCTAAATGTATTGCAATGCCTTTTTAATTAATTATTTTTTTCTCCGGCGCGAACACAGCAACTTACTTAGCAAAGTTTCATCACAATCGGTCGAGCCACTTCGATTTTTTGCAAGACTAACGCACGGCAATTGATTTTTATATTTATAGATACTATATAGTATAGATAGATAGTGGTGTTTCTTAAAACAGAAGCTTTCAAATGTTATATACATATTTTAAAAAAAAAAACATGAAAAGCAAAAAGCCAACGTCACGTGGTGTTCCCAGGCGGTCACCCATCCAAGTACTGACCACGCCCGATGTTGCTTAACTTCGGTGATCGGACGAGAACCGGTGTATTCAACGTAGTATGGACGTTGGCGAATAGGAAGTTCAAATTATCATTCTGAAATAACTCGTTTTAAATCAATGCTATGAGGCGTGATTTTTTTTACTAGCAACAGTTGCAACCGAATTCCATGTATATGTAATTTTAAATTCAATGTCACCATGACATTGAATTTAAAATTATATAAAGATGGTTATAACTTTTTTGGTGGTGCTTTCAAGCATGAATTTCCAATAATCTTCCAACCAGTACCAATGGACACCCAAATGTGCGTTAAAAACACTTCTATTTTTAAAAAAGTCAGTAGTTGTTAAAACAAAAGGCAGCCCAGACATTCGCACAGTCATGAATCCATAAGCAACTCCCCGACAATCGAAGAAACCCTTACATTGTAACATTCGCGGGACTGCATTAGGCCTACGTTATGAGTCGGAAAATGCGACACTTACCGACAACGAGAGTTTCTCCCTATTTATGACGTCACTTGATTTATTGCCAGCCTCCCCCGCGAGACGTTTGTTATTCTTTGTACTCAGTTCAACGACCTCTGTGACTCAGCATTCAACAGATAACTCGAAGTGGTGTAAGTCAAAGACTATTATTATCTTTTTCTAAGACAATTGTCGAATTAATTGAGTGTGTTTTAATAATAGAATAGCTTCTGCAGAAGGTGTCGTGGGATTTGAATTATGTCAGAATTACGTTATGAAAGTTTTCTTCACATTATCGAGACTGAACATTATGATGGTTAGCTGTCTGAACTGTTCAGCATAAAACAATGCAGTAAAACCATTGCTCAGTGGAGCAGGGAAGCCATCCGCGGTTAACTGGAATGCCCGTTACAAAAAAGTATCTACAAGTTTGAATACTGTTATTGTGTACCTACTTTGAAAACAAATGAAAATCTTCTATGAAATGTTACATAAATGTTTTCAGCAAAGTGTTAATGTGGTACTTTCTGAATTTATTTTTATGACATGTCAAACGAACACTTAATTTAGCAGAATTATCTGTAACACTATGAAACACGGAAAGCACCTCATACCTCGGAAAGCACGTTAAGCCGTTGGTCCCGGCTGCCATTCGTGGATCTGGCAGTCGTTACGGGTCGTCAGAAGCCCGAAAGTCTGACAACCAGTCTTACCAAGGGGTATTGTGTTACCCAGTTACTGGGTTGTGGAGGTCAGATAGGCAGTCGTTCCATGTTAAATACTAGTATTCAGCTGCATCCGGTTAGACTGGAAGCGGACCCCAACAAAATTGGGAAAAGGCTAGGCAGATTGATTGACCATGAAACACGCAAAATATTTTAACTCATAAACAATACTTCTTTGACGGAGCCATGTAAGAATAATGACAGCAATAAATTCGAAATATGGTCGACTATTGAGGTTTTTGCCTAGTTTTACCTGTTTGTATCAGAACTTAAGGGTACGCTAGTCAGTCATTCTTCCTTACAAACGTAGTATGGCGATTACACGTCTGTTTGACGGTGAACGTTCAAAACTAAAAATTATATCGATTTGTAATATCATTATCTAGCCCTGTATGGAAGCAGAATTGAAAAAAAAAAATTGGTTTGGAAGTTATGAGCGTCGAAACTTCCATATTTCAACACTAATTTTAACTCGTGTTTGGGCGTAAATAAATAACTTATGTAGTAAGAAAATGGCAAAATAGAAACCGTACAGGGATAGATAATTTATTCAATAGTTAGCAGTTTTTTCAAAATATCTATACGCCCAAAGGTCTGTTCATGAAATTATACGCGCTCGTTTTGTTTCGTTATAAATCATTGTCTATTTCACTAAATAAATTTATAAATAAATCAATAAAAAATAGATAAATAAAAAAAAATAGATAAAAAAAACTCACTAAATCAATAATTAGACTAATTAGCATGCATATTAGTTACGACCACCAACGAGTTCGAGCCGTCGACTAGTGTACCCTTAAGTAAGTCTAGTAGAGGTAAGCAAGACTTTTGAGCAGGGGGTCGGTTCTGAGTTCGATCTCCAGGTCGAGCAAAGGGTTTTTGTATTAAGAAGTTCTCAGTTACAGTCCGGAATCCGTATTTGTGCCTTCTTGATGGCAATAGGTTCGCACCCTATATACATAAATACATGGGGCACCTCTACCTACTAACCTACCTCTAATACGTATAACATATAACGTATTAGAGGTATGTTTGTAGGTAGCCAGCCAATAGTCTGCATGCAGTTCGGCCTAAGCTCTGCTTGAAGCGGTTTACGGAACAAACGTTCTTTAATATGGTGAAAATCGGTTCGTAGAAACCCCAATGTTTGCCAGTGTGGGTGATCCCAATACATGGAACTGAATACATATAGCTTTGCATTTGCAAACTCTGTTAGAATAATTAGTCATATTTACTATTACTGAAACCAAAATCAATCTATTAATCAATTACTGAATTTAAAAAAAAAAAAAAAAACATAATTATATATTTTTATTTATTTATAAAATTAATAAAAAAAAAAAAAAAACCGAGTCAATGATTTATTATTATTTATATTATTACTTAACTTAAGTCTGAATGTTACTTACCTGGGAAAATGCTGAAATCGAATGTAATATGCTGTTCACTGAGTCAAGAATGCGAAAAGAGAAGTATAAGCATTGACATTTATGCTGGAAATTTTCAGGTTCTAAAACCCCCCACAAGTTGGACCGATGACCTCGTGAGGGCCGCAGGAATCTGCTGGATGCAAGAAGCACAGAACCAGTCGTAGTGGCAGTGTTTGGAGGAGGCCTATTTGCAGAGGACGTCTTTCGGCTGAAATGATGATGATGAATACTGGTCATTCTGTTCATGCATTTAGATTTTCTTTAGCGGAACTTAGCTTAGAAAAAAAATGTCCTTTTGTTTTTTTTTCCACCTTCTGTTTCGGGATTGATTCCTTTGTAGTTACAATGGCTTAGGTACCTGTCTCCCTGTCCCATAGCACGAGTATTGTACGTTTACTCCCAAAAATCTCAGTATATCCTTGTCTCCACTTACCCAAATCCCATCCTAGAGACCCATTTCGCAAGGCTAGGCATTTCGATCAAATTTCACAACCATTTATCACGTTCACCGCGTGCACCGAATGCTATCATCCCTTAATTTCATGCATGATCACCGTACCATATTGGTATATTTAGAATTTTGTTATAATATTCGTGTACCTTAACGATGGGATGCTCGGCTCAAGTTGGTGGAGTGTGAGTAATCCGTCGGGACGGGTGAGTTCGGGGGGCTGGTGGGGCCTTGCTACCCTCGTTGTGTCTGTCGTATGCTGTCATGGAGACTGGCTAGCTGGGACATGTTACTTTTATCTTGTTGGAACAAAATGTGTGGTATGTGTTGGGATGACATTGTTTTTTTTTGGAAGGACTTTCAAGACATATTAGATGCTAAAAATAAGTCTTAGAGTGATCTGCTATATAATAACGTAAGATATTTTCGTAAACGATTACGACTAATCTGTTTCATTTTGACAATTGAACAACATTCATTGCGTTATTTACGTTGTTGAGCAGATTTTTTTACGAACTTATGAAGCAATGGATTAGTAATCTGTTTCAAAACGATTCAGATTCTGATTGATACTGTATTACGCAATTAGGGTACTGGTTGGTGCAAAGTTGTTTTTTTTTTTTTTTTGTTAAGTGTTCAAGTAAAGCAAAAAATTAGTACACTACCTGACTAATACGTACCTAACTAATATTATAAATTTGAAAGTGAGTTTGTTTATTTGTTTATTATGCTTTCACACTAAAACGGCTGAACGGATTTGGATGAAATCTAGCGCATGTGTAGACCATGACCTGGATTAGGACATAGGATACTTTTTATCCCGATATTCCCACGGGATCGAGACTTACGCGGGGTTGAAGCTGGTGTCGTACTAAAGCAGAGAATAACTATATAGATACCAATAATAAAACAATAACATTTTCCTGTTTACAATTTTGTGTGGATGCAAATGACCTATTTATCGATATCAAGAAATACTTAATTGGTTAATCTCGTACACAAAGAGATTAAATAAAAAGAAAGATTTTTAATATCAATTAATGATTTTAATTTTGTCACTGACCAACTTTGCACAAGAAAACAAACAGTCTCCCGGGATCATTGGGACGGGCAAAGTTTATCACAATATGTAAATATAATATTACAGTAATATTTTTCTTTTTAAGAAATATTTTGATAAGATTCTATGTACCTATAACTTAAGAATCAAGTTGCCAGTTTGTTTGGCCAGAGTTTTAAGAGCAAGAGCACAACTGCACTCGTAGCATGACCATGATAGAAACGGGTTTTGTCGACGGAAGAATAGACAAAATGACAGATAAACAATCACAATCTGTCATTTTGTCTATTCTTCCGTCGACAAAACTCGTAGAAAACCCGTTTCTATGAGTGTCATGTTACGCGTGCTGGGACGAGTAGACAGTAAGCAATTGTTATTGTATCAGAAGTAGGTAGGTATAGGGGTTATGTAAAAAAACATCATTTACAATCTTCATGATGACTTCCCCAATTTGGCTCCAGCAAGAATCACCAATGAGCCATCGATGTCTTATTGGTGTTTCGCACGAATTTGCTCGCCCGAAACGGGCGAATCGACACTTTTAAATAATATTTTTTTTTCTTGAGGCGATTCCCACGAAGTTAATTTATTTGTAGGCGAATCGACAACTCCAGAAATTAACTCGCAAAAAAAATTAAATTACTTAAAAGTGTTGCTTCGCCCGTTTTGGGCGAGTAAATTCATGCGAATCACCAATAAGCCAAATCGACTGTCATTGTTTGCAGCCGACTTCTCTTTTAAAACGAAACAAAGCCATAGTTTTTAATATGTGAGCAAATATTTGACAAAAAGCACCCATGGTCCGAATATCGACTGATGAGGTGCGCCCAACCTTTTGTATTACACAGTCATAGGTATCAAATTTATTTGCTCTGTTAATCGACCTCTCAATATCAGTACGTGGGGCGTACTTTAATTCTATTTGTGCAGTCAAAACAAGGGTCAGTTCTGATCCCTTTTCAATTAATTTATCCGAATAACCCGGGGCCGCTTTTTACTCTATTACCATTTGGGCAAATCGAAAATGCGAGTACGTTGTGGCAACTTGACGAAGTAACAGATATTATTGCGTTTGGTGTGGATTCGATGTGTTTGAAGTTTGTTTTAATTACATTTTTTGTTCTGTACCGAATTAACGAATGTCCTCTTGAATTATTTTGGGTTTCTGAAATAGACTAACCCGAATAGCGTTTTATATTGTACGAGTTCAATATCAAAATTTGTTTACGATAGGATTTTTCAACCAGAAGGCCCATGATTGAACTTAGGTAGTGAGAACGAAAGTGAAAAAAACATAGTATAAAAAATGGAATGATTTTTTTATAAAATTGGAAACAACCTGTTTTTCTCCCAAATAGCCTGCGTGTAAAATGTATTGATCTTAAAAAAAAATAGTATAAACCAATTGAAATCCAAAAAATATTAAATCTGAATCCAGTAAATGAAAAGCTTAGTAAGTGTCCTAAGATGCAAAAAACTTTTAAACGATTTCTACGTGACATTCAAGGTAATGGATGATTTAAGCAAAATCATTGCCAAAATTTAACATTTTTAGAACGAGCCAAATAGTTAATAGGTAACTTCAAAGTTATCAGCCTCTGTATAAAAAGCCTTCATTGTAACACAAGCTATGCGTAAGCGACGCTGAATATCTTGTCTCAATTGAGTTTGTTTAAGTAATAGATTGATATGAAAACATATTACTACATTATTACTGTATCATTTTATTGAAGCAATAATTGTCGAGGTGAACTCAAGCGTGGTGGTTCAAGTATGAGGGAGATTCTGTGATATTAATATGTGAGGGGTTACCGAGAAGACGTATTAATTCATACACTTTTATATTACACATATGTCTAGGTTTTATTAAGGCTATTGCGATAACTATTAAATTTAAAAAAAAAGTGCCGCCTCACCGACAAAAACATGTTGAAGATCGATTTTAGGGAAAAAGTCTAAGATTTTTTTTCGATTTTTGTCAATATTTTTTGAACGGTTATGATTTTGATAACGAAAATCGATAGGGCTCATCCGAAGGACAACTGAACCCGAAAGACAACTTATAGAAGATTATTCCATTGGGTGTGACGACAAACAGACACACTTCCCTACGGAAAGCACAACATCGTATTGTTTAAATTTGTTTTTTTTTGTTTATACTCGTTTATATCAAATATACCTATCTATGTAAAATTATATTAATCTTATAATGTCAATTGTCTAGTTTTAAAACTTCCCTGCTGATATGAATTCCATGTATAATTGAGAGTATATGAGAATTAGTCCATTAAAGACTCAGTTGCCATTTTGAGAATTGGGCATTCTGTCCCTAAATCGTTTATATGTTGAAACATTTTGACAAGGCGACGTATCGAGAGTAGAGCACTTAATGAAATAAAAAAATAATGAATGAGAGGCGTGCAATAAAGTTAGAGAATGTTCTATCAGTTACTTATTTTAAAACAAATACAAATAGCGTACAAACCTGCAAATTCAATTTGTATACCAATTATTGATTGGACATAAACAACATGAATCAATTGATTATTGATTATATTCAGGTTCCGCAGTATACACAAATTAAAAGTTACTTAGGTATCGTCAATCATAGTTTCGTATGTGAAAATTGCAATTTTCTTTCGTGATGTTTCTTTGACGATACCTACCCTTGTTTAATTTCGGACATTTTCAACACGATTAAGATATACATTGCCACCTGTCGCCTGTCGGTGGAGTGACGCCATAATAATTGCTATCAAGTGCCCTGTTCTTTTTTAATAATTGCATTTTGCCATTTTGTGTAACTTTCACCTGATTTCTCTGAAATTGCGCGAGCGCTTGATAAAATACCCTCATTATAGATTACGTTGTCAAACAAATTTAATGGTGCGTTAAAACGAATTATATCTACTGAATTGTGTGAAATGTAAAAACTCCGTCAATTTAAAAGTAAGTACTTAATAATACTTTTGTGTACGATTAGTTGGAATTTGCGAAAACTTTATAACAAAACTAATTTAAGTGAAAAGTCTGGCAGATTAGAAACAAATTAACTTTAATAATCTATCTAATGATCAAACTTCGAAGTTAGACAAGGGTGGGCAAGTTTAATGGGAATAGTGAAATAAATTTTAATTTCAAGAATATTAATAAATAATGAAAAGCTTTGAATAATTAAATAAGAGTATACAAAAATTCGTGACATCGCTATGGTGATGCTTAGGGGAGGTATAATACACATGTCTAGTAGTGGACTGTCGGCTGAATAGATTATGACTATAGTTTATACATAAACCATGAAATCACTCTCTCATTCACATCAGTAGTGAGGTAGCTGTCACTAATGTCAACTGTCAATCACCACGAATGGCGGGGAACAGATAAGCATGGCCGGCCCCATACATACGGAATTCCATTTCGAATCGATTCGGAATTTAGAAGGCAGCAAATCCATACAAAATCAAGGATCTATCATACACGTAACTACAGCAGTTCTTCGTTAGAAGTTTTCTCCAATTCGAAATTTCGAAACTGACCGGCCTTTTGTATGGATTTGCTGCCTTCGAAATTCCGAATCGATATTTCGAAACGGAATACCGACGTGAAGCGGGCCTGCACTTGGACTTGCAAAGGCTTGGTGTGGTGATGAGCCAGACTTTTGATATAATCAGCTTAAATACGGGATCAGCAGGATTCTACAATGATTATTTAAGACTTGGATGAAGTATCGGACAGAACATGATTGTCGGCACAGCTTAAGAAACTTTAACCTCTTAGTATACTTACGTTTTGTCGATAATATGCCGTCAAAAGCAACGGCAGTCATTGTTGCACGCAACTAGCACCATGGCAAAACAAATATTGTTTAAAAGTTACGGTGAGGCGTGAAATAGCGGCTGTCCCGTTATCTAGAAGCATTGTGCCTTCACTCAATATTATCAATGCATGTGTGTTTACGCTATTTAGCTGCGTGGAGGCTACTAGCTGGAAAAATATGAATAAAAAGTTGTTTACCTACAGATATAAGTAACAGGATGTTTATGCGAAATGCACCATTATATTTAACTGCCTCTGTGGACTAGTGGTTAGACCGCCTGTCTCAGACCTAGAGATCTCGGGTCCGATTCCCAGTGGGGGAAAAAAAATCTGCTCGGTTTGGTTGGTGGTAGGGCTTTTTCTAAGCCTGCTGACTAGCATCATTTTATCTATGTCCGCCGCCATAACAACAAAGTTATCACCATTGTTGTGTTTCGGCAGTTAGAGGTAAAATAGCCAGTTCCTCTGTGGTTGAGGATTCCGGGTGAAGCTCGTTTCCACCTTCGCCCTGATCATCACTTACTATCAGGTGAGATGCAGGCCAAGAGCTTCACCATGGCGCAAAAAAAAAAGTGATGTAGACAATCCCGTTTTAATTGTTGACTGGCTTGTTTCTTGTGCCCCAACTTGAGCTACTGTCGTATTGTTTCAATTGTATTAGATAATGATGATGAAAATAGTTTGAACAACTTTCCATATCCTGGAAAGGTTGGAATATAAATAGGTGTGATAGGAAAGTAGAATGACCAGAATATCGATATTACTTTAAATCGAGTTGTAAATATGTAATAATAGGCTAAACCCTACTTGCTGGTGTACCAACGAGGTCGTTTCCTCTTGAAAGCAAAACCTCTTAAGGAGCACTAAAAGCATTGTCAGATCTGTTACGCAGTACCTAGGTAACCTAGGTATATTCCGAAATCTGGCAAGTTCACTAATCCGAGAACTTAAGCTCGGATGTGGTATGTGGGCTTGGCTGCCGCAGGATTGCTGCTTTCTGCATTATTTACCTTCCACACGTTCTAATCTGGTCTGACGTTACTGTAATAACTTGCGGTACCTATGAACTGAGAGTGCAAGTTATGAATAAAGAAAAGGTCGAGCAGTTGGTTTGGGTCTGTTACTTTACTATTGTAAATGAGAGAATTGCCGTATTTATTACTTTATTATTATTATTCATTTATTAAACAAGTTACAGTGACTCATATATGACATTCAATACATTACACATACAACAAACAATACTTATATTAACATAACAATACAATACACAAAGCCCGATATGGTTGATTTTTATTATTACACAAACTACACTACAGCATTCCAGCAGAGATACTGGAGCAACGACTCACAATACAGCAAACTCCATTGATATCAAAATTATATTTATGTTTTTTTTATTTATTTCGTCAGTCAATGTGCAGTTCACTGATTCTATCTATCTGCAGTTCACTTAAAGCAACAAGACTATATACTATAATTTTGTTTTTCATACTTTAATATTATCTTCCTTTAGGTTATCATGTCATGTCAACGTATCGTGTCATGTTTGCGAAAAATGCCCATTTCTATTCACCAGGCGGATGAAATATAATTTTTCGAATAATCAAACCGTAGGATTTCAACAGCGGTACTTACCGGTGTCTCAAGGTTCGCGATTCGTGACTGGCTGGTACCGTGGTACCGGGTCTTAGTACCAGCGATCATGTATTATTCATGCCACGCTTTGTAATCAGTCACAGGTGCCGATGTATCGACACCACTGTAATTTTTTTTGGCTCAATTTTTTTTTGTATTTTTTTTGTATTAGACGCTCCCGGAATGGTAATTTTTGGTCCTTCGGGAGTTTAGGGCTATGCTTATCGGAATGATAAAATCAGTACAGAATAATGGTTACCCGTATATTCTTCTTCTATTTCTTAATGTTCCAATCTAGGACGCCTGTGCTATATTTCTTCACCGGTACCTTTATTTCCATCAGCCATGTTTCCACTCTTTGATATTCATCACTAACTGGAGACCGTTAGGTGTTTAGAGAGCCTATTGAATTGTCACGATTCTACTATCGAAATCTCTCAACTTGTTAACAAATTAAGTGGACCGTATTTCAAATAGACCATTGTTGGAAAACAGTTGGATTTCAAAGAACTTAGAAAAAAAAGTCATTGCCATTTTTATGAACTGAAATTTACATTCCAGCGGTAGATTAAAAAGCGAATGAATGAAAATGTAGGTACTTGGTATGCTAGTATGAATGTAATAAAAATGCACTGAAGCAGGGCCGCATTGCATTGCTGGTTAATAACCTAATAAACTCTATGCAAGTTTTGATCCTTGCATGTTCTATCTCACGCTGTGAACACAACCGCGGTCCGCGATACGAATATTACCGACGCTCCGTAGTTCCGCGCACGCCCGTCACAGCCGTGTGTCGCCCCCGTCGCAGCCGGTAGTACTGCCTGGCGCTTGATGAGAGTGGACGTACGCCTCTCGCGCTCCGCACTCTAGTTGAACGCACGAAACAAGTTTCACAATTTAACTTCGGAAAATTCTAAACATATTCGGATACTCATCACAATGGACTTGAGTGATCATCTAAAAAGTACTTTTCTTAATGTAATTTCTTAATTTTATTTTATTTTTCCTGTGGAATTTGTGGCTTTATTATCTAGATTGAAAGATACGGTTCGTAAAGGTGGAATAGAAACGCGAGTGAAATTGTTTATTGTTCTAAAAGACAATCCGTTGAGGAGTTTGAATTTTCTGTTGTTTTTTATTGTTTACGAGGACGCAAACCTTAGTGTGTTGAAAAGAGACAAGATGAGGTCCAAGCGCGCAAGAGCGACAGGTGTGGTTGCTTTGGCGGTTCTGTTGGCAACTATATCAGGTAAGTTCGTTAACAAAAACTGACTTTATTCTTGATACTCATTTAATAAATAGTTTATAGATTCCAGTTTAACTTCATTTTGACCAAGTAAAACCATATTTTTAGAGAAAACACTCGTAGTAAACTAAGTTTATCAAACTTGATAACAATTTTTTTCTGATGTTGGCACTGCAATGAAGTATGTATGATTCATTCAAACAAGTTTTGTTTGAGGTTATGTTTTGATGAAAAAGGTTTTATTTTTATATTTTACTTTGTCTTCAGCAAGTGCACTATGAATGCAAAATGAATACAGTAAATTAAAATTACACCAACTCATTATACTTTTAATTTCATGTTTCACGGTATTCAAGAATTGATTAATGTCAAAGCGATTACATACAATTACTTCTAACATTAAGTACTGATTAGTTTCTTCTAATGGAACTCTCATGAGAAATCTGTAAAGTTTTCTAACAAGAAACTTGTGTAAGAAAATTTAAAGGTAGAACTGCAACGACAAAACAGCTAGGAGAACCTAGTGGAAATCTAAAAAATATGCATAAAGGTTGCATAGCACCAACAAAAGAATATCCTAACCCCATAAATGCAATAATTAACAAAAACTGCCAATTAGCCATTGTGCAGTCTTTACTTGAGAAAAAGAACAGTAATCATTCACCTAGATCCGCAGCGCTAACAATTAGAAACTTCAGTGGATTGTCGAACGTGACGATTAGCGACAAGCCAAGGCCTAGTTGTGCAAAAACCGTTGTAGTCCGTTATTCATTGAACAGGTGGCAACTACGGACGGTTTTCCAGGAATAATGGCGAATTATGCCACATTTTTTCAGAGCGTAGCCAAGCGTTACTTTCTCACCGAGCCGAATCAATCAATTGGAAATCTATATTCGAACGCCTGAATTTTTAACACGCAATTTTTTTCACACGAGCCTACTAGAATAGTAATAGTACCTTTGCTCGTTTGGAAGAATTGATGCAGCTAGAGGTTTTTTTAGGGCCTTTTTCCATTAGATAAAATTGGCAGTAATTCTGTCCCTCCTCCACATATTCACCAATCAATCTGGATAACTTGGCCTTGCGGTAAAACATTGGCCCCTCATATGTTGGGAGGGCGAACCTTTTTCATTTTACTGTTTTATGGAAGACTTAATAACTGAAATAAAATAGTTTTACTGCACCCCGTCGCATGAACAAAAATTTCATATTCCTTCTGGTTTCTGTTTACGGTATTCAAGGTTTCATGTTTTCCGAGTTTTTAAACAGATCAAAATGATTCACTGTAATGTAGGTAAGTACTTACACTATAATGTAAAATGCAGTTTTGATAAGTATATCTTCTGGACCGGAAAATAAAAAACAAAATCATCCAGCATTTCACTTATTTAAAGTAAAATTAATCCCTTTACTATAATTGGAAATATTAATTCTGCAGACTCAGAACGACGATTAATAAAGCGATAATTAATATTCGCTTCACAGTATGGATGAAAATGATATTTTTGATTCAGTGATAAAGTATCGTCAGTATCGGCATGATCCCCGGATCAATAACCTGGCATCGCCTCGCTGAGCGTGAGAGCTTTCATTACTTATCTGCTGTAATGACTATTAAGTTAGCAAACTATAGTCTGAAGATATTGCGCTGGGATTGCACTTCAGATAAACCAGTATCCAGTATAATATACGCCATTATAGAGGCTGTTATCCCGAAGATTACTAACGAGAATTATATTACTGGCCGAGCATGTGTTCATAAAGGCCTAACTAACTATTGGAACTATTATATCCGTATATAAACACGGAATACAATTCATACAAATTCTAAGCATCTGCCATGTCATTACCCTCAGTCATTTAAGCCTGTTAACGCAGCGAGACTGCTGTAATGGCATGTTGACGGCACTTTCCACGGTCATGACCGTTCCTGATTATGACTAGCAATAAGATGCAGAGATATTGCTTTATATTTCAGTTAGAATAACGTCTCATTGGTCTTATGGGGCGCAGCTGGAGATGATGAGGTCCTGAATTTGTAAAGTGAGCAATGTTTTTGGAGATCGAGTTGGAATCGTGCCCAGTAAATGACGGGCAGTTCGTTCCCAATCACATAAAATTTAATATTATCAACGACCAACCTGATCCTTATAAACTATAAGAGTTCTACGGTTATCGGATATTTAATAAAAATTCAACTAAAGCAAAACAATGAGTAGCCGAAAGGACTGAAATGATACTTCATCCCATTTCCCCGTCAGAATATCCGTCTCAATATTTCTGTCAATGCAAGCATTTATTGGAAGTGGTTCGTAACTTCCTTGGATTATTTTAGTGGTGCGCTCTGGAGCTGAGATGAATTTAGCTCTCAGGATTATATCAGCTACTGGAACTTCCTGGACGCGAATAGCAACTTGGGATCTAATGCGTTTCTGATTGTGCAACACTGTTACTGGTGCACTATTTAAAGATACTATAATTTCGACAACGTCTTTTATTGCGTTTATAATAGCTGTAAACTCATGTCTGCCACATGTAACTGCATTCAGAAAAATGGTCACGTTTACAAAAACAATTTTCACATCAACATACGTAAATGAAGTAATTTTATATCTAACTGTATGAACGCGTGATGTGGGTCATCTCGATGAATCATGTGAACTCAGACTAACACGTTAAATTGCCTTACGTTACGTGACATCGTAATCTTGTACCTACTAACGAAGCTCAGATAGGCTTCTTAGAACGTTAGAGGAGCTGTCAGTTGTCATAACAGGTAACTTTATTACTTTTCCGTTTATTGTGTAAAGTAAAGTGGTTTAGTAGATTGAACTGAAATTGGTTTCGATGATTAGAAGCACTTTTACATGAGGAAATATTATGTTCTTCCGTACAATTTTACTACTGAAGGAAATGGAGACACGAACAAAGGAATTAACACAGATTCCATAAAAAATTTCATTTTTGAAGACACTGTAGAGTACTACATGGTTATAGCAAATACAGGTCTAACAGAATCTCCGTTCATGCACAAGACCGCTGAATTGTAATTCGTGTTCGATCATGAATACACAAGCCGGTCATTAAGTAAACAATACACGTTTATGCTACAACCGGCCAGCACGTTACTGGGCTATGTCATCAATTGATAAGCCTTATCTAATCTAGTACAGGTGCTTCCCTATCGGGGACGCATTCGACGTAAACCGTCCCAGATAAGGACTCGACGAAATTCTATGCAAAAACGGACGCCTGAATTACTCCAATGTTTTTGTTGACACCTTGTATTGTGAAGCTAATCTTGAGGCTATTGTGAAACTTATCTTAAAGGAAATATATTTTAGGAGAACTCAAAATATATATTAAACGGAACAAGATATGAACTTCTCAGGTAGACAGCTAACGATGCCAAAGCAGTGATAAGCAAAACGTCTCCGGATGATAAAGTATATATGCTATATTATACAATAGAACTTCCTAATGAGTCGTCATTTAGGACACCCACCAGAAAGCGGAAGTTCAGCGGAATTTTGAACTTTAAAGACCGTAAGAATTTGTGCTGATATTATGGCTAACCTCTTTAAGTAGCTACTTCAAAAAACGAAGAAGTTCAAGGTTAATATGATAGCATTAGTGTCATTGTATCAACTTTCTATATGACATAAAGCTGTCAAGGTTATTTTTAAACTTAACGTCTTGGAACGATCGTATTACATTAGGCGCCAGGCCATATCCTCTGAATATAATAATATACGCCTACACGGGTATTAAGCTACGGGGCTTTATTTTTTGTACAATGACTTTTTGTAGAAATTGTAAGAAAGAAAGCGAACATCCGAAAAAAAAGGGCGATGAGGGCTGAATGAGCGATCTAGTGGTCGCCTTATACCTGTTCCAATTTTTTTGTCGGCTTTTTTTCGCAAAAAAATTTTCGCTGCCAAGCCCCAGAATTTACTATCTTCTTTCTATTTTCCAGGATATGTGTTTCCGTTTCCCTAAGCATCGCGTCGATATCGCTTTCGTGTAGTCGTTGAGTTACTGATAAAACCGGTAGTCCAGACCGGTTCAGCCACGGGATGTCGGCCCTGACGATTTTCGCAACATTACCTTACGCAGGAATGTCGGATGAAATGTTTTTGTCCACTGCAGCCGATTTGGTATTGTAAAAGAAGATTTTTGGGATTGCAGGAACTTGTAAGTTTCTGGTTAAGGTTCGAGTGTCAACAATTTTTTTTTTGCACTTTGTGTGTACCAAACATTTTCGGTAGCACGTCGATAGCAACAAACTTTGCTTTAAAGCACTGCGTAACTTAAAAGGTTGTAATATCGACTATGTAATAATAACTTAAGACGTTTTATAATATCCGTTCTACTTTCATAATAATACAAGTATTTTTATTTAATATCATTGCGTTAAATCATTACTCGTAACCAACCATTGTTAGTTATGTACGAGTAATGCTGTGATAAAATTCTTGATAATAATTGAAGGTCTAAGGTAAAATGAGATTGTTGTAGTAATCAGTCATTTTCTTCATAATCTTTCATTACAAGATATATGGAATGTGTTGGTGTGGGAATCACCAACGTTATTTTATCAGTTCTTTTTATTTATTCCAAAATGGACTTTGGAACTCCGAGAAATCAGAGTTTACCATATGAAATACATGGTAATGACATAGTTGTAATGTTCAAGTTGAAAAAACCCATCCCAAGCACAATGCATTCAAATAAAACCATACAATACACATGAACAGAAACGTCACAGACCGTTAACAAGTTACTGTTACGAAAATCTGAACAATTAGTTCTGCCTTTGCTTAAAATATTTTTAATTCGTTATACTTGCATCATAATAGCACGGATGAAAGAGGTGAGCATCTACCAGCCCAGCTCAATTGTAAAGAGTAAAAGTAATGCTTTCTAATTCGTCTATGTTCGAAGCAAGGTTCAGAGGTGCACCTTGAAAGTTGGGAGCAACAAAATCTTACGAATCATTTGTCATTCAATTGATGTTTTTACCCCGAGGTTGCGAAAGGTCGTGGTGCAAATAACTGAGTGTACTACGAACTAAAATCGAAATCGTGTATCGTATCTACCAGCCACTGCTGGTTCGCGTTGTCTTTTTTGTTATAGCTGGCGTTTCATGGTAGACCGATTTCCCTTTGTGGAGATTGGAGGTGTGACCAATTTTGATGTCATAATTTTAGATTTCTTTCTAAGAATATCATTGGTTCATGGTTTGAAGAGTTTTAATTGATGCTCTCGTTTCAACTTTTTCTAATGTTTAGCCGCCACGGAAGCTCGAGCGATTTATTATAAACGTGCATCTATTTCCTATCAAAATTGTACATTTTAGTGTTCAATTTATACTGATCATTCTATTATTGGAAAAGTGCAAGTTCTTCTATTAATGCTATCAAAATAATTTTATCATTCATGTCGTCAATGAGACCTAGTTAGTACCTAATAACGATTTCAACAAAAAATTGGCCCACTAGTGCTTCTAAGATCTTTGACTGAAATATTGCTGCCAATAATTCGTCTGTGTCGCTAGGCCAACCATTATGAGGTCGCCTAGGTTCATTGAAAACTTCACAATGATCTATATTCTTGTGGAAACAATATTTATTTCTATTTTCTTCATTTTGTTTTAACCTCTATAGTATTACATAAGTAAATCTTCAACGCAAGTCGGAATATACGAATTTCTGAAGTTATGTATTAGTTCAGTGATTCTATTTGGTTTGTGGTTTTGTTGTCAATCCTAACTACAGGAAAATGTAGGCTTATTCTTAGTCAGGAACAACTTAAGCTCCGTGGTTATACAATGGGAATGACGCACAAGATTAGCATGGAAATATCACACAGTGAAAGGTTAAAGGATCAACTATTTTCACCATTTAGTACATCGTTGGTACATTTAAACATCAAAGCAACATTGTGTTCCGTGGTAATTGTTCTCTCAACAGTTCAATGTGGCGACTCAAGGATGAAGTCAACTAGATGGCCGGGCTTAGCAGAATCTTCTTACTATCTACCTACTGCTATCGTCAATTCAGTTTTGGATGCAAATGCTTCGTCCTTTCCAATCATAGTAGCAGATTACTATGATAAAACCAAGCCAATGAGGAAAGAAGGAAGGAAGGAAGGAAACAAATGCTCTTACAGGCCTCTTACATACATAAATGTGTGTATTAACAGCTGCCTAATACCTACATAGTAGCAACACATGAATATAATTGATACTTACGCTGACGGTATCAGTGGAAATGCGTCGTATCAATCATTCTACCAATAAGCGTAGCGTAGTATTCTACTTATTAATGAAACACTGTTTTGGCGGATGTCCGTTTTGTGTGAATGTGAATTAGAAGTCAAATTATAAAGTTGTTAATTTGTTGTTGATAGAAATGTGAATTTAATTGAGTGTAAAGTCGGTATAAATAATTGATAAGCTTCAGTATTAAAACTGGAATAAAATAATGTTTTTTTTTTCAATAATTTGAACAGAAAATGGTATCGTGAATAGTTTATTAATTTCTACCTTAACCTTACCACATCGCCTTATCTTGAAATGGATTTGTGCTAAGTTAGCAGCCAAACAAGCCAAGTAGCTCCTGCAAAATCTGACTACTTATTCAATGAAATATTTGCCTAATACAGCAGTTATGTGGTAATGCAATAACATAATGAAGTATAAAAACATTTAACTAGTCAAATACTCTTAATCGATTGACTTAGTTACGAGAGAAAACCAGTAGTTGAACATAGTAGACACAGAACAGTTTAAACTGCCATCATTACTTAACCAATTCAGAATTTTAGATAGTCGAATAGCGAATCATGTCACGACTATAAAGATGTCACATGCAATGTTATGACTTCGTAAATTGTTTGAAATGGCCAGCACGGGCTAAGAGAAATAAAACCTCATTGTTCAATTGGTTTGATGAGAGATGCACTCAGTACGCGTGCTTGGTCAACGTTTGAAACATCAAAGACAACGAGTTTGTGGTACAATGTAGCAAACAGAGTGTGTCGGTGAGACTGGACTGACGGCCGGCGACCGAACGTCCGTGGACCTTGACGGGCTTACGGGGTAGCTTACGTACCGCAAGTCATACGAGTTTTTCGCATCGTGCCATTTAAACAGTCTCCTTAACACTTTTTTTGTTCTTACGCCTTCACGGCGTACAGACTTTAAATCAGTTAGTACTTCGCAATCTTCGCACGGTGGTTGCTGTAAGTGAGGTAAAACCGTTAAATATCTTTATCGGTCTCGCTCGTGTAAGACCAGAAAGCGAAACGGCTAGACAGCTTAAGCTGTTTCAATGTATTTTGTAGCTAAAATATTTAGAATTTACGGTGAACTGCATTGATTTTGTTGTACAGTTGCGTTGTGCTAAGAATGAAATCAATTGGTAAAGGGGTTTGCGACGGTAAAGACCTCGTATTTTCTTGACATTTTCAAAACGGTCATTAAATTATATAGTATGTTGCAACGGAAATATAATTAAGACTTAACAAGCAATAAAAAGGCGAGAAAGATTTATGCATATTTAATTATGTTCGTACATACCACCAGTAAATTGTTATTTATTAGTGACAAATTACGACCATGTTGAATTGACGGTCCAATTAATGTTACATGTAGTGAGAAAATCCGTGTACAATGACTGTTCAGTTAACTTGTTCAATTCAATTTTTGTATTGGTTTATTGGTTTTCATCAGGACGCTTTGAACATAAAGCTATTTGTAAATTAAATTATTGCTGGTGGGATTCAAATTACCGGTAGGTTATGTTATACATGGATATATATTTCGATTTTTTGGGCTTTCCAGTAGGTAAATTAATTTGTTGAATCAATTACGGATATTTAGTGGTAATATCGCATATTATTTGGTGTGAATAGCTTTGTGAGGGCTTATCCTAAAAGTTGGCAACGTCGCAAATAGCTGTCAAATATTTACCTGTTTTGGCAATAATACTGTATGGAAATATGAAATTTGGCTAACTAGTGAACTCAAATATTGATTACGAAATGCTATCATTAATATCGTAACACCGAATATTTCGTTTTAGATAAGTATAAAAAAGTACCTATTTGGCATTTCCAAATGCCTTTTTTACTCCTAAAACGGTTTTCCAACATGTTCCAATTACACAAATTCAGTGTTATAATTGCAATTCCTTATTAATATTCCAGTTCGCTAGTTAGCCACATTTCATATTTCCATACAGTAATATTGCCAAATTAATCAAAACAGTGGAACATTTGACATCTATTTGCGACGTTGCCCACTTTCAGAATAAACGCTCTGAACATTTTACATTAAAAACCATATAAACTCAGGAAGGTAATTGGATACTTACTACTAGCAGCAGTTGTATTGACTGATGTATATTTCCAGTTGTGACCTTAGCCCAATGAGAGTATTTTAATATTTCTGTTGCACACAAACACAGCAACCAACTGAAACAACTACATGAAAGCACAGTCAAAAACTGTTTATCAAAATATATTTTTATGAATCAGAAAACAAACCTTCATCCCTGCCAAATTATGCAAATGTTCAACGGAAGAAGTTTTGAAGCATAAAATAGACGGCTCAACTGCAATTACACAAGCCAATAACGCAACTCTGTAAAGTGAATAAATGTGTTTCCGTCAGCAGACTCAACGGGTGACAAATGGTTTATAGAAAATTGGACGCAACAATACTCGCAGATACTCACGATATACATATAGGTACACATATTATCTATATATGGGCATGAAAAATGGTCTATTCAGAATTCTTTGGAACTTAGCCTTCGTATATTTACATAATTTTAGAGTTGGTAATACTGATGACGACCCTTCAAGCAGTTGGAATCGTTAAGTGTGACAAAATGATTACTCTTGCTGATGAGGCATAACATAACAGAATAGATTACACCTACTTCAGTAAGAAAATACCGAGAAACGGTATACCGTTTCTCGGTATTTTCTTAAACAATTAAGTAAGTAGATATATATATCTAATTACTTAATTGTTTTTGAAAATAGGCCAATGTAATTTAAATTCTAAATTTTTCCGTATACCATACGAGTAAGTAATGCATAATGTTTAAGAAGGGGTCAAGGCACATCGACGCAGATTCGAATCGAACTAGAATGTACTTCGCGAGACTTCTCACGAAGTTGTGATATTTGTACCAACACTTTGCTTTTAAACTTTATAATTTACTCAGTGCTGATAAAGTTCAATTTGCCTTGACTTCGTGCCAGCAACGTGCCTTGACCCTAACACTTTTTATGGAAATGCGTCATGTATGTGTAAATCATATCTATTATCAAGATTTTGAACAAATATCCGTGTGTCATCCGAGATCACTCAATCACCAGAGAAGGTACATAATTAAACCATCAAACACCACGTGCAGGAAATTGCGATATTCAGATTCTCATGCAAAAACTCCTGAATTCTTTAATAAAGCTTACCATCTGTTTAAAACTATGGCCGACACAAAAGAAAAAGACACCGCGAAAAAAGGGCGCGCCAGGGAGCAAGAGAAATGCAATAATTTGCATTTTATTTCCCACACCCAGACACGAATTTCGTTCTCGTAACTGTTTCCCACCATTGTGGTTCCCCTATAATTGTACAATGATAATGATTCCACGCGATCTTCACTATCTGTCTCACATCTCTGCGCCCCGTAAACCCTGGCCGTTATAACTCACTTTACTTTTAAACAATGTTCATGAATACGTATGTCTTAATTTTTCACACCTTGTTAGGGCTGCGTTTCGCATGTTTTTAATTACCATATTTCGTCAAGAATAAGACGTCTTCATGTAATATATTGGTGCTAAAAATGAAAGTCTTGCATGCCATTCTAATAATCACTTTAGTAACGCTCCAGTTTTTGAAAGGTATTTATAACATTTTCACTTGCACATATGTGCCTTAATCACGGAAAGAATACCATAGGAATGCCTTTATTTTTAAGTATTGTTTCTCTGTTCTCAGATTCTTTTAAGTGTATGGAGGTTGTTATTTATTCATATGATATTGTGCCTCACTAAACCCAAAGGTAAAAGCCTCTTGAAGATCCGTAATAAAATCTTACGTACCGCAGAAAGGTCGCTTTATGAATGGAACGGTTTCCTGAGGTCATATCCCAGATAATCCTAAAAAGTAAGTACAAAACAAAGTAGAATAAGAATATTGTATGAACTTCCTCGAAGGTACAAAAGCCATTCGTTCTCTAAACGTTATGCTTGCAGCGGTTAATAGACATGGCTTGTTTGCGGTGTTATGTCTTGATAACTTTGAGGAAAGCAACTTGGAGTTAGAGAGGACTCGAGACAGTAGTCAGTCATCATAACTTCTCCCTTGCTGCGTCCTTATGTAAATAGAATCGAGAACTAATTCTGGAATAACTTTAGTTGTAAAGACGGCTTGAGCTAAGAATAAGATCACTTGAATATAATTCAGTGAAGAATATCGGTAGAAAATAACACAATCTGATGAATTAATTTTGAATAAGCGCGAACCACTCGAACAGAAGATAGAACGACAGTCGTAATAATTAACCTGATACTATATACTATGACTAACATAAAAATAAAAGACAAGGATTCGCAATCGAGGAGAATAATAACAACCTTTCACGATATAAAAAGAAAGAAGCAATAGAGCATTATTTCACAATGAACAATCCGACGTATTCCCCGAGAATGCATTCCGATAAAACAATTCGCTCTCATTGATATAGAAACTGAATTATTCAAGTACTTTCACATTATCTCTCGGTAATGATTCATTGGTATCTTTATGCGGCTATTTTGGATCATAAGTGGAGTGATAACCATGGTTGGAGTACCAATCGGAGGAACATTAACCGAACAGGAAGAGAGGGTCCGTTTAATGTTCGATATTAAACGCCTCTACTTTGATATGAGTGGCTAACGTCTTCATCTTGATAAGGAGTTTGATTGTTTGACTCAATGAGGTCTTGGTTCGTTTGTAGTTTCTTTGATTGATATTGGTATATGATATTTCTCTGTTACTAGCTTTTTATTTGAGCATACTTACATAAAAAAAGTTGGCGGTATTTTCCTTTCTTTAATCCTTTAATTGAGCAAATAAAATATGCCTTAGTTAATTCAAATAACTCTGAAGAGTCAATTGCGCATGTAATATCCAGGAAACATCCCAAACATAACTTCCTATTTTTATCAGCCGGAAATTCCGAAAAGGGACAGGAACAGGACCATAAAATTTCATGCAAATTTTATCTGAAGGAAAAATTCTAATTCAGCAACTGCTGTTGCTTTCCACATTACGCTTTATGAAGCAAGCTATGCAAAAAGGATTTCACATTAACCACGGTAGATGGAACTCAAAGGTTATGTAAGGAGACCGTTGAACAGGAAACCGGCGCAAGGTCAGGACAACCTTCTCTGTGTTCGTTTTATTTACCTCGTAGACATATCGAAATATTTATCTGCCTCAGAGAAATTGTAAAAGATACGCCATATGTTATTTTCCCACATTATGAATACGTATCGTGAGATTTTAGCTAAGACATCTACGTTTGTGGACTTACAGATGTATCTGTTTAATATTTTCGATCTGTTTATCTGTTCATCTTTGTTTCTTTTCAAGATATGTCTTTGATGCCTTGGTGCTTGGTTCCATTATGTTTATTGCTTTCGATTACTGCAAAAATATGATAGCGATAATGTATCTATAATTTCAAAGCTACCACTTTGAAAGTATTTTGCCGGATATTTACCAGATTGTTACTTCCCATCTTCACCTTTATCTTTTACTTCGGCAAAAAGGCAAGCAACAAGTACTGATTTACATTTTTTCAATGTTATCTCGAGGAAATACGCCATAAAGGGAAAATGCAATAAAACAGGTCATTATCTCGTAAGGAAACTAGGATAGGACGGCGGACCACATTATTTTCATACCCAACTTATATGTCTCGCATCGTGTGGTCAAGTGCTTAGGCATTTTATTAGCAGTTTCAGTGGTTTTGGTGGCACTGGCTCGCCTTTACGACTGTGACGTCATCGAATGAATGCTACTTTGGCCGCATGCCAACTGATAGCCACTCGACCCGGCTTACCCCGATGCTTAATGCTCGGGTAATGACCCACCGTTTCCAGCAGGTTTCCAGAAGTTTCCTCGAGTGGTCATAAGTACTTATGTAGTCTGTAAGTAGGTTACGTTGAAAGGGTTATAACTTGGACGAGTCATTTGATGATGCGATAAAGTCGTTACTCTTATGAGTTAGCTCACTTGAAATGCGATCGTTGAGTCTGGGTTTGACGACCATTTATGTGGAAACTAACTTGGTAATGGCTTCCTACATTCTATTTTTTCTCAGCAACATTATGAAGAAAACGTTTATCTTTCTTTTTTTTTCTTTAAATGATGTAATTAGTGTAAAGCGGTTCATTAAATCATGAAGATAAATCTTGGTAATACTTCAAAAGCATCAGCGGGCCGAATATAGAACCTTGCGTCAAAAAGTTCCAAACAACGGTATAGTGACAGTTGGAAAGCTGCTTCCCTTTTCAATCAAGTCAGAATTCGTTTTGTTAGCTAAAGGTAATTAGTCTTACAACAATGAAGGTTAGTCGTAGCCGTGATAAGAGGGTTGTCAGCCTTCATAAATATTAATGGGGCCCACTTGTCTTTGTCTTGTATTAAAATTAATGTGTTCAATTGCTCGTACCATAACTCGTTTACTGAGACCCCTTTCGCAATGAAATTATAACTTTTCTCTGAACCGAAAAAAAGGCTCATCATGCTCTTTTGTTTTCATTCCCCAGCATTTGTATGTGAATTAGGGATTGCATTGTTTAGCGACGGAAAAGAAATATAGAAACAAGAATTCATATAACAGTCTATACGATTCTACGTTCCGGATCAAAACTAACCATTATATAAATCTTATTCAAATGAACGATGCAAATGAAGATGCAATTATTATAAGTTATGGAAGCGTTTGTTCAGAATATTCACATAACAAAAATTACTGCCTGAGTCATGCTGAAAATAATAGTTCATAAATCAAAATGAAATACATTTGTATATAAAACCGTATATCATCATTAAATATATTAACTACGCTGTTCACGGTTGAAATATAGCAGTGAATAAAACAAGTGTTCAAATTTTACAAATTAACGCCATTTTGCATTTAGTGCGGAATGCACTCACGAGTACACATTGGATGCAAAATTCGGATTTACATTTTTGTCACAAACAATAGATAGTTACTAGAAATACATGTTATGTATTCGTATATTTGGAGAGACAATTTTGTTGATATATTCGTTAGAGAGATCGAGGCTAAATAATAACATCCGCACGGGTCGATCCATCAGGTTAAGCTACGTTTGCCGGGGTTGGTTCGTGAATGGGTGACCATCTTTACATACCGAGAATCTCCGTGCCTCGGAAAGCACGTTAAGCCGTTGGTCCCGGCTGTCGTTCGTGGATCTTTGACAGTCGTTACGGGTCGTCAAAAGCCTGAAAGTCTCACAAACAGTCTTACCAAGAGGTATCATATTACCCAGGCATTATAGGCAGTCGTTCCATGTAAAATACTGGTATTCACCTGCATTTGGTTAGACTGGAAGCCGACCCAATAATATAGTTGGGAAAAGGCTAGGCAGATTGGTTCTGATTCATTAGAGAGATAACAATAAGGATGTATAAACTATTGAAACTGAAGATGTAGACGAAGATGATAAATATTGTAAAATAAAAGAAGAGACATTTGAAACAGTAAAACAAAAACCATTTGACAATTTTTATAGTCAGCGTGAACGTCTAAGTGTAACACTGATTCCTATGCCGCCTTGAAAAAAAACAGTGGCGCCACAAAAACTAGGTTTCAGCTTCATTCATTCAGTTTTTGCTGGTGAAGTAACGGCTGCTTGTAATCGTTGAGTAATTACAGCAATACTGGTCGTGTTTCTGTTGCGAGAATTAAAACGGTACTTAAATAGTAGTTATTTGTCCTTGGTCTCTTGTGTACTTCTAATAGTGTTTTAATTTGAATAGTCTATTTATGTAAATGTTGGCCTTTTTATAAGGGTTGCTCAAGCTTACATATGACTTCTTTCTTTTTCGTGTGGTTAGTCATTAACCTGGTGTCGAGAGGTTTTATGCTGCCCATGGGCATCTTCACATGCCGTCGAAAAATATCTCTCAGGCATGCCGGTTTCCTCACGATGTTTTCCATCACCGTTTTTGAAGCAAGTGATAATTATACCTTACTTATTAAACCTTATATAATATTATCCTGATAAAATTCAATATCCTGTATCAGCTATTGGTGTGTTATGTTGCACTAGACCAACGAGTTCTTTACTCGTTGGTCTAGTGGTCCCAAGCGCTACTGCTGAGCATGAGGTCCTGGGTTCAATGCCCAGTTCGGGCAGAGTGTTCTTGGATTTCTCCATCTGGAATTTCTCAGTAGCCTACTAGTCTCGATTCGTGACCGGTTGATGGCAATAGGCTCGCCCCCTATTACATAGGACTTAAACATAGCTGGTGAAATGTGGGTTTACTATAGGTACCATCGAAGAAGTTCATATCTATACACCTTAAGGACTATTTCTGCTTGCAGCGCCAGGCCGCTTTAGAACCGGGCCGGTAACAGATATGGTCATCGTGTTCTCGGGATTTTGTTTTCCAACTGCTTAGATATGAAGTTCTTCGATAGTACCTACATCTCTGCCTAACGCTTCGAGAAATGTAAGCGTAATGTTATTTTATTTGATGTAAGCAAAATCATTTGTACTCGATAGGATTAAGCCCAGTTAATATGATCGGAATTTTAAAGTATCTTGTAAGCGTCAATAACTTTCAATTATTGAAAGTGATAACTCAGCATCATAACTGTCATTTTTAAAACAACTGGTCAATGACCATAAAAAATACGAGTACTTGCTGCTGCTTTCAATTTATATTTTACTACTACACTCTCTTCAACCACAGCGCCTAATAAAAACTTATTTACTCCATTAGTACTCATAAAATTTTATATGTTTTTAAGTAAAACTGAGGCGTGCTTAATGTGTCATCAACCGGTTGTTTACGGCATTTCAACGAGACACCGCAATTAGGAGCATCCTGAGGGAGGCAAGTTCCTGAAAGTTTAACAGTACCTACTGCAAGATATGCTGTCTAAGCATCTATAAAAACACCGAGTGGTAGACCAAATTTGACGGTGTAGTTGTTAACGATTGTTTACGTCGAACTCAGTTTAAGTGTTCTTAGTAAAACAAGCTTTGTAATTAGTGTTCTGTTTGGAACATCAATAGGGATTCTCTAATTTGGAAGTCTTAAATGAAACTCATCTGCAAACAATTTAACCATCCGTGCGTTTTAAAACAGTCATCTTCTTAAATTCAGTTCGTCCGTTCTTCATAGTCTTCAGTAAGTACGAGTAGAGTTTTAAATTACACTATCTCAGTTTTAAACGACGGAAATCTTTGTTCTGTGCTGAAAGCTTTAAAACTTGTAGTAGTTTGAATCTGGAATTTGCATTTTGTACGTAATGTATAAAATTTAATATTACTCTCTTGATTTTCAACAGTCAGGTAAGATAGTGAGCGCTCTTCCACTAACTGCACTGTTGTTTAATAGTGTTTAAGGTTCCATAGTTCATGTGTGTGTTATTACCATTTAAAAGACACATTTCTAAGAAAAGATTTATTAACTGTTGTAGAAAGGAGAAATAAGAATTGATATGCAATGGCTTCTGTAGCACAGTAAAGCATGCGGCTCCAGGGGCTAGGGCAAATGTAGGGGTTCATTCGATTGATCGAGTCTGGAGTCGGTGCATTTCATTCATTCATTCATGTTGCAGAAAAGAGAAATAAAAATAAAAAAACAATTCAACTCAATACGACCCACAATATAAGTCTTGGGTGGCAAAGCAAACAAAGCTTGAAAACCGTTTTCTCTAAAGCGGAAATATATATTAAACTACATTTTCAAGAAACATCAAGTACATAAAAATCTTCGCTTCCGTGTACATTTGAACGTACTTCAGCTTCCTCCCAAGAAATTACACATCCGTTCATGAAATCAGATCTACTGTACAATCACACTGGCGTGACATTTCACACGTCGCAGTCAACTTCATTGCTGTGACTCAGTCGTTGGTAAGTGTGTCTGGGCATTATTTGGGCAACTTTTATTGACGTTAACGCATAACGTATCCGGCGGGGACCCAATGACGTATCGCATTACTTCTGAATAAACAAAGGGGACAATTAGGGTTTCGAACTTCATGAAGGAAGTGGGACGTTGATTAAGGTTGAACATTAGTGGATGAACGTTAGTTGCATTCAGCTGGCCGCGTTTATGATTGTTATTTGTATAGCGACTGGGAGTATGATGTCAGACATGATCTGTCTGGGCTTTGAGCTATGTGATGTAGCATGTGCAGAGAAAGTTTGTGACAGGACTAAAAATATTTTTCAGAAATTGTGTTTTTCAAACGACGTTGTTTTGGCAAATTCAAAATAGAGGAATAATCAATATGCCTAGCCTTTTCCCAAATTTTTGGCGTCGGCTTCCAGTCTAACCGTATTCAGCTGAATACCAGTATTTTACATGGAGCGACTGCCTATCTGACCTACACAACACAGTAACTGGGTAATACGATACCCCTTAAGACTGGTTGTCAGACTTTCGGGCTTCTGACGACCCGTAACGACTGTCAAAGATCCATGAATGACAGCCGGGACCAACGGCTTAACGTGCTTTCCGAGGCACGGAGGAGTCTCGGTATGTAAAGATGGTCACCCATCCACATACCAACCCCGGCAAGTAAAGCTTTTCCTGACGGATCGACCCGTGCAGCAGTTATTACTTTTCCACGAGCTGCTCAATTCAAAATATAGGAAAGTAGTTAAAATAGAAATAAAAAGATTCGGCTTAAATGTATCAAAATGCACTCAAAGTATTTGCAAAAAATACAGATAATCCTAGATATCTCGCATATGGTAAACGGATAAAAGAATTTGCTATCCGATTTTAATTGAAAATTCGCATCATGGTTTTTTTTACCAATTTTGGGACCGAACAGTAACGAATTTATGATTAAAGCGAAACGAAATTTGGCGAATCCATTCAATATTGAATCAGTTTATTAAATCAGAATCCAAATGATAAAAGTAACTATTTGACGATTCTAACGAAGTGTCCTAAGCTGACGGTGACGAAAATCAAGCAGATTTCTTTTTGAGAAAATTGTATTACCGACTTCCTTGAGGCTAATTTTCGTTTCGTATTTTTAGAAAATTCTTAGGCATAGTTACTAAGCTGACAGCTGTGTATCTATCAACTTAGTGAGTTTGCTTTTAAAAAGTTTCGTTGTTCAATTACTTACTTAACTAAACACAGTACCTAAACATGTAGAATCCTTAAGGGCTAATGTTTCTTCTCCCAGTCATTTAAGTTCAACCCAGCTTATAAATTAACGTAGATAGTTCAGCTAATTGGTACAATTACGAACGCGACACGGCCGCATTCCGTGGCTACCATTGTTATCTAAACGACGCCATTTTGTTATTTTAAAGCCAGATCGTCACTTGTTATGTAGAGCATAAATAATTTGATTTCGACGTTTGTTTTTACTTTTTAATTGTTCTGTACCAAAAACGAGGTGTTTAACCCTAGCGGATCGGCGTTACGAACGTTAAAAATTAACACTAGTTTCATAGTTTGTAACAACAATAGATTGAATCACTATAGTTGCCATTAAAATGTTAATTTTCCGTTATACATAGTTTAATTTAAATGCAGAAGCAGTGAATTAGCTTCATCTTAGTCAAGCGTTCATGTATTAATCGAATATAATACAGTTTTATTAGTCATACAATAGTATAACATTATGCGATATTTATGTGCCATTTAAATCTATGCTACATTAAACTTTTTATCATAAAGTTTGGGAGTTATTGAATGTTGTAAGAAGGGTTAACGATGTCCGCTTGCCAACTGTCGCCTTCCCAAAAATAGCGAGCAGTTTGCTTGCAATTATTAGAGCACGTAGTGGGTTTCGTTTTCTACAGGAGGAAATAATACCGGAACGTGTTCACGGAATTTCTTTAAAAAAGACCCGAACGGGTGTTATTAAACATTCTTTACTTGGAATAGCTTTTTAAATTGCCCGTTATTTTATAAAATATGAGAAAGAGCATTAGTCTCGTGATTGTAAGTTGCGGTTTCCTCACAGATGTTATGGGTTTGATTTTAGGTTTAAGTAAATGCGTTATAATTTTCTGAAGAATAATTATGATATACCTACCTATGCCGCAGTTCTTTTCTTATAATTATAACTCAAGGGTAGTGTTAGTACACTAATCTGAAGTTATAAGACAAGCTACAGAACAGTTCAAACAGATGCAGGACACTTCATCTTTTTGTAAAAGCCCGTTTTGGAGAAATGTACCTTTTTGGAACAAAAATTTGAGTTCCTATAAAATATTATGAGCTGAGGTAACCGCATAAATACTTCAGGCTCCCACACCACAGACACGCGTGACCTGACAGCGCGACGCGATTATAGTAAAACAATTTCTATGAAAACTTCTTGGAAATGGTTCTACCAGAATCGCGTCCCGTCGCGCCTCTCTGGGAGCCTTAAGAAACTCATCTGCCAATATCGCTACTTAACACAAAGAAAATAAGTATACATTCTTCTCCAGTATTTTTACCTAGTGTCAGTTCTAAAATTATTTGCTTTTAGCATCGTGTGTGTTAGACAGCGGTAATTGTGTTACGAGGATGCATTAACTCCACCCCACCTGATGTCGAGAAAGAAAAAAATGTATTAGTAACTTATTTGCAAGCGGAAATTGTATCAGTTGACATGAAAGTGTCTGTGGTTATAAACACAAGGCTTATGTAGGGAACTAATAGGGATAAGGTTTAAATTGATATTATACCTGAATAGAAAACTGATTTGGCCATATTTCTGTAGTTGGTTTATCTTAGGTCATGTTAGGCGCCAATATACGTATTTTATTTCTTCTTTCTGTCTTTAGTCATCTTTAGAAAAATCTTTGTAAAACTTTTTTTTTGTGGGTATTATTTATATTCGGAACGATGTTGACTAGGGAACAAAAAAAAAATGTCCGTCAGTTAGATAATAAAAAAATATTAGACACGTATTTTTTGCTTTATCATATTAATAAAAAAAAGGTTCAGATAAAACGCATTAAAGTTGGGGTCCCCGGCTCGCTACGTCACAAATCAATATAAAATATACCGGGGAATGATGTCATGCCACATTTTATCTCAATGTATTGGCGTAATTTGATTTGATTACGTAAAAAAAATAAAAATACGTGTCCAATATTTTTTAATAATTTACATGACGGAGAAAAAAAAAATTGGTGACTTCTCTATTATTTACTTACTTACTTCAGAATGTAAAAACAAGTATATACTTACTATAGCAAGCTTACATTACACCAGTGTATAGGAACGACTTCGTACATTAACACTAGATACATTTAACTTAACGTGTTTCTTGTACGGCGTGGGTGGTTCGACATTAATGGTGAAACTCAATTTATCCCAGCAAAAAGCGTCAGTAATAAATAACTCGGCATACCAAAGAAAATTCAGCCCTCTAAATAACCAACTCTTTTGGAATAAAACTTAAACTACGAACGCGAAGCAATTTACCAAGTTAGCTTACTTTCTTACTTATTTACTTCAATGAAAGAGCTCGCATAAATATTTGAAAACATAATTTTACTCGTCGCAGTTTGGGAAGGAAGTAAGCGACATTTTTGTTTCTATAGAGCTATTGTGTTCAGTAATATACCTGCGCGAATTTTGGGGCTGGTCGCGTGCTCGAGTTTTTATAAAGTTAAGTATTCGTTCCGACTTATTTAACCTTTTGTGCGAGGTGACGCGGGCTAAGCGCTAGGGGAGGAGCTCCCATGTTGATTGAAGATACGCCATACAATTGTACCGAAATAGTTTCCTATTGTCGTGCTCTTGTTGTGACACATTACAGTCAAGTTCTTTAAGTTGTTGACTTTGTAACCTGCCATTACATATGCATTATGCATTTAAAATTGTCAGGAAATAACGTCACCTCAATGTCGAATTATATTTAGATTTGTGTATACTTTAGCCTGAGATTTACTAAAATGTCTCTTTAATTTCGACATGGGAGAGGAGCGCACATCTGTAGAGTATTAATTGGGCTGTTGAAACATCTACAGTTTATAGTGGGTAGTGCTCATTTTTTGTGCGCACATGCACAGACATATATTTAGCGTTGAGTCAATTAATAACTTGAATAGAGTAATTTACTGTCCCTAAAATATGCACCAGCTTCACGCCTATTTTACTCTTAGCTACCCCAGCGACCGCCAAATTGCATAACAAAGAAAAAAACAAAAGACAGCTCGAACAATGGCGTGCGTGACGTATAGCGAGTCTCAGGAGCGATCGTCATTGTTCCTACTCTCTGTAGGGACTCTGCACTCTGCAGGGAAGTCGAATTTCGGAGCCGTCGCCCTCTGAAGCTAAACTTTTTTCTCTCAACGAGACCGTCGCACATTGCGGTAGTGCGAGGTTCATCGTAACAATTACGCTGCATCTCTAATAAGTGTGGGCGATGCGTCGTCGTGCGGTCACCAACCCCTCGCAACACGCTGAGCATTGACTACGCCATTATAATGCCTCGTATGTCGTCACGATAAATACCATCACTAAATACCTTGTTGCGTCACCACTGTGCCCGAACAATTTACACCATGAATTATGTGCATGTATGCCGAGGGCCCTTTGTTTTGCTTCCTCGTATCCAATCCTCATTAATCCATATTCAATCATACGCGCACGGATAAGCATTGAAATTCATTATTCTTACACCCTACCCCGATTGAAACAAGTACTGTCTGAGAATATCACGGTGGCAGAACTGATCGTATTTCAAGTGCATCTTGAGATGTGGATCATTTTGTAATCGGAGATAGCATTGAGTTGCATCGGCTCACTGCAAATCCCGTTAAAGAAAGGCTTGATTGTGCCTTTTCTTGCGTACGAGTACTTAATTGCTTAATTAATTCTAACACGGTTACTCATGACTTATTTCCACTTGAGTATAACAAGAATTTTATGTGAGTGAAAACTGTTTAAATTTAATACAAAGGCTACAATTGAACAAGTTAAGGTGGACTATGAAATGTACAGCTCTTTACCTCCGCGGCCGTATTTCTATTTTAAGCACAGGTATCTGGTAGAACCAGGCAATCTCAGCCACCTCCACTATGCTCGGCTTTAAATAAAATTAAAACCTCTATGAAATTCCTCGCGGCTTGCAACCTTTTTAAATAAATCTTTGTGTAGGAACGAGTGACGGAATGTAGAAACTCTGTGGACGAATTATTTTGAAGATGGAACGTGAATTGCATCTGTGCGCTGCCATTATTATTTCGACACCGAAGCTTTTAGCACAAAAAAAGGAATGCCACTTGACCGGGATCCTTCCCATATCGGTGGTCCATAATCGTGCTATTTTCTGATATAAGAATGTGGAAAGATTTGTCGCATGTGAAGGAATCCATGGTCGTGGGGGTCGTTCAACGACCGTGCCGACCTAAAAACTACCCGACAATGTGGTCGCGAGGCGGAACCACACAGATGAAGGATAAGGGAGATTGTTTATTGCTTACGAACGTTTCGGCCGGCTGGCTCGAGACGTCGCCGATTGGGAGACTCCTTTTTTGAACTGTGCGAAATTTTATTTATCGATTCCATTCCCCTTTTGTATTTCTTTTGAGGGAAGTGCTTGTGTTGCATTTATAAATGTTTCATCATTGTTATCGTGAAAATTGTATGTTTCATAATCACCCTTCGCCTACGAGACGAAAGTTCGAAACGCAAAAAAGTCCAAAACAAATTACAGTAGCTACAGCAATTTCGAATATTAACGAACTCCTTAATTTTTGCGCGCATAATTAATTAAATTCTATAACAAAGTTTTATTTTAAAACTCATCCGAACCTGAATATTTCACAAAGGAGGAGATTTAAACATTTTCACGAAATGAATTCAAGTGCTCTTACTTTAGCTTTAAACGCTTCTTTTCAATGAGGTTGAATCAGAAGCGGGAGATGGCTGGCTGCGGTCCAAAGTGCTTTGTTTTTTATGGCCTTAGGACGCCCCTAACAACAGTGGAGACGAGCGATCCGGTCAAGTGGCCCCGACTTTTTGTTTGTCTGCGCTAAGATTTCTTTAAAACATGAAAGCTCATACATTTTAAGGAACATTTCTCTCAAGAACGTGCGGAGCAACGTGTACATTGCTTTCGAAATCGATCGCGTGGTTTTATTTTCTAAGGTTTCGTAATAATACCCTGCTGGTGTTGCGGGTTTGTCCGAAAGGGATATCGCGGCCCCGGCACACAGGCAACGGAAGGAACACGGGTGGGTTTTAGTCAGTAAAAGTCTGACACACCTTCTCGCTCTGCCCAGAGCGGGAGAACTCATTTGATGATTTCCCATCCTGAAAAAACAAAAAATGAAAAAAAAAGGTTACGTAATACTGTGACCTGAAAATTTTATTGAAACAATACAGTACGCAGGGATCCGAATACTTTAGATTTACGATAAATAAATAGATACTACTGAATTATACAAAGCGATTGAGAGACATAGGCAATACAATTTCATATCTTGAGGCGATGATATAAGTAAATATACACACAATATAATCTCAAAATAAAATATTTTACTACAAACGAACTCTGAATGCTACAGGTTGCCTTCATAAAACTGTTGGCTTTAGCTGTCCAAATGTAAAGACAATATCTACACCTTTACTATAATATTGGGTCCCCACCTATGAAATTGGCGTTTTTTTTTCTCACAAATAGAGAACCTCGTCACTTCTATGATTTAAAATATTCATCAATTGCTTGGTATTATATCGAATAATGACCATCATAGACCAATACCAACCAAATAACAAACCATGGTTTTTTTTTACCAATAATAAAAAAACCTTATTACTTGTAGTTTTATAAACATAAAACATAAAAAATACCTTAAAAATGACTCCTCATTTTGTTAGCAGAAATGGCCACTATTTGTTTTAACTTAGCCAAAACTTATTTTTGTCGCTTAATCTAAGTGGCATAATCGTTAACTTAGTTTTTAAACATTAGTGCAAAAAGGATTTAAAACATTCGTGTTCATGGTTGTGATATAAATTAAGAAAATGTTAGTATGAAAAATGCAACTTCTTTAAAATTGTCCATACAAAACGCTGATTTCATAGGTGGGACCAATTGTATTTTTGTTAGTAATGAATAAACTGAAAAACGACTGCAAATATTTTTTCAAATTCTTTCACCGGTACAGTGTAACATTGGCTATAATTTATAAAGAGTATCTTTATAAATTATAGCCAATGTTACACGGACAAGGCCGCTGGCGGAAACTAGAAAAAAAACGGCGGTTATTCTTTAAACATTATTTATACATAGTACATTTTACTTTCACATAAGTACATGTGCTGTATTACTTACTTATGAAGTAAAACATTTATCATAGTGTTAAGCTTTTTAGCATAAATCATAAGTTTGTAAGTTGCAATTTTATCGTTGTTTCAGTATTACGTAGTAACATCTTTATGTTCAGCGCAGTTTTAAAGTTTTATTTTATTTATGGAGAGAGATGAGAGAAGGCGAATCATATTATTAGGTAGAATCCCAGTATAAATAAGTACAGTATTCTATCTTCATAGAAAATGACCGAAACGACGCGCTTCGAAATCTCAGTGTATATTCAGTACGCAGCAGTATCTAGTGCGCGGCAGTTACGCACCACGGACGCGTAACATATATCTACCTAGCGGCCGTAGGTAATTATTTAAAGGTCACTGCCGAGATATAATACTGCTACTTATTTATTCTGTCGTAGAATGTACCTGATAAAGGTTAGGTGGCTATCTCTTTTATATGCAGAGCTGAGTTCAAGTAGAATCGTAGCTTTTAGAAGTTCTGCGTTAGTGCACTAACCATGCCTATGAGGTACACAGGCTGAATTTCAGTGCTTTGGCAACCTTTCAGGGGTAGTGATTTTAAACAATTTTACCATGGGGCTAGCTTTGAAATAGCGAACAAAATAAAACACAGACAGATTGCCAATGAATTGCAAGACAGCCTGTATACGTTTATTTGCTTTTGGGAGTTTTTTTAAACACATTTAAAACTATAAAAGATAGAGCCCATTTCTTGTTCCCTTTTTTGTCTCAAAAATATGTTTCCATTTCAATATTATACCTTGCATTTATAGCTGTATTAACGGAACCACAAATGTTTTATGTCGTTAAATTGACACTTTTACACCTACCCTTATCAGTATTTACGATGGCAGTTTATTTCAATAACCTTGGAGTAAAGCTACCAAATATTGAAGGCACAAACTTTATGTTTTATCAGAATACATAAAATATTTAATTTATGAGAAAACGCCTGAAAGCGAATTCCTCCAAGGACGATCTGAAAGTTACTTAACCAAATAAGTAATGAACTTATATAAACTTCTGAATTTTAATTTATACCGGGATTAATTAGCAGAAATAATAATGTGATTCATTCGTTTATTTTAAACTTTTAATCAGGATAGGAAATGACTAGATTAATGTAAGTATCAAGTACCCACTTTTGAAATAAATCCTTTGTTTCTGGACAGGCAAAAAGTCGAAACACAATTGAGATCTTCTTCTTCTCGTGTGGTTAGTGACTAACATGGTGTCAGAGTTTTAAAGCCGGCCATGTGCCTCTGACTTGGCTTCACATGCCGTCAAGAAATATCTCTCAGGCATGGCGTTTGCTCACGATGTTTTCCTGCACCGTTTTTGAAGCAAGTGATAATTATACAATATGTGCATGAATCCGAAAAGTCAGAGGTGCGTGCCTTGGGTTCGAACTCAAGACTTATGGCTTGGCAGTCCGACCGTCATACCACTAGGCTATCATTGCTATACACAATGGAGATAATTGTAGAGCTTCTGTTTATATTAGTTTACTCTTCCATGCATAAGGTGTAGTCACACGAATACAAATATATACCTTCACGTCTGTGTAAAGGCTGCTGCAAGCTGGCGCTACGCGATACAGGTAATTGTTCTACCGTGAAGTTTTCTTAGAAATTGTTTTATTAGAGTCGCGTCACGCTGTCCCGTCGCGCCTGATCGCTAGAGCCGTTATACCAAGACGAAGGCTATATTACCGTACACTTCGCAAGTTAGGTAGATTACAGCCCACCCGCACTGGGCCCGCGTGGTAGATTACAGCCCACTCCTTCTCGAAGAGAGGAGGCCTGTGTCCCAGCTGTGGGAATTACTTCGCCAGTTAGGTATGTCTTGTTTACTTCCTGGAAATTGGGGCAATCCTGTTGCCATTAACTGGGTACAAATCTACGTATAGATTCCGAGTTGCTACTGGGTGTTTTTCAATGACCCAGCTATCGAATCCCCACACTCAGTAGCCGCATATGCTAACATTAGATCAACGAGATATGTAGTAACACGAATACAATATAGTACTTGTATTAAAACAAAAAGTACATGTGGACGAAAACAGCGGTTTACAGATGAACACAGGAAGGTACATCACCTGTCATGTTACAAATCAATTATAGGTGTTCCAAAATACGTTCGACATGCAGCCTTCACCACAAGGATTGGCAGAGATACACGTCAACACACATTATTGTGTTGTAAACAAGGAAACCAAATTATGTTCCCTGCCTGTTTTGTTCCGGAGAGCAATTTTTGAAATTACATCTATGGTTTCAGAAGTAGCTATCTACTTTGCCTTTGTAAATTTTTACCTATGGTATTACCAGCTTGGTGCCTTGGGTTTTGGAGTGACGATCGCGTACCGACAGACGTAGCGTTTGAAGGACTCAAGGTGGAATGATGACCTGGTGAAGGCCGCAGGAATCCGCTGGATGCGAAAGGTACAGAACCGGTCGAAGTGGCCGTGGCGGGGAGGCCTATGTCCAACAGTGGGCGTCTTCGGCTAACATGATGATGATGATCACCAGAATTATGAATAACAGCGCACACCAAACTAAAAACTTTCAGCAAGTTTGGTAACAGGCCTGGTAAAGTATAGTCCCAGGAAGAAGCTCTTTGGATGTACTCCTGTAATATGTCAAAAACTGGAGTCATCCTTTTTTATTCTATGACGTAGCTTCCTTATACTATAGATACAGTTAGAGAACTGGTGTTATAAGCGCAAAAAGTAAAAGTATGTTGAAGTAACTTGTAAGCCATTTCGAATGAAGACTTTTACTCAAGTGATTTACAACTCCTGAACGTTGTACTGAAAATATAGCCCTCGTAAAAGTCGCAACTAAGTCACGAGTGTAGCTTGTCCACTCTGAAATGACGCGCTCCACTACGACATTTACGCATACGGTATTGTGGGTTTCTATGGGTAAGGCGGTAGTCGGGCGCGTCATTTCAGAGTCAATCTATCTGCCTAGCCTTTTCCCAACTATATTGGGGTAAGCTTCCAGTCCAACCGGATGCAGCTGAATACCAGCATTCTACATGGAGCGACTGCCTATCTGAACTCCACAACCCAGTAACTGGGTAATACGATATCCATTGTTAAGACTGGTTGTCAGACTTTCGGGCTTCTGGCGACTCGTAACGACTGTCAAAGATCCACAAATGACAGCTGGGACCAACGGCTTAACATGCTTTCCGAAGCACGGAGGAGCGCGTCATTTCAGAGTGGACCAGCAATACTTTCCAAGGAATTGCTCATACCCGTCACATGATATATGCGATGCACATCTCAATTTAAATGGTCTATTTTAAGAGCCACTTAACAATCAACTGCCACCCAGTGCGGTCATAAATTAACACAATTAACAGCAGGAAAGAATTATGTAGAAGATAAAGTGGACAAGTGCGAGTCGGACACGCACACGAAGGGTTCCGTAGCACCTTACAATATTAAACACGTGTTTTTTTAAATACTTTAGTTAGAAAAAAAAAGCTGAACAAAACTGGTGGCTTGCGGCTAAGTAATAACAGCCGCACGGATCTATCGATCAGGTTAAGCTACGCTTGCCGTGGTTGGTCCGTGGATAGGTGACCATCTTGATATACCAAGACCCCTCCGTGCCTCGGAAAGCACGTTAAGCCGTTGGTCCCGGCTGTCATTTGTAGATCCTTGACAGTCGTTACAGGTAGTTAGAAGCCCAAAAGTCTGACAACCAGTCTTACCAAGGGGTATCCTGTTACCTAGTAACTAGGTTGTGGAGGTCAGGTAGGCAGTCGCTCCATGTAAAATACTGGTATTCAGCTACATCCTGTTAGACTGAAACCCGACCCCAACATAGTTGGGAAAAGGCTAGGTACATGATGTTGTTATAGCTGCCATCGTTGCACACTCTCTGGTTCTGTTCTCCTCCTCCAAGCTCTGTGCCGTCTCTAATCGTGTACTTCACTTGTTTATTATTCTTTGCATTGAGCATTACACATGTAAACATTTCAAGTGTCTACCTATTATGGTTCAAAAGATACAGCCTTGTGACAGACAGACGGACAGTGGAGCCTTAGTAATAGGCTTCCGTTCGCACCATTTGGATACGGAACCCTAAAAAGGACGTACATTGATCTTAAAGTGTCATAAACTTCTATTACTCTTGTCATTGTCTCCTTTACAGCGTTTATTAAAACTGCTGGTACAGTAACCGTTGTTTGGTTAGAGCCGTTATGATCATGATTAAGTTTTATGGTATTAATTAGTTAAACAAAGATGGTGGCAAGGGATACGGGAGTTGATTTAATTGTTGGGAACTTGCTGTATCATGGAGTGTGGTTACTAATTAGCGGTCGACCAATAATAGACCTTCGAGTATCGTACTGCTGCGGTTAGAAAAGTAATGATTTGAAGAACAGTTGTATGTTAGAAATTTATAACCCCACCTTAACCACCGCAATTATATTTGAAATACTACCATTTTGTTAAATCTAGGTAGAACAAGCGGCCGTTCATAGAATAGAACATTGTCATGTACGATATTTTTCGGTAAAAAGTTGGGATTATATTACAGTATTAATCTTACCCTGGCATGTGGGGTGTCATTGTCTAGAACTCTAATAGAGTACCTACAACTTTTTTTTTTATCTTCCGGAATGATGAAATACGAGTAAGTGAACGTAAAAGTTGTTAGTTTTAGACCATTTTTGTACGAGCTCTATCGCAACAACTAAACAAGTTAGGCATTTGAAACTTCCTTGTATCATATACCGTCATACTGTATTTAATCAATAAATAAATATTAAAATGGCCGATTCATAAGGTATTTTATTAATTTAATTATGGGCGATTTTCTGCAACTACAAAAAATAACTTTGTAATTTACAGTATCATTATGAAATACAAGTTTATCTTTGCGATTTAAAAAATTAAAATTAGAAAATATTTTTCGTTTAGTACCTATTTTCATTGATATGCTAAATATTGTATTTATTGATACTTCAACTGTTTGTGTGCGAGTTCGACTCGCACTTGGCCGGTGTTTTACTAATTTATGAAAAAAAAAATCGCACTCTTTTAACCTGCAAATGGGCATTAATGTTAGCTAAAAGTTTAAGAGTGCATGCTCATACTCGGGGCAGAAGGCGAACATTTTAAAATATCGTGATGATCATCGCCGTGTGAACGGGCCCTAAGGCTAAAAATCTTGACAACTCAATTTCCAATACAGTAAACCAAGAAAATTACACGCGTGTGAAGCCGTGTGCACATTAGCTTGTTAGTATTACCATAACTAAAAGGTAACATAATGTGCCAACTTCCACCTTGAACTAACGGTTTGAATGTCAGGACTCAAACATCAAAGAGCTAACAACTAAGACAAACACAATTTAAGTCTCATTACACACAGACGTTGCTCAAACTTACTGAAATATACATTAAAACTTAGATTTAGTACGCGTCTATAAATTATTCACTAATTAGACACAAGTTTTGGTCGTCAATTACACCAATTTTGATGCTCGTTAAGTGCAAGGAAGTATTAAAACTCGGCTTAGAGTAATAGTAACGCCGTTCAATTAATCAGTTGATTATAATCTAATGGATCTTTTACACATTTTGGGCGTGTTAACATTTTGTTAAGATTTAATCTGAAGTTAATGTCGCTATTTAGAAAGTTTATGTTTACTAAATATTGTCATAGTTCCAGTTGATTAAGAATTGGTTTTATATTTTACTATGCTATTGCAAAAAATAATATTATATAGAAATTGCGAGTAGGTACCAATTTGATTTGACATAATCATATTGGTATTGTGTATTGTGCTTATTCCTCAACCATTTGGATTTGAATCGAAAGTATTTGGATGTACTTACAGTAGCAATTTTTTGCTCCACAATTACACATCTGTATTTCTACTCAATTTTTTTCTTAATTTTGTACGAGTTAAACACAGCAGCCGAGAACGTCAAAATGCGGTTAAATTTAATCCCCCGCTATGTTAATCCAGTCGCATTAAGTACGGGACTACTGTGTTAATAATTATGTATGTTAATCTTGTTGCAGGTACGTGTCCAGGCCGTTCGACGGTAAAGTAATTATGAGGAGACCCTTTTTTTATTAATTTATGACTTTTTCTTTTTTCCGCTCTCTTTTAACCTACTACAAAATGACATTAATGTAAGCTAAATATTTGAGAGTTAATGTTCGTACTCGGGGCAAAAGGTTAATTTATGGTATATAGCTATGAAGCTGAACATAAACTTGCAAAGAAATAAACAACAAACGGTTGTTATAAAACATTTATTTAAGTACATGTAAGGTTAAACTAAGATTAGTGTGACCAGCGACGTTTCTTTTTTGGAACAGCGAATGTAAAAAAGATTTTTAAAGAAAAACCTTTAATCCCATTCATCCGAAATAAAATAAATAAAGTCCGTGATTAAGTTTCTTTGTTACACGGTAGGCCTGACTTTATAACAGCGGAACAAAACGGATCCGAGTTTTCACAGTATTTGATAAGATCCGAAGCCCGACAACAAGCTATTCAGAAAGTTTCCCCTTTCGCGGAGCGATCATCAGTATGTTTTCTTATTAAAACTTGAGTCGGAAACAAGTTAGCTGTTGTCTTCACTCAAGTTTATCGTTAAATACTGTTTAAGGTAAAATAGTATGGTCTGTTCAAAAAGTATTATAGGATAGTGTAAACAAACTCCATCCAGGGTAAATTGTTACGCAGTTGCTCACCACTTTTTCCAAAATAATTATTGTTTGAATAATATGATCAAATTGTTATTGAGCGGCGAAAATTAAGGTTATAAAATGAACCTCAATTGCCAAATGAAAATCATCTTTCAGGTTTAAAAAAATTAAATAATCGAATCAAAGCACTCAATTTGTAAGTGGCACTACAAATTAGCATCCACCTATTCGTTTTCTGATCCATTTTTTTACATTTTCATCCGATACCTACTTTTGGCTGGTAGAGTCGAATATCTCAATTGTGCGAGATTTTTTTTATGGCATAACCATAACCTGCGGTTATGGCATTACACATAACCTGCGGTTATGGCATTACACATAACCTGCCGTTTCTGATAGTTAATTGAACTTAATCTATTTCCAAGATAAGATCAAATAAAATCATTTATTTATCCAACACATAAGTATACACACACACATGGCATGCAAGATGCTATATAAAATTATATCAGTCATGTTTTACCTTAACGGCGCACAAATATAAAACAGGTAGGTTATTTTGGTTAACTAGTAGGACATAAACATAAAATAATTATACATTTTTCCATTAATTCATTATTCAAAGCAATTAACGTATCAAATGAAAACTTAATCAATCAAATCACAATAAATGTACACACTACAGAATAGTGTCATGAACTCGTCATAGAAATGTATAATAAAATTAGCCAGTTAAAAGTCAAAGGAATAAAAATCTACATATTTCACACAAGCCAGATTAGTTTATCAGTCAGAAATTCGTCAGTGCTTTCTCTAAAAGAAGGCTTTTTAAACCTACTTCTTAATTTTTCTGTTGTATATTCCCCAAATCTCCTGTAAAGTGATTTTACTAGTTGTTTTTATTTAAAACAACCAATCACATGTCATAATGAGATCTAACCGTAGATTAACTTAGCCTGGAGTTAATCAGGCATTCAGAAACCGTTTGATACTACAGTCTTCACACACTGGTTCATACTGTACAATTAAGTTTCAATAGCACTTACGCACTTGTTTTAACATAAGCAATGTACAGTTCAAACTCGATTTTTCTAGAATAGGTAGGTATTATAAATGCGAAAGGATGTTTGTTTATTTATTTATTTGTTATGCTTTCATGCTAAAATGGCTGAACAGATTTGGATGAAATTTGGCACATGGGTAGACCATGACCTGGGTTAGGACATACACTACTTTTTATCCCGATATTCCCACGGGATCGAGAATTATGCGGGTGAAATGGCGGGACGCAGCTAATAATCTTTTACGGATAAAATAAAGGTCAATTTCTCGATTGTTATTCCCTTATCTCACGTTTGGTAGGTATATAACTGTCAAAACAACGACGGAATTTGAGTTATGGCTGCTAAAGATACCTTTGAAATGTCAGAATGAACTGGTAAAGACTATACTTATCTGATATCAGAACAAAGCTGGCCTTAGCTTGGGAGTGATTTTAGATCTTACACATGACATACAACTTGTGTACTGCTATGGCGCGAGATACATGCGCGCGGCTTAATAATAACACCAGGAGCGCGTAAGGCCTTTTCCTCATTGGTCAGTGCGGTATAGTATGTTCGGTATACCGAAACAATGCCACACTGCTTTCATTTCCAGACCTGACGTATAGTTTTCGGTATAATTTGTGCAGTACCGCTTAATTCATTGAAATATCACGCTCAATAAGCTTTCGGTACCGAGTATACCGAGCATGCTGTAAAACGCGTGACGTATGAGCAGGTACCGCACTGGATTTCTACGCGACGCGGTAAACCGAAACGATCCAGCCCCCTCCCGCGTATTCCGAGCCAACCAGGGAACGCTCATTGAAATATAGACGCTCGGTAAGCTTTCGGTACCAAGTCTACCGAGCCTGCTGATCCCGCATCGGTGACGTACTGATCAGTGACGAAAGGGCCAAAGACCTACGAACTTTTATACACGGTAATTTACACATTGCATATACACCGCGTAGGTGTCTGGACTTATACAAGCACTTTAGGCGCGACTGACTGTACCTGTGCACATGATCTGAACAATATTATGTCTGGACTTTAAAACAGAGTTTGAGCCCTGAGTTTGTTTCGCCATTTCTTCTCAGGGTTAATCAGATAGGAAATGTCGACTCTATAATTTTTTAATGACGTTTATAAGTGATTCCGATATCCTATTGCGCCGACACGGAAGGTTTCTTTATAGAAAAACGCCATCTGTGTCGCAAACAGTGTGCAGCATTTAGCTTTTATTTTTCAATCGCTATACAAGGTGGCAGGGACATCGACGCGAAAACTTTTACCATGGATTCAGTACATGATTCTAAATCCCCGGTGCCCCCGTTCGGTTATAAAAAAAAATTAGCTGTTTCACAGAAAAGTGCAATACTTACACGGTCAACATGTATGGAACAGCAGATTTATTTTTTAATAACCTACGAAAAATTTCAACGCAGGGCGGTTTAGGATCACGTGTTGAGTCCATGGTAACACTTTTCGCGTCGATGCTATTCAGTATATTCGCGTTCTAGTTGCGTTCTCGCAACGTTCTAGTTACAAACCTGTGACGTCACAAACCTGTGACGTCGTAAACGTCAAAAATATACGCGACATGATGATGACACTGCACATTCGTGTCACCTCACTGAGAAACAGCCAGTTACCGCAACTGTAAGAAGGCTTTTAGCAGGATTAAAAGCGAAGCTGGATTAAATTTAAACAGTATTTGCGCGGTCCCCACACTACGCGGCTTTTATGAAAGATAGATATAATTTCTCATTCATGTTCCTCTCCAAATTGTAGATTTAACTTATTACGAAACTGTGACGAAGCTGTTTCTCTTTTAAATTAGGTTATGTTTTTTAAAATTGCTAATTTAAATACTGTCACGCTCGCTCTCTTGAGATCTTTAAAATTTAGAAAGTTTTCAGAAATAAGTAGCTTTCAGAGTTATAAAGTACGAGACATTATAACTTGTAATTTGAGTTTTCTCTATCAATTTTATAATTCCTGATTTAAATATTTCTGCTACTGATATCATTGATCAATAAATGTGTTTTTTCTGAAATGAATTAGGTATTTATTTATCAATTATTAAAAAAAAAAAAAAAATCTTATCTATTTTACCAATGTTATTGATGTCAAGGAATAATGAATTTAACCTTTACCAATTTTACAATTATTTATTTTATCAGAATAAAAAAAAAATTGTGCCTTTTTACCAATGTTATCAATTTTTCAATATCAACGCATATATTAAGTAAGGTAGTTCATTTATCTGATTTATTATTGAATGCAAGTGGTGTTTACTTTAAGTAACTGTTGCACTGTCCTTTTACTTAAAAAAAAAAGTATTATTGTATTTGTATCAGTGTAATCAATTGTTGGTGAACCTAATAAAATAAATAAATATCTTATGATAGTATCAGATATTAATAAGAAGCACATTATTAATAAAAACAGTGTTACAAGTGAAACAAAACCCCCTGTGAAGCTCACCTTTGTATTTACTATTAACTCACAAAGGGCGTCATCTGCTCGCATTGGGGAACAAAAGACTAGCGTCTATGTCTTAGGGGATGCTTCTATAGATAACGATATCGACACACGATACTGTTATGAAGAAATGTTTTTAGAAGCTCATAGGAGTATTGTTAGTTGTCTTTTGTTTTATTATTTTGATTTTGATATATTTTCCTAAAATCTGCATCACCTGCATATATTTAAAGAGGGTGACTTGTAATTTGACATATTCCTTCTAGGTCGTGATACTGTGACCTATTTGCAACAATTAAGTACCCTATAAAGCCTAGGCGAAAATTCATGAGATTCAAGAAAACCCTTTCCAATTTTTTTTTTAATTTTCCCAGAACTCGTCACTAAATATGAAGATTAAGACTAAATGAAGATGACTTCCACGTGACTTGTTCTCTTAATGCCATAGTAAAATTTTGAGATAACTATGTCAAAATTCAAGTCCGTAGATGATTTTTGAAAATGGTTAATAAACTTTATTACTTGAATTTTTAACTGTTTGATATTTTTGAAAATTTGGTTATATTGAAAGGTTTGTATAAGGTACCCAATGGAATCACTTATTGAGTCTATAATGATCCCACTGTTGGGACACAGGCATCCTCTCTTTGATTGGTATATTTTTTTGTGATTAATTACATTCATGACATATAGGTAAGTAATTGTCATTGAACATCTCACATAGCTATATTTAATTATTTGTGACATTGTTGATCTGGTTATTTAAATGAAATTTATTTATTATTATTACTCTCCCTCATAGTAATTAAGTGGCATGTAATTTTTGTATTTTTTTTTGAAATTGTAAAATCTTTAATATTCGACACAATGTAAAAATTGTTATGAATAAATAAATAAATATATAGGGAGTGGGCCATCACCTGCATGCTTACACAAAAATACGTGTATCTGTTGGTACTGGGTAGTTTTAATTTACAGAAGCATGTTTAAGTAAGTACCTATTTATTTACATTGCTGCGCTTGTTTATGCCCATATATATATTTTAGTTGGTCTGCATAGATAAGATTATTAGCAGCTATAAAAGCAGCTCCGGTAAATACGGAAAGTGTTTTTCTAACCTATTTCAATCACAATATCTTATCATTCCTGGCGGTTCTTTATGGTTTCCCCAATAATGCTTTATCTTCAAACTTAATATCAAGCTTTTTGAAGTACTAAAAATATTAGTTTTTAAAACAAAGTGCACCCAGATAGCGGTCTGCCACCCGCTCCATTCCAGGTCATCTCCAGTATAATATGAAGCCATAAATTTCCAAGCTGGTCAGGAGAGTGTTATCTCCTTCATAGCACCTACCTCCTCACGGAATTCATGAGACACAGACAATGGTTATTGTCGCCTGCCCACCGTGATATAAGACGACCATTACTTACTCGTACATTTTGGGGAATATTATGGAGACGTCTTGAATAACGTGTGCGATAATGTAGAAATAATTGTATGATAAACTGAAGAAGATCAGGGTGGTAGAGATAGGCAAATAAATTATTATCCTAGTTTAACTATCAGTTAAGATGACACTGTAGTATGAAAAAATACTGAGGTAGAAACAGAGGAAATATTGATAAGAATAAGCTAAAATTTTCAGATAACACAGAAAACGAAATGTCGTATTCTGTGTTATCTAAAAAGACAATGGTCACGCAAATGTCATTTTTAGGTGATGGCAACCCTAAATGAAATGGGATAAGGCTAGGTAGAGAGTGAGCCGTGATATACAATGCCCATAGAAATTAAAGTAAAAATTATAGAAAATTAACTTTAAAAGGTCTATTTTTTTTCGTTTTTTATATTTACGTATATATTTTTTTTTATATCCCTCTATGATTTTATGGACTTACAATTGTGTTTTTTTTTTATAAATACTGTTTTTATTTAGAAAAAAGTGTATTCACCTTCTTTTTTTTTCATAAACGACAAATTATAATAAAAAATGTTAGGTAATCCGATAAAATAACTCATAAGCATTTAGAAATCATAAATAGAATTCAAATCGAGCCAATAACATTGGAGATATGTTAAAAGCTACACAAAAAAAATTGAGTAACATGAAAAATATTAAAGATAGACTCCCTATAATTTTTCATGAATATTCAGCAAAATACGGGCACGCCCATGTCATATGGCCATGGGCGACATTGTATATTTGTTTTTATTTTTATTATCGTTTGCAGTTACTACTGTAGAAACGAAACATAAACGTAATAACAATTTTTTTTGAGATAATTGTCGTCTTGATATACCCATCTTGAACGTAACAAATTATAAAAAGTAAGTCTATTCGCGAGTAGATTCTAGCGTTTCAAAGTTTCACTCTACATTCCCAAGTTGAAGGTCGGTTGAGATACTATCTCTTGCGAAACAGGTTCACGATTCCAGTATTATCTTGAATGCCAAGGCTATATATTCCTCTCGGCTGATCGAGATTTTAACGAGTGATTCATAAATAAACTCCCACAAATTCCCTGGCTTGGCGTTTAACGGCTGAAATGTGAGGAATTTTTATCAGAGGTACATACCTGCAAGGAAGACGACCCTGTATGAATTATGCACTTGATGAAACATTACACGAGCGTTCTGACCGAGGTCAATAGCCCATCTGTATGGAAGAGATGACAATATAAAAGTCGGGTTCTTATAAATGTGCGGGCTTCGTCCGCATTGTGCGCCGAGAATGGGTATGCATATTATTTCTCTACTCTAGATACTGTAGCTGAATGATTTCATATTTTCTTTTGAATGTTATTCGGTTTCATCCTTACGTTGTCCTGATTTATTTCCGTTCGATTTGTTTGCTGAAAGTGGTTTTGCTTTTATTTTGTGCAGCTACGACAAGTAACTGCGCAAAATCTTAAACTTTAGTAGGTATTTCGTTTCTTCAACCGCCTTAAAATCTTCCATCCATTAGAGGGGTCATAATCCTTTTTAATCACTAGAGTGGCCTTAAACCAGTGGTTAGGTTCAAACCCTGACAGACGCTTTATTCTCTGATATTATTTCATCATCACCGTTCTCTAAAAGGTGAAGGAAAATATCGTGTGGAAACCGGCATGCTCTAGAAACAAAAAATCGAAGACATGTGACATCTACCAACCCGGACTGGGCCCGCGTGGTGGATTACAGCCCACTCCCTCTCACTGAGAGGAGCCCTGAGTCCCAGCAGTGGGAACATAAGAGGCTAAGTATGTTAATCCTTCTTCCCTTTTAGTCCAGCATTTTTTTTTTTTATTCAAACAAGGCTGAGAATCAGCACTTTTCTAACGTCAAAATTACATAAGACAGTCCCCCAAAACGCCCACCCTTCACCACTCCCTAGTGCGTTATCTGGGAAGAAGAACTGGCGCAACAAACTCCCCAGCAGCACAGCTGTCTGTTCAGTTGAAAAAAAAAAGATTCTATAAAATATTATTCAAAAAGTGTAATTTTCTATTTCCCTCAACACAACGCTTTAAAGGTGAAAAACTCCAATAACAAGATTACTGTTCGGATACGTCAAACACTAAAAGGATTACGTCACCCATAGCATAGAAAAGAAAAATTGATGTGGGGGTGCTTAAAAACGTATCAGTCAAAAACTAGACTGAATAAAAACTGGATGTAATCCCATAAGTGGGCTAGGGAGCTCGGTTATCGTCCTGAATGGAGTCGGTGTAGTCCTAAGACTCGACGTGACAAATTGCTCGCGTATCGCTTTTCATCGGACACTTTTTATTCCGTGTGAATTTTCCGCGGGAATATTTTTCTTTAGTGAACAGCCATGATAAATGTTTGTTGGTATCTTGAGTTTTAAAGTTGAATTTTGTTTTTTCTGTTTGAATTTATTGGTGATGTAGCTCTTTTTGGGGTTCCGTACCCGAAGGGTGTCAAACGGAACCCTATTACTAAGCCTCCGCTGTCAGTCCGTCCGTCCGTCAGCGGGCTGTATCTCATGAACCGTAATAGGTAGACAGTTGAAATTTTCACAGTTTCTGAATTTGTAATGCCGCAAAAACAAAAAATAAAATAAAGTTAAAAATTAAAGGGAGTCCCCATACAAGCAACGTGTTTTTTTTGCGCGTTTTTTGCTTTTATTATTGTATGGTGGTACGAAACCCCTAGTGTGTGAGTCCGACTCGCACTCGGCTGGTTTCGTACATAAACACACACAAAATGCAAACCTACAAAAAGATTAGGCTCTTTTAGGTTAGTCCTGATAAAATTGGTATTCTTTTTATGACTGTTGTTTTATAAGGCCATAGTCTAGCAAAACTTACACTTTGGCAGTGGTTTTGGACACGATTCATCAATCTAGGATATATAAAGTTGTACTAAAATAAAAAATGTTAGGGTTCTGTTATGTTTTGTTGCCACCATAAACCGAAGAAACTGAACACATAACATTTTTATTAAAGAATTACATCTTACTTCCTTTTAGATAAACGTACACGCATCAACGTCCCTTATTTGAGTAATATTTACGATTTCGTTGAAACATGCTACACGCGATCCCAATAAAACTTTTATTGGTTCCCATTAGAATTCCCTTTTACGATTTTGTTTCAGATTATACCTGGCTGGTACGAAATATACGAAATTAATATACCCAACTTGTACCTCTTTGAAGGGCTTATAAGTTCTTAATATGCATTAAGTGTTTTACATATTTATCACCTGAAAATACAGTTAGGATAGAAAGCCCGGGGGCTATCTCAACACCCACTTACTCAACCCTCCGATCTGCTCAATTCACTTCACCATTTTATGTTTTACTAAGCCGTACAAACACGCCCAAGCCTTTTAGCATCTCGCGCCGATCCATTCGTTGTATCCCTAATCCAATTCAAATACTGACCACATCATTAATTCTCTACAATATCGCACCCTCAAAATGCTTCGTCTTCGATATTTCAACGGGAACTATTTATATTTCTGGAGCGGTGTAACAAAGGCGCGGGCCATAAATAAAGGTCCCCACTCTACCCCTGGGGATACCGCCTTACTGCCTTTGATACGGTCCCTTTTCTTATTTTGATGCGGTCTAATGTAACTGACTCCTCTGGGTATCACTCGCTTTGTACGCACTTCATAAATCATTACCTGTTCGCGAGACCTGTGCGAGTTCCTGAGCGGCAGGTTGTCTGCGAACAGCTGTTAATACAGTGTTGGACATTATAGATGAAAGTGCTGTTTCTTTAAGTGTAGTGAAATTGAAGGAGATGGTATTGGAGACTATAAGAGAATATAAGAAAGTTCAGTGACTAGTGGTGATGACATTGTAGTTTTAATCAAAGAATTCAAGACAAACATACTTCATTTACAAAAACAGAACATTTAGTTCTAAAAATACTTTAGATAGATACTAGCTCGTGGCTAAGTAATAACAGCCACACGGGTCGATCGATCAGGTTAAGCTACGCTTGCCGGGGTTGCTCCATGGATGGGTGACCACTGACCATCTGTTCATACCGAGACTCCTCCGTGCCTAGAAAGCACGTTAAGCCTTTGGTCCCGGCTGTCATTCGTGGATTTTTGACAGCCGTTACGGGGCGACAGAAGCCCGAAATTCTGACAACCAGTCTTACCAAGGGTTATCGTATTACCCTGTTACTGGGTTGTGGAGGTCAGATAGATAGTCGCTCCATTTAAAATACTGGTGTTCAGCTGCATCCAGCTAGACTGGAAGCCGACCGCAACAAAGTTGGGAAAAGGCTAGGCAGATTGATATTTTAATACAAAAAACAAACAAGTTTATTAAATTAGGTAGCAGTACCAACACTAATATAATAGAGATACATTTCACATACCTAGTCGTTTGTAAGGCTTCAGTTCCCGTATCAATTACACATGAGGAAACTACTAGAGATACAACTAACTGTTATTAATAGTTGGAGCCGACCAAGTCCTCAGACACATGTCTGGAGGACCCAGAGCAACTAATTTAACTTCAATTTATTGCAAGCGACTAGCGAATTCTCAAAGCGGAACCAATATTTATGATTGGGAGCCGTCAGCTCAGTTGTAGGTTCAATACGCTCGTCATATCTTAGCCAAGTCGTTAGCATGAACTTCTCTAGGATATCCACATATGATTTGCAGTACAAGTTCGCGCAAGTTGTATTTAGTTTATTGAGTTCCCAACTTAGGTCTCAGTTTCCACATAAACATTATCCTCACACGAGTTAGTGAAATGTGTTAGATATTGATTCTGGGAAACAGTATCTATCGGCATTCTGTAAGCTGTTTTAATATTATTTTGTGGTAAAGATATTGAACTGCGTATTTCCATCGCATTCAAGAAATAATTTTAAATAAACGAGCAGTCGATGCGAACGCTTCAGTTCAGACTATTGGTTCACTTAACTCTGAAGGAGCAGCATCCAGATAACGCGGTACAAAAATAAGTCTGGCTTAAGTTCGCCTTGAGTGTTCCGATAACGGCAGAGATATACAAGACTTGACAGCCACAGGAGAAGTCAAGGACCGAAATGTAAAAAAGTTAACTACCAACAACGGTGCTACTTTTGTGGAGTTATTGAGCTATACAAAAACAAATCTCAAAACTGTAACGTTGTTTTGCAGTTACTGTATAGTACTTTTCGTATAAATTAAACTCAGCTTCATTCGCCTGTTTAATGAACAGTGTAGCTCCGCTAAAACTTTGCGAGCGAGATAATACATTATGTCGGCTAGTCGGCACAAATAGGAGAACCGCTTAACTTTATTCCGTTGCGAACTACGTAACATTGAAAATGTGGCCGAAGTTAATTAATTACTCTTTATAATGACAATATGTGAAATGGTTAACGGTTTGCCAACTTAAAGTGCATGTCAAATGGTACTGTTTCGGATGAATCGACAAAAACCGGAAAAGTTTTGCATACTGTTTATTCAAACCATGAATACAAACGCGATTGCTGTTAATAAAGCTCAACTTATATTAGTCCTGCCTTTGATTTTTCTGCACAATTTAAGCAAAAAAAATCCTCGTACCCTTTGTTCAACTAATTAGTGAATTAAACTTTGCATAATCAGCTTTAATAATACTGATTCAGCGGGGACCCCAGACACAGCTGAGTTCTATTTTCACTTTACAAGTACCATGAATCATGTTTGGGTAAAATTAACATATAATTATTCAAGTATTACAAGATAATTAGGAAATTTTGGAAATATTAGTTCAACCGAGAAACGAAGAGAAAAGTTTTGATACTCAGCTTAAACTTGAGAGCCAGGAGACCAATTTTCGGAACTATACTTTCAGAATGTATTCATGGAATTTATTATATCACTTAGATTTAAGGAACTTTGTAAAATTTGGAACCAATAATAATTGAGATTTGGAGTAAGTTTATTGATTGTGTTAGAAGCTTATCAATTTAGGGAGAAAAAGACAAAAAATTTATATTTGATTTTTGAAAGATGATAAAATACGTTACTTAACAAAGAAAAGGAACAGCACCATATTGATAGATGTTTTGAGTTCTGTAAACAGTGAGCTGAACAGTGCAAAGCTTAGATAGGGTTGTGCGAATTTCTGGATTTGAAATGCCGAATCCTATACCAACAAATCGGATTTCACTGAAACAGCGTCAATCCGTTAGTACGGAGTTCGCTGCTAAAATACACATCATTGGATTTTGAAGATCCGTGTATAGACCCAGAAATGGTAACTCTCATCTTCATGGTATGATTATGTATTTCACTGCAGTCTAAATACGTCAATAATTCAGAGTTCCGAGTTTGTGGCAGGCGGTTATAAATTAGGCGTACCTACCGCAAGGATCACTCATAGACCCCACGTCATTAATATAGTACTTGAGCTCACTTGTTTAGAACTGACTCATAAAATGTTCAAGTAGTTATGCTTTAAAAGGATAAGTGCGAGATAAGGTACTTTATGAACTAACCTTTTCTTGGCTCAATCATTTTGTAATTTAAGGCGTGCACTAATAAACACAATTTAGCATAAAAACTTTTCAGCTGATTCTCTATTATTATGAAACCTGAATAAAATGGTAGCACTATTTTCCCACCTAGTTATTAACGTTAAAGTGTGAACGAGCCAATTTTTGTTAGTTACCTTTTAGAGTGTAGTGCAGTTTCGAAATTCTAACCAGTTTACTTTTAACGTTTGTATGGGAGCGTTGAGTGCTGATAACAGTTACCTAGCTGGCAATTTATGGGCTCCAGCTCGCACCCCAGGGCCCTACTTACGTGAATTTCGGGTTTTGAATTTATATTTCCCAACAAGTATTACAGAGAAGATATTTACCAAAACGCACTAAACCGTGTTTCCATTAAGGCATTGGGGAGTGTTATTTATACGTATAGATGTAGCAAATCCATTTAATAAATGAAAGAGTATAATGAGTTATCAAATGTGTTTATAACTGTTTTGGTTAAAACATTTAAAGAAAATCTTTCTAGAATATTGTGCATTTTGTAGAAAACTAAAATATACAACGGTACACGTTTCAAAATGTACTTCACTTTCACAGAATATGAAAAGCATTTAATATAAAATCAACTCCTGTTTTGCAAGGGTTTCCCTTACCGCTCCTTTGTGAATATTTTAGTCTTCCTTGTTAGCTAGTAACATGGATGCTTTGTCGCGTTTTAAATACTATACGATGCATATTGCCGGGAACGCGACCACCCTGTGCCGTCGTCTGTCATCAGTACTCGCCGTTTCATGCCACTTTGAACGCGTACACGACTCGGCTCATTTTCAATTTATGACTTAACGCCAGTTAATTTTGAAGCCGCCTGCATTTGTGTCCATTGACTTCGTTGTTGCAGTTTTAGAATTCCCGCCTTTGTTATCGTTATCGTCGTTTTGTTCCTTTGATAGAAGATTGCTAATGTTGTTGAGCTTCTTATTATTTTTACAAAGAAGTAGACACATTAGCTGGTAACTTTCATACTTACAGAGTTAGTCTTCTTTTACATAATACATTTGGCCTCTCTTTCATCACATTTTTGTTTCAAGTGTTAGCCACTTGTATTCAGGTAACTTTTTTTTGCAAATTCAATAGCGTTTACGACATGTGGTTGCAATTTTGTGGTCGACTTGTCTCTTAAATTCTGAACATGTTGCCGAGTTGTACCCATATGTATAGATAAAGTATAGTAACCGAGTGTGTACGGTATGGTGAAGCGTTGAGTCATTGAGTGTATTATTTTCGGCTGTCGTTGTATTATTTATCAATTTCGTGATTGGTATTTCAATTTACAAATTGCTCAGCTCGTGTTCTACATTCTGAAACACTCTCTTTGTCGCTTCTCACGTAATTGCCATTAAATTTCCTGTATGAAATTGTTGAAAAATTATTCCTTCAGTAGTATCGAATGTATAGATTCCGGCTATTGGACTCCTCTGCAAATAGTTGCGACATAGTATCCCCGCTGTTTGCACAATTAACGTCCCCTCTGCAGCCATTCTTCTTTATTGCAATATCAGCCGTGTACTGTCGTGTACAGATCAAAACATTTTTCTTTGGTACACATCTTGTTTCGTTGGAGAACCCGCCGGGACAGGGCGCCGCGTGCGGGTAATAGCGTCTAACAACTTGCAGACGTCTAATTGATGTTGCAACTTGCAAAGGAATTTATCCACATAACTTCTACATTACCTTGCAGAATAAGGATTCTGTATTAAACCAAAAACTGAGTTCATTCCCAGATTGTATGGATTGCTTAAACAATTTTCCTTTTTGCACAAACATACTTTATTAATAAAACTACCCATTTGGTCGCAATTTACGAGCTGCAGAAATGAAAAAAGCTGGCACACTTGCCCGTAAAGTAAAGCAAATTATATCATAAATCAAGCATTCAGTGCTTGAGTTGTAGGAACAGGTAAGTTCCGCGAATTTAGCTAACAATAAGCTCTTAATCCTTATTCGAAGGAACTTGACACGTCGGCTGCGAATCATGGAGCTTTTATTTCCAATTCGCTTCGATTAGGCACGTTTTTGCCCATTCCCTGTACAGCACGCTTGTTCCCCAATGTTTGTTATTGTAACAAATGCCCAAACACAACGTTTGTTTTGGCTGGTGAGAACAAAGACCTTTGCTTTTTCTTGGGACGAGGAACTTTAGCTTCACTTGAAGTTTTTATGGTGTAAGCACTCGCAAGCGATCGTTTATTAGTATTACACAATATTATGAATTTATATGCTCTTTAGCGTCGCTGAGTATATGAAAAGGAATTAGTTCAGTCCAAGAATAAGTTTTCTTTGTATAAAAGTTAAGAAGGCGATATGAGTTTTCAACGCTTCGCTGAGTCACCATAAAATTGCTGACTTTATCAGAATCTCCTGCGCGTAAAAGAGTTCATTTCAAGCCGGGTTCACGATTCTATGCCAATTTAGGTCATTGTTGATATCCCGCCGATGTCGTCTTTCGATTTAATCCTTTTTATCAGCGCTTATTTGAATTTCGCTACTCGTGCCAAATATTAAGGATCAGATAGTGATAAGTTCGTAAAATGCATAAATGTAGCATTTTCATGCATAAAATTCAACATTATGAACTAAATGTCAAATTACATTAATTTTACACTTTTTCCTGAATCAATTACTAATTAGGCGATGAGATAGCATAACACCATTTCTAAATCTATTCATTGGGACCAGTCGTCCGCATATTGCCGTTTATGCAAAATCATGGGTTGGTGCTTCGACCGCAGAGCGACGATTTATGAGGTTCGGTCATATTGATTATGAAGGTATTTAAAATTGTAGGTATTTTACATAAAAAAAGGTGTTCTAAGAAAACACATTAACATTTCCCGCAGTCAATAGAGCAAACAAAAACAAAATGAACAACCTTTTCACATTTCTCTACCGTAGCGAGTGCTCGATTATCCGAAACTTTTGAGTTATGTGCATTTTGATGGGGGTTCGAATATAAACCATTCCAAATTCAAATTCAAAATATTTCATGGGCACTTATGAAACGTCAGAAGCTATGTGCACGGTTACAATTCGTCGTTTCCTATGGAGAAAATTGAGCCGGCGAAAATTCCACGGTTACTCTTTTAAAAATAATTTACAATATTTTCAAATAACAGTGTTAATAGGTATGGGAGGACAGTGTAGGTCTTTCAATGAGTACCAGGTACTTACAAAATAGAAGATGGTGAACGAATCTACAGTCCACTAAGCCTACAGCGTTCTCACATTCACAAAATAGAAAAGAATCTATATAAAAGATAAATTAATTAATAAAAATAAAAAACTATTTTAAACGAAATGAAATTTGAAATGTCATGATTGCTATTACAACTGTAACAAATCTGAATAATTATCATGTACACAAAAGCCACTAATAAAGAGTTGAAATTAAATTGCTGCACCATTACCATTTTACTTATGGATGTTAATAATATACAATTATATATGAGCATTTTAAGCAGAACTTTTTAATTTATTAAAGCGCGTTGTGTTACACAGAATGTCTAGAAAATTTCCAATTTACTTACGGTGGCATTGCATTGTATACCAATACTAGCTGCCCGTCCCGGCTTCGCACGGGTAGCACTAAGTACTTTATCTACAGCGCACCTACCTATCTACCTGCCCTACCCTACCTACGTAGGTACCTATCCTACCTACCTATCTACCTTATCTACCTACCCTACCTACCTACACCTACATACCTACTTATCCAACCTACCTACCTACCTGCGTAACATACCTGCGTAACCTATCTACCTACCTACCTACATACCTACCAACCTACCTACCTTCGTACCTACCTATCTATCCTACTTACATACCTACCTACCCTACCTTCACCTACCTATCCCAAGAACCTCCACCTGAGATTAACGAACACAACAAAAAAGAATTAGCGAAATTGGTCCAGCCAGTTCACGAGTGATGCCGTGACCAAGAGAAATAAGAATTCATTTATGTATATATATATATATATATATACATAAATATAGATAATAAATCGGTAACAATAATTATAAAATTAAAGTGGAACCACGAAGCCATACGAGTGACTTCATTGTGAGATCGACCTTTACTATGGTTTCACAATGTCGGCGTTGCTTTGTTCTTTTCATTTGATATAATTTAATTTGTGAATCACAGTAACCAAGTTTGTGTGTACATTTTCATTGTATTTTATCATTTATTTAAAAAAAACATAAGCCGTTGCTATGTTTGGTATTTGGATTATTACCAACAGTTTTTCTACTACATTATACAGGTTGGCATACTTCGACGCGAAAACTGTTACCATGGATTCAGTACATGATTTTGAACCCCCATGCGCTGAAATTTTTCGTCGGTAGTTTTTTTTAAATCTGCTGTTTCATAGAAAAGTGCAATACCTACGCGGTCAAAATGTATGGATAAATGGACTGATACTAATCAAATCGAATTCGTGTAATGTAATTGGTACCTATACCATTTCATTAGCTCTGAGCTAATTTAAATCGTTTAGTTAGTTCATCAAAAATTGATTTTCCACCGTTAGGTATTTTATACAAAATTGACTCCGCTAAATATTGAAGCGGTACGCGCTTCAATATTTAGCGGAGTCAATTTTGTTGTTACTTAGAAGCCAGCCGGTTGATAATATGATTGATTACCCTTTCGATTCAGTATTGAATTTTGCAAAGACATTGCAGAGCTTCAATTTAATGACGAAGAATGATTGTCAAAAGATCAACATTCTATACAACAAAAGTAAAATTAAAGTACCTACTTTACGTGCTATCTAAAATCTTTGTTATTTTATATTTCTTAAAATAACTATGGCAGATGGACTCATTAACCACAGCTTTAGGCTGCCTGTCCACTGGAGCGGAGAGGAGAGGAGCGGAGTAGCAGTGTGCCAATATTAACCATTGGAATTGCATAAAATCTCCGCTCCGCTTCAGTGGACAGGGATTTGCGAACTAGTTTAAAAGTTCATACAAAACCGGGAAGCGGAGCGGGGAAACGGAGCGGAGAAGTGGAGAGGGGAACCGAAGCGGGGAATTATTACTCGTCGCGTGAACTCGGGTCTAGCAATCGGTATAGCAATACCGCTCCGCTACCTCGCTCCGCACAGTCCGTAACTCCGCTCCGCTACGTCGCTCCGCATCAATGGACATACACTGTCCGCAACTCCGCTTCACTCCGCTGCCATTCTCCTCTCCGCTGCCTCGCTCCGCTTCAATGGACAGGCAGCCTAATATAGATGGTTCAATCCGCGTTTTTGGTATGAAGCTACAAGTACGCAGCGGGCTTGACTTGTTGGGCCAATTCAGTGAGTGTAACGTAGTCAGAAGATCTAAAAGTTACGCGATAGAAAGAGAGGCAACTTCTAGGTGATTATAACTGTAGGTAAATAGCGCTCTGCGACCTGAATTGCACTTTATTGTGTCGTAGCAAGAGTAGCTTTTTATTTAAATCACTTTGCGGGGTAACCATCTGTATTCATGTAACATAAAGGTGCAGCCTACATCTTTCGGAGTAGAAATTTTCCTGAAGATGGTAGATAAGCTCTAAAACCTTTCACTGAACAGTGGTTTAATACACTTTCTCTCAAAAAAACAATTTGTTACATTGAACGAAACGAAGACAATGAAAGGGTAGCGTCGGTTGATTACACCGAGCTTGCCTTCATCTTGATAACTAAACTTATCGAAGGCTAACCCAGAAAGTAGGCTATTGTTTTAAAAGAGACGATTAGATGTTGTTTTGTTCGAGGCTTTTAGTGACGAGGTTTTAGTTATCTTTATCATTGAAAGCATCAATTTAACACTTGATTAGTTCGCCTTATAAAGCAGTTTTGTGAAACGAAAAAAATCTCTGTGTAAAATGCTTTTATGTCGGAAGCCAGTTCCAATTTCATTCAATCCGTACATCGAATGTGTTTGTGCTGAGTGTCCCAGATTTAATTCAATTATTCGAAATCCAACTATTGTACACCAACTTTACTCAATAGCGAGAGATGTTATGGAGTTTAATTTAGAATGAAAGTGTGTCAGGTAAAAATTGCGACAAAAGGTTAGAATTCATGAAATCAGAAGGCCAATTCCCGTAATTCATAACATAACATCACGCTGATATTTCCTGGAAGGGTTAGGGAGAGGTGTACGGAGATTTAAGATTTTTCTGCTTATTGATAGATAACTCTTAGATAAAATAATATTAGATAGCAGAACCACATTATAAATATTTATCTGAGTTAGGTAGGGTAGGCAGTGTCTTTCTGTCTATGGTACACCCACATTTCGCAAGTTATGTTTAAGTCCCATGTAATAGGGGGCGAGCCTATTGCCATCAATCGGGCACAAATCCAGACTCCCGGCTACTACTATTTGCTCGACCCGAGAATCGAACCCGGGACCTCATACTCAGCAGTTTAGCACTTGTAACCCCTACACTAACGAGGCAGTTAGTAACGTTTTTAATTCAAGTAATTAAAAACGTTAATTGAGTGTCTATTTCATCTCAGAGACACTCTTTCAAAAACTTGTAAAAAATGTACTGTTAAAGGTATTTTTGATAAATAAAGAATACAATGAGATTGCGAAGTTCTTAAAAATACGAGAACTTTCCCTGTGATAACTGTACGTTTTCCCACATATTAAGGCACGTTTGTCCTAACATTTGTTTAGGAAATCATTCAAAAGCCAAATCATTTGTGTAATGAAGTGTGTTCAATGGTGAATAGTTAGTAATCACTAATTGAGTTTCGTGGGGCTCATTAAGCGCACACCCAACGCTTTTGAAAGCTCAAATCCGTACATTGTCCGTTTATTCTGTCAAAATAGTGGGGAGTACGTGATTCGCGTTACAATGTTGGATGACAAAGGCTGGTCTTTGTTAGAATTGAGGAAATTGCATCTCTCAAATCCTATTTCAATGCGACATGAAGTCGCGCGACCACCTCACCTAGTTAACTTCACTGGCCGCTTAGATAACTATGCAATTCGAAATTCGAACTGCTCCAAAAAGGTTTACTATAGTCCATCAGATGTCCGGAATCACAAAAACCTATTTCAATGCAACATGAAGTCGCGCGACCACCTCACTTAGCTAACTTGACTGGCCGCTTAGATAACTATGCAATTCGAAATTCGAACTGCTCAAAAAAGGTTGTCTACGGTCCATCAGATGTCCGGAATCACAAATTGGATTAAGATTGCCTTTAGATTGAGGAGCTTCGTTTGTCAAAGTTAATTGATCTTCGGGAGAAAGGCCTGTTTTCGATTGTGCGGCCGCTAATAATGCGCAATCTAATCTTTGATCTGTTCACTCATTTTATCGCTCTTAATTTAAATTTTCTTTGTTATTACTTTCGAATGTTCTAGTACTTTCAGTGGAAGTGGAAAACTTTTACAACATAACATAACATCACGTCTGTTTTCTCTTCAGAGTGAGGCAGTGGTGTATCTATAGATAGTCCATCTACATTTCGTCAGGTATGTTTAAAAGTCCCATGTAATATGGGGCAAGCCTGTTGCAATCAACCGGGCACAAATCCAGACTCCGGGCTGCTACTGAGAAATTCCAGATGAAAAAGCCCAATATCACTGCCCGACCCGGGAATCGAACCCAGGACCTCATGCTCAGCAGTAGCGCTTGCAACCACTAGACCAGACCAGTTCGGTTTTGGGTCTTCCCAAAACCTTACCTAATATTGAATTTCTGCAAATTCAAAAACTTCAAATGTGTTTTTGACAGCTGGTATAGTGCTACTCACTTTGAAAGATTTAAAGTTCTTACCGGAGTAAAAGTGTAGTATGAAAAACAAAAAAAAAATTCAAGAAAAAGTTAGGAAGCCCGAAATTATCTTGGACGAAGTAAAATTTTTCTTGAAATAAGAATCCTTTTCCTGCTTTAATTTTCGAATCAAGAATATCTAGAGACCACACCTGAGATTTTTTTTTTCTGTGCACTTTAATATCCCTACTTCGCTAGGTACTAATATTATAATAATAGGTCTGTTTACTACGTTTTCACGTTAAAACTTAGCAACAAATCTCCGTGACAGATAAACTTGGAGGTTTGACTGCATAAAAATATTTTTTATTAAATAAAAACATACACGTAGAGAAAATAAAAACGTAACTTATATAAATAGATCTGTGTTTATAATATTTATAAGAAACTATTAATAAAGTAAATAGGTATTTATTTTCTGTGTATAAAGATGGATTATTCCATTCATGGAAAGTCCAAAATTAAAATCACGACCTGCTTAAATGAGATCCACTATCGTGGACCCTCATTTACATTTCATGAGCCCCATCTTTTTTCCCGCTGACATGGACCTTGCAGGTGGTCGAACCCTGGGGGTCGATAGAGACCACTTTGGGAATCACTGCACTAGGGCAACGAGGCAGTGCTAGACTTTTACGGTATATTTAATGCTATAATTCAATTAATTTATTTACGATCCAAAAAAAAACAAATTCAAAAATCATTTATTTCAACCCATATAAGGTCATAATATTATACAAAATTGTAATCAATATAAAAATAGGTAATTAATTAAGTAAATAATTTAAATAAAATTAGCATATCAAAATTAAATTTAAATAATTATTAAAACGCCTGCCTCTGAGTCATTTGTTTGTTTGTCATTACATTAATCATATAACAATGATTAATGTACTGACAAACAAATCTATTCGCAAATACGCTCAGGACAATAGAAAGGTATTCTATATTACTTCCGCATTAGCCAGAGCTTCGTAAGCTCTTAAGGGTACTACAAGCTACATTTCTTCTAAAAGATAATAATATCCGGTAGCAAGAGAATGAAATTCTCATTCGTTAACATACCTCAAAGTTTGTGTAACTTTCACGATGAATAAAAGAGCTTTCTGTAATGAAAGTCTCAGAGTACCAAATTATCCTATTATAGTCCTTTTTATTATGTTCATTCTTTGTTGAATGTTGGGGGCTTGTGGCTAAGTAATAACAGCCGCACGGGTCGCTCGACAATATTAAGCTACGCTTGCCGCGGTTGGTCCGTGGTCGGGTGCTCATTTTTAACCGACTTTAGTTATTTTTCACTTTGTAGTGTTTTCTTTTTTGAAGTTGTGTTTTTTTTTTTGTTAAATGATTTTTAATTTTTAATTTTTCAGTTGTGGCACCTCGCTCACAAATTTGAATACCATTAACTGCTATGTAAATAACAGTGACAGGAACTTATCATCATATCATCCACATATACTAAATGGAAAAAATACGTTTTATTGAAACTAACTTAAAAACTATATAAGCAAAATTAACCACCTCGAGAGCATACCCTTAAAAAAACAAACAAAATCGGTCCACAATTGACGAACGAGAAAGCGAGGCATTAAAGAAAAAAAATTATCGAACATAGAACCTCCCCCTTTTTGGAAGTTGGTTAAAAAGACTAGGTGGATGATGATTCTTTGTTGAATCTGTGACCAATTTTGATGTCATTATTAAAGTTTAATTTGACGCAGTTGATTCCCATGTTATCAGATGAACAGATGGGACAAAAACATAATGCGTTTCTCTATTAAGAACATCTTGGGTGGCTCTATGACGAAAGCGGTCTGTTTTCCATAACTGGTTTTCCTGTCCCCTTGTGTTCCCGTATCGCCGTCTTTCCTGTCTCGTGTAAGTACAGTCAATGACTAAAACATGTATGCACTTAGCAAATTTAAACGCTCTCTAATTTAAAAGTATCGGTTTAATCATTGAAAAGTTCAGAAGTCTGTGTGCAATATACACAACACTCTCATAATCTCCTTTAATAATTTAGGAGCAAATCGTTGTTGAATTTCACTAAGTGCTACTTATTTTTGCTCTTGACTATACCAGCTCCCCCTGCGCCTGCGGTGACACATGCAGAATTTTGATGGGGCAATGAGAAATGAGCAATAAATCAACATGAAAGTTAAGATTTTGTTTATTTTAACTTTTTATTGAGGGTTGTGGTTATGAATATTGGAGGCACTTGTTTGTTTATATAATTGAGAAGATTTTTGCAAATGGTGTATAATAAATCACTTCTAGAATTTGGACAGTTTTTGTAATCTGTTTTAGTTACTTATGTAATTTATGCCATATTGAAAACTATTCTAGTGCTAGTATTCTATTCTATTCTTAAATTGAGATGGCTTCAGTATATTCTTACAACAAAACGGAACACACACAACTTTTATAACTGGTTCATATCCTTTTTGTGGTGTGACGACTCATTAAGTCGTTATGTTTAATGCATGCACGAGACTTTGTTTAAAGCAAAACCTGTACGAAGGGTCCATATACTCATCACGGCACAAATATTAAAACCTCCATCGGTTTTAATTACTTGCGGTACAAATATGCAAAATAAATCCTGGAACGCAAATATGAACGCATGTGCGCTTTCCAGCCTCGACGTTATTTACGCCCACTCATAAGAAATGTGTGTAAATAACAATATAGGTAAGGGAGGGTGCCCGGACACGGTGATCTATATGCAAATGTTATAACCCGCTTATTATTTTCCGGACGGAGAACAGTAAGCCGTGAAACAGCCAGCGATACTCCATCAAAATTTATTGAGGGTTCTGTGTGCGCACAGCTTTACAATATATTCGTACCCCGGTGTGCCTGTGGTTTTATGAAAAACATGTTTTTCCTGGGATGTCCCAATTTGTTTAAATTGATTGATGGTGTCCTGATTGTTGTTTAGATTATAAAACATAATATTGAAGCTCCTTCTTTTGATATTTTTGACACGTGTTTCGCATGCCTAGAAAAATACATGGACGGTTTAAAAAAATCGGCTGAATTATTTAGTATAGTCAGTCTAATAATAAGTATTTTTGTTATCTACGCGTGTGGTTTAATGAACGTTGGTCGTGGAGACCTACAAAAACTATGGTTTATCGCGAATGTTCTAAAAAATAGTATCGACCGTTAATTATGTTTTGGTAAATTCTTAGAAACACTGAACAAAGGTCCAGATCTTAATATCCAAGAATAAGATAACATTCTGAAATATATAGTAGGTACTACTAATTTATATTCAAAAGCCAAAACCACAAAAATAATTTCCCTCTAAAAATCATCACAGCAAAAAATGCGCAAAAATAAAATTAGTACGTAAGTAATTATCTGGAAAGGTTATTCAGTTCACCGGTGGTCGTATCGGTTATTTCGATACACCAACATCGATGAGTGATTTCCCTTCACTACTTCCAAAGCTATTTATTTGTTGTACGAATTCCACATTCAAATTAAATACACTCGAACATCAAAGAGTCTTCATACGGTTGCGGAAATGCGATTTTACGGTTCACTTATTAGAAATTACATTGCGGAACTGTACCATTTAATTTCGTTCTTCTACGTCATTTGCACAGATAATTAATTAATTGAACGATAAATGTAAAGTTTATTCGAAATTCATTTCAATTTTCAATATTGTTCTTTGATCTGCGTTTCGAGAGTATAATTAAGATAAATATATATGATGCAATTTCTTACTGTGTCCTTAGTGCTTTATGTTAATATTGAGAACGAATTATTTTAATTGCAGAATTTATTAAGTGTTCAATAAGGAAATGAAAGAAAAACAAATATCTAGATGCAATGCATATAAGATCTCAGACCATTCCTAAAACACCACTACTAGGCAAAGTAATAGAAAACGTGCAATTATTTGTAAAATACTAGGCAGTATAAAATAATTATGCTATTGTAAAATCGAATAGGATATTAAAAAGTTTGCCGCGAAGTTTTGAATGGGCATCGAATGTAACAATGGGTGAAAGCAAATTGTCGAGGGTAGGACAAAAGATGACAATTTTTATGTCTCGCCGTGAAAGCGTCTTAACAAATTCAAATAAAAATTCTAAATTCATCAAGCCATGGCCGATCCGAGCCGATTCAATTTGCCACTCCTTCCGTTGTTGGGTTTATATTACAAATTCTTTGCGACTTTTAGTCGACCGATATTCAGGTGTGTACAAAAATTGGTCAAATAAAAATGTGATTTCACCTCACTATTTTAATTTCACGCACCGATTTCAATGAGTCTTATCTTTGAACATTTCTATGAGAAATCGGACCATGTTATTACGCGAAATTAATACGTGCCCGATTCGACATTATTATCTAGCTTCGAACGTAGTAATAATAGAAATTGCGAATTTGTTCTGCCCAACAATTTAGTCGGGTAATCGCAAACGTGCGCTATTCCTTAAATTCCCCCTAGTTTGGTACGCCCCTACCGGAATTCCTTATTCATTTGTGGCATTACATTAGGCGTATTGTACCAAAATGAGACGTTGAAAGAAAATACAAATGCCGTCTTTTATTGAGTTTCCGGAATGTGTTGTGTTGTGAAACGCTCATTTTATGGGCTTTAAATGGGGCTATAGCAATTAAAAGATCCAATGAGGACTTGCTTTGGTGAGACAAGTGATGTAATTATTTACAATATGTACTACATACATATAGGACTGTCATTAACACTTGGATGTCTTATGCAAATTAACCTATAAAGATTGAGGAACCAGGAAATTATAGCAATGATTTAAATTATTAAACATTTGTGTCAGAAAATGTGTTGGTATACTCTTTACTTTACTATATAATATGATACCAGCCTGTTACTGTCCCACTGCAGGGCAAAGGCCTCTTCTCATACGGAGAAGGTACAAGCATTGGTCACCGTGCTCAAGACGGGTTGGCGATTTCAGACTTATATTAACTATAAGCTAGATAATAGTGACCTTATTGTTGATGGTCTCCAGAAAGGTCAGGTACGTAGTACTCGCAACCGGCGTGCGTGTATGACCAGATGTATATCCTATACTATTAAATATATATACATATATAAAAACCGGCCAACTGCGTGTCGGACCACGCACAATGAAGGGTTCCGTAGTTGGGATGAATTTATCCCAAGAACAAACATAACATTGTATTTGAAAAACATGTTCTCCCATACGGAATGTATGGGATATCATGTTTTTCAAACCGCAAATTTAAGTTGGTTAATTATTACTCGTTAACCTGTACAGCTTACTTAGCTAACATAGTTTCCTTTTTAATTTCGTTATATATACTGCTGCTGTGAATTTTTTCACAAGTCCAAGCACAACCATTTAGCTAGAAAGGGGGGGGGGGGACACACTCTAACAAAAAAAAATCTGTTAAAAGCTTAATATTTCGCAAACGGATCCCTGAATAACGGATCCCGGTTGTGACAAACTCCCAATATTTTTGAAAGACCTTTCTAACGATACCCCACAACATGGGGTCAATGAGGAAAAAAAAACATCCCCACTTTACGTGTAGGGGAGGTACCATATTTTATTTTTCTTGATTTTATTTTACCACTTTGTCGGCATGATGTATATGTATACATATGCCAAATTACAGCTTTGTAGTACTAACCGTCTCTGAGCTAACCCGCGGACAGACAGACGGACAGACAGACAGACGGACATGGCGAAACTATAAGGGTTCCTGGTTTACAACGGAACCCTAAAAATGAATCCTAAAGGCTTGTGCAGACCAGCGCGACTTGTCGCGCGACGCGACACGAACAATACAATTTCTAAGAAAACTTCACAGTATAACAATAACCGGTGTCGCGTCGCGCGACAAGTCGCGCTGGTCTGCACAAGCCTTTATTTGCCTTTGTCACTGCATCACGCGTGGACGGCTGGACCAATTTCGGTAATTATTTTTTTGTTGTGTTTGTTATTGTAAGGAGAAGGTTCTTACGGAAAGAAAAATTAAGAAAATTGCGTAGAAAAATTAATTTTTTTAGAAAACTTAACGACTATTTTAACATCGCGCGTTGGACAGTAAGTCCAGGTTTCCTCACCATGTTTTCCTTCATTGATGTCAGTGGTATCCACATCGTGACATCGTGTGATATCGTGAGGAAACCGGCATACCTGGGAGATATTTCTCGACGGCATGCGAAGCCAAGTCAGAGGCCCATGGGCGGCTTTAAAACTGACACCAGGTTAGTCACTGACCACACGAAAAGAAGAGAAGAAGAAGTGATGTCCAAGCCAAACTTAGAAAGTAAACATGAATTGAAAAGTCACATTGGTAAATATTTGCCTTACTTTACCAATCAAATAATCACCAAAGAAAATCCTAAACGAACCGAGACACATACATTCAACAGAATGTATTATTTTTATTTTCTATTCAATGTGTTCTCAATGATATTTTAGTTCGGTTTTCTTCGGACCCGGTTCGCAAACGTCTTCAACACACAATGCTTTCAGTATCGCTGTTCCATCGACTATTGAATTTCTTTCTAACACATTCTATATTTCTTGGGATTGAACTTATGAACGTTTAAAAATACCACGTAAGTATTCTACTATTAATAATATGAATAGTAGAATATTGTTGAATATATTATTAATAATTAAATATTAATACAATAATATCATAAATGTGAAAGTTTGTATGTTTGTTACTCAATCACGCAAAAATGGCTGAACGGTTTTGGATGTTTGGCACACAGATAGACCATGACCTGGCTTAGGACATAGGATACATTTTTTATCTCGGTATTACGTTCCCGTGGGATCATTTTCGACCTCCACACGGCCGCAGCCGCGGGAAAAAGCTAGTTAAAATTAAAAGTAATCGCGCAAAAACATATAAATTATTTCTAAACGGCAGCGACGATTGTGTTTTTCTGTTAGACAAAATTAATAAGCTCAATAATAAAAAATAATAATTATTAAACTCATAATATCGAAGTCATAATTTAAACTGTTATTTTTGTCTGTTGTCTTTTATGGTTATTATTATTTTTTATTATTCCCTTTATTTCATCTTTATACATATAATTTACATTTTTAAATATAAATAATTACAAAAACAAAAAAACAAATTAACCTACCGGTATCGGGAATAGGGTCCAAGCTACCGGTGTTCAGGGCTCCTGAGAGAGGAACCTCCTAACAATACGCGCCGTGTCCAGAAGTACCGCAGTCTGGATCAAGCCCTTGATCCAGCTGCCTAACGAGGGCCTCTTCGGGTGTTGGTCGAGGCTCTTGGCTATTATGCACTTGGCGGTCACGACTATCGGCACAATGACTGCTGTATCCACATCCCATAGGTAGAAAACCTCGCTAGCCAGGCCAATATACTTAACCTGCTTAAATATCTTTCTCAGCTTTCACGAGGTTCTCGTCATGCGGGACCGCTATATCAATGATCATTGTGCGACGCTCTAATCGATCTATCACCACTATGTCTGGCTTATTGCCAACAATAGTCCTGTCGGTGATGATAGATACGATAGTATATTTTATATTATTTTTGTTATTATTATTAATTTGTTTTGTATTTCATTTTGTTTCCTTAATTTGATTTTCATGTTGTATGTTGTGATTTATTTTATTGTTTTTGCTTTGTCAAACTGTAGCTGTATTTACCTAGATAATAAGAGAATGATGTGGTCTCCTATAATTGGAAGCGCATGCCAGAGTTTGTCCTTGGTCTCTTAAACTTGCATGAGATTGTGTAGCCTCTGCTGGAGATTCATTAAATAAATAAATGATAAGGTTTTGACTGGATGATTACCTGTTATTGTTAGCAATAGCTAAGTTTCAATTTAAACAATACTGTATAACAATGAATACAGAAAGAAATCTGCAATAGAGAAAGAAAATGTTATCCTACCTGCCCATTTTATTTATTCTGAACGAAAGCCGACCTGATTAAAATGACTTCTTTGTCCGATTAAATATTCCGAATATTTCCGCTTTGATTCCGCACGGGGCTGTTGAAAATTATTTTTCGGAAAATTTTCGATGAGACCCAACGGCATTTTCTGAATATTTTTCTCCAGAGGGTGCTTGTAGAGTCGTACCTATTTGTCGATGTGGCCGATTTTAACGATTTCGATTTCGGAGAAAACTGAAAAAATACACGTAATAGGAAACAATTCAAGGAACCAATAACATAAATAACATACTTACATAAACTCACACCTTCTTCCCATGGGGTTGGGCGGAAACTGCAGAACGCCCTGCTATGATCCTTTAATACTACTCAAACTCAAACTTAAAGCATTTATTTCAAATAAACTAATTACAGACACTTTTGAATTGTCAAGGGGTCGGTCAGTCAGAAAGATGAAGCTAGATGCCCATTCCAAAGCGTAGTAGGTACCTATGGAGAAGAACGGGCAAGAAACTCCACGGACACTTTTAAATCATGATATGGTTACAAAATATTGGCTACATCATTCATGTTGAAGTTATACATGTGAGAACGATGCAAAACGTACTTTTGTTAAGGCGACGATAACCGACTTTTAATGATTTTTTACTGAAGATCACGTTTAAACGAGTAATGGTAATGATTTGGAAAAAATATATGTTAAATTAGAGTATTGTCTTAATAATTTAATATATGAATATTTTAGATTATGTTTATATTATACAGGGTGGTAGGGACATCGACGCGAAAACTGTTACAACCATGGATTCTGTACATGAATCTGAACCCCCCAGTGTAGTTTTTTTTTCCACTCAATGTCTCATATCTGCGTCATAATAAAATAAATTAGCACCTCATAACCAAAATGAAAAAAACTAGCATATGCCTCGTCTATAAAACAAATCATTTTAAAATTACGGTCAATATTTTTCCCATGTTAAATACAAAGTCGGAAGTCAAAGTAATTTTGACAAATTTCTTTGTTTTCGAGTTATTTAGTTCTTTGTACAAAACATTATTATTGTACTAAATCACTAATGGCCGATTCCTATAATTTACGAACCGTTATTGGTTAAAATTAAAACTCTTGTATCTTTACTAATAACGAACAAAGAATTTTGCATAGTAGACCCTCCCATATGGAAGCTATCACAGGTAAAATAAGCTTACGAATCTATTTATATGCCAAGTTTGACAATAAAAAAAACACCATTGGTAAGAAAAAAACGATTCCATTTTGTTTATAGAAACAAGGTAACGTTTTGAATTAAAAACTAAACTATACAGCGTGTATAAGAAATTTGTGGTCATATTTAAGAGTGTGGACCACAAAACTGAACGACTTTCTTGACCATGGGACCAATATCGTTATCGCGAAAAAAATGTCAGCTGTCTCATACATTTGGGTCGAGTAGTTATTGAAGTTTTGTATGGCACAGGTCATTAGTTTTTCTCGATTACGATATTAGTCCCATCGAGAAAGTTCTTCAGTTTTATGGTCTCTACCACACACTTGAATATCACCACACATTTCTGCTAAACGCTGTATAACGAACTACCTATGATTAAGCTAGGTAAACAATACAAACTGGGGAGTATTACAAACTTGAGAGGCTTTATTTAGAATTGAAAATTGATAATGGAACGGAATATATTAATAGAAGCCACAAAACGTTATTAATTGGATTCTATTACGTGGCTAATAGTTTACACGTTCCTCGTCAGTTATATTTAACTTATCACCTATTAGAAGAAAGATAATGAAAGACAGTAATTATTTTTATAATGGCAAAAAATAGGAAAAATAAATAAATAATCATAAATACATCCTTTTAATTGAATAGCACTCCTTGTATATATAATTAAGTTTAGTATTAAAATTTCGAGGTGAGTCCCGAATTTGAAAGTTTTTATTAGGTGGGTCGCGGTCTAGTCAACTTTGGGCACCACTGCTCTAGTTTGTTACGTATTCTCTTTGACACAACATTTGTGACATTGAAACTGAAAAGCTACATTATTTAAAAATATTTACCTGAAAGAATCATTGATGAATCGAAAAATACTCGGTTTAAATAACACCAGTTGAACGAGAAGAAATATAAAAATTGATGAGGCCGTGTTTATTATGTGATCGTTTTATTGTTTTTTCCATTGATTTATACGATTTCAAACGGTTACCAATAACGTTATTTTTAACTGTAAACAATAAAATTGCATTGTCCTTTCAGTCATTCATGACGTAAATAAACTTCTCAGAAATATTGGTTATTTAATAACATTATAGTTTCATGTCTGATATAATGTCATTCATTAAAAAAAAAAACCTGTAAGTACTGGTTTTTACAACAGGAATTCTGAATTTCTAACTTAAAAAATGTTGCATTGCACCAGATTTGATCCCACGCAAATCCTAACTGTTCTATTTGTTAGTTGTCTAAATAGGTGTTTTTTTTATATCCCACAACTCTAGGGTATTAATGAAACCATGTCAAAGAATCAATTAGCATATAATTTTATTTTTTATTTTTTTAAGATAACTTACCACTAGACTCTCGATGTTGTATCGAAGTATCATTGATAAGTACGAGTAAATAATTTTCATCCAAACCAATCATTCATGTTTAAAGCTAAGAAAAGGCGACGTTGTTACATTTTATTGTTATGAACAAAAATAGTCTGAATTAAATGTGTTTTTATTTTTATATTTCACCTAAGGGTTTTTACATATATAATCGTGACTTTGTCGAATCACTTTGAATGAAAAATAATTTAAAAAAATTAAAAAACGAATGCCAGTTGATTATTTCCGTTCGTTGTTCGATTCATACCCTAGAGTTATGGGATATAAAAAAAACACTTTGTATATGTTTAGTGTGAGATTCGGAATATAATTGTTTAATGCGAGAATATAACCCAAATCTATCTCCACCATTTCAGTTACAAAGATTCCTCAACAAAACATCAAAAATCGGGTAAAAACATGAAAAAGAAAATGCTACCCATTTCTCATCCACCGTGGCCAAATAAGAAAGATCCCCATACGTTCCCCCAGTCTAGAGCTTATCTAAAACAACCTTGGATAAATCAACTGGAAAATTGAAAACCGGGGAATACTCCGGTAACCCGGTGCAAAACTTAAGACTAACTTTGATTAACCTATCCACCTACCTGATTAAAATTCGTGGAAGTTCCAATTAGGTATTATTATACCTTTTGTAATTATGTATTTTACTGTTGTTTTGTTTCTGTATCTTGATTGAGGATTGAATTTTTGGTTTAGGTAATTTGTCATTAGTTTGCATTTAGAAAAGAGGTTTTTTTTTGGAATTTGCACCGATTATATGTATTTTTTTAATAACTATAACCTAGACGGCTGGTCTAGGTTTTGTTATAAAAAAAAAAACGCGCATTTTCAATCATAATCCGAGAGTTTTGAAGGATATTGCTAATCCATTGCTTCATAGGTTTGAAAAAATCGTCTGCTTAACAACGTAAAAAACGCAATGGACGTGGGTGAACTGTCAATATGAAACCCAGTGCAAGCGATCAATTAAGGCTCGTACAGACCAGCGCGACGGTGACGCCGGTTATTGTTAAACCGTACAGTTTTCTTAGAAATTGTATTGTTCGAGTCGCGTCGCGCCGTCGCGTCGCGCCGTCGCGTCGCGCTGGTCTGCACGAGCCTTTATCATTATATATGTGCTACGAATACGATGATTCAAGTCAGCGGGGTAATTACCCCGCTGGCTTGAATCGGGATCAAAGTCCTTGTAGTATCAACTAGCCCGCCCCTGCTTCACAAGGTTTTACGACTTGACAAAACATCGAGATTTCTTAATTATCTATAAGTTTAATATTAAAGTATTTTACACATAAACCTTTCCGGAATACATTCTCTAAATTGTGTTGAAAACCTCATCAAAATCCGTTGCGTATTTTAGAAGAACAACGCGGACATACAGACAAACGCGAAAAGCAACTTTGTTTTATATGTATGTATAGATAATGTAAAGAACCAGAAGACCATGAAACACTTCTGCTGAAACTTGAGCACTATGGGATTAGGAATACAGCTCTTGATTTACTAAGATCATACCTGAAAGATAGAAAAGTTAAAATTCAAGTAAACGGCGTAAACTCATTGGGGTCTGAAATGGCAATGGGCGTTCCTCAGGGTTCGATATTGGGTCCATTCCTCTTTTTAGTTTATATTAATGATTTACCACAATTACTTCAAAATCAACCTAAGATGGTGTTATTTGCAGATGACACATCGTTGATATTTAAAATAAACCGACAGTCACAAAATCTTGACGACGTTAACAGCTCTATTCTTCAAGTCCAAGATTGGTTTACGGTAAATAATTTGGTACTAAATAAAAAAAAAACCAAATGCATTAGATTTAAATTACCTAATGTTAGAAGTAGCGAATGTGACATCATATTGAATGGAGAAAAACTAGAATTTATTAATCAAACCGTTTTCCTAGGAATCACGCTAGACGAGAAATTACAATGGGGACCTCATATAACAATTCTTGCGGGGCGGCTAAGCTCGGCCGCTTATGCTGTTAGAAAGATACGACAGTTAACAGATGTAGAAACCGCGCGTCTGGTCTATTTTAGCTACTTCCACAGTATTATGTCGTATGGCATTTTACTGTGGGGTCGGGCTGCTGACATTGAATCCATCTTTATTTTACAAAAGAGAGCTGTCAGAGCCATTTATAATCTACATCGTCGCGAATCTCTCAGGGAACTATTTAAAAAGATTAATATTATGACGGTACCTTGCCAATTCATTTATGAAAATATTATGTATGTAAGAAAAAATCTACATATCTTTAATAAAATAAGCGATAGACATAATTTTAATACTAGAAATAAAGATAAAATAGATCAACCATTTTTCAGATTATCTAAAGTACATACATCTTTTATGGGGTACTGTGTTAAATGTTACAATAAAATACCTTGTGATATATTACAATTAAATGAAAGAAAATTTAAAACTCATATGAAAAGTACACTCTGTAAACAAGCATATTACAAATTAGAGGATTATATCCAAGATAAGAATGCTTGGAAACATGCTGGTCCTGCTCCATAGGACAATTTAGAGTCTAGACAAAATCAAACTGGTTGCTTATTAAATTATGTATTTGTTATTTTTTATAACACTGATTTTACATTCTGTGATTTCTTGAACTCACACACTGACTTATTAGTATTACTTGTTAAAATGTTAGGAATATCGTATAATTTTACAATGTTTGTAAATATGTGAGCACCATGTATCTGTCACATATTTAATTTATCTGTAATTGCTTTATTTTTTATTCTTTTTTACCTATCGCGGTATAGTAATCTTATTCTAGATGCATCGTCTTCACATATAATTATATAATTAATGTATGCAAAATATTGTGAAAACATTTTAAAAGAGTAACGGTGGAGTTTCTTGCCCATTCTTCTCCATACGAAAACTACCTTTTGGAAGGGGCGACTAGAATCAATTCTATTTTTTGTAAACTTGACGTTCATAAGTGCCTTTTAAGTGCCTAATTGAAATAAATTGTTTGACTTTGACTTTGACTTTGAACTCTAAAGACAAGGATATATTGCAGTAAGATTGATACTCTACGTTAGTTTTGTTTTTATTGTGAGACCAAATTGCTTACCCAACTCTTAGATAAATACAGAACTTTTCTCATAGGTACAATGAAAAGGTACGCTTGACTTAATATAGACCAACTAAGAGACTTGTTTGTACTCTTTCAAGCGATTTATTGACTAAAGAAAATATAGAGAGTCGTAAATCAATGTGTTCTCTTAGTGCACCAACAACTGTTGTTCTACAATGCGATTTAATGGGAACGTCAAATGTCAAATGAAAATTGAAATATACGGCATGCAAAGATTTTTTTTTGTTATCCGTCTCGACATTTGTTGTTATCTATTTTCGTGATTTGTTTTTGTTATATCTTACTGACCAAAATCTTGCTCCAAAATGAGTAAAACAGTTGCTGTTACGCTGAAGGCTCCCCGCCGATAGGCGCGACGCTATTGTAGTAGAAAAATTTATATGAAAACTTCAAAGAAATTGTTCTACCAGAATAGATTGTGCCTGTAGCAGGAGCCTTAAAACGTCACAATATGGCGCAAGGTCATTCCTATTCTTAGGTGAATCGCACTGAATACAAACATAGCCAACAAGTGTTGTATCGAGACATCAGAACTACGACAACATTTTCCACAGTCAACACAATTGTATAAATAGATAGCATCATTGCCTTATCTCTATATGCGTGTCGATAGAAAATAGAATTGCGATGTTTCCATCACGATACAATCGCATAAAAGGGCAAGCGGCTTGATTCCGCGACTTCTTCAGATGAAATTTAGATAAGGACGCGTCCTCACGCAGTCTCCGTACTGTAAGTAATTGGATGGGGCGGGCGTGGGGTTGGACTTATCGACACTCGTCAATCGCAATAAAACTCGGCAAATCGCAGCGTGTGGACGGTTACTTATACGATTTATCGATAGAGAAGTAATGACTCGTCGTGTACTCGTGTCCCTACTCGGTGCAGTTATTACTGTATTCTCGAAATCAAATGCATTTACCGATTTGCGGTTAAATTCCCGCTAAAGCTTGTTCGAAATGTCGTTTTGAGCTAAATTGCTAAATAATACGCTTAGCTGGTATTGCGATTGCACATTGTAGAAGTTTATGGAGTTATATCTCTTTCGCTATTGTTGATTTGGATTGGATATGTATTTGGATTTTAAAGTTAAACTTGAAAGTACGGTTTTACCATTCCTTACGTAGGTCTAGGTACTGTATCGGTTTTGTCTGGATGGTTTTGCCAACCGACATCCACGAATATTTGATAAGTTAAGGGCATAATTCAATGCCAATATGTCAAAACGTCAAGCAAATAGTTTTTATGACAGCTAAGCGCACAGATTGCCCCAGAGGTGGTTTTCAGGTCAATACTTACTACATACTTAGTCCTAAATGTTTATATAAATATAATATTTAAAATGGCAACATTTCATTCCGTCGACGACTCAAGAGCTCAAGAGCTGTCAGTGTCAATATTCTACGGAAAAGAATGCCACTGACAGCCCTTATACGAAGTTTATGTGCTGATCGAGTTCAGTTTCTTTGGTGAAATTCACCCTTAACCTTAGAAAAGATGGGTATTTCCAATGATACTCGTATCTACTCAACATTCGATCTTCAAAAACGGCACAATATGGCATGTCATAATTATACGGAGCGAGAAAGGGACAAGACGATACGTACATATCTAGGTTAATTAGCCAAGTTTTGACGTGCTAGTTGCGGAGCGTATATAACCTATCTTCCTCTTTTTAGGGTTCCGTAGTAAACAAGGAACCCTTATAGTTTCGCCATGTCTGTCTGTCTGTCTGTACGCGGCTTAGCTCAGAGACGGTTAGTGCTAGATAGCTGTGATTTGGTATACGTATTAATTACGCCGACAAAGTGCTGGTTTTTTTAGGGTACCTCTCCTATATGTAAAGCGGGGATGATTTTTTTTTCTCATCTAGCCCATGGTGTGGCGTGTATCGTTAGAAAGGTCGTTAAAAAATATTGGGAGTTTGTAAAAACCATTTTTGGATTCAGGGATGAATCAAAATGATAAAGCTTAATATTTCGCAATCGCATGTTTGCGAATTATTAAGCTTTTAAATGCAAATTTTTATTCGTCGTGAGTCAAGTACCCCTGCCAGCTAAATGGTTGTACTTGGATTTGTGAAAAAATTCACAGCAGTAACAAAATTAAAAGGAAAACTATCACAACTAAGTAGGCTGTACTAGGTTAACGAGTAATAATCGAGTAATAATTGTTCTTGGGATATATTCATCCCGACTACAGAACCCTTCATTGTGCGTGATCCGACTCGCACTTGGCCGGTTTTTACTTATGTCATTGGGTATTTACCAGTATGTAATTGGGTTGTGGGAGCGTTGGCGGTCGCTGCAAAAATATACTATCGCATTTGTTTAGACTACTTTCCAGCCTCATTTTTATTAGGAAATCGCAGATGATCAAGTGTCCTGCGCATTCTCAATATCTACACTGATTCTTTATATTAATTGGAATAATAAATAAATTATGGATTGAATAAACCAAGCCTCGCGATATGCATTGTAAAAATTAAATTATGATAACACGGATGCGAAATACGATTAATTTATTTTCAAATCTAATTATTTCAGACATGATTGAAAATTTAAACTAATTTAATGAAGTATAAGAATAATTTTAATTTGTTTTGACTTTCACATTGAATTATGCGAAGATTAATAATTACAAAGTTATTGTTGTTTTAATTAACTTAGCACTTCGTATCCCTTTAATTATTTTTCCCCGTTATTCTAACTGTATACTTTATTGTTACAGGTACGTACCATCGAAGAAGTTCATATCTATACACCGTAAGGACTATTTCTGCTTGCAGCACTCGGCTCAACAAACTTGGCATCATATTCTCAACCAGCGACAAGTAAAAAAATAACTTATCTTAGATTTTTTTTGGTTAATTTCAAGTGTTTCTGCAATTAAGATAGGATACACACTGCTACAAATTAGTCGTATCGCAAACCGCACTCGTAAAGCTCGGCGCATACTCATGATAACCTCTGGAGTTTTAACGCCCGACTATAAATAGTCGGTAATAAATTTGTCGTTACTCTAACGCGCAGGAAATTACTAGTTCACTTGATGACCCTTATTTTTACTCCGTCCAAATTCAGAACTCACACGGTTTTAATTAACATTTCCTAATGAATCTACACTTCATGTACAGCTTCATTAATTTTTACTTTCGAAACCACAGAATACAGAGTGAGAGACCCGGCAAATAAGGCAGCGTAAAGCTCAAATGTACGCTCACAAAAATGTGGGGAATAATTTATGGACCATAATTTTACTGAGCAACTTTGAAGACCACAAAATGGTAACGAAACACAACGAATGCTTATAAAATATGCACAAAGTCCCAGTCAATATAATTTTATTACAACATTCGACAATCAACAAAAGAACTCTAGACAAAGGACCTTTTTTGACGGCTCATAAAAGTTAATTTGATCTCCCCCTAAATATAAATAACCACAAACATAGTTTTGCTAAAGTACTCAAAGAGTCACAAAGCTCTGTTATTACAAATGTGTTCGAATATTGAAGTCCGTTAACGGATTTTTTTCATTTTAAACAAAGAACGTTTCGTTCTGTTTTCTAATTTCGGTTCCGATTACGTCACAGGGAAACAAAGACCTGTTGATGCAACTCATAAACAGATGAAGGCAATGAATGAAATGTGCATTTTGTTAAACTACCCACATGTTTTTGTGAAGGGTTTTATTTTTAAATTGTTGTGTCAATTGATAAGGATATTTATCGGTTTGGTAATGGAAGTATGAGAAGAGTTAAGATTAATCGTATTTATTTATAATTTCCTGTCTGGGCACGTTTCCGTTTCACATCGAGCTACATATTTGCTGACATATTTAACACTGAAGTAAAGAAAGGAACGAAAAATTAAAAATATAAACATAATTAAACTAAAGATTTTACTATCAGTAAGTAATCTAAATTCCTTCAGATTCACACACTGATATTGGCACGCTACTAAAACAATGCGTTCCTTATCGTCCCAACAAAAAACAAAATCAATATTTTCCTTCAATTCACGAACTCATAAACTCCGCATGAACGCACGACTGTATTACGTTTTCTTGTTAACGACAATAATGTCGCACATTTCGGGGCCAACAAAATATGTGCGAGCATTAAAATGATTTTTATTGTTCTTCTTAACTGCGGGACCACGTGTAGCTACCATTGTACGGAACACACGATTCGTACGATTACTTAACCCGTGCAGATGTACGATTTCGTAATATCGGATTAAATGTTCGCCGGATGATGGCCGTGTGAACACGTGTTGGGATTGTTATTAGATAATTATGTCACTTCATAGATGGTTGGATGTTTTATTACACAAGAGTAGCGATTAATAAGGGCGTCGTATGGGCTTTGATGTTGTAGTGCAGCTATTTTATATTGTTCTTATTTCAAAGTATAATTAAAATGATTACATAACGCCATGTGGTTTTTCCCAACTATGTTGGGGTTGGCTTCCAGTCTAAACGCATGCAAATGAATACCAGTATTTCACATCGAGTGACTGCCTATAATGCCTGGGTAATACGATACCTCTTGGTAAGACTGGTTGTGAGACTTTCAGGCTTTTGACGACCCGTAACAACTGCCAAAGATCCACGATTGACAGCCGGGACCAACGGCTTAACGTGCTTTCCGAGGCACGGAGGAATCTCGGTATGTAAAGATGGTCAACTGTCCACGGACCTACCCTGGCAAGCGTAGCTAAACCTGATGGATCAAGCCGTGCGGCTATTATCACGTAGCCACGAGCTCCTCATGATTACATCATTATGCAATGACAATATTGTACGGTTCAACCATTTATGTCGAAATCGATGGGTTTAACCAAATTGATGCTTTTTGGCGGGAAAATGAAGGGTGTGGACTACACGAAACGATTCAAGTTTATGTTTACCGGATTCAATTTGGCTGCTTCAAGACACTTCTGCTTCTTGAAAATTGATAGGCAAATGTCAAGCGTGTAATTCCGGCGTACCTAATACAAATTGACATAATTTGAACGTCAGTACTGTTGCAGTAGCCTCAGTATGATTAAATACCGGAAATGATCTGCACAATTGCAACCGATTAGTTAAGGTGGATCCGCAGTTGCAGGCCGCGTAATAATTCTGTAAATACATAATCTTCTGTAGTCGCGAATCATATTTTGAACAAGATACAACCTGACACTAACTTGCAAATTGAAAAAAACGTAAGAAAATTTGAATTTCGCGGGCTTCAAATCCAAATCTAAATCTCAAATATTTAAAAGCTTCTTTTCCCCCTTTACCTCATTGGAGATAAAATGATTAATCGCTTTCAACACTTAGCATGAGTAATCCAAGATGAGTCTATTTTTCATAAAGATCCAACAAAAAATGTGTGATGTAATGCTCTTTATATTAAACGCCATACTTTCACATTGTCGTCGCTTTGAAAGAAAGATTACTTTTTACGAGTGGATGCGTACCAGATGATTACGTTTTCTGTCGTCGGTTGAACGTACCCATTTCGGATTACATGATTTACATGGGAAGTTTTGCCACAAGCTTATAAAGAACAGTAGGTACCTACATCACTTTTAATAGAAATTTCTCTTGCATTCTCTATCCTAATAATATTAAACGAGCAACATTTGTTTATATATTTGTAATCACGTTCTCGAAAACGGCTCTCACGATTTCGATGAAATTTGCAATATAGGGGAGCGAAAAATCTTTCTCCATATTTTTACCCCAGCTGAACTCGGCCGCCCAAAGTTTAGAACAAGATGGCTACCTTAGAATAATAACATGGCAGCACGGACTAAGTAAGAATCGTGGCAGCATGGGATTTGTGTGTATCTACTATACCTACATGGTATTAGTATGAACTATGAGTATTGCCTATTTTCACCCGAGCAGAGCTTGGTCGACCGGCACTCGCTAATAGAAACAGAAGAACAATACGTCAATAAGTAAGTCACTGTAGAGTGGATTTTAATTTAATATCCGTCCTCGTGATAATAAACTAACATTACCGAACTTATTGCTGTAATTTCATTTTAAAACTTTTACTAACGTCGTAAAATGTCTCGGTTGCTAGAAAGGTTTCTTGATTACCGTCATTAAATTATTAACTACTACTTTTTCAATCAATATTTCTAGAACAAAGGAAAGTTTTCGTCGATTTTACTTCTAAAATTCATATTATTATCGCTGATCGATCAGATAATGGATTCGGTAGTAAAAGTGAGTTTGTGCAAATGATTATCTTGCAAAAACTTGATAAAAACGGTGGAAAAAGTTTTCCAATCTCTTCGATTTCAAAAGGCTTACTAGTCTCTATTATAAGTTTTTTATAGGAAACCATAAATGTAGTATCAGTGGGTACTCGTTGAATTACCCTGCAGGGGGCGAGTCTACCCCGCGGGGAGCCTGAGTCCTGACTCATTCGGGGTAAGGGAACTTTGTTAATGCACTTTACGTCACACGAGTTTATTTGTTTAGCTACGATTCCACATAGAATAACTTTATTACTGTGCTACAAAGTTGTTCAGTGCCTGTGGACAAGACTGTGGTTATAAATACTGTGGCAACAACTTAGGACTTAAAATATGAATGTATCATTGAAACTACATAATGTCAGATCTCAGATGCTCAGATCAAATAAAAAACCAAGGCAGAGCGCTGTCAACAGTGAAGTGAAGCCGGTTTCGTAAACATGTGTGCACTTTGTGTGGTGTAGTTTGATTGTAATGTCATTGTGAAAGGTTGTAAATCTGTGTGTGTTGGCGTGTATGCACAGAGCGGCGGTGTAGTTTTGGCATGCTTCACTGTATTGTTCCCAGCATTGTCTTGGGTTTTTCTTTGGTCTGAATGTTATAGAATGTAAGGGGAATGCTCAACGATTACTAATTAGTTATCAAAAAAAAATCCTTATAACCAAGTCCTCGCATACGTAGGTGGTACACACTATAGAAATCAGATCCTTTTCAAAACGCACTTATTTCCATACGTTGGCATGTTATTGAAGAGTGGTTCTTTGAATTGCAAATAGGGTGTCCTCGGGCGAGTTCTATTGAAATGTCAATTTGTTTTCTATTGGGGTGGGTTGTTTGGCAACCTCCAGACATATCGTCTTACTATTGTGTGTTTTGGCCTGTGGATCTTACACTTTTCCCTGTGTGACGGGGATGTTTGCTGTGAATGTGCGTGAGATACATATTTATTGCAAAGCTACGTTTTGGGGGGAAGGTACAGGATAAAAGTCAAGTGATACACGTTATTTCGATGGCGACTTCAAATGTACGATGCTGTGGCGGCATCTACGCCACATGCAAACTACGCATCAAAGATCTGACGGCACAGAAATCCTGCATCGCGCAATTAGAGTTTACCGCGCGAACAAAATATATATATATAAGACTATCCGACATCAATCGTTGGGCAGTTGCCCGCCAGACATGACACCCGTCTGGTCGCAGGATCCTCACTTTTCCATAGAAGATGAGTGAACTTTACATCCTGTTCCTCATACCTCTAAAAGCTACTGAAGTTATCTTCGTAAGCTAAACTCAAAGAAGTAGATCTTTTACTATGGTTTTCAATCTTGTTATTAGTTACTTGTACCTCCGTAAACTGTGTCACCACGTAATAACCGTGGAGGATATTGAACCTAAATCGATAAAACAAATAAGAACTAATGTCTAGGGAGTTATTTCATGATGGAAGGCCATTAATTTCAATGAAAATCAATTTTGTGAAATTTTAATTTATTTTACAAAGTCGAATAGTAAATTGTATTTTTATTTTTAAACTACCCGCATAAGTCTCGACCCTGTGGGAAAATCAGGATAAAAATTATCATAAGTCCTTTTTCAGGTCATGGTATACCCATGTGTCAAATTTCAAATCCGTTCAGCCGTTTTAGAGTGAAAGCGTAACAATCAAACAAACTCACTTTCGGATTTATAATATAATTATATTATATTATATATTTTAGTTAGGATTATAAACAAGCTTGCATAAACATCAATGAAAGATTGATAAAGATTTTGTGCCAAAATCACCTATCACTTGTTTTGCAATAATCAGCAGAATATCATGCAAAACAATAAATTGTAATGCTCATTCATTCATTCAGTAAATTCACCCACTATTCCGTAGCCAGCCCTCAAACGATAAAGCCAACAAAAACGACTCCAAAATGTAAAACTTCGTACTTTATGATGTGGGCTCTAAATTTTTCGGGGTTTCTCTTTTTTTGCGGAGAAAAAGTGTAGTCGCCGTGTTCGGTATCGCGGTATCCGGGATCCGGTTTTTATTAGTGGCGGATATCGAGTGGCTTCCGAGGGCTTTGTGGAACTATTTGGTCCCGAACGCCCATTGTGGTACGTTGTGGTACTGAACGCACCATTGTCAGCAAGATGTCGCCGGCTTTGTCGTTCAATGGCGGGAACGTTTAGCACAATGAATTATGCTTAACTGCAAATCGTTATTGATTGTTTGATTTTTTGTCAAGTGACAGTTTTTGTTGAGCTTAATTTTGGGGTGGTATTGTTTTGTGTTTTATTGATGTTGAAGCCTTACATTGGCTTAATAGAACCCTCAAAGACTTTTTTTAACGAAGCAACGAAATTTCTTGATAAAAAAATGTCAAGAGTTCTCGAAAAAAAGCAGTTTGGGCGATTAACCTGCTAGTTTCCAGAAAAAAAAAACAGGACCCTAACATCTTTGCTGTAGCACAGTCGGCTAAAAAACCTGAAAAGAATTTTAACTACACATTGTTTTCATTCTACTCATATCGAACGTTTAAAATTCTCAGGATGTTTGTAGATTAACGGAACTTATCGCAACTAAACTTTTCTACTTGTTGTTAAAAGCACGTCCAGTTGTTCTCGACACATGTTTGTTACATCGAAGAGAACAATAAAACAATTATGATTAATGACCGCAATAACAATACAATACGAATTAATATCGGTGCGAAAATACCAATTGGGAAGCGATTTTTTCACTTGTACTTCTGTAGACAATGGCTTTACAATAGATTAATACTGGCAATGAATTTATACTGCGACAAAAAGGTGAACGAAACTTTATTAATGTGTTAGCATTGGTTTCCTGAGAAAGCGGTGAACGGCCACCCACTATCGGCAGTCTAAATACGGAGTTTTATGACACTTTAATGTCAAATAATGTTGAAAATAACAGATTTTCAGGACGCCCGTTACTTAGAGCCATATTAGACTATAGAAATATGATCAGAGATGTAGAAGTCATTTTTATATGAAGAACCTATAATAACCACATATGATTCATATTGTCTATGATCCTATTTGACAGCAAGCGTACAAATATGATCATACCCGTCTAACCTCAAAAATGGCTTAATCAAACACGGTTAAATCGTTATCCATCTTGATTAAGTATAACGTTTATATGATCATAAGTGTAATATGTAAAAATTTAGAACAGCATCATTTAACTATGATCATAGAACAAGACAGATATGAAATCATATTTGTATGATAGATAGTGTAATTGGGGCCTTACATTAAGACGGAACCGCTTTCCTAAGTAACCTCTGGTTTTAAAGAATATAGCTACTTTTACATACCTAATGTCACTTCTTCCCTGAATTTTGCTCTGAAAGCAAAGCCTGGAATACATATGCTATTAAAAATAATGCTTCTTTAGTTAGCAAGTAGCATGCTTATTTATTCTGTGCTAGTAGGTAGCTAAAAGGTAGCTAGTAGGTAACTAAAAGGTAGCTGGTAGGTAGCTGGTAGGTAGCTCGTAGGTAGCTAGTAGGTAGCTCGTAGGTAGCCAATAGGTAGGTAGTAGGTAGCCAGTAGGTAGCCAGTAGGTAGCCAGTAGGTAGCTAGTAGGTAGCCAGTGGGTAGCCAGTAGGTAGCTAGTAGGTGGTTTTATGCTGCTGCATAGATAGCATGTGTATTCCGGTGTAAGGGCGTTTGCCTACTTATCGGTTCGTATTCGATACGGGAAATTCAGCGTCCTAGCGTTTGCGCATTTATCGGTATTTAGTTCATTTTGTTTGATATACTCGATTTTGATCCTCCGTCAAAAAACGACTCAAAGTGAGAATTTACGAATCGAGGAAATTCACGTCCTAGCGTTTGCGCATTTATCGGTATTTAGTTCATTTTGTTTGATATACTCGATTTTGATCCTCCGTCAAAAAACGACTCAAAGTGAGAATTTACGAATCGAATATATAAATACGAACCGTATAAGCATGAGTGGACAAACGTCAATACAATTACTAGGATGGCTAAACCAAATCAGACATAAACACGAATCGAATACGAACCGGATACGGATAAGTGGCCAAACACCCTAAGGGAGTTTTAAAATAAATTCTCTATTATTTAATCTTCTTTCTCACTACCTACTCAGTAGGTAACATCTCGGAATCGTTCGGATATAGAAAACAGTTTATTGAACTCAAAAATCCGATTCAAACTGTATATATAATTGTTTAGGTTATTAGAAACGTTTCGCAGAATTCCAATCTCATGAATGAAGTCAAAAAACTATTTATTCAACCTATTTTATTAGTTTACTGTAAACTGAATTATCTGAGTTTAAAATACTTTAAACAACAAAATAGGTAACGAGTTGAAATCGTTTACTTTTGGCGCCATCAATTTTAACATTAGGGTTGGGCACAGTTAACATAAAATCTCGGATATTTCGAATAAAACTGTGTACCGAGTTTATACGAACGACTAAGTTTGGAACAGGCAGTGTCCGGTAGAAATGGGAAATGCTGGGAAAGCGAAACGAAACAAAATGTAAAGGATTTGTTTTAAAAAAGACGCAGAGGGATTTGCAGTTCGGTCGCTCAAAGTGACAAAGTTGATTGATGGAAACGAATTCTTTTTAGTATTGGTGTCTCTTGAAACGTAAGGAAATGTTATGTCCAGAATTTTACTAAGACCACGTATATTTTTCATAGCCTCTGAAAAGAAAAGAGCTAGTTAAAGTATTCGATACAATACTTTAAAGTTTATCTTTCTTTCTTTTTCGTATGGTTAGTGACTAACCTAGTGCCAGAGTTGTTATGGGCGTCTGACTTGGCTTCACATGCTGTCGAGAAATATCTCTCAAGCATGGCCGGTTTCCCCACGAGGTTTTCCTTCAACGTTTTTGAAGCAAGTGGCAATTATACAATACGCACATGAAACCGAGAAGTCAGAGGTGTGTGCCTTGTGTTCAAACTCAAGACCTATGACTTGGCAGTCCGACGGTCACACCACTAGGCTATCATTGCTGTCAATGCTGCTGCAGGCATTATACTCGTAGTTCATGATTATGTAGAGCTTAGCCCAGATTTAATAGAAAAATAATTTGCGATAACTTTTTATTAAGGGATCAACTGCACACCGACAACCCTATTTCAGATCCATTGAAATTTAGATTAACGCTCATTAAGATTCAGTCCGGAACGCGGACTCAGTTAAAATGTTTTTGTTGTTCATTGCTGCCATCGAATTAATGATCCGCCTTTCTGTCGCTTGATTACATCGATTACTATCGCATAAAAAAACACATTTTATTCGATTATTCGAACTTCCATTCAAGGAAAAATATTCGCGATGATTGAATCCGCCACAGCTCATCCATATCCATTGAAGTGTTGGCCAGAATAACTTTAAATTAGTTGCAAAAGAAAGTCTGAAGTTGGACGTAACGTTAAACGCGTGTAGCGTAGTTTTTAATAAAACTGCCGAAGAAAACTGCATAAGTAATACTTTAGAACGAAGACAGAAAAAACTATTATTTAACATTTTAAATTCTTAGACATTTTAATACTCTAAGTATCATTTATTAGTTTTATAAAACAGTTACAGTGGGCTCCCCTTGCTTTGTTTTAATTTTTTTTTACATAGGGCGTGAGGTTTCTCTGGAGCCCACTGTAAAGTCAAAGAAAGTGATTGTTAAGCTAATTGATAACCTATGTCAATTTACTATGACAGCCATTTCACACTCCTTTGAAAAAATTACAGTTTTAATTTGATTATACTGCCAATTTAAGGTGTTCATTTTTTTAATGAATGAATTACATAAAGCCAGCAGGTTATTTTAAGTGGAATATTTTTAACATTTTTACCATTCGTTTCATTTCATTTTTAGTTTCCACAGCAAACCTGGCTACTGGCTTTAAGAGCCAATGAACTTGCAATCCAACTAGGAATGTTTACGTAGCCCATGGCACTCGGCTGTGGGGAACAGCCGGTTATTTTTGCAGAATCGCTATTTTGAGCACAGCACTACCGACTTTGTTAGCATAATTTTATATTATCCTTCCAAGTTGTAGCGTAAATTTGTGATTTTATTTGAATGCCAAGAATTTTACAAGTTGGATTTATGTAAAGTAAAATTTTGTTTAAAAAAAATCCGTAATATTGTTTTTGTAACGCTCATTTTCATAAATATAGGACTGATTAGGTACATTACTCTGCCTTTTATACTGAATGAACAGAAATTCAAACAATGTATGTATCTGCAAAAATACACACGTTTAAAACAGGAAGCTCATCATTATACATCTTGAGAATGGGATAAAATAGAAAATGTGTGTAAGCATAAAATAAATAAATAAAATATATTTATTCCGAGCTACCTTAACTCATATGTGGAGTAAACACAAATACAGAAAACACAATAAAAATAAGAATATAACAAACCACAAGACTTCTACCCCGCCCTGCTGACGGCAACATGCCTATCACACGGAGTACTTCACTTAAACAAAATGCAAGTTGGAGCAGAATTAAAAGTAAAAATATCTAAAAGTTACTACAATATAAGAGCATTTCCAATTTAAAACATCCAAGTCACAAGAGACTTCTCTTTTAAAGCTCATTGTTAGTAGGTTAGTGATTCGTACGGTAGACCTGTTCCCACTGGTATTCTCGAATAAAACGGGAACCATCGGAATGTTGCGAATAAACCTCCACTTGTTTAGAGAAACATTCAATGTTTATGTTCGCACACGATGTAAAGCTTAAAACTCATGTTTACGATTCTTTTGTAGGACAACACTTTATTTGCTTTAAAGGTTCTTGTTTGAAACATGTTTTATTAGATCAAAGTATTTACGTTTTACAGTGCTCGGCCGTAAAAATGGTCCATCGAACTTTACACAAAGAATGTCACAAGTAAAGCTTTGGATTCCTAAGACGCGGTGAACGGTCACACAGTAATGGCTGTGCAAATACAGAGCGTTTTTTGACACTTTACTGTCGAATACTGCCGTTGTAATATGACGGAACCGTTTTCCTACGATATCAAAATCAAAATCAAAATCAAAAGTCATTTATTCAAAATAGGCTGAGAATCAGCACTTTTCAAACGTCAAAATTACATAAGACAGTCCCCCAAAAACGCCCACCCTTCACCACTTCCTAGTGCTATAGCATAATCAACCTACAATTTTCCCACTACTGGGACACGGCCTCCTCTCTTTGAGAAGCAGTGGGCTGTAATCCACCACGCGGGCCCAGTGCGGGTTGGTAGATGTCACATGCCTTCGATTTTTTGGTTCTAGGACATGCCGGTTTCCTCACGCTGTTTTCCTTCACCGTTTTGAGAGCAGTGGTGACGAAATTATTTACACAAAGTAAAGCACCTGCCTCGGTTTGAACCCACGACCTACAACTCGTGAGTCAAGGCCTATACCACTGGGCCACCACTGTTCCACTGCTTCCTTAATGCTATGCTGGATACCAAAGCTTAACAGAGATGACGTCCTTCAAAGCCAAACTTTTCAAAAAATCGTTGTGCCATATTTTCGGCCAGGCATAGTACGACACAACTTAGATGAAAATTTGCATTCATTCATTTCAATTTTACGAATGTATTTGGTTATTATGACTGTACAAGTTATTGCGTTTGCGTAAAGATCATTTTCGCCTAAAGCACTAATAAAGATTAGTGATTTTGAAGGCGCACTCAGTTCGGATGGTGATCGATTTTACGAATTTTGCCGATGCTACATCTATGTTATGTACTATTTTATGAGGAAGTTGTAAAGTTTTGAAATGTGATCGATCTGTCTTGGCGGATGGGTGGCCAATCCAAATGAGACGTGACGACCTTAAAGAGTATGCGCCTTGATTCCGGTTGCCACATAAAAAAGTAAATATTCTGTAACTTTTTTTGTTTACTACACTAGTGTCGGGAAGTTAAGGAATGCAGTGTATTTTATACTGGTCTTTGCTTTTTTAAATTAAAATGCTTGTGTAAGTGCTTTGCTATTAATATACAGGTACTTAAGATTTCCTTTGATTTCTAAGTCCGAGTAGTTATTTCAGTTTTCTCCCATTAATAAACTGTTTTCTAGATTGAAAATTTTACTTTGGTTATTATAGTTCTAGTAGGTACACAATTAACGATTTTAATGATAAAAATGTTACTAATTTTGTAAGTTAGATAAAAAATAAAATTACATTATTAATCAATTTAAAAATGCTTTATTAAAACATTGAGTATTTTTGAAATTTATTAATAATGTAATTTTATTATTATATAACTTACAAAATAAGTTACATTTTTATCATTAAAATCGTTAACTGTAATATTTATATATTACAATCATTAAAAATTTGAGTATTTTTGAAATTTATTAATAACGTAATTTTGAATGATTAATGTATGAAATAATTTAATTATAATAGATATTTGCACACCACTGTTCAGATAGGATATGGTTTAAAGAACTTATATGTATCACCTCATGTATTACCCATATTCAAGCAAAATTGTTTTTTTTTTTACTTTAAAGTAATAGTTATTGTAAGTATCTACCTACAGTCAACCATTTGTTTAAGATTTACAAAAAAAAAAACCCAATAATGATGATTTCAGTCCATCTAACAAATCAGTGACTTTGCCACATCTCAGAGAAAAGGTTAGAAAAGATATCGCTTTTACTTGCCCATAAAAAGTCATGGCTAACTATCAAATCGTGGTACACGGTAGTAAAGAGAACGCCACAACTAAAATTGTACGTCAATCACCTTAACGGCTTTAAACGCGATTTTCGTATAACTTTTCACACATACTTTCACAAAAGAAATTATTCATGTAGTACATTGTGCGTATTTCTCCACTTCACGTGGTGTCAGTCAACTGTCGGGTGGCCATGGTGGATTAATGACTCTAAAACCAGAGGTTACTAATGGACCCTGGACAGATTACTCGAAGTCACTTAAAGAAAGTGATGCTTTCGCGTGATTAGAATCAATTTTAAAGGAAATTTAGGTTGGTTCGTCAATTCAACGTAATGTTCAAAGACTAATGGCCGATTCCTATAATTTACGGACCGATAGTGGATAAAATTAAGACTCTTGTATCTTTAGCAATAATGAAGAAAATACCTCATACCTTTGCATAGTAGACCGTCCCATATGAAAGTAGCTATCACAGGTAAAATTAACTTACGAATCTATTGGCAATAAAAAAAGTTACCATTGGTAAGAATAACGATTCGTTTTTAGGGTTCCGTAGTTAACAAGGAACCCTTATAGTTTCGCCATATCCATCTGTCTGTCTGTCGGCGGCTTAGCTCAGAGACGGTTAGTACTAGAAATCTGTAATTTGGCATGGGTATACATATTAATCACGCCAACAAATTGGTAAAATAACAACAAGAATTTTATTTTTTCTTGTCTATCCAATGGTGCGGGGTGTCGTTGGAAAGGTCGTTCAAAAATATTGCGGGTGTGTGAAAATCATTTTTCAATTCAGGGACCCGTTTACGAAATACTAAGCTTTAAAATGCTATTTTTTGTTCGAATCAAGTACAAGGTGTACTTGGATTTGTGAAAAAATTCACAGCAGTAGTATACAGGGTGGCAGGGACATCAACGCGAAGCCGGCAACCATAGATTCAGTACATGATTCTGAATCCCTGCGTTGAAATTTCTCGTCGGTAATTAAAAAAAAAAATCTGCTGTTTCATAGAAAAGTGCAATACCTACACGGTCAAAATGTATGGAGCAGCTGTTTTTTTTTTTGACACCCCGTATATAACGAAGTTAAAAGGAAAACTATCACAGCTAAGTAGGCTGTACAGGTTAACGAGTAATAATCGACTAACTTAAATTTGCAGTTTGAAAAACATGATCTCCCATACATCCCGTATGGGATAACATGTTTTTCAACTACAATGTTAAACTTGTTCTTAGGATAAATTTATTCCAACTACGAAACCCTTCATTGCGCGTGGTCCGAAATGCACTTGGCCGGTTTTTGTTTTATATAGGAACTGGGGAGATAACACTAACGGCATAAATGCAATTGAAAGTTAATTTGATGCATGCTGTTTTTGAATAAACAAAGGTAATATATTTTAATAAAGCTTTTGCTAATGTTTTAATTCGGACAGTTATGTTTTATGTACTCATTACTTCAGAGAAGTGCAAAATGTTTAAAACATTAAAAGAGAGAAACTCGGTAAAACATTTATATGGCTGTAATAAAAATAATTATTCCAAATGTACACAAAACATTTTCATAGTCCATTGAAAGATAACAGAGGGACTCGAACGTGAAATATAATAACAAAATGCATTTAACCCGAACATGTTACGAATTCCCAAAGCGCTGTGGCTATCAGCCGTCAGTACCAGGACAAACTGACAAACTTTAATATCAGGACATGTCTGATACACGATGACGCGCGGTTTTACATTAATATTGTTTTGTTTATTCGTAGCTGGTTTTATGTAGATACAGACGGATATTCTAGGGTAAATATTCGAACAGTTTCCATTAAAACTTGAGGGAATTCATCTTTCTTCAAATAATTTATTTTTGTTTAAATCGACGGGAGAACTATATTTGAAACTTAAAAGCAGACGGCAGTCTCTGGTTAGACTTAAACGGTAAACGTGCCAAGATCCTTATCCGTCAGCTAAGTGCAATGCTTATGGCAATTAACGACGCGGTCCATGGGGAGAACGTGTGGAGTAGACTTGACGTCAGAGGGCAGATAATGTCTGACGTTGCTAATTGTGAAAAATTAAGATTGACTCCGATCCCTCGACTCGATTGCGTCCCAATTTCGCATCATGGTAATGATAATGGACAAGTGAGACAAAAATCTAAGACAACGATGAAGTAGGGTTGATTACATAACATCATCAGTCTGTAATTCCCGGAGGGTTAAGCAAAAGTATTGTGTACCCATAGTACACCCACATGTCGCCAGCTATGAGCGTTTATACAGAAAATAGCTTAATAATAACAGCGAATTCGCAAATAGCTGTCAAATATTTCGCTGTTTTGATTAATTTGGCAATATAACTGTATGGATGTTCGTAACACCGAATATATAGTTTTAGATGTAAATAAAGTATTTGGAAACTTTTCAAACGCCTTTTTTACAACTAAAACGGTTACAACATTAAATTCAGTGTTATAATTGTTTCTTATTTATATACAGTAATATTGCCAAATTAATCAAAACAGGTAAATATTTAACAGCTATTTGCGACGTTGCCAACTTTTTAGATGAACACTCTTAAATCCGCACAAATCCAGGCTCAGGGCTGCTACTGAGAAATTCCTTTTGGAAAACGCAATTACACTTTGCCCGTCCCGGGAAGCGAACCCAGGACCTAATGCTCAGCAGTCGTGCTTGCGACCACTATGCCAACGAGGCAGTCCAGGGTTCAATACGTAGTAGAGGTTGATAATGATAATGACAAATATGACAATGTAAACCTTGGAAGTGCTAAATCTATATACCATTTCTCAGCAACCTGTCTCATTGTAACACAACACCCCACAACAACACTTGAAGATGACACGTGCAAATGACACAATTAATCAACAATTACAATGGAAACATATTAAATTAAAGTAGTTTGCAATTCAGTGGTTGTTCTACTTAAGCGGGCTCTCTACGATCTGTCATGCCGTACGAAATATCGCATGATGTATGGCCGACGGAAGTTTCAATTGCGATGCTAAGCCCTTCATACTCAAATCATTATTAATTTATTTACTGTCTTTGTTTGTTGTTACGTATATCCGTTGCTTTGTCTGATTATTCAGTGCTGTGAACTTGAACCAGTTTGTATTGTTATGCTCTTCCATTAAATGGTGGTGGTGGTTTTATGCTAAAGTCTTATTTTTAATATCTGTGGCATTTTCATCTTTGGCGAAATTTGTTCTTTTATTAGGTTGGCTAATGTTAATGAATGGTCTATTTTATGAAACATTATTAGTCTTCCGCTAACTCGACTTATTAAATTCTTTGATTACATTATTTACGTTTGGTTAGTTAACAAATCTGCTTAATAAAGAGTATTCTATTATATACTAGCTAGCGCCCGCGGCAATTATCCCACGGGAATGTACTACCGGATAACAAGTAATCCATTTGCTGGCAGGTAATGAACTATCTGTGTGCCAAATTTCATCCGAATCCGTTCAGTCGATTTTGTGTGATTGAGTAACAAACATCCAAACACACAAACATACAAACTTACACATTTATAATATTGGTAGGATTCTATTCTGCTTCAGCTAGATTGTTCAATTTAGCATGCCAAACTAGTTAGAAATGTCACGCTGGTATCTATGATTCGCAAATTCACATTTTGACATGACATTCAAATGAGTTTCAAAAATAACAATAAGACCAATGTCGCTAAGTGCTCGGCCCCCTATTCTGAATAATGGCGTAACGAAACGGCGTCGGAGGGAGGACTTTCCGTAAAATGATTCTGTTGTACTCCTCCCTTATTAAATGTAAATAGTTATTGATCCTATAAAGATAAAATTTGATGGGTGTAGGTAAGCAAAATGGAGGAAAAGATAAGAGTAATATCGTGTAATATTTTGTTCATGGAAAAATATTGTTGCCCTAATTATTCAAAATGAATCATAAGGTGAACATGTACAGTAAGACGCACTCTTCATTATTTTGCACGTTTGTTTATGCATGTTAATAATAATATTGGAAAAGAATTAATAATAACAAGTATTCCTTTTCATATTGAATACCGAAATAAATATAACATAATGAATCACAAGCATATCTGAAAACGTAAACATAAAATAAATATACGATACGAAATCATTTACCTTACTCGCCTCACAAAGTTATGCGATACGCTTATTTTTAATAATAAAGATATATGAACCGTGGAAATAGGATATTCCGTGCCATTGAACAGAAGTCACGTAGGCGCCGCTGTATGGGGCGAGAGACGACCTAAAGAAATTGAATGTCAGTGACTTTCCTACCTTGAAAGCCAACACGAACTGGTCTATTCTGTAAAAATCTCAGCATGAAAACTTAGGTGAAGTGATCTGTCATTCCACCTGATGCTAGAGATTTGACACTATTGACAGCTCAATTCAGCCTCATCTCACCTATACTCCGTTGGTTTCAGTAGTTAAATAAAGGAAAACAAAAAAACCACGTGACGAGAGAGCTGTCAGGTTAACCGAATAAACGTAATACTTGTCACTTCAGTTGACATGATACGTCACAGTACTCTTCAATTTAGCAATGATATAATTCGTTGACGTTTGGAGAACCTGTCTTTTTGGGCTGTTTACAATAGACAGATTACAAAATATTATATTATTATTAAAAATGTAACAAAAAAATTGTGCTCATGCAGTTACGTCTACAAAGAGTAGTTTAAGAATAAATGATAAAGTATAAAATACATAAATAAAAGAGGAAACTATAGTAAAAAACTAAAATAAATTTAATTTGGTTATAACGTATGTGTAATCTATAAATCCTTTTTACGATTTGTTAACCTCTATTTAACTACTTAAATCAACAGAATAAATCAACAGTAAGGCCGTAAATGTGCATGCCATTCTGTAACTTGCTCAACCCAAGACTATGCAAGTTGCTTGTATGCTATTGTGCCCTAAAAACTTCAGATTGACGAATTTCAGGATGGCGTACAAGCTTCTTGCATATACTCGTAAATAATACCAGCCTATTAATACCCCACTGATGAGCAAGTCTCATGGCTTCTCATACAGTGAAGGCACGAGCACTGATCACCACGCTTGCTCAAGAACGGATGGGTTACGTGCGTCCATGAAGACAGATGGAATTTATATTCCTTCATAAACCCATGTAAAAGTCCTTACATTTTATAATAGTGCGATAAAGTAACTAAATCCATGAATAAAACATAACATATACTGCGAATATTAAAGACTAAAGTAGGTGTCATATTTGGAGATCATATATCTTTGCGTTATTATCTCATGAACCATCCACTACAAGCAAATGGATTACATTTTTGATCGTTTCCATTCCATCGCGCTCATTGTGTAGGGAGTGGTGTTATGTGACTGATGATACCCATCTACCGTTGTTTCTTTGATTAATATTTTGCTCTTTTTGTACTGTACATAAATCTTCCGTAGAACTTCTTATTTGCAAATTAGGAAAAATGGAAATTATGGTTTAATAAATTGCTGGATGTTTATTTTATGAGACAAATAGGTAGATACAAATTGTATCGGTATTTGAATTGATTTTAACTGTAGAAATGCTCTGTTGAAGTAAGTAGACAAATTGGATTTGGATCGCCTTGGTGATATTGTTTTTCTGGGTAATTTTTGTCGTTTAAATGTGAAGCTAGCGATATCGCAACTTTATTGAAAAAAATAACATGTTCATTTATTTGTATACTTTAAGTAATAAGAATTCCAAAATTTTACTCATTGTATTATCTCCTAATCTAACTTACACACCTAACTAACACTATCACTTATTATTAATTAAGATGCGCAAAGTTAACAGCAGTAGTTTATTGATGAAATGATCAAATACCATCTTTCTTTGTATCATAAATCCAATACCAAATATTACCGAACTAAGATAAAGCATCCGGAAAATCTTATCAGATTACCCACACTTTCTTGAGCATCTTAATTTATTGTACCCAACTGGGACTTTTTGTAATCCTCTTGATCGCAGCGAAAAATCCGACAATCATCGTGTACCCAAACTTATGTCATTAAAAGATTGAAAGATTACTTGTTCACTTGCTTGGGGTAAAAATCTACCCCAAGGCTGGAGATTTATCTCATTAGTTAAATGGCCCGTCGGCTAGACGCAAGATCAAGTTTTGGTATTCCGACAACTGGAATAAGGATATTTCTACCAATTTCTTTGCTTCCAAGGGTTAATTTAAAAGATATTAGTAAAGAATTCTGTCAAAGTTCTGGCTGAATTATTGCTAAGTTATTATGGCTGCTAAAATAAAGATTAACGATAAAAATGTTTATGTATTCATACGAAGTAATATGATATAAAAAATGCTGGTTATGGTAATATTCCTTGGTCATGCAACAGATAATGTCCTTTTATCAGTAAATTGGTGTTGTGGTAGGTTTTATTCTATTAATAAGAATCCTTTTTAAATATCAATATTGATTGTATCAACTGAAAACCATTCTATACGAAGCTTAAATCAATGGGCCAAATATAGCTCCCTGAGGAACCTTTGAGCGATGAACTCGCAACGCCTACGGAATGCATTGAACTTTTTAATCCATTATGCTATTGCATGGTCAAGGATTATCAATAGTGCCCGAAGGCTTACATACCCAAGAGAAAACCTGTAGGAGACTATACTCGTACATTTGAACCCGTGACTCATTCTGCAAACATTTACGATGGTGGTGAAGGAATGCATCTGTGGGGGAAGCTTATTGGAAAAGTTTTAACTGGATTGGATTTGATTAGAGCGTTCGAGTCTCCCTGTCACTTTGTTTTATGGCTTGTAAGTAAGTTGTTAGCTAATTCTAATTCCAAGTTTTGATGAAATTCTTTATATTGTCAGTCACGAAAAAAATTATGCTTTAACGATGCACGTTTGGTATTAAATATTTTTTATTATGTGCGTTTATGTAACGAATGTCGTTGATATGCGTTTCTGTAATTGTCATGGATTTATGTTGTGTAGTAAAAGGAACATGATACAATTTGAAGTCAAGCTTTAATTAATTCAAATGAAGATTATATCTTGATGGGGATCCTTCAACGAGTTGTCGTTTATTTAGAACGAGATGTTTCTTGGTAGTGAGATTACTGGTATTGGCTATTTAATTGCTGGGGTTTATTTTTAGATATGACTTACAGTAAATTGTATTACTGTTCTGATGGTATTATTGTAGACATAGTATTTTTTAAAGCTCTTAAAAACTGTAAATCAGGATGTCCTTGAGGGTAATAATAAAGATTCGAATACATATCGAAACCTGAAAAAGCCAGTCTAACCTTTTCCTAAGAGTTACAAGTGGACGCTTCCATAAATCAATCACCACAATAAACGTAAGTATTTGTTTGTGTTTATCGTTTATATTACTGCATACTTGGTTCACATTACCATAAACATTGTTCTCAGCGTCCTTAAACTGAACATAATTTGGTTAATATCATGATTACATTACCGTCTGATCGTTGAATCGTATAAACAAGCGATTGTAGGCGTCGATTACTGACACAATGAGTCTCAAGTGTACCTCAGACAGGTTAATGAGGCGTCTCCATAACTTTACTTTACAGTATGACGGTTTACTCATAACTGTTACGTTACTGTTAAATTGAGGCTTGTAGCCTTTGGAGTGCTATTTTCGTAACTGCTTCTTTATGCTAGCGAAATAATTGCTTCAGTTTAATTAACAAGAGTGGACTTGTTATTGTTAACTGTTTTTATTCTTTTGTAACTTTGTATCCAGTGTAGATATCTTCCACAATTTTTTCTACTCATAGATAACCTTAAAAAAGTTCGTTGAGCAGATAAGTTAGCATCAATAAAGTAAGTAACATCCTAGTCCAAAGAGCCAATAACATATACCCGAATTCATTTACGAGCAAGATAAAAATATTCCTGTTCATGTGTTCATGTTCTGCTTTAGACGTATCCTCTCCATATTTTACTTCAAATACTCTCAGGTAGGCAAACATACACTTTAAAGTTATTGCATAAGTTACTCGCAAATGCTACCTCTATATTTAAAATGTTCAAAGTGCTCATAGCAAGCCTCATAACTCACGAATACCATTTGTGCAAGCGCACCGAATGTCACAAAAGAATCAGAACAGTTGCAGAAAATAAGCGAACAAAAGTAGAGTAGGAATTACTTTAAAATTCCCTGTAAATATCAAACAGAAGAAAATACATTTGAAATCCATATTCCCGGGCATCCAGTAGTCTAGAATGGCAAACATTCCTAGTCCAAATAACAATAACAGTAAAAGTCCTTAAGTCCACCACCCGTCTCACCATTTGTCTTACCAGGATGCAAGTGAGAAGCGGATGTAGTGACGGGAGATCGGATTTCCTAAATTATAAAAGTAAAACTTAAAATAACTGTATAAAAACTATTTTAGTTCATTAAAGTTAAATTGAATCAAAAAGATAACCTGTAGTAATTAACGATTTGATGTTGTAAGAAGTACCTAAGTATACAAGGTTACATACTACATACATAATCATAAAACGTAAATTCTGCAATAACTATTTATGACAGATTAAAATATAACGCTTGAAGAAATTGGTACAGGATTTTGTTTCCTTTGACCAACAATTTATTTCCTTCCCTTTGCTTTTCATGCAGCTTTGTGAGTTTATATTCCCTCTCTCATTAAACAGAATATTCTAAGTACTGCATCTCCTTTTAGGTTAACAAACAAACATAAATGCGAGTAAAAGCAAACATTTGCCGCCCGCTCGTCGCCGTTCCTTTGCACCAGCCAGGGAACTAGCTGCACAAAGGAAAAGTAAACATTTTGTACGTGTTCACACCATTCTCTAGCATTCTCACGGCTACCACGGAGTTTGCTTGCGGCACTCGCTTTTAAATTCGGGGCTTTGCAGTCCACTCTGCCAACTGGGGAGCAAAAGTTTAAAGTAAATTAAACCTACGAAGATAATTGAGGTCGCATTCTTGTTTTATTTCTTTGATTTTTTAATTAAAATTGTGAGTACGATACCAAAAACATTAATCATTGATGTAAAATTCTTCAATCTGTGAACTTTGAACTGAACTTACGATAGTGAGCCTAGGATCGTAAGTTTTGTTCAAAGTGAAGAGCGCTAAGAAGCCCGATAGAAAGCAATTTTAACTTCTCTTGCTCCAGCTCCAAAGCACAAAGTGACACCTGTTTTTTCTCAGTTATTCGTTACAGCTTGCTTTCTGGAGATTCAACAAAAACATGTCAAATAAATGTTCCTTTGTGGGTTTGGAGTTTTAAGGCATGGCAAACGTTATGAGTTGCATAAGTGTCATTAAAATATTCCACCTTTTCTCCTAATGCCCGGTGTCAAGATTATCATTATATAATTGTTTTGTGGTTTTCCCTTAACGATATTAAATAGTGACGATGAGTTTCAATAGCAAAGGTCATAGGTATACAGTTTCTGTATCTGTGTTAATAGTAAGATGATACAAATCAATGCGGTTTGTATATTCAATACCCATCTACAGGTCAGACTCATTGAGGACAGCTCTATCAACAATAAATGCATTTATATTTATTCATACATCTCCATCAATGTTATTTAAGTCTTTATCTGCACACTCTCCATTATTTATCATTCAATTATATTTTACCCACCTAGATATGTCTTATCCTTTCGTTAACGAGTTGTGTAACCATTTATAATACTTCTCTTTGAAACCCTTTCACTGATAAATACTAAATCAATTCTAAGTAATATTGGCACGAGTATTTCCAATTTCATTTATTTTCCTTCTAAAATCGGAATTGGAATTCTGTATTCTCCCAATTAACTACTACATCGTTGTGATTTGAATTTCATCTTTAATTAGAGGATAACAAAATGAATGAAACTATAAAGCGTTGTATTTGATTAGATTGTTCGTTAATGGACAATTATAAAAACAGGAATAAAATTGCAGCTCTATGTAGCAATTTGAGGTTGCCGATTCTCTGTATTCTGATTACATATAAAGATTTTGAAGTATATATTCATGAATGAAACAAATCTTTGCTCTAATGAGACTGACATACATATACCTCCACCACATGATCAAAAGGTATACTCAAGCATACCTTTAAATACCATAGCCATTAAAAATAGCTCAAAGCCCATCGCTCTTAAACATGTATTCAAGTCAGAATGAGGTAAATGGGTCACTGCTGAACCCAAAGGGCTCGGGTTGACAAGACAAACTCTTTAAAGAGCAACATATATAGGTAGGTACCTAACATGCCTCTTATTCGCTACATGTCGCAGCTACGTAAATATTTACAAAATATATTTTCGGCAAAATGATTCTACAAGCTTCAAAATATTAAAGCTCGTTGTCGCGCGCTGTATTTTGCATTTGCGACATCTACCCTCTTATTACAAAACAACATCCCGCTCCATCTGTATTGCCCATAATTTTTGGGCCAAATATCACGCAGGTGCACCGGTTATCATTAGTGGAGGATTATATTTCTCCTGCTTTTGTCTCTTTCACTCTTTCGCGTTCCCGCTTTCGTTCCCATTCGCACGAATGGTCGCCGACAAAATTATCGTGCGGAAAAAATATGGTCGGTTCTGCTTTTTTTTTCTCTTGAGAAGCCGTATTAATACCAGATTGCGTTACCGCTTACCCCTTTCATTTGTGGTTGGAAGAGCTTACTTTACTGGCCAGCCATGTTTTGTTTTAAACTTTAGGGTTAAGCACTTAAATGTAATTTATACTTTTCATTTCCTTATCATAAAATGAATAAATTTCACTTTTGTGCTTTCTTCTTTTATTAACTTCTATAGTTTTATGTGTCCATTTAGCAACATTGCGGCATAACTGTTACAACAAAAATATTGTATGCAGCTATACTAGTCTGGTATGTCCTAACAAAACGACCGAAGCAATCAGGCCAGCCTTGTCTAAAGCATCCTCATCTGTTTGCTATGCTACTCAAAAAATGTTTGCATAGCTGAGTCACGTAGAGAGCAACTTTATCTTATTTTCCTTTGACAGTCAAAGCGCGGGGGGCTAACTTTTTCGCCTTTTTATTTGGGGAGGTAAATTTTGACGGAGATAATACCGTTGTACAGCTTAATTAAGTTTATTAGAATTTATTTAGGCGAGACGTGCCGACGTTATCCGAGCCCTATATACTGATTAAGGCGAACGGCCAAAGCGTTTCGGTCATTGAGTTTGATATATTTTAAAGTAATCTCATTTACTAAGTCAGTAATATTATGATAGCATCATTTTAATAATTAATTAGACACGCTTTTACTCAAACATCATAAAATATAAACAGTAGATGAATCAGTACAGAATGAATTACTTCCGCTCGAATAACTTATCGATACTACGAATACATCTTGATTAAAAATTAATTCAAAGCAACAGTTATTTATTAGCTGCCCCACTTCAGATGGGCTATTAATAATTCTAATTTCATCGGGCATTAGTTCTAATGTTATAATATTAATGCAAGTTAGAAGTAGTTCGACCCGGATGCATTAAAAGCCAAACAAATATACGTACACTGATGCATGCAGCAGCTGATGTGTTGTTTCTTAGAAATCAAAAGACACAACTACTTTGCTGATCGAGCATTGCCCCAGTTTAAGATGTATTTCTTTTATTGGAGAAGTATTGCTTTCATAAAACTCATCATTAACATCATCAACGTTTTCAGCGTCTATTTCAGAGTTAGTCCTTTTTTATAAATTGATTCCACAGACAGAAGAGTAAATGAAATGCAGGTACTTGTTGTAAAATGAGCAAGGGGTTCTTTGTAAGTGAGAGCATAATATTACTTCCCTGATTGTTTAAACGTTTGCCCCTTTGCAGACATAACGTTTAATGGACATTTTATTCCATTGTTTTAGAAATGGGCAGGTAGAGTTTTCGTAAATTCTGTTGTTATATGTTGTTGATCCTGGAGGTCCAAAAAGAAGTTAATTTTTAAACTCTTTAGTTAAAATCTTTCATCTTTATTTCTGAATTATTAACATTGCTTTAATTAGTAACAGAATAAACACAAAACGTATTGACACAGCAGCCATAAGGCATGCATTGATCCACAAGCAGTATCGTCTTTAATCCTTAAAGATGGAATCGATAAGGCATCAACAAAGCAGACGGCTGATCCCCGGCTATGAAAGGAAATCTGGCTGGCTGCATATTTTATTCAGACGATCACGCATGCTCCATCTGCCCAGGTCTAAGACAAAGCCCGTGATTTAATATGGACGTGTAAGAGGCACCGATGTTTGCGGAGCCTGCCGACGTTGCCCATTAGTCAGTGCCCTGCCCGTGTTCCTACGGTTTGTTCCCCTTGACAACCGAATTATTTGACCATCATTTTGCATTCTGGGCATGGCGGTTTCCCACTTTTATTTAGCCGTCATTTGTTTTTCGGAGCCCAGGAGGATCTTTGTCGTGGTTTTCTTTTTGTTGTCTTTCAATCATATGTTTTCGGGTATTGATAAAAACCAGCCTTGCTTTTATGATTTGTTCTTTAACTGATATCCCGGGCAAGATCGGCTTTTAAATCCAACTTTCTAAAATAAAATGTATCATCGATAAGTTTTTCTTCGTAAAAGGTGAATCACGGTTTGGTATTTTACTTTTAGTGATCGTGATATAAAATAAAACAGGCAAAGATATCGAAACTGTTGTTCTTTTATTTGGTATATGATTGATGACGCACGATGACTAAAGCTGATGTAGGAGGTAAAGATAGAAGTTGCATTTGCATACCGTTACTTTTTACGGATTCTCCAAGATTAAACAAAAGCTGTTTGGGTGCGGAAATACAGTAACAAATATATTTATGGAGTTGACATTTAAAGCAAACGATTGTTTGACCACTAATCTGAATTCAACTAACGGATTGTTTTCTCTTTTCAGGTAAATAAAGATCCTCGGAGATACAAACGTCGACAGCTACGAGAAACTTAAGTATTGCCAACATAAATTAGTATCATCGATGACTATGAATGCCGCTGTCTAAAGCGTTACTGCTGAGCATGGGCTTCTGACTTCGACCCTTAGTCACTGATTGTTATAGGGTTTTGCCATCAGAGATTGCTCCGTAGTAGCCTGGAGCTGGGGTCTTACTCCCTAAGCGAAATCCATAGTTTCGACCGTAGTTACGGGCTTTTCGATCGCTTTCTCACGGTATGTCCGTAAGTGAGACGGAGAACAAAGCGCGCGTAACGACGGCCGAAACTACGGATTTCGCGTGGGAGTAGGCCCCCAGGCTAGGCGCACTCCGCATTTTAGGTATGAAGCTATAAGTACGTGGCGGACTTGTCTTGTCGGGCCAATTCATTGAGCGTAACGTAATCAGCAGACATAAGTTTTAACGCGGTAATAAGAGAGGCAACTTCTAGGTGAATATAACTGTAGGCAATTAGATATATCGTTTATTTGGTGCACACAAAAGACATAGCAGAAAATACAAAAACACGATTAAATTATAAGTTTATAATTGAATACATGAATAAAGCACAAGATGCCAATATACAAAAAAAACTAAATTAAGAAGAAAACAAGACATTGGTGCCGATTCTCTTGTCACAAATGCGTCTAAACTAGACTTAAATTTAGTTTATTCCTGTCAAACGACGATTTCCCATTCTGAAATAGACTAAATTGACACAACTTAACTATATTTTAGTTTGACATCACTAAGATAGTACTGAGTTTTTAGTTTAGTGAAAATGGCAATTTTGCTATTCTGAATTTGACATTTTCACCAAAAATTTTGATTGTAAAATACCAAACCACAGACTAAATCTGACAATTTTTAATCGCGATTAAAAAGGTGTGGGATAAAATAAGTTGCCATGAAATAAAATCCACGCCAACATCTCGACTTCACGTGCAAAAACAGTACTGTATTTATTTTGTCTTTTGCTTTTGTCTCGAAAATGGTGCGTCCTATCGCAAAAATAATGAACATTTTGATCCCTTTTATAAAACCCTTATACCCCTATACCCGAAAATGTAGGTAATATTTTTTCATGTTTTACATACAAAAAGTGAAAAATTCCATATAAATACGTCGAGGCGGCAAACACTGCGAGCCTCCGGCTCTAAAAAAAATCACGGGTTAGGTCAAACCACGGGTACCACGTGGATTCGAGATTGTCAAATTCTATTTTAGTTGTCATAATTATTTTTTAGTTTAGATAATTTTATTTGCAGAATAGCTTTAAAATTCTCATAGCCAAAAGTAAGGAATTTTTGTGATAGTTTAGTTAGTTTAGTTCGGTGTACAAGAGAATCGGCACCATTGTGATGACACTATTGGCTAAGACACTTTAAAATAATGAAACATACAAAGTGCGGTGTACGTCTCAAGGTTGCACCAAATGGGAGTCCAACTCAGCATGTGTCAGGCTATTCTGGTGTGGTGTGATAATTAGCAGTGTGCGACCTGAATTGCACTTTATTGTGTCGTAGTAAGAGTCGCTTTTTATTTAACTGATTTTGCGGACAGAATCTTCTGTACTATTATGTGCCCGTAGTTTAGATTTGTGCCCGTTTGACGTCAAAAGGGTCACCCCTATTATGTGGGAGTTAAATATAACTGGCGAAACTTGTACCTACTATTAAAACACCTATGCCATCTCTTTCCTTGAACATTGGCGGGATGTTATGTCAAATACATTAGTAAATTCCTAATCACGGAATCAGTGTTCGTGATATGTCGTGAAAATCAGCGATTATTCTCACATAGTCGGAAGTAATTCCTTCTACAAATATATACTGTGACGTCATATTCAACCCTCGTAAAGGCTCCATTGCTGTAAGGAAGATTATGTAAACTGAAGTAACCCTTTGTTGTTTTAAGCTGGTTTCAGTAAGCACTTACGTAGCGTTGGAAGGTTAAATATTCCGTGGTAAAAGGAAAGTTGCAACTTGTTAAGTTTTTACTTCGACTTGTTCGGGTTCATTATTATTCTTAGTCCCCACCAACTTATGGATATTTTTAGTCCGGGAACCTTTTAAAACATACTAAAACAAGTCTCTAAATTTTACGTACAAAGAGACTGTTATGAATTGACATCAAAAACAATCGTATTGAAATACGCTTTACCTACATTTTTTTTTAATGAGTGTCGAATATAAACTTTTTCAGGACCTCATCAATATCACTATATTCCTATTACTAGGTCCTGAAAAAGTTTATATTCGACACTCATTAAAAAACTATGTAGGTAAAGCGTATTTCAATACGATTGTTTTTGATGTCAATTCATAACAGTCTCTTTGTACGTAAAATTTAGAGTATTAGTGGCAATCACTAGTGAATTATACGCAAATGATGTCAATTTTGTATCATAATTATCGATATTTCACTACTTTCAAAGTGACTGAATATTGCCAACCACAACGGGAAAACTTCGTTGATTAACAGTTTTAATATTTAATTAATTATTCAGAGAGCGTCCATTTGGGGCGGATTAATTATTTGTCGGATAATTATTAAAACAGAAATTCACGCCTGTGTTTCATTGAGCTAAGTAAACACGATTTGAGTTCCTGAGTAATTGAAATACTCATTGATTTTTGCAACTCATAAACAGTGTAACAGGTTCTTGGATACTTTCAGGGCACTCTAAGAATAAAAACAGGAAAAAAAGTCTTGCATAAAATAAAGGGTATTATTATTTTGTTGATAGTTAATTGACTCAGGCGTGACTTTGCGGGAGTCTAAATAGACGACGTATTTTTAGTAATCTAATCCGCTTAACTGTTCTTGAAGAGACATAAAAAACTCTGTATGAAATCGACACGTGTTTCACCTCTCAACGAGGCATCCTCAGGATGACGATTGACTTGTTGCGAACCCGGACCCGACGTGTTGAAACGTCAAGCGTCGAGAGCAGAGTGACTCTGCTCTCGACGCTTGACGAGTAAAGCGGATTAGGTTACTATATATACGTCGTCTGTTGTATTATTTTTTTGGTATACTGTAAACTGTTTACTATCAACCATTTAACACATAATCACCCAATAACGCCGAACTTTACGAAAACGTCCCTAATTATCTGAAAATGAGGATTGATAGATAAAGGTCGAAATTGATTCCTTCTGGTCGGCCACTTTCAGCATACCGGCAATATTTCCACGCACCCTTGTCTCGGTAAAACGCTAATAAAACGTTAATAAATTGCAACAGATAGGTACAGCCTGGGGTTTGCACCGAAGGTTGACCAAACCTGCTATAAATCTGGATTAGTCCTCGCTGATACGTTTAAAACAAACGTAAACAAATTGTTGTTTGTGGAATAGTTTCTATGAAAGCCGTGGTGTTAGTGTGACTATCGGGACCTAACGAACCGCAGCGAAATACTGATTATATTATCGTGTCTGATTTATTTTACTGTAAATACAGGATTAGGTATTTCATTACAGAGCGAAAACCAGATTATGGATTATTATATACAGCTATCGAATTGCGTAAACATTTTCGGTAAATGATTACGACTAATCTGTTTCATTTTGACAGTTCATCAACATTCATTGCGTTATTTACGTTGTTGAGCAGATTTTTTTGGCGAACTTATGAAGTAATGGATTAGCAATCTCTTTCAAAATGATTCAGATTATGATTGATTGTGTTTTACGCAATTGGGGTGCTGGTTTATTCTGTGATTTTGAAATCGACTCAGATTTTGTATGAAACTTGGCTTACTAATATTAATTGAAAAGGTACTGAAAAGCTCTATTTGGATTCGTGAGAATTTAAAGTGGTAGCCAAATTCTTCTCTTGCGTTTATCGGCCCTACTCTCGCCGAAATCCCAACCAGAGCAGATTTTGCAGCAAAAAACTTCAACATGCAAATCTCAAAACTGCGCTTTAAAACCAAGTTAAAGCGCTTGTCAACTGTCACCAGTTGTATTCCCTCGTGACGACATATTTGCAATCCCAGAGGAAACAGGTGTGCGCCTGAAACTGACAGTTCACAGATGTCGTGAGAATAAACTGAACAATGTTTGTTCTGCTTTTTTACATAGCCGTAACGATGTTCTGTTCCGCTTTTGTTTTTCTAACAGAGGATATGCTGTACAAAAATAAAATAGATGTGATTTTATATTTCTAATTCGATTTTACTAACTGTGCGCTTGGAGCTATCAAGATCGAAGGTTGTTATTATTGAATTCACCCACTCGGTTATCTCAGTGCCCCGACGGCGATGGATCTTAATACGGTGTATTATACACAACTCATGTCGTCTCCACAGTTACTGTTGTGTCATATTATTCGATAAGTTATTATTGTTATTATTTAGACCTACATAAACTGTAATATTTTGACGTTGATAGGCGCACAGTTAAAAATTCGGATTATATGGAAGAACAGTTTCACAGGCTTGCAAAAGCATTGATTGCTTAAAACATAACATCACGACTGTATGCCCCGAAGGGTTAGGCAGAGGTGTACCTATAGAACACCCACATTTCACCAGTTTTGTTTGATTGTTTGTTTGTATATTGTAGAAAAGCACAGCTTCATTCACTCATATGGTGTATATTAAAATTATCTATACTCCATAGGTTTAGGTAGTTAAATAAAGGTAAATATATCGTAAAAAGAGTTTTTTATAGATGACACTTTCTTGTTTAAAATTAAAACGATTTTTACAATTGTTTTCTCTTTTATTTATGTATGTTAAACTTTATCATTTATTCTTAAACTACTCTTCGTAGATGTAACTGCTTGAGCACAGGTTTTTAGTTAGATTTATATATTATAATAAGTATTTTGTAATCTGTCTATTGTAAAAAGCCCAAACTCTAAACGTCAACGAATTATAACGTTGCTAAATTGAAGAGTATAACTGTGCTGTAGCAATGACAACTGAAGTGACAGTTAGTCTGTTACTTGACAGCTGTCTGTGTTTTTTTTTTTGTTTATCTTTATTGAACTACCTAAACCGATGGAGTATAGTAGAATCTAGGGCTAATTTACATAAGAGTTTACTAGCCAATAATCAAAATTCTTTCTCACATGAAAACCAAACCCTAACAAAATCCATAAATTCCTTTCCTAATCCTCACCAACTTTGCCAATAACAATAACTTCATTATAAGCTTTAAACTTCACCCTTCCAAATATAACTCATAGTTTTAACCGACCACTAATCTACCCCTGTGGTAGTAGAGTGATCTCTCTTGACAAATTAAGCGGGCATGCACCTGAGCTAGGTGGGACTTGTCTCAGGGACATATGGGACGCTCAGGGGGGTGACATGACCGTACATCACCATTCTCCATCTAGGACTAAGGCAGGGACAGAACCGGACAGAACACAGAAGGCTCACTAACAATACGACGTAACAAACAGGACGCATGGACACTGGTTACGGTACAGATGAAATGGAATATTTTGGAACTAGAACGCAGATTGTAAGCGGTTTATGATGTATTCACCGATTTGGTGAATGTTTGTTCTCGTGATACAATAGGTACTTTGATAACGTTATGTGGAGATAATGTTGGAATGATATCGAATAAAGAGCATGTATCAATAATATCAGCATCAAAATTATATACAAAGAGTTAACACTCATTGGAAATTCTAGCGAAACTGTATGATATATTTAATTATTCAAAATTAGAATTGATCGAACTCCTAAATTAAATTAATATTCCGGAAATTTTCTTCAACCTGCCGATATAGCTGGTTTTATTGTAAAGGTTTTCACATTGGAATATTATTTTAGACCTTTGGTACAAACAACAATATTTCGTGCATTATGCCTTAGTAATTCATTACTATCGGATTACAGTCGCTACATTTCCGATGCGATGCCTGTTTAGATTACGAATGTTAGCGGGAAATGTATTTCGGTCCATACGCTCGCTTGCCTAATACGTTAATTTGCGTCCATGTAACTGTGCTGCGTAAATGATTGTGTTCCCAAATGAAGCCAGATCTGTTTACTTCTTGGAAGCTTCGTTAGACATAGTGATCAGTACGAAATACTACAGTATAAACGGTGCTGTGGCAATGTTGAATCAGTTTAATGCTTTCTTCGTTCTAGAAATTTTCTTTCCCACGATGCAACCATTACAATGCGACTGACAGACAGACCGTCTCGGATTCTTGAATAGCCACCGCTCACAAGAATGTAAAATCTCTTCACAGAAAAAATATCAACATTCATTTGCCAGCTCGACATTTAACATAATCTCTGATATTTTCATTATGAAAGGTATAAATCCCTGTTGAAATGTTTAATCCGTTTCTCTCAGATTTGTGAAGTAATCGTGTTTATTTAACACCTAGACGACGGATTTCAGCGTCTGAGAATATAGAATAAATCTTTATCGTATTTCGCTGTTGGAACTTGGAAATAAAAGATGAAAATATCACGAGATTTTATGTTAGGCTGATATATTGGAAATTTTTCAACGCCTGCTGCCTCGCGATACGATACCTACGCCTTCAAGAAACTAACAGACTTTAATATTGCCAACTTTTTGCGTGTACCGACTCGTTTATTTTTAGCTTCACAACTGGCTTATTGCACCGCGTTGTTTCTTACAAAGTTGATACTTCTTTTGTTTGATTTTAAGTTATTTTCTTCACTTTCTTTTAAAATAATTCAGGTGTTTTTAAGTGCTTTCATCTATGTATTATTTACTTATATTGACAACCTCAGTTTCCCCTTATTTGCGTAAGCGACGTCCTATATGACGTCAAAGATTTTGATGATGTTCATCATCAAAATCTTTGTATTCTAAGAGCTCCGTAGGTACCTCACATCTTTACTTTCAGCTCAAATTGTAAAAGGATTGAATTTACGATGCTGTAGTACAAGTAAGGCTCTGAGGCTTGCATTCCATCACTCATGCACTGCGCTGTAAGCCTCACACGTCTTACGAAAGTAGCTCGAGAAGGCACATTTTGGCACAGACCCAAAAGGCATCGACAGTGCTCTATTTTGTTCAATGGAATATAAATATTGCAATGCATATAGAATATAGCAATAACTGCGTGAAAAGCTATTTAATTTGCTTTCATGTCAGATACTGCACTTCTCACTAAAGTCAACTCACTTACAAGAATTAAATATTCGCATATCTAATCCCAAACTATTTCCTAAGAATGATCCTTTTTGTTTGGTCTAACTCCTCCTTGTTTGAGACCTTGAAACTCAGATCGATCAAACTCAGTACAGTCAGTGCACATGGACTATCACTAGCAACAATGAATAACTAGTATCAATGATATACGATGACACCAACAGAAATCTAAACAATTGAACTGTGTGATTCGTATCTAAAGATCACACAGTTCAATGCCCAGTGCTCACGTCAGAACAATGAACTGAATTCGTCAATATATATTGGTGCAACAATTCTAACCTTGGCTTGTATTTGGCACACCTATCAGTTTTGTAAGCAAATCGTTTAGCACTGGACGTGAAACAAGGTTCCTAATTTATTGGAGAACGGACAATCTTAATGTGGCCGTTATTGACTGGTAAATGGCCTGTGGTTGTTGCTAGAGATAGTGGTTCGTCTACAATGATAGTAATGGTTTCGATAGGTGTGGAATATCTTAGTTTAAACTGGGTTTATAGTCTTACAGGATAACTACATTGGTTTTGGTTTTCTTAATGATCGTAAAAATTTCATCTATCTACAGCGGCTGTTGTAAATTGCGAATTTGAGTCAAGTGTTTCATATATTGAAGTTTGTATAGTTGTGGCAAAGACTTTTTTATAATTACACATTGTATTTTTCACTATGCATTAGCACAATCAGCCTAATAATGTTCCCACTGCTGGAACACAGGCCTCCTCACACACACAAACACACAGTCACATGTTTTAGAATTTTTGGTTTTAGGACATGCCGGTTTCCTCACGATGTTTTCCTTCACCGTTTTGAGAGCAGTGGTGATGAATTCATTTACACAAAGTAAAGCGCTTGTCAGGGTTCGAACCTACAACTCGTAAGTTGCGTTCGTTACCACTGGGCCACCACTGCTTTCACTATGAATATACGAGAAATCATAAACCTATTATTGAAACATTATCCGACCGTCCGTCCGTCCGTCGGGTTACCGATTATCCTTTAAAGTTAAAGTTCGCGAGCACATTCGTAAGAAGCTGGCAGTATCATCACAACGGTAATGTTTTCCCATTGTTTGTCTTATTTGTTTTAGTATATTCGTGTATTTATGTGTACTACTACTACTTTTATTATATTGTATTATATATATAGGTTAATAGGTATATGTATATCCTTATATTTAAATAAATATTTATTCCACAATTTTCGATATTGCACCTACCACTGTTTATCTCTGCATCACCCAAAGGTTGACTGGTAGAAAATGAGGCATTAAGTCCGCCTCTGTACATAGTGTGCTTAAAGTGTTAAATAAATAAACATTGAATAGATAAAAAAAATCCGACATTAACCCGCTTTCTCAGCTACTGTGAGTTTCAATATGCCAACGTTTATTTCTACAAAAGTTACTTTAATATAGATAAATGCTACATTCAATAACATCGTGGTCCAAAAAAAACATAATTATGGTCATCTACCCATACATAATAGGTCTAATACATGTGTCGCGGACGTGCAGAACAAAGTACCATCGGAAAAAGAGTTTATTAGCTCAAAAAAAAAAATTATCTCGCGCTATACGCTGGAAATATTGTATTATTGTTACGCGTAGTATTTTTGTTAGCATCAGATACACTCATAGTCAAGATGACAAAGACCAGACCACTCACCGGACGCACAAAACGGATTAAACAGGAGTTGTTGTTGCCTGTCTGCAAGCTTATCTCTTTTGTTGTCTGTACCTACATAAAGTTCCGCGTTGTCACGCGTGGTGGGGGAGCCACTGTCGCGCCGCCTCGTTATGGCGAAATACGTGACGAGACTGAACGTGGGCTCTGTTTTGGTTGATGCGTACTATGGTATACACCTAACTAGAATATACTTAATTTATGGGTTCTTGGATAGGAACGGATGACATGGTCAGACTGTAAAAAATAGTTAAGGTTTATAGTAGCGATACTAAGGATTTTAAGGTCGAATCTGACGTAGGCATATCGATTACCTTACATCCAACTAGCTTCAACTTTCTGACTAACTATCCGACTACATATTTGACAATTCAAAAGTGCCTGTAAATGGTTTAATTGAAATAAATGCTTTGAGTTTGAGTCTAATGAATTATTGATATTTTTATAAATTAATCTAGTCATTTAATACTCAGACTTGTGGCGACAAGAAAATTCACGAAGGTCAATGATGAATAAAATATAATGTTTTTATTTCATCTCTGGGAGTAGTCATAGGTACTAGGAATTTAGCAACACACTTGTGGCGAAACTGCTAACCGATTTTTTCCGGTTAGAAGCCCACTTTACTCGAAAAGAGCGTGAAAATCATTTCCCTCGTTCCGCTTTTTCTATTTGCTCGGGATTATCATTAATATAATATGAACTGATATGATACGCATGTTTATTATCCCTTCGGACACGAAACACGAGACTTACGAAATATGTTTTTAGGCGTTCGAGATTAACACGGGGTCAGAAAAAGTGTAAAAAATTCCCGGATAACAAGGAGGCGTGTTTTCTTTTGTTCTTATTTATTACTGAACCCGCATTTTATTATGATTTATTCCGAGAGTTATCCAATATTTATGTGTTATTCGAGTAGAAATAAATATACTTCCCGAGAGATGAGGAAAAATTTATCAGTTGGAAAACGAAACAAAACAACGGAACTTGTAAGTAATAGCGGCCCACTTTTAGGAGCAATAAAGTGGGTGCTCGACTTTTTTGTTCGAATTTCCACGAATTAAAAAAGGGGGCGTGCTTCTGTTGCGATTAACTTTATTCGAAATTTAGAATTCATTTGAACGAAAGTTGGGAGCTCGCTAATGAACCCTTAATCCCTTTCTGAACGAATCATTGGAGTACTTAAACATAAAAAGTACTTGAGTACTCGTATTTAAGCTTTCGCAAGTAGACAGTACAACTTTAAGTTCAAATATAGGTGCACCGACCAAGTTGAAAATGTGTAACTTCCAACTTGAACTTAGACTATTGACTTTTTGAGCGAACTGGTATGGTAAAATGTAGAATTATATGTAAAGTCAGGAGAATTGCTGTGTCATATTTTCATTCGAATATACGGACAATTTAAGTTGGCTGTCCATTTGCCCTCACATTACTTTATATCTATTCAGTGATTTTTGGTTTGTATCCTGAAAAATCTCCCTCATTCCTATCTCTTATGGGGATGGCTAGTAGCCTGCCTTCTAATTCCAACTAACTAATATCTACGTGGCAAGCATGCTGATTCTGTAAATTTGCCCGTTGTCTGTTTACGAGTATTGTAGCGGATAGTGGACCGCTTACTCAACTGTAACCATTCAAAATTATGATATCATAATTTTGAATGGTTACAGTTGAGTCGAGGGCTAAAAGAAAGGAAGAAAATACATTTATTTGACTCAGGTTAAGGCACACAATATTCACACAAAAACAAAAAAAAAACAGAAATAATAAAGATAACTTAAAATAATATTGTGTGCCTTACGGCTGCGCCAAAGCTAGCTGCTGCTGCTGCTGCTAGCTGCTGCTGCTGCTGCTAGCTGCTGGCTAGTAATATTACTAGCTGTTGCCCGCGACTTCGTCTGCAATCCAGGATGAAAAGTAGCCTTTGTCCTTTTCTAGGTCAAGGTCTACCCCTGTGCCAAATTTCATCCAAATCCGGTCAGCCGTTTTAGCGTGAAGCGTAACAAACAAACAAACATAAAAACTCACTTTCGCATTTATACTATTAGTTAGGATGACGATAAATTGAGTTAGAGTCATTCTGGTAAAGAGAATAAAGTCAGACTAGAACTTTCAATCCCAGATCTAGATACTATTAAGTGCGCTAAGTAGAGACTCTCTTCATGAGTAATAATACCCTCTCTCCTATGGCCATAATACTCTCCTCCTACGGCCATAATTCCCCTTTCTCCTATAGCCATAATACCGTCTCTCCTATGGCCATAATACCCTCTCTCCAATTTTCAAAATCGGTTCACAATTAACGAAAATATTGATGAAAAAAAAAACATACATAAAGTCGAACATAGAACCACCTTCTTTTTGGAAGTCGCTTGATAATTTGGTGAACAATACAATTTACCAGCATTTCAACAGTTCGTCTACAGAGTCCCTTACACTTATCAAGACAGTTGTGTAAATCGTGGGTGACGGCCCGTTGTCCCAGAGGTAGCTCTCCCAATTTGCAAGGGATGACAAGCAACAAAAATAACTTCTAACATTATTCTTGTTCGTCCTTTTACCGTGTCAGTTTCTTAGAAATTGTTACGAGAAAATATCATATGAACGATATGTTTACTTAAAATTACTTTAGCATCTTGTTTTTTTGATGTTCTCAAATCATGTGCAAGTAGCAAATAGTATGTAGATTGTTTGATGTTTAGGTATACGTAGACTAGCTTTTGCCAGCGGCTTCGCCTCTTTTAGTCAACCTTTCTCAAATGAATTTGTGGTCTTTGGTGAGATTTAGGTCTATATTTCGTAGTATGATGGATTCCTTAATCCGGGTTCTTGTTTTCACAGTATTGTTGACTTTCACTCACAATCATAATTCTCTTGTCCATTTTCTAATTTATTTGGGTTTCGTCGCAACAAGTCTTTTTATTCCATTTACTTCTCTATAAGTCGTGGCTAAGTAATAACAGCCGCACGGGTCGATCCATTAGGTCAAGCTACGCTTGCCGGGGTTGTTCCGTGGATGGGTGACCATCTTTACATACTGAGACTCCTCCGTGCTTCGGAAAGTACGTTAAACCGTTGGTACCGGCTGCCATTCGTGGATGTTTGCCAGTCGTTACGGGTCGTCAAAAGCTCGAAAGTCTGACAACCAGTCTTACAAAGGGGCATCGTATTACCCAGCTACTGGGTTGTTGAGGTCAGATAGGCAGGCAGTCGCTTCATGTTAAACTGGAAGCCGAAACCAACTTAGTTGTGAAAAGGCTAGGCAGATAGATTTGGACTTCTCTATTAGTCTTCATCCAGTAGTCACTTTCTTTCTATTATTATTATCTTTCACACACACAAAGTACTATCAAAGAAGTTCATATCTAACCAGTTTGAAAACAGAATCCCGTGACCACGACGCCCACATCTGTAACCGGCGCGCGGCGCGGTTCTATAGCCGCCGAGCGCTGCAAGCAAGAATAGTCCTTACGGTGGTTACGGTGGTGACGACACGGTTGGCGCAGTGGCTGAGCGATCGACTGCTGCGCAACGTGTCGCGGGTTCGATCCCCGCACGGAACAAATATTTGTATGATCTGCAAGTAGTTGTTCCGGGTCTGGGTGTAAGTGTATGTGAGTTTCTATGTTTGTAAACGCACCCACGATACAAGAAGAAATTCTTAGTGTGGGGCAACGCTTTAAAAAAAAAAAAAAAGATAAGAACTTCTTCGATGGTACATTCATCGTTTCTTTGGTCTTCCTCTACACTTATAGCCATCCACTTTCACTTACAATCAAGATAAGAAAAAGCAAGACAGAAAAACTTTTACGAAAACCCTACAAATGAGACCTTACCGCTATTTCTCCACTTCCAAATCCCACGGTTTGAAACAGACATTTTATCACTGATCCTCTAGGGAAAATATTAATTCCGTGAAAGCGGATTGTGGGCCGAATCCCGTCGGCACGAGACAGGCTTATTTTATTATTATGCGTCTTCCCTAGTGCTTGGCTGCTCATTAACATGTGATACGGGCATACTTTAAATTATAACACAGTTAGGGATTATGGTTTCTAACTTTTTAATTAGCTGTTATTTTGAAATGTGTGGAGGTGTTGGTAATTTATAGATATCCGATTAAAAGAGCTTTATTGAGATGTTTTCGTGCATTTCATTTTATTTAAGGACTAACAGTGTGGTGCTCGTGGCTAAGTAATACTAGTATTTTGATTCGATTTATCCAACTATGTTATTCAACATCATGCTATCTTGTACACTCGACCTATATTTTACTCCTGCAAACAAGACTTAAACAAATAGATCTATTGACATCAATTCTAAGTCCCAGGCACAATGAGACTTCAGTTCCTTAGTTGAAATATTGATATGTTCTTGCGTTACTGGAATCCTAAGCTAAGTATCGAGCGATATTAATGTAGGACCAGTACAACTATTTTCTTAATGTCCCTCGGCAAACTTCGTGTTTCGTCAGTCGTCGGATTTCTATCAGTTGCCCTTTCCACTTGGTGCTTGTACGCGTATTGACTCCTATCGCTGCGCCCGTGTTGCCGTCAACCATAATTACCAAGTGCAAAGGGCAACTGATAGAAACCCGAAAACTGACGAAACACGAAGTTTGCCGAGGGACATTAAGAAAATAAATGTACGATATTTTCTGGGAAAATTACCTTACATTCTGTTTATACAAAAAATGTCAAGTACCTCCATTGTATTATTACCAGAAGCTAATTCTTCCCATCCTATTAAAAAGTTAATAAATATTAACGACCGGTATACAACGACATAATCCGCCAACAAAAAAGTACCACACATTAATTTCGATTCAGGCTTTCACTGGATGAGTATAAATAACTGTTATTAAATGCCATCATCACGCGATTGTGCTTATTTAGATTCCTTTAAAATTATTGTAGAACAGTAGGTGGCCCTATTAAGCTTTCGTCGAACTGAAAATGAAATTAGGAGTGGCATGAGGTTTTAGAATCCGTTTTAGTCATCGAATGCTAGCTAGCTCAGTTAATTTTTTAGACTGGAATGGTCTGACTTTTCTAAACAATTCATCCTTGATAAATAGGTCACGAAAGATGATACACTGATAAAGAAGGTAGGTCAATCAATCTGCCTAGCCTTTTCCCAACTATGTTGAGGTCGGCTTCTAGTCGTAGTCTAACCGGATGCAGCTGAATACCAGTATTTTACATGGAGCGACTGCCTGTCTAACCTTCACAACCCAGTAACTGGGTAATACGATACGCCTTGGTAAGACTGGTTGTCAGACTTCCGACCCAGACCAGACCAGACCGACCAGATTTGACAGTCTTTGCGGGTCGAACCCGCAAAGACTGTCAAATATCCACGAATGACAGCCGGGGCCAACGGCTTAACGTGCTTTCCGGGGCACGGAGGTGTCTCGGTATGTAAAGATGGTCACTCATCCACGGACCAACCCCGGCAAGCGTAGTTTAACCTGATGGATTGACCCGAGCAGTTGTTATTACTTAGCCACGAACTCCAAAAATAATGTATAGGTAGGTTACCTACAGGAAATGGATAAGTTACATTAATTAAATTTTTGTAGCTTTAAAATTTTGTAGCATTTCTAATTAATTGTCAATCAAATCGAACGCTTATTTGATTTCCAATAGCGCGCTTAGCATCATCAATATTCCGTATAGACGAGGATGCTTGATGACGGAATGTCAGCGGATGATCCCAATTTGCAATGTCTAACTCGAATTAATTGCTTTTTTATTTTATACCCATTAATGCTCATTTCCTATACTTCCGTCTTAAAGCAAGAGCTTGCAAAATTTGATTAATCAATCGATCTGTAAATTCGTGATGTACCTCTTTAATCAGGCGGGGTATGGGAACTCGAAAAGAGATCAATTCTCAAGCTCTGCTGTTGGTCAGTTTATTTGTTAGTGGAGTGTGTTTTTTTCACCTGTGATGACGCTAATAACGGAAATAGACAATTGATTTTATGGTGTAAAATGTTATGATAAAATTATAATGAAGCACTCAACGTCTACGGCATTTTCTATAATTTGTATAGCGTTATTTTGAACAGCATCTAGGTAGTTGTAAAATCAGTGCCCTTCTTTGTAGAGCTGAATACCAGATATGACGGAAATTGCTTCATCGTCATCTTTTATCTTCCTCTCATCTTTTCTGTAACTTCCACTCACACTCAAGGAATAATGTTACTTAAAAACAATACTAGGTAATTGCGTAACACGCTAACAGTAGCAATGGCTTTAATTTTGACAGTTCAACAACATTCATTGCATTAATTACGTAGTTGAGTAGTAATTTTTTTCGAACATATTAATCAATGGATTAGGAATATTCTTCAAAATAATTCAGATTATAATTCAAAGTGTGTTCGGGTGTTGCATGTATAGTAACTTTTCAGTAATTTACATCAAAACGGTCTCCATAGTTAATACAGTAAGTTAGGTGAATAAGTTGAATCGTACAAATAAACTCAATCAAAACATAACCCTCAATCGCTGAGTTAGACAAACAACTATACGAAGCGTTAATTTCGAAGTGCTATAACTCGAATTCGGAATTGGAATTTTCGGGGTGTTGAGCCCTACCGCAGCAGCGGGTTGGTTTTCACGCGCCAAGATACACGGGGTGCGAAACAGTACAACTAACACAACTAATTTTGTGCTGAGATTTACCCGGATATAAATAAATGTTATGCTACGCTAGGAGTAAAGTGAGGCGATTAAAGCGTGCAGGTTGAAATTCAAGTTGTAGCGTAGTTGTGTTATTTATTACTTTCTAGAGTTACCTACTTGCGAAACTTGTAGGTACTTTTAGTTTTGTTTTTTACTTTGTATGTTTTTGTTATTGATATAATTAGTTAGTTTTGTTTCCTTATTGCTAGGAATAGCTTCGTTAAAACTTATTTATTTATTTACACTTCTACCAAGTCACAAACATCTGTGTAGCCCTGGCTCTTGCACTAGCAGTACCTGTATCACAAGAGCCAGAACTATTTGTACAATATTTTGCCTTTAATAAATAATCATTGACTATTAATTACAAGAGTTTGCACTAGACCTTTACGTTTCAAGCATGACAATATAAGAACACTGTAATTTCTAATTTTAAATAAATCAAGCAGATTTGAAGACATAAAAACAAAAAAAGCACTATGATTAATATGACGTCATAACTTATTCAAAATACAAATGTTGTCCAAAAGTTGCTTTTAGCTCACAACCATATCCTAATATTTGCTCGAAAAGCTAAAATGATGATACACAGACTACAGAAACGCTAGTAGCTTTAGAACTAATTTTGTACCAAGTTCAAGCGAGGCGAAAATTAATATAGTGCAGTTATATTTATTAACTTTGTGATATAAACTAGTTTCGTCTATGACTGCATAGAGTTTAATGTAGGAAATATTATTAGTTAGATTTATCTTAAGTTTTGGTAACAAACATTTTGTTTTTGTTTAGTACCGGGGTACAGACATCGACATTTTCATTTGTTGTCTCGACATCCACATTGCACTACAGAAGTCGATTAAAAATATACGGCTTCTACGGATTTTCTGTACAAGTTTTATACACCACCACTCAATCAGAACGTGTTCCACAAAACACTGAGTGAAGCCGTCAAAATGCTCTGCAGTTGCGGTTCGGCGATGCACTAACTCAAACAAACACGGGCTTCAATAATCTTTCCAGCTGAATTTATCCCTTCGGCGTTGAAATGTATGCACAACCATGCCCCTGTTTGCAAACCCGTGATACTACTAAAATTAGCTGTTCTCACATCCCCCGTGTTTTGCCAGTTTACGCCTCGTTGGATGACGTTGTCTGTCAACATAGATGTTCTACGGTTCTGCGCGTAATTTTGTTTAGGACTGCAATATTTTTCTGATACAATACGGGTGTAACTTTATCTATATTATGTATCTTAGGGTCTGAATGTATTCGTACTCATTGTTTCTGATCCATCTATAGGTAATATGGATATATGAGTTTTTATTATTACTTTAATTCATTGTAGGATTTCATACAAAAAATATATATACATATATGTATTCATATTATTCATATATGATTGTTATTGCAATATACAGTAAGATTGGCACTATGACACACACCAGAAAAACATACATTTCATTTACATTTTTCGCTTCCCGTTTAAATTTTCACAAAAAAAGCTTTTAACACGTCATTTCGATGAAAAACTTATCCGTCCATCATACGTGCCTCTAATAAAACCATTCCGTACTAACAAAAAGTCTGTTAATTGGTGTTCACCTGACTTTTGCAGTTATAATAAATAGATCCTCGGCTAGGGGAGGTTTCGTAGGGCTGCAGTTGACGAGAGCCGTGGGCGACATGACGGAAAATTGGACGGGAAATATAATTGGAAAATTATAAGGGTTCGCCACTTCCCTGCTAGTGCACCTATGGGTTGGACCCTGGGGCGGATGACTTTTCTTACTTACTGCCCCTTGGCATGTTGAAATTGGAAAATAATTTGATTCTAACCGAAAAACCACGAGACAGACGGATCGGGATTGTTGACAAATATTTAGTATTTTTCTAACGGTTTGTTAGACGCGAGAGTCCAAGAGTAATTTATATCCACCCATTTTGAAGCAAGTATTTCACTATTGAAAAATGATTTAAAAATATTCCCTTCATGTTAAAACATATTTTTCAGCAAAACCCCTTTTTCCAGAGCCAAGATTTTATAAGTGCAATAAGGCTATTTTCACACCGCGCGTTGAAGCGGATTTACGTTCCACTGCTCTGATGATAGGAATCCGTGGTAGCTCGATACACGTTACAGTGTGTTGTGACGCGTAAGGGCTAGTGTTTGCTTAGTTTCGATGTTTCAGAAATGAAGTTTGTAGTTCATCTGTGTGATGTGCCAATGACCTGTGTCCACTGTGTGTTAGAGAAAGTTCAGCGCTGGGATAAGACCGTACGAATCAAATTCCTGAATTATTTTGGCAATGTTTTTTAATGTTGACAACATTGTGTTTTGTGGTCTTATCCCAGCGGCGCGGAATTTACCAAAACATACTTTATTGCAAATTAATTGGTAACTGACCAACGTCATCAACAATACAGTCTGGCTGGATATTGGCCTTACCAAATTCTGCCACAATAGTCAATCCTACGGTTTACGTATGTAGTCTATAGCGGATGCTCATCCGTCCAATATAAATGTGTGGAGTAATTTTAGGGCACCCACGAGGAGTGCGCTACATACTGAGGTCCATGTCTAATTTGTTTGTGACAAATAGTAGTTACCGTAAAAATTTCGTTGATTTAGAAAAACCATAACTCATACTTATATTTCGACGATAATGTTGTCATATTTCTTAAAATAATCCTCTCAAGAAGGTTTGAATCTTGAATGAGTTCAAGTCTTAAAGTATTATTACTTACTTATTTTATTTTGTCTTCAGCTAGTTTTGAGACCGGTATCTAAGTATTGCTGTTAATATTTATTTGAATAACATTTTCCAATATCAGTTTTGTGACTATGTCTCCCAAGTTTTCCTGTCTGTCTGAGTATTTGAAATTGCCACTGCGTCAGTTTCACATTTTATCACGTTTTTTTGTCACGCACGTCACTATTTCCAATTTTCTGCTGGTGCGATTGTCGCACAACGTAACGGAGAATTTTCTAATAAAGTTGTTCCATACAAATGGTTCTGTGGTTCCATTTTGCTGGAGTTGACTGCGGAGTTTCCAACGGATCCGTATATTCTACATGTATGGTTTCAAGTAGAGGGGTCTCTTTCACTTGTTTCGTTGTTTTCTTATTCTTTGGGATCGGGGTCTCGTCTTGTGGATGATATTGTTTCATCTTTTATTATATTTTTCCTGTTTCGATGGAGCAAATATGATAAAGAATTTTCTCATCGTTTCGTAATACAGTAACCAATCGCAATGATACGCTCATTTAATTGAATCTGTCATTTTGTTTTTGCATTGCGAAAACTGATTGTTCTAAAATTCGCAAGTAATTGACAAAACAGAAGGCGACGCAGACTAGAGAATGACACACAATTCTCTTAATTTCATGCTATTTAAGTACTTGCCGCCTAAAACGCTTAGCGGCTTGTGTTTACGCATGCAGCAAAATTCGTTAATTGAATTCCCTTTACGCAACGAATGTTTCACGGACGGCCGCGAAGGATTCCAAATATAATTACTAACCGCGGTGTTCAAGGAACAGTCTCCAGAGATACGATGTCTTATGATAGAAACGGATAATAAATCTAAAAGTACCGCGCTCCGGGTACAGTTTGTACACGTCAGCATAGCGTGTTGAATCCGTTAAAAGCTCCAATTTGTCTTTATAATCCACTGTGCTAGCGTGTAAACAGCGCAGCGTAACTTTGCTTGCCTCCACTGATATTTTAAGTGACGTGTATTGCTCTCGTGGTGCTCTTAATTTTGAACGATCGACAAACAATGCGTGATCATATACGTTGCCACCAGATCTTGGGAGGAACTTACGGTATCATGAAATACTTGAATAATGTTTGGTTTAGGATTTGCGAGCTTTGCAGGCTTATTAGTTCATGTAAGCGTACAAAGTAAATGTTTGGTACCGCACGCAGATGCGTCATGTTTTTCTACTACATTTACATTCTCTCAACAACAGCATGAAGTAACATGAAATGTTACATTTGTTTTTGTACCCTCTTAAGTACAATTCCCTGCTTGTTCCATTTGTAGCCATATTTAAAGATTTTAAGTAAAACGCTACTTAGTACCGCATGTCCTCAAACATTTAACAGGCAATTCATATTTTATGAGGAACAGTCAAAAGTACAGCACACAGCGGGATCGTTCCACCGGAAATTATGAATTCCGTGAACATTTTCCATGTCCCATCAAATTTTAAATTACTTGCCTTATTGAGATTTAGGTATCTTTTGATACTATAAATTTGTTCGTTATAATCTGTAAGGCGTATCACGGCTGAACAAATTGTGTGATGTCAAAGATTTATAGTGAAAAGTCAGGGTTGGTTGGCTTATTGGCAAACATGGGAGGGTGGTGGATAATTAATCTGGCCAGACGGATGGGCGAGAGGTGCGGAATACAAATCGGCGGTGACGTGACGTACTGTTGTTATTCATGGGGATACTTGTTATATATTTGCTGGAAATTTTAATTTATCAACCATTGAATGGAACAGTTTTGGCGTAGTTGAATTTTGTAGGTATTTTGTCACACATTTTGTGAGTCCAAACTTAACCAAGTCGCCAATGAAATTTCTTTCTCGTTTTTAAAAGTCAGCAAAACTGTTGAAAAAATTCATACGTCGGATTCTCCCCTTAACTAAATAAAATGTTCCATATCAACTGGGAAATATAAACCGTTTCCAACGTTTACGCGTGGCCGGTTTCCACGATTCGATTCTATGTACCTTTTTATCCGTTTGTGAGCTTCTGATATTGCGGCGTAGATTAAAACATGCTCCAGAATCCCATTGTTCAACTTGAATGTACGGCAAGTGTCCAACTTGTGAAAAAGGCGAGGTTTGCGCTGTATAAATCCGCTTTGTGGGTATTTGAAACTGATCGTTGCATAGTAACTTTTTGGTGTTTTTATTTCGTAGAGATTTTTTAATTCGTTGAAACGTTTTCTTTGTTAAAGTTTTTTATTTTTATTTCATCGATAGATATATTAATATTATTGTAAAGGTATTTAATATCTATCCGGGTAAGAGCTCAGTATGAACCCAGTGATAAAAATTTACTCTTCGTAAACAAACTTGATTGGTTATTGGTTACATGAAATCTTTAAATAAATACGCTTAACTTTAAAAATTACTCGAATACAGTACAATTCAATCAATGTTTCTTAAATAAACATGTATGTTACATTCGCAATCGTGTTTCACTCCAAATGAAGTATCTCTACAGGGTAAACGAAGACCGTCATCTTCAAATAAAATTAAATCGTGTAGTTCGTTTTCAAACGAAATTGGCATTCCTTCTAGATACTAATCCAGAAGGAATGCCAATTTAGTTTTTTCTCTTTGAAAACTTTTATATACATTGAGCCTGTTCTCTCTTGAAAGGCGATGTTGCTTTGTATGAACTTTGATTACCTTAACATTACGACTTCTAAGGTTTTTTTTGTGTTGGCATGAACTGTAAGAGAATATCTTATGTTGTGGTAAAAATATTATATGCCAAGGCTGATTGCTCGAAGTTTGCTGGATTTTTCTCTCAGTTTGTCCCTATTGTGTGGGACTTAAACATAACTGGCGAAATGTTGTTGGTACGATACGTGCACCTCTGCCTAACCCTTCAGGAATAACACGCGTGATGTTGTTTTACCTAGTTTCTTAGGCTTTACTATACAGCATTTTCTGCTAATGAACTATTTGTTATTTATTTTTTAACTTAATTATTTTATTAATGATCTATTTCTTACTAATTAATGCACCGACTTATATATACAACGCAATTCTTTAAGATATTATGTTCAATTGATCCATTTCTTTTTCTTCTATTCTCTCTACCTTTTTGGTTTCCCCAGTTTATGAATGAAATCAAAGACTATAGTCAGAAATGAGTCCGTATAGTAAGAACGTTTCGCAGCTAAGTCGTTGTTTGAGGTAAGAAGAAATTTTCGAGCAATTTTGCAACGACAGCTTAGCGCAAAAGGCTGCCACCGCCACAGGACAACATAGTCTTGTATAAAAGCTCATCCGGCGCAAATCCTTTTTAAATAGGGAACCTAGTTTTTGTAACCGTTCTTTAGAACTTTTTAAAAAGCACTCTAGGTGGCAAGCTTTTTTATGAATCCATCATTCATAAAAAATCTTGCCACTTAAGTGCAGAAAAAACTCACGGAAAATTAAGTTGCACCTTTTGATATAGTAAATTTAACTTTATTAAATTAAAATTACAGATATGTATCACATATTCCTTCTTTTAAGCTAGTTTTTTTAACAACTTAATATGTAGGTGTGAATGGATATATCATTAAGCATATTTACATCGGCTTTGCGACCAGTGGAACCGGTTCCAAATAGCGAGCATCGTGAATTGAATCTAATAGTGCGCGTAGGCAGACCACTTGGTCATCGTTATGTGGAGTTACGACAAAGTTACGTCAGCGGACCGGACAATGATCTTGAATAGAGCAAACTAACGCAGCATAGGTACTCTAGTTGCAAACTTTTCATTGAATATTCCTTTGAATCTGAAATGCAATCGGAAAAATCAAAGTAAAAAATCTTAAAGAATATTTAATAACTCTCTGTTTTATTAATGAACCGAAGAGTTCTTCTTATTTACCTACTCGTTCAAAGATTTTCATTATAACCTGCAACCGCTTGCCTCTAAAATGAGAGATATTCACAACTTTCCGGTGAAGTCAATTAAAGATGAGATGAAAACTTTACAAGAGGTAATAAACAACGCGGGGTGAAATGATGTCGGTTTGTTTGCGGGCTATCAAATGAGGAGCAGGCTTCAAGGGGCCTAGGAGGCACCAACCAGTAATTAATGCTCACCGAGGGGCGGCCGGGGAGAATTGGGTTCAATTTTCTGGCTATTCTTCGTTCCAAAGGGTGGGCTATTGGCAAATAAACATTGATTAGGCTAGGAATTTCCTTTATCTACAGATTTTTTAAATCTATTTTTAGTTACTTCGAACTTATAAAAGGTGTTCCATTTGATATCACATAACTCTAGGGTATTGATGAGACTATGTCAAAGAATTCACAGGCATATGAATACCTTTTCAGTTTTTATTTTATTACAAATTTATTCGACAAAGTCATGATTATTTATGTGAAACATCCTTTTTTTTTTGGGTGGGGTAAATTTTAAAATAACTTCTCTCGCTCTGGGCGGAGCGGGAGGGCGTGTCAGACTTTTACTGACTAAAACCCACCCGTGTTCTTTCCGTTGCCTGTGTGCTGGGGCCGTATCCATATCCCTTTCGGAAAAACTCGCTACCCTGGCAGGTATTGGCCCTTACGGACCCCGTCAGTTGGTGCTGACATCTCTTTGAGGCGCGCGTGGAACACAACGCGCCGACGACCCGGGCCTGGTCCTTATCGGACGGCGAGCTACCCATTGCTCACCGTCCGCAAGCCCGCGCCTACGGTGGCCGGAAGTCGGCTCGCGACTCCCGACGCTCGGGGCGTCTCCTGCGGCAACTAGGGTGCGGGGCAAATCTTGCCTCTCCCTCGCGCGCTCCGCCTCCTCCTTCGCGAGCATTACTGCTTCGCAGAAGGAAGTGACGGCCTCCCATGCACTCTCGCTCCGAACCATGGCCTGAACCAGTGCCGGACGCGAGAGATCGCCGCCGCCGATCGCCTCCGTGAGGACACGGTGGTGCTCCGCCCAAGCCGGGCAGACCTCCACCGTATGCTCCACCGTGTCCTCCGGGCGATCCACACAGTGGTGACACCCGGGCGTTTCCTCCTGCCTTATGCGGAACAGGAACCTCCCGAAACAGCCGTGTCCGGTGAGGACCTGCGTCAGGCGGAAGGTGAAGACGCCGTGGCGCCTCTCTAGCCACTCCTCAAAGAGGGGACTTATCGCCACATTTGTGGCGTGCCCAATGTAAAACACCCTGACATAAATAAAAAAATTCAGACAATTTTTTACATAAAAATAAAAAACATGGCAATGTCGTATTTCCTTAGTTTTAAATAAGAATGACAGGTTTGAATAAAAATTATTCACTCGTACTTAATGATGAAACTTAGATACACACATCGCAAGTCTAGTGTTATGTTGTCTTCGAAGCTATGTATTTTTGAAACACTTGTTCTAGAACGTTTTGTATAATTTTTTACTTATAACCTTAGAGTTATGGGGCATCAAAAGGAACACGTTGTATAAAGACAATGTGGCGTTGTGGTTATTTTCAAAATTCAACCCGAATTTATTGAGCCCACGGGACGCCATAAATTTCCAACGCAATAAAGGAGTCCAAAAATTCCCCATAAAAAAATTCTACGAATTCAGCACATATTGAGTGGTCTCCAACAGTTTTAAGTATGGGAAGCGCGGTGTAGCTTCCGACCCTCGTATTTGGCTATTGTTTTAAGTGGGCACACTTCGTTACGCCCCTGCCGTTAGGCGAATTTTTGAGATCGGCCTTTTTTATATTCTTTAGCGGAAGAGCCCTCACGCTAAACTGATAATGACGCCGACCTCGAGGGGGATTCGAATGTACGCGGAGTTTAGCAAGGCTTTAACGATGAAAATTTATTGTAGCGGTTGTAATGCTTTTCTTTACTCGTAATAGCACAGTTAACGGTAATCCTAAGAACTGAAACACCTGGGTCAGCGTTGTCGGGAGTGTTCGGAATAAATACGCTGACTTATAAACGGCCCTATAAAAAAGTAGTGTTAGCAAAACCCTTGGCAATAACGTCAAGAAATCAAAACATGAAAAGAATTTTGTTTCTTTTTCGGAGTTGTTTGAGGAAAAGTTTACTATGATAACTTTATCGGTATGTGTGATATTTGTCGCGGAAGCTTTGTCGTTTCCGTGCGACATCAGGTTTCATCAAATGTTTTGCTACATGAGTCACAACGACGGTTTCCTCCGGCTGTTCGTCTCCCCTTTCGAGCTCAAACAATCCGCAAGAGTAATTTATCTCATTTCCCTCAATTACGTGCTTTTGACTAGAGATGGAGTCACATGTCAAATGGGGTGAACTTGTTCGTCGAAGTGTGCATACATATTTTATGTGTATGCGGTAAGAATGATTAATTTATAGGTGTTTGCTTCTTGCAATCAGTTTGTGCTCATATCAATACTTGGTTTGACTGGATATTCACTCAATTATGGTCCCTAAACGTGTTTCTAACCGCACCCCTTTGAGCGGTCTGAGATAATTTGCAGTATGGATTACATTTCTAAGTTATTTGAACAGGCATTTTCTCTGCTATTTGTTATAGCAATAATTCCACCCTTCTAATTTTCGTTCAGCGTTAATTCAACAGATTTTCCGATTTTCTCAGCTGATGTCGGCCCATTTGTATTTGTTTCAAGTTCGCAGACACTCCCTCGGGCGACGCGTTCATCGTGAGGGGAAGGTGGGCTTAATTAGGAAATAATGCCTAAGCGATTAATCACAATACCCCTACGAAGGTTGTAACTACGTAGACAGTCTTTTGTTTCTAAATTGTGAACCCGACCCGGTCTTCAAGCTGATTTCCAATGGGAAGTAGAGGGACGTCTCCGCCAGACCTGAAACTGTGACGGTTCGTTTCACATCCCCGTATTGCTGTTTGCCTATTATTCTCAAAGTCAGAGGTGAAATTGAGGGACGGCCATGGGTGAAAATATGTTTCCAACTTTTAAATTTACGGTCTGAGAGGTTTTATGGCGGAAATAATTTGGGCACGTTTATTTATTTCACTGCTCGAGAAGATGATAACGTTTGGATTTGTCTGTAGGTATTTACATACGCATATTTATATACGCAGTTAACAATTTTTAATTGAATGAAAACAAATTTCTTTTTACTACTTAAATCTTTAGGTGTACCGTTGAGTTTTCATAAAACATAATTAATAGGATTTTAACATTATGAAGCTTGCACAAGACAATTTAATCACAACTCTTTGTTATTAATGAGTTTTGCGGCACATACAAATACATTAAAACGGCTTGTTATGAATTAAATGAAAATAATTGGTAATACAAAACCGCTGGGGACGCGGGGTTGTTATGAAGCACACAAATTTTCCGCAAACCCTTTAATCCTGTGCTCGCTTATTTCACTTGGCCCCTCGTTGTCGAATGTCCCCTATCTCCCCTATGCTAGTTGATGAAATTTCGGTGATGCCTCAAAGGTATAAACTTACTGTAAAATTCATGGTAAGCATTTGATGCGGCAGTTTCTGCATTATGCGATACAGGTACAGAATGGGACACAGGGGAACAAAGAATAATGTGGCATTGTTATTTTAATGATATGATATACTATTTCACTTTACATTTTCCACTCTACCTTTGTTTCGCTAGATTTTTTGTGATATTTTTACGTAAATTGTGAAACTACAAAACATAATGCCGCAGGGCCATGTTGCATGCATAGATACTAAGTACTTTTAGTTTTTCCGGGTTCATGAAAAAAAGAACAGAATGTTGCAGCTGTTCCCGTTGTGAAAGTTTTAAAGGCAGTCCGTAAAGTTGCATACTTATTGCAGAAGGCAAAATGCGGCAACTGCTATCTGTTTTTGCATGTTTTAATTAGCAGTATGTTTGTCTTACAACGGAAATTTTATCTTTACCATTTTTTGGGTTCCGTAGTAAATAAGGAACCCTTATAGTTTCGCCATGTCCATCTATCTGTCTGTCTGTCTGTCTGTCCGTCTGTTTGTCCGCGGCTTAGCTCAGAGACGGTTAGTACTAGAACGCTGTAATTTGGCATATGTATACATATTAATCATGCCGACAAAGTGGTAAAATAAAATCAAGAAAAGTATTTTTTTTAGGGTACCTCCCCTACACGTAAAGTGGGGATGTATTTTTTTTTCTCGTCTACCCCATGTTGTGGGGTATAGTTAGAAAGGTCGTTAAAAAATATTGTAAGTTTCTCCCAACCATTTTTGGCTTCAGGGATCCGTTTGCGAAATATTAAGCTTTTAACAGATTTTTTTTGTTAGAGTCAAGTTAAATGGCCGGCCCCCTGCCAGCTAAATGGTTGCACTTGGATTTGTGAAAAAATTCACAGCCGTAGTATATATAACGAAATTAAAAGGAAAACTACCAGAGCTAAGTAGGCTGTACAGATTAGCGAGTAATAATCAACCAACTTAAATTTGCGGTTTAAAAAACATGATCTCCGATACATTTCGTATGGGAGAACATGTTTTTCAACTACAATGTTAAGTTTGTTCTTGGGATGAATTCATCCCAACTACGGAACGCTACATTGTGCGGGGGTCCGACACGCATTTGGCCGGTTTTTTCTGTCCTGATTTTGGTATAAGTCTGGCGAAATTCTTAAGGTAACGTATATGTATTTGACCTGAACAACTAAATAATACTACCCACTACCTACCTCTCTTTTATACCTAATAATGATGAAACATTTGTTTACATACAGCAAAGCAACGAGATTTGCTTCAAAAGAAACGTAGTCTAAGGAGCAGCCCTCGCAATGCTCCAGATATTCACATGGGACTCAATACAAATTCCCTCACCCAATCTACATGAGGTCGCGTAACCGATTTTATACAAAAAAGTATGAAAACTCAACCAACTGAGAATATCTTTATGATATAATGCTCAAATCTACTCACATTTTCTCTTTTATTTTTATATTTTGGGAAACAGTGTCAGCATTTTGTAATTTTATGGTAAGATTAACGAGCACAAAAACGAATTTGGTTGAAATATTACAGAGATAAGGACAATAAAATTTGGTTCTGGTAAACAATTGGGTAGATTATTTAAATAAGCCCGTATCTGATGATCCAAAAAAATAAGAGTCCGGAAAGCCTAAAGTCCTTAAGAATTAAAATACGAGAATGAACTTTGGAGGTCGAAAACAGGCTGTTAGCCAAATATTTTGTATTAAGCGTCTTCTTCTTTTCGTGTGGTTAGTGACTAACCTGGTGTCAGAGTTTTAAAACCACCCGTGGGCCTCTGACTTGGCTTCACATGCTGTCGAGAAATATCTCTCAAGCATGCCGGTTTCCTGACGACGTTTTCCTTGACCGTTTTTGAAGCAAGTTAGAATCATACATTACACACATGATCCCGAAAATTCAGAGGTACGTGCTTTGTATTCGAACTCAAAACCTATGACATGGCAGTCCGACGGTCACACGACTAGGCTATCACTGCTCTCAAAGCTCTCAGTATTAAGCGTGGTCCCTAATTAGTCCATCTACCGTGATAATAATAGTAAATTCACAGTACGATCCGTTACAACACACATAATCATAACTAGCTCGTTGGAATTACTACTACCTAACTAACTACACTATAAACAAGTCCAGCTGTACCCGACTTAGTCGTTGTTGTTCACTGTACTGCTACGGTAACTTCTATCGATAAACATAATTATTACAACTACGCGGAAGATTTGCTTCACGATAACATGCCTTCAGCTTTAAAAGCAAGAAAAAGCATTTCAGCGTTGTATCGTATAAAATGCAACCGACCAATATAAAATGAAGGGTCGGCGCGTGGGCTGCATACCTAAAAACTTGGTAAAAAAATTCTATGCGTCTCCCGCCTACCAAGAGAAATATATAGCTTGAGGTACACGTTACTGCGGATTTTATGGAGAACGGATCAGCCTTTTCAGATGTGGTGATGTTGGGATTTATTTATTTGGCTTATGCGATAAAGGCAAGGATCGAAAAATATGACGCCATGAGAGGATATACTTTTGCAACAAGTCGTGAATTAATAATGTCGGTTTGTTAGTCCATAGAATATAGTTATATGTTTCAACTTTTGTGTTGATTTATTACAAATTATTAATAAATTAATGATCAAAATTGCGTTTGATATATTTATGCAAAATACAGTGTCCAGTAGTTTTATTTACTAATACTCGAAATTCTGATTGACTAATACCTATCACAAAGCCAGAATTATTACATTTCATTACTTATCATTGAAATCTGTACTATCCATTACCTAAATTATAACGGAGTTAGCAGGCCAACAAATGATTATTGTTTTAACAGGTAACATTTTCATTTACATCGCAAAATCTGGCATATCTGTGTTCAAACGATAACAAATGTTAATGAAATCCAGCTTACAACACACAACATAAAATTTAACTTCAGTAACTTTTAATTAATTTCTAATTTTATACTCTTACGTAAAGGTTTTTTGTTCTAAAACTTTGTTTGTTTAGCTATAGCTTGTGTAATTGATGTTGTTATTTACGAGTATGATAGAATGTAATCTGTTGTGTTGGAAACTTTTGAAATTAGTAGTCTAACTAATACATCATCAGCTTTCGCGTGTTTTGGGTTCGTTTCCAATCTAAATGATGAATATCTATTACATAGTTTGTTTCCAACTGATTAGGTTTTTACTTTGTTTTGAGGTATAGTCGAATTGAGCTTTTAAAGACAATTTTAAACTCCTCGATGTAAGTAGAAATAACCTAACATACCAATCTTGATATCAAGGAGTCCCTACCAACTTTGGCCCAATAACACGAAAACTAAACTGAGCCAACTTCTAAATAACTCAATATGCCACACGCCCAAAAGAAACTTCGCATCCCTTATCCATTTTTTCGAGATGACCCTAAAAAATAAATTGTGAACGGGAAGCGAGAGGCGACGGCTCGAAATCCCTGCAATAACGAGACGTGCCCACATGAATAGACTTGACAACACTTGAGTTGATGCCTCAGATATACGACGCAGGAGATAACGTGGCACATAATCTACAAAGACACAGATGTCACTGAAAAACTAAGGAGTTGCGTTGAGCCTTTATTGTTTCTACGATCACAAATCGTTGATTTGAAACTGGTCGTAACGCATTGAAAATGTTGTATGATTAATTACTTTAACAACCGGGATATTACTATGGCCAGCCGACCCCTCCGGGCGCCACTGGGACTTTACGTGTACCTTGCAATTAAGATAAACATGAAATAATTAATCAATTTAATCATTAATTTCTAAACCATCAAGATTATCTTTCTAGTCTCTTGTACCAACTTCATTAGTAACAACATCTTCAAAGAAAACTTCATTAACAAACTTGTTATTATCACTTCAGGGTTTTGGGACATGCACGGGTTATATGCTCATCATGTTACGGTGTGGTCACTGAGGGACATGTTAAGACCTCTAATAAGCATCACGGTCACGTGCCGACGAATAAATTGCGGTAAACTTAATTAAAGAGTTATGCTTCTGCACCAAGTCGGGACCACAGCCTACGTGTGTTTATTTTGCATTAGATGAAATTAATTTTGTATTTAGCATTACTAATTCTTGTAGCACGTATATATTCTGTGAAGGCATTAATTATGTAATTAACTTTTGAGAAATTCCGACAGCTTCTGATGAACAAGTTATTTGACAGTTGACAACTTTTTAATGAACATGTCTCTAAATTTTCCTTTTGTTTCTTTCGCAGGATGTTCAGCACAGACCCTGAGGATATTTCCGATGCAGAAGCAGCAGACGGTGGCTGTGGGCAAGTCAGTGGTACTCACGTGTCAAGTAGATGCTCCGGACCCAGCGCTCGTCACGCAACCGCAATGGAAGGACCGCAAAGGATTCGTCATTAATGAAGCCGCGTAAGTAACAAAGGATTGAACGAATTAAGGTTATTTTGAGCTAATAGTTGACGATGTATGGACCAAAGATATGTTTTGACTTGAAACTGCACACACAGTAGTGGCACAGTATAAACATGGACAGTACAGAAACTACGTAGTAAAAATTCGAAACGGCACACTCACACAGACGCGCTCAATGACGAGTGGTTACCGCGATCTTTTTAAAAATAGAGCGTAGGTAATTATTTGAAGAAATTAGTTTCCATAATGTCCATGTTATATCATCATATTTGTATGTTTCTTAACAGATTGAGTATAATAAACCTACATTGTCCGTATTCAAATAACAACCAGTGAAAGAAGAACACTTCGTATGAACTAGTTATACACGGTGATTATTAATTCACCGTTAACCTTTCAGGAGGCGAAAGTACTCATGCTTATAAACAACTTTCACTATGGGATCAACTGCGAAATAGAAAAAAAAATACTTCTGTTTCCTACATTTTCATCGGGTAAATATTACATTTTTGTATGAAACAGCTGATATTTTTTTCGAAAATTCATAGTTTGTTTCATAGTGAAAGTAGCTCATAATCATGAGTACTTTCACGCCCTGAAAGGTTAACAGTGAATTAAAAATCACCGTGTATATTAACATATTGTCAATGGAAAGTTTATTTCCCTGACTGAACGTACAATAATCCTTACAGTTATTTCTTCCCGATGTCTAAAATAATGCGTCGTATTTATTCCTTTAGCAACAATGTTCTTAAGGGAGACTATTCAGAAGTAAATAGTGTATAATCATATTATGTAAAGTTAACTCTGCATCAATCAAAACCAATAACCTCATTCTCAACAGTGCCGGCACCCGACCTGAGATATACACGGAACCAATGCCGGCGAAGCAGCTGCAGCTGCTGTACATTTCGTCGATCACTCCAGCCATGGCGGGCAACTACACCTGCGTCGCCACTTACACTAACATGCCACTGAGCGCCAGTGTTGTCTTGGAAACGTTCGGTAAGTACTTTAGAAGATTATTGGATTGTTTTATCGTTATTGCTGCTTATGGGTAAAATATTTAGTGGTACTGTCAGGCTCAAAAAGTTGTACAACAAGAATGTATTTGATTGTCTAGGTACAACCTGTGTTCCATAATATTGGTTCAATGTGTAGCCACAAAACATATTACATATTGCGTCTTGATGGAAGTCATGCATCGATATTTACTTGTTTGCGATACGAATAGTTTTTATAAAATTGTTACATTCACTCGTTTATTTTAATTATTGATGTTGAATTAGCTGGATACCGAATGATATACAGAATATTTACGCTATTACTGAGTAAAATTATAAGCAATTTTCTATTAAGAATGATTATATTTTGTGCAGTTTTGTATTTTATGAGAGACTTGACATTTCATAAAATGTAATTTTCATTTTAGTTGCAATTACTTGGACGAACGCTAATGAGAACCAATATGCTACGAAAGGAAAAGATTTTAAAATAATGTGTGAAGTTACTGCTGAACCTGCCCCGTCAGTTGATTGGTTCAAGGAAGGAAATCCTGTAAGTAACATTGATACTAGCATACTTTAATAACTTTACTTTACTTTAAAACATCGTGAGGAAAACGCATGCCTTAGAGATATTTCTCGACGGCATGTGAAGCCAAGTCAGAAGCCAATGGGTGGCTTTAAAACTCTGACACCCAGGTAGCCACTAACCATATGAAAAGAAGAAAGAATGGAGCATACTTTATTTTTTGAATAAAAGTAAAGGAAATATTGAAGTTCATGGTGATATATTTTTTTAGGTTGCAACCGGTGACAGATACGTAATTCATGCAAATGGACTGATGATCAAAGGTGTAGAAGAAAGTGATGACGGAACTTATACTTGCCGTGCCGTGGTCATCCAAACTGGTGAACTTGCTGAAAGAAACATCAAACTTGAAGTAAGTGAACAACAAAAGAATAAAAACGTAAAATCTCGTTATCTTAGAAATAGTTCTGGGACGTGTTTTTAATAAATATTTGCTTTTACCAGGTATACACGGCACCAGAAATGGAAGAAAGGGAATCTAGAGTTGAAATCAAAGAAGGTGAAAGTGCTGCAATCTCATGTAAAGCCAGAGGAAAACCACTGCCTACTTACTCTTGGATCAAGGCTTCAACTAGAGAGGTAAATAGAACTGTATTTTGATATTTATGCATGGTGCCCGACTTATTTTTTAAAAGCTCTGTGTCATAAATTAAAGTTACTAAAATCAGGATCCTCTGTTATAGAATCTGGCAAGTACATCCCGATTCAGCGTCAACGAAAACAGTGGCCTTTTAAAAATCGATCGCGTAGAAGCCGGTGACTACGGCAAATACATTTGCAGCGCCGTCAACCAAGCTGGTCAAAACGAAACCGAAATCGAAGTGGAAGTGTTAGTCAAGCCTAGAATATTCGAACTGTTCAATAAAACAGCTGATGAGAAGCAAGAGGGTAGATTAGAGTGCAAAGCAACCGGCCGGCCCGCTCCCCGCATTAGTTTCCGCAAATTGAGTAACCCTGACCGGTTCCTGAATGGACCTAACGACGAGGGCAGGTAAGACAATTGGCTATAACAATGGTGTTTTACTATCTTAATTGACACAGGTGCCGCGTTAGGGTTGGTAAGTTATGTTTTAGCATTATTTTGTTAGTTCATTACAAGCTGGAAGGACACGAGATAGAAATTGTGTTTTAATATTGAACGTGTGACAAATAATTCAAGCTAAAAAAGAAGCTTGTTCGTCAAAAATACTTTACATTGACTTGAATGACATTTTTATTTTGTGAGCTAAGCCAGAAAATAAAAGCTTTCAAGTTCAGATACAATTTTAATTTGTAGAGCGTTAGAAAGTTTATAAAACAACTTATTTTTTGCAGGATTACGATCGAAACGAGCAGTCGGCAGACTGGTGACCAGATGGAATCTAGTGGAGTTATCACGATCGCTAACCTGAACAGGACTGATGATGGCCTTTACGAATGTTTTGCTGAGAATACTGGTAATTAATTTGTCTTCATAAACGTGTTCCCTGTTTACTTTTTCTACTCTTATATTTGTCTTGATTTATTTCGATGGTTAGTCTGAAGTTAGTTTTATTGAGTGCAGGTACGTCGATTTTGTTTTATGACTCAAGAGAAACATAAACCTGCCCAGTGACACAAGAAAGATTTAGTTTCGTGTTACTAACTCTTTATTTGTGTACTACAACAGCTGACCAGACCATTCTTGCAGTAAATCTATTCCCCCTTCATATTAAAATTAAAATTTAAGTTTAACTAACGTATTTTATTATTATTATTTTAGGTGGTGAGGCAAGAAAGAATGGACATTTAACAGTTAATTTCAAGCCTACATTCGAGCACATGCCGACAATCCCTATCTGGAGTTGGAACAGCCGTCCCGCCAATTTAAGTTGTACGGCAGAGAGTATCCCGAACGCCACCATTAAATGGAGGTAAGCGCGTTGAAACAAAGGAAAGGATCTAACGGAGTCATTTAGTTCTCCACTGGTTAGGCAAATGTATGACGTAGCTTATGTAAGAACAAGATTCTTTTTTCTTTGATACGCATTTTGGAGCATCATGACGGTACTTACATTTTTGATGAGAGTATAATGTTTTTCTGTTACAACATAATATTATAAATCTTACTTAATGTATCATGCTCCGTACAGTGAAAAGGACTACTTAGTCATTTATTAAGTTTATGACCACGAAGCGTCTATCTAAACACTAGAAGTATAATTTTAGCTAAGCACTAATCCTACCACCAAGTTGGAATATGATATCTGTTACAAAGTTCATGCAAATGTAGCTTAACTTACCTTTAGAAATTTTACTATAAACATTAAAATTTCCATTAGATTCCGCGACCTGGACCTGGTAGAAACTCCCCAAGTGAAGATCTATGGCTCTGGCCCATCCAGCTACGTCATCGTCACACCAACAGACAAAGGCCTGTACGGAATTTACAAATGTGTTGCCACCAATACTCTTGGTGAAGCCGAACACATCATTCAATTCAGGGAAGCATTCCCACCGGGACCTGTTGTTCAAGTAAGTGAAACAGTAATTACAGCTTAATTGTTTGGCGAATATTTGGACAGCAAAAATTGAACCGAATAAAAGCCACAGTGACGTCAGGCCGCGAGTTGAGGGACAATTCGGAGTACCTAATGGATTTAAATCTGGACTCGCCTCGATTAGTCAGTGGTGACCTAGTTCTAGAATAGAGTAGACTAGACAATGCTCGCTTTTAGGGGCTGTATCAAAAGTAGACCACTTTTTTTTAAGTTCCTTGAACTATTTCTTACACTGGACAGCTTCATCATTTCAGCCGAAAAACGATCACTGTTGGACATAGGCCTCCCCTAAGCACCGCCACTGCAACCGGTTCTGTACTTCTCGCACTGGACAGCCTAGTTAATTTAATATTTTAACAGAATCCAGCTCTCCATCGTCAACTACGTCATGTAACATTACTTAAATCAATATATCTGAAGATATATTAGCTCACAACTGTAATACTTTTCAACTTTGTCGTGACAATAATAAACTTCGAGATCAAAACTTTTACGTAATCATTGTTCCACATAAGTTATACCAAATCCCTTTTATTTCGTAGGCCCGCCAAGAAACAATAACAGCGACATCAGTATCATTCAATATCGTGGGACCGGCGGAAGAAATGGGACCACCAATATTGGCCTACATAGCCCAATACAAGGAAAATGGGAATTTCGATTGGAATCTCGCCCAGAACAGGACTTGGTCTGCCAATTCGCCGTACATTGTGGAGAATTTGAGGCCGATGTTCACTTATGATTTTCGATTCGCTGCCATCAATCGAGTCGGGCCTGGCAGCTGGGGTGCACCTATTACAGTTATTATGCCCAGGAGGTAAGGTTCTATTCAGCCGTGAGGCACACAATACTGTTTTGAGTTTTTTGTATGTTTGTTACTCAAACACGCAAAAACGGTAGAACGGATATGGGGATGACATTTGGCACACAGATAGTTGATAACTTGGAGTAACACATAGGATAATTTTTTTCCGGTAACCTCAGAGGAAATCGCGGGCAGAACCTAGTTTCTAATAAAATAAATCACAGCATGAACATTTATCATCGCTATTCATATCTTACTTTTTAGATCGCCACCGGAGCAACCAAAATGGTGGGAAAACGAAAGCCCGGAATCGCTTATTCATGGTAAATACGCAGACAGATATGAGCTGAGATGGCGCGTACCCGCCAACAATGGCGAACCCATCGATATGTATGAGATCAGCTACTGCCCCGTAAGTTTTTTGTTGTGTTGTACCATCACATAATATTCCCATTTCCACACACAATACATACGCTTTCAATAGATTTGTTTGGATGATTTATTTCGCTTTTCATACCACGTAGAATCCGATAAACTTATTACCTATCGAAGTCTTTTGTGATTCTATGAGATTCCTTTTAGATAAATGTTTCAAGATTATTTCGTTACTGAGCAAGAAAAATGATCCAACAATCTGTAGCAGGGTAAAACATATATTGTAAATTCACGTGTATGTACATTTTATTTAGGTGCTGAAAGTGAGTGGAGAATGGCGCATCGCATCAGAATCTCAATGCATCGTTGAGGAGTTAAAGTCCCTAGAGGCAATCAGTTACGAAGTACGTGGTCTTCACCCGGACACGCGGTACAGAATGCACGTTCGGGCACACAACGTCCTCGGATATTCCCTGCCTGCACAACTTTACGTCCAAACGGCTCTCGGTGAGTACAATCAGGAGAGTAATGAAGTCCTCGTAAAGGCCGGCTTCTACGACGTTTACACCGCCTCAGAATCAATATATAATTCGAAAGCAACGACCACCTATCCCTTAAGCCTCATCATTGTTTTGTGTTTGGTTTTGTGAATTCAGACCTCGAACTAGTGTTTTGTGCGCTTTTATTTATTTTGTCGTGCTCCTGTAAAATATTATTTTTACAACGATTTTATTTACCTGTCATGTGTTTCCAGTGGTTCTAAGTTTTTTTTTTGCTTTTCTTTGATCAAGTACAATTATTTTAGTTTAAGTCATCTGCTAGTAAACCATTTTTGTGTTATTTATTTTTCTTCATATTTTTCTGAATGGTTTTTATGATACTAATTTGTCATTCACGCTCTAATTTTTATTGTAAAATCTTGCCTATACAAAATAAAATTAACATTAATAACTTTTAAAATGTACAAATACTTTTAAAATATTGCAAATATCAATTGTGAGGAGTGTGTGAAACTGTTGTATTTTGGCATGCGTTTTCTATAATTTTTATATTATTTTGAAAATTACTTTTAGATTTTGAGTACAATTATGATTTGAAGTTAGTTATGATGTACTTTTATAGTTTTATAAAATTTCGTATTGACGATTTTATATTATGTTGGTGTTAATTTATTACCAGTGGTAAGTTTGAATTGCCTATAATTTATTTGTTGATTTCTTATGTAGAACTTTTTTATTTGCCTTATTAACTATATGTATTTATCATTATCAAATATTTTCTAGGTAACCCAAATGGATGTCCAAGTCATTTCAGATGGGCTCACACTAAAATGGAAGTCTTAGCGACGATATTAATAATGTTTTATATAATATAAACTAATAGTTAAAATCTAAATATAAATAATCTTCTAAATTAAGCAAGTCCAAAGACGACTGTTGTTATTTAGGGAAAATACTTGTTGTGATAATGCAATTTGTTGATGTGTAAATAAGTGTAAACGTTATTTGTGTTTGAAAATATCATCAAATGATTTTTGAACTTTAGTGATTCCAATTGTGTGTCTTTACTATTAAATAATTAAAAGTTTAATATGATTTGATCGAATTTCGGAATGGCGTTTTGAATTATACTGAATAGGTTTTCCATACTTGATTTAAAAGCTAAATATAATCGTATGTAGGTACTTACACGGCTAATAAATTAACACTGCCAAAGTATAAAATCGTAATATAGTGTTAAATAAGAAAAAAAAAATGCCAAAAATTACGGCAATTACATTTTATCATAGAACATTGTATAAGAATTCATAAGATTTATGAATTTAATTTAAAACATTTAAGATTGTGTACGAATTTTTGATGACTATTTTGTCTTTTTGATATTGAATAAAAGTTGGGAAAAAAAATCGTCCATCTTAATGATAAAATGGTGTTCGAAGGGAATATGAATGTTGAATATTGTGGGTTGAAAATATAATGTAGTTAGCCAAAAGTTCTACTATGATTGCAAGGAGTTCGAATTGTGATCTTTTAGGAGAAAAAAAATATGACCAATGTGAAAAATAATAAATGTTTTCGAAACAAAGTTTGCCATTTGTAGTTTTCTGTATAGTGCATAAAATGAATGAAGTTCCGATCAGGTACAATGCAAAAACTTCATTCATTTTCAAAATGTAACTTCCATCACCAAATTCCATGAAATTAGAATAACCCTCATTCCTTAATATACCCCATGAAACTAATAATTAACTGTAATAAGAGATCAAAAAGAAAGCTGTCAAGATGCTTATCAAGAAATCCATTACCTAACCCTTTGAATGTTGATCGTTACACAAGTGTGTATGTGTCGCCCTGACTGAAATTTGGGTAAATATAATTTTACTTAATATGATATTTTTAATAGTTAATAATCCTGCTGCTAGTTTCCTTTGGAATGTACTAATTACTATTGCATGACCTTCATGTACACCCTCAAACGCTGATTAATTCACAATGTCCCGATAGCATGGTCCAAACATTAACGACTAAACATTATATCGATCCCTATATCAAATATATTTTCAGTCTTTATCATTTTGATTATAATTATTTTAGTAGTCATGATAGATGACAATGTTTATAGAATTTATATTTTGAATTTTTAAGTTATCCTAGTCGTGCCGGTTTATTTTTTCCAAGCATGGATGGTGTAATTAATCTATGAAATTGCCAACACGGTCCAATTAGTTGTCTTCCTACCGAAGCTATTCGACCATCTGCGGCAGTTTCACCAGGTTTTAGGATTCCTTAATAGAAGTATATAAAAAAAATTGTTGCTTGAAAAATTAACTAGAATTTGATTACGTTTTTAATGTCTCTTGGGATTTGATTGACCGTTTTTCAAACAGCAATTAACATTTTCCTTAAATTAAGACTATATGTGTACTGAGGTGATGGTTAATAGAGTTCCATCCAATATTTAGTTGTTTTAAAACATTATTATTGTTCCAAATTATTATTATTATTATACGTTTACATTAGATTCCGATACCGCTTTAATAGAAAAAAAAACTTGTCATGGGGTTTGAACATTTATTTTGCGATAAAGAAAATCATTTGGAATGTTTGCATCTTGACAACTTTTCTTTCTTATGATTATTATATTGTTATCATTAATTTTAAGGTCTTCGATTTATGCATCATCACCTTTCGTTTCTATCATTCGTCATATTTCATTTTTCATTCAAACCCCATTTCATTCTAGCGGAGAGCTTTCTTCCAAACCAGTTGATGAGTCTTTAATGATAGAATAGTTGCCGGTGATTGGGTGCACGATTTCTTTATCTGAAAGCACTCCTTGTTTGTCACCAATTTGCTGATTGCAATGAATGTCTGTATTGCTGTGTACAACTTAAAAATTTACATTTACTTAAATTACATAAGAGCTGAAACTGCATTGATTACAATCACTTCCATGTCATCTAACATCTTCAGCTTCTGTGACATGATGCATAAACTAACAATGACGAGAGCAGTAGATACATTTACCAAGTAATTTGAAGATCATACATTGGCTTTATTCTTTTATAGCAACTGGTATTCTGCTTCTACTGCTCTTAAATGCGTTGCAAGAAATATATCGAAACAATGTTGTTTTAACAGGCGTCGAACGTTCCGGATTTGCGCCACCACAACTTTTATCAAGTGGCTCAATAATTGGACTGGCGTTGGCTGGAGTTTTCATCTGTCTTCTCATTGTGGACCTCCTTCTCCTGTGCTTCAGACGGCAAGGAGTCATTGCGACTCTTTGTGGCAAACGAGGAAAGAAACATAACGACGATGAAGCCAAGTTGGGAAGGTAAAGCTTTAACTGTTATTTTCTGTTACTTAAACGATTATTCGTATTTATGTGATCAAAAATCTCTAAAACAAACAATTCATCCGAAAGCACATCATCGACATCATAACCGATACACTCCAGTCTTCCATTGACTATAATAATTACCTATCTATATGTATTTCTCCTTATGTTTAATCGTGTCAAAGCCTATCCCTTTGTGTCCCGTGTTCCATGTTAAGTGTTAGTGTCGATGAGAGATGTTTCTGCCCGCTAGTCTGTACGGTTGGCGCTTCCCGCTCCCTTATTGCAGCACGAAGCCGCGCGCGCCGCCCTCCCCCGCGCCCCTGCCGCCGCCGGTCAAGCTCGTGCCGACCCCTACGTAAGGCATCACACAATAGCCATACGAAACCTTGAGACTGCCTGCATGCTTTGTTTGTGCGGATGATATGGTTCGGCCCTTGTGAGGAGGAACATATCCTGAACCGAACGATCATTTGGTTTGGACGGAAACTTAAGTTATTAATAAAGGGGATGACGTATGTATAAGACTTTTCGCTGGGGCTGAGCAGTTTGTACATATCAAAGACGAAAAGCTTCGCGATTTGCCTTATGTATATAGCTATGGAGATAATCATAGAAAACGTAATGCTTTGGATTGAAGACTGTTAAAGTGTTGTAGTTGTGAAGTAGTGTACAGTGCCGCTTTTTGAAGGTAAACTAATTTAATAGAAGCAGAGATTTGTATAATTTTATCATTGGAGCAGGTGCCACGTCTTTTGTATCTGAAAACTTCCGCCAAGTTCTGTTAAACTGGAACATCTCTTACGGCAATTTTTCGTTGTAGTTTCTTTTTGAATTTATTTGTTTTGTAATCCTATCATTACCTTATGTGTATAACTCTTCCCAAAGCACTTATGTCACGGATTTTCATAGTTTGACTTTTAGATGTTTACTATTTGCACAATCCACTAACAAGTATTATTTGTCTTTCCCTATGCTGCCCATTTCAACCACGTGTAGCTATGTACCGACCACGCCAGTGTAAGACATTCAAATATATCATACAACTTTATCCTTGTTATCAGTTTTTGTTTGTGCCTTGTGTTTCGTGATTGCAGTGTTTGCCAAACAGTTTTCTGCATTAATTCTTTGGCTTTCTGTTGTGTTCGCTTTATTTACCTTCAATCATCTGTCATCCATCGCATCTGTATAACTTCTATATCTCACATCAAACACCCATTAATGCGCGTAGTTTTGTTTGGTCATTGTTTAAAGTTGCAGAATTACAATTAAGAATTTGACTTAATGCAACTCTAAACAGCTGACATGCTGTAAATAAAGCCTGAATATCCTCTGAACCGTAAGCAAGAGCTTATTACAATTTATGTCACAGGGACGAAAAGGAGCCACTGAAGGACACCAACGATGATGCTATCAAGAGAAACTCTTCAGTTGAATTCGACGGACACCGAGTATATGCAACCAGCGGCGGACCAATCATTGGCAAGAATTCTGCCGTATAAATACCATGTAGAATTAAAAGGAGATTTAAACTTGGTGTTACATTCGATATGCTTGTGTTTATGTGAGCGCGACCAGTATTTTAAACTGCCAAAAGTTTACTTAAGTATTCAGCTTTACTATCTCAACCTTATGCATCATCACATATTCTCTATATATTTTTATAACGTCTAAAATTCTAAATATAATCATGCAAAACATATTTTATACGATTTTCTAGAGTTTTGTTGTTAGAGGCAATGCTTTTGTCTTTATCAATTGAACTTTAATGCACTCTATACATTTCTTGAAAGATACAGCTGCTTCAAGAGGTACTAAATGTGCCTTTTAGTATATTTCTTATAAATGAGGGTATTATATTTTAGTGTATATAAGATAATGTATATGTAACGATACACGTCACAATATTATATTTATCAGCAAGTATTATATCAATGAGTATTTAAAAGACAATTATTTTTATATTTTTCTCTATTTGTATTTTTTGTTCATATATTTTTAAGTATTTTCTTACTTTTTTCATTAGTCATCACATGATATCATTATAATTCTTAACCATCATGATATTAACATTTAAAAAAATCAATGGAAGGAACTTGACACTATAATTGGCCGAATTGTTTTTGTTTTAGTTATGTGAGTTGCCTTTAATTTTAGAGAAGAAATCTGAACTATAGTTGTAAGTTAATGATAGGCTTTGTAAATAAATAGTTAAGACTGTAAATATTTTATTATTCTAACTGTTTTTAAAGTCTCATATGTCGATAAAATCTCAAACAAGGCTTAATGAAAACAGGAGCCAGAAAGAAAACTTATTCGTTTTTCCAAATATTGTTTATGAGACGATCTTATTAGGACGCTTGCTTATGTCAGTATAAGCTGCCTCGGTGTCATGTCATGTTTAATTTTATAAACAAAATCGTTAGTTAGGTAATGTATACCTGTTAGATGATTTAAGACTATTTAGATATTCCTACTTATGATTACGTAATAATTTAAGTATTATAAAGCACAATACACATAAAGAATAGAAGCCTTTTAATATTATACGCGAAGGCAGCCATCACAATGCAACAAACCCTAGTACTTAACACTTTGATACACTTAAACTTTTGATGTACTTATCTACACATATTTTTATACTTCTGATCTCGATATTAGTTTTAATATACTACTTCTTAGCTTTAAGAATTAATTATACTTCTGTATTTTATGTGTATTGTGTCAGCTCATTTGAATCAGACTGCTAAATTAAATTAAGTATACCACCATGTTTTTTAAAGTCGTAAAGCAATTTAGCCGTCTGTTTTGATGGACCCAAAATGTTTTTATAACCGCTTAATATATTTAAGATATTTTTATCATAGTATTTATCTACATCTTGTACCTAAACTTTCAAATTTTTTATGTTTTTAAACTTTCATACAGCATCTTTGATAAAAAAAGAATTTATGAACTAATCGTAGGAAAATGTTTTGGGAATAAATGTTAAGAATCTGTTTGCTGATATGTCGATTGTTTGTTAGTACAGCTAATGACGTCACTTAGAAAAGGCATTGGAAATAGTTCGAGAAGTTTCTAAAACTCGTAAGCCAGGTATGACTCAGAACTGCTAACTCTTGAGTCGTCTTGAAACTATAATAACAGGCAACTTGTCTTGTTGTAAATCCAACAATCGTTTTCAATTTATCCATCAAATAGCAACTAAGTCTGCTTCAATAGATACAATTTAGGGCAATTGAATTACGTGTTTCATTGAACAAATTGCAAATTGAAGAGTAACAAAACCTTCAGCATAGTCGTTTGCTTCCTCATGTACAAGCTTAAATGTTATTCGTATGTAAGGTATGACTGTCTGCTTTTAGTGGCCAGGTAATCGACAGAACGATGAGCGCATTTTTATATGAAAATAAATGTATTGAAAATACTTTTGCGTATCATTCTGGACATTATAATTACCAAATTTCCTGGGGTGCATTAGAATAGGGGTTTACTTATTTCTAAGGAAATGATGGCTAAATAAAAAATGCCTTTCATGACATTTGTAATATGGATTTGTAAAGAAGTTATAAAGGTGGAAACAAATCTTATTTTACGGTTCATTAATATTAATTTGTGTTATAAATAGAGCTATTATAAAATAGGGACGCCCAAAAAATTTGTCGACAAAGAGACGTGATTTATTCTAGTTACTGTAACGATACAAAATGGTATGCTTTTTAATCGTTATTGTAATAACAATGTAATCTTTAGTGAGGGGATGATGTAGTGAACAGACGGACCAAACACAACCAAATGTTGTGCAACAACACTTAGGAGCGTATTCACTGTAGTGATGGGCTTAGTTACGCTAGTCGATTTCAGCTTTTTGGCTCATTAGAAGTAAGATAGAGTAGGTAGTTACTTTATTAGTCTAAAGTATATTTTAAGTGATTCTAAAGTGAAAAAAAGAGGTACCTACCAACCTCCATCTTGATTTCAATTGTAGCCGATTTGTATGCCGCATTTTTTTTGTTTAAACTCAGTTTTATTGTAAAAAAGAGGTACTTGTCCTTAAAAAAATTAGATTTGGAATGACACATTTTCTTATCATCATCAAAATCATCGTAAAATGACACTGACTTGCAAATTGCAAAAAAAACGTAAAAAAAAATGAATTTCGCAGACTAAAGAAATTGTATCAATTTAAATCAAGCATTTTTTAAAGACAAGTGCCTCTTTCGTACAAAACGACAGAGCTTTAAACAAAAAAAAATGCGGCAAACAAATCGGCTACATAATTCTATTCAGCCATGCAAAGCACACCTAACCAACAATGTTTCTATCTTTGTCCAAAAAGTATCAGAACAAAGAAAAAGACACAAAGCAATTTCTCATCTAAAACATTTTATAAAATATGTAAGGCGAGCCAGTCAACTAGAACAAAATTTATTGAATGTCATAGAACCTATCGACTTTACATGAGCCGTGACGCAGTTAGCAGCACTATTTCGCAAAAGCAATGCGTCACGGTTGATCCACAGGGTGCAGTCAATCTCTGCGGTCTATGCGTGAGGCGCAGGACACAATGACGCACCCTGTTTCTGTGATAATGTATTTTTCACTGACATTTGATGTAGGGGGACCGTGCGTGCTTTATCTAGCGGGACATGGTGAGTAAAATCAAGTGCACTTATAGTATCGTAAGTCACAATCTTTACCCAGAGAAAATCTCGAGTTTTACAATCAAATTATAAAAGATGGTAAATAACTATATAAAGCGAGCATGATAAATGAAGGCCAAAGCGTTAATCGTGCAGGCTTTTTATCGTTACAGATATCATTAATCATTCTACTTGACAGTTCTGTCGTGAACGGATATTGTACTGTCCTTAATGAGCGAAATGACCAAATGAGTGTGCGGACGTTGGGAAATATTTTTTAATGAAGTTTTGCGATACATTAACTTCTCAAAACAAATTAAATTGTTCTCACATTTCTGATTAAAATCGGTACCTCCTTATATTATATCCTATTTCCTAAACCTCAGAAAAGATGCAATAATAATAATTCAATTTCATCGCAGTCACCCTACTCTTAAGCTCATATTGGTTATCACTGGCAACAATTAGGGCCGTCCACGCGGCCAGCTTATGTTCGCTCCAACCAACTTCCCTTTCAAATAATTGCCCCAGTAGCAGATGATACGGATTACTAACGGGGCACAGCCCTAAACACAATAGAAAGTAATACAGGTCGACTCATTCCCGATACAAGTTGTCATTACGAAAAAATACACCCCTAAAACGTTGATGCCCCTTTTTAATTAGGGGTCGTATTAAAAGGATATGTTTAATATTACTTGTGTAAGTGATCCCTGTTTGAAATTAGTTTGCGAAAGTAGTTTTTCGAGTTGGTAACTGATAGGTACAATGATGTGTTTGGGGAGCAAATAAAATTGCTAATCTAAAAAATAGCGATGAATTTTATTTTAAATAAGTAAACTTAGCTATCGAAGACCAAGAAAAATACCATTATTTCCGGTAAACATGACATAAAGAAAGGACAAAAAAATTAATAGAATTATGTCTGATATAATTATATAAATAAAATTAAAAAAGGTCAAGTTGGGAGAAAATATGCGTCACATCCACGCAAAACGGCCATCGCTCAGCATAATGCTGCGAATCTTTGCGAAACAGAATCCCAGCGCTGGTTTTCACCGGCAGTGTTACGTGAAGACGTAAGTATACATGGCGAGAAAGAAGAAGGTAATGGCAACTCTCCCATTACTGAAATGAAGGTTAATAGAAGTGTATGAAAGAAGAAGATTTTATGTTAGATAGAAGGCGATATTGAACAAATAGTTACGCAGAAATAAAATACATCGGTGAGTCTAACAGTACCTAAGTCATCTGCAATAGCACCTACCTACAGAATATCTAGAATGTAGACTACAATTTGTATTCATCTAAATAAAATTATCTCAAATTACTATTAAATAGATAGCAAGGTATCCGTCAAGGTAATGACTTAATTGTCTCATAAAGCTCTTACTAGCGGCTTGTAGTTAAATTCAATATATTCTCGGAAACAGCAGATCTCATTAACTAAATAGCTGCTCTCCGTCTAATTGCTGCAGATTAGTTCAGATTTAGTACTTTACACGTAGATTCTAGTGAACGGGCCACTAGTCTCGTCCGGAGAGGGTCTTATCTAGTGTTGAACTGAATTATTTACCAAAGGGACACACGAATGATTGAACATTCTTTTTCACAAATATATGATGATATATGAGACTGGGTAGTAGACCTTAGTAGCAGCAGCCTAGTGGTAGCAGTGATAGCCTAATGGTGTGACCGTCAGACTTCCAAGTCATAGGTCTCGAGTTCGAACCCAAGACACGCACCTCGTGACTTTTCGGATTCATGTGCGTAATATATAATTATCACTTGCTTAAAAAACGGTGAAGGAAAACATCGGGAGGAAACCGGCATGCCTGAGGGATATTTCTCAACGGTATATGAAGCCAAGTCAGAAGCCCATGGGCGGCTTTAAAACTCTGACACCAGGCTAGTCACTAACCACACGAAAAGAAGATGTACCTTCAGTAGAACCATTAGGTAGGTATTCCTATGTAATTTTCTAATCATGTAAGTAAATATTCTATAACTGTAACCAAAACATATTAAATACTCTGCCAACATCAAACAAGCAACACATATAACCGCTAAAATCATACTAATTACTCAGCTCTAATGACGTGAATATCACAATATAATGAGATTGTACGGAGCGCAAAGATAATATAATTATAACTGGAGAGTGCAGCATACGTGCTCTATCAATTTAGCTTCAATATTGACAAGGAACAACGTGGGCCATCCATCAATGTGCCAGACTCCCCTCTAACTGGCGAGGGTGATAAAACAACCTCGATGCAAGGGCTTTGTCGAGTTAACAGAAAAAAACAACATTGAATTTCAAAAAAATATTGGAAAATAAGTAGGTACCTTAGTTCTGAATACCTATCAATAACATGAGGCCTGTATTCTCCGAAGGATAAGGCAGAGGTTCACCTATAGTACACCCACATTTCGCCAGTTATGTTTAAGTCCCATGAAAAAGGGGCGAGCCTATTGCCATCAATCAGGGTACAGATCCAGACTCCGGGCTGCAACTGAGAAATTCCAGATCGAAAAATCCAACAACACTTTCCCCCACCCGGGAATTGAACCTAGGACTTCATGCTCATGCAGTAGCGCTTGCGACCACTACACCAACGAGGAAGTCTATTAGGTACCATCGAAGAAGTTCATATCTAACCACCGTGTTCACAGGATTTTGTGTTGAAACTGGTTAGATATGAACTTCTTTCATGGTACCTACTTTTTATGTATATTTTAATGACAGAGTTGGTGCAGTGACCAATCTGATTGGCTTCTGCGCTACGGGTTCCAGTTTCGGAACGAAAAATATTTCAATAGTTTGCTGGTCTACAGATATTTTTCCATTAGGCGAGATCAAGTTCAAGAGCAAGCTCGTTCAGCAATAAAAAATAAATAGTAGTTGTGGGTAGTGTTCCAGTTCTGAAAGACTGCAAAATAGTTATGTCCTGTAAATACACCCAAACGGACAGTTTCTAGTGAGATTTTTTATACTCTGCCTAGAGTATAAAAAATCTTATTTGAGGAACACTTCAGAGTGGAATTTTACTTTGTAATTATTCTAGAGCTTTTTCAAAATTCTAACCTTTTGAGAGAGAACATAGATCTTTTGAGTAGTCTTATACAGGGTGTCAGGCACATCGATGCGCAAACCATGAATTCAGCAGATGCTTCTAGACCCTTTAGCGAAGAAACTTCTGGTTGGTTATCAAAAAAAAGAAACTGCTGTTTCATAGAAAAGTGCGGACAACATTTTTTAAACTTTTGTTAACTGATTAGTAATTTCAACGCAGGTGAGTTCAGAATCATGTAATGACGCGAGCAACGGTGCGACGCGATTCTAGTAGAACAATTTCCGTGACGTTTTTATAGAAATAGTTTTACTAGAGTCGCGTCGCACCTTTCTGCGGGATCCTTAATGAGAACGTTCTCGGTGAATGTTATAAGATAAATGGCACACCATAATTTTTCCAAGATAGTAGATCATTGCACTACCTACCACACCTATCTACTATTGCAGAACTTCATCCAGTCTTGAACATGAAAAGGATCTTCTACTGTTATGAAACTATGTTACTCTTACTTTACATACATTTAATAAGTACTATCGAAAAACTTCATATTTAAGCAGTTTGAAAACAAAATCCCGTGAACATAATGACCATATCTGTTACCGCCCCGGTTCTATAGCCGCCGAGTGCTGCAAGCAGAAATAGTCCTTACGGTGTATAGATATGAAGTTTTTCGATGGTATATTTGTTTACTACTAGCTTCTGACCGCAACTTCGTTAGCGTGAAATTTCTTGTTATTTATTTATTTTACATTACATTAAAAAAAAAAGTAATTCACTACAAAATATACAGTGGGTGGCCTTATCGCTTACTGCGATCTCTTCCAGGCAACCTTGTTCCCCCGACCAACCCGCCGTATCGCATCGCCCGCGCTATAACTTCGTTTTCGCTTAGCGTTCCTTCTTACATTTTCTTCTTTGTGCTTGGCTCCTAAGGCTCCTAGCGTGATGTTAAATAGCCTTCCTCAAAAATTGGGCTATCATAGAACAAAACATAAAAAAAAAAACGAAGTGGCAGTTGCAGAGATTAGGGCGTTCAAACAAGCAAACAAAAAAATAAACTCTGCAGCTTTATTATTAGTTTAGTTACTCTTACTATGACGTGGTTCTAGTTGTCATTAAGAATGTTCATCGCATGTCAAAAAGATCACAATGATTACTGTGTCCAGTTGGTGATAATGTTTCAAAAACGGTAAGCATTTACTAAGAACTCTGCTCTTACCAAACTATTAAAACACATTCAGGTAATAGGTATCTACAGACTAAGTACCAATGGGTATGTATTTTTATTTTATATCAAAGCACTCTTATCTTATTAACCGACTTCAAAAAAGGAGGAGATTCTCAGTTCGTCGCTTTTTATTTTTTATTTGTGTTCCGCGGTTACTCGAAAACGGCTGAACCGATTTGAAAAGTTATGTTTTGTTTGAAAGGGTAACTTCTTAAGTGGTCCCATATAATTTTGTATAACTTTACTTGGGTAGTTTTTGAGTTAGTGTTAAATTATTTTAATTTCGGAAGTCGGTGGCAAAAAACGAAATTACAAAATCAAAGACACCGAATTTCCAAACTATTTTTTTGGAAGAAGGTTGTTTTTATTTTTGTGGAAGTTTGTAAATATGTCTTGTTACGACGTATTCCACATTGGGCACCCGCTTAAACGGCATCTGAGTTATTCCACACACGGCACCTATCGATATTTTTCGCAGGTGTCATGAGTGGAATAATTTGTTATTTAAAATTTTATTCCACAAATGGCACCTACGAATCAGTACATACCTATAGGTACATTTTATTTGATGTATCTTTTTTGTGTAGCCGGGACACGTCGTACAGAATATTGATTTATTAAGGCTTGTTCAGACCAGCGCGACACGAACAATACAATTTCTAAGAAAACTTCACAGTACAACAATAACCGGTGTCGCGTCGCGTGACAAGTCGCGCTGGTCTGCACAAGCCCTTATCCTAACCTTGTCTGTTACCAAAGAATCACAATAAATGTTATTGTTAACGTTTACGCTCATTATGACAATATTTTATCTACGTCAACGTGTTCTAATGAGCGAAAAGCTTCTAATATCTACGCAACTTTAGTTGTTATTAGCTTCTATAAAATTATAGTCTAATGACACAATCCACCCACCCACTTGTCAATAATTAAAATGGAAATTAATGTTCGTTGCGGGAAACTATGATTGACCTAGCTTTGACCCGCGGTTTCGCCCGCGTGGATGTCGGAAAATGTCCCAAGGGAACGTATTATCGGGTTTAAAAGTGCACACAAATATCTGTGTGCCAAATTTTTCGTTCAGCGGTTTTTGCGCCAATCTGGAAAATAAATCCAGACAAACGGACAAAAGTTCTAAAAGCTATATATTCGACATCAGACTCGTTCGACCTCGACCTCGTAGCAATTACTTAAAAAAAAAAAAAAATTCTACAGTTTTAAATTCCTTACTATTTTATTTATACCAACTTTATATGCCAAAGAGAGTTTCTTGTATTTTTTTTTGTTTGTTACGCTTTCACGCTAAAACGGCTGAACGGATTTGGATGAAATTTTGCACAGGTGTAGAACATGACCCGGAGATGGAAATAGGCTACTTTTCATCCTGGATCGATGACGAAGTCGCGAGTAATAGCTAAATTATTATACAGTATAGATTCTGTCACACCCAGACTACCAAGCTAAACACAAAGCGGTTACCCGAATTCCCGTTCGTAAAGTACTTAGTGGTATCCAGCTCTTATTTTTTAAATAACAATGACATAAAATTACAAACCAGTGCCACGTTCACCTTTACCAAGAAAGCTTAGAATTTTTAATTTCAAATTCTCGTCTCCCATACAAGCGAGTTAAAACAACATGTTGATATGAATAAAAAGCTTTGCGCAATTCAAAAATTCTTCACCGGAGCTGAATCTCGACGTAGATAATATATCTCTGCTGGATGAAACTCATTTGAAACTGGGTAATTAAAATTCTTTAGACGAAACGAACTCCTAAGAGTCTCATTTTCACAGTGTATTTTACCTTTAGAACAATATCCTGCAGAAAAACCATTATGATGATGAAAAACATATAGAGACCTGGAATTATTTGCATAGAAGTTATGAATATTCCAGTAACTGTTTATTTCTGGACCATTAAATTGTCTTTATCTTGCGAAAAGCTTTATGGAAATTGGTAACAGCTTGGCTGTGGAAGAGTGATCTTATATAATACTAGCTTGCGCCTGCGGCTTCGCCCGAGTGATATCTTTACAAATTAGTAGCTGCGCCCCGCGGTTTAACCCACATAAGTCTCGATCCCGTGGGATTATCGGGATAAAAATAACCTATGTTCTAATTCAAGCCATGGCCTACCCATGTGCCAAATTCCATCCAAATCTGTTCAGCCATTATAACGCGATAACGTAACAAACAAACAAAATCATTTACGCATTTAAAATATTACTAGCTTCTGCCCGCGATTGCGTCCAAGCCTATAATAAACTTCCCCAAGAATTGGGCTATCCAATGCAATTTTTTTTTTTCAAATACTACTGGAAGTTCCGGAGATTATACCCCCACATACAAACTTACAAAAAAATAAATAAACAAACAAATACTTCTTTATAATATTATTATTCGTATAGATATACAATTAGGATAACCTATGTTACTCTGATAATATCGCGAGCACATTCGTAAGAAGCTGACAGTATCATGTGTACATTTATTTGTGGTTATATTTATATATAATATATATTATATTTATAGTTTGTAATAGGTATATGTGTATCTTTATAATTACAGAAATATATTTTTTATTCCTCAATGTTTCGTAGTTTTTTTGAGTTTATTCATTACAAACAAAAATACAAATCTTTTTTCTTTATAATATTATAGTTATAAGATAACAATTTCTGAAGCTATTCTAAAAAATATTTTTATTTATATCTTATTACCACACACGTGCAGTAATCTTACTGCCAATCATTCATAACCGTGTAGGAGTGTAGGTATACAGAAACAGTGTCTACCCTTTCTAATACAATTGTGTCTATATAACTTACGTCAAAATACACTTGTGCGTCATCCATCACTCAAAGGAGATTAATTTTTTCCGCTGCAGAGTTATTGCAGCATTCAATAATTGGCAGTATGGGGAGCCATAGGGGGAGTCTAGTCACTCGTCTAGACACCACCTTTATAAATAAAGAGAGAGAAAATAAAGAAAAATGTCAAAAACAAATGCAAACTTTGGAAAGGAAGGCAACAGTGACGCACCCCCGTAAATGTTCTTTTCCTGTAAAACTTTCGGGCTTCGAAAATAAAAATAACATCCGTTGGAATCATAACAAATCGACGCCTCTGCCGCACGTTTTATTTTTCTCCTATATGTTTTCATTTTCAGGAAAATGAAATAAAAAATGTACCTAATGGGCTTTATAGAGTGGTTTCGGTTAGTCGCAGTTCCAGTGGCTTTTATTGAATGTGCGTTGAAGTGTCTTACGTTATTTTATCAGTCATCGTTCAGCGGATTTAGTAAGGTCAAGAATGGATTGATTTTGCCTCAGGGTTGTCATGGTAATAATATCAAACAAAGCTTCTGTTATGGTCTCTTTCTTATTAAATTTGTGGTGTGGGTAAGTTAAAAACAAAGATATAAATACAGAATGGCAGGGACATCGACGCGAAAACTGTTACTGTTTTTATAACTGACGAAAAATTTTAACGCATGGGCATTCAGAATCATGTACTGAATACATGGTAACAGTTTTCGCGTCGATGACCCTGCCACCCTGTATATCTAGATAGACCGTCAAAGCTCACAGCTGTCAAAACAAAAAGGGTCCAACTGGTAGCCGCTAAATGTATGCACACTAGAAGAGCACAATGACAGCACAATGATGTGCCGCGAGTGTAATACGTAGGTGTCACGCACACCAGTATGAAAAGGTTGGCCTGTTTGTTTTAGTTCTTTTGCAGTGCGACACTCTATCTAGACATAAATAATTATCATCATTAGAAGATGATAATGATTATTGCCGACCCCAACAGTTGGGGTTCAACAGACTTTCGGGCTTCTGGCGACCAGTAACAACTGTCAAAGAACAAATGACAGCCGGAACCAACGGCTTAACGTGCTTTCCGAGGCACGGAGGCGTCTTGGTATGTAAAGACGGTCCCCATCGACGGACCAACCGTGGCAAGCGTAGCTTAATCTGATCGATCTACCCGTGCGGCTGTTATTATTTAGACACAAGCCTCTCGACATAAAATCAACGATTAAGAATATACCAAGGTGAATTAATAGAATTATAGCTTCACAGGTTACAACATGACCATGAAATAGGTCATCGATGTCAAAGCGATGGGAAAACGAGGAAAGACATTGATTGACCGCAAATAGGAAAGACGTCAGTCCATTTGAATGGAGACCGATGAGGAACAAATAACTGAGGTGACGAAATAAGTACGTACTGCAATGCTTTCTAAAATAGCATTCTACATACATAGAGGTAATTTTATCACGGATAAATATCTGGGTGAATTAAATGATCTATATGGTACTCTTGAAATAAACGAACAAGTCGAAAACGTTATTTCGTAGAAACGTCTTTACCAAAAAACAAAATATCATGAAGTAATAAGTAATTTAAAATAATAATTACATTCTTATTATAACTTGAATATAAACTCGTTGAGCACCGTTTTCATCGTGGGTTCTCGGCCGAGACAGTAAAACTTTGAAAGCCCATTTCTCTCGGTTGAATTTGAAAATATTTTTCTGCAGACGTTGAAATGTTGGTTATTATCATTCTATGATTGAAGAAATTATTACATTTTTAATGTAAGTTTTTTCATAATAAATGCTTAGTGAATAGATAATTATATGAAAGTAGTTATGCTAGGAGAGACAAAGAAAATTAAAGATGAAAGAATTTAGGTGATATGGCGCAGCTATACTATTTATTCTACTGATAGCCCACAATGAGCGCAGTTGCTTAAAAGATTACTTCATCCAAAAAGGAGGCCCTAAAACAGCAGCATTATAAAACCCCATAAAAACAGCAACAATTTTTAATTTACTCCAACAAAGGTAACCGAACTAACCCCACATATGCATGATGAACAATGCTATAAATTATCGTAAACCCAACGTGGCTGGGTCTCATATTAATCTAATCGAGCCGTTGTTTGTCCGGGCGAGCCCACCGGACAAACAGAGGGACCCCGGATTATGACGTTACTCTAATTGACACCGTTATTTGGGTCCAAAACCTAAACAACGCACCCCTGTTGCGTGATGATGCATCCTGATTAGAATTTCTATTGGTAAAGCCCGAGCTGTTGAGCGTATTACCAAAATTGGACGAAGTTGGTACGGACTGATCCGATGAACAGGTGGTGTCAAATCGATATTTTATCCAGTTTTGCAATTTTCGTTATTAAATTTTGCGTGGGCGTACCTACCTGCTTATTTTGCCCTTGTTTTCAATAATGGTTCTTGTCAATTCATGCCCTGAAAATTTACATTAATAACAACCAGTGTTTGGTGGTTAAAATGAAACAAAACAACGTGAATTATTTTAAACTAAAAGTTTATGCACGTTCCAACTCTGATTTTAATTAATGGTTTCGGCCTATTTTACTAACCCTTATAAGTTATATAAGCGCCCTACATCTTCTCAATTCAAATGTATAATTGAGAAGATTTATTACCAGTTTACATTCATACATCACATACGACAACACAAATCCCACATTACACACATCGGCTTTAGTTTTCATTGTACCAGGCCCGCATGACGCAAAGGAGAATCACCGTGACCATGCGTTTATCAACATCGGCACTTCGGCAAAATTTGTACATTTTTGGGCCCTCACGAATCGGACGCAGATGGTCAAGCAATTGACCGGATCTGTTTCTATGAACAAAATCTCACCTAATGCTCGAATATTGCCACCGACAGATGTTCGGTCGTTTGCCTATTGGTAACTGTCGGTAAGTTTGCTTAACTAGCGGTAAGTTAACATTTAGCACAAATTTATGGTGATAAGGTAGCAATTTAGTAACAATAATTTCTAAACTGATTAATATCCTGGACCAAACGTTCTTTAGTTAGGCAATAAATCAAAATATTTAACATAAAGCCCCTGTAAAACTTTACAAGAAAGATTGAAGCTTGCAGAAAACTGAAACGCTGTTGAGGTTAAAGTTTATAGATAGCCTGCCGCTCTGCTCTGAAAAGTTATCTTGATACAGTTTTTTCGAGCGTAATCCTTGAAGAAGCATCATCTCTCAGTTTCAACAAGACTTAAAATCGATTCAAACAGTGGAAGCATGTGATCAATTTTTTTTGTATGAAACAAAAGATGATAGTTCTAGTGCAAGCTCAGTATATGACCGTACAATGGGATACCAAATCCAGTATCAATCCCCGGTGGTTACTGACAACAACCACCGTTACCGATCCCCCATGCGCGATACCAACTAACAACAGATCAGAAATCCTTTGATTTCGGAGCAAACCCTTCGCTTTCGTCACACATACAAATGTATGATAATCGTAACAGCCCAATCCGTATCTAATCGTTACACGCTTTATGTCCCTGTGAATGGCCTATGACATGCTCTGTAATCCGTTAACAATACGATTTCATATCCAAATTTACCGACTATAAATACATGTCCTTACTCGCAATAATATTATCACGCTGGTAATATTGGGCACAATTGAATAAATCGATCCGTGTAGGCCGTGCCGATAAAGTCACGTCACGGATTGGGAAATGCTCTGTTTTTTGGCAAACTACATTATTATTGCAACAAAATGATGTTGGAAGGTTCGGAATTGTTGGAGGATTTGCGAGGTAAAAGTTTTTTCAACAAAATTTACTTAACAAAAAAACTCTTTGATAACTAAGTACTTTGTATTCACAACTACAATACGGCCGATATAATTTTGCAGTTCCGAACTTCGCGCAGAAGGCTGCGCAATAACATTTTTTAGGAACCAAATGGTGACATGAGGCGAGTGTGAGAACATGCGCGACAGTTCGTAGTGCCTATGTTCTGACCTGCCAATTTATATCGGCCGTATTGTACCTACAAAATAAACAGTTGAACTTACGGTAAATTAAAAATAGTTAGTTGACTCAGGGGTGAATTTGGTCGGGCGAAGTGGCTGACACTGCTTTCGACTCTTGACATGTCAACACGTCGGATCTGGGTTCGCAGAAAGTCAATCGTCATCCTGAGGATGTCTCGTTGAGAGGTGAAACACGTGTCGCTTTCTTACAGGGTTCTTTATGACTCTTTAGGAACAGTTAAGCGGATTAGGTTACTAAATATACGTCATCTATTGTATTTTACGGCAAATTGTTCTTGTTAGGTAAATTAATACATAACATTGTTATCAGTTCTTTACCAAACAGTAAGTATTCATAAATGCATCTTTGATTATAGATATATTGAAGCCTGCTCCTAAGCTTGAATCATAATTAGGTCTAGTACTGCAAGACGCTGGGCAGGGTACTTTGCTAGGCGTAGATGGTAAGTGGACCACAGAAAAGTCACTCGATGATGTGTAGTTGTATATTGATGCGATTAGCACACATTTAAAAAAACATATTATTCATACATTTGTACACTCACAATTTGTATAAGTCGCAGTAAGATGGTTGAATATAGTTATAAGAAAGCTGTCCATAACTGTTTTACTAGGAATATAACTATGATTCGAGCACGATCTAGTAATATAATTATTAGCGCACTCCGACCAAATAGGTTAGGTTAGGTTAGAACTGTGTCTAATTACGCGCGAGCCGAGCGAGCGTAGTGAGCGCTGCTACGGCAACGGGCGGCGAGCGCTTCGTCGTAATTGGTCGCAGTAACAAAATTAGAGCACTCCGACAGCTATGAACAGCTTTCATATAACTATATTACGGTTTAATTGCTATAACCCTAGGGTTATAACTACACTTGAGAGCAATAAAATCGCACACCCCTTGTAATTTGGTTTATTACTGATTGTTTTCTAAAATCGAAAGATATTGAGTAAAAATCATTAGACAAAATTAAAGCATACAAGCTTAGCTTTACAAAAACATAAAATTAAAATCATTGACCTTCACGTAACTTACAAAAACCGACCGTACACCGAATTCCCCAAATTCACGCGTTTGCGTTGTCACTACTTGCACCCTTAGCCGCAGGTATAAAAAGGTCAGTTTATTGGAATTTTTATTCAGTTGCATACCGAAGGTCAACGTGATAACATCTCTACTGGAAGCATACGGATTTACTGGAAAAATATGGATACCACGCCCGCAGAAGCCGCTCAAGTTATTGCCTTGCTCGAAGCAGGCCATAACCAAAGTGAAGTTGCTCGACGGCTAAATTTGAGCCGCTACTCTGTTCGTCGTGTATACCAGAGGTTCCAAGAGACCGGTGGCTACATTCGGCGACCAGGATCTGGCCGGCGACGCACAACATCAGAGCGTGATGACCGCTTTCTTGTGACAAGGTCTTTGAGAAATCGGCAACTGAACGCGGTTCAACTGGGACAACAGCTTCGAGAAGTTCGCAATGTCAGTATAAGTCGGTGGACAGTTCGAAGAAGACTAGGTGAAGCAGGAATGACTTCACATCGCCCAGCAAATGGTCCCAAATTGACCACAGCTCACCGACAAGCCCGGCTACAATTTGCTAGGGAACATTTAAATTGGACGTATGACCAATGGCGGGCTGTTATGTTCTCTGATGAGTGCAGAATGACTTTACATGGTCATGATGGACGCTCTAGGGTCTACAGAAGGTCATCAGAGCGATTTTCACAATGCTGCATAAGCGAACGTGTGGCTTTTGGAGGTGGATCGTGTATGTTTTGGGGTGGCATAATGTTGGACACTAAAACTGACATTGTATTCATCACTACGGCGAATACCGGCCCGAGATCGAGAAGTTTGACGGCTGCACGATACGTCGAAGAAGTGCTCGAAGAACATGTGAGGCCGCTTGCGTGGCTTATGGGAGAAGATTTTCTCTTAATGCACGACAACGCCAGACCGCATGTCGCTAGAACAGTTTGCGACTACATGGAAGATGTTGGAATCACCGCGATGGAGTGGCCAGCTCGTAGTCCTGATCTCAATCCGATTGAGCATGTCTGGGATGAGCTAAAAAGAAGAGTTCGAGCAAGAAGCCCTGCTCCTACGCGCCTCCAAGAGCTTCAACTTGCCATTGAAGAGGAGTGGAACGCCATACCACAAGATTTCATGGTGAAATTAATACGGTCCATGAAAAACCGATTAAGAGCTGTAATCAAGGCTAGGGGAGGGAATACACCTTATTAAAAAACAATTTGATCAAGCATTTTGAGTTTTATTTTTATTCTTTGTTAAGCTAAATTGGGTAATTTTATCCGTATGTTGGGTTTTGTGCCCTAAAACTCCCTATGGGTACTTTTTTTACACTGTATTTGATATCATTAGAAAGGTACTGAAGTAAACATTCAAATAGTGTAAGTTTTATTTTAATATGTATTCACATTTATGAAAAAAACTGCTTTAACAACAAAAAGTCAACGTGTGCGATTTTATTGCTCTCAAGTGTATATCACGGCTTCAAATATCTTACTGCGTCATATACATATAAGTGGTGCAAACATAAACTCATTAGAGTTTTACCGAGAGAGAATTACAAAAAAGGAGAGTAGGTCTACACACCCGGTGAATACAGGCTGGTACAGGTACCTGCTGTTGATGGCGATGATGGTTAAAAAAATTAGTAGAGGACAACGATGATAGCCCCGAAAGAAGTATACCAATTTATGTAGATATGACCAACGTCATACGATTTAAACTCATGAAAGAAACACGAGCGTGAAGTCTTCATATAAGCTGCCTGCTAAGCGGAGTATCAAGGATGATAAATTAAGTGTTTATGTTTGCAGGCACTTGAGTTTTTATGCGTTACATTAGAATTTCTCTTGGAGCATGGAGGCAGACAAATTGTGACAGCGTTCATACAAATGTCCTAAAACGTTGCTCTTGTAAATAAATTATGTAAATCTAAGGCATTCTCGTGAGCATTTCATGTTTCGTAATGAATCCTTTCCACATAAAACCTACGTGCTCTTTAACTAAAGTGAGTAATAAAACATGGGCCACATTTTCCCGAAAAAATGGGAACGAAGAAGGAAAAGCGAACACACAGGGTCCTTTGGGATGTAGTTTGATGGGGTCACGTACGGAAACTTTTTCGGGTATTTAGCAAAAGGGCAGCTTTTCACGATATTTACTCAAATTGAATTATATGACGCAGAAGTGCTTGAGACTCGAGAGCCTTTGATGGCCGCAATGGCTGTCACAAAAAATACACGAGAGCAGCTCGTATTTTGGCATATTACACTGTGTGGAACATTTAGCTGTTCCAGATATTGGTTGAATTGTCCTTCTGTCGTTAAAAACTGATGTTGGAGTTAAGCGAACACTAGCTTTAACAGGAAGCGTTTTCCACAAAATAGAGGTAGACCCAAATAGAATTTAATTGTTACGTCCACAATGAGAATCGGTGCAATTAATTTTTACAACGCAACAATCTTGCCACTAAGGTACGAAACAAAATGTAAAAGTTTACAACCCCTTTATATTTGGCACGTAATAAAGTTTTACGATATGGCATTTACTTAACGCATAAGTTGACCCTACCGTGAACCCCGGTTACAAAAGTTTATAATTTAATTATAACACCCTAAGGAGCCATTAGACAGAGCTCTCTGCATTTCAAACGTGGATTTGTACTTCTATTGGATGAAAGTAGATACAATAATTGTTCAGAAATCCAGAACAATTATTCAAAACAAGCTTCAGATCTATTTATAAACTTGATTGATCGTCGTATAAAAAGGTTCTGTAGTAAATTTTATTCTTCAATAATTAAAAACGTGGAACTACGTCAATTGAGTGGTAATTTTCGATTCATGACCAAATTCTCTTCCAGGTTTTATTTTATGGTTGGAGTACCTACTTTCTATTTGTTTTCCTTCAGCACCATGCGTATCTTTTTGTCACACAGTGTCAAGAACATTGTGTATCCAAAAGTATGTCTTACATTTATATTTCTGCTTGGTAAAAGCACTGTGTATGTTTTAGGCAGACGTTCTCTATACATTTAATGCAGAAATGAAACCCCGGTCCTGTCACAAATTTGTCAAAAATTTAAAGAACATCCACTTAAGGGGTGACAATGAGTGGCCCTGTGACAGGAGATGATTATTATAAACTTTTTAGTCTACTAAAATTTCTAAATGGCTAAGTTCACAAGTTATTTAAGTCCGCTTCATATTTTTGACTTCAACTTATTAACTAACAATACCCTTCAAGTCATGAACTTTATAAAGAGGTTGGCATTAATTTTAAAGGTATTCGGCCCTCTCAATGAACTTTCAAACAGTAATTTTAGCCACGTTTAGAGTATCAACTTGGGGGCTTAATTAAGCGGAATTTTTTCATCTAAATCGTGGCGTCTAAAGTACATCAGCTTTGAAGCGCTTTTCTGGTAAAAATTGTCTGCCACTTAGAGTAATTCCTTTGAGAGCTATAAATCTCACAAAGAGACTGGACTGAAATTCTAGTATCTACCTACTCTATTAAATAAATTATGCTGGTTCAGGAAAAATAAACTATATCTCAGATATTATTTTTCAAAAGCATTGTCAAGAGTAAAGTCAAAATGAACCAATTAGTAATAACATAATAATATGGCAATAATAATATGAGAGGACGTCATGGTAAGAAAATATTTATTATCTCCTTGTTGCATGATAAATAAGTTAGGTACATACAGACTTTAGATAACTACATACATTAATTACATGTCACTTCCATTTATTCAAATACTTAAAAAATAAGATACCTATTTTTTATTGCTGATTGGCCGTGCTCTTGACCTCCATCTCGGCCGATAGATGAGGGCCTACACCAATCCAATTAATACGACAGATTATGAATTTTGTAGGAACCAATCCATATTTTAATAATTCCTCAAAAAAAAATGTCTTGATCAAAACTAATCCGGCAGTCGTCGCAGTCGCAAAAAATATCATTACCTTCAAAAAACACTGAAATATCGCAACTCATATTTTGTGCAATGCACACACTACACATTACACTAACAAAACACACCGCATCTACAGCCAGGGTTGCCAAACACCAGTTACTTAAGACCGTCCAAGTGTTAGGGCTGTACGTAAATGGTCACATTCACTCTCGCTTTGGCCACACAGCTGAGTCACAGAAGGGAGGAATGCTTTATTGTACTGCCGTTTTGTGTAAGATACGTTTGTTGTGTTCAGAAGTTTCAGTTTTTAGGGACTGTGAAAATTGGGGGAATTGAGATATTGTTTAGGTTTAGTAAATACTACGAATAATAAGTAAACACTTTAGCTGGGAGACATCACTCAAATTAATGTTCTGTACAAAATTTTATTGAAAAAAATAGTTCAGCCTAAACTTTGTATAAGTATGGTGAAACTATTTAGTCCAAAAAGCATAAGTGTTTCCAAATCTTCATCCCAAAGTAGTTTCGTCTCACTAACCTGGAGGTAGGTAATCAAAGTTGTCATTTAGTTATTTTCCCTTTGAATTAAATTCAATATAAATCACGAGGTACCAAAAACAAAAGTGGCTTCTTAAACTACTGCGATTCGCCAGCATCATGCAAAGGGTTTTTCAACTAGCAACCGAACACGTTTCAGTGTGTGTGCACACAGTGCATTCGCCAGTAAACTTGCAAAATAACCAGCCATTTTAGCGTAACATAGGATGCGGTGTGTTAGAACTTTGAATAGCCGACCAGCAGCGCTGAAACGCATTGTAAGCACTTATGGTGCATTAGAAGACGAAGTTATTAGTGCCAATAAAGTGTTCGCCCTGTTCGCCTAATGGAAAACGTCTGCTTGCCGGAGGTGTGGGTTATTGCTATTAGTAATTGTGCAGGAGTTTTTGGGAGTGAGTAAATTAAATCTTTTTTCTTTGGCGCTAATTTTGTAGCAAAAGGATGTAAGTTGTATACTCTTTCATGTCTAATTTTGTTTGTTTTATTTTTAGTCTATAAAGCAAACATTATTTGAAAAAAAAAAAGCAGGGAAACGTACGAAAATGAAGCAATACTAGTATTTTATTAAAAAGTTAATAAAAAAAAATGGATTTCTCCGTTTTCTATTGTCATTAGGTACTGAAAACTTTAATGGAAACGGTAATCAAAAACCTACCTAATCTATTAATAATTATGATTTTATTTTTCATAATAAATATAAGTATTTAAATTAATTACTTTAATTTATTATGAAAAATAAAATCATAATTATTAATAGATTAAAACACATTTAAACACATCAAACACAACAATACTCTAAACATAAACTATATTGTCCAACATAAAAATTACGCACCCCGTAATAACATTATAACATTTTCAAAGTAATATTTAATTTTATGGTGTGGAAAAAGCCCACCCCACGAGGGGCTTCCCTTAGACAATGGTATGATTTGTAACTCCAACAGATATCATCTACGAAGAAAATTCTCATCTCAGAGATCCGTGTTCAAGCAAACATTATTCTTTTTTTTTCTACAATAGCTAGTGCTGTGCGTTGAGCCGTTTTTATTAACGTTATTTATGACGTTTCTTTTGGTCGCGATTATCTTAAACGATCTTTTTTATTACGTTTATTTAGTAAATTAGGGTGGGACGAGGTATTGTCGTATTTATTTTGTTCGTCGATTTTTTTGTCTTTTGTCACTTACCGGAATTATGAAGAGCTTTCTGGATGGTTCATCTGTGAACCTTATTTATTAATGGAAGTTACGGTCAGATAATGGATGTGTGCTATTATAAATCTGGAGAGGGTGATTGTGCTACCCATGGAAAGTTAATGGAAAATTATTTCAGTATGGAAAAGGTTGCTTATTTTTCATGTCTGCGGGTTTTGTGTGTGTTGAAGTTATATGTGAATTAACCACGAGGGTAAGTAAGTCTTTCACCTGTTAATAGGATACTGAAATAAAGGTAATTAGGTATTAAAAACCTCGTATTTTATAAGTGCATGTGCTCAGAACTTGACAGGACATCATAGTGTTACTCAAATAGGCTTGTAGGGTTTCTTTTAACCCCTGATATGTATCCGCACTCTAAATGAGTGATGTTTTCACATTAAGCGTTTTAAAATCAAATATTACTGGAAAAGCACTAAGAACATCTGCCTAGCATTTCCCAACAATTTTGGGGTCGGCTTCCAGTCTAACCAGACGCAGCTGAATAACAGTATTTACATGGAGCGGCTGCCTATTTGAACTACTGAGTAATACGATACTCCATAGTAAGACTGGTTGTCAGACTTTCGACCTTCTGACGACCCGTAACGACTGAAAAAAACACTAACAAAATGAAAACAAAAGTGTTCTAAATTGTCTTCATTTTCTGTCTTTATTCAAAAGTATCTATAGCGATATACATCGCTGAAGTTAAAAGAGAAATGTAACCAAACTGTAGTCTTTGAATGTACACAACTACTCGAGTCTTTCTTTGAAACTCAACACTGCGCTGTTTTGTGACGTCACGGAGGTTGAAGGCTTAGAGTTGAACTTTGTTTTCACTGAAAATGAAGATGTTTTGCTTGCGTTTTGTACGTTGAATTTCAAGAAATCAAGGTTGGAATAAACAATGGAAATTGATACTAAGGTCCAAATACCAGCCCTAATTTATAAGTTAAATCACATGGCAGGTAAATGTAAACGATGTGGTTATTTGTGGTGGTACCTTGTAAAGGCTACGGGAATCCACTAAATGCGAGAAGCACAGGACCGGTCCATGTGGCCAGTGGACGTCTTCCGGCTGGAATGATGACGATTAGGGAATGCAATCCCGCATCAAAATCTCAGTCCCGCTATACCGTATCCAGCTGCTGAAAATGCACGCTCTCACTTGTAGGTGGAATCGATCTAATGTAATTGAACACTGATTCTAAGTTTTTTCCACGAGTACCGCCACATTCAAGAAGGGTCATCTCACGTTTTAAGATAAGATCAAGAGAAATCCGAGCTGGGACTGAAGAATTTCCTGCCCAATTATTACGAAGTTCACGCTCTAATTCATCTTGCAGTGAAGGAGGCAGGAGTTGGACTTCAGAAACCTCAACGTCATCGGCTATATCATTTACAACATTTGATGCTATACGAGATTTCGGACGTTACAGTGGGTCGTAGAGCGGGTGATATTACGCGCATTTTTATGTTTTTTTTTTTTTATCAGTCTCGCAAATCCCGCATTTACGATCCCGCAAAAACGTGCGGGATTGCATTCCCTAATGACGATGATAGGATTTGTGACTCTGTAGTCAATAATAGTACTTACTACAAGACCATAACATCAAAAGATTTTGATATTTACAAATCTGTAAACTAGTAGTAGCAAAAACGCAATTTGAAAAATAACCATGACGTACACTGCGTAAGCTGCATGTTGAACAATTGAAAATGTCACAGATTTTATAAAATCGCGACCCTTTTACAACCATTAAGAGCCCCAAACGTAGCCATAGATCTATACATAAATTCAAACCCTCAAATTGGTGCTAATATTTTGAGTGCGCCACGTGCGTCGATTGGTCACGCAGAACAAACTTCATTGCTAATAGTGGAGTGACCCGTGCCCCCTGCGCCTGACCACCCTTTTGTATTTGTCCACTGATACCTACCCCAACTTGCTATAATTGTCACCTGACGCACGCACACATGCGAAACTGTCGATGACATGATTTCACAGCAGACCGTTAGTAGTTGTAAAATTATGAATTTGAAAAGTATAAAACTTACACAACATTTCCACCAATTGTTCGTGTATGATCAACTCGACAACAGTTATTATATCGTGGCGGCATCTATAACGCCACAAGCGAACTACGCATCAAATACCTGATGTCACACGAATCCTGCATCACCCAAGCAGAGTTTACCGCGCGATCAGCATATATATAACTTCCCGACATCCATCGTCGGGCAAATGTCCAATAGACACGACACCCGTCTGGTCGGAGGCTCTCTTTTCTATGGAGGATGAGTGAACTTTATACACCCTGTTCCTCACCCCTCTATAATATCGCTGCAGGGATCCAGCAGAACAACTAAGTTAATCTGGACACCACTTTAGTTAACACTTGAGAAACGATTGAGAAACACACCATACGTTTGTCGTTCTAAAACTAATTTGTTTCAATTATTATATTTGTCAAATTCTAATTTTCTTTTGAAATGTTTATTTTTCTATGTCGTTAATTTGGGAATTTTGGCACCACCACAACAAATCTTGTATTTTTCTGTAAATCTTAGTTTCTATTTTTGAAATGTCATTTTCTTTTATTTCTCCAATTAAATAATATAAATATTATGATCTAACCGCACAGACCCCCGACAAATGCTGCACAAAAGACAGTTCCGAATGTGTGCGTGCGCCCAGCGACTAATGTAGGGAGATAATTATCAATATTCACGCAAAATAAACTTCACTAGTTATAACAGCAGAATGGACTTTCCCCATAGGCTCCCTTGGTATTGTCAATTAATTAATTAACCACGTCCGAGGGACCGCCGGATTTCAGCTGGGTGACTACCAAATTCATTATCGAAATTAATGATTGACTTTGATCATATTCATTCATTACGTGATATGTAAGTGCAGCAGTGTTTTGGTCATTGACTATTTTGAACGTAGGTAAAGTTAATTAATCCATTAGCCATGGATGTCGTGTTCTTTGGCTGTTTGTCATAGATACTAATAATATTGAGTCTAGCTCCAGTTAGCAGTCATTTTCTGTCTGGTCATTGAGTTTATAAGGTACTACTAGCTAGTGATTATCTTTATAAATTATAGCCTATGTTACAATTCGCGTCAAATAACTTTTGCCGCTCTGAATTAGGCTACAAATGACTGCGCAGTAGTCAATCTTACTTATAAAACAGTAGCGCGCATGCCAGCGCGCATGCGCAACCTAACTTCAGAGCGGCAAAGTTATTTGACGCGAACTGTACTCAGTGATAATATAAATACTACTACTGGTGAAAGATTTTTTAAATAGGTCCAGTACAGTGTTTTTGAGTTTATTCATTATACATATTCATTACACACAAAAATATAAATCTTTTCTCTTTATACCTAATATTAGTGTAGATGGTTGTTGTTTCTATAACATGTCCCCTAAATGGCTAAATCTCATAGGGCAGTCGAGATAGACAGTGTATTGTATTTTGCCCCTGAAATAGATCACTATGGTACAAAGGTATCTCTGTAGTTATAGACCTACAATAGATACCTACTTCATTACAATTCGAGAAAATATTCTTTTCATCATAACTATCATCGCAAGACAGGTACTTATGGTACCTACTTATTGATGTTGTCCATTTACTTCACGTAATAGGATTAGGAAAATGATATCATTAGGATAGAAACCAAATCAATATTATTTCGTTTAATATCAACTAGCGTCTCGCCCCTGCACCGCACGGTTTTTACGTTTTGAAAAAAATATAATATTTTGTGTAAGTTTAAAGGTACCATTCTGTAACCGACCGCAGTTGGTCGCAGCAGGTGACGTGTCGCCGCGACACGACTGGTTTCTATAAATCTTTGAAATACCTTCCGTGGCTAGTGACACGTCGTTGGCAGCTACAGGCGAGCGACAGACGGCACGTGTAACCCGACCGCAAACCAGTAGTGCCGCCACCGGTCGAGTGATAACACGTGGTTCTATCTTCTATCTACCGACTGGAATACAAGCTGCTGCCGCCTGCGGTCGGGTTCGGAATCATGACTGCAACAACATAAGGCCGCGACACGTTGCATGCATTTGCCGCCTGCGGTCGGGTACGGAATGGTACCTTTAAAATACGTAGAAACCAGTCGTGTCATGGCGACACGTCGCCTGCTGCTGTCGCCTGCGGTCGGTTACGGAATTCTACCTTAAAATTAATGTAGGTATTATGCACATAAACCTTCCGGAATTCATTCTCTAAATTATGGTGGAAAACCCATCAAAATTCGTTGCGTAGTTTAGAAGAAAAACGCGATCACACAGACAGACACGAACAGCGTCTATCATTTACAATATGTATAGATAACATGCACTGAGAAAGCTTATTATTTTGTAATAAGTTCTTGATACTAATACTATATAATATTGTAGAGGAAGAAAAACACCGTTATTTCTAAGCCTAATCTACTGGTATATGCTACAGGCTGGCATTAGTATACAGTAGGTATATAAGATTAGCATACAGGGTGTCTGGTAAAGAACATATAACCTTGAAATAGCATATAAAAGAAATATCCCAGTACAAAAATTTTAACTAACTTTTTTTTACATTCTTCTTATTTACATATACTTTATTGTGCACCAAATTATACATTACATAAAGAAAAAGTAATACACTACAAAATATACAATGGGCGGCCTTATCGCTTACTGCGATCTCTTCCAGGCAACCTTGGAATAGACAGTGATTTTCTGGACATAAAATGGGGCTGTCTTTGGTGCAAATAAAAAGTATATAAGTACAATATACTATAATAGACACATACTACTACTAACTATATAAGCAACGAAAATAAATGACGAATATTATTACAGCTAACGATAAGAATAAAATCATAACGACAAGTAACGTTCTTTCACGAGTCTTTTAAACACAGGCAACGATTGCGCGCGCTTTATTGGAACTGGTAATGCATTCCACAAATGAGCAGCCTGGACAGTAAAGGATTTGTCAAGGAAAGTTGAGGAATGCATTGGCATTTTAAGCTTCAAGTTGTCTGATGATCTTAATAATTTCCTGTGCGAGTCACAAAGAAACTGGAAACGTTTCTTGAAATAAAGAGGGGTGGAAGGGGAAAGGAGCACATTATACAAAAGGCGAATTGGTAACCACTTGAGCTTCCCGCGAAATTCGGATACATGGTTATATTTGCGTAAACCGTATATAAACCTTATACAAATATTTTGAAGCCGTTCAAGTTTATCGAGTTGGTCTTGAGTAAGGTCAAGATAGCTGGCATCAGCATAATCAAGGATGGGTAGAAGAAGAGATTGTGCAAGCGCAATCTTGGTGGCAGTCGGTAGAAAATTACGTAGGCTTTTCAAAGACGCAGCGGACGCAAACAGCTTGCGGCTATCTTCCTGTAGCTCGGCAGTCCAAGAGAAGTTCTTATCAATGAATATCCCCAAGTTTTTAACTTTCTCGCTGAATATCTGAGTTGTCAAAAGAAACACGGACGGTTCGTGAAGAGAACTTCTTCCCCGTGACCACAAATTATTGAATTTCATCGGTTATTTGTTGTTGTAATATTGTACGTTGATGCTGATAGAGAAGCAGTAAATAATGAGACTAGAAATTGCACAGTATTTAAAAAAAATCTTGACTTGGATAGTACTCTACGCATGGGATATTTTTTTGAACGGCCGTAAGTTCTATTATAAATGCTATTTCAAGGTTATCCATTCTTTACCGGACACCCTGTATGTAGATGGAGTGGTAGTGAAAGGTGAAGAATATTTATAAAAAATCTTGTATTTTCTAATCTCGAATTAAATAAATAAAATTCTAAGCAAAAAAAAAATACAACGTGTAAAGCAAGTGCTAATAAAATTTGAAACGGAATAATTTCGTGTAGTTATTTAAAAGTTTTCAAGTAACAACATTTTAATGGTCACAACAAAACTTTCATCATTAGGGTTATTATTAGTTATTTTTGTCAGTAATAATTCATCAACTACTTTCCTTACTTTTAGAAGGACGAGTTTTTTTATGAATTGTGTAAAGTACTCTGCCATGTCACAATTTTTTAACCACCGTTGTTTTTAATCTACAGAAAATGTCATTATATTTGTTTTATAAGCTTAAAATGTAATTATTTGAAGTACCCAGATATAAAATATCTTTTAACAGTAAAGGCTTCCGCAGACAGGCGCGACGCGACACCGGTAAAACAATTTCCGTAGTTTTCATAGAAATTGTTCCACTATAGTCGCCTCGCGCCGTCGCGTCGCTCCAGTCTGCGGAGCCTTAAATCCTGGCCTTTTCAAAATACCTACATAATTTTTGTGACAGTTTAAATCGTACCTGAGTATTATTCATTTTAAATTTTTCTCTTCCTCAACCAAAATTCGTCACCGCAAAAATTACGAAAAAACATTGTTTTTCACTTTACAGCTTTGTAAGCCAGTATAAAAAGTGAATGTGTCCGTGGAGTCTGTATAAAGTATTTATTAAGGGCGGCTGCAGGTAGGGGTCCCTGTGATGATGTCCTCGGTCCGGTGGGACATCCGGCCCGCGCCTTTGTTTTTATGCTACACCTACCTATAAATAAACGGACAGAATTTCATTATCTCGGGAAAAACGGCTGATCTTGTATCGAGAAAAACGTTTCGCTCGTTGTTTTGCAGACTTATCGACAGTTTTATAAGTAGTTTGTAGTACTTTGGATTCCTTTGATTGATGACATCAGAACAAAAGCGTTTTTCTTTGTTTTGTTTTCTTGATGTGTCAGATGTCTTGTGTAAGAAAATAGGTAGGTAAGTCCCTACTTAGAGCTTGGTTTGTTATCGGAAACTTAGAAAAGACTAAATTCTTTCCAAAAAAAATCTATGATAACCTAAGGTACAGTCAAGAGGTTGCCAAAAAAATAAAAAAAAGAATATATTTAATTTGGGACAAAAACGCTGAAATATAGACTAGATTTAGACAAATAAATTCTAATAAGTTTAGATACAGATGTAGGGTACACATGACCTGCAATCCAACCATGCGTTCAACTTTTACAACCCCATATACTTCGGAACATCCCCATAAGTTTACCCCTAACCACAGCTCCTAATAACGGCTCTAAGCACAGCCAAGCTGCGTCCAGAGGTGAATGACCCCGTCTCTCGGGACACCTGCTGATGTTATTGACAACAAAACCACAGACAAAACTGTGTTGTTTCTTTTATTTCCCGCCCGTCAAGGGAGCGAGATTATTTCGTTCGGTATTGCAGCCATAAGAACGTTATTTGTGATGTATCTGTTGCAACAAAAATGAACGATAAACGAAGTAAGGACATCCAAAATGTTTACTTTTATTGTTTTTTTAAATAAAATAATAATAAACGGCTATTTCGTAATTCCAGATTTAAAATTATTCAAGATGATATTTTCTACGAAATAAAAGCAGTTTTGATGCAGAAAATAAATTCAAAAATCGAATCCGAATCCCAATTCGATTGCAGTTGCAGCAGTGCATTCGATATTCCAATTTGAAAATTGCAGGGATGTTGTTGGAAAAATCTTTCAACTTAAAAATTGGGTTGTCACAAAATAACATTTTGAAGTTTTGTTTGTAAAATACTGTTTTCATTACAAAGAATTCCAACGAAATCTGTCTGCAACACACTGTAATGCAGTGTATTATTTTGTATTATACTTCAATTTTATTTTATGTTGATCCCAAGCTCCCAAAAATGGCTGCTAAGGGAACCGTAAAGCCGCGGCTTACATCGCGTTTTACTAACCTGGCTTTTCGAACATAAAGAATTCATGGCAAAGAGAATTTTTGAGGTAAGACACACTTGTTTGTGAATTTTATCTTTATGTGACTCTTTCGTATGTTTTTATTCTCTGTTTTGATAAATGTAACTGCAGAGAGTAGTGTACTTACATACTTCATTTTTGTGTATTTTATGTACCTAGTTGCATGTCTTTCGGAATCTTTTCGTTGTAGACTGTATTTTTATCTTTCCGGTTTGCAAATGGGAATTTGTTTTTTTTTTTTCGTAGGTAGTTAGTTTTCAAGGTTCTTGTACCACTCAGACCAAATAAAAAAACCAAGACAGACCGCTGTCATCAGTGAAGTGAAGCCAGTTTCGTAAACATGTGTGCACTTTGTGTGGTGTAGTTTGATTGTAGTGTCATTGTAATAGGTTGTAAATGTGTGCGTATGAGCGTGTATGCACAGAGCGGCGGTGTAGTTTTGGCATGCTTCACTGTATTGTTCGCAGCGCTCTGTCTTGGTTTTTTATTTGGTCTGAGTTGTACCAATGGTAAATATTAGTTCATTTTATTACTTACAACGAGTAAGTCTTGAATAAGCACAAACATGTATCGACCCTATCGTTGTTAGCACGACATTACGCTCCTTGGTCACCTGTGTATCGTAAAAGGCAACCTAAGGGCAGCACAAAAGGGCATGCCACAATTGTGGCGATAACTCCCCTCTTTGAGGAGTGGCTAGAGAGGCGCCACGGCGTTCTCACCTTCCGCCTGACGCAGGTCCTCACCGGACACGGCTGTTTCGGGAGGTTCCTGTTCCGTATTAGGCGGGAGGAAACGCCCGGGTGTCACCACTGTGTGGATCGCCCGGTGGACACGGTGGAGCATACGGTGGAGGTCTGCCCGGGTTGGGCGGAGCACCGCCGTGTCCTCACGGAGGTGATCGGCAGCGGCGATCTCTCGCGTCCGGCCCTGGGTCAGGCCATGGTCCGGAGCGAGAGTGCATGTGAGGTCGTCACTTCCTTCTGCGAAGCAATTATGCTTGCGAAGGAGGAGACGGAGCGCGCGAGGGAGAGGCAAGATTCGCGCTCTCGCGCCCCTAGTCGCCGCAGGAGACGCCCCGGGCGTCGGAAGTCGCGAGCCGACTTCCGGCCACCGTAGGCGCGGGCTTGCGGACGGTGAGCAATGAATAGCTCGCCGTCCGATTAGGACCAGGCCCGGGTCGACGGCGCGTTGTGTTCCACGCGCGCCTCAAAGAGATGTCAGCACCAACTGACGGGGTCCGTAAGGACCAATGCTTGCCTGGGTAGCGAGTTTGTCCGAAAGGGTTATCTAGCGGCCCCGGCACACGGGTAACGGAAGGAACACGGGTGGGTTTTAGTCAGTAAAAGTCTGACACACCCTCCCGCTCCGCACGGAGCGGGAGAAGTTATTTAATAATTTTACCCAAAAAAAGGGCCGCACAAAAGTCGTTTGCCATCAGTATCGTCCTGTGTGATAACAACACACCATGAAGATCAATACAGCCATCTTTGAGTACCTATACAACGAAAATGTAGGTGGAGCGATCTGGGAAGCTTCGCACTGATGACGTCTGAATATTATGGTGGTCCAAGAGCATGTAAAAAAAACGTTTTTTTGGCAAAGAAATGCCAGTCCTTCTTCAATAGTGTAGTATGCTTTACAAATAATATAATACAATACAAATAAATAAAAATGAAGTTTCTATTTGTAATGTCAAAATAACAGCTTTTTTTATTTATTTAACACTTTACACACAAATGTACAGAGGCGGACTTAATGCCATAGGCATTTTCTACCAGTCAACCTTTGGGTGATGCAGAGATAAAAAGTGGTAGGTGCAATAACGAAAATTGTGGAATAAATATTTATTTAAATATAAGGATATACATATACCTATTAACCTATATATATAATACAATATAAATAAATACACATAAATACACGAATATACTAACACAAATAAGAGAAACAATGGGAAAAAATTACCGTTGTGATGATACTGCCAGCTTCTTACGAATGTGCTCGCGAACTTTAACTTTAAAGGATAATCGGTTGGTTGCCATCCTGATTTCCTGGGGTAGCGCATTCCACAAGGATATAGATTGAACGAAGAAGGAAGAGTGAATGAAGTCAGTGCGATGAGTGGGATATTGAAGAAGACGATTGTGTGATGAACGTAGAGTTTTATTGTGGTTTGCGCAAATGTACTGAAAGTGGGGGGCTAGATAACTAGGGGAAGAGGGAGAGTCAAGAAATGAAAACAAGGTGGTCAGCGCCCTTTGCTCTCTGCGCTGCCGTATGGGCAACCACTTTAGAAGGGATCGATGCGCAGAGACGTGATCATATTTACGAAGATTGAAAACGAATCGAATGCAATTATTGAGAAGACGGTCTAGTTTGTCGAGGAGATCTGCATTCAGGTCATAATAGCACACATCACCATAATCGATGATAGGGAAAATTAAGGACTGCACAAGCATTGCCTTGGTAGTTGATGGTAATAAATTTTTTAGTCTGTACAAAGCCCGCAACGTTCCAGTAACCTTTTGGCTGACCCTAGCGACTTGAGTACGCCAGTTCAAGGTCCCATCGATGTGTAAGCCTAGGTTCTTCACGTCAGTGCTAAATGGAACGATCGTACCGTTGAAGAGAACTGGTGGCAAGGTTGACTCATATACCTTACTAATACTACGAGGACTCCCAATTATAATTGCCTGACACTTAGTAGGGTTTACTGCAACACCAAATTTATCAGCCCAGGTTTTTATTGCAGCTAAGTCCCTATTTAACTTGTCGATAGCATCAGGTATTTCATCAACCTTCCCTTGACAGTACAACTGCAAGTCATCCGCATACAGATGATATGCACACTGAAGCTCGGAAGTTATAAGATTAATGAAAATAGAGAACAGAAGAGGAGAAAGAATACCGCCTTGGGGAACACCAGCTTCCAAATCACACCAGCATGATGAAGAATCTCCAATATGAATGGACTGCTGACGCTCCTGAAGATAAGAGGAAAACCATTCCAGTGCTTCGGGAGAGACCATAATATAGGACAGAATAGCTAACAGGATATCGTGACTGACGGTATTAAAGGCATTCGAAAAATCAACCAATACTAGAGCAGTAACTTTGGTGTCTTCTAGTCCTGCCCTTATATCGCCAGTCACTTTAAGGAGGGCGGAAACTGTGCTGTGCCCAGGCCTGAACCCAGATTGAAGTGGGCTAATTAGAGAGTTATGATGAACAAAATTGGAGAATTGTTTGTGTACACAGGCCTCGAGCACTTTGGATAGGAAGGGAAGTATAGAAATTGGACGGAAGTCGGTAGGAAGAGAGGGATTAGATACTTTAGGAAGTGGACGAACATAGGCTTTGCGCCACAGGGAAGGGAATACTCCGGTGTACAGGGAAAAATTTACAATATGGGTAATCGCGGGTAGGAGATAATCCAGAATAGTTATGACCATACCACGGGTGATATTATCACATCCCACAGCTTTGGATTTAATAGAGAGAATGATCTTTCTGATCTCACCCGACTCAACTGGAATGAAACTGAAAGGATTAATACGAGGACGCGTTAGACCAGATATTAAAGACAAGGTTTGTTGCTTGGTTAGACGATCCATGGTAGAAATAGAGGAGAAGTGACGGTTGAGATCGTCTAAGTCAATTGAATTAGGAAGGTCTAAATGTCGCGGTTTCCCGATACCGAGAGTTCCAAGAAATTTCCAAATATCGGCAGAAGAGGAAGTATTGATAGTATCAAGAATATGGCGGCGTTTAGCGTTGCGTATCATCTGATTGCATCTATTCCTTGCAGTCTTGAATATTGTCCAGTTCTCATCAGTCCGATCCTTTTTAAATTTACGGAAAGCACGGTCCCTACGTCGCATTGCCATCTGTATTCCCCTTGTCATCCACGGTGCAGGTGGGCGTTTTAACTTTACTTTTTTGACAGGAGCATGGATGTTAAAAAGAATTACTACAACATCATTGAAGATGGCAACCTTGTCGTCAACTGACGTGGCTTCCATCATAGGCTCCCAATCGACCACAGATGCATCCTCCTTGAGCTTCTCGACATTCATCCGTCTTTTTACTAAATGCATATGAAAGTATATGCGGTACTTCGAAATGGCTGGATCCATTTTGACGGGACTCTCACTGGCCGATAGCTACAGGAGTAAATTAGGTTTACTTTTATTTTAGAAAAATAAAAAGACTTAGAGTCCACGCGAGCGAAGCCACGGGCATCAAGAACACTAAAGCCCGCTTGCATCACAAATCATTTATTTAGTTAACATATAAAACGGCCCAAGGCAATTACATTAGTTAAGACATAAACTGTAACATAAAGTATACAACGAAAGGATTCTTGGTTTTCGGTGGACTTTGGTCACATTTTTGCCGTCGGGAACCGGATAACCTTGAAAAGCTGGTGGTGGTGGGAAGCGACCTCGCAACCGGTCACCTTAACCGCTGGTTAGACCAAGCAACCGCCCTCCCTGGACTATCTGTTGCGATCACCCTGAGAGGAGCGGAGAACCTAACGAAGTGGTAAAACATGATACATAAAGCCACGCAAGCAATTTAAAACATCGTTCTGTCTCTTTCATCTTCAAACTTCAACAGAAACAGAGCGATATTTTGAATAGTATGTTTAGGGGTAAAGGTACCTATTTAGCGTTTTGTGGTGGAATTTTGGCTAAATATACGTCTCATTAAAATCTCCGCAATACTTGAGACGAAAATACCCATCTCACATTATTCTTTACCGCTTTTACATAACCCCAGGCAAAATATCTTAGTGTGACACCACACGGTACATTTGCCAACCAAAATTACAGCAAGAAATACCGAAATTCTCCTCGATTTAGTAGGAACTAGGTTGAAACGGGTAGAACATGCATAATGTGGCCTTCGTTTAAATTCATGCTTGCTCTTTTGGACACCCGACACTAGCACCTTGTGGAATGGCGGGAATGTGAATGCTCAGGACAGATTTCTTGAGTAGGTATTTGCCATTTTAGAATAATGTGTCAAGTTTGTGTGAAAGATTTTGGGCATGTTATCTGTCTATATGTAGAAATAAAAATGAAATGCTGTTCGTTGGTAAGCGCATCACTTGAGAACTGCTGGACCGATTTGGCAAATTTTGGTTTTAAAATGTTCATAATAGTTCGAATTTGGTACATAACGAAAGAAAAAAAATAAAAGTTTACCGGAAGATTTTAAAATTCGGAAAAAACTTAATGTCCTTTTAGGGGTATGAGGAACAGGGTGTAAAGTTCACTCATCCTCCATAGAAAAGGGAGGATCCTCCGACCAGACGGGTGTCGTGTCTGGCGGGCAACTGCCCAGAGGTTGAAGTCGGGAAGCTTGTATATATGTTTATCGCGAGGTAAACTCTAATTGCCTGATGCATGATTTGTGTGACGTCAGGATGTTGTGTGACGTCAGGTCTTTGATGCGTAGTTCGCATGTAGCGATGTAGATGCCGCTACATCCTGTTTTTTGAATGAGTTATTGAAATTTGGACAGAGAACAACGTCAGTCGGATCAGCTAGTTTTACTTATACAGGTTTTCTGTAGATGAAGCAGTAACAAAAAGCGACAGGAATGTTGTCTTATAATTTACTAAGTATTTTTTTATTTCCTTGTCGGTTCTCTATTTAATTTCTATAGGTTGATTTTTTATTCAATCTAGCCTTTTCCCAACTATGTTGGGGTCGGCTTCCAGTCTAACCGGATGCAGCTGAATACCAGTATTTTACATGGAGCGACTGCCCACACCACCCCCAACCTCCACATCCTAGTAACTGGGTAATACGATACCCCTTGGTAAGACTGGTTGTCAGACTTTCGACTTCTGACGACCCGTAACGACTGTCAAAGATCCACGAATGACAGCCGGGACCAACAGCTTAACTTGCTTTCCGAAAAACGGAGGAGTATCGGTATGTTAAGATGGTCACCCATCCACAGACCAACCCCGGCAAGCGTAGCTTAACCTGATAGATCGACCCGTGCGGCAGTTATTACTTAGCCACGAGCTCCTCACTGATTTTTTATTCATTAAAAAATAAAATAGATGATGTATATTTAGTATCCTACTCCGCGTAACTGTTCTTGAAGAGTCATAAATAACCCTGTAAGAAATCGACACGTGTTTCACCTCTCAACGAGGTATCCTCAGGATGGCGATTGACTTGTTGCGAACCCGGACCCGAGGTGTGGACACGTTAAGCGTCGAGAGCAGTGTCACACTGCTCTCGACGCTTTATGACTCTTTAAGAACCGTTACGCGAATTAGGTTACTAAATATACGTCGTCTATTGTATTTTATAATGGATTTCTGCAAAGTCACGCCTGTATCAATTAACTATCTTTTTTATTAATTAACAATTTAATATTTCAGGAGGCAATAATACTCATGAATATGAAAATAGTACAGTTTCAACTGGGTTGAACCCGGAGATGGTGAAATAAAATCCACACAGCAGTATTCTTACATTTTCTGGAAATTACAAAAGTTTAAGGTAGTATTTGGTAAGTATGTTGATGTTACTACAGGTAGCCCTCTGCCTGACCCTGCGGGGAATAGAGGCGTTATGTAACGTTATGTGTGTGTTAAAGTATTTTACTTTGTATGAACCGACATATTTTATTTATTTATTTGGTACACCAACAGCAGCACCACAAAATTTAAAACAGAATAAAACCATAAGACAATTTCTGGTATGTATACCTAATATAGGTATACACAGCATTTACCACAACAACAAAAAACAACATCATAATAAACGTGAAAAAACTTATGAACACTAAACATAAAATATAATTAGTAAGCAAAATTCAAAATAATTGAGTAACAAAAAAACCTCGAAGTGTCGAGTGTGAGTGTGAGTGTTATCTGAAATGAATTTACATAAGAATATTTATAAATTGCTTAGTCTAAGCACTTATGCACTCTCTTACCACTGCCATTGCTCTTCTAAACTTGCTGAGTGTTAAACAGTGTAAGTCAATTTCTGACGATTTACAAAAACTGTTGTAATTTCTGCACATTCGAATCAAGGGAGCGTTCAGACCAAGATTAGATTTGCGGAAATTTATTTACAGGATTAGAATTTAAACTGATATGTAAAGTTATTTCAGTACCCACAATTTCACAGAACTCTACTTCACAAAATTGTTACTCCACGTACAATAAATTTAACAAACGTGCCTTGTAAAACAAATCGCTAACCCGAAAATCCGAATAACTCAGGATGTCAGGAAGTTGTATGAATCGAACCGTAAAATCGAAAATGGCGGACGTCGTGCAACCCCTCAGAGTCGTTTGCCACTAAATCATATTTACTATAAAAGTCCCGATAAAACTATAAATATTCCATATGCATTTATTGTGTTGCTGTAATACTCACAAATCTTTAGATATTGTTTCGATAGTTTGTGAATGGCGTTTCTTTAAGTTACTGGTTTATTTATGTTAAGAAGTCTTTATTTTTCATACTATTAATACAATCTAACACTAAATAACTAACTACAAATGAACACTAAAACAAAAGGCATCTAGGCGTCGAAGTACTCGTCCGCATCGCTGTCATCTGGAAACGTGCCCAGAAGACTGGCCGCATTGCCAGGTTATTGATTATATATGGAAACTTCTGAATTTTAATATACTTAACATAAATCTAATTTTTGTACTTTCTGAGTTTATCTTGGATATTACAGACATTGGTGAAGGAATACACCGTGTGGAAATCTGAACTTATTGTTAATATAAGTCTGAAATCGTCAACCCGTCTTGAGCAAGCGTGGTGATCAATGCTCGTGCCTTCTCTGTATGAGAAGAGTCCATTGCCCTGCAGTGTGACAGTAACAGGCTGGTATTATATTATTATAACATAAACTTTTAAAGTAAATCTTCTTTGCACCTGTGTGTCCTTCACCACACAATCCTCACCTTTGAATACTTCATGAAAAACAATTTTGAAAACGCCAAAAAATAGTCAAGAAATAATCATAAATAGTCACCAAGGTTAAAAAAATAGTCGCATTTTGATTCCGAAGGTACTATAAGTTGGTGGGGATTGTGGGGTGAACGTCTCCACACAATCCTCACCTCAGTGCAAGCAAACGGCTGGGAGTACCGACTTGGTTTCAATTCCAAAAAATAGTCAAGAAATAGTCATAACGCTATGCCAAATCTCGAAAATAGTCATTAAGGGATTTCAGAGATATAAAGGGGTATTGGTGAGGAGTATGTGGTGAGCCTTTCTTGTCACAATCCTCACCTGATTACCGCGGAATGCCTAGGTTTTTGAATTTGAATTCGGTGTCAAAAATAGTCAATAAATAGTCGTCTCCAACCATGATAATTTCGACCTGGATTACTATGTAGAAGTATGTTAAACTTCCACGTAAACTTCTACATACATTTTGTTTTGGTACAGTCACGAACAGTAAAATTGTAAATCTATTTTAATAGTGTTGTGTTGTTGTGTGCAGTGTTGTGTTAATTTAAAACAGTAATAAAATATTGTAGTTACTTACGTATAATATCTTTTCTGTCAAAGTTTAGTAAATACTACCTAGCTGTACATAATATTCCTCCAATTTTTCCGGTTGGCTTTATAAGACCAAATAAATGTCTTTATTTCAGATTAATTTGATTGTACTATGAGTAATTAAGACTATCTATCTACTTATACGTATATTATGTACAGCTAGGTAGGTATTTATTAAACTTTGATTGGTGGGTGGGTTGGTGGGAAGGTTGGTGGGTAGGTTGGTGGATAGGTCGGTTGGTGGGTAGGTTGGTTGGTGGGTAGGTTGGTGGGTAGGTTGGTTGGTGGGTAGGTTGGTTGGTGGATAGGTTGAAGGTAGGTTGGTTGGTCGGTAGGTTGGTGATAAGTTGGTGAATAGGTTGGTCGTAGCTTGGTTGGTGGGTAGGTTGGTTGGTGGGTAGGTTGGTGGATAGGTCGGTTAGTGGGTAGGTTGATGGGTAGGTTGGTTGGTGGGTAGGTTGGTTGGTGGGTAGGTTTTTTTTTTTTTTTTTTTTTTTACAGTGAGTATACTACCGCGGACATGGTCGTCCGCGCCTTTTTTATGTGGTTTATTTTGTTTACAGTTTTTTATTTGTTATACATCATACAATTATCGTACTCCTACGCCGGACAACATTACACTAAGCTTACTTGTCTAACTTAAGTCTACGTGAGTCCATCGCTTTTTTTTTTTTTTTTTTTTTTTTTTTTTAATAAACATACTCATGCGCATGCACATATATATTTTTTAGATACTATTACATATTTGATAGATATATATATTTTTTTTTATTATTAATAATACACAGGCTTACAATTAATTAATGGGAAAAATGAAATTAAAGATTTACAATTTTAGCTATTGTTACTGAAGAATTTAAATGATGTTTGAAGTTGAAATTAGTTTTGATGTTTCGTCATAACACGACTATACTTATATATACACTTACTTAATCTAACACATTTTTTAAGGGATAAATACGTGGCAGTGTGAGTCGACCAGCCCCAACCGACGGCGTCCGTTCACGGACATGACGTACACCTCCGCGCCGCTTAGCTCAACCATTTTTTAGGGAACCAAGCGACCGGACGTGCAGCGCCGCCATCGGCAGGACGTTTACGTGAGTATGACTGACTCACACCGCCATGCATTTTTACATTTTCAATTTACTTACATTTTTAAAAAATAACAAAAACAGGGATTTATATGTATTGGAGTTTTTGTGGGATAAATGGTGTTATATTGACTAGGGAGTTAGGATGGGGACTTGTTGGAAATGTTTTAGTGGGGTTTGCTGACCAGGGATTTCGCTAGCACTAGTAGGGCTTCCACGACAGGTGTGTCTCGATGCTGCATGGCCGTCTTTAGGTTGTATTCGACGACCATTTTAGTCGGCGCATCCATCGCCCTCTTTGCAAAGCGGCCCGTGGCGTCGTCGGCGTCGTCGGTGTAATAGACGCAACTGATGGTATGTCTGGACACCGCCACTACCGCGTGGGAGATGCTGTCGTGAACCTGTATCCTCCTGGACCTTGTGTTGATGATTACGACGCTGTCGTAGGTCAAACCCTGGGCTTCGTGTATGGTCAACAGGCGCGACCCTTCGCCGGACCCATATCCCTGGCTCCCAAGAGAAGCTTTCTCCTCCTGCGTATGAACCAGGAACAGGGTGTTAAGGGCGATGCTCGGTATTTGCGCTCCTGTATAACCTTTCACCTCCAGGGAGTGGACCCGCGACAGCGACGACTTGGAGGAGTATATACCGGAGTATATCTCGCTCAGCGCAAACGCCACGTCCATCGGGTTGCGGTGTGTGCAGAGCAGCTCCTGGGTGATGCCAGCCACCAGGTTTGGACGGGTATACCTTAGTTCAAAAAGGTTCTCTCTGTCCAAAAATGGAAGCTGGTTCACGTCTCCGATGAGGACAACCTCGCTTGCTCCAGACAACTTTACTGCCATGACTATGGCCCCAAAATGGTTCATTAGAGCCTCGTCTACCGTGAGGCGGTAGCATTTCTCTTGTGTTTTGAACCCGTTGGCTAAGATTGAGGCCATAGTGCGCACCTGTGTCTTTACTCGGTCTCCTAAGCGGTGCGCTAGCTTCTCCCGGAGATCTTTGGCAGCTTCAGTCGTCGTGGTGGCTACAACGTCCTTCTCCTCGTCGAAGTTCTTTACCACCCAGGTTGTCTTGCCGCAACCCGGAACTCCATTTACTCACCTGATACTGGGCACCGCCCAAATTTCCTGCGATGCTGGACTGTCTGAAGTCTCCAAAATGGATTTCGCCATTTCAAGGATCTTGTCGTCCAGCATGATTTTGGTACATTTGGCGGTAACCAGTATCGGGTCGTCGTCAGGTGCTAAGAATTTGAGTTTGCCTGAGCGCTCCGTTTTCTCGTCGTCTAGGGCCACGAAACCGCTCTTCGCACTGTAGGCTGCCATGTACGACCCCGTCATATCCCCTGTGATGACTTGGGATCTGACGTTGTCGTACACCGCTGCCCCTGCTTCCTCGAGTAGTACGCCTAGCAGACCTTCTGTGTTTCTCTGGAAGGTCTGCAGGATCTTCCTGCATGTCATGAGATTGACCTCTCTGGTCGCTCTCACGATCGCTACGTACTCGAGGAAAGCGCTCTTCACGTGGTCCGTGGTGCCCAGATTCACTGCGATGGACGGTGGGCTGACTTGCCCTTTGTCGGCTCTTGTAGGCATAGGCTTCTGCTGGGGCGGTTCCTTGGGCTTCTTACGAAGGAACCTTTCTACTGCTGATTCCTGCTTGTGGGATGGTGATGTGTGGCTAGTGCTTGGGAGCAGTGCGTTGAGGAAAGTGCCTACGGCTTTGAGGCGACTCCTCAACCGGACCCGGTCCTCCGGGTTAGCGGTTTTTTCCTGCTCCTTTGCAGCTTTTTCGGCGGCTGCCTTTTATTGGGCCCTCTCCGATCCGCTCTGACTGGTCGGGCTTGTTGTGGGGCTCGTCGCACCGGCTGTTGGCTGTCGGGGGGTTTTGAGGAAACTTAGAGTTTCCCCTCTGTCCTCGTAGACAACCACCTCATGATGTTCTGAGGCTTTCAAACAACCGAATCGGTCTGCGACGTCTCCTCTTTCCCCTCCGACCGTCATTGCGTCTACACTGATGGTGCGGGCTGTGGCTCCCGTGTAGTCTCCTGCCTCCCTGATCCTCTGAAGCAATGAGCTCGCCTGAGCAAATGGAGTCTCCTCCCCCCACTCGAATAGTGCGATCGTCTTTCCTTTGGATCGCATTAGACGGCATCGGTGAGTGGCTACTTCCACTTGTGGCAGCGCAGCATACTTGCTGCCTTTCATGCTCGTTTTAGTGGTGCTTCCGTTGATCAAGGCGGCAAGGCCTGGAGAAATGGGTATTCGGGCCGCAGCGCGACTTGAACCTATGCAGAAACCTATGCCTAGCTTTTCGCTTTCCCTGTTCATGAAGAGGGCGACGCCTCGCAATCGGACGCCTGGGACTCCGTCTCCTCCACATGCTAGGAATTGCGTGGTGGTCATGGTGCTAGGGGCTTGTTGTAGGCTAACTGCTGCTGCTGCTGCTGCTGTTGTTGTTGTTGCTGTGATTTGTGTTACGTTCAGTGAAGTCGTTGTTGTTATGTGTGTAGTTATTGTTGTAGTTGTTGTTGACGTGGTTGTGACGGTTTGTGTGGATGGTGGTCGGTTTCGACTTTGCAAGGTTACGTCTGTTTTGTTGGCCCTTGCTGCGACTGTGGCGACTTTGCTTATGAATGCCAAGAATGGATTCCTGGTAGCCGGTCTCTCCATGATCGTGTGGAGTGTGGACTGGCTTAGCTGGGTTTCAAACTTGAATTCCAGCTCCATTCTTTCCAGACTGAATCTTGGGCATTCGAATAGCAGGTGCCAGACTGTCTCTTCGCAACTTGGGTCACAGACGCATGAGGGACTATCTTTGAGGTGAAATCGGTGGAGATACGCTGAGAATCCTCCATGTCCTGTTAGGATTTGTACATGGACCGGTGTGAGAACTGCGTCTCTGAGTGTTCTTTTCGCCGCTAGGACGTCTGGGAAGAACACTTTTGTGACCGCTCCTGTAGTGGAGGACTCGTATCGCGCTTGCCACTTCTTTATAGTCCCCTCCCGTATCTTCCTCCTCACGAACGATACGGGGACCTTGTTGTAGTCTGCTGTCGTTTTTGTTAGGGCTGCCTCCTTGGCCAGCTCGTCCGCTCTTTCATTCCCGGCAGTTCCCACGTGGGCCCTGAGCCAGAAGAGCCTCACTTCTCTGCCTTCTTCTCTTAACTCTCGGACGCTTCTCTTGATTTGGAGTGCCAGGTGGTGAGTGACAGACGGACTCCTCAGCAGGTCAAGCGACGATCTTGAGTCGCTTAAGATGCTAACGGAGGCCGCCCTAGATTCTCTTGCCATCCTGACAGCTCTGAAGAGAGCGTACATTTCCGATTGGAAGACAGTGTTGTGGGGCTCCAGGCCGAAGGTTCTGGACTCTGACTCCTTTCCGTTTTCCCACCAAGTTAGGGCAGCTCCTACTTTTCCCTCTATCTTGCTGCCGTCGGTGTAGATTTGGGGACCGATTACTTGATGGGTATCCAGGGTTTCGGGAGTCAAGTCCTCTAGGCGTGCATACTCCGTTGTTATGAGTTGCGCTGGGTGGGGATTTTCTGAGTAGTGCACGTTGCACTCCAGCTCACAGCCCGGCGGTATGAACTCTTGGGAATGGCCCTTTTTGATCTTGAACAGGGTCGCGGCCTCGATTACCCGGAGATCTAGGGGGAGTTGGCCTGACAGAATAAGTGCCGATGTCAGAGACACCGTGCGGTATGCTTTGCAGATCTTCTGCGCGAAGCCTCTCTGCAGTGAGTCAAACTGATTCCTTGTCATCAGTTTCTCAGCTGCGGGGGCCCACGCACTCGCTGCATACACCACGATGGGCTCTATCACCGACACGTATATCGTCCTGATTATCTCTCTGTTGAGACCCCAGGTCACCTTTGCCGCGCATGCCAGCTGCTTGTAGATGTCTGCGGCCTTTTTACAGGTCGCAGACACGTGCGCGTTGAAGGTGAGTTTAGAGTCTATTGTGAGACCTAACAGCTTGACCTGTTCGACCAGGTTCAGCCTCGTGCCTGACATGTATAGTACCGGAACGTCGTACTTAAGCTTCCTCGTTAACACCATCGCATTTGTCTTATGCGCGGCGAAACGTAGCTTGTTTTGGACGCCCCATTCTGATACTCTGTCAAGCGTGTCATTGGCTGCTTGCTGCAGGGGACCGGCTGTAAGGTCCGAGAAAACCAGGACAACGTCGTCTGCAAAGGCTTGGCAGTATACTCCCAGACTAGCCATTTCGTGTAGGAGCGAATCTAGGATAAGGTTCCAGAACGTCGGTCCGGCAATTGAGCCCTGGACGCATCCTTTCGTGGTACCCTTTTCGCTAGTAGCTCTGGCGTAGTTGACCCTGATGTTCCGGTCTTCCAGGTATGAGGTGACGAGAGCGTAGATGTTTTTGGGACAGCACTTGGCCGCCATCTGTCGTTTTAGAGCTGGCCACCACGCGTTGTCGAAGGCACCCTCTATGTCCAATGATATCAAAAGCACGATCTTCTTGGCTTTGATTTCGGCTCGTACGTGGCCCATTAGAGCATAGAGGGCGTCCTCGGTTCCGCGCTGCGGCATGAAACCGTACTGGTTAGTGTTGAGTGTTGGGAGGAAATGCCACTGGAGTCTACCTACTAGGAGTTTCTCTACTATTTTACCTAGGACCGAGAGCAGACCTATTGGCCGGTACGACTTTGGGCTGGTGTAGTCGTCCTTTCCTGGCTTACGGAGGATGCAAACGTGGGCGACCTTCCACTGCTTCGGGAAGTGTGACAGCGACAGGCACCTATTGGCTATCGCTAAGAAAACCTCCCTATCACAGTTTATTGCCGCTGTGCAGATGTCTGCTGTTAATCCATCAGGACCGGGGGCTTTTTTCGGATTTTGGTTCTGGAGAACCATTTCCAGCTCCGCGGTCGTAAAGGACGGATCGTCTGCAGACAGACCTTGGGGGTTCTTCTCCTCTGCTAGTCTGCGCAGGTTTGTGTGGTATGGCTGTTCGGCATCCGTAGAGTCGTCGGGGTAAAAGGTTTTAGCCAGAAGATCCGCGGATTGCTCTGGACTGAGCGTCTCACCCGCGGTGTTTCTCAGGAGCGCGTCGTCCTGTCTTCTGGCTGTCTTCCTTAGTACCCTGTAGATGCCGTCCCACATGCTCTCTCGGTCTTGCTTAGAGCAGAACTCCTTCCAGTTGGCCGTGGCAGCTTCCGATGCTGTTGTGGTGTAGTTGAGTTTTGCCGTCACGTACTCTTGGATGGTGAAGTGTCTCCGGTTTGCGGCTGCATTTCGGATCCTTCTCTTCTTCGTCAAGGCGTCTCTTTTGAGACGCTCTAGAGAAGGGCTCCACCATGGGGGCTTAGCGTCGTGTTTGGGCAACCCCAGTTTTGGGATCGCGCTCTCGCATGAGCGGTGGATGTTGCGGGTGTATGATGTGATGATGTTCTCCAGATCCTCTGGGTTCGAGACGTCCGAGACTTTGACTGATGTAATGTCGGCTTCCGCCAGGCTATTCTTGAAGTGGGTGCTGAAGTCGGACCACTTTGCCTTCTTGGTGTTGTAGATGCGCGTCGAGATTGGCCTTAAGGGTTCCAAGGCCTTTTCTAAGCGCATCGAGAAGGTAATTGCATTGTGGTCTGAAGTTGTAAGACTTCTTTCTACACGCCACTCCTCGACCTTGCCTAGCAGCGACAGGCTGCATGCCGTCACGTCTACAATGCTGGTGCACCACCTGTCTCCTCTGTAGATCTCGAACGTCGGCGTTTGGCCCGTGTTCAGGATGTGGAGATCCCGCTCATCGAGAAAAGAACTGTACGCCGCCCCGCGATGGTTTTCGGAAACACTTCCCCACCACTGGTTCCAGGCGTTCACGTCTCCTCCCACTATGATGTTGTGTGTGTTAAGTTTTTGTGTTGTTATTTGTGTCTCGGAAAGATAGGGTTCTAGGTCCTGGTCACCCTCGAAGTAGACCGATAGCACCCCCACGCTGAGCCGACCCACCTTTAGCAAAACAGCGGCGATGTTCTCGGTCACAAGCTGGGGGTCGTGGATGACCTCCATGTTATTTCCGAAAACAACGATCGCTGCCTTGACTGGTTTTTGGCGGTTGAGGCTGCACTGGATGACATGCGTACCGGGACTTTGTTTCATCACACCTGTTCTTCCTACATAGGGCTCTTGAACAAGTGCTACTGAAATTCCCCTTGCCTGCGCCGCCATGTGGAGTTCTTCCGTGGCCAGCTTGGAGCGCTGAAGATTGACTTGGACAAATTTCAATCTTGCTGTCGGTCTTGATGCGAATTCGGGGGTGACTGGTTGGTTTGGTGGTGTGTTCTCGAGGTCGCCCTTAGCAATAGGAGGTGGGTAGGTTGGTTGGTGGGTAGGTTGGTTGGTGGGTAGGTTGGTTGGTGGGTAGGTTGGTTGGTGGGTAGGTTGGTTGGTGGATAGGTTGAAGGTAGGTTGGTTGGGTGATAGGTTGGTGGGTAGGTTGGTGGATAGGTCGGTCGGTGGGTAGGTTGATGGGTAGGTTGGTTGGTGGGTAGGTTGGTTGGTGGATAGGTTGAAGGTAGGTTGGTGGGTAGGTTGGTTGGTGGGTAGGTTGGTGGATAGGTCGGTTAGTGGGTAGGTTGATGGGTAGGTTGGTTGGTGGGTAGGTTGGTGGATAGGTCGGTTGGTGGGTAGGTTGGTGGTAGGTTGGTTGGTAGATAGGTTGGTGAATAGGTTGGTCGTACCTTGGTTGGTGGGTAGGTTGGTGGATAGGTCGGTTGGTGCGTAGGTTGGTGGATAGGTCGGTTGGTGGGTAGGTTGGTTGGTGAGTAGGTTGGTTGGTGGATAGGTTGAAGGTAGGTTGGTTGATCGGTAGGTTGGTGATAGGTTGGTGGGTAGGTTGGTTGGTCGGTAGGTTGGTGATAGGTTGGTGGGTAGGTTGGTGGTAGGTTGGTAGGTAGATAGGTTGGTGAATAGGCTGGTCGTAGCTTGGTTGGTGGGTAGGTTGGTTGGTGGGTAGGTTGGTTGGTGGGTAGGTTGGTGGATAGGTCGGTTAGTGGGAAGGTTGATGGGTAGGTTGGTTGGTGGGTAGGTTGGTGAATAGGTTGGTCGTAGCTTGGTTGGTGGATAGGTTGAAGGTAGGTTGGTTGGTCGGTAGGTTGGTGATAGGTTGGTGGTAGGTTGGTAGGTAGATAGGTTGCTGAATAGGTTGGTCGTAGCTTGGTTGGTGGGTTGGTTGGTGGGTAGGTTGGTGGATAGGTTGATGGGTAGGTTGGTTGGTGGGTAGGTTGGTTGGTGGGTAGGTTGGAGGATAGGTCGGTTGGTGGGTAGGTTGATGGGTAGGTTGGTTGGTGGGTAGGTTGGTTGGTGGATAGGTTGAAGGTAGGTTGGTTGGTCGGTAGGTTGGTGATAGGTTGGTGGGTAGGTTGGTGGTAGGTTGGTTGGTAGATAGGTTGGTGATTAGGTTGGTGATAGGTTGGTGAATAGGTTGGTCGCAGCTTGGTTGGTGGGTAGGTTGGTGGGTAGGTTGGTGGGAAGTTTGGTGGATAGGTCGGTTGGTGCGTAGTTTGGTGGATAGGTCGGTTGGTGGGTAGGTTGGTTGGTGGGTAGGTTGGTTGGTGGATAGGTTGAAGGTAGGTTGGTTGGTCGGTAGGTTGGTGATAGGTTGGTGAATAGGTTGGTCGTAGCTTGGTTGGTGGGTAGGTTGGTGGATAGGTCAGTTGGTGGGTAGGTTGGTGGATAGGTCGGTTGTTGGGTAGGTTGATGGGTAGGTTGGTTGGTGGGTGGGTTGTTGGTGGGTAGGTTGGTTGGTGGGTAGATTGTTTGGTGGGTAGGTTGGTTGGTGGATAGGTTGAAGGTAGGTTGGTTGGTCGGTAGGTTGGTGATAGGTTGGTGAATAGGTTGGTCGTAGCTTGGTTGGTGGGTAGGTTGGTGGGTAGGTTGGTGGATAGGTCGGTTGGTGGGTAGGTTGATGGGTAGGTTGGTTGGTAGATAGGTTGGTGAGTAGGTTGGTCGTAGCTTGGTTGGTGGGTAGGTTGGTGGATAGGTCAGTTGGTGGGTAGGTTGGCGGGTAGGTTGATGGGTAGGTTGGTTGGTGGGTAGGTTGTTTGGTGGGTAGGTTGGTTGGTGGATAGGTTGAAGGTAGGTTGGTTGGTCGGTAGGTGGGTGGGTGGTGGGTAGGTTCCAACCAACCTATCCACCAACCTACCCACCAACCTACCACCAACCTACCTACCAACCAACCTACCACCAACCTACCCACCAACCCAACCACCAAGTAACCCACCAACCAACCCACCAACCTACCCAGCAATCTACCCACCAACCTACCCACCACCCAACCCACCAACCTACCCAGCAACCTACCAACCAACCATTCTACCCACCAACCTACCCACCAACCAACCAAGCTTCCACCAACCCACCCACCAACCAAACTTTAATAAATACCTACCTAGCTGTACATAATATATAAGTAGATAGATAGTCCTCATTACTCATACTACAATCAAATTAATCTGAAATAAAGACATTTATTTGGTCGTTGTAAAATTGGAGGAATACTATGTACAGATAGGTAGGTATTTATTTAACTTTGACAGAAAAATGATTATACGTAAATAACTACAATATTTTATTACTGTTTTAAATTATTATTCAACACTACATTAGAATAGATTTAAAATTTTACTGTTCGCGACTGTACCAAAACAAAATGTATGTAGAAGTTGACGTGGCAGTTTAACATACTTCTACATAGTAATCCAGCTCGAAATTATCATGGTTGGAGACGACTATTTATTGACTATTTTTTGACACCAAATTCAAATTCAAAAACCTAGGCGTTCCGCGGTAAACAGGTGAGGATTGTGACAAGAAAGGCTCACCACATACTCCTCACCAATACCCCTTTGTATCTCTGAAATCCCTTAATGACTATTTTCGAGATTTGGCATAGCGTTATGACTATTTCTTGACTATTTTTTGGAATTGAAACCAAGTCGGTACTCCCAGCCGTTTGCTTGCACTGAGGTGAGGATTGTGTGGAGACGTTCACCCCACAATCCTCACCAACTCATAGCTGTATCTTCGGAATCAAAATGCGACTATTTTTTTAACCTTGTTGACTATTTATGACTATTTCTTGACAATTTTTTGACGTTTTCAAAATAGATTTTTATGAAGTTTTCAAAGGTGAGGATTGTGTGGTGAAGGACACGCGCCTGTTAGTATTAACTATGTTTAGTTTCCTGTATAGTCCTTTCATTGAATTAAAAAGATATTATAAAAGCAGTAGAAGGGTAAAACTAAATGAGAATAGACTTGGGTCTATTACTTGACCAAAAGTTGAGCCTAAAAAAAAATCGTCAAAAAAAATAATAATTATAATACAATTTAGCACAGACTAAAAGGCTCACAACACAGCATAATTTATTATACTACAAGTAAAGTGCAAAAAAGCAATGGCAGGAAAATTTACTTTATTAAACTTAGTCTATCCCAGACACACAAAATAACGTAATCAAGAACAAAATTCACACAGAGGCGTGATATAAAAATGTCGTCGTTAGAGATAATCAACGCATAAATTCTAGTGACCTCACCTACCAGTTACCCTTTAATAAACTCTGTAAGATAAAACCCTTATTAGCATTCCCCTGTTCACGAGATTTCTCATCGCTGACTCAGTTGGCGAGCAATGTCATCGCTGGGAAGACCTATGACACAGATCTATAAACGTTACTTGGCTCGTACTTTGACTAACATCCGGTTCCTGAATTGAGAATTTAATTTGAAATTGACAACTTGTTAAACTCCACTTTTGCTTTTCATAGGTGAAAGCCCACGAAATTCAAAATTTATTTGCATAAGCGTAAGTTTCGCGGGCTACATTGATGGAATCACCTTAAGTAGTGTTACAATAGAGTCCACTTCCCAAATTTAAATTCTCAAAACGGAAATCGGGTATTGGATATATTCTCGTCTCTATCTTGCAGTTTGACAGTTGTACAACATTGACAGAAATAATGCTATACAGCCAAAGTAGGAGTGCTAAGTGTCGTTTATAGATCTAGGCCTTAGCCTCACTGACTCATCTCATTTGCCTAATCTGGTGCTTCTGTATAGTAAATTGGAAAATTGCTAGACTTGAAACGGGTTTATTGCCTTGTAATGTGGTGTATTTAAGGTGAATTATGTGGCTGTATCAAATGGCATTGTGTTTGTTTTGTTTGTTAGGATGTGTGTGGTCTTTTGTTAAGTAGCATTCTAGTTTTAGATGTATTCGCGCTAAGGTTGTTTTAAGGAAATTCCATGGTAATAGCGTAATTGTAAAGCAGTCAGATTCAGTTATAGAAACTGCTGTCTATTTCATGTGACTAGTCCACCAAATCTTCAATCGTAACTGAACCCGCCGCAAAATTAATGGGAAAATTATATAAGTTTTTTTCACTCTTTTAAAACGAATTAATGAAAGAACTTAGAAATGTAGCCGTTTCTCACAAAATGGTTACCTATCACAAAATCCATGTCTCCAAGTAATTGAATAATAATGTGGCTCGCATCGTGAAGAGGTTCCTGTCTCTGGAGGCGTAACCACCGGCAGCTCGGACCCTGCTCCCGGCCCCAGCGGACCACAATTTTTTTTATGTTTTTATAAAAATATATTTTAAAATGAATTTAATAAGTAAGAACATAGCTAAAATGGAAATAATAACATTCTCATTAATTTTCTGCAACAAAACGATAAATGCTTAGATAAAGAGAAATAAAACTGATTATTCCATAAACATTCCAACAATTCTCACGATATCTCATTTGCGGAAGAAAACAAAATGCTTGTAAATTTAATAACAGACGGTGGAAAGCGAGAAATTCCCAACTTGGTGGGATTCAAACATCCGCTTTTACTTAATTTATGACCGATTCGTTTTCGCTAATTAATTTCAACTCTTATCTAATACGCCTAATTGGAGTTGCAGAGTTTGTTCGCGATTCATCAGAGTTTAATGTTATCACCACAATGAGTTTTTGTGCCTAAAGGAATTTTGTGATTACATAGAATATTGTTCGCCTTTTATGTGATTGTGTCTGTTGCAAAACGTGTGCTTCGGAAAGCACGTTAATCCGTTGGCCCCGGCGGTCATTCTTAGATCTTTGACAGTCGTTACGTGTAGTCAGACGCCCTAAAGTCTGACAACCAGTATTACCCAGTTACTGGGTTGTGGAGGTCAGAGGCAGTCGCTGCATGTAAAATACTGGTATTCTGCTGCATCCAGTTGGACTGGAAGCCGACCCCAACAAAGTTGGGGAAAGGCTAGGCAGATTGATTATCAGTTGTTGGAAAACAGATATTATTAACCTGGCGGTTCTAATCTTGAAAAAAATGTTGTAGGTATACCTCGTTATTTACTTCGGCCAAGTGAGGCAGGCAGGATGAAACATCCTATGAAAGGATTTTGAGAAATACTTAAGTGATATCCAAAATTTTTCATCATTCACCTTTCTAGATTGAATACCTATATATCGTAGTTTAAATGGTTTTATTATTTATATTAAAATTTATTCAAAACCTAATGTAAATAATTAGACACCAGTTTATATCGACTTACTTACCTTATATTAGGTTGGTACGGATAATTTATAGGAGGTATGTACCTTTTATTTTATGGAGAATTGGTACCAAACAGTAAGTTTGTTAAAAATCCTATAACACCTAGCAAAATCAAAACTTAAACCTGAATTAAGTGTCAACGTGTAGGGAGAGCAAACAAAGTTATAATGAGCGTTTCAGTCGATCATTATCTTTCAACTGTTCACACGTTTCCTCGAAGTTTTCACGACTTCGATACGACTTCACGAGGACTACTGCGACTAGGAGCCGTTGAAGTCGTAATGACCGAAGTTAAACGTCAACACGGTTCGACTTTAAAACTGTGATAGAACTACCTAATCGTTCTAAAAACATTTTTGCTTGTTTCTGCGGGATGAAAGTTTTTAAGAGGCGGTAACCTACTCTGTGACGGGTTGATAGGTAACTTTTGGTGTCAAGAACTAAGTACTGAAAAGGCATCTGTAATATTATTATTATGTTATACACTGGCCATTATTGCAGTACCACACTTTTCAAATTGCAATCTAATTTAATTTACACAAGATATAATTTAAAGTTCACTGATGAGTCCCGATTCTCACTATCCACTTTCGATGGAAGGCGAAGAGTGTACAGGTGACCTGGTGAGCGATACATTCAAGCCTGCTTCACAGAAAGTGTCCAATACGGTGGAGGCTCTGTACATGCATGGGCTGGCATCTCTTCAGAAGGTCGCACAGAGCTAGTGGCCAAAGAAAATGGCACCCTGATTGGGGAAAGATATGCTCAAGAGATGCAGGAGCCCTAAGCCCTAATGAGTATGCAGGGCCATATTTAGTAATAATGGTCTATGAATAAATGACGGATCGATACTGATGCAGGATAACGCCCGGCCACACATCGCTCGGGGCATACAAGAGTACATTCAGGAGGTTGGTATCAACTTGATGGCTTGCACATCGAGAAGTCCTGATCTCAACCCGATCAAGCATGCCTGGGATGAGCTCAGGAAGCTGGCCAGAAGCCACAGACCTGCTTCTATCACCCTCAGAGCCCTAAAACCGGCCCTGATGGAAGAATGGGAGAACATTCCCCAATATCACTTCCGAAACCTCGTCTTCAGTATGCCAAAACGGCTCGAAGCTGTCATCAGAACCCGAGGACGCAATATTAGTTATTAAAATGTAAACAAGGCGTAAAACAAACATATAAATGTTGTTTGAGTTTTTTGCCAGTAAGTACAAAATTGCTACATTTTGGTTTTTATTTTTTTTTAAGTTAAAAACGTTACTTATGTATCTTGTGTGTTATGTGTACCTATAATTTTAAAAAAAGCTGATGAAGTTTGCTATAAAACGTTTTTTATTTCAAAACTCTGACTTCTATAGTTTAGGAGAAATTGCAATTTTCGAAGTGCTGTACTAAGTTTTGAAGGCCAGTGTAGGTATGTCACCTTTAAAGCATGAGTACGGTTACAAGTGACAAGATACACCCTCATCACCTATATGTGAAATCAGGGTATCAGTATCAAGATTGAGCGGCCTGTCTTTCGTATAGCAAAATATACAGGGTGGCAGGGACATTGATGCGAAAACTGATACCATCGATGAGTACGTGATTCTAAATCCCCTGCGTTGGAATTTTTCGTCAGTTATTTTTTTTTAAAGCGGCTGGTTCATAGAATAGTGTAATGCCTACGCGGTCAAAATGTATAGACAGCCGATAAAAAAAAAACCAACAAAAAATTTCAACGCAGGGATGTTCAGAATCATGTACTGCATCCGGGTATCAGTTTTCGCGTCGATATCCCTGCCATCCTGTATTATATATGAAAGAAGAAAGAAAGAAAGAAAATAAGTTTATTTGTTACATAAACACGTGCATACAAAAAGATAAGAGGTATCAGAAAAATAAAACAAAATAGATCTACATATACAATGCCGTCAATGGGCATGTGACCGCCCGTATTTTTCTGAATATTCATGAAAAATTATCGATCTTTAATATTTGTCATGTTATTCAATTTTAATTTTTTGAGTAGCAGTTGTGACCTTGCTTTACATTGTTTGCTATATCTCCGACGATATTGGCTCGATTTGGATTCTTTTTATTATTTCTAAAAGCTCAGCATGATCCTGTGCTATGGGGGTCCCATAGCACAGCGCTGATTTTCAATGGTCACGCGGATCTCATCCAAACTAGTAGCACTTCAGTACTAATCTGAATGGACGTGGACTACATCCACACAGCACTAGTATAATATTTCAATTTTGGGAAAAAGTATCAATTTCATATAGGCATCTTGTTCTATAAAAATCTTAAGAAATACTGTGACAATTTAAAAAAATGCCTTCATAACCCAGCAGTAGGGTTGGCACGAAGACGTATGTTATTATAACGTCAACCCATATCACGTGGCGACTACGTAAGTGGGATATTTTATTATGACAGCCCTTTGTATCTCCCTCTGCAGATAAATACCCAGAACAGTAAGTTAACTGAAGAAACGGACTGACACTGGACAGAAATGGGGCGTAACTGATATAAAGTATTGCTATTGTTTTCTTATGGGGGTACATATAAATTTTATGAAGGTTGCACTAGAAAACTAACCAGAAAATGGATCTTCTATTCTTATTGCTTACATATACAAGCTTAAAAGAGTCAAACTAAATAATAAAAAAATAGTTTATTGGTAAAACAAGTATAGGTATCGACAAAATTGTTTGATTGGATCCTCTTTTTAGGCAGATAGTGCCTGTATTAGGAGAGTCCGCTCTTCCATAGCAAGACGTTACATAAAAAGCAAAACGTATAATTTTATGCTGAAATTACATAAACTATCATTAAATTTTTTTTTTTTTTTTTTTTTTTTTTTTTTTTTTTTTTCGAGTAGATAATCTGACATTTTATATTTTTATTTCTATCTATCTATTTGGGGTAATATTTACAAGTGGGTCCATAACAACTTATGACTAAATAAAAATAGCAAAATTATATATTATATTCTAACTTAACTAAAACTATTCAAAAACTAAAATACAGCATCGTAAAATTCATCCGCATCGCTGTCGACTGGTAATGTACCCAAGAGACTGGCCGCATTGCCACGTTGTATGGCAATGCTTAGCCTCTGCCCAAAGTAAAAACCAGCTCTTGGGTCACGGGAAGTGTCAAATAGCCGTTTTGAAATTTCATCAAACAGGCCATGAGCACTCGGACCCCACGGCCCGAGGGTTTCGACCCCAAACGGCTCGAAAATATAATTACCTGTAAGGTTATCATACTTACGCCGCTTGAGGTTTTCTGCAGCCGCAGCAGCAGCACCAGCACAGCACGCCGAGCCAGGAAGATGGGATGGCGCAAGAGTGTCGACACAGGTTGCATCCCACACTAAAGGCCTACCCACCTTCCATGGAGATAAAGACATACCGTCCGGTCTCTTGCCATCGTCGCGTGCCAAGCCATTGGGTTCTAATATAGCTGGAACGCCGGCGGTGACAAGAGCTCGTCGGATGATGTCGTTAATGTTCGCGTGCCGCGCTAAGCGACCTACACTTCGGCTGCAAGACAGGCCGTGATGTCCGAGACTGTTGACAACTTCGCCACAGTGACAGCGATGAGGAGAACAACAAGGAGCTCCTAGTCGTAGGGAAGCAGCGAGGCGGAAGGTATTGTCGTCGAACAGAGTGCCTATGTTCGACGACGGTAGTGCGTGAAGCCACAGACCCGATTCCCACTTACCCACAGCCAGCAAGCGCGCACGCTCCACAGTGGTAGTAGACGTATTGAGTAAATTGTTCTGTACTACTCTGCAGAGCGGCTCATCCCACCGTCTTTGGGAAGATGGATGATCGGGTAGATCTGTTTTCGGGCAAGCGAGTCTCCAGGCATCCATAGCCTCGGTGAAGCACGGCACATCAAAATCAATCAGTGTGGAGGCTAGAATTTTCCTGATTAATTTTTCAGTGCCGTGAACCGAGGATATGAAAGCCGGTAAACTAATACTAGAAATTTTGCGGACGCCGAGGCCTCCCATACGGATGGGAAGAGTAGCTTGCGCCCAAGCTCGGTCGTCCATGGCCACATTTAGAATTGAAGTTAATGTGTGTCTGATAATTTGGTCCATTTTTTCTAAAAGGCGAGTATGCTTCCATAAATGGGAAGCGCGAAGAAAATATATTAATTTAGGGCCGAAACAGCAGTAACGAATTAGGGTGATGGCCGAATGCATATTAATTTGTAACAATCTTTCCGAAACATCGTTGAAATTTTGTATTTTTTCCTCAATAAAAACGGGAAAGGAATTCTCGAAGATTGGAGACCCAAGGAGACGAAGAGAGCTTTTTTCAATAATTTTGATTTCTGGAGCTACTGCATTAAATTTGGGGAGTGTCAGTTGTCTGTCAGTACTGTCCGCTAGGTATAGTTCACATTAAATTAAATCAAATGTGTGTATGAGTGGGTGTAAGTATGTGTATGAGTGGGTGTAAGTATGTGTATGAGTGGGTGTAAGTATGTGTGTGAGTATGTGAGTGAAAGTGTAGCCTGTAGGTATGACTGACAGACAGTACATGAGTGTGAGGGTGTGTATGTGTCAAGGTTTCCAAAGTGTTTCGGTATCATTGTAGGTAAGCGTTTGTATCCATTCTATATTTTTTTTACTGTCATAGTAACTTTTGGGATAAATGTAGATGTATTTATTGATTTTATTATACGTATATAGCGCAACAGATCGTTAACTAAATTGCATGCTAGCAATTAAAGTCCTTGTCCTAGGGATATTTAATATCATATGTTAAACTGCGGGGTAATTGCGTAACTCACAACAGTAGCAATGGCTTTCATTTTGACAGTTTAACAACATTCATTGCGTTATTAACGTTGTATATCAGACAATTTTTTTGAACATATGAAGCAATGAATTTTATCCTTCAAAATCATTCAATTTGGAATTGATAGTATGTTACGTAGTTAGGGTGCTGAATAAAATAAAAAAAAACGACACAGTTAACAAACACCAATAAATAATGTAATGTAATGGATAAACCACAATTTTTCACAGTTCACGTTTTTCAACACATGCTATATTTTTCGTATAGTTTGTAACACAAAAAATTATAACAACGAGCTCAACTCTCGACGAATTCCATGCAGTAACAAGCAAACAAGAATGTTGCTTCACACCGAATTCTTTCTTGCCTGAAGCAGAGTCCTCATAGCAAAAACATTTCGCTGTTACCTACCTTATTTTAAAACCAGCCAGTACAAACGTTTACCCACAAGTGGACCCTAGAAAAGTAAATTCGTTCGCTCGTTTATTTACTGCATGCGCTTTAGGGTCCCGTCGTTCATCGTTGGTGTACTGGATTTCCTTTTTTGCGCGGCTTATTTTCGAGATTGTTTCTTTACCGCTGTCAGCCAGTAACTTTTATTTATGCCTCATTTACATTCAGCCCCTACCACTGCTCCTCGCGCTGCCGGCAATCATTCCCTAAATACTGCCGTACAGCTCGCGTCAAATAACTTTGCCGCTCTGAAGTTAGGTCGCGCATGCACGCTGGCATGCGCGCCACTGTTTTATAAAGAAGATTGACTACTGCACAGTCATTTGTAGTCTACTTCAAAGCGGCAAATTTATTTGACGCGAATTGTTGCAGGATCGAGAGAAGTGTCGTGTTTACATTCTCGTCCTGCCCTCTTCCCTGTTCACTGTGTCGTGGGAGTGAGCTGAGTGTAAAGACAACATAGGTGACTTTAGCAACTGGCTGTATACTCATTAGTAAGAATAAACGTAGTTCCCAATTTAACTGTCCTTTCAATGGCCTGGAAAGTTTTAAAGCGGGGTCTCTCCAAGTTTCAGAATTTCAAGAGATAACCAAGTATTCCAAGAATTATTTTTTAGGATCTATTTTCTCTTAAAAATATATTGAAGCTAACAACGTAAAACCAGACGGGATAAGTACACATTTATTTTACGAAAACCTCTTAGTATCGTTTCTAAAAAGCTTACATAGGGATGGCCCTTTTAATTTACAAACTCGTTCTATCGAAAGAACTTTACTGGACCAGGATTGAATAAAAAAATAGAGCTTGTTAGTGCCTTATCGTCCCTAAAAGTTATTAGGGTACAGAGGAAACCGGGTAAGTTAAATGGGGCTTGTACGTGATAGGCTACCGAAGTCAATCCTACGTACATAGTTAGTGTTGGTATAGTCTTATAAATGCGGAGTTTTATTCCCTTACTTATGTGGGTGTAGGTGGTATTATTGATTTCGAAGGAACAAAATTAGCCTCTGATTGTAAATTCATTACCCGTATTTTAGAACAATGCCTAATAATAAATCGATTTCCAAACAAAAAATTGTCGGTTTTAAATAGCGTTACAAAGACCATGGTTGATTCGTTGCAAACTAGGAACCTAAGCAGCTAACATTCTTTTCATTTGTGTTAAGGTACAGTTCCGTAGCCGACTGCAGGCAGCAGCAGCAGGCGACGTGTCGTCACGGCACTAACTGGTATCTAGTATTTCTATGAAATATCGTGGCGCTAGCTACGGAAGGTATTTCATAGAAATACATACATATAAACCAGTAGGCCGCAGCGACACGTGACGTGCTGCGGCTACCAGCAGTCGGCTACGGAATTGTAACTTTTTGATTCTTTTGTTACGATTTTAATTTTCTGTCTCTAAGTTGCATTGTACGTATATGCATCGTAACTCCAATTAAGCTTCTAGGATTGCAACTGAGTTCAAGACTACGCGTCCAATGCTAAGCCATTGGCAAAGTTTCGTAATAAATAAACATACTAATCGAGTAATCGTGTTTCTTCATCATTAAGCAGAACGGAGTCTGGCTTTGAGCCAAAAAACTACAGCCATATAGAGGTTTGTTACACTTTTAAGATAATAAAGCGAACTCTGCATGTCTGTTTTGTCACATATTGCTATAATTAGGATTTAATGCCTTCATAGCTTGCGCTTCAAACAATTCAATATAGTTCACATTATAAGACTCTTAAAGACGATCTACGATTCCAATGAATAAATGAAAACAACAATGTTCTGCAAACAGCATATTGCTTGCAACTAGATTTGCTTCTGGTTCTGGAGTTCCCGCTACCGCGTACCGGAAGAAGTAGCCTTCCAGGCGTCCCACAAGGTGAACCGACCGGTCGAAGTGGTGGTGTTTGGGGGCCTTTGTGCAGCCGTAGACGCCTTTCGGCTGAAATGACGATGTAAATTACATTCTAAATTGCCAACCTAGCTTTCAATTCTGTATGTTCACATCCATTCAGACTTTACACTTTTTAAAGTGATAGTATATTTATAGCATCTGTCTTACCGTTTTCATATGAAGGTTTTCTCACATTTTTGTTTGTCTCTCAATGTTTTAAGACATCACGTAACACGTATATGTAACGTTCAGTATTTTGACGGAACCCATGCATTAACAATAAATATCCATCGTATCTTTTTGTTGACAGCGAAGCGAGTGGCATGCACTCGTAGTGAAGGCATGCCATGACATCAGTATTCAGTTCCCGTAGTTAGGGAGGGGACACGTTCCCTAGCATTTCATTACTGCATCCCTACTGGGTTCAGTCGAGACCTATCATGCGACATTTCGACATTTTCTTCTAAATATGTTGCACTTTTTTGTGTTTTGTTTGTCATTTGGTTGGCACGCTGTGGGAATATGTTACAATGCTGCTCTTGCTTGAAAAATGAAATGAAATGACATTCGTTGGCTTGGCTTTTTTGCCATTTGAATAGATAAAATGATATTTGAATTGCTTTAATTTAAAATAAAATAACATAGAACGCCTGTACTTCCCCGTAGGGTTAGGCAGAGGTATACTCATTGTACAACCACATTTCGCCAGTTATGGTTAAGGCCCATGTAATAGGGGGTACAAATCCAGACTCCAAGCTGCTGCTGTAATTTAAAATAATCAGGAAAAATATTGCAATGTTCTAGGTAATAATTAAAATTAAAGTTATCAGCTCGGAAAATTCATTCTGCTGAAAGGAGCGAGTAATCAATATATAGATACTAGTTTTTCTGTTAATCACTTGAACAGATTTTCCATAGTGTATTATCGTAGCTTGTGACATGGAAAGGAAACGCAGTGCGTGACGGTCAGGGCTAACATGCTAGCCCGCAGGTTTGCACGCTGCACAAAAGAGATTAAGATTTTGTTATTTAAATCCTTTTGTCAGACGTTTTACTCCAGCAGCCTGTGGACAGCATATACGCAAATGCTCTGCGGGTCCAATATAATAACGCATTCAGAATGCTGCTGAGACTCCCGCCGTTTTGCAGCGTTCAAGTCACGATTATTTATGTAAAACAACCCATAAGTGAAATATAAAAACAACATTGAATTCAGACATTTCATTTCACAAAAAAATAAAACGTCGCATTTTCTTAGCTTTAAATATGAAATGATTGGTTTGAATGAAAATTATTTACTCGTCCATATCAATGAAACTTAGATACACACATCGAGAGTGAGAGTGTTATGTTACTCGTATCTTCGAAGCTATGTATTTCTGGAACACTTCCTCTAGGACTTTTTGTATTATTTTTACTTATAGCATTCAACCTTAGATTTATGGTACATCAAAAGGAACACGTTGTATATATGACCGTTGACCGTTGTATTATTAATATTATTTTAAGATGGTTAGATTTAAAGTAACGGATTCCCAGAGCTGTGGAATAATTCTAGTGCTTAAGTAGGTAAAATTATAGTCAGAATTAAATTAAGTTTTATTTTGAAATTGCGTCTAATCCCTGCCATATTTTCAGCTGTCGACAAAAAATTTGACGTTTCCAATTTCTACTTCTAATTTCCCATAACATTGTTCTAGCGAGATTAACTGATAGGTACCCAAACCCTTCTCCAAGACAAGGGATTTAAAACGCTGTCCTGACTTCAAAAGAATAGATCCAGCGCTCCAGCCTCAGATCCCTATTCGTCGCACGTTTTCAGTTTTATTGGAATTAAGTTATACGGAACCCTTTACTTCCGACGTTTTCGTGGCATTAGTAAGGATTACTTTCCAAAGGGTGTGAGTCAACCGGAACAATGTAAAATAGGCACATTTTACGTAGACCCCTAATCCTTATTACGTTGTGTTTGAAATTATATTTTGTTCATTGTGGGAATAAATCTCAATTTGCGTGGGATGTTTATTGGGCCGGATTGTAATGTATTATGTTTTACTTGTAGCTTGAATTTTAAAGGTCGAAGTTTACAGGGACTAATCTTGACAATGTTATGTTAAAATTATATGTTTAAGTGGGTATACGATATCTTTATACGACATTAAATATACATAGATATCGTCTATTATGCCCAATTTTTTAAGGGTATCCAAATTCAAATTCAAATTCAAAATATTTTATTTCACATAAACCTACAAGGGCCCTTAGGAAACGTCAGAAGCTAGGTACACGGTTCCAATCGGTCGTTTCCTATGGAGAAGAGCCGGCAAGAAACTCCACGGTCACTCTTTTAAAAGTAAATGTTTTCAAATTACAGTGTTAAAAGGTAAGATAGGACAGTGTAGGCCTATCAACAAGTACCAGGTACTTAGCAAAATGGTCCACAGATCTACAGTATATTAAGCCTACAACGTTCTCACATTCACAAAATTTTAAAGAAAAGTAACTATATAAAAGATTAATAAAAATAAAGACTTATTTATTGCCAAATTGTATTGAAATTGTATCGAAAGTCGGAAACACTCGTAACGATAATAGAATCTTCATCTTTACCTACTAGAAACTAGTTTGAAAAGGCGAAGGCTTAAAGAGGAAACCTTTCATACTTTTTGTACGTTTACATGTGACCTCTTTTCAAGATTTGATTGAAACTAGTTTTGTACTGCAGGAAGTTTTCCTTCAGCTTACTTATAACTGAGGAAAAAATATGTGGTTTGACAGCTTTTCCATGGCCAATATGTGCCTCTACGTTAAATATAATCTATCTAACTACCTATATTTTTATATAAATCAATTGCCGTGCGTTAATCTCGCTAAGGGTCGACCGATTTGAATGTATATTTTTTTTGTTTTGTTCGCCTCAATACTGCGGTTGTTTAGGAAAAAAGAAAACTAGAAACACAAAGAAACAGCCAAAAAATAGGAAAATTCAAAATTTTGTCATACGTGGTACGAAGTTCACCGGCTTATCTAGTCTGTATATATAATAAAAATTAATCCCTATTTCCCTTGGTCACGCCATAACTTGCGAACGGCTCCACCAAATTGGATAATTCTTTTTTTGTTGTGTTCGTTATGCTCAGGACAAGGTTATAGGTAGGTGTAGGTAGGGTAGGTAGGTATGTAGGTAGGGTAGGTAGCCGTGGATAAGTACTTAATGCTATCCGTGCGAAGCCGGGGCGGGCAGCTAGTACCTTATAATAATCATTTAATTCAGATCATGATCTATAATATCATGTCTGTAAAAAAGCTTACAGACTATGTTAGTAGCATTTATTATTGACTGGACAGTAGTTCCTAACTATGCAGGTATCTTTTATCATGTCTAGTGTACATCAATCTATCAGAATTATTGATGTTAACAACTGCCCGTTAGGAACACATTTCGCTCAGGCGGCCAGTTAACAGTCTGTTTAATAATGATCAGTCCGAATTGTAAGTGGCGATTGCATTATTCAATGGCTTTGATTAGAGTTGAGGTAGTTAATTGCCACAGATGACTAAATATTTGATACTCTGTGGAACTAGTTGACCTTAATTAGCTGAAACGTTACGTATGTCTCATTTGCTCATTTATTTATACACTTTTGTTTTGTTTTGCATTTTTATCCACAATTACACTATTTTAACATACATATTCGTTTTATTTTTATCTGACACAAATTTATTATATTTCAGTTTGCATACACACGTTACATTATACTGATTTACATCCGTCACATCGCACTCTCAGGTCCAGTTGAAAACCAGCGTCAGACCATAGTTGTCTGGCATTTTTGCTGAACTGGGCCTTTTTGGCGAAGCCCTGAGGCACACTCCCCTGCAAATTTCTTACTTAACATTTTTTTTTTATATGTTGTATAAATTGTGTGCTTTTAAGTCTGTGATAAATAAATGTATTTTCCTTCTTTCTTTCTTTTCTGATTTATTTTGCACTGTTTGGTAAATCCCATCATCATATAATAGCACTAACTTCTGCCCGCGACTTAGTACGCGTGAAATTTCGGCCCACACCGCGTCGCGTCCCATCGCCCGCCCGTGATATTACTGCGTTTTCGTTTAGCGTTCTGTCTGACTTTTTTTTCGTTTTGCTCGGCTCCTTAGTGTCGTAGCGTGATGTTAAATAGCATATAATCTTCCTCATGAATCGGGCTATCGAATGCAAAATGCGATTTTTTCAATACCTATTGGTGGTTCCAGAGATAAGCCTATATTGTTCCCATTGCTGGGACACAAGCCTCCTCTCTATGAGAGGGAGTGGGCCATAATCTCTGTTGACATAATCTACTTATCACAATGTTTTTTTAATGAGTTGTATTGCAATATGTGGTTAACTAGTGACCTCGACAATTGATCATATTATTTATTGTTATTAGTAATTAACTGTTTGTTTATTTATTTTACCTCGATGGTCCTAGTTTATCATTTATAACTTCCAGTTACAACTATATGTAAGCGGGCGCGCCCTTTATGCCTGGAGGGTTTTATTTAGATATTAAGTTCTGTTTACGTTTAATTTTTTATTTCTGCCTGAGCATAGCTGTTCTCGATGATTTTGGCTGGTATATTGGCGTGTGCTAGCTAACATATGGCTAATAATTTAAATTATGTTTTGTGTTGCGTAATGTAAATTATTTTGAATACTATTATGTAGAATCTTTTTTTTTTCTTCTTCTAAGTGAACAGACAGCTGTGCTGCTGGGGAGTTTGTTGCGCTACTTCTTCTTCCCAGCTAAAGCACTAGGAAGTGGTGAAGGGTGGGCGTTTTGGGGGACTGTCTTATGTAATTGACGTTCGAAAAGTGCTGATTCTCAGCCTAGTTTGAATAAATGACTTTTGAATTTTGAATTTGAATTTTGAATAATCCACCACGCGGGCCAGTGCGGCTTGGTGGAGGTCACATGTCTTCGAATTTTTGGTTCTAGGACATCACGGTTTCCTCACGATGTTTTCCTTCACCGTTTTGGGAGCAGTGGTGATGAAATTTTATACTCAAAGTAAAGTGCCTGTCTGGGTTCGAGTTCCAGCTCACGACCTACAACTCTTGAGTCGGAACCCTAAAAAGGACAATAGCAGAAAGTTCAGTAAATATTATGTAAGTCGCACCAACAAAGTGTTGATAACGATGTAAACAGAATAAATTATTTCCCGATACATAAATAATTTACACGCTTTCATCCTCACCTGTGGAAGTACGAGCGACGGAAAAACAATGAATGTATATTGTACGATCGGCTACAAAAGCTTCACTGCCACTATATTCAACCTAGTACAGTTGAAAAAAGAGATAAGCATACAAGCGGGTTACTTGGAACTACTTTTAATCCATGTTGTGCGTGTCCTCCAAACCGTATTTCGATCATGGCGGCCAATCTCAGTGGAGACTATGGCCATCGACGCGGGAGATATTATAGTGCACAAGTGTGTGCGCAGACACAGATTCAGTCTGTCTTCCCTCACTCTCATAGTTCGATGGGACGGCAATCAGACATGACCGGAGAGAGATCAGGCGCAGGACACATGGCTTAACATGATTTCCGACGCACGGGGGTATCACACCGCCAATTCAAACTCCGGGCTGCGGGACTGAGTAGATAATCTGCGTTCGCAATTTATTTGCCAAACATGTAAATAAACACGACTTTTAGGGAAAAACAACTGCAATGCCTACACATAAGGTTCAGTTTGCGCTACAACTTCATATTTTTTATGAATTTTTCAGCAGTACTAATCAGTCTAAAATCAAAATTTATTTACAGTATAATAAAGTTGATGTTCGTTTAAGTGGAAATAACATCAATTGGAAACAAGGATCTGAATAGACCTTGTACAAGTTTTTGACCTCAGATATTATCGCTTTTCTTTGTGTCTTAAGATTGAAAAGTTATAACGAAGTAGATAACAATGCATGGTGAAAAGATGAAAAGTTTTTCCTGTGTTCCAAACTCTTTTGTTGTCTGTACAAGTAGATACAAAACAAAAGTGCAAGGGGGTGCGTCTTAGTAATAAAATTGGTCGTACAGTCGCACTCGTAAACTATTGTGCGTTTTTATGATTCATCTCTATGTTTGCTGAAGCCCTCACTTGCGACGATGGTACGCTCGCGTGCTAAAGGCATATATCGTAAAAGTTGTATTGTTTTTAAATTACCGAGCTACAGTACGGCTTTCATAAACGTTGCCGCATGGGTCTGTAAAACTGAAATGTTAAAAAGCTGCGGTGAGGCACGAGGATAATAATTTTTACTTTACCTTGGTCACATAGTATTAATTTATTTTATTAGGTTCACCAACAATTGATTACACTGATATAAACACATAATACATTCAAAAAAGTAAAATAACAGTGCATCAGTTACTTATAGGTAAACACCACATGTATAAAACAATAAATCATACAAATAAGCTAACTTGTTTAGTAATAAGCGCTAATAAAGAAAATTTGGTAACATCAATATAAAATTAATATATATAAATATTAAAAAAGTTGAAATATTATAAAATTGGTAAGGGTAACATTGAAATTCTTCGACATTGGTAAAACTGATAAGAATTTCATAAAGATAAAATGGTATAAATTGATACAAAATTGATAAAAATAATAAATAAAAAATTAATACTCGTACATTAATAACAATAACTAAATTCATAAAAATTATTAATATTGAAGACAAAATTCAGATAAATGATAAATGAAATATTAGTAAAAATGATCTTCTTTTTTTTTTTTAATTGTATGTATTAGGAGACAAAGTCAAAAAAATTGACTGTCAGCTTAAATAGAATTTACTATCTGGCATGTTCGAATGAAAGGTTCAGGAGCGGCGACTGCGCTGCATACAGGAAGACGTAGCGTAGACTAATTGAACCGATGACCTTGTGAAGGCCGCAGGAATCCTCTGGATGCGGGAAGTAGATAACCGGTCGAAGTGTCGGTCTTTGGGGAAGAAATTCCGAGAAGCAAAATCACGAAAAACTGTTTTTAATTTTATTTATTTATTTATTTTTATTGTTGCATAATGTACACTCAGTTACAGGCTAGGCTAAAACTTATGAGTACATGACCCTGTTAGGGCGCAGCAAGTGTATAAATATTTAACTTATATCTAGGTTAAATATTTGGAAGTTAACAATATATTGCTTATCTATTAAAAATCAATATCACAACATTCATTATTATTACTAATATATAATTTATTTGTAACATATTTAATTTATATTAATTAAGACACTTGAAATATATATAGTAACATTAATAAAACCACTTTATACATAGATATATAACATTTGTGCTTTATTTTAGTTTCTTGTCTTCCATAAACTCGTTAATACTATAATAACTTTTTTTCTAAAAGTAATGACATAAGTCTAAATTTAGTTTATTAATTCTATATTTATTTTATACTCATCATGGCTGCCGTTTCCCCAACACTAGTGAGCGTGACTATACGGTCAGTGCGAAATTTTTGCAGTGCCGTCTAAGTAAATTTGGTCATCTCTCCCAATCTGTGTTTACGAGGGGTGACCCTGCGTGAGCCATCGAGATTTGAGGGCCAGCCGCCAGCCCTCACTATGAATCATTGTCGCGAAGACGTCTCTTATTTAATTTGCTCTCTGTTTTACGTGTATTTTTCTTAGTCACCCTTAGATACGTGTCTTTCGACGGAAATCGAAGTGAAAAATATTGTATGTGGTCACGTTTCCATTTTGTTTGTTCAATTTATTTTAGTTATGAACAAAACAAATTCACACATTCAAAATTCACGCCAAATGCGAACCCAGTACCTAAGAGAGAAAGAAAGAAAAAGTATTTATTAAATAAAAGGTCACAAACTAAACTAACCGCAATAATAGACACTTAAAAAAACAAAAGTATATTTCAAAAAAACTGATCAGACAGACAGAGAAAGTCCTATATGAGGCCAAAAGGCAGCATCATGCTGATATCGTGTTGATGCGAATTAAAATAAAATAGTGTACACTAATTTTTTTTTTTTTTAATATTTGTGTCCTAGCATTCTGATAGGGCTTCCTGTGATACCACTTTATCCTTACATACATAACATAACTGATGCTAAATAAGTAAGTAATCTGCGTTCGCAATTCATTTGCCAAACATTTAAACAAACACCAGTACTAGGAAAAACAGTTCAGTTTGCTATACAACTTCAAATTTTTTATGACTTTTTCAACAGTACTAGTCGGTCTAAAATCAACTGTAGGTACACTTGCATAAAGTTGATGTTTGTTTAAGTGGAAAATTCGTGTTTGTTTACATGTTTGGCAAATAAATTGTGAATGCAGATTAGGTAGATGTTCAGATACGAGATAGATTAAGTCGAAAATACGAAAAAGGAGAAGTTAATTACAACGCGCTTTGTCCAACTGACACTACAGCTACTGTAACGACCGATAATAAATTTTATAATACAACGAAAAACTGTAGTACCTAAGTATTAAGAGCGTGCATTATAAAAGTTGGCAACGTCGCAAATACCTGTTAAATATTTACCTATTTTAATAATTTGTTAATTTTACTGTATGGAAATATGAAATATCGCTCTATAGTGCACTAAAATATTAAGAATGAATTGCAATTATAACACTGAATTTGATTTTATAACCGTTTTAGATGTAAAAAGGGCATCTGGAAATTTTCCAGATACTCTTTCACCTAAAACTAAATATTGCATTTCATAATCAATATTTTAGTTCACTATAGAGCGATATTTCTTATTTCCATAAAGTAATATGGCCAAATTAAAAAAAAAAAACAAGCGAAATATTTGACAGCTATTTGCGACGTTGCCCACTTTCAGAATACACGCTCTTAAGCTTCTCAAAATTGCTTATTTCCGTTATGAAATTAAATTAAACCATAATACGCGAATACATGTAAAACAAAAGCTTCGCAAATTATCCTCCATGTTTGTCACTTAAATTGGAAGCTCTTAATCCCTTAGGGGGTGTAGGCTTAAGATAAACGCACGCTACACACCCTCAGGGTATGTGTCGACGTTCTACGGAACCCTCAGACAGTATCGTCGGCCATATTTCTCTTAGGCCGTCAACAAACGATCGAGTAGGTTCGGAGCGGAAATCTGCCAGCCGCAGCCATTCCCGCCATCGACACTAGGCTTTATTTAGCGTGAAAGTTTATAGTAAAGGGTAATATAGAACCTACATGAGATTGGGAACGGAAAGTTCTTCAATGGTCTGGATCTAAAACTATTGTATTTACATTAGTCTGGGTTTTTTTTTCACTGATTATTTAAGCTTTCATTTTATTGTAATACCCAGATAAAATTACCTGCAAGTATTTTTTCATGTTTTTTCAGAGTGAGGCTTCCCTTGCAATTTTGGAAAAATGTAACAAAAAATATTGCGGTCCAAAAAAAATCTAGCCTAAATTAACTCAAACCCTAATTTATTTTATTAGGTTGCACGTCAAAATGATTATCGTTTTAAGTTTAAATATTACAGCCTTTTTTAGCTTTTATTACACAGAACTTCCTAATTAAATTACTTACATAAAAAGTGTCTACTACATGCGTCATTTGTATTGACAGCGTTGAATGAGCCTTCGGGGCCAAATAACAATTGATGTGTATGTATTTATTTGAATTTTCCTCAAGAGTAGCGCCGGAGTCACGTCCGTAACAATATTTCGTTTTTATGTGAAAACCCTCGATATTTTGCGATGATTTCTAATGTGTCAGACATAGGGGAAGCTGTTGATTTCCACTTATGAAAAGAAATAATAAGAAATGCTTGGGACTTTTTTTTTCGTCCGAGATAAAATAGTTAAGAAAGTTCATATCGATCAACCATTCTCTAATTACGAGTATATCATACAAACAAGTCTTACAATTAACAAAACACAAAAAAAACACACTATAGACTACTCTTAAAAGTAGCTTAATTAAATACAAAACACTTTACCTTGACCGATCTCCTCTCTTTACCTTTCGACGTCCACCGAACGGACGAAACAAAAAGCAAAGCTGAATAAACAAGCGTATGAAATAAAAAACTAAACTGAATACAAAATGAAATGGGTAAAGTAAATAACATAAAGTGCCATTTGCATTTATGTTAATTTCGGGAAATTTTGTAATACAATGCTCATATAATGCGAGCCCACGGGGGCTCCCAGATACAAGTTTCACGTACGACTCAGTCCGATGGAAAAATTTAATCCACGTTGTAATTCCGCGCTCGAATGGACAATTTGTTTATTAATTTACGGGAATATTGCTTTCTTTGTAATTGGTAACACAAACGCTGGGGATTTAATTGCTTTGTTACTTATATGCGGAATGAGAAATACGGTTGATAAAAACATTTTTTTTCTAAAACTATGAAACAATTTCCTGCCAGTATTGGTAATACCTGAATCGGAATGAAATTAAATGTATTTAAAACGCAGTTCCAAAAAGGCCCTGCTTTGTGACTGAACAAAAAGGCCCTGCTTTGTGACTGAACAAAAATCCGAATAAGAAATGGATTTACATTCATTGCACTGTCAAAAGTATAGAATTCTCAATTAATTAAATGATAAATCACAATGAGAAGCCATACTGTTACTTGCAGGGTTTGACTGTACTTAGATAAGTAGGTACCTAGAGAGGAGAGGCGAGATACATCTTGTTAATAGATACATCTTGTTGTTATTGAGCACCAAATGATTTTCTTTTGGTCTTTTAACGTTTCATTATGAGATTAACTACCTCTCGAACTGGTGCAAGAGTTAAATTAAATAAGAAACTTATTAATTATCTCCATATAAAATAAAAATGTGGTGGCCCAGTGGCCCGACTTACGAATCGTCGTGGGGTCGAATCCAGGCAGGCGTTTTACTTTGTGTAAATAATTTCATCACCACTGCTCTCAAAACGGTGAGTAAACATCGTGAGGAAACAGGCATGTCTTAGAACCAATCATTCGAAGATATGTGATATCTACCAACCCGGACCGGCCCACTCCCTCTCATAGAGAGGAGACCTGTGTCCAGTGGGAACATTTTAGGCTGATTATGAAAATAAAAATAGTTTATTTGAACCTTCAAGTAAAAAAATATGTTTTACATTATAAATAGGCCGTAGGTGGGTACTTATTATGTTAAGGATGACAATAGGGATGATACATTTTTTTTTAGTCCGTCTTGGAGATTATTAAAAAAATATTGGACATGTATTTTTTATTTTTTTACGTTATCTAAAGATTACGGCGATACATTCAGTTAAACTACTACTGAGCCAATACCTAAACTTAGATAACTAATATCTTGTAATTATAGGTATCAGCGCCCACTCTCGATTATTATAATAGCCGATGTTTTTGTGCTTGTAGAAACATTTAAAACATCTTGTAGCGACAACACAAGTAATCAGTGAGGTATAAAATATGTATTTTAATTACAGGAATAATTTTGAAATAAACCCGATCTTGCGTAGTTTTACGCAAACTTGAACTCAAAATCAGCAATTAATCAAAATATAAATTTTTACCTAACAAACGACAAATGGGAATTGTTTTCCGTGGAAATTCAACAGCATTCATTGCCACATTTGCAACCTAGCCAAACATAGTCAAACCTGAAAAAAGTCAAACGAAATATGATCAAGTTACATAACTTAACATCACACATGTATTTCTCGAAGGGTTGGGCAGAGGTGTGCCTATATTGCCCTGCTAAGCCGAAAGGCGCTATCTCAATCGGAGTAATTTTTGAGAGAATTGTTTTTTTGTAATTTAAGGAAATATAAGGATAAAAAAATATTCTTAGTGGTTTTTTTTAATATTTTAAGTTAGCTAGCGCTATTTGGCTGATACCATTAGATGCGAAATTGTTATAGCTATTGAATGGTATAAAAAATAAATAAAGGGCCGTATCTCAGAGATAGCGCCTTTCGGCTTAGCGGGGCAGTATAGTACACCCATGCATATTTCGCCAGATATTTAATTCATCATTTATTTCAGGAAATTATTCCCATATTAATCACTACAAATTTCATAGAAATAGGAATATTTCATAAATTTCTTTATTATTTAGTTAGTGCTTTTTCCCTGTCTGTAAGTCTGTTTTATCCTCAATGTTAGATCAGTTTTATTTTTTATGTCTGAATTTGTACCTATGGACAAAAATATGAGTGTACCTGTGGACTGTCCACAGGTACAAAAGTGTCATAATGTTTACTTAAAAAATCTGATCAGCCGTTTTGTTTATTTTTTTCAGTGCCTCGCAATATAAGTGGTTTAAAAAGAAAGGGAATATGCCCCGATACACTCACAGCAGCCCTAAAAGAAGCAGAATAAGTTCTTGGGGCAAGCACTTTATTAAATTCTCTAAACCAACAAGAGAAAATCAAGGATTCAATATACATTAAAACATTACACATTAAAACCATTGCATTGAAAATAAATGTAAGTTAAATTACAATTATAGTTAATAGGTTACAATTTATTCAATTACTTTTAATTATAATGAAGAATGATAAATCATTTAATAAATGGTGACGAACTGGCATGCAGGTGCATCCACCTCTCCAACACCACCCGTTCGGACAATATGCTGAGGATACTGTTAGTGCGGCATCGGAAGCGAACCTCCGCGAACATCGTAGAAGCGCTGCCGAAACTGCGGCAGCCCTAGCAGCACCCTAAACGCATTGTTGTACTGTACGCGCATGGCACTGTATGCTCGCTGCACATAGTTGGCCCATATGCTCCACGTATAAAAAGACTGTAAAAATAGCCTTTAAATAAGGTCACCTTTAATTGTTCAGTACATCGTGCAAACGTACGTGCCAACATGTTACGGCGAACAGACAGCGCCCTACGTTTCCGCTCAATTTCCCCATTGTCAAACAAAGTTATCTGTAACCCAGTAGCCCAGGTACTTAAAATGGTTAACCCTATCCAGACTAGCACCGCAGAATGATCGGAGGTATATAAGAGTATCATTTGGTACCAAATGTCAATACCAAGTTATGTTTAAGTCCCATGTATTTAGGGGGCGAGCCTATTGCCATCAACCGGACACAAGGGCTCTGGGACGCTACTGAGAAATTCTAGATGGAAAAACCCAATAACACTGTCAGTCGGGAATTGAACCCAGGACCTCATGCTCAGCAGAAGCGCTTGTGACCACTAAACCAAGGAGGCAGACATAATCAAGTTATTGGTGTTGAATTGCCAAAATACAAGTTTTCACGGTTTTGATTAGATAAGATCATTTATTTATCTAAAACATAAGTATACACATACATGGAAGATGTTAGATTAAATTATATCTCGGTCATGTTTTGAGGTAGGTTATTAGTATTAATAGTAGGATATAAACATCAAATAATGATGAATATGTATTTTTTTGTGTAGTATGTTTTGTTATGTTGTTCAATCGTGGTGACTGCCTTTGAATGGTTATGTCAAATTACGAGTTTCGTTAATAACACCAAATTATTTTTGCTTGGTCAATAATAAAATAAAATATTCTAAAAGCTTGCCTACTTTATAAGTAAACAATTCATGCTACTGTTCAGTCCCCACAGACTGACTCCGGCGCATTTATTCCCTAATTTACTATTTTCAGCGCAGCAGCGCTTGTCAAACACTCTTTGTACCTTTAGTGAGATATTTTAGCTGAAAACCGCAAACGTTGTGGAACAATTAGTAAGCGCTATTGTTACCCACGAGCTTGAGTTCTAATTAATTGAATTTACAATTAAGTTTGAATTAATTAAATTTACAATTGGGCAACGTTTACATATGAAATGAATCGCAGGTTAGGTACGCCAGTGAGTTGGTAATTACTTAACTGTTGTGATTCTTTCTTGACTTCTTCTTTTTAACACAGCGATGTTTGAGTTAACTACTGCATTTGGTATGCTATTAGAATCTCAGGCCTTCTGTGTACTAGAATTACGAAAGGCTTTATTGAAATGATAAATGGAATTTACCTCAAATGCCTAAATTAAGATGAATAGTGTATATTGTATTGAATAGTTTCAATATTAATCAAAATTCAACATGCTATAAAACACAATTTGTCGCGAGTGCAACTGACGTTAGCCGCAAGGGTTAAACCAACCCTGTAGCTACCACCGTCCTTCATAATTAATCGGGAAACGGGTCGCGCGGTAACAAACGGGAAACACGGTTCGAGCGACATTTCATCCGCTGACCGAACATCGTTCTCTGTTATTTCAATGGGAGATTGAGGCCCTTTTGTGTTTTTTGAGTGTCCAATTTAGCCTGTGGCGATTGAATGGGTTAAAACTCCTATTACGGTAGTCGGCTGAAAGCGGTGGCCTTTTCACACGTGGGCGATAGACGGACTGGTGGCCTTTACAAAAAGGACACGTGTTTTGAGGTAGAATCACTTTGGTCAGATTGGTGCTCAAATTAACAAAAATACTCGTGTGTATACGTATATGTTCTTTGTGTAGCGGTACATTGATTCGTAACTACCTACTGAAGGCTCTTTTGGTAAAACATTGTTTTTGATCAAATCTAGAACATGTTAGATAGCAATACACTGCTAAATTTAGGCTACTCCCAAACACCCACTTCCACACAATACGACTGATAATTGCCTGAATTTAGTTGGGCATGCACAACTAAAACGCAACACCGCAGATACGAGCTCCGATAAATATTTGTTGAACGTGACTATACGCTGCGCTTCGGCATTATTTTCTAACCAAAAAAAAATAAAGAACCGTAAATAGATGTATCGTATTGTAAATGACCAAAACACGGTTTAGGAGTTTTCCTAATTTTCCTTTTAGGTCAAACATAATTGGGACGGTTTGTTATTTCTGTACTTTGATTTTTGTTGTTGGCGTTTAATTAAATATCTAGAACTGTTATGCTTTCTTCTCAATACATTTCTATACAGGCTGTTAAAGAAATTGCGTGCCATAGCTTCAGGGTGAGTTCAGAGTCGATAAAGGAACCCGTAAAAAATAATAAAAAAATACCTTTAAAAAAGTAAAAAAAAAACCTAAAATTATCATAAGATGAACTTAATGTAGTACCTACTAATTAAATAGCAACCGTTTAGGATTGATTAAAAAATTGCTTAAAATAAGTTTTTATTTTGTTTAAATGCTAGTTAATAATTTCCTAGAGTTACTTAACTACTAACGAACGCAATGAAATACCTACGCCCGGACACTTCGATAACGCCGGGTGAAGGATAGGTAACTAGGTACGTAAATTACAATTCCAAGTTAAATCTAATTAATCTAGTTAATCTAATTAGGTTGATCTTGAAATGTTTTTATTATTGTCTTTTTTTTTTCTGGGTTCCTTTATTGATAGTAAACCTAGGGTCTAAGCTATGGCACGCAATTTCTTTAAGACCCTGTATAGCTTGGTACGTTTACTATAAAACATTTTCTGTCCATTTTGTTTTTTTGTCAACAGGTAATAAAAGCCAGGTCGGTAGGTACAGCCGACAGAGTAAGGGTGTATTCATGTAGAAAGCTGGCAACCGGCGCCGATATGCCACCGTTTGCCGGCGCTTACAAGAGCTTATTGTTATCACTGGTCCTGTGTTGACCACCAGCGCACCGTCAGCGCCGACAAACACTAGCATACTGGCGCTGGTTACTAGCTTTTTACGTGAATACACCCTAAGAAGCGATATTGGTTGTCCACGTTGTGCTTTTTTTTTATGTAGCTATGACAGTCTCTCATCACATTACCTTAATACGTATATTATTAGACACATACGGAATTGGCAACATGTGGTTTCTATTAATGTTAGCTAACTTGTGTAGGTACTTAAGAGGTTTTGTCTGGATGGCTTTGCCGACCGACCTCCACGAATGTTTGATAAGTTAATGGCGTAGGTGTTAGGAGATAAACACTATTTCATATTTAGGAGATAGAAGATTTGAGAGTCGTCGGCCCCGTAAGTTGGCAGACAGACGGTGTATTTGAACATAAAAGTGAATTATCCTAAATTATTATCGAATTGCAAGTCTATATGCGTTTCATTTTATTTAGACCCGGTGCTGCAAGAGCGCTGATTTCTTGCAGTATCATAACGGCTAATATTATAAATTCATACACAAATAACCCTACGTGTGCATAAAAAGTGTAAAACAAACGCATCGACATTTTTTATATTCAGCTGGGAGGATATTTCATTGATCTTTTATTACGTTTACACTGGGGGGATATAAGGGCTGAAATCACAACTTCGGGGAAGAAATGAACTGAGAGGAGAAAGGGTTGGTTCCGACACTACTTGAATAGACAATGCTCATTCGAAATGTTGATTTGTTAAATCGCTACGCGCATACCAATCGATTTGGCTGACTCAAAATTAAATCGTTCTGTAAAAATGAACAAGAATTTTGTGAAAAAGTTATTCTTACATTTCTTTGGTTGAAACTCAATTGAAATAATACCTTTTTTGTACAACATTTACATTTGAATTGAATATTCTGTAATTCGTCTTGCTTGTTGAGTTTTCGTTTGAGTTTTTCAGACCGATTTTTAGGTCTGTGGAACTAGCAAGAATTCGCGGAATAAAGGTACCGTATTTATGAACTGTTTTAAAATTGAATAAATACTTGTTTCATTCATCATTTACTATTTAATGAGCAATATTTGTATATCCATACTTCCATACTGCCATACTTTAAGTAACTGTTTGTCTGTGTGTATGTTACCTTTTCACGGCTAAACCACTTAACGGAGTTCGATAAAATTTGGCAATTATATAGATGGTATCCTGGAGAAGGACATAGGGTACTTTTTCTCTCAAAAACAATCATAAGGGAGAGGGAGAAAGAGAGAGAGAGAGACAAAGAGAGAGAGAAAGAGAATGAGAGAAAGAGGGAGAATTGTGAAAGCACGCGGAAAAGCGTTCACACATTGTGTCTTCTTCTAATTCGATAGAGAGAGAAAGGGCGAAAAAGAGAAATAGAGAGGGATTTAGAGCTAGAGAGAGAGGTAGAAAGAAAGAGAGATATAGAGATAGGAGAGGGAGAAGAAGAGAGAGAGATATAGAAAGAGAGAGAGAGTGAGTGAGGGAGAAAGAGAGAGACAAAGAGAGGGAAGGAGAAATAAAGAGAAGGAGAATTGTGAAAGCACGCGGAAAAGCGTTAAGAGAGAAAGGAAGAAAGAGAGATTGAGAAAGAGATAGAGGGAGTGAGGGAGAAAGAGAGTGAGAGACAAAGAGAGAAGGAGAGGGAGAAAGAAAGAGAGGGAGAATTGTGAAAGCACGCGGAAAAGCGTTCAAATATTGTGTCTTCTTCTAATTCGATAGACAGGGAGAAAAAGAGAGTGAGGAAGAAATAGAGAGGCCGAGAGAGAGACAGAGAGAAGGAGAAAGAGAGAGAGGGAGAAAGAGTGAGAGAAAGTGAGAGAGATAGAGAGAGAGAGAGAGGATTGTAGCTAGCGGCGGGCTAGGGGTTCTGCCTTACCTCCACGGGAAAAGGGCGTTAGTTTATGTACGTGTACAATTGATTCTTTCATGCTTTATTGCTTCTAAAAGAGCAAACACAAAAACACTCCGAAATGTGTCGAGGTATTATTTGTATCATCTACAATTAACATGAACCAGTGTCAGTAGTCAGTATCAGTTTTTGGGTTCCGTACCCGAGGGGTGCCAAACCGAATCCTATTACTAAGCCTCCGCTGTCCGTCCGTCTGTCTGTCAGGACTTGGAAGTTTGACTTCCAAGTCAAGAGACCGTAGACCTAAATTTTTGATATCTATTTCAACTTGATGCCTCGGTTTCCTGAGAAACAGGGTCTCGACAGACAACGAAGTCATCCTTTAAGGGTTTAAATTTTTCGTTTTTTAGTACGGAACCCTAAAAGAGATTTATTATCTGCCTGTTACCTGTTCATGCCGTAACGGCTGAACGGATTTAGATCAAAGGCAGACTTGGGTTAGGACATAGGATACTCTGAATCCCGCTAGCACGTTTCTGTGGGATATTTTCCGACATTCACGCGGGCGAAGCCGCGGGCAAAAGCTAGTACTAATATATATTTGTTATCACGTTCTCGGAAACGGCTCTAACGATTTCGATGAAAGTTGCAGTATGGGGGTTTACGGGGGCGAAAAATCGATCTAGCTAATTCTCATATCTGGGAAAATTCTCGGTCACACTCCTGGGCAGATTAGTATCACTAGCACCTACTAGTCATACTAATTGCACAATATGCTCTAAGATAGTTAACACTATATTAAAGCATATTTTTTGTACTTTCTAGTACTTAATACTAATTGCACAAAAATATGTTAAGGACAGTTAAACTTAAAGCATTTTGGTTAAGAATCGAACGAAACAAGAGGAGTATATAATATACATACACGTACGCCGCATTTAAATCAAGTAAATATTTCATCATAAACTTTGGTACCTAGGACTGTAGGTACCTAGAAGACTGCAACTAAAACTATTAGTTGCATTGCTTCGATACGATAAGCGAGTAGTAACTAATTTAGCAGCAAACTCATATACTGGAGAGATAAACTAAAACTAAGCTAACGCACGATCCCTAATTATGACGTTGATTTATTATTGTTAGTGAACTCTTGTTTGCAGCAGTGTGTCCTAGCCTAGTTTGATTACGAAAAACCTGTGTAACACAAAAGTGGAACGTGTTTTATCTGGACCAGTTGAATATTTTAAAGTGCGGAGTTTATTTTATTCAGATATTTATAGAATTGAGAGGATTAGTGAAAGGCGACTAACAAAAGGTAATAATGATAGATCGTCCGATGACTTGCCCTGCTGGAAGCTCTTCCGGACGGGTTTGCGTCCTGCCGGAAGTCTTCTGTGAGTTTTGCTAGCAGTACGAAATTTGTATGAAAGTTTGTCTGGTCCTTCCAACAGTACAGTGCCCTCAATTTTGAACTTGCGCTCGTCAGAAGTTTTAAACATTTGGCTAGTGCGTATTAAAATAAAACTCGTTTGTATAAGTACTTTCATATTTTTTATAATAATAATAGATTTGTATTCATACTGATAAATAACCAATTATTATTATTGGAGGGCTTATAAGTAATATTATTTATAGGAAAAAACCTATTTAAGGAACTATAAATCTGTCTCTTTGGTTTTATTAAGCACATAAAAATTGTGCCTGTAAAGTTAGCAATTAATAAAAAAGGAGCGAGTTATTCAGTCATCAGGTAAGTAAAACAAAAATTGACTACGCTGGAATACCGAAATGTTGACGACTCTTTGCGCTTTCGGTATCCGGGCGTTGAAATAAGTTGCGCGAGCGCGAGCGCGCTGGTCCCCTGATTAGCCATGCGCCATCGCGTGCTGGTGGAAGGTCAGCTATGTTTAGAAACCGTTTCTTGTACAATGTGAAAGAGGCAAAAAAAAACTATATTTTCGTGCAAATTTCAAATTTGTATTGTATTTAATAACGGTACTGTGACCGAAAAATCTTGTGTCCTTCCGGAAGTACTTAAAGTCCTGCTGGCAGGACTCCAGGCGATCTATCATTAACTGGCAGATGTGAGTGATAACGCCGGGAGGGGATGCCCTAGAAGGATATAATAATGTGACCTTATTGGTGATGTTCTTCAGGAAGGTCAGGTGCGTAGTACTGGCAACCGGCGTGCGTGTATGACCTGATTTATTTACGTTAACGAAGCAAAAGGAGTATGTAAGTGTCGTTCTGTTGTCTGTTGAAAATAGAGAATGCTCATTTAATATAGGATAGTACATACTAATTCCATGCTGTCATGATAGTAGGTACTTACTATTCCCATGCTGCCATGTCATTATTATAAGGTAGCCATCTTGTTCTAAACATTGGGCGATCGGTTGAAAATAGAGAAAACGAATTTACCCAGATATGAAACCTAATTAGATTGATTTTTCGCCCCAGTAAACCCCTGTATTGCAACTTTCATCGAAATCATTAGAGCCGTTTTCGAGAATTTGATTACAAATATATTATATATACAGGGTGGCAGGGACATCGACGCGAAAGCTGATACCATGGATTCAGTACATGATTCTGAACCCTCCTGCGTTGCAATTTTATGTCGGTTATTTTTTTTAAACATCAGCTTTTCCATACATTTTGACTGCGGAGTGCGCATGAATAGTGCAGAAGGCGCACTCCGCATATGAAGCTACAAGTACGCGGCGGGCTCGTCTTGTCGGGCCAATTCAGTGAACGCAACGTAGTCGGAAGATATAAGAGTTATGCGACAGAAAGAGAGGCAACTTCTAGGTGATAACTGTAGGTAATTAGCGCTGTGCGACTTGAGTTGCACTTTAAGGCTTGTGCAGACCAGCGCGACACGAACAATACAATTTCTAAGAAAACTTCACAGTATAACAATAACCGGTGTCGCGTCGCGCGACAAATCGCGCTGGTCTGCCTTTATTGTGTCGTAGCAAGAGTCGTTTTTTATTTAAATGATTTTGCGGAGTGAATCTTCTGTACTATTCTGTGGTACGAATTAAAAAAAATCTCAGTAATAAAATACTAGGATTTCATGAGAACATTTTTTGAACTAAAAATATAGTAGGTACCTATTATAAAAACTTTGCCATTCAAATTAGGTAGGCATTGTATTTCTGTTTTTTAACGAATCATTTACTTATTTAACATTTCCATTTCGTACACAAATAATATTAACGAATACAAAACTAAATATAAACGGATATTAATATTAACTCATAAATTTTACCTGTACTTACCAACATCAGTCTGTTCGGGTAATATCTAAATATTCGATTCATTTTATTATTATGAGCAAAACTGTTTTTCTCCTTCAAGGCTACAACCCTATTTTCATTTTCCTTAAACCTTTTCTTAGACCAGAAAATAACCAACTCACTAACTCAATTTTCCTTCTCAATCTGCATGGAAATGAAATACTTCGCTGGCTTTCTTTATAATATTATACATAATGTTAATATTCTTACTCCGTCTCAGAATATATTCATTTCATGGTAAATAAGATATTCATATCCGCCGGTTTCGGATCCGGATTTAAAATTACATATCAAGAGAAACTTAATGTAACCTTGGTTTGCTGAGACTTCATTATGGTTTCTGTCATATTGTATTCTTGTGTTTGGCGAAGCAGTATTTGCAGGAACATAATAACATTTTAACTGCCTCGTTTGTCTGGTCGCAAGCGCTACTGCTGAGTGTGAGGTCCTGGGGAAGATTCCAAGGTCAGACAAATTATTATTGGGTTTTTCCATCGGGATTTTTTCGATGGCAGCCCGGAATCTGTATTTGTACCCCATTGATGGCAATAGGCTCACCCTCTATTACATGGAACTTAAACATAGGTAACTGGCGAAATGTGGGTGTACTATAGGTACATGTCTGCCTAACTCTTCTTCGGGAAATGCAGCCGTGCTGTTATAAATAAATAAAAGGCAGTGTATAGAGTGCTGCTAGCGGCACTCTATCCCTATCGGATAAAATGCCGCTAGCGGCATAATAGTGGCGTTGCCTCGGCCCGGCTAAAGTGCCATCAGCATTTCATTGTCATTGTCACTGTCACTTGTTATTTTTAATCGACTTCCCAAAAATGAGGTTGTGTTTTTTTGTTTTTTTTGTTTGATTGTTGAGGTTAGTTCGCTGTAAAACACCACATTCCGAAAACATTACATTCTCTTGTGCCTAAACGGACCCTGTAGTCACTGTTCTAACCTAACCTAACCTACCCTTCAGGCATTTTAATTTATCGTATATTCAGTCATTGTAGTGACTTTTGATATAATTATCTAAAATAAATACGATCAATCAATACAAAGGGCGCCGAACTAACCTCAACAATCAAACAAAATAACAAGTGACAATGACAGTGCAGTGCTTACGGCATTTTAGTCGGCCTGAGGCAGCGCCACTATTATGCCGCAATTAGCGGCACTCTGTACATTTCCAAAATAAAATAAAAATATATTTTGATTTAAAACTCGCCGGCTGTAGCCTCTGCGGTGTTTTAAAAACAAATGAATGTTATCACCATTTTTTTTTCGAGAAACAAACAACAGTTGATCGCACTTGGCGAAATGTATGATCGTCTTGATGATGTTCAAAACAGCGGTCACTATGTTTCACAAATTTCCAACTGATACAATATATATATATATATTTTTTTTTTTGACATGTACGCTATGAAGATTTAATTATAGTTTATTTAAATGGGTACAAACAATATATAACTAATTAATTAATAAAAGTAGCAAAATTATATAGGTACAATATTTACGTCAAAAATTTGTTTAAATTCACTCTATAATGTCATGATAATTTACAATTATCAAAAGCATTAATAAAATGTCTAATTTATACAATGCCGCCCATGGGCACGCGCCCGTATTTTTCTGAATATTCATGAAAAATTATCGAAAATTAACTTTAAAGGGTCTACCTTTTTTTCAAATTCCTCCTATAATATTATGGATTTACACTTGTGTTTATTTGTTTTTTTTTTTCATAGTCGACAAATGTTGACAAAAAATGTTAGTTAATCCGATAAAATAACTCATAAGCTTTTAGAAATAATAAACAGAATCCAAATCGAGCCAATAACATAGGACATATAGCAAACGCTACTCAAAAAATAAAAAAAATAAGAACATGAAAAATATTAAAGATAGACCCCCCCTTTTAAAGTTAATTTTCGAGAATATTTCATTAATATTCAAGAAAAATACGGGCGGACACATGCCCATGGGCGACATTGTATAATTAATCGTAGCACACCTTATTCCATTACATAGGTAAAAGTTGTACATTCTATTTTCAAATTAATACCTTCTCGTCGACGCCTTCCAGCCATTCCTTTGAAATCCAGAGTAACTTTATACCCTTGATTTTGTGCAAGCTCATATCTGTCTGCGATGTAATTTAAGTGAGACTGTGGCTTTGGATTACACGCTATGCAGTCTAGAACATCTTTTCTTATTAACACTTCCAGTTTCATCTCAGCTGGATTATTATGTGAAATAATGAATTGTTGTAGTTTGAAATTTGTTCAGCCGTTGTCACTATTTATTTTGCTAGTCTTAAGAGCGAACAGGGGGCGCACCACCACCTCCAAATCAGTATTATTTTAATGTGGGAAAGAGATGAAGCTCAACAGGATGTATAGCTCCATTCGCTCCAGCTCTTTCCCCCACTGAAGTAAGATTAAAATAATACTGCTTTAGAAGTGGTGGTAGGCCCCCAGCGCCTGCGATTCTTCATACAAATGTATTACATTTTTTTCTTCCTGAATGCCTCTAGAGCAATCATTTTTTTTCATAAAATCAAGGTCTGCTGTAGACACGTCCATGTTATTTTCCTTTTTTTCAGCAACTTATTGGTAAAGAAAATATGACCCTCCAAAAATTACAAAAATGCCCCATTTTTACCGCCGTGATTAGAGGACTACAAGACGATGAAAAGTTTTTAAAATAAAAGAAAATGATAGGAACCTGGACATTCTCTTTCTTAAAATTTTAATGTAAAAAATAATTGAATAGGTTCGGTTTTCGAGGAGAAAAAAGGAGAATACGAAACGTCGTTTTTTTGTGATATTATCGGTCTGGGCCGCGCTGTCCCTATACCACTCTACGGGGGCAGACTTGAGGTAAGACAGCGGCAACAGTTTCTTCAAATACCTATTTTTAAAATTCCTCGCAAGCCCGGTTCCCTCATAAGGAAACGGATTATTTGAATGTAGCACTGTGTTTATATACAGATCAAAAAGGTATTCACTAACTAAATAATACGATCGATGACGCGACTACTCTAGCTCGCGGTTCATTGTTTGCTCCGGACCGGATGCGGCGGTCACGCGCCTGTGCTTCTCGGTGCCTGTTCGCGGATCCACCAGTGCATACCCATACTGCTCGATATGCTCCCACAACCCAGGCCATCAATCTGCTGAACGCCCTGATTGCTCAGGAGCCCGATGTTGACATATTTATGTATGCAGTAAATGTATGTTAAATGTTTGCATTACATTTTTTACCTTGTTATTGGCTTGCTGCGCGCTTTGGTGTTTACTGTAAGTGTAGCAAGCAGTTGTTATATAAATAAATAAATGCTGGATTCCTGAAACATTTGGGGAATAAGAAAGCAACTTTTTATCAACGCCCTAATAAGTTGCCGATACTACTTTGTTAACTTTGACTAAAACGTAGGAAAATAACTCCCATCATTCATTCCGCTAAAACTTTTAAATAAACTCAATTAATTAACCCCCGACCATAGATTTAGTACGCGCCGGACGCCATCGGACAACAGTGGAACGAGGGTTAATCTGTAAATCATGTCAACTTCACTCTGCCGTTAAAACCTAAATACACGAAACAGTTTTAAACGAGACTAGCCACATTTTGACACTGCCTTACACTCTTATTGCAAAGGCATAGGGTAGGAATTGAAAATGTGTTCGGATATCCGCAATTAAATGGCCAGAGACGGGCATATATCAGCGGGTGGTGAGACTGTGCCCCCTAGCGGACAATCATGAAATGCTTTTATTTTTTCAGTCAGCCGCCCGTTATTGCCTCATCAGAGGTTGTTATGGTCTGGGGCACTGCAGTTACCGCCGCCATTGCAATTTATACACGTTAACGTAAGTAAGTACATGTGTAACACCCCTGTGTGGAGTACTTTGGAAAGTTAAGCGCACGAATGAGGAATTATGTATGAGGAGCTCATGCTTTGCTGGTTCCATATTTTACAGGGTAACGGTGTTTTTTCAGCTGCACTGACGATGTAGGATTCTGAACTTTCAAGAGCGAATAGCTATAGATGGTACCTAACCAATTGAAATGGAGTTAATGCTTGGTAAGTTTTAACCTAATTTATTATATATAGTATACAACAAGTAAGTTCTACATTCGAACTTATTCAATCTATACCTTCTAAGTTTTTCTTACCCATCACTGATATCGGTGAAGGAAAACATCGTGAGGAAACCTGGACTAATTAATATAAGTCTGAAATCGACAATCGGGAACTAGCCAATCCGCCTTGAGCAAGCATGTTGATCAATGCTCGTGCCTGCTGAATGAGCAGAGGCCTTTGCCCTGCAGTGGGACAGTTACAAGCTGGTATTATAAAGGTCATCGCTCATTATAACAGCATCGCTCCGATACGGCATATAACTTATCTTTCAAGTTAGGATTTTAAATCAAATGCATTAAGTCTATTTTACGATGGCTATACAGAATAGTGGACACGTCACGTCGCGCCGACATCGATAGCCCGCTTCAAGCTCACTCCTCGGCAAAGAAACGCCTGCAGACGGTGTGGATGCCGACACCTCGCCGTCCGCACGATGAAGTATCACCGCCCGAGCAAGGTCCTCGCGTTGCTCGCACGGCTGCCTCCCCTTTGCCTGCGCACCATTCCTTCTGTTAGCTAACAACTAGCCGTTGGCGCGTGGAAGGTGAGCGACCAGTAAGCGGCGCATTTACAACAAGCTGTCACCTCACCGGCGGCATGCCAGCAGCAAGCGGTCGTCTTGCTGAAGGCGCGACGAGCGGGCGGATATTTTTCGAGGTGGTGCCGCAAGGCAGGAGCGATGCGATTATAATGAGTCAAACTCTCTAATATAACCCCATCTAATCAAATACTAACTAACTATTTGTATCAATATAAATGAATTGCGAGAAGCTATACATGGAGTTAATAATAGTTATAATTGGGCGCTGTTACGTTTGACAGGCGAATCGTTTAATCAACGCTTGTAATTACATACCGAAGTCAAATATTATCGTATAGGACTAATACTGTGTAATCAATTGTTGCATATCTATACGTTTATGTGGTTATGGTACGTCTAGTGTTGGCATTTCTCTTTGTTGGCACCTACATAGCCAATAATGTTCCCACTGCTGCGACACAGGCCTCCTCTCGGTGAGAGTGAGTGGGCTGTAATCTTCCACGCGGGCCCAGTTCGGGTTAGTAGATGTCAAAAGTCTTCGAATTTTTATGGTTCTAGGAAAACATGGGTCGCTCACAATAGACCTTATCAGAAGGCTAAAAGTCACCCAAAGGGTAATGGAGAGGGTTATGCTTGGAGTTTCCCTACATGAACGAATCAGATATCGCCCGAAGAATTGCCAAACTTAAGTGGTAATGGGCAGGGCACATTTCTCTTAGAACAGATGGCCGATGGATGGCGACCGCGTGCCGGAAGACGAAGCGTTGGAAGGCTTCCCACAAGATGGACCGATGACCTTGTGAAGGCTGCAGGAATCCGCTGGATGCGGGAAGCACAGAATCGGTCAAATTGCCGGTGTTTGGGAGAGGCCTATGTTCAGCAGTGGACGTCTTTTGGCTGAAATGATGATGATGATGAGGAAAACATCGCGAGGAAAACGGCATTTCCTCACGTTGTTTTCCTTCACCGTTTTAAGAGCAGTGGTGATAAAATTATGTACACAAAGTAAAGCGCCTGTCTGGGTTCGAACTTTTCAGCTAGTAAGTTTTACACTGCTATAGTTAAGGATTACATTATGTCAAACAAAGATAAAGGTACATTCAGTTGTAGGTAGATACCTACACTAAACCTATTTTTATAGCGATCTTTCGGGTGTATAACTGTGCGTTTGCGCTGGCGAAACTTTCACAACAAAACATGTTGAACTCTCTAGTTCCTGTAAAACATTGTATGGAACATTGACAGAAAATGGAGATTTCAACATGTTTTGTTGTGAATGTTTTGGGTCAGTTTCACGATGTCTATCTGCCCAAAACGGTAAAGAATTTTCTGACGAAAGTTATCCGGAGGCGGTGAAACAGGCCGTATTATGTCATAATATCTTTCAATATACCTACTCGTATTCAAGTAGGTATATTCTGTCATTAATTACAATACATCCGCAGGAAACAAATTAATGGCCGTCAAGGCTTCAATAATAATGTAACACAAATGAATGAAGAACTGCGGGATATCAATAACAATAACGATAAACAGGAAACCTTGGATCAACTAATAATGATAATTATGTTGGTATTAAGATTACTAAGAGTTTCAACATCCAGACAAACCTATTGAGGTTTTTGTGATGTTTGTTTTGTTTTTATTTAGCGCATTCAAGAACACTGAACAAGACACAATAGAAGTTTTATTGTTTTAACGCCTATTTAGTGCGCGTTTAGTAAAAAATATATAAAAAAGTACTATTTTTGATTAATTGAAATTGATAAAAAAGGTAAATAATTTAGATTAATAGTGACTGAAACTGTGGGGAATCTTGCTCTATTTCCAAGTAGGTTCAGTATTGGAAAAAAAAGTGTGCGGTCGGGGGAACCCCATCAGGAACGAAGTGCCTTCTCACGTATGAATTAAAACAATAACAAAAATTTTGCAGCCGCCATCTTGGATTTACATTTTAATGTCACTATCGGCTTTAGCACCCTCGAAAACTATCAAGACGGCACCCACGTCTGAAAATTTGAAAATTTTCGCAGCCGCCATCTTAGATTAGATTTGAACCAAATTCACACTTTCTCTCTCTCTCTCTCCGGCATGCAGTGGACTCGGACTGATGTCTACAATTTTATTCCACGTCACTGTAATCACTTTACTCTTTTCTTTTGTTTTTTTCTGCCGGCATTCTCTCTCTTTCCTTCTCTTTGAATTTGAAGAGGACAGTTGCAAGTATTAACAATTTTTAGCGTGACGATTTCTGAAAGTTTACAAGCCGCGTTAAAGAGCTTCGATCCAAAAACTAGGTATGTACTAAACGAGTTAAGATGCTTCTGGGAAATATTTTATCTATAATTGTCTGGATCGGGGGGATTAAAGTTTACTAGTACTTATCGAAAAGTTTGAACCATCTTCGCATCCCCAATCTTACCTTGAGGTTAATGATTTTCACTTATCCTTCCAGCATACATGAAAAACTTTTAAAACTAATTTACCCACTTAAAAAACTTTCCGTTACCAACTATATCGGGAAGGAACATGCAAGTGCAATTTGGAAGGAAACTTTTGAAAGTGCTTCCTAACTTGAGTTGGTAACAGCACTGTATGCAAACTGGGTGGCGTAATCACTGTGCTTAACACCCCGTTACCGAGACCACTTCCCGTGTCTCTTGCCTATTGCCACGGAGTAGTGGGAACATGGAGTAACACTGCGAGCAGTTGAGTTGTTGTAGTGGCAGTTGAAAATCTGTCGACATCTCAGCATCATTTTGATACAAAACAGACTATCTTTCAATATACGTTTCGTTCTTCTTCTTAGCGTGTCGATGGCAATCTAAATGGATTTATCCCTGGTCCTGTAACGTGCAGCTCACAGGACACGCAGAACATGATATTAAGTGTCCCATCGTTTGTGGAACAGCACCACATTTACAGTTCAAGGCGGAGTCGTCCATGAAACTCCACCTAAACAGGTTTTCCTTGCTTCGGTCAACATGGGTCCGTATTCTATTTAAAGACTTCTAGGTTAACCAAGGCAACTCATGTCCAGGCGGGAGATCTTCAGTGTTCTTTCGTTTATCCCGCAAGATTCATAATTTCAGCCTTTAAAATATCACTGTTGAGTGATCATATTATGCCAGCATAAGATGATGACAAATCTGCCTTACCACCAATCCGCTTTATACGAGAATACTTAAAAACCATTTACTTATTTATAGTTTCTGCATACTCCCATAGCAAAAAGGCTTGAGTTATTTATATATATGTGTTATACACTTTTTCACATAATTTTATTATTTTTGAAGTAAAAACTTCTGTAGGCGTTGAGCGATTTTTAGTAGGGGAAAATCTTATGGGTTAACTTCAAAAAGTATAATCTGTAGCTATGCATAGTTTTAAGTTTTCACTTCTACCGGTAGTAACCATAACTGCCTATATTTCTAAGTTTGTTTACTATCTACTCTAATAAGCATCGCAATTATTCGCCCTTCGTTTGTTGTTCACTCTGTGTTAACTAACTTCTCTGTTTATAGGGAGGGAGGGGTTCACGAAAATCTACTTTCAGACGAAACTAGACTAGGTTAAGACGCCGCTTTGTAAAGAAGATTCGCTGGAACCGAAGTTTCATTAAAGAACATAAGTGAGATTCATATCCATCACGACTGGATCGTGGATTTTGTTCTCAATCCCCGAAAATATATTTGTAGAAATGAAAGTGGGAAGATTAATTTCTGATATTTGTGTTCTTTGCACGCACACACACTCACACACACTATTTTAGAATATATCTCTAACTTTATTTTTATTTTTTTACTTTTATTTAGTTATTAGTTATAATAGTTCAAGTCTTATTAAATGTTGTTTAGTTCGAGATTTTACTTGTAATTTTTTGTTTAAATTGTATTTTCTTTTTGTACACCACTTTTACCATTTCATAATTTGTCATTGAAGAGCGGGATCTCCTAGCACAGGTATATATTTTACTTAAAAGGAGTTTCCCTATGTAAGATTTACTGTAAAAGTTGTATAAGTTTCTGCAATAAACCTTTGAACCTTAAGTAACCCTTACATAGTGTTCTCATTACATCCTTAACAAAAATAAAACCCTTTTTTATTTATCGCCGAATTTTTATGTTCAGGTTTCACTGGAAACGCTTTCGAGTTTCGACAGCTTAATTGGTTACTGAGCTTAATTTAAAACCTTTTAAGTATTTGTCTTTGTGCCTGATTCAGATGTCCCACTAATGTTGGATATTTTGGGAGAACTTAAAATGGTCTTGTGCTCGATAATTTATGCTGCTTAACATTTTTATTTTAAGAATAACTGAAATTGTAAGCTTAGTTTTAAAGCGTTTTTTTTACTCCGTTAATTGTCAAAACTTTACCTGAAGAATGTCATGACCAAAAATTAAAAAATTAAATGATCTCATCAGAAATCAATTTATAAAAAAATTGATCATAATGTTTAAAATGATAATGTTTCTCATAATCATAATGATTCTCTTCTACCCACTTACCTCATCATGTAAAGCTAGAAAGAAAATACAAAAAGTTTAGACTGTAACTGAACACATCAAAATCAAAACAATATACATACTTGTTTATTCAAATTGCCAGCCACCGCCTACCAACAATTTAAAAGCAAAGCTGGCCTGATTAATTTCAAAAGCATTAACGTATTATGTTACAAGTGGGGTGAATGATATAAATTGACTTTTAAAACTAAAGACCATTTAAATACAAACTATAGATCTGCCTATCATTTTCTTTGGAATGTTGATGGTCTATTTTGCAATTCAAATTGATAACATTTTGAGAGTAGGAAAACATGTTTCTCAAAAAGTGAGAATTAATATTAAAGGGGTAAGTAAGTTACATTTGGTAACAGTGAAAATCTCATGGGACAGTTTGCAAACAGTTATATATGATATTCATATATTTTTACCTAACAATAGACAGCTACATGTTCTGTTTCATGATTTAATTTTTAAGGCTTGTGCAGACCAGCGCGACTTGTCGCGCGACGCGACACCGGTTATTGTTATACTGTGAAGTTTTCTTAGAAACTGTATTGTTCGTGTCGCGTCGCGCGATAAGTCGCGCTGGTCTGAACAAGCCTTTATTCCAGATTATATTTTTTATCGCACTTGTTGCATTCTTAAGAGTCAATCCTTGGTATTAAAGGCCTTTCATAGTGTTGTATATCTGCACACTAATTGTTTCATAATCTGTTTCATTTTGACAGTTCAACAACATTCATTGCGTTATTTACGTTGTTGAGCAGACATATTTTTCGAACATATAAAGCAATGGAATAGCAATATCCTTCAAAATGATACAGATTATGATTGAACGTGTGTTACGCAATTAGGGTGCTCATTTTGTATCACAGTGATCTTTGTTCTCGTTGCTGTCAAAGGTAAAGTAGCTGGAAATGACTGTAGTTTCACAAGAGTACAAGAGTACTGTCACACCTACATTGTCAAAGTAACATCCAACTGCCAAAATAAGGTGCAACTATTTAGCCATAAGGTGTCTCCACCCTTATGTCTAAATAGTTGCACTTACCTGCTTACTTACCATTTAAATACCCATACACAATGGCCAGTGTTGGACCAACCTCCATCAACTTCCATAGGTCTATTTGTACGAGAGATCTATCGAAGTAGTTAGCAGGTAATGAGGGTAAGGGTCACATATTTGTGTTGCTAAGCCTTAACCCGTCAGGATTAACCTTTTCAGTGACAGTTCAATTTGAAGACGACTGATATACTTACCTTCCTATAGCAAAAGTATATAAAAATTGTATGGCGTCTAGTCTATAGAAAAAGGAACAGAAATATTTGTATAAAAACATTTCGCCATGACTATTTACACTTCCATAAAATGTAGCTTTTAAAACGGAATAGACTGTTTATGCTATCGGTAAAATCCGTAAAGGCATCAAAAATTATTCGCAGGGTAGCATGAGCGGACAATGCAGCCGTGAGGTGTCGGATGCGTCACGTGTCGCGCCGCCACGTCGCGCCGTCGCGTCGCCGACGCCTCCCACGTCGCCTAGCAACCCTGCACCCCGCATTTATAATCTCCACGGGTGTGCTGACCTCCTAGTACTTTGCACACAAATCGCTGCTAACGTGTTTTAAGTTTTCAATCTAAATTCCAGCATGTTTACGGAAACAACTCGCAGATAACATCTTGAGAATTTCCTTAATTTTCTTTATAGAGAAACTACTTTAGAGAACAACTTCTATAGAAAAAGTAAGACCTGCTGTAGAAGAAACTAAAACAATAATAAATAGTGAAGTAAAAGGAAGCTCTTAAAGACTGTACCAACTAAACTACCTCTTACAATGAGTTCATAAACAAAACAGATTTAAAATAATCTTACTAAAGGTATTGTAAATATAGCAACAGCAAAAGTACCACGTACGACACAACTCAGATGTAGCATACATTTGAAAATTTGCATTCATTCATTTCAATTTTACGAATGTATTTGGTTATGTAACTTTACAAGTTGTTACGTTTGCGTAAAAATCAAATTTTCACCTAAAGCAGTAATAAAGATTGGTGATTTTGAAGGCGCACTCAGTTCGGATGGTGATCGGTTTTAGTAATTTTGCCGATGCTACATCTAAGTTGTGTCATAATGTAACCAGTTTTATTCGAAATATGTTCCATCCAGCATGTTATATTATTTGGTAAAATACATAGAGATACGACATGAAATATTAAATATGTAATAATTTGCTATTTTATTTCTGTTATTTACCCTGTATACTCGTAAAAGCAAAGAGAATATTTTTACCATCATATTTTACAGCTCAAAAAATCAAAAAGCGTTCCAAGTAGGTATTCTATTGTTTTAAAAAGGCTATTTCAAGACATCAATCGATGACTAAATAATCAAAAAAAAAAAAATTTTTTTAAATGTTATTTAATTGTATGTGATGTTTTTTCTTTTCTGGACATTTAATTAATTGATTCAAAATATCGTTTTCTTTTCTAAGTCACATAATCTAATGACACCTAATGTGTCACTCATAAATTTGTATGTCTTAATTATGACAGAACATAGCGCACCCCCTATTTATGTTTCACAAATAAACTGATTGATTGATTGATTTGCTTTTTCTACCGTTTTGACTTTTAACCTATGACTATTTGACATTATTGTCAGATTGCTAAATTGTTATGACTGTTAAAGGGTAATCGTAGGAATTCTTACTGGTAAAAAGTCAAAACACACCTTTTCATGCAATTTATTGTTAATACAATATTTAATTAAATATCATCCGGTTTTTGCTTGAACATAATTATGTAGGTAAAAACATGGTAAAAGCTGCAAAAACCTTTACGATTTTCAAAAACGGAAGATCTGATTCTGACATTATTATAATGAAGTTATCAAGCAAGCACCTTCCATTAAATGCTAACGATTATAAATAAAAGACAATGTTATAAAGGATTCCTTATTCATTTAATGTTGGGCGACAACCATAAAAAAGATAAAAGGTAAGAATTTTCTTTTAAATTACGATTTAAAAGTTTGTCGGGTGAAATATGTCGCTCTATCTGTCAGGAAATTTAAAATTTAAATCATAAAAAGTGTTTTCGCGGCGGGCGCCATGTAGCTAAATCGAAGAGTTTTTCCGACCAGGCGGGCTTTTTACGGCTAGTCTTTATTTTAAACTACCATTATGTTGGAAAATATCCCACGAGAAAGTACTACTGGGATTAAAAGTACCCTATGTGTTCATCCAGGTTATAAAATATCTGTGTGCCAAATTTTATCCAAATCCATTCAACTGTTTTTGACCCAATCCGGAACATACATCCAGACAAACAGACAAACGGAGAAAACTTCTTCGTTACTATTTTATTAAGTATATCTACTAGGCTGTTTTGTTTTTATATTTAGCACACAATTATTTCAAATACTACAATATATTTACATTTATCATTTACGATTACCTAGTAATTATAGTATTTATACTTATATCCATAATATCCATAACTAAAAGTCATTTTAGATCCCATAAAATACTTCACAATCAATATAAATAAAACCATACCTATTATCAACAACATAATACACTTTACATTTCTGCAAAGGCAGCGGAAAATCAATTTTAAAACACGGAACATTAAAAACGCAGTTTGCGACGGCAATCAGAGAGAGCAATAATAGCTCGAAGCGATTACTTCACTATTACGAAGTAGTCGGAGCAATCTACGTCATAAATCTATTAACCCTGTATCGAACGTAGTTTGTTTATTTTTATGTGACAAATGTCGAAATCTATTCTGTTTAAAATGCTGAGATTTGACTCTGGGACTACGATAGCCAAAACCCCAAAAGTGTATTCTTTATGAAATTTTGGTAATTTTTCTATATAAAATCTATTTTGAAGCTTTATGCAAAATGGATTCCGAGTAGTTTCTTAGAATTATATGACTCCTCTTTTATTTTACAAAACTATGCAGACTCTTCCGTGTTATACTTAAGAATAACTTCAACTACTCATCAAAGTTCCTTAGAACGTACAGAAATGCTTCAAGAGTTTACAACAATAATAAGTCAGAGACTGAAACATAATTCTTCTTAAGCAACTCACTTCCTTAAAACAAATTAATCAAAAACAAAACATTTGTTCAAAATTGAGGATCTCAATTAAAGTTTGGGTTGAGATTATTAAATTACAAATTATAAAATAACAGTCGACCGTTTTCGAAGTTGTTGCTAATCTTGATGATCCCTTTGGGTCGTGTGGCCACCCTAATGTGTCAACAGAAGGGGGTCTATTAGCCCGGACAGAGCATTACCTGGCGCTGTCATTTGTTGCGTTCGCAGATTTCGGGTCACGTGTCACGAGATTTAATTCAGGAAAAAGCCGACGGAAACCGGAGGTTGGAAACAAAATGTCCTCCAGTTAGGTTTCGCTTTGGTCGTAAGTTAGTTGATGAAGGATTTTGGTACACTTAATTTGTAACCGCCTCGAAAATCTTCTGTTACTTGAGGCAATCGAAATATCACTTGATTACGTTATACAACTTTCAATTGTTTTTCTTTCACATTTACAATATGAAGGGATACCCCAAGGTACCGTTCCAGGCCCGGTAATATACTAATATAAAACAATTGCCACTCAACTGGTCCGAGTCCAACAAAGAACGGAAAGTTAACTGAACAAAGAAAATTATATTGACCAACCGTAGCCAATAAGTTCATTGAATTGTCGAGATTTCCATTACTGTAAGAAATCACATGGAACTAAGCTGTCGATAAGAAATACTTGTTAAAGTTTAACGAATATGGAAAACGATGTTCAATAAGTAATTTGATGTGGCAACGCAATCCGATCGCAATCAACCGGGCGATGCGTTCATGACGTCACGATGACGCAAACAATTTGCAATTAGCGATCGTCCATCATTTGTATTGTAAATAATAATCTTCAGTAACGTGATATTAAATAATGTCCTGTTAATTGTCCTATGGATGACGTATATTGTGAAATGGAGCATCCGCTTTCAGAAATAAGGGTCAATTTTGTCATTGGGGTATAAGGCCATTCTCTATATGTAGTGTTAATCTTTTGCTGTAATATTAAGACAACTTTTTGCTACTTTAATCCCGAGGTGCCGAGGTAGGGCAGTAATCTTATATAAGTGGGGTTGTGGGGTTGTGGGGTGTGTGTGTTGGGGGGCGAAGTGGCTCACTCTGCTCTCGACGCTTGACATGTCCATGGGGTCCGGGTTCGCAACAAGTCAATCGTCATCCTGAGGATGATGTCTCGTTGAGAGGCATGAGACATGTGTCGATTTCTTACAGGGTTCTTTATATATCTAAATATACGTCGTCTATTGTACGTTACTATAATCATTTAAAGGTAGCATAAGCATAAGCATAATCAGCATAATATAACGTTCTCACTGCTGGGACACATGCCTCATCTCTGTGAGCGGGCCATAATCCACCACGACACCATGTCATATGATATCAAGCAAACCGCACTGGGCCCCCAAAAATCATCTTTGTATTACTTTGTATATTGCCTACCATCTAAGCCAAACATTAGCATTGGTTTCACTTTAATAGTGCAACTGACAGGCTTCAGGAACGATTGAAAATGCTTCCTGAAAAGTTTTCCATTGCTCAATGAACGAATGAATGAATGAATGTTGCAACATTTTTGTCAAAGACGCATCTCCCCCTATCGCTTTTCTTGGTAATATATTTGGTTCCGAAAATGCTTTAGAAAAGTTTTCTATTTCTCATTGCCAGTAGTACTGTAACATTTTTATCAAAGACGCCTCTCACTTCATCTCTATTCCCAGTATAGTTGGTTCTAGGAAAGAGAGACAATCGATGTTTCATCTTTCTATCGAATAAAATTGAGCATTGCTATAACAACTATGGAAATCCGGGGAGCTGGATTACATAAGAGCAGTCCATCACAGCGAAGTTGTGAACACAAACGGAATAGTACATGCCTGATCCTTTGCTCTCGTCACCTGTTTTCGTTTCGGCACATTGAGGATCTCGAATTCATGAAATGACAGTACATGTCCCATATTCCTGTGCTGAATAAATATTTGCTTAGGTAATGAAACTCGGTTTCATTTTATGCATCCAGGAAAGCTGGTGCATCTTTGTAAGACTAAGTACCTATGAGAATCGAATGGTACTTGCAAGTATTTACTCGTGCTTGTACGTATTGACTCCTATCGCTGCGCCCGCGTTGCCGTCAACCATAATTACCAAGTGCAAAGGGCACCTGATAGAAATCCGACAACTGACGAAACACGAATTTGCCGAGGGACATTAAGAAAATTGTTGTTGTTGTTTCTTACTGTTTCAACACAATAAAGACCAAAGCAAAACATAGTAACATAATTGGGGCATCCAAAGTTACATCCCGAAGAAAAATATTGAAGATCAAAAATGAGCGAATCCCATAAAAAGAACCTTATGCTCTACTGATCCTCTGTTCAAAGGACACACTAATCTACTTATGCCGATTGAGTGATTTCAAGCATACGATTGTCAGAAGAAAGTATTGCTAAGGCTGAAACCACACAGGTCCTTACTTTGACTTATTTTCTTATTTTTACTATAATATTAAGTAAAAGCAGAAAAAAATCTTGCAAAACTGAGTAAGTACTTCTTCTTAGAAGTAGATTTCTGTTATATTGAGATTATTACGCCTACGTGGGAAGACTTGTGGGTCGCATTTTATTTAATTCGCGTAAAATTTATATCGGGCTGATATATAGAAAGCTTTTTAAAGTACAATGTTATACTATTTTCGTCAAAGTTAACGTAGGCTTTCGTACTGTAAAAAGATGACCTTAATGTGTTCTTCAGCGTAGGTTTATTTCAAGACATATATTATTTAATAAATAAGGGAAGAATGAACGTGTTAGAAGAAGCGGTAAGACTATAAGTGTATGTATAAGTATTACCTAATTTAGCAAGTTTTAAACGTCGGAATGATCACTGTATGTAAGTTCTGTTGAATATGTTTTGTAGGGAAAGGATCGTATGAAGTAAAGCACAGAAAGACAAGGCTAGACATTTATTTAATTAGACTTGTCATTATTTAATCAGAAAGCTAGTAGTCCGTTCGCAGAACTAGGTCTTCATGGAGAAGAAGGACAAGAAACTCCATGGAAACAGTATGACAGTATTCTATCAACACAATCATAATAAGCAATAATTACGGTATAATATCAAATTACTTAACTTACGTGACACCTGGTCGGTCTATTCCATTCGAAAACGGCACTAGAACCAACCAACTGAACATCCACCGAGCAACTGACTCGATATCGAGTAGTCGTCTCTGCACCCCCGAAGGGGTTGCGAGGAATCGGTTTTGGGGCTTTATTGGCCCCTTGCCCGAGGGATATTTCTCTCGGCCCACGAAATCAGGGGCCCGTCATTGGGTTTCCCTCCCCCTCCTAGGAGGGGGTGGGAGTGCTTTAATGCACACCTATTGGCAAGAGGGGGGGGGGGGGGGGCAGCTTGCCTCCCCTCAGCGCTTTGGGGTGTGTTTCTGGGGTGTATCTGTAGGAGCGCCCTAAGTGCTTCACAACGCCCGTGCGACCAGGCCCCTGCTGGGTGAGATCCCTAGTTCCCTAGGGAAGGCCCAACAAAGGCCAGTCTAGCAACGAGAGCATCGGTTTTGGTTGGCGCTCCCCACAGTAGGAATCTTCCCCGCCCCCCGCAGCATGAACCAGATCTAGCCGGTAGCGCTGTAGGTCGCGGAGCGTTGTAGTGTGTGTCGAGCGACTTGAGTTATGTGTGCGTTGCTCGTGTGGTACTTTTTGGGTTTTTCTGCGAGTGTGGAGTCATGTGTGTGCGGGCCCCGCGCTTGGCGCCTATATTAACCTAGGTCGCTTTGCGCGCTGCGGGTGTCGTGTAGCGATTGTGGAGTTCTTTTTGTCATGGGGAAGCCGCGTGTAGGCTGAGGGCGACTTACTCAGAAGGGTCAATCCGGTGTTGCGCTACGTCTGCGATGGTGTCGCGCCGGAAGCGCTTGTAGTCTGGTGGGCGCGCGTGCCATGGTGCTATGTCCCTGATGTGGTGCAATTCAGAGACGTCGGCACGCGCGAACATCCTCCGCGTCAGGTTGGTGCATAAGTCTTCGACGCTCTCGATACGCAGGTCCCTGTGGATTCCAGAGTTCTTCACGAACCGAGGAGCTTTAGTTATTTGACGCAGCGTGATGTTTTGCTGCGTTTGGAGCTTCTTCTTGTGCGTCTCGGCGGTGAGGGCGAGCCAAGCCGGGGCGGCGTAAGTGAGTTGCGGTCGCACGTAGGTCTTGTAGATCCCCAGTTTGGTTCGCAACAAGAGGCGTGACGGGAGCACCGGGCGGAGGAGGTGACGAGTCACCTTTATCCGCGCCGGTGTTGCAGACGTGCGGGCCCATGGAGAGCCGGCTGTCGAGTGTGACTTCCAGGTACTTAGCGGTCTTGGTCCACTTGACCTCGGTCCCCGTGAGCTCGAAACTCGGTGGGTGCATACGGCCGCATGCCGTAACTATGATCGCCTGCGTCTTACCTGCGTTCACCGACAGTCTCCATTTGCTGAGCCAGTTGGGGAGGTCGTTCAGGGCGCACTGCATCTTGATGGCCGCGTGGTCAGCCGACACTGAAGTGGTGATGTACGCGGCGTCATCGGCGTACAGCGCGAGTTTCGCTGTGTGCGTGGCAGGTATGTCGTCGGTGTACACTGAGTACAACGCAAGACACAGCTCCCCTGCGGCACCCCCGCGGTATCGGGGCATGCGCTGGAGAGCTCGTTTTCCACCGAGACCTTGATGGACCTATCCTGTAGGAAGGAGGAAACCACCTGTATCAAGCGACGGGGCGCTGTGGTGAGGGTGAGCTTGTATATAAGGCCGGCGTACCAGACCAGCAGTATTCCTCGACATGGAAAAGGCATTCGACCGGAACGCCTTTTCCGTGTCGAGGAATACTGCTGCGGTGTACTCTCTCTTGTTCACGGCCGCTGTGAAGATGTGCAGTACCCTCGACAGCTGGAGCGTCGTGCTGTGCTCGGCCCGGAACCCAAACTGTTCCGGGCGAGGCGACATGTGCGGTGTCAGACTCGATAACGTTATTACAATCCTTTTTATGTCAAACATCTACCGCCATTTTAAATAAATCACAGATGTCATACTAAGGCTTAATAACCTCAAATACAGGTAATAATAAACAAATCATATGTAGTGAAACCGTTTTAAAACATTATAAAGTAATTAAGCAATTTAATAACAGCCGATTTGTTATTCTTAGATATAATTCAATAAAATATCAACAATAACTGACAGTTTTGTGCCAATAGTTTAAAACAACTTAATTTATTAAAATAGCAATATAAAATTAAAGATAAACTTCAAGTATCATTAAATATTACGCCAACATTTATAGTAATAACATCTAAATGGTTTTTACAAGTTAAAGAGTGTTATTTTCTGTAAAAACAATACCTAGCCAAATTAAGTACTTCGACATTGGTCCCAAGCTTTGTAAATATGACAGATGCCAGTATCCAAAAAACAATATTCTAATATTATAATAATCTTAAAATGAATTATCTAACAAACGCACCATCGATGGAAGCCAACAGAAAAATAAATGCATCCCGGAAACTTGCTATTCTATTCGTATAAAAAAAAACAATTCAAAATTGGAACATTGAGTCAATTTTTTCAGGCAGGGTATTCCCTTTGATTCTGCTGTTTGTTTGTATCCGTATCTAAAACCACATCACGCTGACGTTGCGTTGGCATTGCGTCTACACTGCATATTTATATGCTCGACGAAAGCCTGTACTGGACCAATGCAGGAGCTGAAGGCACTCCAAAACCATGACATGGCCGTTTTTTCTAACACGTAAATCGAAAGCTTCATCTGACCCTTTCAACCCTCTGGGAAATCTCGTTGATGCAGTATTATTGTTATAGTGAACGTTGTTACTCAATCACCTCACAAAAATCGTGTACTCTTTTGAAGTTTCCACTTACAGAAACGAAATCTTCTTCTTCTTTTTGTGTGGGCAGTGACTAACCTGGTGTCAGAGATTTAAAGCCGCCCAAGGGCCTCTGACGTGGATTCACATGTCGTCGAGAAATATCTCTCAGGCATGCGCGGGCTTGCGGACGGTGAGCAATGGGCAGCTCGCCGTCCGATAAGGACCAGGCCCGTGTCGACGGCGCGTTGTGTTCCACGCGCGCCTCAAAGAGATGTCAGCACCAACCGACGGGGTCGAAAGACCAATGCCTGCTGGGGTTGCGGGTTTGTCCGAAAGGGATATCGCGGCCCCGGCACACAGGCAACGGAAGGAACACGGGTGGGTTTTAGTCAGTAAAAGTCTGACACACCCTCTCGCTCTGCCCAGAGCGGGAGAAGTCATTTGATGATTTCCCACACTGAAAAAAAAAAAAAAAAGGCATGCCGGTTTCCTCACGATGATTTCCTTCACCGTTTTTGAGGCAAGTGATAATTATAAACTACGCACATGAATTCGCAATAAGGTGGCTTGATTAACCTACTTAATATTCTTTGGCCGTGGCACCAATTTTTAGGAAGTTTATATTATTATAATATCCTACCATATATATGTCACAAAGGGATATCTATCCTGTGCCGTTTCCGATCAGTCTCCGGTGTAATGCTTCATTGATGGTAGATATAGGTAGTTGGTTTTCAATCACTCACAACTCTTAACTCAAACTCGAAGCATTTATTTCAATTATAACATTTACAGGCACTTTTGAGTTATCACTTATCAAGGAGTCATTCAGTTTGAGTTAGTTGGTGAAGCTAATCGCCCATTCCAAACGAAGTAGGTTCCTGATGGAGAAGAACGGGCAAGAAACTCCATGGACACTCTTTTAAATCAAAACATTCTGTTACAGAGGTTATTTGTTCAACAATTACAATTTCCGTCCTTTCTAACACAACTTTTCTTTTCATCTTTATTACCCACACACACCATTGTGTGAGCGACCCTTTTCTCAAACTAGGCGAACATACCGCGTATTCCAATACAAAATCCTAGTACTTAGTTCAATGAAACTTACAAATAATGCTAAAATGCTTATCAGTTAATTATTTTATAATTAAACGAAGCTAATATTCACAAATACAAAGGTTATTCAGAATTAAAGTTAAATTAGAACCTTCATTACTTTTTACACCTTCATTCTTACTACTTTTGACAACATTTCCTGTGATTCAAGGAATTTAATCAAACAACAGGTATTCATTAGTAAATTGCAGTGTAAAATAATCTTATTCTATTATTGAAACTTATTTAGTTCTCGTATTAAATTATTACATTCAGTTATTGATCATAATATTCGCTAATCTCGCCATCTTCGTGACATTAGGTAGCGCTTCGTCATAAAGTTTATTACGTCAAATGACCACTTGTTAATATGACAAAAAACCAAAAAATCATTAAATAAATATTCCCTTTTAATTTTAACTTTAGTTTTAGCTCCAACATCGAAATTAGTTTAATAGTTTTTTTGTTTAGTTAATAGCTGGGCAGTAGATGGCGTTTGATCTCAAAGGAATCGATAGTATTCACAGATGCATGCAAATGGTTGTAACAGTATTCCACAGTAACCCATAGAGGGTAGGATCAACGACTTTATGGTGAATAACAATTATAATAAATAGTTACGCATAAAATTATGTTATAATCTTTACAGTTAGACGCTTTTGCGCTGACATAATTATATTATAATCAATCACGCAAAAATAGGACAACGGATTTACATGAAATTTGGCACACAGATATATAAATAAATATAACTTGGATTAAAATATAGAATATATTTTTCCGGAGACCGCAGACGAAGTCGCGGGCAGAAACTAGTATTTAATCATTGTGACAATCAGTTTACTAGTTTGTCTTTTAAACTGATTGTCATATTTGACAAATTCGTAGAGAGTATGATACACGGAGATAGCCATTGGCTTTTTATCCAAGTATCAAGTAAAGCGAGTAAACAAATTATTATTGCCTCATTACACCACAGTGAACTTGAGGAAAGCGGTCTGGCTAAAATTAAACCTTCCTAGAACTTTGGGTCACAGCACACAATGGCTTCCCGCAACCCTCATCAGGTCATCAACCTTTACTTCCTGGCTTGTGGTCACTTCCGATCACTCTGCTGTTACCCTATATTAATTCTCGTTATCATTACTCCCACATTTCTGGGAAATATTATGTTTGAAAGATTACTCATAATATTATGGACTAAACTGTGACCATAGTGGCTGGGTGTAGTCAATGGTTGCGCAATAGGCGCGAGATCAATCGGCGCCATTTGTGTATGGCGAGTGGCGCGGGCGTGACGACGGTGTGGCGCGGGCGCTGTGCCACCCGTTTCATATTTCATACAACATTTATAGGGTTGACGTGACGCGAAACAAAACACAACGCCCGCGCCGCACCGTGTCGCCTCGCCCGCGCCACGTATCTTGTGTATGTTCCGCACCACGTCGTTCCTATACATTTTGTACGAAATATGTAACGGGCGGCGCAAGGCCCGCGCCACACCGTCGCCACGCCCGCTCCTCGCCCGCGTTCCTCGTCACTTGTGTATGTCCCGCGACTTAGCTGTTGTACTCTTGCTAACTCTGCCAAATAAATAACATTTTCTTGTGGTGGTAGAATCACGTCAAAAGTCCGAATACAACGGGTGGGGATTGAACACACGATGTCTCGCAAGTTTTCGCGATTGTGTCTTAGCCATTATAGCTATTGCTCCTTATCATTCCGGAAGAAAGTTCAACATTTACCATCAAAAGATTGTAATCAAAACCTAATTTATTCCAATACGTCCTTCTCTTGAACGTCACTAATCTCTGTTAATGTAAGTTTATAAGATAAATTGTATGGGATAAGATTTATCGTCCACTTCCGATGAGTCGGCATGATAATGGCAGATAGTCGCAAAGGGAAGCTGTGTTTATATTAGGCGGTTTGAGCGGTTCTTGTACATTAATCATTGGGGACAGTATTGGTTAAGAATCGGTTACCGTGACGTTTTGTTTAATCATAATAATTTGCTTCATTTTTTTGTTCGTTGTGAACATCAACGTAGTTGGGAAAAGATTCATTAGTTTGTTTGACATATTCTATACTATTAAATAAGCAATATTTGTATATATATGTCGGAAATACGTAACTGACTTGAATAATCGGGAAGCCAGCGCTGCCTATTGGCGGCGCTCGACAGAGTCTACAACATGACGCTCGGTGCGGCCGTCGGCCGGGGCTCAGCAGAGTTGACTTCATGGGTGGCGGTCAAGTGGTGAAGACGTTTCGAAACTGTCGCGCGTTTCGAATAGTTGTTTCGTGTAACTACAGTGTGTGAAATGCTAGTGTGATTGTTATCGTAAATTAATATTGATCGGAACTGGAACGGTTTTTCTATTGTGCAATAAGCAACACTACCCATTAGTACGCCCACAGTTGTTAAAATATGCCTGATATAGAAGGAGATACATACCCTCCTCCGACATACATAATTATATATAGAACGTGTCCCAAAATTCAACGATAAGCGGGCACCAGACGTTGGACCTGCTCATCACTACCCGAGAAAAAATAAAGATTTATTTTTATTTTTTTGTAATTTGTGTTAACTATCTTATACGTACTATTAAATGAGCATTCTCTATTTTCACCATAGCAGAGCTCGGTTATAGAAAATAATATGTAAATCAACTCAGCCTGTCGCAGTCCAATGGTGGACATAGACCTCTCCCAGGTTGCACCACAACACCCTATCCTTTGCCTTCTGAATATGGGGGTCAGTTTTGGGGGGCAATAAGAAAATTAAGAAAAAAAGTTTTGCAAATTGTATCGTGTCACATATCAAATAAAAGGACTTGTTATGAGAATCTTAAATATATTTATTTTATAATTTTAAAATAAATAGTTTTAAAGATATTTATAGATACGTATATATAAATATAGTAAATAGATGAAAATTTACCATTCCTCCCCCCCCTTATCTCCGAAACTACTGAGCCTAAAATTATGAAAAAAACTGAGAATGGTTCTTTACTCATAGATTACAGGAAAACCTATAAAAAGTCTATGGTATTAAAATTACATAGTAAATCTCTCATTGTGAGGGCCTTTGCGATTATGGTTATAGTTTGATAGAAATGTCGGCATTGCGACAAGGAATAAATTTGAAGTTCATACTCGAAATCACCATGCATATATAGAATCACAGTGGACACCGCTAGAAACCTCTACGTATACTGTTAAGCAATGGAAGTCGTCAAACCTAAAAGTACATCGGTCTCAATTTCCAGTTGTACCACCTGAAGGAATGACAATTCATAAATCTCAAGGCTCTACTATGGAAAAAGTAGTTGTTCATTTAAGTATATATCTGACACGCCCTCCCGCTCCGGCCAGAGCGGGAGAAGTTATTCGATAATTTCTAACCCTAAAAAAAAAGGGATAGGGCATTGTGAATGCCTCCAATTCAAAGCATTTGGTGTTCAGTCACGAGCACCAATATATCCACTTAGCAAAATTCAAAAGCGATTTTCGCATGGAATAATGACTGCGACTATATTCATCGTACGGAACCCTCTCCACGCGAGTTCAACTCGCAGTTGACCGGTTTTTTGTAAACTGAAGCATACTGCAAACTTTATTAATTTAAAATATTTCTATTTCTGCTGCTGCTTAATGTTTCTATTGCTGCTGGTAGGAATACTGCAAGAGTTAACTAGCATTTAGAAAATGACAACCGTCCCATTTTCTAAACGCTCGTCAACTCTCCTTTGCACAAAGCGATTTACTATCGATTCATTTCCACTAAACACCCACTCAACGAATGCCGAAATGAAATCCTACAAATTCTTACTTCCGAAGCTGCACGTAGCAAGCGCTTTTTTGCTTGCACTATATTACATAAGCATATCGTAGCTGGTACCTCCTACCGATACGTAATTTCAGTACGCGACGGCGCGTTTCCTCATACAAATTAGCTGTACGTGGCGTTGCGACGCATATGAGTCAGGTACTGCAACTTACTTGTAGTAACCCGTCTCTCATTCAACGCGTACACTTGTGAGGAATAATAAGTATGGGGTACCTATCATGGTATTAAGTAAAGTGTAGAAGCAAAGGCACGAAAATAGGGTTGTAATTTTCGGGAGGAAAGCTAAAACTTGACTAAAGGACATCGCTCATCATAACAGCACCGCTCCGACACGACAAATAACTTGTCATACAAGTTAGGATTTTAAATCAAATATCTTGGGATTACGGTTGCTGAAAAAAATCTAATCCCTTCTTCTTTTCCAATACATAGACTTCCAAAAGAATGTACACGAAATTTAATATAAAAACATTAATGTATGTAATCACTAGCGACCCGCTCCTACTTCGCACGGTTGTTACGACTTGACAAAACATCGAGATTTCTTAGGTAAACGTTACTTTGATATTAACGTATTATACACATAAACCTTCCGGAATAAATTCTCTAAGCGATGGTGAAAACCTCATCAAAATTTGTTGCGTTGATTAGAAAAACAACGCGGACATACAGACAAACACGAAAAGTGACTGTGTTTTATAATATCTATACATATATGTACATATAGATAGATATAGATATAGATTTAGGTAAATATATTATAGACATTCCACAATCAATAGATAATCTGGCTTCGAAGTTATTAACAAACAAATCACTGAATGATGTGTTTCCCCACACAAAGTAATAAAAATGTGGGTACAATTAATTCCCCATTAGATACGGCGAGGGCAATTCATATTCAATTTGTATACAAAAGATTTATAGTGATGCTAATGTACCTACTAAAATACTTATATAGCTTTTGGATGTAGTAGGATTTAGCAGCCAGTACGACAATTCATTCTCAAACGAATTTCTTTTAAATTCGCCATGAAAACGGGAACATTTACAGAACAACTGTACACATTAATTATGTTTTGAAAACGAATCAATGTGTGTGTGTGTGTTCAGTGGAAAATCGCATTTGAATATCGCTAAATGCACTCGTTACAAGCGGTAAAATTTTCTTCCGGGTGAGTGAACACTCTGCTCTACAGTGCTATGTGTGTTACCCACGTGAAGTATGCGATATTTTAATAATGATACCTAATAATAAATAAAATAAGTCAGTCTTGTGGAATCGGAAATACCGTAATGAATTCGTTTTCACCATATTTTCACCCGACCACGGCTCGGTCGCCCAAAGCTTAGAACAAGATGGCTACCTTAGAATAATGACATTGCAGCATGGAATTCGTAAGTACCTACTATCATGGCAGCATGGAATTAGTAAGTATCTAAAATTAAGTATTAAATGAGCATTCTCTATTTTCACCAGAGCAGAACTCGGTCGCCCAGGTAATATATGAATTTAAAAATCAAAATAATTACGCGATATAATAAAAACAAGCGTTTTATTTACTTCGGTACCATTAGCTTGCTGTGAGCTAACAGTCTAAGTATAGATCAAAGTCAAAGTCAAACAATTTATTTCAATTAGGCACATAAAAGGCACTTTTGAACGTCAATTTTACAAAAAATTGAATTATGTTTGTAATGTTTGAAGAATGCCTTACTAACATTAAGGGATTTTAATCCCGATTGTGAATAAAGAAAGTATAAAATAATAATATTTAATAGAACTCGAACAGGATAGGGCGGAAAAGCTTTAAGGTAATCTAATTCCTTTGCTTGACTTTCATAAATTACATCAGTTACCGAGCTAGCAATGTTATTCTTCAATTTTCAATTTATGAGACATGGTTTCTGATATTGCCGAGGTCAGAATAATTGTTTGCGATAAAACATGGTTCCTGTCGTTTACACAGCCTTAAAGAAAAAAAAAGGTTGTTTACCATCATTTTTGTTTTAAATTGTTATACAATGACGGCCGAAGGTTATGGTTCGTGGATGGGTGACCATCCATTACATATCGAAGCACGTTAAGCCGTCGATCCCGGGTGTCATTCGTAGATCTTTGAACATAACTGGGTAAAGGCTAGGCAGATTGATCGATTGAAACCATGCTAAATTAAATAATCAATTAACAAATCACTACAGAAAGAAAAATGAAAAATTGGTTTATTTGTCACAAAAACACGTACATACAAAAAGACAAGAGTAATCTTAATACAAAATTGATCTAACTACAGTACAATAATTTTTTTAATGTCCCTTGGCAAACTTCGTGTTTCGTCATTCGTCGAATTTGTATCAGTTGCCCTTTGCACTTGGTGCTTGAACGTATTGACTCCTACCGCTGCGCCCGCGTTGCCGTCAACTGCAACAACTGGCAACTGATAGAAATCCAACGACTGACGAAACATGAAGTTTTCCGACGGACATTAAGAAAATAGTTGTACGATATATATGAAATCACAAGCATAAAACAGAAATAGTCGGCACCTGTACCTCATGACTGTGACAAGAAGGCTTAGAACAAGCATTTGTCTCCTGTGTTAACAAGGCAGTAGACAATGTACTATTGCGGATACTGGCGCCTGACCACTTTTCGACCTTATTGCCTTAGCAATAAGCTTCATCCATCTGGATTGTCACACGACATTGACATAATTGATTAAATAAAAAATAGACGTAAAAATTTCACATTGTAATTTTTTTACGTTTTGACGTAAAAAGTAGAAAGATGCGAAAGTTACTTTAAATATGGGTGAATATCAAAATATTAAATTTATACAGGGTGTTTGGTGCATCGAGTGCCAAATTGACAATCCAACCGAGAGGTACATCTACCTAAGTGCAACCATACCATTGACCATGAAAGTTGAAAACAGTGTTTATAACATAAAAAAATCCATTAAACAGAGATGGATATACATAAAGGAGATTTGGCGATTCTGCCCTGAACTCCAATAGGGCAGAAGCCCATAGTTCGCTGCCCATTCTCCTTTAAAACCTCCTTTTACAAATCTACGTGTAGGTATTACCTAACGAAGTTTCAAAGCTGCCCAATCCGAGCACTGCCTCTAATTAATTAGTTTAGACACAAAAAGCCTCATTTATCAGTGTCGTTTTACTTTTATTTCTAGGAAATAATTGAGGAAAAGTGTTTTTGTAGTAGGTATTCTAGAATAGAACACAGCTTTTGTTTTAGACAAATTGAGTTTTGATTAATTTAAGGGAGGAAATTGAGAGAAAGTTTTTACTTTTGTTTCGGGAAACTTCCCTTTTGACTGGAATTTACGAGACTATTTTAGTCCTACGATGTGCATTACTGGTTTAAATGCCAATATTTTGCAATTTTGTTTCGGAGTCTTTGTTTTACAAATTATATGTCGAGGATTCATGTATACTGCATGTAAAGTAAACCTGAACAACGGCATAACTATGTAAATGTCTATTAACTGCTCCCAAATTACGATAATTATTTTATTTTACCTTTTTTTTTAACACACTTCCTTGACATAATCTTTTTATTATTTGATATTATATACTTACAATATTTTAAGTATATATATATTTTTTTAATTAAATTTGGTTTGTTACAGCTGTCGTGGCAATCATGTCATTTGTTTTAAATAGGTCTTTATTTTAATTAATCTTTTATATAGTTTATTTTCTTTAAAATTTTGTGAATGTGAGAACGTTGTAGGCTTAAGAGACAGTAATTTGAAAACATTGTAAAAACCATTTACTTTTAAAAGAGTAACCGTGGAGTTTTTTGACGGCTCTACCAATTGGAACCGTGCACCTAGCTTCTGACGTTTCATAAGTGCCCATGTAGGTTTATGTGAAATAAAATATTTTGAATTTTAAAGGAATTTAAGAACTAGGTATTATTTAGCAGACACCGCACTTTAAACTTTGGTAGGTATAAAAAATACAATCAGAGCTATAAAATTAATACTGACACTGAATGGTTTGTTCAGCATGATTAAACATAACTTTCTTTTGATTTTATCTGCTTAGAAAAGTTCAATCTGCCTAGCCTTTTCCCAACTAAGTTGGGGGCGGCTTTCAGTCTAACCGGATGCAGCTAAATACCAGTATTTTACATGGAGCGACTGCTTAACTGACCTCCACAACTCAATAACTGGGTAACACGATACCCCTTAGTAAGACGGGTTGCCAGACTTTCGGGCTTCTGAGGACCCGTAACGACTGTCAAAGATCCACGGATGACAGCCAGGACCAACAGCTTAACGTGCTTTCCGAGGCACGGAGGACTCTCGGTATATAAAGATGGTCACCCATCCACGGACCAATCCCGGCAAGCGTAGCTTAACCTGATGGATCGACCCGTGCGGCTGTTATTACTTAACCACGAGCTCCTCCTATTGTATAATTATCAGTTGCTTCAAAAACGGTGAAGGAAAACATCGTGAGGAAACCCATGCCTGAGAGATATTTCTCGACGGCATGTGAAGCCAAGTCAGAGGCCCTTGGGTGGCTTTAAAACTCTCACACCAGGTTAGTCACTAACCACACGAAAATAAAAATAAGAACGCACTTAATAGTTCTACTGATAATTAATAAAAATCCTAATATATTGCATCTTTTGTTTAGTTTTCGCCTTCAGCGGATTTCCCAGATAACCCGGAATTTCGAGCAACAGATAACCCAGCCAGGAACTGAATGTCCTGCATCAAATTATCAAACATTACATTAATGTGTGAAGGTCTTCATTTAAATTGCCTAAGTTAATTCAGATCAGCAGAACACTGCATGCAATTGTTTGTTTAAATTGCTTCGCGGGGTCACCTTATAAATTAGGCCACCCAAATATTTTTCATGGCTGCTATGAAAGGCAAATGGAGCATTTGGATCAAAATGGTTTTTTTTTTACTAAATCCTCTTAAAAGTTATTGAACTTCAAATGATGCAATTTACCTAAAAAAAAATTATAATGAAGAACAGTAAATAAAAAATTGTCGTTTTTTTTACTTTCTGGCCTTTTCTCACAGTTGATCGCAGTAATTTAGCTAGGGTTAGCTTTTAGTGGTATGAGGAATAAGGTGTAAAGTTCACTCATCTACAACAGAAAACGGAGGATCCTCCGACCAGACGGGTATCGTGTCTGGCGGGCAACCGCCCGAAAGCTGATGTTGGTCGCGCGTAATTGCGCGATGCAGGATTTGTGTGACGTCATGCCTTTGATGCGTAGTTCGTATGTGGCGGTGTAACCGACCCTGACCAAATTGGTAAGGTTAGGTTAGAACTGTGACCAACCGCGATACATCAGAGTTTGTCGTTTGGCTATTTAGTATTTTTAGGAAAATAAAATAAAACTTCCTTAAAGTCATAAAAAGAGGCGCAATCATTATATTAGATGAGTGTCCAATCATATTTTTAGGAGCAGAAAATGTCAATTATTTGAAGTTCGATTCAATATACGCCGATCCAAAAATTGCGACTGATGACATAAAACAGCATTACCGGAATCAATGATCCGATATTCGCAATAACCGTTTGTTATGACAGTTAATGGGCTAAAATTATGATGATTTCAATTCTCGATTACCATATTGTGTTGACGATGAATAGATTTAAGCACCTAAATATTACATTCAGCAGTATTCATTCATTTCGGGTCGATCGAAGCTAAAGCTACGCTTGCCGAGGTCTTTTCGTGGCTAGATGACCATTCATTACATATATATAGAGACCCACACCTCCGTACCTCGGAAAGTACGTGAAGCCGTTGGTCCCGGCTATCAAGCGTAGATCTTTGACAACTGTTACGGGTAGTCAGATGCCCAAAAGTCTGGGAACCAGTCTTACCAATGGGTATCGTGTAACTGGTTTGCGGAGGTCAGAGAAACAGTCCCTGCATGTAAAATCCTGGAATTCTGCTGCATCTGGTTAGGCTGGAAGCCGACGATTATGTGCGACTAAATCTCAGTGAACTAGCCGTCTCATCATCCCTTCGAATTAAAAAAACAGCAATGCTGTTTGATGGCAGAAATATGTATGGCACCTAATCCCTAAGAACTATGTCAATCTACCTAGCTTTTTCCCAACTATGTTGGGGTCGGCTTCCAGTCTAACCGTATGCCGCTGAATACCAGTATTTTATTTGAAGCGGCTGCCTATCTGATCTCCACAATCTAGTAACTGGGTAATACGATACCCCTTGGTAAGACTGGTTGTCAGACTTTCGGATTTCTAACGGGACCAACGGCTTAACGTGCTTTCCGAGGCATGGAGAAGTCTCGGTATGTAAAGATGGTCACTCATCCACAGACCAACCCTGGCAAGCGTAGCTTAACCTTATGATTCGACCCGTTCGGCTGTTATTACTTTGCTACGTTGAATGGTAATGCTAATTATTTGGCCAAAGTACTCGCTAGCCTTCTGGTCACGTAAAGTGTCAACCAGTCAGCGAGAAATTTCCTTAAAAAGGAGACGCGCACTTCTGACCCATGACACGGTCAAAACAACAACGGACTCATGACAGTAAAATTACATTTCCTATAATGAGGTCATCGACATCCTACGAGTCCTTTATATGTGCCATGACCGTCCGACATCCGACTAGTCTTCACAAATGTATGCAGATGTGATGTAACATAATAATTTAATTTAATGAAGCTTTGATTTACTACTGAGTACATTAAATATTCGTGCTGCATGGATTGATGCTCATTCCGAATAGGGCCGAGGTTCTGAATCAGGAAGAGTGTGTTGAATGTGTGTTGCAAAATGTGCTCCACTAACTATTGTCTTAAGGCGACGATAACCGACTTTTAATGATTTACTTTCTATTGATATACCGAAGATCACATTTAAACAAGTAGTGTTAATGATTTGGAAAAAATATATGTTAAATAAGAGCATTTTCTTAATAACCTAACATGAATATTTTAGATTATGTTTATATTACATAGTGAAATTAATTTGTAAAGCTATGTCTGGCGCGGATAAAAAACTTGGAATCACGCAAAATCTAACTAGCGTATTTTTCTGAAACCTTCACCATTTTAAAGATAATTTAATTATTGATCTTTTAGTATACGTGTTTTAATTAAAATACCTTTTGTTTTATGTTTAATAGATTAATAATGCGTCAAATTTGGGACAGCTCTCCTTGATGGGCGAGTCCTATTACTGGCTGGACATATGACGCGTTGCGTGAGCTCAGTACAGAAAACGCAAAATAACCACTCAGTCACTGGCATATATCTGCGTCTAAGTAAAACCACTACGTGTATTTGGCATAGAGATATCTTAACGACAGTCACGTTGTTAAAGTGCAAGCGCTACTGCTGAGCCCAGGTCGAGCAAAGTGTTATTGGGCTTTTCCATCTGAAATTTCTCAGTGGCAGCCTGGAGTCTGGAATGGTGGCTATACTATATAGGCTTGCCCCCTATTACATTGGAACTCAAATATAACTGCCGAAATATAGGTGTAGGTACACCTCTGCCTATCCCTTCGGGGAAAGAAGGCGTGTCGTTATTTTATATATTAATGCATTTAAGAATCCTTCGGCTATAGCAGCAAAACAGATAAAAGACTTTGGTTTCATCTGTAATACGAAAGAAATAAAAATCCTTTGAACAGTTTTACAGCCGGACAACCTGAAAAATCAAAAGACATTTAAAAGAAATACGAAGCGACACCGCGCAGTCTTTCCCGATCCTTTCAGTCTCCATTTCAGATAAATATTAAACCTTTCGTATTCAAAAAGCGTCCAAGATGAAGGTGAACTGAGAACTTTTGACACGGACATCAAACACCTTGACTAGTATTAAACTCGATTGTTCTTTCCAACTACTGCCGTAATATTTAAAACGGAAACTTCGTGAAACTTTCGGAAGTGTTCGTAAACATTCGGAGTAGATGAAAAGCGAACAAGTGCGAGTCGAACTCGCATGCGATGGGTTTCATACCACCGTACAATATTTAACTACATTCTTTTTTAACCGCCTCCCAAAACAATCTACAAAGTGAAAAATAACTTTAATTTCGGAAGTCGGTGGCATAAAACGAAAATTCAAAACATAAGACACCGACTTCCGAAATTAAAGTTATTTTTCACTTTGTAGTTTTTTTCTGGAAGGCGGTTGTTTTATTTTTTGTAAAAAGCTCTTTTTAAAGGCTTTTGCAGACCAGCGCGACTCGTCGCGCGACGCGACACCGGTTATTGTTATACTGTGAAGTTTTCTTAGAAATTGTATTGTTCGTGTCGCGTCGCGCGACAAGTCGCGCTGGTCTGCACAAGCCTTAACACGTTTCTTCCCTTTAATTTTTTTACTTTATCTTGTTTTTATTATTTGTTGTTTTACCGGCCATATTAGTATATACTTTGTGACAAGTGTCTACCTATTACGGTTCAAAAGATACAGTCCGTACATCCAGTCACAGACGGACAGACGGACAACGGAGCCTTAGTTATAGGGCACTCTGGCACCCTTTGGGAAATGAAATGAAATTGTTGATTCTATAAATAGGATATCGGATATCGTCATATTAAAAATAAGGTAGATGAGGTCGGCGTTTCATAACTGACTACTCTGAGAAGAAAGGCCGAAACAAACTCAGAGGTCGCAGTCTCTTTTATAGTTCCGACATAATCTTGGTCCGAATAGGAGGACCATGTAGATTTGTGTCTGAAATAGTCAGTGGTACGGAACCCTAAAAACTAAAGTTTCGTAGCGTTATATGAGCAAGCAGCTTGTAGTGGAATGGATATCGCCACGCTCGACGCAGCTGTGCAAGTAACTTCGTCAGTGATTTGTGCACACGCTCCGAATGAGTGATGAAATGAATTTGGGAGCCGACATGGCTTACAGAATCTAATCTATATAGATTTCTGGAGTTTAATGGAACTTTGGTAGACTGTGGAATACTGTGGATTAATTAAATTGGTAGTGGTAAGTTTTAATTGCATTTCAATTAAAACTTGAAATATTCAGGGTGTATCTATTCGATGCATCGTCCGCCAATTTCCAATCAAGGACTTGTTCTTCACAGTCAGATAAATAAGATATAAGATAAGATACAGTTTTTGAAGTGAACACTTCTTTAAGCTCGTTGAACGACTTTCATCATCATCATCATTTATGCCAAAAGACGTCCACAGTGAACATAGGCCTCCCCCAAGCACCGCCACTTCGACCGATTCTGTGCTTCCCGCATCCAGCGGATTCCTATGGCCTTCACAAGGTCATCGGTCCATCTTGTGGGAGGCCTTCCAATGCTTTGTCTTTCGGCACGCGGTCGCCCCTCCAGAACCTTTCGGCCCCAGCGACTATTGGTAGGGAATAAACTTATGGATTCGCGTCACCAACATGCTCGCGCAGTCGCGTCGTGCTGTATAGGCCCCCGCCTATGGAAGCGCATCTAAGCAGCAATGACGAATGAGCGGCGGGACGCTGTGAGCGTTGACGAATCAGTGGACTGCACTGCCCCCGATCTGCCCACGCACATACCTAAGGTACAGTACAGTGATCTCGGTCAAACTATAGCAAGCAGTAAGTTTGAAGGTCGCGAGTGGGTACTCCTGAAAATTTTATTGAAAATATTTTTGAGTAAAAAAGTGTTTTTTAAGTGGATACATATTAATTTACTTAAATTAATATGTATCCACTTAAAAACACTTTTTTACACAAATATATTTTCAATAAAACTTTATGTAGTAGTTTATGTGGCTGTGTAAGTACGTAACAGCCCATCTTGTTTTGTATACATAAACTATATAATATGAAAATATTTATAATTTATTGCTCGGATTGCCAATGGATGTGAAAACCAGTCTAATAATTTCAATTTACAAATTAATTATTTTTTAATAAATAATTAATTCATAAATTTATAAAAAACAGCAAATCCAAAGTTTTAAGTTTTCACTTCTGTCGGTAGTCCACGACAGACTAGCCATTAAAAAAAAAAAATTACCTAATTGGCAAATAGGTATTCTATCCACCATTCGAAAAATGGATAGGTACAGTTTTTTGGTTTTATACTGAACGGTCTGCAGCTCCGACAACAGACGGTTATTTGACGCATTACCAACGTTAATGATACAGTTAGAATTTCTTCTGTGCCTGTAATTTCTAAGAATCCACAACTTTACAAACGCAATGCAGCAAGACTCCTTGATGACAGAATTATGTATGCTACTAGCCGAATTTACATTACGAAACTAGTTGCGTAATATTAGTTTCATGACATTAGTTTCACTGATATAGAGCGCGCAAGATAAATCTGCGCGCGACTGCTGGCGCTAGCGTGCTTAGTTCTATACTGTAATAATTAAAATATTAAATCTATATTAATAATTTAATCTTAATATTATTAATCTTATAATAATATTAATTAATTTGACGTTACATAAACGACAAGATGGCGGCATACGATTAGTTCCGATTTCAGCCGCGCGCAGACTTATCTTGCGCGCAGTCTAGTTTCACGTGTAGATAGATAACTTCATCGTGCAGCAACTTCATAGTGTTATGCTATTTACACGTGAAACTAATGTCATGAAACTAATATAGCGCAACTAGTTTCGTAATGTAAATTCCGCTTCGTAGACAAGCCATGAATGAGTCTGTATAAAAATGCTCTACTATAAATGGTCTAAGTTATAATCAGCCCACAATGTTCCCACAGGTGGGACACAGGCCTCCTCTCAGTGAGAGAGAGTGGGCCGTTATCCACCACGCGGGCCCGGTGCGGGTTGTTAGATGTTGTAAGTCTTCTAATTTTTGGTTCTAAGACATGCCGGTTTCCTCACGATGTTTTCCCTCACCGTTTTGAGAGCAGTGGTGACTAAATTATTTACACAAAGTAAAAGCACCTGCCTGGATTCGCACCCATGGCGAACAACTTGTAAGTCGGGGCCGGTAGGTACCACTGGGCCATCAGCCACCGCACCACTGTTCAAATGGTTTAAGACTATTGCAGAATCTCGAATCTCTCAGGGAACTATTTGGAAAGATTAATATTATGACGGTACCTCGCCAATTCATTTATGAAAATATTATGTATGTCAGAAAAATCTACATATTTTTAATAAAATAAGTGATAGACATAATTTTAATACTAGAAATAAAGATAAAATCAACTATTTTTCAGATTATCTAAAGTACATACATCTTTTATGGGGTACTGTGTTAAATGTTACAACAAAATACCTTGTGATATTTTACAATTAAATGAAAGAAAATTTAAAACTCATATTAAAAGTACACTTTGTAAACAAGCATATTACAAATTAGAGGATGATATCCAAGATAAGAATGCTTGGAAACATGCTGGTCCATAGGATAATCTAGAATCTAGACAAAATCAAACTGGTTGCTAATTTAAGTTGTATAAATTATTATATTTTATTATATGACATTGATTTTACATTCTGTGATTACTTCCTCACACACTGACTTATTAATTGTAACTTTTTTTTGGAAAATCGTCTACTTTTACAATGTTTGTAAATATGTGAGAATCATGTATCTATCACATAAGTAATTAATTTATCTGTTGTTGCTCTCTTTAAAAAAATCATTTTACCTATATTGTGGTATAGTAATTTATTTTTTTATTTTTAGATGCATCGTATTCACATATAATTTATTTATTTATTTATTTTAATAAATAAATATATAAATAATGTAGACACGGCTGTGTAGCCGTGTCTACATTATTTATATAATTATTTATATTTAATCAAGCTATGCATTTCCGGTATGGGCTGACCTCGTATTGTACGGAAATCCTATATAATGCGATAAGGCGATAAGGCTGCCAATTATATATTTTGTAGTGTATTACTTTTTCTTTATGTAATTATAATCTGGTATACAATAAAGTATATATAAATAAATAAATAATGCGAGATCAGCATAAACTGGAAATGTGTGGCTTGATGTGTAGCCGTGTGTACCTACATTTATACAAAATATTGTAAAACATTTTAAAAGAGTAACGGTGGAGTTTCTTGCCCATTCTTCTCCATACGAAAACTACCTTTTGGAAGGGGCGACTAGAATCAGTTCAGTTTTTTTGTAATTTTTGACGTTCAAAAGTGCCTTGCAAGGGCCTATTCGGAATAAATGATTTGACTTTGACTTTGAATGTTTATTTAAAGAAATAGCCATTGATCGTATGATTTAATGAACATCAATTGAGCTCCTTCTTCCTTTTATTAGGGTACAATAAGGATATTCGACCATAACTTTACCGAAAAGTATAATTTATAAACTATTAAGGAACTTCTGCGGAAAATTATGAACTTATAACTTACTTTGTATTCAGAAAATAATGTGTTTTGAAACGAGCAATATTCTGATATGAAATCTTTGGCACAGGTTGTCGATTGAACCATAAACTGAATAGATGAGTTGAAGCGCTTTAAAGCGCAGATATTATCGGGAGTGTATTTTGTAAGGGGAAGTAATATCGATTCTTAGTAATAGCAAGGAATTGGTCCATTTAAATATTATTCTAGTAGATTTAACACAAATTGTATAACATTTTCAAGGAGGAAATAATGTAGAAAGATACTAAAAGCTCGATTTATTGCGAACCTTTTTCTTGGTGAAAGTTTTTATAACTCTAGCTTTGCAGTCAGCCTTACATTGGTTTTGAGCTGCAAAATTGGCAGAGCAAAGTATAAAAACAAAATGCTGCGCCCCGCGGTTTCACTTGCATAAGTCTCGATTCCATGGGAATATCGGGTTAAAAGTATTTTATATCCTAACCCAGGTCATAGTCCACCCATGTGCCAAATTTAATCCAAATCTGTTCAGTCGGTTTAGTGTGAAAGCTTAACAAACATACAAACCTTCACATTTTTAATATTAGTAGGATTATAATAACTGCACCCCGTGGTTTCATCCACGTAAGTCTCGATCCCGTGGGAATATCGGGATAAAAAGTATCCTATGTCCTAATCCAGGTCATGGTCTACCCATGTGCCAAATGACATCCAAATCTGTTTAGCCGTTTTAGCGTGAAAACGTAACGAACAAACTCGCATTTATAATATTAGTTGGAGTTAAAGTTACGAAGTTAGGAATTAGGACTAAATCAAGCCAATTTATACAGACCGACTAGTAATACCTAATAGATATCTATGGAAAACTATACTTTAGTAGATACGTATCCATAGCAGAGATATTGATTACCGATTTACGTTACTCCTAAACTTCCCCGCGTTAAGGTGGTAATATTAGTGGACCATCTGTGCCGCGTCTCCCCTAGGGAGATGCACCAATATTTGAACATGGCGGTTTGTTCAACGCAAATAATAACGAATAAATTGTAAGTAGGTACAGTTACCCTTTTGGGAGATTAAATATGTATTTAATACTGAATTTATGGGATTATTATGTATTTCGCGTTTTATTTATGGCACTTTGAATAATAAATACTAATGAGTTTTGAGCGCAGAAACGCACTGTCTCAATTCAATTAGACTAACCTCTGAGTTTGTTGTTTAATCGCTGTGTCTTCCCAGAGTTAGTTTTTAAAATATTATTAACGTGTAAAAGTATTTGTATAATCCTACATACATGAAAAAAATATCGTTTTGAAAAACTCAAAAATTGAATGATAAAGTCATAAATGTTTTCATGTATATATGTATGTTTTGTGTATAAAATTGTAATGTGTGTTGTTTATGGACTTATGGTCTGAAATAAATTTATTATTATTATTATATATTATTATAAATATATCATAGCCCGTTCAAAAAAGTCTACTAGTGTCGGTTGACTTTTGCAAACAAATCAGTGTAAAAAAATCACAGAAACTCGAAAGGCTCATCATAATTTAACCAACCTACTTATATAGCAATACAATACCCCTTGGTAAGACTGGTTGTCAGACTTTCGGGCTTCTGACGACCCGTAACGACTGTCAAAGATCCACCAATGACAGCCGGGACCAACGGCTTAACGTGCTTTCTGAGGCACGGAGGAGTCTCGGTATGTAAAGATGGTCACCCTTCCACGGACCAACCCCAGCAAGCATAGCTTAACCTGATGGATCAACCCGTGCGGCTGTTATTACTTAGCCACGACTATCAACTTAAATTATTGTCCGTACATTCAAATCGCAACAGTAATTCTTTGAATGTCATATAAAATGGCTATAACTATAAGCTATAACAATTTGACGTAGTCTGTCAATCTGATAAACACTTAATTTCCCTGACTGTACCATAAATAAGATCTCTATAATCTTAAGGTACTTGCATTCAACTTCAACCAACAATACCACAGCAAGAGGTAATGATTATTTAATAATCGTATAAAACTGTTTATCTTGTCTCGGCGACAATTCTGTACAATTTGTCGCTCATTATAAACTTGATTGTCACGCCAACGACCGTTCTTGACCAACATTCAGATGTTGTGACGAAAAAACAAAGTTGTCTTTAAAGTGCCAGTTTGATCGCAGCTCCTTAGATGGGTAAATAAATGAAGATCTACATATTATACAGGTTGGCAGGGACATCGACGCGAATACTGTTACCATGGATTCAGTACATGATTCTGAACACCCCTGCGTTGAAATTTTTCGCGGGTTATTTTTTTTAATTAGCTGTTCCATATATTTTACCTTCATAAAGGTATTGCGCTTTTATATGAAACAGCAGATTTTTTTTTAATAACCGACGAAAAATTTCGATGTCCTTGCCACCCTGTATATGAAATAAATTGTCTGTACATTTAAAAAAATGGCGTTAATCATGATAATTAATTAATTGAAACCGTACCCATAGCAACTATTGCCGTGAACTGATTAAACGGATAAGTTTAACAAAATGTTGAAAGGACCTATATTTTAGATTCTATCTGGGGGTACGGCAGTGCCCCAGATAGAATTAGATAGAATTAGAGCGATCTGAGCTGAGCTGAGCGCTTTAATTATGTTTGAGTTTTCATAAATTTGGCCCGTTGGCGCTATGTTCAATGTTCAATTAGGACTTTTTAAAATGGTAGATTAGCGATGGCCAAGTCATTCTATTTATTAAAGAAATAAAGATATTTAATATTGAAACAGTCACTATAAATGTTTAACTAATTAGGTAACAATTTATGACAAAGTTGTTGGATAGATGCTCCCCTAGTTTTTGTTTCTCCGTTTACATTTGATCTCACAACGTTTTGCGGTAGAAGAACTGCGTTGCGCGACTTGCATTTTTTACATGTTATGTTTTTGATGGGATCTTTAACATTATATGATCTCTAAAGCTTTAATAACACCTAAGTAGGTATAACATGTCTTACGCAAATAAATTATATTATCTTATCTCTATCTATCTTCAACACACAACAAATCAATGCTACATTTGTAATTCCACTCGCATCCAACAGTAAAAAACATATAGGTCAAAAATCCCGTTTCCCAAATTCGAAACCAATAAATCAAACATCATGACAGGCCCATGGGACACCATCAGGTTCCGTAGCCCCCGAGGGCAGCCATCGGCTTTTAATTTAAAAGCTATTTTATGTAACAACTTGGACCATAGACCGTAGGGAAACCACTCATTTCTGCTTATTTTTCACCGACGTATCAATCAATCTTGCTCATTGTTCGAGAGTGCAAACAATGAGGGTTTTTTGAGGAAAATATTATAGGTACGGTGTTTTTGGGCCTTCAATTTTGGCCGTTTTCTCTTAATATTTTTTCTGGCGCTATACAGGAACCTTGCGACAATTCTTGTTTGTGCTACGTAGGTCGGCTTATTGGTGACTGGCACGAATTTACCCGCCCAAATCCAAACGAATCAACGCTCCGTACCATGGCCTGGACCAGGGCCGGCCGCGAGTGGTCACCGCCGCCGATCGCCGTCACGAGAATACTAAATATCTACTCAGTACCTACCTAATCTAATGATCCCAAAACTAAGTTTTGAAACATACTTAGTTGTAGTTTATATGTATAATAATGTTTATTCTTATATTTTTATTCCCATTTTACAATCTTACCAAACTGAATAAGATGTTATAAATATTTTCTCAAATATTACCTTGCCATTCCTTGCTAGCCTGAGGCAGAATTCGTATCCAAATCGTATTTTTATCGGGAAATAGAATATGTAGGTATTAAATTTCTTCAGCGAATTTATTTTATCAGCAATAGTATGCTAGTTTGTTTGTATTTTATTTTGTAGTTATTTGTGAGGTTATGTTAAGATTTTGCCTGCGGCTTCTTTCATGTTTTCAGGAATAGTACATATTTTAGGGTTCCGTACATCAAAAGGAAAAAACGGAACCCCTATTAGGATCAGTCGTGTGTCTGTCTGTCCGTCTGTCACAGCCGATTTGCTCCGAATCTAATGGACCTATTAAGTTGTTTGGTACACATATGTATTTCTGTGACCCAAACACGGACGTTTAACGTAAACAAATGAGTGTTTAATATGGAGGTCACTTTTGTGGGGCAAATAAAAAAATAAAAAAATAAAGTTTTGCTAACTGTACCGTGTGACATATCAAATGAAAGGCCTTATTGCGATTTTAATTTTTAATTTTTATAAAGATATTTAAGAAAAAATATGAAAAATTACCATTCCCACCCTTATCTCCGAAACTATTGACCTTAAAATTCTGAAAAAAAATACAGAGAATGGTTTTTTACTTATAGATTACAGGAAAACCTATAAAAAGTCTATGGTCTTAAAATGACATGATAAATCTCTCAATATTGTGCGTACAAACTTTTGCAGATGGAATGGATCGGAGAAAATCTTTTTCAACTACAATGTTAAGTTTGTTCTTGGGATAAATTCATCCCAACTGCGGAATCATTAATTGTGCGTGGTCTGACACGCACTTGGCTGGTTTTTTGTATACAATATCTTGTTTCTAGTTCATGTCCGTGTAATTAATATTATAAAATATAATATAATATAAATAAATATTATAAATTAATTATTTGGGTAACTCTTACATTGTAGGACCTACATAAATGTATAATTTTCTCTCTTTAAGAGGCTTTTGTTTAATTAAGTGTTGTTTACAGTATTGAACTTTCACCAGACCGTAATAAACAAGCAAGATGAAACCCTAAATAAAAACGAAAACTAAACTCAATAACTCATGAAAACACATCCGATTCAATTCCCCAAAACAAATTCATACAGTTGAACAAAGTTCAGCATAATGCTGCGAAACTAAGTTAAAGAAACAAAGAAAAGATTTCAGACAGGAATGAGCAAGGCATTGTGGCGCCAACAACCTGCATAACACAATTTCTTGCGTCAGCAGTTACAGCATTGAGTTAAAGAAAGAGGAAATTGCAAGCCTGAACTATTTATAGCTGCTAAAGGTGCAACCCGACTTTATGGAACTTTGATAATTTATACTCTCAAGTATTACCCAAAGCCCCATTTACACGATGCAGTATCTTCAAAAACAAAAATCACATTAAAAAAACAAATGACAAAAAGAAAAAACAACAAACAAACAAAAAAATGCAAATGACTTGCATCGTGTAAACACTGTTATAATAGTGCAACTTTTATTGTTTATTCAACTTATGGTTTGCCACAAGCACACACACATTTAATGGCACCATGTAAAGCAGGCTACTCAGCACTGGAAAGGAACTAAGAAGTTTCAAGCTATTTTCCGTGAAGGTACAGTTTCCTACAGTCCTATGTAGGTGCCTAAGTAATTCAATTTAAAAGTTCAAGTGAGAATAACGCCTAAAGTAGGATCTCGTCGAAACTCGACTTTCCTTATTAAGGTCACGAGGATAGAGTAGTTCCGGAGTTTGCTACGGAACTGATGAATTTGGTTTCCTGTTTTATTTTCGTTCACGATTGAGGTGAGGATTTGAGGGCAAATGACATCTTAGTTTATCAATCGGAAAAGTTGAAAATGTCTGAAACGTGTCCAACTAAAAGTTTCCAATCAAACGAAAATCTTCTACCGTTGAATCAAGTTTTCAGTCCAACATTTTAGATTTCTAGAATACCTTTTTTAGGGATCAAAGTTATTCTGGGTTCCAACTTATAACTCCCACTTGAATGTTAAACGCCCAAATTCGTTAAGCCGCTTGCGGGTTGATTGAGTACCTTTGGTATTAAAATTTAAAGTTCGGATTTGATATTCCAGTAATTCGATTGGGTAGGTGTTAGATCTCAAAATAACTAAAGAACATACTTTTTGCAAAATAAAAAACAACTGACTTATATTGTATTTAAATTTTCGTTTTTTTTTTATCCGACGCGCGACGTCCGAAATTAAAGTATTTTTTTACTTTGTAGTGTTTTTTTTGGAAGTCCGTTGTTTTATTATATGTAAAAAGATGTCTTCTCCCACCGTTTAATTGTTGTACATACCCTATATAAATTTGTATACTTGCTATCTGAACAACAATGACATCATCAAACTTTATTAAATGCGTAGGTATTTTTGAAGCTCACTCAAAAACTACACAAACAAACTGCACCGCATGCTTCCAAACCACTACCAAATAAAAAAATAATCACATAAATCGGTCCAGTAATCACAGAGATCGGTATTACACACATGCAAAAAAACTCGGCGAATAAATAACCTCCTCCTTTCTTGGAAGTCGGTTAAAAAGTACAAGATTACAAGAGATTTATAACAAAACATTGAAATCCATAGACACAAACCCTACAATACCTGCCACGGATGCCGTTACGGAAAGTTTTCCCGTAATAAAGTTAGGGACATCAGACAAACGTGATAGCTCCTGACATTCGTACCAGGCTCCCGCCACTAAGAGCAGATGTCAACCATAGATATTAGTTCTGCTAGACGATTTAAAATTTAATCAAGGAGTTGAACTAAAGTGAATTGCTTTATAAGCTGGTGGAAGGGTACACATGGTGTAGGTACAGAGAAGAGATACAATTACATAGAAGTATATAAGTGACCGTTTCATACTTATAAACTCTTTATGTAAAGTTCATGTTAATTCAGAAAATTCATCACAACAAAATATTTAGTATGAGTTTGCTTGATAAACAGATAGTTTTATAACTCTATAGTCTATGCTATAAATTAACTAACAACAAACCACATTTTGTATTGAACTTAAAAACTTTAATGTCAACAGGAAAAAGATACAGAGTTAGCTTGGCTAAGGTATTTTCCTACTTTTAATGGTTAATTAAATAATAGGCAGCTACTTAACACTTTCGAATCCATCCATTTTCATAGAAATCATACGCCATGCCACACCAAACATATTGGAAGTTGACCCTCCGGGAGGGTTGGCGGCATTCCGTTTGCGCTAAAGTTAACCATCGCGGACGGTCAACGGCATAAGGTTTAAAACCGTGTTATAAAACATTGCAAAACAGTATTTTCAGGGAGTCTTGTCGCTATACGTAGTTTTCAACCTGTTAAATTTTTTGTGAATATTTGTAACCGAGAACCGTGATTTTATTAAAACCAATGCATATACTAATAAATCTTGTTAAAATAAACATCAGATTTTATTTTCACGGCTTATAATGCTGTATTCGCTAAGAAAAAGCTCCATTTAAAATGAGCCCTCCGCGAAGGCTCTCGGCATCCCATATGCAACTTGGTGAACCCTCCAGGCGGGCTCCCAGCACTGAATGTGTCAAACAATTTTCAGTTTCTACGTTTGAAACTATACATTTGTATTCCTTCCCTGAAATCTACCTAATCCAAGGGCAAAGTAGTACCTTTTTTTTTTTGAGGATGGGAAATCGTCAAATGACTTCTCCCGCTCTGGGCGGAGCGAGAGGGCGTGTCAGACTTTTACTGACTAAAACCCACCCGTGTTCCTTCCGTTGTCCGTGTGCCGGGGCCACGATATCCCTTCCGGACAAACCCGCAACCCCAGCAGGGGCATAGTAGTACCTAGGAGCTAAATCTGATATCAGCAGTACTTCACATGCCAGTGAAAAATCCAGACAGGAGAAAAGATTTTATAATACAATCGGGAGATAAAGGTGTTCTTAAGTCCTGTTCAGTTGGAAAACAAAAATACACGTTTTTTTTTTTACTGATTAGTGTGGGTCTTAATAGTAACCATCACGGATAGCTCATGCATAGATTCCTTTCAAAACGAGACCTCGAGACTGCTCCTTGTCATGAAGAGCATGTTAAATCCTAAACCCATGTTTTTATTCGAATAGCTATACGACCGTTGGTTAGGGTTATTCATGAGCCCGAAAGTCTGGTACTATTTATTCTTTGAGTAGGTATCGGTTTTTCCGAGTTGGTATCTAATTCGGTTGTGAAGGCCAGACGGAATTGCTTTATTACATTACTTTAGCATGTATGAAAAAAGTGTAGTCACATAAAATCTTCCTGCCCAACTAAAAGTGAAACCATTTTCATAATGTCTCATAAAAATTAGATCTATCATATCAAAATACAAGCCGTGACCTTGATGAAAGAAACAATTAACTGTGCGTACGCTCTTAAATGAACTAATTATTTTATAGCGAGTTTGCGACATCATTCTCCCAAACGATGTAAGTATGAAATAACAAAGAACAAAATTGAATGAATTACTCAATAGAAGAAATAGTCTAAAGATGCCATGTGATTCTTTTGAAGTTTGAAGAGACATTGTTCCGGGAATAGATGGTGGTTGGGTTAACTTGTAGATACAGTGAACACCAATTTATCTGTCAACCTTGTATGTGTTTTGGTGGATACATTATTTTAAGACACCAGCACGCGTAGCATGAGCACCGTTTTGTCGACGGAAGAGTAGACAAAAATGACGTTCCGTGTAGACCGTACGACGGCAGCAAAGTAGAAAGAGTCAACTGCACTTTTTACGAAATTCGCTCTGACATAATTCGACTCAGAATTCTTTGTTTTGTCATAAGAGTTTTTCTGTTTGATTCTCTATTTTTACTTATATAAAGACAACTACAACAATAATTATTCTTAAAATGACGAAGTTCCGTGTTTTGGAACAAAAAATATTACAGTAATATTGGCCTTAACCATTTCCTTGGTATAGCCCTAATAACTAAATGATGTAAATTAGGAGAAGATAGCTTTGTTCTTCTAATAATTATCACAATTTTGCATTCAAAACGGTCTTCTGTAAAATCATGATTTTAAGATTTTGTAGATAACCGTATATACTTTGCGGCCGTCGAGTAGAAAATCAAATTGTCTTCACTACTTTAGACAACTGTCAGTTCTCAGTGTGATTTTGACAGTTTGGGATAGAAAACTTTCTTCTGAAATAGTCTACGTGTATAAGGACCTAGACAAAGATTGTTAGAAATGTAAGACAAAATGACAGTTTGTAGAAGGATTTCTACGGTGCGATGTCAAAAATGGAGAAACGAAATGTCACTTTGTATAGAAAGAGCTATGTCTATTCTTCGTAGAAATAGAAAGCGTTATGCTACGCGTGCAGCAAAGTATACCTATATCGATATCCTTCGACAAAGAATTCATTTTGGAAAAGTGCAGTCGGCAATTTCTATATCTAATTATTGGTGTTCTATTTTGAAATTTTAATACACTATACTACACACACCTTTGACTCAAATGTCGGAAATGCATCGACAATCCCCTTGCGTTGCAGGCCATTTGTTTGTCAAATTATACAAATGCGAAAGAGAAAACCTTTATAGGTATGTGTTCTAAAAAGGTCCCATCTGTAAACACCCTTAGACACAAACATGTAATACAATTGTAACAAAAGATCTCATGGAAATGTTTGGTCGTTGCTTAAGGCGCTTGCCAACAATTAGGGGAAAGGTGACCAAAATGGCCTTCTAACAGGAAAACAGCATCCCAAAAAGGTTTGGACAATGGGTTCCGAAATAATCGGTGTTCCCCTTCTTGGAATGTTATTGTCAGTGTTTGCCTCAGGTTTAAGGTGATTGTTTTTGTAGGAAGGCAATTAGGCAAATTGTCCGGGCAAACACTCAAAAGGGACAAAATTCAGAAATTGTTCCAACAATTTCGGGATAAGGCTGGAAACATCCCTTTTATGTAGTTTACTTACAGATTTATTAATTTGTAACTGAAGTGGGTGGATGATAAAATAATAATTATTATTGCCAATTAATAAAATAATTAATATGAGGTGGTAATCAATGCTGCAGATAATAAGGAAAGATTTCCTTTATGTTCTGTGCTGAAGAAAAAAATCCATAAAAGAGTTTTGTTTTTAAATAAAATACACAAGCTTTTTACAACTCGATCATAATTTTATTTTTAAGTAGCTTCTACGGAGGGGTTCTATTGTTTGGATTACTTTTCTTGTCAGCAATTCGGGAACTTTTAAGCGCGATTAATCCATTAGAACGCATTTCAAACATGATTAAGCAACGTTGCTACTTTCGAGCTACCCTTTAAGTTTCCAGAAACCATTATACGCCATCTTAATGCTGTTCTTTTCAGTAACAAGGAACAATTTATTTAAGTGGGGAAGCACACAGCTTGTTCATTTTCGTGCGCAATAAGAACCCCTTAGACGTTCAAAAGGGTGATGGTACCGCAAGAATAAAAATCTGAAATATCATCCCATTTACGGGAAAAAACGATTATACTGATAACAAAAACAGCGCCTTTGCCTGTGTAAAAAAAGAAAGCAAACAACCCGACAATCCACTTGTTAAAAAGTTACGTACCTAAGGTTTTAATTTAACCGTTTAAAGATCTTCGGGTGAGTAGTAGTACACCATACATACAGAGTGACATTCCAGCAGTCCAAATACTCTAAAAATAAGCGTGATGTTTATACTTCAATATTACGTCCCGTTTCCGAGCTCAGTGTCAGTAAAAGAGGCACAAATATCAGTCGCGTCAAGCCTTGCCCGCATCTGCACGAACCATAAACAATCACTTCATTTGGAACGCAACTACATTTTTCGAACGCATTTGAATAAAAAAGGCGCGAAAATAGAATGTGTCAGCCTTGAACTTTTATTATCTGTATTGTTTGTGTTTTGTTTCGTAAAAGGAAAAATATTTTTCACAATGAAGAAGAATTTTGTTTTTTATGCTGTTTTCGTGATATTATTTCCAAATGGTGAGTTCAAAACTTTTATTTTTATTTTTATTGACTTTTAGGTTACACATTATGTTATTTATAAGTTAGTTATTTTTTATAAAAAAAAGTTTTAACTTTTTCCATTGCATAATCTGATGCTTTTTGTTGCGCAGACCCCAAATAAATTGCGATAAAGGCAGGGCGAATGATGATCATGAATCAGACGCTTCTTCTAAAACCAATATACTTATTCTCAATTATTATTTCTGCAATCCAGTTGACCTGTCGTTAATATGCAAAATCTAAGTAAAGAAACAAGTCCTTGCATATTGCTTCACAATATTTATCTACTTAACATAAATAAGTAAGAAGCTACCTACATAGCATTTAGATGATCTTATCTTAAAAAAAAATGCTAGGTTCTTTATGTTATGTGGTTTGGTTTCCACACTGATGCCCGTTTTCGCCAACACTAAGTGACACTTAAATGAATCCGTGAATAAAAGTGCAGTGTTGGATTTTCAACGCTAGACTCAGCGCGGAGAGTTGAAAATCAAAATGTGCAATTTTATTTAGGGATTCATTTAGATGTCACTTAGTTGTCGGTAAAAAGGGCATTAGTCCTTCAGGTGGACCATTGTGCGTGAACATAGTTAGGTATTTACATAATTAATAACAAGCACCGAGGTAGTTTTAATAATTTCATGGATTCTTTCTGAAAACTTTAATCATTTATGTAACTTATTAATTTTCATTACGGTAACCACCACCTCGCTAGTAATTAATATAATTATTTTCAACGGATGTGACCAGTAGATTTTTACTACTAATAATAAATTTTAATGTCTGTTAAAGTTAAAAGCGTAAAGGATTTGGAATCACGTATCTACCTACTTAATTTTTTCAGCACAACCGCGATATCAGACGTATTAGCAAGCTATTATACCTATAGCTGTATTGTAATTGAGAAACCCGTCAAGTTAATGCGAAGCTGTAGGTACATAAACATATATACAAACTATGACCGCGGCTTCATCCGTATCAATCCTTTGGGATTTGAATATCGTCATAGCTAACAAGTTAATTCACAACTTCTTCAAAAATCTTAACACCTTCGGCGCCAGTGTATCATTTTTGCACACACTTGTTAATACAATGTGTATCAGAAATGATACACCTGGCCCATCGCGTTCAAGGCGTTGTGTATCACTAATGTACATGTTTTTCATACATTTCTTTAAGGAAAAATCAAACGCTAGCCTGGACGAATCTTTTGGTGTATTTGGGTTTGGGGTACGACTTATGCTTTAGAAAATATAAGCCTTTGAGTCTAAATGCAACTAAAAATAAAACAAATAGCTACTTCTTAAAAAGTGTGATTTTGGAAGGTGTTTATCTTGTGTTGTAGCAAACAGTCATACTCAAATTCTTATTTCTTTTAGTATACCTATTGTACAGACATGTTACGAATAATAATAGAGTACAATTGTACATATATGCAGTGTTTATTGTGTATAATTTACACTAATAATGTCTAGTCGGGAAGTTTGCGTGCATGACCACAAGGTCGAAGCAATTTCGCAGAAGTACCTCCCAATAGAAGAGTTGCAGGTCAATTATCGTATCAATAGACAATGATCTTGGCCGACACTTTGAGTGTCATGTTACTTTACAGTGATTGATTGCAAGGACTTTCGCGGAATATTATTGAGGACATTAGACTTCCGTAAGAAGCATTTTCGAGTACACACTAGTCGAATTATGCTTGTTTTTCAATGTTGTGATTGAAACGATACCCCTGTTTCCAAAACATAATTTACTTTACAGATTATCTTTCGGTTTTCCTTATCTTTAGATACCTAAAGTACAATGGTAGAACCCATGACATAGATTGAAGCTTATTCTTCTCATTATAATATTGATTAATAATTCATATAAATAAACTGTGCTTCGACCCGTTGTACCATGAACCTTAAACTTTACATTGAGTTAACAAATGGAGGTTTTTCTACCAGTATTTTTGAAGTGAAAACTTCTTTAGACGCGTTGAGCACTTTTTGGGTGAACAAAAATCATGGAACTCGCGTCATCGTCACCGAACTCTTTCCATGAGCTATATGTATACTGTGTATATAAGTGTACTTTTTGGGTGAACAAAAAGCGTGAAACTCGCGTCATTGTCACCGCACGCTTATATGTTATTATTTTTGGTTTATAAAGAAGTGTTTATGATCAAGGATTAAAGTATAAATTGGTCATTAACAAACCAAAAATAATTCAAAAATAATAATCTATTAGCTCGACGCGACAATTCACAAGTTACTTAGTTTTCACTTCTATCGGCAGTCCCCAAAGACAGCCCCGCATGTTTTTTTTTTTAATTTGATTCTGTATATGGAACAGTAAATTTAATAACAAGCTCGAAGGCAAACTGAAAATAGGGCTGTCAAACCGTGCACGTGCCAGTGTTCCGTATTACGATGTTGGTGCAACTCAATTTTCATACTGTCTATCAAACCAGAAACCATTTCGAACGGTTTTCCCCGAATTGTGTGTCAAAGCGGAATAAAATATAATGTTTCATTTTACCCAATAACCAGAATCAAGGGAAATGAAATAAATGTTAAAAGATTTTCATTGAAACTTTTCAGGGAATATTGGTGTTTATTGTTATGTTTATATAGGTGTCCTTCGGTATATTAATATACTGCATGTTTTATGAGATGTGTAAGCTTCAAATATTTGTGACTATCTAAGTAGTACATACGTCCACCTATAATAAAGAAATAACAAAATAAATTAAGAGCGTGTATTCTGAGAGTGGGCAACGTCGCAAATAGAAGTCAAATATTTAGCTGTTTTGATTAATTTGGCAATATTACTGTATTGAAACATGAAATATGGCGAACTAGTGAACTAATATATTGATTATCTTCTTCTTCTTTTCGTGTGGTTAGTGACTAACCTTTTTTTTTTTGACGGTGGTTTATCATCAAATGAGGGTGTGACAGACTTTTACTGACTAAAACCCACCCTTGTTCCTTCCGTTGCCTGTGTGCCGGGGCCGCGATATCCCTTTCGGACAAACCCGCAACCCCAGCAGGCATTGGTCCTTACGGACCCCGCCAGTTGGTGCTGACATCTCTTTGAGGCGCGCGTGGAACACAACGCGCCGTCGACACGGGCCTGGTCCTTATCGGACGGCGAGCTACCCATTGATCACCGTCCGCAAGCCCGCGCCTACGGTGGCCGGAATTCAGCTCGCGACTCGTTAGTGACTATGCTGGTGTCAGAGTTTTAAAGCCGCCCATGGGCCTCTGACTTGGCTTCACATGCCGTCGAGAAATATCTCTCAGACAAGGCGGTTTCCTCACGATGTTTTTCTTCACCGTTTTTGAAGCAAGTGATAATTATACGATACGCACATGAATCCTAAAAGTCAGAGGTGCGTGCCTTGGGTTCGAACTTGAGACCTATGACTTGGCCGTCCAACGGTCACACCAATATTGATTATGAAATAATATTTCCAAATTAATGAAACGGGTAATTATTTGTCAGTTATTTGCGACGTTGCCAACTTTTAGAATCAACGCTCTTAAGTTATGCCAGGGGCCAACGCCTTAAGAGTTTTATCTACTAATCCTGTGTTTTAAGTTTAAAATTTAAGCAAAATATTTAACTAATAGAATCACATTTATGATGAAAAGGTTACATGTAATCACGTTAATACCAGTAATCTTTCTTTTTCATTACACTCTCTGTAGAATCGAAAATTATTTGCCGTACGGCACAGGTGTAAGAATAAAAATAGGATCGCCTCCTTTGATCACTAAACCCAGATGTTAGCTTACAACCTACTTCCCATGACACAAGTTAATCTTTTTACATAGCAATAGCTATTTATTTAGATCCGATAAACAATTTCTGTTAATGTTTATGTGACTGTAGGATAGTATAAATTTCGCGTTAAAGTCAAACATTTCAACGTTTGAAATTGAATTCGAATTGGTATCTAGGACAAACACGTTAATGTTTAATCAATAATGTTAATATTACGATCAGTTTTAGGTTATCTAGACGAAATGCACCTAGATACGAGTATTTAAGGGGTTATTCTGAACGTTTACTAAAAAAAAGAAAGAGTTCTACGTTTTGGTCGATGCGTACCAAAAATTGGTCCATTTTTAAAAGCTGCAATCTGAAAACCTGGGTTCTACTAAGGATTTCAGCACACGTTTCGAAATGTTTGATCTGTTAGGTATCAGGAAATGAAACAAAAATGTTTCAAATGCAGATATGGCAGTTCAGTTCTTTTTCTTATTGCGATACTTATGTACCTCTATAAATTTTTCGACGCCAGTCATTATTTTTAAGTCTGTAATAATTTTATTCAGTTGTTCACTCACACAGCTAACCAACTATATACTAAAGCGCGACAGCACACTTTCAGTAGCAGATATAATTCCAAACTAGGTCAAACCCTTAAGTGTGTAGTCAACACTGTACGTAGTTCTAGTTTTATTAGTAGTGGCAAAGTAGTTTCACTACTTTAAGCGCTAAAGTAAACCATTTCTCAGTGACAAACTTACTTTCTCCAAGGTACGGTTTTCTCTTACACCTGAAGTAGCGAGATAGTTTAAACGAAATAATGGAATGGCAAGATAAGTGCGAGTAATAAAACCATCACACGTTTTCAGAAAAAGACTTCTTGGATTTTGAAATCAGTTTTATAAAAGTTACGTAAGTGTTAACTTTGTTCATTTTTCTTATTGTATGAGTTGCAATACACGTCTTTGCCATTGGTATATCTTTCTGCTCTAGTTATTTTACACAATCTTTACATGTGAGTGAGTTTTAGCTAGGCATAGAAAATCAGTTACACGCTGTTTCTGACAGGTATCTGTAGTGATCTCTAAGGTACTACCCGTGCGACTTAAAGGTATGATTTCGAAACACGCAGCAGTGCTGCCACGGCGTTGTTGCTTCGTGGTGTTTCGCTGTTTTGATGCCAATTTACTTACACGTGTTCTCGCTGTGATTAACGCCGTACTACTGGCTGTTGTGGTGGCAGGGCGACACTGCCGCACAGCAGTGCCATCGCAGCAGTGCTGCCGCGACATTGCTGCCGTGCTCGGAATGATGTATAGGGACCAGTAGTAACGCGGCAGCACTGCTGCGACAGCATTGCCGCGTGAAGCGGGGTTCGGAATCTTTGGCGTTGTGTCGTAGGTAACTGTGACGGTACTGTTTGCAACAAAAGAGTTAATTTTTTTGAAAAATATTTTTGACTCTTTTTTCAACATGTATAATAAGTATAAACACACAAAATATAAAATATCATAATTTTGCATTCCAGCGAAGTGCACAGTTAAGTCGAACTGGTTACAGTAATAATATTCCAATGTCATTTCAACTTTCACATTAGCTGTTGTAATCACAATGTTGGCGAAAATAACAACCACCGATCAATCTTGACACGAGTTTTTCAAAATACTTTGAACAGCGTTTCAGAAATCGTTGTTATTCTTTTGTAATATGTAATCATAATTATGAGCGCAGCTTCGAGCCCATAATTAACACATAAAAACACAATAATCTACATATTTTCTGTATTACATATTCCACAAGTGTTAGTTACGGTAACAAAATATTTAAAAGCGTAACGTTAGGAGCCTGCATCGTCAATTTGATGCGTTCGGTCGGTCGCCGGCTAGTTGAGCTCGTTAAGCAAACGTGACGTTATCAATTCCTGAAATTATGAGCCCCATTATTTGTGTCATGGTGCTGCTAAATGGGACGCGTGTTCGGGCTTTTGAATTGAAGAATTTTTGTCTAATGCTTTGCCATCTAATTTAGCAGCCTTGACTAGAGACAGATGCTTTATTATGTAACTACAGAAAATGTAAATTACATAAATCAGACCGCGTTGTGTTATTTTTTTATTATTTCTAAGCATCAATAATATGTCTTGCCTATGCTATTTGAGGGAGCAACATTTTTGATAGTTTGTGTAGAGTGTGTTAGTGGTAAATATTCTCTTGAAATATTTCCATCATTTATTTCATCCATCAATCATCAATTTTACATAGAACCTTCAAAACACAACAAAAAACGTTTGTAATGAGAACTGAGTACATCAGTTCTTATTACAAAAGTTTTTTTTTTTAAGCTCAGCAGTCTACCGATGTCGTATATGCAATAGTATTTAAAGGCTAATAAATTGCAAATAGATTACAAAAATAATATAAATAGATTAATAGATTACAAACAAATTAATAATCAATTACATACGCTCATTATTTTTTCTATAATAACTCATGCATATTTTGTTGTTACTAAAATTTAAATACTTCGATGGATTGACAGACGATTAATTCGATCAACGCTAAAATAAAGAATGTTTATAAATATTGTTCCCGTACCACTCCATTGTGATTCTTAGATGAGCCTGTTAGCATTTCCGACAGAAATAACTATTTCGTCAGTGAGAATATCTCGAAGATTGATGAGCTACCGAATACCAGAGTATTGGCTTTGTTATAAAAACTGCGCGTTAACTGCAAAATCAGCAAGTCAAATAATACACTTGACCTATAAACGAAAAACTACAAATCGATTACACCAATAAAAATGAATTATTCATAGTATATAACAATTTAAAAAAAGCTATACTACTAACTATGCATACGAATATATTGCAATTTTTTTTCAAAACGAGGCTTAACATGAGCACTGGAATGTTGGTTAAATACACAATTCAAGCCTATTTTCATTTAGACACGTTACTGAATTACTTTTTCTCAAACATGCTTGAAAATTCGAACATTATTTTGATACTGAAATTGCGATACTGGTCGAATACATGCGAGTGCCCGGCTGGCAATGTTTGTATGAAAATCCATATCTATCGTATTTAGCGGCCGAATAAATTACTATGAAAACTCATATCTGTCGTGTTGTTTAATGTTGTGTTTTAAGATGGAACGAACTTTTTACTTCAACACATGGCAACCAAGGAGGTAACTTATCAAAGATTTTATTTAAATTTCGCAAATTGAGCTGTTTAAAGTAAAGAAGAAACAAATGAACACATTGGCGCTTGAAAAAATGTCGTTGTTCTTAGTTTGAATTTCCGTGCATTATTTGAGAAAAGTTCTGAAAAAACCTTGGCCGCAACCAGGCATTGATGGACTCACGTATGTTCGTTGCAGGCCGCGACAGTAATTGACTGTATCATCGAATTAAACAATATTTTTTTATTTGTAAAATTGAAAACCGTTCAATAAAAAAGTTACCGTATAAAATGCTTTTCCATTTAACATTTAGTACCTGGTCGACCGAGCTCTGCTGGGGTGAAAAGAGAGAATGCGCATTTAATAATATACGTATAGGATAGTTCATACTAATTCCATGTATACATGCTAGTTCCATGCTGCTATGATAGTACTTACTAGTTCCATGCTGCTATGTCATTATTCTAGGGTAGCCATCTTGTTCTAAACTTTGGGCGACCAAGCTCTGCTCGGGTGAAAATACGGAGAAAACGATTTTTCCCAGACATGAGACCTAGCTAGATCGATTTTCAGCCTCCGTAAACCCCTATATTACAACTTTCATCGAAATCGTTAGAGCCATTTTCGAGAACGTGATTACAAATATATATATGATATTGCTCGTTTAATTTAACGTTTATTTTACAGCAACTTGTTATGCAAACCCTTGTTATTAGGTCTATGTATCTTCCTTTATTTGAGTTTTACATTTACGTTTACGATAAAAGTAAAAGGGCGGAACTCAAACACTTACTCCTGATTTGCCTTTATTAAGTTGCAAGACTAATACCGTTCACTAAATGTATTCAATTGGATAATAACGATGTCTGTTCTTGACTGATTTAAGACAAGTCGGGAATAGTGACCTTGTTTTTATTAAATAAGGAATGTTTTGGACGTTGGTATATAAGATTACCTACATCAAATAAAAATATTGAAAATAAAACCTTATAAACTCGATATATTTTAGCATAGCTTATTTTACAATGATATGTTAATGACTAACAATATGGTACCTATTTCTAACTTTAAACATACCGTTCCGATACTCGTTCCAGGGAAGATTTATACACCGTGACATTTTAGTCATTTTACAAAAGCAGCACAGTTCATGTATCCAATGACTACTAAACATTCATTAAAAAAACCGGCCAAGTGCGTGTCGGACCACGCACAATGAAGGGTTCCGTAGTTGGGATGAATTTATCCCAAGAACAAACTTAACATTGTAGTTGAAAAACATGTTCTCCCATACGGAATGTATGGGAGATGATGTTTTTCAAACCGAAAATTTAAGTTGGTTGATTATTACTCGGTAACCTGTACAGCCTACTTAGCTCTCATAGTTTTCCTTTTAATTTCGTTATATATACTACTGCTGTGAATTTTTTACAAGTCCAAGTACAACCATTTAGCTAGAAGGGGGGGGGTGGGCGACACTTGATTCTAACAAAAAAATTCAGTTAAAAGCTTAATATTTTGCAAACGGATCCTTGAAGCCTGTTTCGAAAAACTCACAGTATTTTTGAAACACCTTTCTAACGATACCCCACAACATGGGGTTGACGAGGAAAAAAAAAACATCCCCATTTTACATGTAGGGGAGGTACCCTAAAAAAAATATTTCTCTTGATTTTATTTTACCACTTTGTCGGCTTGTTTAATATGTATACATATGCCAAATTACAGCTTTCTAGTACTAACCGTTTCTGAGCTAACCCGCGGACAGACAGACGGACAGACAGACAGACAGACGGACACGGAACTATAAGGGTTCCTTGTTTACTACGGAACCCTAAACAGATATACACAGTGACATTTTTGTCGACTTACAAAGGGCCACTCAACGTACCCGACATAAAATACCTCTAGGAGCAATAAAAAAATGGATACAACATATTTTTTTTAAATTAATGTTTAGTAGTCATTGGATACATGAAGTGGGCTACTTTTGTAAGATGACTAAAATGTCACGGTGTTTAAGTAAGCAGCCAGTTTTTCTCATTATAAGTGAATAATTGTATTCTGTTTTTGAGAAATAAATATCATAAACCATATAAAATATTAGCATAAATTCGAGCTGAATTTGCTGAGATAATACTGCAATGGGAAAGTCCGATCTTAACGCTTTTTGATTAATGAAAGTTCCTTTTGGCAGTCGATTCAATGACGAAAATGTACCCTTCAGGTATAAAAAAATAATAAAACTTCAAAACAAATCAATGTATAAAGTTTAAATCAAGTTTGTTACTAAAATCCTTTTAAATAAAATACTGGACCTTTAAACCAATGCGTGGGTATCCAGTTCGTCGCACCCAGAGGTAATTTATCATTCATAATGACTAGTTAGATTAGTATTTACATAGACAGCAAATATTCTATAGCACGAAAATAATATAAAACGGTTTATATTTTGGTTTGCTTTAGTCTAGACTGCTATTTTAATCCACAGTCATTAATATAGAGTAAATACGAACATAATTTATGAGTCTTATGTCACAGTTAGCCGTCAGTGAGCCTACGGTAACTTTATAACAAAATAAATGCCATAGCTTTACTATACTATATAATACAATAGGAGACGTATGTATAGTAACCTAATCCGCTGAACTGTTAACTTAAAGAGTCATAAAGAACCCTGTAAGAAATCGACACGTGTTTCACCTCTCAACGAGGCATCCTCAGGACGACAATTGACTTGTTGCGAACCCGGACACGACGTCTTGCCACGTCAAGCGCCGAATGCAGTGTTCGATTTCTTACAGTGTTCTTTAAGAACAGTTAAGCGGACTAGGTTACTAAATATACGTCATCTATTGTATTTTATACTATTAACTTTCTTGTAATTACAATAAAATTTTGTTTGTAATATTAAAAACCCAAAAATGAAATAATAGATACCTACTACACTATCTATTTCAATATCAACAAAGTTTCGAGAAATAAGAGAGTGCTACATAATGGCTACGATCGGTAACAAATCGTACACATACCTGCCTGAGACGAGATTTCATTTCACTAGTAGGCTCGCAAGTAACTATCAAGAAAAATCGATTCTGATACTGTCTCTTGGGACAGGACGGGACATGTGAAAGTATAATCTTCAAAGCTTTCAGGAGAACATACGTTAAGTATAAATAAATCTCCTGAAAGCTATACTGAAAGAAAAACTTTTCTTCTAAATAATAGTCATTATCTACCTAGCTTTTTTCCAACTATGTTGGGATCCGCTTCCAGTGTAACCAGATGCAGCAGTACCTGTATTTTACATAAAATGACCTACAGAACCCAGTTACTGGGTGACACCATATCCCTTGATAAGACAGGTTGCCAGACTGTCGGGCTTCTGACTACCCGGCGACCAGACATTTCAAATATCTAAGAATGACAGTCGCCGTGCTTTTTGAGGCACGGAGGGGTCTCGGTATGAAATGGATGGGCAATGGACCCGTGCGGCCTCTAAATAGAAAATAGTAGTACCTACCATTATACCTATCATTATGATTTATCATCATCATCATTTCAGGCCAAAGACGTTCTCTGCTGGACTTAGGCCTCCCCCAAGCACTGCCACTTCGACCGGTTCTGTGCTTCTCCCATCCAGCGGATTACCTATGATTATGCAGAGATCTTAACGTTTCACTTTTCCTCCCCATCTCGTTAACTAATTAGCAAAATCACCTTGGATGTCGGATAGCTTCGATAATAATCTTAAAATTACGTCAAACTCCTATTACGTACAACAATGGACGCTAATTAATACCAGATGACGACCAACTATTTATAGGGAACTTATGATCCGTGACCTATTAACTTTTAATGGTCATTCCTATTTCAGGATTTTGTGCAGGAGACTGAAATAGGAATGATTGGATGGTTTACAAAGATATTTAAAACGCAGGAGATAAAAATATTACACAATTTCGATGAATGGCGCTATCGATCTGCATTGTATAAAGTTGTTCATTTTGCCTTCATGTTTTAAATAGACTGCCATTCATAATTAGAAAGTAGGAACCATTCCAACAAAACAATAATTTCAACAAACCTCATTGGGTGTTTGTTAAAAAACTAAAAGAGTATTTTTTGTATCGAACGAGGAAAACGATTGACTAACTGATATTTCTAACATTTTAGTCAACAATGTTAGCAGCAAGATGTAATTTATTACTTTATGTGAACGTTGTTACTATTTCGTCAAATTCCTAGTATCTACTTAATTGTGTGAGTAGTAAGTACCTACCTAAGTACGTACAATAATTGTTGTTCGTGAAGTTATTGCCGTTATCTTTAACAACACATTGATATTGTTAAAGATAAAATGAGCAGGGACTGACAAAAATATACCGGTACAGGTTTAAAATAAGGGTTGAGCTATACCGATACCCTTTTAAGCCGTTATTTAACCTTTACACGATTTCGGTACCGAAAAACAAGAAGGTGCGATGCGGGTGCGCGGGGGATCGAACACGTTAGAACTTGTGTATTTTAGTACTTCAACCAAAATATACCGGTATGCATTTCCAACCTCAAAATTCCGGTAAGTACTGAAAAAAATAACGGTATCGAAATATTTTGGTAACCCTTATTTAACGGTATGACGTCATACTGAAATTTAAAGGTACCTTAAGTTTTGGGTAATTCAGTCCCTGAACATAAGCCCCCAATGAGCAGGTACTTTTGCATTGGTTCTATTAAGAGCCAATGCAAAAGTACCTGTGAGCTCATAATTTGTTAGTAAAAGGCATATTTTGAGCAGTATTTACGAGTTAAAAACTACGATCAAGATACAGTCATGATTCTGTGTAGGTACAATATCATGACCTCTATTTTAACCAGTGATCTTAAAAGGATATCTGATGTTTCCTTCTCATATTCATATTTCCCGGCGAAAGAGAAAATATTCATATTCCTGCAAGGTGTCCAATTCGGATCCCATGTCAAGTTTTTGATATAGGTAGAGGATATAATGTTTAGAGAAATAATATTCAAACGAGTTGGTAAGGCCTTTATCAGACGATCCATTTTTCTGACCGACAACAGACTTGTCCAATTACCAACTAAAGGCTGATTTTTGCAAGGTGAGCTATCTTTTATCCGTGGAATAAAATTGACGTTTGCCAGTTTTTGTATAGAACAACCGTCAAAGATTCAAAAATATTCCTTGGTAAAAAATCTGGCTTTGAAAACATCAGCCATAAATTGTGAGGACAAAAAACAGAAAAGAGAAAGAAGGAAAATACGTTTATTTGCGGTAAACATGACGCAAAGAAAGAACAAGTTGGGGGAAAACATGCGTCACATCCACGCAAAACGGCCATCGCTCAGCATAATGCTGCGACCCTATGCGAGGCACAGCCACAGCGCTGGTTTTCAGTGACAGCCGGCGTTGACGTTAAGACTTCGACCAGTGCAGCATACAATGATATAAAAATAAAATAAATATACAAAAATTTATCTATATGTATATATAAAATGTAATACTCGTATTTAAAATGGCTAACGGTTGGTCTTCAAAATTCAACTTCATATGCACAATTTTGACCGCTACGATTTGTTTACCATTCTAAGTGTTAGTATAACATTATACTGTTGGTCATACCATACCCCACACAAATTAAATTGTTCCTTATTCTCTACTTAGATTGATGACTTGCATGACTGTGGCCGACACCCGGACAAATGAGACCAATCAACTATGCATTTGTTAGATGTTTTAGATTTAACAATGCTGTTACTGAGTTTGGTGTTAGCAGTATGTACTTAGACACATATAATATTTTCATTATATTGTGATATTTAATGATAAATGTAAAATCAAGTTTAATTTTTAGAGCTTGTGGCTAAGTAATAACACCCGTACGGGTCGATTCATCGGGTTAAGCTACGCTTGCCGGGGTTGGGTGACCATATTTACATACCGAGACTCCTCCGTGCCTCGGAAAGCACGTTAAGCCGTTGGTCCCGGCTGTCATTTGTGGATGCCCGAAAGTCAAACAACCAGTCTTACCAAGGGCTATCGTATTACCCAGTTACGTTGGTTGGGTTGTGGAGGTCAGATAGGCAGGCTCTATGTAAAATACTAGTATTCAGCTGCATCCGTTTAGACTGGAAGCTACAACAAGGCTAAGTAGATTGATTGTAAAATCAAGTTTAATTTATCACTTTTCATGACTTGTGAAGCCAAGCTCAAAAAAATAACTTTTCATAAATGCATCGAAATCAATCTACTGTCGTATAAGAATTTGTTTTTTTTTTTCACGAATTGTATGTGAACTTCATAGCGAAAGTTGTTTAGTATGACGGGTAGAATCACCCCCTTGGCGGATGCAGGTGTCTACCCTGTATTTATGACGAGGCTGTCAATAAAAGATAACTTTGTTTAACATAACTTATTGTACACTTTTAAGACATTGACTAAACACAAATCATCTCAATGTTCTCCTGTACCGAATTTGGGGCTTGTCTATAAACAAGAGATCGATTTCCTAGTGGTTAATTACTTACTCACGAAGTAATTAATCCAGACCTTATAATGAGGTAACACTATCCCAGATATTGCCAAACTCCTCTGTGGTAATAATTACGTCAATAATATCGCGAAAGCAATTACTTATTCCACTTAAATTGCCTACAACAACAGTGTACTGAGCTAATTTACTCGCTGTGAGGTATCTAACTACTCAAACATCCAATATCTAGCTCAAAACTAGATCGAATTCGGCTGCACCAATTATTAGTTGTTACATCTCTCGATTGAGGTCGGTATCACACTGCCGTTTAAGCATAAGCGTCTCTGGAACAAACACGTCCCGTTCGGGACATCTTTCGACCGCTGCGCTCATTTTGCTTCGAGTTTCTTTCATCTTTTCCTAAGTTCTGGCGCCACGTCTAGGGAAAACGCGGGCAAATACTAGTATGTTCCAGGCATTACGAACACACACATTGTTTTGTGAGCAAAACTGTGACGTGTAATCTATTCTGGTTTTATTTAGATGGACAGAGATTAACACGCATCTGCACTCAATGTCAAACGGTCATATAATATTTAGTGTATTTTATTTGGGTTGTTTTCATACAGATGTTGAATGGGTGGAATATGGAATTTAGCAGATGTCCTTTTTAACTTTAAATTCATTGTATCATGTATCGTCATGCTGTTTTCCTTTCCGGCTGTGCAAAATTAGCTTGAATGTAGGTTGTGAGTGAATGTAGTGCAAATATTAAATGAGAACGCATAAAAGAGTTCGAAAACATTATTTATGCAGAATTTGCTTCTGAAAGTGAGCTTCTGGAAGAGCTCGTGGCTAAGTAATAATAGCCGCATGGATAGATCCATCAGGTTAAGCTACGCTTGCCGCGGTTGGTCCGTGGATAGGTGACCATCTTTACATACCAAGACTCTTCCGTGCCTCAGCAAGCGCGTTAAGCCGTTGGTCCCGGCTCTCAATCGTGGATCTTTGACAGTCGTTACGGGTCGTCAGAAGCCCGAAAGTCTGTCAACCAAGGGGTATTGTATTACCCAGTTATTGGGTTGTGGAGGTCGGATAGGCAGCCGCTTCGTGTAAAATACTGGTATTTAGCTGCATCCGGTTAGACTAGAAACCGACCTCAATATAGATATAGATATGGAAAAGGCTAGGCAGATTCATTTTATTTTTATTTGCTTCTGATATACTGATGAATCGGTACAAAGAGCGTCTTGAATGAAGTGTTCATGTGTATTTTTTTTAATAAGCGTAGGTAGGTACCTATTTTTAGATACATTTCGGTTAAATCGAATTGATATAGAATCTTCATGTCTGGAAATGTTTATCTCCTTTATAAACAATGATGCAATGGCAATTACAGTAAAATTAAATAATCTGAGTCACAAGATTCCACTCTATTCATTTCAATCAGACAGCAAAATATCAATGCATATTTTCCTTTCAAAACAAAACGGAAAAACAATGCAGCAGTTCAGTAAAACGATACGACAAACAACAATACGTGTTTTATAAACACCACTTGTATAGCAGCGATATAATGGGGCTTAATTGAAAGACAGCGCGGCGCGACGCCGACGATAGTTTATGTCACTTTAATAATACTTCGCACGACAGGCAACTTGTGGCAAGTGTCGATACTGAGGCGACTAAATTATGTAGCGATTAGTCTGATGATACGTGGTTAGGACGGAATATTTGACTAGCCGAGCTATTTGTTGAATATGTGATGATCTTATTTGATAAGCGGCTACTTGTTTCTAAGACGGTGGGTAATCTATATGTAGAAAAGTTAATACAGTTTCGGTGTATTGAAATATTCATTTCTTAAAAAGAAAAGTGGGACACCGGAGTAGCTGGACAATGAATTGATGAATTCTTATGATATGTGCTTAGAAAAGCTGAAGAATACATATAATGAAGTTACGAAACAAGTTACTACTTATTATAGTTTAGACGAACGGTTATAGGTATTACTTACATTTTACATTGGAAAGTCACATTAGAAGTTTCATTCCGTTTGATTTATACAAACTAACGGTAGCTGTATTGATCGAAAATATAAGCATCTTACAAACCGATATTGACACGAACCCCTCCACATTTAAATCTTCCGCTCATTTTATAGGTTTTTTCCATTTGAACCATAAAAATAACGATAGGGCTTCACCCCCCGATGTTTTCCATGTGCTAATTCCTACACTTGGGAGAAATAACATTAAATCGTAGTGGTTTGCACCGTTTCCAATGCTTTTCCACTAACGAACCGATAATTTAGGGGGAGTAGAGAACTTTTCCTCGGATTTACATTATTTTTGTTCGATTTTCCCTTGTTTTGGTCTGCCGATGCGAAATGTGTTTGTTCGCGGTTCTGTGTAAAAGGCAAAATGGGAATATAAGGATAATTAACTGCTTTATCGAAGACAAACAAAATCAAGCTGCTTTTAAGGTAAAAGCACGTTCTACTGGCCTGATACTTACCAAAACCTAAAAAGTTACACCAAATACCTAACAAATATTCAAAAAGTACAAAATCCTCTCGACAGCTTAACAAGTCCAAGGAAAAGAAAAACCTATTCTGTAGCAAACTATATAATTATACAGGGTGGCAGGGACATTGACGCGAAAACTGTTACCATGGATGCAGTACATGAATCTGAGCCTCCGTGTGTTGAAATTTTTCGGCGGTTATTTAAAAAAAATCAGCTGTTCCATACATTTTGACCGCGTAGGTATTGCACTTTTCTATGAAACAGCAGATTTTAGTAAAATAACTGGCGAAAAATTTCAACGGTTCAGATTCATGTACTGAATCCATGGTAACAGTTTTCGCGTCGATGTCCCTGCCATCCTGTATATCATTAGATTTTTTTTCAGTCAACCAATTCAATGTTTTTTTTTTATCCTGGGACCACCTTGAATAGTGTCCTACTTCCATTTTCAACACAAATTGCCTAATTGGTTCGTTAACCAACATTTGACGCGACAAAAATAGAAGGTCTGACGTCACAATAAAAAAGGCAGGAAGCTCTAAATAAAAATGGCTAACTTTTGCTCCTTATTGATGATTCTAACGCCTCAATGATTCCGACCTTGCATTCCTTGAAAGACATGACACATATACCCCACAGAAAATATGTTATTCATCCACTGCTTTGTTAAATAGACATAAAAACCGTCATCTTTGACTTTAGCAGTGATGTAAGTGACTGTAATCTTGAGATCTGTAATTTTGTAGCATCTATTTGCATGTGTATTGTGTTTCAGACTTCAGGGTAATCTGGTTAACTGTGTAATAAGGTACTTGGTATGTAATTGCGTAAATGTATTTACTTATCATCTCGTTCCACCATCGTTTATCAAGACTTCATCAAATAACAATGGCTATGACAGTTCCGAAGGCTATTTTGTCTATGTTTCAATCGATTGACATTCAATCGCCTTGTTTTATCTATATAATTACCTAAACTTTATAGACTCTTGTCTGCTGTGGAATCCGAAACCATTCGATAAATTTCTCTAATGTTTCTGTAGTAATTGAATACCTCTTACTTTTAGTAAATTCTCAACTCATTGAAATTGTTATCTAACCAACATTTTGAGTAGCACTATAAATTCTAGAGCCAAAGCAATTAAAGTAAATTAATTTTACACATACCAACTTGAAGTGGTTTTGTTTATAAAATTACAATTTACTATGGGATAATTAAATTTTATGTTTCGGTATAAACATGTTAGTTACTAAGCGTCGGATCATCAAATAGTTTTTTGTTTACATTATTTGTAGGTCATAAATGTTGAGGGCAATTAACTGTCATTGTTTTTAACGAGATATAATTAGTTGGAAATCCCCATGTGTTCATGTGGCCAGTGATAATAGTCCTGAAAGTTTCAATTGTAAAGATAATATTCTAAGCTAGATATTGTTTAAAAGTACCTACTATATATCAGTATTAAACGAGTAATATGTTTATATATATATATTTGTGATAAGGTTTTCGAAAACGGCTCTAACGATTTTAATGAAAGTTGCAATATAGGGGTTTACGAGAGCGAAAAATCGATCTAGTTAGGTCTCATATCTGGGAAAATTCGTTTTCTCCGTATTTTCTCCCGAGCAGAGCTCGGTCGCCCAAAGTTTAGAAACACATGGCTACCTTAGGATAATGACATGGCAGCATGGAATTAGTAAGTACCCTACTATCATGGCAGCATGGAATTAGTATGTACGATACATGAAATTAGTATGAACTATGCTTTACTATTAAATGAGCATTCTCTATTTTCACCCGAGCAGAGTTCGGTCGACCAGGTACTACCTAATGTAACTACTATAGCAGTCGCAGAAAATGGGAAAGCAATGTGCTTTGGACAGGCTATTTCAATTAATCACTGCATAGATTTACGTTTGGACCACCTTGGCTTGGCTGCTCTATGTTCGTAGTCTCTATAGTCTATAGTATCTATTTTTAGATTCATGCCACCTAGACTGCTCGCACGAAAAGTCTGCGCGCGGCTGAAATTGGAACTAATCGCATACCGCCATCTTGTCGTTTTGTAAGGTCAAATTAAGAATAGAATGATTTAATTAATGAATATAAATGTAAGATTAATAATAGTATACAGGGTAGATTTTTGAGATGGGGCAGTAAGGACAGGTAGGTACATACCTGTACACCAATGGATCCTTATAAGTAACAGTCGATTGACATCAAAAGTTTTATTGAAAATTGTCCATTTTCTTGCTGACCGTACATTTTATTCAAAATCTGTGAATGCGGATCAAAATGTCTCAAAAAGTTAAGGACAGTCTCATAAGATCGTTTTCAGGTAGCGACAACAGTAAAGGTACCTGTCCTTACTACCTCATCTCATAAATCCACCCTGTATATAATATTATTAATATAAATTTAGTATTGTATTTTAAATATTACAGTATATCTATATTGTAATATCAAATACGCCACCAGACGCGCAGACATATCATGCGCGCACTCCACGCAAATATTTTCAAACAAAAATAAAAGTAAGTACTGCTTCTATCTAGATCAAAGTAATGCTTTTAATATTGTCCAAAAAAAAAACCATAGCCCGAAAAAAAAGCCTGTCTAAGTATTTTTTTCTTTCTAAGAAACCATAATATGAAAAAAAAAACCATTACTTCAGTTGAATAGCTTTAATGACTTATCCAATAACATCGTTAGCAACATTGAATAGACCCTTTCAATACGTTTCCCCCTTATAAACCTTCGCGATTGATTGCGCTGAGACACAGGTTGGTCACAATTTTCGGCCACTCGGTACGTCAATTTCATCTGATTAGTTGTCTGTAGGGATTCCACCTAATAATATCGTACAACGAAAATAATGACTTCTGGGAAGCTTAAGGTGTCTTTGATGTAGGGAACAAAGTCTTGAGGACACGTGGAGAATAATGTTTTTCTCTATTCTGAACTGTGTTGTTTGTTATATTTATTACTAACTTTTGCCCGAGACTTTGCCCGCGCGCATGTTGGAAATTAGCCCAAAGGAATGTACAACTGGGATTAAAAGTACCCTTTGTTCTAATCCAGGTCATGGTCTACCCGTGTGTCAAATCCGTTCAGCCGTTTCAGCGTGAAAGCGGAACAAACAAACAAACTCACTTTCGCATTGATAATACTCGTATTACTAGCTGTACCCCGCGGTTTCAACCGCATAAGTCTCGATCCCGTGGGAATATCGGGATAAAAGTGTTCTATGTCCTCACCCAGGTCATGGTCTACCCATGTGCCAAATTTTATCCAGGTCCATTCAGCCGTTTTAGCGTGAAAGCGTAACAAACAAACGAACTCACTTTCACATTTATGATATTAAATAAAATAAGTTAGGATTATGTAAAAAAATTGAAGTTTACCTTAGAATTTAGAATTCAATCACATCGTTAGTCATAATCTCTACTAGCTTACTATATAAGAAAGTTCAGTGAGAGTATCTGTACTTAATGATGCGAAATTGCCAACACTCAGTGAACATCGTATAGTGATTGATCGCCCTTATTTGAAAAGAGATTGCTATCCGATGCCAATTATAGGCTGATACTGGAACCGATTCATCTTAACAACATAACTTTAAAACTTTTCTGAGATAGTTAACATTTCCAAGCATATCATTAAAAAGATGTGAAAGAATAGAAGTATTCTTTCACATCTTTTTAATATATAATAAAACTTTTCACATTACACAGAACTTGTATGATTTTTGTGGATAATATTTAACTGCGATCTAATCCCGCCTAACGACAAACTCGTCTGATCCGATAAATGAACTTATATAAAAGTTTAATATTACGTTACGCGTCGAAAGCGCGGGATTGCGATGTTTCCCGACGACTGACTTTCGGCAAAGTTAAATAAGCTACGCCATGAGAAAACTCGGCCAATCTACCTCGTCAAGTATACGTACAGTTCTCTTTAATAATAAGGTTTATTGTGTGGTTATAATTAGTTAGATAAGTATACTTATTTGATTGTTTACTTCTTTATTATTTGCTTAAATTACAGTAATTAACAGGCGTGTGGTTTTGCGAATAATTAATATGCAAACGATATTATACAATTAGATCAAAACGTTCCACTGTTTCTCAATAGCAGTATTTTGCCACCCAATTTCTAGATGTCTAAATATTTCTTACAATAGACAACCTTTGGATTGTCTTGTTAACAACTGGAAAGTTCTTTTAGTTCGTCAGTCTTGGCATCGCCAGACTTAATAGTAACTATTCAGAACTATATCATCTCACGACTTACTACTATATTGACTCAGGCCATAAGGTGACCAAGTTTCTAAATATATTTGTTGGGGAGGCTTTTATCTACTTTCAGTATTATTGGACCCGGCCTTTCTATTACTAATGTAATTACTATTTACTCAACTACGATTGTTTTTGTTACAGATTGTTCAGCCTGTTTTCAAGAGAATGTAGCCTACAATAAGAGTGTTACTACAGGCAGTTCGTTCTATGAAGAGTGCTGTTGTGAGGAAGAAGGCTATACGCTGAAGCACCTGCAATGGCTAGATCCTTACAACAAACCTATAACTGTGGGGTATGTGATATGTTTAATACTTTACTAGACTAATATTTCAACAACTGCCCATTAATATTTTACAACTAGTTACTTTGTGAACTGTGTGGTGTGAAATTGAGTTTAATTAATATCCCGAAAACCTTGAATTCGGTTTGAAACTAATTACGCTTTTCTTATGAGGCTTCAAGTAACGCTAAATATAAGCTTACTTTCTTATGCTTTGATTACACATTACCTACTAGGGACTCGGTGCGTGTAATCAAGGCATAAAAATGCATGATTTTTTTAAAATTAATTTACCGTTTTGTTCATTGTTTTTGCTGTCAAGTCCTTAATAAGAACATTGTTTCCACAAGACCAGGTACAGATTCAAATGTGTACATCGAAGAGCAGACTAACTGCATATCTCTCCATATCCCGAGTACAAGCAAGACGTTATCAGGAGAATACCGATGCGTCACGACCTTCGGAACAAAACAACATTCTCAAACTTACAATTTGGATGTTTATGGTAAGAAGACTGAGTGCTTTTTTTTTTCTCTATGCGGTTTGTCAGGGACATCGATGCACAGCCTGTTACCACGGATTCAGTACATGATTCTGCACCCTACTGCGTTGACAATTTCCGTTGGTTATTAATACTTTCGACTCCACCACCCACTTTTCATAAAACTCCTACGACATGCCACAATACATATTGGAAATGAACCCTCCGGGAGGGTTGCCGGCATTATCTTTGCGCTAAAGTTAATTATCGCGGTCGGTCAACGGCATTAGGTTTTAAACCGTGTTATAAAAAACTGTAACACGAAGTAACATAGTGTTTTCAGGGGGTTTTGTCGCTATCCAACCTTTTAAATTTTTTGTGAATATTTGTAACAGTGAACAAAAAAAAAATGCTTGGATTTTAAAACCAACGCATACTAATAAATCTTGTTAAAATATAAAATGTTATTTTCACGGTTCATAATGCTGTATTCGCTAAGAAAAACCTACATTTCAAATGAGCCCTCCGTGAGGGCTCCCGGCTTCCCATATGTGACTAGGTGAACCCTCTAGGAGAGCTCCTGGCAATGAACGTGTTAAAAAAAACAGTTGGGTATATTGAAATAACGCGTTCTTAAGTAACTCAAATGACGATAGAAATAGTCACTGTTACTATACGGAAAATCCCATATTCCAATCAATATCTATGTAGCTATGTAAGAATAACCAATCTAAAACTCGTTGTCGAAGCCTTAGCCGCGTCAGTCTTGAAAACTGATTAAGGAAGCTGGTTGGGTAGAGAATTACAGATTCCTTATTCCTCACTACATGAAATAAATAAATTACTTGTTTTACATTTAGATTTATTATGTATATTCACAGATCCGTTATACTTCTATGGGACCGCGATAAACCAGTACTTAGTGCACAGCAATAATTCTCTAATAACTTGTCAAGCTAAGGGAGCCAATGCACCTCGGTTCAGGTGGTACAGAGGAAAAGACGAACAGAATGAGGTAAGAATATATTCTTAAACACACACACAACCGGTATATTTTGTAAAAAAACTTACCGTGAAAAAATAGGTGAAGTGAGCTTGAAGTGAGTTTGAAGTAAGTCATTCCGCCGGATGCTAGGGATTGACACTATTGACAGCTCACTTTAAACTCATTTCAGTTAAGTCTTTATAGTGATATAGTTACAAAATGGCTGTACACTCATCATTCAGACGTAGGCCACTTCCATGCATTGCTGGACGTAGACCTCCCCCAATTATCGCCACAACGATCTGTCCTGAGCTTCCCGCATCTAGAGAATTCCCGCGACCCTAACCAGGTCTTCGATCCATCGTATGACTTACCATCCCCGTGTGTAAATAATGACACATTAATCTTTAGAAGTCCTAGAGTGGAGACCGCGTATCGGCTAGCGTAGTAGTGTGGGTCGCCTCCCAACTAGATGGACCGACGACCTTAAAAGGGTGGCTAGGACAGATTGGATGCGGAAGGCGGACGACAGGGTATTGTGGCGCAGCCTGAGAGAGGCCTATGTCAACTAGCCTTACCAAAGGGTATCGTATTACCCAGTTACGGGGTTGTGGAGTCACTCCATGTAAATTACTGGTATTCAACTGCACCCGGTTGGACTGCAAGCCAACCCCAACATAGTTAGGAAAAGGCTAGGCAGATTGATTGATAACTTTAATTGAATATGTTTTTAAATTGATTGCAGATATCCAACGACACAGTAAAATATCAGGTCATGCCTGAAGGGCTTATTGTAAAGAATGTTAATAATGATGATGAAGGGATATACAAGTGTTCAGCATCAGTAGTGTCTACTGGTGAAGAAGTTGAAGTGGATATAGAAGCCACGGTAAGGACAACGTGCGAAGACAAAATAAAACTTACCACACTAATTGTCGATATCGGAATATAAGAACTACGAGTATATACTGTGTTGGATGGTAATATTTTTATCATGTCTTCCAAATTATGTGACAGTCAATGATAGAGGTTTGTAACAAAATAGGTAGTAGTTTTAATACTTTGCACGAGATTTCTATTAAAAAAAAAACAGCCAAGTGCGTGTCGGACCACGCACAATGAAGGGTTCCGTAGTTGCAATGAATTTATCCCAAGAACAAACTTAACATTGTAGTTGAAAAACATGTTCTCGTGTTTTTCAAACCGCAAATTTAAGTTGGTCGATTATTTTTCCTTAACCTGTACAGCCTACTTAGCTCTCATAGTTTTCCTTTTAATTTCGTTATATATACTACTGCTGTGAATTTTTTCACAAGTCCAAGTACAACCATTTAGCTAGAAGGGGGGGGGGGGGGGGACACTTGACTCTAACAAAAAAATCAGTTAAAAGCTTATTATTTCGCAAACGGATCCCTGAATCCAAAAATGGTTTTAATACACTCACAATATTTTTGAAAGACCTTTCTAACGATACCCCACAACATGGGGTAGATGAGGAAAAAATTAACATCCCCACTTTACGTGTAATGAAATGAAATGAAATGAAATGAAATGAAATGAAATGAAATTGTTTATTCTGTAAATAGGATATAGGAATCACTTTTACACGTCATATTAAAGATATATTAAATTTTGCTAGATGAGTTCGGCGTTTCCTATCCGACTACTCTGAGAAGAAAGGCCGAAACAAACTCAGAGGTCACAGTCTCTTTTAAAGTCCAGACATAATCTTGGTCAAGCCATATGAGGACCATGTAGATTCATGTCTGAAATGGTCTTTTGAGAAAAGAACCACACAGATTTGAGTGGACCTGTCCAGTCAGTGCAAGCATTTGTCAGTAATCGTGGAGCTCAACTCAGATCAAAAGGAGCTCAACTCGACGAACAATACCAAAGAAAGGACATTTGGGTAGGCCGCATAAACTACTCAAACTGCCAGACCATCATTAAAACTAACTGAGAGAGGATAAAAAAGGAGTAATGAGAAAAAAAAAATTAAATTAAAAAAATATCCACATAGTCCTCACATTCACAATAGGTAATTAAAATAATATTATACTTTACAAAGTAATCATGTCATTTTGTTTTAATGTTTAAATAAAACTGGTATATTTTAATGATTTTACTAAATAATTCTAATGTCAAGTTTTATGGTTTTATCACAAGGTTTAGCAGAGCGAGCAGCTCAATCCCAAGCTTTTTTATCTTCTAAATAATCTGTAATTTTATAGTACCCTTTTTTACAAAGTTTGGTTTTAATACAAATTTTAAATCGTTTAATGGGTAAGTTTCGAATGTCAATGGGAAGTTTGTTGTAAAAGCGTATACATTGACCCATGAACGAGTTGCCTACTCTGTGGAGACGAGTGCGATGTACAGCAAGGTTGTGTTTATTCCTGGTATTTAAACTATGAATATCAGACATTTTCTTAAAATTTGATATATTTTTGTGTACATACATTAGGTTTTCAAAAATATATTGTGAGGCTAGAGTTAGAATATTTACTTCTTTGAATTTTCCTCGAAGGGAATCTCTCGGACCTAGGTTGTAAATGGCTCGAACAGCCCTTTTCTGTAGAACAAAGATAGTATTAATGTCCGCACAGGTTCCCCAGAGAAGAATCCCATATGACATAAGACTATGAAAATAACTAAAATAAACAATTCTGGCTGTATCTACGTCAGTTATCTGTCTAATTTTTTTAACAGCATAGGCGGCCGAACTAAGCTTTCCTGATAATTTTTCTATGTGTGGGCCCCATTGTAATTTACTATCAATAGTGATTCCAAGAAAAACTGTCGACTCAACAGGGTCCAGTTATATTCCATTAACTTGAACATTGGTAGTTAGCTGCCTGACATTTGGCGTTGAAAATTTTATGAGTTTAGTCTTCTTTTCGTTCAGAAGAAGATTATTTACATTAAACCAATGCACAACTTTAGAGAGTGCATCGTTAATTTGTTCAAAGTTAACTAACTGACGTTTGATTTTAAAAATAAGGGAAGTGTCATCTGCGAATAATACGATCTTGTGATTATCCCTTATGTGGTAAGGTAAGTCATTTATATAAATTAAAAATAAGAAAGGACCTAGAATTGAACCCTGCGGAACGCCCATGGTGACTGCAGATCCTGCAGATCTCTTGCCATTAACATCGACCCTCTGAATTCTGTTGTTCAGATAAGAAGTCAGAAGGTCGAGAGCTTTGTTCCTCATACCATAGTGGTACAGTTTCTTGATGAGTGTATCATGATGTACGCAATCGAAGGCCTTGGACAAGTCGCAGAAAATGCCAAGAGCATCCTGCGACTCCTCCCAGGCCTCGAATATGCTCTTCAGTAATTCCACGCCCGCATCTGTAGTTGAACGACCCTTTGTAAAACCAAACTGTTTTAGATGTAATAAATTATGTGCATTGAAATGTTCTAACATTTGTTTCAAAATTAATTTCTCAAAAATTTTGCTTAATGTAGGTAATATCGAAATAGGCCGAAAATTCGTAGGATCAGTTGTGCTGCCAGACTTGAACAGTGGAATAACTTTACTAAGTTTCATCTGATCAGGAAATACACCAGACGCAACACAAGAGTTAAAAATAATTGCTAAAAAGGGTGCAATAACATCAATTATTGAAGATATGGTATGTACTGATAATCCCCAAAGGTCAGCAGTTTTTTTTACATCAAGATTTTTAAAAGATTCTATAATGTCTTTAGCAGAAGCAATTGAAAATTCAAAAAGTTTGTCAGATTCTGGTACACATTCTTTTAGTATTGAGTAAGCAGAAGTGGAGGACGACGATGACAGAGTTTTGGTTGTTAAAATGGGAATATTAGTGAAAAAAAATTCAAACTCAGTTGCCACCTCCACGTCTGCTTCAATATCTACATCATTGATTTTTAGATGGAAGTCACGATTCCGTACCGTCGTTCTTCCCGTTTCTGAATTAATAATATTCCAGGTTGTTTTTATTTTATTTCCAGAAGATATTATTTTATTTTTAATGTGTAAGGCTTTTGCTGAGGAACAGGCTCTTTTAAAAGTTTTAGAATATTTCTTAACAAGGGGAGGTACCCTAAAAAATATATTTTTATTGATTTTATTTTACCACTTTGTTGGCATGATTAATATGTATACATATGCCAAATTACAGCTTTCTAGTACTAACTGTCTCTGAGCTAAGCCGGACAGACAGACGGACAGACAGACAGACGGACATGGCAAAACTATAAGGGTTCCTTGTTTACTACGGAACCCTAAAAACGAGGTAGTGGTAAGATCAATTCTTACAAATATTACTTCTATCTATAACGTTTAACACTGTTATGATACAGGTAATGACACTACCAGTAATTACACAACTGTCAGCTAGTCCAGAAGCAGTGTTGGCTTCAGGGGAACCTTTGATGATACAATGCATGGCGGAAGGGTTGCCTGAACCTAAAGTGGAATGGAAGAAAATACCTGAAGCGGTAAGATAAACAAATATTTTTATGTTTTTGCCAAATTCTACTCACTCCTCCTCTTCACACACTAATGTACCACAAACTAGCGGCGGTCAGCGCAAAAGCGGACTAACCCACATTTTTTGACCGTCGCAAACGATTTAAAAAAGATGAAATTTTAAAACAAAAATGGCCCAGCCATGTTTTTTTTAATTCATAATAGATGGCGTTACTAAATTTGTTTTTGCATTGTAATTTTTTCATCCCTCCAAAATGCAAAACTGGCCTAAGGAATGTTTAATATCTCCATAGTCATTTTCTCATGATTAAGCCACTTTTGCGCTAACAGCCTCTATTAAACTATTTTTAAATGAACGAGAAGAATCCATATCATGTATGCTTCACTGCACTTCCAGGTGCACCATCCCCTTCACGATATTCCATATTGCTCTTACGTGCGGAGATCAATAAGATAAGAACTGGGATGATCTGTTCCTTGCTCCTTACGAAAGAATTTGATCTATTTTAAAAGGTATCTTTAGTAGTTATAAGTATGACAAATCTTTTAACGATGCAAGAGATACCTAACCTATGTCTCATCATGTATCATATATCATGTATGTCTATGTCGAACCTATGTCTGGATTGTCACAAGCAAAAGTTAGAATTTTTGCTTTAGACGTGGGTGGGGTAGGTACTCAGTTTGTGGTCTCTCTACTCGCCTTTTTAGAGGAACCTCTAGAGGTTCACCGGCGTAGTAAACCTTTGTTAAATCTGACAGCTCACTTACCTTAAAGTCACTAAGGAGTCATTGTAGCTCCATAACTCCAACGGATCATAAAAGCAAGTTGGTTTAGTACTTTGCAAGCAAGTACTCAACTTACGGAGAGGTTAATAGCAAGAGCAAAAGTTGACTGATGGTAATTGAGGTGCTGCTGTAAACTCTTGAGATTTCTTTAGAAATTGTTTATGGTGAATAAATTCATGAACTATTCATAGTTTGAATTTTAAATATAATACCAACTTGGTTTAAGTTTTTATGTTGTTTTCTTGATTCTGTAAAACTGAAGTAAATTCTAGGTATAGCGAACTGGTTCCAAAAAATTAAGTTAGAAGATGAACATATTTGTACTTCTCCCGCGTGTACCCTAGTTATTTTTCTAAAATGAAACAAACCTAGTTATTCATTATAACATCAGCTATCTGCGACTGAAAGTCCGGTCAAAATCCGTCCCGACGTTTCGGAGATTAGCCGGAACAGACAGACAAAAATTATTATTTTTTGTTAGATGTACCTACCTACTGTATATAATCGTACCGTTTTTTTTGTTAGTGTTCTTAAGTATTTAGTAAAAAGCTGTTACTTTGGCATTACAAAAATACACTTCAATTTATTTATTTGTAGGTATATGTATGTATATGTTTATTTGTATGTTGTATATTTAAGTATATAGAAGATGTTTAAAGTGTACAAGGAAATATTTTACAAGTAAATGAATACCTACTTATTTGTAGAGCCCAAACAAGCCTGTTAGTTGGACTCAACAAACGAACGACACTATTCATTTTAAAAGCATTACACCAGACGACGCTGGAACATACGAATGCATTGCTAGCAACTTCATTGGAATCACTAAGAAGCAAATCAATATTGTGGTAAGAACCTCTTGTCATACTGCAATCTGCCTAGCCTTTGTTGGGGTTGGCTTCCAGTCTAACCGGATGCAACTGAATACCAGTATTTTAGTAGCGACTGCCTATCTAACCTCCACAACCAAGTAACTGGGTAATACGATACCCCTTGGTAAGACTAGTTGTCAGACTTTCGGGCTTCTGACGACCCGTAACGACTGTCAAAGATCCACGAATGACAGCCAGGACCAACGGCTTAACGTGCTTTACGAGGCACGGAGGAGTCTCGGTATGTAAAGATGTTCACCCATCCACGGACCAACCCCGGCAAGCATAGCTTAACCTGTTGGATCAAGCCGTGCAGCTGTTATTACTTAGCCAGAAGCTCCTCAACCTCTTGTTATACTAAATCATCAAATAATATTGCTGAATGTGATGAGGCTTATGATGCTATTATAAAATTTATTTGGCTTTCTAAATAGTTAATGATCCAAGAAAGTTACATATTTAAGCATAGGCATATAATACATTCATTAAAAAAACTACTCAAATTAAAATCAACTATGGACGTACGTAACTTGGCAAGAGTCGTATATAGATGCGCAGAATGAGTTTTCTTTTATTTGATTAAACATACATGTTTAAAAATAAAGGCAATAATCACAGAATAATGACAAGCACTACAAGTATTTTTTTTGTTGTTGCACTAAGTTTACATACTTTAACTCACTCCCACTACGCCAGAACCTTGCTAAGTAACGTGCCGGTGACTATGCAAGTTTTTAATTTCACACCCTGTTTCAAAGAACTGACTCATTATCATATCCTTAGGTACTGATTCGTCCTGAGATCATAGGATTCACCGATAGATCGGCGGTGGAAGGGACGATGTTACCAATCATTTGTAACACAACTGGCTTGCCTGCACCAAACGTTACCATTACCTATGAAGGAAAGAGTTTGGAAGAAGAAAGGTTTGTATTTGCATGATTTTTTGAAAATGTTTGATCCTAGATGCATGACCCGGTGAACTTAGTCCAAAGAGAGACAAAAAAATATATTTTTATGTATATTTTTTTTTATTTCTTTTTTGGTTTTTCGCTTTTTCTTAATTTTCTTTTTTTATAAACCAGTGTTGAGGCGAAAAAAGAAGATATTCAAATCGATCAACCCATTTTCGAGTTTTTGCGAGACTAATGCACGCCAATTGATTTTTATATACAGTCAAACCTAGATAACTGGGGCATTAAGGGACATGCAAATTTGACTCACTTAAAGAGGCATTCCACTTACCCAGTGTCTCAGATATCCAGGTATAAATATCTGTGACATTTACAGATGGTTCTATTAATAGAGGTGAGAATAGAGGTTATTTCAGTTATAGAGGTGCAATTATTAAATAAAATAACGTATTTTGCGGGTAGACTAAGAATTACTAAGCAAAACGGAAATTTATGAACAATATAGTCCGACTTAGAGACGTAATAAATTGACCTATAAAACTTTAAGAAAACAATTTAGCAAAATATTCTTTAAAATAATAGTCTCGGTACTAAAGTGTAGGAACTCCGGCATGAGTTCCAGGTATGGAGGTTTCTCACATATCCAGGTCCCACTTAACCAAGTTTTACTGTATATAAATTTCAATACTTAACACTGAAGGTCACTATACGCCCATAGGCGTCATAACAATAAAACTTCTATTGTGTCTCGTGTTCTTCAAAGTGTTAAAATTAAGAGCAAATTAGAGCTGAAATTCGTTGATCACAGATTTAACAGACAGTGGTCTGTTAAATATATATAATAAACGTGGATAAACACGCTACAAAATAATGTTGGTTCTAGGGATACGGATTATGGTAAAGAAATACCAAATTTCTCGACAATCCAAGTAACCAGATCTAGTGAAGGAATATACATTTGCAACGCTACCAATGACGGTAAGTTAACTCATTTAAAACTTAACAAGAACTTGTAGTTTGAACATTTAGAAGAACCTAAAATGGCATGGCCGTTTTGCTAAGCACAGGAACGTCATCAATATAAAGTAATAACATTTTAAAATTATTTTTGTATAATATTTGCCAAATATTCTGGGCCATCTGTGTTAATTTGTGTGTTTAAACGTAGGCCATTTCAAAAAAGAGTTCTTGCCATTTTTACGTATATTTTGCAAACGATAAGACATTATAATAATCAGCATTAAGTACTATCTGCTGAAAGGCAATTATAGAGTCAGTTAAAGAATGTATTAAATATTATAAAATTCTATTTATATTTTTTTTTACTAATGCTAGTGGACACGAACACGAAGCTAATGTACCTGTCAGTACTTCATCAGCCGTATTTTGATAAAACATATGAACCTCTTTGGGGCTGGAACGGAGAAATTATCAACATAAGCTGTAAGCATGACAGTAACCCACCTGCAAATTTTACTTGGAGGTATGTTTCATTTATACAATATGTAACTGCATTAATGCACATTATGAAAGTAGTTTTTTCAGAATCGTTTACTGAATTATCGATCTGTCATTTTTAATATAGGTAATTTTTAATCCCAAAACTAATTAAAACTACATAAATTACAGTCACACTTCTGCTATGCAAGTCAAAACAAACCAAAATGGACGAAGTACCTACTACCCTACTACCCTTTTGCGTGTGCGACTGTGTGCATGGGTAGATTTGTAATGTGACCAGAAATTTCTCCCACAGTCAATGTAACAAATTTAATAAATAAACAATGTTTTATAGATAAAAGTAAAAATTCAGTGTGTGTGTTATGATTATAACATAATATTCTAATTGGGGTGTTTGATGGTGTGCGTTAATTCGGCACATGTAGTATATATAGTTTCAAACTGTTTCTTCGACCTTCATCAATGGACTTGATAACTTATTAAATCACCGGTCAGGCTTCTTTAGTTTTGTTTGAAAAGTGTGATTTGCCTATAACTTATGTTTTGATCAAGCCTGACTTGTTTCATCCTGAAATCGGAGACTTTATCCACGACGATTTGACTGGAGACCTAGCATATATTCTTCGTATTCTCTTTTCAGTTACGTATCTTTTCAGTTATGTTTTGATTAAGCCTGACTTGTTTCATCCTTAAATCGGAGACATTCTCCACGATGATTTGACTAGAGACCTACCATATATTCTTCCTTTCTTTTATCTTTCAGTTACGTATCAGGGAATTATTCAACAATAGAGAAACAAGAACATGACAATATAGTTCTAGATTATGAAACTTCATTAGAACATTTGTTTCCATTCTCAAACCAATTTGCACCGTTTGGAAAACATGAGTGTAGAGCTCGCAATGAGTATGGCGATGCAATCAAAATCTATCATATCAGAAAAGGATTTCCTCCATCAATTGTTGAAAATGTAAGTATAATGTTGCAATACTACTTAAACTTTGACTTTGATTCATAATTCCAATAATATGTATTTTAGTTCAAACTTAACATATCATAACATCACCCATGTATTCTCGAAGGGTTGGGCAGATGTATAACAAATAATAAGTTATACCTAATTGATTAATAAAAATCACAAAATAATGTCCTAACTTAACTAAAACAATTCACAAATTAAAATATAGCATCGAACAATTCATCCGCATCCCTGTCGACAAGTAATGTACCCAAGAGACTGCAAACCTTAATTTGTTTCATACTACTATGCATATTATTTCCATAATTTTAATGTAAGTGATAAATGATATGTATTTCAGTAAATTGGTAAAAAAAACACTTACATGTCAAAAACTGACTATTTTTGAAAACTAGATCGAGTTCGATCCGACTGCTATGAGAAGAAAGAATGAAAAAACTCAAAAAAGAAATACATTTATTCAAACTAGGCTGAGAATCAGCATTTTTCGAACGTCAACATTACATATGACAGTCCTCCAAAAACGTCCACCCTTCACTTCTTCCTAGTACTTAAGCTGGGAAGAAGAAGTGGCGCAACAAACTGCCCCGCAGCACAGCAGCACGCGTAGTATGAGCACCGTTTTGTCGACGGAAGAGTAGACAAAAATGACGTTCCGTGTAGACAGTACGACGGCACCAAAGTAGAAAGAGTCAACTGCACTTTTTTACGAAATTCACTCTTTGACATAAACCGACTCAGAATTCTTTGTTTTGCTATAGGACTTTTTCTGTTTGATTCTCTATTTTTACTTATATTAAGTCACGTATATAAAGACAACTACAACAATTATTCTTAAAATGACGAAGTTCCGTGTTTTGGAACAAAAAATATTACAGTACTATTGGCCTTAACCATTTCCTTGGTAATGCCCTATTAACTAAATGATGTAAAATAAGAGAAGATAGCTTTGTTCTTCTATTAATTAACACAATTTTGCATTCAAAACGTTCTTCTGTAAAATCATGATTTTAAGATTTTGTAGATAACCGTTTATACTTTGCGGCCGTCGAGTAGAAAGTTTTCTACTGTCTTTAGCATGGCGATTACAAAATCGAATTGTCTTCACTACTTTAGACAAGTTTGTTAGTTGTCAGTGTGATTTTGACAGTTTGGGATAGAAAACTTTGTTCTGAAATAGTCTACATATAAAAGGACCTAGACAAAGATTATTAGAAACGTAAGACAAAATGACAGATTGTAGAAAGATTTCTACGGTGCGATGTCAAAAATGGAGAAACGAAATGTCAGTTTGTATAGAAAGAGCTATGTCTATTCTTGGTAAAAATAGAAAGCGTCATGCTACGCGTGCTGTCTGTTCAGTTGGAAAGACTTGATTCATAATAGTTCTTATGCAAAAATAATTTACATTACCACAAATTGCAATACAACTCATATAAAATACTCAGAGTCTCTTTTAAAATCCAAACATAATCTTGGTCAGGCATGCTCTACTTAAATAAATACATTATTATATATCATATTTATATCATCATATTTTATATCATAAAGAACATCTGTTGTTAGTACAGCATAGTCTTACATTTGACCTTTCCGTCATCAGCCCACATTCTGGTCTAGTCTAACGTTTAAAAACAAAGTCTGATATCGTAAATATCTTACTGCGGACATAACTGTATTTAACACGCTAAACAATCCGCGAGCAATTAAGTCGTGACCTTTTCCATACTCATTCAACTAAAGAATTTAAAATTCTGCATACATTAAATGGTTTCTGAGTTAAATCTTTTAAACTGTAACTAAACAAACACAAAGTTCATTTGAATCACAAATAGATTCTGTTATTGTGCTTAACTCATACTTCTTTGAAATTGAGCAACTGACTTGTATTTTCATCTTTTGTTATGGAACTTTGTAATGATGTTTAAAAAAATTTCATTGTTATATTAATTGTCAATGTAAGTTTAAACGCCAGTCTCCACCTCCATTTAGACTATAATTAAACTGTGTATGTTTGACGAATTAGTTTCTTTAGCATCTGAAAAAGCTTCAACGGTATTTAAATCATTGAACCTAACTTGATGTTCATTGCGAAGATAATGTTCGTTAATTAACGAGATGTAATGAGAAGATATATAATCTACACTTCACTAACTGTTGATTATCTTACTACAAATAAATACGAGGTATTCCACTCAGAGCGCTGATTTCAACAGCACTTGTCCGAACCGCATCAGAGCTCATTAAAGAAATTTCATACAATCTTCTTTTAAATATTTAAATATGTTTCAGTAGAAATGAGAATATGCTTCCTTGCGGAAACATTGTTCGTATTAAAATGTATTCAAAGGAATTCCTATTTCAAATTATTTTCCTTTCCTTCGTGGTTCAACGTTAATGTACTTAAAACCATAGTAGGTAACTAAGGAATCATGAAGTAGATTCTATGAGTAGTTGCCTATTCACTTTCACTTTAGTAATATATCTTTTTCTACACATATTATCACGATTGTAATCCCCAAAGGGTTAGGCAGAGGTGTGCCTATAGTACACCCATATTCCGCCAGTCATTTCATATCAGTATAGTAGTGAAGTGTAGTATAGTCATGTCATTTATGTCATATATTTTTCTATTGACATACATTCGTATGACTCTTCCTTTTCTTATCAACAATTTTCAAATCTATATCAAGAGAATTACTTACTTCTTTGAGATCGTTGTGTGTAACACCTTACATTTAATCTACTTCTTTAACTGTCAGTTCAGCAAGAAAATCAAGACTATCAATGTCGTTCTAGGCAACAACAACCGAAGAGTCAGCAACATCAGCGTCTTTTTACATTCAGTCTCCAACTGACTATGACGGTCCTGACGTCATCGGCTTCATCGCCGAGTATGACGAAGCTGACAACTATGAGATCACTAACATTCACCCAAACAGGACTTGGGCTACTGGCATCCCTTTCAAGCTGGAGAAACTGAGGCCTAACACTACGTACTACATTAGGTTCGCTGCGATCAATGGGGTTGGCACTGGAGAATGGAGTGAAATGCTCCGCTTTGATACCATGGATAAGTAAGTTTTTATATTGTTGGTCTCTTTTATTTATCAGTTTCTTTTATCATCTCTATTTCTATACATAGTATAAAACAAAGTTGTTTGTCGTGTCTGTCTGTGTAACCTCACTGCTTAGATCTTCTAAACTACGCAAATGACGCAATGGATCTTGATACAGTTTTCACCATCATTTATTTAATTTATTCCAGAAAATTTCTAGTACACACTTCCTGATTATTTGCCATGTCGCTATTGCATCCAGACAATCCATATTTTTAGTAATTTAATTTAAAGATTTGAACGTTTCAAAACTAAAACGTGCAGAGCAGAGGCGTTACAGTCTCTGATATTAAATATGATTGATTCATAATCTCAAAACGACATTTTTCGAAAATTCCTCCATTCAATCTGTTGTAAATCTTTCCTATTACAACATACTAATAACATGTTTAGAATTTCTGATACAGTTTGAGGAATTACGCATACCGATACACAAAAACCCATCAATAAGAAGTAAATATGTACCTAGTTACAACCTTCTGTAAACCACATACGTGACTCATATTGTTGTAGGTATATTTCCGTCTCCTACGCATTCAATTTAACGTTACGAACCGTATTGATTTTTTACGCTCTATAAAATAACCCATCGCAGTCATTATCGAGCAATACGTTTCGAATCTAATTAAGATGACGTTGCAGGATTGTACGACGTGATTATTAACTTGATTTAATTTATTGCTATCAAAAAAATATTGATTGGACATTCGGAGACTGGGAGGACCGCTCGTTTGGCGCTTTGTTACTACGAACCTTAATGACCTAGCTACCCTTTATCAAGTCAGTTTGCTGAATTGTATCGTAGGCACAAAATGCTGACAAAGGTTTAGTAAACGGGTTCCGTTGTTTGTGGTACCTGCACTCTATTTATCTTTACCCAGAAACAACACAAGCGAAACCATCACAGTTTTCTGTGACATTTCTTCTGGCGGCTTAAAATGGCCGCTTTGGTAGAATCATAATATGATTATATTATGAATCACACAAACTATCACAAACTGACAATTCATAATATTATCTGCGTTCAATTCATATTACGCAATTCATTTGGTTGACAGTTTTATATTATAATGAAATAACATTTAAACTGTAGAAATAAAAAACAAAAATCTCACTTGATTAATAAATACCGACAAGAAAAAATAACCGCTAAAATTCGGTTCACTCCGGTCCGGTCCCATTTTTTTCATGCGGCAATATTTACACCAAATTTGATTCCGATATAAATTGAATTGAATATGATTCAGCTAAAATATGTGTCCATAGAGGCATTGCTGGGAATTCAGAAAATGAATTGCTTTTAGAGGAATTGCTTTAAGTGGTCCCCTGATAGCCTCTCTAATGTATCTTAAATCTCTTTGGTCGTAACTAAACGATAATGTAGGTAAACGCAAATACTAACAGTTACTCTGTATCGATTTAAAGTTTTCTTTTTTCTTATCTTACGATTTATTATCTTTGTAGGTCAGCTCCAGAACCCCCGATATGGCAAGTGGACGCGCTCGAGTTATCTTCGAGCAAAGTGCTGAAGTGGAAAGCTCCGGAGAACAACGGCGAGCCCATAGACTACTACGCTTTACGATACTGCCCGGTATGTATGCGTGACGTCATTACATGGATGGGGGAGTTACAGGAAACGAGATAGTCGTTACCAGAATGTACTTACTGTAATGAGAAGGATCGTGTGTTTCAAATGCTCTGAACTCTCGCTAACCAGAAAACTAAATACTTCCTACACATTTAATTTAAGCCAGGTCAAAACAATGTTCTTCAGAAAAAAACAATTAACAATATAATGAAACTACAGTGTGACTAATCGGATGTACGAAAATAAATAGGTTTAGTATTAGACGACGTTATGGTTTACATGATACACAATGGTGCCGATTCTCTTGTACACCAAACTAAACTGACTAAACTATCACTAAAATTCCTTACTTTTGGCTATGAGAATCTTAGAGATATTCTGCAAATAAAATTCTCTAAAATAAAAAATAATTTTGAAAAACTAAAATAGAATTTGACCATCGCGAATCCACGTGGTACCCGTGGTTTGCCCTAACCCGTGATTTTTTTTGGAGCCCGAGGCGCGCGGGTGGTGCATGCCGCCTCGACGTGTTTTATATGGAATTTTTCACTATTTGTATGGAAAACATGAAAAAATATTGACTACATGTTCAGGTTCAGGGGTTTATGGGTTGCTTAAAGGGGGTCGAAATTTTCATTATTTTTGCGATAGGACGCACCATTTTCGAGATATAAGCAAAAGAAAAAATAAATACATTACTGTTTTTGCACGTGAAGTCGAGATGTTGGTGTGAATTTTAGTTCATGATAACTTATTTTATGCCACACCTTTTTAATCGCGATTAAAAATTGTCAGGTTTAGTTTGGCTTAGTATTTTACAATCAAAATTTTAGGTGAAAAATGTCAAATTCAGAATAGCAAAATTGCCATTTTCACTAAACTAAAAACTCAGTACTATCTTAGTGCTGTCAAACTAAAATATAGTTAAGTTGTATCACTTTAGTCTATTTCAGAATGGGAATCGTCGTTTGACAGGAATAAACAAAAATTTTGTGATTTTTAGTCTAGTTTAGAGGCATTTGTGACAAGAGAATCGGCACCATTAACGTTTTTACAGCAATGTGATGATCCGTTCGATTCTGTAAAAAGATCACCGTGAAACTTAGGTGAAGTGAGCGTGAAGTGAGCTGTCAATACCTAGCATCCTGCCGGTCGATTCTGTGGCAGTGACAGCTCACTTCACGCTCACTTCACCTAAGCTTCACGTTAATATTTTTACGGAATCGACCGACAGTTTTCGAGATTCTCGGGTTACTGTAATTAGTAATTGTGGGACGGTACGATTTCGAATTGAATCGAAAATCAATGTCTTTTGTTGATTACTTACTACTTTAGGTAGGAAATATTGTCACGAAAAGTTACGTAAAGATAGGCCCGCTTGCTCCCCAAAACACTATAGTCCGGCCATCGAGAGAATGCGTTCCTGACACCTGTCAGTTGGACAATTTCTAGTAGTAATAAGGATCAAATTCGCAAAACATATATTCGTTAGTATGAAACTGACAGGTGCCAAGAACGTATTCTCTCGAATACGGCCGGACTGTAGATGCGTTTATCGCTAAACGTATTTATTCCATCATTCTGTCACTGTTATTTTCAACCGATTGACAGAAACATAACGATGTTTTATAAACGTAGGTATGTTTAGTGCTAAACGTATTTAGTGATTTGGGCTGCAAGCTTGCCGTAGGAAAAAAGTAAATTAAAAAAATCTAATATCTTGACTAGTGACTGCGTACAAAGTGTACTTCAAAAAAGATGGAAACATCATGAACTATTTCTGTCTCCAATCCCACATATTACTATGTATAAACAATTTCATTCGTCAGACGGATTTCGATTGTTTAAATTTACCTTTTTTGTTATTTTATCATTTCTCATTCCAAATTACATTTAACCATATATACTTTGTAAGTATATTTATTTGTAATCACCTTTTAAAACCCTTCATTTTGATACCCCACTCGATAAGTATTGATTTTATTTTAAACCTACTATTTGGCGCCAAAAATCCGCCATTTTGACTTTTTATAATTTTAATATACCCAGTGACACTCACGCATAAAAAATAATCTAACGACTTATTATTCATCAAAATCTATTCAGCCGTTACATACACATAACCCTCCTTTTTGGCTCCACCGCATTCGGGTAATATAAGAATCAATATTTCAAGTAAACCGCTGTTGCTAGTCTTTATTTCTCCCAAATATCTCTTCTATCATTCCCAGCTTCCGCTTCATCAGTCAGTTGCGGTAATTGAACTGTCACCATTATAGAATAACAAACTATTAATATTTCAAGTGACATCTTTCGTTTGTGTCAAACGTACATTTATCATTATTGCGACTATAGCTATTTATTTGGAAGTTTGTGGCCAGGTAAATAATTGGATGATTTGTAGGGTTTTTCAAAATTCAAAATTCAAAAGTCATTTATTCAAAATAGGCTGAGAATCAGCACTTTTCAAACGTCAAAATTACATAAGACAGTCCCCCAAAAACGCCCATCCTTCACGGTGTGTTAATTTGAATGTAGGTAAAGATTAATAATGCACCATTATTTTGAAAGATGTTTTTGTTTTTCAAAGTACAATGCAAGATACTGAAGTAACGAAATCCAAAGCACACCATGAAGTTGATAGACCAGAATCTAGTCTATCAACTAATATTGTAATTATAACTAATTTTAACTATAGCCAAAACTACAATATTTACATTCTTACATCCAATCAGTGCTAGTGAAACCATCAGGGTAGCCCTCGAAATTCAAATTTTCTTACGTTTTTTGCATTTTGCAGGTCAGTATCAGGTTGTATGTTGATCTAAATATGATTCACGGCCGTATCAAATATTTATTTATCTAAACCAATTAATAAATTCAAAAACTACTGGACCAATCTTATCAATTCTTTCACCAGTTAAATGCTATATTATCACTGAGTAGCATAAGCTATAATCATAAAAATCATCAGTACAACTCTCAAGATCATAATATTACCCTATTGATTGACTATTTCATGAAATCATGACATTTGAGGCCAATTTTCTGGAGTTGTATTGCTGATTTCAATGATTATAATTCCCATAAGCCATATTTTTTACGGTCGCAAGTCATATTTTAATCAACATACAACCTAATACTGACTTGCAAATTGCAAAAAAACGTAAGAAAATTTTAATTTCGCGTGCTACCTCTGCGCATCCCCCTTAACATAAATTACAAATGATTTCTTCCCACAGATGGAAGATGAACTAGACGAGTCATTATGCAAAGAGCACCGACTGGAAGCAACAACTGAGCTGGAAGTGCGCGATCTGCAGTACAATACAACTTATTACTTGGAACTGATCGCGCACAACGCCGAGGGGAATTCTACGCCCGCTAATATGTCACTTACTATAGGTGAGATATTTTAATTTCACTTTACAAGTATATTGCCATGTTCAGGTTATTTATTTGTTTTGTGACAAGCTGTTGTCTACGATTTAACTGTTATTTATATACAGTATACCTACTGCCTAGTTAGTCTAGTAGTTTCAAGCACAGGTACTGCTGAGCACGAGGTCCTTGGTTCGACTCCCAGGACGGACAAAGTGTTATTGCGTATTAACATCAGGATTTTCTCAGTAGCCCAGAGTCTGGATTTGTGCCCGGTTAATTGCAATAGGCGTGATGTTATGTTATCTGTGCTATAAAAATTACTTTAAGTCATCGTTGGCTCCGGGGTTGATCTCTGAAAAAATCTGTTCTAATTAAGAGTCTACACCTCTTCACCCCATAAGGAATGCGTTCTTCTAAAGGTGTGTCCAAACATTGAGCGGAAATCATGCGCGTCTGCCGCGCGTGCGCTTTGTTTAGAGAACTGCCGCGCGCGAACGCCTCAGTCTACCTGCCGCGCACAAACATTTTTAGGAAACATTCGTCACTAATTGTGTCTGGACGTATTAAAGGTAGCGAACTGAAGTGCGCGGCGTGTCTCGGATGTGCCGTGCAGTACTGCCGCGCAAACATTCGTCGGTTTGGTCCTATCTAGATCGCGGCAGGAATGTGTCCTGCAAACGCCGCGTGTCGCTGCCGCTCTCTTGCCGCTCAATGTTTGGACACACCTTAATATTTTGCTACCTTCAGTGTTTGTCAGACTTTTATATTGTTTCCGATATTCTCCATGCAAATTACATAAATAGTCCTGTAGATACCATTTAGTGTAGTATTCACATAACTATAGGTACTACAGCATGCACATACTCCTGTAAAAATCTTATAAATGCGAAACGGTGGATAGACCAATTTACTTTTCCCTAGAGCTTATACTAAAAACTTCAATATTTTGAACAAGAAAACATTAAAACTTTGTAAGTTATCATTTAATGCTAGGCGATATCACGGCAGATCAAGACTAACTTGACTCCTACCGAAACGAAAGGCCTCCTTCTCCCTTTTCACACATGTATGTAAAAGAACACACGTGTGTGGAAAAGAGAAAGAGAGGCCTTTGCCCAGCAGTGGGGAAGAAAAAAACGTGTTGAACCCTAATAAATTGCGATATAGTACAATTGAAAAAAAAAAAAAAATATCGATGAATTTTCATCATAATCAAGCATGGCGTTAAACTTAAGGTATCTTCAAAATTACATTTTTATCATTGACAGGTGAAATCCCAAGCGCACAAGCTTCTCTTCTATCAGCAGGAGCGCTGATAGGGATATCAATAGTGGTAGTGATTATATGTCTTATACTTCTGGACCTACTACTGTACTTCTGGAAGAAGCAGGGCATCATAGCCAGCTGCTGTTGCAAGAAGAGTAAGAAGAGGAAACCGAATCCTGTGAACGCACGGTAAGATTTAAAAACGCTGAGTTAATATATGAAACAGCTGTTCTAATGTAATGGTACTTAGTATCTCAACAAGTAGGTACCTCACAAGTAAATATAAAGGATCATTATTAATTTAAGCTTAATAACATAATCATCGTCGTACATAAATTCATTTTCCTCGCAATCTAATTTTTATTAAAAAATCTCAAATTTCATCACAAGTTCAGCTGGCTATTAAAAACGATTAAATCACAAAAAATACGCTCCCGGAGACTTCAGAAATTTTCCTACCAATTATTAAAAGGCAAGTAATAAACGACAAATCAAATCAAAATTTACTAAGCCATCCCGAATTCAATCAAGTAAAATCAAATTCGGAAGAAAGATTAATGAAAAATCGGGAATAATTTGTTTTGAATTGGCGCGGCACCATAACCTCGATCCGACGCGCGAAGTCTTTTTTTTTTGAAGTCTTAAATCACGTTCTATAAAAGTCCTATTGATTTTCAGTGACAAGAAAGGTCTGTTGAAAGACAACGGAGAATCTGGCACAGACGATACTTTGAAGAGGTCTAACAATGGGCACAAAGAGTTCGAATACAATAAGACCACGGGCATTATTACCGGGAAACATTCCTCTGTTTAGAGTAAAGAATTTTAAGACGTTTAAGATGACGTGAGCCGTGCGATTTTTGTCGGGAAATTTGTTGTCATTGTTGGGTCTTTTCTTAAACCGGTGGCGATAATGGAAGCGTGCGCTTTGCATGGACAGCTTTTCTATTCTGCCTCAATTTTTTATAGATAAAGGTCTTTAGAATCATGTCGTATTTGTTGTTCATCTTTTTCAAAACTCTAAAAATCGCTTGATATAACCATGCTTATAAAATTTAATGAATGATATAATGATAATGGGAACTTGTGACAAACAATCGTACGGTTTACGTTTCTGGTAAGTAAAAGTGATATTGTGAATCTGTGGCTTATTTATTGATTTGCAAGAATCTACTCGCCCGAAACGGGCGAATCTACCCTTTTAAAATTCATTTTTGAAGTGAAAACTTCTTTAGCATCGTTGTGATTTGAAAGTCGATGAAACGAAAAAGCGACAGTAAAAAGAGACGGATACATAAATTCATAAGATTGAACGTGGGAGAAAATGAGATAGGAAGCATTATACAGTGTTTCTTATATTCGTGGTTGTCTGACATTTTTGAAGGTTTCACTTCTACCACGTGTGAATTGCACACGTTTTTTTTTTAAGTAACACATTTTAGGCAATTGGCACATTATAAATCTAATGTTAAAGTTAAAAAAAACCTGCTTTAAAAAAAAACCGCTTTCAAATCGGTACACCTGTTTAAGAGCTACGGTACCGCAGACAGACACACACTCAGCGGTTGAACTTTTAACACCCCTCTTTTTACGTCGGGTGTTAAAAAAAGTACACTAACTTTACTGCATAAAAAACAAAATGTGCCAATTGCATAATTTGTATTTTTGGAGTTTCATTTATTTGCCCACAAATAAATAAACTTCCTGCGAATCGCCTCAAGATAAAATTATATTGCTTAATAGTGTCCATTCGCCCGTTTCGGGCTAGTTAATTCGTGCGAATCAACCAATAAACCGAATCTGTAAGACAGTAATGTGTAAAGTTGATTTATGTTTGTAATGATATATTTTATTGAGTGGTCGACTCTTAATTCTATGAGTATTTTTTTATTTCTTTTATTTACACTTATATCATATTGTCAGAATCTATACATAGGTAATGTGTATGCTTGATTTTTCGTATTTCGTCGAATCAAGCAAATCTTATCTCTTAAACATAAAAATTGGCATATTTTCAACAATTGTTTTCACACTTTCTGTTAGTTTTATTACCCGTATCCAATTTTTTCCGTATAAATTACTTGAATTATTGACGCTGTAATGTGCCAATTCGAGTTCAAATAATTTAAAAGAAGCATTTTGTTCATATAGTCTGATTCCAATAGTACCCATTATGGTAGATAATGTTTTTTTTTACCCAGATACATTTAAGGGGTCCCCGAAACGATCCATTGCAATTGATCAATTATCATCAATTTTATTGTAGTAATATTGTCAATCGCTTCAATTGCACGTAAAAATTAACAATTGCAATTGATCTTGTCGTCCCATAGTTGAAATCAGACACGAGTTCATAATTTGTAAATAATCTTTTTAATTTTTATCTCAAAAACTTAATTAGTAAGTTTACCTTATTTTATAAATAACATAGATCTAGATCTACAAATTATATTATTATCTTATACTGTACAAACATATTGAAAATGCCTTTAGTGTTATATAGCCTACTACATATTAATGGTAGCTAATATATTTATCATTGTTGCTTTATCGAGTTACAGAATAAATCTGAAATATTTTATTTAATAAATGTATATATTATTGGAAATTACCTACAGTGCCCTCCAAATGTTAGTTGTAATTTTTTTAAATTTAAAATTCTAGTATTTGAATTGTACACAATAACGTTTTTATTGACTAATTCAACTACCTATCACTTACCATAAACAAATATAATCAGGGTATCAAATATCCGCCTGCCGCGGCCTGCAAATGAGGCATTGATGGACGAACGTGAAATTGTATATGTGAGCCCATCAATTCCTGGTTGCGGCCAAGGCTTGTGTAGTAGTTTACTCAAATAATGCGCGCAAAAAAAAAAACAACAAATTAATTATGAATTCCAGAATCAATGACGAACAACGATACCTCACGTGCCAATACGTTCATTTGTGTCTTGTTTACTTTAAACAGTTCTATTTGCAAGCCAAATCGAATTTTTAATAAAATCTTTGATAAGTACGTTCCATTTTTTAATTACACGACAGATAAGATGAGTTTTCGTCGTAATTTATTCGGCCGCTAAACATGACAGATATGGATTTTTATACTATCATTGCCGGTCGCCTGCTCGCATGTATTTGACCAGAACAGCAATTTCGATTTATCTCTAAGAAGGTTGTCAAAATAATGCTCGTTTTTCCACGCATGTTTGACAAAAATCATAATGTGGCATCACAACAGAAGTCGAAAAACTTCAACTAACTTTTGGAGGGCACTGCTTATTAATTGTAGGTAAATACGTAATTTATGGGCATTTTATTGAAAAGAAAAGTATGAGTTATATCTGTGCAGCAAAGAAATATCGTCATAAATCATGAACAATATAAAATATTTTATTTTATAAGATAGCATAATATATAAAAATCCTTTAAAATATAGGTTAAAATCGTTATAACTTCATACCAAAGAATAAGTCAGTATCTAGGTATATTTACAGATTATAGCAAAATCACTGTTATCTTGAAGTTTACAAGAAAATTAAAAGAAAAATATCACCGGTAATATTAAGTACATGAACAAACATTTAATTAATTTATTTATTTCGTACAAGCTATCGCGCGCGGCTTCGCCCACCAGGAGGTCGGAAATTATCCCACGGGGACGTACTACCGGGATAAAAAGTATCCTATGTGTTAATCCAGATTATAAACCATCTGTGTGCCAAATTTCATCCAAATCCGTTCAGCCGTTTTATATTGGTTTAAAATATTACATACATATACAATAATATATTATACCCAAGGCACGCACCTCTGACTTTTCGGATTCATGTGCGTATTGTATTATTATCACTTGCTTCAAAAACGGTGAAGGAAAACATCGGGAGGAAACCGGCATGCCTGAGCGATATTTCTCGACGGCATGTGAAGCCAAGTCAGAGGCCCATGGGCGGCTTTAAAACTCTGACACCAGGTTAGTCACTAACCACACGAAAAGAAGAAGATATTATATATATATATATATATGCTACAAATATTATAAATGTGAAAGTGTGTATGTTTGGATGTTTGGATGTTTGTTACTCAATCACGCAAAAACGGCTAAACGGATTTCGATGAAGTTTGGCACACAGATAGTTTATAACCTGGATTAACACATAGGATACTTTTTATCCTGGAAATATATATATATATATAGTAGGATTTTGAAAACGCGTTTTTTTATTTTTTTCTAAAATTAATGTGCAATATGTATTATATATTTAATATATTATAAGAACGCCCTTTATCCCACACTAGCAACAACTGAAGGCCAAGTTCACAGTATTTTTGCTATAAAACATTGTATTTTTATCTTTCATTAAAGTGTATATAAAATTATGTTGTGTTTCATTTTTCGTGTACATTTTCTTCCTTATTATTATGTTAAAAGCAAGGCAAGACGTCTACCGCACTTAGCCGTGACTCTGCACTAATCCTGCTGTATTTAAACCTCACTTTCTACATAATGTGAATACATAATTATTTTTGTTATTTTAACAGGACAAAATGAAGGTTTTTGTTTACTTCATTAAGATGTTGGAGCAAATTAGACTACATATTTGTACAGTAAGGAAATTATCTCCCACTTCCATTTTTGGCTTTATTTTTTATCTGCGACCCGCTCCAGCTTCGCACGGTTTTTACGACTTGAAAAAACATCGAGATTTCTTAGGTAAACGTAACTTTAATATTAACGTATTATACACATAAGCCGGAATAAAGTCTCTAAACGATGGTGAAAACCTCATCAAAATCTGTTGCGTTGTTTAGAAGAACAACGCGGACATACACACAAACGCGAAAATGTTGTTTTATCATATTTATAGATATAGAATACCAACCGACAAGACCAATAATAATATTATATTGCGACAAATAAATTGTAAATGTTGGCTAAAAATGTTCCAGTCTATTCAAAATAAAAAAAAACAAATATCAAAAGTCATTTATTCAAACTAGGCTGAGAATCAGCACTTTTCGAACGTCATAATTACATAAGACAGTCCCCCAAAACGCCCACCCTTCACCACTTCCTAGTGCTTTAGCTGGGATTATATTTATTATCAAAAGATATAGCGCTATAAGCCAAGATACACGGGTTTTAACGTAGTTTGGCGGCAGATGCTCCCATGTTGTATTATTTTCATTATAGTTTACAAATTTCTTTTTACGCATTAAAGTTGTTACATAGTGTCAATATTTTTGGTTCCAACAAATAAATTAAAATATATTTTACAATGCATTTGCTCGAAAAGAGCGTTTTCCAAGCAGTCGATTTGTGCGGAAAGTGTGACTTTTTTCACTAGTGCTTTTTACTTATCTGTTTTTTTTTTAATTTATGTGGCCGTCGTCAGCCCGTCTCGTCTCAGAGATTTTATTATTTGAGAATGATGATGATGACGATGGCGATGATTATGTCGATGGTCAAAATCAAAAAGTCGAAGTCAAAGTCAAAGTCGAAGTCGAAGTCGAAGTCAAAATCAAAGTCAAAAGTCAAAGTCATGAATTTTATTTTTATTTTTTATATACGTCGTCGTATATTAGAAGTTACACATCACAGGCGACTGCCATAAGGCCCGCTCGTTTTTTTTTTTAATTTCCTCGCACAATGCATAGTAAAACGTTGTATGATACACGTGCGTAAGATGATTTCCGACTCGTGTCGACTTATACACTCGCTCGCTTCACTCGCTCGTGAATAAAATTGCCACTCGTCGGAAATCACCTACCTTCCGCACTTATAGCATAAATAACTATAGTAACTTACGTTCAGGAAAAAAACAAAAGAATAATTTTATTTCTAGTCATTGCAACATTGCAACGATGATATTATCTACTTAATTTTAATTAACTGTTTGTAACGGATTGATTCGTGTAGCAATCGTTGGCGCGATCTAAATCATTCTGAATATTGAATGGATTCGATTCCAAAAGCTACACGGCGCACCTGTTATTGAAAATTAATACTTTAGAAGAAGAGAATCGGTAATAAAATGTTACAAGCTATGAGAGAACAGACGTTTACTCGCTAGGATGATATTGCCTTACTTGAATTTTGACATACATTTTACTTGACTTTTGTGATAGAAATCTATACCCGAATCATCATCACCATATTAGCCGAAAGACGTCCACTGCTGGACATAGGCCTCCCCCAAGCATCACCATTTCGACCGGTTTATGTTTCTCGCCTCCAGCGAATTCCTGCGTCCGAATGATTAATCGATTGTTTTTCCAACTAGCACATTTGAGCGGAAACATGAAATAACTTTTATGAGTCATCGTCATCATTGATTGCTTTTTGACTTCTTAACGAATTATTATAAGTTTCACTGTTGAATAGCTGGCTATATACTTAACTGAGATACTTAATTATTAATTCAACAAACCTAATGGAAATAGCCAATAGTCTACGATTGTCCTAACTAATAGCTAAATATTTTATCGAATCATCTCAATATTATTAATGAATGCCGCACAATACCCATAACATTTCTGGGTTGACTAGTATCTTGGTTCCTATACCTAATATTTTATTTTATTTTATCTATAAAGTTTTATTTTATCTATAAAATTTTATTTTATCTATAAAATAAGAAATCCCGCTTCTTATCGCAACTTGGGCCATGCACCGTCACCTGCACCGCTGATATTAAACGTTTGAACTGCAAAGCAGACGAGCGTGTTATTGAAAAATTCTGATTTTTATGATATATCACCACTAGAATTTATTTATGGATATCCTCGTGGAATCAATCTTTTAAAAACTTTCAACGTACCTAGGTGTAGGTAAAGTACTAATTTGCCACTAGTCGTTTTTATAGTGTAAATATTTTTTTTTATAGTTTTCTTAGTAATTTTCCATGCTCCACTGACTAAATAATGACGTAATAAATTATCCTGATAGTTTTCTAAAATGAATGACTGTGAGGGAGAATATTTAGCCATAATTTCCACTCTCGGGAATAATGAGCACAGTATTAACGTATTAAAGTGAAGAATATGCTGCTTTTGATAATAATAATTCTGAATTGAGAATTTAGAGCGCTTTATACCTAAGATTTGAGCTTCTAGAAAAAGTGAAATTTAGTATCCCACGTAGTAGTAGCCGCATAATTAACCGAAGGACTTTTGTCCTGCCTCATAGTCGAACTACGTATATAGGTAATTTTTCACCCATTTGCCGCATGCTTTCTCTTGCCAACTCCTTTCGTGGTGAAATAGATGTCTTTGCTGGTTCTGTAGCCTCAGTTAGGACTAAACTTAACGTCTTAATTGTATAATATGTTATTTTATATTTAAGTTTTTCTTTCCCAAAACTTTTTCATGATGTATGGAAAAGTTCACACATTGTAAGTTTTGTTTAAATTTATTTTTTGTATAGTAGTAGGTAAGTAAGCGTTTTACATAAAAAATGCACGCTAGATTCACATCTCGTAGATGTCAATCAGTAATTTTGTGTTTTAACTTTTTTATTGCATCAGTTTTGTAAATTATAACTTAAAAAAAAAAAATACTTGGAAGAGCATTTTCCGGCCATCACACAGATCCTATTTTCTTTTTAAACGAAAAGAGATGATATTTTTATTTAAATCTTTTGATGAAATGTATTTGTATAACGGGAAGCACAGTTACCATTTATCACCATCTTCCTACTCAAAAATATTCTCAATTTTCATTACCCTCGCACACTCCCGCAATAATCTGTAAAAATAGCCGCAAGCAATACGGTTAGTGGATGCAACTGTCAGTTCCCACGAATAAGCGGCTATTTGGCCGATTTATAGGCTTTCTAACTGAATGGCCCGCAGGTGTCAATAATAGCCTTTAAAGGTAACATTTCCCGGTAAAATGAAACTCCTCGTAAATTAACAGTGTCTGCTTCAGGTATTAGCAATAGATATAAAGTTGTGTGTTTATTTTGTATTGGCTGTTTTATCTTTTTTCCTGTGAAAATGTTTTTCTAAATTTTCACTTAATATGAAAATATGAGGAGGGGCTCGTGGCTAGGTAATAACAGCCATACGGGTTTATAGAAGGTTGCTTGCCGAGGTCATTCCGTGGCTGGGTTCATTACGTAGACCCCTACGTGCTTTAGTAAGAACGTTAAGCTGTTGATCCCGGGTGTAATTCGTAGATCTTTGACAGGATGCTTGAACATATTGACGCCTACCGCTTACCACTGCGCCCGCGTTGCCGTCAAACATAGTTACGAAGGGCAACTGATAAAAATCCGACAACTGAAGAAAATAGTTGTACTGTACTTAGCTGACTGGCAAATCTTTAAAAAATGGACGCACCAACAGACAAACGAAAGCTTTACTCAAATGTGAAGGGCGGGCTTTTTTTTTGGGGAAATGTCATAGTAAGTAATTACGACGTTCAAAAAGTGTTGAATCCCAGACTTTAGAAATAACACGAGCCCACGTGTTATTATCAAGTTGTTACTTCACATAATCTTCTTCTCTTATGTGAAGTAATACACAGTCTAACACAGTCGCCAATTAGAGGTAAACCAGCATTCTCAAAAATAAATGTTAACACAGAAAAATTAAAATATAAAACTAGTTGCGCTGGAATTAAGCTATATGGCAAAATATTCCTTTCATTCCAATTATGCTTCAGTCACACGTACCTACATTTAGTCATCGACGAAGCGCATTGATGCGGTTTGCGGAAAATAATGAACTGTTTCCGAATATTTAGTGAGGCGTGTTCGTAAATATTACCTGAAATACACTGACTGCACACGGAATGAACCCGTTTCGATTATTATCGTTAATTACCCACATGTTCTTTTTCAAGCGAGATGATTAAACGAACGATCTCTGTTATTATGTATCTACGATAAGACCAGCGTCGTCAGGAAATCTAATCCTAAAACTGCTAACATATTGAGTGAAAGTAGTGACCAATTAGGCAAGGTTCTGGTTATTTTTGACCTGTACTGCAACTACTAAGTGGTAAACTTGCAGGCTGGTATTGCTGCCTTTCAAACTCGAGTAACTAACAGCACAATAATATAAAAGATGTTCGTAAGTGCGTTTGTCCACCGCAGCTGTCACCGGGAACTCACTGAGAACCAATGACTAATAAATCGTATTATTAGTCATTTCTGAGAACGGAATAACGACACCGAAGTAGTGATGACATTTACTATGGCCACGTGTCCACCGCACGTCCGAAAACTTTTGTGAAAAGCGGGAAAACAATTTGTACGAAAAATCACACCCTTCGATTAAGAAACTTGAAACTAGACCCAAGTTCTTATGTAGGTAAATAATGAAGACTGTAATGATTAATTTTCCAAAATTACCCTGTAAGGGGGCGGAGGGGATGTTGAAGTTTGTAGGGGAAAGTACGAAATCCGCGCGGACGAACTGCAAGTACTTTACAAAATTCCTTTTATTAGAAGAAAAAAAGAAAAAGAAAAATTGTTTATTCTGCACAAACAAAACTCACGTATAAAGACAAAAACACATAAAATACACATACAAAAGTAGCCAAAAGCCTCGTGCTCAACCAATAAATAAGAATATTAAAAAAAAATAAACAACATTGTTATTGATTGCTGTCAAGTACACATACCGAAGACAATATTGCGTAATTACTCTTGCGACATTGGCAAATGTCAACAAAAACATCACAAAAACAAAATGCTGATTGCAGAGTTACTACTTTTAATCAGTTGTTTATGGCGGAGATTTCTTGAAAACGGTCAAAAGGTTTTTTTTTTAAAGCAGTGTATCTCTTGAACCGTAAAAAAAATGCCATAAAAAAATAACAATATTCTCAAGTCTTTTTTGCATACATTGATCGAACTCAAAACATAATTAAACATATTTTAATACATCAAAAAATCTTCAAACACACCTCTCAATTATCTTTACTTAATTATAATTTAAACTATACAATCATATTTTAAATGCCAAACTGCATCTAGTGATCGATTAGTAATGATTAAATACTTAAAATCAAATTTTATACGATTTTATTTGCATTTTTACGATATACGCTTGCACATTTCCTTACCGCTCAGCCGCTCACACCGCGCCAGTGTTCTCCGGAACGTTATTGGGAATGGATGTGTCGCTTTTCTCCGTAGTGAATGTTTTTTAATTTTTGTACCGTTAAAATAAAACTACATTTCTCACTTTGTCATATCATGGGGTCTCAACTCGAACAAATTATAATTAGTCTTGAAAAAGAATCATAGATGGCAGCATAGGTGACAATTATGAAATTAACAATCACTAAAAAGCGATAAACGGCAGATTTTGGCTGAAATAGGATTAGTAAAAAATCAAAACTTCCTTGTTTAATACTGATTTATCTATTTAATCTCGTATTTTCAACAAAAAAGATAAATGAAACCTTTTACTTCAATTCCAACCCACACAATGATCAAGTAGCCATCTGTTAATCATTTTGTGTAGAGCTCTTCGCAATAGATGGCGTTTTAATCAATTTATCTTCACGTTTAGTAGGAAAATCAAACATTTTTTTTATCTAGTACCTACGTTACATAGAAATATAAGAATTAAAAGAAATCTATCAACATGTTTTTGGCAAGTACCTACCTAATCTGCGTTCGCAATTCATTTGCCAAACATGTAAACAAACACGAGTTTTTCACTTAGACAATCATCAAGTCAAATAAAGTTCATTTTACACTGACTAGTACTGTTGAAAAAGTCATAAAAATATGAAGTTGTCGCGCAAACTGAACCTTATAGCTAGGCATTACAGTTGTTTTTCCTAAAACTAGTGTTTGTTTACATGTTTGGCGAACGCAGTATTACATTATTTATTTTTTCATTTTTTGATCTACTAAGCTTTCTATAAAAAAGGATTCCAAAAACGTTTTATAAGTAGATAGCTATTCTGTCCGTCAATGGTGCTAATTCTCTTGTCAAAAATGCCTCTAAACTAGCCTAAAAATCACCAAAATTTTGTTTATTCCTGTCAAACGACGATTTCCCATTCTTAAATATATTTTCGTTTGGCAGCACTAAGATGGCAATGAGTTATTAATTTAGTGAAAATGGCAATTTTTCTATTTTGAATTTGACGTTTTTAACCTAAAATTTTGATTGTCTGACTAAATCTAAATTAAAATTCATACCAACACCTCGACTTCAAGTGCAAAAACAGTACTGTACCTTCTTTTTATTTTCTTTTTCATATATCTCGAAAATGGTGGGTCCTATCGCAAAAATAATGAAAATTTCGACCCCCTTAATGAAACCCGTAAACCCATATAAGTAACTCAACATGTAGGTAATAAATTTTCAACCGTACAAAAAGTGAAAAGTTCCATACTAAAACACGTCGAGACAGTACAACTTGCGCGCCTCCGGCTCTAAAAAAACATCATGGAGTAGGGCTAACAATAACAAGTACCACGTGCAGTCGTGATTGTCAAAATCGATTTTAATTGTGTCAAAGTTATTTTTAAATGTTGAGCTTTTTTTTTGCAGTATAGCTCTAATCTCATAGCCAAAGGTAAGGAATTTTAGTGATAGTTTAGTTAGTTTTAAGTTTATTTTGGGATAAATTCATCCCAACTACGGAACCCTTCATTGTGCGGGGGTCCGCGTTCATATTGCATAACGCTTTCCAGAGTCACAAGTATAGGATTTCAAAATGTTTATTTTCTCACCCGCCCACCACGGTACAGTTTGCGTGGTGCCCGTTTTTGAGCTAGAGTTACATAATTTTTGACTTCCATTCGTATAGCAACGAGCGCCAGACGTCACTTACTATAAAATTTTCCTACGAGTGCGATTGCGATAGTAATCTATAACTTGGTGGTAACATCACACTGATAACATTACTTGTACTCATAACGGAATCAACCGAATACTTACTGTATAGAAAATTATAATTGCGCGATGTAAGATTTTTGGTTATAACTTCTTGGTTTTTAGGAAATTGTTGAGTTATTTTACATCAAAAAGTGTTTGACTAATATCATAAACTTACCTACCCTGTAAAAGTTTTATACAATAATTGTTTATTTATGCTTTTTTTTACCATTTTTAGAAATCTTATAAATTTTGTTTGACAACAGCGCCATCTAGGGAACGGATACTAATGTCGAAGTTTGTGTTTACAGCAATTTTTTTTTGTGAAAAGTCATACCTACTCTTGCCAGATTATATCTGTGTGTTTTAATAATATTACAACGAGTTCTTAGTTTGTAAAAAATATTTTTATAAAGACACAATAGGTAGTGGTTCCATAATTTACACAAGGTGTCGTACTTATTTGTTTTTTTATAACATTCAACTTTTAACCTAAAAATATTCTGAACCACTGGTCTGAAATATGCTAGGGGCTACCTATGCTAGCGTCGCGAGTCATGGCACTACGGCAGCCCTGCAAAAAGAAACTTTGTGACCGCTTCGCGCGTAATTATGATGAGGCCCATTTGAGCAAGGTCAACGGTATTATACTAAACCTTAAAAGCAGAACGAATGTTCCAACAAACTTTAAACCAAAAAACCACGTCATTTCTCCTCATTTCTGTACTCTTACTCAACTTTAATGCCTCTCCTCACTTCACTTTGCTTTAGTATAAAAACTACGCTGAGGTGGGTAATTAGAACAATCCTCTTTGTTTACACTTTTCTCTTGAAGTTTTTCTTCGTAAATCACTCCAGAGGACAGCGGCCACTAATTACCCTTTCCTTTCTACGCATAAATTATACCTACCTTAACATTTTAATTAAAAATGACTGATTTATTTACACTGGTCCCTTTCATCTAGCGGCAGGTTTGGTCGTGGCTACGATTTGAATTTATTAGCTGCGGTTAACTCATTGACCAGTGATGTTTGATGTTGTGTTGGTCCTGTTATAATTAGGGCGGTAATTATGAAATGTTTTGGTAAATGAACTACGTCGTTGTTAATTATTACGTACTAGATTTTGCCCGCGGCTTCGCCATCGTGTGTGTCGGAAATTATCCCACGGAAACGTAATACCGAAATAAACACTATCCTATGTGTTAAACCAGCTATCTAATTACGCAACACATTTTCGATTTGCAATTGAGTCAAATTGGTTTCGTTTGACAAGAATTCCTTTCAAAAGTTGTAAATTAAAAGCAATTCTAGTCGAACGAAACCAATTTGACTCAATTGCAAATCGAAAATGTGTTGCGTAATTAGGCTACAGGTTATAAACCATCTGCATACAAATTGTTATTCAAATTCTATTAGTAGCATAATACCAAGTGTGACTGACACTGGCATCGCCACCATCAGGGATTTTAATTTTGAAACGCAACTAAATTGTAGCTTATTAGTCTAAAGTTGAAAAGATTTTTCGTAAACTCTTTGATCTAGCTTAAGAGCTAGATCAAAGAGTTTACGAATTTAGTTTTTGAATTTTTATATGGTCTAAGGACCATAAAAAAATTGAACCCATTATATCTTCGAAACTAAAACCCGACTAAATCTGTGATTATGCGAAAAATTGCGACTAATTAGCAGCTAAATTCGGGAGAAAACAGATCTTCGCTAGGTGCCCTAAGCTTTTGAAATTCAATTGGGACAAGCTTGGGAGATGCTCCCCAGATCGGTCACTTATTTATAAACACCTATAACTTTTGAACCAGTGACCAACAAATTCTGACATTCGGCGACAAATTTCGACTAATTAGCGACAATTTTTTTGTGTTATCAAAATTTAAATCCCTGATGGCCACCGCCATGCCAGTGTCAGTCACACTAATACTCAATGATTGAAATATTATCGTGAATTCCACGCCAATAAAGCTCCCAGATATCTTCAACAATCATCGTCATATTTCAGCCAATTTACACAAAATCTTAATGAATTATACACCTAAATCGTCCTCATGAATCACTCCGTCCATTGGTGAAAACCGTAAGAAAATCGGTTCGGTAGTTTTTAAATTTATCACGTTCAGACGCGGTGCAGACTTTGTTTCGTAATAAGTGATGTGTGGTTTCAGTCATTTTACGTTTACCTACATTGCAAGGGTATATAAGGGAAGAATGGGAGAATAGGCGAATATACCCGAATGCAGTCGAAAATAATAACTAATCTTCGTGTACAACACATAGTCCCAAACTTTGTATATTACCAACTTTAAGCCAATATTTACTGTATATTGTCAAATATTCAATTTTGTAATACGTGTTCTTATTTTGGTGAATAAATTATATTGTATTCTTAAAAAAAAAACACCTACTTAATAGATAAAATAAGTTATATAAATTAAAACCAGAGGCCGGTTGACATTTTTTCAATTAGAGAGGATTACTAGATTGATTTGTTTGTTTTGTGTTATGTTTTGTTTGCTGTTGTGTTACCTCTGCCTAACGCTTCGGGGTTTACAGGCGTGATATTTCGTGTGTATGTGTGTATGTTTTGAATCCATTTCAATATCAAATAAAATTATTTATTTAAACTTTCCATTCGGTAGGCATCAGAGCTAAAAAAAAACCTATGTATGTATTGTTGTTTTTAGTTAAACAACTATCTCTTTGTGTAGAACTAGGGTTGCCCACACTACTATACAATGTCACCCATGGTCATGTGACCACCCGTATTTTTTTTTTTTAATTATTGAAAATTAACTTTAAGGGGTGTATGGTTATATCTTTAATATTTTTCATGTTATACCATTTTTTTTGTTTTTGAGTAGCGTTTGCCATATCTCCATGTCATTGGTTAAATTTGGATTCTGTTTAACTTAATTTTTTTATCAAAATTTGTCGACTATGAAAAACGAAATGCAAGTGAAGACATTAAAAAAAACAGTATTTATAAAAAAAACACTAGTGTAAGTCCATAAAATCATAGGGAGATATGGACAAAAAAAAAAGATTAAATGAAAAAGATTTATTATAAGCCTTTTAAACTTAATTTTCGATACAATAGACGACGTATATTTAGTCAGTGACTCACACTGCTCTCGACGCTTGACGTGTCCACACCTAGGGTCCGGGTCTGCAACAAGTCAATAGCCATCCTGAGGATGCCTCGTTGAGAGGTGAAACACGTGTCGATTTCTTTATGATTCCTTAAGAACAGTTACGCGGATTAGGTTACTAAATATACGCCGTCTATTGTATTTTATGATGGATTTCCGCAAAGTCACGCCTGAATCAATTATCTATCTTAATTTTCGATAACTATTCCGAAAATTACGGGCGGCCACGTGCCCATGGGCGGCACTGTATAATAGTATCCTGCAATATGAGAGGCCATCATTCAATCATATATTTAAAAAAAAAATGCTGTAGGCGAAACTACTATAATATTTTCGATGATGAATTGAATTAAGTAACTTTAACAATTTATATTCTAAAATCAGTTTATGCTCTATGCAGCATATTGCTAAATTCTGATATTGCTGAAAAAGAGCAACAAGTGTTGCTCAGTTATTCAGATTAATTAATAAAATCATGATTAATATTTAAAAAAAAATCATTTCATCTTTCTATGCCAGCAACTTCAACTGGGCGCATATTTTCAATTTAGAAGACAAAATGGCGAGATGACCACAATAGGGCTAGTATTAATCTCATAAAAGCTGATGTAATGATATTTTGTAACCTTAATAGTTATGAGCAGTGATCGGAGTAGGTAGATTGAACTGGGGTCATTGATCCGAAACGTATATATTACTATGGACATTCCTCCGGAATTGGTGGATTATTAAAAAAAACCCGGAACTTATGTAGGAAAATATTTAAATTTAAGTGCAACAATTTATATCTATCTATAAAAGATCTAGCTATCTAGCTATCCTAGGCTAAAAATAAAAAATAAATATTAAAGCTTCGATCGGAGTTCGATTGTTTTTATTATTCAACAGATAAATAATGAATTAATTTAGTTTTGATACCTTCCTTTAAATTTTGAATTGAGTAGTAATAATATCACTACCAACATTAACAATATTTAATTGAATCCGGAAATACCGGAATTACTTTCCGGAAAAATGGCTTATCCATGTTATTCTTTCTGTGTGCATTTATGATACAAGTACAAAAAATCAATCTACCTACTCCGATCACTGGTTATGAGACATAAAAAATCATAAAAATCTGTGAGTAAAGACTTAAAGTAAAAAAATATGCTTTTAAAAAACAAAATATTTTTGAAAAAAGAATATAGGATATAAAAAAGTTGGCAACCCTATGTGAAACACAAAGTGCACGGCCATTAGCAATTGAACAAAAAACCTGGGATTGTGTGTGTTTTTGCGTCTATCGACATAAAACCATAGAGAATAAAACAATTTTTGTGTAGGTTTATTATAAAATAGCTAGCTAGCTACAACCTATTCTGCTGATGGCTTTCAATGTATTGAATCTTGAATGAACGACCTAGATTACTTCTAGGCAAGCTTCAAAATTCAAAATTCAACATATTTTATTTCACATAAACCTACAAGGGCACTTATGAAACGTCAGAAGTTAGATGCACGGTTCCAATTGGTCGTTTCCTATGGAGAAGACCCGGTGGAGAAACTCCACGGTTACTCTTTGAAAAGTAAATGGTTTTTACAATGTTTTCAAATTACAGTGTAAAAGGTATGAGAGGACAGTGTAGGCCTATCAACAAGTACCAGGTACTTAGCAAACTATAAAATGGTCCACAGATCTACGTATACAGTTTGTGAAGCCTACAACGTTCTCACATTCACAAAATTTTAAAGAAAAGAATCTATATAAAAAATAAGTAAGATAATAAGAATAAATACCTATTTAAACCAAATGACATGATTGCCACTATAGCTGTAACAAATCACTCAAAGAGATGTCAGCACCAACCGACGGGGTCGAAAGACCAATGCCTGGCGGGTTTGTCCGAAAGGGATAACGCGGCCCCGGCACACAGGCAACGGAAGGAACACGGGCGGGTTTTAGTCAGTAAAAGTCTGACACACCCTCTCGCTCTGCCCAGAGCGGGAGAAGTCATTTGATGATTTCCCATCCTGAAAAAAAAAAAAAAAAAGAAGCTGTAACAAATCAAATTTAATTTAAAAAAATAGAATATTGTAGGTATATAAAGTCAAATAATAAAAAATATGTCAAAGAAATATGTAAAAAAAAAGGTAAAATAAAATAATTTTCGTTTTCGTCATTGTGAACCGTATTTCGCCTTCAGGTGAAATATCGAGGTGATCAAACGTAAAAGAAAGTTCAAAAAAAAAAACATTATCGTGTACGGTATACGGTTACGGGTCGTCAGAAGCCCGACAGTCTGACAACCAGTCAAACCATCGTATTACCAGTTACTGGGTTGTGTGTGGCGGTCCGAAAGTCAGTAGCTTCATGTAAAATACTGGTATTTAGCTGCATCCGGTTAGACTGGAAGCCGACCCCAATATAGTTGGGAAGTACAGATTGATCGTGTACGGTAAACGAAGTCGTAATCATCAACATTTCAGCCGAGAGAGGTCCATTGCTGGACATCGGCCTCATGCACCATCACTTCGAACGGTTCTGCGCTTCACGGATCCAGCGGATACCTGCGGCCTTTACAAGGTCATCGATCCACCTTGTAAGAAGCCTTCCAACGGAAGATGTAGATCTTTCGGTAAACGAAGTATTACGAAGGAATGGGGGTTTTCATAAAAAAAACACGCATTTCGACAATGAATATAACATATATGATGACGTTCATCATTCGTTTTTATTCATTCGTTCATCATTCAGTCACGACTAAAGAAAATATAGGCGCTTTGACACTTTTGACAGATGGCCGGACCTTGTAAAATCTACCTGCCCGTTTATTAGTATCGTAGGTACGAGGGTAACACTGAAAGTTCTTAGAAAATCAAAAACTGAACAAACTAGCAAGTTATTAGTTTTATTATATCTTTTCAAAATAGTGTCCATTTGCATCAATACATCGCTGCATCCGATGGAACCACTGAGAAAAGTACTTTGCCCACTCGTCCTTAGCGGTCTCTTCGACGGCATTTTGAAACGCAGCCACTGCTTCCTCGGCGTCCATAAAATATTTTCCTTGAAGTTTTTCTTTTTTTTTCGGAAATAAATAAAAATCGCAAGGTGCGAGGTCAGGGCTATAGGGCGGGAGACCCAGTAATTCTACGTCTTCTGGTGTCGCCAAGTAGTCGATTGTTTGCTTGGCGGTGTGCGACGAGGCGTTGTCGTGGCGAAGGAGGATCCTACTGCGAGTTCGTTTCTCCCGAATTTTTTCCAAGACAAGTGGCAAACAATTGTTAGTGTACCACTCTGCAGTAACTGTTTTTCGATCCTAAAACAATTGTTGCGCAATGACCTGTCCTTCCGAAGAACGAGGCCACCATCTTTTTTCCCACGCTTCGACCTCTCTTCACTTTAGTTGGCAACTCCTCGGAAGGAAACACCCAGACAGCAGACTGTCTCTTAGTTTCAGGATCATAACAATAAATCCAGCTTTCGTCACCCGTAAGTATGTCGAACACAGCATTTGAGTGACCTCCGTTAAATCTTTGGACCATTTCACGACACCAATCAACACGACGGAGATTTGGGTCTCCGTCAAATTATGAGGTATCCACCGGGCACAAAGCTTCCTGACCGCTAAATTTTCATGGAAGATTTTGTGCACTTGACTCATACCGATGCCTAAGCTTGTCCGAATTTGCTGATAGTCAGTCTCTATCATACGCCGCACAACACTGATGTTATCTTCAGTCGTCGCTGTAGAAGGCCGTCCCTCACGCAGATCATCGGTGAGATTAGTGCGACCACGTTTAAACTCATTAAACCAGTTGTAAACAGTGGCACGAGATGGGGGAGTCTATCATAACTTTCTTGTTGACTTAATGACATCGAAAGTCATAAAAAATCATTGTACGAAAATTTTCTCGCGTTAAATTCATGCTGACGTGACACAGACAATTTTCACTTTGCCGCCAAATCGTAAACAAATGACAAATGAATAAAATACATACCTACACAATAATATTGGCAAAGAGTTCCATTTTCAAAATTTGAACAATTTTTTTTATTATATATGGCCAGTTCTAAAAACTTTCAGTGTCACCCTCGTACGTAATATTAGGAGTTCTAGTTAAATATGTACATTTATCAGACGTAGCTGTATCAAACGGAGTCAGAAACCGAGACATTCTAAACATGCTTACATAAGCGAAGAGCCAAACTAAACTAAAGAACACGGATCGAAAATGCCATGGAATGGCAGCTCCACAGTTCTGTTAACTTGTACGAACTAGTGTTAGATCCGTTGAAAGTTCCGACGGTAGAGCGACTAAGAATCATTGAGTTATATGTACTACGTACTAAGAATTTAAAAATGTATTACTGAACGAACAATCCCAAAATCAAGCTTTAATACCTGAGTTACTGGATCACCGATGACTTGAGTGATGACCTGGACATTGAGACGGTATGCAGGGCGTTGGCTGTCCGATGTAATATGCTGATCCACAGATTTGCACGGTGTAGCAAGCAGGTAAAAATGACAGTTTAGAGTCTACTGCTAGTCTACAAGTGCAGCCGGTGGGTTAAGTAAACGCCTTGCGTGTGCAGTACAACAATGGGTTTAGGATGCTGGTGGAGCTCCCGCGTTTTTGTAACGCTTCAGGGATGTTTGCAAAGGCGAGGATTAACGGCTTCCATGCTATCATCTGAAACCGGTGTGCCTCGATCCTTCGTAGAATGCCTGCCAGCTCCCACAGCATCCTGAACACGTTGTGCGGTAGGTGGGATTGTCCGATGCTGCGTCACTGGATCAGACGTCATCTATCTACTGGTACGTAATACATACTACGTGGATAGTGTGAAGTCCGACTACAAACTTAAAATATAAGAGTAGGATTAACTAACATTAGATTATGTTTTTCTTTAATAACACTGTATGGATCGATGTGGTCTGATAACAAAGGTTTTATTATCATACATTTAAACGACCAAATCAGCTCTGGCCAGCGAAGTGAGCTTTCGTCGCAATATTCATCCATACATTTGCAATAGGTATTGCTGTCAACCAAATGTTCTGTCATCACTTCCAGTAAATTATAGCTCGACGCAAGTCATCCAGTGCAGGGATCAACTGAACATAAACTAATACAAAACGTTTTAATACCACTTCTAGTAAGCCTTAACAGGTGGCGTATCGTCCACACGTTGTCAGAGCAGTGCCGTCGCTTGCCGCAAGTCAGCCAGTGCAAGGATTAACTGAACGTAACTGTAAAGAATATAAGACATTCTCATATCTCTTCTAGTAAACCTTAACTTGCGGCGTCTCGTCCATACGTTGTCAGAGCAGCGCGGTCGCTTGCCGCAAGTCAGCCAGTGCAAGGATTAACTGAACGTAACTGAAAAGAATAATATGAAAATCTCATATCTCTTCTAGTAAACCTTAACTTGCGGCGTGTGGCGTATCGTCCACACGTTGTCAGAGCAGCGCGGTCGCTTGCCGCAAGTCAGCTAGTGCAAGGATCAACTGATTGTAACTGAAAAGAATATAAGACATTCAGATATCTTTTCTAATAAACCTTAACTTGTGGCGTATCGTCTACACGTTGTCTGATCAGTGCGGTCGCTTGCCGCAAGTCAACCAGTGCTGGGATCAACTGAACGTAACTGAAAATAATATAAGACATTCAGATATCTCTTCTAGTAAACCTTAACTTGCGGCGTATCGTCCACACGTTGTCAGAGCAGTGCGGTCGCTTGCCGCAAGTCAACCAGTGCTGGGATCAACTGAACGTAACTGAAAAGAATATAAGACATTCAGATATCTCTTCTAGTAAACCTTAACTTGCGGCGTATCGTCCACACGTTGTCAGAGCAGTGCGGTCGCTTGCCGCAAGTCAGCCTGTGCAAGGATCAACGGAACGTAAGTGAAACTTTGAGGGACGCCAATGTTGACTTTCTTTCTCTTTGAATTTACGCTTATTTAGCACTAAGTACTGTTGAATCTGGAATTCTGGATTGTTCATTGCTTAAAGTTGTTATAAGCACTTACATGTCGTAGTATAGTTAGTATAATACAAGATAATCAGTTATTTATGGATATAATGTAATGTAATGTATTGGATACAAAAATGCGCTCGTACGAGCTAGTAGTATATAGAGGTGCGGCAGTATTACTCGTAAGTCAATAAAACAATATAAATGATGAAGTGGTTGACCATCCTTAACGAATGTTGCTAATATGTTGTTATGTGCTCGTTTAATATTAATTTAATTATATTGGAATTTCATAAGAACGTATTTTTTACACCGCAGTATCCAATAAAAGCAGCAGAAAAAAGTTACAAATCGTTCTTAAAAAGATGACAATGTATTAGCTTCAAGAATAATAATAAAATATGCCTTCTCAGGCAATATCCGAGTCACGTGACTTGCAATATCCGGACGCGATCGTATCCGCGCGTGCCACTTCCGAAAACCCCCGATTTACTTATAAAATATCATTTTTTGACATCATTGTCGTGTGCGAAAATGTAAAATGAAGCCTTCGTGTTAATAATACTGATTCACGTTGAAGAAACACATTAGGGAAAACTGACTTAGGCTATGGTTTGCAGTAATCAACAAGCCCGGTAAAAAGCTTTTTACAGAAGCTAGGCAAAGACTTAGCTTCTGTAAATAAACCTTTGTTAATACGAACCTTAAATGAAACACCACATATATACCTAACTAACCTATACATACACAAACGGTTAACCTCCAACTCAAACAGATTACTTACCCAATTCCCGCTTTGTGTCTGGGTATTTCCGAAAAATAAATGAGGTTGGTACGTACTACCTGAAGTCCTGGGACTTATAGCTACCAGGCGGGCAGACGAATGGAGGAGTTCATTGATAAATTTTCAATTCCGGTATCCGTTCACTAGTGTCCGTGCTATTAAATGAACCAAAGTTAGGCGGACAATGACTTTCTGCACGATTGGAGTTTTCGAATCTGTGTCTTTTAGGAATAGTTTGTTTTAAATGTTATGGGGCTCTTGGGTTTGGTTTAATTCAGTTCGTTTATTTTCGAACATCGTTTTTTTTTGTTTTTGTTGAAAAATATAAGATGAAAGTTTCGGTGGACTTTTCAAGCGTTTTTTTTTCTGATAAACTGTGCCTGAAGAGCAGTGAAGTTTCAAACTGAAAAAGTTTTTATCTTTTTCTGATAATTATTATAGATTTGACTTTACTTTATAAGTTTGTAATGGAAGAAAGAAAAACCCATTATATTAACTTAACTTTTCAATAACTAGGTACTCGTAAGCACATATTTGCTTTGCCGTGACTATATTTTAGGAATTTGAGGTTATGTAGACCATTTTTTCATAAGCAGAGCTACCATGTATTATCTACTTCTGTTAGAGGCTCGACTGATTTTGATCAATTTAAAGGGATAAAGAATTTAAACAAAACTATTTGTGATTTGAAAAGTCGAGTTTTTTGTGTTGCATGTCGCTGAAAGGGATTTTTCAAATAAGTTAATTATTCATGGAAAATCACAAATATTCGCAACAAGTTTTCCAAAAAATGACGCGAAACTGACGTTTGATCAGTTTTTTACAAGAAACTACTTTTAATTTTGAGCAAAATATCATTAACATCGTTATATGGTCTACTTGCACGTGGCTGTACCAATTTTTCCACTTCGATACAAAATATAGTAGAAAAATATCGATGAATAACATTTTTTTTTTTAAACCCTTTCAGTAATGTATTTTTTCTTATTATTTAGCAAACCCCATCAAGTAATTTAAAAATCACACATTAGTCTTCAGCTATCCTTGAGATAAAATCAATTAAATGATTTTATGATTATATAATATCTTCATTAAATCAAAGGCGAAATAAACCATAATTTCGAGAGCGCAAAATTGATGCAACTACCTATGTATTAACAGGTGCTGGGACTGAGACGAATGGTTGAGCACCACGACAACTGTACTTTTATAGTTATAAAGACTAAATGTTTCAATTATTTTAAGCTTTCTTACAATTTGATAAGTTATTGAAGAAAGAGGGTTTTTTTGTGCACGTAGCCTGAATACTGACCTAAGTACATGTTAGTGTCATATAATAAACTACACCACGACATAGGATTAAGTGCAGACGCAATCCTCTGTCACCGTTCCCACACCTTAATTCCCCGAAGGGTATGGCAGAGGTGTACTACTTTGGGCACGCCACAATTGTGGCGATAAGTCCCCTCTTTGAGGAGTGGCTAGAGAGGCGCCACGGCGTCCTCACCATCCGCCTGACACAGGTCCTCACTGGACACGGCTGTTTCGGGAGGTTCCTGTTCCATATAAGGCGGGAGGAAATGCCCGGGTGTCACCACTGTGTGGATCGCCCGGAGGACACGGTGGAGCATACGGTGGAGGTCTGCCCTGCTTGGGCAGAGCACCGCCGTGTCCTCACGGAGACGATCGGCGGCGGCGATCTCTCGCGTCCGGCCCTGGTTCAGGCCATGGTCCGGAGTGAGAGTGCATGGGAGGCCGTCGCTTCCTTCTGCGAAGCAGTAATGCTCGCGAAGGAGGAGGCGGAGCGAGCGAGGGAGAGGCAATATTCGCGCCCTCGCGCCCCTAGTCACCGAGGGAGACGCCCCGGGCGTCGGGAGTCGCGAGTCGACTTCCGAACACCGTAGGCGCGGGCTTGCGGACGGTGAGCAATGGGTAGCTCGCCGTCCGATTAGGACTAGCCCGGGTCGACGGCGCGTTGTGTTCCACGCGCGCCTCAAAGAGATGTCAGCACCAACTGACGGGGTCCGTAAGGGCCAATGCCTGCCAGGGTTGCGAGTTTGTCCGAAAGGGATATCGCGGCCCCGGTATACAGGCAACGGAAGGAACACGGGTGGGTTTTAGTCAGTAAAAGTCTGACACACCCTCCCGCTCCGCTCAGAGCGGGAGAAGTTAGGTATTTGATAACTTCCCAGCCTCAAAAAAAAAAAAAAAGAGGTGTACTACTTAAGATCCACACACATATCGAAAGTTATGTTTAGGTCCCATGAAATAGGTGACGAGCCTAATATTGACATCAACAGGAACAAGTATTCTCCCGGGAGATAGGGTCCGTGGGTTCGCTACTGCCCAAAAGTACGACATATTGCCCTGCAGGTTTCTGTATCTCTCTGAAGTTGGTGACGTATGGCGTCTGGCTCCTCATCCTAGACCTGTTCCGCCAAACTAAACTCTACCGGCACAGACCTAGAGTTCGGAGCGCGCAAGCCCCACCACGGCGTCAACGTAGAGATACGGGTTATTATTTATATAATTATAAATTTTTTATTATTATAACATAACGCTTTTAATCCTCAAAGGGTTAGGCAGAGGTGTATCTAGACTCCGGGCTACTATTGAGAAATCCCTGATGCAAAACCCAATAACACTGCCGGTTTAATTAAGGTTAAAAGTAAAGCTATTACTAATGGGGCACCGACAAGTACTTACTTATAATGTTATAGAAAATCTAAAGATTATATCGTAAGTATACAAATAATCCAAATAAAACAAGCAACAGCAAAGTGTATAAAATATTTATAACACAATAAATCCATTATCTTTCCAGTTTCGCGAAAGTGATCGATTGTTTAAAAGTAAAGCTAGATTCAAAGTTTCAAGTATAATCCGGAGCTCGCTACGCGGACTTGAACAATAGCACAATACGGCACGAAGGAACTTGGAACTTCAAAACGTCTCAAATCTTTCTCTATAGGTAACGTAGGTACAACTTTTGCAGGTAAAGTCAGCCTCCAAAAATGTATACTTAAATTAAGATATAATACCCTGTAGTGTTTAAGAGCGCTTATCCTAAAAGTTGGTAACGTCGCAAATATCTGTCAAATTTTCACCTGTTTTGATTAATTTAGCAATATTACTGTGTGGAAATATGACATCTGGCTTAATAGTGAACTAAAATATTGATTATGAAATGCAATAATTAATATTGTAACACAAACTAAATATTCAGCATTTAGTTTTAGATGTAAAACAAGTATTTGGAAACTTTCGAAATGCGTTTTTACACCTAAAACGTTTTGGAATCTGCAGTCGGATGCCAACAAGGTGATCCCCTCGGACCAGTCATTTTCAGTTTAGCTATTCACCCCATAATACAACAACTAAATTCAAAATTTAATGTATGGTATTTAGATGATGGGACCCTAGGAGGCGACGTAGATACTGTTCTAAAAGATCTCCGATTCCTAAAGCAGCAGTTTCAATTAATCGGCCTTGACCTCAACTACTCAAAATGCGAAATTTACCCTTGTGACAATACCGACAGACAATCGACTATACAGAAATTCAATTTAATAGCCCCAGATATCAAAGTTTTGGAAAAAAGTTCACTGCACCTCCTAGGTTCCCCAATTTTAGAAGACAGTTTTTCACCTTTCATTGATGAAAAAATTAAACATTTCAACGACATCTCGGATAGACTTTCTAAAATCAACTTACACTCGGCATTCACCCTTATCAGATACTGCTGTTTCGGTCCAAATTTTATGTATTCTCTCCGCTCTTCCCCTTTATGGAAGAAGCCACACCTTTTAGACAAAATCGACCAAATCATTCGAAGCACTCTAACATCAATCATAAATGTGGCATTGGACGACCGCGCGTGGCTGCAAGCCACGCTACCCATTCGCTTTGGTGGGCTCGGCGTCCGTAAAATTTCTAGTGTAAGCTTACCGGCGTTCCTGTCCTCGGTCCACAGCACCGAAAAGTTAACCACAAGAATCTTAACTGCTTCGCAGGTTGACTCTGAAGTGCCGTGTTTTACTGATGCGATGAACGCCTGGAAAGTGGCTTGTCCGGACACGGAGCAGCCCGAGAACCCTTCTTCCCAGAGACAGTGGGATGAGCCGCTCTGCAGGTTGGTACGGAATAACCTCATTAATACGTCCACCAACACTGCTGAGCGTGCCCGCCTATTGGCTGTGGGAGAATGGGAATCGGGCCTCTGGCTTCAGGCACTACCTTCACCCAACATAGGCACTATGCTGGGTGACACCACTTTCCGGCTCGCTACAAGTTTGCGATTGGGCGCTCCTTGCGGGGCTCCGCATCGTTGTCAGTGCGGTGAAGCAGTCGACCGTATCGGACACCATGGCCTTTCCTGCAGCAAGAGCGCTGGTCGTTTGGCACGGCACGCAAGCATTAATGACATCATCCGTCGGGCTCTTGTCACCGCCGGGGTGCCAGCTGTTTTAGAACCCAATGGCTTGGCACGCGACGATGGGAAGAGGCCAGACGGAATGACCATAATGCCTTGGAAGTTGGGTAGGCCTTTGGTGTGGGATGCAACCTGCGTCGACACCCTCGCGCCATCCCATCTTCCTAGCACGGCGGGCTGTGCTGGGGCGGCTGCTGCAGGTGTGGAAAACCTCAAACGGCGCAAATATAACAACCTTATTGGTAGCTATATTTTTGAGCCGTTTGGGGTTGAAACACTAGGGCCGTGGGGTCCGAGTGCTCATCGACTATTTCGGGACATCGCCAAGCGGTTGGTCGACTCTTCACGTGACCAGAGGGCTGGCCAATTTTTAGGTCAAAGAATCAGCATTGCCATCCAACGTGGCAATGCTGCCAGCCTTTTGGGCACTTTTCCAACTGACAGCGATGAGGATGAATTTTTTGATGCCCAATGAGCTCTACCTTAATTTTATTTTTAGTTTTTATTTCCTCTATATACTTGTACATAATTTATATATTTTAGTGTTAGATGTATATTATATTTAAGAATGATGTACAAATAATATTATTAATATAATTACCTAAAACGGTTACAACAGCAAATTCATTGTTACATTTGCAATTCATTATCAATATTCTAGTTCGCTAGTTAGTTACATTTCATATTTCCATACAGTAATTTTGCCAAATGAATCAATTCAGCGAAATATTTGACATTTATTTGCGACGTTCGTTGCCCACTTTCAGAATAAACGCTCTGAATATAAAATTATGTTTTAAGGAAAGAGATAGCGTTTTAGCATCGAAAATGCTTTTTCGATCGCTTCAGTACCACCCGTTTATACAAGAAAAGTCCAACCGGGGGCTATGCGACCCCCCGGCTATGCGACCGGGGGCTATGCTACCAGGGGCTAGCGTCCAGTATTATTAAGATAGAGAAATAAAAATGGTATCAAACGATGCGTTACTAAAAGGGCTACAATACAGCATATTTTTTTTGGAAATAGTTTTTTTATATTTTTTAATTTACAAAAAAAAACGCCAGGTTTTGACCGTTTCTTTTGGGACTTTTTTCAAAGAATCTTAAACTTCCCAAAACGAAAAGAGATATCGAAAACGTTAAAAAATATTCTGGAGAATTTAAAGGGCTTCAAAATGATACCATTCTGGTTTCGATAGGATTACAATTAAGGGTAGATGTTCACCCCTTTCGGAGACACCTCTCTTTTGTAAGTGCTTTAATGAAATAAAGGCATTTTCAATGCGCCGGAAGGTCATGGGACTATGAGTTCTATAGACCTTTTATCATAATTTTAAAAGTGGACATATATTGAGCAACCCTTATCGACTCGGGCAAGGCAAAGACAAGGCAAAAATTAAATTAATTACTGTCGATGTTTATATATTGATGAGGCACTTCTAGATTTCAATGAAAAACATTGTAAATCTTTGTTGACTTGCAGATTGTGTCCTCGTCATCATCATTACAGCCGAAAGACGTCTACTGCTGGACATGGGCCTCCCCCAAGCACTGCCACTTCCACCCGTTCTGTACTTCTCGCATCCAGCGGATTCCTGCGGCCTTCACCAGGTCATTGGCCCACCTTTCCAACAGCACGTCTTCTGGTACGCGGTCGCCACTCCAGAACCTTTCGGCCCCAACGGTCATCTGTTCTGCGAGCAATGTGCCCTGCCCACTGCCAATTAAGTTTGGCAATTTTTCGGGCTATGTTGGTGATCTTGGTTCGCCTATGGATCACTTCATTTCTAATTCGATAACGTAGGAAAACTCCAAACATAGCCCACTCCATTGCCCTACTCCATTTACAGATCTCCAGATTGTGTACCTACTCCATTTAGCTTATATTTGAAGGAATATCTTCGGAAAACCATTAGCCGGAGCCATATTGAATTTGACGCAGGAAAGTCTTGAATGAAGATGCAATTTGAACAGACGGGCGTTTGTTTTTCTTTCACTTTTTAAGCAACCTCAGTCAAATGAAGAAATAATTTTCAAAATCGGTCGGTCGGTAAACATACATTCAGACGGACATATAACAGCTCCTCCTTTTTTGAAGTCGGTAAATAATGCGAAAGTAAGTCTGTCTCTCTGATACCTTTACACGCCTTAACGGCTGAACGGATTTCGATGGAATTTGCCATGTGAACTAAGACCAGTGCCCTAATTGCATAATACACGATCAATCAGAATCAGAATCTTTTTGAAACAGATTGCTAATCCATTGCTTCGTAAGTTCGAAAACAAAATCTGCTCAACAACGTAAATAACACAATGAATGTTGTTGAACTGTCAAAATGAAACAGATTAGTCGTATTCATTTACGAAAATGTGTTGCGTAATTAGATAGCTGGGTTAGGATATAGGATACTTTTCATCACGCTAGAACGATCCCAAGGGATAATTTCCTACTTCCACCAGCGCGACTTGTCGCGCGACGCGACACCGGGTATTGTTATACTGTGAAGTTTTCTTAGAAATTGTATTGTTCGTGTCGTGTCGCGCGACAAGTCGCGCTGGTCTGCACAAGCCTTAAATATATCATGTATCAGCAAAATGCATCCAACCTACGCAGGTTGCCTTACCACTTATATTCAGTTTCACCCGGGTTCCATCCTCTAAATATACGACTGAGTTAATACGAGAAGGATACGAAGTGAATACTGCCGACCACTGAAACCTAGCTAGTCAATATTCTCTCAATAAAGCAAAGGGGAGTGCCCACTGTGCCAAGGCAGTGTTAATGAAATTTCACATGTACGCTGCACACCTTAACGAAGCACGAGACTGTTGAATTGAAACCCGTGTGTGCTCCTTTGTGATTGAAGATGTGATTTATGTAGGTAACCAAGCAGGTATCGAGTGTACCAACATTAGAGATTGGAAAGAGGTGTGTTTGTGTTCAAAGAAAGTGGTCAGTAAGCTAAAAAATACTGCAGACTTACGTCAAAGTAGGTACTATGGCTGAAAAGCGTTGGTGGTTCTCTAAAAAATTTTCTATCCAAGTGTCATAGACGGTAATTTTCCAACCTACTAAGGAAAGAAAGAAAGAAAAGAAAGAAAATACATTTATTTAACACAGACTAAAAAACACAATTTATACAAGAGATAAAAAAAAAACAATTAAAATAAAAAGTGTAAAATAGGCTGGTTTTTAACTGGACGAAGTTAAAGGTGAAGGTTGAGTAATTACTTATTTGCAAACCAGTTCCATTGGACCCATACATTATAATAATATGATAAGTACCATGATCGCATAAATATTCTTAAATAGCTGAAATATGAGTTTTTAAAAAAGGAAGAATTTGTGACTTGTAGGTACCTCTTGATTTCATTGATTTTTCCAAGATTTTAAAGCTGATTTACGTTTTTTTTTAATATTTGATAGAGGAAGCTAGCGCATTAGTCCCTCATCAATTAAATCTTTTCTATTAACCCTTTACACCTGTTTTTTTTAAATACCACCCAAAATAGTCCTAATTTTTTCTTGCTCTAAAACGTGTAATGTAAGAGCATAGTGTGGAATATGATCGAGCACGTACGTTTGAGCCATTAGTGAGCTGGCGTGGAACTGCCGAACTAATGTCCGATACGTGAGTTGGGCAGGCGGCATGCAGCCGTAAATATAACCTGTGCTGCTGCTACGTTCGTTTGCAAATGCGTTTTTTTGGCGATGTGGACGTTCAATTTGGAGTCCGAACGTAATCATACATTCACTAGGAACTAAATACATTAACTAACTACACAAATAGATACAAAAAACAAAAGGACTTCACTTAGGCGTCGAAGTATTCGTCCGCATCGCTGTCATCCGGAAATGTGCCCAGAAGACAGGCAGCAGTGCCACGTTGAATGGAAATGCTAATTCTTTGGCCAAAGAACGAGCCAGCCCTCTGGTCGCGTGAAGTGTCGACCAGTCGGCGAGAAATTTCCTTAAAAAGGAGACGCGCACTCGGACCCCACGACCCGAGCGTTTCGACCCCAAACGGCTCAAAACTGTAGTTACCCATAAGGTTACAGTATTTGCGCCGCTTGAGGGTCTCAGCAGCCGCTGCAGCGGCGCCAGCACAGCCCGCCGTGCTAGGAACATGAGATGGTGCAAGGGTGTCGACACAGGTTGCATCCCACACCAGAGGCCTACCCACCTTCCAAGGCAACAACGTCATGCCGTCTGGTCTCTTCCCATCGACACGTACCAAGCCTAATCAGGTTCTAATACCGCTGGTACGCCGGCGGTGACAAGGGCTCGACGAATAATATCGTTGATGCTGGCGTGCCGTGCAATGCGACCTGCGCTCCTGTAACAGGACAGGCCATGGTGCCCGAGACTGTCTACAGCTTCACCGCAGAGACACCAATGCGGAGCAACACAAGGTGCGCCCAAGCGGAGACAGGTAGCGAGCCGAAACGATGAGTCATCCATCATGGTGCCTATGGTGGATGACGGGAGCGCTTGAAGCCACAAACCTGACTCCCATTCTCCCACAGCTAGCAGACGGGCACGCTCAACAGTATTAGGTGACGTATTTACCAGGGAATTCCAAATAATACTGCAGAGCGGCACGTCCCACCGTTTCTGGGAGGACGGGTTATCAGGCGAACGAAAATGGCTTGTCCCAATACGGATTATTGGGACAAGCCATTTTCCAAGCGTTCAACGCATCGGTCAAACACGGTACCTCAAAATCGACCAGTGAGGAAGATAAAATGTTCCTGGTTAATTTATCGGTACTGTGGACCGAGGATAGGAAGGCCGGTAAACCTGTACTTGAAATTTTGCGGACACCAAGACCACCCAGACGGATAGGAAGTGTGGCTTGCTGCCACGCTCGGTCGGGGCTACATTTAGGATTGAGGTTAATGCATTTCAAATAATTTGGTCCACTTTTTCTAAAAGTTGTGGATGCTTCCACAGATGGGAGGAACGAAGGCTATACGTGAATTTTGGTCCAAAGCAACAGTACCGAATGAGCGTGAAGGCCGAATGAATATTAATTTGAAAAGTCTTTCCGAGACATCGTTGAAATTTTGTATTTTCTGCTCAATAAACGTTGGAAAGGATTCGTCAAAAATTGGGGACCCCAGGAGATGCAGAGAGTTTCTTTCTGTAATTTTGATGTTTGGTGCTATAGTATAAAATTTTGCTATGATAGTCTTTCTGTCAGTGGTTTGGAGAAGATACATTTCGCATTTTGATAGGTTAAGGTCTAGGCCAATGGAACAGAATTTTTCTTTTTAAAATGTTAAATCTTTTAGGACTGTGTCTACATCACCTCCTAGGGTTCCGTCATCCAAATACCATACGTTGAATTCCGAATTTAGTTGTCGAATAATTGGATTAATAGCCAAACTAAAAATGACTGGCCGAAGGAGGTCACCCTGTTGACATCCGACGGCTGATTCCAAAAGGTAATCATACATTCTAGGCAATATTCTAAGTTTTTAGAATGTCATGGCTTATTTTCCTTTTGCAGTCACAAAGACTTACTTTGACCTAGGCCGGTAATAATAAATCCCTCTCAAGTTTATCACATCAAAAGTGTACCAAGAGATAACTTATTAGGCACCTACTCACTTATAAAAAAATCGATCTTAAGATATTATCGTACTAACAAACAGACGATAAAGTAAGTTAGTAACTGGGGACAAAGGCAGGAAGATGTTGATGATGAAGGTCTAATCATTTTTATAAATAACCCCTTGGAGTGAAACTGATCTATTAATAATTCAAACAGTACCCTAATTTCATAATACACGATTAATCAGAATTTGAATCGTATTGAATCAGATTGCTAATCCATTGCTTATAATTTCGAAAAAAAACACTGCACTGCAACACAAATAAATATCGCAATGAATGTTGTTGAACTGTCAAAATGAAACAGATTAGTCGTAATCGTTTACGAAAATGTGCTGCGTAATTAGATAGCTGATGTTAACTTACTTCAACTATAAAAAATAATACAAACACAAACTCGTTTATACAAAGGAGAACATTAAACGTAGTCCTCGTCGCGGTGCTTATAAATAAAATATGTGGTGAAATAATACTTATTTAAATTACAGCTCCCTAGAGAACTTACCCTTTTCACAGTTGAATATTTCATGTAGCTAGCATTTAGTTCGAGACTTGTGTAGCTAAATATATTTTTGTATGTATCCTAAATTCCTCTTGAGACTGTCATGTATTTACTTTGATGTAAGATGGATTCGTACTGTGAAGTAGTAGTCTTTTGGTAGTGAGCTTTCAATTATTTATGTATAAAGGAAGTACCTAAGTAGGTTAATAATTGAAGAGATGTAGTCAGTCTGTGAAAATTTGGTCAGCGAACAGCTCGTTAGTAGATCTTACTTACTATGTTGTGTAAAGCTAGCACTTTTCTTAGCATTACTAAGTTAGGTACAAAATGTTTAAAAATGCAAACGTTATAACATAACATAACATCACGCGTCTATTTCCCGAGAGGGATAGGCAGAGATGTACCTGTAGTATATTAGTAGTTAGCGTAGCCCAGTGATGTGACCGTCAGACTGCCAAATAATAGGTCTCGAGTTCGAACTTAATCCCGTTCGGATTCATGTGCGTATTGTATAATTATCACTTGCTTCAAAAACGGTGAAGGAAAACATCGTGAGGAAACCGGCATGCCTGAGAGATATTTCTGGATGGCATGGGAAGCCAAGTCAGAGGCCCATCGGCGGCTTTAAAACTCTGACACAAAGTTAGTAACTAACCACTCGAAAAGAAGAAGAAGACCTATGGACAAAAATTGGTCGGTATGATTTTTCATTTCAGTCCTCATAAAATTAACAGCAATACCTACCTACTTACAACTTTAATCATTTGTACTTTGACAGTAATGCCACAGTGGATATTATAAATCGATATTAAAGTAATACATTTTTTAAAATTAAATAAAAGAAATCACAACAACTTTATTAGAATTTGCTGTACCTACCTAAATTTAAGAGAAAAGTTTGCTTAAATAACAATATTTTAAATGTATTTTCATTATGACAACTGAATATATTATTTTACTTGGGCAACACTTAGAAATAACGGTTATGATAATAACGATATTTCTAAGTGGAGCAAAAGTCAGCTTAAATGGTAAAATGTAGTGCAGTCAGTCGTCGTTTGATTGTGAAATAGTACAGTTGTGTGGATTAAAAGTATTAGCAAGAAAAGAGTGTTTTCTTTACAAAATCAATAGATATTTTTCATCCACCTGATAGATGAACTTAGACAGAGGTAGACAAACCACTGGCGTCTGATGGATTAGCTCGAGAAGTATCTTGACGGACCCCTGATGTCCGCCCGAAGATTGAATTAAACGCTCGCTGTTCGATAAAATTCTCGTCTTCGAAAGCATTAGTGCACGCTTTTGGGATCGTAGTTACTTACAAACTTGATGGAACGCTTCCACATGTAAAGGCCTCAGGTAGAAGTGGTCCTTAGGACAAAAACTTTTCGCAATGTTTTAATCAGTGGTTATGTTCCAAGTAGGTACTTACTTACATAAAACAATTGTATTCGCCTGTCATGTTGGCTCGAGTTAGAAGAGCCTAGCTTTCGTCAGCGGCTCCGCCCGCGTGATATTTTAATATCACGCGGATTTTTTTTTTTTTTTTTATAAAACTCAGTGAAAAATTTTTCACCTCTAGAATGCTATAGCATTCTGGTAGAATCCTCTAGAATGCTATAGCATTATAAAGGATGTGTGATTAAAAAAAAAAAAAATGGGTTAGTTGTTTTTGAGTTCACTCATTACAATCAAAAATACAAATGTGACGTGCGGTGCCATGTGCCGGACGTATTTTAAAATGATCCCTCCCGAAAGGTCTTTGTTTACAACCCATTAAGGCGACGATAGCCGACTTTCAATCATTTTTTACTGAAGACCACGTCTAAACAAGTAGTGTTAATGATTTGGAAAAAATATATGTTAAATTAGAGCATTTTTTTTATAACTTATCATAATGAATATTTTAGATTACGTTTATATTACACAGTGAAATTAATTTGTATAAAAAATTGAGAATCACGCAAAATCTATCAAGTGCATTTTTCTGAAACTTTCACCATTTTAAAGATAATTAAAGTATTGATCTTTTACTATACGTTTTTTATTAAAACATCTTTTGTTTTATCTATAATTAATAATGCGTCAAATTCGGGACAGCGCTCTCCTTGATGGGTGAGTCCTATTACTGGCTGGACGTACGACATGTTGCGTGACCTCAGTAGAGAACACGCAGTCCAAATACTCAAGGTCACTGGCATATATCTACATCTTAAATTCAGCAAACACTGAACAAAACTGTATACTGTAACTGTATGTAATACCTACTACTCACTACAAATATTTATTAGAACTTTTGCCATAATTATCTCTTTTATGACAACGTTATGAACTGTATCATGTTCATAACATAACTCCTGTAACCGCCAAAGGGTAAGACAGAGGAGTCCCTACCTATAAAGTAATTACCGATCTACAACGTTTTTTTTTGTCCCTGAAAAATACTTATAGATGTAGTAGAATATTGTCGGAGGCTGGCTAGAATTTCCCCGTAAGTACATACCAGATAGGATTATATACGGTGACAAATAGCTTGTCGCGCGCACTGGATAACAAGATTCCACTCGCGTCCGTATACCGAGAACGCAGGCGGTATGAAATTGTAGAATAGTGATATTTTCATTTATATCTAGTACACGGATAGTGATAGATGGAATTTTATTTATACTGTGGGTTTTGTGGAAAATTATACAGGGTGGCAGGGAAATCGACGCGAAGCCTGTTACCATGGAGTCAGTACATGATTCTGAACCCGCCAGCGTTGAAAATTTTTGTCGGTTATTAAAGAAAAATTTCAACGCGGGGGCTTCCAGAATCATGGTCCCTGTCACCCTGTATAGAGCTTTTCTGTAAAGTGACCTCGACCTATCGACTCAGTATTGAAAAAGGCTTAGGTAGATAGATACTTGACAAGTCGTGTGCCTGATGAGATTTAACATCGGGAAAAAATTACGATCTTCCATATTTCTTCAAATTTCCAAAATCCTGCCTCATTTCTCACCTTCGTTGTATAAGGAACTTTTCTGCAAAATTGTATGTTTCTAGATCCAGCTGTTCAGGCTGGGCGTTGTCTGTCAGTAGTGTATATTTTATTTTTATTAAGAGCCCTATTAAATTTTTTACGCAAATTCATGATTTTTGACGCTGTCATTTTCAGCAGCAGTAAGATATTTTAATTATTTGAATATGAATAACGATAGTGCCATTGTCTTTCTTGTAAGCTGGAGTTACACATTATTTCCGTGTAATTTGGTGAATTCACGCACAATATACTAATAGTACTTTAATTTTATTTATGTTTTTTTTTTTTGAGTAAACAATTACGAATACAAATACGAAGGCGGAATGCAATCGCGCGTTTTTTATTTTTTTACAAACTTTTTTCTTATTTGTGTCGCGCGCGGTTTACTTTATTATCAGCCTGTTGCTTGTTCATACAATGCTCGTGATTGATCTCTATGGTGATTGGAAATTTTCTTTCATTCCAAATTCAAATCACTTTTAGTCCGTAGGGATTAAAGAGCTATTTTAGTCTCTGTTTACGAAGAATAAATTATCTCTTTTTGAATAGATGTGCTAAAAATATTTTTTAAGTACAGTTGCCTAGTATTAACCGACCAGATCATATAATATGGCGATATTTACTTACGTACACTTGTGAAATCCACCATCTACAGTAATATCGCTTTATTTACCTTATACTTTGAAAATACTCTCCCATTTCCTCAGTCGTTTGAGTTGCTTTATACTCTAGTAAATAAGTAAATAGGTACTTAGTTAAAGAATTTCTTTGTAAAAATACCACGTTAGAGAGAAAATAAAAAATAAACTGCAGCAAATAGTGTTTCAATCTAAAATGTTACAGAAATAGCTTTTCTAGCGTTTATCTCGTTATTTAGTTGTTTCCATTAAAGAGTAATTACTTTGCTTTAGCTAAGAGAAATCGACAGCGTATAAATGCTGGAAATTCTCTCCAGAGAGCAGTTTAATTACAGAAACTAGGAGCAAATGCCTATTATATTTGTCTGTAGAAAGTAAAGACTGAACTACACACAATATTAAAAAGCATACTCGCAAATATAAAAAGCATGATTTTTATAGCATGCTCTCCGTGGGTGTAAAATTATACTCTTTTCGTATACACATGCTATTGTGTGCTACTAGAGACCATCTGCTCGAAATTAGCATGCTTTTTTGCTGCTTCGTAGCATGTAATCCAGGCTAAAGTTAAGCATTGATCGATAACAATGATTATAAGTACTCGATGTCGCAAAGAATCACGAAACTCGTTACCCCTTGGCCACGATATCGCCCGCGCGACCTGCGTTTTGCGTCTGCGACCGCGGCCAAAATAAATATTAGAAGTTAGCGTGCTATGACTGCAATGAGTCGCGGCGGTGCGACTTGCAGAGAGGAGAGTGGCGCGGGAAGATACCAGGCCTACCTGCCTACCAGATTGTATCCTATGATATATTTATGCATAATATTGGCTATTAGAAGCCATTTCAAGCAAAAACCGACACTTTAAAAGGTAAGCTCCAAAGCCTTCGAGAGCCTTTTTTCGATCCACAGTGCGCCGCCGCCGTCCCGCGCCGCAAGATGCACCGGCCCTGGCCTTAGACTAGAAGCAATGGGGACGAACAAACGCAATCCCACCAAACCGACGTTAATTAACGTCACTACTGCGTCGTTACTAGAAATTTTGAATAATTATTCCAACCCAATTAACGATACCTACTAAACTAAACCAATTCAACATTAGGGATGCCACCCACAATTTGCACGTTTATAATTTATTCAGATGAGTGGACCGCGTTGCATTTAGTATGCGCGTCACATGCCATCGCGCCGGATTGCGTGCCACCCCTAATCACGGCGCCTTGTCCGACCAATAACAGTACTATTCATTCGTTAGTCTATTTCAGGCTATTGATACTTTAAATTGAATAACATTGTAATGAAGGGGTTTAGTTTTTTCAATGTTTTTGATTCTGAGAAAATGTTTTTTGAAACTGTAGGGAAAGCTGCGAGGGCACGCCACAAATGCGGCGATAAGTCCCCTCTTTGAGGAGAGGCTTGAGAGGCGCCATGACATCCTCACCTTCCACCTGACGCAGGTCCTCACCGGACACGGTTGTTTCGGGAGGTTCCTGTTCCGCGTAAGGCGGGAGGAAACGCCCGGGTGTCACTAATGTGTGGATCGCCCGGAGGACACGGTGGAGCATACGGTGGAGGTCTGCCCGGCTTGGGCGGAGCACCGCCGTGTCCTCACGGAAGCGATCGGCGGCGGCGACCTCTCGCGTCCGGCCCTGGTTCAGGCCATGGTCCGGAGCGAGAGTGCATGGGAGGCCGTCACTTCTTTCTGCGAAGCAGTAATGCTCGCGAAGGAGGAGATGTCAGCACCAACTGACGGGGTCCGTAAGGGCCAATGCCTGCCAGGGTTGCGAGTTTGTCCGAAAGGGATATCGTGGCCCCGGCACACAGGCAACGGAAGGAACACGGGTGGGCTTTAGTCAGTAAAAGTCAGACACGCTCTCCCGCTCCGGCCAGAGCGGGAGAAGTTATTTGATAATTTCCAACCCTCAAAAAAAAAAAAAAGGGGAAGCTGCGAATGCGCCACTTTGAAATTCAAAAGGTCGATATGTATGCTTTATATGTTCTTATTTAGATACTAAATCAATAGATGAGTTTGTTTTCGAATAGGATTGTGTGAGGTTTAATAAGTTCGAAGCAAACTTTACAGAACAGCATGACAACCGATAGGTTACAGGAGAAGAAATTTTCGAGAAATTGTAAAATAGCTATTCGATATCGAGTAGTGTAGGGTTGACAAACTTCTGAGTAGGTAATGTTAATAACACGATATTATGTCCCGTGACGATACTTACTTAGAGTAACAAAACTATTCTTCTCGATTAACCGCGCACCAATATCAGATAACATGACGCTACTGACAACTTTGTAATGAAAAAATGTGGGGATCGAACCTACGTCCCAAAAATTGACTTGATCAGCCTATAATATTTCCACTACTGGGACACAGGCCTCCTCTCTGTGAGCGGAAGTGGGCTGTAATCCACCACGCGGGTCCAGTGCGTGTTGGTAGATGTCACATGTCTTCGAAGTTTTTGTTTGCCGGTTTCCTCACGATGTTTTCCTTCACCGTTTAGAGAGCAGTGGTGATGAAATCATTTACACAAACTAAAGCACGTGTCAGGGTTTGAACCTACGACCGACAATTCGTAACGTAAGTCGCGGCCGTCACACGAGGTCACCACTGCTGAACAAAGACTGAAGCTGAAACAACGGTATCTTGTCCCGATCCAAACATAATTTGCTTGTTTCATTATAACACTGGTAAATTACGGTCCAATGATTTGTACCTAGCGACCGAGACAATTAAAATCAATTATTTACCTTGCAATGTTCCTAGGAACTGATGTTGTTTTGAGAATAGCTTTTATTTGTTTTATACTATGTATATAGATTATGGAAGATGACAAATTGTTTTTTAGTCCGTCAAAGAGATTAACGAGAGAAGAGATAACGGCGATACATTGAGTTAAAATGTGCCATGACGTCACGAGTAGGTATGTAGATTTTATACTTACTTGTGACGTAGCGACCTACGACGTTATCTAAGTAATTTTTCATTAATATGATAAAGTAAAAAATACGCATCTTATATTTTTTATTATCTGACTGGCGGACTAATTAGAATTTCTTTTTTTGAAATTGTTTTGTTAGAGTCGCTTCGCGCTGTCGCGTCACGCCAGTCTGCACAAGGCTTTTGAAGCGTTCCATTCTACTAGCATCTAGCTTCTAGAATTACCTCCTGTAGGTTAGGGAAGACAACAAAATAATTATGAATTTATTATTAATTCAATAAAACCAATTAACTGTCAATCAATACCTACTCAAAATAATTATGATTCTACATAAAACCAGCACGCTTCAGCGAACTATGAAATTCCCTTATCTATGAGCCCCCGATGGACAGCGACACAGGAAGGTATAATAATACGGAATTCATTTATATGCTAATTGCTGGCCAGAGTGCCACTGAAATTTTCCGATTGGGAAATTAATCGAAACGACCACCGCACCATTGTTATAAGGATCAATAGATAGAATTAAAATGGAATTAGATAAACTATTAATAGTTTTGTTGTTAGTTTTTCGGTCTCCGCAAACTATTTAGGAATTACCTACGTGTGAACTATTAGGTAAGTACTCACTACGGTACTTATGAATATTACTAAGATGTAAGTATAAGTAATATTTATTTCCTGAACGCTTAACATGACCACAATAGAAACGGGTTTCGTCGACGGAAGAATAGACAAAATGACAGATAAACTATCACAATCTGTCATTTTGTCTATTCTTCCGTCGACAAAACCTGTAGAAAACCCGTTTCTATGGTTGTTATGTTATGCGTACATACATAAATCCTACCTATCCCTATTTAAAGAGCTGCTACTTATTTACCTCCTTTATTTAGAGCAGCTTATGATTACCTATGCTCTCGAATGTTTTTAGTAAGTAAGCTTTTCCAATGCCTGACCTCTCTTTGAAGAAAATTTACTTGTAATACCTTTAATGTTGACAATTCAACAATATATTCATTTCGTTATTTACGTTGTCAGCAGACGTATGTTTCAAACATATGAAGCAATCGATTAGGAATTTCCTTCACAATCTGAGAGTTTGTAATTGAAAGTGTGTTACGCAATTAGGGCGTTGGTTTGCTAAGCTAATAACACGTATGTAAATAGTCCGCCATAATATTAACAACATTTTGCTGTATGACGAATCCTCAGATGTCTTCGTGAGTACCTACTGAACACTGCTACTCGATACCTGTAATCCATTGCCACTCCCAGTTCAATCTCCTTGGAGTGAATAAATTAATTGTTTCTTGTTATTAATAATTTTATTCCAATTTGTATACCAATTATATCTAATCTTATCTAATTTTGTCTACTTTTATCTAATCTTGAGTAATTTCATTTCAACAAATTTTGTCTACTTGTATGTAATTTTAATCAAAGATTTAAATCGTAGATGTACCCTCACCGTACTACGTCGCGCGAAAAAGTGCCCATAGTGAGAAGAGTGACTTCGCACAATAATAATGGCGTTTCCATGACAATCAAGTCAAATGTCTGCGATATTTTGTGTCAGAGGTGTCAAAACGAAACAGAAACGCGACCATCTTTTAACACGGTAGGGCAAATCTACGATTGAAATCTTTGATTTTAATTTTATGATTGTGTGTGTAATTAACTGATTACTAATAGACATTCACGTATATCTTGTATGTTTGGTGCAACATGTTAATATAAGTTTTTTAATAAATAAATAAAATATCGCCCCATAAAAACATGGGCTGAACAGCTTACGGGTAGGTACCCAAGGAAAGCCTCGTTAAAAAACAATTTCCCAGCTTGTCGCAACAGAATCGCAAATGAGATTAAAACGTTCACAAAGACAATTAATCTGCATCCAGACGAGACGTCTCCCTAATTACAGGTGAGGATTCCTAGAATACTTCTCTGAAGCAATTTATATCAAGCAACATTGCAGATGACGATCATATTTCAGGACGTATGCAGAAAGGCAATATTTTAACTCCAGGGAACGGAATTTAGTTCCGTAATTTGTCTCCGCTCCACTGAAAATTCTAGGAGATGTGGAATCTCATGTAAACGCCACACGTTGCAACTTTTGTTCAAGATGTTATTCCATGTGAGTTTTCTATGTCATTTTGGGTAGGTAATGGGATTTTCATTGCATGTTTTACATAAAGACGCGGATGCAGTTATTGTAATAAAACTGTGAAGAACATTGTTAGACAATGTTTTCTGCATTATATCGCGGGTTCAAGGTATAATATAAGGACTACTTTCTAGCTTAAAACTTCGGCTTTCTAGACAGCTTGGTACAAAAACTGAAATAAATACGAGTTTAATCAGCATCATCTTGTGTTAGTGTTCTTGTCAAGTGCTAAGTGCCAACTTCACCAATGCAACTGAAAGCGATCAGTAGATCTAAGCCAAAGAGGCTATATAGTCATTGATCTAAGCTGTGTTCAAGAGCTGTCAGTGTCAATATTCCACAACAATTAAGACACAGATATTACACACGACAGTACGGTTTAAGAGGGAGTATCCGAAAAGTTGGCAACGGCGCAAATAACTGTCAAATAATTACCTGTTTTGATTCTTATAGCAATATTACTGAATATAAATAAGAAATGGCTAACTACCGAACTAGAATATTAATAATGAATTGCAATTATATCATTAAATTTGATGTTGTACCCATTTTAGGTGTAAAAAACGCATAAATGGAAAGTTTCCAAATAGTTTTTTTACATCTAAAACTAAACATTCGGTGTTACGATATTAATATTATTGTATTTCATAATCAATATTCTAGTTCGCTAGTTAGCCACATTTTGTATTTCCACACAGTAATATTGCTAAATTAATAAAAAACAGTGAAATATTTGACATTTATTTGCGACGTTGCCCACCTTCAGAATAGACGCTCTTAAATGTGCTGCGTTCAGTCTTATAACTGAAATCTCAACAATCTAGCTAAGTATTGGTTGAAGCATAAGTAACTTATATTCTAATAATAATCACAAGAACCTATTTTAATAAACCTCTCAGGGAAAAATCTCTGAACCATTACAAAAAGCCAAAATTTTCCGTACACAGTTTTTCTTTGTTCATCGTTGTTTCTGCAGCGAGTGACATGACGTCGACGTGCGCCAGTGACAATCAACGTCCCTTATTAAGATAAATGATGCTCACCCTAACGTAAGGGAAATCTGGCCCACGCCAAATGTTTGGTAAACTTAAGTGACACTGGTGTGATAGTCTGTAAGGTCACCAAGCACAGGGGTTTGATGGGTTTGGTCACGAATAGCAACTTGGAAGTAAATCTATTTAATCAAGTTTGTTTTTGGAAGCCTCATTTCTTTAGAGAAGACAGTTATGACAATGTTTCGTATTCTTCAAAGATTTTAGCATTGAAAATGCTTTTTCGATCGTTCCAGGTAAAAACGGGTTGGGCACGCCGATAAGTCCCCTCTTTGAGGAGTGGCTTGAGAGGCGCCACGGCATCCTCACCTTCCGCCTGACGCAGGTCCTCACGGGACACGGCTGTTTCGAGAGGTTCCTATTCCACATAAGGCGGGAGGAAACGCCCGGGGGTCACCACTGTGTGGATCCCCCGGAGGACACCGTGGAGCATACGGTGGAGGTCTGCCCGGCTTGGGCGGAGCACCGCCGTGTCCTCACGGAGGCGATCGGCGGCGGCGATCTCTCGCGTCCGGCCATGGTTCAGGCCATGGTTCGCAGCGAGAGTGCATGGGAGGCCGTCACCTCCTTCTGCGAAGCAGTTATGTTCGCGAAGGAGGAGGCGGAGTGTGCGAGGGAGATGCAAGCGGCACGCCCTCGCGGCCCTAGTCGCCGCAGGAGATGCCCCGGGCGTCGGGAGTCGAGACCCGACTTCCGGCCACCGTAGGCGCGGGCTTACGGACGGTGAGCAATGGGCAGCTCGCCGTCCGATAAGGACCAGGCCCGTGTCGACGGCGCGTTGTGTTCCACGCGCGCCTCAAAGAGATGTCAGCACCAACTGACGGGGTCGAAAGACCAATGCCTGCTGGGGTGGCGGGTTTGTCCGAAAGGGATATCGCGGCCCCGGCACACAGGCAACGGAAGGAACATGGGTAGGTTTTAGTCAGTAAAAGTCTGACACACCCTATCGCTCTGCCCAGAGCGGGAGAAGTCATTTGATGATTTCCCACCCTCAAAAAAAAAAAGATAAAAACGGGTACCATATACCCGTTTTTAAGAAAAGTGTGACCGGGGCTAGCGTCCATTATTAATATAGAGAAATTAAAATGGTATCAAAAGATGCGTTGCTACAATACTGCAATTTTTTTTTGTTAAATGTCTATACTTTTTGTCATCATAAAAAAATGCCAATTTTTGACGGTTTCTTTTGGGACTTTTGTCAAAGAAACTTAAAATTCTCAAAATCGAAAAAATAAAAATAAAAATCCTGGAGAATAGGGCTTCAAAATTATACCATTCTGGTTTCGATAGGATTATAATTAACTGTATCCCTTTCCCCCTTTCGCAGTATTTACCCCTTTCGGAGACACCTTATTATTTCGTTCAGAATCTGGCCATTTGTCATAATTAAAGTCATTTTCAATGCGCTGGAAGGTCAGGGACCATGAGTTCTGTGGATTTTTGAACATGATTTATGTTTAAAAGTCGTTCGTATTATTGTATGTAGTCTGCATTCGCAATTTATTAGCCAAACATGTAAACAAACACAAGTTTTAGGAAAAACAACCGTAAAGCCTACAAATAAGATTCAGTTTGCGGTACAACTTAATATTTTTTATGACTTTTTCAATAGTAGGTACAGTCAGTCTAAAATCAACTTTATTTACAATTGCAGAAAGTTGATGTTTGTTTAAGTGGAAATAACATCAATTGGAAATAAGGTTATAAATAGACCTTAGGTACCTACGGGCCGTATACAATAGGTACTTCTGATTTCTAATTTATTTTATACAACGTGTTTATCGTTCAGATGATACTGAAAAATTCTAAAAATAAATACGCTAATTTCAGGTTTATTGAATTTAAATTTTTAACACAAATATTTGTACATAAAATTTAATATTTATGACCATACTTTAATATCAAGGTCCTACTTTTAAACATATTTCATATAACAAGATCTACTTAACTTTCATTTCTGACAGACCCACTTCCCCTGGCTAGAATAGAGGGACTTTTTTCCATCGCCATATTGTTCATAGACAATTGTTAGCTTCAACACGTAGGTACCTATAACTACGCTGCAGCACTCAGCAGACAGATACTTTTACGTAAGGAATACTGTCTACCGCAGGTTCATTTAATCCACATAGGCGTAGACGCTCGAGAAACTTCATCCAAGCTAATTAGTGCCTCCTTCCTTCAAATTGTGCCCTGGTTCGCAATAAACTGAAAATTTTTCGCCACTCTTTAGCATTTGGCATGAACATGTGTAGGTAGGTACATGTCTTGAGATTCAAGCGCTGTTTTCATTAGATAGGCAATCAAGGGGTAATGGAAACCTACTTACAATAGGCCGCTTGGGATATTTTTGACCGTAGAGGAAATTTTTGTTTACATTATCGGAATATAGGTAACATATAACATAACACAAGGTGTTAATCTTGGTGTTACTCTGGACATGTCTTTAACATTCAGTAAAAACAAAAAAACATCAAGCAGAAGATGCACTCTCGCAAAAGTCTTCTTCAGCGACTAGTCTCATCGAAGTGGGGTGCTTCGCCTGAGGTTATGCGGACTATTGGGCTGGCTCTATCTTTTTCTACGGGTGAATTCGCGTGTCCCGTGTGGAGTCGTTCTGCCCATGCAAAGTTGGTGGACACAGCTTTAAACGAAACGTGTCGGATCATCACTGGTTGCCTAAAACCGGTTCAAATGCTTTATCCACTAGCGGGAATAGCGGCTCCTGTAGTTCGCAGAGCGGTAGCAAGCTCTAGCGAAAGATCCAAAATGATCTCCGACCCACGACACTCTTTGCTCGACAAAATCCTTGTGCCACAGAGGCTGAAAAGCCGAAAAAGTTTTTTAAAGTGTGTCGTCCCACTCATTGACCAAAAGAGAGACTGAAGTTGTGGCGAGATGTCCCACCTGGACATGAGTTGCCTTGGGTAACCTGGAATTCTCTAAACAGACTCTGGACCCAGGTTGGCCGAAGCAAGGAAAATCTGTTCAGGTGGAGATTCATAGACGAGTCCGCCTTGGAGTGTAAATGTGGTGCTGTTCCACAAATGAAGGGACACTTAATGTCATTTCCTGCGGGTCCTGTCAGCTGCACGTTACAAGATCTGATGGACGCTAGTGATAGCGCCAAAAACCTAGCCGAATTTTGGGCTGACATGCTAAGAAGAAGACAAGCTCATTTATCTATCGTGATTTATTGCAATCGACTTCTTCTCAGTTCATAGGCTACATGCACATCAGCCTTATGTAGGGCTACTCCATCGTCGAAGCCGAATAACTTGGCTATTAGTTTAAATTTATGCCTTGGGCCGCGAATGCATATGCTAGTGGCACGGATTATTGAGATGATGATTCTTGATTTTAGCCAACCCATCACTACGCTCATGGGCCTAATCCAGTGGTCTGCGATTGCAGCTCCAAGATGTTTTACGTAAGAAGATATTTGTGGAAGATTCCGTCAACTGATGCAACAAGGGGAGTGAATGTCGCGTGTCGCATTTCACAAGCGTTTGAATATTTCCTTATTTTTTCTACTTCGGCGGATTTTAGAATAGAGGCGGCAGGGCGTGAAAAATAAGAAAGAGCGTCAGTGTCTAAGACACGGACATCAAATAACGCCTCCCTCTGAGCATCCCAAACGCCGGCAGTAAAGTCTCCGCGTAGTCCGCAATTTTCTGGTTCTTTGGTTCCGGTTCTTTCTTAGTTGGTATGACAGATAGCCAGTTGGAGGATTTTGTTTTCATTTTTGTCGAAATTGATCGTTCAATCGCTCTTCTCTTGATAGGGGAGACCAAGGTGGTCTCCAAGAGTTTTTCATCGAAAGTGTCTTTCTCTTTGCGGTTTTCCTTTTGTGCTACTTTAAGGGATTTATGATGTTGAGAGGAAGAGTAATTCAGCTACATGCTACGTGATGCTGCAGAAGATCGGTTCTAAAGATAAGACCGCCCATGTGTCACCCAATGTAAAATTTCTACATGCATATCTGTAATTTGTAAGGTGTACTAAAGATTAGGTATTCTATTCTATTCTGAAGAATTGTCATGTGAAAATATTTAGAATATCAATCTGAGAAGATCCGCGGGGTAATACACACTAACAGTAGCAATGGCTTTCATTTTGACAGTTCATCACCATTCATTGCGGTATTCACGTTGTTAGGCGGTATTTTTTTCGAACAATGTATGGATGTGGAGTGCCGATCAGAGGTTGAGTATCAACAAAAATCTTAGTAACTGAGGTTTATACCTAGGATGTAAACAACAGACTGGTTACCTCTACTTACCAAATTCGTATTTTGCGCTATGGTTAAGGCTGTGATGTTTGTCAACCGACTTTCGGAACTGTTTCACAATGTAGGTCTAACTAAATATTCGTATTCACAAAACCTCGACTTAAAAATTTATGTAATCACCGATTGTCTCGAGAATCCTTAACCGATTTGAATAAATAATTTTGCTCAATTATTCTCCAGCCTCAGCAAGGTTTTAAATTCTAAGAGGACAGAATTTGGAAAATTATTCCGTATTTATTTATTGGTATGACTTAGCCAGCTATTAAAATAATCATAACTATTATTTCCTACTATGTATTGGCTCTCTATAGAGTTATCGTTTTTCCACTATCGTGCAAGCACTGTCTACAGAAGCTTGCAACAACGACGGTGGCAGCTTGGATAGAAAAAAACGTAATCCATTCATTCATGACTACAAGATAATATGCAAGTAGGTACCACTAGCAAAATCAGCATAATCGGTTGTTAGTGTGGTGGGACACAGGCCTCCTCTCTTCGAGAGGGAGTAGGCTGTAATCCACCACGCGGGCCCAGTGCGGGTTGGTAGATGTCGCATGTCTTAGAATTTATATTTCTAGGACATGCCGATTTCTTCACGATGTTTTCCTTCACCGTTTTGAGAGAAGTGGTGATGCAATTATTTACACAAAGTAAAACGCCAGGCTGGGTTTGAACCTAAGACTTAGATCTCGTAAGTTAGGGCCGTTACCACTGAGCCACCAATGCACCACTAGAATAGAATAGAATACTCTTTAGCTATTATGTACACCATAAGGCAACCGCTCCAATGCCATTAACTAACCAATGGAATTGCATAAAATCTCCGTTCCGCTTCAGTGGACAGGGATTTGCGAAAGTTTAAAAATCCGTACAAAACCGGGAAGCGTAGCGGGGAAGCGGAAAAACCCAGCCGCGGGGTATTGCAGCCCGCTCAAATTACTCGTCGCGACAACTCGTCCTAGCTCCGCACAGTCCAAAACTCCGCTCCGCACTACCTCGCTCCGCAACAATAGACAGACACAATCCGCAATAGTGTGACGCGACACCGGTAAAGGCTTGTCCAGACCAGTGCGACTTGTCGCGCGACGCGACACGAACAATACAATTTCTAAGAAAACTTCATAGTATAACAATAACCGGTGTCGCGTCGCGAGACAAGCCTTTATTGTTATACCGTGAAGTCTTCTTAGAAATTGTATTGTTCAAGTCGTGTCGCGCCGTCACGTCGCGCTAGTCTGCACGAGCCTTAATATGAATTACAGATTTATATGTGTGTGTTCATTCAACTGTACGTACACATAACTATAATACGTACCCCTCGCTCTTCATTCAGCTCCAAGAGGGTGAGTAAAGAGTACAATTAAAAGCCTTAGGTTTACCCAGTTGCCAATTTTGGCAAATTGACCACTGCACGTGTGTAATTTGTGCTTAGCCAATTAGTTTTCGTTGCTCATCCTAAGGTTGGGATTACAAGACTGTAGGCTATTATTAACGCTGACGATCTAAAATTTAATTACATATGTAGGAATTAGCCGCATTTCATATTTCCATACAGTAAGTAATATTGCCAAATTAATCAAAATAGGTAAATGTTTGACAGCTATTTGCGACGTTGCTAACTTTTAGGATAAGCCGTCTTCAGCCTCGTGCAGACTGGCGCGACGCGACACCGGTCATTATTCTACCGTGAAGTTTTCTTGTAATTAATTCATTAGAGTCACGTCGCGCCTGTTTGCACGAGGCTTTAAGGTGTACTAACTACTTAGGTACATAGTGACAATTATAGCTGTGTAGGTAGGTACCCTATCAACTTCTGCGTACAGGTATCGATGTTTTTAAATTTCACGGTATGTACAGATCATAGAGTTGAGAGCTACGAGTGTTCCAGTTCTGCACTTATGGCGTTATTGCCGAAGTTTCGAGAGTTCACCCATATTTTCTTTGAAAAATTCGTACAGCTCCTCGTAAACTTTCGCAATTTTCAATAGAAGCATCATTTTGAGTAGCAAAACACTGAAAACACGTAATTTTACGAGAACATAGCGTGTTTACGGAGTAATTTGGCGGATGCTGTGAATCTGTGACGAATGGGTGCATTGTGTTCGAGCGATGTGCTTTGTTTGATGGCTTGTGTGATGGTGAAAGTTTGTGTGTAAACATTGGGACTTTCATGGAGACTGCTAGGTATAAAACATTATAATTACCTTTAGGAATGATGCTAAATGAGAATATCTTATTCGTAAATAAGATATTCTTATTTTAGACCAACTAGATTTGTTAAAAAAGTTATAAAAAATATGATAAAATAGCTCAAACTGAACCTTATGTGTAGGCATTACCGTTGTTTTTCTTAAACTCGTGTTTATTTACATGTTTGGCAAATGAATTGCGAACGAAGATTAGAATAGGTAAGTTTAGGACCTAAGCACTACTATAAAACTTATAAAATTGAGTTATCTCCAAAAGTAGGCTTCTGTTTAGAAACTAGTGTTTGCCCTTGTATTTGCTCAAGATACTTCAGTGGCGAGTGAACTAATCGACCCCTTGAAAGGCGGTGGACCGACACTGTGGGGAAGCTGGGCAAACATGGCAAATCACTTGGCTAGACTGTGAGACAGACTTCGCCGTTTAATTGACAGTTAGATTCGAGCCTACGATTTAAATTGCTTATAATGTTGGTACGTTGGTAAATATTGAGGTAAGTAGGTACAGTACCTACGACACAACTTAGATGTAGCATCGGCAAAATTCGTAAAACCGATCACCATCCGAACTGAGTGCGTCTTCAAAATCACCAATCTTTATTACTGCTTTAGGTAAAAAATGATCTTTACGAAAACGCAATAACTTGTAAAGTCATATAACCAAAAATACATTCATAAAATTGAAATTAATGAATGCAAATTTTCAAATTTATGCTACATCTAAGTTGTGTCGTACTGTACCTAGGTACTTATATCTATAGGTACACACGGCTACATATCAAGCTATACATTTCCAGTATAAGCTGACCTCGCATTGTACGGAAATCCTAAACAATGCGAGATCAGCATAAACTGGAAATGTATAGCTTGATGTGTAGCTGTGTGTACATAATATTATTATCGACCGACATCTTTGCGTGTATGTTGACGTAACTAAATATTTAAGTAAGTAAGTGGGTATTTATACCTATCTATCCACAAAAATTTGTAGAATCGGATGTATAGGTAGGTAGGAGTTAATTGAAATCGTAAAGAAAGAAAGAAAGAAAGAAAGAAAAAGTATTTATTGTATTTTATTGTAATTAGAATCTGGATCTTTTTGTCCAAAACTTCAATTTGTACCTACGGTATAATTAACTAGGTAGGTATGCCGCGAGGGTCTATAACCGAATCCGTGCTATCCGCAAAAGTGGCAATGGCATGCCAGGAATCGCTGTTGCACGGCTGAGGCGGCAGGAACGGCGTCATGCGCTCGAGCGGTGTCGTTAGCGGCTGCAGCAGCCTCAATACTCGCGTAAGCGCGTTGTCGAAGCCGTCCTACCGCACTTCGAAGCCTGGCTGAAAAGAAGGGAGCGCATCTCTTATAGGCTCACTCAGGCGCTGACCGGGCACGGTTGCTTCGGTGAGTACCTGAACAAGATTGGGCGAGAGGCCAGTTGCCGTGGCCTCATTTTTTGGGTTCTGTACCCGGAGTGTGCCAAACGGAACCCTATTACTCACCCTCCGCTGTCCGTCCGTCTTTCTGTCAGCGGCTGTATGCCATGAACCGTAATAGGCAGGCAGTTAAAAGTTTCAAGGATTGTGTACTTATTTCTATTACCGAAAATAACTATCTAATAATAAAAAAAAACAGAAAAAAAGGGGGTTCCCATACAAAAAGTGTTTTTTTTTTGCGTTTTTTGCTAAATATTGTACGGTGGACCGGAACCCTTCGTGTGCGAAAAGTCGAGAAACAAACCTACAGACATTTTGCTTTTCTAAAATTCTTCGAGATTCATTCAAATTCACCCCTCGATTGTGCAAACATCTCCGCACCTACTCTACCGGCGAAGAAAAAACTTGTCACTCAAAAAGTTTTCAAGTCAGTCGCACGTCGAAAACATTTTGCATTACAAGCCCCCTTTGATTATTGGGCAAATCGAATTTCAGAAGTTTGGTTTACCTACCTAAACTTGATTATGAAGGTAAGCCCTTTGGAAAATATTTAGGCAGATAGTACCTAAACCCCTATCTGTTTTTAAACAAATATCTAACACCTAAGCCACCAGATACCAAGAAAACTTTGTACTTAGGTAGGTACCTAAAGTTCGTTTTTTTATCCCAGATAGTAATTTGACAGGTGCAAATAACAAACTCCAAATTGAAAAAAAAACGAACAATGATTTGAAATACCAAATTAAACGAACTTTACCTCAATCTACTGTACCTGCTTTAAACTACATAATAAACCAGGTCGAAATTATCATGGTTAGAGACGACTAATTCTTGACTATTTTTTGACATCAAATTCAAATTCAAAAACGTAGGTACGCGTAGCGCAGTAATCAGGTGAGGATTGTGGCGAGACAGGCTCACCACGTAGTTAATCCTCACCAAGCCACCTTTATATCTCTGGAATTTCGCGAGATTTGGCATAGCATTACGACAATTTCTTGTTTTTTTTTTTTTTTAATTGCAACCAAGTCGATTCTCCCAGCCGTTTGCTTGCACTGCGGTGAGGGTTGTGTGGAGACGATTACCCCACAATCCTTATCAACTTATAGCTATAAGTTCGGAATCATAATGCGACAATTTTTTCAACCTTGGTATGACTATTTCTTGGCGTTCTCAAAATTGATTTTCATGAAGGTTTCAAAGGTGAGGATTGTGTGGTCAGGGACACAATTTAATGACTGTTAACATTAGGTACTTACCTATTTATTAATTATAGGTACAGTTAACAACACGTAGAAAATATGGTTACCTACAAGTGTGCACTGACTGCGCCTTTCCTTCGTTGTAGAGCGAGGTTTTCGTAGCTAAAGTGCTAATTTTGACGTGTGGTTGACTATTCTTATTACTGTATGGAAATATGAAATGTAACTAACTAGCGAACTAGAATATTAATAATGAATTGCAATTATAACATTTAATTTGATATTGTACCCGTTTTAGGTGTAAAAAAGGCATTTGGGAAGTTTCCAAATCCTTTTTCTACATCTAAAACTAATTATTCGGTGTTACGATATTAATTTTTGCATTTCATAATCAATATTCTAGTTTGCTAATTAGCCACATTTCTTATTTCCATACAGTAATATTGCCAAATTAATCAAAACAACGAAAAATTTTACATCTATTTGCGATGTTGCCCACTTTCAGAATAAACGCTCTCAAGGCCTATTTTTGCCTACTCATTGCACGATAGAATCTGCTTTACAGACTCAGCATTTTTTTTTTTTTAAGTAATGTTAATACCGTAGAATGATCAGCCATCTTATCGTGTCAGACCGAATAAAAAATGCGAAACTTATAGACTGACAATACAAATTATAAAAAGATTTGTAGGTACCTATTTCATGCTAACAAAGCTCGACATTGGTCAAAGGTGTAGGTACCTACGCTATTTAGATCTTTATTGTATGTTTGTTGTCAAATAATCAAATATATCTATAATAGGTAGCGTTCTATGCAATAGTCTGCTCAGTGCCGTAGCTTCAAAAGGTACTGTGTCCTGACTTTGTATAGGAAAGGATTTGAAAAGTGGCGAAGATATAAACGGCTTGACCGTACCTATATTCTCAAAGGCGGATTCAGGATTTATTTCTGGGAGGGGCACATGAGCCAGAAAGATAAGTAGTGTCTCCCATATCTTGTATTGCACTGCTCTTTTTGGGATTCATTCTTTTTCAATGAAGATATAGTAGATAGTTAATTGACTCAGACGTGACTTTGCGGAAATCTATTATAAAGTACAATAGACGACGTATATTGACTAACCTAATCCGCTTAACTGTTCTTAAAGAGTCATAAAGAACTGTGCGAGCAGTGTGCAACACAGCAAGAGCAGTGTCACACTGCTCTCGACGCTTGAGGTGGCAACACGTCGTGTCCGGGTTCGCAACAAGTCAATCGACATCCTGAGGATGCCTCGTTGAGAGGTGAAACACGTGTAGATTTCTTACAGGGTTCTTTATGAACAGTTAAGCGTATTAGGTTACTAAATATACGTCGTCTATTGTATTTTTATGCACAGGGCAGTCCTTTCAGACGATTCGATTTTATTTTACTCCCCCCCCCCCCCCCCCTGAATCCGCCCTTGTATAAGTATTCTATTCAAACAAACGCCCTAATTGTGTAACATAGCAAAGCACCCTAATTGTGTAACACACGATCAATCGCAATCTGTTTCATTTTGACAGTTTAATAACATTCATTGCGTTATTTACCTACGTTGTTGACGCCGGTAGCACACCTCCGTTACGAAACCGCAGTAGTTCAATTCAACAGACTCGCGTCATGTTCCGCTACTCGCATCCGATTCGAGTGGCGGAACATGACGCGAGCCAGTTGAGTTAAACTACTGCAGTTTCGCGGCGGAGGTGTTCTCCCAGCGTGAGCAGGCAAATTTTTCGAACATATGAAGCAATAATTAGCAATATCCTTCAAAATCATTCAGATTATGACTGATCGTGTGTTAGGTACGAAATTAGGGTGCAGGAGATTGTCATATCAACTGTGAGTTAAACGACCCTGATATGTGCAAAAAGTCTGGCTAGCTTGGGAACGGTCTGCGATTTCTTTAGTTGGTTGGTCTCATACATCTGTAGAAATTAACACATGGATATCCGATGCTGACTTTACACAATGTTCCGTGGCGCGTATTAGGTTGACTATTCTTACTCTAACTCAAATGAATCAATTCAGCGAAATATTTGACATCTATTTGCGACGTTCGTTGCCCACTTTCAGAATAAACGCTCTTAACATAAAATGATGTTTTAAGGAAAGAGATAGCGTTTTAGCATCGAGAATGCTTTTTCGATCGCTTCAGTACCACCCATGCAAGAAAAGTTCAAGCGGGGGCTATGCGACCTCCCGGCTATACGACCGGGGGCTATGCTACCAGGGGCTAGCGTCCAGTATTATTAACACACATCATTTTATGTTAAGAGCGTTTATTCTGAAAGTGGGCAACGAACGTCGCAAATAGATGTCAAATATTTCGCTGAATTGATTCATTTGGCAATATTACTGTATGGAAATATGAAATGTAACTAACTAGCGAACTAGAATATTGATAATTAATTGCAAATGTAACAATGAATTTGCTGTTGTAACCGTTTTAGGTGTAAAAACGCATTTCGAGAGTTTCCAAATACTTGTTTACATCTAAAACTAAATACTGAATATTTAGTTTCTGTTACAATATTAATTATTGCATTTCATAATCAATATTTTACTTCACTATTTAGCCAGATGTCATATTTCCACACAGTAATATTGCCAAATTATTCAAAACAGGTATATTTTTGACAGCTATTTGCGACGTTGCCGACTTTCAGAATAAACGCTCTTAAGGTGACGAAAATACTTTGCCTGTGACTGTACTGTACTGGAAAAAGAAAACAACACATATCATCATTTGCATTTTTTATTCTCATACAGTAAAATTAAATATGAAGTATCTACCTATTTACAAAATTGTAGTAAGTAATAGAAATCTAAAAAATCATCACATAAAGAGTTTCCTAGTCGTTCGTATTTTAAACACTACAAAATTAAACTAGAGTTTATTCAACGGAAGATACATTTTCATAAATTTTAAAGGTACAGTTAAATCTATTGTATATGTAAATATTACATTATTGCCATCGCGACACGGTCACTCATAAAACAATATTCTTCATTACGTATTCCAATACAATAATAATACATAATTATATTTAATTTTTAGTAACACAAAGTATTTATTAGACCATTGAAATGTTTATCAAGGGGAAATTTGGCCAAAGTAGCCAAGGCGAAAATAGTAAAGGCTCCTGCAGAAATCCGCGATGCGACACCGGCAGAACAATTTCCGTGAAGTTTTCACAGAAATCGTCGCGTCGCGCCTGTTTGCGGCCTTTACGCGTATTTTATTACATTCGGTCAAACATGAAAGAACTTTGTAAATATTATTTTATTCATTTTCCCTCAATAAATAAACCAAACGAGAAATAACAATACAATTGAAAATCGATATGCACTTAATTAATTGAATTCAAACTGTTAGATTCTTTTTTGTATTAACTGATACATAATTCAACCCATAGATCTTCCATTTCTAAGGTAAGCTAAAAAAGTATTCGATAAAAAGTAGTTAAGGTACCGCAAGCACGAATCCTAAATATTTTGTTAACTTCAGGTAATCATAAATTTAATTCTCTTGATGTTCCTGAGACAGCAAAAATAAAATGGCCTACCGCTTAACTGCGACGTTTCTACGAGGTAGCTGTGCGGTGCGGGCGGGGTGACGTGAAATGACAGCTTCGTCAACTTGACACAACTGTCACCCCTCCCGCACCCCGCAGCTACCTCAGGAAATGTGTATGTAGGCCTCTATTAGCACGCTAATGCAGTTCCCCTTGAAGAGTGACACAAGTCAGAAAGCCATGTTTTGAGAATAATTGATTTTAACTAACGTGTTTCTTAAATCTTTCAAGTTTTTTGATAGAGGTTTAATGCCCGTTTTAGCTAACACTAGACCACAACTAAATTAATGCTTAAATAAAAGCACGCCGTTGGAATTTTATCGCTCGGCTTACCGCCGAAAGATGAAAATTCAACAGCGCGTTTTTGATCGACTTCCAAAAAGGAGGAGGTTCTATGATCGTAAGTATGTTTTTTTTATTTTATATATGTCCCTCGAAATTTTCGTCAATTGTGGACCGAATCTGAAAATTATTTTTCGCGGTGGTCCCATATAATTTTTTATTAACTTTGCTTTGGTACTTTTTGAGTCAGCTTCAATAATACTTATTTTTCCCACTTAAGCTATATACAAAGTTAGAAATTACTTTAATTTTGGAAGTCGGTGGCAAAAAAACGTTCAATTCAAAACCAAAGACACAGTTTTCCGTTTTTTTTTTTTTTTGCCTTTCATCTTGATTTCGTCTAGTTTTAGCGAAAACAGACATAATTGTATCAGTTAACACATAGTTGGGTTAGTGCTGATTACTCGTAAAGGCGGATTCGACCAATCTTGAGTAAATCTTATCCTGCGATAACTTTTTTACTAGAATTTCATTCGTAGGATAAGACTAACCTACTCAAGTTATGAAGGCTTTTACAGACACCGGGAGAACAACTTTCGTGAAGTTTTCATAGAAATTGTTCCACCAGTGTCACGACGCGCCTGTTCGCGGGATCCTTCATAGGTTGAACGCGCCCAAAGAGATATAATTTGAGTTATGTCATTATTCACAAGTGATCACTGAAGTTTTTTTTGTGTGACTTAATGTATATTTAATTGCCAACAGAGCTTATGTTTTAAATGTGCCATGTGCTATAACCAAGATAGTTACTCATACTTGCCCTAGGAAAATAAAATATTTTACTAAGGAAATATCAAAATACACAAATATTGTCAAACTTTACCAGAAAAGCCACTTGTATCATTGAACACGAAACTTATTTCCCTTTCTATAGCTGATACGGAGACACCGATGAGACAGCAAAATTAGGAAATATTCAAATAATCAAATGTTTCATAAGTTGATAAACAATTAATTACCGTTGCATGTCGACTTGTATCATTCTTCATGTTGGTTACAAAATAGTAGTACGTGGGCGTGGTCGAGGTACACATTTCTCTGTAAAAGTTTACATGCATCATAAAGTTGATAAAATTAACTTAACTTTTACAACATTTTCTAATATCAAACACATAAGTACAAAACGATTTCTACGCTAAAAGGAATCAAGTATTAGACCGATTCGGAAGTTTGAGCATTTCGTAACTAATTTATTATGCTTACTTTTACAGCTAAGACTAACAGCTACTTAGTAGAAAAGAAGTGTTATAACAAGTGCTCAAGTAAGAATGTTTACTTGAGATGTATAGTGCAATTAAACTTCGTGGTGAACCAACTTTCTTCGGTATCTCTAAAGTGACAAATCTACTGGCTAATTAGGCTCGTGAACTAGTTCCTTATGGTGCACTTACACAGACAACTAAAACAACACAATTCAGCATAGCTATTCATAACCGTTTGATACGCTTCCGTGCCGAATCGAACATCAATCAATGCTATCAAAAGAGTCCTCTCGCCATTCTTCCGACAGCTACAGTCGCCGGCATGTAACTTCACAAGGGTTTGGCGTATTGGGAGTAGGTAAGATCGCGCATGTACACTTAGTGCAAAAAAAGTCTCTTTAATTGCATGTCATTATTTCTTCGGTTAACGCCTTAATTATTTTTTTTTCTTAAGGAAAACCAGCGAAAACGACTTCTGCGCATCTACGACTCTTGCAAAGTTACGTGCCAGCGACTGTATCTGATGTTCGAGGCAAAGCAAGGTAGTAATTGAAAATGTGTCAATTTCGATTCGACAATCTGTCGAATAGTTGTGAATAGCTATGCTGGGCAATTTCTACACAATCTTGTAATTTGCATTGCAGTAAATTGCTCTGTTGTCGGGCCGTACGTTTTGACCACTATTGTCTACAAATGCGCAATTTACTTGCCCGTGTTGATACATCTTTAGGCTCAATACTTAAGACTTATGCGGTAAATCGGCAGTTCTAGGTTTGTTTCTTAATAACTATACTTTGCCAGAGCTGGTGATTAATATCTTTTCTTGTTTTTGGCAGGATCTCATCACAAAAATGCGGGTGAGTTATGGTAGCTCCCTAATATTAAAGCACACGGGTTTTAAGTATATTCGTACAAGGTACAAGTACCGTCGTACGCTACGACACTCACTAAAGTCCGGTCGGTAGAAGGACCTTCAAATGCGCGAGCGCGACGGCAATACATTTGTGCGCGAGCGATAGAGATAAGTAATGAGGGGTCATTGTACGAAATTGTTTCTGCTTCGCGACCGGACTTCAGTACAACATTTTATTACTTTTTTTTTTTAATTTTATTGTGATTTATACTAAACTCAATAATTATGCTGCATTAGGGTCACGGTTTGTTCCAGAGCTAAAAGAAAATAAACGCAAATAAATTAAGAAACGATAAGCAGGTATTGGCAGGTAGCAGTGGGAACCCAGTGGTAAAGGTCGCGACTTATGACTTGTAGGTTGTGGGGATCGACACTTTACTGTCCGCTCGTACCGAATAAGCGTGAGCGCGATAGCGATGTAAGTATCGTGTATCGTCATACAGTACACGTAACGTATACATGACGTCATGACATGCGCCATCTTGCGATAACGCCGACCACGCCTTTTACTAATATCACCGTGAGCGCTGTCAAAGATGACAGTTGTGCTGTTTCGTTCTGAGTCACATCATAACTTTAGACTAACGTGGCATTTTCGAAATTATGCTTCTGGCTAACGTGGCCACCTACCCAACGGAGAAGAAGAAATGTGTAGTTTAAACACAAAGAAGTATGATATGCTAGTATTGACGTTGAGCGAGCACCATGAAAGCGTTCACGAGCGTTCCGAATTCTTGACAGCCCTCAGCTGTCATAATCGTGTTATCTAAATCGAAACGCCAATTATTCATGTCAGCGCTGGGAGCGATTACGTTCTAATTCGGAAAGCGGCCTGACATTGTTCATTTTGATGTCGTTTAGGCAGAAAAAAATCGAAGCGATGGTGCTACGTCCATGTGATCTATGCTTGGTCGATCTTCATATTTAAAAGAAATACTATTACAAGCCTGTAAAGAAGGGTTGGCCACATCGTGTAAGTTCTTAGGTTACCCTGTATTGAATGGACACATTATCGAGTTTTTAAGATAATAACCAATAATCTGAAAAGTAATTGATTTAAAAGACAATTCAATTCAAAAGAAGAAGTATTTAGTAAATTTCAATAAAAAATGAGCGCTTACCATTAGAGATTTTTTTTGCTTGTCCATTTTAAGACTCTAACGTTCAAAATGGACAAACAAAACTATAATAATCCTGTTTAGAAGTAAGTACGTTATGGGGGTCATTATAAAAGTACCCAAATTGCTACATATTTTGTTATTCGATTTAAGTAATTTAAGAACGCAAATTAGCGTCAAACTAATTCGCGTACTTCCATAATAAGCCCCGTGAAAATGCATACCTTACACCAAAGATTTCGCAGACTTAATCTAGATGGCAGCAGTTACAAGATGGCGTTTAAATTACGGAAATATTAAACGTTTAAAATTAGTTGCTACATAATTTCCAACTAATGTCTATAAAATAATTTACTAAAAATCTAAAGATAGTATTATGACGACTATGATAATATAATAAAAATGTTTTAATAAAACTTTATATTTTTTTTAATAAGAAATCGACTATTGCAAAACATTATATAAAAATATAAGACTAGCATTACACTAGAGGATGTTTTTTTCTCGTAAAATATAATTATGCTATTACGCTAAATTACTTATATAAAACATAATTCTTTATTTATAAAATCTAGCATTTTCTACGCGACCCAGAATTTACAGTCCACAATATTAAAAAATAGTAATAATACTGAACGCAATGGAACAATTATAAAGTCAATGATACAAATTACAACTTTATTTAGTTATTATGATAGATTGTGATGATATCATAAAATTAATTTAAATGGGAACTTTCGAAAGCCTCTTTCTAACAGATGGAAATGTACAAAACACCAAAAAAAAAAACAATGCCATTTTTTTCTTCATTTATCTCTTATGGAAATAAGACGGCGATTGATCGACCGGTCATTGAATTTAACCTTAACATTGTCAAGCATTCACATAATCACATGTGTCATAAATCACTATTTACTTGAGTACGAAAACAAATATAGGAATTATATTACTGCTTAAATGGCGAACATCTCTCAAGTTAGAGTGTAATTTTTTCTGGTTTGGTTTAAATAATATACATAATGTAAGAATATATTTTAAAATAGAAAATACAGTAAGGGGAACTTTTGGTGCTGATGACGTCAAGCGGATGGTAAAACTAGCCTTTTCTTTATCAAATGAAACTAAAGAGGTTGAGTGCAGGTGTAACCTCTGCAGTTTACCGATATTAAGTGTTTATTAAACTTAATTAAGTAAATTAATATTGTTGTTATTTATTAGCATCATTATAAAATATCTCGGGACCCTGTCGTGCCAGACCTTTGGAGCGTACGAGGGGCCTAAACCAACTCGCAGAGGCCCTTTAGACAATTTTAAATGGAATGAGGCACCAATCGACAAGTGGCTGTTTGCACTATACAAGTGCACCCGAAGACAACCCCCGGTTGGTACGGAAGAATTTAAAATCATTATTTTGGAATAATTAGAAATGTTATTGAGATGACATGTTTATATTTAAATTATTTATAAATTAACCATTTTTAGCCTTTATAGCTGATTACAAATCTTTTCACGGACTCATTACTTAACAGGAACACTGTCAGAAGATTCCATGTTTGATCGAAAGGAAAAATAAAACTAGTTTGCAGCAATGTTATAAAAACATTTAGACAGGGAATAATAATTATTATTATTTGGAAGAAAAAAAAAAACATTTCTTATTAGGTAAGTTGGAAATAATTAAAAATATAAATCAATAGATGAATAAACGAAATAATTATCTAGAAAATTAAAATATTACGTGAAAATCACCTGTATGCAAAATTGCGTCATTATGGCGACATCAGGAACAAAACTTCGCTCCAGATAATGTGTTTATTTGAACATGGAATCTCGACCATATTTAAAAAAAGAAAGAAGATAGAAGTAATTAGTGGCTGACGTTTTTTATCGTTCGCTCTCCTTTTAGCGTTAAGCGGTTTTCTACCGCTATCTCCCAGAAATCTGCCAATGCATTACAATATCTAAATGCTAACGAACTATTTTATTCTTGGAAAATTCAGAATGGCTTCTGGAGACATGTATTAAGTGTTTTTTTTTTCTCAGATCGCAGTATAATCAAATTATATAATAGTAAAAGCTAGTTGTATCAATCATCTCTTGATAATTTCCGTATAAAACCTCATTGCTCTCTATTTTATGACGCTTCTTTTCTTGTGATCTGCTAAACAGGTTTTCCCAGTCTCTCACAAGCTAGGGTCACAGATTTTCAAGCTTGTCCAAATTATAAGATTCCATTGTTTGTGAAGAGAAAAAAATATATTTGAATTTGACTTTATACATAAGTCTGGTCTTTATAAATAATATACTAGCTTGAAACTACTTCACGTTAATTTACTAATTAATATTGCCTTTAAAATAATTGTTTTCGATACTACACCAAGAGAATAACTGGTATGATTTAGATAAATAAGCTCTTAATAATTGCACAAAACATAATTTTGTAACTAGATTAATTAATATAAGGAATTAAGTGGCATTTCGGAGCTAAATTCGCTTTCTAACGAAACCATTACAAGTTAACAGCACGCAAATATAAGGTAAATCAGAGAAAAATCTACAAAAAGTAGAAAATAGACGACACAATTTTTGATCTGAGTAAACACCAATTGAGTATTTAAATACTTAAATATAGATTGTAAAATATTAACATTGTAAAGAGAACAGTTAACCCTTCAATGTACATGGCGGGTTTTGTTCTGTATGGGAGGTAACTCCCCGTACATGAAGACCAATGTAATACTGTATTGGACTCACACTTCGATGTGGTCGTCTGGGATGATAGGACGCTTCAGCTTTTTAGGGTTGAGTATTGATGGTTTCTGCGTACGTGTATGCCACACGTACACCTTCGTACAGTTGTCTGCCAATGGCTCCAGTTGCTCTTTGCTTGTAAAGTATTTTAATATTTCGCTCTCCTGTAATTTAAACAAGGTTACTATTAGTCATGATGTTTTATTATCAGAATGTTTGTAAGAACAATCCTTCATTGAGTTATCCTGAATTACCGTCTATTCATTTACTAGCTGAACCGACAGGCGTTGTTCTTCCCTAATTTAAAAAGTCCATAGAAAAAAGGAAGTTCAGATTTAGACGAATAAAAAAAAAAAAATCGGGAATATATAAATATATATATATGTTTATTTATATATTCCCGATTTTTTCCCCAGTCCCCAGTTATATAGGGATGTTGACTGGGGAAAAAAACAAAACTATTTCGTCCATCAGCCCGATACTAAAAAAAAAACTGACACGTATTTTTTGCTTTATCATATTAATAAAAAATGGTTTAGATACAACGCATTAAAGTTAGGGAGTGGGGGCTCGCTACATCCCAAGTCAGTATAAAATCCACCGGGGAGTGGAGGCTCGCTACATCACTAGTCAGTATAAAATCCACCGGGGAGTGGAGGCTCGCTACGTCACAAGTCAGTATAAAATCTACCGGGGATTGAAGTCATGCCAAATTTTAACTATTGCCGTAATCTTTTGATTAGGTAAAAAAATAAAAAAAACGTGTCCAATATTTTTTAATAATGTATCAGACGGACAAAAAAACAATTATCATCCCTATTCTTCTTTCCATAAAAACCTAATTAGAACTATAACGAACATTTTGAAACACAAGAAAAGCCAAATCGATTTAGCCACTCTTCGAAAAAAAAACACTACAAAGTAAAAAATAACTTTAATTTCGGAAGTCGGTGTCTTTGGTTTTGAATTTTTGTTTTTTGCAACCGACTTCCGAAATTAAAGTTATTTTTCACTTTGTAGTGTTTTTTTTCGAAGTCGGTTGTTTTTTTTTGTAAAAAGTTTTTATTTTTCACTTTTTAGTTGTGGTACCTACCCCCACAAATTCGAATACCACTACCTGCTATGTAAATAACAGTGACAGGAAGTTATCAACATATCATCCACATATACCAAGTGGGAAAAATACGTAAGTATTATTGAAGCTTAATCAAAAACTATCCAAGCTATATGGGACCAACTTGGAATCATGCCCCACAATAGACGGAGAAATCGGCGGACATACATAAAAAAAAAAACATAAGTACATACGCGACGAACCCTTCTCCTTTTTGGAAGTCGGTTAAAAAGCTAAATAAGTGAAGACAAGGACCAAAAACTTCAAGGTTTGTTTTAATTTACTGGCTGATTGATAATGAACCTTATTGATTGTACAGATGATGCCATCCACGGAGACGCGCCCCACTCTTAGTACAAGTGTGCAACATACCGCTAGTATTTTCATTTTGTCGTGGTTACTAATCACCCAGTTCTAGGTAATTAGTATGTATCGACAAAACTAAAACACTTGCGGAATGTTGCACTCTGGTACTATAAGCGTTTAGGAAGTAGAGTGGGGTGCTGCGTCTTCGTGGATGGCACCATCTATAACACGACATAAATTAAGTATTGAAACTTAATTTACTACATAGTATTGGGTCCCCACCTATGAAATTGGCGTTTTTTTTCTCACAAATAGAGAACCTCGTCACTTCTATGATTTAAAGTATTCATCAATTGCTTGGTATAATATCGAATAATGACCATCGTAGACAACTACTTATAGTAAAAAACCTTATTACTTATAGTTTTATAAATATAAAAAATACCTTAAAAATGGCTTCCTCATTTTGTTAGCAGAAATTACAACTTTTTGTTTTAACTTAGCCAAAACTTATTTTTGTCGCTTAATCTAACTGGCATATTACGTTAACATAGTTAATAGTAACATTAGTGCATAAAAGTTTTAAAACATTCGTGTTCATGATTGTTATATAAATTAAGAAAACGTTAGTATGAAAAATGCCACTTCTTTAAAATTATACAGAACGCTGATTTCATAGGTGGGGACCTAATATTACATTCTATTACTTTTTGAACAGTCTCTGTACTTTAAAATAATACCTTTAAAGTATTTTACAATGCATTTGCTCGAAAAGAGCGTTTTCCAAGCAGTCAATTTGTGCGGAAAGTGTCACTTTTTTTCACTAGTGCTTTTTACTTTTCTGTTTTTTTTTAATTTTTGAGGCCGTCGTCAGCTCGTCTCGTCTCGAGAGATTTTATTAGTTGAGAATTTTTTTTCACAAATTTGTATTTACAAATCAGATGATGACGGCAGCGATGATTATGACGATGGTCAAAATAAAAAAGTCGAAGTCGAAGTAGAAGTCGAAGTCATGAATTTTGTTTTTATCATTTATATACGTCGTCATATGTTAGATGTTACACATCACAGGCGACTGCCGTAAGGTTCGCTCGTTTTTTGTTTTTTATTTCCTCGCACAATGCATAGTAAAACGTTGTATGATACACGTGCGTAAGATGATTTCCGACTCTTGTCGACTTATACACTCGCTCGCACACTCGAAATCACCTACCTTCCGCACTTATAGCATAAATGAATATTGTTCAATACGGTAGCATCTGAATAACTTATAATTATTTGAATATCAATCTGTTATGCCGTATTCGTTTATATGTATGTATGGACCAACGCTACAGGATGTGTCAGATAAGCACTGACGTAGGTTGGCACGCAGTGAAAGGCAAGTTATCGTCACTAAAGCGGACTAATAGTCAAATAGATAGTCATTAAGACTTCCTATTATGATGTTATTTTTTTCACTAAGAGTTCAGGCTATTTATTATTTATATTAATATACTTTTTTTACTATTATTAGTTATAACATTACGCCTCTAATCTCCGAAGGGTTAGACAGGTGTATCTAGGTATAGTACATCCACATTTCACCAGTTATGTTTAAGTCCCATGTAATAAGGGGCGAGCATATTGCCATCAACATTGCACAAATCCAGACTCCCGGCTGAGAAATTCCAGATTGAAAAACCCAATAACACTTTGCCTGACCTGGGAATCGAACCTAGGACATCATGCTCAGCAGTAGTGCTTGAGACCACTGTGTAGCTACGTCGCAGCATACCCCGCAAAAGCTGCCCTGCCCTGCCCTGCAAAATCTGTACTGTGCTGTGCTGCGTCACCTGTGTCGCTTAGCCTTACTGTCGTGTTATTTAAAAATGGAACGAACTTTTTACGACGACACATGGCAACCAAGGAGGTAACTTATCAAAGAATTTATTAAAATTTCGATTTGGCTTGCAAATAGAGCTGTTTAGTAAAGAAGAAACAAATGAAGATAATTATTGGCGCGAAAAAAATTATCGTTGTTCGTCATTGATTCTGAAATTTATTATTGACTAGCTTCTGCCCGCGACTTCATTCGCGTGTAATTCGATAAAATATAGCCCATGTAGCTGATAACGTAGCTTTTTATAGGTGAAGAATTTTTAAAATGGGTAAAGTAGGTTGTGAGTTTATCCATTACAAACAAACAAACAAATATACAAAAAATCAAACCTTTTTTCCTTATAATATTAGTTTAGATGTCCAACATCTGTTGCAGGTCGTGGCAGGAATGTATTATAATATTAAGTAAAATAGAATCGAGTAGACCAATCTTCTATTCTACTATAATTAAGCACATACGTCTATAAAAGTAAATAGTGCGTACGTTATCTATATGTATAACTACCGAAGTAGGTATGTATGTATGAATCGTCGATATTTCGAGACTATAAAGATAGTGCCATCCACGAAGAGGCGCCCTACTCCGCTCCGCTCCGTACTAAAGTACAGCCTACAGTACAATAATCGCGGAGTGGTGCGCGTCTCCATGGATGGCCCGTATCCGGAACAATGCAATACATGATTGTCTATCGAGTTTAGTTAAATGCCTTGCATTCTATTTAAATGTAATGATTTTACACTGAAGATCACGTCTAAAACAGTGTTAATGATTTGGAAAAAAATATGTCTCGTTTTTTTTTTTTTGTATATTAATATAGGAATATTTTAGATTACGTTTATATTTCATAGTGAAATTAATTTGTAAAGTTACGTCTAACGCAGATAAAAAAACTGAGAATCACGCAACATTTAAAAATAATTTGATTATTGATCTTTTAGTATACGTGTTTTATTAAAATACTTATTGTTTTATGTATAATAAATTAATAATGCGTCTAATTTGGGACAGCGCTACTTGATGGGCGAGTCCTATTACTGGCTCGACGTAGGACGCGTTGCCCGAGCTCAGTGCAAAACACGCAAGCTAACCACTCAAGGTTACTGGCATTTATCTGCGTCTAATAGAAACATAAACATTCTTTAGGCGATAGAGTAATAGTATTATTATTTTCAAAACTACTTGCAACTCTCCAATATCAGTTTGGACATGACTAGTAGTGCTTTTTGTTCCGAATTTACATTCATCTGTGTCATTAATATTGCTGTCAATATGACAGATGAAGTTGGAAATGGCTTTTAATTGTAAATTTAAAAGTATATAAATTTTCTAATAATTTAAGATGTTTTGTCGACCTTGCAAAGTTGTTACCACTTTTGACAAAAACTGCTAATTAATTGAAACCTTACTCAGGTAGAAACTAGCAAAAATAGACTGATGTTTTATGACGTGCAACTCGTGCAAGTGACATTACGAGAACATAAAGGAAACCATTTACGAGGCTGACTATAACTACTGCCAGTTTTAAGTGTCAATATCCGTTAACTAAAGAGGACTTAGTGGCTAATAATGATAACGAAAAGGCTAGTTGGAATAGAATAACGTTTATTGCCCCCCGTATTACAGCTAGTAGTAAAGGTACATACACACAACTATAATACCGGAAGAAAAAGGTTTAAGCGTCAGTATTAGGCTAAGCAACCTTCCAGGTTGCTAAGCGCTGGTTTTCAGCTTAAAGGCTTGACTCCTGTTTTAAAAAAAAAGAGGCATATTTAGCAACAACGGATTAACGAAATAAAAAATCTATCAATCAATCTGCCTAGCCTTTTCCCAACTATGTTGGGGTCGGCTTCCAGTCTAACCGGATGCAGCTGAATATCAGTATTTTACATGGAGCGACTGCCTATCTGATCTCCACAACCCAGTAACTGGGCCCCTTGGTAAGACTGGTTGTCAGACTTTTCGGCTTCGTAACGACTGTCAAAGATTCACGAATGATAGCCGGGACCAACGGCTTAACGTACTTTCCGAGGCACGGAGGAGTCTCGGTATGTAAAGATGGTCACCCATTCACAGACCAACCCCGGCAAGCGGCTGTTATTACTTAGCCACGAACTCCTCCAAAAAATAAAAATGATCATACACTATTAGCATTGGATAAGAAACAAAAAGTTTTTTATTGTTTGTGGACACGACTGGTTACTTTATTATTTATTAAAAACGAGACGATAAAATATAGATATATACGGAGCACCCACTGAGCAACGATGGTCATGTTTTACAGTAATTTGGTGGTATTTTTTTGGCATTATCTAGATCTGTATGGAAGTAGAATTGGAAAAAAAATTGGTTGGAAGTTATGAGCGTCGAAACTTCCATATTTTAACACTAATTTTAACTCGTCTTTGGGCGTAAATAAATAACTTATGTAAACCGTACAGTAATAGATAATTAATCCAAAAATTCAAATAATTTTATTTTGAGTAAATACATTTAGTAGTTTTTCCATAATATCTATACGCCCAAAGGGCTGTTCATGAAATTTAACACACTCTATTTCGTTATAAATTATTGTCTATTACTAAATAAATTAATAAATAAAAACTAAATAAATAAAACTAGCTATATAAATAAATAATTAGATTAATAAGCATGCGTATTAGTCGCGCCCACCAACAAGTTCGAGCCGTCGACTAGTGCACCCTTAAATAAGGGTAATTAGATTACGTTTGTGAAATTTAGCAGACAGCCTACTAGTGATAATTACTACTAATGAGATTTGGTTAAGCCCGTATAATAAATAGCGCAAAGCCGATATCGCAGTATCAAATGTTCGCAAGAACAAAATAATATCCGAAATTTTATGAAAATTTTTGCCTCTATATGTCAGTGGATAAACGTGTGTGGAAAAGGAAAAAGGAGGCCTTTGACCAGCGATGGGACATTGCAAGCTAAATAAACTAAAAATTACTAACTTTATTAGTTAGTAATTTTTAGTTTATTTAGCTTACTAAAAAAATACAAAAATACTATTCCTAGATAGTCATAAAGAACCCTGTAAGAAATCGACACGTGTTTCACCTATCAACGTGGCATCCGCAGGATGAGGATTGACTTGTCCCTTACAGGGTTTTTTATGACGCTTTAGGAATACTTAAGCGGAATAGTTTACTAAAAATATTTACGTCTATAGTATTTTATAATGGATTTCCGCAAGGTCACGCCTAAATCCATTAACTTAGGGCCTGTGCACACCACAGGTGTGCATAGGCCCTTTTTTTTTTTTTGATGGGAAATCATCAAATGACTTCTCCCGCTCTGGGCAGAGCGAGAGGGTGTGTCAGACTTTTACTGACTAAAACCCACCCGTGTTCCTTCCGTTGCCTGTGTGCCGGGGCCGCGATATCCCTTTCAGACAAACCCGCAACCCCAGCAGGCATTAGTCTTTCGACCCCGTCGGTTGGTGCTGACATCTCTTTGAGGCGCGCGTGGAACACAACGCGCCGTCGACACGGGCCTGGTCCTGATCGGACGGCGAGCTGCCCATTGCTCACCGTCCGCAGGCCCGCGCCTACGGTGGCCGGAAGTCGGCTCTTGACTCCCGACGCCCGGGGCGTCTCCTGCGGCGACTAGGGCCGCTAGGGCGTGCAGCTTGCATCTCCCTCGCGCGCCCCGCCTCCTCCTTCGCGAGCATAACTGCTTCGCAGAAGGAGGTGACGGCCTCCCATGCACTCTCGCGCCGAACCATGGCCTGAACCAGGGCCGGACGCGAGAGATCGCCGCCGCCGATCGCCTCCGTGAGGACACGGCGGTGCTCCGCCCAAGCCGGGCAGACCTCCACCGTATGCTCCACCGTGTCCTCCGGGCGATCCACACAGTGGTGACACCCGGGCGTTTCCTCCCGCCTAATTCGGAACAGGAACCTCCCGAAACAACCGTGTCCGGTGAGGACCTGCGTCAGGCGGAAGGTGAGGACGCCATGGCGCCTCTCAAGCCACTCCTCAAAGAGGGGACTTATCGCCGCAATTGTGGCGTGCCCAGCGCTGGGTTGCGACAATCGCACACTCCATGCCGCCATGAGATCCCGCCGGAGCTCTGTCCGCTGTGCCGTGATTTCTCGCGGCAGCGGAGTTACACCCCGGCGTTTCGCCTCCTCGCGCAACTCCCACATGTGCGCGAGGACTTTCGCCTCCAGATCCCATGGCGGTAGTCCGGCAAGGAGGCTCGCCGCCTCACGGGAGACCGTGCGGTATCCCCGGACCAGCCTGATGGCCATGACCCTTTGGGACGCGTTCAACCGCTGGGCCGGTCGCAGCCTCAATGAACGCGCCCACACCGGTGCCCCGTAAAGGGCCATGGACCGCACGACCCCCGCGTAAAGCCTCCGGCAGGGTGCATAGGCCCTTAAAGTTAAAAATTACCAACTTTTAAGAAAATAGGTACTAGGGGAAGAAATAGGGGGAAAAAAAAGAATTTATGTATTATTGTGTTATCTTTAACGTTTCGCAGTCCTTATTTGCACCTAATTTTATGAAATAACAGGGAACGGTTTCCAGTATCTTTAAACTTGCGTATTTATGTATTTATTTGTCTTGGAATTACTGAATTTATTTTAACAGTCAACGCTAATCGCGGTGATTGTAATTTCAATGAGTTAAGTACTGTGAAAAAACCGGTCAAGTGCGTGTCCGTAGTCGCAATGAATATTTACACATTCACAGTAGGTATTGATTTTACAGACTACAAAAATAACAATAATAAGTTTGTATTTGATAGCATTTCTCGAAAAAACTATGAAAAACAAAGTTCAAGATCATAATCTTTTTAATTGTGGGATCAAACAATGCCCCACGCATGCATTATGTGCATTCAGTTTTTTTGGCATCCCTCGGCTACATACTAGCTACGTATGGGGATTGCCACCGCAGCATTCTTTAACAGTGCATAGAATACACTTTCTTTCCAATTTTCATCGAAATCGTGCTATTAGCGGAATATAGGTTTACCTGTACCTAACCGTGCGGAGAACACAGACGTCGGGTTATGTTAATAGTCTCACATCTGGACGGACGGATAGACCAACAGACTGACAGACGGACAGACATGAAAAAACAATAAAGGGTTCCGTTTTTGCCATTTAAACCCTAGAGGGCTCCGTAGCCAAATAGCAAATTATAAAATAAATTGGTTATAATATAAATCAATAATTTAATCGCAATTTGCTAAAATAGTTACAAGTAAGGCATGAAATACACGTGGAATTAATACATACATACAATAGGAAAGTTGACAAAAAAAATTTTTTTGTCCTTCAGATAGATTATTATAAAATATTGGACACATATTTTTTTCTTTTTTACGTTGAAAGATCACGTCAATACATTTAGTTAAAATGTGGCATGACGTCATTCTCCGGTAGATTTTATACTGAACTGTGACGTAGCAAGCCAACCCACCCAACTTTAATGCGTTTTATCTAAACCATTTTTTGTTAAAGCAAAAAATAAGTGTTAATTTTTTTTTTATTATCTGACTGACGGACGAAATAGTTTTTTTTTTCACTGACTGGTGACATCCCTATTAATGATATGGAAAATACCGTTTGAAAATTTGTAACTATTTTACCTACTTATTTGCCTTGAAACGATTGAATTTATATTATCAATTTAAGTGCAGATTGCGGTGATTGTAATCTCAAGGAGCTGAGTGTCGCTCGTGTCATTTCTTAAGACAATAGTATATACTCAATTATATTATTAAAACATCAGCTATTTGGTTGTGATATTTTCTATAGTGTAAAAGAGCTGGCCACGTCTACGTGTGAATTCGAATAAAATAATAATAATATCAGCCTGTTACTATCCCACTGCAGGGCAAAGGCCTCTTCTCATACAGAGAAGGCACGAGCATTGATCACCACGCTTGTTCAAGACGGGTTGCCGATTTCAGACGTATATTAAACTATAAGTCCAGGTTTCCTCACGATTTTTTCCTTCACCGATGTCAAAGATAAACTCAGAAAGTACATATGAATTGAAAAAGTCACATTGGTATACACGGCTACTTAGCAAGCTATACAAAACCAGTTTATGCTGATAGGATTGCCGTACAATGCGAGGTCAGCTTATACTGGTTTTGTGTGATGTGTAGCCGTGTGTACTTGCCCGGGTTTGGACCCACAACCTCGTGCATGAGAGGCGAGGCCATCACGCATGGCAATTCGAATAAGGTACAGGTAAAATTGAAAAATTATTCTTCGGTAACCTTCGTGTTTCCGAATTAGCGCGAACATCGCGCCACAGAGTAACCCTCCACAGAGGTAAAGCTTCTAAGTTTCTTACTACCGCGCTAAGTAGAAATGCATCTATCATTGCGTGTTTGAGTATTCTCTACGTCGGGTTTTATAGTTTTTTGGAATAGGGGTTATGACAAAAAAAAAAATTTTAGTCCGTCTTTGAGATTAAAAAAAAATATCGGACACGTATTTTTTCTTTTTTTTCGTAATCTAAAGATGTATTTTTCTTTTATTTCGTACGGCGATACGTTGAGGTAAAATGTGCCATGACGTCACGAGTATGTAGATTTTATACGTACTAGTGACGTAGGGATCCCCACTCCCTAACTTAAAATGCGTTTTATCTAAGTAATTTTTTATTAATACGACAAAAAATACATGTCTAATATTTTTTTATTATCTGACTGAAGGACTAATTAGATTTTTTTTTTTACCCAGGCATCATCCCTATTTAATAGCTTTTTTTTTTTTTTTTAATAAACGTTGCCCACTCTAAGAATTTCTTCTTGTATCGTGCGTGCGTTTACAAACATAGAAACTCACATACACTAACACCCAGACCCCGAACAACTACTTGCAGATCATACAAATATTTGGTCCGTGCGGGGATCGAACCCGCGACACGTTGCGCAGCAGTCGATCGCTCAGCCACTGCGCCGGATGCGGACGGTGAGCAATGGGTAGCTCGCCGTCCGATTAGGACCAGGCCCGGGTTAACGGCGCGTTGTGTTTCACGCGCGCCTCAAAGAGATGTCAGCACCAACTGACGGGGTCCGTAAGGGCCAATCCCTTCCAGGGTTGCGAGTTCGTCCGAAAGGGATATCGCGGCCCCGGCACACAGGCAACGGAAGGAACACGGGTGGGTTTTAGTCAGTCAAAGTCTGACACACCCTCCCGCTCCGCCCAGAGCGGGAGAAATTATTTGATAATTTCCCACCCTCAAAAAAAAAAAATGTTACTATTATGCGCGTGTGAGAATACTTTTCATACATATGTATATTGATCAACGTACCTGAAAACCAGACTGCACTTTTCTGGAGAACTTAGCCTCCGGATGTTCCAAGAACAGGGTAGCGTTGATAGCAAACCCTGCCATGTCGATGGGGAATGGTCTGAAGGGTTTCCAATACGCGTTGTACGCGCTGACTTTCCCGTCAGTCACCAGGGGCATCTCGACCCTCATACCCCCCACTATCCCGACTGGCCAGACAGCCACTCTCTTTGTTTTCCGCATCTGGAAATAGGAAAAAAAAGGATTATTTACTACAGAATTTAGTGGAATTATTGGAATTTCTTTGCTATAAACTAAAACTTTCATGAATGTTTCTTGCCTGTGGCATACATTAAAATTCAAGCAATAATTTTAATGACTAGCATCGTCAAAACACTGCTTAGTCGCTACATCTTTTTTTGTTGCTTCAACTTGTTGTACGCCAATTAAATCGCGCCGTGTAAATCAGGATTCAGTCTAGTTGCAATTTTTTTTACAAGGGTTTCGTTCATTCCCGTTGCAAGGAAAGATCAAAACACTGTTATAATCATGGAAATTTACTTCACTTATTGAGATTTCGATTGTTAGTGTGTGTTTATATTATTTATTTTTACTTCGATGGTTCTAGTTTATCATTTGTGACTTCTAGTTACAGCTTTAATAGCTATATGTAAACGGGCACGTATTTATGCCTGGAGGCTTTCATTCCGGTATTAAGTTCTGTTTACTTTTTATTTTCGCTTGAGTATAGATTTCGATGATTTTTTATTGGTATATTGGCGTGTGCTAGCTGACATATAGCAAATAATTTAATTTAATGTTTTATGTTGCATAATGTAGGTACTTACATTATTTAGCATAAGTACTATTGTTTAGAATCAAGTTTTTCTAACTGAACAGACAGCTGTACTGCTGGGGAGTTTGTTCCGCCACTTCTTCCCAGCTAAGCACTAGGAAGTGGTGAAGGGCAGGTGTTTTTGGGGGACTGTCTTATGTCATTTTGACGTTCGAAAAGTGCTGATTCTCAGCCTATTTTGAATAAATGAATTTTGAATATTTATGTGTTTTCTGCTATTCGAAGCAGTTTACGATGCAATTAAAATTTACTTGGTTACATGGAACCTAGTAGGTGATTGATAGATGATTTCGTTCCGTGTTTGTTTACTAAATATGAAATAGCAGTGATAGCCTAGTGGTGTGACCGCCCGACTGCCAAGTCATAGGTCTCCAGGTCGAACCCAAGGCACGCACCTCTGAATTTTCGAATTCATGTGCGTATTGTACAATTATCACTTGCTTAAAAAACGGTGAAGAAAAATATCGTGAGGAAACAAACATAGGAGGCATGCCTGAGATATTTTTCGGCGGCATGTGAAGTCAAGTCAGAGGTCCATGGGCGGCTTTAAAACTCTGACCACAGGTTAGTTACTAACCAAACGAAAAAAAAAAAGAATATCAAATAAGACTTATAACGAAAAAATTACTGTAGGCTTAGATATGAAACTGTTTTGAACCTCTACCATTATTATTCATGAATTTATTTATAGCTTGAAGCTATGTTAAACGTAGATAAGATAACACGGAACTAGCCGAGCCGAGAGCATGAGCCAAAGTTGCGTTTAGCCAGCTTTCATACATGTATAGGTTCCCTCTGCTCCCCTGGTATTATCTGGTATTTTGTGGTGCTATCAAAATAATAAACAAAGCTAATCGCTTAACTAACAAGTTGTTACGGCATCTTAATTCCATGTTTTTAAATGTCACTAGAAAATTGATATGAACAATTAATTGCAATCTCTCGACCTTTGGCTCACCAATTTGATGTCTTAGCTGGGTTATTTATTGCTCAAAGTACCTACGTACTGCATAACGTAATTTTTTTCTGGGATGGGAAAATCCTGAACATTCACATTTGAGGAGAAAGGTTGCAAATATGTACTTAAATATCGCTCTTTTCTGACTTCAGCTTTTCGCAAAGGACTAACCGATAGCTTTATACTATACAGTTCGATTAAAACTTAATGGCCACTCGGAAGTGCGCTACTCGCTGCGCAGTACCCTACCCCTCTCCCCCGCTGATCCATGAATTCGTTACTGCGCAGCGACTCGCCTCATGTTCCGAGCCACCATTAAGTTTTAATCGGGGTGAACCTACATAGTTCTGCTCATTTTCATCGCAACTAGTGTGAAGGTATCAAAGCTATAACAAATAATAATTATGTTATCGCAAAAACCCATAATAGTGTTTATCGTCGCAACATCGAATAAGAGAATTATTACTACATTATTATTATTATACAGCTTCATTACTGATCATTCCAATCCAATGATTTTATGTTGCTATATAAGAGTTTTATTGTTATTACTACAGCGAAAACATTGGCTGTTAATCACTCACAGTTTATTACCCACATTGAAAACAAAGAGATGTTGACAATAACAAAAAAATTACAATTGATACCAAACGTTATTCGACGGAAATCAGGTCATACGAAATGGAACAGTTTTATAAGTAGGGTTGTCTATGGTTGAAGAGTGGCGATAGAGGCGCCCTCTTAAGCATGGAACTTATGGCAATACAAACCCTATGTCCGTTGGGATTCCACATCGGCAATAATGACGAACTTCCATACAAACTTTGATCCCTTTAGGCCGATAGGATTTAAAAAAAAAAAATCCTTAGGGCCTAAATTTCTTAGTGCTAACTTTTGTTATTTATGGAGCTCTTGTGGAAATTGCTTGCTTCTAGACCCAGTGGTTTAGGATGTGCATTGTCTGTTAGTGAATTAATGAATTTAAGATTTGTATTAAGTCCATTCTATACACGGTTCAACCAAATTGATTCACTTTGATTGAAAAGTGCAGGAATGAAAGGTCTGAATGATTTTACCTTTTGAGTTCCTTTTGCGTATTCAGTTTGGATAGTAACTTATTCGAAATCGACAGGAATAAATAGGTGAACAACGATTATTCAACCAGATTCAATTGTAAATTCACCCTAATTGCGTAACATGCAATCAATCAAAATCTGAATCATTTTGAAGGATATTGCTAATCCATTGCTTCATAATATGTTCGAAAAATGTGTCTACTCAACAACGTAAATAACGCAAATAATGTTATTTAACTGTCAAAATGAAACAGATTGTGATTAGATCGGTTACGCAATTAGAGTGCAGGTAAAATTTTTACGCAATCGCGAACTTAAGGAAATTAGCAGCAAATTCATATGTATAATAGAAGGTTTCAACTTTATATGTCACCACTTTTGCCAAAAATTATTGTTTGAATAACATTTGAGGAAATGAGGTTATAAAATTAATCTGAATGATCGAATGAAATACTTAATTAGAATTTCGGGTACTTATAAGTATTAAAATAATCATTTCAAGGCACTAAATTTGTATGTGGCACTATAAATTGGCATCCAAAGGTACATTTTCCGACCCATTTAAGTTATTTTTTTCTAACATGCTAGGAAATTCGAACATTATTTTGACAACCTTCTTCGAGATAAATTGAAATTGCGGTACTGGTCGAATACATGCGAGCGTCCGGCCGGCAATGTTTGTATGAAAATAACTATCTGTCTTATTTGGCGGCCGAATAAATTACTATGAAAACTCATATCTGTCGTGTTATTTAAAAATAGAACGAACTTTTTACTTCAACACATGGCGACCAAGGAGATAACTTATAAAAAGTTTTATTTAAATTTTGATTTGGCTTGCAGTATTTAAAGTAAAGAAGAAACAAATGAACATATTGGCGCGTGAAAAATTATCGTTGTTCGACATTGAATTTGGAATTTATAATTAATTTAATTAGTTTGAATTTACACGGATTATTTGAGAAAATTACTACCTATACAAGCCTTAGCCGCAACCAGAAGGCCAATATTGTCTCGACTTGTCAAAAATGTTGGTAAATATATTGTATTTTTGACAGATTGCGAATGAGACACAAATGTTCTTTAAAGTTACGGGAATTGCCCCTCTGGATTGGTTGCAGGCCGCGACAGTAATGTACTATTTCATCAGATATTTTTGGAACAACCCATAAGTAATGTGGCCATTACCCATTGTTACCAAATAATCGACAATCAGCTTGATATTAAAGGTTGTCAGTTGATTTACAAATGAATGTTATGGATGATACCGTTAAGATAAGGCAGTTATCGAAACGTAGTAAGTACATAATTATGGCGGCACTAACTCAAACCGCTATGCAATAAATGGCTTAGGCGAAACTGTCAAAATGTAAAAATTTGAAGGAAATATACAAATAGATATCTAGGTAGGCAGGGAATTAGGTGGCAATGTTATCACAAGATTATTTACTTACGTAAATGTTATCGAACTTTGTGTTGATTAAAATTGAGATCTACATAAGTATAAATATGACAGATTATGTGGGTTACAGCTGGGTATGCATTTAGTTAGTAGGTGAGCCTTAAATAAATAGGGTAAATAGGATATGAGCTGTTTTATTGTACTTAGGTAAAAGCTGGGTCAACATTGTATTGATACCATTCTCAATCCAATTGCCAAAAATGTTACCAAGACTCGACCGTACAAAATTCACCTATTTAGATTCTAGTTTACAAATAGCATGCTATTTGTAAACTTCAACAAATAAATAGCATGCTGGTTATTTAATTAATGACTTTAAATAAATCGCATGCTATAATATGTATTCATATGTATTTTCTGCATTTTCTTGAGCAAGCGTGGTGATCAATGCTCGTGCCTTCTCTGTATGAGAAGAGGCCTTTCCCTGCAGTGGGACAGTAACAGGATGGTATTATTATTAATCTATTATTTATATACACAATAGACAGCCCTAGAGCTCCGCATGCATTCAATACCGCCATAAATTCTGCGCTCAAATGTCTTTTAGTAATCAAGTTCTATTTGTTGGAAACGAACGTGGACGTCGGAACTCCCGATACTAGCCCGGTTAGAATGAAATGATAAGATAGTGTCGATGACCCAAGCCGTTGAATGTCTATATAGGAAGTATATTGAGCTGAACGACTTCTTATTGTTCACGTTCAAACAATATTATCAAGGGAAGTGAAATTGAGACATCGGTAAGTATTGTGTATAGGTATTGTTTTATAATCATTAACTCATATTCAGCTTCAGAACCACTATTAGGCCTCCAAATACAGTTGTTTTGAGCCCAATATGTAATCGTCCAAGTCGAATCGTCGTCAATATGCTGAAGACCAATGGAAAGAGCTTTTCAAGGAGAACCTTTGCTACTAACTCAACTTTTGCTAATTGTTACTGAATTCGGAGTTAATGACCTAATTAGGTGATCACTTGGTCACCCAAGTTTAAGAATGTTCTTGGCGCCTAATAGTGCTTTTTAAGAGAAACATTTGTTACTAAAAACGAATTAATCGTTAAACGAATGAGTGCAATTTTTGAAAATATTACATTTTTGTATGTCTTATATTTTTTAACATACATTTTTATATTTTTATTTTAAACACACATTTGAAATAAAATACTTTTCATCCATTAAACAGATGGGTGAAGGTCGTCTCTAGGTCGGATCTTATACCATAAGCTATTTTAGACAAGTTTTGGATAAGTAGTTAATTCTATATTTTTCAGTTTTTCAGCAAGTCTTCAGTTTAAACAACACAAATGATGGATGAACATATATAGCAGCACGCAGGAAGATAGTGTCACTTTCCTGTTGAAATTACGGCGATTTTGTTATTGTTTGTAAATAACAACGTAGCCGTCGTATTACTCGTATAGCTATGTGTCAATGAATGTAGCTACGCATGGATGTCTATACTGACAATAAATATATCAGGATGCGTCATAGTAAAACATTTAATTTAAAATAGATAAGTAAAGTATTGGAAAATTTGCTTCTGGAGTGAAGAAATGGAGTAAAAATAATAATAAATAAATAATAAGTATTCAAATATCATTTAAGTTAATTTTTTCTAACATACTAGGAAATTCGAACATTATTTGGACAACCTTCTTCGAGATAAATCGAAATTGCGGTACTGGTCGAATACATGCGAGCGTCCGGCCGGCAATGTTTGTATGAAAATAATGCAAGGAAGCTTTTTTTTCTATTACCTATACTAATGTACAGGTCCCCCCGTAGTGGGGAGTCAGAGAAGATTCAGGCTATATCGACGGATATGTAAGAGTATCTGAGTATTTATACCTAGGTATTAAAAATTAAGCGTGAATGGCTGTACTGTGTTTTTATGTATTAAGTTGGTTAATAATTAGCATGTTATTTATAAACTTTATTCTTAATAGGTGGTTTTTTTACGGGCGATTATTTCCTGGTAATAATTTTAGGTATACTTTAAATAAGGAAAATATGTTCTATTTAAAATACTATGGGTGTTATTTCCGCTAACACGAATAACAACACCGAATTCTTATACAAATTGTTGATTTTATCGCATGCGTAGACCTGCTACCTAGTGTGGTACCCAAATTAACTAAACTAAAACTTGTTTATTTTTTATTTTGTTGTCTTTCTTTGCGTCATGTTTACCAAAATAAACGTATTTTCTTACTCTCTTTTCTAACTAAGCTGGTTTTTATTTTGCATAGTTATGTGACCCATGCAAAATTATTATCTAATCACGTTTTGTTGTTACTTTTAAAACGTATAAACATATTTAATTAGTTCACGAACGGTCTGAACGGTAGGTTTGATAACGAAAATAGCATGGCCAATTTTTTGTTACAAAAAAAAAGAAAACTATCAGCAGTAGGTATTATTAGAAATAGGTGTCTATTAAAAGAATGCCTATAGGTGCTCTAATATTAGAGCACGGCGACTTGAATCTGAAGTGTGAAACATCTAGATTTAGACGGATAGGTTCTCTAGAGTAAGAGTTGTCGTCGTCGAGAGACACCGGCTGTGTCTAGACACAGCCGGCTCCTGTCAGTTACAACTACAGATGGCAGTTCTATTTCTAAACAAAACGTAGTATTGTAACCAATCCATTATCCAATTCATTATCTACAGATTGTATAGCTAAAACAAAGTCGCTTTTCGTCTCCGTTTGACCGCACAGATCTTCTAAATAATGGATTTTTTTAGAACATTTATTCCGGAAGGTTTATGTGTAAAATACATTCATATTTATATTAGATATAGCACAGAAATCTCGATGTATTGACATATAGCCATTGTACCAGTGCGAATTTAGCTATTAATTTAATATATTTAATTATTTCCAGTATGGCCTTCTAGAAGAAAATCATATCCCATCAAACACATAACAATGTAAAAAAATGCAAGTCTCGCAACGCAGTTCTTCTAACGCAAAAATATGTGGAGATCTAATGTAAAACTCAGTCTGTTAATCAATTCAGTACCTCACCATTTGTCATCTTTATTTCTTTAATAAATAGAATAACTTGGTCATCGGACGGCAACATAATCACATAAGAATAATCTACGATTTTAAATAGTCCTAATTAAATAAAGCGCAGCAGCGCTAATATTAGGTAGATTTTACTGTATGAACAATGTAGATTCTATTGCCATGTGCGATGGCCAAGTTATTCTATTTATTAAAGAAATAAATATGACAAATAGATAGGTACTGAATAAATGAACAGAATTGGTTTTACATTAGATCTCGCATATTTTAGCGGTGGAAGAACTGCGTTGCGAGACTTGCATTTTTTTACAAGTTATGTTTTTGATGGGTTCTCATTTCTATTTGTAGGTAGATACCCCGATACTGATACCGAACCTATATCAATTTAATAAAACGTGTGGATTTGTGTCTCTCTGCGGCACCGTAGGTAGATTAGATCCCAAAGGTTGTTTGTTACATCCAATAATATTTATTGTTTCATTCAATTTCAATGAAGTTTAATTGACAACTATACCATTTCACAAGTAACCTTCGAAGAGACTGATTTTGTACAATGACCCATTTGAAGGTCCTTCTAATGCGCGAGTGCGACGGCAATACATTTGTGCGCGAGCGATAGAGATAAGTAATGAGGGGTCATTGTGCGAAATTCTTTCTGCTTCGCGACCGGACTTTAGTCACTATCTATGTACTTAAATAGGTTTATGTAGCGCAGGTAATGAAATCTTTTACTACCTGTTCGTTAATGTGTGAAATTCAAATTTACGTACCTATCTATTTATTTAAGTAGTGTAAGTGACGAACAATTGCATGAACTGCAAAAGTATGTAAAAAGTAAGCAATTAAAAAATTTCATATACCGCAATTTCAGTTGCGTTATCTAACCCGTGTCCAATAACTTCGAAGACAGTTTTACAGGCACTTATTCTGAATAAAGATAGTTTTTTTGGAAAAACTTGAAAAATGAAGCAAATTCGAGAAGTTTTAAAATAATTCAGTGGCGAAATTTCTGGTGCAATTTTTAAGGCTTTGAAACCTCTCAGGATCAAACTTGATTTTGTGAACAAAACCATAAAAAGGTACAAGGAGACATCTTCATTAAACGATCGACACAGATCTGGTCTGCCGCGTTCAGCACGGACAGCACAGGTAGTAAAGATCGTAAGGGAGCGGATTCGACGAAAACTCGAATCTGCGAAAACTTGCGGTTGATTTGAAAATTTCAAGGAGATCGGCGCATAATAATTTGAAAATGGACCTTGGGTATCAGCCTTATAAAAAACGTCAAATTCATGGCGTAATAAAGTAACAAATGCTTATATGGAAAAGAGGTAATAGATAGAGACAGAGATTAAAAACAATACTCTTTAGGCTCGCTGGGGACAGTTCGTCTTTTCCGATGAGAAACTGTTTGTCGTAGTGTTGAAATCAACGCTGAATGTTACAAGACAGAAGTTTTGGAGAAAACTGTAGCATCGAGTTTACGTCACATGCTTGGAGATGACTATTACATCTTCCAATAAGACGAAGCAACATCACACATAGCAAATGTGGTTCAAGCATGGTGTCAAGCCAATTTGAATGATTTCCTATCCAAGAATTAATGGCCTCCTAGCTCAATAGATTTGAATACTTTGGATTTTTTGTATGTTCATACATGCTGTCGATGTTAAATGACTACAAAATTGCAAATCTGGAGCAGTTCAAGTCATTCAGCGCGTTTGGGAGGAAATGCCGATGGAAGCTGTGCGTGCCGCGTGTGACAGGATTGAAAAACGTTTGAACCTGACGAGGAAGGAAAAAGGTATACCGAAACATGTATAATAATTGTAAAAAAAATGTTATTTTATATGTTACGGCGTATATCTACACCGTGTCCAATAAAAACGAATACACTTTGAAAACTCAATAAATATAGAACGATCATACTTAGTTTCAACATAATATATATTTTTAATAAAATTACATTTCTTAACTTCCCTGCCAGCCTGTATAAATGTAATTACAAAGTTACTTTAGCAGCTCGTATATCTAAAAAACGGGACTGAAATTCCAGTACTTATATTTTAATTTTTCCTTGCTTTTTAGGCTAAACACTAAATTGTATTCAAAATTTGAAGCTTGTGTGCCTGCTAGAAGTCCCTTACAATTTTGATGATCGGTGAGTGTGTGAGTGAGTCAGTATGTCGATGACAAAATTAAGTATCTTTAACCTGCAGTCGTTCTTAAACAACAAGTTCAAATTGAATGTAATTTGGAAATATACCTAGTTATACTAAACCCTCTTGGTCACTGAAAATTCAGACTCCTAGATTTAAGGGTGCAGACTAGCGCGACTTGTCGCCCGACGAGACACCGGTAATTGTTCTACCATGAAGTTTTCTTAGTAATTGTTTTGTTAAAGTCGCGTCGCGCCTTTTTTGTACGAGGCTTTATCCACAACGAAGTTATAGTGGGTCAAAAATGTCCTAAATGCCTTCTAGAAAAGTACGGCTGTGACTTTGTTTGTTTTTCTCGACTTGCTCACTCGCATTTGTCGTTATAAAGATGGCCCACATTTTTGTGATAAGCGTCTTTTATCGATATGATTTTCAATCAAAATCTCAAGAGATGTTAAAACTACACTCAAGATTTTTTGGAGCACTTCATCTAACCTTAATTTTGATTTGAAAGATAACAAGTGTAATCAATAGTGCTGTTTTCATTGATACACTTGGCAAAGGAATGAAAAATAGTTCTAGTACAAAATAACCACATACCATAACATGACGTATGTATTCCCCAAAGTGTTAGTCAGGTGTACTTATAGTACATAGACATTTGGAAACCCAATAACATTTTACCCGAATCGAACCCAGGTCCTCATGCCCAGCAGACTTGCGACCACTAAACCAACGCGGCAGTCGTTAACCACAACCAATAATTAATAATTAACTAAATTTAGGGATACTGGTCGTGTTCTTCCTTCTCTCTAATTGACACAAACTACATGGGAAAATCTCAAACCGTAGTTAAAATACGTATAAGCCATTCATCAAGCTGGATAAAGGGCTGACTACCTAGGGGACTTGGTATTGCCACTCGACAAGACTCGATGGGCCAAATTCCTGATTAGCAGCGTGCATTCTTAAAGTTGGCAACATCGCAAATAACTGTCAAATATTTACCTGTTTTTATTCATTTGTTAATACTGATTGGAAATATGAAATATCGCTCTATAGTGACCCAAAATCATCATCATCATTTCAGCCGAAAGATGCCCACTGCTGGACATAGGCCTCCCCAAATGGGGGGGTTTGCCATAATCTCCACGCTTGGCAGGTGGGTTGGCGATCGCAGTATGGTGTTAAAATGCGTAAAGAACGCTGCTGCCTATTCTCTAGTAATCCCTTAGTCGCCTTTTACGACACCCACGGGAAGAAATGGGATGGTACTATTCTTTACGTCCGGCACCACACGGAACCAAAAACTCGAAATATAATATGCAAAAAACATTTTTTTCTTGCCTGCTACAACTGCGGATCCACCTTTTATATAAAATACTTATGCGTTTTTTTGTTTTAGCTTAGCGTTCTTTCTAACTTTTTTATCTATTTGTTCGGCAACTTTAAAGATCGTAGCGTGATTTTAACAGCCTACAACCAGATTCAACTAATAGTTCCAGAGATTAGTGCGTTCAAACAAACAAACAAAAAAACAAACTCTTCAGCTTTATTGTTAATAAGTATATACGTAGATTGTTTTGTTTAACTAGTCAAAGTCAACGGCGTTAGTCAGGCCCTTAACAACTTTCTGACAAAGATAAAAGGTAAGTACCTATATTTGTTTCTTATACCTAAAATATGTAAATGACTAGGAGCTCATTTCACTAATAAAACTGAACGCGATCAGCATTTCTAAAACGCGTTCAAGAGCTGTCAGTGTCAAATTTTTTATGGAATTTAGTACACTGACAGCTCTTGAACGCGTTTAGATGTGCAGAACGCGTTCAATTTCATTGGTGAAATCCGCACTTGTATCTGTAGGTACTTACTTCACTTTGAGAAGTCATTATCTTCGTGTGAAATGCGATAGGTTTTCGATAACTCGATGATGATGATGATGTCAGATAATAGAAAGGTAACCGTAAGGTACAGTAAAGTTCGCGTCAAATAACTACGTACGTACGTACTTCATGTTTAAACGAGTTTAAGTGATCTCATTCTTAATTTTATTTATTCTGTTAAATTTTTATTAATTCTGTGTTTTTCTTTTTACGTACTTTGCATACCGAAAGGTAAAATATGGTGATACTAAGACTGTGATATATAATTATTACATGAATGTTAAACATCGGCACACTGTTTACCCATATTTGCAAATAAATGATTTTGAATTTTGAATTTTTGAATAACTTTGCTGCTCCTGAAGTTGGGTTGCCGCATGCGCGCTACTGTTTTATAAGTAAGATTGACTACTCCGCAGTCATTTGTAGCCTACTTCAGAGCGGCAAAGTTATTTGGCACAAACTGTAGAATAGAGATTTTAGATTAACTAACTGCTGCCAGCGTCTTCGCCCGCGAGAAGCCTAGTATTTTTCTAAAATAAAAATAGCCTAAGTTACTCCTTATAACATCAGCTATCTGCCAGAGAAAGTTCCGTCAAAATCAGTCCAGCCGTTTCGGATATTAGCCGGAACAATCAGACTAACAGACAACATTTTTTTAAATTGTTTTTTGTTTTATGTACCGTAGGTATATGCTTTCTGAATATGCATTTAGTAAACAGCTGTTATTTTAACATACATAACATAACATTACAAACAGACACTTCAATTTTATTTATTTGTGTGTAATATATTTGAATAATGTAGGTCTGTACGTAATGTACAGATATGATCACCCTTTATAGAACTTCGTAGCCATGCTTGATAAAGCATATTGTATTGTTAAAATAAAACAATTAAGTACCTACCTACGTACTTCACCGGTAAATAATATATTTTGCAATATTATTCTTTGTGAATTGACAGTTACCTATATACAGGGTGGCAGGGACATCGACGCGAAGCTGGCTACCATGGATTCAGTACATGATTCTGAACCCCACTGCGTTGAAATTTTTCGTCGGTTATTAAAAAAAAATCTGCTGTTTCATAGAAAAGTGCAATACCTACGCGGTCAAAAGGTATGGAGCAGTTGTTTTTTTTTTTTTTATAACCGACGAAAAATTTCAACGCAGGGGTGCAGAATCATGTACTGAATCCATGGTAGCCAGCTTCGCGTCGATGTCCCTGCCACCCTGTATAAGTCAACAGCGATAAAGCATTCTTTCACGTACCTACACTCATTATGATTCTGCGCATTTTAGATTTCGTGTTTTTGGAGAATCCCAATTCCCAATGAATACGATTGCGCTTGCGTCACAAATAACAACATACGTCTAACGCTAAATACAGGGACAAATTAAATTATTTTACAATGCATTTGCTCGAAAATAGCGTTTTCCAAGCAGCCAATTTGTGCGGAAAGTGACACTTATTTTTCACTAGTGCTTTTTACTTTTCTGTGTTTTTATTATATTTATCTCCGTCATCAGCCGTTTTGAGTTTTTATAGAGAAAGTTTTACAAGTTAGAAGATGATGACGATGACGATGGCGATGGCAATTACGATGACAATGACGATGGCAATGAAGATGGCAATGAAGATGGCAATGGCGATGACGGTGGTCAAAGTCAAAATCAAAATCAAAAAGTCAAAGTCATGAATGTTGTTTACATCATTTATATATGTCAGATGTCACACATCATAAGTGACTACTGTAAGGCTCGCTAGTTTTTTTTTTCCTCGCACAATGCAAAAAACGTGAAACCTCGTAAAACGTTGTAAGATACACGTGCGTAAGATGATTTCCGACTCGTTATATAGCATAAATAACTAGTAATTGGACCCTGTATATTTAAAACATCGTTCTACTTCTGTCACCTTTAAACAATTGACAGTAAGTCTTTTATTTCATTATATTTAAATACTTCAAAAAAGGAGCTTTCTGTATTCGCTTCGAATTCATGTTTGCGAATTTTTTCAAAAACTCGTGAACCTCATCGGTCTCGTTAAATCGTAGACTAAAAATACTTTTTTTTATTACACAAAACAACCGACTCGCTTCAAATCGGTTGTTCTTAATGAAATAGGCTACCTCTTGAACTGCTCATTATTACGTACTTATTTCTTAATAGACTTACCTCATCAAACACTTTGAGTGAATACGTGTTGTCATCATCCATAAAATACACAACGCCTCTTTTGTTTTCGGCCTTCTGCAAGTGGCCTTTGAGCCAATCCAAAGCCAGATTCCTTTGTTCTACACCACTTGCCTGAAATATTTACACGAACCAATTACTAAATTGAGCAATCAATAAAGATATCCACATGTTTTGTTAGTCATCAATTCTACAAATTCTTTTCAATTTGCTATTTGTCAAACAATTAGATATAAACATCCCTTTTGTAGTTATATATACAGCACACGAAGAGTAAGACATAATGTCCGTTTCCACTTACACTATACTCCATTTATTATATAATATAACATTAGACAAATAACGGTTTTAACCCTTTCGTTATTTCAATATACTAAGTTCGGTTATTTATCGATAGGTATAAAGCAATGTAATCAATACACCATTTACATTTTTTTTAAATACTCTAAAATTCATTTCAATAATATTACACAATAACTGTTGTTATTTGGCCATAATTTTTCTAATAAGTACTATAATAAATGGAATATGCGCAACACATAAATTTATTGCCAAAAGCGCAGTTGGATTTTCTCTGCGCCGAGAGTTGAAAATCCAACAATGCGCTTTTATTAAGGGTGCACTAGACGACGGCTCGAACTAGTTGGTGGGCGTGACTAATATGCATGCTAATTAGTCTAATTATTTCTTTAGTATTTATTTATCTATACTCCATTTGAAATATGATTAGACTATTTAAATTAACCTTTATTACAGTCCGTTCAACCGATTTTGATTTCTATACCGTAGGCATAAGGATGGCATTAAAAGCAAAAAAGTGGTTACAATACCAACTGTATACTGCAGCTGTCATTAGTCATGCCACTAACGCAATAGAAGTTAAAATCAGGTGAACGGATTGGTAAAAAGGGTATATTTAAATGTCTTAATCTTATTTCAAATTGAGTATAGTTTTTATTTATATATTTATTAATTTATTTAGTGAAATAGACGATGCTTTATAACGCGTTAAATTTCATGAACAGACCTTTGGCCGTATAGATATTATGGAAAAGCTACTGGGTGTATTTACTCAAAACAAAATTACTTATTTGAACTTTTGAATAAATTATCTATCCCTGTAAGGTATCTATTTAACCATTTTTTTACTATATAAGTTATATATTTTCGCTCAAAGACGAGTTAAAATTAGTGTTGAAATACGGAAGTTGCGACGCTCATAACTTCGAAACCAATTTTTTTTTCCCCAATTTTGCTACAATACAGCGCTAGATAATGACAAATTGATATAATATATTTTGAACGTACAACGTCAAACAGACGAGTAATCACCGCACTACGTTTGTATGGAAAGATGACCGACTAGCGTACCCTTAAGCATTACTTCTAAGTGTCACGTAGTGTTAGTGTAAAAATTTAATGGTTCATGAAAGACAGATGGTTAACAAACTGTAACACGTCGGTTTCTCATAAATTATGACTAAACTGAAAACTCTATATTTTACCACCAATTACAGTCCGGCTGTCGAAAGAATGTGTTCTTGTCACTTTCATACTAACGAATATGTGTTTTGCGAATTTGATCCTTATTACTACTAGAAATTGTCCAACTGACAGGTGTCAGGAGCGCATTCTCTCAACGGCCAGACTGTTACAGAAAAAAACTAGTTCCAATTCTATGGTTATGACAAAGAAAGACGTTCCCAGGAATTCGTTTTGCATAAAACTAGTCAGTGAACGTGCAATTCTTATCTGTCTTAAAGTAAGGACTTTTGCTGATGACAAGATAAGATTTCTTATCCACCTCTGGTTTATCTCAGTTGGCTTAGAAGTTTATATAGTAATGCAAATAAACCATAATGATGATTGGTGGTTTTTATGATTTTTGATGCCCAATGAGCTCTTCCACTTAACTACGAGGTACCTAAATATGTTAGTGTTAGATTTAGTATTGTACATAAATACATACAATATATGTTAATATTTAAAATAAAAAAATAAAAAAAACAGTTTTTTTAAATTATTTTTTTCGCATTCTTATTTTATTTCATGACAGTATAGGTAGGCGGCACCTTAAATTAAATTGTTTTGTTTTTATATGAATTAAGTACCTAGCTTTATGTGCACATCACAAATGATCTCTTTCAACGCATATTTAGATTAGTGCAGTAATACCACAGGTGTAAATATTAGATTAAGGGCTGATTTCACACATGAAACTGAACGCGATCAGCATTTGTAAAACGAGTTCAAGAGCTGTCAGTGTCAAAATTGTTATGGAATATTGTACACTGACAGCTCTTGAACGCGTTTAGATGTGCTGAAAGCGTTCAATTTAATTAGAGAACGAAATACGCACTTAGTCAGAAAGAGATAAAATAGTAAAACACTCACCCATTCGCTCACACATTCACAGATTCACACATAAAAAAATATTAATCTAAGCGTGGGATAGAAATCTAAAATATCTTTTAAATAAGTACCTTTCAAAAGTAGTTGAGTGTAGTTTATTTTTAGTTTTTTGTTGGAGTTAGAAGTACCTTATTAATATTTTACGTGCACGTGTTTTTAAAAGACAAAAAAACTTATTTTTATTTCTTTCACATGCTACCGTTAGCTAATGCCTGGTCTATATACGATGGCAGTGCCTGGACCCACTGACTCGGAATTTCGGACCCAGTCAGTGGTACCATGTATAGGAGATCGGCAGTAAGTCAGGCGGGGAAGCTACTGGGACCGAAAATAGACGGGAAGTTAACTGAACTGACTTGAGGGCGTGAAATCAAAACTGGACTGGGTTGGAACTAGTCTCTACACGAGCCCAGTTGCAAGTCAGCGCTCGACTGACTTTGTGCTGTCACATTACTGGGCTCTTATAAATCTGCCTTGATTATTGCACTATCACTGACCATATTAAAGAGTTCATTAATACCACTTTATTCTAAACAAAAGAGTTCACACAAAAACCAAAAAGATCTGAAGTCTACAGAATTTGAAATACATAGGTTGTAAGTTTTAGAATTTTGAGATATTATAGCTACCTTCGAAAGAATAGCATATCGAATAGGAAGATAAAGATTGAATAAAAATTAATACTTCTGAAGCAAATTGTTATTCGCAAACGGATCAGTAACAGATCAACTTGCAAGTTATTTAGTGATGACATCATGATTATAAACTACAATTTAATGATATGAATGATTAGATTGCTATATAACTACAGTAATTTATTAAGGCGCTTCCCCTAGCGAGCGAACGCGTTCGGTCTTTCTCTGTCCCGCTCTGTCACGCCGAATTCACTCATTTTTTTAAATTATTTTAATAAAAAAGAACAGCGATCTTTTGAAATAAATTAAAACGTGCAATGTGATGATAGGATATCGAACATAAATGCGCTTTTAGATGAGTTTAATGAGTTAATAGCCTCTGAATACCGAAGAAAAACGTATTATCGCAACGTTTTGCTCGGGGCAGGCCCTTAAGTACTTAACGTTTAAAGTAAATATTTTATAAAACCAAAATTCCATACCGAAATCACAGTATCTGTGCTAAATGGTTCACTTTTTTTAAAGCTTTTGTCGCAATTTACTTAACGAAATAAACATTATTTAAAAATCCGGGTCGAAACCTTTTTTTAAACAGCTCAATACATTGTCTGCGAAATATAAAATTGGATAGTAAAAGTTAAAGCACCAAAAAGAAAAAGATTTCCATATTTCAATTAGTGCGTGAAAACTTATTGACACCTTTTGCTTTTGGATATACAGCATGACTGGTTGAAGACGGACATACCTACTGAACAACATGAAAATAATCAATAAGTGATGATATATTTAATATCACCAATATACATTATATCATGATTTATAATTATAATATAAAGTATTGAATAAATTATAATTAAAAAAGAACACCATGTATATTTTATTAAGAATTGCTTAGTGCGGATTTCACTAATGAAATTGAACGCGTTCAGCACACGACAGAACGTTTTTTTGTTCTTCTAACTGAACAGACTGCTGTGCTGCTGGGGAGTATGTTGCGCCACTTCTTCTTCCCAGCTAATGCACTAGGAAGTGGTGAAGGGTGGGCGTTTTGGGGGACTGTCTTATGTAATTGACGTTCGAAAAATGCTGATTCTCAGCCTAGTTTTAATAAATGACTTGAATTTTGAACATCTAAACGCGTTCTACAGCTGTCAGTGTACAATATTTCACAACAATTTTGACACTGACAGCTCTTGAACGCGTTTTAGAAATGCTGATTTACATGATTACATAAGTGCAACGACAATGCAGTAATGAACTATTTAACCCTCCTTTAGTAATTTCAGTATGTCCAATGTTTTACAAGTCAGCCTGTATAATTCCCAACGTGCAACCATGAAAACACGTGAAAATGGTGGAAACCAAGTGTAATAAAGTTCGCTTAAAATTACCTAAATTTTTATGGTAACTTGATCATTCCAATCAGATTCAAAATAAGCATGCCGAATACAGCAATAGGTCATGCATGGACGAACTCATAGTCCAGGTCACCTGGAAAGTTTTCCGGGAGCTTTGAAAATTGGTAACCATATAGGTGAAAAATGGCGCCTAAAACGAAGTTTTTTGTCAATTTCTCGTTTCAGACTCATTTAACATGACGGCGCGCACAGAAAAGATACGAGGTGGCAAAGTAAAAATTCTAAAAGACCACGTCGAAATCTATAAAATCACCAATTTTCAAACCTCCCGGAAAACTTTCCAGGTGACTCTCTTTTTTAGCACCAAATAAATGACTGTACAAGAAATGGTAAAAAGAAGTGATCAAAGTGTAGTTTCCATTAGCATATATTTAATTGAACCTCAAATAATTCCATTTTGCTTTCCCAAGTGCGAATTTCACTAATTAAACTGAACGTGATCATCAAAACCGACTTCAAGAACTGTCAGTGTCAATATTCCAAGAAAAATAATGACACTGACAGCTCTTAAACGTGGTTTAATGTGGTCATCGCGTTCAATTTGATTGGAGAAATTCGGCGTAAAAATATTGTTGAACACTCTACTTAATGCACCTCTTTTTGTGAACCTCAAATAATTCCTATTTTGGTGTCTTAAAAATACCAAATAACCAAGTAACTCCGACCAACTTGAATGTACTATCGCGGACACTGGCGCCTGACCACTTTTCGACTTTATTACTTAGGCAATAAGGTCGAAAATTGGTCAGGCGCCAGTATCCGCAATAGTACCTCCAACCTAACCTAACCCAATGGTCGAGGTGCCCTAGCTTACTTTATGCGACCAATTGAGAAAAAAGGCCAAAAAGTTTAAAAGAGGTGCTTTTTTTTTTTAACTGTGCATCATTAGAAGCCCATGTAGTTTTTAAAGGTTCATTAATTTTTTTTAAGCGTTCATCATTAGGTCAATAAGATTTAAGAGGATCAGTTAAATATTACCCTCTATTCCATTTAAGTTTACATAAATTTCGTATAATAAACGAAAAATCGAACATTATTACAGAAAAATGGAAACAAAACAAAAATTTTAGAAATAATATTACGTCATGTCATGAAGGGTGGGTCACGGCATAAAAATAGATTCACAAAAACCGAATCCCACTGTGGATACATAACACCCGTCCTGTACATAGGTACAACCGCGGACATTTGCGGTGAACTACTTTTCACCCTTATGACCTTAGTAATAAGTAATAAGGTTGAAAAATGGTTTACTGCCAGTGTCCGCGATGGTACATAGTCACGTAACTGGATGCAGTTATGTTACGTTAATCACTTATTACTGTACTCACTAATTTAGTACATATCACCCCTCGACTCGGCACTAAAGGCAAAGGCTGTAAAAGGATAAATTAAGTTATTTACAATAGGTACGTCTGCCACATGTCAGTGGTAACAAAACCAGTGTTGGCCCCTTGAAACTCTGTACTACGCTAGGCCAGCTCAAGGTGAAAGTGCTTCCACAAACGTGCGGTTCACTGTACCTACTTTGAAAGGTGTAACTGGTGTGGAATATCGTTTCAGAAACCTTTTACGGCTGCCGCAGACACGCGCGACCTGATTCTGGTGAAACAATTTATATGAAAACTTCACCGAAATTGTTCTGCCGGTGTCGCTTTGCGCCTGTCTACAAGAGCCTTTATCAGCCATATTTGTATTTGCAAAAAAATCAAATCTGTTTTTTATAGGCGGTCTAAGCCTGTTGGGGGGCCGGGGGCGGCAAAACTAAATGGGGGCCCCCGCCCAGGTATGCATAAAAGCTTGAGAAGTAGTATAATATCAGAGAGATATAAGCGAACTGGAAATTTTAAGCTCACTGCCTCGAAAATTTCACGTTTTCTTTCGAGTATTCATACAAATATAGGAAATACTTTGTCGACTTACTACTGAAAATTTTGAACATGAGACGAATATAGGATGTTAGAGCGAGCGAAGAGAGCTCGAAAATTTTGGTAATCCGGATAGGTTAAATATTTTTTTGTGAAAATTTGTACAGATATACCTACGAATCACTTTGTTTGAGGACTAGAGAGCATTAGCGAGCGAAACGGGCTCGAAAATTCTAGTTTCCCGCCCCGGATAGGTAAGGTAGCATACATAAATAGGAGTTACTTTGTCGCCTTACGCAGAAAAGTCTGAGATAAAAGAGAACGTATTGCATACTGTGTTTACGAGCGAGCGCAGCCAGCTCAAATTTTTTTGCACCCTACTTTTATATTTAGCATATCTACGTAGGAGGGTTCCCCAACTACAAACTGGGATTTACTTACTGAAAATATTTTGGTGCCCCCCCCCCCCCCCCCTTAGTTCGCCAATGTATTTTAAATTAGTACAGTTAACCACACATCCATGGCAACAATTGGATATTGATAGCACCTTTATTTTGTAGCTGTAAGGGTGATTTTCGGAGTTCAAGCGTTAGTACCTAGCCTGATTTAGTTTTTCATAGCAATCTAATATCTGAAGAACAACTAAATAATTTGCAAGTTTTCCTAAAACAGTTAAAAAAATATGAGTTCCCTTAAATATTTGGTGGACATACACAATACCAAGTCGTGTTGAATATGCTTGTTTTAAACAGACAAACATTGATATCCATGATCTGAAATGTTTATTAAAATGTGAAAATAAAAAATATACAGTGTGGTCCAAATTCCTCATGCCTCATCGCGGGTATTATCGGATACCCAGGGGTATCCCAATACCCCATTAATGTTTTCGATTTTTTTTAATTTTCGATTTATAGTATTTTTTAAATTTCTTAAAAAAGTCAAGGCAAGCGCTTTAAAAAAAAAAACAATTTAGCATTGTTATGAAATATTCTTTCAGACATAAAATCTTCCTATCATTAATTTTAGATACAAAAATTTTGGTCGATAAGGAGGAATTTACGTTCGCGTGAGTCGAAACTCCTACAATTTTTTTTTTTTTTTGATACTGCCTGGTTCCTAAATTATTTCAAAAACTTAGGCGGAATGTAGGCTAGCACAATATCACAAAAAAGTTGACTCGAACGTAACAATAACTCGAAAATTATCAAGAATCGCGGAACATATATGGGTTATTTTCGGATACGTACGAGCGAACAAAAAAAAACTCGCTCTTTTAAAATTGAAAAACGTTAAGACTTCTGCCTTGACAAATGTTCTTCATATAAGCGGTGTCTTCCTTGTGTCCATATATAGAATAATTTGCTAAAAACATGGACAAAACGTAGTTTCGAGTGTCGCGAGTTCGTGACTGTATTGGCCAGTATGATTTCGCTACTATCAATTGTTCCGCCAGCGCGCGAGTTTTTAATTCCGGGAGAATAGGTATGATGCCTGGGTATAAAAAATGAAATTCTGATTAGTCCGTCAGTCAGATAATGAAAAAACATTAGACACGTATTTTTTGCTTTATCATATTAATAATAAATTACTTAGATAAAACGCATTTTAAGTTGGGGAGTGGGGGTCGCTACGTCACTAGTATGTATAAAATCTACATTTTACCTGAATGTATCGCCGTAATCTTTAGATTACGTAAAAAAAGAAAAAATACGTGTCCAATATTGTTTTATAATCTCAAAGACGGACTAAAAAAAAATTTTTTATTCTTCATCCCTATTTTGATTATTTGAAATTTCATCCGGGCGCCGCACTGTGGATTGAAAAAAGGCTCTCGGAGACATTGGATCTTAAATTTTAATGTGTCGGAACGGAGAGAATAACCGTTATATCACCGTATGCAAGGATACAACGGTTATTCTCTCCGTTCCAGAGATATAAGCATTAGCTTCACACATTATTTTTGTAAAAAAAATATAAATTGCTAATTTGCCTACCTGATTGTATCCTATGATATATTTATGCATAATATTGGCTATTAGAAGCCATTTCAAGCAAAAAATCGACACTTTCAAATTTAAGATCCAATGTCTTCGAGAGCCTTTTTTCGATCCACAGTGCGCAGGGAGATTTAAATTTTCATTGCTGAATTCCGGGAAAGATGGGAACCCTAGGTGTACCTAGGGCATATAGAGCTAATACGTATTTGCTTTAAAAAAATGTTGCCATAGATTCGAAAACCTATCAAGCGTTGACCAATGAGACTTTATAAGATAATTAATTATCTGTTGTTGAGAGACCCCCGGAAGGTCAACGCACAACAACAGATTAAAGTTTTATAGAGCTGGAAAAGGCAGTATACTGAAAGCAGAATATAAAATGCAACAATAACCTTTTTATGTTCTGAACTATGACCTCCACAGTTACTTCAGCAAAAAATCCTGAATTATTATAATTCTTTAAAAATCTATATTTTATTGTGGTGTTTGACAGATAGTTGACACTTGACGATTGACTGACAGTTGATCATTATTACAAGTGAGCGTACCCGACAGTACCTATAGTTTGAAGCAACAAGGACCTCAATAGAACAATATGGACGCCAATTAAGTACATAATAATTAATAAAAATACTTTAAGTTATCAAGCAAATGTTTCAAACATACCGTGGATGCCTTAGTCTTATGTGTTTTGATATTAAGATGTGTGTATTTTAAGTTGGACTCTTTGAGCAAGTTCGCGACCAACTTTGTCTTCTCAGCGGAGTCTTCAATCACGACCCAGTGGAAGTTCTTCACATGCATCAGTGTTTGTGATAACCTGAAAAAGGGAATTGGTTAAACAATCTTCTCTTGTGCAAAAGCTATGAGACATCCATGTTTATGAGGTGAGCAAAGTTGGAGGTGCAGCTGGTTGCTTGAGTGATTTTATATGGCCTCCACTAGTCCACTGTATTTTATGACCCGCGCGTGAGAAGCTTCCATCAGGTTAAGTTACGCTTGCCGGAGTTGGTCTGTGAATGGGTGACCATCTTTAAATACCGAGACTCTTCCGTGCCTCGGAAAGCACTGCAGTACTCTTTTGATTAATTTGGCAATATTACTGTATGAAAATAAGAAATGTGGCTATCTAGCGAACTAGAATATTAATAATGAAATGCAATAATTAATACCGTAACACCGAATATTTAGTTTTAGTTGTAAAAAAAGTATTTGGTTGGAACATCAAATCCAATGTTATAATTGCAATAACAATTAAACATAAATGGTTGGCTGGTTGGTTGTATGGCTGGTTTTGATTAATATTGCCAAATTAATCAAAACAGCGAAATATTTGACATCTATTTGCGACTTTGCCCACTTTCAGAATAGACGCAATTAAAAGGCGAATTCGTAGATGCAGCCCGCAAAATTCATTTTTTTTTACTTTTTTTGCAATTAGCAGGTCATTGTCAGGTTGTATCTTGATCAAAATATGATTCGCGATTATAACACATTATAACAGGTATGTATTTACAGAATTATAATCATTGGAATCATTAATACATCTCTCTAAGATAGATTTGTTACATAAGAACAAATTTCTTGTGGAAAAGTTCATGTAACAAATCTAACTTAGAGAGATGTATTAATGAATAATCGTCATACTTCAGTCAATTTACACAAAACCTTAATAAATTTTACACCTAAATCTTCCTCATGAATCACTCCGTCCATTGGTAAATACCGTTTGAAAATGCGTTCGGTAGTTTATGAGTTTATCGCGTACAGACAGACAGACAGACAGCGGCGGGGACTTTGTTTTATAATATGTATGCATATGTATATAAGGATACAGGTATTGTAAGTCTTACCTTTAATTCATTTGTAAATAGCTGTACCGCAGTGAACTCAATTAGAAGCAAATAATATAATTAATGACTTTATTTTTAACTTTTTTATTGATGACATTTCAAAACTAACGAATAATAACAGATAACAGAAGTTCGCGGCATATACATATATACATACAGGCTTCCATCTCCGAAATTAGTGCTCAGAACGCAGGGATACTTAATTCAATGGAATTTATATCTAAGGATTACGACGACTTGAAAATAAAACTGGCAAACTTGGAGTCTGAACATGAAACCGACCGCCGCTATATCCATGAGGGGGAAGAAAAAATGGACATTATAGAGCGACAACTATACTCCACTAAGTTTGAAATAAGGTATGTGCCCCAGAAGAAAGTAAGGAATACCTCCGCGTCATTGTAACAGAAGCTGCTAACGTGTTTGGCACCCCGATAAATGGCAACGAAATAAAAGATGTCTTTCGTACAAAGAACAAAAACAACACTTCCACAATTACAGTTCATCTTATAAGTTCAATTCCCAAGGGCAGTTTCATAAAAAAGTCTCGCGTCTTCAATAATACTAATAAGCAAAACAAGCTGAGTACATCACATCTAAAACTCGACGGCCCCAGGAAACCTATATAGGTACATATCATACATATCAGAAAAACTTACGCTCAAACCTCAACGAATTTATTATTTAGGTAGCTCGCCGATTTGCGGCTGATAATGAATATAAATACTGTTGCACCTCTTACGGGAAAGTTCTAGTGTGAAAAGCGGATGGCGAGCAACATGTCGTTATAAAAACCGAGGCAGACTTCGACAATCTCCGGCCTAGTAAATGACTAATGTCTGGAGTTGGTTGCCTACCTAAAATACTAATTGTGTCTAGCTTGATGTCTTCATATTTATCTTTTTATAAAACTTTGTTATTTTGTAAGCCTAAACTAACACATATTCAATCACACGCACATATTTATCACATATTTATCTTAACACAGAAAAACTCTATTCTACCCATAAAAGCACACCTCTTAATAACTTAATACGAGGTTAAAAGTAACTACTTACAAAATTTCTCACAAATACACTCATAGATAACGTACATACGTTGTTCTATGTGTGTATTTATTGAAAGTTGTATGTGGATTTACAACTGGACATTAAAAAAAAAAAATGTTTCAATAATAATAATAATAATATCAGCTACGCCGATGATATGGCACTATTGAGCCCGTCAGTCTCTGGCTCGAGAAAGCTGTTGGATGTTTGTGAGAGGTATGTTGAGGAACACTGTTTAAGATACAATGCCAAAAAGAGTGAGGTTCTTATTTTTGGAGCTAAGTCCTAAGAATGTTTTCCTCCTATTAAACTAGCGGGTAATATCTTAAATCGTGTTCAACAATTTAAATATCTCGGCCATATTGTTACGGCGGGCATTAAAGATTGAAGAGCATTGGCGGTTCGATGCAACATGCTTGTCCGTAGGTTTGCTCGTTGCACGTGTAAAGTGAAACTGACGCTTTTTAAAGCATATTGTCAGATATTTGACATGTGCAGCCTTTGGACAAGTTGTACGCAGAGAGCCATCAATGTTCTTCGAGTTCAATACAACAATGCGTTCAGGATGTTGTTGGGGCTGCCACGCTTCTGCAGTGCATCGGGAATGTTTGCTGATGCGCACACTGATGGTTTTGCAGCGATCAGACGTAAGCGTGCCGCATCGCTGCTGCACAGGGTCAGGGGCAGCTCGAAGTCTCCTGAATGTCATTGCGGGGAAATATGATTGCCCGCTCGTCGATTATTTGTCCAACCTGCATGTTTTACTACCATAGATATTAAGATCAATGTTTACTAACAAATTATGGAAATATTATTCCGATATAAAATGATTATTATTAATAATAACATAATATTATTATTATGTACAGATGGGAAGATGTGCTTTTAATAAAGCAAGTAGGTAGTTACTTACAATAGTTTGAGGGGTTTATTTATAAACATTGCTTAAAGTTAAGTTATGGTTAGCGACTATACTCCTCATTATTTAAGGAATAATTAAGTTGAATAAATGTACTCAAACTTGTGTAATATAGTAGACTTTCCTGTTATTATCAGATTACTAGGTACTTTTTTTTTATAGCGTCAAACTCACTTCCCGTTGCCATTAAGGAAAACTGTTAGAACATTAATAGTTCTGGAAATTATTGCAAAGATAATTAAGAGAATTGAAATATATTTTTTTATCCATTTATTACACCGCAAGTCGAAATACGACATATCACAGAGCAGAATTATCTGTAGTTGACCAAAACAATGATTTCATCAAGATAGTTTACAAACATTAAATTCTGCTGTTTCTATCATATCTCTCTCTATACACTAACCATAGAGCAAAACTAGCAAAATGTTAAAGGGTAATAGAAAGAAGCATGCTAGGAGTAAAACTAAAGGATAAAATCAGAAACACAGATAAATAAGAAGAAAAACGAAGGTTACGGGTGTATTGGTTCAACCATTTCAAATGGGGCTGGACAGGACACATGCTTCGATGTAAGAGAAACAAATGGAGCAAGCAAGTGACTCTGGTACCCAAGAGATGGGACTAGAAACCGAGGGCACCCAAAAACAAGATGGGAAGACATCCGTCTAACCCTAGGTCCATACTGGACCAGACTTGCCAAGAACAGAACACAATGGAGGCAGTTGGAGGAGGCCTATGCCAAAGCAGACTGAGCTGCGGGACATATTATGATTAATTACCCAAATACTTTCTGTTAACAAATTCATTATGTACCAAAAGTTTGGAAATAATGAGCTTTATTATTATTATTTCTCTATACAGTCTCTACAAATTATTGTAAATCATTTATAAGTATAAAATTATTTATCATGCGTAGCTTTATTAAAGCAGTGCACTAAAGTTTTATGTCAGTGTCTTCACAAGCTTTGAAGGTATTCCAATACTTAGGGCATTATATTAATGAATATTAAGCCATCTGCTTTATCTAGTGTGTGGCTGAATTAATTTCCACACTAACAAATAGATACCTAAGCACTTAGGCTGTAAGTATAATTTATTTTATTGTGAATCAGACATTATTCCCAGAATCAAAAGGTGAGTTATTAATTAAAGATGAGATTTCTTCGAAACCCACAAAGCTTGTTAGACATACTTTCGGTACCTGCTGCACATTCTCAAGGTACTAATTGTGCAAGCCTATTAATTAACCAATTAAAATAATTTTCGGCTTACGAAGAGTACCTTTCCATTGCCAAATACCTTAGCCAAACAAATACCTTAGCCAAACAAATGAGGTAAGTTATACTATAAAATCAAGGGCAGACGAATCACGATAAACAATTCTTACCTTGTAAGATCCGCCTTTTGTGCGAGTCTCAGGTACGTTGGAGTAATCCCGTAAATCACTGGGAGATATGAAGTCACTTCTGCATTAAACTGACATTGAAAAACGGGCCTAGTATTAAATAAAAATAATATTACGAAAATCAACATCCCGATTGCTAGGTATTGCTTCTTGATGTTTACAAAAGGCATCTTATTGTCGATCACGTTTCGTTTAATTATTTTTTACGAACACTTCGCACGCGCGTCTTACAGTCGATAATGCATTCTTTTACAGTTCAGTTTACAATTAATTGTAAAATAACTCGTAACTCGAGTCCGCTGATGCGGCCGATTCGCCGTCGACGAATGACAGATTGATTTGACGCTTTCATTCACAGATATTTTACGTTCTGCATGCGTCAGAACATAAAATAAATAGCATAAGTCGATAGGTTGTCTCTTTCTGTCTAACGTAAACATCCACTTCCACAAAAAAGACGGAAGTTTCACAGCAGTGCAGATGTACTTGAGGAACTGAGGAATGGGCATGTAGAATAACGTTTAGAAATGTGTATCCGGTTGGAGTTACTGAGTATTCAAGTAAAATATTTATATGTTTTTAAATAATACTGTATTTGTTCTGTTTGTTTGGTGTACTGTAATTATTTTTGTGTTGTTGTGTTAGGGTCTACCTTTTAAACAACAATTCTTTTAAATGCTGAGATAAGGGTATTACTAGCGTCATAGCGTCATCTGTTACGTTTTTATAAAACTAACTAGAAGTCAATTCAAAACTGGTTCTTATTTTCCTCAATAGATGGCAGTAAAAGTAAGGACAAACTACAAAAAAAATGTGTTTCGTGTTTTTTTAGCCTATACCTCAAAACTATGAATAGTTTTGAGGGTAGGGTATCAAATAAACTATTGGGAGAAATCCCCAATAGTATTATGTTATGATATAACGAGATGTTATAGGAGAGTTGTGTTATGATTATAATTCTGTAAAGCGAGTCAATCCAGTCCATGCTAGACTGGATCATATCGGCTACATTATTCCAGTCAGTCAGTCAGACTAAAAACAACAATGTATGTTCACTGTTCAGCGTTTTTAATCGAGCACTGGCTTTACAGTACTTTTGAGTTTATACTATACTGGCCTTCTATACGCGGGCCCAGTCGTGTTCGAATTATTGGTTCTAGGATATGCCGTGTCCTCACGACGCAAAGTAAAGCGCCTGAGCCTACAACCTATAGGTACTCGTAAGCCCGTTACCACTGGGCCACCACTGCTCCCTGGGTCACCACTGCTCCCTGGGCCACCACTGCTTCCTGGGTCACCACTGCTCCCTGGGCAACCACTGCTCCCTGGGCCACCGCTGCTGCCTGAGTCACCACTGCTCCCTGGGTATGATAAGATTTCATAACTTCAGAGTACCGATTTCTTTCAATAAATATTGTGATTAAGAATTTATTTCATACATGTAAACTAATAGTGGGTACACTTTACACGCATGAAATAAATGACCTAAGATGTCAATAGTTGGAAACACAGCGATATAGATACCTCTCCAGAAGGCACCTGCTCCACAGCCGGCGAATAAAGGCTCGACGCGGCAGTGCGACACGACTCTAGTAAAACTATTTCCGTGAGGTTTTCATAGAAATTGTTCTACTAGAGTCGCGTCGCGCTGTCGCTTTTCGCTGTCGCTTCTCGCCTGTCTGCGGGTAGCCTTAACGAGAAGCGAGTAGAGGTAGCAACTAAAAACAAGTTGGCGAGCAGCTAGTGCGCGTCGGCGACGAGCAATTGTTCACTGGTATGCGTTTCGTATTTGTATTTCTCAGCGAGTGTCCTGCCCACCAACCGAGCATCACTGAGCGAGTACTCTCTTTGATAGCTCTTGTCCCTGCAAGAAACGAGTACTCGCTGGCGCGTGGCGGTGTGAACAGTCAGCGATCAACTACCTATTAAAAGCTCCCAGGCAAGGCAGTCAGCAAACAGGCGCGACGTGACTCTAGTTGTTTTATTGTTTTATTAGAGTCGCGTCGCGCTGTCACGTCGCGACTCTAATAAAACAATTTCAAAGAAAACTTCACGGTAAAACAATTACCGGTGGCGGTATCACGTCGCGCCGGTACGCCCGAGCCTTAAAATGTATCTCTTTTCCGGCCATGAGAATACCAGCGCTGCGACACTTATATTTAAATGTCGCAGCATCATGGTGAGATAGGAGCTTTTTGGCCTCGTACAGGACCTTTTTATTTTCATTTTATATAATTTTGAGTTTTATACATTTATCATTGTGTGTTTAGTTCAGTTTCTGATGTTCCTGTGCGAATCACCATAAATCTTTTTTTTCTCATCCTTTTACTTTCACGGAACCTTTAATCTTCTGTACGTTTCTTGACGGAGAAAATCGTCGCTTCCTTGTCTGTGGGACAGGTGCCGAAGCCAGAAACTATAAAATAAAATGTGGTACAAGCAACAGGTTGAAGATAAACCCTCTTTCCTTCGCGATACCATCTAAACCTTTTCAAGTCAATAGGTAACATTGACTTTAAACGCCACTTCAGTTTATTTCAGTAAAAGGAGTAGTTGGTAGGTATGGAATGAAATAGAATAGAATACCTACTCTTTATTATGTTGGTGACACTATGGGCGGTCATAGCGCTAATATCGATCTTTTAAAGACATCTCTGGATGGATTAAATAGGTGAAAGAACAGCTATCTAATTACGCAAACCATTTTCGTAAACGATTACGACTAATCTGTTTCATTTTGACAGTTAATCAACATTAATTGCGTTATTTACGTTGTTGAGCATTTAGGAGCATGAGGAACAGGGTGTAAAGTTCACTCATCCACCATAGAAAAGGGAGGATCCTCCGACCAGACGGGTGTCGTGTCTGGCGGGCAACTGCCCAGAGGTTGAAGTCGGGAAGCTTGTATATATGTTTATCGCGCGGTAAACTCTAAATGCGCGATGCAGGATTTATGTGACGTCAGGATGTTGTGTAACGTCAGGTCTTTGATGCGTAGTTCGCATGTAGAGATGTAGATGCCGCTACATCACTCCCCTCCGGAGACCGGAGGTCGATAGTGGGCTGAGCCTTGCTGTGCCAGCTGTGGTTCCAGTGAGTCGGGACAGGGTGCCGCATAGTTCGCGGTGAGTCGGAACTGTCTGCGGTGATTCCCCAGTGAGTCGGGGTGGCGCTGCGTCTTGATCCAGTGGGTCGGATGTGGTACAGCGCCGGGTTGTGGTTGAGGGTGATGACCAGGAATGCGCGTTCGCTGCATGCTGGTGGTCAGGATACCCGTTGAAGCCGTGGGTGCTGACTGGCTGTGTGACTCGCCTCACGAAAGCTTGTGGGAGTGATGATGATGATGACGTCACGCTGAAGAAGGCTGCGTTGACGTTCCTACTCGGGGACACCAATTTAGGGGTATGAGGAACAGGGTGTAAAATTCACTCATCCCCCATAGAAAAGGGAGGATTCTCCGACCAGACGGGTGTCGTGTCTGGCGGGCAACTGCCCAGAGGTTGAAGTCGTGAAGCTTGTATATATGTTTATCGCGCGGTAAACTCTAATTGCGCGATGCAGGATTTGTGTGACGTCAGGTCTTTAATGCGTAGTTCGCATGTAGAGATGTAGATGCCGCTACAAGCAGATTGTTTTTTCCAATTTATGAAGCAATGGGTTAGCAATCTGTTTTAAAACGATTCAGATTTTGATTCATCGTGTATTACGCAATTAGGGTACATGTGTATTGCAGTGACTTGCTGCGAGTCTGCTGACTTAGATGCTGTAGTGTATCTATTTAATAGGTATGCAATCATTATCTCATTCGCACAATTAGTGATGTACCCGCTGACACTAATTTCATCTGTCAGTCACCACGAATGGCGGGAAAAAGTTGAAAGTGAAGCAGTGCCTATATTATATTAGGGTTCCGTACCCGAAGGGTGCCAAACGGAACCCTATTACTAACCCTCCCTATGTCTGTCTGACTGTAAGCGGGCTGTATCTCATGAACCGTAATAGGTAGACAGTTGAAGTTCGCAGATTGTGTATAATGTTTATGTATTGCCGCTATAACAAGAAATAATCAAAATTAAAAAAAATTAAAAAAACTGTGATGTTGCAATGGCATGTAGGCTACCATAGATGATCTATACTTAATATTATAAAGAGGTTTTGTTTCTTTGTTCGTATTTTTGTTTGTTTGTAAGTTTCTATGTAGGGGGCCGGAACTACCAATCGGATTTCAAAAAAAATCTTTTTGTATTGGATAGCTCCGGACGCAGTCGCGCGCAGAAGCTAGTCAGTAATAACTTCAGTTTTGTTTGTACCTAGATGTAATCTACTTAAGTAAAATTTCCAGAAAAAAATGTTGATGTACAGAAATCTGCCAGATTACGCGATTGGTAGGCACAGTCTTAATCTGTGTAACAACTCACCATTGTTACATTTTTTTACCAAAAACGTGACCCTTTCATCGAAAAACCATTTAAAACAGATTTAAAAACATCACGAATGGATTCACCAAAATGTTAAAATGACGTTAGCAATAATGGGTCTCCGAAATAGCTACAGTTAAAACTCAATTCGGTGTGGAACATGGGATAGGTACCTAAATAAATTCGAATAACCTGCATAATTATGAACTTTTTATCCAGTAACCTAATTGCGTAATACACGATCAATCAGAATCTGAATCGTTTTGAAACAGATTGCTAATCCATTACTTCATAAAGAAAAAGAATCTGCTCAACAACGTAAGTAACGCAATGAATGTTGTTGAACTGTCAAAATGAAACAGATTAGTCGTAATCGTTTACGAGAATGTGTTGCGTAATTAGGTAGCAGATTTATGAAAGTAAACGAACCAAAAGGAGTATGTAAGGATCGTAACAGGTGACGTTTTGTAGTTTCTGCCTACCCCCATGGAAAGAAGGCTGGAGTTTATGAATGGTCTATTCAAATCCTTCTTTCGAATTGATGTTATTTCTACTTAAACAAACATCAACTTTGTGTATGTGTAAATAAAGTTGATTTGAGACTGACTAGTAGGTACTGTTGAAAAAGTCATAAAAATATTAAGTTGTAGCGCAAACTGAACCAAAAGTTTAGGCATTACAGTTGTTTTTCCTAAAAACTCGTGTTTGTTTACTTGTTTGGCAAAGAAATTGCGAACGCAGTATTATGTATGAACTCTTTTAGATTAGCCTTCTATTACACTCTGCCTTTTTTTTTGAGGATGGGAAATCATCAAATGACTTCTCCCGCTCTGGGCGGAGCGAGAGGGCGTGTCAGACTTTTACTGACTAAAACCCACCCGTGTTCCTTCCGTTGTCCGTGTGCCGGGGCCGCGATATCCCTTTCGGAAAAACCCGCAACCCCAGCAGGCATTGGTCCTTACGGACCCCGTCAGTTGGTGCTGACATCTCTTTGAGGCGCGCGTGGAACACAACGAGCCGTCGACCCGGGCCTGGTCCTTAACAGACGGTGAGCTACCCATTGCTCACCGTCTGCAAACCCGCGCGTACGGTGGCCGGAAGTCGGCTCGTGACTCCCGACGCCCGGGGCGTCTCCTGCGGTGACTAGGGGCGCGAGGGCGTGCAGCTTGCATCTCCCTCGAGCGCTCCGCCTCCTTCTTCGCGAGCATAACTGCTTCACAGAAGGAGATGACGGCCTCCCATGCACTCTCGCTCCGAACCATGGCCTGAACCAGGGCCAGACGCGAGAGATCGCCGCCGCCGATCGCCTCCGTGAGGACACGGCGGTGCTCCGCCCAAGCAGGGCAGACCTACACCGTATGCTGCACCGTGTCCTCCGGGCGATCCACACCGTGGTGACAGCCGGGCGTTTCCACCCGCCATATGCGGAACAGGAACCTCCCGAAACAGCCGTGTCCGGTGAGGACCTGCGTCAGACGGAAGGTGAGGACGCCGTGGCGCCTCTCTAGCCACTCCTCAAAGAGGGGACTTATCGCCACAATTGTGGCGGGCCCAATTACACTCTGCCTAATGCAGTAGGTACCTAAATGAAACTGTGGAAAAAAAAGAAGGAAGAAAACGAAAAAAATATTATTTGATCCAGGTTAACACAAACAATATTCACACAAGAACAAATATAAAAACAGAGAAAGCAAACAGCATTGTGTGCCTCACGGCTGCGGCAAATCTAAAAGCGCAGTTTAGCTTAAATGCCAGACATCTAGTGCCTGATTTTCAACTGATACCTATGTTTCGAGTACGTCTTACGGATGTAAATCTGTTTTGTAGTGTGTACGAGTAAATAAATAAGAAATAAATAGATATATGTAGCAAATAATAATAAAATAGATTTGATGTAATTAAATTTTAAAATAATTGAAGAATTATACATTGATGTTTAACAAAATAATAGATAATAAAAAAATCGTTGCCCATCCATGAGATACTGCCGTAGGCGTATGAAAGCATTAACAGTCACCAATCAAGTAGATAGGCACCCACGATCAATACTAGATATCTGATAGCTTTGCAACCTTTCAACAAAAATTTGTACCTTACTATGACGTTTAAAATGTAATGTAATATTACCTAATCAATTTTATTAATGACTAGCGACCCGCTTCAGCTTCGCACTATTTTAACGACTTGACAAAACATACCTACCTACGAAATCCTTATCTTTATCTTACCTTGTATTTTTGTCTGTCTGAACGCGATAAACTCAAAAACTACTGAACGGATTTTCAAACGGTTTTCACTAAGGGACGGAATGATTCATGAGGAAGGTTTGAGTGTATAATTCATTAAGGTTTTGTGTAAATTGGCTGAAATATAACGATTATTGTTGAAGATGTCGGAAAAAATCATGCCGACTGGGAGCTTTATTGGCGTGCGGCGTGTAAACCGTTAGAGATACATAAAATTTATGTTGTACAGTTTTATACGTCTTAAAAAGTTCAATAAAAAAGTGCCCAACGGCATATGTTTATCTTCTAAGGATGACCCACAGTAACCAATATTATCTTTCAGAATTGGATAGTTATTTTATTGTTATTTACGAAGCTATTATGACCGGTATCATATTAATCCTTATCCAATAAAATATATTATTTAAATTGGGCATTTAATTTAGATTAAAATATGCCTAACATCATATCATTTAAATGAATTGTTTAAAAGATATTACAGATTTAAAATTACGCGTAACAAAATAATAATGGTTGACGGCAACGTGGGCGCAGCGGTAGGAGTCAATGATCTTTTCCTCGGCTATTAGGTATGTAATCCCGGTAGTACGTTCTCGTGGGATATTTTCCGACATCCACGCGGGCGAAGCCGTGGGCAAAATATTCATGTTTAAAACTCATAAACGTTCCGGAATTATTTCTCTAATTGATGGTGAAAACGACATCAAAATCCGTTGTGTAGTTTGGAAGAACAACGCGGTTACACAGCAGACACGAAAAACGAATTTAATTTATAATATTATGTATAGAAGCTATTTTCATATTCGAGTCAGGGTTGATCAGTCTACTCCTAGACATATGATAGGCCTCTCCAATTACACATAAGTCAACTCGATCCTCGACGTCTCAACAATTATTATGCTCATAAGTACTTAAGGCGACGATAACCGACTTTTAATGATTTTATACTGAAGAACACGGCTAAATGTGTAGTGTTAATGATTTGGAAAAAATATATGTTAAATTAAAGAATTTCCTGATAACACAGTAAATGAATATTTTAGATTATGTTTGTATTACATAGTGAAATTAATTTGTAAAGTTATGTCTAACGCACATAAAAAACGGAGAATCACGCAATCTATCAAGCGTATTTATTATTGATCTTTTAGTATACGTGTTTTATTAAAATACCTTTTGCTTTATGTATAATAAATTAATAATGCGTCTAATTTTGGACAGCGCTCCTTGATGGGCGAGTCCTATGACTGGCTGGACATACGACGCGTTGCGTGATCTCAGTACAGAACACGCAAGCTGACTACTCAAGGTCACTGGCAAATATCTGCGTCTTAAATAAAAATATTTAGGGCTTATTAAAAGTTATTTTACTTACTTAGTAAGAAAAGTAATGTTAATTAAGGCCTTTACTAAGTTTTAATTTCAAAACTGTTTATTAACTTAAAATTATTTGTAGGTTTAACTTAAAATTATGAATATTAATTGTTTACAATAGAGTAATAAGGAGTTAAATAGCTCTTCCCTTAGGGTATTATGAGAAGCGGTTAGTTTTAGGGATTCAGTAGGGATGACGCCTGGGTAAAAAAAAAAAAAAAAACTAGTTAGTAGGTCAGTCAGATAATAAAAAAATATTAGATACGTATTTTTTGCTTTATCATATTAATAAAAAAATACTTAAATAAAACGCATTTTAAGTTGGAGAGTGGGGGTCGCTACGTCACTAGTATGTATAAAATCTACATACTCGTGACGTCATCGCACATTTTACCTCAATGTATCGCCGTAATCTTTATATTACGTAAAAAAAGAAAAAATACGTGTCCAATATTTTTTTATAATCTCAAATATGGACTAAAAAAAATGTTTAGTCATCATCCCTATTTAAACGCCGTTTCAATTAAAAAAATATTTGTGGGTTTCCGATGGTTGGGTTTTAGGGCTCCGTACCTCAAGAGGAAAAAACAGAACCCATCAAGGATCACTTCGTTGTCCGTCTGTCTGTCCGTCGAGATTCCTTTTTTTCCTTTTTCTCAGGAACGCGTTGAGATATCAAGTTGAAATGAATATCAAATAAGTAGGTCTATGGTCCCTTGAAGCTCTAAAAAGATCAAGCTTCTAAGTTAACGCAATCAAAAATACGGCTATTTATGTGACTTACTCGTATTTTGATACAAATAAATCAAAGCCTTATAGGGTACTTCCCGTTGACCTAGAATCATGAAATTTGGCAAGAAGCAAGGTCTCAGCGCACAAGTAAAAGGTCCGAAAATCATTAATTTCTAGTTTTATCTTAAACTAAATTATTTTTTTTGCAATTACAAACTTAAATTTGCAGCTGGATAAATAACCGTGACGTATATCGATGTATTGAAGAACATTCAACAACAAAGTTAAGTTTGTTCTTGGGATAAATTCATCCCAACTACGGAACCCTTCATTGTGCGTGGTCCGATATGCACTTGGCCAGTTTTTATTTTATTTATGTCTGTGCCGTAGGTGAGCGTGGTAATTTGGGCACGCAACAATTGTGGCGATAAGTCCCCTCTTTGAAGAGTGGCTAGAAAGACGCCACGGCGTCCTCGCCTTCCGCCTGACGCAGGTCCTCACCGGACACGGTTGTTTCGGGAGGTTCCTGTTCCGCATAAGGCGGGAGGAAACGCCTGGGTGTCACCACTGTGTGGATCACCCGGAGGACCCGGTGGAGCATACGGTGGAAGTCTGCCCGGCTTGAGCACCGCCGTGTCCTCAAGGAGGCGATCGGCGGCGGCGATCTCTCGCGTCCGGCCCTGGTTCAGGCCATGGTTCGGAGCGAGAGTGCATGGAAGGCCGTAACTTCCTTCTACGAAGCAGTAATGCTCGCGCAGGAGGAGGCGGAGCGCGCGTGGGAGACGCAAGATTCGCGCCCTCGCGCCTCTAGTCGCCGCAGGAGACGCCGCGGGCGTCGGGAGTCACGAGCCGACTTCCGGCCACCGTAGGCGCGGGCTTGCGGACGGTGAGCAATGGGTAGCTCGCCGTCCGATAAGGACCAGGCCCGGGTCGACGGCGCGTTGTGTTCCACGCGCGCCTCAAAGAGATGTCAGCACCAACTGACGGGGTCCGTAAGGACCAATGCCTGCCGGGGTTGCGAGATTGTCCGAAAGGGATATCGCGGTCCCGGCACACAGGCAACGGAAGGAACACGGGTTGGTTTTAGTCAGTATAAGTCTGACACCGTCAGGCTCCGTTCAGAGCAGGAGAAATTATTTGACAATTTCCAAACCTCAAAAAAAAAAAAAAAGGTGAGTGTGGTGATTAATATTCGTTTGAATGAATAGATTCCTTTGCTTACAGTGAGGTTTTCAAAATCATACATACGTATAATATTATAAATCACTTACTTTTACCAGAATTAAGGGTAGTGTGTAAACTTCCTGATATTCCTAAATAGAAATAGACACGCCCCCATTGAAAAAGTATATTTAACCGTTAATGTGGGCGTGCGATAGTAAAAATGTAGGTGTGTAATAGTATAGTAAATAGTACCGTTCTACCTACTCATAATTATAATTAGAACGAGTAGATAGATAGAGCGTTAGCAGTAGCGAGGGTTAGCGCCTTCCAAGTACCTACCTACTTTTATAAATATCTCGGTTTTTGCCATCAAAACTGGCTCGTGAAATCTGCTGTCTACGTAACACATTTTCGAAAATGATTACGACTAATCTGTTTCATTTAACAGTTCAAAAACATTCATTGCGTTTTTTTCGAACTTATGAAGCAATGGATTAGCAATCTGTTTTAAAAGATTCAGATTCTGATTGATCGTGTATTACGCAATTAGGGTACAGAATTGGCCGACAATTCGTCAGTTACGCAATTCTAGTACCTATCTACCTAATGTTCGAATTTCCGGAATACAGTTAGTAATAAAATAATCTTGTAGGGTCCACTTCACCGTCCGTTTACTAATACTTTTTTATTACATACCTTTCAATCTGAACTTTTTCCAATAAGCCAAAACTTCTCTTGATATTATAAAACTGAAACACAGTTGGTATAACCATCTTTATTTTGTGTAGTAGGTGCAAAGAGAACAAAAAAAAATAAAAAAAATCCTCTAAAGAAATTGAGAACCCGCAAAACCCATCAGTAGGTTCTTCAGCTTCTGAATCAGAGGAACATTGGTATTTTTCAGAATTGGTCTCCAATCTGACGAACCAACAAAATCCCAATGAAACTGAAAGCGATCAGTACATCTAAACTGCATTCAAGAGCTGTCAGTGTTAATATTCCACAACATTGACAGTTCTTTCTTGAAGGCGGATCAAATGCTGATCGCGTTCAGTTTTATTGCTGAAATCCGCCCTTAGTTGTTAAACCAGAATCCTTTACAGCCCGGTGTTACCCCAAAACCGAAGCTATTAAGCTAAACAAGTTTAGTTCATCGGAACCTAGTCATCTACATGTTAATCATCAATTTATACTTTAACTTGAAGTGGCAACCCGATGGCTTCGCACGGTTGTTGACTTGACAAAACATGAAGATTTCTTTATATAAGTTTAATTTTAATATATTATCCCTCTCAACGAGAGGAGGCCTATGTCTCAGTAGTGGGAATATTATAGGGTGATTATGCATACCTACACATGAGCGTCATCAGAGCACACGCTCGTATCCTCGTCGTCAGAAACAGAAATAGTCATCGCAAAGCCGAAACCGGCATAGAATGTTTTAAAATGTTTGTTTGTTATGATTTCACGCTGAAATGGCTCAACGGATTTGGATGAAATTTAGCACACGGGTAAACCATGACCTAGATTAGGACATATGTTACTTTTTATTCCGATATTCCGATTGAATCAACACTTATGCGAGTGAAATCGCGGGGTACAGCTGGTGATGTATATAGATATACATCGAATTAAGTGGGATTAAATCCTAATTCGATGTAATCTGTATCTGATCGTCTGAGTCCCATATCAAAGATAGTCCACGAACGGCTTGTTTGAAATTTTCTCAGAATTTTACAGATGGATCGACCACCAAGTAGAAACGCTTTTCAATTTCTACTTTGAGAATGTTTTATTGGAATGAACGGGATATTGCAACACTCATACTTACCGGGATACTTCGGTAACCGATCGTAAATATTTGCGCATTTTATGTTACTTTTAATATTGTTCAAATTTGTTCCTAAATAAATGTAAATAAACCTTATATATTATACCTTGGCCAATTTTTTTTTCTTTACATGACATCACACCTGTATGGTGCACCTATAGTAAACCCACATTTCACCATGTAATAGGGGCAGTGGTGTAACTACTAAGGTGCAAAGTGGTGCGGGGACAAGGGTGCGCGGTGTTTAGGGCCCACTCAGTGTCCGGGGCAGGAGGTCTGTTAACAAGGCACATGTCGAGAGCCTCATTCGGCGAAAGAGTGTCGAAGGTGGAAGAAAGTGCACCGTAATCCAAAAAGATAGAAAGGTCAAAAGATAGAAAGGTCAAAAGAAAACGGTAGGTACTATATGAATGGTCAAAAGAAAATCTAACCTATCCGAGGTCTTGTTCTAAAATTTTCGAGATCTAGTATCCCAGGTTCTCTTAGAAAATTCACTGTCAAACCAGTGTAGCGCATGGCAACCAGCGCCTGGGAGATGGGTGACGGGGGCACAATCTTCTTTGGCGGGCCTCTAATCTGAAGTTACGCCCCTGAATAGAGTGCGAGCCTATTGTCATCAACCGGGCATGAATTCCGACTCCGGGCTGCTACTGAGCAATTGTAGATGGAAAACCCACAATTACACTTTGTCCAACCCGGGAATCGAACCCAGGACCACTTTTTCAATTCATATGTACTTTCTGAGTTTATCTGGAACATTACTGACATCGGTGAAGAAAAAGTATCGTGAGGAAATCTGGACTTTACAGTTAATATAAGTTTGAAATAGGCAACCCGTCTTGAGCAAGCGTGGTGATCAATGCTCGTGCCTTCTGTGTATGAGAGCCTTTGCCCTGCAGTAACAGGCTGGTATTTTTAGGGTCGTTGGCAATAAAATAGCCTTCAGAAGCAACTGCCGAACATTTTTCTACGGCATAAGCTGTTCTTATATTATCATTTCGATGTTATTTGAATACCGATACAAAACAGTAAGAAAAGAAGATTGTGATAACTGTGTCAAAGAACAATGTTTTTTTGTTGTTTTTTTTTTAAAGTTGACTAATCTTAGACATATAAAGTTGTCTTAGACATAATATCAAATTTTACACTAAAATAGTAAAATATATATATAATATGTACAAGTATATAAAGGAAATAATACATTAAAAGAAGAGCTCAGAACAACTGAACAATTCGTTAGCGTGTTTATTTATACGTATATACAACTTTCTGCAACATATAAAGCTTTTTTTTTTTTTTTTCAGGATGTGACATCATCAAATGACTTCTCCCGCTCTGGGCAGAGCGAGAGGGTGTGTCAGACTTTTACTGACTAAAACCCACTCGTGTTCCTTCCGTTGCCTTTGTGCCGGGGCCGCGATATCCCTTTCGGACAAACCCGCAACCCCAGCAGGCATTGGTCCTTACGGACCCCGTCAGTTGGAGCAGAGATCACATGTTAGGTGCATTGTTTGTGTGGAAAAAACACATTAAAAAGATGTCTTGATTTTAAATAAATAGTAGGTGCAAAAGAAATCAAAATTCTAAAGCCGATAACACGTGGGCCTTCTCGGAAACTCTAGCAACTCAGCATTGACATTAACAGTACCTTAATGACAGCTGGGATCAACGGCTTAACGTACTTTCCGAGGCATGGAGGGGTCTTAGTATGTAAAGATGTTCACCCATCCACGGACCAACCGGGGCAAGTGTAGCTTAACCTAATTGATCGACTCGTGCGGCTGTTATTACTTAGCCACAAATCCCTTACTTCACTGAAACGTTTGTAAATTCATCAAAATATGGGCGTAAACAAATGTAGGTACCTCTTGTTGCCGTTTCTGGGTGCGTAGGCGGATTATTACTAATGTTTTTGTTAAAGACAATAGGTACCATTTATATATTTGCCTACGTAAATAGATACGCATTTACCTCTTAAATAAGTAGGATATGTATGGATGATACATCCATAAATAATCCTCTGTGCATGTTCAATAAGTTTAAAAATGTATTATATTGTACCTGAATTAATACACACACACACACAGGGTGTGGGTGTGTACAGACGTAGGCAAAATATTAGAAGGTAAAATATTTCAAATTCTTAGTGCTTGATTCTCGGAACGACTTAATCAATCTAATTTATCAGTAAGTGAGTAGGAGATTTAGAACTGATATTTATTGATTTTCTTTTACGATTGGTGTACGCAGATAATATGTTTATTTAATAAAAAAAATACAGTAAGAAAATAGTAAAATATTACCGCACCATATCATTTCATCCACGCTGCTACGTCGTAGCGTCTGCTACGAATGAGTCTCAGGCGTAGCTTTGTAGTCTTGCTACGCGCGTAGCGCATAACTGACATGAAATTTTGTGATCAAGAAATAACTACTGCTGATACAGTAAGTTCATTACGATTCAGATGAAAAATGCTTTTGATGCACGGAAAGGTACAACAATGCATAACCTGACTAGAGTATAAAATAAATGTGGCAGAAACTTGTAGAAACAATTTTCCAACTAAATGCCAACAACATATTGTAAAAGGTTTAAATTACATTGTGCAACAGAAACCTTTCCACAGGCTGACAGGCAGTTACAATGTAATTAACTACTCGGCGCTTGTTTAATTAAACAAATTAATATAAAATTATTCACTACAATGCCATGTGAACTATTCATGAAATTCAAGCAAGAGAGGCGTACTAAATAAATATGTACCAAAACTCGGAAAGGCATGCGAAAGTTTTGCTCGAGCACTTCACAAGTGCGAGGAATTCAACCTTTTCATGTACCAACAATCGCAGCAGTAATTTTGCGTTGTATTACGAGCTCGTTACAAAAAGCTGAGTGTATAAAGTGGGCGACTTATGGGAGCTATGCGTCCGCTAATGTAGCACGCAGGTAGTTTGTGTTCACCGAACCATTTCATTGTAAAAGCGGTATAGATAGGACAGGGACGAGCTGGCTGGAGGTCGGCCCGGGCTCACCTGTGCGCCAGACCCATAGGCGCGTCATACACTCGCACAGACGCGCGGACGCGGACAGGCGCGCGCAGTCCGCGTGCGGACAGGGGCGGGCCACACACCAGCGCAGGGTTAACAATGAAGGGTGTAGCGCGCGGGCCGCACGCACACAGACGCGCCCCGCAGGCAGGCGGGCGGCGCAGCTCGGGGCACTGGCGGGCGAGCTTTCCCGCCGCGAGGACCTCCGAGCCGGCCCGCGTCGCCGGCGCTCGCAAACCACTTGTTGAATCTTACAGACTTTTCACACCTTAACCGAACTCGCTCGAGTCACGTCGCGCGTGTTAACACTACGCTCTCGTGTCCGATTTTCTTTGATTTTGTTTCGTTTCGGTTTGTATTTTCTACTTCTGAGCTGATCTCGAGCTACCTGTGATGCCTACTCTTCGCTTCCTCTCTGCCTTCTCTTCACTCCCACATACGCTTCGTTTTGTCTTCCTGTCAGTGTTATTATTGTTACGGACGGCTCTCTCAGTAACATGATCCTGAGCGCGTTGTAACTTGTTGTAACTTTTGAGATATTTAGAAACTGTTGTTGATACTCGCATCTGTGTTACCTGTTGACTACTTACTTATTATAAATTAGAGAATTCTGAATTAAATAAATATAAACGTCGCTGTAAAATTAAAATATCGTTCGTTATACTGTGGAGCGTTGCAGAGCACAGGTAAGTGACAATATATATATCTTTATGATTAATTTTCATAAGGGTTGAAATAACAACGATTAGAAGAGCAGTAAATTACTTTTATCGCACCATTTTCGGCTGTCGGACTTATAAATCAAGCTTAGTACGATATAAAAATTTCATATTTCTTTTAAATTTCCACAGGATATCAGTGAGTTAATTCACCCTATTTTTTATCAGATCAAAATGTAAGTCGTCGTCTTCTACAGTAAAACGTAATAGGCTGCTATCAACAGGTAAGTGCACCTATTTGCGATCGCGCCTGGCTCACCCACTCGGAGACAGGGTGTATCTTTGTCTCGCGCACTTACACAATGCTAACTGAATAATTCGTTTAAAGTTCCGCTATACACGAGCCCCTAATCAGATTGTATGCGACTATTGAATGTTGCGACATTAAATCGTTTTAACTGGAATTGCATCGTATTGGAGAATTTTAGGACCAATCATTCAAAGATAATCTTTAAAATCGATATTATTCTACTGGTCATCCTTGAGTGGGGTCAATTGCATCAATACTAAAATTAAATCGAGAGTAATTTCTCTATCGGTTTGTATAAAATTTTGAATACTTAACGGATTATGTACTATTTCTATGCAGAAGACTGCATAATAATCGTACATAATCCCAAAAATGTATCGAAAAAAAAGAAAAAAAGCACATTTTGTGTTATATTTAATATTTTAACCAGTCCTCGAGGTTGGCACCGCGGCTGACTGCACAAGTTACGTCAAAAATACTTACGTATGGCCATTTGTAGTGGTTCTTTTAAAGCACCCTCAAATTTCTCAATTACAAATGGTATTTAAAGCCAAAAGACCCAATTATTCCACTTGGAAATTCTTTCAGCGTTATATTTCTTTACATTTACCCCAACATTCGTAATTTTATTGACTTCGATTTATTATTGAAAAGTAAGCTGTAAGAAAATCCAATTGAATAATATTACAATGTATTCGATGTATTTCTTATAAATAACTACTTGACAGCTGTAAGGTCTCGTCTACACCATCATCATGACGATGTATTTTAAATAAAATATAATAAATTGTTAATTTATGTTTAGTATAATGTTCATTTAGATTCTTATAGGTTTAAATTTTGAAATATTTCTTAAAATAAAAAGAATAAAAGTCATTTCAATAATCAATATTATTATTATGTAATTTAATCATTTGATATGGCACATTTGCAGCGCCTTTCCTTACGGGGTGAAAGTATTAAAACTGCGTCCTGAAATTTTAATGCATGCCTACTAAACAGTGTTTTACATGTTAGCAATAAATAAATAAATCATCATCAGCCATACTGTTGGCTGATGATGATTTATTTATTTATTGCAGTGCTGGACATAGGCCTCTCTAATTGCAGGGCATTCAGCTATATTCTCGGCAAATCTCAGCCACCCTGCAAAGATCGTGCCTCCACCTAGCTTTAGGGCGTCCTACCTTACGTTTGCCGATTCGCGGTCCCTACTCAAGAAAACGTCTACCTCACCGGTCATCAGTTCTACGGCTAACATATTCCATTGCCACTTCGACGTCCTCACTAAGGCACAAATAGTGATACATGTGCTGCGACATCTCCTAGACACATTATCTCTGAACAAAAATTGTTCTATGTTTTATTCTTGGCAAATCAAATTTCGAATTGCCGAGATCTTAGTGTGGGCAGGGCTGAAGAATGTCTCAATTGACGATAGATATGTGTGTTCATTTTCCAATATAACCCTATAGAGATGAATAACGTAGGCAGACACTTAACCTTTGCAGTAAAGACTAAAAATAAACAACGCTCATATTCCCCCATATTCAATTTTCGTGTCACTTTTTTCCAAGAAAGTTATTTTGCATGTAATTTCGTCGAGTTTGGTAGGATTTTCGATTATTACTACATTTTTGTGTTACAATATAATTTATGTGTTTTCTGATATTTAGGTTAGGACTTTGTTTACTAGGTATGTCATTCCTAAAGTTTGGAACACAAACTCTTCGATATTTCACGCCGGAGTCAATTAATTTTAATTATAAGTACTAAGTAGATAGGTAACTATGGGTAACTATAGGTAACTATGCCAAATATCGTAAACTGGAGAGTAAAGATATCCTTGAGTGTTCGATAGATCAGCTAAAGCAGTAGGAAGTGGTGAACGGCTGGCGTTTTGGGGGAGTTTCTTATGTAATTGACGTTCATAAAGTGCTGATTCTCAGCTTTGTTTGAATAAATGACGTTTGAATTTGATCAACGAGACTTTTAACTGATCATCTTGTTAGTTATCAGACTAAGAAAGATGTTTTTGTAAATACAAGTACGGTACAACTTAAATGTAGCATCGGCAAAATTCGTAAAACCATCCCCATCTGAACTGAGTGCGTCTTCAAAATCACCAATATTTATTACTGCTTTAGGTGAAAATGATCTTGACGCAAACACAATAACTTGTGAAGTCATATCACCAAATACATTGGTAGAATTGAAATGAATGTATGTAAATTTTAAAATTTTTGCTACATCGAAGTTGTGTCGTACTGTACCAAAGCCCTAGAAACATAATTATAAGTACTAATGCAATGTTCGTGGCACCTTTTGATTGACATTATTTTTAACCTCAGCTTAACTATATTGCCATCCAGTAAATAATACAATAAAATATAATGAAACTGCAGTAAGGTAGGTTCTCATATCTATAGAAATATCTGCAAGCGGACCTGAAAGAGAAGAGATTTTATCATTTTCTCCGAAGATTACTTTCTCGTGTAATCCTAAGTTTTCTTTATTAAATCTGCACCTACAGTTACTGAAAGCAACTACTCAATTACTAGTGGTTACCTTCATACAGTAACATTAACCACAGTGGTTTCAGGAGTTAGGGTAGGTATATTATGTTAACCTTTTAGCCATTTGCGGGCTATAAGCTGGAGTACTTACAATAATACAGGGGTTTTAAAAACATGTTACACTTAGTTGGGTAAACAATGCTCAATGTAAATGTCGGTTTTTTTATGATCCTGTAACGCAGAGCGACGTATATCAACTTAGGAATTGAATAGCAGGAGTTGCTTGGCGTAGGTCGTTGACGTAGGTCGTCTTGCCGTAGGTCTAGTGGTTGCAAGCGCTACTACTGAGCATGAGGTCCTGGGTTTGATTCCCAGGTCGGGTAAAGTGTTATTGGGTTTTTCCAACACGAATTTCTCAGTAGCAGCCCGGAGTCTGGAGCTGTGTCCGGTTGATGGCAATTAGCTCGCCTCCTATTACATGGAACTTAAACACAACAGGCGAAATGTGGGTGTACTATAGGTACACCTGTGCCTAACCCTACGGGAAAAAAGGGGTGTCGTTATGTTATATCTTAATGCATTGAAAAATCCTTCGGCTATAGCAGCAAAACAGATAAAAGACTTTCGTCTCATCTGTAATACCAAAGAAATGAAAATCCTTTGAACAGTTTTACAGCCCGATCGCCTAAAAAATCAAAAGGCATTTTAAAGAAATACGAAGCGAAACCGCGCAGTCTTTCCCGATTTCCGGATTACAGGCGTGATGTTTAAAGGCTCGTACAGACCAGCGCGACTTGTCGCGCGACGCGACACCGGTTATTGTTATACTGTGAAGTTTTCTTAGAAATTGTATTGTTCGTGTCACGTCGCGCCGTCGCGACGCGCTAGTCTGCACAAGCCTTCACTTTTATTTTCCCCAAACATCAAAAAAATTATAGCTCAACTGACGTTTATCATTAATCTACGCTTATAAATAAAATCCCATAACACGTTCAGTGCCGGGGGCCCTCCTGGAGGGTTCAACCTGTCGCATGTGGGTTGCCGGAAGCCCTCACGGAGGGCTCATTTTAAATGTAAGCTTTTCTTAGCGAATACAGCATTATGAACCGTGAAAATAAAATCTGATGTATATTTTAACAAGATTTATTAGTTTAAGCGTTGGTTTTAAAATCCAAGTTTTTTTTTTGACAGTTACAATTATTCTCTAAAACTTAAAAAAAAATTGGGAACCTACGTATAGCGACAAGACCCCCTGAAAACACTATTCTACTTCGTTTTACAGTGTTTTAAACCTAATGCCGTAGACCATCCGCGATGGTTAACTTTAGCGCAAACGTAATGCCGGTAACCCTCCCGGAGGGTTCACTTTCAATATGTATGGCGACATGACGTATGGTTTCTTTGAAAAGAGGTCGGAGTCGAATGTTTTAAAGTCTGTTCTTGTATAATGAAAAAAACAGCCGCAGCCAAATATTGAAAAATACAGTTGTATTTACTCATAGATCCTCATTAAACGCGTTTATTTCTCGATATTTTACTCTATAAAATGTAAATAAGTGCGCCGCTTTGATGTCAGTTTCATGTAGTTATGCCTACATCTTTTTGCATCGATGCCGTCGCAATTTGCTGCAATATTTTACTTAGTAAATATACGTTGATTTAACGTGAAAATCTGCGTTCAAAAGACAGATATTTACTTACGTAGGTATAGCTGATGAAGCTTTTAATAAGGCTTGCATAATTTAAATTCTTGTTCAATTTGAACATTATTGATAGTTATGTGGCCCAAACTCCATATTTAATGACATAAAAACTTTTGAATCTTTTATTTCATGACAGTCCATCTACAATAGAGATGTTGACTGAGGGAAAAAAAACTATTTAGTCCGTCAGTCGTCAGATAATATGAAAAATATTAAACACGTTATTTTTTGCTTTATCATATCAATAAAAAATGGTTTAGATAAAACGAGTTAAAGTTGGGGAGTGGGGGCTCGCTTCGTCACAAGTCAGTATAAAATCTACCGTTGAGTGACGTCATGCTACATTTTAACTCAATGTATTGCCGTAATCAATCAATGATTACGTAAAAAAATAAAAAATACGTGTCCAATATTTTTTAATAATCTACCGGAGGGATATTTTTTTGTCGACATCCGTAATATAGAAACCTTTAACAGGGAAGATGTCTGGGTAAAAGAAAAGAAATTGTAATTAGTCCGTCAGTCAGATAATAAAAAAATATTAGACATGTATTTTTTGCTTAATCATATTAATAAAAAAATACTTAGATAACTAGTATTTTAAGTTTGGGGGACGGGAGGGGTCGTTACGTCACAACTAAGTATAAAATCTACATACTCGTGACGTCATGGCACATTTTAACTCAATGTATCGCCATAATCTTTAGATTACGTAAAAAAATAAAAAATACGTGCCCAATATTTTTTAATAATCTACACGACGAACTAAACAAAAAAAAATTGTCATCATTCCCTATTGTTATTAGAAACTAGCTAGTCTTCTGTGATCTAGAATGAAAAGTAGCCTATCCTTCTCCAGGTCCTGGGCTTTATGACTATCTGTAAAAAAAAAACAATCGTTTCAGTAGTTTAGGCATAAAAAAGTAACAGACAAACAAAGTCACTTTCGCATTTATAATATTACTATACAGGTTAGCGATTTAGACACCTGCATCCGTCAAGCCGTCGTCTAAACAACTTTCACCATGAATCTCAAATCCGCTTAAAAAAAAAAACATTCCTATACAACAGTAGATTATTTCAATACAGTACAGTTTCTTTTTTTCAAGTAGGTATTCACAAAATCTCGAAATTTTCGCGAATCGTTTACATGTACCTATGTGTTTCATAGTGAAAGTTGTTTAGTATGCCAGGTAGAATCACCCCCTTGACGGATGCAGGTCATTAAATCGCCACCCTGTATACCAAAGTAGGTAGGTACAGGTATTTGTTCCATGAGAAAAACATAAGGTACTGAGATGAGTATTTATAAATTAAATATAAAAGTCAAAGGTAAAGAATGTAAAACGTGCGTATCAAGCCTGCTTTCAAAATTACGTAAATATAAAATATTTGCGATAAGAAGAATGCTGTATCAAAGAATATTCGCAAAAAAAAATAAAAAAATACCAAATGCTTCCCACGATTTAATGTTAATCAAATCATTTTCATTATCAATGAAACATTTAGAAATGTTTCAAAACTAGAAAGTTGTTGTTATAGGTATGCCTTTCCTATGCTAACATTTGAATTATTAATGGGAAAGTAAGCATCAGCTCGCATGTTTTCGTTGGAGAATTTAGACTTTATCTCCATTTTTAGGGTTCCGTAGTAAACAAGGAACCCTTATAGTTTCGCCATGTCCATCTGTCTGTCTGTCTTGTCTGTCCGTCTGTCTGTCCGCGGCTTAGCTCAGAGACGGTTAGTACTAGAAAGCTGTAATTTGGCATATATAGACATATTAATCATGCTGACAAAGTAGTAAAATAAAATAATAAAAAATATTTTTTTTAGGGTACCTCCCCTACACGTAAAGTGGGGATGTTTTTTTTTTCTCATCTACCCCATGTTGTGGGATATCGTTAGAAAGGTCTTTCAAAAATATTGGGAGTTTGTCACAACCATTTTTGGATTCAGGGATCCGTTTGCGAAATATTAAGCTTTTAACTGTTTTTTTTTGTTGGAGTCAAGTATCCCCCCCCCCTTCTAGCTAAATGGTTGTACTTGGACATGTGAAAAAATTCACAGCAGTAGTATATATAACGAAATTAAAAGGAAAACTATGAGAGCTAAGTAGGCTGTACAGGTTAACGAGAAATAATCGACCAACTTAAATTTGCAGTTTGAAAAACATGAACAACATGAGAACAAGGTTTTCAACTACAATGTTAAGTTTGTTCTTGGGATAAATTCATCCCGACTACGAAACCCTTCATTGTGCGTGATCCGAGACGCACTTGGCCGGTTTTATATTATAGTTATAGTCGCATTAAAGAAACTTCATACAATATTCGAACCAAAAATTCCTTGAACTCAGAGTCCCGACGCTAAACAATCTGGTCGATGAAAAACAGCTTAAGTTTCTTCAAAAGCATTCTGCACACTGCATAGTTCTTTTATTTCCTAGTACAATCTGAAGGAAGTACTCTAGCCCGCCCACTTCCTAGCTTGATTGCAGCCCACGGGTAACGCTATCTCAGCAGCATCCGCGATGATTAATTGTACGTTCTCGGAAAACTTTGTAATTTCACGGGAAATGTTTTTCCGAAGACATCTTGTTTGTGTGACGACAAAAAATCTCGACCGACGCGTGGGGGACGTATCGACATAATTTATTTTCGATATTTTTTTTTCGCTACATACCTAATTATATAACTTTTTTTTTCTTTTAAATTATTTAATAGGCCTGCTCTTGGCCTGGTGGAACGCAGTGAATGGATGAGGTCTACTGAAAATACTCTCCAAAGACATTCTGTGAGTCGTGACGGTGGGCATACGCGAAACGCAACCTTTCGACACACTATTTACTTTCGATAAACTGTTGTCGCTTAAAAAATACAGCCTTGTTTGTTGTCCTACCTTTTTACTTTAACGTACCGTACTTTATCTTTTAAGATTGAAGAACAAACTATTTTGCTCCCTTTTTAAAGGGCTACTTACATGAAATAGAAGTCTCTAACGCGATCCCAGAATCTCGTCATAAACTAGATCCGTTTTCTAATGAATGAGAGGTGATACTGTAGGATTGCTTGCAATGTTTTGAGTAGACAGAACGAAAGGGCTATTTTATAAGAATACGTACTAGTTTTTTGCTCGCGGCTTCTCCCGCATGGAGGTCGGCAATTATACCACGGAAATGTCTTACCGGGATAAAAAAAGTGTCAAAAAAGTGTCAAAAAATTAAAAATATTTTATTTCACATAAACCTGTAATACATGGGCAGTACGAAACGTCAGAAGCTAGGTCCACGGTTCCAATTGGTCGTTTTCTATGGAGAACAGCCGGCAAGAACCATCACGGTTACTCTTTTAAAAATAATTGGCTTTTACAATATCTTCAAATAACAGTGTGAATAGGTATGGGGGGACAGTGTAGGTCTTTCAACAAGTACCAGGTACTTAACAAAATAAAAGATGGTCAACAAATCTACAGTACACTAAGCCTACAGCGTTCTCACATTCACAAAATAGAAGAGAATCTTTAGAAAAGATAAATAAAATAATAAAAATAAAAACTTATTTTAAACGAAATGATATGATTGCTATTACAACTGTAACAAATATAAATAATGATCATGTGCACAAAAGCCACTAATAAAGAGTTGAAATGAAATTGCACGTACGTATATATAATGTTAATTAATAGGATGATTATGTCAAGGAAGAAAGTAAAAAAAACATAACATGGTAATTTGGGAGTAAATAATGGACTCTTACTCAATTTGCCATTAATGAGGTACCAGGGATGCCACATGTGCAGAAAGAATTACTGTGAAATTTCCTTGTCTTCAACGTAGTCTTTTATTTTATAATATACTTTCTTGATAAGGACACGTTTGATGTGGGTTTTGAACTTCCCACCGCTGAGTTCTGTAACCGACTTTGGCAACTTGTTATAAAAGCGGATACTGTTTATAAGAAATTAATTGCTTGTTTTAGTTCATCTAAATTTGGGTATCACAATTTTATGTCTACTACGTGAATTTATATTATGGAAATCGCTTATTATTTAAAAAAGTCCTAAGTTTTTGCGAACATACAAAATACTTTCTAAGATTCAGTATATAAATTTCTTTGAATTTTTAAGGGATTTTTTGTAAGGGACTCGCCTATAGTCGATGATGAAGTACCTGGGATTCATCCTCGACAGCCAGTGGAACTTATTGGAGCACTTCCGACGTTTGGCTCCCAAACTGGAGAGGGCTGGGGCTGCTTTGAAGCGGCTTCTGCCCAATCTAGGGGGTCCAACCGCCTCCTGCCGGAGACTCTACGCGGGGATCGTGCGGTCCATGGCAGTTTACGGGGCACCGGTGTGGGCGCGTTCATTGAGGCTGCGACCGGCCCGGCGGTTGAACGCGTCCCAAAGGGTCGTGGCCATTAGGCTGGTCCGAGGATATCGCACGGTCTCCCGTGAGGCGGCGAGCTTCCTTGCCGGACTACCGCCATGAGATCTGGAGGCGAAAGTCCTCGCGCACATGTGGGAGTTGCGCAAGGAGGCGAAACGCCGGGGTGTAACTCCGCTGCCGCGAGAAATCACGGCACAGCGGACAGAGCTCCGGCGGGACCTCATAGCGGCATGAAGAGTGCGATTGTCACGCATTGGGCACGCCGGAATTGTGGCGATAAGTCCCCTCTTTGAGGAGTGGCTAGAGAGGCGCCACGGCATCCTCACCTTCCACCTGACGCAGGTCGTCACCGGACATGGTTGTTTCGGGAGGTTCCTGTTCTGCATAAGGCGGGAGGAAACGACCGGGTGTCACCACTGTGTGGATCACCCGACGGACATGGTGGAGCATACGGTGGAGGTCTGCCCGGCTTGGGCGGGGCACCGCTGTGTCCTCACGGAGGCGATCGGCGGCGGCGATATCTCGCGTCCGGCCCTGGTTCAGGCCATCGTCCGGAGCGAGAGTGCATTGGTGGTCGTCACTTCCTTCTGCGCAGCAGTAATGCTCGCGAAGGAGGAGGCGGAGCGCGCGAGGGAAAGGCAAGATTCGCGCCTTCGCGCCCCTAGTCGTCGCAGGAGACGCCCCAGGCGTCGGGAGTCGCGAGCCGACTTCCGGCCACCGTAGCCGCGGGCTTGCGGACGGTGAGCAATGGGTAGCTCGCCGTCCGATAAGGACCAGGCCCGGGTTCACGGCGCGTTGTGTTCCACGCGCGCCTCAAAGAGATGTCAGCACCAACTGACGGGGTCCGTAAGGGTCAATGCCTGCCAGGGTTGCGAGTTTGTCCGAAAGGGATATCGCGGCCCCGGCACACAGGCAACGGAAGGAACACGGGTTGGTTTTAGTCAGTAAAAGTCTGACACACCCTGAAGTTATCTGATAATTTCCAAACCTCAAAAAAAAAGGGGACTCGCCTATTTTATAGATAGCGCGGAATGCCTTCTTTTTATATGAAAATTGAATCTACGTCAGCTGCCGATCCCCACAGCAGAACGCCATAAGACATAATACTGTGCAAATAAGCAAAGTACACTTACCTGGCTGTGGCTATATCAGTCAACTGCCTTATTTTTCTTACTGCATATGCAGCTGAACTTAATCTACCTGAAAGAGTTGTAATGTGGGGCGCCCCATTGCAATTTTTTATCTAAAGTAATTCCTAAAAATATAGATTCCGTCACTGCAGCTATTTTTTGCCATCAAGTTATAGATTTAGACCCACTTGAGATACATTTAGTAATGAGAGCCTAATACATTTAGTTTTGTTATTAAGTAAAAGATTATTAGCTGCGAACTATTTCGAAAGAACAGCCAAAGTAGTGTTGACATGAAAGACATCTGTATCTTTTCTATCTAGTTAAAAAATAAAAGAAGTGTCATCAGCAAATAGAATTATATCCGATAAGTTAGCCATCATGTAAAGAAGGTAATTTATATAAACAAGAAATAAGAAAGGGCCGAGAATGTAACCTTGAGGCACACCCATTTTAACTAGAGACCGCGAGGCCGTCCACCCATTCACGTTTACTTTTTGCTGCCTGTTTGATAAATAGGAAATAATAAGATCAGCACCTTGACCACGAATTCCGTAGTGGTGTAATATACAATTAGTGTACTGTGGGCAACGCAGTCAAATGCTTTTTAGAGGTCACAAAAAATGCCAATTGTATCCTGAGACTACAAAACTAAACTTATCAGTCACATTTTGGAATCCTGGGAGAGGATTCCAAAATGTGACTGTTAAGTTTTACTCCTGCGTCAGTCGTCGACTTACCTTTCATGAAACCAAACTGGTGACTATGTAAAATCCCATTTGAATTAAAATGTGACAACATCTGGTCTAGCATGATTTATTCATATATTTTACTTAACGCTGGTAGCACAGATATAGGTCTACTCGATTTGAAATTTGTTGTATGCCCTAGCCCAGGTCATGATCACTTTGGCATTTATATTATAATATAATATTATCATAATGAAAGTATGGATATGGATACTAATGGATCTTAATTCAGCGGCAAACAAAAAGTGGCTCTGATTTGAATCAGAAACAGACATAAATAAGATTATATTGAGCCTTTTACGAATAAATGAAAACTTTTCATATCGTCACAAGTCAGCAAAACGTCAAACCTTTGTAAAACGTCAGTGAAACTTCTAATAGTCCAAAATTAGTTTGGGACGTGTAAACTTAACAATATAAGTTCATGTTAAGTTACCAAAAACCACTGCAAAGATGTCTGCGGCGTAGACAGCTTGTCTAAGTTTGACAAAACGTTTTAGATATAATAATATAGAACAGAAGATGCAGCGTGAAGGAGACGTTCAAGTTAAAGATAAGTTTATGATGTTTGATGTCGAGAGTATTGGAAACAATGCAAGTTATTTGGTAAATAGTTAGAACTATTTCTAGTTGAAATGTTCATTTAATAATTAAAGTTAATACGTATGAAATTTTGATGAAATACTTGAGTAAAATTGAAAAGGTTTTAAAGCATGTACGTAACAGTTATTGGATGGATTGTGAAATCCCTCCAAAACTTAAGTGCGTAGTACTAATTATCTATGTAGCAATTTTTTAGACTTACTTATTGCTGGCTTCTAGAAACAAAATTAATCTAGCATTTAAATTGGTACCACATGTGGTTTTATTAATTAATTAAATTAATTGCAATGTACTCTTAACATTTTACATCCTAACCAGCCTAACTAATATATGTATATAAATATATACCTATATAATAATATTATAAGTGCGAAAGTGAGTTTGTTTGTTACGCTTTCACGCTAAAACGGCTTCAAAAGGATTTGAATGAAATTTAGCACACGGATAGTTTATGAACTGGGTTAAGACATGGAGTACATTTTATTCCGGTAGTACGTTCCCGTGGGATAACTTCTAACCTCCTAAACCTAAACCCAGTTAGTTCGTAAAGCATAATCATTCAATAAAATAAAAGTCACGGAAATTAAACGCTAAGCAAATGGACACCCTACGTCAATTTGCCGTGTTACAGCCATTTCATACAACTGTTAAAGAATGACAGTTGTATTTTGATTATACGGTCAATTTAAGAGCGTTCATTCTAAAAGTTGACAACATCGCAAATAACTGTCAAATATTTACCTGTTTTGATTAATTTGGCAATATTACTATACAGAAATGAAAAATATCGCTAACTAGTGAAGTAGAATAATAATAATGAATTACAATTATTATAACACTGAATTTGATGTTGTAACCGTTTAAGGTGTGAAAAGGCATTTGAAAAGTTTCCATATACTTTTTTGACATCTAAAACTTAATAATCAGTGTTACGATATTAATATTGCATTTCATAATCAATATTTTAGTTCACTAGTTAGCCATATTTCATATTTCCATACAGTAATATTGCCAAATTAACCAAAACAGCGAAATATTTGACATCTATTTGCGACGTTGCTTACGTTACGTTCAAAATGCACGCTCTTAAGTTCGTAGTCAATTTGTTTACCAATAAGATTAAAGTAGATGATACACATCTAGCGATCTACATGTCTATACCTATATAAACGAACCTAATGTGCCTTTGCTCTTTCGGCACTTACGTCCAAATTGCCAACATCGATCCTGTTCAAATACACCTGTAAATAAGGATCTTTGTCCTAATATCTAGAGTAAATATTACTCGGAGAAATGAGATTAGCCAATCGGTGACAGAGGTGATTGCGAACATGTTAGACATTGACCAATTTATTTATTTAATACTTCAAGCACACCAATGTATAGAGACTTAATGCCGTAGGCATTTTCTACCAGTCAACTTTTGGGTGATGCAAAGATAAATTTGTGGTAGGTGCAATTTCGAAAATTGAGGACTTATAACATAACATCACGCATGTAATGCCCGAAAGGTTATGCAGAGGTGTACCTAAATAGTACACCCACAATTCGCCAGTTATGTTTAAGTCATGTAAATAGCCTATTGCTATAAAAAAATTGAGGAATACCTAAATTTGTATTTAAAGATACATAGGTAGGTACGTCATACATATTTATTTATTAAACATACATACATACCTATTAGAAAATATAAATAAAAAAAAATCTGCCAAATCCATTGCATACTCCGTTTGTTTTGGTTTACGTTCCAACACAAACATCGTCTTCGACGTCGTCGTCTTAATTTTTTATTTATTATTTAATAATATTTTCTCAAACATGCTTAAAAATTCGAACATTATTTTGACTGCCTGCCTTCGACATAAATCGAAATTGCTGTACTGGTAAAAAACAAGCGACTATAGGCGGCCGGTAATGTTACTATGAAAATCTAACAGTCTTGTTTAGCGGCCAGATAAATTACTATGAAACACTACTAATTACTATGGACACTTCTATCATTAGCTATGTAGTAGAAAGCTTGATAAAGAAAAATTATCTTTATTATGTATTTCAAAACTCATAACTGTCGTGTTATTTAAAAATGGAACTAACTTTTTACTTCGACCCATGGCAACCAAGGAGGTAACATATCAAAGATTTTTTAAAATTTCTAATTGGCTTAGCAAATAGAGCTGTTTAAGATAAAGAAGAAACAAATGAACATAACGACGCGTGAAAAATTTTCTTTTTTCGTCACTGATTCTGGAATTTATAATTAATTTACTTAGTTTGAATTTCCGCGTCAAAAAAAAAAAATTCAAAATTCAAAAGTCATTTATTCAAACTAGGCTGAGAATCAGCACTTTTCGAACGTCAAAATTACATAAGACAGTCCCCCAAAACGCCCACCCTTCACCACTTCCTAGTGCATTAGCTGGGAAGAAGAAGTGGCGCAACAAACTCCCCAAATTATTATCGCGTATTGAGAAAAGTACAAGCCTTGGCCCACATTTTCACGATCGTCCCTCAATAACTGTTCAACTTCAACTGTTTTACAGTTTGGCAGAAGTAAAATATTTTATAGTACGGATGTAACAACGAATAAACGCTTTTTCATTTTTTTCATTTATCCTTTTTGGTATTAATATACAATTTTTACCCAATTGCTAGCCGCGACATTAATGTACTATACAGGATGGATGTGTAGTAAGGGCAGCTACCTTAACCGTTGCAGCTGGAGGAAAACGGTCTTACTAGACTGTACTTAACTTTTTGAGACATTTTGATCTGCATTCACAGATTTTGAAAAAATGTACAGTCAGTAAGAAAATGGGCAGTTTTCACAAACACTTTTTTTGGTGCCAATCGATCCTGTTTCTCATAGGGATCAAAAAACTCCATTGGACCAACTGAGGTGTCAGTACTAGAAAAGACAGAAATCGCAAAAAAGTTTTTCCCATACATTTTGTAAGAAATGAGACTCCAACCAACTTTTCACGATGGATAGACTGGCCGAAAACAAACAAAAAAAATAATAATTAAAAATTTCGAACGAATACGAGTTAGAATTTTACTTGATTTCAGAACAAAATTTTATAATTTTGTGGTTTTGAAAAATCTTTTAAAAGGTCCAATTTACAAAGGTTTTTGCTATTTGTGACTATTGTAGCGGCACGTCTTTTTAACCCCCGACGGAAACAGAAGGGTGTTTAAGTAAGGACTCCAACAACAACCGAAAATCAATAAAAATATTAAACTTCGAACGAACACGCGTTATAATATTATTTGCTTTGAGAACAAAATAGTTAGTTGCTTGTGATTTCCGACGTTCTGAGAAAAAAATGGCCTCAAATAATTTTAACTTCCAGACTTGTATGGGAAACGTTAAAAGACTGTCCGCTACAAAAGTCAGAAAACCCAAAAAAGATTTTTCAAAAGCAACAAATTTTGTTCTCGAATCAAATAAAATTGTAAGAAACAGGATCGATTGGCATCAAATAAAGTTTTTGTGAACTGCCAAATTTTCTTGCTGACAGTACGTTTTTTCCAAAATCTGTGAATGCAGATCAAAATATCTCAAAAAGTTAAGGACAGTCTCCTTTTTTTTTGAGGCTGCGAAATTATCAAATAACTTCTCCTGCTCTGGGCGGAGCGGCAGGGCATGTCAGACTATTACTGACTAAAACGTCTTTGAGGCGCGCGTGGAACACAACGCGCCATCGACCCGGGCCTGGTCCTTATCGGACGGCCAGACCCATTGCTCACCGTCCGCAAGCCCGCGCCTACGGTGGCCGGAAGTCGGCTCTCGACTCCCGACGCCCGGGGTTCTCCTGCGGCGACTAGGGGCGCGAGGGCGCGAATCTTGCCTCTTCCTCGCGCGCTCCGCCTCTTCCTTTGCGAGCATTACTGCTTCGTAGAAGGAAGTGACGGCTTCCCATGCACTCTCGCTCCGAACCATGGCCTGAACCAGGGCCGGACGTGAGAGATCGCCGCCACCGATCGCCTTCATGAGGACACGGCGGTGCTCCGCCCAAGCCGGGCAGACCTCCACCATATGCCCACCGGGCCCTCCGGGCGATCCACACAGCGGTGACACCCGGGCGTTTCCTCCCGCCTTATGCGGAACAGGAACCTCCCGAAACAGCCGTGTCCGGTGAGGACCTGCGTCAGGCGGAAGGTGAGGACGCCGTGGTGCCTCTCTAGCCACTCCTCAAAAAGGCCAGTCTCCTAAGACCGTTTTCCTGTAGCTACAACGGTTAAGGTAGCTGCCCTTACTGCCCCATCTCAAAAATCCACCTTGTATAAAGAGAAAAGATTTTTATTTCTAATGAATAAACTCAAAAACTATGGAACCGATTTAAAAAATCCATCACCGGTAGACTGCTATTATCACTGAGTAACATACGCTATAATTTAAAAATGTATCACGCGGGCGGAGCCGCTGGCGGAAGCAAGTATTTTATACTTAGATAAGTTAAGCTTCGGAGGATTATTACTTAGTGGAAAAAAATAATTGAAAAATACTAAGAATCGTTAAAGCTGGGCAGAACTTCAGACAATTAATACCTAATTGACTGAATAAACTAATGGCTGCTTCCGCAAAGAGCAATCTCTAGCTGTTTTATCACGGTTCGTTGATGTTGACAGTGTTTAAGCTCTTAAGAGCGTTTATCCTAAAAGTTGCTAAAGCAACAAGAAATGTGGCTAACTAGCGAACTAGGATATAATAATGAATTGCAATTATAACATTGCATTTGATGAAAGTTGTTTTCGGAAAGTTTCCAAATAATGTTTTTACGTCTAATACTAAATATTCGGTGTAACGATATTAATTATTGCATTTCATAATCAATATTCTACTTCGCTAGTTAGACACATTTTTATCTTCGTACAGTAATATTGTCAAATTAACCAAAACAGCGAAATATTTGACATCTATTTGCGACGTTGCCCACTTTATAAATGCACGCTCTTGCAAATCGCTATAGACCATCGGTTGTATTATCATAAAGGAAATTCAACCAAGCTCAAAGGATTCGGTATAGTAAACATTTGGTTAAAGTTTGATTCCTGAAGCGGCTTTGAGGAAACTTTGTATGGCTACTTCAGTTAATTTTAAGATAGGATTGTTTTTATTAAGGAATATAAGATATTTAGAGCCTATGTATATGCTTACGGGGTTTTTATACAGGCAGCGCCTAGGAAAAGCCCGCTTTTTTTGCGCATACGGCGCTATTTCACGAGTTGACAGCTCGTAAATTAAGCGCCGTGTGCTTTTGGTGAAGATGCTTATTCGTGGAAGTACACCACATCTATATCTGCCACCAAGCAATCCCTGTGGCTGTGGTCCAGTTTGAAGGGTAGCCACAAAAAATATAAACAGCTGAAAATCAAAACCTAAAATAAGCTGAGATAATCATCTGTAAAACCATTTTCATTTGATTGTTTGATTTGTGTAAACACCAGTAAGAAAGTCAGTAAACTTCCATCTTATTGATAAATATTGAGTCAATATTTCTCACTTAGCAAGGAATTTATTCATGTAGCGTGATTTTATTAGATGGCGACGAAGTTAACAGAGTAAAATGTTTCAAGATGAACCTTAGAAAAAATAGGTTAATACTGATTTATTTCGTTTTCTGCTCGTTAAGAATATTTTACCATTTTAATATTATTAAAGTAGCAGCTAATTTTATTCAACGCTTGTCCTCTTAATTTTGACAATACAGCTTAAAAATTACTTATGAATATTGTAGATTTGACTAAATTATAAAAGGATTTTGACGCAATAAGACTCATCATCAGCCTGCCTTTTCTCAACTATGTTAGGGCAAGCTTCCAGTCTAACCGGATGCAGTTGAATACCAGTATTTTACATGTAGCGACTGCCTATCTGACCTCCACAACTCAGTTACTGGGTAATACGATATCCCTTGGTAAGACTGGTTGTCAGACTTTCGGGCTTCTGACGACCCCTAACGACTGCCAAAGATCGACGAATGACAGCCGGGACCAACGGTTTAACTAGCTTAGGTTGCTTAGGTCACGATATGTAAAGATTGTCACTCATGCACGGCCCGATCAAGGAAAGCGAAGCTTGACCTGATCGATCGACCCATATGGTTATTATTAGTTAGCCCCGAGCCTCTCCACCGCAATTAGACTGCTATTCAATAATACTATTTCTGTACTATTTTATTCATTAAATTTCATAGAAGAGAAGTATAATAATTATTGCAATCAATCTCAATTCAGCAGTACATTTTCCTCATTCGGAAAAGCTCGATCACTGATTCAATGGTGCATTCATATTTATTTCTGAAACGCTTATTGGTTTGTGTACCTACGTAGGTACGTATTACTTAGTATGTTCATATATATAACATCATACCTGGTATCCCAGAAGGACTAGGCAGAGAGGGTGTACCTACCTATTATAGTACACCCACATTTCGTCAGTTCTATATACAACGTGCCCCAAAATTCAACGATAAGCGGGCACCAGACGGTGGACTTGCTCATCACTACCCGAGAAAAAAAAATGAAAAAAAAAACATTTTTTTTTTTGGAAATTACCATATTTTTTTCTAAAATTTCTGTTTTTTTAAATCGACAACCTAAGTTGCACTGCTATCCACCACAACCCTTAAAAATCCCAGAATGCCTGTAGGTTTTACACAAAAATTAATCAAAATTAATATTTTCCTTAAAATTTTCAATTTTTTTTTACTTTCAGTCCACTTCTGTCATCTTGGGTTAAAAAAATGTATGGACACTACTGCGGCAAGTTTAAAAAAAAATTGGCGCAACTAATCAAGATTCCAAAATGGTATATTACTCTAGGCAAAATAGCTACAAAAAAAATGCGTACTATTTATAAACAAGATTCCCTGCCTTGCCTGTACATTTTTGTGTAAAAACTATAGGCATTCTGGGACTTTTAAGGGTTTTGAAAAATTAAAAAAACAAAAAACATAATTTTTTCTCGGATATTGATGAGCAGGTCCACCGTCTGGTGCCCACTTATCGTTGAATTTTGGGACACGTTGTATACATTTATGAACATGGATAGCCCCCTAACCATGTAACCCACATAACCTATAAAGGTTATGTGGGTTTGCATAACCTATATTATATGTGCAATTGTCTTATTGATTATAAATGGTTCAGTAATGTCGTGCGTTCACTTTGACATGATGTTTCGTAGTAATTAAATAATTAAACAGTTTTGGTCTGTAAAATAATAAATTATGTAAATAATATTGTTTGCTTGTGGAGTCATAAATATGTACTCTATCACATTGTTTGTCCGATTTCCAATAACATAATATTACATCATGCCTGTAATCCCCGACGGGTTAGGCAGAGGTATACCTATAGTACACCCAAATTTCGCCAGTTATGTTTAAGTCCCATGTAACAGGGGCGAGCCTATTGCTATCAACCGGGCACAAATCCAGACTCCGGGTTGCTACTGAGAACTTCTCATGAGGCCTTGATCTTGATATGGTCTTGAGTTCGATTCCCAAGTGAAGGAATCGAACTTAAGACCTCATGCTCAGTAGTAGCGTTTGCGACCACTAAACCAACGATGCAGTCAACGTCGAGGATTTCCAATATAACACCACAAGCGACAAACACGAAATTATAAGAAAAATCACTAGAAATACATTGTTAGCAATGTGTTCACACAACCCAAACTTTATTTAGACCACAGTGAACTACTCATATTTTTCCTAACTATATAATATGTAACACTCTATAAAGAGAAAGAGGTTGTGCCACAAGAAGTGAAAATAGAATAGAAGTGAAAACTTACGACTGGAGCCGAGTATACGCGATTCAACATCGAATTTAAGCGATTCAACACCGAATTTACGCGATTTAGCATTAACGTCTGACTGGAGCCAAGTAAAGGTTTTTTTTTCTTGTTTCGGGTTGTTCGTTGAAAATCAGCGCTGGGGCTCTGTCTCGCATAGGGTCGCAGCATTATGCTGAGCGGTGGCCATTTTGCTCGGATGTGACGCATATACCGCCTCAACAACTCCCAACTTGTTCTTTTTTTATTTTTGATCTTTCTTTGCGGCATGTTGCATGTGCGCCTTCCACGATCTCCGGGAACCAAGTATACGAGCGTAACGGTTAAGTTTCGTTCACATCAGAATAAGCGGAATGTAAAAGTTTTCACTTCAAAAATGACACGCTACGACACGTCTAATCAAATAATTCTACGAGGGTTTCTATTACGACATTTGTTGAATCGTTTACAACAAACAATTTAAATTACTCTAATCCTATATCGTCTGGGGAATATAATCGTTCATTTTGTGTGAGATTATTCAGCTGTACCCTAATATTATCTACATAAATTGTGACTCGTCGGTTCGTCCGCCGGGACCCTTAGCTTGGTCATACGTGTAGCTGTAGACCGCAGACTGGGGATTCGAAGCTCAACTTGTAACTGACGAAGCGACTTACTACAGACATTTTAAATGAAAAATGTTTATTTATTTATTAATGGAGATAGAATAATATCTTGAAACTTTTATCAGTTTGCTTTTGTAAGAATGATTACTCGTCTCACTGCTGTTTAGGAAAATGAATACATAAACTTTTTAAAATTTTGTGGTTGAAATTGTTTTCTGAAATTTATACATATAATAATATGTTGTCCTCTTTACAGTTAGCAGTTTGTTGATAGTTCATTATTCCTAAATAAACTAAACATATTATATACACTTCGTTGGCCTAATTATATACACTTCCTTGGCCTAATTCTTGAAGAAGCAATCGTATTCTCGTATTCAACCGTCGAACTGCTAATAAAGGAAGGGAGCACCGAACACTCTGTGCATATAGATACGAGTTTACGGGAAATAATTTACAATAAACACACAACAATTTAGAACATTTCGTGTGTACATTGTACATTCGCGTTTAACGAATTCAGACAGAATGTAATTACCCTCTCTGGGCTCATAACAGGACGGTTGGCATTCGCCATGGAATTTTATTACGAACGCGTTGGGATGGCATATGATACGAATTATGGAAAATTATGTGATTTTGTAAATATTTTGCGAACACTCCTGACAAAATAAAATTAAGATCATCATGAAAAAAAAACCCTTTGCGATCCGTGAGGGTGTTGTGAGGTGGTGACTGAGAGTATATTTATTTGGTAATATTCAGGAAAAAAGAAAAAAAAAATCGCCCATTTTTTTTTCAATGGAGAATTTTTCCGGGTTTATTACAAGTGGCGCGGGCGGCTGTCATAACTTATGTCGTCTGTTGAAAATGGTCTTGTCTTTAAATGTATTTGGGGTAATTTTGGTACTAAAAATGTGAATTTTAAATAGCAATAACTTTTTTATTTTCAATAATAATTAAAAATAAAAACTTTTTGGTTATGTTATTGCAGTAGGTACCTATGTGCCCCTTTCGGATCGGACAGGGTTTTGTTTTTACATATTGTATAATGTGCTAATATTTTGTCGTAAAACTATAATTATGTGAATTGACATTGAAAGATATCAAGTAATAAAACTTTAGAATATCCGGTATTGCCCGTCCATAGGTCTGCAGAGGTCAAATGGCGAACGTTTAATGTTAAATATTGATATTCAGCCGCATCTGGTTACAGACCCCAAAGGATAAGGGTAGGATAAAATGACTATCGTAAAATATCTCCATTGGTACATCTGCTACCCAGAACATTTTTAAACACGTACACATAGCCTCACGCCTTCTTCCCATGGGGGTATGCAGAAACTACAGAACGCCACCTGCTTCAAGCCTTACATGCCTTACATACCGACTCCTTTCGCTTCGTTTAGGTTCATACATCTTGTCATACACGCACGCCGGATGCAAGTACTACGCACCTGACTTTTCTGAAGAACAATACCAAAAAGGTCACTAGAACCTGGGAGACTGAGCTCTGCTCCGGTGAAAATAGAGAATGCTCATTTAAAAGTATAGGAAAGTTCACACTAATTCCATACTGCCAATGATAGTACATACTAATTCCATGCTGCCATGTCATTATTCGCTTTTTTGCCCCCGTAATATTGCTCGCTTAATATTAAAGGACATTTCCATCTGATGCGTTTTCTTCCTTCTCCTCAGTCCTCATTTTTATAAATAATTAATAATTATAGGTTATTACATTCACATGAACGACAACGCATCTGTTATTCCTATAATACGGTATTGCCATAGTCGGTGGGAATCAGTCTACCATCGGGTGGGCATTCGGTTTTTTTTCCACCCAATAAAATAAAAATAATCTGATTATTTTTACTTACATTCGTTATACCTACAAAGCCGAATTTATTATGATCAATTTCTCGGGTAGGAAAATCCGGTCTTATTTGGTTGCTAATTTAAAATATTCTATTGTTATTTGGAGTATGGCACAGATTAGTATGAGCTTTGTGGTCATTACATAGCGCCTACTAATGATAAATAATGTTTGGTGCCTTTTTTTTACAACACAATATAGTTTTATTTCCGTGTATTTATACTATTCCGTAAAAGCTGTAGGTAAGACAATCGTCTGAGATAACAGTGATGTATTGTTTTCGTAATTATAATACGAAAGCTACGTAATACATCAACTGATTATCTTTTCCGACGATGATCCTTAAAGATGAAGGAATAACGCATGTTTTTCGGAATGTATGAAATCATTATCGTTATGTCTTTCATGAATTTCAATTGTTGAGACAAAAAGCTCTTTTCTGGATATGTTTCATTTTACCCTCAAGCTAAATATGAAAATACATCTTCGTCTTTTGCCCTAATGTAATTAACTAGTACTTTATATAGTACTTCTTGAACGAATAAACAGAACGCAAAGGTTCAGTTTTTAAACAGTATATTTTTTGAACTATTATTAGTAAATTTTTGCTGTTTTGATGTTGGTTTGTGTCTTAAATCTAATGAAACATTTTTAAACAAACAATTGAACAAATAAGTTTCCCAAATAATTAAAGTGACAAAAAGCCATAATGGTGCCGATTCTCTTGTCACAAATGCCTCTAAACTAGACAAAAAATCACTAAAATTTAGTTTATTCCTGTCAAACGACGATTTCCCATTCTGAAATAGACTAAAGTGACACAACTTAACTATATTTTAGTTTGATAGCACTAAGATAGTACTGAGTTTTTAGTTTAGTGTTTTACTAAACTAAAAACGGCAATATGGCTATTCTGAATTTGACATTTTTCACCTAAAATTTTGATTGTAAAATACCAAACCAGACTAAACCTGACAGTTTTTAATCGCGATTAAAAAGGTGTGGGATACAATAAGTTGTCATGAACTAAAATTCACACCAACATCTCGACTTCACGTGCAAAAACAGTACTGTATTTATTTTTTCTTTTGCTTATATCTCGAAAATGGTGCGTCTTGTCGCAAAAATAATGAAAATTTCGACCCCCTTTATAAAATCCATAAAACCCCTACACCAAATCATGTAGGCAATATTTTTTCATATTTTCCATACAAAAAGTGAAAAATTCCAAATAAAACACGTCGAGGCGGCAGCACCTGCGCGCCTCAAGCTCTAAAAAAAATCACGGGTTGGGTGAAACCACGGGTACCACGTGGATTCGCGATTGTCAAATTCTATTTTAGTTGTGTCAAAATATTTTTTTAGTTTAGGGAATTTTATTTGCAGAATAGCATTAAGATTCTCATAGCCAAAAGTAAGGATTTTTTGTGATAGTTTAGTTAGTTTAGTTTGGTGTACAAGAGAATCGGCACCAATGTCAAATTTATTACGAAAGATAAGGAGTAAGCTACAATTAAGGGATTATCACTTGGATAACTACCTTTAGCGTCAGTCCACGTATGTACATGTACACCTACCCTTCTATTGTTACGCGTTATAATAAGGCGTGCATGAAAAAAGGTCGTTCGGATGTTCGCCATTTTGGCGGCACGCCCATCCGAATATTATTATATTATGGGCCATGAGGTTGATTATAAATACGGTGTTAAGTTAAAGTGTTGTGAGAGGACTGAATTAGATTTCTGTTGTTTAAAAAAATTGACAGAATAGATAACTTGGCAGCACTGTGGTCCAATAAATATGATGTAATATATGATCAAGGATGTTTCCTTCTTCCATTCTCCCATGTCAACCGTCACGCTATCTTTCACGGTTGATAATATTGAATCCTCGACTGTAACACAAACGAAAATAGGTACATTTGCCTGCTGCTACCTGCTCGGGCCCTATCAGAATACCAGCGCTGCGACACTTATTTTTAAATGTCGCAGCATCATGCTGAGATTGCATTCGGTCTTGTATACAACATTTTTTATTTTATTTTTATATAATTTTGTTTTGTATATTTATATCATTGTGTGTTTACTTTAGTTTGTAATCTTGCTGTGACAGTCCCAATAAACACTTTTTCTTTTCTTTCTTAAAAGTTACTTAGAATAAACATTTTTGTATGAAGCTGACCTTATTTTACTCTCACCTTACTTGAAGACTCTTAACGCTACTTACGTTCTAATTAAAAAGCTTTTTGTAAAAAAACATCATCAAAGTTACCGAGTTAATCAATAAAGCGATTAAAAATTTAAGCTGTTCGGGACTTGTAAGGAAATTTTGATATTCCGCCGATGCTAAGAAGTCAAGTTAAGGAAAGAAGTACTTACTTATTAAATATTTAAAGTGACTTTTCCTTGGACGGAAACAGCAAATTTTACCCTCTGGGTTTGTCTTAAGAAAGTTTCAAAAGACAACAGAACTGAAGGAGTAAATTGTAGCATAAGTTTGAGCTGCTTTAGTTTTGCGAGACCAAATAACTAAGTCTACTACAGTAGACAATGAATAGACATACCCACATCACACATGACATAGTAGACTATGAATTCGACTTAGTTATTTGATCTCATTTGAGTAGACTTATTATATGAGAAGGACCTATTAAAGAGTTTTCAAATACACTATCAGTTTTAGGTTTGAGCACCTTGCTGAATTAAATCATCACAAATACGCTGATGATGAGAAATGGTAGTTTTGCCACATTTTTGAGAACCATAGACGTAACAGAACAAACAAAGAGTGTGTCATAGACCACAGTTATTTTTATACAGGGTGGCGATTTAGTCACCTACATGCGTCAAGGGGGTGATTCTACCCGCCATACTAAACAACTTCCGCTATGACACTCATATCCAATTCTTGAAAAATAAAACAATTTATTTCCAACCGTAGACAGATTATTTCGATGCATGTAAAATAATAATAATACCAGCCTGTTACTGTCCCACTGCAGGGCAAAGGCCTCTTCTCATACAGAGAAGGCACGAGCATTGATCACCACATATGTATGATGGAAGTATGAAAAAGTTTTTTTTTACGACTCGTAAGTATATGAATTTCTTAGCGAAAACTGTTTAGTAGGTATGACGGGTAAAATCACTCCCTTGACGGATGCAGGTGACTAAATCGCCACCCTGTATGGGGTACCTAGTATAAAAAAGCTGTACTACCTAAATAAAATATTTGCAAATCATTAGTATAATTCCGAGGCTAATTGGTTGATTGACACGAATTTACTCTCCTGAAACGGGCGAATGGAGACTTTTAAATAATATATTTTTTTCGTGAGACGATTAGCAAGAAGTTCATTTATTTGTGGGCGAATCGACAACTCCAGAAATACACGTATTATTTGAATTTTAAGCAGTAAAGTTAAAGAAAAAGTACACTAATGTGCGAATCGCCTCAAGAAAAAAATATACTCGTATTATTTAAAGTGTCGATTCGCCCTTTTCGGGCAAGTAAATTCATGCGAATCAAACAATAAACCGATTCCGACACACATTTACCGAAAACTTACCATAAAAAAGCAACCAGCAACGTCTGTTAGCAATTTAGATGTTCTATATTTTCATAGTAATAGGCCTGGTAGTTACACGCGACTTTACTTCATTTACATGTCATTAGTATACACTGATGAAAGAATTCGTTAGCAGTTGGAATGTATGGACTTAATAATGGCTGGTGACGTCATTTCGTGGTCTGTCGTGCGTAAGTGGTGGTTTCGTTTTATAAGAATTTGAATGAAGAACTCTTCGTCATAAATTGTTCATGGTCTGTTAGATAAAACGTAGAAAAAAGCAATTTGACTGATATTGCTGAACCACGCTTTAGGAGTACGCGGCGAGGCGGGGGGCGGCACGCCATGAGCGTTCACGAATGAAATCTCCCGTAGAAAGGCGCGACGGGACGATCCGACGCAATTATAGTAGAACAATTATCGTGATGTTTTCATAGAAATTGTTCTACTAGAGTTGCATCGCACTGTCGCGTCGCGCCTGTCTGCGGGACCCTTGAGCGGCCTGCATTCCTCCCCGTCTCGCCGCTCATAACTAAGGCGGGGTACAGCGGTAGGTTTCGGTCAAGTAAGTTTTTATGTTCATATGGTTCAGAACGCGAAAGTGTCTGCACTCCTATAAATAGGTCTCTCCTAAGTTGTTGCCACAGAGCCTCAACCCGCCGCAGTAAGCCTGTTCTGGCCACCATTTTAAGTAATCAGTGGTCCATCTAGCTTCTTCTTTTTTTCGAGTCGATGACAAACGTACAAATATTTGTTTATCAGCTGCGGCACTCGCATAAGTCTCGATCCCGTGGGAATATCGAGACAAAAGTATCCTATGACCTATGAATGACTGACTGACGGGTCAACGCACAGCCTAAACCGCTGATCGTAGAGACCTGAAATTTGGAGGGTGTGTTCTTTGTATGACGTAGGCATCCGATAAGAAAGGATTTTCCGAAATTCTACCCCTCAGGGGGTGAAAAAGGGGGGCTAAGTTTGTATGGGACATCGTGATTCCTTGGTCCAATCTACTTCAAATGTTGCATAAAAATTCTTTAATAGAATTGATGGACTTGGATTGGATGGATTTCGTATTTTATTGAAATTCATTCCCTAACGGGGTTAAATAGGGGTAGAAAGTTATTATGGGAGTGATTTGCTTCGAAGTTGATATCAATACTCCTTAGTGCTTTTGATTTAAATTACATTTTATTTTGACACATGTTTGAAATCTCTTTATAATTGGAATGTCTCGAAATTCACCGTACTATATTAGTACTGCATTTGATGGTTTCTAAGCATTACAGAGGTCTGTATTTATTCCTAAGATTCCCCTAACACCATCAAATTACCCCTTCAAATTCAAGAGAGTGCAGTTTCCCATCAAAGTGCTTCGGAATGACCATAAACAAAGCTCAAGGTCAAACTCTTAAGATAGCGGGAGTAGACTTGAGGTAAATCTGCTTCTCTCACGGCCAGTTGTATGTGGCATGCTCCAGAGTAAGCGCACAGAGTAGCCTGGTGATTCTAGCACCCGAAGGAAAACAAAAAATATTGTTTACAAAGAAATACTGCGGTAGGTGTAGTATGTCGATTTCGTTGTAAAAAGATAATACCCCCGTTTAACTTTCACAAGATCAAATGCCGAGCTTCGTTTTCATAAAATATAACAAAATTTTATTTTATTTTCATGTTTATTTTACCTTTAAATCCCTAGACTATAATTAAGATTGTTATATTTTACTAGCTGCCCGGCCCGGCTTCGCACGGGTAGCACTAAGTACCTATCTACGGCGCACCTACTTCCCTACCTACCCTACCTATGTACATACCTAGCTACCTACACCTACCTAAATTTTTGGTAATTTTTTTACACCTTGGGTTACATTATTGGAGTTTTAAGTAAGGATCCCTAATTTTTTTGAAAATATAATGTAGCCTATGTCACCCGGGGATAGTATAGCTTAAACAGTGAAATAATTTTTCAAATCGGTTCAGTAGTTTCGATGCAAAAAAACAAACAAACAAACAATCAAATCTTTCTTCTTTATATTATTAGTATAGATAAGTATTCAAACAATTCAACATAATAATTTATATGTTATAACAAAAATAAAAACGTTAAAAACCAATAAAAAAATCCAATTAGAACCATTTTCGACTTATACGCGAACAAAGTCGCGGGCAAAAGCTAGTTCAATAAATAAAATTTAGTAACATCAGTTACTTGTCTATGCCTTTAGTGTCTGTGGTACTCCATGGCATCGCTGTGACAAGTAAAGAGACGCAGGCGCTGATATGAGTTAGGCCCAGTCTCAGACCAAATTAAAAACCAAGACAGAGCGCTGTCAACAGTGAAGTGAAGCCGGTTTTGTAAACATGTGTGCACTTTGTGTGGCGTAGTTTGGATATAGTGTCATTGTAAAAGGTTGTAAATGTGTGCGTGTGAGTATGTATGCACAGAGCGGCGATGTTGTTTTGGCATGCTTCACTGTATTGTTCGTAGCGTTCTGTGTTGGTTTTTTTTGGTCACGCCAGTCGCAGCATCAGTGGCGTTTTAGATCCTCAGAAGTGCAAGTGTATGGACACTTTGGACACTCGAACTACCTAAATCAAATCAAATCTAAATAATTTATTTGCATAAATAAGGTACAGCAGGTTCTTAAGATAATAAATCGATCTCTTAATATGCCTTAAATGTTGGCATGCATAGAGGACGTGGTTTGGTCATCTAGTTAATATAACAATAATTCCAAGGTCAAAATATTGAAACATTGTTTTTAATTTTATAAACCAAAGACAGACAAAAATAGCACATCAAGTCTTCGAATGTGAAATCAAGCAACTTCTTGGAATTGCCATGGAAGTTGACTAGGGTAGGAGTAAAGTATTTATTCAGAATCTGAATATAATATTTCATTGAATTCATTTCAATAGCAAAATGTAATATGAAGCTAGTTAATTTGTACTTACCAAGAAAAATAAAATACTGAAATGCATGAGGAAAATAACTCTCATTTCCGACGATGGAAGCTGCGTGGTCGGACACCCACGCTTCGACCACGCGCCGCCCACTTATATAGGAACCAGAACCACTATAAGTTGAGCGGGTAGGTAGATTTTCAATCAAAGCACTGACTTGCCTACGTGATGGTATTACTGTGATAGTTTTGGTTGTGGCATTGATTAAAATCGCTTGCGGGCGAAAACACTATCTACACCAAAGACGTGGGCAGAGTTGTTCAATACAACCGTATCACGCCAGCTAAAAGTCCTACATTATAGGGGGCGAGCCTACCTAAACTAATATTATAAATGTGAAAGTAAGTTTATTTGTTAATTTGTTATGCTTTCCCGCTAAAATTGACACATGGGTAGACCATGCACTGGGTTAGGACATAGGATACTTTTTATTCTGATATTCCCACGGGATCGAGACTTATGCGGGTAAAAAAAAAACCTGATCCAAATCCAATTTTTGTGGTGCTATTGAGATGGAAAACTCATTAAATCCTGGCCCCGGATCAACATATCTATATCATTGTCTAAAAATTATTATTCGTAAATCATTGTAATGTATCTATCTATCCGCGAAATAGAGATGTAGATATAACAAAATCTTTTTCCGTCAGATAGATTATTAAAAAATATTGGACACGTATTTCTCCTTTTTTTTTTTACGTAATCACAAGATTACGGCAATAAATTGAGTTAAAATGTATAATGATTTTATACTGACTTGTGACGTAGCGAGCCCCCACTGGAACTTTAATGCGTTTTTCTAAACCATTTTTTATTAATATGATACAAGCAAAAAATCGTGTCTAATATTTTTTTATTATCTGACTGACGGACTAAATATTATTTTTTTCCCAGTCAACATCAGCCTATTGTAAAAGTATTAGTTCAAGTTGAACTAATTCAAGTTGAATTGGTTCAACTTGGTTTTATAATCTGTGGAAAATGTATTTGGTTATACATACATATCTGACATTGCAACTCAAATTTTCACACTCTAATGTCAGCCATTTATTTTCCACATTTTACAACATAACAATAACATCACGCCCGCAATGCCCGAAGGTCTAAGCAGAAGTGTACTTTTAGTACACCTACACTTCGTCAGTTATGTTTTCCCAAATTAATTTAAAAAAAAAAAAAAAAACATAAGTACCCGCGTATATTTGTCGCGCTTGTGACCTCAAAATCAATGAGGCAAACATGATTACATAATAGATCTAAATACTTTTTATACAATTTTAGGATCTGCTTATTCCATTATTAAACCTTCATACTGCCCCTGTCTTAACTCGTGTAAATAACAGATTTCAATTAGCCACATGTCAAGAACATGCTATAACGTTTGAACTTTGCCGAATCGGTTTGTGTTGGATAGGTATACCTATGTGGAAGCGAATCCAGTTAGCAATTAGTAGGTAAACTCTTTGACCTAGGTATGAACAATCTTTGAATGAGGAAAGCTTTGTAATTTGTAGAGCTCCTTGCAAATGAGTTGTTTCTTGGTACAAAATACCACCATACTTAGGCACCTATTTCTAAAGTAACTATTAATTAACTGTGATTTTGGAATTAAATACCTAATTGCCATTCAAATAAGTAAGGTTTTTCAACTCTAAACACAATTTATACTTTCGTGGTTTAAATATTCATTCTCACTAACAGGTTATATACAGGGTGGCAGGGACATCGACGCAAAAACTGATACCATGGATTCAGTACATGATTTTGAACCGCTCTGAATTGAATTTTTTTGTCGGTTATTTAAAATAAAATCTGCTGTTCATTTTGACCGCGCAGGTATTGCACTTTTCTATGAAACAGCATATTAAAAAAATAAATAAATAATAATACATTTATTTCAGACATACTTAAAATTGTCCATATAATAATAAACTCCATGTAATAATATTTTAATAACCAACAAAAAAAATCTACGCATAGGGGTTCAGAATCATGTACTGAATCTATGGTACCAGTTTCCGCGCCGATGTCCCTGCCACCCTGTATAGGCTCAAATTATTTGGACTTTATATCTCGAACTCATTACAACAAAATATCATGAAAATAATACCTAAATCCGGCTAGATATAATCATATTATGAGCAACTGAAACATGAATATTAAATCTATGAAACGGTCAAGGACGTGCGTGCTTATATTTAATAAAAATATGGCCAAACCTCTTCAATGGTATACTTCGTTTGATGGTCCACACACTATTTTCTAGCACCATTGTCGATATTAATATCGGTGCTAATATCCAGGTCAAGCTGCGCTTTTAAAGTTTAGAAGATTAAAGAAATGGGAACCAATTTTTGAATTGAAATAATCTTTGTTTTATCTGCAACTATAGTAGTAGCAGTAATATTTATTTTTATGATGATAATACGCATGCTTTTTGAATATCAGTGATAGCCTAGTGGTGTGACCGTCGGACTGCCAAGTCATAGCCAAGCCAAGTCTCGAGTTCGAACCCAAGGCTACTCTGACTTTTCAGATTCGTTTGCGTATTGTATTATTATTATTTGCTTGAAAAATGGTGAAAGAAAGAAAGAAAGAAAGAAAGAAAGAAAGAAAATACATTTATTTAGCACAGACACGCACACAAAAGGCAGAAGTGGTGAAGGAAAACATCGTGAGGAAACCGGCACGCCTATTTTTTTTTTTTTGAGGGTGGGAAATCGTCAAATGACTTCTCCCGCTCTGGGCAGAGCGAGAGGGTGTGTCAGACTTTTACTGACTAAAACCGACCCGTGTTCCTTCCGATGCCGTTGTGCCGGGGCCGCGATATCCCTTTCGGACAAACCCGCAACCCCAGCAGGCAATGGTCTTTCGACCCCGTCGGTTGGTGCTGACATCTCTTTGAAGCGCGCGTGGAACACAACGCGCCGTCGACACAGGCCTGGTCCTTATCGGACGGCGAGCTGCCCTTTGCTCACCGTCCGCAAGCCCGCGCCTACGGTGGCCGGAAGTCGGCTCTCGACTCCCGACGCCCGGGGCGTCTCCTGCGGCGACTAGGGCCGCGAGGGCGTGCAGCTTGCATCTCCCTCGCGCACTCCGCCTCCTCCTTTGCGAACATTACTGCTTCGCAGAAGAGGTGACGGCCTCCCATGCACTCTCGCTCCGAACCATGGCCTGAACCAGGGTCGGACGCGAGAGATCGCCGCCGCCGATCGCCTCCGTGACGACACGGCGGTGCTCCGCCCAAGCCATGCAGACCTCCACCGTATGCTCCACCGTGTACTCTGGGTGATCCACACAGTGGTGACACCCGGGCGTTTCCTCCCGCCTTACGCGGAACAGGAACCTCCCGAAACAACCGTGTCCGGTGAGGACCTGCGTCAGGCGGAAGATGAGGACGCCATGGCGCCTCTCAAGCCACTCCTCAAAGAGGGGACTTATCGCCGCAATTGTGGCGTGCCCAAAACCGGCATGCCTGAGAGATATTTCTCGACGCCATGTGAAGCCAAGCCAGAGGCCCATGGGCGGCCTTAAAAAAAACTCTGACACCAGGTTAATCACTAACCACATGAAAAGAAGAAGAAGACGTGATTTTTTGTAGGACCTTGGTTTAATGGTCGCGGCTTCTGAGCTTCGATCCGCAGGTGAGGCAAAGTAATATCTGTATCATAACTGGAGACATTAACCTGGATATTAAACCTGATACCCAAGATTCGCGATCCCATGAATATCTCAGCACCATAGCGTATCACGGTTTTCTACCAGCGCATACCCATCCCACTAGAGGCAAAAACTGCCTAGATCATATTATGATTCGATCCAGTGCTACTATTCTTACTCTAGTCTACGATACATCAGTAACAGATCATTGTTCTTCCCTTTTATGTGTAAATAATCAAAATAAAAAGTCAGAGTCAACCCCCAGGAAAATGATATCGAAGGTAGACTATGTTGCACTTGATGAATCTATGAAAAACGTGGATCTTACCTCTCTTTTCCTTATCTCAGACCCAGATGACGCTATAGACAAGCTTACAGAAATAACAAAAACAGCCATAAATGAATGTACGACTCTTGTCAAAGTCCCAGCAAGTAAAAGGATATTGAAACCCTGGATTACTCCAGGCTTGCTGCGTTGTATCCGGAACCGAGATTCTCTTCACAAAAAAGTTAAGCAGTCACCAGACAACCAAAATCTAATTATCACATATAAGCGATACAGAAACTTTTGTACAACCCTTTTAAAAAAAATAAAAAGGAAATTTGATTCCGAAGAAATAAATAAGGCACAACACAACCCTAAAAAACTATGGGACACCATAAAAACCATCACCAATACACAGAAAAAGAGGAACCCCTCCAACCAACTATCAACACACTCTTACTCACCCAGACAGTCTTGCAATGATGTAAACGAATTCTTTGTTAACATTGGGAAAAATCTTGCAGAAAATATGAAGAGCCCCCAAATCCACGTAACTCCCCCTCCAAGTAAAAGGTTCGAGAAATCTATCATTTTAGAACAGACTGATCCCGATGAAGTCTTAAGTACCATTAACCAGCTTAGGGTCAATGCTGCTGCTGGTTGGGATGGCATATCTCAAACCTTCCTAAAAAGATATGCACGGACCTTGGCACCTATACTGGCTCACATTTTCAACCTTTGCTTTTTATCAGCTATCTTTCCCTCTTCTTTAAAAAGAGCAATTATTCATCCTATCTTCAAGGGTGGTGACGGAACCTTGCCAAACAACTATCGCCCAATAGCTGTTCTTAGTGCACTCTCTAAGGTACTTGAACGCCTCATAAACACGCGTTTAGTCCACTACCTCGAACACTTCAAACTGTTATCACCCCAGCAGTTTGGCTTTCGCAGGAAGAAATCCACTTGTGATGCTGTCCATGTGTTGGTTAACAATATAGTACATAACTTAAATAGTAACAAGAAAGTTCTCACCATATTTTTAGATCTTGCGAAAGCATTTGACACCGTTCCGGTTTCCACTCTTCTAATCAAGCTTGAAAGTATAGGTGTCAGAGGGTCTTCACTTGATCTCTTCAAGAGTTATCTTACTGATCGCTCACAATTTGTTACAATAGAGAATTACAAGAGTGATGAACTACCCATTCAGTATGGCGTACCCCAAGGTAGCATTTTGGGGCCCACACTCTTTCTTGTGTTCATAAACGACCTCTGCAATCTCCAAATACCAAGTGCCACAATAGTTTCTTTTGCAGACGATACTGCCATCACAATCACCGCAAACTCTTGGTCGGAACTCCAAGTTACTGCACAAGACGGTTTTAATTCTGCCTTGAAGTGGCTTTCCTCTCATACTCTTACTCTCAATGCTAACAAAACTAACTTCATCATGTTTTCAATGACCAATACTTCCCAGCCAAAAACCCTAATCTCTCTAAAAGCCCATTCTTGTCCCAACCAAACCCAGTCTAATTGTCTATGTCCCACCTTATCTTCAGTAGAGCAGGTTAAATATCTTGGCATAGTCCTGGACAAAAACCTTAATTTCAAATCGCATATTAACACTCTTTCTGGTCGTGTACGAAAATTAATTTACGTTTTCAAAACCCTGCGACACGTAGCCAACTCGCTAATCATCCGTTACATGTACTTTGCTCTTTGTCAGTCCATCCTAATATACTGTATCTCATGCTGGGGTGGTGCTGCAAAGACCATACTTAAGCCTCTGAAGGTCGCACACAGAGCTATTCTAAAAGTAGCTACGTTCAGACCAATACTCTTTCCAACTATCGACCTCTACAAATCCTGTAGCGTACTCAATGTAAGGCAACAATATTTTTTACATATAGTCCTTCTGCAACACCGACGAACTCCTTTCAAAACAATCTCTAAACGCCGCAAAGACCTTATCTGCACAGTACCACCTACACGCACAGCTTTTATAAAAAAGTTTGCCCTCTATCTTGGCCCATCACTCTACAATAAAATTAACGCAAAAATTTCGATTTACGCCTTAACAAACTTTGAATGCAAAAAGACTGTTCGCTCCTTCTTTCTAAACCTAAACTACGACGAAACCGAAGAATTCCTAAAGAGGTGATCACTAAAACACATACATGCACCACACACTACATAAACTAACAAAAAACTATCACCACACTAACAAAATACTCACCACACTATCTGAACATTTATTATTTTATATATATTTATATATCTTTTCTTTTTACTTTTACAAATTGCCCATTTCCTGAATTTATATTTTTTAGATTTAAGGATTTTTCTTAGTTTTTAGTTTTTTTTTTTTTATTGTTGTTGTTGAAAACCTTATTTTTTCAGAACTTGTAGCTGTACAGACAATAATATGTAACACGTACTATTTTAAGACAACCACTTATGACGGGGATCGGAACTGTTTCTGCTAAACACAGGTTATTTTATAACCTATCTAGGAGAACAGTACGACACCCACTAACTAGATTAAGTCCTTTTGCTTGTGCTTTATTCATTACCTTGCTATGTAATCTAGTCCTGGTTGAACAATAAAAAATTTAAAGTATTAAAAAAAAATTAAATATCGAGTTTTTTTCATTTGGAAATTTTCAGTAGCAGCCCTAAGTCTGAATTTGCGCCCAATGGCAATTATTATAGGCTCGCCTCTTAATACATAACTGGTGAAATAGATGTGTGCTGTACACCACTGCCTTCCCCTTCGGGAGACGAGGCGTGATGTTATGTTATGTTAACTAGTGTAAAATATGACACATATTATTCAGCATTATTCGGAATTGGAGCATAAAAAATGTCGCGTATATAAGTGCGTTAACAAGCCAATTATAATTTATTGAAATTTGAGCGATTCTTAATAATATTTTCACGAGTTTTCAATCAGGTATTACTAGTATTCGGAGAAACGAAATTAATTAATAAACTGCTTGCTAAAGCCAATAACTAAAAACATAACATCACGCCTGTATTGAAGGCTTCGGCAGAGGTGAACCTATAGCAGGCACACCCTAATTGGAGCGAACCTATTGCCATCAACCGGACACAAATTCAGACTCTGCTTCCAAAAAAATCCTAATGAAAAAACCCAACACCATTTTGCCCGTCCTTTTTTTTTAGCGTGGCGAATTATCATATAACTTCTCCCGCTCTGGGCAGAGCGGGAGGGCGTTTCAGACTTTCACTGACTAAAACCCACCAGTGTTCCTTCTGTTGCCTGTGAGCCGGGGCCATGATACCCTTTCGGAAAAACTCGCAACCCTGGCAGGAAAGTTAGGGCGCCTAAAATATCCCGTCCTGGGAATCGAACTTAAGACCTCATGCTCGGTAGTAGCGCTTGCTAATAACTAAGCATGCTAGCTCAATAAACCACACGGTACTAACAAAAAATCTATGTTTTGTGGGTGTCTTCGATAAAATTATTTTTCTGTGCCAGTAGAAACTCAAATAAGAACAAGTCATCTATTAAAACGAATATCTTACACACTAAAGAGAGTGAAAAGAACATGAAAATGTAGGTGAAGCTTCATTAGACGCTATTGTAAGTTATACCGATTATGACGTCAACGACTCCATTTTCTCACATACGTTACATACTTACAGCCAAAACGCCAAAAGACTACTACTTTGCATATTCCGTAGTCTGTGTTTTTAATCTCAAATACCTACCTAACCTACCTATAGGTATAGGCAGGCTAGTGTGTACGTTTGTCGATCGCATCATAGTGACATGGCTTACCATAATAATAGTCCTCCAGATCAAATTTCGGCCATGGCGATCAATCTCAGCGGAGACCAGCCTTCGGCGCGGCAGATATGATAGTGCACAAGTGTGTGCGCAGACACAGGTGCACTCTCTCTTCCCTTACTCTCATCGTCCAATAGGGTCGGCAATCCAATACGACCGGAGATAGATTAGGCTTAACGTGCTTACCGAGGCACGGGGGTATCACACCGCGAACTTCCAAACTCCGGGCTGTTACTAAGAAATTCCTAATGGAAAAACCAAATAACACCCGGGAAAGCACGCTCAGCAGTCCCATACCATATCACCATATAGGTGAGATACTGAATGATCAAACGCTAGCATACCTATTAAAAATAAAAAAGGTTTGGTAAACAGCAGCTCGCCTAATTGAAAATGTTATTACTTTTAACGACACGTGGCCAACCTTAGAGGCAAACTTTAGTATTTTCAGCTCTTAAACCCTTGAAACTGCAACAATAAACTAAATGATGTCATGAAGTATCATTAGGTACTTTCTTTCTGACAGAATTTAGTTTGGCAGTAACCGCTCACAAAAAGCTTTACTACTTAGTTTAAATTAGTTGCACTAAAATAATATGCAAGGGAGCATGGCTAAGTAATAACAGCCGCACGGGTCACTCGAGCAGGTTAAGCTATGCTTACCGTGGTCGGTTCGTGGATGGGTGACCAGAACATCTTTACTTACCGATACCCCTACGTGCCTCGGAAAGCACGTTAAGCCGTTGGTACCGACTCATTCGTGGATCTTTGACAGTCGTTACGAGTCGCCAGAAGCCCGAAAGTCTGGCAACCAGTCTTAACCAAGGGGTACCATATTACCCAGTAACTGGGTTGTGGAGGTCATACTTAATCAGCCTATAATGTTCCCACTGTTGGGCCACAGGCCTCCTCGCTTCGAGAGGGAGTGGGCTTTAATCTACCACGCGGGCCCAGTGCGGGTTGGTTTGCATGCCTTCGAATTTTTGGTTCTAGGACATTCCGGTTTCCTCACGATGTTTTCGTTTACCGTTTTTGAGAGTAGTTGTGATGAAATTATTCGAACCCACGATCTCCAACTCATAAGTCGGGGCCGTTACCACTGGCCCACCATAGCTCCTGATAGTCAGTCGCTCCATGTAAAATACTGGTATTCAGCTGCATCTGGTTAAACTGGAAGCCGACCCCAACATAGTTGGGAAAAAGGCTAGACAGCGGATGAGTTGCACTAAATTAACAACAGCAAATCAATATTCCCTTATTTCCATTTACTTACCTACTACATACAAGATAATCATAATAATCCATTCCCCAACGCCCCAGTAACCATTCGTTTTTCTAAGCATAAAATCCATTTTGCAAATAACATTCGAATCAGTTGAAATTAGGGCAATACGTAATTTATTCGGTTTTGAAATACAGCGGGGAATATTATGAGATGTACTCGTACGGAGCTTTTAAGGCTTATAATTGCTCCTTATTGGTTGAATGGGACGAGGAGTTTTTAGAAGCCAATTACTTTAGGTCTTGGGGTTGTTGTGTAGTACCATACCACCGAATCTATTCGGAGAAATTGTGAATCGAGAGATTGAATTTCGCTACTAATTAGTCTATGTGGATGATGTTAAAATATCTTCCTGTCACTGTGATTTACAGAGCAGGTAGTGGTATTCGAATTTGATTTGTGTGGGGTAGGTAAGTACAGCAATACAAAGATGAAAGAATTTAAACAATCTGACTTCCAAAAAAACACTACAAAGTGAATAATTACTTTAATTTCGGAAGTCGGTGTCTTTGGTTTTGTATATTCGTTTTTTGCGGTCGACTTCCGAAATTAACGTAATTTTTCACCATTTGTAATTTTATTTTTGGAAGTCGGTTGTTTTTTTATGTAGAAAATAGTGTTTTTATTCTATAAGTTGTTTGATGAACGATCAATATTCAACATTGTCTAAATATAAGTCTGGAATATAGAACTGGACAATTACGAAAGCACCTATCTAAAAAAAAAACTACAAAAAGGTTTTACTGTATATTAGCTGTCAAGATGCAGGTTTCGTATACTAAATAGATTTAGATTTGGTCTGTAAGTATGGTAAAATAGTAGTTATAACTTTTGTTTAACATTTTGCGAATTAATTTATTATTATTTATATCACGTAACCTACCCATCCTATTTGATTAACAAACTTTGCGTTCTTAAATATATAATTAATAATTATTTATTTAAGTACGCAAAGTTTGTTAATCAATGTCAATCAGTTTAACGCCAGTTCGAATGTAAGATTAGAGTTAATTAACAACAACGTTCACAGAACAATGACAGCTATTAATTTCAATTATATTATTAACTGAAGATACATTCGGGCAATTAGATTACCTACTTGAGGAGTCAGATTAGTGAAGTGACAGTACAGTAGGGCTGCCTGTCCCTTGGAACGAAGGGAGTAACTGGAGAAAATGAGTGGTTAAGTGAACGCTCATTTTCATAAGTTCAGTGGTTGAATATACAAAATTCACCCACCCTCTCTTACACAACATTACACACACACTCACGGCACTTTTCTTGTTTATTATTTGTTTTTCTTTTCAATAATTATTGTTTAAAATAAGTACTTTTGTACTGCATTCATCTGGAATAACCTACCCACCCTCTCACTAGGATTTGGGCGTTGGTAGATGCGCCACAGTATAATTTTCGCAGATATCACATTTTTTTGTTCCAAATAAACAATTATAAATTAATCTATGCCACGTTTTAGTCAGGTCCACTAAAGCAGAGCGGAGAGGCTACGCTAATTTTGTGAAATTCTATTTTGGTTATTGATTTCCTAGGTTAAAACCGGTCTGCCCCTCGTAACTCAAATGGACGGGCGTCCATTTGAGTTTAGCCTAATACACACACAAACACACCCCCCATTTCTACACACGATGAAACACACACACGCATACAAACATTCACTTAGAACGTTCGACAAACTCAAGTTCAAGTTAGTCGGGATGGAAGTTTCTAGTTTGACAGGTAGAGCTCTGTAGCTATTATATAGCTTAATAAATAACTTTATTTATAAAGCTATATAATACCTATATAGCTCTTCCGATAGAGCAGCGGTCACTAAGTTTCAGATGTTTTAAGTAAAACACCAGAAACTTAGTGACTGCAGCTTAATTAAATTAAAGGGTAATGTCAACTATTTATTTATAGAGGAAACGCAAATCATGGTTTGTGTTTGAAGAGGTTAAAAAATTGCTTCGGTAGTAATAATAATTTGTGTAGTTTTTTTGGACATCAGAATTAGATGAAAGGTTTTCCTAAGTATTCCGAAACAGTGCTAATGTAGCCTCATATGCACTGTTTCGGAATACTTAGAGATAGGTAATGTGTAAATAGTGCTTTCAAATTAGATCGGATCTGCCAATACCAATTTTACAAAAGTACCACTTGAAGTAGCGAAAATGTACGAAATATAGCTCGTTTATGATATTCTAAACTAATAATGTTTCCATTTCAAAATCCAATAATCTCGAACTTACATTGGAAACTTTAAGAGACCATTGGAGTATTGTTAATCTGATGTTAAATAAAGGTCAGTGAAATATAATACCCAGGTACCTAATCTAAATATTAGAAATGTTGTTTCAGTTACTAAGCGAAATAAAAATTTACCTTACAAGGCTGTAACAGTTGCCTTTGAAAAGAGTAATATTATTTTATTAGTACCATATTTCTTTAGACAGACAAAACCTCTTGAGATTTCAAACATTAATGTTATTGCTTTTACAAAGTATAGGCTAAAAGAATAAACTCCTAATAGCCAAGACGTAGGTAATTCTATTGAACCAAAATCGTATTTTACAATAAAAATAATTCTTTTAACTTTTAGGTGGGTGTGCTTATCTTTGGACCTGGAAAGAAAAATAAAAGAAAACGTTTTATAATTTATACGTTTTGCTGAATCTTTCCTCGAGGAACTCGTGGCTAAGTAATAACAGCCGCACGGGTCAATCCAACAAGTTAAGCTACGCTTGCCGGGGTTGGTCCGTGGATGGATGACCATCTTTACATACCGAGACTCCTCCATGCCTCGGAAAGCACGTTAAGCCGTTGGTCCCGGCTGTCATTCCAGGACCTTTGACAGTCGTTACGGGTCGTCAGAAGCCCGAAAGTCAGACAACCAGTCATACAAGAAAGAAAGGGGTATCGTATTATCCAGTTATTGGGTTGTGGAGGTCAGATAGGCAGTCGCTCCATGTGAAATAGTTGTATTCAGCTGCATCCGGTTAGACTGGAAGCCGACCCCAACATAGTTAGGAAAAGGCTAGGCAGATTGATTGATTGCTCTTTCCACGTGGTTTCCTTTCCTTGATTGTTCTACAGCTTGGTTCATAAATGCAATTAGAATGTAACGTTTTATTAGTCGTTACCATCCTATCTACTATGTTTGTAATTATTTTTTGATATGTACCTACCTCTTACCACCTTTATATATTATTTAAATTAATATAAAACAGTTACATATGTGGTTGAATGTCCGACACGTTATAAAAATAAAATATAGTAATTATTGACTATAGAATCAATTAATTATTTAAAGATTTTTCCGTCATAGAAATATTTGATAATGCATGTTTCTAGATAGAATATTCCGAAGTCTTTTTTTTAACTCTGTTAATATATTTTTTTAGTCTCAAACAAATATTTACATAATATATAAGCTAACAGACTTAAAATAATAATATGTACATGTAAATGTATATAAAAAAGAGGGGAAACAATCATAGGGACATCATAATCGGATCACAATGCATTAAAATATTTTTTTTTTCTTTGTTCCTCTCAAACAGAGCACCTGCCATCTAATCTCTTCACCACCCTTGGTTGACTGCTAGCTGCTATTTTGAGTGTGAAAAGTTTAAATAAATAAATAAATGGGGCATCAAAAAATTCATCCGCATCGCTGTCAACAGAATAAGTGCCCAAAACGTTGACATAATACTCACAGGTAAAAAATATGATCAAGAAAAATATAATACGTTTATACCAAACTATCGCAATTGCTTCGCCGTACTTTACCTATTTCAGTATCGAGTCTACACTAGGGAAACGAACTAATAAACATTATCGACTATCTAACAAAGCAATCTAAGAAATTGAAATGTGTTAATGTAAAGTGCTGGTACAAACGTATGGAACAAACAATTGAGTACAGAGCCCTATTTATAAAAACGTACTAGTCTAGCACTAGTATATTAAAATCATTCATATTCTGTTTTTATTATAGTATAGTACCTGGTTGATCGAGCTCTGCTCGGGTGAAAATAGATAAACATATCGATCAGGTATACCAACGATGTATCACGTTCCGATTTCGAGAACGTGATTACAATTCGGGATTCCAGTACCAATAAAAATCACCTCGATGCAAAGACCAACATTTGTTTTACGTATTTTAAAATAACACTTCTTACACAGTTTTCCCACACCGTTCTATATCTATCGTCCTCACTCCGTAGCCATATTGGCTCTTCCAGACTCCCTCGTTCTCTAACTCACTCCCTCAGTCCTTCACTTACGTTCCGTTCCCTCTATTACTTCTGCAGTCATTCCCGCATTCGACCATCCTGCACTCATGTCTGACCTCAGACATTCCTATAATAACTAAACTTAGCTTAATACTAACAATCACCATCTCACTCACTCTTTCAATACTTCCACAACACATACTTGACTTCTAACTCCTCTGTTCCACCGTGCTCAGGCCATCTCTTCATCTGGTCAGCCGAACTAGATCTTTTGTTAGGCCCCTCCTCAGAACTGACCAGTTTTTCCAACTCATAGCGATCATTTGTTATCTTGTAAGGACCTAAATACTTGCGTTTCGACTTCAGTCCAGGGCCAAACTGTGTTTGTTTGATAGCAACAATATCACCTTTCCTGTAGCTCTCCTTCCTGCTGTTATCATAATGTTTCCTTACGAATTTTAAGATTCGAGTACCAATAAAAATCACCTCGATGCAAAGACCAAAATTTATTTTACGTATTTTAAAATGCCACTTATGACACAGTTTTCCCACACTATTCTATATCTATCGTCCTCATACAACATACACCGTAGCCATATTGGCTCATCCAGACTCCCTCGTTCTCTCAGTCTACCTATAACCAGGACGGAGGAAGGGACGGACGGAGGGAGTGACGGACACCGGAGTCTTAGTAATAGGGTTCCGTTTGGCACCCTTCTGGTACGGAACCCTAAAAACTAGCGTTATGTATCTCGGGCATTAAAGTGGACATTGTATGCAAAAAAACATGGGCAAGTATCTATGAAACAAAATAGATTACACAGAAAGAGTTAGCGTTAATTGAAACGCATGTTTTTTTTTATGGTCAAATGTAAAAGGAGAATAAAGCTTTTAACTTTTTATACTTTTGCGAACGTTTCAATTTTTATTATTCACTAGCTGCTGCCAGGGGCTTCGCCCGCGTGGACCCTAATTCTTTTTCAAAAATAAAGTTACTCCTTATAACATAGCTATCTGCCAGTGAAAGTCCCGTCAAAATCGGTCCAGCAGTTTCGGAAATTTGCTGGAACAAACAGACGGACAGATTTTTTTAAATTTTGATATAAGTATCGTATATACTTTCTTAGGCATTAAGTAAAAAGCTGTTAATTTGACGCTACAAACAGACACTTAAATTGATTTATTTGTATATATATATAGAAGATTTCTGCTAAAAAGCGATATACCTAAAATGTGACTTGACTTATTCCTTCTCTGTCATAATAATCTTTTGATGACGGTTTTGCAAAATGACCAAAGTTAGGTTAGGTTATTATAATGTAATATTTTAAATTTGAATCTGAAGGTGGCTGGGACAGACTGGATGCGAAAGGCGAACTACAGGGTGATGAGGCGTAGCCTGGTAGAGGCCTATGTTCAGCAGTGGACTGCGATAGGCTGAGTTGGTTGTTCGGTTGATTGACCCTAAGAGACCTATGTAGATAGTTGTCCACCCACCGAGATGATGCATGACATACCTATAGAAACATAAGCACAATATTTACGCACCAAATGTCCAGTACCTTATAGATCACTGACCGGATTCTCACAATAGGACTGGACTAGGTCTCTGGGTAAAAAAATCCGTGTGTTACATCTATTTACCCACCATCTATGTAGGCACAACCTTGCCACCACTCGCAAAGAAAGTGTTACGTTACGCACGTCACAGCACGTCAGGAATAAATAATGTTCGCTCTGAAATATGATAGTGGAAGACGCAGTAACAATGAGCGACAGCGTAAGTCCCCACGGCTTAATCAACGTACGCAAATGACACCGTAATGCTATGCTGTCCTGGTACCGTGCTTTGTTAAAAATAATGATAGCTTATGAATTTCAAGGAATTTTTTGGGTAGTTTCCGGAGTTTCTGGAAGGTGTGATAAAAGGTGAATATGGGGTAACGGCTTGTTAAAGATAAAGCGATATCCTGATAAAGCTATGGATCCTTGAGGAGCGGTGAACGGTCACACAATAACATCTGTCCAAATACAGAGCGTTTTTGACACTTTAATGTCAAATACTGATACAATTTACAGATTTTCTTGACGGCCATTACGACATGACGAAACCGGTCTGCTAGGAAACCGTAGCTTTGCGGTTAGTGGTTGCGGTCGCCTTTGGAACTGTACTGCAAAAAATTTGACCACGTCGGTAATGATACGGCGAATAAAAATAAAAAATTCGATAATTGAATACTCATTTGTTCAATAAATCAACCCTCGTGTACCATTGAACATTTTAAATAACACACGCGTCCAACGACCTCGCTGTACTTATGTGGATGAGTACTTAATTAGTAAAAAAAAAACAAATACATCCATGAGTATACATTTAATACAAAGTAAGTATCACGACAATCAAGAACACCGTACAATTATTATGATACACTCTATCTTCCCCAACAATAACAAATATTTTAGCGAGGAAAACACACCTTGATTGGTTTCGGTACATTCATAATTGGAATTGTAGTTTGTCTTACAAAAATCAGGACACTGTGGTACATGTCTGCCAGTCCATCAATTTTGCTCCGAGATCTGTCGCTTCGTTAACTTGAAATCCAACGACGGCAAATACGATCAACGCCACCAATAGATTCATCGTGAGCGACAACTGGGTAAGTGAATGAAGTACGTAGTTGTATATTTGTTGACACAGAATAAGAGTCTCAACAGAAGACACCGCTATTTATATCGACCAATTGGATAGCTCATATTTATGATGACCCGGCACATACTTTGATCACAATACAATCACCCTAGGTTATCAGTTTCCGGCGCTATGTACGGCTTATTTAACTGTTGTTTATATATTATGCTTCGGGAATTTCCGAATCATCATTGACAACGACAATCAGAAGATGATCTTTGACAGCTATAGCAACCTTTCCTGTCCAGTATTCGGCGATTTTTGTTTCTTCGTAATGATAAATCGTTTACAACCATTGATTTGTGCCAAGTTCAAGGCGTCAAGATGCCGCTCGCAGTGCTGCAGACGTTTAGATGCGAGCCTCCGTGCGCATCCCTCGATTCTATCCGAGTGTTAGAGAGCGGAGCGTGCAAAAATAAATACGTACGAAAAATCGAAAACTTTGTCTGAGTGTGACCTTAAATTTGCTCTCTTTATAAATAAGGCAACGGAGATTGGGCTTGTATAGCGCCCAATATTGTTAAGATATATGAAAATGTATAGATTTCTTCTTATTACAAAAACACATTTATTATTTATTTATTTTTTATGACGACTTCTCGGGATTATTTGTCGGTGGGGAGCTCCAGAGCCCTTATTATGTATGATTTAAATTCTGGCATTTCGTCAATTAATTAACTTTCATTGAAACTGCCTTTCACACATCATCCTTTAAGCCTATAAACGTTAATTTTAAAACATTGGCCTCTTAGATGCCGTTTTAGGAACAATGTTTCTGAATCGGCCGGACAGAACGTTAAACCTGCCGCACCCCGTTAAGATATATATACAAAAGTTCTCCTTGAAAAGCTCTTTCCATTGGTATCATCATCATCAGACAACCTACAGCTGACCACTGCTGGACATAGGCCTCTCCAATTACACGCCATTCAGGTCAATTCTCGGCTACTCTCATCTAGCTGCTACCAGCCACCCTGCGAAGATCCTCGCTTCACCTAGCCTGAGGGCGTCCTATCTTACGTTTACCGATTCGCGGTCTCCACTCGAGAACTCGTCTACCCGAAAGGTCATCAGTTTTACGGGTAATATGGCCAGCCCATTGCCACTTCAGCTTGCTTATTCTGTGAGCTATGTCGACAACTTTGGTATATCTTATGGCTATTGGGCTTTAGAGCAGATACCCATTAGTTCGTTGCCCATTCTCCTAAGGAGACTGTAATCTCTTTTGACGAGCTATTAACAATTTAAGCCTGTGGTGAACGCAGTGTTTCCTTCTCCCTTTGTTCTTGTCATACCATAATAACAAGGCCATGCAAATGAATTCATCTTCAGATAAGCAGATAGAAGGTCAGATGGGCAGTCGCTCCATGTAAAATACTGGTATTCAGCTGCATCCGGTAAGACTGGAAGCCGATCCAATCATAGTTGGGAAAAGGCTAGGCAGATTGATTGTAAATGAATTCGTCTTCATCCATTGCGACTGCTCGTAGAACGTACACCGTTTTTCTAACTTAAAAAAGGTTGTGGTTTCTAGATTCCACGGAATTGGGATGTGACATTTATGTGTTGAGGAAATAATGAGAATAATTTCAGTATGAATAACTTTTACCAATGCGGCGGAACGGTCGAGAAAAATAAAACAAAAAATCAAATAACGCGTATACATATGTGAATCTAACAAAGCTACGAGATTCGTTTATGCTCTCAAAGGCGGAGCATAAGTGATAAGGCATAATGTATCTAACATTATTATTGCGTATCGTGTTTAAGATTAATGAAAAAATAAACTATACCTACATCGTGTTCCTTTGATAACCCATAACTCTAGCATATGAATTACTTTTCAATTTTTTTTCTGTGTTAAACATAATAATTCAACAAAGTCACGATTATTTATGCAAAACGACACGTGAAAAAAAAACATTTAATTCTGACTATTTTTGTCAAAAATCTGAATTTATACAGCATATCATCAGAAAGGCGTGGTCAAATTAAAGGATGTGGTTCAGACCATGAAACTGAAATTTTTTCTCCATCGGACCATCATAGTAATAGCGAAAAAAAAATCTGTCGTCCCATACTTTTGTGTCGAGTAGGTATTGAAGTTTTGTATGGGACGGTTGAGATTTTTTTCGCGATACGATATTGGTCCCGTGGCGAAAGTTTTTCCGTTATTCAGTCATAGATTTATTTATTTATTTATTTATTTTATTATTTATGTACACACAGTAAAATACATACAGATACGACATAATTATAATTTGAGTACAAAGGTACTGCTTATTTCTTAAGAAATTTCTTCCAGCAGACCTGCGAAAGGAGAAATGAGAAAGAAATGTAGACAATAGTGTGTGAGAACAAAAAGAGAAAAATATGAATTTGCGAAGTCTTATACTAAAACATATCAAATATACCTACACGTATAACGTAATAAATTAACATATACTTAAATAAATACATAAAGCTTAAATAAATAAACATACATATTATAGGTATATAAATACTCACAGTAGAGAGGAAAGATAATGCTCTTTTACTCGATATTTAAATTGTGAAACAGTTTTTAAATCACGAATGCTAGGCGGAAGTGAGTTCCACAGTCTTACTGCGTGCACAGAGAAGGAATAAGAATAGTAGCTTGTCTTATGAGGATGAGATTTAAGGAGGGATCTAAGGTGTGATCTACACGGAGCGTCGCTAGGGCGAGCGTAAGAAAAACGCTCACGCAGGTAGGAAGGATAAGACGGGTTGTGTAAGATGTTGAAAACGAGACATAAAATCCGAGTGTTCCTGCGAAGGCGGATTGGGAGCCACTTGAGTTCCTTGCGAAGGTGAGAAACATGGTCATACTTTCGTAGACCGAAAACAAAGCGAATGCACAAGTTTTGCAAGCGCTCAAGCTTATTTAATAGCTCCTAGATTCTGATTTTTGCAATGTACATAATATTACAATGACGAGAAAACATAAAATGTTAACCGTAGCATTAACAATTTACGTACCGTGCAACATGAAATCCAGCCCGACAGTTACACGTAGCATGTAACTTTTTTCCGTCATAAATATTCCTCGCGGTGCCCCTGAGGGTAATATTCCGGAAAACTCAGTTTAAAACTAAAACAATAAATTAAAACATGGTAGGTAATACGAATTGTAACAATTAATCAAAGTAAACAAACATTCATTACTTAAAAACTTGAGTAATCCTTTAAAGTGTGTTCTCGTATGTGAATACAACACTGTAATATGGCACTCAAAAGGCCATATTAATCCCGGCGTCAAGTTGGAATATAACTTATGATTTATAACATTATCCATCTCTGTGAATTACTCTGAGTACTCAGACGTTAAACTTGCTTAAAAATATGAGTCGTATCTACTAACATAGGAATTTATTTACTTTGTTTTAATACTGTTGTTATTATGGTTATAGATCTCTCTCTGACTATGGATTATGGATTTTACTTAAAAAGTTATTTCGATCAGAGGTTTCTATGTTTAAAAAAAACTATTCTTAGGCAACAGAAAAAGAAGATTTTGCTTCGGAAACCTGTGAAAGAAGTACATCGTTACAGTCAACACATTTTAAAGAACAGAAAACAATATAAATATTCTAATGAGCGGCAAGGAAAAGTCAGCATTGTGTGCGTAGATGAAATTATCTACCCATACCTGTAAATTGTGCTGTAAATTGAACAAAGTCAACCATCAAGTTAGACTTCCTAAACTGCATAACAGTCTCTCCATTAAAGATAACAAATAAAACAATCAATAACTATGATGAAAATACTCGACTTTCCGACAAACGACAAACAAATTTTTACAATTACTCGAACAGCCTGCTCCGTGTGCCTGAGCTCCGTGTGGTGCCGGACGTAAAGAATAGTACCAACCCATTTCTTCATAAGACATAAGATTTAAATTGCAATGTGCTCTTAAACTGCAACAATTACCTATTCCACAAATCACATGGGAGACATTGAGAAATGTATTCCTCGGGAATTCTGATGTGTATTGTTACTATATTGTGAACTGTTCGTGTGAGGCAATTTCTGGTTGTATTAACATGCATGATGCAAGTGTGGACCAACCATTAGTCTTAATTCAGATCTAAAGCCAGCGGTATTGTGACTCAGGTGTATATGTATGTAAAATTTCTAAAGCGGTCTAAGCTGTGAAGTGATAGCATATTCTAAAACAGTAGTGAGTGTAAATTAGATAAAAATCCGAAGGGTTAAGCAGGGGAGTACCTATACTAACATCCACATTTCGCGAGTTATGTTTAAGTGCCATGTAATATTAGGGGGCGGGGCCTATTGCCATCAATCGGGCATAGAAGCACTCAGCAAAGCAAGGCAAGTAGTTATAAAGTCAAGGCAAAAAGTGTTTCCAAAATAAATAGACGAAGCAATCTAAGACAAAGTATGACCTGTTATAGAAAAAGATGGGACAGTGATTGTGCCTCCAATAATCCCATGCTCTTTACCATCTCACTCAATTTCAACTTCTAGGTCTCTATGTATATTCGACATTCTGAAAGATAAACAGCAAAATAAAATCGTAAAATGAACAGTTCAAAAGATTTAATTCACCTACCTTTTACTGAATTTTCATTTGTTTTCCATCAGTAACAGACATGATCAGCAAATGGAACCGTGCACCTAGCTTCTGACGTTTCATAAGTGCCCATGTAGGTTTATGTGAAATAAAATATTTTGAATTTTGAATTTGAATTTTTGAATGGAAAACACGTTTATGACTTTCAGTTTAATTGATTAAAAAAAAATTATTAAAGCATTAAATTCGAGAGAGAGAATGCACATCGCATATTATATAAAATTTGTAAAGTATGTAGCACAATCTTTAAGACAGTGTTGTGAATGAATGAACAATTATACTAAAATAAGACCACCAAAATCTTTTTTCATTATGTACCTGCCTTTTTTAATGACAATATCTTTGCTGAAAACAGACAAGACAACAAACAGTGGAGACGTCACTGTGGTACATTTGATCCCCAGAAAAATCGTTCCTCAACAATAAACAGCCACAGCACCAACACCTTTCAAATAATACAAGCAACGTTCGGGATAATGTTCGGGAATTCTTGACCTCATTATGTACTTCCATTTCAAAATAAACCGATTTAACATTATTGTATTGTATAAACATGCATGATCGGTAAAACCCAGCTGAAGATAATGTATGTGATTTCCGTTTAATTCCCGATAACCTCATGCAGGGTCAGCATGTATTATCTATTTGTTTATACACATATTCGGGACAACCGAAGCTGATAATATTGTTATAAACAATATTACGTATCCCGACAAAGAATCCCTAAAACGTCAAGTACAAAGTAAACAGTAATCCATAGATCAAAGACGGCCCGGGCCATAATTTCTTTATAGAAATTTCTCGTTCTCCATTATTTTATCGAAGGCCACGCATTCAAGTAAACCTTTCCTTACATTTCTTAGAATGTTAGCAAAACGTTCCACTAATTAGTTAACGATTTTGTCCATCGAAAGTTTTAAAAGTAATTAAGATATTTATTTATTTAAGATAAAAATGAATATTTAAGGCGTTGTACGGTCACTACATATTATTATTATTATAAAATCTCATCTCTCTAAAATCGGCGCGTCTGTCTGTCTGGATGCGACAAACTCAAAAACTACCAAACGGATTTTCATGCGGTATTCACCTATGGACGGAATGATTCATGAGGAAGGTTTAAGTGTATAATCATTTAGGTTTTGTGTACTCGTAAATTGGCTGAAATATGACGATCATTGTTGAAGATGTAGGAAAAAATCATGCTGATTGGGGGATTTACTACATGGCGTGCGCCGGGTAAACCAATAGAGTTATATGAAAACAATGTATTACGAAATTAATACATTGTTTACCTGGATACGACTCGGATTAAAAGTACCTTAGGTTAACACCTAAAGTACTCTTAATCCCAGTAGTACGTTTCCGTGGGATATTTTCCGACAGCCACGCGGGCGAAGCCACGTACAAAAGCTAGTAATATAAAAAAAATAATTCGATAAATTAAGTTTCCTAGAGAAATACCTATAACTGACAATACATGTTACTTTACTACATTTTATTTTCCCCTTACAATGAAGGCGCTAGAAACGTAGTAAAGAAAAAAAAAACAAACACAAAACACAAAAAATTGTAACTGGATATCCGAGACACCTATTTGTAAACTATGAAGAATGTGAAATAGTAAACAGCGTACATTTTCTTTATTCAATTCCGCTAATGAACAAAACAAATAACAAGAGAAGTAAGTAACGAAAACAAAGCCATCATTGGACACTTTAGTAAACATCGAATATTTGGAGCAAAAACAAATGAAATTTACGAATTCCTAGGAATCGAGAAACAGAAGTGTATACAATCATAATTGGAATGGAGAAATTCTCGCTGAAAATGACCTCTGATGTTTACATTCGTGGTTTATCAAAGTAACGTACTCAACGGGTCTTTGAGAGACATACGTTTCATCTTTGCGACAAAATTCGGAATGAGCATTAATGAGGTCTGAAAATGTTTCATTTTAAGGACGAATTTGTAAGGCAACGACTAAACTAGTAAAAAAACAAAGTTAAAATAACTGCAACCAAACTACAACAAAAACAAGTGCAAACAATACATCGCACAAAAATAATATCGGTTTTAGTATAATCGGATCACACGTAATCTGTAGGATCTATGCTATTTATAGTAATTACGTATATAGCCTGCGGAACAACATAACGCATCCAATGAGACCTTGTTTTTAAAATACGACAAGTAGTTTAGGAGTTATGAGAGAACAGATAAACATACAATCATAGTCGGTTAAAATCATAACCCTCCTTTGGCTGTGCTGTAGTCGCGTAAAAATTATCTCTAATCCACTTTAACAACTTTTTTGAGACAGCTAGTCTTTACTAGTTAGTGCTCGTTAGGAAGAAGATGGTGTCGTATGTGGGACATACGAGGCCATTTTCTTCACGGATAGATTGCTGCATTTGATGTTTCTAGCCGCAGTAAGAGCGCAAAGAATGTAACATGATGTGATGCTGAACTAATTGCATACAATCAACCTGAATACTAGTGCGGAATAATTTTCCTTCTCAGTTAAGAGTAGAAGATGCTATAACTAATATTAAATTTAAATGATTATGGCTGTAATTTTGACAAAAATCGTGTAACTTAATCTTGTAATTTTTATATCAATCTGGACAATTTGACATAAATCTTTTAATATTGATTTGACATTATTCTTGTACTTGTTTGACATTATATTTTTTGAAGTATCTTGAGTATTGACATTATATAATCATAAAAATAATTTCTATTATACTTAGTAACAAAATTATAAATTTTCTAAAGTGCATATCCTAGATAATATTTCGATGTTTCTTATTGTTAATTCTTTTCAATTTTATATAAATATTTGTACGCCGATATTTACGGCTAAACATGATTGGACTCAAACGACGGACTAATATCTTGCATGCTCTTGTATGTATACAATGTTTAAACAAATAAAGAAATCTAATCTTATCTTATATACTCGTATATATACCTACCGGTTGGAGTTTGGGTACAGTAGGCCTAGAATTAAGGTTTGTAATGGGTAAATATCGTGAGTAAACAGGACGTTTTTTTTTAAGTCTGGAAATCCCTTTACAATTAGCAAGATATAGATTAGCTAATATTGATCGTTCTTCATGAAAAGAAGTGAATTTAATAACAACTTCAAAATAAAAACATTTAAAAAAAAAATCTACCGACTTAAAAAAAAATCAGTACAAGTGAAAAATAACTTTATTTCGGAAGTTGGTGTCTTTGGTTTTAGATTTTCGTTCTTTGTCACCGACTTTGAAATGAAGTTATTTTTCACTTTGTAGTGGCTTTTTAAAAAAAAAGTTTTAATTTTTTTTTTTTGTTTTGGTACTTACTCCACCAAAATTCCAATATCACTACCTGCTATGTAAATAACAGTGGCATTATTGAAGCTAACTCAAAAAGTACCCAAACAAAGTTAATAAAATATATGGGATCACCTCCACTTTCAAACAAAAAAAGACGTTTGCAAATCCATATATATGACGGAGTTATGCCCAAACATACATAAAAAAAAAATAAGCATCCGAATTGAGAACCTCCTCCTTTTTTAGAAGTCAGCTAAAAAAGGGAAACCCAAAGATGACTTATTTCCCACAAAGCGCGACCATCCTACCAGTCATTCATTGTGTTTATAAAATGTATAAAAAATCTTCTTGCAAACGGTGCTAGGAGTAGGCTCACTAACAATAGGGTCATGCTTCAAAGGTCAGATTCGAATCCGCTACCCTCCCCGCACCCAAGCCTTTAGGCTATTTTCCCTTCATTAATATTAATTCGGTTAACCCAAGGCTTTTCTTTGAAAACGCACTTTATAATGAAGTAGAGTAATATGTTTTAATGTAGAATTGTTAAGTGTGTATGATCTATGAAGAGTTTGATGTTATGGTTGCCAGATTTACTATTGAACTTATTATATATTTGCTTACTCTTCCGCTTATAAATAAACAGTACCTGCACGACCGAGATATGCTCTGGTGAAAATCGAGAATGCTCATTTATTAATAGTATAGGAAAGTTCATACTAATTCCATCACTTCACCACTAATTCCGCACGGAACAAATATTTGTATGATCTGCAAGTAATTGTTCCGGTCTGGGTGTTAGTGTATGTGAGTTTCTATGTTTGTAAACGCGCCCACGATATAAGAAAAAAAAAAAAAACCGTGTTTAGTACACACTAATTCCATGCTGCCATGTCATTATTTTAAGGTTGTTCTAAACTTTGGGCGACCGAGCACTGCTCTAGTGAAAATACGGAGTAAACGAATTTTCCTAGATACGAGACCTAGCTTGATCGATTTTTCGCCCCCGTAAACCTATATTGCAACTTAAATCGAAATCGTCAGAGCCGTTTTCCAGAACGTGATTACAAATATATATATATATATGTACATATGTATTATAAATATACATATATTGCTCATTTAATAGTATAGGATCAAGAGAAATACGATTGATGCTCAGATGTTAGAGTTTGTACGAAATGGTCTTAATAATATTTGATCCCAAACGTTCACAGATGACTAAAGCCCCCTTGCAGTAAAACGTTCTTTAAATAGTGACCGATTTACAAACACATAGTAAGTGCAGTTTAGTGGAAGCATTTTTCTACCACTCCTTATGAATTAGTGCAGCAGTGGTCACTTATAATTCCTCTAAATTAAAACATGGCTGCACAATATTTTCCTGAAATTTTAAGTTCTACTTAAGTACACTTTCCCTTAACCTCAGTCCGAAGTAAAACCTTTACAAAATTCTCTACAACAACATTCTCTCAACACTGGTTAGAAATGTAAATGATCTTGTCGACCACAGGACGGAATTTTGAATCAAACTGGCCTTACCTGTACCTTTGCCTCATTATAACAACCTTCTTACAGAATAATTTAAAGTTAGATTGTTTGACAAAATAACGTTGTTTACGAATAAAAATATTATTTAATCGTATCCGATTTTCATTACCATAATCTTTTTCTTTATGATAATTTTTGAGTGAAGATTATCTTTTAAGAATAGCCAGAATCGAATTTTGTTTGACGAGTACTCCCATCGAATATTAGATTTTGTCTTATTTACATTTGGGATCTATGGAGAATTTCAATTCGTCTTTTGGGAAAGAGTTACAATTAGCAGTGTTACTGCTGTAGGAAAATTAACAGAATTTTCCTTTTGAATAAAAATATGTTGCGTGTCTTGTTCAAAATAGTTTCAGTAATGTTGTCCAAATAAGTTCAGGAAAATGAAAAACTATGCTAATATTACGGTAAATAAATTTTACAAAACGTAACTAAAATCGTGTTCAAAACATTCATTAAAGTATTAATTAACAAAGCTATTACAGTAACAGATTTTGCGTTATGTTCGTCATTTGTCTGTTTCACTTTGCTGTTTGTTTGTAGATACTGATTAAATGTCGCAGTTTGTTATTATGAGTACAATAACGACTACAAATAGGCTGTTAGTTCGAATTGGATGAAAACACTTACCTATTAGTTTTGTTCGCGCGATACTTAATTTAGTATTACTTTAGATTGGTGTTCTGCAAAATGAAAACATTTAAAAGATAAAAAAAATGTGCTAAGCTATTCTGCTACGGCGTAGCACGCACTCCAAAACATTTTTATAGATGACAACATTTTTGAAATGTTGTGTAGGCCGGAGTCACAGTCACTATCGAGCATCATCAAATGTATCTGTGTCAGTCGACAAACATTATAAAAACCGCCGCTGTTTATTATTGTTCTAAGAATCCTTTAGGAGTTATTAATTCAGGTTTTCAGTCACAGGTGTAACGATAATTATAACTGATTTTCTTTTAAACAAGCTTAAGGAGGAAAAGGGAAAGGGGGCTTATTATTCGAAATTTGATTTTCCAATAGGATAATGAGCACAAAAAAACAAAATAAAAATAATAATGCAAAATAACGCGCAAAATGCTAATCTTTGACAGTAGTGCACGAACAAGGAGCTCTATGTGGACTGGTGCCTGAGGTAGGTTTATACATATAAAACTTGTATCACCATATCGAAATAAAAAATGGTAAAAAATAAGTGTCGGACCTATAATTTTGTAGTATGAACAATGCAGAAAGCGAAGTTCATCTGGCCAGTCTATCGGGAGTTGGACTTTATTAGCTTTCTGTTTTCTCAATTGGATTTTGATATTTACTTTGGAAAATGAATGAGCTAGTAATATATTTCCCATTACTATTGATCCTGACCAATGCTATATTGTTTTCGACGGAAAACTAGAGCTTTATAACAAAACCTTTGAGTTATTGAAAAAAAAATATATCCGCGGGGATTGGCGCTGATAGCCGAAATACTAGTTTTGCTTAGTTCGGCTACAGATGTTTAACTCATTCGTACTCAAAACTAGCCTAGGTTTGATTTGTATAACAATCTAGAAATAAAAAATAAATATAAAATTCCTTCACCCATCTGTTTAATTAATGAAAAGTATTTTATATCAAATTTAGTATGTTAAAAAAAATATCATAATAATCATAATCATTTCTTTATTTGTGTAACATAGGTAGTGAATACAGTTCTTAAATTAAAGATATAGGTCGCTATGTTATGCCAAGAGGCGTACAAATATGCGCATGCGAAATACGAACAATAAAACAATTTCTACAGTCAATGCCTAAATAAATAATCATAAATTACAATTAGTCACAATATTCAATTAAAAATTATTTCTCGAGTCAAATAAATAAATAAGTAAGTCTACATTAATTTATCATTTAGAAATTCATCAGTCGTATAATAACATTTTTCAATTAATAATAGTTTTTTTATTTTTTTATTTGTGTTACATTCAAATTTTTTATGACATTTGGTAATTTATTGTAAATGCGTGGTGCGTGGTGCGTGGCCTAAAACGCTCTTTCTCACTAAGGCAGTCTTACAACGCTGATTGCTTAAAGAGTTTGCGTATTGGCTACAAATCGCAACATCTCGTAACGTTGACACCTTTTCAAACAATCTCATGTTTGTCTTGACGAAAACACTAATTTCAAAAATATATAATGAGGATAGGGTAAGTATTTTCAGCGATTTAAAGAATGGTACACAGGTATCATCAACTTTCAGACCACACATTGATCTTATGCACCTTTTTTGTGCCTTAAAAACGATATCTTTATCGGTAGAATTGCCCCAAAAAACGATACCATATCGCAAAATTGAGGCTACCAAGCCGTGATATGCAACTAGTAGCGCATCCATATTTATGTTTCTAGCAATGTGGAAAAGTGCGTATGCTGATTTATTTATTTTCTTACTTATGTCATCTATGTGGGCCTTCCAGTTAAGTTGGTTATCAAGGAATAAACCTAAGAATTTTGCTACTTTAACGTCTTCAATGTCACAGTTACTATGTCTAATATTTACTTTTGGTACTTCAGTTCTTTGGTGAAAGTGCATTATTTTGGTTTTCTTTAAGTTTATAACTAAATTATTTTTGTTAAGCCAATTAATTATGTCTGATAGTGTATTATTTATGTCATCTTGATAAATATTGCGATCAATAAATTTCACTATGACAGTACTGTCGACTGCAAACATCACCATTTGATGTTGAGTCGCCTTTGAGAGATCATTTATATAGATTAAGAAAAGTGGTGGCCCAAGGACGCTACCCTGTGGGACACCAAACTTTATCAATCTCGAATGAAATAATAAAATATCTTCAAACTTTGTTTCACATACTCTTGCAATCTCTTTACATTGCATTCTGTTGGAGAGATAGGATTCGAGTAGTTTTAAAATGTCACCTCTGATACTATAGCTACGCAATTTGTCTAATAAGATGTCGTGCTTTACGTAATCGAAGGCTTTGGTCATATCTGTGTAAATTGCACAAATTGGAGCTTTTTGGTCTACTGCTAACAAAATGCTACGTAAAAAATCAAAAATAGCCATGTTGATCGTGGTATTCTTTCTAAAGCCATTTTGTTCCATGCATAATAAGTTAAATTTATTGAGATAGCAATACAGAGACTTATAAATATTTTTTTCAAAATTTTTGGAAAAAACAGAAATTTTTGCTATGGGCCTATAGTTCTTCATATCGGTTTTGTCACCTTTTTTATGAAGTGGTTTAATAATAACTTTCTTTAAGTCTTCAGGATAAACTCCGTCAGCAATGCTAAGGTTCATAATATGCGCTAATACGGGTGCTATAAGTTCATTTACAATTTATCACCTTTGTTGACATACCGTCGAATCCTACAGTACTTGTATTTTTAAGTGATCCTATAGCCGAAACAATATCGGTTGTTAGAACAGGCTGCATAAACATGGATTGCCTTGTCCGATTGTCGAATTTACTGTCTAATTTCATATCAGTTTTTATATTATTCTCAATTTCATCTATAAAATAATTATTAAATGCATTCGCAATGTCAGTAGGTTTTGAAAAGGTCAGGTCACATTTCTTAATGGTCATTATTTGTTCTTTAGGAGAGTTATTTTTAGGTCTATTGACTATTTGCCATGTAGCTTTCGACTTATTCTGCGAAGTTTTTATAAAGTAATAATTTTGAGCTTTTTGTGTTAGTCTTATAACTTTCTTATATTTTAAGGAGTATTTTTTAAAATTAGTTTTATTTTTTAATACAGGATTTAGTCTGTATGTCCACAGTAGTTTTCTTTGTTTTTTACTACAGCTTTTTATGCCGCGCGATACCCATTTCACGTTTTTATTAGTATGTATAGTTATTATTTTATCAGGGAAGCAAAGTTTGTAGAATAGGGAGAACATTTCATAAAACCTTTTGTAAGCTGTATTGGCATCGTTACTTTCATATACATCATTAAAAGTTAAACTTCGAATGCATTTTCGAAAAATCTTTAGGTTCTCTGTGCAGTAGTCTTTTCTTACAATTTTCCAGAATTTTAAGCGGCATTTTCTATTTATGGGAACTCTGAGTATTTGTGACGTGTGCTCAGAAAGGATGAGATCCATAATTTCAGCTTTACATCCTCTTTGCATGTTATGCGCGAAATTTATTTCTAATGTCAAGTTGTAACTCAGTGGAAAATTATCTAGTTCCAAAGTAGTCCTATTCTTTTTTAACGTATCAATATTTAAATCGCCACATATAACAATCTTTTGTCCATTTAACAAACATAACTTATTCAAAACAATTTCAAGCTTATTATAAAATGTCAAATAATTGTATTTAGGAATTCTATAAACACAAATTACAATAATAGAATGACTTGTCAATTCAATTCCACAAATTTCAAACACGCCTGACACAGAGTGCTTAGCAATATCTGGTAGTTCTTTATATTGATGCCTAGTTCTAACTAGAATACAAGTCCCTCCGCGATTTGTTTTGCGACAAAAGAAAGCGGCGGGATGGAAACCAGGAAGATACAATAAACTTTCATGGCTAGATGCAATAAAATGTTCACTTATGCAGAGGACGTCTACAATAGTACCTTGGTTTTCAAGGTTTTTTAATTGAATTGTCAATAAGTCTAATTTGTTCAGCATGTCGGCAATATTTTGGTGCAGAATATTGAGAGTATTATAGAAAAACCTGCGAGTTTTGCCCCTCTGTACTAGTCGTAGATGTCGTCTTATACTTATTCAAGTTGTAATTTGGATGCATTTAGTCATTTATGTCAAGTCCACATATTTCATATTCAGTATTGACACTTTGAATATAAATAATCACATTATAAATATCATAAAAAATTGATTTCATTCCGGAGTAATTTATCATGTCTGTGCGTCTATTGAACATGGTATCATCGTATCTTAAATTCTTGTTACTATCCAGAAAATAAGCATGTCCATGAGTAGCTGTATCCAGATATAACAAGTTATTAAAAGTTTCCACTCTGGTATTGTATAAATAGTTATTTGTGAAGAATTTATCGCGACTATGATCAATTAAAAACAATCAAAAATATATTTATTTATTTTCTAACATACTATATTTGCGGTATGACGCTGCCCAGCCGAGTCGGATTCGACGATTGAACTCTTTCTCGAAGTTGGACCTACCGAAGCATTGCCAAAGTTAAGTGGCAATGGGCAGGGCACATTGCTCGCAGAACAGATGGCCGCGCACCGGAAAACGTAGCGTTGCAAGGCCTAATAGGGATAATGCATGGGTAAAAAAAATGAAATTCTAATTAGTCTGTCAGTCAGATAATAAAAAAATATTAGACACGTATTTTTTGCTTTATCATATTAATAAAAAAATACTTAGATAAAACACATTTTAAGTTGGGGAGTGGGGGTCGCTACGTCACTAGTATGTATAAAATCTACATACTCGTGACGTCATGGCACATTTTACCTAAATGTATCGTCGTAATCTTTAGATTACGCAAAAAAAGAAAAAATACGTGTACTATATTTTTTTGTAATCTCAAAGACGGACTAAAATATTTTTTTAGTCATCATCCCTATTAAGGCAGCAGGAATCCGCTGGATGCGGGAAGCACAGAATTGGTCGAAGTGGTGGTGCTTGGGGGAGGCCTGGTTCCAGCAGTGGACGTCTTTTGGCTGAAATGATGATAAATTAATACTTATTACCCATGAAAACGTCTTAAAACTATGTATTCACATAACTACAGCGAAGGCCACGATACAGTAAACTCAATGACCAACAAAGATTCAATCATACATTCCGTTACCATTAGGAGAATGGCGTTAGGGACGTACGACAAATCCGTGACCGAAATTACAATGATGGGACCGCTAAGCGACTAGCACACATAGAATCGTGGTCCTGCTTTGTGTTCTAAATTGCCGCGTTTTAATAAATATAGTTTTCGCCCAGCAGTTACAAAGGTGATAGGGATGGGCAAAAATACTTTCAATGATAATTTTATCGGGAGCCGTTAAAATAAAAGTCAATTATGGTTAGAGTTTAAATGCAATACGTGAGAATATTATTGGTGAAGGATTTTTGTGAAAACAATATTCTACACTATAATAAAAACTCAAAGGAGTTAGGCAGGACACCTGGCAAGGCGCAGTGACCCAGTAACGTCCAATGACTGGAAAACGACGGTTTTGCTCGTCTGGCGGTGAGATGGGCGGGTAACCTTCTTTACCATCGGGGGAAGAACCTGGATAAGGATACAGGACCGTGAGGATTGGCACATAAAAAGAGAGGCCTTTGCTCAGCATTGTGTCAAGTAAGGCTGTAGATGATGATGATGATGAATATAGAAATAATTGATATAGAGCGTGGTTTAATCGTTAAGTCGCGTAGGCTTGAATCGATAATCATGGTCACAATAAATTTTCAAATTTTAATTTGAATATAATTTTTAATCTTTTTCTATCATTTAACAGGCCACAGTGCAAAGCCAATAATCCCGTTACGGTTTGTGTGAACACGAATAGATGCACTAGCCACAAGATATCGATTTTCGTGGAGCAAGACTTGCCCATCACTACAACATAGTCTGCGTAGTGTTTAGCTAATATAATTGCGCTGTCATGGTGGATCCGAGGACAAATGGCCAACATTTTTTATAACATCCATTAGGGGGAAACCGTAGACTGATATTAATATCATTTTGATATTAATTTTGTGAAGGAAATGGAAGAGCAAACGTGTCAAAGTAATTTAATTATAGAAATTGGTTTGTTAATAAAATACCTATATGTTTTCATTCCACAAGGTAAACTTTTGTCTGTTGTTTTTTTATGTAAGTTCTTGCAGGCGTTGAAGTCGCATTGAAGCGTAAATGTATGGTACACTGCGCTAGCACGACACATTGACGCGGTGTTAGCGTCGCTTTTACGCGGCGTCTACACTGCGTATACCAACGGCAAAGATACGAAGGCACCCTAAGATAAATCGCAGGTAGCAATAATATTTGTTAATACGCAAAAAGGTGTTAAAAAGCGTCTGTGTTTAATATTAAATTTGGCCGTGATCCTATCCATTTTACTTTATCTCACCGTCTCACAATACGACACGAAATTCTGAACAATATTTTTTCTCTTACTCGCAGCGAGATTTTTTAATCATTGGTGTCATTATTTCTTAACTTTTCTACTTCGGCAAATATTTTCTCAGGTCAACGAATTCGAGAAAAAAACGTCTGCTCTTTTTCTTTTGCTATTCATATTTGAGTTGGGAAATGTTTTTAAACTGCGGAGATGATCGTGCGGATTGGTGTTAAGAATTTTTTTTTGTAGAATAACTTGTAAGGAACTTAGCAATAAAAAGAGCATTGATAGCCTAGTGGTGTGGTCTCGAGTTCGAACCCAGGCACACACATCTGAATTTTCGGATTCATGTTGTTATTGTATAATTATCACTTGCTTCAAAAACGGTGAAGGAAAACATCATGAGGAAATCGGAATACCTGAAAGATATTTCTCATATTTTTCGACGGCCTCTGAAGCCAAGTCATGGGTGGCTTGAAAACTCTGGCACCAGGTTACTCACTAACCACACAAAAAAAAGAAGAAGAAGCAATAAAACACGTTTGACTTTGTTTTCTCGCCTAAAGTATGTATATGATCGTTATTTTATGAATGTTATATTATACACAGATAATATTCAAATCCATTCTTGCTATTTTCGAGTTAAATTTAAAAAAAACACTGTACCAGATAGGTATCAGCTCTCTCTCAAATGAAATACTTTGCTGTTCTTGTTTTGTACTCCGAATAAAAACTACTAACAGTCTAAAAGCCTGTCCATTTGTGGAAAATCTTAACTTTATTTTCAGCAGATGTTCCTCAGTGCAAACACTCTGATATAAATGGAGTTTTCATAATTGACTTACCGAGATATCATATTACAGCTGCAAGCTCGGACAGTTTAAATGTAGAACATTTTAGAGCCACTGACACCATTTTTTATTTAGCACTCCAGATGGTAAATCCAGAAAATGTAATTGACATGAGAAATATCTGCGACAGCTCTTTGAAATTGTAGTCGCGACAGATTTAAACTTAGAAATAAACGAAAACTGTCGAAACATTTAATTATTTATTTATTTATTTAATAAATAATAATAACTAATTTAATTAATTTAATTATATGATTATTATGATATTATGATTATTTTTTTTTTTTTTTTTTTTTTGTTTTTCTTTTTTTTTTTAATTATATGTTACCCAAGTGTATAACTATTTAACACAGTTTCCCATTTCAGCTGGTGGGGTTTCAGTGTGTTAATATTTTGATAATTCATTGCTCGTACCAGTCGGTTCAGGTAAACATTGGCATTCAGCTGCATCAGGTTAGACTGGAAGCCGACCCCAACACAGTTGGGAAAAGGTTAGGTAGATGCAAATGGATTTCATTTCATGTAGGTATGCGTTTATGGTATTCCAGATTTATCGAGTGTTATTGAAATATTATGGCGTTATTTCTTAATATACCGTTAATTTATCATAAAAGCACAAACAATACTAGAGTTGTTATTAAAAACATAATAACGCTTGATGGATTACTGTATTCTTCGTTCATCAATCTATTAAATAATTCAGCGTAAATCACTTTATCCCAAGTTTAATTCACAACGTTTTGCTTACCTAGCGTCTATCAATTTATATAATCTTTGACATTTAAATTGATGGCCAAAATATAATCATTATTACTCTGCCGCCACTGGACTCTGCTCAATTATCAACTCAAAAGACTCATCAATTATTATAAATGCCAAAAGCATATTGACAGTTTATTGAAACTACACTTTGGGGCCTGTATTTTCGAATGATGCTGAAGCATGAATCTAGATTCAGAACTGACAGATTTCATACTAATCTCTAGCATAATCTATATGTAACCTTACCCTCTGATTCATAAAAGTTGCTTAAAGTTAAGTGATGTTTAAACGTCAAAATTGTGGAGTTAAACACGAGCTAATCATTTTTTTAACTTGAAGCAACATTTATGATTATGGGGGCTAAAATTCCAGAATTGAAGTCTAAATCTCGAATGTTAAATTGGAACCTACGTTGAATCACTATAACTATGTACAAGTAACACAGGTTAGCATAGTTCATTCAATTATAAATATTTAATAAAAATCGCAAAAAGTATTATATATTTTTAATAAAATTTCGAATCCACGTGTAACTAGAAGTGAGAATAAATAAAATTACAATTGGGCATACCACGTAGTATTAGTTCATATATTTACCAATTTCTTTGCATAGTTTTTACAGTGTAATTGGGTATTGAATGTTATTAATGTTTCAGAATAATATTTTTGCTGGCACAAAACCAAATACGGGTTTAAAAAAAAAGCCTAAATAAATATAGAAAGTGAAAATATAGTGCCTTAAAATTTCAATGTTGTGAGTGCTTTTCTTTGTAATCCGAACACAAGGTCCACGAACGGGACTTTCATACGTTACAACTTGGATCCACCTGAAAGTTTTTCAATGACGTAATACGTAATAGTCAACTTTATGTGGATACATTTGCATACATTTGAATCACCTGGTCGCTTAGTAATTTCCTTACCGGACAAAGGCTTACCCTTTTCCTTTAAAACGTGTCTATTAACTGACAATGGAGGTCCCTTCAACACGTCCGGTACACCGCGAACTCTCAAATTGGGAAAACTTGTTCTAAATGTACCTAGTTTGAAAATATCACGTATATTTTAATAATAATAAAATTCATGTCTTTTGTTCCCAGATAATGAGGTGCGTTACCAACACACCAAGTAAGTATAATAATGGAGTCTCACGAACGAAGGTTGATCTTCAACGAAAAATATGATAATTTGTTGGTGAGTGGGTCAAAAGAAAATGGCGAAGTGTAGGTAAACGAGGTACGAGGGGAAGGTGACATTGACGTCAAATTTTATATGAAAGTAGCACAAGCGACCACGGCCATACATACTGCTCAAAAATTGACGTTTATAGGCATAATGTGCGAAGATATAGGTATTACTACACATACATATCCAGGCTATTTTTGTCATTTACCTCTAAGTGATATTGATGTGAAGTATTGAAGTATGAAAGTAGGTAGGCACTGCATAACAGACATTCTGAAATTAAAAACTGATGCCAATATAGCGCTATTCGTCAATGCAAAAACTAGTAAATGACTCTGCATAAATTAAATAAAATAATTAGTTTGAATACAGAATTCAACTGAAAATATTCTCAACTTATCGAACGTGAAAACAAAAGTGGATATCCCGCGGCTGTGAGCATTAGTCGACCGTCAACAAACAAAATTCCCAGTTAATAGGTACGACATCTCTCCAAATACAGGCTAAATCATTATTTACTCTTAGAAGCAATAACAGTTTCAAACTAATATTGAGTGAGCCTGATTTCTGGCTGTCCGGTCCTGGGGCTGTTCGAACTACAATATAACATTTAGCCACAGAATACAGAACAAACCAGAAGGCGCGAACACGCGTAACTCACAGAAACTAGTCTTGAACAGTGTCGTTTGACATTTGCTCAACCTTTTTTTCTTAAGCCTCTTCTGTGTGTGGCAGAACGGAGACAACATTTTTCCTCAAAAATTGACAATATAATGTTGAAAGAGAGGCAGCTGCCCGCTGTTTCTTTTGCTTTTGGACACAGTGCGGTATATAATAGGGATGATGCATGGGAAAAAAAAAATTCTAATTAGTCCGTCAGTCAGATAATAAAAAAATATTAGAAACATATTTTTTGCTTTATCAAATTAATAAAAAAATACTTAGATAAAACGCATTTTAAGTTGGGGAGTGGGGGTCGCTACGTCACAAGTAAGTATAAAATCTACATACTCGTGACGTCGTGGTACATTTTAACTCAATCGCTGTAATCTTTAGATTACGTAAAAAAAGAAAAAATACGTGTCCAATATTTTTTAATAATCTCCATGACAGACAAAAACAACTTTTTTGCCATCCCTATTATATAATGGTCGAATTTATGCGTCTTCTGGTTTATTTTATATTCTGATCATTCGACACTGGTTGTTGGCTTCGATACAATGAAGGAAGAGGTGTTCGGTCAACATGAATATTTCGTGGTGTTACCGCGTCGCAGATATGAACTGATGGAGCCACGGTTTGCCTCCATATTTAATGTTTTAAGTGCTTTTTCGTGTTGCCAGGTACTTTTAAAGCTCCTCGCTAAATTGGAAGGCTATTTTAGTGGTGGGTCACTTTGTAACTGCCCGTTATAATGGGATAGCAGTTTGTTTAATTGTTATATTAGTGATATTGAACGGACCTACTTATACTTACTAACCCATGAAAAGCTAAATTGTATGCTAAAATGTCTTGTTGCTATTTTTTTCTTTTGTAAAGTTCTCTGAAACCTGAATAAGGATCATCTATTGTATTTGCTGCATCCGTTCGAAGGCTTGGGCCTTAAAAACATTTAATGAGAATTTCAGTGTTGTTTGATCTCAACACATTTCTTGATAATTCAAAAAACATCAGTGACGCAAAACCGAACTTGTTCAGAAATATAACCGAAGTAGGTGGCAGTCATCGGATGAAAACTTTTGTTGTTGTGGACATGTTTGCCCGGGGCATATTCAACGGTACCGAAAAAGGATAAACCGGGACGCAAAAAAGATCCACAAAAACTGGCTGACAATTTTGAAAATTGGAATTATCTTTGGATTTCGAATCCAAAGTACTTCGGCTTTGTTGAATCGGGTATCTACGTTATTATGATGTTATTCCCCATCGGTTTCACGTGTGTTGGTGTGCTTTTTTTAAACCCTTCCACGGTAGAGGTAACCGAGTGAAGTAGGTTATCTTGGTTGGTAACTAGGCCATCAATACCTACTGTGATGTTCGCAGCATCCATTTAATGGACGTGGTTTTAAAACGTGTAAATTCTGGTTTTAGTTTCACTAAAGCTGTAACTACATTCAGTTTCGAGAAACTAGGTAAAAACTAAAACATATTCTGTTACTAATGTTCTGGATACTGCTTCAATTAGGGAATTCAGCAGGTTTAAGAACACATTAGGGCTCCAGATAACGAAACCTAATGTTATGAGCATCTGAAATATGATCTTAATTAATTATTGAAAAGACTTCAGAAGAATCAAGTACCTAATTCATCTTTGTTTGTCCATTATTAGACACCATAAAACTGTAATTGCTCTTTTGGGTACTGCCTGACCGTGCAAATCACCGTAACCAAGTGAGAAATATCTAGTATTATTATTCGGGTTGAATGGACTCGGGCCGAGCTGTCACTGACCCATCTTTTTGAAGTTATTAGGTATCATTAATTAATATTCCGTAAGAATGACATGCAGACGTACCTAGACAATGTGTTTTACAGTCTTGTATTCAAATTATCTACCTACAGCTATAAGTTTATTAAATACCTAGCACACGAGGATACCTCAGTATTAAATTCTTTGCTATTTCGAACTTTTAAATATTAAAACTAGGAAATGTAAAAATTCTTCTCATAATCTTCTTACACCATAAAATAGTTCCCTATATTAAAGTTCTCCGTCGCGATGCATGATGAAAATTGTTTGCTATATTCTGTCGTGAACATGAAAACAACTCTAAAGAGCTACTAAATTATGAACTTACCTGAAACGGTCATGGAAGGATATGAGAAAATCTTTGCATTAAGAAATACCTGCTTTCTTGACGCAGCGATGAGATTTTCATCTTTACTTTTTTAAATCAGTTTATAACGTTTTTATTGAATAACTTACTATATTTTAATAATTAGCCTTTGTTGACACGCTACAAATCTTTAGTGGAGTTAAGTTTAACTTAATTTTTTTCGATCTTTGAAATTTGAAATGATAAAGATACTTACAATTATACAATTTTTCAAATAATATTTTGGTTTCATTTCGTCGCGCTACATTTTTTTGAGATACATTTCAAACAAGAAAAGAAGCCGCATAATTGTTTTAGAAAAGTATACGTATTCATTATTAAAAAAGAAATAGGGATCTTTTTATAAATTATGGAATTGTAATTCTGCGGTCTCCATTCCAATTACCAATTCAATTACAATACAAGATCTAATCGAATTGTAAAGAGATTTCAAAATGAGATTATTTACACACGAACGAGTAAATTGTGAGAAAAGACATTGAATAAAATACTATATTCCCTGTCGTCATAGTCGAATGGAAATGCAGAAAATATAGATAAAACGAAATAATGTTCAGATTCAAACAGCGCAATAGGTCGTTTTTCAGGAAGGCTTATTACATATTCGCGTGCATCTCTCTAATGATATTTCATTTTACAAAACATAATGGGAAATAATGCGATACATTCCAATGCAATGTAGCAATTTCAATCTTATGTAATTTGTCTCCTGTTTTTCCTGCTTCCAGCATTGGTTTGTGTTTGATTGAACGACGAATATTTTCAGGTAGGTACGTTCAAATTAAGCAACTTCTTTTTTTTTTACTTACTTCTTATTGCAAACTAGAGACTAGAACTAAAACGCTCGTGGCTAAGTAATAACTGCCGAACGGGTCGATCCATCAGGTTAAGCTACGCTTGCCGGGGTTGGTCTGTGGGTGGGTGACCATCTTTGCATACCGAGACTCCTCCGTGCCTCGGAAAGCACGTTTAGCCGTTGGTCCCGGCTGTCATTTGTGGATCTTTGTCAGTCATTACGGGTCGTCAGAAGCCTGAAACTCAACCAGTCTTACCAAACGGTATCGTATTACCCAGTTACTGGGTTGTGTGGAAGTCAGATAGGCAATCGCTCTTCGCGCCCTCGCGCCCCTAGTCGCCACAGGAGACGCCCCGGGCGTCGGGAGTCGCGAGCCGACTTCCGGCCACCGTAGGTGCGGGCTTGCGGACGGTGAGCAATGGGTAGCTCGCCGTCCGATTAGGACCAGGCCCGGGTCGACAAAGAGATGTCAGCACCAACTGACGGGGTCCGTAAGGGCTAATGCCTGCCAGGGTTGCGAGTTTGTCCGAAAGGGATATGGCGGCCCCGGCAGACAGGCAACGGAAGGAACACGGGTGGGTTTTAGTCAGTAAAAGTCTGAAACGCCCTCCCGCTCCGCGCAGAGCGGGAGAAGTTATTTGATAAATTCACACCATCAAAAAAAAAAAAAGGTAGGCAGTCGCTCCATGTTAAATACTGGTATTCAGCTGCATCCGGTTAGACTGGAAGCCGTCCCTAATATAGTTGGGAAAAGGCTAGGCAGATTGATTCTTGTTGCAAACTATGATCATAGTTATCAAAAATGGAACACTAATAACCGAGATACCAAACGGCTAATCATGGTCGAAGGCAAAGAAAATTCAATTACGTAACTTTAGTTTCAATAAAACAAATGTTAACACTTCTATGATTGACATAACCAAATTCAGTTGTCACTTACCTCCAACTTTAACCCGGAGAATTTTAATAAAATTCACTTTATTATCTACTAAGAAAACATTTTCATTTCGCTCACCTCGTAAACTGAGCTATATAAAATTATATGACAAACATGGAGGCACGTATGCTGTTCAATCTAAACCAGAAACGTAACACGTAAAGCTTTTGAATAAATATGTCATGCCAACAACATTGTAAATGCGACAGTTGGTAAAATGTTAAGATGATTGTTGCTCAATTACGCATAAACGGCTGAACGAATTCCAATGAAATGTTGACTACCCGTAAAAGATACACGAATGACAGCCGGCTTTTCTCGGTATGTAAAGACCACCCATCCACGGACTGACCGTGGCGAGCGTAGTTTAACGGTATCGATTGACCCGAGCAGCTGTTATTTCTTAGCCAAGAGTAAGTATTAACCGTGTACCTACTACATTAAAAACATGAAGTATAAGTTCCTAAAGTATGGACAATAGCTATAATTAAAAAAACAAAAAGTCGGTCAAAAGGCCTGTCCCTGTATATATATATTTGTAATCACGTTCTCGAAAACGGCTCTAACGATTTCGATGAAAGTTGCAATATAGGAATTTACGGGGGCGAAAACTAGATCTAGCTGGGTCTCATAACTGGGAAAATTTGGTTTCTCCGTATTTGCACTCGACCAGAGCTCGGTCGCCCAAAGTTTAGAACAAGATGGCTACCTTAGAATGATGACATGGCAGCATGAAATTAGTAAGTACCTACTATCATGGCAGCATGAAATTAGTAAGTGCCTACTATCATGGCAGCATGGAATTAGTAAGAACTATCCTGTACTATTAAATGAGCATTCTCTATTTTCACCAGAGCAGAGCTTGGTCGCTCAGGTACAGTACGACACAACTTAGATGTAGCAGCGACAAAATTCGTAAAACCGATCACATCCGAACTGAGTACGTCTTCAAAATCACCAATCTTTATTACTGCTTTAGGCGAAAATGATCTTTACGCAAACGCAATATCTTGTAAATTCATATAACCAAATACATTCGTAATATTGATGCGTAGATTTTGCCGATGCTATATCGAAGATGTGTCGTACTGTACTTATGTATTCATACCATAGATATAAGAAAGAAGATATGCCCGGTAGTTGAAAATGTATCGAAACCCAATGTCTTCAATTTATCCCTACTACCTAGCCTACAACTACACATGCGATCAGTAATCCCAATAAATACAAGGTCCCGCTCACACTTGCAATTTACAAATCAGAACGTACTACACAATCAATTATAAACCTTGTCCCATCAAACACAGCGTGCGTTTACCATACACTGTACAACTCACTCACACGAAAACATCGATCGCTATCGTTGTGCTGTGCAAAAGCAATTATTTTACATATACGCTATTGATTGACTAAATCGGAAAGTTATCGACTCTCTCTTTTATTATTTTATTAAAATTTATTTATTTATTTATTTATTAAAACTTCATGCACAAGTAAAAAACTGTACAAAGGCGGACTTAATGCCTGAGGCAATAAGTATAATAAAATTGTTGGGAGTTCCTGAAAAAAATATAAATAAAAAACGATATACATATAATAAGATGATATAAATAAACAATAAGTCAGTAAAAACAAGCAATATTAAGTAAATCAAAAAAATTCAACATTATGAGAAAATCTAAATGATTATAAAACAAGATTTCATATCGGTCTTCCAATCAGGCTATAACTGTTGACAAATTGAAGAATAAACTTTAATAGTAATATAAATTCATACGACAATCGACATTATTGTCGATAGCCTACGTTAGTGGATCAGCACAACCACATCACTAACCCGTCGCAAGACACTGCGGCCGTACTAACGATGCACCCGCTAAAACAAAATATCGTTTTGTGATTTTTACATTGCTTGTCCAGTCACTTAGCAACATACTTAGGTAGTGGTAAAGACGTATTTACTGAAATAATAGTACAGTCGCTGTGATATATCAAAACAAAAATAACGTAGTAAAGGCAAGAAATATTTTACGATTTGTTGTTTTTCATGATTTTCAACGCAAATATAGTAAAATAATTGTGCTGATTTATGAAAAGTGGTTCTATGATTTATAAAGTTTCTAGTTTAGGTTCGATTTTTACAAGAAACCACTGAACAACACGGTATTCTTAAATGTTATCACGATCGTGATCGAAAGCGCACTAGTAAGCGGAGACGGCCATTTGCCTGAGGCATGAGCATTGTGATCAGGATGCGCGGACACAGACACGCCCCCATGCCACTTCTCCTGTTATTTATATTTCTATGATTCATACAGAGCCGTCTTGTATAAGTTTTTAGAAACTAAAATCTTATAGAAGATGGCTCTATATTAAAAATCAAAAACAAAAAAATTTGACACTTGAAACTTGAGACCTGGAAACTAACAATATCGGGCAAACGCTTTATCATTACGTGACGATTTCTACCAGTCAACTCCTGCCGCAAGCCGCGTTAAACAACTTCGTTTCAATAATCCAATCAATTAGAATGGATAAAGTGTGACTCATTAGAGATAAAATCGCGAAAGCGATTGAATAAATAGCGACATTCTCTAAGGGATGGTTAGCACGCAATCTCACGCGATGATACGTACCTACCATGGAAGCGGTGAGAAAATTGGTCCTATTTATAAAACTGGGTGAGAGAAACGTCTATTAAAATCTATTTACGCAATTTGTTCAATCTCTTACCGATTCTGAGAAAAATTCTCGGCTTCTTTTTTTTCTTTCAAGGAAAATAGTTTAATTGTTTGAAGACTTGATAAATTATAATTACTTACTGTTGTACTCTAGACATTTCAAGTTATTTTTGTGGTTTAGCACGTAGACTTCAGAAGTATAAAAGATATACCATTATTGTAAATCAAAGTTTTCTACTTACATTTTGCGTATACATATACGTACAAACCTAAGTTATGTATACGCAAAATGTAAATAGAGAACTTTGGTTTGGAGTAATGGTATATCTTCTTTGAACACAAACATAACATCACGCCTGTAATCCCAGGAGGTTAGGCAGAGATGTATCTACCCATAGTACACTCACATTTCACCAGTTATGTTTAAGTACCAAGTAATACTCGCGAGCCTATTGCCATCAACCGGGCACAATCCAGACTCCGGGCTGCTACTGAGAAATACCTGACAGAAAACACCAATGACACTACGCTCTTCCTGGGAATCGAACCAGGAATGCTCAGCAGCAGCACTTTCGACCACTACACCAACATAACTGTTTTATTCGATACACCTAAAATGCCTCTTCCTGAAGTTGCGTTACAGAAATGAATTATGCTAAGTTGAAACTATTGCTGCAATTTTTCGAGGAAAACGCTGGAAACAGTTTAATTGCTATCTTCTCTCCAACTGTTATAACGAATAGTTGGAATTCTGTGAGTATTATGTTCTCAGGTAGTAAAGATTTACCTCGAACTCCGATGTTTTGCTTGCTTTCTGGTATTTCGGTGAAAGGGTCTTGAGAGCAGGAATTGCGTTCATTTTCTTGTTTATTTTGTACAGAGCTACCAGGAATCTAGATATGAAGCAGAGCTTTATTATATCATTTATGATATCATTAAAGTAAGTTGAATTAAATTCGTTAAGGTCTTGTTAAGATTTTAATACTTAATCGTTGTTGAGGAAGTTGTAAAGTTTTTGAGCAAAAATAACCAAGCCCTCGAGGCGAGTTTCCAAGTATCTAGACAAAAATATTCGAGAATTAATAACATGTTATACCTATTATTATTAAATACGTGAAAATTTTATGACTTGCCAGTTACTTAGTTATCACTGCTGTCATAGGCCAACTCTTCAGTAAAGCTCTGTGTAAATAGTGGCAAACTAAGATATTCTCTTTGAAGAAAATCCGTTACTACCTACTCCACATAGCCACAATAGGTCAGTAGATCCGTCGGTCTTTAGTTCGTCCATTCAGCGAAATGGGTCGCCGTAAATAAATCTATGTGGGATGTCCGATACCGCAGTTTTTTGTACAATGGAGACAAAATACTAATGTTTCTGGGGCTCTCAATAGACCTATCAATTAAGCTTAAACTGGACAGATAAGTATGCGAAGACAATGCTGATAATGGACTCTTCTTTAACTTCAAATTAAAATTCACTCAATATTTATAAAAAAATACTCCTTTTTTGTATACCTGACCCAGCTGAATTAATATGGGATAGCCAAAAGACACATTATTTTTATCACCGAAAATATTTTCTTATAAACACCCTAACTTAGATTACATTGAATAATAATTACCTACCCAAAATGTACATGCCCATTAAACATAATGGGACATTCAATAGCGATTTCAATTACACACCCGCGAATTTACAGCAGCCCTATCGGAGATCAGGTCATGCCCTTCGGGAAGTTTCAAGTAGATCGCTATTCAATTTCCCTTGCGTTGGGTGAGGTGACGACAGCAAACCGTGTTAGGGTTGCCGATACAATTGTTGAGGCTACATTACGCACGGCATCTAATAAAGGTAAAACACTTTTTTAACCCGACTACGTCGAAGCCTAAAGGAAGGGATTGTTCGTTATAAAGGATATGCTGTAGCGAAAAAAAATGTAGGGGGAAAACCGATGTAAGTGTGTATTCCCCAAATAAAGAAGGTGCCAGGTACATATAGCTGGCTAAGCAGCTGGCCGTATCAGTATGGAGAACTGAAACTCCATACCCTATTCCCAGAGCTATATGACAGAGCCGCGAGGCACGACCACATTCCCGCTATGTTTTTTAGAATGTTTTTTTTATTTTGTGTATATTTTAGTAAATAAATGTTTGTAATTTAATTCTTTCTTTTAAAATAAAGAAGTGAAATGTTCTTTTTTGGGAACTTTGTAAGACAATAATATTTATAAATATTCAGTGCGGTCGCAACCCTTAGTTACCGTTCCAAGGTTGCAGCGAAACATTATCTGACAAGCCCTTTCCAAACTGTGTTGGTGTCGGTTCCCAGTTTTACCCAGTTACGGCTGAGTACCTACTAAATATTAGTAAGATTAGCGGAATCCCATTTTTTGTCTATTCACAATCTCATCGAATTCAGCTGTTTTTCAGTTTGCACGTGAGTTTGCAGAATTGCAGATGTATTGTGCTAGTCATAAAAATGATTTGCCATTGTGGAATATTGAATAATGTTGAAATGTGTTATGAATAAATTGACACTAATATTCGTCACATGAAATGTCAATTAGGTTAGATTAGTCGCGAAAACGACGTGAAAGCCGTTCTATTAAAATTTGATAATAATTCTATTTAAAACAGCATTTATTTCTGCTTTATTAATTGTACCTATAACGGTATAAAGTACCTATATTTAATGTCTAAATATTCATTTTGTTTTTTTTTAAGTTACCTACATATGTATGTTCAACTTATTTCATTAAAAAAAGTTGTCTCTGGATTTTAATCCATACAAAAAATATGGGTCAAGCCTTTTATAATTCGCGAAAAAAACGTTTTGGTTTGTTTTATTTTGTTATTATTTTTCCACTGCTGAGCAAAGATATTATTTTTATTGGTGTAAAATAATACGAGTTTAATTTTAAGCTTAGACAATTTTTTGTCACTACACCTAACGTTCAGGGAAAATGATAAAGTTCTCACGATATATAAATTCTAATTGCGGATCTAACTCTAGTTGCCAGCAGCAGGTAACCATATTTTGCACAAAATTACAGGTTACAGCTAAAATTCAGGCTTCATACAACTCTAGTCCATAAAAACGTGCATCACATCACATTTTTTATTCACATCGCTTACTACGGAAGCTTTCCTTTAAAAAATGATGCATTAGTAGTCTCAAAGAGCGGTAATCACATTACATCATGAGCTCCTAAAGATATTATAATAAAACATAGTATCCCTTGCACTCAGCAAAAAAGCCTCGTCAGAGCTCAACCTCTCATTTACTTGATGTATATTGAACCCTAAAGCCCTTTGTATTCAAAAGACCGCTGCCCCGTTTACTTTTGGAAGGAAAACACAAAAATATTGAGAAAACGCGCATTTCATCTGAGTCATGGCCAAGTTTTGGGTTGACTTCGTACTTCGCTTGGGTGAGTGTATTGCATTGTGAGTGGAGATGTTTTAATAATATGAAGTGCAGAAAGTTCCTACTATGTAAGTATAAGTATCTATAGAGCAGTCTTTTTTTTACCTTTCTTAAATAGGCAGTAGATGTATTAAAAGAGTATAAAGAACCCAAAATAATCTCTTTTTAGGGTTCCGTATATATCACTCGTGTGTCTGGCTGGCTGTCTGTTTGTCTGACTGTCCGTCTGTCACAGCCAATTTGCTCCGAATTTAATGGACCGATTAAGTTGAAATTTAGTACACATATGTATGTCTGTGACCCGTTTACGTCTAACGTAAATAAATGATTTTTTAATATGTGGATCACTTTCCCTGAAAGTGACTCACATATTAAAAAATCATGTAAATACATAGACATATTAAAAAGTCAGGCAAACAAGAAAAAAAACAAAAGTTTTGCAAACTGTACTGTGACATATCAAATGAAAGGGCTTATTGGGAGGATCTCAAATACATTTTTTTTCACAATTTTAAAATGATAACTTTAAAGATATTTAAAAAAAAATATGAAAATCGACCACCCCTCAATCTCCAATCTCCGAAATTACTGAGCCTAAAATTTGAAAAAACTACAGAGAATGGTTCTTTACTCATAGATTTCAAGAAAACCTTTAAGAACTCTATGGTCTAAAATAAAATAACATGGTAAATCTCTGAATATTGTGCGTACAAACTTACATTTGCAGTTGGAATGCATGGGAGAACATGTTTTTCAACTGCAATATTAAGTTTGTTCTTGTGATAAATTCATCCCAACTACGGAACCCTCCATTGTGCGTGGTCCCATATGCACTTGGCCGGTTTTTTCTATTTACTTATTCTAAATGTTCACACTGTTGTCCACTTTATCCGGTATTTCAGGAACTCTAGGATTATTTCTTAATTATATTTAAATACACCTAATATCTATTTAAAAATTGTAAAAAAATAGGCCTTATAACTGACCCACTGCAGGACAAACGGTTCTTCCTATACGGAGACCATTGAACACCACACTTGCATATGACGGGTTGACGATTTTAAACTTTAATTATTTATTTGCAGAATTAACACACAGTTACAGGCTATGACTAGGCTACAACTTAAGAGTTACATTGAACTCTTAGCTACGTTATAAATATGTCCGTTTTAAGTATGACAGTAACAAGGTTTTACAGAATAATAACATTAGAATCAGCAACACAACTCCATAAGTTAGAACTGGCCTCAAATCTCATGATTATGAAATGGAATAACCATTTCATAATCATGATCATCAATAGGATAATATGAACTTAGAGAGTGTATCGATGATTTTTATAATAATTATTATTCTATAAATAAATATTTTATACGACCGCGAATCATATTTAGATCAACATACAACCAGATACTGACCTACAAATTGCAAAAAAAAAAAAGTTTTTTTTTTAATTTCGTGGGCTGCCCTGATCCTTTCGCCTTAAAAGGAAAACAAAAAGTTTAAAGATTATTTTCTCTTAAAGCTGACACTTTATTCAAGAGAGCGGGAGAGAGAACGTCAGCGGCATTCTGAAGGTCATTAGTCATAAGCCGCCATTATGGCGCATTGGGTACATGTACATGGATCCGGTGCATCAGGTGAATCCAACAAATATATGAATTAACATTTTGTATTACAATTGTTACTAACATACCATAAAAACAGTGTGTATTACTAATATCATATGGATCAAGGTCTGATTTAAAATGTGTTTATTTTATTATCTAAAGTCCAGAGTTCCTCAAGATCTTTTCCTTCACCGGTGTCAGTAATGTCCAAGATATACTCAGAAAGTACATTATTATACTTAATGAGTACAGCAGCAATCCATTAATAAATGCTCAACCGTGTTACCTAGTTAAAACTTGAGTTGGCGCATGAAAAGTTACTGAAACTGCAGTCCAAGCAGCATTCATTGCGATAGAACATTGCCAACAATCTAAATAAGAGATTAATATTAAAATTCTAAATTAATGTGTGTATTTAGAAGTAGGCATATAATTGAATGGAAACTTTGCATTAAAACCTCATTTACTTTCTTTGCATATGAGTAATGCTGCAATAAAAAAATTAAAATGTACTCAAAACGTTTTGAGAATATTTTAACTCTTTTCAAAAAGAAGAAACGAAATATTAATTATACGTTGTTCTCTAAATACAACCTTTGTTTCAATCTCAAAGGTACAATAAGAGATGTTTCACACGAATCTTTTGAACGGCCGTTTTCTTTGCTTTTTAAATAGTTCAAGGTGAAAGTGGTTCTGCTATACTTTTTAAAGTTCTCTAACTTTGTGACACTGTTGTCTGTGGAAATATTTTGCATATTTTTAATTACGAGTGTGTTTTAATACTGGGTAGAATGTTTCTTGTGTCTTGTAAAATGACTCTCTATGCTTGGGTGAACGTATATCTTTATGCATGAAATGAAAGTTTAATGTAAAGAAATAGCTTTACAAATTCTCGGCAATGTTCATATATAATATGACAAGATACCACCTTAAGAAGTACTACCTTAAGCCTTATCATCAGCTTCCTTACCCTAAAGTCTATCAAAGCACAGCTCAAATGCGGACTGTGGCGGTATTATCGGCATCATCAGCCCTTTGTGGTTAATTATAGTATGTTAACCGCATGTTACCTACAGGTATGTTATTCAATCAAAATAACAATATAATACACATCAAACCACAAATATTTTAAGCCATCGAACCAAATACCCAAAACAGTAATACTGCTAAGAGGATTACATTCCCAAGAAAATTAAATTGTTGACGGTATAGACAAGACACGACGACCGTCAAATGTGGAGTGAACTTTAAAATCGCAAAATGATATCTTAAGCGTAAAATCGCCTTTTCGCGAGCTTTGACGGTACTCTCAATAGATACTGGGATAAGTGGGGGATCAACTCAATACTATCGAAGATCTTTTGATTTTTGATGCGGGTAATGTTGCTATTTTCGAAGTTTTATTTATGTTGTATTGGGTAAAGAAATGGGTCGTTTTTAGGGTTCCGTACGTCCGAATGAAAAAACGGAAACCTTATAGTATCACTCGTGTGTCCATCTGTCTATCTGTCTGGTTGGCTGGCTGGCTGTTTGTCCGTCTGTCACAGCCAATTTGCTCCAAATCAACTGGACCAATTTTGTTGAAATTTGGCACACATATCAATTTCTGTACCCCAAACAAGGAACTGTAAAGTATTTTATTTTAAATATTTTGCAAACTCTACCGAGCTTGTTGTGAAAATCTCATTTTTTTTAAATAGTTTTAAAATAAACAATTTTAAAGATATTTATTAAATTTGTTGATTGTTTGATTTGTTTATTAAATGAAAATAGATGAAAATTGATCATTCTCCCCCCCATTATCTCCGAAACCACTGAGCCTAATAACTAAAATTCTTTACTCATAGATTACAGGGAAACCTATAAGAAATCTAGGGTTTTGATGATGACGATAAATCAAGCTAGGAAGATTCTTGCCTTCTAAGTTACCTATTAAAATACTGTATTTAGTGACATCTATAATTTAAAAATGTCCTCTTAGACTAGCTGGGAAGTGGTTATTGGGATGAATGGAAGAAAATGACGTAGGTACTGCACAGAACCCAAGTGAATTGGGATAAAACCATAGAGGATAACGGTCCATTAGACATTTTCAGACTTCGAAAGCCAATTAGGCTTAACGTTAAAGTCTAATTGATCCACTTCAAAATACTTTTAAAACATCTAATATACAAGGGAAGGCAAAACTCTAAAGTGAAAGGAAAATTCGAGTAAGAGTGAAGAAAACGTTGGCTGCTGCAGTAGACGGCTCATTAAATTGCCTTCAAACAAATTACCTGGAAATTGGAATGGGCGAGTTTACTAGAATATCATTCTGGGGTACTCAAATAGAAGGCACTTTGACTTAATTGGAAGATTTGACAACATACAACTTAATTAGATATTAGTGTTGCTACATACGTCACTTTTTGTTAGGAAAACCGGAAAGCGCCCTCTGTCGGTGCGACCACGCATTCAGGTTCATCGAATAGAAAGTGATCGCGTATGCGCGCGACTGACGCTTTTATATAGAACGCGGCCGGAGTCCTATACTCGAAGCTACGCTCATATATTAGTACCTATTTCATAAGTTTATAGATAGTTAAGGAACTATTCAGTAATTAATCATATAGATGACCCTATATCTACCATGTATTCTCAGAGCCACTGTAGTATTTCTCAGGAATGTTATTGTGAAGGTTATGGGAAAGTTAAAGCTTCGTGCAGACCAACGCGACGCGACAGCACGACGTCACCCCGGTTATTGTTATACCGTGAAGTTTTCTTAGAAATTGTATTGTTCGAATCGCATCGCGCTAGTCTGTACGAGCCTTAAGACCGGAAGCTGACGTCAATCTAGAACCGTATCTTCAAAGATTAGGCAGAGGTAGGCCCGAGAGCTGTATTAGACTTATAAAAGTCATTAAGAGTTTTTCTGTCAGACCTACCTACCTATAATTAAAAGTAAACATAAAACGAGGCGTGAATATTCAAATGAGCATGTGATAGTGGCTGTAGCGAAATGTCAACGATTTAATTAAATTCATTTGCATATAAAATACTTAATTGTCTCACTCATGTTTCGTGTCACTTATCTGACTTTATTAAAGTCTTGTATGCTGAAAGCAATGACATAACTCAACATTTTGTTAACAAAGACAAATTAAATCTTATATAAGTATCTTGTTTCCAAAGTTTAAACATAGTAAATTTAATTAAATAGTGTATTTAAAAGGAATATACAATGTATAGCAACATTACCAAAAAGGATGAAAACCGCATATATTGTCGAAGGCAAGAAGGAAATTGGTATACAACCCATTGATTTGGTACCTATCAATAAACCTTTTTATATACCAAAGTCGTCCTTTGGAAATATTTAAAAGGGATATACAATGTATTGCAACATTATTAAAGGATGAAAACCGCATCTATAATGACGAAGGCAAGAAGGAAATTGGTATAAAACCTATTGATTTAGTACCTATCCAATAAATTAACTACTTATCACAATAATTATCAACTTAAGTAGGCAGTTAATAAAACAAAGCACATAAACGTGCTATGAATAAAGAACTTGTAAATCGTTCTTCAATACCTTTCTTCTTTATTGCTGAAAAAAGAAATGTGTTGGAGATATCTTACGTGGTACTTATAATATTTGATAAGCTGAGAACCAACTCAAGCGCACACTAACGCTATCCCGATAAGCCATACCTACCTATTCAGTGCTGCTGCAAAGCATATTAAAATCCGTACTCTGTAGAACCTTCTTATTGATCGTTTTCAGATGTTATTATGTAAGTACGCAGATACTGCTTTCTGTCCTAACCATTCATAAAATCATAGATCAAAAAAAAAAGAAAACTTGATTTAAATAAAAAACTTATTAAGGAAATTATATACATAAATTATTTAAGAAAAACCACATAACGGTTGAAAATATCTAATATAGAGGTTATAATATTCCTGACAGGCTGAGAACCACCTCAAGCGCACACTAACGTTATCCCAATAAGCCATACCTTACTATTCAGAACTGGTGCAAAGCATTTTTGATCAACGTATATTAAAGTCTGTACTCTGTAAGCAGCCTGCTTATTTCGCGAAGCAATGATCGTACATTAAGCCTGGATTTACTGTCAGACTAAACCTTCATTTTATCGAAGCTCGATACCAAGATTATCTGTTCTCATTTCTGTTGAAAATGAACTAGCCCCTTGGGTCATTAGTGTATAGCTATCTAACAAAATGGCCACTTTTTTGGTCCACTTCTTCGTAATTGAAGTGCAAAAACGAATAAAGCTTTGGTTTCTTTTGTACTTCGAGTATTTTTATATCTGGTACTTGTAGTGGTCTTTACTTTTTCGGATAATGGATAGACATAACTTTTATTTCGACTTAATGTTCGCAAATCAATAAATCTTTTATGTTAGTATAGAATGCGGATGCCTATATGAGTAGGAAAACGATGGACGGACTGTGTGAAAGATGGGATGACTTCTGAGATGATACCTTATAGAGAAGTATGGAAGTAGAGACATGTTGTGTTGACCCACATAAATTGGGAATAAGGCAAGATAATGATGATGTACTACGTAGACTATTGTTAGTAGAAATTCATTTGGTATTAGCAACTATCAATAAAAGCCTAGCCTTCCTGCACACGACGCTGGAGCCACACAGGCGGAGCGCATGTGTATACGACTGAATATCGCCCATGCCCCGCCGCACTGTGGATCGAAAAACGGCTCTCGAAGACATTGGATCTTAAATTTTAAAGTGTCGATTTTTGCTTGAAATGGCTTCTAATAGCCAATATTATGCATAAATATATCATAGGATACAATCAGGCAGACAAATTGACAACTTACGTTTTTTTAAAAAAAAAAATGTGTGAAGCTAATGCTTATGTCTTCGGAACGGAGAGAATAACCGTTATATCCTTACACACGGTGATATAACTATTTATTTATGATTTTTTGACACATTTCATTTATCGAGATATACTGCATTTAAAAAAAAAAACGCGCACCTATTCTGCAAAAATGAAGTATGTCAAAAAATCATAAATGAATAGTTACATCACCGTGTGCAAGGACAACACACAACCTGATACGAACCTGCAAATTGCAAAAAACGTAAGAAATATTTAATTTCGCAGGCTACCCTGACACTTTAGCTTTAAAGTCCAACCATAATCCATTACATCTCTATTTCAAGCCAGTGCTATTTTATTTAAGCTTGTATCATGCATCATTTGAACCGTATTTCTATACGAAGGTACTGATTGCCTGTTGTTTCATAGCCGTTTGTGAGAACACCGGGGACTGATAACACAACTTTCTGTACCTTGTTCCGGAGTCAGAGTAACACGCATGAGCAGTACGCATTTAGTATTCACATTCATGTGAATACTAAATAGCTACGTAATCGACTACAATTTTTCGTGATAGATAAGAGATAGTACAGCCAGCTATCTAACTACGCAACATATTTTTGTAAGCAATTACGGTTAATCTGTTTCATTTTGACAGTTCAACAACATTCATTGCGTTATTTACGTTGTTCAGCAGATTTTTTTTTCGAACTTATGAAGTAATGGATTAGCAATCTGTTTCAAAACGATTCAGATTCTGATTGATTGTGATTTACTGAATAAGGTACAGTTTTCCCTAAATGATTGATTGCAATTATGAATTAAGAGTTATTTGTGTAAATTTATAATGATGTTGTGCTGGCATTAGTATTTTCGACCACAGATTTTTGAATAAGGTAACATTGTTTTGACTGTTTATAACATTTGCAACATTATAATTATTTTACCAGTTGAATCGATAAATCGCTCTTGAATTTTGCACGTACTTTGAAAGTAACAAGATGACGAAATTCTTCATGTGTAGTGAAGCTGTAATTTTCGATCAAGTAGACAAAACATTGTTCAGAATACTTTTCACTAAACATCTCTTCAACTTTTTCTAAGTTTTCCATATAACTACTTACAGAAAAATTAAATTGTTGAAACCTTAAGGTGAGTATACACTAGAGCATTTTGTAATGTTACGTTCTTACGAATGCTACAATACAAGCAAAAGCTCAATTTCAAAAAGCATTTCCATGTAATAAAATTCCTGCAAATACTCGACGCTGCGTTCGACGTAATGCTCACGGTGAGTGAGCATTTACCTGTAACATTTCATTCTACCTTGCGTTCACTGTAACGGCCTACCCTCAGCCCGCGCACCTCACTTCGCGTCGCCCACGCTCGTGCCTTTGCTCGATAAAATGTTACACCAAAACGTTCGTTGGTTTTTGTAATCAGGTTGTAACAAAACACCGACTGTTGTGTTCGAAGTGCGGTTCGATGAAATTTATAAACGGTGAATGCTCGATATACAAGTAAATGATCTCACCTTTACGATATAACTTTGACATTTCACAAAGTTTTTGCGTTAAAGAAGCCGTTGCTTAAGCTACATGCCAAGAGGTACTGCAAAAAGTTTGTATTCAGAACTCTAAACAATGCTTTGGTATTGTTTACGTTATAATAAACAATGGGGTGAAGCTGTGTAGAGCTTCCCAAAACTACAAGGTTGTTGGTACTTGTGGTTAAACCGTCTTTTACAATATATTTTGACACCACTTTCAGCCACTTCCAACAAATGACAGGGGCTCTCAACACTAAATTAGTATGATGGGTCTGTAAGAGTGAACCTGCCACCGGGGCACTACACCCACTACTTGACCCCTGTTAGATTGGATTTGGAGTGGGCAGCTACGAAAATATAAGGCTCCAAAACCTAACTATTGATGCGTCCCAAGGGATGCTAACGTTTGACACACATCTATGACTATAGCATATTGAAAAAATAAGAAATGTAAGAACATATTACTAATGAATAGGATCAAATCATCAATCAAATTTTGTTTGTGAAAATTTTTCTTTCATAAACATAACCTCCAGCAAACGGCATGGCAGACGAACTTTGTATCTATGTTTGGATGAAAATTTCTATACTTGATATAGAATCAAGTAGAAATAATAACAAACCCAAAATTAAATCACAGTTAATTTTAGTACGTTATCCGTTCTTTTTACTAGTGTTGATGAAAACATCCCTACATGTACCTACATAGGTACCACCTACCTACTCCAACCTTCACATTCACCCCGCAATGGTTCGGTGTTCATATCGTAAATGTGATACGGGACCTACATAATGCTTTCACACTCCCTTTCCCTGATTATTATGCTGTAAAATATGATTTAACATGACGTAGTACCGAAATACATGGATGTCTTTTTTACATTCATTGAAGGCATGATTGATTGATTTTTCTATACAAAAAAACACACCGTTAAATTGAGTAAAATATTACTTAGGACCAGCCCTACGCCCGATGGGATGTATCATCAGAAAAATATCGAACATCCATTTTTTTTTTAAATGATTATTCTCAAACATGCATTTTACAATTTTACTCGTCAAACTTTCTTGTTGCCAAGAAGCGCTTGTTACACGTATTCCAGTAAAAACTAACCTCAAAACTACCAACTATGCACTATTTCAATCAAGGATCAGTCACCCGGCACGGACAGACATACAAAATTTCATCCCCTATTTAAAAATCCTTAGTGCTCACATTCGTTACAAAAGGAACTCGTGTGCAAAATTTCATGCTTCTAAACCTAGCAGCTTAGGCTGTGCGTTGTCTGTCAGTGAATGAATGAATGACGTCCATCAATGCCTCTTTTGCAGGCCGCTACAGTAATGTAAAATACAATGGACGTATAGACATATTTAGCAACCTATTCCGCTTAACTATTCCTAAAAAGCCCTATAAGAAATCCACACGTGTATCACCTCTCAAAGAGGTTCGGGTTCGCGACAAGTCAATCGTCATCCTGAGGATGCCTCGATGAGAGGTGAAACAGGTGTCAACTTCTTACAGGGCTTTTTAGGAATAGTTAGGTGGAATAGAATACTAAGTTTACTTCTATTGTAATTTATAATGGATTTCCGCAAGGTCACACCTGAATCAATTAACTACTTGAAGTTAAGTCAACTAAGATTGACGGGGACAAGATTTTAACGATGGCTTTGCTTGTCGGTACGTTTTTTAGATTTAAACGCGATAGAAGGTCAGTGTTCCTTAGAATTACTCAAACACGAACGTTACACGAACTTCATTGCAATAAAAATAAAATTGTTTGCAACTGTAAATATAAACCTACCGTATTAATTAAATATTTCGTATACATTAAACTACGCTCGATAGAGGATGTGATAAAAAACACTATAATGGAAATCTGTCATTTCCAGAGAATACGTTTGAAATAAAATATAATATTGATTATTCATACCTACAGTTAAAACTCATAGTTATCATAAGTAAACACGGTTCAATATTCAATGTAGTTACAATTTATACAACCTAGTAGGTAAGTAAATAAGTAAAACAAAATGAAAATATTATTCACGTTTCTTTATGAAGAATAATTAAATGAAATTGGAAAACGGATTTCTACTCCATCTGGGTCAGTAAATAAATAATAAACAACGAACAATTTCACTTACATTTTCTTTTGCAAAATTCATTTCATTTCATTTCTCAACTGAAATAAAACAATCTCACAAACATTTTCTAGCGTTCGGTAACAGGGTAGGTACTCAGTGCAGCCAACAAATCCTCTCCATCCATTATCATAGCATATTCCAGGCTGCCGACGTAAAGCCAATAATTCTTTATTCTATTTACTCCGCATATACCTGCAGCGAACGCTGTAAAGCTTTTATATAAATCATATTTACGAAGCAACATCGGATGATCAGTCACTTAATTTTGATTTACTCAATTTTCCCTTGTCAATTGTGCCGCATGGGTTTGCGAACATGGATGTTGCATGTCGATGTTTTTTATGTTTTATGGAGTTTTGTTTTCAAAGGATTTTTTTAAATATACAATGTCGCCCATGAGCATGTGACCGCCCGTATTTTTCTGAATATTCATGAAAAATTTACTTTAAAACTATCTTTAATATTTTTCATGTTACTAAATTTTTATTTTTTGAGTAGCGTTTGCCATATCTCCGATGTTATTGGCTCAATTTGGATTCTGTTATAATATAGTAATTTTATTGGATTGACTAACATTTTGTGTAAAAGTATGAAAAAAAACCCGTGGAGAAGACATTAAAAATAAAAGTATTTATTTAAAAAACACAAGTGCTTAAAATCAAAGGGCGATTTTAGAAAAAAAAAAACAAAGCCCCGGTTTTATGGTTAATTTTAGATACTTTTTCATGAATAGTCAGAAAAATACGGGCGATCACTGTGCCCATGGGTGGCATAGTATATGTTACCTAAGTGGACAGAAAAGAATAACCCGTCGTGAATTGCGGTCATCAAAAATAGTCGCCGAAATTATGATGTTGCATTCGGTTTCATAAAATATAAGAAATATTGCAGTTTCGTCGCGAAATGAGTTCGATTTTTACCCAACTACTATACTACTACTACACTATATTTCTCGACGGCATGTGAAACCAGAGGTACATGGGCGGCATAAAACCTCTGACACCAGGTTAGTTACTAACCACACGAAAAAGAAGAAAGAAAGAAGACCCGACTCCGGCAATCCAACAAAAGGGTTATGTTTTTAGCAGTCTATGTATGTAACAGTGCAGGATAGCCTTATCCAGAAGTGGTCAACGTATTAGTGGTTCAACAGCTTCAATCAAGTCATAGGTCTCAAAGTCAAAGTCAAAAGTCAAACAATTTAATTCAATTAGGCACATAAAAGGCACTTATGAACGTCAAGTTTACAAAAAATAGAATTGATTCTAGTCGCTCGAGTCGCGTCTCGAGTTCGTATCCAAGGCACGCACCTCTGACTTTTCGGATTCATGTGCGTATTATATAATTATCACTTGCTCCAAAAAGGGTGAAGGAAAACATCGTGAGGAACTCGGCACGCCTGAGAGATATTTCTCGACGGCATGTGAAGCCAAGTCAGAGGCCCATGGGCGGTTCTAAAACTCTGACACCAGGTTAGTCACTAACCACACGAAAAGAAGTAGAAGAAGCAGCTTCAATATCATCAGGATTGTGCCGGAATATAGCAGTTCTTCGTGGACGTGGTATGACACCAACTCACGGTACCAGTGGGCCTAAAACGGCCGCTTTAGCAATTCGGTTAAAAGCGATTCATTTCCAGAATTCCCAGCAATTAATTAGCAATTCCTGTAATTTTCGTGAAATGATGACACATGTTAGCTGAATAATATATCAATTCAATTCATATCTGAATCATATTTGGTATAAATATTGCCATATTGGAGGAAATGAATCGCTTTTAGCAGAATTGCTAAAGTGACCGTTTTAGGCCCCCTGCTCGAGCAATGAGGTTATTTGTATAACCTCGTTGGTCATAGGTGAGTTTAAGTTCTTTGCTCCCCTGCACGCGTAGCATGATCACCGTGAGATACGGGTTTTGTCGACGGAAGAATAGACAAAATTACAGTTTGTGATTGTTTATCTGTCATTATCGGATGACATCATCTTCTGTCATCCGAGGACAGCCGCCACACAACCATCGATGCTACGCTCTGTTAGAGTGACTGCCATCAGCCAGTGTCACTCTCATCCAACCTTTTCGGTGATTCCAGTAACTTCGTAACATAACGACATGGCGCCACTTGCTGCACCGTCATATGTAAGTGTTTGCTTATTTTGTTGACCTTAAAATCCTCAGCACAGTTTGAGTACTTTAAATTATTTTGTGGGTACACCCGTCTACCCTCTAACTACAATAAACAAAGTAAAAATATTAAAAGGTTAATCTATAATAAGTAACTCTATTGTTCTATCGTGGGCGAAAGGCTTTAACTTTTAATCTCGACCCTAAATATAGAGCTCACTAAAAGTTATGGTCCCCTAAACTTTTCGATGTAGGTATAATTTCGGCAATGAAATTTTAATCCTACAATATATTGGTAACTTGATTAGTTGCAATATATTCCTTCTTGTACCAAATTCACTTTGCTTTTAATTAACAATTCATATGTCAACTCATATAAGACTTTAATAAACATAACATAACATTCCGCTTGAAGTACCCGAAGGGGCAGAAGTGTACTTATAGTACACCCACATTTTGCCAGTAGTTTTTAAGTCCCATGTAATAGGGGCAAAGCTATTGCCATCATGCCACATTATTTGGTAAAATCATCAAAATATACCAGTTTTTTAAACATATTGACAATTATATACAAAATGACATGATTATTTTGTTAAGTATTATTTTATTGTAATTATTGTGAATGTGAGGATTATGTGGTTTTTTTTTTCTTTTTAGTTTTTTTTCCTTTCTCAGTTAGTTTTAATGATGGTCTGGCAGTTTGAGTAGTATACTACCCAAATCTCCTTTCTTTGGTATTGTTCGTCGGGTTGAGCTCCTTAAGTTCTGACTTAAGGTCCACGATTACTGTCAAATGCTTGCACTGACTAGACAGGTCCAGTCAAATCTGTGTGGTTCTGTCCTACAAAAGACCATTTCAGACACTAATCTACATAATCCTCATATGGCCTGACCAAGATTATGGCTGAACTTTAAAAGATAATGCGACCTCTGAGTTTGATTCGGCCTTTCTTCTCAGAGTAGTCAGATAGGAAACGCCGAACTCATCTACCCTATTTTTTTTTTTTTTTTTTTTTATATGATGTGTAAAAGTGATTCCGATATCCTATTTACAGAACAAACAATTTCATTTCATTTCATTCCATCAATAGGGCACAAATTCAGACTCCGGGCTGCTACTGAAAAGTTCCTGATGGAAAAACCCAATAACACTTTGCCCGACCTGGGAACTGAACCCAACACCTCATGTTCAGCAGTAGCGCTTATGACCACAAGACCAACGAGGTAGTTAGGCTTTAATACAATACTTTATACCGATTTATTATATATAAACATAAATTATTGTTAACCAAGTAGATCGATCTATTTGCCTTGATAGAGAGGCACTAATTAGTACTAATCAGGCTGCAGCTTGGTTAGCCCTAATTACTTAGCAATCAGCCGTACTATACTACATGCGCTATGCACCTTAAACCATCTACAGTTACTACATTATTATGATTACTGTTTCATCAAATATTAATTAAGTAATACGAATTTAAAGGGAAATATCTCTAGAACCTTATTGATCATCTAATGATGGACACTATTCTAAATTAATGAACCTCTTAAAACTTTAAGTGCTTCTAATAATGCACACTTTTTTAATTAATTGAGCCCCATTTTAACTTTCTGGTCTTTTCTCACATTTGGTCGTAGTAACTAAGTTAGGGTACCCTGACCAAACGGGTGAGAAGCAGCTGCCGGCTACATCCAAGTTGGTCGCAGTGGAATTAGGACCCCAAAATGGGTAATTATTTAAAGTTAAATTATTTAAAGAGGCGCAATCATTATATTAGAGTGTTAATTAATATTGTTATGAGGGCAAAATGGGAATTATTAGAAGCTCGATTAAATTCCTACATGCCTTATTTAATAGGCTTTTCCGTAGTATGGAATATCTCAGTAGCTGCCAAGAGTCTGACTGAATATGTATCTGGTCGATGGCAATAGGATCCCAACACATGGGACTTAAGGCGACGATAACCGACTTTTAATGATTATATATTATGATATGATATTATATATTATGATTATCTATACATATAAAATGCTTTGTCCTGAATGACTGACTGACGGATCAACGCAAAGCCTAAATCACTGATCGTAGAGACCTGAAATTTGGAGGGTGTTCTTTGTATGACGTAGGCATCCGATAAGAAAGGATTTTTCGAAATTCTACCCCTAAGGGGGTGAAAAAGGGGGGCTAAGTTTGTATGGGACAACGTGGTTCCTTGGTCCAATCTACTTCAAATTTTGCATAAAAATTCTTTAATAGAATTGATGGACAATGTATTTCGTATTTTATTGAAATTCATTCCCTAACGGGGTTAAATAGGGGTAGAAAGTTATTTTGGGAGTGATTTCCTTCGAAGTTGATATCAATACTCCTTAGTGCTTTTGATTTAAATTACATTTTATTTTGACACATGTTTCAAATCTCAATCCGATTTTATTCAAAAAAGGTTGAACTCACATAAAAGTTTGGTGCAATGCAAATACTCTTTATAATTGGAATGTCTGGAAAGTCACCGTACTATATTAGTACTGCATTTAAAGGTTTCTAAGCTTTACAGAGGTCTGTATTTAATCCAAGGATTCCCCTAATACCATCAAATTACCCCTTCAAATTCAAGAGAGTGCAGTTTCCCATCGAAGTCTGCTTCGCAATGACCATAAACAAAGCTCAAGGTCAAACTCTTAAGATAGCGGGAGTAGACTTGAGGTAAATCTGCTTCTCTCACGGTCAATTGTATGTGGCATGCTCCAGAGTAAGCGCACAGAGTAGCCTGGTGATTCTAACACCCGAAGGAAAACAAAAAATATTGTTTACAAAGAAATACTGCGGTAGGTGTAGTATGTCGATTTCGTTGTAAAAAGATAATACCCCCGTGTAACTTTCACCAGATCAAATGCCGAGCTTCGTGTTCATAAAATATAACAAAATTTTATTTTATGTTCATGTTTATTTAACCTTATAATAAAGATTGTTATATTTTACTAGCTGCCCGGCCCGGCTTCGCACGGGTTGCACTAAGTACTTATCTACGGCGCACCTACTTCCCTACCTACCCTACCTATGTACATACCTAGCTACCTACCAAAAATTTTGGTAATTTTTTTACACCTTGGGTTACATTATTGGAGTTTTAGTAAGGATCCCTAATTTTTTTTGAAAATATAATATAGCCTATGTCACCCGGGGATAGTATAGCTTAAACAGTGAAATAATTTTTCAAATCGGTTCAGTAGTTTCGGAGCGTATTCAATGCAAAAAAAACAAACAAGCAAACAATCAAATGTTTCCTCTTTATATTATTAGTATAGATAAGTATTCAAACATTTCAACATAATAATTTATATGTTATAACAAAAATAAAAACGTTAAAAACCAATAAAAAATCCAATAAGAACCATTTTCGACTTCTACGCGAACAAAGTCGCGGGCAAAAGCTATATTATAAAATCCCTCGTTTAGACGTCTAAACGAGTTGTTTTAATGATTTGGAAAAAATATATGTAAAATTAAAGCATTTTTTTGATTACTTAATATATGAATATTTTAGATTATGTTTATTGTGGAATTAATTTGTAAAATGTCTAACGCGTATAAAAAATTGAGAATCACGCAAAATCTATCAAGCGTATTTTTCTGAAACTTTACCATTTTGAAGATAATTTAATTATTGATCTCTACGTGTCTTACTAAAATACCTTTTGGTTTATGTATAATAAATTAATAATGTGTCTAAAATTGGGACAGCGCTCTTTGGTGGGCGAGTCCTATTACTGGCTGTACGTACGACGCATTGCGTGAGCTCAGTACAGAACTTATTCAAGGTCACTGGCATATATCTGTGTCTTAAATACTGCAGACGAAATGTGAGCGTGCTTTTGGAATAATTCTACCTACCCTTTCGGTGAATATAGGTGTATTTTTATGTTACAAACCCAATTACAAAATTCTAAAAACGAAATGATTGAATTAAAGAAATACTAAAACTTGATAATAAAAGATAGAGGAAAATTATAAATTCAAAATATTCTTATAAACAAGATGAAGGTAATATTTCAAAATATTAAAATACATGGCCTAATTAATTTCTATGCGCATGTTCCCCTCAAAGTTGAGGTCCCCTCGTCAAATAAATCACTTTCACCGACGACCTTCTAAGTGACAGCTTGTCTTACATTAGTCATGTTCAAGGACCTCTGTTATATCAAATTTAATATCAGGAAGTCACTTTAAGTTCCTTTCATAGTAAAAACAGAGGATGTTTTTAGAATTATGTCACTCTTACAAAAATGGACTGGTTTTTTTTTACATTTGACACCTACTATTAAAACAACTTTCAATAATTGCTTTATTACTCGACTGAGGCGGAGACCAAAAGGTCCTCCTTTTGGTGTTGTTGTTTCCCAACCCTAAGGTTTTTGATGGATAATTTAATTGGTGGAAGTATGTAAACGCAAGCCACATCAGGCATATTTTTTTTTACTTGGCTCTTCTTTGGTCCTGGTAAGGAAAAACCTCATTATAAAACACAAGCAAATATTTCGTAAACATTACATAATACCCTAAGTACTCTATAATTATAAAGTAAGTAATCATGAATCGTTTAAAAAGACATCCCAGCCCAGGTGCTAGGCATTAACTGGGCCCCTGTGTATAAACTCCTAAGAAATTAATGAGAAGTAATTTGCGCGAGTATTGAGTCGCCCCTTGGGGTCGGGAATAGGCACAAACTTTACTTTCAACCAATTCTCAACCCTATTGTACGTCGTTATACAAGAGAAAACGTTACTGTTAATCAAAACCCGTCTTTCATTGTTCTCTCGTCATTTGTTTGTGAATGATGTTACGAGATACACCATATTTCTGATGAAGACAAAATAAGGACCACGATTTTATGATCCTGTTTTAAGTGTGTCGTTAAAGGTAGTATTAATATTGTTTGGGAACTAATGGCTAAAGGTTTTCAGGTCAAAATATTCATTGCTGTAGGAGCCGTCGAAGAGATCCCAATTAAGTTGCGAGGCTTTCTTTATGTTTCAGTAGGATTCATCGTTGAAGGATTGAATCAAAATGATTAAAAGCACCTGGGGATCGTCCTCATGAGTTTAAATCGTCAGCATTTTTTTTGCCACTATTACGTTTGTGGCAAAATATTTTGCTGATGATTTAGAGCACTGTACTTCAAAAGCCACTTTGTTGAAACATAAAATATCAAAAATCAACAAGCGAAAACCACCAACGAATAACAACAGTGTAAAATTTTAGGAAGTACACCGAAAATCAATACGGGCGATGTTTAGCGAGTTCGTCGTCTATATTGACTTAGGTTTTAATTCAATAAGCATTAGTGTTCGAGCATGCCGTGGTCGCGGTAACCCAATCACCAGCGCTCGTTGCGATGCAAATTCAGAACCGAAGCGATGGATCAAACACCTCTCTCGCTTCGCTGTAATTGCCACAAGGTTTTAAGGTGAAAGTGATAACCTTTTCTTGTATTGACCAACGTTTTTCAGGGGTCTCGTGGCTTAGTTGGAACTGCTCGGGTCGATCTATTAAAGGTTAAGCAACGCTTGCCGAGGTCGGTCATTAGATGGGTGATCGTCCATTTCATACCGAGACCCCTTCGTGCCTCGGAAAGCACGTTTAATCACTGGTCCCGGCTGTCATTCGTAGATCTTTGACAGTCGTTACGAGTAATCAGAAACCGGAAAGTCTACATCCAGTATTACCAAAGGGTAACACGTACCCTTAAATGGGTTGTCGAGATCAAACAGGCAGTCGTAATATAAAATACTGGTATTCAGCTGCATCCGGTTGGACTAGAAGCAGGCCCTAACATAGTTGGGAAAAGTCTAGGAAGATGATTGTGTATAGAATAGCATTTTTAAGAAAAAAAAGGGAATCAAGTTGTAGAGAGATAAATAAGTATGTACTTACAAGCTTGATTGAAGTTCGAGAAGGTGGCTAGCTGCATATGAAATAGAAAGTTTGTGATATAGTATCTCTTCAGGGAAACAATGGTGATGAGACAAAATAAAAGTATGAGAACTTCATGCAAACTTTCAGAATTTTCATTATTGTTATTTGCAGTCAACTATGCTCTCTGAAAAAAGTAATCATTCTTAAAAGTTTTTATTCGATGATGCGAGAAGATGGGTGTTTCTTTTAGTTAAGATCTATTTGCAGACAAAAAATCACGATTTATAAAATTGACCTTTGCAAACATTGTAGGTACATAAACCTACCATCATATTTGTATAGTCAGCATTATTTATATTCTTCCCGAAAATATACGGCGACGACCGAACGCCCGCGGCAAAAAATGCTTACAACGCAATCGAAAACCCTAAAAGGTTGTATGATGTCAAATTGTATATTTTTATGTGACATTTTGCGTATACTAGTTTTAACGTTGAGCCTTTTCGTGATGTAAAACAGAGGACGTCCAAACGAACATTCCATTACGCAAATTGAGCTTGCTTGTATATTGGTCTTTTTATCCTGTGCAGGGGCCGCAAAGTAATAGGTGCCGGCAAAAGAGTTTGCAAATAAAAAGTAGATGTGGGACGTATTTTCATAATTCTTACGTGTCCTACTTTCTCGTTTCTTTGTTGAACTTCTTTGTAAGATATTATATTGACACAAGGGTATATGGAAAACTCTTGAATGTAGTCTTCTATTTCCATACTACACATCTATGATCTATAGTATATTTATGTTAAGCTCTTGATCTACCCACAATTATAAGGTTTAGGTCTTTTCTTCAAGGACCAATGCGTGCTTCTGCGTAAAGATGGCCTAAAAACGCACCGTCCAAAGATCAAGTGTAGTGACGCTTTATCTTTGGGCGATGCGTTTTTAGCCATAATTTGAAGTACATGTTGGCTCATAACGTTTTTGCCTACGATTCGAAAATTGCATCAGGGGTTAGTGTCTTACCCCGCGTCCTAACCAAAAGCAATCGCCGCACGATCGACGCAATTTTGTATATACAAACGTGACTTGATTAATCGCGAGATTACGTCATATTCATATAAAAGACGATCACCTACTCGGTTAAGACGCACCCTTAAACTTTGTAGTTTCGTAGTTTAAAAACGGGTTCAACCAGACCTCTGAGGTAGCACGACAAACAAATGACAACCGTAATGACATTGAAGAAAATCTTTTATGTTTTCCATCGCTCCCCAAATCATCATTCGGAAATTGTAAAACAAAGTGCTATAAATCAAAATGGGAGTCCATTACGCGAATTGATTTACGTTGATGGAACCCATGGGCAGATGTTATTTATTGGTTCATATTTATTCTTTGGGTACCCTTGTTTGCGCAATGAAATGAAAATTCTGAAAGTATTATTTCCCTTGTTAAATTCAAGTGCATAATAAGCTACTTCAAAATACTTGAGGATATTGAAGTATCAGAGTAAAACCCTCTTGAAAATGTTATTCTCTCATGATTTCCTCTGGTAATTATTTCTTCGATTAATTAAATGTGAATTTAAAAATGCTTTTATAAATATATTGTGCAGTGAAAGTCATCTCAATGAGTTTATTGATATATTTTAGTATCTACTACATCATATTTGTTAGTTATTTTCAGTAATGTTCAGCTAAGCTTTTATCTTTGAGTTTCATTTTAGTCGAGCCAGATGTAGCTGAATTTCAGTATTTTGCACAAAACGACTGTTGCCTCCCCCGCCCAATAACTGGGTTATACCGATACGCTAAGAATAGCTGACGGCTTGATATCACGGCTTTAATTAAATACCACTTGATATTCGGAGGGTTTATTGCAGTGCAATTTAAACCTTATGGCAATGACACAGAAGACATGACGCGCCCTCGTGATTTACACTACATTCATTTATGTAAGTGTAAGTATCTTTAGAGGGCCTGTAATAATATGATGAAAAATAATACTTATGTTAGCAAAACATTAACTGTAATGGAAAAATAAAAGAATAATGTTGTAATTAGTAAAGCGGTTTATTTTTAACTCCAGTTGAAAATGTTTTATGGATGATAATGGATAACAATTATGTCATTTTGCAGAGTAATATTCTTCTACAATTTTACGCTAAAGCTGCGAGTTAAAGATAATTATATATTAGGTTACTGTACGTAACTGCTTATTCCTTCTAGGGTTTCTACGGATTTATCTTATCACCAATCCTGTAGGGCTAACAGGACAATAGCGAGAACGCCCTTTTTCTCGTTTTTTCGGAATTTGTCTATGATTATGACGTCATTCTAATGCCTAACATGACCGTAAACGACGAGTTAACTCGAAATAGGCACACAGGCGACGAGAGACCAATTTTGCAAAAATTTTAAGAATTTTATGATAGCAACATAGGCTTTTTTTTTTTTTTTTAGGATGGGAAATCATCAAATGACTTCTCCCGCTCTGGGCAGAGCGAGAGGGTGTGTCAGACTACTGACTAAAACCCACCCGTGTTCCTTCCGTTGCCTGTGTGCCGGGGCCGCGTTATCCCTTTCGGACAAACCCGCAACCCCAGCAGGAACATAGGCTTGAGGTTCCGTTTCATTCATTCAATTTTACGAATGGAATTAGTATGTACTTTGATTATACATCCACATCTTTAAATTTATGTTTAGTTTTTTGTGTAACCGACTTTTTTGACTAAAATTTAATTGTTTACTTTGACTTTAAAATACAAAATGACGGAAATTAAAGTAGATAATCACCACAAATGACAAATGGGCCAACAATCGCTATTTAACAAATCGAAGTTTGATATTGTAATAATCACCATAAAGCACATGACGTTGCAAATGTTGTTAATCACCACACTTACCACAAGGACTGACGTTAAGATAAATAATTATGCAGCTGGAGTTGATTTTGCTATTATAAACATAAAACACTAAACGTTGTTAATCACCACCCTTAGGAAATTAACTGGCGATTTTAGTAATTATGTTGCGAAGGTTTGATATTGTCATACAGCCATTATGCCTGTATGGCAATATCAAACCCTAGATTTTGTTAATCACCATAATTGGCAAAGTGACTGGTTATTACTGAAAGTAATACTCATCTACCTAACAGTGCTCCCCTCCGACACACTTTCTTTCGCGGCCGCTGAAAGGAACTCCGTTCCAATGTAAATAGTAGTTTAAAACTAAGTATTTTCATTATAAATATATTGTTAAATACAATTATGACTAAAATAAGTACAATTATGAAACTGCCATATTATTTTGGAGTATTTTTACGTATCATAATTTTGTCTACTCTTCTCGTCGTCAAAATCGAGGACGAGTATATATGTACCACTAAATGACAGAATCTCGTGTTGAATTGTCTAAAATCCAGATAACTAAGGTGCTATGTTAGACTTTGTCGAGAAAACATCAAGTTTGATCGAACGAGAAGAGAAGAGTATTCTGTATGGCAGCGCTGTCAGAAAACAAGAAAAGTGACAGAAATAGACGACAATTACTCACGCGAGAATGAGTAATTATCGCGTGTGTTATATACCCCGGGTTCAATCACAAAAAAAAAAAAATTCGAGGAAGCATTTCATTTTCTCGTCATCACCAACATTTCCGAGCTATACGATTGCTCGATGTTGCTCCAGATCGCATTATATAAGTTGTTTGCAAAGCCAATAAACATTAAAAATTCATTACAAATGTGACCTTGAAACTTTTCTTAATATAGGTTCAAGTAAATTTAGAGTACACTTCATTCGCTTATTAAACAATTCTCGTAATTATTGTTCAGAAATTAAACTACTAGCTCTCGGATTAAAATGGGAAAATTACCCTTAATAATTGTAGTTGACTGCGAAATCTAATTAGGGAGGGGCCAGACGAGTGTAACTCGTTATTTGCTTCGTTCTAACTATTGCGAGTTTCAATTTTAGACTAATTTACCACTCAGTAGGTAAACCGCAATGTTGTTTGAAATCGAATGCAACCTTATTTCGGTAACTCACTGCCAGCAGTGATAAACTCTCTTCGGAGTAGCCTTTTTTATTATGCTCAGAAACCATGCAAGCGGCCATTAGGGGGTGAATACTCAAATAAGGTGAAACCTTATACACGATGCAAGACAATTATTGCCGACTAACCCGTTGAAAGTTAAAAATAACTCCTTTTCTGGATTATTTACATAATATTTAATTATTTGTATGTTCTACAAATTAGATATTGAAAGCTTTAAATATATATAGATTACGTATTACTGCAAATGATTATTTTCATGTTTATAAATCCAATATTTACATCATTAAATTGCGGTACCACCCACTACATAAAATATATGATTTTGATTTTGTTTATCACTATCAGTATTCCACGAAATATTAATTATTGGAATGCATCACAAACACTCAGTTAAATTCTGTTGAAACTGTTCCGTATTTTAAATTTAAATACCTTCCTACGTTCTCCAATCCGAAATTGTTAATTGAAATTCCTGCTAAAGATCGCAAGCAACGCTTTATAATTATGAAATGAATGAATTCCGTGTGTTGACCAGTAGAGCTTTAGGAACAAAAGAGCTTTAAATATGATTCGTGATTCAATAGTATGGTGTTAAAGAGTATTTGTTCCAATATACATACAGTGGTGTGACCCTAATATTTATTCAGTTAATTTCGTACAGCCATTATTCAATTGTGTTTATAGACCCTTTACATGTTCACTGAAAATGGATTATACATTTTGTCTTAATCGCATTTTTATTTAATTTAAAATTCCAATATTATTCACTTAATCCTTGGATTTTGGGATGAGATTATTGTTATTTGAAAATACAATAGAACTGTTGTATTTATTTCACATTACGTATATTATTAAAAATGGATTATCTTAAGTATATGCAAAGGTCATATAACGCCCTGCGTGTGCAGTATAACAAAGCGTTCAAGATGCTGGTGGGGCAGCCGCGTTTGTTGCGATGGTGTTGAGGCGAGGATTGATAGTATCCATGCCATCATTCGAAAGCGGTGTGCCTCAATCATCCCGCATAATCCCACAGCATCCTGAGCACGTTGTGCGGTACGTGGGATTGTCCGATGCTGTGTCACTGGTCAGACTTCATACGTCTTCGTAGATGTATGAAGTCCGACCCAGTGAGAGTGACATACTGTCAACGCTCGGCGAAGCACTAACCGTACCAGGATAAATACAACACTTCTTTGTGATATAACTCGAATACTTATTTAGTTTTTTTTAGTTTTAACATTATTATATTTTATATTCAAGACGTGGGGGTTACATAGTAACTACGAAGAAAGTGTGAAGTTCGGCTTCAGACTATACTTAGCATAAGATTATTATTTGGATACTACATAACATTCGATTTAAGTTTTTTTTACTAACACTACTGTATGGATTCGCAGTAGTCTGATAATAAATGTTTATTATTATTATTATCGAAATTCATGAAACAATATTAATGTTAATATATAGTTCCTTTAGTCGTTTACTACTTTGATACAAACCAAAGTTGGAAACGATTAAATAAATACAAACTAGACTTGTCAATCTAGGTACATAGTTTGTTTCATTTAAGACGAAAACATGGATACTTTTTTTAGCTCTTTTTCCAGGTTTCTCTTCACCAATTGCTTTGTGAACTACAAGGAAACAATTTGTATTAATAGTATGAATTACAATTGAGTTTTTTAACCCAATTTGATTGAAAGCAATACTGATAAGCCATTTACGACTTGAAACATTCTTTCATTTTTAAATTCAGATTTTGTGAAACCATGCGTTCCGCATAATCCGGGTTATACAGACAAACAAAGTCACTTTTGCATTTATAATATTAGATAAGATTAATTTCTATATATAAGATTAGGTTAATATCATTATTTTTCTACTCTCAGAAGCCTAGTAAAAGTTTAAAAACATAGATCGTGTAACATGTGTTGGAACAAATGTCCGCATTTTATCAGAACTAAGAAGCTTTGCTGTTACGTAAAACGTTCTGAGTAAGAAGTGTTGTTGAACGTTTTTCAAACGAAAGCTGAATTCTTGAAGTTCAGTTACTCAGAAGTTGGATTCTAGAAGAAAATAATTTTCCTTAATGTTGTACATATTTCACATTTATGTAAATTCAGGGCAATTAACTGTTAGGCAAATTGACTTATCCATTTGTTCAAATCACAACTGTCAGTTTTTGACAGTTATTCTAAATGACTATATCACGGCAAATTGACGTAGGGTGTCAATTTGCTTAGCAATTAATTTCCCTACCTGTATTTTGTAACTTATAAAAGATTTAAGTTTAAGTGCAAAAAATTGGTCTTCTCAACATTTCTGCAACAAAGATTCAGATGTCATTCCACAAATAAAAAACTGTAGCAATATTCCTTCGAACATGAATTAATATTATAAATACGAAAGTGAGTTTGTTTGTTACGCTTTCACTCTAAAATGGCTGCGGATTTGGATGAAACTCGACACTCGAGTAGACCATAACTTGGGTTAGGATATAGGATACTCATGCACTCATGCGGCCGAAACCGCAGGGCGCAGCTCATAATCTATATAGTTTTCCTTCAAACATCAGCAACCATATTGAAATTCCTCAAACCTACTCAAAGAAATTCCCACGTAAAAACACCTTCCATAATACTCAGTGAAGTATTGTCCTGCATCATGTCAAGATAAACGATGAGTCGTAAAACCGGACCAAGATGGACAGCCCGTCGGAAGGGATCTTTATAGCCCGATTATCGTACGGCTATATCGATTTGATACAGTCTACCCTGCCTTAGCAATCTGTTGCTTCTACGTCTCGGTTATTGAGACAGTTATTTGGTATTTTATTTGCACCAAGAGCGGAATACTGCGGATTTGCTCGATACTACGTTCCAATTTCGATCTACTGGAACGGTTATTGAATTTTTTGTTCGGTTGTTTCCTTATTTCCTAACTTAAAACCTTCGTACTATAACATTGCAACTGACGCGTAAAAGTTATTTATAAACAATTCATCATTTAAAAATTATATTGCAAAAAACGGGCACCGGCGTAGCACCTGCTACGCGAGTGCTACGCCGTAGCCTGGCACAGCATGATGCGGCTACGCCAATAACGTAGCGATACCATTCTGAGGGCAATTCCCGTATTTTCAAGAATGTTCACATTCTAATCTGTCAAAAATCCCTCTAATTTAGGTTTTTTAAGTACGAGAATTGACCTTCTGTTTTTATCCAACTGCCATGAACTTTTTATTGAAACGTTTCATGCGGCTAAATTAGCAAAATGCTGAAATCCGACACGAGTAGCAATAGAGTGGGTCGTAACAATTTCAAAGGCACTTGATTTCAACAGCGAACAAAGCTGTACGCTGGTTAGGAAGCTTCAAAACTCAACAAGCATACAAAACTGAAACAAGCGAACAATTAGAAGTGACCTCTCACTTAATCATGACACAGATAGAAACATACTGTGCGCGTGGTGAAAAACTAAACTAACTTAAAAAGTACTGAATTTGACAGATTTTTGACATTCCTCCTTCACAAGCAACGCCACGATGACATGCATAGTTAGGTTTGTCAGTCTACACAATCAGCAACAAATACCTAATACTAAAACAAAAAGGCGCGTTCACAAAGATTATTTTAATTGATCACTCCTGCTCTGACTGGTACACAAAGCATTCTATTAAGAATGTTCCATTAATGTATGTTCCGGATAGTGTGGGTCTATACACATGTAGAGAATTGGTTGCGTTCACCGCAGAAATTGTGTGCCTACCTTCAGCTTGGTACATATACATGTATATACTAGGTATAGGGTATGCTTCAATGCTGTTCGCATCTCGACGGTATAATTATAGCTTTCATGTGTTCGTTCCTTTAACTAAACTTGTGTTCACATTAGGTGGTGCTATGGTTCTTTGACGTAAAGAGACGCATTGATACAAATAAACCATAGATGTATTATTTAGAACTGTATGCTAATTACTATCGTCCTATTGATAGCGAGAGCAGGGGTGGACCAGTGGTAGCGGCCGCGACTTACGAGTTGTACAGGTCGTAGGTCTGAACCAAGACAGGCGCTTTACTTTGTATAAATTATTTCATCACCACTGCTCTCACCGCCGTCGTCGTTCCCGCCGCGTGACGCCGCGGGAAATTTGAAAATTTCTCAATTAAATGAGTATCTTTTTGTGTAGTAAATAAAGTTATATTTTGTATCATTCTTCCAAAGTGCAGGCAGCGTCGCTTTGCGTGACGTCTCGTTGTGAACTAACCTTAAGTTGTCATTAAAAAAACGTCTTTATATCCATTTCAACGTAATCTAGAGCAGGATGCCTACCACGAGCTCTTAGCGCGATCCATTTTAGGACCTAAACTGAACTGTTCTTCTAATTCGTACCATGACGTTAGTTTAACGATTCAATTTAGGCCCTGCCATGTGACAGCGATTGTCCCAAACTGAGTCGCAAGTTTTGGTTTCATTCATTCTTGTTTGGTACCATGACGTCCATATAGCAGCTCAGCTGAAACGCTCAACTGTCAAAATAAGCGATTCAATAAAAGTTACTATTTCTTTAACATAAACTGAAACGTTTGGTGAATTTTTGACGAAAATAAAGCTTTTTAGTGCTATTTTAGTGGAATTTTACAAAAACCAATGTAAGTAAGCTTTAATCTTTTTTTTAAAGTCTAAAATACCTATTTTATATGCCTTTTTTAACCGAATTCGTTTTTCTCTAACAGATTTCTGATGAACTACTTTTATTGGAGTTTTTTGAGGAAGATTCTGCCTCACACTATGCCCCAACTCAACTCACACAACTTTTTTTACTCTGGTACGTTCGAAACAGAAACATAATTTGATTTATTACGTCGAAATAAAAATATTTTTTTCGTATACTTAATAAATAGCAAAAGGTAAATAAATATCTACTTTCACAAAAAATATTTTAACAATAGTTACCGTATTAACGTGGAATCTTAAAAAAAACTTTTGAGTGTCTGTTTTACTTTAAAGTAATGATATTGATTTAAGAACAAATAAAATGTTACTTGCTTCTGAACGTGTCTGACACTAAATAATGTGCGCGAAACAAACTTATTTGACAATAATAGCGTTGTCTCGTTTTCACCAAAAACGTTTCAAACGCGGCCGCGCGGTTCAGCCACAGATTGCGATCTTTCATTCATTTTAACGATCCAAATGCCGCTGAGCATATTGGACGTCATGGTACGACTTTGAAGCGATGCAGTTTAAGAACCTAAACTGAAATGCCTTGCTTTTGAGTCGTTTATAATTAGATCATGGTAGGCATCCTGCTATTGAAAATTACAGATGTGTCTCGCGGATGTCAAATGTCACGACCGCTGTGTCCTCCGGGACAGAAAACGTCTCAGTTTATTAACTGAATACGCATTATTCAGATAATAGACTGAGACGTTTGCTGTCCCGGAAAACAAAATGTTGCGCAAAAATTTTGTTCGCGGTTTCTGCTCTAATTTACGGAAGGGGATTTATGATTTTAAATTGCACGTAGTTATTCTTTTGGCGTAGCTCGTTGTTTGTCTATATTCAATATAATCAGCGACCCAGAAAAAATCTTCTTATTTATAAAACTGGTAATTTTTATAAACACATAAATAATATCAGACCTTGTAATTTTCGTATCTATCATCATCTGAATAGCCTTTTCTCAACTATGTTGGGGCCGTAGCTGAATGCCACATATGCACAATGCACAACCCAGTTACTGGGTAACACGAGACCCCTTTATAAGACTGGTTGTCGGACTTTAGGACTTCCGACGACCCGTAACAACTGTCAAAGATCTACAATTTTCGTATCCAAAGTAATTTTAGTTACAAAAATACATCTCCAAAAATGAAGCTAAGATTTCGGCACTCACCGTTAGCCAATACAACCGATATCTTGAAATAATACAATGTTGCGCACAATGGAAATCCAACTATCAATTAAGACCTTTAATTGAGAAGCCTTGATTCCGAATCGGATTTACAATTCAGACTTATAACAAATTTACGTTTTCCGTTCGCCTCTAAATTATGTAGGCACCTACTTACCTACAGAGCTCTTGAAAACATTATTATATTTTAACTTACTTTACTGTATACGTATAATTAGTAGTAGCCGTAGTAGGTGTACATTTGTTTTAAATAAACATAACATCACGCCTGAATTCCCAAAAAGCTTAGGCAGTGAAGTACCACATTTCGCCAGCTACGTTTAAGTCCCATGTAATAGCGGGCGAGCCTGTTTCCATCAACCGGGCACAAATCTAGACTTCGGGCTGCTACTAAGAAATTCCTTATGGAAAAACCCACTATCACTTTGCACCTGGGAATTAAATCCAGGACATGCTCAGCAGTAGCGCTTGTGACCATTAGACCGATGAGGCAGTCGCAGTTCTTGAAAAAATATTATTTTTTAAAGTATTTTACTGTTTTACAGTAAAATAGGGTGGCAGGGACATCGACGCGAAAACTGTTACCATGGATTCAGTACATGATTCAATGAACCCCCCTGTGTAGAAATGTATAGTAGGTTATTAAAAAAAATATCTGCTATTCCATACATTTTGACCGCGTAGGTATTGCACTTTTCTATGAAATAGAAGATTTTTTTTTAATAACCGACGAATTATTTCAACGCAGGGGTGTTCAGAGTTCAGTTCCCCTCTTTGAGGAGTGGCTAGAGAGGCGCCACGGCAACCTCACCTTCCGCCTGACGCAGGTCCTCACCGGACACCGCTGTTTCCTGCTCCGCATAAGGCGGGAGAAAACGCCCGGATGTCACCACTGTGTGGATCGCCCGGAGGACACAGTGGAGCATACGGTGAAGGTCTGCCCGGCTTGGGCGGAGCACCACCGTGTCCTCATGGAGGCGATCGGCGGCAGCGATCTCTCGTGTCCGGCCCTGGTTCAGGCCATGGTTCGGAGCGAGTGTATGAGGCGGCTCCCCATACACTCTCACTTCCTTCTGCGAAGCGGTAATGCTCACGAAAGAGGAGGCGGAGCGCGCGAGCGAGAGGCAAGATTCGTGTAGGTATAGCCCTCGCGCCGCTAGTCGCCGCAGGAGACGCCCCGGGCGTCGGGAGTTGCGAGCTGACTTCCGGCCACCGTAGGCGTGGGCTTGCGGACGGTGAGCAATGGGTAGCTCGCCGTCCGATAAGGACCAGGCCCGGGTCGACGGTGCGTTGTGTTCCACGCGCGCCTCAAAGAGATGTCAGCACCAACTGACGTGGTCCGTAAGGGCCAATGCCTGCCAGGGTTGCGAGTTTGTCCGAAAGGGATACCGCGGCCCCGGCACACAGGCAACGGAAGGAACACGGGTGGATTTTAGTCAGTAAAAACACAGATTACCAGATGATGCACTCCATGTACTTACGCGCGCTAACTACCTACCGGCCGCCGGGTCGCACGCGACCTATTTCTCAATGGGTTGCCGACAGCCGCGAGGCGCGTACGTACGCATATTATTTCGGTAGACCTGACTTACCTGACCTGTACTTAGTTTCAAATTCTTAGATTGTGACTGATTCTGGTGTATTATGTGCAGTTGATGGGTGTAGATCCAGGAAGAGAAGAGATAAAGACTTATCTTTTTTCAGTTTACCTGTTGATACAGAAATGTGAGTATCTAATTTGTTTTACTATCGTTTTTTAAATAGGTAAATTGTTTAAACTTGCATGTTTCGTGTTTTGTATTTTATTGGTAGGTACGCAATTACTTCTACCATGTAATATGTGCTTCTACTATGCGTCTGAGATAAGAATAGAAAGGTCAATGACCTCCATTTGAAAATCGTCATTTATAAATTAAGTTTAGCAAAAATATTTAACAATTTAGTCGTCTGATAAATAACACCTTTAAATATGTTCAATTGTGTACTAATATTTTGTTTTCAGTCGCAGAACTTGGATAGAATTAATTGACAAACCGGACTTAGCAATACCAGAAACGAAAAGAACATCGCATTTTTGTGTTCACTACATTTTTATCCTGTGATTAAATATAAACCACAACTACACTATCAATGAAAAATGCTAAAACATTAAAAAGCATTTTATTTTATTTCATAAAGTGTATTTAAAAATACCTACTGACATCTTTATCGAAAGAGGCAGCCCTGGCAATTCATAATAACCACGCGGCGGCGCACAGCCACGCGCAGCTACAAAGCAAAACTCACTTTACGCTTGTAAGGTTAGGTACATTTTGTTTGCAGCGTCTAACGGCTCGAAGGTATAGGCTATTATAGCAGTAGGTATCGACAATTTTGTATGGAGTGCATCATCTGGTAATCTGTGGTAAACGTCTGACACACCCAGCTCCGGCCAGAGCGGGAGAAGTTATTTGATAATTTCAAGCCCAAAAAAAAAAAAAAAAGAATGGGGTGTTCAGAATCATGTACCATCAAAGAAGTTCATATCTAAACAGTTTCAAAACAAAATCCCGTGAACTTGATGACCACATCTGTTACCGGCCCGGTTCTATAGCCGTCGAGCGCTGCAAGCAAGAGTAGTCCTTACGGTGGTTAGATATGAACTTCTTCGATGGTACTGAATCCATGGTAAACGTTTTCGCCACTGTATACATTTGTTTTAAATAAAATAAAAATATCAACTGTTCGTGTTAAGAAAAAGTTTGTCGTCATCCCTTTGGCGCTCTCATTACGTCCGGAGAGATGAACGCATAAAATAAATGGACATAAGTTTTATATCTGAGAATGTTTATTTAATAAAACGACAGTAATTATCCGAATGTTATACTAACTAAATAGGACAGAATAACACGTGTAGTCACGATTTCACGAGCATCAATATATTTATGCTGCCTTAGTGATGTTAGATATTTTGGATCACAACGAGCTATCACATTCTTCTGAATTTACTGAGTAAGCAGATATGTGACATATTTTTAAAGCCTTGTCTCGTCAGATAGTTTTGGTGTTCCTTCGATGTCACATATTTGTGCTGTCACTTATATAAGCCTTCCACAAACGATCACACATATAATTGCCGGCATCTTGACAACAGATATTAATAGATGAATCATGAAGTCAGATATTATTGCCGAGCTGTCCATAGTAATATATTGATGCTAGTGACTGTATACTAGATTAAACACAATACTATAAGTAAAGTGAAGTTATTAGTTGGTTTCTGTATGCTTAATTGACAAACGGGCTGGTCCACCATAGAATATCCACCATCAAGGGTGGACATTCTATGGTGGACCAGCCCGTTGTCAGGCTAACAGATTTTTGCTGGGGTTGCGGGTTTGTCTGCTGGGGTTGCGGGTTTGTCTGAAAGGGATATTGCGGCCCCGGCACACAGGCAACGGAAGGAACACGGGTGGGTTTTAGTCAGTAAAAGTCTGACACACCCTCTCGCTCTGCCCAGAGCGGGAGAAGTCATTTGATGATTTCCCATCCAAAAAAAAAAAAAAAGGCTAACAGATTTAAGAGCTTATCATGACATGACAAGAGAAGAAACTAACAAGTCATAAGAAATCGAATGAAAAAGACAATTCGGAACACTTTTATTCCACTTCGCTATGGCAGGTACATTAGACCGCACGTGTAGTGGTAACAAACCAGTATAAGCGGGCCTCGCATGTATTGAAACTCCGTAGGTACTACGCTAGCTGACCAGGTCAGCTCGCGGTCAAAGTATTGACGTGCGGTCGACTGTACAAACTTGAAAATTAATTACTAAACGAACATAAGTGGAACTTCTGCCAGTCAGTATAGTCGACATATTATTTATAATCATAGAATAAACAGCGAGCCTAACAGACTGGACATACAAGCCTGAACAAATATTTGCCGACAGCTATTTACCCACTTCCATGAAAACCGGTGTCCATTCGCCTCAGTGATTATGTTTGATACGAAACATAATAAAAAAATGTTCGTTATTTTGTGTACAGCCATTTTTTGTGTGCTCAATAAAAACCGTGAAAGTTCAGTGTATTTACATTTTACAAAAAACGTCTCTGAATAGAGTAAACACAGTACGTTAAACGCGAAAATATTTGTCGACGGGGATTCACGTAAACTGTCCGTGTCGAGTTTTTTACCTATCGCTGGGCTGGAAGCGGTGATGGCGTTTTTATGCAACAGAGCAAAGAATCGTTGAATAAATTAAGACTGAATGCAATTCCTGAATCAGGTTTGTCCGCTCAGTTAATTATGAAAATTCAAACGATTTGTGGTGTTATTTTGTTTGCGTTGTTACGCTTTTCTACGCCAAAGCATTGAGATTTACTCGAAAACTGATAAGTTTACGTTTTGGTCAGAAATCATGGGTTTACGTTCTTCTATGTATTTAAATAAAAATTCATTCAATATTTCGTGCTTTTGCCCTGACGTCAAAGTATATTTATTTCTTTGTTTTATTATTTATGTACACACAATAAATATAATACAGTTACGACATAATTATAATTTTGAGAACAAATGTATTGCTTATTTCTTAAGAAATTTCTTCCAGCAGACCTGCGAAAGGAGAAATGAGAAAGAAATGTAGACTACAAAATAAAAACGAAAAAAATTGATTGATCAACAAAAAAAAATTACATGCGAAGTCTTAAACTAAAATAATACTTATGTATAACGTATAAAAATATATGTATAATTTCATGAAAAGTTATATTAAGGTCAACATTATCTATACTGCGAGGCATATCGCTAACTACTATTAATCATTATGCTACATAAGACGGTTAATTAATTGCAGTAGCAATCTGAGAGATGGACCTACACTCAGTAATCATCTACATAGCGAGAGCTATCATAATTATAATGATCCTGATTGCTAAGTGATTAGAAAGCAAATAGACTTTTCCATTATGTAGGTAGGTAATATACTAAGTCTCGCACAGATTTTTCGTTTGCCAACAAAGTAAGACTGTCGAATAGAAACACAGCGTTTTTGTGTGAGCCCAACTTCTGTAACATCACCAGAATAAATCAAATCCTGGGCACAAAAAAATAGGTAACGGCCAAGCGTGTGATCGATTCTCGTATTAGGGTTTACCACTCCTGGTTTTTTCTGCAATACTTTATCGGGTAGAAAGAGTATTTTTCTAGTCTTACTGCCTAATTCCAACAGTATGTTCTCATAATCACTATGCATAATAGGAAAATTCCGCAATAAAGTTTCGTCTTGGATACAATATTAGATACCTATGGCCTTCATACATCGGATATTCCAGTGGCTGCCTCCGTAGGACGGATTAAGAAAGTTTCAAACTAACACAAACGCGACAGAAATACCTGTCGCCATGACAGAAAAACAGGTTAGAATGGAGCTTTCAAGACTGAATGCAGACAAAAATTCGTTCATTTGCGGAACCCTAAAACCAGTCATTCAGTCCGGTCACGTTTGACAGACCCGGGGGATCGATTCGCGATTAAGTACACGTTTTTTACGGGTCGCGGTAAATCTTTCCACCTTATTTGAAGTGATTATAGGCGTAAACTGGGTTAAGGACGTAAACGGCCACACTGCCATTAGTGAAGTTATATGACCAAAACTTTACAACTCTAATAGGAGTGGTTTATGACGTGAAAATAGAGGAGGAACAAATGAGCCGTAGATTTCATTTTATGTTTTACGCTCAACTGCGGATGACGCATGTTGATGCTGTTTGGGGAGGAACTGGAATTCACTCTGTTTTCTTCATATCATTCCATCCATCATTCAACATCATCATTACCCACACCCCGACATCTCACAGGCCTCTATTGCTTTGTATTATCTTGCTTTGTAAAGACGGCCTTGTCTCTTGACGTGGGTATAAGTTTCCCAATTCGAAGGAAAAATAGATGCTTTTAATGAGACATGTTTTAAAGTACTAAAAACTACAATTTATTTAATCATTTATGTACACACATATATAAATGGACAAGAAGAAATGAACAGAAAAGTACGTGAAAAGGCGACGCTTATTTCTAAAGAAATCTCCTCCTGAATACCTGTGATAGGAAAGTAGATAAAGGAATGTAGACACCGTGTGTAAGAGTAGAGAGAAAGTAAAATACATAAAATCAAAAACAATTAATTTAATTAAATAAAATAAATAATATGAGAATATACTTACATACCATAAATACATACATACTTCAATATCCAAGATAATTTTTTGTAGTTAGTATATATTTTTTGCAGTATATTTTTATAGCAGTTTATGGGACAATTAATTTTATGATAAGAACAGGTAATTCAGCGAATTCATGTTTGCAAAGTCAAGTTGGTAGAAAATGCCACACAAACAGATACGCTAACAGCAACTACGTCACAACAGTAAACAGACAACCCATACATTATTCATGATGATTATCACCTGGTGTCGCATAACTAGATAATTAGGCATTGTCACGATTAATGAACGTCGTGTGTCCTGTCTGTTTCAATTTCGCAGTTGATCTATAAACGTACCTTCAAATAGTAAAGGTATATGTACACGTGTTCTCGACATAAACTTTATTAATTTAGGTATAGGGAAGTTAGTGTACTTTGTGCTTGGATAAACTTGACAAGTTAAGATAAGGACACCTCATCATTTTATGGTGGGTGGATTATGTGAATCTAACGTAAGTGGGTACAAATATATTAGATAAAGTTGGTAGTTATAGTTTTCTATTATATTGCCAATTTTATACATGATCTTCCTGCCCTTGTCCGATGTTATTGAGTTTTTGCGTACCAGACCGCTATGTGTGGAGGCGGCGGCGCCCGACTCTGCTGGCCGTGCCGACAGCCAGGACCAACCTACTCGTCAAAACACCTGTGACTCGGGGAATTCGTATCATTAACATGGCTAAATTAATGTGTTCACGTGTCATTTGAGTGAATTCGCAAGGACATTGTTATTTATTTTATGTTTAATGTACTTGGTCGACCGAGGTCTGCTCGGGTGAAAATAGACAATGCTCATTTAATAGTATGGAATAGTCCATACTAATTCCTTGCTGCCATGATAGTAGGTACTTACTAATTCCATGCTGCCATGTCATTATTCTAAGGTAGCCATCTTGTTTAAAACTTTGGGCGACCGAGCACTGCTCAGATGAAAATACGGAGAAAACATTTTTTTCCCAGTTTTGAGACCTAGCTAGATACATTTTTCGGCCCCGTAAACCCCTTATTGCAACTTACATCGAAATCGTTAGAGCTGTTTTCGAGAACGTGAAAGTATAGATTATAGGTTAATATAGGTAGTATGTTATTGTGTTGTAAAGTTCCTATTATGTTACAAGTTGTTTTAGCCTTTTATATTATAGTTAAATTGTAAATAATTTTGTATAAATTTGTAAATGAACACACTGTCGCATTGAGTACATACATCTGTAATGACAGTTGTAAGAGAGATTTTAATGAATAAATAAATAAATAAATACAATTACTTGGGCGCAACACGTTTTCTGCTTTCATACTCCCCTGTCAACTAACCCGCTATCATTCACTCTCTTTTCTTCATATCATTCCATCCATCATTCAACATTTATATTCATCACTCTTTGCCAACCTTATATACTAAACTGAAAACGAAATTCTGAAAAATGTAACAATTATTAAAATGAAACATAATTTCGTAGCAGCTGTATATCTTATTCTTATCATAAATATTAAAACGTAAGTAATGGCGACATAATGCTAAGACAACACTAATGTATCTTGAACAAAACTATGAAAGTCTCACAAGACCCCACAAAAAATGTCTCCATGAAAATAAAATAACTCACTACAACATAATACAGACGCTAATATAATAGTCAGTAAGTTCATTATTACTTGGCGTGCTCTCAATAAGTATAAATGAGAAAAGTTGCCTATGTTTGATGACTTCAGGGCAACACATACAGATATATTTTTTAAATTACTCTCTCAACAACAATGAATAATAAGTATAGAGCAAATTGTTCTGCTAGGTGTTTTTCTGAGTTTGATTAAAATACTCGTATAAATAATCAACTGTACTCGTATCTGTATGTAGAAAAGTATCCAATAGAATATCATCTTGTCGAGTTTTTTGACCTATTATATTACCTATTTTTAGACCTATTTTAGACATTACCATACATTATATCTGGGCCTCTTCGTTAGTATACACGCCTACTATGCCACAGCTGCAATGGCAACTAAGTATCAAAATTCTTGTTTTCCTTCTCTCTGAACTGAATCTCTCGTAGTAACAAATATCAAGATGGTAGCGAGGCCGACTGTCCAAGTGTCCAGTCTCCATGTGTCCAGTGTCCATGTGGCCAGTGTCCATGTGTCCTTTGCAGTATACATTTAAATATAGCCACTCCTATGGAGGCTCATTTAATGCACCACATTATGTAGAGTCGGTACAGCTACAAAATAACAAAGGTTACTTCAACATACATTTTATGTCTTAAAAATAAACTGTTTCCGCGGGTGCAGCTGCAAGCAATGTTAGAATTTTTATATTAAAAATAAATATTATTATAAAAGCAAAATGTTTGCACACAAAACCGAATAATTTTGAAGTGTTGACAACAATGACAGTCTAAGCTTTATTTGGATAAAATTAAATATTATATTTACATAAAATATATAAATATTATTATACAAATATTTTATACGATTTGAACCGCTAATTGGTCATGTAATAAGTAAGACAATAATTAATTATATCCTTAAATATCTTGCATTTTACAGAGTAAATTGTTAGAGTACCGAGCGAGGAAATTTTATTTTGTACCAAAAACACGTAACCATTTTCGTGTTTTAAATAGGTCATGTTTATCCTTGGACTTTGGCTTGGCCACTGAAAATATACAACGAATAATTTTCAGGTCAAGGTTTTGCAACCTCATCTCTTGACAATGGGATCATAATATCAGATAAAAATATGAATGAATCGCGGTTTTCTGAGCTTTAATAAAATATTATTATTTATCTAACATAACATAACATCACGACTGAAATCCTCGAAGAGTTAGGCAGAGGTGTACCGACATTTCACCGGGTATGATTCATGCATTCCCATGTAATAGGCGGCGAGCCTATTGCCATCAACTGGGCACGAATCAAGACTATGGACTGCTACTGAAAAGTTCCAGATGGAAAAACTCAATAACACTTTGCCCGACCTGGGAATTGAGCCCAGGACCTCATTCTCAACGGTAGCATTTGCGACCACTAAACCATCGAGGCACTCCGCATTTACTAAACACTTTATTTAAAAAATAAATCTACCTACCTGTACCTTACGACGCTGGCAAGAGCTAAACCGCGGTCACTGTCGGACTCCATAGAACAAAAAGAGAAGCGCGATGACATTCCGCTTGTAATTTATTGAAAATATGTAACAATTATCTATTTACTTAAAAATGAGTTGATTAATCGAAAATAAAAAACAACCAAGCTCTGCATTCAAATAAGACTTTCTTGTTATTAATTAAATACCAACGTACGTTGATATTTAATACAGATAGATATTTTGGCTTGGAACTGAAGGTTTAATTTGTATCGAGTTTTTTTTTTCAAATCATGTTTTGGTAACAATCAAGTTCTGAGAAATATGTTCAAGATATTTCTTTTCTGTTACCACAAACTACGCATTTAGATTTGGCAATATTTTTTTAGACAAGCCTTTTTAGAATATTTGCCTATTGTCAACGCGTCAATATTTCCAATATGTTTTACTCCAACCTCGTACTGAAACACAACATCCGATTCAAAATTGAAGCACGCTTTCTAAGCAAACATCCCTCAAAATATGCCTCCATAAAATCATCCAGTCAATTGATTACCAAAACACTCAAGTCAATATTCCGTATTTACGGATTCACCTCAAATCTTGTCAGCAATCAGTAAACGAAAGCAGATTACTGCAGAATTTCTTTTTGATGGTTTGAACTTTGATGACAAGCCAGAATGTGGTATGAATTCAAATAGAACCTGGTTCCTGCGAAAATATTGAAGGTAGGTGTACACATTGGCATTGTTGAGAGCATCCTCGTGTAGGTTTATGGGTGTCTTCAGTGAGTTATATGCAAAATCTTTGTGAGTATAATCCCATACTTACGAGTAAGTAGGGTTGCCGGTTGGGAAACACTCTCAAGATTATTTTTTATGTGTTCGTGTCAAGAACAAGGGTGTTCTAGCTTAAAATACTTCACTTGAGCTTAGCTGGGTCCATGACAATCAATAGAGATGACGACAATTTTTTTTCCATCAGGTGGATTATTAAAAAATGTTGGACACGTATTTTTTCTATTTTTACGTAATCAAAAAATTACGGCAATACATTATGCTAAATTGTGGTATGACGTCACGCCTATGTAGATTATAGACTTAGTTGTGACGTAGCGAGCCCCATTCCCCAACTTAATGTATTTTATATAAGTAATTTTTTATTAATATAATGATAAAGCAAAAAATACGTATCTAATATTTTTTATTATCTGTCTAACATACTAAATACCATTTTTTTGATACCCCCCATACCTTCATTTGATACCATCATCCCTATGCCAAGAATACTAGACAAGATATGATCATTTATTTGTCCAAAACATAAGTATACATTGCAAGTTGTTACATTGACTGACTTTGCTTTCCAATTCTGTATGTGCGGTTACTGTGGAAGATTTGTATCGAACGCTTTCACAGAATGGCGCTACGGGTCACAATTTCCAACGTATGGAACGTATGTGTGGGTATTTGTAACTGTAGCAAATATTGGGACCAGTATGTAGTCCAATATTGGGTTTATATAATAACGGCTATTATCAATAGCACCCAACAGGTCGTACAAATCGTAACTACCTATTATTTTGTGCACAGTCCGCTCCAATTGAGGGCTCCTATGACCAAGTTTAATTATGTTCTGTTATCTACCTGTATAAAGTTACTTTATAGGCTAATTAACATGTACAGCAAATTAATTTGAGTATTATAACGCTGGTATTAGACAATGTTCAGCTATTTCGGTATCATATACGCTTATTTTGAAGCGTTTCATAAGTAATTGTTTGTAGTTGTTGGCTAAATATAGGTATTATAGTGTTGAAATCAGATTATTATGGTTTAGCTATACAAGTTCGTTGGAAAGCAAAGAGAACGATCATAATGATTATGAGGAATTAACTGAATATTGGATCGCCCTCGACTTAAAGTAAAAATCGAAGGCCCGAATTCCGACTAATTCAATATAAGGACAAAATGCAAGTCAACGTGAACAAGAAATGTCTGTCTGATTGGTAAGTCGTGGCCGCTTTCACAAAACCAGTGATCTCTGAAACGTGATTAAATATCAATTTGGGATGGGACCCGAAAAAATACCAGTCAACAAAATTGAGTCTTTTCTACGAATTCAGAGTATTTTCTGATGGAAGTGAACGGTTTTTTGCGAATACGTCATTAGTTTAACGAGATGTTAAATACTACCTGGATCCGCAGATTCGTTCGGTTTTTCAAGTGATGTATACTGTTTTCAAAGTATACTTCACTGACAGATATATATCATCGGACTCCTTAACAAACATCCATATTTTTGGCAAATGTGTTTAATTTTTGAGAGATGACCTACATTATTAATCATTCTGTTGTCTTTTACAGGCTTAGCATTAAAGATCCTGTTTTCCAGTTTTCAACACTTCAAACTTCAATAAATTAGTACGGACAGTGTCTTTTGAATCAAAATTTTACAAATAGTCAAAATGTTTTGTTTATTTGTCTAGAACAATAACTTCGTTCACGTAGGATATCAACGAAGTTATATAAATATATATAACTTCGTTGGTAATCACGTTCAAGAAAACGACTCTAACGATTTCAATGAAAGTTGCAATATGGGGGTTTACGGGGGCGAAAAATCGATCTAGCTGGGTCTCTTATGTGGGAAAATTCGTTTTCTCCGTATTTTCACCCGAGCAGAGCTCGGTCGCCCAAAGTTCAGAACAAGATGGCTACCTTAGAACAATGACATAGCAGCATGGAATTAGTAAGTACCTACTATCATGGCAGCAAGGAATTAGTATGTACTATACATGGAATTAGTATGAACTATTCTATACTATTAAATGAGCAATCTCTATTTTCGCCAGAGCAGAGCTCGGTCGCCCAGGTACTAATATCTATATGCAATCTATAAAATACACTTATTCAAACTAAGAACGTTCAATAGGAATCATCAATAGGTATGACATGTATGGTGCGCCTAAACATTACCGAACGAAACGAAATCGTTCACTGAGTGAAAAGTCCATAAAGCGTATTGGAACGTCACCTGTCAGATATGAATATGGGACAGTTTTTCCTTTATAGATTGTTCGTTCAGTTCGGGTCACTGAAGCAACGTTTGAGTTTAGTTTTTGTACGGTCTAAACTTTGGTAAGGCTGTAGAAATTTTACAGGCGGTAAGCCTTATTAAAATAAAAGTGATTGATATGATAAAATAATTATATTTATTATTAATTGAAATAACATGTACATCTTTACATGAATTTAAATAGCAGATATTTGTTCAAATGAAAGTTCCACAAAATCAAAACGAAAGTTTCTACAGTTTATTATACAAACATAAAGTTATCCTCCATAAACAGTAATCCCATTGTCCCCAAAAAGTTTAAAACCACATCGTGGTTCGTACTTTGTAAATCAAAATGACACCGTAAACGTTTGGCGACACCTTTTATTCTGTCAAGTATTAATTAAAATGGCATCCGACCCAGCCATTGTTGGGATGCCTTAGAAGTTGACAATGCTTGTATTATCCCATCACTGGAGCGGGGAACATGCTAGAAAGTTGTATTAATTCTGTTAAGCCGAAATGCCCTTTGTATGAATTCGTTCTTTCGTTTTTGAGTAACATTGAGGTTACTATATCAGTGAAATTGGATCCGAAACGAGTTTTGTTGTAATCCGTTTTTTGGAATACGAGTCCAAATTCTTTTTGTTGTGAATTTTCGAAAGCGTAATGGCATTTTTCAAGAATTTTCAATTCCATTAAATAATTATTTGTAAAGTTACATAATATTATGGAAAATTGAAATAACAAAAAAACTTTTTTAGATACAAAAACGAATGAGTTCCAAAAAAAACACTACAAAGTGAAAAATAGCTTTAATTACGAAAATTGTTAGCAGTAAACTGAAAAACAGATGCAAAGACACCGACTTCCGAAATTGTAGTTATTTTGCACCTTGTAGTGTTTTTTTTTGGAAGTCAGTTGTTTTTCTTTATATTTTTTTTTTTTTTTTTTTTAGTTATTGCACCTACCCCACACCATTTTGTACACCACTACTCTGCTATGTAAACAACAGTAATAGAAAGTATTATAATATCATCAACATACATAAAGTGGATTTTAAATTTGAATTCGAACCTAACTCAAAATATACCCAAGCTAAGTTAATTAAATTTATATAGGACCACCGCGCAAGCTTCCTCTACCAAATAGAAAATTGACGAAAATATCGATGAACATACATGAAAAAATATACATACAGAGGAACATATATCCTCCTCCTTTAAAAAATATAAAGAAATCATAAAATTATATCTCCGGAAAATGCTACAAGCTCAAAGAGAAATGATTTTCTGAGTGCATTCCATCAATTTCCTTTACAACGACAACCGGCTTCCATGTGCCGCAATATTACAATATTGTGTGGCGCACACACACACACATAATACACAGACGTACGAACACACACGTAAACATACTTACATACAAATATATTATGATGTCACGTAAGCTTGTGATTTATTACTCAAACTTCGTCGTGTCGATAACAATCATTTAGGAACAGTCAAGTACTGCAATTCTGTTTTCGCCATTAAATCACTTTAATTTGATGTACTGTCGTGCTGGGATTTCAACTAATATATAATATATTATATTATATTAAGAATAAAATTTATTTCAGACTATACATTACAGAATCATCAATATTCGTGTTAGTAAGTACTTAAGGACTATTTTAATGAACCACAAAAATAAAAATCAAACAAACGAAATCAAATAGACACGTGGAGTGAGATCCACGAATTCTAATGTTTTATTCCAATGAGTAACCATAACTTACGCGAATATAATCAGATGAAAACTTCAGTGTTAAAAATGCTTCCACACCATTTTTACGATTGAATTTTTTTCTCATAACAAAAATATAATAGCCTATTCTATTTAGGTCCCAAGAACTGACTGTGAAATGACATTTATCTTCATTCATATTTAGTACCCTTTGACCGGACCACAAATCAATATCGACTTAGAGTATTACCACTGAACGATGTCATTTACAGGTCGTCTGGTTTCAAAACTTTCAAATATAACAAAACAGGCCATCTTCATCTTGTAATAAAAGAATTCCCAGTGGGATGGCGTCCCGCTACTTTGGGGAAAAAGGTCTGGGTACTTATTATTTAAAAATCTTCTTTTTTTTCTTCGAAATGCCGTCGTCGCCGAATATAATTTTGACATTGCAGATTTAATATGGCTTTATTCTTTGAGAATTTTAATTACTAACGACTTTGTAAGGTCGGCTCGGATTACATGCTCAGGACTATTTAGTTCAGCGTTAATTACCTAATAACGTTTTTTCAAATAAGTTGAATGTAGTTTAAGTCTAGTAATATTATATTTCTCACTGAATGAAAAGTGAGTTCGAAATTTAAATAGGTATAGACTTAGATTTTATTAATTAAGGTACTTGTTTTATTTTAGTTGAAAATCAAATGTATAAACTTTAATATTACGGTTTTGATGAGATTCTGTTCATTGAACATATTTAAATTAATTACTTAGCTAATATTTAAATTGAATAAATACACTGCTAGAAGCTTTAATTATTTATTATTTTCTTTGTTCAAAACATTTGAATAAAACGCAATTAAAATTGCAATCTGAACAGTCAAGTCAGAACTGAATATTAAACAAGTTATTTTGTAGTCTGAAATATTGGTTTACACATTGTGCACTTAATTAGTACAGTTTGCTGAACGACGAAACACACAAGTATCTTGTTAGCATAGCAAAGGGGTGAAGCTACTTTAGTTATTTTGCACTTGGGGTTGATAATATTGTCCTTCAAAAAGGTCAAAACAGTTTTGAGGTCGAAATCCAATCATACAATTATTTTGTTAATATTATGCTATAATAATATCAGTTTCAGTTTTAAAATGAAAACCAAATAGCACCTTGATAAAAGTTCCCATTGTGTTACCCGAGATCGTAACTGTCAAACACCTGTCCCAAGCGCAAATAAGGCGATGTGTACACAGTGGAACGACACCCAGCGACGTGTCAAATAAAAAGATTTACAAACGCGCCGGGATTTGCCTGAAATCAAATATCAGAATTCTTGCAGAGCATATTTTCATTAAATTTTTCTAGGTTTTTTTACCACTGTGCCCTCCGGCCATATGAAATGCAAAGTGAAATGTTTTTGTATCGAGAAATAGCGCCCGCCTTTGATTTTGAAACATTCTTGATACATCATATAGGATTAAAAACCAATTAACCGAATTAATTAACGGAAACAGTAAGGGGCTTATTTTTAAACATTGCCAAAAGTTACGCCAAAAATGTATGTTTAGACCGTCGCTAATCACTTCTTTACTTTAAGCAACGGTTGTAAATAAAGGGGTAATCTGTTCCTATCAGAAACAGATTACCCCTTTATTTACAACCGTCAGAATCAGAATCATCCCCATCCACCATCAGAATTGAGAAAAAAAAAAAGTAGTTCAATTAATACAGTATTGGGTAAGTTTCTTGTGGAAATTATTCCATCAAAACGAGAGCAAATTTAAGTTTTCTGCCAAACAATAAATAAAGCATGACTTAAAGTAAATCGATACTTACCAACAACAATAGCCAAGCAAAATATTTGCTATCGTTATCCAACTTAAGGCGAAAGCGTGACGGTAGCAAACGAAATTCAAATTTTCTTATGTTTTTTGCAATTTTCATATTCATACTCGTATCTTTATTTGCATTCCATAATGTTTAAAGGTGTTAAAGCTAAGCAATGGCTTAAAGCTAAGGTACAATTACGGACCCTGTAGGGAACAGCAAAGAGTATAAAATTCCTTCTAAAAATAAAAATAAAATTAGAGAGATCCACAATTTTAACCGACTACGGCGAAGTAAAAAGAAGGGTTATGATTTTAACCGATATGTTAAAATAGGTTATTAACGTTAACAACAATAACATTATATATTGATCTAAATATGATTCGCGGCCATATCAAATATTTATTTACAGAATTATAATCATAAAAATCATAAATACAACAAACTCTCTATATCATATTACCCTTTTGAATGACTATTTCATGAAATCATGAAATTTGAGGCCAATTCTAACTTTAGGAGTTGTAGTACTGATTCTAATGATTATAATTCTGGAAATCCATATTTATTGCGAATCATATTTTAATCAACATCCAACCTGCTCGATGGAATAAAGCTGTGACAGAATGGTGACCAAGGTAAGGCAAAAGAAACCAGGGCCGTCCAAAAGCGCGTTCGGTTGATGATATTGTCAATGTGGGAAACACCGACAAGTATGACACGGTTGTTTCGGGAGGTTTCTGTTCCACATAAGGCGGGAGGAAACGCCTGGGTGTCACCACTGTGTGGATCGCCCGGAGGACATGGTAGAGCATGCGGTGGAGGTCTGCCCGGCTTGAGTGGGGCACCACCGTATCCTTGTGGAGGCGATCGGCGGCAGTGATCTCTCGCGTCCGGCCCTGGTCCAGGCCATGGTACGGAGCGAGAGGGCGTGGGAAGCCGTCACCTCCTTCTGCAAAGCAGTAATGCTCGCGAAGGAGGAGGTGGAGCGCGTGAGGGAGAGGCAAATTTTGCGCCCTCACGGCCCTAGGAGCGTCACGGCCTCACGCCGCAGGTATCGCCCCGGGCGTCCGGCCCCACAGTAGGCGGGGGCTTGAGGACGTTGAGCAATGGGTAGCTCGCCGTCCGATAAGGACCAGGCATGGGTCGACAGTGCGTTGTGTTCCACGTGCCTCAAATAGATGTCAGCACAACAGAAGGGGTCTGCTAGGACCGATGCCTGCCGGGGTCGCGGGAAAGTCGAAAAGGGATACGGGCCCCTGGCAACGTACAGGCAACACTGAAGGAACACGGGTGGGTTTTAGTCAGTAAGAGTCTGACACGCCCTCCCGCTCCGCCCAGAATGGGAGAAGTTATTTGATAATTACACAAACTAAAAAAAAAAAAATGGGGCAGAAAAAAGGGAAGGCCTATATACCCAGCAGTGGGTGATTCCGGGCTGAAATGATGATGATGATGACAACCTGACACTGACCTGCAAAATGCAAAACACGTAAGAAAATTTGAATTTTGCAGGCTTAAAGCATCCGCCTTAAGCAACTTGCTAAAATCTGTTTTTTCAATAAAGTTTGCTCTCGTGAAGTTGGGAGTGGTATTCACAACGTGCCCGAACTTTTATGAATCGATTTATTCGCCTAACAAAATTTTCATGACCCGATATATCGCAGAATGTTTGCATGTGAGAATTAAGTTTTACACCTCGTTATGTTCTTGTTAAAATTTCGAATTGTTGTAGCGATTTTGGATGTTCGGCGTTCGCGTATCTTTTGTTTGTGCTTATACTTAGGTACATTGTAAAGTATAGAACGTAGGTATATTAAACCTAGTTAAGTAGTTAGTGACTTCTAGATCAATACGTATTATAAATTATTGTTCTTCCAAACTTCCCAAGGGATTTGTATGCAGTTTACACCATCGTTTATTGAATTTATTGCGAAAGGTTTTTGTGTATAATATATTAATATTAAATGACCATAATAATAAAGACATATTGATGTTTTGTCAAGTCGTAAAAACCATTCGAAACAGGGGCGGGTCGCTTGTCTCTATCTTTGATGGTATTTACATAATGATAGTTAGTTTATTGTTTTCTTATGACCAACAAGTCATTCCGCTGTGTAATATTTCTGAATCAGGCAATCACACAAATTAACATTTCAAACATGAGTTTCAATTTTTTCATCATTTGTAATTTTTATTATTTCAGTAAAAACAGAACTCATGCTCCATGCCATTAATTAGAATTAATGTCGTTACTTTTTCTTTCTAAAATTTTCATAAAATGGTAATTATTTCGTGTCGCATTTTTTTTTTAAATGGAAATAAGGAACATTATAACTTATAGCGCAACTGAATACCCAATTAGGGTCTACGTAATTAAATTGTTAAACCCTATGTATGTTGCCAAAGACTAAGGAGTAAATTAATTTCATACAAGGCGAACCGCCTGTGATCAGCGTCAGATATGACGTGATTAAGCCGAGCTTAGGAACATCATTGGACACCCTTTATCCGTCACCTTAAGATAGACTAGATGTTACAAACGCCTTGTTTCGGCATGACATAATTAATTACAAAATTGTAGTCGCTTTGGCGAAATATGATATCATTATTGTTTACTATTATACGAGTAGTAGTACGTATAACTTGAAATTATAGTAGCTGTCGGTACATTTTATATGGTTGGTGCGTAATTTATAATAAATAAAATAAAATTAGCCTTTTTATTTCATGTAATCATTCAATATAATTCAGTGAATTCAAAGTTTCGAATAGGCTAATTTCATGCATTAGCATAAAGTAAATTATAATCAAGAGCATCACCATTGGAATTATTTTGTAGTTCACAAACACAATAAAAAAGAAGTAATAGATAAATCATTTTCTTTTTTTTCGTGTGGTTAGTGACCTGATGTCAGAGTTTTAAAGCCGCCCATGGGCCTCTGACTTGGCTTCACATGCCGACGTAAAATGCTCAATTTTTTTTTTTCTGAACATTATGACTACCTAGCTGGTCTAGTGGTCGCAAGTGCTACTGCTGCGCATGAGGTCCTGGGTTCGATTCCCAAGTCGGGCAAAGTGTTATTGAGTTTTCCATCTGAAAATTTCTCAGTTGCAGCCGAGAGTCTGGATTTGTGCCCGGTTGAGCAATAGGCTCGCCTCTATTACATGGGACTTAAACATAACTGGTGAAATGTAGGTATACTATAGGTATACCACTGCTTAACCCTTCGGGGAATACAGTCGTTATGATATGTGTAATATTCATTTACCTATCAAAGAACACAACTCACACATTTTTAAGGGTTCTGTAGTAAACAAGGAACCCTTATAGTTTCGCCATGTCCGTCTGTCTGTCCGCGGGTTAGCTCAGAGACGGTTAGTACTAGAAAGCTGTAATTTGGCATATGTATACATATTAATCAAGCCAACAAAGTGGTAAAAATATATATAATATAGGTAATAATAGGTGGTATTATAATTATGTCGTATCTGTATGTATTTTACTGTGTGTACATAAATAATAAAAAAAAAAAAAAAAATCAAGAAAATAAAAATTAGGGTACCTCCCCTACACGTAAAGTGGGGATGTTTCTTTTTTTTCTCGTTTACCCCATGTTGTAGGGTACCGTTAGAAAGGTCGTCCAAAAATATTGTGAGTTTGTGAAAACCATTTTTAGATTCAGGAATCAGTTTGCGAAATATTAAGCTTTTAACTGTTTTTTTTTTGTTAGAGTCAAGTGTTCACCCCCCCCCCCCCCCCCCCCCTGCCAGCTAAATGGTTATACTTGGATTTGTGAAAAAATTCACAGCAGTAGTATATATAACGAAATTAAAAGGAAAGCTATCAGACCTAAGTAGGCTGTAAACTTAAGTTGGTTAACTATTACTCGTTAACCTGTAACGAGTAATAGTTAACCAACTTAAGTTTGCGGTTTGAAAAACATGATCTCCCATACATTCCGTATGGGAGAACATGTTTTTCAACTACAATGTTAAGTTTGTTCTTGGATAAATTCATCCCAACTACGGAACCCTTCATTGTGTGTGGTCCGACACGCACTTGGCCGGTCTTTTTTTCATTCTATTTTTTGTATTTTGTTTTCATACTCCATGGTGCCGAAATATTTGCAGCAAAACATCTAAATCCTAACACATCTGTGACACAAATACATAGCCTCGTTTACCACTTTCCCTTGAATAATGGTTGTCGTAAGCCTTCAAATATACGCGAAATAAAAAGATGAAAAATTGCTTTTGTCTTAGGCCTTGAAAAGAGGTTCAACACTTTAGCTTTAACCTCGAAGATGTTATACAAGAGTTTTACTCGATTGTGAATGATTAATGTGAAAGATCAGCTGTAAAAATAAAGAAGGATTTATTCTGAAATTTTCATTGTCTTTATAGAATTTTTCGTTTATTGCCCGTGGTCTGACCGCGTAGTTCTACTAGTAAGACCAAGGGTATTTTCTTTTTGGTGGTTCTATCAATCGGAACATGGGCAAATCAAGTTATATCAATTAATCATATCTTACTTTGTTTCCCCTTGTGTCCAACATTCTACATGACAATGAATCAGATTTTGTCCAGAAAATCACTGTCCATTCCAAGGTTGCCTTGAAGATCGCAGTAAGCGATAAAACCGCTCATGTTATATTTTGTAGTGTACTACTTTTTCTTTTTGTAATGTATAATCTGGTGTACAATAAGCATATTTTGTAACAATTTATTTAAAAGAGTGTCCGTGGAGTTTCTTGCCCGATCTTCTCCATTGGTACCTACTACGCTCTGGAATGGGCAACTAGCTTCATATTTCTGACTGACCGATTCCTTGACCATAGGGATGATGACTAAAAAATTTTTTTTAGTCCGTCTATGAGCTTATAAAAAAATATTGGACACGTATTTTTTCTTTTTTTACGTAATCTAAAGATTACGGCGATACATTGAGGTAAAATGTGCCATGACGTTACAAGTATGTAGATTTTATACATACTAGTAACGTGGCGACCCCCACTCCCCAACTTAAAATGCGTTGTATCTAAGTAATTTTGTATTAATATGATAAAGCAAAAAATACGTGTCTAATATTTTTTTATTATCTGACTGACGGACTAATTAGAATTTCATTTTTTTACCCAGGCTTCATCCCTATTCAAAAATGCCTGTAAATGGTTTAATTGAAATAAATACTTTGAGTTTGAGTTTATATAAATAAATAAATCAAAGAAAACATCTCTGTTTTTTTGGGAGAATAAGTAGATATTCAGATCAAAGGATTCAAAGGGCAACTGATAGAAATCCGACGACTAACGAAACACGAAGTTTGCCAAGGGACATTAAGAAAATAGTTGTACTGTAAAATATGACGTTTGTCCGTTACCCCAAACATCCATTCAAACCCATTTTGACAGTACTTCACAACAAGTTCAATAACACGAAGGTAATATATATAATAGCCTGAACAATAAGAATATCGCCAATATTTTCATCAAAACTTTAGCACAAAAATATTTCCGGAAAAATACTTAACAACGTCATGTAGCCAAGCCATAGCCAAGTCACCATGACAGGCGAAAACAAGGGAAAAAGAATCGGCCCTTCCATAAAGCATTTTTACCAGGCAAAGGAAATCATATTACTGTTTTCAGAAAGAGCTTATATCGATTTCTTCTTAGCGTACCTTACCTTGTGTGGCGTATTGTTAATTTATACAAACGGCAGACGCCATTGTTACCTCCCAATCATCTTTGAATATTCTTTCTGGAAGTGGTGATTCTTTACCTTTTCTTTTGGCGTTTCGTGCTCGTTATTTTCGTTTCTATAGGTGCTTTGAGAACCATGGTGTTCTTCCATAATTATAATGTGAAGCATCACAATGTTTGGTAGGTACTTATTTATTTCTAAATTGTGTTGGGGCTACATTTTTGTTACTATTTCATGCTGACACGTATATTAAATGGAAAGAAAAATAGTGTTATTTGTCACAGAAAAACGCGCATAAAAATATATAAATTAACTGTAATAAGAAAGAAAAAATAAAACTATAATCACCAGCACAGAACAGAAATAGTCGGCAGCTGCATGTCGTGACTGTGACAAGAAGGCTTCCACTCAGCATAATGCTGGATTTATAGGGGGGGACCCACAGCACAGCGCACATTTTCAGTGGTCGCCCGAATAGCTAGTTCGACTGTACCTACATAAGTAAGTTTGCCATATTGCTCAAAACCCTACTAAATCAAAAAAAGATACAAACTATAGCTAAACTTTATCCCTTACCCTCAAACCAAAACATTCCAATACACAATAAGACGACATATCTTAACTGATACTGAGTCATTCACTTTGCATACAATCTGGGTTATTCATGATCATAAATGGGATTAACGCGCCATATTCAATGGTCTGGAAAATTACGCACATGTGTTTAAAATTAGCGATGACACAATATAATGTAGCCCTAATGTACGGGTAACGGGAACCGCTCGAGCGAAAATTTTGTATAGATTGCGTTATCTGATTGTTAGGTAGTTTGTTGAATGGGGGAATAGTAACGTGGAAATTGTGGATGGGAATTCTCCTGATAGCGTTAATGTACGAGAGATATTGGAAACTTATTTTTGTAAGATTACAGCGTTAATATTTACGTAAGTAGTGTAGGCAGGGCCTTCATATTCAATAATTACCTATAAACTTTTCGGAGGAATACACCGTAAGTTTTTCTCGACTTTAAAAAGAAGCTTTCAATTTGTTTGTATATTAATTTGATCATATTTTAAAGTTATTTATCATGTTCAAACCCATAAAAATGAGCATTGTTGTGCAGGTGGTTAATATGTATATTTAAGCTTTTAATGGAAGCTTTAAGTATCTAAAGCTAGAGTTAATTTAATGTAGGCTAGGCAATTAGACAAAGAAAGACACAAGCCAATTGCCACCCTAACTTCATCAGTAAGTCAAACAAAAAATTCATTAATATCCATCGTTTTGACAATCAATTTATTATCTAAAGCACTTTTCGTTATTGAGAATTATTAATTTAAGCCAAAGTCTATTTATCGAAGCTTAATTACTTAGTAAGTATACAGTTGCAATATAGGTGTTCCGTTACTCGAGAACAATGCTAATAATGACTGTAATGTATTACGTATTTTGGAGTCCAATTTTCACAAAGTTTTTGGACTCGGAAAACTTTGACGTTAATTAAGGGTTTGACCTCATTTCCATTTGTTTTTGAAACTGTTGCTCCGAACTATCATTCTGTGTACCGTAGGAGCACACGAACGTTTATAAGTGCAGTATAAATGGGTCCATGTGTGGGTGGGGTTGAATGTTTTCTGAAATGAGGTTCACTAGATGGTTGTACTGCGACGTCAGGTCCGGGCACCTGTCAAAAGTGTCAAAGCGCCTATATTTTCTTTAGTCGTGACTGAATGATGAATGAATTAATGAAACGAATGATGAACGTCATCATGTATTTTATATTCATTGTCCGAATTAAAGACCTCTTGTCAAAATGGCGCCAACTGGAAGCGTGAATTTTCATGAGAACCCTCATTGGTCCACTACCGAATTTTAAATTTAGTGTCAAAAGATAAAGTGGCAATAAAGACCTTGACTCGCACGTGAATCGAATCGTCGACACAGCGTGTGAAGCACTGTTAAAGCATATTTTATTCAAACTGACCACCTTTACCATCAAACTTCTATACGCACTGCGGGATTCTGGCTGCGCTAGGTAGATATCCCGGCAAGTCGCACTCAGCGTATTTCCTCATACATCTCAGACATCTTTATTTCTTCCTACCATTGAATAGGAAACATTTGACTATGCTCGTTCCACCGTAGACCATCTTTTGCTTTCTTTAGGACATCGATGTCAAGAGCAGACCCTGTAAACCATGGAAATACGTGAAGCCTCCACCATTTGTTAGGGTCGGAGTTCTAGCTATATAAAAGTAAACGCATATAGACTTGCAATTCGATATTTATTTTAGATAAATCACGTTAATATTAAAATACACTGTCTTCCGGCCAACTGGTCTCACTGTCTCATTTTTTCTATTCCAAAACATGAACTGTGCGAAGTGTTTATTTCGTAATATGTAATAATATGACTCTAACTTATAAAACATTCATGGAGGTTGGATCGGAATGCCATCCAAGCAGAATGAACCGAGTACTTAAAAAAAAATCCTGCAAACTGTTTGAATGAATTATGCGTGCGTTATATGCAAGCTCTATTAAAATTCAGTTACGGATATAAATCAACCTGTGACCTCTAAACTCGAGAAAACGGACGTTTTCCTAGAGTATCATTCGAATCGAGCGTCCTCGATATCCGCTCGTAATTTTGTCATTCGACGAAAGTGCACCTCTATACCGATTCCTCTGGGAGCACGGACGTGATGCCGCCGACTGTGTATCGAGTTTAGTGTCTTTCGCTTTACATGACCCAAGTGACACTAAACTTCGGAACTACGTTGTTTAGAATTCCCTAAAGGAATCGAGACTAAGAATATAGCCAAGTTTTCTGTAAATTTGAATAGTAGATATCGAACTTTTTTGTTGTGATTATTTTTAAATGAGATTCAAATGACTTATATTGAAATACTTTATATTAAAATTTTACTTTGACAAAGTTAAATTTTTCATGAGAATTTTTGTTAGCATGAATGATATTATAGCTTTATAGCTGTCTGAAACTTGTTCTTTGAATTTCTTTTCGGAAGTAGTTGTTTAAACATATCGAGATGTCTCGGGTTCATTACAATATTTCTGAATATAAACGAACAATATTTCAAAAATAGACCACTTGAATGCATTGAAATAGTCTCATTTGAAACTGTCAGCCCCAGTGCGAACTTTGGTGACTTGCTAAATTGGGTGCATCATGGCCTATTCTCGTATAGCTCGTGCAAAGACCGAAGGAGAGACATCAAAGTCTACGTTATAGCAAACCGACATTAACAGTCTACGTTATAGGAAGCCGACATTAGGACCAGGCACTCTCTAAAGACCATTTCCACGCAAGCTCTGCCCCCATGCACCGCGCCACTCGATAAGTGCTAAATGCTAAGACATTAGTATCGGTTTTGGCGATTTTCAGCAAGGTGTTTGAAAAAATAATGTTAAATCAAATGCTCCATCATTTTAATCGTAATAATATCCTACACGATTAACAGTACGGTTTCACCAAAGGTCGTTGCACAATCGACGACGCCGGTGTAACCTTATTGAAACACATCTTTAACGCATGGTAAGAGGCACAAGATGCAATAGGCATCTTTTGCGACCTATCCAAGGCATTTGATTGCGTGAATCACGAAACACTGCTCTTGAAACTTGAGCATTACGGACTGGGTAAACTTGCGCTTAGCTTGGTAAAATCATATTTGAATGATAGACTGCAGCAAGTTCAAATAAACGGTGTTAAAAATTAATTGGGTTTAAAAGTCAAAATGGGTGTACCACAGGATTCGATTTTGGGTCCATTCCTCTTTTTAGTATATATAAATGATTTACCTCATTTACTGAAAAACCGACCACAAATGGTGTTATTTGCTGATGACACATCACTGATTTTTAAGGTAAACAGACCTGCACAGGAGCTTGACGAAGTAAATAACGCTATGCTTAAGGTCCATAATTGGTTTACTGTAAATAATTTGGTATTAAATGAGAAGAAAACTAAATGCATAAGATTCGCGTTACCAAATGTTAGAAGTAGTGAATTTCATGTTGTACTGAATAGGGAGATACTAGAATACGTCGAAAAAATAGTTTTCCTGGGGATCACGCTTGACTCAAAACTACAGTGGGGTCCTCATTTAATACCACTTGCAAGGAGGCTAAGTTCAGCCGCTTACGCTGTTTGGAAAATCCGCCAAATAATAGACGTGGATACCGTGAGACTGGTCTATTTTAGTTATTTTCATGGCATCATGTCTTACGGTATTTTGCTGTGGGGACGGGCTGCAGATATTAATTCTATCTTTATTCTGCAAAAGAGGGCTGTCAGAGCCGCAGACGCGAACCTCTAAGGGAACTGTTTAAGAATCATGACGGTACCTTGTCAGTATATACGATGAGAACATTATGTATGTTCGGAAAAATCTACATCTTTTTAGTAAGATAAGTGACAGGCATAATTTTAACACTACAAATAGAAACAAATTAGATCAACCACGTTTCAGATTTTCTAAAGTGCACACTTCTTTTATGGGGTACTGTGTAAAATGTTATAATAAAATACCACTCGATATTCTTCAATCGAATGAGAAGAAATTTAAAACATGCATTAAACGCAAACTATGTAGACATGCATATTATAAGTTGGATGATTATATCATAGATAAAAATGCTTGGCTTAATGCTGGTCCTACTCCACAGCTAGTTGGGCTCATTAGTTAAAAATTCTAATGTTTGGAAGAGTTGCTTCCCACTTTTTATTTTTTCGGACATTACAAACTTAATGTCTATTTTTTAGGTAAACAAGTTTTAATTGTTGAATACTCCAATGAATAATGAGTTTGAGTTTGAGTAATAAAGTTGAATACCGCGTGCACTCTTTAATCGTTTTTTTTTTTTTTTTTTCTAATTGGCATCTCGCAGTTGACCTCTGAGGAGGTCGTAGTTGCTTAACCGGACTTTCCTGTGGGTGCCTTAAGCTTCTACATTGAAAGCCTCCAGCCAGGGGCTTAAACTATACTAATTAAAATTAGGCGAACGCTCGCTAAGGGCACCCCCTGTGAGGTACGGACCTCGACTTAGGGCGTCGCTGGGGGGAGGACAGCAAGATGGGACAGGCTGGATCAAACATAGATTATTATTATTATTCGGGGAATTTAAGACTACGGGCTCAGCTTGGACGCGGGCTGGCGCATCGTCGAGCAAGAGTCGGGGGGAGTATCATTTACTCGGGAGGGACGCGGTCGCGGACCTCTGCGGCGAGGTCGGAACGTGTGTCGGTGTGTATGTTTCTTTATTGTACTGGTGGCCCTATTGCTCTCCTGGAGGGTTATGGGGTCATCTGGGTCGTTGAGAACATGCCTTGGACGGCGGACATTACTACTTCTAGAGGGAATATAACTGGCGGCCTTCCCAACCAGAGGATTGCGATGTTTGCCGGCTTTATCAAAATAACGCGTTGCATTGCGTTTTAGAAATTGAACTATTGTGGGGATTTTAAGGTCGAGATGGAGGATCTCGTTCCTAACGTACCAGGGGGAGACCGTCGCCATTCGAAGGAAACGGTTTTGGAGGGTCTGCATCTTATGGAGATGATAGGGTTTGGGTTGTACCCAGGCGGCACACGCATAGGTCATAATGGGTCTAATGCACGTCGCGTAGGTACGCAATTTGCACTTGAGTGACAATTTGCTTAGTGCATTGAGAACGGAGTGATCTTTGATCGTGTTCGAGAACGGAACTAAATGGCGAAGTCTCAATTCTTATTTCGTTTAAAACTAAAGTAATAATTGGTATAGAGAAAAATATCTTGTGGCTGTATAATAAACTATAATTTCTTACTGCGATTACTTATTTTAGACATAAAATCCGAATAATCTTGTTTTTTTTTTATTAATCTTAAAAAAGATGACTTTTTAGGGTTCCGTTGTAAACAAGGCACTCTTATAGTTTCACCATGTCCGTCTGTATGTCTGTCTGTCTGTCCATCTGTCTGTCCGCGGCTTAGCTCAGAGACGGTTAGTACTAGAAAGCTGTAATTTGGCGTATGTATACGTATACATATTATTCATGTTCACAAAGTGGTAAAAAATAATCATGAAAAAAAATAGTTTTTTTTTCTTTCTTCTTTCTTTCAATTCTTTTAACCCATTTTTTTAGGGTACCCTAAACGTAAAGTGTTTGTTGTGTTATGTTTTTTTTTGCCTCGTCTACCCCATGTTGTGGGGTAAAGTTAGAAAGGTCTTTCAAAAATATTGTGAGTTTGTCAAAACTATTTTTGGATTCAGGGATCCGTTTGCTTTTAACTGAATTTTTTTGTTAGAGTCAAGTGTCCCCCCCACATCTAGCTAAATGATTGTACTTGGACTTGTGAAAAAATTCACAGCAGTAGTATATATAATGAAATTAAAAGAAAAACTATGAGAGCTAAGTAGGCTGTACAGGTTAACGAGAAATAATCAACCAACTTAAATTTGCAGTTTGAAAAACATGATCTCCAATACATTCCGTATGGGAGAACACGTTTTTCAACTACAGTGTTAAGTTGGTTCTTGGGATAAATTCATCCCAACTACGGAACACTTCATTGTGCGTGGTCCGACACGCACTTGTAATTAAAAATGAATTGAGCAAAAATGTTACAATTACGAAATGTCTTATACATGAAAAGAAAAAGATCCAATAAATCATATACTAAAGATCAATTTTGATTGTATGCGTGACTTTTTCAGAATATTAACGCTGCAAATTAACATACAATTTAGACCCTCCTCTTAACAGTCTACGTTATAGCAAGCCGACATGAATAGTCTACGTTATAGCAAGCCAAAATTAGCAGTCTACGTTATAGCTAGCCGACATTAGCAGTCTACGTTATAGCTAGCCGACATTAGAGGTCTACGTTTTAGCAAGGCGACATTAGCGGTCTATGTTATAGCAAGCCGACATTAGCAGTCTACGTTATAGCAAGCCGACATTAGCAGTCTACGTTTTAGCAAGCCGACATTAGCGGTCTATGTTATAGCAATCCGACATTAGCAGTCTACGTTATAGCTAGCCGACATTAGCAGTCTACATTATAGCAAGCCGACATTAGCAGTCTACGTTATAGCTAGCCGACATTAGCAGTCTACGTTATAGCAAGCCGACATTAGCAGTCTACATTTTAGCAAGCCGACATTAGCGGTCTATGTTATAACAAGCCGACATTAGCAGTCTACGTTATAGCAAGCCAACATTAGCAGTCTACGTTTTAGCAAGCCGACATTAGTGGTCTATGTTATAGCAAGCCGACATTAGCAGTCTACGTTTTAGCAAGCCGACATTAGCGGTCTATGTTATAGCAAGCCGACATTAGCAGTCTACGTTTTAGCAGCAGATGGCTAGCCGAGATGGACTGTAACTGTGTACAGTTACAGTCCATCTCGGCTGTAACATGAAGGTGTACCTTCATGTTCCACGCGCGCCTCAAAGAGATGTCAGCACAACTGACGGGGTCCGTTAGGACCGATGCCTGCCGGGGTCGCGGGAAAGTCCGCAAGGGGATACCGTGGCCCCAGGTAACGAAAAGGCCACTGAAGGAACACGGGTGGGTTTTAGTCAGAGTTATTTGACAATTTCACAAAAAAAAAAGTTGCCAGAAAACGCTCTGTATTTGGGCAGCTTATTGTTTGCCCGTTCACCGATTTCTTAGGAACCCAAAGCATAAGTCTAGTGTGCGTATTTAATGACACAACATTATTATAATATGAAGCAAAAGTATATAATAACCGCCAATAGTAAGGCAGTATCAAGGAAACCACTCAGTACAGATTATACGTATTGAGTGACCGTTACAATCCACTTTGTCGTTTGGGTGAACGACACAGCCGGGTTATGTGAACCGCAAATCCCTTTAAGAGCATATCAGCAGGGATGCCGTACTGCGCAACTGTACTTCTGATGTGGATGTATGTTTGAGACTGAACGTTTATCTTGACTTGAAAATAATAGCTTGATTTTTTGTTGGTGGGTAATTTTTATGCGTATGCAAGTAAGGGAAAATAAATTACAGTTTCAAATGTACCCACTCATTCGTTTTCATTTTTATTTTTCACTAGGTTACACCCGAGCGGATGTCGAAAATTATCCCTCGGGAACGTACTGTTATGAGTATCACTCTATGTTCTAATCCAGGTTACAAACTATCTGTGTGCCAAACATCTAAGCGTTCCATCATTTTTGTTTTACGCCAATCAGGAATAGACTGACGGACAAAAGATCTTCGTTACTATTTTTTTTATATGAATAGATAGATCATGTAATCGGATAGTCAAATAAGGAGGTTTTTATAGCAGACGATCTTTTTGTATGTCCAACGTCAATATTATAAAAATTCGCCATCCATGAAAGCTTTAAAATTTTCCCCGTCATTACAATATTCTCCGAAAAACCGATTGAACCTCGGACTTTCCACGGTATGTCGATGAATAGGCTCTTTATTTGGTCTTAATACAAACTTACTCCTGTCGAAGATAAATATACAAATACTTAACAAATGAAAGGAAAATGACGATCTAAACTCAGTAATTCGAGTTTAGATCGTCATTTTCCTTTCATTCCAAACGAGGTAGTTAACACAATTAAAGATTACCCTGAACTGTTTCTGAATTAATTTCAAAGGGCCGCTTACATTTGTAAAACGGAGTCTTATCATTCAGTAAATATCTCTAAATGGGCCTGGTTGAAATAAGATCTATTGACCGGAAAAAGTGTTTGATAACTGTCAATAATGTAAGCGTTGAAATAATGGAACATCCTTACTGGTTTTTTTATTTATGAAAGTCTTCTTCTTTTTCGGGTGGTTAGTGACTAACCTAGGGTCAGAGTTTCAAAGCCGCCCATGGGCCTCTTATTGGCTTCACATGCCGTCGAGAAATATCTCTCAGGCATGCCGGTTTCATCACGATGTTTTCCTTCACCGTTTTTTAAGCAAGTGATAATTATCTGAACCCCCCTGCGTTGAAATTTTTCGTCGGTTATTAACAAAAGATCTGCTGTTCCATACATTTTGACCGCGTAGGTACTGCACTTTTCTATGGAACAGCAGATTTTTTTTTAATAACCGAATCAGAATCGAGGGTTCAGAATCATGTAACGAATCCGTGGTATCAGTATTCGCGTCGATGTCCCTGCCACCTTGTATATATGATTTTTTAAACACGTTCTGGAAAACGGCTCTAATGATTTCTATGAAAGTTGCAATATTTACGAAGGCGAAAAATCGATTTAGCTAGATCTCATATCTGGGAAAATTCGTTTTCTCCGTATTTTCACCCGAGCAAAGCTCGGTCGCCCCAAGTTTAGAACAAGATACCTTAGAATAATGACATGGCAGCATGGAATAAGTGGAATTAGCACGAACTATCCTATACTATTAAATGAGCTTGTCTATTTTCACCAGAACAGAGCTAGATCGCCCAGGTACTAAGATTGGTATGTAGTAATTTTATTCTATCTCAATCGTAGTCACATATGCTTTTATATAATTAATGTATACAAAATATTTTAAAACATTTTTAAAAGAGTAACGGTGGAGTTTTAAATATAAAATAAATATTTAAAACCAGGCTTCTAAAAATTCATTTTTGTTATTTTAGTATTTATCATGCAGATAATTTCTAGCTAAGTGTTATATAATATAATATTAATAAGAAGCTTGGTCTGCTACTTGCCTGTCAAGTTACCACAAGCCCTGATGAAGAGCTCATATTATAGTCTGAATACTAAACAATCAAAAGCCGAACATGTCTCTATTTATGTTTACTGCGTGAAACTTCAAATAGTTTAGTGAAACTGCGACGCGACCAAGGCGTAACGAAGACGAGAATTAGTGGCGCCAACACAAATATTATCTACGACGGCTTGTTTGAAGTACGTGCCCTCTTAAACAAGTAGTTGTCTGTATAAACAGTCTTGCTCATAATTCTAATTGTATATGAGTGGCCCAGTTTGCGGAGTTAGTGTTTTGTTTTCAGTATCCGCCGTGCTCACATAGTTAGGGCTTGTTAGGACTTCGTGCGGACAATATTTTTACTGAAACTGCCGCGTGGTTTTATGAAACTAACTTTTATTAATGCAAGTTTTGAATAAAGGCTTGCAGGTGTTAAGGCTTTTGAGCAATGAGACTAATTTCTAAGATAACGATAAATTTATAAGATCTTTAAATCGATGATTACCTTTGCAATGCGCAAGCGCTTAAACGCTTAAATGTTTAAGCGCTTGCGCATTGCAAAGGTAATCATCGATTTAAAGATCTTATAAATTAAACTCGCTTTTCGTGATTGTCTGTGTGACTCATTGTACTACTAAATACGCTACGGATTTTTATGTGGTTTAAATATCATTCAGAGAATTTATTGCGGAAGTTTTATGTTGAAGTCACTTAATTATAACAAAAATAAACCATTTTTTGATACATTCAAACAAAAAAAAAGGTCAACCTTAGAGGTCGGCTGTCGGCTGTTTAACCGGACATTCCTGTGGCTGCCTCAATAAATTAAGGCCTCCAGCCAGGGCATAAAACTTAGAAATTAAGCGACTTCACGCGAAGGGCACCCCCCGAGGTACGGACCTCGGCTTAGTGGGTCGCTGTAGGAGGACAGCAAGGGACAGGCTGGATCGAATTAATATTATTATTAGAGGAATTTAAAGCCACAGGCTCAGCACCGCGGGCTGGATCGAGCAAGGGTCGAGGCGGGGACGGACGGTGACGTCGCGGCGAGCCTCAGCGGCGAGGACGGAAGGATGGCGGTTTTTGTTTTTATGTGTTTTAAAGTACTGGTTTCCCTACTATTCTCCGAGAAGGGTTGTGGTCGTCTGGGATAGTGAGAGTATGCCTTGGTCGGCGAATCCTACTTAACCGGGAGGGATTATAACGGACGGCTGCTGCAATCAGGGGTTGGGGTGCTTTATAGCAGAGTTGAAGAAACGCTTTCAGAGGCGTTTCATGAACTGCTGGACGGTGGGCATTTTGAGATCTAAGTGAAGATCCAAATTGCGGCCATAGAAGGGGCTCCCGTAACCTTTCAAAGGAAACGGTTTTGGAGGGTCTGCATCCTACCTATACTGGGTCCTATTCTCTTTATTATATTTATTAACGATTTAATGGACTCTGTGGAAAATATTTTGGGGAGACATTCAAAGTTAGTGGTATTTGCTGACGATACTAATGCTATTATTTCAGCAGAGAACATTCAATCCCTTAACTTGCGCATAAATAAAGCTATGGAGGTATTTCACGATTGGTTCTCTATAAGCGGACTCAAAGTGAACGCTAGTAAAACAAACTTAATGTTATTTCGCACGACTTCACAAAATAAAAGCCACCTAAATTGTGCTTTAGATGGAGTCCATGTCAGTATGGTGGAGGCAGTAAAGTTTTTAGGAGTACATGTTGATTGTTATTTAAATTGGAAACCAGAACTTGAAAGCTTGAACAACTCCATCAGCTCGGCATGTTATGTACTGAGAAGCCTGCGAAATGATGTTGACATTTCACAGTTAAAAAAAGTCTATTACACGTTAATCGAGTCAAGGTTATGATACAGCATCTTATGTTGGGGTGGCAGCAACGATTACAATATACAAAGAGCATTTGTGTTACAAAAAAGGGCTATTCGCACCATGGTTTGCATCCGTCAGCAGGAATCTTGTAGGAGACACTTTGTAGATTTGAATATCCTCACTGTACCTTCCTTATACGTATTGGTGCTCCTAACACATTTTTCTAAATATATACATCACTTTGAGACTGAAGAGGAGAGAGAGCTTAGAGAGAGTACGAGAAGAAAAGATTTTAAAAGCACAAATATTCCTAAACTTAATATAGTCGCACACGGTACCGGTCACATGTCAGTGAAACTCTTCAATAAGCTCCCCGATGATATAAAATCAGCTCTTTATAAACGGGACTTCAAAACTAAATTGAAGCGTTACCTACTGGAAGGCTGCTATTATTCGATTAATGACATTTAAATTGTAAACATACATATTATACTAGGAATTTATCAAGATTATTATTGCTGCTACTATTGGTATTTTTTTTTTGTGATTAATTACATTCATGACATATAGGTAAGTAATTGACATTGAACATCTGACATAGCTATATTTAATTATTTGTGACATTGATAATCTGGTAATTTAAATAACATTTATTTATTATTATTACTCATCATAGTAATTAAGTGGCATGTAATTTTTGTTTTTTTATTTTTTTATTGTAAAATCTTTAATATTCGACACAATGTAAAAATTGTTATGAACAAATAAATAAATAAAACAAATATGGAGATGGCGTGGATTAGCGTGTGCGAAGACTACGCACGAGTAGGTCATTATAGGACGGACAACCGCGGTGACTCGACTGAAAGTGAAAGCGGCGCGCGAACGAGCCGTCTTTATGTTCTCACTAAAGGTAAGGTGATGGTCAAGGATCACACCTAGGTATTTAGTTCGCTTCTCCTAAGGGCTCGGCAAGCCAATCATGGTGATCAAGCTGGGAAAAACCGTGCGAAGCATATTTAAATTCAAAATCCAAATTCAAAAGTAATTTATTCAAACTAGGCTAAGAATCAGCACTTTTCGAACCTAAAACATGCCATAAGACAGTCCCGCAAAAACGCCCGCCCTTCACCATTTTCTATAGCAATTAGGTACAATTTCTGGTCACCTGTTCGATCTCAAAGCGTCTTCAATAACAAAAATAAACCTTGACATGATAAACATCCATTTATAAAACGTATTAATAAACTCAGCGACACGTAAAGAGTTTGGTGTACCTACAACTTGTTATTTTCTTTGACGAAAATTACGTAATAAGTATTACAAAGTAATCATAAATACTGAGCCATAAAGTTTAATCATTTATTAAAGTTTCTTCGTTGCGGGGGCGTAGATCAAAGGACACGGTCCTGTTACCTTTTTTCACTGAAGTGCGATCATCGACTAGCTGGCAAAGTTGTTATTCCGAATTACTTCATTTTGTGATTTAAAAAGTAAATTAGTATCAAAGCAAGAACTGATTTTGTATTAAAAAAAAAATGAACTGCAATTTTTTTTAAATCCATTTAGGTATTTTCTTGTAATATTTGCCTTTTTAAAAACCTTGCACCTAAGGTTTTTAAAAAGGCATTGGTGTAGAAAAATAAAATGGTCATAGCTAGGATTCTGAAAACAAAATCTGAACCAATACAAATTCAAATTCAAATCTTTATTGCATATCACATGTGTTTACAAGGTCTTAATAATAATAATAAAGTTCATATGAAAATTTACTCACTCTCTAAAAGGCTTTCAAATATTTTATAAAGCATAAATTGAGTTGTTTCTCGTGTAATGTTCAATAAAACTTGTCAGCTCAGGTGGCCAGGGTCTTACGGTATGAACGATAAATCAAAAGACTGGATGCGGTAACCACGTTAACAAAAACCATTATGGTATCTTGGTCCTTCACTTTTGTTGAACAAAGATGGCGGCAAAGGACTCCCTAGGGTCTTCTTAATTTGGTCATGGTTTCCCCCAAATGCTGTACACCTTTAGGATTAGCTCTTAATTAAATTTCCTTATAATTTAGGACAAGAGTTTCTTAATGCAGATTTTAATTTGCCCTTGTGCGTATTTTTGGCTTAATATTTGCGGAATGTTTGTGCACGATTTGGTGTTAGTAGAACCAGATCTTCTTCTTTTCGGGTGGTTAGTGACTAATCTGGTGTCAGAGTTTTAAAACCGCCCATGGGCCTCTGATTTGGCTTCACATCCCGTCGAGAAATATCTCTGAGGCATACCCATTTCCCTGGTTCAGGCCATGGTTCGGAGCGAGAGTGCATGGGAGGCCGTCACCTCCTTCTGCGAAGCAGTTATGTTTGCGAAGGAGGAGGCGGAGCGCGCGAGGGAGATGCAAGCTGCACGCCCTCGCGGCCCTAATCGCCGCAGGAGACGCCCCGGGCGTCGGGAGTCGAGAGCCGACTTCCGGCCACCGTAGGCGCGGGCTTGCGGACGGTGAGCAATGGGCAGCTCGCCGTCCGATAAGGACCAGGCCCGTGTCGACGGCGCGTTGTGTTCCACGCGCGCCTCAAAGAGATGTCAGCACCAACCGACGGGGTCGAAAGACCAATGCCTGCTGGGGTTGTGGGTTTGTCCGAAAGGGATAACGCGGCCCCGGCACACAGGCAACGGAAGGAACACGGGTGGGTTTTAGTCAGTAAAAGTCTGACACACCCTCTCGCTCTGCCCAGAGCGGGAGAAGTCATTTGATGATAACCCATCCGCAAAAAAAAAAAAAAAAAGGCATGCCCATTTCCTCACGATGTTTTCAAACAAGAGATAAGTATACAATACGTACATGAATCCGGAAAGTCAGAGGCGCGTGTCTTGGGTTCGTACTCGAGACTTAAAACTTGGCAATCCGACGGTCACACCACTAGGCTATCACTGCCTCTCCAATCACTCCTAGAATCAGATGAAAGGCACCTTTAAAGTAAGTTTTCGGTTTAAAACTATATTTGCGTTAATACTGTCAGATTGAGAATTAAAATAAACTGTACATAAATAACAACATATACCTAATCTACATTATAATAAAATCATAGCGAAGTCAAAACTGTACATTGAATGTTTTTGAAAAATTTATTAATTATACTGGGTCTGGGAACGATTCTAATGCCGAAAATATAGTTTTTAGAATTTAGAAAGAATGAATTTCTTTCTTTCTTTGCTGTGAACTGTAAATAAAAAAAATATGAAAGAATACCAGATCGTCCTCAAAAGACCATTTCAGACACTAATCTACATGGTCCTCATGTGGCTTGACCAAGATTATGTCTGGACTTTAAAGAGACTGTGATGTCTGAGTTTGTTTCTCAGATAGGAAACGCCGAACTCATCTAGCAATTTGTTTATTATTTTTTAATATGACGTGTTTATGTGATTCCAATATCCTATTTACAGAATAAATAATTTCATTTCATTTAATTTCCTATTCAAAAGCGATCGACGCGGTCTTATGTCAATTTTTGTTTTGAAAACCGGAAAGTGCCCTCTGTCGGCGCGACCGCGCGATCATGTTCACCGAACAACGAGTGACATAATATTTTACATAGGACGCGGACTATAATTTTTCTGTTGCATATTATTGGCCGCGGAACACTTAATACAAAAACAACCTCACGGTCTAAAAAGGTACATGTCTGCAGTCTTCTGCTGGTTTTAATCAGCAGCCCTCTAATTACTTCTTACCAAACTCCGTCAAACTTGCGTAAAATACCTACCTACGGTTATGCGACCCTATCGATCGGTTGGCTTAAGGTAAAACCCTACAAATTATGTGGTAAATACCCTTAGTGCCTTATTTCTCTCAAATTGTTGGTATCAATAATGGAATTACTATCGGTATTTTGGTGGAGGCGCCGCCGCCGGGTTGGCGATTGCGATATCTTAATACGTGACCAGGTGGGAATCGTGTTTGTTACCGAGAGTCTGAAATTGTTTCGTTATTACCTGTGTGAGGTATGTGAGTATTGGGTTATGGCCTTGTGGGTCGTTATTAAATTGTGTATGATTTCTTGTTGTGTCTAGTGATTGATAGCCTGGCTACATTTAGGTCATGTAGTAGCTATTATTACTTTCGTTACTGGAAGGTTCGACATATTTTTACAGAGTTAAGGTGTTTTCAATCTATGTAGGTATAGGCAAAAATCAGCCAAATGCGCATCGGACCACGCACAACGAAGGGTTCCGTAGTTGGGATGAATTTATCCCAAAAACAAACTTAACATTGTACCTAGTTGAAAAACATGTTCTCCCATATATCGTCACGGTCAATTCTCCAACTGCAAATGTAAGTACGTAATCGCAAAAAATATTGTTTTATTTGATGAAACTACAAATTAACGATTTTCAGACATTTTCCTTTACTTGTGCCGTAAGACCTTGCTTTTTGCCAAATTTCATGATTCTAGGTAAGTATCCGCAATAAATGGCCGTATTTTTTTATTTCGTTGACTTAGAAGCTTGATCTTTTTAGAGCTCTAAGGGACCATAGACCTACGTTAATGATATTAATTTCACTTGATACCTCCACGCGTTCCTGAGAAAAAGGGGCCTTACCAGACTGACAAACAGACAGACGGACAACGAAGTGACCACATAAGGGTTCCGTTTTTTCCTTTTGAGTGACGGAACCCTAAAAATGAAAGTTAGATACGTTGTTTTTATTTATAAAACCGTTAAACAGGTGCTTCACCATTTTTACTTTAGAAAAAACGCACAGGCATCACACCATTTCAGTCAATTAATAAATCTTTATTACGAAACTCCCTCTCGCACGGCAAATGGTGTTATTTTTATACAAAGGCGTACAGAAAATCTAGGTTACGTTCTAACTTTAGACTGACACCGACATAAGAAATAATAAACATTATCAAATTGGAGTCCGTAGAAGCCTTTCTTCACAAGGAACCACGCGATATCTAGTAAATTAATTTTATTCTGCTCCAAAATTCCGGAGCTTTACAATTATTTGACAAACTCCATCCTGCCGACCATTTAAATGAATTAGTTAAAACTAATTCACTAAGTTAAAAATAATTTAGCTGCGAGGAAATTGGCAGGTCAAATTGGCGGCTATCAAAACTTTAGCTTTGATAGCCGCTTGACCTGCCAATTTCCTCGCAGCTATTCAGAATCAACTTAATCTTTCCTGATGTTGGGATACTAAATTAACTACTAAGATATTTCTCTACTTTCGTGTTAATTGAGTGCTTCGTTCGCCTCTTGAGCATGGGTTCTAGGATTGATCGCCAGTTCAGGAAAAGGTGTAATCATGGGTTTTTCTATTTGGAATTTCTCAGTAGCAGCCCAGAGTCTGGATTTGTGCCCGGCTGGTGGCAATAGGCTCGCCCCCCATTACATGGGACTTAAACATCATGGCGAAATGAGGTTATACCTATAGGTATACCTCTGCCCTACCCTTTGGGGAAGACAGACATGATGTTATGTTATGGTATATTTAGTTCCAGTGAAATATGGAGGCCATTAGATTTCTAGTAATAAAAATATTATTTGGCCAAGAATGTTATTACTTATTGAAAAGGTTTTAAGCTTGTAGAGAGTTTTATTTGATTCTTGGTCTCTCTATGAAATATTGATACAGTAACAAACTTACTGCTACTAATATTTTACCACGAAATATTGAATACTCGTGATTATAGTCATGAGCATATACACACATATACTTTACAGTTACGATTTTCTCGTGAAATAACGATTGCAACTTTGAGAAAAGACCTATTTCTTAGTAGTATGGTTTCGAGAATACTATGTACGTAACACTATAGAAATTTAATTCTCGTAATTTAACCTATCTCTATAAAATTAGCTGACTGTTAGGTGATTACAGTATGTGACTATATTGATTCGGCACTCCATATTAGAATAACCCACCCATAATAGAAAGTATTGCCATGGGTATAGTTTGGATTCATTGCCTTGTCTTGTCTCTTGCCATTATCTTGTCTCTTGCCTAAGTGGCAATGGGCAGGGCACATTGCTCGCAGAACAGATGGCCGATGGGGCCGAAAGGTTCTGGATTGGCGACCGCGTACCGGAAGACGTAGCGTAGGAAGGCCTCCCACAAGATGGACCGATGACCTTGTGAACGCCGCAAGAATCCGCTGGATGCGGGAAGCTCAGAATCGGTCGAACTGGCGGTGCTTGGGGGAGGCCTACGTCCAGTAGTAGACGACTTTCGGCTGAAATGATGATGATTATGATGAGTTTTGTCTAGTCCTTTTTTTTATTCAAGAACGGTAATATTTTTCAGAAACAAATGTTTGTAAATCCAAGGTTGTTTTAAAACGTTGACAGTTAGAGTTTCTATTTTAGGTAAGTTCCCTTTATCTGGAACACCTAATTAACAATTCATTTATCAATTAAGAAGGTCGCGTCACTGACGAGAAAGGTCACAAAGTACCTGACAGTTTCCATTGTTGTTTTACTGGAATAAACAGGGAACAAGCAAATTCACAACAACAAAAAAATGTGACGCCTAAAAGACCAATGGAGATTTGTGGGATATTGAATTTTCCCTTGAAAGCGAACTAACAATGGTTTTGACATGGGTCTGGACGGACATTACTTATGAGTGCTTTTAGACCCCCGATAAAACTTCCTTGCTTGATTGAGTTTTTCATAAAATAATTTGAAAACCCTCAACATTCATGCCACGAAGTTTAATTATAAGATCTCCATCAAATTTGGAAAAAAGATTCCCTGAAGTAGAATGTTATTTCGTTTTTCCTTATTGCAGGCTGAACCAGTAAAGAATCGTAAATATTAAAATTAACAGATTTAAAAACGTGAAAGAACTTAAGAACACATATAAATTCTGTTTTACGTTTGTTTCAGATGTTCGATCGTAATGAGAAGAACGTGAATTGGTAAGTAGGTCAAACTTTTATATGGCTTACTAAATAATGCAGAGGATGAGTAGCTGTCCTTGAATATGAGATGAAAGTACAAAGTACACGACACTTATATAGATAAGTTGTATTTGGAACCTCGTACAAACTGCGAATGGGACCAACCCGGAATGGGACCAACTGCAAATGGGACCAAACGCGAATGGGACCAAGTGCGAATAGGACCAACTGCGATTGGGACCAACCGTGAATGGGACCAACTGTGAACGCGAGACGAAATGCGCATAACCCGACTAAAATAATATAGAGCATTGATGGGTGTATCAATATCAACGAACTTTGCTAACTGGCCAATCTCTTCATCACCGGATGAACTATTGTCATACAGTTCGAATAAACTAGTAGTAAACTAGCTTCTGAAATTTCTTATTTTAACATAAAATATATCTTATGACACTCGGGAATACTGTAGCTTCCCATTCGTGAAAGAATCTTCGGAATTGGATGAGTAGTTCAGAAACCCCCTCATTCCCCTCCCCAAAAATTTTAAAAACCAAAAAACTCACAAATTTTAGAAAGAAAGAGAAGAAAAAGTATTTATTATTAACAACTAACCAAACATTAATAAAAAAACAAAGTAAAATGAAAATAAAAGCAGCAAGTCCTGTTCGAGCCTAAAAGGCTACTATCCTTCTACGACTTTATAATATGAGAGATGAGAGACAGAACTACCTACATAAGTCTGTAAGTGACTGCTGTTAAAAATACTACAGCCACCACTCATGAAACATGAATTTAAATAAAATAAACACAAAAACGTAAAAATTAATTATTTACCGATGCCATTAAGGAACTGTCTATAAGATAATTAAAAGTGACAACTAAGTGCTAAAATAAGAGCAAATTGAACTTCGATGTCTTCTCTCCGCAATCGTTTATTATTAATGATCCAAATCACACACTTCTTCCTTGTAACAAATTGCACTTTAAAAAATGCTATTACTACTTACATCATTTAAGAGTACCTACCGTTTTTCATAAGTTCGTGTATTTAGTATTAAGATTAACTTGTATTTCTCATAATAAGTGAATTTTATTATTTTTAAGGAATATTATGTCTTTTACCGTAAGCAGTAAAACCCGAGTAAAAATGCTTTTAAAAACACCGACTTTTCAAATTTCGCAGAGTTTTCCACACTTATGATATAATAATCTCTTACCCGCTTGAACGGGAGAAGCACCTTCAGAAAGCATCCTTATCTTACGATACCTAATCCTGGTTGACCTTTGTCTAAGTATTGTCTGGGATTTCCACGTGGGATATTACAGCTGTCAAGGGATCCTTATAATACCGACCACTTACTCTAAACTTTTTCGATATTGCCGACTTTTTCATAGTTCGGAGTTTGTCACTTTGGTGGTAATGGAAAAGTGATTGGGTGGGATATTTTTGCTTTTGATTTTTACTAATTTTCTTCAAGCTTCCGAGTAATCTTATCCTGCCAATTCCGCCGCACATAACACTATATTTCTCAATATATTAGAAAGACATTTCATAAATAATTCTCGATTCCAATACCCCTACGGTACTACATAATAAAAGTAATACAATGAATGTAATTAGCAGCATATAACTGTGATTAATTGGTTTTTCCTTTCACGATGTTATGAGAGTCTGTTGGATACCAACCACTAGACTAAAAAGAAAAAACCGGCCAAGTGCGTGTCGGACCACGCACAATGTTCGGTAGGATGTGGGTTCCGTAGTTGAGATGAATTTATCCCAAGAACAAACTTAACATTGTAGTTGGAACACATGTTCTTCCATACGGAATGTATGGGAGATCATGTTTTTCAAACCGCAAATTTAAGTTGGTTGATTATTACTCGTTATCCTGTACAGCCTACTTAGCTCTGATAGTTTTTCTTTTAATTTCGTTATATACGGGGTGTCCGGGATATCGACGCGAAGCCGGTTACCATGGATTCAGTACATGATTCTGAACCCCCCTCCGCAGCTGTTTTTTTTTTTTATAACCGTGGAAAAATTTCAACGCATCTAAATAAATTGAATCCATGGTAGCCGGCTTCGCGTCAATGGCCACCCTGTATACTACTGCTGTGATTTTTTCACAAATCCAAGTACAACCATTTAGCTGGCAGGGGGGGGACACTTAACTCTAACAAAAAAATCTGTTAAAAGCTTAATATTTCGTAAACGGATCCCTGAATCCAAAAACAGTTTCGGAAAACTTACAATACTTTTAAACGACCTTTCTAACGATACCCCACAACATGGGGTAGACGAGAAAAAAAAAAACATTCCCACTTTACGTGTAGGGGAGGTACCCTAAAAAAATTTTTTTTCTTGTTTTTATGTAACCACTTTTTTGTCGGCACGATTAATATGTATACATCTCTGAGCTAAGCCGCGGACAGACAGACGGACATGGCGAAACTATAAGGGTTCCTTTTTCACTACGGAACCCTAAAAGAGAAGGCTAATGAGCCCACATTCTCTAACGAGGGTATTGCAAGAAACTTAGATGATATCCTTGTTTATAAAAAAATTACAACGTATGGGAAGCCACGGTAATGCGTTTTCCCTTAAGGGAAAACTGAAATAAAGCCTAAGAAAAACCAGATAATGAAAAATGTCTAAAGCCATTTATTAGTCTCATTCATGTGTTATAAAACTCACGTGAAATAATAATCTTGTTCTATTAAAATTCTGAGATACTCTAACTTACCGAAAAAACCGGCCAAGTGCGTGTCGGACCACGCACAATGAAGGGTTCCGTAGTTGGGATAAATTTATCCCAAGGACAAACATAACATTGTAGTTCAAAAACATGTTCTCCCATACATTACACCTGCAAATGTAAGTTTGTACGCACGATATTGGAAGATTTACCATGTTATTTTAAGACCATATATATATATATCACGTCGGGGTCACCAATTTAGTGGTATGGTGTAAAGTTCACTCATCCACCATAGAAAAGGGAGGATCCTCCGACCAGACGGGTGTCGTGTCTGGCGGGCAACTGCCCAGAGATTGAAGTCGAGAGCTTGTATATATGTCCATCGTACGGTTAACTCTAATTGCGTGATGCAGGATTTTTATGGATTTTTAAGGATGTTATGACGTCAGATCTTTGATGCGTAGTTCGCATGTGGCGATGTAGATGTCGCCACAGACTTCTAGGTTTTCCTGTAATATAGCACCATAGAACCATTTTATTTACTTTTTTTTTTCAAAATATTACACGCAGTAGTATCGGAGATAAGAATGGTAAATTTTCATCAATTTTCTTAACACATAACATAACATCACGGTACTCCCTTTCTTCTCCGAAAATTGTTCGTCCGAAAATCATTATCCATAAACTTCAGTAACCATAATGTTCAAAAATTCGAAAATTTGTTTTACATAATTATCTTTACTTCTAAAACTATTTTGTCATAAGATCGAGTACTACGTATATAATAATTGAATCTCCTAATTTTGCATGAAATAAAGTCATATGTCCTAAGTATTGGATTACATAATGAGTATTATTCCGAATGTTCATTTATAATAAAATTGTTAGTCCTAAAACATTTGCAAAAAATTAGGTTTTAGTGACAGAAACGAATCGCTGTAAATCCGACTCCACGCAGTCTTGTTTGCCCTACCCCTAGAGTGTAATTTAAAATCGCGTAGGCGCGGAAGGGCTAGGCGGCCCGCGAGTTGAGGAGCAGGTGGTTGTCCACCACCGCAGCTTCGACTCAGCCTCAGCCGCGGCGGCGAGCGTTAAACCATCTGCGACGATAAACTCACATGGGACCGCCGGAGCCGTGACAGAAACTATGCCTGCTGCATGTTGCATGCCTGCATGTATGCTACATGCTTGCTTGCATGCTACATGCGGCATGCTCGCTTGCATGCTGCATGCTTGCTTGCATGTTACATGTTGCATGCTTGCTGCATGCAATGTGTATGCTTGTTTTCATGCTTCTTACAGGGAAATAAAAACAAAAACGTATTTATCCTGCTACTTCAAACAAAACTACACAAGAAGTGAACTGTTTCAAAACAAGTCGGTAGAAGAAAAAATATTGCCCGTGTTCATATAAATTCAGCGTCCTAAGTCGTATCTACGTAACGCCTGACAGAAGTTCATAGATAGTTCATAAATTGTAATTATATTTAAATAGTGTAATTGGCTTCGGCCGTTCTATATAAATAAATAAATAAATAGCAAAAGCTTTGTAATACAAAGTTTTAAAAACATTATTAGGATAAATAAATAATTTTAATTTAGGACTTATAACTATTATAGAAAACGGTTTTAAGTCTTTTGTATATTATTGATTGTAATATTTATGACAAACAAATTTAGGGCATATTGTATTTAGGGATTTCAATGTTATGGAAAATTATATTATGTGACATTAAGTTCGGGCAAGTTATCATTCGGACAAATGATGATTAGGACAAAAAAAATATAGCACTTTAGATTATGGATAAAAAAGTTAGGAAACACAATAGAGAACCAACATCACGCCTGTATTCCCCGAAGGGTTAGGCAGAGATGTACCTATAGTACACCCTCATTTCGCCAGTTATGTTTAAGTCCCATGTAATAGGGGGGGGGAGCCTATTGCCATCAACCGGTAACAAATCCATACTCCGGGCTGCTACTAAGCAATTTCAGATAAAAAAACCCAAAAAGAGTATGCTCGACTCGGGAATCGAGCCCAGGACCTTATGCTCAGCAGTAGCGCTTGCGACCACTAGACAATCGAGGTCAATCAGTCAATTTTCTTAAATATGTTTAAAAGTATTTATTTTAAAATTATAAAAGAAAATTATTGAGATCCTCACATTAAGTGCTTTCATTTGATATGTCACATAAGTAGTACAGTTTGCAAAACATTTATTTTTTGTTTTTCAATTTGCTCCCGAAAAGTAATATACAAAATTCATTTATTTTCGAATACAGAAATTGATATGTGTACCAAATTTCATTTCGGTTCATTAGATTCGAAACAAATTGGCTGTGACAGACGGGCAGAAAGACAGACACGCGAGTGATCCTATAAGGGTTCCGTTTTTCCTTTTGAGGTACGGAACCCTAAAAAAGGGAAACTGCCTGTTTTGCCCCTGTGTCCGGTACAAAATGGTGATATGCGGGCATAATAGGCGTACCTACCCCGCTTTATACTCTTATGTAAATCTAAAACCAAGCAAAAAAATCTAATGTCTTCGGATCTCATCATCATTATCCTCTACAACATGCACAGCAAAATGACCAAACCCTCTTTAGATTCCGGGTGCCAATATCGAGGGTACACACACTCTGTATCTTCTAATCTGATTCTTTTTCGTATTTTTTTTCTCCTCATCTTTTTCTTCTTTTCATATGCTGATTTCTGTGTTTAAGCTTCTTTCGGATTTCTTTTAAACCGACTTCCAAAAAAGAGGTGTATATATTTTTGTTCTCTTTTTTTTATTTATGTCCGTCGATTTTTCCGTCAATTGTGGACCGATTTCGAAATTTTTTTTTTTGTTAAAAGCGGTTTGCTCTCAAGTTGATCCCATATGAATTTTATTAACTTAGCTTGGATAGTTTTTGAGTAAGCTTCAATAATACGTATTTTTCCACTTAGTATATGTGGATGATATGACGATAACTTCCTGTCACTGTTATTTACATAGCCACTACCTGCTATGTTTGAATTTGAATACAAATTTGTGTGGGGTAGGTACCACAACAAAAAAATTAAAAATAAAGTCAGTGGCAAAAAAACGAAAATTCAAAACGATAGACCCCGACTTCTGAAATTAAAGTAATTTTTCACTTTGCAGTGTATTTTTTTTGGAACTAGGTTTTCTTTTTATACGATGAAGTTCTCATGGTTCGCTTTTGGAATTGTGCTTTGGGTTTTGACATGATATCTCTAGGCGCGAATAGCGATTTCCATCCCTCAAGCTACATTTAGCGCATTCTGTCTTCCTATGGTAGTGGCGGAACATAATTGTATCTGCAGAAAAAAGATAAAATTAACATAATTAAGCCGAAGTAAAACGAGCAACTTGCTCATTTTGCCCCGCCTGATGCCCCCACGTTTATATATAATAAATGTTAACAAAATCTAAAGAATATTTGGAATATTTAGTAATTTACTTAAAAACTAAGAACACAGACTTAAAAACGACAAATTCCGTTTTTTCGTTTTGTCGACGAGCGATGTGCAATTACGCACACAAAACTACTTGTCTCGTAAGTGCGAGGTCGACTGGAACGCGATCTGACTAGTTCCGAACGCCTCGGTTTATTATTCTGTTAAGGAGACGGGGTATCCGTGCTACCCCTGGGCCCCGCAACAGCTTCCCCTATACATTATTTGATTCAATTATATCAGCCGAAAAAGCCGAAGATGTAATTTAATTATTCCCTACACGCCTTGACAAACATGGCTTGATAAAATGGTGAACAATCTCATAAAATCATTTTACATTCACAACCAAATAAACAACCAATCATGGAAAGCGTACCGATATAAATTCCCTCGCATATTGAACACCGAAATTCTCAGATATTCAAACGAGCCCATCAATTCTCTCCGAAATAAGAAAGGCCTACAAATCGACGCGAATGTGATAGGAAGGAATGTATGGGACACCGATCGGAGATTATTTATCGGGCCTCAAGTGTACAGTGATTTACTGGACGGCATTCCTTTCAGTCGTGACATGTTATCCGGTATCCCATTATATGACAAGGGCGAATACTGTGTCCACTACAATATTTCTTTTTTCAATGTAAGTAATACTTTTTGTACTTTGATAGTATGTATTATCATCATCAACACCAACAGTTTTAAAATAGATATAATTTTGGACGTTTAAATAAAAAAAAAACTTACTATAAAAATTTAATAGCAAAAAATTTCAAAACAAAATAAGTAGCTATGAACATTATAATCCTGGTGTTAAATTTTTTATTTCGAATCTCCTTTTGAATTCAAAGTAATAATTTCCCTACGAACACAAAAAGTTCGTAGCAGACCGCGTCGCCGGCTACGTTCGTGTCTACGCCGTAGCACGTAGCCCTATTACGTGAAAGAACTCAGAACTCAACATTTCATTTCAAGTATCCGATTTCCACTTCATGGTATACAAAAGCGCTCCAAAGCGAGAGATTAACGTTCATTCTTTTGAAACGCTCAATTGTAAGCTCTTTATAAGTACTTTGGCACTTTTCATATTAAAAAATACCTAAACATTTTTGTCAATGGAATCGATATTTTTTGTCGTTTCTTTTTAATTTAGTTTTAACCTAAACTTCTGGTTTATTCAGTATTACAGTTCGAGCTTTTCAAAGCATATTTTACATTAAGAACTTTGATACTAAACTCTAACAAAAGATTTACCATCATTTTGTTCTCTAGAAGGAGCGCATCGATCAAACATGTTACGGAAAGCTTATTTTTTGTTGCTATCTTAGGAAATTACCTTAAGTAGCTAAATATTTTATTCATGACAGGAACACTTACGATGAGATGCGCAGCGTCGCTACTCAATCGAGTACTTTCTTGCGATTACTTATTTAGTAGCACAAGTCAATTTATTTATTTACTCAAAATTTTGGCTGTAATACACCTAATGTTCCATTTAAAACTGCCTGCACATTTTTTCATACTATAATAGGTATGTAAGTAGTAAATTAAATTCGTAAATGGTGACGCTAAGAAAAATACAGTTTGATAAAAAAATATTACCATTAAAAAAAAATTGTAGTTGAGAAGACAAGTGCACGTATATAGAGTATTTTGTGAAGAATTTAATATTAAAAAAATACTTTATTTTTTTAATGGTAATATTATTTTTTTCATTTATGGATACTACACTATTGCGGGACAACAGGAACGCCTTCGTTAGTTAACATACTGTATATCGAAAATCGTCCTTTTGTTTAGAAATTACAACATAAATCTAACCTATTGGTAATCACAGCAGCAACTAATAATAATATAATATTTTCTTTAATAATATCTAAACAAGAAAAAAAGAAAATACATTTATTTAGCACAGATTAAAAGGCACACAACACAACATATTGTACTTCAAATAAAAAATAAATTAAAAAAGAAAGAAAACAAATAAAAAGTGTAAATTGCGTTTTATCTTCTTTATTTACACTTCAAAGTCGCAAACATTTGTGTAGTCCTGGCTCTTGTACTAGGAATTCCTGTATCACAAGCTAGAATAGGGATGATGACAAAAAATATTTTGTTTTCCGTCCGCTTGATTATTAAAAAATATTGGACACGTATTTTTTCTTTTTTTACGTAATCTAAAGATAACGGCGATACATTGAGTTCAAATGTGGTGTGACGTCACGAATATGTACATTTTCTACTTACTTGTGACGCAGGGACCAACTTAAAATGCATTTTATCTAAGTAATTTTTTATTAATTTGATACAGCAAAAAATACTTGTCAATTTTTTTTTATCATCTGACTGACGGTTTGAACAGAACTTCTTTTTTTTACCCACGTAAGGATGATGCGTGGATTTATGGGCCTCCTTGAAAGTAATTAATTACTTTCAAGGAGGCCCATAAATGAATGAAAAAAACCCGAAAAATCCTAGCCGCCTTGAATATTAAAACTGCTGAACCATTCATACGATGACCAAGTCTACTAAAACGGTCGATAAACGAAGCAGATAATATTCAAGGCCTAAATTCTATAATTGATAACGTCTAAGCAGCCGTCCTTTGGATAATGCTACCCACGCAATTTGCTAATGAGAAGCAAATTCAAAGTTCTAAGACCAACACTGAAACAACAGGGTGATATACTTACGGTTTACTTAAGTATAAGTAGGTAAGGTCTTATCTTGTTGGATTCCTTCAGTAATGAAGTACGACCAAGAAGATCTTTCAGAGAATACCTAATATATTACATTTATTGCTTCACAAGAAATAATGATTTTATTCAACAACAAAAATATAAGGCCTCGGTCTATTTATATCAAAAGCAAGTCAAGTATTAAAACTGAAGCTCAAACTCAAACAATTTATTTAAATTACACCATTTACAGGCACATCTGAATTGTCAAAATAGTCGGTCAGTTAGTCAGAAAGTTGTAGCTAGTTGCCCATTCCAAAACGTAGATTTTTATGGAGAAGAACGGGCAAGAAACTCCAAGGACACTCTTTTAAATATAGAAAATTACAAAATCCTGGGTACATTATTCTTGTTGCTTCTATATGTGAGAACAATATACAAAAAATAATCAAAGCAATTCAAAATATAAGATTAAAAATAAGCCCTGGCAGATAAGAGAAAAGAAATATAACTCTCATTTAGAAACATTCTGTAAAAGATACGATGACAGCCGAGCAGCCCTCGAAACCTTTGGCAAAAAGTTTCGTGTTTAAGGATGAAAGAGAGAAACAACACGACCGTACCTGTCTGTAATGATTTTCAATGCGTTTTTAAATAAACCTTTGTTTTTAATAAAGTTTTGTTGACATACGATACGATATTTTATCTAAAACCACATAATAGTACAGAAAGCGTACTCCGCATTTCAAGTACGCGGCGGGCTCGTCTTGTCGGGCATATAAAGTGACCGTCACGAAGTCAGAGGATATAAAAGTTACGCGATAGAAAGAGAGCCGTCCAGAACAAAAAAATATAATAACAAGTAACTTGTACTTGTTATCTTCTTATATAATATTATATATTTATATTAATATATATAACGTACGTCACGTTGTTTGTCCGCGATGAACTCCTAAACTACTTAACCGATTTTAATCAAATTTGCACACTGTGTGCAGTTTGATCTAACTTAAAAGATAGGGTAGGGTAGGTAAGTAGGGTAGGTAGGGTAGGTAGGGTAGGTAGGGTAGGTAGGGTAGGTAGGGTAGGTAGGGTAGGTAGGGTAGGTAGGGTAGGTAGGGTAGGTAGGGTAGGTAGGGTAGGTAGGGTAGGTAGGGTAGGTAGGGTAGGTAGGGTAGGTAGGGTAGGTAGGGTAGGTAGGTTAGGTAGGGTAGGTAGGGTAGGTAGGGTATGTAGGGTAGGTAGGGTAGGTAGGGTAGGTAGGGTAGGTAGGGTAGGTAGGGTAGGTAGGGTAGGTAGGGTAGGTAGGGTAGGTAGGGTAGGTAGGGTAGGTAGGGTATGTAGGGTAGGTAGGGTAGGTAGGGTAGGTAGGGTAGGTAGGGTAGGTAGGGTAGGTAGGGTAGGTAGGGTAGGTAGGGTAGGTAGGGTAGGTAGGGTAGGTAGGGTAGGTAGGGTAGGTAGGGTAGGTAGGGTAGGTAGGGTAGGTAGGGTAGGTAGGGTAGGTAGGGTAGGTAGGGTAGGTAGGGTAGGTAGGGTAGGTAGGGTTTATATTTGATTGATTGCGAAACAAAGTTCGCCGGGTCAGCTAGTTATTATATATATTTTTGACTCTCGGCTTCTATAAAAGGTAATTTACCCCTGTTGTAGCTCAAAGTTTGCAAAAGATGACCGCCCTTATCTCCTAGGTTAAAACAAAAACTTTGATTTAAATATTAGTCAATATGGTACAGTACGACACAACTTAGATGTAACATCGGCAAAATTCGTAAAACCGATCACCATCAGAACTGAGTGCGTCTTCAAAATCACCAATATTTAATATTGCTTAAGGTGAAAATTATCTTTACGAAAATGCTAAATTTAAGTTGTGTCATTCTGTAATGTATCATACTTTACAGAAAAACTATAGCGGTTTGCGACTCTGTTATTATTGCTGAAAAAATATGGGATGTTCTTATTTTAATGGCAATTTCCTGAATAATAAATTATGGTAGTTGAAATTATATTTTTTATTTAGAGTTTATAAGTAATGATTGAGAAATAAAAATAATTGGGGCTTTAATTATTTCAGCTTCAATAACAAAGAGTGCTCAAATGCCTTTTAGATATCAAAAATAGGTACTTACTTACGAAGCCCATTCGACCTAGAAGTAATGTTATCAAATAAAAATTGTTAGTTAGCTGAATCATTAAAGTGCAGATTTTTTTCTTTGACACTATGTCATTTAGATGTATAGCTTAGGAGCTAGCGCAGGTTTATTAATTACGCGCAGTACAGTAATTACGGCAGGCCTGCGACCTTTTCACAGACTGCCCATTGTATATTAGTTCGCCCGACTCGCTACTGACCAGTTTTTTTTTACGTTTACGCTTGTCTTAATTTTAAGCAACGTTTATAAGTAAGATAGGTAATGTATTTAAACCGTCCATAATAACATAAACCACATTTCCACAGTTTTCAATATCAAAGGCCTTTTACACTCATTTCACACGCCACAATCACATTCATGAACTGTCAAGAGTGTACCATATTATTCCTTAATATAATGTACGTATTATTATTCGAGTTTTTCTTGCGATGAAAAAACAATTTTTTCACGTACGGCAAACAAAACGAGTCGAGGAAAAAGACGTGACGCCTTTGACGCTTTTAGCTCGAGACCATGTTAGATCCGAAGTGGGTAGGTAATTTTTAATGGTTGTTTATTGCTTAGGGACACGTATTGTTGCCTCGTTATATTATGAGTGGATTTTTTAAAGAACACACGGTGTTGTTTGGGCAGAAACGTTTTCGATAAATGAATTACGAGTATAAACAAGGTTGCCTGGAAGAGATCGCAGAAAGCGATAAGGCCGCCCATTGTATGTTTTGTAGTGTTAAATTTATTATTTACTATGTATTTTCTGGTGTACAATAAAGTATATATAAATAAATAAACAAGTAGCGACACGCCCGTCCTTCGTACGGTTTTTACGATTTGAAAAACCATCGAGATTTGCTTATTTTATGTAAGATAACCCGTCAGACGTTGTCCTGTCAAATTTTCTATTTCGATTTTTCGGGGGTTTTTCCAATTTATTTTTCCTGTCCCACCCCAGAATTCAAGCGAACAAAACAAAAAATAATATTCAAATCGGTCCAGCTATTTTCGATTTTTTGCGACATTAATGCACGGCAATCGATTTTCATATTTATAGATAGATTTTAAAAGACAATATTTGTATCACGTTCTCGAAAACGGCTCGAACGATATTGATTAAAGTTGCAATATAGGGCTTTACGGGGGCGAAAAATCGATCTAGCTAGGTCTCATATCTGGGAAAATGTTCGCTATTTTCACCCGAGTGGAGTTCGGTCGCCCAGGTAGGTACTTAATGTATTAAACAATAAACCTTCCGGGAAAAATTCTCTAAACGATGGAGAAAACCACATGAAAATCCGTTGCGTAGTTTAAAAGAACAACGCAGGTAATTGTAGGCTTAACAGACTGTAGATCTGTGGACCATTTTATATTTTGTTAAGTACCTGGTACTTGTTGATAAGCCTACACTGTCCTCTCATACCTTTTAACACTATAATATGAAAACATTGTAAAAACCATTTACTTTTAAAAGAGTAACTGTGGAGTTTCTTGCCGGCTCTTCTCCATAGGAAACGACCAATTGGAACCGTGCACCTAACTTCTAACATTTCATAAGTGCCCTTTTAGGTTTATGTGAAATAAAATATTTTGAATTGAACTGAATACAGACAGAGACGAAACGCTACTTTAATATGTATACTTCTTATACTTCTTATACTTCTTATACTTCTTATGCGTCGCATACACTTTTATATTTTGTCGTAAGACATCCACTGTCGTCATATCAGTTCTCAAAGTACAATAATATAATTCTCAATATCGGTATATAGGTGATGATGGGAGCGAGACAAAACACTGTATTGATAGTGGTGTTTTAGGTGGGTACAATGGTGATGCCTGCGAATAATTTATATATGTTATTTAGTAATTTTATTCATACTGTTGGTTGTTGCATTATATAATATTATAAGTATTATTTGTTTTATTTTATATTTATGTATAATTCTGAATTTTAAACCTGACTTGGTTTCCGTACGTTTTTTTCGGGTGATCACTGAAAATCAGCGCTGTGCTGTGGGTCTCCATAGCACAGCATCATGCTGAGTGGAAGCCTTCTTGTCACAGTCATGACGTGCCAGCAGCTGCCTACTATTTCTGTTTTGTACTCGTTATTGTATACGTATTGTTATTGTTTTGTTACCTACTCGAGTTTTTATTATTTTTTTATGCACGTGTTTCTGTGACGAATAAAATAATTTTTCTTTCTTTTCCTTTTCTTTCAATATATACGTACCATTAATATGATCATCCAATATCTCATAAATTGCTTTAACTGCCTTAGTACCTTGGTGATCACTGCATGTGTTTCTTAGGCAGTATTTTGTTACGAAATAAATGACTTATGACGTCTTGATGCCATCATCTATTGCCTAGTCTTTTCTAAACTATGTTGGGGTCGGCTTCCAGTTTAATTGGATGCAGCTGAATACCAGTATTTTACATAAAGCGCCTGCCTATCTGACCTCCACAAACCAGTTACTGGGTAACATAATAGCCGTTGTTATGACTGGATGTTAGACTTTCAAGCTTCTGAATACCAATAATCTAAAAACAAACGAGATATATCGTGGTACACTCGGTGGCAACGAACTTCATTACGCTGTATAATATGTATGTAAATAACAGGTTTTATTGAAATAAATTAACAACGTTTGAAAGTAACAAAATGAAAAACAAAAAAAACTTTTGACATGTGTCAAATGTTTTTGTTTTTCGGGTATAGCGCTTTTTCGTTACGTGACGATTTCTACCAGTCTACTCCTACCGCAAGCCGCGTCGAGTTCCAACAACAAAATTATTTTAGAGTAATTTTAAATACAGCTAGGCACGTAAAATGACAATCCTAGTAACTTGTTGCTCCATTCACTACCTCTGTTATAAAACTGTGACGATGAAATTTAATTTTCCGTAACTGCCTCAATAATGTTCATAAATATTCAAGAGTCGACGCAACTTTGCGGTGCTCTCAATTTACTAAACCATTTATGGAAACCGCTGAAAAGCTTTGCTTGCTAATAGTCTGAAAAACTTTGTGAATACATACATAGTAGGAATTAGGCTTTTGTATACATTACTGGTGAGAGCACAAAATGAGCCAAGGATGTAGTAAGAAATAGATGTCTGGTTCAGAAAAATTGGGATGAAAAGTTGGAAAAATCAATTAGTTGTTTCTTTTTTCAGGCAAAACGCAATTTTTATGCAGAGATATTAATTTTATAAAATTCAATGACTCATGCCATACGATAATCATTAATGTGATATCAATAACCGCAAACTTGACAGAAAATAAAATTAAAATATTAAAAATCAAAAACAATTTCATCGCAGCTTTTGCTACACAAGCTTAGCTAGGAGATTGAATCGGTACAGAAGCGGATATCCGATATAGTCGTTGAAACATTATCTTATTAGCCACCGGCATGCGTCGACGGCAGATGGTAGCCGCCGACACGCGTCGACGGCTGCAGTTGCCTCTGCCGTTGACGCATGCCGCTCGTGTGTATAAGCACTTAGCGAGTGTAGTATTAAACTGGATAGTTAAAAGCATCTAATTATAGTCACATCAATCTTTCGCTCATTGACAGCAAATCAAATACAGAATTGAATAACAATAATTTTAATCGATTTGCATTTATCATATATGTAGATATACCGACATTGGTCATGGTCAAAGGTGCGACAGTCGTAATTATACTGATATGAAACACGTCTCTGCTGTCTGTCTGTTCGTTAATATGCATTCAACTCGAGAACTACTAATTATTTGTTTTTATTCCTAGGTAAATTTTCTGGTCAGGTTTTTAATATTATATTAGCACGGGAGTGATGCCGGAAGCACAAAAAAGACATATACGACTGACTTTCCACGAATTCCATACGGTACAGTTCACTTGCAAAGGTATATATTTTCTTTCATCGAATTATTTCCATATTTGTGAGAACATCCATTACAATGTCACAACCCAGCATAGTGACACTGACGGACGTAAAAGTAACTTTATACAAGATCGATCACCCAATATTGGGCGGCAGAATGTGATGGATATCTGCTACCCACGCCTTAAGCCCAGGTCACACCACACCGGGAACGAAGCTAAGTTCGTTTAGCTTCGCTCGTGTAGCTTCCGCGTCTGTTCATACTTCGGTTCACAGTTCGCGATGTGAACCAAAGTATGCAAACACTATTATTATATTAAATGTAGATACAACTGGATCGACGCGACGATCTGAATCAATGCCTAACTGTGCGTTCATAAGTTAATCACAACATCTAGGCTTGTACTATTTTCCATACCATTACATCGCATTGTTTGTAAATCTAGCAGAACAAAGAAGGACACAGAAGAAAGAAGACACAGCTTCTGCGTCTTTTCATAAATCGCTTCATAGTTCGCGATGTGAACCAAAGTATACAAACACCCGGTAGCTACATGAGCAGAGCTAAACGAACTTACCTTCGTTTCCAGTGTGACCTGCGCCTTAAAAGATGTATGTTAAACCAAACACAGCTTGTTTACTTGTTTAAAAATATGCAAAAGACTTTTGAGTTCTTTGTAACTGATAATTTTCGAATTTGAAAGTCAAGGTTTAAATATCGTTGTCAAAATTGACTGTGCAATGTACATGTCTTATCTCAGCTTATTCAAATTACTTACACTCCAGCCGATGATGGGATGGATTCCTGATACCAGTCAACTGAGTACAAAAGTTTAAACTTTATTAGTTCCTAATCTTGTCCAACTGACTGACTCCTGGTCAGAAACGCATTCTCTCGGTTACCGGAATATAGTGGCTTATGCCCATACCAAATGTGTGTTTTGACATAGAAGGGGCATGTTTTAATCACTTTGCAAAAACTAGGTCATCAAAATGATCATAATTTTTTCAATAATCGTTGCATATTCAGTAAGAATTTAACAAAATATTAAACAATTACATGTTTTTTTGTTCAATAAATGTCAAGCCAGGTACTATCAAAGAACTTCATATCTAAGCAGTTTGAAAACAAAATCACGTGAACACGGTGACCACGTCTGTTTAACGCCTCTATTTTCGTCGACCAATGAAACAAAAAAATACATAGTAATATTTAGCGTTTTTATTTTTTTTGTTGTTCGTGTGTTTTGTAGGTTCTGTTATAATGATCACAGATGTCTGACCCTATTGCGACCACTAGGAACAGAACAAAAGAAACAAACATGAGATTTTTTTTAATTTTAATGTTAATGGTTTTTTTTTTTACTGAACCAGAGTCACATCAAAAATCTTATGCTGGAATACTATTGGTTGATGAGATTTGTATAGCAGCCGGGCGCTGCAAGCAGAAATAGTCTTTACGGTGTATAGATATGAAATTCTTTGATAGTACACGACAGAGCAATTTATCGCAAAAAAAATTATTATCCACCAGGGGGCTCCCATCCCCGTTTTCTTATCGTACCCATATTTCGTGAGGTTTATTTTTCTGAATACAAAAGAGGGATGGAATTACTTACGTTGAATCTATTTACAATCCAACCTGAGATAGGTACTCGTGTGTCCTCAGATAAATGCGGGGCTTTCCTTGTTTAGGTAAAATATTTTTTTTATTTTTTGCTTTTGAGATTGTACGGTGAACTTGAATTTTGAACAAAATGTTCTGAGAGGTTATTTTGTTTCGTCGTTATTTATTACGGGTCTAATGGAAATGTGGCATCGGTCTAAGTAGTTCTAATTGAATGAGGTTATCAATGCTGACTAGAACATAGGCAGACATAACATACATAGAATTGTAAGAAAATAAAAAATAAGAAGAAGAAAGAAAAGAAGAATTTGCGGCAAAACATGACGCAAAGAAAACTCAAACTACAAATAACAAGGTGGGGGAAGATATGCGTCACATCCACGCAAAACGGCTATCACTCAGCAAAATGCTGTGACCTTAAGCGAAACAGAGCCACAGCGCTGGTTTTCAACGACAGCCGGTGTTGACGTGATGACTTGATAATCGAGAAATCCCTGGCTGATAATGGGTAGCAGCGGCTCTTGTACAAGGGAGCTGCCTTATCAATCTGCTGGGCAACACGAGCTATTTGTAACACTCCACACTGCTGTGAACTGTTCTTGAGCGTTGATGGTGATCCTACTACCCACCATACACACTTTGCAGGCTGCCTGTCTACTGGAGCGGAGAGGAGAGGAGCGGAGTAGCGGTGTGCCAATATTAACCAATGTAATAGCATAAAACCTCCGCTCCGCTTCAGTGGACAGGGATCGGGGGGCGGAGCGGGAAAACGGAGCGGAGAAGCGGAGAGGGGAAGCGGAGCGGAGGACCGTAGCGGAGAAGTGGAGGGGAACCGGAGCGGGGAAGCGGAGGGGAACTGGAGCGGGGAAGCGGAGAGGCGATGCGGAAAAATACGTGATCTCGGTCTAGCTCCGCACAGTCCGCAACACCGCTCCGCTACCTCGCTCCGCACAGTCCGGAACTCTGCTCCGCTACCTCGCTCCGCATCAATGGACAGAGGCTGTCCGCAACTCCGCTCCACTCCGCTGTCATTCTCCTCCCCGCTGCCTCGCTCCGCTTCAATGGACCGGCAGCCTCAATCTTAATTAACTAAGTATTATTTTTACGAATACATACGGGTGACCATTATTTCTTAGCAGCCAACAAAGGAAAGAGCCTGAATTTGTCATACTTATTAATTCGGACCACCGAACACAGATTCGGACAAATATCAAAACATTTGTCCGAATTTGTGGCTACTGTACCGACTGACATTATATTAACAACACTTGGATTAAGATTAGGTAATAGTTTTTGGCCATTATTCTAAGTATGATCCGACTAAAATTCTTCTCTTAGTTTTTTGATTATTTAATAACAAAACTGTACCAGATTTTTGGAACGAAGTTCCTTAACGTAGCTTGCGGTAGGAATTGACCGATAGACATCATCACGTAAGGAAAAAGCGTTATACCCATTCCTTGCTCTGTCTCTCTGCCTCTTTCTATTAAATACGAGTAAAAATTGAACTCGTCACCACCATCATCCGACAATACGGACATAGTACGTAGGCTAAAGAGATTTGAATGAGTGTAGTGTACAAATAGTGAATGAATAATACTCGTAGTAACATTGTTATGCAATTTTCCATTTTTTTATTAATTTGATACATTCTTGGTTCAGTAATTTTTTTGACACATTTATAGGTACTCGTCCGTCAATCAATCTGCAATTAGCCTTTTCCTAGCTATGTTGAGTTCGGCTTCCAGTCTAACTAGAGCCTATCTGACCGCCGCAACCTATGTAGTAACTGGAAAATACGATACCCCTTGGTAAGACTGGTTGTCTGTCTTTCGGGCTTCTATAAAAACACATAAGTAAAGTGTTTTTATTCATTATCAGACCCTAAGAAAGTACTACGGAACTGTGTAAAAGTGAAAATTTACACTATTCTTAGGTATTACGTAATCTACGTAAAATTGACACTATTCTTAGGTATAACGTAATCTACGTAAAATTGACACTATTGTTAGGTATAACGTAATCTACGTAAAATAATAAGTTACAAGTGAATTGCTTATTAGCCTATTAGACTAGATTGTAATGAATTATTAAGAACATTAGTTCCAGGAAAAAAAAGTATGAATGTGTGTGTGCTTGCGATTACCGTGATTCTCCGTTCCTGGCGGGGGTCCCCCTACGGCACACGTATTATTTTCTGGCAAAACCAGAGGTGTACCATAGATCTGCCCTAACTCTTCTGGGAAAAAAGGCGTGATATTAAAAAAAAATCTGAGGACTCACTTATGTATAGAAGATAATTATTAAACCTACTTAAAACGTTATTTTAAACCCAATTCGGTTCGTAGGTTCGGCACATGACGCCAAAGATTGCCGAACTTACTCGATTATAACTGAGAATGACAAAAATTATCGAGAGATAATAAAACTTCGGGAAAATTTACGAGCTGGCGTTACACGGGGTTAACTTCAGTTGGTTTTTCTAATTGGGTTCGACACGTGGCTTTTAAGGGAGCGTTTAAATTTTATTAATATTTTGCCTACTGTTATAAAGTGGTTAATATTCTTTAAAATTGTGTCATGAAAATAATATTCTATTACTAAGTAGACAAGAAATGAAATGAAATTGTTTATTCTGTAAATAGGATATGGGAATCACTTTTACACGTCATATTAAAAAAATATTTAAAATAAGCTGAGATGTTCGGTATATAATGTAATACATAATAAATCGGTATAAAGTATTGTATTAAAGCCTAACCACCTCGTTGATCTTTTGGTCATAAGCGCTACTGCTGAACATGAGGTATTGGGTTCAGTTCCCAGGTCGGGCAAAGTGTTATTGGGTTTTTCCATCAGGAATTTTTCAGTAGCAGCCCGGAGTCTGAATTTGTGCCCTATTGATGGAATGAAATTAAATTAAATTTCTCGTTCTGTAAATAGGATATCGGAATCACTTTTACACGTCATATTAAGAAATAAATAAAAAAATAGGCTAGATGAGTTCGGCGTTTCCTATCTGACTACTCTGAGAAGAAATGCCGAAACAAACTCAGAGGTCACACTCTCTTTTAAAGTCCAGACATAATCTTGGTCAGGCCCTATGAGGACCGTGTAGATTAGTGTCTGAAATGTTATTTTGAGGAAAGAACCACACAGATTTGAGTGGACCTGACCAATCAGTGCAAACATTTGTCAGTAATTGTAAGGCAAGTAGGTAGTATTTTAAAATTATCAGAGCAAGTTAACATTCAATATTACATGGATTAGCATTTAATATTCAGTATTTGGCCATAAGCCAATAGTTGCGTCAACCCTTCATCACATTACTAATTAATTGTTCTAACATACAATGAAATAACGTTGTGGTAAATCACAAACAGGCATGAATAATCAAACAAGCAAATAAACAGTTTTGGAGCTAAATAATAACATACCTTCTGTCTCCCTAAAGGGTTTGGCAGAAGTGTAGATACATATAGTACGTTTGTCCAGTTACCTATATTTAAGTCCCATGTAATAGGGGGCGAGCCTATTGACATCATTGACATCAACCGGGTACAAATCTACTACTGCTACTGAGAAATTCCTATTAGAAAAAGCCAATAACACTTTGCCTGACTTGGGAATCGAAGCCAGGACCTCATACTCTTCAGTAGCGCTTGCGGTTACTAGACCAACGAGGCATTCATATAATTTATCAATTATTTTTGTGCAAATATTATAGGTACGTAACTTATTTTCTATTTATGGTAAATGGAAGATTTTGAGAATATATACCGGAAAATTATGCACAGAATATTCGTAAGGATTCTCAATTTTTCTGGTTGAATATACCAACAAGTTTTTTTTTTTTAATGGGGTGTGGCTGTGTCATGGACACGGCCGGGTGTCTTTCGTGAAAACGTGTTCGTTACGAGTAATATTTTCTTTGAGACGAATTCTTTGAACCTTTAGCTACAGAGTGGTGTAATTAAATTTAGATGTAGATGATAGATATATAGCTGCAGCATCAAACTGTATCCCCCGATTATCGGCAGTTTTTTTAATTACCTCCCAATATGGAAGCAAATTCTAAAAAGTATTCACGTCAAAATTTCATGGACACAGTTTACCAATAACACAAAAAAAACTACATGTAACCTCGTAAAAACAATATAGCAATAAATTGCTTGCAAAATATTTTCACCTCGTGCGGAATATTATTTTCCACGTTCAGATATTTTGCTGCTAAACTTATTACGGGGACATAACTTAATTTCAGTGCAAGTGACTAGGCAATTACCGGATTATACGGCAAAACAAGCCATTTTTTTTTTCATAAACTTTATAAAAATTACTCGTGCATAAACTCAGGAACGTTTAAAAGGTTTCTGACATTTTGAAGCATGTTCATGACATTTATAAATATCCTGTAGCTGTGGTGGAGTTGACAGTTATGACGGTGAGACGATGAAGAAAGTGAACATCAAAAAGATTTACAAGGACGGCTTTTAGTGATAGATTTCGTAGGATATTAACTCTGAATAACAAGTCTGTGTTTTAGAAAATAATAAACGACAAATGTGAAGAAAATTTCAGATACTTATAATTTTCGAGATTGTCTTTTGTAAATGGTTATTTAATTTATTGGCATCATTTTTATTGTGTGATCAATCAGAAATATAAGCCATACAAATTACATTTCGAATATGATACACTTTCTTTTCAATCAAAATATTTATGAACTAACATAAATAATGTTAAAGTTAATAAGTAGCATTACCTACCATATTTGTTGAACATAGGTATTTACAGAGTAGATGTATTTTCATTTTTAGTTTACAAAATATTTACAAACAATTTATAACTAATTAATTAATAAAAGTAGCAAAATTATATACTAACTTAACTAAAACTATTTACAAACTAAAATATAGCATCGAAAAATTCATCCGCATCGCTGTCGGCTGGTAATGTACCCAAGAGACTGGCCGCATTGCCACGTTGTATGGCAATGCTGAGCGTCTGCCCAAGGTAAAAACCAGCCCTTGGGTCACGGGAAGTGTCAAATAGCCGTTTGGAGATTTCTTTAAAGAGGCCGTGAGCACTCGGACCCCACGGCCCGAGGGTTTCAACCCCAAACGGCTCGAAAATATAATTGCCAACGAGGTTATTATACTTACGCCGCTTGAGGTTTTCTGCAGCCGCAGCGGCAGCACCAGCACAGCACGCTGAGCCAGGAAGATGGGATCACGCAAGAGTGTCGACACATGTTACATCCCACACTAAAGGCCTACCCACCTTCCATGGAAATAATGACATGCCATCCGGTCTCTTGCCATCGTCGCGTGCCAAGTCATTGGGTTCTAATACGGCTGGAACGCCGGCGGTGACAAGAGCTCGTCGGATGATGTCGTTAATGTTCGCGTACCGCGCTAAGCGACCTACACTTCGGCTGCAAGACAGGCCGTGATGTCCGAGACTATTGACAATAGTCACAGTGACAGCGATGAGGAGAACAGCCTGGAGCTCCTAGTCGTAGGGAAGCAGCGAGACGAAATGTAGTGTCGCCGAACAAGGTACCTATGTTTGACGACGGTCCCGGGGCGGCAGAGGCACATTTCACCAGTTATGTTTAAGTCCCATATAATATTGATTTATATTGATTTATAATTCAATTAATGTATATTTATTTTATTTTTAATCATTTAAATATCTCATTGTATGTTGCACCGGTCGACGTCATAATGTATTTGGCGGTTGTTGTCATGATAATAAGAACCGCATCAAAATCCGTTCCGTTTCGTAGTTTAGAAGAACAACGCAGTCACACGATTTTTTGCATTGAAGGTACCTAATTTCTGTAGAAGATAGATTTTTTAATTTTAATGTAGCTATTATGACACAGATATTGGGTATTTATTTATATAGTTTCTCATTCACAACACAACACACTCATGTATGTAACAACATTTTATTTGATTTTGTGAGCTTTTCATGTTTACTACTTACCTTTCATTTATTCTGATAATTTATTAAAACGGACACACACTTCCTTGTCTTTATTATTCTAGCGTAATGCACTCGTGGGTTGCTGAAAATCAGCGTCAGGTGGTACTCTTTGTGTTGCCATCTCACATTATGCTGAGCTGAGGCCCGTTTGGCATTATAATCATTGTTTTCTGTTTTTTTTAGTTAATGTAATGCCAATAAACGCGTTTTTCTTTCTTCTTTCTTTCTTTATGGGGCGAGGATATTGCCATCAACCGGACGCAAATCTGTGCTAGACTCCGGGCTGCTACTGAGAAATTCCAGATAGAAACACCCAATAACACTTTGCTCGACCCGGGAATCGAACCCATGACTTCATGCTCAGCAGTAGTGCTTACGACCAGCAGACCAACGTGGCAGTCAAACCTACCATATTCTTATCCTTTATTTCATTTATATACATATACACAATATTTACATTTTTAAATATTTTTATAAAAACCATACAAAATCATTTAAAAATATAAAAATAATAATAAAAATTTTAAATTGTGGCCCATCGGCATCAGGAACAGGGTCCAAGCTGCCGGTGGTCAGGGCTCTAGAGAGAGGAACCTCCTCACTATGCGTGCCGTGTCTAGGAGAACTGCTTTCTGAATCAAGCCCTTGACCCAGCCGCGCAATGAGAGTCTCCTGAGGTGTTGGTCGAGGCTCTCCGCTATTAGGCCATTAACCATTACGATTATCGGTACAATGATTGCGGAGTCCACATCCCACATGTTGACAACCTCGTGTGCTAAGTCAAGATACTTGATTTTTTTATCTTTCTCAGCTTTCACGAGATTCTCGTCATGAGGGACAGCGATATCAACAATCATTGCATCTATCACCATAATATCAGGCTTATTAAACCTACCATATTATCATTACGGATATTAAAATACAGGGTTATAAGTAGAACCAGTAGTCATCTCCCATTTTCCCGTGTAACTAGGACAAGAGTTCTAGGTCAAGGTGCAAGCGACCTAAACCTGTTATAGGGAGCTAATGCAGTTCCTGTATTGGGTCAAGACCACAGTTTCACAGGTATGCAAAATGTATATATGCTTGGAAGATACCTGTATTCAGTCAACCTTACACTGTTAGTCCAAGGAAATTCAATTTATTTGCAACATATTCAGTTACAGTTTAATTTTTGCCAATAATTGATACTAATGTGTCTCTCACTAACAATTAACGCAGTTTTTAACCCTCGACCGAAAAAGAGGGGTGTTATAAGTTTAGCGTGTGTATCTGTGAATATGTGTGTCTGTCTGCGCCATCGTAGCTCCCAAACGACTGACCCCATTGAGTTTTTGTTTTTTTTTTGTTTGAAAGTTGATCGAGAGTGTTCTTAGCTATGATTCAAGAAAATCGGTTCAGCCGTTTGAAGATTATCAGCTGTTTTCTAGTTGATGAATTGATGTAAGCATCTTCCACAGGTTTGATCGATTTGGAATTTGGTATTTTGTTACTTAAATGATATTAGAAGAACATAGTAACCTTTAACTGATGCTGCAGCATCACCTGGAATTTTCAGGATACCCAACTCCCTTAACAACTTACAGCACAGGTATCGTATTAGGGCTCATTGGAATGGTCTCAATTAATAGATTATAGATAGATGCTGAACAGGGTCATGGTGATGGAGTAGGAAAGAGAAATGAGGAAATGTATGTGTCGGGGGACATATTTTTTTTTAAATTTATGCTTGTTATCTGAAAGGTACTAGTGCACTTTTCTGTAGCGATACTTTTCGTCACTTGCCTGTTTTGTGATAGATTTGACTTTGGACGCAAGTCTAGTACTAGTGCATCCGTTTTGTTGAGCTGACTTGAGTCATAGTATATAAGCTAGCAGGTAAATAATAAAAAATAAAGTTAAATATATGTATTCAAATGCATAAATACCATTCATTCAACAATAGTAACTCACCTTTTATAACTCGTCTATTTCGCGCCTAGTATGATAGTTTATAAAATCTTTTTTTCTTTCTAATTCCGAACACATACAACATCCAATACAAAGCACTAATTGTAAATTCAACTAATTAATTAACGACTAACCAAACCACTCAATAAAATAGTAATAAATACTTCCTTTAATACAAGCTTGCAAGTTAACAACAAACGCAGCAGAACGGAATATAATTAGTTATGTTTTTAATTAATAAAACGTAGCTAGCTTATTTTCATATCATTATTTTCTTTTTCCCAGACCTTGTTAATTGAACATTTTAATTTAGCTCGATCAAACTATACTGGTACTCTGGAAAATATTAAAATCGCTATTTAAAAGCTGTGGTTTACAAAAATAGCTGCATAGAGTTTTTATGTTTTATATCGAGTAAGCTGACTGTCAGAGGAGGTCGTAGCTAAGTAATAATAGCCGCACGGGTCGATTTATCAGGTTAACCTACGCTTGCCGGAGGTGGTTCGTGGATGGGTGACCATCTTTACATACCGAGACTCCGTCATCGTGCCTCAGAAAGCACGTTAAGCCGTTGATCCCGGCTGTCATTCGTGGATCTTTGACAGTCGTTACGCGAAGCCCGAAAGTCTGACAGCCAGTGTAACCAAGGGTTATCGTATTACCCAGTCACTTGGAGTGGAGGTCAGATAGGCAGTCTCTCCATATAAAATACTGCCATTCAGCTGCATCCGGTTAGACTGGACGGTAACCTCAACATAGTTGGAAAAAGGCTAGACAGATTGAAGCTGATAATGTCGGAATAAATTAAAATCGACTATGAATTAATTATTGGGACTCTGAGTAGGTACCTACTTTTCGCAAAAAAATCTGATGCATTAATGTAAACTCAAATTCAGCAATTCAAGGCGTTAATGAATAGGAATATGAAAAGATTGTAAGGGTAGTTTGAAATCGACCACACGCAGTCAGCAAGTGTGGTGATGATTGCTTGTTTCTGTAGAGAAAAGACCTTTGTAAATTGGGACTATATGACATATTTACTATTTATATCAAACAAGCCTCTGCTCGCGACTTCATCCGCGTGAAATTTCAGCCCCCCATCCACCTATCGTCGCATCCTATCGCCCCACCCGTGTTATTACTTCGTTTTCGATTACCGTTCTCTCTGAGTTTTTGTATTTAGCTCGGCTCCTAAGGGTCGCAGCGTAATCGTAAGTAGCCTATAGCCTTCTTCAAGAATTGGGCTATCTAATGCATAAAGATTTTTTCAAATCCGGCTGGTAGTTCCAGAGATTAGCGCGGTCAAACAAAAAAACCAACTCTTCAGCTTTAATAATAAAAAAAATATATAAACAGGCTATAAAATAACTAGTAATTTTTTCTCACACGCGTCTCTTATAAAAACAAGAATAGATTAAGGGCTTACAACTAAAAGCTTACAACAAAACTTTGGGATGTATTTAATAGCATTTTAAATTTTATATCAGCACTTTTAAATAATAATACATGGATAATTTAATATTATCACTTTAATAAATATGAACCAAATTTCTGCGAGCAACTTGGAAGTAGCGCTCGCCGGCCGCTGCCACGGCACCGCTCGCTTAGCTCGCACGGCTCGCGTACGGTTGGTCACAGTTCTAACCTAACCTAACCTATATCACCCAGTTCAAAATGACGAATCATACAATCTGCCTGCGACTAGTTTTTTTTTTTTTTTTTTTTAACGTTGTCCCACACTAAGAATTTCTTCTTGTATCGTGGGTGCGTTTACAAACATAGAAACTCACATACACTAACACCCAGACCCGGAACAACTACTTGCAGATCATACAAATATTTGTTCCGTGCGGGGATCGAACCCGCGACACGTTGCGCAGCAGTCGATCGCTCAGCCACTGCGCCAACCGTGTCGTCTTAATTAGACAATCCTGCGACATAGTAATAAGCTAAGCATGTTTATAGTGGAAACCATTATTTTTATAGTTCATTCAATTAATTATAAAAGCTAAACATTTTAAAGACTGAAACATTATTTTTAAAGTGCATTTATATGTTCCCCGAAAACTTTTCTGATAAAGGAATATCCGAGTTACCCAATAACATTTCAAAAGTACTCGTATTCACTTCAATTTTTTTTCTTTAAACCAGATGAAATGGATCATTTTACATTCAGATTTCATATTATCGGCACAAAGGCATTTATATAACCGCGAAGGAATAAGTTTTCAACGGGGAATTTATAAATTTTATTTTACAGGAAAGCTCTGGGTGATTTTTATAAGATTAAAAGGAGTTTTGGCAGCAAAATCTTGCCTTAGATTTACGAGAGATTCCATCGAATTGGAAACTGTTTCGGAAATGCTCGCGGATCATTTTTCAATAATCTCCGGATTGCGGACGGCCAGGTGCTGGGTAGGTTATTATTGGCAAAAATATTTTTATTTAACATCTGTTTAATTTTGCTTAGGATGTTTCGGACTACTTTTTTCTGCCCTTGGGTTTACAAAATCTCAGTTACATAAGGGACGAAAATAAATATGAATAATCTAAACTGATTGATATCCAGGCAATACACGTTTTCTACACAATATAAGGTAGTATGTTTGTACCACATAAAGTGTGATTACACAATATGAAAATATACCTATCTACTAGAGATAATTATGTGATGTGATGGTTTGTAAGAGCACAGAACAAAAAATGGTTATCGATCATTAATCTAACTCGATGATTACGTTTTATCTGTCAATCCAGCTCTGTTACAGTTTTACTTGCTAGGATTGTTTCACTAAGTAATTGTCTATGAACTCTTAAGGACAATAGTAGCTCACTGGAGCAAACCTAATTCAAATAAATACGGTTCATTGCCCCCGAAGGTTTGACAAGACCATTCATTGGTGGGTGAACAATATTTTGGTTGTACTGGTACCTTTATTAAGAAACAATCTGTTCCTGCCGATTGTTATCTTTTAGCTTTCATCTTAGCAAAATGGATTAAGGCGTGACTTTGCGGAAATCCATTATAAAATACAATAAACGACGTATATTTAGTAATCTAATCCGCTTAAATGTTCTTAAAGAGTCATAAAGAACCCTGTGTGAAATCGTCACTTGTTTCACCTCTCAACGAGGCATCCTCAGGATGACGATTGTTGACACGACGTGTTGCCACGTCAAGCGACGAACGCATTAATTATGCGTCGTCTATTGTATTTCATCTTAGTTATTATTAAACGATAAAAAGGTGCCTTGTGATTTGAAACATTTTAATTGACACTCGTTGAAACAATGTTTTCTTCGATATTCATATTTTAACATGATATAATATCACGCCTGTTTTCCACTAAGGGTAAGACAGAGATGCGCGTATAGTATACGCACATTTCGCCAGTTATGTTTACGTCCCATGTAATAGGGGAAGAGCCTATTGCCATCAAACGGGCATAAATCCAGACCAATAACAGTTTGCCTAACCTGGGAATCGAACCCAGGACCTCATGCTCTGCAGTAGCCCTTGTGACCACTAAGCCAACAAGGCAGTCTTCTATTTTAATTTGATGAATCATTCAAATATTTTCATACATACGTTTTTAGCTTCCAAATATTTCATTCGAAACGCAAACATTTTTATATTTCCCTTTTGAGAGGCAAAATCCGTGGGCAAGATTATAAAATGAATTGAAAAGATCTTAAGACATTCCCACACTGTTCATTGTTCAAATGCTTTAATGTAATTAATAAGGATTCTCCAGTAATACAGAATGGTTAATAATTGTAGGTTTGAGGATAGGGATTATGACTAAAATTTTGTTTTCTCCGTCAGGTAGATTACAAAAAAATATTTTTTTTTTTTATCAAAAGATTACGGCGACACATTGAGTTAAAATGTGGCGTGACGTCACGCCTAGTTAGATTTTATACCGAATTGTGACGTAGCGAGCAGACTCCCCTAACTTTAATGCGTTTTATCTAAGTAATTTTTTATTAATATGATAAAGCTAAAATACGTGTCTAATATGTTTTTATTATCTGACTGACGGACTAAATAGAATTGAGTGCGTCCGTTTTTTTTACCCAAGAATCATCCTTATTACGGTAGGTTACCTTATATTATGTTCCTGAAAAATACGTGTTTAGAAACGTTAGTTCTACATGTTTTCGATTGGAACTTGATAGATCGCGGTATACCAATCGGTCAATCAATCGAGTACAGAATACATAGTTTGATTAATGATCGAATATAGAACAAAGATGTAAAAAAAATAAGGTTACATTTGAGAAGTATTAAATGTAAAACATTATTTTAAAGTCACTGTATTGTAAAGCATCTTTAGAATATTTTATTTTATTCGGGAAACACTACCATAGAAACCATTTTTCTAATTATCGAAAGCTTTCTTGTTGAATTAAAACACATAAATCCTTTCACAAAATTAAAATACTTATCTAACTCCGGGAGGTAAGCGTGACAGAAGCAAAATAGGTACGGATTTAGCATTCTCGTATTTTCTTTGCTTTATTCAAACGTAGGCAATTAGGTACTAGAAACAATGCTTTAAGAAAGTGAGCTATAAAATGTTTGGCGTATTTTCTAACTAACTTGATCGTCGTGGATTCACACGAATTTGAAAGTGAAGTTTAGAGAATATTTCACATTCAATCATTTGTAATTGAAAGTTATAATTATAACATGAAAACGTCTTTTCGCTCGGAGTGCTGGTTCAATATTTCTGAAATTCAAAAATATGTAAGATTTCAATTGCTAATAACTACAAGACTTTTAATGCTACAGTAATGGTTGAGCACGCAAAAGATAGGTAATATTTATAAAAAAAAACAGGCAGGATATAATTTGCCTATGACGTCATATCGCGGAGGCAGGCGCATGTGCGCGACCGTCTTTTTTTATTATATGTCGAAATTCCAATTAGCGTGGTGCAAAAACATCTTCAGCTAGAACAGTGATTCTGGTTCACAGGACTACTAGGACCTTAAGAGATATAACAAAAATATTTCGTAAAAAAGAGGTAAAAATGCATATGAAGTTGACAATAGCAAAATAATTTCATGTAAATGCTCATATCGGCCGTAAATATGCTCACCTTGCTTCATAAGGAATACAATGAGCCTAAAAAATCTAGTGCCGAGCAAATACAATAGCAACGGCCGTATCAGAAACCGTAAGAAAATTTGGTGCAAATTTAAGATGTCAACTCATATCAGCCGTAAATCTGCTCAGAACTGAAAAATATCACAATCGTTGAAAGATTGCATCGTCAGGATAGGAAAAGATTGGGCACGCCACAATTGCGGCGATAAGTCCCCTCTTTGAGGAGTGGCTTGAGAGGCGCCATGGCGTCCTCACCTTCCGCCTGACGCAGGTCCTCACCGGACACGGTTGTTTCGGGAGGTTCCTGTTCCGCGTAGGGCGGGAGGAAACGCCCGGGTGTCACCACTGTGTGGATCGCCCGGAGGACACGGTGGAGCATACGGTGGAGGTCTGCCCGGCTTGGGCGGAGCACCGCCGTGTCCTCACGGAGGCGATCGGCGGCGGCGATCTCTCGCGTCCGGCCCTGGTTCAGGCCATGGTTCGGAGCGAGAGTGCATGGGAGGCCGTCACCTCCTTCTGCGAAGCAGTTATGCTCGCGAAGGAGGAGGCGGAGCGCGCGAGGGAGATGCAAGCTGCACGCCCTCGCGGCCCTAGTCGCCGCAGGAGACGCCCCGGGCGTCGGGAGTCCAGAGCCGACTTCCGGCCACCGCAGGCGCGGGCTTGCGGACGGTGAGCAATGGGCAGCTCGCCGTCCGATAAGGACCAGGCCCGTGTCGACGGCGCGTTGTGTTCCACGCGCGCCTCAAAGAGATGCCAAAATGATGATGAGATGAGAGTCCAAAATGCATGTGCACGCTTCTGCTACTCTGTTCCCCCTAGAAGTCATGTCACCCCCTTTCTTAACAAACATTTTATTCTCAAGATGAAGTCGAGACGAAAGTTACATCTAGCGTGCCTGCTTTTTGGTGTCGTTAAGTCACAGAAACCGAAGTATTTGTACGACAAGTTTAGTTGGATGGCTAGTAGACGGGATTGCGCGCCCAGGCAATGTGCACAACAACTTTCAACACAGTCGCATAGGACAGCAGCTTTCAGAGGCACTTTCCGATACGCTGCATCTAAGGTGTGGAATAACATCCCACCACCAATAAGGGTACTGAGCACTATCCACACGTTCAGAACACGTTTACGGCAGTATCTGATAGATTCGCAACAGAAACTAGATATGGTCGCCCTGAATGTTTCACTTATATGAAATACAATACAATACTTAGCTTAAAACATAATTCCTCTTACGTCAAAACAATATATTTGGTATGGTGGTTGCGCACGCTCGGTGATTTTCCGTCCTTTGCTGCCTGAAAAGTCAAACAAATACAGTTCAGCACAAGAAAATTATGGTAATAAATGAATGATGCTTACCTTCTTTTATTAACAGTGTACCTACTTCATCTATTGATATATGTACTTCACTTTCTTATTATCTTTCTTCACTATTTTATTATTATTTATAACTATTCATATGTTTTATTCAAACACCCCACAGTAATTTTTTGCATGTCTTAAAACTAAATAGCAGTCGGTGTATCTGTCCGCCGCGGTTGGCGGCCTGTTGCGCTTTGTGAGTGCACGAATCAATCTAGTCTAGCTAATCGTTAAGAACAGGTTTTGCGTGGACAGTTCCTATTGTTTTCATATACATATTTTTTATTTTTGTAATTTAGATTTGATTACTAGTTTATTTATTTATTTGGAAGTATATAAATTATGTATTAGGTATGTTGAAACTGTTTTGTACTCGCCGTCACTTGTCCCTACTTATAGGTTCATTAGAAAACCAGCGTCAGACAGCATCTGCCTGGCATTAATGCTGAAATGAACCTTTTTGGCGCAGCCGTGAGGCACACACTATTATTGTTAAAATATTATTTTCACTTTTTTTTAATTTTGTATTTAGTGTTTCACAAACTGTGTCCAAATAAACATTATTCTTTCTTTCTTTCTTTCTTCTTTAGATGTCAGCACCAACCGACGGGGTCGAAAGACCAATGCCTGCTGGGGTTGCGGGTTTGTCCGAAAGGGATAACGCGGCCCCGGCACACAGGCAACGGAAGGAACACGGGTGGGTTTTAGTCAGTAAAAGTCTGACACACCCTCTCGCTCTGCCCAGAGCGGGAGTAGTCATTTGATGATTTCCCACCCTCAAAAAAAAAAAAAAAAAAAAAAAAAAAAAAAAAAAAAAAAAAAAAAAAAAAAAAAAAAAAAAAAAGGATAGGAAAAGATTAAATAATATCGTTAAAGTTTGATATTATTTCACCACACGTTTTCACGAAACTCTGCGGCGCGGGCTCGAACTGCACCAAACAATTTTTTTTTGTTGTTGTAAATAATATATCGAGACTCCTAACTCAACTAGGCTTATAGAAGAAAATGCCTTCTATGTGCATTAAACAAGCTGATCTCAATTCATCTACTTTAATAGAAGAGTACTTAACTACATATTGAAATGAAACCTGATTGAAGTAAAAACTGTTTTCAACAAAATTCAAAAGTCATTTATTCAAACTAGTCTGAGAATCAGCACTTTTCGAACGTCAAAATTACATAAGACAGTCCCCCAAAACGCCCACCCTTCACCACTTCCTAGTGCATTAGCTGGGAAGAAGAAGAACACATGTTGATGAACGGTTCATCCATCGACAAACAAACCAGAATAGTCTGATGAAAGCGAGTTCAAAAACTAGATAAACTTGGTAAAAAGGTAAAGGCTTGAGTGATTGGTACATTTGATCAAATAGGAAAAATCGCTTACATAAGCTATGTATTCAGCTTGAGCGTGTTTTTCAGTACTACTTACTGAAGAGCCAATCAAAACTAATCAATTTTATGATTAGTTGCTATAAATTGAGAACTTGTGAAAGTCTAATAAAGCATTACTTAAGAATTTTAAATTTCTTACCTTACATACAAATAGATTTTGAATTTCGTGGGCTACATTGAAGGAATCACTGTATACAGGATGGCTCAAAAGTAGTGGTCCAAAGGCAAATGGGGTAAAGCGAATATGGCCACATAACATTTAAAAAAATGTTGGAATATTCTAAACAGTTCATAAAATTTCGCTAATTTAATAATTTTCAAGAAATTTTACACTTTCACTTGAATTTTACGATCCTGTGACAGAAATTTTCGACGTAGCGAAGGAGAGAAGTAGGTACATCTTATGCACTTACTTACATACATACCTTTCTATACTTGCAAAACCTCAATATCAATATTGTCAGATGCAAATTCATGGTAGAAACTTCAGATCCATAGTTTCATTCGTTTTGGTAGATCTAATCCCAACGGAGTTTTATTAATATATTAAGAAAGCAGTGTATAAAGTGCCGCTAGCGGCATAATAGTGGCGCTGCCTCAGCCCGGCTAAAGTGCCGTAAGCATTGCATTGTCATTGTGACTGTCACTGAGTCACTGCCACTTGTTATTTTGTTTGATTGTTGAGGTTAGTTCGCTGTAAAACACCACATTATCATAACATTACATTCTCTTGTGCCTAAACGGACCCTGGCACTCGCTACGCTCGCTTGGCTTGTGCGTTGTGTGGTCACAGTTCTAACCTAACCTACCTTTCAGCCATTTTCATTTGCTACTTCATTTTTCGTAAATTCAGTCACTATAGTGACTTTTGATATAATTATCTTTCTAAAATAAATACGATCAATCAATACAAAGGGCGGCGAACTAATCTCAACAATCAAACAAAATAACAAGTGACAGTGACAATGACAATGCAATACTTACGGCACTTTAGCCGGGCCGACGCAGCGCCACTATTATGCCGCAAATAGCAACTCTGTATCCTTTAGAGATAACGTGCCGCTAGCGGCAGTCTATACACTTCCTATTAAGAAAATACATGTTGTTATAGAGTTTCGTGGTTTCGAGAATTTAGTTCTACGAGTGTTTCATAAATACTCGAAGTTTGTACAAATTAAAGGTTGGTTTTCAGGAGTGGATTGTTTGTCACTTCTCCTATCATAATTCGATCTACGTGTACTAAGACTGAATCTACACTAGTGAGGGTACGGTTTTAACTCCGTATTTGTCCATAGATCCGTTTTGAGAATTTATTTGAACCGGCTCCGATCCGAATCACGTCCTTCTTTCCAGGGTTATCCAATAACGAGTAGTATTATTAAATTAAAAATGCCTACAAGGCAATGCCATAAAGGTTTTTTTTGTTTTGCCAATCAGAAATTTAAAAACGTGATTTTAGTTAAGCAAAAAAAAGATTTTTTAATTCTTTAAAAAATTTATTCTACAAATATGTTTACATATGCCAAGAAACACTAGTACCTATTATAACTACTTTGACTCACATGAAACCATTCTGCTTTAATCCTCTCTCCAATATCCGATGAATTCCCGAATAGAAATTCTGCCAAAGGGACAGTGAGGAAAACCATAAAGCCGATTGTACACGGATATCGTCAAAGAAAACAATGAACGGATTGATAAAGGACCAGACGGGGCGGTGTGCCCAAGGCTTGCAACCATAGAGATCGAATGAGATTGATTAATACGCCGACGTAGATTGACTACAGATTGAGATTCCGTAGGCAATAAGCAGATTGTCAATGGTTTGGGGTTGGTTTTAACAAAGGAAATAATTACTTTGAGGTAATCTTTTATAATAATTTACATTATTTATTTATTTACTTATTAACACTTTAAGCACACAAATGTACAGAGGCGGACTTAATGCCATAGGTAATTATTTCTACTAGCTTATAATAATATGGGTGCACTTGCATAGTACATAATCGTCGGTTGGTCAATGTCAATGTCAAATTATTTATTTCAAATAGGCCGCCTTTTGAACGTCAAAATTGACAAAAAAATCGAATTGTTTCTAGTTGGTTGGTGCGTCATTTCATACAAAAACATCTAACGAGTTTCTGCAAGTTGACTTCGGCCCCTCGTAAGCCTTCCAAAGATCCGGGACCCCAGGGACCCGACAAATGTCAGAGACATAGAATAATAACAATCTATTATTACTGTTTAGCCCATTAAAGGGCAAAGGTCTCCCTTGCCTCCTTCTCAGGGTTCCATCTATTGCTATCTAAGCCAGTCCTTTTATTCCAGTCCAGAATTTCAATTAAATTGGAATGCATCACATCTATTAATTTTTGGTAATTCAATTTATAAAAGGTTTCGAGGTTTTAGGAAACTCGTCCGTTAAGGTACAACTCCGTACCAGACCGCCGGACTGGGTTCTATGTATTTCTATGAAATACCTTCCGTAGCTAGCGACACGTCGGATTCATAGAAATACACAAAAACCAGTCGCATCGATGCTCCTGTCGCCTGCGGTCGGCTACAGAATGGTACCTTTATGGAGTTTTTCTTCATTCTGTCATATTAAATAAGTTTTGTTTTTTTATTATGACCGTATCGGCTTCCACGAAGTTTTCAAAATTCTTTTCAAACATTGTCTTATTCCAATTTTAAACATTTGAGTTTTTCTGAATGACCAGTACCTATTCTGTATTCATAAAATTGTAAAGTAATTCTTGTGCCTTGTTTACGCGTAAAAAAACAACAAAAGGTTATCTTAGTATTTTTCTCTTTACCAAGCAATATTTCTTAGAAAATAATATGTAAAAAAGAAGAGCGATTCCATCGCAGTAAAGTGGCTACCCTTGTCACCGTGAGAGAATACGACAAGTACTTCCGTGGCTGATATCAGCTGAAAGATCCTTTAATGTAACATTGAGAGTCAATAGTGATACACTGACGTGTAGTTAGGCACTTACTAGTATTATGTAACCCAAACGATTATCAACTTTAACCTATACAGATTAAAATTGATATTTGTTTGAAAGCACCGAGATATTTGAAAAAACGCTTTTTCAAAAAATTGGGCCGACTTTCGAAGGCAAGCAAAAAAAAGGGTCTTTATTTCATGCAAGCTTTTTATACAGTGAAATGAATTCAAAGTTACGATTACTTATGCTAATTTCATGCATAAGGAACATAATGTATTATTATATAAAATTAATAAGCTTCAAACGCTTCATTTGACATAGTGACATAACAATATATAATCGAAGACAATAATAAGAATAAATCCGCAACTAAATACAACAACCACTGAAATATTGAGTGCATGAATCCAATCAGCCGGGCTATACTACTGCATATCACTTTTTTGGCGGTTTTGACGTACAAAAAAACAAATTGTTGAACAAGGTGCATGACAGATGTCAGATTGTATTATAGTATAGGTACTTAAGTATAGTACCCATATGATGTTTGGTATTGTATGGTACCCGTAAATGTGTTACTTTTACTGATTCTGTGCGTGTTTTCTAGCTGAAATAAATACATATTCTTTCTTTTCTTAAAACAGACGTTTATTAAGCTACCACAGGTTGGTAGGAATAAGAGCTTGCACAAAGTTTTGTGGCCAACAGAATTGAGAGTTTCACTATTTCTTACTTTGTTTTAAGCCCCCCGTTGCGGGCACAGCTGCATCTTGCAAAAAACTGTTGGCTCCGAGCTTAAACTGCAAAAGATTGTACAGAAAGTCTGTAACAGTAAATTGTGGTGGACCGCATACCGCAGCTTCGAGGCATAATGGTATTTAGATTGTTGTTAGAAGTAAGTTTCGGTAATAAAAGTAATTTTTTTGAAGGTGTTGGTTTCGACTCCTCGAACGCCTTACAAAGGTCTGGGACCCCAGGGTCCCGAGAAATTTCCAGAGACGTATAATAACAATCAAACACCTAAGCAGGCTCTTGCTGGGCAGCTGGATTATGAGTTTGATTCAGAAAGCAGTACTCCTGAACACGGCTGGCATTGTTAAGAGGTTCCTCTCTCTGAAGCCCTGACGACCGGTAGCTTGGGCCCTGTTCCCGATACCAGTGGGATACTTTTTATATATTTTTAAATGTTTTTAAATCTATTATTTAAATTTATGATTTATATGTAAATAATGTAATTAAACATAATAATAATCTTTACTGACATGACATTAGGTTACAGAATCATTTAAAGCCTCTGAATCCCAAACTAGGTAAAAACCTGTATGTCAGGAGTCAGTGCCTTCCCCCATTTTCAATACAAAGATATAATAGGTGTACTAGTTTCTAAAGGTCCAAACAGTTTAAGCTGCTGGTGTTGTGCAGCCTCCGATGGAACAGTATCATAACCAAGGCTAGGATAAGAATCATCAACATTGGACTCTGCAGCAGTAATGGTGAGGACATTCAGTTTGGGGCACTCGATGTTGATGGACCTGCCCCATCCTTATGTTGCTCTGCCATCAATAATTCAACTGCAGAAAAGTATGGGCGTCTTGTAGCTCTTCTGATTTTAGGCAGTTTGTTCACCATTATTACCTCAGATTATACTTATTTTTAACTATCACTCCTGCTTTAGTCAAAAGTTAAAATTTCACCTCATCTGTAATCAAGCCATTAGTTGCAGTCTCGACATACCTGCTAGATGACTAACAATTCTTTCATGGTTTTAGTGGACATCTTTCTTTTCTGTCTAGGATTTGCCAAAATTATAGACATATCCACATTAAGAATGAAAGCAATGCCTGTAAGTTTATTACGTAGCCCGCCAGTACTAGGTTGGGGACGAGTCCAAGAAACACAGTATGCATCAATCACACATATAAAAAATTACTTAGTGTTAAGAGTTTATTCGTATAGTCTTGTCATAAAAATTTTAACCAAAACGCGGAGAGGATAGGATAGTTTTATTTTCGATTCAATAATTATTCGAATTTACGTTCCGTTTACGTCGCACATTCATACTACAGTCCGGCCGATGAAAAGATGCGTTCCTGACATCTGTCAGTTGGACAATTTTTAGTAATAATAAGGGTCAAATTCGCAAAACATTTATTAGTTAGAATGAAACTGACAGGTGTCAATAACGCATTCTCTCGACGGCCGAACTATAGATCCTCGACTGGTCCAAGTCTTCGATCTTTGTTACTCTCCCTGTTTAGGGTCACAGGGTCTCAGTAACGAGTTCAGTCAATCAAGCTACATATCCGGACACCGGATACGTGATTATTTAAACTTGCACATCAAGTACAGTCACGAGCATAAATATCTTGCAGTTACGCAAGCTAATAGCGATTTTCACCTAAGGTATTAATAGATATTTACAAACATAGTTTCATAGAAACCATACTTTTATGAAAAAAGTATTTTCTCTAAGTTAAAATTTTTATTTCATGAGAAATACACTCTTGAATTTTGCATAGGTACTGTATGTAAGATGCTTGTGACTGTACATACCAAATGTTGTACGCTATTTAAAACCCATCCGGGCTGAGCTTGCGGTGCCCCACTAAGTGGGTCTAGAGCTACACTGCGTACTGAACCTACATATTAAACCACTAGACTGTATATACACCGGGTCAGTTTGCCTAACTTCGGAAGACTTCGGGACTCTCGGCTTCGGGTATTTTAGTGTTCGATAATTTTATGATTAAAGCATTATGTTACTAGTATAAGTAGACGTTTGGCTTAATGTCGTCATAATACTAGAAAAGAATACCATGGTTGGCTTTTCTTATTTATTAATTTAAAATAGGTACGCCAACAGTTACAATTTACATTTATTAATAAAAGTTATATGTATAAGTTCTAATGTATAGACTAATTACAGGAATACACGACATTTACATAGGTCCTTAAAAAAGAAACATGTTCTAAAATACATTTTTTTTTTATTAATAATGAAAAACATTAAAAAAAAAAAATTTAGTGTCTGTCATATATTGTGTAATACTAGCGGCCCGCTCCTGCTTCGCACAGTTCTTACGACTTGACAAAACATCGAGATTTCTTAAGTAAAGGTAGCTTTAATATTAACGTGTTATACACATAAACCTTCCGGAATAAATTCTCCAAACAATGGTAAAAACCTCATCAAAATCTGTTGCGTGGTTTAGAAGAACAACGCGGACATACAGACAAATGCGAATAGCGACTCTGTTTTATAATATGTTAGGTATAGACTTTGGTGGACTGTCTCGCCGACTCTCCTCTTCGTCATGGCAACATTTTTTGTTCTAAATTCATTCATGATAATAGCCAGCTACTGTTCAACACTTTATATAAACCTCGACAAATTTCAATGTGTAGAAAAACTCAAATCCTCCTATATCGTACTTAAATTGCGTCTCTCGCGTTATTAAGAAACCTGATATTTTGTGTAGGTTTAATTATAAGGCGATAATTACTACCATAACTTAGGACTACATTTAGACCTTTATTTTAATCATTGTTATACCCAAAAGTGGCTAAACAAAGCCACATAATTCTTACAAACAGTGAGAACATGCCTTAATAATTATGATCCTAATCTTTTTATGAGAGGCTGTATTAGGTCGGGTACATACTGGTGGTCTAACTACACCTTCTTTAAACATTCTCTGTGTGACCTCGGCATAATTTTGCGTATATTTATATGACAAGGGTCGAGTTCAGGAATGCCGTGAGCGAATTATTTAGGACCGTCCTTACAATTAATAATTATAATTTGTTGGCAACATTTTTGATTGATGTGACCCCAAAGTTTGGTATCGGTCTCGATATGACGTCAATCTAATTATACAAGTTTTTTTAAAGTACTTTTTTATTATAATTTCATCGAACACTTTTGCTCGTGGCAAAGTAACGCTACTAAGCTACGCTTGCCAGGGTTGGTCTGTGGATGGGTGACCATCTTTACATACCGAGACTCCTCCGTGCCTCCGAAAGCACATTAAGCCGTTGGTCTCGGCTGTCATTCTTTTATTGGATCTTTGACAGTCGTTACGGGTCGTCAAAAGTCCGAAAGTCTAACAACCAGTCTTACCTAGGGGGATACCCCTTGATAAGGCTGGTTGTCAGACTTAAAATAAAACTGCTTTAGAGGTGGTGGTAGGCCCCCAGTAGTTCAGAAGATTAGCCCCTACATACAAATTTCACCTCCTTATTTTCTTTCCGTGTGGTTAGTGACTAACCTGGTGTCAGAGTTTTAAAGCCGCCCGTGGGATTCTGACTTGGCTTCACATGCCGTCGACAAATATCTCTCAGGCCGTCGAGAAATATCTCTCATCGTTTCCTCACGATGGTTTCCTTCACCGTTTTTGAAGCAAGTGATAATTATACAACACGCACATGAATACGAAAAGTCAGCCTTTGGTTCGAACTCAAGACCTATGACTTAGCAGCCTGACAGTCACACCACTAGGCCTTTATTCATTTAACTAGCAATCATTAACATAAGTCGCATATTCATTTTGAATATTGAATACGAGGCTTTTGGCTAATTTATCAATGTGTATTTTCTTTTTGTAGTATGCGTTTAGTCTGTGCAGAATAAACAATCACAAGGTTTTTTTTTTTTTTACTTTTGTTTGCTACCTCTTTAAAACATTGTAACGTGTGCACCAACAAGAGCTATTGGATGTTTTATTATTCTTTCATCACAAAAATGAATGTGAAAGCAATCAATAAATAAAATGGAACGTGTGCGCACTGTTTGTATTTTCATTATGAAAGAAAAGCATTCAACGAAATGAATAATTAATTGAATGAACGTTATTTACATTGTTTCATCATTTCGAGAACATACATCCATGAAAAATTTAAGAATTTCTTCTGACTATAAATGATATTATCATAAAATTAAAACTGAGTTTCAGTGATGTGTTTTCTGAGTGAAAATTCTGTATTTTTTCTACGGTAATAAAATAAATAAAAATCCACTTTATTCCATGCAAACTTTCAAAACAGTGAAATGATTTTAAAATTGCGAGACCACTCTTGTGTTAATTTGATATATGGAACATAATGTATTAAATTAAATTTAATTAATTAAATTGTATTCAATTAAAGAAAAAATAGATAGGTATCTAATTTCCAAAAAAACAATAAAAATATATTTAGTGAAGACAGTCAATATTTTTGTAAAATAGACTACTACGATTTTATTCACGTCCATATTTTGGATTTACCCAATATTTTTTTAATATGTGCCTGAATCAATTCCCGGAGTTGTAGAGCATTCCCGATATACGAATTTGAGAGAAACCATGTAGTCTATCCCTACGTATATTTAACTTACAAAAAGTTAAATGAAATCCTACCACTTTAACCAACATTAACGTTCCATATCTACAAATGATATTTCACAACCCTGAAAAATATCAAACGTAGAATATTCCTTTAATGAATGTGACACAGATCGTATTCCCGTACCATTTCCGAATGTGATTTTGGAGTATCCGAATTGATTTTATTTCCACGAGCATCTTTTCGAACGCTGAAGATTTGATGTATCTGGGAAGCACACTTTGGTCGTAGCCACACAGTTAGGAGCTTCGCTTATCAAGCCGATATCAGAGACTTCACTTTTTGTTTAATTTCGCACATTTCACTCGAAGTGAAACGTCCAAACACAAAATGAATCAAAAGTGAAAAATGAATTCATGAATGAACCGATGAACCGAATGAAAGAAGCAGATGAACATTAATTCCTTTATAATTTTAATAATGTCGTTTTTAACCGCTTACGTTAACAAATCGAAAGCTGATGTGCAGCATTAGTACGAGTACAACGTTTACTAAGTTGCGAAATTCGAACCATGCCACTGTACTGGGTGTCAGGTGCTTATGTAAGCATCATCCATCTTATTGACACGCCAAACCATGATAAATAACAAATGTTATTTCTGTAAACTGCTTGTAAAAAAAACATATAAACTATGTAGATAGGATCGGTGTTTCTCAGAAAAGAAACACCGAAACAAAATCAGAGGTCACAGTCAGTTTCATAAAACGAATGTGGTGAATATTAGAAAAATATCAAACGTAGAATTTTCCATAATGAATGTGACACATATCGTATTCCCATAGGTACCATTTCCGAATGTAATTTTGGAATATCTAAATTGATTTTAATACATAAAACATATGCTCACCAACAGTGCCCCTTGTAACGGAAGATCTTTGTAGCAGTGTACCTGTCTATCTTCGACTTTATTCTTGAAAATTTTGACGATGCGGCCATGTTGCCTTTCAGAGTAATGTCGTCGGAGTTCCAAAAATAGTTTGTGTCAGATATTACCTACCGTGTTCCCGAGAACATTACTTTGTTTTACTATATCACTCACGCAGTGTGTTATGGGTACTTAAACATAATTTTATTGTTAGCTTGTGCTCTTTGCCTTTTTGTTGTCGGTTCTGTCAGGGGAATTCATTGTTTATAAAATCGATATACTACGTTAATTTGCCGTTTTATAGCAATTTCATACAACTGTCAAGGAATGACGGTTGTAGTTTAAATAAATGGACAATTTATGTAGTATTAAGTTAATTTGATACAATTAATTTCCCTGAGTAACCTAAGATGTATTTTCACGACTGTTACCAGTCTAATCGAAGCGTACTAAAGGCCCATTCATGATCACAGCCATGCCTTAGCTCTCGTTTAAAATCATTTAAAGAATTTGAAGGAATAAATGCAATAAACAACACGAGTGGATTGTGGGCTAGTGATAAATCACGCTAAAGTGATGAAGCAAAAGCACATGATTAATTTATTCATGTGGCAGAAGCTTGTCAGTCATAAGTAAATAATTATTGTTAGTCCGCCCCCCTCTATTACATGGCACAAAGACATAACTGGCGAAATGTGGGGGTACTATAGGTACACCTCTGCCTAACCCTTCGGAGAACACAAGCGTGATGTTATATTATGTTTGTGTTAAAAAAAAACTATGTTTTTGTTCAAAAGAGCCATTAACTGCAGATACAAGTAAGTCAAAAATGATTATTTTCACAATTTTAACAACTTTATCCATTTCCAATTTTACACAATTCACTCGACTCGCCAACTTTTTTATGCAATGTTGCATAATAACGAGGATCTGATTGTCTTCTGATTTAATTATGTAAATAGCCTCTTCTTCTGAAACCTTTACTTTCGTGGTGATTGCTTTTTCAGTATAAAATAACCGTTTAACCGTAATTAAGTTGAGGTCAGGTTTGATAGCCGCGGGGTATAGTCGATTTAATACCGGATGTAAAGCTATTGTTGATCGATAAAATGATGACATTAACTTTGTACTCATTAATGTTATTTTTATTAAAAAAAAAAAAAAAAACAAAAGTCATTTATTCAAACTAGGCTGAGAAACAGCACTTTTCGAACGTCAAAATTACATAAGAGAGTCCCCCAAAAACGCCCACTTCACCACTTCCTAGTGCTTAAGCTGGGAAGAAGAAGTTGCGTAACAAACTCCCCAGTAGTCATTGCTGTTGTCAGTTAGCTGACCTTAGAACTGAAGAAACTCAACTCAAAGCATTTATTTCAATTAAACCATTTACAGGCACCTTTGAATTGTCAATGAGTCGGTCAGTCAGAAATATTAAGCTAGTTGCCCATTTCAAAGCGAAGTAGGTACCTATGGAGAAGAACGGGCAAGAAACCCCATGGAAACTCGAAAATTGAATAGGTATTGAATTTATATGTATAACTATATAGGTAATACTAAAAGGAAAATAACTAATAGAAGGTAAATCCAAAGTGCCCAGACGTTCAACGGATTATCGCAGGGATGGTTTATTTCACCGAATAAAAATGTCACATAGGGAACACTCCGTAACATCATCCTGCACTTACGCACTTTATTGCAAAAACAAATACAATATTTTTATATTCTGTTTGTAAAGTTTAAGGAGCAGTTATTTTAATAAAATCATATTCTTATCTTAATGCTAGTAAAAACATTTATGAACACAATGCTATTATTTTTAGGGCTCCGTATCTCAAAAGGAAAAACGGAAGCCTTATAGGATCGCTACACTGTTCGTCCGCTGTCGTCCGTCTGTCTGTCTGTCTGTCAAGATCCTTTTTCTCAGGAACACATGGAGGTATCAAGTAAAAAATTATATAAAATACTTAGGTCTACAATCCCTTGGAGCGGTAATTCAAGCTTCTAAGTCAACGCAAGAAAAAAATACGGCCTTTATGCGACATATTTTGATACCCGCAAACCATGAAATTTATTCATGTCATGAAATTTAGCATGACATTTAGCAAAAAGCAAGGTAGTTCAGTAGTCTTATCTCATTTTTTACAAACTTGCATTTGCAGTTGGAAAACTGACCGTGACGTATACCTACAGATGTATGGCAGAACATTTTTTTTCAACTACAAAATTAAGTTTGTTTGTCAAAAAAAATTGTCCTTTCACAATTTATTATGGGTCGGTGCAGTATTTCTTCTGCCATACTCCTCTTCCTATGGGATGAACCAAAAGATGCCATTGGAATCTTTTGCGACCTCTCGAAGGCGTTCGATTGCTTAGATCATGAGACACTTCTGCTGAAACTAGAGCACTATGGGATTAGGAATATAGCTCTTGATTCACTAAGATCATACCTGAAAGATAAAATGGTTAAAGTTCGAGTAAACGGCATAAACTCATTGGGGTCTGAAATGGCAATGGACGTTTCTCAGGGTTAGATATTGGATCCAGTCCTCTTTTAGTTTATGTACATTAATGATTTACCCCAATTACTTCAAAATCAACCGAAGATGGTGTTATTGGCAGATGACACATATGACCTTTAAAATAAACTGACAACGACGATCACAAAATCTTGACGACGTGAATAGCTCTATTCGGTCGGTCCAAGATTGGTTTACGGTAAATAATTTGGTACAAAATAAAAAACCAAATGCATATGATCTAAATGTAAATTACGTAAGAAGTAGCGAATGTGACATTATATTGAATGGAGAAAAACTGGATTTATGAATCAAACAGTTTTTCTAAGAAACACGCTAGACGAGAAATTACAATGGGGACCTCATATAACATGTCTTGCGGCAGCTAATCTCGGCCGCGTATGCTGTTAGAAAAATAAGACAGTTGACAGATGAAGAAACCCCGTGTTCGGTCTATTTTAGCTACTTCCACAGCATTACATTGTATGGCATTCTACTAGGGTTGGGCTGCTGACATTGAATCAATCTTTATTTATTTTGCATAAGGGAGATGTCAGAGCCATTTACAATCTATGTCGTCGTGAATCTCTCAGGGAACTATTTAGAAAGATTAATATTATGACGGTACCTTGCCAATTCATTTATGAAAATATTATGTATGTAAGAAAAAATCGACATATTTTTAATAAAATAAGTAATAGACATAATTTTAATACTAGAAATAAAGATAAAATAGATCACCCATTTTTCAGAAACTCTTATAAAAAGTACACTTTCTAAACAAGCATACTACAATTTAGAGGATTATATCCAAGATAAGAATGCTTGGAAAAATGGTGGTCCTGCTTCACAGGACAATTTAGTCTAGACAAAATGAAACTGGTTGCTAATTAAAATAGTAAATTTTTTTTTCCTTGTTTTTCATTCTGTGATTACAAAAATTGTAGGAATATCGTATACTATTACAATGTTTGTAAATATGTGAGCACCATGTAACTATCATATAATTAATTTATCTGTCATCGCTTCATTTTCATCTATTGTGGTATAGTAATCTTATTCCACGTGCATCGTCTTCACATATAATTAATGTATACAATATATTGTAAAACATTTTAAAAGAGTTACAGGAAAGTTTCTTGCCCATTCTTCTCCATACGAAAACTACCCTTTGGAAGTAGCGACTAGAATCAATTCTATTTTTTTAGGAAATTTTGACGTTCAGGGTGCCATTTATGCCTCATTTAAATAAATTATTTGACTTTGACTTTATACAAAATTTATTAATATTCAACTAAAATAATCGTTACACAAAAAAATATTAAGTATTAGTAGGTACAGCAGTAACTTTCTGTGAAAGCTTTAACTTAGCTTGTTTTGGAAACGTCGTCCATCTAAAAGCTCAACTTATAAGTAATATTCTGATTCTACTCTAGACTCAGAACTCAACTGGCTTTATGAAAACTTTATGTAACATTTTTGTTAAGTACATAAACTAAAGATGCTTCTTGACCAAGGATACTGGAAAATAATGAATTTATTATTTTATAATAAAATAAGGTTAGGTTGTGAAAATCATTTAGATACACTTTATTCTACATTTGAACATATTGTCCTATTCAATACATCAAAATATCATTTCATATTCGTCAGACCGTATCTCAGTCTCAATATAACAAAAATACCTCAATTTACAACATTTTTGGCAAGTTTTTGACATTGATTGTGGCCGAGATGAGATTGTGACTAGATTTTGAACGTTTTACGTAAATACGGAAATTGGCCTTTTGTTGTTAAAATATCCTTTAACAAGTTAAACATTAATTAGAACAAAGTTCCTTGCGCTGTTGCGCCTGACATAACGATGTTTTGTTTTTCCGTTACAATCTTAATAAAAGTAAAACAATTTTTATTTTATTTTAGTGAGATTTTAATAAACTATTTTGCGGTGACACGATTAGGTAAGCTATCACGTAGCAGGTTCAAAAATAATGTCACTTTTACAATGTCAACTACTTTCTAGATCTGAAAATAGTGACATACGGCGAACGACACCCGAATTTAGTTAAATAACAAATACTGAAACTGGGCGAATTGCTTCATAGTTTCTCTTTTTGCAGCCCAGACCATCAGTATCTAAACTACAAATCTTTTACACGTAGCTTTGCCCGCGAGAAAGTCGGAAATGATCCCACGGGAACCCGCTACCCGGATAAAAAGTATTTCCCAACCCAGATCATGATCTATCCGTGTGCAAAATTTCATCGCAATCCAGACAGTCGTTAAAGTGTAAAAAGATAGGTAGATATATATATATAAGATAGGTATATAGACATAGTTACTTTTGCATATGTATGGAAGTATGGATTAAATTAATATGAATAAAGCGAAATAAAATTTTAATAAAACCGGCCAAGTGCGTGTAGGACCACACACAATGAAGGGTTCCGTAGTTGGAATGAATTTATCCCAAAAATAAACTTAACTTTTGTAGTTCAAAAACATGTTCTTCTGTACATAGATATGTACGTCACGGTCAATTCTCCAATCGCAAATATAAGTTTGCAATAGCCAATATTTTTTTTAAATATTATAAAACTACAAATTGACGGTTTCGGAATTACTTTACTTCGGGTGTGAGATTTTGCTTTGTGTCAATTTTCATGATTCTAGGTCAGAAAGTACCCTACAGGTTTTGGTTTATTTGCGAGTATCAAAATATCTCGGATAAATGGCCGTAACTTTTATTGCTTTAACCTAGTAGCTTGATTTGTTTAAAGCTTCAAAGGAACGTAGACCTACGTATTTGATATTAATTTCAACTTGATACCTCCACGCGTTCCTGAGAAAACGGGTCGTTGACAGACTGACACGCAGACAGACAGACGGACAAAGAAGTGATCCTATAAGGGTTCCGTTTTTTCCGTTTGTGGTACGGAACCCTTAAAACAATAGAAAAAAAACCAAAGTAGCATGTTTCAACGTTATCACGTTCTCCGTCCGGCACGCAAGTGAACTAACGTGTCAAGATATGTTAATGAAATCACTGCCTCGTGAGGGACGCCTGTTGAAAGCCTAAAAGCCGGATTAAGTGTTATGTTAAGAGCCTTAACACGCTCGTTAACTGCGGAAACTGATTTTTATTACTTTCGCACTGTTACTATAGGTACAATACGTAGGTATTACGTTGGTAGGTCGTATCGGGAATTAACATACAAATTGGAGCGTTGCACGTTGTGAGGATATACGAGTCTCGTGATATCGGTCTTTCTTCTAAGTAGTCGGATAGGAAACGCCAAACTTATCGTATAGTATTAAATGAGCAATATTTGTATTTATATATATATGTACAATGTCGCCCATGGGCATGTGACCGCCCGTATTTTTCTGAATATTCATGAAAAATTATCTAAAATTAACATTAAAAGGACACACACATACACACATACACACACATACATTACATTTTTTCATATATTTTAAGTTTCCCTTTGTTTTGTGGCATGTTTTATTTAGTTTAAAGAATTCTTGTAACATAAAATGCTATTTTTAGATTGAGCTTTGTTATGTGCGTACAAAGGAAAAAAAAAAAAAGTTATTTTTCTGTATAACTTATTAATATAAGTAGGTACCTATTAGGTATGTAAAATTAATTTGCATGCCCTAAACAGGCAAAATATGGACTGAACATTAAACCACCAACTTTTACAACTGGTACCACCTGTATTTCTAAAAATAAATGATGACTGCTGGGGAGTTTGTTGCGCCACTTCTTCTTCCCAGCTAAGCACTAGGAAGTGGTGAAGGGTGGGCGTTTTTGGGGGACTGTCTTATGTAATTTTGACGTTTGAAAAGTGCTGATTCTCAGCCTATTTTGAATAAATGACTTTTGAATTTTTTGAATTTTGAATGATTATTCATATTCATACACGCACGCCAGTTGTGAGTACTACGCACCTTCTTTTTTTTTTGCGGGTGGGAAATTATCAAATAACTTCTGGGGTATGTCAGACTTTTACTGACTAAAATCCACCCGTGTTCCTTCCGTTGCCTGTGTGCCGGGGCCGCAATATCCCTTTCGGAAAAACTCGCAACCCTGGCAGGCATTGGCCCTTACGGACCCCGTCAGTTGGTGCTGACATCTCTTTGAGGCGCGCGTGGAACACAACGCGCCGTCAACCCGGGCCTGGTCCTAATCGGACGGCGAGCTACCCATTGCTCACCGTCCGCAAGCCCGCGCCTACGGTGGCCGGAAGTCGGCTCACGACTCCCGACGCCCGGGGCGTCTCCTGCGGGAGTACTACGCACCTGACATTACTAAATTCATAACGATCCCTTATTAGCAGCGTGATATTTGTTCAATTATGACAGATAAACGGTTTTTGTTCTAAAATGGCGCTAAAATGAATGGATAGCGGTCAAAAATATAGTGTTAATTAAAAACGACATGTGTCACTGTCAACACCAGTACATGCATTGTAGTTCTATGCTCTATAACAAGCTAGTTTATTGGGCTTTTAGTCATCGTGTTATTGCGTCGAATTTGGAGTCATTTGGTAGCACAAATTTATTTTTCGGAATACCAAGCCAATCCAAGTGAAAGCGGTTTCTGATCCAAAAAACTGGCCAAGTGCGTGTTGGATCACGTTGGGTTCCGTAGTTGGAATGAATTTTTCACAAGCAAGAGCTTAACATTGTAGTTGAAAAAAAACATGTTCTCCATACATTCCAACTGAAAATGTAAGACTTCTTATAATAGGTTTTCCTGTTATCTAAAACTATAGAACTATTTTCGGTCTAAAAAAAAAATTGGCATTGTAGTTTCGAAGATAAGGGGGGGTGGCTTATCTTCAAAACTACTGCGCCTATTTTTAATACCGAAAATAGTCAATTTTCATCAATTTTCCTATATAACTTTACAAATATTTAAAAAAAAAAAATAATGGGACTGTCACAATCACAGTTAGAAGCCCTTTCATTCAATGTGTAACAGTAAAGTTCGTCAAACTTTGTTTTTTTTTCTAATTTGTCCCCCAAAAACGACCCCAATTATTGATAATTCATTTATTTACGTTACACGTCTATTTTTGTGTCACAGAAATTCATATTTATACCATCGGTCCATTACATTCAGAGTAAATTGGCTGTGTCAAACAAACAGACACACGAATGATCCTATAAGGCTTCCGGTTTTTCGTTCGGACGTACGGATCCCTAAAAACGATGTTTCAGTGTCGTTTTATAATGGGTAAGCTAGGTCTTTGACCGTGACTAGGTAACCTTCAATCCAAATAATCATAGAACTTCGTTTAAAAAAAACGTTTATAACAGTAATAATGTTTTCGAGTGTTAAATAAATTGCTAGAAATCATTTTTCTGAAATTGCCAGGTGACCTTGCCACTAAAATATGATGTTTTTGAAACACTTTCAGCAACACATATTTGAATTGTCACGCTAAGGTTTCCAATTTAATTTAACGTAAACGTAAATCACAAAAGTAATCAATGAAATATCTGAAAATTAATTGAGAACTAGGTAATTTAAGGTTGACTTTAAATTCCCTTAAAAACCTTAGGCTAATTTATTTTTATTTAATGAAAGATTGTCATCACAGGCCACTTCAATAAAATGTTCAAGATTGATATAACCTTTCGAACTGTCACGTGATCCGTTCGTAAATGTCAGTACCATATTGAAATGACATTTTTATCCCTCCGCTATCGGAGATTGTCATCTCGCCAAAGGGCTTTCACAGATGCTACGCCGTAGCACTCACGTAGCGATTACGCGGTGATGTAACCGCTACGCGAGATCTGACATACAGACAAAAGATTTTCAGTTTAAGTTTCGCGTTGTGTGAGTCAGATCTAATCAAATATACGTAGTTCATTTTTTGGGTTAAACTTTTGAGTAAGGAGTTATCTATAATCATGTATTTTCTAAGGTTATAGATTAAACTTGATTATATTCAATTAATTCGTCGAACAATACACCCGTAATATTATCCTCGATCATAAAACCCAAGGTCTACGATCCTAGGTCATAACATTCCACTGCAATGGGCTATATACTCGTAAATAACTCCGCGATATCAACAAGTAAGACTGAGCGCTCCGAGATCGAATCAGTAGCAACAAGTCTGGCTGATGTTTGCTCGCAATTTCGAAAGTAGTAACACTGGTTGTTGTGCTCTAGTGTTTGAACTTCAAAGTTGTTTAGTGAGTTGATAATTCTAGAACCTTTGTGGATGTTCTTTTTGTATTTATAAAAATATAAGTATAATCTTTCTTTTCTTTACTACATAAGAAGTGGTTACAAATTGTGTGAAGTCCCTGACACTACTGCTAGGTGGTTAACCGGTGTTACAAGAGCCAGTGCCCTCTCCCGGGAATAAATACTATTAAAACTTATGCAATAAGAATAACAAAAGATAAATAAAAAAAGACTAAAATAATACAAAACAATAAAAAAGTGGTTAGAAATAGCCTGTATTGGTGATTGTGTGTATGCGTTTAGTGTGAGTGTGTGTGTATATGTGTGTCTGTAAATTTAATTGAATGTTCAGGAAAGATTGATTGGGATCTCGAGTAATGGTAACTTGAATGCCACTCCTAGTGTAAAATTGGTGTTACGAAAGATTTATTAGAATATGCTCGTTTCTTCGTAACTGAGGGAGAAGTAAGTAGAAACGTCTCGGTTTGATCTCGGCTTCATGTAATGAAATCAGCCTATTAAATGTGTTCCCACTGTTGGGAGTCGTATGCATGCGGATCCAGTGCGGGTTAGTGGATGTCACATGTCTTCGAATTTTTGATTCTGGGATATTTTCTCACGATATTTTTCTTCACACTACATGTGGTAGTACAGTTTTCTCATGAATGAACGTTTGGTTTTCATCGAGGTCGTATTGAAATTCGATACCAACAGGAAACAAAATATTTTGATTGCATGTCGAGTTGTTTGTATCAAATCTGCGGTGTGCGATGTTTGTAATGGCCATCCGTTATACAAATATTCGAAGCGCGTTGTTGTTTCTATTTTTATTTCCTCTTTGTTGCTGTTTTGATGTTTGTAACAGTTACTGGATTATCAGAATCGAGTTTTTTATTTTTTATTCGCTTTTTGTTGCTGTTTTAAAGCTTGCAACAGCCCTAAGTACATCAGAAAATATAACTTCATCATCAACATCAGCTTATAGCAGTCCACTACATACACGACATAGGCCTCTTCAATTGCACGCCATTCAGCTCGATTTTTGGCAACTCTCATCCAGCTGCTACCAGCCACCCTGCGAAGATCGTCGCTCCACCTAGCCTGAGGGCGTCCTACCTTACGTTTGCCGATTCACGGTCTCCACTCAAGAACACGTTTACTCCAACGGTCATCGGTTCTACGGCTAATATGGCCGGCCCATTGCCACTTCAGCTTGCTTATTCTGTGAGCTATGTCGACAATTTTGGTTCTCTGCCGGATCATCTCGTTCCGGATTCGATCCGATCCCGAAATATAACTTCATAAATCCCAAAATTCTCTCCCGTAAATGACTGCATATCTACATTCAGTGACGTAATATCAGACAGTTTCTGGGACGGCAATTCTCACAGACTGACGTTCCAATACACATATTTGCTTATGTGTATGTACTACTTATTGTAACTCCTTGCTTTGGACACGTTTCACAGGTGGCTACTCCTCAATTGATATTGGGTTCTACCTTCTATATGTACTGGGTCTCTGATCAAACAAATTGCATGTTTGGACTTGTAGTTTCTATAGGATTATTGGATGGATTTCTTTTAAATATTTGTTTAGTTTGGGGCCCGAGTGAAACAGATTTATTTCATTCTCGCGATCCGATTCACTCGGTGGCAATGTAGAGGTGTGGTGATATATCAATATGTTGAGATTTCTAAGCTATATCTTAGTTAAATATTAATATAAAATACACATAAACCTTCCGGAATAAATCCTCTAAAGGATGGAGGGAATCGCATCAAAATCCATTGTGTAGTTTAGTAGAAGTAAGTGGTCACACATATAGACAGAACTGAAAAGCGACTTTGTTTTATACTATGCATACATTGAATTAACAAGCTTAAAATTCTTTATTATTTTCTCTTGGAAAGCCAGAAAATTCTAACAAACTTTTATTCATTTTCAGTTCCTTTTGATCGAGAAAATAGTCACGTGACGATGAATTAAGTAGAACTGTCGCTCTCAGAAGTTTCGACAGTGCATAATCGATTTTGTGTTTCGCAGAAAATATATGGAATTTTGCTTCGCAAATAACACTTACTTAAAAAGTATACTGTCAGTTAACACTGAAGTTTATTTACGTTCTGTCATTAACTGAAGAACAACAACTTGACAGAGGGCGCTGCGCCATTAATACAAAACTCGTTATGATTATTTTACGTATTATAAAATCATTTTTGCTTGTAAATATAACGAGTACTCAAATATGAATATAATAATAATCGGCTTAAAGGAATAACTGATTGATTTTGGCTTATTTTATTGAATCATCGCTTGAAATATTAAAATTATGTGCAGTTATAAGCTTACCTTTTCCATTACGGTGAAGCTGTAGCTGTAACTGAAAGGATTACTGCATGAAGTTACTTTATTATGAACAACTAGCTATTGCCCGCGGTTTCAGTGGTATCCTAGAGACAATATTACATATACCTATATATAAAAAGTATCCTATATGAATAGTCTGGCTCTTTTTAAATTTATTTATAATCCACAACGGGGAGGCTCTTGGCCTGCATCTCACTTGATGGCAAGTGATGATCAAGCTGAAGATGGAAGCGAGCTTCACCCGGAATCGTCAACCACAGAGAAACTGACTATCTTATCTCTAACTGCGAAAATACAACAATGCTATTAACATTGTTGTTATTGTGACAGACTTAGATAAGATGATGGTAGCTAGCTAGGCGAACCTAGAACAAGCCCTACTTACTACTAACCAAACCGAGCAGAAAAAAAATCTCTATCTGTGTGCCTGATTTCATCTGTGTCCGTTTAAGTGTGATTGAGTAACAAACAAACATATTAACATTACAAAATCTTCGATATTATTTTGGCTTATAACCCACTCTGCTAGCTATTAGTTCATTTCAGTCCATCCAAAGGTTGTCTGATCTCATCATAGAATTAGCAATAATATTGTAAAAGAGCTGTGTTACAATATTGATGTAAATTTCTTAAGAAATAAGCAGTACATTTGTACTCAAAATTATAATTATGTTGTATCTATTTGTATTTTACTGTGTGTACTTATATAAATAATAAAATAAATAAATACAATAAAGAAGGTATATTTTATCTACTCTCAATGCCCAGAACTAAAGTGTTTACTTTACCAGACATAACAACGGGCTACGAAAGTTTTTCTGCACGCGCTGGTAAAGCCAGTTGTACAAGATTAGGCTAATAGGATTGTAGCGCGACTTAGTGACGTATCCCCATCTTATAACTTTCAGCTCCCAGTTGCATGAAAGATATAAAGCCTTGAGATGCAAGCACGCAATGAAAGATGGATCTTGTTTCAAGGACTGTAGCTAATAGTAGGACTGTAGGTATAGTATTGTTAATAATTTACTTTTAAACGAGAAAAAGACTAAATGTATTAGATTTCTAACAACTAACGTTAAACAGGTGAAAACCAATGTACTAGTAAATGGGACAGAATTGGATCTTGTGGACACCACTGTGTTCTTAGGTATTACTTTGGATTCGAAGCTTCAGTGGGCACATATAACCAAATTGTCGAAGCGGCTAAGCTCTGCAGCCTACGCGGTGTATAAAATCCGGTATTTGACTGATGTAGAAACAGCTCAATTAGTATACTTTAGTTATTTCCATAGTGTAATGTCGTATGGCATTTTGCTGTGGGGAAATGCAGCCGACTTTCAGGCTATTTTTGTGCTGCAGAAACGTGCCATTCGAGCAATTTATAACCTAAGTTGTAGGCATTCACTGAGGGATAAATTTAAGGAAATAAACATAATGACAGTCACGTCTCAATATGTTTATGAGAACCTGATTTATGTAAAATAGAATATAGAAATCTATATTCTAAACACAGCGACATTCATAGCTTAAATACTAGAAACAAAGATTTATTTATTGTGCCGAGGACTAGGCTCCAAAAAATTAGTAATTCATTTAAATGCCAAAATATACGTTTTTACAACAAACTCCCAAGCCAGTTCAAAGAACTAAATTAAACAGAAACTATGTCAAAAAGGTTAAAGATTACTTAGACGACAAAAAGGCTTGGGACTAATTAAGCTACTCCAATGTACCCCAAGCAACAAACAATTATTTTAGACTACATGATACTATATGAGCATATAATTGTTTGGTTTATTTTATTTGACTGTAAGTCAATTTATTTTAATTTTGTTTTCATTTATTGTTGACATAATCTACTCATTAAAATGTTTTTATTTTATGAGTTGTATTGCAATTTGTGGTACTGTAAACTACTTTAGCATAAGTACTATTATATAGAATCAAGTTTTTTCAACTTAACAGACAGCTATGCTGCTGGGGAGTTTGTTGCGCCACTTCTTCTTCCCAGCTTAAGCACTAGGAAGTGGTGAAGGGTGGGCGTTTTTGGGGAACTGTCTTATGTAATTTTGACGTTCGAAAAGTGCTGATTCTCAGCCTAGTTTGAATAAATAACTTTTGAATTTGAATTTAATGTCATTTAGACACTCTTTGAAAAAGTATTATAACAATAAAATGTGTACAGAAAATAGTGTGAATCAGGTTAGTTTAATTTCATTGAACTCAAAAGAAATAATTTGTATTGTAAAACAACAGAGCTTTCCGGATTTCAGTTTAAACTCGTTAATTCATTGCATAACTCATTGGAACGGTAAATAATTTGGTAGTTACAAAGTCTTTGTTTGCAAACTAAAGGCAAAAGGCTTTATTTTCGTTGATTATATAGTTAGTATGTATGTATATATGTATCTATTATATAGCACTTATCTGTGTATCTATTATAGTATATTGTACTTATATACCTTTTATTTGCACCAAAGACAGACCCATTTTATGTCCAGAGAATCACTGTCCATTCCAAGGTTGCCTGGAAGAGATCGCAGTAAGCGATAAGGCCGCCCATTGTATATTTTGTAGTGTATTACTTTTTCTTTATGTAATGTATAATCTGGTGTACAATAAAGTATATATAAATAATAAATAAAGACTGGATCACACCAGATGAAACGAGTATTTGGTTAAGTGAGTAGCAATGTAAAGTTTATAGGGGTTACACGTTGAGTGAACGTTGAACGCTGTTAATGGAGTGTGACTTAGCCTTTAAACAGCAGTAGCAGAACAGTAACATAACAACACACCAGGATTCCCCAAAGTGTTAGGCAGAGGTGTACTTATTATACACCCACATCTCGCCAGTTATGTTTAAGTCCCATGTGATCGATGGCGACCCTATTGCCATCAAAAATCCAGACTCCGGGCTGCTACTGAGAAATTCCAGATGGAAAAACCCAATAACGCTTTGCCCGATGTGAAAATTGAACCCAAGATCAGCAGTAGCGGTAGCAACCACTAGACAAAAAGAGCCAGTCCAGAAAAATAGTACCCACTATAAAATACCTTACTGGTTAAAGTGGGTTTTGTAACTAACGCATATTTCCGTGAATACTTGACTGAATTCACAGTAGTAAATACAACTCATTATTCGCAACAGATTTCCGGAGGAATCCGATTCAGAGAGCATTTCGTTGGGAATGGAATTTTTGGAATGTTCAGCTTTGAAAGGCTTTGAGAAATATTTTTGGACTTTAAACAATGTTTTAGAGTTTTGATGCGAGAATCTTTGTGAATAAAATGTACCGTGTTGCGTCATTTCAAGAACTTAATAATTGACGTCACTTTTTTTTTATAATACAGTGTTTGCTGTTTTTGGAACACATCAGGGTCTGATGAAGTGCGCTCGTATAGTGGTGGTGTTGGAGGTCTTTAATTCGTTCAGTGACCACATAAGCCCGGACGCCGAAGGACGGCCTTTGGCCGTCGATACTTTTAATTAACGTGTTTTTCGGTTTTTCTGGTAAGAAATGATTGCCAGTTTAGTGCATTTTCGGAGGTTGTTCAATATTTCCCTTAAATACCTAAGCTTTTGCAAGTTTTACAAAGAATATAGCAGATATTTGTTTAATCTGAAAAATTGAGAAAGCTGTTTTTACTGAATATTAAAAATAACTTCTTTAGATAATTTCAGCAAAGTTACATTCCAATACCAACGTTAAGACCCCAATACCAATAATGACAAAACAATAAAATAATCCGATTTATCTTTGAGTACCACGAGAACGTCTTCTTCTGAAAGGGAGTTCATTTACAACCACAAAATCTTTTACATCTTTCAAGAAAACATCTAGGACTAAGGCAGAGTCGTTTGAACAATGTAAACTGGGTCAGTATAGCTGTGGGCTCGTATAAACGTAGCTCGGCAGTAATCAACGGTTGCTTTGAAAATTATAGGCGTGGGCCACAGAGCAGGCTGATTGTTTAGCCGGAGTAACTACATACAAGCAGTTGGTCATCGGGCGTTTTGTGAGACAAAATGGGCCCGCTGAATTGATTACCCTGTGGTGACAGTTGAAAATTACAGGCACGTCTATGATCGATCGATCATTCCGGCAGCTTATTGCGTAACAGACTTATGCAATGACATTTGACAATTCAACAATATTCATTGCGTTATTTACGTTGTCGGCAGCGGAAATTTTTCAAACTTATGAAGCAATTATAACTAATTATGAATTTCTTCCAAATCTAAATGATTGCGATTGAAAATGTTTTACGCAATTAGGGTGCAAATTCCGTTTGTTTATGTATTTGTTATTGTATAAAGAATTTCCGGGTTGTCATAACACGGATATTTTTGATACAGGAAAATGGTATGCTAAGATAACTATAGTTACAGTCCGGCCGTCGAGAGAATGAGTTCCTGACACCTGTCAGTTGGACAGTTTCTAGTAGTTATAATGATCAAATTCGCAAAACACATATTCGTTAGAATAAAACTGACAGGTGTCAATAACGCATTGTCTCGACGGCCGGACTGTAGTGCTTTACTATGCTGCAATAGTTTCATAATGTTAGCTTCTAGGTTCATGCAAATTAAATGATCGCATGAAAGGGCGTTACTTAGTCAATTCAACTTGATCAAAGCTATTTAATTGGTTAGCAACTTGATACATTAATAGTATCCTGCGTGCACAGTATCACAAATTCTAATAATAGGTACCTAATTAAAACTGCTTTCACAAAATGAAGGGGTATTATATATAAATCGAAATTCTACCAGAATGAAATAAATTCCAGTGAACCTAATAATAATATTACAATTCCTCATTTCAATTAATTTTAATTACACAGGGCTCAATTAAATTGTCACTCTCTACAGATTGGATTTTACGTAATTTTAAAATCATAATACTGAAGCGTGGGTAGTTTAAGATGAATTTTCTCAAAAATGCTTGGAAATTCGAGCATTATTTTGCCGACCTTCTTCGAGATAAATCGAAATGTACTAACTAGTGAGTGTAATTTACTGGTCAAATACATGCGAGTAGGCAGCCGGCAATGTTAGTATGTAAATCCATATCTGTCCTGTTTAGTGGGCGAATAAATTACGATGAAAACTCATATCTGTTATGTAATTTAAAAACGGCACGAACGTTTTACTTCGACATAAGGCAACCAAGGAAGTAACTTATCAAAGATTTTATTTAAATTTCGATTTCAGCTTGCAAATAGAGCTGTTCAAAGCGCGCGTGAAAATTTTTCGATGTTCGTCATTGATTCTGGAATGGAATTAATTTACTTAGTTTGATTTTCCACGCATTATTTCAGAAAAGAACTATACAAGCCTTGGCCGCAACCAGGCAGGATGAACTCTCGTGTCTCGACTTCGCCCATATTTTCACGTTCATCCATCAATGCCCCTTTTGCAGGCCGCCGCAGTAATGTAGTATTTTATTTATATTCACCTGCGAAGAGTATGCAACTTTATTAAATTCATATTAAATTTATTACGTGGATGCTGGGTGGAGCATTTATTTCGTTGGCTCAAATATTTGACGATTCCACATCCAGCGTACTTTAATTAATTACATTGAAACTTATTTACGAGCTGCAAATAGTTTCCATTTGGATGGAATTGTTTACAGTGTGATCATTATAACAATTTGGTGGTTTAATGGTATTAAATGTAGAATGTTATAAATCGTGACAAACAATGGATTAAGACGAGAAGATGGACAGCCATTCTCTTTGTGAGAAAATTATAATATATACTGCAGCTTCGAGTATCCTGAATAATCGTAATAATTGTAGCCTGTCATGTAGGCGTTTTTATAGCCAATTATTTTATTTAAGATAATACGATAATCTTACCAAGGGTACTGTATTACCGGGTATAACCAGTCGCTCCACGTAAAATACTGGTATTCAGCTGCATCTGGTTGCACTGGAAGCCAACCTCAATATAGTTGGGAAAAAGGCTAGGCAGGTAATTGCGTAAACAGCTATAAATACAAAAAAAATATATTTAATAAAAATTCAGCCTGTAATTTTCCCTCTGCAGGGCAAAGGCCTCTTCTCAGACACAGAAGGCAAGAGCATTGATCACCACACTTGCTCAAGAAGACTTGGCAATTTCAAATTTATATCAACTGTAATTCCAGGTTACCTCACGATATTTTCCCTTTAAATATGTCAGTGATTTCTAAAATAAACTCAGAAAGTGCATTGAAAATCCGGGCAAGAACCAATGTAGTCAAATTCGGATTTGAACCCACAACCTCGTACATAAGAGACGAAGCCACCACGCGGGCTCATAACGTGCTTACACTATGTTTACTTACCTATAACGTAAATCAAACTTTACCTTTTACAACAAAATATGCCAACCCGCCACCAACCTTATTCAGCGAAAATCAAACGCCCGTTTTGATAATCTAAACTCATTCAACCCTCAATATCGGCTGTGCAATATTATAACGTATATAATTATGATTTTGAGTGGATATAGCCAGTACGGCTATCATGGCCACGGGCACGTGGATATTGTTAATAACGGGGGATGGCAAATGTCCATAGACGAGAGTGTACTTAGGACCAAAGCGGACGTCATATTGTACCCGCTGTATTCTCGGACAACAGCTTATGTAGATCGGGACGGGTGACATACTGACGGGTAGAAGAAAAAGCTTTTTTTAAGGTATTGTGTTGTTCAGTTTTGAAGCTTTCTGCAGTGTTTGGAAGAAACCTCTTAACAAAAAAACGTTTACCTAAAAAAAAACTTTTTACAAAAAAAAACAACCGACTTCCAAAAAAAAACACTACAAAGTGAAAAATAATTTAAATTTCGGAAATCGGTGTCTTTGGTTTTGAATCTTCTTTTTTGTCACCGACTTCCGAAATTTAATTTTTAGTTTTTTTTTGTAAAAAGATTTTTAAATTCATTTATTAAAAAAAAAAACTTATATTTATAGTTTCCAAAACACATACAAGTTATCGATTTAATTGTAAATCCAACACAACTATGTTTTAGTATCACCAACATCCAATTCACAAAATTTGGAATGGTTCAGTCTAAACTCAATTCACAATAAAGACGGCCTATAACTTCCAATTTATTATTTATGAAATGGTCCTACGATTCAATACATAAAAAACACGTCAAAGCGTATTGAGGTCTTTGCTACTCCAGAATCCAAAGGCAGCCGGCTATATAAAGGACCGTCTAACTCACTGTCTGTATAATGTATCTAAGACTGAACACACAAAGACGTCAAAACCCAGAGGCCGAAACCTACAGGACAAATAACATCAAATACACTATCTATAGAATGGATCTAAGACTCAATATACACAGACGTCAAAACCCATCGGTTCAATCCCAAAGGCCAAAATCCAACGGCTCGAAATTCAAATTCAAAGACCATTCAGAATCGAAGGCTCGTCCATTCACCGATCCCTGTGTCTCGGCGCTTCCCTTTGATGTGTCCTGCATGTACTTGTAGGCTGCGTACAACTCGGACCAGCGTTGTTTTAAACTTGTAACAGCGTGAAATCGTGCGACAGGTCAATGCGCATCGAGCACACGTTATATAGGTACGTTCGTACGCTCTAGATATTTTGTCTTTTATTTTGAAAAATATTGTGATTTCAAGCTGGTTTTATTGATCAGTTATTCTTCGGTAATAGGTAGCTGAAGAAGAAATTCCGAATTCAAATTTAATTATCAATTTAAGCAACTAATACCTTGTTGGCATGTTGTAACAACAAGTTAGTAAGAGCTGTTCTGCACTACTTCCGATCCGAATCGGAATTCAAGACCCGAGTTACATCCGAATTGGGAATGTTCTAAATTCTGACGAAGAGTTCAGATCTGAAATCATCACGAAATTGAAATTTGGTACACATATGAATTTCCGAAACACGGACGAAATGAAAATAAGAAAAAAATAAAAAAAATGGGCAACTTGTGCCGTATGATACATCAAATGCAAGAGCTTACTGTGAGAATCTCAAAAAACTGTTTTATAATTTTAAAAAGATGAAAATTGAATCCGAAACTACGGAACCAAAAATGTTGAAAAACATCCAGAAAATTGTTCTATACTTACAGATTACTGGAAAACCCATAAAAAGTCTATGGTCTTAAAATAACGTGGTAATTCTCTCAATATTTTTCACCCAAACTTACATTTCCAGTTGGAATATATGGGAGAGCATGTTATTCAACTAAAATGTTAAGTTTGTTCTTGGGATAAATTCATCCCAATAACGGAACCCTTCATTATACGTGGTCCGACAGGCACTGGGCCGGTTTTTTTTAAGTAGTTCTAGCCTTTCGTGAAAAAGGTTTCCTTAAGGCGTAGCAAATAAAACTTAACGAATTTTCCTTGAGTCGGAAGTAAGGGTTAAGTATACTTGGTATTAAAGACTAGAGATATTAATTCAGGGCAACAACTCATTAAAAGTTGAATTTATAAAAAAAAAACTAGATATGGTCTTGAATTAGTTATGGATATTCTTAACTTCAAAACCAATCTGTAACGATAGTCTTTTGTTCGTAACCTACATTATTTTAATATAATAACAAAAATATGAATCGAGGAGAGGAACCACAAAGCATGCGTAGACAAAGGCCTGTAAGCAGAATTGCAATATCTGAACTTAATACCCTATTGTAAATGGTAAATGCAATACGCTATTGTATAGGGATTTAACTAGTATCGAGGGAAGCAACTGTACTTGACTATAAGTACGCTGTTAGGTATAGTTTGAGCGGTAACTGAGACTGTATTGTACTTAGTTCATTGAATACTGATTGTTTTTTAGAACAGAGAAAAGCATGTGCTTCGGAAAGCACTTCAAACCGTTGATCCCTGCTGTCATTCTAGTAGATCTTTGACAGTCGCTGCGGGTAGTCAGAAGCCCAAAAGTCTGACAACCAGTCTTACCAAGGGGTATCGTGTTACCCAGTAACTGGGTTATGGAAGTCAGATAGGCAGTCGCTCCATGTAAAATACTGCTATTCAGCAGAATCCGAAAAAATAGAGAAACGAGATTCAAAATTCCAAAGTTATTTATTCACACTAGGCTGAGAATCAGCACTTATTGAACGTCAAAATTACATAAGACAGTCCCCCAAAAACTCCTGCCCTTCACCACTTCCTAGTGCTTTAGCTGGGAAGAAGAAGCACTAGGAATTGGTGATTGCCAAGAAAAGAGATTAGAAAAGAGATTCATCAAACATCTTCATAGATAGATAGATAGATAAAACATTTATTCAGTGCATACAAAAGACACACAAAAGTAAAACAAATTACATGAATCGTATATAAAAACATATGCCAATATAAAAAAAGAAAAACATAAGTCATCATTCTCTTTCGCTTATCGCAATTTATTAAGAGCGTTTATTCTGAAAGTGGGCAACGTCGCAAATATATGTCAAATATTTCACTGTTTTGATTAATTTAGCATTATTACTGTGTGGAAATAAAAAATGTGGCTAACTAGCGAACTAGAATATTGATTATGAAATGCAATAATTAATATCGTAACACCGAATGTTTAGTTTTAGATGTAAAAAGACTATTTGGAAACTTTCCAAATCCGTTTTTTACACCTAAAATGGGTACAACATCAAATTCAATGTTATAATTGCAATTCATTATTAATATTCTAGTTCGCTAGTTAGCCACATTTCTTATTTCTATTCAGTATTATTGATAAAAGAATCAAAACAGGTAAATATTTGATAGTTATTTGCGCCGTTGCCAACTTTTAGGATAAACCCTCTTAAGGGTCGATGCAGCATGTTTCCTTCTTCAATACTATTCTATTTCTCGTTATTTCAGTATTCACCCCCTTTCTAGCCATATTATCTTCTTCAAACATCTTATTTCGTACTGTGTGTGTTGTCTTGTACTGTCTTGTATTATGTGTATTGGTTTTAAATAGCTTGGATTTTGCATCGGCAATAAATATTTGTCATTTTTTGCTATCAATTATAGCTACCTTGTTTGAGGTTTCAGGTATTACGCAAATTATATTCCTATTCATTATTGTACACATAATTCCAAAACAATGTAAGAAAAAGAAAAAAGCTGGGCTCGTTTGTGTCGGACCCCGCCCAACGAAGGGTTCCGAGGTTGAGATGAATTTATCCCAAGAACAAACTTAACATTGTTGTTGATAAACGTGTTCTCTCATACATTCCAACTGCAAATATATGTTTGTACGCACAATATTGAGAGCTTTACCAAGTTATTTAAAGATCATAGACTTCTTATAGGTTATCCTGTAATCTATGAGAAAAGAACCATTATCAATAATTTTTTCAAAATTTTAGGCTCAGTAATTTAGGTGATAAGGGGGGGAATGGTAAATGTTCATCTATTTTCTTAAATATCTTCCTAAGTATAAAATTGTAGTGTAGTCTTTTTAAAGTATAAAATATGTACATCCTCGCAATAAGTCCTTTGATATGTCACACGGCGGTTTACAAAACTTTTTTTATTATTTCTTATTTACCTCCCAAAGGTGACCCCCGTATTCAAAATACATTTATTTACGTTACACGTCCGTGTTTGGGTCACAGAAATACTAGATATGTGCACCAAATTTCAACTTGCACGTCCGTTAGATTTGGCTGTGACAGACGCACAGACAGACAGACACACGAGTGATCCTATAAGGGTTCCGTTTTTTTCCTTTTGAGGTACGGAACCCTCAAAACAGTTGCAAAAACAGTTGTTCACTGCATTTTCATTTTCTCTATGATCGATGTGACTTTCATTCACATAGCCAACTTTTCCCATCCTCAAGTTTTAATAGTTGTTGTATACAACACGTACATGTACCCTACAGGTAAGCTGACAACTTTAACAAGGCACTCAGTACGTACATTCAACAGGAAGAAACTTCGTAGTTCGATCAATCTTTTGTAACAGCAACTTCTGCAGATATAATTTCCTAGTACGTAAAATATCAACGCGTGATAGCAAAGTTCATTTTTATAGCTTTTCTAAATAAAAATACGACAATGAAAATAAACCTCGAGTTTATTCAAAGTCGTGATCGTTAATAGAATAATGCATTACCTGTAGATTAAAAATTACCTTATAAGCGATTTCTGCAAGCCTGATAAAGTCCCCAATCACTAAACCTGCATTCAAATCACATCAATCTGCCTAGCCTTTTCCCAACTATGGTGGGGTCGGCTTCCAGTCTAACCGGATGTAGCTGAATATCAGTATTTTACATGGACCGACTGCCTATCTGACCTCCACAACCCAGTAACTGGGTAATACGATACTCCTTGGTAAGACTTGTTATCAGAATTTTGGGCTTCTGACGACCCGTAACGACTGTCAAAGATCCATGAAATACAGCCGGGACCAACCCGAACCCAAAGCCGGGGCTTAACGTGCTTTCCGAGGCACGGAGGAGTCTCGGTATGTAAAGATGGTCACCCATCCACGGACCAACCCCGGCAATAGCTTAACCTGATGGATCGACCCGTGTGGCTATTATTACTTAGCAGCTCCAAATCACAGCGTCAAATCACATAATAGCTGTTAATTAACTACCAAAGAGTAAAATACAATAGACGACGTATGTATATTTAGTAACCTAATCCGCTTAACTGTTCTTAAAGAGTCAAAAAGAACCCTGTAAGAAATCGACACGTGTTTCACCTCTGAACGAGGCATCCTTAGGATGACGATTGACTTATTGCGAACCCGGACCCGACGTGTTGCCACGTCAAGTGTCGAGTGGCGTTCGTCTATTGTATTTTATAATGGATTTCGGCAGTCACGCCTGAGTCAATTAACTACCAAAGAGTAATTAACTTGAAGGTGTGTTTACGATTTCCGGTGCAGTACTGCTGCGGCAGCACTACCGCGTGCAACGGGGATCGTAATCACACCTTCATAATTACATACTCTTTGGTAACAAACTGTCAATGTACTAGACATAAGATTTAACAACAGATTTAAATAAATTTCCCAGGTCGGGCAAAGTGTTATTGGGTTTTTCCATCTGGAATTTCTCAATAGCAGCCCCGAGTCTGGATTTGTGCCCGGTTGATGGCAATATATAATAGGGGTCGAGCGAGCCCTATTACATGGGACTTAAACATAACTGGGGAAATGTGGGTGTACTATAAGTACACTTCTGCCCAACCCTTCAGATACATGGGTGTGGTGTTATTTTGTGTTGTCAGTTAAATAAATGGCTATGCTAACAAAATACGTGGGATAACTTACCTCACCGCCTGTAAGCACGATATTAAACTATTTCCCTTAGTTGAGTGATGACCCGCAGTTCCGCAGTCCTGCACACTTCGTGCGGAAACCTGCGGTGACACCCTCCCTTTCTCTTTCCTGCTTATATCGCACAGCGTTCAGGTGTTCAATTATAAAAGCTTTGCTGGACACGGGAAATATTGATGAAAATTTACTGTTCGTTGACGTAGGTGTAACTATGTCTTAGTAATAATTACTCTGATACACTCATCACGTATCCAAAAAAAATCGAGAGGTGGGGCATCCGGGTGGACACGAAGTGACTTTTGCTGTATATTATGTATTAAATAACAGTATTTATTATTTTTTATTTATTTCCAAAACATGCACACTATGGTTTTAGCCACACAACGAAAACGTCTCAGGGTTTATTTGTGTGCTGGCGAGCCGTTCATATTTTTACAAAAATGTTACATACATACTAAAATGATACATATTATACTTTTAAAATGATTATAATAATTTGAAGGTACAATAATAATAAATTAATTAAGAAATCTAAAAATTAAAAAAAAAATACAAAATGTTACACTTTTTACGGCCTAGTTCTCATTTGCCAAGTGTATCAAGAATATCACGTCCGATAATAAGACTTTATTGTCATAATGTCATGAACTACCAACAGATAGGTACGCAAATATGTGTTTAGGAACTATTACTTACACATTAAAAAAGTCGACTTTATTCCAAATGTAGATGTTTACTGATAGGAACGTTGAAATCCTTTTATTACAGGTCCAGATAAAAGATCGTTACAAATATGAGCTTTGAAACATTAAAATTTGATCAAAATTGTATGGCTATTTAAGCAAAGTTGCCGAGAAACATGAGTCATAGCACACCACAACATGAGTACATAGTTTCTTACGTGTTACTGAAGGTCTATTTTAACGTTCATGTAGTGACCTACACGAACGCTGAAAGCGACCACCAACCTACAGTAGGAATATTCTCTAAATTTAAGTAACTGCATTAATTCGAAAGCGAACTCATTTGGTTTTTTTAAGTATCAATTCGAAATTCGAAAGTTGTCAAGTTGTGTGAATCCGCGATAATTTATTTTAAAAACAAAAGAATTCGCTTTCAAATTGGCTAGTTGATGGTTAAAAAAACCGGCCAAGTGCGTGTCGGACCATATTCGTTAACTTTTAAAGCCTACTTAGCTGTGATAGTTTTCCTTTTAATTTCGTTATATATACTACTGTTGTGAATTTTTCCACATATTCAGATCCAGCTATTTAGCTGGCAGGGTGGAGATACTTGACTCTAACAAAAATTTGCAAAATGGTTTTCACAAACTCGCAATATTTTTGAACGAACTTTCCAACGACAACCCAAGCTATGGGATAAATGTGAAAAAAAAAGCCAAAAAATACGAGTATGTTTCATGAATGATTGCTGATTGCTTCACCACTTTGTCGGCGTGATTAATATGTAGGTATACCCATGCCAAATTACAGCTTTCTAGTACAAAGAGTTTCTGAGCTAAGCCGCGGTCGGACATGACGAAACTACAAGGTTTCCTTGTTTACGACGGAACCCTAAAAAGTACCATATGAATTATGTTTTGAAGAATTGTTCTAAAAATATAAAACCTCAATTTAATTTTGCCAATGATTTTTTCATTAAGTTTTTTGAGAAATAATTGCGTAAAATTATAGCCCTTTATCGGTCAAGTGCCATTAATCGCGAATCGAAACGCTACATGTCAGTCCTTGTAATCGACTGTGTTTCAAATGGTAAAGGCTGCCGCTAACAAGCACGACGCGAGTCTAATAAAACAATTTATAAGAAAAGTTCACGATAGAACAATTCCCGGAGTCGCGCCAGTCTACACGAGCCTTTAATTGAAACCAACTTTATGCGTCAGACATAAAGTTCCTTTTGCATTACCAAAAGATGAACGAAGATAATAGTCTTGAAAGGAACAACACTGATTGGTAGGATGTCCTTGTCGCGAAATATGGCACTGTTCATTAATCTACTAAATTAGTAGTATTTAGCCTCATTTTCAGGTAACTGCATTAAACATTTGGAAATGGAAATCTTCTAACTTAAGACTGTCAAAGTAAACATTAGCACAATAAATATGTTTTTTTTAATTACCAAAAACTTTGGTAGACTACCGAATATTATATACCGCATAATTTTTTTAACCGTCTCGAAAAAAATAGGGTATAATAGGCGAGCGGAGTAGAAGCCTATGGCACAGTTGCACCCTACTAAATGCGCGGAATTTATCAATGAATTCGTAGCTTTCCTTAGCGGCCGATAGGTAGTCGCCGCACTTGCCGTCGGCCTCTTTGATATCCTTTCGCAGGCGCACAAGCCGCTCGCGCATCCCCGCCCGCCCGCGTGGTCTATGCTACTAAACAAATATTCCCGGGTATGGCTTCTATTTCACTTACACAACACACCATATTATTCTCGAGACGGTAAAAAATTTCAGCCGGTATAGTATTCCACTGCAAATATGACGGAAAAACAAGTATGACGACACTCGAGGTGCCATGACAGTAAGTACATATGTCCCGTATAGACAAACAAAATTAAATTGCGCTTAAAAAGTGAGAAATTAGTCATATCTGAGGAAAATAAACCACATAAAACACTACTGATTGGGTCCCCAAAAACTGTCAACTAGATTGGTGCGGTAACTTGAGTAAGGTTTGAAGTGAACTTATCAGAGTAGAAGGTAGAATTCAATTCCTCCACAAAGTGCTCGATTATGCGCAGATATTTGTATCCCGAAACCTTCGGTAAAACCATTCTTTATTATGTAAATTCATCTCTAGGGATTTCCTTTATTTTTCCGCAAGATTTTTTATTGTTTGTCGTTCCGGGTATTGAATAAAATCAGTCTGTTTGGCGGTGATGTATTGCTGATTTTTTTAAATAATTATAAGCTGATTTTTATAAATCGTTTATTTATTCGTGATACTCTCGTCTTTCTTCCTTGTCGACAATAAATTCGTATTAACAGTGTGTATATATAGGAATAGTTACTCTAAACGACATAGGTAAGCATAAAAAAGGTTAACCCTATAACGTTCCCACAGCTAGGACAGTCATCCTCATTGTGAAAGGGAGTGGGCCATAATCCAACACGAGGGCCGAGTGCGGGTTGGTAGATGTCTTCGAAATGTTGGTTCTCCAAACACCATCATAACAACCTTTAAATATACAAGAAAGTTAGAACCAATTTAAAAAAAACATAGACGGAACCGAATTTCACTGACCAAACATAACTTACAAAAAAACAAAAACAAACTCAACCAATCCGTGGTCACGTAAACCAGTAAACCAAATTCTGCCATTTTTTTTTTTTTTTAAACATTGCCTCACACTAAGAATTTCTTCTTGTATCGTGGGTACGTTAACAAACATAGAAACTCACATACACTAACACCCAGACCCGGAACAACTACTTTCTGATCAGACAAATATTTGTTCCGTGCGGGGATCGAATCCGCGACACGTTGCGCAGCAGTCGATCGCTCAGCCACTGCGCCAACCGTGTCATCAAATTCGATCGGCTATTTTTCACATAAAACAATGTAAGTTCAGAACGTGAACCATCGGTTACGCTTTCTGCTTCAAACAGGGTATATTTATTTCCACTATGATATCTTCAAAGGGATTGAGATAAAAACTTTTTTGTTTTCCCGCCGTCGTGACTCGGCGCACAAAAATGGAAGATGTTATCATTCTTTGTCTGTACCACCCACATAACAGGTTTTTGGGAACGATATTCTGTAAATACGGAGAAAATATATTTTATGTTCACCCATATATTTAATACGTTCTGACTTACTGACTTACTTTTTGACATTAAAAAAGTAAATGCAGATGGTCTACTTGATTTATGAATCACGCAACGCCTAATCATGAAACGCCTTGAATTTACTGCCCTTGCGGATTTTTATTCATAATCTTCTTGTTATCGGATCGATGGTAATCTCTTCTTTCGACACGAACTCTAGGAAAATTGCTTATGTCATGGTGAACGGTTTAGCCAGTCAGCCAGGGTGATGGCGAGGATGACTAGCTGCGGAATACTTAATTATGTATCTCGTGGAAGCGTCCACATTTATATCATGCTCCATAAATTTTAATATACCTGGAAAGGTAGGTGGATAAATTATTGATAAATAAATAACTTAAGAAGTGCTTAGATCACTAACTATTAACTAAAACAACTTTTAACGAAAATAAAAATCAAATGATGTTCGTTGGTAAGCGCATCAATTCAGAACGGTTAGACCGATTTAGCAAATGTTTGCTTTAAAATATTCGTAATAGCCCGAATCAGGTTATAACGGAAATAATAAATAAATTTAAAAAACCGAATAGCCTATCTCACTGCCAGGACCCAGGAGGAGGAGGGTCTTGAGTTCGAACCCTAGACCCTCTGACATTTCGAACTCATGTGCGTATTGTATGATTATCACTTGCTTCAAAAACGGTGAAAGAAAACATCGTAAGTAAACCGGCATGCCTGAGAGATATTTCTCGACGGCATGTGACGCCAAGTCAGACGCCCATGGGCGGCTATAAAACTCTGACACCAGGTTAGTCACTAACCACACGGAAAGAACATAAAGAGGTGAAATTTGTATGTAGGTCACTAACCATACGAAAAAGCAAAAGAAAACGGAAAGAAAAGAAAAGTTGCCGGGAAAATTAGAGAATTCGGGAAAACTGAAAGTGCATTAACTAAGGATTTTTTTTTGTGAATTGTTGAAATTGGGGCACGATAACAGCTATCGGGTCAACTTTACCTATATATATAGTAATAGAAAAGACTTGCTTTTGTCTTTACTATCCATACAAACGAAAACAAAAGCCTATATACGTCCGCTTCACTTCGAACAACGTTCATTGATGAATTTTACAAGGTAACCTAACAATAAGGCCTTCTGAACTACGTATCAATCAGTGAATAATTTAATAAAGGTAGTGTTGCCAATTCGTAGTTATGTAATAGTTATTTATGCTATAAGTGCGGAAGGTAGGTGATTTCCGACGATTGGCATTTTTATTCACGAGCGAGCGAAGCGAGCGAGTGTATAAGTCGACACGAGTCGAAAATCATCTTACGCACGTGTATCATACAACGTTTTACTATGCATTGAGCGAGGAAATAAAAAAAAACGAGCGAACCTTACGGCAGTCGCCTGTGATGTGTTTTCATCTAACATACGACGACGTATATAAATGATAAAAACAAAATTCATGACTTTGATTTTTACTTTGACTTCGACTTCGACTTCGACTTCTACTTCGACTTCTACTTCGACTTCTACTTCGACTTCGACTTCGACTTCGCCTTCGACTTCGCCTTCGACTTCGACTTTGACTCAGATAAAAACTCTGAGACGAGACAGGCTGAAGACGGCCTCAAAAATTAAAAAAAAAACAGAAAAGTAAAAAGCACTAGTGAAAAAAAGTGACACTTTCCGCACAAATTGACTGCTTGGAAAACGCTCTTTTCAAGCAAATGCATTGTAAAGTAATTGTGGAAAAGTTTATGTAATCTATATCTTCTATATCGCTCGCTTTTTGTGTCTGTTTGTGTGACCGCGTTGTTTTTCTAAACTGCGCAACGCGTTTTGATGCGGCTTTCACAATTATTTAGAGAATTTATTCCGCAAGCTTTATCCTCCTATTATAATTGTGAAAGTTTGAATGTTCATTATTCAATCACGCAAAAACGGCGGAACGGATTTGGAAGAAATTTGGCATCCAGATAGTTCATAACCTGGACTAACATATCCCGGTCAGGTAGGTACATTCGCTTGGTATATTTTCTGACCTTCACGCGGGCGAAGCTGTGTGCTAGCGTGTATAATAAATATTAAAATTAAATATATCACAGCCGCGGCGCCGCAACGTCTCTAAACTGTGTATATGCAACCTTGCCAGCCCGCAGCCGCGCCGCTGCCGCGAATTGCGAGTGGTATGGCAAAATTAAGTGGAGACGGCGCGGTGACGGTGCGGCAACGTCGCGGCGGCGGTTGTTCAGCGTTCCGTCACCATGGTTAAGCGAAGCGGTGTCCGGGCGGCTTCGGTTCCATCTATACGAGCCAAACCTTTATAAATATTCAACAATTTTCTAGCTACCCAATTAACTTCTCATTGCTTTCAAGAAGTCTACTAATTACCTAATTTGTTAATGAATACATATTTTGTCTTTATATTATTTGCTTTCATGACGCGAGGAATTTGTTAGACCATGCATAATTGCGCTAACCTATAAACTCTGGGTAGATAGTCAGGTACAGCGTACAAACTGATTAACTGTGTTAAATTTTTCTCAGAAACAAAACTTATTACTTCACGCTTTCACAGCAACAAATAGGAATATTATATATATTTTGCGAATAGATGTTGTAATATAATAATAGATTTCATAAATTAGTGACATTTTCTTTCACTAAATTGATTGGGCAAATAATCTTAATTTGTAGTTTGATTTTAGGGTTTGGTTCTAATTCCCTTTTTGACTAACACTACGTGATACTTAAATAAATATCTAAATAAAAGTACACTGTTGGATTTTCAAAGCTCGACTCAGTGCCGAGAGTTTTGAAAATCCTACAGTACAATAATATTTAAGCGTTTACTTAGTTGTTTCCTAGTGTTAATGAAAAGGGGCTAGTTTTACTGTCGCTAAGCCGCGGACATAATTTTACTACATATTTCAATACGGAACCCCAAAAAGCCAACCACCAACCAGCCAGTCAGGCCATAAAATAACGATACATTGCACCAACCGGTTTCAAATAACTTAAATTCCGTTCGTTCATATCCCGGGCCCGTATATAATGAACGTGGCTCCATGTAATCCGAGATTGGAGGGGCATTCAGTCGAACCGGCAACTAATTAGCTGGAGTGAGCCACCACATAAGTGGTTGAAAGCCGCATCACAAAGGTAATGGTCATCCATTTGATAGGCCTATTGAATGCTTTGCAACGGTATCGTCACGGTATTGATTTGTGTGACGCTATTCATGTGACGGAATTATATGCCATATTGCGGATGCTGAAATACTTGTATGGTCAACGTATGGGTTTCGCATTTTGGAGTTGCTAATCGCTTGTAGGTTGATTTAGTGATTTTATTTGGTCATCTATCTATATTATGAAATTTGTATTTTTGTATTTTTTTTGTAATCAATTAACTCAAAAACTACTGGACCGATTTTAAAAAGTATCTCACCAGTAGAAAGCTTTATTATCAATAAATTACATAAGCTATAATTGATAAAGATAACATGCGCGCGAAGCCGCTGGCGCAAGCTAGTTAGAAATAAACAAGGCCGTGTTAATTGCACTTTATTTATTAATCTGAAGTAAAATAAATAATCGTGCTTTGTTTGCAAAGCATAATTGAATTTGAATCATCTGTCAAGCCTGACTACTAAAAGCAAACCCTCATTCAAATCTGAACTTAAACAGATTCTAAAAAAAAAATATTCTTTTCGTCGAAATTGGCATTAGCAAAGTAAATACATACCAGCAAGTACAACAATGCAAGCAAGGCAGGCACGTAGTCAAGTACATTTATATACTTTTCCTTACCTTTTTGACTCTGATTTTCATCTAAAATCATCCATTTCTTAATCAAATCCCGAGATTAGAAAATAAACGGTAGTGACTCCCATTAGCAGAAAACGGATTTAAATCCTCTACTAAGTTCCGAGCTGAAGTGTCTCCGCGCTTGAAGAGATGAAGTCAGACTTTCTGCAAATGGATGTGATTTCGCTTCACTCACGTTGACATAGTTTTTAAGTCTTGTAATAGGAGATAGTAAGGTTTACTTTGACTAATAGGTACGACTACTGTTGGTAGGTACTGTTTTATGATCACCATAACTATTTAAATTGTCACTAATGGCTAGTTTTACCACCTCCGGGAAAGTTCCTGTCAACTTATCGGGAAGAAAAATTCTCTTCTTCTTAAAACTAGTGGTCTGTTTTAAGTTACCACATTGTTGAAGCTTTTCCTGACCCCGTGAAACAGACTCGTTTTGATTCGGCAGGTCATAATTATGTACTGTTTTGTCGAAGAAATTCCTTTTGGTAGCAAAATTTTGTTATACGAGACTTGTCACCAGATGTTCCAACATTTCAAGGTCATTAAAACCGGAAAATGTTCTGACGACGAATACCGCCGAAATGTAACTCATAATTACTTCAAAGGTAATTAACGAGTAAACAAGAGAGAGCCAATAAAATGAAAACACAGTGAAGGTCATAATAAAAGTAATGAACGTTGGTAATGGAATGTTAGCAGGTTTATATAAAATGTACACTTGAAATGCTCAAAGGGAGTTCGTGAACCGAGTCCAAGTTGAAAGAACTGAAGGTTTTTGACCGATGTGCATCTCGTTGGAGACGTAACCTTATTTGACTACAAACTTTTTAAAATTTTTAGAAGATACTTGTCCATAAGTGGCAGTAATTCTTTTATTTAACTGCAGTAAATGCGGTTGCACAGCATGGAAGAATAAATACGATTTTGAGATCAGACTTAGTGTAATTGGGTTGAGTTCTCAGACTTAGGAATAGTGCTCTGTTAAAGGAGATTTATATCATCATTGTCAAACAGACGCTTTACAATAAGGTACGTAGGTACAATCAAGGAAATTAATTGTTTAGCAAAATCACACTCTATGACAATATGCCGAGTTATACTTAATTCATACAATTGTCAAAAATAAATGTTGTGATTTAAATCACAACAGTCATTAAATACTATAAGTATTTAAATCACAACAGTAATTTTAAGTTGAGCGGACAATTTGAGTTGGTAGTCAATTTGTCTAAAAATGAATGTCTTGAACTTTACCTACTTAGATCTTTTCTAAAAAAATATAAAATATACAGTCAAAACCGTTTATAACTATTTCGAAGGGACCGTCGGATTACGGTTGTTATAGCCGATAAAGTCAAACTCAAACAATTTATTTCAATTAGGCACATAAAAAGCACTCATGAACGTCAAATTTACAAAAATAGAATTGATTCTAGTCGCCCCTTCCAAAAGGTAGTTTTCGTATGGAGAAGAATGGGCAAGAAACTCCACCGTTACTCTTTTAAAATGCTTTTACAATATTTTGTATACATTAATTATATAATTATATGTGAAGACGATGCATCTAGAATAAGATTACTATACCGCGATAGGTAAAAAAGAATGAAAATGAAGCAATTACAGATAAATTAATTATGTGATAGATACATGGTGCTCACATATTTACAAACATTGTAAAATTATACGATATGCCTAACATTTTAACAAGTAATACTGATAAGTCAGTGTGTGAGTTCAAGAAATCACAGAATATAAAATCAGTGTTAAAAATAACAAATTATAATAATTAAATTAGCAACCAGTTTGATTTTGTCTAGACTCTAAATTGTGCTATGGAGCAGGACCAGCATGTTTCCAAGCATTCTTATCTTTTATATAATCCTCTAATTTGAAATATGCTTCTTTACAGAGTGTACTTTTAATATGAGTTTTAAATTTTCTTTCAGTTAATTGTAATACATCACAAGGTATTTTATTGTAACATTTAACACAGTACCCCATAAAAGATGTATGTACTTTAGATAATCTGAAAAATGGTTGATCGATTTTATCTTTATTTCTAGTATTAAAATTATGTCTATCACTTATTTTATTAATTATAGTCGTATAGTCGGATAGTCGTTACAACCAAACACTATGTTAAGTAAACAGAAATCCTGGGTCCTCGAAATTTAGTCGTTATAACCGGTACGTCGTTTAAAGCGAAGTTGTTTGACTGTACAAGTTATACAAGAATGGCTCCACAGTAGTCCACAGCTCTCGTACTTTTATGCTCATAATTTGTCGGTGTCTGCAAATCTTTTTGCTTTCAAATGTGTTACCACAGTTGATGCATAAAATATGGAAACTATTCTTTTGTATAAAATAAAATAGAGCGCAACGAGCTGAACGACCAACATTTATTATTTTTTCAACTCAGTTTTATTTGGTGTGTGACTTATTGTTTGGTTGCACTTTACATATGAGGGTGCGTAATATAGTGAGCCCAAAAAAGGGTTCGAACATTCGTCAACATCACATTTGGGAATACTTAATCATCGGATCGTCTTTTCTTCTCTATTCTTTCGAAGTTGTGTATTGTATTCTATGGCCGTGTAGTTCCACGGACGATTTTTACCCCGTAGTTGTCATAAAAGACAGATAATTTTGTCTATAGAATTAATGATATAAATTAATATATTTAAAAAGAGTAACGGTGGAGTTTTTTGCCCATTCTTCTACATACGGAACAACATATCTTTTGAAAGGGGCAACTAGAATCAATTTTATTTTCTTGTAAATTTTTGACGTTTTAAAGTGGCATATGTGCCTATTTGAAGTAAACGATTTGACTTTGACTTTGGCATTGTGACGTTTGTGATAAATGATAAAATATTTAACCATGCTTTTCTTTTTATTACAGATCAACGTTAATATTCGAAGCAATTATTGGTACGTATTTACCTATATAATACCGCTTAATTTTCTTAACTTATCAATAAATATTCACACAATAACGGCTTTCCAAAAACAGAGCGTATATGACATCTTAGGGCCGATTTTTCAATCATCAGATAACTTTTATCTGTGGAATAAATATGGCGGTTTGACATATTTTCTATACAAAAGCTATCAAAACGTGAAACATGTTCCCCAGATAAAAGTTATCCGACGATTGAAAAATCGACCATTAATGTTTATACTGGTGAAAACGACAGATTTTCATGCCGGCCGCTATGATATGACGGAATCCCTTTCTTTTTCCAAACTTATAATAATCATTACAAAATCTTATATCATTCAAAGTACCTAGAAAAAAGGGTCACCCCTTTCATAAACTGACACGTTGACATTGACGTGAAGTAGGGATGATAAACATCTAGTATTACCTTTATGCCGGGATAAGTAGGCACGTAACTCAAGACGGTGTGTTCAGGGCCCATAGAAGCTTGTTTGATCTCAATCGAGGCACAGGTGCGTCGTTACAAATTGGTCCCGCGATGAGCTCGACGAGATATTGCTAACAGTACATCAAAATTATTGTCAACTTTTACAGGATTTATGATACAGTTTATCACCGATGCAAAAGGTTATTGTTTTGTTTGCTAGAGATTGTTTTAATAATAACAAAAAGTGTATGACCTTCTGAATGTTCTAGATGTTGGCCTAGAGATCGTAAGCGCGTCTGCAGGTCATAGGTTCGATCGCCAGGTAGGTTTAATGGGTTTTTTTAATTAAAAAATTCTTCGTAGCGCCCGTTCGTGGCACGGCTCGCCCCTTCTACATGAGACCTAAGTACATGATAGCCTAGTGGTGTGACCGTCGGAATGCCAAATCATAGGTCTCGAGTCCGAACCCAAGGCACGCACCTCTGACTTTTCAGATTCATGTGCGTATTGTATAATTATCACTTGCTTCCAAAACGGTGAAGGAAAACATCGTGAGGAAACCGGCATGCCTGAGAAATATTTCTCGACGGCATGTGAAGCCAAGCCAGAGGCCCATGGGCGGCTTTAATACTCTGACACCAGGTTAGTCACTAACCACACGAAAAGAAGAAGAAGAAGTACATGTTTGCCCAACCTTCCGCGAAATATAGGTCTCATGTAATGTCATGTCAAATTCTCTGCAACTAAATAAATTATTTTACTTCCAACAGACGCTTAAAATCCACTTCATATTAAACCAAGTACAGCCAGATTTCAGACTAAATCATTTGTGCAGTTGCGTCACTCGTGAGTATCTGTTACAGAAATAATGAGATCTTAAAGATCGCGAAGAAAGGTAAGACGGTCTATTGTTAACGCAATTTTTCATTTTCTTTTTATTTCTAAATATGAAGACGTACGCTGTCATTGGTCTGACTTCAACAATATTTTGTTAAGTACCTTGGTTCGACTTTGTTCAACGAAAAGGTTTCGTCTTTAAAAACATATGGAGCGTCACTTATATAATACCATTTTATAAATACGATAAAAGCATCTACTTTTATTTCAAATGTCTAAAAGCCATTTTAATAAACGTGAGTACTAGTCATAAGCCTTTTTTAGGTTTTCGTATATCAAAAAGGTATTTTTTGTTTCAAAGATCTAAGTACCTCTATGAATCCTACTAATATTATGAACGCGAAAGTTTCTCATCCACGCAAAAACTACTGAACGGATTTAGATGAAATTTGGCACACAGATAGTTTATAACCTAGATTAACACATAGGATACTTTTTATCCCGATATTCCCACGGGATCGAGACTTATGCGGGTAAAACCGCGGGGCGCTGCTAGTGTTATATAATACCTATATGTATGTTAGTTTGTCGTGCAGAAAGGTCGAGTAAGCCATTTGTAGATGGCACGGTTTCTTTACGGTACAAACCACGCCGTTTAAAAAACGTGTCTGTCAACAAACTTCCGTAGTAATCCATACAACACTGACGACCGTGCCTACACGCGGCGAATAAACTGTCGTTTTTCACGGCAAGAAAAACGCGTGTGTACAAAAGGCCTAGGGCTTAATGTATATTGCGACGGCTTGTATCAGAAAATATTGCGGGCGGTGTATTAGCTTTATTTATTCTGTTTTTAATCCATTTATTACTCCTACAGAATAAGAGACCGGAGCAAGCCGCAAACACTTATGTCTGTTAGAGACAGTGGTTTAATGAATTAAGGAAACAAATAGCATAATTATAATTACGTGTAACTAAAGAATGACCGGACAAAATGGTGCCCACGACCAATAACAACCACACATATATCCTTAGATAGGCATTTTAATATAGAGTAACAACTACTATGACGGCTCATTTAAAATCGCTGTGTGATAAAAGTTGTGGCGATGTATCGCAGGACTGACCTGGACGGTAGTTAACGGGATACTTGAATATAAATCACTTCTAGTGATCTAGTTTGAATATTTTCGAATGTATGCATTGTGATGAGAATACAATAATATGGTACCATCGAGCTAATCTGATGATGAATCTGGACGCTAGAGTTAGTAGGGTTAGTGGTTCTTATGGTTTTTCCATTAGAAATTTCTGAGTAGCAGCCCGGAGTCTGGAGCTGTGCCCGGTTGATGGCAATAGGCTCGCCCCCTATTACATGGGTCTTAAACATAACTGGCGAAATGTGGGTGTACTATAGATACATCTCTGCCTAGCCCTTCGGGGATTACAGGTGTGATGTTATGTAAATTTCATAGAAATTTATCGTTTTTTTTTACTTAAAGCTACTTTTAGAAGTATGTTTTGAATCATTTTATTTTATAAACCTATCCACTCACCCATGCCCAAAGATAGGTATTATTTTATAAAGCAAAATTTTTTGTGAGCTCTGAGCTAATATTGAAATATTACAGATCTCGTCGTTGGATGTATTCATTTAAAAATGGAGTAACCAATATTGATATATTAATGCCATTAAGTCTTTATGATTATTTCCCATATTACTTATATACATAGAAATTTTTTGCCTGTCTTAAAAGTAAATAGCAGTCGGTGTATCTGTCCGCCGCGGTTGGCGGCCTGCTGCGCTTTGTGAGTGCACGAATCAATCTAGTCTAGCTAATCGTTAACAACAGGTTTTGCGTGGACAGTTTGTTGTTTTCATATTTATTTTATTTTTGTTTTTGTAATTTAGATTTGATTACTAGTTTATTTATTTATTTAGAAGTATACAAATTATGCTGTATTAGGTATGAAACGGTTTTGTACTCGCCGTCACTTGTCCCTACTTATAGGTTCATTAGAAAACCAGCGTTAGACAGCATCTGCCTGGCATTAATGCTGAAATGAACCTTTTTTGCGCAGCCGTGAGGCGCACACTATTATTGTTACAATATTATTTTCACTTTTTATTTTATTTTGTATTTTGTGCTTCACGAACTGTGTCCAAATAAACATTATTCTATCTTTTATTTATTTATATATATACACAAACAAAGACAAGTACATGCACTTAATGGCTTTTGTGGACATGATAATTAGTCAGATTTGTTTTTATTTTTATTAGTTTACTAGCTTTCGCCCGCGGCTTCGCCTGCGTAGAGTTCGGAATATCTATATATGTATATCCTATATCCAGGTTATAAACTATCTGTGTGCCAAATTTCATGAAAATCTGTACAGCCATTTTTACGTGTTTATTACTCAAACATACAAACTTTTACATTTATAATATTAGTAGGATTTATCTTTTATATAAATTATTTTCTATTTTGTGAATGTGAGAACGTTGTACGCCTAGTGGACTGTAGATTGATTGGCCGTTTTCTACTGTCCTCCCATACCTACTAACACTGTTATTTGCAAATATTGAAAAACCAATTATTTTTAAAAGACTAACCGTGGAGTTTCTTGCCTACTCTTACTCTTAGAAAACGACTAATTGGAACCGTTCATCTAGCTTCTGGCGTTTCATAAGTGCCCATGTAGGTTTATGTGAAATAAAGTATTTTAATTTTTGATTTTAAAACACTAGGGTTTTGGTCTCAACAATACAGCACCCATTTCAACAAAAGGAGAATAAAATTAAAGTCAAACGTTTCCGCTGAGTGCCTTGAATTTATGAGCAGGAATAATTGCCGTTCTTTATTTGGGAACAACATGAACCGTGCTGATTACAAATGTTCCCCAAAAACTTAATGGGGCAATATTTTTCCCCATTTGCAGCGTCAACTATGATTAACTGCTACGGCGTAGCCCTCTACGGCGTAGAGGGTTCTACGTCAATATGCTACAGTCGTAGACGGTCTACGAATATTTTATGGCCGAGGCTAGAAATGGAGGTTGGAACTTAAAATCTATGAAGTACTTCAGTAAACATGTATGTTTGCTCTTAATGATTGCAACGGTACATTTTGCATTAATTAATTATTCGCTTTTATGGCAGTTACAAAAAGCCGTTCCGTATTTAGAATATTCCTTTAATGGTTGAGCAGCTGAAATAAGTAATCTTCTTTGAAAGCTTTTATTTTCAAGTTACTTTATGTATTTGTTTTGGACTAACCTAGTAGGTTACCACTTTTATTTTCATTTTACAAAACGAATCACACGTCATTACCTAGTCATATACAGAGTTGTAGGTCGTGGGTTCGAACCCAGGCAGGCTCTTTACTTTATGTAAATAATTTCATCACCACTGATCTCAAAACGGTGAAGGAAAACATCGTGAGGAAACGGCATGTCCTTGAATCAAAAATTCGATGACATGTGACTTCTACCAACCCGCACTGGACCCGCGTGGTAGATTACAGCCTACTCCCTCTCGAAGAGAGGAGGCCTGTGTCCCAGCAGTGGGAACATTACCTATAGGCTCATTATGCCTATACAGATTACGTGCGACTCCGGCAATACGAAGAACGAAAAAAATCTACATCAACGTCTTGTTTATACCTTTTTTGTTGGCGTTTTTGTCGTAGGCACCTAAGGCTGCCGGTCCACTGGAGCAGAGAGGAGAGGAGCGGCGTAGCGGTGTACCAATATTAACCAATGGAATTGCATAAAACCTCCACCCTGCTTCAGTGGACTGGGATTTGCGAACTAGTTTAAAAAATCATACAAAACCGGGAAGCGGAGCGGGGAAACGGAGCCGAGAAGCGGAGAGGGGAAGCGGAGCGGGGAAACGGAGCGGAGAAGTGGAACGGGGAACCGGAGCGGGGAGGGGAAGCGGAGCGGGGAAACGGAGCGGAAAAGTGGAACGGGGAACCGGAGCGGGGAATTATTACTCGTCGCGTGAACTCGGTCTAGCTCCACACAGTCCGCAACACAGCTCCGCTACCTCGCTCCGCACAGTCCGTAACTCCGCTCCGCTACCTCGCTCCGCATCAATGGACAGACACTGTCCGCAACTCCGCTCCACTCCGCTGCCATTCTCCTCTCCACTGCCTCGCTCCGCTTCAACGGACAGGCAGCCTAATGGTATGTATGGATCTGGTTCTCCTTATTTTTACCATGAAAAACAACCAATACTAACCAGCATACTTATCACGGCCGTTAACAACCAAATCTTCTTAACTTTGACGCCGCGCCGATAAGAAGTAACTGTGTTAACGCCTTAAATTTACCGGTATCGCGCTCAACATAATTTAACTTTGTCAAAACCAGCTTTTACTTCTCACAAATTAACTTAGTGCTATCGCTTAACGTAAGCTCTTGAATAAAACTTTTTATTTGTTCAAGATTAAATTATTAACACAAATCAAAAGGAAACTTAATGATTTTCGAGTCCAGTGTTTGATATTAGTGTGGTTTATTTACCTTAGTAAATAGTTTTTTAAGTCTTATCGCCGCATTCATCAAACTCAAAGCATTTATTTCAATTAAACCATTTACAGGCACTTTTGAATTGTCAAGAAATCGGTCAGTCAGAAATATGAAGCTAGTTGCCCATTCATAAGCGGTACCTATGGAGAAGAACGGGCAAGAAACTCCACGGAATCATCAACATTTATTCAAGTTAATGAGTCACCTAGTTAATGGTTCATTAACTCACTATTATTGAATGACTGTAAACAGATAACACAGTGTGACTGACATCTGACTACACAGCTAAATATCGAAGTACTACTGGGAGTACAAATAATACATATGTACATAAACTCATACCTTCTGCTACAGTACGCCTCCTGATACGATACTTACATAGATAATCCTTTTTATTCGTTTGCGTTCATACATCATATAATAATACACTGTTCATACATCATATAAATAAATTCTCTAGATACCTAAAACTTTTTTAAAATATTTATTTAATTTATAGACTTTTGGTCATACATACATAACCATGTCAGCCCCATAATGACACATACACAGGGTACACTAAAAATTTTACTAATATAAACTACGTACGACGCTCCACCCAGAGCGGGAGAAGTTATTTGATAATTTCACAACCTAATTATTTTTTTTTTTAAATGGGTACATAACATTTTACAACTATATAACAGCTATGGTATAACTATGGTAACAGAGTTGTAAATAAACTTGTAAATTTTAATAGCTTCAATTCTACATGGGTTCGGGAAACTTACCTACCTAAAACTTAAAATGCAATACTTAAATGTTACTAAACTTCAACAAATAAATGTTGGTCGCAGACTCACTACTTACTTAACCCATTAAAGGTTTTTCCAATCGAATTCAGTGGCTACCTGTGGCGTAGAGTATATGCATCAAGCATTCAATCGGTTTAAGGCTTTGCTCTCACCTAAAGGGAAAAGGAACGTGATACGATTTCTTATTCGGCTTGCTGAAATTTCTGTTGAGGTTTTTTTTTAAACTACCATAAGTTAGTACGGTTCGCAACAAAAGTTCATTAGCACGGATTGTTATTGATTCATTGTTATCTATTTTACCTAAATTTTCATAAAATTATTAAATAAACTGCGTTTTAACTTTCCTTATGCAAAGAGTCAATATTCTTTTAATTTTTCTTCTGCTCCTTCTACTACATGAAAAATGCACAAAACTAGGCACTTAATTCCCCAAACATAAACTCAAACGTATATGTAACACGACAATTCATTAATTTAATTTAATTTACATTACACATAATAAATCACAGAAGCTTAATAACATCAACACCGTTCATGTACATTTGTTGTAATAAATCACGTTTAGATAATTATTTGGCCGAACACTGTCTCTTAGAATACAGGCTATCCTAGTCTAAGAGACAGAGCTATATACTTTTTGTACAGATCTTGCAACTTGTAATGAATTGATGAATTTTCTTTTATTAAATATTTTGCTCAATATATAATATTTAAAAACTGAAGTGTTAATCGACTTTTCTTTCTGATTGTGCCTGTATGCTTGTACCTGGCTCAAGATGACACACTCTCCATTCATAATTATAAGTCACATTGGACCGCATTCTGCTTATAGATACCTAATGGTCGATCACAGGGAAACTACTGCCATATTTCCGTCTGGCAGGAAAAAAAAATCAGACTAGGCAATGCCCACTGTAGTACTGAAGAATTGATAAGCCAAAATGACCTTATCAAAAGAAAACGACATTCGTTTATTATTTTTTTCATTTATACACACACACATATATATAAACAGACCAGAAGAAAATAACAGAAAAATACGTGCAAAGGTAATGCTTATTTCTAAAGAAGTCTCTGTCAGCATAGCTGCGATAGGATAGTAGATAAAGAGATTCTTATGTTATAAACACGTACTTCATCACCTTCCCGCTTAGTAACAGCATAAACGTTTCAGTCAGTCATTTCCGAATAAAAACACCCTATTCAGCTGCTAATACCATTGTTGTTACCTAACTTCTTTGTTTCGAACAAAGGAATCAAGCCTTATTTACATACAAGATACGATAAAAATAATCATGTATTCTTTTATAATAATTTGCTAAAACAAAAATAAATGCTTTATGAGCATATCGCGGGCATGTGTGCTTTATTATCTTTTTACCGAAGTGCCTTTTATCTTTGCATGTTTTCTCCTTTTGTGTTTGAGAGGTAGAAAGGTTTTTGATCTTATTGCTGCGCTTTGAGCTGTGTTAAAGTGGACGTATAGTCTTTAATAAGTTAATAAAGCCACATGGACTAATAAGGACTTAAATAAACAAAGAGTATTAAAGTAATACCCAGGTGACTTGGAAAAAGTTGCGATTTTCCACCTATTTGTTTTATCCAACTTTTAAAGAGCGACGTATTTTAGCAGAAAATTGGCCGACAGAATACACACTCCGTTGACTTTGCAAGGAAAATAGGTAAATAAAACACACGGTTGGGACGGCACGATTCCATGCGGCGGCAAACCACAGATAAATGAGTTTGCTCAACTTCGGGAGGCCGTCACCCTACACAAATATCATAAAGAGTCGTGTTTGAACGTGATACTCGTATCAATAATAATTAGTTTGTTATCTATGTTAGAGCTTATTGGTGGATTATGTATGTGGTATATGTAAAGTGATGATTTGATTAAAGCCGATATAATTATCCTCTAATTGGGAATGCTTTTGTGAACAAATACCTAGCTATTATCGCGATGATCAATTAAGCCGATCTTAACTCGGGTCTAAAGGTCCACTAAGGTATATTTTGAAAGGAACACGTGTAAGGTAGGTTAAAAGAACATTTCAAATTGTATTTTTTTTTAATCAGCGTTCGTTTTTAAAATTATTTTTCAGCAACAAAACGGTAGCAAACCGGAGTCTGGATGTGTGTGGTTGTTGGCAATAGGCTCGCCTCCTGTCTCCGCCATGTGGGCGTACTATAAGTACACCTCTGCCTAACCCTTCGGGAAATGCTGGCGTGATGTTATTTTAAGTGTTATTAAAACATACGAATACGCTTAAGACGCAGATATATGCCAGTGACCTTCAGTGGTTGGGAGTTGGTTTCAGTGCTTGAGTGTTCTGTACTGAGCTCATGCAACGCATTATACGTCCAGCCAATAATAGGACTCACCCATCAAGGAAAGCTGACCCAAATTAAACGCATTATTAATTTATTATACACAAAACAAAAGGTATTTAATAAAACACCTATACTAAAAGATCAAAAATTAAAATACCTTTAAAATGGTGTAGGTTTCAGAAAAAATCGCGTGATAAATTTTGCGTGATTCTCAGTTTTTTATCCGCGTTAGACATAACTTTACAAATTAATTTCAGTAATATAAACATAATCTAAAATATTCATATATTAAGTTATTAAGAAAATATATATTTTTTCCAAATCATTAACACCACTGGTTTAGACGTGATCTTCAGTATAAAATCGTTTAAAGTTGGCTATCGCCGCCCTAATACCTGAACGCCAACTCGAGAACTCCATTTAAATATAAACAGTATGAGTAGTGCTTTGTAGCAAGCGTTAGCATAAATGTTTCAAGCACTTACTTAACTCTAAAGTGGTACTTATCTCTCTGAAGTTGGGACTCGTGTTACGTAGAATTGCTTGTGTGATAAAACTAATTGCTCTTAGTAAGATATCTGAGATACGGGATATACATTACTGTATCTTGGACTGAGTTTAGCTGATGAGGTAGTTTGTTTTAGCTTACACAAGAGTGTATACTAGTGATCATTTAGGGGCCCCTTCGTCATAATATTGTAGCGGCATCTACATCGCTACATGCGAACTACGCATCAAAGACCTGACGTCACACAACATCCTGACGTCCCACAAATCCTGCATCGCGCAATTAGAGTTTACCGCTCGATGGACATATATACAAGCTTCCCGACTTCAACCTCTGGGCAGTTGCCCGCCAGACATTACACCCGTCTGGTCGGAGGATCCTCCCTTTTCTATGGGGGATGAGTGAACTGTACACCCTGTTCCTCATACCCCTAAAATATAATAAACCTAATAACGTTCCCACTGCTGGGAGAGGAGTTCATCTGGACGCCGTTGCGGAAGGACGTCTCGAGCGCTCCGCGTCTTTTATCGCACACGTGGACGGGCTTGGGTCCGAAACAAGATCCAACGCGTTTTTTGCCGGTCAAAATAAAAATATCATCGAGTGTTTTGTTTATTCAATGTGGCTATGACTCAAGCGTCTACAAATAATTACATTAAGTGCAAAAGTGAGGTGTGCTAAGCCTACGTACGTTCATGACCCAGAGCGAGCGATCCAGGGCATCCGAAGGCCTTATCGTCTGCCCAAGGTTTCCAGGGAACCAGAAACGTCGTAATAAGAAAAACCCGGTGAGATCATTCCTTTTATGTCAGGGCGTTCTGCTAATCACTCAGTTAATAAATCAAACTCCCATAGTTCAAACGCATGCTTAATGCTAAGTCCAACGGTAGATCCAGATACCAAAAAGACTTACACCTTAAATTGTTTCTAGTAAGTGTATCGATCACGAGAACTGAATTAAATTCCCGGCTTTATTTCGATTACGAGGCCAAAATTCAGCGACAAAGTTCGGTAGATTATTTGTTAGATTAAGCGTCAACATCGTTAGCGCATATCTGCGGCTGCGTAGTGACTGGCGAAGTTTAAAGGCTTGTACAGACCAGCGCGATTTGTCGCGCGACGCGACACCGGTTATTGTTATACTGTGAAGTTTTCTTAGAAATTGTATTGTTCGTGTCGCGTCGCGCGACAAGTCGCGCTGGTCTGCACAAGCCTTAAAGGTTTGATGCTTCGCACTGAACCAACGCTTACTTTTAAGCTACATATTTAGTATATAGTAAAACGAGAACATCAAGATAAAAATTATAATATATACTCTAACAAAAATAACAGTGTCGATTTAGATTGCGTAACATTCTGGCAATTTCCATTGCCTTCCAAAAAGTCGCGTCTAAAGCAACTTCTTTTTTGTCGTGTTTCGGTCGAACAATTTACCCGAGTTTTTGTGAAGAAAGGCACACGTGTGATGAGCCTAAAGCCCACTCAACAAAAACAAAAACTGCATAACAAGTTATATTTCAATAGAAAAACAGAGGGTATCTAATAAATCTCAATCAACGCATGACCCTGTCAAACTTTTGTAGCTCTGTGTCTCAACACGTGGGGTCCAGAGTCCCAAACAATAGTGTTACAATGGTAATAATAGCGGCCATGCAAAAGGATGGCAATTGTCTGTTTAGTGCGATCGCCCATCAACTAAATCTTTTAATGGGGTTAACATTTGGCCATATGTCAATACGCCGAGACCTAGCTACGTATGTTTCGGATAACCGCGACGAAGCCAGAATTTGCTTAGCACTTAGGAATAACATTCAAGACTCTATTCCTAACAGCAAGCTCTCTCAGGAACAAATGATAACAAACTACATAACCGCGCAGTTTAACGAGACGTTCTGGGGAGGGGAAGACATCCTAATCGCCGCGGCCGAATTCTATCTCGTAAATGTGCATGTGCATAATAACTACGGGAACACACTGGTCTACTCACCTGCCGGCGAACCAGTACACGGAAACATACATATCATTTACAAAGATCAACATTATGATAGCTGGGTCATAAGCGCCGATGAACAGTACAACAATAAGCTGCAAAGTCTAACGCATAAAACAACTAACAAAGATACACCACAACATGCCGAAACGGTAGGCAATAAATACAACAAAAGAGACGAACAAGGGCAGCCTACTAAACCCCGAATTCTGAGCAGCCCCCAACTAGCTTGCTCATTAACACCGGATGAACAATTAACATCAACATTATGTACACCGTTATCGGCTGAACTCGCGGACGACACCGGATACACAATACTTAGAAATTTGCCTTCTGCCGCGACTAAGTACACTTGCTCAGACCTGCGCATTGCAACTTGGAACGTTCGTGGGGCCTCGAAACCGGCCAAAAAAGATAAAATAGACGCGGAACTTTCAAATAGGGGCATTCACATAGCCTGCCTACAAGAAACAGGGATGAACTTAGGAACGTACAACTCCACCCATTACGAATGGCACCTATCCGGAACCGCAGGTAAAGCTCAACGGGGACTTGCAATTCTAGTCAGAAAGGATTCCCAAATTGAAATAATAAATAGAAATTGCGATACCGACGTGATGACAATAACTCTTAAAATTGGTAGGGGAAGCGACAAACCTGCTCCGCTTTATATAATTAACTCTCACATCAACAGCTGTACCTCTAAAGCAACCAGATCCTTCACGGGTATACTAAACTTGATCAGACAAAAACCAAGGAAATGTACTTTAATCATCCTAGGGGACTTTAACGCTCATATTGGTAGACAAGATACAATAAGTTTCCAACGCAAAGGGCTGATTCACCAAAATCTCCATCACGACTACTCCAATTACAACGGTGAAATGTTAATGGATATAGTCAGCAGGGAAAAACTGCAAATAGAATCAACAAAAGCGAGAACATCATGCAAGATAACATGGTCAAAGGGCACGCAGAAATCACAATTGGATCACATTATTACGCCACAGACAACAGAAAAACTCTTTAAGTATATTAAAGGCGAATGGGCAGGTAGGGCCATATCTGACCATAAAATAATTTGGGGGCAGCTAAGAACAAACCGAATCATAAACAATGATGAAAACAATAAACACCAGACTCAAAAAAATGAAACAACAATAAAGACCAAGGATTTCAATTACAAACAATACTACTATGCCGCTCTCAATATCAAATCAACCAAAGCAAAATACCAAGCTTGCATAATCAAAAAATTGGAAAACGTCGGAATAGACTCAACAGATGAAAGCGTCGAAATACCATGGTGTACCATAACTGAAGTATTAAAAGCGGCGGCCCAGGAAACCTTAACTTTTCAACAGAGTCACTCTAGGGAACATCGTATAGCTCTTGCTAACCTCCAAAAGGCTAAATTCCTACAAAGAAGACAATTAGATAACCCAAATAGACATAATCGCGTAAAGGAATGTCAGGCAATACTTCATATGATTAAAACGGAAGAAGAAAACAAAGAATCCAGTGCATTCGTCACTGGATTGGGGAAAAAACATCCATCAAAACGCATGCAGGTACTTTATCTATTTTACAGGAAAAACAAGCAAACTACCAAACGCCGGAAAAGAACCGCTTATATACCAATGTCCAAATGGGAGCAAATCCTAAAAACCTCCGAGGGCCTACCTATACCAACGGTTACCATAACAAAACGGGTATCCACCGCACAAAATGCAGGACCCTCACTGGACGAAGTAATGGAAATAATTAACAACATGCGGAACGGGACAGCGCCCGGAACAGACCAAGTGGTAATTGAGCTCTTCAAAGCAATGCCGCCGATATTACAGGAAGCCGTCACCAAGCACATGAACAAAGCGTGGACACAAAATGAAGCGCCCGACACCTGGCTAGAAACAGTACAAGTACCAATTCCAAAGAAAAACAACCCTAAAGATTCAAATGACTATAGACGAATATCGGTTTGCAATACGGGCTACAGAATCTACGCCTCCTACGTTTTAAAAAAATTAGACGAAACAATAAAAGAATTGGGTAACTACCAAGCGGCTTTTTTAAACAATAGATCTACAGATGATCACATATTTACACTAAAAAGGGTTCTGGACGAAGAATGGCGCGCAGGTAAAAGAGTCTATGTACTCGCTCTGGATATAGAAAAAGCTTTTGACAACGTCAACCTCCAAGCACTACGAGACATTCTAATACAAAGATCTAATATGACGCTAACTAACAGGATAATCAAAGTTTGCATGAATGAACGAACACACATCAAATGGTGTGGTCAGCAAAGTAGTTGGATCATTAAAGGAAAGGGAGTCAAACAGGGTTGCCCACTATCTCCTCGCCTTTTTACACTGGTCATGGATGAGGTCCTTAGAACCCTCGAAGAGGAAACTCAGTGAATTAAATTAGACCAAGATCTTGAAATATCACTCCCCTTGGTGTTATCATTTGCGGACGACCTCATCTTCATTACAGACGACCTAAAAGGGTTAGAAGGTATTGTATACCATATTAAACCCCTACTAGGTAGTGTCGGCCTACAAATAAACGAAACTAAAACAAAAATTCTAATTAGAGACCCATTAACTAAACAGAAAGCGACTTACGTGTCAATGAACGGATTAAAACTACATACTGTCGACGAAATTAAATATCTAGGTACATACATAACATCTGCATTAAGCAGGAGAAGCACAGTTAGAAAACGGTGTGAACAGGCCACTAGAAACGCAAAGTCACTATTACCATTCATAATAAACTCAAAGATGGACTGGAAACTAGCCAGACTCATGTATCGAATGGTTATAGTACCTTGCATGATATACGGATTGAAAGTATCGGCAATCACCAAAGCTAATAGGTCAAGACTGAGAAGATATGAGAGAGTCATCATGAGAGACTTGATTAACCACGCCAGAAATAAACCAACACAAAAGAAGATGCACGAAATCTTAGATGGAAAAACTGTAACCAAACGCATCAAGAACCACAGAATGTGCTATCTCGCACACGTCCACAGGCGTGGCAAACCACACCTTTTACACGCAGCAATGGAGTATAAGGCCAAATATAAGAAAGTAGGCCGTCCTATTTACACATGGAACGACAATCTTAAGCAGGACTCGACTTATTTCGACAAGGAATTAGACTTTTGGATGGATAAGGCTACAGACAGATCCAAGATCATGAAGGCCGCCAGCGAGATGTACAAGAAACCTGAAACGGATAGCAGCGACGCCTCTGACGAAGACTTAGACACAGCAAAATCGAACACAGCACAGCAGCAGTATAGAAAAAGCTGAGAAAGCAGCGTATCCCCGTTCTCAAAATACACCGGTGAAGATCGACTCGAACCAACATAACGAAGACGTCGCAAAAGATGCCCATCCATAGATAATTAACACCCGTCTCTCCACTATTCCTATGCTTACTCTAGGATGCATATCCGGTATGGCTCTCAAATCCTTCCTTATCCTAAGGGCACGTCTTCCTTACCATTACCCGCGCCCCCCGGTCTACTCCTAGATATGCAATGGCCTTTGTAGTCCCATGAAACATGAGGCTTCATGGGCTAGTGCAAATCTTGGGGTTCATTCGATTTATCGAGTCTGGTTAAACCACGCTGGGATCGGTGCATTTCATTCATTCATTCATTCATAACGTTCCCACTGCTGGGACATAGGCCTCCTCCTCTGTGAGTGGGAACGGGCCTCTACCACGCGGGCTCAATGCGGTTGGTTGATGTTTTTTTTTTTTTTTTTTTTTAACATTTCCCCACACTAAGAATTTCTTCCTGTATCGTGGGTGCGTTTACAAACATAGAAACTCACATACACTAACACCCAGACCTGGAACAACTACTTGCAGATCATACAAATATTTGTTCCGTGCGGGGATCGAACCCGCGACACGTTACGCAGCAGTCGATCGCTCAGCCACTGCGCCAACCGTGTCGTCACAATATTGTCTTCTAGTGTCTTTTTTGGATCCATTCGCCATGAAGCATCATTATTTTCATTGTTTTATGGAGCTACTTGCAAGCGACGTGAACTGTCGTAAACAGTACTTACGATAGTTCAGTTTCATACATGACCGTGTTACTTTACTTTTGGGCCCTATCACAATACCATCGCTGCGGTATTTTTTTTTTTTTAAATCGCCGCATTATGCTGAGATAGGAGCCTTTTTGGCCTCACACAGGTCTTTATTATTCTGTTAGTTTTTAAATGCTCCTTTTTTGTTTTTTATTTTATATTTTTTATTATTACTTACTGTTTGTATTTCCTGTGCGTGTCCCAAATAAAATATTTTTCTTTCTTTCTTTCCTTAACCATGTTGTCCGCCATAGTGAATAGGGGTGCTGATTTTTACTCACTTTTCTTTGAGAACGCACTTTGGTAAACAAAACGCACACCCTCGGCACACATCAAACGCATCGCACACGGATGAAAGACGAAAGTGTTTTTCATTATGCTTCTTATGACGTTCTACCTCATCTTTACGCGGTGTGGCCTAGTGCAGGTCTTCAAGATTCAATGAGTTAGATTATGGTGCCAAAGATTTGTCTGAATATCTACCGCTGGATTAGACTAGTTATTCTAGTAGAAAAAACATATCTGGTGTTTATATTCATATATTTCCAATGAAAACAAAATTTAAAGCACAATAATCAAATTGTTTAAGTAAAATTAATTTATCATTATTGTCGTTTCGTCGGTTCGTCCTAACGAAAACGCTGATTAACTAAAATCAGAAGAAAATCAAGTAGATCCAATTACATTGTAAAAAGGTTTCTTCGGGAATCCGAAACTCTTCAGTTTTCTTGCTAATTTCAAATTAAACAAATAATTAATCCAAAAAGACCGTTAAATTAAACTTGGCTAGGAAAGTAAATGAGAGATAAATATCTTAAGTAATGAGATAATTGAGTTTTACTCTGGGTTCACTAAGTATGAAAGGATTTCTACAACGCACACACATAGTTCGTGATTTAATACGAATCAGAACTAAATTGAAATATGGATTCCAACAAAATTCAGACTTGTATGAAATCGTCCTTAGTGAATTTTTAAAACCCATATTAACATTAACATGATCAAAACACGGTCCTCCAAAAAGAAGGTTATGACAATATTTCAAGACGATATGTAAAAATGGACGTCAATTAGCGCTACTGCAATTTGCACTATAAATGCAGCGCAACAAAAATCCTTTTGAAAGTTCCGTAGTCAACAAGGACACACAAGGCCCTTATAGTTTCGCCATGTCCGGCTGTCTGTCCGCGTCTTAGCTCAGAGACTGTTTGTACTAGAAAATAGTAATTTTGTGCCTAAACAATTTGACGCACCTGTTTTTAGGGTTCCGTAGTAAACAAGGAATCCTTATAGTTTCACCAAATCCGTCTGTCTGTCTGTCCGTCTGTTTGTCCGTGGCTTAGCTCAGAGACGGTTAGTACTAGAAAGCTGTAATTTGGCATAGGTATACATATTAATCAAGCAGACAAAGTGATAAAATAAAATCATGAAAAATAATTTATTTTGGGGTACCTCCCCTAAAAGTAAAATGGGGATGTTTTTTGTTTTTTTGTTAAGTCTGTTCTTGTTGTTTGTGCGTGGTCCAACACGCACATGGCCAGTTTTTTAATTAACATTGGTCAAAGTTTATTTACGCTTTTGTTCACTCAACATAAATGTATGTCTAATTGCCTTCAGGCAATATTTTCGCTATCGAAAGTATCGCTATTTCGTTTTATTAGCCGACATGGGAATCGCATTAGTAACAGCTAATGCTTTGCTTCTTATTTTGGTATTGCAGCCAGACAGCGCTCAAAGTATGGACGTATTTCCGATATGAACACACATTTTTACTCTGTGGTGCGTTGCTAATAGTCACATTTGATGGGGTACAGCAGCTATTAGGTATATCAACGGTCTTGTAACGCGTTAAAGAACTTAACGCGGCTGGCGGTTCTAGTAAACTGGCAAAAATCTTCACGTAACGAAAGTTAGTCAGTTCAAAAGTTGGTCAGTTATTATAAGTGTCAACCTTTTTTTTTTTTGTTTTTAATACGAAAACGAAAACTTTTGACACTTGAAACCATACTAGATGGTTCTGTAATAATACATCATATACAGCGAAAGGAACTTTGTTCCAACCGGGTATCCCACGACACCTCCCGTCTTTTTCAAATAAATTTTCTGTTCAATTAGTGACCCGCCCCTGATCCGCATCTACTGTTATGGCGAGGCAACGTATCAAACGTTGAGATTTCTTTTCTTTATCTTAGATCAGTAATTACTAATTATTAATGATGGTGAGAACTGCCTCAAATCCGTTGTGTAGCTTAGAACAACTATGCGGACAAGCAGACATACAGGAATCGCGACTTTGTTTGTGCGGTTAGTGACTAACCTGGTGTCAAAGTTTTAGCCGCCCATATGGGCCTCTGACTTGGTTTCACATGCCATCGAGAAATATCTCTCAGGCTTCCTTATACTACACAACTACTATACTAACATAATATTATAAAGAGGTCGTAGGTCACCTTTGCTGCGATTGTTTGCAGCCCCTTATCGCGCTGATAATGATCCTAGGTGGACCGAGCAGTAATCCTATATTAGTGGGGTTGTCGGGCGGTGTGGCTCACAGGGCGTTCGGCACTTGATGTGGCAACAAGTCGTGTCCAGGTTCGTAAAGAGTCAATCGTCGCCCTGAGGATGCCTCGTTGAGAGATAAAACACGTGTCGAGGGTACTTTATGACTCTTTAAGAACAGCTAAGCGGATTAGGTTCTTAAATATACGTCATCTTCAGAGTTACTCATCAGATTCCGAAAATTCTTCTACTAATGGGAACCTTATTGCCCATTGACATAGGACATATTTTATGTTAAAACAAAAAATTTCACGCGGTTGAAGTCGCGGAGAGAAGGTAGTGTTTTACACAGTATCTTCACTTCGCAAATATTGGTGCCCGTAAAACAAATGAATATGTGTCTAGTGTCTACGTCATTATAGAAACACTTTACCTTGTCCACGTAAACAAATTATGCCTTATTGCCAACAAGTTCACCAAAACATAAAATTCCCAAAATATTCACCCTAGCTTCACAGGTGTGTAACAAGATTTGCTCGACAGATCAGCGGACCAACCACGGCACTTCTCGCAGGCGTAGTGCCAACGTATGCTGAAAATCCAATCGTGCTTCGGAACCATCAATAATCTGTTTAAAACGCACAACTCCGCACCGAAATTTTCATCGCTGGGTCTAGTTGCGGAAATGTCATTGGGAAATTCAATTCCCGCTAATTGACCACTTGTGCTGTATGTTCGGGTTGAATTTAGCACATTTACACATGTCTAAAGGTTTTTTTTACTGTGTCTGTACTTTTTTTTTTTGTCATTTGTGGCACACAATATACCATTCGTCTCGTAAATCTTAGAAGAATACATAAAAATTCGCTTGCCAAGGGTGTTTATGACAACTTTCCTGGTTTTTATCAACTACTAGTACTTACCCAGTGACTTCATTAGCATGATTTTCGTATTTTCTCCTATAAATTTCAACACCACTTCCACCCCCATAAAATTTAAATTTATGATCATAATTTTAATTATATATTTCACCACTTCCTCCGCCCGCGCTATTACTTAGTATTCGCTTGGCTTCCTTTCTGACCTTTTTTATTTTTGCTCGGTCCCTAAAGATCGTAGCGTGATGTTAAAAAGCCTTCCTCAATACTTGGGCTATCAAATGCATTTCTTTTATCCATTCAGCGCGTTCAAACAAAAAAAAATCTACAGCTTTATTATACTCGTAGCAGTATAGATTTGTAAAATCCTATACTATTAAATGAGCTATATTTGTAATCACATTCTCGAAAACGGCACAAACGATTTCGAAGAAAGCCGATCTAGCTAGATCTTATAACTGGAAAAGTTCGTTTTCTCTATTTTCACCCGAGCAGAGCTCGGTCGACCAGGTACTAATTTTAAAAGCTGATATAGTTTGACCCATTTGGTCAAACTATATCAGCTTTTAAAATTAATAGTAAAATTTTAAAATCAGAAAACTACAGTTGCATATAAAACGCTAATTGTGCACGACTGTGTACTCTATGTCACGTTCATTCAACAAAAAAATCATGAATATGTACAATCACCAACAAAACTGGTTTAACTAATGCTAACTTGTAGGTTATATTCGCTGACCTTTGGGTCTATTGTTAATCTACGGATAATCTTACCGAAACATAAATTCCGTTATGGATCAAGTTTATTCAAAGAAAATAATAGGTCCTATTCGTATATTCTTTCGTCTGGCTTTGTTATGTAACTAGAAAAAAAAAAAAACGAATAACAAGATTAAATTAAAAAAAACAATATTGGAAGATATATTTATATAGTCCTCCTTATTTATCGGTTTCGATAACGTAGACCTTTTTTTTTTTTGTCTGTGTATGTATCAAATAACTTCTCCCACTCTGCATGGAGCGGGAGGGCGTGTCAGACTCTTACTGACTAAAACCCACCCGACCCGTGTTATCTGAGTTGCCTGTACGTTGCCAGGAGCCAAGGTATCCCTTTCGGACTTTCCCGCGACCACGGCAGGCATCGGTCCGAGCGGACCCCGTTAGTTGTGCTGACATCTCTTTGAGGCGCGCGTGGCACACAACGCGCCGTCAACCCTTTTTTTTAAATAATTTCTCCCGCTCTGGACGGAGCGGGAGGGCGTGTCAGACTATTACTGACTAAAACCCACCCGTGTTACTTCCGTTGCCTGTGTGCCGGGGCCTCGATATCCCTTTCGGACAAACTCGCAACCTCGGCAGGCTCGTAACCCCGGCAGGCTCGCAACCCCGGCAGGGCGCCTTCGGCCCTGACATACTTATTGGACGGCGAGCTACCCATTGCTCACCGTACGAAAGCCCGCGCCTACGGTGGCCGAGATAACGGCGACCCTTAGAAATCAATTCCTTGCGTGTACCCTAATGGCTCCCTAGACCGAATGTAGTTTTGAACACCCGGTCACAACTAGAACAATAAAGTTGGCCTGCAACGTTTTATGTATAAGTGTAGAAGGGCTCAGGTCTCTCTTTGAGTATTTATTAGACGCTTCGGTAAACGGAAGCATGGCGGTCAACATCTCCGCTATAAGGATATCCTCAAAAGACATGTTAACGCTTGCTCTCTTGGAAGATTCCTAGGTAATAGATGATGACATTAATGTTGGTAAAATACTTTACCCTATTACATAACATATAACATCACGCCTGAAATCCCCGGAATGTTAGGCAGAAATGTTCCAGTACACACACATTTAGCCAGTTATGTTTAAGTCTCGTGTAATAGGGGGCAAGCCTATTACCATCAACCGGGCACAAATCTAGGCTCCGGGCTGCTACTAAGAAATTCTTGAAGAAAAAACTCAATATCACTTTGCCCCGACCCGGGAACCTGTACCCCTATTATTTGTCAATTAAAAGTAATTATTCAAACGGTGAAAAACAATGTAAACAACTAAATTGGGAGAACAGAATAATACCTACTTTTATTGTTTAGTCTTTAATATAAATTGAAATTAATAAACCTACTTACCTGAATCCATTCATCTGTTTTAGGGATGAGTAATGATAATCATTCATTTTAGGGAACCCAAGTCCTATCAATCAATGACAGTTTTCATTGTATCATTTATTTTCCTACAGTATTTATCAATCATGTTTTAAGAAATCGTTTTAGGTACTTCTCTTAAGTACTTAAGTCTTGTGATCAGGTGAAACCAAAAACACTAAGTAGTAAGCGCCATATTTTAATGTAATTTGTAGAGAAAATTCGTTTACTCGAAGTTTTAATTTGATTAAAAATGTTTTGAACACAAAACCGTTTTACTAAACTTTCGTAATATTTGACAAGTCCCTTGAGAAAACTATTTTATTTATTTTCTTTTAAACGCCTTTAAAGGGTCAGAAATATTCTGATCTATAAAGGCTATAAAGTAAGCCTTAATAGTTGAGCAAAATAAACGAGTGTTCGTTTTAACTAATAACGTTCGGTAGCTAAAATTCATATTAGAATTACGTACCATGTGATTAATCAGAGTAACTACCAAAAATCATCCATAGAACAGTTTTAATTTAAAGCTTCTCCAATTTAGACTGAAAGTCAAAACCTCTGCACAGGTTTTGACTTTTTGGCAGTCTAAATTGGATAGATTCTAAATTCAGCCTAAACTGAAAACAAGTTATGTTCGTAACAGAACCAAATCAATTTATTTATTTAAAGTTAATTAAAAGGATACAACACCAATTACGTTAATCAACATAGAAACATTTTATATACATTTTTTCTTTTTTTGATATATACTTTAATTAAAACTAACATGAAACAATGGACTACTTGCACACTTCTCTCAAAGAACACCACGCATAATTTTACTCCATCCATCCGCAGTCAGAAGGGCGTTGAGCATCTTCAAAGTACGACACAGTGGGGATCCAGCTTTGACGACAGTTTTGGATGACGGTAGCGCAAACAGATTGTGTCGGCGGCCCGAAGCCACATTCCTCACCTGCCAGCTACATTACAACATAATTAATGAAAGAAACAAGGCTTCCCCCAACTAAACCTACCTACTAATTGTGTTATTATTGCGTTTTCCTCCCCTCTTCCCTCTTTCATGACAACGGGAAAAGTTTTTCCTGTAAATGTTAGCTATCCGAGGTTAATTTCATTGTTTATCTGGTTTCTCTAACAATACTACTGTTAGATGAAAGACCGAACCTTAATTACTGGATTGTATCTACAGATTCATTGGTTTATGTTTGATGTATTTTTTTCGGAAAGTGTAGATGTACAATTGTATATACTATAAGGAGCCCTGTAACAGAATTCTGATAATATATATAGTAGAATCAAAGAATGACACTGTATTCATATCATGAATAGCTTGATTTAGCCGTCATTTCATAGAAGCTTACGAGTTACGACATTCTATATTTCTATGTAAATAATCATAAGGTGCCTTCAAAATAATTCGCTAATGGGAGTCAACAATATATTACAACAACAAAGTAATTTAGGTGCTATAATGTGAATGTAGCATGCTCAGACTTTCCAAATTAGCCACCATATTATGTAGAACGTAATAACTACCGGAAAGTACAAACCACTTCTTACGTCATACAGTCATATATTATAACATAAAGCTATGAACTAACAGACCTTTTATTACCAAGTCTTACTGAATATTTTTAAGGAGCTACGCTTGCAGGTTGACGTCCGGAAGCTGTCAATATATCAAGCTGGGTTCAGTTCAGATGTTCCACTGAATATTCCAGAAGTTTTCAAGGAACTTACTGACTTAGCCTAAAATGAAAGAAGTATATGTGAACAGGGTGTACAGTTCACTCATCCTCTATAGAAAAAAGAGGATGCTTCGACGAGACGGTGTCACGTCTGGTGGGCAACTGCCCGACGACTTTTTTTATTTTTTGAATAGCTTCACGCAAGTCTACCTTGGAGGTTGTCGGCTACTTAACCGGACGGAATAACTTAAGGCCACCACCCAGGGCATAAAACTTAGAAACTACGCGACTACACGCTAAGGTCACCCCCTGTGGGGTACGCACCTCGGCTTAGGGCGTCGCTAGGGGAGCACAGCAAGGGACAGGCTGGATCAACGATTGATTTCAGGACGTTGTATACTCGTCGCGCTGTAAACTATGCTTGCGCGATGCAGGATTTTTCGTGACGTCACTGTTATGCGTAGTTCGCATGTGGCGTTGTAGATGGCCACCCCACGTTAATAAACCTTTTTGGCGCGAAATGATAACAACAATGTAGTGATGTGTGTTTTTGTTTGTAAATTTTTCGCTTGATTAAAAATGCATCCTATTTATGGAAGCTAAAATTACCGGGAAAGCCGTCCAACCTTTTAACGTTGTTTTTATTTACTTCACCCTTTTGTACGGCTATTTTGTAAGTGTTGATTTTTCGGTTGGGATTATAGCTTAGTGTGTGTACCTTTGTTTAACCACGAACCTCTATTATAAAGCAGGTATGTTTATTAACATAATAACAGATCTACCTACAAGTAGTTTAACAATCTATTCATATTATAGTCAAGTTTCGAGTCTGTACACTTGTTTATAAAATCTAAAATCTAAATCATTAAAGCTATACTCACACATACCAAAGAAATCTCCATATTATGTCAAGCCATAAAACCAGTATGAAACAGTAAATCGCTATGGTATAAATTAAGCCCATATCCCGAATAGGTACCGACTGCTAACAGAGCCTTTTCGAGCACACACAGACACAAAAATGAATGCACTCTAAAATATTGGAAACCTGTCCACCGTGTCTTTTATTTCCTCGTTTGTACGCAAGTTTAAATGAAAACTAGCTGCCACCTAAATAGATAGATACATACCTACTTTGTTACACAAATGATTATATATTGTCCCGTAATCTGAGGAACATACTATAGCAGCTTACAAAAGACCCAAGATTGTCGGAAAACAGAAAAACTCACAAGGTTTCCTCGTAGACACAAGTTGGGACGTAATTATTTTCGGGGGACGAACTGTTGCGAAGTAATGGTCCACATTACACGACAAACAGTTAATAAGGATTTCACTTAACCACTCGCTAACAGCTAATAGGTGCCTACTAAGTTTTCCGTAAGAGGAAGTAGGTAGGTAGGTACAACTTATTGTAGTAAACATAAAGGGGTTTATTTATAAACGTTGCTTAAGAGTGCTTATTCTGAAAGTGGGCACGTCGCAAATAGATGTCAAATATTTTGCTGTTCTGATTAATTTGGCTAACTAGCGAACTAGAATATTGATTATGAAATGCAATAATTAATATCGTAACACCAAATATTTAGTTTTAGATGTAAAAAAAAGTATTTGGAAACCGAATGCCTTATTTACATCTAAAACATGAAATTCAATGTTATAATTGCAATTCATTATTAAAATTCTAGTTCGCTAGTTAGCCATATTTCTTATTTCCAAACAAAAGGTAAATTTATGACAGCTATTTGCGACGTTGCCAACTTCGGAAACGGCGTGCAAACGTCAAAAACAAACAAACATACAAACACACCACCGGTTAAACATCTGCTAATCATAACTTAACTTTAAGCAGCGTTTATAAATAAACTCCTTAATTGTAAGATTATTTTACGAATTTAAGGAATTTGTGAGTGTTGAAATGTTTCTGGCCATATATTACTATTACAATACAACGATTATGTAAATCATAATCCAATAATAACAAATTATATCAATAAAAAACCGGCCAAGTGCGTGTCGGACCACGCACAATGAAGGGTTCCGTAGTTGGGATGAATTTATCCCAAGAACAAACTTTGTAGTTGAAAAACATGTTCTCCCATACGGAATTAATGGGAGATCATGTTTTTCAAACTGCAAATTTAAGACAGACAGACAGACAGACGGACATGGCGAAACTACAAGGGTAGTAATTAGATTGGAGTCTAACGATCGAAAAATTGCAAACCAACTGTGCAGTTAAAATCTAAACAAATCAAATACTTCACTACGTCAAAACCCATCCAAACAAAATACCACTCATTCAACAATCCAAGTATGAACAGCGCACACAACTAAAAATAACGTTTTAAAACGTTTCTATTTCCAGGAACAGCCACCAGTCGCAGGAAATTGGAATGCCTATTTCAATTGTTCCGCTGGTGAGCGGTGTCACAAGACTCCGCTCCGACGCTGTGCTAATTCCCACACTGACTCACTGATTTTACCAAACGTTTAAATTGTTCAACAGAGCCGCTTTTGTAGAAACTTTAGGGACAGTTTTGAATAGACTCAGGTTCGTTTCCGGTTTTGTAACTTAAAGAACAAATTTTGAACGGACCTGTGTCTATTTATATTAAAAATTATAAACTAGGAGCTACATCGAGGTTTAATTAGTGTAGAAAATATTTTTTATTGATATATTTCCGAAGGCGATGTCACAAGACTCCATTCGTCTGCTATGCTAATTCCTATCCTCACTCAGTCACTGATTTTTACCAACGTTTAAATTGTTCAATCGTTCCGCTTTTGTTTAAACTTTATATTACGGACAATTTTGAATAAATTCACGTACATTCCTGTCTTGAGAAAATTCAGAGCTGATCGCAGTCAATTATTTTAATGATATTTTTTTAAAGAATCTAGCCAGGGTATGATTATCTTTTGTGGGGTATCTAAAAGTAGACAAATCTAAACCTCTCTAGATCTAATGCTCAAAACCAATTACTTACAACAAATCTTATGAAGCTCTTGACATTGGAATATAACATATAGTATATTATATTCTACCAGTTTTTGCCCCAGACTTCGTTAACGTTGACTTTAGGTTCCCTAAGTGCCTTTTACTGGAACAAAAAGCCTCACATGTCGTTGTTTCAGGTCGAACATCGTCTTCTGTTCATGAAAATCCATTCAGTTGTTTCAGCATGATTAAGTTGCAAAATATACAAACTTCCGCATCTAAAATGTTCGTTTGAATTTCATGGCGCAAGCCGTTAGAGTTACTTAGGAGTTTATAACATAACATAACATAACATCACGCCTGTAATCCCCAAAGGGTTAGGCAGAGGTGTACCTATAGAACACCCACATTTAGCCAGTTATATTTAAGTCCCATGTAATAGGAGGCGATCCTATTGCCATCGACCGCGCGCAAATCCAGCTCCGGACTGCTACTGAGAAATTCCAGATGGAAAAATTCAATAACACTTTACCCGACCCGGGAACCGAACCCATGACCTCATACATGACGAGTTTATAGCAAAATATTTGTTAAAAACTTCAGTTTCTGAGTTTATCTTGGACCTTACTGACATCGGCGAAGGAAAACATCGTAAGGAAACCCGCACTTATAGTTAATATAAGTCTGAAATCGCCAACCCGTCTTGAGCAAGCGTGGTGATCATTGCTCGTGCCTTCTCTTCAGGAGAAGCCTTTGCCCTGCAGTGGGACAATAATAGGCTAGTATTATTATTAACTTTCTTGGTTAATGAACTTTTTGATTTCTTTCTTTGAGAAATCATCAAAGTTCATCCCCTAAGTCTCTAAATCCTAGTCTCAATTCTCGTAATTTGATTGATATCCAATTTTTCACGGAACCATCAACTTTATTCCGTGCCATTGAAAAAAAGTGAATAGAATTGGAACACCCTTTGTTCTTTGTACTCTTTCATACACAAAGCACTGAGGGACGGACTCCAAATGTTCAGAGCTAAAAAACTAGATATCGGTATTGCTAGTTTTGCAGTGCTTTTAGGTTATTTCTATAGAAGGGTTGAAAGGCTTTTGCCTGCTTCAGGTTAAGCTATTATTCCAAAGGTCAGTCCGATGATGAGTGAATATTCTTTATCTGTGTAAAGAATGGTCACCCATCATCGAATTGACCTTGTCATCGTCACCACCTTGTGACTGTGACACCATCTTCGTTACTTTTGACTTTTTGCATACGAATGTGTTTGCAGCAGAACCATCATTAAGACAGCTGAGGGTCTAGACAAGTCAGTGTCAATCGCTATCAAGCCTTTGCGTATTTCTACAACTACTAACAACAGGATTGAGATAAGCATTTCGATAGATTATGTCAATTCAATACATTTGTGACTTTCTAACTATACAAATATATACAAAAAAAAAAAAGGAAGATTGGAAAGAAAATACGTTTATTTGCGGTAAATATGACGAACACAAAAACACACAACTACAAGAACAAGAACAACATGAAGGACACAATTGTCGTCATCCGGAAATAGTTAGTCATTTAATTTAGTGTTATATTGTATATAAGATTTATTCATAAGGTTAAAAACCGAAAGTTAATATTCATTTGTGACTTTTTCATCATCTTTATCGCTGTTAGAATGGCACTTTGTCTTTTGGCCCTCTGGTTTAATCTATTCGATCGCAATATCGTTACTGCCCGTAAACAATGGTCACCCATCCTCTTAGCGCGGTCACCCCGTCCGAGTACATTCGCCACAATTCACCTTGTGGTATTTCCTCGACGCCTACATACGCGCACTAGCCTGAATATTTCTGCCAATTCCATTGAAAGGAGTCAAGCTCTTTGCTTTATTTCGCTTCCACATATCCTTTGTTTAAAAATCCAATTTCGACTGTATTGAGAGTTCCGTTGAAATTTATATGTAGGTACGGTCAGCTACAAAAGTCCAGTAAAAGTGTCACTTTTACATAAACTTACTTACGTACTATTACTACTGCAACTTACTTTTATTTTAAACTGCTTTTCAGCATTTCATGTAACAGCAAATAGTACATGTTCTTCAAACAGTACGTCTGTTCCGATTTTTCTAGAATATTTTACTCAATAATTAACATGAAAAACGACACATACTTGGCAATTTTTTTTTGCACGCACGTGTTCCGATGTAGGGATGAATATTTACGCATGCACAGTATCGATTTTACCGGCCGTAAAAATAGATTTATATTTTGTAGTATTTCTTCGAAAACATATATGAAAAACAAAAGCATTTCTGCGGTTGTAACCGAAAATATCCCATATCTCAAAAACTATTGACTTAAATTAATAGCAGGACCCTTAAAATCATAATATTATTTTTAATTAAGGGATCCAGTATTACCCCAAACGCTTATGTGTAGTAACATTTCTTTTTCATCCCTCGGTTGCGTGCATGGGGAGTGCCACCCCTAATATTATTTTTCGTACTTTCACTACCTCATAGTTTTGCGGTGCACAAAATAGTTTATTTCTAATTTTAGTCGATATAGTGCTAATAATCTCCGAGTAAAATGGCTTTGGGCGGATAGACTGACAGACAATGGGCACGCCACAATTGTGGCCATAAGTCCCCTCTTTGAGGAGTGGCTAGAGAGGCGCCACGGCGTCCTCACCTTCCGCCTGACGCAGGTCCTCACCGGACACGGTTGTTTCGGGAGGAAAAAAACAGGAGGAAACGCCCGGGTGTCACCACTGTGTGGATCGCCCGGAGGACACGGTGGAGCATACGGTGGAGGTCTGCCCGGCTTGGGCGGGGCACCGCCGTGTCCTCACGGAGGCGATCGGCGGCGGCGATCTCTCGCGTTCGGCCCTGGTTCAGGCCATGGTTCGGAGCGAGAGTGTATGGGAGCCCGTCACTTCCTTCTGCGTAGCAGTAATGCTCGTGAAGGTGGAGGCGGAACGCGTGAGGGAGAGGCAAGATTCGCGCCCTCGCGCCCTAAGTCGCCGCAGGAGACGCCCCGGGCGTCGGGCGTTGCAAGCCGATTTCCGGCCACCGTAGGCGCAGGCTTGCGGACGGTGAGCGATGGGTAGCTCGTCGTCCGATAAGGACCAGGCCCGGGTTGACGGCGCGTTGTGTTCCACGCGCGCCTCATAGAGATGTCAGCACCAACTAACGGGGTCCGTTAGGGCCAAAGTCTGCCAGGGTTGCGAGTTTGTCCAGATGGGATATCGCGGCCCCGGCACACAGGAAACAGAAGGAACACGGGTGTATTTTAGTCAGTAAAAGTCTGACACGCCCTCCCGCAGCGCCCAGAGCGGGAGAATTTATTTGATACTTTCCCACCAAAAAAAAAAAGATCTACAGACAAATATGACTAAATTATATAGGCGTGTACGCACGAACGAACAAGAACATGGTGAACACAAACATAGAACACTTTGTTTGCATGTGCGTACCACTAACGAACATCAAACACTGTGTTTGTCAAAAATGTTCGTGGCGATCCAATTTCGAATCCATGGCTACTAAAGAGAGTTAAGCGGTTGAGAACGAACATGTGTTCGTATGGGATTCCTGATCGTTTCGCGTTCACTATGTTTTGTTCGTTCATGCGTACACGCCTTAAGGGTGACGTTTTTGCCATTTCGCTCAGAATCATGAAACCTGAAGTGTTACCTGAGTATTATACATTCTGTCTTTGTGTAAAACTAGCCTTTAAAACTACGTCGTATTAATCGACCAAATTATAAACTGTAAAGCTGCATACGGCGGCCTTTTATACGTTTTTATAGGTACAAATATCGAGCTTAATACCGCATTTAGGGTCGTAAGCACAGAATACGGGTATGCCTCGTCGGCCATTGCTACAGATAGTGCCATCTACGAAGACGCGCCCCACTCTGCTTCCTCATCGCTTACAGCAACAAGTGTGCAATATACCAATAGTGTTTTAGTTTTGTCATGTTTACTAATTACCCACTCATAGGTCATTAGTGTGTATTACCAATACTAAAAACACTAGCGGAATGTTGCACTCTTGTACTGGAAGCGTTTAGGAAGAAGAGTGGGCCGCGTCTCCGTGGATAGCAGTATCTGTAAGAGGCGGTATTGTCAACACTTTGCACATAAACTAAGCGTGTTACCGTTTACTCGCACTACGATACTAATGACGGCGGAAACTGCTTTAAAGCCGGTTGAACAGAAGTTGTGCGCTCAACGTACTTTCATCGCCACGAAATTTATTATAACTGCCATCTCTCGACGTGGTGAATCGTGCTCTGTAGTCGTAAGCTAACTTTAATAAAACCGTCTTAAGTTTTAGAGTGCTGATGTTTGATTTTAAAACTATAAGCTATGTAATAAGTCTCGTAGCCTTCTTCTCTCGTATCGGCACAAACTTAGAATGACTCATGCAATAGTAAAAATATTAACAAATTAAAAATTTTAAGTTATTATTCCAACTGAGAATCAGCACTTTTCGGACTTCAAAATTACATAAGACAGTCCCCACAAACGCCCACCACCACTTCCTAGTGCGTTAGCTGGGAAGAAAAAGTGGCGCTCCAAACTCATCATTAACCAGGCAGCAAGGCGATAGAAGGATAGACTGCCCGGAGTACAACCAACATTATGTACATTTCAATATTTAATGTGATGCAGCAACAAAAAAACAGATCGCTAAATAACACTTTTTTGCAAGCATTTCAGATGTACAAACTGACATGTCCATACTAGCCCCTACTAGCTACTAGCGTGCGAAAACAACTTTGTGCGTTTGTCTGTCTGGTGTGTGTGTTACCTTTTCATCCGAAACCACTGAACACATCGTTATGAAAGAGAGATAGGTAGCCTTAAACCTAGAGAAGGACATGGGCTACTTTTCATCCTGGATATTTGTATTAAAAATGATGAAATACAAATAAAAGCAGACGAAATCGCTGGTAGAAGCTAGTTTCATCATATGAGTAGAATAGATAGAAGATGGATAAGGTCGGATATGAGTATCAGTTCCTCAAACTTTAAACTAACGTGTACATACGTCGCAAATTGTATGTCACGTTCTCGTTACTTCAGCCAACTGTACCGTTATAACAAGCTGATGTCCCGAGTTTTACGCTACACATACATACATACTTATATGTGTATTATAGATATAAAACCCATAACAAACTATATTCATATTATATAATATGCATGAGGAGCTGGCGAACAGAACCGGAGTAGTCCACTATAAATTCAAAAGCATTTTTTTTCAAATCGTGACGATCAAGACCCGTTGCATCGATCCCTGTTAATATTTTCGATCAAAACTGGCTCTTAGTAAGCCAAAAAAGGCTTTAAAAAGTGCATTTTCAAACGAAACCGGATCAGTCCGAATTCTAACTTAAAGATTTTAAGAATTTCATTTATTTTCATTCTGAAGCGGACTTGTCCTTTAAAGTATTCATTTCTTCACCACATTTTTAATCAAAACCGGAAATGTACAGCAAAAATAAAACACAAAGTAGAAAATATCTGTATTTTTTGGACGGCAACACAGGCATTAAACTGGCAACTAAAATATGATAAAAAAAATATCGGCTGTTACTTGCAATCATTGTGGGTGTTTTGTATTCCATTTCAAGTTTAGTGTTAAAAATGGTCGAGAATTGATAAGTCCACCTTTTTCAAACAAAACCAGATTAGTACATTTTTATTTCTTGAATAACTTCTAGAACATAAAAGTTTAAAAAATAATTATTACTCATGCAACAATAGATCTAATCCACCTACCTATAATAATGCATTGTTATGTTATTAATCACCTCCATACATCGATATTAGTTTTTTAGCCTGTGTGTAAAATTTATTTTTGCAGACCAATCCGGTTCTGTTAGCCAGCTCCTCACATATAATTCTATTATAGTGCACAAGTGTGTGCACTTTCTCTTCCATAACTCTCATATTGCGATGGGACGGCAATCCGACAAGACCGGAGAGAGATCATGCAGCAAGTAGAAAAATAGTCTTTATTTCTGTGTGCGTTTCACCAATTAAACGATTGGGTTGAAAGAAAAGAAAAAAGAATAATTAAACCTGCACAAATAAAACGTACATTAAGAAACTAAATTTCGAACGCAGGATATATGGTGCATGACAGAATGCTACACCTTTAATGCAGCATTCTTTACTGCCATGAGGCCCTTTTCAAACGTTCAGGCTGCCAGCCTATCTGACAGCGAATGATAAACTGGGTGAAATCTGCCGGCACGTATGAAAGCTGTCATACTCACCCATATCAGCGGGCTATTTTGTATCTTGAATGTGTGAATAAATACCAAATATTTGGGTCCTTAATTACCAAGCCCAAATAAACAAGAAGCTGAGATAACTCAAATAGTTACCGTATTTTGTGACATATACAGGTTGTTCGGCAGAAGGTTGAACATACGAAAATGGCGGATCCGTGGGGCCGTCTACTACGTTTTTAGGGCCAATAACAAGACCCAGGCCACAAGGTGTTTTTTTTAATGATTTTGTTAAAAAAAAAACGGGATTTGTCGTTGCCAAAACTTCAAACGTCAATAATTTCATTTAAAAATAACAAAATTGGCAACATTTTATCTTTATTTTCATCTAAAGTAACTGTAGAATCTTTTAAAATTCGTATTTTACGCAGATGATTGCTAGAAAAGTAAATATGAGCCCATAAACTACAAACAAATCAAAAATAAATACCGAAAGCCCGACTTCGAACTGCGTTAAAAAAAAACTAACAGTGATAGAGCAGTTCCAATTTTAGGAAAACATTTTTGGTTCATGCCCAATCTAACGGTATGCAATATGCACAATTTCTCAACAATTCGCCAATTTTAAACGCCTGGGACTTTTTTCACCGAAAGGATTGCGAAGGACATTTGACATTTGTGAAGGGTGGGCGTTTTGGGCGACTGTCTTATGTAATTTTGACGTTCGAAAAGTGCTGATTCTCAGCCTAGTTTGAATAAATGACTTTTGAATTTTGAATTTGAATTTTGCGAAAAGTGAAATTAATTAATATACGAACCAAATTTTTTTTACATATTAGATTCTACAAAAACTAACTAACAAAAACAAAAATTCAAATAAATGTTGCCAGTTTTGTTATTTTTTAAATGAAATTATTGACGTTTGAAATTTGAGCAACCACGAATTTGGAATAAATTAACAAAAAAATAATTTAAAAAATCCGTTTGGCCTGGGTCTTGTTATTGGACCTAAACACGTAGTAGACGGCCCCACGGATCCGCCATTTTCGTATGTTCAACCTTCTGCCGATCACTCTGTATGTACCTATGTGACATATTAAAAATTAACTATTTTATTCAATACAAAAATCTCGCTCATCTTGTGGTGGTCTTGCCACAAACTTGCGGAATGTAATTATAAATTTATCAACGTCAACAAAAAAGTAGACACAAAGTTTACGCGAGTCGGGACATCGTTCAGAAACTCGCCAGTAACAAACCAATTAACGAAAAAAATATATATCTACGGGCGTATAAAACATTTTTCCTCGTGTATTTCTGAATGGACTACAAAGACGAAGGGCGTGATCTGGAGTACTTGTAATTTGGCCTCAGGCCTCGGTCCTATAATTAAAGGGGGCCTCGGCTTTTACTTTGTTAAATAACACCTACTTGGGAAGCCAATGGACTGATGCACAGCATCTCGAAAACATGACATCAATGTTCAAAGTAACCTTTTAAATTCTTTCGAACCTTTAAGTAACTATGATATTTGAATGTATCGGAAAATAGCTGCCTTTGGGGATTTTTATGGCACGCCCATAGATGTATTATTAAAACTAGGTGTTTCAAGGGATTGATGTCCCTAAAAATCGCTTCTGAGCCTATCTCTTAAAAAACAGAAGGAAATGTATGGCTAACAGAAAAACAAAAGCCGTTTAAAAAAATATGGGCGAATAAAACAGATTTATTTATTTATTAAAAAAAAAAATAGTTGCTCTAATTAATCCTCTTTAAAAACAGTTATTTCTGTAAAGAGGTAAATAAAATACTGAAATTGACTTTCTAATTCTTACTTGTCTTCAATAGCTAACTTTCGTATTTAACTCATTCCATTGTGCCCTCTAGTAGCTGTATTCTAACCTAAGTTTCCACTAAGTAGCAACAACAGTGTAGGGCTATAAATCTGAACTTCTGTTACAAAATAAAGTAATACTTGCTAGTTTGTTATTAGGTACTATTTTATAGCTTTGTGTAAGTTCGTTCTGATAGAGGTACATCGAAAATAAGTTGCCGAAGTTGTACCTCGTTATTGTCGACTTTGAAGATTAGAAGGATGAAGGACAGAAGAAACAAAAGAGTAACCCGTGTTTTTTTTTTAAATCACCTTGATGTGACTCGGATTTTCAAAAAAAGAGCTGATTGGGTGACCTACCTACGAACAACTAAATATGAATAAAGAGACAAAAGATATATTAAACTTGTTTTTATGCCAAGAAACTACCTAGAGTAAGAAAATTTATCAGAATTGAAATAAGAACACCCGTATTCATTTCTTGTCCCTATTGTTACAGATGCTGCAACAGACAATACTGAAGCGGAAATTGGTGATATATATTAAGCAAAATGTAAGTACAAATACATTAAACTGTTCGAACATTACGTAATAGTAATGATTGTTTTCAGTGAGCAGCCACGGCCAGTAATTACGCAAATTAATATGTGTTTCCCATTAACAATGATTTAATTTTGCAGTACGCGATACCGTGAGGTTTTGCTGTTAATGGTAATTTGCTAATTGGTAATCGAAAAATATACAATGTGGTACTTACTTTTATTGACACAAAATAGCCTAACTACTTTGACATTCGAAGTAAGAATTGTAGCTTACTGTGGTAGGTTTGCAGCAATAAGTATTTAGTTCAAAACAGTTTAGGATACTTTACTTTACAATTACTTTAATGTAAACTGAACCCTCACACGATCTTAGTTTTACCCCGACACGGTTTAACTCGTGGCTGTTTCAACAAGTGCCACATAAGTAAGTGCAACACACTCGTCGTGGATAATTTAAAGAGACCACAACTCGTTCTGGATGTCTTTTTCGCTCAGTGAGCGTTTTCGGTCTTTATGTTCACATTTTTTTTAATGACAATATGATCATGTAAGGAGAAGGTTTTCAGTTGGAAAAGGTTGACTTAGATAAAATATTACAAAAGATTTTTAGAGAAATAGAAGTGTGCACTAAGTCTGCTTATGGTAGATACAAAAAATGCAGACGAATAGTTTAAAATACCAAAGTATTATTATCTATAGGTAGGTATTGACAACCATTTAGTAATAAAGGAATATTACATTCTTACAGTTTTCTGTATTCGTTTTTGCACAACTCTATGGAAAGGTAGCTACTCAGAATGTACTTGTGACACATCACCAGAACAAGGAAATAAACAGCATTTTAGTAATAGCGTTTTCATATTTTGAGAAATAAATTAAGAAAATACATTTTCATGTTAATATGTATACAATTATTATGCAACTCACTATTGACACTAGGTTCTAAATTATATGCCTAACTGAATATACGTACAAATAAATACAAAAACAAAAGGACACAAGTATTGGGGACCACATCGCTGTCATCTGGAAACTTGCCCAAAACATTGCCACGTTCAATGGCAATGCTAATTCTTTGGCCACTGAACGAAACAGCCTTCTGATCGACACTACGAGTACTCGGGCCCCATGACCCGAGCGTTTCGACCCCTACCGGCAAAACAACAAAGATTAAAAAAAAACTGTATTTTTACTCAAAATTACTAATCGTAATAGCCTCTTAGATACAGAGACTTATCTAAGAGGCTATTACGATTGCAGGCGATTTAAAGAACTTGAAGAAATTTCTTATTAGCTTATTTCGTTAAATGACATTCTACATCACGATATCACTCAAAAATTACGAAACGGATTTTCAGACGGTTTTCACCAATGCACGGAGTTATTCATGAGGAAGGTTTAGGTGTATAATTAATTAAGGTTTTGTGTAAATTGGCTGAAATATGACGATGATTGTTGAAGATGTCGGAAGAAACAATGCCGACTGGGAGCTTTACTGCCGTCGACGCGTAAACCAATAGAGTTCTATGAAAACAATGTATTACGGAAGTATTCCTCTTAAAAAGTACGTTCCCTTGGGATCATTTCCGACTGCCACGCGGGCGAAGCCGCAGATAAAAGCTAGTATAGCATAAAACTTGAACATACCCTTTCTTTAGAGTCGTAACTCACTATAACAAAAACTCCCTTCTGCTTTACAAAGTATCTCCATTGTTAGTCCACAGGAGTCATTAGCAAGAATAAATTAGCATAAAATTCAATTAACTTACTACTTAGTACAAAATCGTTTAAGAAACTCTGGGCCGCATCCTCGGCGCTTAGTACTTAAGAACAAACTAAAACTGCGTAGTAAAAGATACAAGATAGTAATATTTGAGTTAGTGATTGAATAAAGGGTTTGTTACACCTGAGTTTTGAAGTCTGAAGTACTCTGAATAGAGTTTGGATATTTGTTTGTTTGTTACGCTTTCACGCTAAAACGGCTGAACGGATTTGGATGAAATTCGGCACATGGGTAGACCATGACCTGGATTAGGACGTAAGATACTTGTTATCCCGATATTCCGACGAGAGGTGAAACCGCTGGCGCAGCTAGTATCGTCATAAGTCCGGGAAATGAATTGTTAAGCAAATTACCAATCTAAATTGTCTTTATATTCAAATCACAACAGTCATTCTTTGACAGTTGTATGACATGGCTATAACAAGGCAAATTGACGTAGGGTGCTTGTTTAACATGTTGTAAAATAACTTCTCAGCCTCGGAAATGGAGTGGGCTTTAATCCACCATGCGGGCCCAGTACGAATGGGTGAATGTCATCTGTCTTTATTTTCTTGGTTCTAGGTCAAGCCGATTTCTTCACGATGTTTTCTTTCACCGTTTTGAGAGCAGTGGTTATGAAATAAATTGCACAAAGTAAAGCGCCTGCTGGGGTGCGAACCCACGACTCACAACTTGTAATTCGGTACCGTTACCATTGGGCCACCACTGTTTTCCTATACCAATGTATGTTTGTAATTCAATTTCAGTTTCGTTCAGTAACTTCTTAGAATAAAAATACAAATTACATCGACGTCTGATAAGAACAACATTGTATCTATTTTGCTAGAGAGTGAATTACATTTTTTTTTGGTTTGAATATCGCTTTTAAATAAAATACTATAAGTATTAAAGTAAACGTTTTATACATATTTTTTTGCGTTCCTTAAAAAGAAAATAACCGTGTTTACGTACATCAAACAGAAACCTGTTTTTGGTCAATTTACAATGTCAGAATAATTGATTATTTTAAAACTACAACATTGTATGTATAGCTATGGTCGTGTGAGCACTTTTTTTTTTGTTTTTCACTGTGTATTGTAAGTCAATAGCATGGTATTTATTTTTACATTGTTATTGAATCAAATAATTAATCATTCATGTTTTTTGTTATTTGAACTAGAATGTTTTTAAAGACACACAACCGAAGGTTGCCTGGAAGAGATCGCAGAAAGCGATAAGGCCGCCCATTCTATGTTTTGTAGTGTTAAATTTATTATTTACTATGTATTTTCTGGTGTACAACAAAGTATATAATATATATAAATAAATAAACCGATTTATTTCGAAATACAACTATTTTTTTGCCATTAAAATCGCTTCAATGGACGTATGAATACGGCTCCCAGACTGAAATATACCTTTTTTTTTCAATTAATGCATTTATGGTATAGTTCGAATACATTGCAAAATGAGTTACAATGTTGTTCTTATCAGGTGCAAATAATTATAATATGTAGAGTTAAAAAACAAAAACATTGTTTTCTAGCTAATAGCTTGGCTCCTACAATTTTGAGGAAGCAACCTGTTACATAAAATTCACCAGCATTAGTAACTATCACATAAACTATTACTAAGCACACAGCAATACAAGCTACCGACTCGTTGGTCTAGTGGGTGCAGGCGGTACTGCTAAGCATGAGGTCCTGGGTTCGATCCCCAGGTCGTGCAGTGTTTTTAGATTTTCTATCAGGAATTTCTCAGTAGCAGCCTGAAGCCTGGATTTGTGCCCGGTTGATGGCAATAGGCTCGCCCCCTATTACATAGGACTGAAACATAACTGGCGAAATGCGGGTGTACCTAATACCGGTACAATTCTGCCCAACACTTCGGCAATTACAAAACGTAATGTTTATGGTAAGCAATAAAAGCTAACTTTCGCAACATTGGTTTTATTTTTCAATCGCCCAATCGTCAATTTCAGCCACTTAGCCACTTATTCACGAGAAAAACACGTTATCTTGTCCCAACGATGTCCTTAAACCAATAAACGGAGCCATAAACAATAAAAGCTATACCCCTATCCCATAAAATGTTGTTTTCAACTTTTATGGTCTCTACGACATGATGTGTCGTTATTTCGCTTTGTTTTTACTCTTCCAACAGTCTTTTACGACGGATCAAACTACTAGTGTAGGTGCAAGTAGCTGTTATGTTCACGTTATTTCTCCCTTATGAGTTTATGAGGTAGTTTCAACAGTAGTGCTTGAAGTCAGAAAAACAATGGTAGTAATATCGCAGATGTCGAATCCGCTGTTTTACAAAACCGCTAGTTGTTTTACAAAACAGCTCCGTTATGTAAAATAGCTGAACGACGTTTAGCGGTTTTACAAAATTTCTGAACTTTATGCGTAGAATTTCATAAACGTTTTGCATTTATCAATGCAGCGGGTCAACGATTAGCAGTTATGTAAAACAGCGTGAAATGAAACGTTGTAGATTTCAGTTCTAAATTATGTCACTCGAGGCTGTGTGCCATAACAACAATAATGGCTTCCGAAATATAAATAAATAAAGCGAGTAATATGAATGAAAATGACCCTAACTCAAGTGAAAACATTTCTTTTTTTGAGTTTTACGAAATTCAGTCCTAAAAATACTAAATAGCCAGGTAACTGCGACTAAATTAGGAAGTAGCGGTCGACGGCCGGCACCGCTCGTTTCACTCGCTTGGCTTGAGCAAAAGTTGTCACAATTCTAACCTAACCTAAACCAATTGATCATGATGCCCTAGCTTAGTTACTGCGACCAATTCGGCATTAAAAACCACAACAAACGCGCATTGTGACTGCAGATAAGCCATTCTGCGTTACTTCTAAAAGTGGATAGCGGATTTATTAATCGTAGCGCAATGGCAATAGCGGAAAGTTTTACTTAGGTATCGGAATTGTTTTGTAAAACAACTAGCGGTTTTGTAAAACATCGCATTCGAAAATCCATCTACTACAGTAACATAACATCGCATCACACCATACCTGCAATCCCCAAAGGATTAGGCAGAGGTGTACTTACCTATTCTACACCCACAATTCGCCAGCTACGTTTAAGTCCCATGTAATAGGGGGCGAGCCTATTGCCATCAACCAGGCACAAATCCGGACTCCGGGCTGCTACTGAGAATTTCCTGATACAGCGGAAAACCCAAAAACACTTTGCTTGACCTGGGAATCGAACCCAGGACCTCATGCTTAGAAAGTAGCGCTTGCGACCACTAGGCCGTGTTTAACGTTTTTAATAGTAGAGGCAGAGATGCCACTGTAAATAATTGATATTCACAAAACTATTTACGTTTAGTCCGGTCAAGGTTTTTCGTCTGTCCTACAGAATGTTCCTGTCAAAATAGGGCGTTGTATATTGAAATTAATGACGCCGTGTGGACACTGTGTAGGTACCTAACCCTTTTCCTTTTCTAGACACTTTTTACGACTTACGTAAAGTGGGTGATATTTGTGTTTTCTTTTAGATATACTTTACCAAATAGTGGAACCTTTTCTAGGAACTGCCATCCTTTTAAACTTTGCTAGGATACTTTTTTAGGAATATAGTATACTTTTACAATGTTTGTAAATATGTGAGCACCATGTACCTATCACATAATTAATTTATCTATCATTGCTTCATTTTTTATTCTTTTTTACCTTTTGTGGTATAGTAATCATATTCCAGGTAAATTTTCTTCACATATAATTATATAATTAATGTATACAAAATAGACTGTAGATTGCCTCGTGGTCGACCACTAGACCAACGCTAAGCATGAAATCCTGAATTTCTCAGAAGCAGCCCGGAGTTCGGATTTGTGCCGGGTTGATGGCAATATGCTCGCCCCCTATTACATGGGACTCAAACATAACTGGCGAAATGTGGGTGTACTATAGGTACACCTCTGCCCAACCCTTCGGGGGATACAGACATGATGTTATGTTATGTTATGTTATGTATACAAAATATTCTAAAGCATTTTAAAAGAGTAACGGTGGAGTTTCTTGCCCATTCTTCTTTATATGAAAACTACCTTTTGGAAGGGGCGACTAGAATCAATTTTTTTTTTTTGTAATTTTTGATGTTCAAAAGTACCTTTCATGTGCCTAATTGAAACACATTATTTGACTTTGACTGTGAGACATTCAATGTTTTCTCCAGTAAATACTTTCCATCGGATGTACAGCCAATGTATGTTACTGTGTGCTACCTTGAAATATTCCCATGTACGTAAAAATACTGCCAACTTACTTTAACCACAGCTGTGCCAAACCGTACGTGCTCCTACCATAATCTTACTACTAACGACGTAAAATACTTTCACGATGACACTACATTTATAATAAAATGTTCAAAGTTACCAAATACTCCCGGCAGGCCGTAACAAGACCTCGTTATCATAATCCGGCTCGAAGGACCAAATTTATGTTGAGAATTGACGGTGGCAGCAGGTTGCTTGAGGGAAACACATGCACCAATCACAATTTATTTATTATTATATGCATTTTAGACACTTCACAATAGAATTGGTTGATTATTTCCATAGTTATTAATATAATTGTACAGAGCGCGAGTATGACGAATGGCTGTACCAGAGAGAGAGAGCGAGAATGTGTGAAAGGGATGGATAGATGTGAATATAAAATTAGTATGGCAATACTAAACAAAGGCCTTAGAAAACTCTACATCGGTTTGTTTTCATTTATCATTCACTAGCTAACCCGACAGACGATGTCCCGTCCAAAAGTTCATACAAAAATCCTATAGAAAATAGGATGTTCCACTAATTTAAAAAAATCCAGGAATCTTTTATAATTTTTATTGGCAGTGTATAGAGTGCTGCTAGTGGCACTCTGGCCCTATTGGATAAAGTGCCGCTAGCGGCACCCAATACACTTCCATTTTTATTTCCCTTCAAACCTAATTCGGACTATTACGAACATTTTAAAACAAAAAATTGCCGAATCAGTCCAACATTTCATTTTTATTTATATAGATGTTCAAAGTTACCAAATACTCCCGGCAGGCCATAATCTGACCTCTTTATCATAACCCAAGGGCCAAGGCCTAAGCAAACTTTTCAACGGTTTGTTTTCATTTATCATTCATTAGACCTCGTTAACTCCGAGTTTTTCTTATTCAAATTAGGAAGACGTTAAAATCTTTTTTTTGTCATTGATTTCTTTTTTCTTCTTTGAATCTTTTAATGTAAAAATTTTGGCTTTGCTGGGTATTCGAGTCAAAGAAAAGCTTTACATAGGACAAGGAAACCAGTGGCGGCGCAACCAGACGCACTACTAATAAAATGTATACATCTCTATGGAGGGTAGCTCTAGTTGTTTTTTTTTTTTTTCAGTGTGGGAAATTATCAAATAACTTCTCCCGCTCTGGTCGGAGCGGGAGGGCGTGTCAGACTTTTACTGACTAAAACCCACCCGTGTTCCTTCCGTTGCCTGTGTGCCGGGGTCGCGATATCCCTTTGAGACAAACTCGCAACAGGGTACCTCACCTGACCCCTAATTGCATAACAAACTGTCAATCACAATTTGAATGATTTTGAAGGATATTGCTAATTTTTCATATGTTCGAAAAATATATCTGCTCAACAACGTAAATAACGCAATGAATATTGTTGAACTGTCAAAATGAAAGCCATTGCTACTGTTAGTGTGTTAGGCAATTACCCCGCTGGTGTTCCTTGGTTGCTCAACCAACCATACATTTTTGACAACGCGACCATGGTTGCACTACCATGGTATCCTAGTGACATATAAAGCGCAATGGTAACTGTTGTAATAGTTATTTTGTCATTTTTTAAAGACAGACCTACGTAATATTTCAATCTCAGCAACAGTATGTTGGATGTGTTTTTCTTTTAACACGATCATGAAATATGTACGTATCTCCTCATTAGGGACTCATAATAATATTCGCTCATGAATCCTGACTAATATTATAAATGCAAAAATGAGTTTGTTTGTTTGTTACGCTTTCACCCTAAAACGGCTGAACTGATTTGGATCAAATTTAGCACACGGGTAGGCCATGACCTAGGTTAGAACAGAGAAAACTTTTTTATGGAACGAGACTTATGCGGGTGAAACCGCGGGTGCAGATATGTAGTACAAGGGTCGACGGCGCGTTGTGTTCCACGCGCGCCTCAAAGAGATGTCAGCACCAACTGGCGGGGTCCGTAATGACCAATGCCTGCTGGGTTTGCGGGTTTGTCCGAAAGGGATATCGCGGCCCCGGCACACGGGCTACGGAAGGAACACGGGTGGGTTTTAGTCAGTAAAAGTCTGACACGCCCTTTCGCTCCGCCCAGAGCGGGAGAAGTCATTTGATGATTTCCCATACTCAAAAAAAAAGGGTCCTTTTTAGCAAAAGACAATTTTAACAATCTCTAAGCCAGACCACTTACTTACTCGATTGTGAAATGACTTCATATTCTTCCTAATTAGCAATATCTGCATACAAAAGTACTCGGAAATTGTTACCATTACGAAATATGAAAACATTCGAAATGAAATAATATTAAATGCCAACACTGAAATTGAAAAAATTGCAACTTTAACCAACTTATCAAATTAAAAAAAAAATTGCAACTTTAACTGGTATTTCAAAATTCAATTTCGAAATGCCGGGAAATAATAATTAATAATACGTGCTGCTCAATAGCCAATTATATTTTGAAAACGTAATGAAAAACTATACGAAATCATATAACTCATAGAAATGATTTCAATCAAAATTCTGCTACTATTTATACGTTTCATGCTCAAATACTAAAACAAACCCTGCATTTCACAGCTTTACCAAAACAGTATTCAAATCCATCACATCCAACAAATTCTATTGTACCTAACCAAATGGATATCAAAACATTGAATATTGAAATATGAACGCAATGAATATTTTCGATAATTATTCTGATTCAAATTGAAATCACGTTGATAAATGCAGTGTCGATATTGTTCGTGAAATGCGTTGGCGCCCACATATCAAAATTCATGCTCTGCAGAATCACAAAGAGCGAAATAGCAAAACATAATTGAAACAATGTGTTTACTAGCTTCTGCCCGCGGCTCCGTTCGCGTGAAGTTTCTTTTCTTGCCACGAGTACAACGCACCTGGCTTTTCTGAAAAATATCACTAAAATATGTCCTTCTAGGACGTCCGTTCCGGTGTTACCACATACACCTGCCTGTCATCTGGCATTATTAACCCCCGACGCAAAAAAGGGTTGTTATAAGTTTTACCGCTATGCGCGTGTGTCTGTCTGTGGAACAGTACCTCTTAAACGGCTGAACCGATTTGAATGCAGTTTTTTTAATTTAAAAGCAGGTTTTGCTAGCGATGGCTCTTAGATATGTTTTATCAAAATCGGTTCAAGCTTTGAAGATTATCAGCTCTTTTCTAGTTGATGAATGGATGTAAGCATCTTCTACTGGTCTGATGGATTTGAAATTTGGTATTCTGTTCCTTCAATGATATTAGAACAACGTAGTAACCTTGAACTTATGCTGCAGTATCACTTGTAATTTGCAGGATACCCAAGTGCCTTACCAACTTACAGCAGAGGTATCGTGTTTGGGCTCGTTGGAATGGTCCCAATGAATAGGTTATAGATACAGGGTCTGTTGATGGAGTAGGAAAAATAAATGAGGAACTGTTTATGTCGGGGTTTTTTTTTTTCATTTTAATATTATTTATTTTGTTGACCTTCAAATGTTTTACAGTATTTAACAAAAAGAACTATTTACACTATGTAAGTACTAAATACAATGACTAATTAACTATACAAATATATTTTTTAAACCAATGGATACTTAGGCGTCGAAGTATTCGTCCGCAACGCTGTCATCCGGAGACTGGCAGCAATTTTAATATAATTTTAAATAATAAATAACCACCTACACTTAATCTAGGTGACAGAAAGCCTAAGTCAGAGCTTCAACGAAAATCAAGTGCTCAAGGGTCATGTTACAGGTACTTTACTGCATTCTAGATGAGCATCCTAATGTTTCAGAGCACGAAGTTTGTAAACTTGTGTAGACGTCTTACAAACTATGCACATCGGGTGCATCTATGTAGGTAAATGAAGTTTGTGAACATGTTTCAGATTACTGCCATAAAGGACGTAAATCGTACGGTCTATCATGTAACGGAGGGGATCAACTATCTATCTATTGATAGATCTTAGTTGATCTCTTCTCGAAGCATTTTACAAGCTCAGCTACAAATAAAGTTAATCTTGATGACAACAACCAAGGAAATGCTTGAAACTTAATGGTCCGACGGGGTCGAAAGACCAATGCCTGCTGGGTTGCGGGTTTGTCCGAAAGGGATATCGCGGCCCCGGCACACAGACAACGGAAGGAACACGGGTGGGTTTTAGTCAGTAAAAGTCTGACACACCCTCTCGCTCTGCCCAGAGCGGGAGAAGTCATTTGATGATTTCCCATCCTGAAAAAAAAAAAAAAAAAACTTAATGCTTGAATCCTGTGCTTGAAAACTGTGCTCGAAACTAAACACATTCATTTATTTCTCATCTTAATATACCGTACAGTCTTATTAGTACCTGGGAGATCGAGTTCTGCTCTGGTAAAAATAGAGAATGCTCGTTTAATTCATTTAATTCTACCATGATGATAGGTACTTACTAATTCCATGCTGTCATGTCATATTATTCTAAGGTAGCCATCTTGTTCTAAACTTTGGGCGACCGAGCTCTCCTCGGGTGAAAATACGGAGAAAACGAATTTTCCCAGATATGAGACCTAGCTAGCTAGATCGATTTTTCGCCCCCATTAACCCCTATATTGCAACTTTCATCGAAATCGTTAGAGCCGTTTTAGAGAACGTGATTACACACATATATATAATATATACAAATATGTCTCGTTTAATAGTATAGGATAGAGTCACTTCAGTGAAAACCAAGCGTTTTCTCCGATGTAAAGTAGTTTCATGGTCCATGACCAATTTTTATTTTTTTTATTTTTCTATAGCAGCGGTGGTTAATCCTAGGCCCTTTTATGTTCATGCATTACTACATACAAAATACAAACCATACATTTATTTTAACCTGCATATACCTGTTTATGATCATCGGGTCATAAAGGGGAATCGTCCCGGGGGTTTAGAGCTCGTTTTATGTGCCCGACGAACGGAAAAGTGGTTCCAGATACGTTTATATGTAAAGTTCCTGACACGTATTGTGTTGTTTCGAGGACACGCAATTACGAGTTGACAATAAAAACGTATTTGGTCAGCGATTTTTTGCGTTGACAATGTGATATTTAATGATATTTTACTAATTTTGAAGGTACAGATAACTTTTGATAATGTTCGCCTTCAGTATTTGTATACATAAAGACTACTATTTGCGCTACCACGGAACCACGATGCCTCAGCATTTTCAACCTATCTGTCGTAGAAAAGTAACTATCCTACTGAATATCTGGCCACTGACCAATAAGTATACCTAAGATTTGAATGCTTTAATATATTTTCTGAATATGGACTCATCAACTGCCTAGCCTCTTGCCAACTATGTTGGGGTCGGCTTCCAGTCTAACCGGATACATCTGCCTATCTGAGTTCTACAACACAGTCACTGAGTAATACGATACCCCTTGGTATAATACTGGTTGTCAGACTTTCGGGCTTCTGACGACCCGTAACGACTGTCAAAGATCTACATATCGAGAGCCGGGACCAATGGTATAACGTGCTTTCCGAGGCACGGAGGGGTTTCGATATGTAATGGATGGTTACCCACCCACGAACTGACCTCGGCAAGCGTAGCTTAATTTCGATTGACCCCTCTTTCTGACGAAAGACTATCCATTTTATTTTATTTCCAACACTTTTATTATTTTTCATTCGTGGATTCAGGATTCATCTCGCCGGTTCAATCTTCTTTTCACTAGATTACAAGCTGATTGTACCTTCAACACTATGAACTAAAATTATAATATTGCATTCTAGAATATCTTAAGCTAGTTTCTCATCACATTTCACAAGAAAAGTCCAAAGAAATTATGGTGATGTATGAGATACGGCGTCATTATTCACCGTCCTGTAACTAATGCAGACTGGCCGTTGGGGAGCCAGCAATAATCACATTATAGTCTTGTCTAATAATGATTAACGTTCTCTGAGAGAACACGGCTCTTGACTCTTGTCGTATTGGAGACGTAGACAGATAAAAAGAAACGAAGAGAAAACAATCTACGTTTATTTGCGGTAAGCATGGCGCAAAGAAAGTACACAAAACACAAAAAGAACAAGTTGGGATCGTAGGCTTCCAACAGGTTAATGACATAAACAGTGCAAATACTTCAAATGTTATTAAGATTTAGGGGTGGGTCGTTACGTGATTTTCGCGAAACGTAACGTAACTAGTGACTTCGAAAGCGTCACCTGTTTTGAAAACAAGTGATTTTAGTAACACGTTATTTTTTCAAATTCTATTCGGTGATTCAACATGGTGATTCTATCGAAGTGTTACAGTTATTTGCGAAACGAAAATATTGATGGTTACGTTACATAAACATTTATATTTTGGCGTTACATATCACAAGCTTTAAGTTTTTGGAACGAATAAGTTTATGTAACTACATTAAGGCTTGTGCAGACCAGCGCGACTTGTCGCGCGACGCGACAAAAAACAATACAATTTCTAAGAAAACTTCACAGTATAACAATAACCGGTGTCGCGTCGCGCGACAAGTCGCGCTGGTCTGCACAAGCCTTTATGCAGTTACATCATTAACGTAATACTAACACAAATAAACTTTCCTTCATACTTTATTCAGGCTTAGGACGGCTATTTTGTAAGTAGTTACATTTTCGATGCAGTATTGAAATTGTAACTACTTACAAAATAACGTGTTTACAGTTTGACTAGAAACTAGCTATTCGGCTCATGCCCCGTAGCCAATTATTGTAACTAGTGAAATAACGCCCATACCTATTAAGATTGGGAAAGATGTACTTTTGTTTACAAAATAACTCACAGTAAAACGTATTAAAAGTAGGGAAATATTAAAAAAATAAGCAGACAGCTGCTTATCTAAGTGATAACAATAATAATTGGTAGACCCGGCCCTTAGCCTCATTGGTAACCATAGCTTATACCAGAGAACATCAAACGCCCACTCAAATTATGTTCTGTTCCAACATTGACAGCCATCAATTCCAATTTTCATAATAATAATTTTCGCTTAAATTTTCCTGTTCCCTTGCATTATTAGAGAAATTCTCGGAATTACAGCAGAACAGGTAACTGTTTCCGAAGCCAGTTGAAGTGACTTTTACTGCCACAAATATAGGATTTACTCAATACTCGTGTTACCAATCCAATTTGCCTAGCCTTTTCCCAACTTTATTGGGGTCGGCTTCCAGTCTAACCGAATTCAGCTGAATACCATATTTTACATGGAGCGACTGCCTATCTGACCTCCACTACCCAGTAACTGGGTAATACGATACCCCTTGGTAAGACTGGTTGTCAGACTTTCGGGCTTCTGATGACCCGTAACTCGTGTTACCGAAACTGGAAATTCAAAATCCGGCCTTACTTGGAATATTCCTGGTATCAAGTTTTAACAAGAGCTTTGAAACTCGATAGTCATAACTAGGTATTGAACAAATATAAACTGCACTTTTCATATGAAACCATAATATCTAAACTGGGCGAAGTTTAATTAAAAGTTATCTCGTACCTGTTTGGTATATTTATGAAGTTAATTTATTATGGTTTAGTTGAGTTACTGGGTACATTACCTATATAATATCTAAGTGTTCCTAGTAGATTTTTTTCTCATGATTTGATAGCAGACGAAAGCACATCTCATGTTCAGTCAAGGTCTTGTCAGGTCCAGTTGAAAACCAGCGTCAAGCACTAGTTGTCTGGCATTCCTGCTAATATCGTATAACGCACTTTAGACTTTTTATTTGTTTTTTATCTATTTTTTTTTCTTTTTTACTTGTAGTACAATATGTTGTATTGTGTGCCTTTTACAAAAAAAAAAATTACAATACCCCTTTACAAATTAGCCAAAAGCTTCGTATTCAATATTCAGAACAGAAAAGTTTGACAAATTTGATCTATTGCTTGCTGTAGCGACAAGAGGGCGACCCTCCTGGAGGGTTCACCTAGTCGCATGTGGGATGCCAGGAGCCCTCGCGGAGGGCACATTTTAAATGTTTTTCTGTTACGTAAATTCCCCAAAAAAAATTAAGGTTGGAAACTACGTACAGCGAACAGACCCCCTGAAAACACTATTTTACTTCGTTTTACAGTATTTTATGACACGGTTTTAAACCTAATGACGTTGCCCGTGCGCGATGGTTAACTTTAGCGCAAACGTAATGCCGGCAACCCTCCCGGAGGGTTCACTTCCAATATGTATGGCCGGCATAGCATATGAATTCTATGAAAAGTGGGTGGAGTCGAAGGCACTATCATCATCTTCCGACTCTGATCCTCTGTTATTGGGGGACGATACAACACGTATTTTTCTTCCATCTTCCCCTATCAGCAGTCACTCTATCACCTTAATTTCCGTTTTAACCAACTCCAAAAAAGGAGGAGGTTTTATTCTTATTATTAGTTCGTCTGTATGTATTTTGTATGCACCTACGTTCATCGATATTCTCATTAATTGTGTACCAATTTTGAAAAGATTTTTTTTTCTTTTGATAAAGGAAGCTTGCACGGTGGTCCCATATAAAGGACAGGACCAGTGGGGCTATGGGCGCCTGCCTAAGTGTCAAAATCAATGTGCAGCAAATTTTATTTTGTTTTTGCAATTGTTGTATTTTATAGTTAACAGATAAAAAAGTTTCACGAGTCTAAAAGGTCAGGAAACTGAGAAAAAGAAAGATAAGTTTTCACTAAATAACAAATAAATGGTGGTTCCATATAAATTTTATTAACTTTTCTTGGGTGGTTTTTGAGTTAGCTTCAATAATACGTATTTTTCCCACTTAGTCTATGTGGGTGATGATATAATAATTTCCCGTCACTGTTATTTACATAGCAGGTAGTGGTATTCTTTGTGTGAGGTAGGTACCACAAATACAAAGTGAAAAATCACCGACTTCCGAAATTAGAGTTATTTTTCAGTTTGTCGTGATTTTTTGGAACTAGGTTTTTTTTAATGTTTTTCTTTCATATTATTATCATCCCTCACACAATCCATCCATTTGTTCGGTGACCTTTTTCTCCCTCTCCATCCATCAACATTAATATTGCGGCATTTTTGCTGGACCACTTGCACCACAAATTACGAAATACCTACAGTTAGCGCTAAATGAATTTAAGACGTCATTCTAAAAGGGATTTGGGGTGGAAGCGGGCCTAAATATTGAATAGGACAAACCCCATTAGGAGGGTTAAATATAATCTGCAAGGTAGAACAGGTAAAAAAGAGCATTGTCATAACATTCCCATCACATTCGTACCGCAGTCAAAATTATTTTCAAATAATGAGTGGCGAATTCCAACAATACATTTTTCCGGTAATTTTTCATTATTTTCCGCACTTTTTGAGCTAACGTCAGCGAAACAAGGGATTACCATGACGATTCTTTGAAATAAACTTGGGCACATAATTTCTAAACAGCTGGGTACCTACACTTCATGGTTATAAATTTTTTAATGTAACCGCTGTTAACGCGCGAATTTTGGCTGCATTTGAGTTTTTTTTAAATTACTGAATGGGCATGCTCTTGACCTCAATTCCACCTCGTTAGTAGTAATTTCTAAGACATTCAATCCTTTTTGTGCAACATCTCAACCAATGAAATCGTGCCAAGACATGGCACCTATACCTTCGCAATTACTGACTTGTTTGTAATCTAAGAAGCCCTTAGATTACTCTCGCCGACTGGTCGACACTTCACGTGACCCAAAGAATTAGCACTGCCATTCCGCCTGGTAATGCTGCCAGTCTTCTGGGGACGTTTCCGGATGAGCAGTTGACAGCGATGCGAACGAGTACTTCGACGCTTAAGCCCAGGTACGCAAGGGCAATTATTTCCCGCGGCGATTTTTTTCGCACACTGGATTTTCAACGCTCTGCTTAGCACCGACAGTTGAAAATCCAGTGCGTAATAAAAGCCGCGATATTTTTACATCCGTGCGTACGTGTGCTAAGTGTCCTTTTGTTTTAATATTTTATTTGTATAGTTAGATAGTTAGTCATTTAAATTAGTACACTAGGTTGTAAATAGTTAGTTATGTTAAATATTGTACTTAACACGTTCAGTGCCGGGAGCCCTCCTGGAGGGTTCACCTAGTCGCATGTGGGATGCCTGGAGCCCTCGCGGAGGGCACATTTTAAATGTTTTTCTGTTACGTAAATTCCCAAAAAAAATTGAAGGTTGGAAACTACGTACAGCGAACAGACCCCCTGAAAACACTATTTTACTTCGTTTTACAGTGTGTTTTATAACACGGTTTTAAACCTAATGCCGTTGACCATCCGCGATGGTTAACTTTAGCGCAAACGTAATGCCGGCAACCCTCCCGGAGGGTTCACTTCCAATATGAATGGCGGCATGGCGTATGAGTTCTATGAAAATGGGTGGAGTCGAAAGTGTTAAAAGAAATTTGCTACATATAAACCTACTTATGAAACATCCAATACATAATGTAACATGAAGAAGCCCTTTGAGTTTCAGAAATCTAGACATACTTGGATAAACGTATATCGCATGATATCGCTCGGATGGCTCTAGCTAGCTCAAGCAGATTATTATTCCCATCTCTGCGTGTGAATATATCTTAAGACCTCCATCGATGCATGAGAGTGGTGTATACGTGTGAACACTATTACAACTAATCGCAAACATACCTACTTATAAACAATGGGTGAAATGCTAATACATATCTATAAAATTGCACAATATAACGAAATAGACGAAACTAAGGCGACAATTAAATTATAGACAAACACCTTACTTCGAGGTTTTGTTATAAACACAGAATCAAATTTTAATTCTATCGTTTTAAAAAGACACCAACTAAAGTAAAGCGTCTATAGCTGTGGCGTTTTAGCATGGCATTAGCGGTCATTGCCCTTTCACTAATATCTCTGCGTAGAAACCCAAAATATAAACTATACACTAAAAAACGCCATCATGTTTTTCCGACTTTCCAAATTTACATAAACCTCAACACTGAAGCACTGGATTTTTTAATTACCGTTTTCAATTTACGAACAATAGTTTCAGTGTGTAGAGGTACCAAACATCCAATAATGAAAACCAGAGACTAACACGGGCCTCCCAATGCAGGCAGCCTGCCACACCGGTAACAAAGCATGTCCAATATTCAAGGCCAGACACGCAACACGATAACATCAAATACCTGAATTAAGCCCAGCCTTGGTTAACGAGATCGGTAGCTACAATAATTGCTTCCCCTATTTGATACATTGTTCAGACAAAGAATGTCAAAAAAGATTTTCCAGGAAAATTGCATTCACAGGAGTTCACCCTTTGTCCAAATTGCTGTTTCAACTAACTAACGAAACATTCCCGGTGTACTGCCATTAAACTGTTACACTTTGTAACCGTATGTAAGTTTATTTGCGCTTCGTAATGCGAAAGTTGCTTGTGAGTTCAAAATTCAGTGTCGTTCGGAACTCTCATTTAGAATTCGCTGGATACAAACATTCAACAGTAGATAATGATGTTAGCTGCGATCAATTTTGTAACGTACGAAAACTCTATACGTACCTATAGATACGTAATGGACTCTTTCACGCCCAAAATATGTCGTTACAGCGAGCGTATTATTTGTTGAGGCCTAATTGAATGAAGCGGCCGGGCTGACAGGAGCCGCCCGCGGGCGAGACGCACCCAACAAAATTCATTTAAAACTTTACCCGTCCCCATCAATCAAAAACCAATCTAAATTGAACAACATTCCCGTTTGTTCATGGACTATTCTCTAAAAATGTTAAAGATTTAAAAGCAACCACTCGAGTGAATGCTATTATTCCGCTATTACGAACGAGGGAATAAACTGCCTTTATCATTGCTCTTGGTTCACAGAAGATGGAAGCCCAACATGAAAATTAATTGAGAAAATATCTGATAAGTAAAGTCTGCTTGTGAAATGCCTAATTGGTTGCGTTGCATGTTGCTAAGCCCTCTTTTGCTAGGATTTACGTTCGAATTCCTAGCTGCCTTGAAACGGAACATAATAATGTTTGTTCAAATGATTGCATCTCTCTAGACCCTAGACAATTCTAAAGAGATGTAATGATCTGAATTGTAATTTTCGTAGTTGTTGTTTCGACGAAAGTTGCCAATTATTTTACCTATCAAATTAGGTATTCTGGAGGAGTTCGTTATTATTATTAGAAAAAACTGAATTAAGTAGGTAGCCTAGATACCCTACGCTTTTATTTAGGAGCGAATTCTAGGAAATAATAAATATAATATTACTAGCTTCTGACCGCGGCTTCGGCCCCCGACCCACCCACCTCGTCGCATCGCATCGCCAGCCACATTGTTTTCATATAACTCTATTGGTTAAACTAAAGCTCCCAGTCGGCATTATTGTTTCCGACATGTTCAACAATCATCGTCATATTTCAGCCAATTAACACAAAAACTTAATTAGGTATACACTTGAACCTTCCTCATGAATCACTCCGTCCATAGGTGAAAACTGAACAAAAATCGGCGGAGGGACTTGGTTTTATACTAAATGTAGTGATAAGTATTCGTAGCACTTACCTACATATAAAAGGTGTAGGTACTAAAAAACTTGATATGAAATATAAACACACCTGCAAGAATAGAGATCATAGAGAAATAAAATATAATTACACTTATCTAAGTATATAAAACAGGCTGGTGTCCGCAACTCCACAACCAAACGCGTATTTGGGTATCTATTCACATTCCATTGGCGAAAATAGATATTGTTTAGTTTTCACAGCCACATCGCACTAAGTAGCAAAAGTAAATTCCAAAATACAATAACAGTAGATACCTTGTTATATTGAATTTCAGTTCAATTAACTGAATAGGAAAAATAATGTTAGTTGTACCACAGATGAAAACAAATGGCTCACTCCGCAAAATCATTTAAATAAAAAGCGACTCTTGCTACGACACAATAAAGTTCAATTCAGGTCGCACAACGCTAATTATCTACAGTTATATTCACCTAGAAGTTGCCTTTATCGCGTAACTCTAAAGGCTAGTACACAGCGTCATGGATCGCCGGATTTTGCCGAACGACACTCCTTTGTACGGCGGCTACTTTGTGCGACAAGCCAGGTACGCCGCAGAGGCCCTGCCCGCACCCCAAAAAACCTGGGGTCATAAACCAAAACACTGTTATTTATTTATTTAACACTTTAAGCACCCAAATGTACAGAGGCGGACTTAATGCCATAGGCATTTTCTACCACTCAACCTTTGGGTGATGCGATAAACAGTGGTAGGTGCAATATCGAAAATTGTGGAATAAATATTTATTTAAATATAAGGATATACATATACCTATTAACCTATATATATGACGGAGAAAGTACCTCCGTAGTATTTTTAAAAAGTATGACGTCAGCATTGCTGACGTCGCTGGTGTTATTTTCCTGGTGATCACCCATCTTCGATTTTCAAAGAAAACTAAACGACTTGTTTCAAAGCTTTGTTTATTTGACAGCGTAACGACTTCCCAGAGAGGTCCGCACTGTCCAGCGGCTCGAACAAGAATGAATCGAGTGCTCACAGTGCGGCCGTATTTATAGGGATCGTCGCACGTGCACATTTTTAGGTTAAGTATTAGACTATGCAAATTACAACTAATTTTGATATTAATAGAAGTAGGTAACATGTTTAACGTAATTTTACATCGTAATAATCAATCAATAAGTTTGTAAACTAATTTTAAACAATCAAATTATTGAACTTAATTATTTCATTACGAACGAACGATCGACGAACTGTTGTAGTTGCGCCGATACGGCCATACTGACAGGCGGTGCGCGCTCTGCACCAGCCTCGGTGATTCTCGTTGTTACATGTAAGTAAAGAAGGATTTTCTCTGAGTTGGATATCTGTTAAGCAACTCGCGTTGCTTCTATGTTGGTTGTTACATGACAATTTTGTTGTATGGATGAAAATATTAAGGTTTGTAAGTTCTCGAAGATTTGTAGGTTCTCGAAGATTTGTAGGTTCTCGAAGGGTTCTCGGAGGTTCTCGAAGGGTTGTCGGAGGTTCTCGAAGGATTCTCGGAGATTCTCGGAGGTTCTCGGAGTATCGTAGATGCGGTAAAGGTTCTCGTAGGTGTATTTGGAATAATTTATATTGAATTGAGTTTCTTACCATTTATTCTGGTGGTTTTCGGATTGGCTGTTCTTGCAGCTCTTCTCGTGAGGTCGTTGGAATAGGCTCGGTTGGTGCTGTAGAGTCTCGGTGAGTAGGTGATTCGTTTCCCGCCGATACGGTCAACTGTTCACGCGGTTGTGGAGCACGGCGTAGCTGATCATGGGCAACCTTGCGGGGTCGTCCTCTGCCGACAACTTTCTTCACCAAATATCGATCATTTTCCAGTATTCTACAGATTTCGTATGGCTCGCTGAATTTAAGGTCTAACGAGGTTTGGTTGCGAGGATTATTCTTGATTAATACGTAGTCTCCTCTTTGAAAATGATGGATTTTGGCTTTGCGTAGGTTGAAGCGTTGTCTGTCTTGTTCGCTTGCTCGTATCGTTTTCTGTTGTACCTGTCGAGTAAGTGCTTCGATATCGATGGTTTCATTGTCAATATCCACCAAGTTGAGAAGCTCTGGAGGTACGCAGTGCTTTCGTTGTGTAATGAGTGTCAGTGGAGCAATACCGGTGACACGATGAGTTGTACAGTTGATTGGCAGTTGAAGTTCTTCTAGTGCAGTGTGCCATTGCTCTGTTTCGTAGTTTTTGATCATCACCAATGCATTCTTGATGGTTGCAATGACCCTTTCAACTTGACCATTCGCTCGGCTGACTCCTGGGGCTATACCGTGGATATTTATTCCGATCTGGTCACAGTAGTCTTTGAACTCGCCTAGGAACTCTCTTCCTCCATCGACTATGATTCGGACTGGTGCACCAAATAGATACACAGTACGTTTCAGAGCAGCCAATGTACAGTGTGGGTTTTTGTTGCTGGCGAAGTAGAGTAAAACGTACTTCGAGAAGGCATCAATGGTGACTATGACGTACTGCTGATCATCTGAAGTGCCCAGTTTTCCAGTTATGTCCATATGAATAACTTGAAAGGCAGCCGTTGGTTTTTGTATTGGATGTAATTGGGCTTGAATAGCACCGGATCTTCCTTTGGATGTTCGGCATATTACGCAGTTATCCACAAATCTTCGGACAGTAGAAGTCATTTTCTTGAACCAATAAGTTTCTCTGATCTTCTGCAATGTCTTTTGTCGAATCGTAAACATGTTCTCTGAACATGATGATGTCTCGGGAGTATCTATTTTCAGGTTCAAACGTGGTGATGAGGTTCTTCCGCAACTCTTCCCACGTATTAGTAGTCACCATCCAATCATCGATCCATATTTTTGCACGCCCCTTCAACAGGCTGCAGACTTTCATGCGGACATCGAAGTCATTCAGCTTGTAGGCTTCAATCGCTTGATCTATATGCTGGCACCATTCTCGTACACCGATGTGGGTGTCCGGGTCGAACGACGGTAAGTAGACGTCCTTGATCCTTATTTTTGATTCGGTGGGTGGAGCACATAAGCGCTCCGACATTTTCTGCATCGTCTCCATCATTTGCATCAGGAACTGTGGTGGTATCCCATTCATCTGCATTCCATGGTGAGTGTATGTTTGCGGTCTTGATTGTATTACAGCTTCCAATGGTGTGTTCGTGACGAACACAGGCCCATGCTGCTGTGTGTTGGTCGGTTCCGGTTGATCAGGTGGTGAACGAGCTGATGAGGAAGTGGCTTGGGTAGGAGCCTCTTGCAATCCCACTTCTGATGACGGAGAAAGTACCTCCGTAGTATTTTTAAAAAGTATGACGTCAGCATTGCTGACGTCGCTGGTGTTATTTTCCTGGTGATCACCCATCTTCGATTTTCAAAGAAAACTAAACGACTTGTTTCAAAGCTTTGTTTATTTGACAGCGTAACGACTTCCCAGAGAGGTCCGCACTGTCCAGCGGCTCGAACAAGAATGAATCGAGTGCTCACAGTGCGGCCGTATTTATAGGGATCGTCGCACGTGCACATTTTTAGGTTAAGTATTAGACTATGCAAATTACAACTAATTTTGATATTAATAGAAGTAGGTAACATGTTTAACGTAATTTTACATCGTAATAATCAATCAATAAGTTTGTAAACTAATTTTAAACAATCAAATTATTGAACTTAATTATTTCATTACGAACGAACGATCGACGAACTGTTGTAGTTGCGCCGATATATATAATACAATATAAATAAATACAAGAACAGATAAATACACAAAAATACACGAATATACTAACACAAATAAGACAAACAATGTCATTGTGCCGTCTGATGTCACAATGGACACCAGTACGGAGGTGGTAGGAAGGGTTAAAGAGGTATTGGACGCGAAGAAGAGTGGCCTGCAGTTCGAGAGGGTCCTAAAAGTCAAAGACAAAGGGTTGCCACCGGCACTGTGTGTAGGCGGCTTTATATCTTCTGACTACGTTAAACTGAGCCCGCCGCGTACTTGTAGCTTCATACCTAAGATGCGGAGTGAACCATCTGTGTTAGTAGTGACTATAACATGATGTGCAACCTGAATTGCATTTTATTGTGTCGTAGCAAGAGTCGCTTTTTATTTAAATGATTTAGCGAGTTTCACAATCTGTATTCATCTGTGGTAGTACCTATATTCTAGGCATGGAAGTATTACGTACCGATGTACCTACTAGCGCCATCTCTGTATCGACGGTAAACTTTCGTACCCTCAATGCAAGCTATGTTTCACGCCGGGCAACGCCATCTACAATTTTCAGCGAACACTATGCTGAAAAGTCGGCAAGCTTTCGGAAAATGTTGCGGGAAACTGTAACCGGGTGGCGCTGTTTTCAATAAATTGTTTTTTGACATTTTATTAAAATATCGAAAAGTATGACATAAGATCTATTCTAAAAGTATCTGACTCAGAGTAATAACTTATTACTCTGAGGTATCTGATGCAAATTTATCAAATGAATCAGAAAATGCATCGTGGATGTCAATTTAAAGGCGTCACTTGCAAATCGATTACTTTGATTTGATTAATTGAAGTAAACCCGAAATTATAATTTTAAACCACCACTATACATTTGACAATAATGAGGTTAATTTTGTTACCTCAATTTTCGTCGATGGTTTTTCAGTTACAATTTAATAATGTTATTCGAACTATAATTTTTGGAAAAAGTACAAAGTTTAAAAAAATACAGATGAACATGTTACTAATTCCCAAATGTGAGTGATTGCGTAAAAATTTAACCCTGGACAGGGTTTATTAACACTTTCCCAAGTTACTTCCGGAGTAGGGTCGGCTAGTTACAAATGGTAATTAAAAATGCCTTACGGCTCTTGAAATAACACCTTACATAACAATAAAAATAATTTATCAACGTTTGACTGGAACCGGCTAAAATTACCGACTACTGTCGAGTTTTCATATATTTGATGTATCCAGGACAATTTCGCGAGTTGACACCTCATAACCATAACTCATAGGTACCTTTATTTGTTACTTTATGACACCGAACACGGATCCTCCATTTATACTTTACATAATTAAGAAGGAAATAATGCTGTTTATTTTCTTTGTTTACATAAAGAATACAGGGTGTATCAGAAAGGTGTGGTAAAATTTATGGGTGTGGTACAAACAATCCAACTGAATAACTTTCTCCATGGGACGAACATCGTAATCGAGAAAAAATTATCAGCTGTCCCCTACAAATACTGTTGTAAATGACTCGAGTTCACGAGTCGTAATTTTAAAGACTCGACTCAATTATGCAAGACTCCGTGTGCTAAAAAGGCTCGAAGTCTAGAGTCAAGCCGAGCACGAGTCATTTAACAGCCACTTGAGTCTTACTAAGGACTGGAGTCTTAAAATGAAGTCGAGTCTTCAAGAAAAACTCGGAGCATGAAGACGAGATTTGAAGCTCATCATTGGAAAAGACTTTATCTGAACCTTTCTCCCCGTCCTGTAAATGAGATAATAGAGTCCTTTTGTAATGAGTCGAGTATTGTAATTCATATCCGAGTCCGTTTATATAAGACTGGAAGACTCGAGTTCTTTGCAACATTACCTACAAAGCTGCAATACCTACTCTACCCAAATGTATGGCACGGCTGATAATTTTTTCTCGATTACGATGTTGTCCCGCTGAGAAATTTGTTCAGTTTGATGGTCTGTAGTTTTGTACCACACCCTTAAAGACCGCACCTGTCTGATACATCCTGTATATTTAAGAAATGACATGCCATCCTTGAATGAATTATGATATTGTCAGGGATTTTTAGGACAGGTATCAAGTTATTAATATTTGGACAGGTTATGTACACACGGCTACACATCAAGCAATACATTTCCAGTATAAGCTGATCTCGCATCCCATACAATGCGAGATCATCTTCTACTGAAAATGTTTAGCTTGATAGGTAGCCGTGTGAACCTATAAGCGTAGGTTAGGTATGTTAAGTTGTAGACAATAATGTTTGATTTCTAGATTTAAGTAAACAAACAACACAAATACACTATGTTTTACCGTTTTACTGTAAGTACTTACAAAAAAACAACACAAACTTTTTAAAACTATTTTTAATCTTCCACAAAATTTCAATTTTCAGCGATACTAAAGACGGCCTCATTCTGCAATTATACGATTAATTTATTTTACTTATTGTTTCAGATGTACAAAGTGTTTGATGTGATAATTGTGTATGGGAATTACCCTCAATTAGCGCCCTGACCTAATGACCCGGCTTTCGACATGCCTCAGTCCCCCTCACCTCGTCTGCGCCATTACAGGTCCCTGGAAACCAAGCATGGTTATGTAAACCAAGCATGAAAACTTTGAACCGAGCATGAAATCATGAGCATCGAACATAACCCGCAAAACACATGTATGAACCTTGCATGTTATCAAAAATCTGCCTTATGCACAAAGCATTTAAATTTGTAATCGCATGATATCCAATCATGCTTCGCTTTGTAATGTTGAATTTATTTGATTAAAAATCCAATATTCAGTAATATTGCTAAACAGAAAATAAAAGATAAAAATGATAATAAAAATTCAAATACGCATTCTGAACGCACGAAGCTTTGCCACACAATCTTTTGCTTTTTAAATTCAGTTTTTTTTTTTTGTTTTCTAGACGGATTATTAATAAAAATAAATATTTTATTAGAAAGGTTGACTTCTAAATATTGTGACAAAGGATAATATTTCAATTTTATTACCCTAAATCCTGAACTGTTTTTCAAGACTGAAAGTAACTGTGAAATTTCAGTTTCTCAGAAATATTTTTTGTCTTTTGTTGGAAGTCTACCTTCTTATGAAAACCATACAAGCCGTCAAAAATAATTAGGTTTATCCGAATAAAAACTTTGTTTATAAGTGTCTCCGCGATTTCTCAACTTTTTAAACCAATCTGCACTTTTCTTGAAACACAACTTCATAACGAACACTCATAAACATAACACAATATCATTTATTATAAATAGATAACATGATCATAATAATAAGTAGTTCATAAGATATTATAGCACTGTAGAAATAGAAGTAGGTAGGTAGGTTGAATTGGAAAAAAAAATTAGTCTAAATTAATAGGTAAACGGTTGAAACATAAATTGTAGATAAAAAATTATAGAAACCTATTTATAATTAACTTAGTATTATATTAAATTCCAGACTTTATTATAATTAATTAACCCACTTAGATAATTTCAGAACTTTTACCAGAAAACTTTTAATTAATATCTAAAACTTAAGCACTGAGCTAAAAAGCTGGTTTTATTTAAATTATCTTTAGCTACAATTCAGTATTCTAGTAAAAGTTCTCATTCCGGTAGATATTGCGTAAATAGCTGATACTTAGTTTAAATAGCTCATAGAAAACTCAATAACATGCAAAGTTATTACATAAGAATGAACAGAACAGCTTTTTCATTCAACTCCTAATATTGAAGATGAAACTCGAAGCTTCAAGTGTTCATTTCCATGTACTGACTTATCTCTTACAAGGTACTCTAAGTTTACGAGTAAATTGGATCCCATTGTCGAGAGATTTCAAACCGACTGAGCACATTCCCTGTTTCCACTTCAATAATATTAAACACCGCTTCTCAATCGTCAGTCACACTGAAGGGAACTCGATCATCCGTATAGCCGGCAGATAGGCATTATCAACGCATCATGCGTCGACTCACTATGCCGCAACAATAATAATCACACGCTTTTATCTAGCGATAGGACTTTGTATACCTTTATGATAACACATGTCTCCAAAGCTGACGATAACATGGTAAGGGAAAAGCATTTTCAATCGAATTGACGAAGCTTTTCCCAATTCACTGATCCCTCAATGTAACAAGATGATAAAGAAGTTCGCGTCTGTCGGTGATAAATGTGATATTCAATACAATTATAATCCGACAAGAATATTATAGTATCGCATCAATTGCTTATTGATAATGTAATACACGTCGACAGCTAGGGGAGTGGTTATGACTTAATATCGGTTCGGTTATCAGGCCGGTGATCCGAGCACAAGGGCGCGATATGTCGCTTCACGCTTATTCACGCCGACTACCGGGTGCACGAACCACCATGTATCACGGTATCAATTTTCGGAATAATAAATCGTTAGTTCAACAAATATTCAAACTTTCTGTGTCATTTTTTCAACCAAGTGTTCTAACAGTGTTTTTGTTTTTGTACAGGACTATGACAGCAATATGTTTCGTTTGCAACCTACCGATACTGTCTCATCAAGTTGGGTTGGTCTGGGCTGGAGGCAACGGCTGGGACGAGCTTACACGCTCTACCTTAGAAGAATCCACTCTGAGGCAAAGACTGGGCAGTCGAAGGGATTCGGCAGCACAAGTGTCTTGCCTCTCGCCGCCGGAGCCAGACGTCGACAATCAACCCAGAGGTACGTAGGATACAGTGATTGTAGCCACTAAAACATATTTAGAAAATAACGTTTGCAATATAAAATACTGTGTCTGTTTAGGTTTTTAAAAATTGTTATTTGAAATCATTTACTCATAGGTGGACCCCGTCGCCGCCGCTCATCTTTGGCTCAATTAACCGATATCCTGCGCGAGTGGGGAGGCGGGGGCAGCGCACCCCGGCGCCAGCGGGCTCCGCTCTCCCGGCGCGAGACCCTGGCGGACCTCGCGCGCTCGCTGCCCTGGGCGCGTCATGAGCCGCCGCCGCGCCGCCGACGCGACTCCTCCGCCGACTCTGGCATCAAATCCATGGCCTCCAAGCGCCGCGACTCAAAAGTGGCACCTCAAGATTTTCACGCAGATTTCCCAAACTGGGACCGCAAAGACTCAATAACCATCATGCCAACGCGAGAACGGCGCATCAGGCGACGTGGATCTGAGGAAAGCAAAGAACGCAGAGACTCAGTAGATGGACACCGCTATCGTCGTGACTCTATCGCAGCACCCCCGCGAATTGTGGCGACCCACAGAAAAAGAAGAACTTCACCACCAACTCCTGCTCCACCATCGTTTGTTGATGCTTCTTCTGATCCTGGACCATCCACTCATATGCCATGCGTGACTGTAGTCGCAATCCATGAACCAAGCCGCTCCGACGGCGAATGTCAACCTATGATGACAATGCCAACAATTATTACATCTGCTGTGACACCCTCACCTACTTCACCTACGCCACCTAATAGTAGTGGCTCCCAAACAGCGCAGACTTGCCAAACTTCGCAAACAGCGCAAGGTACTCAAGTTACTCCCGGCGGCCGCTCTCCACCGAACTTGGGTGGCCGTCGAGACTCCACTACCCAATGCGGTCGAGCTCGTAGGGATTCTAGGGCTGCAGCTAGTCCTGAGCGCAGACTTGGCAGACTACAACGTCAAGCTACTGCTTTTGATGATCCAATAGGACCACCTGGTACTAGGCGTAGGGATTCGGGGCCATCATTAGGCCCTGATGACGAAGGAAGGGCTAGAAGAGATTCTTTGAGCCCTGATTCTGCAGTAAGACCAAGACGGGAGCGCTCGCAACTGAGCCCAGATCGAGCTGGTGGTGGAGAGTTGAGTCCATCAGCTGCAAGGCGACGAAGTCGATTGCGAAGACAAGCTTCATGTGTCAGATTGGGTAGAGCTCGGAGTCCAGATTCGAGTTCTTGCTCAAGCCGGGATCCTAGTCCATGCGCTCGGCCACCCACAGAGAGAACAATGATCCGAAGACAATCTACTACTGAAGAAATACTAATAGCCCGTGGCTTTCGACGGCAGTCAACTACTGAAGAAATGATTCGGTGCCGGAACTTTCGTCGTCAAAGTTCGCAAAGTGATGATGCCTGTATGCGAGCCCGTGGCCGCAGAGATTCCTCGACGCAAATACTAGATGGAACTATTGGGACCATGACTGTTGAAACAACCAGCACATTCTTCGATTCCAGTACACAAACTGGTAAGTTTTTAAACTTTTTTTATTTTTATTTAAGGCGGATTTAACAGTAAAGAATCCTTAAAATGGAAAATAAGAAAAAAACTTTTAAATAACTATTTTCATGATATATTTATACCTTCCTATGTCTAAAAATCGGTACTCGCATTTGATTAAAGTTAACTAGCGGGCGTCGAAAAACTTTCCGCCAACGCGTGCTAAAGAGCTTTTGCGAAACGTGAAACGCATTACAACAGCAAACTCAATCGCCATACGAGCAGTCGAGCACTACTCACTGACAACAGCCATTGCCACGTGCTCGGCCCCCGCCCCTTTTCAACAGCCAATCGATTCGCGCGCTTCTCGCTTGTCTCTGTCTTACCGTACTGCTTTACCGACGGGAAGAAGAGGGTTGACGGGTGAAAATCCCTCTTTACCGAGGGAGTGGGGCCCGAGTGGCGCCACCGTCGGGCCCGGCTGATATCGGGCGGCCACTTTGAACTGGCAGCGCGGTCGCGCGGACCACGAGATGAGATGAACGCGAGCGATCGGCGCAGGCTCGCCCGCCCGCGCCCTGTCATCTGTTGCCGAATGCTGCCATGTTTACTAGAACGAAAGTGACGTGCCGTACACAACGAATAACCTCAAATAACATAACATTGACAGCCTAAAATCGCGAGAATAATTTCGTGAGCAATTTTTCAACGTAGACGTTACAACGAATCTTGTTTTCCTATAAAATAAAGTAATAGATGTGCTAGACACTCGGTATGTGTTATTAAATATTTTTTGACAATACAGTTGTAAGCTTGGACTTTAATATTTTTATGGTATGTTTTGTTCTCGTGTCGTGGAAAGGTTTACGTGATAAGAGCAGTTTCTTATCAGGAGCCAGTGTCATTGGTGGGAAACAATATCAACTTAGGACTAAAATAATATAACCTGTAAATATAAGTGTACTGTAAAATAACAAAACACCAAGAACTAGTCGTGTCGTAAACGTAAATAAATGTTAGCGTAAAAATAAATATAGAACTATTTTCCTGTGTACCTAGTTAATATTTGTAAAATACAAAAATAATATTTATACATTTCCACACAAGTTAAATCACGTGCGTCAAAATTGAGCCGAAACGATATGGTGAGTAGCTAATTGTAACTTAATTATAATAAAAAAATCGTGAAATTAAGATTTTTTTTTTTTGTTTTTTTTTTTAATCAGCTTTATATCCTTCCCAAACACAAGAATAAATAAATTTAACCGCAAAACGGGAACCAATAATCACAATTATTACGATCCTGGTTATCCTAACCCTAAGTTAATTTATTCACTTTCTTTCAAAATCCCTACGCCTATGTCTAACTTCTGGCGGGGTATGCAGCAAGCCTTCCACAAGCTAATCCATACTACAATATTATAAGTGCGAAAGTAACTCTGTCTGTATATCTGTTACCTTTTCACGCCTTAACGACTGAATGGATTAGGCTCACAGATAGACCATAAACTGGGCAAGGGCATAGGATACTTTTTATCCCGGTAGCAAGGGCGAAGGCGCGAGCAAAAGCTCTTTATAATTTCCCAAAATTCCTTTTTTCAAAAACTTCCAACCGGCCTGTGACATCTCCGCTTTCTTTTAGCAATCACATCCAGATAGGCCTTTGATATAATTGTTCACCCCACTGAAAAACGACAAAGGGACGAACCCCTTTGAAAATCGAGATGGCATAGAAATTGTGATGGTCTCTTGTCAACCGTATTCTAGCGTTCATTCAATAGTTCAGTGGTTCCTATCGACTCTTGTCTCAATTCGCAATACGACTTTGAAAGCGAGTTTGCAGCTATTGTGAAATTGTTTCTGAAACGAAAACTTCGTTTGATAAACGTGGTCTCTCTATTTGATAGATTCAAAATGAGGTATAGTAGATAGAGTATATAGAATGAAATATGGTTTTGTATTTTACAAGATAATTCGCTGTTCTATAAGGTCTGCTCGGGTGAGAATAGAGAATGCTCATTTAATCGTATAGTATAGTACATACTAATTCCATGCTGCTATGATAGTAAGTAGTTACTAATTCCATGCTGTCATGATAGTAGGGTACTTACTAATTCCAAGCTGCCATGTTATTATTGTCTTGTTCTAAACTTTAGGCGACCGAACTCGTGCGAAAACGGATTTCCCAGATATGAGACCTAGCTAGATCGATTTTTCGCTCCCATAAACCCCTACATTGCAATTTTCATCGAAATCGTTAGAGCCGTTTACAAGAACGTCATTACAAATACATATATATATATATATATATATATATATATATAGGCCTTGGCCGCTCAGGTCTTGTAGCGATTGGGTAGACCTTATCAATAATAAATAAAATAAGTGCTTTAAACACGTATATGTTCTCAATTTAAAGTATGTTCAGTAAGCTCTCTCGTTTAAAATTCTCTATACGTACTAATACTAAAAAACAGAGAGCGATTTTTGTAAGTTTGTGTTTATGTAGGAGGTAACCTATTTGAAAAATTATTTTACCATTTGAAAGGTATATTATTTCGGTTTTTATTATATAATTATCTACAAAAAGAAATACTTAATAATAATGAAATACTATATTGATTTCATGCAAGCCTCTTTTTGTTAGGTTACTGCTCAATAGCTCAGAACTTGTTCACGTTGTGTCGTGAACATCTTCACATGTAAATTTCACCCTTGCGAAGCCAGGATGGATCGCTAGTCAATAAGATAACTAAAAAAAAGAGGAAGGCACCGTTCTGCCGTTCTGCTAACTTACACTTAACATAACTTCATCTTTTCTTTGAAGTCTTTAAAAAACCCTGCTTACAAATACTACTTGCGAATCTTACTTACAATAAAAACCAAGTTTATAACTAGAAAAAGTCCCAGGTGTATCGCCGGATGCCTATTTCCATCGCATGTCCTACTTTATGTGGTCAGACACAGCTTACAAAACCCATTTTGTATCGCCAGACAACGTAATACTTTTACTTTACTTTTTTTTGAGGGTGGGAAATTATCAAATAACTTCTTCCGCTCTAGGTGGAGCGGGACGACGTGTCAGACTTTTACTGACTAAAACCCACCCGTGTTCCTTCCTTTGCCTGTGTGCCGGGGCCGCGATATCCCTTTCGGACAAACATGCAACCCTGACAGGCATTGGCCCTAACGGACCCCGTCAGTTGGTGCTGACATCTCTTTGAGGCGGGCGTGGAACACAGCGCGCCGTCGACCCGTGCCTGGTCCTTATCGGATGGCGACCTACCCATTGCTCACCGTCCGCAAGCCCGCGCCTACGGTGGCCGGAAGTCGGCTCGCAACTCCCGACGCCCGGGGCGTCTCCTGCGGCGACTAGGGGCGCGAGAGCACGAATCTTGCCTCTCCCTCGCCCGTTCCGCCTCCTTCTTCGCGAGCATTACTGCTTCGCAGAAGGAAGTGACGGCCTCCTAGCAATCTCGCTCCGGGCCATGGCCTGAACCAGGGCCGGAAGCGAGAGATCGCCGCCGCCGATCGCCTCCGTGAGGACACGGCGGTGTTCCGCCCAAGCCGGGCAGACCTCCACCGTGTCCTCCGGGCGATCCAAACAGTGGTGACACCCGGGCGTTTCCTCCCGCCTTATGCGGAACAGGAACCTCCCGAAACAGCCGTGACCGGTGAGGGCCAGCGTCAGGCGGAAGGTGAGAACGCCGTTGCGTCTCTCTAGCCACTCCTCAAAGAAGGGATTTATCGCCACAATTGTGGTGTTCCCAGCGCTGGGTTGCGACAATCGCACTCTCCATGCCGCCATGAGATCCCGCCGGAGCTCTGTCCGCTGTGCCGTGATTTCTCGCGCCAGCGGAGTTACGCCCAAGCGTTTCGCCTCCTCGCGACACTCCCAGATGTGCGCGAGAACTTTTTCCTCCAGATCCCATGGCGGTAGTCCGGCAAGAAGGCTCGCCGCGTCACCCGACCGTGCGGTATCCTCTGACTAGCCTAATGGCCATGACCCTTTGGGACGCGTTCAATCACTGGGCCGGTCGCAGCCTTAATGAACGCCCCGTAAAGGGCCATGGACCGCACAATCCCCACGTAGACCATAAAAACACATGGCCTCGGACTTGTGCAAGGCCACCTCGAGTCCCAATTGCCAGATCCTATCCATGATTATCGCAAACCAGCGTGTCGCCAGTTCTGCCGCCGCCTCATGCAACCTTCCCCGCGCCAGGACCAGCGTGTCGTCAGCGTAACAGGCTACGCTGCCGACGCCGCTAGGGAGGTCGGCGCACAGCACCCAGTCGTAGCCGATGTCGATGTCGGACCGATCCCTGCGTGACACCGCACGACATTTCTGGCCGGTTCCACTCACCATGGTGACTGGGATGACCGGCGGACAGAGGTAGGTTGGCATCCGGTGATACCGGAGTGCCTCCCTAATGCAACTCCAGGGCATGGTATTGAAGGCATTGGCGATGTCAAGAGACACCGCCAAGACGACCCCACCCCGGGCAAAAATCCGGCCCCCCTCGTACCAGCCGCCCGACAAGGCAGTCTGCAATCACTCTTTCAAAGAGCTTGCCCACCTCGTCGAGCAGCACAATGGGCCGGTAAGCGGACGGAGAGTCCGCCGGGCGCCCCGGCTTCTTGATGAGGACCAGTTTCCCCGTCTTCCAACGAAGTGGGAACTAGCCCCTCTCCAAGCATGCGCTAAGGAGCCCCTTAGTCGAGGCCCGAGAGCCTACAAGGCCAGAACCCAGGCTTTTCCAGGTAAGCCATCGGGTCCTGGGGCGGTATTTTTGGCATTCAGCCTACGTACCGCGTCTCTCAAATCTACCTCGGTCAACTCCGGAGTATGACAGCGAAATACTTCAAAAGTATATTTATCTAGTTCGTCTGAATACTCTCTTAAAACTACTATTGAAATGTTTTATCGTAAAACAGAGATCTTAACAATGAGATCCTTGAAAAACTTCAACAATACGTTGTTATTTTTCAATGACTAGTCTAGTCTATGGTAGCCAGAGGGTTTTTGAGCAAGCTTATGCAGGGCGAAAATTGTATAGCTAACACAAAAAATATATTTGAAAAGTTTCAGGTAGGAGCCCCGTTCTGGAGTACACATTCAGATTTCGAAAATGGACAAAAAATTACGTGATCTTCAAGGCCTTTGATTTTGGTATGATCGTGAGCGGTCTAACTCGTAATGACTTAAATAGGCAAAGCTAATGAAGAAATTGTGGGCTTTCCCTAAATCTTTTCTAGTCTTAATATTTCTAGTCTTTGAAAACTCTGATTTGTGCTTTTTTTAAAAGGATGTTCAAGGCGAATAAAAGTTATTCGAAGCAATAGTGTAGCCTATCCTTACAGTGAATATACACGTTGTCAGGGACATCGACGCGCAAACTGATACCATGGATTCAGTACATGATTCTGAACCTCCTTGCGTTGACATTTTTATCGGTTATTTTTTTTTTATCTGCTGTTTAATACATTTTGACCGCATAGCTAGGAATTGCACTTTTCGATGCACTGCAGGTAACGGCAGTAACTTACGAGTTGTAGGTCGTAGATTCGAACACAAACACGCGTAATTTCGTAACCGCTGCTCTCAAAACGGAGAAGGAAAGCATCGTGAGGAAACCAGCATGTCCTAGAACCAAAAATTCGAAGACGTGTAACATCTACTAACCCGCACTGGACCCGCGTAGTGGATTACATATCACTCCCTCTCAATGAGAGCCTCCTCTCGGTGTCCCATCAGTGGGAATATTATAGGCTAAATAAATAATCAATCAACTTTACTACAACCTTACTCACTGGCGATGTTCTGATCACGAACTGGGATATTCTCGTTGACCTCGTTACGATACGAAAGAACCAAAATGCTTAGAATCAGTTAAGCATAAAGAACCTACCGATAAATGCGCTAAACATAAAATCTTCGCAATATCCGATATACGACGCCTGCCTTATTTTAATAACAAACTCCATTACAGAACTGGCAAAAACGATAAACGCATAGAATATTGAAACAACATTGTTATAGACTATCGTAACATCAATATTATCGCCGCTATTACTTCCTCGGCTATAAAAAGATGAAAATACTTATTTACTGCCCACTTTATTACGTACTATGATCACATTAATTACGCTGTGTTTTCTATGGCGATCGTTTAATATTTCAATACAGAAACCGAGGAAACTTTGTATTATAACTGTCTTGAGACGGTAATAATACAAGGTCCTTATACAACGTGGGTTTTAAGGGCCCTAAAATTTTATTAACTTGTAAAGTGATTCAATTCTCCGAACATGATGTGTACCTTATGCCAACGATATGGTTATTCACTTTCCGGAGCAGTTCATTGAATTTCTTACACACATATTATGAAACCAATATAAATCAATATAAACTCTAAGTACACGGCCAAAGTTTTATAACTTTATTTATATTATTATATAATATCTCAACCGGGAGCCATCTATCAAAATTTGTTCAAAGAAATATAATGAACAGTTCACTGTCTAACATTTTGGCCCCAAACCTTGTTCAAGTGGCATTAAAGTCTCAAATAGTTTAATCTATGATCAATCAAAACTTTGTCGCAGAAAAATTGGTTTCGTAAAACGCAAAGAAAAAACCTCATTCATCCAAATAAAGAGCTGTCAGTTTGCTGTCAGAGTAACCTTTTTTAAAAAGATGAGACCCTTTTCATCAACGAAGGTAGTAATGTCAAGATTGTCTACCTTGTATTTTATAGAAGAAATAAGGTTGATCAATAATGCATTATGTTTGGAAGTGTCGCGAGTCCGCAAAGAATATTTAAGTGGTTGTCACACGTTACGACAGCGATCGTCAATAACTTGGTCTTAAAATGTTAGGTCTGAATTCTTGGCAAGTTTGCGAGACACATCACTATGCCCTTTGGCGCGGCGCCAACGGAAAAATTCTACGTTCACTTTTTAAAAATGGGTTTGTAATTTCGCCAGACAGCGTTGGTTTAAGATAATAAAAAGTTTTCAAGTACAACTTAGTGGTGAGGCTACATAAGCTAAAAAGTTACTGGAACGAAAATGTGCAGGTTCTGCTAAGGATCTTACAGAAACTTTAAACTTAAAGTGTTTTTTTTTGTATTATGACCGCAACACTAGTCCATAAAATCTTATAAAGATTAAACTCAAGATGAAAAGACTCTGGTTTAAGATAATTTAATTAAAAAGACGCTGTATGGATTCCGATCGAGCTAATTATAGGCCAACCCACTCTCTTTGCGTGGAAGCCAGAAAGGGCGTGAAAGGCTGTGACGATGTCTGCTACAAGAAAAGCCTGCTCCTCATATGCTATATATGTTTATAAATTATAGCCTATGTTACTCAGTCATAATTAGAAATCGGTTATTCAGATGCATATTTACCTAAAGTTGAGGTGTTGGCTATTATGGATATAATAAATAAATAATATTCCAAATTTACAATTTACATAGCTTATAATAATAATAAAAAATCGTTTATTGACCAAATAAAGAATCTTTACATTTCCTTAAAATTAATACAAATAAAAAAATTCCAAAAATCCGAAAAATAATTAAATAAAAATAAATAATTATTAATAATTAATTATTAATTATTAATATTTATTAATTATTATTATTTTTTAATTCCTAAAATTTATGTCATAATGGAAACATGATTTTAATATTTTTACTTATGGACTCCTTACTAGGTCGAGCTTGTCTCATGGAGTCCTTGAGAGTATTTACCAATTTATTTCAGGGTTGATACTGTATTGTATTAATGACATATTGATTTTACATTTAGGGCATTATTATAAGGCATAGGTTTTAATATTAAGACAATCTTATTTTTAAACTGCATGAATCGCTGAATATCTTCACTGGCACCGAAGCTAAGATTAAACTTGTGTTATGGGTGCCAGGGCTCTCTCTATTAACCGATGGGGTCGAAAGACCAATGCCTGCTGGGGTTGCGGGTTTGTCCGAAAGGGATATTGCGGCCCCCGCACACAGGCAACGGAAGGAACACGGGTGGGGTTTAGTCAGTAAAAGTCTGACACACCCTCTCGCTCTGCCCAGAGCGGGAGAAGTCATTTGATGATTTCTCTATTAATACATTTTCCAATTTATACAAACTAGTACGGGGTTACATTGCATAAGTGGCTATCGTTGAGTACAAAAAAATAAAATAAAGTTAATGAAAAAATAAAAAAAACAATAAAAATATACTTTAATTTAAAAATGTATAACCTATGTATAGTGTGAATTTGGTGAGTGTTTGTGTCTTGTGTGTGTCGTGTGTGAGTGGCGTATGTTTGAGTTGTCTGAGTAAACACTTTTGTATCAAAAAAATCCTAGAGATTCAAAAAGTTTTGACTCTCTTTGTTCTCATTATAGGGCTATTATGGAATGCACTTATGTATCGATCGCAAAAATGTTGCGAATCCGGAATTGATAAATTTAGTACTTTTTGACTATAGAAATGCTAGCTAATGTTGTAAAGTAAGTTGCCAAATTGGCATAGCACATAGCGAGAAACAACTTGGTGCCTTGAGTTTCGTTAAAAAATGTTTACAGCATGTAGGAAAATATTTTTTTATGTTAAAACCGCAAAAGTAACCTTCATAAGTCGTTTGCATACCATGTATCCGATTAGTTGTGCATTCCCGGATTTTATTGAATTCCGGGATTTATATAAAGAAAAAAATATATTAGAAGCCACTTACATAATTTCTTAGCCAAAAATTAATTTTAAGTAAATATGCATCCGAATATCCGATCTCTAGTGATAATATAGCATTTTACAACTAAAAGATTTTTTCAAACCGGTCGAGTAGTTCTTGAGTTTATTCATTACAACCAAAATCTTTTTACTAACAAAAAAACGGGCTTCCAAAAAAACACTACAAAGTGAAAAATAACTTTAATTTCGTTGTTTGGTTTTGAATTTTCGTTTTTTGCCACCGACTTCTTAAATTATCGATCCGAAATACGATCCCGTGGAAATGTCGGCATAAAAAGTGTCCTATGTCCTAATCCAGGTCATGGTCTACCCATGCACCAAATTTCATCCAAATCCGTTCGGCCGTTTTAGCGTAAAAGCGTAACAAATAAACGAACTTTCGCATTTATAATATTGGTTAGGATTAGGATTAATTTTTTAATCAGTCCAGTAGTTTTTGAGTTTTATAATTACAAACCAAAATACATTTTTTTTCTCTTTTTATCTTTATAATTAGTGTAGATTAGGGTAGACAACCTAATTTGCAGCCCGTGAGTGATCATTCAATAACGGACTGATTATATTATATATATATATAATTATGGACTGAAAGAAAAAGAAGCTGGCAGTCCCTTGCACTGCTCTAATAAAGTTATAAATAAATAAGAACTGATTTATACGATGCAATTCAATTGCCAGTTGCACGCAATAAGTTGTAGCAACAATCAACGTTCCACCGTATCAGTAATGTTTAGACAATCCAAGTCATTTGTTCGTTCAATTTTATTGTATGTAACTTGCATCGTGTATGGCTTTAATGAGGTAATCCTTGCCATTCAAAACAGATAACTATGTGATAACTGAACCAATAAATATCTCTTTATAGTTACGATACGTAGACCCTTATTACAAAGTGAACGACAAACAAACACTGAAGGTTATTTGTAAGGAAACTTTTCAAAGGGTTTCACTCTTGGGCCTCCTAGGGGGTCGGGTTTGGACTATGTACCTACGGCCAATCGTTGCGCTAGCGACGATAATAAGCTGATTCAGCTTATTATGTATTCAAATTCATTTTTCCTTCCAAAACATTTTAGATAGCCCATATAATTTTTATTGCTCAATTATTATGAGGTAAAGGTTCATATTGAGAGCAAGTTGAAGACCCATCTGTTTTCTTAAGAGTCCCTTATTATAATTTATAAGCGCACCTTGTGTCGGTCCGCGAAAATTTAATCACTGTCGTACAAAATTTTGGGTCAAGTAAATTCACGGGTAAGTTGATTCACCTTGTATTTTTAGGGACAAAAATACACAAAATATTATTAGTATTTTTATTTAAAAATATTCCCGACATTCCTAAAACTGCCTAAAATGTACTAAAACTTAACTAAGAAATATAAAATCAAAACATGATTAAACTAGACACTTAAAATGCTTCAAGATATTGATTGCTAAGTTAGCCTACTGAGTTCTAACTCCAGACTAAGTTGGTAAGTTGAAGCATCGGTTTCATTCGAAGACTTTGATTACCAACTAACTTACCTGTTTGAAGATGGGTAAACTTGAAAGCATTAAGTATGTGAAGTCAGTCGGTACTTTATGTTTGAGATGTCATGGGGTATCACATCATTCAACTCAAGCGTATCGCAGTCCACTGCTGCATTACATAACAACCATAGAAACGTGTTTTCTACGGGTTTTGTCGACGGAAGAATAGACAAAATGACAGATTATGATTGTTCATTAGACGTGGAACATACACAAATGGCGAGTGGCGCGGGCGTTGCGCCGCCCGTTTCATATTTCATACAAAATGTATAGGAACGACGTGGCGCGGAACATACACATATGGCGTGGCGCGGGCGTTGTGTGTACATATGTTCCGCGCCACGTCGCTCCTATGCATTCGCCCGCGCCCGTCGCCACTTGTGTATGTCCCGCGTCTTAGATTGTTTGTTTTGTCTATTCTTCCGTCGACAAAACCCGTTTCTATTGTGGTTCCTCTCCCGGGCTGCGCCACAATACCCTGTCCTCCACCTTTTGCATCCAGACAGTCGCAGCGACCTTTTTAAGGTCGTTGGTACATCTAGCTTGTCCGTCCGCTTCAGACTACGCTTGCCGATACGCGGTTTTCAGTCCAGATTTTTGTAGTAACCCGACAACTTTTTCTATCCATAAAATTGGAGGTGCTTTTTCTTATAACATTCTGAGACCCATGTTTTCACATTACGTAATCTAATATGTAAGTTATGTTATAAGTATTGTGTAATAATATACTTGTAATATTGCAGAACCATCCCCGTTGTACGACAACAACCACTACCACGAGGAATGTCTCCGCTGCAACTCCTGCGGGCTGAACCTCACCGGGCCCAACCAGGTCAGTACCATCTAAAACAAAAAAAAAAAAAATTCTGATAAATATTTAAACCTTTGTACAATTTACAAATTATGGGAGCAGTGGAAACCCCGGTGGTATAAACCTAGGCAGCCACATTACTTTGTGGAATTTATTTCCTCATCGTTACTCTCAAAACGGTGAAGAAAAAGACTTCGACGAAACCCGAAAAAGTTCATAAAAACCAAAAAATGAAAAACAAAAAAAAAACAAATGTAAACAAGTGACATCCACCAACCCACACTGGGCCCGCGTGGTGGATTATGCCCCAGTCCTTTTCACAGAGAGGGTCCCAGCACGAACGTGGAAGGCTAATTATGTTTCAATTTACAAATCATGTTGTAATTGATCCTGTATCGCTCTCACAGCATGAGAAAATTTTCATCTCCAATTTATATTCTTATCTATGTGCTACGTAGACTTACGTCAAAGTCTGTATCGGAATCTGAGATTCAGACTTATGGTGTGGGTATGTTCAGTAAGAAATAAATAAATCAGACGTCTATAGAATGGATATCAGAACAAAAGGAGGCCACTTGAGAACTGATACAATATTATGTTACCTATATTGGTAAAGTACAGGGAAAGATAATATTGGTAGATAATGCTGAAACTTAGTTCCCTAACAAATATCTAAACAAAACATCGCTGTCGAAATCTGAGTAAGTACCCAATGACATTACGTACAAAACCAGCCAAGTGCGTGTCGGACCACGCACAATGAAGGGTTCTGTAGTTGGGATGTCCCAAGAATAAACTTAACATTATAGTTGGAAAACATGTTTTCGCATACATTCCAACCGCAAATGTAAGTTTGTACGCACAATATTAAGAGATTTACCATGTTATTTTAAGACAATAAACTTCTAATATGTTTTCCTGTAATCTATAAGTATAGAACTATTTTCTGTATTTTTTTCAAATTGTAAACTCAGTTGTTTCGGAGATAAAGGGAAGCGAAGCTATGCGGTTGACGAGCGTCAATTCTTCTATTTTCAGAAATAACTTAAATTTTTCTTTTTTTTTATCTATATTTGAGACCCTCACAGTAAGTCCTTTCATTTGATATGTCACACGGTACATTTTTTTTTAATATACGTTACACATCCATGTTTGGGTCACAGAAATTCATATGTGTACCAGCAAATTAGCTGTGACCGACGGACAGACAGACACACGAGTGATCCTATGAGGATTCGATTTTTCATTCGGACGTGCGGAACTTTAACAACACATTATTAGGAAACAAATCAAATGTCGAACCGCGAAAGAAAATGTACCTATTGGGTATTACCAACACCAATGAAATAAAAATCCCTACCTACATCATTAAAACATACGAACCTATAACATTATTTTGTACCGTTTAAAGAACTCTAAAACACCCAATTGCTACGAACAAATAAAGAAATGGATTTAAATACTAAAAGCCTTTTTTCTTCAAACTAAATCGTGTTCAATAGTTTTTAGCGATTTTCCCGATTAATCTTTTTACATTTTCAAGTGTATAACGTTTGCAAACTGAAATTCCTCTGATCTGTTTCCTCCATTTCGTTCAATCCTTTTAGATCTAGTAAAATACTCGAATTCGTAAATTCATTCAAATTGCTCTCGTTCTATGATTTGAATTTGTACTTTTCATTCGAATTAACTGGGTTATTTTTTACATTCTTGCTTTTATGCTTTAGGTATAAGTAATAGGATGTGTCATGGGACGCATAAAAAGCAAAACATTACGTCATAAAAAAATTCTTTAATGACAAATTTTAAGAAAAAAAGAGACAAAACAAAAATATTTTTCGTAATTAAAAAAAATTATAAGCTCTTAGATTTTTTTTACTTTTATGCTTAAGCTTTATGGTTTTCGATTTTCATGGGTGCCATTGTAAATTTTAATTTTAATTTTTATTGAGCGTATAAATTTAAAGTCCAGGCAAACAAATACCTAATAACACAAATACAATAATAAGCTGGAAAACCGGAAAATATCTTGAGTAGACTCAAGCGACTTCCAAAAATATGCAGATCAGGTTTTTGCGTCCCCCTCTGCAATGTTGTGGCGAAGTATTTGAATGTAAACCGAAGGATTTTCTACGCTTTTGTGGACTGAAGCAAAGGCTTTGAAAGATTTGAGGACGAGGAAGTTTGAAGTATTTTACCAAAATATGAAATTAAATAAGAAGTTTGTAAACAATATAGATTGTGTTCTCGGCTATGAAAACCTCTTAAATTGAAATGATATAATCTCTTTGTAACTGCTGTGGTTGTGTACCAGTTAGAGATATATATAATTATGCTATTTAGGAATACAACCCTTAATATAACTGGCGATATGAAGGTATACATTAGGTACACCTCAGACTAACCCTACAGGGATGACAGCCGTGAAGTTATGTTACATTACAACCTTCCAAGAATTTTAAATATGCCCCACGATTGTTGTGATTATGTTTAGATGTATCTTTGGAGAAACGTGATTGGACGGTTTTTCTCTTAGCCAAAAATACTTATTAATTTTTTTTTTCCAAAAAAAAAACACTACAAAATGAAAAATAACTTTAATTTCGGAAGTCAGTGTCTCTGGTTTTGAATTTTCGTTTTTTGCCACCGACTTCTTAAATTAAAGTAATTTTTCACTTTGTAGTGTTTTTTTTTTAAGTACGTTGTTTTCTTCTTTTGAAAAGGTTTTTAGCTGTGGTACCTATTCTACACAAATTCGCATACCACTACCTGCTATGTAAATAACAGTGACAGGAAATCATCATATCATCCACTTAAAATAAGAGGGAACAAAACGTATTATTGAAGCTAATTCAAAAACTATCCAAGTAAACTTAAAAAAAATTATAATCGAACCACGTCAAGAGCATACATACCCTTTCAAACAAAAAAAAAAATTTCAGAATCGGTACACAATTGACGGAGAAACCGGTGAACATACATACAACAATAAATTTAAAGAATTTAATTACATACGCTACGAACATAGAACCTCCTCCTTTTCGGAAGTCGGCAAAAAAAAACACGATTAATTCCATAACTCATAAAACCCTGCAATAATTAGTTTATTTTTAACTAACTTAAAACGTTGTCGTCGATAGACAAAATATTACATTTTATAGTACAAGTTTTGCTCTCAATCCAACTTAGTTTTAATTCCAACTTTAGTCGTTTTAATAACGATTGTTTTCGTAAATTGGATTCTCAGTTATATTTAGAACAAGTGTTCCATTCAATTTACCCTTTTAGAATGGGTTCGTGGAAACAAATACATTTGGAGAGCCTAATGGCGGCCGGACCCACCCTTATTGGCCGATAACCAATATGAGGATGAAGCCGATACCGGCTCAAGGCTCAACCAATGTGCTAATAGCCTATTTTCATTGTAATGCGTTCGCCAAAGATAAACAAATTAACGAAATACGTTTTTGTTCCTTTACGAATGTGTGACTCCAGTAACAATATTTTAATTTGTAGTAGGTAATACTGGGCTAATTGTAAGCAAATCTAAACTAAACTTATCATAAACTATTAAACGAGAAGTGTATATATATATATATATTTGTAATCACATTCTCGAAAACGGCTCTAACGATTTCGATGAAAGTTGCAATATAGGGGTTTACGATGGCGAAAAATCGATCTAGCGAGGTCTCTTATCTGGGAAAATTCGTTTTCTCTGTATTTTCACCCGAGCAGAGCTCGGTCGCCCAAAGTTTAAAACAAGATGGCTACCTTAGAATAATGACGTGGCAGCATGAAATTAGTAAGTACCTATTATCAGGGCAACATGGAATTAGTATGAACTATCCTATACTATTAAATGAGCTTTCTCTATTTTCACCCGAGCAGAGCTCGGTCGACCAAGTACTGACAATAAATTATGGTAAATCAAAACTATTTTGACGGACGAGCAAAAAAAAATCACTAAAATTATCATGAAATATTTCCGAAACCACGCAACATAGTTTCTTGAAGTAAAAAGCAACATTAAAGTTAATTTAATAGCGCATAAAGATTTTTTTTATTTCTTTTTTTTACATGTACGAGTAGCTATCTTGTGTGGTTTAGGAGATATTTCGATATTTTTGGCACTTAGCAAGTGCTTTTTTATATTGATCTTCAGTGTATTATATTATTGTGAGTCATTAGAGCTGTAGCTCTAATGACTCACAATAATATTATGGTGTAACACAGCTGATCTTATGGTAGAGACGGTTCGGCCGATTTGCAAACGTTAGTACAGTCATGAGCATAAATATATTACTATGGACTGTTCGGCAATAATATCTGATTTCATGAGTGTGTTTTTTTTAAGTACACAAATTAGTGATAACTATAATAATAGTTATCACTAATTTGTTTACATAATTACACGCAACAAAAGTAAGTTTTAGCCCAATGAAATTGTTATTTAAATGGCATCGGTGCTCCTAAATTACTATTAAAATGGTTATACCTTTGCATTTACATAGTATTACGAATAATGGCACCCTAACAGTGGTTTGTAATAAGTTTGTGATTATTTAAATGTTCTTTACTTAGTGACTTTGACAGTTTTATATGATTGAAATTAGAATTTGATTTTGAAGGTTGAAAGAATTTGAACTTGGGAACTTGTCAAACTATAAACATTACTAAAGGCTTATTGACATTGGTAAAGCATGCCATAGGGCCGGTATTTGGGGAACCGTTTTAATTAAGCTACCATTCCGTACCTGACAGCAGGCGGCAACTGAAAGAAAGAAAGAAAAATATTTTATTTGGGACACGCACAGGAAATACAAACAGTAAATAATAATTATACGTTTTAGATTCCCTAGTTTTGGAAAATAATCTTACCGGACGAATGGATGGCCCCTATAACACAGGATTTTCCTAGCATATGGGTCATTATTCACAAAATTGAGCACAAATGTAATACCATAATAACGTAACATGCATTGTTTTCTTCTTTTTGCTAAATAAATTATTATTATTATAATAAACAATAAAAAATAAACAAAAAACTGCAGGCGACGTGTCACCGCGACACGACTGGTCTGCAATTTGCTATCGCTAACACATTTTTCTATCTTCTATCTACCGACTGGAATACAGGCTGCTGCGTCCGCCTGGTTTGAATCATGACTGCAGCGTCATGACGACGTGACGTGTCACCGCGACTTGCCGCCGCGACACTTCGCCGTCATCGGGCTCTTTAGTCGATAGGGAACGGTTGCGGTATACGGAGGACCTGCACCGCACGTTTGGCAGTTGCTTTGAAGGCTCATTTTCATTGGTCAATTTAATTGGATGTGAATCTGCGCACCCTTTTTACCGACCAATGAGTTTTATTAGTCATTCCATCGCCGATCGGCCAGTCGGGGTCAGCATGCGGGGCGTCCCCGCATGCTGAATATTGACTAATAAAAATGAGCCATTAAAGTGATTTAAAGAAATCACCGTAAGTAATGCTGAAGTGAAAAATGTAGCCCACGATAATCAATTTATGTTACACTTTTGTAAAAGTATTTCGAATTTCGCTGGCTTTCACCTAGTAATGCTAAAGTTATCAACAAAAAAGAATTTAATTTAATTTAATTTAAAGTTCAGAATTGAGGTTCAGGAAAAATAAATATTATTTATAATCTGGATACCTATTACCATATCATTACGTTAATACTTAGTTAGTTCGTATCACCGAATTACAAAAGCTAACTAACCTTTATAGATTGCCTTGAACTAAGCAAAGTTTGGAAACATTTTGGTTAACACCTTTCCAAAACACGATCGAAATATGTTACAAGTAGTTAAGTAGGTCCGCTCAGTATGGAGAATCGTAGCGTTTCTAATAAATTATTATACCTTTAAAGTTTAGGAGTTTATTCATAAACAATGATTAAAGTTGAGACGTTTAAACGTCAAAAATGTTTGGTTAAACAGTCGCTAATCATTATTTAACTTTATGTAACGTTTATGAATAAAGGGGTTAGCGTTTCTACAGATTTTGTTCGAGAACCCTTTCATTTTCGTTAACTGTTATTCGATAGATTTCAAGTACCAAACTACATAGTATGTACATTAACTAAAAAAAAAACTCAATTTAACAAGAAACACATCCGTCAATTTCTGAAAAATTTGATTTAGGTATAATTTTTATTTTATTGCCCTTTTCAGAATACTTGACTCAATGTACATTTAATATCTCGCTTAAAATATAAGAATTGTTTTACAAATTGCCCTAAGTTTATGGGCAGATGACTCCATAAATATGTCTGTTAAGCGAGAAACCACTATCTATTTCCATGTTATTTTCATACGTCTAGCATCCGTAAACCCATTCATATTATATCCCACTTAAGCTACTCCTTATAAATAGCACCCTCCATTCTGAGGCAAACCTAGCCCATTTTACCTGCTTCCACAAAAAGTCATCAATCATTTCACGATTCCGGTCCATGACGCCGGTCGCCGGGTACACTCTTACCACAGAATACAGAACTAACCATGAAGGCATCGACGATCATAATTTCATTCTGCGTGTCTAAAAAAAAACTAGCGAGCCTTACAGTACTCGCATTAATGATGTGTAACATCTGACATCTCATCTTGGTAATACAGTAACATTACCAAGATTGTCCCATAGTAAAACTGGCGCACTGTCATAGAAAAAAATATATTGTTTTCAACGGGATGACATATTTACATGAAAGAACTTTAATTTACCCGCCTATGTGTTGGTATTGTTCACTTCGGCTAACGAACTCCGGTTGTGTTGCCGCGAAACATGACGATCCGTCGCACGGCGCATTGGTGGTTGTTTGAGCCCACCAGCCGTCGTCGCGGTCTGTCTCTGCGACTGCGGCAGTGGCGGGCCCCTCCAGTTTAAAGCCCTCGACGTTGGTTCCTTCGGTTGAATGTTTTTGGGGGGCAATTTCGGCTTGTCACCTGATATGAAAGTAATAAGAAACATTAAAGGGGCCGTCTCGTCAAGGTCGTTTCTGACAGCCGACTTTAGCACCGCGCGCGCTCATTGGTCAAATCAAATGGCGCGCGCTTCGCCGGCTTCCTGTTACACATTTCCCGTCCCTTTTCACGAAATCACTGCCACAGATTTTTATAGTATATTATGTTCTGTGCACAGATTACAGGAAAGTGAGAGGAAAGATGTTACACATCAAAATTAATCAAACACCACGCACCTGCCTTTCTTGCCACCCGCGTAGTATGGCAAGCTTGGGTATTGGGTCCATTGTTCCAGTTTTGGAAAAAAAATACTTTTTCCTTTCTGTCACAGTAGTAATGAATAAAAAAAAAAGGGGTAGACAATTTGTCGAACAAACTTCAAAACTTTAAAGTACGTTTTGACATTTCTGCTCGCGCCTTCTGGTTTGTCATGAATGCTGAGACTTTTCCCAGAAAATGTGTACCGGGACGGAATGTGGCGAACGTGCCCTACATTATCGAGCTGTCAATCTCGCTAACTGCTGCTCTTTTGTGCTGAAACATTGAGTAGGGTTAGCCCTTATGAAATAATTATTAGAATGTCTGGATTTTGCGTTCCTGCGTCATGAGGTTTTTTGGTGCCTACCATCTCATGTAGTGATTGTATTCATAGAAAATTAATGTTCGTTGACACTTGACGCGTCTGTTAGACTGTTTTAAATTCGTGATGAAAAAGGTTTCAGAGCTTTTTAAATTACAATGTTAACTTATTTTAGTCGAAGCGATGTAAAGTTTATATGTTTCGCAACTTCTGGGTAGGTACTGAGTAACATTTCGTTTACCTACACAAAATCGCTTGTAAAATTTTACGTAAATAAGGTGTTAGTTAAAAGCGACAATAGTTTTAGAGAAGAAGAAAACCAACTATACACTGTATAGTTTGCTGTAAGTTTCCCGAATAGAATAAAATAAAATAAATACCTAGAGTCAAGAAAGGCTAATAATCTACCAAATCAATCTGCCTAGCCTTTTCTCAACTACATTAGAGTCAGCTTCCAGTCTTACCGGATGCAGCTAAATACCAGTTTTTTACACGGAGGGACTGCCTATCTGACGTCCACAACCTAGTACCTGGGTAATACGATACCCTTTAGTAAGACTGGTTGTCAGACTTTCGGGCTTCTGACGGCCCGTAACGACTGTCAAACATCTACGAATGCAAGCCAGGACCAACGGCTAAACGTGCTATCCGAGGCACGGAGGAGTCTCGGTATGTAAAGATAGTCACTCATCCAAAGAACAACCCCGGCAAGCGTAGCTTGACCTGATGGATCGTCCCGTGCGGCTGTTATTACTTAGCCACTAGCTTCTCAGTAATAGTTTTTAATAGTTTTCATGAAAATGTAACAAATCTGTATGTTAAGTACTTACATATTAATTAATTTTCCTATAAACTACGTATAAAGAGATTTTGATTAAATGATTTTTAAACTTAACTGTAATATTGTTTTGTCTTGTCAGACTTTCGGGCTTCTCACGGCCCGTAACGACAGTCAAAGGAAGCCAAATGTCATTTTTTCCCACATATTACAAATGACAGGTCCAAATCAACCCTCCACATCCATAAGCCTGACATTACAACATTATTATCTCTCAATGAATATAGCACCGACTTTGATGTACCATATAAAATAAAGCCCAGTACTTATATGGCAAGGACATGGATACTTGGATCTAAATTAATCAAAGGCGAATTACGTGGGAAGCCCGTCGGAGAGTTATTACCGCGTGAAGGCGAATCAATCACTACGAGAACGACGAAACAAATGCTGAAATCTCTTTTCGGATGGACTATGGTTATTTAGTGGTTGTGAGCCAAGATTTTATTGAAATTGGATGGGTTTGTGATTTATGTGGGATTGATGTGGTCATTAAGGGTGTTATGGTAGGCTGATGAGACACAAATGTTTTCAAATAAAAAGTACAGTAAAGTAGTTACACAAAATCCTGACGTCACACAAATCCTGCATCGCGCAATTAAAGTTTACCGCGCGAACGACATATATCGTGTGGCACTTGCCCACCAGATATGACACCCGTCTGGTCGGAAGATCCTCCCTTTTCTATAGAGTATGAGTGAACTTTACACCCTGTTCCTCGTGCCTGTAAAGTTTAATTGAAAGAAATTAACGAAAAATTTGAACTTTCGAGACCATATTATCCATAGAAATCATTGCCAGTCTTTCAACTAAAATAGTGTTATCTATCATCCTAGGCCTGTCTTCCCTATAGGTAGTGTTTTCAGATGACACGTTTTAAAGTGTAGTGTGTCTGCTCCCTATGTGACACTCGTACACAAATCTATACCAGTGTTGTAATTTCACTAGACTATTATCTATAGTACACGAAGCTATGGTTTTCTCAGTGGCTGGCTACAGCTTGGCGTGATTAATCCCGGACGCTATCACGGCCTTGCGGCTCAATCTTGATTTAGTCAATCTGCAATTTCCTCCGTTCTTGATCTATTAGATAAAGTGCACTCTATTGAAATGTTCATCTAACAACAACGGTTTGAACAATTATGATATTTAGCCCATGTGTAAACATTTTAGCAAACCTACTAAGAAAATAATTCATTTTAAAGTGAGTTTTTTGGTTTGTTTCTCCTTCTTTCAAGCTGCAGGGTACCGATGTAATTTCTGCATAGTTATGGGCTGGAAAGTGAAATAACTAATAAAAGCATCATCGATAGCACCAAAACTTAGAAAGTCATACGGCATCACTAAACCATAGACAATTTCGAGCGGCCATTGTTTACATCTTTGGCAAATTTTGAAACACTGGACCTTACACTACTTTTTATTCCGATAAAATACCCAGTTTGTTCAGTTTCGATACCACGAGTAAAGATAGTTATTTAATACTCTCACCGCCTGGGTGTAATGTTTCCGCAACCCTGTCGAAATCCAAGTTCCATTAAGCAAACCTATATTTCGGGCACTACTACAATCATCATCATCATCCACAGCCCGGATTGACCCACTGTTGGGCATAGCCTACCCTCTTTTCTTGTGCCAATCCCGTGACTATGAAATAGATGCCAAATCTTGGAACATATAGACGCAAACTAGATAGTATTTTATCCCACGGCTTCACCCACATAAGTATCGATCCCGTGGAAAAATCGGGATAAAAAGTATGCTATGTTCTAACCCAGGTCATGGTCTACCCATGTGCCAAATTTCATCCAAATCCGTTCAGCCGTTTTAGCGTGAAAGCGTAACAAACAAACAAAATCGCTTTCGCATTTATAATATTAATTAGGAAGTTAAGATTTGGTACTTTTTCAATTTGTCAATTTTCATTGTAAACAGACTCAAATTGCCTTTATCAGCTTAAGTTAATTAAAAAGCATCTTTATCATAACAGCTAAATTGTCTAAATATCCAGAAAATAATTAGAGTAATAAATCAAGTAGGGATTGAGGAGGTCTGGGTCATCCTTAATTGAGTTAATAGTACTCCTTGTCTCGAAGTTCCTCTCAAGATTAATGACGTTTTATTTGATTTATTTTGGCCACAATTTTGATATTGATTGATTACGTATTTTTGTCAAGTTTGGTTAATGTAAGCCAGTTAAATTGCCATTCCGGTTGGGATAGACAGCTTAGGAAGTAGTTGGCCGATGTATATCGGTGTTGGTTTGTGGCTGTAGTATATCTCAATTATAGTAACACATTCAGTGCCGGAAACCCTGCTGGAGGGTTCACTCAAGTCGCATACGGGATGCCAGGAGTCCTTGCGAAGGGCTCATTTTCAAATGCAGGTTTTTCTTATCGAATTCGGCATTATAAACTGTGAAACCAAAATCAGTCAAAAAAAATACGTTTATTTGCGGTACACATGACGCAAGGTAAGAACAAAACACGAAAATAAACAATTTAGGGGAAAATAAGCGTCACATCCACGCAAAACGGCCATCGCTCAGCATAATGCTGCGACCCTATGCGAGACAGAGCCCCAGCGCTGGTTTTCAGCGACAGCCGGCGTTGACGTTATGACGTTGTATATTTGTATATTTTAACAAGATTTAAATCCTAAAGGCTTGTGCAGACCAGCGCGACTTGTCGCGCGACGCAACACGAACAATACAATTTCTAAGAAAACTTCACAGTATAACAATGACCGGTGTCGCGTCGCGCGACAAGTCGCGCTGTTCTGCACAAGCCTTTATGCGTGACACTCCTCGAGGGTTAACTTTAACGCAAACGTAATGCCGGTGCCCCTCCTGGAGTCAACGTGCAATATGTATGACGGCATGGCGTATGAGCTCTATGAAAATGGGTAGAGTCGAAAGTGTTAAACTAGTTGCGCCCCGCGGTTTTGCCCGCATAAGTCTGGATCCCGGGGGAATATCGGGATAAAAAATATCTTATGTCCTAATCCAAGTCATGGTCTACTCATGTGCCAAATTTCATCCAAATCCGTCCAATCGCTTTAGCGTGAAAGCGTAACAAACAAACAAACTTACTTTCGCTTTTATAACATTAGTTAGGATTGTCTTTACAAATTATACTAAAAATATGACTATTAAACCAACAATATATACCATTATTGGGTACCTGTACATGGCCAATTTAATATTATTTCTACTTAATATATAGCTTTAATACAAATCACTGAACCTGACTTGGTTTCCGTACGTTTTCTCGGATAACCACTGTGGGCTCCCCATAGCACAGCATCATGCTGAGTGGAAGTATTCTTGTCACAGTCATGACGTGCTGCTGCCAACTTTTTCTGTTTTATGTTCGTGATTATATGTAGATCACGTAGTATTTTATTTATTTTTTCTGATTATTCTTATATTTGTGTATGCACGTGTTTCTGTGACAAATAAACCTATTTTTCTTTCTTTCACAATAATGCCTAGTTTTTCTTAAATACACGAAAAATGTAATGCCCTGCTGAAGAAAAGTGCTCCCCAGGCTCCAGTAGCCATCTATTAATGAAAAAGCATTTTTTTTTCTGTAATGACCTTTTTACAAAGTAAAGCTTTGTCTCATTATTTTAAAACCTCTTAATAATAAGGAATATTAAGTATTATAAAAAAAGAAGAGTACATTAAAAAGGCAGGTTTTCCTCATTTTCCTGGTATTGCAATGAATACAAGAAAGCACTCTATTATGTACGTGTTGCCAGTAATGACTTATGGCACTGAAACGTGGTTGCTCAGAATGGGCCTTATCAGAAGGCTAAAAGTCACCCAAAGGGCAATGGAGGGGGCTATGCTTGGAGTTTCCTTACGTGATCGAATCAGAGATGAAGAGATCCGTAGGAGAACCAAGGCAACCGACATAGCCCGAAGAATTACCAAACTTAAGTGGAAATGGGCAGGGCACATTGCTCGCAGAATAGATGGCAGATGGGTCTGAAAGGTTCTAGAGTGGCGACCGCGTACCGGAAGAGTTATCGTTGGAAGACCTCCCACAAGATGGACCGATGACCTTGTGAAGGCCGCAGGAATCCGCTGGATGCGGGAAGCATAGAATCAGTTGAAGTGACAGTGTTTGGGGGAGGCCTATGTCCAGCAGTGGACGTCTTTCGACTGAAATGATGATGATGACTCTATTTTGAGTCACTCACAGACAACTTCAGCTGAGTGAGAGTTTTAGATTGAAACTAAGAAATCATCTTAGGTAAGTGACTTAAAAGAAAAAGTATTCTAAACGGACTATGCAAGGTTGGTAGCAGGTGGCGTGCTGTAGTTACTGCCTACCCCCACGGGAAGAAGGCGTGAGAGTATGTGCGGATATGGCGGCATCTATGGTCCATTTAAATCCTTGTTTCTAATTGATGTTATTTCCAAATTAAAAAACATCAACTTTATGCTAGTGTGCATAAAGTTGATTTTAGACTGACTAGTACTGTTAAAAAGTTCATTTAAAATATGAAGTTTTAGCGCAAACTGAACCTTATGGGTAGGCATTACAGTTGTTTTTCCTAAAACTCGTGTTTGTTTACATGTTCGGCAAACAAATTGCGAACGCAGATTACGTCGCCACATGCGAACTACGCATCACTCTGACGTCACGCAAAATTCTGCATCGTGCAAGCAGAGTTTACCGCGCGACTAGCATATATACAACGTGCCGGCATCAATCGTCGGGCAGTAGCCCACCAGACACAACACCCGTCCGTTCAGAGCGTCCTGCTTTTTCAATAGAGGATGACTGAACTTTAAACCCTGTTCCTTATACCTCTATAGAGGGTGCAATTGAATTCATGGTAATTCTCCTCCCTTAGGAGGATGACCATGAATTCAATTCAGTCAAAGTCATTGTACTCATCATTATGAACAACTATCACTATAGGACCAAGCCTGAACTCCCGGAAAAAGGTGTTCCCTACATTTTGACGAGCTATGCGAACTTACATGTAGGGAACAGCTGACTTTACCCAGTATAAGTATTATAAACGTAAATCTTTTCCATTGCAAAATATCTAATCTAGGTACACATTGTCATTGTAAATGATAAAAAATATGAAATAAGTCATTCAACACTGATTCAATTTTTGCCATAGGAGTACGTAATCGATTTACTTAGTTACTTTCCATACCTATTATGAATTTTCTTTATATCTATGTTATCAAACATATTTTTACAATTCGCAGGCCTATTCTTGTTCATACAATGAGCTCAATTCACCCAAAATTACGGGTTGCTATCACTAAAGAGGGTGATATAAAAGGTTTTTCCTTCCGTTAGTTCGCAAAAGCCTTTGATGACATAATAGCCATTATACTATTAACACGTGGTTGATAATTATTGTTGTTAATTAGGTACTTCAAAGGGGGTGTCAGCAGCCCTATTTGTGGCAGTAGTAATATTATTCTGGCTGTAGGGTCATTCTGGTAAAACTTTTATTAATATCTGTGTAATGTTTTGTTTTTATTTAGCGATTTCTTCTCATCATCATTCTCTTACCCATATTCAAATTTTTTGGGAGGATTTTTGGGGTTTTTATTTAAGGGCGGATATTTTGGTTTTTATTTTATTATTTGGGGCATTTTTATGGGTTAGCGGTTTCTTCTGTCAAATATAAATTATTAGGAATACGTTAGGAATATGTTTACGAAAAACGTTACGTTACGATTTTATCATTTCATTGTGATTATTTTATCTTTTACTAAAATAGATAGGCAAGGTTTAACGAATCTGAAATCTTTTGATATATATACTCATCACATCAAATAAGTACTGATAAATGAAGTATTTTTCAATTCAACCTTCAATATTTCAATTCTTGTTAAAATAATTCAATTGAAAACACTAAAAGATGGGCACGTCCAAAACGATAACTTAATAATATCTCCGGAAACAAAGAAAATATTCATTCTGATTGAAGTGGAGTACTTAATATCCGGCGGTTTTTAAACAGATCGCAACATTCATTACAAATGAAATATTGAAATGAAGTGAAATAGACATGAATATAATTGTTTTCAACAGACGAACAACTGAAAAACTATGGCTTTGTTACTGCATCGTGTAATTTTTTGATACTTAGGATTTTGTTTAAGTAAAACGAGTCGTTTGCCTTATTTATGTAGCTGGGTGAGGCGTGTGGCTAAGTAATAACAGCTGTTCGGGACGAACGGTAAGGTTAACCTACGCTTGCCGCGGTTTGTCCGTGGATGAGTGACCATCTTTACATACCGAGACTCCTCCATGCCTCGGAAAGCACGCTAAGCCGTTTGTCCCGGCTGTCATTCGTGGATCTTTGACAGTCGTTACGGGTCGACAGAAACCCGAAAGTCTGACAACCAGTCTTACCAAGGGGTATAGTATTGTTACCCAGTAACTGGGTTGTGGAGGTCAGATAAGCAGTCGCCCCATGTAAAATACTGGCTAGCTATTCAGCTGCATCCGGTTAGACTGGAAGCCGACCCCAACATAATTGGGAAAGGCTTAGCAGATGATGATGAGATAAGCTGAGTCCTTTGCCTTATTTTCTTAAATTATGAAACTGTAGATAAATATTATTTAAGTTTATTATTTTGATGTGCTTAATAACATTAAAGCTAAACTTTAAATTAACATACCGCGTACATTATTATACACATAACCCAGATCATATCGAAGCAATTCAACAATATTCAATTTGTATTCAAATTCGGGAAATCGAGTAGGTAATGACTGGCATAACACGAATTATTATAGTAATGGGTTTACAGAACCACATACAAAACATGTTAACCGCATGGGTAGCACTATCTACTTATCTACGGGGCACCTACCTACCTATAAACCTACCCTACCCTACAAACCTACCCTACCTACCCTACCTACTTACCCTACCTACCCTACCCACTTACCTACCTACCTACGCTACCTACCTACATACCTACGTACCTATCTACATACTTACATACCTACCTACATACCCTGCCTACACCTACCGACCTACCTACCTACCTAACTTAGGGGTATGAAAAATAGATAGTAGCCGATTCTCAGACCTACTGAATATGCATATAAAATTTCATGAAAATCGGTGAAGCCGTTTCGGAGGAGTATAGTAACTAACATTGTGACACGAGAATTTTATATACAAGATTATGTATGTTTGTACGAACCCAAGCAGGCTTTACTTTATGTAAATAATTTCATCACCACTGCTCTCAAAACGGTGAAGGAAAACATCGTGAGGAAACCGGCATGTCCTAGAACCAAATAATCTAAGACGTGACATTGACCAACCCGCACAGGGCCCGCGTGGTGATTCACGGTCCACTCCGTCTAACAGAGAGGAGGCCTATGTCCCAGCAGTGGGAACATTATAGGCTTATTATGGTGATGTAATATTCAGAAAGGTCAGGTGCGTAGTTGCGTAGTACTCGCGACGTGCGTGTATGACCAGCACGCGTAGCATGACGCTTTCTATTTCTACGAAGAATACACGAGAAGAATAGAAGACACAGCTCTTTCTATACAAAGTGACATTTCTCCATTTTTGACATCACACCGTAGAAATCTTTCTACAATCTGTCATCTGTCATTTTGTCTTTCGTTTTTATCAATCTTTGTCTAGGTCCTTTTTTAAGTAGATTATTGCAGAAGAAAGTTTTCTATCCCAAACTGTCAAAAGCACACTGACAACTGACAGTTGTCTAAGGTAGTAAAGACAGTTTGATTTTGTAATCGCCATGCTAAAGGCAGTAGAAAACTTTCTACTCGACGGCCACAAAGTATAAATGGTTATCTACAAAATCATAATTTTACAGGAGAGCGTTTTGAACGCAGAACTGTGATAATTAATAGAAGAACAAAGCTATCATCTTCTATTTTACATCATTTAGTTAATAGGACATTACCAAGGAAATGGTTAAGGCCAATATTACTCTAATATTTTTTTGTTCCAAAATATGGTACTTCAACACCTTGAGAAAAATTGTTTTAGTTGTCTTTATATACGTGACTTAATATCAGTAAAAATTGACAATAAGCAGAAAAAAAATCTAAAAAATTCTGAATCGATTTATGTAAAAGAGTGAATTTGGTAAAAAGTGCAGTTGAGTCTTTCTACTTTGGTGCCGTCGTACTGTCTTCACTGAACGTCACTTTTGTCTACTCTTCCGTCGACAAAACAGTGCTCATGCTACGCGTGCAGATGTATGAACGTAAATGAACAAAAGGAGTATGTAAGGATAGTTGCAGCTGGCGTTCTGCTGTTTCTGCCTACCCCTATGGTAAGAAGGCGTGAGTATATATGTACGTAAGTATGTATTATGTAATATCGCTCTATGTTTTTATTTCCATTTTATACGAACTCATGAGCTCCACCAACCCAAATGGGGACACAAAGCATACCGTACCGAACTCCGAAACACAAAGGCCGGCTAGTCAATTTAATAAATCTGTAGCAAACGTTTATTTTGTTTACATATGAGGCTCATACAAAGGCAACAGACATTTTAATAAAACTGACCGTTATTCGTTTTTCGTCACATTTTTTGGGTTACATACCCAAAGTGTGCCAACGGGACCCTATTGCTAAGGCTCCGTCCGCCCGTCCGTCCACCAGTCCGTCTGCCATAAGTACCGTAAGATGTAGACACTTGAAATGTTCACAGAATGTGTACAACAACTAATATAAAATAAAGCTAAAAATTAAAAGGGGTCCCCATACAAGAAACTTGTTTTTTAACCGACTCAAAAAAGAAGAAAAAATTTAATTGAACCCTTCGTGTGCGCCTCCGACTCGCACTTGGGCGCTTTTATAAGCCAATACGTCAAAAATGACAAAATACTCGAGTATCAGCGATTTTTCACTGAAACGTTATTCCTTTGTCATTCATACGCCTATTCAACGTAGATGAATGAGTTTGGCTAATTAGGAAGACTATTGTAGGCCCATTGTTCCTTCGATTCAGTGTTTTCCATTCTTCGAGAGTACAAAAGTAAATGAAGAACATTTCTAATGTGCGAATGAGTAGATAGATAGGCAGGCGCTTTACTTTGTGCAAATTATTTCATCACCACTGCTCTCAAAACGGTGAAGGAAAACATCGTGAGGAAACCGGCATGTCCTAGAACCAAATATTCGAAGATTTATGTGACATCTACCGACCAATAAGGGAATATTATAGGCTGATTATGGATAAGTAATGAATATATAAAACACACTGTTATTTTATTACAACAATAAACGGCTGTAGTTTATCTCTGCTTTTTTTAAAGAAAAAAATACATTTGTAGCTCTGGTAAAACAGGTTAACGTTACATTTCCTTTGCCTCAAAGTGCTACACGAAAATAAACTGAGCATTATACTTTAAATATGCATTTTAATTTAACTTTATGCAACTTAATTTACGTAAATTATTTAAATCATATATATTTTTTCATGCAACTTAATTTACGTAAATTATATATATCGTAGGATGATTTGATAATTCGAATTTTCGCGAAAATCCTAGAGACATTAAAAAACACCGAAAACACGGATAATTAGTGAAAACATTTCTGCGAGCAACTTGGTTGAAATAGGCTAGGTTAGAACTGTGACCAACAACTGTGGCGCGAGCCGAGCGAGCGAAGCTATCGGTCGGCGAGCGCTACATCCAAGTTGCTCGCAGAAATGTTTTTACCAATTTCTAATTATCTGTGTTTTCCCAATATCCCTAGGATTTCGCGAAAATTCGAATTATCAAATCATCCTACGACATATATACCACAGCAATAATTTGTTGCTGAACCCAAACCAATACCGCGCGTGCAATATATTATATATTTCTGCAAGCATTTCATATTTCGTTTGTCTCCTACAGTCCATGATGGAAATATTTATTTACCTCTTCGCAAAGCCAATCGGATTTTTTATTCCTAGCTTCGTTCCATATGTTGTCAAACAAACAGGCAGGTTTCCACATCAGTACCCAAACGGTCCATTACATATTTGCACAATAAATTAGAGGATTTTTTGGTGGGATTGCCAGCCAAGCGGCGCTGGAACGTTGGCTCTTGATAAAGAGACATTCTATTTATTTAGATTGGTTTACAAAATCCATGAATGGTTTTTAATTAAATCCACCTCACTGGGAAAATTTAATTTATTTTAGGTAGGTAGGTAATTTCATTACTGCATAGTATATGTTTATTTTCTTGGACGTTTTTCAATTGTGGAAATATGACAGGTTTATTTAGTAGTTATTGGGATATCTACTATTTTTGAACAGCCCTTGAGGGGCAGATTATGATAAAATCTTTAATGTATGTTTGATTATTGTGTTAACCGTACCTACTGAAACTTACTGTAACATACAAAGTTCATCAATGTATATTACAGTCTCGGGCTCATCTTTGTATGTTACAGTCAGTAGGTTATTAAAAAAATCGAAAATCTATAATAACAAGATACCTACCAAACCGAAGAAAAAATTTAAATCTCTCAACTGAACCGTATGTACTTGTCTCCAAGAAAAAAATTATATTTAAAATATCACCGAAAATATTGTCTGGAACGCCACTTATCAGTTATCACCTTACTATCTAAATGGAAATTTGTCTCCTTGAAATTGTGAACGTTCAGTATTAACGGACCAAGTTAGCGGTATTGGACATCTTTGATCGAGGCCTGCTTACAAAGCCCTGGCAGGTATCAAATAAATCCATCAAACTTTAAACTTCGCCGTGAGTAGGGCTCTGGTTTTAATTAAATTTTTGTTTTGTTTGGGATTCTCAATTAAAACAGTTATATTTGTTGTTCTATATTGTTAGAACGGTGATAAAATAATTAAAATGTTTGAATGCCAGATCAAAAAGTAGTAAACATATACAACAATATTCTTCGTATAAAAGGACTAAATAACAAATAATCTGAATCACAAATTACGAAATTACCCCCAAACGAAGTCTTGAACAAAATGCCGGAGAATAATAATATGTAAGAGAAATACATAGCATAATAAACCTGGCTCCGAAACTACGACTGTACGCTAGGAGAAAAATAAATTCGAGGCGCGGAGACAGGGTTCAAAAGAGTGCATAAAATTCCCAGCGGTTGTAAACAAAGGGAGAGTCAAGTCTGCCTTATTTCTTCGAACTCAACGGCGCGCGGCGTTCGTACTGAATCAGGTTTTATATAAAGTTGCCTTTTGTCAGGACATTCCCTGACATTGAGATGATATTAAAGTCCATCACAGACGTAGCCATAATATATATTAAATTAAATGAAAGATGTGCATATTATGATTATATTTTCCATAGTAATCTTCGAGCGACCTCAGACGGAGCTATTATACAAATTTCTATTACGTCACCAAAATATATAGACAGATATAGCCAGACATATTAATATATATTATGGTGTATTAAATCGCAGACCAAATGAGGGCAAAAATATATATTATAGTATGGCTACCGTGTGTGGTGGCTGGCTATAATAATAATATATAGCACAGTATATTCAAGGGGCCGTCTGCTACGTCTTTAGGCCCAATAAGAAGACCCAGGCCTCAATTTTTTATTATTGTTTTTTTTATTTTTTTTATTTGTAATTCGTCGTTGTCTTTAACTTCAAATGTCAATAATTTCATTTAAAAATAACAAACCTGGCATTTTTTTTTTTCATTTAGAGTAACTGTAGAATCTTATAAAATTCGTATTTGACGCAGATGATTGCTAGACAATTAAATATGAGCCCATAAACTACAAACAAATTAAAAATTAATACCGACTTTGTACTGCGTTTAAAAAAAACTAAGAGTGATAGAGCAGTTCTAATTTTAGGAAAACAACTTTGTTTCATGCCCGTTCCAACGGTATGCAATATGTACAATTTCTTTTATAACACGTAGAATAATTCGCCAATTTTAACTGCCCGGGCCTTTTTTCACGGAACGCTACATTTTTATTCTAAAATTATACGTAATATATGAAAAGATTTGAACGGTTCATGAGATACAGCTCGCTGACAGACAGACGGACAGTGGAGGCTTAGTAATAGGGTTCCGTTTGGCACTCTCCGGGTAGGGTTCCTAAAAACAAACTACCTACCTAGCGAAAATGAATGAGATTTGAGCATCTCCCATCCGTCACAGTAAATCGAACTCAATTAGTTTGAAAGAAACACAACGAATATAGAAAATACGAGTAAAACCCAATTTTACGGTTGGTAGTCGTGGCCACGAAACCAAACCCTTCAGAGGGGACGAAAAATCTTTATTCCATTTGAAACAATACCACGCCTGTTTGCCCCGAGGTGTAAGGCAGAAGTGTAGGTTATAGTATAGGGTGTATATGTCGCAACCATCTGGTTAAATTAGCCAGCTAATTGGACGCTTTATATGCCGTTAATTAAATGCCGGCATCCATTTGGATGCCTAGGTCGATTGTTAATTAAACTAGAATCATTCAACGTTTAACAACTTGGCGTATTGAAAGTCATCCCTTTAAAGAGTATTGGCCAAGATGAAGACTCAGCCAAGTGATTCAAATGGTGAAGCAATGAACAAATTATGACAATGCAATGCTTATTTAATGCACTTTAGCCGGGCCGTGGCAGCGGCCAGCGCCACTACGTATAACGCCGTCTTCATCCGATATGGATAGAGTGCCGCTAGCGACACTCTAAACACTGCCAAATAAAAACACGAGTCATTGTGGAACATACTTTTTCGTACTTTTACATCCTAATGCCATAAATAACAATGAACGTTAACGGGGATGTGTTTGGCATAAAATAAAGTTTTTTAATCATCATTAACAGGCTGTTACTGTGCTCGTAGCTTCTACAGCGACTTTGAGTGGTTCTCAACGAAACGACCGAGTTTGATTCGCGAGCTAAAGAGACTGTTGAGTCTATTGGAAATAATCGAGTGAAGTCGTTGGAGAGTTATCGAGAATATCGCCGTGAATGTGTAGATTGTTAGAAATGTTTTTGAGTTTTTTTCATTTCTCATCAAACCACATAACACAAATGCTCGAATATTGCCTAATAGCTTTTGTCCACGGCCTCGTCGTAAATAATATCAATATAAAAAGTATCCTATGTCCTGATCCAAGTCATGGTCTACCCATGCGCCAAATTTCATTCAAATCTGTGAAGCCGTTTTACCGTGAAACCGTAACAAACAAACAAACTCACTTTCGCATTTATAATATTATGGTTAGGATATAGGTACGATTTGAAACTTGAAAGGAGTATGTAGGGATCACAAAAGGTTGCGTTCTGTAAATAAGAATAACCTTATTTGCTCTAACATGCACATTTACCCACTTCAAACATCGTAACTTACTCTTTAAAAATGCAAGAATCAGCGAATCGTGTGGAATAAGAAAATGCTTTCCATGCACGCTTTCTTCCACACTTACATCAATAAAATGTGATTCTTATTGGCCTGTGTCAGCCATGAACAATTTAGTCAAATGAACTCCATTTCGGGGCCAATATTTATCAGCATTTGGCCAAGGCAATAAGGTATGGTATGGCCAATAAACTTCCATGGAACCAATATGTTGGCTGCGATTGGAACCAATAGGTGGAGTCACGTAAACGCAAGATGTCTGAATTCGCTTTTAGGTTATGGTAGACCTCACGTTATCGGTACCCTTAGTCCCAGAGAAAAGCTACAGCGAAGTCACATATTTCTGCTTTTTCTTTTTCTCTACATTTTTCATCTTTTTCAAAACTGTGGTAGTTTGAACCTTTAAAATTGCGACTTTCTGAGGATACAATTATGTCTTACTTTTATTTTATTTGATGTTTGTATTGGAATCTGAATCTAAAGTAATATTATAAAGAGCAAATATTTGATTTTTTGTATGTTTGTTTGTTACGCTATCACGCTAAAACGGCTAAACGGATTTGGATGAAATTTGCACATGTTACAGTTAGGACATAGAATACTTTTATCCCGATACTCCCATGGGATCAAGACTTATGCGGGTAAAACCGCGGGGCGCATGTAGTACTATTATATTTTCAGACGTTTTACAACTTTTTTCTCTTACATAATTCCTTTTTTTTACTTTAATTTACCTTACTTGATAAACATACAACTAACACAATCTTACCGGATCGTATAGTCAACATACTCTATAAGGAAATACATAATTTTCCCGAACCAATGATGACAAAAACGGGTTTTCTTCCAACTTGCGTCCGCACCCAGCGTTGCATGACATGATACACTCATCTTCCACTACTGCTACCTGGGTTAGGGCTGTTACTTCGTGATTTTATTATGACTTCTCCCATTTTATGCTGCGTTTGTTTGTTTGTAAAGTACGAAAATAATGCGAACTCGGAGAAAGAAAGAAAAAATACATTGTTTACCTTTTGTTTATTTTGTTTGTTTATAAAAAATTTTTCTTCCTTTTTCGACTAAGCACGACTAAGCTTTACTGCATAATTTGCGGAATATGTATTGCAGTGTCGATTGATATTTTGATAAAGAGTACCTAACTTTTTTTTTTTTTGAAGGTGGGTAATTTTCAAATAACTTCTCCCGCTCTGGGTGGAGCGGGAGGGTGTGTCAGACTTTTACTGACTTGTACCCACCCGTGTTCCTTCCGTTGCCCGTGTGCCGAGGCCGCGATATCCCTTTCGGACAAATTCGCAACCCCAGCAGGCATTGATCCTTACGGACCCCGTCAGTTGGTGCTGACGTCTCTTTGAGGCGCGCATGGAACACAACGCGCCGTCGACCCGGGCCTGGTCCTAATCGGACGGCGAGCTACCCATTGCTCACCGTCCGCAAGCCCGCGCCTACGGTGGCCGGAAGTCGGCTCGCGACTCCCGACGCCCGGGGCGTCTCCTGCGGCGACTAAGGGCGCGAGGGCGCCAATCTTGCCTCTCCCTTGCGCGCTCCGCCTCCTCCTTCGCGAGCATTACTGCTTCGCAAAGGAAGTGACGGCCTCCCATGCACTCTCGCTCCGGACCATGGCCTGAACCAGGGCCGGACGCGAGAGTTCGCCGCCGCCGATCGCCTCCGTGAGGACACGGCGGTGCTCTGCCCAAGCAGGGCAGACCTCCACCGTATTCTCCACCGTGTCCTCCGGGCGATCCACACAGTGGTGACACCCGGGCGTTTCCTCCCGCCTTATACGGAACAGGAACCTCCCGAAACAGTCGTGTCCGGTGAGGACCTGCGTCAGGCGGAAGGTGAGGACGCCGTGGCGCCTCTCTACCCACTTCTCAAAGAGGGGAGTACCTACCTAAGGCCTATTGTGTCCAATAGCTATTATAATAATTATGGTTTATTATGTCCCACTGCAGGGCAGAAAAGGGGAAAGAGTGAAGGGAGGCCTCACTCTTTCCCCTTTTCCCGAACAAATGGAATTGTGAGCCAATCCTTTAAAAATGAAAATTAAATTAATTACTTACATTAAACACCGATTCGAATAATTATTATGCGTATACAGGGTGAATTTTTGAGATGGGGCAGTAAGGACAGATACCTTAGCCATTGTCGCTACAAGAAAACGGTCTTAGGAGACTGTCCTTAACTTTTTGAGACATTTTGACAGATTTTGTTTATTTTCAGCTAGTCTGTCCATCATAAAAAGTAAGTTGGAGTCTCATTTCAAATGTATGGGAAAAGTTTTGTGCGGTTTCTGACTTTTCTAGTACTCAAACCTCAGTTGGTCCAGAAAGTTTTTTGATCCTTGTAAGATACAGGAAAGATTGGAATCAAAATTATTTTTTATGAAAACTTCAAATCGTCGAAGTCGAAGTCTAAGTAGAAGTAGAAGTCGAAGTCGAAGTCGAAGTCAAAGTCATGAATTTTGTTTTTATCATTTATATACGTCGACGTATGTTAGATGTTAGACATCACAGGCGACTGCCGTAAGGCACGCTCGTTTTTTTTTTTTTTCCTCGCACAATGCATAGTAAAACGTTGTATGATACACGTGCGTAAGATGATTTCCGACTCGTGACGACTTATACTTAACGAAAACTTCGATTTTCTTGTTGACTGTACATTTTTTTTCAAAATCTATTAATGCAGATCAAAATATCTCAAAAAGTTGACAGTCTCTAAACACCGTTTTCTTTTACTTTACGGTTAAAGTACTGTCCTTACGCCCTATCTCAAAAATCCAGCCTGTATAGCCAAGTAAAAAGTTGTAACATTTTCATGGAATATTTCATATTCACCCTGAAAATATTCACAAATTAGTCTCTGCATATACGGCTTTAAATCATAAAAATCTTACACAAAGCAACTTTTGACATAAAAAAAAACCTTAGAATTCACGTTTACAAGCTTACGTACAGTACAACTATTTTCTTTATATCCCTCGGCAAACTTCGTGTTTCGTCAGTCGTCGTATTACTATCAGTTGCACTTTGCACTTGGTAATTATGGTTGACGCGGGCGCAGCGGTAGAAGTCAATACGTACAAGCACCGAGTGCAAAGGGATAGAAAACCAGAAATCCGACAACAGCCGAAACACGAAGTTTGCCGAGGGACATTAAGCAATAATAAATAGTTGTATTGTACGCTAGAAAAAGTCGATTGGTATTTTAGGACATAGGCGTTAATATTAAGCATGTAATAGGAAAGTAAGACCGACACTCCATCTATTATTTCCACCTTTAGAAAATTGTTTTTGCCTCAATCGTCGATAACCAAGAGATTAAGGTGCCTACTGATCAAGCTCTTATGGACCCTATAATAGACAAACCTTTGTAATGAGTGCTTTGTTCTTTAGTTAGTTATTTATTTAGCTATTTATTAATTAACAATGGTAGATAAGTGGAATCCGAATAAATTGCTACGAAAGATGGGACATCGCTATTTTATGATAGGAGAGGAAGATAGGATCCTAAAGCAGTGGGTAACGGGTCCCGGAAACGAATAATTGAAATCGTAGTGATATTTGTCGGATTGCTTCAATATTATTTAAATAAAACCGCTGATTGCTTATTATAAATTGTATTTTTATTTTCACATGTGTTTTCTTCTTTTTTCTCATCTCCTATTCTACTCATTCTACATCTTATACATACATTCACTATCTCTTTCACTCCTTGACTATTTTGTACATTCATCTCTGTCACTCGTTCATGCACATCTGTCATTCATCTTCACGTCTCGTTTCACTATCTTGTCATAATGTTCCATTCCTACATATTGTCAATCGCTACCATTGCATTTGTATCAATCACGTAAAAATTGATACACTCTTAAACAGGCATTTTATTAAATTATCCTTGTTTTCTGCAATAAAATAGTGCAAAGCATTTTTTTGTTTATTGTGGGAAATTATCAAATAACTTCTCCCGCTCTGGACGGAGCGAGAGGGCGTGTCAGACTCTTGCTGACTAAAACCCACCCGTGTTCCTTCAGTTGCCTGTACATTGCCAGGGGCCACGGTATCCCTTTTGGACTTTCCCGCGCCCAAAAACATCACTTTTTACGTATTTTTCTGTTCCCCTCTTTTTGCCTGTTTCTAATGTGTGTGTTCAGACTGTGTTAAATAAAATAAATTAAGTCTGATATTTATAGGGATAGAAACTGTATAATCCACAAGAAATAAAATGATTTTTTTATTTAATTATAGGTACTTTTTTTTAAATTGAAACGACATTTATGATTAAATCGTAAAACTAAACGCACGATATGAATGGAAAAACAAATTATACAAAGCCCTCCAGCAACAAGGAATTTATATGTTTAATATTTAGTTAAGTCTAAATATACAATTATATAAAATTAACGTGTCTGTTTACAATGTCAAAGTAACAGGTTTTTACTAAATGCATATGAAAGTATATACGGTAGGTAGGTGCTTATAAAAAAATTAAATAAACTGTCTGTTTGTTCCGGCGAATCTCAAAAACGGCTCTACCGATTTTGACGGCACTTTCACTAGCAGATAGCTGATGTTATAAAGAGTAACTTAGGCTACTTTTATTTTAGAAAAAGAATTTGGGACCACGCGCGCTAAGCAGAAGTAAATCTTGTTTGTTTGTTTGTATGTAGAGGGTAATCTCCGGAACTACCAGTCGGATTTGAAAAATTCTTTTGGCATTGGATAGCCAAATTCTTGAGGAAGGTTAAAGGCTCGCGGATGAAGTCGCGGGCAGAAGCTAGTATATTATTATAAAGAGAGAATTTTGTAAGTTTGTGTATTTATGGAGGGTAATCTCCAGAACCCTACCTCATATTTAAAAAAATATTTTACCATTTGAAAGGTACATTATTCCAAATGGATATAGGCTATATATTATGTAAATATAAACAATAAAGGAGGACTTAATATTACTAATGAAAAACTATCTTGAATTCATGCAAGCCTTGTGCCAGCGTGTCGTGAGCAGAACACCGTCTTCACATGTAAACTGCAACCGTGCGAACCCGGGGCGGGATGCGTGTTAGTATATAAAATGTATGTTGACATCCTGGAAACCAACTCGAAATGAACTCACTCGCGAACATCGAATCTAATAAAAGTGATAAACAAGCTGTACAGTTAATTGACTCAGGCGTAACTTTGCGGAAATCCAGTATAAACTACAATAAACGACGTATATTTAATAATCTAATGTGATTAAATGTTCTTAAAGAGTTATAAAGAACCCTGTAAGAAATCGACACGTGTTTCACCTCTCAACGAGGCATCCTCAGGATGACGATTGACTTGTTGCGAACCCGTACCGAACCCGATTCACGTGTCGATTTCTTACAGGGTTCTTGTTAAGCGGATTAGGTTACTAAATATACGTGGTCTATTGTATTTTTTATCAATCCGTACATATGTATTTTAAATTAAACTCGCGTTGTTCTTTTTAACTACGCAACAGATTATGATACGGTTTTCACCATAGTTTTGAGAATTTATTCGAGAGATTTCTGTGTATATTAAACTTACTTATAATAAAGTAATCTCCATGTTTTTTCAAGTTGTAAACATCGTGCGAAGCATGGGTCGCTACTTTATATAATGACTTGTTTGTTCCTATAGCGAATCAATTATGGGATTACTAGACATAACATCGTGAAGGATGGAAAGCAAAATTAATAAGAGACCTTTGTTGAAACAACACTGAACGAAGTTATTGTTTAATCAGCTTTCAGAACGAACACTGTTCGAACGAACGAATGTTCGTGGATGGTATTTACGAAAGTTTTTTGTTGGACTGTCATTTAGGAGGTCGATTGTTTAGTTTAGTCTAGTTTTACAATTTGAATCAAGGAAAGAAAAAAGAAAGACAAATTGTTTATTCTACACAAACTTACGCACATTTCAAAAGAATTACTAACACACATTGACCAGAGACCAAACACAATTTAAAGTATTAAAGTAGTATTTTTATTATTGTATTTTTTTTAAAGTATTTTATTGTATCCTCCTTCGATGGGAGGCCTTCAAACGCTTCGTCTTCCGGTACGCGGTCGCCACTCCAGAACCTTTCGGCCCTAACGGCCATCACTTCTGCGAATAATGTGCCCTGACTACGATGACAGACGACACCCGATGACCTTTTGAAGGCCGCAGGAATCCGCTGGATGCGGGAAGCACGGAACCGGTGGAAGTGGCGGTGCTTGGGGAGGCCTATGTCCAGCAGTCTTTCTGCTGAAATGATGAAGAACGATTTTATTTTGGAGTGCAATGGCGACGTGTCAAAACATTGAGATTTCAGTACTAAAATTAAGATAATTATTAATGTTTTATACACGGTAACATTTCGGAATAAATGAAAGTGAAAATCGTATCAGAATCCATTGTTTAGTTTAGAAGATTTAAGCAGTCACACAGACAGACACAAAAAGCTACTATGTTTTATGCTGAGATATAGATGAAGCATGTTACAGCTGTGTTATGCATACTTTGTGGTCACGAACCCAATTAATAATGCATTATCACAAATTCAATGGATAGTCCACACTAATATTTTAAGGAGAAACCATTTTTATTTCTGTTTGTAATGAATAAACTCAAAAACAAATGAACTGATTTTAAAAATTAGTTCACCAGTAGAATGCTATATTATCACTGAGTAACATAGACTATAATTTATAAAGATTTCACGCGGGCGAAGCCGCTGGCGGAAGCTAGTAGATTATATTTTCCCCAATATAAAAAAAAGTTTCAATCAACCCCTTACTTAAAAAGCTAAACTTAACACACGCCAGTTTTCTCCGTACGGTTACAGGCATCAGTTTAGGGTTAGCTAAACATAAAAGCGAAAAAAATAATTATAAAGTGACTGACGAGTGTGCGTGAGCACACACGTCAGTCACATCAACGTCAAGTCGCCGATCAGTCACGTAAATTTCAGTGACGTGTGTTAACAGATAGTCAGTCAGTCAGTCATAGTCACTCAATCAATTTTCCATATCCATGTTTTGTTCGTAGCAAGTTTTGGCTTGCCGGTGACGCGACGTCGAGTGAGACGCGCCGGTAGTGACGTGACTGTTATGTGTATCTAACGTCCCACAACTTCTAGGTAACTATATTTTTTGACGTGACTGATCGGTAACTTGACGATGACGTGAGTGACGTGTGTGCATGAACCTTTACTGCTGTGTATAAGATTGCTTGCCTACAAAATTCTAAATATGTATGTAGGTACATATACATACCTTGTTGAAACGTTGAAATAAATTTTCTAAGGCTAAATGGATCTCAATACAAAATGAAATACTGCGAACATATAAATTTGTAATTTCGTCCAGCTGTTATTATTTTAAGGTATCCCAAAAGGATTACCTTCACTTCAATTATAATATGTGTGCTTTATTTAAGGTGTAATGTTTATTCATCGTTGAATTTATTATCTACCTAATGGGTTTTCCATCACATTTTTCGTCGCGTTTGGTGAAAGAGATGGATTGTGTACACATTGTTTCAAAATTACTTAGGTACATACACCGATATCTTTTGTAGCAGAGGTGTACCTCTTACGTCTGAATACTTTGTTTCTATCTCACATCCTTGTGGTTTGAACTGTCGGATATCAATGCAGTAAGTAAAAACGGATAGTTAGGGAATTTTATTGTATCAGTTCTCGTCGTGGTTACATAAGTACCTATAGGTACCTCCTTTTTCCTATGATCATCAACGACCATTCTAAAGAATACAACTACAGAGATAGAATACTTTGTTCAAGTGACTCTCTGTCTTAAATCTTAATCACTATTTTGTAAATGAGAAAGGCTTATCGATCTAATTTAAAGAATAGTCGATAGAATGATACGGATACGAAAGATAGGTTTACAGGGACAGCATGTTCAGAAAAGAAGAACAAGTATTTTGATTTTTCATCAAGCAGGAGTCGTTGACAGCCCCGTGTTTAATACTAGCGACAATACTTTAAACAGGACCACCATTCATCGGCTCACTAATCTATCTTCAAACCAGCTCCAAAGAAAATACTTCTAACCTTCTAACCACCTCTTTTTCCACAGAAACGCGCACGCCGCTTCAAGAACCAGATCCTGTGCGACCTGCACTTCGCTGACGTGGCGCTCATGGAGTGCAGCGACTTCATGCAGCAGCTCCGCAGCTTCAAACCGCAGTCTCTGGGCTGTGCCGTCGCTAGGCGCAAGTCTTCCACCACGCTCATATTCCCGCTGCCGCCGCAGGCTTGCTCAGGTATGATTCATGCGCGACTTCACACCGCGCCTGTCAGCTGCTGCTTGTTTCTATGTGATTTCGGAAGTTTATACATAGAAATCATAAAATTCGACAAGCACAATCTCCTCAATGTCTTCAGGCTGCTATATTTAAAAGTAAGTAAATACTAAAAAAACCGAAAACAAAAAACAGACAGATATCATCCTTTTAGAGACAGGTAATTGGTTCTCCTATAGAAACTAAATGCCAACAAAAAAGAAATATTATCATTGAAACGAAATCTCTTCTGTAGAATAAGTAGGTATATACTTATAATAATTGAATGAAGTGTCACTCAGCACAGTTCAGAGCTCTTGACACATCTAGGGCGCGCGTAGCTTATTCCCAACTGGACAGGTGTTTCCGAAGGACATGCAAAAGTTATTTTAAGTTAACCACACAGTCTTAAAATGTAGTAGAAACTGTTTTGAACAGACAAGGGAAGAGAACTGCAATGCCCACATTTTTAAGCTTTTACCAAAAGCAGTCATATAGTTCGATTCTAGACAGCTCTCATCCAACTGCCGCCAACTACCACCCGCCGTAAAAACCCGTTAATTACAGTTTCAGCTAAAACTTTAGGTATATAGTAAAACCCCGTATTGTATATGGTATATCGTATCTGCGTCTATCGTGACAAAGCAATGCGTGCCGAAGCTTCGTACGTTTTGCTCACTAAAAAGTTGTCGCGCTAATGCGATGGTCACATTAACGGCTTCGCCACGGTTATTATCATACACCACCACCCGGACGGTAAGTGCTACGCAGCCCGAACTATCGTGACGATAACCGATAACAGATGCGGCCGCAGCATTACAATCATCAGCAAACAAGTCTTTGGAAAACAAATAAAATACTGCAACAGTTTTTAATCCCAAACTTTCTGTTTGTTTCATTCATAAACTTTGAGACAAAAGGAACAGGCAGTCTTTTATTTCTCCCCAACTCAATTTTATCCGTTATGGCATCTACGCAGGTCATTATGAACTCGACAATGTGCTGAAAACAAGCCCATAATGACTTGTAAGTGGTACTATTGAAGATCACTATCATAAGCTGAGAGAAGCAGGTTCTTTTGAGGGACACACCCCTTAAAGTACTGATAAAGTGGATTGATAACTGATTAGACTGACTTGTGGTCGACCTTGTGTTACAGATGCTAAGATGCTTTATAGTCCTTGGGAAATTCGACCTTCAGGAGTATTTGAGAAGAAGCTGCATGTCAAGGTTAATGTTTTTAAATAATGACAAGCTGTGTTCAAGGGGATTTTCTATCGGCAAAATTGACGACCAGAATCATGCTTCTAGACCCAGGTTTACTGGCTGTGCATTATATAAATGAACAAGGTTTTTCGAGCGGCTTCACCCGCGTAATTGGCGAAAATTATCCCACTGGAACGTATTTATTTATTTATTTAATATTAGCTTTTGTCCACGGCTTCGCCCGCGTGGGTGTCGCAAAATATCCCACGGGAACGTACTACCGGGATTACATACCTAATAGCCGAGGCAAAGGTCATTGAGTCCTACCACTGCGCCCGCGTAGCCGTCAACTGATTATTTTGTTACGCGTAATTTTGCATCTGTGATATATATCGGCATATTTTAATCTTAATTAAATGCCCAATTTAAATAACATATTTATTGGATATTGATCAATATAATATTCGTACCGGTCAGAATAGCTTCGGAAATTACAATATTTTGTTTATCAAATTCTGAAATATAATATTGGTTACTGTGGGTTATACTTAAAAGATAGATATACGTATGCCATCCTGGACTTTTTTGTTGAACTTTTTAAGATGAACAATGCTGTAGAGCATAATTTTCATGTATCTTTTACGGTTTACGCGGCGCCCGCCAGTAAAGCTCCCAGTCGGCATGATATTTTCCGACATCTTCAACAATAATCGTCATATTTCAGCTAATATACACAAAACCTTAATGAATTATACATTAAAACCTTCCGCAAGAATTACTCCGTCCATTTTTGAAAACCGTTTGAAAATCCGTTCGGCAGTTTTTGAGTTTATCGCGTTCAGACAGACAGACAGAAAGACGCGGCTGGGGACTTTGTTTTATAATATGTAAGGATAAGGATAAGGTAGCTTCACAGCTGACAGTAAGTATAACATTGTTATTATTCTAAACATTACGCCAATTACGAAGTACACAGGAAAATATGAAATACAGAGAGTGACATAGTTGTACCGGGTGTATGACCGGAATAAAAAGTGTCTTATTTGTTAAACCAGGAACCAGGACCATAAACTATCTGTGTGCCAAATTTCATTTAAATCCGTTCAGCCGGTCTTCCACGATTGAGTAACAAAAATACAAACATACTAAAATATCAGTAGGATTTAAGATATATATTAACTACTCATCATGCTTAGCCTTTTCCCAAATATATTGGGGTCGGCTTCCAGTATAACCGGATGCAACTGAATACCAGAAGTTTACATAAAGCCACTGCCTATCTGACCTCCAAAACTCAGTCAACTCAACTCATGAATTCATGATAATGATAACTAAACTATAAATAAATTATCACTTGTTTCCAATTTCTTTTCCTTCATTTTACTTTTCGTAATAAATGATGTAATTTATTTAACTGGGTGTTTGCGTGCAATGTATTCATAATGCATGCATTACAGTATTCATTCATATCCAAAGTGACGATAGCATGTCCGTGATGATCCTATAGGGCCATCTATCACCATCCCCAGGGCTAAGTAACACCCCTCTAACTTCATTAAAATCAATATGATGTAAGTTGGGACCACAGTAAGAATTACGTCTCAGTGACAGCTTGGCCCGAGTCAACTGAACCCGAATAATAATACCAGATAATTACTTACATTTTTTTTTTCCCGATTTCGGTGATTTGTACAGTCAGGCAGAAAATCAATATTTAAAAAAAAATCATTACGATTTTTTTTTTAAACCGTAGATTTACAACACTTAGAATTACTACATAATTATTTAAATTATGTGATTGTTTTATAGGCAGTGTGTAAGGTATTCTATTCCTTTGTTAAACTTTAAAATTTTCTCGATACCACCTTCTTCAAGAACAGAACACCTCATATTTACAAACATATACTACAAGCATCCCCTGTGTACATGATAATGAAATAAAAAGAAACCACGCGAGTCATGTTTATCGTCGCCAAGCAACTCGCAAAGCCCCAACTATTTCTGCACGAGATTGGCTTATACATAACATAATGAACGTCTAGAAGTCAACGACCGCTCTCTCCGTAAGATTCAGAGAATTTAAATAATGTAAGTATGTAAAACCTGACACAAACTTTAGGTAAATAATCTATGTGGATGTCGTGGCCAGATCTTAGAATTGACCATTTCATGACTCAGCTGGCCATATCGTTTAAACGTCGAACGTTTAATGATATGTCAGTCGACGTTTGGCCATGTCATTAATATATGGTATCCATGGTTTAAGGTGTAGTAAAAATAGCCAAGTAACTGCGACCAACTTGGAAGTAGCGCTCGCTCGGGTCGCGCGCAGTGGTTTACAGTTCTAACCTAACCTAACCCATTCGGTCGCGGTGCCACATAAGCGGCGTAAATTTTAAATTTTTAAAACCAAATCTTAAGTGCTATGTAGCATTTCACGCCGCGGCAGCGGCCGGCGAGCGCTACTTCAAGATTATCGCTTTCCATTATCATATTTGGAAACCCAATAAAAGTCCATCAACTTTTTCTGCGGGGTCACCCCACTTTGTTTGATTTGTTGTATGCCACCGCTATGATGCACAACAAAAACAAAGCGACTTCAACGCCTCTACCGGTGGATAATCTAACTATTTTACGATATGATCACTAACGTTTGTTAGTTCGTAGTCGTGCGTTTAACTGGTCATATTGTCAAACGGTTTCAATTATCTGGCCAGACAACATTATGATGTGACCAGCGGTCGATGTTCATTTCTTGAAATGATCAATTCTAAGATCTGGCCACAACATGGATACTTCTACCTGCAAAGTACAACTCTTTGTGAAGGAGTTCTTCTGGGCCTGTACAACCACCGTACATATTTCTCTCGCCAAGCAGCTGTACGCCGCGGCGTTCCCGTTTGAAGAGGCGATCCTATAAATACCTACATCCACATTTCACCTTTGACTCTGGAATGCTAACGCTCCCGAGATGTCCCTGATATTGCAGATGTTTAAAGGCAGCAAAGATGATGATAATTGATATATGTTATTTAGTAATTTTATTCATACTGTTGGCTGTTGCATAATATTCTATGTACTATTTGTTATTTAAACCTGACTTGGTTTCCGTACGTTTTTTTTTTTTTCGGGTGACCACTGAAAATCAGCGCTGTGCTGTGGGTCTCCATAGCACAGCATCATGCTGAGTGGAAGCCTTCTTGTCACAGTCATGACGTGCCAGCAGCTGCCTACTATTTCTGTTTTGTACTCGTTATTGTATACGTATTGTTATTGTTTTGTTACCTACTCGAGTTTTTATTATTTTTTTATGCACGTGTTTCTGTGACGAATAAAATTATTTTTCTTTCTTTCTTTCTTTCTTTTCAAAGACCGTTTTTTTACGATACGTCATAATTAATAAATATTATAAACAGTCCTGAAAAGCGCACTTTTATGCTGAGACGGAGCGACGCAATAAACTCCACAGCAATTTCTACCTGAAAATTCAAATCCCAGTGCAGTGGTAACGGCCCCGACTTGCGAGTCGTACCCAGGCAGGCGCTTTACTTTGTGTAAATAATTTATTCACCACTGCTCTCAACACGGTGAAGAAAAACATCGTGAGGAAACCGAAATGTCCTTGTACCAAAAAATCGAAGACATGTGACATCTACCAACCCGTACTGAGCCCGCGTGGTAGGTTATAGCCGATGCCCTCTCGAAAAAACCTGGCCTGTCTCCCAGCAGTGGGAACATTATGCTAATCCAAATCATGATCTCGATCTTCCACACAATACCTAGTTATTGCTACTAGGCTAGATGGTCTTGATACCATTCTCACGTGCAAATCAAAACTTATTTCCAATACGTGTTCACTTGAAGCCAATTTACATCGTTATCAACCAGTATCATTCGATATAACTGAAAAGATCGAATATACTCTGGAGTTCAAAATTCCCATTTACTGGTACTATTCAATCTAGTTGATTCCAATCTAAATTCTAGCAAAATATCTTCTCAAATGTCCAATAAATGTCTCTGAACATTCGCAGAATAAGCTCAACCCTAAAATGTGACCACGTAAAAATATTTCGTTAATCGGTCAGTTACCGCAAGTAGTCTGGCAACTCAGTCTGCTAATGCTGATAAACCTCTGTAAAACCGCACCATGGACTCCGGTCGCGCCAATTTTCCAGATAATTGACAAGATTAAACGCGCCAACCATTCGCTTCTCCTTTAAAACGTTTCCTAAATTCACAGAACTGAATAATTACGTTCAGTTTTACTTTATTCAAATGAAGATTTTGCGAAGTTCGTGCGGAATTGGTGGAAAGTACAGAGTTTATTCGTCTTAATACTACTTAAATTTTACAGGTTGGGTGTGAGAATTTGTTGTAATGTTCAAAGAGCACACACACATTTCACAGCATATTTAAACTTTTAGTTATAATTTTGTAAATGATACACGTCTGTCAGGAGTTCATGTACTTTGCTCTTTGACCACGCATCTAAATCCTGGAGGATTAGACACAGGTATGCTTTCGCCCACCCACAGTTGCTGGTGATAAATATTTGAGTAATGTTTTGGTCCTTTCCCTTTTAATGTGGCGTGTTGTAGGAAAATATTATTAAAATTATTTATTTATTTATTTTATTATTTATGTAGGTACACACAGATACATATGTATTCAGTACAAAGATATACTTCTTATTTCTTAAGTTTCCAGCAAACTTGCGAAAGGAGAAATGAAACATAAATGTAGTTTGTTTGTTTTTTTTTTTTTTTTTTTTTTTATATATTTTTTTTATTTTTTTTTTTATTTTTTTTTTTTATTAGTCAATAAGTGTGTGAAAACAAGAGAAGAATATGATTTGGTGACGTGTTAAACTAAAATTTTCAATATACACATAAAATGCAAAACTATAAATAACATTATAATTAAATAAATGAATATGCTAAAAATAAAAACTTATTTAAATATTCTTACAGTTAACGCGGAAAGGTAATGCTCTTTTACTCGATATTTGAATTGAGAAATAGATTTTAAATCTCGAATGCTAGGCGAAAGTCAGTTCCACAATTAAATGGTTTTATTTTATTTTTAAATTGGGACCTGTAAGTTATAGTAAAAGGACTAAAAATGAAATAAGAAAAGTTTGGCTATTCGATGTATTCTAAAAACATATCCTCGACAGACTGAAAAGCTAGTGGCATAGTTAAGTAATTAACTGTCTCCAAATTATTTTGCTCAATTTTCACAAAAATCTTCTGTGAAAATTTTGCAAAACCAATTTCTATTTGATCTGAAATACGACCGTCTTATCCAAGCCAATCCACCCTTTACATATAGCATAGCCAAGCGTAGCCATGACACATGTCACATTTTCGTTACTCGATGAAACTCTAAAAAGTTAGATTTGAAATCCAATTTCCTTCTGTCGACTGTATCAACTGCACGACATGCAAGTGATTTGCGATTTAGTATAAATATTTTGGTTTGTGACATAACCTTGGAACCTTGTGATCATCCCCAACCATCCTTACAGAAAATTATATAAATAATAGCTAAGTATACATAAATGTGAAACTTTCTTTGTTTTGTTTCATCATTTGACTTTGACGTATTCTAGACTCATCTCTTGCCTTAGTGATAATTAAGTCCCTTAATTTATTATACATTATACATGTAAGTAATTACTAAGTACACAGTGCTATCACCAACCGACAGATATTTGGTCCCCTTTTTCTAATTACAGCATAATTATTACTACCCAGAATAACCCGAACAAGATTATGTAACGCTTACTAATTGGTGTTGGCTAGGAACCTAATTCCCGGTTTCTATAACTTACCTACAAGATGTATGTCGTATCGTCAAACGTAGTATTCTGAAATCTTCAAAATGCAGTGAGCAATTATTGTGAGCAGTGATCATTTCTTCTCAGTATGCGAAGAAATGATATGCCTAACATTGGAACGATCATAAAGATGATGTTATGTAGTATTATGTATAGATTAAAAACTTGATTAAACCGAGGACAACGCGAAATACCCTAAGTCTACCCAGTCCTTTCCAATCACAATCGCTTGCAGAGTTTAAAGGCCTGTTGGTTATTCAATTCAATTAAACAATAATTTATTCTCTCTTCACAAAGCTGACTTCAAGTTAATGTGTAAAACAAAATGTTTCAGCTGTATTCCACCTTTGTGAGAGACTGGTGCCTGATATAGGTTTTTGAGAAGAACCTGTGTTACAGGTCACCAGGCTCCACGGCTAGAATTAGCTTTTATAGAGATACCGTGCAAGAGTCGAAGTTAAACAATATGTAAAACAAAAATAAAAACTAAGTTAGAGTTAAAACAATATGCTTAAGGCTTCGTGCACGAAAAAAACCCTCTTTTGTGAATTACTTATCTAGTTGTGAGAAAGCTTGAAATAATTGAAATTCAACCCCAACTGCCCAGAGGTTGAAGTCGGGAAGCTTGTATATATGTTTATCGCGCGGTAAACTCTAATTGCGCAATGCAGGATTTGTGTGACGTCAGGATGTTGTGTGACGTCAGGTATTTGATGCGTAGTTCGCATGTAGCGATGTAGATGCCGCTACAGAAACATTAAGTCTGTTTGACTATAAAAGCAAAGTTTTCGTGGTGCTAAACCATTCGTGTCAGTCACAGCACCTAATAATAGTTGCATCACTTTTGCGCTCTCGAAAATAAGGTATATTTCGCCTTTGATGTACTTAATGAAGATAACGCATAATCATAAGATTTCTTTTTTTTTATTTGGTTTGCTAAATAAGAGTAAGAAAAAAGTACATGACTAACTGGGTTAAAAAAAAAAAAAAGGTTTTTTCAACATTATTTTTCTGCTATATTTTGTATGGAAGTTGAAAAAAGTGGTTCAGCCACATGCAAGTAGACCAATATAGATATAATGATGTTGATGTAATTTTTTATTTTCTAAATCAAAAGTAGGTTCTTGTAACAAAATGATCAAACGTCAGTCTCGCGTCATTTTTCGGAAAATTTGTTTCGTATATTAGTGATTTTCCATGAATACTTAATTTATTTGAAAAATCCCTTTCAGCCACATGCAAAAAAAAAAGTGGACTTTTCAAATCATAAATAGTTTATTTTAAATTCTTTTTCCCTATCTCACAGCAAATGAACAAAATTGATTAAAATCTGTCGATTTCGTGCACGGCCTCTTAACGTTCCCGAAGCCTCTTAACACAATTAAAAGAAGAAGTAATAACAATAAAAAATACCTACCTTTAATTCTGCAGAGGTTATTGAGTCATGTTGTGTGAGTGAGTGTTAATCTTGTGTGAAGTGTTAGACTAGTAAGAGATAGTGTTAGACTTTTTATATATGAGTCAATGAACAAGAGAGGAGGGTATTAGAACTAGAATTTATTAAATACAGCAATTTCGTAGTGGCTGTCAGCAGCCGGACGGATAACCGTGGTCAGTCAATAACTGTCGGCTGAAATGGAGAATGCATGTTACCTGACATTCAACTGAGAGTGTTCCACACTAATAATATTATACAGTAGGGATTCTCAACCGGAGGGGCGCACCCCCGTCGGGGGGCGTAGAGTGACCAATGGCGGGGGCGCGGCGGCTCCAATAATAAAGTATAGATTTATACAATTTTATGTTCTTGGTATTAGAAAAGGTGTTACCAAAACCCAAACGTGTCATAATACTTACTTAGGTGCTGTAAAAAGAAGAAGCTTTTCTGCATAAGTAGCCAAATAAGTTTTTCTATTTCTGTATGAATGGACTAAAGAAAACCGAACCTGTCCGAGGCAACTTGCTACGATTTTGAGCTCGCTTCGTTCGGTCGTCTATTCTATATTCTCTTGATTCTTCAACTTTTCTGTTTATATCGGCAAAGTAACTCTTTTTTCTAAATGAACGGCCAAAAGAAAAAATTTAACGAATCCGAAAATGTACAACATTTTTCGAGCTCGCTTCGCTCGCTCTTGCATTATGCATTCTCATAGTTCTTAAGTGTTTCTGCAAAACTCGACAAAGTAACTTCTATTTCTGTTTGAAAGATGAAAAGCAAACATTTTCGACTTCACTTACGCTTGCTTTACAGTTTTATGCTTTTCTGATTATGTCGACAAAGTAACTCAGGGGCGTAGTGATATTAAAAGAAAAATGGGGGGGCGCGTTTGTTAAAAGGTTGGGAACCCCTGTTATAGAGTATGTAGGCAGCTAGCGTAGTATTTTATCAACCGCAAATTCAATGTATGATGCATTGGAATTTGATCGATTATAGAGAATTCTATTGGATCAGCAATACGTACCGTAGCTATTTCAAAATTATCATCATACATACGTCATCACCTAATTAAAAGCTTTTGGCGGCATCTACATCGGCACATGCGAATTACGCATCAAAGAACTGACGTCACACAAATCCTGCATCGCGCAAGCAATGTTTACCACGTGACTAGCATATATACAACGTCCCGAAACCAATCGTCGGTCAGTTGCCCACCAGACCCGACCGACCCGACCCGTCTGGTCGGAGGAACCTCCCTTTTCTATAGAGGATGAGTGAACTTTACACCCTGTTCCTCGTGCCTCCTCCTCCTCATACCAATATAAATTTTATTAAAACGTCACTCCTGTCACCATTCACTTGCATGCTACTAACATCGAACAACTGCAATCTAACAGCTATGAAAGTTGATTATGGCATAGTCACTTCAGGGCATCCTTTGTTTGTAGGATATCCTGAAGGAAATGTTAGCAAGCAAATAAAAGTGATGATGATAGATATAACGTTCAGAAAGATACAATCTTTCAACTATTGCTATTTTCTTAAAAATATGGAGATACTCATAAGAAACAACATGGGTCTTTATTTTTAACTAGCTGCGCCCCGCGGTTTCACCTGCATAAGTCTTGATCCTGTAGGAATATTGGGATAAAAAGTATTCTATAACCTTACCCAGGTCATAGTCTACCAATGTGCAAAATTTCATCCAAATCCGTTCAGCCGTTTTAATGTGAAAGCGTAATAAATAAACACACTTTCGCATTTATATTATCAGTTAGATTTTGACCAAAAGAAAAAAGTCACAAGTAAAGAAAGAAAGAAAGAAAGAAAATACGTTTATTTGCGGTACACATGACGCAAGGTGAGAACAAAACACGAAAATTAACAATTTGGGGGAAAATATGCGTCACATCCACGCAAAACGGCCATCGCTCAGCATAAAGCTGCGACCCTATGCGAGACAGAGCCCCAGCGCTGGTTTTCAGCGACAGCCGGCAAGTCATACTTCAACATAATTTCCTTTGAAACCGTATGGTAGCGAAGCCCAGAGGGTTTTGGTGTTCTCTCATCATGCGGCACCTACTCAGCTATCAACTTTTCGCCCTGTTAATGCATGCTCAAAAACTCTCTGCGCTCCTACCAAGTATTATTCTTAGAATTTCCAGTATTCGAATCGAAAGAAATTCGAATTTCGATTTTATTTTTCGTCTCTAATCTTATTCCGAACTAATAAATCTTGATAAGCCAAACTAGAACAAAAATCTATTTTATAATTTGGATATCCCAATATTGGAAGCAGCCGTCGAATAAAGAAGCCTATTTCCTTCAAAAGTAATATTAGGATAGGTGCCTAGTAGCTACTCACAAAACAATAAATTGACGAAGAGCCTACCTACCTACACCTACTCTATACAGTGTCTAAGCGAGACGACAAATTAATCAGCCAGTAGGTACCTAATGCACACAGGGATCTACACGGTTATAATGGAGAACTAAATAGGTACCTACTGCGTACACAATGGTAGAAAATATTTCTGCTTTTATAGGCGTGAACTTACATATACACCGTGTTTCTGTTGATGTCCCATAACTCTAAGGTTATATGCTATAAGTAAAAATAATATAAAAAGTCCTAGAACACGTGTTCCAAAAATACATTGTATCGAAAATATCATAATTAGACTAGACTCTCGATGTGTGTATCTAAGTTTAATTGATAAGTAGGAGTAAATAATCTTCATTCAAACCAATCATATTTAAAGCTAAAAAGATGCGCCGCTGTCGTATCTTTTTTTTATTGTCAAAAATAGTCCGAATTAATATATAATATATTTCGCGTAAGTGTGTTTTACATAAATAATCGTGACTTTGTCGAATTATTGAGCATGAAAAATGTAAAAAAAATATGTTGTTTTTCTAAAATAATTCATATGCCAGTTGATTCTTTGACATGATCTCATTAATACCCTAGAGTTATGGGATATCAAAAGGAACACCCTGTATAGAATAATAAAATAAAAAAATTGAGATACAAGTAGTAGCATACAAGCAGTAGTATTCATGTTGTGTGGACAACTTTTCTCAAGGGATAAGACACAAAACAGTCGTGAATCATGGTGTCTCCGAACATTTTCACAAAGAGGGTCCATTTACCCACAAAACTTCAAATACCAGTCCGCGAGGACCAAGCCGAAGGGTCTGTCTACAATTTGATAATAGCTCCCTTCGAACGATCACGAAACGAAATGCAAGGAAACTCAATTTCCTCTATATCCTGCTGTTTAAGCAGATCAAAATCCTGTAACCACGAAAAGGTAACACTTTTCTAATAATAAACCCGCTGGCCAGTCTGAATCGCCCACGTGAACACAGGAAGGCTTTAGTAAACAGGTAGATATGTACTCATACAAAATGTAGGCCTCGTTATTTTTGCACGTAGGCCTTTGTTGGTACTGTGTATATACGGTAATGCATTGTCAACACTTTTTGGCAAGTGGAACTCGCTGAGGAGTTGTTTTTGAAGTTCGGGATACGGGACTGTTGGGTGTGTCTTGCAAAATTTATATGTGCGGAGGGGCATTGTTTGGATGGAAGCTTGAAAACTTTTTTGGGTTCTCGAAAGTTTAGTCTGCATCATCATCAGATTGTCATTCAGGAATCAGGATAAAGTTGGATTTCTAGAGAATCATCTTCCGTTCCACTTTTGGAAAAGAACTGGATCAAGATTAGGAGACTATAAAACTATAGAAAGCAGTAGTTTAGTGAAGTTATACACTTTATAAAATCTGACTCATTCAACTTACAGGCAGTAGTGGTGAAAATTAAGAAAACCACCTAGAACAGTTTTTCTTTCGATTTCCTTTATATTAATTCTTTCTTCTTAAGCACTAGGAAGTAGTGAAGGGCGGGCGTTTTTTGGAGGACTGTCTTATGTAATTTTGACGTTCGAAAAGTGCTGATGCTCAGCCTAGTTTGATTTTACAACTTTTGAATGTTTAATAAATATGGCGATTATTAACAATCTATGAATCTTACACGTGTTGTTGAATCATCTGTTATGGAAACTTCCACTACTGAAATGTAATCTCTTATTATAAAATTTCAGTCCTCATTTGATGTTGCTTGTGTGATGCATGCTAATGAAACGTTTGTCTGTGTCTGTCCAGCGCAGTCCGCACAGACACATTTAGGTCATGTTTTAGCCTATATTTAGATTCCATTTGCAGAATCTAATACCTATAATTTGATATCGTGTGGAAATATTTCAGTATGATATATGCAAGTGCCATGATCGCAAACTGCAGCTTGTGTAGAACCTCTTATCTTATAAGCTATACAATCTGCAGAAAAAACCAAGGAATATCTAATTAAATAATGAAAAATGGAAGATTTATGCTCTTACAAAAATATTTTTTCTCAAACATGCTTGGAAATTCGAGCATTATTTTGACGAAAATGCTGTACTGGTCGAATACATGCGAGCGCCCGACCGGAAATGTTTGTATGAAAATCCGTAGCTTTCGTGTAACATTTTACTTTAACACATGGCAACCAAGGAGGTAACATAACAAATATTTTATTTATTGTCTTGCAAATAGAGCTGTTTAAATTAAAGAAGAAACAAATGAACATATTGGCACGTGAAAATTTTCGTTGTTCGTCATTGATTCTGGAATTTATAATTAATTTAATTAGTTTGAACTTCAGCGCATTATTTGAGAAAAGTACAGTAGAAGTCTTAGCCGCAACCCGGCTGATGATTGATGATTGATGGACTCATGTATGTGTTTTCACGATCGTCCACCAATGCCCTTGTTTCAGGCCGCGACAGTAATGTATATTTGGAGCATAAATCTTCCATTTTGTAAACACGATCTGGAATTGCACTTTTATTGATTATCTCACAAAAAGCGGTTTTACAAGCATATAAATATTAAGTAAATAATACATACCTATGTACACATGCCAATCATGTAACTAGGTACAAACTCATTCGATCCAGCATTTCGTACGCAATACGAACCGTATCAGAACTTCTGTTATTAACTTAGTTCCCTTCAGGGAGAGCTTTTAATCAATTAGCTTAATAAGATGTTACTAACAACTAAAAGAATCGATCACACGCCATCCCTATTAGGCACCCATTGTTTGTTTAGGGGATCGGTATACAATCAATTCGATTTTATTGACAGATTTTTGTTACATTATAATAGGGTTTACACGGAAGGCAAAATGAAAATGATTTTTTTTTCTTTTTGAAGTTACAAAAAAGCATAGGACCTTTTCAGAGCAATGTTTTTTTTTTGTTATACTCGTTATTAGTAATATTTGATAATAACCCGAACAACAAAAAAAAAAAAAAACGCAACACTACTTCTAATACTCAACCTAACCTAACGATGGAAATATCATTAGCAATCATATAGAACTTGATGCTGTTTTCCTAGAGCAAATTTCAATTTAAAACAGCGTTCAAGAACTGTCAGTGTCATCATTGTTGTGAAAAATTGACAGTGACAGCTCGAAAGCTATCAATGTCAATGTGATGAGAGAGTTTAGATGTGCTGATCGCGTTCAGTTTCATTGGTGAAATTCACCCTTAATCTACTATTTTCTTTGGAACTAATTTTTATTAGTATTTAACGAGTGTTTGGACAGACAGTGTGAGAAATGGGTGTCGATAACAGCCCTAAAGGAAAGGGAGCCGCGGACGCGACAGCCCCAAATTGTGTTTGTACCGGCCCATTTTGTGGACCTAATATATTTGCAAAGTTCCACCCTCCCGAGCGCTTCCACAAACTTTTCCTGAATCCGAAACGGCTTAACCTGGATTCGGTAATGTGAAAAATAGTAAACGGGAGTCATTTTTCTTTCGTGTTATTTATGTTATGTTGGACATGTTTAAGGGTTGTGGGCTGCATTAAGTATGGGATAAAAAGATTTATGTGGTTTCGTAAAATGTTCATTTAGTTCCGTAACATATCTATAGTAGAACCTAATTCAATTCAGATGTGAATTCATAACAATAAAATTATTGTTGTGATGACAATTATATTTAGAATAAATAAAAAAGACTTCACCAATATTTGATTTTAAATAAATCATCATCATATTTTCATCCACTGGGGGCAATTTTATCTGCTGAAAGCCAAACAAAACAAAATTGAAATTTTATGTTTGTTGAAGCTAAAATCAACAAAATGATGTTATTAATACCTTTAAAGCATGATAACGTACAAACAAAATAAAACTCTGTTGCGAATTGAATTCGATATTTGAAAATTAAATTAATGTTCTAAAATAAATAAAATACAGAGTGTCAGGGACATCGACGCGAAAACATAAAAAACAGCTCGTCCATACATTTTGACCGCGTAGATATTGCACTTTTCTATGAAACAGCAGACGTTTTTTAAAATAACCAACAAAAAATTTCAACGCTAGGGGGTTCAGAACCATGTACCATATATCTCTGCCATCCTGTATATCAGCACCTTTTAAAACACTGCAGGATTAATACATTCACACCACGCTTGCAATTGTGCAAGCATGGTGTGAATGAGGTATTTATTCTGAAGTGGTGCCTAAAAGATAATAGATCTGAAAACGGTTCTACTTGTTGACGTGGAACCGTTTTCAGACCTATTCCTTTTTTTCAAGTCATATTAGTGATGCCCAAGATAAACTTTGATTATTTATAACATAACATACTTTATCAGCCCATATGTTCCCACTGCTAAGAAACAGACCTCCTCTCGATCTAATCCAGCATGCAGGCCCAGTGCGGGCTGTTAGATGTCACATGTCTTCGAATTTTTTGTTTTAGGACATGCCGGTTTCCTCACGATGTTTTCCTTCACCGTTTTGAGAACAGTGGTGATGAAATAATTTACACAAAAATAATTAAATCGCCTGTCGAGGTACCTACGATGTATACTCGTAAGTCGCGGCTGTTCCTCCGGGGACCGGGTTAAGAACCCTCGTTGAGATGCCGGCCTTTTTACCTTCAGGCCACCGTGCACTAAAAGAGCCATTCAAATATATAATCCAAGAAAAAAACAACGTCATCCACATTAACTCCCCCGGCGGGTCTGTAACATAGTTTGGTAGACTCCGTCATACGTCACCAACCTTCTCCGTCATAATTTATGTCCGCCCTGCTAACTTTTCTTTTTAGATATTAAATATGCAGCGTGTACGCATATCTTATGCATGGGGCTTGAAGGTTTCAGGAAAGAAATTGGTTTTTTCCTGCTGGCATTTCTTTTTCTTCTAAAAGATTATGCAATTGAAGTTATTTTGAGCATTTTGTTAGGTGAAATAACAGTATCAGTAACAGAGTTCCAACAAAAAGAAACTTGGCTCTAGATGCAGACAACGCAAAGAGTCGGGTGTCCAGCAGTGGACATCTGATAAGATGATCATGAATTGGGTATCAAATTCAAAATATTTTATTTCACATAAACCTGCAGGAGCACTTACGAAACGTCAGAAGCTAGGTGCACGGTTCCAATTGGTCATTTCCTATGGAGAAGAGCCGGCAAGAAACTCCGCGGTCACTCTTTTAAAAATAAATGGTTTTACTTTGTTTTCAAAGAATTGTTGAAAGGACAGTGTAGGCCTATCAACAAGTACCAGGTACTTAGCAAAATAGAAAATGGCCTTCTAACGATACCGTATGGTCTACTTTTAACGATATCATAGTCCTTATTGAAGTTGATGATCGTGGACGAATTTCGTCATAATGGTTCCGAGATCTTGGATGCACCGGTAATTTAAATCCACTCCCTAGTTCACAAAATGTCACTAAAATCTGCTGTCCTGTAAGCAAGCGTCACCAGCTTAGGATGAAGAGCAATATCTGAGGAAATGACCTATATATTGTTTTATTTAAACCCAGCCAATAAAGAGCTTAGTTTGCTTGAAGTTAATACTGAACTAGATTGTGTTAAAATAATGTTCGTAGGTGATATTTGAGTTAGAGACGTCAGTAAATATGAAGTTACTTTAATAATACGGAAATCTCAATCTTTAAGAAAAAAGCTTGATAATATATGTCCATATATCACTGTAATATTTTCAAAGTATAAAATGTCTTTACCGAATTTTCCAACGTAGAGAAATACTAGCTGCGCCCCGCGGTTTCATCCGCGTAAGTATCGATTCCATAGGAATATCGGGATAAAAAGTATCCTATGTCCTAATTCAGGTCATGGTCTACCTGTGTGTTAAATTTCATCCAAATCTGTTAAGCCGTTTTAGCGTGAAAGCGTAACAAACAAACAAACTCACTTTCGCATTTATAATATTAGTAAGGATGTATCTTGATTCATTGACTTAGTATCAATTTTATTATTATAATAAAAATAACAAAACATCAGGCTTTGTCCCAGAAGGGTTGGGCAGGGGTGTACCTATAGTACGCGGTACACCCACATTTCACCAGTTATATTTAAATCCCATATATTATGGGGCGAGCCTATTGCCATCAACCGGTCACAAATCCTGACTCTAGACTACAACTGAGAAATTCTAGATAGAAAAACCGGCCAAGTGTGTGTCGGACCACGCACAATGTAGGGTTCCGTAGTTGGTATGAATTTATCCCAAGAACAAGAACAAACTTAGCATTGTAGTTGAAAAACGTGTTCTCATGGAGATCATGTTTTTCAAACTAAAAATTTAAGTTGGTCAGCCTACTTAGCTCTCATAGTTTTCCTTTTAATTTCGTTATATATACTACTGCTGTGATTTTTTTCACAAGTCCAAGTACAACCATTTAGCTAGAAGGGGGGGGGACACTTAACTCTAACAAATAAATTCAGTTAAAAGCTTAATATTTCGCAAACGGATCCCTGAATCCAAAAATGGTTTTGACAAACTCCCAATATTTTTGAAAAACTTTTCTAACGATACCCCATAACACGGGGTATACGAGGAAAAAAAAACGTCCCCACTTTACGTGTAGGGGAGGTACCCTAAAAAAATGTTTTTATCATGATTTTATTTTACCACTTTGTCGGCATGATTAATATGTATACATATGCCAAATTACAGCTTTCTAGTACTAACTAGTGATGTGAACCGGTTTCATAAAAACCTAATAATGGGTTGTCCTTGGGTGCACTTGCGTAGTGCATACAGGCATAATCGTCGGTTGGTGCCTCAATACATAAAAATGTCTAAGGGGCCTCTGCGAGTTGGCATCGGCCCCTCGTACGCCTTCCAAAGGTCCGGGACTCCAGGGTCCCGAGAAATGTCAATGACCAAAAAAAATAAATAATAATAATAATAATGACAATGACCAAAAAATAATAATAATAATAATAAGAATTTATTGCATAAAACAAAGTCACATTGCACTGCATACATTCGGTTGACGTTTTCAATACAACTTTAGCGTAGGAGTACAATAAATTTCAACTCTATCCCTTAAACTAGGTCAGGCCTGTATCTTAAGAGATAGGGTTCAGCCATTATGTGGACTAAGTTATTATATTTATTAAAAGACAACAACAAGTTAAACCAGTGACGATGTGGTACCTAAAAATGTGCATTAATGAAAATAATAAAAATAAAAACAATAATAAACCAAAAACAAAAAAATAAAAAATAATAAGGTATGAAGGTATGAATCGGTTGCGTATATTTGGGTAGATGATTGTGTGGTGTTGAGGGTATGGGTGTAGTATGATGTGATGGTAGGGGAGATGTTAGGTATGTTTGAGTTTAAGAGATGTATGTCAGTAGATTTTCAGTTGTGATGTAGTCCTGTTGAAGTAGCCACTGTGTGATCTTGTGTTTTAGCGCGTATCTGTTAGAATCCAGTAAGTTAAGTTTACGGTGTAGTTGTTTGTATAAATGTGTACCTATAACGTAGTGTTGGTGCCTTGCAAAGGATGTTTTATGTCCTACCCCGGAGGGGATGTTTTTGCGCTTTTCTGGGTTGGACTTGGGCATGGTTCTATGGGTTCTGAGGACCGCTTGCAGGATAAAGAGCTGCCTAACCGTTAAGACCTTGCATTCCTCATATAAATGCACTGTGGGAAATCTATATGGTTTACGAGTCATTGTTTTGAGGACTGCTCTTTGAGCTCTCTCTACCTTCAAGAAAAAAAGAAAAAAAAAAGAAAAACCGGTTTTTGACAAAACCGATAATCACCGGTTCTCATTGAAAATCCCAATTACAATCACAAAAAATTCAAGTATCCGAGTCTTTGACATGTATTAGAGGTGTGCACCGGAACAATGAACACCGGAGAATCACCGGTTATTTTCCGGTGAACGTATTCGCTAAAAATACCGAATAAAACCCATTGCTTACTTGTTTTATTGGAGCAGCATTTTTTTTATAAAGTTGATTTAAATAAAAGGAAGGTTTATTATTCAACATTTTTCTTTATTTTATATTAATTAGTTATTATTTCTTATTCGCTTCTTTTGTATAAGACATAATATTTCGGACATAATATTTAAATCAAAGCGTGCCTGTCCATGTATATGATTAATTTCACTTGCTACTAATTTCCCAAATAACTCGTTGTAATGTGTATGATTATATTTCCCATATTTTCGGTTTGAGTTCCAATTTCACTTTTAATTATAGATGACAACAGTCACCTTTTTTTTTGAAGCGTTTGCATAACCCCAAGTCTCTGGTTCATCATCTGAAGACGACTCCATCGTTTGTGCATATTGTTCAATCAGATTTAAAACAAATTGACATAGCGTCCTTTACATACCCCAAAAATGCTGTGGACGAAATTTGTTTCATAAATCAGAACTACGATTTCTTAGAAACAGGCAAAGTATTAAATTTAAATTTCCTGGTTATTTGTTATCTGTTTGATGACCACTTTCTTTTTGTGATTGTAATTGTACCTAATAATCTTAAGAAAAGTTGGTAAAAATAAATACCAAGCCATAATTAAATACTGGTATTTATTTAAGGAAAACCTAAAAAAATCGGTTTTATTCTAAAACTAATCGGTATAAACCGGTGTTAAAAATTGTAATCGGTTCACATCACTAGTACTAACCATCTCTGAGCTAAGCCGTGGACAGACAGACCGACAGACAGACAGACGGACATGGCGAAACTATAAGGGTTCCTTGTTTACTACGGAACCCTAAAAACCCAATAGCACTTTGCCCGACCTGGGAATCAATAAAATCTTATTTTGTAATACCCGTATTCTCATCATACACGAGAATATTGCAAACTCAGTATAACTTCACATTATGTCAGAGTTCTGAACTAGATACCGTCATCATAAATGGATCACGATCCGCCGATCAAACTAACTCTTGGTACTAATCGAATAACCTGACTGCGTTTTATTTGGTTTCAGTATTTCAGCAAGCGAGCCGTGTCCGATACCAATCAGTGTGTAATTGAAACGATACCAAACATAAACGCTGATCACTTTCCAACCTCTTTGCCTAAAATTCTCTAGTAACCATTTTATTTTTGTGATGTAATGCATAATGCCAGCCGGCCTATGTCCAGCAGTATACGTTTTTCGGCTCAAATGATGATGATGCATAATGATTCCATACTTTTCTTGCACAGCCCGATCCAAACTTTACGGCGGCTCGAAACATGAGGCGAGTCGCTGCGCAGTAACAACTTCACGTGTCAGCGGGGGTGAGAGGTGCGGTACTGCGCAGCGAGTAGCGCACTTCAGAGCTGCCATAAAGTTTGACGCGAACTATGATATCATTATTATTGAACATTCACGGTTGTTTAGTAGGTAATCAAACGTGTTACAAAAGCCAACATTTTAACACGAATTTTCAAAATAACAAGCAAAACGTAAAAACCCCCGACACAAACATTTTCTCAGTCCTCTTTACCACCACACTCCATCACCAGACTCTATTCACCATCTTATAACCTATTCATTGAGACCATTCCCATGAGCCCAAACACGATACCTGTGCTGTAAGTTGGTAAGGGAGTTGGGTATCTTGCAAATTCCAGGTGATGCTCCAGCATCAGTTCAAGGTTACTCTGCTCTTCTAATATCATTGAAGTAACAGGATACCAAATTTCAAATCGACCAGATCTGTGGAAGATGCGCACATCCATTCATCAACTAGAAAAGAGCTGATAATCTTCAAACAGCTGAATCGATTTTCTTGAATCATAGCTAAGAACACTCGCGATCAAGTTACCTTTCAAACAAAAACACAATCAGTTCAGCCGTTTGGGAGCTATGATGGCGCAGACAGACACACAGTTACACAGATACACACATTAAACTCATAACACAGGGGATTTAGGTTCCGGTTCCATCGGGGGTTAAAAAAAAAAAATATTTTGAAAACCAATTTCTTAGACGATATTATTTTTGTTCTGATTCATTAAAAATAATCTGCTGTTCCCTACATTTTGTACTTTTAGTTATGCGAACAGAGAGGCTCGTGGCTAAACAGCCGCACGAGGCGATCGAAGGTAAAGCTACGCTTGCCGCGGCTGGTTCGTGGGTCATCCATTACATATCAAGACCCCTCCGTGCCCCTGAATGCACGTTAAGCAGTTGCTCCCAGCTTTCATTCGTAGATTTTTGACAGTCGTTACGGGTAATTAGAAGCCCAAAAGTCTGACAACCACTCTTACCAAGGGGTATTGTGTTACCCAGTAACTGGGTTGTGGGGGTCAGATAGGCAGTCGCTCCATGTACAATACTGGTACTCAGCTGCATCCGGTTAGACTAGAAGCCGACCCCAACATAGTTGGGATAAGACTGGGCAGATGAGATGATGAGTTATGTGAACATTATGATATTTGACAGCAGATTTTTTGCTCTCATAGTAAAAGCTGCTCATAATGATCTGTACAATGACCTCTTTTCAGATTTTCTGTTATTTAAATTACACCATAAAGATGTTAGTCTATGGACCAAGTTTCTTTACCGTGAGTTGATACATAGCACCACATCAACCTTAGTTCTGCGACAACAGAAATACTGACCATTTAAAACCCAGCACACAAACTACTTCAAGCACACAAATATACAGCGGTCTGCCGCTGTATCTTTGTATGCCATAGGTATTTTCTACCAATCAACCATAGACCAGCCAACCATTGAATGATGTAGAGACTTGTCTCTACATCAACATGACTGAACCTAAAAAAAAAACCTAGAAAAATGTAGGAATAAATATTTATTTAAACGATGTGTTCAAGTTGACAAACTAAAATGGAAAATAAGCAAAAATGGGTCTTTCTTTTTCATATGGCTACTGACTAACCTGGTGTCAGAGTTTTTATGGTCCTCGGACTTGGCTTCACATGCCGTCGAGAAATATCTCTCAGGGATGCCGGTTTTCTCACGATGTACGAGCAAAAAGGCGTGCCAGCAATATAATGAAACGGCGAGCCAAGTCGGGTGGCGCGCAAAGTTGCCATGTTTACCGAAACTCACACCCTTTATTACAACAGGGCTCCATAAAGAACGGCTGACAGATAACATTACATAGGAACGAGATTAAAATAATGAACGTAGCGAGTAAAATATGATATTTAGGTCTGTTTTATTATATACGGGGAAATTCTAAGGATTGATATGACTTCAGTGTATTATATTACTGAAAACTTTTAGATACGTGAGGTTGAGTTCAAAGTTTATCCGATACCTGGGACCTTCGTCGGTCTTGCCAAGGTTTTGTGAAAGTAAGGCAATGTTCACCGGCATTTTGAAACTTTGTAGCATTTTTATAATTTGTTGTATAGTTCCATTTTTGGAATTGGATTTGTCTCTTAGTAACACGACAGAAATAATTTTTTACTAACATTGTTTTATTAAAATATAATGCAAACAAAAAGGTCCTGAATTCGTGATCCTTAAAACACATTTTTCTGAACTTTTATCATTGTTGTGATCACAGTCTACGGTCATACAATAACTCTTTTTTTAACTTATTTTAAGGATAATGCGAAGAGAAGAAAAAAAGTATGCCTCCATTGTCGTACCAGCCCAGTCTAGTCCAAAAATGAACCCTTTACGGAAACGGAAATTAATATTTTCTTTGTGCTTTTGATATAGAGATGCGAATATGTGGGTCACAGAGATTTTTGTAATGAAAACATATTGTTCTTGCTAATTCGTTGTTCTATAATCATTTATCAGGTGGTGAAATCCAGGCTGTCTGAAAGGGATACTTACCTACCTATATTGATGAAGAAAATTACATTCCTACTTACAATAATTATATCTTTGAATTTTACCAACATACCGTCGCCTGTACAAAGCTGAATTCATTTGTTTTATTTAATGAAGAGCCAATGGACTGTCTTGAAGATAAACTATTCTCTGGCTTGATGAAATACAGGAGATTGGTTTGGTGCTGGAATTATCTATGGGATAAGTTTCAAATGATTTTGATTGGTTTTATCATACACAGGGTGTCAGGGACTTCAAGCCGGCTACCATGGATTCAGTACATAATTAAGAACCACCCTGCGTTGAAATTTTTCGACGCTTATTAAAAAAAAACAGCTGCTCCATTTGACCACATTTTGACCCCGTAGGTATTGCACTTTTCTATGAAACAGCAGTTCTTTTTTTTAATAAGCGACAAAACATTTCAACGCAGGGGGCTTCTAAATCATGTACTGAATCTATGGTAGCTGGCTTCGCGTCGATGTCCCTGCCACCCAGTATAGCCAGGTACCAACTGACATTGCCCCGACAAGACATGTGGGAAAACATATATTTTCGTTAAACTTTCGATTATTATCGCGCCTATTGTGTTAACGTTTTGCCCGTCGAAATCTTAAGGTATTTAATTCACGGAAATTATTACATATTTACTTGATCCATGTATAATAAGTACTCGTCGATCTAAGTAAAATGTAAATGTATCAGCTGGTTTACTTCCCACGTGTGTCGTTAACGACGGAACGGCCTCCATTTTACATTTACTACGCAAGTTGGGACGATAAACCTTGTATCGTGTATTATACACGCGAATAATAATATGTTATGCTATGGAGGAATAACACCTGACTGATATGGCTTGCTGAAAAGGTTTGTAAACTGTACGACTGGTTAAACGAAGGATATAGTCTAAGAAATAATGAATCAGGACAAAATTACCAAAAAAAAAACGAGCTGTTGCCCGCGACTTCGTTTGCGATCCAGGATGAAAAGTAGCCTCTGTCCTTACCCAGGTCATAGTCATTCTGTGTGCCAAATTTCATCCAAATCCGTTCAGCCGTTTTAACGTGAAAGCGTAACAAACATACTCACTTTTGCATTTATAATATTATTAGTTAGGATTTCGCGTGCAGCACCGTACATGTGATAGAATTGAAACTTCTTGCAAAAAAATAGAAATTTTGTGTAAAAGACAGAGAGAGTAATATCTTTCTTCTCTCTCGTGTAACGAAATGCGCCTAAACGTGACGCGTCTTTGAAATTTCACTCTCAATTCTCGTCTCGCCTAAGAAATTTCAATTAATAAAAAATCACCATGTATTTGTAACCCTAGCGATTATTTTCACTGTTATTGTGAACAGCGTTGTGGGCTGCAATAATGTGCATGAATTGTGTTTTTTTTTTTTTATGTTTCTATTTGTATGTTTTACTTTAATTTGTGATCTCCTGTGCGAGTCTCAATAAATACTTTTTCTTTTTTTCTTTTAGCTGTTTTTTGTTACTTATGAATAAAAAAAAATATATATATATTTAGGTAAGTACTTAATATTATTCTGTCGTTTAAAGCCAGTCTTATAATCATAGTGTTTCAAAGTCAAAATATTGTTTAATTTTTTTTTAATTAATCTAATAATTCGCGTCTTTTACGGCTACTTTTATATAAAAACGTGTCAAAAGGTTTTTTTCTTTTCAAACAAGATCCTAAAAGCCACATTGAACAAATCTCAAGATCCAGGGAACTTTATTTTACGAGTGCAATACTACGGCTTGTTCGAGGGCTTGAAATAATAATAAACAGAAATATTCATGAGCCCAAATTGTCCATAAAAGACCAAAGTAAAAAACAAAACTTATTTAGTAATTAGAAAAGGAATGTTTCATGGCATTATTTCCTCACGAAACCAACTTTGTGAATATAATTTCAACCCTGGGTTGCCGGCCACCCTATTAAAACTATGGAGGAATAACTTGATAATTACTTTAATACTTACAAAGCTTTTCATTTGTTTTACTGGCAGAACTCTTTGCTATTCAATTGTTTTGTAAAATGTAGGACTTTCAAGACAACAGGGATCAATCAATCTAAAACCCTTTTCCCAACTATATTGGGGTCGGCTTCCAGTCTAACCGGATGCAGCTGAATACCAGTATTTTACAATGGAGCGACTGCCTGTCTGACCTACACCACCCAGTAACTGGGCAATACAATACCCCCTGGCAAGCCTGGTTGTCAGACTTTCGGGCTTCTGACGACCCGTAGCGACTGTAAAAAAATCCACGAATAACAGCCGGGACCAACAGTTTACCGTGCTTTCCGAAGCATGGAGGAGTCTCGGTATGTAAAGATGGTCACCCATCCACGGACCAACCCGGACTAACGTAGCTTAACCGGATGGATTCCAGCAGCAGTCTTCGAAGAAATTCAGTTGTTCGGTCCACTCTAAGTATGAACGCCAAGCATATTGATTAGAGTTTGGTGTTCTACCTTACAGTGAACTGAGTACTGAATAATCAGCGAAGCTTCAGAAGAAAGAAGACAGAAGAGAAGATAAGCCAAGAAGAAGAAATATTTTTTGCAATTTCCCTGTATTTTAGATCCTCATATTTTTACCCCTCTGCAAAGAAGGGAATAGAATAGAATATTCTTTATTATGTATACCCATAGAAATATAAATAACAGGAGAAGTGGCATCTGGGCGTGTCTGTGTCCGCGCGACCTGGATGCCTACCATGATCTAATTAAAAACGATTCAAAAGCAAGGCATTTCAGTTTAGGTTCTTAAACTGCATCGCTTCAAAGTCGTACCATGACGTCCAATACGCTCAGCGGCATTTGGATCGTTAAAAGTGAATGAAAGATCGCAATCTGTGGCTGAACCGCGCGGCCACGTTTGGAACGTTTTTGGTGAAAACGAGACAACGCTATTATTGTCAAATAAGTTTGTTTCGCGCACATTATTTAGTGTCAGACACGTTCAGAAGCAAGTAACATTTTATTTGTTTTTAACTCAGTATCATAACTTTAAAGTAAAACAGACACTCAACAGTTTTTTTTAAGATTGCACGTTAATACGGTAACTATTATTTAAATAATTCTTAGTCAAAGTAGATATTTATTTACTTTTTGCTATTTATTAAGTATACGAAAAAAATATTTTTATTTCGACGTAATAAAACAAATTATGTTTCTGTTTCGAACGTACCAGAGTAAAAAAAGTTGTGTGAGTTGAGTTGGGGCATAGTGGGCATAGTGTGAGGTAGAATCTTCCTCAAAAAACTCAAATAAAAGTAGTTCATCAGAAATCTGTTAGAGAAAAACGAATGCGGTTAAAAAAGGCATATAAAATAGGTATTTTAGACTTTAAAAGAAAGATTAAAGCTCACTTACATTGGTTTTGGTAAAATTCCACTAAAACAGCACTAAAAAACTTTATTTTCGTCAATAATTCACCAAACGTTTCAGTTTATGTTAGGGAAATAGTAACTTTTATTGAATCGCTTATTTTGACAGTTGAGCGTTTCAGTTGAGCTGCTATATGGACGTCATGGTACCAAACAAGAATGAATGAAACCAAAACTTGCGACTCAGTTTGGGACAATCGCTGTCACATGGCATGGCCTAAATTGAATCGTTAAACTAACGTCATGGTACGAATTAGAAGAACAGTTCAGTTTAGGTCCTAAAATGGATCGCGCTAAGAGCTCGTGGTAGGCATCCTGATCCCAATGCTCATGCCTCAGGCAAATGGCCGTCTCCGCTAACTAGTGCGCTTTCGAACGCGTTCGTGATAACATTTAAGAATACCGTGTTGTTCACTGGTTTCTTGTAAAAATCTAAGCTAAACTAGAAACTTTATAAATCATAGAACCACTTTTCATAAATCAGCACAAGTATTTTACTATATTTGTGTTGAAAATCATGAAAAACAACAAATCGTAAAATATTTCTAGCCTTTACTACGTTATTTTTGTTTTCATATATCACAGCGACTGTACTATTATTGTAGTAAATACATTGCTTCTTTACCACTACCAAAGTACGCCGTTAAGTAACTGGACAAGCAATGTAAAAATCACAAAACGATACGTTCTTTATGCGGTTGCATCGTGTGGTACGTCCGCTGTCTTGCGACGAGTTAGTGATGTGGTTGTGCAGATCCACTAACGTAGGCTATCGACAACAATGTCGATTGTCGTATGAATTTATATTACTATTAAAGTTTATTCTTCAATTTGTTAAAAGTTGAAGTTGCCTGGTTAGAAGACCGATGTGAAATCTTGTGTTATACTCATTTAAATTTTCTCATAATGTTGTTTTTTCTTTTATTTACTTAATATATATATTTTTTTTAGCTACGTATTGTTTATTTATACCATCTTATTATATGTATATCGTTTTTATTTATAATTTTTCCAGGAACTTCCAAAATTTTAATACAATAATAAATGGGAGAATCGATAACTTTCCGATTTAGTCAATCACTAGCGTATATGTAAAATAAATGGCTTTTGCACAGCACAACGATAGCGATCGATGTTTTCGTGTGAGTGAGTTGTACGGTGCATGGTAAATGCACGCTGTCTTTGATGGAATAAGGTCTATAATCGATTGTGTAGTACGTTTTGATTTTTAAATTGCAAGTGTGAGTGGGACCTCGTGTTTATTGGGTTTACTGATCGCATGTGTAGTTGTAGGCTCGGTCGGCTCGGTAGTAGGGATAAATTGGAGACATTAGGTTTCGATACATTTTAAACTACTGGGCATATCTCCATCTTTCTTATATCTATGTGTATACCATAAAAATTACAGGATATAAATGTATACATTTTACATAGGGTGACACAATGGGCGGTCTTATCGCTAAAAGCGATCTTTTCCAGACAACCTTTGGATGGATTAAAGTGAGTTTTACACACAATAAATACATACATTCATAAAGCATATCCTTAACTATACGTATATATATAATAATAAACATGAAACAAGATCAAGGAACTACGTATATATGTAATGATGATGTTTAAGGAGAGTGGAAGTGTTTTCGAGAGGTGTGTGTTTTACCATAGAATAGAATAGAATACTTTTATTTCGGACACAGTCCATAGGGTTAGTAAATAATTTTCTTAACATCTAGTGTTAGTACAAACATAGATGAACATAAAATTAAAACTCAGCGTGGAGCTGCATCCACCTCCGCAGCATCGGGGAATCCCACCGAATGGCGGCAAAACCATCAATGTTACATACACACATACATACATAACATCACCACGCCTGTATTCCCCGAAGGGTTAGGCAGAGGTGTCCCTATAGTACACCCACATTTCGCCAGTTATGTTAGTCCCATATAATAGGGGGCGAGCCTATTGCCGTCAACCGGGCACAAATCATCACCATCAATGTAAATCCGTAAATCCGTAAACATCCCTGACGCACTACAACGCCACGGCAACCGCAGCAGTACTCGAACGCGTAGGTCGATATATGCCCGCTGAGTAAAGACGTTCTTATGTATTACTTTAGTATGTAAACGCTCATAAAAGTATATCTAAGCATATCTTTACGAGGGAAGACCTTTTGATCAAAAATAAACCGACCTCAAGCTTAATTTATTTCAGGCGTGAACTTTGTGACGCTAAGTAAATTTACCGCAACTTTGAAAATCTCTCAATGTTTACATAAAATCTGATCTATACATACAGGGTGGCACCATCGACGCGAAAACTGTTACCATGGATTCAGTACATGATTCTGAACAAGGGGCTCTGAAATATTTCGTCGATTATTTAAAAAAAAAACAGCTGTTCCGTACATTTTGACCGCGTAAGTATTTCTTTTCTATAAAACAGGTGTTTTTTTTTTAAATAACCGACTAAAAATTTCAACGCAGGGGGATTCAGAATCGTGTACTGAATCCACTGTAACAGTTTTCGCGTCGATGTCCCTGCCAACCTGGTTAATAGAATAGTAATGAAGTCAAAACTGTACAATTTTATTTTTTAAGTCCTTAATATGATAGCCACGAGGTGTTAAATAGTCTGATGCTGAAAATATCGTTTTTAGAATTTTGGTCCGTAAGTCTGTTTGTCTGGATGTTTGTTCCGGGTTGGCGCAAAAATGTCTGAACGGATTTGGATCACATTAGGCACACAGATAGTTTATAACCTCGATTAACTTACGTTCCCGTGGGATACTTTCCGATGTGGATGCGGGCAAAGGCTAGTATTCAATAAACGAAACCCATAGATAGTAGAATATGTAGTAGTGGCTGTAAAGACCGCCCGTCTTATACCGTGGCCCGAGCAACCACGCGGCGACGGACACTTCCGTATGCGCACTTCTATGTAAATATTCTACTCCCGGACCGGTAATAGCATCAGCACCAGATTTCCTTCGGATAAGAACCCAAGCATAAGTGCAGAAATATTAATAAAAATGTTACGGCTCCCAAGTTTGTTCAATATTCATCGCACATGAATTTCTAAGCTTTCACTTTCACATTCGCCTGTGATTGAAATTTTCGTAAAACATTCAGCTAATAAAGTGTTCGCTTCACTGTCGGTAAATTCCGCTTGATTTTGGCTGGATTGAGTTTCAAAGCAAAATTTAAAGCGACTGAAAGGATTATATTGCTTTACGGATTTAAGCACTAAACGGTTCCGTTTGATATTTCGTTACACTTCGCAGTCATCCTCTCGTGCATTAAATTCCGGAATTCGTGTTTGATTAATTTAAATATTCATTTCGTCTTTAAAATATTATATTTTCTATTTCTGTTGAATGTTAAATCAGTACACAAGACCAACTTCTGTAATGATCAAAACTCAGTCTGAGTTACGCTCCAATGGGCACTTAACGAAGCTAAATAAATTAATAGTCAATAAAAGGGCTCGGATCGGAGCCTTTTAACAACGATAACGAAATTAATTTCACAGAAAAACTCAAAGAGATCGTTTGAGGTTGTTTTAATAAGTAGAATTTAGAAAATTTTCACGTTGTGTAACGAAAATATTGTTTTAGTTTCGTAGACGCAAAAAGATGTATTTTTTTCATTTAGATGTAATTTAAGTATTTGCTATCATAACGAAACATAATCTATCCTTTTAAAAATGTTTTTCAGCACGCTCCACATGATGTTTTTATATTTTCTTTAACATCTAAATCGTCTTCAGTAAAACTTTTGAATTAATTTTTGTATTAATAACTTTACCTACATAAGCCTACATATCTACCTAAGTTGGAACAAGAAACGAAATATAAAAACGAATTTGAAGGTTCTATCTTGAACTAAATTACACACTATGCTATTACACAATATAGTTACAAATTAAGGTTAACAATAAAAAAAAATTGTTGTGTAACATCTTTTCTCTCGCTTTCCTGCAATCTGTGGGAGTGATTTCATGAAAAGGGACGGAAGCGTGTAACAGGAAGCCGGGGAAGCGCGCGCTATTTGACCAATGAGCGAGTACGGTGCTAGAGGTGCATTTTCTGAGAGGTTGGTACTGTCAGCCAAGTTGTCAGATGTTACAAATCTTAACCAACTACTGTCAGGCTCGCTCGTTTTTTACTATGATAATCACCCTATAATGTTCCCACTGTTGGGACACAGGCCTCCTCTCGGTGAGAGGGAGTGGGCCGTAATCCACCACGCGGGCCCAGTGCGGGTTGGTGGTTAATTACAATTTACAAATTTGTAAATCTTACAAGTGTCTGTACCGCAAAACTCTAAGCCAGATAATTGTTAGGGAATAACCTTATAAATATGTAAGCTGTAGTGACATCCCTACAATTTATATACATATTTGTAATTTCTGTGTAACGTATTATTTTCTACAATACAGTTTTGTAGAATTGTAAAGTTTTGTGGTATAGGGTCAGGGTCCTTGATGTACCTAATAAGGCTGTATCAATTCGTATCAACTTAAATGTAATTACTAACAGCTTTTTTCTTTCCCCAGATGAATTCTGCGAGGAGTATCCACACAGCCTGATTCCCACTCCTGGCTACTGGATCGAGTGCTCGCGCCAGAAGATCGCCACAGACACCATCTGGGACGAGTCGGAATCTGAACATGACAGTGGACCTGACAGGGACAATGCTGATAATGGGGAGTCAATATGTTGTTAATATTCTCGATCTTTTGGTAGAAAGGAGCTTGTCTTTGAAGACACATGCCAATTGGGTCACGGGCTTCAACCTTGCGGGAACTGATTTCTATATGGGCCTGCGCCCACTGGCAGCACGCCACGGCATGGATTTTGCGACAAATAAGAATATACCTAACTTAATAGTATGACAATAAAACTAAAATCTCAATAAAATCGAAAAATGACGACGTAGTAGCAAGGATATCGCGTCATCGTTGCCTTCAGTATGCCCTTGCATGTAATGATAGCGAAGGATCCCCGGCCGTACCGTGCCGCCAATAGGCGCAGGTCCTAAGAAGCCAAAGATTCTGCTACAAGTCCACCAATCGTAAAACGAAAGAATCCAAACCAGACTGTTTAGGATTCATGACTCTTCTCTTCATATATTTTATATTTTCAACATAAATATCAGTAATTACTTAAACAGATATATTGAAGCGTCTGAAGTTCCTTTTACGTTTTAGGTATTATTATTGTTGTAGGCAGAGTAGGCATGTAAATTGTTAAGGGTCACAAAAGTATCTGAGTTCTTCTTAACGATAGATAACAACTAAACAAGAACTTTTCAATTGAAGCAAAAAATTATTACTCAAAATATATTTGGCCAAAAATCAAAGTGATCGTATTCCCAACAAAGTTTAATCTGTACATTAATAGGCTTATTAAAAGAGTATCAAATTACTGCCGAACACAAGCAGTAGGTACTTTGGCGACTGTTCGGACAAAGTGAACCTTGCAATATTAATTACTCTTCGTAGCGACGTAGTTTTCAATTTCCAAAAAAATAATCAGATTCATTAAAGTTTCCAATGACCTATTAAGTAATTACTTTTGAATACAATATACTTCTTCCTAGAAGTCGCTCTCGAACTCGAAAAACTAATTTTAAAACTTCATCGCCTGTCATGCTAGTGGAGATTTTTTTCTCCTCCCATTAAATATTACATTAGTTTACTATTTAATGTGAGGAGAAAAACATTGAAATCGGAAGAAAACATTAAGTATCTAATTCAAACACGTCTCTACCGAAGTTTTTACCGCCAGTGTTACTTCAGTGGCTCATTGAATGTATCAATGAGCCACTGAAGTAACGCTGGCCTTACACAAAGAAGTCTGCAGTCCGTCGGTAAAGTGGACCTTGCAATTACTTTTACCTTCACTCTAACACTTTGTGAAGCAATATTTTTATTAGTAGGTTTTTATTTATTTTTTAGGTTTTGTTTTGGTTTAATTAGATTAGTTTTTATTTGTCTTGTTATTTTAATTTTAATTTAACGTGTAATGTGTATGGATCTATGGTCTGAATATAAAATAAAATCTGGGGTCCCGGACCTTTGGAAGGCGTACGAGGGGCCGAAGCCAACTCGCAGAGGCCCGTTAGACGTTTTAATGAAATGAGGCACCAACCGACGATTATCCCTGTATGCACTATGCATGTGTACCCAAGGACAACCCCCGGTTGGTGTAGGACTATTGCAGGATATGGAAACAATGATTTTAGACTATGGGTTTTGGTGGCTTAAGTTGACTGGTGACCTGGAACTATGGAAGGACTATGGCCCCTGCCTGATCAATGTTTGACTTGCACACTCAATAATGGGCCCCCGAAAACTGTCGCTAGCACATAGTGACGCAGTGACAAGGGGGCAACATGTCCTGAGGTGCTTGAGGAGTGGAGAGGTATTCCACGGCTTTCAGAACAATCCCAGAGCCCGGAAGATGGTCAAGATCCCTACGAACACTTACTGGAATACTTCCTTCCTCCGAGCACGTTTGCTCTTGCGAATCTCCACTCAAGCCGGCCAATTAAGGCAAGAATGAGGTGGGAGCTCTGTTCTTCATCAGTTTTCACTCCAGCCGGCCAATAAAGGCAAGCCAGAGGTGAGGAACAAGATTTTGCCCGGGAGATAGGGTCAATGGGGTTGCTACTGCCCAACAGCTCGCCACATGCTGCCCTGCGGGTTTCTGTATCTCTCTTGGTCTGGCTCCTCATCCTAGATCTGTTTCGGCAAAGTAAACTCTACCGGCACTGACCCAGATTTTGGAGCGCGCAAGCCCCACCACGACGTCAACATAGAGATACGGCGGTGGGGTTATTATTATTATTTCTTACTCAGATAGAAAGTTTGTAAAAGTTTCCAAGATATAATTTCTTTGCAAAATTATTAGCTAAGATGGTAAGAGAGACTTGTCTTAAATCTCATTTATTATCTAAGTTATACCTACATTATTTTTATCTTGCTGTTTCCTAGGCCAATTATCTAAGTAGATGTTTTCTTATTTTTTATCTCTATTTTAATAATATTAAAATAATTCTTTATTCTAATAAACACAGGTTACAGAAAAAAATTATAACTCTGGCTCCAGAGTTAGGTTAAGAGCGTTTATTCTGAAAGTGGGCAACGTCGCAAATAGATGTCAAATATTTCGCTGTTTTGATTATTAGGGATGTTGACAATTTTTTTTTTGTCCTTCAAGTAGATTATTAATAAATATTGAACCCGTATTTTTTCTTCTTTTACGTGCATTGAGATGGCAATACGCTAAAATGTGGCATGACGTCACTGGCCGGTAGATTTTATACTGTTTTGTGATGTAGCGAGCCTCCACTCCCCAACTTTTTAACCATTTTTTATTAATTTAATAAAGCAAAAAATACGTGTCTAATATTTTTGTATTATCTGACTGACGGACTAAATAGTTTTTTTTCCCTATTCAACATCCCTATTTGGCAATATTACTCCATGGAAATATGAAATCTGGCTAACTAACGAACTAGAATATTAATAATGTATTGCAATTATAACACTGAATTTGTTGTGGTAACCGTTTTAGGTGTAAAAAAGGCAATAACTAACTAACACGAAATAGTAAGCCAAATTTCATATTTCCATACAGTAATAATGCCAAATTAATCAAAACATTTGACAGCTATTTGCAACGTTGCCAAATTTTAGGATAAGCGCGAGAGCGGAGAGTGACTTCTTTCAGTGAGGTTACAATTAAGAAAGTGTCATGCAGTTTGTGGTAATAAAATTATATCACACACATCAAATCATCACGCCTGTGATCCCGGAAGGGTTAGGCAGAGATGTACCAACAGTCAAATTATATTACTTAAATTAAACAATATTACAGTTAAGTTTAAAAATCATTAAATCAAAATCTCTTTTACGTAGTTTATAGGAAAATTAATTAATATGTAAGTACTTAACACACAGATTTGTTACATTTTTATGAAAATTGTTACTGAGAAGCTTGTGGCTAAATAATAACAGCCGCACGGGTCGATCCATCAGGTTAAGCTACACTTGCCGGGGTTGGTCTGTGGATGGGTGACCATCTTTACATACCGAGACTCCTCCGTCCCTCGAAAAGCACGTTTAGCCGTTGGTCCTTGCTTTCATTCGTAGATCTTTGACAGTCGTTACGGGTTGTCAGAAGCCCGAAAGTCTGACAACCAATACTGGTATTCAGCTTCATCCGGTTAGACTGGAAGTCGACCCCAACATAGTTGGGAAAAGGTAGGCAGATTGATTTATTACTGAGAATATAAAAGGAATAAATTAATTCGTCCAGATACCAGTTCGCACCTCAACGCATCCAACGACTAGAACATAATATATCTAAACACGAATAAGGTTCACCGTTTATTAAATAAGGGGTCGCATAGCCGGTGATTCCTCCCCTGTCATATTAACTCTGTGAAGAAAATGAAATTTTATACTTCCCTCAGTCCCTCCATTTCGTTACGGCGGTTGAACTAAACCTTAGAATGAAATGATTAACATTAGCTGGTATGTTACAACACGTTACTCTTCTGTTTTCGTTTTTATGACAGCTAAAGTTTATTTGATGCAGAGGGCCTAGACAAAGTAACATTCGATTAGCGTTATCGCCAGTAGAAAAGTCAAAAATGTATGCGGTTGACTTAAGCTATGGAAATGTCACGTGATCATATGTTTACAAATAGAAATTAGCTAGACAATGTCATCATCATTCGTTTCCATCAAACGAATCGACAGCGTCGAACGATAACTTCCATAGAAATGCGTAGCCAAGTGACACTTTTTGACAAGCGTTATCGTTAGTTTTCGATTCGTACGATGGAAACATTAGCGAACGTCAAAACCCTGTGGAAAACGAAACAAAATGGCGACTTTTGGAGTTTATTCGGGGGTATGGTCATTTTATGAGGAGTAACATTTATGTTACAGAAATTCTATTAAATCCGTCTGCCAAATAATAAAAAAATATTAGACACGTGTTTCTTGCTTTATCATATTTAGAAAAAACTACTTAGATAAAACGCATTCAAGTTGGGGGAGCGGGGGCTCGCTACTCGCTACGTCGTAATATTTTGATTACGTAAAAAATAAAATACGTGTCCAATTTTTGATATAATCTACCTGACGGACAAAAAAATAATTTTAATCATCATCCCTATTCGAAAGTCTCGATGAAATGCATTATTTATAGAATTTTATCACTTTTGAATTTTCGTCCCGGAGTAAGAGTCGTGGTACGAGAGCCCATGACCAAAATTTTTGCCTTATCGTTTTACGGACAAAACTATATACAATCGATAGATTTAGTTATTCTGAATACAAAAAATTACAATTTCATACATTTTTCGCGTCACGTCTGACCGGACCACATTTTGAAATATGTCAAAAACAAATACTGACCTGTTTCATAGCAATTTGTCTGATTTTAAGAATGGAGTTGAACAATAGATTTCAGATACCAAAAACACAATTTTTAGAATCCAGTAGCGTCACACGTACCAAGGAGACCATTTGAGAAAATTAAAAATGAGACAAAAAATAAAATACATAGCAACCCGTCTGAAAATTTTGAAAAGTTGAAAAGTTAAAAATGAGTAAAAAAATCAAATACATAGCAACCCGTCCGAAAATTTTGTTTTCAGGTGAACATTGGTCAATTGATGCGAATAAATTGTTTTGCAGAAGAAAGTGTCTCTCGTGTCCTCTTAGGAGTTGAACCATTTTGAACGTGTTTTAAAACTTTCGTGGCCTGTCGTGAGGGATAGGAGCGTAACAAACACCGCGCGTTTTCCGGGCGAGTACGAAACGTTCTTTTGGTTTTTGGAATTATAGGTACCAGTTAAAATTTAAGAAAACATATTTTTGTAACCCGGGAACTATACAAATAATTTAAAACAAATTGAACCAGTTTACTATGAGACCGATAGGTTAAATTTTTTGACAGCTTTGAAAATGCGCTCAGGCCACATTGGACACGCAAAATGTCTGCAAACAAAGTTTTTCGTAATAAAATTACCAATGTACATTTTTAATATGTAATGAAACCGTCTGCCTATTTCTTTTGTTATCGCATAAATGGGCTCCCATAAAACTGTGACGTTTCTGACCGGTACTGCCCACCGAGTCGGGTTCAGAATCATCAAAACTAACGATTTTATACGGTTTTGGCTGTAAAACGATGCGACATGGTTTTGGTCGTGGGCTCTCGTACTATCGAAGTTCAACTGACAACAAGAATTGACAGCGACAGCGCAGAATTTGACGTTTGCTCACGAAAGACCAGAGACAAAATGTAATTTTTTTCGTACAAACCAATGGATGAGACGATAGCGAAACGAAGTGTACTTTGTCTACCAATCGGGCTTCGTTATCATTGAAGCGATAGCGATTGGCAAAATAGAATTGCTCCGAAGCGAATGCCATTTGTCTAGGCCCTCAGAAATATTATGACAGAAATGGTTGAACCGTGAAGAGAGTAAAACGCGTTGTATGTAATTTACTAAAAAAAATAAACGATCACTATTTTTTATATTATTTGCAGTTATTACTTCACACAGTACAGGGCCCATTGTCGTTTGCGCGAGTATTTTGGTGAGAGCGGGAATAATTCATTTTTTATTTTCAAAAAAACTTTCCCTAATATCCTCTCTTAAATCCTTAACTTAAAAGTAATTTCTATCCCATGCAGTAAGTACGTAAGAACCACGTTAGTATCACTAAAGAACTTATAATATGAATATTAATATATATTAGTTACCTACCTACAAAATCGGGCCTAAATAAATATATTGTATCGACACAAACCAAAATTACTTGCAATCACAGATAATACATACAAAAAAAAACCGCCAAAGTGCACGTCGGACTCAATATTTAGCAAAAACGCCAAAAAGTACACGTTTTTTGTAAGGGGACCCACATTAATTTCATTTTTATTCATTGTTGCTATAGCGGCAATAGAATTACGGTTCATGAGATACAGCCCGCTGACAAACAGACGGACAGCGGAGGCTTAGTAACAGTGTTCCGTCTGGGTCCCTTCGGGTACGGAACCCAAAAAAAACACTTCCCATGAATACTTATTTAAAAAACAACAAATGCGAAAGCAAAAGGCACTGCCACACTGAAACAAAGGTAACGTTCCCGTGAATAAGTACCTACTGAGCTTAAGAGTTGTGAGATAATTCTTCTGCTGTCACATTAGCGAGGTCGAGGCGAAAATTAAATTTGCCTCCTTTTTCCGGCGCATCGATTCACGGAAAACCTCATACAATATGTAGCGACCTTTATAAATCCTGACGTGAACATTCGCAGTTCAATTTTGAATAGGACCGTGATGTGGAATGTGATTCAAAACTCGAGATGGTTCTTGAAATACTTGTTATGTCACGAACTTCGTTTTGAACTTCACTTTATAACTTTACCATAATTTGGATTAATATTATGTTGGGGCTTGAACGCCGGCAGATGTTTGTGAGATTTAGTTTGCACATCGCGATCTGTCCGTTTACTTATTTTAGCTGAATCTACAATATAAAATACTTGTTTTTTTCATTGTATTTTACCGAACCAAATTACATAGGTATGTATGTCACATTTATAATACATTTTAGTTTGTAAATTACACCGTTCAACGCCTCGGGATTCTATTCTCTAATGTTGTACACTTAACACGTTCAGTGTCGGGGCCCTCCCGGAGGGTTCAGCTAGTCGCATATGGGATGCCGGGAGCCCTCGCGGAGGGCTAACTTTAAATGTAGGCTTTCCTTAGCGCATACAGCATTATAAACCGTGAAAATAAAATCTAATGGATATTTTAACAAGATTTATTAGTAAGATATGCGTTGGTTTTAAAATAATCGTATTTTATTTTTGTTCACGGTTACAAATATTCACAGAAAATTTAAAAGGTTGGAAACTACGTATAGCCAACAGACCCCCTGAAAACACAATTTTACAGCGTTTTACAACACGGTTTTAAACCTAATGCCGTTGACCGTCCGCGATGGTTAACTTTAGCGTAAACGTAATGCCGGCAACCCTCCTGGAGGGTTCACTTGCCATCGTATGGCGGCATGGCATATGAGTTCTATGAAAAGTCGAAAGTGTTAAATAAATATATAAACCTCTGAATTAATCAGGAATTTAGGAGTCCAACAATGAGTTTTCCATGTGTGAGTCTTTCCCAGTTCCATGCCCCACGGCTCATGATGAAAATTGTCTAACTATTGTGTCTGCTACGCGGACATTGAACCTGATTCTGTTCTAACGTTATGTAGGTAGATATACTGAAGAAAAGCATACACCCAATGTAGTATATAGTTTCATATAAAATAACGTTGTCTTCACATAAACTCGAGACACATACCATCTACTATTATGATATTTTGCTCCACACACCCCAAGATGAAACATTGAGAAAATGTACAAACACGTATGAAATAAAAGCACATTTCTGTTGCGATATCCTAGGATTACACTTACATCTTTTTCCACGAAGTATCAGGATTATTTTGGTTAAAAAATGAACCAAGGTATTCTTATAAGATTATTATTTTAGCTCAATATTGATACTGTCAAATAATATGATGAATATGTCGCCCAAAGAAGCCATCATTCAAGACGAATGAGAAAATACAATGCTATTAGTCCTACCTTATAAGCAGGTGTAACTATTTCTCAAATATATTTCGATTTACTCAATTCTTTTATGTTTATTGCCAAAATTTTTTTGAACGATTCAGTGTAATAAAAGTGTAATCATGATTTCATGGGGTTTGTGTATAAACTTTGCTTAAAGTTAAGAGACGTTTAAAAGTAAAAAAACATTTATAAATACACCCCAATGTAATATACCTCCTAATTCTTAAGAACTAGGTACGGTAACTAATCTCATTCATGAGCATGACTGTGTAAACAAAACATTGGAAGGAAAACCAAAAGCTTCATTATAACAATACCCTAAAAGAATAACAAACCTATTACGGATATCAACGGAAATGTAGAAACATCAAATCAACGAGATAACATGCCTTCAGGACAAAATAGTTCCTATTACACCCAGGATCGAACAGAAGCATCCAATCAGAATGACGCGCCTCACAAAATAGGCAATAAACCCGATTGTCGTTTGTATGGAACGCCATAACATTCCCAGCATTTTGAAAAGTTTCGAGCGTTCACGTAGAAAATATACCTCATTTGACGTATGTTTATTGCCTTTGTTGGTTTTACAAAGTTAATGCCGCAACCTCCACAACGCACCTCAATAAAAATAACTTTAACAGAGAATTTCAATTTATTTACCGCAAATAATTCGAAATGAGTGCACGAAAAACGGGTGTTTGAGAGCTAATTAAACTTGTGTACTTTGTAAATATGGTAACTATTCAAAATGTTTCATAAACTTACTGAATTGAACAAATTGCAAATACTGAGTATTTGCCACAAGTATTTAACTCTTAATTATTTGCTCGGTTTTGAAGTTGTTGCATTTTTAAAACTCTATGCAACTTTTGGTGTATTCTGTCCATAATGACAGTTAGTATGACGACGAACGCAAATGGTGTTTTGTGGCTGCACAAGACGCCGAACTTGGGAACGCATTGGTTATGCAAAGCGGATTATTTAGAGTACACGCCCTCATCGCAGCCACGGAGAGATGATGTTTTACGGGTTGACTTGTACAGTCACGAGCATTACTATGTATTTTATGTTGTTACACTTAGCAAAATTTAAAGGCGATTTTCACGTGGAATAATGACTGCAAGTTTCAGATTACTAACCCATTCTATTTCATAATAAATAGCATTATGGGTTCCAATATACGAGTAGTATGTTCTTAACTGCATATAATTACAACCAATACAATAGGGATGTCAACATTTTTTTTTGTCCGGAAGGTATATCCGTATTATTAAAAAAAATTGGACACGTATTTTTTATTTTTTTACGTAGTCAAAAGATTACGGCAATACATTGACATTGGCATGACGTCAGTGCCCGGTAGATTTTACACTGACTTGTGACGTAGTAAGCCCCCATTCCCCAACTGTAATGCGTTTTATCTAAACCATTTTTTATTAATATGATAAAGCAAAAAATACGTGTCTAATATTTTTTTATTATCTGACTGACGGACTAAATAGTTTTTAGTTTAGTTTTTTTTCCCAATCAACATCCCTATAGGAGAAAATAACTTTTAAAAGTTGCTCTGTGCATACATTTGAACTGTGCTCGTGACAGTACGTTGTTCGCAGACTTGATGCTCGTGTATCTCCGGCTACACAAAAGTTACTACAAGTTATTATTATGAGTGAACCCGAAATGTCACGCTTATTGAAAAGTTTGACGTACGTTTTTAGACAAAATGTAAAGTTAGAGTATGTGAAATTACTTTACAATAGCTTCCTTTTATTGAAACTGCTCCTCACACTCAACGATCCAGTTCCTGCGTGCATAACGTTTTAAAACTGTTTCTGATTTGGCGTCTTTTTACACGTATACAGAACTTTACTACTATATTACTAAATTTATCATCTGCCGTCGGCAGTCGGCTCTCAGTCTAACCGAATGCAGCTGAATACCAGTATTTTACATGGAGCGACTGCCTCTCTGACCTCCACAACCTAGTTACTGGGTAATACAATACCTCTTGGTAAGACTGGTTGTCAGACTTTCGGCCTTTTGACGACCCGCGTCGACTGTCAAAGATCCACGAATGACATGAAATGAAATGAAATTGTTTATTCTGTAAATAGGATATAGGAATCACTTTTACACGTCATATTAAAAATATATTAAATTTTCCCATCCGACTACTTTGAGACGAAAGGCCGAAACAAACTCAGAGGTCACAGTCTCTTTTAAAGTCCAGACATAATCTTGGTCAAGCCATATGAGGACCATGTAGATTAGTGTCTGAAATGATCTTTTGAGAAAAGAACCACACAGATTTGAGTGGACCTGTCCACTCAGTGCAAGCATTTGTCAGTAATCGTGGAGCTCAACTCAGAACATAAGGAGCTCAACTCGACGAACAATACCAAAGAAAAGACATTTGGGTAGGCCGCATAAACTACTCAAACTGCCAGACCATCATTAAAACTAACTGAGAAAGGAAAAAAGGAGTAATGAAAAAAAAAAAAAAATATCGACATAGTCCTCACATTCACAATATGTAATTAAAATAATATTATACTTTACAAAGTAATCATGTCATTTTGTTTTAATGTTTAAATAAAACTGGTATATTTTAATGATTTTACTAAATAATTCTAATGTCAAGTTTTATGGTTTTATCACAAGGTTTAGCAGAGCGAGCAGCTCAATCCCAAGCTTTTTTATCTTTTAAATAATCTGAAATTTTATAGTACCCTTTTTTACAAAGTTTATTTTGATTCAAATTTTAAATCGTTTAATAGGTAAGTTTCGAATGTCAATGGGAAGTTTGTTGTAAAAGCTTATACATTGACCCATGAACGAGTTGCCTACTCTGTGGAGACGAGTGCGATGTACAGCAAGGTTGTGTTTATTCCTGGTATTTAAACTATGAATATCGGACATTTTCTTAAAATTTGATATATTTTTGTGTACATACATTAGGTTTTCAAAAACATATTGTGAGGCTAGAGTCAGAATATTTACTTCTTTGAATTTTCCTCGAAGGGAATTTCTCGTACCTAGGTTGTAAATGGCTCAAACAGCCCTTTTCTGTAGAACAAAGATAGTATTAATGTCCGCACAGGTTCCCCAGAGAAGAATCCCATATGACATAAGACTATGAAAATAACTAAAATAAACAATTCTGGCTGTATCTACGTCAGTTATCTGTCAATTTTTTTTAACAGCATAGACGGCCGAACTAAGCCTTCCTGACAATTTTTCTATGTGTGGGCCCCATTGTAATTTACCATCAGTGATTCCAAGAAAAACTGTCGACTCAACAGGGTCCAGCTCTATTCCATTAACTTGAACATTGGTAGTTAGCTGCCTGACATTTTGCGTTGAAAATTTTATGAGTTTAGTCTTTTTTTCGTTCAGAAGAAGATTAATTACATTAAACCAATGCACAACTTTAGAGAGAGCATCGTTAATTTGTTCAAAGTTAACTAACTGACGTTTGATTTTAAACTTGACAGCCGGGACCAACGGCTTAACGTGCTTTCCGAGCCACGGAAGAGTCTCGGTATGTAAAGATGGTCCACCCATCCACGGACCAACTTTAGCAAGCGTAACTTAACCTGATCGATCGACCCGTGCGGCTGTTATTACTTAGCCACAAGCTCCTATAGCTATGAATATTACTAAACTAAGATCTAAGAAAAACATTTAATTTAAATGAAATATTTACTTTAGCGTTTTTAATAACTGTTTATTGCTGCGTCGTCAAACAAGGACGACTTTTCCGAAATAAAGAGCTCTTCATTCCTTTCATGTCGAATATGAATTCACGATATTCCTGTTTTAACTGGAATATTCGTTTCCGGGAATTTAGTGTTCAAACATATCAATGGATTGCCGCAATCCAGATACCGCTACACAAGTTGTTTGTATATTTTTCTAGTTAAAAAATGTTTGGACACCCGGGGTGTGTAAACGGACGCCCTTGTCCATCGGCGATGTCTCATTCGACACACGTTTTCAATTTATCGGCGTTCCCCTCATTGTCTGCGATGGTGAGAGGATCTTTGGCGCCCGCCGTCGCGTCTCCTCCCTTATCGGCGGCCCTATTCAAAAGTCACGTCATGTGTAAATGAACCGCGATACTGTAATGGCACAGTGACCCGGTCATTTTGCTCCGCAGTGTGTTCTTCATCACAATCAGAACGTGACTCGCCTCGTTTGTTTACATTTGCGATGTCATGCTTGGGTTTTTCTCACATTCATTATGATTGATGTAACTTATTTATTTGTTTTCTAATACCCGGTTTCTGGAATAAGAACTTGAAGTTGAGAACTTGTCAAACTCTCCTTTAGCATCAGTTATGGTGATTCCATCAATGTAGGCCCCAAAAGAAACTAAGTGTTTAAAAAAAAAAATAGTACGGGCTTTCACCTTAAGAACCTAATGCTAAAGCAGAGTTTGACAAATTCTGAAACCAGACACCGGGTGTAAGTCTGCAGATTAACTGTCAGAACTAACTGCATAAGCTTACAGTAGGTATTTGTACTTGGACAAACAATAAACCGCACAGCAACTCAATCTGATGAACATAAAGCACACGTGTTCTGGATTCTCACATAACATTTATTAACGCAAGCCACACATTTCTCATTATTATTTCATAAACCATTATGAGAGAAAATATTTTCTACGCCACTGTTATGTTCGCATGCTTCGCTCACATTTGAAGTATAAATGAAATTGATTATGAAGACATGAAGTTAAGTGGGTCGTAGTACGTAATAGCCCGTGTTGACCGGGCCAAGCTGTCTTCAATCATGGTAACAGGCTTCCAATAACATCTTGAAGGGCTTTCAGTAACGTGCACATGAAACTATAATTTAGTTTGTAATTTTAGTCCTTCTTTATGACATCCTTTATTAAACCAATTTGTAGCTTGAACTCTATGATTTGTCGTTGTTATTTTGTCTTGCTAGTGAAATGGCTTTGGAAAATACGGAACAAATTACTCACTTGTGAGGAACGACTTGAAGAAACGAATTCGAAGCAATTATTATGCAAAAGATATTAATAAAAAAGGTGAAATCTCTGAGGGACAAAGTGACAGTCTATCAGCGATAACTATGATGGAGAGGTCAAAAATGTATTGAATTGACATAGACTACGGAAAAGTTTATGTCAATCCTGTAGACAGTCGTTGTAGAAATGCGAAACGCTTTGTAAGCAATTGCTACTTGTCTAGGCCCTCAGATCAGTACCCTTATTGCGTAATACACGATCAATCAGAATCTGAATCATTTAAAACAGATTGCGAATCTATTGATTCAAAAGTTCGAAATAAAAATCTGCTCAACAACGTAATAACGCAATGAATGTTGTTGAACTGTCAAAATGAAACAGATTAGTTGTAATTGTTGACGAAAATGTGTTCCGTAATTAGACAGCAGATAGCTATGTGGGTTCTGATGGATGCTCTCTAGTGTTTTTTGGACTTAAAATCTTAACCCTCTACTACTGGCAGTGCATCAAATTATGACTAAGAACTTAAGGATGGACAGTCACATCGTCTCACTCATCTAACCCTGAAAATGCAGATGACTAGAATAACACACCTACGTACATTCACAAAGTTAAATAGATACTTGATGGATGGGCACAGTTAATGGAAAATCATCCGTTTCCATTAAGGCTCGAAGTATAAGCATTTGAAACGCCATTGGAGTAAACAAAGCTACTGCAAATTGCATAGGGCGTATAGTCTAGACTAGACAACAGTCGTGGGCAGATGAGAAATAGGCTTTCATAATTTTTTTCTACTTATATGCCAAGGCTTGATTATGAAAACATGTGTGAAAATGCAGGTAACCTGTAGCGATCACAAGGAAGGCCCGATCATTACAATTCTAATATCATTCTTAAGTTGGGGTGGCATCTACATCGCCACATGCGAACTACGCATCAAAGACCTGATGTCACACATAAATCTTGACGTCACACAAAATCCTGCATCGCGCAAATAGAGTTTACCGCGTGATGTCACAACATATATATAACCTTCTGACACCAATCGTTGGGCAGTTGCCCGCCAGACACGACACCAGTCTGGTCGGAGGATCCTCTCTTTTCTATGGAGGATGAGTGCACTTTACACCCTGTTCCTCATACCTCTAAAAAGTAAACCCTGCTGACTGCTTAGTTTTAGATTAGTATTAATTTGACTAATACACAACTTTCTTCGACAAATCCATTTCGGTCCAGGCCGCTCGTTTGTGGAATTCATTGCCAGTTCAAATAAAACGCGCGCAATCTTTACCAGTATTTAAGAGACTCGTGAAGGAACATTACTTGTTGTTGTGATCTTGTTCTCGTAGCTGTAATAATCAGAAGTCGTCATTTATTTTCGTTGCTTATATAAATATTCTTATATGTTTATTATGTATATAGTAAATAGCATATATATATATATATATATATGTATCTATTATAATATATTATATCTTTATAATTATTATTTTGCACCAATGACAACCCCATTTTTATGTCCACGCAATCACTGTCCATTCCAAGGTTACCAGAAAGCGATAAAGCCGCCAATTGTATTTTTTGTAGTATTAAATTTACTATTTTCTCTGTATTTTCTGGTGTACACTAAAGTATATATACATAAATAATATTGGAAAATCTAGAACAATAATATTTATTTTCCATATACTTTTGTAAGTTTGTTTTCATCGTCGAAATAGGTAACCAATTTAGGAGACGTACCTATTACATCTTTATACGAAATAAAGTATCACATTGTACTTTAACTACTCAGATATTTATTTGTACATCGTTTCACAAAAGTAATATTACTAACCCAATTCCATATTTATTATTAAAATTCTATTTTCATTACAAACGCGCCCTTCATAGTCGCGGTCACAGAATCTATTTTTGGGCAAGAAAGATTAACAATATTCTAGTTTATAAATTCTGTCTCACCTTTGAATCACAAATTAGGTTTTACACCCACTTGGAATTTAGAAGCAATAAAAATAATGAAAGGAAAATACAAGTGGGAAAATACTCAAAATTAACCTCAATGCCAGTTGTTAAGATATAATCAAGGAGTGGTTTATGATAATTTTATCAAAATAAATGTCAACTACAATATTTTTTTAAATTCATACTACATTCTTAGATCCTAAAAAAGCACTATCAATTTAGGGGTATGAGGAGCAGGGTGTAAAGTTCACTCATCCACCATAGAAAAGGGAGGATTCTCCGACCAGACGGGTGTCGTGTCTGGCGGGCAACTGCCCAGAGGTTGAAGTCGGGAAGCTTGTATATAAGTTCATCGCGCGGTAAACTCTAATTGCGCGATGCAGGATTTGCGTGACGTCAGCATGTCGTGTGACGTCAGGTCTTTGATGCGAAGTTCGCATGTAGCGATGTAGATGCCGCTACATCACTCCCCTCCGGAGACCGGAGGTCGATAGTGGGCTGAGTCTTGAATCTTGCGATGCCTCACAGTGCCAGCTGTGGTTCCAGTGAGTCGGAACCGGGTGCCGCATAGTTCGCGGTGAGTCGGAACTGTCTGCGGTGATTCCCCAGTGAGTCGGGGTAGCGCTGCGTTATGATCCGGTGGGTCGGATGTGGTACAGCGCTGGGTTGTGGCTGAGGGTGATGACCAGGAATGCGCGTTCGCTGCATGCTGGTGGTCAGGATACCCGTTGAAGCCGTGGGTGCTGACTGGCTGTGTGACTCGCCTCACGAAAGCTTGCGGGAGTGATGATGATGATGACGTCACGCTGAAGTAGTTGCATGAAGGCTGCGTTGACGTTCATATATTTAGGGGCATGAGGAACAGGGTGTAAAGTTCACTCATCCCCATAGAAAAGGGAGGATCCTCCGACCAGACGGGTGTGATGTCTGGCGGGCAACTGCCCAGAGGTTGAAGTCGGGAAGCTTGTATATATGTTCATCGCGCGGTAAACTCTAATTGCGCGATGCAGGATTTGTGTGACGTCAGCATGTCGTGTGACATCAGGTCTTTGATGCGTAGTTCGCAAGTAGCGATGTAGATGCCGCTACAATCAATATATTTACCCCCTTCTGTATATTCTGTCTTTAGAATATACACAACATTTTGTAGTTAGAGTACTGTCTTAAATTCGCTTTCGACAAACCGAAAACACTCATACATGATACGCGGGTTAACTACGAAATAATATCAAAATAATGCCATATATCTAGGTGGCGTACGTGTCGACAATATTGATAAAAAACATTACGTCTATGTAAGTTCAGCGAGATATAACGCGGAAGAGGATTTGAAGATTCGATCGATTTTAACATAATAGGTACACCAGGGAATTGGTTTAACTACTACGATCTACTCTTGGTCTCCCGTTTTAGCTTCTTTTAATACTACTGCAGGAAGTACTAAGTACTACTAGATCTCGAAGAAAGACAACCTACAGCAAACTAAGTTTATTACTAAAAATGTTTACACTTAATTCTTCTTCTTTCTCCTCAGAGTTTTTTTTTCGGTCTTTTTCCTTAGATTAGTAGTCGAATAGGAAACACTGACCTCATCTAGTACTCAAATCTGTACTCGAAGTAAAAACTATCTAACTAAACAGATATCCAGAGAATAATCTCTGGATATCATTTCGCAGTTAAATCAATACATAGCTACAAAGCATCCTTTCAATGGCGAATCCATTTCCAAATTAGATAGGTATCGAATTCAATCCCACTAGCTGTTTATTTGCTTTACTTTGCTGCCGGGAGAGGTTATCAATCACTGAATACTTACTTGCTACACTACTTTTCCTTGAGTTTAATGAATTAGATTTTTACAGACACAGATTCGGATACTATGTAAGCAATCACTTTTCATGTACATACCTATGTCTTGTAAATATGGAGAGTTTCACTTAAGTTCCACAATGGAGTTATCCGAGGCTTATGTCCAAGTGGTAAATATAAAAAGAAGTCAAGTCAGGAACATCATCCAAGTGACTTGAAAATACATTAATCGATAGAATAAAAGAGGGAAGTCTTTTTATAGTAAATTTATACTGCAGTATATAATTTATCATACGAAGAATTGAATAAAACGTGATTTGAACTACTTAGATGATATTATTATAAAATTGTCACATCATCCTTGGAAACGGATCTTCGTAAGGTCGAATAACAAGCATGAAATGACGAAAAAATATCGCCGATAAAATTGTATGGCGCCCCTAGAAGCTGCGTTTTATAGCTCCAATGTAGTAAGTGAACATTCCTGTTAGATGTTTTTCTCTTCATTTTCATCGATTATATTCTTAGAGAGTAGTAGAAAACATAACACTATAATTCGGAACAAAATAGAGACCTTGATAAATGCTAACGCTAGTGTCACAACAGTTGAAAATTATAACTACTGAATTTAATTTTTTTATGAGAATAACCAAATTGGTGATTCATGCATAAGCTTATCCAGCAGTAACAGAATGTCATAAAGAAAAGAGCTTCAGAAACATTTTTCCTAATAATTTATTCCGACGTCCTGTCATTCCTTCGTAGCGAGTCCACACTTAAGAAACTCGAAAACGTTAGTGACACTTTGTAATTTGGCACAGCCAAATTCTGGACCAAATGGAAAAAATAACTTTGCATTCAATATTTTTTCATCAATCTTCGGAGAATGTTCGAGCCTTTGTTATTTCCTATTCCAATTTCCAATTCCGTTTTAACCCTTCAGAACTACTTGGAGATTTTTCCAATAATCACTGTATTGTGTTGGTAAAAATGTTTCTAATTAGGTACTCGAAACTCATTGCAACTTCATTAACTTTTTATAAAAGACTGTATATTGTACATCGTATTGTTGTGTGTCTTTAGAGAACACTAGAAAAATTAAAACTTAAACAGTAATCAAATGATACTGCTTTCATAATTCAAAAATAACATTTACAAAGGCGGCTTATCCTCTATGCCTAATTTTATCTTCAAAGAGTACTGTGTTCAAGTTCAGTCAGGTGCAAATGGGAGCTTAAATAAGATTATTTTGGTGTAACTGTTCCACTGCTGCGAAGACAGAAGCTTGTGTCGGAGGATTAGGCTAAAAGCGTGCGACTTGCTGATTGTGAGTTTAAAAATGAGACATAAATGAAGATTTTAGGCTTAAAATTTGAATCCTTAGCTTTTTCGAGATACTGTATTGCACTAAATGAAATTTGTAAGAAAGTTTAAATATTTACTCTTCTTGTGACAATGCTATTGCTACATTTGCACTTTAGACATAGAAATTTTGAAAGAAATACTAAGGCTAACTACTGCGACCATAACTACTACTAACTCTGGGACCATCACACACAATAGTCAAAGTTGTCAATAGTATTATAAGCACAATATACAAGATTGGCATAAATACAGCGTATTTACATTCATAGGTACCAAGAATTGAAATGGATGCTCCTATGTCAAACCTCTACGAAATATCAATGTCTACCCACAAAATGTGGATATAGTATTGCCGACAGCAGTCATAGTCATTCCCGATAGAGGTGAGGTTACAGTACCTACAGTAGGTACACTCGTCAACACATATACAATGTTTGCAAGGGATTGTGTTTCATAGCAATTTGCCCGTTTGACAGCGCAGCTATGCTTAAGCAAACAAACGGTCTTTTGATATGATAAAAATAGGGACGGTGAAAGGAATGTACATCACATATTGTACATGTAAAAGCTTATGCCTACACATTTGTATTTTGCAAACATATTCGAGGTTAGGTTTGCGTAAATAATAATGACAGAGGCATTTTTGTTGTAATAGTATATGGTAAACAAACCCTTACTATTAAGAACAAGAAAATTACTGAACTGAAAACTACACAAAAAACACAAAATGTTTATATGTCTAGGGAAAAGTAAACGATGCCATAAAATAAGATTTAAGAAAAATAATATAAGAAAAAAACAAATAATACCGATAAATATTGTTTTGTTTCTTTACATCTATTCTGTCACAATCTTTTAAAAAGTAAACAAATACGCTTAACCCTATTAGCTAAATGCTTATGGTTAAACCATATTAGGGATAAAGCACCACAGAACTTATGTAGCACAAAATTCATTGAGTCCTTAACAAATAATACCAATAAATATTGTTTTGTTTCTTTACATCTATTCTGTCACAATCTTTTAAAAAGTAAACAAATACGCTTAACCCTATTAGCTAAATGCTTCTGGTTAAACCATATTAGGGATAAAGCACCACAGAATTTATGTAGCACAAAATTCATTGAGTCCTTAACAAATAATACCAATAAATATTGTTTTGTTTCTTTACATCTATTCTGTCACAATCTTTTAAAAAGTAAACAAATACGCTTAACCCATATTAGCTAAATGCTTATGGTTAACCCATATCAGGGATAAAGCACCACAGAATTTATGTAGCACAAAATTCATTGAGTCCTTAACAAGAATATCCTCAAAGGCGCCAACAATTTGAAACCAGGCTTGTTACCCCCAGACATGACGTATTTAATAAACGCGAACCGTCTATTATAAATCTAAACCCAATTAGAGCGTCTTATCATGTAAATGATACATACGTCATCAGTGTAGACGCAATCAAGCCCCATTCAGTAGTTAAATTGTAGTGACAACGAAATATCTACTGTGAAATTTAATTTGAGCTGTTCAAATGTGTGAACTCAGGCAGGAATGACATGGTAAGCTTCGCCTTTGGCTCGACAGCCGACACGTGGCGAGCTTGCCCGATAACTGGAGGTAGACACATCTCTTAATAAAATAGCTACCTGTCTCCGGTGTGAATATTAAGCCCGTATTAAGTGAATATTCAAGGGAGATAAACACTATTTTATTGGAAATTAAATCGGGCTCAACCTGGATTATAATTTATAAAGCACTAGTTCCTGTGTTTAGCGTGTTTTATTTTGGTGTTTTATGTTATTTTGCTACAAAATAATTTAAAAAATACTTACTTCAGCGTCCACATACGTTTAAAAAAGGACTACGTGTTTTTAAGGATTCGCTGGTAGTTAATTTAACACTGGATGGCCATCAAATTTAACAGATTTACTTTTCGAGTTTCGAAGTGAGGCTCAGAGTAGCTTATATTAGCAGGATAATAAAATTAATATAATTTATCCCACTTTACGAATACAATAACTTGAAAAGCAATAACCACAAGACATCTGTCGTTCATAATTTTACGGCAACATCAGGTGTCTCTTTCTAATCCGATTATAACATCTCGACTGAGACTGAATTGAAAATGAGATTAGGACCTCGGCAAAAATATGGTTACGCTTATGTGAAATTCTTGTTTCATCAACGTATGGGACACAAAAATAAAATGTATATGATAATATGTTTAAGTAGTAATGAGTTTTTTGATTTTATTTTAACTCTTCGTTTATCATCTTAATTATATATAATATACATCTAACACTAAAATATATAAATTATGTACAATTATATATATACTCTTCGTTCTTTTATTATGTTTTGAACGTGGTAGTCCCAAGATTGAATTTCTCTCTTAAAACTCAAATGTACTTCTTAAACCGTTTGTACACCCTGTATATGCAAGATTCTCATCTGCGTATACGCCCAATTTCATTGTTTATTTATTTTAAGATCTAATGGCAGAATCCTGTTATCATTGCCTACATTTTATATGACTGTCTGGAGCGCGTGCTGGCATACTTAGAATTGTTATGACTTCTGTATTCAATGGCCCATTATTAACACACTTCAACAACCATTACTAAAATACTTAACACTTTAACGGTGGTCTTCATTACAAAAGACCATTTCTGTCACTACCAAAATCAGAATCTCGGAATTTCTGCGAATGCATTTCTTCATATCTGATGGAACATCGCTTAATCTATTGATTGTCTGTTAATATTCGTAATTGGCACAGAGGCGAATTCTCAGCTCCTATAGTAGTATAGTAGAACACCTAAAGCCAAAGGTAGAACAAGAATGTACCGATGAATCCTTGCGACACTCCAAGAATTGAGGAAGCATTTTTAAGGGTGAGTCACATTATATATTCGCGTTGCGTGACTGAAATGCTTCCAAAGAAATCGCTCGTGACATATCGAAGCGTGACAACACAACTTTATCGGCGTCATTAATCTGCGACAAGCTAGGGTCGGGTACGTCATCGGCCTATATCTGTGTAGTCCCTTACAAACATACTTTACTTATAGCATGTATTTGTCATTCAAGAATTTAGGCTGTAGGATTTTCTTTAACCCATTCTGGTCTGGAATCTTGAATCAAGGTCTGCTGAAATCTACCATTTATCATTAACAGTCGGAACTTGTAACGACTTGAAATTGAACTCTCTTCCCAATTTACCTTCTTATGATATGGTGAAGTAAACCTCCAATCCCTCTTAATAGTGGATGACCAATTTCCATGTAATAGGCCCAAATTCCAAATTCCGGGTTTTGTCTGAGTATTTTTTGCACAAAAACGAACAGAAGTTTTTCTCCATTCTGAAACTTGAACTCGCACAAAACGTATGAGGCAATAATCAAATCTTTATCCATTCCCAACAGATCGTCACAGAAGATCAGGGTCACTTGACGAAGCAGCTGAAGACAGTAGTGACAATGGAGGAAGCACACCAAAGAAGAAAACAGCCATTGAGGAACAATGGGAGAGATCTGGAGGCTTCGAACTCACCTCCGTGGAACAGGAGACGTATGAGAAATACTTCTATGGAACTGAGCATTGGAACTACTTCACGAATGATGAAGACCTGGGCCCTGTTATACTGTCCATTAAGCAGGAGACGCTCAATGGCAGGGATCAGTTCAGGTATGTTATTTTTAAGGGGTAATTATTTTTCAAACAGACTAACAGCCAACCTGATAGAAAGTTGTCTGTATATAGACGCCTGCAGCATCAACTTTGTGAATTCATTGCACGTCTTGGGATTTCAGGTTGCTAGATGCTATTTGACGACAGAAGTGGGTACATGGGTGTTGTGGATTTGGGTGTTACTTTTAAAGTGGGATTTTAATTTTCCTCAATTCTGTTGATTGTAAACATTGTCATACAGAGTTTGGAATAAGATTAAAAGTTTCAAACCCTTTTTTATTACGATGTGAAATTATGTTAAAAATGCCATGAATAAAGTATGTGAGAAAAACAGATTCTAAATAATTGTACTGCAATGCTATTTTGGTATTCCATAACATTCATCTTGCCACAACACTCCAGACGACCATTATTTAGAGCTGGTCTCTAAAGGGGCAAAATACCTCAAACACTCAAAACATACACTCGGGTCTCCGGAGAAACGCCGAATATTCCAGCAACGCTAACAATGACCTAATATTATAAGGTTCTCAGCGAATCGATGAGGTACTCGAGCATGTTTATATCTATCGAAACTCTCGGAATGTACTGAATCCTATCATAACGCACGGATATAGCCAGAAACGGAATTTAATTAAATATAATTATGTTAAACCGATATTCTACTGTACAGTAAGCCGACGAGTGATTAGCAAAATATGAAATTCCTATCACGGCGAAGACCGCCATCTTTGCCGGCGCCATTTTGAAGTTAATTACTGTTTTATTATTGTAATGGCTAATAGAATAATTCTATGGCAGCTTTGGTTTTTTTTTTTTTTTTGTTTCTTGGTTTTTGTTGCTGATATGGTGTTTTTATCACACCATTAAATAGAAGCTTTTTTTTGTAATATTTAACTATTACTTAACTTGCCTTATTTACAAACAACTTATTTATCTCACATAACAATCTTTTAAAAATAAATCGTTTAGGCGTAGGTAAGTTGCAAAAAAATGATTCTCTTTTTTCTGTTTCGTAAAACAAATAACTTTATTTATTTATTTTATTATATTATTTATGTACACACTGTTAAATAGATACAGATACATAATTATAATTTTGATGACAAACGTACAAAAAAAGTAACAGTTAAAAAGTAAAGGTAGGTAAATTTCGCGTATTTTACTCTCAATATAAATGGGAGTGCTATCTACCGCCGTGGGGTGCATTTTAATTAAAAATGGCAAGGTATTGTAAAACGGAATGGGCTTTGTATAGTGTTTGTAGGAGCTATAATTAACTGGCCTGTAACGGCGATGACCTCACTCGGGTTTACCTCCACGACCCTCTCGTAAACCAAGAATTCAATTAGCATAATGTAGAAGCAAGGTGTTTAACTCCCTAAGGCCACTCAATAATCTTTAGTATGGCGGCGTGAATACACAATACATCAACGAAAATGTTTAGAGTTATCCGTATCACTTGTCCCTTTCACACTTCCATTTCCTTAATTAAGGTAATTTTCATTAGACTTCTATTTCTCGTATCGCAAAGACAATCCGACCTACAGCCAAGTCGTTCGTAAGTCTCAAAAAGCAATAAATGTCACAAATGGCCTTTAATGGCAGCGAGCGCAGTTGTAAAGGGGGGTAGATAGGCGATTCCAATGTGGCCTCACCCTAACACACGTAAAAGGTGTTATTACAATTCTACCGAATTTTAATTATACCATAAGGTATTTAATTAAACCAAAATTCGTATCACAAAGTTCGTTACATTGGCAGCACTTAGAAAATGTTGGTGAAATTTTCATAACCAAGCAGATATTCCGTACAATGTTTTATACAAGTTATCTTCAATGTAATCACATTCCTGTCTCAGAAATATGAGAGACCAGTGCCATCACTTTTAGTAGAATATCTCTGGAATTTTAGACGGCCGGCCATTGATGGTTTTATTAAACATTCATGATCAAATACTTTTAGGTTTAATTTGGTTATTTTGTTGGAGTTTATTTCGTATTGCCTAAAAATTACCTGTATGTATATATAGGGTGCGCAAAACACGTAAAAAATAGTTTTTCAATTACGGTTGTAGAAATAGATCTCAATTATTTATTTAACAACATTTTCGAAGTCGAGGTAGAGGCGGGTGGCCGCGTCTACCTTTGAAGTCATATTTCCTCAGAGAAATGGAATTCAATTTGATCGTGAATATCGTGATACATCACCCTCCTGAAGGCCTTGGTTCCGTAAACTTTGGCATTTTTATTACAGGCCTTTGGAAATGATTGAAAGAACGACGCAATGGTTCCGGATATTTTCGTGGCATTTCCACTTTTTTTCTACATAATGTCCACACGTAACAACTGTAATTATTAAAGCGTTGAAATTGTATTAAAAGAGTAAATGCGTTATTGCATTAATGTCTTCGAAATGTCATTGGAGTAAGTACTAATTGTATTTATTTTATTTGTAGTCCATAAAGTTCTATGTTGAAATGTAGTCCTAAATATTGCTATGAAAGTGCTCTTCTATGATTAACTACTTACTACATATCATGCCATCCAGGAAAAACAATCTTCCCTTGATTTCACTAAGTACAAAATAAAACTTAACCTTTAAAATGCTAAATGTAGGCATACTTACCCTTCATCAGATCGCTATCCAGATTAGCAATATTCTTCAACGAGACTATCGCGTGTCCAGCCATCGTTAACCCACGCGTGGTCACTGCTTGCAAAGGCCAATACATATATAGCTGTGCAAAATCAAACCATAGTGTAACTACTTACAGTGGTTCATCGTCCATACATCTAATAGAACCCGAGAAAATTATTTTTATATGTTTCCCGATACCTTAGTATATTATACCTACTTATGTACCGAAATGCAGTGTGGCAGTTCGGGAAATAAATTCCACCCACTTACCTCCCGACCATCTGAACCACTGTAAGTAGCTACACTGTGTCTGTCATCATGCGATCGTCTTTGATGTTTTACTGTAAGCCTATATTTATTATTTAACATTGGCTAATATTGACCCTGATGCCTGATTTACATGCAGTTGGATAGGAAAGGGTTTGTTTGAAGTGTTGGGCGTATTGGACAATTCAAATTGGCTATTTCAAACAGCCTGTATATGGATGTGTTTGGAGATAATCAATGTTGCTTTAAAGTGTTAATTTCATAGCTTTCAACAACTTTGGCACCTTTACTATGCCATTTTTTTTGGGTGGGAATTTATCAAATAACTTCTCCCGCTCTGGCCGGAGCGGGAGAAGTTTCAGACTCTTACTGACTAAAACCCACCCGTGTTCCTTCAGTTGCCTGTACATTGCCAGGGGCCACGGTATCCCTTTCAGACTTTCCCGCGACCCCGGCAGGCATCGGTCCTAGCGGACCCCGTCAGTTGTGCTGACATCTCTTTGAGGCGCGCGGGCCTGGTCCTTATCGGAGGGCGCGAAATTTGCCTCTCCCTCACGCATCCCGCCTCCTCCTTCGCGAGCATTACTGCTTCGCAGAAGGAGGTGACGGCTTCCCACACCCTCTCGCTCCGTACCATGGCCTGGACCAGGGCCGGACGCGAGAGATCACTGTCGCCGATCGCCTCCACAAGGACACGGCGGTGCCCCGCCCAAGCCAGACCTCCACTGTATGCTCCACCGTGTCCTCCGGGCGATCAGTGGTGACACCCGGGCGTTTTCTCCCGCCTTATGCGGAACAAGAACCTCCCGAAACAGCCGTGTCCGGTGAGAACCTACACTGGGGTTTACAAGGCCTAAAATTATTGTTCTAAATCCATGAATATACTACATTTCTCAGACGCCCTAGTACAAACTCGCGATGTAAATTCGAACGATTTTTCGATCGAAAATATTACTATCCTATAGCATTTTGGTTAATTTTTTTGCGACAGTCACATTTGGTATTACCCATAGATACGATTAAAGTCTAAATCCTATACTATTAAATGAGCAATACTTGTATATATAATTATTTGTAATCACGTTCTCGAAAACGGCACAACGATTTCGATAAAAGTTGCAGAGGGTTTACGGGGGCGAAAAATCGATCAAGCTAAGTCTCATATCTGGGAAAAATCATTTTCTCTATTTTCACCCGAGCAGAGCTCGGTCGACCAGGAACTAAATACAGTAGGTATTTAGCACCTGGTCGAGCTCTGCTATGTGCGAAAGGAGTATTTAATTTTTTTATAAAAACGTTCGCATTTACGACACGTTAACTCCGCGAGATCGTGCTAAGCCCACGTTATATTAATAACTTCATTAATTTTGAAGGTTCTAGGTAAAAAACAATATCTACTATTAACAATGTAAGTAAGTACATATGTTTACAATGGAAACTAATTAAATGAAAAGTGGCTGACTTTGATGTAGACTTCGGAAACAAAGACAAAAAAAATCGTTTTACTGAAGATCTCCGTAAATAAACTAGGATTGTTTAATTGGCCTCAGCTATAAATGAAAGTTAAATATTTCCTAAATCTTTCTCTATGAATCGCTACAAGTGAAAAATCATTGCTAGTTGAGTAATTGAAAGTTTTAGACGAATAACTGTTACAGTGAAAATCCCTAATCTCACGGATAAAATCGTTGTGCAACCCGGAGTGCAAAACATAAAAAATCTAGTCGGTACTATCGCCTAAGTAATAAGGTCGAAAACTGGTCTAAGCAATAAGGTCGAAAAGTGGTCAGGCGCGTGTGTCTGCGATAGTACCTAATTACTTTGAACAACATTTAAGAATTCCGATTTAGATACAACAGCAGAAAGCCACAAAGCATACAAAAATTAAATGATTATTTTGGCATTACAAAAGTCAGCTCTAGTTTTGACAGGCACCACTTCGCTAACGATACAAATTACATTAAAATCATCCAGAAATTGTTCTCCATCAACAATATTTTCCCTCATCGTATTAATTTTCATTAGACAGCTGTCAAGAGATCTTAAAATAAGCTGTCGACTTCAATAATAGCTGGAACGAGGTTATTATAATTATCTACATTCTTGTGGCGAAGCTCGGTGATCTCATCAGCAATTAATTAAGCTTTAAACTTAAGCCATAAAAAATAGAAACATTTGGTTAACGTATTAAGAATTGCAATAATTGTTTTCTGATCCAGAAGTAGCGTACGAAAAGGCTGAAATACCTAATATACTTTTTTTTCTTTTATAGGGTTCCGTACCACGAAAGGAAAAAACGGAACCCTTATAAAATCACTCGTGTGTCTGTCTGGCTGGCTGGCTGGGTGCCTGTCTGTCTGTGCGTCTGTCACAGCCAATTTGCTCCGAATCTACTAGACCAATTTAGTTGAAATTTGGAACACGTATGATCTTCTGTGACTCCAACACGGACGTATAACGTAAATAAATGAATTTTGAATACGGAGGTCACTTTTTGGGGGCAACTAGGAAAATTTAAAAAAAAGTTTTGCAAACTGTACCGTGTGACATATGAAATGAAAGGGCTTTTTTTATAATTTTAAAATGCTTTTAAAGACATTTAAGAAAATAGTTCCCCGAAACTACTGAGACAATTTTTGTTTTTAATTCAGAGAATGTTTCTTTACTCATAGATTTCTTTGTCTTAAAATAACATGGTAAATCTCTCAATATTCTGCGTACAAACTTACATTTGCAGTTGGAATGTATGGGAAACCATTTTTTTCAACTACAATGTTATGTCTCTTCTTGGGATAAATTTATCCCAACTACGGATCCTTCATTGTGCTTGGTCCGACACGCACTAGGCTGAAAAGCCTTAGTAAAGTAATTTTGTAAAGCTTTAGTATAGTAATTTTGTAAAATACTAGCAGAAGGCCAATTATTCTGGTATTTATGTTAACATGTTCATAATCACGTCGCAATCTCATCTCAGCATCAACCAATGTCAAAAACTAATAGAAAATGTAGTTATTATGTGAGGTAAATTGATTGTAATTTTGACAGATTGAGACTGAAACTAGAATACGTTCCTTAAAATACGGGAATTGCCCCTCAGGTATTAGCTTAACTAAAAGAAACAATAAAATGAAAAGCTTGTTTTCCCACCCAGTTAAAATGAAGAGCCCATCGACATTTTCATTTACTCCGGACTTTCCCTTTACTAATAAACTGAAACTCGTATTTTATTGTCAATCAAGTTGATTTCATTTTGGGCTGCCACGAAACGGACGTGTCGGAAAAGAGTAATATTTTCCCCGAATTTTCCGCGAATTTCAGTTCTTTCTCGCGGAAATTCGAATACATTTTCAGCTGCATCGTTAGGTTAATCAAAATCTTTTATTTTTATTTAAAAAAAGTGTCTTACCTTTACTTGCTTTGCGGTTTGGTAGTTACTGTTTTCTTCTCGAGTAGAATATAGAACGAGGAGTAGGTAGTTGGTAAATAAATTATTGTCAAAGCAAATTGAGCTGAGCCCTGAGCCTACAAAGAACAAAACACTACATCATATAAAATCAAGACACGCCGCAAAAATGTCTCCCTTTTACATAGGTATTGCTCGCAGGGAGATGCCTCGGCTGCTCACCGTAAATTCCGGCATTTTCATTATTCTCTGTCATAGGAAAACTGAAACGGCGAGACAACGGGAGCATTTAATTAAAAATGTTGGCTGTTCAAATTTTTTGACTGGCTTCGCAGAATTAAAATATACGAATTCATCGCTAAGATTAACTAAGCTTACGTAATTATACATTTTATTTAGAAGATTAAAATATGCTGAAGATTTCTTTATATTGCGACGAAACGTTAGCTTAGTTTTTTTTTTTTTATCAGGACCTTAGCATAGAACAAAGGCCTAACGCCCTTAACTGACGTGGTCCGTAAGAGCCAATGCCTGCCGGGGTTGCGAGTTTGTCCGAAAGGGATATCGCGGCCCCGGCACACAGGCAACGGAAGGAACACGGGTGGGTTTTAGTCAGTAAAAGAAGTCTGACACGCCCTCCCGCTCCACCCAGACCGGGAGATGTTATTTGATAATTTCCCAAACTAAAAAAAAAGGCCAGACCCCCTTTGTTCTATGAACCATGTAACCTATGATTATTCATCTTTATTGCCTACATAAAATTTAATTCAAGAATTAACATTATGCTTGAAAACATTATATCAATTGTGTAAGTTTATGTTAATAACGATAACCGAATTGACTGTTGAATATCTGAAAACCCGAAGAGGAATATTTGTGGTAACATTGATTTTCTAAGAATTCATGCCCTGACTCATACATTTGTTGAAAATTGTCTAGCAAAGTGGGCTTGTCTCAAATGCCTATAATTTAAACATTTAATTTGGTGGATATACGAAGTAGGGAGTAAATGTAAAATACTGTAATTTTAACTCCACGTGTGTGACCCAACACGATAGTAGTAACAAATTAATTTTATAATTAATAGATATTATTATCGTTGTGGCGTGCCGTGTGTCCCCAGCTGCGAATAGGTCGCGCCCTAGCTTCCCGAGGGTCTCGTTATAAGCCACGATATGGGTATCAGCAGCCACTTGAACAATGATAAAATTATTTGGCAGTCCTAATGTGGCTGCCTGGTAGTTAGCGATCAATCATCGAGATTTATACGTTGGGGAGACCCATGTTTCATAGGAAAATTTACGGTAAGACCGAAGAAATATACAAATAATTACGGTTCTAAATACCTAGCAGTGTAATAACTACTTTGATGAAAATTCGAAGGTATTTTCCAAACAATCCAGTAGCAAGCGTGTTTGTTTACTCAATAGTAATTAGCAAGTGTTGCTAATTGTAGGCTTTTTACCTTCGGGGTTGTGAAGCCATTATCCCCGATGAATGCTTTCATTCCATTACTTATTCATTGATTCGTTCATTGAATACTAAGCCATCAACATATAGTGCAATGCAATTAATCTGAGTAATAGAACAATGATAATTAGGGCTAATTTGATCGATATGGTATTGTGATTGATATGTGTTATGACTGACGTGGAATTTTATCGATTTGCACTTCTAATTTGATCAGCATTAATGGTTTATCTATATACCTAGTAACTTGATGCCAAGAAACGTAAAGCAAAGACCATAAAGTTTATTAGTTTAGCCAGTTGCTATGATCTTTTACGTTTATGGTAAAAGTAGTCAGCTTGAAAATGGTAGTCATTCAGATTCTTCAGTCAATATTAATACGCTCTCAAATCTAACCCTGAAATTAACCCACCCGGAAACCACACACCCTTACAAACGAAATTACGAAAAATACCCAAACAGAGGAAATGAGTGGAGCAACGCAGTTAACCTAATTACAACCAAACAAAGCCAGAACAAATGACAGTCCCTAGCTGTTACTAGTTTAATTTCGCCGCGTCCATTATCTCGAGTCAACAAGTGACTACTGAGCTGGTGATAATTATAATTCTGTTTGCTCTTGCTCTGATGTGGTTCTTTCTTGCTGCGGTGCACCGGAGTAGTTGAGTGTTTAACTAGTGTGTGTCTATATACGTATTTACCCGACGATTCGGGCCTTAGTAAACACTAAATTCAGGGTACCATAATATACCCTCATTAATGAGATTTAACAGTTTTTTTGTATTAGTATTTCAACATTATTAACTTTCAGGGTTGGACATGGAATATAATAAAAGAGAATACTCCGCTCTTTGTACACCATAAGAATTAGGTACAAATATAAATGTAGAAATTTTACACAAACGTGAATGCGCGTATATTTTTTGACATAGTTTGTTTTATAATCGAAATAGAGCCATCACCTTGTTTGGTTTACTCCATTACATTGCGTCCATTATGCAGATTTACACCACATCTTCGACCATCTTTTTACCTGCAGTTTGCTTCCCGTAGCGTGTTCTGGATAAAGCTTGTTTTGAACACCTGCAGATTGCTCTTAACTACAGTTCTTCAATGATATGTCGGCGCTCGAATAAGTTGACAGGGAAGCACTTTTGGTAAACAGTTGTGAAATGTATTGAAAAAACAAGATGGTGCCGTTAGTTCCAATTTTTGCCACGCACCAAGTTATCATTGTAGGAATATCTATGATTTTTGCAACTAGAGAATCTATAGTTTGCCTTTTTACTCGATTAGTACCTAAACCTCTTTGGTCAGGCCCTCATTTTCTCGACAAACCCTTTCAGGCAAAACGTAAAGCTTCTAGTCGTTTTAATGCGAATGTAAACCAAATTCTGTTTGAGGTTCGAATGTGATTATCCCAGCTTAATACTTGTTGGCTTTTGCAAACCGCTTGCAAATTGTTTAATAGTTTTAGTCTTTTAGTAAGTATTTGTGTAGCCCGTCTCTTAGACCGAAATAATTCATTGATTGTGGTAATTACCTACGAAATGTTAATGTGATTTACATTATCGGAAAACTGCAAAAGTAGTGGATCTGGAAAATTAAGTAATTACGTCTATCTATGAAAATATTTCATATTAGTAAGTAGAAGTTGGTACTAAAACTCTTTGTGGAGGAGTTTGTCTAAGGAAAAACAATCTACTTGCCATATTTCCGTCCCCAAACAGCATTTCTGACTTACGGTTTTTAATAATTTTCCATCAGTTTAAACAACTTTTATAAAATGTGCAATAAATCTTTCCTTCTAGTTTACGGACCAACCCGATCTTAAAACATTGCCAACATAATAAAACGTACCTTCATTTACCAGAACTGCAACAGTACGCAAATATTAACCAACCCTCAAGAACCGTGACCCGTTTCCCGGAATCGACACTTAGCCCTTGTCGCTATTGAACTAGTTACACAATGTGTAGGCTTACTACGTCTGCGTATTTTTGTTTCAAGTTATATGAAAGATGTATGAAAGGTGTAGGTAGTAAAGATGACTCACCTACATTAAACTACAAAGACTTGTAGTATTTTTAAATCAACTCGCGTAAATTATGAGGTATAAATACTTATTTTTAAAAGAGTAACCGTGGAGTCTCTTGACGGCTCTTCTCCATAGGAAACGACCAATTGGAACCGTGCACCTAGCTTCTGACGTTTCATAAGTGCCCATGTAGGGTTATGTGAAAAAATATATTTTTAATTTTGAAATTTATGTAATGTAATAAATTTCACAGAACCTTAATAATATTATTTTTTGGATTTGTAAAATTAGCTTTGAGTTTGCTCTGTATGGATTCTCTGTGGTCTGAAATAAAGGTTTATTATTATTATAACCTTATTATTAGAAGTAATCGCTAAATCAGTATATTATTAGTTTTCTCACTGGCCGTTCACTCTGGCGGTCAAACTCAAAACTCAATATCAAAGCATTTATTTCAAATAAACAAATTACAGCCACTTTGGAATTGTCAAATGGTCGGTCAGTCAGAAAGATGAAGCTAGTTGCCCATTCCAAAGCGTAGTAGGTTCCTATGGAGAAGAATGGGCAAGAAACTCCACGGACACTCTTTTAAATCAAAATATGGTGACATCATTCATGTGAGAACAATTTAGAAAGACATACGCGTTATAAGCGTCCGTAATAAAAAGATAAAAACAATTCGAAAATTAAAGTACGTCACCATGTACTTACTTAACAGTAAAATTCTTGACATAACTGTTCATTCTTATAATAATATGGTACCTAATAGGTATGGTGATTGACAAATTCTTGGCATTGAATACCAAGTCAAACCTGTATTTGATTATCAACAAGACACATAAGCTAATCATTATCACTAATTTATTATGAAATTAACATTGTATAGCTCGTTCATAACATAATAGCTCAATTTATAAAGTACCTAAAATAGGAACTAACTTTTGATTTATTTATTAATTTTAAATATAACGGCCGAAGCCACGCTATTTTACAACATTTGATTAATATAAAAGAAAAATGTAAAAAAATAAAGGTTAAAGAAAATAAACTTAGAAATTTGTAGGTAAATACACGCACATGATATGCAGTCACACATTCTTCTCACAAAATTTCATACTTTCTGACCTGTGATAGAACTATACAGCAGTTACATTTAACCTCTTTTCACTCTAAATAACACAGAACAAACTACCAACTAATAATGGTTTTCCATTCATATATAAATTCGTAGGTATAGAGATTCATTGAATTTCAAAAGGATGCAGGAAGTCGGAACTTTAAGGTTTAAATAGAGCAAAAGTTCCCTTTTCGCGTACTACCTCAACCGTACAGCTGCTGTTACGTAGATATCTATTAGTTGCAGTACCTATCGAGATTTGAGAGCAATCGATGTTTATTGTAATTTTATCGGTAAGAAGATGAAGCAATTAAATGACATATTTTCTATGTGAAATCCTTATAAACACTCGCATCCGGTTTGCCTAATGTAGTTTTTTTTTTCCCACTGTTGGGAAAAAAGCCTTCCCAGTGCAACCAGCGGTAATTACGTAACACACATAAAATGACAATTGACAATGGGTAGTGCCAATGGGTTTCGTTTTGACAGTTCAGCCACGCTCATTGCGTTATTTATGTTGTTAAGCAGACGGTTTTTCAAACGTATGAAGCAATGGATTAGCAATATCCTTCAAAACCCTCTGATTGTGATTGAAAGTGTGTTATTAGGGTGCAGGTTTCTACTTATTTCTCACTCTACCTCGAACCAGCTCTCGCGGTACTCCTTATCTCAACTATAAAAGGCTATACACAACGTTTATAGTACTTACTTATATAAAATAAGTAAGTACTATAAACGTTGTGTATAGCCTTTTATTCTCATTGTATTATGGTCTTAGTTTACGTATTATTATTTTTATTTCTTAAATTTATGTTATGCACAAATACAGATATATATTTTTATTACTTATATGTATATATACTATGTTCAGCTGAATCACATTTCAGTGAAAAATAATACTTACCCGATTTATTATGTCACGCAGGGGTCGTCAATATGTCATTTCATAGGTAATTGCTGAAAACCAGCGCTGTCCGTCAAGTCACAGCATTTCGCTGAGCAATGACCTGTTCTTGCACAGATGCAACGCACAGCTTAATTTTTCTTATTATTTGTTACAAAAGTATTTAACTGTGCAATCGAAATTTTGTTTTTGTTATATTTTTGTTGTCATTTGCTAATGTCGCAAAAGTAATTACGCAATATTGTCTTTAGTCCGTGGCCTTGATATCAACCAATGAACAACATTGTCACATTTTTATTTATTGGTTGAATACGAGGCTTTTGGCTACTTTTGTATGTGTGTATTTTATGTATTTTTTTCTTTAAATGTGTGTCTTGTTTGTGCAGAATTAACAATTTTTCTTTCTTTTCTTTGTTTCTTTATTTTACTAAACGTTACTTTTTATCCCCCAGGATCCTAGTCCGGGCAATAAGCTACACGGTCCACGGTCTGATCCCGGCATCCTGCGTGTTCGCTGACCGGTACAACCGTGAAGAGGTGGTGCGTTCCCTGGGCAAGGAGGTCAATATAAACCCGCCGCTGATGCTGGGACAGCTGCCCGATACCCCGGAGGAACTGCTTAAACTTGACCAGGTGAGTTGGCGGAAGGTTATAATTTGATTTTACTTGTGTAGTCGAGCTATAAGCTCGAATTGTATCATATTAACATGAATATTATATTTAACTTTGCTAAATGCATAATATATTAGACAAATTCAGAGATATATAAACTTTAATAGATCTTGTTTTCGAGATAATCGCCCACAATTTCTTCAGATTATATTTATATTCGTAGTAAAATATAGTTTTGTAATTACGATTATTGATTACTTATAATTACGATCAGTTCTATTTAGTACGACCTCTCTTTGCATTCCTTAGGTTACTAATGAAGTCACGCGCAGACTGTAGGTGCTTTGTGAAAAGAAAAACGTGGAAAAACAAACGAAGAACGTATATAAACGATTGTTTCTGATAAAAGAATTAGAACAATCAACCAGTTACACTGTTATATTCGAATACCAACCTCGCGATTCGTATCCAACAATGGTCATTTACATCAAAAGAATGGAGCAAAAGCCTACCCACAAAATTACAGTGATTCAATTTAAAAAATGCTTTTGTAAGCCCCAAAATCGGTTTGTCATGCAAAAGCTACGTTTAATGAAAGTTGGAAGTTCAATCATCATAACCACAATATGGGTTTATGTCCTTTCCCGTTATTCGCCGCATAAAACTGCTGTTTTTCGCTTTCAGATGTTATTGAATTTCATTCATTTTTTTTTTACTTTTGATTGTATAATATTTGCTGTATTAGTATCGAAAACACACTTTAATCACGTGTTAATAGAAACTTTCCGTACGCATTGTACACAATGGGTTCATTACTTCGGTAGATTATGTAACCAGCCTTACACGTGTCGTCGAGTCCTTACAGGTCCGTATCTACTTGAGGTAAGGGTGAGCACACACAACCGACTAAACAAACATTGAAGAAAATCACGACCAAAACCCGTCTTATCTCATTTGGCATTCGGCCCGAAGCGAACTCAGGATCGCAAGTAAATTAGCAGTAAAACCTTTCCCTCGCTGCGATTGTTTTTTCAGTTCCCAATTACGAATAAACGACGCCGCCGCTTACTGCCGTGAAACATTGATGACACCCGTTAGTCGTGAGGACGAAGAGAACTTAGAGAACGTAGAGGGACGACTATCGGCGCTCTCCTCGTACACCCAAGGGGGAACGTGCCTCTCCATAGCTCGAGCTAATCACAGTAATGGAGTAATGACAAGTTAGACGCAACTACTTCTCCCTCACAAACTTCATGCTCACATGAAATCCTGTACGATGGAACATATTAAAATATTACGTGGCTGTGTTGTAACTTTGAATTGGAAACGCGAGTTAGTGTGTGGAACGTCGCTAATTACTCTGAAGTTGAGCGAGACAACCAGCCATTTAAATAAACTTCAGACGGTTGCCGTACCTTGTAGAGTAAATACAAAGGTAATTGTTTGAATGATTAAGTTTTAAGCGTTCTTAATTGAGTATGCTTTTGATATAATTAATGCATCAGGCAATTAAGGCGTATTGCCATAGGGTTTGGCAGTACGCCAAAAGAATAAGATAAATAAAGAAGGCGTGCAATAATTCTCAATAATCCCCTTCTATTCAATATAAACTAAAATTTGGCACAGATTTTCTCCTCAAACACTACTCACTAACAAACCGAACACTACACACTACACTTTTCTATTTTAATTGAATAAAATCTATTAAACCATTGTTTTGACCACTTTGTGCAATTTTACTCGTAATAGGTACTATAACGTAAGCCAAACAATAACATCCTATAAATCACTGTAGTTACCTTTAAATAACAGAATGATGAAAAGTGAAACAAAACCCAAACAACCACTACCGTTAAAAAACAATACAATAAACGTCAACATTCAAATAAACGTATTTTACAAACGTCAGTATTTTTACTGTGAGCCTTTAACACAGATAAAAGGAAAATGTACGTAAAAATCTGGAGCAAAAGATTCAATTTTGAGTGTAGATGTTGTTAAGCAAGTTTGTTCGATCCAGTGAACTGCCAATTTTCATTAGTATGTTACCGTACGTTTATAGTCGTAAGTCGGAAGTTTGTTGAGATCGGCTTGTCGCTGTCCGTCCTTCGCATTTCAAATTTACCGTATATGTCGGCTCTTTGAATATAGCAGTGAGTGGGGTTTTCATGGATTTAGTTCCTGCCAATATAATGGAAATACAAAAAAAAACTATGTTTTGGCCCAATACACATCTATTTATTTTTAAACCTGGCCATAACGGAAAGGTAGAATATTTTATTGCCTACTGAAACCATAATCATCTAGTCGTCGGCTCTTTGCACATGCTTGTACGTATTGACTCCTACCTGGACCCGCGTTGCCGTCAACCGTAATTACCAAGTGCAAAGGGCAACTGATAGAAATCCGACGACTGACGAAACACGAATTTTGCCGAGGGACGTTAAGAAAATATTTGTACTGTACATAATTGATATGTCAAACTGTCCAATGATTTGAATTCCCTGGCAACATACTATACATAATTACACTAATTAACTGTTACTTAAAATTAATAAAACAATTATATAATTTTAGGGCAATACGAGGATGCCCTTAAATTATTGAAAAGTTATTAAGGTTCGTATCTCAGTTACTACTATAAAAAACACAAATCGTCTACGGTAGATAGAGTCATACTGAAAATACGCTTACCTACCTAATTGATGTGCTGTATGAAATACAGTAGGCGCTCGGTAATCCGGCACCCATTTTTGTTCGCCTATGTCCGTATTATTGGAAACGTGTTATTGGATTTCTATGGAAAATGTCGGCTAACTAGTAAAAAATAATTTTAACACAGATTTGTATAGTAAAAAACATTTATTAGTTAACGTTATAATACTTACTCGTAGAATCGAACCGGGCTGCAGAACGACAGAGGAACGGAGAACAAACAAAAACTTACTTACCTCAAAACGACGACATGTCGTAAAAGATGAAAAAGTTAATTCCTCTGTACAGTAGACAAAATAAATTGAGGGACTCCGAATGATTTTCGTGAATAATAAATAACCTCTAGAAGCGTTTCAGGAGATAGCTACAATAATCTACATAATAAAAATCAAAATTAAATAGTATTATTAGTTCATTATTATTCAAAGTAAAAGTCACTCATATGTAATGAAGGGCGAACGTCCCAACATTTTTCGGCATTTCAAGGGTAGCTTATAACAAATTCCATTACCGATAGGCACCTATCTGTTCAAAAGACACGGGCCGAACACTATTAATAACAGCTTTTCAATCTTCTTTTCTTCTACACACTTTTCTTGATTGAAATCTGTAAATAAGAAAAGCATCTGTAACTTTTTCCTTGACTATAACGTAATCTGACCGAAAACATGAAGTACAGTAACGCAGCTTGACATGGATGGTTTACAAGAAGTCGGACCAAACGTTACGAACCGTTCGCAATTTTTCTAGAAGAGATTGTTTTAGATCGATGTAGACGGCCACTTCCACCTGAATGATTTATGATCTTCGGACTCTTTAGCTTTGGTTGTTTTTCTTAAATGTTTCCCTGATTATAGAATGACTGGAAGTAGAGGATTCTTAAATGGTTAACCAATGGAAACTGCTATCGATATCAGGCGATTTGGTTGCAAAGTTTCTAGAGAAGAGATAAACTGGATATATACTGCTCTAAAAAATCTGGATACAAGTTTCTGATTTCAATCTCACATCGTTTTGCTTAATTCTATCCTTGTGAATCCGGATTTGGATTCTTCAATAGAATAAGTTTTATCTGTGCTACGTATTAACTAACTTCCAATAAAAATTCTCAGACATTCAAAAACCAGTCAACTGCTAGCATGACACCATTTAGGATCAATTTTCAAAAGCTTCGCACGGAAACATTAAGCTACCCTCAGTTTCTCCCTTACCTTATCTCTGCTTTTTCTGCGTTAAACGTTAACGACGTCATAAAATGTGTTTCTTTTACAATTGCCCTTACAATCGTGGATCACATCAACCCACCCCTTAACCTTACCAGTCACCTGTATCTGAAACTAGCTTATGCCCGCGGCTTCGCCCGCGTGGAGGTGGGAAATTATCCCAAGGGAACGTACTACCGGAATAAAAAGTATCCTATGTCCTAATCCAGGTCATGGTCTCCCCATGTGCCAAATTTTATTCAAATCCGTTCAGCGATTTTAGCGTGAAATAGTAACAAACAAACTCACTTTCGCATGATTCACAAAATCTATATGTTCAAGAAAGTTTTAACGAATATTCAAATCGCTTTTGTTGACAACATCTCTTCCTTTCATTTTAAATGATAATCCTTATTATGGTCTTTGTCACCTCGACTTTTCCGTTTAGGCAGATTTATATTCGATAAAGCTTTCATTGGTTCTTGACAACTTTTTTCTTTTGGAGATAATGTCACTTTTATCATAATCTCTTCTGGCACTTCGCCAAGTACTTTATAATTATCGTTATAAATCATATAGTTCTCACAGATACATAATATCTATCTACCATGTAATATTCCCCATCTGTATCGCAACATGCATCAGGGTGACATCATCTTTATTACGTCAGACCGTTTCCATCCACTTTTCATATCCATTTTATATGCAATTTCTGCCCAACTATTTTGACATAAACATTTCACTGATACAAAAAACGCTAGTAAAGTAAACATAAAGTATTCCTGGGTTGTGACCCGCAGCGAATATACATGTACGCGAGCATACCAACTAGGTATGTACGGTACTTTATGTCTCCTTTATTAGGTAGTAGAACAGCAGTAAAATGTGTTCTCATCAAACGAAATGTTCGTCTAGTCTGTGTTTGTTACTGTGAGGTGAAATATCGCAGTCTGATGTATGCGAGCTCACGGTGAAGCAGTTGCTACCAAGGATCCTACGTCGATAAGTTTTATGGAACAAATATATGTGGTATAAAATAGATTTACAATTCCTCTAAATTTTACTTCAGAGAATGTAGTCTAAAATTGCAATTTATTACCGTTAGTGCGTCAACACCACAAGTTTATTTTTAAAGGATCTCGACTCTACGCTTCTTGAATCATTACAATGTTCACCAAAACATTTCTGAAATATCCAAATAAACAATTATTAATTCCCACTTGAGACAACTCTGTTTTGTGTTAAATTGAGTGGAGTTTCGTGTCGCCCACAAGTTGCTTTTAACCTTCTGTCCATCAATTGGAATAGATACGTATTGGACCCACTCAAATATTAATTAGGCTTTCTGAACCACTACTGGCGGTACCTTTTAAACTATTCAATAGACAGAAACTATAATCCCAATTTGAACTGTTATTGAAATATTGATTAATACTAGTGGTCGTCCAGTGGTCGAAATTCGACCATAATTCATTTAAAAAAAAGTTTGATAGGATTGCTTAGGATAGTACATACTAATTCCATGCTTCCATGTCATTATTCTAAGGTAGCCATCTTTAACCATTGTGTGTCAAACGTATGGTAGTGTGTGTAATGTTTTTTTTTTTTTTCTAATGCTTATTATATAAAAATATTATCTTTCTGAACTCGTTCTCTATATAAACTTTAACTGTGCCAAATTTCATACTCCTCCGTCCGCGTAATTTTCGGAAAAAGGCCTACAAAGTTTTCTTCACGTATTAATATTTTGGATGTCATATTACCGTGGAACAAAAAACTTTCGAATTACATCCTTGATGCAAATTTCAGAAATATGGGATACAAAAACAGCCAAACGGCCCATACTTTACTCAATCAAGAGTCCATAATCGTCCAAGTCCAACCTTCTTAAGTTCTGAACGATTGTCACGAACCTACAGTTATTCCGATAGGTTCGGAAAGTCTGACAACCAGTTTTATCAAGGGGTATCGTAGTACCCAGTTACTGGGCTGTGAGGGAGATGTTAAATACCGGTATTCAGCTGCATCCGGTTAGAATGGAAGCTGACCCCAACATAGTAGGGAACAGGCTAGGCAGTTGTAGAAAAAGGTTGGGAAAATAGAAAAGTATATGCTAAATACTCTAAATCTTTCTCTTGTCGGTAAACTTTGAAATCATATTAGTACCAAAAAGCTTTTAGTTGTAATGTTCCCTACTTTTCGACTTTCGTATAAATATTACCTAGGTATTTTGAATACATTCTACCGGCGTATTTCTGATTTTATTATATTTATGATCTTGAATACCGGTGAGGGAAATATTGTTGATACCAGGCAGGATGGTGGATTACCTACATATTTGCCGAGAAGAAATTCACGAGCATTGTCAATTTATAGGAAATCTCGGGAACGGAAATACATGTAAGATCTGGTGCTCTTCAGCCAAATACATAACAAAAAAAACCGGTAATCTAGTCGAATTTTCCGTCCCCTCGATCGCATCGAAATAGATTAACAAGTGTCCCTAGAGAAACTAGATTCGATACCAAAAAGCAAGTATTCATATTAATCCGGATTACGGTTCTTAAATGTTAATTTCTTTCGTCGAAATTGGTACACTCCGATCATTTCGTAATTGAGAATAAAGATCTAAACGCTTTTAGTATTATTTTATGAGCGAGCGAAAGTTCTTTCTTCACTTCAAGATAAATATTTTATTTGTAATGCCTTCTTACATCTGATTGTTGACGGCTTCTGCTCCATTATACTCGGAATTTTCATCAAAATGACGTTAAAAACCAGTACCCTAATTGCATAATACAAGATCAATCAGGATCTGAACCGTTTTTAAACAGATTGCTAATTCATTGCTTCAAAAGCTCGAAAAAAAAATCTGCTCAACTACGTTAATAACGCAATGAATGTTGTTGAACTGTCAAAATGAAACAGACTAGTCGTAATCGTTTACGAAAATGTGTTACGTAGGTAATTAGATAGCTGGAGCTTTCAAAGCAATTTTTTTATATCGTCGGGCTTAGCTTGCAAGCGTCTCTAATAATAAATCTAGTTCATCAGTGAAGTGGACACTGTTTTTATTAAAGCGGGACTTCGGGGATCATTGTATGAAGGCTGAGATAGGAAAGGTAATGAGCGACGTCCCTGAGGCCCCTGCCGATCGAAGACTAGCGGCATTCTGATCAAAGACGTCATGCAAGAATAAATTGCTACCCCTACTTCTTATTTAATTCGTAATATAAACACTGTTTCTGGGAAAATCGCAGTCATCTTACCTTGGAATGCTGTCCCTGAAAATCTTTTTAGAACAATGAAAGAGCTGTAGCCATTAATTTTCTAACTTATTTTATAGGTATTTTGTACCGACCTTTTTTAGTTAAATTTTTAGTGTTTGTCAGCAAAGCCTTATAAATTATTTGTAAGTTTCCCGAACAGAATAAAAAAATAAAAAGGATAAAATCAGAAACGAAGTTATCCGGAAAAGAACTGGAGTTACCGATTCAATTTAGCTTGCAGAGTAAGCAAGCTAAATTGACAGTGGGGTTGCCATGTCTATTGATGGACCGATGGCCGGTGGAACAGACGAGCCCAGGGGGCCTAGTCTCTAAGGGAAATCCGTAGTTTCGGGCGTAGTTACGGGCGCGTCGCTCTCTTTCTCGCTTACGGTATGTCCGTAAGTGAGACGGAGAACAAAGCGCCCGTAACGACGACCGAAACTACGGACTGCGCTTAGGGACTAGGCCCCCTGGAGTGGAGACCGCGTATATGGTGGGGTAGGATGTTGTGGCGTAGCCTGGGAGAGGTCTATGTACAGCAGTGGACTGCTATAAACTGAGATGACTGTTTGATAAAATTTAAAAAAACTGCCCCGCTAAAAACGAACTCAAAAGTAAAAAACAAGTTGTATTAGTTATAAGATGAATATAATTGTCATTGCTGTCAGGGGACCGTTGTGTCGTTGTGTGGAACACTTTTTATATAAGAGGTATGATAGGAGGATTCTAAAGATACCCATACATCCACATCTGTTCAGGCATTTAAAAGTTATGGTGGAACAAAGAAACTCACATGCATACATACATGAACCCTGAAACATTTCACTCCTTTTTGGGCAGTCATTTCAAAAGATAGTGAATGTTTTCTACAGCATAAAGCAACAAAAAAAATTGACATTACATACACACTTGAAGTTTTAATAATTCAGGATTGATATAAAATTTACCGAAATATTTCTCGTCATAATGTTTTGAGACTTTATTTCTACACTCAAGTCGTTCCTGAATAGCAATAAAGGACAGGATTTCCTTTCGATTGATAGTTTATTTCATATAGGTTAAGGAATTGGTACTTAAGCTGTGTCCAGTGACTTGTAGGTATAAAGGTACTCGACAATATTGGGAAAACGTAAATGAAATCCTGTCAGCAGTGTGATAATGATGTGGGGAATATTAACTTACAAAAAATAATTTTCTGATTTCAGGTGTTTATAAAGTCGGAGCTAAAAGTCGGCGTCATATACGTGAAGGAGAACCAGTACACAGAAGAAGAAATTCTGGACAATAACGAAAACTCGCCTATGTTCGAAGAGTTCCTGCAAGTTTTAGGGGAGAAAGTCAGACTTAAAGGTAGGTTCTATTGTGTTTATTTACCATAATTGCGGGGACAGACCAAGTTTTACAAAGCCTTAAAAGGGCATCTTATCCATTTAACCAAACCTTCTTAACGACAAGTCGTTTAAAAGAGAACAACAATTTGGGTCCTTAATGAAACAGCCATAAAATTGCAGCTAACTCGCAACTATGGTTCGTTTTCTTGAGTAATAAAACCTCTTTTACCTGGCCCAGAATAATGAAACAAGATGCAATCATCTGTAACTCTAATTAGATTCGTAATTTTCACAGGTTTCGACAAATACAAGGGCGGTTTAGACACAGTGCACGATCTGACTGGCTTGTATTCCGTATACACAAACTGGAGAGGAATAGAAATCATGTTCCACGTATCAACTCTACTGCCATACGAGAGACATGACCCTCAGAAATTACAAAGGAAACGTCATATAGGCAACGATATCGTTTGCGTCGTTTTTCTGGAAGCTGATAACACTGCGTTCTCCCCGGCTTGTATCAAGAGCCACTTCTTGCATACATTTATTCTAGGTAAGTCGAATGACTATATTGAACGTTGAGATTTTTTTATTGATGGATATTCCTAATTTTATTAGAAACTTTCGCAATTTCTGGTCCTTTTGTTATACCCTCACAGAGAGGAGGCCTGTGTCCCAGTAGTGGGAACTTGTTAGACCAATTATGCGTATGCTTGTTACACACTCGCACTTTACTGATTCGTAAAATCTTGTTAGCAACATTCTTCAATAAACTTTTTAATCAAATAATTAAATCATTCGCAGTCCGAGTATCGGCTAAGATCAAGCGTCGGCCAACGCGATACGAGGTGTCAGTGGTCACTCGAGATGAAGTGGGGGCGTACAAGCCTTACTTGTGGGAGCAAAGCGTCTTTGACAAGGGCCCCATGTTCAGGTAAGACATAACACAACATAAAATATATATGAGTTGACTTAAATATACTAAAAGCTGATCCGAATATAGTTATTTATTTGAAAAAAGGCACGTTTCTTTAAAGACGGTACCTATATGATCAGATATAGCATTAGATCAAATATCAGAGGGCGAGTTAATCGTAGTTAAACTCAAAACCGGGATGCAAACACCGCACTATTTGCCAATTTAACTTAAGACCTCATCATACCCACCAGCCGCACATCCAACGGTAAACAAATGAGTCGGTTAAGTTTATCCCGAAACTATACGTACATCTACCTTGCAAATATTGAGTTTGTACCGATATTAGAACTGAAATCTAAATCCTTCTGTTACAACTGGATCAAAACTATTGCAATTAGTTTTAATGAGAACTTGCATAGGTTAAATAAAGTTATAATTGACCGCAGTGAACCTATGCGAGACGTAGCCGAAAGTTTTTGATGAGAAGATATGAGAATTGGGTATAACTACTATTTGTGTTGTAAAGTCCATATAACGAAAGGTGAAACTTGTTGATTTGGACTCTCTATTTCACGCTTACCCAAAGTACACTCTACACCCCCTCCCCAACCTACCGCAACTGTAATTTTGAAAATTGTTGATGTTATTTCAAAAAAACTTTTCGCATTTCTCAGGTCGCATTCACCATATTTTTTCAGAGAATGGTTGCTGACCAAGATAGTGAATGGAGAAAGAGCTTCATACTCCGCACCCAAATTCGCGAGAATGCAAGAAAGAACTCGCAGCCAAATGCTAGAAGACATCGTCGCTAACTTGCAGAACCATGCCGAAACTGGACAAATACCGAAACCTTACCGAAGAGGTATGTCGTGCAGGCACTTCTTTTTATACGCTTTCCTACTTTTATTGAATAAATGAGTTTTACAAAGACCATTCTGCTGGATTAAAAATTGATATTCCATATACAATGTTTTTAACTACCACTTCGAACTATTTAAAATAAAACTCACCTGCAATAAGTCATTAGTGTTTGTTTCGTTTGTTCTCAAAGATTTAAATGCATTGGTATGAGCATGCATATTAGTTTCTTCCATAATATTGTGTTTCACACGCAATCATCACACGATCAGAACAATACGATTATGGTTATGAAGCAAAGTCCAGTCATCACATTATGATCTAAGAACACACTTTCAAGGAAAAACGGAAAGTCGATTAATATCTGCCAAAACCACGCAATAAAACATTTGTAAGGGATAATTCAAGGCCCACCTGCAGCACAAATTTTCAAAAACATATTTCTATCTCTTTCATCTTCAAACGATTGACAGAAATAGAATAATATTTTAAATTCGTTTAGCACTAAATGTATTTTGTGATTTGCGGTGCAAGTAAGCCTTGGATTATCCCTTCCAAATATTTTGTTGCGTGGTTTTGGCAGTTATTATTCCAGCTTTTCGTTTTCCTAAGGACTGTACAATAAAGTATGGATTATTTAATCTCCAGGTTCATGGCGTCCCATCGGTCACATGCGACCGTCCTCACCTCTCCTGGACTCCGTGCGGGATCAGTTTGAGGACTACGATCAACTCGCTAAGGACTTCACAAGAGTCTTCCTCAACAGCGAACTGAATATGGCACAGAATGCCCAGCTGTTTGATGTGGTGTTCCTGGTGGGACAATCAAAGCAGAAGACCAAGTTTATAGGTGTTCGGGCCATTCTTGGAGTTCGGAGCAGGTGATTATTGATTATTATTTCAAATAGTTATTGAATTGAGGTGTTTCTTTAAGCCATGGTTTCTTATTAAACTCACTTTCTTTGAATAATGGATTATAATTGATTATTCTCGCTAAAGTATCTTTTTTTTGTGCCCTAAATTCTCATGTTATTTTCGAGCTACGTTCTTTTTCACTTCTGACAGATATGTCCTGCCCATTCTTATTTTAAATGGACAGTTTTTTAACGCTCCAAAAATAATTTGACAAATGATCATGCCAGTATTCATGCTTACTTTTACGGAAACTATAGACTAGGCATTGTATTTTTTTTTATAGTTTCATGTTTGTCTTACAACACGAACATAAAAATTCTTATTATTAACCCTAATTGTCTTAAAGTTGATAAAGCAATAATATATATTTTTTAAATCAAATTCGTAATTAGCAGAAATTCCAGCTATTTAGTTAATCCTGATAATAACAATAATATAGTTTTTTTAAATATATCAAGTAATAATATATTAAACCAAATTAATAAATAAACCAATAGGGTGACCGGTAATTAATGACCGATACTTTAACACGTGACTTTACTCATCATTATGAACAACTTTTACTGTGGGACCAAACCTGAAATTTGAATTGTGTTATCTTTTTCCAGGGTATTCCAGGAGATGTTATACGGCATACAAACTGGCTTCGGATCGCCACAAGTCCCAGTAGCTGAACTTTTGGCCCGTCCAGCGCCCACACTTCTGTCCCCTACACCTTCCAGGCAAAAGAGTAGTAACTTCTTGCAAGTGCCCGATATTGAGTCACCTAGGTAAGATGGACCTCTTTTACACTAGTTAGCTTTACTAATATTAATTGTACCGCTAAATTAACGACGTAATTACCATGATAGCAATAAAAGTAAATCACGATATCCGTCAACTATGTTATCGATACATATGAATCAAAACTTAATGTAGAAGAATTTAAAGTTCATATTAGCAAATCACAGCATACTGAACTTAGGAATGAACATACCTATATGTTTTTAAAATTCCAGGCCAAAAAGCGTTCCCAGTTCGCCGATGGTGAAGCGCGCTTTCTCTCGACTGGGCACAATAACAGCAGGCTGGGGCCGGTCCATCCGTAAACAGCACTCTCAACTCAACGCAGAAGATAAAAAGAAATGGGCCAGTTCCCAGGACTGTTCCAGTAAGTATCGCTATCTCTCTTAGATTCTCATAATCGATCCGGGATTGTGATCACTTTCATCTAACTGTCGATCCATTATATTTTAGGCTTACTTTTCAGTTGTTTGTTTTCTATCTTCCATCTCGGAAACTTGTTACGAAATATTAATGTACATCGCACTCGCCTCCACAGACTAGGCAACTAGTTCATGTGTCAATGTTTCGTTCCTCAAAAGACCATTTCATACGCTAATTTACATGTTCCTCACATGATCTGACCAAGATTAGTTTTATTTCGCCATTTCTTTTCAGGGATAGTCAGATAGGAAATGTTGCCTCCATTTAGCTTTTATTTTAATATGACATGTAGGGCTGATTCCGATATCATATTTACAAAAAATAAATAATTTCATTTCATTCATAATTATATTAGTATTATGTGGCCAGTTCCTGTATTGGTTCTAAATCCGTCCATCTCCAGCACATTGTGTTTTATCGAAACCAATGGTAGGTTTGTGGCATTAAATGTATGTAAATACAATGTGGTTGCATTCCTGGTACAATAAGTCTGTCAAAGCGCCTAAAATAAATCATTGGGCAACATTTATCGCCACTGTTGATACCTTGCATGTGGTAATTCAAGTACAGAGTTTCTTATATTTAATTCTATAACAAAATTATTTATTCTTTATAGATAAAGAAGCAAAAGATAAGGAAAAAGACAAAAATGCAGCACTGGCAGTACCCAGGCTATCTGTATGCGCCGACGCACAGAAAGTTGATCGTGCTAAACTGGCACAAACTGAGGTAAATATCAAGAAAAAATGTTCGATTCTATTTTAAAATTTCCTCATTCAAAAATAGAATTGATCACAAAGCAATTGTTTGCTATAAATTAACGTGACGATATCCTTTTATTTTCCAGTTTTCGATAATCGAGTTCGATCCCGAAACCTTCCGCATTCTCCTGGACTACTTGCACACTGGCAGCTGTCCACTGACCTGCGCTTCCATACCAGGCCTCATCTGTGCCGCTGAGCATTACGACTTGCCTGAGCTATTACAAGCGTGCTTCCATCATGCTAAGCAATTTCTTAGAATAGAAGTGGTATGCACGATGCTCATATCATTAGAGAATTACTACTGGCGATATACGTCAGCCTCGGAATTGGTAAACATGATCCTGGCCTTCATTGAGCAGCGAGCTTACGCCCTGTTCCAGACTCCGGAGTTCCTCAACTTGTCCGAGTCCATGGTGCAGATGATCATGTGCCGGAACCTCGAGGTGCCCGAAGTGAGAAAGTTCGAAGCGATGCTCAGCTGGGCCCGGAACAAAATCAAAGCCAAGTCCGCCAATAAGACTGATGCCAAAAATGAATTTAAGTGCACTATGGAAAGATTAGCTAGAGACCTGAAGCTGTATAGGATCTCACCGCAGGAGTTGATAAAAGTTGTGCTCCCGTCGAAGGCCATTAAGAACGAGCGGATCCTCGAGACACTCATGTACCAGGCCAATTCGGGCATGTACAGGATTCAGGACAGCTACATCGAGGCCTGCCAGCAGCGGCTGCAGAAACAGGACTCGAGGTTTTCGGAATTTGAAAGTTTCGACTATGGTATATAAAACATGGAGCTGTGAGAAATATCAGTGTATTAGATAGATTATGAAGAGTGACTGGGGTGGGTCCTTCTTATAATGTATGTCGACGCCTTCTAAAAGTATTATTGTTATAGATGTACTCGAGTACTGTACGTAGAGGTACGAGAAATATTTGTACACTTCTCGGATACCTACTCCTTGTTGTTGTTCATTGATACCTATATTTTTTACATCTAGCTAGATGTGTTCAACATAATCATCTCTATTTTTGGTACCAAAATTGCGAATAAAACGTTCATCGTCTGGAAAAAAAATATACATCTAAATATTGTTTATATCCATGTTATATAGCACGTATTAAAAATGTCCCTTCTGTGATCTATCAAGAGGGTGATGTGACCCAAAAATACTATGTGTAGTGAAATAAAACAATATTATACGTGATCAGAGATTTATAAAATGTATAGCGAGTGTCACTTTGTTATATCCATCGTAATCAAATAATACGAGATTCTAGTAAACGACTGAAACCTGGACCTGAACACGTTATTCAAAGTTATACAGTATATAAAACTTGATATAAATATATCGTATATTATACGAATGTTCACAAAATACATTAATTTGTGCAATATGTACAATCATATCATATAAAAGAGTTATCCGTAGAATAAAATTCATATTAACCCACTGTGTACCTACGTATGTCTCGTTCTTGAGATGTTTCAAAATACTATCATAGATATACTATTTATTGCCTTCTGAAGTGTATAGAATGTTATACCTACTTATATGTATACTGTTGTTGTATTTAAAGATAGAAGCAAATAATTCATGAAAATTGTCACCAATTTTACTATGATTATTAAATTATGCATTTCGTATTATGTATTAATGTGGTATTAATTTTGTAACGGAGTTTTAAAACATACCCCTTTCAAGGTTTTAAATCGGGTCAATATATTATAATTAACACTTCGGCCGCAACTTCGTTCGCGTGGATTCCATATTTTCCCCTAAAAATTTTAAGAGCCGTTACAAATAAATATACTCGAAATTATATTAAATTTAAAAAAAAAAATTAAATTATAATTTATGTACTCAAACTTAAAGCTCTCACTCATTCATTTATTTCAATTAAACCATTTACAGGGACTTTTGAGTTGTCAAGGAGTTGGTCAGTCAGATATTTGAAGCAAGTTGCCCATTCCAAAGCGTAGTAGGTACCTATGGAGAAGAATGGGCAAGAATGGCAATGGAGAAGAAACTCCACGGACACTCTTAAATCAAAATATTGTTAATAAAAAGATAACACCAAAGTACAATTAAAAAAATTAAAAAAATTAAAAATAACCCATGACAGCTAAGAGATGACCAGTCCCAACTGACGGCTACTTCAATTTTTTCAACAATCTTTAAAAGAAAGTTGTAAAAAATTCATGACTACAATTTTAATAATTTATTTAGATATGTATTTGGGCCATTTTTCAAATTTATAGATGGAAGAAATAAGATTTTTGATACAAACTGTGTGTGACTCTTTTCACCAAGACGGATTTTAAAAAAAATTGGTACGTTTCCGTTATTTGACTTTTACATTATACGCATTTTCGAGTTAATCAAAGCCAGCAATAAAATCCTCCCCTTTAAACTTTATTCCGCCTTTTCTCCCCGTTACGGGTTGATTTTTGAAAAACCCTGAAACATCAAATTGCATGGCAGTTTAAATAAAACATTATAACGAAAATCTTTATTATTTACTTTGCTAACTATACTTGCCAAGCTTCAAGTTTATTGACCCTAAGAACGGCGAATTTTAAGGGTTACATTTCCAGAAAGCTCTCCTTTGTGCTCCGCTACATTATAAAAGGTAGTCTTGCAAAACATGTTCCTAGTCCCAGTAGTTAGGGCTGTGCGCTTGTGTCAGTCAGTCAGTCAGTTTCTCTTTTTCTTCATGTCTTGTTAACAAAATTGGTGACAAATTTTACTCTTCGCACAACTTTAATCCACAAACAAAGCTTTAATTTTATCACTAACTTAAGTTCAGTTCTAATTGTATAGTGTCGTGAAACTACACCCTTATTGTTCATCTAATAGAATACCGATAATGAACTATATTAGACTTTATTTACCCAAGTGTATATTTAATATAATAGTCTGTATCCCAATCCATGTCTCCATTACATTTGGTCGTTTCGTTCGTAATTCGCCCCTATCTGTGTTCGATGGAATAAAGTAAGCATAGAATGTATATGTACCTAAGTGGTCTAAAATATTCGATATACTAGGTGTAATGGTCACGATTTGCATCGGTTACGTAACGCCTTGTAATCGGTAAATGTATGTAGTAGATAATATAGCAGGGTGTATATCCTAGGTTTAGCTTGCATTTGATAGCCGAATTTGGCCAACGACCAAGTGTAAATGACGCATCACATAACTATTGTGTTTGTCTCGAATATGTACTTCTATGTGAATGATGTCAGTTCGTGTAACAATCGTGATGCTCTGTGAAAAACTGAATTGTGCAGTCTGTGCTTAGGATAAGTTTAACTTATGATAACACATACAGACTGCATAGATATAGTTTATATAACTAGACATACCTATCTTCTACTCAATCTCACCTAGGTAAGTGTATCTACTTTGTGTTAATAATTGTTAAAGTGAGGACTTCTGAACCAAGTGTTACAGTATTTTTTAACCTTCTATACTGTATGGAATCTTTGAGACCCATTTCGCTTTTGTCTATTGGGGTATTTAATTTAGCGTGTTTAAAAGTAATATCTATCTCGGGAACATTCCCGATACATGTATAAGCTATGAATGGGTGCGAATCACTTTTAAATAAATGTAGTTCTCTTATTAATAACCCAATGGTGTTATACATTTAGATCATTTGCTCTTTTTTGCGTTTCACTTAAAATTTAGCGACACATCACTACTGTCTTATTCTATTTCTGTATGGTTGCATATATATAGATATTTTCTCGTTTCTGTAAGAAAGTCTTTACATGTTTACAAATGAGCGCATAATGTCAGCCTTCGTGCCAAGTCCCATTCATGAGCGCACTGGTCGTCTATATTCTAAATAATATTATAATATGTATAATAAATATATATATGAAATGGGTCTTCTGAATCTTAATGAATCGTCTAATAAAATAGGTGTTAATATATAAATAAATATTTAGCCTAAATTCAAACGTTTGTAACGTTCTGGCGGATCACGTTGAATTGTCGGTAAATTTTTTATACTTATGAAAATTATACATGATGGTAAAGTCTTCTATTGTCAAAATAATTTTATAATGTTTAGTTGTAACTTTGCTCAAAGCTTCTATGGATGGTTCGCCGATATATAATATTCAGTGGATATTTTGGTGTCTTATAAATATATGTAATGCATGATTACCCGTTTCTTATGAGTTTTACACTATCTATATAATACTCATGTATGTATCTATAGGTTTAATTTGTAGAAACACCAAATATTGACGTGTCAAGTTCTTCGATGGTTAAATAAGTTTTCTATTCCAAAATTTTAACCTTCCTGTGATCGTGAATGTTGCTATAAGTATGTTAATATGTGGGATCTTCAAAGAGTATAAAATTATAATTATAACTGTTATTTTGCAAGAGCAAAGCAAGATTATTATCCAATGAAATTTTATGTGGTGAATAAATTCTTTTGTGTATTTTATCTGTGGTTTAAATGTTACGATATCCTTCTTTTCTCTGTTTCCTGACGCGCCACTGCTCCGTCTGCTCCCACTTTTTTATCTATCACAGTCCCTTCTTCCCTTATTTGTTCTTTTTCGTCTGTTATGTACATACAAACCTGATCTGAAACTCAAAAGATACTCCAATTACTCGATAACAATGGTACATATGCAATGCTATAATATTCACTACCGTTCGATTCGCTATCGAATTCGATTGTTCAGGTTCGTTTAGGAACGCTACCTAATAAATTGTAACTTTTATGATAGAATTTTCCGGTGGTCTTCTTCTTCTTTTCGTGTGGTTAGTGACTAATCTGGTGTCAGACTTTTAAAGCCGCCCATGGGCGTCTGACTCGGCTTCACATTCCGTCGAGGAACATGCCTGTTTCCTCACGATGTTTTTCTTCACCGTTTTTGGAGCAAGTGATAATTACAATACGCACATGAATCCGAAAAGTCAGAGGTACGTCCCTTGGGTTCGAACTCAAGACCTATGACTTGGCAGTCTGACGGTCACACCCCTAGGCTATCACTGCTACTGGTGGTAAATAAATTATTATTAAGTATTAGGTATTTCGTAACATAAGTTAAGTGCTACTATGAAATAAACATTGAGTGATTTATTAATTAAAAAAGGACACCAGCAGTAATTTTATAAAATAATAAAACATTATGTTCTTTTTATTTCGAATAATAGTAGATTATGTATTCACTAAGGGAATAAAGCAGTATCTTTTGTCACGGGCGCTATATTGAACCTCGAAGGCAACGAAGGATTCTAGTTCTATTCTCTGATTTTCTCTGACCTACCTAAGACTAGAATCGTAACTGCAGCGGGGATTCAAGATCGCTCAAGGCACCTTTATCCCCGAGGCGAATACTCTACTTTTCGCACTTTCTGCGACTGCGATAATAAAAACCAATTCGAATTTGGGATTATTAGTCTATGAAACTGTTAAATAACCGGGGACTACCTAGTTATGTGCAGTTTCATACATTATTTTATCCAAACTCATTAGAGAGCGGCTCGATGGATTTCAAAAAACTGCGCCAATAAATGCCAGTAGACAAAGCAAATTAGCACTAAATAATAACAAGCTTGCCCACGCGTTATAACTCCTGTACACTATTTACAGACTCGCTAAATACGTAACCCTCCGATACAAATGAGAAGTCGGGTAAAAATAAAGTAGGTTATGCAAAGTTTATTCCACTACGCGCCGCGAATATCTTTGCGATATAATATTCCAGGGCGTTCCGTTTCTCTCTGCGGATAACTTTGACAGTTGAGTAGAAGTAACGAAACGTAATTGGAAAGTTCTCCACGCCGCCGCTAGGAGCGCTCGTGCGCCAGTCTTCTTGCAGCGGGCGTGCGGCCGGCTGCTTGTTGCAGTGCGCGGTACGAACCAACACACGCGAGTTCGCGGTCATAGGCTCGAACGAACATCGAAATCGACGGTCAGTGCGGTGACCATGATGATGGACAACGGAGTGATGTCAAATCACTATGACGGGTCGTACGGGGCGGATGGGTATATGGAACAGGAGGAGGAGTGGGAGCGCGAGGGTCTGCTAGACCCGGCTTGGGAGAAACAACAGAAAAAGGTCAGTTTTACACACCTCACACAATGTTGACACACGTAACGTGGGGTAGGTAAACGTAAACTGTATTCAGCGCGGCATACCCAGTTTGCAATAAAAATAACACCTTCAGGAAAATCTTATCTCGTTCGTGCGTGACTCATGTTTGTGTATTTACAAAAAATACTTATTTTATCTGTAAATCGATAAAACAGAAGTTCCTACTGTTAGGCCAGCTCAGTACTACACTACTACATCAGATTGCATCTGGTCTATAAATTGCCAGCGCTGATATAATTTATCAGATTATGAATCTATTTTTGGCGACCAAAACTATTAAGGAAATTATGGGGGAAAAAAGATTGTTTATACTAATAAAAAAATAAAAAAATAACAAAATATTATATTGAAGTGAATTGTGGAAATTAAATTTCAAAACCCCCGCGCATTTTCAAAAATTTAAACACGTTCTTGCACATTTCCCGCCGCTAGTTGAAAGTAGATCGCGGCCGTGGACACTATTAAAAGATTTCTTGAAGCTTTTCGCGCGAGCGAGACGAGCGCACTCCGCTTCCCACGGGAGGGAGCGGGCCAGAGAGAGAGGAGTCGAATTTCCGTTAGTCATGTCCTAAAATGGGTCCAGCGCAGGCGCCGCTGAAAGCGCGGGCGTCCGACTTTACGTCACCATGAAACCCATATTTCAGGAAATTGGTGAGAGGCTGTGTCTGCGCTAACTGCATTTTGAACGTTCGCTATTTACGCGGTGAGCTGGTGGTCCGTGACGAATGCTCTGACGCACCCCGGCATCGCAACCTGTGGAATGTCATTAACGACTTACGACACCACACTCCACACACACCTCTGATTCAATTCAATTTTATTTGGTTCTTTCATTCACCTCTTACATTCCCCAAAATGAAGTGCATTACCAATGCACTTTAATTATTTAATCAAATTATGTTTGTTGGTTTATCCTGGATTATTTCACGACTGTTTTTCTTAGGTCCTAGTAAAATTGAAAATTATAATAAAAATCTTCATGCAAAAAGGAATGAAGATCAGACTAAACAACAAAATGTCGCTTATGAAAACAATATCAGCTGGCGAAACTTCAAGGCTTTTCGTGAAGTAACCTTAAATACTAATCATTCGCACCTCTGATCATTTTCCGCAACACAATGTCATTAGTCAACCCACGCAAGAATGTATGAAGATAGCTGTTATGCTAGCTAGATGACTTACTCAGGGATGAGGACAATGAACGACCGAGGCTCGAGGCCTTACAGGATATAAACAAAGAGCCTGCGACACTCGGTGCATTGGCCGATCATGTATGGCGGGTCAATGTCGCGGCCGACCAACTTGAGATGCGTCTGCGCGGAAAAGTCGCCCGACGAGTCGCACTCGCGCTCCCAACGACTGGAATCAGTCTTCCGCAAGGAGGTCAGTAGCGCACTCAAGCCAAACATGCTTTCCTCGACAAATGTACAAGGGATCGCGATGCAGCGACCTCAAACGTGAATGCAAAGTGATAATTCACTTTCAAAATTTTATTTATTAGGAGTTATCGACAAAAACATGTGTTGCATCATTGCTATAAATCAATAATTTTGAGGAAAGCGACAAGTTCGACGATGTTTTTTAACGTAAACATATCAAAAGTAACATCGACCACCATCTGGTTACGCTAGAAATCGGGCGTGAAAGTAGTAAGGACGAGCTCTAAACTGGTTATAAAATCTGTTATTTACATAAAACTGCTCATCTATTCTATGTTGATACATATTTTCACAGTTCATAGATGGGTTAAATAATTCACAATTTGCCCATGTTCGGTATCTTCATCAACCTATTAATTCAGAATAATAATTCCAAAACTGAGCATAAGCCTGGCTTATTAAATCAATCTGAGGATATGTTTTATTCAACGATCGGCATAATTTCAGCAAATGACGTTATCTCTTTAATATATATTTGGTTTTATATTAAACAAACGCTTTTCACTGCATCATAAAGAGTGTGTATCAGAAACATTCACCTCGTCATTAGCCGAAGTATTATCACCTTGGCATACCTTTTGCTTGCGGGGTCATTGACACTTGATAAACTCAAACCTCACCAATACTCTATGAATTTATGAGTGCTTGATATTTTTCCTGTTGCATCTTTTATCCACCTTTACCTCTTTAAAGTAATGCTAATATTGAACAATGGTTCTCATTGACTGACATATTTTCGAGCATACAATAACACTTTCTATTGCAATATTTGCCCCCAAAGTTAACTGAAATCGAAATTGACAAGTCCCAGTTATTTTTGTTAGAAAACTAGTCTAAGAAGAGAACAGTTCTGTAGTTGATCACAGATATGTTGACGTAGACGTATGATATCAGTTACATAACATTTGACATGGCTATTTTTTCCTTGTCGTTGTTAGCTCGTTTTTGGCACGCGATCAAAAATCGAGGTACAGAAGTGGCGGCTTGCAACTCTCCACACTGTTGGATAATTCATAAAAAATCCACAAAATTAATTGTTCGTTATAATGCACGACGCACACATCAATATTGACTCTTGGGTTAGTATCGTATCATGTTCGACAACCACATCCGTGGTGTCAAATGTTTACTAAGGTGTCTACGTCCGCCTACACACCAATAGCTGAGAATTCTACTTCCTTTGCGCAAGGTGCGCCATTTGTTCGTATTTCTAGGTACACAGTCATTGATAATTCTAGGAGGCAATTAAAATTCAACGTTGAATAAGGACGAGGTGAAGAATTATCAAATGCATAAAAAGACGACAAATTGACTCAGTAACGGCGTTTTAATGTCCTCGAAGAATGCAGAATACCTTCGGTGGTTTCCTGCCCCAGAAACAAGTCATGTACTTGTTAAACGTCAACTAATTACAGTGAAAACTGTTTGGAATTAAAAGTAAAAAAAAATATCAAGCTTATAATGTAGCACCAGGTTTTTTCCAGAAAAAACTCATCAGCTTGAATTTCTTGTAACAAATCGGAAATATTTTCTAAAATAGACGATCATTATAATTAATTAGACGAGAAAAAATGTGATGTTGGTTCCGCATTCAATAAGCCATGTCTAATATCATTCATATGTAAATAACAACGAAACAAAATACGGACGACCTTGAATATTGAACTACGACACGATAAATTGGTTCCAAATTAACATAAACTTAACGGTGAAACGAAACTTTCTAAGCGTTATCACAATGCGCCTGCATCAGCCGAGCCATTCCGAACCAGCTTTCCACCTAACACGATACAACTCCATACAGTCTACACATAAATAATAAACTGTCTCTAGAGAAAATAGAACAAATCAATAATTAAGAAATATCTCAGATTGATAAGTAAATAATTAAATGCATCCGTGGATTTAAAGAGAATGTTTAGCGTCAATCAAGCTTGTATTCGAGATCTCCAATTAAAATGTTAATAAGATTAAGATAACAAGATTAAAATAATATTATTAATGGCTTTAGAAATTTTTGGAATAGATTACTGGTTTCTGTCAAATACAAATTCAAGTTTCCTTTAGAGGTGATGAATAATTAGTAACATTTAATAAAGTACCAGCTACAACTAATTGATCATAACATGCAACTACTGTACTTGGAATTCAACCTAAGTGACCTACCTACATTAAATTATTAGAACTTTAGTAACTTGTTTATATAGATGATTACTTTCAGAATGCCTCGCATCAATGTTTGTAAATATGAACGGCAAAATCCTTTAAAACTTGAATCATTAAGTGAAAGTAAATCTACAAACTAAAAGAACAGAATTACTCATTGGGTTTCTAGTAAAAACCACATTGTACACAAGACCTCGGGGCAAGAGGGGGCACGATGTTGGTCTCTTGCCCACGTCAATAATATCATTTTAAGTGGACCGGTTCTCGCGCGGACAATCCCACTAAGCACGTAGACGTATTAAATTATAGACCCTACATATTACTTAATTGTACTGACAGTAATGAGGATTTGTATTGGTATTTTAAACATCTATTATGTTTTTAAACAATATTTTTCCTTCAGCGTTGTGCATTGTTTTGGAAGATCTTTTACTTGCATTGCACTGTATTCAAGGCATCAATGGGCTCTGGTTTCTATGAATATTCTAAAATATCTTTTACAATTTCTATATTATTTTAACTAAAAAACTTTCAGTGCTTCTTGCGATCAACTTGCGCTTATGCTAAGCATAGTTTGCACTTTAGAAACAATTTGCTCTTTTCACTACTGCATCTCTTACAATTCTATGTTCAATTACATTTCCAGTTCAATTCACATCAGCAACATAATTATTTTATTTATTATTATTTATTTATTAAAACTCCATGCACAAGTAAAAAACTGTACAAAGGCGGACTTAATGCCTGAGGCATTTTCTACCAGTCAACCTTAGGGTGATGCAGAGACAAAACATAGCAGGTGCAACACAAGGGATAGATAACTTGAAAATTAATACAATCTAATACATAGATACATACATACATACATATAAACCGCACCGCGTATTTTCATTTCTGGCTTAGGATTTATATCCGTTACCATATTTCAAATAAGCTATTTTCAAGTTTCTTTGCATTCGAACTTTAGGTTTACTGATTTAACTTCCTTAGAGTTTGATATATGGCTGTATAAGTAACCTTCCTTTCAATGCCTACTTAGTATATTTATGTATGTTTACTTGTTAATAATAGCTAGACCAAAGGTATCAAGTATTCATTAAACAATATAACTAACCAAAATACTATGAGCATAACAGAGAGCACCGATCAAGTTAAGTCTTCGGATGGTACTCGTGGATGGCTGCATCTCGGTCGTGTCAGTTCGTTATCGAGTCGTGTCTCATTATTCCTCGGTGCCATCGTATGTTTCAAAACGCGGAGAGCAGATAAGTAGGCGTCGCAGTGCCCGCCCACTTACTGCACCCAGGTGCGTTCCGAACTGCGCCCGCGCAACCACTGTCAACCTTGTCTTATCGTTACACAATTGTGTTGTTGCATTCTACTACAATATTATGATTCTTAAACCTCACACTTAATTCCACGACTTTATTCATGGTTCACATATCACAAGAAGTGGAAAAATATTTCATGTAATGGTCAATATACATTTCAAGAATTTCTTTATGTCTAAATACATTATGTTGGAATGAAAGGTTTGACTAGAAACACAAATAAACCAATCAGTCAAACTGTTGGATTTCAGAAGAAAGAATTCTAATGTGAGTGACGCTGACACGCCCAGATTAAAAAATCCCGTGTGTTTTATATTTTCGCGAAAAACAGACATTTTCATCGAGACTGACAGACAGGATCGTACGACTTCACGACCAGAATGCAAACCAGCCGATGCCAACATCGTCTATTTTCGACTTCGTCCAATCGCCCACGCGAAATGCTTACACTCACTTGCTACTATTATTATAATTAGAAAATCGTAGGTACTAAAATTATTTCCGACACGCGAAAGGCGTTAGCTTCCGAAGATATTTTAAATGTTTGTCCAAACTATGTTCTGCAAGACTCTCATGTTCATTAGCGTTTTAAATAAATTTTCAAAACTGTATACCGTTGTAATTTTTCGTTGGTCTATTAAATTCTTTATTGTATGGAAGTATCAAATTCTAGAATGCGTTACAATAAAATGAGTCCTGTCTTTATCGTCCGAACGTAACCACGTGTCGCTGTACCGGCCTATCTTCACCGATTATCTGTTTAGATAAATCCAGCAGCCGTCTGCAGCCGTCATAGCGAGTTAGCGAGGGGGACTGTGTCTATTGGTTGTTATTCATTCGGACCCCTCTCGTACACAATAGAGCCGAGAGGGTAGAGAGCCAAGCAAAAACCACCTGAATGGACCCCTGGATCAACGTAACAGCTGTTCCAAAAATTTGGACGATCGATTGTTAATCTTCACAGCTTTCAAACGCAGACATAACATTTAGTTCCGCAATACTCGTAATCAAGCGACGTAATCAAGCGAAACACAAAATGACTAATACAAAATGCGTTTGTATCGGGATTTCAAACGTTCGTCAGTGCTATCAATGTCGACGCATTCACGCGTCCAGTGTCAGATTCCAAACAGTGTTAATAAACAGATACCTTTGCGTAGGACGTTTCCGCTACCACATCGCATCAACACGAGTGTACGCCAAATATACACTGCACACAAAGTCACAAATTACCTCGTAGTTGCGTCAGAAACAGGGATGTAATTAGTCACATTAATAATTATGGTAAACGATGTAACGGTTCCCATAAATAATTCTATGACAAATCATAGCGTGACGATAAATTGTATTAAAGAGTGGAGGAGCCAAGCATTCGATAAATGACTGTAGAACCCCATATACGAGCGAACAAGTTTGCCAGCCCATCAATTACGTCAACCTAATGATTCCAATTTTCAAATAGTTCCATGGCTGCATAAGCAGTAACTCAGATCATCACGTTGGCTATAAAGATTCCGATTTCTGCTTCAGATTCCTACACACATGTAACGTAATCAGACTTTTTATAAACTTCATCAATCGTGCAAACTGTTCTGAGAAACATGCACGTCGTTCTAAAACAGGGCGCTCTCAGATTTCCACACCAAAACTAGATCTAATAGATCACTTCTTACACTCGGCACATTGTGTTACATATATGGAACGTGTGGTTGCGAATTTGTTTTTATTAGTGCTATACGGTTGGCTCACAGGATGTCTGGATCACCAAGTCCCTTCCTCTATAAAGTTATTCATTCGCCACCAATTGTAATGATGCGTTTTCTTTATTTAACCACGTTGATAGATCGAGTGCAGGCTTTGATAAGCCCTGATTATCTATCCCTGTCATATCTTTTATCTATAGATACTAACAATAACAATGGATTGAGTGGACATGTGAATATTTTATCACAAATATTTAATTTGATTATCTTGTAATTCATGCCTTACCAATGCCTACGTTATTTTATATACCGCTAGGGAGTTAACTACAGAGAAATTGAATCTTGAAATAGAAAATTACAGATTTTGGACTTCTAGGCTAAGCCACATTAAGTAAGCACACACAAATGTGTAAATATTGTCATCGATCCATCTACGTATTAGCATATCGATGCTAATTTTGATGTTAATTCAAATGTGTTATAAAAAGTATCACGCTGTTATTTTTAGGACCAATATGGCGAATTTTAATTTTAGGAGCCTTTTGATAAAGTCTCTGGTATTATTTTACGAAACCTATTAAAGTGTTCCAAAATCAAAATAAAACTAAGTATACTTACGTAATGACAATAGTCACAGTGACAATGGAAACCTGAGGACAACTAGCCATCATTAATTAGCTCACGATTGCGATCTTCAAACCAATTGTGTTTTAGCAACAAGACATGAAATGTGCAAAGAACACGAACAACAGAGGGTTGAGGCTGCGAAGGCAAACAAGTAATATGTACTACAAATCTACAATGCCCGTAACTAGTTTATAAAAAGCTTCATACATCTTCATACAATGACATAACCTGCACTTTGTTTACTTTGTGACAAGCACATGCATAACAATAGATCACTAATGAATGTAGTAGCTAGTGCCAAAAACTCCAATTTAGAACTGGTGGGTGGAGTTGTTTGGCTAATTTTATTTAATGAGGTCTCAGCAATTAACACCGAAAGGAATGAAAATAATGTCGAAGATAACATCAGAGGTGAAAGAGAACGAAAGGACGTCATGCCTTTAAAACAGAACATTAAACAGAAGATAGTAGAATTGTTTGCTTTCTTAAAAAAATACTTTTAAAAAGAGGATCATCACATAACATTGTTCAACAATAAATATGTGAATATATCCAAGCTAACGAAATGAAATTCATTCATAGAACTGCTATCGTTGGCAAAAGAAAAATCTGTGAGCTGAAACTAGTCAGTTACCTACGTAACTAACTAGTTTCAGCCCACAAATTTTTCTTTCTTTTTCATTATCTTCAGCCTTATTTCAATGTCAAGCGTTGTGAGATAATAAAATGCATGTCAAATAAGCTCTTATATTACAGTATATGACGAAGCGTGCCAGCGTCACACAAGTCTGCCTCATTGTTGTCGCGGCGTGAATAGCTGACCGCTCTCTTTTGTTTCGCTCGTTCAAAATAACACATTGTCTACAAAAGGTAATGGAGACCCAACCCAACCAAATACAGGCTGCTATTACAGGTACAGATATAAAACAATGACTAAGAACCGTTTGCTTATCAAACCTACACAAAGATCCAAAAGAAAATCTACCCTGGGAAAACGTTCGGAGCGGGCTTAGCAACTCTCGGAGCAAGATCGATATAGTCAGTCTGAGCTGCGGCTAGACTCAGTAGCTATGACGACCAAATAATTGAACGAACAACAACTGGAGAAAATGTAACAATAGACTTAAAACGCGCTCATTTAATGTAGCCCCAGGGTCGACGGCATCAAAACAATGGACAAATATCTGGTGCCTATTCATATTGAATCATACGGAACGTAAGTCGCAATTGAGGTAGCTAAATGTGACCTTTAAATGTTACTGTTACTCCCAGTACTAGCGCCAGCCACTGTTGCTAATAAGCTAACTGCATACCGAGTGCCTACTTGTGTGAAGTAAGTAATTGTTCAAGGTGACAGAGAGAAAAACTATAGAGCGTAGAATCAATATATTGTGGATACATCGCACCGACTAGCTGTCTCTAGTCTTGGCTGTGCATCAGTAACCCGTGCTAATGAGTTTACTTTTTTACTAACACTGTTAATTCTGAGTCTGCAAACAAGATACCGCTGAGAAATGGAACCGGAACATGCATTGATACCGGCTTGTCATTGTTGTCCTTCGTGCGGAACGCGCCATTGTCCTGTCTCTTCGTATACTCGCTCGATGATACGAAAAAAATCTTAATAGTAAATCTATCAAACAAAAACTAACCATAATCGTCTGCACCAGTTGCTATAGATAGGAATAGTAGAATTACGCCTAATTGACACGATTTAAAGGTTAACAGTCATTACTCAACGTGACTTGAAGCATCTGCTGCTGTTAGTATACAACTAAAGAAATTACTTTTCTTTTGTAATGACCTCTCAATCTCGCAGCTACTGTTTATATAAATGACTGTTATTTATTGTAAAATAGAACGAAAACAGATGTATTTTAAACAAAAACAGGCATTTGAAGGTTATCTATCTACGTAACTTTGTGTAAAAGCACACTGCGGCAGCTTTGCAGGTATCAACAATTTAGAGAGGCAAAAGTGAAACGTGTGGTTTTAATGAAATATGAGCGGGTCTGGCTTTCCACATCTTCTTCACACGACGCAACTCGACATAAAAGCGAGAGCACAATAGTATTTTTTACATCCAGTTTTAATTGCGTCAAACACTCCTGCAATTTTGTTGCAAAACGTGTTAAACTGTAATAATTAAATTAATTATCAAAGAGTGTAAACTTCAACGAAAACATATTTTATGTATAAAACTGTAACTGATTACGTTACATTTGATTGACCATTGCTAATTACTAGTGGCAGACCACATAATTATAGCGATCTCTGAGTCATCAATGACTTTAATTTTGGACTGCTGAAAAAAATTGCGGAAGTAACCGTAGCTGTCACTCGGGCGATCTATATTTAACTGAAAGTTCACAGCTTGGTGGAGCAACTGGGTCGACCAGTGGATATTTCAGCGTTCGAATGATGATATATCGCTTTCATGGTCCAGTTAGTCGTAAACTCGTAAAGCTTCCAGTAGCCCCATAAACTGCACGTGTGTTGGATATTACTTTATACTAGTTATTTTGTATGTAGACGGAAGAAAACATCTTATCGAAACACCAGACGTAATGAATTTTCGCAAGATTAGTTACGTTGAAGAAGCAATGTGGAACGTAATCGGAATTAATTTGTCTGTGTTCGTGACTACTGGGCTTTAGCAATGAAGATAATTTTAGATTATTGTTTCTGAATTGGATCGTGTTTGACAAGTCTAAAATATTAAATACTCCTTTGGTTATATATGGGTAGTCTAATTCTGATTACAGTTCAATAAACAACAACTCTGGCAAAGCTATGACTTGCCATAATTTAAGAAAAACGGATTAGGCCACAGACAGAAGCAGATTTTATGGGGAACGCTAATTTTACGTGTTGATGCGTCAGTCACCAGTTTCAGAATTACCAAAGACTCGATAATTTATATTTTGACTGACGATACTCTTACATCATTATTTACACAAGGAAGTACAGGCGCGTAAGGTTGCGAAACATATTTAACTGAATCTTTATTTAGAGCAAAACCATGGTACATGAGTAAGTGGGTTTATAGCAGGAGTATTTTTAAAAACCATTGTAGGTTACAATACAGTTTGTTGAGCTCAGGTTACGTTATAATCAGTTATTTATGAGTTAACTGTGGCTGCGCCCAAACGATTGTCCACGAATTTGCTTGTGCAATTTATTTCGTTAACGTCGTATTGTCGAGAATCAATAGGTGATTCATAAGATTCTTTATACATTTTGAGTATTCTGTGGTTGAGCAAGCGATGTATATTTGTTTGATTTTATAATGACGTCTTTTAACAACGTCTAGAATATAAACTCAGATGACGCACATTTTAAGAGTTTATACATAATTATCCCACATTCACAGATATAAAAAATTAAGCGATTATAACAATCATCAATTCAGAATTTGATATCAATGGTATCTATTATATGAGCCCTCGTTGATAAATTTTATTATACGGGTCATAAAGCTTGAGTAGATACATTTTCAATGTTAAATCCATTGTTTCTACATTGCCAGCAGACTGAAGATGTTCTCTTTAACAAATAGCCTCCGGTGTATGAAAATACCCCGGCTCCGGATTCGCCCGCCTACGCGTAAACTTGCCTATCTATTATACTATCTACCGCCTGTTCCCATGGCAGATATAATATTAAAGTTTTTTTAACAAGTCGTCAGTTTTATTTTACGAACGACGTCTTATTTTCGTCATCGGTAGCCTTTCCCGAATTCCATTCGCGTTGCCATGATTCTTTTAGCTGCTCTTGATTTATACGATGCAGAAAAGCATCTACATTTTCCTACATATTTCTGTTGATTGTTATTTATTACCATTTGGACGTAAGTTTAGAAATCCGTGTTATAAATCTCACGGCACGTTTCATTTCTATAAAACAGAGAACCTGTACAGACAACTTTGAATCATTTAAAACACTTTCAATTTTATATTTTATGAATACGAATAATAATCAGATAAGGAACTTTGAGCGTCAATATGTTAATATTTTATTTATGTGTATTCTAATAAAACAAGTTTCATCATCACTCATCGATTTTTTCCTTTTTGCAGGTACTAAAATGGACCTGACAGTTATCAGGATACATTCAACATGACACGTCATGCCAACCGTGAGTGTAAGCATTTGAGAGTTCACACCAACGCGCGAACTGTTAGCGCGCTTTACGACATTCCCAAAATATTTTTTGCTCTCTGATATCTTGGGTCGTTGATCTTAGCACTCTGCTATCAGAAGATACGTCCGCAATTTAAAATTTCGTAGACAATTTAATTTACTCTAGGTGTATCAACGTGCTGAGCACGGCGTGTCTGTGTTTACAGAACATAAAATAAAATTTATACCGTCTAACGGTCACGTTATTGTTTATCGAAATTGTAGTGGGCGGGTTGGCACCGGGCCCGACTGAACCACCTTCACAGGTGTGTCTATCTATTAGTATTCCAACAGTCGGTACCGCACCAACAAGCCATAGAATGCCACCTAATTACACCGGCGCCATATCGAACCTCAATTTGAACAAATATTAACCAACTGTCATATGTTTACATACGGCAGGCTTATTTAGGTGTGGCATTGAAATAACTTTGAAAATATGTGATTCAAAATTGGCCTCGACATGGCCACATGTCTTTGGGTTTAGCTTCATTAATTTCAAAAATGTTAATTAAAGAAACTATAGAATTTTAATACGCCTGATGTCAATCATGTTAAAAGGCAATTTCTATCAGCCCCAACAAAATCCTAAAATTCTTGGGAATTATGTTTTCTTTTTTTATTCACAACGTGGAAGCTCTTGGCCTTGATCTCACCTGATGGTAAGTGATAATCAGGTCGAAGGTGCAAGCGAGCTTCACCCGGAATCCTCAACCACAGAGGAACTGGCTATCTTACCTCTGACTACCGGAACACAACAATGCTGTTAACATTCTTGTTATGGCGACAGACTTAGATAAGATGGTGGTAGCTAGCCAGGTGGCCTTAGAACAAGCCCTACGCTACCACCAACCAAAATATGAATGCTGTCATGGGTTTTCCCATTACTTCTTCTAAATTAAACATATGTACGAATATATTTTAAGCGTAGCTCGCTTTTATCTGGGTAATATCAATATTAGAAGTCATAATTTGTCTGGCCTGTCAATATGACTATTGAGGCTATCAGGCCAATAGCATTGCACCCACACCGATTAATAATAAGAAAGTCATTCGACACTTATTCTCTTGCCAACCCATGAGGATATGATAATGAATGGACTTAATTTGGAAAAGAAAATATTGATTTTAGTAATGAAACAAGCACCGATAAATGAAAAGGAAAACGGGGGTCAAAGAGGACAACATTTTAAGTTTACCGTCTTACCAAGGTGTATCGTGTAACCCAGTAACTGGGTTGTGGAGGTCAGATAGGCATACGCTAGGTAGCCGACCCCAACATAGTTGGGAAAAGGCTAAACAGGCAGGCTTTGCAAATGATAACAGTTCCTATTGATGAAAGAAATGACATATATGCGGATGACTTAATATAGGGTGTCAATTGCCCCTACCGGCTACTGTACATCTTACATACTTGACTCATCAGCACAAAGGGGGTAATTGAATGAGTAATTTGTGCTAATCGTATCAACACCGTTAGGATCGATCATCAGCGCCCACCAGTAGTCACCATCAATCAAAATAATTACCAATTGTCTTGTCATCTTCTTTTGTATAAAACTACATAACAGTATTTGTTTGTAACCGCGTGTTCAATCAATGATGTTTTGAAACTAATTGTTAGTCAATCAAAATGTGAAATTATAACTTGTTAATAATGAGAGTTTTTTTCATCTTAACATTTCAATTAACAGACGTGAATTTGTATATTCATTTATATTATAACTAGTGACCCGCTCCTGCTTCGCACGGTTTTTACGACTTGACAAAACATTGAGATTTCTTAGCTATATGTAACTTTAATATTAACGTATTATACACATAAACCTTCCGGAATAAATTCTCTAAACGATGGTGAAAATCTCACCAAAACCTGTTGCGTGGTTTAGAAGAACAACGCGGACAAACAGACAAACACGAAAAGCGTCTTTAATTTATATGTATAGATAGATTTGTCAAACCGAAATGAGAAAAAGTTTCACGAGAGCCATAATTATTTAAATTAAGCCAAAAATTTGATATCATCACTTTCTCTACGAGGCTTTTACTTTCTTAATAAATATTTTATCATATTTCAATATACGAACTTCAGCCAATAAGTATTATTAGGTTTATCTCTCATTATATTCAAAACCGAGGCTTCTTTCTGACCTTTTCGAAACGTCTCAGACTCGCGAAGTAGTATTCCTCTCCTGAGGTTCTCTTTGTAGCCTTCACAATGCTATTCACCAAAGAAAAAATTGTGTTAATGCTCGGTTAAATTCAAACCAGTTACTATGTAGAGATAAGGTAATCATCATCATCTTCATCTTCTATCATATTTATCATTTAATATGATTTAGCTTTAGTTTTTGTGCGTTGATTTTGTGGTTTCTTCTTTCTTTTTCTGACAATATCTACAAACAATATCAATAAATAGTAGAACTTCAAGCTCACTCATTCTTACTATGGTACGCGAAACTGACCCTTATCTGTCTGTTTGTAACGTATTCGGCTAAACTGCTAACCGATTTGGATGAAATTTGCTAAAGTAATAGTTTTAACCATAAAGAAGAAAATAGGCATACTTTGAAGAAAAAAATGATTGCTTATGGAGTGAAATAAGATGTTGAAGTTTGTATAAAATGTCGCCGAAAAAGCGCTCGTTACTTATGAAATAGGCACGAGAGTGCAAAACTTCAACACCTAAAATGAATCTGCAATCTGCTTAGCCCTTTCCCAACTATATTGGGGTCGGCTCCCAGTCTAACCGGATGCAGCTGAATACCAAGTAGTTTACATGGCACGACTGCCAATATACCTAAATAAATATAAAAATCTTAACCATTGTAATAAAAATCGAGACCTTCAATACCATTTGACACGAGCATAACCTCTCACCGGTCGCCATCTTAGTTAAGAGTGCAGTCGCAGCGCACGACGACGGTGTTGCACCTTGAACTGCATTTATGATTTACACAGTGAAAGTCTGTGCTGCACATACTTCAATGTTTCAATACTTAGTACATACATAATCATAACATAACATTACGCCTATATTATTTGTAAAATACTCGTATTCAGTTGGGTCAATCCATCAGGTAAAGCTACGCTTGCTGGCGTTGATCCGTGGATGGGTAACCATCTTTACATACTGAGACTCCTCCGTGCCACGAAAAGCACGTTAAGCCCTTGGTCCCGGCTTTCATTCGTGGATCTTTGACAGTCGTTACGGTTCGTCAGATGCCCAAAAGTCTGACAACCAGTCTTACCAAGGGGTATCGTATTACCCAGTTACTGGATTGTGGAGGTCAGATAGGCAGTCGCTCCATGTAAAATACTGGTATTCAGCTGCATCCGGTTAGACTGAAATCAAAATCAAAGTCAAACGAAGAAGATGATGACGCCTGTATTCCCCGAAGAATTATTAGGCAGAGGTGACTCATTAGAGAACAGAAGAGATATGAGAATCCATAACTAACCATTTTGAAAACAAAATCCCGTGCACACGATGACCACAGCTGTTACCGCCCGGGTTCTATAACGGCCAAGCGCTGCAAGCAAGAATAGTTCTTACATTGGTTAATTATAGCTTTCCGCGATGGTACCTACTAGCTACAAAGTTCAACAAACCGGTTTACCAATTTTACTCATTAAAAGTACCTGTGCTTATGATGTCCTAATCAACTTGAACCTAATTAAAATGGAAACAATCCTATCAAAATCGTGTCAGCAGTTTATCCGGGTAAAAGACGGAGCCACTTGCGCATAATATTGGTGTGGAACACTATACCTAAATTCTACGTTTTAAGGACAGAATTGTTATAAACATTTTAGAAACCTGTCATTCAGGATTTAAATTAATTAATAAACATTTATAAAGCGTTCCGACTGCTTAACCTGGAATCTACCCCCTATACTCGTAAACATTTAACGAAGCTAGGTGTTGGTAATGGCACAATAAAGTACCAAAATAACAACAATTTCTGTCATGCCGATGAGAATAAAAATGTGTTATAAAAGGCCGTATAATTATTGTGAGAAAATAATTATTTTCACTTTGGATTCATTTCCAGTGACTACATTAAAGCGATAAAAATGGGATTATGTAACCAAAATAGTATTAATAAAGCTTTTACTTAAATTCGATAAGATTTATTTATTGGGCAATAAAAAATACATTATGTTATGTTCACTTTAGTTACATGTGTGTCGGCTAACAATAGATAAATAATGAGAATCAATATAAAATAATTAATAATTTTAACATATTCTAAAGTTCCAAACAGTTCGTTATAAACATAATTTATTCGTGTCGTTTCTCTGTTAAATAATTCAACGAACATGTCGAGCTTTCCTTGATCTGTTCATTTTTATTAATTGAATATTCATAGAAGATAAGTGATTGCCCGAAACTGGAAACATCGGCGCCTTTCCAAACAACACAGGTATCGTTTAATATTCACTTTCATATTTATTTTTGTATGATTACCTAACTTTGTATCATATAATGTCGCTTCGGAAACAGACTAGTCTGACGGAAAACATAAACGCTTCAACCTTTGACCAACATCTGTGGGACCTGCCATATAATTTTGCCATCGATCACCTAATTTAGACATTGATAAGAACCCTTCAGATTTCTGACATCAATAACCCTAAACCGATCTGATAAAACTGCGGATCTAAGCACTAAATCTTCAAAGGTATTGAAGCGGAAAATGAAACAGTCTCCGCCCTAATGATGAATGAACATACCTTCCTTAGATTTAAGCACTAGATCATGCCAGCGCTCATTTACCTGGCATCTAATTGCTCATATAAATGCAGTTTGGCAGTCCGTATGAATTATGCATAAATCATAAACAGTTGACAGATTTGTTATTTACTAAAGACAAATAGAGGGCATGTAATATATCTACAGGCGTCAGAAGCCAAAGCACGCGTTCAACAAAAAGTTATTGGCTTGCGGGCTCTAGAAATAGCTGTAATAACTGGATACAGCTGCGTTCATCCTACCTCATCAGCGTAACATTTGTACAGGTTTAAAGTTTCTTGGCAAAACTATTGTAGAACATGTTTGCGTAAATCATGTCCCGCAGTATACTCCACCGCGTTTATATTTCTTAAGTAACGAAATTAGACTATCATTTAAACGACCTTAAAGATCAGTGTCAACAAAGCTATTGTTTGAAACGTTTTCAATGAGCTCAATAACTAAAAACTTCCTTGGGTTGCTTCCATATCAGTTTAGTCATATGTTCCTTTTCAATGTCATTGGTAATTTCAGATTGTTACAGTTTTTCGAAGAGTCATCGGTCATTCGGTACAGTTATATCTTGCTCTCGATTGTAAGGATCAAAGAAAGTGAAACATCTAGCTCCCAAGGCGAGTCGTTTGTCTATTTGAATAGTAGCACACCTGCTGTTATTACTTGTCATGTTTACCTTGAAACAGCCTTTCAAAACTTATCCTAATTTTTCGAAGTGCGTATTCTAATTTCTGGAGAATTTATCTAAAGAATTCGACCAAGGATGAATAAGTAGTTGAGTTTCTAAACATTTATAATAAATGTGTTTGACCGCGTTAGTCATAAGCAATCTCAGATTTTCAGCGACAGTTTCTGCTGACTTTCGAGCAAGTGACAAAACAGCTTTCATACCTCGCCCATTAACACGTTGACAACAATATTTAAACGCTTCAATGACAACGCATCTTCAGTCTAGTTCACATTCTACACATCTCGAATAGTCCGCTGTCTACACCTGCGTGCCTTATTTTAGATCGACGCTGGCCGTGATGGCAGTTGCAAGGTGACTCGGGATTATTTTCATATTCTGGGTCACGATGTGTGTTTTGTCTCAGGGACGCTGGTATTCCCGTTTACACGAGGTCGCGTGTAGCATTTATGCGACAACGTCGTTAATAAATCATATTTGAAATTCCACCTAGTACAAGGTGCCTCGGATACAGAATTCCTTACTATTTCATGTCCAATCCCGACAAAATTAAAACAAAGTCACTGAATGACACAATAAAGAAGCTTGGTTCAGTCAGCGTTTTGAGTGATGGGCATTTAAGTAAACGTGTAAGTACACGGAAGATAACCATCTTCTTAATGCATCATAATGGATGTACCGATTACCCGACCTTTCGCGCATATATCCGTTGCTGTCGAACGTTTTCCCCGATAAATCATCGCCACTATCAATGATACAAAACTTTCTTTTTACGAAATACCACATAAACCATAATAAATAAAACGTCTTTACGACGTGCGCTCCCATTCGCGGTTAACTGCGCTGTTAATTTACGACATATGGTAGCTAGGCGACTTATACCTTCACCTGCATATTGTAGGTCATCTGGTAATGGAAGGTAGATTATTATTATTTTCTGTCCTGTGCCAAAGAGGCGAGTTCCAAAGATGATTCATACATTACGATCTCAGAATGCAGTTCGGTCACTTTTAATATTCCGCAGTGATGGCATCTTCGCTAACCTCACATTGTATCATGGATATAGGTGCTCGATAATTCTATGTCACGCGTTTTCTATAGCAAAATACTTTTTAAAGCATCGACAAAAGAATCAAATTTCTGTAACGCGAACCTTTGAATTCAAATGTGCTTGCAGGTAGAATTTTTTGCTCATGTCTCACATGCCTTTGTTTATGTCTACCTACCATGCCTGTGAACTAGTTAACAATAGCATAGTTATCTACTTCATCGACTTTAATCAGTCAGGTATCTATACAATCGTCTATAATATCATGATTTTCTATTTCTTTGAAATATTTAATTAGGATGAGACTAACAGCTAACCTACTTGCGCTGAAATCGACACAATGATGACGTAAGGCAATTCAATTGAAGTGTACTATTCTTTGAATTAATTGTCAACTTCAGCTTTAGTCCAGCACTGTCACGCAGTATGTTGAATGTATTGAATTCTATTTATCAATTCCGACCTTGACGCCACCTCCGGAACCAATCGAGTTTGTGAGTTTGCATAGGAGCGCCACCGTTGGTGAGCTATACTGCCTTTCAGATCTTGTTCAACGTCCATTACAACAATAGAATTAGGTCTTATTCGGCCGGCTCGGCGTTCGATACTCGGTTAATGATATAATCAAGCTAACGGCGACGACTGCGTGGCTCATTAAGTTGGTTATTGCTATCTAATGATATTTGACCAGCTAAAAATATACATTCATATCTACATCCGTTTAAATAAACGCCGGATTAGTTGGTGTTAAAAACAAAGGAATTTAAAACCTCTTTTGTGTTTCACATTATTCCTTGAACGAACAAAGCGATGGACACGGAATACTAAATTACTTAAATCTAAGCTTGTAATGTTCTAATTTATTCCAAAATATCTCATTGTACTCTCAGAGACAATGTTCATAGTTAACAGACATTCCTATTTCTACAGTCTGAGTCGAAATTGCAAACCCACAGCGGCGGGTGCTAATAACCGCCTGCGAATTTGGTAGTGCGAGAGGGTCGAACCCCTCGGCCGCCCGCTCCCCTACCTGATGCAACTGCAGTATTGATTAACGGCACTTGTATACGTCCAATGTTGTATTCCCGATTAATTTGTTGGAGCAAATTAAAATGTCAAACGTACTCGTATCAATTTTTTAAACACTTATAATTTGTTCACGCCCACTACCAAATGCTAAACACGCAATTTGAATGCATAGCTTACAAATTGCAAGTAATTCTATGAACAAACATTGGCTAGGTATTACGAAACACGACTCTGTCACCTTTCCTGATATGTAAACAAAATGCTCAAACAATTCTCACTTTCGCTTTCAGACCTTCACAGCATGGTGCAACAGCCACCTTAGGAAGGCTGGTACCGGTATCGAGAACATCGAGGAGGATTTCCGCAATGGGTTGAAGCTCATGTTACTGCTGGAGGTGATCTCCGGCGAGACCCTGCCCAAGCCCGACCGCGGCAAAATGCGTTTCCACAAGATCGCTAACGTCAACAAGGCTTTGGACTTCATTGCCTCTAAAGGTAAATATACGAGTATCAGCTATTGTTCTTCGGAAAGCCTACCCACTAGATTAGGATTTGTTGTGCGAAATCTACACAACATGTTAAAAAAAACCTGTCCGATTCGTGAGTGTCGTTAGGTATCGTACTGATAGTCTGTATAATCGGTAATTCTCAGGAAATAAGAAAAATAAATTTCGCCATTTTTTTTCCAATGGGGAATATTACCGGGGCGCGGGTGGCCGTCGTTTAGCGGGTGTCTACAAGTCAAAACTTATGACACCTGTTGAAAAGTTGCAAATTTTTTACTTTTTTATTTTCAATAATAATAAAAGATTTTTTATTATTTTTGGTAATGTTATTGCAGTACCTATGTGCCCCTTTCGGATTGGACAGGGTTTTTTTTTACATATTTTATAGAATGAAAATGAAAACAGTAGTCCAAATTATAGTGTTATCGTAGCTACACTTGTCTTTCACTTATGTAGTTTACAATCTTAGTGGTCGTCTACTGAATGTCTCTTATGAATGCCTAATCTTTATGGAGGGTATGTCCCTAATTGCTTACGATTTAGATAACAAAACGCAATACGCATTTTGCCTTTTAGTCTAAAAGTGCATAAAGTCACATTTGGCTTATATAGCACAGTTTGCAATGGGCAATTCAAGTAAACTGATTGCTCAATACTAGTGTTTCGTAGGCGATTTGCTCAGAACCAATCCCTATTACTCCTAAACTTATTGCAGTTTTCAATACAATGCTCGTATTTTATTTCCAACCATGATGCAGGCGGTACCAGTGGGCTATAAAGTGTGAAGTATGAAGAACTCAAAGTAGTAACGCGGACTCTAACGCTTTTAGAATATTAAAATATAACAGGATCAGATATTGGGAATGTTCCAATCCAATACACAAAAAAGGAGAGAGAGCATCTTCTAGAAACATAAACCCAAAAAGGATCACAATAATACCTAAATAATTAAATTAGATTCATATGAGACAAGAGAACCTAACTTTCGATGAAATTAAACAGTATAGTAATAAGTTAATAATAAAAACTTATTTTATGATTTAGAGGGACATAAAATTGCTCAAATGTAGTTTATATATCAACTTGATTTCATGCTAGGTACCGTTAAAATAGGTACCTACCTACTATAAATCTGCACCTGCGAGCAAAGCCTGAGAACAACTAGATCCCGGTTGGTTCGAAAAGAGTGATGACAAAACAAAAACAAACTCTACAATATTACAAGAATTTGCTGTTTTGAGGAAGACTTCAATATTATGATCAGGAATTATCCGTCTATGCCATGCATGTCCGCTATAACTAGTAACCACAATATAAGAACTCACTCACGGTTCTCTAAAAGCAAACACAATTATCATTATAACATCGAATGACGTCAACAGGTTATACTTAAAACATACACATTACACATGTATACCATATTTAAGGAAGACTTGACTGTTTACAAACCTGAATACCTAGCCTAACCTTTTCTATACAAATAGGTATTACAGATTAGTAATAATCTTTGTACCGTGTAATTTTTCAACAAATGCTACTTACTACATCTGATATTTATTTTCAGGCGTAAAATTGGTGTCCATTGGTGCCGAAGAAATCGTCGATGGTAACCTTAAGATGACCCTGGGTATGATCTGGACCATTATCTTGCGATTCGCCATCCAGGACATCTCAGTGGAAGAAATGACCGCCAAGGTAATCCACAATCAAACGACCATAATTATTGTCCATACACAATCGATTCAATAAGCTTATAACAACATACTTGTGTAATAGACATTAGTCATCGATGGTAATAATGTGAATATAAATGTAATTCGCAATGCATTTTTTTCCTTTTCATTTACAAACTTGTTTTTTTATCGATAAAAAAGGATGCAATTTTACAGCACAGTTACTCGGTTTTGTTATTGAGAATTTGCCATCGTTTCTATAACTGAATTCTATATACATATAATATCGCAGTCAACGGACTTCCAATACCTATGCTACAGTTATGTTGATAACGCTATAAATGCTACCAACTTCCTTTGTATCATTGTTCATCAATTGAATTTTTATGTTCACTCAACAGGAAGGTCTGCTGCTCTGGTGCCAACGCAAGACAGCCCCATACAAGAATGTCAATGTCCAGAACTTCCACCTTTCCTTCAAGGACGGTCTGGCCTTCTGTGCCCTGATCCACAGGCACAGGCCCGACCTCATCGACTACAGCAAATTATCCAAGGACAACCCTCTAGAGAACTTAAACACGGCTTTCGATGTGGCCGAGAAGTATCTCGATATCCCCCGCATGTTGGACCCCGACGGTAAGACACGCTTGATATGCTTCTCGCTCAAGATTTATACAACGCAATGACAAGAGCAAATAAAGCTCTGACCATTTCTGTCATCACTCCTCAATGTGGGATATGAGACTATACGTGTCGCTTCACTGCCAAATTGCCGCATTTCAGTATTTTCTAAATGATCATCAAAAAATGGACAACACATATAAATTGTAACTGGATATTGCAGACTTAATAAACACACCAAAGCCGGACGAGCGCGCCATTATGACCTATGTGTCGTGTTACTACCACGCCTTCCAAGGCGCGCAACAGGTACTAAACAAATGTAAAATGGCCGCCACACGTTACCGCCATTTCCGCGTTTGATACCCGAACCCTAACGCCAGGACTTTGTGTGTAACTTATAGCATGATGAGTGCCTCGCTTTATGTTAAAGAAGCTCCAAAAGTCAGTGTTGATAAACTAATACTAAAGACCTCGGAAGAGTTTCACATACTAATTGATATAATACTTCGGATGGGTCATGAAAAAATGTGCCGATAAGTTTACATTTTCGGCCCAATCGAATCAGTGCTTGGTTATCATACCCCATCTACTGACGATGACTTCTGATGTACCGAGTACCTAAGCGTAGAAAGGTCTTCCGAGGTCAAATATCCTACGCCAAAAACGTGTTCCGAAAAAGCCAATACTCCTAAATATATTTTATTATGTGTAAGAACCAAAAAATATAACCATATTATTGTTATACCGATTCCAAGCAACAAACCCCGTACCTAAATAATTATGAAATGTGCTACAAACGTTGTTATAAAAATAAGCTTTGTGTTGTTAACTCATACAGTATTTTATTGATATCAAACGAAAGAATGCTTGTGTTCTAATTAATCGCTCTCGTAGTTCGCAGTTATTTGAAATACTCGTCATTTAATTTATTGTCTAAATGTTCAGTTGAACACTGTCAATTAGCACTACATTAATTAATTTCCTGTTTCAAGTACGATAATTAAATGTGATAAGACAATGCGGGTTGTTAAAATACCAAGATGTTCAACGAATTTCTTGCCTGTTGAATTTAAAGAATAGGTACTTCGACCAAAAGAAATTCAAATGCTACATTCCATTAAGAGTAGGTAATAGACCACCAAAACGTTGAATACCCAAGTAAACGAGAACATTAATGTTAACGACGTTGTTTTCCAAAAGATAAAACACAAGCATTCTACTAGGGAATAATTCATGATACATCGCATGAGAACTAACACCGTGTCGCTTGCGTGCCGCTTGTCAGATCTGCAGAACACAGCGATGCCAGACGAGCGTGCGGTCATGACATACGTCTCCTCATACTACCATTGCTTCTCTGGCGCACAAAAGGTTTGTATTATCTGAACCTACTAATTAATGCAAATGTTGCAGTTTTCTGAACCAAATCGAACTGAACTACCCACGTATATCAAAATTAAGTTGATTTGAATTGGGTGCGAAAATAGTAGTTAAAATAGCTTCTGCTCCGTGTTTTAAAGCTTCATTGTATTTACATATCATATGAATAAAATAAATAATAACAGTTTGTCGTTAAACTAGTGATGTCTAGTTTGCTCGACAAAAAGATTTCATAAATTCAAAAGATATCTTATGTACAATTCACAGGCTGAAACGGCCGCGAACCGCATTTGCAAAGTTCTCAAAGTCAACCAGGAGAACGAACGCCTCATGGAAGAGTATGAGCGTCTTGCCAGTGACGTAAGTATCCCATTCATTTATAGAACGCAACAGCGCGGCAGTTTTTCCTTAAAAATAGTCAGCCTAACATGATTAGATCAATATACACGCAGGGAAAGAGCGCAGAGCTAAGATATAGAGTGATCGTATGCTCCTTGACGACTGCTCCATAAAATCTAACGCGGCACCTCTTTCCACTCGTACCTCATGCGTCAAATACATTCTCGTGTTGTTGCGTACTTAAAATATTTTATGTTGCAATAAATATTATAAATGACTTAAAATTTTATAGCTGCTGGACTGGATCAGGCGTACCATGCCTTGGCTGAACAGCCGCCAAACCGACAACTCTCTTGCCGGTTGCCAGAAAAAACTGGAAGACTACCGTACTTACAGGTATACTTCGTTTGGAATATTTGTAAAAGTTGAATAGCTTTTATAGTAATAAAATTACGCATTGGTGCAATGTTAACAGAGTCATAATTGAATCCCAGTTATCTTACAATTAAAGTTGGCGTTTCCTGTAGGATAAAAAACCAAATCCTCGAAACGGCGATAAGCGACCCTAATTTATAACGAACATATTTAAACCCACACAGAACCATTATCGACGACCATATAGTATGCCTTTTTCAACCACAAATTATGACAATAATTATCTTTCAGGCGTAAGCACAAGCCGCCACGTGTAGAGCAGAAGGCCAAGTTGGAGACGAACTTCAACACCCTGCAGACCAAGCTCCGTCTGAGCAACCGCCCCGCGTACATGCCCACCGAAGGCAAGATGGTCTCTGTAAGTATCAACTTCATCCAAGTTACTATTATCATAGTAACACCATTAGAATAGATCTCAAGACAGTTTTCCAAAGGCAAAGAAATCTTTAACGTGCCACAAGTTTTGGTACTTAGGTAATCTCATCAACTCTAAACCTGGTTCTTATAATCCATCTAAGCTCGTATTGAAAGGCCAAGACCAGTTTTACAACGAGGAACAAATCTAATAGATACTGATCATATTTCAAGGACATCGCCGGAGCTTGGAAGGGCCTGGAGATCTCCGAAAAGGCTTTCGAAGAATGGCTTTTGAGCGAGATGATGCGCCTTGAGCGTCTTGAGTACCTGGCCCAGAAGTTCAAGCACAAAGCCGACATCCACGAAGACTGGACCAGAGGTGGGTACAAAAATCGACTAACACACTAAAACAACGTTTTTTTTAAACATGTAATGTGGTTATTTTCGGCGTTTACCCGCTATGTCAATAGCATACGTTTTCGGAGAACATTAATATAAGGAATCAGTTATGACCTTTTGGAAGTCTCACATGAAGAGCTAACAATTTGCCAACGTTTTAAAACAGATATTTTCGAATTCCCACGAGACTTCACGAGACATCTCACAGTTTAATCGATTAACCAAAACACAATTGAAAAATCAAATACCCTACGAATTTCCAGGCAAGGAGGAGATGCTGCAATCTCAAGACTTCCGTCAATGCAAGCTGTACGACATTAAGGCTCTGAAGAAGAAGCACGAAGCATTCGAGTCAGACCTCGCCGCCCACCAGGACCGCGTCGAGCAGATTGCCGCTATTGCCCAGGAACTCAAGTAAAAAACCTTTATATTCTATAGATAATGTTCTACCGAACTTTCGGAATCATTCGATCTTGAGAGATTTCAAACTTTTCTTTCATGTCTAAATCCTCACGGATGTCCATTGCCTTGTGACAGACTCTTAATGATTACAAACAAATGATCTTGTTGTTCTTCCAATTGCTTTTGGCCATGGGGCTGGAGCGCTCGCGTAAGCTTTGACTTTTGCACATACTTGCCCAAGTATTTAATTTAATAAATCTAATTTATTTTACGCCAGGAAGTTTCGATAAAAGATTTGCCTGAAATTAAATTTGTATAATCTAATGACGTGTTTAAATCGCTGGCAAATGCGTTCCGGATTGGTTGGCGCTGCTGACAACAACTAAAATTTGCTCTATAACTACAATGATTTATTTTTTACCGCAGTACCCTGGAGTACCACGACGTGGCGAGTGTGAACGCTCGCTGCCAGCGCATCTGCTCGCAGTGGGACCGCCTGGGCGCGCTGACGCAGCGCCGCCGCCACGCGCTGGACGACGCCGAGCGCGTGCTGGAGCAGATCGACCTGCTGCACCTCGAGTTCGCCAAGCGCGCCGCGCCCTTCAACAACTGGTATGTAACCACTAGGATACTTGACCTCTGCGCTGTCACCTAGAACGCCGCAGAAGTGGTGAAGTGTTGGGCTAACATTTAATAACCTGTCGTGCCATCGACACGAAGAGAACAAGACTAACTAGCATAAACATAATCAGTCTATAAACTTCCCACTACTGGGACACAGGCCTACTCTCTGTGAGAGGGAGTGGGTCGTAATCCACCACGAGGACCCAGTGCGGGTTGTTGTACTAGCTAGATCAGATTAGTAAATTTTTGTCACAGCCAAAAATCAAGTAATCAAATCGGATAACCAACCAATACATGACATAAATCTTATTGTCTTCAAAAACGAATCTGTACCTAATGACCCTATGTCTACATAATTCTTCTCATTTGTTGATCAGGCTGGATGGCACCCGGGAGGATCTTGTGGACATGTTCATCGTCCACACCATCGAAGAGATCTCCGGACTTATGGACGCGCACGCTCGCTTCAAGGCCACTCTCGGAGAGGCTGACAAGGAATACCAGGTAAGGTTTCCCATTTATGATCCCTATTTACGTTTAATATACGACAACAACAATTGACTTTCAATGATGTGCTTGAATTGAGATAGAAATACAATAATATACAGCACTATCTTCTGCCCGCGACAAATTTCTTGTTTTAACATAAAATATATCCTATGACACTCAGCTCTACTGAAGCTTTCCGAAGATTACCCCTACATACAAACTCGAAAAAATTACCTTGAAGATAGATTGCAACGATGGACCGTTTTTTAATCACATTATAATCTCTCATTTCAGGCGATAGTCAACCTGGTACACCAGGTTGAGTCCATCGTGAAACAGCACCAGATCCCTGGTGGTTTGGAGAACCCTTACACTACTCTTACTGCTCATGTAAGTTTTACATTTACTTACTGAACTCTTACAAGCAAAATGCTGAGTAGTTCTGTACCAGCTACTAAAAAACTAGTCCGTCGTCCGACCGTCGTCTCGGCTATTAAAGAATTGCCCTAGACAACCAATGGCAAAAAAGGAAAGAGGGAAACATCTAATAAAGTATATTCCATCCAAAGGCATGACCTTTTAGTTGACAAGTCCCACTCCATTTTATTTGGAACCGAGAACACAGAACTAAGATCTCTGACAAAAGATGTTTTTGAAAAAGTTCACAATAACCGCATAATTAAACTTCTATCAAAAAAAACAATATATTCAAGACTTAACCAACTGCATTTCTAAACCTCAGGAGCTGAACCGCAAGTGGTCAGACGTGAGGCAGCTGGTTCCCCAGCGCGACAACACGCTTGCCGCTGAACTTCGCAAGCAACAAAACAACGAGACCCTCAGGCGCCAGTTCGCTGAGAAGGCCAACGCCGTCGGACCCTGGATCGAAAGGCAAATGGATGCCGTCACCGCTATCGGAATGGGTCTGCAGGTAAAGGGATACATTCAACTCTCGATCGACCATCAACTACGTTGTTGAGATTTTTAAGTTGTATAAGATAACCATTTTTCCATGAATGCGCTGTAATCTAATCTAAATAAATCCCTTAAAATCCAACATGATAACGGAAAATCAATGTATTTGGCAGTGATTTTCAGAGATTCGGTGCAAAACTAAACATATAACAAATCCTACCCGCATTTAACTAAAGATTTGCAAAATATGGGAAGAATTTAGTCAGGAAGGATCGCTCGCTCTCAGACGGTGTGTGGTATAGCACAAATAAACAAATAATTAAAAGTCAACGATAACTTACAATCATTTTTATCAGGGCTCTCTGGAAGACCAACTGCGTCGCCTCAAGGAGTACGAGGCGGGTGTGTACGCGTACAAGCCACACATCGAGGAACTGGAGCGCATCCACCAGGCCGTGCAAGAGGGCATGATCTTCGAGAACAGGTAAGTCACGAATTACTATAAAACGACCAGTAACTTAACGAGTTTCTACAAACTACTGGGACTCATACAATCCAAAAGGAACTCCCCATACTTTATACGACGGCAATGTGTGCAAAAACAACTCTTGGAAATTACAAATAATTGCTTTTCACAGTCTTCTTTTCGCGACAATAAAACGATCAACATGTAACCTGGACAGCTCAGTTTTTTAATCTTAGAATCCAAAGATCTTAGAAACCCTTTGTACACGGCACGGTTTCTTTACGGTACGGCGTACAAACCGCGCCGTAGAAAAAACGTGTCTGTCAACAAGCTTTCATAATTGATCTATACACTGATGACCGTGCCTACACGGCGAATAAACCACGTGGTTTTTCACGGCATGAAAAACGTGTATACAAACCTGGGCCTTGCGGTCTTGTACGAACTCTAGGTAAAAAGCATCCATAGTTATCATAATCAACCGATATCTTTTACAGGTATTCGCAATACACAATGGAAACTCTGCGCGTCGGCTGGGAACAACTTCTGACTTCCATCAACCGCACTATCAACGAAGTTGAGAACCAGATCCTGACCCGTGACTCGAAGGGCATCACCCAGGAACAGCTCACCGAGTTCCGTGCTTCCTTCAACCACTTCGACAAAAACCGCACCGGTAATTATAAACCTATTTGACTAGCCTTTTTAAATCATCGCGGATTATTTATTCCGCCCCTAAGCATCGCCACATCGACTGGTCCTCAAAGCTGGCGGATTCCCGCGACCTTTCACCAGCTCATTGTTCCACCCTTTTTAACAATATGTTCGAAAATGCAATAAAGACAAAAACTGTTTCCTTCACAGGCCGCCTAGCACCCGAAGAATACAAATCGTGCCTGGTATCTCTCGGATACAGCATTGGCAAGGACAGGCAAGGAGAACTCGACTTCCAGCGCATTCTCGCTGTTGTCGACCCCAACAACACCGGTAAACTTTTTTTCTATAGAAATTGGACCAGTTTGACGATGGTCAACGACGGCTCGAAAGACAATGTTTTTCCGCTGGTCTTCTTTTTTAAGCAAAGTAACTATAGTTTGAAAATATTTAATTCTGTCTCTGTTCGCAGGTTACGTGTCGTTCGATGCGTTCCTGGACTTCATGACAAGGGAATCCACAGACACAGACACCGCTGAACAAGTCATCGACAGCTTTAGGATCTTAGCCGGCGACAAGGTAACAATACTTCTTCAAAGTGTTAATTTTTTGAATATTTGCAGTTGAAGATGATACATACTTATATTATATTTGTTATTCATATGTACTTCCGAGTTCATCTTTGAAATTACCGACATTGGTGAAGGAAAACCATCGTGAGAAAAACTGGACTTATAGTTAATATTTGCCCTTCAGTGGGATAGTAATAGGCTGGTATTATACGTGTGTTATTATCTGCAGCCCTACATCACGGCCGACGAGCTGAGGCGCGAGCTGCCGCCCGACCAGGCGGAGTACTGCGTGGCGCGCATGCCGCCCTTCCGCGGGCCCGGCGCTCCCGGCGGCGCGCTCGACTACATGGCATTCTCCACCGCACTCTATGGCGAAACCGACCTTTAGGTACAACACCACGAAAATGTACATCTTAATTTATTGCATAGACTTTACTCTGAAAATAATGTTAAATAAACTATTTAAAAAACACCCAGGCTTTCCAATCCCCCGACCACACGACGGTATTTGGCAAACCTCCAGTTCGCCATTGGGTCGCTGCCTAACGCCCACCATGCTTACATATTTTGTTGAATAGACATATTTATAGAAACCGAAATGATTTTTACTCAGACGCAGGTCGCAGAAGTCGTATCATAGGACACTGTCATCCACGTCATCAGTCAAGGAGGGTAGCTAAGATGGCGCGCGCTCCCCGCGCTCAGTACTAACACGACGGCCCGAGGCTACAGCGGCGACGTAATGGCGCACAAAGATTATTTCCCTTATATTGACCTACCTCTCAGAAATCGCCCTAAACCAAGGTCAATGTAGAGCAAACAATTTTTGTGGAATAATTTAGTCTATAAAACAGTTCTATATTAAATATTATTATGTGCAATGTTCAAACCAAAAATGCCATTAACTTTCATACCATAAAACTCCTTCCTAATGTTTAGTAACCTTTTGGCTCAAATCAGAGAAATCATTTTATATGTTTACAACACTCTATTTATACATTAGCATTAGGTATTTTTAACTTTTATAAGAAATTCTCAGGGAAGTCACAAAAAAATTATTTGTAAGATAAAAAAATGGTGCTAATGTTAGGCTTGACTAATGTGTGACACCAAAATAAGACTCATTTACATTGTGAGAATGTTTTTGTTATATTTTTTTTATTTATAAGCAAACATTATTTATACAAGATCAATTTTTATTTACTGCCATTAGTAATTATAGTACTTTGATGGTAGGCACAGTATTGTTTTAAGTTTTCTAAATTTATAAATGTTGCAGGGAAGTGTCACACAAATTATTTATATCATAGATTGCCATAGCTTGCCTGCATCTATTTATTTATCATTTTTTATATGAGTTTCGTTTTTATGAGAGTATTGGAATGAGTACTCAAAATAAATGATCTGCCATATTTTGTCTTTTAATAATGACTGCGTTGTTAAACCAACCAATTATGTTTCAATGAGACAGCAGCGGTATGTAGAATAAGAATGACTTATGTGCCCAAAAGTATACTAACTCGAATGTACAGCTACTTTAATAAAGAGCTCTTAAACAATTTATATTTTTTTTATTTGTTTATTTTACCTAAATAGTATTTAATAATAAGTTTACTTTAATATAAAAAAATAAAAACATAAACAGAGTCAACAGTGCTCATATATTTGAAAAAATCAACTAGAATACAAATCAGCTTGGTAGTATAAGATACAGTTGAAATACACTATGGTTTATACTAATTAAATATTATATAATACATATAACAGTTAAAAATCAGAAGTTTCAATATTCCACTACATAGTCACATGAGAAAGGTATCAATAAATTATAATATCCTATGCATATCTATTAAAATATTAAAGCCTAAAAACCGCTCTGTATTATTTATTTCTCAGCCTCCTTTTTGGATTCTTCTGCTGTTAGAAGCGCACTCTTGATGCCAACTTTCTTCAGTTCTTCAATAAGCTCACCTGATTGGTGCATTTGCAGCATTATGTCACAGCCGCCAACAAATTCGCCATTGATGAAAACTTGTGGGATTGTCGGCCAGTTAGAGTAACTTTTTATACCTGTAACAAAGAATATGTTTTTAAATAAAGTAGTAGAAACGCCGGGAGGGGACGCTCTAGAAGGAAATAATAGTGATCTTATTGGTGATGTTTTTTCAGTAATGTCAGGTGTGTAGCACTCGCAACTGTTGTGCGTGTAAGAGCAGATGTATGAACGTAAAGGAAGCAAAAGGAGTATAAAGATAGTAGCAGGTGGAGTTCTGTAGTTTCTGCCTACCCAGGGCCGTCTTTACCCGGGGGTACAAGGGGTGCGTAGCACCCGGGCGCAGGGTCTTAGGGGGCGCAAGCCGATCGCCTTATACCTACCTACACGTACCATGCGTAATCACAATTTAAATAAAATACTTAACAAATATTCATTATACCTACCTATAAAAATTTAGGCAGCAATATTGTTTACAAAAAATACGACTTCTGCAGCTTTCGGCACATTCGCCTTACGACTCGAGTTGTGCAAGCCAATTTTAATCTTATTAGAAAAATAATTAAATGTATATTTCAACAAACACACGCGGCAAATTCAAAAAGAGCTTGTGGCTACAAGTGCGTGCGCGTGCACCCCGAGACACGCGCCGCCCGCTTTTTGATATATCGCCACCCGCTAAAGAGCGAGTATCTAGTACGACGTATCTAAGCACCAACGAAAATTTTGTCAAAAAATATGGTACGTAGTGATTTTATATTGCTTTGTGTTACAATTACCATTAAATTTCCGACAGCCGTGTAAGTGACCGTAACGTTTGGCATAAGTACCTACTTATTTGTCTGGCTTGTGTATAGTGAGTTAACACTAAAATACACAAGCCAGACATTCACGCAAAACTCACACCAGCAACTCACCACCACACTCACACTCACTCACACACTAACACACACGCTAACACACACTCTCACACACTCACTATAATATTATTTAGAATAATTTTATTTGGTTCAATTTATTTTATTTGGTAATTCGCTACCCTTATTTAATTTTCAAACATCCTGAAATAAAATTTAAGCTAACGCAAAAATGTTTCGAATTAAAATTAAGATCACGCAACTCAGGCTCCCAAGATACAGACGCTGCCTAGTTTGGGGACCACTGTTTTAATACTGTGTTAAATATTCTAGTTACAGTAAGCATACAATATCATTATTTTTGAAATTTATTTTGTAACAATGGACCAATAAATTATTCTTATTCTTGTTCTTATTCTTATATTTTTTATTTGCAAAAATGGTGCAAACATTTTCGAGCTCCCTACGCTCGCTCTACCATCCTCTATTCGCTCTAGCTCTTCTGTTGATGACAAAGTATCTCCTATTTCTTTAACAATAGTCTTAAGAAAACCTAACCTTTTCGAAGCAAGGAGCAAAATACTTCGACATTGATTCCTGGGCAAGGGGGCCCCATTTAGTTTTGCCGCCCCGGGCCCCCGACAGGATTAGTCCGCCACTGATAGACGAACGTAGATTTCAAAACAGTCGATATCATAAAAAGTTTGCCAACTTAATAGCCAGAAAAATTGACCCATCTGGTTGGAGGATCCTCCCTTTTCCATAGAGGATGAGTGAACTTTACACCCTGTTCCTAAAGGTAAGGGACAAAACACCATTTTTTCAGGAGAGGCCGACAAAGTTTTTTTTTCAGACTAAATCACCCATAACTTTTTTTGTTATTAACCTTTTCCGAATCTGGTTTCACACATAATCTTATATTTTACTGCTGTTTCTACCTGTGTAACATTTATTTAAATAAGTTAGCTATTTAAGAAAATAGACATCCCTTACACCAACTTATTTGGTTAGTAATGTCCCTCACTGACCAAGTATCTCGTAGTCCCGTTGTAATCTATTAATAAAAAATGGTGTAAAGGACTTGTTGAAAAAATATATGAGTTAAGAGATTCTTGACAGAAAATTAAGTACACATTTTTGACATACTGAGTAATCCGTAATGGTAATTCATTGATTAGGAAGACCCTTACCTTATTTAAAGTGGATTGGCGGCAGTAATTACACCATTTCAAGTTGCTATATTGCATAGTTTTTCAGATACATTGTTATTATGGGGCTGATTCAAAATTTAGATCCAAAAAATCAGTAGGGTAAGGAAGATTTTTCTTAAACTAGAATTTTTTCATATAGACCATTCGAAAGAGTGAAAAATTCTGAACAAAACTGTAAACTCATTTCATTTTGGGTATTTTGTCCCTTACCTCAATTGACCCTACAGTTGACGATATGTGAATAAAACTAAATTGCAATACAGATGTTTGTTTGCTTGAATGTGACAAGATAAGATTAAGATTGCATCACTTTTGACTATAGTATTAGCGTGGTGTTGGTTCTTGAGTGACTCTTATATTTTTATCTATACACATAATTATGCAGGTAGCAAGTAATTGGTAGTAAGTTTTGGCATAAATGACGTAGCAAGTACCAATATCAATAGACATGATGTGATGGTTAAATAAGCACTTCTTTACCCCAATTAATAATATATTTATTCATTATGCAAGGGTTGTTAGATTTAATAGCTGGCGCACTTGATAATATTATAATTTAAAGTATTATCTATTCTTCCATTTGGTATAGACTCAGTAGACTAGCACAGTGAATAATAAAGGATGGTATTTTATTAATTAGAACAATATAATAATAATAATATCAAGAAAAAAAAAATATGAAGAATCTGGTCAAAAACAACATCACGCCTTGTGTCCTCCAAGGGTTCGGCAGAGGTGTACCTATAGGACACCCACATTTCGCCAGTTATGTGGCTGTTATATTAGCCTCTTTAATGTTAACAGTATTATATTATATTTCATTGTAAACCCGACACTTAATTGTACCAAATGCGTACACTTCATGGTAAAAACTAACCTTGTCTAAGATCTTCATTCGACAGGACATCATGACTTTCGTATGTAACTGCGTGCATCCTCATTATCTGAACAACTGCATTACTGAACCCACATCGAGGGGCATCTGGTACACCTTTCATAAATACCACCACTTTATTATTTTTAAGTATTTCGTCAATTTTTTCTTTCATTGGAGCATCGGCGAATGAGCGACATGATATCTTCAAAGTATTGCTATAAATTGGAAATATACTCCTACGTAGGAACATATTCATTATTGTGGAACTAGTTTAAGTACTTAAACTTTAATTTAGCAGAAATTAAAGTAAACTCTTTCTTTTGTTTAAAATTTACGTGATCAATCCACTTCGGTTTCAGTGAAAATGTCACCTCTTCTCTTCTCTTCTTGATTAGAATGTTCTTATGTCAATCTGACAGCTGTTACGTCAATTTCAACTGTCAATGTCAAATCACGGCATGACATTAAGGCCGCTTTCCGAATAAGAACGTAATCACTCACAGCGCTGACATCAATATTTGACGTTCCGAGTTAGATATCACGATTATGACAGCTGAGGGCTGTCATCAATTCGGAACGCCCGTGAACGTTCTCACGGTGCTCGCTCAACGTCAAAAGTTGCATATCATATTTCTTTATGTTTATACTACACATTTCTTCTTCTTCGTTGGTTAGGTGGCCACGGTAGCCAGAAGCACAATTTTGAAGATGCCACGTTTGTCTAAAGTTATGATGCGACTCAAAACAAAACAGCACAACTGTCATCTTTGACAGCGCTCACGGTGATATTAGTAAAAGGCATGGTCGGCGTTATCGCAAGATGGCGCATGTCATGACGTCATCTATGACGATTCACAATACATCGTTATCGCGCTAAGGCTTATTCGGAACGGCCGTTCAAATCGCTCAAATCGATTACAGCCTAACTCGGAATGCGGGGTAAAATTTATCATGCATGTCTATGCCTGCACAGCAATCATGCCTGCGGCTATAGTTTATGGCAAATCGAATGTCCAGTGTATTCTTGCTATATATATAGGAAATAATTGTAACATTACAAGAAATGTTGGTTACATTTCTTGTAATATTTTTTAATCGCTCTGAGAGGCCATGAGGACATATATTTTAATAGTCTGTACTGAGATGAGAAAGGAACGCTTTTAAAAAAAAACTTGTTTGTGGTTATGGTTGAATCAAAGAGTAAAGTAACTGGTTGAATTGAGTGGTGGTTTGTGTGGTTTGTTGTGTGATTATTAGTTTTTTTCAAATACTTATTCATAAAATGGAGAACGCTGAAGAAATATTCCACTTTCTTGAAGATTTCTCCAAACGCAAACCTAAAACAATCCCACAAGAGCTAAATGAATACTTGGCATACGTAGCACGGACCGGTGATCCAGTCTACCAATGGTCATTAGTTAAAAGTTTATTCAAAGAGAAATTGCTATCTGTGATCACCGATTTCTACGAAACAACTCCAGGTATTGACATTCCACCTTATCCCAACGTAGATCCATTCAATTATGACATCATGAAAAACAGCTTATTAGAACGCCTGGATTCATTCACCTCTGCCCCCTTCACTGTTCAAAGAATTTGTGAATTACTCACATTTCCGCGTAAACAGTACAATCGCGTTGATAAGTTTATGAGGGCGATAGAAAAGAACATTTTAGTTGTAAGCACCAGAGAACCGGGTACACAGCGTCACGCCGAACCAGAAAATGGTGAACCAGTTGAACCTATTGTAAATGGATCAGATAATAATTCCGAGTATAATGTCGATGTTGAAATGGAAGATATGTCTTGGAAGGAAAATGCTGAACAACCGCAGATCTCAGAGCCTCAGCCAGGCTCATCTGATGCCCACATTTCTGTTGATGACATTGAGGCTCGATTAAAAGCTAAGCAAGAGACTCCAATGGATACTCAAGATAAAATAGCTAACCATTATGAATCTGTTACACCTCCTGAACTGAATATAAGTGCAGATGAACCCCCAGAAGAAATCAAGCCCAGTGCAGAGCCCAATCCCCAACCAACTGTATCTACCGAGGAGCCTAAAGTTGAAGCAACCACTTCATCAAGTCCAAACGAGGAACCAAAGGTTGATGTTGAAATGAAGCCTGAAGTTCCTACTCCTGCATTAATCATTCCAGAAATCAAAGTTGAGGATGCTGAAATGACAGAGCAAAGACTTACTGCGCAATCATCAGTAGATAAAGTTGAAGACACAAGTGAGTCCACGAGTGAAAAAGAAGCTCCAAGCACTGAGTCTAAACCTGTAACAGAACCACAACCTGTAGCTTTGGACGAAAATAGCTCTGATTCCACAACAAAAGAAGACAATGAACCCAAACTTATTTCTGAAGTCTGCACATCAAGTGAGGAAAGTTCATCATCAAGTGATAATACTGATGGCAATAGTGATTCTCCTAAGACAGATGAGAGACACATAGATGTACACGAAGAGTCCAACCAATCAGATACTCCTTCAGACACAGCTTCAGAAGAAAGCAGTGTTAAGGAATCTGAACCCACACCTGAAACTACTCCTGAACGGCCTACTGAAGAAGTTTCCCCTAAAGTTGAAATGCAATCAGATAACTACTCGATATCTGATGTTAATTCTGAACTACCTCAGCCACCTGCAGAAGGCCCTAAGGTTCAAGAGGTGACTGAAGAAAAAAAAGAACCAGAAAAGATAAACGAAGAAATTAAGTCTGATAATACTGAGACAGAGCAGAACAAAGAGTCTTAATTATTGACTCAAACATTTCAAATACTTTTTTATTATGTGACTGTTAGTTATTAAGTAGAAAAGTAAACGAATTTTCTTTAGGCACTGTGAACAATCTCATCTGTGTTTAGTTTCCCAATTAGCCTTATAGTAGTTAACATTACTTTCAACACTCATCCTCTTTGAACTTAAAGTATTTCTAGCTGTCCACGTAATACCCAAGTTGTACAAGTGCTTTATGGCAAAATTTTGATTGAAATGAATGAATGTAACTTAGTATTATTTTATACCAATATATTGTAATATGAGAAGAATAAAAATAATGAATCAATTTCGTAATATGTTTTCTTTTTAGTTTACCACACTGCTTTTTAGGGTTCTGTACCCGAAGGGTGCCAAAAGGAACCCTAGTACTAAGCCTCCGCAGTCCGGCCGTCCGCCTGTCTGTCAGCGGGCTGTATCTCATGAACCATAATAAGTGGACAGTTGAAATTTTCACAGAATGTGTATTTCTATTGTCGCTAAAACAACAAATAATTCGAGACATTAACAGTTTCACTCTGAAATCAATTCAGAATGAAACTGTTAATGTCTCGAATTTTCGGAATAAATAAATAATTGTTACAAAAATACCTTCTAAATACTAGTGTTATAGTTAGTTCTGCCACCTCAGTATTCACAGAATGGGTATTTCAGTGCATGATACATGCTAAATTGTGGGACAATAGAAATACAGCTTCAATACATTTAACAAAAAAATTGCTGCTTGTCTATTTGGCAAGGCTAACGAAGCCTTCAAAATTGGTGCTAAATTTAGTGTCATTGACTCTGGCAGGGCCACCATCAGGGATTTTAATTTTGATTACACAAAAAATTTGTCGCTAATTAGTCGAAATTTGTAGCCAAATATCAGAATTTGTCGGTCACTGGTTCAAAAGATATAAGGGTTTATAGGTGGACGATCTGGAGAGTCTCCCCAGCAGGGCCACATTTATATCTCAAAAAGTAGGGCACCTAGCGAAGATCTGTTTTCTCCCATAATTTGTCGCCAATTAGTCGCAATTTTGAATATGGGGGTCACGACCCCCATATTCATTTATTTACGTTACACGATCGTGTAACGTAAATAAATGAATGTGCTGTGACAGACGGACAGACAGACACACGAGTGATGCTATAAGGGTTCCGTGTTTTTTCCTATTGAGGTACGGAACCCCTTAAAATAACGAAGGGGTAGGTAAAATGAAACAACACCAAACTTATAAAAATAAAGATTTATTGTTGAACAAAATATCTATTTACATAGGTACATACAGTAGCTGTTGGAAGAAATCTTAATTATACTAAATTACATAATAACAATTCAGTCCTATAAATCTACGTAAAAATAAACCTCACTTACAACTATAATTTTACAAAAATACTAGGTACATAATACTTTTCTATCAGGTAACTAACGTTTATTAGTACCAAGAACTTTGAGTTCATTTCTCATTATTTTACCAGCCGCGTTCCTTGGGATTGATTCTAAAAATACGACGCCGCCGTCAAGGTGCTTATATCTCGTGAGTTTCTGAGCGACTAAGCCAGTAATATCTTTTTCTGTGAGTTTTTGTTTGGGCTTGAGGACTACGAATGCTCTGGGGACCTCACCCGCTAAGGGGTCTGGTACTCCGACCACGGCGACATCTGCTACTTCTGGACGCTCCATGATTACGTTTTCTAATTCTGTCGGCGACACCTGTGGATTGAATGGTTTTATAAGTTTGTCTATTTTTTGTGCCCGTTGAATGGCAATAGGCTCGCCTCATTTTACATGGGGCTTAAACATAACTGGGGAAATGTGGGTGTACCTTCTGTTGAAACATCTCTGCCTACCCCTTGGGAAAATACAGGCGTGATGTTATGTTTTTATTATCTATTTTAATGGGAACAACCTAATTTGAAGGGTTTTTGCCTTTTATGGCAAACTATTCACCAATTTACTCATGCAAGTAATTTTCGGGCTATATTTGTTTTTATTATGTATAGATAATCAAAATTCTCATATTTTACACTACCCAATAACCTAGCACCCAACAATGCGCAGACGCACATACGATCACAAACCACAAAGGTGACCCAATTTACAGCATAGATCTGCTAAGTGCAAAGTCCCGGTAATTTTGCAAGGAGATATATTTAGTTTAGTAGCACAGATGTTGTCTACGTACCTGATTGCCCTTAACCTTAATGAGTTCTTTGGTGCGGTCAACTATGTAGAAATAGAACTCGTCATCGTAGTACGCTACGTCGCCGGTATGCAGCCAGCCGTCGCTGTCTACGGTTTCTTTTGTCGCTTTCTCGTTGTTCCAGTAGCCTTTCATAACCTGAGAAATTTTCATATTGAGATTTATACTCCTAACTAATATAAATGCGAAAGTGAATGTGTTTGTTTGTTACGCTAAAACGGCTGAACGGATTTGCATGAAATTTGGCACATGGGTAGACCATGACCTGGATTAGTACAAAGGACTTTTTATCCCGATATTCCCACGGGATCGAGAATTATGTGGGTGGAAACGCGGAGCCCAGCTAGTATTATCATAAATTATCGAAAATCTTAAAAATCTGCAAATATTGATAATTGATACTTTTCATACCGGTTCTGGTTTTAATCTTTGTAACAATGATAATAAGGGCACCAATTTGCGAATCTTTTATTAAAAATAGTCCAATAAGTAACACTGGTCTATCCAAACCAATAGAAATTCGCCTAAAAAATCTACGTAAATTAAGATTAGCGATCACTTTAGCAATGATCCCATTGGCACTTAATGAAAGTAACGTGATCCAGAAATCGAAAATAAAGGCTATACTCACTTGTGGTCCTTTCAACCACAACTCCCCAGATTTGTGTGGTCCCAGCATCTCTCCTGTAGTAATAGACACTACACGAGCCTGTGTGCTCGGCACCAGTTGTCCTACTGAGCCTACTTTACTGTAGGGATACGAGTAGGGCGTCATCAGAGTGACAGGAGAACTTTCTGTCATGCCGTAACCTGAGGAAAATAGTAGATCCTGTCAACCTTGGTGGAAAATCGATTGAATGAAACTGATGAATACTCTTTCTTTTAGGTACCCAGTTTAAACAAACTCATTTCAAAAGTTTTTAGTAGTGACCTCTACTAAATAACCTAATGTGAGCAGTTCATTACATTGCAGCAGTGACAATGGGCAAGGATTTCAAATGTCACCTTACACTGAGAAACGAAGTTTGTGCTGCCTAGATCGTCTTTCAAAGGTCCACCGAGCGTCGCAAAGTTATTTAAATTGATGTGTCTTTAGGGGACAGCTACTCGGATGCCGTGCGAATGTACAAGTATCTCCGAGCCCCTGACTCATGGTATTGGAAATAATCGTTGGGTTTTAGTCGGTAGGAATCTAACATAACCCTCCGTTCTCCCCAGACTGAAGGTATCCATGAGGATTACACCATAGAAAACAAAGGGCCAACTACTAGTTGAAAGCAGACTTACACGAGAGTCTACAAACCTTGCAACAACTTAATCTGGTCCTTAGTCTTCTCGCACTTCAGCAAGAACTTCTCCAGCATGCTGTCAGTAGTGGGTGCAGCGCCCACCATGATGGTCTCGACCCATTGCAGGTGTTCCTTCTTCACCAACGGATGGGTCGCCAGGAACGCCAGGAGAGAGGGCACGACGAACAACGTCGTCGGTTGATACTCGACCAGACATTTGATGTAATCGTCTGGCGTGAACCTGAAATTATGTGAAGAAATTATTAGATTTAGGTACTGTTGGTAGATCGAGCCTAGCCGTAGTATTTTTAGGTAACTACATAATATGAGTGACATGACTCTAATCGAATTCAGCTGAATAGGTACTGGTACGCAGCTGCATCCGGTTAGACTGGAAGCCGACCCCAACATAGTTGGAAAAACGGTAGGCAGATAATGACATACATGTCCAGTGCTTACTCTGCATTTGTTGTGGCCTGATCTTAGAATGGATCATTTCATGAAGTGTTCGACGATTTCATGAAATGGTTGTATTTCATAAAAACAACATCGATCGCTAGTCACATCATGATTTGGTCTGCCCAGATCATAGAATTGGCTCAACGTTCGACGATAATTATGAACAGTTAAACGCACGACTACTTCATGATGTGGCCAAACATTACTGATCATATCATAAAATTGTTAGATTACCGCAAATAAACGTATTTTCTTCCTTTTTTTTTCATTATCCACCGGTAGAGGCATTCATGTCGCTTTGTTTTTATTGTACATCATGGCGGAGGTATACAACAAATCAAACAAAGTCGATGGACTTTTATTAGATTTCCAAATATGACAATGGAAAGCGACGAACTTGGAAGTAGCGCTCGCACTTGTGGCACCTCGAAATGGGTTAGGTTAGGTTAGAACTGTGACAAACCACGCGCGAGCCGCGGCAGCGGCCGTCGAGCGCTACTTCTAAGTTGGTCGCAGTTGCTTGGCAATTTTTACTACACCTTAAACCATGTATACTTCTACGACTGACATTTGTTTAAACGATGTCAATTTTAGCTGGCCATTTCATATGAGCTTTAAATGGGACACTAGTTCTACTGAGTGCTACTTGTGTGTAGGTCTCATCATCTGGATAATAGCTTGACAGCATCGCATATTCAATGTTTTATAAGCACTTAGGAACACGCAATAAACCAAACAAAGACAAGAAATACTTAATGTTCAACAGTCCCTTTAAGTATCTAATTATATTGTTACTTACCTAGGCATCGTAACAATGTGGTATCCGAGTTTCAAATTGTAGTTCAGGATTCCATTGAAGCCGTAAATGTGGAAGAAAGGTGGTACTGTGAGGAGCACATCGCCTTTGCCTAGAACAAAACGTTAGTTTCTTGCTAGATTTTTTATTAAGTAGGTAGGTATAACAAATACTTAAATTACAAACATTTTTTAAAAAACGTCAGTCATATTAATTTTGTGCCCAGGTAAGTAATTTTATTTATAAAAACATAATTACTTCAAGGTTAGGTACAGATGATTTGGTAAAACATGATAGGACCTATACAATGTACAAAATAGCTACTGATTTATGTTTACAGATAATTACAGTTAGGCGTCACCTAACTCATATCATATCCTCTTATTAGCTGATTTGTGATAACGTTTTGATGTTATCTATTACATAAATCGAACATTGGTTTGTTATTGTTAGATTTACTTCAATCAGTGGACTGAGTAGGTATGTTATTACAACTCTTAGCTTAGCTTGACATAATTATGGCCTCTCCGAAGTTGCGTTAGAACAGAACACTGAACTTTCAGATTTCGCATCCTATCCACACCGTTTTTTTTTATCAGGTTGTCAGAATCTAACAATAAAAACGAGCGAGCCGTATAGTAGTCGCATACGATGCATTACATCTGACATCTTGGCTGACAGTACCAATATCTTGGAAAATGGATTAGTACCATCTGACGGCAAACTCTCGCACCGCACGCGGTCATTCCAGGCTTCCTGTTACACTTTTTACGAAATCGCTTGCACAGATTGCAGGAAAGCGAGAGGAAAAATTTTACACATCAATAAATCTATCCATAGCCAGGACCACACGAAAAAAAACCTATTGTCTATTGGGTGCCTAAGGAATTACCTACTATGTCCATACTCCATATTTACCTTTCTCTCCTTCATACTTCATCATCTTGGGGCACTGCGTTTGTTTCAAGTTGGACACGAGGTTCTTGTGAGTTAGCATCACGCCCTTAGGCATGCCAGTAGTTCCACTCGAGTACGGGATCAGACAGACTTCGTCACAATCCACAGTCGGCAGATCAGCTTTGTGGTCAGCCATGAGCAATGATCGGAGGCCGTATACGCCTAGAAATAGAAAACAAAAAAGTGTTATTATGATCTTTTACCCGTGGCTTCGCCCGCGTGTAAGGTCGGAAATCATCCCACTGAGACCTAGGTACTACCGGGATTAAATATTAGTACCTAAATCGATTTCTAAAGTTTCATCAGTACCCGAATCTAGATAGGTAATATATAGATATATTTAGGTTAGATATGGTTAGGGCTAAATGTGCTGAAAGAATGTTTGTATTGGCACATGATTTGGCAAAAGGGCTCTGCACAAAATTCAATATCCGAAGCGACGAATGTCGGGGATGCAACAATCATATTAATATAATAGGTAACACATGTCCCCAGTATGTGAAGAAGACAAGGCGGAGCGTCTAATGATAGCAAATGAAAAGTGATCAAAGAAAGACGGTCATGAACTATTCCGGAAAATTGGTGACAGGGCTTTCCATATCCCTTTCACACATTATCTTGAACAACGTAGGTAACCTACACGGGGTCAGTAGCGTGTCGGTCATGCAAGAATAGACACAATCATGTTATTTTACAACAAAAATTTACATATTGTGGTACATCCTACCTAGTGGGTAGATAATGTAGGTATAATTGGCGCAATAGATATCTACTAGAGTAATCATTATTATTTTGTATTTTTCATGTAAAAATTTACTTTTTACTTTTGGGTATCTATACTCAATCATAGCAAGAAATCAGTGTCTAAGTAGATACCTAGGTATCTTGGTATTACTAATTATTCAAGTTATACCTGAAGTACCTGTTCAAATCCAAACTGACGAATTAAATGACTCGACCTGTATGCCCTTAGGCATTTCCTTTCGCCTTAATCGAGTGTCTAGTACCTACATATAAACTAGTATCTTAAATAGGGAATGTTGTCTCGGACTAGCATTTCATAATAGCGACGTTTAGTTAGTGGATAAAGTACCTACCTACATTCAGGTAAGTATGTACATACCTACCTACCTGTACCTACCAAATGCTTATACGACAAAAGTATGTAGAATTAGCCTTTACGCGAACAAATTACGGAACAAAGAACTCAACGTAGGTACGAACGTGCACAAATATTCAATAAACTACCAAAACATGTTAAAAATTGATAAATCACTACAAATATTTAAAAAACAACTTTCACATCGCATCATTCAACGAAAACAATAATACTTAAAAAATGCAATTTTTCTTTTCTTGTCAAGTGTCACTAAGGCTGCTTTTCCACCAGAGATGTGCTATGCAGCTATGCTGCGAGGATGTTAAAGCTAAGCTACGGAACTATGTGACTGTTTCCACTAATGCTAAGCTGTGCAGCGGAGCGAGTAAGATGTGCGAGGAAGGACTAGGGAAGGCACTCTGCTCCTGTTTCCACCAGTGCTATGCTATGTAATGGAACATCATTCCATTCTGTATCTGGGGAAGGGCGTTGTTAGCTGCACTAGTCTATACTTTTGCAGCTATCATCGTTTTACTTTTTGTACTTAGTCTTGTGATATTGTTCCGAAATAAACTTTTTATTATTTTATTATGTGGACCAATGAATATGATTGGTGGTTATCAAACGCATCCATAGCAATGTAGCATAGCATATCTCTGGTGGAAAAGCATTATTGTACTTAAGTATTAACAACCACCCACTGAGTTTTTATAACTTTGATTTTTCTTTGCACAATTTTGTTCGTTTTTCCACTGGAACAGTTGATTGTAAAATGTAAATTAACTACCTGTTTTTAATTCCCTATAATAATACTATAATGCTCTGTACCTACGCTCATAAGTAAGTTTACTTATTAATTATACTTAATTACATTTAAGTTTCTCACGTAAGTGAATACCTACCTGTTGTAATTCTTATGAGAAATAAAGATTTTTATCCGTAAATTAATTCAACAATTGAAACATTGTTAAGAACCCGGATATAAACAGATGTTCAATGAGTAAACAAACAATATTTATTTGAGATTATTTTATTACTCAATAATAATGTATTGAGTTAGATAACCTTTTTAAATCGCTCCATAAGATACACTTTACTATGACCCTTGTCTTCCTCGTTATTAGACACTATTCTCACAATATCCCAAATACTTTAACAAAGGTATAATAATTTAAACACCACGAAATAAATCTCTTATCGAAGGAGCAATTGGATGCTCTATACTTGTCGATAGACGCACCATGTTATTCACCATTTCACTCACACAAACTCACACCTGAAGGCTGCACTCAAGAGCAGCCCCGGAGCTGCGAGTATGGTGAGACCATAGAAATATTCTTATATCTATAGGTGAGACTATACAGGGTGTCAGAGACGTCGACGCGAAGCTGGTTACCATGGATTGATTCAGTACAGGATTCTGAGCCCCCCTGCGTTGAAATTCTTCGTTGGTTATTTAAACAAAAACAGCTGGAATCCATGGTAACCGGCTTCGCGTCGATGTCCTTGACACCCTGTATAGGGTGAAATTAAATTAGTTTTTCCTTCTTCTTAGCATGTCGATGGCAATCTCCTAGAATTTGGCTACCAGTTTCGCACCTTCAGTTTTTCCTAATTTCCTTAACTCACACTTCAAGTATTACACTACCAGCAGTTTTTAACCCCAAAAAAAGTAGTTATAAGAAAAGACAGCAAAGTTGGTAGCAGAACTGACTACTCAGAACAGGCCAGCCAGAAACCAGTCCATCAACTTTATAGATAATACAAACGAAGAGGAACCTTACCTTTAGCCTTGTCATCCTCTCCTCCAACCCATATAGTGCCTTTGTAGTCTTTCAGCGACTTAGCTACCTCCGTTGCGACTGGCATGAACAGCTCGATGGTGGCAATCGCCTTCACGTTGCAGTCGCTGAACTGACGCTTCACTTCATCTGCAAAGAGAAACAAAATTTTACTGTGTGAACTAACTGGAGTAGCGGATGTTGGAGGCCGGATGACGTGGAAATGCGCTGGCTAAATTGGCTGATAGTCTGGTCAAGAATGTCAGATTGTCACACACTCAACGTTTTTGGAGAGGACATCGTTGTCGAAATACAATGCGGGCAAAAAGACATGTTTGCACGCCAATCGTGAATAGGAATCGCACAAAATTTTATTTTGGAAGGGGAACTGGCAGGGCTTTGCCCAGCAGACAAAGGAGGTGCACGTGCGCAAATTAGACTACCAAGGAAACTGTAAAACTTCTATTTAACATTGGCAACAGAGTAGGTTAGGTAGGTACCTATTTTGCATTATGTGAGCCAACAACTTCCACCTACGATTACAAATCCGAGTAATTTGACAGACCAATTTTGTCTTGTGAGGCTGCATGGTTGTACTAAATCGAAAACTAGATAGGTGCCTCTGTGTATTTGCGGGTAGACCTTATTAGGATAAGCTGACTGTAACCGTTAGGCAATGACGAACTTTTTTATCTATGCAACCATGTTGTAATGTTTAAAATAACAAACTTTACTTATATAATTTGTATACCTACCAACTACCTAATATAATATACCTTAAATAAATAGAATAGTTTTTTTTTACAAATCAGTATAGTTTTTCTACTTTTATGTGTACTTACTCATATTAAAGTATAAATGTTGTTTGTTTAAATCTGCTGTTTCATAGAAAAGTGCAATAACTACGCGGTCAAAATGTATGGAGCAGCTGTTTTTTTTTTTATAACCGACGAAATATTTCAACGCAGGGGTGTTCAAAATCATGTACTGAATCCATGGTAACCGGCTTTTCGTCGATGTCCCTGACACCCCGTATAAGAGGCAATCAAAGTTCAAGACAAAAGAGAGCACTTTTTTTGGCAAGTTGAGAGTAATGCAGTGCCACAAACGCTTCGCGTTATGAGGCATGCAATATGATTTATTAGGCAGGTGTCATCTTGATGCAAATGTAACTTGGAACCATATTTAATAGTTCAAGATTTTGCAAACTTATTAAATACCTAAAGCTAAGTATTTACCTATCTACTAAATACAATACTTAACACGTTCAGTGTCGGGAGCCCTCCTGGAGGGTTCAACTAGTCGCATATTTGGTGCCGGAAGCCCTCGTGGAGGGCTCACTTTAAATGTAGGTTTAATCTTAGCGAATACAGCATTATAAACCGTGATATTCAAATCTGATGTATATTTTAACAAGTTTTATTAGTCTATGCGTTAGTTTTAAAATCCAAGATTTTTCATAAAAATAAAAATAAATTCACAGTTACAAATATTCACAAAAAATTTAAAACTACGTATAGCGACAAGACCCCTGAAAACACAATTTTACTTCGTTTTACAGTGTTTTATAACACGGTTTTAAACCTAATGCCGTTGACCGTCCGCGATGGTTAACTTTAGCGCAAACGTAATGCCGGCAAACCTCCCGGAGGGTTCACTTCCAATATGTATGGCGGCATGGCGTATGAGTTCTATGAAAAGTGGGTGGAGTCGAAAGTGTTGAGGCCCGTATCACATGAATAAAAAACCCGTATACTGCAATCTAACTAAGCCCTATTATTATCAATCAATTTCACTTTTTATAATCTTTACTTCCGTGAACTTTGCACCTGCCTAAACAGCCCGTATTATAAACAAACAAAAGATAGCACGTACCTGCAATCTAACCATGTTTATCTAAATAGAGAGAACATAGTCCACACTGCAATGACTGCAATTAGGTAAGCAACCGTCTGATTTCCTCAACCTTGACTGCAGTTGAGTAATTAGCAATCATTTATTGCTTGCTAGACGTGATGCACGTGTCTTTTGATAAGTATCGTGTAATACGATATTTTCTATTCCTTTATATCGCGTGCTAGACCGTAATTGGACCTTTTTGGAGGATGGGCTATTATTTATACAGAATTGAAACGTATGCTGAATTTCAGCACCCGTTGCAATTCTGCAAAAATGTAAAGTAGACAATTTTCAATAGTGTATTAATGATGAATAATAAAGATAATAAAGAATAAAGGTCTATACTAACATGATAAAGCTGGATAATTTGTTTTTTTGTTTGTTTGTACGCGGTAATCTCTGGAACTTTGATAGTTTGTTTGACGGATTTGAAAAATGCTTTTTACATTAGACAGCCCAATTTTAGGAAGGTTTTATGCTATTTAATATCACACTAGGACCCTAGCAAAAAGAGAAAAAGTGACAAAAGTGACAGAACGCTAAGCGAAAATGAAGTAAAAGCGTGGGCGGGCGATGCTATGCGACGCGCTGGGTCGGAGGACCAAGAAATTTGACGCGAACGAAGTCGCGGGAAGAAGCTAGTTAAAATATACCTTAACAACAAAGGGTTATGAATATGGAACCTATTTACGGTACTTACATAAGAAATTCAATTCAAATTCAAAAGTCATTTATTCTAACTAGGCTGAGAATCAGCACTTATCGAACTCCAAAATTACATAAGACAGTCCCCCAAAACGCTTACCCTTCACCACTTCCTAGTGCATTAGCTGGGAAGAAGTGGCGCAACAAACTCCCCAGCAGCACAACTGTCTGTTCAGTTAGAAAAAAATATAGATATATGCACAATAAATTACATTACGCAACACAAACCATAATTTAAATTATCAGCCATTTGTCGTAGCACATGCCAATATACCAACTAAAATCATCGAGAACTATACTCCGGCAGAAATAAAAACTAAACGTAAACAGAACTTAACATCTAAATAAAAGCCTCCAGGCATAAAGGGCGTGCCCGCTTACATATAGCTACACAAGAGACAATATCGAGCCTACCTTACCTACCTACCTTAAATGGATTTTATACCCATTTAAATTGGTTAAGTAGGTATAGCTGATGTATGAATAATTGTCTGTTAGATCGAATTAAAGTGTTAAAAAATTACAGAGAAATACACGTTCCTCTATCTTGTTGGACCTTCTCCTTCGGCGATTTGGACTATGTTACCGCGTGTGCAGTGCTCAAAAAGTAGTTTCTATAAAAACACCAACCTAAGTTATTTTTTTTTTGTTTTTAGCTAGGAAATCAAATTGCAAACATTCAAGCTGATGATGACATTGAACATTTTAAATATTTCCATTCATTGTACTTATATCATTTCATAGCCATTATCTTGAGAAGGCATGGCAGACCTATTCTCGTCCTCAATTTTATCTAAGTAGTTATTACTCACACGCACACATACTGTCTAGACGGCACGAGAAACAAATAAATGTTATCTTATCATAAAATATAATAGAACCTATAAACAAATATAACTATTAGAAATCGTGTTACAAACACGTCTGAAAAATATTCTAATAAAAATATAAAATTGGCTCCTTACTCCGCTCTTTCTTCTCTCATGTGGGCAAAAACTATTGTAAGAATACTCATGCTGTGGCCGTGCTGTGCCTAACCTAACTCAAGAATTCGGTTGATACAATACAATAGACGACGTATATTTAGTAACCTAATCCGCTTTACTATTCTTAAAGATGCATCAGGAAGGAACCCTGTAAAAGTCAGAAAGAACGCTAAGCGCCGAACGCAGAGCTCTGCTCTGCGTTCGGCGCTTGGCGTGGCAACACGTCGTATCCGGGTTCGAAACAAGTCAATCGTCATCCTGAGGATGCCTCGTTGAGAGGCGAACGACGTGTCGATTTCTTACAAGGTTTTTTCATCAATCTTCAAGGACAGTTAAGCGGATTAGGGTACTAAATATACATCGTCAATTGTATTTTATAATGGATTTCCGCAAAGTCACGTCTGAATCAATAACTATCTTAGGTTGATACATAGCTACCGGCCCATCGTGCTGCTCGACGAGGTGGGCAAGCTCTTTGAAAGAGTTATTGCAGACCGCCTTGTCGGGCGGCTGGTGCGAGTGGGGCCGGATATGGCGGAGAGCCAGTTTGGTTTACGCAAGGGGCGCTCTCGGTGAATGCCATCATGCGCGTTCGAGCCCTCAAGACGGGGGATGCTGTTGCCCGGGGTGGGGTAGTCTTGGCGGTGTCTCTTGACATCGCCAATGCCTTCAATACCCTGCCCTGGAGCATTAAGGAGGCACTCCGGTATCACCGGATGCCGACCTACCTCTGTCGAGTGGTCGGGGCCTATTTGACGGACAAGGCTGTCATCTACCCCGGTCACCACGGAGAGTGGAACCGGCGAGAGATGTCGTGCGGTGTCCCACAGGGATCGGTCCTGGGGCCGCATTTGTGGGACATCGGCTACGACTGGGTGCTGCGCGCCGACCTCCTTAGCGGCGTCAGCGTGGTTTGCTACGCTGACGACACGCTGGTCCTGGTGCAGGGAAGGTCGCATGAGGCGGCGGCCGAACTGGCGACACGTTGGGTTGCGACAATCGTCGATAGGATCCGGCAACTGGGACTCGAGGTGGCCTTGCACAAGTCCGAGGCCATGTGTTTCTATGGTCCTCGGAACGCGCCACTGTCGGGTTCCCGGATAACGGCGGGAGGGGTTCACATCGGTGTCGAGTCGACGATGAAATACCTGGGACTCCTCCTCGACAGCCGGTGAAACTTCGTGGAGCACTTTCGACGTTTGGCTCCCAAACTGGAGAGGGCTGGGGCTGCTCTGAAGCGGCTTCTGCCCAATCTAGGGGGTCGAAATGCTTCCTGCCAGAGGCTCTACGCGGGGATCGTGCGGTCCTTGGCCCTTTACGGGGCACCGGTGTGGGCGCGTTCATTGAGGCTGCGACCGGCCCAGCGGTTGAACGCGTCCCAAAGGGTCATGGCCATTAGGCGGGTCCGAGGATACGGGACGAGCCTTCTTGCCGGACTACCGCCATGGGATCTAGAGGCAAAAGTCCTCGCGCACATCTGGGAGTGTCGCGAGGAGGCTAAACGCCGGGGCGTAACTCCGCTGCCGCGAGAAATCACGGCACAGCGGACAGAGCTCCGGCGGGATCTCATGGCGGCATGGAGAGTGCGATTGTCGCAACCCAGCGCTGGGCACGCCACAATTGTGGCGATAAGTCCCCTCTTTGAGGAGTGGCTAGAGAGGCGCCACGGCGTCCTCACCTTCCGCCTGACGCAGGTCCTCACCGGACACAGCTGTTTCGGGAGGTTCCTGTTCCGTATAAGGCGGGAGGAAACGCCCGGGTGTCACCACTGTGTGGATCGCCCGGAGGACACGGTGGAGCATACGGTGGAGGTCTGCCCTGCTTGGGCGGAGCACCGCCGTGTCCTCACGGAGGCGATCGGCGGCGGCGATCTCTCGCGTCCAGCCCTGGTTCAGGCCATGGTTCGGAGCGAACGTTCATGGGAGGCCGTCACCTCCTTCTGCGAAGCAGTTATGCTCGCGAAGGAGGAGGCGGAGCGCGCGAGGGAGAGGCAAGATTCGCGCCCTCGCGCCCCTAGTCGCCGCAGGAGACGCCCCGGGCGTCGGGAGTCACGAGCCGACTTCCGGCCACCGTAGGCGCGGGCTTGCGGACGGTGGGCAATGGGTAGCTTCCCGTCCGATAAGGACCAGGCCCGGATCGACGGCGCGTTGTGTTCCACGCGCGCCTCAAAGAGATGTCAGCACCAACTGGCGGGGTCCGTAAGGACCAGTGCCTGCTGGGGTTGCGGGTTTATCCGAAAGGGATATCGCGGCCCCGACACAGGCAAAAAAAAAAAAAAGGTTGATACATAGCTGAGCCTTGAGTGAGGATCGAACCTTATAGTTATAAGACCTTTTCGGGCCTTAGAGATACGGGCCTTATTAGCCTAGTAGTAACGGGCCTGTGTGCTCAGGGGCGTCAGATATGGTATAGGCACTTCATTTAAATAGATATACTTGTATGTAGAACCTATAGGTCTGGTCACTCACTAACCTGACGACAGTTCAGGTAATTAAGAGGGTGCTATTACAGAATGAACCGTTTTAATTTCTAGATCCTAAGGCCTTCTAGGTGTTATAGCAACCTATCTACTAGTCATACAGGATGCTAAGCTAAACTAGATAAACGTAGTAAGGTACAGAGTATTTCCGAACTTGTGTTATACTTCAACCCCTGCCTTATCAACCTTCAGATAATCAGCAGTAAAATATATATCGGATAATCAGGCATTAATTTGATAACTTTTATATGACTTGCCGGTCAACCTTAGGCTTTTAGGGGTCCGGTCGTGTGTCAGCTGATACATTTAGCTGATATTGTTATCAATAATTTACAGCCGTGATCAAAGTCCACAAAAACGACGAAAGCGACGCTACCGATCATTTTAATCTTTGGACTTTGTCACTTTGATTGTGTCCGTGCAATAAATAGGCTAGACATCAGATGTGACAGGACAGGACTTAGGGTGTTATAAAAATTTGTCCTTGCAAAAATCTTACCTGCCGTGTACAGTGGATTGGCGAACGTAACAACAAGCCCCGCCCTCATGGCTCCATGGATCAGGACGACGAACTCAGGAATGTTTGGCAATATGAGGCCTAGCCTTTCTCCGGGGGCCAGCTTCAGGTGCCCCGCGAGAGCTCCTGCGCATCTCTCGATCATCATGCGCATCATACCATAGTCGTAGCCGCGACCTGATGCACCGCATGTCTGTGGACAGGTACAAAAACCTGATTATTTTTTTTTATTCTTAGTTGATCGTTCTTTTTTTTAAATATTGACTTTGTATTTGTTTGTGCATATTTACGTTGACAATACATACCTATAGCATGGACCGTTTCTCTGTGAATATTGTCTTCACAATCCTACATTAGTTATTTTGCATAGGATTTTAATTTTCAGTTATGTTAGACGCACCAAGTAGACCATTACCTACCTGATAGATTTAATACTTATGGGTTTTCCCTTGGATTTTTCGTTTGATGCGACCACGATGGGTCATTCAAACGAAAACCGTAAGACATCACAAATCCTTGACCAAAAGGTCAACAGATCAAAAGACCTGTTGTGTCGTTCTGATATGTACATACCCGGTAGTGCAAAGTAGGTAGAGCAACGTCATGTTATTTTTAAATAATCTTAAACATGTAAGTACGTAAATAAATTAGATTGAAACACGTTGTCCACAATGTAGGTCATTGGACTTTACCCTGTATTTATAGACAAACGTATTATTATGTAACCTTTAGAAATCTGCTCCAAAGTCCAGTGTTTGATATTGAAATAACGTATAAACTGGTACAAGAATATTTGGCACGCGATCGCGACAGTGGGAGCCCCTTCATCTTTATATTCAATGGCAAAAAATTGTGATGAAGTTTTAAATAACAACGCTACATTCAGGATTTCAGACGTCATTGGAATGATTCTATTGACGCAGTAGATACCTATACCTTACATGCCTACCTATGAACGTGATGTTTTCTACTTTTGTCAACCATTATAGTACCAAGCCACGTTTCTAAATCACGTGCACCGTAACTTGCTATTGACATTTCAGCTCTTTATTCACATGATCGCCTGCCACTGAAAACATGAAAATTTACAGTAATTTTCTACAACAACTTCATCTTACACGAAGGGCATTAGATCAACAACATAATAGCAATGTAACTATGTAGGTACTGAAGTAGGAAGGTAAATAATAAATACCTAAGTTATCTACAATGAATAAAACATAAACTCATCGTGGTCAAGAATACCATGACCATAGTATGCTCATTTTGACTCATTTGTGGAGATATTTTCTATTTTATCAATAAAAATAAGAGCACAATGCACACAAAGACTTGTCATACCTAAACCAAATATCGCTGGAAAAATAAACGAAGTAGCTAGTAAATCCATTTTTATGTCGTGACTAGGGTTGCCAACCCAATATATAATATAGTATCCTGCTATATAGAGGCCAAAACACTATACAAAAAAAACAAAGCCAATCTACAATATTTTTATTTCAATACAAAACGGCGAGATGGCCGAAATAGGGCCAGTAATAAAATCTTTTAAAAGTTGAATGATATTTTGTAACCGTATATAATTTAGAGTCTAATAATTATTAGTTATTATGAGACATTTAAAAAATAAAATATTTTTGAAACATAAGCTCACCTACTACTTACTTCTTGTTTTCGCGCTCTTCTGTATTTTTCAGGCAAAAGCTTCAAAAATACTATATTCGATATTAAAAAGTTGGCAACCCTACTCGTTGCTTACAACAACACATAAATAGGTACCTAATATGTATTTTATTGAAATAGATTTAGTTCCAAGCGTAACATTAGAAATAACTGACTTTTATGGTTCTTTTGGTTTAAGTGTGAATAATAAGTTTATTTCAAATAAATACCTAGCAAATAAACCTACCTAAATTCAATTTTAGTTCATGAAATCAATTTTGAAATTCTATCGAACCGTGATAAGCAAATTAATTAGAAGTAGGTACCTATAAATCACATGCTCGCAGGTCTCATAGTCTCATTATCATATCAGCTGCTTCTATTGTTCTTTGCATTATACTTAGGTCATCTTAGGTAACTATCTATTACACGTAGTAGGTAGGTAAGTACTAAATCGCTTATTTTAACACCTAGTACAACCAACTTCTTAGTTATAATTTAAACTTTTTTGACAAAATAATTTAGCTGAGTAGCGAACGCGGGTTCGATTCCGACTTTTAAGTCCCGTTGCTATGCACTATGCACCGCAACGGATCGGTTTGACGGTTGACGTTATCCACTGCAATTTATAGATGCGCATGCAGAAAATACATACATACACCTTCTATTTTTAACCATGAAAACAAATTTCCAATGGTTCAAAAATCGTATTACCAATGGTTCAAAAATTATAAAGAAAACCCGCAACAATACTCTTGATAATTAGATATCTTTTCCAATTTTGTGAGATGCATGTTTGGCACAGCACAAACATTTAGCCCTAACCTTCAAAAGCGAACTATTAATAAGTCGCTATCACTCTCGTATAACATCCGTACCTATAACAGCGAACTTTGTACTAGGAACAATATTCTATTGCAGTCCGCAATGCACTCGGATTTAATAGTATTTAATTGAACATAAATAACTAGACTCGTTGTCAAAGCGCTAAGAACAAAAAGTACTTGGCGTTATGATTTTGTCTGCAAGGTGCGATCCAAAGGTCGAACTGTTTTTAAAATTCTTTACATTATCCTGTCGTTTTCGGAGGGGTCCATTTTCTAAACCTTATTCAGTGAACTATTTATATTTAGTTCCCAAAAAATATCGAGAAACAGTCGAATATTTTAGCACTATTTTAGAGCTACGTCCTGCACTTCACTTGTTTCAGAAAAAAATAATGCTTGGAGGGTACTTACCACAGCTGGTGAATCTGCCCATTCTTCGGTGTCCGAAAACACATGTTCAGTTAAGGTTTCTTTTCCGATTTGTATTTCACCCCATGGTGAATTTAAACATTTACTGTCCACTGCAGTTGCAGCTTGAGTAGCTAAACTTCTACTCAACAGACGGCTGTATGATAGCAGTTCTTTGTTAACTTTTTTCCCACTAGCAAACGAGTTAAGAATTTGCCGCGCTAAACTCCCGCGCAAAACTTTCAAATTGGACATGTTTCCGCTAGCAATGTTTTCCCGCGAAGCGTTAGCGCGTAAATGTAAGCCGCCGCTTCCACTGGCGGGTTTTGGCGCGTTCTCCGCTCGCGCCGAGGGCAAGGTCCATTTACTTATTTAACCTGTTTGTTGTGGCTGCGATGAAAAACTCATAGTAAACAGTAGGTTACGCGTTACGACAGCAGCTTGTTATCTTTGTAGTAATGAATGAGCCACGATACCATTCGCTACGTGCGTTTGGAGCACTGCGGCTGTGCCCAGGCTGCTGATAATAATGTGATTACGAACCACACTTGAATGGGTATGGCAAAAAATAAAAAGCAATATTAAAATAACAACAACCATTTTATTTGTGTCAGACAAAAATATTCCTTTACCCGTTTGTCACTCTATGATTTACCTTACCAGATAAAATTCAATAAATTATGTAACAATTCGACATTCCATCATTTTGAACACATGAAGACCATGTTATTGCATTTTGTTTCATGCTACATCATAAAATTAAATACACTATCACCTATATATTTATCACAAACTTATTTAGGCTAAATCAGTGGCGAAGCGTTTTTATTGTACGATCGCTTTTGGCTTTCCTTACTGAAGTTAGCCATTTATTTGTACCTACTGTAACTTCTGTACACATAGGTACACATTTTTCGACTGGCTTTCCTTATGAAATCTTGTACCCTTCGCCACGGGTAAATAGCACATACGTTTATTTACAAAACATTCTACTATTTATCTATTACCTATAAAACATCAATAAAATAATAACAGGAAATAAGTATGTACCTACCTATTACATAAAGCAGGACTTTACTACCCACTATAGTTATCGCACAGTTTTTAAGGCCGTGCGCACTTTCGTACGAATATTACTCGTGCGAACACATACGAACACGCACGAACGATGCCGACCTTTCAAGTACTAAGGGAGCACGCAGATTCAGTGCGAGTTAGTCGTACGTATACGTACGTATAGTTCCGACGTCCGTAATTTCGTGCGTTCTATGCGATATCATCGGAGCACTACCTATTAGATGGAGAAAACGTATTCAGTGTGCACACTCAATTCATTCGTTTATGTACGATCCAAATTCGTGTCCAAAGTGCGGCCTTAAAGATCTCAGCATACATAATAGTACATCGATCGCTAAGATCAATTGCCTGAGCAGTACGAAAAAAAAAACAAGATTTAAAAATAAATGAAACTACATACTTCTTTTAGTATTAACAAAAGTTGCAAATATCGCAGCAGTGAGGCTGGTTATTTTTGTGGTACATCATGTTTTTGTTCTCTATTTTTCTTAACAAATGTTTGATGGTTGATGAGTTCCTTGAAGAATCCGCCTTGTTTCGCTATTAGTTCGGGGTATGGTCCCTTTTCTACTATAACTCCGTTCTCCATGACCGCTACTTCATCGGCTGACTGTATGGTACTTAGTCTATGGGCTATGGTGAGAACTGTTCTGTCTTTGCTGATCTCCTTCAATGCTTTGTCTACTAAATACTCGGAGTACGCGTCGAGCGCTGAGGTAGCTTCGTCTAAGATAAGGATTCTCGGGTTCTGTAACAAGAAAAAAATAAACTTATTTTTGTCATATCCGCCTTTACACACAATCTTGTGTGATAACTCAACATTCTAAATTGAAAATATCTTTGATTGATTGTGATTGCACATCTTATCTTTAGTGAAAGAATTAAAATGGGAATTGATAATACATGACATTATAATAATCAACAGCTTTACTTAATTTCTTTTATCGGGAGTGCAGAACTAGTTTAAGTCAGTTCGGTTTGAGACAAGTCTGCACTTACCGCGTAACCACCAATACACAAGGGCTGGTTGGGCTCGAAACTAGTGGGGCAATCCCGATATGACTAGAACCCTAAATACTACTAAATATAGCATAATTCGTAATTTGAATAAGCGATTTTAATCCGATCCAGCCTGTCCCTTGCTGTCCTCCCCAGCGACGCCCTAAGCCGAGGTCTGTACCCCACAGGGGGTGCCCTTAGCATGTACTTAATTTCTAAGTTTTATGCCCTGGCTTGAGGCCTTAATCTTTTAAGGCAGCCACAGTAAAGTCCGGTTAATCAACCTCCTAAGTTCGCCGGCACGATGACATTAAAATAACAAAAATAAATATAAGCTATTAAATATATAAAAATATATACAGCAGATAGATCGTCCGCCTGAAAGATCACTGCACAACAATGCACTGCATCCTTCCTAATTACCCTTAGGTCAAGTTCATAAAGGTGTCCTACGTAGCAGTGTTGGTAATTTTTTTGTTTGATTGAAGATTAAAAACTAAAACGATTGACGATTGAATTCGTTTAAGTCGTGTAAAAAATTTAAATAATCGATTATTTTAAATAAATTAAATTAGTAAAGTCAAGAAAAATGCAAAACATAAACGATTATTTAAATAAACAACTGGTTTATTATTTTACAATGCATTTGCTCGAAAAGAGCGTTTTCCAAGCAGTCAATTCGTGCGGAAGTGTCACTTTTTTTCACTAGTGCTTTTTACTTTTCTGTTTTTTTTTAATTTTTGAGGCCGTCGTCAGCCCGTCTCGTCTAGATTTTATTATTTCAGAATGATGATGTTGACGATGGCGATGATTATGACAATGGTCAAAATCAAAAAGTCGAAGTCAAAGCCAAAGTCAAAGTCGAAGTCAAAGTCAAAGTCAAAGTCAGTGAAAGTCAAAGTCGAAGTCGAAGTCGAGGTCGAAGTCGAAGTCAAAGTCAAAGTCGAAGTCGAAGTCGAGGTCAAAGTAGGAGTAGAAGTCGAAGTCGAAGTCGAAGTCGAAGTCGAATTCGAAGTCGAAGTTGAAGTTGAAGTCGAAGTCGAAGTCAAAATCAAAGTCAAAAGTCAAAGTCATGAATTTTGTTTTTATCATTTATATACGTCGTGGTATGTTAGATGTTACACATCGCAGGCGACTGCCGTAAGGCTCGCTCGTTTTTTTTGTTTTATTTTCCTCGCACAATGCATAGTAAAACGTTGTATGATACACGTGCGTAAGATGATTTCCGCACTTATAGCATAAATAACTATTATTAGTCATACAAAGTGTGCAAATAACAAGCCTTTTTATGTTAAACAGGTATTTAATCAATCCTATACTCTCTCTGTTGGTGATAATGACACAAGCAGGAATATGGTTTAAATAGGAAAGTACCTGTAAGATATAACTTGTTTTGAATTGAACGAACCTGAGTAATTTCTATCAAACTAAAACTAATAACTAATGATTACTTGATTTTAAGTAAACGATACTTATTTGCCAAATATTATTACTACATACTTATCTTTTTTGGCAACTTATCACACTATGTGTATATTACACATAGTGTAACAAGTTGCCAAAAAAAAACATTGTTTTCTTATCACCAGATCGCACTAGTGAGTGATAGAAAGATAAAGAAAATAATATACGTACGGTAAAGATAAAAGAAATACATATTTCCAAGAATACCGTCTCAATGAGTATTAATATGTCCCAGCCAGGTTTTCAAGTTGGCCCTGTGTTCCAGTTCTTTTATTAGATATTTAAAAAGTAAAATAGGTTTAAATTAAAACTAAAATTGATGACTATATATTTAGTTTCAACTATAAATAAAATTTTCATAGTGATTGATTTAGTAAAACTTATTAAATATCAAAAAATTTAATTTGTCCAATAAATCTATTGATTTTTTTTCTGATTGAGCCCAACACTGCTACGTGGCATTGCACTCGTCACCGATATACAAAGTCAGATTCTTATATGGCTGTATTTTTATTACAATTTTGTTTAGAAAAAACGCAAACCTTGAAGCGAGGCCACGACAGGCCACAAAAGAGATGGCGGGACTGGATCTTCTTCTTCTTAGCGTGCCGATGGCAAATTAATTTTACAAAGTAAAATTTTTGTTTCGGCCCACAATTCAGCTAGATGAACACCATTTGCTGACACAGTCATTATCTACATCTTTTCATGTACATGTGTACTGGTGGCAGGGCAATGTACTGGATAGATTCCATAGAAACTTGAAGAACCCGGAACCGCGGGACTAACAAAAGATAAAAGTACTCAATACCCAAAAGTGGGACAGAACAGGGTAGCGAAAAAAAATTGCGTCTTGACTGGGCTCAGAACCTGAATGACCTAGCAAAAACTTGGTCTTTTTTAAAAAACCACGCGATACATTACTAGTTGTACCTGAGGCCTGTATTCTAGAATGAAATCTTTTGAATGAATTCTTCTGAAATTCGAAACTTAAAACTGACGGATGTTCTACTAATCTCCACCTAGAGTCCGCGCCACCACTGAAATCCATTTGATGCGGCGCTAGTGTCTATGTAATTGATGCGTGGCCCGCACTCTAGAACCTACTTTGACAACGAGACCCACCTGCGTTTACTTATTTATTTTAACTTCATATACAGTGGTGGTACATGCCTATCTTCTTCTTTTCGTGTGGTTAGTGACTAACCCGCTGTCAGAGTTTTAGAGCCGCCCATGGGCCTCTGACTTAGCTTCACATGCCGTCGAGAAATATCACTCGGGCATGCTCGTTTCCTCACGATGTTTTCCTTCACCGTTTTTGAAGCAGGTGATAATCATACAATACGCACATGAATCTGAAAAGTCAGTGGCGCGTGCCTATGTACAACTACTGTATATATTAGGTATTAAGTCTGCCTAGACTTAATGCCTCAAGGTATGAGTATCATTCTAGAATGCGGACCTGATTCAATTCTTTCTTACAATATCCATGGGAAGCGACTTGGTAATAACATTACTATAAAACCAGTTTAGATAATGATTTTCAGTAAGGGAAACAATGCGTTTCTAATGAGCTGGTTCATATGAATAAAAATATGAATTCTCATTAACCAATTTCAAGTTATTTTGGTTGTTACAAGTGTAGCTTGTCCAGTCTGGAATGACGCACCCCACTACCGCATTACCGTGTGCGTATGCAGGCGCGCGTCATTGCAGAGTGGACAAGGATTATTTTTTGCGAATTTGTCAACAATTGGACTTTATTCACAATGATTTGTTATAATATTATAATACAATACATTATATAATAAAATTATAATACAATACATTATATAATAAAATTATAATACAATAAATATGTCATTATACCTAAAATAAACACAATCATCTACGTTACCTCTACACAATTAAGTTTAGGGTCAGCTTGCTACTCGTATCTAGCTACAGTTGAAGGTTAGACGATTTTCAGATTTTAACTACAAACTGGCATGTTTGTTTCATGTTTTAGGATGACAACCGGATAGGTTTGCTCGTCAGATGAACAGCCGATTGAAAAGTTCTCAAGTGGCAACCGTAGACGTGAATGTGCCCACAAGATGAACCAATAACTTTGACCGTCTCATTACAAAACGACTCCTAACTCTGGTTCAAGATTCGTTCTCAATATACGTGTCCCAAAATTCAACGATAAGCGGGCACCAGACGGTGGACCTGCTCATCACTACCCGAGATTTTTTTTTTTTGTTTTTTAAATTACAAACAATACATTGAAATCTTCGGAAATTGACTCGCCTTAAGATATTTTTAATTACCATGACCACAATTTTTCTAATATTCCTGTTTTTTTTTAAATCGGCAACCTAAGTAGCACTGCTATCAAGAAAAAAAATGGGTACTATTTCTAAACAAGAACCAAACATTAATTGTTGTTGATAGTAATCACTTTTACTATGTGCCCAAAACAGGTCTCTGGTGCGCGCTTATCGTTGAATTTTGGGACACGTTGTTTATATTTTTAAATTTGTTTAGCTTTAAATGCATTTAGCGATTTAAGGTGCAAATTGTTCTTAGACTCTGTATAAAATCAGTTTTTGTATTTAGAACTTTAACGTTGTCGGAATTAAGTGCGAAATTTAAAAATGGCTCCATGGTCTAAACCTGGGTCTAAAGATAAAACAAGCAAAAGTGAGACTGTTCTACTAAAATTAATACCTATTATACAATAAAAACTAAACCAAAACAAATAAGCGGCTCTGTAAATACTTTATCACAAAATTATAACCCCAAAAGAACTTAAATAAAAAGTAAGTTCAAAAACGAAAACACTGAAAAATCACGCTCTAAAAAATTATGAAACAACTTAATATTTCAGACAGAAATCATGACAGAGGTACAAAAATGGTCAAGGTAAAGCCGTCTTTATATGCCATTATAATATACAGGCATGCGACCACGGCTTTACCTTGACCATTTTTGTATTTTTTTTTTTTAATTTTTGTTTGTCTGTCTTTTCCGGTTTTCTAATAAGGCCGTGAAAGTTGCGGGAATCCGCTGGATGCGGACAGCGTAGGACCGGTCCTTGTTGCGATGCTTATAGGAGGCCTATGTTCAATGTCCACCAGTGGACTTGTTTCGGCTGAGATGATGATGATGATGATTATAGCCAGCAACGGGGCGTTTATTTTTAACCAGACTGCGGTTGAGATATTGATCGCCTCACATATTCGATATTCCGTATCGATCGATGATCGAACGACCACTGATCGAGATGGACCGTCGTTTTTAGTGAATGGGTATTTGATTACTAATAAAAAAATACAAATTCGGTGGAAATATTGCGAAGTTACATGCTTCTGAAGTTATTCTGCTATCCTTGTCACGCGAAACGGTCATTGTACTGACTGAAGCGAATTCAAAATTCATTTATTCAAAATAGGCTGAGAATCAGCACTTTACAAACGTCAAAATAACAGACAGTCTCCCAAAAACGCCCGCCCTTCACCACTTCCTAGTGCTTTAGCTGGGAAGAAGAAGTAGCGCAACAAACTCCCCAGCAGCACAGCTGTCTGTTCAGTTAGAAAAACTTAATTCTATACAAATAGTACTTATGCAAAATAATGTACATTACGCAACACAAAACATTAAATTAACTATAATTAGCTATATGTCAGCTAGCACACGCCAATATATCAACAAAAAATCATCTAAATCTATACTCGAGCGAAAATAATAATATATAAGTAAAGATCTTTAAAATAAAAAGCTTTTAATGAACTAAAAAGTTCTAAATAAAACTTACGAACATAGAACTTTAATATTTTCTCAAAACTTTGAGGCTTATCTTCAAGTTTAGTGTAAGAAGGACATTTACGCCTCAAGCTTTTAAGAAATAGTTCATAATTTTTAAGTTTATTATACAATGTCACCCATCGGCATGTGCCCGCCCGTATTTTCCTGAATATTCATGACAAATTATCGAAAATAAACTTAAAAAGGGGGGGGGGGGGTTTATCTTAATATTTTTTTTTTCAATATCCCACTATGGTATAATGGACTTACACTTGTGTTTTTATTAAATAAATATTGTTTTTTTTTTAAAGTAATGTTTTCACCTCCGTTTTTTTTTCATAGTCGACATATTTTAATAAAAAATATTAGTTAATCCGATAAAATAAGTCATGCCCATGAGCGACCTTGTATTTCATACTCAATATGAGTTCCAATTTTTTTTTTAATGTTTCTTTAATATTCGAGTTATCTTTTTGTACACATTGTTTCTGTGACAAATAAATCTATTTATCCTTTTTTTTTGCATTTCCACCTTCCGGCTCCATCACCATTCCCTGAACACTCTAGTGTAATAAATAGCACTTGTCAATACATATTCAATGAGACCAAACACAATGGTGCTATCTTGTTTAATGGAGGTTTTCCCATGGCCACCTTTCGACTCCATCATCAGACCCTGAACACCACCTAGTGTCAAAGCACTTGTTAATACATGACCAATGAGTCCAAACACGATGGTGCTAACTTGTTTGATTGAGAAGTTCCTTTGGCCAACTTCCAGCTCCATCATCAGACCAGCTCCATGTTATCATTTTTTCAAAAGGTCTCGGTAGTTGTATAAGTATACCAAATTTCAACTCAATCGGATGCCAGGAAGTACTTGAAAAATGGATGACAATTGGAGTAACCGGAAACAGATACGAACAGAGCAAGCTAATATAAAGCTTGTAAAAAGTAAGCAGAACTTAATACCCGAATAAAAGCCTCCAGGCATAAGGGGCATGCCCGTTTACATATAGCTATTAAAGCTGTAACTCGAAGTCACAAATGATAAACTACGACCATTGAAGTAAAAATAAATCATATAAATAAACAGTTAATTACTAATAACAATAACAAAACCATGGTCAGCAAGACGACTATCGACCACTACAAGCAGCACCCGTTCACGAGCATAACGCAAAGATCAGCCATTAGCCCCCTCGCCATATTTGAGGGAAGGAGGCAACCCGACCCCCGACGCTACCGCAAGCAGTGACATCTAAGGGAGCATAACGAACTTGCTGCCGGTTGCTCAGGCAAGAATTTTGATCAATTTTCGAGGTCGCTAGCTTAACCACTTAATGCAATACAACTCATTAAAAAAAAACGAATGATTAGATTATGTCAATAATAAATTCATATTTAACTAACATAAATTTACTTATACAGTCAAATAAAATAAACCTAACAATTATATGCACTCATATAACCTGTCAGTAGGTAAGCTAGGTAATTCTAGAGAAAGAACTTAAACATTGTCTTGAGTTAATTACATCGACCAACTATTCTTAGCGTTTAAGTAGTCTTTGATTCTATTTGATTCTAGAACACTTATTTGTTGCTTGGGCGGGGGGTACATTGGAGTTGTTTCATTAGTCCCAAGCCATTTTGTCGTCTAAGTAATCTTTAACTTTATAGAAATCTTTTTGACATACTTTCTGTTTAATAAATTATTTAAATTTATTGAGGCTCAGTTCTTTAACATGGCTTGGAAGTTTGTTGTAAAAACGTATACTTTGGCAATTAAATGAATTACAAATTTTTTGGAGCCTAGTCCTGGACACAGTAAATTAATCTTTGTTTCTAGTATTTATGCTATGAATGTTGCTGTGCCTAGAACTAACTTGTTACTACGGCGTTTCTGGTTTGTGACGTCAGATCGTAGTGCTATCTCTGTCTAGCGTGGACTTTAAAACGCTTACAACTTCGCAAATAAATAGCTTCTTCTTCTTCAATGTGTGTTAACATTAAAAATAAAATGTAATAGGTCAATCACTTTAACTGGCCATAGAGCATTTTATGTTAAATATATAAATACATCATTATTTCTAGGTTTCGAAAAATATAATTTAAAAAACACAAACCTATTCAAAACCATCGAACGACGTCGAATTGAAACAATCGGCGACGAGTTCCATCCAAAATATGTTCGGCACCGTAAGGGTTATTGTTATCTGCGCATCGCACGATATAATGTTTTACCGACTCAGCATTATACATTGCAGAGTGACATTCAACCATCTTCTTTACATGTCAGGCCGAATAAGAAATGGGACACTGACAGGCTGACTAATAAAGTTAAAAAAAAACATAAAATGGCCAGAAAGCCAATTCTCGTAAAAAAGTAAAAAATGTTCACATTCTAGTCGCAATCTGTCAAACTTGTCAAAAATGTTGGTAATTTGATTGTATTTTTGACAGATTGCGAATGAGATGAGAATGCGTATGTTCTTAAATATTACGGGAATCGCCCCTCATTTAAAGATTTTAGCTTAATGTCAACTCAGCATTGGTCAAAAGTATACTTATGCTATTTTGATCTTTTTTATTAAGTAATTAAACATAGTTTTCTATTCAGTACTGTAGCTTCAAAAGGTATTGTGTGTCCTGACTTCATAAAGGAAAGAATTTGAAAACTGACGCAGACATAAAAGACTTGACCCATCCTGGATTGGGACATTTACCAAAGTAAAACATACCTTAACGATAGCCCTAGCTATGGCGACCCTCTGCTTCTGTCCTCCACTGAGCTGCCCGCCCCGCGCGCCCACCTGTCGCCCCCAGCCCTCGCTTGTAGCTACAACCAGTTCGTGTAAATGTGCCGTTTTAGCTGCCGCCATCCAGGGGGTGTCTACCTGTGAACAAAATATTGCGAGGTTATTTTTATGTTTTTGAATGGCTAAGTGGTCACCGTTGCCTATGGCAACTGCAATACCAGAGGAATTGCAGTTAGGGGCCGTTACCCAAACGCATGCTAAATTAATGAGGGTGCTAAAATGTTCGAGCTCGCCTCGCTCTCTCTTCCATTTTACATTCTCTTTTTTCTCAGACTTCAGAGAAATAAATCGACAAAGTAACTGCTATTTATGTATGAATAGTCACAAGAAAACTTTACCTATCCGGGGTGGGGTGCAAATTTTTTTCGAGTTCGCTTCGCTCGCTCTTGCATCCTAAATTTTCTAAACTTTCTGTAAAGGTTGACAAAGTATTTCCTATTTCTGTATCAACAGTCAAAACAAAACCTAACCTTATTATAAGTATATTTCGACGTTCCCCCGATGACCCCATTTAGTTTTTCCGCCCCGGGCCCCCGACAAGCTTAGTCCTAGTACTGACTAGAGGGCGCCAGGATATTGATTGCACGCAGGCGCTACGTGGACTAGAGCCGCCTCATATGGGACTTAAACATAACTGGCGCAATGTGGGTGTAGGTACCTATTATGGGTACACCTCTGCCTTACCCTTCGGGGAAACGAGGCGTGATGCTATTTTATGTTATAATGTAAATATTCATTTGAAGTTTTAAAATGTAATAAAATAAACATTATATAAAGTCATGGGTACTTAAACATATACAAAACATAGCAAATAAAAGTACTGACAGGACCTTACTCTCCAGTGGCGCCAACTAGTGAGCACAAAAACGATAGCCCCCATTAGATAAGATAAGATAAGATTATTTATTTGCATAAGCATGTGTGTGTACATACCTAGAAAGTGCATAAAAGATGATAAATCCACTACGTGACGCGCAAAATAATAGATTTATACAATTTTTTTTTTTTTTTTTTTTAAATTACAAAATATTAGAAGTTCTCAAACTTAATTATTAATGTCTTAATTATTAACTTAATTCATTATGGAGTAATTCAACATTATAATATAAGTAGCTCCAAATTAATCTAATTACTTATGTCAACACAAATTCATTTTTATAAAGGAACTCAGTAACGCTATAATATGCTCTGGCGTTCAAAAAAGGACGAAGTTTATTTTTAAACATAGATTGAGGGAGTTCTCTCCAGCTTTTAGGTAATTTCTTATAAATGACTGGAGCCATACAGTATACACTTTTGCGCATTAGGGTCGTCTTAGCGGATTGGAGACAAAGTTGACCATTGTCGCGTCTATTGCGTGGGAATATGTCGGCTAGACTATAATAATGCGGATTCGACTTAACAAACACAGCTACTTCTAATATGTACAAGCACGGTAAAGTTAATATCTTGTGATTTTTAAAATAAGGCACGCAGCTATCGGTCTTCTCGAGTTTAAACATTGCCCGCAAACGCATTTTTTGAGACTTGAATGCTGTTTGTTTTTCTGTCGAGACCCCAAAATATTAGTCCATAGCGTAGATGGGATTCTACTAGTCCATAGTACGCTGTAAGTAGAGCATCCGTATATAATGTGAATGAGAGTGTGCGTAAAGCGAATGCGGATATACTCATTTTTTTACACAGTATATACTCAGCATGTTAAATGTTTGTAAACTATTTTGTTTTGTTTATTTGTTATCTACCCGAAATACTACTAGTCATAGTAATGTATCTATTTACAATAATTAACAATCTGAAGTGATCATAGCATCATTGCGCAACTTAAATTTATTTATAAATGACCACGGCTATGTATGTATTTGATGACGTAATTATGTAAATATTAGCATCTATGCACGTGATAAGATATTATTATAAATTCTAAGGTTTGTACGCAGACTGGACTCGGTCCAATAACTGCGAACTATGTGAGAGTGTTTCCAATCATATAAATTGGGAATGAAATTGAAAATGCAATATTGACAGCCCCTTCAGTGATTGCAACGGTGGCCTTCGTTAGGAGACGCAAATAGCTTAATACTCAATCAAATACACCAAAAGATTCGCCCAAGCTAGAAGTTTTTATTCTACATATAAAAAGTATAAAAACCGTGTGCATACACAACTCCTTGTACGCAATGGGGACGCTGTGTGTGTCATTTTCGATACACCAGAGGGCGCTGTCAGTAAACATTTTTGTGAATTGTGAAATGTCACTTGATAAGTATGCAACATAGCGGCGTGTCTAAAGTACCTTTTTGCGCTGTACACGTCGTATTAACAATTATACGGATGCAAAAATGCTGCACTGCCGGTGAAGGCGATGCTCCTACATAAAAATACTCACTTTAGTATTTTTCTCTAATAATTCTTCATCATCTAAATCTTCATCTAAAGCACCATACAGTATATTGTCTTTAATGGTCCCGCTAAATAATACTGGTTCCTGAAACGAAAGAATATACAAATATACGTAGTCGGGCCATAAGTTCTGTCACATAGGTAAAATTTCGAATTTAGAATGCAAGCCGAGGAAAATATTATGGGCATTCGAAATTTGAATATTTAAAGAAAATAAAAACAAAGGGTTTCTGGAATTTTGTTCATTTTCTAAAATGGAGTGGACGCGCAAAGAAGACAGTGTCGCAGTAATTGCATTGCATCGTTGTGGTCTCGCGCCAACTGAGATTTTCAAACTGCTGAAAAATTTGAAAATTCCACTGAGATTTATTTATCGTACTATCAAACGATTCAGGGAAGATTCAAGATTAGAAGATAAACAAAGGAGCGGTCGACCTCGTACTGTTCGGACTCCAGCGGTCATCAAAGCAATGAAGGCGCGAATCCAACGAAATCCTGCCCGCAAGCAAAAAATTTTGGCTCTGCAGATGGGACTAAGCAGAACTACTGTTAAAAGGGTGTTAAATGAAGACCTAGGACTGCGTGCTTATAGAAAAAAAACAGCACATCTTCTTAACGCACGGCTGAAGAAAATCAGACTCGAAAGAAGCCGGGTTTTGTTAAAGCGGTACGCGGGAAAAAAATACCGCGAAATACTTTTTTCGGACGAATTTTTTTTTTATGTTGAGGAGAGTTTCAATAAACAAAATGATAAAGTGTATGCACACTCTAGTGAAGAAGCGAACAAACGTGTGCCACATGTTCAGCGTGGTCATCACCCTTCGGCATTCATGGTTTGGCTTGGGATGTCCTATTTGGGTCCAACGGAGGTGTTTTTTTGTGAAAAAGGAGTGAAAACCAGTGCCCTCGTATATCAAAACACAGTCCTAACAAACATTGTGGAACCTCTTTTACAAACAATGTTCGAAAACAGGTACTGGGTATTCCAGCAGGATTCTGCGCCGGCTCATAAGGCGAAAAGTACCCAAAACTGGCTCACGACCCGTGGAATCGAGTTTATCAGGCATGAGGATTGGCCCTCATCCAGTCCAGACTTGAATCCCTTGGATTACAAAATATGGCAGCACTTAGAGGAGAAGGTCTGCGCTAAACTCCATCGCAACTTGGAGTCACTTAAAGCATCCCTGATTAAAGCAGTCGCCGATATTGACATGAATGTCCTGCGTGCTTCGATTGATGACTGGCCTTGCAGATTGAAGGCTTGTATCGAAGCAAGAGGAGGACATTTCGAATAATTTTAATGTGGTTTAAATCTGTATCTTATACCCTTTTATTTGATATATAAATGGTTGTAGTGCGTAACTCATTGTGTCATTTATTTAACTTTCCATTTGTGACAAAACTTATGACCAGACTACGTATAATAATTTTGTTTGAGGATACACTTTTGGCCATACATTGATAACCTATAAGTCAAGAGATAAACAAAAGTGTTGGTTTTATATATTTTTATTTTTATTTTTTTTATGTAAGTTATTCACGTGGCTATCAGGCGATGAACTTGTTAATTGGGTTAAAAAGGAGCTGAGAATAACAACCGGTTTTTGGATTAAGAATTCGAAATTGTTCTTATATTTTATGCAAATAAATGTTGAATTTCGCGGGCTAATAATGCTAATGTAGAGTTTCACAAGTTCTCAACTTCAAATTCTTAATTCAGAAAATGGTTGTTTAACAACAAGAGAACTAATAAAGTTCGAGTAATGTTTGTAGTCCACAAAGCCTTTGCCTTTGCCGTGAATTTTTTCACATATCCAAAACCAACCATTTGGCTGGCAGGGCGGGGTACACTTGACCCTAACATAAAAATTAGCACTTTAAAGCTTAATATTTCGCAAATGAATGCCTGAATCCAAAAATGATTCCGACAGACTCAAAATATTTTTGAACGACCTTTCCAACGACACCCCACACTATGATGTAGGTGAGAAAAAAAACATCCCCACTTTACGTGTAGGGAAGTTAACCTAAACTTTACCAATTTGTCGGCGTGATTAATATGTATACCCGTGCCAAATTACAGCTTTCTAGTACTAAGAGTCTCTGAGCTAAGCCGCGGACAGACAGATAGACGGACATGGCGAAACTATAAGGATTTCTTGTTGACTATGGAACCCTAAAAAGGGGTAACTAGTAAGACTCATTTTTCCCCATTCCCTTTCCTCAGGTGCGCCCTTTCTACTTATGGTGACAGTATTAGAAAATTGGCAAAATACATACCTGACTAACAAAACCAATGTGACTCCTCAGCCATTTAGGATCCAGGTCTTTAATATCGACTCCATCCAGCAGTATCCTGCCCTTATCAGGGTCATATAGCCTCATTATCAACGATGCTATGGTACTTTTACCACAACCTGACCTTCCTACCAGGGCTATAGATTTCCCAGGATGTAGGTGCAAGTTCACACCCTTTATTAAAGGTGAGTCGATGTAGGAATAGAATACGTTTTCTAATATTAATTCGCCTTTGGGCTTGGACGCTGGTTTCAATCCACCTGAAATGGATGGAAATGTATTTTTTAATGGAATCTTTTGGACTAAGAGATAAAGAACATGTTATCAAATCAACATTTTCAGATTTTTTCCCAGAGAGGTCCAAATTCAATAATCAACAGAGATATCATATTGTAGAACGTGATTAAATAAGGAAAAAAATTAAATTAAGTTAAGTATTTGAAATCTTAATACATATATCTTAAACAATATGTTAATTAGTCATCGCCACCCGACTTGGGATTTGCGCTTGCGCACATACTGTTGAATCACATCACCGAGCGGTGCTTCTGTTTTATTGGTTAGATATACCATAGTAGCTACAATGGTGCATGGTAAAGCACGATTGTGCCGGGCCGGAACCAACACGCCCAGGGGTCTACTCCGCAAGTAAAGAATTCGTAGCTTTGGCTGAAGTAACGGGTGTGCTTTATCCGGTATCACATACGGACATAAGATTAGTTCGGAGCCCGAACTATGATAGAATGACAACACGATTTGACAGTTGTCCCTAATCCTGTGTTTTGCCCATCCGAAAAATTGAATTTGCCACTTGTTTTGACGGATGTAGCTGACTTTCCAGTTATACTAGTTGACTTTCGGACGGGCCCGTATCGTCGTTGACTTAGAGAGTAGACCCTCTGATACGAGACTTATTTGAGAACTACAGTAGTAATGAAATTCTTATTACCTGACACCGGAATAGCAGGAACCCTATCAATAATATCCCACAACCTCGTAGCAGCACCAATTCCTTTGTTCAATTCCGTGTAAAAGCTGCTCAGGCCTCCAATACTGATGCCCACATACGCAGCGTATAGAAGGAATGACGTCAGATTGCCGACCGTCAGCTGTTCGGTCGCGACCATACCGCCTCCGTAGTACAGCACCAAGATTATTATCGTGTTCCCTGCGAGGCCCGTCTGTGATTACAAGTTGATAATGTTTGAATATGAAGAAAGTAAGTTTTGGAGCAATTTCAGTCTTTAGTTTTCTGAACGACGCGCGACGTTGTCCTGTCCAAAGTTAAGTAACTTTATACAAAAATCCCTATAAATAAAAAGAAATTCAGTTCTTCCCGAATTTGAAAATTATCCGAGAGTCTTTTCCATTTTATCTTTCCATCAGACTATTAAGCGGGTCAGCCGTTCTCAAGTGATGCTCTTACCAAAGAACAGCATTTCATTTTTATTTAAACAATACGGAGTCCCGGAATTAACGCACACCCCAAACACCGCAATTAGAATATTATGATATAATCGTAATATACTGAATTGGGATAAAAACGTACCTATATTTAAAAAAAAATACAGAAGTCGATTCAATAAACGATTCTGAACCAACTACTTTCATAATGTGCATTAATTCAGTTACACATTATATAGATTATGAAGCTTTATCAAGTGATTTGTCAGTCTCTAAACCAAGTGGAGCAAAAAGAGGAAAGGAAGATCGCAAAGTAAAATGATTATAACCCCTTGCACCACTGTTTCAGTCAATCGTTTGTTGATGACAGAGACAGAATGACATTTTAAATATGTTTAGCGCTACACGCTTTTGTGGTGCTAGCGAGCCTCAGAAAATGTAAGGCTAAAACAACGCTTTTATAAGATCAACTGATCAAGCTTTTGTTTGAAAGGAAAAGTAGAGCAACTCGTCATTGTTACGAAATCTAATCATTGATTGGATTTCCGATATTTAAACTTGCAGTTATTCATGTTAGTCATACATATGTATATAATGATCATCAAGTAATTATAGACCACTAGCTCCGCCCCGCGGTTTCACCCGCATTAGTCTCGATCCCGTGGGAATATTGGGATAAAAATTATCTTATATCCTATTCCAGATCATGGTATACCCGTGTGCCAAATTTCATGCAAATCCGTTCAGCCGTTTTAGCGTGAAAGCGTAACAAACAATCAAACTCACTTTCGCATTTATAATATTAATATAAAGTTAGGATTATCTTAACTTACCAATCCATAGAAACTGCCGACAGCCAACGACTCCTTATAAGCGAGTTTCAGTAAGTTCTCTATTCGTTCTCCATAAGTCTGACATTCTGCCTCCTCTTTACTAAATGCTTTCACAGTCTTTATGTTTGATATTTTTTCTTCAGCCAACTGTAAATGGAATAAAATGGAAATTAGCGATGAACAAAGCATCACGTATTCTCCCAAGGAGTAGGCAGTTGTGTTTGAGTTTCATGTTAAATATGGCGAGCGTACCACAAACTGGGCAGAAGTCCAGACTCCAGATAGCTACTGAAAAAATCCAATAACACTTTGCCCGTCCTGAGAATCGGACCCAGAACGGTCAGCAGTAGCGCTTGTGACTAATAAAACAACGCTGACCCACTGTTCTAGTAATCTAGTCACTTATGTAAATAAAATACTATTGATAAACATACGTCAATGAAAATAATGCAAATTTAGTCGTATTTTTATTTATAAAGCATCAAGTGTGAAATGCTGTTATGTGTGTTTATATAGGTTCCTACATGTGAATATTTTAGCACGTAACATATTGTGTTCATTTTGGTGTCTTATCTACTTATTGTTGTTATTATTACTGCATGATGTTCAAGATAAGGATAATAGCTATTTATGAACACAATATGATCATAATATAAAAACAATATTCATGTAAGGATTTGGAACATTTTATATGAAAATTGCTGCTTAACGAAGTTTACTACCCGCCGCGCCGCATTGGACCCGCCTGATGGAATAGGGCCTCTCCCTCTCACACATAGGAGGTTTGAGTCTCAGCATTGGGAACATTATAGCCTGATTTTGTTATTTATTTTTAGTGCTAAATGGGCCAGCTCCTAACCTCGATCGCGCGTTGTTTCTACTTATAGTATGCACATCTTCTGCATATTAAAGACCATACTATATCGATGTATAAATGAAACCCTAGACATGTCCGAAGGCTGTGACTGTGACATGACCGACTTTTTTTAAGATGTCCTGTATAGAGGGGACAAAAAAAATCAAACACAATTCAATCAAATAATGGTAATTACCTCACTAGATTCAGCCAGTGCATCCTGTAGTTGCCTCGTGATGCCGCGCACGAATCTTCCGTATATGACTGCCAACATTGACACAGGAGGCACCACGCATAGCCCAATTAGTGCCAGCGATGGAGACATGTAGAACTAAACAAAATATTGACATTATTGGCACCTCGATTATTATATTCTCAGTTTGATATCAAGCATTTCAGAGTAGTCGTATAAAAGTGCAACTTGACTGCGGTCGATCAACGTCGCTATTCGCTATTGATGGCCTCAAAACATAAACGATAACTTTGGCGATTAATGGACAAGCGATGGGCGACTGACCATCGATCGACGAACGGTAGACAAACGACGATAAGGACGTTTGAATTCATGATTTCAAACAGCAAGGTTTACATCATTCAACGTCGAATAATATCTGATCGACGGTGATGCTTCGGTACCTGGTTGCCATGTACCACACTGGATCAGTATAAACGTCACTCTCATCTATAGTCGTCGATCGATCTCCATTTACTGGCACCTTTATTATAAAACTTCTTTTATTGCATATTTAAGAAAAGTCGACCTGCACTAATGGCTTTAGTTATCATGCTTGAAATCGAAATAAGAATTATTTAAGCTTACGTAATAACTTTACTCATCATACAATATATTTACTTATCATTCAGGTACCTATTGAAACAGGTAAGTCATACTATTAAACAAATTGATGCATTATTTCCAATATATTCGAAACATCAATGTACACCATTGATGTTTAGAATCCCTAGGCGAAAATAATAAACGTAACAAGTTCAAAAAGCATGTGGGGTCTACGAAGATGGTTCCTCTGGCTCCTTCACAGCAAAATAGATTGGCGCGAATTTAAAATGTAGATTTCAATATCGATATATGCGCGAATGAAACTGACGGAAAGGCGAGTTTGTTCAAGGTTTCAGAGTAGAGGTTTACGATGATTATGTTTATTATTAAACTGGCTGCGCCCCGCATTTCCACCCGCATTAGGTTGCACTTCCACCAGAGATGAGCGAGAATGCGTAGCGAGGGATGTATGTGAAACTAACCAATAACATCAGTTCACTGACATAGTTTGAGCTAAGCTAGCGTTGTTATTGGTTAGTTTCACACACATCTCTCACTACGGATCCTCGCTCATCTCTGGTGGAAACGCAGCCTTAGTCTCGATTCCGTAGAAATATCGGGATGAAAGGTCCTATCCTATGTCCTTCTCCAGGTCATGGTCTACCCACGTGCCAAATTTCATCCAAATCCGTTCAGCCGTTTTAGCGTGAAAGCGTAACAAACATACGAACAAAAAAACAAACTAAAGTGAGTTTGTTTTTATAACATTTATAATATTAGGTAGCATAAATACAATTTTTTAACCGACTTCTAAAAGGAGGAGGTTATCAATTCGGATGTTTATTTTTTTTTTGGGCATAACTTCGCCATTTATATTGACGGATTTGCAAAATTATTTTTTGTGCTAAAGGGTATACTTCCGTGGTGGTCCCATTGTCATCAGGTCAGGATCTGATGACGGGATCCTGGAGAAATCGAGGGACTCTTCAAATATTATAGGCACACCTATAGCGAATTGTGTATTTTTTATAGTAACTCGTGCAGTTGCTCTCGGAAAGCACCATTTGGTGAAGTGGAACTGATGATGAAGACCACAGATAGCCACCGGAACTACTCAATAATAAGTATTTCACGGGTTGCGATTCTATTACTTTAATATGGTTGCCAAGCATTTTATGCTCATCACAATGCATAATATGGAGAAGTGAAGTTGATGGTGAAGTACCACGAGAACTCCTCAAGCAATATTTTGTAAAAGTTGGTGAGCAGTGGACATTAGGCTATTGTAACTTAGATAAATTACAAACTGACGCAATAAAAAGCGAGAAATAAAAACTTTTTACAAAAAAAAAAAACAACCGACATCCAAAAAAACACAAAGTGAAAATTAGTTGATGGCAAATAACGAAAATACAAAACCAAAGACATCAACTTTCGAAATTTAAGTTATTTTTCACTTTGTAGTGTTTTTTTGGAAGTTGGTTGTTATTTTAAATAAAATTCTATTGTAGCATTGTGTAACGATATGCAACTCAAAACTCACATACTGTCATTGTGACTTGTTAAATATATGCCCCTATACTGCGTTCGCAATTCATATGCCAAACATGTAAATAAACACGAGTTTTAGGAAAAACAACTGTAATGCCTACACATAAGGTTCAGTTTGCGCTACAACTTCATATTTTTTATGACTTTTTCAACAGTACTAGTCGGTCTAAAATCAACCTTATTTACACGTCCATAATGTGGATCTTTGTCTCAGTGAAAAATTCGTGTTTATTTACATGTTTGGTAAATAAATTGCAAACTCAGATTACAGACAATAAAATTTTGTTATTTGTTTGAAAGCCCTAATCTAATAGATTATTTATCATATGTGAATATATTACAGTTCCAATAATATTACTTAAATACGTATCGAATTGCTCACCTCTTTTTTTTTGTCGGTTAAAAAGGATACCTACTTATTATCATGGCGACTTTTATGTAGAAAGAGACATCTGAATTATTATCAAACAATAATAAAGCATTGGCCATCTATGTATTACAGTACATGGTCACTATCTAACACATATTTGGGTCACTGTGAAAGTGAGATGATGCAATCTGTCCTCAATTTTACACTGATAAAATGATAGTGTACCAACACCAGTGATGTTTAATATTAGAATCTTCAAATCACTGGCTACTAAGTAAAAACTAAACAGGAACTTGTTATAACTATACAGAACAACCATACTTGAAATTCTCACATAAAAGGAATCCATAATACAATTAGGTTGTCTAAGCATAAACCAAAAAGGTTTTATATCATTATGTTTCTTACCATCATTCCAGTACCAGCTCCCACCATAAACAGTGAACGTAGACCATCACTGACATTCTGACTGAGGTTACGTCCAACAAGCTGTGTATCGGCCGATAACCTGTTGACTAGCTCTCCAGTTGATGTTTTACCAAACCATGCGGGTTCTTGTCGCATTATTGCTCTGTAAACTTGTCTGCGGAGTGACTGTGTCATTCTTTGGCCTGAAATATATAGAAGCTCATTAATTGAGCTAGTTTTTTTACTTTCATTCAATAATATTATGTTATGTTTGTGTATCCTACAAATATTTTGTAAGAATTTGTTATTTTGATACTGAATATTCTAGTATTTATTATTTTGTTGTACCCTTTTACATTATTGAGTCAAGTTGAGTAGGTTACAGTCAAAAGGTTATCGTTTTTTTTGCAAACTATAACAAGTTTTCAAAAATTCAGACTAGAATCTAATAAGAAGTTTTTAAGTTGGAACTTTAGGAACTTGTATTGTTCTTTAGTAAAAGTTTAGGATTATAGTTACCTGATATAGACATTAAATACACCCTTCCAAAGTTACAAAGACCTCCTACAAGGAACACACCACACAGCATCAGACATAGAGTATCCAGCTTCTCTCGGGCAGAACTCAGGTCACTTGTACTGCTATAAATTATGTCTAACACCTGACCCAGTGAAAATGGTATAGCCATAGTGACACTAGAAGACACAATAAGGAAGCCAATAGCACCTGCAAAGAAAAATGCCAAAATTTGCTTGATTATTTATAAAAAAAAAAAAACAAATGGTCAAATAAATAAGATGAATTACATACCAGCAAGAGTCCATTTTTCTGGTTCAGCTAATGTAAATAATCGTTTCAATTCTGATGTCTTTAATTTGACATTGATCTTTTTCGTGGTTTCTATTGGATTTTTTTCGTTAACACTTTCGAAGTGTACATTCTTCTTCTGAGCATCCACTTGAGTTGTGTAGCACCGAAATTTATAATTGAATAAACCATATTTGTTAGAGGTCCTTTCATAAATATTTCGTTTATCTGGCACCTTGTAACGAGAGTATAACCTGGATCCACACTGCTGACACAAATGAGCTCTGGTCGGGATATTAAACAATAATTGTGAATTCTTCCGAGATATTTTCAGTTCAAAACTACTGTAAATTAATCGCTGTAACATTTTAATTTTTTTTTTGAACTTTCTAACAAAAAATCAGGTAAAAAAACACCTCATCCTCCCGTAAACATAATAACTGTCAAACTTGACGTTTTGTGTCGTGGAGTAAAAAAAATATGAAGAAGCTTTACTCTATGGACAAAAGATAAAAAATACCGCTTTTTCTGTGCAGTTTTGACTTTCGGTTCGGATCAATCGGAGATCGAAGCAAAGATCACAGGCAAGCCAAGCAGACGAGTTACTCAAAGTTTGTGGGTCATCAAATCAGCCTATTCACTGGCGGACCAAAGGACATCGCCCATTATAACAGCACCGCCCCAGCGCAGTAACACCCCGGGCGGCACCGCCTCGAAAAATCTAGTCTAGATGTCCACCGCCAACGCGCCGTAACGAAGGCGACCGCTAGTCGCCAACACGCCGTAAGCAAGGCAACCGCTAGTCGCCAACGCGCCGTAAGCAAGACGACCGTTCGCTACTGGCACGCCACCGGTGAGGTAACAACTTGTTGTTTTCATCGGCACTAGCAAGGCTTCACCGTACGTGCGGCAAGGCGAGGCATCACCGCGCGGCCGGCGAGGTGTCACTGCGCGGACGGTGACGCGCATATTATAACGGACGTCATAAAAATCTGTCATTTTCATTTTCACCATTGATGTAAATCAATGATACGCCTTACAGCATCAAAAAATGACCGCATTTGTGCTTAAGTTGTCATCTGTCACACAATGACGTAGAGAATTGTCGCTGTACCGTCAGCATACTCGTTTTAAAAGGGTACTTAATTTTAAAACAAGGTTGTTTTGAAATAATAAAATGTTTGTCTTTTTCAATGATATTATAATTGAATTGAATTTGAAAGCAGAAGCGGTAGAGTTTATTATCAGGCTGATAAAAAAAAAAAACAATAAAAATATTTAATGGATCTTTGCCACACCCTCGCGACATAGAAAAATGGTACGATAACAGTTCGGGACGTCTTGGCTTTAATAAGGAAGCGATAGAGGTTTTAGAAAAAAACAAAAATTGTGATCCGCGAATATTCTGCACGTTAATTGCTGACGAGATGACTCTTCGCCACCAAACTACGTGGACTGGAAAGAAGACTGCAGGCGTCGTAAATTTCGGTGCTGGCTCGGCAAAATCGTGCGAAATAGTGACTCGGGTATTAATATTAGTATGCATGAACGAAAGCTGGAAAATCCCAGTGGCATATTTTTAGGTAACGGACTATCAGCTGAAACTCGGGCAAATTGTTGTTAAGTTGTCTGGATCGTGCAACTGGCATCCTAATGTTTCAGCAGCAGCAATATTTGACGCACACCCATCAAATGTTAAGGCTTTTATTTCAACTCTGGCATCATAACATTTCTGGATACAATTTTTTATTAAATTAGCTCTGTGGTCAGCTTTTAGTCCATTTATAAAAAAAAAACCTAAGGGTACTTTCCAATTTTCTGTATTGGATACTAGCATAAAAACATAGGCTTGTGTGGCAATATCATTTCTTTTTCCTAAGCCTTCATCTACAAGACCTACAGTTTTATGGCCAGCCCAAATAGTCTGTTGCCTGATGGCCATCTCGTCAACTATGAGAGTGGCGATAATTCGTCTGTCTTTAGTTTTTTTTTCTAATAGTGAAAATACCTGATTGGTAAAACCTGTTCGATTCGGTTCTACAAATGATATCTGTAATTAATAAAATAGTATGTAGGGAACTTTCTGAGGCAGTCAGATTTAAAAACTTAAAGATCGATCTAGATTGATCTTACTACACGGACAGATGTTGGCAATTAGCTAAATCATACATTCATACCTTAAAAGATGGTACAACATTTTTTTTTAATTTTCTCCGACCAGCTTGTGTCAAATAAAACATATCATCATTAAAATGTGCTGAACAAATGCGACTGTATTTGGTTGGCAACCATTCATCGTCTCTTTGTTCTTCTTGGATTATTTTAATCCATTTTTCTTTAACACCCGGTTCTTGTGGAAACCTAACAGTTAAATACAAATAGTGATTAAAGTACATTTATTTAATATTTTAAATCTGTCTGTCTTTTACCTTTTCACGCGTTAAGGCTGAACGATGAAATTTTGCACTGCGCCTTTATTCGCGCTTCTTCCCCTGGATTCCCTCGACATGCTTGAGCAGGTGAGGAATCTCCATATCCTCACTCTCATAGTCTGGCGGGATGGCAACCCACCACGAGCGGAGAGAGATCAGGCAAAAGACCCCACGCTTTATGTGCTTTCGAAGCACATCGCGTCTTATTAAATTGTTTATGTACTTACCTATAATTTTGTATTCGAAAACATAGTTGCAAAGAAAAGATAATCTAAAAAACAAATACATTAAAAAAATCCGGCTTTTAAAATATTTTAAAATTATAATGTAATCCCATACTTCCTAAATTCTTTTAAACTTTTTTTGTCAACGCTACACTACCCTATCGTTCGTTGTCATGGGAACGAAATTTTTGTTATATGTCATCATCCGTCATAATATTTATTTTTGAAATCGAAATAAATTTGAAAAAAAATTACTTACGCATGAAAAGTAATACCTTTAGCTTTTTTTGTATTTTTGGAGTTGTTGGTACATTTCCTGAAGGCACAACAAGGCATCTTTGTACAGCTGTGTGTATTAAAAACGGGAAAGTTACTCCGATGTGTCACGAACTATGACGAATGAGGAAATGATGTTCGAAATGAGCGAATTCGCTCATTTCAGAAGTGACACTTTTCGCGCGACGTAAGTATGGTGAGGGCGTATCCATGATTTACATCAATGATTTTCACCAGTATTTGCAGTTAAATCAAAGTCCGCCCCCCAAAGATTTAAATCGCTAGATTTGCCCTCACCGTACTCAGTCACAAGAAAAAGTGGCCAAGACTTTCCATGACCAACTAGTGTAGTCACCGCATCATTGTGTCAGAGGTGTCAAAACGAAACAGAAAACCGACTACCTACCTATCTTTTGATGATTTAAATCTTTGCCACTGTCATAATTTTCATGACAACCGTCACTCCAGCCGTCAGGCATAAGTGCGGCCATATATATTAGTCTATGGTGCGGCCACCGCTTTTCTAGGAATCTGTAGGGCAGGGAAGGACCGCCCCGGGCCTCCCAACCCTTGAGAAGTACTTTTTAATCAAATCTTAGAAAAAACAAGCTCAACCCGAGCAAAACCCAGTCTTGCATATTTCATTTCCGCAATAGATAGGCGCGCCGTAAACTTACATAGTTTGGGATAGGCATGGGATAGGGTGTCAATTGAGCACAGCAACTTCCCTAAATATCTTGGTGCTACTCTGGACAGGTCTTTAACATTCAGGAAAAACTTAAAGAACATCAAGCAGAAGGTGTACTTTCGCAACAGTCTTCCTCAGCGACTAGTCTTATCGAAGTCCCGTGCTTCGCCTGACGTTATGCGGACTACTGGGCTAGCTCTATCTTTTTCTGATAATGAATTCGCGTGCCCCGTGTGGAGTCGTTTTGCCCATGCAAAGTTAGTGGATACAGCTTTGAATTAAACGTGCCTCACGTGATTATCACTAGTTGGCTAAAACCGACCCCGGTTCAAATGCTGTATCCAGTAGCAGGAATAGCGCCACCAGTGGTTCCCAGCTCCAACGAAACAGCCAAAATGATCTCCCACACACACCCTTTGCACGACAACATCTTTTTGCCACAAATGCTGAAAAGCCGAAACAGTTTTTTTAAATGTGTCGGCCCGCTCACGGACAAACGATCAAAAGAAAGACTGAAGCTGTGACGAGACAGTGCTTCCTTACCCAAACCATTCGTTCTACCTAAGATCTCCCACCGGAAATAAGTTGCCTTGGGTAACCTAGAAGTCTTTAAACAGACTCCGGACCTGGGTTGGCCGAAGCAAGGAAAATCTGTTCTGCCTGTTCAGGTGACGATTCATAGATGATTCCGCCTTGGAGCGTAAATGTGATGCTGTTCTACAAACGATGGATGGATGCTGTTCTACAAATGTAGTGTCCTGCGAGTCCTGTCAGCTGCACGTTACAGGAACTGATGCGACATAGTAATGCCGCCAAACACGTGGCTGAATTCTGGGCCGAGCCTATTTAGATTGCCTTCGACACGCTAAGAAGAAGACCATGACCATAAGAGGGCCTAGTTAGCTAGATTGACTCATAAAGACAGGGACATGGGAGTAGATATTATTATGTTCTAAATGCGTGAGATTTTTTTTTTGTTACACTTTCACGCTAAAGCGGCTGAACAGATTTCGATTAAATTTGACACATAGGTAGACCATAACCTAGATTAGGACATAGGATACTTTTTATCCCGATACTCCCAAGGGATCGAGACTTATGCAGGTGAAAGCGCGGGGCGCAGCTATTATGCAATAAATTATACTTAGGTATAATCTATTGTAGATATATAGGCTTTCACCAAAACAATCTCTCAGTAACTTAGTGGAGTGGAAAATAAAACGAGGTCTTTTATTTATACGTGTATTATATATTTTATATTCAGTATTGTACATATAATTTAACAAAAGTTTACGAAAAACATATAACCAAAAACATTAATAAATTCTGTCATTCTTTCATGATAACTCTAAAAGGGAAGTAAAAACAAAACGATAAATTCATACTTATTCCTTATTTTTGGACATAAATAATGATTTGCTTGATGCATTTTAAAACAGCTACATGAATATCATTGATGAAAATAACGAACATAATATAATTAATTTGATATATTTCAGAAAAACCCGCAATCTGTATTACGATGGCCCATGTTGGACAGACTTCAATATCCCTCGCAACTAGGGTTGCCAGATGGTATCCAAAAGGCGGACCTGTCCTCCTTTTCCATGTTTTGTCCTACCGTGCTCCCTTACCTACTGTAAGTCCTCCTTTTTGCTAAACATCGTCGCAAATTTCGTGTCATGCCGTGCGAGCGTGGTCAAAGGTCACGCACATACCGCAAATGTGGAAAGAGTTTTTTCACTGATTAATACTCAGTGGAGCAAAGAGAGAAACAGACTAAGTGTGCAGTCAGTTAAATCTTTAATTCTTACTCAATACAACTTCAAAAACATGACTTTTGAAGATTTCCACAATTATTTGCTGAAAAACCAAGAACTTCTTGCAAAAATTGGCAGCTCAGCTAAATATGATTAAAATAAAGTAAAATAATTCGTTTAATTGTGAATGTCCTCCATTTTTACAAAAATCCTCCTTTTTAGGCCCTCCTTTCTCAAATTATCATCTGGTAACCCTACGCAACAGTCATATACAAAACCTACACCATCAGTCTAATCTAAACACATGTCCATCATGAGCCACCAAAGACATTAAAAAAATAACAATGATTCTCATAGGCTTGGTTTTATATCAATTGCCGTGCCCCCAGCGCCCAGCTCATAAATTGACAAATAAATACCTGCCCCAAATAGTGACGTAAAATGCAATAAAAAGCAAAAAACGAACATAGGTTTTCTCAGTCGTATAAATACGACTGAGGCGGCACGGGCGCGATATCATTTGTCGTATTAATCCGACTGGGGCGGTCAATAGGTTAAATTAAAGAACAGTTACTTTTGAAAACAGAGCTGTTTTGACAGGTTATGTTACTCGAAGGGCAGCACAACATAATTATAAAGAGATTTATGACAAAAACCATTGTAGCTTCAGGAAAACGGTCTTAGGAGACTGGCCTTAACTATATGAAACATTTTGATCTGCATTCACAGATTTGGAAAAAAATATACAGTCAGCAAGAAAATTGGCAGTATTCATAAAAACTTTTTTTGATGCCAATCGATCCTGTCTAGAAAAGTCAGAAATCGCAATAATCTTTTTCCATACTTTAGGTAGGAAAATAATTCCAACTTACTTTTTTATGATGGCACGATATGAATACCTAGCCGTAAATAAACAAAAAAAAATAACTTCGAACGAATATCCGTTATAATTTTATTTGCTTTGAGAACAAAATAGTTTGTTGCTTTTGGTTTCCGACGTTCAAATAATTATTTCAGAAACTTTCAGATTTGTATTGAAAATGTTAAAAAAAAGACTGTCCGTCACAAAAGTCCGATAACGCAAAAAACTATTGTATGGAAAAACTTTTTTCAAAAGCAACAAATTTGGTCCCCAAATCAAACAAAATTATAACGCGTATTCGTTCGAAATTTGAAATACTCTTCTTTTTCTTTATTTTCGGCCAGTCTATCCATCGTAAAAAGAAGGTTGGATTCTCATTTCCTACGAAATGTATGACCAAACTTTTTTTGCGATTTCCGACTTTTCTAGTACTCATACCTCAGTTGGTCCCATAGATTTTTTTGATCCTTATTAAAAGAAACAGGATGGATTGACATCTAAAAAGTTTTTGTGAAACCTGCCCATTTTTGTGCTGACTGTAGATTTTTTCCAAAATCTGTGGAATTAGATCAAAATGTCTCATAAAGTTAAGAACAGTCTCCTCAGACCTACAACGCTACAACGGTTAAGGTAGCTGCCCTTACTGCCCCATCTCAAAAATCCATCCTGTATATTAAATATGCCTTTAAACAACTATATTATTTGTTGTAATTTTACCGGTCGTACAGGATAGTTCATGTAGAGAAGCAGACTGGCCGACGGTATAACCCAGCAAACTTGAGCTATAAATTGAAATCTGAATTAGTATCTTTCTTGTTTTATAATTTAATAGTTATTAACTGCACCTATGACTTATGTAAGTTATTGTTAAATAATAACATTGCATAATACCGGTTTCTCCAATATTATGATTCCTGAATGCGTGCATTGTTAGTAGAGAAAGATGGATTTTCAGAAAACATAACTTCCAAGATAAGGCTTCTGCAGATAGTCGCGACGCGACACCGGTAGGACAATTTCCGTGAAGTTTTCATAGAAATTGTTCCACCAGATTCGAGTCGCGGGATCGTTTAGAAATCCTCGTGGTAATACTGCGCTACACAGATCTAAATAAACTATAATAAATAAATATAATTACGACATGTCGCACAAATACGCAACACAACACAACATGTAATACATACATAAACTCACGCTTTCGACCCATGGGGCTATCCCCATGGGTCGAAAGCGAGGAGAAGCTACAGAACACCACCTTCTACAACAACATGGATTACGTATGAATAAAATTAATCATGTTTTACATAATAAATAAATACTCATGGATTGTAAATTGTCTATGATGGTGTTCCTACTACACTGATGAATTGCACGTTTCTAGTCCTCTTTACACACTATTCTCCGACTTTTGATAACCAGTTCAAAATTCAGTATTTTATTACGCCAATACTTGCACGCATAAGTAAAAATAATAAATAACAACAAGTCTTCTATTTCGATAAAATAAACTGGGATCACGAGTAATAGACATCAAACACATTTTATCAGTTTAAGTACGGTACTATTAACCTAAACCATAAACATTCTTAACGCTTCTAATGGCACAGAAAATAAATAATAGAACTACAGACCGTTCACTATTACTTGTTCTTTGCCGTCATGTTGGCACCATTGCTTTTCAAGCTTAGTTTCAATACTAATAGAGTTCAAAATGGCGACTGACAGAACAGTGCTAGCAATCACTTCACGGGACAAGTTATAATGAACGCACAGTAGCTGTAACCTGCAAATAACAGATTTGTATTTCAGGGAAAAAATAACATGGTTTCCAAATAATAGTGAAGAATGTCATGCCTATAACTAAATATCGGTTCTACTCATTATACCTACTGTTATATCATCATTTATATATAAAAAATAATCGGGTCGTATCACGATAAAAGCTAAAAAATAAATAAATAGTTACTGAAACTTCATTCAACAAACATTCAAATGAAATGCAAAAAATAAACGTGCATCTCGCACAGTTTAACATAAATTACAGAAGGACAATTGAAAACTACTTACAAGATATTTGTGGTGTGTATAATTATAATACATAAGATAACTAGATAATAGAGTTAAGAATACACCAGAAAAACTAAATAAAACTGCCGTCAAACTAAGTGAACTAAAAGCATTCTCGTGTCTCGTCTATAAAAAGCTTAATATATTGTTAAATTAGCTAAAGAAGCTCATAATTATTGCACTGAATTGTGTTAATGTGCGAACCGATATTGCGAGGTATGTTACTCGAATGCTTTAATGTGAATCTACGTGCAAACAAAAAAAAGATACTACGTTTTAATCATTCATATCAATGATGTAACGTATTGCGCCAACCAACTAGCATGATAATAGAAATGGGTTTTGTCGACGGAAGAATATAGACAAAATGACAGATAAACAAGCACAATCTGTAATTTTGTCTATTCTTCCGTCGACAAAACCCATTTATATTGTTGTCATGCTACGCGTGCTGCATGAAGCGTCAGATCAAAAGTTGCTTCGCAGATCTATCCATACAAGGCAAGTCTACGGAACCCTCGCAATATTTTCCCGCAGTAGTGTTAACTCTATATCCTTTACATAAACTATGTTTTCAGGAACTAAAATACTGGCAGTACAATATCGGGTGTTAAAGTATCAAATAATTTAATATATTATATTACTTTCCATATAATTTCTTTGTCATGACTCTACTAAAACGTTAAATGAAGTTTACTGTGTGTAGTACACTTTGTAGTAAAGTGTTTTGGATCGCCATAGACTGTAAGTGTTGTCGAACTTTAGTAAGTATACTCCTTCTCCGGGATACGTGTGGGATCCAGCGTAAACCTGAAAATATATTTTTAAATTTCTAAATAAAGTTTAGTACAGTTCGATTCAAACTTAATGGCGGATCGGAAGTGCGCTACTCGCTGCGCAGTACCGCACCCCTCGCCCCGCTGACACATGGATTCGTTACTGCGCAGCGACTCGCCTCATGTTTCGAGCCGCCATTAAGATTGAATCGGGGTGTAACTAGGTTTTAGAAATAAAATAGGCAGCCATTGCATTCAGCTGCATCCGGTTAGAGTGGAAGCCAACCCCAAAATATTTGGGAAACGGCCAGGCATATAATGATGAAATGAAGTGTAGCACTTGGCAGTTCAGCTGCCCAGCATTGTTATTCGATAAATAAATTCGAAAATCATTCATCCAAATTGGGCTGAGCATCAGAACTTTTTAAATGTGTAAGGCTAATTTCAACTTTACTTTCAATCAGTGAATCAGTTAATTCTAACTGGTAAGTTTAATACACCGCGGAATTAGTATAATATAAGAACGATTCAAGTGGGAGTTTCACTCTTTGAGCAGGTATTATTCATTTAAACCGTATATGGTAAAGAAAGCCTTATATCGAAGCAATAAGTGTTTTCTTAGACCAATTTTTACTACTGACGTGACGATAGACTATGTTCGTATACATACCTCGCTGTGACAATCCCGGCGGTAAATGGGCACCACCAGGCTCAATAATGGCCGCGTGGTACTGACGGCGAGTTTTTCTGAGCGTTTCTCTGAACCTTGTTCTAGGTCTGCGGGAGTACCGTTGATCGTGTACTCGGGGAATGGACCTGCAAACGAGCTCACATAGTATGTATATAAATAGTCAAGAAACAAATTAGATAGCAGCTACAAAGGCATCCAATTTAATTTTTTTATGTTATCCCCCTTACCGACGACGCCCGAAGTTCACTCAAAAAATTACAGACAGCCGAAAAAAAAGGGATATACAATTTTATGTAGCTACAGCTTTTCTAAGAAAATTAAGCGCTTCGGGTATTATCGTATATCCGAAATAGCACGAACGTCGCGCCACAGACTAAGCCCCCACAGAGGCAATGCTTCTAAATTTTGTACTACCGCGCTTTGTAGTAGTGCATGTTATCATTGCGCGATTGTATGAAATTACGTATATAATTACCATCTGTAACAGTGTATTCATCCTCATCCGCGTCTTCGTCATCCTCGTCATCACTCTCGGCCACGTGAACCGTGACCTCGGTGGTCGCAGACTTGCTCCATTCAAAGTATAGGCCGAAACCTGTAACATAATTCATGCAGTATGAATTATTGGATAATCTTTAAATATACAGAGTATTTTTTTTTACTTTTTTACACAAATTGGAATCCATAAGAAATGTATACCAACCCAGAGTCTAGATTTGTGCCCAATTCAGGACAACAGGCTCGACCGGCGTTCCCATACATAACTGGCGAAATGCGAAATTCTCAGAAACCCTTCACACCCTTCAAGTAACAAGCGCAATTTTACATAAAAATACAACTCACCAATATCATAGTTATCAGTAGCGAACTCCCAGCAGAGACACCTAGCCTTTGGGTGGGTAGGTACTCTTACAGTAATGGTCTCTCCATGTCCCACCGTCAGTTTGCCGCCGCCCTGCTGTGCAGAACTTTTGAACTTGACTATGTCGCCGCGAGTCCACATACGACTTGCTTCCACGTTCAGAAAACCATCTGGTAATACAGAATTGACTATATTTGAATTTATAATCTCAGATAATTCACCTTCAATAGCCACTTACTCAACTATCTAATTTAGCACAATGCATTGTAAGTTAATTTTTAAGTGACCATAATCATCATTCTCCAGCCCTGGGTCAGCGCAAGCGCGTCTTTTTCATTCATAGTTCTCTATTAGACATCATCTCGGTAGTCACTCCCTTTCTAGCCATATCATTTTTATTTCTTGACGGCATGTGAAGCCAAGTTAGAGGCCCATGGGCGGCATTAAAACTGACACCAGGTTAGTTACTAACCACACGAAAAGAAGAAGATCTTTCAAACAGTCCATCCATCGTTTCTTTGGTCTTCCCTTACTCGCATACCCACCCACATACATACTCAAAACTTTCCTGACAACATTTCTATCATTCCACTGTATCACATGCCCAAACCATTACAATCGATTTCCACACAACTTTTCAGACACCGGTGCTACTTTTTCTTTTTATTGGATTATGGACTCGCTCTTGACCTGGATATTTCCATGATGGAAAGCGATGGATGAGGTCTATGATGGAACGGGCAAGCCCAGAAGATGCCAGTTCACTCTTGCTTGGAAGGCTGACGGGTTATACGTGTGAGGAATCACAGACGCTGGCAAAGAGTTCCACACTTCGGCCGTGAGCATAATAAATGTGTAGGAGAAGCGCTGAGTACAACTAGTCGGTATTTCGACCAACTGCAGATGGTACCCTGCAGTACGTCGGTAGTCAGATTGTGAAAGGGCGATGGTGGGATCAGGTCGTGGAGCTCCGAAATTTTTTGAGAACCACCATTAGTTTGTAATAAAAAAGGTACTAATGGAATTTGAACTCTTTCAGTGTGACATTGTACAAAAAAATTATATATACATATCTCAGAGTGTCATCGCTGTAGACCACCAGCACGCGTAGCATGAGCACCGTTTTGTCGACGGAAGAGTAGACAAAAATGACGTTCCGTGTAGACAGTACGACGGCAGCAAAGTAGAAAGAGTCAACTGCACTTTTTACGAAATTCACTCTGACATAATTCGACTCAGAATTCTTTGTTTTGTCATAAGAGTTTTTGTGTTTGATTCTCTATTTTTACATATATAAAGACAACTACAACAATTTTTCTTAAAATGACGAAGTCCCGTGTTTTGGAACAAAAAATATTACAGTAATATTGGCCTTAACCATTTCTTTGGTATAGCCCTAATAACTAAATGATGTAAAATAGGAGAAGATAGCTTTGTTCTTCTATTAATTATCACAATTTTGCATTCAAAACGTTCTTCTGTAAAATCATGATTTTAAGATTTTATAGATAACCGTTTATACTTTGCGGCCGTCGAGTAGAAAATCAAAGTCAAAATCACTACTTTAGACAACTGTCAGTTCTCAGTGTGATTTTGACAGTTTGGGATAGAAAACTTTCTTCTGAAATAGTCTACATAAAAAAGGACCTAGACAAAGATTGTTAGAAATGAAGGACAAAATGACAGTTTGTGGAAAGATTTCTACGGTGCGATGTCAAAATGGAGAAACGAAATGTCACTTTGTATAGAAAAAGCTATGTCTATTCTTCGTAGAAATAGAAAGCGTCATGCTACGCGTGCAGGCAGCGAGTGGAAAGTATGCATCTGGTCTCGGCACAGGTCAAAATAGTACCCAACTGAGAAAACATCTGCGAGTGGGTATTTGGAATGTCAGAGGTTGCTTAATACCCGACAAGTTGGAAGTTGTGGTAAGGGAGTTGCAAAGGTGCAAAATTTACATTCTAAGGCCATAAGGCTCAGCGAAGTGCATAAAAGAGGCAACGGACACTAACACGAGTAACGGGAACAACATGTACTCTAAGGGGGGCGAAGACCATAGCGCCAACGGAGTGGCCTTAATCGTGTCATCGCATCAAAGACCTGACGTCACACAAATCCTGCATCGCGCAATTAGAGTTTACCGCGCGATGGACAAGCTCCAGACTTCAACCTCTGGGCAGTTGCCCGCTAAACACGACACCCGTCGCCTCAGGAGGATCCTCCCTTTTCTCTGGTGGATGAGTGAACTTTACACTCTGTTCCTCATACCACTAAAGGTACCTTCAAACCGAAATGCTGGCTACTGGAAGACAGCAGAGCTGATACTGAATGCTCACATTGCTCATGCCTCAGGCAAATGGCCGTCTCCGCTAACTAGCGCGCTTTCGAACGCGATCGTGATTTTAATACTTACAATAATAAATGGGAGAATCGATAACTTTCCGATTTAGTCAATCACTAGCGTATATGTAAAATAAATGGCTTTTGCACAGCACAACGATAGCGATCGATGTTTTCGTGTGAGTGAGTTGTACGGTGCATGGTAAATGCACGCTATGTTTGATGGGATAAGGTTTATAATTGATTGTGTAGTACGTTCTGATTTATAAACTGCAAGTGTGAGTGCGACCTCGTATTTATTGGGTTTACTGATCAGCATGTGTAATTGTGGCAAGGTAGAGGGGATCTAGTGAAGACATTGGGTTTCAATACATTTTCAACTACCGGGCATATCTCCTTCTTTCTTATATCTATGGTGAAAACCATAGAACCTTATCACTTATGTCCCACGCCAGTAAAATCCTTTTGCGCATAATTATTACGAGATTATCAACGAAAGTAGACCACCAGATACCGAGAGAACAAGCCGGTTTTGTTGCCAGCAAGGGAACTCGAGAGCAAATTTTGAATGTCCGCATTATCATCGAGTAACGTCGTGAATTTAACAAGCCACTGGTCTTGTGCTTGTTGCTTAAGGCGTTTGACTGCGTACTGTGGCAGACAATGTTTCATGTTCTCATTGAAACGGGCGTCCCCCCACATCTCACTTTTCTGATTCAGAATCTGTACCTTGACGGCACCAGCTTTGTGAAACTGGAAAACACAAAATCGAACTCTTTCCATACGGAATGGGTCGTGCGTCAAGGCTGTATTCTGTCGCCAAAGTTATTCAACCTCTAAGGGGAGCATATCACGAGGAGAGCGCTGGATGGTTGGCACTGCGGAATCGTTGTTGGCGGTGAAAGACCAACGACGCAACTATATTGGTATCGTCCGCATATCTCAGGTTCGTGAACCCGAGATATGCGGACACCAATATATGCGGATACCAATATAGTTGCGTCGAACGAGGTAAAGATGGCGTATCTGCTGAAGCGTATAGAAGCAGAGAGTGCTAAACTTAGACTCAAGATCAATTATGCCAAGACGAAAGTAATGGTGGTAGACCGTGCTCATTTTCTTCCAACCTCAAATCTACTCGACGGCTATGAGAAAGTCAGTGAGTTCGTATACCTTGGGTCTTTGATCACGAATGACAGCAGCTACCTTGATCTTAATCCGTCGTCATACTGGTATGGCCAAAACTGCAATGACCAGTCCAGGGAAACTTTGGAATACCAAATTACGACTGATCCGTGCTCTACTTTTTTCCATCTTTTTATATGGCGCTGAAAGGTGGTGCATTAAAAGCTGCGAAAGCAGTAAGATGGATGCTTTCGAGATGTGTTGGCGTAGGCTACTTTGTATACCCTGGACCGCCATCAGAACGAATGAATCCATACTGGAGGAACTCAACATCACCAAGCGGCTTTCTACAATATGCCAGGAGCGTGGCCGCAGCTTTTTCGTACATATTATGCGTTCACGAACATGTTCACCTAAGCATGTTCTGAGGCCGGGTGGAAGGAAAACGCGCTCAAGGCAGAGCACCGGTGAGATGGTCAGACGCGATCAAGAAGACTGTTGGGAGGCAGCATTTACCAAGCGGTCCACACTGCAGAAGACCGCATAGCTTGGTGACGCGTCGGATGTGGTCGCGATCCTCAGTATTGAGGGAACGACGAAGAAGAAGAAGAATCTCAGAGTCTGATTCCGAATATAGAATACTACTTATATGATTTCATTTACACATTTTTTTATTTGTTTTTTTATCATTAAGAAGAAAAACGGTTCAATAAGCTCTCTTATCGCTCAGTGATTAAAGTTAAGTGTGACTGTATTGTTATACTATGTAATAGGCATCTTGAATGAAGTAATTATATTAGTTTGCGGAAACCGTGTCATCGCATCCTCTCGGCTAAGATGCGATTACACAATCTCCGCTAGTTTAATACTGGCATTGAATCCAACTAAACAATAACATTACAACTGAGATTATTGCTTGTGCCTTTTCTATATATGAACAACGCAGCGAAAATCCCGAAAGAGTCTGAAAGGAAAATGGTTACGAAGTTAAAATAAAAACAAATAGATTACCTTCATCATCGGTATTGTCATCCACCCTGGTCTCTTCTATGTAATCATTAGATTCTGTCTTGTCTGAAGTTTGCATTGCCCTGCAACAATTAGTATTGAATATTTTATCATATAAGAGCGCTTATTCTAAAAGTTACCAACTTCCCAAATAGCTGTCAAATATTTACCTGTTTTGATTAATTTGGCAATGTTACTGTGTGGAAATATGAAACATTGCTAACTAGTGAACACACACTGAATTCGATGTTGTAACCGTTTTAGGTGTAAAAAAGGCATTTGGAAAGTTTCCAAATACTTTTTTTATATCGAAAACTAAATATTCGGTGTTACGATATGAATTATTGCATTTCATAGTCAACATTTTAGTTCACTAGTTAGCCATATTTCATATTTCCATACAGTATTATTACCAAATTAATAAAAAACAAACAACAAATTAAAACAGCACAATATTTGACATCTTTTTGGGATGTTGCCCACTTTCAGAATGCACATTCTTAACAATCAATGAATAATAATAATAATGTTTTGCTTTATTAAATCTTACAGTATTTTTCGGTTCAAAGTCTATTCAAGTAGATTCTCCTTTCACTAAAAACAATAGTAACACTTTTATTTGTGTAAATACTCACTTGTTATCTATTGTAGGAGCATCCCCAGTTTCATTCAAATTGCAATCAGTAACGGGTTCATCTTTTGGTGCTTTTTCAGTGACATTATTTGTGGTTTCATTCTCTTTTTCTTCCGTAGTGTCCTTTATATTAGAGTTAGCAAGCCTCTGGTCTACAGCAAGTTGTTGAATGTATTGCTGGTAGTGTTTGTCTTGCAGCTGACGGATGAGAATCGCCTGCTGGTCGAAGTTTCCTGGGTACTGCTGTTGAGAGTACTGTAGAAATTGTTCATAAGTTTGTGCGTTGAGGGCATCCTTTATTCTTTGCCTAGAATGTTTGACATTACATTAGTGTAAAACTAAGGTTAACAAATTTACAGAAACTGTACCAAGCACGTAATCAGCTGGAAAAAAAAAACCAATACAGAATTAATTATGATTCACTGGATTTGTAACTTTGTTTCAGTGTAAAAAAAAAACACTGATTAGTGCTTTATTATGAATTCATAATATAACTGATAAAATTAACTTACACTTGTTGTTCCTCTGTTAGTTTGTTACTCTGTTGTTTCTGTTTTTCCAGCTGTATTCTATTCTGCAACTCCAAGTTTGCCCTTACCTCCTCTTCTTTCTTTACCCTGATAGTAAAAAAAATATATGGGAAATTTCAATATATTTGGAACAAAAAGTTTATAACAAATAATTAAACCAACGAAAAGAAAAACTGAATAAAGAAAAATAAAAAATAACTCTAATTTAAGTAACAAATTTGGCGGCGGCCAACAAACAAATTAAATATTTATAGCGTAAAATAGTAGGTTGATGGATCTTCCTTGAATGTGTTTGGCGCCGAATCAAAGTTTCGCTTTTCAGTTTTTTTTCGGTGGTAATTTTTTTTTTCGCTTTTGAGTACCATTTAATTTTATTGTTTTCCTCAAGTAAGGAATTTCCTCAACAGCCGTCCGTCTCCATCGTCAGACCCTCGATGACAGTCATACCCCAGTTAGGTCAAAGTTAGGGTAAAGTTCTCATCAAGGTGAATGAAATAAGTCCAAACACTATGTAGCTGCTGTAAACTGCTAAGGAGCTCTCGCAACTGTCTTCCGTCTCCATCATCAGATCAAATACAGGTCTTTATTATATGTTTGTGTCATCAGAACTACATTATATGCGCGAAATTACAACAGAATCGGTTCGCAATAAAAAAAATTGTAGATGAAAAATCAATCAACCCCAATTTTTTTACTCTTAGGGGTGGATTTTAGTATTGAATTTTACATTGGACCAAGTACGAGGTATACCCTCCCCATTAAAACAAGAATCGTTCAAATCGGACTCCTCAACAAAAAGTAATAAATGAAATGTTTTTTTTTGTTGGTTAAAAAGAAAAAAGCATAAACTTAGCTATTTCAAAATAAATAGAACTCACTCTTGCTGTTTTTTGTCTTCCATATCCTTTTGTATTGCTTCCAAATATGGTTTGAAAAGTGGGCACAGTCTGTAATAGAAAAAAAGAATGCATGTTAAAGATATTGAAAATAAAGCATTCTAATAAGGTTACCTCTTACATTAAACTGAAATAAATTGCAACCTTACATACAAGGGATCTAACATTAATCACTTGATGTTTTTAGCAACTTTTTAACTCCCCTGTCCCACCTGGTGATACGTGGAGAGGTTTTAGACTAACCCCTCCCCCCCTACCTAAATTCATGTGTATTTTTTTGGTGCAAAGTATCTTATAAAATTACAGAATATTTTATCTTTAAATAGAAAGAAATATATTTTATTTGGGGGGCCGGTCTCTGGTTTAGAAATAAGCATTAAATGAAAAAATATATACACGTGATATCTCAGTACATATTCATTACACTTGTGATATTTCGTGATTTTTTTCCGAACCCCTGCCCCCCTTTCGAGCCTCACATATTTTATGGGCAGTCATCTATAAATCATGCTAATTTAATTTGACCTACAGGGTTAAATTAAATTGTTTGTTTTTTTGTTAATACTGCTAGGGGACCCTCTACGCAGATGTAGACGGTATTGATATCTAAACATGATAAAATAAAAAATAAATTAATATCATTATGTTTTTTGTGGGGTCACATCAACTGCAGTTAGTGTTGACTATAATAACTCTTGAAAAATCCGTTTTTTTATGACTAAACTTCACAGAAGTGATGGGTATTTATATCCAAACACGATGAAACACGATTTTCGCAACTTCAAGTAACAACACTAAAGTCCCCATCATGAGAAGCTATAAATTTTGTAAATAAATAACTTCTACTAAGTTACTAGTGACAATTCAATCAACAACAAATAATCCCAAATTCAATCAACTCAAAGTAACATACATGTAATACGAAACTAATAAGCAATTTCACTAGGTTGGGTTATATTTTACTGATATAAAGCGCTGTCTTCTAATGTTTTGTGGTACTGGAACTCATAAATAATCATCAATATTTTTATATTGATGATTATTTGTTTCGCTACGTAACTTAGTAGAAGTTCTTTGTTTACAAAATTTTGAGCTTCTCGTGACGAGGACTTTAACTGCGGTTATTTACCCCCCAAAAAAAAACCATTAAATCTTTTTTGCTTTTATTTTATCATGTTTAGATAGTGGTACCCATCACATCTGCAGTTTTGCTAGCTAACTTAATTAGACCCTTCATTTATTGAGTTCACTGAGAAGAAGTGAGGGTACTCAATTAATTTAAACAAGTCACACAGACATAACAATAGTATTACCTGTCTAATGTATGTACAAAACCGACCATCGCTTGAATTTGAGTCATCTGACCCAAAGCCTGCCATGCAGCCCGTCTATCTCGTCCAATCATATCCAGAACACCCAAAGGTGATGCAGAATTCACGTCTAAAGGCCCGTGAGACGTTTGCTGAGTGTATGCAACCAGTTTCAGTCTATCTTCATAGCTCAGGTGAATTGCCTTGCCTTCCTTATCTGGAAGTGTTGTATTGTGTTAACCTAATTTACAATCGGTGCAGTTACTAGGAAGTGTGATTAATGCCACTTCATCATATCAATTAAAGTAATGGACACTTATATCGGCGTAGTACGGTTGTACCACCAGATAAGTCGTAAATATTTCAGGATGGTGATAATGGAAGCCCGTTTAACATTTTTAGTCGTCTGTAATGTTTTAACATGAAAATTTACGTCATGATCACGAACAATGCCGTGGCATTTATATTTGGGAAAATATTCGAGAAAATTACCCTTGTAAAAAGCGAATCCATGTTTGTACACATCTTTCAAAGGCATTCCCCATTTTCTTTCTTCACTCTCTACGATTCCCTGATCGGTTTCGAGGCGAACCTTTTCGGGGTTGACTTTGTAATTATTTTCCACTTTGTTAGCCATTTTTTGCTAGTTTATAGATTTTCGCGAAGCAAATTACGAATTGTTTCGTATTCTACTTTTGACAAATGATTTGTCTCGTTTAATTTTTAATCTGGAAGAAGAAGAATCGAACACTCTGGCCTTTTCCGTTTTTTTTTGTGACAATTTTTAGGAACAAAGAATTGTTCATTATAAAGTAGAACAATTCAAAATATTGGTGTTTTATTGTAGAAAATGTTTCTCAGGATCATCTGTTTTTGTTTATTACAAAAACATATAAATTTCGAGTTAAATAAAATCCTGCCATCTCATGACGAGTAGATAAACTAAAAATAATATAAAAATTGGCTATGGAAATGCATGCAAAAACACTGAATTGAATTTATTACCAAAAGAAAGAAAGAAAGAAAGTCGGCATTATACACTTACATTACACTTAGAAAAGAGCGAGAACAAAAGGACCAATTATGTTAAAACTGTGCTAAAACTATTCTGCGTGGACGGAACTGGGATTCATTAATTTAATGACATTAGTGACAACTATGAAGTTGACAGCACAGCGTTAGTAATACGTCACAGAGTGCATGTTTTGTCTCAATTTGTAGAAGTAAAAAGAATAAAAATAGTCACTAACATATAAACAGTTGTGTAATATTCCTGGAACAAAACTGTACTGCGCGTATACATAAAGCTGAAAAATGTGTGAAAAATTATATTTCTACAAATGTAATTTGAATGCGTTGTTGCAAAATCCGTTTCCAATCACCTTGTTTACTACTCCACTCTGTTCTTAATAATTGTATAGCTACTTTTCATTTGTGAACATGGAAGTGAATCCTTTGAACATATTTTTCGTGAAATCAGACAGTAAAGGTGACCGATTACTGTTCAGATACCCTTACACAACAGACAACAAGGATGAAAGCAAACAGAAAAAATATGGTCGACACAATCCTTACGCCATTAATTCTACAGAGGACTTATTGCAGAATCCTCAGTCGCAGACGTCAAATATTTGTAAAGGTAAGTTATTATATAGAATATATAGGTCATAAATCTACTTAGGCGTCATAACTGCATTCTGAATTCCATTGCACCCTTCTGAATACCAGAACTCAAATTGTTTATCATAATGTATGTCAATATTATTAATAGATAAGGTACATACCTACTCCTGAGTTTGATCAATGGACATTAATCAACGTTTATAAGTAATTACCTTTCAACATGCACTTGTATGCTTTGCATATTATGTGTTGATAATGCAATTCACTGTAGATATGAAGTCTAGTACTTTCTGTAACTAAGCAACTTTGCATAGTTCAATAATTACCACATTTTTAACTTTCTTCTCTTCCTTCTATATATAAATGACTTACCAAATATAACAAGCTATAAATGCGTACTATTTGCAGATGATGTGTCAGTAATAATACCGGAAAATAATAAAACATTACATCAACAAGAAGTAAATCAAACTATCAACAATATAATAAATTGTCTAAATGAAAACAACTTAAAAGTAAATTTATCTAAAACATAATTCAATTTGCAAACTATAAACAAAACCCCCCAAAAATTAATCTAAACCATAATAACGAAATAATTAACAAAGAAAATAGTATAACATTTTTAGGTCTAACATTAAATGAAAATTGTAATTGGGGAATACATATTGAAAACCTATGTAGAAAAAGATTTGTATATGCACTAAGAGAACTACGTAAAACAGCGAATGAAGAAGCTGCACTCGACGCCTATCATGGCTACGTAGGGTCTGTATTTAGGTACGGCTTACTCCTATGGGGTAACTTGTCACATATCCAAAGAGCATTCATAGTGCTAAAAAAATGCTTTAGAGCAATAACTGGGGTGCCTCCATATGAGAGTTGTAGACCAATTTTTCAAAAGTTGAAGGTTTTAACGCTAGCTTCTATTTATATTTTAGAAATACCCATATTTGTTAGGAAAAATTCACACTTCTTCTCCACAGTAACCGAAAACAATAGATTTCAAAAAAGGGACCCCACCAAGCTAAAAAAAAAAATTTTGTAACAGCTCTCTGCACTACAGAAACAGCTACCTTATGTCCATAAAAATTTACAACCATATTCCAAAAGTAATAAGAGAACTACCATTTAATTACTACAAAAGAAATCTAAAAACATGGCTTCTCCAAAATATTTTATACACTGAAAGAATTTTTTGAATATAAGGGTAATACATTATAGATTTATTTAGTTTTAAAACACCTACAAATATTGTTACTATTGTGTTTTATATTTTAATATAGTCTAAATGTATCTTTATGTCTATAGTCTTAGTTTTTTTGTATTGTTATTAGAGTTTATGTAGTAATAAGTTAGATTAATATAATAGTATATAATCCACCCTGTATAAGGGAAATACCCTTATACAGAGTGGATTTTTGAGATGCTTGGAAGTTCAAGCCATTTTATGCAGAATTTGCATAAAGACAACAAACTGAATCACTCATCTAGAGATTGCACAATATTTATAAATTAATATCCTTTAAAAAAAAATTACAGGTCAGCTAAGTGGCTTCACAGATGAGATGCTCTCAACCCTCTTTGCAGTAAAGGCAGAGCTTTGCAACAGGAAATTCGAGCTTAAAGTCAATGATGTAAGGTTTGTGGGACATCCTACATTGTTGCCGTACAGGACTAACAAGGATGATACTGCGACTATGATCCTTATCAATATTGTGTTTGCACTGCAGGCTTCCGCAAGTCATTCTGTTGGTGAGTTCAGTTAATGTTGCTGGTTTTAGTGTATAAATGTATATTTTGTCTAATATATAAGATTTTGGTGGAGATTAATTGTGAAGCGACTGTGAAGATACCAATATCTTTGAAAAAATCTCTCAGAGAAACTTTGGCACCTATCTGAAAAATTGCTCAAACAGGTCATTTTTGAAGGACAAATATATTTTCAATATCAGAAACTTTGTCCTCAGCAGAATACTGTAGCGGGACCTAATGCTATGAAAATAACTAAAATAGACTAACTGAGCTATATCAACATCCGTGTATTGCCTTATATTCGTCATTTATTTTCGTTGCATATATAGTTAGTATGTATGTATATATAATAGTATATTGTGCTTATATACCTTTTATTTGCACCAAAGGCAGTCCCATTTTATGTCCAGAAAATCACTGTCCGTTCCAAGGTTTCCTGGAAGAGATCGCAGTAAGCGATAAGGCCGCCCATTGTATATTTTGTAATATATTACTTTTTCTTTATGTAATGTATAATCTGGTGTACAATAAAGTATATATAAATAAATACTTTCCTGACGGCGTAGTCGGCCGAACTCGGATTAAATCATAAATCTGTAAAACTCATTTATGAATAACGCTCTCTTGAAACCATGGTCATGGATATCTTTCTATTTTCAGTGAAGTGTTATTATGATTTGAGCAAAAGACTGGGAAAAGCACTGAGACATGAAGAAAAGAGGTGTTCATATTTGACTGAAGAAATGAAAATAATGGTAAACATTTTTTACACCTGGTATAGATTTCTAAGTTTGCTCTGTAACTTGTATTGGTATTTTACATACTAGAACGTTTAAAATATGTAAGTCACACCATTTCTTAAGGCTTCAATTTTATGTGAACCTGGCCCTGGAAACCTTGTCATAAAATATTATGTATAACCGCGGACATTTGCGGTGAACAACTTTTCACCCTAATGCTGTTAGTAATAAGGTTGAAAAGTAGTTCATCGCCAGTGTCCGCGATGGTACAATCAGGAAAATTGCTATTTCATACAACTGTCAATAACAGTCGTATGAAATAATATAATATAATAGTAACTTAGTAAGTCCTATGACTACATCTACACACACGTTTATCCGGCCGGATTATTGGATTTCTATAAGAAATGTCAGCTAGCTAGTAAGAAATTATTTTAACACAGATATGCAAAGTAGAAATCTTTATTAGTTTACGTAATAATACCTACTCGTACAACCGGACCGGACTGTAGAACGACAGCAAACAATGCGCGCGCTCGGTAATCCGGCACTTTTGTATTAAAACTGCGGGATTACAGAGTACAGAGACGCTGGACTATTGGACGGGTCGGATAAATTAACGCCGAATTACCGAGCGCCTACTGTAGTCAATTTGCAGATACATTTTGTAGATAAATTTTCCTGACTGCACCTACAGTTAGCAACAATAAAAGCTACAACTACCGTTCTTTATAAGTTTTAGAAGTAATGGGTAATTTAATTTTTCACAGTTGGCAGCTCATGACGAGGTATCAGCTTTAGACAGTGAAATGAACGGCGACAATGACGATGACCAAGATAATCTGCGTCATTCAGTCAGTTCAGCGACCTACAGCAGTGAGAATGGTGCAGATACCACACCTAAGTCTGCGTTCCACCTCATACTTCAACGGAGCTCGCTGGCGAGATCCATGAAGTCTGTGTTTGAAGAACTTAGTAGTACTGGTAAGTCCATATACAGAAAGCTTTTAAGATAATTAGGTGTTCCATATATTTTGACCGCGTAGATATTGCACTTTGCTATGAAACAGCAGATTTTTTTTTAATAACTGACGAAATATTTCAACGTCGCTGGTTCAGAATCATGCACTGAATCCATGGTAACAGTTTTCGCGTCGATGCCACCCAGTCTTATTTCCATACTAATATTATAAATGCGAAAGTGTTTCCATCTGTTTTCACAGCTAAATTACTGAATCATTTTGATGAATCAAGCCCTAACTAAATGATACAAATTGGGTGTTAAAGTTGTAACGGGATCTTCCGAACCCCCAAGTTTAGTGTAGATTAACCATAATTGATCGTTCTGTACGGCTGTTACTTAGCCACAAGGGCGTCGTATTTTCACTAGGTACTGCATTTTAGATCACACAGTTTTATGTTTATTTCAATACTAATAAAAATCTTTTTACATAAATAAAATATAGCAGAACCTCCTCGTTTTTTGAAATCGGTTAAATAGAATGAATCACTAAGGTATGTTTTGCATAGATTAATAATCAGTAAATCATTAAATACATAATGCAAGTGCATTTATGCATTCACATGGTGAATCATGTAATTGTTATAATACGCATATACATATATCGTCGAGTTTTTTTGCGTTACTTTTATTATTATAATATATTTGATTTCTCATCGCAATCACATGATCACTAGTTATGTAGTATATGTTGTTACAAGAGTACTTTGTCGAATGAAGTAGTTGCGACCTTTATGACCTTACTTAGACCTTAGTAAAAACCGGCCAAGTGCGTGTCGGACCACGCACAATGAAGGGTTCCGTAGTTGGGATGAATTTATCCCCAGAACAAACTTAACATTGTAGTTGAAAAACGTGTTCTCCCATACGGAATGTATGGGAGATCATGTTTTTCAAACTGCAATTTTAAGTTGGTTGATTATTTCTCGTTAACCTGTACAGCCTACTTAGCTCTCATAGTTTTCCGTTTAATTTCGTTATATATACTACTGCTGTGATTTTTTTCACAAGTCCAAGTACAACCATTTAGCTAGAAAGGGGGGGGGGGGGGGGGGAGGACACTTGACTCTAACAAAAAAAATCAGTTAAAAGGTTAATATTTCGCAAACGGATCCCTGAATCCAAAAATGGTTTGGACAAACTCATAAACAAACTAATATTTTTGAAAGACCTTTCTAACGATATCCCACAACATGGGGTAGATGAGGAAAAAAAAAAAAAAAAATTTTACCACTTTGTCGGCATGATTAATATGTATACATATGCCAAATTACAGCTTTCTAGTTCTAACCGTCTCTGAGCTAAGCAGCGGACAGACAGACAGACAGACGGACATGGCGAAACTATAAGGGTTCATTGTTTACTACGGAACCCTAAAAAGAATGAATCTCTAAGGACTAATTCCCAAGACATCTCAAGTTGACACGCTTCTGAAGCGCGTGTTAAGAAATTCTCAACATCCGTTCACGAGAGGAAGTGTAAACGCGCGTCTACGCACGCTTTTAAAATACTGCCGTTCGTTTGAGTGTTATATTTTTTAAAGTGAAAAGGTCGGCGCACTTTGCGCTCTTTCTGAACAGTGATCGAAACTGAACCGTCACGGTCGGGTCGATGACGCTGAATCACGTATATTTTGCTCCAGTTGTAAGTTTTCACTTCTATCGTGTATATGCACACACACTGTTTTCCTTGTCATGGGAACCATTAACCAGGCCAAAATTTCTAGGTAGTTGAATTTGCGCTTATAGACCCTTTTCTTTTTCTTATTTACAGGTATAGTTCAAGTTCGCATAAACAAATGGGTGTTACTGTCTTTCTGCTTGCCACACAAAGCTCACCAAATACACAATAGAGGATTGATCATAGAGCCAGAAACCATAGACAAATGCTTACAAAAACTACGACCTTATCACGGAATATTGCTTATGGTAAGTAGTCAAAACAAGAAAATTAAGTGACCGGAGGCGCTCTATGGGTCGTTGTAAAATTTTGCTCAGGTAAACGTAACTTAAAATGATAAAAATATAAAACAATAAATATATTTAAACATTACTTTTCTTTATGTCAGTGCCTAAGCTCAAGCGGCGCACGGTGCGGAGCTCTTGGCTAAGTAATAACAGCCGCACGGTTCGATCCATCAGGTTAAGCTACGCTTGCCGAGGTTGGTCTGTGGATGGGTGACCATCTTAACATACCGTGACTCCTCCGTGCCCCGGAACGGGAGTGGCGGGACATCGGAGCATGATCAGCTGTTGGTCCCGGCTGTCATTCGTAGATTTTTGACAGTTATTACGGGTCGTCAGAAGTCCGAAAGTCTGACAACCAGTCTTACCAAGGAATATCGCATTACCCAGTTATTGGGTTGTGGTAGTCAGATTGCAGTCGCTCTATGTAAAATACGGTATTCAGCTGCATCCGGTTAGACTGGACCCCAACATAGTTGGGAAAAGGCTAGGCAGATTGATTGATTGACTTTTCTGTATGTCCGTGCCTGTTAAAACAAATGAATTATGGTCTGTTACAGTCGGCCGCGATGTTTAACTAATAATTTGAAATTTCCAGATTTAGTGGGTCATGGTGTAAAAAAATACATCTCTGTTACCATTACGCTTTACCTTTTATTATGAAATTAAACAAGTCAGTAGCAAATATTTTGGCATTAATATTAATTACAATCTTAAATCTTATACTCACATTTAGAAAAACATTTTTTTTAAAGTTTAACTATAATTTATTTAAATTCTTAAACAACTCTGTTACCTTTTGAATATTAACAGGCTTTGAATTCTACTCAAATCCTCCAAATATCTATATATTAACTGATAACTATAACATATTACCTTATAAATATCTAACAAATTAACGTACCGTGATATTGCTATATTATATTGACTAGCTTTTCCTAAAACGCTTTAGTATGTTTTGAATCTTTCGGACAGAAAGTAACAGAGTTGTTTAACGTGCGTTTGGCTGCATGGTATCTCTCTCGATCTTTTCTTTTAGATTCTGCTTCCTTTTCGGAATTATTTTTACGCCGTTCCCGGTATCATAGCTGCTTGTGGGCAGAAGTGAGAGGCATCTTGGAAGTGCAAAATATCCTGTAACAATGTTTTTAGTGTTCTTGATTTATTTATACGTAACAAGCATAAACATTGCTTAAGAAATACGATTATTTAAAAAAAATGTCCTTTGAAACAGACAATTTGAGTCAAAAGTTAAAGAATATAGGCTTATTAAACTCTGTTACTTTCTTAACAACTCTGTTACTACTCCCTCTGTACGAGCTAGTAACAGAGTAGTAAATTTTACATGACATAAGACATAAATCATAAAATAAAGCGTAAAGAAAAAAAAAAGAAAATTTTGGATATTTACCCCAGATACAACATACTGGACGTAAAATAATAATAAAAAACATTGATTTACTTACGTGAATAGGTAGGTAACTAGTGTTGTGCAAGTGGTTGCGCAATAAAAACACGCAGCACGTTCAACACCTCACGGTCGCCCGAGAAGTGGTGTACCACTCCCCCCGACCGAGCGAGGGACCACGATGAATGCAGACCCCCGCCCAAGCTAATAGAGAGTCGAAAGCAGCACTATCTCTATTTTCAGTTCAGATTTACTTAGTAACATAGTGTTCCAGACAATACGTGGGACAATTTTTTTTTATTTTTTTATGAATTACATTTTAATACTGACCAGTTTTAAACCATATTTTATAAATATTTACAATACTCCGTTTATGCAATAATTGATTTTAAGTAGGCTGATATGGTAGGAATGAAGTTATTACGTCTTTATTTTATTAATGGATATTTACTAATGCACAATTTTGCATAATTTTGTATTTAATGTAAAATTTGTTAGAGGATGTGAAATTATTAATAATAAAAATATTAAAAGTATTGAGGAACCAATTTACCTGCGCAAAATTTGACAATGACCCCTATAATATATATATTTCATAATATTTCAGTCAAGAAATCACTCCTGGACAAGTAAAAAGTGGTAGATAGGTTACCTACCCAATATTCGATATTCAAAACCGCCACAATGTCACTCACACTATTAAATGACACGTGGAAGTAGGACGGCACGCCGTCATTATCGGGGGCGAAAAAGAGAAGGTGAAGAAAACTTAAATAACCTATCTGCCTATATTTACCTATAATATCAGAGCCCTTGGCTATTATTAACGGCACAAAAGTGTTATTATGACAGATTGGCGATTTCCTTCACTATGTATTTCTTGAGGGGTTATCCTAAAAGTTGGCAACGTCGCAAATAACTGTCAAATATTGACCTGTTTTGATTCTTATAGCAATATTACTGAATAGAAATAAGAAATGTGGCTAACTAGCGAACTAGAATATTAATAATGAATTGCAATTATAACATTGAATTTGATGTTGTACCCATTTTAAGTGTAAAAAACGCATTTGGAAACTTTACAAATAGATTTTTTACATCTAAAACTAAACATTCGGTGTTACGATATTAATTATTGCATTTCATAATCAATATTCTAGTTCGCTAGTTAGCCACATTTCTTATTTCCATTCAGTAATATTGCCAAAATTATTAAAACAGGTAAACTTTTGACAGCTATTTGCGACGTTGCCAACTTTTATGATAAACGCTCTTAAGATTGTATTTTAAAACTTTTCAGGTGAACCCCAACGACTTGTTAGCTTCTATACCGCTGGATAGCAGCTCGGCACTCCTAAGACTGATAAAACTTTATAGCCCGCTGAAGAGCCTGCAGACACTCGCCATTGAAGCTGATTTGACGTTGAAACAGGTATATTTTACCGATTATTTGCTTTGCCAGCGACCTCCATTAATGCTCTAATACAAGGGTGAATCAAAACGTTCTTAGAATTGCATATATATAAAACCTTTTTGGGAGAAGTTCGATATTCAAATTAAAGAGTGTCAATCACACAATATTTACGCAAACTGTCACTTGTTTTTGTCAGTTCGTTCACACGTAATAAATTGTTTTGTGCAACGAGTTGCCAAAAACCCAAAATTATGGATAAAAGTGAGTTACGTGCGGTGATAAAATATCTCAGTTTGAAAAAAATGTCTACGAAGGAAAAAATTTCGGATATTCAGCAGACATTGGGGGATGATGCTGTACCCTATTCTACAGTTGCGTACTGGGTGGCTGAATTTAAAAGAGGTAGATCAAGCTGTAAAGATGACCCGCGTTCTGGGCGGCCTTCAACCTCCGTTACGGAAGAAAATGTCAAAAAGGTTGAGAATCTGGTTTTGGAAGACAGAAGAATAACTATAAAACATATAGCTGAGATCCTAAAGATATCATTTGGTAGCGTTCAATCCATTTTAATTGATTCACTGGGGTTCAAAAAAGTGTCGGCAAGATGGGTGCCACGAATGTTAACCGACGAAAACAAATAGCGACATTTGGAAATTTCTAAGCGTAATCTCGAAATGTTCCAGCGTGATTCGGATAATTTTTGCCGTCGCCTTGTCACCATGGATGAAACGTGGATCCACCATTTCGATCCTGAAACTGAGACAAAGCATGTCTTGGAAAGGACCATCCTCTCCATCCATTAAGAAATTTCGAGTTGCTCCTACCGCTGGCAAAGTTATGGCCTGTGTTCTGGGATAGTGAAGGAATCCTTTTTATTGATTACATGCCAAAAGACCAGACGATTACTGGACCCTATTATGCAAATTTAATCCCGAAAGTGCGTGAAGCGATTAAAGTGGAAAACTATCGTTGGGCGTGTTGTTTCTTCAAGATAACGCTCCTGCTCATCGATCGGAAGTTGCGCTCAACGCAATCCGCTGTGCTGGCTTCAATCTCCTTGACCACCCACCATATTCTCCGGACTTAGCCCCAAGTGATTTTCACTTATTCCCAAAATTAAAAGAGGACATTCGTGGAACAAAATTTTACGATAATGACGCGGTTATGGCTGCCGTAGAGAAGTTTTTCGAGAGTCAAGAAAAACAATTTTTTTCACAAGGAATAACGAAGTTAGAAACGCGTTATTCTAAATGCATTGCATTGGAGGGAGATTATGTAGAAAAATAAAATATTTTTGTTTAAATCTTTGCATTTTTTAATATTGATTCCAAGAATTTTTTGATTCACCCTCGTAATACCCATAGATTGCTGCGACGGCACTGCTTGCCCAAATTTGGAATCGAACTCATGGCCTTGCTCGCCAATCCGCGCTTTAACCAAATTGTAAAAAAAAACATAATTTTTTGCAGGTATCCCAGCTAACAGGCCATCTCGTCTATTGGGCGAAAGCGACAGTGATCTATCCGTTATGTGAGAGTAATGTTTACGTGGTAGCACCGGGCGCTAACGTGCATATACATTCGCCGTTGGTTGAGGAGTTTGCTAAAGAGTTCCCTGCATTGTGCTTGTTACAGGTATGAAGTGGAACTAACTATAATTTAAGCCCGACGTTAAGGGTACGCTAGTCGGTCATTCTTCCATACAAACGTAGTATTGTGAGTACTCGTCTGTTTGGCGGTGTACGTTAAAAACTAAAAGTTATATCAATTTGTCTTGTCAGTATCCAGCCCTGTATGGAAGCAGAATTGGAAAAAAAAAATTGGTTTGGAAGTTATAAGCGTCGAAACTTCCATATTTCAACACTAATTTTAACTCGTCTTTGGGTTTAAATAAATAACTTATGTAGTAAAAAAGGGCAAAATTGAAACCGTACAGTAATAGATAATTTATTCAAAAGTTCAAATAATTTTATTTTGAGTAAATACATCCAGTAGTTTTTCCACAATATCTATACGCCCAAAGGTCTGTTCATGAAATTTACACGCTCGTTTTCGCTATAACAAATCGTTTATTGCACTAAATAAATTAAAAAATATATAAATAAAACGAAATAAATAAATAATGCGACTAATAGCATGCATATTAGTCACATACATATGAGTCAACGAGTTGGAGCCATCGACTAGTGTACCCTTAAGAATTTAAAAATAAGGCTGAACGGCTTTACTAAAAAGCGCGGCCGTATAAAACCTTAAAAAATTTGCCTCTTTAAGGGGTAACTGTGTGGCGTGATATTCGTGCTAATTCGGAAACACGAAGAATACCTAAGCGCATACATTTCCTGGTGGAACTGTAGCGACTGTTGTCCTCTCAGATGCTAAGCGAGTTCTCCCTGCCCGCGCCGCTGTGGTACGTGTCGCGCAACGGCTGCGGCGGCGGCGGCGGCGGCGGCGCGCGCCTGGCGCGCTGCGTGGCGTGGCTGCTGCGGCGCCGCCTGCTGCTGCAGCTGCACACCTACGTGCAGTTCAACTCACCTCATTGGGGACGCGATCCGGGTATGAACATTTTTTTGTATTATAACTTGAATAACCCTGTTCAAGAAAAACTTATTACACAGCTACGTCAGCTAATAGGGATCGAAGAAGTATAGCATCTTGCTCCAACCTTAAATAAATCGGGATGAGAGTTAATGACAGGGAATGTACTAGTGTCTATGAATTTTCTGGAACGAATTCTTTAGTAGCTTCCCTGTTGTTAAATTTCGTATTTTGATCGTTGTCCACCTGCTGTTCCTGTTGAGTGCTGAGTCCACCACTGGTATTGTTTTTTTGACTGGCAACTAGGACTTTTGATGCCCATGTTCAGTAGCAGAACTGCTACTGAATAGTAGTCCTAAAGGCATCAAACATAACTTACAAATAACAATTTAAATTTTCAGAAGGAAAAGAGTACTACTGTGAAAAGCACGACATATTCAACCAATCCTGCAGCGTCTCATTCTCCTCCCTCAACCAAATGCAACTCAACGTTCCCGAACCCGTTGAACCCAGAGAAACAACCAACACTTTCCCAGACTCTGACGAAGACTACCCAACAGAGAATAACTTGAACCAAACAGACTTCTCACATACCAAACCTATAGTCATAGAATCAGAACATACTAAATACGACAAATTTAGAGAAGGCGACTCTGCAAACCATTCTTTCGATGACGGCGTAGATGTTGTAGACGGTATCAAACAACACACAAACGGTGATATCGACGCTAAGGACAAAGCACAGAAGAAAATACAAGGCAATTCAGTTGATAGCGGCATATCTAGCAATATGAATGGTACTATCAATGGTGTCAACGGCAAAGAAGAAATTTTAGAAAATGGACACACAGAAATTGCAAAGATAGAATTAATATCAAACTTGTCCATCGAAAAATTAGAGTCGGATAAAAAAAGTCTGCCTTCGAGGTTGTCAGATTTATCTTTGAAGGATAGTGAAGCGACTTTAAACAAAGATACAAGTAGTGATGAAGATAAGTTTGAGAATGATCAGGATATATCGCCGCGAATGAAAATTAATGGAATGGTAAATGGAACTGAAAAGAAGAATGGTGTTTCTTTGAATTTAAAGTTGCAGAGTGAGATGAGGTACGATATTATTTTAATTTTACTTTCCGATTTATAAATTAGGACAGGGAATTGTATGTTATCGCTTCCAATATTTAATTAAACGTTCGTTATGCACCAAGGATTTGTTCACGTTAAGCCAATCAATGGTGCCGATTCTCTTGTACACCGAACTAAACTATCACTAATATTCCTTACTTTTGGCTATGAGAATCTTAGAGCTATTCTGTTAATAGAATTTGACAATCGCGAATCCACGTGGTACCCGTGGTTTGCCCTAACCCGTGATTTTTTTTAGAGCCGGGCGGCGCGCTTTGGGTGCCGCCTCGACGTGTTTTATATGGAATTTTTCACTTTTTGTATGGAAAACATGATATTTTACCTACATGTTCAAGCTAAACTTGAACATGCAGGTAATATTTTATCATGTTTTCTGGGTTTAGGTCGAAATTTTCATTATTTTTGCGATAGGACGCACCATTTTCGAGATATAAGCAAAAGAAAAAATAAATACAGTACTGTTTTTGCACGTGAAGTCGAGATGTTGGTGTGAATTTTAGTTCATGACAACTTATTTTATCCCCCACCTTTTTCGTCGCAATTAAAAATTGACAGGTTCACTTTGGTTTGGTATTTTACAATCAAAATTTTAGGTGAAAAATGTAAAATTCAGAATAGCAAACTTGCCATTTTCACTAAACTAAAAACTCAGTACTATCTTAGTACAGAGCTCCGGCGGGATCTCATGGCGGCATGGAGAGTACGATTGTCGCAACCCAGCGCTGGGCACGCCACAATTGTGGCGATAAGTCCCCTCTTTGAGGAGTGGCTAGAGAGGCGCCACGGCGTCCTCACTTCACCTTCCGCCTGACGCAGGTCCTCACCGGACACGGTTGTTTCGGGAGGTTCCAGTTCAGGATAAAGCGGGAGGAAACGCCCGGGTGTCACCATTGTGTGGATCGTCCGGAGGACACGGTGGAGCATACGGTGGAGGTCTGCCCTGCTTGGGCAGAGCACCGCCGTGTCCTCACGGAGGCGATCGGCGATCTCGCGCGTCCGGATCTGGTGCAGGCCATGGTCCGGAGCGAGAGTGCATGGGAGGCCGTCACTTCCTTCTGCGAAGCAGTAATGCTCGCGAAGGAGGAGGCGGAGCGCGCGAGGGAGAGGCAAGATGCGCGCCCTGGCGCCCCTAGTCGCCGCAGGAGACGCCCCGGGCGTCGGGAGTCGCGAGCCGACTTCCGGCCACCGTAAGCGCGGGCTTGCGGACGGTGAGCAATGGGCAGCTCGCCGTCCGATAAGGACCAGGCCTGGGTCGAAGGCGCGTTGTGTTCCACGCGCGCCTCAATGGGATGTCAGCACCAACTGGCGGGGTCCGTAACGACCAACGCCTGCTGGGGTTGCGGGTTTGTCCGAAAGGGATATCGCGGCCCCGGCACACAGCAGCTCCAACAGTACCGGAACTGCCGGGAACGTTAAGTGTATACTACAGTCAAAGGTTCGATAGACAGCAAACCTGGATATTATGAGGATACTATCACAATTTTCTAATTCGTAAGAAAACATAAATATAAACTCTTCAATAAAAGAAGTCGGTTAAAAATCCTTCTGAAAAAGATTCTGTGAGATGATGGACGAAAGATGGAGGTTTTTTTTTTGTGCCAATATTATTTGATTGCTCTTTTTAACCGACTTCTAAAAGGAGGAGGTTATCAATTAGATTGTTTTTTTTTTTTTTTATGTATGTTCGGGCATAACTCCGTCATTTATAGTCGGATTTGCAAAATTATTTTTTTCTTTAAAAGGGTATACTTCCGAGATGATCCTATTGTCATTAGGTCAGGATCTGATGATGAGATCCTGGAGAAATCGAGGGAACTCTTCAAATATTATAGGCATAATACCTATAGCGATTTGGGTATATTTTATTATAACACGTGCAGTTGCTCTCGGAAAGCACCGTTTGGTGAAGTGGAACTGATGATGAAGACCACAGATGGCCACCGGAACTACTCAATAATAATTATTTCACGGGTAGCGATTCGATTACATTAATATGAATATTAAGCAATTTATGTTCGTCACAATGTATATGGACAAGTGGAGCTGATGGTGAAGTACCAGGAGAACTCCTCAACGATTAACGACCCTGCTTCTAATAAAGCAATATTTTGTAAAAAGGTGATGAGTAGTCGTCATTAGGCTATTGTAACTTAGATAAATTACAAACTGACCCACTAAAAAGCGAAAAACAAAAACATTTTTACAAAAAAAAAAAACAACTGACTTCCAAAAAAACACTGTAAAGTGAAAAACAACTTAAATTTCGGAAGTCGGCAAATAACGAAAATACAAAACCAAAGACACCGACTATGCCGCGTAGCTAGCATCTTGTTAATCAGTGTATACTAATGTATGTTTCTTTGTGACAATAAACTATTATTATTAATAACTTGGATGTATATCTATACTAGCTGCGCCCCGCGGTTTCACCCGCTTAAGTTTCGATCCCGTGGGAATATCGGGATAAAAACTATCCTATGTCTCAATCGAGGTCATGGCCTACCCATGTACTTACACACGGATACACTTCAAGCTATAAGCTGATCGCATTATATAGGATTTCCGTACAATGCTAGGTCTTCTTATACTGGAAATGTATAGCTTGATACACATCAAGCTATACATTTTCAGTATAAGTTGACGGGGATTTGGATGAAATTTCATCCAAATCCAGTCAGCCGTTTTAGCGTGAAAGCGTAACAAACCAACAAACAAACTCACATTCGCATTTATAATATTATTTTGGGATTATCTGTAATGTGGTGCATGTTTTTCCTAAATAAATAAATCCTTGTCCCGTTCCAGCTTCCAGCCACCTACAGTCTGGAACGTGCCCGCCAGCTGTGACATGGTGGACGCGTGTCGCATCCCGAACGAGCCGCCCACGACCGAGTCTTTACTCGACACCTTCACTGCAGAGGAACAAAATGCGCTTAAAAAATTACCCGCTTCGAATAATACTGATGATCTGCTGTTACTGGCACAGTTGCATAAGAAAGGTAATATAGGGAGACCTTGAACAGTCAACTGGTTAACCATGTGACAATTTGATAGCTACTTTACTACGGTTCCGTACCCGAAGGGTCCCAAACGGAACCCTTTTCCCAAACAAGGTAGATAGTTGAAATTTTCACAGATTGTGTATTTTCTATTGCCGCTATAGCAACAAATAATAAAAATAAATTAAAGGGTAGTAAAAACGTAGTGTTAAATATTGTACGGTGGTACGGAACCCTTAGTGTGAGAGTCCGACTCGTACTTGGAAAATTTTACGTAGCAGTTAAGTTTTTGTCTAATACAGGTTGCAAGGGACATCAACGGGAAAACTGATACCATGGATTCAGAACATGATCCCAATATTTTTCTTATATATAACCGACGAAAAATTTCAACGCAGGGGGCGAAGAAATCATTCGTCGGTTATATAACAAAAAAAAATCTGCTGTTCCATACATTTTGACTGCGTAGGTATAGAAAGAAAGAAAATAAGTTTATTTGCGGTACACATGACGCAAGGTAAGAACAAAACACGAAAATAAACAGTTTGGGGGAAAACATGCGTCACATCCACGCAAAACGGCCATCGCTCAGCATAAAGCTGCTAGCACGCACGCACGCACGCGTGCTGCTGGTATCGCACTTTTCTATGAAACAGCAGATTTTTTTAAATAACCGACGAAAAATTTCGACGCAGAATTCAGAATCATGTACTGAATCCATGGTATCAGTTTTCGCGTCGATGTTCCTGCTACCCTGTGTATGTTACTGGGACCAGTCTTTACTCGACACGTTCCCTATGCGACACGTGCCGCAATATTTAATTAATAACCGACTTTCAAAAAGGTTCTATGTTCGCAGGGTATGTATGCTTTTTAATTTATTTTTTAGGTATGTCCACAGATTTCTCTGTCAATTGTTGGTCTCAAGTTGATCCCATATAAATTTTATTAACTTTGCTTGCATAGTTTTTGAGTTAGCTTCTAATAATACTTATTTTTCCCACTTAATATATGTGGATGATATGATAACTTCCTGTCACTGTTATTTACATAGCAGGTAGTGGTATATTCGAATTTGTGTGGGATAGGTACCACAACTAAAAAGTGAAAAATAAAAACTTTTTACAAAAAAAAAAACTGTAATTTCGGAAGCCGGTGGCAAAAAACGAAAATTCAAAACCAAAGACACCGACTTCCGAAATTAAAGTAATTTTTCACTTTGTATTTTTTTTTTTTTTGAAGTCGGTTGTTTTTTTTTGTAAAAAGTTTTTTACATAACATTTTACTGTTATGGATGTCTGCAGTAACGCCTGATTCCATAATTTATCTTGTGTCTTATTACTCTTCCAGGTTACTTCCGCGGCGAGCAGCATTTAGAAGAAATCATGTTTATGGAGAACGTGAGCCGGTCACAACTCATGCAGCTCCTGGACAAGTTCAAAGATGTCCTCATTACCTTCGAGACGGAGGACCCTGCCGTCGCCATGTTATATCCCTACCAATAAATCTCAAGTTATAAGCACTACCTGTTAATTCAAAAATATTTATAGGCTCAGTACGACCTTTGTTCGAGCTTTCTAGTCCTTTCAGTTATTTTACCTCCGATTTTGCATCACTGTCAAGACCACAGTGATATTTATTCTACTTGCTGTAAGGTTGCTGTTGGGTTGCTGTCACAGACAAGTCTGCCAAAATTTCAATGATTTTTATTCTCGTTACAATAAAGTTTCTGTTGGGTTGCTGCTGTCAGAGGTAAAACCACTGTACGTCGTAAATGAATGAGTTGTTCAGACAGACGGAGAGGCGGGCGCAGTAGCTGCCAGTAGTAATATGTACCGCGTGACAGCTCCATATCAGATAGTACGTCGGCTACTACAGGTCGCCTGTCTGAACAACGCATAAGAATGTGCGTTGCGCCAACACGGGGGTGTGGTTCCAACGACTTGAGTATAGCTGGGACACACTCTCTCTCGATAAATAAATAGTTATTAAGAGTCCACAGTCCCGCTTTTCCTCGACTTAAGGCTCCTGCAGATAGCCCATTGACAACCGTCACGTGCGCCTTTTCCTTTGAAGTTCTAAAGCCTATAGATATTGAATTGAATACGGCCCTACAGGTTCAGTTAGTAAACTACTACTGATTTTAAAAGTATGCAAAAACTATTTGATTGATTTATGAAAATTTAAGACTGCCAATCAGGACAACTCAGATAAAATACGAATTAAGAAAATATTCATTAACAAAAATTGATTAACATTTTCAATGACAACAAGAGCTTCTGAGTTTCCATTGTAGCAAATATACTGCTAACTGCATTTTATTATAGCTCTGCGAATTGTATTACGTGCGCTTATCAGTTTATTGACTAATATGTCATTGTTAATATGCTCTCTCAGTACGGCACAATAATAAATTAATAACGGAATGAAACTATTTTAAACCATATTTTATTTTATATCAACATTATCTTTTCTAATAAAATTGTTATCCTGGGTAAAATTGGCATCTGCAAAGCTCAATTGGTTGTCTGTTCCTAAAAAACCTAAAAATAATACCTAGGTACTTATTTATTAATTTATTATTTAATAAAATACAATAGATGATGTATATTTAGTAACCTAATCCGTTAACTGTTCTTAAAGAGTGACAAAGAACCCTTTAAGAAACACAACTTACAGGGTTCTTTATGATACGTTGTCTATTATATTTTATAATGGATTTCCGCAAAGTCACGCTCAAGTCAATTAACTATTTTAAATTATTTGTTTAAAAATTTGTGTTTTTTTACCTTATACAATATTAAGGGGTTTATTTTAGCGTAATCAGGTGCTAAAATTTGTACTTTTATTCGTGACTGGCAAATACGAACTAGCCTCATCAATACACTTTATTTACAATGTAATAAAGGGTCATTTAAACACTCATTTTGCTATCTGTAATTATTTGTTTCATCATTTAATTTGATTGTAATTAATAAATATAAATACAATTAGACAATTTTGTATTTATTAAATAAAATATTTAAACCCGAAATTGTTGTTTGTGTTTATAAATTTAATAGGATTTATTATATTGATGGTGATGATTTTGATGTCCGGTATGGTTTATTGGTTTGGTTATTCTGGGGACCTGAAGGACCAGAAAATCTAGTTGGCTATGCATTGAACTAACATCATCAATATCCTGCCCATATCACAATTTATGTGGGGTCATGTGGTTTATAATAAGGAAATGCATTGAGAATGAATTCAACATAATTGTATCTATTTATATGACTATTTACTTGAATTCCTCTATAAGGAATAAGTTAAATTTTTTAAAGTTTTGTAATTTTGCCTGACATATTACTGATCTAGCGTCGGACAACATATCATCCCCAGATGAAAATAGTCTAAACAAGGGAGGTGTTTGGGTTGAGGTCGTTTTTAGAGAAGGTCCACTAAGATCAGCAGTTGTTACTTCCCTTTCATGCTGATGGTCAGGAACTTCAGGTAAATTTTCAGAACAGAACACATACACCCTATGGTCAGCTTTTTCAGGTGTAACTTGAGTGGCATCATCAAAAGACAGTATAGAAGTAGGCTGATGCAAATCGTTTTTTGAGGAACGTTGCATATACCGCTGCGCCCTAGCAGCTGCAGAAGGAGTAGCTGCTTTGTTCCAAACGAAAACCGAAGGGACTGCTGTCTTTTTTAAATATCGGTGTTGTTGAGGTAGTCCTAAAAGTAAAAAATAACTACAGTTAAACCAGAAAAGTTATGCGGTTCGGTAATCTTCGTTTTGCCGATTAGCACGAACGTCGCGTCACAGAGGCAAATCATGTCAATCAGGTCATGACTAAAAGTTTTATAAAGGTTTAAAGTTATTTCCGAAGATAAACGATGATTGCCAAGCGCATAGATACTTTTCTTGGGAGATCTTGTAAAACTTAGGAAACAATTCTTAACAAAATACGATTTCCTCTCCAATATAGGTATTACTAACCTGTAGAATCACTTATTCCTTGATAGTCTGTTTCTTTAAAATGGTTAGAACATATCCTCGAACTTTTGGAAGCTGTAAAATTACGTATTTTTATCGCTCTTTCCCATAGTTTTTTTAATTGCAAGTCTTTAGGAAATGAATGATTTCCATTATTATTACAACCGGTAACAGTACAGCGAGGCATTTTTTGTTAGATGAAATCCAACAAAGATTATTGTTTGTAAACTTCACAGACTAAGTAGTACTGTAAACTTCAATTATTTGACAAAGTGACAATCACAGGTGTGACGACACCACAGATAACTATAAACTAGTCGGAGCAACACGACATTGATAGAAAATAGAGATTCCCACATGTTTTATTGTGAATGTTTCGCCAGTGCAAACGCACAGTAAGTAAAAAAGTAACAAGTGCAGTTGAATATTATTCACTTATTCAGCTCTGTGGTCAAGCGATACCAGCGGCACCTGCGGCACCTGTAGTAAAAGTTGTCAGTTTCTTCATTAGTCTATTCTATTTATAGGGTTCCGTAGTAAACAAGGAACCCTTATAGTTTCACCATGTCCGTCTGTCTGTCCGCGGCTTAGCTCAGAGACGGTTAGTACAAGAAAGCTGTAATTTGGCATATATATACACGGTTAATTTTAGCTCGTTCTGAAACGAAAAGCCATAAACTCGATCATCGAACTCGAAACGATTGGGACTATTATTTTCAATAAATTACAATTTTAAAAAACACGAAAAATTTAATTTATTGTTTTTTTTGTGAAATAATGAGAACTCGAAGTAACTGCGATCAATGCATATGTGTTTAAAACGTATCGACGAACGGCAACACTTGCGAACGGTACCCATTGAAAAATCCATTCATCGATCAGACAGCATAAACACATACGCAATAGATAAATAGGTACACAAATAAAAATACAAAAAGCGAATTCAGACTTTATTTCTTAACCGTAAACGGTAACAAATAGAAATTTCACCAAACTAGGTACAAGGTAAGTAGGTACGCAGTTTACTAAAATTATTTTTTGAGAAGTGTCCGACCGGACTTCACAAGGATGCACAACCGAATTCCGCGGTTAAGTGTATAAAAATAAGGTCTTAATTCGGTACAATATTTTCACAGAAAAAGGCCACCACCAACTTATAATGAACTCTATTCGACAGATAAAACGATTATTTTTTTCTGTTTACATTGCCTGCCTTTGTATAAGCCGCCGCGCTGAGGCCGCAAGCAAGTATTGTCGCATAAAAATTGGTTTAGGCAGTATTCTTTCTATTTATCATAAATATGGTAGGTAGGCATGCTTATTAAGTACCTATTAGCTCGATTGGTCGACACTCGATTCAAGGCCTTAAATACAACTCCCAAGCGTACTCGTCGTGTCTAGTTGAAAAAGTACGAGTAAGTACTAGTGATTTCGTGATGCGAGAGTGGTGAATGAAATTTCAATTAGTTTCTCTCGTTTACGAGGAGATGTGGTAAACACCATGCCGTGCTTCCGATACAAATGAGAGATAACGGAGGTAAATGAACTTACACCAACCTAAATCGTACCAGAAATGAAATACCAACTTGCAGGTACTTACTTGCAGCCGGTTATTCGTCCAACGTCCGTTGACCCACCGCGAGCGCGGTGTCAACTGACTCGCTTGTGCGAGTCAGTTGACAGCGCGCTCGAGGTTAAAGATTAATCATCCTTAAATCGAGAATTGAGTAATTTTCACGTTAGGGCACTTCACTCGAACTGTCAACGTAACGTCATTGTCAGTTGTCTATGTGGTGCAATTGTGAAATTGTTATTGTTTTTCTATTGTGTTGTTTGCGAAATATAATTAAAAATGAAAAATTTCCCTGTTTTCGTGTTTCCAGTTTCTTTGGAATTCTATTTAAATGCTCGTCACACTCATAAACAATTACTGACTGTATATAATCCTTACGATTTCTCTGTTAATTTTAAAGGTATTGTATATCTAAAACGTGTCGTAATTTTTCTCGTAAAGCTTTTGAGTGTATGAATATGATTTTTTGCAGTACTATGTACGTCTCCGAAGAAGTTCACAGTGATCGACCCTGAGGGTGTGATCGCTCCACAGAGCTGCATCGACATAGTAGTTCGTTATACACAGCCATCTGTTTCACACTGTGACACTGTCGAAAAGTTTAGGATAACAATGTATGACAAAAACACCCAGCAGGTATGAATAATTAAATAGCCTTTCAAAATTATGAATAATACTTTTCCTTGAAACCTAGGTAATGTTGATACAGTTCATGTGTATATGTAATTCAACAAAGTGTTGAATTTTATTTAAATTAATGAGTCTGACTCATGTGTATTATTCTTTAAATGAAAAACACATTTAATTGAATGTTTTGCAGGCACTTGGTAAAAGAGATATACTGACAAAATTGATAGAAGGCGAGCCCTCTAACACAAACCAGGAGAGCTTAGGAGACAATTTCCACCCACTGGTAGCGCGGGCGGCTCCTTTGAGACCCACTACAGAGGAACATTCGCGAGTCACTCCCTGTCAACACCCAACCCACAGGTCAGTTTATGCTCAGCAATTATTTCACGAATTTAAAAAGCTTATTGGAGATAGGTTTATTGTGTTCTCCTCGGTTATCCAAATCCTTTTTCAAGGTAAACTTTGAAGGATTTAAATTGGTATAAAACTTATAAATTAAGCAACTTCATGCTAAGGGCACCCCTCGTGGAGTATGGACCTTGGCTTATGGTGTTGCTGGAGGAGGGCACTGAGGGCAGCAAGGGACAGGCTGGATTAGATCCACTTTATAAAAAGTTCACTAACAATTCTTTAACATTGTTTTATGCTCCAGTATACTTACTCACTTAATAAAATTCATTCTATGCAAATTGTATTTAAATATCCACCTAGATAGATAAACTTAAAATAGGATAACATAAAAAAGTAATAAAACTATTTAGGTCATGATGTCACAATACATAACTGTAAGCCCAAGTACGCATGGGCGATTTTTTTTCGCGCACTGTGTTTTCTGCGCTCTGCTTAGAGCCGAGAGTTGAAAATCTAACAGTATGTTTTTTTACGTGCTGGGATGCGCCCTGTTTGATTGTTAATGCTCGGGTCAATACCGAGATCTGAAAATCCAGTGTGCTATAAAAGGCCGCCCGTGCGAACCTAGGCTAAGAACTCTTGGACATATTTCATTCAACAATACCAAATTATTGAAAACAAAACAAAAACTTATCTTTCTATGTAATTGAAACGTAAGCAAGACTGATAAGAATGTTAAAAACAAAATATATTTTTTATTAGTTTTGTAGTTCATTCACATAATAGAGAACAATAACTTATCAAAAATAATGGTTGTTGTTATGAAAAATAAATAATGTTAGATAAGTTAAGGATAAAGATCAATTTAAGTAATATAAAACGTTATCAAATATTGGTGTACTGACTATCAAATTGATTACAGAGGACAGTAGGACATATTTTTAAAATTGTTTACTCCAACAGTGGATGTTATATCACCTAGGTTCATCAATGTAGTAAAATATACCCTTCCCAATAACTTGCTCCAACCTTGATCTGTCAGAATGCATTCTCTGTAACGAATAAGCTAGCGTTTAATTAACTCTTAGGCTACACACATGTTCGGCTCAGCATAATTCGGCACAAATTCGAATAAGTAGAAATATTTTTGGGAAAAGCCGCTCGGTCTGGCTCGCATTTGGCCGGGCCGACCCGAACATAATTAAGCCAGTGCAGATGCCGAACGAAGTTCGCGCATCGGCACAAGCCGAATGAAAGCCAAGCGTACATTATGTAGTAACTGCTTCGGTTCGGCTTTGTTGTTCAACTAATACTACCGAATCGAACATGTGTAGAACATGTGTACACCCGAATGTGTGTAGCACCTCTTAAGTTATAGTACAGCTTCATTTATTTATATTTGTACTAAGACTAGATATTTTCCTATTACAGAGAACCGCAACCAGTAAACGTAGTGGCAGTAGCAGTCAGCATATGTTGCATTGCCGCCCTGCTCCTACCAACGCAGCCAGAACAAGTCATGAAGTCCCAATGGCCTGATTGGCTCCACATCGGCTCCAATCTCAAACTGGTATTCTCCTTCGTACTTGGCCTCGTTTGTATGCTTGTTTTAAGACCGTAGAGTTTATGTTGTAAAGTTTGTATTATGAAATTTTATTGCTATGACAAAGTGGTTCAGCCAGTATTAAAATGAGAGATATAACTTGTCTACATGCAAAAAAATGGGTTTAATCAAAACTGGTGCAGAACTGATGCAAGTGCAGATAAAGTAAACCATGATGAACTGATATGGGGCAAAAGGGTAAGGAAGAGGAAATTTCTGAATCAGAATTGTGTAAGGTTTTTTTGAGCTACAAAACATGTTAGGTTAATATTGTTTCTCAAGATAAGCATTCTTAAAATGTTCTACTTAAAACTTTATAATTTACTTGTATATGCCCCAAAAAAGGCTTTAAACTTATTGAAAACTTCAAAATGAATAATTGACTATTAATATTCCCAACGTAGCTAGAACTAAACTACTTTCTACAATAGCAATAAAATTTCATGGTACTTAGAGGCCATCCATAAATTACGTCACTCGTTAAGGGGGAAGGAGGGTTTCAAAAATTGTGACAACGGGGGGAACGAGTCATAACTCATAAGCTTCGTGGCATCACATGTATAAATCTAAAGTATAAATAAAACTCTAAACTTCAACTTTTAAAAAGAAGAAAAGCCAACTCTCTGAATAACGGGTGTAATTAAAAAGACGGTTAAAGAAGCCGAGAGATACTTATACTCCCCGTCACTGTTATCATTTTTTTGTACTGGACCATACCTGGGAACCTTCTCATTACACAGATATTGAAAGTTCAAACTTTTTTCACGACAACAAGTTTCAAATGTTATAACTTAAGTTTAAATACGGGGAGTATTTAAACTTAACTCAAGTCGTATACCACACAGTATACCGTTGCATGCTGACAATGTTTGCATGCGTTACATTGCGCGCTGCCATAGACGCCGATTTTTCGCACCAAAAATAAAAGTAGAATGCAATAATTTTTGCTAAATGTTACAGCTCTTTTCCTATAAACAAAAACGAATCATTTTACTTACCAATGGTAGAATCAAATCATTTTTTATTGCTAAACTACCCATATAAATAGATTCGTAATCTAATTTTACCTGTGATAGTTACTTCCGTATGGGAGGGTCTATTATGCAAAGCTATGAGGTCTGCTCCATTATTGGTAAAGATACAATACAAGGGTCTTAATTTTAACCAATAATGCTCCGTAAATTATAGGAAGTGGTCGATCATTTCACACCCAATATTATTATTTAATAAGGTTTAATTTAAAAATGACAAACTATGCGACGTCACATAAACACAAATATGGCCACTCGTGACAAGGACGGGGGCTCCAAAAATCATGAAATCCGTGTGACGCAATTTATGGATGACCCCTAATCTGCAGAATGTTAATTAGATTATTTATAAACCATGACCACAAACATAGTATATTTCGTAAAAATCTGATTTGAATCTTATGAATTTAATTATGACTGTAATAGAATAAACATGGAGTACGTGTATTCCGAGAGTTAAACAAACATTATTTGCATGCAGCTGGAGTTAGCATAAATGTCTAGTTTCGATAATTTTACCGCATCACATGCCGTGTTAAGGCCTATTCAGACATAAGCGATATCGCTGTCGCGCTCGGAAGCAATAGTGGTCCGAAGTGACTAACAGAAGGCGAACCAGTATCGCTACCGAGCACGCCAGCGATGTCGCTTATATCTGAACAGGCCTTTATGATTGTATTATATGAATCAAACATATGTTCTATGCTGATTTGACCTTTGAATAAACTTGGCAACTCAAATTAGTAACTAGGTTAAATGTGCTTGTCACCTATTACATGGGAATAGTCCCATGTAATAGGTGACAAGCACATTTATGCTATAGAGCATAACTGGAAAAAAGTAAGTGTAGGTACTATACAGTATAGGTACGCCTGTGGGCTGTGTGTGCCTACCCCTTTGGCAATACACCCTTAATGTTATGTTATGTATGTTATAAACGTGGTCACTATCTAAAGAGGAACAATATTGCAATATATATTGGAAAAAAAATCAATCATGTAATCATATTAGCGACGGTAACGTCATGTAAAGCAAGTGCAAAGGTCATTCACAAGCATAGTAACTACTTAGTTAGGTACTTACCTACAATTTTTTTCGTGATGGTTGAGTGCTATAAATACTTATGGTTTAATTCTAAGTTAATTTTCATTTGTGATAGGTGTATGGTGCAAAAATTATAGTTAAAGTGTGATTTAAATTTTAGATAGGTGCTAATATTTTTAATTTATAATTATGGTTTGGTGTTTTAGTTTAAAATTATAACTACATGGTCGTACCTTGCTTTTAAAGCTAAGAGAAGTCAAATAATATAAATTGAATTCTTGTAAAGGCTTTCTCAGTGTATTCTTACGGTATTTTTAAATATGTTCAAATTGTGTGTTTTCTTGTAAAGTGGTGTCGTGACATAGACATGCTAGCATTGTTATCGTGTAAATAGTTCATATAGTTTCTACTATATTCTTGTAATATACCAATGTACAGATTTCCTTACATTATACACAATAATTACTTAGTATCGATAAAAAGTAAGCATTTTTGTAATTAATGTTGTAAATACTGACAAAATTTTACCAATGCTTATGCAGATTACTTAATGTATTTTTATTAGATCCCCCTATGATTTGGGACCACCTGCTGTGAAAATGTTCATGCCAAATATATCTACAAATCAATCAACGTATTGTTTTTCTTTTAAAAAACCTTAGGACCATCGCTTAGAACCACGTACTATGTCATTGTATTCATCGTAACTAGGTTACGTGATTGATGATTCAAAAGGAAATGATAGCTCTTTCTCCAAAACGATAAATTCAGTTATTATAAATAAAATATTGATGTTTATTAAAACTAAACAAATTGTTATTGGAACTGTTTATTCGCTACCAAAGAGTTCATAGTGATTACAAATTAATTCCTTGCGTGAAATTGAGCAATAATGCACTAGCTGGCTATTTATGCTGTTATTCCTAAAGTGTAGATGAAAAAATATACTAAGACTATTTTAAAACACATTACACCAGTTACGATAAACTGTTTCGTTTGAAATGTATTAAGTACCAAAATTCTGATTGGTTATACAGACTGATTTTTAATTCATTGGCAATCTTTCAGGGTATTAGAGTACTCGTGAATATACAACAATGTACAACTGTTACTATGGGATAATCCTGATTCCAATAAATTCACAATTAGCCTGTATAAATGACAACCAATTTGGGTGTCGGACGGATAAGATTTTTCGCTTATAAGAGAATGCTCTATAAAAACAAGTAATATATGGATGACAGACATATCTATTCCATTACTCAACGTGAATTTAAATGTGTTTTAAAAAGTAGAAACTACTTACAGTCACTACAAATAATTAAATTTTTGTTAAAACGTGTAACCGAGGATAAAGCAGCAGAAAACCGTTTACAAAACACATAGGTAACTTTCTATTAAACCTCGCTACCTAACAACCGTACTAAATAAGTACCTACGCTATTCAATTACAATTTCAATCAAATTCTTTTGTTTCCCAGTGATATGACGTTTCTTTTACGACAATAATTATCTTTGTTACTATTTTACCACATAAATTATGTTTAATTGATCTCCATCAGTGTATAGATACTTTTATCTTACTTACAATGCGTATGGCCGCTTATGACGTCTACAGCGACGGATCGATATTGTATTTTGAACCTTATTTTCTTTGTTTTAAGTACATTTACGTATGGTACAGTGGCGCCCTTAGTATTTGACCCATTCGGCACATCCCAAAGTCGCATCTGAGATCACATATACATATTATTTCAAGTCGTCATCACAAATTAATACGTACTGTCACGGTCGTCCAAAAAGTGGTCTAAGTACCAGTTTTATTTCCTGAGAAATGAAAATATCGATAAGTTTTTCAAATTTAAACTAGGAACGGTTAAAATAAATCCAACACGAATAATAAAGACAATATTAATATTTTATTGTCTTATAATTAATTTTCGCAATTGAAAAAAGACCTTATAGTCTTTTAAATAAATTGAAATAATTATTAATAATTATAAATTGAAAAGGACACTTTTTGGGCCGACTGTACGGACATTAATAGTAGGTTCAACACATTTTTAGTAAATAAAAAAAAAATGTGTGCTGGGACACATAGTAGAAGTGAAACTTCAACGGACAAGTGGAAAAACGAATCGCAACGGACAAGTGGCAAAACGAATCGCAACAAAATTTTAACTTGAAGTTACGGGCAGATTGATAATGTACTTGTCCAATTTGAAAACCTGCCCGTAAAACTTCAAGTTAATATTTTGATGATGATAGAATAAAATAATGTACTACGACTTTCGTAGTACATTATTTTATTCTATCATCAATAGTTTTAGCAGCGCACGCGATGTAAAGAATATTTTAGGTAATTTTTTTACACCTTGGTTTATATTATTGGAGTTTTAGTAAGGATCCAATTTAAAAAAAAAAAATAATGTGGCCTCTGTCACCCGGCGATAGTGTAGCTTCCCAACAGTGAAAGATTTTTTTAAATCGGTTCAATACAAAAACTTGAGATTCCAATCTATTCTCTCCGTCCCCCGCTGCCGCCTCTCACCACGCGATATATCGTCTACCCCCTCCACGCGGCCGTAACGCTTTTTCGTGACAGAAAAAATCCTAATACCCCCCGTCTATATAGAAGTTTCACTTCAATAACTAGTTGTTATAAACAAATTAAGTACAAGTCAACAACTTTAAAAGTTTTAAACAATCAATTCCCATAATAAATAACATACTTAGACTTATGTAGGTAGATGTAGTAATTGAACTAGAATAATTAACTATAGGAATTCTATGGACAGAAATCGTTCAATCCCTCAACAAGAATATCACAAAGTTTTATTATTATATTATTGCTTTAATTGGATTGAAATGACAATAGGAACGGTAGCAGTATACCTGAGTAAAAGTATTGGTTTGGTCTTCTTATTGGCTAGTTCTACGATGAAGGCAGATTTGGAGAGGAGCAGATTTAAATGAGCGACTGTCTCATTGGTCTAGTTCTGCTATTGCTGAGCGGTCCTGAGTTCGAGCCCCATGTTAGGCACAGTTATTGGATTGCGAATATCTCAGTAGAAGCCCGGAGTCTGAATATGTTTTTACATGGGACTTCATCACACGCGTGCCTACCTTGTTGGAGAATACAGGGGAGATGTTTTGGTGAACAAGAACAGGTTTTACGAACCACCCTTTTTATATAGACGAAAGGGACTCAAGACAATTTTCTCCACCAAAAAAAACCTTTCCAAATCTGCCTTTGTTTGCATCTCCATCTATGTACGGTATCTACAATTTTTTATTGAATCTATAACTTCGATAGTTCGATTGTTCTAATTATCTATGGCTTCGGAATCTATTCAAGTCAAGCTATAGTCGAAATCGAGTCTAAACTTTATTGTATTGATAATAAATCCTAATATTCTAGCTTACTAACTCACTACTTATTTTAAAGTGGTCTTAAAATTTCCGGTAATTAAAGCGAAATTGAACAAGTGATATGAGTAACTCTATAAGTCCATTCGATTTGGTATTTAACTAAATGTTACTACTACCCTACTTATGAATAATTCGTTTATAAGATGGCGTCAATTAGGGGTGCTACACAGAGTGTTCGGGTCGGCACATCCGATTCGACAGCATTCGGCTTTCATTAAACTCATGCCGATCGGCAAAGTTCGTTCTGCATCTGAATCATATTCGGGTCGCGTCGGCATAATTCGAGCTCTGTCGAGCGGCTTTTTCCCAAACATGCTTATTGCCGTCCGTTTGTGCCGAATCATACCGACCCGAACAGGTGTGTAGCACCCCTAACACAAGATACAATGCAATAGTATTCATTGAAAATTCGAAGACATTTGGCATCCACCAACCTGCATTAGGCCTGACTCCTATCGGTGTGAACATTGTAGGCTGACTTTGTTGTGTACATGATTTTAAAAAGTGCGCAGTGTTCGTTTACATTTCTTTAAATACCTAAACAAATATCTTTAATTGTATGATATGCTACAAGTCAACCATGATATGGGTAAAGAGTGGGTGAAGGACAGTGGCGACCTCTGTGTATTGTAATGAGCTTAAACCATCTGTTGCCATCCTCTCCTTGGTGAAACTTAACACCTTTTTTCTTTGGTCCCTGAAAGAAAATATTATAATGTAGTCAGAAACTTTTTTTACTTTGTGCCCTTACACCTTTTATACACAGGTCACCTTGTAAACATACCTTTGGAAATATTTTACAATTGTTAGTTATGTTAATATGCCTTGTCGGAATGTACAGTAAACATTGATTTTAATTGAAACATGTTTGAAAAAGCAAAAAGAGTATGTAAGGATTGTAGCAGGTTCTATTGTTTCTACCTGCCTCCATGGAAAGAAGGCGTGAGTTTATTTATGTATGTACAGTACAACTACGTATATATTCTTAATGTCCCTCTGCAAACTTCATGTTTCGTCCCTCGTCGGATTTGTATCAGTTGTCCTTTGCACTTGGTAATTATGGTTGACGGCAACGCGAGCGCAGCGGTAGGAGTCAATAAGTACAAGCACCAAGTGCAAAGGGCAACTGAGAGAAATCCGGCGACTGATGAAAACGATGTTTGCCGAGGGACATTAAGAAAATAGTTGTACTGTATGTATGTTTGAAAAATCAAGGTTATTCAGAAAATCAATGGTAATACTTACGTCTTCCTCTCAGCTTGGGATGAGACCATATGATAACGGCTGGTATCTGGTTGAAACCTGCATAGTTTGAGGTCATTTGCTTCTAACCGAGAGTACAAGTCATCATCTTCTCCGCCCACGCCATAAAATTCATTGCTCATCCCATTTATAGCTTTAAATTGTTTTGACACAATTGCTATTGCACCACCAAATAGGTTCAAATAAGGCAGGACGAATCTGAAAATTGTTTGAGTTAAGATAAAAAAAGAAAAAATATAAAGATATATACAATATGATAGAAGATAGAAAATTTTAATGAATATTTTGCATAGGTATAAACTAGGTACAGCATGAGCAATACAAAGCAACAAAGAAGAAAATAAAAAAATTGGTACCTTTCCACATTTCTATCAAACAAAAATTATAATGTATAAACACATAACACCTAAACACAAACACATTCATTATGGTTTTACTCAGTGCAAAAATATGATAACTTTTCAGCCAAAATCATTGCTGCCAGGTGCTAAACTAAAAATAAAGAAAACAAAAACTAATTAAATTAAATTGAATACAACACAATACAAAATAATGGTGGTCTAAATACTTTTTGGATTCTAATAAATAATAAAAATCTCACCTTAGCTTATTGATGCTAGAGGACATGTGCCTGGGTCTTTCAGTGCAAGCATACAAGTTTGCAGGCCGCAAAGGTAAGAGATCCACATCATGAAGTATAAGACATGGGTATCCTGCTTTCATAGCAGCGACTGCTCCTATGTTCATGAGCTTGGCTCGGTTGAAAGGACGAGAGTCCACTTGTTCCACTATATAGATTCGGTAGTGGATATGTTGGCGATGGAAATATGTGTGCATATATACTAAGAACCCTCGTAATTGCTCAGCTCTGTCCCTAAAGAATAAAGTTATTTTTTACTATAGGTCAAAATAATGAGTGAACTTGAGAATATGAGTGTGGAAACTGGTGACTACATTGTTACATCGTTTCCCACCTGTAAAAACAAAAGTGATAATAGTAGATAAAGAAATATATAAGTAAATATTTACCTGTAAGGAACAATAATAGCTGTACTATACTTGGGTTTACACTCAGAAGGAGCGTATTCCCCGCCTTCCTTTATCCTATGGCCTTCTACCAAGTCTCCGTCAACTAAACTAATGGACAGAGTAGTTTCATCGTGTATAATGTCGTAATAATCACAGTCAAGTACAGCAGTACTAGTAAAATTGCCAGCATTTGCTTCATGAAGGCTATGAATAATATTATCTTTTTCTATATACTCGTAAGAACGCCGGGCATTCATATCGGGATGCAGCAAAATAATCAATGTAATGACGATCACACCACAGTAAATAATCTTCTTTTTAAAAGCATGACGCATTTTTAATAAAATATATTGTTTTTGCCCGCAACTGTATTCGGTTATTAAATCAATTAACGGCCTAAAAGCATTGAAATAACAAATAAATTAATTTAATAAAATAATAATGCCGTGTTTACGTTTGATCGATCGTTTTGTGTCAATGTTATTCTGACAATCGACAATGTCGATTGCCGACAATGACAATGAGAGAGCGAACAGCTGATTGTCAACGTTCGGAAACATTTATGTGGGCAGCAAGCATGGAAGTATTCAGCATATTGGATAATAAGTAATAACTCACGGACATTTATAGGATAACTGAAATAAATTATTAAAATCATAGGTTTATTTAATTTAACTAAAAGGGACATGAAAACACAGCTCATCCATAATTATTTTATTATTGACTAAACATGGTGACATGATTTAATTCAGTAGTTTTTATTGCCAGTGAGGGTAGATTTGAAAACGTATATTTCTGACGATACCTATTTTAAAGTTGCTGGATTTTATAAAGTCATCCAATAAAAACTAAACAAGTGTATTTACCTCTTACGTAATAAAAAGTTTTCACGGGTGTATTATTTTATCAAATAACAAGATGCCGTTTGAAGAAGGCGAAAAAATAACCATTGTTGTCACTGATACGTCTGAAGAAAGAGAATTTTGTGATAACTCGCTAGAATTAATAAGGAAATGCTCTCAACAGGACACAATAAACACGTCATGGGATCGTAGTTTCGTTTCATCTCATGAAAACAAAAACATGGATTACAATAAGACTCCTCCATTTGTGAGCATCATGGCCACTGACGACCCCAATTCTACACTGGGGAATTCAACCAACAGTTCCACTCAAACAGAACCATTTGTGAGTCTGCCAGTTAACTGCAGCTTTGTTGACGTGAGCCTTTCCTTTAGCAAGGACTTTAATATAAAAAACACAACATCAAATGAAAGTTCTGAACAGTCTTTACGATTTAAACGTTGTAGACGGAACTCCAGTGGAGACCACAAGGGATTGCGACCTTGGAAAAAGCAGTGTTCAGATTCGTGTTCATCTAGCACATCTGATATGACGGATGCTCAACTAGAGCTTGAGCCTCGTTCTTGTCTGTCCAGTAATTCTGACGTATCGTTTAAATCAATGAGCAGCAACCATTCATACAAACTTCGAAAAAGACGCATGAAATCTGAATCAAACTTGTTTAGAGACGCCCTTCAGAGGTCACGGAAGAGCACTGGTTTCAGCAAACATCACGAAAATACAACGCCAGGTATTTAATGTTTACTTACCAAAAATCGTTATTTGAAAGTATTTCAATTTAATTATAGGTTCCATAATGCGGCCATCCCCACCCAATACGGAAAATGGCACACTTTAAAAAAGTTTTAGCTCCAGTTTCTTTTCAGTAGTGCTTTCAGTCAGAGACCTCAGAGAGTCGTCTTAGGTAGGTCAGGTCAATTTGATTTAATTAATGAACAGAAAGTTGCCCTGCCAACTTTTTGTATTTATTTACGTCACTTGCAAAAACTGGTTATTTGCATTAACGTGAATTAATTTCTGCGAGTGACGTAACCCAGTCGTCATGCCTCCAATACCATAAGCATAAAAAAGATAGGGTACTTACATGATGATTTTTGCTGCTTATGTATCTAGTTTTTGAGAAATATACTTACGAGTATGTACCTACTGGTTATAGAATTTCTCCGTTGGTAAGCGTGGGTTTGATTCCCAGGTCGAGCAAAGTATTGAGATTGGCCGACGTGATCGAAATTCGAGGGCCAGGGTATTATTATTAATTTATTACTGACAGCACACCGAAGTCAGATATCACCGAAGTGATGAAGGTGAAGGGGGTATCCCCTTAATTGTAAGTGACTTCACCGGATCACCTCAGTGGTGATCCGTGTTAAACGATTAGGTAAAAATCACGTACCGTACCTAACTATAGAAAACCTAGGTTTCTACTATTACCTAATTTGACGTCGTTCTCGTCATCGGCTTAATATTTACAACATAACCAGAGTACGCCAGAGGTTAATTTAACAACTTGAACTTGTTATCTCAATGATTGATAACTATTTTTGTTACAAACATCTTGACTCAGTCAGCTGCTAATATAGTTGTGACATCATCGTCGCGCGCGCATCTCAGCATTTCAAGTTTTACTTTAACGGTCGAGTCGAGACAACAGGACAATCCAACCGCATTTCAATAACAACGTTAGATCAGTCTGTGTGTTTATAGACAAGTGCCAACTTTAGTAGGACTTCGTTTGATTGAAAACTGGTTTAACCATGGGTGCTCTCACACAAAATAGCATAAAGGTTGAATTAGAGATAGAGTGTGCTCTAGATACGGGACAGTTGAGTGATATGGAGTGGTTCATGTTGTCAGGTGGGACACCGCGGAAGGACAGGAACTATCGCCGGAACAGCAAACCTAAAGCTTGGAGGATTGTTGATCTGTGCGCGTGGATCGGCAGAAAGGTAGTTAGTATCAACAAACTTTTTATTTTTTTTGTTCTTCTTCTTTTCGTGTGGTTAGTCATTAACCTGGTGTCAGAGTTTTAAAGCCGCCTATGGGCCTCTGACTTGGCTTCACATGCCGTCGAGAAATATCTCTCAGGCTGCAGGTATGCCGGTTTCCTCACGATGTTTTCCTTCACCGTTTTTCATGAGTATTTATAAAGAATGAATAAAAATAACAGTGGAGTAGGTAAGTGCATTCATTTATCGATATAAATTACAACAACTCAGACTAAGGATTATTCTGCAATGGGGTAAGCACGATTTATTTTTACAAGTGCATCTCAGACAGTGCATTATCTTACCTACAGTTTGAAATTATATCAGTCCTACATACCTACTGTAGGTAATCGATTACGATAATTCCAGTTATTAATAACATGTACCTACATAAGCAAATACGACTTATGTAATCATACCCTTTTTCATCAGTTTAAAACATTATACCTAGTAACTAAAAATGACAAAATAAGTTACGACCCACAAAATGCACTTTATAATTTTTATTGTGTTCCGTTGACTGAGGTCATTAAACTTAATTTCATTGTTGTTAAGTATTCTTAATTATGACCGTGAGTACGACTAGACTGTATGAACAGTTAGTGATGAATTAAAATGTTTGACCTACACAATCGGCTCAAGCTGTTTGCTATTATGTTCGCCCTATGTTAAGGGCATGGGTGGGCCAATTCTGCAGAGGGATCGTTCGTTGGAGTAGTAAACAACACGGCACGTTATTAACTTTTGTAAAATGGCATTTTTCCGAGAATTTGTTTGATTTTTGGTGTAAGTATCGCAAATTTTTTTTCACGTACCACGGCTTGCATCCACACCTTGTACTATACAGCTTGGCCAAAACAGTAAAATCAGGGCGCTATTATCGCACTTAGGTCACTTCGAATGGGAAATGAGTTAAATAACTAAAAAAAAAAAAAACGCTGCTTGTGGGTGACTCAAAACCTACTAGCACTTGTTGGCAAAGTAGTGCCATCATCATAGGCCATCATTACTTATGTAAAATATTTACTTCCAAATGTCATCACGTCAGACTCTTTTATGGTAACTCCTACCATTTTCCACGCACCTTGTTAGCGTAAACGTGAACTCACTCGCACGCTTTAGTGCTCAATTGAGGTTTTCAGTGCCACTTTCATTGCCTCACAGTTTTTATTTCTCTTTCAGGGTTACCAATCAATCACTGGCCTGTACTCCGACATACTGCGTGAGCCATTAACACATCAAGAAAACAATGAAAGTGCCGAAGAGTTGCGAGAACTCAGGAGATTCTTAGAAGAAGTAGATAAGAAACAAGAGCGGCTAGCACAAGAGAATGAGAGTTTAAAAGAAGGAATGAAAATGATGATGGACAAAATTGAACAACTCGAGGGTAAGCTCAGGTAAAACTTCCCCATTGGTGCTACTGCCATGATATGAATGAGTTATGATTTAACTACGAAAGTTAAAAAAAAAAAACATGAATTTCGGACAGTGATTTCGTGTCTATTTTTTTTATAGAAAGCGCGAGAGTCCATCTAAGCAACCGCCACAAGCACCTCCTCCACCTCCACCGCCACCGCCGCCCCCTCTCCCGCCTCCAACAGATCCGCCTGTGACAAAGCTACCCATCAGGTCTCATACTTTACCGAGATGTGGATCTGCACCGCCAGGAGCTCCTAAGCCCCACTTGACAATCACACCACAAGACATAGCAAATGTTAAATTGAGGAAGACAAGGGTAAATTCTTCACTCATAAGTATCAGCTCTTTTCTCTCTTTTATAACCATGTTGAACGTAACCAACTATCTAGTACCTACGCAGCTAGATATTTTTATTAGAACCCCAATAGTTCGTGTTATATTGACCTCGGAACCTCTGTATTCTAACCGTTAGGTTGGCTAACTGTTTTTTTTTCAACCTCGGTCAACCTCGGAGGTTGTCGGCTGCTTAGCCGAACTTTCCTGTGGGTGCCTCAATAAACTAAGACCAGGGCATAAAACTTACAAACTAAGCGACTACATGCTAAAAGCACCCCCTGTAGGGTAGGTACGGACCTCGGCTTAGGGCGTTGCTGGGGAGCACAGCAAGGGACAGGCTGGATCGAGTTAAAGTTGGCTGTTTGTCAGGCTGACCTTTATTTATACAATGATAATGAATACTATGTCAATTAAGATGGTTAATAATCATGTTCCAGGACAATCCAGTCCGCTCAAAACCAAGCCAAAAGCAGCCTTTAGTGACGCAGCAAATACTGCAGACCACGCGCGCAAAACTAGGACGCGGTCGACCTGTGGCTGCATCAACCCCTAAGCAACAACTTACTGAGTTAGAAAAGTGAGTCACATTGCAAAAATTCCCGTAAGATATAACTACAATTTTTTTTTTTTTTACTGGGTCCCATTTCTCAACTAGTTTCTATCTATGTTCCTTCAGCCTTGTATCTTGTAGCATACCTAACCTAATTATTGCCAATGTATACTCTGATTATGTTTCCTCCTCCTTCTCAGTCGTTTTCTTTATTGCTGAAGATCCGGGATTCGCGGTCCGCAAACCGACGTGATATTTTTGCATACACTAGCAAGCTTCAGGTAGATACTATTAAGGCTCCTGCAGACTGGCACGTCTTTTCGGGCTACGCGATTATGCGATATAATAATATATGCGAAGAACAATTTCTATAAAAATGTGCGCGACACTATACACAGAAGCGACCTGTCGTGCCGCGAAACAGAAAATATTTTCTTGTGTCGCGTCGCTAGCGTGACGCGTTATCGAGGCGACATCGCAGCCATATCGACGCGACGCCATTCAAATGCACTTAGGTGTTTCGCTGCCTGTCGCGCCCGCAATATCGCGACGCGTTAGTGTGAAAGGTGTTGCGTGGCGATAATATCGCAGAGTCGCCACGCGACAAGTCGCGCCAGTCTGTATGAGCCTTTATTTGCGATTATTCCGATAATGAACCAGGTTCAAATAAAATTAAGGTACTTAGGTAAATGTTTACGTAGTTCGCTGTATTGAATAACACCGATGTTTTTTTATTATTAATCATGTGTCTTTCAGGTGCCTGTTACAAGAATCGACTGTGACATCACTGTATCGGCGACGAGTAGCCCGTAATACATTCCGCAGTGCAGAAGAGTTGAGACCACGGCCGTACCCAGCGGCGCGGTGTTCGCGTTCGCCCCTTTCCCCCCGATCACCCCGCCCTAACTCCTTACCACGAGTTAAACCGATGTCACCTCTGAAATTTCCCAACGGCACTGCGCCCAATAGTGCTAAATTAAATAATTGCTAATAATATGTTAGTTAATGATTTGAAGAGCTGTAAAAGTACCTGTTGAAGAATGACTAAGTAGGTACATATAAAGATAAAACTTTAAATAACTTTTGGCTGCATTGATTCCTGCTTATTTAATTATAACTGGAATTACCCTAATTGCGTAACCCACGATGAATCACAATCTTTCATTTTGACCGTTCAACAACATTGATTGCGTTTTATATAAGTTGTCGAGCAGATAAATTTTTCGAACATGAAGCAATGGATTAGCAGTATCCTAACCTGAAAATTGTGATTGATCGTGTGTTACGCAATTAGGTTGCTGATTAATAATTTATTTGATCAGTATTGACACTTTTTTGAGATGTTTTTAGTCTCGATTTTTTATTGTGCCAGTTACTTAGGAATCGCAGGCGCATTCCACTTTTGCGGTACTTGAAAAGGATACTAGTAGAAGACTTGAAAAATTTAAATTAATTACTTTGATTAAGATTTCACAACTCGTGACGATCCGAATAAACGTAGGTAGGTACTTATCCGTTATTATTTCTTGGATATTAATATTTTACTGATAAGAACATCAATTAACAATTTCATTTAAGTATATTGAACTAAATTCACGTAAATTGTTTATACTTTTTGAGTATTTATTTATTTTATTTTAGATTTACAACGCATAGCTTAGAAATACAGTCGCGGATTGATTGGCGACCGCGCATCTTTTAAATTTTGACAAGCGGTAGCCGATACCTAGTAAATAATAAAATAATGTATTATGTCAAGTAACTAAATTATTATGTGATTATTTGTTATTGTACAATATTGTATGAATCGGAAGTTAAAATGCTTTTGGATAAAAATAAACATATATTCCAACAATTAGTGCTGTTTGTTAATACATATCAATAGGGATGGTGCCTGGGTAAAAAAAATGAAATTCTAATTAGTCCGTCAGTCAGATAATAAAAAAATATTAGACACGTATTTTTTGTTTTATCATATTAATAAAAAAATACTTAGATAAAACGCATTTTAAGTTGGGGAGTGGGGGTCGATACGTCACTAGTATGTATAAAATCTAAGTACTCGTGACGTCATCGCACATTTTACCTCAATGTATCGCCGTAATCTTTAGATTACGTAAAAAAATAAAAAATACGTGTCCAATATTTTTTTATAATCTCAAAGACGGACTAAAAAAAAATTTTTTGTCATCGTCCCTATTATGAAATATAGGCGCATTGAAGAAGGACCTTTCAATATTGCTTCTAAAACAGAACATCACGCATGTATGGGTTCACCCATTAATCACGTGATGCTTTTCTCCCCCAGCACGCTTAGCATTACCACAATAGAAACGGGTTTCATCGACGGAAGAATAAGACAATAAATGACAGATAAACAATCACAATCTGTCATTTTGTCTATTCTTCCGTCGACAAAACCCGTAGAAAACCCGTTTCTAAGGTTGTCATGCTGCGCGTGCTGGTGATATGTGGTGAGGTTTTAGACAACCCAAAATCGCGTGTATTTTTTTGTACAAAGTATCTTTAAAAAAATCAATATTTTATTGTTAAATATCTACAATAAATTGTTGCCTGGCAACGGCGGGTCGAGGTCACACGCACATTAGATTACGTGTTTAGTGTTATGAGAAACAGGGTGTAAAGTTCACTCATCCACCATAGAAAAGGGAGGATCCTCCGACCAGGAGGGTCTCGTGTCTGGCGGGCAACTGCCCAGAGGTTGAAGTCGGGAGCTTGAATATATGCGCATCGCGCGGTAAACTCTAATTGCGCGATGCGGGATTTGAGTGACGTCAGGTCTTTGATGCGTAATTCGCATGTGGCGATGTAGATGCCGCCACGCATGTGGCTCCGGATTTTACTAGCTACTTATACGTACCTATGCTTTTAGGGTTCCGTACCCCAAAAGGGAAAAAAGAACTCGTGTGTCTGGCTGGCTGGCGTTTGTCTGTCCGCCTGTCACAGCCAATCTGCTCCGAATCTAATGGACCGATTCAGTTGAAATTTCGTACACATATGTATTTCTGTGACCCAAACACGGATGTGTTTACGTTACACATCAATGTTTTGTAAACGAATTTTGAATATACTTTTGGGGGGCAAATAACACAAATTATAAAATAGTTTTGCAAACTATAGACAATAAGACAATAGGTTCTAAAGGTGCTGATAGACTTGAGCATTCACTTGTAACAGAATATCAAGCATTCGCCGTTTTTAAAGTTGTCGAACTGAACAACGAACAGAGCCAAGCATAGAGCCAAACATCGGTATGAACATTTTACATAACATTTCACGATCATTCTAGCAAACGCTCTAGTCAATTCTCTAGGCATAGAGGGACGGCGCATGGTAGGCTCATATGAAATGGGAAATTATAAGTGCAACAACAAAAGTTTTCTTTAGCACCTGCAACCTAACGTCTTTTTTTTCGCTACGAGTTAATAGAACAGCTTCAATTATATTCATTCATCATCTTTACTATTCCAACAGAATACCAAAAAACCAGCATCAATTTACGAACGTAAATTAATATGACTCAGAGCTACCGATAAATATATTTACTTCTGTGTCCTTCACCACACAATTCTCACCTTTGAAAACTTCATGAAAATCAATTTTGAAAACGCCATAAATTAGTCAAGAAATTGTCATAAATAGTCACCTAGGTTAAAAAAATAGACGCATTATGATTCCAAAGATACAGCTATAAGTAGGTGAGGATTGTGGGGTGAACGTCTCCACACAATCCTCACCTCAGTGCAAGCAAACGGCTGGGAGTACCGACTTGGTTTCAATTCCAAAAAATAGTCAAGAAATAGTCATAACGCTATGCCAAATCTCGAAAATAGTCATTAAGGGATTCCAAAGATATAAAGGGTCTTGGTGAGGATTACGTGGTGAGCCTTTCTCGCCACAATCCTCACCTGATTACCGCGGAACGCCTAGGTTTTTGAATTTGAATTTGGTGTCAAAAAATAGTCAATAAATAGTCGTCTCGAACCATGATAATTTCGACTTGGTTTACTATGTAGAAGTAATATGTTAAACTTCCACCTCAACTTCTACATACATTTTGTCCTACACTTCGCGAACAGTAAAATTTTAAATCTATTTTAATAGTGTTGTGTTGTTGTGTGTAGTGTTGTTTTAATTTAAAACAGTAGGTAATAAAATATTGTAGTTACTTACGTAATTTTTTTTTTCTGTCAAACTTTAATAAATACCTACCTAGCTGTACATAATATTCCTCCAATTTTTCCGGTTGGCTTTATGAGACCAAATAAATGTCTTTATTTCAGATTAATTTGATTGTAGTATGAGTAATTAAGACTATCTATCTACTTATATATTATGTACAGCTTGGTAGGTATTTATTAAACTTTGGTTGGTGGGTGGGTTGGTGGTAGCTTGGTTGGTGGGTAGGTTGGTGGGTAAGTTGGTGGTCAGTTTAATAAATACCTACCTAGCTGTACATAATATATGTATAATTGTTCCATACGATGACCACTTTCCCATTTGCATCATTTAAACCAGATAGTTTTGACTTAATGACATTGCATAAAAAGCTATTATTTGTAATATTACCAGCTTCTTTCAATTTCACAAACAAATCAAAGTTGTTTATTAAATCACATAATATTTTTACAAAATCCTCGTAAATCTTACGTTCACAAAAATCAAATAGTAATAGTAGTTAATAAAGGTGAAGTCCGTATGTAATCGTGGGTAACAACCAACTGAGGTCATCGTTTGCCGTTTCCTACCCTCTTGGTTTCCACCTATCTGCAAATTCACCGTCCTCTGATTGGCGCACGTCACTAATGACTCACTAAAGACTGCGCGTACTGATAAGAAAACCGGTTTGGCCGTATTTTGAACACAAACAAATGATGTCACGGAAGTGGTGTGGAATATCGTTGCACGTACTTGCAACTAAGTCTAATTTGACTATATTTTGCAATACAATTCTAATACGTGCATCAAAATATTTTATTTTTTTCATACAAAATTGAAACTACCTATAACTTTGAAAGTAATGGGTTTACAATCGCTCCGTTTTCCCAGCGCTGACATCAAGAATTGGCGTTCCGAGTTAGATATCACGATTATGACAGCTCAGGGCTGTCAACAATTCGGAACGCTCGTGAACGCTCTCACGGTGCTCGCTCAACGTCAAAACTTGCATATCATATTTCTTTGTGTTTAAACTACACGTTTCTTCTTCTTTGTTGGTTAGGTGGCCACGGTAGCCAGAAGCATAATTTCGAAGATGCCATGTTTGTCTAAAGTTATGATGCGACTCAAAACAAAACAGCACAACTGTCATCTTTGACAGCGCTCACGGTGATATTAGTAAAAGGCATGGTCGGCGTTATGGCAAATGGCGCATGTCATGACGTCATCTATGACGATTCACAATACATCGTTATCGCGCTCAGGCTTATTCGGTACGGCCGTTAGCACGCTCAAATCGATTACATCGTAACTCAAAGGCCGCTTTCCGAATAAGAACGTAATCGCTCACAATGCTGACATCCATATTTGACGTTCCGAGTTAGATATCACGATTATGACAGCTGATGGCTGTCATCAATTCGGAACGCCCGTGAACGTTCTCACGGTGCTCGGTCGACGTCAAAACTTGCATACCATATTTCTTTGTGTTTACACTACACATTTCTTCTTCTTCGTTGGTGAGGTGGCCACGGTAGCCAGAAGCATAATTTCGAAGATGCCACGTTTGTCTAAAGATATGATGCAACTCAAAACAAAACAGCACAACAGTCATCTTTGACAGCGCTCACGGTGATATTAGTAAAAGGCATGGTCGGCGTTATCGCAAGATGGCGCATGTCATGACGTCATCTATGACGATTCACAATACATCGTTATCGCACTAGGGCTTATTCGGAACGGCCGCTCAAATAGCTCAAATCGATTACAGCCTAACTCGGAATGCGGGGAGAATGCAGTCTGTAATGTCACCCTGACTCATGTCAGTGTCATTTGATTGAGGTGTTCATTGTTGTTCGATAAAATAAAAATACAATTTGCTTATCGCAATTTACGGAATACCTTCCTTTTTATATCGAATTATGATTAATTTATTTAACCTACCTACAATAAAACTTGATTATACTTTTTTTAAGCTGGCTTTGTTATCCAAGTGGAATTCTGAGTTCCTAATATAGTATCAAATTAAAAGTTGTACACACTTTGCTATAACATTTCGAAAGTTCGTGCTACCAGTTGTTTTTCTGTATTTTAGGACATGGATTTTAGTTCGCGAAATCCGGCTACATCAAATGCACTAAATCTTGCTGCTAGAAACAATGATGTTACTAACGTGGAGCGATTACTTCAAAAGATAAATCCTAACTGCGTTGATAACAGGGGGTGGACATGTCTGCACGAAGCCGCTTCCAACGATAGCTATGAATGCGTGTTGTTAATATTGAAAAGCCCTCGATGCAGACCATTAGCAGAGACTCATGAAGGTCACACTGCATTGTACTTAGCATGTAAAAGTAAGTGTTCACTAAGGACTGTGACTGCCTTGCTTAATTCTGCAGACGATATCGCGAACTACGGCAGTACAGAAGGAGTGACACCCCTGCATATTGCCAGCAGTCAAGGAAGCACACAGTTAATAGAATTGTTAATAGACTATGGTGCTATTATTGATGTCCAGGACTTTGACGGTGATACACCATTGCATGATGCAGTTTTAGCCACCCAAAATGAAGCTTTGGTAACTCTACTGTATTCTGGAGCCAACCCTGATATAAAAAATGAACCTGGCTGTTTTACACCATTCCATTTAGCTTGTTGTAGGGGATACTACCCTAATGTTGAAACTCTTTTTCCATTTATAACTGATATCAACCAAGTAACATTTTCAGGAGACTCTCCACTAACATTAGCACTTCAGGGATTAAATGACAATATTGTATATTTCTTGTTAGAGAATGGAGCTGATCCTCATATTATGAATCAGTGTGGGGAAATGGCTATAGACATAGCTTTGAGTCTTGACAGCAGTACGGAGGTATTCCAAACATTATTGTCTGTAACAGATACGGACAAGCTAAACAGAAATATAATTTTCAATGCTTGTAAACCGCATTATTTCAAGTTTGAGATTTTGGAACTTTTGCTAACCAGTGATCTGGGACCGGAATTCTTTAGTTTTTCTCAACCATATAATATAGAACGACCTATAACACTTGAAGATCATGTACCTCAATATGATCTTAATGCACCATTGAATTCATATTTAAACATATGTAGGTATATCTACACAAAGTCACCAGAAAAGTTTAGAGAGTTCTTTTATTTGTTTCTGATGAGAGGTGTGGAGGTGAATCCCTTGGATGCTAGTGTATGTCCACCACTAGTGTATGCACATCATGTAAATACGTCATGCTTTCATGAAGTAAGTCCAATATAAAGTTGAGGCAAAAATTAGGACATTGGATTGTTTTTAAACTTTGTTGGTTTATGTGCAGTTTGATGATTCCAAATTTTTGCCAACATCAACTCTTGTAGTGGTAATATTATTTGTTAATGTTGCTTCTGAATTTTAGGTATTCAAAATATTGATAGAGCATGGCTGCAATGTAGATTACTGCAGTACGTCTGAATTGGCCAGCGAGGATCATATTCCTGATGCATTCTATGCATCAATGAATTGGTATCCTCCTTCAATGCCAATTATGGTGCCATATAGCATTTACTGTGAGCCTGGAGATTTTCTACAAATTGCTTATGAGAGGGGTCAACTAGGCATAATACCAGGAAAAGTAAGTTATTATATTAATAAGCTCTTAGCTAGAATGTTTTCAAGGTCATCTTAGTTATTTAGCATTCGAAAAGCCATTTACAACAACATCAAAACTAAAAAATTATTTTAGGTATGGATGTAGTATGTACCAGAATACTTAGATAAAATGATTTCTTAACAATTTTCAGGTACAGCGTGACCTCTTGTTTATGTTAGACAACAACGACAACAGTATTACAGCAGAGTCCCTTCCATATCATGTGTCATCTTTGAAGCATATTTGCAGATACACAATTAGAAGCTTAGTAAGAGAAAGAGAAGGTGGAATCAAATCCACGCAAGAGTTTTTATCTATCATAGATAGGTTGCCTATACCCAAAATAATGAAAAATTATTTGAGATATATGTGAAATCAAAATTCACAATTTTGTTGATATTAAACGAAGATATTAGTTTACATCATAAAATAAATCAGCTTGTAAAGCTTTACTCAGTTTTGTGATCAATAAAACGGTTTATTCATATAAAAATGTCTTTCTACTTACATAAATATACATAGGTACATATCTATTATTTTACATAATTTACAATATCGGAATATAAAATTGGCATTGATTAGTTTTCTTTTTTGGTACTGACGACTTATTTAAAATTTGCGCCATTCGCCATGTGTTCTTCAATTTCGGCAACACTGTAGACAAGAAAATCTGTTACATTATAATTATAATGAATTTTGATTATTGTTATTATTTGGAAACTTTGCTAGGTCATTTAGACTTATGAACTTTTCTGGAATAATAAACTAAATACAATCCATACTAATATTAGACTTAAATATCAATTTTGGGCCAAACTTGAAATTGTTTATTCTAATAAATTGGGGTGTTGGAGATTGTAGGTCAATCCACGTGTATGAAATTGCGGGGACAGGTATAGCTCATATAAAATACATAAAAGTAACTCACGTTCTGGGCACAAAGGTGAGGTTCTCCACTCCAGCCTCTGTGATAAGCACATCATCTTCAATGCGCACGCCGCCGAAACCGCGGAACTGGTCCAGTTTGTCCCAGTTAAAGAACTTGGCCTGAGCTGGGTTGTTCTTAGCCCCGTTTAACAGCTTGAAAAAAAAAAATACAATGTAACAGTTCTTTTTTTCACTATACTTTTCGGTACCGACACCGCAAAATCGATACTTCGAGTGGTACGGTAGGAAGTTTCAATGACTAAATTTCTTTAAGTAGGTTTGTCCAAAACTTTTTTTTCACTTTCGTCCCTTCTTTGTATGAGAAGAGGCGTTTGCCCTGCAGCGGGACAAAAATAGGCTGGTCTAATATACAGCCAGTTGTATTACTTACCCTCGGTATAAAGTAGCAGCCAGGCTCGATAGTGAGCGTCATGTTAGCGAGCAGCGGTCGCGCAGTGCGCAGTCTGCTGAGCGGGCCGGCGGGGCGCGGCGGGCAGTGCGGCAGGTAGCCGCCCACGTCGTGCACGTCCAGGCCGAGCAGGTGGCCTAGACCGTGCGGTTGCAGGATGCCGTGGATGCCGTTCTGTAGAGAAAGAATGTAATGATGAATCTTGAAGTTTGTATTTGTAAGCTGGGGTTCGCTGAAGGACATGGTGACATGTTCACGATAATTTTTTGCGTTCCGTAGTAAACAAGGAACCCTTATAGTTTCGCAATGTCCATCTGTCTGTCTGCTGCTTAGCTCGGAGACTCTTTGTACTAGAAAGCTGTAATTTGGCATGGGCATGGGGTCTCAACTAGAACAAATTATAATTAGTCTTAAAAAAGAATCATAGATGGCAGCATAGGTAGCAATGATGAAATTAACTATCACTAAAAAGCGATAAACGGCAGATTTTGACTGAAGTAAGATTAGTAAAAATCTAAACTTCCTTGTTTAATGCTGATTTATCTATTTAAACTCATAAATCTCGTATTTTCAACAAAAAAGATAAACGAAACCTTTTACTTCAATTCCAACCCATAGAATGATAAAGTAGCCATCTGTAAATCATTTTGTGTAGAGCTCTTCGTAATAGATGGCGTTTTACTCAATTTTTTATCACGTTTTGTAGGAAAATCAAACATTTACCCACATTACATAGAATTATAAGAATTGAAAGAAATGTTTCAACATGTTTTTGGCAAGTAAGTAGTAAGCTTTCTATAAAAAAAGGGGCCAAGTGCGAGTCGGACTCGCCCATGAAGGGTTTCGTAGCAGCAAGTAACATAGTATAAAAGTTCTTGTAATTCGTTGTGACTTTGAAATTAAATGTTTATTTTTATATTTGAGTTTGATTTATGACGTATTAAAAAAAAACTACTTAATAGATCTCGTTCAAACGAATTTGGTACATCATATATTTTTTTAGTTTTATCATTCTCTTATTTTAGAAGTTACAGGGGGACACACACACATTTTACCACTTTGGAAGTGTCTCTCGCGCAAACTATTTAGTTTAGAAAAAAATGATATTAGAAACCTCAATATCATTCAAAATTCAAAATTCAAAAGTCATTTATTCAAACTAGGCTGAGAATCAGCACTTTTCGAACGTCAAAATTACATAAGACAGTCCCCCAAAACGCCCACCCTTCACCACTTCCTAGTGCATTAGCTGGGAAGAAGAAGTGGCGCAACAAACTCCCCAGCAGCACATCTGTCTGTTCAGTTAGAAGAACAAAAAAATAAGATTCTATATAATAGTATTCAAAATAATTTAGATAATTTAGATTACGCAACACAAAACATAATTTAAATTATTAGCCATATGTTAGCTAGCACACGCCAATATACCACACAACATCATCGAGAACTATACTCAGGCAGAAATAAAAACTAAACGTAAACAGAACTTATCTAAATAAAAGCCTCCAGGCATAAAGGGCGTGCCCGCTTACATATAGTTGTAACTGGAAGTTATAAATGATAAACTAGGACCATCGAGATAAAATAAATAAAACAAACAGTTAATTACTAATAACAATAACTAATATGATCAATTGTCGAGGTCACTAGCTAACCACATATTGCAATACAACTCATTAGAAAAAACATTGTAATGAGTAGATTATGTCAACAATAAATTGAAATAAAAAAAAAAAACAATTATATAAACTCATATAACTTGTCAGTAGGTAATCTGGAGAAAGAACATAAACATTGTCTTGAGTTAATCACAGCGACCAACTATTCTTATCATTTAAGTAGTCGTTTATAGAATAGTATGCCTTTGAACTAAGCTTGGATTTTACTTTCGTTTTAAACGCATCAAAAGGCAAATCTAGCAAAGAAGAGGGTAGCTTGTTATAAAAGGTTATACCAAGCCCAACAAATGAGTTATGAACCTTATGAAGCCGGTGAAAGGGAGCTCGTAGTTTGTCCTTATTTCTAGTGTTAACATTGTGAAAATCACTGTTTTTAGTGTATAAGTGTATATTTTGCCTAATATATAAGATGTTGGCGAAGATGAATTGGGACGCCACCGTGAGGATACCAATATCTTTGAAAAAATCTCTCAGAGAAACTCTGGCACCTAGCTGGTAAATAGCTCGAACAGCTCGTTTTTGAAGGACAAATATATTTTGAATATCAGCAGCTTTGCCCCACAGCAGAAGACCGTAGGACATAACGCTATGAAAATAACTAAAATAGACTAACCGAGCTGTATCGACGTCAGTGTATTGTCTTACTTTCCTGACGGCGTAGGCGGCCGAACTGAGCCTTCCCGCTAGGCTCGATATATGTGGGCCCCACTGAAGTTTGGCATCTACTGTTATGCCCAGAAAAACTGCCGAGTTTACAGACTCAAGCACCTCTTTATCTAAGACGATGTTGGGTCCTAGATTTCTAACATTTGGTAGGGCGAACTTTACACATTTCGTTTTCTTGGCATTGAGAACTAGGTTATTTGTCGTAAACCAATCCGTAACCATTGAGAGAGCACTGTTTACATCGTCAAAATCTTGTCTATTCCTGTCTACTTTAAAAATAAGAGAGGTATCATCTGCAAACAGTACAACTTCACAGATACCCTTTAAATAGAATGGTAAGTCATTGATATACACTAAGAACAAGAATGGACCTAGTATTGAGCCTTGAGGTACACCTAACTGAACTGGTAGACCGGAAGATTTCACACCATTAACATCTACACATTGGGACCTATTGTGTAAATAAGAATTTATAACGTTGAGAGCTTCGTTTTGAACACCGTAATGACGCAGTTTACGCAAAAGCGTGTCATGGTGCACGCAATCAAAGGCTTTGGAGAGGTCACAGAAAACCCCAATAGCATTTTGCGAGTTCTCCCATGCGTTAAATATGTGTTTCAGCAGAGCAACACCCGCATCTGTAGTCGAACGACCTTTTGTAAAGCCATATTGTTCATTATGAAGGAGGCTATTTAAATTAAAATGTCTAAGTAACTGCTTGAGTATTAACTTTTCAAATATTTTGCTAAATGCTGGTAAGATAGAAATAGGCCTGAAATTGCCAACGTCGTTTTTATTACCTGATTTAAATAGTGGTATGACTTTACTATTCTTCATGAGGTCAGGAAAAGTTCCAAAATCAACACATTTATTAAAAGTAACAGCTAGATAGGGGGCTACGATGTCTATTATATTACTTAAAAGTTTAATGGAGATGCCCCAGTAATCACCAGTGTTTTTAGACTTGAGTGTGAGTGTGTGACTTGAGACATTTTTGAAGACCTATCCATAGATACCCCACACGTATGGGTTTGATGTTTTTTTTTTGAGGTTTAGTTCTAAGTATGGGGAACCCCCAACATATATTGTTTTTTTTCTATTTTTGTGTGAAAATCTTAATGCGGTTCACAGAATACATCTACTTACCAAGTTTCAACAGTATAGTTCATATAGTTTCGGAAAAAAGTGGTTGTGACATACGGACGGACAGACAGACATGACGAATCCATAAGGGTTCCGTTTTTTACCATTTGGCTACGGAACCCTAAAAAGGATTGCAAAAAACGTTTTAAAAGTAGATAGTTATTCTGTCTGTCAATGGTGCCGATTCTCTTGTCACAAATGCCTCTAGACTAGACTAAAATTTAATTTATTCCTGTCAAACGACGATTTCCAATTCTGAAATAGACTAAAGTGACACAACTTAACTATATTTTAGTTTGACAGCAATAAGATAGTACTGAGTTGTTAATTTAGTGAAAATCGCAATTTTGCTATTCTGAATTTGACTTTTTCACTTAAAATTTTGATTGTAAAAAACCAAACCAGACTAAACCAGACCATTTTTAATCACGATTAAAAGGGTGTGGGTTAAATAAGTTGTCATGAACTAAAATTCACACCAACATCTCGACTTCACGTGCAAAAACAGTACTGTATGAATTTTTTCTTTTGCTTATATCTCGAAAATGGTGAGACCTATCGCAAAAATAATGAAAGTTTCGACCCCCTTTATGAAACCCATAAACCCATATATCTCAACATGTAGGTAATAATTTTTCATAATTTCCATACAAAAAGTGAAAAATTCCTTAATTAAAAAACACGTCGAGGCAGTTCCGCCTCACGCGTTTCCGGCTCTAAAACAAAATCATGGGGTAGGGCAAACAAGTACCACGTGCAGTCGCGATTTTCAAATTCGATTTTAATTGTGTCAAAATTATTTTTAAATGTTGAGTTTTTTTTTTGCAGAATAGCTGTAATCTCATAGCCAACCGTAAGGAATGTTAGTGTTAGTTTTAGTTAGTTAAGTTTGTTCTTGGGATAAATTCATCCCAACTACGGAACCCTTCATTGTGCGGGGTCCGACACGCACTTTGATGTTTTTAAAAACATTTACTATCATATTGAGTTCGAGTGAAGAAGGCGTGTTTTCAGTTTTACGGTTTTAGCCATAGGTACTAGATTTGGTAACAAGGAGAAGAAAATCCAGATTTAAGCATTGAAATACTAAAAACTCATAAAGAAGCATTCGCAGCAGCGTGAAAATTGCTAACTCACTCTCACAGAAATGAAACTATTCCGCCAACTCGAGATATTTTTTTATATTCTTATTACTTGTCCTTGAACGTACCGTGCCATGTGCGATCTAAAGAATCTACCTTAGTAAAACAACGCCATAAGTATCTAAGTCGACTCCTAGACGGCGTTGTAAAACTACTGTCTCTGGCAATTAGTGAATCGCTGATGCTGTCATCTGTTGAAAAAATGGAGGAAAAAAAAATAGCCAGCTCAATAGCCAGACTTAGAGAGGTGTCATTTCTTTGTATGGGATTGGGTATATGTACGTAGTATTATATTATCTGTGGCATGGGTATACATATTCATCACGCCGACAGAAGTAAAATAAAATAATGAAAAAATAAATATTTTAGGGTACACCCTACACGTAGTGGGGATGTTTTTTTTTTCACTCATCTATCCCATAGTGTGAGGTGTCTGTGGAAAGGTCGTTCAAAAATATTGCTAGTTGGTGAAAACCATTATTGGATTCAGGGATCCGTTTGCGAAACATTAAGCTTTAAAGTGCACATTTGTTACGAGTCGTGTCCCTGCCAGCGAATTGGTTGGTTTTGGATATGTGAAAAAATTCACGGCAGTAGTATATATAACGAAATTAAAAGGAAAACTATCACAGCTAAGTAGGCTTTACAAGTTAACGAGTAATAATCGACCAACTTACATTTACGGTTGCAAAAACATTTTCCCCCATACATTCGGTATGAGAGAACATGTTTTTCAACTACAAAGTTAAGTTTGTTCTCGCGTTAAATGCATGCCAACTACGGAACCCTTCATTGTGCGTGGTCTGTCACGCACTTAGCCGGTTTTTTTTAATAATTTCGTCATGTCCATCTTTCCGAAAGTCACACAGTCATTTTACTAGGAGAATATTTGCACTATCTCTATCATATCGATGAAAATTGGTAAGGTGTATTCTGTGCACCGCTAAACAAAGGTGTAGAGAAATATGGAAAAAAAAATATTGTCTGGCACTGCCCATCCCAATCGAACATATCCACGTCCCCTATTGTTGGATCCCATAATTAAAAAGATTATGATGTTTCTAAGTGATTTTGCTATTCAAGTCAACAGTTACTAAGATATGAGATATTTTCTGTTACAACAGTAGAATTATTTTTTTCAGTTTTCATAGTGTTATCAAGAAATACTAGGAAATACAAACTTATTTTTACAGTCGGTGATCAATGCTGTGGATACGTAAACATTCACTACGGAACTCTTCATTGTGCATGGTCGTCCGACACACACTAGACCGGTTTAAAAAAAAATGAAACTTCATAGGCGGCCTTTCCATAATTGGACGAGAGTGAAATTTCAAGGCCGCGTCGCGTTTAGGCACATTTCGTAACATGAGAGAGAAGAAAGATATCTCACTCTGTCTCTCACACTAAATCTCTGCTACACGCGCAATTTTTTTTATTACAACGTCATTAAAATCTGACCTGACCGTTGAGAAATATGAAACTGATCGATTCCTAACTCAAACATAACTTCTTTTGTTTTTATTCTATTTTTTGCGAAATGGACCTGCTCTTGACCTCGATCTCGCCTGGTGGAAATCGATGGATGAAGTCTACGATGTAACGAGCGAGCCCAGAAGATAAGCCTGTTCACTCTTGCATTGACGGCTGCCGGGTTATAATAAATGTGGAAGGGAATACAGACGTTGGCCGACAGTTCTACACTTCGGTCGTGCGCATAATAAATGTGGTGGAGAAGCGCTGAGTACGACTAGTTGGTATATCGACCAAGTGCGAATGGTACTCTCCAGTATGTCTGCTAGCCAGGTAGTGAAAGGGAGATGGTAGAATCAAGTCGTGGTGCTTCTGCGCACACTCTCCGAAGTACAGTCTGTAGAAGACAGACACGCAAGCAACATTTCGCCGACGAGCTAGGCTGTGAAACCTAGCCACCAGCAGCGTGTCGTCGCCTATGAGCCTTTTAGCCTGGTAAAGAAAAAAGGCTCACCTTGCCCTTTTCTGGCTATAATACATTTTAAACTAAGTCAGAAGAATGTTTGTCTGGATGTATGTTAAGGATTGGCGCAAAAACGGCTGAATGGATTTGGATGAAATTTGGCACACATCTTAATATATATAAATTACGCGTCACGTTGTTTGTCCGCGATGGACTCCTAAACTACTTAACCGATTTTAATCAAATTTGCACACCGTGTGCAGTTTGATTTAACTTAAAAGATAGGATAGGGTTAGGTAGGGTAGGTAGGTGCGCTGTAGATAAGTACTTAGTGCTACCCGTGCAAAGCCGGGGCGGGCAGCTAGTATACTATATAACCTGGATTGACAAATAGGGTAGTTTTAATCCCGGTACTACGTTCCCGTGTATATCCCGACATCCATGCGGGCGAAGCCGCGGGTTAAAGCTAGTTAACAGTAAAAGGAGCATTACACTTACCGCAATCATATCTTCAACGTTGCCGTTAAGCAGGCCTCCTTTCTTCAAATGTTCAAGCATGGCTCTGTTAGCCGCGAGGTGCATATCCGTCCACAATACGCCTGGTTTCGCTTCTCTGAAAGAATTAATATCTTTGAATAATGTTGACCACACAAGGCAACCTGCACTGTAGCAGCAATCAATCTGCCTAGCTGTCGGGGTCGGTTTCCAGTCTAACTGGATGCAGCTGAACACCAGTATTTTACATGGAGCGACTGCCTATATTCCACAACCCAGTTACTGGGTAACACGATACCACTTGGTAAGACTGGTTGTCAGACTTGGGCTTCTGACTACCTGTAACGACTGTCAAAGATGTCTATGAATGATAGCCGGGACCAACGGCTTGGCGTGCTTTCCGTGGCATGGAAGAGTCTCGGTATGTAATGGATGATCACCCATCCATGGACTTACCTCGGCAAGCGTAGCTTAACCTAAGATCGGACCGTCCGGCTGTTATTACTTAGCAACGAGCACCTGTAGCATCATACTTTAATGAACTGTGCCTCGCAGGTTTACCATGGCTATTTGATTGATAAATGATTTTATTTCTGTAAGAAGGTATACAGGTTGGCAGGGACATCGACGCGAAAACTGATACCATGGATTCAGTACATGATTCTGAACCCCCTTGTGTTGAAATTTTTCGTCACAAAATCAGCTGTTCCATACATTTTGACCGCGTAGTGTAGACAACCTAATTTGCAGCCCGTGAGTGATCATTCAATAACGGACTGATTATATATTATAAACAGGGTGACAGGGACATCGACGCGAAGAATGATACCATGGATTCAGCACATGTTACTGAACCAACCAAAAAAATCTGCTGTTTCATAGAAAAGTGCAATACCTACGCGGTCAAAATGTATGGAACAGCAGATTTTTTTTTTAATAACCGACTAAAAATTTCAACTCAGGGGCGTTCAGAATCATGTACTGAATCCATGGTAGCAGTTTTCGCGTCGATGTCCCTGCCAACCTGTATACCTACTTACAGAAATAAAATCATTTATCAATCAAACAGCCTTGGTAAACCTACGAGGCACAGTTCTTCAAAGTATGATGCTACAGGCGCTCGTGGCTAAGTAATAACAGCCGGGCGGTCCGATCTTAGGTTAAGCTTGCCGAGGTCAGTCCGTGGATGGGTGATCATCCATTACATACCGATTGACTGAACTCATGGAGAGTTCGATTGTCGCAACCCAGCGCTGGGCACGCCACAATTGTGGCGATAACTCCCCTCTTTGAGGAGTGGCTAGAGAGGCGCCACGGCGTCCTCACCTTCCGCCTGACGCAGGTCCTCACCGGACACGGTTGTTTCGGGAGTTTCCTGTTCCGTATAAGGCGGGAGGAAACGCCCGGGTGTCACCATTGTGTGGATCGCCCGGAGGACACGGTGGAGCATACGGTGGAGGTCTGCCCGGCTTGGGCGGAGCATCGCCGTGTCCTCACGGAGGCGATCGGCGGCGGCGATCTCTCGCGTCCGGCCCTGGTTCAGGCCATGGTCCGGAGCAAGAGTGCATGGGAGGCCGTCACTCCTTCTGCGAAGCAGTAATGCTCGTAAAGGAGGAGGCGGAGCGCGCGAGGGAGAGGCAAGATTCGCGCCCTCGCGCCTCTTGTCGCCGCAGGAGACGCCCCGGGCGTCGGGAGTCACGAGCCGACTTCTGGCCACCGTAGGCGCAGGCTTGCGGACGGTGCGCAATGGGTAGCTCGCCGTCCGATAAGGACCAGGCCCGGGTCAACGGCGCGTTGTGTTCCACGCGCGCCTCAAGGAGATGTCAGCACCAACTGACGGGGTCCGTAAGGGCCAATGCCTGCCAGGGTTGCGAGTTTGTCCGAAAGGGATATCGCGGCCCCGGCACACAGGCAACGGAAGGAACACGGGTGGGTTTTAGTCAGTAAAAGTCTGACACACCCTCCCTCTCCGCCCAGAGCGGGAGAAGTTATTTGATAATTTCCCACGCTCAAAAAATAAAAAAAAAGCTGCGTAGTACTCGCAACCGGCGTGCGTGTATGACCAGATGTATGAACGTACAAGAGGCAAGGAGTATGTAAGGACCGTAGCAGCTGGCGTTCTGTAGTTTCTGCCTACCCCTATGGTAAGAAGGCGTAAGTTTATTTTATGTGAAATAATCTTGGTCAGATCATATGAAGACAATTCAGATTAATGTCTGAGATGGTCCACATAGTCCCTTCCTCATATTCAAAATCGCAATTACCTAATAACAGCATCTCTTCCAGCCAGCACCGCTTCATAGATGAGTTTTTGGTCTTCTGTGAACTTGCCGTTGGCTGGGAACGAGCATGTGATGTCTGCAGCATAGCCCGCGTAGTTGCCGCCCATGTCGAACAGACTGCAATCATTATTTTAATTAATTATCAAATTTTGAAATTCCCTTAGACAGAAATGACGAATTTCCACACAAACTTTTACCCTATTTTTAATCCCTCTAGGGGATGAATTTTTCAAAATCCTCCCTTAGCGCTCGCTTTCGTTGTATAACGAACTCGTGTGCAAAATTTCTCGTGTGCATTTTCTGACAATGAATGAATGAATGAAATTAAGATTTATTACATAGATTAAGGGGGCGCCAAATAGTCCACTAGCGACACTCCTTTAAAAAATATTATCTCGTGACTGAGAAGGAATTATGAATAACGCCTATTAAGGACTCACGTAAGTATGTCTAGAATTTTCTAATACCTTTTATAAAGTTTCATATTGGGACACGAAGCAACAAAATTCGATCTAAAGAAAAGCGGCCACATTCCTTTAGATCGAATAATGTGCGCACATGCGCGTGCGTTTTTAAGTAGCTGCGTGCAGTATTTCCCCTTCCTTCTAACTAAATAGTATCAATACTCACCACATATCACCATCATTGACCATCTTAGTGTTGGGCGCGGAGGCGTGCCCATAGTGCAGCGTGGCGCCCGTGTCGCCGGAGCCACAGATACATGTGTACGACACGTGGCGGCACCCGCCCACGCGGTAGCAGTGGTCTAGGAACACTGACTCGCATTGGTACTCCTTTCTGCCGGGTTTGGCGTAGAGCATCACCTATTAAAATATACTGTTGTTAAAAATGAGATTGGACGAGATCGTATTTAGTCATTTTAGGTGACCATGATGAGAATTGGTCCTTTCGAAAATTGGTTAGTATTGGAATTGGAAATTGGTAATTCGGAGAATGGAGCATTTTTATTGTTGGTAATTTTGGACCTTACATTTTTGGGATTTGGTAATTATTCAGGCTTACTGTTAGTGGAAAGCACACAAACAGAAAGCCTGATTATACTTATTATATGTATAGATAGTGCCATCTACGAAGACGCACTCGCCCCACTCCTCTCCGCTCCGTACTAAAGTACAGCTTACAGTACAGTAATCGCGGAGTGGGGCGCGTTTTCGTGGATATATGTACCTATCTACACAAATTGAAAATTGGCATTATACATTCTGAATTCAAACCCAAGCGACATAGAATATGAAATGTGGTTGAAAACTAAATTAAAAAGTGTAATTAAAACATAATGACCTGTTTATGAGCATCGGACGATATCTTGCACACATATCGCAGAACTTCAATCTCCTCGGGGGTCTTGAGAACGCGCCTGCACAAGGTACAAAGAGTTTATTAGATATCAGTATGGGTATTGTACTACGTAGCTACAATATTCTATATTTTATATTAAATTAGATTTGTTACAGCTGTAGTGGCAATCATATCAAAAATGAGTTTTAAAAAAAATTACATACTTCGGATTTTGATCCTTACTGGCAAACATACGAAAAAGTTGCTCTGAATATTAATTCTGGGGTAGTATATAATTTAGTAAAATCTGTAGATTGTTGGTCTAGTGGGTGCAAGCGTTACTGCTAAGCATGAGGTCCTGGGTTCGATTCCCAGGTCGGGCAAAGTGTTATTGGGTTTTTCTATCCGGAATTTCTTACTAGCAGCCGGAAGTCTGGATTTGTGCCCGGTTCATGGCTCGCCGCCAATTTCATGGGAATCAAACATAACTGGCGAAATATGGGTGTACAGGTCCACCTCTGCCTAACCCTTCGGGGCATACAGGCGTGATGTTATATTATGTATGATTAAAACCGAAAGTATGTATTTATTGCATTTCTAGTCATTCTAAAACTAAAATCTGCAGATTTTGCTAAATTATATAGTCTTCCAGAACGAATATTCAGAGCATTTTTTTAATATGTTAGCCAGGAAGTGTTATAACCGGAATTATGCTTTTTTTAATTCATTTAAGGGATTATTTAGATACTTTTCTCTGTTGTCAGACGTGGGGTAGTTTTCTATGGGAGATGAGACTTCTCCTTTACTACTGAAGGTATTCTTAGTTCCCTGAACATTTATGTAGCTGTTTCATTGCTTAACGTTACTTGTTTCCACATTGAGAACTAAATACAATAGACAATTAAATCAACAATTGTACAATAAATTACGCTGATATGAAATCAACATTACACATGTAGCATTGGAAAAAAACAATCGCCTGATAACGTTGATAGCTGCATTTACATAAGCAGTGTTTAAAGATAAAATTCTTTAGATACATAGATATTAAGCAATCCGATATCACATAATACCTATTATTACAGATTAATGAAGAGATACTTACAGTTCAGCAATGATAGGGAATAATATTTCGTTGTCAACTTTGAATCTGTAAAAGAAGAAATTCTTACTTAGAAGTCATTGATTTTATTACCTAGACTCTAGCCTTACTTCTGATTTTATTACCTAGACTCTAGCCTTACTTCTGATTTTATTACCTAGACTCTAGCCTTACTTCTGATTTTATTACCTAGACTCTAGCCTTACTTCTGATTTTATGTTATGTTATTATTTTATCATTGGAGACGGCAAGATTTTAATGTTGTTGAGGGTTAGAAGCTGGTCTAAATACTTATTGGTGGTACATTAATACCTGAATTTACCTGGAGACATTATCTTTAGAAAACATTCAGTCTTCATCATCGTACTGTACTTAACACTCCGGGACAATGAACGAGACTTAAAAGTTTTATTGTTATGATTTATCTATGGGGCTTTAGTGTCCCGGACAGTGTTAATCTGTGGCGGTTAAATCGCCACATACGAACAACATATCAAAGACATGACGTCACATAAATCCTGCATCGCGCAAGCATAGTTTACAGCGGGATCAAAATATATGTATATAACTTCCCGTACATCAATAGTCTTGCAGTTGACCACCAGACATGACACCCGTCTGGTCGGAGGATCCTCCCTTTTCTATAGAGGATGAGTGAACTTTGAACCCTGTACGTCATACCTCTGTAAATCCTTATCGTAATTTATGTTGGGTTGGTGCAGTACATTTCTTTCTCTATATATCTCTATCAGTAATAAATAACATGTGAGACCTTAATTCATTATTATTAAGTAATTCTATTGTATTACAAATTTAATTAAAGTTTGTGATACTAGCAAAACAAACACTAGCCATTGATGTACGTGAAATCTCAACTTCTCAGGAGTTATTGTAATTAAGGTACTTACTCATCAATTCCCTCGAATACTGCCTCCTTTGCAGTTAAGCCACTGTCTGTGTTGGGACCACTCTGTAATATAAGGTCACTGCAAATTATTGTATGACTTTAATTACTTCCTATGAAAATATGTAATTTGAACATTTGTATTTGGACTTACCAGTGTTAATAATTTCTCTGGGTTCAAACTTTTGAGAACATTTTGGAGCTGAAATAAAAAATTAAAGGACTTTAATAAAAAAAAAACACTGATTAGATTTTTCCTCATTGCATGATCTATTGCCATAGCAATTTTTTCAAAAGAAATAACTCATTTCTATATGCTGAGGTGATGACGTCTCTCATTTCAGATTTTATGAATTAAAATTGATAAAAAGAGTAAAAAGTTTTTTATGTTTGCAGTTTACCAATATGTTTTACCTCATCAACATAATGCACTTCATCAACTGCATACAGATTCTTGAAGTCAGCACAGCTCAGGAGTTTACCCATCCAGATTTCATAATCTTCTGGTAGACGGCGCACAAACAAATGTGACTTCCTGGTAGACACGTCCAGTGCTAAGTAGCAGCCTGGCTCCCGAACACCGCATATCCAGGTGAAGTAGGCTTCCTGATAAAAGAACAAAAAATATTTGTTGTTGTCATCAGGGGTCGAAAAACTCATAGGATAAGGGATGCAAGAATTAAATAGGGAGAAAAGAACCGCCCCTTCCAAAAGGTAGTTTTCGTATGTTGAAGAATGGGCAAGAAACTCCACCGTTACTCTTTTAAAATGTTTTTACAATATTTTGTATACATTAATCATATAATTATATGTGAAGACGATGCATCTAGAATAAGACTACTATACTTACAAAGTATAGTACTACTTTACTTAAAAAGAATGAAAAATGAAACAATGAGTGATAGATACGCAGTGCTCACATACAACATACGTAAAATTATACAATATTCTTAACATTTTAACAAGTAATACTAATAAGTCAGTGTGTGAGTTCAAGTAATCACAGAATGTAAAATCAGTGTTATAAAAAATAACAAATTATATAATTTAAATTAGCAACCAGTTTCATTTTGTCTAGACTCTAAATTATCATATTGGATGTAGAGTAAGAATTTCCTGGTAGGTTTTCAAGTTTACTGTTTTTTTTTCAATAATTTATACCATAACATCACTCCTTGTTTCCCGAAGGGTTGGGCAGAGGCGTAGGTACCTATAGTACACAAATGTCGCCAGTTATGTTTAAGTCCCATGTAATAGGCGGTGAGCCTATTGCCATCAACTGGGCACATATCTTGACTCCAAGCTGCTACTGAGGATATCCAGATAGAATAACCCAATAACACTTTGCCAATGAGGTAGTTTATCACAACCTCCCCCTTTAATAACTGTTTGTAGGTCAATAAAATTAAGCATCCAAACGCAGTTCATTAATAAAAGGGCTTATTTATTACATGAGATAGAGACAAGATTTGAATTTTTGTTTGCAATGAATAAAGTCAAAAACTACTGGACCGATTGTAAACATTCTTTCACCAGTAGAATGCTATATTATCACTGAGTAACATATGCTATAATTTATAAAGATATCACGCGGGCGAAGCCCCTGGCGGAGTCTAGTATTAAATTAACTTGCCTGTCTAAACACATATTCAATGTCGGTGTCGTAGTGGCTTATATCTTCGCCGCCTTGCAGAACAACTACTTGCCCGCTTTTTAGTTTGTCAGCCAGTCGATTCCTGTTCTTAGCAAACAAGGATAACGGCACGTCCAAAGTTCCCGGACCCATTGACCACGTCGTTGCCATCTTCGCTGACAAAGCAATACTCATGCTAGGCTTTGTTGCCAGCCTGTATAATACTGACGATAAGCGCAAACTATGTAATTGATATAGATTACGACGCACTACAACAAAATTACACTTGTTGTTATGATGCAACTTGACTGGTAAACATGTTATTCTGAATAAATTGAATAAACATCTATTTCTTAACATTTAAATTGGGGGAAACAAACTGCTTTTTGAAGATTTATTATACAAATATTTACTTTTTGCGTAGGCATATCAGCAGATTTTAGGGTGCCGTAAATTATGACTAAAACCAATGCGCCGAGAATATTCATACATTCGTACGTCTTTACTTGATTTTTCAGGTAAAAATATATTCTAAATTATTTTATAGTAACGAAATAAAGAAACAGTCACTCGATTTACCATCGACTTACCAATTTAAATTAATGATAAAATCTTTTATTTCATACGGAACTCTTGGAATTTACAATAACAAGAACATTGTCACACACTGTGACTTTGACAAGTTTGACAATTATTATTGTCAATGTCACACATTTAAAATATTTGGAATGAAAATAAATACGAGGCTTTTGGGTTCTGACAAATTGAACTTACTTCTTCCTGCTAGTCGGCACTAGGTGGCGCTACTAGTATTATTAATAATCAGCTGACACCATAGACGATAAAGTAGGAAAACAACAATGAGTTATCAGATAATTATGAGACAGATATTGTAAACAACATCAATCCAATCAAGGTGATTAATATTATGATGGTATCGTATTTTACCGCATAACTTATGCTAACTAAATATGTCCATAGTAAACTCCATTTTTGCATGTTTGCAACAAAAATAGCAAAACATCTAGGTAGGTATCTAAAATAGTAAGAGCTTTAACTAATGAAGTGTAGATACCAAATTTAATAGAACACGTGGTGGGCCCGTGGGCGATCAATATTTGTTAGAATAGAAGTATTTCAAACTATGACATTTCTGTGGAAAGGTTATTTAAATAAAAGATAATCAATATAATCATCAAATATTTAATAGACGAAACATAGATCTAACACTTCAATATTAGTTAGAATAGAAGTATTTCAAGCTATGGCATTTCTGTGGAAAGGTTATTTAAATAAAACATAATCATTATAATCATCAAATATTTAATAGACGAAAAATAGATCTAACACTGAAAGTTTCCGTAGATAGCTATTTTTAATTAAATATTTTGTATTCAAGAACTTAATTCAAAAAATTTATTTTTTGAAATTAATTCCTTTTATTACTTAATTCGTATCTAAATCACAAGATCGACGATAAATTAAACTACCTAAAATCACAAAATGCACTAAAACATGCACACATGTAATATTACGATGATTTTTATACCATATTTTGGTACAATTGTACATAGTTTGATGAATTAAAGTATTAGCTAGATAGGAATTTTTATAAAACTAAATTCATAAACCCTACAAATTGTCTAGGTTGCACTGTGCCCGTCACAACAAGAAGGTACTTTCAGAAATCGCACAGTGCGACAAAAATGAATTTTCCTTAAACAACCACATGCGAGGAAGTAACTGTACGGTACTTATAACAATGTAAAAGTGTACTGTTATCTCTACAATCACTTTTTGAAAGTTTTTATAACACAAAAAAATGACCTAATTGAGTGTTTACATTAGCTCTTTCGCTAGAGTACAAATATTTATAACGAAATATCTGATGTAATGTTGTTGAGATAAGAAATAAGTCACTCATTACAATGAGGTATTATTAAAACTAATAAAGCAGTTCACTTAAGTGTAGAAACATGAAGTAGGTATGAAAGACAACGGACATTTGCTATGGAATATTTTAAATAATTACATAAACAATAGTTAAAGCTCTTGAATTATACTTCACATTAGCTAATTTAATTAGATGGAAATGTCTTAACGCGACATTCAGTCACAAAGTTTTAATTATTATAGAAGTAAGTACTTTAGAATGCATTACAATACTAAAGGCTAGTTACGTCATTCAGTACTTTGATCATGATCAGTTAAGGTCACTATAAAACGAAGAATAAATATTATGATTGTAGAGTACGCGCGGCCATTTTGGTTCGTTCTCGTGACTCGTGTCGTGCGGGACACGTCATTGGTGGCTATCTCTTTCTTGCACGCTCGCCGCATATAGCACCATTGTAACCCGACACGTTTCTTACACACAAGCGATTTCACAACACGTTCGACACTTTCACAACTAAAATGTTTTGTTTATAAATTATGAATCTACAGAGATTTCATGACACAGTTGTTTCTTTTCCTGTAATCTCCGAACAGCCTCGGCGACAAGGGCATTCTGCTCCAGCAACTTTTCCACAAGATCGACAGGTTCTTGTTTTCTAATGTAGTAAGGTGCAGCACGGGCCCGAGCCTGCAGGTGAAGCTTTTGTTTCAGGCCAAGGGTGAGTTCTTCAATAGCAGGTAATCTACTGGAGGTTAGCGGACGGTTCTGTTCTTCAGAGGTGTGGCGATTGTCATATCTGGACTTCTCTTTCAACATAGTGAAGGATAGAACGGTTAGAATTTGAAGATTGATTAAGTAAGAGACTAGAGATCTCACCGGTACGGTGGGCGGCGAGCAACAACGTTTGCGAATGCCGAATGAATGAGCGAGTGAGCCAGCTCGACCCCAGCGTAGGAAAGACAGGCCTCCGCGGGGGTACAGACGAGGGGGGAGGGATGACGTAGTCTGATGCGCAGTCGTGCCGGGCTGTATACAAACAATACGATGGACGTAAATAAACACAAGACAGACTCGATATGCCTGTACAGTGAACGATGTTATCTGTGTTAGCTAGTCGGTCGACTGGCTTGCTGAATCATGAGAAGATTTCAATAAAGAGAAGACAGGTAGGTCCGCCGCTCGATAATTATTGTCGACGTGTTTGACATGAACACATGTTGTTTGATTCGACGATGAGTATCAGCAATTAAATATTTCGGTAACATAATGTCGACGCTGACAGGCAACCAGTTAAGTAGGAATTAGGACCCGACCTGATTTGCATAAATTAATGGATGTCATTACTAGACCCTTGCGGTATAATTTTAAAACTAAGAAGCCTACATAAGAGACAAACTAATTGTTAAATTAGATATTAAATAGAACTTGACATCTTATCTAAGTAACTGCTCTTTACAGTTATAGTTATTTAAATGAAAACATCACGACCATGCGTACGAAATGTCAAATTATTGTGTTTATCGCTAATTATAATGTTAAAATATCAGCGGCCGGAGACGTGTAGGCAATGTTTATTTATATAAATATCTGCGAGTCTCAGTTTGGGCGAAACAAAACTAAAAACGGACAATGCCCTCGGTTTTTTCCAGACTACGATCACGTAGATTGTTTATTATGATAGGTAGGTATGAATTGTTATAGCCGTTTTAAACTCTAGGTAGCTAAACATCTTCATGGTTGTATACCATTTATTGACAACTTTGCTATTTTTTGGATAAATAAGAATATGTCGTCATTTTCGTACTTTGCTTTCGATATCGTATGTTAGCGTGATAATAAAACCTGTCTATCAGTATCTGAGGAATCTAAGGACGCTGGTATAATCGTATACCATGGAAGTAATTACCAGCAACATTAAAACGACTACCACATGAAGTCATTGACTCCTAAATAGTGCGACCGTTGCTTTCTGTAACCACGTTTTTATACCAGTGTGGTGTCATTTTACAAATACAATTTAGGTAGGTAGGTACTTTTAGATCTTGAAATATTTATTTATTATTGCAGCTAAAATACAAAAAAATCTAATTTAATATTTTCCTTATGGATAATAAATAAAATAATGTTTTAGCACGCTTCCCCTGAAATATTATTAGGTATTTGACGACCACGTGGGTTTTGGTGCTTTGTTGCTGCAAATCAACTCAATAGGGAAATGTGTTCAAAATAACAATACCATCATCTAGCTTTTTTTTTATATGACGTAAAAGTGATTCCGTTATCCTATGTACAGAATAAACTAAGTACCTACCTACCTACTTGATTTCATTTCAAATTATTACCTATTTGATCGAAATTTATACGTTTGACAACAATATAACGCAAATAATTTTATTATTAACAATAGGTAAACGATATACAATGTAATTTAATGTATTGGGCGACGATTGCCTCTAATTTGACCTTCGAATGAAGATAACACACACTACTACGCTGAATTTTATTTAATAGTAACTTGTCACGGGATTTATGGAACACAATATGTGGGATATTTAAAATTAAAATAGGTGATACAAAGTTTGTAAACATTGTAATAAAAAGTTTCCTTATGTATCTTATCTACTATCGTATTTTCCATAATATTTAATGAGTCATTTTACATTAGCAAGAATTTTGACTCAACAAAAGTTTCGAGAAAAAATCATGGCAATTTGTAAGTAGGTATACCTTAGTTGTGTTCCTACGGCGTGTACTAGGTACAGTCGATGGATGGAGAGGGAGAGGAAGGCAAAAGAAGGATGAATTGTGTGGTGTGAGGAATAATATGAAAGAGAAGGGAGTCAATGATAACGTGACGGTTTTTTTCCGATTCCAAGTCACAAGGATAGCAGGAAGATGATGAGTCAGTCAGTCTACTAGCGACCACACGTCAGTGTGACCTAGATAGAGCTGGCCTACCGTATGGAGTTTGATTCAATAGAATGCGAGGCTAGCTTATAGTACTGGTATCGTTACCACTGACGCGACTGATCCTATGTTCAATATTTACCCAGAGACGTTATCTGTTGCGGGTTTGTCCGAAAGGGATATCGCGGCCCCGGCACACAGGCAACGGAAGGAACACGGGTGGGTTTTAGTCAGTAAAAGTCTGACACACCCTCCCACTCCGCCCAGAGCGGAAGAAGTTATTTGATAATTTCCCACCACCAAAAAAAAAAAAATTACGTTATCTTCTAAGTATCTTTATTTTGATAAATCTAGTCGTATTTACAGTCAGATTAGCCAATACCGGTGTTTTATTATGTTACACAGGGACACTGCATATTATTTTTACATGAACATGAATCTGTTTATAACCTCATAAACCATTGAGATATTGATGGTACTTATCATAAACAATCATGAACTCATGATCACTGGTTGACAAAAATACGAGAATTGCTAAAATTGGTTACTATGTTTTTTCCTGTAGCTTAACCTACCTACTTACATCATTCTCTCAATTCTTTCCATTTCGAAATATCTCCGTTCAATTAGGTAAGTATGTCCTCGTTTTATTTCTGATTACATAAGTAAATAATGTAAACACGGACACATAGTAGCCTACATGTTTAAAGTTTTGAGGAAATAAACAACATAATTTAGATCTATACCCACAGTTCATGAATGTACTGCTAAATATAGTAGAAAATAATACTAGAAAATAATTCTATTGAGGCATTATTCTGGTATTCAGTCAGCCTCATTATTTATGTGTATCAACAAGTTGTACAAAAACTAGTTCTTGTTCTTACATTTGTTTAAAATTCTATGCTTATTTACATTTCTTGATACACGTGCGCATAATAAAAATCCTATTTTATGTTATTATTAACTAGTCGTTTGTTACCACAGACAGGTTCAATGTCAGAAAACGGCTGTGTGAGAAAACGCCATCTAGTGACAAGTAGCTGAACTTTTCTCAATTAATGCCCCACGTGAATTACATCAGATGGCGCTAATACCTTAGTAAACAGACATTTAAAGCTAGTTTAATACAATTTTATATTGATTAGTACTTAACGAGTATATAGTATGTTAAATATGAAAGTTTGTATGTTTGTGTCACGCAATACTGCTGAACGTATTTAGTTGAAATTTGCACACAGGTAGTTTATAACCTGGATTAACTTATAAGATACTTTTTATTCTGGTAGTATGTGTATGTTCCTGTGGGATAATTTCTGACATCCACGCGGGCGAACCTAGTAAAACATATTTTTAATGTTTATAAAATGCCACTTCGAACTATAAACATAATATCACGACTGCCACATTTCGCCAGTTATGTTTATGCTCTTCGCGTTCAGTACAACAATGCATTCAGGATGCTGTTGGGACTGCCACGCTTCTGTAGTGCCTCGGATTATCGGGTATGCTCGCTGACGGCTTCGCTGCGATCAGACGCAAGCGGGCAGCTTATGTCGCACACAGTGCGTGTCAGCTCCAACAGTCTCTGGTTGGAGACTGAGCAAAAAAATCGTATTATCCTATTTTTCACTATTTAACATGTACTAACTTACTTAGTCGTTTAAGTCATAATGTGGTGTAAATACCTACTACTGAAGCAGTTTGAACTTCATTTACACGGTGCAAGTTTTTGGAACGTTCTAGAGCAATAATCGCATGCCATAAAGCACGTTCTATTATTGCCATTCAAAAATTCCATGCAAGTGTTTACACGCCTGCCGAGTCCATAAAATAGCATACAATTATTGAATGCAAGTTTTGCCATTCGATCATTGGATTTCAATCATTCTCCTCGCCTGATGCTAAGTAAAGATGCGTTTGACGATGGTTGTAGACTATTTGGAGCTCAGCTTAAATCGTCAGGCGACATACTGAAATACTTATTTTTATTTCGATTCCAGCAGAATAATTTAATCAAGCGTGGTAAGCTAGCTACTGAAAAGAAAAGGAACACATTTAAAACAATATTAAAGCCAGCATAAATTTGAAATAAACATATAGGATTATGTTAGGTATGTGTGACTCACGGCCGCGCCAAATATGTTCATTCCAGCAACTAGTGAATAATAGCAATATTGGTACTTAAGTAGGTGGCCGAGTGAGCTGACTAAACTAATGACTTCAATCATTAATTATCCTACTTGCTAGTTTGTTGTTCATTGAGCAACAACAGTCGGTTAGGCACCATGTACCACCGCCCGCCGCGCGGCCACCGCACCGCGCGCCGCCGCCCTTTAGTATTGCACTTTTCTAGGAAAAAGCAGATAAAAAAAAAAAAACGACGAAAAATTTCAACGCCGATTGATTCAGCGTCGTGTACTGAATCCATGGTACCAGTTTTCGCATTGATGTCCCTGCCACCCTGTATTCTTTACGACTGCAGGGCGCCGGCGGCAGTTCGTCGTCGCCTAGGTAGAATACACAGGGCATTATGGGTGAATGGTATGCAAAGATAGAACTTAAATGCTGCCGATATAGTAATCATGAACTTCTACCCGGTTCCGGCCCGGTCCGGTAATTAACGACTGTGGAACTGGGTTTGTTTGACCGACCATATTTCAATTCGTAAAAATTTCATTTCGTAAAGCGTTAATCTAGGTATCCGAATCGATAGCCGGTAAGTAAATAGGTACTTATATAAATATAATATATAATAATATAATATAGTAGGATTGCGTTTTTATTACTTACTATATGTTATAGTAATAAAAATGCTTTTCATACATGTTACAACGTATTATGATGTGTTTTTATTTTTATTTAATGCTAAACATAAACATTATTGTGTAATGTTTTGGCGTCCCGTACCTACCTACTTCTGTTGGATAGCTATTCACTTCAAAAGTGGACATGGTCATGGTATTTTCGTTCGTTTTCATTACAGTAAAATTAAATAAGGATATGCCTGCCAATTATGAATGGGATGTATTTAATAGCACTTTAAATTTGATGAAAACAGCAATAGTATTGTATATCATATATATACTTAAAAAAAAAAAACATCTATTATTTAATTATATCACTTGGAAGTAGCGGTCGGTCACAGTTCTAACCTAACTTATATCACCCAGTTCAAAATGACGAATCATACAATCTGCCTGCGACTAGATATTAGACAATCCTACGACATAGTACCTAATAAACTAAGCATATTTATAGTGGAAACCATTATTTTTACAGTTCATTCAATTAATTTTAAAGCTAAACATTATTTTTGAAGTAGGTTTATATATTTCCCGTTATGAATTTTAAAACATAAAGTAAATAAATGTCGTGATGGTGTGAGTGGTTAAGGACTCATGCACGAGGTTGTGGGTTCAAAACCGGGAGATAGGTAGGTACCAATGAGACGTTTTCAATTCGTATGTATTTTCTGGATTTGTTATTATTGGATATTACTGACATCGGTGAAGCAAAATATCGTGAAGTCTGAAATCGCCAGCCCGTCTTGAGCAAGCGTGGTGATCAATGCTCGTGCCTTCTCTGTATGAGAAAAGGCCTTTGCCCTGCAGTGGGACAATAATAGGCTGGTATTAAAAAAAAAAAAAAGTACCATTTTAATTACAAATTCCAACAAATTGTTTTATGTATCTCTGACTACCCTTCGGCGAGTAAGTACGTGCGTGATGCTAAAAACTGATGATAAAACAATTATATGTATAAGTAGGTCCTTACCATTAAATAAAGTAAGAAGTAAGTAAGGCTCATCATGCCACACTTTTAGATTTAGAGATACCGCATCTCTAAAGGCTTGTGCAGACCAGCGCGACTTGTCGCGCGACGCGACACCGGTTATTGTTATACTGTGAAGTTTTCTTAGAAATTGTATTGTTCGTGTCGCGTTGCACGACAAGTCGCGCTGGTCTGCACAAGCCTTAAATCTAAAAGTGTGGCATGATGTAGACTCTACATCTACCTACCTCTACATTGTAGAGGTTCAGGGCCGGATTAGCCACGTAGCAGGTAGCCGCGCATTGGGGGGCCCCACGCTCGGACGTACAAAAAAGCAAGTCACCACCCCGGTAGGAATGGAGTGGTGGAATATTATGATTGAATGGTCAAAAGAAATCTAATAAAATAACTCTCCGAGGCGGGATGCTATAAATATTCGCATTCTAATTTCTCTTTATTCTTCTGTTTTCCTGTATTCGGACAAAACAACTCTCATTCCTGTATGAATTGTCAAAAGAACCTCCCAGAGGCTTAAAATTTTCGAGCATGCTTCAGCCCTCTTGCATTTTAATTTTTCTTAGTTCTTAATCTTTTCTGCGTAAGTCGACAAAGTACTTCCTCCTACCTTCAGTATGAATGGTCAAAAAATACAGTACCAATCTAAGGTGGCAACATTTTCAAGAGCATTCCCAATTTCTACCCTTGGTTTCTACCAAGGGTAGAAATTGGGAATTTTCTACTGGTCCCACGCTGGCTTAATCCGGCACTAAGAGGATGTGATAAGTAGTATAAGTAGGGATCTACCTATGGCACAAAAGAGAAAGTTTGTTGGTCTGCCCTTAATAAATGTATGTACACTCTTGAGTTATATGGTATGTAAGTACGGAATGTACCTAGTTATTTTATAGGAACTATCCATTTACGTACGTAACTACGCGGGAGCATAGTTAATTTACACGCATTTTTGTTATAATCCCCATTACCATCCGATAACTTTTTTATTATGCAATTGTTTCGATAATCGCCGGGATGTCTTATGGCACATGTATTGTTTATAAGTCCAATGATGTTAGCAATCTTTGCTACAAGCAGAGCATGAAGTTGGGCTGTTGGATATTACCCAGCGATTTTTAATGTTACTACGAGTATTACCTCATAGTGAGGTAGTGCGGTGCAGAGTCGATAATGTTGGTATCGATAAAGTTGTTTTGATGTACCTACTTACCTACGATGTTTCTATTATTTTATAACAAGCTAGCTTCTTTCCGCGACTTTGTTCACGCGTAATATTTTGATATTTTTTTATACCTCTAACCTCGCGCAAGTGCTAGCAATAAGTTGAAAAAGTTTTATCGCAATCGGTGTATGCCAGCACATAAAATATGAACAAACAAACATTCATAGTAAGATAGTTATGAAACGCTTTCATATAACTATATCACGGCTATAATCATATTACTGCGACAAATATATTAGAGAAGAAGCTGATGATAGGACTCGTCTGTTCTAGATGCATGCTAATAATTAAAAACACCTGTGTACCGTGTTTCTGGCAAATAAATTACTTCGACTTTGATAAAATCATGGTATAATAATAAACTTCGCCCATGGATAAAATAATATTCATATTGTCAACGTTTTAGCAATATATTTAGTTATTATCCCTTATCTCTCTTACACACAAAAATACAATAATATTGCCACAATATTTACCAACGGACGATTCAAGTATGCTCACTAAAACATAGGTGGTAGGTACAACATGGTGTAATCTTATCATAACTTTGGCTATGTTATCACTATTATCGTTAACCTATAGAAATAATTGGGCTTGTTAACCGGTCGATATTTGATAAACTTACTTGTGTTTAATAATTAAAAGTATTGAAGGAAAATAGGTGTATCGAACGTCACTAGTAAAGGCGTTGCGCAGACAGGCCACTAAAATGTCGAAAGAAAGTGAACGCAATAAGCGGCGACAGCGAGCAGGTTGGCTGTTTGTTTCTGGCAGTATGCTCAGATGCCTTCGCCTCGGCGGCCGCACCAACCGTGGAAAGCGGATGACGCGCGAAATTCGATTTTTAAAACCAGTGAAATACAATTACAATAAAATAACGAATATGTTATGAATAAAAGTGGGGCTGGACAATAAAAAAAAACAAACTTTATGTGACAATTTCTAACTAGATTGAGTGATTTAGTTAACATGGATTTGTCAGGCGAAGCCACCAGTGGGACGCGCATTCTCACCGCTCGTCACATAAGTACAGACAAATCGTTTCCCGAAACGGAAATTGCAATAAATTCAACGCTCCTGTGCCATAGCTACAGCCAGAATCCCGATTTCGCGTCCTACTTTTCAGGTATTTTAAAATTCGCTTTGCCTTCTGTGCTTTTGCCGATGTTAAAAGTTTAAGTAGGTACCTAAGTACTTACTCTAATTTCCTTGTTGGTACTTACCAGTACGTACTTATTACTTTTGCCTAATATAAACTATTTTAACATTTTATTTCCATGTATTCCTGAAGTTCTGCTATTCCAGTTTTCCAATGTTTTTAGATGCAAATAGAGGAGAATCAAGATGAGAACAAAAAACAATGTCTTAGAATTAATTTATTAAATGTCTATTTGGGAATCTTCGATCAACAATAGTGTTGATCGTTCGATCGACAATCAAGTGACTCCTGCAGTCAATTCAATGGTTATTTTTCCATCACTATTCCATTTTCCTTAACAAAGGAAAATTTATTGTTCAAAATACTTCCTACGTAAAGATAATGCTTTATCCAAATAATTATTTGTTATTGATAATGTAGCTAATCTCCGAAGTTATAAATAGGTAGATAATGTTTACAATTATCACAAAATGGCTGCGCCCTGCGGTTGCACCCGCGTAAGTCTCGATCCCGTGAGAATATCGGGATAAAAAGTATCCTATGTCCTAATCCAGGGCATGGTCTACCCATACGCCAAATTTCATTGAATTCCGTTCAGCCGTTTTAGTGTGAAAACATAACAAACAAACAAACTCGCTTTCGCATTTATAATATTAAGTTAGGATATACCAATTTTCAAGTTAATTAAACCACGCAGTAAAATCGTCCCCTGTAAAATTGATTACCCCTTTACTTTAGGGGAAGATTTTCGAAAATCCCTGATACACGTTTTTCTTTATTTTTGGTGTTAAGTATAAATACTGAGTTTGGAGTTAATCGGACAGCGCGTTAAAATTCTTCCATACAAATTTTTACAGCCCCCAATCCCCCTTTACTTGTTTACTTTGTACTTCAGAAAAAGAAAAATGACAAACTTTATAATTTATTTAGATTCGTGCCAAGTTTCAAGTTTATTAACTCAAGGAATAAGATTTTTCATACAAAGTTTCATGCCTTATTTGACTCCCTTAGGGGTAGAATTTTAGGGCTGGGGCTGCTTTGAAGCGGCTCCTGCCCAACCTGGGGGGTCCAAACGCCTCCTGCCGGAGGCTTTACGCGGGGGTCGTGCGGTCCATGGCCCTTTACGGGGCACCGGTGTGGGCGCGTTCATTGAGGCTGCGACCGGCCCGGCGGTTGAACGCGTCCCAAAGGGTCATGGCCATCAGGCTGGTCCGGGGATACCGCACGGTCTCCCGTGAGGCAGCGAGCCTCCTTGCCGGACTACCGCCATGGGATCTGGAGGCGAAAGTCCTCGCGCACATGTGGGAGTTGCGCGAGGAGGCGAAACGCCGGGGTGTAACTCCGCTGCCGCGAGAAATCACGGCACAGCGGACAGAGCTCCGGCGGGATCTCATGGCGGCATGGAGTGTACGATTGTCGCAACCCAGCGCTGGGCACGCCACAATTGCGGCGATAAGTCCCCTCTTTGAGGAGTGGCTTGAGAGGCGCCATGGCGTCCTCACCTTCCGCCTGACGCAGGTCCTCACCGGACACGGTTGTTTCGGGAGGTTCCTGTTCCGCGTAAGGCGGGAGGAAACGCCCGGGTGTCACCACTGTGTGGATCGCCCGGAGGACACGGTGGAGCATACGGTGGAGGTCTGCCCAGCTTGGGCGGAGCACCGCCGTGTCCTCACGGAGGCGATCGGCGGCGGCGATCTCTCGCGTCCGGCCCTGGTTCAGGCCATGGTTCGGAGCGAGAGTGCATGGGAGGCCGTCACCTCCTTCTGCGAAGCAGTTATGCTCGCGAAGGAGGAGGCGGAGCGCGCGAGGGAGATGCAAGCTGCACGCCCTCGCGGCCCTAGTCGCCGCAGGAGACGCCCCGGGCGTCGGGAGTCCAGAGCCGACTTCCGGCCACCGTAGGCGCGGGCTTGCGGACGGTGAGCAATGGGCAGCTCGCCGTCCGATAAGGACCAGGCCCGTGTCGACGGCGCGTTGTGTTCCACGCGCGCCTCAAAGAGATGTCAGCACCAACCGACGGGGTCGAAAGACCAATGCCTGCTGGGGTTGCGGGTTTGTCCGAAAGGGATAACGCGGCCCCGGCACACAGGCAACGGAAGGAACACGGGTGGGTTTTAGTCAGTAAAAGTCTGACACACCCTCTCGCTCTGCCCAGAGCGGGAGAAGTCATTTGATGATTTCCAACCACCAAAAAAAAAAAAAAAAAAGGGTAGAATTTTGGGCAAGCCACAATTGTGGCGATAAGAGGAGTGGCTAGTGAAGCGCCACGGCGTCACCGGACACGGCTGTTTCGGGAGGTTCCTGTTCCGTATAAGGCGGGAGGAAACGCCCGGGTGTCAGCACTGTGTGGATCGCCCGGAGGACACGGTGGAGCACCGCCGTGTCCTCACGGAGGCAATCGGCGGCGGCGATCTCTCGCGTCCGGCCCGACCCGACTCGGCCCGCGACCGAAGTCGCGAGCCGACTTTCGGCCACCGTAGGCGCGGGCTTACGGACGGTGAGCAATGGGTAGCTCGCCGTCCGATTAGGACCAGGCCCAGGTCGACGGCGCGTTGTGTTCCACGCGCGCCTCAAAGAGATGTCAGCACCAACTGACGGGGTCCGTAAGGGCCAATGCCTGCCAGGGTTGCCAGTTTGTCCGAAAGGGATACCGCGGCCCCGGCACACAGGCAACGGAAGGAACACGGGTGAGTTTTAGTCAGTAAAAGTCTGACACACCCTCCCGCTCCGACCAGAGCGAGAGAAGTTATTTGATAATTTCCCACCCACAAAAAAAAAAAGGGGGATAGAATTTCGAAAAATCCTTTCTTATCGAATGCCTACGTCATACAAAGAACACACCCTCCAAGTTTCAGGTCTCTACGATCAGCGGTTTAGGCTGTGCGTTGATCCGTCAGTCAGTCATTCAGGACAAAGCATTTTATATGTATAGATAGATAGATAGATTCACAATGCTAAATAAAATATAATTATTTTTATTTTGGTACCTAGTACCAATTTTGTATCTTGGAATGATATTTCATTTACGCGTCTTTTCTCTCCGGCCAGGCAATTATTATGAAGGCTCCCGTTTACTCAACTTTACACTGTACGTAGGTAGGTAAAAATACAACTACTTACTTATGTATTTTTGACATGGAATTTCTAGAGGAAAACCGATACGAAGTTGTGCATGTTGACTTCGATTTTGGGGAAAACTTAAATTGTAGACCTAAATATATTTATTCACCCTGTATTAATATGTCCGAAGTATCGGACCTACTAGCTATCTAATTACGCAACATATTTTTTAAATTGGTTTCGTTTGACTAGAATTGCTTTCAATTTACAACTTTTGAAAGCAATTCTAGTCAAACGAAACCAATTTGACTCAATTGCAAATCGAAAATGTGTTGCGTAATTAGATAGCTGATTAGTAAATCTAACCTGCGAATAAATGAGAATCGTAATAAAAAATAGACACTGAGAACGTCCTCATTTTTAGAGAAGATTGTATACATAACCTTATAATGTGGTTAAACTAACCACAGCAGTTTACTGTCTCACCATTATTAATAATAGCTCCTACAGTATAATACTAGTTCATAAATAAGTATGAATCAGAAACCTCTCATAGCCACGTTAACAAAAATAATAATAAAAAGATAGTGCTTCCTGGCTTGTAAAGGGTTACTTGAGTTAACAAAGTTCAAGGGAATTTACGCGTGACATTTATGAGATAAATAGTCCCGAGTTTCATATAAAGTCGATTACTTACTTTAACTTGCTTTTTAGGGTTCCGAGGGCCTAGTGCGAGTTTTTATACGTAGTCGCTCGCGTTAACGTAATCTTCAATTTGAACTGAAACTGATTAAGCGCCGTCTGGTGACTTTTATGGGAAACGCAATTATTCCCTACAAATTGACGTTAGTCAAAGTCAACGTTAACGGGATCGAGTAAGTATAAAAACTCGCACTAGGCCCTGTGTACCCAAAAGGTGCCAATAGGACCCTATTAGAGCCGCGACCGACGGCTGCAGTTGCCTCTGCCGCCATGTCGCTGCTCGTATATGAGCACTTACTAAGGCTCCGCTGTCCGTACATCCGTTCTTCTGTCACAGTGCTGTATCTTTTGAACCGTAATGGGTAGACACTTGAAATTTCATAGAGTTTATACTACTATGGCCGCTATAACAACATACAATAAAAATAAAATAAATTTAATAATTATAGAAGGTCCCATACCTACAAGACACATGTTTTTACGGCGTTTAATTTACAAAAGTATTCTTTTTTAAAATTGTTATATATGTACGGTGACTTCGTGTATGAGTCCGACTCGTACTTGGCCGCTTTTTTGTACTGTTCTAGAAAAAACGACCGTTTTTGCAAAACAAAATAGACCTACAAATAACTGCAATTGCAACATGTAAGTAATGGTAGCGTATTACGAAAAAAAAACCAAGTCCTTGACGAATGCAATTGGTGGGTGCCTTTAGAGTGGTTAAGTTGCACACAGTAACACTGGTGAAGTCCATTAAGTACGAGCGTGATTAAGCCACAAGCTCCGGGTGACAGACATTACATTACCATGATTCATATTTGCATAGGCTTTGTATTTTATTAGCATTCGAATTCCTCAGTTACTAAGCAGTAAAAAAAAAACTAACAGTACCGAACTCAACTCAAAACTCAAAGAAATAAATTTCAATCAAAAACCATTACAGGCATTTTTGAATAGTCGGTCAGAGTAAAAGATGATCTATATTCGTATCTAAGTACTATGTATAGTCAACAAGTTTCCCTCCAAGAACATTTTTCCGACTTGAAGATTTTCTTCCAAGAATTCGAGACCTGAAAAAAAAAATTGTCTACTATATATTCTAAGTTTAATTTAATTCTAGAAAAAAAGAAAACTATTCAGACACATAATTGTAACTCTGAAAGTTAAAAGATGTCTATTTTGTTTGGAATCGAATAAAGTCATTGTCCTACTTACCTAAATTCGATTCAAGAAATAAATATATTTCTTTTGTTAATTTATACAGCTGCTTACAGAAGCATGATTATGGTTTTTGTTCTAACTTGTTGTAGTCGTTTATCCAGACCATAGATATAAGAAAGAAGTTCCGGATGAATCATTTTTGTGTCGGTGGCACACGTCGAACCAAAATAAACACTTGTACTAACATGTAATTTTATTGTAAAACATGTTTTTTTTTTTAACTGAGCTTGGCAAATTATCAAATAACTTCTCCTGCTCTGGGTGGAGCGAGAGGGCGTGTCAGACTTTTACTGACTAAAACCCACCCGTGTACCTTCCGTTGCCTGTGTGCCGGGGCCACGATATCCCTTTCGGACAAACTCACAACCCTGGCAGGAAAACATGATATTGATAATATATAATTTAAAAAAATTATCGCCAAAATTATTCGATTTATTCATGATAATAATTAATTTGGGTTGAGAATAAAAATGGTACCTTCACATGACAGACAACAAAGAATATTTTAAATACTTAAGTCAGTCAGATTAAAAATGAAACACGCGAATATTTCTAAAGCTCTAAATTATAATTTAAAGATACCGACGGTATAGTTAGGAGTCCTAACATCTCTCTTACTGCCAGGTCACCCTAACTTAGAACGAAGCACAGCAACATCTAACCTTAGAATCTATGCTGAACTTTGATCAGAAGCCCAATTCGCGTATTTAATTAAAAACGTTCAAAGATTCTCGCAATCTAATTTCAGCGACAACCAAAAACTTGTCAAATATGTAGGTAAAATAGAGGTATTTTTGACAGATTCATACTAAGATTAGAATGCGAACGTTCTTAAAAATACGGGAATTGCTCCTCTGATCCTGTATAAGTAATTCGATAAAACCTTCAAATAGGTAAGTGCCCGCCCGTATTTTTCTGAATATTCATGACAAATTATCTAAAAAAAACTAAAAAAGGAGGTCCGTCTTTAATTTTTGTTATATTTTTTCATTTTTTCTTATTTTTTTTTTGTTTTCAGTGTCCCACTATGCTTTTATGGACACTTGTGTTTTTTTAATAAATACTGTTTTTTATTTAGAAATAAATGGCTTCACCTCCGTTTTTTTCATTATCGACAATTTTTTTTTTTTTTAGTTAATCTGATAAAATAACTCATATGATATAACATAGGAGATATGGCAAACGCTACAAAAAAAAAATACAATAAAATTATGATAGAACTTTACTTACAGGTAAGTTAATCACTATTATGTTAACATAAGTTAAGGCACCACTACCGTCCTAAAGTAACTATACTCCATTTGAAATAAGATAAAACTTTTTTACAGTCCATTCAACCGATTTTGACTTTTATACCGTAGGCATAAGGATGGCATTAACAGCAAAAAAGTGGTTACAATACCAATTGTTTACTGCAGCTGCCATTTGTCGTGCCACGAACGCAATAGAAGTCAAAATCGGTTGAGCGGACTGTAAAAAAGGTTTATTTAAATGTCTAATCTTATTTCAAATGGAGTATAGAGTACAGTAAGCGTTCAGATCTTGGTTATTATTGCAGATGACATTAATTTGTAGTATGATTCTATGCAAGTTGTGAGAGGTGCTTATAGGAATCGATTGCTTAATTAGCTACGGTCTGGCAACAGTGGGGACTGACTTGCATAAGATGCATACTACTGTTCTTAATAGCATGTGTTGGCAATACGTCTAGTTGAAGCATGTGTAACAAGGAAGATAATATATTCACACATAAAACTCAAGCCTTTCTCCCATGGCATGGTGATAAAGAGACTTATTACTGCAGAATGCTTCTACCTACCTTGTAAAACAAAAATCATAGCAGAGAGGCTTCCGAAATCATAGCAGAGAGGCTTCCGAAATTAAACATGTTTCGGCAATCGACTTTGTACAGGATGGGCACAGCACTCTCCCGACTACACAAAATCCAAAGGATCCTAGGTGTAAATTCCGGTCGTAAAACAATCATCAACAATCAATAAATAAATAGAGACTGTCATCACCCATTTGAATAAAAAATATATTCGAAGAAGTCTTCTCTATGTGAAGTTCCACCCGTTACAGTGTTTGTACTGAATGGTGCAATCATGATGCAACTATACGTATATAATGTCCTAGAAGAGCGATGACTCAAGCATTCAGAAGTCTTAATTTCATTTGCATTTAATGATTATCTTTTCTACAATCAATCTCATCTCAGTTTTATTTCATTCACAAAGTGAAACAAGATTCCCGGGGGTCTTGCAACACTAGTGTTTGATAAGTGAATAGAACAAGCACAGGAGCCTCTGTAATTAATAAAGATTCGTATGGTATATTATGTTTCACTGTCATATCAATTTCGTTCCCAGGAACACGTACTTAGCTGAAAGCCAATTAGACCAATTGTGGTGTTAATTCAGATAAAATGAATGTCGTTAAGACCGAATTAAAAACAGCACGCGCGTTTAGATCATCTTCTATTTCAAATCCCAGTATTGCTATTTAAATTATGAGTTTCTCAGTAGCAGCTAGGAGTCTGGATTGTGGCCGGTCGATGGCAAAACCCTTAAAGCCTGGCTTCCTATAATTAGGTAACCTAGAACGTGTGACACAGAAATGACTCATTCAGTTCAATTGACTTAATTGGATTCTTTGTTTATTATTGTATCCTATGAATGACATTCATAATGACAATTGATTTAGTACCTTTAACGCAGGAGATATAGAGAACGAATGTCCTAGTTTAGCAGTGTAAGTAGATTGGCTTGTTTTTGAGCTAACTGTTTAAAAGTTTTGGTGAGAACCATTTCCAGTTAAATTCAATCCGTTTCATACAGGAATTTTGAATTGATGGAGTTGTTAACCTTTGATAACTTTTTTGGCACCGTATATTTAAAATGCTTGGAAGGGCAACTTGTTTTAAAAACTGTCTTTTGGCACTTTATATCTACAAGACAGATGCAAGCCATATTCCTTTTTGAGCAGAACTATTAATTTTAGAATCTATCATCAGAACCGAAAGAATTTTAATTTAATTTAGAATCGAGTTACAACTTTATATCAAAATAAGTTAATTGGAGTTTATTAAAAATGAACATCGCGGAAGCATTATAACCAAAACATTAAAAAAATAAGATTGGCTGGCTCAAACAATTACATTTTATACCATGTGGGTAAATGTGTCCCTGGGACTTTGTTTCGTGTGTAATTATTTGAAAGTAAGTCTACAACCATTTTTCATGATTAGATATGATAGATTTATGATAATTAAATTGTCATAGGTACCTATTACCCAGCAAAACACAAAACATTTGGCATGGAAACATGTCATACATAACAAAAGAATTCATGGTACTTCCCTGTGAACATTACTCAATTTATTCCACCACGTATTCGTGTTTAACGCACGAGGAGCTCGTGGCTAAGTAATAACTGCCGCACGGGTCGATCCATCAGGATAAGCTACGCTTGCCGGGGTTGGTCTGTGGATGGGTGACCATCTTTACATACCGGGACTCGGATAGCACGTTAAGCTATTGGCCCCGGCTGTCATTCGTGGATTTTTGACAGTCGTTACGGGTTGTCAGAAGCCCGAAAGTCTGACAACCAGTCTTACCAAGGGATATCGTATTACCCAGTTACTGGGTTGTGGAGGTCAGATTGGCGGTCGCCCCATGTAAAATACTGGTATCCAGCTGCATCCGGTTAGACTGAAAGCCGACCTCAATATAGTTGGGAAAAGGCTAGGCAGCTTGATTCGTGTTTAACGCAACGAAAGTATAATATTCTTACGCATTTTGATTTCACGCTTGTACCATCTGTTCATGCGAAAAGAACATTTCCCGGTTTTTAACTTTTCCTGTACTTAGTTACATCGCGACTAACACTTTCACGTCGTTTTTGGGCACAGCACTGATATAATTATCATTAATTTTCAGATAATTAATTACGGTACGATGATATATTCCGAGGAGTGCAAATGGGCGTGATAATTCATTGTTTGTGACATTTTCACGTTTATGAGTTGTTAACATTTAAAGTAAAGCTATAGGTAGGGCCTGGACAGTGCGGAAATGTGTTTTAAAATAATTTTGTGTGCAAATGAGAAGGTTATTAACCCCTAGGTAGTGACCTCATAAAGTTTCAATGTGTTTAAAAAAACGTGTAATAGCAATGTAGTTATCAGTATTTGACATTATTTTTATCTAATGGTTACCCAAATGTTTGAAAGTGTTTTTGTTTGCTTAATGGAAAATGTCAAGAGAATAATTTATATTCCTGGTTTTACATTTTAATTGCCTAGAATAGAATTCAGTAGATTATATCGTATCTACGAGTATATTAGTTATTAGGAAATACTACATATATATTTTTAACGAACGAAACTAGAAATAATTTGGATCAGGTGAATTAATTAGCCGTGCGGACTAAGCCTGTTGGGAGCTCGGGACGGAAAAACTAAAATTCTAGCATCCCGCCCGGATACCTTACCTAGGTGGCATACATAAATATACGAGTTACTTTGTCGATTTATGCAGACAATTATGAGAAAAATTAGAATTTAGGATGCAAGAGCGAGCGCATCGAGCTCGATAATTTTAGCCCCTACGTTTATATTTAGCATACGTAGGGCCCCCAACTACAAACTGCCTTTTACTTACTGAAAATATTTTGGCCTTGTTTGGGTTTTAATTAGCAACCTTATGTTTTTCCTTCTACGTAGCTATAATTATTTTTATTGTCTGGTAAAGACAAAGATTAGTTACTTAAACTGTTATGTAGGCCAATTTATTGTTTGAATTAAGACGAATAGTAAGTCTATTATATTAAACTAAAAATGCAAATATTTGGTACATAGATAGGTATTGAGTAAAGAAAAGGGAAAGTTGTTTGGAACATGTTTACTTACGTCAATATTTACAAAGTGGCGCAAATGGGCCAGAATTTGCAATTGTTATTTTTTTTTAAATATTTGTTATTCGCGTGTCGTTCGGTATTTTCTCGCGGATGTAAAAAAGAAAAAGAACATGAATAGGTATATTCCGTTCACAAACTTTTTATGGAAACGGTTTAACGGAAAACCCGTGCATGTCGTGGCAAATGTTTTTTCTCAATATTTTCAATGTCAATGTAAAAAATAATATTAAAAGAACAAAATGGAACTAGCTACGCCAGTACATGTTGCTTCACTTTAATACTTATTGTAAGATTATTAAAATATCTCACGCACGAGTGCACGACCAGGCTGATCTTATCACGCATTGTGGTCGAGTTCAGCCGAGTTGAAGCTTTTACGCTTTTTTAGCTTATTTGCTAGGTTGGAAACTTGGAACTGGAACTAGTCTGGTTATAAATAGCTTTTGCATCTGAAATAGTCACGACTTCTGAGCCTATATTGATTTAATTACTCTAATCGAAGCTGGTCCCAGTAGGTTCTCTCTGAATTAAACAAATACTATTTGAATAATGTCTTTAATTTAAATGAATTCCACTAAAGACTATTGCATCTTCTTCATCTGCACTGAATACATTAACATTAATTATTTAGATAATATATACTGTTTATGTAGACAGTGTACCGATCTATGTTGGTCAATGCTATAATACATTTCAACTTTCCATGTTGATAACTATTGAGAAATCTTTTTTGAGAGGTAGCAAGTCCTTGCTAGTTTATTATTTCTTGACAAGATCTATGATTTCAGTTCACCAAAGATGGTTTAAGAGGGTTTATCCAAAAAGTCGGCAACGTCGCAAATAACTGTCAAATATTTACCTGTTTTGATTCTTATAGAAATATTACTGAAGAGAAATAAGAAATGTGGCTAACTAGCGAACTAGAATATTAATAATGAATTACAATTATAACATTGAATTTGATGTTGTTCCCATTTTAGGTGTAAAAACCACATTTGGAAAGTTCCCAAATAGTTTTTTTACATCTAAAACTAAACTTTCGGTGTTACGATATTAATTATTGCATTTCAAATTCAATATTCTAGTTCGCTAGTTAGCCACATTTTTTATTTCCATACAGTAATATTGCCAAATTAATCAAAACAGTGAAATATTTGACATCTACGTATTTGCGACGTTGCCCACCTTCAGAATAAACGCTCTTTTAAACGAAATATAGACAACAAGATGATTTCTATAAACCAACGGTTGACAGCAGGCGGTCCGTTTTCGGACTCGGACCGCGGAAGGTCGGAACTTGGACCGCCAAATCTACTATTTAATTAAAATAATATTTTTAAATAACTGCCAATTATATTCTAATTTGATTAGTTAGTTTAGTTTTAGTAGGCAGACACAGCTGCAGTTACTATTCTGTGCTGTGTGGCGCAGAGGAGACAGCGTTTCAGTGCGGGGTGCAAATATGGTATAAAACTGCTTATAATAATTACCTTGTACTTATATTATACAAAATAACAAAAAAACAACTAAAAAGTAAGTAAAACGAGTTTTTTTTCTGGACGTCGATAAAAAAAATCGACAATCTCCGGACCCCCCTTAAAATTACTTGCCGACCCTTGCTATAATCCATGATGGTCTGCATGCGGTTACCAATCCATGATCCATATACAATATATATACATCTACATAGTATAAAATCTACCGGGGAGTGAGGTCATGCCACATTTTAACTCAATGTATTGCCGTAATCTTTTGATTAAGTAAAAAAATATAAAATATGTGTCGTCCAATACTTTTTTATAATCTATCGGACAAAAAAAATATTTTTAGTCAGCATCCCTATTAAATGAGTAACGTTTTAAAATAATAACGAATTTCTTCATGACTCCTACCTGACTCCTTGAAGCTACTTAAGATTACGAGCTTCAAGAAGAAATTATCAATGTTTCTAATCCATAAATGTTATTACACTGTAGATGAATTCCTTAATGACAATAATATTATTATAATTTGACTAAGTAATGAATGTTTGTTTTTGTTGTATATTGTGTGATTTGTGTATTGAATTTAATACTAATTAATTTAAAAATACCTTACTAAATTTGTAAATACTTATATTATGACTATTTAATTTTAATGTTATTTTACCTACCTTCTGTAATTATAAAATTTGTACGCCAATGGCAAAACATAGAGAGCCAACTGAATTTTAACTGAAGACCAAATGTATGTACCTGTGTTTAACAAATAAATAATCATTCATTCATTTCATTCATGATAACGTTTTGTCAAATATTCCAATCAACAATTTGCGGATACTCATTTTATCGAAGATAGTAGTTTGTAATAATCCGCCAAGTAGATAATAAGATAATGACGTCAAGATGTGGGTCAAAACCAAAACTACCGAGTTGTGACCTGTGTCCTTCATTTATAACTTAGTGGTCATTAATTACCTTGTTTCAGTAATTATTACAATTGAATACTTTTGAATATTCAAAATATATAACATAAACAGATTTAAAAAATATACTATATTTTATAAGCAGCTCGATGTATTTCCTTTATAATATTTTTTTGTATTGCCTACTCAATGTATTGCCGTAATCTTTTGATTACGTAAAAAAAGAAAAAATACGTGTCAAATATTTTTTAATAATCAACCGGACGGACATTTTTTTTTTTGTCGTCGTCCCTATTGTGTCAACATTATCGATTTGAAAAAGTTCAAGGTGGCTTTGTTATTTATTTACCTACCTAACTACCTAAGGGCTCTAACATATCAGATCTTATTATTTGATTATTAATCGCCGTTAGTACACGACCAGCTCAGTAATAAGGACCATAATTCATCACAGGCCGTCTCGTAGACAGTTGAAAATGGTACAATGAGAGGATGCTACTTGGTAGCTCAGCAACTTTTTGCAGGACTTCAGAACAACTGTTATCATCTAATTTACCTTTTACGAAAGGTACCCTCTACTTTAGCTCAAAGTAGCAGCCAGTCTGACATATTTTTGCCCAAAATACATCAATTTCTCTGCAAAAATAACTAATATGTGTTCGCAATTTATTTGCCAAATATGTAAATAAACACGTCTTATCCACTTAGGCAAACATCAACTTTATGAAAGTGTAAATAAGGCTGATTTTAGACTGACTAGTACTGTTGAAAAAGTAATAAAAAAATATGAAGTTGTAGCGCAAACTGAACCTTAAGTGTGGGCATTACAGTTGTTTTTCCTAAAACTCGTGTTTGTTGACATGTTTGGCAAATGAATTGCGAACGCAGTTATTAGACCCTTTTTTATAGAGCCTTAAATATTTTTAACCATCTTCTTAATCTTTCACAGCCCTCCATAACTACGCCTGGGTGCTCTGGGCCTTCGGTCTAGTGGTGCTGCTAGCAATATGCGCGCTGTACGTCATCACCCTTCGAGCGGCGCTGAAGCACTGGCGGGACAAAATCACCCATGTAGCCGTCGTCTTAAGTATTTATCCTGTGAGTATTCTTCTCTATGTATTCGCTTATTGATCTAGATTCCTCCTAGAATAAACCGTCTCATCTCATTGCTCCCTCAGTTCAAGCAACAGTGTGCTGTAGCATACCGTGAGTCCGGATCTTGAACGTGACTGAACTCCTTGATATCCGTAGGTAATCTCGTGGGCAAAAAAAATTGGTAGGTTTTGCCATTAAATTGGTTTTCTTTGTCACGAATATTCTCATTTGTAGCCTAATGCAATTGAATCGGTCGATGACTGGCAAAACTCTACGTCTGGCCATTGTCCACAGAGTCAATATCAGAGCGAAAAATCGGTATCATTCCTAGTCCAACGCTATTTTAGTGGAAAATCCTGAAGGGGCAATAAGGAAGTAATAACATTAATTTTATGAGCCGGGGGAAGTTTTTCCACACGAACAGCTTGTTATGTATTCACCCTAACATGGTGGTTGAAGTAACGCTTGGAACTTGTGGGGAGCAATCTAGGGTTGTCGAAGTGGGAGGCTTACACCCTTAACCTTGCGTTTGACCCCTGTTATTTTTGGACCATTATGAACCTCTGACCAAGCTTTAGTATACGTAACAGTTATGAAATATTATACACATGGGCTAAGTAACGACAGCACAATACACTATAAGAATATTGTATATGAGCTGTGTTACAAATTATGGCGTACTTACAATAAAAAATATTTAATTTATCTATCTACGCCTCTTCCTTCCTCTAGATACATATTTTATCAGGTTCTTTACATGAACAGGCCAATATTCAATCAAGCCACAGTATGACGTGATTGTGATTGATAAATTCGAGCAAGTCATTGCTATCAATTCTTAAACTAATTTAAAAATGGAAGGTTTTAGGCACCGTAATTTGTTCCGTGTTTGTTGTAGATGTAGTTAGTCAACCATGACAAAGTGGTTGGGCATCTGGGCTAGTACTTGCGATATGTTTTGTGCTGATACATGTGGCTACAGTTTTCTTCGAATATTTTAGACTTTGCTATTTCCAGTATCTACATAGCCTACTAGTTCAGTATTGTTGTATAAATGACTTCTAATTCAATTTAATTATTATGCTTAGGTAAATCCTATTATAATTATATATTATGGGCTTATTCCGTCTGGTGCCGGACGTAAACCGTAATAGTACCATTCCATTTCTTCCCGTGGGTGTCGTAAAAGGCGACTAAGGGATTTACTAGAGAATGGGCAGCAGCGTTCTCTATGCATTTTAACACCATACTGCGATCGCCAACCCGCCTGCCAAGCGTGGTGATTATGGCAAACCCCCCATTTGGGGGAGACTTATGTCCAGCAGTGGACGACTTTCGGTCGAAATGATAATGATGATAATTATGCTTAGGTATTATTCCTCCGATGGCTGGAAATGTCTTCTAAGAACTCATTTCTTCTTTATTAAGTGTCATAATATTATTCTTTACTTACCTAATGATATTTCTGAGGAGGAAGTGGTGGTATTACCTCTGCTACTCTTCGTAATGAGTTGTCATTTTGTCAGCTATCTTCAAACCTGCTGAAAGCTTTCATGACCGTGCCCTCAATCAACTGTCATTCGATCGAGTTTACTTAGCAAACATATCACTTGGTCGCTTTCAGTGTGAAAGGCTTTTGAATAGTATGAAAAGTAAGGTGTGTTCTAACTAAGCAAAGTGCTCACTTTTTTTGGAAGGGTAGTTTCCAAACGCGGCTCCAAAAAAAAAATGTGTGTGGTCATCAGCAAAATGAAATGGCTTACATTAATTTTGATATGTGAAAAGATTCGAAGTGTGGAGAGTTTAAGCTCTGCACTCTTCGAATCTTCTTGTAGTTACTCCGAAAGAATTTGATTTTGATACAGAAATCTGAAACAACCTCATGAATTTCTCCATCGCCCTTGACCAACATATAAAACAAGGATCATTGCAAGGTGTCCAACAAATTCAGGCAGTTTCCTCTTGCAACAATAATAGGGAAGAATCCTATGAATAAACTTAGTTATTGTTTCATAAATGACTTTATAAACATCCTTTGATTTACGCAATCAACAAAAAATATTGTGTGCTTGACCGCTTAAAAGTTAAACTTGAAGTTATTTCGATTGTAAAGTCAAATTCGGAATAAATAAGCAAAATAATAATCTGAGATCCAATTTAATTTTACTCAGTGTTTCAAAATGACAAGCTATCTAATTACGCAACACATTTTCGATTTGCAATTGAGTCAAATTGGTTTCGTTTGACTAGAAACCAATTTGACTCAATTGCAAATCGAAAATGTGTTGCGTAATTAGATAGCAGTTTGTTGAAGACCATTCTGTGGGAACCATGTTTGTTCTGTGGGAATGTGGGTTTCTCGCGATTTCGCAAGGGAAAATAAGTACCTAACTATTATAAGATAATAATGAATTTGAATTACAGCGATTATTTTCTGGTAAAATGAACGTCATTCACATGCAGCTTGAATCATAATTTATGTAACGCTACTAGTAAAATGAAGGAAACTTGGATTTATTGAGTCATTGAACAAGTAGTCATACATTGTATACTCATAAGTTATAAGCATAATACTTATAGTAATAGTTAAAGCGATGCGTTTCCCGTTGACTGCATATAACTTTGAATTAGTTAATGTTTTTAAACTCGAGTTCATCCCTGATCGCTAATAACTCCCAATAGCATACAAATTTCCTTGTAGGGTATTCATAGTAGATACCTATTCATAGAAACAAAGTTTCAATTTCCTTATTTACTTACTGCGGGTCCACCGTAAGTAAATAAGGAAATTGAGACTTTGTAGCTCGCCAAATTCGAATTTTCTTACGTTTTTTGCAATTTGCAGGTCAGTGTGTTACTTGTATGTTGATGAAAATATGATTCGCGGCCATAACAAATATGTACTTATTTACAGAATTATAATCATTAGAATCATTAATACATCTCTCTAAGTTAGATTTGTTCTCAAATGTCATGATTTCATGAAAAGCCATTCAATGGTTTTGTATTTTCGTTTTTTTGCCACCGACTTCCGAAATTAAAGATATTTTTCACTTTGTAGTGTTTTATTTGGGAAGTCGGTTGTTTTTTTTTTGTAAAAAGTTTTTATTTTTCACTTTTTAGTTGTGGTACAAAAAATTGAATAGCACTAACTGCTACGTAAATCACAGTGACAGGAAGTTATCATCATATCATCCACATGAACTTAATGGGAAAAATACGTATTATTGAAGCTTACTCAAAAACTGTCTAAGTAAAGTTAATAAAATGTATATGGGACCAACTTGGGAGCATACCCTTTCATACAAAAAATAATTTTCAAAATCGGTCCACCTTTGACGGAGAAATCGGTGGACAACCAAAAAAAATAAACATACATACGGACGAACATAGAACCTCCTCCTTTTTGGAAGTCGGTTAATAAGAATAAAGATTAGCTAAGATTAAAATAAATAAACTATGTTAATAGATCCTTGATAGTAAGTAAGTGGGGTACGATTGGTTCGCGAGGCCCGTGGCTCCGCGGGTCATTATTGCGTAGTCGCTGTTGTTTCGTAATAAGCCGGCGACGAATACCGCTGTCTGATGACCGCCATGCGACACCGCGATAATGTTTAAAAAGTTAACTTTCATAAAGACTGTTTTACATTATCAGTCTGCACTCCGCAAATATCTGTCCGAGTAATACTCGGACACGGAACGTGAAGGATTTCACGTTTTGTGGCTATATGCAGACACCAGTACCCTAATTGCGATCAATCATAATCTGAATCGTTTTGAAACAGATTGCTAATCTGGAAACTGCTACAGCGTCATAAAATCGAAAAAAAAACTGCTCAACAACGTAAATAATGCAATGAATGTTGTTGAAGTGTCAAAATGAAACAGATTAGTCTTAATAGTTTACGAAAATGTGTTGCGTAATTAGATAGCAGGTGTCATAGGACCTCATCAAACTGGTTGAGGAAAAATAATATTTATCACATAACAAAAGAAAATAAGTAAAAGTATAATCTATTCGTAATAGTGAAATTCCTATGGTCGATAATGAAGGTAGTTAGACTCACTTCGAAAACACACAGACCTTGCGTAAAATTATGGGTCCAACGGAAGTTTACACACCATTAAAGTATACTTATCTCTAACTTCTTCGAAAAAACTTAAACAAAGTTTGACTTGCCTTTAGTCTTGGTCATATTGAAACTGCTTCTTTGAGAAAAGATCAGACCACAATCAAGATTACATAATAGATTTAAGAGCGTTTATTCTGAAAGTGGGCAACGTCGCAAATAGATGTCAAATATTTCGCTATTTTTATTAATTTTGCCAATATTTCTTACTGTATGGAAATAAGAAATGTGGCTAACTAGCGAACTAGAATATTAATATAACATTGAATTAGATGTTGTTACCCTTTTAGGTGTAAAAAAGAGTAGTTTCCAAATCCTTTTTTTTACATCTAAAACTAAATATTCGGTGTTACGATAATAATAATTAGTAATTAAATATAATATTAATAATAAAATATCATTAAAAACGTCTAACGGGCTTCTGGGAGTTGGCTTTGGCCCCTCGTACGCCTTAAAAAGGTCCGGGACCCCAGGGTCCCGAGAAATGTCAAGAGACGTAAAAATAATATATTATAATTAATAATTTATTAATTTAATATAATATTTAATTATTAGTTAATTATAACTAAAATATTGATTATTAAATGCAATAATTAATATCGTAACACCGAATGTTTCGTTTTAGATGTAAAAAAACTATTTGGAAACTTTCCAAATGCATTTTTTACACCTAAAATGGGTACAACATCAAATTCAATGTTATAATTGCAATTATTATTAATATTCTAGTTCTTTAGTTACCCACATTTCTTATTTTTATTCAGTAATATTGATCTATGAATCAAAACAGGCAAATATTTGACAGTTATTTGCGACGTTGCAGCTTTTAGGATAAACCCTCATAGGTAATACTAGATTGGGCAATCTACATAGCCCAGCATCATATTGCATTGATGGAATGAAGATGAAATGGTGTTATGTTGCAGATGGATCATTGTTATTTATTAAGGTTAACGGTGTTTAGTGACCGCAAAAGTAAATGCACCGAATCTTTAGGAAAATGCCTTACTGTGGAACAACATGGTAATTTTAATCTTTATAAGACTAGTTTATTTATTTCATTTATACTAAAATGCGTATTTACAATATAACTATTTACACTAGGTACTACATAGGGTTGTCAACCGGAAAAAAAAACATTTAGTCCGTTAATCAGACAATAAAAAAATATTAGACAGGTATTTTTTGCTTTATCATATTTATAAAAAATGGTTTAAACAAAACGCATGAAATTTGGGGACTGGGGGCTCGCTACGTCACAATTCAGTATAAAATCTACCGGAGAGGGATGTCATGCCACATTTTAACGTATTGCCTACTCAATGAATCGCAGTAATGTTTTGATTACGTAAAAAAAGAAAAAATACGTGTCCAATATTTTTTAATAATGTACCTGATAGACAAAAAATATTGCCACATTTTAACTCAATGTATTGCCGTAATCTTTTAATTACGTAAAAAAAGAAAAAAAATACGGGTCCAATATTTTTAAACTATCTGAAGGACAATTATTTTTTTGTCAACATCCCTATTAAATGAATAACGTTTTAAAATAAAATAATAATTAAAATTAATAACTAATCTATCTTCATGATTACGTTTTGTCAAAGATTCCAATCGTCAATTTGCGGATACTCAATTTATTGAAGATAATAGTTGTAATTAATCCGCAAAGCAGATAATAAAAAAATGACGTCAAGATGTGGGTCAAAACCAAAACTACCGAGTTGTGACTTGTAACCTTCATTTAAAACTTAGTGGTAATTAATTACCTTGTTCAGTAATTATAACAATTTAAAACTTTTGAATACTCTAAATGTATGAAGCAAACAGATAAAAAAAAAACTATATTTTATAAGCAGCTCGATGTACATCGCAGGCAATAAATATTCACTATCAGGTTTTTAAACCCTGCGAAAGACAAAAGAGTCCCTAATCATTTCAATTCTACATATTTATGATCAATTAAAGAATTCAATTGTTTTATTGCAACTAATGGACTTGTTGACGTATTCGACGTTTATGAACTAAAGAACTAAGACGGTGCATATACTATTGTCAAAACAGATTTTGCTATTGTAGGTAGGCGGGAAGAGTTTTGTATGTTCCAGAACAGTTTATCTGTAGCTAAGTACTTTACTAAGTACCTACCTACACTTGTACACACTTGCAGGACGGTAACAGCTATCTAATTACGCAACACATTTTCGTAAACGATTACGACTAATCTGTTTAATTTTGACAGTTCATCAACATTCATTGCGTTATTTACGTTGTTTTTGTTTTTTTTTTTCGAACTTATGAAGAAATCGATTAGCAATCTATTTCAAAACGATTCAGATTCTGATTAATCGTGTATTACGCAATTAGGGTATAGATTTGTGTAGCCAAATTGTTTTCATTTCATAGAACGATAGTCTGCCTGGCGAAAATCTTGACACTTTGAACACTTTTCACTCTTATGCCGTTAGTAATAAGGTTGAAAAGTGGTCCGCCGCAAGTGTCCGCGATGGTATATCATCATCCACAGCCCGACTTTACCCACTGCTGGGCATAAGCCGCTCTTTTCTTGTGCCAATCCCCACGCTTCTGATGTGCCAGCCACATCCAGGTATTGCCCGCGATGGCAACAATGTCGTCCGCCCATCTCGCCGCCCCCGGACGACCGACTATACAATGTCGCCCATGGGCATATGACCATTTTTCTGAATATTCATGAAAAATTATCAAAAATTAACTTTAAAAGGGGGTCTATCTTTAATATTTTACACGTTATTTATTTTTTGAGTAGCATTGGCATAGCATCTCCTATGTTATTGGCTCGATTTGGATTCTGTTTATTATTTCTAAACGCTTAGGTATGAGTTATTTTATCGGATTATTATTTTATAAAATTGGTGTGTACACACTTGTGTTTTTTAGATAAATGATTCATCATTTCTCTAAAAAAAAAACAAGTGTCTGTCCATAAAATCATAGGGGGATATTGAAAAAAGAATACAAAGAATTATAAGAAAAAAAAATACCTCTTATTTTTTTTTTTTAAGTTAATTTTCGAAAAAAAATCATGAATATTCAAAAAAATACGGGCGGGTACATGCCCCTTTGCGACATTGCATACATTAGCCTTAGATATTTGTAATTATAGATTATAGAAATTTGTAATTCGGACAAAGGTAATGAGGGAAAGAGGGCAGGATATGATTTGCAATGCTTTGTTTTTGTGCACTACTTATGTTATCTTAATCGATTTGCGGATTTAGATAAGTACTTACGGAGTTGGAAATGGAAATATTCCAATATGTACTTGGTGGTCTTGAAACAAATATATCATCTGACGAGAATTCTATACCAAACCAGACAAAAATATGCGTTATTGTTAGATTCAAGCATTTACACGGTAATTGATAAAAGATTATATTTTTGTTACTTTACATAACTAATTAAATAATTGCACGGTTGACCCCGGAAGAATATGTCAGATATTATACACGCAGACGCCAACAGTTCTCCGATGACTCGGCATGACATTCAAGTTCCCAAGTGAAAACAACTTGTACCTATGTAGATGAAACTACAAACGTTTCTACATGACCTGTCTTCAACCCTGAGTCACCATCCTCCAGCCCTTTGACAAATTTAGACTTTGACAAATTTTACAAATTAAGAGTCACCATGTCGCATCATGTCTTCCTCGTTCATACATAGTATCCCGTCTCTTTTAGTTACCATCGCCATCGCCATCATCAAAGAGCTATTATAATTTTTCATGCAATCCGTTCCTCGTTTCCTTGGTCTTATAACAGTTCTTAGGAACTTCCTCGTTGGTCTAGTGGTCACAAGCGTTACTTGTTAAGCATGAGGTCTTGGGTTCGATTCCCAGGTCGGGCAAAGTTCGGCGGCGGCGATCTCTCGCGTCCGGCCCTGGTTCAGGCCATGGTTCGGAGCAAGAGTGCATGGGAGGCCGTCACCTCCTTCTGCGAAGCAGTTATGTTCGCGACGGAGGAGGCGGAGCGCGCGAGGGAGATGCAAGCTGCACGCCCTCGCGGCCCTAGTCGCCGCAGGAGACGCCCCGGGCGTCGGGAGTCGAGAGCCGACTTCCGGCCACCGTAGGCGCGGGCTTGCGGACGGTGAGCAATGGGCAGCTCGCCGTCCGATAAGGACCAGGCTCGTGTCGACGGCGCGTTGTGTTCCACGCGCGCCTCAAAGAGATGTCAGCACCAACCGACGGGGTCGAAAGACCAATGCCTGCTGGGGTTGCGGGTTTGTCCGAAAGGGATATCGCGGCCCCGGCACACAGGCAACGGAAGGAACACGGGTGGGTTTTAGTCAGTAAAAGTCTGACACACCCTCTCGCTCTGCCCAGTGCGGAAGAAGTCATTTGATGATTTCCCATCCTGAAAAAAAAAAAAAAAAAAGGTCGGGCAAAGTGTTATTGGGTTTTTACCCGACTGCCCCAGAAAGAGGGTAATGTTTTTCGAGATTATGAATGTACGTATGTATGTATGTCTATTTCTTTGCCAAGCTCTGTAGCCTAAACGGCTTCATGGATTTTAACATAATGAGGTGTCGTTAAATTCGTCTTAATTGTGGGAGTGACATAGGCTATACAATTACAAAATTAATTGCAATTACAAAAAACAGAAAAGGAAAGTTTTTGTTTTTTTTAAATAAATTACAATAATATCAAATAAAAGCTAGTAATGAGTGAATTCCAAAAATTTATATATATATATATTAATAAAACTAAAAAGCTTGAAAAAAAGAAAATTATTTAAAAAACAAAATGCCCGACTGCAAAAATACATAACTTTAATATAATATAGATTTTTCTCTTTTCAGTTATGTGTTTTTGCATTCGGGGTTTTTGGTTTTAAATAACTTTCTATTAGGAATTTCTCAGTAGCAGCCCGATGTCTGGATTTGTGCCAAGTTGATGGCAATAGGCTCGCCCTCTATTATATGGGACTGAAACACAACTGGCGATATGTGGGTGTACTATAGGTACACCTCTGTCTAACCCTTCGGGGAATACAGGCGTGATGTTATGTTATAACAGTTTTGATGATTGACGTAATTTAAAAAAGACACAACATTCAACAGGAAAATTAATAACAATTATCTTGTTATTGATTGCTATTGTTATCAATATTCTTTGTTTTTCATTAACTTATTATTCGATGTTTTTAATATAGAGACCTCAATTGATGCACAATGGCTGTGACTAAGAATTTAAAGATTTGCGATGCTTTGTTACTTGTACTTGACCGATTTTAAATACTCAAGCAAGCTGTGGGAAAGACTTGCATCGACTACTTAATTACAAATTATACGTAATCACGTACACTGATCACTATTAAGGCTTCCTCAGACAGGCGCGACGACGACGTGACTCTTGTTGAATAAATTCTATGAAAACTTCACGGTAATTGTTCTACCGGTGTCGCGTCGCGCTTGTATGCGATAGCCTTTATGCATTGCAGTAAAGAAACATCATTCATCTACATAGCCTTGTCCCAACTAAATATCTATGTTGGGGTCGGCTTCTAGTCGAACCAGATGCAGCTGAAACCAGTATTTGACATGGAGCGACTGCCTGCCATCTGATCTCCATCATCTAGCTAGTACGATACCCCTTGGTAAGTTTGGTTGACAGACTTTCGGGTTGACAACCAAACTTAACGGGTCGTAAGGACCTGTCATTGATATACATCTATGACAGTCGGGACCGACGGACAACATGATGTGCTTCCCGAGGCACGGACCCCTCCGTGCCCCGGGAAGCACCAGATATTCATGAAATAGACCCATCCACAGACCGATCTCGGATAGCTTTGCTGTACCTACAAGTAAAAGCGTAATTTTTGAAACCATGGGAAAACACAGCTAGAATTACGTGGGAATTGTTCGTTTTCGAATGGTAGGTAAAATAAAATAAAAGTAAAAATTAGATAAAAATTTAATGTAATCCAATTTTATATATTTTAATTATGATTTACCTAATCAATTTTATACAATACTAGGGTAAGTAAGATACCTATTCAAATTTAAAATTTTAAAACTAACTACTTAGTAAATAATTATTTAAGTAAATGTCGGACAAAAAACAATAATAAATATATCTTTTAATTATTTTAATAGCCTATTCTAATAATATTTTCTCACACTTTTGATGTAGATAATTCAAGTTAAAACAATGATTGCAAAGACTTGCCTCATGGTGTTTTTTTCAAAAATTTGATCTCAAATAAATATCTATCACGTAGGTATCATTCAAATCCTTATACACAATACACTAAAGGTAAGACCCGGTAAAACAGGTAATTTTTTTGAGCGTACTTAGAAAATTTTGTGTACTTACAATAGCGGCTGTACTCACTCAAGGAACAACAGTGGATTTCTATCCAAATCGGGCGATGTCAATGAATATCAGGGACTCGTCAATTTACATTCAGTACCCTAATTGTGTAATACACGATCAATCAGAATCTGAATCGTTTTGAAACAGATTGCTAATCCATTGCTTCATAAGTTCGAAAAAAAAATCTGCTCAACAACGTAAATAAGGCAATGAATGTTTTTGAACTGTCAAAATGAAACAAAGTCGTAATCGTTTACGAAAATGTGTTGCGGAATTAGAAAGCTGGAATCTATTGTCTTCATGTGTAAACAAAATGCAGACATATTCTATCCATCCTGAAATTCAAAAATTGAAAAGTACGGGATTCACGTGAATGAATCAAAGTTTTTCACCGCATTGTACAAGTATCAAGAAGTTAGATCACTTAGGGTTACGTTAGAACCTTTACAGCTGTGTGTAATGTATTATTTCCTTTTTCCAGATCGTGGCAGCGACCGCGTTCATAACGCTTGTACTGCCCAGATCCCGGGTACCTTGTGAAGCGATAGCCCAGGAGGCTGTCATGATAGCGCTGTACCATTTCTTTTGCCTGGTCGTGGCAGAATGCGGAGGCACCGAACAATTTGTCAGGTCCGTATTCAATCAATATATCGCCTCCTTTGTGTTTTTTGCAACAAATAAGGAAGCAATTAAATCTTTAACAATAATAACTCTGGCATTTTAAAATATGTTTTGCTATTTTGAGTGCGTAGTTAATTATTTTATTCAATAAAATGGTTTATAAAAAAGTAAGTGGATATATTAAAAGCTTTAATTTTAATAGAATATTTATAAAACGATTTTAATCTCAGATAATATCATAAAAATAACTAATATGATAATTGCAAAAGTCTGTTTGTTTGTTACAATTTCAAGCTAAAACGGCTGAACGGATTTGGATGAAATTTGGCACATGGATAGACCATGGCCTGGGTTAGGACATAGGATACTTTTTATCCCGATATTCCTCCGGGATCGAGACTTATGCGGGCAAAACTGCGGGGCGCAGCTAGTGGTTTATAAAAAAAAACAAGTGGAAATATTAATTAAAAGCTTTGATTTAATAGTATATTTTTTTAAATGATTTTTTTCTCAGATGACATCATTAAAATACTACTACAGTATTGTGATTGGATCCGAGCTTGGCGCCATTTACCTACTCAACTGAACAGCTGAACTACAAAAAAAAAAAAAAACACATCTTAATTATATCGGTTTACTTAGCTCGTTACGCTTGTACGTTACATTATAAATTGACATTGACAAAGGCACAAATCTAAAAGACCAATGGTAAAGAGACCAAGAATTGATAAGAATCAACGAACGATAAAAAACAAAGACGATAGCACTGCCAACAGTGACGTGAAGCCGGTTTCGTAAACATGTGTGCACTTTGTGTGGTTTAGTTTGATTGTAGTCTCATTGTAAATGTGTGCGTGTGAGCGTGTATGCACAGAACGGAGGTGTAGTTTTGGTATGCTTCAATGTATTGTTCCCAGCGCTCTGTCTTGTTTTATTATATTTTTTACCTCTTTTACTAATATGGAACCTATATTATATAATCTTTTGTACGTTTCTTGAGCGAGAAAATGGTTGATAGCCAGCTTGTCGCTTCGTTGTCGGGGCAGGCGGCGGTGGGACGGGTGCCTTATTAGTTTTATTTATTACTAGTTACTGCCCGCGGCTTCGCCCTCGTGGAACCTAGTTAATTTTATAAAATAAAAGTAGCCTAAGTTATTCCTTATAACGTCAGCTGTGTGCCAGTGAAAGTCCCGTCAAAATCGGTCCACCCGTTTCGGAGATTAGCCGGAAGGAACAAACAGACAGACAGATGGACAGACATAAATGTTAAAACTTGTTATTTTGTTATGCTTTCATATGCATTTAGTAAAAAGCTGTTATTTTGACATTACAAATAGACACTTCAGTTTTATTTATTTGTAGAGAGAGATTTTTGATTGAGTTTCTTTCTAGAACTCTCTAGAATTAATTTAAAAAATGTGAAAAACATAACGTAGGCAGGTCTTGGGAATGCGAATCGGTCGTTGATGTCTTTCAGATACCTGATAATGATGAGAAATTAAATATTATGTACCTGCCGCTAGAGATGTCAGCACAACTGACGGGGTCCGTTAGGACCGATGCCTGCCAGGGCCGGGGAAAGTCCGAAAGGGATACCGTGGCCCCTGGCAACGGACAGGCAACTGAAGGAACACGGGTGGGTTTTAGTCAGTAAGAGTCTGACACGCCCTCCCGCTCCGGCCAGAGCGGGAGAAGTTATTTGATAATTTCCTAACCAAAAAAATGTATCTGCCGCTAATGTCCGTTTAAGCTTAGCTTGATGAGAATTTTACAAATACATAATAAATAAAGATTTCGCGTGTTGGCTAATAGAATTTCACAACAACTTGCAAAGGTGAATATTATTAATAACTATTTAACAGCATGAACTTGTAAACCAAGTGGAAAGTCACTTTTAATTTTAAATATTTGAATAGATATTTCGATCCGCAGTTATGTTAGTCGTCAAAAATTTATCTATCATCAATATTGATTGTTAATGAAGGAACTATTGAATCTGTTGTTGATGGAATTGTCTGTTATTGCCATGTAGTACATAGTTATAGTATTGTGGCGGCATCTACATCGCCACATGCGAACTACGCATCAAAGACCTGACGTCACACAACATCCTGACGTCACACAAATCCTGCATCGCGCAATTAGAGTTTACCGCGTGAACAGCATATATGTATATGTATAACTTCCCCGCGATCAATCGTTGGGCAGTTGCCCGCCAGACAGGACACCGAGGAGGAGGAGGATCCTCCCTTTTTTATATAGGATGAGTGAACTTTACACCCTGTTCCTCTTATATATAAATGCTCATACCTATAAATTATATTTAGCAATCATGTAACCATGTCTGTCTGGTAAAGAAACAAAGATAGGATTAATATTCCCTGCACGAAGGAACGTTTGCAATAGGATGACCTTGAGAAGGTTGCTGGAACAGACTAGATACGGAAGGCAGAGGACATGTGGCGCAGCCTGGGAGAGGTGTATGTCCAGAAGTGGTGCGATAGGCTGGGTTGATTGATTGATGGAAGGGACCTTTTGGGGGGTTAGATAAAGATGCAATAAAATAGGACGGTAACGGGGTTTCTTTAGAAGACTGCTAAGTTAATAGTCGCCGATCGATAGGTGTTAGAGTATAACCTACACAGGTAGATGGACATCAGTATTCGGAAGATACATCATACTTAGAAGAAATTGATGCAGTAATGCGTTAATAGAACTGGCACGCGATTTCTCTTGACTTTCTGTTACGATTTGCGCAAGCATATAACTACTAAGCTATAGCAATTAATTTTTATCTCGTTCTCACACCGTCAAACGCTAGTGCTATCTCCACTGATAATAGGAAGCTGCGGTAATTAATGGTAAACATAAAGCTTAGTTGTAGATAACAATTAATTCCTCTGAACTACGCATGACCACAGAGTAACGAATAGTAAGTTGTCCTATTGCAAAGTTGTTAGGTAACGTGAACTCTTGCGTGTAGATGCGTCCGCCACTTGATCATGTTGAAACGGAATTACCCAGCTCCCTTGGACTGAACCGCGGTGGCTTGTCGCGGATGTTGTAATAACTAAAGTATTAATTTTGCAACATCCGGCGAGACAGAACATTTCTGACAAACTCAGGTTTTTCAATTGTCAATTGCGTTACGCATGACCTTATGTACTTACAACTTGAGTCCTAGTTCTACCACAGATTTTTCTGCTCGTAGAGGGTTGCTTGACAACAAAAACAGTGCCAGGTTGATTACCATGCAGACATCAACACGCATTCTTAACGTAATGTCTATTGGCTAGTCTGTGTGCAATATAAAACGTCATGCGAATACAAAACTTCTAGGGTCACTGAGAAAGCCCAAACCAGTTGGCTACCTTCACCACACCGTATATATTTCGGTAGTTATTGAACAAGTTGAGTAAACAAAGAAAAATAAAAGTCACGCATCTCATTATCATGCATTCTTTATTCTTATCATAATATCATAGACACAGGTAATCTGCATAATGATAATGATAACAGTATTGTTTGTGTAAAATAAACAGCAATTAATGTTCAATGTTTACATTATATTATTATTTTTAATTATCATGTACATACAAATCTAGACGTGATAAATGTGTCACGATTTTATGACAAAGTGAATACTATACAGTTAGCAATAAAATACTGTACCTAGTTATTATTAAATTACTTTTAAGAACTACGAAGGTCATTGTTGTTCCTGTGGTGACTGGTGGAACCACAGAATATACCTATGACCTAGGTTAAATAACAAAAGATAACCCAAACTCAAACTCTTTATTGCATTCATGTGTACATTAGGGTGTTACATTTATGTAAGTAAGTTCCAACATGAAACCCGGTTAGGGCACGGCAACATAATATACGTAGGTATATAATAAATTGGACAAAACAAGCACCCAGTGCAAGTTTGTTTAACAAATATAATTATTATCGACAACAATATTACTAGTATTAAGTTTGTGTAGTTATTTTAATTAATATTATGAGGTTATTATATTATTTTATTTATGTATATCATTAAAATATTTTATCAATGTCATAATTAATTAATTAATTGATATATTAAAAACTACATTCAGAAGATCGCGGGTAAAACCAGCACGCTCGTAACACACTATCAATAACAATCTGAACGATTTTGAAGGAAATTGCTAAGCCATTGATTCATATTATGTTCGAAAAATTTCAACGTAAATAACGGAATGAATGTTGTTGAACTGTCAAAATGAAAGCCATTGCTAATGTAAATGTGTTACGCAATTATCCCCGTTGGTTGAGACTCGCACAGGCCAGGGAAGCATGGCACAAAAGGGAGGAGGCCTATACTCAGCAGTGGGGGGAACAAGGCTGCTAATGCTAATGATGATTATGATGAAATTAGAAATAGAATAGGATTGACCAAAGAAAGACGGATTGTCAGAAAGCGTAGTGAAGCATGATCATTATGTCCAGGATATGTAGGAATATTGAGATGACGGAGAAAGATTTGTAGCTTATAGGTATGGATGGAAAAATATACTGTGCCGACTCCAAATAGGTTATCGGCAGGAGGACGATTAAGATTGGCTTCGACTGGGGTCTTACTAAGTTCTATGATTGTATATTGTAGATGTCGGTACTATATTATTTGTATTGATATTTGCATTCGTCGACGAAAATTTTGTATTAGAAAATGCGACGAAGTGCATTAGGCCGCGCGCACTTTCGTTCGTGCGTGTTCGTAATTTAATTCTTACGAACACATACGAACACGCACGAGCGATCCCAACCTTCTAAGTACTAAGGGAGTGCGCAGACTGAGTGCGAGTTAGTCTTATGTTAGCCGTACGTTTAGTTCCGACGTCCGAAAACAATTCGAACTTGTTGGGATTTTTCGTGCGTTCAAGCGATATCATCGGAACACTACCTAGTTGACGGAGAAAAACGAATTCAATATGCGCTTCAATTCGTACGGCTACGTACGATACAAATTTTTAGTGCGCGCGGCCTTATGATTGAGTTATAGAATTTTATATTAAAGACGATCAATATAATCTAAGACTAACATGTAATGTTTACAGAAGCGCTGGGGGAGCTGACCTAGAGACGAGGGTGATGCCATGCTGCTGCTGGCCGTGTTGCGTTATACCAAGGCCGAAGTTGCACAAGTAAGTTGGACTGCGCATGACTCGGCATTCATTTAAATGAGATTGTGACTAAAACACTTGAAATTTAATGCATTAAACAAGTATTTGGAAATGGTCCACTGGACCGAAATAACTGGAAGTCATGTGGGAGAGGCCTATTATATGCCCAGCAGTAGGATGATGTAGTCTTACTAACAGTAACGGAACCGTAACAGAAGGTATTCAATTATTCACGTGTCTTTAGGGCGAACTATATATACTCCATTGGTTTAAGTAATTAAATAAAGGTAAACAAATCGTAAAAAGTGTTTTTATAGATGACACTTTCTTGTTTAAAAATAGGTTATAACCAAATGAAATTTATTTTTTATTTTTACGATAGTTTCCTCTTTTATTAATGCATATTAATTAAACTTTATCATTATATTTAAACTATTCTTCGTAGATGTAACTGCTTGAGCAGATTTTTTTTGTTAGATTTATTATAATATTTTGTAATCTGTCTTTTGTAAAGACCCCAAAAAGACAGGTTCTCTGAATGTCAAAAAATTATAATGATGCGCTAAATTAAAGAGTACAACTGTGACGTAGCATGACAACTATAGTGTCGGTTATGTGACAGCTATCTCGTCATTTGTTTTTTTTTGTTTACCTTTATTTAACTACCTAAACCAACGGAGTATATGCAAGTTTCAGGGAACGTAAGTAGATTGATGAAAGAGATATACTTACCTACATATAGATTTATTATAAATATCAAAGACATATTTACCAAAAAGGTCTTCATAAAAAATGGTGTGGAAACAAGGAAGAGAACCGATGTACTCTACGCCTATGAATTATTTTGCCATTGGAAATATACCCATATAAATGTTGTTTATTGCATGCCTTTAAATGTTTTATTGTTTCCAGTTAGTCGTAAATAATTGTATTAGGTATCAGTACCTAAGCAATTATTATGGCTACTGCGTGATAGAATATTGAATCAATGAATTGTGTTTTTTTTATTCAAAACAACACACAATGGGTGGGCAATTAACTGTTTACGTTCATAAATAGTTTTATAACGTCGAGATAAAATGTGAAGATTTCGTGAAGGACAATGTTGAGCACGAGCAGGCCCTTTTTTAGACCTTAGGGGACACTACCTCACCTACCTAGGTGCAGGTACACACGGCTACACATCAAGCTATACATTTCCAGTTTCTGCTGATCTCATATTGTATAGGATTTCCGTACAATACGAGGTCAGCTTATACTGGAAATGTGTAGCTTGATGTGTAGCCGTGTGTACTTACCAAAATTCTTGCTGCACCATTTTTTTGGGAGTGGGCTGTAATCTGCCACCGACCACGCGGGCCCAGTGCGGGTTGGTAGATGTCACATGTCTTCGAATTTTTGGTTCTAGAACATGCCGGTTTCCTCACGATGTTTTCCTTCACTGTTTTGAGAGCAGTGGTGATGAAATACTTTACACAAAGTAAAGAAACCCATGACCCACAACTCGGAAGTCGGGGGCACTGGGTCACCACTGCTTTGCCATATTTCTTTGTCTAGTAATTGTGACAACAAGTAAACCGACTCATTGCCAGACTTAGAATTAGTCAGTTTTGGGCAATTAAGACAAAAGTTACGAGTATAATTTTTTTATATGAGCCCTTAGTATAACTTAATTAATACGGGACTCATAAACGATGATTGCGTTTATTTGTAAGTTATTTAGAACGACTACTTGATAGTAGTGCTGGCATGGACAGTTCCTGTGTTTCTTAGTACCATAGGTGTTCCGAGTTAGTAATTATCAAAGGAATTACGATAGAAAGCTTTCATTGCTCTAAGTAATAAAATGGGTGCAGCAGCCATTAGAAAATAATAAATACGTTTTTTTCACGGGATTATAATTGTTCTATGTTTTCATCAATTAGGCTAATTGTTGTACCATCTATTGTACCTTGCAAAGCCGTATAGCACCGTATAACTACAGTATAATAAATTATACTACAATATACAATTATCGTATAACCACAATACCGTAATTGTATGTTGTTACAACAGCGGTGAACCTACACTACACTAAAAGTTCCTATGACAATAATTATGACCTATTTCTTTTGTCTTTTCAGGCAAACTCTGATGAGGTTGCGGTATTTAGTCCTCCAGATACCAATAGTTCAAGGAATTATTTACTTCATCATCGTCATTATCTGGTCGGAAGATTACGTAAGTACCTACCTACTTCGCAATTTAATTAGGTATTTTTTCAATATACGGTCGTCATTTCTGGGATCGGGTTAAAAAATTCTCATCATCATCATCGCCAGCTATTCGCAGTTCTCTGTTGGGCATTTCAGCCGATTCCCCAAATCACCACTCTCATTCAGTTGCTAGCCGAACTCCGGAATTGTCCGAGTCGTCAAAATACCCTAGAAACAGTTGTGTAATGGGATGTCTCCCACTTCTTCTACATCTATAAAAATCATGTTGACTAGCCTAGACAAGCCTTTCATTTTCTCAAGACCCAATCTCCGTAGTTTAAATTACTCAACAAAATCCTATTTGATTCCAGATGCTATACCACCGTAACTTCGTATACTTCCAACCGTTCATCGCTGCCTCCATCTTGTCGGGCATGTGGGGCGTGGTGATGCTGGTCCGGGCGGCCATGACAGTGGGCCGCACTCCTAGAGCCAGGTTCCTGGTAGTACAACTGGTGCTGATAATTGTGAAGTTGCAGTGTGGACTGGCCAAGTCATTACCAGATATGGCGAATTTGTCGTGCGTCGTGAATCTGCATCCCGCCGTCTTTGTTTATCGTAAGTTGATTTGAGGAATTTTTGATTCATACAGCACTAATATAACATGGAATTCCTCAAGAAAAGATAAAACCTGGGTTCCCTGGAGTAGATCGAGTGTCACTTTTGACAGCTAAATAAAATAAACAGTGATAGTTATAACAAGTAATGCTATAGCGGCATCTAAAGCCAATTGTTGATTGTCTTGTGGTCTTGAACAAAAAACGGGTCACATTCAATATTGACCTCTTCCTATTCCTATTATTCTTAGACTAGCTATTGTATATTCTTTCCCTATAACGTAAACACTGACGTTATGATGTATTTTTTTCCCCTTCTAGTTGTACACAATAGCATCATGATGCTGGAGATGCTATTGCTATCAATCATGGCGTCGCGAATCTACAGCTTACCTCCAGGGAAGGACCTCGAGAAAGTACAGAGAGACAAAGTAGTGGTCGCAGTATTAGAAGATAGTATTCGCTCTATAGATGTGAGGAGCGCTAAAGACGGCATAGACAACAAGTCCTTTAATAATAATGTCTTAGTTGATGACTGAATGTTCTTTTTTAATGTATTTTGATGTCATGTTGTGCTTTAATATGTAGTTGATACATAGACGTATGAAGAGACGGAAATAAGTATAAATAGTGTAGTGTGTTATCTTAAGAATCAATGGATGTTGCACCTTTTGTTAAATCACTCTTGGTGTTGTGTGTTTTGGCAAACAAGTTCTAATTAAACTATACAAATGATTGTGATCTGTTGTATTTTGCATGTTGTCGGAACACAATATGTACCTGAATGGGCTTGTTAAAACTCCCCATAAATTAGGTAAGATTTTTAAGATCACTAGGATCCTATGTAAAAGTTTTCATTTAGATTGACTTTTAAGTTACACTTTTTTACTTTTTGTACTGGGTTTTGTGTAGTTATTTGCAAAACTAATTCAACTTTTGATGTACCAAAATGTGACACCGTTTAATTAATATTTTTTTATTACAAGCCCATTGTATTGGTGTTTAAAATTATTGTGATATTTAATAATACATTCGAATTAGTCAAAAATATACATTTATTCTTGATTTGTGTTTTAATTTTTTACAACAATTGAATAATTTCACAGGTAAATCTAATTAAATAAGTACATACATTTTTCAAATTAAGTATTATTCCTCTGGAGAATCGCTACCATTGCTCCTGTCCTCGTTTTCTTCAGACGGTGTTCCAGCCCGAGAACTTTCTGATCCGTAAATGTTATGCAATTCTTCCAATTTGTAATGAATTTTTACGCCTTTCGAGTTGGTTTTGTTCACTTTATTTACCAGTGATTTCGTTTGTTCTTCTAATCTTTTTAATCGTAAATCACGCGCGGCGAATCTAGCTTCATGATCAATTTCACTAGATGTTGATGGCACAGAATCTTCTTTATCGGAACTAGAATTATCCTCTTTTGATTCCTCTACAACATCTTCACTACTGCTACTGGGTTTTTGATGCTCATTATGAAGAGTATCAAGTTTCTCAATTATTTTGTCACCTGTATTTAGAGTGCTAACTATAGTTTTTACTACCTCAGAACAACTATCTTCTAAGTCTTGCAGTTTTTCGTCTTTCTTTGCAAGTCTTTCATTTTGCTGCCTAACGTTTTCTAGAATAGCTTTAAAATCAGGAATTTCATTTGAAGCTTGTGAATCGTTTAATGGAAGTGTTATTGTAAAATCAGCGCTCGTTGATGCCTTATTTTGATCAGTGGTTATTTTCTCAATATTATTACGATTGAGGTGTATGCCCGCTGATTCAGATATTTGGTTAGATTCAATTACTTTTTCTGGGTCCGTTAACTCTGATAATGTCTTAGTACCGGTTGTGAAGTTAGTTGTCATATCAGAGTTTGAGAGCTCTTTTTTGTCTGTATCGTCGGTTTCAGTGTTTGTTGTGTTATTATCAGTTTCTTTATCTAGGGTATTTTTCAATGAATTATCAGTTGATGTGGGCCGATTAATAAGATGGTCCAGTGTATTGCTTATTTGCTCACTTATCTTAGCCGTGGTTTGAGTCTTTTGTAACAATGCAGCGCTGCCTATTTCCAGATTATTTAATTTTCTATCCTTATTAGCTAGTCTCTCGTTTTGGAGACGGACGTTCTTCAAAATTTCAGCAGGATCGATAAGTGGTAGCCCCGATGAAGATTTATCCGAAGTAGATGGTGCTATTTGCCGTTCGCTCTCCAAGCTACTTACAACTTTAGTGTCGTTAGACTGACTAATAACGGTATCTTCGGCATTCGTTTCTTCAGTGCAAGAGTCATCATGCGTAATATCTCCAACTTCATCTTCTGTTTCTTCACATATTATCCCGTTTTTAGGAAATCGTTCACTTCTACTAGGTTCCGATGTTGGGTCATGATTATCTTCACTCTCTTGAGTATCCAGTGGTAAATCGGCCACATCTAGAAGGTCACTAGCGGGATCTTCTCTTTCAGCTATGTTAAAATCTGTGCTAGAATCCGGAATTGTTTCAAATGATTTCTTCTGCTTTCTCTTACATCTCGTCAGTTTCTCTGCCACATATTCACTTTCATCATTTGATTCGGATGACTCTTCGGAAGGTCTCTCATCGCTGTATCCACTTTCTCCTGAATTATTAAAGGATGGTGAGACGGTCTTCCTACTCGTGAATTCAGCCCTTAGGGTTTTCCAGTCTTTTTCTGACTGGGTGTTCTTTTCACGGGCTTGTTCCCACTTTTCCCGACAGTATTCAAGTTCTTCTTTAAGTTCGTTCAGTAGCTTTCTCTTTTGCTGCAACTCATATTTTAGAATTTTCTCGTGAGTGTGTAATTGATGATGGTGCCTTCTCAATCGGCCAACGACATGCCATGTTTTGCTTAACTCATTAGTAACCATGCATAATCTTCGTTCTTGTTCTTCTAAACGTGTTTCTAAGTGGCCATTGAGTTGTTTCATACGGTTGACCTCTTTTATCAGACCCAATTTTTCTAATATCAAATCCTGAAATAGAATTATACTTGGCGTTAGTTTAATAACAAAGAAAATGAAAAAACTACTTTCAGATTCTGAGAAAGTAGTATGATAACTGTTTTTGTTTTCGGAGATTACACAAAAAATTGGCTCGGTACCAAAATTGAAGCTGCGCATTTTTGAGTACTGCAAAATAATGATCATGAAGATGTTTATTTTTACATTGTGACTTTTGACAATGACTCAATTTATCTAGAAAGTAATAATTGTTGTTAGAGCAATGAGCTAATCACTTACCTTTAATCTGATATACGTCTGACTAACGCTTGGCACTAACACGGGTCCTGATTTTGTCTCGACAGATTTATAACATGTTGTAACTTTTTCTGGAGAGTTCCCGTCAGGCGCATTTTGATGGCTGAGAAGTTCTATTAGTACTTTCCAAACTTTTGGCAGATTTTCCACAATTTCTTCGGCAGTGGTGCTCTGGGGCTTCTGAGTCCCTACAAATTAAAATAACAATGAGGGATCGTAATTCAAGAAGTACCTAGATGAAATTATAAGTAGGTTAGCTTTAATGTAACCGATCCTTACCTGATTCTTGTTCTGGCGTTGTAACTTCTTCTTTTGTTAATTGACCATTATCATTGGTATTGGTTTCATCAGTATATTTTTCCTCGTTTCCATCCACCTGACTGACCAACTCTAACAAAAGTTTGGGTAATTCCGACGAAGCTTCTGACCCGTTTTCTTTTTCCGCCATCTGCGTTAGTAAACCATGGTTGTCCTCAAGTCTTTGAACTAATGTGTCCAAATCTTGTTTGGTTTTGTCTCCAAGCAGAACTTGGGAGAAAAGCTGTAATTAAAAATAACAGAAACAGAATTAAAAGACATTCTTAGGTGTACCAATATTAATATTAAACATATAGCTATACGGTAGGTACACTTACTTTGTTGACGACAGCCATTTCAGCTTTCAGTACATTCGTTTCTATTTGGGATGAAGATAATTGAGAATTTTTGTTATCAATAGTTTCAATTAATGAATCTATTTTCGAGTCAAGTTCTTCTACTTTTGTATTGAGGTCTTTGCACCTGGAAAGTAATTATAATAATTGTGAGTGGACTGCCACGCACATTAACGGCAGCAGAAAATAAATGGGCATCTATAATGTGCTGTTGTTTCTGAGTATTAACTTACTTATTAACTTCAGCTTGATAAAGTACTTTGTGTTCATCCAGCTCTCGGACAAGACGTTGTCTACTAACTTCAGCAAGTCGGGCTCGTTCTTCATAAAGACCTCGAAGTGTGCGAATATTCTGCAATTGACGCTCATATTCTTGCCTTAGATCGGCAGACAGTAAATTTGTTTCCCTATCAGCTAGAGTGCGTTCTATTTCATTTAACTTTTCTTTTAGCTGGAACATACGAAAATTGATGAAGAACGTATCATAATGTGTTTTTTTATTTCATTGCATACTAATTTATTATGTAACAGCGTGTGTTCATACTATTAAAATTGTTATGCTTCGACATAGTCGCAAACATAGGTACCTATGTAACGATGAACGTCAGTAAAAATATATATAGAAGAATTGGTAGCCCTATCATAATTATTAAGGAAGGTTTGTTGAAGCTGCTTTAAGAGTACATATGGAGTTGGCACTTTGTCAAAACGTAAGACGCCAAGTAACAGATGATGCGTTTCGCATGCCGCATATTGGCGGTCTCTGACCGGGCGGGTGCAGCATGCCTGCCTCCAGGTCGTTGGCTTGGCATTGGATCTTTCTGATCATTATGGAAATATCCATATAACCAGGTATTAATATTATAATTCGAAACTGCCTCTGTCTGGACTGGTCATGGAACTACATATCTATATTATTTGGTTTTTTAAGGTTCAATATCTCTTAAACGGGGTCTAATCTGGAGTCAGGGGACGTTGTTCCAAATTATGTGTTGGTGGTAGGCCTAGTCATAATACCTATTAGGTTTCAGCTCTATAGTTCTGGATAGTTTTGGCAAAAACAACCCGAAAGGTCCGTTTTCAATCCATACATTGAAAATGGAAATTATAATTTTTCTCAGTTCCTATCGGGACTACCGAGTTGAAACTGATTTGTCAAATATCAAATGTCCACCAGCGTCGATTTTGGCCCCATTGTGCACTGTAGAGGTAAGACTATCACTACAAGTGTTAAGCTTCATGTGCTCTTGACTCTTGCCTGTACCTACAAAACCATACTTTTCTAATCCTCCCTATAATAATATCAACATGCTCCCCCCTGGGCCATCGGCTGGCGACGCCCTTGGGTTAGACCGAGAAGCGTGCAGGATAAATAAAAGTTAAAGTACCTAATATGTACATGAATTTTAATTATTTCTTTTTATGACGCTGCCAGTACTAAAATCCAGTAGTAAATTATTGCTACTCGATTTCTGAGGTTTGTAGGTTTTTAGTATGTTTATAGTTTATAGGTGCGTACACCACAGCGATTTATTTCAGAATTTTCTTTCAGCAACCGTTATTTCTTTAAGCGCATGCTTACTATACCTACATACTTATTATTTGACTAGCCTTTTCTTAACTATGTTGGTGTCGGCTTCCAATCTAGCTGGATGTAACTGAACTAGTAAGCTAGATACTCACATCATTTAATTGTTGTTCTCGTAGACTTATCATTGTTTTACTGACAGATACCACTTCCTTTAATGCACGAATTTGTTTTATGGATTCTGTGTTTTGAAAATTCAAATCTGCAATATCTGAGTAAGCTCCCTGTAACGACCTGTTAGTTTCGGACAGGTCCTTTCTAAGTTTCAAGTTGTTTGCTTTTAAATCCTCAAATTCTTCTCTCATCTGCGCTAAGGCGTCTGTGAGTTCACTGTTTCCTTTTAAATGCAGGAGGTTATCGGGGATTTCAATACTATTCCTCGATAGCAGTTCACAAAGTAACTTGTTGCTTTCATATAATTCCAGTTTTTCCGCCTTCTCATTTTCCAACGCCTTTTCTAATTCTTCTTTCTCGGTTCTGTGTCGTGCTAATATTTGTCTTCTTTGTTCACGTTTAATATCGAGCTGCTTTTTGAACTCGTTCATTTCTTCTTCTTTTGCTTTAGCTCGGGCTTCCTTTTCTGTCAAGGAGTGAGCACCAGCCATCTCAACGTTTTCATTTGTTTCATCACAAGAACCGTTTGTGTTGTTCATTGTTTCACTTTCACTAGTGACGTTACCAACGTCGTGTTCTCTTGTTGGAGCACTACTGACCATATTTCCCATTTTGGAATACTTTTATAAACAAGGCCGCACTTTCATTCGCGCATGTACAGCGCGAGGATACGTGTTTTTAAAATAGGTAACGACCAATACGATTATAATCACACAAAGGACTGTCGACTCGGGGGACTCACGCGTATGTTCGACGAAGCAGTCGTTTCCCGAAATAGAACCCTCGTCAGGTCCAGACATGCGTCGGCACACACATATAGCACGTTTGGTACTGCCGCTCACAGCTCGGTTAGCATACGTAGATGTTTTTTCAACAAAATCTCCGTCAATATTTTATTTTTACCGGGTATTTTCATCAAATTCTCAGAATAGGTAGTAGGAATGCATGTTTGGGTGAACCTTGGTCGCTTTACGGAAAATTCCCTTTGTAGTATTTTACTTATCGATTTCGAAAACAGGAATAAGGCTATAACGCCTATATTTAGTAACGCATGACTTTTTTTTAGTTCTTTCGTAACGTTATGAAAATATTTAAAAAGGAATTGGTAAGAATAGGTAAGTATTATCGAAATGCTTGCAGGAGAGAGCATATTCGATTATGTTAGGTTGTTAGATAGGTACATCGGTATATATATTTAAGAGGCACCTAGTTGCAGGTAGTGTAGATATCTAGGTACCTTATTCCCAAAATCCAGTTGCACATTGCATTGTTATAGCCCGTAGGTAAGGCCAGGAGTCAGGAGTTGAGGACTATACGACACCCCCATTCTCGTGAATTTGCCTTCATAATAGGAGACTGTAATTACTACAGCATTAGCATGCAGTTCAGATCGGGCAAAACTTGAGATGTCTTCCACAACATAATAAGTAAGTCATGGCTCTCCTAATATCGTCTTCGAAGGTATAAGTCCAGGTACCTAGGTATAGGTACTTAATGCCACAACTTCTTGCCATGTTTGGCATATGGATAGGGTATCGAAATATGAAACATGTAAACTAGGTTTGAACCCGGTGTTCTCGACCCAAATGTGGAATTTTGAATCCGAAGCCATGGCCGAGATCGATGGTAATCACCACTTCCAGCGTGGTAGCTTAAAGCCCTGCGAACTTTGGACGCGTTTTCGTACGAATTTTACTCGTGCGAACACTTACGAATGATCCCACCCAACCTTTCTAGTACTAAGGGACCGCGCAAGCTGAGTGCGAGTTAGTTATACGTACGTATAGTTCTGACGTCCGGAAAAAATCCGAACTTGTTGGGATTTTTGTGCGTTTAATACGATATCACCGGAACACTACCTATTTGACGGAAAACAACGTCTTCAGTGTGCGCACTCAATTCGTACGACCACGATCATATTATTACGTTTACGTACGATACAAATTCGTGTCCAAAGGGCGCGCGGTCTTATGGTACCTAATAAGTATGTCGGCAATCCATTACCCCGGTAGCACACCTCCGCTGCGAAACCGTAGCACCGAAACTGCAGTAGTTCCATTTAACTGGCTCGCGTCATCATGTTCCGCTACTCGAGTTGACACTCACACACACAGAGGTGTGCTACTGGCGTTAATGCTCGGTTGCAATAAACAAAAACGAATAATTTCCCTAACCAATGGTAGCTTTTTCATTGCAAAATTGGGCATATAAATAGATTCGTTAGGCGCGGGATATACACATACACAAGTGGCGAGGGCCCGGCCGAGGCGCGGGCGTGGCGACGGTGTGGCGCGGTCGTTGTGGCGGGCGCCTGTTTCATATTTCATGCGAAATGTATAGGAACGACGTGGCGCGGAACATACACAAGAGACGTGGCGCGGGCGAGGCGACAACGGTGCGGCGCGGGCGTTGTGTGGATGTTCCGCGCCACGTGCCTAAGAAGCTAGTTTTACCTGTGATAGCTACTTCCAGCGAGGATCTACTATGTAAAACTATGAGGTCTTTGCTTCGTTATTGGCAGAGATACAAGAGTCTTAATTTTAACCAGTAACGGTCCGTAAATTATAGGCTTAGGCCGTATGGGGATGTAGGAGAGGTCATTTACGACCAAATGACCCCATATGACCTCTATGCAATGCAAATGTCAAACATTTTCGAGTACTTTGACATTTTTTAATAAAATGAATGAAATAAAAATATAAAATGTCAGATTATCTACTCGAAAATGGTATCTATTATTACTTTATCCAAAGATGAAAATAAATATTGAAGGTCAAAACAAACAAATTATACTTATTTTTTTTTTTTAAACATCTTTACTATAACCTAAAAAAAGAAAAGAAGAAGAAAAAAGGAAAAAGAAAATAGAAGAAGTACTAAATAAAAACTAAATACCGAATTGATTAAGCAAGGTGAAATGCCCGGAGGACACGGTGGAGCATACGGTGGAGGTCTGCCCCGGCTTGGGTGGAGCATCGCCGTGTCCTCACGGAGGCGATCACCGGCGGCGATCTCTCTCGTCCGGCCCTAGTTCAGGCCGTTACTTCCTTCTGCGAAGCAGTAATGCTCGCGAAGGAGGAGGCGGAGCGCGCGAGGGAGAGGCAAGATTCGCACCCTCGGGCCTTCCGGCCACCGTAGGCGCGGGCTTGTGGACGGTGAGCAATGGGTAGCTCGCCATCCGATAAGGAACAGGCGCGGATCGACGGCGCATTGTGTTCCACGCGCGCCTCAAAGAGATGTCAGCACCAACTGACGGGGTCCGTAAGGGCTAATGCCTGCCGGGGTTGCGAGTTTGTCCGAAAGGGATATCGCGGCCCCGGCACACAGGCAACGGAAGGAACACGGGTGGGTTTTAGTCAGTAAAAGTCTGACACGTCCTCCCGCTCCGCCCAGAGCGGGAGAAGTTATTTTATAATTTCCCACCCTCAACAAAAAGGGTGAAATGGACCAACCATAATATTTCTCTCATGTCGCGTGACCCACAAAATATAGGTAGATACCGTTTTTAATACGTTTATTCTATTGTAGATATTTATACTTTTTGCACAGGTCTCTTTGTATAGTTAACATTTTTGAAATGCTTATTAATCTAATAGGTACTTATAACTCAAATTTCAAATCTGAAAGCTGAAATTTCGAACTAAAGGAGAAGTCTCATCTCCCATAGAAGATTACCCCACGTCTGACAGCTAAGAGAAGTATCTAAAAAATCACAAAAAAGTAATATAAATACATATTTTAATCCTTACTGGGTAATATACGAAAAAAATGCTCTGAATATTCGTTCAGGGGTACCTAGTATATAATTTAGTAAAATCTGCAAATTTTAGTTTTATAACGACTAGAAATGCAATAAAAACATACTTTCGGATTTAATGCATACTGTCTAATATACAAAAAAATGCTGTGAATATTAATTCAGGGGTAATATTTAATTACGTAAGGTCTGCAGATTTTAGTTTTACATCAAAAAATGTCAGTAAGACATCTGTTATGCGTGCTGCGAATCATGCGAATTTGACTAAATTACACTGCCATTAAACTATTATTCCGAGCGATTTTTTCGTATGTTAGCCAGTAACCTGATTCAAACCGGAAATGTTTTATTGCATTTCTACTACTACTACTACTACTAGATACTTTTCTTTGCTGTTAGACGTGGGGTAATTTTGAGCCTTCTCGTTTGAAATATTTCCTAAAGAAATCTGCAGACTCGTTTTTGAAAACGCAAGACCTTGTGAGGTCGGGAGCGCGTCATTTGTTTTTACCCGCATCCTCCGGGTGCGCCGCGGTTGAAGTCCGCCTCAGACGTAGCTATAATATATAGGGTGGTAGGGACATCGACGCGAAAACTGATCCTATAGATTTAGTACATGATTCTGAACCGTCGGTTATTTAAAAAAAATCTGCTGTTCCATAGATTTTCACCGCGTAGGTATTCGGTATACACTTTTCTATGGAACAGCAGATTTTTTTTTTATTATCCGACGAAAAATTTCAACGGTTCAGAATCATGTATCGATTCCATGGTATCATTTTCGTGTCGATGTCCCTGCCACTCTGTATTTAAACTTTACTTTTGCGTAGTTTTTAGTGCGTATTAGAAATATATATTGTCTGAGCTCACTCGAACATTATTATGGAAAATATATCGTAATATGTCTTGCTATAATATATATTATAGCTACGTCTGTGATGGCTTGAACCGCTAGGATCATGGGACTGTCACCAAAGACATTGTCGGCCAATCATTTAATTTGACCCTGTATACCTAAATAATTATGTCTCATCAAATCATCTATCGAGCATTTTCCCAACTGACTGCGTAGGTTACAATTGTCGGCTTCTTAGGTAGGTACTGGATACTTAATAGAATTATCAATAACACGGAGCGAGTGGTAAATACGGGGCACGGAGATTTTACAAGGATGTTAACATAGTGAGACCTAATTACATTAAATAAACATCTTAATATTGGCATAATAAGAGGCATGACAAAATCTTATCGCCATGCCAATACCCTAGGTTTCAAGTTTACACTTCGCTCAAATAAATAAAACTGACAATTGTCAAACGTCAGTTGGTTAGCAGCCACATAATCGAAATTCACATCACAGCACGAATTTTCTTTTGGGAAAATCCAATTTTATGTCATATTCATATGTATAAAACATTTCCAGTTATCTGTTTAGAGTAACTTGGTTATTATGAGTCATTAAACATTGGCAGCTGGCAAAATCATATAAAATAAGTAAATATTTCACGTTGTGTGTCAAGATTGATTTTATTTTATTTTGTTTTAACAGTGGCTTATTGGTAATAAATAGCTAATAAAATCACTTTGTGTGTGCCGTTGTTCAATTTATTCGACAAATTGGACGTACCATAATCTGAAATGTGAAGTAGAATATTAAAAGCTTGCTAAGCAATGGATGAGAGTACTAAGAATTCCCCTTGTAAGGTAAAAATTTACCAATGTTTTGCTGTTTAATACTCTTCTGATTGTAGAAAGTTCTAAGCTGACTTTTCTTGTGGTTGATAATTAAGTATTAATTCATTTTGCTTTAATTAGTTATGCCATTAGTGCATACAGTTGTTTTAGATTGTGATAATAGCTAAGTACCTATACATTTTTGTCTTCCAAATAGAAAATTATTTTTATTCTCATAAGTGTAAATACTACTGTTTGGAATGATTCATACATCAAGGGGATATACTTTTATCTAACGGTGTCATACAACCTAGAAAATGATTTGTTTGCTAATCTGGTAGACTCTTAGTACCAGTTTGATGTGCAAGATTAATTTGTGACAAAATGGTAAAACTCATTGAATATTTAATCAATCTTTTTCATCAGACAGTAATAATAATAATATTTTGTACTTCAGTAATAAAGTTAGAATGCACATTGCTTCTCTTTTCTAATTTGCATTTTCCTATTACACTTTACTAAAATATTTCACATAATAGAATTAGTTTTTGAAATGTAGTATAATTTTTTATTCACTGTTACACCGTGTACATTTAGAGAAACATAAATGATAATAATATTATTTATTTATTTAAACACAAAGTCATAAAACATATGGTTCTATTCATTTAAACAATGTTATTTCACATGGTATACTGTTACAGTTATGTGTAATAGTTATTGTTTCTTACATTCTTTCGAACATGAAGTAATGTGGATGAAGTTACACACAGTTATGTCAATAAACAGTACTCAGAACACGTTACTTTACTTAAAGCAACTCGATTATTTGGTTAATTGCAATAAAAGCAATCAAGGATATTTTTCATTATTAAATAGAAAATATCAATTGTTTTTTTAAATTACACACAATAAACCATTTCTTTTTAAACAAAGAAAATATGATCATAATTCAGTACATACAAACAACAATTTATGTTACTCTAAAGTACTTTAAATAATCCACAACTTGAATGTTACCTCCACACCAGCTTATTTGTTTTGATGTTGCACAAATTGCTAGGAGTGTGACGGTGATGCCGCCGGCCTGCAGTTGCACGCCGAAGTGGAACATCTAAGGCAGCACCTTGCAGAGCGGGACACACACATTGTTGCTCTTGAGGGGGAGTTCATTAAGAGTACAACACGGGCCAACGATCTAGAAGAACAGGTCAGCACTTGGCGTGAGAAGTATGAAAGGTATGTCAAAGAAAAATAATTTATTTCAAGTAGCCATTAAAAGACACTTGTAAACATCAAAATTGACAAAATAATGGACTCGATTTTTGTAGTAACATAAGGAGAAGAATGGATAAAAAAGCCCATAGTTGCTCTTATAAAATGTTTTACAATTTTTTTTTAATACTTTATTTATAATTATAAAGACCAAAACCTACCTACCTAGAACATAATCACTAAAGTACAATAGGTACAAAGTATTAAAAATTAAGCAATGGCAGATAAATTAATTATGTTGATAGATTCATGGTGCTCACATATTTACAAGTATTGTAACCATGGACTTTTCCTAGTACATTGAGATTACATACTAACTAATATTATAAATGCGAAAGTGAGTTTGTTTGTTATGCTTTCACGCTAAAACGGCTAGCTGGACGGATTTGGATTAAATTTGGCACATGGGTAGACCATGACCTGGAAAAGGACATAGGATCCTTTAATCCCGATATTCCCACGAGATCGAGACTTATGTGGGTGACATCGCAGGGGCAGCTAGTTGATTAATAATTGAAATATCACTGTTTCATTTGTAAGTTGGGTAGAGGTGTTATTAAAATTTTGAGGAATACAATGTATAATTCCTGAGGTTGAGGACATTCCGAGTGTCAGACCAGTTAATAAAGATTGTGATTACTGATTACATGTTGTTTCATAAAAAAAAAAAAATTATTATAATCCAAGATCTTAAAGTAATCTTTAGTAAGTCACTAAAGTAACTGATTTATCAATCATTGTAGTTGTTATATTTATGATGTAATGTTTGCATGGATAACAATATTATGTCACGTTTCACTGATTGTGATAACACATTTAAAAGGTAACACTCATTCTAAACGTTTTTATTATTGGCAGGTTATATGATTCACACAAGAGAGTACAGAAACTGAATCAAGTGCTTGAAGATAAGCTACTGCAAATGGTTGACAAGATGAAGGGTGAAAAGAGTCAACTTACCAAAGATATTGCTACTTTATCTGTACGTTTAGCCGAGTCTAAGCATAACTACAGTATGTTACAAAAAGAAAATGTAGGTGTATTTTTTGTAGACAGGGTCAAATTAAATTAACCAGCTAAACTCCGCAGACATGATGTGTATCGATATCTAAACATGATAAAACAAAAAATAAATTAATTTGATGATGTTTTTTTTTGTGTGGTCTTCGACCGCATTTACGTTTACTCACTTGAAATATCAGTTTAAAGAATCAGATGTTTTTGTGTAAATTTTGCTGACGTGATAGGATGTCTAAACACGATAAAACAAAATAAAACAGATTTTTCAACTCATACTTCAACTAATAACACTACAAGCGATCGATCCCATCAAGTCTGCAGAGTTTCGCTAGCTATTTTAAATTGACCCTGTATGTCTTAAAATTACGGATGGATGATGGACTAAGTAAGGATTTAATTATAATACTTCATTTTGATTGCAGGAGAGATACAAAAATGATATGAATCTAGCAATTCAGCTGCTACAATGCAAACCAGATAATTTCGTGTCGCAGAAACTGGACAATGTAAGTACTCCTAAATTTTCCATTAATATAAGTTACTTAGTTTACATAAAACTTATTCCAATTCCTTTATTCACAGCTTTCAGTCGACACCCAAGCGCGAGTATCCCAGTACGTCATGTCCAAAACTTCGAAGCCGTCAAGCTCAACTCAATCCAAGAACGGTAATGACATTGATACTTTTGACGCGAGTGAATATGAATTCAATATTTCTGCTTCCTTGATGTCGAAAATCCTTGAAGACAGTATCCAAGACACTGTCACTAAACACTGTGATACATGCACCTGCAATAAATCTCAAAACAAACCATTCTGCTACAATGAAACCTTTTACTCTGTAGCTTCGCAAACTATGGCGAGCGGAGAAATGAAAAACTCTCTGTGTCTCAATTGCAATGCTGATGTAAAATCACTACATTCCAATCTCAGTATTAGAAGTATTTCTCCGCATCCTGTCAAACTTATTAATGAAAAGTCTATTAATCATGGAGTCATTAGTCCTTTATACATACTTCCTCAGAACACTGAACAACTAAAAGACATTCTACCACCAGTACCACCACCAGTTATTGAAAGGCCAAAAAACAATGGTATTATTATTGATACCATTAAAATAAGTGAAAAGAGTGTGTTAGAGCCAATTGTGCAAATGGATGCCATACCTAAAGTAGATGACATAAAGCAATATAGAAAGACTAGTGTGACTATGGAACCTGCAGTACATCACAAGCTTTGTGATCGTACAAAAAGTTCGATTTCAAGCAAGAAAAGTAGTATTAAGAGTGCAGGAAATGAAGATTCGCTGCTTGCTAAAGAAATACTTAATAAAGATTTGATAAATAAAGAACTACTAAACAAAGATATACAAAACAAAGATATACAAAACAAGGATTTACTAAACAAGGATCTACTTAACAAGGACTTACTAACCAAGGACTTACTAAACAAGGATATTCTTAACAAAGATTTGGTAAACAATAAAGAAGTTATTAAACCAATGATTGATAAAACAGGAGATGATATCAGTCTGAGAAAGAATTCTCATAGTTCGATGGGCGCAGTCAGTAGGACGTCGTCAATCGCTAAATCAACAGTAAGTACACACAAGTCTAATCACACTCAGGTGGGGCCAGGGCCCAGGTTTTGTCATTTACGTATGCAAGCAGGATCTAAAAACATTCTCCTTGATAACGCAGAACCCGATGTCCCGCCCGTTCTGTACAGGCGACAAAGTAAGTGCAATGAAAACTCCATCTTCAAAGATCTCACCGACGATGTAGATAACTTCATCGATTTAGATAAAATTGAAGATAACTTAATTATTAAAGAAGATATTAAAAATGATAACATCGTAGTAGAGAGCACGCTCATCGATGTCCACGTTGACAATAACAACAAAGACACTAATGTCACCGCTAAGAATACAACTATTAACCCAATCTTACTAAACGTTTCTTCTTCGCCATTGCAACCGTTAAAAACTCATACATTTTCTAATAGTTCAGAAAATAACAATAACCAATCCCAAAGTATTGCAAGTCAGCAAAACACAACTGAAGTTGATAATTTACTTAACGATTTCAATGCTGATAATAACAATACACAAAATAATAACGTCCAATGTACCGACGGCGACGACTCGAAAAAAGTTGATGTTTTTACTCCCACCGATAATCACGATGTAAAAATATTTAACTTTGATCGCTATGAACAGAATAAACTAACTAATCAATATAATAAACCTTTAAGGAAAATCGACATGTCGCAACTCCACTCCCTTGAAAATACTAAGATTTCTAAAGACCTGCCACCCCTAGGTGACTTGCCAAAGATGGAGAAAAAGCCAGAGGTAGCTAAGCCACCACTGCCGCCTATTGTAAACGTTTATCCAAATCTTACTCAAACTCACTTGAAAGTTAATGATAACAAAGTGTTTACTAATGAGCAAAGCACTAGTTCTTTATCAAGTGACGATAGTGCAGCTTTACTACAAAAGCAGCAGTTGCTTAGAGTTGCGGAGTGGGTAGAGAAGAACTTGGAGCAACAGAACAATTTTAACGATCCTTTGGAGGAAGACGTTAACTTTACCAACAGAGCTCTGAGGAGAGACAGCAAGCTGTCAAGGCTAACGGAAACTCTCAACGAGTTGGCGCTGAACATGCCGCATCCTGTCAGCAAGTACTCCAAGTCTTATGCTAGAGACGGCCATAATGCGTGGGTTCACAATAACTTGTCTTTGCAAAATCAGGAGAAGTTAGTGAAACACGCGATGGCGATGCCGAAACTTGCCGGTCACGTGGTTAAAGAGACGATCTTTCCAGTCGAAAGTGGTGATGCGACCGTTACTGAAATAAGCGATAACTCCAAGAACAGAGAAACCGTAGCAGATTTGGTGGCCGAAGGACTGCGAGCTAAAGGTAACAAAGAGATAACTCCGGAAGATTTGGCGCGAATGGAATACAATGTGAAGAAGTTTCTATTGAGCGGGCCGCATTGGGTGAACCCGGGCTCCGTGGGCAGGAGTCGACGCACAAGCAGTAAAACTGAGACTGATGTATAATTCCACGGTAGGTAGCCATGGTAGAGAATCAACTTGCATTCCATGTTAGGTCAAAAAGCGGTTTGGCAGTCTTGCTCTATACATTATTTTGCAGCTCCTGTGCTGGTAAGCTATTTTACTTGTTAAAAAATCAATCAGTTCTTAAGTTTTATCTCTTATTGTTAAAACATATTTTTTGCAACATGTTCCTAAATGTAGATACTTCACATTTACTTCATAATCATAATATCAATTATTGTTTACCGCTCTTCTTTACGGATTTATTCATACTAGTCTTTCGTACGTGTGTTTTAAATTTGTTGCGCTTAAGAGATTTTAATATAGGATTTGTGTTGTGTAAAGTCATTTTGAAGGCATTTATTTTATAAAAATTAAATATAAATATATGTAAGAATGAAGTTAGATTGAAAAAGCTGTTGGCGGCGGTGGCGCGGCGGCGGGTGTAGGGAATGATATAAGTCAGGCACAAATTATAAATATTGGGAATTTATAGCTTTTGGATTTGTTTGTTTGTGATAGTTCGAGATTTCAGTGTTAGTGTTGGAAGATCAATATTAATCAAAAACAAAGGCTGTCGTTTGCTAGAATAGCTTAGAATAGGGAAAAGCATCGCCAATATTAAAATAAGACGAGTGACTAGAGCTATTTGTAAACGTGTGGCATCACTTAGCAAGCGCAGACTACACGGTCATTTTATTCATTCAAACATATTTCTATGTTAGTGTGTATAGTGGTTTTGTTCCGTATATTTCTCTCAGATTTTTACTATCACAATATTAGTACGCTTTCGAATAAATGTGATAAATGCAAAGTATATGATAGTGGTTAAATTCGCCTAACGTACAAAATATTCTAGCATTGAATTAACTCAAAGTATATCTAAAACAGGCGCAGAAATTATTTTCTTATAACTTACAAAACATTGATGTTACCATGAAATGATATGATTAAGAGAACGCTCACTTGACGGATTTTGTGTCAAAATTGTGTACATAATTTATTTATTTTGAGTCGCATTCTGAAAAGAAAACGAATTTTCATGTGAAGAAAGTTGGTCGATTTTTGATTGGGAATTTAACGTACTCCGTAAAGTTTTTGTGATTGATTGTCTTTTGTGTTTAACGTAACCAAAAGTATTACATTGTTTTACTATTATATTACGTGTATTATGAATTATGATAATATATTTTGTCTTTCTATAATGCGATTTAGTATTGTCTATGTGTATAGATTATATTTTATGACTAGATATGTTTTACTTTGTCATTCACTTACACGGTACACCTTATTCATACTAAAATATCAATAGTTAATGAAATAAGAAAATACAGGGGTAACATTATCAGTATTTACTGTAGTAATATTGAAAGTGTAGTCCTTGAGAATAATAAATTACCCTCGTACTTCCTAAATACACTATGTACTCTCCATGCCTCCGCTTTCATGACATGTACAAGTTTTTTATAAAAAAAATATGTTAATAGGTATCAAAATGGGTGTTTTATGCATATTTTCCTATATCAATGGAATATATTTTTTAAATATTAGTTATGGTGGATCTGTATACAGTAGTTAGGAAAAGAAATGTTAGAATGTAGATCATTCCTGTTGGTATGATATGATGGATATTGTTTAGTGTATTGAGCACAACTTAGTGTCGTAACGTGTTAGTGATTGTGTCATCAACGTCCGATTACTTGCAAGCACATTCCCTTTGTGAGTCCAATTTTTATATTAAAATTATTCATTTAGGCTGTTTTACATTTTGTATTTCAGCTAGGTAGTGTTTGGAAATGTGGATCTGTGATTTTTTGCAATGATCAAATGATCAGGGGTGCCATGTATCTTATTTACTTTATGAATATAACTGTAACAATTTGTTCTCCTTGCCAATTTGTGATGATTATTTATTTAATTTATAGGCACATGTAATATGGTAAATAAAATGTGCATTATTTACACAGTCATGTATTCAACCAGAGACAATGCAACTATGTTAAGATTTCATTATTTGTACAACAAAAAAAGCCTTCCTACAAAGGTAGGAAGGCTTTTTTTCTTAGTATCGATACACGCCACGTCTGATCTGATCTTTATTTATTGTAAGGGTCATAATACTTTGAAACACTCCATTGATCACGAAGCTTGTTGCTGACCCTAGTAGCTATGTTAGATATAGATATGCCACAGTTTAACTTCATACAGTTGGTCCGCGTGAACCTTATTACTGTCTAAACATGCTGGGGTTTGTGGAAGGTGCCAACCTCCCGAGTGGTCTTGGGGTAACTCGGGATAATGAGGTTGGCGCGTTCTTTTTACGAATGCCCCATTCAATAAAATTTACATTTCTATTTTAATATTGCAGTGCATAAAACTAGCGATGATCTCGTGAATAATACGTCAAATAGACGTCAAGAGTAATTCCCGTTGTCCTACTGTATGGAGTAGATAGTCCCACTGTGGTTATGCTTTCAAAACAATATTCACACGAGTGCTACGGCTGCTCTCACTGACTGTAGCTTCAGCAGCGTAAATGTAATATGTGTTTATTTATTAAACATTATGGTGAACAATCTGCGTTTTACTTTAAACATATAGGGACCTACTTAACATAATAATCCAAACGTAAAAATAACGAATAACTAACTCTTGGGGCGTTATGAAGCGGTGCGTTAGTTATAAGCTGGTTATGATTGGCTCAGCGATGGTTGCCAAGTTTACTGCATTTTTCAGAAGAGAAACTTAACAACAATGAATTACTAGAAAACCATGCACAAATGGTATACTCTACCAATACCACCACAGGGATAACGTTCGGCAATATCGCGGCCCCGGCACACAGGCAACGGAAGGAACACGGGTGGAGTTACCATCCTCAAAAAAAAAAGGTATAACATTGGAAACTACGATATAAAATCAAAATTTAAAAAACCTACATTTACTTACCAAAGTAATGTCCCGTAGGATCATAGCCCTAAGCATTTCAACTTCAAATAAAATTAAACATCATATTTTTTTATCGTGATGATGTAAACATAGGGTTGAGCGTGTCCACAGTAGCGTGAAATAGGTTATCGTTGCTAACAAGGAGGAAGGGCTTATCGTGGATCGCGACACAGTTGACCTTCGCATTTCCAAAATACTTAGCGCACCTCTATTGTATGAGTGACCTTGTGTAGCAGGCCATTGTTCAGACCGTCTTCAATTTTCGCTTTAACATACAATTTCACCTTGGATGATTAACAGGCGGCGTAATTGTATTTTTATCTTAGGATGTTTGTTTGCTGTGTTTATGTAAGCGACCCAGATGTTTTGTATCAATTTAATGCTCCGGTGTTTTTGTTTTTATGAGCTGAAAATAGATATCTAACTATAAGTAGGTAGGTATGTGACATTATTTTTTTAAATTGATAAAACAGTTTATTAAAATGCCTTGTTTGTACTCGTCTTCTAATGCGCAGACGGGTCTTAGGTATCTGTGTCCAAAAACGATTCGAAGTTGATTTGATACTAGTCTTCAAGTCTTCTTTGCTTCGAGATGAATAACACCACTTGGCTTGGTAAGCTGCTGATCTAAACTAATATTTTAATAAAGATAAAATTATACATTTTTGTATGTTTGTTTATAATGGATAAACACAAAAACTACTGGCCTTTTAAAAATTCTTTCACCAGCAGAATACTATATTATCACTGAGTAATATACAGGTGGCAAGGACATCAACGCGAAAACTGAAACCCCACGGCGTTGAAATTTTTCGTCGGTTATTTAAAAAAAAAATCTGCTGTGCCATACATTTTGACCGCGTAGGTATTGCACTTTTCTATGAAACAGTTCAGCATCATGTACTGAATCCATGGTATCAGTTTTCGAGTCGATGTCCCTGACATCCTGTATAAAGATATCACGCGTGCCGCTGGCGCAAGTTGGTCTGATATATATTCTTAAGTCCTCCAAGCATGCAGGTAGGTACCTACCTGCATGTATGAGGTACCTATTATATTTGATCTTCAAACTCACTCGAATTGTTCCAGTGCCAAAATAGAACCAAAAACCGGTGAGTCCTTCGTCGATAAACGGGATGAGATACTTAGTCATTAAATATTAATGATACCTAGTTCCACAAAACTTTATCAAAGGTCGTTAGCACAATTATCTTCGCAATTCACACGATTCGCAGTGTAACAGACGTAATGGTAGCGATCATAACACCAGGCAGGTGCACGAGTGAACGACCGTGCGATTCGCGCCACCCACCGGGCGGCATGCCCTAGCTAACGTCCATGCAACACTCACAAAGGAAGGCTCTCCACTCCTATATCCACGCTTCCTGAAACGTACTCGTTGATTGATTGATTTGTGGATATCTACGCGGTTGTTGAAAGCATGTGTCGTCTCGGACTTGAATGCGAAGGGATAATGAAATGGGATAAACCAAAAAGATAATTCAAGTTTGTGCTACCGATCCTTCACAAAAGGTTTTGAGTTTTTAATTACATAGGTGTCCTATTTATTTGGAGCGTGGCGATCTAACTGAAAATAGGCTACTTTTTCCTATCGTTTATTTATTTATTACTTCAACCACAGAAATGTACAGAGGCGGATTATTTAGGTACGTACCTAAGTAATTTAGGTTTTGTTATAGGTAAATTAAAATATAAGTACATGGTCGACCGAGCTCTGCTCGGGTGAAAATATAAGTACATGGTCGACCGAGCTCTGCTCGGGTGAAAATACAGAATGCTAATTTAATAGTATAGGGTAGTTTATACTAATTCCTAGTATAGTACATACTTCTTCCATACCTACTGCCTTGTTCTAAACTTTGGGCAATCGAGCTATGCTCGGGTAAAAAACGGAGGAAACGAATTTTCCCAGATATGAGACCTAGCTAGAAGATTTTTCGCCCCCGTAAACAACTTTCATCGAACATCGAAATCGTTAGAGCCGTTTTCGAGAACGTGATACAAATATATACATACACATACATATTGCTTATTTAATAATAGAGGATGAAAGGGAAAATGGGCAGTATAGGTGCCTAGTATTAGATTTCGTACCTTTAGGCTGGTATCATTGTATTAAGGGTGCTTATGTAATGCAATCCTACCTATAGCATGGATCGTAAAATATTGAAGTTTACCTATGTATATTGAAATGAGTACGTAGGTACAGATGCTATAATTTTTTCACACCACCTGCTCCCTAATGTCAAATTATACAGGGGACATCGACGCGAAAATTAATACCATGGATTCTGTAAATGGTTCTGAATAATTTAGAACCGACAAAAAATTTCAACGCAGGGTTGCGTTACTCGGGGATAAAGGTGTCTTCGTCTTGGGCGAGCTAGAATCCCTCGCTACACTCAAGACTCTAGTCTTAACTCCTGAGCGAGTCATCCTTCTTTGCGTCGGAATTCAAAATTGCTCGCGTGACAAAGACACAGTTTTACCCCGTTCGTGAATAATCTACTATTTAAAAGGTACCTACCGTGACAAATTAATTTAGTTTCTATTTACAGTCAAATTCAAATGTAATCCGAGTTTTCATCGCAAGCAATCTATCCCAAAACAAAAGCTCGGAACAAATAGCCGCGCACGGTGAAAATACTCCCTTTTGTTTGAAACTACTTGAGCGTCATTGAAGGGGGACTTATACAACACTTATCCCATTGTTTTA